>CM060399.1:113357049-118439909 GCA_030545235.1 Helianthus tuberosus
CCTAAATAGGATTAAAGGATACACATATCCTAGCATGATACCATTTAGTATTTAAATCGATGCATCGTCTAAATGGTTATCAATTCGCAACTTGAAGTTTGCACATATGGCTTAGCTAATATAGCAAGAATATTATTCCAGACTGAAATTTTTTTTTTCTTTGATAAATTCTTAATTATCAATGATCATTGGAACAAGTATTATTATTGAAACATTTACTCCCCATTACAGTTATTTAGAAACCAAATATTTATCATCTTTGGGTGTGCGATATATATATATACTGAAATTGTTACAACACAACGCACAAAGATGAGTTTTAATGACATGTTGGGAATAAATAAAATATATAGCCATAAATGGGAGATTTCTTATGGGCTTCATTTGCTGATTATCAATCCCAACATGAGGGGGAGATAGAAACAACTGAAAGTGAAATAAATTTTGAAGTTATCATTGTATTATCTGTATCCTCGAGTAAAATATCTAGAAGATATTTTAAGAAGGAAATTCATCCAAAAGGTTTTGTATTGCTCCAGTTAAAATTAATGTCCAAGAAGGACAAAGACATATTGAAAATCTTATATACCAGATGCTAATGCTTTAGCTCGAGTTGATATTACAGACAAGCAAAGGGATAATATTAATATGGCTATTGAATCCCGTTTGAAACATGGGAGGCCAGTCGGTTCAAAGGATAAAACATCCTCGAAAAAGAAAAGGCACTGAAAGGGAAATTGACCATAAAAGAAAAAATGGTAAATTCAATTACCTCAGGAAGGAGTAAACGATAAAACCTTCCCTTAGGAAGGAGTGAATGATAATACCTTCTCTTAGGAAGAAGTAAATGATTCCAACATAGAATTGTCGGTCAATTATGGTCATACACATATATTATGGAATCAAGATGAAATAGAAAGTTTGAAGCATAATAGACTATTTGATTTTTCAAACATTAAATAAAAAAATAGGAAGTTATTATACATGTGCTTATATTTAACCAAAAACGGAAATTTCACAAACTAGGCACCTAGCTTGGTTGGCTAGGTGCGCGAAAGGGTGTGGCCTAGACCCGGGTTCAATCCAGGGGACGGCCAGTTTCACCATTTTTACCATACAATTTTAGAAATTTTTCATTAACACGTTGCAAGATGAATTATATTTTCCTTTTCATATTCTCCTAAGGTGAAACGAAATTTTTGATACACTTGAGGTATGTAAGGTATAATTTATATTTTTACTAACCTATCGAAACAAGTTTGGTTAGTTTTGTAAATGCAGGTAATGTAACAAAACACAGTTGTGGATCTTATGATATTTGTTTCCAAAAAGGAACCAGAAGTCTCATATGAAGATCATATAACACTAATCGAAAAGGATTGCCTACCTAAGGATCAAGCGAAAAATTGTTGTCTATAAATATTTGATCAACTTTCAAGAAAGATAGAGACAAGTCACATAAATAATGCATATTAAAATGAGGGGGAGTACTATACAAGTTGCACTCTTTTTCCCTTCACTAAGTTTTATCCCATTGGGTTTTCTTAGTAAGGTTTTTAATGAGGCAACATACATGATCCAGAAATTTCAGGAGAAGACTATACCCTGCACTTTTTTTCCCTTAGCTATGGTTTTGTCCCACTGGGTTTTCCTAGCAAGGTTTTTAATGAGGCAGTACTTAATGACCCCAAAGTTTGTAAAGTGTCACCCAAGGGGGAGTGTTATGAATTATTCAAAAAATATGGATGACAACCAACTAGATTGTTCATTATATTATTACCCACCGTTGTCTTATTTTGACCAAATAAACTCACCCTCAGTTATATAAATCATGTACCCACCAGCTATTATTGTATGCAATAACAATTAAGCATATTGTTACTTCCATTATTCTCAAGATCTTCAAGCTTTGTAGTTACAGTTTTATAAGAGATATATAGGTAATTTTAGAAAAACCACTTATGTTAACTTGTTTTTTTAAATCTTTTGTTTCGTTTATAACTTTTTTATACACTATTATTTTGAAAAGGGTTATTGGATTTTATCACCCCCAACTATCGGCCTTTGGCCGTTGTCACCCCCAACTAACACTTTGACGTCCGACACCTCCAACTTGATTTTTAGTTTGTGCTGGCACCACTCTGTTAACTCTTTACTAACTGAGTTTGTTTCTGATCCTACGTGGCACAATCTTGATTACGTGGACAGGATTACTTGGCACAATCTTTAGTTTGGGAGATGATGATATGGTCGAACATTGAAAGGGGAAATTGATGGTGGATAGCTAGGGTTTAGTCACTTTAGTGGTGAGTCTGGTGACAAATAATATAAATGAGGAGTGGGGGCCGCTGGGGGATAATGTGGCACTAAGGGTCTGCATGATAGAACATGTAATCGTCACATAGTCCTGTCCACGTAAGCAAGACGTTGCCACGTAGGATTAAAAACTAACAGAGTTAGTAAAGAGTTAACAGAGGGGTGCCAGCACAAACTAAAAATCAAGTTGGAGGTGTCGGTCGTCAAAGTGTTAGTTGGGGGTGGCAACGGCCAAAGACTGATAGTTGGGGGTGATAAAATTCAATAACCCTTTTAAAAAATGATAACTAAAAATCCTACAATATGTTTTATGTTCCCAAATTGTATGATTATTGTATTGTATTTTGAGCAAACAAAAGATGAGAGATTGTTTTCTATGACCAAAATGTTTTTTTATACTAGTTATAAGCAGTTTTATATGTCATCTCTATCCCCGATGGCTATGTAACTAGCTTTTGTATTAGGGGGCTCGGGACGTAAGCCGAAATCCCATCAGGTAGCCTCTTGTTATAAAGAATTATATTTAGATTATCAACTCCTAATATAAATCAACTTGTTCTCCGGGTTTATTCCCCATATAAATAGTCCATGTATTCTATTGTAAATGACACACCATTAATAATAACCATCTCTTTCTCTCCCAATATCTCTTCTCATATTTTTGCTATTAGGCTTGTTTATAACACGTTATCAACGCGTTTGCTTTGGATCACACAATCATAAGCTATATCTATTTATATTTATTGCTTCGAATGTGATACTTAATAAGACACTACATATGTTTCTCTCTTTCTCATTAATTCTATTAATTCTGATGATATTTCCTATAACAACAATCATCATGGCAGGGACTAGTGTTTTCTTGCCATTAGTCGAAATAGGCGGCCAACTGCTATGCTGTCATTTCTCCATTGGTCAAGCTAAATTACGATTTTGTCCGTTTAGATTTACAGTTTTGTCATTCGTTTTTTTTTCTTCCCAACCAAATTACGATTTTGACCTCGGCTCAAATTTACAGTTTTGCCATCCTTTTTGTTTTTTTTCCCTGTGAAATTACGATTTTGACTCCGGTGTAAAATTACAGTCATGTCATCGTTTTAGTATTTTTTTTTTTTTATAAAATTATGGTAGTGTTTTGTTTTATTTGGTTGAACCGGTGTAGTTTTTATTCGTGCCAGTCGGATGTCTGGCACACGCTCATTTGTCCTGAAAAAATACAATTTTGCCTCCAGTTTAAAATTATAGTGTTTCCATCCTTTAAGTTTTTTTTAGCAAAACTATGGTAGTATTTTGTTTTAATTGTTTGACTCAATGTAATTTTTTTAGGTCGTGTTATGAGTAGTATGTACAAGTAACCGAAGCACAGACCTACATGTTATGAGAGAGAAATATTCAGCTTAGTGTCCCGCAACGCAGACGGGGCAAAAACTAGATTTTATACACATAATTTATACAGCTTTCACAGTTTTCAACCTATTAATTATTTTGAACAATTGTAACTCGATAGTAACGAAAAACAAAACCTCAGATTTTGTATCTATCTTAACTTGTCTATCTATTATAATATTATTTGTATGTGTAATTTTTGTTAAAGTAATTACCTGCATATACATTTATAAGTGAAAAAGGAATAGTGCCAGCTTTCCTATTCGACCAACCCTTTTTAATTACCTATATATACATTTATAAGTGAAAAAGGAATAGTGTCACTTTCCTATTCGACCAATCATTTTTAATTTAATGTTATTACCAGTTTAAAATTATGCTTTCGTCCTTCATTTAAAATTACGGTTTTGTCCCCATCTAAAAAGTAAAATTATAATTTTTCCCCTAGGTAAAATTACTTTTTCGCCCCCGACTCAAAATAAAATTATAATTTTGCCCTTAGTTACGCTTTTGCCCTCGATTCAAAAACTCATTTTTAATTTTGTTCCCAGTTTAAATTTACGATTTCGCCCTCCGTTAAAAATTACATTTTTGCCCCCAGTTCAAAATAAAATGTTGTTTTTCCCTCCAGCTCAAAATTATGATTCTGTCCTCAGTTCAAAATTACGTTTTTGCCTCCAGTTCAAAATAAAATTATGTTTTCCCCCTAGCTCAAAATTATTAGCCCCCTGTCATTTCCCTATTGGACCAACTCATTTTTTTTTAATTTTATTCCCAGTTTAAAATTACGCTTTCGTCCTTCGTTTAAAATTACGTTTTTGCCCCCAGCTCAAAATAAAATTATACTTTTGCCCTAGCACAAATACGCTTTTGCCCTCGGTTCAAAAACTCCTTTTTAATTTTGTTCCCAGTTTAAAATTACGGTTTCGCACTCCGTTTAAAATTACGTTTTTGCCCCTAGTTAAAAATAAAAAGTTGTTTTTTTCCTCTAGCTCAAAATTACGATTCTGCCCTCAGCTCAAAATTACGTTTTTTCCCACAGTTAAAAATAAAATTATGTTTTCCCCCTAGCTCAAAATTATGATTTTGCTCTCAGTTTAAAATCATGATTTCGCCTCCTATTCAAAATATAATTCTGATTTTGCCCTCTATACAGACATACATATTATGAGAGAGAAACACTTGCCTTATTGCCCCGCAACGCGGGCGGGGCAAAAACTAGTGTAATACAAAGGCAAAGTGGTGGGCTTCTCCGATAACCATTCAAAACTACATCATCTGTCTTTTTTTTCTTTTTTTTTGAAAGGCAAACAAAAGCTCCATATATATCAAACTAACTGGCTGTTAGCCCACCAAATACAATGAGTCCACCATGTTAGGTCAAGAACACGATTCCACAAACACTAGAACAATAATCAGCAAGCTTGCACACTCACACACACACTCTAAAATCACAAGAACACAAGATTTATAGTGGTTCGATCAAGCTTGATCTACATCCACTCTCCACAACTAGTTTTCTTTGTAGTAGGTGCTCAAGAAGTTTACAGTACATGAAGAGAAGTATTTATATGGGTTACAATTAGGGTTGTTGACTTTACTACATAAACAGAGAATACTCCTGCTAGCTGCAAAAGGAGTGTAGCACAGAACACCCCTGCTAGATTGCTAGATGCAGAAGGAGTGTAACAAGGAACACCCCTACTAGTCAAATCATCCACAACCCAACAATCTCCCACTTGGAGGCTTTGACGACTTCAAACTGCTCTCCTTAAAACTTCATCTTCATAAGTACATTTGTAACCTCTTCATCTTTACTAGTTGTGGGCGGCCTTCTCATCAGTTAACCTGAAGGCCAGTTAAAGCTATGCAAAGCTTCAACTTCTCTAAGGTGACAACCTTAGTCAACATATCAGTTGGATTTTCAGTTCCTTTTATCTTCTTTAACTTCAGAGTGCCATCACTAACTTGATCTCTGATAAAGTGATATCTCAGCTGTATATGTTTCGTCTTCGAATGGAAGACAGGGTTCTTTGCAAGGTGTATTGCACTTTGATTGTCACAGAACAGTGCACAATCAACTTGTTCCTTGCCAAGCTCTTTGAAAAAATTCTTCAACCAAATAAGCTCTTTGTTTGCTTCAGCAACTGCCATATACTCCGCTTCTGTGGTTGATAAAGCAACACTTTTCTGAAGTTTAGACATCCAACTTACAGCGGTGCTTCCCACTGTAAAGACATACCATGTGGTGCTTTTGAATGACTCTTTACACCCACCAAGGTCAGCATCCGCAAAACCCTTCAGAATAACATCTTTCCCCTTAAAATGCAATGCCACTTTGGAAGTTCCTTTCAAATATCTTAGCAGCCATTTAACTACTTCCCAATGTTCTCTTCCCGGATTGGACATAAACCGACTAACAACTCCCACTGCATGAGCAATATCTGGTCTCGTGCATACCATTGCATACATGAGGCTACCAACTGCAGATGCATACGGAACTTTAGCCATTTCTGCTTTGTCTTCATTTGATTTGGGTGACTGAACTTTAGAAAGCTTAAAGTGACTTCCCAAAGGTGTGCTTCTGATCTTGGCATCTTTAAGGCTAAATCTCTCTAACACTTTCTCAATGTACTTCTCTTGAGATAGTGTCAAAGAACCATCTTCTTTGTTTCTGAAAATACTTATCACGAGTATTTGGTTTGCAGCTCCCAAGTCTTTCATCTCAAATTCTTCAGACATTTGCTTCTTTAACTTCTTGATCTCTGTCATGCCTGAACCGACAATTAACATATCATCCACATAGAGTAGTAGAATGATATAAGAACCCTTGAACTTCTTGATGTAACAACAATGGTCATTGTCACATCTCTTGTAACCAACTCTTCCCATGAAGTTGTCAAACTTCAAGTACCATTGTCTGGGCGCTTGTTTCAGACCATATAAACTCTTCTTCAATTTACACACCAAGTTTTCTTTGCCTTTAACTTGAAAACCTTCTGGTTGTGTCATGTAGATGTCTTCTTCTAGGTCACCATGTAGAAAAGTTGTCTTGACATCTAGCTGCTCTAGATGCAAGCCTTCTGCTGCTACAATACTGAGAACAAGTCTGATGGTAGTCATCTTCACCACTGGAGAGAATATTTCATTGAAATCAATTCCCTCTTTCTGTTGAAATCCCTTGACTACTAATCTTGCTTTGTACCGTTTGGTACCATCATGTTCATCCTTGACCCTGAAAACCCATTTGTTCTGAAGAGCCTTCTTCCCAGATGGAAGCTTTGTCAAATACCAGGTCTTGTTCCTCTCAAGCGACTTCATTTCATCTTTCATTGCAAGCTCCCACTGCAATGAATCTTTCAACCCCATAGCTTCAGAGTAACACTGGGGTTCACCATTTTCCGTCAAAAGTATGTAGTTGACTGATGGTGAGTACCTGTTTGGCGGTCTAGTGGTTCTAGACGACCTTCTTGGTTGAACTTGAGGTGTTTCTGGGGAGTTTGGAGTTGAAGGAGTAGCTTCTTCTTCCTCCGAATCATTACTAGAATCATCCCCTAAGCTCCCACTGTCGCTTGACTCATCCCCATTTTCTGGAATGTCGACTGAAGCTTCTTTTCTTGTCTCACCACTTTCGAATTCTACATATTCTTTTTGAACTTCTGGCCCTTTGGTGTTTCTGTCTTTGTACAATTCGTTTTCATTGAAGATGACATTTTTGCTTCTGATTACTTTTCTGCCTTCATTATCCCAAAGCCTGTAACCCATTTTTTTGACCCATAACCAATGAATGTGCACTTCTTAGACTTGGAGTCTAACTTATCCCTATCACCATCTTCTAACAAATTGTAAGCACTACAACCAAAGACTTTTAAGTGTTCGAGACTTACTTCATTTCCTTGCCACATTTCTTCTGGCAATTTGAAACCCAAGGGAACGGATGGTGAATGGTTAATCAAGTAGGCTGCAGTGTTAACTGCATCTGCCCAGAATGTTTTAGGCATCCCTGCATTTAGCCTCATGCTTCTTGCCCTTTCATTCAGTGTTCTGTTCATTCTCTCAGTTACACCATTTTGTTGAGGAGTTCCTGGAACCGTCTTGATCATCTTTATCCCTTTCTTGGCACAATAGTCAATAAACTGCTTGCTTATGTATTCACCACCATTGCCCGACTTTAAGCATTTTACCTTCAAATTAGTTTCATTTTCAACAACAGATTTCCATATCTTAAAAGCATCAAATACATCAGATTTATGTTTAAGAAAATAGACCCATACCTTGCGTGTTGAATCATCGATGAAGGTAACATAGTATCTCGAGCCTCCTAAAGATGAAACTGATGTTGGTCCATATACATCCGAGTGAACAAGCTCCAGCTTCTGAGCTTTCGGTGTCCTCCCTGTTTTCACAAAAGTGACTCTCTTTTGTTTACCAAAGACATAAGATTCACAGAATTCAGTTTCCACTTTCTTCAAGTCTGGAAACTTCCCTTTCTGAGCCAACATCTTCAATCCTTTCTCGCTCATGTGTCCGAGTCGACTGTGCCATAAAGTAGATAGACTCGGACTGGTGGTCATGGCATGAACACCTTCGTCATGAATCTATTCCATGTATAGAGTGCCTTGCTTCTTTCCTTTGGCAATCACTAAGTTGCCTTTGATCACTTTCCATTGTCCACCCCCAAAGTGAACATTAATCCCTTAATCGTCCAATTTACCAACTGAAATCAACTTTCTCCTCAAATTAGGAATAAACCTGACATCTTTCAATGTCCATATAGTTCCCAATGAGGTCTTCAAGTCTACATCTCCAATACCCGTAATATCAAGCATTTGATCATCGGCTAAACGAACTTTACCAAAGTTACCTGTTCGTAGATTCTTGACCATATCTGGGCATGAGATAGCATGGAAAGAAGCACCAGAATCCATAATCCAGGATTCTACTGAGTTCTCAACACAACATATGAGAGCATCTCCTGATTCTTCAGAGACTACACTGTTTACTTCTTTCTTTGCAGCTGGTTTTGTACATTGGCTTCTAAAGTGACCTTTTTCTTTGCAGCTCCAACATTCAATGTCCTTTCTGTTCTTTGACTGCCTTCTTTTTCTGGACTTTGACCTACCTCGATTAGTTCCTCTATCGTTTCTTCTTCCTCTACTTTTTGTGTGCAATAAAGACTTGAACTGGAAGTTTCATTATTGCTTCTCCGTCTGATATCTTCATTTATAATCAAGTCACGAATACCCTCAAAGGTGAGTTTGGTAATGCCGCATGCACTACTAACAGGTGTGACTGTGCCTGACCAACTTTCGGGCAATGATGATAAAAGGAGGAGCGCTTGTACTTCATCATCAAACTTTATTTCAACTGAGTCTAAACGAGAGATAATCGAGTTAAACTCGTTTATGTGAGAGGTAACCGACATGCCTTCCTTCATCTTGGTGTTAACCAATTGTCGGATGAGGAATACTTTGTTTGAAGCAGATGGTTTTTCATACAAATTGGACAAAGCTTTCAATACACCATACGTAGTTATTTCATTGACAATGTTATACGCAACACTCTTTGCCAAAGAAAGCCTAACCACACCCAAAGCTTGTCTATCCAACAACTTCCATTCTTCATCATACATGTCATCTGGTTGTTATCCCAACATAGGCAAATGT
This sequence comes from Helianthus tuberosus, assembly GCA_030545235.1. Classification (NCBI taxonomy): domain Eukaryota; kingdom Viridiplantae; phylum Streptophyta; class Magnoliopsida; order Asterales; family Asteraceae; genus Helianthus; species Helianthus tuberosus. The sequence continues at coordinate 113,366,418 of CM060399.1, forward strand.
AAACCCTTTTGATACAACAAATCTTCTATTTGCATTCTCCAAAATCCATAATCACTACCATCAAACTTGTCAATCTTGATTTTACTATCTTCTGCCATTTTAACAAACAATTATCAATCTGCTACAAACGAAACGAATTTGTACTCCTAAATGATAATTATACTAGCGGAAGCAATAAACGGAAACAAACACTTATATGTTTCAAGCTTTGAAATGGCACTGAGCAAAGTAAGGATGGCTGATAAGAACTTTGTCAAAGTTGGGGGTTCTGTTTGCAAATAAAGGAAACTTAATTCCCTTAAAAAAAGGGAACAGAAAAAAGAACGTGGTTCTCTCTTCTTCTCTGCGACCTGCGACCTGGAGCTTCACAAAATCACCACTCCCAAATGCAAATGCAAAATCGAAACCCTAGACTTTCGATTTTGGAACCCTAGATGCTATATTCAGCAACAATGGTCTCCAATTTATAACCCTAGGCGACGGAGCAAACCCAAACGAAGTTAGGATCGGACGATGGCGGTTGTGCTAGCGGCGGCGGGAAGACGATCGGCTGCGGCGGTGACTACTGGGTCGACAAACCCTAGTCATGATCTCTGCAGAAGATGTCTTCAATCGGAATCGGAACCCTCCCGACAGGTATCTTCTTCTTCACCTCTTTTGCTACTAGTTTGTGTGAACCAATCGAGAGCCTGACCTCTGATACCAATTGTTAGGTCAATAACACGATTCCACAAACACTAGAACAATAATCAGCAAGCTTGCACACTCACACACACACTCTAAAATCACAAGAACACAAGATTTATAGTGGTTCGATCAAGCTTGATCTACATCCACTCTCCACAACTAGGTTTCTTTGTATTAGGTGCTCAAGAAGTTTACAGTACATGAAGAGAAGTATTTATATGGGTTACAATTAGGGTTGTTGACTTTACTACATAAACAGAGAATACTCCTGCTAGCTGCAAAAGGAGTATAGCACAGAACACCCCTGCTAGTCAAATCCTCCACAACCCAACACACCACACATATTAGAAATAGAAAAAAAAAAAACAATAACAGAACAATACAGAACCAAAGTTAGTCCTAATGCACTTGCTTCAAAGCTGCTCCACTGGTTCCAGGTCATGTTTTTGTACCTCGCCCGACCCTGAACCCACAGGAAACTCATGTTCTTTATTTCCTCCACCACTGCTCTCTTATTCGGATGAACTTGCTCGAAGACAACCTTGTTTCTGGTCCTCCAAAGGCACCAAATGACAGTTTGCAGAATGGCGTTTACCATTTTCTTCCAATCATTGGATCCTCTAGCATAGTCGGAGAAAGTAGATCGAACCTGTCAAATAAGTAAAAAGCCGGCAGTTTACACCTGTCTGCCACAGCTTCCAGAGTGTCTTGCGCGAACCTGCACGAAACCAAAAAATGGTCCACGGTCTCATCGGCTTCCCTGCAGAACGGGCAGCTTATATCGGTTATCGAAATCCCTCTTCTAACAAGGGCTGCCCTAGTAGGAATGCGGCCCAAAAGAACCCTCCAACCCATGAAGTTCACTTTGACTGGAACTTAATTATTCCAGTCGAATTGAATATTTGAAACCCTCTAAAGCTTTGACTGCATCGCTCTTCTGAAGCTGGACACAGAGAAGGAACCAGAAGGATCTGCAGCCCACACCCACTGGTCCCTTCCCACCCGGAACCCCACATCGCTCAGCAACGCAATCAAGCTATCCAGCTCGCATGTTTCCACCTGACCCCAAGGCTCCCTCATCCACTGAAACCAAAGATTCAGCAGCCCATTGTCCATTTTAATTCGGTCGGCCACCCTAGCTTCGCGGGACTGTTCAAGGGAGTACAGACCAGGGAAAACAGTTGCCAACGGCACCTCCAAAATCCAGTAATCGTGCCAAAAAGCAATGTCCTCCCCATTAAAAAGAGACCCATGAAATAGCCCCGTAATGTCGATCCCGGAGAACAATAGATCATATTCCAACTTCATAATTTGCTTCCACGGGCCCGGTTGTGTAAGTCTAACCGGGATGAAGTTCTAAGCTATGGAGCTATTATGTAGACCCCATATTACCTTTCTCCACAACCCATTTGTATCCGTTTTAAACCTCCACCACCATTTTGCTAGCATGGCGGTATTGGCTTCTCGGAGTGATCCTAACCTCGCCCCCCAAGATCCTTAGGAACCGTCACGTCGTCCCAAGCCACCCACTTCATTTTTGCTCAATCCGGAGTACTTCCCCATAAGAACTCCCTCCTTAATCTTTCCAATTCTTTTATAATTTGTGTGGGTGCCTTATATAAATGTAACACCCCGAAAACGGGTTTGGTAATCAAACCACGTTTATACTAAAAGACGGGTAATTCACCTTTAGTGGTAAAGGTAACCCGGTGAATATTAGGATTCTTAAATAAACAAGATTTACTAACTAGGAATTTTAACCTAGTTAGCTAATAGTCTAGAAATAACTTATAATAAGGTTAAAAACAACCAAACTATAAGTTATACAAAAGAGGAGGGGTTAATCTTGTAAAAAGTGAAACTAGAATTAATTAAAACAAAAACCAAACACACCATTTGGTGTCTGGTTCGATCAGAAGCAGGGAAGGGTGACCCCCATCCTCCAAAACCCTAACATTCACAAAAGCCACAAACTGAAGGCTTAAATCATGTCCAAATCGATTTTCAAGCATAAATTAATGATCACCTAGTTGAAGGGATCATAAGGTATGTAAAATCTTGAAGTTTTGATTCATCTCAAGTTCTAGGTTAATTATGAAAGATCAAAATTTAGCTTGATTGTGTCATGCATGAATGTAATTAGAAGAGATATGGTGTCTAGGGATGAACCCTAGGTGAAATCTCGTTAAAAGATTTCATGATAATTGTAGAGTTTATAACCACCATTGTAGATGATTAATAAACTTGAAGAAAACTTGATAAGCCTTAGAATTGTGATCTTGTTCTAACACAAATCTGAAATTTAGAATAAATTTCAGAAATATTGAAGTTAAGATATATGTAGGATTGACTAAGTAAAGTTAGTTTAGATGATAATTACAAGTCATGAACTTGGTTTTGTTTATATAAAAATCTGACCCGCTAGGTGTTTGATGGAACGCCTAAGTGAGGGTTAAAATGTTAAAAGTTGGGTTAAAACGCAGATTTGGTTATTGTAGCAAATTATGTGTTAAAGCTTGTGAAAGAGTTCTAAACTTATTGTGAATTGAACTCTTTAGGCAAGGAATCCGGAACGTCAAGCGAACAAGCCGGAGGTGATACACGCTTGAAAGGTGTGCTTTAAAGGTACGTAACTACGGTTCCGTTACATTATGCTTGATTTCGTATTTTCGTTAGTTGACTTTAAATTAGCATAATACATGAAATTGGCATTTAGTGGAAGTGACGAAGATCACTAGGTAAATAAACGGGTCAAAAGGTGAAATTGTCACCCTTTGACAATATCGACTAATGGTTTGTCGAGTTACATGTTTATAGGAATAAATATCAAATGGATACGCACATCGCTATTGCTTAGCGGCTACTAAGTCAAGGTATTGAAACGGGTCAATATATTGATCCGAGCCAGGTATGTATAATGATTCAATTCGTCATGTAGAACTTGAGGTTTTCTAAGAGTTAAACAAGGTCAAATTGGATATTTGGTTATCTTAAAGATAAACCGAATAATTCAAGTTATAATTGTAGTGTTTTAGAAACATAATGCCTTCTAAACAAGGTTATAGTTAAAAGATCGAATTTTTGGGTCAAACAAGTATCTGAAAGTCCTTTGTCGTAAAAGAAGGACCAAAATTGACCAAATTGCCCTTGTAGGTTAAATTGAACAAACAACCCTTAAAGGTTGTTTGGAAACGAGTTTCATGATTAAATAAAAACTTAGAATAAGTGTAGAAGTTGAAAGATGTAATACGTTAGTCAAATAGCTCTATTTGAGTTTTGCCGTAAAATAACAATTCGAAGGGTAAAACTCGGAACATATAGATATACACATTGAAATCCTACACACAAAGAGTTTTAGTTGAAGATTACTTGATAAGAAATGTAGGAATAAGATGCTAGAAATAAATGAAAGCGATTTCAAGCTTTAAAGTGCTTAAATACCCTTAACGGGTCAAAATAAGCATACGAGCGAAAACGGGTTTAAATTGTGTAATAAACCTATGATTAGAACCTAATATAGTAGGTAACATTAATTTGAAGAAGTATATGAGATATAGGAATCAAATAAATACGTTTGTTTGATAAAATGCATAAACGGGTTAAAATTCGGTAAAAAGGTAACGAGTCGAAGGCTTAGAAGTCTCAAAATTTCTTATGTTGGATGTAGGATTTTAACTCCATAAGATGGAGGATTAAATTACGGACGCTTAGGAAAAAGAATCAGGTAAAACGGATCAATAACGAAGAAGTTATGGCTGTTTCCGTGAAATCAGGTCGTGCTGGGTATGTACAGCATCAGCTGAAGGCAACAGGCTGTGAAAAACAGGGCTAGGCGTGACGCCTAGGCCCTTGGCGTCACGCGAAGCCCCCTAACTCCGAAATTTTTTTAAATTTTGTCATTTTAACCCCTGTACTTGTTTGAACTTAATATTTGACTATCAAAACTAACTTTTAAGTTGGTTTTGATCATAGGTGAATGCCAAGAGTGCACGGATGAAGATCAACCGACGAGGAAGAACCGAACACGATCACGAAATAAGCTTCCGCACTATGTATCGTTATTATGTTAAACGACGAACGTACACATGATATGTTGTATACTTTTAAATTGTAAAAAGTTTTAATAAACCCGTAATTTCCAATGCATATGTAATCTTAATTACATGATTGTTTTTCGTAAATGATACGTTAAACCTTAATTTATAAGAACGGGTGTTACAAGTTGGTATCAGAGCCTTGGTTTAAGAGATTCAAGTATGGCGGGAAAGCTATGCTTGGACTTAAACCTTACGCTCTTGATAAAGATTGGTGTTCGGTTCGAGGCTTGATCGCAAATCCGGTAAGTACATGTATATCAATGGTTTAATATGATTAAAGTGTTGAGAACAACACATATGGTTATCGTGTAATACACGTTACACCAATAAAATCGATATAGAATAGATATAGTCAACGAAATTACACGCGTTGATGCGTATAGTAGAAAAGCCTTGTATTATAATACGGGCATCCTTTAATGTTGAAATTACTAACTGTTGTATATGTTTTAGTTGAAGGACACTCGCATATGAGGATAGCGTGAGTTGAACAAATTACGGATATGATAGAGGAACGGTCCGAAGTATGACAAGAGGAGCATGCTCACCAAGGACTAAATCGCGTAACGACCGCGAACAAGGTTAATGGCAAGGAACGCCCGTCGGGGCAAACATTACCAGGTGCACGCTTTTGAATGTAAACGCACAAATAGCAATATGCAACAAACATGTAGAGAATGATTGTTGCATATGTAAATTAGAAACTTGGAAAACCGAATAGAAAATGTACTCGGGATATTGTTTCCAAGAGAAACAAATAGAGGCATTACTTACATAGGGCGTGATGTGAAAACTATAAAAAGGTCATGCGTGTCATGTGTTAATCGCTTACTCTGGCCAAGTAAGTAGTGGCATGTGATACCATGAACTTCTTATAGCGGACACATTTACATCCGATGTAGTAAGGGCGGGGTGAATGGGACAAAATTAAAAAAAAAGTGCCCAAATGAAACAAATGAACAAAATAGTTGATAATAATGTAAACGCACAGCCGAGTGACGGAAGCGTGTTACATTAGGATAATGAGCCCGAGAGAAGGGACAAGGATTAATGTAAATGATGATATAAAAATGAATGATCAAAAGAAAATTCACGAAAATAAGTCATCTTGGACGAAAGGGCCATGGTGAACAAAATGGGCAAGTAAAATCAAAGTATAGATGATCCGCTGGGTCATAAAAACAAAGGTGTTGCCCACACGAAAAAGATAATCAAGGTTGTTAACTTTAGTCGTAGTAAAGTAAGGATAACGATGATAATCATCACTCATAATTAATAAGGCCGCCAATGGGGGTCACGTAAAGAATAAAAGACATGGTCGAATAAAAGCGACGGATTTCGTTAAGATGACCAAGTAAATCGAAATGAAGTCTTAATGCATACCGGAAAGGGTGCAATGATAACGATTTCGGTTAAACACCCGGTTGATGGATAAGAATTAAACACATGCGTGAACCGAGAAACGGGAACTCGGATGGAAAGTTAAAAGACTCGGGTTTTGAGTCATAACTAAAAGACGACAAAATAATGTAAATAGAAATTTTGAATAAACTATGTTCGGCTATTTCAAAGCTGAACGGGTCAAACAAAGACTGAAGTTTGGCGTTCATAAGTGATGAATGTTCACACGAACAAGTCAAACAAATTTAATAAAGGATGACACTTGCTAAAGTAAGTAAGTGCGAATCGGATAAATAAAAGTGCGAAATATTAATAAACCTATGTAAAGGAGTTATAGGCGTTAAAAACATTGAAATAAAAGAACCCGGGTAATGGGACGTAAAGAAGTACATGTAAGAACCGGGTAACGATAAGTGTATGGAAAACCGACGTGTAATTGACGTTGGAAGTCGAGAAGTCGGAAAGATGATTCGAAAGAAAACAATGTAGCCTTAGACTACGGTCAAGGTCAAATGAAATCCAAAAAGTAAAGGTGAATAATTATAAACATAAAAAGGGGTGTCTTAACGCCATATGCGTATATAAACGTATACACATTTGAATAAAGACTAGAATAAAAGATGATCTACGGGATCATCATAACCTACGAGATATTAATTAGTGTAAAGGTCTACGGGGCCAAAATGACCCACGGGACATGAATTGAAGCAAAGGGATCATAAAGGCCACGCCTTAAAAAGGTGAAAAATCTAAAGAAATAAGCCTACGAGGCTAAGTGAAAGAACCTACGGGTCAATAACGTGAAGCGAGGAAAATGGTTAAACTCCCCGCGTAAAATAATAACGGAAGGTAAAGGTAGTATAAAAGTGAGGGATTTCACTAAAACATCTAAACGGACAAAAATATTACCGAAAAGACAACGGAAAGGAATAAATTTTCAGACGTAAAAGTCCTAGAAATGAGTAAAAGATGAAAGACAAGGAGAAAAAGGAAACCTTAAACTAAAATTTAGTTTTAGTAAGAAACAATGTTTTAACAAATATGGATATTATGAGGGAGATTAGAAAATGGTTAATATCAAAGAGTATGGGTCTTAACATCGATAGGTGCGAGACAATACATTCGAAAAGAAGAAGTATGATAAAGAAATGTTGATATAAATTAAACATAACGTGACACGATCACGGTCAAGAAATACAATGTGAAGTAGAATCACTTTATAACCAAGCGAGCGGTAAAGAGTAACTGGACTAATAAGTCTAGTTAGTGGGACCGGTTAAGGTCATTTAAATAAATTTGGTTGCTTATAATCGGTGGATTCGGTATAACTGAACCGAATAAATGAATTTGAAAACAAAATAAATTGTTGCTAAAAGTGGAAGATTTCACTAAAGACCTTTAAACGGATCAAAGTAACGGATTCATAAAGAGTTCAATAATATATAAAAGCGAAAGATATCGCTAAATTAACTAAACTAGTAAAAATAACGAAATTACGTTATTTCAAATTGCATTATGTCGTATGAGGTACGTAGATGTTTTGTAACCAAAAAGATATTTCCATATATTTTTCTGGTAATACTAGCAATTGGGTAAAGTATGAGTAATGCTTAAAAGATTACTCAGGTCAAATGCATTGAGTTTAAAACTCCATGAACTATGTAAGAAAGGTTTCGAGGACGAAACCTCTTTAAGGGGGGTAGACTTGTAACACCCCGAAAACGGGTTTGGTAATCAAACCACGTTTATACTAAAAGACGGGTAATTCATCTTTAGTGGTAAAAGGTAACCCGGTGAATATTAGGATTCTTAAATAAACAAGAATTTACTAACTAGGAATTTTAACCTAGTTAGCTAATAGTCTAGAAATAACTTATAATAAGGTTAAAAACACCCAAACTATAAGTTATACAAAAGAGGAGGGGATAATCTTGTAAAAAGTGAAACTAGAATTAATTAAAACAAAAACCAAACACACCATTTGGTGTCTGGTTCGATCAGAAGCAGGGAAGGGCGACCCCCATCCTCCAAAACCCCAACATTCACAAAAGCCACAAATTGAAGGCTTAAATCATGTCCAAATCAATTTTCAAGCATAAATTAATGATCACCTAGTTGAAGGGATCATAAGGTATGTAAAATCTTGAAGTTTTGATTCATCTCAAGTTCTAGGTTAATTATGAAAGATCGAAATTTAGCTTGATTGTGTCATGCATGAATGTAATTAGAAAAGATATGGTGTCTAGGGATGAACCCTAGGTGAAATCTTGTTAAAAGATTTCATGATAATTATAGAGTTTATAACCACCATTGTAGGTGATTAATAAACTTGAAGAAAACTTGATAAGCCTTAGAATTGTGATCTTGTTCTAACACAAATCTGAAATTTAGAATAAATTTCAGAAATATTGATGTTAAGATATATGTAGGATTGACTAAGTAAAGTTAGTTTAGATGATAATTACAAGTCATGAACTTGGTTTTGTTTATATAAAAATCTGACCCGCTAGGTGTTTGATGGAACGCCTAAGTGAGGGTTAAAATGTTAAAAGTTTGGTAAAAACGCAGATTTGGTTATTGTAGCAAATTATGCGTTAAAGCTTGTGAAAGAGTTCTAAACTTATTGTGAATTGAACTCTTTAGGCAAGGAATCCGGAACGTCAAGCGGACAAGCCGGAGGTGATACACGCTTGAAAGGTGTGCTTTAAAGGTACGTAACTACGGTTCCGTTACATTATGCTTGATTTCGTATTTTCGTTAGTAGACTTTAAATTAGCATAATACATGAAATTGGCATTTAGTGGAAGTGACGAAGATCACTAGGTAAATAAACGGGTCAAAAGGTGAAATTATCACCCTTTGACAATATCGACTAATGGTTTGTCGAGTTACATGTTTATAGGAATAAATATCAAATGGATACGCACATCGCTATTGCTTAGCGGCTACTAAGTCAAGGTATTGAAACGGGTCAATATATTGATCTGAGCCAGGTATGTATAATGATTCAATTCATCATGTAGAACTTGAGGTTTTCTAAGAGTTAAACAAGGTCAAATTGGATATTTGGTTATCTTAAAGATAAACCGAATAATTCAAGTTATAATTGTAGTGTTTTAGAAACATAATGCCTTCTAAACAAGGTTATAGTTAAAAGATCGAATTTTTGGGTCAAACAAGTATCTGAAAGTCCTTTGTAGTAAAAGAAGGATCAAAATTGACCAAAATGCCCTTGTAGGTTACATTGAACAAACAACCCTTAAAGGTTGTTTGGAAACGAGTTTCATGATTAAATAAATACTTAGAATAAGTGTAGAAGTTGAAAAATGTAATACGTTAGTCAAATAGCTCTATTTGAGTCTTGTCGTAAAATAACAATCCGAAGGGTAAAACTCGGAACATATAGATATACACATTTAAATCCAACACACAAAGAGTTGTAGTTGAAGATTACTTGATAAGAAATGTAGGAATAAGATGCTAGAAATAAATGAAAGCGATTTCAAGCTTTAAAGTGCTTAAATACCCTTAACGGGTCAAAATAAGCATACGAGCGAAAACGGGTTTAAATTGTGTAATAAACCTATGATTAGAACCTATTATAGTAGGTAACATTAATTTGAAGAAGTATATGAGATATAGGAATCAAATAAATACGTTTGTTTGATAAAATGCATAAACGGGTTAAAATTTGGTAAAAAGGTAACGAGTCGAAGGCTTAGAAGTCTCAAAATTTCTTATGTTGGATGTAGGATTTTAACTCCATAAGATGGAGGATTAAACTACGGACGCGTAGGAAAAAGAATCGGGTAAAACGGATCAATAACGAAGAAGTTATGGTCGTTTCCGTGAAATCAGGTCGTGCTGGGTATGTACAGCATCAGCTGAAGGCAACAGGCTGTGAAAAACAGGGCTAGGCGTGACGCCTAGGCCCTTGGCGTCACGCGAAGCCCCCTAACTCCGAAATTTTTTTAAATTTTGTCATTTTAACCCCTGTACTTGTTTGAACTTAATATTTGACTATCAAAACTAACTTTTAAGTTGGTTTTGATCATAGGTGAATGCCAAGAGTGTACGGATGAAGATCAAGCGACGAGCAAGAACCGAACACGATCACGAAATAAGCTTCCGCACTATGTATCGTTATTATGTTAAACGACGAACGTACACATGATATGTTGTATACTTTTAAATTGTAAAAAGTTTTAATAAACCTCGTAATTTCCAATGCATATGTAATCTTAATTACATGATTGTTTTTCGTAAATGATACGTTAAACCTTAATTTATAAGAACGGGTGTTACAATAAAGAAAAATAATATGTCAGGAGGGAGTTCATAACCGACCTTATTAGTGTAATACGTCCACCAAAAGATACCTTGTTTGCTTTCCAAATAGATAGACGCTTGCGGAATGTGTCAACAACCGGCGTCCAATTTTTTACCAAGTTCATGTTCGCCTCAACTTGAAGCTCCAAATACTTGAAGGGCATCGACCCGACCCGACATTTTAGGAAAGACGCCATAATTTGAACGTGGCTATCCTCCACACTCACCCCAAATAGCTTACTTTTAGCGAGGTTTACACGGAGGCTGGAGGCAAGGTAGAAACATCTAAGAATTCTATTCAAATTCCGGTCGTTTTCATCCGATCATTCCCCTATAAAGACTACGTCGTCCGTAAAGAGGAAGTGGGACACCAACGGGCCGTCCCAGGACACGACAACCCATGAAACAAATCAAGAGCCCCCGCCTTTTTAGTTATCCCCGATAGTGCTTCCATAGCAATGATGAACAAAACGGAGAAATCGGATCCCCTTGTCTTAGGCCCCAATGACAATCGAACTCCAAGGCAGGGGACCCGTTAATGAGGATCGAGGCACAGGCGGATGAAACAATTGCCATGATCCAACTTCTCCACTTGCTAGGGAAGTTCATTTGACCCAATATAGAGTCCAAAAAAGCCCAATTTAACGTGTCGCAAGCTTTTTCAATATCCACCTTGAAAAGCATGCCTTTCTTTTTAGTACGCTTCAACCACGCCAATATTTCGTTTAACATGAGTGGGCCATCCTAGATGCTCCTATTAGCTAGATAAGCTTTTGGATCACACCCTTCATTCTATTCACCAACACTTTAGAGATTACCTTATTTACACACCCAATGAGACTAATAGGTCGATAATCACCCAAACCTCCCGGATCGTTAACTTTTGGAATACGGGCCAAGAATGAAGATGTGCAACCTGGAGTGATGGATGCATTCACAAAGAATTCGTCAAAAAGCTTGAAAAAATCATTTTGAATCCCATCCCATCATCTTTTAATAAAACGGAAATTAATTTCGTCCGGACCCGGTGCTTTATCCCCATCCCATACAACATTCTTAATCTCCAATAAGGAGAACGGTAGAATGAGATAAGCCGCCTCCTCATCCGAGATTCGGTTGAGATTTGGGCAAACCAAAGATGGCCTTACAACCATTGGTTCCTTAAATTTATCGGAGAAAAAGTTAAAAGCAAAATCCTTAATCAACGGAGGAGAGGTGATCCAATCCCCATTTATCCTGATCCCGTTAATCTGGTTATTGCTCGTGTTTGCATTAATAACCCCATGGAAAAAAGCCGTATTTTCATCCCCGTTTGCCATCTACCCCTTGATTTTTGTTGCAAGTCCATAGACTTGAGCCTATCCGCCTCTAGTAAAAAAGATTTACACTCCATGCTTGCCTCCAACTCTTGTGGTAGTAAGCTCCTGTTTTCGGCTAGAATTTCCAAAGAATCAAGTTCATTGAGTTTTTCTTTGTACACCCCATCCTTATCCCTTTTGTAATTCGCCACCCACTCCCTCGCCCGATTTTTTACCCAATTTAATTTTGTTGCGAGCCTCAAATTCGTCAGCCACTCAAAGATAAAAGTGTCACAACTACCCAGAATAAAATCCACCATACCCGGAATCTCTACCCAAGAATTAAAAACCTTGCATGGAATGGGCCCAAAATCCACTGGAATAGTAGATAAAAGGATGGGACGATGGTCGGACACAACATTAGATAGAGCCACCACTGACGCCTCCGGCCACTTGTTCATAAAACCCGGACGCACCAAGAAACGGTCTAGTTTACTAAGCTTTAAACCATTATCCAAGTGGTACGTGAATCCCCCCCCCCCCATTTGGTACTCCACCAGATCTGCAGACTCAGTGAAATTGTTAAAAAAACGAGGCATTCAGAGCCACAAACTCTGAATTAAACCTTTCCTCGGGGGACCTAACGTCATTAAAATCCCCCAGGAATAAATAACCACAATCCAGGATACAAGTTTTTCACTGCTATCAGATCTGTCCATAAAGTTCTCCTAGCAATCGGATCATTTTGGGCATAAGTGTTAACGACATTAATATCCTCGCCCGTAGCACATAAACTCCCAGAAACTAGCAGAAAGTTTCTGTGCTTAACAACTCCTGATTTTACAAACACAGTAGGGTTCCACATAGAAAGGAGACCCCCCCCCTGACCAACCATCTTCTGGAGACAAATGCAGAACTGGTCAAGCATAATCTCAAGCAAATCCTTGGTTTCAGTTCATTTTGTATATAGTACTACCTTTTTTAAGTTTTTGTACCTTTTTAGTTTTTTTTTCATAAAAGCCTACAATCAACAAAAAGAAAAAAGCGCCCACCGTGGGGCTCGAACCCACGACCACAAGGTTAAGAGCCTTGCGCTCTACCAACTGAGCTAGACGGTCTTTTGTTCTATTCTAGAGTTGAAGTTTTTTTATCATTGGTTAAGTTTGATGAAACAGCTAAAAATAGATCAGGATATGGTACATGACTACACCGCGGTATGAGTTCAAATCTTGCTTTCAATGGTTTTATTATTTATAACCTCTCGAAGGCCACCCGTACAACAAAATATATAATTCACCTTATCCCATTGACGGCGGTAACAGTGTTCTTCACTTTGTCTTTAGCCTTGTGAGTTAGGCATTGACGGCGGTAACAGTGTTCTTCACTTTGTCTTTAGCCTTGTGAGTCTTTGCTTCTTGCTGCTTCACTTCTTTCTTCACTTGCAAGTTTTTCTTCCTTTGTTTTTCCCTGTTTTTATCCCTAAAACAACAAAAATGTAAATTATTACTCCTAAGCCAAGCTAATATCCCTTGTATTTGTTTTTATACAAATTAACAGCATGGAAAGAAGTAATTAACTCAACAAACTTACTTGAACTTGATCTCCTCCAGGTTTAAATCTTCAACAGCGATGAAACCGTCAGTCGAAAGTGAGTTTTGCCTTACCTCCGACATTGACGGTAGCTGTAATAAGCCATATCCCATGCCTAATTTTCCGATCTCTAGATCTTTCCATCTGATTACATAGAAATCGCAATATCAGACCAAAAAGGTACATGCGTCACACACATGATGGAGCCTGTAAACGAACCGAACGTTCATGAACTTGTTCGGCGGGAAGTTCGTTTACTTAATAACGAACATGAAGTGAAAGTATTGGTACTATTTAGGCAATTTATAAACTAATGGATTGTAATGGTTATTTTCAACAAACCACTTGGACGAAAAACGTAATTAACTCTAAACAGTAATGATCAATATAACTTATATATGTGGCAATTGCAGAAGAAAAAAGAACAACAGTGAGTAGTGCCCAGACCCACTGTCGTCTGCCGATCGACCTTCTTCGTCTCTGAATTCCGGCAAAAATTCTGACTTTATGTAAGTCTTTAAGTAAATCACTCATTTATAATGACGTTTGACGTACTTTTGTTGATTATATAGAATTTAGTTCTTTTCTATATGACCTAATCCGGCCCAAACAAAAGTGAAAAAAAAATGTATTTTATAATGATAAACAAACAACCCTTACAAATTTTTGCCTCCCACAAAATAAATTATGAGTCTGCAACTGTTTGTGTATTAGAAATCCCAAGTTCAAACCCTATAACATGCAAAAATAATTCAGAGAAATGGTTAGTGTCCAAAGACTATATACTTTATATATCGAAAGATTTAACACAAACACACAAAACAAAACCTTTTAAAAAAACATTTGCCAAAAAAATATATACTCAAACCAGGTCAACCACCATCCATCAAATCCAGTCGGCGAGTAACAATGTGTCCGGTTTAGGTCAGCCCAGTTCGGTCCCAGGAGGGTGGAGTTGATCTTTCTTGAGACATTGCCCATCCGTTATCCTAGCTTTTGGTGGCAATAGTCTTTGGGCTTTGGCCACATGTTTTAGTGGTTTTAAAAATTTAGATACAAGAAACTTCGAACATTGGTGTTTGCAGAATTTTATAACATGGTCATCAAGACACAACATGCTTATGACGGTTAAGGCTTAGGAGTAATCAAACTAAATTTGCCCACAGAATAAAACCAACAATCACAAGAATAAAAAAAATGTTGAACTCTGCCGAAAATTTAGATCCTGTATAACCCTGGATCCAACGAACATGTTCAGAAAAAGAAAAAGAGAAAAACGCCCACCGTGGGGCTCGAACCCACGACCACAAGGTTAAGAGCCTTGCGCTCTACCAACTGAAGTTTTCATGGTCAGCACCTCAAAACTGCATAGCAAATTACTTAAAAACACAATCGCTAAGCTGATATCTTAAAAACTAAAAAAGACGCCCACCGTGGGGCTCGAACCCACGACCACAAGGTTAAGAGCCTTGCGCTCTACCAACTGAGCTAGACGGGCTTTTGTCTAGTGTGTGTTGTTTATCAAAGATACAGAATGATACAAACCTTATAACATATCAGGTTAGGTCTCTATATATACACAGAACAGAAACATATAAATTACACACTCCATGGTCCAAGACCAAGTTATTTGTCACTTTGTAAAACTAACTAAGAAATCTATATCAATGTTTGATCTGGAACAGTTTGCTCTGACATTATCCACTAAATTAATTAAGCATTTTCATGACAGTTAACAACAGGGCATACAACAACAACAACAACAACCATACCCAGTAAATCCCACAAATAGCAAAGCTACTTGTAGGGTCTGGGGAGGGTGGGATGTAGACAGACCTTGCCTCTATCCCTAGGGATAGAGAGGCTGCTTCCAGAGAGACCCTCGGCTCCAAAACGAACCGCATACCAATACACCAAGTCAAAGGATATAGAAAAAAGAAGTCACCAATACCATGACCAATACCAAGAAAGTGATAAGAATGACCCAATATAATGTAAATCATGTATAATAGCATGCAACATCATTTGGGCATAAACACAAGGAGACAATCACCGGTAAAGTCACTTAAAGGCTAGGAAAACCTACGTCCCTAAAATACACCTAAGATCTTACTGTAATATCCACTACAGGCCCTGAACCCTAATCCTACGTCTCCACGAAGTCCTATCATGGACCATGTCCTCGGAAAGATGCAACTCTAGTAAGTCATGCCTAATCTGCTCATCCCAAGTCAGTTTGGGTCTGCCTCTTCCTCTCCTCCCCTCCACAGTGATAGTTTCCACTACTCTAACTGGTGCCGTCGTTTGCCTCCGCTTCACATGCCCAAACCATCTCAACCTCCCCTCCTTAATCTTATCCGATATACTAGCCACTCCTAATCTTTCCCTAAAAACCTCATTTCTTATCCGATCTAACCTCGTGTGTCCGCATATCCACCTCAGCATCCTCATCTCTGCTACCTCCATCTTGCGCACTTGTGTCTTCTTGATAGCCCAACAGTCTGTTCCATATAGCATAGCGGGCCTAACTGCTACCTTGTAAAATTTCCCCTTTAGTTTAGTTGGGAACCTCCTATCGCACAATATTCCACTGGCTGCCCTCCATCTACACCAGCCCGCCTGTATGCGATGGGTTACATCACTATCTATGTCACCATCTCTTTGTACAAACGACCCCAAATACTTAAATTTAGTTACTTGCGGGACCAATTGATCCTCAATGGTGATTTGGGTGTCATCGTCATCGGCTGCGCCACTGAAATCACAGTGTAGATACTCAGTCTTGGATCGACTAATCCTTAGGCCCTTGCCCTCTAGAGCTACACGCCACTCCTCTACCCTCGCGTTCAGGGACTGTTTATTCTCTGCAATCAAGACAATATCGTCTGCAAAAAGCATGCACCACGGAACTGTCTCCTGAATCAACTTGGACAACTCATCCAAGACAACCGCAAAAAGAAAAGGACTCAACGCAGACCCTTGATGTAGTCCTACCTCCACAGGAAAGAAGTTTGTATCCCCTACAGGCGCGCGGACACTAGTTTCCGTTCTATCGTATGTATCCTTAATTAAGTCTATATACTTCGTAGGTAGACCTCGACCCTCCAAGCTATCCCAAATCAGTTGTCGCGGGACACTGTCATACGCCTTTTCAAGGTCGATAAACACCATATGTAAATCTTGCTTCTTCGATCTATATTTTTCCATCAATCTTCTTAGAATATGTATCGCTTCTGTAGTTGACCTCCCTTTCATGAATCCAAATTGGTTTACTGAAACCTGAGTTTCTCTTCTAATTCTAGTTTCAATTACCCTCTCCCAGAGTTTCATAGTGTGACTTAGCAGTTTGATTCCTCTGTAATTCCCACAACATTGAGCGTCTCCTTTATTCTTGTATAACGGCACCACGACACTACTCCTCCACTGATCTGGCATTTTACCAGTCTTAAAAATACGGTTGAACAAAAGTGTTAACCATCGGGCTCCTTCTTCCCCCAAACACTTCCACACCTCAATCGGTATGTTGTCCAAACCCACTGCCTTGCCTCTTCCCATCTTCCTAAGTGCCATCCTTACCTCTTCAAGTGTGATGCTACTGCAGTAGCAATTATTCCGTTGTCGCCTTTGAGTCCTGGGATTGCTGCTATCTTGTTGGTATGCCCTACCGTCGTTGAAAAGATTATGGAAGTAGGTTTGCCATCTGAACTTAATGTCATGTGCCTTGACTAAAACACGTCCATCCTCTCCTTTGATAAACTTTACTACTCCTAGATCTTGTCTTCTTCGCTCCCTCGCTTTGGAAATCTTGAACATATCTTGCTCCCCCTCTTTTGTTTCCAAACGTTCATACATTTGTTTATAGGCTGTGTTTTTTGCCTCGGTCACCGCCTTTTTCGCTTCCCTTTTTGCCTTCTTGTATAACTCCCTCATCCTCAGCCGTTCCTCCTCATCTGTGCACCTCAAAAGATCTCTAAAACTCTGTTGCTTATCCTTTATTTTGGTGTGCACGTCTTCATTCCACCACCAAGACTCCTTATGCCCACTCGTCTTTCCTGTTGTGACCCCTAGCGTCTCATTCGCCACTGTAGTGATCGTAGTCGCCATATCCTCCCACATCCGGTTTGCGTCGTCACCTAGTTGTATCGATGTCATCGAGTTAACTTTATCTCTAAAAATCATAAGTTTATCTCCCTTCAAGTTTCCCCAACGGGTCCTGGGCCTGGTTTTCCTTTCCCCCTCGGATAACCTTACTTTTAGGGCTATGTCTGCTACGAGCAAATGGTGCTGAGTCGCTGCAGTCTCCCTTGGTATAACCTTACAGTTCATCCACATCCGTCGATCTTCCTGCCTCATCAAAAGATAGTCGATTTGCGTGTTACGTCCTCCGCTACTAAAAGTGATCAATTGAGATTCCCTCTTCTTAAAGAACGAGTTTATAATACCTAGGCCATGAGCTGTAGCGAAGTCTAGAAGGTCTCTACCAGGGTCATTCCTATCACCTAAACCAAAACCCCCATGTACCAACTCAAAGCCATCACTATCTTTACCAATGTGCCCATTAAAATCTCCTCCTATAAAAACTTTCTCCTCCCTGGGTATGGCCCTTACTACTACATCTAGACAATCCCAGAACTCTCTTTTCTCTTGATCTCCTAGTCCCACTTGCGGTGCATAGGCGCATACCACTGTCACTACTTGCTCACCTAATACTAACCTTAGCACCATAATTCTGTCGTTGTGTCGTATCACCTCAATTACATTCTTATGCAATTCTATAGACACCAAAAATCCTACTCCGTTCTTGGACCCATCCGATCCGGAATACAACAACTTATACCCATTGCGCTCATCTGCTCTCTGTCCTTTCCACCTAGTCTCCTGCAGGCACGCTATCTGTACCCTATGTCTTTTAAGTGCGTCTATCACTTCCAACAATTTACTACTAAGAGTTCCTACGTTCCAAGATGCCACACGTAAACTACACCTTCTAGCTTTACCTTTACCTGCATCTCTCGTCCTTGGACATGATCTCACGTAAAAGTCATTGCTTCTATTGTCTATGATTACAACTAACAACTAACCACCAGATAACAAACAATGGGCAACACAAAATACACAAAGGGCCAAACTATACAATACGCAACGGCAAGCATATAATGACAATAAATAGCATAGGCGAGTATGACCAAGTAATACTTTATAGTGAGCAACTATGGTATCTAATGATAATTATAAACTACTAATAGTAATAAAAATATAGTGAGCAACTAGGGTATCTAATGATAATTATTATATATATCAATTGACATCAGGTGTTTGCTACAGTGTTTGAGGCTATTTTTGTAATTTAATAGCTTATGTAACTAGATTATCCACACCATCCATTTGCTTCTCTCCCAACTCTTCAGAGCAGATTACATACACACCAGGTTACCCACCACCGGCGCTAGCGAACCTTCTTCCATCTTCATCTCCGCATTTTTGCTTCGATAATGGAGGCTGGGAGACCAGAGGACCGAAAGAGGGGGGCTTCCTCACACCTCGCGACCACCACTTTCGTCTCCTAATGACGATGGCAGCGACTTCTTCTTTCTAACCCGACCTTTTCAGTCACATCAATGCTTGACGGCAGTTCCAAGGTGATGTCTGGGTGTCAACGGTTGATGACGGTTCTAAGGCTTCTTCTCCCTGACCCGATTGTATTGCATGTCACTCATCTGATCGTTCCTTCAAACCTCGAGCAATGACATCAGGTACAAAATTAAATTAGGGTTTGGAATTGGGGAAGAAAGTATGGAAGGGGGGTGATTTTTGGTTCTAGTTATGTTTATTTAGATATCATCTTTTTGGTTCTGGGTGGGTATTTTTTTTATCATAAAAAAATCATGACTGATCTGGAAGGTACTTCTTCTACTGTTGTTTGATGCGTTTGTATTTTAATTTATCAAAATTTTAAGTTACGTTACCTATTCAACCTACAAATTAGGGTTTGAAATTGGGGGTGATTACCAATTTCTAATTTTGATTGGAAGTGGGTGAATATGATGCCAGAGATGTTTACGGGGTTTGAAAAAAAGGTGGATGATGATATGAGGGATGAGTTTCCTTGCCCCTTTTGCACTGGTTATTTGGATATAGTGGGGCTATTTTGCTATCTTTGTACCATGTAGGAGATGATAATACACAATTCAAATCAACCGAATAATAGTAATTGGGTCAAAATTTAACCTAACGTATGCTGTATTATTTAGAAAAAAACTGTTTATGGAAATAAGTTGTTTGGTTTAATTTTGTTGAAAGATAATCTTGATTGATGTTCCCAGTTTTGCACAACCCTTTAAAATGACTATTTATTTCCTGATTGTCTTTAAAGGCAGAGTGAATTCTTCAGAAAAAAAAAAACCAAATAACTTGATACAAGCAATTTTGAATCAATAATTAACTCTGATAAGGTAAGTTAACATACAATCTAAGTTCATTAGTATGTACCCCCCCCCCCCCAATTATTAATGGCTGTCATCAAAGATTTCTATATATGCTTTATGCAAGATGCCAGATGGTACTTCATTTTGTAAGCTTTGTACTTGCTTTTCAGGTGATTACAAGAAGGTTGCTAAAATAAAAATAAAAAGAACATGCATATTCGATTCTCGCTTGGGCCATTTTTGGGGGACATTTGGGTGAAGGGACGAAAGGAAACCGGGCACTAGGTGAAGGGTTCGAACTTGACGGGGGGCGACGGTTTATGGATTACATCCGGTTCCTGCGCATAGGGGGCACGGTCTCATGGCGGTTGAGAAGTCGACATTGGACATAATCCCGAGCAGGGTGGGTTTACATGTGAGATTCTTTGATGTTAAAAAATTAAAACATAACATACCTCATTTATATTTAAGTGCCTGTCTTAAAAGCTTCTATATAGTGAGTTTTAAATAAGCAAGTTAATAGTGATTAATTTATTTAGTGGGGTTTGACAGATATTATGTTGGATCCTCTTCTATCTTTTACAAAGGAGCTTAAAGGTATGATCTAGATCTCTTCTTTTTAAAGTTACTTTTTCTAACAGCTGAGTAAAGCATTATTTTTTTTCACGCGCAGATAAATTTGGCATCAAAGATTCAGTAAATGACATTGTTATAAAAACTGTAGCCATTACTTTGAGAAATGTTCCAAAAGCTAATAGTAAGGTTCTTCGTTAGCTTGCATGGATAAACAAGTGGGTTGGGTTAATGGGTTTGGGTTTGGGTTTGTCAAAATGGGCAGGGCGTTGTATGAATTATGAATATAATTTGGAAGATTTTCAACATGTTCAACTAATTTGAGCCTTTTCCCTGTAAACTAAATTTCCTGATTTTATGTATTTAACCCGTTACAGATAAGACATAACCCAAATTAACTTAAGCATACGTAAAATTCTTGAAATACTTCATATATATTTTCTTTGTTTAGGTCAGCCACGGTTTTCTACACCTTAGTTTCGGTATCATAATCTATGGTTTGTTCTCTATTATATGCTATGTGCTTAAAGTTTGTCTCTTTTGTGGGTTCTTCTTAATGCACACCAACTGCTGGACAATTTGTCTTGATAAATTTGCATTTGGGGTTTTACTCTAAGCTTTCGAAGATTGTTTTGTGTATATTAGGAGTACAAATGTGATACACTGAATCAGTATATCCTTAGAAATATAACTAATTAGTCAAGTGTTAGGGTTTTGATCTTTTCAAATATTTGGCAACTGGCATCAATTCATAAGACTTTCTTAACCTTTTTCCCCTCCTTTGTAACAAATATTAAATACGTGTGATCAGTATGTGTTTCGTATTTCAATTCTGTCTTTATTATATGTATGTGTCTATTGGCTGAATACATTCTGTTCTCCAATGGCAAGACTTCCACCGACATCGGCTACGGCCCCGCAATCGTCTTTTATTTTTGTGATTAATTTGATTGTTCCCTCTTATATGTAATTTTCTTTTCATATAGATTGTTTGTGCAAAACTGGATGCCGCTGCCTCTCGCCGCCGTTCCGTTCTTTCACTGTATGATTTTTAGGGTTTTAGTTTATGAATTTCATTATTTTGTTGACTCCTTTTAAAATGTGCTCATATATTTTGTTTACAAACAAATTGTTTGTGCAAATTCGATTATTACTCATCTTATGAAGATGGATGGAGTATGGTATTTTTTTCATTTTTTAGTTGATCCCTTTTAATGTATGAGCAGACTAGACATGTCAGCCATCCAGTAAGTATTCTTAGAACAAAGGGTGGATGTTTTTAGCTGATGCTTTTTAAGGTGTTTGCATGTTTTAATATATTGTTGGAATTGTATTTTGCACTCCAGGCAGTGTTTCATACATTTACATAGTGTCATTTTGCAGTACCTACTGAATGATTGGCTCATTTGTGTATATTTAGGGTGATTTGGGCTACTGAGCGCTTTCTGCGGTTGCGGGCGGTGGGGTGACCTTTGGCCATTGGGTCACCCAGGTAGCCAGGAATTTATTCGTTGGTTGTTTAAAAAAAACATGAAATGCTTTTATGTATTCATAAATTGCTAGAGGTATGTTCGTTCTTAAAGTTAATGTTGTTGATACTTGAATTGCTCTTTAATGAAATCTGCATGTATCTACACTTTGATTCCACATGACACCATCACTATACCCTTTGTAATTCTAACTGTCTTTTTCACAACTATAATTACATGCGGATATATATGAAGGGGTATGTCCTGATGGTTTATATGCAGATATATATAATTACATGCGGATATATATTACTTGAAGAACATGGTCGAGTAACACTCTAATCTACTATGCTTCACCAGAGCAACAAATCGTAGTACCCGCCGCAACGCGGCTGGGTGCTACTTCTAGTTATTATAAAATACTAATAATAATAAAAATAAATATAATAAATCAGCCACCTAAAAGAATTTAACAAGGGTAGAGTGCACCTGGGAAGAAAATTTGTCTGGTCCAAGTTGTTGCCTCCAATTGTCTTAAAAATGCCTGCTGGAAAGTTGTTGCCTCCAATTGCCTTAAAACTTGTCGGCAAAAAACGTATGGTCTATATGATGGAAGTGGTGTCTGCGGTGGTTCCGGCCAAACTGGTTAAAGCTTCAGGCCCGCGGTTAGCAGGGAGAGACCAAGTGGGAGCGGGTTTTGGGTTTTGAGGCCGGCGGTGATCGAGATGGCAAGCAGAGAGAGACAGAGAGAGAGAGAGAGAGAGAGGGAGAGAGAGAGCGAGGATGAGAGGGGGTAGGGGTTTATCTGTTGGTTGGTTCTATCTCCGCCGGCCGGCGTTGTGGTCGGTATGTAGAGAGAGGTAGAGGGGGGGGAGAGGGGGATAGAGAGAGAGGAGAAGAGGAGGAGGAGGGAAGGAGGAGACCTCACCGGTGGTGTAAGGATGGGCGGCCGGCTGGCGGTGGTAGCGGCACTGCGGTGGTTGGCTCCGGCCGGTGATGGTGGTGGTGTTGTTACCGTTAACAGTGTAAGGACAAGTAAAGTTGAGAGCAAAAGTCAATGTCTCTTTTCAACAACAGGGCATCCAACAATATATTGTATTGATGCTGGATCCAGCAATAGTTCGTGTGATCACTTTTAATGGAAATGAGAAATGAAGAACATGTAAATGCATAATTGAAGAACATACCTGATACCTCTTGATTAAAATCAACATGATAGTGACCCTTGAATTTCTTCGCTGATCTTCAAAAACAATTGCGGGGGTGTTAATCGGTTTTGGATGTTTAAAGGTCTAAATGATGCAAATCGGGTTTTGGGTATGGGTTTGTTCAGGACGGGTGAAATCGGGTCAGACGGGTTAATTGGGAACTGTTAAAATTTGCACGCCACCTATGGGAGAATGTAGAAATGATTGCGAAGAGGATTTTGCTTTTGCATTTGATCCATGGGGTCAAGGATTCTCTTAAGGATGAGGGAGCTGTTGATGTTTGCAATGATTGCTAAGAGGTTTCCCTTGCTTGATCCTCGAGGTCAAGGAGGTAATGGTGTGTGATAACAATCCTATTGGTTAGTTGAATAAGTTGCGGAACAAAGCCAACTGTAATAGACGCGTGATGCAAAGGAATATGGTAGCTCATGAAAATAACTACTCTTTCTTTGTCAACATTTGCCATGAGACTCAAACCTATAATCACAAAAATAAAAGTCTTGCAGCAAGCAACACGTCAAATAACAACAGACTACATACATACAACACAATGAGACTTGAACCCCCGACCTCTACTAAAAAAAACAAAAAAAAGCGCCCACCGTGGGGCTCGAACCCACGACCACAAGGTTAAGAGCCTTGCGCTCTACCAACTGAGCTAGACGGGCTTTTGTTTCTTTTTGCAAGTGATGTTTTTCTCATTGGTATGCAACAGCTTTATTTAGGACATTGGCTTTGGTGCTAAGCAAAGAGCAATGGAATAAATAGATCAGACTGTACAGAAATAGAAAAAAACAACTTTCACACACGTAAGAGAGTCGTGTCCCGAAAATAGAATCTTTCATTAGTGTTATCGATGAGTTCAAACATTTGAGAAAAATAATCCATAAAACACAAGGTAAAAAACATAAAGATTGAACCAGTGGTGGAGTTACAACTTTTTAGTCGGGTCATAAGATGGTTCTTTTCCATGTTGGATAGAATTAGGGGTCAACTCATGTGTTTATTTACAAAAAGTACTTACTGATGACATGAGGTAAGCACTCCGCCAGTCCCTCTTGTTCCCACTTTGTTCCGCCCATGGATTATTAAAACTAAAACATAGAAATATAATAACTCATGAAAAAACTAAAAAAACTGCATGAAAAACATGTTGCGGACCCTAAGGAAAATTATTTGAGGTCTGCAAGGCAAAAACGATGTGTTGCACATGTGTAATACATGATATATTACGCATGTATAATAATAGTATGTATTTTTTTTTCAAAACAAAAAGAACACAATGAGACTTGAACCCCCAACCTCTACCACACCAAGTAACCAAAAAAACAAAACAAACGCCCACCGTGGGGCTCGAACCCACGACCACAAGGTTAAGAGCCTTGCGCTCTACCAACTGAGCTAGACGGGCTTTTGTTCTGAGTTGAAGTTTTTTTTATCATGAGGATAAAAAGATCAGGCTACATAAGCCTATCACAAATAACTTTACTCAAATAAGAGAATCGTGTCAAAAGATAGAATCTTTCATCAGCATGATCGGTGAGTTCAAACAATTAAGAGAAATAACCCATAAAAATTGAACCAGTGGCGGGGAGCTAGAACTTTTTAATCGGGTAAGTTCTTTTCCGTGTTGGATACTTTATATATAAAAATCCAACAAAGTCTAATGATCAGAGGAAAGTTGTCCTTCTTGATCCTACTTTGTTCCGCCCATGGATTAGAACATAGAAATATAAGAAAATTAACATTTGAAACTAATAAAGACTGTAACTTCAGGTTAAGCACAGGTTAACATCATCGATAGGTTATGTCTAGTGTATGTTGTTTATCAAAGATACAGACCTATCATGATCTTATAGCATATTAGGGTTAGGTTATGTCTCAATATATACAAAAACATACAACTTATACACTCTATGATCCAAGTTATTTGTCACCAAAAAGAATCAAGATCATAAAACTTGTAAAACTAAACTATTTTAAATAAATCTACATTGATGTTTGATCTGGAATTATTTACTGCGACATTATCCACATTTTTTTTAACAGCCAACAAAAGCCCGATCACCTAGGTAAACCCAATGGCAAAAAGCCAGCCACACCCACAATCGCAAACGACCCGGACCGCCACCATTCCAGAGGAAACCCACCACCCCAAGTGGTAAAACCCCTGGCTCATTGCTCCAGGCGGGACTCGAACCGAGGACCTCTACTTTGGAAAGTGCCAATGCACCAAAAGGTCATCGGCAGCGAAATTATCCACTAAATTAAGCATTCAAAAAATTAAGCAACTTGTTGCCCGACTACCTGCCGTTGCTTTGTAATTGCCTTTTTTCGTGTGGAATGATATTGTCGATTGGCATTCAAAAAATTAAGCATTTTTCATGACAGTTGACAGGGCATCCAACAATATATTGTATTGATGCTGGATCCAGCAATAGTTCATGTGATCATTTTTAATGGAAATAAGAAATGAAGAACATGTAAATGCATAATTGAAGAACATAATACCTCTTGATTAAGATCAACATGATAGTGACCCTTGAACTTCTTCGCTGATCTTCAAAAACAACTACGGGGGATGTTAAATCGGTGATTGATGATGCATAATTCATCACACGATCTGGGTTTTGTTACACATTGGCCATCGGATTAGGCTCGAAAACCGGTCAACGACCTGGAAAGGGGGATACACGATTTGGGATGTGAGGGAAATTCATGATGTATAGGTGGTCGTTTTAGTATATTACTTTAAAAAAGGAAAATCATAGAAAATAAAAATATTAATTATGTACTAATTATCATTACGCAATTTTATAAATGTAAGGAATGTATTGGAAATGGAATTAATAATTAATTTAAACCCCCCCCCCCCCCAAAGAAAACAAAAAATAAACCCCAAAAACCTAACCGTCCCCCCACCCCCCAAAAACCTAAAAAAAACCTAACCCCCCCCCCCCCCCCCCCCCCCACAAAAACCTAAAAAAACCTAAACACCCACCCCACCCAAAAACCTAAACCCCCACCCCTCACCATCTTGGGGAAAAAAAAAAAAAAAAACTTTTTTTTTTTGTTTTTGAGTGGGTGATGGGGGAGGGGGTGGGGTTTAGGTTTTTTGTGGTGGCGGATGTTTAAGGGTTTTTTTTTTTTTTTGTAGTGGGTTTTTTTAGGTTATTAGACATTTGTCACTTTATAAATCCTTCTTACACTTCTTACAATTAGGATCCTTTCTATTTGATCCTAATCCGGTAGTTAGCTAGTAAATGGCGGAGAGCAGCACGAGAGGAAGACAGGGAGACAACATCACCAAGTTCTCCATCGGCAACCTTCCGGAGCGGTGTAGCTCAAGGGACCTCACTGAGGTGTTCGGTAACAACGGGGACATAGTATGGATATATATTGCAAGAAGGAGAGACGCAAGAGGTAACAGATTCGGGTTTATTAGCTTCAAGGACGTTAAAGACAAGAAGGAGTTGGAGAGGAAGATGAACAACTCGAAGATGGGCAACAATCGGCTGAAGGTAAATGTCGGTAAATTCGCCGAGACGGAGGGGAACAATCGTGGAAGAAGGAAGAGCCAATAATCAAACAGAAGGAACCTGAAGCGCACCGACACCAGAGTACGTTCACGGGACCGACTTATGCCGGAAGTAGCCAATGGAAAGATAGTTTATTGAATATCAGGGAACACAATAAGACGGAAGCCACGTTAGAGGTGTCAAAGTTTGTCAAAGCTTTCAAGGACCACTACGATAGAGCTCTGGTCAGCCAGACAATTGATCGGGTGATGTTAAGAAAAATTGATCTCCTGGCTAAGGAAGCTGGGGTGGTGGGAATGGAGTTGCAATACCTGGGAGGTTTCTATGTGCTACTGTCCTTTTCAACCAAGGAAGAAGCGATGGAGTTTAAGGAGATATCGGCGAAGGGACAAAAGTGGTTTTCGTCACTCGACGTGTGGCAAGGACAATCTTTCCTATTCGAAAGGAGTGCATGGCTTAGGATTCATAGTGTTCCTCTGCACTTAGCAGAGAATGAGGTTTTTGATTCAATTGGAAGAAGGTTTGGTAAGGTGGTACATGCCTCCCAACTACAACCGGAAGATATCGATTTAATGTATGACTATGTGGGGGTTCTAACAGGGAGGGGAAAATGATAAATGAAGAGATATCTCTAATTCGGGAAAACAAGATAATTAAGGTTTGGATATTGGAAGAATTGGGCAGCTGGTTACCAGATTGCCTAAGAAGGGCTTGAGGCCATCATGAGGAAATTCTTGTGGTCCGGGATTAGTGAAGCTAAAAAGATATATTGAGTTGACTGGGAGACGCTTACAACACCGAAAAAGATGGGCGGTTTGGGTATTAGTAAACTTCGAGATGTTAACAAGGCTCTTCTTGTTAAATGGGTCTGGCGGTATAAGGTGGAGAAGGATAGTCTCTGGAAGGTCGTGGTGGAAGCCTGCCACTCAACGGATAACGACTGGTCCTTTTTACCGAGTAAGAAGGCTCTAGCGGGCTGCTGGAAAGGTTGGAAATGGTGAAGAAACGCGTTTTGGCTAGACCCGTGGCTGAAAGAAATCCTATTAAAAGATGTGTGGTCGTCCTTGTTTATGCCGGAAGAAAAGAAAGTTTGCAAGGTTAGTGAACATGTGGATTATGCGTTGAATGGTATCAACTGGACTTGGAGATGGAAGAGGTCTTTGAATACGCCGGAGGAACAAGGGGATGGGGCTGAGCTTACTTCATTCCTAGAATCGGTTTGTTTATCGATGGATGTCAGAGATACGTGGGTGTGGTTGGGCGATAGGGTAGGTTCATTTTCGGTGGGCTCGGTTAAAAAATGATGATAACGGATAAGGATTACAGTATCAACTACGTGATTGATTGGTGTAAGTGGACGCCGGAAAATGAAAAATTCTGGTCTGGAGAGCGGAAAAAAACAGGATTCCAACTCGATCATCGTTAATTCGTAGGAATGTAATCTGGATTCGGACGCTTGCGGGTTATGTGATGAAGGCTCCGAAACTGCAGAACACCTTTTTACGGCTTACGAGGCGGCGACACGTATTTGGTTCTTCATTGGTAAATGGCTCAGGTTACCGCCGCTGATAGTGTTTTCATTTAGAGACTTGATGGAATCACACAAAACAACCAGTGTTGGAAAAAGGAAGCGGAGATTAAAGAAGTTTTAACCATGGCTATTCCTGATTTGGGTTAAAATGCATGACGTTCCTCTAGTGGCGTATTCTGATGATGGGTTAAGCATGCTGGCGTCAAAAATTGGTACTCCTGTGAGGTTGGATACGTATACTGTGGCTATGTGTAAGGAGGCTTGGGGACGGAGTAGCTATGCTAGAGCTCTCATTGAAATCTCCGCTGATCATGATTTTAAAGAAGTTTTAACCATGGCTATTCCTGATCTGGATGGTGAGAATTATGTTACGGAAAAGATTAAGGTGGAGTATGAGTGGAAGCCTCCGAGATGTGCTCATTGTTCTGTCTTTGGTCATGATAGTGGTGATTGTCCTAAACAGGTTGTTCCTACTCCTAAACCCCATCCTAAAGCACCTATAGTAAATGGGGATGGTTACATTGAGGTTACGAATAGGAAAGCGGGTAGGAAAAATGGGGTTCCGGTTAATACTCAAAAACCAAAATTTGAATATAAACCGTTGAATTACAGGAAAATGGTTGGGAATACATCTTCTTCTACTAATATGAAGGGTGGAAAAGGTTTAATTCAGACTCACAACCCTTTTAGTGCGCTTAACTCTGGAACAAACAAAACAATGGGGCAGCATAGTAGTGAAGATACGGATGATGATGAAGTTGAGGTAGTGTATGATGAAACTTTGGGCGTTCGGAAGCCGGAAACACCAGGGGCAAGCACCTCTACTACAAAGGGCTCCAATGGATAGACTCTTTTTGGTTCGTGTGAAGGGGCTGACAGTTTGTGGCAACTTCATCTTTGATAACGGCGGATGAGGGTTTATTTTGTTTTGGTTTGTCGTGTCTACTTGGTATTTTTTCATGATGTATAGTAGGCTAGGTTATGGGGTGTCATAGGTTGGTTGGTTTGTTTGGTTTACATATATGGGGCATGTCCTGTATATGAACTAGTGGGGAACACATTCTCACTACTTGTTAGGACCTGTTTCGACACCGATACGATTGCGTAACGAAAGTTCGACGTGCGGAATCCGTGAACGATCGAGACCGAAACACACAAGATGTAATATAAACGTGATTCTATTTATAAATCTGAAACGTACAAAGAACCTTGAATCACTTGGAGTACTTTCTCTCTCTAGACTCTCTCTCTAGAATCTAAGCTCTCCAAATATCAAATGTGCAAAAGTCTAAAATGATTTAGCTTGAAAGCTATATATAGTGGAAGAGATTTAGCTTGAAATGACATGCCAATTTCAAGGGAAATCTTGATTTAGCTTGAAATTGTCAAGTGACATTTTCAAGGGAAATCACCACTTTCAAGCTAAATTACATTAAACATACTATTACATGATACAAGACGAAGTCAATAGACATAGTGCACTAACAGACTCCCCCTTGGATATTGACGAAGTCTTCAATGACTATTCATACAATATGACACATCTTCAGTCTTGATCATTCTGCTTTCTCATTTAAGTTGTAACAATATAAGCATCTTTCAATCTTTATCTTTTCCATCAGCTTCAGGCTCCCCCTTTCATCAAGCTTCCGTGATTTGGGATCGATGCCTAGCTTTCCATCTACAAGCTTCTCTTTGCTTCAAGCTTGTCTTCAGACTCCCCCTTAGACTCTGCTTTCGGGATCGTAGTCTGGACTATCATCTGCAATTTCTCAAACATTTATGAGTAACAGCATTTTGAATTCTCAATCAAATTCTCTAATCCACTCCCCCTATCAACAAACTGTATAGATTTAGCAACATTAAAGAATCCAACTCCCTCACAGTTTATCATCCAAGTTCAAGTTAATGACCTTGGAGATATCACAAACTGTTTTTGATTTTTAATTTTAAATCAAGTATCAAATTAATGAACTTGTTTTATTTTCAGAAACACAATCAGCTTACTTAGATTTTGAAACTCAGCACTCAGACATCGGTTGTCGAAAATAAAGCAGAAATCAAAATCTTTTTGTATTTTCTGAAAATATAAAGCAGAAAAAAAATATGTACAAACATATTTACAGACAATATTTTTGTTTGAGTATGCGTCAGAGGATCATATCAGTTTTTGACAAGTCACAAGTACCGTTGAGCTTAATTTCACTTTAAGAATTAAACAAATCACTTAGATTGTCGATATACTTGTCCACTTAAATTTTCATACAAATTTCAATCTGTTCAGGATACGAATTATGTATATTAAGACCTTGAACTCATTCATGTGTCCCACCTCTTGAATATACTCCCGTATCTAGATCTCAATATTCAGTCTTACAGGCAATTATAACACAAATGATATCTGTAAGGGGTTAATAAATTATGAAGAATCATGAGAGCTCAGGTCAGAACCATCGTTCAGCAGAGAGATCATGACTCAACTTATGGGTGTGTCCCCTTTAGAGGATCTTTTTTACAACAGCATTGCTAAGCAATTTTATTGTCTTATCATATATGCTGAGGGTTTATGCTATGTTTCAAGCATTTGCAGAAAGTATTATTCGAGGACTAGGTCAGAACTACCGTTCAGCAGAAGTCCCGGAATAATACCCCAGACATCATTGAGTATAAAAACCTGTATATCAGAATACGAAACCTTTCAAACAAGATTTCAGGGGTTACCTATATATCCAAGTAGTGTTCCCCACGAAATAAGTAAGTATGAAATTTAGGTTTATATCCCGAAAAAGTTTACTAAGTGTATAAAAACCTACCGACACATCCACAGTGAGATCGTTTAACACATTTTAACTTTCCAATTCTTTAGCGTACTGTAACTGTCTACTGATGTACTATCATTTCCTCTTTTTACGCAAAACTCAAATTTTTGAATTTTTATCATGTTTTTGACTTTTTCAAATTTTCAAATGTTTTTGTATTTTCTAACAATATTACCCCCCCTAAAATGCAAAATCATATAAAGAAAATTTGACAACCAACACTGATAGCTTTGTCTCGCCATCCATTTTCTGCTTCACATGCTCTGATTTGCAGAAAATATAACGTACCCCCATGATTTACAACCCATTGATCTTAACAGTTTGAAAACCGTGTTTCAATCTGATGAAAGTAATCATGTTTGTTCAGCCGTGAGGGTTTCGGCATATTCAATCAACACATATTTTTGTATTTTTGAATATTTGACAAAAATTAAAAACAAACATATTTTTGGTTTTACAAATTTTTCAATTTTTAGGGTTTTTGAAATATTGTTTATTTATTTACAGAAAACATATAAACTCCCAGTTCAAACAGAACAGGATCCAGCAGCAGCCTCTCCTTGTTGTGCCAGGCTGCTCCAACCTCCATTCTCACAATCTTTGAATTCCATGAGCACCTGCACAAACAAACTACTCAATTACTTGAACAATTTAGCCCATGTCTGTTGAACCTTAGGCATTTCAACACAATAATTTTCATTCAATGCTGGAAATTCTTTGTCATTTTTCACAAAAACTTTCTCAATTTTAACTTCAACTTTCTCATCTTTTACCAAATCAACATGTTTCTTAACATTCCATGTTTGACCTTTTGGTGTTCCTCGTTTGTAAAAATGTGAAACTTTTTGAACATTTTGATTTTGAACAACAACTCTTGGTTTCCAAAACTCTTGAGGTTTTGTCATATCAACTGTAGTTTTCCAACTCTGTGTTGTTCTGAATCTGGGTGTGTGAGAATTCCAGATCTGTCTAGAATCGAACTTATTCGGGTCTGATTTCCAGTTTTGATTCGAAGCAAACTTGTTTGTGTTGTACCTCCAAGTTTGTTTTGAGTCAAATCTGGTTGACCTTTGTCTCACATTCTCAGATTTTTGTTTCTCAGCATCAATCTTATTTTGATCAACATCCACAGGTTTTAGATTAGGACACTTGCGTGCAAGATGTCCTTTTTTATCACATTTGAAACATGTTCTCATGGACACATCTTTGACCTGTGGTTGTTGCTTTTTCTTTTGAGCAAAGAATTCATCATTAGACTGTCTCATTTTGAGTTCTTTTTCTTTTTCTAAACTGCCTCCTTGAACAAAACTCAATTTTGTCTGAAAATTTGGCATTTCATTTTTGTTTCGATTCTGTTTCTTCTTATAACCCAACCCAGCCTTCATGTTCTTCTTTTTGAAACCAGGTTTGTTATACGAACCTTTACGACTCTTACCAACAAACTTTGAAATCTCAGACTTCTCAATCTCAACCATTTTGAAAACTTTGTCAACCTTTTCTGAAATCACATTCTGAATCGGGAATACAACATCTAAGAACAATTTGTCCGATCCAATCATGGTATAAACCAATCCTTTTGAATCATCATTCAAACTTTCCTCGGATTTTGTATTTTTCAGATAACCATCATGAAGATTTCCTTCATCTTCATCCTGTGATTCAGATTTACCTGTAACAACTGACTCTTCTTTCAACACACTTTCAACGACTTTACCTACCACCTCTGAATCATGAAAATCATCAGATTTGGAATAGGTTATGTCAATGTTGTCTGGCAATTGGTCTACCATGTTGAAAGCTTTTTCGACCTTTTCCTCATCATAAAATGCAAATTTTTCCGGTGGTGGAACTTGATGAAACTCTGAACCAATACCTTTCTTGTTCTGCTCAGACTCACCCCCACCCGGTCTTATATTGAAAATTCGTTCATGCACATATGACGACACATGGTAACTCTTTAACTTGTTGTTATCCTGTTCTAAATCAGCAATTTGTCGCTTCAACTTAGCAACATCCTCAATATAGGAATTAACAACATCTTGTTTTATCGCATACATTCGTTTAAGCTCTTTAGTTGTTTCAGACATATAATTCATTCTAGATTGAGCATATTTCATTTCATCTTTTATTTTATCATATGACTCTTTTGTAATGTGATATGATAATTTCATAGAGTCATATTCCTTTTTCATTTCATGACAAGCAATTTCTTTTTGTTCACATTCATTTGTCATTTTCAAAACATTTTCTTTCAAAACTTCATTTTCTTTCTCTAATTTATTACATTTTTCTGAAAGTTTTTCATCATTTTCTTTAAAAACCTTTTCTTTTTCTAACATCTCTTTGCATTTTTCTTTGAAAATGTTTTCTATTTTTGTGAATTCAAGATCTCTTGTTCTGAATTGCTCGTCTTTTTCAGTACAAGCTCTGCACAGTTCCATGCATTTCTTGCACTGATCAATCAGTTTCAAGTTTTCAGAATCAAAATTTACCTCAGTGATTGGCACTTCGGTGTTTTCAGCAACCTCTGTCTGCTCATCAACATCCTGCTTTTCTTCAATACCGACTTCATCACCAACATTATCAGCTTCCTTATTCTCATTCTTTTCTTCTATCTGCTGTTCTTCAGTAACAGCTTTCTCAACCTCTTCAATCACAACAACTTCTTCACTTTCGATTTCCTTCACAGCTTCAACTTCAACAGTTTCTGTTTTAACCTCTTCAGCATCTTTCTTCAGATTGTTCACCATTTCTTCAACATTCTTCTTCATCCTCTCCTCATCCCTTTTTCTCAGACATGATAACATAGCATATCTGATCTCCTTTTCAAATCTCTTAGCGTATGTGTCATCTTTCAATACATTTCTATAGTATTCAGCTCTCAACGGGACTTTGAGAAGAACATCATCGAAAATTATGTCTTTCTTGGGAACAACCGGTTCTCCTTCTCTGTTATAATAGCATTCTCTCTTTTTATCCCATTTTTTGCTACCGACAGCCATCTCATACTCCTCCTGCATGTCATCCATTCTGTTGTAGACCACGTTTCTTTCTTTGTAGGTCTTCTCACTCAAGATCTCTTCTCGAGTTTTTTCTTTGATCTCAACTTTTTCTTCATGGACTTCAGTAGTGTCTTTGTCTTTGTTTTCATCTTGAATCTTAGCAACAAAAACAAACTTTCTTTCTTCTGTCATAGCTCTCCCTTGAGCTGTTTTACGAACATTCTCTAAACGATCTTCTTCTGGACAAACTGTGCTCCAGTCAAATCCTTCATCAGGATAGATTACTGCATATGCTCTTGATTTTTCTCTCGGCTTATCTTCAATCAACTTTGGTTCTTCTCTGCTTCGATGGTAAATCGCCTTTCGATAATAATCATCGTTGAAAGGACGTTCACTTCCTTCAGCAACTTCAGAGTTTCTGCATTCTCTTTTGAAATGACCCTTTTGCTTGCATTTGAAGCAGGTCACTTTGGATTTGTCGAATCTAAGCTTTGTTGAAGCACCTCCAAGCGATTGTTTCCCGGTAATCTCCATATACCTCTGAGCTCTTCGGATACAACTAGCTAAACACCAACGGATATCAATGAGCTCCATCTCTTCCGGATCAATCTGGTCGTAGTCTTCTTTGGTCAATTCAGAATTTCCAATTTTTCCAGCTACTAGACCTTCATATGACTCCAGAACAGATGCAAGGAAACTCATTTGCTGCTTTGCTGCATTTATGCTCATTGCAGGAGAATTCTTCAGTTTAAGAGCAATGTTGCACAGAATTTCTTCAGAATCATCAGAATTTGTCTTTGAAGATGAATGATATCCAGAATGATGACTTGTTGACATTGTTGGTGGTTCTTTCATCTTTTCACCACTAAATGATGTTTTTGGTGAACCAACGCCTTTATCAGAAAGCACACTGCTTTTGTAGTACAAGCCAACGTTCTGTTGATGTGAAGAATCTGTCATCTTGTTTTGCTTTTGTAGCTCCAGATCATGACTTTCAATCTTTTCAAACAAAGCATCAAGAGTAATTGTATCATACAAAGCATCATTTTTCAAAATAAAAACAAACGTTTGCCACTGATTAGCTCGTGGTAACGCTTCAATCACTTTGTCTATCAATTCCTCTCTTGTTTTATTTATCTCTAATCTTTCCAATTCAATTTTAAGATGACAGAATCTCTCAATCATTTGCCTCGCCGACTTTCCTTTTATGTTATCAAACAGATCAAATTCTTTCTTTAATAAAGCGATTTTGTTCTTTTTAATATGTTTACCCCCTTCAGCTTTAACACGTAAAGCTTCCCAGACAGGCTTAGATGACCCATCATGAGTTAGTAAAGCAAAAATATCATTTCTGATTGCTGACTGGATCAATGCTATCATTCTCTGTTCAGCTCCGTATTCAGCTTTATCTTCTCTGGAAAACTTCTTGAACACAAGATCTTCGCCTTTATCATCTTTTGGTTTTTCATATCCATACTCCAGGCAGAACCAGCTTTCATGAGCATACGCCTTTGCCCAGTTAATGAAACGTTCTTTCCACCAGGTATAATCCTCAATGCTATCAAGAGTTGGTGGCTTTGAGTGAGTTCCGTAAAAGTTATCATGCTTAATGTTTTCGTTGATTGCCTTCGTGATAGTTTTTGGTGTAATATTTGTAACCTCAGACTATTCGGTTGTTGTGAACGCGTTGTAAAACGTATTGAAAAATTCATCAGCCATGATGTAAACCTGAATAGACACACAAACAAACACAATCAGTATACACAATATCAAATATCCTGAACCAGACTAATACACAGTTGACGTGAAATAATATCGACACGAAATTTCACTTTTCAAGTGAAAAAGGAAATTCAAGCGAAATCACTATGTTTGACAACTCAAGCGAAATCACAAGTTGACCACGAAATCAAGACTCAACAACTTTCAAGCGAAATCCCAAGTTTATCAGTTGAAGCGAAATCAACTGTTATAACTTCAAGCGAAATCCCAAGCTTATCAGTTGAAGCGAAATCAACTGTTATAACTTCAAGCGAAATCCCAAGCGGCTGAAACTCAAGCGAAATCAAGACCAAACATCATGTTCAAGCGAAATCTTCAGACTATTCAAGCGAAATCTTCGAAATCCAGCAGCTTTTTCAAGCGAAATCTTTAAAATATTCAAGCGAAATCTAACTGATAAGAATTTCGCTTGAATTTCAAGAGAAATCTTGCTGTTTGTTACGAAGTCAAGCGAAATCTTGCTGATTGCAGCGAAATCGGACACAAAAACTTGAAAATCTCCTAAACGACAAGGAATTTGAATCTGAAACTTGGCAGGATTGTAGATCAACAATTTTCGCACAATATTCTTAAAAATCAGCCAATTCGGACCATAGAATCCCAATCAATTTGACGAAAAACCGATCAAAACGTGAAAGAATGAGTAGATGATGAAGAAATGATGCAATTCAGATCTGAAAACGCTGTAATCTGGTACGAATCTTGTTGTTTGATCAACGCAATCGACCTCCTGCTCTGATACCACTTGTTAGGACCTGTTTCGACACCGATACGATTGCGTAACGAAAGTTCGACGTGCGGAATCCGTGAACGATCGAGACCGAAACACACAAGACGTAATATAAACGTGATTCTATTTATAAATCTGAAACGTACAAAGAACCTTGAATCACTTGGAGTACTTTCTCTCTCCAGACTCTCTCTCTAGAATCTAAGCTCTCCAAATATCAAATGTGCAAAAGTCTAAAATGATTTAGCTTGAAAGCTATATATAGTGGAAGAGATTTAGCTTGAAATGACATGCCAATTTCAAGGGAAATCTTGATTTAGCTTGAAATTGTCAAGTGACATTTTCAAGGGAAATCACCACTTTCAAGCTAAATTACATTAAACATACTATTACATGATACAAGACGAAGTCAATAGACATAGTGCACTAACACTACTTGTACTTAATTGCGGTTGTTTTTTAATAGAATCACCGGGGTAACCCTTTACCCAAAAAAGGAAGCGGAGATTATACATGGTCTTATAATTACCGCCTATTGGTGCATATGGAAGGCGAGAAATGAAAAGGTTTTTGCCATGAAGACTCTCTTGGTGGACGGACAATACAATCCGGGAGATAAAGTCGTTGGGTTTTCTTTTGCTTAAATACAGGTCTAGGTATAAGGATTTAATATGGGGTGAATGGTGTAAGTATCCTACATATATGTTGGTTTAAGTTGTTAGTGTAGGAGGTTGTTTTCTTTGTTTTTGCAGTGCCCTGTTGGTTTTTGCAGGGGCTGTTTGCTGTGAATGAAAATTTTAGTTTCAAAAAAAAAAAAAAACAAACAAACAAACAAGTGGTAGTTAAGTCATTTTAGTTGGATAACCTATTAAAGAAGTTTTTTTATTTATGGAGTTTTTAGAGTTTTGGCCTTTGGGTCAAGACTGAGTCTTTATTTAGGGTTACTTATTAATACAATGGGCCATGGTGTCTTTGTAATTCTTAAGTAATATACAGTTTCGTTATTTATAATATGGTGTTGATTAAGGTATGATTAAATCGTATTTTGGAGTTTCTATTTTAATCGGTTCTAGGCCGTTAACTGGTACTAAGGCGAGAAGTCGGGGTTGATCGATAGGTAGCTGTAGTCGAGTAAATAGCAACTAGTCGCTAGTCAGCAGTAAGAGAAGTCGTAGCGGAATAGTAACCGAGGTAGGTAGTTTAACCCGATTGTTGTTTGAGTTTTATCTTTGTTGGTGACTCATTCTTGTCAAGGAGCTCAAATTTGGCGAAAAAACTGATGGGAGTGTTGATACGCGTATAAGTAAACATGTTTTTTTGTATTAATATAAGATAATTTTTAATGGTAATCTTGGAAATATATTTGAAACAACTAAAGATCTGCCCCGAAGTAGGCGAGGCACGTCCCGTGCCTCGGCCCAAAAACGACAAAAAGATCACCAGTGAACTTTTGAAGATCTTGTGGACATACATGGGACTATCCGAGTAACCATCGATCAAACCACGGGAAACATACATGTAATTTTAAATAGATGAGGAGTAAAGGTGAAAAATGAAACAACCACAGAGAGCATCTGGGCAATTTACTCCTGATTTTTTATCATAACCTCTTGAAGGCCACCTGCACAGCACAAGATGTAATTTATCTCATCCCAATGATTAGCTACGTAGCTCTATGGTAAATTTAAAAAACACGATATAGATTCTAATCACAAGTAATCTGACATTCGACCCGCCGTATCACCAATATTACCCTTTTTGCCCACGAGGATCTCAAAAATGTATTATTGTTTATTACGCATATATTGATTAGTGGACATAATGTAAAAAATCTTATCATTTAAATAACTAGGATATTGTGTAATACATCTTGTTTGATAAAATATAAAAAGTGTTTTGATTAAAGTAACTGGCCACTTAAACTGAAAATTAAAAAAAGAAAAGAAACACACAAAAATGCAAGATACTTATAATCGGGTTGTACCTCTTTCGTTTAGGTAGGTTGGTTTGTCGTTAACAAGATGTTTTATAGAAATATTCATTCGACATGGAGGTAGCTGATTTTGATTAACCGACCTATAAGCGGAATTGGCACGATCAATGAATACCTCCTGATAACTTGACCCGTGATTAACTCAATCAATCAGTAACTCAAAAATAAATATGATTCTAAGATGTCACGTTCGATGAACATTTAGATGTTTTGATATAAATATCATTCATCAAAGTTAAAACCCCTGAGATGATTAATATTGAAAAAACAAACTTTCGCCCACCGTGGGGCTCGAACCCACGACCACAAGGTTAAGAGCCTTGCGCTCTACCAACTGAGCTAGACGGGCTTTTGTACTTTTGTAGAGTTGATGTTTTTATCATTGGTTAAGTTTCATGAAACAGCTAAAAATAGATCAGGCTACACTAAATTCCATCACAAACAAAGAATTTTCATTCAAGAAAAGAATCTTAACCTTCAAGGTATGGTACACGACTACACGGTAAGCATCTAGGAGAGGCATAAGTTCAAATCTTGCTTTCAATGGTTTTATTATGTATAACCTCTTGAAGGACACCTGTACAGCAAAAGATGTAATTCACCTTATCCCATTGATTAGCTAGGCATTGACGGCCCTGTGAGTTTTCCAACAATGATTCTCATGGTAAAGAGAGAGAGAATCATGTCTTAAAAGTAAAATCTTTCATCTTGAATTTAAAGAATCTACACAAAAAGTTCAATAAACCTAAAGGTAAACATAAAGATTGAAACAAATATCAAAATTTGAGATTAGTAAATACTGTAAATTCTGGCTAAGTCCAGTTTATGCCTTCACTTAATTTTTTTTTTTTCTATCAAGCCCTTTCAAGTTAAGACTATTTGGGTGTGACAGGATGGGGGCGACGAGTGGCAAATGTGACGACACTGAGTGGTTGAAGATTCTAATTACATGGGTTGAATTCCTTCACAATTTGAAAGTAATGTTAAATTCTATTATAAGAAGAAACTCAGAGGGAATTTAATCTTATTTCAATCTTGATTCATTTTTCGCCAAAGACATTAAGAACGGAATTTGGATTATAGTTCTAACATTAACTACGAACCAAACACATCGGTCAATGTCTATATATCGATGTTTGATCTGAAACTGTTTGTATTTTAACTTTTAAGCATTTTCATAACACCCTTTTTGAACGCAGATATCATCCCTCTTTTGAAATAAAACTGCATCGATGGTGGATCTCAACAGTGATTACTTTTTATGGCGAATTTATATAGCAAGAATTCAAGAACATGTAAATGCATAATTGAAGATAATACCTTTTGATTAAGATCGACATATAAGAGAACCTGTAACTTCTTCCCAGATCTTCAAAAACAACTAGGGGGCGTTAAATCAGTGATTGAACCATTTTTCTCGATGGGTTTTATTCTTATGTTATAATACAAATTTTGATGGATGCAAGAGTTATATAATCGGTCATGGAAGATCCGTATCAGATACCACCGATTAGAGTTGAACACTAAAAGATAATCAAAACGTAAAGATCACCAGTTTATCCAGGCATGGTGCATTTTGTAGGCAAAACCCAAGTGCATCGGATCATCTTCGTCCAACAACCAAAACGAAGAAGACAAAGATTCAACAACTCTAAACTGGTTGCTTTAACTACATAAAATCGGGTGAAGTTTTTGATGTTTGTGAGGTTCAGGAGATAGGGGGTGTTTGTAGATTGTTCAGGAGACCCACGACGAACAAGACTTCACATAGTAAAAAAATGCAACGAATTATGAGAGACGTTTTTTGCCACTTCTAATTGACGGCACTGAACCGATCTTTAAAGGAATCCATATCTAAAGACCCGTTTTAGATCAAACTTTGAACCAAAAACCGAACAGGGTATAAGCAGCATCAGTACAGAACTGATTTGGCTCACCTCTTCACATAGATTAATCCATATCCATAATATTAATATAAAAAAACTAGTGACAAAAGCATAGTAACAACAAATACTATCTTGACTTTCTTAGCAACTGCTTCTTCACAGTTACCGCCTCAAAACTGCATCATCTCTCTAACTGCTACTGCAATTGGTACTAGTACTTCTTAAACCCGACCAACCACCTTCTCTAGAAAAATATACAACTGGTCAAGCATAGTCTCAAAGCAAATCCTCAGTTCCAGTTAACTTTGCATATTCGCTTTCATTAATAGTGCCTTTTTTTAGTTTCTTCAGAAGACGATATTCTCTGGTAAGTTCTTCATCATCCTCAGCGGATTGTATAGCGCGTCTTTGCTTGGCTGTTCGCTTCTTCATGACAGTAACCGTGTCCTTCGCTTTGTCTTTAGCCTTGTGAGTCTTTGCTTCTTGCTGCTTCACTACTTTCTTCACCTGCAAGTTTTTCTTTCTTTGTTTTTCCCTGTTTTTGTCCCTAAAACAACAAAAATGTATATTATTACTCCTAAGCCAAGCTAATATCCCTTATATTTGTTTTTATACAAATTAACAGCATGAAAAGAAGTAATTAACTCAACAAACTTACTTGAACTTGATCTCCTCCAGATTTAAATCTTCAACAGCGATAAAACCGTCAGTCGAAAGTGAGTTTTGCTTTACCTCCGACATCGACGGTAGCTGTAATAAGCCATATCCCATGCCTAATTTTCCGATCTCTAGATCTTTCCATCTGATCATATAGAAATCGCAATATCAAACGAAAAAGGTACATGCGTCACACACATGATGGAGCCTGTAAACGAACCGAACGTTCATGAACTGTTCGTGAACTTGTTCGGCGGGAAGTTCGTTTATTTAATAAACAACGAACGAACATGAAGACAATTTTTTGTTCATTTAATTAAACAAACGAACATGAACACATGTTTTCTTCATTCATTATGTTCGTGAACATCCGTTTATGTTCGTTCATTTGTGTTTGTTTATTTACATTTATGTTTGTTCGTTAATGTTCATTTCAATTTAAATACATAAGTAGTTAGTGGAGAGTTCAAATGAGAAGAAATTCTTTATAAGAAGAAAAAAGAAGAAATTTCAACCAATAGAAATGCTTCATTAGACTTCATTTAATATTTGTACTTAATGTAACTATAAGGGTATATTGGTAAACTTACATACATCATTAATTGGTAGTTTCATCTTTAATAACTAACTATATTAAATTTGTAACTTATTTTTAAGATATATATTTTTCTCAAAAAATAAAAATAAAAATTCATTTATAGTATAGGATAAATACGAGGCGTGTAGGATAAATTACGAGTTGTGTAGGATAAATTTCAATATGTGTAGGATAAATTTCGAAATGTGTAGGATAACTTTTGATGTGTGTAGGCAAATTTTTTTAGTGTGGAGGATGATAGTCTTAATGACTAATTAATTAGTCAAACATAATAATAAATGAGTTGAGAAAAAACTATTTAGTGTTTTACCATTGTACCCTTTTGTTCTTTTTATTCTCAATTAAATTTTCTTCTCAAATGAACCTTCCCCTAAGTAGTTATATTAATAAAAGTATTAAACATAAAAAGAACTTCCTAACTACATATATGGATATAACTGATTGGCAATTGGTCTTTATAGTAATAAAAATGGGGTTTCCAATGGAATTTATCGTAATTAGTCGCTAACTTTTTATTAAATATATATTATGTTCGTTTATCTTTACTAATTTATGTTCATTTGTGTTCATTTATGTTCCTTCAATTATGTTCATTTGTGTTGTTTATTGTTTGTTAAATTATCTTCGTTTCAGTTTGTTTGTTTATGTTCATGAACTGTTCGTTTAGGTTTTAAATAAACACGAACATGCATATTTTTTCTTAATAAACGAACATGAACAAAAAAATGTGTACGATTATATGTTCGTGTTCGTGTTCGGATAAAGTTAAATGAACGAACATGAACATGCCTCTGTGTTTGTTCGGTTCATTTACACGCCTATAGAGCATATAAAAATTAAATATAACCTGAGAATGAAATTGCAGTGATGCTCTTTATAAGCACGAATGTAGGAGACAAATGCTCTTAGTCCTTTTTCCATGACATCACGATCCTTTTGTGCAGCAGCACGCAACTGAACACAGCAATTGTGTTCTAAAAAAATGAGGGTAAAAAGGTCATTTTGTAAAGTTCTTAAAATATACAGAGGTGATACTTACATGAGGAACCACATCAAGTGCCTCTTCGGAGCACATACTCTCTTCTATTGGAATCCTTTTAATACGCAAAAATTCTACATACGCTTCCTCCTACAAGAAATATTGGTTGTGTTTAATGATTAATCTCAAACGGATCAACTCTATGAATGAACAAGAATTAAACTTGAAACCTTTGGTAAAAGAAAAACAATGGCGCTTCCTTGTCGTCCTAATCTAGCGGTCCGGCCAACTCTATGAATGAACACGTTAGGATCCTGAGGCGGGTCATACTGCACGAAACAAATTATAGATCGGAAAATGCCATACAGCCGAAATCCTAAATCTTTTTGTTCAAATGAAAAATTAATTAATTGATTGAAATGATATTTGTAGTGTGACCTGCACTATGCAATCGACGCCTGGAATGTCGAGTCCACGTGCTGCAACATCAGTGCACAGAAGAATGCCACCCGAAAGAGATGTAAACGACGCTAAAGCTTTCTCCCTTGCTGACTATAAAAGATAACACGAAGTGTAAGATTAAAAATATTATAAAAGGTTGCCCTTTTAACGATTAACCGGTTTTAAATCTTCATACGTTGTATCATCGTCTCTAGGCTTGTAAACAAACTGAATGTTCATGAACTGTTCGTGAACTTGTTCGGCAGGAAATTCTTTTATGTTTGTTTATTTAATAAACGAACAAACATGAACACAATTTTTTTTTCATTTGATTAAACTAACGAACATGAACACACATTTTGTTCGTTCATTTATGTTCATGAACGTCCGTTTATGTTCGTTCATTTCTGTTCGTTTATGTTAGTTTATTTACATTTGTTCATGTTCGTTCGTTTATGTTCGTTTCATTTTAAATACATGAGTAATTCAGTTGATATAAATACTAGAAATAAAAGGAACTTTCTAACTGCTTAATCTAACTAATTGGTAATTGGGCTTTCTAGTAATAATAATGGGGTTTCCAATGGAATTTATTGTAATTAACCACTAATTTATAAAAAAAATTACTTTATGTTCGTTTGTGTTTAGTAAATTATGTTCATTTGTGTTCATTTATGTTTCTTCGATTATGTTCATTTGTGTTGTTTATGGTTTGTTAAATTACGTTCATTTAAGTTTGTTTGTTTATGTTCGTTTACATTCATGAACGGTTCGTTTAGGTTTTAAATGAACGAACATAAACGAACACGAACATGCACACTTTCTTAATAAATGAACATGAACAAAAAATGTGTTTGATTATATGTTCGTGTTCGTTCGGTTCATTTACAGGCCTAATCGTCTCACCTGCTTCATCTTCCCATGAAGAGAAATTAAAGGCAACCCTTTTAAAGCAGCAAGACGTGGAAGTACAACTCCCCAATAGTCCACACACGCACAAGTCATGAAGTAGCTGCACACAAAAATCATTTCATAATTACTTCATATTTTATCGAATAGTTTCTTTATTAAAAAGCATATGATAACAAACTCACACTATCATCTTTTTCGATTTATTCTTAATAAAGAAGTCTACTAGCTGTGACGACTTCTTATCCGCTTCACATTTGATAAACTGCAATTTACAACATTACAAAAACTATAACTTGTTATGAATATGATCATATGAAACAACTTCTAAAATATGAAACTTTGGGTGCATACATGCCTCAATATGTAGACCTGAAGGTGTTTTTGAGGAGGTCGGGTGCTCTGATGAAGAAGAACATCCTAACGATTTGGTCTCTGCACGAACTTCAACCCTAACGGGGTTCCTCAATCCTGCTTTCGCCAGTTCTTCAACTGCGTCAGTTTGAGTGGCTGAAAAAAGACCGGTTCTACGTAGCTTCGGTAAGCACGAAATTATCGAGTTAATCTGCTTCT
This sequence comes from Helianthus tuberosus, assembly GCA_030545235.1. Lineage (NCBI taxonomy): Eukaryota > Viridiplantae > Streptophyta > Magnoliopsida > Asterales > Asteraceae > Helianthus > Helianthus tuberosus. The sequence goes on from CM060399.1 coordinate 113,410,934, forward strand.
GGAACCCCATATCCAGTAGTCTATCAGCTTCATCCAAAATCAAAATCTGCAAACCCGAAATTCCGTTGTTGACTTTTCTAATAGAAAACTATAGTACTCTAAACACCAATGGAACTTAAAATATTATGACATTGACCTCAAGGTTACGGAAATCCAAGATATCCATGCGATCCATTATGTCGTGTAGTCTACCGGGTGTACCTATTAACAAATTAGCTCCTTCATCTTCTATTTTCTTCATGTCTGATTTAACTTCTGATCCTCCGACAAGGAGCACCGGCTTAGTATCGGGAAGCGATGAAATAAACGGTTGTGCAACATGGAATATTTGTGATGATAACTCTCTTGTTGGAGATATGATGATCCCCAAGACCTGTAACAATTAAACACACAATCCATTATCCACCTATTGTCCAATTTCTAAGAATAGAAACTTCATTCCTTCAATATAAACACACAATCGATAAGAAACTAACATCAAATTCATGATCAGCATTCAGTTATTAACAGTTCTTCACCAACAAAATCAATAAGTGTAAGGTAACTTTAAATGAAGTGAATAAAATGTAGAAAATAACCTGGTGAGGTTTAACAGAAGTTGTGCGGCGGAGTATTTCAACGAGCGGAACAACAAACGCTAGAGTTTTACCGGAACCAGTGGCGGCGTCGACGGCGACGTCCTTGTAGCTGCACAGCAAGGGTATAGTGGCGGCCTGAACCGGCGTGCAGAAGTCAAATCCAGAAGAAGTTAAGGCGTCAAGGACTTCGGCGGAAAGCGGGGGATTGAGGTCGGAGAAACGAGTGTCGGTTAATGCTCTGTTAGGGTTTGAAGATTCAGTTGACGCCATTGAAGCAAACGGCGGTGGAGAAGAAGAAGCAAGGGTTTGGGGGTTATAATTATAGAATAAAAGACAATTAACATATAAAAATGGGTCGGTTTGGACTTTTAATACAAGAATAGGGGTTGATTTGGACTACATGTTAGTTTTTCTGATCCATACCCGTTTTAATCTGAATAAAAGTTTTTTTAAACAACCCGTTTTCTTATCTGAACTTTTTTTTATCCAGTTTTAAGTGAACTCATTCTAACTCAAACTAAAATGGCCATTTTATTAAAACGACCAATTCTAACTGAAACATGTTGAAGAAACACCAGTTCAAATCCGTGGGGATAGAATCTAGGTGGATATTTCGACAGGGGGGTTAGTCTTTCGGATCTCTTCTTCGATCAAACAGCTTGTAGTGATCTGCAAAACAAAGCACCGTGAGCTTGTTACAAGAAGGAGAGGTGGGGTGGGGTGTTCTTCTCGTAATCACTCTACGACGTGAGAATAAGTAATATTCTTACGAGGAAGTAAGAAAACAAGTGTTACTAAATATGTTACTAAATACCATTCAATTTAAAACGCCAAAAAGTTCAAAAACCACAGATGGCAAACGTCATTTCTTAAAGATTCAGTTTTGTTCTCAATTTATTCATAATCATCTTTGATACCAGAAGAAGAATCTTTGTAAGAACAATTAACGCCACACTAAACTTGGGCGAACAAGTTCAAAGGGAGATCCTTGCCCTTGGCATTCCTATTGATAACCTCTGTGAGAAAACACAGGTGGTTATACTCATATTCTTCACTTTTTACAACTTAAAACTCAGATCTATACTGATTTAACGGATAAAATCGGTGAATTTTTGAAATGATGTGCGAAAAACACTTTTGATTAACCCTACAAAGTTTCACAACAAAACTCAAAAGATTTCATGTTCAATTTGTTGTAAAACTGGCCGAAAAAACTATTGTTGTTCGCTGATTGTTTTGGTACGAAGCCACTTTTGTTTGAAGAAGTCCTTGTACGAAGCTGAACTGAACATGCATGCTTGTGTGTAGCCACTCACTTCTACAAACTTGCATGTGTTTACGAAGCTAAACCTTTTATACGAAGCCATGTAGCCTATATATATGGGTGTTGGGTCTTGTGTTGGACAAACTTTTGGTTCCCAGAGGGGAGATGTTGTCCAACTGGTTTCACGGGTATGTAACTTTTATACATTAATAAAAACCAGATTAAATTGACTTGTTCGGTGTAGTTCTCTACTTCTACTCATTTCTTATCACTGAACCGGTTATCTTGGGACCAAAGCTCCGTCAAACTCGCCGGATCCTGGACTCTCAATTGATATCAGAGCTACTGTACCGATTCAATTGATCTAACAGTTGATTGAATCACCTACGCTCATAAATTTTGGAGTTTTTGGAGGTTTTGACGTTAAACGTCAAATAAACATCAAATTGGAGGTCAATTCACGGATGGACTTTGAAATTGAAGTTATCATTAGATTCGGAATTTATTTTCTCACAATCCAATGAAGTTTCATCATGAAATTCGCAGAAATAAAGATTCTGGATTGAAATATGTGTTTGAAAGTGTTATTGAGGAATCAGCTTCTCTGGTACGAACGCACAGCTTCGTACGAAGGGAGAACCAAGCAGCTTCGTACGAAGACAAGCAGGTTCGTACGAAGCAAGCCCATTCGTAGATAGTTTAGTACGAAGTGGCAGTCCAGCTTCGTATGGAGGGACTATCCAGCTTCGTACGAAGCGACCATGGTGCAAAATGTCAAATTTGATCCAGAACAAATGCATAAAAAAGGCATTTTTTGATCGCAATTACGAGGTGAGTCTCCAAAAAATATTTGATGATTGAAATTTTTTTCGAGTTTTTAACGACCAAGCTGGGTTGTTCGGGGACACCGTCCGGGGCTTCAGCGAACAGATTTGATGATGTGATCACAGATTGTGGAAATTAGTGGGGTAGTCATGATACTAGTGCAGAATGGTTATCATCTGGGGTATCTGACTATTTATGGGCCGTAACGTAAAATCCGCATAGATGAAAACTGATGATTCGGGCAGAAAGTGTCATATTCTCAGTATAGTCAAGTTTTTCAGAGATGACAGAAGACTGAATTGCTCAGTTTGTGGGGGAATTCAGTGTTAACACGTCAGAATTTGCAAAAATGATGGGGAATAAACATTTCAGATGAAATTCCAGCATTTTTGAAATTCGCGACGCTGCAACAGTATTTGGGTGGTTCAGACTTCAGAATTGTCCGGGAATGTGAATCTGATCGTGGATGAATGCTTATGAGATCTAGATTGTCCAAGAGGGTGAATCTGATTGTGGACGAATGTTTCGGATATCAGTATACGTTACCAGATGATTTGTTATCCATTGAAGATTTGCTGATTTTGGAAATTACAGTTTACACAGATCTATCATGGATGAAGTTACTTAAAGTTGATCACGGAAAGCGGGATTTCAAATGTTCATGGGTAATCACAAATTTGAAGTTAACCAGTGGGGAGTTTGAAGTTTCTATCAATTGTCGGTTGGGTTTTTGTACAATAAACAGATCAAGCAGGCGGAATGCGAGATCGATGGTGCTGAAATGTTATATCAAAAACTGAACTCGGACGTGGTTAAAGTCGAAACAGAGAAACTGCATTGATTAGTTTCAAATTGGTGATTATTCGTGAAGATTGCAGTTCAGCAAGTCAGAGGAGGAGTCGTGAACTGTGCAAACAAATATTTGAAAATTCATTTCATGGAGAATTTGTGCATAACATTGTCAAAAGCAAACCCGGATCATCAATCAAGGGGGAATCGATTGAAGATTTCAAGATGCCTGATTGAAGTTGCAGAATATTCAAACACGGCTCAAGGTTTTCAATGAAGATTCACGATTCGACAGTGACAACCAAAGGGGAATCTGTTGGTGCATATTTTGTGCTGAATCAAGCTGAATCTAAGCACAGCTTATCATCCTCAAACGGACGGACAAAGCGAAAGGACAATTCAGACAATGGAAGATATGCTTAGAGCTTGTGTAATTGATTTTGGAGGTAACTGGGACGATCACTTACCATTGATAGAATTTTCTTACAATAACAGCTATCATACCAGTATCAATAATGCACCATTCGAAGCACTTTATGGACGAAAGTGACGAACCCCAGTCTGTTAGGCAGTAATTGGAGAAAAGCAATTATCTGGACCAGAGATAGTACAAGAAACGACAGACAAGATTGTTCAAGTCAAGGAACGACTGAAAGCAGCACGTGATCGACAAAAGAGCTATGCAGATAACAGACGCAAGCCGTTAGAATTTCAGGTATGAGTCAAAGTGTTATTGAAAGTCTCTCCTTGGAAAGGAGTGGTAAGATTCATCAAAAGGGAAAGCTAAGCCCCAGGTATGTTGGACCTTTTGAGATTATTAGAAGAATAGGACCTGTAGCTTATCAGCTACAACTGCCAGAGGAAATGGCAGGAATACATGATGTATTTCATGTATCCAATCTCAAGAAATGCTTAGCTGATGAATCACTGGTAGTACATCTTAAGGATATAGAGGTAAATGAATAACTTAAATTTGTAGAAACGCCTCTACAGATTGAAAACAGAAAGGTTAAGAATCTCAAACACAAGAGATTAGTTCTGGTCAAAGTGAAATGGGACTCCAAGAGGGGACCAAAATATACTTGGGAGCTTGAATCAGAAATGCAAAGGAAATATCCACACCTATTCCAGTAGATCTCGAGGACGAGCTCTAAAACAAGGTGGGGAGGATATAACAACCCTCCTAAATATTTTCGACACCCTAAAAATAATTAAAGTGTCCCTATATGTCCTAAAATACACCCCGTATACGAAAACGGACCCGAATACCTGTAATATTATAAAAATTAAATAAAAACTAGAAAATAAGGGCGCTCGCGGGCCGCGTAGCCATTGGCTACCTCCTACGCGGGGCGCGACAGCCTTGCCACACAACGACACCCGGTGCTGCCACGTGGCAGCCACACGTCGAGCCTATAGTGGTGACCAGGCCAAGCTAGGCCCTACTACCCCTATGTCGCGGGCCGCGTAAGACGACCCTTTGGTCTTCGCGGGCCGCGAGGGACTGCGAAATCAGCCCTATAAATGGAGGGCTTCGGCCTTCAGTCCAACTCGCTCAATTTCTTTTCTTTCTCTCGAATTTTCACATAGTTAAAGCTATTCTCGTGCATAATACCCCCCCTAAATAACGAAGTTCTACCCCGTTGTAAGTATCATAACCCCGGTTATGTATTAGATACACTGCCCGATTTATCCAGGGTTCCGTAACAGTTGTCGAGGTTCTGCCCGTGCCGTCTCGGAGAGGGTATTACTAATGTAAATATTGGGTTATTATACTAACACGTATACATTTGTGTATTTAATAGATAATCACCAGGAAATCCTTAAGGAAAACCCTAAGATAGCAATGTGAGTAATCTCCTTTTTGTAAACTATTTTTACAAAACCTTATTTATTTTAAAGTATAATTAGTAGTGATTAAGTCTTTGTAATTCTTCAATTACTGCCGATATGTTGGGGTTTTGTATACAAAATGTGGAACACGTTACCATTGGACAAAGAGTTAGCCAATGTGTAATACGACCCACCAGTCAGGATTGACAGTACTGAATGAGTAATTGTGTAGATGTAAACATTGTAATCGCTCTCAATACTGTGAATTGATAAAACCTGTTTTAATTAAACTGAGATTCACTCACCAGTATTTCCCACTGACAAAATGTTTTTAAAAGCATTTCATGTAACAAAATGTGAAAGCCAAATAGAAGCCAGCTGGACAGCACTGAAGGCTTGAAAAAGTGGCTATAAAAGTTACCTAAATAAAGAGATGTTTTTATTAAATAAAATAGGATTTATTCCTATGAAAATGTGTGTACTTAAAACTTGGAATTTTCCCACGTGTTTAATATTATGAAAGTGTGGTATTTTATTCTGATAAAATATTTCCTAACTACGGTCCTGATGAAATTTCCGCTGCCAAAATGATAAATACTGATACCACCAAAACTGCTCTCGTGGTCGCCCGTTCCCGGGTAAATAAGGGACGGGGGTTGTGACAGAAGGTGGTATCAGAGGTAAGCCACTGATTCAGCCACAGAAGTGTTCTGCTGACACCAATATATTATTCGGATTGTTAGGAAATTTTCTACGGAATTACATGCTTATCTGTATTTTATTGTTGTGTGTTATTTGACTATTTGTTAGTTTACAGTATGAGCGACCAAGGAACTTCCGACGCCTACCGTCAGTTGTCCAGCTCACCTAGGAGCGAAGGCACCTCTTCACAGCCTACCCTCTCAGGGTATTCAGCTGACAATGAAGATGGGATATTCGTGTTTAAGGCTCAGTCTGAAGAGTCATTTCCTTCTAAAAAGAGTGGATGGTTCAGTAGAGGAGCGCATGAACGTAGGAAAAGAATGAAAAAGTTACAGCAACAACGTGTTTTAGCAGCCGCTAAGAGAGAGACAGATGCTCATGCCCAGGATATGTTAAATAGAAGTCTAGCAAATTTCCATATTTTAGCAACTACAGCAGCAGACCCTAACCTGGAGCAACTCATAGCACCTCAACCATTACCCTTGTTTCCCACTCAACCAATGGAGATTGAAGCCAACCCAGAAAACCAAGTCCAAATGCATGATTTTGACCCAGCAGAGATACCTAGAGTACCGGCACCCAATCCCTTAGACCCAAACTACGACCCGTGGTTTGACGACCATAGGGACTACCAGCCACACTACCCAATACCAGAAGATGAACCTATGCCAAACCTAGCAGCTTACCCAAACTTGGACCCTCTAGATCCTTATTATGATAATGATCAATACATTAGAGAAATTCTAGAGAATCCATACCCGTACCAGGAACCCATGCCCCAGTTCCCAAACCCAGTACCAGCACCTGCACCCCCAATGAGTGCAGAAACTGTGCAAGAACTCAGAACTTTCGGTGAGGAAATTTTAGAAAGTAGCGAGAGGATGAGGCAGGTTGGAGAACGACTCGTCTGGAAGTATGACGAGTGTAATATGGAGTTCTCGATGAACCTATATCAGTGATGGTGGAGGTAGTAATAATAATAATATAATAATAATAATAATATGTATAATATGTATGTATGTTATATATATATATATATATATATATATATGTGTGTATCTAGACAATAGCTACTGATGCCTAATAGTATTGTAATTTTCAATTCCAGTATCAGTTTGTATTAGATGCATACTATATATAAGAAAGAGTAAGTCGCAATGTTTGACGCTTTTGGTTAATATGTGTGTTATGTGATTGTTTGCATTAAATATTATTTTGTAATATTAATAGTTGGCAAATGTTTAAAACTCAGATGGACAACGAAGTGAACCAGGAAAACCAAGAAAACCAGAACAATGAAAACCAGAATAACGATAACCCGAACAACAATAACAATGGAAACCAAGTGGATAATAGTGCCATCCAACACATAGTCGCACAAGGAATTATAGATGTAAAGCCATTTATTATTCAAACGGTTAAGGAAGCTGATAATAAAAGTAACAATGGCAGTAAGCGACCAACTAAACCAGATCACAGCGTAAACAATGGACCAATACTTCAAGTGCCCATTCCCAAAAGAAGAAGAACCATGTCTTATGGTTGTTCTTACAAAGAATTCTGGTCCTGCAAACCAATAGAATTCTCGGGCAATGAAGGACCCATTGCAACTCTACGCTGGATAGAAAAGACTGAGGCAGTCTTGAAAATAAGCAAGTGTGCGGAAGAGGATAAGATAATGTTTGCTTCCAATCTATTTAAGAACTCAGCCTTAGAATGGTGGAACACTATCCTCCAGTCTAGGGGAAGTGACAGGGTTTACAATATGAAATGGGAGAAATTTAAGAATATGGTAGAAAGGAAATTATGCCCTCCCAATGAAAAAGAGCAGATAGCAAATAAGTTCCTAAACCTTAGAATGGCTGGATTAGATAGTAAGGGTTATACTACTACATTCTTCGAATATGCTATAATAGTTCCAACCCTTGCATCACCAGAACCAGTATTGATCTCCCGTTACATCTGGGGATTAATCGGGGAGATAGGCATGTAGTCAAGGCAGCTAGACCCCAAACCATAGAGGAAGCTGTAGAACTAGCAAATACCTTGACTGATGAATTAGTTCGTACACGAAAAGAAGACCAAAGAAGGAACCTAGCTCAAAGGCTTACCCAGGAATTCCGTTCTGGAAATTCCAACCGTGGGAAAAATGTAGGTTCTACTTCTGCACCTTATTGCAAATATTGCAAAAGGAGCATTCTGGAAGATGCTCCATATATTGTAACTTCTGCAAAATATCTGGACACAAGGAAGAAGACTGCAGGAAGAAACCCAACAACAGGATATGCTACAACTGTGGAGAACAAGGTCATATTAAGCCAAACTGTCCCAAACTAGCTCCAGCTACGAACAACAAGACTACTAAGAATGCTAGAGCATTTGTGCTGACCGCAGAAGAAGCAAAGATGATTCCGGACGTGATTGCCAGTATGTTTTTAGTTAATGATGTTTTTGCTAAAGTATTATTTGACCCTGGTGCAAACCAAAGTTTTATTAATACTTCATTTTGCAAACTTCTCAATCAACCATTAACTAAACTCTCACAAGAATGTCTAGTAGAGACATCAAATGGGGAAACCATTAAGATCTCCGAAATCTTGCAGGGAGCAAGAATAGAGTTTTTAAATCAAAAGTTTATGGCAAACCTTTACCCAATGAATCTGGCAGGATTTGATGTTATATTAGGAATGGATTGGTTAATAGCCAATAAAGCTAGTATCTTATGTGATCAAAAGTCAATCCAAGTAAATTCACCCAAAGGTGAAAAGATCACAATTAAAGGAGACAAACCATCTAGATCCACGAAATTCATTTCTGTAATTAAAACAGCCAGTTATATAAGAAAAGGATCATTAGTGTATTTGATTTCTATAATCACTAACACTAAAGGAAAAGAACAGAAAGATATTCCAGTAGTATCCCAGTTTCCAGATGTATTTCCAGAAGAACTACCATGATTACCGCCAGACAGAGAAGTTGAATTCAGAATCCATCTGCTACCAGGAACAACACTGATTGCCAAAGTACCCTACCGTTTGGCACCAGCAGAAATGCAAGAACTGAAGAAGCAGTTAGACGAATTGTTGGAGAAAGGATTCATACAACCAAGTTCATCGCCATGGGGAGCACCGATACTGTTCGTAAAAAAGAAAGACGGATCAATGCGTATGTGCATTGATTACCGTGAATTGAACAAGGTCACGATTAAGAATCGGTATCCATTACCGAGAATCGATGATTTGTTTGATCAGTTGCAAGGAGCTCGATTTTTCTCAAAAATCGATTTACGGTCGGGATATCATCAATTAAAGGTACAGGAAGAGGACATTCCTAAGACCGCTTTCAGAATAAGGTATGGCCGTTATGAATTTACTGTCATGCCATTTGGTCTAACCAATGCCCCAGTTGCATTTATGGACATGATGAACCGAATATGTAAGCCATATTTGGATAAATTCATAATTGTTTTTATAGATGATATTCTTATTTACTCTAAGAGTAAGGAGGAACATGCAAAGCATTTACACGCACTTTTAAGTTTATTAAGAAAAGAAAAGCTTTATGCAAAGTTTTCAAAGTGCTAGTTTTGGTTAGAACAGGTACAGTTTCTTGGACATTTAGTCAATCATAAAGGAATTCATGTGGATCCCACCAAGATCGAGGCAATTACCAAATGGAAAACCCCTGAATCACCAACCGAGGTTAGAAGTTTCTTAGGATTAGCCAGTTATTATAGAAGATTTATTCGAGATTTTTCTAGAATAGCCATTCCATTGACTAAGCTAACCTGTAAATCTGTTAAGTTTGAATGGGGACCAAAACAAGAAGAAGCCTTTAGAATTCTTAAGCAAAGACTAACCCATGCACCCATACTAGCCTTACCAGAAGGAACTGAAGACTTTGTAGTCTATTGTGACGCTTCTAAGTTAGGTTATGGATGTGTGTTGATGCAACGTCAAAAAGTTATAGCCTATGCGTCAAGACAACTTAAGAATCATGAAGAGAATTATTCAACCCATGATTTGGAATCAGGAGCTATAATTTTTTCCCTTAAGATTTGGAGACATTACCTTTATGTGTAACACCCGTAGTAATTTTTAACATTTCTACAACATTAAAGTAAGCATTTTATATGAAAATGCCACTTAACAAAACTTTTACGTTATAAGTAATTAAATATGTTTACAACATTCCAAAACATAATTGAATGTGTTTTCATAAATCCACTTTTGATAAAACAAACTAAAACAACTGCGGAAGCTTCATTTGATGTGTGTTCGGTTCGTTCCATCGAGCTTGATCGTCCTCCGTTACGGTACCATATACCTACATTTCATAAGACATGAATTGAGTTAGTCATTTGGCATCTAAAAAAACATGTTTGAACCAGTTTGTGGGTCAAAATATGCAACAATAAGTTTAGCAACAAATTTCCAAAATATCAAGCCGTCGCGTGTCGCGACGGCATTCCCATGTTCTGTCGCGTGTCGCGCCCGGATTCTGGTCTCCTGTCGCGTGCCGCGGGGAAGTCCAATTTCCAGCAAGTTTGCTTCTAAAACCTGCATTTCGCCCAGCTATGTTTATTTATCAAAAATCAACTTTAAAACGCCATAACTTTTTATCTACGTGTCCGTTTTAGGTGATTCTTTTTCCTACACGACCGTAATTTAATTCTCCATCTCATGGAGTAAAAATCCGACATTCAAACTAATAAAATTCTAAATTTTTAAGCATTCAGCTTATTGCTCAAAATCAACATTTTGACCCGTTTGAATTTAAGACCTCCCAACTTGTTTCTAGTTAATCAGAAACCATATTCCAAAGTGTTTAACTCAATCCTCTATCTCGGATTCATAACTTTTGTGAAGTACGTGGCAAACACCTAAGTTACGCGCATAATTTATTTTGACCCGTTTAGATGACTTTTGTGCATTAAGCATCCAACTCGCCATTTTCCCTTCGCATCTTGCATTTCCATACTAGTTAACTAATTATTTTCCACAACAACTATTTTTGTGGTGGATTTAACGTAAGGAACTCCAAATCCCAATTTTTACCCTTCGACTAGTCATTTTACGCAAATGAACCATTTTTAGGCATTTCGACCCACAATGTTTTTGCCTACACTTTTATATATATCTAAGGGTTTCATAATCAATAAACAAGTTTCTAAACAACCTCTAACGGCCGTTTACCCGGTTCGCCTGTTAAGGGCTTTTTGGTCAATTCTAGTCTCTTATTTTACGACAAAAGACTCTCACCAATTATTGACCAAAATAGCACTTTTAACTACAACATAATTATGTGTACCTGGCTCGGATCAATACATTGACCCGTTTTAATACCTTGTCTCGAAAATTTGCTAATTCATAGCAACGCGAATTCATAAGCCACTTCATCCTCTAAGCATAAGACTCGACAAGTGCTTATTAGTCGATATTTGTCAATCGGTATCCTCATTACCATTTGACCCGTTTTACTCTTTTTATTCATTTAGGATTACTTATAGTAACCGTTAAAAAATCCATTTTTACAATTAGCTTTCCATGGCTAATTTACCGTTTTATTTCTTTTACCATTAAACATGCTTTTTATCATTTATATTAGTTCCGACCCGTATTATTTCGCGTCGGGAACCATATCCTGAATATTATCCTTATTGTATTTGCAACTTATAGAATAAACATTTATTCTACTAAAAGGTGTAAGTTTCACTTATCTTGCATCCGGTTTTGTGCTTTTTCCGCGTACTCGATCCGTACGACTATTCCATCCTACGGGTTTTATGTCGAATTTATCATTCGACCATATCAAAATTATCATTTAATCTAATCATTGGTCGGTTTGACTTTTTAAAAGTCAATTGACTTATCAACATATTCAAATGAACATTTGGTTCATTGAACTCACTTAGGAATATTTCATCCGAACTCTTAGTGAAATCAAATTTTACACACAACCAAGTAGACCGCGATTTCATTCAGGCATTTCATATCACTGAAAAATGGGCTATTTTTGGTGACTTGTTTAACCTGTTTACAAGTCTTCAAAAATTATGATTTTTTTATGTGGCGCACCTCTCGGAGGGTTAGACTTTGTGTTAAAATTTAAAGATCTAACTCTTTACCAAAAATTCATAAAAATTCATTTACTAAGCTGCAATCAGATTCGTCACTTCTGACTGCAGCTTACGGAAAAATTCATTTAAAATTCCTCGTTTATCCGATTGACGAAATTCCAATTGGAGATTCTTTTAATCACTTAAAACTTTCTACAGTAAGAATTTGAGATCATAACTAAATTCCTAAATTGAGTTATGAAATTCGTAATGGGCTGCAAATTCTGCCAGAAAACGCAGCTTGAACCTTTGATACGGAAAAATTCATAAAACGCTCAATTTTCGTCGAAAAAATGCGATTCCAGTGGGGTTTTAAAGATATTTCCTGGAATTACATTTTAGACTCAAGAAACACATGTTTTTGTCACGTTTTGTTCAGGTTACAGCCAATACAAGTCGGCTGTAAATTCTGATCAGGAGCTGTTTGAATTCAGCTTTCAATTTGAACATGTTTATGACATTATAACACTTATTCTTAGCAATCAAAACCCCTAAAAGCATCACATACACGAATTTAATCAAAACCCACTTAGCACATATATGGGTGGTTATCAAATTCCTATTTTTCAATCTTAATTCATCAATTTTTCAACTAGGGTTTGTTCCTAGACATGGATTCATCCTAGTTTCACCTAAACATCAATCATGCAAGCTCGAATTTCGATTTCATACGTTCATCAAGAATATGAGGTGGAATCAAATAATGAAATTTGACATACCTTGTGATCCCCTAAGCTTGGTGATCACTAATTTTAGCTTTGTTTTCCATTTAGACTTGATTTGCCCCATGAATTTGGTTGATTTTGATGATTTAGGGTTCAAAAGAAGAACCCCTTTCTTGGCTCTGTGGAAACGTCGACCAGAACACACTTTGTGTGTGTTTTGGTTTTTAATTTTTGTTTTAATCAAAACTCTTTCCACACTTAACCCTTTTAGTCCCTATAGTTCTAACCTTTTTATAAAAAGGTTCATAAATTCTTATTTTATATCTTGTTTTCACTTAATTACTCATTACTAACTAGGTTAATTATTCCTAGTTAACTTAATTGGTTCAAGGAGTTAAATCCCGTTTCATTTTAAGTCCCGTTAACTCGGGCCTCTTATAAACTTTATTTCCTCTAAAGCTTTTATTCCCTTTTTAATTTAATATTAGGTTTATTTATTTAAATCCTAATATTTACCGGGTTAATTTCACCACTAACGGTATTTTACCCGTTCATAAATATTAACGTGGTTTAATTACCAAACCTGATTTCAGGGTGTTACAAGTCTACCCCCCTTAAAGAGGTTTCGTCCCCGAAACCTTTCTTACACAGTCTATTGAGTTTTATAACTAATACACTTAAACTGAGTAAGGGGCTGTTTGGTAGCCTCTGAATGGTCATTAAGAGGCTAACTCTTAATGGAACCATTAAAAATTTACCAATGAGAAGGTAGAAGAATGTGACATGTGATGATTTACCATTCAGATGTTATCTCTTAACCATTCAGACTTGAGTTTACCTCTTATTCATTCAGAGGTTTTAAACCATTAAGAGATAGCATCTGAATGGTTATTAAGAGGCTACCAAACAGCCCCTAACCTTTTTTTTAGCATTACTCATACTTTAACCTTTTGTTGGTGTTACCCGAAAAGTATGGTAATACCTTTTTGATTAATAACATCTACGTATCTTATGCGGAATAATGAAACTCAAAATAACGAAATTTCGTTATCTTCAACCAGTTTGGTTAACTTAGCGAGACCCATCGCTGTTAGACTACCGAATTTCTTCGTGAGTCCGTTAATTAATCCGTTTGGATATTTTAGCGAAATTTTTCACTTTTAACAACAATTCCTTCGTTTTCAAATTTATTTATTTGGTTCAGTTATACCGACTCCACCACGGAGCGAACAACATGGAGAGGAAAGTGTTTGATGCCAGATTCTTTTGGCCGACTATTTTCTGTGATGCCCACGATTGGGTGAGGTCATGTGGTGCTTGCCAGAGGGCGAGTAACATTTTTGCACGCCATGAGATGTCACAAAACGACATCCAAGTTTGTGAGGTTTTTGACGTATGGGGGCTAGACTTCATAGGCCCCTTTCCGACCTCTTTTGGCAACCGCTACATACTAGTCGCTGTTGATTACGTTTCAAAGTGGGCTGAAGCACAGGCTTTGCCCACTAATGATGCTAGGGTAGTGGTGAGGTTTTTGAAAAAAGTTGTTTGCTCGCTTCGGTGCCCCGAAGGCATTGATTAGCGACCATGGGACACATTTCTGTAATGCTCAGCTTGAGAAAGCATTGTCCCGATATGGTGTGCAGCATCGATTCTCTACACCATATCATCCGCAGACGAGCGGACAGGTCGAGGTTACTAATCGGGGTATCAAGCGGATTATGGAGAAAACGGTTAATTCTAGCCGTAAGGATTGGTCCGAGAAATTGGATGATGCACTGTGGGCTTTTCGGACAGCCTACACGACTCCTATAGGCACCACACCGTTTAAATCGGTCTATGGGAAGTCTTGTAATTTGCCTGTTGAACTCGAGCACAAAGCATACTAGGCTTTGAAGACAATTAATCTTGACATGGCTGCTGTGGGTGAGAATAGGTTTGTGCAGATTCACGAGATCGAGGAGCTTAGGCACAATGCGTATGAAAGCTCCAAGCTATACAAGGAACGTACTAAGACCCTTCATGATGCCCGCTTGAAGGACAAAAAGGAATTTCTAGTGGGTGATCATGTGTTGTTATACAACTCACGTCTCAAGTTGTTCCCTGGCAAGCTCAAGTCTCGGTGGTCGGGTCCCTACACTGTACGGTCAGTGTTTCCTTACGGGACCGTGGAGATAGGCCATGAGGATGGCCAGTTGTTTAAAGACAACGGGCATAGGTTAAAGGCTTATGTTAGAGGGCCCGTTGACCTGAGTGAGGAGGTTGTTACCCTCCACCCCAAGAACAAATGAATTCGGGGTGGCGAGTCTAGCTGAAGACTCGTAAATAAACTTAGCATGTTTGTGTGTCATTATTTTTGTTATTATTTTTTGTGTGTGGTTGTCTATTTATTTTCAGGTTGCGGTCGTTCTGGTCGTGAGGGATGTTAGAGCTTGTTGCCGGCTCTCAGGTATGTTAGTTTGGTTCTTTTTCTTGGTAGGAGATGCTTCGTGAGTGCACCGGGTTCAAGGAGTTTTTCTATATATATTTCCATTTTCTACATCCTCAAAAAAAAAAATTCGAAAATTCTGCACTACCAACAAAATCTGGCACCACCAAACACCTTTTGCAGATCAATAATAGAGCCACTTTAATAAAACTCAACCACCACCATCTTCTTCTTCATAACTTCATCTTCTTCCTCCTTTGAACCCACTCAAAGCACTCACGGATTCTTGCATCTCCTAGCTTCCTCCAAGAATTTCTTTCATCCCAACAATCATTCCAGGTACGAATTCATCCTTTTTCTTGTTAGTTTTATGTGTTTTGATGTCATGTTCTTCATAGTTAGTTTTCTTTAAGTTTTTAGGGCTTGGTCTAAATCACCCGATTCAAGCCCGTTTTTAGTGTTTTTTGTGTTGGTTTGAACCACAATGGACCGACTTACAAAACCCCTAAGCAAAAATGTAAAAAAATCGAGGTTTCGGGGGTGATTTAAGCATTTTTCCGACCTGGGTTCAGTCGAGCACGAGGGTGCTATACATGAGCACGGTCACGATCTTCATAAAGTTCGTCGGATCTTCATAAGTTACCCAGAAAATTCAAACGACACGAGGGTGCCAACATATAGCACGATCGTGCTTATCGTGAAATCGCTCAAATCGTTCCCGGTTATCAGTCAGGCACGAGGGTGCCGATGGGCGGCACGATCGTGCGACTCGAAAATTTGGTTCAAAATCAGAGCCGCTTACGGCCAAGCACGATGGTGCCGTGGGATGGCACGATCATGCTCCTGGGGAATAAAAACCCAGACTTCATAATTTCCCAGAAAATCTTCATAAATCACTGATTGCAGGTCTCGCACGGTAGTGCCATCATATGGCACGACCGTGCCATATTGTCCAGTCCCGTAATTTTTGTCTGTTTGTTTTGGCTGCTGATTAATCTTGTCTCAATCTTGCAGATGGATCACTCGTACTTGCGGTTCAGCAACAATGCCAGGAAGGGTATTGCATTCCGAAGGTGGAGAGGTTATGGGCTAGACGACACTTAATTGAGCCCATGAGGAGACTACAAAGGGTTGACTTGGACTTGCTCGGACAGACCGAGCGGTTTGATGATCTAATGACACCTCCTTGGTCCCGCCTTTTCGAGATTGCAGAGCCGCAGTATGTAGAGTTGGTGATTGAGTTCTTTGCATCGTTCCGATTCACCTTTCCGTACCCGGATGTGTATGAAAAGAATGGTGGTGTGAAATTTCGATTGGGAAGGAAATGGCATCATCAATCGATGAGCCGATTCGCGGTAGTGCTAGGGTTGTACACGGAGGATGAGATAGCCTCAGAGTTGTTTCATGGTAGTTTACAGGATTGGGAGCCGGACGCAGACAGGGCAGCCTTCTGGAATCAAATCATTGTGCCGGGTCAGGTATGGGACCCTAGGAAAGCCAAGGCAACATGGATCCTTGACCCGCTTCACCGAGTCATTGAGCGCGCTATCTTCCACATCATTGGAGGTCGAGGTGACAACACAAGAAATATCACCACCCACGACCTTTTTCACCTTTACTGCATCATCTCCGGCTCGAATTGCAGCTTAGTCGTCAGCATTGCACAGTCGATTTTTCGGGGTGTTGGTTCGACACCCACGTCGCGCATATGCGAGGGGGCCTTTGCTACCAAACTCGCCAAATACTATCGGGTTTCGTTAAACAATTTGACTGAAGCTTGCGACTATGGCCTTCTCGATCTGCAACAACTAAACTCTATGCACCTGACTCGCAAAGTAGACGGGGTCCCAAAGCTTGTGGACAAATTGGGGAGGATTTGGGACCCACTACCTGTAGATGATGAGGCTGATGATGATGATGATGGTGGTGATGGTGGCGATCATGACGTGCACATGCATGATATCCCGGTTCAGGGACAGGAGGGGGGCGCTGGGGGAGCGGGCCCCCACATGCAACTTGGGGCATTAGGTCACGAGTTTGATAGCCCGAACTGGGAGAACGTGTACGGTGGGTATGGTGGTAGAGGTTATGAGCATGGCGCTTATGGCGCTTACGATCCTTACGAGCCATCATCGATGGATCTGTGGAGGCGTATGGGCGGGCTGGCATTAGACCAGCAAGAGGTGAGGCGAGATGTCGATCTGATACACGCGGAGCAACACAGGCAGGGTAACTTCATGGAAGATATGTACGAGCAGACCCGACGCAGCATGGATTGGTTGTTTGGTTCGCAACAGCACATCGCGAACTCAATCAACCATCCATACACACAGCCGCCGCCGCATTTTTCGCGCAGATCTAGATTTGATCGCAGGGACGACGACGGTCCTTCGGGATCCGGTGAGAGGTTTTAGTCCCGCTACCCATCTCGTATTTTTATTATCATTTCGTGTTTGAGGGGTGTGCCATTTTCCGTTGTACGTACACCCCTCCGTCATAGGTGTTAGTTTTTATCGCTTTAGTATTGGGTTAAATTAATAAACCAAGGCAAGGGTAAAAATGGGTTGGGTAAAATTCTTGTGTATTTGATCATGTTTGCTAAATGTGCAGTGTTGGTTCAAATTCTGTTGAATAAACAATAAGATGTTGGCTTGGTGGATGACTTGGTAGTTCGTTGTGGATGCTCCTTTTTGCTTCGTCTTGTTCCGATTCTAGCCTTATGTTTCAGGGGAGTTTTCGTGTTCCTACCTTCCATTGCTTATTCAATTTTTTGTTGTACATCGAGGGTGATGTACAATTCAAGTGTGGGGAGGTGGTCTATCGCTTGAGCTTTGTTGTTGTCATATAATAATAATAATAATAATAATAATAATAATAATAATAATAATAATAATAATAATAATAATAAATAAATAAATAAATAAATAAATAAGCATAATAATAATAATAATGCAAAACTCTATTTTAACAATTTTTGTGGCATATAAATCAAATCAACATAAGTATCTAAATAAGCACCAAAATTTTTGATAAATAAATTGGGTTAACGCAAAAAGGGGGCTCGCTCGTGTAAGGAAAAACCGTCAAGTAAAATGTTTTTTGTATAAAATTGAGCATGAGAAATCAAGCGATTGACCTACTTGTTTGCCTTGCATATTTACCCAATACGCCTGTTTCCGTGAGTTATTTTTGAGCCTTATAGCTTTAGGATTATTTTTGCTCATGTTTTTGCGAGCAAAGATTGAGTGAGCCGGATAACTTTTGCGATTTAGAACTTGTGTTAGGTATGCATTTCGAGGCCACAAAGCGAGAATACAAGCATAGAAATGATTGAGGTATTAGGAAACCCTTTTTATTTTAGCCATTTTCATTCACCTCCCTACCCAAATCATTCCCCTAGTTAAACCAATTTGAGCCTTTCCCGTTCGTTTCTTTTAAACCACAAAATATTAGCCACTTAGCCAAATTAGCCTTTTATATTTTTAACCCATTTTTGGTTGGAAACCCGGTTCGGTTAATGATTAACTTGTAGCTTTTGTATAGTTTCCTCTTAGTTGTTATGTACCCTCATGATCAAGAGTGTTTATCTAAGTAGACGTATTTAGTTCTCTCCAAAGCATGGGTTATAAAAAAAACCAAAGAATTATAGATGAAAAAGCCTTATCAACCGGCTTTGTTAGAGAAATTTTGGGAGTGAAAAGCAATACTTGTCGGTTAGCTCTCGGTTAGCTATTATTTAGTTGTATAGTTCTATTTTCTTGTATTTCAAGTTAGTCGAGCCGTCGGGTTACAACCGCTTTAGCCACTTTTCAAAATCCACTTCCACACCCTTAACCCAAGCCAAGTTACAACCCAAACAAGACCTCATGATTTATGTTATATTTTTTCCGAGTGATTAGATTTGATCCTTCTACAAGCTTATGATATCACATAGTTATCGTCTTGGCATCGAGTGTTCTAAACATACTCCACGAATTGTATGTGCACCTATATTTAGCCGAGTGTGTGTGAACATTGTGAGGATGCTTGGTGAATTTGTAGGAATTTCTAAGATGGATCATTGCTCATAAACATATCTTACATATCTCTTTTCGGTTGTTTCTATATATCGAGCACTCCTTGATTGTTATAGCCCGAGTTATTTAATTGTGCTTATGAAATGCTAGTTGAGATGATTGCCATTAGGAGAGTTTCGTTAATTTCAGTTTGCTTGAGGACAAGCAAAGTTCAAGTATGGGGATGTTTGATGTATAAGAATTTATACATCTTTTAAACGTCAAATACACCCCGTTTATGCGAAAACTCTTTGTATTTTCATTGATTTTGGTACTCATTTGAGTTGTTTGTGAAAATACAGGACCGGGCTTCGGCCCGGTGTTGAAACGGAGGCTTTTGGAGCAAAATGGAGCGAAAATGATGCATTCCAGCAAACTGACAGATACGGCACGACCGTGCCACCCAGGCGCACGACCGTGCGAGACCTTCCAACATTGGCACTCTCAGCCAGCACTAGCATCCAGCACCACTATCGTCGAAATGCAGCTCACGCACGACCGTGACAACCACTGGCACGACCGTGCCAGGTCAAAATCATCAGCAGATTAGTTCGTTTCCGAGATCAATTCAATCATAGCCGAGCACTATCGGCTCGCACGACCACACCATGTCCGGGCACGGTCGTGCCACCTCGGGAACTTTTGAGCGCGGATTTTCCCAAAATGTAAGCAAACATGGTCAATAGCCGAGAAAGTAGTTCTGACACTTGCCAAGCACGACCGTGCCAAAAGGTGGCATGGTCGTTCCATTATCCCAGTAGAATAAATACGAGTTTCTAGCTCATTTGGAGGGGAGTTAGAGCATTTTGGTGAACTTTTCTCTCAAGAATCTGGTCTTGGAAGCTTGTTGGAGCCAAGAGGGAGCCTTGAAGAGGACTTAATCACTTGAAGATCTACTCAAACATCATTTTAATCTTGTCTTTAACTTGGTTAGCTTACTACATTATGAACAATTTATGTTTATTTGCACTTGATTTGGTAGTCATGAGCCTTATGGGCTAAACATGTGTGTTATCTAAACTTTGTTGAAGCTAATGAATATGTGATAACATGGAAGTAGATGTGATGATAGTTCTTGTTAATCTTCAATTTTGACACTTAATCTTGTTCTTGGAGTTCATGTGCATGCTTAAAGTTCTTGTTCTTGAATGTTTGCTCATAAGTTCTTACATGTTGTGTTGGAAAGCTCATGTAAAGATTATGATTATTGGATCTTGTTAACTTGTTAGTATGATTCATAGCACGAAACTAGGAATGGTGATTGCTAATGTGATTGAATGATGATTTGAGAATGTGTATGAATTCTTGCATCTAGATTTGGAAAGATCAAAAGTATGTTTATATGGATTCTATAGTTTGTGTTCATGTTAGGTTGATGATTTAGGCAAAAATTGTTAGCTAGCATGACCATGCTTGTGGTTCGTATCAAGAACATGATGATAGTGCCAACTACTTGAAACCAAGTTAGGGTGATTAGTGTGTTGTTCATATTAGTTTTCCCTAATTTGTAGAGCTAGGAGTTTTGACAAACAAATAACTCATGATCAAATATTAACATTAACTTAGCAAGTGAGCTTAAAAGAATATTTTTTAGGTGATTAGAATGTTAATTCATTTTTAGTTTTCCTAAGAATTATAGACTAGGAAGCCTTGATTGGGGACTTAGTCAAATTTAGAGCTTGCATCATCACAATCCCTTCCTCCTTGTTGTCACATGTGAATTAGTGGATGCTTAGTTTAGGCAACCTTTCTTAGATATTGTTCTTTGTTAGAATTTTTAGTAGTTTATTTATTTGCATGCTAATTTAGAAAAATCAACCCATCAATTGAAAAGGCTTTAAAGTAGCAAAAGTTTAGTATCGAGACACCACATCCACGGATTGATATCCGGTTCTTGCCGATTAGCTATATTACCATCCGATGGGTACACTTGCCCTTTGTGTGTGTGTAGTTTAGTTCTTAGGTGAAAACCATTTTAAAACAAAATTTGTGTGAACGAATATCTTCTTAAAAATATATATAATTCACGCACATCAGCACCCAATTCTATTGATGGCGGCACGAAGGTTTGATTGCATAATTTTCATATATGACTCTGTTTTTTTTGTTAGGGTTTTTGATGAAGTACAATGTTTGGTTTACAGAGCATGTGGTTTGATTTTGGAACTAACGTTGGTGCATAAAGACTTTGATTTCATATGTGTTATTATTTGTTTGGAATTTGTACTATAAACTGACGATTAGGGAAAAACCTCTACGGGGAAGATGATGGTGGCGGCAGGATGTGGTGGCGACGGCAGGATGAGGTGGTGGTGGCAAGATATGGTGGTTAGCGTTTTAGGGTTAGTAAATTGGGGAAGATGACGTGTATATGCAATTTTTTGGTTTTATTTATTAAACATTTAAATAAAAGTATGAATTGACCATAATACCCCTAAGTGAATAAACTTAACTGAAAAATTTAATCCGGTTAGTGCTAAAGGACGTAGATTGTAACGGGTTTTGCAAATAAAAGATTGTGACTGTAATTATTGAAGTTAAAGGCTATCCGTTGCAATCCGGTATAAACATAAAGGACGAAAAGTGTAACTTACCCAAATTTTTATTCTCATTTAAATTTGATTTGGTTCAATTATTTTTTAATACTATTATTATTTAATATTTAATAGGATTAAATCACAAACTTCATGGATCTCTCTTATTGATTTGTTATTTCTTTTATTTTTTTCTGCTTATTAATAATCATTTAATACTTCATTGGTTCTACCACATGCTTCTAACCTGATAATAAATAAAAAAACAAATTAAAATTTTAATAAGTAAATAATACATTGAATTTATCATTTAAATACATATATTGACGACAGTGTGTGATAATCGATTACATTATATATTTATATTTATTTAACTCGTGCACTATGCGAGGTATTTTAAAAATATAACTATATTACTTATTATATAAAATTAAATTTATGCAACCTGTGTAAACACAAGGTTCTAAACTAGTTTATATATTATATTATTATATATAAAAAGATGACCTCTTAGCTACAGTGGCTTTACTATGAATGTTTTTTTTTTTTTTGAAATTCACCCATTTTAAGTTTAATCATTTATAATTATACTTTCTTAACTTTCTAAAATTTTGTAAAATACCATTTTAGCCCCCCCCCCTGCTTTGAGTTTTACGTGTTTAGATTATATACGGGTCAATATGAATTCAAGTTGGTTTATGTTAGGAAATATTTTTTAAAATGAGTCATATCAAATATAATACGTTTTCATATTTATTTTTATGGAAGTATTCACTTAGAGTACATTTTGACATAAATTTCATCTGGGAACGAGTCGGGTCAAATATTTTACAGGGTAGCAGTAAGGCCCGCTATGCTGTCTGGAACAGACTGTTGGCCTATCAAGAAGACACAAGCGCGCAAGATGGAGGTAGCAGAGACGAGGATGCTGAGGTGGATGTGTGGACACACGAGGTTAGATCGGATAAGAAATGAGGTTTTTAGGGAAAGATTAGGAGTGGCTAGTATATCAAAGAAGATTAAGGAGGGGAGATTGAGATGGCTTGGGCATGTGAAGCGGAGGGAAACGATGGCACCAGTTAGGTAGTGTTTGGTATGCATGAATGAGATGTGGAATGGAATGGATGATTACGAGGGAATGAAGAAAATGGTGTTTGGTTGGTCAATGGAATGGAATCATCCATTCCAAAATGCATTCCATTCCTTCAAAATCATTCCTTCCACCCCCCGTGTTTTTTTTTCCATTCCATCCCCTCTTGCATCATTCATCAACAACACCATAACCCACCACCTTCGCCACAAACCACCACCCACCACCGACGCCATCGCCGCCACCCGCCACCACCTCACCCGACAGCCACCGCCGCCACCCACTCGCCACCGTTATCACCCACAGCTGCGACCAACCGCCAACGACACTCGCCGCCGCCCACCACCATCGTCGACGCCACCACCACCGCCACCACCAACCGCCGCCACCAACCGCCACCTCTGCTGCCACCCACCACCAACGGCCACCTTGCCACCACCACCACTCGTCGTCGTCGCCGCACCGCCATTCGCCGCCACCACCACCACCTGTCACACCCCAACCGATGGCGGAATCATCGGGGCATGGCACTGAGCGAAACAGATTGTCCAGAAGTTTCCATAACAATTATCAATACCATTCAATTTAAAATAATACGTCCCATACCGTATCTTAAACAGTACAACAATTATTACAGATAAAAACTAGGCAAATATTATGTTCCGACAACTCAGATTTCAAAATAAAGCAATTGTTTATCTGCTTCTAGAGACCCTTAGCTCGACCACTACAGACAACTATTTGTTGGGCTCTAAAGCTTTATTCTAGCTTCAAATTCCTACCACATATGCGTCCTAAGCACCTGTCACATACGTTAAAATAAAAGTCAATACATATAATGTAAAGGTGAGCATACAAGTTTGATAATAGCATATAGAGTTCGAATTCGTTTACGCATAACCATCACGTACACATAGTGAAATGAAGCACGTTAGTTATCGACATAGATCCATCGATACCAATGACTGCGGGTTGACTGCCCGAGGCAGTTCGCAATACATGATTGCCGCCATAATCCATGCAAGTAAAAGATCCTTAACAACCCCCGCGTGAACGGGTGCTGAGTCCAAACTATAGTACTATCGTTGCTAAGGCAGGTAGACAACATTCCATGTGTAAACATAACAAACAAGCATTCATAAGCCACGTATAACATGCACTAACGGTTAGCGTTCAAATAGTTTGAGTAGTGTGATAGTTATAGTTTGAATATTCGTAACGTATGTAACACCCAAAAGTGCTTAAAGCAAAAAGGGATCGAGTATACTCACAGCGATTAATGGATTGAAGGGAGCGCTTAGCGAGTAAGATTAGCCTGAATGGATTAGGTTGTATAACGATAAGCAAAGCGTAAAACGGAAAACAAGTGTAGGAGGGTCAGACAGCTGGTCGATCGGACGGTAGTTCGATCGGACGGCTGACCGTTTGGTCCGCTGTCCGGTCGGTCGGTAGGATGGGAGCCTGATCGATCGGTCGCACCTTTCGAGTGTTTCGATCGGATGGGAGCCTGATCGATCGGTCGCACCTTTCGAGTATTTCGCGCGACGATTTTTAATATTTCGATTTCGATCGCGAGCGGTACGATACGATAGGGTTTCCTAGTCAAATTACTTTCAGTCCCAAACACTCTTATCTCGCATAATCTATTTTTCCACCATTTATCATAGTTTGTTCACGATTCGAGTTCGATTGCATTTCGAGTTAGATTTCGAGTTTCGATTGAGCTTGCTTGATTATCACAACACAACATAAATAAACATGCACAGGTAACACGTAAGGCACACACACGTATAATAACAAGTAAAATTCGTAGCTCGAGTTGCGATTAGAAGTCGATTCAATTAGCATAGCTTGATTATTGATTAGTTAACTTTATCGCATTGTTACTTCCTACAATTCACAGTCGTAAGTCGATTGATTAACGTTTAACACACATCGATTATTGTCATTAACAACACTTACTCCACATAATACGAATTGAATAAAGAAATTTCTACGAGTCAAGTTGCGCGAAATCGGTCGTTGACTTAGACCTTGACTTTGACTTTGACTTATGAAAACACGGGGTGTTACACCACCCATCGTCGCCGCCGACACCCACCACCGCCACCTATAACCACCCACAATCACTACCACCGACCACCACCACCACTCACCGCTGATTTTATTACTCCGTTTTTCTTACCTACCGAACAATACACAATAATAACTCATTCCATTCACACATGGTAACCAAAAAAGACATGGAATGGTAATGATCCATTGCATTCCATCGTCCATTCCATTACCTCGTCCATTCCATTCCTTCATCCATTCCGTTACCCCATACCATACAGACCCTTAGAGTAGTGGAAATTCTTACTGTCGAGGGGAGGAGAGGAAGAGGCAGACCCAAACTGACATGGGATGAGCAGATTAGGCATGATTTAGTAGAGTTGCATCTTTCTGAGGACATGGTCCAAGATAGGACTTCGTGGCGGCGTAGGATTAGGGTTAAGGACCTCTAGAAGATATTGCAGTAAGGTCTTAGGTGTATTTTAAGGAGGTAGGTTTTTCTTACTCTTTAAGGGACTTTTTCGGTGATTGCATTTTTGTGTTTATGCCCAAATGGTGTTGTATGCATGCTATTATACATGATTTACATTATATTGTGTCACTAGGATCAATTTCTTGGTATGAGGGACTTCTTATTTCTATATTCTTTGACTTGGTGTGTTGGTTTGTTGTTCGTTTTCGAGCCGAGGGTCTCTCTGGAAGCAGCCTCTCGATCCCTATAGATAGAGGCAAGGTCTGCCTACATCCCACCCTCCCCATACCCTATAAGTAGCTTTGCTATTTGTGGGATTTACTGGGTATGGTTGTTGTTGTTGTTGTTGTTGTCATTTGACGGTATAAATTCGAGTTACTTTACGTTTAATGAGTCATGTCAAATATAATACGTTTTGGTGCTTATTTTTATTGATGTTTTCAGTTGTTCTACATACAAATTGGTTTATGTCTAGACGTAATATTTTCGAAAATGAGTAATGTCAAATATAATATGTTTTTTTGCTTATTTTTATGGACGTTTTCAGTCGGTCTACATTTCATCGATAAACAATTGCAAAAAAAAAAAAAAAATCAGCAACCTCAAATCACGTTTAAAAACCAATCCCGACAACACGGAAAATCAATTTTAGTTTTTAATGGTTTTCTCGACATGCCAAACAACATTGATATGAACACGGTAGCGTAATAATATCGTCACGAATCAAACCGATGCCGACCAACAGGTACCGATATTGGTCTTTATGGTTTTTCAATCAATGTAAAATACATGTCGATATCCGTTAAAACATATCTTATCTTGTTCACACTAGGGATGAGATCGGTACGATAGCGGTATCGTACCGGTACCGATACCGTAAATACCGTTACCGAAATTGAGGAAATGTGGATACCGATTACCGTACCGTATTTATAGATTCGGTACCGGTACTGTACTAGTATCGGTACCGGTATTTCGGTACTTTACCATATTGGTACCGCTTTGGGATAATCCATTGTTTTACCTAAAAAAACATCATGTGCAACCCATCCATCCATTATTAATTGAACTAGAGTAATATATAGAGGTAGTGGAGAGTTCAAATGAGAAGAAATTCTTTATAAGAAGAAAAAAGAAGAAATTTCAACCAATAGAAATGCTCCATTAGACTTCATTTAATATTTGTACTTAATGTAACTATAAGGGTATATTGGTAAACTTACATACATCATTAATTGGTAGTTTCATCTTTAATGACTAACTATATTAAATTTGTAACTTATTTTTAAGATATACTAGGGAAAAAGCCCGTGCGATGCACGGCATGCATAGTAGTTATTGTTTGTTCGTGGTAAGACGTCTGACACGGCCGGTGCATAACATGTAAGACAATACGCCTACAAAGGGGCGTTCTTAAACTTTATTAAACCATGGACCATAAGTTGTTTCCTTGGCAAAACTTGCCGGCCAAAAAGAAGTGAAAAAAGATGTCTTCCAAGGAAAAAAACATGAAACATAAAAAGGAAAAACGCATAAACTCTCGCACTCCTTCCTATCTTATTGGATAACACATAGACCAAACTTTTGCTAACACATGCCACCATCATCCCCAATCCCATCACCAGCCAACTGACTGCAGTGAAATAACGAAAAGAAAACTATTAAAAAGGGTATACTATGTTTACGTATATATGCATCGAAAAGTAGTACGGGTTTTCATTACTAACACTAAGTGCAGACGGTATACCTTTTATGTGGGTCACTGTCAACTGTTTCTTCTGAATCCGAATCTGCATAAGCAGGCCTGGGAAGGAAAATCACGAAACATTTATGTAGACGGTTATCCAAAAATAAATATGCACAATTACATTGTTTATGGAAATCAATCAATTATAGTTGAAAGTTTTTTTGTTGCCTTTCCATTTATAACGACACCAAGTTTATTTTTTTCAAAAGCCAACTTCTCCCCTTATATGTCTTTACACATTCGAAGTGATGCGTTACCAAGTTTTTTTATTCATATTTTTTTTAATGTAGAACAATGCACTTTTATATTTACGAACTCAAGTTTCCGACTGTTGTAGCCTCCTAATTTTAAAATAGAGTAAACATATACCAGGTAGGTAAATAACATTTCAGATCAAGTAGAAAGGTAAATAGCACATCTTTAATTAAAATGGTTTATTAAACAGGGCACGAATAAAGTGTAAGCCGATATATACCTTACGATCACAAAGGGGCTATCTTTAAGAACCTGATACTGATTTGTAGGTTGCACGGCGAAACCGTTGACCAAATATACACCGCCCTCTTTAAGTTTGTCAAAGAAATAGTGGGCAATGTTATTCCTTGCGGTGCAATGCATCACACCTCTCTACGTAAATAAAGGCGTAGATTTTTGTTTCAGAATCAAAAGTAGAAAAGCGTAAGAATGTGGGATAGCAGAGGGTAAAAAACTACCTTTATGTCAGTGACAATATAGTCGGTGCTCATGTACCTGCCGTTAACACTTGTCACGTCCCATTTTCTACAAACCATTATCATGATAGGTCCGGTGCTCCCTTCACGGAGTTCACTAAGGAACATATGACTGCTTGTACCACCGTCGGACGTTTGCAAACTAAGGGGGCTGGCCATGGCAATAGAGGAGGAAAGGGAACTATGAACCTACAACATAACAAAGCCGGCAATCTTATAGCATAACCAAAGACCGTTCAACTGTCTACAAATTAATCATATCCTAATGAATGATATTAAATGACAGGGATATTCAAAGAGGCACAATAAAACAATGCAATTTAATTAATTTTAAAGCGACTTTTGGTATCCTAGCTTGTAGTTAGAGTTTCTTGAATTGGTTTTTATATAATGTTAGACTTTATAAAAGAGAACAATTTATTAAGAAATACCTACCACTTGTACACTATTAATTATGAATGTGATGGTTCATTTATATGGCTTTGGACACCACATGATTTATAAAAAGTTTAATTCTTTTAATTTGATTTAAAAATTATAATCAATTGAATATCATCCGCATGTAATATGCACCATTAAGACAAAATGGAAAACCTTTTCAATTTTCCAATCTAATTCGAAGAACTTCACAGGTCGCACACTCCATTTCGTAACCGACATGTATTAATCACACAATCAATGACTTGAGTTAATATTTGTTAATTGGTAACTGAGACTGCACGGTATGGACCCGTCCCCCCGCCCCGTCTCGGTCCGGCGTCGGCGTCAACCCATTCCCCCCCGGTCCCCGTCTTCAACGTCAAGAATTGGACGTCCAGGACGATCCAACATGGTGGGACCCCTTTGTTTCTGATTTGTACATTAGGCTTCAATACGTGTACATAGGGCATAGAAATTAAAAAAAAAATAAAAAAAGTGGTGGGGTAGGATCATCCTCCCATACCCTCTAGTTTTGTGGGATGGACCATCCTTGGGAGGACTATGATGTGGCGCCTACGTGGCGGATCATCCAAGGGAGGACCATCACCATACCCTCTAGCCTGATAATCATTATAAATGAGACAACTTGAAAGACACAAATGTATTTAAGAGGCTCATAA
Source organism: Helianthus tuberosus (assembly GCA_030545235.1). Lineage (NCBI taxonomy): Eukaryota > Viridiplantae > Streptophyta > Magnoliopsida > Asterales > Asteraceae > Helianthus > Helianthus tuberosus. The sequence continues at coordinate 113,439,917 of CM060399.1, forward strand.
TGAAGGTTGTCAATGGCATCAAAGGAAGATAACATAATTTGAACTTTTACACATCAATTTTCATCATAAAATTCTAAATCTCTACTAAATATATTCACCAACTAACATTGAAAATCAACTGAAGTCTACTAAGATAAAGAATGAACAGAGCATTTATAGCACCCTTAATTTATGTTTACATTGTAGCTTTGTTTTAATAAAATGTTATATCCAATAGCCAAACACTTATGAATAGGTCAATTTGGGTTGTGTTAGGTCAATTAAAGATTTGAGTTAAAAAGAGAACCGGGTAAAAAGTTTGCAAAATTCTACTTTTAATACTCACATGTGGGTCTAAATCCTTTAGCATGTGCACATATTACTGTAAAAGAAGTGAGAACGCTCCCGTGTATGATACAGTTTATCCTTCAAATCACCAATATTATGAGTTCATGAAATACAGTTTATAATCGTGTTATAAATATCATCGTCATCATCATCCCTATTTCTATCGTCTAATGTTGCGGTTGGCTGACTGAAAAAAATAGAAATATATATTAAATTAACGAACACACGTACAATTTATGGATTCCGATTAAACATTAGAATTATCAAAACCAAACTTCAACAGTTCTTATAAGATGATTAGAAGGTACTCACAAGCCCACTAATACACATTTTCAACAACGTTGCGCTCTTGTAGAACAGTAGTCTGCCACTCATTTCATTTGCTACTTTCCTAATAACAATACACTTTTATAAGTAAGGATTTGCATAAAAGTAAAAAATAAAAAAAATGAAATTCAAGTAACCAATTATTTCATAAATGACTACTACACCTCAACATTTCCCACTGGGTGATTTTGTTGGTGATACATGCTAGATGACCAAAATGGCCAACCCGAGGTGCATTTCTTCCGGGAGAAGCTAGTGTTGGCTGTAATATCAAAAGAAATCATTAAAAAACAAACTTGTTTCAATTTTTAGAAAAAAAAATCAAATCTAACCTTCGGTGATTTTTCCGGTACTTCATCTACTAACCACATACGTCAAAACCCAAACTTTTGATTGTAACACTTATGGTCATCTTCCCAAACACCGCCTACTAATCCTTTCGTCATGCCATTAAAGTGGTCTCTTTTATCTCCCAATACTGCCATCTCTCTCCAACCATCAAAGTGCAAATTCAAACACCGCCTCCAAATCGTGTTAACTGTCATTAATTTTCCACTACATTACAAACACTATAATTCATGGCCCATCTTTATAAAGATAAATTTTTTACCTCTTCTCATCTCACTTTCATCCAGAATATCATCATGTATCAGTATGAATCATTTCCAAAATGTCTGCCAAGCGCCTTGTAAGTTCCCTTAGTCAATTGAAGAAACATGTCACTATTGTCACATACATTTCTAACCATTTGGGGATTAAAAATTAAGTATATATACTCAATCCAAACCTGAAGGCGCTAATGTGGCTCTTGACACTTTATGAAACGCAAATTGTAACGCACCACCAAATTGGAAGCCCGAACTCGTAATTGAACCTAAAAGAATGCAAATTCGGACTGACGTGATAAACAAAAATCACACAACAGCAGCAGAAGAACTCTTATTCTAGCGCCACCATCAATCGTGTAGAGAAGAGATAGTGGGCATCAGAGTGGTCATGGTGGGTGGGTGGAGTGATCGGAACTTTGCCGGAGATGGATGCTCTTCTCCAACTCTCGTGACTCTCTCACTCTATTTAAAAAATTAGTGTGGGAATGTTGAGTGATTTTACATATGCTAAAAGGATTATCAGTTTCCATACCAATTAATAATCATTAAAGTTTCCCATCAAAATTAGTAGGTTACAAAATTCGTCTGAGGAAATAGAAATTAATACATTAAATTTGTACATTTCAACTTACAGGAGGAGATGAAGGGGCTGAAACTTAATTCAATTATTTCAATTAAAGGTATTTATAATAGGCAATTACAACTTGAAAGACACAAATGTATGTAAGAGGCTCATAATGAAGGTTGTAAAAAAGTTGATATAACTAAATTTTTAAGTATATATAGATATATATATTATTATTTTAAGTACTGCATTTAAAACATCATAAATGTTGATTTTAAAACAGAACATGTAACTAAATTTTAGATTATATATAGATATTTTTCTCAAAAAATAAAAATGAAAATTCATTTATAGTGTAGGATAAATACGAGGCGTGTAGGATAAATTACGAGTCGTGTAGGATAAATTTCAATATGTGTAGGATAAATTTCGAAATGTGTAGGATAACTTTTGATGTGTGTAGGCAAATTTTTTTAGCGTGGAGGATGATAGTCTTAATGACTAATTAATTAGTCAAACATAATAATAAATGAGATGAGGAAAAATTATTTAATGTTTTACCATTGTACCCTTTTGTTCTTTTTATTCTTAATAAAATTTTCTTCTCAAATGAACCTTCCCCTATAGAGGTAAACATATTAAGTAGTAAAAAAAAATCAAAAGGTAAACATCCATGAGTTCGACTTGTAACATCCAAATTCCAACATGTCTAAAAAATCATCATAATTGATTAAAAATAACCAAACAAAAGAAATTTGATATTAGTTTTTGTAAAACAACGTTCAAGAAAATATAATTTCATAATGGGATCTAAGATAATAGCAAAATAAATAAAGGCATTATTAAATTCGGTATTAATACCGGTATTTACCGAAGAATACAGGTACCAATACCGTTTTTTATCGATACCAAATTTCAAAAAATCTATTACCGGTACCATTTATGATCGCATACCGGTACCGTACCGGTATTTCGGTAAAAAAATCTCATCCCAAGTTCACACTAGTAAGACCATTGGGTATGGGGGAGGATAGTCTCCAAAGGACTACCCGCCACGTAGGCGCCACGTAATCACGGGAGGAGGATAGTCTCTTTGGTGACTACCCAAGGGTGTGGGGACTATCCCACTTCAATAAAAAATAATATATATTCAAGGAGAGAGAGAAGCAATGAAAGGGGCCCACCACGAGCCTCGTCTCCATCGTCCGAATTCCGACGGAAGTGCCGGGACGCCCCTAAGGGGGGTGGTGTTTGACGGAGCTAAAGGGGGGGGGGGGGGGGCTGTGCCGATCCCCATACCCATTCGTCTAACGATCTATCTCTCTAGAAAAAAAAAATTGATATAGAGGGTAAAAATCAAAATAATTTCATAGAAATATACGTTTAGCCAAAACACCGACTGAAACGACAGTCCACACACATGACCCGCGTCATTTTCAAAACAACTGTCAGAGCTCGTTCGTTCGTACTCATCAATGGGCCTCAACAACGATGAGATCCAGCATTTGTCTGTAATTGACCTTCGTACCACCTCACTTCCATTCTACAAAACCCAACACCGGCCAAATGTACTTACGGCGCTTTCTTCTTCTTGTTCAACTCATCTGTTTAACTCCATCCGTATCTGCGGTTTGCGAATACAGTATCACCGATAACAACAAGGTCTACAGCTACAATTTGGCTGCTTCTTCCAAACAGTTTCCCCATGGTGTTCTCAGCGAAGACGGGTACGTTTTTTAAATTATTTAACTTTTGACAATGATGGCGAAATGGTGATGGTGAAGAATTAGGTTCGAAAAAAGAAAATAGTCAGTCTGGTAGGGTGGATTTTGTTCAAATTGTTAATTGATGCCTTTTTTTAGGTCAATTTGATGATATAAAATGCAATTTTTTTTTTTTAATTTGGTCATTGCTTTGCTTCCCTAATTTAAGTCAACTATGTGACCACTAATTGCATATAAATTGGGATGGCAATGGGTATTGGTGACTCGAGTCTAACACCCGTTGGGTATTGATTACCAACGTGGCTTTAGTTTGTTAGATGTTATCGGTTGCTTTTTCAAGTTAACTTTTTAATATTTTATTTTTTGTATAACTTTATTTGCCCAAGAAAACCATGAATGTAAAAACTAAAAAGTTATAACTAAGGGACCATAGTTGTCGATAGCAGTCGCTAAGCTCGCTATAGCAAATAGCGTAGCATATAGGTCTAGTCTCGCTACAGCCTCTCTGTAGCGATAAACAGCGATGACAACGACCTTTAATTTTTTTTTTAATATAAATAGCAATTAAAATAGTTGGATTTTAGGTTTTTGTTAAATATACATGTAAAATAGAGTATATACCAAGTATTTTGATATAATATACGTATAAATTATTAAAAAAAATTTCTAGTGTATCGCTATTCGCTATGTAGCATATATGTAACTTATCGCTATTTGTCGCTATTCGCCGTTAACAACTATGTGAAGGACAAAGAATATATAAAAGAAAAAGGAAAATGCTAACGGATAGGTTTGGGTAACTTGTATATATATATATGTTTCATACCCATCACATACCGAAAATTTTGTTTAAAACTAATCTCATACCTGAATACGCGTCTCATTGCCCGTCTAGCATGTAACGGGTTTGCCCATCAAGTTCAGGTTTATTTTCCATCGCTATAAACTAACAAATAAAGTTAGGGTTGTACCAAACCGGAACATGTATGACCCGACCCAGTGACCCATAGATGACTGGAAAATTCAATCACTTGGTCTCGGCCCAGCCCGATATATTACTGGCCCGGATCGGGCTTTGTATTGTGAGCAGCCCTAAATAAAACTGTGCCTTGCCTTAAAGCAAATCTAGCTTTATAATATTCTAGATTTTGTGAAAAGTTAAGGTGCATTCTTTTTAGTGATACCTACTTTTTAAAGTTTTCATCTCACATCACTATTCACTAACCATGTATATAATCAATTGAAGCAGATATTACAAGGTTTCATCTAATGGGACAGTGGTTTGGTTTCAGGTTGGCTCAACCAGGTTACATCTTATTGTTTTATTTTACCAATTAGTATCTTTTTTTTATATCTTTTGTCACATTTTTAAATGTCAGCAATAATTTATTTAACCATAGTTTAACAATTCTCTATATATTAAAAAGACAAGGCAATGAACAGTCTTTTTAATATATAATAATTGTTTTATTATTTTAATACTTTAATAATTGTTATTTTCTTTGTTATTATGCTTATAAATGCCCATTTTGCCCTTTTGATCTAAAAATGAGATGTTTGCATATGTGAACATACTAATAGGTTAAGTACCGATATGTAAGCATGTCTAAATTAAGTTGACATGATTCTATGGTCTCAAAACAATGTTATGCACGATATCGTAAAATTGAAATTTTTATTATTTAAATTACACTTTTGTGCATAATATATGTTTAAGCATAGAATTTGACCCAAAACTCATTACCTACTGTTATGATATCATTTTAAGGAATTTTTGGAATGTTGGGTCAGATTAGATACTGACCATAACTTAGAGTTCTCGTATAAATTCCTTAATTGACGATAATGCCCTTTTGGCTAATAAAATGTGATTTACATGTGATTAGCATGCCAAACCTTTTTCTACTGATTTGATATGAAAAATAAAATATTTTAAACATTCAAGGCTGATCAAAATCTCAGAATCACATAAGCATCTTAAATATCGTCAATTATCGATTTTTACGCTAATTAGGTGCGTAGTATGGTTTAAAACCATAATTAGCACCCAAGACTTGTTTAAATGACACACCAAATTGTCTAGACACTCCTCTGAAATACAAATAAAACATCTTAGTATAAAAAAATCATATTCGGTCCTGATCCAACCCGAGACCAACCCAGCCCGAAAAGACCGAGACTGACCCATCCTATATCGGTCCGGTCTTCAGTTTGATTTTCCAGATATTCTGGGTTCGGGATTGGTTTGGTCCAGTCTCAACCCGATACACACCCCTAAAACTGCGACGTTCATGGTGTGGTTTGCACAAATTTTAGGCCAAACCGTGAGCCAAACCATTAATAACAGTTTATTAATCATTGGAAACAGAAACGGAAAACCAAACTGTCGACAATTGGAACTGAACTAAACTAAACAAACAGTTACTAATGGTTTGATTTGGGTCTGGTTTAACGGTTTGGGCATATGAAATGTTAACAAAATCAGAAATATTATGAAATATGAACCAAAAAGCAAAACAAACTTCACAAGCTAGATCATGCATCTATTATCCCTAGATATTATAGATATACTTTTTCATGTCAAACATGTAATTTTCTACTTCAAAATTGTTTTGAGTCATGAAATCTTCATAAGAAACTTGACAACCCCATTAAATAACTTATTTAAAAATAATTTAATAAATATTACCAGTCCGTTCTTGACAAAAAAAAATTTCTAAACCAGAAACCAAAACATTGACCAGTTTGGGTAGTTTACACTGAACCATGAACACTCCTAAACTAACAATACCCACCGAGAGGAAGCTTGCTAGACGGGTTAATTTATAGCATATGCCGATGACTTCCGTTATTGTTTTACTCAAAGTTGACCTTCTATCTTCTTTTGCGTTGAGCAGCTCTGCGAGTCAATGATTTTCAACCATGACCCGCCTAAATGTTTTGATTGTTGGGTAAGTGTTGTAGTTTCTAATCATACCAGGTAATAAAGATTCTCATGATAATTTGTGTTTATACACTTCACAGGAATGTGGCGGATCAGCTCGGTGTGGCATGGGCTGCAGTGCACTTATGTCGAATAACATATTCGGTATATTCTTTACGGAACTCTTATATACACAATCCTACACCTGTATAAGTGAAACGGTTTCAAGTACTTATCTTTCTACGATTATGTGGATATGTACAGGCTATCCTATATGTACTACTATTGGGGGCACTCCAACCATCACTACAGATCTTATTGGTAGTATGCAGTGTCCTTTCGATACGACAAAAATGTTTTCTGATCCTCTATTTTTTGTATTTTACATAATGTTACTATTTGTGGTTCTAAATTTGGCAGATAAAAAAAGTCCTCACATGGGTCTTGTCGTTAAAATGTGGCACAGTGGCGTAGTGAATTGTTCGCTTTCTGTCTCGGTTGTATGTGATTCAAAGAAAGTTGAAGTAAGACGATGCTCATTTGCTCTTTTTATTATCATCGTATAAAAACCTATTGATTATGGGCGTTCTTGAAGTTATAATCTGCTGAGACCAATTGAACCCCCCAAACCGAAACAAGTCGGCTGGTTTAGAACCTGGAACCGGCCGTTTAGCTTGTTTTATCTATTTACATATATATTCTTTTCAAATATGCAATTATGTATATGTATTATATTCATGAACTACTTAACATTAAAAAAAAATTAATACAAACTAGCGATTTTGTAAAACAAAAAACGGTTAAAACTGCTAAAACAGTCGATAGACTTCTTGTGTTTTGATTCATCGTTTGGTGGTGTAGAAGACTTCTTGTGTTTTGATTTATCATTTGATGGTTGTATTAATTACTTATATCCAATGTTTAAGGATAACAATGTTTTTATTTTTATTATTTTCAAGTTAAATGTTCGTTTGCGTTCGTTTTTATTTGCTTGCGTTCGTTTGTGTTCGAGGCCAGTGTTCACGAACTATTCGTGAACAACTAAATTTCCTTAATGAACGAACACGAACATAAACTTATGTTCGGTATGCGTTCATGAACAGTTCGCGAACATGTTAAAATCATTAACGAACGAACACGAACATGGCCTTGTTCGTGTTCGTTCGGTTCGTTTACAGCCCTAGTCGATATGGCTGACCCAAGCAACCCGGCCAGTTTTCATTTGTCGTTTTCAGAAACTGTAGTTAGCAGTTTGGCCCAAATATTTTGTCAAAACTAGCAGTACCAGACGGTGAACACCCCTAAATTATTATTAACTTCTCGGTCAATTTCATAAATTGTACCCAAAAGCTTGTTAGACTTTTTATACAGTTTTAAGTAAATCTATTTTAACGTCTCTAATCAACAGTTAAATGTTTTCTATATCTTCCTTTTGCAGGGTCCAACAATACTAGAGAGAGTTGGTTTTTGTGATTATGTGAGTAACATAGAGGACCGTTCAATACAAAACCAACTTTAAGTGAACACTTGTACCTATTGCTTTAACTGTGGTACACAAAACGGTTATGTAACTGCATAACCGCCTCCCATTCTCTCTCGCTCACTATATCTTTAAAGCACTACACCATATCTTTACAACACTATATGCAAGTGTTTATACGAGTTCTCATGTAGTCCTGGTTCTCTACTTAAAATTAGTTTTGTAATGAACGCGCCCCTGACGAATCATGGAAATTTTCATATCGACTTTTTGAATCTGAACAAAAATCTTTTGAATTACATAGGTTACTCAACTGAGGCATCCATCCGGTTGTGCTATAACAGTATCGTCAAACAATGGTGGCCTGGGCTGGTTTGGTACCCTCGTAATCGTGTAAGGCTTATATAACCAAACATAGAAGCTTACTTTCTTATCTTCGGTACTTATTGATATGCCCTAAATTTTTGCTTGTTCAGAATTTTGGGCCTCTTTGGAGGCTATCTTATAGCCGGAGCTGTGTATCGCTTTTTCTATCTTCACATCCGTGGTATAGATGTAAGTTTCCACTTGCACTTATTGCGTGTACATATCAAAGAACCTGTTTTTAAGTGTGCAACTGCATAAACACTTGTACATTTTGTTTTTAACCGTGATATACAAGGTGGTTATACAAGTGTATTATGCGGTTCTAACAGTTCTCTAATTAAAATCGGTTCTTTGTAAATAGCGCCCCATGTATATATCATTGTTCAGTCTTTATTAACCTTTCTATATAACTCCTTCAGATTATACCTAACTTGGAATTCTGGGCCAGCTTGCCTCACAGAGCACAGGTGTTACACTATATTTTTAAATTTTTTTACAACTAATTTAAAAATAAGATAAAAATAGTTTGATATCTAATTCTGCTGGTTGATTGTGCAGATTGCATTTATGTCTTTGGTTAAAAGACATAGACAACGGTCTAGCAGCTCGTATACTTCTGTCGACTTCTGACATTTTCACAATTCTATCAGTTAATCCTATGCAGTTTCTCATAACTGTAATCTTGATTTAGGTTCGAGGTGTACAATTCGGCTTTTATGTTATATCTATCTTATTTTAGTGTAAAAAGTGGGGTGTGATGTGGAGATTTGGAATGGTTTAGTGCTTTGGAGAAAAGTAGGGGTTGGAATGGTAATGGTTGGATTTTAGACTACCTTCACCATTGGAGATACTCTTACAGTACTTCTAACTTCTCCCTAAACTTAACATTTCCTCATAGGTATGCAAAACTAACAGTCAGACTAAACAGATGGGGTATGGGGTCCAAGGCCGTTTCAACTTTTCTGGAGGCCCTAAGCGAACTACAAAGTTAGGGCCTTGGGAGACTTGAACCTAAAAGAATATCAATCGGCAATAGCAAATCGCAAAATCAAGTCGTAAGTTGTGAATATCGAATCGAAAAATTGCTTTTATATGGTTACGCGATCACAAATCGCATCATCGTAGACAATCGATTACTCCTAATTTCTCCCCTAATTTTCATTCATGTTATTTGCAGTCGCGAGGTCTAGACACTTTACTTGTTTAGGTCATTATGTCTTTACCTCTATGTTTATTTATTTGGGCCAAATACGCATGTAATTAGGGTTGTTCAAATTGCTCGATGCTCGACAATCGTTCGATGCTCGCTCAGAATTTACTCGTTCGATTAAGCTCAATTGAAAAAGACGCTTGGTTCGATTTGTAAACGAACGAGCACAAGCAAATGCCTGCTCGGTTCGGTTCAGCTCGGTTGGTTCGATTTATATTTTAATATATATAATTTTTAATAAAAAGACTAGAGGTCGAGGTTAATAATGTTTGGTCTAAAATTCAAATATGACACATTTAAGTAATAAAAATTGAATTCCAATAGTCCAATGTCCAATACTACAATGTCCATTTGAGTAATTGAATCAAAATGTCAAACACTGAAATATGAAGCGTCGCTTGATACGCAAGTCTTAACCAGCCATTCGATTCAGAAGTACATAATCCTAATCAACACCCCCCCCCACACACATCGGCCATCATTATTTGATTTCTCCATCGCCAACTCGTTAGGGTTTTGCTCGAGTCTCTTCATTCGATTTTAACTTCCAATAGAACAATAATCTGCTTCAATCGATCGACGATTCATCTTCCCACTCAGTTAATATCTGGATAGAACCAGTTTAGTGTTTTTTTATTCTTTGTTATTTGTTAAATTTATACCTGCGTTCTAATTGGACAAAAAACTTAGGGACAAAAATTGCACTTTACTTTGAAAACTAACACCCTCATTGTCACTTTCTTTTTTTCCTACGACGCTCGGCATTCGGTCGAAAAATGATTGTATTGAAAGACGCTCGTTCGAATTTGGCTCGGTTGAATAAACGCTCTGTTCGGTTCGTAATCGAACCAAGTACGAGCAAAGGTCCGATCGGTTCAGTTCGGCTCATGAACAGCCCTACATGTAATACATGAAGGAAAAAAATATTAGAGACCCCTACTTTTTAGGAGCTCTAGGCCTTTGCCTATAATGCTAAGGCTATCGGTCCGGCCCTATTGACGTCTGAAACTTTATATAAAAACTAGACGAGTTTGAAACTTTATAGTGATGTTGGTGAAATTTTATAGTGTTGAAAAATGATATTTTTTAATGAGTTTTGAAATCTAACATGACATGATTTATAACGATGTTTGTGATGTTGTATGATGAAAATTTAAACCAGACTTATTAGCTTTATTTTTTTGAACTATGATTCCAATACTTTCAAACATGATGAACATTACCTCCTACAATTCTTGCCACTAATCCAACCATCTTGAGAGGTCATCATCACCATCTTCTATAACTAGGAATCATTCATATCACCATCTTTTTATCACCCAACTATCAAATAGACGTACGGACCGTCCGTACGATTCAGCCCCAAATTGAGACCCTTAATCATCAGATGCAAAGTTGCAATCTTCAGCCCGCAAATTCAAATTCTAAATCGTCCAGTACAAAGTTGCAATCTTCGGGCCGCCCCGGCATCAGAAAGTCAAACCCGTAACCATCTTGACTCGTAGACTCCAGCCATCGTGTATCGTTGAGTTCCTGGATCCCATAACCAGATGTGGACCCACAAGTATTTTGTTGCAGTTTGAGCGCGTGGTCTTGGTTATATGGCTCGTTTTCGAACCAAGGCTCACGTGACCCAACTTGGACTTGATCCGAACCATTTTCGGTATCTCTTTGTCCCATCATTTCAAGAAGCTCTTCCATATCAAACATGTCATTTTGAACCTCAACATCCTTCATCATCTTAACTGGTTCTTCCTTAAAAGCGTTTCCTATTTCATCGTCAACCGGTTCATCTTTAACCTCTCGTTTAACAATAACCAACGGTGCACTATTCGATTCACCTTCATCCTGCCTAACCCGTTTAAACTCCTCTGAATGACTACAAGAGTCGCAACTCGAAGCACCATTCGAAACCATCTGCGAATACTCGGTCATCGAACGACAATTAGGCAAATTAAGCCGCGCACAAGACCCATACATAACCCGAGCCGCTTCATCATAAGCCAGGGCGGCTTCAACCGCAGTCCCGAAAGTCCCTAGCCATAACTGCCTCCCTCGATTCGGTTCTCGAACCTCCGCCACCCATTTACCCCATGTCCTTTGTCTAACCCCTCTAAACATACACCTTGAGTTTTCAGGGCCTCCTTTACCTTTCATACAACCCTTTTTTGACCCTTTCGCGGGAACTTTGCGTACCGGTTTCGCTTTTTCGTCTAACGAATCGATTTTGCTGTTGTATTCCTTCCATTTGGCGAGTGTTTCTGCTACGCACTTTGATCCGTCACGCTTGCTTCGTGATCTCTTCTTCCTGGAAGAATCTATTGATGATGAAACTGTGTTCGATTGCGGATTCGACACACTCATTTCCGTATTTCTACACAAAAGAACAACAATGAACACTCATGGAACATGAGCAAAAGAACAAATAAGCAAATATATAATCGTAAAGGTAAAAAGATAGGGTTTTAAAGACTCATTAAAACAAACATCCTCAAATCTCTTGACTTCCAGAACACGAAACAATCAGGCATTTATAAACCGAAAACCGGTTTACTTGGTGCCCAAGTAATGGACTACTAACTACGCATTTAATACAAAAAATAGCAACAAATAATGGCGGGAAAGTTTTCTTGCTCCCAAAGTTGTTCATCAGAAACTTTCAATTCAATACAATATTATCCTCAAATCGAAATTTTAGTAAGTGAATGTTTAGAGCATTCAGATCTCATTCTTCTTCTATATCTATATAAGAAAAAAATCTATATACTTTAACTAAAATACCATATTTTTTTATAATATAAATTGTTTATTTGCTAAAAATCCTCTCTACGTCCCATTCTCTTAACTATGGTATAAATTTTTTTTTTTTTTTTTTTTTTTATGTCGAAAACCATATCTCTATTTTAAAGAATGAGATGTGAGAGTAAATTAGGTGTTTTTATTAGACTATTCTATATAATTTATAGATAAATCAATTTTAGAGATGGTATGTGAATGCTGTTAGGACGTTTGGTTCGCAAGAATTCAATAGAATTTAAGAAAATTGGAATTTAAATTCCATCTCTTAATATGTTTGGTTCACAAAATTTGATGGAATTAGAATTCAAATTCCAATCTTCGTGTGTCTTGTTGAAAATGGAATTCAAAATCAGTAAATTCATTGGATGACCGTTTTGACCCGCACCGTTTCAACCCGTACTGTTTCGATCCGAAACGTTTCGACCTGGTTTCGATCCAAATCCCTTCGACCCGAACCGCTTCGACCAGTACCGTTTCAAATCGAACTGCTTCGACCCGAACCGTTTCGACGCGAACCGCTTCAACCCGTACCGTTTGACCAGTACGGTTTCAAATCGAACTGCTTCGACCCAAACCGTTTCGACGCAAAACGTTTCGACCTGTACCGTTTCGACCCGTACTGATGGTTGTGGGTGCCGGGTGATGGATCCCAATTCATTTGATAACCAAACACAAGAAAAATGGAATTGAGATTCTAATTCCGAACAATTTCCAATTCCTTTAAATTCTAATTCCTATACAAATTCCAACAATTCCATTCCGCAAACCAAATGCCTTAGATGGAAGTAAAGAACACGAGTTACCAATTTCACATAATTTCTAATCAAATTGAAATACAATTAGAGCATGAACATACCGACTGATAAACATGAAGAAGGAATCAATAGCCACTTCACTTCACTTGACAGCAATCAACAATATCTTCAATTTCGTCAATGAATAATAATAATAATAATAATAATAATGATAAGACTGAGTGTAGTGGGGCGACTCCCACCCCTAGGTCGCCCCATATCGCCATGAACACCGCCCCCGGGGGCGACTTGGGGGGCGACCCCCTCTTGCCCGTCTCAAACTCGTCGCCCAACTCACACATTTGAATTCAAATGTATCCGTTGCCAAACGGATAGTTTGGCCATGTTTTTTTTTTTTTTTTAAATCCAACCTTTATAAATAAATACCACATATCAAACACTTTTTTACCACAATCTTCTCTCAATTCATCAAAATTTATACCAATCTTCTCTCAATTCATCAAAATTTATACCAATCTTCTATCAACTCATCAAAATGTATCCCCACAACATCCCTCCTTTCAACCAAAATACACAATATTCCAATCCACAACCCGATTTGGCGGACCCAAACGTTTTAAATAACCCCGCTTTTTACGCCTCTTTCAATAATATGCATGTTGCTAGCCCTACACCGCAAGTATACTACAACAATACGACGATACCGCAACATATGGGGTTCACCACTTGGAACACACAACAACCCGGTGGTTTTCAAAACGTTGGAGGATCGAGCCAACAAAATGGTATAAATTTTTTAGATATTTTTTTGTAAAGAATATGTTTTTTTTTTTTAACTTTGTTTGTATTCCATCTAGTGGTTGATTTAGATGACGAAGAAGTTCCGGAGACCCAGTTCGATGTCGGTCAAAAAAAGAAGCGTTTCAACCACCACGACGGCCGGTTGGCCGAGATAGGGCCAAAAAAGCCGCCCAACCGTCTTCTAGCGGTGTACGAATCGACTACATCGAAACGTTCGAAAAAGTGACCAATAAGTTAGACGGCTTGTTGCAAACGAGCCAACAACGGATCAACTTAAAAAAAGAACACGGGGACCGAAAGCTAAAGCTGAAAGAAAGTCGTTAAAAAGCACTTGATTTGCAAATATTAACAACCGACACGACAAAGCTTACTGGAGCCGAGCTCGCTTTAGCCGAGCAAATGAAGCAAGAAATTCGAGAAAAATATAACCTTTGTTGAAGTAATTTTTTTATTTTGGTTGAAGTAATTTTTTTTTAGTTGATGTATTTTTTTATTTTGGTTGAAGTAATTTTTTTACTTTGATCAATACTTTTATAAAAAATAGGACTTTTTTATATCTTTTACATAAAAAAAGACAAAATAAAGTGGCGCCACGTGTCGCAAGACGCCCCACCCAGCAAGGTTGCCCCACTACCCCTTTTTTGGTCAAAATCCTCTTAGGTGACGTGGCGCCACGTGTCGCAAGACGCCCACTCAAGAGGTTGCCCCACTACACTTAGTCTAATCTATAAATTGTTGTTTTATCCGTACAGCTAATAAAGAAGAGAGTAGAGTAGAGTAGAGAATCTTCTTGGGTTTTCTGTTGTGGATTGAGCAACGTCAGAAAGCAGATTCGCAAAGAAAATGATAGCAGTCAACTGATTTGAGATATTTATAGCCTTCTCTAGACAGCTCTAAACTATATTTATTAATATATTATTATATTATTTTTTAATGTCTGGATAGTATTAGGATGACGTGTTCCATGAATTGATGGATCCGTGGCTTTTTGAAGTCCGAGAGTTTTGACACGTGGCAGATGAGGGATTGCGGCTCCTTTCTAGTAGCCTCCTTTCTTGCTGCCGAAGGGTTTGTCTTTGTTTGCTTAGCTAATAATAATACATCTTTATGAAAAGGGTATAAACTTTTACGTAATTGCAGTTATGCCATTTTTGTGTTTTTGATCACCCAGATGAGCACTAGTACTCTCGTCTAAAAGACTGAACGAACTAGTGGTACTTTAAAGTTATAGTTTGCTAGCAAACTTGAAAGTTGCCACAATGTACACAAAATCCATGGACTTTAGCATGTGGATTCAGACGAGCCACAACGCATACATTGTGGATGCTTTAACTACGTAAATAGTTCTTATAGCCTGGTCTATTAACATATTAATTATAGATTGTATGTTTGAATTATGTGGTTTCTTTTGTAACAAGTTTGATCCCCTAGATTTATCAACTTCCGCTAAAGCTTTATTATGTAACAAGCTTATGTTAAATTTGTGTAAAATAACCAAAATATCATTTTGAAGGACTATTTGTGTAATTTAAGTCTGCTCGTGAACCTAGCCAAAGTCAACTAAAACTCAGCTACTTTACAAATTGAGCTGAGCGTGCTTGTTTACAACCAAGTCGACTTTCAACGAGTAATATCCAAGATTTTTTCGAGCAAGCTTCAAGCTATTTGATCCATAGGGTAATTAACCAAAACGAAAAACACCCATTTGACTAATATATGTACTAAAGGGTTGATCGGGTCAAAACTCGTCATTCCCTATGTAACCCCATGTGAAATATATACTCCTCTCTGTCGCTCTCTCTCGTTCATTTCCGATAGTTAAACCATTTTCTTCTATGCCATGATCATCACCCCTCTACAACCATACCAAAATTGTCACGGTCTGTCATGTGGCCATACAAGAATTGTTGCCCCTTGGCTGTCTCTCAATTAAAGCATACTATTGCCAACCATCAACACATCCGATGTTCGCTACAAACCACTTGTTCATTGATCTTTGTTGCTTACGCCCTTTGTAGATATTGCAATCACCAAGACAATTCATTCGTCGCTTATGGCTGATTTAGACATTACATCCATTAAGATAGTTTGACCTTGGTTTAAAATCATGTAACAAGCTTATGTTAAATTTGTGTAAAATAACCAAAATATCATTTTGAAGGACTATTTGTGTAATTTAAGTCTGTTCATGAACCTAGCCAAAGTAAACTAAAACTCAGCTACTTTACAAATTGAGCTGAGCGTGCTTGTTTACAACCAAGTCGACTTTCAACGAGTTATATCCAAGATTTTTTCGAGCAAGCTTCAAGCTATTTGATCCATAGGGTAATTAACCAAAACGAAAAACACCCATTTGACTAATATATGTACTAAAGGGTTGATCGGGTCAAAACTCGTCATTCCCTATGTAACCCCATGTGAAATATATACTCCTCTCTGTCGCTCTCTCTCGTTCATTTCCGATAGTTAAACCATTTTCTTCTATGCCATGACCATCACCCCTCTACAACCATACCAAAATTGTCACGGTCTGTCATGTGGCCATACAAGAATTGTTGCCCCTTGGCTGTCTCTCAATTAAAGCATACTATTTCCAACCATCAACACATCCGATGTTCGCTACAAACCACTTGTTCATTGATCTTTGTTGCTTACGCCCTTTGTAGATATTGCAATCACCAAGACAATTCATTCGTCGCTTATGGCTGATTTAGACATTACATCCATTAAGATAGTTTGACCTTGGTTTAAAATCATGTAACAAGCTTATGTTAAATTTGTGTAAAATAACCAAAATATCATTTTGAAGGACTATTTGTATAATTTAAGTCTGTTCATGAACCTAGCCAAAGTCAACTAAAATTCAGCTACTTTACAAATTGAGCTGAGCGTGCTTGTTTACAACCAAGTCGACTTTCAACGAGTTATATCCAAGATTTTTTCGAGCAAGCTTCAAGCTATTTGATCCATAGGGTAATTAACCAAAACGAAAAACACCCATTTGACTAATATATGTACTAAAGGGTTGATCGGGTCAAAACTCGTCATTCCCTATGTAACCCCATGTGAAATATATACTCCTCTCTGTCGCTCTCTCTCGTTCATTTCCGATAGTTAAACCATTTTCTACTATGCCATGACCATCACCCCTCTACAACCATACCAAAATTGTCACGGTCTGTCATGTGGCCATACAAGAATTGTTGCCCCTTGGCTGTCTCTTAATTAAAGCATACTATTGCCAACCATCAACACATCCGATGTTCGCTACAAACCACTTGTTCATTGATCTTTGTTGCTTACGCCCTTTGTAGATATTGCAATCACCAAGACAATTCATTCGTCGCTTATGGATGATTTAGACATTACATCCATTAAGATAGTTTGACCTTGGTTTAAAATCATGTTCTCCACATAAGAATTGTGTATCCTTATTTCTATAAGTTCTCAAAATCCTTCTCATAGCCAGATTAAAGAATATGCACTATTGTCACACCCCCAAAATCCACCATGCGGAGTATCACCGCTTGAAGGCGTGACATGACCAGGATCAAGCCACCAATCATGTTGAACAATGTATTTAAGATGGATAAAATCCAACCACACAATATAATTGGTGATCAAAAACTAGTTAACCAAGTTCGAATCAAACAGCGGAAGCATTAAAGGTAAAACCCAAAACATAAGTAATAAGTTCTTAAGTTTAAATGTTTAACATGGGACTCGACAGTCCATGTCCCACAACGACCACGCCTCCCTGTGCAAGCTCCATAGATACCTAACGACCTGCAAGGCATGTAACAAGGAGTCAACAACAAAGTTGAGTGAGTTCACAGTTGGGTGTTCGTTTTAAGTTGTTTCAAAAACATGGTTTTCGTTTAGTTGGCTTACTTGCCGTGGGGGTTACCCTATAGTTGAAAATATGATTAACCAATTCCTTCTTTCCCAAACCATGACCCGTGGGGGCTTCCCCATGTGAACCACTAGACCGTTACCATATCGACTACTGACGAAAGTAAGTTGTGCCCTACGTCAATGTCTATCATCATTGACAGTTTGCCATGATCCATTAGTACACGCCCGTCCGAACGGCACGGTGTGAGGTTTGTCAAACCTAATAGCGCTATTAACTAATGACCCGCTCGCCATCGGCCTCGGCGATTAAGTCGATATAAAATGAGGGACTTAGGTGATAGAGTTTTGGCTAGTAGTTTATGGTTGTTGTCCTACCCAAGGAGGACGAACGTACGTATTCTACCCAAGGAGAATACGCAGGATTAATATTGGCATCCTACCTATGGAGGATGGCGGTACATACCCTACCCAAGGAGGATATGCAGGTTCCGTTTTAGTTCTTTAACCCATTCCCAACCACCGGGAATCCCATGCCTTAGAGAGAGTGTGAACTCACCTTGGTTTGCTCGGTTAGATTAATTACTCTAATAATCAGGAATCAAGCACGTCCTAATAAGGTACAGATAGCAATCAGTTTCTCGTGCATGCATAACATGTATCCTACGTACGGTTTATCTACTCATTACTTCTATCACACACAATTCTAATGTCACATCTTGACTTTTGTGGAAGATCATAGTTAAAAATACACTTGTAATACTTGTTAGAAAATATTTTCTATGTGTTGGAATTTTTAGAAAATTTCGCCAGCGTTTCCTTTGTAAATGGAGGTGTCCATGCTATTTAGCATATCATTTTATTTTCCAAAAATCATTCAACAATCAACAATCATTCACTAAACAATATTACATTCACCAAGTGTAAAAAACAATGCACTCTACGTAGTAACATGAACTTGAGTATTCATAAAAACACGTAGTAACTTGGTAAGGTGTTTAGTGGTCTTAGTTACCTCCCGAAGTGTATTTACTTTTGTGAAAATCTCATTCTCGGGACTTCTAGATGTTTACAACTTGTAGATACTTTTTACAAAAATATTTATTTACCACATCTTCTTGTTCCAAAAACATTTCTACACTTATGTTGTCACCAAAAATAGTGTAGGTTCACTAAAAATCATGATCTTTCAAGAATCATCTTTTCAAACTTGGTTCCTTTAGAAAAATCATTCACAAGTCTTGGATCTACAAGATTACTAGTTCATTTGGTTTATTATTTTTACAAGAAATCATTTTATCACCAAGTTCATGTCTAAATATTGAGGTGATTATTTTATGTAAACCCCTAATCACCTCCTAACTTGTTAACTCATGCTTTTAATCATGATTTAACAAGTTCCATATGATGATCAATCATCGTATTACTAGTAACCAACAAGCAAGCATCAACATATACCACACAACATCATATTAACAATATTACATCATGTTTCATCTTATTTAAGCTTATGTTTCATGATTCAAGATTCAAGTCTTTAGTGTTCTTGCAATTTTTCAACATACTTAATCTATTAACCACCAAAAATATGAAGTAGTAAGGGTTAACAAGAAGCTTACAACTAGCTTAAAGCTAGGGAAGATCTCTAGTGAAAAAGATGATGAAAAGTGGATGATGAAAGCAAATGAGAAGGATTCTCCAAGACCTTCAAGCTCCAAACTCCATGTATCACCTTCTAGACTTGAATGAGGCTTGAGAATGGATTAATATGGTGGTGATAAGGTGGTGGTGGTGGTGGCGGTTATAGTGAGCCAGGAGGGAGAGGAGAGAGTGAGGGAGTGATGGTGTGAAGATTTAGAGAAGATATGAAATGATATGGATATCCAAGGCCATACTTATAATCTCTCTTTTAATATTTTGTTCAACATAGCAAGCAAGGATCCAATAAAATAATCAACAAATCTTGGAAATATGGTGTAGAAGTATGGTGGTGATGGTGGCAGCCTAGGCTAGGGGGAGGGGGTCTAGATGTAACTTGGTGACTAGTTGGTTACATACTAGTTAAAAATCAAGTATATGGTTACATATGTTAGTTACTAGAGAATTTAGTGGGTGTTATGGTGTACGGGGATCATAACTAGCCAAGAAATAATTAAACAATGTTTCTTGCAATATTTTGGTGTCCCAGGTAATTTCCGGTTGTTTGGTTAGATACCGTTCCGTTAAAGTGTTAAGTTGTTCCGTTTAGTGTCTTTTATGTATCTTTTTGTAACACTTTTAATTCCCAACACTTAGGAAACCATACAGGACTATTTAGTCAATTTTCTGCACAAGACTAGTATGTTAACGAGCACATGTAAGTATGACGCAGTAATCAGAAAGCAGTTAAGTAATTCAACACAGTCATCAAGCACTTTAATTAATATTAATAAATCGTACGGATACATGTAATTATGAGGGTTGTCACATTCTCCCCCTGTTAAGAAAATTTCGTCCCGAAATTTAGCACGTGGTTACTGAGGAAGCTAGTTAAGTTGCGTTATTTTCCTGGGGTGTCACTTCATCCCCCCCCATTGGTTTGGAATTTCGTCCCGAAATTCCGCAGTAGCTTCAGCCTCAGTAGTGGTTGCACTTTTCTCAAACAACTGGGGATACTTGAGTTTCATTTGGTCTTCTCATTCCCAGGTATACTCTGGGCCACGACGGGAGTTCCAATGAACTCGAACAAGGGGTATTCTGGTACGCTTGAGAATCTTAACGTCTCGGTCTGTGATTTCAACTGGTTCCTCGACGAATAGCAACTGGTCGTCGATTGTGAGCTCCTTTAAGGGAACTATAAGGGTCTCATCTGACAGACACTTCTTCAGATTCGACACATGGAAAACATTGTGAACTCCGCTGAGTTCTTCAGGTAGGTTCAACTTGTAAGCGACCTTGCCAATTTTCTCAATGATTTCGAACGGTCCGACATAACGCGGATTGAGTTTGCCTCGTTTGCCAAAACGAACTACACCTTTCCAAGGTGAGACTTTAAGTAGCACTCGACCCCCAACCTGGAACTCGAGTGGTTTCCTTCGCTTATCAGCATAGCTTTTCTGACGGTCACGAGCTGCCGCCATTCGTTGTCGTATCTGAGCAATCTTCTCAGTCGTGTCTATCACAAGTTCTGGGCCAGTGATTTGACTGTCGCCAACCTCTGCCCAACAAAGAGGTGATCGGCACTTCCGTCCGTACAGTGCCTCGAACGGAGCAGCCTAGATATTGGTGTGGTAACTGTTGTTATACGAAAACTCCACTAACGGGAGGTGTTTTTCCCAGCCATTACCAAAGTCGATTACACATGCCCTAAGCATGTCTTCAAGGGTTTGGATGGTGCATTCAGATTGCCCATCCGTCTGTGGATGATATGCTGTGCTCATGTCTAATCGAGAACCAAAGGACTTGTGCATAGCTTACCACAACTCAGATGTAAAACGTGAGTCACGATCAGAGATGATGGAGGTTGGCACTCCGTGCCTTGATACTACTTCCTTTAGGTAGATGTCTGCTAGAGTAGAAAACTTATCCGTTTCCTTGATAGCCAGAAAATGTGCAGACTTGGTCAATCGATCCACGATCACCCAAATGGTATCATTTCCACATTGAGATCTAGGCAGGCCAGTAACGAAATCCATGGAAATTTGCTCCCATTTTCATGTCGGGATCTCTGGTTGTTGGAGTAGGCCTGATGGTTTCTGATATTCAATCTTGACTCTCGCACAAGTCAAACATTTACTGACGTAGGTTGCTATGTTGGCTTTCATACTAGGCCACCAATACGTAGTCTTGAGATCGTGGTACATCTTATCCGAACCGGGATGTACTGAATAACGAGACTTGTGTGCCTCATCCATCACAAGCTCACGTAGATTACCATAGAGTGGAACCCAGATGCGCCCGTTTACATAGTAGGCGCCGTCTTCCTTTTGTTCTAACCGTTTTCTTGATCCTCGTAGGGACTCCGCCCTGATGTTCTCTGCTTTCAATGCTTCAACCTGAGCATCTCGTATCTTAGTAGGAAGACTAGATTGAATGGTGAGTTGTAATGCTCGTACGCGCTTAGGTGTAGTATCCTTTCAACTGAGGGTGTCGGCCACAACATTGGCTTTGACCGGATGGTACTTGATCGCACATTCATAATCATTCAAGAGCTCGACCCATCGACGTTGTCGCATGTTTAACTCCTTTTTGTTTGAAGATATGCTCGAGACTCCTGTGATCGGTGTAAATGGTGCACTTGGTACCGTACAGGTAATGTCTCCATATCTTAAGTGCGAAAACAACTGCTCCCAATTCCAAGTCATGTGTAGTGTAGTTCCTTTCGTGAAGTTTAAGTTGGCGCGATGCGTAGGCAATGACCTTGTCACGTTGCATCAACACGCAACCAAGTCCTTGGATGGAAGCGTCGCAATAAACCACAAAATCATCTGTGCCTTCAGGCAATGAGAGGATAGGCGCGCTACAAAGTCTATCTTTTAAGTGCTGAAAAGCAGATTCCTGTGCATCACCCCAACGATAGGTGACACCCTTTTGAGTTAGC
Source organism: Helianthus tuberosus (assembly GCA_030545235.1). Taxonomy (NCBI): domain Eukaryota; kingdom Viridiplantae; phylum Streptophyta; class Magnoliopsida; order Asterales; family Asteraceae; genus Helianthus; species Helianthus tuberosus. Next base: position 113,462,233 of record CM060399.1, read on the forward strand.
GAGGTGAGAGGTTGCGCAATCTTAGAGAAATCCTTGATAAACCTTCTATAATATCCTGCCAAACCCAAGAATTGGCGGATTTCTGTTGGTGTACGGGGTGCAGGCCAGTTCTTGATCGAGTCTACCTTGGATGGATCAACATGAATCCCATCCTTGTTTACCACGTGGCCTAGAAAGTGGACTTCGCGAAGCCAGAAGTCACATTTTGAAAATTTGGCATACAGTTGCTCTGCTCGAAGAAGTTCCAGCATAAGTCGTAGATGCTGCTCGTGTTCCTCCTGACTCTTAGAATAGATCAGGATGTCATCGATGAAAACAATAACGAACTTATCCAGGTAAGGTTTGCATACTCGGTTCATGAGATCCATGAAGACCGCAGGTGCATTCGTCAATCCGAAAGGCATAACCAGAAACTCGTAATGCCCATAACGGGTCCTGAATGCCGTTTTAGAGATATCCTCGTCTCGGACTCTCAGTTGATGGTAACCTGATCTCAAATCAATCTTAGAGTAATAGCTCGACCCTTGCAACTGGTCGAACAAGTCGTCAATACGTGGAAGAGGATAACGATTCTTCACGGTCACCTTGTTAAGTTCGCGATAGTCAATACACATTCTGAAAGTACCGTCTTTCTTCTTCACAAACAAGACTGGAGCTCCCCAGGGCGAAGTGCTAGGATGTATGAAACCCTTTTCCAAGAGTTCTTGTAATTGCGTGGACAGTTCTTCAAGTTCTAACGGAGCTAGTCGATAAGGTGCACGAGCTATTGGTGCTGCTCCAGGAGCTAGCTCGAGTTGAAACTCGACTTGTCGATGAGGCGGAAGACCAGGTAATTCCTCAGGAAATACCTCAGGAAAGTCGCGTACAATTGGGATGTCTTCAATTCTCTTCTCTTCCATTGATGCGTCAGTAATGAGAGCTAGAATGGCAGTATGGCCCTTTCGCAAACACTTCTGGGCCTTTGTAACATCCTTGCTATTATTTCAAAGGTTCTCGTATAGATTACGAAAAACAAACTTGTAACAATGATTACAAGTGCATTTAAAATTTTCTATTTAATTAAAACTTTTACAATTTAAAAATAATATGTACAAAATAATGTAGTTTAGTCGTCGTTTGAAAGTTACGACGACACACCGTGCGGAAGCTTCTTTTTCATGTGTTCGGTTCTTTCTCGCCGCTTGATCTTCATCCGGGTACTCTTGATATCCACCTATGATCAAAACCAACATAAAAGTTAGTTTTGATAACTTAAATATAAGTCTAAACAAGTTCTAAGCAACGAATAATCAAACAAAATATTTATTTCCAACTTTGATGTCTTAAACAACCAAAATACATACGCTAGTGTATTTTAACCCGAAATCTTTAGCTCGGGTTCGTAATAATTTTTTTATAAATTGCGCGACTAGTTTGTAGGCTATGCGCATAAACTGTTTTTGACCCGTTTAGGAAATTTAAGCAATTTAGTCTAAAACTTGCCCTTTTCTTTCGACACTACAAAATTCCATATCTAAATATCTACATATAATCCATCACAACTATTTTGTGGTGGATTTAACATAATGAACCCCTTCTTCCCAAATTTTACCCTTCAACTAGCCGTTTCACGCAAATGACCATTTTTAGGCATTTGAACGATGAATTTTACGCCTACAACTCTTACATGCATCTAAGGGCTACATAATTTCAATACAAGTCTCTAAACGGCCTCTAAGGGTCGTTTGCCCGATTTACCCAACAAGGGCGTTTTGGTTAATTTAGTCCCTGCTTTTACAACAAAGGCCCTTTGCTAATGTATTTGACCAACATTGTCCTTTTAACTATAAATCTATATATACGTGTACCTGGCTCGAGTCAATATATAGACCCATTTTATACCTTGCTTTAACTAAATGATATTCTATGGCGTCGCAATCTACCAAATTGCTAATTGCTCCTGTTAACATATGACTTGACAACAATCATTAGCCGATATTGTCAAATGGTGTTTTCACCACCATTTGACCCGTTTGGACTGTATGACAACATTTGCATAGGTTATTGATACATGATTTTCAATTTCTCACTCTCACATCCGACCCATTTCGGATTTTAACTCAAGATCCTTTTTAAGTTAAAATCTACATTAGTCGACGCTTGACTATATTTCCATTTTTTTTACCCTCTTTCTCATAAACCATGGTTTCTATCATTTATATTTGTTTTGACCCGTATCATTACGCGTCGGAACCCGTATTTCGAATATTAATCTTCTCGTATTCATAACTTATAGAATTTATACGTATTCTACCAAGAAGTGTAAGTTTCACTTACCTTGCATCCGGTTATGTCCTTTTTCCGCGTACACGATCCGTTTGACCCGCTTCTTTTCCCAAGTCCTCATCTAGCTTGTCTAGAGTCAAACTATCATCATCACAATTCGTAAGACGGTTAGATTAGTCAGAATCGTTTACGACTATTCCATCCTACGGGTTTTATGTCGAATTTATCATTCGACCATATCAAAATTATCATTCGATCTAATCATTGGTTGGTTTGACTTTTTAAAAGTCAATTGACTTATCAACATATTCAAATGCACATTTGGTTCATTGAACTCACTTAGGAATATTTCATCCGAACTCTTAATGAAATCAAATTTTACACACAACCAAGTAGACCGCGATTTCATTTATGCATTTCATATCACTGAAAATGGGCTGTTTTTTGTGACTTGTTTAACCTGTTTACAAGTCTTCAAAAATTATGATTTTTTTTGTGTGCGTACCACTCGGAGGGTTAGACCTTGTGTTAAAATTTCAAGATCTAACTCTTTACCAAAAATTCGTAAAAATTCATTTACTAAGCTGCAATCAGATTCGTCACTTCTGAATGCAGCTTACGAAAAAATTCATTTAAAATTCATCGTTTATCCGATTGACGAAATTCCAATTGGCGATTCTTTTAATCGCTTAAAACTTTCTACAGTAAGAATTTGAGATCATAACTCAATTCCTAAATTGAGTTATGACATTCGTAATGGGCTGCAAATTCTGCCAGAAAACGCAGCTTGAACCTTCGATACGGAAAAATTCATAAAACGCTCAATTTTCGTCAAAAAAATGCGATTCCAGTGGGGTTTTAAATATATTTCCTGGAATTACATTTTAGACTCAAGAAACACATGTTTTTGTCATGTTTTGTCCAGGTTACAGCCAATACAAGTCGGTTGTAAATTCTGATCAGAAGCTGTTTGAATTCAGCTTTCAATTTGAACATGTTTATGACATTATAACACTTATTCTTAGCAATCAAAACCCCTAAAAGCATCACATACACGAATTTAGTCAAAACAAAATCTGAATTTACTTGAGCTAAGCATGATTTCAATCTATACTTGTCTAGGGTTTACTCCTAGGCATTCAAATGTTCCTATTTCATCTACATATCACACATGCATCCACAGATTTCGAATTCCCTAAATTCATGAGAATTTCAAATAGATAATTTTTATCAAAATTTACATACCTTGTGATCTCCTTGCAATGGGGATCACTAATCTATGCTCGATTTTCGTTTTGGACTTGATTTGATCCTTCAAATTGGAGGTTTTGACATGAACTAGGGTTTTGGGGAGCTTGGGATCGCCCCCTGCTTCTTGATCGATTTCCAGGACTAAACAAACATTGTGTTTTGTTTTTAATAAATTAATTTTATTATAATTAGTTTCCAATTAGACACTTTTAGCCCCTCTAATTTCTTTTAGTTCATATTTAGGTGCTTTTAACTCACTTTTGAGTTAACGTAAGTCTTATAACTAACTGGGTTATTTTGTCCTAGTTAGTTTGTCCTTGTTTATTTAAAACTTTATAATTTTAATATAAAGTTTTATATTTTCCTAGTTATAAAGTTTTAATCCACTAGTATGTCACTACAAGACTTCTCTTCTAACTAGGTTATTATTATTCCTAGTTAACTTATTGGATTCCGGGAGTTATAACCCGTCTTATTTAAGTTCCGTTAACTCGGGCCTTTTATCCCTTTTATTCCTTGAAAGTTCTTATCCGCCTTTTAATTAACAATAGGATTTTTTTATTTAAATTCTAATATTTATCGGGTTACTTTTGCCGCTAATGGTACTTTACCTGTCTTTTAGTATTAACGGGGTTTGATTACCAAACCCGTTTTCGGGGTGTTACAAGTCTACCCCCCCTTAAAGAGGTTTCGTCCCCGAAACCTTATTTACGTATTTCTTTTAATTTAGATTAAACGAACTTAGTTTCGTTTTCAAGACATTCACTCGTTCTTTTCGATCTAACGTTTTCATTTATATTGACGCGTACGTCTTTCATGTGTAAGGCCTCGCGGGCCGTTATTTTTAGCTTATATGCATTATCCTTATTGACCGAGTTGTCACTTGACCACTTAGTCTCATCAATCTGTTAACAAGTTTATTCCGTGCTTCTCTTATATTAACAAGCTCTTTGTATTTGTCATAACATTTTCTTGACTTTGAAAAGTTTTACCGGCTAGACTAATTAGTCGCCATCACTTCATACCCCGTCACCCGGGTATATTATTTTGCCATCTCTGGCTTTATGTGTGTTTAAGATTGTCTAAACCGCCTTACACTACTTATGTTTGTTAAAACATTGCTTTTGACTAAAAACTAAATTTTTAGTTTACGTTTTCTCTGTCTTATGTCTTTTCCTCATGTCTAGGAATTTCTGTCTAAGTTTTATTCCTGACCGTTATTATTTTACATGGAGAATTGTAACCAGTTTCCACGCTTTATCCAAGTGACCCGCAAGTTCTTTTACTTAGCCTCGTAAGCTTTTTCTTTAGATTTTCACCTTTTTAAGGTGAGAACCCCAACAATTCGTTTCTTTCTGTTTGTGACCCGAAGGTCCTTTTGGTCCCGTAGACTTTAACACCATTTATAATCCCGTAGGTTATGATGATCCCGTAGATCGTCTTTTATCCATGTCTTTATTCAAATGTATATATACATATATAGCGCCAAAGCATCTTTTATTATGTTTGGAATCGTTTATTTTTCGCTTTTGAACTTTAGTTGGCCTTGACCGTAGTCTAAAGCTTCGTTCGTTTACTCTTGGACTAGTCTTCCGACTTTATGACTCTTTACGTCATTTACACGTTGGTTTGTTCTACGCTCACCGTTTCCCCGGTTCATAATTATACTTCTTTACTACCCGTTACCCGGGTTCTTTATTATTTCGCGCTTCCATTATTCGGTTGCGCTTACTTGCACTACCAAGCTTTTATACTTTATTTATCCCGTTTGACTTATTCGTGTGAGATTTAATTACTCATGAACGTCAAACCTCATTCTTTATTCGACCCGTTCAACTTTAGAATAGTTGAACGTAGTTATCAAAATTTCTGTTTGCAAATTCTCATCGTCTTTTAGTCATGACTCTTAATCCGAGTCCTTTGACTTTCTATTTCACGTACCCGTCTCTTGGTTTACGCATGCTTTCAAAATCTTACCCATCTATCGGGTATCTTTACCGAAGTTATCATCAAGTAACCATTCTTATATGGTTTTAGACATCATCTTAATTTATTTGATCATCTTAGCGAAATTCATTTATTCTACCCCTTTGACTTGTCTGTGTGAATTTCATCACTTATGACAGTCAAACTTTATCTTTATGCCTTAGCATTCTCATTAGTTAATCTGTATTTTCATTTACTTTGATCATTGTCCTTTCTCTCGGGTTCTTCATTCTAACGTAATACGCTTTCGTCATCCGACTTGCGTCTACGTTTATTATCAAACATCTTGCTTATTTGATTTATTTGGTTACCTTTTAAGTTAGTCCCATTCACCCCGCCCTTACTACATCGGACGTAAATGTGTCCGCTACAAGAAGTTCATGGTATCATATGCCACTACTTACTTGGCCAGAGTAAGCGATCAACACATGATACACATGACCTTTTTATAGCTTTCACATCACACCCTATGTAAGTAATGCCTCTATTTATTTCATATCTCTGATTTCATTTAGTAAAACTTTATTTAATTGCAAAACAACAATCATTAGTTTTACTAGTTTTACATTTGAACATATAAAATGTTTTTCTTTTCTATCGAACTATTATATAATCACATTTGTTAATGTGATCGCTACTTTTCTCAATAGCATTATATTGAGAGTTTTTTTTTCCAACTTGGATAATTACCCCCTGTCCAAGTTTTCATATGAACTATTTCTATTATAGTTTTGATATTCATTATCGTGAATAACGCATGTTTCTATTAAACTTCTCTTAGAAACATTATCCTGAATAGATATCCTATTCAGGTTTTATCAGATATATGCAACCGTTATCCCCTACGTGTTTGTTGCATATTACTACTTGTGCAATTAAATTTAAAAGTGTGTACCTGATAATGCTTGCCCTTAATGGGCTTTCCTTGCCTTTGACTTTGTTCGCGATCGTCACGCGATTTAGGTCCTTGATGAGTATGCTCTGCTTGGCATACCTCGGACCGTTCCACCGTCATATCCACAATTCGTTCAACTCTCGTCACCTTCAGATGCGAGTATCCTTCAACTAAACATTTACAAAAGTTAGTAATTTCAACATTAATAAATGCACGTATTCTAATACAAGGCTTTTTACTGCACGTGATTTCGTTAACTATACTAATCATTTTCGTTGGTGTAACGTGTATTACACGATACCCTATGTGTTGTTCACAACACTTTAATCCTACTAAACTATTAACATACATGTACTTACCGGATTTGCGATCAAGCCTCGAACCGAACACACTTTATTCTTTAACCATGAGCTCTGATTACCAACTTGTAACATCCTTGCTATTATTTCAAAGGTTCTCGTATAGATTACGAAAAACAAACTTGTAACAATGATTACAAGTGCATTTAAAATTTTCTATTTAATTAAAACTTTTACAATTTAAAAATAATATGTACAAAATAATGTAGTTTAGTCGTCGTTTGAAAGTTACGACGACACACCGTGCGGAAGCTTCTTTTTCATGTGTTCGGTTCTTTCTCGCCGCTTGATCTTCATCCGGGTACTCTTGATATCCACCTATGATCAAAACCAACATAAAAGTTAGTTTTGATAACTTAAATATAAGTCTAAACAAGTTCTAAGCAACGAATAATCAAACAAAATATTTATTTCCAACTTTGATGTCTTAAACAACCAAAATACATACGCTAGTGTATTTTAACCCAAAATCTTTAGCTCGGGTTCATAATAATTTTTTTATAAATTGCGCGACTAGTTTGTAGGCTATGTGCATAAACTGTTTTTGACCCGTTTAGGAAATTTAAGCAATTTAGTCTAAAACTTGCCCTTTTCTTTCGACACTACAAAATTCCATATCTAAATATCTACATATAATCCATCACAACTATTTTGTGGTGGATTTAACATAATGAACCCCTTCTTCCCAAATTTTACCCTTCAACTAGCCGTTTCACGCAAATGACCATTTGTAGGCATTTGAACGATGAAGTTTACGCCTACAACTCTTACATGCATCTAAGGGTTACATAATTTCAATACAAGTCTCTAAACAGCCTCTAAGGGTCGTATGCCCGATTTACCCAACAAGGGCGTTTTGGTTAATTTAGTCCCTGCTTTTACAACAAAGGCCCTTTGTGTAACAACTCTCATCGAATGTCATATTTATTAAAATTAAATGGTCCAATAGGAAACCCTAATTAAGACACCCAAATGATTCTGCACAAACCCTAAAATTTTCAGAACAATCGGAATCAGGATCAGGGCCCCTAAAACTCAGGGGGGATAAACCCTAGTTACGATTATCTTAAAGTCTCGTTATCAAAAATCGAATTTACAAAACAGTTAAGTCAGCAAGGCTAGTCCCAGTCGTGGCAACCCTATAAAGATTCTGTGACCCTTACGGACCGTAAGGGTTGAGTCTTACGGTCCGTAAGCTAGTCAAATTTCATGTATAAATAGCAGGGTTTGGCACTTGATTTCTGGAATTAAAACGACGTAATTTCTCACTACATGCACTGAGTTACGATCAGAATACTACAAAAACACACACGAATCTCGAATTGCTGCCACGAAACAGGGTAATAACTCGATCGCTATTACGATTCATTTTCCGATCGATCAATGAACTCAATGGATGTTTAAGTGCTGCCCACATTAGGGTGATGCTTTGTCATTAGTCATTAATTCGATGGATGTTTAAGCATAGCACTTTGTCATTCGTTGTGAGGGTTGATCTCGTGAGTTATCGTAAATGCTGTATTGATTACTAACCCAGTTTTGTGTGCATTATTATTTAAATTAGGTTAACAAGGCTAATCCATAGACTAGACTCTGTCCGTATTAAATCTGCAATGTGAGTCATTCTCTTTTTATCAAATTTACTTTCAAAATCATGTTTATTTTCAAAGGTTATAATTACAGTGATTAAGTTTATGTAATCACCAAGTTACAGCCGGTATGTGGGGTTTTGTATACATTACTTGATAATCTTCACCATTGGGGCAGCCAAGGGGTGATATGACCATAATCACAGACACCATTGGACGAATGGGCCAATGGGTCGAGTGATAAAGTATTGTGGGTAGTTGGTTGATATAAAAAACATTGTAATCTTCCTTAATACTGTAAAATATAACAAATGTGTCGTTTTAGTAAATAGAATGATTCACTCAGTATTTCCCGCTGACAAAACATTTTTCAAACATGTTTCAGGTGATCTGTTGTAATTCAGGAAAAGTGCTGTGGAGCATTTCAAGCTTAAGAAAGTGGCTCATTATAAAATAAAGAAATATGTTTTGTAAAATAAAGATTTCTCCGTGAAATCATAGTATTGTAAATTACCGGGGTTTTATCCCGAGTTGTGAAATAAAATAATCGAGAAAATTTTAGCATTACAACGATCCTGATGATAAACTTCTGCTGTTAAACTCAATTAAATAAATACCACGGGTTTTCTGTCCCGCGGCTCCTGAAACGGGTAAAACTCAGGTCGGGGGTCGTGACAGAAAAATGTGGTATCAGAGCCACTGAGTTAAGCTAATTAAGTATTTAGAAATACTTAATTTTTCCTGATTACTATTATGTGATTATGTGTTTTATTAACTGACTATTTGTTAGTTACAGTATGGGTAGGAAAAAGCTTTCAAGCATCTATCTTAAATTAGATAGGTCATCCAACGAGAAGGGAAGTTCATCCCAAACTAAATCCTCAAAACTCCCCGCAATTCCTGAAAAAGGAATATTTGTTCGAAAAGCTCAATACGAGAAACCACTTTCTCCGAATAAAAGAAGTTTAATTTTAAAGAAAAGTCAGGAGGAAATAAAGAAAGCCCGAGAGAAGAAAGTTAAACAGAAAACCCAGGAATTAACCAGTAAAACACCTTGGGAGGACAAATTAGATGAAAAATGGGCGGATCTTTATATGCTAGCTACTGTAGCAGTAAATGCTAATATTTAAAATACCATGACTCCGTAATAGCAACCTTATCACTTACAAGCCGAAATATCATCTAGTAAATAAATAAAACCTAGTATGTTTAAAATTGTTCATTTTCTTTTGTGTAAATTAGTCATAGGGTATGCAATAAAATTTAAAGGTTATTTCTAAATTTTGTTATAAATTTTAACTTAGCATTTTTGTATTTTACTTGTATATTAAACAGCATGAATGAGTTATCGGAAGCCCTAGAGAATCTCAACCTATACCCTGTAAACCTAGAAGTTTCTAAAGAATTTACTGGGTATTTTCCTGATGTGGAACAACCTGTAGAATTCAACGCTCCACCTTTGAAAAAGCCAAAACCAAAGAAAAGAAGGAAATACGTATGGGGGAGTCGTATACGTAGGAAAAAGCCAGCTACGAAACTTCCTAAAATATACAATCCTTTAGAAAAAGGAAAAGAAATTGTAACCAGAGAAAGTTCTAGACAACAAGAGATGGAGACTGAAGTCAAGGAAGATTCTAGGCAAATGGGAATGCAGTTTGAGGAATATTCTAAGGAAATAGAAATGGAGGTTGGAAAAGGTTCTAGACCAACTCAGATGGAAATTGGAGAAAGCTCCAAACAAAACCAGGGAATGACTTTTCAGGAGGAAATAGATTTTATATTGGCAAGCTGTGATACTATTCAGCCTGTCAATACAAATATTTTTACTCGTCCTATTGAAAATCAACTCCCTATAAATCTTGAACCAGCAATCCCAGAACCAATAGTCCACTCCCAACCTTTAGGAATGGACGAACGGTGGACGAATGATTGGCAATTCCAAAACATTATTAACAGTCCTTATTCCTTTCTTCCGCAATTCGATCCAGAACCCCTACCGAATCCACCGATGAGTAATGAGAATCTGGTTGAACTTCGCCATTTTGGTGAAGAATTAATGGATGCGGGAAGTAGAATCCGGGAGATAGGGGGACAAATTGCTTGGAAATATGATGAAAGGGAGCTTCGTTTTTAGGAAAACAAGTGACGAGAAAAAAAAAGTAGGTAGTAAGTCTGTATTTGTGTAATAGTAATAGTAAAATCAGTATGTGTAAAATGAATAATAAAACGGTTGTAAATAGAGGCATGATATAATCTATAAAACAAATGAAATTTTAGGAAATTTACAATTTTGTTTGTATATTCGTTTATGTGATTATGTGCAATTAATTGTGACAATGGATTATTTCTTTTATACTAATTATTTATCTATAAATTATCAGATGGCAAACATTGATAATGAACCAGTAAATGAAGTAAATCAATCTGAGCCAATTCAGGAAGAACAATTGTTAAATAGGCAAGATATAGAGGATATTGTTGCACAAGTCATAGCCAATGCTATTCCAGCAATCGTTGCTGCTGTTTAAAAACCTGTTAAACCTCAATCAATCATTCCTTGTAAACGTACTCAAGGCGATAACTTTAGTAATGGTATAAACGGAGGCGGAAATCATGTTAATAACAATAATGATCTGTAAGCCCCAATTTTCAAGAAAATGAAAGCTTCAACACCTGGTTGCACTTACAAAGAATTCCTTGCCTGTAAACCAACTGAGTTTTCAGGTAATGAAGGGGCTATTGCAGCATTACGTTGGTTAGAGAAAACTGAGGCAGTAATTGCTATAAGTAAATGTGCTGAGGAAGACCAAGTTATGTATGCGTCTAATATTTTTAAAGAAGGGGCGTTAGAATGGTGGAACACAGTGTTACAAGCTAAAAGAAGGATTGTGGCCTATGCCATGAACTGGGAAGAATTTAAGAGTCTTGTAGAAAGAAAATTCTGTCCCGAGTATGAAAAAGATCAAATGGCAAATAAATTCCTAAACCATCGGATGGTTAATGTGGACTGTCGAGGATATACTTCGACATTCTTCGAATATGCTAAGGTGGTACCAACACTGGCTTCGCCAGAACCGGTACTCATTTCTCGCTATATTTGGGGATTAATTAGCGAAATCCGCAATATCGTTAAAGCTGCGAGACCTCGCACTATTGACGATGCAGTGGAACTAGCCAACACCCTAACTGATGAACTGGTACGCACAAGAGATGAAACCAGGAAAAAGGAACTGGCTCAGAAAATTACCCAAGGATTTCGTGTGGGTAATAGTAATAACTTCAAGAAAAGATGAGCAGGGCAATCTTCAAATCCACCTTTCTGTAGGAATTGCAAAAGAAAACATTTTGGAAGATGTAATGTAACCTGCAACCTTTGCAAAGCTATAGGACATCGTGAAGAAAACTGCAGAAAGAAAACCATAATCTGTTTTAACTGTGGAGAAGCGGGGCATTATAAAACAGAATGTCCTAAATTGGTCAAACCAGCAGACAACAAACCCAAGGCGACCGACGGAGCTACTAAGAAGAATGTCAGAGCATTCCAGCTGACCACTCAAGAAGCAGAACTCATTCCAGATGTTATAGCTGGTACGTTCCTAGTTCACAACGTATACGCAAAAGTATTATTTGACTTTGGTGCAAACCAAAGTTTTATCAATACTTTATTCTGTCAAGCTCTTAAGTTACCTTTAACCAACATTAGGCAGATTTTTACAGTCGAAACCGCAGATGGGAATTCAGTTAAAATAGATCAGGTTTTGCAAAAAGTAGAAATAGAACTTTCAGGTCATAAATTTGCTGCAAATCTGTTACCTATGAAATTAGCTGAATTTGATGTTGTGTTAGGAATGGATTGGTTAATAGCCAACCATGCTCAAATCATTTGTGATAAAAACTCTATAGAAATTCAAGCACCTACTGGAGAAATAATCATGATTACTGGAGATAAACCACGTAAACCCATGAAGTTCATATCAGTAATGAAAGTTGCTAGTTATGAACGAAAGCAAGGAATAGTATATATGATTTCAGTAATCATTAATACTAAGAATAAAGAACTTAAAGAAATTCCGGTAGTCTCAGAATACCCAGATATATTCCCAGAAGAGTTACCTGGATTACCACCAGATAGGGAAGTAGAATTTAGGATTCATTTAATTCCTGGAACTACACCGATAGCTAAGGCACCTTATCGGTTAGCTCCTACCGAAATGTTAGAACTGAAAAAACAATTAGATGAATTACTAAGTAAAAAATTCATACAACCTAGCTCATCCCCTTGGGGAGCTCCAGTGTTGTTTGTAAAGAAGAAGGATGGTTCGATGAGAATGTGTATTGATTATAGGGAATTGAATAAAGTTACAATTAAGAATCGATACCCATTACCTAGGATTGATGATCTTTTTGATCAACTTTAGGGGGCTAGATACTTCTCTAAGATAGATTTACGCTCTGGATATCATCAATTAAAAGTACAAGAGGAAGACATACCTAAGACTGCTTTTAGAACTAGGTATGGTCATTACGAGTTTACAGTCATGCCCTTCGGGTTAACGAATGCACCTGCAGCATTCATGGACATGATGAATAGGATCTGTAAACCGTATTTGGATAAATTTGTAATTGTCTTCATAGATGATATACTTATTTATTCAAAAAGTCAGGACGAACATTGTCAGCACTTGCATGCACTCTTAACTTTGTTAAGAAAAGAAAAGCTGTATGCCAAATTCTCAAAATGTGAATTTTGGCTACAAGAAGTGCAATTCTTAGGACACATGGTGAATCATGAAGGTATTCACGTAGATCCTGCTAAAATAGAGGCAATTATCAATTGGAAGGTTCCGCAAAACGCAATGGAAATTAGAAGTTTTATAGGTTTAGCTGGGTATTATAGACGGTTTATTAAGGATTTTTCTAAAATAGCTGTACCATTAACTAAGCTAACCTGTAAAGCCATTAAGTTTGAATGGGGACCTAAGCAAGAAGAAGCCTTTAGAATCTTGAAGCAGAAATTAACCAATGCTCCAATCTTAGCCTTACCAGAAGGAACTGAAGATTTTGAAGTATATTGTGATGCTTCAAAACTAGGATTTGGATGTGTGCTTATGCAACGCAAGAAGGTAATTGCGTATGCTTCAAGACAGTTAAAAAAGCACGAGGAAAATTATACAACTCATGACTTAGAATTAGGCTCCATAATTTTTGCCCTTAAAATTTGGAGACATTATCTTTACGGAAGTAAATTTACTGTCTATACAGACCACAAAAGTTTAAAATATATTTTTGGGCAAAAAGAGTTAAACATGAGACAAAGGAGATGGATGGAAATCTTAAGTGATTACAACTGTGATATTCAGTATCACGAAGGAAAGGCAAATGTAGTTGCAGATGCTTTAAGTCATAAGTACCATGAGAAGCAACGACGAGTACGTGCTCTTCGATTAAATCTACAAATAGATTTAATGGAACAAATAAAGAATGTTCAGGAAACAGCAATCCAAGATGATGCTGAAGGGATGAAGGGACGAATAAAAGAATTAGAGCAAGGAGCTGATGGAATTTGGAGATTCCATAAGAAAAGGATCTGGATACCAAAACAGGGAGAATTAAGAAATAAGATCTTGGAAGAAGCTCATAAATCTAGGTATACCATACACCCTGGAAACAATAAGATGTACCAAGATTTAAGAGATAATTTCTAGTGGATAGGTATGAAGAAGGATATAGCTAAATATGTATCAAAGTGTCTTACTTGTTCACAAGTTAAGGCAGAACATCAGAAACCATCAGGTCTATTACAACAATTAGAAATGCCAGTATGGAAATGGGAACTCATAACAATGGATTTTGTTACTAAATTACCCAAAACCAGAAAAAGGTAATAATGCAATTTGGGTAATTGTGGATCGATTAACCAAATCTGCTCACTTTCTGCCTATGAAAGAAACCTTTAGCATGGAAAGACTGGCAAAGTTGTATGTAGATGAGGTTGTATCTTTACATGGAGTTCCACTCTCCATTGTATCAGATAGAGATAGTCGGTTCACTTCTCATTTTTGGACAAGTTTCCAGAAAGCAATGGGAACTCGACTAAACTTAAGTACTGCATATCATCCACAAACAGATGGGCAAAGTGAAAGGACGATCCAAACTCTAGAAGACATGCTCCGAGCATGTGTAATAGATTTTGGTGGAAATTGGGACGATCACTTACCATTAATTGAATTCTCCTATAACAATAGTTATCATTCAAGCATTGAAACTGCCCCATTTGAAGCACTGTATGGAAGAAAGTGCAGAACTCCAGTTTGTTGGGCAGAAATAGGGGAAAGTCAATTGTCAGGTCCTGAGATTGTGCAAGAGACAACTGACAAGATTACTCAAATCAAGGAAAGACTAAAGACGGCTAGAGATCGTCAAAAGAGTTATGCCGATAATCGATGCAAGCCACTGGAATTTCAAATTGGAGACAGAGTACTGTTAAAAGTTTCTCCTTGGAAAGGAGTAGTTCGATTCGGTAAGAAAGGAAAATTAAGTCCAAGATACATAGGACCATTTTCGGTGATCCAATGTATAGGACCAGTTGCTTATCGTTTACAACTACCAGAAGAATTAGCTGGAGTGTACATGATGTATTTCATGTATCCAATCTCAAGAAATGTCTAGCAGACGAATCTCTGGTAGTACCTCTTCAAGACATAGAGGTAAACGAAAAGTTAAAATTTGTTGAGAAACCTCTTCAAATAGAAGACAGAAAAGTGAAGTTTCTCAAGCACAAACGACTAGTGCTAGTTAAAGTAAAGTGGGATTCAAAGAGAGGAGCTGAATACACTTGGGAGCTGGAATCAGAAATGAAGCGAAAGTATCCACACTTATTCCAGTAAATCTCGAGGACAAGATTTTTATTAAGGTAGGGAGAATGTAACAACTCTCATCGAAAGTCATATTTATTAAAATTAAATGGTCCAATAGGAAACCCTAATTAAGACACCCAAATGATTCTGCACAAACCCTAAAATTTTCAGAACAATCGGAATCAGGATCAGGGCCCCTAAAACTCAGGGGGGATAAACCCTAGTTACGATTATCTTAAAGTCTCGTTGTCAAAAATCGAATTTACAAAACAGTTAAGTCAGCAAGGCTAGTCCCAGTCGTGGCAACCCTATAAAGATTCTGTGACCCTTACGGACCGTAAGGGTTGAGTCTTACGGTCCGTAAGCTAGTCAAATTTCATGTATAAATAGCAGGGTTTGGCACTTGATTTCTGGAATTAAAACGACGTAAATTCTCGCTACATGCACTGAGTTACGATCAGAATACTACAAAAACACACACGAATCTCGAATTGCTGCCACGAAACAGGGTAATAACTCGATCGCTATTACGATTCATTTTCCGATCGATCAATGTACTCAATGGATGTTTAAGTGCTGCCCACATTAGGGTGATGCTTTGTCATTAGTCATTAATTCGATGGATGTTTAAGCATAGCACTTTGTCATTCGTTGTGAGGGTTGATCTCGTGAGTTATCGTAAATGCTGTATTGATTACTAACCCAGTTTTATGTGCATTATTATTTAAATTAGGTTAACAAGGCTAATCCATAGACTAGACTCTGTCCGTATTAAATCTGCAATGTGAGTCATTCTCTTTTTATCAAATTTACTTTCAAAATCATGTTTATTTTCAAAGGTTATAATTACAGTGATTAAGTTTATGTAATCACCAAGTTACAGCTGGTATGTGGGGTTTTGTATACATTACTTGATAATCTTCACCATTGGGGCAGCCAAGGGGTGATATGACCATAATCACAGACACCATTGGACGAATGGGCCAATGGGTCGAGTGATAAAGTACTGTGGGTAGTTGGTTGATATCAGAAACATTGTAATCTTCCTTAATACTGTAAATTATAACAAATGTGTCGTTTTAGTAAATAGAATGATTCACTCAGTATTTCCCGCTGACAAAACATTTTTCAAACATGTTTCAGGTGATCTGTTGTAATTCAGGAAAAGTGCCGTGGAGCATTTCAAGCTTAAGAAAGTGGCTCATTATAAAATAAAGAAATATGTTTTGTAAAATAAAGATTTCTCCGTGAAATCATAGTATTGTAAATTACCGGGGTTTTATCCCGAGTTGTGAAATAAAATAATCGGGAAAATTTTAGCTTTACAACGATCCTGATGATAAACTTCCGCTGTTAAACTCAATTAAATAAATACCACGGGTTTTCTGTCCCGCGGCTCCTGAAACGGGTAAAACTCAGGTCGGGGGCCGTGACACTTTGCTAATGTATTTGACCAACATTGTCCTTTTAACTATAAATCTATATATACGTGTACCTGGCTCGAGTCAATATATAGACCCATTTTATACCTTGCTTTAACTAAATGATATTCTATGGCGTCGCAATCTACCAAATTGCTATTTGCTCCTGTTAACATATGACTTGACAACAATCATTAGCCGATATTGTCAAATGGTGTTTTCACCACCATTTGACCCGTTTGGACTGTATGACAACATTTGCATAGGTTATTGATACATGATTTTCAATTTCTCACTCTCACATCCGACCCATTTCGGATTTTAACTCAAGATCCTTTTTAAGTTAAAATCTACATTAGTCGACGCTTGACTATATTTCCATTTTTTTTACCCTCTTTCTCATAAACCATGGTTTCTATCATTTATATTTGTTCCGACCCGTATCATTACGCGTCGGAACCCGTATTTCGAATATTAATCTTCTCGTATTCATAACTTATAGAATTTATACGTATTCTACCAAGAAGTGTAAGTTTCACTTACCTTGCATCCGGTTATGTCCTTTTTCCGCGTACACGATCCGTTTGACCCGCTTCTTTTCCCAAGTCCTCATCTAGCTTGTCTAGAGTCAAACTATCATCATCACAATTCGTAAGACGGTTAGATTAGTCAGAATCGTTTACGACTATTCCATCCTACGGGTTTTATGTCGAATTTATCATTCGACCATATCAAAATTATCATTCGATCTAATCATTGGTCGGTTTGACTTTTTAAAAGTCAATTGACTTATCAACATATTCAAATGCACATTTGGTTCATTGAAATCACTTAGGAATATTTCATCCGAACTCTTAATGAAATCAAATTTTACACACAACCAAGTAGACCGCGATTTCATTTATGCATTTCATATCACTGAAAATGGGCTGTTTTTTGTGACTTGTTTAACCTGTTTACAAGTCTTCAAAAATTATGATTTTTTTGCGTGGCGTACCACTCGGAGGGTTAGACCTTATGTTAAAATTTCAAGATCTAACTCTTTACCAAAAATTCGTAAAAATTCATTTACTAAGCTGCAATCAGATTCGTCACTTCTGACTGCAGCTTACGAAAAAATTCATTTAAAATTCATCGTTTATCCGATTGACGAAATTCCAATTGGCGATTCTTTTAATCGCTTAAAAATTTCTACAGTAAGAATTTGAGATCATAACTCAATTCCTAAATTGAGTTATGACATTCGTAATGGGCTGCAAATTCTGCCAGAAAATGCAGCTTGAACCTTCGATACGGAAAAATTCATAAAACGCTCAATTTTCGTCGAAAAAATGCGATTCCAGTGGGGTTTTAAATATATTTCCTGGAATTACATTTTAGACTCAAGAAACACATGTTTTTGTCATGTTTTGTCCAGGTTACAGCCAATACAAGTCGGTTGTAAATTCTGATCAGAAGCTGTTTGAATTCAGCTTTCAATTTGAACATGTTTATGACATTATAACACTTATTCTTAGCAATCAAAACCCCTAAAAGCATCACATACACGAATTTAGTCAAAACAAAATCTGAATTTACTTGAGCTAAGCATGATTTCAATCTATACTTGTCTAGGGTTTACTCCTAGGCATTCAAATGTTCCTATTTCATCTACATATCACACATGCATCCACAGATTTCGAATTCCCTAAATTCATGAGAATTTCAAGTAGAGAATTTTTATCAAATTTTACATACCTTGTGATCTCCTTGCAATGGGGATCACTAATCTATGCTCGATTTTCGTTTTGGACTTGATTTGATCCTTCAAATTGGAGGTTTTGACATGAACTAGTAGTTTTGGGGAGCTTGGGATCGCCCCCGCTTCTTGATCGATTTCCAGGACAAAACAAACATTGTGTTTTGTTTTTAATAAATTAATTTTATTATAATTAGTTTCCAATTAGACACTTTTAGCCCCTCTAATTTCTTTTAGTTCATATTTAGGTGCTATTAACTCACTTTTGTGTTAACATAAGTCTTATAACTAACTGGGTTATTTTTTCCTAGTTAGTTTGTCCTTGTTTATTTAAAACTTTATAATTTTAATATAAAGTTTTATATTTTCCTAGTTTTAAAGTTTTAACCCACTAGTATGTCACTACAAGACTTCTCTTCTAACTAGGTTATTATTATTCCTAGTTAACTTGTTGGATTTCGAGAGTTATAACCCGTCTTATTTAAGTTCCGTTAACTCAGGCCTTTTATCCCTTTTATTCCTTGAAAGTTCTTATCCGCCTTTTAATTAATATTAGGATTTTTTTTATTTAAATTCTAATATTTATCGGGTTATTTTTGCCGCTAACGGTACTTTACCCGTCTTTTAGTATTAACGGGGTTTGATTACCAAACCTGTTTTCGGGGTGTTACAGCCTTAAGGAAGGAGATAATGGCTACAACTGCACCACTCTTGTCGCCATGAATCACGAGGGGTTCTTCACCAGAACGAGGAATGCGGACACTCTTCTCGTTGCAAAGAATTTCCGCTTGCTGATGAGATAACCAATCCATCCCAATAACAACGTCGAAACTACCCAGAACGATAGGAATAAGATCGATAGAGAAGGTCTGACCAATTAAGACGAGGTTACAGCCCTTAACTATGTGTGTGGCTTCAAGACTTTTACCGTTTGCTAGTTCTACCGTATGTTTGGTGTTCAAAAGTGTTGGAGTGCGCTTAAGCATTTGGCTAACCTTTAAGGACACATAACTAGTATCGGCACCCGAATCAAATAAAACAGTAACAAAGAAGTCGTCCAGAAGAAACTTACCCATCACAACGTTGGGATCGTTCCTTGCATCACCCTGACCAATCACGAAGGCACGACCTCGGGCGCAATTGCCATTATTGTTACCCCCATTGTTGCCTCCATTGTTGCCTCCATTGTTGTTCCCGTTTCCTTGGTTGTTGTTGTTCTGATTTTGGTTCAGCCGAGGACAGTTCCTCTTAAAGTGGCCTTCAGTGCCACACTGAAAGCATCATTTATTGCCCTGCTGTTGCTGCTGGTGGTGGTTTTGTGGAGCTTGTTGTTGTTGTTGGCGATTCTGATTTGTTGGTCGTGCGCCCCTGCAATCCTTTGCTTCATGACCAAACTTGTTACACCTCAGACAACGACCCTTGTGGCACTGCCCGCTATGATGCTTGTTGCACCGGTTGCACTTGGGGTGGTTCCCTCGGTATCCACCCTGTAATTGACTAGCAGAAGATTGCTAACCAGGACTCTGGTAGTCATCAGTCTTTCGCTGCTGGGATTGAGACTGAACAGAAGTAGAACCCTTGCCCGAATTTCCATCCCACTTGCGCTTGTTATCCTTGGGAGCATCATAAGTAGTAGTAGCGCTAATACGCTTGGGCAGCTTGTTCTGCTCAACTGCCTGATCAGTGAGACGATGAGCCAACCGGATGTAACAACCCTCAGTAAAACCAACACCCTCATAATATTCTGACACTCTAGTATATTATAGAATGTCTCAATATGTCTTATATTACACCCCGTATGTGAAAACCAAGCCCGAAATACGTTATAACATTTAAAATAAATTAAAAACAATAAATGTTAAGCTGAGGCGGGCCGCGTGGACCTACCCCAAGCCTTTACGCGGGCCGCGAGAGACCATCAAAATGCGGAGACATCCTAGGCCGACACGTGTCGACATCGTGGCGGACCTACACATCGAATCAGCTAAGCTATGCTGTTGACTGGAGTCAACGCGGGCCACGTAAGCCTTAGCTTACCTTTACGCGGGCCGCGTGAGGGTCAGGTTTTGCAACTATATAAACAGGCCACCGGGTTTCACTTTCCGTCGCTCACATCTTTCTTTCTAAACGAATTTCTGAAGTTATAAGCATTATAGTCGGGTATTATACCCCCAATTAGCGAGGTTCTGCTCCGTTGTAAGTATTATAACCCCCGTTTCGTAATAGTTACGCTGCCCGATTGATTTAGGGTTCCGTAACAACTGTCGTGGTTCTGCCAAATGTAGTTGTTGGAATGTCGTCTCGGGGAGGGTATCATTAATAATTTCAAAGGGTTATGATACTAATCAATGTACATTTGTATAAATTATAGATTATATCCAGGAAACCCTTACGCAAAGTCTAAGATAGCAATGTGAGTTTATCCTCTTTTTGTTAACCTTTTTGGAATGTTTTACAAAACCTTAAATACTTAATAATGAAATTAAGCAGTGATTGAGTCTTTGTAGTTCTTCAATTACTGCCGATATGTTGGGGTTTTGTATACAAAATGTACTACACTGTGAGTAGTAAGTCGGGGATGACAATACATTACCATTGGACAATGAGTTAGCCAATGTGTAATATGACCCACAAGTCAGTGGATTGACAGTACTAAATGGAGTAATTGTGTAGACATAAACAATGTGATCGCTCTCAATACTGTTCACTGTGAGTTTTTATTTAAACTTGATTAAACTGGGATTCACTCACCAATATTTCCCGCTGACAAATATTTTTAAAACATGTTTCAGGTAACAAAATGTGACAGCCAATTAGTGAAAAGCCAGCTGGAGAGCACTGAAGGCTTGGGAAAAATGTGGCTATAAAAGTTACCTAATAAACGATGTTTTAAATTCAATAAAATAGGGTTTGTCCCTATAAATGTATTGTAATAAGAAACTTGGATTTTTCCCATGTTATTGTTAATATCAAATATGGTGGTTTTACTCTGATAAACATTTCCTAACTACGGTCCTGATAAAAATTTCCGCTGCAAGATTAAATAACTGATACCACCAAAACTCTGAGCTCGCGTCTGCCCGTTCCCGGGACGGATAATGGGATCGGGGGTTGCGACAGAAGGTGGTATCAGAGCCTAGCCACTGGTCTGAGCCAAAGAAGTGTTCTGCTGACACTTAAATTCTATATTTTGTGTTAGGAAATAAATTACGGAAATACGTGTATAACTGTAATTATTTGTTATGTGTTATTTGACTATTTGTTAGTTTACAGTATGAGTGATCAAGGACCCTCAGACATGAGTCGTCAGTTGTCTGAATCACCAAAGAGTAAAGGTACCTCTTCACAGCCTGCCCTTTCTGGGTATACTGCTGATCAGGAAGAAGGAATGTTTGCTTTTAAAGCTCAATCAGAAGAGCCATTCCCTCACAAAAGAAGAGGATGGTTCAGTAAGGAAGCTTTTGCTTGTAGGAAGAGAATGCGAAAGTTGCAACAGCAAAGAGTTTTAGCAGCTGCTAAGCGAAAGACAGATGCCCATACACAGGATATGCTTAATAGAAGCCTAGCCAATTTCCATATCCTAGCTACAACTGCTGCTGACCCAAGTCTGGAACAACTAGTAGCCCTACAACCACAAAACCCAGATCAACCCATGGAGATAGAAAATCCTGACAACCAAGTGGAGATGCATGACTTTAACCCAGAAGAAATCCCTAGGGTAACTGCACCAAACCCCCTAGATCCAAATTACGACCCCTGGTGGGACGATAATAGGGACTTTGTGCAACGTTACTCTATTCCTGAAGACACACCTATAGGAGCCTATTCAGGTATGGACCCTTTAGATCCCTATTACCATGATAACTACATTAGGGGAATATTAGAAGATCCTTACCAATTTCAGGCACTTTTACCCCCATATCAGGAACCCGCACCCCAGATTCCAAACCCAGTCCTAGAACCTGCACCCCCAATGAGTGCAGAAAACGTCCAAGAACTTAGGACTTTTGGGGAGGAAATTTTAGAAAGCAGTGAGAGAATGCGTCAGGTGGGAGAGCGTCTCGTATGGAAATACGATGAGGGCAATATGGATTTTTGGATAAATCCATATCCGTGAATGTGAGAATGGAGGAAACGGTAGTAGTAATAATAATAAAATATAATAAAATAAAATAAAATATGTGTGTACGGATGCATATTACTATTAGTGTAATTTTCTTTCTGTTGGTATTGTAATTTTTATTTCAGTACTAATGTGTAATAGACGCATAGTATATGAAAATAGAGTACAAGTCGCAATGATCGACGTTTTTGGTTATATTGCGTGTCATGTGATTAATTATATTACCTATTATCTTGTGATATTAATATGGGATAAATGTTTAAAATTCAGATGGCCGATGAAGGAAATCAAGGAAATCTAAATAATGATAACCATAGTAACATTAACGTGGTTAATGAAAATCTGAGCATCAATAACAATGGAAACCATGTGGATAATAGTGCTATCCAACACATAGTGGCACAGGGAATTATAGATGCAATGCCATTTATTCTTCAAACTGTTAAAGATGCTGATAATAAAAGTAAGCATAGCAGTAAGCGACCGGTTGAACCAGAAAACAGTGTAAACAATGGACCTGTACTTCAATTGCCTATTCCCAAAAGAAGAAGAACCGTGTCTTACGGTTGTTCATATAAAGAATTCTGGTCTTGTAAACCAATGGAATTCTCGGGCAATGAAGGGGCCATTGCAACCTTACGCTAGATAGAGAAGACTGAGGCAGTCTTAAGGATAAGCAAGTGTGCTGAAGAAGATAGGATACTGTTTGCTTCTAATCTGTTTAAGAATGCAGCACTAGAATGGTGGAACACTATCCACCAATCAAGAGGAAGTGATAGAACCTACAATATGGAATGAGAAGAATTTAAGAACAAGGTAGAAAGGAAATTCTGCCCACCCAATGAGAAGGAACAGATAGCAAACAAATTCCTAAACCTTAGGATGACTGGTGTGGATAGTAAGGGATACACGAAGTTATTCTTCGAATATGCTAGAATAGTGCCAACCCTTGCTTCACCAGAACCAGTGTTAATCTCCCGTTATATTTGGGGATTAATTGGAAAGATTTGACACATAGTCAAGGCATCTAGACCTCAAACCATAGAAGAAGCTGTAGAATTGGCAAATACCTTGACTGATGAATTAGTCCGTACTAGAGAAGAAGATCAGAGGAGGAACTTAACCCAAAGACTTACACAAGAATTCCGTTCCAGAAATTACAATCGTAGGAATATGGGTTCTACCTCTGCACCATACTGCAAGGTCTATAAGAAAAAGCATGCGGGAAAATGCTCCACTCTCTACAATTATTGCAAGATGCCAGGACACAAGGAAGAAAATTGTAGGAAGAAATCCAGTAATGGGTTATGCTACAACTGTGGAAAAAAAAGGTCATATCAGGTCAAACTGCCCAAAATTAGCTCCAGCCACATACAATAAGAATACTGAAAATGCTAGAGCATTTGTTCTGACTGCAGATGAAGCCAAGATGATCCCAGATGTCATAGCTGGTACGTTTTTAGTTAATGATGTTTTTGCTAAAATATTATTTGACTCTGGTGCAAACCAAAGTTTTATTAATACATCATTTTGCAAATTTCTAAATCAGTCAGTAACTAAACTACCACAAGAATGCTTAGTAGAGACAGCCAATGGAGAAACTGTTAGGATTTCTGAAATCTTGCAGGGAGCAAGTATAGAAATTTTAAATCAGAAATTTATAGCAAACCTGTATCCCATGAATCTGGCAGGATTCGATGTTGTTTTAGGAATGGGTTGGTTCATACCCAATAAAGCCAGTATTTTATGTGATCAAAAGTTAATTCAAGTAAATTCACCAAAAGGTAAAACGATCACAATTAAAGGAAATAAACCTTCTAGGTCTACTAAATTTATCTCTGTGATGAAAACTGCAAGTTATATAAGAAAAGGTTCTATAGTGTATTTGATTTCTATAATCACTAACACTAAAGGAAAGGATTTAAAAGATATTCCAGTAGTATCTCAGTTTTCAGATGTCTTTCCAGAAGAATTACCAGGACTACCTCCGGATAGAGAAGTTGAATTCAGAATCCATTTGCTACCAGGAACAGCACCAATTGCCAAAGCACCTTACCGTTTGGCACCCGCCGAAATGCAGGAATTGAAGAAACAATTAGATGAATTGTTGGAGAAAGGATTCATACAACCGAGTTCGTCTCCATGGGGAGCGCCGATACTGTTCGTTAAAAAGAAGGACGGATCAATGCGTATGTGCATTGATTACCGTGAATCTAACAAGGTCACGATTAAGAATCGGTATCCGTTACCAAGAATAGATAATCTGTTTGATCAACTGCAAGGAGCTCGATTTTTCTCTAAAATCGATTTAAGGTCAGGATATCATCAATTAAAGGTACAGGAAGAGGACATTCCTAAGACCGCATTTAGAACAAGGTATGGTCATTATGAATTTACTGTCATGCCATTTGGTTTAACCAATGCCCCAGCTGCATTTATGGACATGATGAACCGAATATGTAAGCCATATTTGGATAAATTCATAATTGTCTTTATAGATGATATTCTAATTTACTCTAAGAGTAAAGAGGATCATGCAAGACATTTGCACGCACTTTTGAGTTTACTACGAAAGGAAAAGCTTTATGCTAACTTTTCAAAGTGCGAATTTTGGTTAAAACAGGTACAATTCCTTGGACACCTAGTCAATCATGAAGGAATTCATGTAGATCCAACAAAGATTGAGGCAATTACTAAATGGAAAACCCCTGAATCACCAACCGAAGTTAGAAGTTTCTTAGGATTGGCCGGTTATTATAGAAGATTTATTCGAGATTTCTCTAGAATAGCCATTCCCTTAACTAAGCTAACCTGTAAATCTGTTAAGTTTGAATGGGGAGTAAAACAACAAGAAGCCTTTAGAATCCTTAAGCAAATATTAACCCATACACCCATACTAGCATTACCAGAAGGAATTGAAGACTTTGTAGTCTATTGTGATGCTTCTAGATTAGGTTATGGATGTGTATTGTTTCAACGACAAAAGGTTATAGCTTACGCATCTAGACAACTTAAGAATCATGAAGAAAATTATTCAACCCATGATTTAGAGTTAGGAGCTATAATTTTTGCTCTTAAGATTTGGAGACATTACCTTTATGGTAGTAAGTTCACTGTATTCACCGATCATAAGAGTCTAAGGTATATTTTCAAACAAAAGGAATTGAATATGAGACAAAGACGCTGGATGGAATTGCTTAGTGATTATGATTGTGATATCCAGTATCATGAAGGAAAAGCAAATGTAGTGGCAGATGCTTTAAGCCGAAAATATCATGAAAAGCCAAAAAGGGTACGTTCTCTTAAATTAAATTTGCAAGTAGATTTAAATGATCAGATAAGAGAAGCACAAGAATCAGTAATCAAGGAAGATACTGAAAACTAAAAGGTATGCTAAAAGAATTAGAACAAGGAACAGATGGAATATGGAGATTCCAGAAAAAGAGAATGTGGATACCTAAATTAGGAAATCTACGTCATCGTATATTAGAAGAAGCCCATAAGTCTAAGTATACGATGCATCCAGGAAGTGATAAAATGTACCAGGATTTAAGGAAAAATTTCTGGTGGATAGGAATGAAAAAGGACATAGCAGCCTATGTTTCTAAATGTTTAACTTGCTCACAAGTTAAAACCGAACATCAGAAACCCTCAGGTTTGTTACAGCAATTAGAAATGCTAGTTTGGAAATGGGAATTGATAACAATGGATTTTGTTACTAAATTACCCAAAACTAGGAAAGGAAATGATACAATCTGGGTGATTGTAGATAGACTAACCAAGTCAGCTCATTTCCTACCAATGAAGGAAACTTTCAGTATGGAACAATTAGCTAAACTATATGTAAATGAAATTGTTTCTTTACATGGTATTCCTTTATCAATTGTTTCTGATAGGGATAGTCGATTTATCTCTCATTTTTGGTCAAGTTTCCAAAAGGAAATGGGAACCAAGTTAAAACTAAGCACAACTTATCATCCTCAAACGGATGGACAAAGCGAAAGGACAATTCAGACAATGGAAGACATGCTTAGAGCTTGTGTAATTGACTTTGGAGGTAATTGGGACGATCACTTACCTTTAATAGAATTTTCTTACAATAATAGTTATCACACAAGTATCAATGCTGCACCATTCGAAGCACTTTATGGACGAAAGTGCCGAACCCCAGTCTGTTGGGCGGAAATTGGGGAAAAGCAACTATCTGGACCTGAGATAGTACAAGAAACAACCGACAAGATTATTCAAGTCAAGGAACGACTGAAAGCAGCACGTGATCGACAAAATAGTTATGCTGATAACCGACGCAAACCGTTGGAATTTCAAGTAGGAGATAAAGTATTATTGAAAGTCTCTCCTTGGAAAGGAGTGGTAAGATTCATCAAACGGGGAAAGCTAAGTCCCAGGTATATTGGACCTTTTGAAATTATTAAAAGAATAGGACCAGTAGCCTATCAGCTACAACTGCCAGAGGAAATGGCTGGAATACATGATGTGTTTCATGTATCAAATCTCAAAAAGTGTTTAGTTGATGAATCACTGATAGTACCTCTTAAGGATATAGAGGTAAATGAACAACTCAAGTTTGTAGAAAGACCTCTACAGATTGAAGACAGGAAAGTCAAGAACCTCAAACATAAAAGACTAGTTCTAGTCAAAGTGAAGTGGGAATCCAAAAGAGGACCTGAGTACACATGGGAGCTTGAATCTGAAATGCAAAGGAAATATCCGCATTTATTCCAGTAGATCTCGAGGACGAGCACTAAAATAAGGTAGGGATAATGTAACAACCCTCGGTAAAACCAACACCCTCATAATATTCTGACACTCTAGTATATTATAGAATGTCTCAATATGTCTTATATTACACCCCGTATGTGAAAACCGAGCCCGAAATACGTTATAACATTTAAAATAAATTAAAAACAATAAATGTTAAGCTGAGGCGGGCCGCGTGGACCCACCCCAAGCCTTTACGCGGGCCGCGAGAGATCATCAAAACGCGGAGACATCCTAGGCCGACACGTGTCGACATCGTGGCGGACCTACACATCGAATCAGCTAAGCTATGCTATTGACTGGAGTCAACGCGGGCCGCGTAAGCCTTAGCTTACCTTTACGCGTTAGGGTCAGGTTTTGCAACTATATAAACAGGCCATCGGGTTTCACTTTCCGTCGCTCACATCTTTCTTTCTAAACGAATTTATGAAGTTATAAGCATTATAGTCGGGTATTATACCCCCAATTAGCGAGGTTCTGCTCCGTTGTAAGTATTATAACCCCCGTTTCGTAATAGTTACGCTGCCCGATTGATTTAGGGTTCTGTAACAACTGTCGTGGTTCTGCCCGATGTAGTTGTTGGAATGCCGTCTTGGGGAGGGTATCATTAATAATTTCAAAGGGTTATGATACTAATAAATGTACATTTGTATAAATTATAGATTATATCCAGGAAACCCTTACGCGAAGTCTAAGATAGCAATGTGAGTTTATCCTCTTTTTGTTAACCTTTTTGGAATGTTTTACAAAACCTTAAATACTTAATAATGAAATTAAGCAGTGATTGAGTCTTTGTAGTTCTTTAATTACTGCCGGTATGTTGGGGTTTTGTATACAAAATGTACTACACTATGAGTAGTAAGTCGGGGATGACAATACGTTACCATTGGACAATGAGTTAGCCAATGTATAATATGATCCACAAGTCAGTGGATTGACAATACTAAATGGAGTAATTATATAGACATAAACAATGTGATCGCTCTCAATACTGTTCACTGTGACTTTTTATTTAAAATTGATTAAACTGGGATTCACTCACCAGTATTTCCCGCTGACAAATATTTTTAAAACATGTTTCAGGTAACAAAATGTGACAGCCAATTAGTGAAAAGCCGGCTAGAGAGCACTGAAGGCTTGGGAAAAATGTGGCTATAAAAGTTACCTAATAAACAATGTTTTAAATTCAATAAAATAGGGTTTGTCCCTATAAATGTATTGTAATAAGAAACTTGGATTTTTCCCATGTTATTATTAATATCAAATATGGTGGTTTTACTCTGATAAACATTTCCTAACTACGGTCCTGATGAAAATTTCTGCTGCAAGATTAAATAACTGATACCACCAAAACTCTGAGCTCGTGTCCGCCCGTTCCCGAGACAGATAATGGGATCGGGGGTTGCGACACCGGATGATTTGCTGAATGATGCCAAGATTAGCTGAGGTCACGTGGCTTTGAATTTCTGGCATCAAACCCTTAAGGTACAGCTCGATACGCTTGATAGGAGGATCCACCATAGTAGGACACAAGATAGCTAATTCGTTAGATCTCTTTATGTATGCCTCGATTTCAGACCCCGTCATCTTCAAATTGAAAAATGTCGTCACGACTACAGTACTTTTCTTTGATCAAATTTTTGAAGTCGTTCCATGGGGTGGCATTAGCAACCGCCAGCCTTAGCAGTTGAACCTGTGCTTTCCACCAGGTTAACGCAGCACCTTTAAGTGTTCCAGTAGCAAATTTCACCCTACGATCTACAGGGCATTCACACATCTCAAAAACAGACTCAATCTTCTCAAACCAGTGAAGAAGACCTACAGCTCCTTCTGTGCCGCTGAAGGTACTAGGTCGGCAATCCATGAATATTTTGAACGTACATACGGGAGGCGGAGCATGTTGACCTCCTGCAGAGACAGCTGCGAGTGCCTCAGCCACTCGTTCGTTGATTATAGCCGTCAGCTGGGCTTGAGTCAAGTTCAAACGTCCACTCATGATCTTCACAACGGAGCAACGTAAGTGGGAAAAGTGTCGCGAAAGTGCGTAAGCGTGGGACGACAGAAGATAGTAAGCACACAAGGTTCAAATAGCAGTTATCACGTTAACTAATGCACTATGTGATCTATCAAATAGACAATATAAACATAAATCATACCACCTATTGTGTCGAGTCTTGCACGTGGAGCGAAGCGTCGTTGTGGATCGTTGAGCACTAAACAGGTTATAGTCTGGTTTTTATCAAAAAGTTTTTTCCCTTTTTAAAACCAAGTTCACTATAACCAATGGCTCTGATACCAATCTGTCACACCCCCAAAATCCACCATGCGGAGTATCACCGCTTGAAGGCGTGACATGACCAGGATCAAGCCACCAATCATGTTGAACAATGTATTTAAGATGGATAAAATCCAACCACACAATATAATTGGTGATCAAAAACTAGTTAACCAAGTTCGAATCAAACAGCGGAAGCATTAAAGGTAAAACCCAAAACATAAGTAATAAGTTCTTAAGTTTAAATATTTAACATGGGACTCGACTGTCCATGTCCCACAACGACCACGCCTCCCTGTGTAAGCTCCATAGATACCTAACGACCTGCAAGGCATGTAACAAGGAGTCAACAACAAAGTTGAGTGAGTTCACAGTTGGGTGTTTGTTTTAAGTTGTTTCAAAAGCATGGTTTTCGTTTAGTTGGCTTACTTGCTGTGGGGGTTACCCCATAGTTGAAAATATGATTAACCAATTCCTTCTTTCCCAAACCATGACCCGTGGGGGCTTCCCCATGTGAACCACTAGACCGTTACCATATCGACTACTGACGAAAGTAAGTTGTGCCCTATGTCAATGTCTGTCATCATTGACAGTTTGCCATGATCCATTAGTACACGCCCGTCCGAACGGCACGGTGTGAGGTTTGTCAAACCTAATAGCGCTATTAACTAATGACCCGCTCGCCATCGGCCTCGGTGATTAAGTCGATATAAAATGAGGGACTTAGGTGATAGAGTTTTGGATAGTAGTTTATGGTTGTTGTCCTACCCAAGGAGGACGAACGTACGTATTCTACCCAAGGAGAATACGCATGATTAATATTGGCATCCTACCTATGGAGGATGGCGGTACATACCCTACCCAAGGAGGATATGCAGGTTCCGTTTTAGTTCTTTAACCCATTCCCAACCACCGGGAATCCCATGCCTTAGAGAGAGTGTGAACTCACCTTGGTTTACTCGGTTAGATAAATTACTCTAATAATCAGGAATCAAGCACGTCCTAATAAGGTACAGATAGCAATCAGTTTCTCGTGTATGCATAACATGTATCCTACGTATGGTTTATCTACTCATTACTTCTATCACACACATTTCTAATGTCACATCTTGACTTTTGTGGAAGATCATAGTTAAAAATACACTTGTAATACTTGTTAGAAAATATTTTCTATGTGTTGGAATTTTTAGAAAATTTCGCCAGCATTTCCTTTGTAAATGGAGGTGTCCATGCTATTTAGCATATCATTTTCTTTTCCAAAAATCATTCAACAATCAACAATCATTCACTAAACAATATTACATTCACCAAGTGTAAAAAATAATGCACTCTACGTAGTAACATGAACTTGAGTTTTCATAAAAACACGTAGTAACTTGGTAAGGTGTTTAGTGGTCTTAGTTACCTCCCGAAGTGTATTTACTTTTGTGAAAATCTCATTCTGGGGACTTCTAGATGTTTACAACTTGTAGATACTTTTTACAAAAATATTTATTTACCACATCTTCTTGTTCCAAAAACATTTCTACACTTATGTTGTCACCAAAAATAGTGTAGGTTCACTAAAAATCATGATCTTTCAAGAATCATCTTTTCAAACTTGGTTCCTTTAGAAAAATCATTCACAAGTCTTGGATCTACAAGATTACTAGTTCATTTGGTTTATTATTTTTACAAGAAATCATTTTATCACCAAGTTCATGTCTAAATATGGAGGTGATTCTTTTATGTAAACCCCTAATCACCTCCTAACTTGTTAACTCATGCTTTTAATCATGATTTAACAACTTCCATATGATGATCAATCATTGTATTACTAGTAACCAACAAGAAAGCATCAACATATACCACATAACATCATATTAACAATATTACATCATGTTTCATCTTATTTAAGCTTATGTTTCATGATTCAAGATTCAAGTCTTTAGTGTTCTTGCAATTTTTCAACATACTTAATCTATTAACCACCAAAAATATGAAGTAGTAAGGGTTAACAAGAAGCTTACAACTAGCTTAAAGCTAGGGAAGATCTCTAGTGAAAAAGATGATGAAAAGTGGATGATGAAAGCAAATGAGAAGGATTCTCCAAGACCTTCAAGCTCCAAACTCCATGTATCACCTTCTAGACTTGAATGAGGCTTGAGAATGGATTAATATGGTGGTGATAAGGTGGTGGTGGCGGTTATAGTGAGCCGAGAGGGAGAGGAGAGAGTGAGGGAGTGATGATGTGAAGATTTAGAGAAGATATGAAATGATATGGATATCCAAGGCCATACTTATAATCTCTCTTTCAATATTTTGTTCAACATAGCAAGCAAGGATCCAATAAAATAATCAACAAATCTTGGAAATATGGTGTAGAAGTATGGTGGTGATGGTGGCGGCCTAGGCTAGGGGGAGGGGGTCTAGATGTAACTTGGTGACTAGTTGGTTACATACTAGTTAAAAATCAAGTATATGGTTACATATGTTAGTTACTAGAGAATTTAGTGGGTGTTATGGTGTACGGGGATCATAACTAGCCAAGAAATAAGTAAACAATGTTTCTTGCAATATTTTGGTGTCCCGGGTAATGTCCGGTTGTTCGGTTAGATACCGTTCCGTTAAAGTGTTAAGTTGTTCCGTTTAGTGTCTTTTATGTATCTTTTTGTAACATTTTTAATTCCCATCACTTAGGAAAGCATACATGACTATTTAGTCAATTTTCTGCACAAGACTAGTATGTTAACGAGCACATGTAAGTATGACGCAGTAATCAGAAAGCAGTTAAGTAATTCAACACAGTCATCAAGCACTTTAATTAATATTAATAAATCGTACGGATACATGTAATTATGAGGGTTGTCACAACTATATTTTCAAACAATTGAATATACACTTAATCAATCTTGTTTAGTCATTGAAGCGAACCCTTAATTATCATATATTTGTTGATGAACAAGTTCAACAAAGTCGATAAATAATTCTTTGTTACCGCCTTCTTCATCTCATGGCTTGTGAGAGATAAAATGATCAGGTTCTTTACGAGAAATTGGATACAAGTTTAGAAAGAGATATGGAGGAACATTTAGGATTAGGGAAGGTTGATTTTGGGAAGATTAGGATTTGTGTAGTCATTTGATGCCTAAAAAACGATGTATTTTAGGGGTTGTTTAGCAACCTCCGTGCCAGTAGGTGATGAGCCAGTATGATGTCTAACTCGTTAAGAGACTCTGAACTAGCAAGTAGTGATGGCAAAATACCGAGCCCGACGGGTATACCCGATACCCGACGGGTATTGGGCCGGGTATGGGATTACTTTTAGAAATTTTCGCGGGTATGGGTCGGGTATGGGATTAGAAGATACCCGACCCGATTACCCGAAATGACATACCCGTTTACCCCTTTAATTTATATTTTTATTTTCCATTAACCCTTGTATATTAGTGATTTATTTTAGTATGTTCATAATATATTTTCGTTTAGTATATGTATTTGATAATAGTATTTATATATTGTATGTTGTTAAGTGTATAATATAAATGTGTAAGTATTATAAAGTTATTATTAATTTATAATAAAACTTATATGTATAATGTACAATTTTAATTTATAATAATTGTTGTATAAATAAATTTATATAAAAATTATAATAGTAAAAAATGTATTTGGAAATCCCAACATGTATCTTTTAACAAACTAATGGGTATACCCGAAACCCGACGGGTAATTACCCGACAAATACCCGTCGAAATAGTCTGCATCGTTACGGATCAAGAAGATGCGAAGAAGACAATGGCGAGGTTGAGGTGTTACGGTGGTGGTGGTTTGGTGGTTCTTTTTCCGGCTTCTGGTGATGACGATGTGGAGGTGTTAGTAGTTAGAGGGTAGGGGTGCTTCACTTTCCATCACCCACTACACCCGAACATTGTGCGTCACGTCATTGAGCTTGATTCTATCACTAGTGATGTATTTTAGTGGGGGTGTCCATCACTCACCACACCCATGATAGATGATATAACACAACAGATGATATACAAACAACCCTTGAAAATTCATGCGTGATACATACGACGCGTGTTGAAGCCAACGCGTGAAGAAGACCAGCGGCGGCAGTGTATCACAGACCACCACGCATGAAATTTGCTCCATCATGGGACGCCCCGACCTCTTATGGTGGTGGTGTGGTGGTGTGGATAGTGAATGTCGTGGCATAAAGAAGAGTGAACAAAAAGGGAGAAGGGGTGGGTAGATGGGAAAATGTGGTCCCACATGTAATTATTTAAAATCTTTTAATTTTTTATATATTAGTTTTTTTAAAATAAAAGATAATTTTATTATTTCACACTTACATAACACCAAAAATTAACATTCTTGTTAGAGATTATTCGAGAAGCAAGTATACAAAAAGTAAAGACTTAAAATATAATAATTACACGTGAAAGTTCTACAAAACGCAAGGATTATCCGTGTATTTTTTCTCTTCCATATATCTAGATTCTAGATAAAATCTTTATATTTATTTTTCAAAATATGATAAAAATAAAATGAACAATCTAACTGGCCTGGCCCTCGTGTCAATGGTCTGTTGCCTGCCGCTGCGTGTGACCTGAAAGAAAACTACATCCACTACCACCCTTCCACCAAATAACGGTGTACACTCATCGGAAACTGTCACACTCCTCCCTGCTGCAAAACAAAAACCCTTCGCAAATGTTCCAAATTCCAAGCGTACGCTCTTCAGGTATTCTCTAGCTTTTTAATCATCAATTTGTCTGTTCCTAACCTTCATCATACTAATCGCGTTAGGTTAGGTTTTCTAACTTTTCATGAAGTAACTGTAGTATTAGGGTTTGCAATCAGTTAAGTTCATCAATCATCACCGTCAACATCAGTTTTTAATGGATAGATAGATGATTCAATTAGGAACAAATGATAATGTTATAGAAACAATAAAACTTATGGAAAAACTTTTTTTATATAAAGTTGAGTATGAAATTATAAACTGGAATGGGGAAAAATTGATACATCTACAAATTGGGGAAAGAACAACATTAACATTCAAAGATTGCTGTTATGTTTGTATATATTGTTCTAGTGTTAACATCGCGGCAAATCTTTCGGTGGTTGTTGTAGCGACTCCATAAGCCCGACCCCGTTATCGACTACAAACACCATAGCCAGACCCCACCCGATGTGCACGTCTAAGTGGCAGTGCATAATCCATGTACCTGAAAACATAAAAATATAATTAAGCAACATTTTTTTGAAAATTTAATGTAAATACGTGTGTTAAACGTTAATTCTCCGCTCTTTACCTGGATTATCCGCAACGAATCTAATGACTGCCCACCCGTTGACGGGTAAACTAACGGTGTTTCTTAGAGGTGGGTCCACAAGGTTGAATTTCGAAGTGTCGGTTTTGGGATTAAAGTTCCCGAACCCTTCTGCAACTACGTAGAAATCGTATCCATGAAGATGAATCGGGTGGTTTTCAGCTGTGAAAATACTCGTTCCCTGTAGCACCACCTGCACCTTAGCTCCGTATTTCAGTTTATAAACCTTGGTCCCACGCGTTGGTTGCCAGAGAGACCGGCTTACATTACCGGTGTAGTCAAACGTCACCGGAGGCTTTGCTGGAAAATCGGTGGTGAAAACTCCGGGAATCCCATTGTGGT
Organism: Helianthus tuberosus; assembly: GCA_030545235.1. NCBI lineage: Eukaryota > Viridiplantae > Streptophyta > Magnoliopsida > Asterales > Asteraceae > Helianthus > Helianthus tuberosus. The sequence goes on from CM060399.1 coordinate 113,497,431, forward strand.
GTGCTTGCAACAATGAGAAGTTGGACGGCAGCACAAAAGACACGTTGTTCATACTAGCGGTGAAGCGCGTGTTGTTTGGTGCTTGACAGGTACTCGCCTTGGCTTTCGGTGGGCATTTGTTGATTCCAAGGCCAGCGGTGATGAAAAGATTCTCGTCAACTGTTTTCGGAACTAAGGTTTTCCCCGGGCTTCTGAAGCTGGTGGTGAAGGCGGTGGCGGTGTTTGTGTCGTTAAAAGGCGGGAGGGTGGGCATAACTGGCTTAGAAGAGTTACTCTTAGCGGTCGGGTATTCCAAAATGGCGGTGGTGGTGGTGTTGTCAAAGGGTGCACCTTGTGCACTTGCGTAAGCGCGTGCTGCCATGTAGTATCGACCCGGTGTTTGGTCACCTTTTATGAGTACATCCGTGGTTTGACCCGGTCCAAGCATTAAGACCGAGGTCGTGAACGGTTTCACGTAGGAAGCATCAGCTCCCACAACTGTAAATTTATGGTTAGCGATTTTGAAAAATAGTTGCTGGTTTAATGCTGCATTAATCACCCGCACGAGGTTTGTTTCTCCTGAACTCATTGGAACTTTTATAGTATCTACATTCAGAAAACAATTTATCATTAGTTTCTGCTAACAAGTCAACAAGATTATGTTTTTTAATCTTGTAGGAACAAACCTTTGCTAGAGCAGTTGTAAAGATCACCAGGTTGACCATTGATGGTATATGCATCAGAAACATTTGGAGCTCCACCGGTTCTTCTGGCTTCGTTAATAACATCAATAGGGTTCGCGTTCCACCATTCACCTGATCATAACATCACTAACTTCAGTCAGATGACTCAATTATACAATTAAGTTTATTTTTATCTATTTTTTTATTATGTAGATACCAAGCATGATGACTGAATCGCGGTTTGGTTTAGGGAACGGGTAAGAATCGCCTTGTTTTGGGTGAATGACAATAGCACCATAAACAGTTGCTCTAAGCCATGAACTATGTGCATGCCACCATAATGTTCCTTCTTGACCCGAGATTGTAAATTTATAGGTATAACTCTGTCCGGGTCTGATTGGGCATTGAGTGATGAACTCGGGTCCGTCGGCCCATGCTGTCCTAATCTGTCTAACACCATGCCTGATATTTAAAAAAACAATTAGTGAACTAATTTAAGTTATTAGGTAATATATTAATTACATATACTTGTAGATTAAGAATTTTGTCATACCAGTGAATGGTGACATTGTATTTCGCTTTGTTGACGACCTTTATCACCAAACTATCGCCATTATTAACTTCCAAGGTTGGACCCGGAAACTGCCCGTTAACAGTAATAGAATTACGAGTTTTGCACAACAGGGTCACTTTCGTCGCTTGAACCTATATCCAGCCCAAACAGTTAGTATCAAGTAACCATAGAAAGAAATAAAAAAAATGTGTTTAAAAAGAAGTAAAGAACACATACAACAAACCCATGGTAGTGAGTTTTAGCATTTGTGAAACATGCTAAACTTGAAAAGATCAACAAGATGGTCAAGAACATGAGGCTAACAATGCCGGTTGATTGAGCCATGGGTTCGATTGGTTTGAATGCCGGTTATTGGTTTGTAGATGAGTTTGTGAGAGTTAAGATGGGCTGTGGTTGGTTTATATAGAGTGAAGGAGAATGAGGTTGTTTGGAGGTAGGCAAAGTAGGTTTTGGGATTAAGATGTAGTGGTATACTTAGATTACATCACCAAATTTGTTAAACCAAGTTGGTGCACCAATGACTTGTAATCAGTACTTGCTTGCTTTAGAAGTCTACCATCTTATATTTTACATGCTACAAATTCAGTATAGTTACATTTTTAACTGCAACTAGTTGACCATTTACCAACTTCACTAAATTTCTTTTATTATTCTATGGTGTGTGCATTTGTATACCTCATTGAATATTTAACCACCAGGTTAAAGTTTTGAATTTATGTTAAATGCAAATCTTCAAAAACAGAATGGTTATAGAATCGGTTGCCCAGCGGACCGGATTTAAGAACTAGATGACGTCATGTATTAATTTGCAAATTGAAAATATACATATATAATTTAAGAAAACAAAATACGAAACAGTTTTATCTTTTTATGTCTTTAACAAAATATGGAGTTTAAAGCAGTAAATGAACCAATAAACAAGATTTTGGAAGAAAATATTTATAAAAATGTGAAAATCCGATTTAACCGCTAACATGTACCATAACTGGGCGGACCAAATATAGGTGGTTTAGTAGTACTCAACCGGTCCGGTTTTGAGAACATTGATTAATTGTACCCTATTTAAGGTAAGTTGTCATAAATTTTCAATTGATCCGCTTGTTAATCTCTCTTAATCTTGATGGTAACTCGTCAATTTGGATGCCAATAAAAGATGAATAAAAATCCTTTTCCTTCATAGCGTAAAAGAAATCCAAAATACCATATTATTTAAAATAGAAAATGACCAAAATACCATATTATTCAAAATAGTAAATAATATGTATGTTTAAAAAGGAAAATGAAGTGATTTTACTTTTGTTTTTCATAAAATAATAACATCTATATACTTCATTTTGTGTTTGTATTGTGTATTATTTATTATTTGTCAACTTCTTCGTTCAAAATATAAGTAAATATCGGTTTTGATTTAATAAAACGTAAAAAATAATTATTGGATTTTGGGTATGATGGGATCGGGTTAGATTGTCAAAAAGTCGTTAACTAATTAGGTGAGAATCTTGTTGAATTGTTTTAACTACAAATTAGTTAGTGATGTTCCAAAGTGACAACGATAGTTTATATGTATCATGTGGCAATTAGTGGCGTCATTTGGTGAATATATTATAATAACCAAAATTCATTTAAATATTATAATAACCAAATAATGTTAAAAAATATGTAATTTATCGTAAGTTTTGCAAGATAAGCTTTGTAAATAATATGTGATGAGAGTAAAGTAATATATTACATATGATTGGATTGGTAGTCGTGTTGCTTCTTCGTGATAACGACCAGGGTTCAAATTCTACTGGATTGGAACGGGTTTCAAATCATTGAGCTACTTAGCGAAGAAGACAATAAAATGGGTCGGTTAAATTAATAGTCTATAATTAGCTAAATGTGTATATCCTTTCAAACAAGGTTCTAGGTCTTCGAAAAGTTGAAACTAAAATTACATTACAAAAAAGGCTATACAAAACAAAACAAATCAAATTGAAAACCCCACTCTACATGTTAAACACAAAATAATTTTTATAACTAGATAAAAAAATTCTCAAGATGTACCAATATAAAACGTTGTGACCTCGATAAAACATTTTTGGGTTGGCTGCTAATCATAAATATTTGCATTTACACGACTTATCATAAAAAAATATAAATAAATATATTTAATGATTTTAGCTTTTATAGGTGCGTCTACACATAGCATACCTGGAGGCAAGTAAGTTGTCCATTCCAAATTGGTTTGTATTTTTAGATTAAAAATTTTTAAAATTAATAATAGTAATAATTTAGATCGAAAAACTTAAATAAATAAACATTTATTAACTTTCCTCGTACTACATTTTATCCACCAAGTGGAGGCAAATCTAACCACCGTTTGTTAATAGTCATGTTATGCAACAGGAGCTAGATATTGAACATATGATTTTACATATTCAGAAAAAAAATCAAATACAAATAGTTTTATCATACAAAACGTACGAAATGCATGAAAATGTAAAAAAACGCGGTGACATTTTCGTAATTATTTACTCGTAGAGTAATTATCAAAATTATCCTACAAATGGTCTTGTAAGGTAATTTTGTAAAATGACCTTGTAGGGTAATTTTGATCTTGTAGAATATCATAATTACTCTACAAATGATATTGTTTGGTAATTTTGATCTTGTAAGGTAATTTTGATCTTGTAGGGTAATTTTGTAGAGTATTATATTATAATTACTCTACAAATGATATTGTAGGGTAATTTTGAACTATATGTTCTTTGATAAACTTACAGAGTAATTTTGATACACTTATAGAGTAATTTTGATAATTATCCTAAAAGATCATTTTTTTAAATTACTCTACCAAATCAAAATTACCCTACAAGATCATTTGTAGAGTAATTTTGATAATTACCATACGACAAAATAATTACAAAAATGCAACCCCGTTTTTTTTTCTTTTGGTTTTTCATGTCTTTCGTACGTTTTGTACGATAAGGCTCTTTATATCTGAACTTAACTCTACATATTTATTAGAGTGAATTCCAAATTTTGTCCTTTATCTTTATATCTTTTTTTCGGACGGTGTCCTTTGTCTTTATAATTGACAAGTTTTGTACTTTATGTTTCCAAATCTTGCACGTTATGTCCTTTGGGCCAAACCTAGTTAATTTTTTCTTTTAAATCTGGTCATGTGCCTTACACATGAGGGCATTTTTATCAATTCACCAATGCAGGGACTAATTGTGTAAATAACATAAATATCTAACCATTTATTAAAAAAAATACTTAAAAAGGTTTTCAAGAAATATTCAACTATTCGCAAGTTCTACTCTCTCTATTTCTCATAGCTATCTCTCTCCACCCCACACTACCACCATCCACCCCATACCACCTGCCAAACCACCACCATCCGACGCACCACTCCACCACAACCTACCCCTTCATTCTCATTCTCAAAACTTAGCCTTCAATCACATATAATAATATCTCTCTTAATGTCGCAAGCAGCAACAACAACAAGATCTACAAATAAGAAGCAATTTGCTTCCTAATACTGTTTTGTCTAAGAAAAACCCAAACACCGATTGTTCACTGAAATAAAAAACGATTTGCAAATTGAAAAAAAAACACTCCACTGTTTGTTTCTATATTGACGGTTTTATTTGGGGTTTTAAGAAATATGTCCGGCAAGTGTTGACGATTTTCGGTTATCTCTGCTGCTAAATATCCGGCGATTTCTACTTGATTCAGACTCGGATCTGTTCTTGTTGACCGAGATTGGGTCGACAACTATAAGATCTGACCTGGTACTCGACGTCGTATACTGGAACGTCATCCAGATCTACAAAGATAATTAAGGTGGGTTTGATTTTTCATCTGGAACGTCGTCTAGAATCTGATTTGGATTCCAATTCGGATGATAATTAAGGTGGGTTTGAATTAGGAATTTAGGATTTTGAAATTGGGGGTTTTTGATTTGTGGGTTTTGAAATTTGGGAAAGAGTGTGGCCTGTTTTGCGCTAGGCGGCTATGATGATTTAGAAAATATGCTCGATGAGGAGCTCCTAATTGACCTTGATTCACAAACACAACCATCTGAAGATTAGTATTTTCTTTTGATAAATTGATTACTAAATGACATTGATGATGCATAATTTTTTACTTCAAAAACTATATACTTAGATTTGTCATTTTTTAAATTTTAGGCCAAGAATTCAACGAAGAAGATAATGTGCTTCAAGTTGATGATGGTATGAATGTTGGTGACGGCGATTTTGATGATGATCATGATTCGGATTCGCTAGATGATTGGTAGATTTTTATGTTATTGGATTGGTACTTTCATTTGTTGTTGGTTTTGAACTTTTTTATGTTCTTGGATTTGGTATTTTTGTATATTTTTGGATGACTAATAGTTGTGTTTTTAGTTCATTAACTATTTGGAATTTTATCTATATTTTATATATATTTTTATATAATTTATGACGTAATCCGGGTCTTAAATCCGGTCGAACCGGTCGGACAGGTCCAACCTTTGACCCCGTAAGGCGACCGGGTCAACCTCCAGTCCAGTCCAGTCCTGAAAACATTGGCAACAACCTGATTACGAGTCAAATATCACCAGTCGGAAATTCAGTCACAACAACCTGATTGCGAGTTTTCGAGTTTTATGAGATTTCGACTTTGTTGTGGAATCTCGAGTTCACTTGACTTTTTGAGTAGTTATGAGATTTCGAGTTCCCTATGGATTTTGAGTTCTTTATGAGATTTCGAGATCTCCGTTGTTCTCGAGTTTTAATGAGATTTCGAGTCAAAAATAATAAGATTTCAAGTTAGTATGAGATTTCGAGTTCTATGTAATCTCAAAATCTCTTATGGATCTCGAAAACTTGTTCTCCAAGGCTCGAAATCTATTAATCAATAGATGTTAGTTGTGATAAAGGTGAAATTCGAAAATTAAGGGATTCTGATATATCATGTTTCCTGTTTAAAAGATATTTTATATTTATTCAATGATATCGAATAACATCTAATAATATTAACAGATTTTTCGACATCTTAAGGGATAAAAATTAATCAAAACACAGGAAAACACCTTTTACTCCTGAATTTATTCCAAAATAAGGGAATATATTCGAATTTCACTAAGAACATGAAGAACCATAATTTTAATTAAATTAACTTCTGGAACCGAAATCTGAAATTTAAGTTGCTAAAACAGATATCGAAAATTATTGTAAGATATGATGTGATTAAACATCCGTTTAGAACATAAAATCCATGATTAGTAAGTTTAGTCGAATTTATTGTTTTTGAATTTTATCAGGTTTTCAGAAAGTTTGTTTTCCAGATTTTAATTCCAGATTCATGGAAACAACCAGAACTGATTGAGCAACATATGCTCTTATACCACATGTTGATCAGTTCTGTTTAAGCATAAGGGAAAACATGTAAATAATACCTGATACAGCAAACAGGCCAGCAGAGAATCCAGTCAGAGACGCAGCCATGGAGTTCGACATACTTGTCAAGATGATCTAGTTCCCCTTTAGGATATATGTTAATGATGGTAGTACCGAGTTTTATAAGGTTGAAGAACTCGTAGTAACGGAGAGAGGGGGGGCAAAATTATTTGTGACGTTATGAATGTCTAACTCTAATCCCTCTCTAGTAATTTCCTTATATACACCCAAGGGGAAACCCAATTAGTTAATAAGGGTAACTTGGCCCATCAACAATTACCAACTAATTATATTATAGGTTTTAATATATATTTGATCCGTATTATATAAATGATAATGATGGCTACTAGATTTGAAGAAACACTAGATTAATCGATCGGAATCAATTATCTAGGGGGTTTGAATCCGTATAAAAAGGTAAGTTTCCTCTCGTTCGATTTGGTTACGACTGATCTCCTTCTCCGATAATTCTGCAAAAAAGAAGCACCGTTAGCCTCGCCAAGGGGAGAAAAGGGTTCTCTCCTTGACCCGACTCCGGTGTGAGAATAAGTATGGGTTATGAAGAAGAAGATGTATTTGAGAAGTGTGTGTAACTTGAATTTCATACCTGAGTAGTTCTCAAATTTATAACCGGGAGTTTTTGGGCGGGAAAACCTGTTAGTGAAAAGTTGACAGAAGATGCTAACCCCGTAAGCGGTTACATTTCCTTCCGTCAAGCTTCTTGATCCGACGTGAGAGCACACGGATCGTGGCTTAGATCGAAGGCTGGGGATTTGCCACGTGTAAAGTGATCAAGTGGAGATTACTCTCTAATTACATGCTTTCGTTGTGATTTCAGGGATGCCTGAGATGGTGACACGTGTCCAGACGGTTATAACCGTCTTAGTGGTGCACGATTGTATTTCTTCTAGAAGATTACTGCTGTAATCTGGTGTGACACCTTATCGTGTGGAATCACCTGAATAGATAAATCCTAAGTATCGGTAAATAGTATCCAAGTCTGGATATTTAAGCAGAAGTGTTTATTTCGGGATTTTCATACTTTGTTTATAGGAGAAAGCGCAAGGATTTATGATTTCATTTGGGCGCGCAAGTGTTGATTGTTGACTGTTCTTTAAGTCTTTCTTTTTGTGAGACCAGTGCGCAGCTGCGCAAGGTACAAGGCTGAAAAGCAAGGTTGTGGTATGGTCCCAAGCACTTACTATGAGGTTTTTGGGACCTTACCCCTTCAAGATTAAATACATATAAATAAAAAATTTAATCTTACAATCTCCCACTTAGCCAAATAATCATTTATCGTGAGCATTAGATAAGTCTGATCAGAAGTTAATACTCATTTTAGCTTTAAACCTAGAACCGTAGCAGAGAAATACAACTGTTGAATCATCATTCGACTCAGGACCCCCATTAATCATACTACAACCTCAATTTCAACCTAACAGTTATGATCAAAATAAGTAAGCCCTTTAACGTTTGATTTGTACCTACATTTGTCTATATATCATTATACCGGTAGAACATATGTTATAGACATACAAAACCAAACTGATGAGAAAAATTAATTAATAGTTAGTCATTCATAGTACGATATGTAGTTGTACATGGTCATCAATTTAAACCGGTCTCTTTTATGAGCTCTCTTAATAAGACTTATGGGTAATAGACCTTCAGTTATAGGATCCTTAAGCATAGCATGAATGTATTCAATACAAAGATTTAGTTTCCTCAATTCGTTCATAAATGAATAATTAATTTCGTATCGAAAATTTAATGCAACACATCTCGAACTGTTACTGTTCAAGGAGACATGGTAGTTGACTTTATCATAATAAGTCTTCAATATAATTTATACGGAGTTAATAAACTTATGAGTTCGCTAATAAATTTCCAACAACATAAACCGAGGGGGAAAGGAAAACCCGACCTAGGATCCGTTGGGGAAACTTGACGGGAGAAAAAATTATGATGTTTAGAGATAAAGTAAACTCGATGACATCGATGCAACTAGGTGACGACGCAAACCAGATGTGGGAGGATATGGCGACTACGATCACTACAGTGGCGAATGAGACGCTAGGGGTCACAACAGGAAAGACAATTAGACATAAGGAGTCTTGGTGGTGGAATGAAGACGTGCATACCAAAATAAAGGATAAGCAACAGAGTTTTAGATATCTTTTGAGGTGCACAGATGAGGAGGAGCGGTTGAGGGTGAGGGAGTTATACAAGAAGGCAAAAAAGGAAGCGAAAAAGGCGGTGACCGAGGCAAAAAACACAGCCTACAAACAAATGTATGAACGTTTGGAAACGAAAGAGGGGGAGCATGATATGTTCAAGATTTCCAAAGCTAGGGAGCGAAGAAGACAAGATCTACGAGTAGTAAAGTTTATCAAAGGAGAGGATGGACATGTTTTAGTCAAGGCACATGACATTAAGTTGAGATGGCAAACCTACTTCCATAATCTTTTCAACGACGGCAGGGCATACCAACAAGAAAGCAGCAATCCCAGGACTCAAATGCGACAACGGGATAATTGCTACTGCAGGAGGATCACACATGAAGAGGTGAGGATGGCACTTAGGAAGACGGGAAGAGGCAAGGCAGTGGGTTTGGACAACATACCGATTGAGGTGTGGAAGTGTTTGGGGGAAGAAGGAGTCCGATGGTTAACACTTTTGTTCAATTGTATTTTCAAGAATGGAAAAATGCCAGATCAGTGGAGGAGTAGTGTCGTGGTGCCGTTATACAAGAATAAAGGGGACGCTCAAAGTTGTGGGAACTACAGAGGAATCAAACTGCTAAGTCACACTATGAAACTCTGGGAGAGGGTAATTGAGACTAGAATTAGAAGAGAAACTCAGGTTTCAGTAAACCAGTTTGGATTCATGAAAGGGAGGTCAACTACAGAAGCGATACATATTCTAAGGAGGTTGAAGGAAAAATATAGATCGAAGAAGCAAGATTTACATATGGTGTTTATCGACCTTGAAAAGGCATATGACACTGTCCCACGGCAACTGATTTGGGATAGTTTGGAGGGTCGAGGGCTACCTAGGAAGTATATAGACATAATTAAGGATACATACGATAAAACGGAAACTAGTGTCCGCGCGCCTGTAGGGGATACAAACTTCTTTCCTGTGGAGGTAGGACTACACCAAGGGTCTGCGTTGAGCCCTTTTCTTTTTGCGGTTGTCTTGGATGAGTTGTCCAAGTTGATTCAGGAGACAGTTCCGTGGTGCATGCTTTTTGCAGACGATATTGTCTTGATTGCAGAGACTAAACACTGCCTGAACGCGAGGGTAGAGGAGTGGCGAGTAGCTCTAGAGGGCAAGGGCCTAAGGATTAGTCGATCCAAGACTCAGTATCTACACTGTGATTTCAGTAGTGTAGCCGATGAGGATGACACCCAAATCACCATTGAGGATCAATTGGTCCCGCAGGTAACTAAATTTAAGTATTTGGGGTCGTTTGTACAAAGAGATGGTGACATAGATAGTGATGTAACCCATCGCATACAGGCTGGCTGGTGTAGATGGAGGGCAGCCAGTGGAGTATTGTGCGATAGGAGGTTCCCAACTAAACTAAAGGGGAAATTTTACAGGGTAGCAGTTAGGCCCACTATGCTATATGGTACAGACTGTTGGGCTATCAAGAAAACACAAGCGCGCAAGATGGAGGGAGCAGAGATGAGGATGCTGAGGTGGATGTGTGGACACACGAGGTTAGATCGGATAAGAAATGAGGTCTTTAGGGAAAGATTAGGAGTGGCTAGCATATCAGATAAGATTAAGGAGGGGAGATTGAGATGGTTTGGGCATGTGAAGCGGAGGCAAACGACGGCACCAGTTAGAGTAGTGGAAACTCTTACTGTGGAGGGGAGGAAAGGAAGAGGCAGACCCAAACTGACATGGGATGAGCAGATTAGGCATGATTTACTAGAGTTGCATCTTTCTGAGGACATGGTCCAAGATAGGACTTCGTGGAGGCGTAGGATTAGGGTTAAGGACTTCTAGAGGATTTTACAGTAAGGTCTTGGGTGTGTTTTAGGGACGTAGGTTTTCCTATCCTTTAAGTGACTTTACCGGTGATTGCATTCTTGTGTTCATGCCCAAATGATGTTACATGCTATTATACATGATCTACATTATATTGTGTCACACTGTTCATTTTCTTGGTTTTGGTGATTTCTTTTTTTTCTATTCTTTGACGTGGTGTATTGGTATGCTGTTCGTTTTGGAGCCGAGGGTCTCTCTGGAAGCAGCCTCTCTATCCCTAGGGATAGAGGCAAGGTCTGTCTACATCCCACCCTCCCCAGACCCTATAAGTAGCTTTGCTATTTGTGGGATTTACTGGGTATGGTTGTTGTTGTTGTTATTTAGTGACTATTGCTTTGTGATCAACAATATATAATGTCGTTATAACTTAGGTTGTTGATATCAGTCCATTATGACTCCTCCATGAGATAGGTGTTGTCTACTGACATAAGGATATACCCGAAATTACATTTTGTCATCTTTAAATATTACAAAGTTAGAGTAATCAACCGGTTTGAGTTCTCACTTTTTCTTTAAAATTATAGCCTCTCGTTTCTTTTAAAGATATTGTAATACTGTATTACGTGCTTCACATTTATCTAGATATATCTAGTGTGTTGCAATGTGAGTAATATCTAAATGAGTATAGACTTGAACTTACATAAGGCTTCTAATTAATGAAGCGTAAGGAAATAATCTCATTTATCCTAGTATCCTCTAAAGGAGAGCATTATTATTTGTTACATATGTAAGGACCCATTTAAGGTTAAACTTATAGAACAAAACTAATGTCCCATTGGGTCTATCTCGGTATGTTATGATATCTATCACGTAAAAGATATATTTGAGATCTATTATATCAAAGTTTGTGTTAACAATGCTTTGACTTATGTAAGATATACTTGTCAAAAGAATGTCATCTATATAAGGACAAGTTTATTTTAGTTGCTCCCACTCATCTTGAGGTATGTACATTAATCCGCTTGGTTCTTGATGAAAATAAATGTGTTCAAATTTCATCGCATTATGATGTTTGCATTAACCCATACATGGATTTTATCAGCTTGTAGACAAACTGTTCTTTAACCTTAAGTTTAGAACTTTCAGGTTGTTTTATAAACATGTAAATATGCCAGCCAGTTGTTAGGGAAAGTTGTTTTAATGTTCATCTAATGTAGCTCAAAATTATTATCAGCTACTAGAACAGTGATGATCCTAAAAGAAATCTTTTGTAAGATAGGTAAGAAAGATTCATTGATAATTTATCTCTTCCCGAGTATAACCTTTGACAATCAATCATGCTTCTTCGTGTCTTAACGTTTATATCAGGATTTGGTTTAGTTATGAACACTCTTAGGTAATTCAATCAAATCCCAAACGTTATACGAACACATAAGATCAGTTTTACTATTTTCCATTTAGAAGATTGATTGACGCTAATGGCTTAATTAGAGGAGATAGGATCAGTAAACTTTTCCAAAATCCATTTTAACTTCAGTCAGGGAGGTTATGTAATCATCAAAGTTAGTAGGTTTTTAAACCTAGATGACTTCCTGAGTTGATTATTGGGTTTATTAGAAGTTTCAGTTTTATGGATTAGCTCTTGGTTAGGTTTCTATCATTTTCAGGACTCTAAGTTTGTAAGAGTTGGTGCAGTATGGTGTACAAGAGGTGTAATCGGAGTTAAATTCGGAGTAAAATTTAATGACTCTCTTCTCCCGCCTCATGTATTCCTTGCAAGTCATGATAAGGACTTTGACTGCTCCCACTGACCTTAGAAATCTTTAGGAACTCAACATGCTTAGGGTCAATATTTAACGACCAACAGATTCTAATAGAGAAAAACAAATTAGTGACGTTAGTCGTTGTAGTTTCTCTTGTTGAGGATCATGTTAGTTTAGGTAAGAAATTTAAGTGTGCCCACAATTAAGCAACAATGAAACTATTGTAAGAGTAGCATTAGATTTTAAGGAGACAAGTTTTGATGGAATAGTGTCGAGATGGAGCAGTGTCTTGTACAAGAGGTGTAAATTGAATTAATCTGAAGTTTTCACTCCCCCGCCTCTTGCAACTATTGCAGGTTATATTAAGACACTTAATGCTCCCACTGATCTTTGATATCTCTAGAAATGCTACAAGAGAAGTTTCAATGAGGTACGTGACGTGGGAACCTATCATACATATGTTAGACTTTATTTGATTTCCTTAATGTCCACATGTCATAAGAAACTTAGAGACATATTTAATAGAGATCTTATTAAGTATATATTTGAATAGATTTCTTTTAAGACCGTGGGCCATGTGAAACAAATTTAGATACAAGTTGATAGTCTTTAATTGATAAATGAATTATGTCTGGATATTCCATTTGGAATAAGTTTCACGAATGTCAATGAATAACTTATGGTGGACCCATATTTATTCCTTTAGCCAAGTCATATTTTAGGGCTTTTAACATCATGATTTAGAATCACTTAGAATGAGATTAGATGAAAAATCATCCTCATTAACCATGTCATGATTTCTCATGAATGTCGGTTACAATGGATGAAATTTATAGGTCTCATTTTCCTTTTGTCAAATGCTCATTTGCATGATAACAAAAGTTGTGAAAGTGTAAAGTATCATCTAGTTTCATCTTATTAATGTTTCTATCCAGATATTGAGAACAAATAATATAAGAGTTTAAGGTAAGTGTGACTTTATGCTGGTTATGCAAACCTCACAACCATCATAACATAGCTTAAGTATTAATACTATATTCTGATTAATTTCTAGAATATGTAAGGTATCGAAAAGCGTTGTTAAAAGACTGCTTATTATGGTTCTTATAGCCTTAACATTTAATTTTGTCACTAACTCTCATGTTAGTTATTTGTTGACTACTAGTAAGGAAACGTATAGAACTAGGCTCAACTTATCATGTGTAAATTGGAATATTAAAATTATCAGACTTAAAGATCATTAATAGGAACTACATATTTTAGTTCATCCAACTTTTCTTTTGAATCATGGATAGTCTCGTTGCTTCTAGTCAAAAGACATAATTATGCAGTGAGGGCCTTAAACTGCATGTAATGCAGGTGGTGCGATTAAGTGTCTGTGTGACACAGTACGATTAAAACAGTCTAGGTTTCACTTGTGACACTCGTGTAATTCCATCTATGAACCGTAATATGTGCAATTAAACATGTTGATATATTTTGAAACGAAACAACTAAACCAGTGGAACTCACCAGCAGCGTTTAGCTGACCTTTTTTAAAACTAACATGCATTTCAGGTAACTTGAGACTGATGTGATCCGTGTATGTTGTTCAAGACGTGTTTATTGGCAAATATTGAGATAGACGCATGCGACTTAGAAGACTTATGTGGTTCATGGGAACAGGCAGTTGTAGCATACATGTAGTATGTAATCAACATTTTGTAATTAATAAAATGTAATAAAAGACATCATGTTCGATTTATCCTATTCATCATGCTCTACTTTTCTTCTGTATCACTTTTATCAGAGGAGAGCAATAGGATTATCGTGTCTTAATAGATAATCAAGGATTTAATTTAAGAGCTAATCTTATAGAAACTTTAAGTAAAGAAAAACATATTAGGTTTAGGAATTAGAGTGGATGAGATACTGATTTATAGAAGAAAGTTACAGTGAGTAATGTTATGGGTACTAAAAAATTAGGCAGATAAAATATGATCATAAGATTAATGAAGGATCATTAATGTGAGGATCGTTATTTGAAGAAGTTCTGGTATGTCTATTACTAACATCAAAATAATAGACTAATCTGAAAATTCTACTTAAACGAAGACAAATCACCTTTGGGCAGAAGTGAAATCATTTAAGTATGTGTGCAAAGTAATTGTGACAAATCAGCTTTGGCCAGAAATGAGACAATACATTGGTTATGCACTTGTTAAGTGATGTCTGTCGTTAGTGACATGCAAAAAACCGAAATAAACTAGTAGCTAGAGTAAGTCGGATATCGAACCAGAGGAGGATTGTGGAAAGTGTCGAATGAAAAGTATTTAGTAACAACTGTAAAAAAATAAATAAATAAACTGAGGATTGTTTGATTTGTGGATTAACTAAAAATTACAAACTAAATGTGAGATTTAAATCAATAGAAAGAACAATGGTTCCTCCAGATTTCAGGTTTTACAGCTAGATTCAATTATGTGTTTAATCGAAACACTCACATAGACATAAGTGTTTAACCTAATTCATCAATTGTGATAACCAACGACTAAGTACTCCGGTCAATACGTAACGGGAGGTTATCGAATGATTATCAATTACAATTTACAAACCCTAACCCCATGTCAAATATATCCCAATTACTAGAACTCTCGGGAACTGAATGCTTAGAAATTAAGGTTTCAATAAACGTAACTGTTTACAATCAAGAAATCAAATCAATGGTGAAAAGCATCGAATGCTTAGATCACCAGGTAAAACGATTGTGTCAACACATAAAATTATCTAACTTACAAAAACCCTCCATCCGGAGGAAACCACCAGGAGACTAGCCGCTCATGTGGTAAGATTGATCTTCGTAGGCTTCTCCCTCTTCATCTCTCTCTTGTCTGCGTCGAAGATGTGATGAGTTCATCTGATCCCCTTTAACTTTAGATGTTGCCGCCCTATATCTTCTATCATTCACGTTGGGCCCTCCAAGGATAATAGTGCCCACCATGGCGGCCCATAAAAGTGTTGATGATAATTAATGTCAAGCCCACTATGCATGCCACCAAGCCCATGTTGATGAATGATTATGTTGATGTCCAGCCTCCTTCACGTGACTTCGGCTGCCTTCATGTGATCTTATGCGATGTGATTATAATAAGTAATAACCCCCCATAAAATAATAGTGCCCATTTGTGCATGTATAATGATTCCATGTTTTATTAAATTTGTGAAGCAAAAGCATAATGATGATGCTGTTGACTTGTTCACGTGACTTCTATGCCTCCAATAATGATGATTGTTGTTTGCTTCCTTGTCTGCATGCATGTTGCTACTCCCCAAGAAGTCCCCTTTCACATGATGTTTGTTAATAAAGTTTGACTATTATGACCCTGATAACAAATCATTCCTCCACATATGATGTCGGTCAAATATGCTTATTTATAATGACCGTAAGTTACGCTGGTAGAACCGTAGGCTACGATCCGATTCTTCTGTGAACTTTTTATTCAGCCAATGTCAACTGTAACTTACCGTTTATACACCGTAAGCTACGTTGCTAATATCCCAGCCACAGATAACTTGAACTCAACTTACAGCAAGTGTCACTATCGCTCCCTGAATTTTATTATTTCTCATTTCTTGTCCCTTTGAGCTATCTTTCGACCCGAACAATCTTCCGACTAACACCTTTCGCTATGTTTATCATCCACGGGCGTTCCACTTCATCACTAAACCCTCCAACTTTACCGGTTTAAGCCGATTAACCTGTAACACCACAACAACTCGTAGATATCACATTCGCAACGCATAACCGCTTAAAACACAATAAAACACATATTATAACACACTTAACACTCGGGTTTTGTACTCTCCATCATTAAGTATGCTAGACATGAATGAATTAAATCAATTTTGGCCAGAAATAAGACATTCATGTTTTTAATGTATAATTAACATAACTTTTATAATACTTGAACAATAACAGATGTATCAAATCACCTTTGGGCAGAAGTGATAAATCAGAAGCTCATTCAAGTTAAGCTATTTGTTTTTGTAAAACAACTAATAAAGTAATGAGATTTCGAGAACATGTTAGATTTCAAGGACATGTTAGTTTTCGATAAAAACTTAGTTTTCGAGAATCTTGTGTAAGTTTTCGAGTTTATGGTGATTTCGAGTTCCTTGTGTGTACCACCAGTCAGAATCTCAGTCGCAACAACTTGATTGTGAGTCAAATATCACCAGTCGGAATCTCAGTCTCAACAACCAATGTTTTTAAAACCGGACCGGGTCTGCTGGTCGGACCGGTCCGGCGAGATTCGGAGCCTTTACCTGGCCGGTTCAGCACATCAGTCCGTTTCAACATTAACCCGACGGTGGGCGGTCGGGCAGGCGAATCGTCACGTAGGGTCGGGCCGGTCAGCTTTTTAATTAAATAATGGAATAAATCATATGAAAACCTAATCTAATTCAACTCTGTAGTCTGTATACGCCTCCATCTTCACTCTGTAGTCTGTATACGCATCCATCCATTATCGATCATCAGTTCCTTTCCTTCCTTCCATCCATCCATCTTCAATTCAGTTAGGGATGATATTGGTATAGTACCCGTACTCATACTTGTACCGGTACCGAAAATACCAGTACCGAATTTGAACAAAACTGGGTACCAAATACCGTACAAAATATATAGGTACGGTACAGGTACGAGTACGGTACCCGCTTTGGTACCATTTTGTTTTTATTTAGTTTTTGAGCACTTATACGAGTACTAAATAGGTAAAATTGACATGAGTACCAATATCGTACAAGTACCAAATAGGTAAAATTGGTACGAGTACCAATACGATAAGGGTACCATATAGGTAAACTCAATATGAGTACTATAAATATCATAATACGAAAAAAACATAATACAAAAAATACTTTTAAAGGTGTACATAAAATTCGGTACCAGTGCCCGTTTTTACCCGTACCCGTACCAATACCGAAAGTACCGAATACCAAAATCAATAAAACTGGGTACTGATACATGTACCAAATACCGAAAATCGGTACGGGTACATGTACGGGTGCGGGTACGGTACGGGTACGAGTACAAGTATTTGGGAAAAAAAGCCCATCCCTAAATTCAGTTCATCGACACCCATCCTGCCATCCATCTTCAATTCAACTCAATGATTCTTCATCTTTAGTTTCAGGTATCAGATTTATTTGTAATTTGTTTATGAAACTATGTTAGGTTTTTTTTATTTAAGTTTGCCTATGATTTAATGATGCTAAATTGCTAAAAAATGATGAATTTTGTCAAATTAGGGATGAAATTAGTCAAATTAGGGATGGAAACATATTATTTTAGGGGAAGATTGTTTATGAAGTTGCTAATTAATTGATGAAATTTGTCAAATTAGGGATGAATTGTTTGCCTATGAATCTATGTTAGGTTTTTTTATAAGTTTGTCTATGAGTTATTAATGCTAAATTGCTAATTAATTGATTATAAGATTCGATACGTTATATTAGATTTGAAACATAAATGAACAAATTCTTTTGTGATGTTATATACATGTTAATCCCTTTTATGTTTTTTATATCTTGTAGAGTACGGATTCACAAGAAGAAGAGGAAACTAATCCCCAATCCTAGTCGACCGCCCACTCAAATGTTCACTCGAAGATGGATATCACATGGAAATATATTACCGAAGCTCAAGATGAACTTGGTAAAAAGATGCGCATTTGTACATTTTGCAAAAAGTCATTTCGTGGAGGGGGTATTAACCAAATGAAACAACACCTTGCTGGAATTAAAGGAAATGTAGTTGGGTGTTTAAAGGTTCCTGCGGATGTAAGGTGTCAAATGAATATTTTGTTTGAAGAGAGTACGCAAAGAGGTAAAAATACAGTTTTAGAGACTGTGACGGGTATTACGCTAAAAACAAAAAGTCTTGGTAAAAGGAAAGCTTCTTCAACATCCGACAACACACAATCGTATTTCTCAAGAGGTATAAATGATCGTACTCAACCTTCAATTAAATCTGTATGGGAAAGTAAGGAAAGAGTTCATGATACGGATTTAGCTGTAGCCATGTGGCTATATGATGCATGCATATCGATAAATGTTGTAAATTCTCCCATTTTCCAATTGCAATGAGTAAAGTAGCTTCCATGGGGCATGGATATACGGGACCTTCCTACCATCAAGTTCATGTAAATTTGTTGAAAGATGCTAAGCAATCTGTGAAACTTATAGTTGATTCTTATAGAGAGCAATGGGCCGAAAAAGGTTACACTATAATGGGTGATGGATAGAGAGACATTAGACAAAGAGCTCTAATTAATTTTTTGGTTTATTATCCAACGGGAATTTCATTCATCAAATCTGTTGATGCTTCTGATATTGAGAGTAATGCTGAAAGTGTATGCAATTTGTTTAGTGAAATTGTTGAGAGTGTTGGTTCCAAGAATATTGTTCACTTGGTCACCGATAATGTTGCAAATTACAAAGATATCCAATGATTTATTGGTCTCCTTGTGCGGCTCACTGTATCAATTTGATCTTGAAGGATGTTTCAGAAATGGAAGATATGTCTACTTTGATACAACTTGCATCATGAATTACAGTTTTCATCTACAACCACAAGTGGCCTCTAAATTGGTTGATCAAAAGACCCGGTTGGACATAAATTATCCATCCAGGGGCCACCCAATTTAGCACATCGATGTGTGTAAAATGCAACATATAAATTACATCAAATGTGGTATAAAACTAACCCTTTTTACTACTAATGTTGGAAAAAGAGTGCTTTTGTCTTCCTTTTGTATTTTCAGTACTAAATGAGCGTAATTGAACAAAAGGAACAAATATGCAGCTAAATCTAACATAAATACAAGAAAATGAATAAACGTGGCATGCCCGACCCCTCGACAACATCTTCCCACGCAAAAACAAAGGAACGGAAGGCTGACCACGGCCCCGTGCCCAGCGGACACGAGGGCGTGGTCAGACACTTGCAAAAAAGACAAACTCATAGAAGCTTCTATTCCCAGCATGGGGGCGTGCCCAGCTCAACACGGGCCGTGGTCAACGATAAGATTCGCAAAATCTTGCAAATCTTGATAGTACAGATTAGCTTCTGCACACGGGGCCGTGCCCAGTGAACACGGGGGCATGTGGAGCCTAATAAAGAGAATTGCAATTAATGAAGAAAGAGAAAGAGGATGGACACGGGGCTGTGTCCGGGCTTCTGTGCAGGCAATAAATAGGGGTGCTTGGCTCACTTCAAAGGGATCCCTTGGAAAACCACCTCTCTACCACTTCACTCACACTCCACCACCATCACAATACCCACATCCACCACCATCATCCATCATCCATCTAGAGTGTGTGTTGTAGTCTCGGGATCCAAGATTGATAGTAAGAGTTCTTGACAATCAAAGGCCATGTTTGCCTAAGTCTCTTACATCACTTGGTGAAGACAAGAATTTAGTGTAATACTTTTGATTTTTTAATCTTTTCACACTTTTTATTTGGTTTTGTATTAATGGCTTTAATAACTAGTTTCTTATGTTGAAGGTGAAACTTCCTTATCATTTGTCTGTGGTGTCTTGGCGTTATTTTACTGTCTATATAAAATAAAAGATTTACACCATTCATATCTCTACGGTCTATATAGAGATATGTTGGCTACCTGGTCGGGGGGTTAAGGGAATGGTTTGGTAAGGTTCTTGCCTTGTTCAGTGTATAGATCCTGCAAGGACCTGGGTCAAGCTTATTAGGACCTCCTTCAATACCCACTGGTATTGGATGGCGGGGTGCGAATGGTTTGATCCCCTCATATGTAAACTACTATTAATACATTAACCCGGCTACTTAGGATTGTATCCCTGCTGATTCAAACCACTTAGCCGAGGGTAACGTCACCTTCAAAAGAGGGGCCTACCACATTACGCATTAATAACTTAATTAATTATCTTCCAATATTCCAACCCTTTAGGATTGTATCCTTGCTGACTCAAACTACTGGGTTGAGGGTAACGTCACCTTCAAAAGAGGGGTCTACTACTATAACTAAGATAATCTCTTAAAAAGTGGAAAAGTGCGGAAATTATCAAAGGTTACACTAAAGGCGAGTCGGATCCAAGTGATTCATCTTGTCTATCTGTTTTATTTTATTTTTATTTTCAGCATATTTAGTTTTTATTTTTATGTTTAAAACCTTTTCTAAAACTTTTGATTTGATTAGACGTTGAGGATAAACCGGTATTAAAAGCTCTTGTGTCCTTGGACGACCTCGGTATCTTACCAACGCTATACTAGGCTCACGATGGGTGCACTTGCCCATGTGTGTGTTTAGTGTTAGTAGAATATCATGTTTTATAAATTTAAAACTTGACTAACGTGTTAAAAAGGGCTTAAAATATAAATAAAAATATAATACACCCGACACACACCAAGTTTTTGGCGCCATTGCCGGGGACACAAGGATTTTAAGAAAGCTTAAAATCGACGGCCTAATCAGTTTTTCAAAAAACCTTTTTAAAACTGGGCGCATTTTTTTCATTTTAGTTAGTTTTTGCATTACAGTAGCCTGAACACGGGGCCGTGTTCACTGAACACAGGGCCGTGCTACATAATTTTTACAAAACTCCCAGATACAGTGTGTGAACATGGGGTCGTGTTCGTTGAACACGCCCCGTGCTGCACAAAACTAGTTACATTTTTTAAACGCCCAGATACAGAACCTGAACACGAGGCCGTGCTCACTGAACACTAGGCCGTGTCCAGCCTCTGTTTCCGTTTTTATTTTTGTTTTCTGGTCCCGAGAATCTGTTATGATTTGCTGAGTGATTCTTATGGATCAATACTCAGGAGGTTACAACTACCACTTTGAGGAGGATGATTATTGGGAAGAGTATTGTACTATTTGTGGCAATCCTCATTCAGTGCAATATTGTAACTTATTTCAACCTTCCCCTTCATACAACCACTATAAGGAGCCCAGGTACGAGCCATCAACTTCATACACACCCTTTGTAGAGCCTAGGTATGAACCTTCTCCCTCATACTCATATTTTGATGAACGGAGGTATGAGCCTTCATACTCATACTTTGAGGAACCAAGATATGAGCCTCAACCTTCATATACTTACTATGAGGAACCATGGCATGAACAACCAACCTCATATGAGTACTATGAAGAACCAAGTTACGACCCTTTTCCATCATATACTTACAATGAGGAACA
Source organism: Helianthus tuberosus (assembly GCA_030545235.1). Taxonomy (NCBI): domain Eukaryota; kingdom Viridiplantae; phylum Streptophyta; class Magnoliopsida; order Asterales; family Asteraceae; genus Helianthus; species Helianthus tuberosus. The sequence continues at coordinate 113,519,087 of CM060399.1, forward strand.
ATGGTGTGAACCATCTACCTCATATGAGTACTATGAGGAGCCAAGGATCGAACTTCCGAATTCAAGCTTTGATGATACTTATTCAACTCACTTTGACGAACCACCAACTATCTCACTCGTAGCCGAAAAGATAATAGAACACCTTAAAACTATCGAGCGCTGTATAAAAGAAGCCCGCGCAAGGGAAGAGGAATCTCGCGCAAGGGAAGAGTTAACTTGTAATAAAGAAGAGATAGTTGAAGAGGTAAAAATGAAAGAACAAGAAAGTGAAAAACCGACACATGAGTTAAATAACGAAAAAGGTGAGTCCGATAACGTTAAAATTCAAGAATAGTCTAATTTTCAAGAAATTAATCTCTTGTCACCTTCTTTCGAAAACCATTGTTTAGTACCCACTCATGCTAAGTTTTTAAAAGAGTTAAACACTAACACTAAAGTTGACGAAATGGTAAGCGTTAAGTTAACAAATGATCAAACTACGCTAATAAAATATGATCCATTTGAAATTAACATTACAACGGTTCCATGTTTCTTTCAAAATTCCTTTATAAGTAATATTACAATTGATAAAGATCTTTGTGTTAATATAATGCCAAACTACATTTTCGAAAAATTAATTATTAGTGATTTTTCTCCACTTCAAATACCCATTTTTCTATCTAATCGAAAAACAGTAAAATCAATAGGGATAGTTGAAGATGTGTTAGTCCAAACCAATCAACTGGTAATCCCAACTGACTTCGTCATCCTTGATGACGCTCCGTTAGTGTTGGGACGACCTTTTGTAAAAACCTACGAAGGTTTGAAAATCGGAAGAAAAACAATCTACCTATTCAATTAGGGGCATTCAAAAGAAGTGTCGATCTTGAGCGTTCAATGAAATATCCATTCGGCAATGATGACCCCCTAATTGAAGATGAAGATGAGCCACCCGATACAAGAAAAGAAATTGACCACTTTGTTGAAGAAGAGGTCGGCATAGAACAAACCTTTTTGGTTCTTGATCAAAATGAGAAACCAAATAAGGAGTCTCCCAAAGACCCACCACTTGAGCTCAAAGAACTTCCAAAAGGTTTGGAATATGCTTTTCTCAACAAAGATGGTAAGTTAACTGTAATTATTTCTTCTAAATTAACTAGTGTAGAAAAAGATAAACTAATCTCACTTTTGAAAAAACACAAGAATGCGATCGCTTGGAAGCTTGTAGATATTAAAGGAATAAGCCCTTCCATGTGCACGCACAAAATTTTAATGAACGATGACTATAAATCGGTAATACAACCACAACGTAGAGTAAATCCAAATGTCCAAAAAGTGGTTAAAAATGAAGTCATCAAATTACTTGACGCTGGACTCATTTACCCAATTTCCGATAGTCCTTGGGTAAGTCCCGTTCAAGTAGTTCCTAAAAAGGGAGGTATGACGGTGGTCACTAATGAGAAAAATGAATTAATACCAACAAGAACCGTCACAGTATGGAGAGTTTGCATAGATTATCGTCGATTAAATGAGGCAACAAGGAAAGACCATTTCCCCTTACCTTTTATTGATCAAATGTTAGAAAGAGTATCCGGTCATAAATTTTATTATCTCTTAGATGGTTTTTCAGGTTACTTTCAAATACCGATAGCACCCGAAGACCAAGAAAAGACAACATTCACATGTCCCTATGGAACTTTTGCTTATCGACGCATGCCCTTTGGTCCATGTAATGCCCCCGCAACATTTCAACGTTGCATGGTGGCCATTTTCCATGATATGATAGAAAAGACAATGGAAGTCTTCATGGACGACTTTTCTATCTTTGGAGATTCATATGACCAATGCCTCGATAACCTTGAACGAATGCTATCCCGATGTGAGGAAACTAACCTCGCCCTTAATTGGGAAAAATGCCATTTCATGGTAACTGAGGGAATAGTACTCGGTCACAAAATCTCAAGCGAAGGAATGGAGGTTGATCGAGCAAAAATAGACACTATTTCTCGATTACCACCCCCACCCTCCGTTCGAGCTATCAGAAGTTTCCTAGGACATGCCGGATTCTATAGGCGATTTATCAAATACTTTTAAAAAATCTCAAGACCTCTAACAAAATTACTTGAAAAAGATGCTCCATTCATATTTGACAAGGATTGCAACTAAGCATTTCTTACACTAAAAGAAATGCTAGTCAATGCACCTATCATGATAGCGCATGCTTGGAAATTACCTTTCGAAATCATGTGTGATGCAAGTAACTTTGCAGTTGGAGCCGTCTTGGGACAAAGAAAAGATAAGCATTTTCACCCAATATATTACGCTAGTAAAACACTTCACGATGCACAAGAAAATTACACAACAACTGAAAAAGAGTTACTAGCTGTAGTATTTACTTTTGATAAATTTCGTTCTTATCTTGTTCTTTCTAAAACGATAGTTTATACAGACCATGCAGCCATTCGTTATGTCTTTAAGAAACAGGATGCTAAACCACGTTTAATCCGATGGATTCTACTCCTCCAAGAATTCGACATTGAGATAAAAGACAAAAGAGGAGCAGAAAACACCGCTGCATATCATCTATCTCACTTGGAAGATCCAGCTTTGGAGGCAACTAGGGACAAGCTGATCAATGAAAAATTCCCAACGGAATCCCTTGAAATGGTGGAATACCGAGAAGAGCCATGGTACGCCGACTATGCTAACTACTTAGCTAGCGGAATAGTCGCGAAAGGATGGCCACATCATCAAAGAAAAAAATTCTTTGCCGATGTAAATCATTATTTTTTGGAAGATCCTTATCTTTTCAAAATGTGTGCCGACCAACTCATCCGACGATGCGTACATGGTAGTGAAGCAAGAAGAATTCTCCGCCATTGTCATGAAGGTCCATACGGAGGACATCACCACGCGAAAGGTATTTGATTTAGGATTCTATTGGCCAACCATTTACAAAGACGTCCAAAGTCTTGTCAAAACATGTGATGCATGCCAACGATCAGGTAATATTTCTTCCAAAAACGAAATGCCACAAAATGGCATTCTTGTTTGTGAAATTTTTGATGTGTGGGGACTTGACTTTATGGGACCTTTCCCACCGTCAAAAGGAAACAAATATATACTTGTGGCAGTGGATTACTTGTCAAAATGGGCCGAGACCGAAGCCCTTCCAACAAATGATGGAAGAGTCGTGGTAAGATTCCTGAAACGATTATTTTCTCGTTTCGGAACTCCAAAAGCATTAATTAGTGATAGAGGTACCCATTTTTGTAACCATCAACTTGAAAAAATCTTAACAAGGTATGGGGTCTATCACCGGGTCTCAACAGCATATCACCCTCAAACAAACGAACAAGCCGAAGTGACTAATCGAGGTTTAAAAAGAATACTTGAAAAAACCGTAGGATTAAATAAAAAAGAATGGGCCGATAAATTAGACGATGCTTTATAGGCTTTTCAAACTGCTTATAAAACAACAATAGGTACCACCCCATATAAGCTTGTCTATGGAAAAAGTTATCATTTGCCAGTAGAAATCGCACACAAAGGCTACTGGGCAATTAAAAATGTAAACTTAGACATAGGAATTGCCGGTAAAAATCGATTATGTCAATTAAATGAATTAGACGAATTGAGAAATCACGCATACTCTCACTCCGAAATTTATAAGGAAAGAATGAAAAATTTGCATGATAAACACATTAAACCTAATGAATTTCGGGTAGGAGATCAAGTTCTATTGTTTAATTCACGACTTCGATTATTTCCTGGTAAACTAAAGTCTAGGTGGACGGGGCCTTTTTCTATCACCCATATTTTTCCTCACGGTGCAATTGAAATTAAATCTCGGAATGGAATCCCATTCAAAGTCAATGGCCAATGGCTAAAGCTTTATCAAGGATTTATTGAGGATGAAGATGAGGAAATCTCGCTGCAAGCGGCCGAAGAATGAACGAAGGTTTGATCATCAACATCATATCTTGTAAGTGGCGAACGTTAGAAAGGCTTCTAAATCGGTAAGGTTTCTAAAACCAAGTTTCGGGAAACAGGGCACTCACACGTGCACTTAAAAAAAATAATAATATATTTTTGTCCTCCCACGGGGCCGTGTCCAGCGTACACGGGGCCGTGTTCGCGCAACTGTCGGGGATAAAACCCCTTTTTCCTTCATTTCTTCATTTCAACACGCCCCGTTTCCCCAAAAACTCTCTGGTTCCATTGGAAATTTCTGCAGATTTTCAAATTCCTCCGACTTCTAACAACGTCAAGGTGTGATTCTATCATCATAGTTAGTTAGATTAATCACTTGCATGTAGTTTAACATCAAAAATTTGGGGAAAAAACTAGGGTTCTTCAACTTGAACCGGATCGAACCTCAAATTTTTGCTTAGATCTGTTAGTAGTAGTTTAGTTACATGTTATAGGAAGTAAATCAACTTGAATTGTTTGTAGATTTGCCCGATTTCTCACAAAAACCTCAAACCCTTGTTTTTGAACCGAAAAAGATGAAACTGAAGGGGTAAACGATTTGTTTTGGGAAAAACGGCAGTTGGGGTTTCATTTTCAGGGAAAACCGCCCCTACTGGACCAAAAATTTTCAAGTTTTTGAAACCAGGACGAAAAATCACATTTTTGGGAAACAGACGCCTGAGCACGGGGTCGTGCTCAGCAGACACGGGGCCGTGTCCAGCTAAATTCCGGCGAACATGGGGCATGTCCAGTGGATACGAGGCCGTGTTCAGTTAGCTGTTTTCAGTTTTCTTCAAAATTTTATTGTTTCGTGCTAATTGTTTTGTGTTTTCTTTCAGATGGCCAAGAAATTTACGAGATTCAACCAGAATGAGTGGGCCGTTTAAGCCCGGTTTGAAGTTCTCAAGACAAGGCCCGAAGAAAACCCGAGACAAGTCTGCCTTGAAACCTTAGAAGCAGTAGGACAACTCGACCGCTTTAACAACCTCGTCACTGGTCCACCCCGGGCAGCCCTTTGTACTAGACTCCACTCGTCCATGAATACAACATGGAGTTCTACAATACATTGGCGTTCAAGGAAATAGCTGAACCGTTCGATAATGAGGGAGTGGAATTTCGTTGTGCTGGGAATGTGCTCTCAATTTCAATTGCATAATTTGGGGCAATCATTGGGTTATATGCTGAAGAGGATGCAGGAGACGAGGAGAAGACGGGTGGTCTCCGTGAGCTCCCACCGGACCAACGTCAAGCAGCATGGGCTCAGATTGGGGAAGGACACTACAACCCAAGCCAGACCAAGAGCACACAGTTGCGGGACCCTTTATACCACTACATCCATAGGGTCCTTAGCAACTCCCTCTGCCAACGACACGACAATACTGGTGTTGTAAGCTTGCGAGATCTTTTGGTCCTTCACTACATTTACAACCGTGTAGCCCTTGATGTTCCATACCTTCTCCTACGTAACATGCACTTGAACCAACTAGCCAATCCCCCGACCCTTATCTTCTTCGGAGGGTGGGTTTACCGCATCTTTAAGCATTTCGTGCAAGGGATGCCAAGGTCCTTCCATAGGGGCCCGTGGTCGGGGAAGGTGGATCTCGTCATATGCCGCTCGATGGGGATTATAAACGAAGCGGGTGACAGAACAATCAGATTTCAAACGGTTCAAGGGCTTGTGTGGAACCCTCAAGAAGCTCTCGTCCTTCACGCTCCACAAATCCGTCCTCCTCCGCAGTACCAGTATCAGCACCATGGTGATCCGGGCCAATCCTCCTCTCAGGGAGGTGGTTTTCCTAATTTTCAAAGTTTACATGATTTGTTGCAGGAAAACCTCATGTGCACCCGAAAAACCTACAATATGGCAAGCAACACGTACGCCCGAATCGGAGTTATAGAGAGGAACGTCTTCGAAATTCAAGATGACATCGGCAATATCCGGGAGTACATGGTGGGCCAAGGAGGGGATGACGAGGACGACGATATGGATTGAGCTGGAGGCGTTGGTGGTGGCATTACACGGTTGAAGGACGTAACAGGGGGGATATTCCATGGTCCTCCCAACCACTAGAGTGATCACACTCCACAAGCTAGCTTAGCCCCATAGCTGCCTGGGAGTGAATACCCAACCGAGAGCGAATGTAACACCTGTGCCTCCACGGCCATCAAACAAATACCGAACCAATGAAATATTATATTTCATACTTGGGATTTGTAAAAATATGTGTATCATTTGCACATATCAATTTTTGTTCAATTCCAAACTCTAAATCGCTTTCTGGAAGGTTATACGCGCACCGATGCGTAAATATAACCAGTTTAATGCAACAAACACTCCGGAATAGTGAAATAGGCTTAACATACCTTAAATAACCTTTACATAACTTAGAAATAAGCTTTGAGGGGTTCGGTGTGCTAAAATAAACTTTTGGCTCATTCAGGGACTAAAAGTGTCAAAAAGTGCACAAGTTTGCATTTACGCGCATAACTTACGTTCTGAATACATCCGGACATCCAAAAATTTATGTGAGCACTAAAATATTTTATTTTAGTGTTTGGCATAAGAAAAATCCATTCGTCGCGTCATTTGGATCGTTTTTCGCACTTATGCGCATTCCGTCGTAATTAAGCGAACATCGCGATCGTACGGCCAAACGAACCGACATCCGAGATATTTTTGGGCACATATTAAGTTCCCTATACTTTAACTTCATTTTAGAGCTTTGAAATGGGGTTAACGGGCCTTAAACGTGTCGAAAATAGCTTAAACGGGCTGCAGGGACCAAAACTGTAATTCTGCCAAAATTGGTCCTTGCGCACCGCAACAAATATTTGTTACGGTGCGCAAGGGGTCTGCAGACCAGATGCAGTGTATTAAACAGCCTGTTTGCAGCTGTTTGATCCTCCACCACACACTCACACTTGTCTAGTCAGCTGATAAGAACCCATTTTTAGTCACCATAACTTTCCAACAAATGTACGCACAAGATTCGATCACATTTTCCAAGAAACGATCCTAACGGTTCGGGTATTCCTATAAATACCCATCCACCCCATTGCAAAACTTACAAGAATTTTTATTTGAGAAACTCTAAGTTGAAACCTTTGTTTCATACCTGAGATTCTTGGATCGAGATTAGCATTCGGGGACCTTTTGTAAGTATTCTTTCGTTCTTTTATTGCTTTTCGAGTCTTTTCGAGTCTGAAAGTCAAACTTTGTTTGACTTTCTGCGTTGACCAGTTTATGGTCAATGCGAAGTTCGTTTGAACTTCGCAACGTGAGTGTAATCACGTTGGTTATAGTCCCTTGGGACTATGCCTACTGATTACCACGTTGTCTAGGGTCGTAGGGTAAGCGATCTAATAAATCGCTTATACCTTCAAACCCGACCCATTTGGTCGATCATTAGGATCCGACCAAACACATTAGGTGACCATAGTATATAGGGAATAACCTTCCGAGGTTATACCTTATCGTCGCTTCGTTTAAGTAGTTGTATGATAGGTAGTTTATATGCCTTAGGTAAATTACCAGAATACCCTTTTCATGTATAATTGGTAATTAAGCATATGTAACCTAAAATTTTGTCACATAACTGATTATGTAACATGTTTAGGCATATAACACTTGTCATAGGACTAGTTAGGCGGTCCGAACGCGTTTCACGCGAACGACGCGTTAAAGTAGCATAAGCTATCTAAACGGGTCATAATGGGTCGTAAACACTTAGGTTAAGTTTCATTTTAGTATGTAGGGTTTGTTTAACCATATTATACGAGTTTCAATACTCGTTTGGTTTACGAAACCGCATTCTATCCGATCTTCCGATTTAGGTCCGGTTTATTAACATAGTTACCTATATTAGGTGTCGTTTGATTCCGTGATCTCTAGCATTGCTTGGTGGTTATCTTAGGGCTTCTGAGCAATCTCAAGTGAGTACATAGACCCCTCTTTTACTGTTTTCCAAACTGTTTTGGGGTGAAACACATGTGCCTACTTGTTACTTTCATGCTTTCCTGTTTTCACATCATATACTTGCTATGTTTATTAGTACATTCATAGTACATGATTTCATTACATTTTATACTATGTGTGCCCATTGCGTGCATACTTAGTACATTGTTTTACATTTACATTTTATGCTATGTATGTCCGTTGGTTACATACTTAGTACAGTGTTTTCATCACATGCTTACATTTTGTTATGACATTTGGGTTGTTTACAATGGAACAATACATTCATTAACATTAGCTACGCCGTTCGTTAGTAGGTAGTGGTACCATAGGAATTGACAACTCCCGTTCCGGACATCCTGGGTATGGGGATGAAAGGAATGACCGAATTCGATATACATAATTTAGATAAACCTTTAAGTGGTTTAAGGGTTTATCGCCGCAGTCTCAAGGCTTGGATGTATGCATTATAACAATACCGCATAGATGTTCGTATCAGTATAGCATGCATTTCCACAAAACATAGCTTTGATTTAAACCAAGTTTTACTTCAATACTATGTTCTTGTGCATATGGTTTAGTTGATACATTTCACTAGCCATACATATCATTTTGGTTACATATTACATGATTTACATTGATCATGCATTTCCACAAAACATAGCTTTGATTTAAACCAAGTTTTACTTCAATACTATGTTCTTGTGCATATGGTTTAGTTGATACATTTCACTAGCCATACATATCATTTTGGTTACATATTACATGATTTACATTGATCATGCATTTCCACAAAACATAGCTTTGATTTAAACCAAGTTTTACTTCAATACTATGTTCTTGTGCATTTCATCTATGGTTTAGTTGATGCACTTTCACTAGCCATACATATCATTTTGGTTACACATTACATGGTTTACATTTGACACATAAACACTTTTGACATTGGTTATACATTACATGATTTACATCTTGACATAAACATTTTAACATATTATTTCAATACATTTGGAAGTTGATTTAAACATAGACATCTTACATTGTTGGTTTGGTTTGAGTAAGTGATTAAGTAACGAGGCGTGTGTAATATGATACAAGCATGGTGGATACGCCGCTGGTACTTCCTATATATAAGTGTTTGTATGGTATTACATATCGTAGCGTTATTTGAATCATTTCAGTTTATGACATATAACATTTTATACAAATAACATACTTTTCACAATACATTGTTTTACAAACAACTTAACTTATACAAACTCATTTTACATGGTTATTCATTTAATCATGCATTATTCTCTTATTTATACGTATCATCTGAACTTATTGTTTTTCAAATGATTTACAAAGACAAAGCAAATTACAAGGTTCATGACTAAACATTTTCTTAAACAGAAGTCATGAATCTTATTTTCACAAAACCTATGTACTCGCCGGCATTTTTATGCTGACGTACCTATTTTCACATGTGTTTCAGGAAATGAAGCATAGGATTGATCAAGATACACTTAGGCGGACATGGGCCTTAGTGACAATAAAAGATGCAAGACTAGTTATTTATGTTATGTTTCTTTGATTGTCAAGACATTGTAACTCGTGTATTTAATAAAACAATATTTAAATTTCCATGTGTTATGAAACAATGATTCTGTTACAACACTCCCCGATGTTTCCGCCATGATTTGTTGTTTTACGTGGTCGGGGTGTGACAGCGAAGAGCTTGGCCGTGGGATGCGGACACCAAGATTCGAACCCGGGACCTCTAGGGAGAGGGTGGGTGGGGCTGGCCAACTGGGCTACCCCAGAAGGTTGAGGACGTAATAGGTTAACCCCTTATCTCTCACAAACAATTTCATGGCCTGCGTGCCATTGTTGAACAATTTACTTTTCCGTTAACACTTTTAATTTCCTGCATTTTTCTTTTTAGTTTGTGTTGTGGATGGTTGAACTTTTGGTAAGGTAAGATGTTTGTTATTTTGTTTGGTGTGGTATTTTTAAGTAAAACAGGTACCTACGAGGCTTGGAAGCACTAAGTGTTAGTGCTACATAAGCCTGGAAACCAGAACCGAAAGCCAAAACTTGTTTTTGCAGACTGCAGATTGTCAACACGGGGTCGTGCCCAGCCAACACGCCCCCGTGTCCACCACCCTATTGTTGCTGTTTGTTTAAAAACCTGCCCAACACGGGGTCGTGTCCACCAGACACGCCCCCGTGCCCACCTTCTGTAAGTTTTCATTACTGGCAATCTGAACACGGGGCCGTGCTCATCCAGCACGTGGCCGTGTCCAGCTGCCCAGTAACACCAAAACCTTGTTTTTAACACCCTTTTACGCATTCAATCAACCTAAAAACTTATTTTTGGGACACATTGAGGAAAATGTGTAATTTAAGTGTGGGGGAGATGCTAAAACCTTGAATTTTGCAAATCCTAATAACAAGCCTTACACAAAACTCTATTGGAACCGCTAATCACCCCAAATTTTTTCAAAAACTTTTCGTTTTTTTACTTGTCTTGGTTTAATTTGGGAATAACAAAGTTTTAAAAAGGTTATATTTTTACAAATTTACAACCGATAGCGTCGTGATAAAAAGAACCAACATAAGATAATTATGAAACGGCATAACAAATCTAGTTAAAATTTGATTATATATACTTGATCACATTATAAACTCATTCCCACAAAAAGTGAGTTTTGAGCCTTTATTGAGCATACAAATACACATCTTTAAACTAAATGCTCATTTTTCGTTTCTTGTGTGAATAGCCGCTTGGTTTCTTACGACTCTAGAACTTGCCACGACAATACATTCCCGGTACTTACCAACTTAAACCCAAGTAAGTAAATGATGGAGGCATTAGGACTAACCCATTTTCTTTTCAACGCCATTATTTTTCTTTTTCTTTTAACCTACCCAAAATCCCCCTAGTTAACCCCTTTGAGCCTAAACCTTTTCATTTCTAAACCCACAAAACAAACACCCTTTACCCACCAAAACCTTTTTCTTTTAAACCCTTTTATTTTAGTAAAAATCTCGGTTGTCTTGTGACGATTCCTTATAAAAAAAATTGAAGTCTAGCAATAAACAAACAAGTTCCTCAAAGAAACTTGGTTTGAAAATGCTTTGTTTGAATAAAAGTCACAAAAACAAAAAGTTTTACGACAACCGACACTTTTTACAATTTTCGCCCTTTTTACTAACCACTAACCCAAAACCACCTACCTTTAACCCAAGCCTAGCCATTTCCCAAGTCCTCTTGATATTTACAAAGGTTTATAGTTAAAAAGAAGGAGGATCGATTGCTTGGCAAGCTTATGGTAGGAGTAAGTTCCATGCCGGTCTCGAGTGTTTCACAAAAATACATATTCGGCCGAGTGTTGAGTGATCTCTCGTGAGGTATGTGAACTTGTATATAAATAAAATTTTAAAGAAGCATGTTATGCCCAAATAAGTAATTTTTCTTATGAAACGTTCTAAATAAATCATAAATAATAGGATTGTAAATAGCATAAAAATAAAACCTAATAAAGATCTTGGATTCCCGACACTCAAGACAAGCCCAAAACTTCTCTTCTACACATTCCATTTAGGCGAGTAAGCCACATAATAAAGAGTTTTGCTTGAGGACAAGCAAAGATTCAAGTGTGTGGGTATTTGATGTGTGTAAAATGCAACATATAAATTACATCAAATGTGGCATAAAACTAACCCTTTTTAGTACTAATGTTGGAAAAAGAGTGCTTTTGTCTTCCTTTTGTATTTTCAGGACTAAATGAGCGTAATTGAACAAAAGGAACAAATATGCAGCTAAATCTAACATAAATACAAGAAAAGGAATAAACGTGGCATGCCCGACCCCTCGACAGCATCTTCCCAAGCAAAAACAAAGGAACAGAAAGCTGACCACGGCCCCGTGCCCAACGGACACGGGGGCGTGGTCAGATACTTGCAGAAAAGACAAACTCATAGAAGCTTCTATTCCCAGCATGGGGGCATGCCCAGCTCAACACGGGTCGTAGTCAATGCTAAGATTCACAAAATCTTGCAAATCTTGATAGTACAGATTCGCTTCTGCACACGGGGTCGTGCCCAGTGAACACGGGGGCGTATGGAGCCTAATAAAGACAATTGCAATTAATGAAGAAAGAGAAAGAGGATGGACACGGGGTCGTGTCCGGGCTTCTATGTAGGCTATAAATAGGGGTGCTTGGCTCACTTCAAAGGCATCCCTTGGCAAACCACCTCTCTACCACTTCACCCACACTCCACCACCATCACAACACCCACATCCACCACCATCATCCATCATCCATCTAGAGTGTGTGTAGTAGTCTTGGGATCCACGATTGATAGTAAGAGTTCTTGACAATCAAATGCCATGTTTGCCTAAGTCTCTTACATCACTTGGTGAAGACAAGCTTTTAGTGTAATACTTTTTATTTTTTAATCTTTTCGCACTTTTTATTTGGTTTTGTATTAATGACTTTATTAACTAGTTTCTTATGGCTTAATCCCCTCATATGTAAACTACCATTAATACATTAACCCGGCTACTTGGGATTGTATCTCTGCTGACTCAAACCACTTAGCCGAGGGTAACGTCACCTTCAAAAGAGGGGCCCACCACATTACGCATTAATAACTTAATTAATTATCTTCCAATATTCCAACCCTTTAGGATTGTATCCTTGCTGACTCAAACTACTGGGTTGAGAGTAACGTCACCTTCAAAAGAGGGGCCTACTACTATAACTAAGATAATCTCTTAAAAAGTGCAAAAGTGCGAAAATCATCAAAGGTTACACTAAAGGCAAGTCGGATCCAAGTGATTCATCTTGTCTATCTGTTTTATTTTATTTTTATATTTCTAAAAATTTTGATTTGATTAGACGTTGAGAATAAACCGGTATTAAAAGCTCTTGTGTCCTTGGACGACCTTGGTATCTTACCAACGCTATACTACGCTCACGATGGGTGCACTTGCCCATGTGTGTGTTTAGTGTTAGTAGAATATCGTGTTTTATAAATTTAAAACTTGACTAACGTGTTAAAAAGGGCTTAAAATATAAAGAAAAATATAATACACCCGACACACACCACACATCATTCATTGCATTGAAGAGTTTACATGATCATAAGCATGATTTGCAAGCTTGAGTAACCTCTATTGATTTCAAGAAGATGTTGAAAGTGACTAAAGCTAGCGATGTGAAACAAACTATCTTAGATGAGAAGTTTTGGGATATTGTTTTATAACGGTTCAGGTGATGAGTCCTATCTTGAGACTTTTGCGTATCTGTGATTCTGATGAAAAGCCTTCATTAGGTTACGTTTATGAAGGTATGCTTAGGATAAGGAAAGGAATGAAAGAGTTGTTTAAAAGGAAAAGACGTAACTAAAAGAGGTATGTTGATATTATTGATGCTCGTTGGGTTAAGATGTTACGCAAAAGTCTTCATGCAGCAGCTTATTGGCTCAATCCGGTATTTCAATATGAAAAAGATAATCGTGAAGAAAAGGAAAAGGCATGGGTAGTGGTGCTTGATAAGATTGAGAAGTTATTGAGTTTAGATGAAAGTGTGCAAATAACTATTTCACACTTGGCAAAATTTCGGGATAAAATAGGTACTTTTGGTCGATCTATTGCTATATCTTCCGTAGAGCTTGAGCGTCCCGGTTAGTCTACTTAATTTCTATTTACGATATTAGTTTTATATATTATAACAAAATTATATTTTTATGTTAATTGTATGATTAGATGAGTGGTGGAAAGCGTTCGGTGGAGATGTACCGGCGTTGCAAAAATTTGCCATAAGAATTTTAAGTCAAACCGCATCCTCTTCCGGATGTGAACCGAATTGGAGTGTTTTTGAGAGTTCACACCAAAAGAAGGAACCGCTTAGAGCATCAAAGGCTAAATGATCTCGTATATGTGCATTACAACTTACGTCTACAAAATAGGTATAATACAAGCACAAACTTTACTTATTATTAGTTTTTGATTTTGAATAAAAGATTTTACATTTAAACTTGTTAGGCTAAATGAGAGCAAAAGGCCATATGACCCGGATGATTACCAAAGCATTGATAAAAATGAATTTTGGGTGGTGGAAGATGAGAAGGAATTCGAGCTTAACTATGATGATTTAGAAAATATGCTCGACTAGGAGCTTCCAATTGACCTTGATTCACAAACACAACCATCCGAATGTTAGTATTTTCTTTTTGATAAATTGATTACTAAATGATATTGAAGATGCATAATTTTTTACTTCAAAAACTATATACTTAGATTTGTCATTTTTTAAATTTTAGGCCAAGAATTCAACGAAGAATATAATGTGGTTCAAGTTGATGATGGTACTAATGTTGGTGATGACGGTTTTGATGATGATGATGCGGATTCGCTAGATGATTGTTAGATTTGTATGTTGTTGGATTGGTACTTTCGTTTGTTGTTGGTTTTGAACTTTTTTATGTTCTTGGATTTGGTACTTTTGTATGTGTTTGGATGACTAATGGTTGTGTTTTTAGTTCCTTGACTATTTGGAATTTTATCTATTTTTCTACATTTTATATATATTTTTATATAATCTATGACGTTATCCGGGTCTTAAATCCGGTCGAACCGGTCGTAAGGCGACCGGGTCGACCTCCAGTCTGGTCCTGAAAACATTGGCAACAACCTGATTGCAAGTCAAATATCACCAGTCGGAATCTCAGTCGCAACAACCTGATTGCGAGTCAAATATCACCAGTCAGAATCTCAGTCGCAACAACCTGATTGCGAGTGTTCGAGTTTTATGAGATTTCGACTTTGTTGTGGAATCTCAAGTTCACTTTGTTAGCGTAAATTATTTATTAAATAATTTATGGTGCCCTTATTGATCATTTATCTAATAACCAGATCAATTTACCTTAATATCCCTATAAAATTAACTGGGCTTTATTTGATGGACGTAAAGGCCCGTACTAGTTAATTAGGGTTTCCCCTTGGGTGAAGCATATAAATACAGGTTATTGGGGAACCCTAAAGACAGACCATAAAGTTTACGGCCCCCTTCACTATAATCTATTATCATCATCCCTCTCCATCCTAACTGCTCACCCTAAACGGGAACCGATCAAGATGGCTTCTTCTTCGTCTCTAACCACTACTGGATTGTCAGATATATCAAGATCCCTAAAATGTTTTTCTTTTCATTAGGTATTAAAAGAACTGATTAACATGTGGCATCAGAGCGATATTACTCCGTTCTTTAATTCCCTCATAATCTGGAATTGAAAAATTATATATATAATAATTAGAAGAAGAATTTCGCATACGGATGTTTCATGTGAGTTCGTAATGATTTTTGTCTTTTTCTTGAATGTAACTACTGTTTTGAAATTCATATGCGACAAATTTTTGGGAATTCAACTTTGGATTTCATATGTTATTTTAATATGCATATTTAATCCATTAGCTTTTTTTTTAATTAAAGGCGGTTATATTAAAATGAAAAAGAACACAGAACCTTAGCAAGGTGCTAAGGCCATAGTTCAGGTACAGCAACAAGAAAGCAAAAAACCAAAAAACATAACATTAGTGTATTACATCAGATACATTTGAAACAACTAAACTCTCCCCATTCTTTCCAACTTAGCTCCTTTTTCCAGCCCTTGATTTTACCCATAAAAACGAGAGTGCCTTGATGTCCCCAACTGCCCTTGAAACATTCGTTGTTTTGCCGTTGAAAATTACGTTGTTTCTAACACGCCATAATGTCCAACATGTCGCCGCAATAATCATATAAACCGCCTTCTTTTTATCATGTAATGAACAATGTGATTGAATGTGTTCCATTAATCTCACCAAGCTGAGCATATATCTCGGAATAGGAATTTTGACCCATAACGAGATTGTCGTCCAAACCAGCTGAGCATATTGACAGGAAATCAATAGATGATCAACCGATTCATTGCATAGGTTACATAATGCACATAATACCGAAGGTAATTGTATATTCCTGATTGCTGACGCGTCTCTCGTAGGAATTCGATCCAGCACCGCTCTCCAAAGAAAGCAGTTTATTTTCTTTGGTATCCAGCAAAGCCACTTGAGAACGAACCTGTGTTTCTGGTATCATTCTCATCCGTCTAGTTCTGATCGTAGATTACATACGCTGAATTCTTCTCGGTCATCTTCTTGTTTCCATAGCCACCTATCTAATTTGTTATGTATTTCAACATTCTGTAACAACTTTATGCAATCATCCCACTGTTCCGCAACCTTTGTTTGATGAACCGGTGTATCGCCTCCCCATTCCCAAGAGATGTGGCCATTAATGATATTTTATGTGTGTTGAACCAGTCTAAGTTTATCCGTTTGTAGTGCAAACAAGCTAGGAAAAAGATCCTTCAATGGAAACTCGGCTGCCCACTTATCTAACCAAAAAAATATGTTGTCCCCACACCCTATTTTCACTTTCAGCCTCCTTTCGACCTCGGATAGATTGAGATTTGATCCCTTTCCCAGCTGTACAATGTTTTTCCACACGCCATAAATTGAATTCTTCACAGGAATAGCTTGGTAAGTACGTTTCTTCCCATGTATTGCCATAATAACTTTCGTCCAAAGATGTGATATTTCATTTTTAAATTTCACGATCCACTTTACCATCATGGCCTTGTTCATCGATTTCAAGCTACCTATACCCAAACCCCCTGTTGCTTCGGTGCCACTACTTTAAACCATGGTACCCAACTCATCTTGTTCTTGTTAATGCAGCCCCCCCAAAGGAATTTCCGCCTTAACTTCTCGAAATATTTAATCACATGTATTGGTGCATTAAATAACAAAAAGTAATAAGTTGGTAGGTTACCTAGAACTGCTTCACAAGTGTCGTCCTGCCTCCAAATGATAGCGTCCGAGCCTTCCATAATGAGAGTTTGCTTTCAAAGCGATCAATGACGGGTTTCTAGTTTTTCACCAAACCCATGTTGGAGTCTACTGGTAGACCTAAATAGATGAACGGTAACGAGCCTTTTTCACACCCAAGTACCGAAGCCATTTCCGAGATGTCACCATTTCCAACCCCCACCCCAAAAAATTTGCTTTTTGAGAAGTTAACTTTTAACCCCGAGGATAAATGGAAGCATCTTAAAAGTCTAGCAAGGTTGTGGAAATTATCTTCTGACCATTCACCAACAAATAATGCGTCATCTGCGTACAGAAGATGTGAAATAATCGGACCCGCTCCAGGTGTTTTAATGCCTCTGAAAATACCTACATCAACCGCACTTTCGGTAGCTAAATGTAGTGCTTCCATTGCCAAAATAAATAAAAGTGGGGATAACGGATCTCCTTGTCTGACTCCCCTTTGAATTTCAAATTCCAAAGCTGGTGAACCGTTTACTAAAATCGATGTTCTGGCAGTCTTTAATAATCCCATAACCCATTTCCTCCAAAGAGCCAGAAAACCCATTTGAGTTAGAACCGAATCTAAGAATTCCCAGCTTATCGAGTCGAACGCTTTTTCAAAGTCTACTTTGAAAAGCATAAGCTTCCGTTTACTACTTTTCGCCCACGAAATGAGTTCATTAATAATTAAAGGGCCTTCAAAAATACTCTGCCCTTCTATATAGGCCGTTTGCACGTCACTAACCAAAAAATCCATGACATTCTTTAATCTTCTAGCTAAGATCTTGGTTACCACTTTTGAAATACAACCGATCAAATTGATTGGCCTAAAGTTATTAATGATTTGAGGATTGCACGTTTTAGGTATTAGAGAAATGAAGCTCGAATTGCATCCTCGATTTAGTTTACCATGTACATAGAAGTAATCAAGAGCCAAACCGAAATCTTTTTCAAATATGTCCCAAAAATCTTTGATGAATCTGAATGTAAAGCCATCCGGACCCGGTGTTTTATCTCCCCCACAATTCCAAACCGCATCCTTAATTTCTTCCTTTGAGAATCTCCTCACCAGCATCGCGAACTGAGATAAAGGTAGTACTTTGAATCCATTATTTATGAATTTCGGTCTGATAGACTCTTGTTCAGTAAAAACAGATTCAAAATATGCTTTTATGTTATTTTTAAGTTCTTCCAGTTGCGATATCCACACTCCATCGAAATTCAGCCCATTGATTATGTTATTCTTCCGATGTTCATTAATTACCCCATGAAAGAAAGCTGAATTTTCATCACCTTCTACCGCCCATTTAACCTTCGCCCTTTGCTTAAGATCTTCCATCTTGTTGTCTTCCGATTCATTTATCGTTTTCAGCCACAAGTCTCTTTCATTCACTTCCTGTTCAGTTAATGCGACCGATTCAGCCTTTAGATCCATCTCATCCACCCTTTTTTGAAGCTCACTTAACATTCTCATGTCCCTATTTTTTATTTTCTCACACCATGGTTTTAAGGCAGCTTTGACGGCTTTCAGCTTTATTGCTAACAGCTTGTCTGGAAGATCCGAACACGTTACACTCTCGTACGCTTTTTTTACAACTTCTGCTAAACCCTCCTCCTTTAACCAGGAGTTGAAGAACCTGAAGGGAGGTTTACTAAAGAACACATCTGAACATAGCAACAATAAAAGTCTGTGATCTGATTTATATCTCGAAAATCCCCATAGTTTCGCTGAAGGCCAAGCAGAAAGAAATGACTGACAAACCAATACTCGATCAATCTTGCTAAACTTTAATCCATCATCCGTCACATACGTGAAAGCACAACCCAACATAGCATATTCTACTAAGTCCGCTTCATTCATAAAGAAGTTGAAATCGTTTGCCTCTTGTTTATTAAATCTTGAATATTTTATTTCCGTGGGTTCTCTTACGCAGTTAAAATCGCCCAGAAATATCCACGAACCCGAGAAGGAACCCATAAGGACAAGTAAGTCATCCCAAAGCTGCTTTTTCTGATTTTGATCATGGGGTGCATATATATTAACGATTGACATCTCACCACCACCATTGCAAAGTTCCCCCAATACAGCTAAAAAATATCTATTCTTTACTGTCGATTTTTTAACAAACAGGCTAGGGTCCCAAATACTCAGTAATCCTCCAGATCTACCACTTGCATTAACTGAATCAAAGTCAAAGAGAGTGTTATCCCAGAAATTACTAACCTGTAAATTCGAGGAGTTCGACATCTGTGTTTCTTGACTATAAAACCAAGTTTATTATTCCTTTTGAGTTTCCTGACGTGCTCCGCTTTGCAGGAATCACCTGCCCCCTGATGTTTGTTGTTAAGAAATTCTTTGGGCATTGTTTGTCGCCTGTGCTTCAACGATCTGGTTCTTGACTCTTTCTTCATATCCCGAAATCCGAAATCCCACATTTTCCCCAACCCTAACAGTTGCTGCCACCTCTTGTGAGATCTTTCGATTGATGATGTCAGTATTACCTTCTTCTTCATTAGCGCATCCAGTCAACTGTTCTCTTCCACTTGATGATTCACCAGAACTGTTCATACACTTACTCCTGTTCCTCGATGATTCAGTGTTTCTACCGTCCCACAAAGTGTCCTTCATCTTTAATGAAGGGAAATTATGTTTTTTTTCTTCTGACTTGTCTTCTAGTGAGGTAAGGGAGCCTGATTCTCACACCTACCCACGCTGTTGCTTTGATGAGAAGAGCATGGAACATTGTTCAAATCAATGTCTTTCTTTTGTTGGGCCATTTGGTTTAATAGATCCATTATATTAAATGGGTCTGATGAGTTATTTTCCATAAAATCGTTATTATCTACATCAGGCCCAATATGTGGTGGAGTATCCTCCACAAAATCCTCCTCGTTAAATAAGTTTTGTAGGCCCAAACCAGAATTGGGCTCCATATTGGACCCAACATAGCGTGCAGGGGGAGGTGGTGGGGTATAGCATGGATCAGTAGTGACAGGTGATTCAACATGTGGTTCAAAAGATGGTTTGTCAGTATTTAGGTTTGGCATGTCCCCATCATTACAAAAGTCATCCTTGGAACCCATATCATCCGCCGATTTTGTTGCCTCATCATTAATTTTTTTTCCTATTTTCTAGAACCTCATCAAAACTGTTAGACGTCTCATTACCCGAGGAGGATGCTCCATCTTCCACATGCACAATCTTTGGACTACCATTTCCCCATTCCGGTGACCATTCATTTTTCTGGCCTTCTTCCTCCCACTCCTTTCGAATTGTTTCCGTTTCCGATATCCAAATCAAAAGTGGCTCTCCTCCCCATCTTAGTGTTAACATGCTATTGATACGACCGACCTTTTCGGACAAGACCCCCACCACATTAACAGATAAATCATCATCTTCTTCGGAAGCTTTCAAGGGAATTATGACCTTCCCAAATAAGTTACCAATCTGGTTAAAAATATCTGAACCCCCGAACTGCAATGGAACACCTCTGATTGTAATCCATGCGAGCCTTTGAAAAGACAAATCCTGCCCTTCCCATCGATACAATGACGAGAACCATGTAGACCACTTTCCTTTTTTTAACTTAACAAAATTCTCCGCATCTAGTGTCGTTTTGAATATAAGTAATACCCGTAATCCACCCACATACTTGGTAGAGACTCCAGAAATACCATCCAGTTCTAATAATGATTGTATATCCTTCAGGTCATTAGGATTTTTGACATCACCAATAATAGACCTTCCTTTCCATTTTCTTGAAATCTCACTCTCCTGTAACTTAATTTCCAATGTATCTTAGGAACTTTTATCTCCCGTATCCCAGTAGCAACAGTTGGTTCCTTGCTTGTTTTTGTTACATTCTCCTGTGGTTGTTCGGGTGTTTTTTTTGGAAACCATGCATTGGTTTGATGAGCATGATTGTAATGATCGCCATTGTATCTCATCTTCTCCGGTACAGCTTGTGGTGCTTTTGCTTTTGCTTTTGTGTCAACCTGCTTCTTCTGATCGTTCTTCATCCCGCCATTATCTCTTCGCCAATTCATCTGATTGTTACTCCCCATGTTGTTTCCTTTTTCGAATTTTGCCAAGTTAACCGAAACCCTGACCTTATCAATTTTAACCGAACCCAGGTTTTCTCCTAACGCATGCACATCTCTTACCCCAGCAAACCTAATAAAACCAAAAGTATTTCCCACTTTATCTTTCTTTTTTGCTACATAAGCATCAGTCATGTTTCCAAAGTTCTGAAATATATGAGGAATAAACATATGCATAGTTATCACATGTTATTCCAAGTTGCCCCTGATGTTCAAGAATAATTAAAGAATTCGCATGCTTTATTGTCAGTTGTTTTTTTTTTAAATCTAAAGCCACAATTGATTAAATGAATTTTTTTAATATAATAATAAGAACTAGAGTTGATCCCCTGCGTTGCAGGGTTGGATTTTTTAACGTGATTAAAATGCATATCTTAAAATAGAAACTGAAAGCGAAATACTGGTTGTTACAAATTGTATACCGAAACGTATATAAAAATAGAAACTTTCGAACGCATTAGTGTCCAATATCATGTTGGGCAGTACCAAAAGGATATTGAAGTGAAAAAATTTAAAGAATTATTAAAAAAACATTTAGTTAAATAAAAAATCCCTTTAATAAGTATAAAAAATTTGTATACAATTTAGATAGAGTTATCAATTAAAATTAAAAATATAACAAACTTAAAGTAGTCCATAACCAAATTATTATTAAAATAAATTTGTTATATAAATATTCATACATTATTCTAAGATTACACACATACACATACTTGATTAGACATTTATATGTCTATGTGAAGACAAATCAAAGAGGGGCCAGAATGAAAACTTAAAAAAATGTAGTGCTCAAAGTAAAGAAATGAAGGCATAACTATTCCTCATGATGATGTGAATTAATATATATGAACAATTCGGCTGTTAGATGATAAGGCTATGAATATAGCTTTTTGTTATTAGTATTAATTGTCACAAATTCGAATTTGCATGTTACAGATATAGTTTTTTTTTCTTTGGAATTCGTATGTTATTCTCATGTTACAGAAGTAATTTTTTTCTTTGGAATTCATATGTTATTTTTTTCCAAGGAAACAAATCATTTGTTCCCAGTTAAATCGCATGTCTATTAGGGTTTATTAATTGGATGTCACAGTTAATTATTTACGAATTCTCATGTTACTAAACTTTTGAAATTCACATGTTATTATTTTAATATGCATGTTATTATTATTGAAATCGCATGTATAATTTTTGCATGTTGTATTTATTTTTCATATCGTATGTTGAAGAATTAAATCGCACGTTAAAATATAATCGCTACGCGATGTACCTTAAGTCTTTTTGTGCGTTAACTTTTGTTTTATAAAACCTTACTCTATTATGTTTTATAAACATAACTTTTAAATAATCATTCAACTAATTCTTTTGATTGATTTAAAATTTGCTTAACTAAAATAACATTTTTTTCAAGTTCTCACTTCTGCCCAAAGGTGATGTGTTTACTTGTGGCGTTATTTAGTGAATTTAAGCATAGTCACTTAGGTGTATATCCTTATTATATGAACAAACACAGTGTAACACTTACCTTATTACATTTGTTCATATGACATACACATGACTTCTGCCTAAGATGCATGAGTGTTTCATTTTCTGCCCAAAGGTGATGTGTTACACTCATGTCTCGCAAACTTCGACTTGTGCCTAAAATTATGGTGTTTCAACTTCAGCCCAAAGGTGAAGTGTTACACCTAATCTGCACAGTCTGGCTGTTCATAATACTTGTATGATTGGCCATAGCCAAAGCGAAAACCGTCATTCAAGTAGAACCTTATTTAAAATTGGTGTGTATAAGTTATCACAGCTTCCTTAGTATAATGGTCTTAATTTCCGCCTGCTTAGTTTTAGGTTACCCATAATTCACTCTAACTTCTTCTTTTGCAATGTATCTTATTCTTCTCATTTTAATCCACAATCAGCCCCTGTTATGGCTATTGATACTTTGACTGGTGCGAACTATGCTTCGTGGAAGGATTCTCTTAACCTTACTCTCGCACTCATGGAGTTTGACTGTGCGCTAACTGAAAATGCTCCCCCTGCTCTTACTGATAAGAGTACTGAAGCTGAAAAACTACTCCATCAAAAGTGGGAGAGAGCTAATCGCTTGTCTCTTATCTTCATGAAAAATTTGATAAGTCCTGCTATCAGGGGAGCCATTCCTGACGCTGTTACAGCTAAGGAATATCTGGCTAATGTGGAGGCTCAATTCCAAGGGACGTCTAAGGCGCAAGCCAGCACCCTCATTCTGAATTGGTGACTACAAAGTATGATGGGATTAGTGGTATTCGTGAGCACATCCTGAAAATGAATAACATGGCCCAAAAGCTCAAGGGATTAAGCATGGAGATTAGTGATGGCTTTCTGGCGCATTTTATCATGACGTCTATGCCCGCATATTATGAAGCATTCAAAGTCAACTATAACATTCAGAAGGACCAATGGAAGATGAACGAGTTGATTGCTATGTGCGTGCAAGAAGAAGAACGTCTAAAACTGGAGAAAGCCGATGTTGCTTACCTGATGACTGCTGACTCGAAGAAAAGGAAGGGGGACTACAATAAGAAGCCTAATGTAAAGGTCCAAAAGCGGGATGCAGGTGCAAGTGCTTCTGGCTCTAATGATTCCAAAGGGAAGATTCACTGCAAGTTCTATTGTAAGGTAGGACATAAGCAGAAGGACTGCCTGGACTTTAAGGAGTGGCAAGCCAAGAAAGGTGATAATCTTTTCGTGATACTTGAGTCCTTTAATTTAAATGTTCCATCTAATACCTGGTGGTTTGATTCTGGTTCTATGGTTCATGTAACCAATTCCTTACAGGGATTCCATACAACCCGGAAGCTGGAAAAAAACCAAAGAACGCTTAAGCTGGGAAATGGAAAGCCGCTAGTAGTCGAGGCAGTGGGAACATTAGATTAAGTTATGAAAACTGGTTTAACTATTAGACTTTATGATACCTTATATATTCCTGAGATTACTCGGAATCTTGTATCAGGACCAAAGTTAGACGTAGACGGTTTTCTTGTCTCTCATGGTCATGGCAAACTTACTATCATTTTTAATTTTCAAATATTTGGTTGTGGCTTCTTGGATGGTGGTCTCTATCGATTAGAATTAGATGATGATTTTTCCAAGTCTTTGTTATCATACAATATTAATGAGAACTTAACAAAGAGAAAACGCAAAGGGGACTTCGAAACTTCATTCATGTTGTGGCATCAACGTTTAGGCCACATTTCACAAGAATGCTTAACTCGACTCGTGAAGGATAAGGTCTTACCACATCTCGATTTCAATGATTTTGGAACATGTGTCAAATGCCTTAAAGGTAAAATGACATCAGCGAATAAGAAAGGTGCCACTAGGAGCTCTAATTTATTAGAACTCATTCATACTGATATTAGCGGCCCTTATAACATCGCTGGCATAACTGGACACACTTCATTTATCACGTTTATTGATGATTATTCACGTTATATGCACTTGTATCTCATTAAAGAAAAATCTGAATCCCTGACAACTTTTAAAGACTATAAAGCTGAAGTTGAAAAACAATTAGATCGTCAAACAAAAGTTGTTAGATCAGATAGAGGAGGTGAATATTATGGTCGACATACTGACGTGGGTCAGGCTCCTGGTCCATTTTATGAGTTTTATAAGGGCCAGGGGATCATGAACCAATATACTATGCCTGGTACTCCTCAGCAGAACGGTGTTGCTGAGAGAAGAAATAGAACCCTAATGGACATGGTACGCAGTATGTTAGCCAACTCAGGTTTGCCCTTATTCCTCTGGACCAAGGCCTTAAAAGCAGTTGTTCATATACTCAATAGAGTTCCTTCGAAGTCTGTCCCTAAAACTCCTTATGAACTTTGGACAGGAAGGAAACCGAGTCTTAGATATATGAAAGTATGAGGTTACCTTACTGAAGCTAAACTTTATAACCATTTCTTAAAGAGACTGGATATGAAAACAACAAGTTGTTTCTTTATTGGATAAACGGATCAGTCAAAGGGTTATAGATTCTATTGTCCTTCCCATGTTACTCGTATTGTAGAAACCAAACGTACCGCGTTTCTTGAGGACTTTAAGGTCAGTGGGAGTAGTGAAAATCCTTACAATGATTTACAAGAAATACAAGACGCGGGGGGGGGGGGACACTCGTCCATTTCATTACCTCCTATTACTACTCCTCTTATACTCGATGCTGAACCGCATGTCACTGCACCACCTCTAACTCATTCAGAATTAAATGTCGCTCCGCATGTACCTGAGAATGAAGGACCCTCAAATGTCGAAGTTGAGAATCAACCTAGGAGGTCATCTAGGGCGACAAGGCCTACTAATTTTGATGATTATGAAACCCACCTAGCTGAAGCCGTATCAGATGATGGAAATTTTACCGATCCTACCTCTTACAGTGAAGCCATTAGTAGTGATCAGTCTTCTGAATGGAATAAAGCTATGATAGACGAGCTTGACTCCATGAAGAAAAATGACGTTTGGGATTTGGTTTAATTACCCGACGGTGTTAAACCCGTAGGATGTAAATGGGTCTTCAAAACAAAACTAAATCCGGATGGAAGCGTTGAACGATATAAAGCAAGATTGGTTGCAAAGGGCTACACTCAGAAAGAGGGAATCGATTATTAAGAGACCTTTTCACCTGTCTCTCGAAAAAATTCCTTAAGGATCGTCTTGGCCCTTGTAGCTCATTTTGATTTAGAGTTGCATCAGATGGATGTCAAGACTACTTTTCTCAATGGAGACTTGTATGAGGACGTGTTCATGAAGCAACCTGAAGGGTTCAAACCTGAAGGTCAAGAACATCTTGTCTGCAAGCTGAAGAAATCCATAAACGGTTTGAAGCAAGCATCACGTCAATGGTATCTTAAGTTTGATGAAGTCATGAAGACGCAAGGCTTTATGAAGAACCAAGTGGATCAATGCACCTACCTCAAGATGAGTGGGAGCAATTTTGCTATACTTTTCCTTTACGTAGATGATATTCTATTGGCAAGTAATAGCTTAGATATGTTGCATGAATCGAAGCGCTTACTCTCGCATAACTTTGACATGAAAGATCTAGGAGAGGCTTCTTATGTTATTGGCATTGAAATACACCGAGATAGAAGAAATGGAATTTTGGGCTTATCACAAAAGGCTTACATTGATCGTGTCCTTAGTCAATATAACATGCAACACAGCTCGCCCTCTGTAGCTCCAGTAGTTAAAGGAGATGTTTTCGGTTCTTTTCAATATCCAAAAACTACGGATGAAAAGGCGCAAATGAGAATGACACCTTATGCCTCAGTAGTTGGGAGCCTCACGTATGCTCAAGTCTGCACTCGTCCAGATTTCGCTTATGTTACAGGGATGCTAGGCCATTATCTGTCTAATCCTGGCCTTGATCAATGGAAAGCAATGAAGAAATTACTTCGATATCTTCAGGGGACGAAAGACTATAAACTGACTTATAGAAGAAGTGACGTTTTGGAAGTGGTTGGTTACTCTGATTCTGACTTTGCTAAATGCAAAGATGACAAGAAATCCACTTCAGGGTATATCTTTATGTTAGCCGGCGGACCTATTTCATGGAGGAGTCATAAACAACAGCTAACTTCAACATCCACTATGATGGCAGAATACATTGTTGTATATAACGCTACCTGTCATGGAATGTTGCTAAAGAATCTGATTACTGGACTCAAAGTTGTTAATTCCATATCTAGACCATTGAAGATGTACTGTGATAACTCAGCTGCCGTTAACTTCTCGAATAGTAACAGTTCGACCGGAGCTGGATTATATCTTGATACAAAGTATTTGTTCGTTCGTGAACGTGTTGAGGAAAATAAGCTTTGTATTGAGTATATAAGTACGAAAAATATGCTCGCGGATCCGATGACTAAAGGTCTCCCACCTAAAGTATTCGAAGAACATGTTTTGAAGATGAGCTTTTGCAAAGACCTTATTTAAATGCATATTGTACTTACTTACGTTTCAATGATAAAAATTTCCTCATTTGATTTGTTTGTCTCTAACTATGTTTCGCTAGCCTAATGACGTAAAGACTATTATTATACAAATCATCGTTTAAGGGCTTACCTGTAAATTGATCCTTACTTTGCTTAGGTTTAAATTTGGGATTGTAGTATGATTAATGGGGGTCCTGAGTTGAATAACTGACTCAACGACCGTATTTTTCTACTGCAATTTTGGTTTAAAACTAAAATGAGTATTAACTCCTGATCAAGCTTATTTAATTCTCATAATAAATGATCACTCGGCCAAGTGGGAGACTTTTAGCGTAAATTATTTATTAAATAATTTATGGTGCCCTTATTGATCATTTATCTAATAACCAGATCAATTTACCTTAATATCCCTATAAAATTAATTGGGCTTTATTTGATGGACGTAAAGGCCCGTACTAGTTAATTAGGGTTTCCCCTTGGGTGAAGCATATAAATACAGGTTATTGGGAACCCTAAAGACACACCATAAAGTTTACGGCCCCCTTCACTATAATCTATTATCATCATCCCTCTCCATCCTAACTGCTCACCCTAAACGGGAACCGATCAAGATGGCTTCTTCTTCGTCTCTAACCACTACTGGATTGTCAGGTATATCAAGATCCCTAAAGTGTTTTTTTCCATTAGATATTAAAAGAACTGATTAACACACTTGACTTTTCGAGTAGTTATGAGATTTCGAGTTCCCCATGGATTTCGAATTCTTTATGAGATTTCGAGATCTCCGTTGTTCTCGAGTTTTAATGAGATTTCGAGTAGTTTTGAGATTTCGAGTCGAAAATAATAAGATTTCAAGTTAGTATGAGATTTCGAGTTCTATGTAATCTTAAAATCTCTTATGGATCTCGAAAACTTGTTCTCCAAGGCTCGAAATCTACTGATCAATAGCTATTAGTTGTGATAAGAGTGAAATTCGAAAATTAAGGGATTCTGGTATAATCATGTTTCCTGTTTAAAAGATATTTTATATTTATCCAATGATATCGAATAATATTAACAGATTTTTCAAAATCTTAAGGGATAAAAATTAATCAAAACACAGGAAAACACCTTTTAATCCTGAATTCATTAAATAAGGGAATATATTCGAATTTCACTAAGAACATGAAGAACCCTAATTTTAATAAAATTAAATTCTGGAACCGAAATCTGAAATTTAAGATGCTAAAACAGATTTCGAAAATTATTGTAAGATATGATGTGATTAAACATCCGTTTAGAACATAAAATCTATGAATAGTAAGTTTAGTCGAATTTATTGTTCTTGAATTTTATCAGGTTTTCAAAAAGTTTGTTTTCCAGATTTTAATTCCAGATTCATGGAAACAACCAGAACTGATTGAGCAACATATGCTCTAATACCACATGTTGATCAGTTCTATTTAAACATAAGGGAAAACATGTAAATAATACCTGATACAGCAAACATGCC
Organism: Helianthus tuberosus; assembly: GCA_030545235.1. Lineage (NCBI taxonomy): Eukaryota > Viridiplantae > Streptophyta > Magnoliopsida > Asterales > Asteraceae > Helianthus > Helianthus tuberosus. Next base: position 113,547,460 of record CM060399.1, read on the forward strand.
AGCAGAGAATCCAGTTAGAGACGCAGCCATGGAGTTCGACATACTTGTCAAGATGATCTGGTTCCCCCTTAATGATGGTAGTACCGAGTTCTTTAGGGTTGAAGAACTCGTAGTAACGGAGAGAGTGGAGGGGCGAAATTATGTGTGATGTTATGAATGTGTAACCCTAATCCCTCTCTAGTAATCTCCTAATATACACCCAATTAGAAACCCAATTAGTTAATAAGGGTAACTGGGGCCATCAACAATTACCAACTAATTATATTATAGGTTTTAATATATTTTGATCCATATTATATAAATGAAAATCTTTAATCTTACATGGTATAGATGAAAATCTTTGAACTTTTTAAGCTCTAATGAATGGGTATTAGAACAAGCTGGTTATGGATAAAAATTGTTCGCAAGTCTGAGTTCGCAATCAAATTAAAGAAACATATGTAGACATCAAAATGAATATAACATTCAATCATTTCAATATCATCACTGAGGTTTGAAGCCCCACCTAACATCTTTTGTAGCAACATCTACCATTACTAAATATCATCACATAATAAAGGCTTTATAGGAAAACTAGTTGTTTTCATGCCTTTTCTCTCCAACTAAAAAACATTAAATTTTATATAACTTAGGTTTCCTTCTTTTTATTTCTTCTCTCCAATGTTTTAAAACCGGTTTTTAAATCATACCAACACACATCATACCGGGTTGCTTTAAATCGTATCGAACCATAATTTACTTTATAAATTTTATTTTTTGTAGATCTTATATACTATTCAATTTATTGATGAAAAGCACACTAAAGGATTAGTAAATTTGAGTGATCTGAGCATCAAAATTTCCACTTCATTGAACAAAATGAATCAAGAATTCCACACAAAAGTTCCTAAAACAAATTAAATGCAAACTTATATTTACAAATACCACCAGAGCTTAATTCAAGAATAAAAGAATCATAATAATAATCTCCTCCTCCTACACCTCCACATTCACTCACTTGTTGAAGGTCCAACACCACCATCATCACCCGAACTTGCAGCGGTCTCCGGTCTAATCTCCTCCAACTGCTGAAGAACCAACTGGACCTCAGGCCGAGCCAATGGTGACGGATCAACACAATGCAAAGCTAGTTTCAACGTGTTCAACAACTCATCACCAATTACAGAAGCATCTTTCATCAGTTCAAGATCAAAAACCTCATTAGTCCACTCTTCTTTCACTATCGAAGCGACCCATTGCGGTAAATCCACACCGTTCATCGCCTCTCCCGGTGATTTTCCGGTTAGTAGCTCTAATATGATCACACCCAAACTATAGACGTCGGTTTTCGTGTTGGCTTTCTTGAGCTTGGAAAGCTCTGGGGCCCTGTACCCGAGGGCCCCAGCTGTTGCAATCACATTTGAGTTTGCAGCAGTCGTCATGAGCCGTGACAGGCCGAAATCCGCAATTTTTGGGTTAATGTTTTCATCAAGCAACACGTTGCTGGATGTTAGGTTTCCATGGATTATGTTGTGATGGGTGTGGAGGCTAAGCAAACCTCTAGCCATTCCTTTCGCTATTTGCATTCGTGTTGGCCAATCGACCGGTGTTTCGGGTCCTCGAGCTGCATTGAAGTTTAACAGTAAATATGATTTTATGTTGTAGAATGCAAGAAAAAACAATTTTAAACTGATCTTTTGGCATTTTTATGACTAAATTGTCAACTTGCAACAAAAAGTTAAATTAATATGACAAAAACCCTAATAAAAGTAGCATTTTATATTTGATTCTTTGGCATTTTCATAACTAAACTGTCAATTTGCAACAAAAAGTTGAATTAATAAGACGAAAACTCTAAAAATATAGCATTTTCTTATAGATGGTTCTTTTTGCATTTGAGAAGTTGTTCATTCTTGAAAAGTAGCATTTTTAATTAAAAAATAAATGAGTTTGAAAAAGATAATTCAAGTAAAATGATAAACACAAAAAATTACAAAAATGCTTATTAAATTGGAAGTTCTTCTTTATTGAAAATAATAAAATTTTCTAAAAAAGTGGTCACATTACAGTTTGCAGTTTGCACATAAAAAGTTACAAAACCACTATTTCTTATAGACAAAAGGATATAACTTATGATTTTATTTCTATTTTTTTAATTACTTTTTTTGCATTTAGAGGTTATTTATCTTGAAAACCGGCATTTTCAGAAGTTTGAAAAAAAAATAAAAATTAACAAGCATGTGACAAAACCACCAAACTTTTTTTTAAAAATCCGAATCTTTGTCACTCTCACATAGGAGTAAGCTCGGTACCGGTACCAAATTTCCCGATACCGAAAATATTGATACCAAATTTCGTCAAATATGGGTACCGGTACCGAAAATGTTCGGTACGGTACCAATACTTAAGGGTAAAATATCGGTACCAAAAGTACCGGTATCGAAAACGCCAAAAAGTGAGTACCGATTCAGTACAGAAAAAAATCGATACCGGAAATTCGGGACCGGTTCGAGACCGGTACCAATTACCGTATGCTCATCCCTACTCTCAATAGTTTCAACTGTACAAGTGTGACAAAAAAAGTATGACATTAAGAATTAAGATCCGACTTCAATTAAAGGTTATGATTGTTTTCAAATACCCGAGCTCAATCACAAGTTATGATTGTTTTCGCGCATTCAAGATTATTTAATTTTAAAGCTACACTTTAATTAAAAGAATAGTCCAATAACAATTGAAGAATGTAAGCTTACCATGAAGAAAAGTAGCAAGGCTTCCTTTGGGCATGTAATCAAAAACAAGAAGTTTCTCTCCTTTTGGCCCTAAATAATAAGCCCTCATTGCCAATAGATTTGGATGCCTAATTTTCCCTAGCAAATTCACTTCAACTTCAAATTCCCTTTGATTTTTAGTTATCTTTTCCCTCAATCTTTTAACTGCCACTTGATCACCATCTTCCAATGTTGCCTTATAAACTGTCCCATAAGTACTCTTCCCCATTATCTCAGCTGTTGCACACAAAAGATCATCAGCTGTGAACCCCATTGTACCTTCAAAGTGTACAAGTTTCCCTCCTGCCTCTCCCGCTGCCTCGGCCTGCGGTGGCGCCTCCCCTTTCCCCGCTGCAGCGGCCGCAGCGGCCCCACCTTCACCTCCACCGCGTTCAGCGTCTTTCGGCCTACCCCCTCCCCCCCTTTTCTTCAACAAGCAACATAAGAGTATGCAGCAAATTAGAAGCAATAATGCTATTACCGCACCGGCTGCAATGAGTATGATCCCTTTGGTGCTTAGCTTGTTGTCGTTCCCTCCGTGGTTCGTTGGCTCAAAAGGGGCGGTGGAAGGCGGTGGAGACGTAGGACACGCCGTCGAAGGACTGTATCCGCAAAGATCAAGATTCCCAACAAACGCACTCGAATCGAATTTCGACGAAAGTCGACCTGGAACCGAACCCGAAAGATTGTTATAAGACACATTAAACTCAGAAAGATTCAATCTTTCACCTAAGAAACTTGGAATCTCTCCAGTGAGATGATTATGAGCCAAATTCATTGACTTCAGCAAAGTCAAATTTTCAAAACTTGTGGGAATACTTCCACTAATATTATTATAAGACAAATCAATACTTCTTAACTTCAAAAGCCCACCAAACTCAACCGGTATGCTCCCACTAAACCGATTATGACCAAAAGAAATCTCTTCAACATCAGTCAACTTCCCCAAAGAAACCGGTAGTCCCCCAGTCAACAAATTGTGGTCAAACGTCAACGATTGAAAAACCGGTTTGACCCCAATTCCCCCACTCCCCCAAGAATCCGGAACCGACCCAGATAAATTATTATACCCTAGAGCAAGAAACTTAATCGAATTTGACTTCACAATCCTCACAGGAATCTCACTGGTCAACTGATTAAAAGTCAAATTGACCCTAAAAAGCTTAGAACAATTAGCAAGACTTTCAGGAATCCCACCAGTCAACATATTATTACTCAAATCAATACTCTGAATCAAAGGACACAACCCCAAAGAAGCTGGGATTGAGCCAGTAAACCTATTATTAAACAACTGAAGGCCTCTTAAGTTAGGTAAAAGCCCCAATTCTTTAGGGATTAAGCCTGTGATAATATTATTATGGAGGCTGAGTTTTCTAAGGGCTTGAAATTGGCCAATTTTGGGTGTGATTTGACCACCAAGCCCTCGGTAAGGGAGCTGAATTACGATGACTTGCCCCTGGGCGCATTTGATGCCTTGCCAGCCACCGGAACAGGCGCCGTAGCCGCTGTCGTTCCAGGATTTGAGGAAGCCGTTTGGGTCGATTAAGGATTGTTTGAAGGATTGGAGGGCTTGGAAGTCGGCTTCGGTTACGATGATGCCGTCCCATGATTGGGTTTGAATGGGTGTTATGTGGGTGAGTGTGGTTATGAGGATGAGGTGGAGGATTATGGTGAGATTTGGATTCTTTTTGGGTGTGTGTTTGGACCCCATTGGAGAGTGAGGAAGAAGAAGATGAAGTGAAGATGAAACAGTGAGATGAAATAGCGGTGAAAGAAGGTTTTGTAGTGATAGAGATGAAGTTTGCAGAGGGTGCACGTGATGGTTACGCTCCCTGACTGACGATGATAAATATGTTAATAATAATAATAATTCAGTTTATTAATTTCATCTAAGTTTACAATATTATTTTGAGAAAAAACTTTTTTTTTCTTAAGTTAAGAAAAATTAATTGCATGCTAATTGCTAAGTAACAAACCAAATCAGTGGGGTTGGTGGGCCATTGGTAAAGAAATTTGTTTACACACGATAGGATTAAAATTTATTTTTCGAAAAAAAATTTACTTAAGAAAAAAGGCCGATTTTGTCGAACTTGAAAAACAAGAGAATCATAGAAAGTATTCTTTGTTTAGATTTAGGGTATGTTTGGTTAGGAGCTTTTAGAAGCTTCTACCTTTAAGCTTTTAAGAAAAAGCTCATACTAAGCCTTTTTTTGATTGAAGGAGCTTGAAACTTTTAGGTTAGGAGCTTGAAGCTTTTGGTTGAACGCTCATACTAGTAGCGTTTAGGAGGAGCTACAAGCTTTTAGGGAAAAAATAACGATTTTAACCTCTAAAGATAATAAACTTTTTAATGCACAAGCTTTTTAAATTTTTAGTTATGTTCATTTTGGTCATTTTATTAAAAGCTACAGCTACTATGCCAAACACAAAATATATCTAAAAAGCTACAGCTACTAGCTACACCTTCCAACCACCAGTCACCAACTATTTTTGCCAAACATAGAAGTTGTATTCATATCAACTTATAGTGGTAAAACACGAGAACAAATTTAGTGTATTCAAATTTCAATGTGATTTATCGTGTTGTTATTTTTCGAATATGTGTGATGAATTAGGTTATTTGTTGTATATTACATATAAAACGAGTATCGAATACTCTGATGTGGATTCAACCATGATTTCCTCATATATACTACAATAAACACATTCGGCATGCTTTAAAAAAAAAAACAATTCATATACTTGAAAATATAAAGGAGTTATGTGAAAAGCAGATGCTCAATAAAATTTTTTACATGTAAACTAATGAAAAGATAAACTTGGTCATGTTTGTAAATTTGAGTACATTTCTGATTATATGCACAAACTATAAAGGTGAAGAGTAAAATAGATATGTGAAAATTAGATACTAGGTAAAATTTTCGTACGTAAGCAGTAAGAAGATAAATGAGATCATGTTCATAAATTTTAATATGTTTCTCACTATATGTGAACATAAATTATATACGTGAAATAATTCATGTATTTTATTACCAGGGGCGGACCTATAGCGTTAAAAGGGGTAACCCCCGTTGCCCCTTAACGCTCCGACGATAGTGTAAATTTTGTAAAAAATGGACGTTTTTTCGATTTCGTTACCCTTTTTTTAAACGTTGCCCCTATGCGGATATTCTAGATCCGCCACTGTTTATTACTGAAAATATTAAAACTCGTTTTATATAAACTTTAAAAGTATAAAAATTAATACGGCTATTTATTTTTAACTGAAATCCAAATACATAAATTATATGCTATTTTTTACCAGTATTCGAGTTAAAAACATAAATTAATACGGCTATTTATTTTTAACTGAAATCCAAATACATAAATTATATGCTATTTTTTTACCAATATTCGAGTTAAAAACATAAATTATATGCTATTTTTTTACCAATATTCGAGTTAAAAAGATGAAGAGTAAATTGCTAAAATAGTCCCTAACGTTTGTTCACATTTGCTAGATCCATCCAAAAAAAAGATTTTTTTCTCATATGAACCACCGAGGTTTCAAAAAAGTTGTTAAATCCATCCAAACTTCAGGGACAATTTTAGCAATTTAATAAAACAAACTTTTTTTGGATGGATTTAGCAAATGTGAACAAACGTCAGGGACGATTTTAGCAATTTACTCTATTTTTTTATTTTCATCTTTTTATTATATCTTTTAATTAACATAAAATCTATTTATTTTTTTATTTTCATCTTTTTATTAAATTTCTTATTTAACATAAAATCTACTAGTTTTTTTTTTGAACGGCGAATTTCTACAGCAGGCGATAGATTCGCACCTGCTTTTGCAGGCCCTCCACCCCACTCTGGCCAAGACTATGTTGTCTTAACCGGGCTCACGCTTGGCATCAGAGTTTGACTTGGCGCTCCCCGACAAAATTTCCAACCAACTGCTATATGCGAGTAGTTGCACCCTCCACAAGAGCCGAAAACTCTCTGGAGTAAATGCACTGTAATAGAAAACTCGGGTGTGCTCTGCGGGTTTCGAACCTGTGACCAGGCCTTCACCCACTTAATAATAAAGATTAATCATTTATATTTTACAATTATGAATACGGTTTTATATTTATAATCATCTAACCATCTAACCAAGTCTTTTAAAATGTAAACATTTTACTCATTACTAATCCTTTAATAAAGTTAATTATACGACAAAATCTTTTCAACGGTTTAATTTGTTACCTGTTTAGCAAGAACGTGTATTTTATTTTATAAATGAACAAAAAAATACTGGGTGAAGGCCTGGTCACAGGTTCGAAACCCGCGAAGTACACCCGAGTTTTCTATTACAGTGCATTAACTCCAGAGAGTTTTCGGCTCTTGTGGAGGGTGCAACTACTCGCATATGGCAGTAGGCTGAAAATTTTGTTGGGGAGCGCCAAACCAAACTCCAGAGTGGGGTGGAGGGCCTGCAAAAGCAGGTGCGAATCTATCGCCTGTTGTAGAAATTCGCCGTTCAAAAAAAAAACTAGTAGATTTTATGTTAAATAAGAAATTTAATAAAAAGATGAAAATAAAAAAATAAATAGATTTTATGTTAATTAAGAGATATAATAAAAAGATGAAAATAAAAAAAATAGAGTAAATTGCTAAAATCGTCCCTGACGTTTGTTCACATTTGCTAAATCCATCCAAAAAAAGTTTGTTTTATTAAATTGCTAAAATCGTCCCTGAAGTTTGGATGGATTTAGCAACTTTTTTGAAACCTCAGTGGTTCATATGAGAAAAAATATTTTTTTGGATGGATCTAGCAAATGTGAACAAACGTTAGGGACTATTTTAGCAATTTACTCAAAGATGAATTTTATTGGTTATTGCATTTAATAAACAGATATTATTTTTAAAATAAGGAAAGGGAAAACAAAGAAAGTGCGTTTTTTGGGTGAGAGAATATGTCAGATGTGTGTGTCTATTATACATTCAGAGGCTCCTCCTCTCTCACGTGCCACTGAGTCTAACGGCTAGTTTTTCATTATTTTTGTTTTATTTTAAATCTATTAATAATAATAGTTATCAACGGCCACCGACGCAGCTCCCCCAACGGCTAACTTTTCATCGTCATTAATTTAATTTAATTTAATTTAATTTGAGAATTAATTTAATTTCGTTATAAATTACATTTATATAATTGTACTTCAACTTTGACTCATCAACTGTTATAAAGACTTGACTTAATTTGGCACCGAAAATAGTTTACATTAATCTTGTTCCCGGAATTATATTTTTGCATTTGTTGTTAAATTAGAAATTTTGTAAATTTATACTAATTTTTAACAGTGAAACCAACTTCTATTAAACCGAATTAATAGTAATCAAATTTTTTTCTTTTTTTTTATAATTCGAAAATTTTATTATAAAAACCACTCAAAGTTCCATTATTGTTTTATTTTCATGACTTTTTTTTTTATTTTTATTTTTTATAAATGTGACCTTTTTGTTTTGAAAAAAGTTAAGTGTCAGAGATAGAACATATATGAATCTTGATTCCTAGTTAGTGATTGTTTTTTTTTTCTTTCTAAATTTAACTTAAAGTATGAGGTATTCGTACAAAACGTTTGGCTAGATAGTAACCAATTTTTAAATGTTCAATTTAAGTCGTTTCATATAATAAAATAATCACAAAATGGTGATGAATAATAGTCTTCATTTGTTTGTTAAAAAAAAACTTAATTTTTATGTAAAAAATGACATTTATAAAAAGATTTCAAAACAATGAAACAATAATGAAGAAAAAAATAACATTTACAAAAATATTTTAAAACGATGAAACTTTTATGATTTTATAGTTAAAAAATATCAGGGACTTTGTTGAAACAATATTGAAACTTGGTTATCAATCTATAAGAGGTCACGGGTTCGAGTCTAGTCTACAACAAAATTACTTTGAGTGAGCCAGGGTTTAATTATTAATCATAGTAGATCTTCAGATATGATGGTGGGTGAGTTGGGTCATCATCGTCATCTGAGTTCACAGGGGGTGGGTCACCTTTTGTCAATGGATTAACCCGAATGATCAGAATTTTATTGATCGTTCAAAGAAAACCATTATCCGAAACATAAACTATCCACCTGAAACATTTTAAGAAGTTAGTAGTCATTATGTGAAGTATTTATTATATTTGATATTTCTATTCATGCCCACAAAATCTAGAAGAAAATCTTGCTTTCATGTCATTTTAAAACGCTATAAAATAAAGAAAAAGACATCAACCTAACTTTTTCTAGAAATATATTAATACATACATACATTAATATATAATGTAAAACTTATATAAATACTTTTACCTAGTTGGCCTGATTTGATACGAAAATAGATCTATTACCTAATATAATTCGAGAAATTTTATTGTTTTTATTATTATTATTATTATTATTATTTTAAAAACATGTGCTCCATACTACGTAGGAATACACAACCATCCTTTTTACAAAGTATTACAATTTAATTAATATAATGATTCAATATTTAATATATATATATATATAGGGGGAGGTTCATTTGAGAAGAAAATTAAATTGAGAACAAAAAGAATAAAGGGTACAATTGTAAAACATTAAATATTTTTCTCTTATCTCATTTATTATTATTTTGACTAATTAATTAGTCATAAAGAGTATCATCCTACACACTAAAATTTTTGCCTAGACACATCAAAATTTATCCTACACATTTTTTAAAATTTATCCTACACATACTGAAATTTATCTTACACAACTCGTAATTCATCCTACACACCTCATAATTTATCCTACACTTTAAATTAATTTTTATCTTCTTTGAAAAAATATATTTTTTTTAAATAAGTTACAAATTTAATTTAGTTAGCTATTAAAAAGGAAGACTAACAATTAATGATCTATCTAATTTTACCAATATACCCTTACACCCATATTAAATACAAAAATTAAATGAAGTAAAATGAAGCATTATTATTGGTTGAAGTTTGTTCTTTTTTATTCTTACAAAAAATTTCTTCTCATTTGAACCCTCCACTATATATATATATATATATATATATATATATTTAAATTTGCCATTTGTTGGGGAAAATGAGTTCGAAAGAATAACACGCATCAAGTGAGGTTGATGTAACGAAATGACAATAATACCCATCAAACCTTTTTGGGATTTGATGCAATGAGCATCTAGGCTTGAGTGCATTGACTCTTGATAGGCTTTTCTTTGATACGAGGTATCTTTTTGTCCAAAACTTTGACCCTAATTATGACTCACAATCAAATTTTCTTTAATCTTTTAATAACAACATATGTTTAGGTGGGACTTCAACTTCCTTACCGCTAAATGTTACTAACCTTGTCTTTAGGGCCAAACTATCACCCTATCCTGCAGTGTCGAACTGTGGCCAAAACGCGGTGTTTTGGTCCGGTTAACCAGACAAAGACTGACGGGTGTCTTACGGGTCTGTTGACCGGACCAAAACGCCGAGCTTTGGCCGCGTTTTGGTCCTGTCAACCAGACCGGGTGTCGATCTTTTGTCTGGTTGATAGGACCAAAACACGGCCAAAGCTCGGCGTTTTGGTCCGGTCAACAGACCCGTCAGTCTTTGTCTGGTTAACCGGACCAAAACGCCGCGTTTTGGCCACAGTTCGACACTGCAGGGTGTGCATATAAGGACAAAAAACACCTTTTTTGGTATGTAAATAGACAAAATGGTGTGTAGATAGGTATACCCTTATTAAAACTTGTATGTCATTTTTTATGCACAAAGTATGACTTGTTTGTTATATATAAAAATTCTACGTTGGCGATATGCCACATTCTTTTCATTACATACACACTTCGGTAACATGTCATATACATTCCCTACATATGTATTCGTTACCTATATATTTAACAATATATGCGAAATAGTGTGAAATTCAGTATGGCTACTGCGTGTAAAGTTCATAACATAAGTAACTAAGGTTGTTCATTTGATTGACTGAGATCAAAGATACGAGGTTTTTAATTAAAAAATGATTTTTTTATAAAAACTATAAAACAGATACCATTATATGAACATTAGTGTATAAAAATATCAGCATTATAATACTCCGTTAATAAAATGAAATATAAAGTTAATATTATATTATTGCCTAATATCAAATGTATAATTATGTCTTATTCTAACATACGTAACTTAGGGTGGAAGGGGTGCTCAAACAGGGGAGTGGTAAACTCTTCACCTAGCCAATCAACACATATCATGTCAACTCTCTTCTCTACTTCACATGTTACACTCAAACACTATGGATGCTGAAACACATGAGAAGTCCATTTTTTTTTTGTATTTCTATAAATTATGCATTAATAAATAAAACATATTTTAAACAAAATAAAATTAATTTAATTAAAAGAAGACATTACATTTAGAGTTAATTACATAGTTAGTCCTTGTGGTTTGCACAAAATAACATACTTAGGTACTAATAGTTTAAAATCACATTCTAGGGTATTAACTTTTCATTTTGTAACGTTTGGAGGTATTAACTTCTAGGGTATTAACATAGTTAGTCCTTGCGGTTTGCATAAAATAACATACTTAGGTACTAACAGAATGTGATTTTAAACCTACAAATAACACTAATACCTCCAAACGTTACAAAATGAAAAGTTAATACCCTAGAATGTGATTTTAAACTATTAGTACCTAAGTATGTTACTTTGGGCAAACCACAGGGACTAACTATGTAATTAACTCTTACATTTAATTAAAATAAATAAAATTGCATTAATATAAAAATAAGATAACACGTTAAAATAAAATAAATAAAATGACATTAAAATATAAAAAGACATTTTAAAATTAAAACTAATTTAACTATTCGTCGTCGGAATTCGCCAAAAGATAAGGTAAATCTTGTTCTCTAAGATGCTCCACGAGATCATATTTTAGTCTCCTCCAATGCGTATCTTCATCACTGAGCTCGTTATAAACAGTATCATCGAAAACAGGCTCGACTAGAGGATCCTAAATATGTATCGGTGCAATCGCATTTCTATCGTCTTTTAGAACCATTTTATGTATAATAATGCACACATATACGACATACCTAATCTTTTTTACACTCATAGCACGCATTGTTCGATTAAGTATACCCCATTTTGACTTTAAAACACCAAAAGCCCATTCACATCTTTTTTATTGTCTCGTGTTGCCTCTTGAACTTCTTTTTTTTTTTCACAATGTGAAGATACGGAAATGATTTCACAAACACAGACCAAGTAGGGTAGATTCCATTGGTAAGGTAGTACCCATGCTTGTACAAGTGGTTGTTCACGTAAAATGGGCATTTGGGTGCACTTCCATTTCGTTGAGTAAGAAATAACAGAGATTGTTGGAGCACGTTGATGTCATTTTTGTAAACCTGGTGGACCACAAAAAGCATACTAAATCCACAAATCTTGAGAGGCCACCGCTTCGAGCATAATTGTCAGGTACTTGTGATCCCCCCTCATATATTGGCCCCGCAACTCTGTTGGACACATTCTCCAAACAAAATGTGCACAATCAAGACTACCTAACATCCCAGGAAGGTGATGTTTCTCTTCATGAGCTTGGTACAAAAGCGCAACGTGGTGACTTGTTGGTCTACGTAACTCAGAAGCATATAAATTACATACTGTTTCGCAAAAGTATTCTAGACACTCACGGGAAGTCCTTTTGGCCATATTTAAATACTTGTCATTCTCGTCTAAAGGGTTACCAGTTACAAGTTGTTTAATCGTCCACGTAACTTTTTGCAACGGTGTAAAACTCTTCTTCATTCTCCTATCCACGCCCTCTTGAAACCACGAGTTATTCGCTTGCATGTCACTCACAATTTTTAAAAACAACCTTTTCGAAATACGAAACCTATGACGAAAAACTTCTTCGTTGAATTTGGGCTCCTCGACAAAATAATCTGCCATAAGGGTTTCGTGGCCTTTCTCTCGATCTCAACGGACAACTTTCTTTTTTCTAGAAGTACTTGTGTCTTCTAGTGCGGCGGCTTCCTCAATAAGATTTTGGGAAAAAAAATAAACTACTATCGCTTGAGGAAGAATCATCGTCTTCACTAATATCTAATGGAATGAATAGCGGTATATCATCCACCATTTTTTAGAAGATAGGATTAGATTTTTGGAAGAAAGGATTTGGTTGATAGAAGTCTGGATTGAGAAGAAAAGTGAAAAATGGTGTTGTTTATAAAGAAAAGTTGTAATTTTTTTTATCCCAAATAATGATACTCTTTGACTAATTATGGCAATAGATTTCAACAAGTATGGAAATATTGTGCGGAACTAGAAATCAAACTTTCAAGAAACACAACTTACAGAATTTTCAAGTTTATATCACTTTGGAAAAACAACGTTTACAAGGTGATTATGAGGTTATTGACTATTACAAATGAATGTTCAAAGAATTCTGTAATGAAGGGTAATGAAGTTTTTGTTGTATATGTTGAATGCTTGGCTTAACTCATCTAACCTTCGATGGTGACATCTCTATTTATAGAGAGTCTTGGTCATGAATAAACATTTCTTTACTCAGACCACCCGTAATGGGTGTTTATTTTTCAAAATCCTTCACCAAACACGCCCAATCTCGCCCCAACTCCACCCCCTCGGCGTTATTAAGCGTTTTTTTTTCGAAAAAAAGTTGAGCAGCGTGGTTTAAAACACGCCAAATTTGTGCATTGGGTTGAGAGTTTACCGTTACAAACGGTAACATTCCTTAATGTTTTATCTTTTTTATTCCCATTTAATTGTGTAAAAACCCCACTTGACATCCAACTTTATATAAAAAAAACCCCACTCTCAATCAAACTTTCTCTCTACTTCTTTCACATTTTATAAACTTATTAACCATGAATCCATTCCGACCCCCTTTTGGTGTTCCGTCAAGACCCGGGAACCCGAATACCACCCAACCGCAACAAAACTTTAACCTTCAAGACATGGACCCGAACATGTTAACGTACGCGGCTTACTTGAGCGACTCTACTCTTTACATGCCACACACTTACGGCTTTGCACAATCCGATGCCTCGCAACCATCCCAACAACAACCCGAACCCGAGGTGGATATCGTGCTGGAGACGCAACCCGAACCAGAGCGAGAGACATCGAAACGCGGTAAAAGGTCGCATAAAAAGAAGGAACCGAACCAACCTCGTCGTAAGCATACTTACGTTATTTGGAAGAAGGACGAGGAATACACGTTGGTTCGGTCATGGGTCAATGTTTCGGAAGACCCCAATGTGGGTAAGTGTTATTTTTTTACTTATTTTTTACTACTCGACGTTTTTTTTACCATACAACTTATTTTTTTTACTTTTTGTAACAAACTTTCAAACCCGGTCCAGAATTTTGGAATATGATTCGTGAGCTTTTTTATAGCATGTGGGGAAAGGGTGAACATCGTGACAAGGATTCCATCTCTAGCATATGGACCGATATCAACAACAAGTGTCACGCCTTCCAAGAAGTTTATCAACAAAACTATGATAATCGGCCGAGCGGAGAAGGTGACGTCGGTGTTTTAACGAAGGCTATGGAAGAGTTCGAGAAAACGAAAGGCGTTTTCACGTACTATAAATGTTGGGACCTACTGTGACACCCGGCTTTTCAGGCCGTACCGTACAATTTTAACACGTGTAGTAAATAGATAAGCAGGCTGTATTTGACTGATTGTGATATTTATATATGATATGTAATGTGTTGGTGAATCCCAACATTGGTAAAAATTATGTTGGCAACGATAAAATAGACACTTACGCGTACCGATTAAACTGCAAAACGAACGTCGGTGACCATCCGATCAGTGTTAAAATCCTAAAAATAGTTTGTTATGATTAGAATGGTAATTTTAATCATGTCCGTGAGGAAAAATAAATTAAAACGCTAAGAAACTCTATTTTTCGAGTTTGAGCGTGTAACGCGTGATACTGCGCGTATTTGACAAAATACTGTCAACGCTGTCAGTCAAGGCAACTGGTAATTATTTTAGTAATAATTAAGTGTGATTATTTTTATAGAATGATAAAAATAATTTAAAACGCACTAAAACGGGGTTAAAACGCTAGATAAGATACCCGGTATCCAGTAAAATACCAGTTTATACATTAATTTACATACATATATGTATGTATATGTTAACATATGAGATGGTTGCATGTTGAGGGCAAGGTGGCAGCTAGGGGAAAGCATATAAAACTCTCTCTCTTACACTTGTTAACATTGGAAACATCAAGTGATGATTAATCTTGTAAAGGCTTCCATAAGCTCACCGTAAACCATACAACCTTTTCAAAATCACCTCCATTCTCTCTCTCTAAAATTCTCGGCTGAACACCCTCTATACCTCATACATTTTCATTTTCAAACTTAATCTTGAAGATTCATATCCATTTCAAGGTGTTTTCAAGTCCATTTGGTGGTTTAGTAGTGATTTCAAGGTATTTCAAGCAACAATCAAGTCTCATATCATCAAATCTTTACTAAAAATCATTCAAGAACTTGAAGGTATAAAATTTATTTTAAAAACCTTGTCTTTTATTCTTGATGATCTCGATGATGATGGAAGTTTCTCTTGTTCTTGAGTTTAATCACAAACTTGAAATCAAACACAAATGGGTTTTTGAATAAAATAAAAATGGGTGTATCTATGTATGTATGTGTGGCCGTGAGTGTGTGTAAGTGATTGTATTTTGATTTTTATTGAAAGATTCTTGAGTTACATGATTACTTGAAAAGTAGGATGCATGTAAGAATCAATATGTGTCATAAAGGAATGTTCTAAAGGTGATTCAAGATTTGAAAGTGACATGATAAAAAGTGAACTTTTGGAAGTTCATATGTGTATATGTATTTCGTGTATATGTATGTATATATGTATGCATGCATGTAAAAGTCGTCATGTATTCTTAAATGTGAAGGATATTAGCATTTATGTATGAATGATTGGATGATCATGATGATTATATGTTGTGTTTTGTAAGAACATGATATTAATATGTTCTTGAGTATGATTAAATCATAAATGATGATGATGTTGTATGAGTGCATTAGATGCACATATGTGAACATACATGATGATATGAAAGCATGAAATGATCATTTGAGCATGATTTGATAAAAATCAATTTTGATCAGAATATAAACACTAAAATACGATTATTTTGAAGTGTTTAATGATATAAAACTTTGTCATAAAGTTTACTAGTCTTGCATGTTGTACATGGTGCATTAGAAGTTGTAAAATACGTGAAATCGCAAGATTTATGTGACTTACAAAAAAACTGCACTAATCTGATTATAATCACTATTTTAGTCAGTAAATAACATGTGTTGTTTTAAAATATCAAGTCATTCCGAATTGGGATTGTTATAGTAACGTTTAACGCAAAACTTTGCGGTAAAACGGTTAAAAATCGGTTTTTCGAACGATTTTTATGAAACTGATTTAGATCAGTAAATAAACTGATATTTTTAGTTTAAAAATAAGTATTTTAACTAATTTTAAGTTTACTTGGTGTTTGGTTGGTCATACGTGACTTCCGACGCTCGAAAACGTTACCGAATCACTAAAATACGCGTTTTTTAATGAACACTAGTATGAGTTATTTTGAGTGAACCTTATGTGTTAAAATGTGTTATGTGATTTAAACATGTGAATGTGATAATATGTTAAGTGTTGACATGATATGGAGAATTTAGACTATGCATGTACACTTGTGCGTTTAGAATCGGTAAAATCGTGTTTAATGTTTAACTTGTTTGTCGAGCATGAAATTTGATACATATAAATTATTTTATGTATGCATGCCTTAAAAATGACAAAATGAATAAGTTAACGAGATTACGCGTGTTTCGATAATGATTTATGTGTATGTTTATGTATATATATTACGACACGTAAATCGTAGATATATTACGTATAAACGGGTGTGTTAACGGATTTACATGATAACGGTCACCAATAAAATCGTTCAAGTCTTGAAATCACAATATATATATATATATACATATATATATATATATATTGTGATTTCAAGACGTGAACGATTTTATTGGTGACCGTTATCATGTAAATCCGTTAACACACATCGTATATATATTACGTACCAACATAATAAAAAAACGATAACTTTTTGAGAAAATCTCAAGGTTATGTGAAAATTCTAAGAAACGGAGAAACTTAGGATTTTTGTGATATATTGATTTATAAATCGTTCCTACGTATAATAGGACGTGTAGAAATCAATCTGTGGGATTGTGCTGTTTAAAAATACGCACCCAAAGGTGAGTGTCACTAAACCCCCTCTTTTTACTGTTTTGTATATGTTTTGGGGGAAGAACACGCCAAAAAGGGTTTAATAATGTTTTTGGAATAAAACATACCTTTTTGATATAAATTATATATTTTCGTTGAAGATATATGGATTGTGAAAATATATGTTTCGGGGATGAAACGGTTTTGTGAAAATATATGTTTCTGGGATGAAACGGTTTTGTTGAATACATGTTTCGGGGATGAAACGGTTTTGGTTGAATATATGTTTCGGGGATGAAACGGGGATTGTGCGGTGTTTCAGAGAAAACGACCGTGTAGTTGGGACGAATTTCTTTGGTCCAAGGGATTTCAGTAAATTCGTACAACATTTTATATTAAATTTGTCATATTAGTAGGATATATATATTGTACGTGAGGCAGGCGTCATAGATGGCCTCGATATGGGCCATGCGCAAGTGATGTCGTTTAATCATTTAAGTATTGCACGTGAGGAATTGTTGGTAGATCTATCGGGTTGACAACCTCGTCGTGATCGGTCGCTCCGTGTCAAGTTAAACGACGAATTGATATTCTCTTTATTGTCTAGCTTTGATTATCCCTACATTGTAAATATATAGTTCGTAATGTCTAGCTAACTTACGAGTCCGAACATTTGATGCTATGAATTTAATATATAAACTTGGGAAGATGCTCTGTTTCGAAGGTTTCTGGGAAACGCTTGCGACGGCTGACCCATGGATTTTTTTTAAGGAAATAAATTGACTTTCGTAAATTATATGGATGTTTTTGTAATAAACACATAATTAGAAAGCATTTCCTTGGGATCAAATTACTTTAAATTTGAATATGTGAACTCACCTTCCTTTGTGTTGACACTTGATTTTAACGTGTTCTTCAGGTACTTGAGTTCGGCTTAGGGAATCATGGCATATCTTGTGGTTGTTGATGCATGTTTTGTCACATAATATGTTGGACTAACTTTTAAAACTTTATGGGACGAATGTAATAAGATCCGTGAGGATCAAAACAACTTAACTATGTCGTGGTTGTGTAACGTTTTGAAATTTTATGTTTGAAACTTATGTTTTAATTAAGTTATTATGTCCAACAATTTAATGCATCGATCATCAAGATAGAAATGGGTACCAACTTCTGTCACCACTACGTTTTATATTCCGCTGCGACGTTTTTGGGGTGTGACAGAAGTTGGTATCAGAGCCAATGGTTGTTAGCGAACTAGATGTTTTCGGGGAAAACTGTAGACTTCAACCGAAGAATTTTGAGATTTAAGTCCAAAATTCTCGAAGCCAAAATTTTTAAATAAACATGGAAAATTTTATCATGTATGAGAACCATTGCGTGTTTATGTACATATGTGATTTTCTGTTTATTTGACCTTATGTGTTACTATTCATTTTGATCACACACTTACTTTTACGGTTATATATGTGTCATAGATGTCGCACGAGCACGAGGTCATCGAGATCCACGACTCAGGTAGCGAGCCAGATTTCGAGACTTCACCCAGATCCATTCTACCAGAGATACCTATCACGACTCCACAGATGGTTGGTATTGCTAAGTTTGCTTCATCTTTCCACGTCGACCCTGCTGCTTTTGCTAGCTAGGTAGACCCCCGATATGCTTTCGCTAGCAACGGGTGGATTGATGATGACGATGATGTTCCTCTCTCGATTCATGAGATGGGACAATCATCTGGCACAGTACCAGTTATCGATGGCGTGATTAGAGGTGTTCCTATTATCGGAGGATATCTCATTATCGCACCAGTGGTGGAAGCCACTATTGTCACGGCTCGACCGTTGGAGCCATCATTCGTCCCACCTGCTGCTGTGATCGAGCATGTCGCTGAGATCCCTCCACCTGTTTCATCTGAGTCATCTTTACCTGTCATTGAGGCACGCGCTCCTACTACACCTCTTTTAGTCTATTATCGTCGTAGGTAGAGGATTAGGCCTGCTGGGGAGATCGCATATACGTCACACGCTGAGACGGCATCTGCTTCCAAGAAACAGAAAGGGGTTTGGGTAGACCGATGTTGCCACTGCGATCGACAGTTTGCCACTCTGCGCGGAGACCTGGATTCAGCTAAGGGTAAGATGAAGGACCTTGCGGGGCAGATGGATTGGTACGATGAGTTGAAGGATTTAGATAATAGTGCGATGGACCAGATGCACTGGAGGATAGTGTATCTGGAGGAGCTTGTCAGGAGGATGTTAGATTTCCTGGGTTTGAAGCGTTGATGCTTGTAGTTGTTGTTTGTTTGTTTTGTTGGTTGTTTTGTTAGACACTTGTTGATACTCTTTTGTTTGGGGCCTGCATGCCAGTTTTATTTTTGGGATATTATGTGGAAATTTTGTGTGAACTTGTTATGAGTGTCGACGTAGACATGGCAAGGGTAGTCAGTATGTACTAGAACAAGTTTGTTAATTTCTATGGTAATATCAGATGATTTACTTTTAGTTTAAAAATTATTCTCATTAATATGTGGATATTATACATGCGCAATGTTTGGTCCACTACCATTTAATGATTGAATTATTTTTGGTTATCATCTTATGTGATTATTATTGTTGTAATAATAGAAACGACGAAATGCCACCAAAAGCAAGACAAGGTACTGGACTACCTACCACACCAGAAGAGTTGGCACAACTCATAGCCCAACACGTTAATACTGCCATGGAACAGCATAATGCTAACCAAAATGATGGCCAGGGACGTGGACGTGGTGCTCATGGGCGTGGTTTTGGTGGGGCACAGATTGGAAATCCTCCAGGTAAAATAATGATCGGAAAGTTTTAGTAGTTCATGTGTTATGATATAATCGGAACGTATTCCTGATTTTCATTAACCTTATGAACAGTGCACTGATGTACTTATAAAACATTCCAGGGCTGTAACCCACGATCATTTACCGGTGCTGAAGGACCCTTAGATATCACCAGATGGATTGAAAAGATGGTTTCCGTCATGGCAATAAGTGGTTGTGCTGCTGATCAATGGGTGAGGTATGCTTCTTGTTCTTTACTTGATGAAGCACTATCCTGGTGGAATTCGCAAGTTCAAATTTTGGGTGAAGACGCTGCCTATGGTCTAACCTGGAACGAACTTAAAGAGATGCTCCTATAGGAATACTGCCCGCGTAGTGAGATACAGAAAATCAAGACCGACTTCTGGAACCTAACCATGGAAGTTCTGAATGTAAGAGCTTACACTTCTTGTTTTAACGATTTGGCGAGGTTAGTTCCACGAATGGCTACTCTTGAATATGTAAAGGTAGAGAGGCATATCTGGGGGTTGTCGCCACGGATTCACAGCATGGTCACATCAGGGAAACCCACTACCTACTTAGAGGCTACTACATTGGCAACATCGTTAGCGGACGACGCTGCTCACAAAGGTGGTCTTGATAAGACAGAGGAAACCGAGAAGTCATCGAGCAAGGCCAACGCAGATGCGAAATCTGAACGGTCGGGGCGTTCTGAGTCTAAGTCGGGAGATTTGAAGAAACGCAAGTCCGAGGGCTCGAGGAAGGAAATCGATGAGAAGCGTGACAGGAAACGAAGTTTTGGGAAAGCGTATGTTGCCAGTTCTAGAAAGGATAATGCCAAGGATGGCAGGAGTGGTTCTGAGAGGAAGACTCACGAGGATGAGCAGAAAAAGTGCGCCAGATGTGGTCGAACTGGGCATGTTACCCGCGAGTGCTATGCTAAAAGTACTTCGGAGGGAGCGAAGCTAGAGGGATGCTTCCAGTGCGGTGAACAGGGACATTTCAGGAGGGATTGTCTTAAAGCAAAGGGTCAGAATGCCAGGGGTAGAGCGTTCGAGCTAAACGCCGGAAAGGCACATGACGATCCTGCTGTTGTTACCGGTATGTTTTTTATCAATAACCATTCTGCGTTCGGACTCTTTGATACCGGAGCTGACTTGAGTTTTGTTTCGAAAAAAAACTTTGAACCATTTTTGTGTTCACCAACAAGTAAGCTAAGTAAGAAGTACTCGATAGAACTAGCAAATGGTAAACTGATAGAGACTAGCGAGGTCATTTGTGGTTGTAGTATTGATGCGTGTGGTGTGTTATATAAGTTTAAGTATATTTTAAGCCCTTTTTTACACGTTAGTCAAGTTTTAAATTTATAAAACACGATATTTTACTAACACCAAACACACATATGGGCAAGTGCACCCATCGTGAGCGTAGTATAGTGTTGGCAAGATACCGAGGTCGTCCAAGGACATAAGGTCGTCCAAGGACATAAGAGCTTTTAGTAGATGGTTCACACCATTGTTCTTCATTGTAAGTATATGATGGATAAGGGTCGTAATTTTGTTCTTCATAATACTCATATGAGGTGGGTTGTTCACGCCATGGTTCCTCATAATAAGTATACGAAGGTGGTGGCTCATATCTTGGTTCCTCAAAGTATGAGTATGAAGGCTCATACCTTGGTTCATCAAAATATGAGTATGAGGGAGGAGGTTCATACCTTTGGTCTTCATAGGATGTGTATGAAGTTGATGGCTCGTACCTGGGCTCCTCATAGTAGGTGTATGAAGTGGATGGTTGATATAAGTTACAATATTGAACCGAGTGCGGGTCACCACAATTAGTGCAATAATTATTCCTATAATCATCCTCCTCATAGGTGTAGTTGTAACCTCCTGAGTATTGATCCATAAGAATCACTCAGCAGACCACAACCAAGTCTCGAGATCAGAAAACAAAAATAAAAACGGAAACAGAGGCTGGACACGGCCCCGTGTTCAGTGGACACGGCCCCGTGTGCAGAGTCTGTATCTGGGCGTTTTAATTAAAGTTACTGATTTCGTTGAGCACGGGGGTGTGTTCAGTGGACACGGCCCCGTGTTCAAGCTCTGTATCTGGGTGTTTTATGAAAAATGTGCAGCACGGCCCCGTGTTCAGTGAGCACGACCCGTGTTCAACCTACTGTAAATGCAAAACTAAACTAAAATGCAGAAAAATGTGCGCGCGTTTTGAAAAAGTTTTGAAAAAACTGATTAGGCCGTCGATTTTAAGCTTTCTTAAAATCCTTGTGTCCCCGGCAACGGCGCCAAAAACTTGATGCGTGTGGTGTGTTATATAAGTTTAAGTATATTTTAAGCCCTTTTTACATGTTAGTTAAGTTCTAAATTTATAAAACACGATATTTTACTAACACCAAACACACATATGGGCAAGTGCACCATCGTGAGCGTAGTATAGTGTTGGCAAGATACCGAGGTCGTCCAAGGACACAAGAGCTTTTAGTACCGGTTTATCCTCAACGTCTAATCAAATCAAAAGTTTAGAAAAAGTTTTTAAACAAGAAAAATAAAAACTAACTAAAATGCTGAAAGATAAAATAAAAGTAAAAACAGATAGACAAGATGAATCACTTGGCTCCGACTCGTGTTTAGTGTAACCTTTGATTATTTCCGCACTTTTGCACTATTTAAGAGATTATCTTAGTTATTGTAGTAGGCCCCTCTTTTGAAGGTGACGTTACCCTCAACCCAGTAGTTTGAGTCAGCAAGGATACAATCCTAAAGGGTCGGATTATTGAAAGATAATTAATTAAGTTATTAATGCATATTGTGGTAGGCCCCTCTTTTGAAGGTGACGTTACCTTCGGCTAAGTAGTCTGAGTCAGCAGGGATACAGTCCTAAGTAGCCGTGTTAAAGTATTAATAGTAGCTTACATATGAGGGGATCAAAGAGTTTGGACCCCCGCCATCCAATACCGGTGGGTATTGAAGGAGGTCCTACTAAATTTGACCCAGGTCCTTGCAGGATCTATACCCTGAACAAGGCAAGACTCTTACCAATCCGTTCCCTTAACCCCCGACCAGGTAGCCAACATACCTCCATATAGACCGTGGAGATATGAATGGTGAAAATCTCTTATTTTATATAGACAGTAAAATAATGCCAAGACACCACAGACAAATGATAAGGAAGAATCACCTTCAATATAAGAAACTAGTTATTAAAGTCGTTAATATATAACCAAGTAAAAAGTGCGAAAAGATTAAAAATAAAAGTATTACACTAGACACTTGTCTTCACCAAGTGATGTAAGAGACTTAGGCAAACATGGCCTTTGATTGTCAAGAACTCTTACGATCAATCTTGGATCCCGAGCCGACTCACACACTCTATGATGGACAATGGATGATGGTGGTGGATGATGGTGTTGTGATGGTGGTGGGTGGTGGGTGAAGTGTGAGAGAGGTGGTGTGCCAAGGGATGGTTTGCAAATGAGCCAAGCACCCCTATTTATAGCCTGAACAGCAGCTCGGACACGGCCTCGTGTCCATTGGGCACGGCCCCGTGTCCATCCTCTTCTCTTCCTTCATTAATTGCAGTTTGTATGCATTAGTTGACCACGCCCCCGTGTTCGCTGGGCACGCCCCCGTGTGCAGAAGCATATCTGTACTATTAAGATTTCCTCAGATTCTGCGAATCTTAGAGTTGACCACGGCCCCGTGCCCGCTGGGCACACCCCCATGGTGGGTGATAGAAGCTTCTATAGCTTTGTCTTTTATGCTGACACTTGGGCACGCCCCCGTGTTTGCTGAGCACGGGGCGTGTTCAGTCTTCTGTCTTCTTGATTTTGCTTGGGAAGATGCTGTCGGGGGTTTGGGCGTGCCACGTTTGTTCCTTTTCTTGTATTTATGTTAGATTTAGTTGCCTTTTTGCTTCTTTTGTTAATTTGAGCTCATTTAATCCTGAAAATACAAAAGGAAGACAAAAACACACTTTTTCCAACATTAGCACTAAAAAAGGGTTAGTTTTATGCCACAATTGATGTAATTTATATGTTGCATTTTGTGCACATCAAATACCCCCACACTTGAATCTTTGCTTGTCCTCAAGCAAAACTCTTTATAATGTGGCTTTACACTCCCAAATGGAATGGGTAGAAGAGAAGGTTTTTGGGCTTGTCATAGAGTGTCGGGATTTCCAAGATTTTTATTAAGTTTTATTTTTATTTATTTACAATCCTATTCGTCATGATTTATTTAAAACATTACATAAGATAAATTACTTATTAGGGCATAACATGCCTTTTTAAAATTCCATTTATATACAAGTTCACATACCTCACGGGGATCACTCAACACTCGGCCGAAGATGTATTTTAGTGAATCACTCGAGAGCGGCATGGAACTTACTCCTACCATAGGCTTGCCAAGCAATCAATTCTCCTCCTTTTTAACTATATACCTTTGTAAATATCAAGAGGACTTTTTTTTTTTTGTGTGAAGGGTTAGGCTTTGGGTTAAAGGTAGGTGGTTGGGTTAATGGTTAGTAGAAAAGGGCGAAAAGCGTAAAAAGCATCGGTTTTCGTAAGACTTTTTATTTTTGCAATTTTTTTTATGAAGCCATTATTTAAACAAAGTTATTTTTGATGAACTTGTTTGTTTATTTCTTTTGCTTCATCCTTACACTTTTTTTTTTGAAAAGTCATACGAAAAACCGAGTTTGTTACTAAAACAAAGGGTTAAAAAATAAAAAGGGTTTTGGTGGGTGAAAGGGTGTTTGTGTTTTTTTTTTCTTTTTTTTTGGGGGGGTTAAGAAATGAAAAGGTTTAGGCTCAAAGGGGTTAACTAGGGGGATTTTGGGTAGGTGGTAAAAAAAAAAGAAAAATAATGGTGTAGAAATGAAAAAGGGTTAGTCCTAATGCCTCCATCATTTACTTACTCGGGTTTAAGTTGGTAAGGACCGGGAATGTATCGTCGTGTCAAGTTCTAGAGTCGTAAGAACCATGCGGCTATTCACACAAGAAACGAAAAATGAGCATTTAGTATAAAGATATATATATTTGTATGCTCAATAAAGGCTCAAAACTCACTTTTGTGGGAATGGGTTTTCATGTGATCAAGTATATATAATCAAATTTTAACTAAACTTGTCATGCCTTTTCAGAATTTTCTTATGTTGTTTCTTTTTATCACGACGCTGTCGGTTGTAAATTTGTAAAAATATAACCTTTATAGAATTTGAAATTCCCAAGTTAAACCTAGACAAGTAAGAAAATTGAAAATTTTTTTTGAAAAAATTTGGGGTGATTAGCGGTTCCAATAGAGTTTTGTGTAAAGCTTGTAATTAGGACTTGCAAGATTCAAGATTTTAGCACCCCCCCCCCCCCACACTTAAATTACACATTGTTCTCAATGTGTCCCAAAAATAAGTTTTTAGGTTGATTGAATGTGTAAAATGGTGTGAAAAAGCAAAATTTATGTTACTGGGCGTCTGGACACGACCCCGTGTTCAGGTGCCAGTAACAAAAACTTACAGAAGGTGGACACGGGGGCGTGTCCACTGGGCACGACCCCGTGTCTGGCAAAAGTCTGCAGGATTAAACAAACAGCAGGTCTGGGTGTAGACAATCTGCAAAGTTGAAAAACAGGTTTCTGGCTCCGGTTTTCCTGTCCCGGCTTTAGTAGCACTAATGTTTAGTGCTCTAAGCCTCGTATGTACCTGTTTTATCAATAAACACTACACCAAACCATAGCAAACATCCTAATTTACCAAGTTCAACATCCACATCACAAAGTTAAAAAGAAAAACAAATGGTGAAAATAAAAAGAGTTAAAGGAAAGTAAATTGTTCAACACACGGCACGCAGGCCGGAAATTGTTCAAGATAAAAGGGGGGGTTAACCTGTGGGATCACCAACCAACCGCTCCTGCCTCCACTCCACCCGCCTAGTCCATATCCTCGTCCTCATCGTCATCACCTCCTCCATGCCCCGTCATGTACTCCCGGATGCTCCCAATGTCATCCTGAATGTCGGATATGTTTCTCTCAATTGCTCCGACCCGGGCGTACGTGTTGCTCGCCATGTTATAGGTGTTCCTGGTGCACATGAGGTTTTCCTGCAACAAATCATGTAAACTTTGGAAGTTAGGAAAACCACCTCCTTGTGAGGAGGATTGGCCCGGATCACCATGGGGCTGGTATTGGTACTGATGATGTTGTGGAGCGTGGAGGACGAGTGCCTCTTGCGGGTTCCATGCATGCCCCTGCATCCTTTGGAAGCTAACTGTCCCGTCTTCAGCCTCATATATTAAGTTCATGGACCGGCAGATGTGTACATCCACTCTTCCCGACCATAGGCACCTTTCGAATGACCTAGGCATGTTCACAAAATGCTTGAAGAGACGGTATATCCACCCCCCGAAGAAGATAGGGGCTGGTGGAGTAGCAAGCCGGTTCAAATGCATGTTTCGGAGCAGGAGGTACGGAACATCGAGGTTTCTGCGGTTGTGAATGCAATGAAAGACCACCAGATCTCTCAACCCAACGACGCCACCACTGTCATGCCTTTGGCTAAGAGAGTAAGTGAGGACCCTATGAATGTAACGGTAAAGCGGGTCCCTCAGCTTAGTGCTCTTAGTGCTGCTCGGGTTGTAGTGCCCTTCACCAATCTGAGCCCACGCGACTTGGCGTTCGTTCTCATCCAACTCTCGCACCCCTCCGGTGTTCTCTTCATTACCCGCATCTTCCTCCGCATACAGCCCAACTATCGACCCAAATTGTGCCATCGAAATTGAGTACCTAGTTCCACCACATCGGAATCCCACCCCATCATTGTCGAAAGGGTCACACCTTGAATTGAAAGTGAAGGTGCTATAGAATTCCAGATTGTACTCGTGGACTGAGCGAAGTCGAGTGGTTAGGGCGACTCTTAGTGGGCCGGTAACGAGGTTGTTGAACCGGTCAAGTTGGTTTACCATTGCTAACAGATCCATGCATGCTTGTCTTGGGTATTCTTCCGGTCTAGTTTGAAGCACTTCGTATCTTGCCCTAGCATCGAGCTCATTTGCGTTGAACCTCGTGAATTTCTTCGACATCTGAAAGAATACACCAAAAGTTAGCACAAAACAAAGGAATTTTCGGAGAAAACTGAAAACAGCGGACTGGACACGGCCCCGTGTTCAGCGGACACGACCCCGTGTCCAGGCGTCTGTTACTCAAAAACTTCATTTTTCGACCCGGTTTCAAAAACTTGAAAATTTTTGATCCAATAGGTGCGGTTTCCCCCGAAAATGAAACCCCAAGTGCCGTTTTTCCCAAAACAAACCGTTTACCCCTTCAATTTTATCTTTTTCGGTTCAAAAACAAGGGTTTGGGGGGTTTTTGTGAGAAATCGGGCGAATCTTTGAACAATACAAGTAGATTTACTTCCTATAACACTAATCTAAACTAAAGCTAACAGATTTAAGCAAAAATTTGAGGTTCGATCCGGATGAACTTCAAGAACACTAGATTTTTCCCAAATTTTTGATGTTTTAACTACATGCAAATGCTTAATCTAACTACTAATGATGATAGAATCATACCTTGGCGTTGTTAGAAGTAAAGGAGATGTCGAAAATCTGCGGAAAATCGCCTTGAACCAGAGCGTTTTCGGGGAAACGGGGCGTGTGGAAATGAAGAAACTGTTTTGAAAAAGGGGTTTTATCCCGATAGTAGCGCGGACACGGCCCCGTGTCCAGCGGACACGGCCCCGTGCCGAGCAAAAATTAAAAAAAAATTTAAGTGCTCGTGTGAGTGCCCTTGTTTCCCAAAAACTTGGTTAGGAAACTTACTGATTTATGATGTCAGCCCGTTTGTTCGTAACTTACCAGGTATGATGTTGATGCTTTCACTCTTTGACCGTTTGAAGCGAAATTTCTTCCTCTTCATCCTCAATGAATCCTTGATAGAGCTTCAGCCGTTGGCCATTGACTTTGAATGGAATTCCATTCCGAGATTTAATTTCTACTGCACCGTGAGGGAAAATATGGGTGATGGAAAAGGTCCTGACCACCTAGACTTTAATTTTCCAGGAAATAGTCGAAGTCGTGAATTAAACAAAAGAACTTGATCTCCTACTCGAAATTCATTAGGTTTAATATGTTTGTCATGCAAGTTTTTCATTCTTTCCTTATAAATTTCGGAGTTTGAGTATGCATAATTCCTAAGTTCGTCTAATTCATTTAACTGACAAAATCGATTTCTACCGGCAAATTCTAAATCTAAGTTTACATTTTTAATTGCCAGTAGGCTTTGTGTGCCATTTCTACTGGCAAATGACAGCTTTTTCCATAGACTAGCTTATATGGGGTTGTACCTATTGTTGTTTATAAGCAGTTCGAAAAGCCCATAAAGCATCATCTAATTTATCTGCCCATTCCTTTTTATTTAACCCTATGGTTTTTTCAAGTATTCGTTTTAAACCTCTATTAGTCACTTCGGCTTGTCCGTTTGTTTGAGGGTGATATGCTGTTGAGACCCGGTGATAGACCCCATATCTTGTTAAAAAAATTTCAAGTTGATGGTTGCAAAAATGGGTACCTCTATCACTTATTAATGCTTTAGGTGTTCCAAAACGAGAGAATAATTTTTTCAGAAATCTTACCACGACTCTTCCATCGTTTGATGGAAGTGCCTCGGCCTCGGCCCATTTAGACAAGTAGTCTACCGCCACAAGTATATATTTGTTTCCTTTTAACGGTGGGAAAGGTCCCATAAAGTCGAGTCCCCACACATCAAAAATTTCACAAACAAGAATGCCATTTTGGGGCATTTCATTTTTGGAAGAAATATTACCTGTTCTTTGGCAAGCATCACATGTCTTGACAAGACTTTGGGCGTCTTTGTAAATGGTTGGCCAATAAAACCCTGAATCAAATACCTTTCATGCGGTACTAGCGGCACCATGATGTCCTCCGTATGGACCTTCACGACAATGGCGGAGAATTCTTCGTGCTTCGCTACCATGTACGCATCTTCGAATGAGTTGGTCGGCACACATTTTGAAAAGATAAGGATCTTCCCAAAAATAATGCTTCACATTAGCAAAGAATTTCTTTCTTTAATGATGTGGCAAACCTTTTGCGACTATACCGCTAGCTAGGTAGTTAGCATAGTCGGCGTACCATGGTTCTTCTCTGTATTCCACCATTTCTAGGGACTATGTTGGAAATTTTTCGTTGATTTGCTCGTCCCTAGTTGCCTCCAAAGCTGGGTTTTCTAAGCGCGAAAGATGATCTGCTGCGGTGTTTTTTGTTCCTCTTTTATCTTTGATTCCAATATCAAATTCTTGGAGGAGTAAAATCCACCGAATCAAACGTGGTTTTGCGTCCTGTTTTTTGAAGAGATATCGAATGGCAGCATGATCTGTATAGACTACTGTTTTAGAAAGAACAAGATAAGAGCGAAATTTATCAAAAGCAAATACCATAGCTAGTAATTCTTTTTCAGTTGTTGTGTAATTTTCTTGTGCATCGTTAAGTGTTTTACTAGCATAATAAATTGGGTGAAAATGCTTTTCTTTTCTTTGTCCTAAGACAGCTCCAACTGCAAAGTCACTTGCATCACACATGATTTCGAAAGGGAATTTCCAATCAGGCACTATCATGATAGGTGCATTGACTAGCATTTCCTTTAGGGTTAGAAATGCTTGATTGTAATCCTTGTCAAAGATGAAAGGGGCATCTTTTTCAAGTAGTTTTGTTAGAGGCCTTGAGATTTTAGAAAGTCTTCGATAAACCGCCTATAAAATCCGGCATGCCCTAGGAAACTTCTGATAGCTTTAACGGAGGATGGGGGTGGTAATCGAGAAATAGTGTCTATTTTGGCTCGATCAACCTCCATTCCTTCGCTCGATATTTTATGACCGAGTACTATTCCCTCCGTTACCATGAAATGGCATTCTTCCCAGTTAAGGGCGAGGTTAGTTTCCTCATATCGGGATAGCATTCGTTCAAAGTTATCGAGGCATTGGTCGTATGAATCCCCAAAGATAGAAAAGTTGTCCATGAAGACTTCCATTGTCTTTTCTATAATGTCATGGAAGATGGCTACCATGCAACGTTGGAAGGTTGCGGGGGCATTACATAGACCAAATGGCATGCGTCGATAAGCAAAAGTTCCATAGGGACATGTGAAGGTTGTCTTTTCTTGGTCTTCGGGTGCTATCGGGATTTGAAAGTAACCTGAAAAACCATCCAAGAAACAGTAAAATTTATGACCGGATAATCTTTCTAACATTTGATCAATGAAGGGCAAAGGAAAGTGATCTTTCCTTGTTGCTTCATTTAATCGTCTATAATCTATACATACTCTCCATCCTGTGACGGTTCTTGTTGGTATTAATTCATTCTTTTCGTTTGTTATTACCGTCATACCTCCTTTCTTTGGAACTACTTGGACGAGACTTACCCAAGGACTATCGGAGATAGGATAAATAAGTTCGGCGTCAAGTAATTTGATGACTTCGTTTTTAACCACTTCTTGAACATTTGGATTTACTCGACGTTGTGGTTGTATTACCGATTTGTAGTCATCGTTCATTAGAATTTTGTGCGTGCACATGGAAGGACTTATTCCTTTAATATCTACAAGCTTCCAAGCAATCGCAAATTTTGTGTTTTTTCAAAAGTTTAATTAATTTTTCTTTTTCTAAATTACTTAACTTAGACGAAATAATTACAGGTGATTTACCATCTTTGTCCAGAAAAGCATATTCCAAACCTTTTGGAAGTTCTTTGAGCTCAAGAGGTGGGTCTTTAGGAGACTCCTTATTTGGTTGCTCATTTTGATCAAGAACCTTAAAAGTTTGTTCTATGGCGACCTCTTCTTCAACAAAGTGGTCAATCTTTTCACTTGTATCGGGTGGTTCATCTTCATCTTCAATTAGGGGGGTTATTATTGCCGAATGGATATTTCATTGATCTCTCAAGATCGACACTCTTTTTAAATGCCCCTAATTGAAGAGGTAGATTGTTGTACTTCCGGTTTTTCAAAGCTTCGTGAGTTTTTACAAAGGGTCGTCCCAACACTAGAGGAGC
This sequence comes from Helianthus tuberosus, assembly GCA_030545235.1. NCBI lineage: Eukaryota > Viridiplantae > Streptophyta > Magnoliopsida > Asterales > Asteraceae > Helianthus > Helianthus tuberosus. Next base: position 113,578,406 of record CM060399.1, read on the forward strand.
GTCATCAAGGATGACAAAGTCGGTTGGGATTACTATTTGATTTGTTTGAACCAAGACATCCTCAACCACACCGATTGATTTTATTACTTTCCGATTGGATAGAAAAATGGGTATTTGAAGTGGAGAGAAATCAATAATACTTAATTTTTCAAAAATGTAGTTGGGCATTATGTTAACACAAAGATCTTTATCAATTGTGACGTTACTAATAAATGAATTTTGAAAAAAAACATGGAACCGGTGTAATGTTTGGTCCACTACCATTTAATGATTGAATTATTTTTGGTTATCATCCTATGTGATTATTATTGTTGTAATAATAGAAACGACGAAATGCCACCAAAAGCAAGACAGGGTACTGGACTACCTACCACACCAGAAGAGTTGGCACAACTCATAGCCCAACACGTTAATACTGCCATGGAACAGCATAATGCTAACCAAAATGATGGCCAGGGACGTGGACGTGGTGCTCATGGGCGTGGTTTTGGTGGGGCACAGATTGGAAATCCTCCAGGTAAAATAATGATCGGAAAGTTTTAGTAGTTCATGTGTTATGATATAATCGGAACGTATTCCTGATTTTCATTAACCTTATGAACAGTGCACTGATGTACTTATAAAACATTCCAGGGCTGTAACCCACGATCATTTACCGGTGCCGAAGGACCCTTAGATATCACCAGATGGATTGAAAAGATGGTTTCCGTCATGGCAATAAGTGGTTGTGCTGCTGATCAATGGGTGAGGTATGCTTCTTGTTCTTTACTTGATGAAGCACTATCCTGGTGGAACTCGCAAGTTCAAATTTTGGGTGAAGACGCTGCCTATGGTCTAACCTGGAACGAACTTAAAGAGATGCTCCTAAAGGAATACTGCCCGCGTAGTGAGATACAGAAAATCAAGACCGACTTCTGGAACCTAACCATGGAAGTTCTGAATGTAAGAGCTTACACTTCTTGTTTTAACGATTTGGCGAGGTTAGTTCCACGAATGGCTACTCTTGAATATGTAAAGGTAGAGAGGCATATCTGGGGGTTGTCGCCACGGATTCACAGCATGGTCACATCAGGGAAACCCACTACCTACTTAGAGGCTACTACATTGGCAACATCGTTAGCGGACGACGCTGCTCACAAAGGTGGTCTTGATAAGACAGAGGAAACCGAGAAGTCATCGAGCAAGGCCAACGCAGATGCGAAATCTGAACGGTCGGGGCGTTCTGAGTCTAAGTCGGGAGATTTGAAGAAACGCAAGTCCGAGGGCTCGAGGAAGGAAATCGATGAGAAGCGTGACAGGAAACGAAGTTTTGGGAAAGCGTATGTTGCCAGTTCTAGAAAGGATAATGCCAAGGATGGCAGGAGTGGTTCTGAGAGGAAGACTCACGAGGATGAGCAGAAAAAGTGCGCCAGATGTGGTCGAACTGGGCATGTTACCCGCGAGTGCTATGCTAAAAGTACTTCGGAGGGAGTGAAGCTAGAGGGATGCTTCCAGTGCGGTGAACAGGGACATTTCAGGAGGGATTGTCTTAAAGCAAAGGGTCAGAATGCCAGGGGTAGAGCGTTCGAGCTAAACGCCGGAAAGGCACATGACGATCCTGCTGTTGTTACCGGTATGTTTTTTATCAATAACCATTCTGCGTTCGGACTCTTTGATACCGGAGCTGACTTGAGTTTTGTTTCGAAAAAAAACTTTGAACCATTTTTGTGTTCACCAACAAGTAAGCTAAGTAAGAAGTACTCGATAGAACTAGCAAATGGTAAACTGATAGAGACTAGCGAGGTCATTTGTGGTTGTAGTATTGATGCGTGTGGTGTGTTATATAAGTTTAAGTATATTTTAAGCCCTTTTTTACACGTTAGTCAAGTTTTAAATTTATAAAACACGATATTTTACTAACACCAAACACACATATGGGCAAGTGCACCCATCGTGAGCGTAGTATAGTGTTGGCAAGATACCGAGGTCGTCCAAGGACATAAGGTCGTCCAAGGACATAAGAGCTTTTAGTAGATGGTTCACACCATTGTTCTTCATTGTAAGTATATGATGGATAAGGGTCGTAATTTTGTTCTTCATAATACTCATATGAGGTGGGTTGTTCACGCCATGGTTCCTTATAATAAGTATACGAAGGTGGTGGCTCATATCTTGGTTCCTCAAAGTATGAGTATGAAGGCTCATACCTTGGTTCATCAAAATATGAGTATGAGGGAGGAGGTTCATACCTTTGGTCTTCATAGGATGTGTATGAAGTTGATGGCTCGTACCTGGGCTCCTCATAGTAGGTGTATGAAGTGGATGGTTGATATAAGTTACAATATTGAACCGAGTGCGGGTCACCACAATTAGTGCAATAATTATTCCTATAATCATCCTCCTCATAGGTGTAGTTGTAACCTCCTGAGTATTGATCCATAAGAATCACTTAGCAGACCACAACCAAGTATCGAGATCAGAAAACAAAAATAAAAACGGAAACAGAGGCTGGACACGGCCCCGTGTTCAGTGGACACGGCCCCGTGTGCAGAGTCTGTATCTGGGCGTTTTAATTAAAGTTACTGATTTCGTTGAGCACGGGGGTGTGTTCAGTGGACACGGCCCCGTGTTCAAGCTCTGTATCTGGGTGTTTTATGAAAAATGTGCAGCACGGCCCCGTGTTCAGTGAGCACGACCCATGTTCAACCTACTGTAAATGCAAAACTAAACTAAAATGCAGAAAAATGTGCGCGCGTTTTGAAAAAGTTTTGAAAAAACTGATTAGGCCGTCGATTTTAAGCTTTCTTAAAATCCTTGTGTCCCCGGCAACGGCGCCAAAAACTTGATGCGTGTGGTGTGTTATATAAGTTTAAGTATATTTTAAGCCCTTTTTACATGTTAGTTAAGTTTTAAATTTATAAACACGATATTTTACTAACACCAAACACACATATGGGCAAGTGCACCATCGTGAGCGTAGTATAGTGTTGGCAAGATACCGAGGTCGTCCAAGGACACAAGAGCTTTTAGTACCGGTTTATCCTCAACGTCTAATCAAATCAAAAGTTTAGAAAAAGTTTTTAAACAAGAAAAATAAAAACTAACTAAAATGCTGAAAGATAAAATAAAAGTAAAAACAGATAGACAAGATGAATCACTTGGCTCCGACTCGTGTTTAGTGTAACCTTTGATTATTTCCGCACTTTTGCACTATTTAAGAGATTATCTTAGTTATTGTAGTAGGCCCCTCTTTTGAAGGTGACGTTACCCTCAACCCAGTAGTTTGAGTCAGCAAGGATACAATCCTAAAGGGTCGGATTATTGAAAGATAATTAATTAAGTTATTAATGCATATTGTGGTAGGCCCCTCTTTTGAAGGTGACGTTACCTTCGGCTAAGTAGTCTGAGTCAGCAGGGATACAGTCCTCAGTAGCCGGGTTAAAGTATTAATAGTAGCTTACATATGAGGGGATCAAATAGTTTGGACCCCCGCCATCCAATACCGGTGGGTATTGAAGGAGGTCCTACTAAATTTGACCCAGGTCCTTGCAGGATCTATACCCTGAACAAGGCAAGACTCTTACCAATCCGTTCCCTTAACCCCCGACCAGGTAGCCAACATACCTCCATATAGACCGTGGAGATATGAATGGTGAAAATCTCTTATTTTATATAGACAGTAAAATAATGACAAGACACCACAGACAAATGATAAGGAAGAATCACCTTCAATATAAGAAACTAGTTATTAAAGTCGTTAATATATAACCAAGTAAAAAGTGCGAAAAGATTAAAAATAAAAGTATTACGCTAGACACTTGTCTTCACCAAGTGATGTAAGAGACTTAGGCAAACATGGCATTTGATTGTCAAGAACTCTTACGATCAATCTTGGATCCCGAGCCGACTCACACACTCTATGATGGACAATGGATGATGGTGGTGGATGATGGTGTTGTGATGGTGGTGGGTGGTGGGTGAAGTGTGAGAGAGGTGGTGTGCCAAGGGATGGTTTGCAAATGAGCCAAGCACCCCTATTTATAGCCTGAACAGCAGCTCGGACACGGCCTCGTGTCCATTGGGCACGGCCCCGTGTCCATCCTCTTCTCTTCCTTCATTAATTGCAGTTTGTATGCATTAGTTGACCACGCCCCCATGTTCGCTGGGCACGCCCCCGTGTGCAGAAGCATATCTATACTATCAAGATTTCCTCAGATTCTGCGAATCTTAGAGTTGACCACGGCCCCGTGCCCGCTGGGCACACCCCCATGGTGGGTGATAGAAGCTTCTATAGCTTTGTCTTTTATGCTGACACTTGGGCACGCCCCCGTGTTCGCTGAGCACGGGGCGTGTTCAGTCTTCTGTCTTCTTGATTTTGCTTGGGAAGATGCTGTCGGGGGTTTGGGCGTGCCACGTTTGTTCCTTTTCTTGTATTTATGTTAGATTTAGTTGCCTTTTTGCTTCTTTTGTTAATTTGAGCTCATTTAATCCTGAAAATACAAAAGGAAGACAAAAACACACTTTTTCCAACATTAGCACTAAAAAAGGGTTAGTTTTATGCCACAATTGATGTAATTTATATGTTGCATTTTGTGCACATCAAATACCCCCACACTTGAATCTTTGCTTGTCCTCAAGCAAAACTCTTTATAATGTGGCTTTACACTCCCAAATGGAATGGGTAGAAGAGAAGGTTTTTGGGCTTGTCATATAGTGTCGGGATTTCCAAGATTTTTAAAGTAAAATAATGCCAAGACACCAAGGACAAACGATAAGGAAGAATCACCTTCAACATAAGAAACTAGTTATTAAAGTCATTAATACATAACCAAGTAAAAAGTGCGAAAAGATTAAAAATAAAAAGTATTACACTAGACACTTGTCTTCACCAAGTGATGTAAGAGACTTAGGCAAACATGGCCTTTGATTGTCAAGAACTCCTACAATCCATCTTGGATCCCGAAACGACTCACACACTCTATGATGGACAATGGATGATGGTGGTGGATGATGGTGGTGGATGATGGTGTTGTGATGGTGGTGGGTGGTGGGTGAAGTGTGAGAGAGGTGGTGTGCCAAGGGATGGTTTGCAAATGAGCCAAGCACCCCTATTTATAACCTGAACAGCAGCTCGGGCACGGCCCCGTGTCCATTGGGCACGGCCCCGTCTCCATCCTCTTCTCTTCCTTCATTAATTGCAGCTTGTCTGCATTAGTTGACCACGCCCCCCATGTTCGCTGGGCACGCCCCCGTGTGCAGAAGCATATTTGTACTATCAAGATTTCCTCAGATTCTGCGAATCTTAGAGTTGACCACGGCCCCGTGTCCGCTGGGCACGCCCCTTTGGTGGGTGATAGAAGCTTCTATAGCTTTGTCTTTTATGCTGACACTTGGGCACGCCCCCGTGTTCGCTGAGCACGGGGCGTGTTCAGTCTTCTGTCTTCTTGATTTTGCTTGGGAAGATGCTGTCGGGGGGTTGGGCATGCCACGTTTGTTCCTTTTCTTGTATTTATGTTAGATTTAGTTGCCTTTTTGCTTCTTTTGTTAATTTGAGCTCATTTAATCCTGAAAATACAAAAGGAAGACAAAAACATACTTTTTCCAACATTAGTACTAAAAAAGGGTTAGTTTTATACCACAATTGATGTAATTTATATGTTGCATTTTGTGCACATCAAGTATTCAGTTAAAAGATCATAGTTTTAGTAATGTCTTGTTACCAGTGGAGCTAGGGAGTTTTGATGTAGTCGTGGGGATGGATTGGCTATCCAAGAACAAAGCTGAGATTATTTGCTCGGAGAAGCAAGTGAGAATACCTCGTCCTGATGGTGGTGAAGCAATAGTTGTTCACGGAGACCGATCGAGTCGAGTGCCGAGATTCGTTAGTGTTATGAAGATGCTCAAGTTATTGCGAAAGGGTTATCTTGCGTTCTTAGTTAACGTGGTGGATACGAAGGCCGAAGGTAGGAAGATCGAAGAGATTCCTATTGTTCGCGATTATCCAGAAGTTTTTCCTGAAGACTTACCTGGATTGCCTCCTGCGAGACAGATCGAATTCCGAATTGATCTGGTACCCGGTGTTGCATCAATTACAAAATCTCCTTATAGATTAGCGACGTCAAAGATGAAAGAATTGTCGAATCAGCTTCAAGAGCTACTAGACAAAGGTTTCATTCGACCAAGTTTTTCGCCTTGGGTTGCACCTATTTTGTTTTTGAAGAAGAAGGATGGATCCTTCAGGATGTGTATTGACTATAGAGAGTTGAACAAGTTGACTATCAAGAATCGGTACCCTTTACCAAGGATTGATGATTTGTTTGATCAGCTACAGGGGTCTAGTTACTACTCGAAGATTAACCTGCGTTCAGGATATCATCAGTTGAAGGTCGCTGACGAAGATATTCCGAAGACTGCTTTTCGAACACGATATGGCCATTACGAGTTTCTAGTCATGCCTTTTGGCTTAACTAATGCGCCAGCTGTGTTCATGGATCTCATGAACAGGGTATGCAAACCCTATTTGGATAAATTCGTGATAGTATTCATCGACGATTTACTTATCTATTCGCGAACCAAAGAAGATCATGAGTATCATTTGAAGTTGATATTGGAGTTGCTGAAGGAAGAGAATTTGTATGCCAAGTTCTCTAAATGTGAATTCTGGATTCGGGAAGTTCATTTTCTCGGACATGTCATAAACGAGAAAGGTATACACGTGGATCCGTCAAAGATAGGGGCGATCAAGAATTGGGAAGCGCCAAAGACATCGTCGGAGGTACGGCAATTCTTAGGACTTGTTGGGTACTACCGGAGATTCATTGAGAATTTCTCCAGGTTAGCACAGCCTTTGACGCTATCGACCCAGAAGGAAAGGAAGTTTGATTGGACTGAAAAGCAGGAGGAAGCTTTTCGGACGTTGAAGGAAAGGTTGTGTAGTGCACCTATTCTTTCCCTTCCTGAGGGAAGTAATGATTTCATTGTATATTGTGATGCGTCACGTTTGGGCCTTGGATGCGTGCTTATGCAGAGGGACAAAGTGATAGCCCATGCATCCAGACAATTGAAAGTGCACGAGAAGAACTACACGATGCATGATTTGGAGCTAGGAGTTGTTGTGTTTGCCTTGAATATTTGGAGACATTATTTGTATGGTACGAAGTGTACGATATACACAGACCATAAGAGCCTCCAGCATATCTTTGATCAGAAGGAGCTCAACATGCGACAACGACGTTGGGTAGAGTTACTCAATGATTACGAGTGTGATATTCGTTATCAACCCGGTAAAGAAAATGTTGTTGCAGATGCGCTCAGCAGGAAAGAGCGGGAGAAGCCTCTACGTGTGCGTGCTTTGGGCTTGACCATACAAACGAGTTTGACCGATCGAATTCGTAATGCGCAACGGGAAGCTTTGAAGGATGAAAACCTGAGAAGAGAAGGTTTGAGAGGTTCTGAATGCGAACTGATACCAAAAGCGGATGAAGTGTTGTACTTTATGAACTGGGTTTGGGTTCCGTTTAGAGGTAACCTATGTGAACTGGTTATGAACGAAGCTCATAAATCCAGATATTCCATTCACCCAGGTTCTACCAAGATGTATCAGGATATCAAGGAGTTGTATTGGTGGCCGAATATGAAGAGAGATATTGCGGTCTATGTAGGTAAATGTCTGACGTGCTCTAAGGTTAAAGCTGAACATCAGAAGCCGTCTGGGCTTCTGCAGCAACCAGAGATTCCTAAGTGGAAATGGGAACTTCTTACGATGGACTTTATCACCAAGTTACCCCGTACGTCGCGTGGATATGATACCATATGGGTAATTGTTGATCGATTAACAAAGTCTGCTCATTTCTTGGATAGAGACAGTCGGTACCTTAACGAGATTGTAGCCCGTCATGGAGTACCGGTGTCAATCATCTCGGATAGAGACAGTCGGTTTGACTCTAGGTTTTGGCGATCTCTTCAAGAGTCGTTGGGTTCTCGTTTGGACATGAGTACTGCGTATCATCCTCAAATGGATGGTCAGAGTGAGAGAACCATTCAGACGTTAGAGGATATGTTGAGAGCGTGTGCGATTGATTTCGGTGGAAGTTGGGATACTCACTTGACGGTGGCAGGGTTTTCCTATAACAATAGTTACCACGCTAGTATCAAGGCCGCTCCGTTTGAAGCCTTGTATGGAAGGAAGTGTCGATCGTCACTTTGTTGGGCTAAAGTCGGCGAAAAGCATGTCACCGGACCTGAGCTTATCTAGGAAACCACGGACAAGGTTGTTCAGATTAAGGGGAGGTTGAAAGCTGTCGCAGATCGACAGCAGAGTTATGCGGATAACCGGAGGAAGTCGTTGGAGTTTCAGGTCGGCGATAGGGTTATGTTGAAGGTTTCGCCTTGTAAGGGCGTTGTTAGGTTTGGAAAAGGGGGAAAGCTGAGCCCGCGTTATATAGGTCCTTTCGAAATCGCACCTCGAGTTGGATCAGTCGCGTACAGGCTTAAGCTGCCGTAGGAATTGAGTGGAGTCCATGACGTGTTTCACGTCTCCAATTTGAAAAAAGTGTCTGTCTGATGAGACACTGATTATACCCCCAGGTGAGGTTGAGGTTCGAGTAGACGATAAACTAAGATTTATCAAGGAACCAGTGGAGGTTCTGGATTGGAAAATTCAGAAACTCAGGAGGAGTAGGATTAAGTTGGTCAAGGTCCGTAGGGATTCAAAGCGAGGAGCCGAGTTCACTTGGGAACGACAGGACCAAATGCAACAGGAATATCCTCATCTCTTCCCACTGAGTGCGAAAAAGAAACCTGTAGAGTAGAATTTCGGCGACGAAATTCCCTAAACAGGGGGAGAATGTGACACCCGGCTTTTCAGGCCGTACCGTACAATTGTAACACGTGTAGTGAATAGATAAACAGGTTGTATTTGACTGATTGTGATATTTAAATGTGATATGTAATGTGTTGGTGAATCCAAACATTGGTAAAAAATTATGTTGGCAACGATAAAATAGACGCTTATCGCGTAACGATTAAAATGCGAAACGAACGTCGGTGACCACCCGATCAGTGTTAAAATCCTAAAAATAGTCTGTTATGATTAGAATGGTAATTTTAATCATGTCCGTGAGAAAAAATAAATTAAAACGCTAAGAAACTCTATTTTTCGAGTTTGAGCGCGTACTGCGTAATACTGCGCGTATTTGACAAAATACTGTCAACGCAGCCAGTCAAGGCAACTGGTAACTATTTCGGTAATAATTTAGTGTGATTATTTTTATAGAATGATAAAAATAATTTAAAACGCACTAAACTTGGTTAAAACGGTAGATAAAATACCCGGTATCCAGTAAAATACTAGTTTATACATTAATTTACATACATATATGTGTGTATATGTTAATATCTGAGACGGTTGGATGTTGTGGGCAAGGTGGCGGCTAGGTGAAAGCATAGAACACTCTCTCTCTTACATTTGTTAACATCAAAAACATCAAGTGATGATTAATCTTGTAAAGGCTTCCATAAGCTCACCATAATCCATACAACCTTTTCAAAATCACCTCCACACTCTCTCTCTAAAATTCTTGGCTGAACACCCTCTATACCTCATCCATTTTCATTTTCAAACTTAATCTTGAAGATTCATATCCATTTCAAGGTGTTTTCAAGTCCATTCGGTGGTTTATTAGTGATTTCAAGGTGTTTCAAGCAACAATCAAGTCTCATCTCATCAAATCTTTACTAAAAATTATTCAAGAACTTGAAGGTAAAAATTTTATTTTAAAAACCTTGTCTTTGATTCTTGATGATCTCGATGATGATGGAAGTTTCTCTTGTTCTTGAGTTTAATCACAAACTTGAAATCAAACACAAATGGGTTTTTGAATAAAATAAAAATGGGTGTATCTATGTATGTATGTGTGGCCGTGAGTGTGTAGGTGTGTGTAAGTGATTGTATTTTTTATTTTTATTGAAAGATTCTTGAGTTACATGATTACTTGAAAAGTAGGATGCATGTAAGAATCAATATGTGTCATAAAGGAATGTTCTAAAGGTGATTCAAGATTTGAAAGTGACATGATAAAAAGTGAACTTTTGGAAGTTCATATGTGTATATGTATTTTGTGTATATGTATGTATATATGCATGCATGCATGTAAAAGTTGTCATAAATTCTTAAATGTGAAGGATATTTGCATTTATGTATGAATGATTGGATGATCATGATGATTATATGTTGTGTTGTTAAGATCGGAGGCTCTTATGAGAGTGTTTGTTTGTGTAAATTGAACAATCAATGAATATGAAAACATGTAAATTGCAGCGGAAATGAACAACAAACTTTGTAAACACAATCATAAAGAGAAATGGATTTGATAAACACATGAATTGCATCAGTCGAAAGATTACAAGGTAAAACAAATGATTACAAAACATGCTTACAAATAAACTCCCCCTCAGCCTGATACTCCAGTGGTTGATTGCACACAAGAAGAAAGGATTAGACTAGAGGAGAAGAACTCACTCAGTAAATCAAATGTAATAGTACAGAGTACTGCTCCATTTATAGACAAGCCAAACCACTGAGGCATCTCAGCTGACGTCACCATGAAAGCGACGTCTAACAACCTAACAACTGTTCCTATACAAACACTGCTAATCTTAACCACTTACTATATATATAAAACACTGCTTTCTCTTTACATCAGTGCTTTCCTCAAGGTTGATCAGTCCTTGATTGGGCAGTGCTTTGTCATCAGTAGATTGATCCAGCAGTGTTTACTTCTTCAAGGCTTTGTCAGCAGTTGAGAGGACAGCAGCAGTTGTATATGGACAGTGGATAGAGGACCATCAGATGTTATAATCACTTTCAAGGGAAAAGTCTAGTGTAAACAGCTGCTTATTATGAATCCACTGTTGTGAACCAGTTTTGGCTTTCATTATCTGTTCCTCTGATAGGGTTCAATCCCAACAATCTCCCCCTGGAACAGATAATGCCAAAACACTTCATTATTTTGGATCTTTATTCCTCATCAGAAGCTCCTTAACTTGCCTTTTAAATTCTACTTCAAAGTCCTTGGAGCTTGAGTCATCCTCATCCCTGCATAGTGAAAGTTCAAGAAGATCCTGCAAATCTTCAACACCAAGACCTAGTGCTTCTTTCCTTGATATGTACTTCACTTCGCCGTTGGATCTGACCAAGGTCAATACGTGGGTCTTTTGATCAGACATCCACTTTAGTACTTTTGAACCCAATGGGTTTCTTGGGAGAGATTTATTTTCTGATGAGCTGGGAGATTTTGGCCTTGTAAAGATTTGTAGAGTAGTATTCTGAGCTTCAGACATTTGTTTGAACGCCTTTTCTATGACTTCATTTGCTGCAGCTATGTCTTCTGCAACTTCTTTGTCAATCTGCTCTTGTCTCTTTAGCTCAAAGGTTGTCATGTCTGTTGAAGTGTTTGGTGATGCAGGTTTGGTTAATACCTTTTTAGCAAGGTCTTGAAGCTTTGCTGATTTGTCTTCTTTTAGATCCATTTTCTTGATGGTTTCTGTGAAGTACTCAGCTTCCTTTTCTTTTTCTTCTTCACTGGTCAGCAGTTTTCCTTTTTCTTGCTTTTCCACAAAGATAGGGTTATCTGCTGATGTGATCAGTGTTTTAAGGGCATCAATTTGCTGTTCTAGCTTTTTGTAATCAGGCTTCTTAGAAGTGTCTGAAACTGTTATCCTTCTTTTCTTAAGCCTTTCATAAGCCTCGTCGGTATACTGCTTTGTCCATTTTGCTATGGCTTCAGCAGTATCCACCTTAGCATCTACCAGCTCTTGTTTCTTTCTTTTATACTCAGATATAAGGTCAGCAATGAGCTTTTTGTATTTGATCCAATTTGGAGCTGTCTTCTTCTTTCTTGGATCGTTTTTAATTCTTTCAATCCTGTTTGCCTCATGCTTTAAAGCAACTATTGGCTATTCTTCAAATTGTTTTTCTTCAGCAGGAGAGAATTTTTCTTTCATGATATATGCAAGATATTCTTTTCTCATTTTATTTCGTTGATCTGTCTTTTCTTTGTTTAGATCTTGTGCATATTCTTCCATCTGCTTGACCTTAGTGAGCAAGAATTCCAATTTTTCAGAGATGGCTTCGTCACTTTGACCTTCACATTCAACTTTTGCTCTTATTTTAGCCTGCCTTTCTTTGAGCTTAAGATATTCATCCATATCTTCTGGGACTATGAAGCCTATGAGAGAAGGGAATCTTCTTGTTGAAGGATCATCCTCGGTGTAGAATTGTCTCATCTCATTTTTTACAGCTTCCAGTTCCAGTGGATATTTTGCAGCATTAGGATCATGTTTGTCTTCATCTGCCTGGGTTATTTTTCTTTTTCTGGAGTAAAGCCTTTTTGGAGAAGGGGGTTTTGGTTGTGATGTAGGAATGGTGTGAGCAGTGGTGGATGGTTGACAAACAGCTGTTGAAACAACTGGTGTTTCAACCTCTGTTGTCATTACAACTACTGATGTGTCAGTAGATGTCTTCTGCTTTTGAGCAGAGGTTGAATCAGTGGTGATGGTTTGAGTGGGGGAAAGTGTCTGACTAACAGGTGTTGAAACAACTGGTGTTTCAACCACTGTTGTCATTACAACAGATGTTGTAACATCTGTTGTCTTCTGCTTTTTGGCAGGTGGAGATGATGGGGTGGCTGTTTTTGGTGGTGAGTTTGATTTTGGTGGTGATGATGTGATCACAGATGATGATGATGGTAGGGCAGTGGTTTTGGTGTGTGTTGTAGTGGTGTGTGTTGATGAGATGGCAGCTATTTGGCTAGCAGTTTTTGGAACTACTGGCGTATCAGCTGTTTGGATGGAAGTTTGAGCTTTTGTGGTTTGAGGTTTGGAGCCTTTTGGAGGTGGTTTAGATGTCTGTTTTTCTTGTTCTGGTTCAATATACAGGCCATCTTCTATTCCCTTCTTTTTCAACTTTATCTTCTCCCCCTTTTTGGCATTATCTGGTAAGGGGTTATTTATGAAGAGAATAGTGGGAGGAACTTTTCCAGTGGTGCTTTGTATATGAGCCTTGATAGCTTTGATGTCTGCTTGAGTATCTTTAAATCTTGACTCCACCATGTTTGTTAGCATTTGTACATGTATTGCATGCTGCTGATCAGCCATTTGTTTTTGTTTTTCAAGCAGGGGATGGAATAAGGTCCACAACTCATTTGCAGCAGGTGCAGGTTGTGCAGGTGCTTGAGCTGGAACAGCAGTGGATTGTGCTTTTTGAGCTTTTAACAGCTGTTGCACCATATCCTTTATTTCAGCAACTGATGTTTCAAGTTTTTCAACTCTGCCCGTCAATTCCTGATATTTTAAATCATCACCCACGTTAATGGGATCATCTGATTCCCCACCAGCAGTGGTTGTACCAATGTGTGACTTAGGAACTGAGTCCCAAAAATCACTCATTGATGCCCCTTGTTCTTGGTTCTGGGGTCTTCTCTCTTCAACACTTGATAACCTTTTGAGTGTACCAGTGGTTAAAACAAACTCACTGGTGGTTACCGAAGGTGCTATAGAAGAAATTGCCTTCAAGGGAGTCTTACTAATGAAACAACTGTCCAAATGCAGATCTGTTGATCCATCACTTGTAGTTGCTGCTCCACTTGAACTACCACCAAGAGTTACTTGTAACTCAAGGGGTGTAACCTCCTCAGTTGTTGCTGGGATAGCAGGGATAGTAGCATCAGACCCAGTCACTTCTGGGAGTATACTCTCAGTGATAGGTGATAGAGAGGAACTGGTTTGTGTCTGAGCTATAGCAACTGCATGCAATAAGGGTATTATGGATTGTGGTAATGTGATTGGTGAGGGTATGGGTGTTGAAAGAGACATGTCCTTGGGATCAGAACAGAGGAAGATGGATCCAATTGAATCCAGAGATTCATAATGTGGGGTCCCTGTGCTTACAACCTGATCCTTTTGTGAGGATGCAGGAGGAGTTTGAGGCAATGGTGGAGATCTTTCTACCAACTGCTGTGAGGAAGTAGCAGCAGTGGTTTGTGGTGACATTTGTGTTGTCACTGGCATTAACTCTGGGATCTCATCTTCCAGAGTTGCCTTTTTAGAGGGTTTGGTGGGTTTTTTGGATGATTTCTTTTTGGCCTTTTTGGTGATGATAGGTGTGGGTTTCAAAGCAGTGGTTGTGCTGCTATGATCACCTGGAGCAGTGGGCTCAGCAGCAGATGTCTGAGGAGCAGTGGTAGCTGCTAAATTCTGCTCAGGCACCTCTGTTTTTGTTTTTATAGGTGCCATCATTCTAGAAAATGTTTCAGTTGTCAAACCTTTTATTTGAAAAAAACACCTTGTTTGAGCAAATTTTCATTTTCTTTTCCAAATTTTTGTTTAAAATAGTAGCTTAAAAACCTTGGAAAAAATAAAAATGCTTTGCTATCAACATTTTTCACCAAATCATCAAAGATCTCCTGGGAATAATTATAATTTTCATTATTTAAAATAGCATAACCCAGACATTGGATCTTTAATGGTATTTCGTTAAAAGCAGTTGTTTTATTTGAAACACACATTAAAAGTGTGTGAAATAAAAATCTAGATGCAGAAGGAAAGAAACCTTTTTGTAAGGTATCCCTTTTTGTTTGGTCTGCATACCCCCTTTTCAGAAAATCAGCTTTCAACTCGTTTTTGGGAAAAGATGTTTTACCTTTCTGATCATCGAGTTTGAAGACTTCCGAGATGGATTGAGGAGTAATTTGAATCACTTTACCCTGTATGGAGGAGTTGATGGCTATAACTTTATCGTCTTGTTTTTCAAACGTAGCATTTTTTCAAAACTCTCTCTGGGTTTGTTGATAAATTGGAGCATCTGCTGTAAGCAAAGTTTTGTACTTTGACGCAGATATAATATCGATGATGGAATCGAAGGTGTGATTGTTGGTGGGTTTTGTGAGTAGACCCAGATAGTTGTGAGGGGATTTGTATGGAATTTCAATAGGTTCAGCGGCCATTTGTGTGGCTTCTTTGGGAGATGAAGATGAAGATGATTTTGATTTTGACTTTGATTTTGTCATTTTGATGAAGAAGGATCGGAGAGTGATTTGAGAAGAAAGGTTGGAAACTGCTTTGAGACGAGAATTTTGGAATTCAATTCGACAGTGTAAAACCCTGTTTGGGGTTTTGATCAGGGTTTTATTTAGGGAAAAGAAAAATGGACACTGATGTGGCAACGGTTATAAAGATCTGAAGGCTAAAAACTGACCACGTGTCAACCTCTGATGTAATGGATGAATAACGGAGGACAGTTGTTTTGAGAGCCACTAAAAAGTTCAAAAAATATATTATTCTCAAAGAGAAAAAAAAATGTAAAGAATAATATATCCTGCTTTATTTGAGAAAATCCCCTTTTTAAGAAAAAAATAATTAAAGGTTTTCTGAAAACAGCATCAAAAGGATCTGGTACATATTCCAATTAAAACCATAGTCACATCATTCTCAAGTTTTAGGACTATGGTCAATGATTCAAAAATACATTGTAATAACCACTGTTTGGGACCATTTCCTTGTCAACTAATTGCAAAAATGAGGAGACATGTACACCTAGGTTTGAGAGCCCTGCCATACACTTTACCATGTGATAACACTGAAAAACTTGTCTAGTCCTCTTATAAGCTTAACCACTGGAGATACAATTTTTTCTTGATCTTTCCTGAATCAATGAATACACACAGCTGCTTGATGACCATTGTTTACCCAAATTCAGACTCTAAAGTGTTTTACATTTATACTCTTTTCTTTTGACTTCAAAAGTTTTGAGATAAACACACTTTTGAGTTTTTATGATTTTCTTCTTCTCTTTTTACCCTTCCAATTCATGAGTCCCGAAATACTCACTAGAAGGTATCATTGAAGGAATACTTATTCCAAAATCATTTTGCATTAATGTTTTGAGAGATTTAGTCATTTCTGCACATGTTTATGCCAAATTTTACATTACTCATGATCTGGTCATTGTTGACATCTGATTTTACAGAGTTGATTTGGTCCTTTTGAGGATTCTTAACCTGTTTTTCAACACACAATATTTAATAACTAAGGTTTTAGTTTCCCTTCTTTTGTGTTAACAAAAACACTAATGTTTTCATGAAATTAGGTTTTTGGTTGACCAGAGGTTCATACCTTAGTGTTACACATGATGAAGATAACACAAAAATTCATATCAACACTTGAAATCAATTTTGTAAAGGAAATGATTATACCATAGTTACCAGACATGTTTTCAGATCTGAAAACTATGAGTGACTTGTGCATGACATCACTTGTTGTG
Source organism: Helianthus tuberosus (assembly GCA_030545235.1). Classification (NCBI taxonomy): domain Eukaryota; kingdom Viridiplantae; phylum Streptophyta; class Magnoliopsida; order Asterales; family Asteraceae; genus Helianthus; species Helianthus tuberosus. Next base: position 113,594,703 of record CM060399.1, read on the forward strand.
TGAAATTTGTGTATCTTATGACATCTTGGTTGTTTTACAGAGTTTTTGAATAGCAGTTTTGAACGTGATAACTCGTTACTCTGTTTTTCAACAAAATGCAATCAACCTTAGTATCAATGAATTTTGAGCAGAACTGTTATGTCAAATTGACCGTTAGATCGAATTTGACTGTCCAAGCTCTGATACCAATTGTTAAGATCGGAGGCTCTTATGAGAGTGTTTGTTTGTGTAAATTGAACAATCAATGAATATGAAAACATGTAAAGTGCAGCGGAAATGAACAACAAACTTTGTAAACACGATCATAAAGAGAAATGGATTTGATAAACACATGAATTGCATCAGTCGAAAGATTACAAAGTAAATCAAATGATTACAAAACATGCTTACAAATAAACTCCCCCTCAGCCTGATACTCCAGTGGTTGATTGTACACAAGATGAAAGGATTGGACTAGAGGAGAAGAACTCACTCAGTAAATCAAATGTAACAGTACAGAGTACTGCTCCATTTATAGACAAACCAAACCACTGAGGCATCTCAGCTGACGTCACCATGAAAGCGACGTCCAACAACCTAACAACCTGTAACAACTGTTCCTATACAAACACTGCTAATCTTAACCACTAACTATATATATAAAACACTACTTTCTCTTTACATCAGTGCTTTCCTCAAGGTTGATCAGTCCTTGATTGGGCAGTGCTTTGTCATCAGTAGATTGATCCAGCAGTGTTTACTTCTTCAGGACTTTGTCAGCAGTTGAGAGGACAACAGCAGTTGTATATGGACAGTGGATAGAGGACCATCAGATGTTATAATCACTTTCAAGGGAGAAGTCTAGTGTAAACAACTGCTTATTATGAATCCACTGTTGTGAACCAGTTTTGGCTTTCATTATCTGTTCCTCTGATAGGGTTCAATCCCAACATGTGTTTTGTAAGAACATGATATTAATGTGTTCTTGAGTATGATTAAATCATAAATGATGATGATGATGATGTTCTATGAATGCATTAGATGCACATTTGTGAACATACATGATGATATGAAAGCATGAAATGATCATTTGAGCATGATTTGATAAAAATAAATTTTGATCAGAATATAAACACTAAAATATGATTATTTTGAAGTGTTTAATGACATAAAACTTTGTCATACAGTTTACTAGTCTTGCATGTTGTACATGGTGCATTAGAAGTTGTAAAATACGTGAAATCGCATGATTTATGTGACTTACAAAAAAACTGCACTAATCTGATTATAATCACTATTTGAATCAGTAAATAACATGTATTGTGTTAAAATATCAAGTCATTCCGAATTGGGATGGTTATAGTAACGTTTAACGCAAAACTATGCGGTAAAACGGTCAAAAATCGGCTTTTCGAATGATTTTTATGAAACTGATTTAGATCGGTACGTATGCTGATATTTTTAGTTTAAAAATAAGTATTTTAACTAATTTTAAGTTTACTTGGTGTTTGGTTGGTCATACGTGACTTCCGACGCCCGAAAACGTTACCGAATCACTAAAATACGCATTTTTTAATGAACACTAGTATGGGTTATTTTGAGTGAACCTTATGTTTTAAAATGTGTTATGTGATTTAAATATGTGAATGTGATAATATGTTAAGTGTTGACATGATAGTGGAGAATTTAGACTATGCATGTACACTTGTGCGTTTAGAATCGGTAAAATCGTGTTTAATGTTTAACTTGTTTGTCGAGCATGAAATTTGATACATATAAGTTATTTTATGTATGCATGCCTTAAAAATGACAAAATGAATAAGTTCACGACATTACGCGTGTTTCGATAATGATTTATGTGTACATTTATGTATATATATTACGAAACGCAAATCGTAGATATATTACGTATAAACGGGTGTGTTAACGGATTTACATGATAACGGTCACCAATAAAATCGTTCAAGTCTCAAAATCATATATATATATATATATATATATATATGGACTCGTATATATATATTAACATGCCAACATAATAAAAAACGATAACTTTTCGAGAAAATCTCAAAGTTATGTGAAAATTCTAAGAAACAGAGAAACTTAGGATTTTTGTGATATATTGATTTATAAATCGTTCCTACGTATAATAGGACGTGTAGAAATCAATCTGTGGGATTGCGTTGTTTAAAAATACGCACCCAAAGGTGAGTGTCACTAAACCCCCTTTTTTTTGCTGTTTTGTATATGTTTTGGGGGAAGAACACGCCAAAAAGGGTTTAATAATGTTTTTGGAATAAAACATACCTTTTTGATATAAATTATATATTTTCGTTGAAGATATATGGATTGTGAAAATATATGTTTCGGGTATGAAACGGTTTTGTGAAAATATATGTTTCGGGGATGAAACGGTTTTGTTGAATACATGTTTCGGGGATGAAACGGTTTTGTTGAATATATGTTTCGGGGATGAAACGGTTTTGGTTGAATATATGTTTCGGGGATGAAACATGGATTGTACGGTGTTTCAGAGAAAACGACCGTGTAGTTGGGACGAATTTATTTGGTCCAAGGGATTTCAGTAAATTCGTACAACATTTTATATTAAATTTGTCATATTAGTAGGATATATATATTGTACGTGAGGCAGGCGTCATAGATGGCCTCGATATGGGCCATGCGCAAGTGATGTCGTTTAATCATTTAAGTATTGCACGCGAGGAATTGTTGGTAGATTTATCAGGTTGACAACCCCGTCGAGACCGGTCGCTCCGTGTCAAGTCAAACGACGAATTGATATTATGTTTGTTGTCTAGCTTTGATTATCCCTACATTGTAAATATATAATTCGTAATGTCTAGCTAACTTACGAGTCTGAACATTTGATGCTATAAATTTAATATGTAAACTTGGGAAGATGCTCTCTTTCGAAGGTTTCTGGGAAATGCTTGCGACGGCTGACCCATGGATTTTTGTTAAGGAAATAAATTGACTTTCGTAAATTATATGGATGTTTTTATAATAAACACATAATTGGAAAGTGTTTCCTTGGGATCAAATTACTTTAAATTTGAATATGTGAACTCATCTTCCTTTGTGTTGACACTTGATTTTAACGTGTTCTTCAGGTACTTGAGTTCGGCTTCAAGAATCATGGCGTATCTTGTGGTTGTTGATGCATGTTTTGTCACATAATATGTTGGACTAACTTTTAAAACTTTCTGGGACGAATGTAATAAGATCCGTGAGGATCAAAACAACTTAACTATGTCGTGGTTGTGTAACGTTTTGAAACTTTATGTTTAAAACTTATGTTTTAATTAAGTTATTATGTCCAACAATTTAATGCATCGATCATCAAGATAGAAATGGGCACCAACTTCCGTCACCACTACGTTTTATATTCCGCTGCGACGTTTTTGGGGTGTGACACCTACTAAGAAAAAGTCCAAAGTGGGCTGGCGTACCGACCATGACGTCTAGTAGTAGAGGTAAAGCTAAACGGTCGAAAACGTCATCCTCCGTTGACCCTAAAACACCAACACCGGACGCCCGTAACGTGGATTTAAATGTTGTTGTGGACGATGACGCGGAAGTTGAAGAGTTGACCCGACCGACCGGTAGAAGAAAGGATAAGCGAACCCGGAAAAAACCGGTGGAGTCGTCTTCCGATCTCGAGTTGAAGGAAGATTTCGAGGAGATGAACCGTCGTCTCCAAAACATTCGAGACCTCGGCCACAAGCGTTGGGAGACTATGAAAGAACGAGTCGCCGAAAACAAAAAATTTAACGAGATGCAAGCGGCGAGGCAAATGGAAAAGGACATAGAGTTTTTGTCAAAACCGATCGACCACCTCCAAGGCGACACGTTGATCGTTGCGCAAATGCACCGCCAAAAACTTCGGGAAAAATACGGACTTTAGATCATCATCTTTTTTAAGTTTATTTCTTTTTTTATTTCCGTTTTTTTAAGTTACGTTGGTTTTTATTTTTTTATTTCTAGTATTGTATTTTTTTTTAATTTAATGAAGTATTTTAAGTTTTAAATTTAAAAAAATTAATAATTGTGTAATGATTGGATGGGGCGTTATTGGGCATTATTCCACTACGCCACTTTTGTAAAAACGCCCAATAATGCCCCCGTGCTGACTGGACTGCCACATGACAGAAAAAACCCAAGGGTAGGGGCATTATTCATCAAACCACTACGCATGGTCTCATGCACTTGCTCTGCATAAAGTAGTTTTTTGACATAAACTTTGTCATTGTTAATAATATGAATATTTAAGAAAAATAGTGTGACGATAAATAAAAGACAACTAGGTTTAAATAAGTTCACCGCGTTGCGGCGAATTTCTTTTGTTATTTAGTCTGTGTTTACATGTGTTTTGAAATCACTACGAGCGTGTTGCGAACGAAACTGCTGACAAGAATAAAAAGAAAATGTAGAAAAAAACACTAAAAGATAACCGAATGAAAATCAACCAAAAAAGTACGATGTTGTTCGTATGAAACCCGTGGTCAGAGATGAGCAAATTGTTCTAGGTACCGGTACCAACAAGAATAAAAAGAAAATGTAGAAACAAACACTAAAAGATAACCGAAAGAAAATCAACCAAAACAGTTGTATGGTAACGATATGGTTCGTATGAAAGTCGTGGTCAAAGATGAGGAAATTGTTCTGGGTACCGGTACCAAATTTGCTGAACTGAAAGATCTTAAGTACCAATTCGGTACTGACTTTTGGCGTTCCTGGTACCGGTTCACTACCGTTTTTTACCTTCATAACTGATACCGTAAGCGGTATTTTCGGTATCAGTACCGATTCTGTATCGGTTGGCACCGAGCTCATCCTTACCCCTGAAACTAAAAAAAGAAAAAATTAAAAGTTGAAGAAAATCAACAAAAAAGGTTGTACGATACCATTGTTCGTACGGTAACCGTGATCAGGGATGAGCAAATGGTACCGGGTAGCAGCACTGAATTTCCCGAACCAAAAGATTTCCGATGTCAATTCAGCACCAACTTTTGGCGTTTTCTGTATTAGTGCCGGTTTTTACCTTTATGTACCGATACCGAATAGGACCGTACCGGTATTTTTGATACCGGTACTGGTTTGATACAGGTTGACACCAAGCTTATCCTAACCCCTGATATTAAAAAAAGAATTAAAGTTAAAAAATAAAGAGAATAACTGTTATTATAATATTAAAATAATAAAAGTATTAAAAAAACTATATATCATTATAATATTAAAATCACTATTCATTTCAATTCGATTAGTAATATATAGTAATTACAGTTATTAAAAAGTCGTTAAAGAAAATAATAATGGGTCAGGATTTAGAGAAAACGGTGGAAAGTGTGATAACGGTGAGAACGCTTATGGATCGTCACATCAAAACAATCACTAGATTGCGCGGTGGCGTTTTCGTAAATAACATCAATTTTATTATGTGGGACGCGCTTCATTAAGGGTAAAAAGGTCTTTTACCGCTCAAATTCAAAACGCCATCAAATGATAACACTCAATTCAAAAAAAAATAAAACGCCATTAAAAACAAAATGCCAAAAATTAGTGATAAAATGCGTTGGATATTACAGGAAGAGGAAACAACACAGTAACTGAATTTCAGTTATTAACATTTATTAGAAGAAATTCCCTCCTAAATTACGCGCCAAAAACATCATTATATAAACGACGTAGAAAAATCGCTTTCATAATCACTTCAATCTATCTATTTCTGCAAAAACATGTTTAACCAAAAATGCCAACAATCGTTTCGTGGAGATACACTCTGGCAATCAGGCGATTCGTCCTACGTTTTGACAACAGAAGGAGGGTGTATGTTAGGACAATCAAGGCAATTTTGAAGATGGAAGAAAAGGTACAGAGGGGTATCATATCCCTTGGCATCGCTCTGGACAACGAATGTCATGAAACACATATGCTTATGAAAGCATTAACAAGGAAATCTGGACCAATCAAAGAAGATGTAAAGCCAGACCCTGTCATGACATCATGGCATTTTGATGATGAAACAGACATGGTGACCGTTATATACGACAGCGGAGAGCAGGAAGTCTACTGGCTTGAAAACATCATGACAACGCAGGGGCTTGGTTTCATGGAAGAATTGCATAACGCCACTTGTGTGAACATAGAAATGGACTCAAAATTGGAGTTTATGCAAAACATGTTCAAGTGGAGGCTTCAGAATCTTCAGGAAACAGGAAGCCGATGAAGATAAAGGTGATGACATGGATGAAGATCCAGATGAGGACTCCGAGGAAGAAGATGACGCAAGTAATGGATACTTTTCGGATAAAGTACTTTCTGACGAATGGTTTTATTTTTTTTTTCTTCTGTGTTATCTTCTTTTTTTTTAAGATAATTAAATGATATATTTCTCTATTTATGTGCAAAACGCCAAAAAAATACGAAAAAGGTTATTGCTTACAAAACGCCAGAAATAACAAAAAATATTTTTCCTGCTTAATATTTTATTTTCTCCGTTATCGTATTTTGTCATCTTGGTCTGCATAACGTTATTTAAAAAAACGCCAAACTTAGAAGATGGGACGTCTATCACCTATAAAACCGATAAAGCTGATCAAAATAGTAAATACAAAAACAGTAACTGAAAAGACGTTTACTTTATTACTATTATTTATTACAATAAAAAAGTCCCGCCTAAACTACGCGCCAAAAAACTCCTATAAGAGAGGGGTCTATACACAATGAATTGATCACACCCAGAAAAACAAACGCCATATCCTCCATATCCTCTAGAAACCACTCACTTTAAAACGGAAAAAAATGTTAGTTAAAATAACCACAGATGGCAAAGCTTTCACTGAATGGATTCTTCTTCTGAGGGGGTTATCTCAATAATATTTTGCTGAATGAGATGAACAAATATTCAAGAAAAAGAGACTGATGACAGTGATATGTTATCATGTGAGCTTTGTTCTTGATGTCTATATACATGGAAGAAAGGGATCAACACAAGAGTAAAATGCTATTTTGGACTCCATTATTATAAATAGCATCAAGCAAGAGTTGATCTTCAATAACATGCTACCAAACAAGAATATCACACCAAAAAACAGGATGTCACTAAGCAGCTTCGTCTGAAAAAGTTTCACAACGCCAAAACAAATTCAAGAAGAAAGAGGCTGATGACAGTGAAGATTCGGAAGAGAAATTAGATTACCATTTTTAATTTTTTTTATTTTCATTTTATATTATTTTGTTATCAAGTTATATGTTGTTTTGTTGTCTAATTCTCTACAAATAAAATACATTATTATATAAACGCCAAAAACTACAAACACCAAAACGCTAGTAGTATGAAAACTGTGAGAACGAGTGCTGGCAACGCACCTTGTCAAATGTATTAAACGCAAAAAAAATAAAACATTTGGTCTTATTGTAATCTTATGAAAATATTAATGACTCGTAGTGAATTATTATACAAAACGCCACAAAACGTCAAAAAAATTGACAAGAAAACGCTATAACGCCAAAAAATTATCTATGTGACACAAAAACAATTAATTCAACGCAAAAAATTTTAATAAATACAATTAACGCCAAAAAAATCTTAGACACCAGAAAAGATTATAGCGCATTGGGAAAATAAAAGAAGATTGAAAAAACAAAAAAAAAACCCTCGGACCCTGATCATGTCCCGAGACACGTGTTTGGCCAGAATGCGTTCTCACCGTTCTCACACTTTTGGACGTTTCTCCTGATCCCGTTTCAAATAATAATTACTGAACGTTAAATTTAAATATTACAAAATTCTACAAAAAATTCATTTTGGTCACTTATACATCATCTTACTTGTTTGGGCTCATGATTACTTACCTATTTATGGACATGATTAAACTTGTTTAATAATAAATATACTATCTAACTTTTTTTAATTAAAATTAAAATCCTAGCTCTATCATTTCTCCTTATTAGTAATAAAACATATAAAAAAGTTATAGACATACAATAGTTAAACAAGTCGTTTTCATGTTTGATTAACCCTAATATTTTGTTTGATTAACCCTAATATTTTTGTCGAAGTAAACCATTGAGTGATTATCTTTTCCTCCCAACTTTAAGTAGTAAAAACATAACAAGCATGCATAAAACACGAATTTTGTTATATTTATGGCCAAGTGAAGTGTGTTTTTTATATATATGTCATATCCGTACATATTTTAATTATAAAGACACGTGTTTACTATTATTGTTACATCCATGTCAAGGCTGGATATTGTCATATTGGATTTGTTTGGACTAGATCTAGCATTTTTTTTAACGGCAAGGTGTAACAATTTTTTTTGGGTGCGAGACACCCCACACCCCCCTCATTTGGACTAGATCTAGCATTTTTATTTTCCCGAGCTTGAGATGAAGTTGTAATATAGTACAAACTCGTTAGAATAGGTTCCGAGTCTGTAGCCTCAGGAACCACCCTCTGACTGTCAAGTTAGTCCTATATGTCATCATGTATCACCGACATATGTGTATAATATATGATTGTAACTACATATATAAAGAGAGTATAGAGAGAGGGGAGTTGCTAGAGTAGAAGAGAGGGAGTACATGGGTTTGATCTCATATAGACCTAAGCCCAAATACGAAGCTTGATACATACATACTCCATTAGCTATAGAATAACAATGCTTGATTAGTTTTGTGTCTTACAAATATGAGTTAATGTCATCAAACATAGATGCCCTCCCCCCCCCCCCCCCCCCCGGTGCTACCCGTGGAGATGGAGTTCTCATCATCTCTCTTTTCGCCACACCCTACCCGCCTATCTCTCTAAATCTCTCTTCCAAATCGGTTAAAGAATCTCTACGAACGTTTCATTTGATGTGATCTAATACGATATGTACATGTGTTCCATACTTAATTATCCAATTAAAAAGCCAATCTACAAATTGTACTTGGCTTGTTTTTTGTTGAAACATTACACTAAGATACATTTCACATTATGCTTGGGAACGCCACACCCCATTAAATCTATGTGATGCACTACTTCTTAGTGCCGTCCTATAGATCGTTCGATGACTTGCATAGTTTAAATCATTAAAAACTTGAGAGTTGATTTGTTTCGAGCTCGTTGCATTATATAAACATTCTAGCTGAATTTGAGTCGATTTGGCTTATGTAACCCATCAGTTGGCTTATATAAATTAACTCATTTTGTTCATACCAGTAATTTAGGGTTTGCAATTCAGAAATGGGTGGCGGCGCAACTTGTTGCCCGTCTACCTTCTGTTTTGATGTAACTTGGCAAGTTGTCATATTGAATGATATAAATCTTTTACTATTGTTATTTGAATCTCTTAGAAGAATAAACATACAAAATTACCAAATCAACAAAACTAACCATCTCCTCTAGCTGGAGGTGAGCCAAATACGAGCTAATTAAGTTTTAGTCGAGCCAGCTCGACTCATATTATTCAAGCCCAATCACATTGTCGTTGGCACAGTTCGAATTCGCTCTAGCATCGCTCCTTCAGATCAGTGTTACCGAAAGTATTGCAACAAAACACAAATGAAGTGACCAAATCACACCAACGGAAATATACACACACATGTATATGTATATAAACCTTTTTTCATAATATCACCTGGATAACCATGAATCAAACGCGAGGAATCGTGGGAGCGGTGGCAACCGCAGCAGAAGTAGCGGTCCCAATAAGAAACGAAAGGATCCCAGCATCCATCTGATCCTGATTATCCACAAACACCTCTTGTGGCACCCGAAACGCGCCATGAACACAAGTAATCCCCAATCCGAAAACAATAGAGGAGACCAACAAGGCCCCCAAACCGGTCAAAAACACGGTGAGAATGGTGAGAATGATCAAAATCCCAAGGATTTCACGGTCAGAGAAGGTGTGATCAAAGAGGAGGGCGGGTTGATCGGGCGGGCGGAAGAGGTAGAGGTAGAGCCAGGCGGCAGATAAGGAGACGAAGAAGATGAGGGGAAAAGGGTGGGAGAGGAGGGAGAGGATGGTGAGGATGATGATGATGGCTGTGTAGTTGACACGGAAGTAGGAGAGGTTCTTTCGGACACGGGTTGTGGCTTCGGAGAAGGTGTCAGGGCGGCGGAAGGTGGAGCGGTCGATGATCTCGAACCACGGGCGGCGTTGGGCGAAGGAGTTGCGGAGGGAGGTGGTGAGGCGGGAGAAGAAGGGGCGGAGGTCAGGGCTGGGGCTGGGTGGGGGGATGGGGTGGTAGAGTGAGGTGGGGGTGGGGGTGGTGGATTGAGGGAGGCGTGGTGACGGCGTCGTTTTGATTTTCATGGTTGTTGTGGGTTGCGCCATGGTGGTGTGGGGTGGGGTGGTGTGGAGTGGAGGGAGGGGGTGGTTTAGAGATTTGGAGGGATGGTGAGACGGTAAACAGGCAGTTATTTCTGTTATTAGTTTGTGTTTTTGGCCTTTTAGTTTGGTTTGGTGTCCACTAGTACCCCTTTTGGATTGGATCATTAGTGTCTAAAGAGCATCATCCCATATTTTAAACTTTAAAGGAATTAAATGTCATTTTAGTCTTTGTGGTTTGGGTATTTTGTCAGTTTAGTCTAAAGGTTTGAAACGTTGTCATTTTAGTCCAAATAGCTTTAAACGTTGCCATTTTAGTCCACTAGGTTAACTACATCCCTTTATTTTGTTAACTAGAAGGGCATTTCGGTTATTTTAAACGTAATTCTGTTAACTAGAAGAGCAATTCAACCATATAAAATGATCGAATTACCCTTCTAGCTAACATAAAAATGGACGGAGTTAACCCAGTGGACTTAAATGGCAATGTTTGAAACTATTTGGACTAAAATGACAACATTTCAAACCTTTGGACTAAACTAGCAAAATGACCCAAACAACATGGACTAAAACGGCATTTAACTCTATTTTAAAGTAATGATAACTCTAACCCTTATAAAGTAAATACACCTATGGTATTTTTTGTTTTTCAAAATATTTATCATTTAGTTTCTTATAAGTAGTTAAAAACTTATCCTTATGGAATATATAGTAATCTTTTTGTTCGTAGTCTGTAAGACTAGAGATAAAACTACTCGAGAGATAAAACAATGATTGTACACGAATCGTATAGAATTAAATCAATGTCAGTAAACACGATGATTTCTATAGCGCAAAACCTGATTTTGATATTATATGTTGGTTGGTTCAGTAGAACCGTATTTGTTTTTTTTTTTTTTACTTTATTAAACATTGTTTATGTTTATATGAAAAATCAAGGCTTGTCCAAAGTTTAAGTATGGTTCACGAAACTCTTCTCTTAGGAAGGTACTGGTTCTAAAGGGATACGATATATTCCAATAATTTGTTACTCATTGTTACCCCATAGTCTAGTCTTATAATGTTATCCAACCTTAAAGTTTATATTGTTTTGTTATGAAAAAACGGTACGAGTGTAACAATGTCAGAGTATATATACATACACATTTGTTTTATTGTCATGATCGAATTGTATATTTTGTGAAAATATACTTTAAATTATTATTATAATAATTAATTAACTTTTAGTGTATAAAAGGTAAAAAAAAATATATAATTTGAGACAACCTACCACTATACAACTCGATGATATAATTAATTGATTTTTAAACAATAAAAGTATATTCTTTTAATTTGAGACAACCTAACACTTTACAACTCGATGCTATAATTAATTATTTTTTTAACAATAAAAGGTATATTCTTTTTATTTAAACAACCTACTACTATAGGGCTGGCAATTTTACACGAATACACGACACGAACCTACACGAAGTTAACAGGTATCGTGTATGGCCTTAACAGGTATCGTGTACCAAACAGGTAGACACGAGATTACCTGTTAATTTTCGTGTATAAACAGGTTAAATACCTGGTTACCTGTTAGTACACGATAAGAAATTATATTAAATAAAACTCATCAACCATGTGCGTGTGGGTTCCTTAATTCCTTTCTATTTTCATTCCTCATTCAATTAAAAAAAAAAAAAAAAAAACCTAAACTCCCTCTGTAACTCTCAAATAGCATGTCGTGCTCGTGTTTTTGTTCGTGTTAACAGGTATTAACAGGTAATTTTCGTGTATAACAGTCGAACAGTCGTGTTAACGGGTATTAACAGGTAATTTTCGTGTATATCGTGTCGTGTTCGTGTTCGTGTTTGAAAAAAAGGACACGATAAGTTATCGTGTCGTGTTCGTGTATGAGATTTCGTGTATCGTGTCTTATCGTGTCGTGTCATATCGTGTACGGGTATACACGATATGCAAACCCTAACCTACTACCACTTTACAACTCCATACAAAAACCCCACTAGGCCACTCCACTTGGTAACATTTTTAACCCAGCCCAATTAAATGGTCGTTTCTCATCATAAAAGGTCCATGACTCATCAATAAACTAATCATTTTTAAGCAAACTGTTCAACCGGCCCGTAATGCTATATCTGACTGGTTCGCGGCCTAAAAATACCCACCCATGATAACAACTTTAGCCAGCCTAGCCCAGCCCAATCAAGTGATGGTTTCTCGTATATATTTCCATCTAGCCTCAGTGGTGATGGAGTGTGTGAAAACTGGGTGCTAAAGTGTATTATAACAAGTGTTTTATTGTCGTGAAGTTGATTATATGTGTCGAATGTGATATCTACGAGAGTTTGTGATGTTACAGGTTAATCGCGTAATTCGGTGAAGTTATGATGTTTGGTGATGAAGTGAAACAGCCGGGGATAACAATCGAGTGAATTACGTTAACCGGGCCTTGTTGCGGGTGATAAAACAGCTTCGAAGCACAAGATTACTGAAGTGAATGAAGATCAGGTGCTTGTATGTTATTTATTGGAAGTTAAAAAGTAACAAAGGAATGGAATGTAGTAGGTACGGCTAAAGAATGGAACGAGAAACAGAACATGCGAACCGTAACTTACGGTTTGTAACCGTAAGCTACGGATGAAGGGAATTGGCGACAGGTGAAGGTTTGATTTGGACATCACACGCATAGAAGGAGCCGTCATTCAAGCTGGGCTTTTGTTGTAGTGGGCCGATCATTGGACTTGACGGCTTGGACTTTGAGAGAGGCACAAGGTCAACAACATAATCATCACATCAAATACACAATACACGCACACACGTGGATTGGATTTTTTGGCAGCCATAATTGGACTTTTGAGGAAAGAAATAAGATCACATCATCCTACACCATTACGTGTGATTTTGGTTTTGTTTATAAATCAAATCATCAATCATCCAACATTAGCCAACATCATCATAAGGCCAAAGGGTATGGTTTGGCCCATCCCAAATGGGATGAGCCTCCACGTAGGCGCCACGTGGGCGGCTCGTGGGGGATGGGCCTCCATGAAATTTGAGGGGGATGGAGGCTCGTATGGGATGCGGCCCCACCTCATTATTTTATAATTTCCTAAGTTTTAATTTATTAACTTAATAAAAACTTTATAAAAATTAAAAAATACAACATAAAACAACATAAATAATTTCATTTCATAACATAAAAAAAAATTACATTTCCTAAAAAAAAAAAATTACCGAAAAAAAAAAAAATTTGATTTCCTAAAAATAAAAAAACAACCTACGACGACCATTTTTTCATCACTTCTTCCTTCATCTTCTGATAAACCACTCGTTCCGCCTCCGGAACCGAGTCGAGATCCAACCTCATAATCCTAAAATCTTCCGCTCGAGCTTGGTCGGCCGACACGGTTTTCTTGTGAGTGTATTTTTCGGCCGCGAACTGTTTGAACCCACGGAATTCGTTTATCAAGTCGTCCATTTTCTCCGATGCCTTCGAGCCGCCCCCTCCACTCGAGCCGGCCCCTTTGCGCTTTCCGGCCGCCTCTTTTTTTGCTTTCTCCCTCCCGGGGGGACGTTCCGCCTCGTGAATGGGCAACACGTCCTCGTCATATTCCGGGTCGTCGTTTATGTTGATTTGACAACGACCGGTGGAGTCTCCCGCACTATAACTTCCGGACTCGGAAGTTTTAGTCCGTTTGGCGGTTGCTACCTCATTTGGAATCGGCGCCCATTTTTGGTGATTCTTTACTACGTTCCATGCTCGGAAGTGCGGGAAAGGCTTTGCATTTTGAGAGTCCCACTTAGCGATAGCAAGGTTAAGAAAGTCCGCCTCGTTAGTCCCGCTAGGAGGATTCATACGAATTTGGTTATAAATTGCGCTAAAGTTATTGATGGTCTTGCTCATTTTACGCCACTTGCCCGAGACGGCTTCTACATCACGATCCGAGCTATGCTCCATAATCGCATGAAATCTAGCCGTTGCCTTCCTCCAAAAACTGTCACCCTTTTGATTGTTTCCTACATTTTAAAAAACAATGCATTAGTAAAAATAAAAAATATAAACTTTTAAAAAATTTAAAAAAAAAAATTTAAACTTTCGTTCATACCGACTATCGGGTTAGTAGAGGACTTAGTAAACGCAATGGCTAGCGCCTCCTCCTCTACTTTCGTCCACGGTCTCCCCTGTTTTCTCGAACCGCTTTTTGACGCGGTTTCGGGCACGTTTTCAACCTTCTTCCCCTTCCCCTTGTTTTTTTTTCGGTTGAGCTCTTGCGGTGGCGATTCGGGGACGACTTCATCATCATCATCATCGTCAAGGTGAACCGGTTGGGAAGTTGGCGGTTGCGATTGGAGTTGTTCAAACGAGTTGCGTTGCATCATTTGTTGTAGCGCTTGGTATTGTTGGAATTGAGACACTTGTGAGAATGCGTTGGGTGTTTGTTGGAAACCCGAAAAAGGAAATGGCGGAGCCCCCCACGATTGATCCATACTCGGAGTGTAAGCGGGGGTCGAAAAAAAGTTAGGTTGGTTCGGGTTGGGGTTGTTTGGGTTGGGGTCGTTCGGGTTGGGGTTGTTCGGGTTGGGGTTGTTCGGGTTGAAAGGATACATGATTTAGAGAATAAGGTATAAAAAATATGGAGTGTTTTTATAAAAAAGGAAGAGAAATGGAGAAGAATGGGAGTAGAAAGGATAGAAATGTATAAAAATGGTTGAGATATTGGGTATTTAAATTGAAAAATGATTTTTTTTTTTTTTTAAAAGTGCCGTTCAACGGCTAGTTTTGTTTGATGTGGGGCCTCGTCTCATTCGTCCCGTGTGAGTCGTTTGGGCCGGGCCGCAGCACAGGGGGGCGGTGTGGGGGGCTCGGCGCCGGAGCTAGCCGGGGCTAGCCGACCCCCATACCCATTGGCCTAACAACTCACGTGAGGAGCTTTGGTTTCAAAAAGGATTTTCATTAAACATCATCAACATCACATGCATACATTGAGTGGGCCGATTTGAAAGGGTTTGGACTATTGGGCCGAATAGGAAACACACAACATAATCATCATCGATATACACAGACATCTTCGACGGCAGAAGGGGAATCTCGTACAGAAAAAGGGAAGCAGCCGCGTGGTTCGAGCCTGTGAAGATCATCTCACCGTCATGAGTGGCTAGTCTTTATGGTTTCCTCCGATGGAGGGTTTGTATAATTAGGTACTTTTATGTGTTTTTAACCATTGTAACTTGGTGATCTAAGCATTCGATGCTTTTCACCATGGATTTAATTGACTGATTGTAACTGGTTGCATTTAGTTAAACCTTAATTTCTAAGCATTCAGTTCCCGAGAGTTCTAGTGATTGGGATATATTTGACATGGGATTAGGGTTTGTAATTGTAATTGATAATCATTCGATAACCTCCCGTTATGTATTGACCGGAGTACTTAGTCGTTGGTTATCACAATTGGTTAATTAGGTTAAACATTTATGTCTATGTGAATGTTTTGATTAAACACATAACTGAACTTGTTTGCAAACCTGAAATCTGGTGGAACCTTTCTTTTTTCTATTGTTTAAAACCTCAAGTTCTTAATTCATAATTTAGTTAATCCACAATTCAAACAATCATCAGTTTATTTTTCTATAGTAGTTAATTAAAACTGAGCATTACACACTTTCCACAACCTCCTCTGGTTCGATATCCGACTTACTCTAGCTACTAGTTTATTTCGGTTTTTGCATGTCAATAACGACAGACATCAAAATGGCGCCGTTGCCGGGGAGGCGTGCACAAAGTGTTTAGTGTTAAGTTTTAGTTAAAAAAAACCTAAAAGAATTTTTGTTTTTATTTTGTTATCTTATTTGTTCGTGATTTACGTGGGTAGTTGAGCTGTGTTTGTGCAGGATGACAGATCTTCCTATATTTTGCGGCTCTTCTACATGGATTTTGTGCGGGGAACCACTTCACCCGTGTATCGGTTGCCACGAGGCCCGATTTAGACGGGAAAAAGCAAAATTGGAAGAACCACCGATACCTTGCTATGATAATCCTTCCCTTCCACCATATTTCTATGATTCTGATACAATGGTGGAGGATGATTATTACTCTGACGGATGGGATCGGGACGATGATGCTTATTATGAACCAAGGACGGATGGACAATGTTTCTGTTGCGGTCGTAATCATAATTCTGTTTATGAAGATGTTTGCGCAGTGTATTTGGAAAATCCAGAGTATTGGAATAAAAAAATGATGGATGCGTGCATGTCAAGACCGTATCAGGGATACCGACAGTATCATCCCGAGGAATATTCTAAGCCCGAGGGTGCCTATGCTTATCAGACCGAGGAGGAGAAAAAGCTTGCTATCTTGGAAGCGAGTTTGTCCAAACTCGAGCAGTATTTGTTAGCACCCAACCTTTCCGATAAAGATCGAATCAGCTGCCTAGTTTCCAAGTGTCAGAAGTTAAAAATGAAGATAGAAATAGAAGAGTGTCTCTCACCATTACCTGTTGATATTAGAGATTATTCTCACATGGAGGAGGAGGTTGTGGAGGATAATACCACACCAATGAATTCTTTATCTGATGAAGAGTCACTGGTGGATCAGATGGTGTGTGAGGATGAGGAGGCAGAGCAGTCTGATGAGATGAATGTGTGTACTGAACCTCTTCCCATATCAATCATTCCAATTAACAAGTGTGGGGAAGAGGGTTCGAGGAAGAAGATGAAAAGGGTGAAGCTACAAGACATCGGTGTATATCTCGTGAAGTGGATTAGCGAAACCCGCATGTGCTTTCTAAACATGCTAATTATACTGACAAGCTTATGGAGATGGCATGTAAATTTCCGGGCATTCATTGGAAATGTTTTGGGTAAGTGTGCATTGAGACCACCGTAGCGCATATCAGGTATGGTCTGGCTGAAGACCTTTAAACTTAGCGCTCTCGGGAGGCAGCCCGAGGATGTAGAGTATTGTATTTGTTCTTTTGTTTTGGTGTTGGTTCTGTTTTGGCAGGTTACTACGTTTAATTCCCGCGGATGCAATGATTCAAGTGTGGGGATGTTTGCAACATCCCCGATGAGATGTCAGAGAATCCAAGAGAAGTTTACGTCCCTGTTCGATCATAGCAGCCGCACCGCTACAGACACTTGCTGATTGAATTATCAGGTTCATGTGTCTCTCTATCCTTTTGTTTTTATTTTTATTTGTACATTTGGTGGCGTGAATTTTTGTGTTGGGAGTGGTTTCCTTGTGTTGAGTCGTCTAGGTATTAGCCGTTCATGGTTTGTTAGGTGGTATATCTCGAGTTTAGACTATAAATTGCACCATACATTGGGGACAATGTATCCCAAGTGTGGGGATGCGGTAACTTGAGATAGGGTTGGTATAATTGTTGATCTTAAATGCTTGAATTGGTTAAAATTGAAAATTTTTGAAAATTTTTGTTTCTCAAGTATGCTTGAACTATATGAAAACCTAAATTTTCAATCGCTAATGGGTTCCTTGCTGATATTAAACTAAATTAGATCCCTAGTCATGGTTGTCCCTTTAAGTTTCATGAGAGTATTTCAATCGCTAATGGGTTCCTTGCCTAACTAGGGGTAACATGCTTTAGGAATTACACATGCTACGTGTCGGTAACCCACTTTCCTTTTATTCGGTGAGATATTTGAGCCTACTAGATTGTTAGTTGAATTGCTATAAATGTTCATTTGCTGAGAATAGGCCATATGTTGCTTTGTGTTAGAACTTGTTTAGTTTGATACGTACCGAGACTGTGCTTTAGCGTATGCACATAAATGATAAAGGCATTAGGATCCATTCATTGTTCTATTTGTTGATTGTTTATCCAACCCACCTTAGTTAACCATGTTGAGCCTTTCACCTTTCGTTTGTTACACCTTGTTGACCGTTTGATTACCAACCATGGATGACAGTTGTGTGTTTAGAAGTATGTTATGAAAAAAAAATGAAAAGAAGAAAAAGAAAAAGAAAGAAAAAAAAACAAAAAGCATTGTTATGTTTGTGTTGAATAAATGGGCCGAAAATACCCAAAGTGTTAGTATTATTGTGAGTAAGTTGTCATGGTTTGGTTTCTTCATTTGTGTTCGCCAAATAAACATAAAAAGCCAAAAATATTTCCTTACCTTTACCTTTAACCCAAAACCCGAAAAGTCCTTTTGATATGTGTTACGTTATTTGATACAGTGGAGGTATGATTGCTATACGAGCTTATGATTGCAAGGTAACATAGTTGGTTTTGAGTGAAATATATACTAGCACATTACACGCTAGTCTTGATTGAACCGAGATGAGTGATTATTGTGAGGGGCGTGTGGCATGTGTGTAGTATCATAAGCATGTTAGTTTTAGTTAGGCAAGTCTTAAGCTGTTTTAAATGTGTATCATTTATCTGTCAGATTGTCAATCTCGATTGTGTCAGTCTATGGGACGGGTATGACTTGGGACCTTGAATTGTGAATTCGGTAAGGGATTTAATGGTGATTTGTTAATAAGGTGAGTAATGTGTATGATGGTTGCTTGAGGACAATCAATGATAAGTGTGGGGATGTGATGGTGTATTATAACAAGTGTTTTATTGTCGTGAAGTTGATTATATGTGTCGAATGTGATATCTACGAGAGTTTGTGATGTTACAAGTTAATCGCGTAATTCGGTGAAGTTATGATGTTTGGTGATGAAGTGAAACAGCCGGGGATAACAATCGAGTGAATTACGTTAACCGGGCCTTGTTGCGGGTGATAAAACAGCTTCGAAGCACAAGATTACTGAAGTGAATGAAGATCAGGTGCTTGTATGTTATTTATTGGAAGTTAAAAAGTAACAAAGGAATGGAACGTAGTAGGTACGGCTAAAGAATGGAACGAGAAACAGAACATGTGAACCGTAACTTACGGTTTGTAACCGTAAGCTACGGATGAAGGGAATTGGCGACAGGTGAAGGTTTGATTTGGACATCACACGCATAGAAGGAGCCGTCATTCAAGCTGGGCTTTTGTTGTAGTGGGCCGATCATTGGACTTGACGGCTTGGACTTTGAGAGAGGCACAAGGTCAACAACATAATCATCACATCAAATACACAATACACGCACACACGTGGATTGGATTTTTTGGCAGCCATAATTGGACTTTTGAGGAAAGAAATAAGATCACATCATCCTACACCATTACGTGTGATTTTGGTTTTGTTTATAAATCAAATCATCAATCATCCAACATTAGCCAACATCATCATAACAGCTCACGTGAGGAGCTTTGGTTTCAAAAAGGATTTTCATTAAACATCATCAACATCACATGCATACATTGAGTGGGCCAATTTGAAAGGGTTTGGACTATTGGGCCGAATAGGAAACACACAACATAATCATCATCGATATACACAGACATCTTCGACGGCAGAAGGGGAATCTCGTACAGAAAAAGGGAAGCAGCCGCGTGGTTCGAGCCTGTGAAGATCATCTCACCGTCATGAGTGGCTAGTCTTTATGGTTTCCTCCGATTGAGGGTTTGTATAATTAGGTACTTTTATGTGTTTTTAACCATTGTAACTTGGTGATCTAAGCATTCGATGCTTTTCACCATGGATTTAATTGACTGATTGTAACTGGTTGCATTTATTTAAACCTTAATTTCTAAGCATTCAGTTCCCGAGAGTTCTAGTAATTGGGATATATTTGACAAGGGATTAGGGTTTGTAATTGTAATTGATAATCATTCGATAACCTCCCGTTATGTATTGACCGGAGTACTTAGTCGTTGGTTATCACAATTGGTTAATTAGGTTAAACATTTATGTCTATGTGAATGTTTTGATTAAACACATAACTGAACTTGTTTGCAAACCTGAAATCTGGAGGAACCTTTCTTTTTTCTATTGTTTAAAACCTCAAGTTCTTAATTCATAATTTAGTTAATCCACAATTCAAACAATCATCAGTTTTTTTTTTCTATAGTAGTTAATTAAAACTGAGCATTACACACTTTCCACAACCTCCTCTGGTTCGATATCCGACTTACTCTAGCTACTAGTTTATTTCGGTTTTTGCATGTCAATAACGACAGACATCAAGTGGCGAAGCTTCGCCCCCCGCCCCCATTTTTCCGAAACCGGGGGGTGGAAACGTATATACCTAAAATTTTTCTATACGAAAGTACTATTCATAACACTACGCATCGAAAAGTTCGAGGGGTCGGGCGCCCCCTCGGAACTCCACTAAGTTGCGCCCCTGCATCTAGGTCCATGATCTATCAGTCAACTAATCACTTTTAAGCATATTTTTCAACGGGCCTTGAGTAATAACAGTTTATCAAGGTTATCGACGCGATCAAAGTTGTAGGTCAACTTAATAGTTGAGAAAGAGCACACCCCCACAACTAGTGGTGCACAAAAAACCCGAACCCGGACCCGGAAAAAAAACCCGGAACCGGGTATTATAAAAACCGGGTTTTCTATACCCGAACCCGACCCTACCCATAGGGTAGGGACCGGGTATGCATATTTGATCTAAAACCCGAACCCGGAACCGGGTTTTTTTATACCCGGTTTATACCCGAAACCCGGTTTTTATAATACCCGAAACCCTGTTTTTATACCCGAATATATAGCTGACATGCAAAATGCATAACACAATTTTATTAATTTGATTAGTAGTGGCTTCAGTCAACCGAATTTAATGCGCAACTAATGTTATGGTTCGATGATACACACACCTATTGTTTACTGCAGAACAACAATTGTTTTCGACTTTTCAAAGTTTAAAAACCGGTGTGAATTTGACGTGCGATGTTTGGTCGGCACCTCATGGGTTACCCGAATCATACCTTTGTGTTACCGCGCATTGGATAGATCCCTCTACGTGGCAAATGCAAAAGCGTACGATTGCGTTTGAGGTATTTCCTTATCCACATACGGCAAACAATTTGTTTCAACTTTTAAAAGAAGTAATCGATGGTTATAACTTTGGTGACAAGTTGTTTGCTATCTCTTTTGATAATGCATCCAACAACACCGCCGCGGTCACACAACTAAAGTTAAGATATAAACCGACTTGCGACGGTGTTTTTTTTCATAGCCGTTGTGTGGCACATGTTATCAATTTAGTTGTGCAAGACGGTTTAAATGAAATTGTGGATATGAGAAAAAAAATTAAACAAATGCTACAAGATATTTTTGCTACTAGCAAGGGAATATATATGCGATATAGAAAATATTGTAAAGAATCGGGTGTTAAAAGTTTGGGTGCGAATTGGGACGTACTCGATGGAACTCGACTTGTAGCATGTTTGAAAGCGCTATAAAACAAAAGGATTGTTTGATTGCTTTTCATGGTTTGCTTGGAGGCGAAATGGAGGTTAAATCATTCTCGCCGTCTAGTTGGGCTATTATTGAAACTTTAACCGATGTGCTTGGGGTTTTTAAAAGTGCAACAAAGTTTTTATCGGGAGTTTATTATCCCACAAGTTGCGAAGTTCTTAACCAACTTTTCATAATCGCAACAAAGCTTCAAGATTTGGAATATAAAGGTCCGATTTTTGTTAAAATGATGAAGCTGATGAAAGAAAAGTTTAGAAAGTATTTTGAAGTTTTGCCTCCCGTTATTACTTGTTCGGCGGCTCTAAACCCATACGTAAACAAAGGAGGTGTGGAAACATTGATTGAGAAAATACGTTTTGCTTTGGATTTGCAAGAAGAAGATCCTAATTTTGTGCCAAAAGCGCAAGCAAGTTTTAACAAACAATTTGAAAAGTTGTTTGATGTTTATTATGCAAAATATGGTCAATTAAGTTCACAAGTTCATCAAGCTTATGAAAATGCGGGTTCTTCTAGTGGTAGTTCAACAAGCCGTAATAGAAATTTAAAAATTTGTTTGTTTAATACTTTGCGAAGTGACAATGCTAAACGAGCTCGTGGTAACACCCCAAGTAGCGAGTTCGGGAGATATATTGCATCGGATTTTTTAGCATTTGTCACTTCCGAAGAAGAATTTGATAATTTCGACATTTTGGCTTGGTGGAAAGAAAAGGAACCCCAATTTCCGGTTCTAGCCGCAATGGCCCGTGATCTACTAAGTGTCCAAGCTTCCATGGTAGCTTCGGAGTCCACCTTTTCTTTTAGTGGCCGAGTCATTTCATTAAGGAGGACGAAGCTTAGTCCCGAGTCGGTTGAAATGTGTATTTGCTTGAAGGACTATTTGGATGCGGCGGAGCGGATTCAACATGTGGAGTCACTTGAAGATGAAAATGGCGTTGAAACGGATATACACGAGGAAGAGGTCGAAATGGGAATGTCAAGCCCACTAGAAGAAGACTAAACGAAGATGATCAAAAAACGAAGACGACCAAAAAGTATGCACTTTGATGTAATATTGTTTAATTATTAGGTTTCAAGCATTAAGACTTCTAGTTCTTATGATTTAACAAAATTATGTATGCACTTTGATGTAATCTTGATTAAATATTAGGTTTCTAATGATATTTGCCACCGCTACTTAATTATTTAGTATATTTCATTACAAGTGGAAACAAATATGCCAATATATGTTGGCCCTTCTATTTTCTTTGTTTGTTTAATATCATTATTAGTTTTTGTATTTAATAAATTGTGTCTCTGTTTATAAAGTTCAAGAATAACCACATGAAGAACTATAAATTGTGCATCTGTTTATAAATTGTGCCTCTGTTTATCAATAGATTTGATGTCTATGTGTGAGAGTTATGTTTGATACATTTTATAAGCATAGTTCCGGTCGGGTTTTTTTAATACCCGGTGCGGGTTTTTTCCCAACCCGATGCATACCCGAACCCTACCCGATGAATACCCGAACCGGACCCGAACCCGGAAATAGGGTATTATAATACCCGGGTTTTATAAAACCCGACCCGAACCCTACCCGAACCCGGGTATATAGGGTATACATTTTTGGTAGAAAACCTGGACCCGGACCCGACCCGGTTTTTAAAAAAACCCGGTCCTACCCGAACCCGGTTCCATACCCGGAACCGGTTTTAAAAAAAACCCGATTTGTGCACCACTACCCACAACAAATACTTAGTCAACGAATTATGTAAATGTTAGATATTATCCTTTTTTTTAGGAATAATAGATTTTAATAATCCTGACTATTGTATATTGGCCGGCAACGGTCCCAACTTTAAAATTCCTACTGGCGGTCCCATTTTCTCACACATTGGCCTTTAATGGACCCTGACTAACAGAACCCTAACGCCGTTATTCTCCGCTCATCGGAAAAACGTTTTTAACCAGAAAATTTCTTTTTGGCCGGAAAACTCAACCTTTTCGTCTCAAACCTCTTTGAAACCTTATTACGCACCATTGGGAACCTTTTCTAGTAAAAAGCCCCAATTATTAAGGTCGCCAGAAAAACTCTTTTTTCGCTGGAAAACTTCTTTTTGGTCGGAAAACTCAACTTTTTAACTGGAAAACTCAAAGTTTTCGTTTTCAAACATGTTTGTAACCATAAATCGGACCTTTAGGAACCTTTTTCCGACCAAAAACGTTTTTCCGGTGACCGAAGACTAACGGTGTTAGAGTTTTGTTAGTCAGGGTTCATTCAAGGCCAATATGTGAAAAGATGGGACCGCTAGTAGGAATTTTTAAAGTTGGGACCATTGCCGGAAAACGGGCAATAGTTAGGATTATTGAAATCCATTGTTCCCTTTTTTTATAGTTAAGTTGTGTGATAAATACTCTGTGTTAACCTTAATGTATGTATGTTTGTTTGTTTATTTATCAACTGAAATATGGCACCTGAAACAAATAATTTTATAAGTAATTAATTTGTAGAAACTTTGTACGACCCTATTAGTTTGTGTATAGCACAGAGTATAGATATTATAACCGATAAATCCTTTGCAATTCTTTGCAACTTGTTCAATTCTTAGTTCTACCTAATTGTTTCATCAAAACTTAGTTCTTCTAAAACATACAAACAAGTACACTATCATACCCTCATTTACCTTTCTGCTGATGAGGCAAGCCTTTGATCAATCAATAGTTGGAGTTACATTGGTATTTCTTTTAGCCTTTCCGAAATGTTTCTTCTTTCTTAAGACCTTCTCTATTACTAGGAAATTAGGTGGTTTGGATGAGCGGATATGCGACTACACAAAAAAAAATCAATGATTTTTATTAAAGAATCTCAGTATAATTAACTAAAACATAATTATGAACTCAGTATTATATGAAATCTCAGTATAATTAACATAAACATCCCACCACGCATGGTAAGGTTTCACTTTGTTGTCAACACAAAGAACATTGTACAAGTCTCCACCAACATACAAATGGTCAAAATATGTTGGTAGAATTTCCCATGTGGAGTAGTAACTTGTTGTGCTCGATACTATAACATTCGTTTAACACAACCATCTATACGATGAAAAATTTTATAGAAAACAAATATATAAAAGATAATGTTGTTTAAGATTAAAAACTCAAACCTATATAAACCTACAACGATCCACAAATCACATAGTACTACACCCCAAAGTTTATGTGCACACTCAAAATAGTATAGGCATGCAATATGACAAAATGTACCATTTCCATGCCAGTCCCGTGGATATAAGAGGAGTCTTTTATGGTTTGTGGCCACCATATTCCATTGAAATCTTCGATGAATTATGTTTATCGGATGATGGAAGATGAAGTCATCGTCCAATCATTGAGTGTAATAGATGGCATGGCCTTGTGTGTTAGTTTGTCGAATGTGTCATCTCCCTAAATGGTAATCATGGTCCTCTTTTAGGAGTATTCAATAGATCGTTTAAGATCACAATCTGATAAAAACATAAATACATTCTTAATAATCTAATAGTAGGGCTATAAAATATGTCTTATATAATTTGATGCATATTAAACATTTTTTTTGAGCAATCATTAGAAAGTAGAATGAAAAGAGTACCAAAACCCTAAATAAGAACTTATATATAAAAATATGATTTATACACAAGTATGATGTATTATAATGATTCATCAATAAAAGAATATGTGCACATATTCAAAGTTAATATGCATTCTTTTGTGTGGCACATACATCTACTACTGTATATTCGTATTAACGAGTATAATAGTTAATTTGGGAATTGGGAGTGAAAGTATTTATCCAACATACGTTTGCTTACGTAATGACAACATACCTGAAAACCTTCTGACCTTTATTTAGATGTGTATCACATAGAAAATTTTCTAACTTTGTAGAAAAACTTACACAAATCGTAAAACCAACCAATCTAGATCGCTTTTCCCGAACATGATTTTCATCAAAATTATCCACACGGTAATAAACATTCTTAGGACATATGTTATAGGTACCACTAGTGTCATGTAACCATGTCAGGGGTGCGGACACCATTACAAATATAAAATGATCATTTATATAATTATATGCTATTATGAAAGACTTAAGACATGTTAAACATAACACATGAACTAGTAATGTGACAACCTAAATAATAATCATGACATCTTAACCTGCCCACCCCATGTCTCTCTTTTTGAACTTATGTAACCTCCCTCGGTATCAAATTGTGGGTTACAAATGCAACTTGAAGTCTTATAACTCACCATAATTTTCAAGGGTTTCTTCTCCATTTTTTTCTCTTGAAATCACCCCCCCCCCCCATCAGAATTCCTCATCACTTCCAGCAATTTGATTAAGTCTAGCATCCAATCTTCATCTAGATAATTGTTGGTAAGAAGCCTTTTGCCGTACTTTCATAGTTCTTAGATGAAATTTGTTCTAAAACTCATTCTAATTCTCCTTTTAGATGTGTATTCTCTGTTGGGGATCGAACGGGTCAAACACGAACACAATCACAACACAGAACTCACACACACACTCTATTTAGAACACAAAGATTTATAGTGGTTCGGTCCGGTTCAGACCTATATCCACTCTCGGTAACTAGGAGTATTTGTTATTAAGCTTGGTATAATTTTACAGATACATAACAATCTCATATATATAAGATTGAGGAAAGAGAAGAATGACCCAAAACATGATCCGTGAAATCTGAATCACCAAGACTTTTATTCTCTTATCAACTTGATCAGCTTTGCTGACCTCAGGTTGAACAAGTTGTCAAGTGGCTTGGCTTCACACTCAACAATCTCCCACTTGAAGCCACGGAATAATCTTCACCTGTGTTTCAACTGTGCATCAGTATCTCTGTAAAAACTTTGATCTTAACACATTCCTAGTTACCCGGCCTTCTCTTCAATTACCTGAAGGCCAGTTGAAGCTATGCAAAGCTTCAGCTTCTCTAAGGTGACAACCTTAGTCAACATATCAGATGGATTTTCACTTCCTTTGATCTTCTTCAACTTCAGAGTGCCTTCACTAACTTGCTCTATGATGAAGTGATATCTCAGCTGTATGTGCTTTGTCTTCGAATGGAAGACCAGATTCTTTGCAAGATGAATTGCACTTTGTTGTCACAAAACAGTGCACAATCAACTTGTTCCTTGCCGAGCTCTTTGAGAAAATTCTTCAACCATATAATGTAACACCTCGTAAAATCACGTCCAATGATGTATTGACACGTGTAATAAACCCTAATAAAGTCAAACGTTGAATTTAAGGGACTAATTTTTCGAAAAATCGAAAACTTTGATTATGGAAGGACTGGAAGTGTTAACATACTTAGAATAAGTTTCTGAATAACCTCTTATGGTATTCATATTCACAGATGAGCCGCTTGATTGATCGAGAGTAGCCGTTTGCGTGATTAATTGAAAGTTTGCGCGATGAAGGGTTAAAAGCGTCAACATGTTAATTCTTAGCTCTGAGTGACCTTTTAACAAACTGTGAGCTTCATGATATTTGATTATACTCTCGGGAATGCCAATTATTGGCCGTTAAGGCTTGTATGCCTTTAAGTGACGTTACGCGCAACTTTGCAAGTTTAAGGGGTTAAAAGCGTCAATATGTTTAATCATACCTCTGAATGACCTTTTTACGAACCCGAAGCATCATGATGTTTAATAATACTCTCAAGAATGCCTAATATGGATTAGATAAGGCTTCGATGCTATTAAACGATGATACGCGCAAGTTGGCACATTAGAGGGATTATTTGCGTCAAACTGCAAAAGTCTGTCGATTCGTATGGTATCGAACCTTCCGGAATATGATAATAAGTTAAACATGCCCTAAATATCCTTTACATAGCTTAGAAATAGGCTTAGAGGTGTTTGGTGCGCAAAAATAAACTTATTTGATCAACAGGGACTACAAGCGTCAAAGAGTGCATAAGTTTGCATTTTCGCGCATATCTTAAGTTCTGAATATATCCGGACATCCAAAAATTTATGTAATCATTAAAATATTTTATTTTAGTGATTGACATGATAAAATTCCATTCTTCGTGTAATTTGGATCGTTTTTCGCGTCCGTTCGTGTTTCGTCGTATTTAGCCGATCAACGCAACCGTACGACCAAATGAACCGACATCCGACATATTTTTGAGCATGTTTTATGTTCCCTATGTTTAGACATCATTGTAGAGCCTTGAGAATGGCTTAACGGGCTTTAAACGGGTCAAATATGAGCTTAAACACATATAGGGACCAAAACTGCAACTTCTGAAAGTTTGTTTGATTTGTGCAGGCCGTAGCCTACACCCCCTGTAGCGTAGCCTACGTCCAGGTCTGGGCAGATTCTTATTTTCAGCATTCTGGTCGTTTTTCAAGGGCTTTTATGTAAAATTCTCAATACCATGAGCTGGTTTTCAACCCCCATTGTATTTAGAAACCATGGGCACACATGGAGGGCCAAGATTGAAGCACGGGTTACGAGAAACGATCCTAACGGTTCTTGAAATCCTATATCAACCCACTTGTTCTTGCTCTCATTTCACACTTGATCTGAATTGTTCTAAGTTGGAGCTTCTATGCTTCATACCTGAGCATTCTAGATCAATTCCATCCTTGTTTGGACCCTTTGTAAATGTCCTTTCATGCTTAGTTTAATTGTTTGGCTCTTAAAGCCGAAAAGTCAAGCGTTCGCGATAAACGCTTTGACTTTTAAACGATCGAGCCATTATTCGCAATGAACATGGCTACGTGATCGTAATTAGGTAGGTATTAAACCCTCAAAAGGGCACCTCCTAATTACCATGTTTGCTTAGTTAATTGTCGGGTCAAAGTAATTAAAATAAAAGTCAAGCGAGTCGATTTTTAAACAAAATTCATAACTAATGATGTAAAGGCAATAAAATTAGTTTTGTCACTTTAATAACTTGGTAAATATTAATTGAACATGTCTAGGCACGTTCAACCCGACAATTCTGAGTTTAGGCTCGGTTCGGAACCGAAAGTCGCAAAAGTAGACTTTTGCTTTGACTTTCAGTTCTGACCCGATTTAGCTTAGTTTAGATATGCCTTAGGATTCCTTTAGGACCATGTTATAGGTTAGTATGACTCTCTGAGGTTATACAACTTGGTTCCTTAGAAATCCTAGTTTATTGCATGTTTCCGTTAATTGCCTAAAAGTTGACCATTATGCCCTTTTGATGTAAAAAAAAGATTTTTGAAAATGTGAGCGGATAAAAACCTTTATTACTGATTTATAAACATGTCCTAAAAATTTGACATCAGTTTGAGGTCTAAATTAAGAATTATGCGTGATAGCGTAAATTGAAAGCTTTTTTATTAATTAAACGACATTTTCGGCATAAAGCCTATTTAAATGCAAAGTTTGACACCAAACTTTCTACCCACTGATGTAATATAATATTTAGGGATTTTTGGAAATTTTTATTAAATTTTAAACTGATCATAACATAGGGTTCTTGCATTGATTCAGTAATTGACGGTTATGCCCATTTTGGCTAATAAAATGAGTTTCACACATCCTTTACATATCAAACATTTTTCTACTGATTTTATATATTAAATAAATTATTTTAAACAGTAAAAGTTGTTCAAAATCTCTAATTTACTTATTTAACCCGAATACCGTTAAATACCGACTTTTATGCGATTTAGGCGCATAGTATGGTTTAAAACCATATTAGGCACCTAAAGCTTGATACCTACTGATGTTATGAATAAATTTTTATACTTTAACAGTAAATAAAAGTTTTGAACTCAGATTTCAAAAATTAACCCTTAAAGCGTATGTGAAATGACCAAAATGCCCATACGGTGCATAGTTTGGCCATAAATGATAAATTTCACATATATGAGATATCTTAGTGATATAACTTGAAAAAATAAATATTTTTACTGATTATTTTAGACCAGAACCTCAGATTACTATTTAACCTCTTTTATAACCTTTAAAATGACAAAAATACCCCTACGGTTCTTAAATTGGTTTTAAATTCGTTTTGGGCATAATGGAAGGTATCCCACTGATATCACAACATATTTAAGGCATATAACTTGTGAAACATGTTCATGACTCTCTTGGTTACCCGTCATGCATTTTTCGCGTTCGGCACGATTTATGTAACTAGTTTGCTTAAATTAACCGAAACGGGACAAACCTTATCATTTTCATTTTAAAATCCAGAAGGTGTTTAATTTACCCATATTATACAAGTCTCCATACTTGTCGGGTCTAAATCACATTCTAATCCGGTGTTCGCTAAATCTTGCGTTTTGAACCGTAAACCTTTCATTAAAACTAACCGGTCTAAGTTACAACTTAAATAAGACCCGTTAGTAATCTAATAGGTTAATAAAACCTTCGTTCCAGATTGAGAGCCCCAGTAGAGGTACTTGTACTTGCTGATTAGAATATACGGCTAAGTATAAATTGCATTTTAAGCTCAGGTAAATACGCTTAACTTATTTTCCCTATACGGGCTTGGGATACGGTATTATAATAATACCGCTTGGTCGGGTATTGAATGTTTAATCGGATTGTGATTAAATTATTAAGGTAACCTGTTTTAATCTGTCTTGTTTGAAATAAAGGCCTTTGGGGGTTAATGACTATGTCCCGGATATCCTTGGCATCATTATTAAGAAATGGCCACGTCTTAAGCACGGGGTGTAGGCATACACCTGACAGTTGCGTAAGGGAAACGGCATCTCACTCTCTGGTGGGCCTATACTTGTGGTGTGTCTGTTAATCTTGACTCGGTTTCCAACATCGAGCCCTGAATGTATAACAAACATATAAATATGTATACAAGATTATTTTTATATAATTGTCCCAAGTTATAAAAGAATATTTGTGCCTTGTGCATTTAAACCAATTTTCATAAATGTTTTCAAAAGAGTCAGTTAATTGTATTTACTAGTGTAAACTGACGCATTTTCCAAAAAGATTAAGTGACAGGTACTGTACGTAATTGGCCGGGAGCTCAGGGCGTTAATAAGGAATCTTGCAAGTCCTAGACGTCTAAAGTCTGTTGAACAGTGTTTACTTTTCTGTTTTAAGATCCACCTGTGGATCCATCTTACAATCCGATTGTAATAATTGATGTTACTTTTGAATCGGTTTGTAATATATTTACTTTAGACTTCCGTTGTGCATTGAACTGTGATTATTTGACTATGATGATATCAACTACGTCACGAAACTCCCCACCGGGCCCACCGGTAATACGTGGAAATATCGGGGTGTGACAGGTTGGTATCAGAGCCAACATTGAGTGAATTAAACACTAGCCTTTTGTGTTTAATCTCAATGACACAGTAGCACATTCCTTGACTTCCGAGTCTAGACTTGAACTAGGAATGATCTCATCCCTGTTATATGTATGCATTGTTTTCAATATTTCTGTATCTCCGGATCGTGTCACCGAGCAAAGCTGCCATTGGTGGAGGCTCTCCAAATCCGAAGTTTAAGAATGTAAAGCTTCGTACTACAGCTCGAATTAGCGTACGACCAGTATGGAGGAAGGACCATTGAGCCCATTAACCATATTTCAAATTCAGTACCCAAGACTATTGAAACTTCAAATAAGAAGCCAACGTCGGGGGAGTTCATACCAGTTGTCCCTGAAGCTCCCGCTCCAAAGATAATGCCTATGGACCCAAAGGATTCATTTTTTTTCTTACCTCCAAGCCTTGAAGTCCCTATAAGGACATATATATCTTTTAAGTCCCTGAGTGGATAATGTTATTTCTTTTAAGTCCCGTTTAGGGGCATCTATGTACTTCGTTCCTTTCATGATTCAAAAATTCATTACCGATATATATAAATGAATATATTATATAAAATAAATCATAATATCCTTCCTTTTTATATTTGATCAGCCTATATATTGAAAGGAATCTTAAAGGCATAACCTAGCCGATATGTCGTTTTAGACATGGCCATAATGGTAAAACCTATTTAAAAGATTCAAATCCTTGTTAAGATCTGAAAATATGTTAGCACTCCTGACAACAGTGATACGATGAAATCACACATCTCATCTTTACACTGGATTTCTTCCAAATCTTTAAATAGCCCAATGATCTAGAAATCATGGCTTACATCATCAATTAAGATTATCATTTTTACAAACATCCATTTGTGATGAAGTGCCTACGGGCAATACTCAATGTCTAACGAGACAAAAGACAATGGTAGTCTATGACTCCCTGTCAAGAAAAGGTAATGAACTATGTTCAAACCTTAATGCCTCGATTCTCTGAAATCGTGGCTTATAAATTTAAAACTGTCCTTGTGATTAGGCCTGTTGTGCCACTTTAATTTCCTTAATGTTTTATAACTAGGATAAATTATAATGAAAATACTAATATAATTAACAAATTAACCAATATGGTTTATATTACCATGGTTAATGAATCGTCAAAAATGATGATTCCATAATAACCTCTGAATAAATCATTGTCAATATTTATGTAGCAATCAAGCTACATGGATGGATCAGATGAGGTTAACAGCCACCCGAGGGAGAACAATGATACTACCAGAGTTAATATAACTGGTGCGGAACTGCAGGCATTAATAGATAATCCTGTTACTCGAGCTCTTGACAGACAGTATAATGAATCAAGTGGTACACACTCTGAAACTTTATCTGTGGCTTGTAGTAAGCCCCCTACTAAATCACACGAGTCAAAGGAGGACGATGTTCATCACTCGTCAAATCAGAGGAGTGTTCCGTCTAGACAGATGGTGCTTAACCAAGAGCCACATGTTAAAACCTGTTCATATAAATATTTTGTCTCCTGCAACCCCAGAGACTTCACAGGAGAAAAGGGAGCCATCGACTGCATGACGTGGCTCGATGAGATGGACACCGTTGTTGATATTAGTGGATGTGCAGAGCAAGACATTGTGAAGTTTGTTTCACAATCTTTTAAAGGAGAAGCTCTAGCTTGGTGGAGGTCACTAATCCAAGCTACTGGGAAGATCCCGTTGTATAATCTGACATGGGATCAGTTTGTTGCTCTTATCAAAGAAAATTACTGTCCTCAACATGAAGTTGAGAAAATTGAGACTGATTTCTTGACATTGATCATGAATAACCTAGATTGTCAGGCATATCTTACAAGTTTCAATACCATGTCTCGATTGGTTCCTTACTTGATCACACCAGAACCGAAGCGTATAGCTCGCTTTATTGGGGGTCTAGCCCCAGAAATCAAGGCAAGTGTGAAAGCATCGAGACCTACTACATTCAGGTCAGCGGCAGATCTGTCACTATCTCTCACACTCGATGTGGTCAGAAACAAGGCTACCAAAGCTTCTAATGATGGAAAGCGTAAAAGGGAGGATGAGAATTCTCATCGCTCCGATAAGAGGAAAAAGGGGAACTCAGATCATAAGAAAAGTTCCGGGTTTAAGAAGGACAACCAGCAGTCGGGTGAAAAGACCAAGTGCAAAACCTGTAGGAAATACCACCTCGGGAAATGCATATTTGAATCTCAGCCTTTACCTTGTGGAATCTGCAAGTCCAAGGAGCATAAGACCTTGGAATGCAAGAAGTTGAAGGATGCAACCTGTTATGGTTGCAACGAAAATGGGCACATTAAGACCAACTGCCCAAAGAATCAGAAGGAGCCTGAGGAGGCTAAGAAGACCAATGCTCGGGTCTTTCAAATGAACGCCCAGGAGATGGTGCAGAATGATGACGACATAACAGGTACCTTTCCTTATCAATGATGTGTATGCGAGAATTGTTTGATTATGGGGCAGAAAAGTCTATTGTGGACAATAAATGTTGTAAGCTGTTGTATCCGCCTATTAGGACTTTAGGCATATAACGTGAGGTGGAATTGGCTGATGATACTTTAGAGACTACTTCAACAATCTTAGATAGATATTTTATATTAGGAATTACTCTTCTCCAGTATCCTTATGACAAGCTTTCAAGCTATCCAAAAATCATCAATATGATAAAGACAGATGTGGCATTTTGATCCCCTGTCAAAAAGGTGATGGACTAGGTCCAAACCTTAAATGCCATTGATGGTCCTTCTATGGCCTAGGCTAAGTATAATTGATATATATACATATCTAAATAACGTTCATTGAGAATGTTCGTACTATATTAGCCTGTATGGTTTAATGATACCATGGTTAGTATATGTTAGGTCATCAGGATGATGAATAGCGGTTGTTGGATTGCAACTAAGTAATTGTTTTATTTGGTGTTAGGAACCAAATATCGAGTATGAAAAACTCGGATAAAACAGCCGTCGATCGTGTCATGGATGATGCTAATGATGCTACAATTGTGAACCTCAGAATTTCCAAAGATGTTCTCCAAGCTATGATAGACGCAGCTGTTGGAAAAGCTGTGAGGAAGGCTGTGAAAAAGTTCAAGGAGCCCAATGCTACTTGCTCCAAATCTCATCCAAGACCACACTTCCTTATTCACGAGAAGGACCTTGTTCATGCCTCAAATGCAAAGGATGAACTAAAAAGGAAAGGGAAGGAAGATAACTCCCAGAGTTCTAAGAAAAAGGGTAAGCAAGAGTCCAATAAGAAACCTGTATGCAAGACCTGCAAGAAGCGCCATCTAGGGAAGTGCAGGTTCGAACCAAAATCCCAATCGCAGCCTAGGGCTTGTGGGATCTGCAAATCTAGTGAGCATAAAACATTAGAATGCAAGAGGATAAGAGATGCGACTTGTTACAACTATAACGAGAAAGGGCATATCAAGTCAAATTGCCCAAAATATGCAAAGAAGCTTGAAGAAGTTAAGAAGACCAACGCTAAGGTCTTTCAGATGGGTGCAAAAGAGGCCATGCGAGATGACAATGTTATAAGCGGTACGTTTCTGTATATGCAAGGGTATTGTTTGATTCGGGTGCAGGTAAGTCGTTCGTGGATAATAAATTTTGTAAGTTATTAAATATGCCTGTTAGGACCACTAAGCATAAAATATGAAGTAAAATAAATGCTAAGAGTTCTGTTTTGAATTGGATACCAATAAATCCTTCATAGATTATAAGTATAGCAAACTCTTAAAGTCTTCCATAAGAACCCCAGAGGTTAAGTGTAAGGTAAAACTTACAGACGAGAATCATAGGAACCATTTCTTTTGTTCCGTCAGAAATCTTCAGTCGTAAAAATTCTAGAGTGCCCTCTCTCCAGATGATGTACGTCAGCATATGTAGCTGATATCTCTTTGATCTCTATCGATTGCGAATACCAGATGGCATGACAAAAGCGCCATATGAGGATTGGTGTATCTTAATATGTTCCATAGATTGCTTCCATGCCTGATCAGTATGGAGGTTTAATGCATGGAACCACTGAGATATCCTGATGGTCATATGGTACTAGAGTCGGCTAGTGGTATTCAAAGAAGATATCCAATGTAGGAATTGTGCAAGTACGTGTCTCTGATTAAGGAATCCGTGGACTTATAAAGAAAATGTGTCATTTATCTGACACAGACAATGATAGTAGAACCGGGGGCCTGAGATTTGGAAAATCTCTGTAATTTCCTTGTGTCTTGATTATCTTCTCCAAAGACTACCCTGTTTACCTCCGAAGACAAGTAGAGTTAAGATTTACATCCCGCATAGGGCTGCATTATCGTGAAAACTCCATGACGATTAGTGCCATCATTATTGGAAGAATCGAAAACCCTAATTAGATGAATTTAAGATAAAGGTTCTTAAAGCCTAATTCAAAATTTTGAGAATTTCGGTATTATAAATTAAGAAAGACGGTTCATTATACTCATACATTGATTACCGCAACCCTATTTAGGCAACAATTAAGAATCGCCATCAGCTGCCCAGGATCGTCGATTTGTTTGACTAGCTGTAAGGATTAGCTATTCCTTAAGATTGGTTTTAAGCAGTGGTTGGAATAACCATCTCACCTTAAATAAGCTATTCTATAACTAATAGTCGATATATAAGTACCAAGGTTGCTCCTTTGAAGACCTTGTATAGATGGGATGTTAAACATCTGTTGTTAGACAGAAGTTCGGTAAGTCTGAATTAGCAGGACCTGGAATTACCTTGGAAACAACGAATAAGATCATTCGAATTCGTAATCATCTGTAAGTTGCCAGTAATAGGCGGAAAAATCAAGGATTGATGAAAGTCGCAACCCTCTTAAGTCCTTAATAAGGAATAAGGCTCAATTGAAGGTATCACCCTAAGAAGGGTGTGCTAAATTTTAATTTATCAGGTAAGTTAAGCTCTGGATATATAGAATCATTCGAGGAAATCGAATATATCAAGATCAAGTAGCTTATAAGCTAAAACTTACCTGAGGAGCTTGATGAAAATCAATGTGACCCACACTAGTGATTTAAGGATATTTTTAGCCGATAAGTCGAGAAGCATTATCACATAATGATATGCAGATTTATGATATGATAAGAAACCCATATCGATTAAGGATCGACAGGTTAAGAAGCTCCAAAAGGATACATGTACCTATTATAGAGGTCATCTTGGGTGCTTGAAGAGGCCCCAGATATGCTATAGAAGTTAAGATCATAATACGTCAGAAAGTACTTCCATTATTTTAGAAAATCTCAAGGTCGAGATTTCTTTTAAGGGGGTGAGGATGTAACACCTCGTAAAATCACGTCCAATGATGTATTGACACGTGTAATAAACCCTAATAAAGTCAAACGTTGAATTTAAGGGACTAATTTTTCAAAAAATCAAAAAATTTGATTATGGAAGGACTGGAAGTGTTAACATACTTAAAATAAGTTTCTGAATAACCTCTTATGGTATTCATATTCACAAATGAGCTGTTTGATTGATCGAGAGTAGCCGTTTGCGTGATTAATTGAAAGTTTGCGCGATGAAGGGTTAAAAGCGTCAACATGTTAATTCTTACTTCTGAGTGACCTTTTAACAAACTAGGAGCTTCATGATATTTGATTATACTCTCGGGAATGCCAATTATTGGCCGTCTAAGGCTTTTATGCCTTTAAGTGACATTACGCGCAACTTTGCAAGTTTAAGGGGTTAAAAGCGTCAATATGTTTAATCATACCTCTTAATGACCTTTTTACGAACCCAAAGCATCGTGATGTTTAATAATACTCTCAAGAATGCCTAATATGGATTAGATAAGGCTTCGATGCTATTAAACGATGATATGCGCAAGTTTGCGCATTAGAGGGATTATTTGCGTCGAACTGCAAAAGTCTATCGATTTGTATGGTATCGAACCTTTCGGAATATGATCATAAGTTAAACATGCCCTAAATATCCTTTACATAGCTTAGAAATAGGCTTAGAGGTGTTTGGTGCGCAAAAATAAACTTATTTGATCAACAGGGACTAAAAGCGTCAAAGAGTGCATAAGTTTGCATTTTCGCGCATATCTTAAGTTCTGAATATATCCGGACATCCAAAAAATTATGTAATCATTAAAATATTTTATTTTAGTGATTGGCATGATAAAATTCCATTCTTCGTGTAATTTGGATCGTTTTTCGCGTCCGTTCGTGTTTCGTCGTAATTAGCCGATCAACGCAACCGTACGACCAAATGAACCGACATCCGACATATTTTTGAGCATGTTTTATGTTCCCTATGTTTAGACATCATTTTAGAGCCTTGAGAATGGCTTAACGGGCTTTAAACGGGTCAAATATGAGCTTAAACACATATAGGGACCAAAACTGCAACTTCTGAAAGTTTGTTTAATCTGTGCAGGCCGTAGCCTACGCCCCCTGCAGCGTAGCCTATGCCCAGGTCTGGGCAGATTCTTATTTTCAGCATTCTGGTCGTTTTTCAAGGGCTTTTATGTAAAATTCTCAATACCATGAGCTGGTTTTCAACCCCCATTGTATTTAGAAACCATGGGCACACATGGAGGGCCAAGATTGAAGCATGGGTTACGAGAAACGATCCTAACGGTTCTTGAAATCCTATATAAACCCACTTGTTCTTGCTCTCATTTCACACTTGATCTGAATTGTTCTAAGTTGGAGCTTCTATGCTTCATACCTGAGCATTCTAAATCAATTCCATCCTTGTTTGGACCCTTTGTAAGTGTCCTTTCGTGCTTAGTTTAATTGTTTGGCTCTTAAAGCCGAAAAGTCAAGCGTTCGTGATAAACGCTTTGACTTTTAAACGATCGAGCCAATGTTCGCAACGAACATGGCTACGTGATCGTAATTAGGTAGGTATTAAACCCTCAAAAGGGCACCTCCTAATTACCATGTTTGCTTAGTTAATTGTCGGGTCAAAGTAATTAAAATAAAAGTCAAGCGAGTCGGGTTTAAAAACAAAATTCAGAACTAATGATGTAAAGGCAATAAAATCAGTTTTGTCACTTTAATAACTTGGTAAATATTAATTGAACATGTCTAGGCATGTTCAACCCGACAATTCTGAGTTTAGGCTCGGTTCGGAACCGAAAGTCGCAAAAGTAGACTTTTGCTTTGACTTTCAGTTCTGACCCGATTTAGCTTAGTTTAGATATGCCTTAGTATTCCTTTAGGACCATGTTATAGGTTAGTATAACTCTCTGAGGTTATACAACTTGGTTCCTTAGAAATCTTAGTTTATTGCATGTTTCCGTTAATTGCCTAAAAGTTGACCATTATGCCCTTTTGATGTAAAAACAAGATTTTTGAAGATGTGAGAGGATAAAAAGCTTTATTACTGATTTATAAACATGTCCTAAAAATTTGACATCAGTTTGGGGTCTAAATTAAGAATTATGCGCGATAGCGTAAATTGAAAGCTTTTTTATTAATTAAACGACATTTTCGGCATAAAGCCTATTTAAACCCAATTCTACCCAATGATGTAATATAATATTTAGGGATTTTTGGAAATTTTTATTAAATTTTAAACTGATCATAACATAGGGTTCTTGCATTGATTCAGTAATTGACGATTATGCCCTTTTTGGCTAATAAAATGAATTTCACACATCCTTTACATATCAAACCTTTTTCTACTGATTTTATATATTAAATAAATTATTTTAAACAGTAAAGGTTGTTCAAAATCTCTAATTTACTTATTTAACCCGAATACCGTTAAATACCGTCTTTTATGCGATTTAGGCGCATAGTATGGTTTAAAACCATATTAGGCACCTAAAGCTTGATACCTACTGATGTTATGAATAAATTTTTATACTTTAAAAATAAATAAAAGTTTTGAACTCAGATTTCCAAAATTAACCCTTAAAGCATATGTGAAATGACCAAAATGCCCCTACGGTGCATAGTTTGGCCATAAATGATAAATTTCACATATGTGAGATATCTTACTGATATAACTTGACAAAATAAATATTTTTACTGATTATTTTAGACCAGAACCTCATATTACTATTTAACCTCTTTTATTGTCACACCCCCAAAAAATCCACATGCGGAGTAACACCGCTTGGAGGCGTGACTGACCAGGATCAAGCCACCAATCATATTGAACAAGCAATTAAGTAATTATAAAATCCAACACAATATAATTGGTGTCCAAATCAAAACATAGTTTAAGTTGCAAGCGGAAGCATAATGTTTAAAATCAAAGCATAAGTTTAAATGTTTCAAATGTTTAACATGGCACACAACTATCCATGTCCCACAACGACCACGCCTCCTCGTGTAAGCTCCATAAGCACCTAACGACCTGCAAGGCATGTAACAACAAGTCAACAACAAAGTTGAGCGAGTTCACAATTGGTTGTTTAGTTTTTGTGTTTGTTTCGAAAACCATACGTTGTTTCATAAACCACGAGTTAACCAATATCCTTGTTTCCCAAACCATATTCGTAATCAGTGGGGGCTTCCCCATGTAAACCACTAGACCGTTACCATATCGACAACTGACGAACAATAAGTTGTGCCCTACGTCAATGTCTATCATCATTGACTAAGTGCCCAGATTCATTAGTACATGCCCGTCCTACCGGCACGGTGTGAGGCTTGTCAACCCTAATAGCGCTATTAACTAATGACCCACTCGCCATTGGCCCGGCGATTAAGTCGATATAAAAATGAGGGACTTCATGATAGAGTTTTGTCTAGTAAGTTAATGTTGTCGTCCTTCCTATGGAGGAGCGGAGGTACGTAATCTACCCAAGGAGATTACGCAGGATTCAATGTTGTCGTCCTTCCTATGGAGGAGCGGAGGTACATATTCTACCCAAGGAGAATATGCAGGTTCTATTAGTTTCTTTACCCATTCCCTAACCACCGGGAATCCCATGCCTTGTAGAAAGTGTGAACTCACCTTGGTTTGCTCGGCAGATAAACAAAATGGTCACTCGAGCTCTATGGGGTCAACCACGTCCTAACATGGTTACCATACAAGTCAGGTCTAGGTTCAAGTAGTGCACATAAGTTTACACAGAACTAACAAGTCAAGAACACGTAATGATCATGGCAAACACGTAGAATCACGTTAAACAAATCAGTTAAATGCATAAGGCCCAATCTTGTGCGATCAGGATGTATTGGGCTAAAGTAACAGTGTAAGCCTAATAGCATCTTGTGCGGTTGGATAGTTGAAACCCAACGACTACTCGGCCCAACATGTTATGCGATCCACAACATGTTGTGCGATCCAACATAAACCCGGCCCAAACGATTAGAAGCCCAAACCTATAAATACACGGCCCGATAATAACCAAACAACTTGTGCGATCCAAATAATCTTGTGCGATTGGGTTTTGGGCTTTGAGGCCCAACAGTCCAAGTGTTTGTGTGTGGCCCAAGCCTTGTGCGATCGACACTGTCTTGTGCGATCCACAAGGTCTTGTGCGATCATGCATACTCTAGTTGTACAGTGCTGCCTTATGTGATTGCACCTATCTTGTGCGATTGCACGTGTGCGTCTGGCACTTGTGCGATCGGTCCCTTGTGCGATTTAAGAGCTTGTGCATTTGGCTCTTGTACGATTAAGGAACCTGTGCGATTAATTTTGTTATCCGAAATTTATGCTAGTGGTTTCCATTATTCGTTCAATTCAACTATCAATCAGTTACATTTTATTCCCTAAAATCATGCGAATCAATTATGCTAAATCCATTTAATTTGCTTGATCAGAATAACAGTTTCCTATTTTGCGAAACTAATTCTAACAGTTTCTTTCCCTTACATGAATCGATCAAATCATTGTTTTTAGAAATCAATCCCTATGAACCGTAAAACAATTCCTCATCAACACTTCATGAGTATAATCATAACAGCCGATAATCTTATATTTGGTGAGCCGATTATCAAGAACACTAGATCCTACCATTCAACATCATAATCAATCATGTTAACAGGAATCCTAGATCATCATGCGAGATTATTATAGCATACACATCATTCACGATTATATCAATCACAATATCAAGTATCATGTAGTAACAAGGTTTATAATAATTTCACAATATCAAGACACTAACCGAAAGGTAGAAAGTGTTGGTTTAGCCGATGCAAAAGCTTCGAATGAAGGAGGGACTGCCGCCGGTTCTTCGAAGGGGAGAGAGAACGAATAGGGTTTGGTGTGTGTTATGTGTGATTTGCA
Organism: Helianthus tuberosus; assembly: GCA_030545235.1. Lineage (NCBI taxonomy): Eukaryota > Viridiplantae > Streptophyta > Magnoliopsida > Asterales > Asteraceae > Helianthus > Helianthus tuberosus. The sequence continues at coordinate 113,635,944 of CM060399.1, forward strand.
ACAATGAGAAACAAAACCCTTAACAAGGTTTTGTGTTGGTTTATAAAAGGGAGTGGCTGAACCCATCATGGGCTGCCCATTTATTTCGAGTTCAAGGGGAAGTGGGCCGAGAGTTGTGTGAACCAAAGCCCAACGGCTTGTGCGCTCGGGTTGTTGTTGTGCGATTCGAGTCATACATATATATATATATATATATACATACACACATTCACATAATACAAACATAACATTTCATTAAGACCTCATATCACGTAAACACATATTGTTCAAACAAGTTACATCGAAGTACGATGAAAGGTTTGGAATACGAGTTGTCAGATTATCCCCAAGTTGAAAGAAATTTCGTCCCGCAATTTAGCACGTACTCACTGAGGAAGCTAGTTAAGTTGCATGGTTTTCCTGGGGTGTCACATTTATAACCTTTAAAATGACCAAAATACTCCTACAGGGCTTAAATTGGTTTTAAATTCGTTTTGGGAATAATGGAAGGTATCCCACTGATATCACAACATATTTAAGGCATATTAACTTGTGAAACATGTTCATGACTCTCTTGGTTACCCGTCATGCATTTTTCGTGTTCGGTACGATTTATGTAACTAGTTTGCATAAATTAACCGAAATGGGACAAACCTTATCATTTTCATTTTAAAATCCAGAAGGTGTTTAATTTACCCATATTATACAAGTCTCCATACTTGTCGGGTCTAAATCACATTCTAATCCGGTCTTCGCTAAATCTTGCGTTTTGAACCGTAAACCTTTCCTTAAAACTAACCGGTCTAAGTTACAACTTAAATAAGACCCGTTAGGAATCTAATAGGTTAATAAAACCTTCGTTCCAGATTGAGAGCCCCAGTAGAGGTACTTGTGCTTGCTGATTAGAATATACGATTGAGTATAAATTGCATTTTAAGCTCAGGTAAATACTCTTAACTTATTTTCCCTATACGGGCTTGGGATACGGTATTATAATAATACCGCTTGGTCGGGTATTGAATGTTTAACCGGATTGTGATTAAATTATTGAGGTAACCTGTTTTAATCTGTCTTGTTTGAAATAAAGGCCTTTGGGGGTTAATGACCATGTCCCGGATATCCTTGGCATCATTATTAAGAAATGGCCACGTCTTAAGCACGGGGTATAGGCATACACCTGACAGTTGCGTAAGGGAAACGGTATCTCACTCTCTGGTGGGCCTATACTTGTGTGTGTCTGTTAATCTTGACTCGGTTTCCAACATCGAGCCCTGAATGTATAACAAACATATAAATCTATATACAAGATTATTTTTATATAATTGTCCCAAGTTATAAAAGAATATCTGTGCCTTGTGCATTTAAACCAATTTTCATAAATGTTTTCAAAAGAGTCAGTTAATTGTATTTACTAGTGTAAACTGACGTGTTTTCCAAAAAGATTAAGTGACAAGTACTGTACATAATTGGCTGGGAGCTCAGGGCGTTAATAAGGAATCTTGCAAGTCCTAGATGTCTAAAGTCTGTTGAACAGTGTTTACTTTTCTGTTTTAAGATCCGCCTGTGGATCCATCTTACAATCCGATTGTAATAATTGATGTTACTTTTGAATCGGTTTGTAATATATTTACTTTAGGCTTCCGTTGTGCATTGAATTGTGATTATTTGACTATGATGATATCAACTACGTCACGATACTCCCCACCGGGCCCACCGGTAATACGTGGAAATATCGGGGTGTGACATATAAGCTCTTTGCTTGCTTCAACAACTGCCATATACTCTTCTTCTGTGGTTGAAAGGGCAACACTTTTCTGCAATCTGGACATCCAGCTTACTGCAGTGCCTCCCACTGTAAAGACATATCCGATGGTGCTTTTGTAAGATTCTTTACAACCACCAAGGTCAGCGTCTGCAAAACCCTTCAGAATAACCTCTTTCCCCTTAAACTGTAATGCCACTTTTGAAGTCCCTTTCAAAAATCTTAGCAGCCATTTAACTGCTTCCCAATGTTCTCTCCCTGGATTGGACATAAACCGACTAATAACTCCCACTGCATGAGCTATATCTGGTCTTGTGCATACCATTGCATACATGAGGCTACCAATTGCCGATGCATACAGAACTTTAGCCATTTCTGCTTTGTCTTCATCTGATCTGGGTGACTGAACTTTAGAAAGCTTAAAGTGACTTCCCAAAGGTGAGCTTCGAATCTTGGCATCTTTAAGGTTGAATCTTTCTAACACTTTCTCAATGTATTTCTCTTGAGAGAGTGTCAAAGAACCATCTTCTTTGTTTCTGAAAATACTCATCCCGAGTATTTGCTTTGCAGCTCCCAAGTCTTTCATCTCAAACTCTTCAGACATCTGCTTCTTCAGCTTCTTGATCTCTGTCATGTCTGAACCTGCAATCAACATATCATCCACATATAGTAGTAGAATGATATAAGAACCCTTAAACCTCTTGATGTAACAACAATGGTCATTGTCACATCTCTTGTATCCGACTCTTCCCAATGGTCATTGTCACATCTCTTGTATCCGACTCTTCACATCTCTTGTTTCAGACCATGCAAACTCTTCTTCAACTTACACACCAAGTTTTCTTTGCCTTTAACCTGAAAACCTTCTAGTTGTGTCATGTAGATATCTTCTTCTAGGTCACCATGTAGAAAAGCTGTCTTGACATCTAGCTGCTCTAGATGCAAACCTTCTGCTGCTACAATACTGAGAACAAGTCTTATGGTAGTCATTTTCACCAATGGAGAAAATATTTCATTGAAATCAATTCCCTCTTTCTGCTGAAATCCCTTGACCACTAATCTTGCTTTGTACCGTTTGGTACCATCATGTTCATCCTTGACCCTGAAAACCCACTTGTTCAGAAGAGCCTTCTTCTCAGCTGGAAGCATTGTTAAGTGCCAGGTCTTGTTCTTCTCAAGCGACTTCATCTCATCTTTCATTGCTAACTCCCACTGCAATGAATCTTTCAACCCCATGGCTTCTGAGTAACACTATGGTTCACCATTTTCTGTCAAAAGAATGTAATTGACGGATGGTGAATATCTGTCTGGTGATCTAACGACTCTGGAGGATCTTATTGGTTGAAACTGAGGAGTTTCTGGGGATTCTGGAATTTGAGGAGCGACCTCTTCTTCTTCTGCATAATTATTACTAGAATCATTCCCTGAGCTCCCACTGTCGATTGACTCATTCCCATTTTCTGGAATGTAAACTGAAGCTTCTTTTCTTGTTTCACCACTTTCAAATTCAACAAAGTCTTTTTGAACTTCTGGTCCTTTGGTGTTTCTGTCTTTATACAATTCGTTTTCATTGAAGATGATGTGTGTAAAATGCAACATATAAATTACATCAAATAAGGCATAAAACTAACCCTTTTTAAGTACTAATATTGGAAAAAGAGTGTTTTTGTCTTCCTTTTGTATTTTCAGGATTAAATGAGCTCAAAAACACAAAAGAAGCAAAAAGACAGCTAAATCCAACATAAATACAAGGAAAGGAACATTAGTGGACTGCCTGACCCCTCAGCGGCACCTTCCAAAGCAAAATAAATAAGACAGAAGACTGAACACGCCCCGTGCTCAGCCAGCACGGGGCCGTGCCCAAGAAGCAGCAGAAAAGACAAATCTATAGAAGCTTCTATTGCCCACCACGGGCCGTGCCCAGCGGACACGGGGGCGTGTCGAAAGTACAGCAGGCGCATTTATTGTAATTGCGAATTACAATTAATGAGGAGAGAGAGTGTCAGACAGGCACGGGGCCGTGCCCAGCGGACACGGGGCCGTGCCCAGCTCTCTGTTCAGCCTATAAATAGGAGTGCTTGGATTCATTTCAACTCATCCCTTGGCACACCACCTCTCTCACACTTCATCCACCACCCACCACCATCACAACACCATCATCCACCACCATCATCCATTGTCCATCGTAGAGTGTGTGAGTCGTCTCGGGATCCAAGATTGATCGTAAGAGTTCTTGACAATCAAGGCCATGTTTGCCTAAGTCTCTTACATCACTTGGTGAAGACAAAGTGTCTAGTATAATACTTTTTATTTCCAATCTTTTGCACTTTTTATTTGGTTTTGTATTAATGACTTTAATAACTAGTTACTTATGTTGAAGGTGATCTTTCCTTATCGTTTGTCCGTGGTGTCTTGGCATTATTTTACTGTCTATATAAAATAAAGGATTTTCACCATTCATATCTCCACGGTCTATATGGAGGTATGTTGGCTACCTGGTCGGGGGTTAAGGGAACGGTTTGGTAAAGGTCTTGCCATTGTTCAGCGTTTAGAGGTCCTGCAATGGACCTGGGTCAAATTTAGTAGGACCTCCTTCAATACTTCACGGTATTGGATGGCGGGGGTCCAAACTCTTTGATCCCCTCATAAGTTAACTACTATTAATACTATAACCCGGCTATTTAGGACTGTATCCCTGCTGAATCAGACTACTTAGCCGAGGGTAACGTCACCGCCAAAAGCGGGGCCTACCACAATACTGCATTAATAACTTAATTCATTATCTTCCAATAATCCACCCTTTTAGGATTGTATCCTTGCTGACTCAAACTACTGGGGTGAGGGTAACGTCACCTTCAAAAGAGGGGCCTACTACAATAACTAAGATAATCTCTTAACTATGTGCAAAAGTGCGGAAATAATCAAAGGTTATACTAGATACGAGTCGAAACCAAGTGATTCATCTTGTCTATCTGTTTTTATTTTATTTTTATTTTCAGCATTTTAGTTAGTTTTTATTTTCTTAGTTTAAACATTTTTCTAAACTTTTTATTTTGATTAGACGTTGAGGATAAACCGGTACTAAAAGCTCTTGTGTCCTTGGACGACCTCGGTATCTTACCAACGCTATACTACACTCAACGATGGGTGCACTTGCCCATATGTGTGTTTAGTGTTAGTGAAATATCGTGTTTTATAAATTTAAAACTTGGCTAAAATAAGTGTTAAAAAGGGCTTAAAATATACACCTAATATATATAACACTTCACACGCATCAAGTTTTTGGCGCCGCTGCTGGGGACACAAGGATTTTAAGAAAGTTAGGAATCAACGGCCTAATCATCTTTTATTTTTCTTTTTATTTTTTTTAGGATTTTCTTAGTTTTTCAGCTTCTGCAGAGCTCAGCACGGGCCGTGCCCGCTGAACACGCCCCCGTGTTCAATCATTGGAACTGGCAATCCTGTTTTACGTCAGACAGTAAGCTGAACACGGGGCCGTGCCCACTCAACACGCCCCCGTGCCCAAGTTTCAGTTACTGAAAACAGAACCGTAAGATCCCAGCGGTTGGTAACTTCTGACATAAACATGAGTGATAGTAATTGTTTTTACTTTCGGCACTCTTATGGTACGTGGTGTCAATTATGTGGTGGCAAACATGAAGAAGTAGAATGCTACTTTCTAAATTATAGGCCCCACTACATGGACCCACCGACTTCTTACAACCTTAAGAGGGGCGAAAGTAAAAATAAGCACTATTTCTCCCTCGAATGCGCCCAGCCAGATATTCTAGGGGAAATGCTCCTTGATGAGTTATTTCAACTAGAAAAGCTAATTCAGAATTGGTTAGAAGAGCTTAGGAAGGATTTTATTGATCCACCCCAAGACGATAACCATGAAGAAATGTTGGAACCGCATTCCGACAACCTCGTTGCTCCCGAAAATACCTTCGTTCCTAGCAAAGACTTGGACGATAGTCGTCCCTGTGTCGATTGTGCCGTGAAGGACTCTCCATCGACTTCGTTCGGTGCATACATAGACCTGAGCGATTCGGCATACACCTTCTTTAACGAGAGCCCGGGAAAGGGTTGGACTTGTCCACCTAGAATGAAAATAGGAATTACCCTCACCGACAACCTCTTGCGTTCTCGCCTTAGTCTAGGACAATTAAGGTATCTTAGGCACTTTGGGGTTGTTCCAACCAGTAAGGAACCACCCGATGTCAATGAGATCCTTAGAAATAGCGAAACTCCATAAGACAGCCTCCAGACACGGGGCCGTGTCCAGGTCAACACGCCCCCGTGCTCACCAAAAAAGATTCTCTGCTGATTTGGTCAGAATACGGACAAAATGTGTCAGGATTTTCTCTGCACACGGGGCCGTGTCCACTGGACACGGGGCCGTGCCCAGTGCGCTGTCGTTTTCTTTAAATGCAGCCTGATCCCTGCTCATTTTTTACCACTTCAATTAACAGAGATTCCTGGGATTTTCACTCATACCATCCTAGGTAAGTGCTAAAAGAAGGTTCCAAAGGAACCTCTTGTCCCTTCCACTTTTACTCATTTCCTCCTCTTTCAAAAATTTTTCAAAATTTCCTCCATGGAAGCTTGGAAATCCCTTGATTCCAACCCTCTATGTGAAGTTTGTAAGATTATTTGCTAAGGATTCTTGTTTAAAGTTAGTTGAATAACTTTATTTTAAATTATCTAAGCCTAAACACTAGCTAAAAATCATGAGAATAATTTAAAACTCCAAGACTCCTTAGCATAAGATCCTGCAGACAAATGGACACGGGGCCGTGCTCATCGAGCACGGGGCCGTGTCCGGGGCTCTGTTTTGTAAAAATTTAGCTTTCTTCGGTTTCCTTCACAGAAAATGGCAAGCAGAACAAGCGGATCATCTTCAAGAAATAACCGACAAGGGAGGAGATCTTCAACAGCAGAAGACTCTCTTGTAAACTATGTTTACGCTCTAAGGGAGGCTATTGATGAAATGACGGGAGTGGAGGAAGCATTGGTCGACCGTATCAACCATCTTGCAGTGGGGCTGGAGGGCTGTCTCCATGAAGTAAACCTCTTGCACCAGAGGTTGAACCTTCTCGCCTCCCCGCCTTTGGTACCTATAATAACCCAAAGAGCGTGGAACATGGTACCCGAAGTTGTCATTCCAGCCGAATGGTACGCCATGCACCAAGAGCCTCCGCGAAGAGTGGTGCAAGGAGTCCCGGTGAATGTTCCCCCTCAACCACCAGCTGCGGAGGAAAATGAAGCCGCATTCTTCCTTCCTAGGGAGATCGAAGAATGGCTTTAAACAACGTTTAGGGAAAAATTCATTCGGCTAAAAGTCATACTATATCGGGAAAACTATTCTCGAAATTTTCTTAAAATAGTAGAACTCCTTATGATAACCTCGTGTACCTGCTGACCTATTTAGTTAAGTTTTAATTTTATATTAATTTAGGACTATGTAAGTTCTCTCTATGATGAAATGAAATGATGGTTTTAAGGTTTGGATGGTTTGTAATGAATAAAACACACTCATGGTGGTAAAGGATGAAAAGGGGAACGAGAAAAGTGAACCCATGCACAAGAACAAGGCAACCCGACAATTCTCTCCAGTCTAGAAGGTTCAACACGGGCCGTGCCCAACCAACACGGCCCTGTGCTGAACCACCTGCAGAAAAACGCCCAGTTCAGGTACCTGGACACGGGCCGTGTCCACCCAACACGCCCCCGTGTCCAGACTTCTGTTTCTCTTATTTTAATTTTGTTACTGGCACTTGAACACGGGGCCGTGCCCGGATAACACGGGGCCGTGTTCAGTGCCCAGTAACACAAATTTTTGCTTTTTAAACACTATTTTACACATCTAATCAACCTAAAAATTTATTTTTGGGACACATTGAGGACAATGTGTAATTTAAGTGTGGGGGGGATGCTAAAACCTTGAATTTTGCAAGTCCTAAATACAAGCCTTACACAAAACTCTATTGGAACCGCTAATCACCCCAAATTTTTTTCAAAAATTTCAATTTTTTTTTACTTGTCTAGGTTTAACTCGGGAAATTCAAGTTCTCAAAAAGGTTATATTTTTACGAATTTACAACCGATAGCGTAGTGATAAAAAGAACCAACATAAGAAAATTATGAAAAGGCATGGCAAACTTAGTTAAAATTTGATTATATATACTTGATCACATAAAAACCCATTCCCACAAAAGTGAGTTTTGAGCCTTTATTGAGCACAATTACATATCATTAAAACTAAATGCTCATTTTTCGTTTCTTGTGTGAATAGCCGCTTGGTTCTTACGACACTAGAACTTGCCATGACGATACATTCCCGGTCCTTATCAACTTAAACCCGAGTAAGTAAATGATGGAGGCATTAGGACTAACCCATTTTTATTTCTACACCATTATTTTTCTTTTTTTTTACCACCTACCCAAAATCCCCCTATTTAACCCCTTTGAGCCTAAACCTTTTCATTTCATCACCCAAACCAAAAACCCTTTTACCCACCAAAACCTTTTTCATTTTTAACCCTTTGTTTTAGTAACAAGTTCGGTTTTTCGTAAAAAAAAAAAACAAAAAAAAAAAAAATGTGTTGATGATGAAGCAAAAAAGAAAATAAACAAACAAGTTCATCAAAAATAACTTTGTTTGAATAAAAGCTTCATCAAAATAAAAATAGAAAGTCTTACGAAAACCGACACTTGTTACGCTTTTCGCCCTTTTTCTACTAACCACTAACCACCATCCCAACCACCTACCTTTAACCCAAGCCTAACCCTAAACCCACAAAGTCCTATTGATATTTACAAAGGTATAAAAGTTAAAAAGGATGAGGATTGATTGCTTGGCAAGCTTATGGTAGGAATAAGTTCCATGCCGCTCTCGAGTGACTCACTAAAAATACACCTTTGGCCGAGTGTGAGTGATTTCTCCCGTAAGGTATGTGAACTTGTATATAAATGGAATTTTAAAAAGGCATGTTATGCCCAAATAAGTAATTTCTTCTATGAAACGTTCTAAATAAATCATTACGAATAGGATTGTAAATAAATAAAGATAAAACCCAAAAAAGACCTTGGATTCCCGACACTCTACGACAAGCCCAAAACCTTCTCTTCTACCTATTCCATTTGGGAGTGTAAGCCACATATTAAAGAGTTTTGCTTGAGGACAAGCAAAAGTTCAAGTGTGGGGGTATTTGATGTGTGTAAAATGCAACATATAAATTACATCAAATAAGGCATAAAACTAACCCTTTTTAAGTACTAATATTGGAAAAAGAGTGTTTTTGTCTTCCTTTTGTATTTTCAGGATTAAATGAGCTCAAAAACACAAAAGAAGCAAAAAGACAGCTAAATCCAACATAAATACAAGGAAAGGAACATTAGTGGACTGCCCGACCCCTCAGCGGCACCTTCCAAAGCAAAATAAAGAAGACAGAAGACTGAACACGCCCCGTGCTCAGCCAGCACGGGGCCGTGCCCAAGAAGCAGCAGAAAAGACAAATCTATAGAAGCTTATATTGCCCACCACGGGCCGTGCCCAGCGGACACGGGGGCGTGTCGAAAGTACAGCAGGCGCATTTATTGTAATTGCGAATTACAATTAATGAGGAGAGAGAGTGTCAGACAGGCACGGGGCCGTGCCCAGCGGACACGGGGCCGTGCCCAGCTCTCTGTTCAGCCTATAAATAGGAGTGCTTGGATTCATTTCAACTCATCCCTTGGCACACCACCTCTCTCACACTTCATCCACCACCCACCACCATCACAACACCATCATCCACCACCATCATCCATTGTCCATCGTAGAGTGTGTGAGTCGTCTCGGGATCCAAGATTGATCGTAAGAGTTCTTGACAATCAAGGCCATGTTTGCCTAAGTCTCTTACATCACTTGGTGAAGACAAAGTGTCTAGTATAATACTTTTTATTTCCAATCTTTTGCACTTTTTATTTGGTTTTGTATTAATGACTTTAATAACTAGTTACTTATGTTGAAGGTGATCTTTCCTTATCGTTTGTCCGTGGTGTCTTGGCATTATTTTACTGTCTATATAAAATAAAGGATTTTCACCATTCATATCTCCACGGTCTATATGGAGGTATGTTGGCTACCTGGTCGGGGGTTAAGGGAACGGTTTGGTAAAGGTCTTGCCATTGTTCAGCGTTTAGAGGTCCTACAATGGACCTGGGTCAAATTTAGTAGGACCTCCTTCAATACTTCACGGTATTGGATGGCGGGGGTCCAAACTCTTTGATCCCCTCATAAGTTAACTACTATTAATACTATAACCCGGCTATTTAGGACTGTATCCCTGCTGACTCAGACTACTTAGCCGAGGGTAACGTCACCGCCAAAAGCGGGGCCTACCACAATACTGCATTAATAACTTGATTCATTATCTTCCAATAATCCACCCTTTTAGGATTGTATCCTTGCTGACTCAAACTACTGGGGTGAGGGTAACGTCACCTTCAAAAGAGGGGCCTACTACAATAACTAAGATAATCTCTTAACTATGTGCAAAAGTGCGGAAATAATCAAAGGTTATACTAGATACGAGTCGGAACCAAGTGATTCATCTTGTCTATCTGTTTTTATTTTATTTTTATTTTCAGCATTTTAGTTAGTTTTTATTTTCTTAGTTTAAACATTTTTCTAAACTTTTTATTTTGATTAGACGTTGAGGATAAACCGGTACTAAAAGCTCTTGTGTCCTTGGACGACCTCGGTATCTTACCAACGCTATACTACACTCAACGATGGCTGCACTTGCCCATATGTGTGTTTAGTGTTAGTGAAATATCGTGTTTTATAAATTTAAAACTTGGCAAAAATAAGTGTTAAAAAGGGCTTAAAATATACACCTAATATATATAACACTTCACACACATCAGAAGACGACATTCTTGCTTCTGATTACTTTTCTGCCTTCATTATCCCAAAGCCTGTAACCCATTTATTCTGACCCATAACCAATGAATGTGCACTTCTTGGATTTTGAGTCTAACTTATCCCTGTCACCAGCTTCTAACAAATCGTAAGCACTACAACCAAAGACTCGTAAGTGTTCGAGACTTACCTCCTTTCCTTGCCACATTTCTTCAGGCAGCTTGAAATCTAAGGGACTGGTTGGTGAACGGTTGATCAAGTAGGCTGCAGTGCTAACTGCATTGGGCCAGAATGTCTTGGGCATCCCGGTATTTAGCCTCAAGCTTCTAGCCCTCTCATTTAGAGTTCTATTCATTCTCTCAGCTACACCATTCTGCTGAGGAGTTCCGAAAACTGTCCTGATCATCTTTATCCCTTCCTTGGCGCAATACTCAGTGAATTGCTTGCTTATGTATTCACCACCATTATCAGACTTTAAGCACTTTACCTTTAAGTTAGTTTCATTTTCAACAGCAGATTTCCATATCTTAAAAGCATCAAATACGGAAGATTTATGCTTAAGAAAATATACCCATACCTTGCGTGTTGAATCATCGATGAAAGTAACATAATATCTTGAGCCTCCTAGAGATAAAACCGAGGTTGGTCCATATACATCCGAGTGAACAAGCTCTAACTTCTGAGCTTTTGGTGTCCTCCCTGTCTTCACAAAAGTAACCATCTTTTGTTTTCCAAGAACACAAGGTTCACAGAATTCAGTTTCCACTTTCTTCAAGTCTGAAAACTTACCTTTCTGAGCCAACATCTTCAATCCCTTCTCGCTCATATGTCCGAGTCGGTTGTGCCATAAATATGATGGACTCGGACCGGTGGTCATTGCATGAACACCTTCAGCAGAAACTTCTGCCATGTATAGAGTACCTTGCTTCTTTCCTTTGGCAATCACTAAATTGCCTTTGATCACTTTCCATTGTCCAGCCCCAAAGTGAACATTAAACCCTTCATCATCCAGTTTACCAACTGAAATCAACTTTGGCATGTATAGAGTACCTTGCTTCTTTCCTTTGGCAATCACTAAATTGCCTTTGATCACTTTCCATTGTCCAGCCCCAAAGTGAACATTAAACCCTTCATCATCCAGTTTACCAACTGAAATCAACTTTCTCCTCAAATTAGGAATAACCCTGACATTTTGCAATGTCCATATAGTTCCTAATGAGGTCTTAAAGTCTACATCTCTGATGCGTGTGTAGCGTTATATGTTTTTAAGTATAATTTTCAACCTTTTTAACACTTTAGTCAAGTTTTAAATTTGTAAAACATGATATTTTACTAACACTAAACACACATATGGGCAAGTGCACCCATCGTGAACGTAGTACAGCGTTGGTAAGATACCGAGGTCGTCCAAGGACACAAGAGATTTTAGTACCGGTTTATCCTCAACGTCTAATCAAATCAAAATTTTGGAAAAAGGTTTTAAACATGAAAATAAAAACTAAAAATGCTGAAAATAAAAATAAAATAAAAACAGATAGACATGATGAATCACTTTGATCCGACTCGCCTTTAGTGTAACCTTTGATTATTTCTGCACTTTTGCACTTTTTAAGAGATTATCTTAATTATAGTAGTAGTCCCCTCTTTTGAAGGTGACGCTACCCTCAACCCAGTAGTTTGAGTCAGCAAGGATACAATCCTAAAGGGTTGGATTATTGGAAGATAATTAATTAAGTTATTAATGCGTAATGTGGTAGGCCCCTCTTTTGAAGGTGACGTTACCCTCGGCTAAGTGGTTTGAGTCAGCAGGGATACAATCCCAAGTATTACACTAAATGCTTGTCTTCACCAAGTGATGTAAGAGACTTAGGCAAACATGGCCTTTGATTGTCAAGAACTCTTACTATCAATCTTGGATCCCGAGACTACTACATACACTCTATGATGGATGATGGATGATGGATGATGGTGGTGGATGTGGGTTGTGATGGTGGTGGAGTGTGGGTGAAGTCTGAGAGAGGTGGTTTGCCAAGGGATGCTTTTGAAGTGAACCAAGCACCTCTATTTATAGCCTGCACATAAGCCCGGACACGGCCCCGTGTCCGCTGGGCACGGCCCCGTGTGCAGAAGCGTATCTGTACTATCAAGATTTGCTTGGATTCTGCAAATCTTAGCGTTGACCACGGCCATGTGGAGCTGGGCACGCCCCCGTGTTGGGAAATAGAAGCTTCTACGCTTTTGTCTTTTCTGCAGACGCTTGGGCACACCCCCGTGTCCGCTGGGCACGGGGCATGTTCAGCCTTCTGATGCTTTGTTTTTGCTTGGGAAGATGTTGTTGAGGGGTCGGGCATGCCACGTTTATTCCTTTTTCTTGTTTTTATGTTAGATTTAGCTGCATTTTTTGCTTCTTTTGTTCGTTTAAGCTCTTTTAACCCTGAAAATACAAAAGGATGACAAAAGCACACTTTTTCCAACATTAGTACTAAAAAGGGTTAGTTTTATGCCTCATTTGATGTAATTTATATGTTGCATTTTACACACATCAAATACCCCCACACTTGAATCTTTGCTTGTCCTCAAGCAAAACTCTTTATAATGTGACTTACACTCCCAAATGGAATGGGTAGAAGAGAAGGTTTTGGGCTTGTCTTGAGTGTCGGGATTCCAAGATCTTTATTAGGTTTTGTTGTTATGTTATTTACAATCCTATTCGTTATGATTTATTTAGAACGTTTCATAAGATAAATTACTTATTCGGGCATAACATGCCTCTTTAAAATTCCATTTATATACAAGTTCACATACCTCACGGGAGATCACTCAACACTCGGCCGAAGATGTATTTTTTGTGAAACACTCGAAACCAGCATGGAACTTACTTCTACCATATGCTTGCCAAGCAATCAATCCTCCTCCTTTTTAACTAATAAACCTTTGTAAATATCAAGAGGACTTTGGGGAAGGGTTAGGCTTGAGTTAAAGGTAAGTGGTTTTGGGTTAGTGGTTAGTAGAAAAGGGCGAAAGGCGTAAAAAGCATCGGTTTTCGTAAAACTTTTTGTTTTTGTGACTTTTTATTTGAATGAGGCATTTTTCAAACAAAGTTTCTTTTGAGGAACTTGTTTGTTTATTGCTAGACTTCATCATCATTTTTTTTTGTCACATGAAAACCGAGCTTTCTACTAAAATAAAGGGTTTAAAAGGAAAAAGGGTTTAGGTGGGTAAAGGGTTTTTGTTTTGTGGGTTTAGAAATGAAAATGTTTAGGCTCAAAGGGGTTAACTAGAGGGATTTTGGGTAGGTGGTAAAAAAATGGTGTTGAAAGAAAAATGGGTTAGTCCTAATGCCTCCATCATTTACTTACTTGGGTTTAAGTTGATAAGGACCGGGAATGTATCGTCATGGCAAGTTCTAGAGTCGTAAGAAACCAAACGGCTATTCACACAAGAAACGAAAGATGAGCATTTAGTCTAAAGATGTGTATTTGTATGCTCAATTAAAGGCTCAAAACTCATTTTTTGTGGGAATCGGTTTTTAATGTGATCAAGTATATATAATCAAATTTTAACTAGATTTGTCATGCCGTTTCATAATTTTCTTATGTTAGTTCTTTTTATCACGACGCTATCGGTTGTAAATTCGTAAAAATATAACCTTTTTAGAACTTGTTATTCCCAATTTAAACCAAGACAAGTAAAAAAATGAAAAAGTTTTTCAAAAAATTTGGGGTGTTTAGCGGTTCCAATAGAGTTTTGTGTAAGGCTTGTAATTAGGACTTGCAAAATTCAAGGTTTTAGCATCCCCCCACACTTAAATTACATATTGTCCTCAATGTGTCCCAAAAATAAGTTTTTAGGTTGATTGAATGTGTAAAAAGGTGTGTTAAAACAAAAATTAATGTTACTGGGCATCTGGACGCGGGCCGTGGTGTCCGGGCATGACCCCGTGTTCAGATTGCCAGTAACATAAAGTAACAAAAAGTAACAGAAGGCTGGGCACGGGGGCGTGTTCAGTGAACACACCCCGTGTCCAGTTACCTGAACTGCGTGTTTTTCTACAGACCCTTGAGCACGGGGCCATGTTGGCGGAGCACGGCCAGTGCTAAACTTGTTGTAATGAAGAAAAACTTTCGGGAGGCTCTGTTTTTGTGCATGGGGTGTTGGTTCAAGTTTCCCTTAGTATCCTTCACCATCTCGAGTGTGTTCTATCCATTACAACATCATCCAAACACCAAATAATTTTGAAAACCATCATTCATTAAGGAGAGAGTTACATAAGTTCCTAATAAAAGCATAAAGTAAAACTTAGATAAGTAGGTCAAGAAACACAAGAAATCTAAAACCGCAAAGAAGTCCTAGCCTATAGTTTATTTTAAGTGCAAAATTTCTGACAAAAATAATTTTCTCGGTTGAATGAGGCTTGAAGAACTTCTCCTCCGGGTATGGTCCCTCACACGTCGTTGAGCCATTCTTCTATCTCCCGAGGGAGAAGAAAGGCAGGCTCATTGGCATCATCCTTTTGAGGTGGTGTAACTTCCACAGGAACTTCTTGCAAATTATCAAGAGGAGGTTCCGCGGGGATGTCATCCCACCCGGTGGGGTTATTGACTCCAAGTGCTAAGTTCCAATCTTCTTGGGGAAGGATTGGTTCCATGGGAGGTGTCACAAGAATGTTCAACCTTTGGTGCAAGAGGTTGATTTCTTGGAAACTATTTTCCAGCCCCACCGTTAGATAATTTATACGATCGATCAGGACCTCTTCTACGGATGTCATCTCGTTGAGCGCTTCTCGTAGTGCCATAACATAGCGTACAAGAGTTGCTTCGATTGAAGGCCTTTGTTCCCTCCGACTGTTTCTGGAATGTGCTGAAGAGGTTCCACTGTTTTGGCTTGACATTCTATGAAAATAAACAGAAATAGTTCATTTTTAATGAAACAGTACCTCGAACACGGCCCCGTGCTCACTGAGCACGGCCCCGTGTTCACCTCTCTGCAGATTTTTGGAACAAGGAATCTTGGAGTTTTAAATTATTTTTCTGATTTTTGAGACGTTTTTAAGCAGAAATAACTTAAAACAGTGTTGTAAAACTTGTTTTAACAAGATTCCTTGAATAAAAATCTAACAAATATCACAATAAAGCTTGAAACCATGGTGTTTTCAAGCTCTAATGGAGGTGTTGAGGGAAAAATGAGGAAGAAGGCAATGGACAAAAGTAGAAAAGACAAGATGGTTGTTGAGAACCTTCTATAGAATATACCTAGTATGGTATGTGTGAAGATCCCACCAAATCTCTGTCTTTTGAGTGGTCTAAATGTGTAGGAATCTTTGCTACATTTATAGAAAAGGACAGCACGCTGGAAACGGCCCCGTGTCGACTGGACACGGCCCCGTGTGCAGACGAGATTCTGACACTTTTTGTCCGTATTCTGACCGAAAGTCAGACGAGAATCTTTTGGTGGACACGGGGGCGTGCTGACCTGGACACGACCCCGTGTCTAGAAGCTGTTTATGAAGTTTTGTCTTATTTTAAGGAATTTATCCGGGTCGGGTGGTTCCTTACTGGACAGAACATCACCGAAGTGCCTGAGATACCTTAGTTGCTCTAGTTTTAGACGAGAACGCAAGATGTTATCGGAAAGGGTGATTCCTATGCTAAATGTAGGTGGACAAGTCCAACCCTTATCCGGGCTCTCGTTAAAGAAGGTGTATGTTAAATCACTCAGGTCTATGTATGCATCGACGGAAGTCGATGGGGAGTCCTTCATGGCACAATCGACACAGGGACGACTATCGCTCAAGTCTTCGCAAGAGTTAGAGGCGATTTCGAGAGCAACGATGTTGTTATTATTCGAATGCGGTCTCACTAGTTCTTCTTGATCGTCGTCTTGAGATGAATTTATTATATCCATCTCAAATTCTTTTATCCATCGGGGAACTAGTTCTTCTAGTTGAAAAAATTCTTCAAGAAGCATTTCATCTAGAAGGGACGATTGAGAGCATTCGAGGGAGAGATATGGATTATTTTTACTTTCACCCATATTAAGGCTACAGGAAAACAATGGGTCTAAATAGTGGGGTGTATAATTTAAAAAATAACATTTTAAATCTTCATGAGTTCCACCACATAATTGACACCACGTACCATAAGAGGAGTAAAAGTAAAAATTATCAGTATCACTCATGATTGCGTCAGAAATTACCAGCCGTCGGGATCTTACGGCTCTGTTTTCAGTATCTGAAGCTTGGGCATGGGGCGTGTTCAGTGGGCACGGCCCCGTGTTCAGCTACTGTCTGACTTAAAACAGGATTGCCAGTACCAAAGATTGGGCAAGGGGCGTGTTCAGCGGGCAAGTATACAATCCTAGTAGTAGGCCCCTCTTTTGAAGGTGACGTTACCCTCAACCCAGAAGTTTGAGTCAGCAAGGATACAATCCTAAAGGGTTGGATTATTGGAAGATAATTAATTAAGTTATTAATGCGTAATGTGGTAGGCCCCTCTTTTGAAGGTAACGTTACCCTCGGCTAAGTGGTTTGAGTCAGCAGGGATACAATCCCAAGTAGCCGGGTTAATTTATTAATAGTAGTTTACGTATGAGGGGATCAAGCTATTCGCACCCCCGCCCTCCAATACCAGTGGGTATTGAAGGAGGTCCTAGTAAGCTTGACCTAGGTCCTTGCAGGATCTATACACTGAACAAGGCAAGAACCTTACCAAACCATTCCCTTAACCCCCGACCAGGTAGCCAACATATCTCCATATAGACCGTGGAGATATGAATGGTGTAAATCTTTTATTTTATATAGACAGTAAAATAACGCCAAGACATTACGGACAAATAATAAGGAAGTTTCACCTTAAACATAAGAAACTAGTTATTAAAGTCATTAATACAAAACCAAATAAAGAGTGCGAAAAGATTAAACATAAAAAGTATTACACTAAATGCTTGTCCTCACCAAGTGATGTAAGAGACTTAGGCAAACATGGCATTTGATTGTCAAGAACTCTTACTATCAATCTTGGATCCCGAGACTACTACACACACTCTATAATGGATGATGTGGGTTGTGATGGTGGTGGAGTGTGGGTGAAGTGTGAGAGAGGTGGTTTGCCAAAGGGGTGCTTTTGAAGTGAACCAAGCACCTCTATTTATAGCCTGCACATAAGCCCGGACACGACCCCGTGTCCGCTGGGCACGGCCCCGTGTGCAGAAGCGTATCTGTACTATCAAGATTTGCTTGGATTCTGCGAATCTTAGCGTTGACCACGGCCGTGTGGAGCTGGGCACGCCCCTGTGTTGGGAAATAGAAGCTTCCACGCTTTTGTCTTTTATGCGGACGCTTGGGTACGCCCCCGTGTCCGCTGGGCACGGGGCGTGTTCAGCCTTCTGATGCTTTGTTTTTGCTTGGGAAGATGCTGTTGAGGGGTCGGGCATGCCACGTTTATTCCTTTTCTTGTTTTTATGTTAGATTTAGCTGCATTTTTGCTTCTTTTGTTCGTTTAAGCTCTTTTAACCCTGAAAATACAAAAGGAAGACAAAAGCACACTTTTTCAACATTAGTACTAAAAAAGGGTTAGTTTTATGCCTCATTTAATGTAATTTATATGTTGCATTTTACACACATCAATCTCCAATACCTGTGATATCAAGCATTTGATCATCTGTTAAACGAACTTTACCAAAGTTACCTGTTCGTAGATTCTTAACCATATCTGGGCATGAGATAGCATGGAAAGAAGCATCCGAATCCATAATCCAAGATTCAACTGAATCTTCAACAGAACAGATGAGAACATCACCTAATTCTTCCGAGGATACGTTGTTTACTTCTTTCTTTGAAGCGGGTTTTGTACATTGGCTTCTATAGTGACCTTTTTCTTTGCAATTCCAACATTCAACGTCTTTTCTGTTCTTTGACTGCCCCCTTCTTCTGGACCTGGACCTGCCTCGACTATGTCCTCTTTCGTTTCTTCTTCCTCTACTTTTTGTATGCAATAATGAACTAGAATTAGAAGTCTCACCATTGCTTCTCCGTTTGATATCTTCATTTACTATCAAGTCACGAATACTCTCGAAAGTGAGTTTGGTAGTGCCGGATGCACTACTAACAGCTGTGACTGTGCCTGACCAACTGTCGGGCAATGATGATAAAAGGCGTAGTGCTTGAACTTCATCTTCAAATTTTATTTTAACCGAGGCTAAACAAGAGATAATCGAGTTAAACTCATTTATGTGAGCGGTAACCGACATGCCTTCCTTCATCTTGGTGTTAACCAATTGTCGGATGAGGAATACTTTGTTTGAAGGGGATGGTTTTTCATACATGTTGGACAAAGCTTTCAATACACCATATGTGGTTGTTTCATTGACAATGTTGTAAGCAACACTCTTTGCCAAAGAAAGCCTAACCACACCCAAAGCTTGTCTATCCAACAACTTCCATTCTTCATCATACATGTCATCTGGTTGTTCACCCGACATAGGCAAATGCAAACTTTTCTGATACAACAAATCTTCAATTTGCATTTTCCAAAATCCATAATCACTTCCATCGAACTTATCAATCTTGATTTTGCTATCTTCTGCCATTAAAAACATGCCAAATTACTACTAACCAAACGAGTTTGTACTGCTAAGTGGTAATTTATACGAGCGAAAGCAATAATCAGAAACAAATAACTTATTTGTTTCAAGCTTTAATGGCAAGGGACAAGTATTGATGGATAATGAGATCTTGTTCAAAGTTGAGGGACCTTTCTTGATAAAATTGAGAAATTCAATTTTCTTCACCAGAAATAAAAGTCGAGGGGTCTTTCTGATAAATTGAGAAACTCAATTTCTCCACCAGAAAATAAAAGCACGTATACTTCTCCTTCTTCCCCAATTCCACCAGAACAAAAAAAAAGCTTCTTTCTCCTTCTGAAATCCAGCGAACCCCAAGCAAAATCGAAACCCAAGACCTTCGATTTTGAAACCCTAGATGCGATATTCGGCAACAATGGTCTCTAATTTGAAACCCTAGGCGGCGGTGGCTGGCAGCGGGAAGATGACCGGCGGTTCTGCCGGCAGTTCTGACGGCTGTGGCGACGGTTCTGATGACGTTGGAGGCGGTTCTGATGGAACCCGGCGGTGTGAGCGGCAGCGGCTTCGAACAGAAAATGGCTGACGTGAACAATCCGGTAGAAACTGATGCAAATCGGAACCCTAGTTCAGATTTCTGCACCTTCAAGTATCTTCTTCTACACCTTCGTTTCTGTTCGGTTCAACAACACGAGCCTGAGCTCTGATACCAGTTGTTGGGGATCGAACGGGTCAAACACGAACACAATCACAACACAGAACACACACACACACACACTCTATTTAGAACACAAAGATTTATAGTGGTTCGGTCCGGTTCAGACCTACATCCACTCTCGGTAACTAGGAGTATTTGTTATTAAGCTTGGTATAATTTTACAGATACATAACAATCTCATATATATAAGATTGAGGAAAGAGAAGAATGTCCCAAAACATGATCCGTGAAATCTGGATCACCAAGACTTTTATTCTCTTATCAACTTGATCAGTTTTGCTGACCTCAGGTTGAACAAGTTGTCAAGTGGCTTGGCTTCACACTGAACATATTCTCCATCATCATCAGAAGTTCTCCATCAACAAGTGAAAGCATTTCCATCTCCATTATCACCATCATATCATCTTGCATTTTGACATAACTTTCTTTTTATTTGCCTTACAATTAATTTCTTATTTCTTTCTAATCCATGAATGTAAGTCAATTCTAATCTTTTACACATATCAAATTTTTATTATTTATAAAAAGAAATCTATATGCACCCGTGTGTAACAATCATTTCATGTAAAAGTCACTAAAATTACACAAGACTTTCATGTATTTTACCTTATTATTTATGTAATCTAATATGCTGAACTTGTGACTTCACAAATCATAATTGTCATGACTATATCTATATGTCTTATAATGATTAAATCATGCCTTTTTAACAAATAGAGATGATATAGTAATGTTTGATCAATATCTAAGAGGAATGAATCAAAATCTTATGATAAATTAGGTTTTGAATATGTATACTTAAAATGACTTATGAATTGCAAGACTTGATTTTTGACATATAACTTAATTAAAATCTTTGTAATCAAGTTGGACAAGACTTGATTGGACGTTTGACACAAGGCTTGGATCATGGTCAGGAGACTGGTGAGTGTTGACCCGACTCCTCAAGAGACTAGTTCATGACCTTGTTTGTATTTAATATTGGTTGTAGCACTCGGTTAAGACTTCTTGTGAGATTATTCTTGTTTGTGGATCACCTTTATCATCATGACCAGGTGAGTTTCGCGACCCCTTTTTACTGTTTTAAATTGATTTAGGGGGAAACATGCTAAAACTTTTATATAAACTATGTTGTGTATACTTTGAGATTTTGAAACTCTAATACTTTGAGACATTAAGACAACACATTGAGTCATTGGACTCTAAGACCTAGACATTGAGTAATAAGATTCTAAAACACCAAGACATTAACACTTTTTACATGGCTTTATGTTTTACGTCACAAACTATAACTCTGATGGGAATTTCATGGGTTGTCTTGTCTTGTCTTTCTCATGTTCTAAGTCTCATTGTCGTTCTTATAGAACCATTTAACTTATGGTCGAGCCGGTGAACAGGTACTGAATAGTACTATTCGGGTTGACACCCCACTCATGTTGTTGGTCTGCTAGCTAAACTCGACAAACATCATGTTTAGACACTTGAGTGAATATACTCCATGTCATGTTATTGTTCTTTTGAATGTCAATATTTGACATTAGTCGGGGTTACACCATCAATAGGCTTGGTTGTGGGTTCATGGCAGTTACATCACCCTAGTTGTGCCGGTACATGAACATACGGGCTTTGACTTATTGACATTTGACTTTGGGCTTAAATGCAACATATATCATTAGGACTTGACTTTGACTCTAATCTCATTTTGAGTCGTTGGCATAGACTTTGTTTTGGTCAAAAATAAAGCAAAGATAATGCAACCAAACTTTCTGTTGTGAGGTATGATGCTTGAATCAATGAACAATACTAAGGATCACTCAGAAATGTAATGAACAAGTGACACAATGATTTATACGAGGAAAAAGCCCTTGATCAAGAGTTGATCTCCGGCATAAAAAACCTCGGGTGATGGAAACTACCGATCACCAACTCAGATTAAACAAGAAACGTATTACAACTTTGGATGATAGCGAGCTAGTTACAAGGATCACAAGAGTGTAATGTGCAAAAAAGTGTGTAATCGCCAAGCTAACTGTCGAGAGCTGATGAGAGCAGTTACGAGTGTGTGTGTTTAGCCAAAAATAGCCAATTGTTCTAATTTAGCTCGCCATCCCCTTATAAATTTAGAAAATATCTAAAGTAACTAACTATCCGCATTTCATGCAAGTCTCCCACGAACTCCATAACTTCCATATTAGCCAAGCACGTGCGGAATAAATAGGGAATATGCTCCAGGAATATCGCCAAGACCAAGTCCAAGCACGTACTCCTGCAAAACAACATCATATTCAAAGCAGATAATCGTTAGTGTAAGGATCCTTATGATGATCCTGGATCCTGATCCTATAATACTCTCTGAGGATCACTAATTCAAACAGAATTGAGGATCCCTAAGCCCAACAGTAATTGAGGATCACTGATCATTGGAAAATCCTCCCCTAACAATTGCCCCCAAAATATAAGGAGTAAAGTGTAAATAAACGAGTTATATTTTCTCGTTCTTATCCGTAACAAACCAACGGATATATAGCCGTTAAATCCTGACTAGCCGTTGCATCCTGACGTCACTGAAGTGACTATCCTGCAAATTCATGATTATAAATTGAAGTTAGAGATAAGGGTTAGGAAGCATTTAAATTCGTGCGTTTCATCCTTTAAATCCTCATTCGAAGACTTGATCAGGTACTTCTCTTTCCTTTCTCTCTTCATCTTCTCATTCTGTTTCTTCTTCTTTACCATCATCATGACCAAGATGATGCTGAGATCTTCACCGGCTAAGGATCACAAAAAGGATAGTCCCTTGAAGAGCCAAGGGATCATCGAAGGCTCTGCGAAAGAAAGATGTTGCTTCACTGATCCACAGATAGACAGGATCCGCCATTGTTTCCCGGCGAACACCATTTTTAAAGCTTTTGATCCCACCGTCCTGAGCGACTTTGTTTCTGAAACCTGGGTAGCTTTTCCGGTCACCCCATTTACGATAGGATACTCGTATCCTTTTCCTGATTTCACTCAATCTTTCTTCTCACTCACCGGCATCTCCTACATCCAAGCGATGCCAATGATGTGGAGGGTCTTGTATACCCTTGAAAGAATCATTGAGCATGAAGGTATTGATCTGGGAATGTCAGAGTTAGCAGAGATGTACGACCTTGTGAGCCATGGATCTCACCGATATCTATTCAAACACAAACCCGGTAAAGAACACCCCATCTTCAAAACCACTAAGAATGACACCAACTGGAAAAGGCGATTCTTCTTTGTCAGAAGGGATTCCATCCCTGACGGGAAGGATCTTCCAAGAAAATGGGTTACTCATGGTAGGATAGAGGATCCTCATAGAAGGATCATAGGATACCCTGTCTCCGCTGAGGATCACTAACTCCTTCATTTCTATTTTGCAGCTATTACCGTTTCACACATTATCACAACACCTGCAACGAAGGAAAGGCTTGCTGCTTTCCGGAGGCTTGATCCTGCAATAAGAACATTTCAAGCAAATACCCAGGATTCTCAGGAAGTATCCTCAGGCTCCGTTACGATGTCAAGTAAGTATCCCATTTTGTGCATAACTAAATGTTTAAATAAAAATGAAATAAGGATACTTATCTGTTTTGGATGTGTAGGTGCTGGAAAATCATCGAAGTCTGCTACCCGTTTCAGTGTCACTGATCTCACCACTGTTGGTCCCAGGTCTGGGAAGAAAAAGGCTGCTGCTAGCCCAAGTACTGCCATCCCCAAGCCTATCACCTCCAAGGGAAAGAAGAGGAAGGCCTCTGAGACTGACAATCTAGAAGGCTTGCCTCTAATCCGCCACCAGTTCCTTGAGTACTTTGCTGATGTAAGGATCATTGACTTAGCTTAATTGTCTTGCCCACTTGAGGATCATGTGATCCTAAACTTTACATTGTCTTTTTGCAGAAATTTGCTGAAATCGAGGACTATGTAGGCAGTATTGAAGAGGTTGAGCAAAAGTGTGTGGACCTCCAAAAGATCATGCTGGCCAAGGATAAGAAGATTGCCTCCCTTGAAAACGATGTCAATCTGGTAAAGAGGGAACTTGTCCTGGCTCATATCACTGCTGATAAGGATAAGGCTGAAATCACCAATGATGCCAAAATCTCCGCTGCCATCGCTATGTACAAAACCAAGTTGCAGGTGGCCCAAGAAGCTCAGGATCCTGACTTTGACAAGAGAAACTAGGACATAGAGGGCTGGAAGGCTAGGTTGGCTGATTTGGATGACGAAGAAGAGGCTGGTGAGGTCTTAGCAATCGAGGCTGGCAGCAGTGGGGCTAAGGATCATGCGGGTGATGCTGAAGCTGGAGGAGCTGGTGAAGTTGATGGTGATGCAGCAAAGGTGTAAGCTGCTGAAATGGGCGATGATGGATATTTCTAGACGTGGCCGGAGCCCATTTTTTATAGTTTGGTAATGGTTTTTGTTTTTGTTTTGATGATGTTTTTCTGAACAATGCTGGTCTGTAATAACTTAGACAATAGTTTCTAGGGTTGAGGATCATGGATCCTTGGACAATAGGTAGGATAATGGGTGGTGGATGGATCCTCTGTTTGGGGGATGAAGCCACTCGTTATCCTTCCGTCTTTATTTCCTGTACTCTTAAGACCCGTTAACAATGGACACCCTTTGCCAACCCATGTGGACGGGCCACGTTTTGCTGGTAGAAACGTGGGTTGGCAATTTTGACAACCTTGAAGGGTTTAACGTTTTGTAAATAAATAAAATCTTAACTTTTTGGCTATTTCCCGTGTTGTTATCCTTGTGAATACTTTACTTTTCAATTGTTGTGATATATATTTTGTGGAATTTATTAAGTAAAGAGAAAAAATTTAATAAATATCCTCAAAAAGTTTAGGATATGATCAAGGATCACATATCCTATAGTTGACAAGTTCTGAAAAGTAGTGTAGTTTAAGGATCATAAGCTCAGTTGTCAAAGGATAAGGGTCACTTATGTAAATAATAAATAAAATCAAAGTAATTAAGGATCATACCTGAGAATCCAAGTTAGGATCTTAACCTTTAACACTTATAACCAGGATAACCAAAAGACAAACCTTAGTAGAAGGTAAGGATCAAGGATCCTTGGTCATTTAGCTTCAAAAACCTGAAATAGGATACAACTTGGGACTAAGCCAATATAAGATAAAAGTTAGTAACTGGGGACAAGCCCAACAATTCTGGGGACAAGCCCAATATACTGGGGACAAGCCCAAAGGATAACTGGGGACAAGCCCAAAGGATAACTAGGGACAAGCCCAAGGATCGTGTGTAAACTGGAGTATGGCCCTCACTGGCGACTATCCAAACTTAAGGACATGAAAATGCCAAAAACTTAGCTAACGTGAAAACGTTAGAAACCTTAGGAACGGATGTATGGTACGTCTACCATTATACGTAGGATCCTGAATACAGCCAGTACAATGAAATTGTCAGCCCCTAAAGCGAGTACTGGTCCCATTTCCATGAACTGTACCAGGATCATCGTGCGCTACTGGCGAAACTGGGGACAGGCCCAAACTGGGGTCAAGCCCAAATAACTGGGGTCAAGCCCAAATAACTGGGGTTAAGCCCAAATAACTGTGTACTTCTGTGGATACTCAATCCTTTGTTAAGGACACCTGAACCTTCAAAACTCGGAATCAAGTGAAAGGAGGATAAAGGATGCAGGATCCTTATCCTTATATAAGATAATTAAAGAATGAAATAGTTTGAGATCAGATCATTACCAAAATGAGGATCATCTGTCCTGTAAGGATCCTTCAAGGATGATCGTTAACTAAGGATCATGGATCCTTGTTACATGAAGTATTTCTTCAAGTGGACAGCATTCCAAGCTCTTGGTAGCAAATCACCTTCCATTGTTAGCAATCGATATGCCCCCTTTCCTGCCTTAGCTTCAATCAAGTAAGGGCCTTCCCACTTTGGTGCCAACTTTCCATCAGCAAGATTGGTGGTATTCTGAAATGCTTTCCTTAACACCATATCACCAACTTGGAATTTCCTGATCCTGACATTTTTGTTGTAAGCTCCAGCCATCCTTTGTTGATAACTGGCCATCCATATCCTTGCCAAATCCCTGAGTTCTTCTATAGTATCCAAATCTTGAACCAAGTTTTCAGCATTTTCTTCAGGATCACGAATGCTTGTTCTTGCAGTAGGAACCACCATCTCTGTTGGGATCACTGATTCTGCCCCAAATACCAAAGAAAATGGAGTTTGGCCAGTGGCATTCTTGGGAGTTGTCCTATCAGCCCATAGTACATAAGGTAGTTCTTCTGCCCACTTTCCTTTCTTGGATCCAAGCTTTTTCTTCAAATTATTGATGATGATCTTGTTGGATGATTCTGCCTGACCTTTAGCTTGTGGGTGGACTGATGTTGATGTTATCATCTTAATCCCCCAGCTGTCACAAAAGTTAGTAGTTCTATTCCCAATAAACTGGGATCCATTATCACAAATAATTTCAGAAGGGATACCAAATCTAGTAATAATGTTTCTCTTAATAAAGGATATCACTTCCTTTTCTCTGACTTGAGCAAAGGCTTCAGCCTATATCCACTTGGAGAAGTAATCAGTCATAGCAAGCATGAATACTTTTCCACCAGGTGCCTTAGGAAGCTTACCAACTATATCTATTCCCCATCAGGTGCCTTAGGAAGCTTACCAACTATATCTATTCCCCATCTCATAAATGGCCAAGAAGAGGATATAGGATGCAAAAGTTCTGCTGGTTGGTGAAGGATATTACTATGTCTCTGACAAGGATCACACTTCTTAGCATAATCCACAGCATCCTTCTTCATAGTAGGCCAATAGTATCCTGTCCTCAGGATCCTTGAGAATAATGCCCTGCCCCCAGTGTGGTTTCCACAATCTCCTTCATGGAAATCCTTTAGGACTTCTTCGATTTCAGGATCCTCAATGCATCTTAGATATGGTCCTGCAAGAGATCGTTTATACAACATATTATTCAATATTGTAATTTGAGATACCTTGATTTTAAAAGCCCTAGGGTTTTCTCCTGTAGGAATCTATCCATGTTATATATATCTCATGATTGGAAGGATCCATGATCCTGAATGAGATTGAGTATCATCACTAGGGATGATTGCAGAATCCTCTCCTATCTTCATGGCTACATGATCCTCGATAGCAGGGGTCAGGATGTGGATAATAGGGATCTTGATATCCTCTGGGATCTTCAAGGATGATCCTAGATTGGCTAATGCGTCAGCCTCTGCATTCTCTTCCCTTGGTACCTGTGTCAAACTAAAGGAAACAAAAGAGAGTGCCAATTCTTTGACTATCTCTAAATATTTGATTAGCTTCTCACCTTTAACAGCATAGGATCCATTAAAGTGATTAGTGATTAATAATGAATCTACATGTGTAGGATCGTGTACTGACCCGAACGAGTCGTTCAGAGAAGTTTTAATCAGTTTCAGTGGCGGAAACAAAGAAACTGACTTCGAAACAGCTAGCAATTCACTTTAAACACGTTTCTGATTGATATTATAACTTGTACAATCACTGGATAAACCGGCAACACTTCGGTATCCAAAAGCACAAAAGTTACAAATGAGATCTCTTGAAGAACTATATATAGGCCCTATGGTTTCTCTTGAAAGTGACAAGACTCAGTTCAAGCGAAACCTCCTTGGTTGCTTTCGCTTGAAACTGACCTACTCTCTTTCAAGCGAAACCTGTTCATTCAAGCTAAACCACTATATCTCGAACTAAGTGCACTAATCTAACATTCTACGCACTAGACTCGATACAAGACGAAGACGACATATGAATGCACCAACAGACTCCCCCTCAGATGTTGACGAGTCTTAAGTGTCGAGTCTGCACAATCTTCAGTCTTTATCAGTCTGAACGCTCTCTGAAAAATCTCACAGTGTAAGCATCCTCAACCTTTATCTCCTTCTCCTCTTCAGCATCAACAGACTCCCCACGAACAATCTCTACACAGATGTCTTCAGACTCCCCCTTTCGATATGCTGGGATTGCAGTCTGGCTTGTTAAAATCACAGAGTCTTCAGGTATCGGAACCTGGCACTCTATCTTCAGGTTCAAGATCGAAACCTAGCTACACCTGCACATTCTTAACCCAGAAGTAAATTTCACAAATTTAACAATTTGACAAATTTATCCATACAGACTCTCTCTCAAATTAAACCAGAATGATTTATCAATGATAAAAACTTCAGATGACCACTTGTATTGAATAAAATTCAAAAACTTTTCTCATTTAAACACACACTCCCCCTTACCACATGCTCATCATGTTTAGCACTTGGAATTTTGAAAATCAGCTCTCCAACATCAGTTGTCGAAAATCTTTTTGAATTTTTCAAAATTTATGCTAAAACACACTAAAATCTTTTTGGATTTTTGAAAGAAATGAAATGCAGTAAAGAAATATTTACAAGCAATATTTTTTTTTGAGTATGCGTCTGAGGATCATATCAGTTTTTAACAAGTCACAAGTACCGTTGAGCTTAAAATCACATCAAGAATTAAACAATTCACTTAGATTGCCGATATACTGATTCACTTAAATTTTCACACAAATTTCAACTGATTCAGGATATGAGTTAGATGTTTTAAAGACTTAAACTCATTCATGTGTCCCACCTCTTGAATATACTCCCGTATCCAGATCCCAATATTCAGTCTTATAGGTGAGTATACCACAGATGATATCTGTAAGAGAATAAATTATAGTAAGAAACCGTGAGAGCTCAGGTCAGAACTTCCGTTCAGCAGAGAGATGACGGCTCGACTTTTGGTGTGTCCCCTTTAGAGGATCTTTTGTTTACAACAGCAATGACTATCAATTTTATTGTTTCATCAATTTGCTGGGGGCGGCGCTATGTTTCAAGCAAGCAGAAAGTATTCTCCGGGGACTAGGTCAGAATTTCCATTCAGCAGAAGTCCCGGGATAATACCCCACATATCACTGAGCATAAAACCTAGTATCTCAGAAAGAGGAACCTTTAACGAGATTTCAGGGGTTACCTATATATCCAAGTAGTGTTCCCCACGAAATAAGCAAGTTTGAATTTAAGTTTATATCCCGAAAAAGCTTACTAAATGTGTAAAAACCTATTGGCATATCATCAGTGAGACTGTTTAACGCTATTTAATCATTACATTTCTTTAGCATACTGTAACTGTCTACTGATGTACTATCATTTCCTCTTCTTTGACACAAAAACTCATTTTTGATTTTATCATGTTTTTGTCTTTTTCAAATTTTCTAATGTTTTTGGATTTTCTGAAAATTTTACTCCCCCTAAAATGCAAACATATTTCAGGAAATTTGAAAAATGAACTGTACAAAAACTTGACAACCGATATCAAATCGCTTCAATTCACCATCCACTTGGCATAAACAATCAGAACTCCCCCTTACACAAAACTATTTTCTCAATATGATTTCAAAACACTTAAGTTTGTTTTAACCAAAATGATTTTCCGGAAAATAAGTTTTGTTAATTTTATCACTTGTAAAGTTAGGGGTTTGGTTCATCACATTGTTCTTCTAATACCTCTTGTAAATTTGTGTTAGGACCGGTTTGACTCCGAACGATTGCGAACCGACTCGTACGACGTGCGGAATCCGTGTACGAGTGAGACCGAAACACACGAGACGTACTCAGACTGTGATTCTATAAAACGTATGAAAAATACAAGCACCTCGAATCACCTTTTGCCTTTTTCTCTCTACTTTCTCTCTCTACTTTCTCTCTCTATCCTCTAAGCTCCAAACTCTTTGAAATGGCAAAAGTTCCTAAATGAAACCCTAAGGCTTCTATTTATAGGCCAAGGCTTATAAGGAGAGTTCCCCTTATTTACAATAATGCCACCTTGCCTTTTACTAACTAGATACAACATAAAGCCTAGAATTTAACAGTTTCTGCTACGGTTTGAGATGACGGAGGCGATAGACATAAATGCACTAACAGACTCCCCCTTGGATATTGCCGCAGTCAATCTTAAACATTTGGTCAGACTCGTAGCTTCTGGTCTTTTTCTCTCTAACTTGAACAGAATCCCCGTGGATCTGTCTTCAGCTTCAGCTCCCCCTTTCGGTAAACTCTTCAGGCTCCCCCTTTCGTTAAGCTTCCGTGCTTTGGGATCGACACCTGGCTTTCCGGTTACAAGCTCTTCTGGGAAAAGTATCCTGGCTCCTATGCACGCTTCCCCTTGCGTTGAGCTCGTCTTCAGACTCCCCCTTAGACTCAGCTGTCGGGATCGTAGTCTGGAACAACATCTGCAAATCTCAAACGTTTATAAGTAACAACGTTTGATTGACCAATCGTCCAGGAATTGTAACCTGGCTCTATTTAACTTTCTAAATAAAGATCCTGGGACTAAGATATAATAATATGAAATATATCCAGGATTACTTGATACACTCCCCCTATCAACAATCTTCAAAGATTTGGCAGTTTCAACGAACCGGATCGGAAACTGGCTCTTTTACAGATTTTAACAATAAAAGCATCCAAATCCCTCATAGTTAATCATCCAAGTCCAAATTAATGACCTTGGAGATATCACAAACTGTTTTTGAATTTTTGATTTTAAAACATCAAGTTTCAAATTAATGAACTTGTTTTATTTTCAGAAACACAATCAGCATACTTAGATTTTGAAACTCAGCTTCAGACATCGGTTGTCGAAAATAAAGCAGAAATCAAAATCTTTTTGTATTTTTCTGAAAATAAAAAGCAGTAAAGAAATATGTACAAACATATTTACAGACAATATTTTTGTTTGAGTTTGCGTTAGAGGATCATATCAGTTTTTGACAAATCACAAGTACCGTTGAGCTTATTTACACATTAAGAATTAAACAATTCACTTAGATTGTCGATATATTGATCCACTTAAATTTTCACACAAATTTCAACTGATTCAGGATACGGATTAGATGAATTAAGAACTTAAACTCATTCATGTGTCCCACCTCTTGAATATACTCCCGTATCCAGAATCCCAATAATCAGTCTTACAGGTGAGTATACTACAATGATATCTGTACATAAATTAGGTATGCGAGGGCCGAGGGATCTCAGGTCGATACTTCCGTATACGCAGAGAGATATCAGCTTCGACTTTACGGAATGTCCCCTTTTAGAGGATCTTTTAGCTACAACAACAGCGACTATCAATTTTATTGTTTCATCGGCATGCTGAGGGTTTATGCTATGTTTCAAGCATTTGCAGAAAGTATTATCCAAGGACTAGGTCAGAACTACCGTTCAGCAGAAGTCCCGGAATAATACCCCAGACATCATTGAGTATAAAGACCTAGTATATCAGATTATGAGACCTTTCAAACAAGATTTCAGGGGTTACCTATATATCCAAGTAGTGTTCCCCACGAAATAAGCAAGTTTGAATTTAGGTTTATATCCCGAAAAAGTTTACTAAATGTATAAAAATCTACCGACACATCATCAGTGAGACTGTTTAACGCTATATAATCATTACATTTCTTTAGCATACTGAAACTGTCTACTGATGTACTATCATTTCCTCTTTTTACGCAAAAACTCAATTTTGAATTTTATCATGTTTTTGGCTTTTTCAAATTTTTCTAATGTTTTTGGATTTTCTGACAATTTCTTACTCCCCCTAAAATGCAAAATCATTTAAAGAAAATTTGACAACCAAATGTAGATAGCTTTGTCTCGCCATCCATTTTCTGCTTTTCATGCTCTGATTTGCAGAAAATATAACGTACCCCCATGATTTACAACCCATTGATTTTCGACAGTTTGAAAACCGTTTTTCAATCTTGTTAAAGTAATCATGTTTGTTCAGCCGTGAGGGTTTCGGCGTATTCAATTAACACATATTTTTGTATTTTTGAATATTTGACAAAAACGAAAGCATATTTTTGGTTTTTCAATTTTTTAACAAACTAAAAACATATTTTTGGTTTTTAATTTTTCAATTTTTAGGGTTTTTGAAATATTGTTTATTTATATACAGAAAACAAATAAACTCCCTGTTTCAACCAACACAGGGTTCAGCAGCCTCTTCTTCTTGTGCCAGGCTGCTCCGATTTCCATTCTCACAGTCTTCAGTTTTCTTGAGCACCTGCACATTCAAATTATTTGATTACTTGAACAATTTAGCCCAGGTCTGTTTGACCTTAGGCATATCAACACAATATGCATCATTTAATTTCGGAAAATCTTTGTCGTTTTGCACAAAGGCTTTTTCATCTTTTACTTCAACTTTTTCAACATTTACCGAAATCACTTGTTTCTTGGCAGACCATGTTTGCCCTTTGGGAGTACCTCTTTTGTAAAAATGAGACTCTTTTTGATCATTTTGTTTTTGAACAACTTTTGGTTTCCAAAATTCTTGTGGTTTTGTCATATCAACAGTTGTTTTCCAACTTTGAGTTGTTCTGACTCTGGGTGTGTGAGAATTCCAGGTCTGTCTCGAATCAAACCTGTTTGAGTTTGATTTCCAGTTTTGAGTCGAAGCAAACTTGTTTGTGTTATACCTCCAAGTTTGTTTTGAGTCAAATCTGGTTGACCTTTGTCTCACATTCTCAAATTTTTGTTTTTCAGCATCAATCTTCTTTTTGTCAACATCCACAGGTTTTAGATTAGGACACTTGCGTGCAAGATGTCCTTTTTTATCACATTTGAAACATGTTCTCATGGAAACATCTTTGACCTGTGGTTGTTGCATTTTCTTTTTAGCAAAGAACTCATCATTAGACTGTCTCATTTTGAGCTCTTTTTCTTTTGCTAAACTGTCTCCTTGAACAAAACTCATTTTTGCCTGATAATTTGGCGTTTCATTTTTGTTTCGATTCTGTTTCTTCTTATAACCCAACCCAGCCTTCATGTTTTTCTTCTTGTAACCAGGTTTGTTATATGAACCTCTATGACTCTTACCAGCAAACTTAGAAATCTCAGACTTCTCAATCTCAACCATTTTGAAAACTTTATCAACTTTTTCTGAAATCACATTCTGAATCGGGAATACAATATCTAAGAATAATTTGTCCGATCCAATCATGGTATAAACCAATCCTTTTGAATCATCACTCAAATTTTTCTCGGATTTTGTGTTTTTCAGATATCCATCATGAAAATTACCTTCATTTTCATCCTGTGATTCAGATTTACCTGTATCAACCGACTCTTCTTTCAACACACTTTCAACGACCTTACCTACCACATCTGAATCACTAGAATCATCAGATTTGGAATAGGTTACGTCAATGTTATATGGCAATTGATCTACCATGTTGAAAGCTTTTTCGACCTTTTCATCATCATAAAACACAAACTTTTCCGGTGGTGGAACTTTATGAAACTCTGAGCCAATGCCTTTCTTGTTTTGCCCAGACTCACCATCCTCCGGTTTTATGTTGAAAATACGTTCAAGCACATATGACGACGCGTGATAACTTTTTAACTTGTTATTTTCCTGTTCTAAATCAGCAATCTGACGCTTTAGCTTAGCAACATCTTCAATGTAAGAGTTAACAACTTGTTGCTTTATTTCATACATTCGTTTATACTCATTAGTTGTTTCAGAACAGTATTTCAATCTTGATTGAACAAGTTTCATTTCACTTTTTACTTTTTCATTTGATTCTTTTGTAATATGATAGGCCAATTTTATTGAATCATATTCCTTTTTCATTTCCTGAAAAGCATTCTCTTTTTTATCACATTCTCCTGTCTTTTTCGAAACATTTTCTTTCAAAACGTCATTTTCTTTTTCTAACTTTTTACATTTTTCTGAAAGCGTTTCATTATTTTCTTTTAAAAACTTTTCATTTTCAAACATTTCTTTGCATTTTTCTTTGAAAACATTTTCGATTTTAGTGAATTCAAGATCTCTTGTTCTGAATTTATCATCTTTTTCAGTACAAGCACTGCATGGTTCCATGCATTTCTTGCACTGTTCATCAACTTTGATCACAGTTTCAGAATCAGAATTTACCTCAGTGATTGGCACTTCGGTGTTTGCAGCAATTTATGTCTGCTTCTGATCAACAGCTTCAACACCAACATCTCCAGCAACCTTCAAATTCTCATCCTTCACTTCATCTAATATTTCAATCTTCTTTTCAATTTCTCCAACCTGCTGTTCTTCAGTAACAGCTTCTTTCACAACTTCCACATTCACCACCACTTCTTCTTTCACTTCTTCAACAATCTTCACATCTTCTTCTTTAACTGCTTCTGCTTTAACCTCTTCAGCAGCTTTCTTCAGATTGTTTACCATCTCTTCAACATTCTTCTTCATTCTTTCTTCATTCCTCTTCCTCAGTTTTATTGTCATAGCATCCCTGATGATTTTATCCATCCTTTTCACATATGTCTTGTCTTTTGCAACATTGGAATAATATTCGCCAGATCGAGGAATTACTAGAAGAACATCATCGTGAACTATGTCACTTCTGGGAACAACCGGTTCACCTTGTTTGTTGACATAACATTCTTGCTTTTTATCCCATCGTTTGTTTGCAACAGCATTCTCATATTCTTCCTGCATTTTCTCCATTCTGCAACCTACAATGAATCTTTCTCTTGGAGTTTTTTCTTTCAAAATCTCTTCTCGAGTTTTCTCTTTGACCTCAGCAGCAACATTTTCTTCTTTGTTTTCTTCATGAATTTCAGCAACAAGAACATGATGTCGGGCCTTTGATGTTTTTCTTCCATGAGCTGTTACAGGACGATCTTCATCTGGTAGAATCTGACTCCAATCATATCCTTCATCATCGTGGATTACAGCATAAGCTCTGGACTTCTCTCTGGGTTTATCTTCGATCATCTTTGGCTCTTCTCTGCTACGGTGGTAAATTGCCTTTCGGTAATAATCGTCATTGAACGGATGTTCATTTCCACCAACCGCAGAGTTAGTGCACTCTCTCTTGAAATGACCTTTTTGCTTACATTTGAAGCAGGTCACTTTGGACTGATCAAATCCAAGCTTTGTAGATGCACCACCGAGAGATTGCTTCCCAGTAATTTCCATATATCTTTGAGCTCTGCGGATGCAGCTTGCCAAACACCAACAGATGTCAATGAGTTCCATCTCTTCCGGATCAATCTGGTCGTAGTCTTCTTTGGTTAACTCAGAGTTACCAATCTTGCCAGCAACTAGACCTTCATACGATTCCAGAACAGATGCAAGGAAGCTCATTTGTTGTTTAGCTGCATTGATGCTTATTGCAGGAGAATTCTTCAATTTAAGAGCAATGTTGCACAAAATCTCCTCAGTTTCATCAGAACTTGATTTTGAAGATGAATGATATCCAGAATGGTAACTTGATGAAGTTGTTTGTGGTTCTTTCATCTTTTCACCACTGAATGCTGTCTTTGGAGAACTGCCAACTTTCTCCGAAGGTACATTGCCTTTGTAGTATAGACCAACATTCTGATGATGAGATGAACCACTCATCTTGTTTTGATTTTGTAGCTCCAAATCATGACTCTCAATCTTTTCTAACAATGCATCAAGAGAAATTGTATCAAATTTTTCATCATTTTTCAAGATAAAAACAAACGTTTGCCACTGATCAGCTCGTGGTAACGCTTCGATTACTTTATCAACAATTTCTTCTCTAGTTTTCACAATTTTAAACCTTTCAAGTTCAATTTTTAAATGGCAAAACCTCTCAATCATTTGCCTCACAGTCTCTCCCTTTAAACTGTCAAACAAATTAAATTCTTTTTTCAATAGAGCTATTTTGTTTTTCTGGATTTGTTTACCCCCCCTTAGCTTTAACCTTCAAAGCTTTCCATACAGATTTAGATGACCCATTATGAACTAATAATGAAAAGATATCATCACGGACTGATTGCTGAATCAAAGCAATCATCTTCTGTTCATAAGAAAATTTCTTTCGATCATCCTCTGAATAATCTTTGATCAGAATTTCTTCTCCTTTGTCATTTGTTGGGTTCTCATAGCCAAACTTTAAACAAAACCAACTCTCATGTGCATATGCCTTTGTCCAATTGACAAACCTCTCCTTCCACCAAACATAATCCTCAATGTTATTCAGCTTCGGAGGTTTTGAATATGTTCCATAAAAGTTGTCATTGTTAATGTTGTCTTTGATGGTTTTCGTTATCGCTTTGGGTGTATCGTTTGAACCTTCCACTGTATCCGAGGTAAACGCATTGTAGAAAGTATTGATAAATTCTTCAGCCATGATGTGATCTTCACGATTAACAGCACCTTTTAATCACCTGAATCACGAACAAACAAACACAATGAGTTTAAACACTATCAAACAAATGAATCGTAAAAGAATTTGGTCTGTTCGGATGGATCAATAGTCAATCGGATGATGTTGGCCCAATCGGATGAGATCAGCCCACACGGATGTTTGTCTTCGAACGGATGGAGATCCGGATGATGATTCGTCCGGATGGTGATACGTACGGGTGGGGATCCGGATGGTGATACGTACGGGTGGGGATCCGGACGATGTTATACGCACGGGTGGGGATGTTATCCACGCGAACAAGTTGTCCGTGCGTGTGGCAAGTCAACAAGTCAATACGGATGGCTGAAAGTAATCCGTGCGTATGATGCTATCCGTGCGTATGATGCTATCCGTGCGTATGATGCTATCCGTGCGTATGATACTATCCGTGCGTATGATGTTATCCGTGCGTATGATGATCCATATGATGTTATACGCACGTGTGACACAACTCCTATTCGACCAACAAACAATATCACATGCTCTCAGAATGCAGATTAATCACGTGATTTGCTGATAAACAATCAATAGCCGACAAACATTATCACAATCACATGCAATTCTTATTATTCACATGAACTGACAATATCACATGGGATGCAATTTATCAAAACAAAAGCCACGTGCAATACTGAAATCACATGTCTCGGAATGATATTCGACCGGATCAGTCAACTAAAGTCAATGGATTTAATGAACTGCAAGAGTGAAAGAAATCACGTGACCTGATCAGGCAGTATTGTGAATTATTGTGACACGGATTAAGAGGTCAACTACGGTCAACCCGGATAAGTTGTGCGTGCGGTCGACTTATCCGTACGTATAGGTCAACAATCAGTCAACGCGGATTAGTTATCCGTGCGTATGACTTATCCGCACATATAGGTCATGCGTGCGGATGAACTTCAATGACAACAGCAACAGTTTTCAACATTTTCACACCACAAAAATCTAATTTTCTCACAAATGATTTAGAGTTATGATTTGAAACTTTGAAGGCTTGTAAATCATGCATATACGCATAACATATCCGAAAATTATCAATTTTTAACCGTAAAATCCTGGTTAATTTTGCGTTTTTCTGTTTAAAACGTGACAGAGATGAAAGATGAAGAACTAAGACAAATCTGAGTGAAATTTCGATCTGAATCTGCTGAAATCAAGTGCGAAATCGTGTGAATGATCCGAGCAATCGAGCTCCTGCTTTGATACCACTTGTTAGGACCGGTTTGACTCCGAACGATTGCGAACCGACTCGTACGACGTGCGGAATCCGTGTATGAGTGAGACCGAAACACACGAGACGTACTCAAACTGTGATTCTATAAAACGTATGAAAAATACAAGCACCTCGAATCACCTTTTGCCTTTTTCTCTCTACTTTCTCTCTCTACTTTCTCTCTCTATCCTCTAAGCTCCAAACTCTTTGAAATGGCAAAAGTTCCTAAATGAAACCCTAAGGCTTCTATTTATAGGCCAAGGTTTATAAGGAGAGTTCCCCTTATTTACAATAATGCCACCTTGCCTTTTACTAACTAGATACAACATAAAGCCTAGAATTTAACAGTTTCTGCTACGGTTTGAGATGACGGAGGCGATAGACATAAATGCACTAACAATTTGGTTCAATCAAGTTCAACCTAATGACCTTGATTAACCATTTGTAGGAAAAACAAGTACAACTTAATGTCCTTGATTTACCACTTATAGGTGTAAACCTTCATCAACCAACTTGTAGGAATAACACATCTACACAAAATCATTTTACCAATAAAGATGCCGATTCCTGCTTCACACTTACCAACCTGGAAGCTCCGGCAATTCACACTTATCCTGTAAAAATTCAACTATTTTTAAGATTCAAACACACTCATCAATTATCAAGAAAGATGCCGATTCCTGATCCACGATTACAAACTTGGGATCTCCGGCAAGTCAGATTTTTCAAGGGAAAAGAATTTCCACCCAAGTCTGACCAACCTTGGATGGTTTTAACTCCTTTAGCTCTTGTTTAGTTGGGTTAAAAGTTGCTTTCTTTGTTGTGTAAAAATCTTTAACCCCTTTTACTTTCCCATCAAGCATTTTTCCAAAAAATTTCTTAACATTTCCATTAAAAACTTTCTCGACATCAAACTCTTTCTTCTCAGAATAAAATTGATTTGAAATTTCAACTTTACCAACTTTCTGTTTCACTTTTTCAAACTTCAGTGATGGAAACTCATTATCATTCACTGAAGGTACTTCTTTCACCTCTTTTACCACACCTTTTGGCTCTTCTGGCTTTGTGGAACCAGATTCATCGCCGACTTTTACATCACCCTTCTTGACAACCCACATTTGGTTATCTTTTGCTTTCTTTTTGTAAAAATTCTTTTTAGAACATTCACCAACCTCATAAGTTGAATTTTCAAACATTTTGAATTTCTCGGTTGGTGGTTCAACATCAACAACTATTTCTTTCAGTTTTTTAGAAACTCCCTGTTTAGTCTTAGCATTTTTTCGGACAGTTCCATGCAATATGACCAGCTTCATTGCATTTGAAACAGGTTCGAGTCTCTTTTGGATGAAACACTCCAGTTCCATTCCTTTTCTTCTCAGCAAGAAACTCCTAGTTTGATTGTTTCCAGAACGGTTTCTTCTGTTCCTCCTCAGCACTTCCACTTGAAACAAATTCTGTTTTTATTTTAGAAATTTTCTCATTTTTGTAATATTTAGGTGGAATAAATCCTAAACCTTTCTTTTTGTAGCTACCATTATGGTTTGGTTTCTTTTGAAAACCAGAACCAGAATTGTAACCTTTTTTCTTGTTTAATCGTTGTTGTACTCTTGAAGTGTATTTTTTAGGTTTTCCAGTAAGATTTAAATTTTTTATTTCAGAAATCTTAATTTCTGTCATTTTGAAAACCTTTTTGATCATTTCAAATCTAACACTTCTTATTGGAAACTCTTTGTCAGAGTATAATTTGTCAGAATCATTTAAAGTGTATGCTACTTCAAATGTTTCATCATCCAAATTTGCTTTTGATAACAAAAACTCTTTACTGTAAGCCCTTTTAACCGACAACTTTGGACTGTTGACCGACGAACTTGAACCTCCAGACTCAAACTTTGACTCAGACTCCTCATCTGTATCCAACACCTGATCGACCACCTTTTTTATTAACTCAGACTCATGATCAGTGTCAGACGATGTAAAAACGACGTCAATGTTTTCTGGTAATTCATCAGTTGTGTTGGTTTTTAACTTTATATTGACTGCTTTTTCGAGTTGCTCCTCATTCGGTTTTCTAGGAGAATACCCTTCCCATATTGGAGGCGGACACTTATTATACTGAACACTTGGTTTCTTACTAGTATCCTTCTTCTCCTTTGGCTTCTCATCATCTTTAAAAGCTTCAAAACCTGCAACAGTCGGAGAGATTCGATCAATAAGATAATCAGAACTAGAATAACTCTGTAATAATCGTCTGATTCTCTCATTTTCAATCTTTTCATTCTCCAATTGCCGTTGCAGCTTGGCACATTCTTCAATGTAGTGATTTATCGCTTTCTGGTTCGTCATCAATGTTGCATTCATCATCGTCAAAGCATTTTCTCTTTCAGAGTTTATCTTTTGAAGACCAGTTACTGTTCTGTTCAATACTTCGTAAGATTCTTTCACGTAATTCAGATTGAATAGTAATTGCTCTTTCATCTTTTCAAGCTCAACCAACTTTTCATCTTTTGCTGCACATTCCTTGCAAGGTTCCAAACACTTCAAGCAAGGTTTGATGACTTCCACAATCTTTTCAACTTCTATGATTTTTTCAACTTCAACCACCTTTTCTGCTTCATATATCTTTTCTGGTTCAGCAATCTCCTCAGCAACACTTTTTACTTCTTCATTCTGAACAGCTTCCTTTGTTTGATCACCACTTTCAGACTTCTGTTTCATTTGTTCTTTTGCAGCTTGTTTCTCTTTCAGTTTTTCTAAGCGATCTGCAAAATAAAAATGAAAACTTTCAGGAGAGAGATGAGTTTTAGCAACATTAATATGTCGTTCTTCTTCATCATCACTACTGTCATCAATTGGTGTTTAATCAAACTCTACTGATTTGTCAAAATTATCATCTGAAGAACCAGAATCAACTGGTGTTTGATCAAAAACAACATCCTTTTCTGAACTTTCATCACTTTGTGAACTTTCATCTGAGCTATGTGAGCTTTCTTCAAATGCAACAAACTCTTTATCCACATTCTTCACAGTCTCACCAATAGACTTCATCCACTCGGTGAACATGTCTGGTTCTTTCACAATCTTGGCAATAAAAGCTTTGAAATTTCCATTCTCATCTGCAAACATATCCCAGCTGAACCCTTCAGGTAACTTTTCATCATCTTGATTGATTAGGCATGCTTTGTTTTCGGGTGATATGTATTTGTTCCAGTTAAAATCCCCCAGACATGCTCTCTTTGAATCTTCGATCAGTTTTCTACCATGAGCCACCTGTGGTTCTTGCTGTTGTTGCTGACCAACTTGCTGATAAATGGCTTTCCGATAGTAGTCATCTTTTCCGAATGGATTCTTCACATCACTAGCTTCCCGGTTCTTCCATTCCCTCTTGAAATGACCTTTCTCCCTGCATCGAAAACAAGTAACTTTAGATTTATCAAAACCTAAAGTAGAAACATGTGCATCAAGAAAGTCATTTCTTCCAGTAATCAGCTTGAATTTTTCAGCTCTTCTCAAAACGCTAGCTAGACACCATTTGATATCCATAAGTTCCATTTCTTCAGCATCTATCTGATCGTAATCCTCCTTTGTTAGCATAGGATTCCCGATCCGTCCTGCGACCAAACCTTCATAAGATAGCAATACAGAACCAAGCAACGCCATGTGATCTTTCGCAATCTCTTCAGAAAAACTTTGACCGTCTGGAAGATTCAAAGCAATGTTGCATTGTATCACATAACCATTTCCGGTCTTTGTGCTTTGAGAATGGAAGCTTGATGTAGTATCTTTAGGATTGACACTCGGATATGAAAAGAAACCACTGCTACTTTTAGAACTTTGATCAACTTTTTCAGATGAATCTCCAGCACTAAATGCAGTCTGAATTTAAGGACTTCTCTCAGCTTCCGGAACACTGCCTTTGTAGTACATTTTTACATCCTGTTGACCACTTGGACTGTTCATCCTCGCGATCTTCTGCTGTTCCAAATCCTGACCCTCAATCTTCTCGATGAACTGAGAAATCGTTAACCCATCATAAACCCCGGTATTTTCCAGAATCATCAAGTAAGTTCCCCACTCTTTCTGCGGTAACGCATCAGCTAACTTGTCTACCCACTCATCAGGATCTTTGGTTATACCAATCATCAACATAGATCGCACTAAGTGGCAATAACGTTCAATCAGCTTCTTCATATCTTCTCCCGATAAACTACTGAACAGATCAAACTCTTTCTTGAGCAACGCCTTCTTGCTCTTAATCATTTTCTCACTACCCTCAAACTTAACACGTAGAGCATCCCAGATTGACTTTGAAGTTTTGTCATGCTGAAGCAGTATAAAAATGTCTTCTTTGATAGCTTGCTGAAGTAAGCTGATCATCATCTTTTCAGCTCTATACATTTCTCGTTCTTGATCACTAAACTCAGAAATTGCTTTCACAACTTGTAACTCAGTACGTGGCAAAATATATTTCTTCAGAATACACTCCCATGACCTAAGATGGTTTGTCTGAACCCAGTTTTCGAATCTGTCTTTCCATCCATAGTACTCTTCGATACTCATCTGTTTCGGGGGGCTTTTGTAACGTTCCGGTTTCATTTTCCAGATTCATGTTTTGAGCAATAACAGTCGGACTAGTCGGGGATGTTGCAAATATGTTGTAGAATTCAGAATCCATGTTTCGGCAACACGTTTTTCAAACACACCACTTTCAAGCGAAACCTGATGGAATGTTCAAGCGAAACCTGATGGAATGTTCAAGAGAAACTTGATGGAATGTTCAAGAGAAACCTGATGGAATGTTCAAGAGAAACCTGATGGAATGTTCAAGAGAAACCTGATGGAATGTTCAAGCGAAACCTCAGATTTCATGCAAACTCAGACCAATTTCAAGCGAAACCTCAGATTTCAAGCAAACTCAGACCAATTTCAAGCGAAACCACAATCGAAGCCCATTTTATCTATTTTTACTTTGAATTTAGCTATGAAACTTTCAAGGGTTTATCAAAATGCAGTTTTGCACAATCTGTGAAAAATTGATCCAATTTTAACCGTAAAAATGTGTAAATTCTGAAAAGAAGGGGTAGAAAACAGAAATTTCGAGCGGAATCGGTAAGAACTCCTCCTCCTGAGCTCTGATACCACTTGTAGGATCGTGTACTGACCCAAACGAGTCGTTCAGAGAAGTTTTAATCAGTTTCAGTGGCGGAAACAAAGAAACTGACTTCGAAACAGCTAGCAATTCACTTTAAACACGTTTCTGATTGATATTATAACTTGTACAATCACTGGATAAACCGGCAGCACTTCGGTATCCAAAAGCACAAAAGTTACAAATGAGATCTCTTGAAGAACTATATATAGGCCCTATGGTTTCTCTTGAAAGTGACAAGACTCAGTTCAAGCGAAACCTCCTTGGTTGCTTTCGCTTGAAACTGACCTACTCTCTTTCAAGCAAAACCTGTTCATTCAAGCTAAACCACTATATCTCGAACTACGTGCACTAATCTAACATTCTACGCACTAGACTCGATACAAGACGAAGACGACAGATGAATGCACCAACAACATGTACCTCAAGATACCTGATCCTCATATGCTTAGCAATTTGCAAACCAGCTATCAAGGCTTCATACTCAGCCTCATTGTTGGTAGTTTGAAATTCATAAGCTATGGAGTGGGGTATTATGTCCCCCTGTGGCGATTTTAGTAGTATTCCAAGCCCTGTTCCTTTGACATTAGAGGCTCCATCAGTGAAGAGTATCCAAGGATCCTTAGTTTCTTCAAGTTGTTGGACTTCTAACTCAGCTTCCTTTTGCAAGTCACTACTGAAATCTGCCACAAAGTCAGCTAAGCCCTGGGATTTAATGGCAGTTCTAGGCTCATATCTTATATCATAAGCACTAAGCTTCACTGCCCACTTAGCCATCCTTCCTGACATTTCAGGTTTCCTGAGAACATTCTTAATTGGAAAATTAGTCTTAACAATAATGGCATGAGTCTCAAAATAATGTCTTAATTTAGTAGATGCCATAATTAATGCAAGGATAAGTT
This sequence comes from Helianthus tuberosus, assembly GCA_030545235.1. Lineage (NCBI taxonomy): Eukaryota > Viridiplantae > Streptophyta > Magnoliopsida > Asterales > Asteraceae > Helianthus > Helianthus tuberosus. The sequence continues at coordinate 113,679,446 of CM060399.1, forward strand.
TCTCTAAGTGTGAATACCTGGATTCAGCATCAAGTAAACTCTTACTTACATAATAAACAGGATGTTGTGTGCCTTGGTGATCCTTAACAAGGACCGCACTTACTGCTTTTGAGGATACTGCTAGGTATAAGGATAATATATCCCCATTTTCTGGTTTCATCAAGGCGGGGGCTGAGGATAGGTAATCCTTAAGAGCTTTGAGGGCATTTTCATGCTTCTCAGTCCATTCAAATTTCTTGTTCTTCCTCAGGTTGTCATAGAATTCCTTGCACTTTTTTGAGGATTTGGATATGAACCTGTTCAAGGTTGCGATCCTGCCTGTCAATCTTTGCACATCCTTGGCATTGGCAGGAGATTTGATATTCACAATAGCCTTAATCTGCTCTGGACTTGCTTCAATGCCCCTCTTTGTCACCATATATCCTAAGAATTTACCTGCTTTAACACCAAAATGACACTTGGAAGGATTTAGTTTCATATTAAATTTATCAAGGATATCGAAGGCTTCCTCCAAGTCTCTAAGGTGATCCTCAGCTTTCTTGGACTTAACCACCATGTCATCTATATAGACTTCCATAGTGTGTCCAATTTGTTCCTTGAACATCATATTGACTAGCCTTTGATAAGTAGCACCTGCATTCCTTAGTCCAAATGGCATAGCAATATAACAATATATACCAGTTGGGGTCATAAAGGCTGTATCCTCTTGATCAGATGGTTCCATCTGAATTTGTTGAAATCCAGATGAAGCATCCATAAAAGTCAACAACTCATGACCCGCGGTAGCATCCACCATGGAGTTAATGTGGGGTAATGGGAAAGGATCCTTGGGACATGCCTTGTTTAAATCAGTAAAATCGACACATACCCTCCACTTTCCATTTTTATTTTGAACAACAACCACATTGGCTAACCACCTTGGATACTTGACCTCTCTTATCATACCTGCCCGAAGTAGTTTATCTACCTCTTCCTGGATAATAGCATTCCTTTCAGGTGCAAACTTCCTCCTCTTCTGATGTATAGGCTTGAATGACCTGTCAATGCCAAGCTTATGAGCAATTATATCCTTGGATATGCCTGTCATATCCTCATGCTTCCAGGCAAAGGTAGTTTTCCTTCTTTTAAGGAAGGATACTAGATCCTGTTCAATGTCGCTAAGGATCCCTGATCCTATGAAGATCTTGGATTCAGGATCATGAGGATCCATGAGGATTTCTTTTACATCCTGCTCTCTTGCCTCCAAGACATCTCTTGAATGATACTTTAATTGCTATTGCTCCCTTGGTCTTGAGGCTGGCTTCATTGATGAGGTATAGCAATTCTTAGCTTCTTGTTGATCACTCTCAATTTTCACCACTCCCCATGGACTAGGAAGCTTTACGCATTGATGATATGTGGATGGGACTGCCTTCATGTCATGTATCCATGGCCTGCCAAGGATAACATTACAACATGATAAGCAATCTATAACACAAAATTTCTGATAAGAATGGAGTCCTTCAATATAGATAGGGAGTTTGATGTCCCCCAATGTGTTCTTGGTTTCCCCGCTAAATCCCACAAGGACTGAGGATCTTGGGACAATGTCTGATTCAGGAATGTTCATCTTCTTGAGGACATCAAGCTGAATGATATTCACTGAGCTTCCTCCATCTATAAGGATCCTGCGAACAAAATGATTAGAAATAAACAGGGTAATAACAAGGCCATCATGATGAGGATCCTGAACATCAAGACGATCATCCTCATCAAAAGTTATGATCTTATCCTTGGTGACAGTGGACGTCCGGATGGGTCTGTCTCCATTATCCATCTTGGTTTCCTTGGCATGTCTTTTGGCTGCTGAAAAGGAAGTACCACAAATGTCTGATCCACCGGATATGAAGTTTATGACTTGTGCATCTGCTGGAGGAGCAGGAGCCCTTTCCAGGATCCTTTCAGGATCCTGGATCCTTGTCACGACCCCTGACCCACCCTGGACGGAATCGGGAGTCGCGAACAGCCCAGTGGTACCGGTGATTATTTTGAAAACGTTGCAGCGGAAATTTCATCAGAATCGTGAGTTAGGAAAAATATCAGAGTTTAGAAACACCGGATTTTATTTATTAAATAGATGGAATAAATCCATGTTTTACAAAGGTAGCTTTAATAAAGATAAATTTTATTACATAAAACAATATTTCTTAATTTGATTTAATTAATAAATAAGCCACTTCTTGATGCCTTTCAATGCCGTATCCATCTCTTAATCCAATCTACTGTAATTACCTGAAACATGTTTGAAAAAGGTTTTGTCAGCGGGAAATACTGAGTGAATCATTCTATTTAATAAAACGACCTGTTTGTTATAATTTACAGTATTAAGGGTGATTACATTGTTTCTATATCAACCAACTACCCACAGTATTTGTCACTCGACTTATTTCTGTGACTGTGGTCAGACCACCCATTGGCTAACTCGTTGTCCAATGGTGGCGGGAAAAAGTAATGTATACAATACCCCACATACCGGCTGTAATTTGGTGACTACAAAGACTTAATCCCTGTACTTATAACTTTGAAAATAAACATGATTTTGAAAAGTAATTTGATAAAAAGAGAATGACTCACTTTATAATCATGCAGATTCATACGGCCAAAGTTTAGTCTATAGATAAGCCTTGATATATTGCAGATTTATACAGGCAGAGCTTAGCCTATTGATTTAGCCTTGTAACCTAGTGCACACGAACTAGGTAGGTAACTTAATACAGCAATTACGATAACTCACGAGATTAAAACCCTCACAACGAATGACAAAGTGCAATACTTAAACATCTATCGGATTCACAACGAATGACAGAGTATTCCCCGAGTTCAGGTGGTACTCAAACATCCTGTCGGAATCACGACAAATGACAAAGGATAGCACTTAAACATCCATCGGATAGTTTCTATCGATCGGACATTGAATCGTAGCAGCGATCGAGTTAATACCCTGTATCGTAGCAGCACCCTGCTATACTAATTAGTGATTCGTGTGTGTTTTTAGAGTATTTGGACGATATCTCTGCGTACAATTTGAATTTTATCGTCGTTCAATCGCCAGAAATCAAGTGCCAATGCCTGCTATTTATACACGATTTTTGACATGCTTACGGACCGTAAGACTCCTCCCTTACGGTCCGTAAGGGTTGCATTTTCATTATAGGATAGCCACGTGTGGGTATAGGCCTGCTGAGTCGATGGAATCGAGAAATTCAATTTTGACAGCATGTTATAAAGATAATCGTTGAGTAGGGAATACCCCACCCCCCTGAGTTTTAGGGGCCCTGATCCTGATTCTGTTTGTTCTGAAAATTTTAGAGTTTGTGCAGAATCACTTGGGTGTCTCAATTAGGGTTTCCTATTAGATAAAATAATAAAATAAATAGGACTTTTAATGAGGGTTGTTACATTCTCCCCACCTTAATAAAAATCTCGTCCTCGAGATTTGGGTTATGATATTTCTTTTAGACTTATGTCACATCTTAATAAAAACAAATTTTAAGGTAGATGACACAGAATTAAAATATCAAATTTTGTGAATATGAGTTGTACAATAAGTAGGACTCAATGGTTCAACTGAATTAGTTCAAGAAATCAATGTCAAACGAATGAGATGAAATGATATATAATTTTCAAAGTGACTAGATTCAAGCCAGAAGATATATATGATCAATAGATATTTAAAATGAATGTAAATGATTTTACCAAGAAATGAAATAGATCAATATTCGCTATTATGAAAGAAATCCTCATGGTATGATGACTATTAGGAGAGGTAAAAACCTGAAAGTTAACTAATTATAGAAGTCATAATTTTTTTTTAATGAAAGAAATATAAGAACTTCTATCTGGAATTTTGTGTGATAACTGTGGTTAAGTGACATTACCAGGGAATGTGAATAAAATGAAATAGGGAATTTGCAAAGGTATGTGACTCCTTTTGCAGTGATAATAATTATGACTCCGATTAGACTGTGCCCGGATGTTTGTGAAATCCTGTTCTAGCGTACCTTAGCGAGATTCATGTTGTTTGTAGGATTACGTGGCAAAGTGCTTCTTTTTTATTAGTAGTTCTTCTACTGACGGAATTAACATTGGTGTCATCGTGCCCAATTTATTTTCCAAAGGTCTTGCCTCGAAAGTTGTGTGATATACTTCAACTTCTGTGGACTTATAATTAAATTTTCATGTGTTTTCTTGTACATTATCACAACTTTACATGCTTCTTACTTGCGTTAATAATTTATGGTAACGCGTTAGAAATTCTTTTGATGGCGTTTTAACTTAAAGGGTTTCCATTGTTTATTTTATCACACGAGCTACGAGACAGATGATCAAACGAAATAATGTTTGATATCGGAAAAGAGATTCCTAATAAAGAAATCTAGACACATATGCTTGTGCTTTATTTCTAATTGACTTTTTGGAATTTCTTATAGATATACATATCTATATAATCACATACATGCTGTAATATACATACCATTCAATGTATTTAACAGATTCATATTTCCAAAAATAAGTCAGATATCAGATCATGATACTATTTAGGGAAATTTTGTCACTTGTTTGACATATTAATATATTATATACTCTGTCTTATCCGGTTCACGCCGAAGAGGTAATCTCAGTATATCCGGACAAACTGGAGAGTCTACTACACCATACCCAGTCTTGCCGGAGAAAATTTTCTATTTCCCATAAATAGTATTTTTAAAAGTGCCTCTTTTATTAGGCTTTTATCCAGAATTAGGGAAATTTGTATTCCCGTAACATATCTTATTCTAGACCAAGTAATATCAATAAACAAGAATTAATAGCAATTAAGTGCTATCGCATGCAATGTTCTAATCGTCATGCTTATGGCATACCAAAACTCATCATACTTTATTTACACAAGTATTTAGCTTATCTTGAAGCTTATACTAAGGCATCTTTTCTTAAGTTCAAGTCTAAATGTTATCATGTGTGCTACCAGTTAATAACAATTTCCTAACTCTTTTATATAAGCTTAGGTATTATTATTACAACACCTATAGGCTTAAATCAGTGGCTCTGATACCACCTTCTGTCACGACCCCCGACCCACCCTGGACGTAATCGGGAGTCGCGAACAGCCCAGTGGTACCGGTGATTATTTTGAAAACGTTGCAGCGGAAATTTCATCAGAATCGTGAGTTAGGAAAAATATCAGAGTTTAGAAACACCAGATTTTATTTATTAAATAGATGGAATAAATCCATGTTTTACAAAGGTAGCTTTAATAAAGATAAATTTTATTACATAAAACAATATTTCTTAATTTGATTTAATTAATAAATAAGCCACTTCTTGATGCCTTTCAATGCCGTATCCATCTCTTAATCCAATCTACTGTAATTACCTGAAACATGTTTGAAAAAGGTTTTGTCAGCGGGAAATACTGAGTGAATCATTCTATTTAATAAAACGACCTGTTTGTTATAATTTACAGTATTAAGGGTGATTACATTGTTTCTATATCAACCAACTACCCACAGTATTTGTCACTCGACTTATTTCTGTGACTGTGGTCAGACCACCCATTGGCTAACTCGTTGTCCAATGGTGGCGGGAAAAAGTAATGTATACAATACCCCACATACCGGCTGTAATTTGGTGACTACAAAGACTTAATCCCTGTACTTATAACTTTGAAAATAAACATGATTTTGAAAAGTAATTTGATAAAAAGAGAATGACTCACTTTATAATCATGCAGATTCATACGACCAAAGTTTAGTCTATAGATAAGCCTTGATATATTGCAGATTTATACAGGCAGAGCTTAGCCTATTGATTTAGCCTTGTAACCTAGTGCACACGAACTAGGTAGGTAACTTAATACAGCAATTACGATAACTCACGAGATTAAAACCCTCACAACGAATGACAAAGTGCAATACTTAAACATCTATCGGATTCACAACGAATGACAGAGTATTCCCCGAGTTCAGGTGGTACTCAAACATCCTGTCAGAATCACGACAAATGACAAAGGATAGCACTTAAACATCCATCGGATAGTTTCTATCGATCGGACATTGAATCGTAGCAGCGATCGAGTTAATACCCTGTATCGTAGCAGCACCCCGCTATACTAATTAGTGATTCGTGTGTGTTTTTAGAGTATTTGGACGATATCTCTGCGTACAATTTGAATTTTATCATCGTTCAATCGCCAGAAATCAAGTTCCAATGCCTGCTATTTATACACGATTTTTGACATGCTTGCGGACCGTAAGACTCCTCCCTTACGGTCCGTAAGGGTTGCATTTTCATTATAGGATAGCCACGTGTGGGTATAGGCCTGCTGAGTCGACGGAATCGAGAAATTCAATTTTGACAGCATGTTATAAAGATAATCGTTGAGTAGGGAATACCCCCCCTGAGTTTTAGGGGCCCTGATCCTGATTCTGTTTGTTCTGAAAATTTTAGAGTTTGTGCAGAATCACTTGGGTGTCTCAATTAGGGTTTCCTATTAGATAAAATAATAAAATAAATAGGACTTTTAATGAGGGTTGTTACAATCCTTGACTTCTTTCGTCCCAAAAGCTCCTTCAAATGCCCCTTGCTTAACAAGTAACCAATTTCCTTTCTAAGTGCAATACACTCTTCAGTGAGATGCCCGAAATCCTCATGATATGCACACCACTTGGACTTATCCTTTGTAGCAGCTGGTTTATCACTTTTTCTCGGCCACCTAGCTTTCTCACCTAGATTCTGCATTGCAAGAATTAGTTCATTGTTATCAACAGAAAAACAGTATTCAGAAATGGGAGGATAATCCTCATCATCCTCTTCCTGTTCCACTGCATGCACATTCTGGTTATCAGATTTGTTGTAGGATTTTGATTTGTTGTTCCTGAAGTAGGATCCTTGCTTTTCCTGTTTTGAGGATCATGTCAGTCTTTCCTGGATCCTTTTATCATCCTCTAATTGGATGAATCTAAGGGCCCTGGTTCTTACTTCATCAAGATTCCTGCAAGGGGTCATAACAAGATCATCATAGAACAGTGAATCCCTAAGCAAACCCATTTTAAAGGCTTCTACAGCCGTAGCAATATCCAAGTTAGGAATGTCTAAGGATTCTTTACTAAACTTAGTGATGTAATCTCTAAGTGATTCATTTTGACCTTGTGTTACCCTATATAGATCACTAGTTAAACGTTCAAATTTTCTACTACAAGAAAATTGACTATTAAACAGATTAACTAGATTAGCAAATGAAGTAATAGAGTAAGGGGGAAGACTTAGCAGCCATTTAAGAGCAGATCCTGTGAGTGTGGATCCAAATCCCTTGCATAGACATGCTTCTTTTAACCTCTCAGGAATTGGATTGATCTCCATCCTCTCCCTGTATTGAGCTACATGCTCCTCTGGATCCGTCGAACCATCATACAGCTTCATGGATGGTATCTGGAATCTTTTGGGTATCTCAGCATCACATCACATAAGGGTGGTGCAAAACGAGATATCCTATGGCTACCGTCTGCGATCTTAGGAATGGGCTTGACCACTCCTGGAACACTGGATATCATATCCTTAAGCTTCTGTAATTCCCTAGCCATAGCTTGATTGATACCTGCATCCTGCATTGAGCCATGGTTAGTGTTATAAGAATTATTGAAAGTGTTACCTCGCAGAGGATTCATGTTTGGAATTCCAGATGTGAATCCATATTGACGGGACTCCGGTATGATTGAAGGACCAGATGAAGCAATGGTCTGCATTGGTATGAAGTCTCCTTGATGAACATCCGAACTTGGGGGCTGCATACTTCTTAAGAGTCCTTAATCCTGAAAGGTGTTGGATCCTTGAAGCTGAGATGATCCTTGAACCTGAAAGGATCCTTGGGGTAGAGAGGATCCTAGAAACTGGGAGGATCCTGGAGCCATGGAGGATCCTTGAACCTGGGAGGATCCTTGGATCTGGGAGGATCCTTGGAAATGGGAGGATCTTTGAACCTGGGAGGATCCTTGAACTGTGTGCATACCCAAATATCCTCCTGGGCTGATGAAGGATCCCTGATGCTGAAAAGAGGATCCCGATGGCTGAAAATAGGATCCCTGAGGCTGGGAGTGAGAGCCAAACGCTTGAACCTGGGAGGATCCTTGGATCTGGGAGGATCCTTAGAAATGGGAGGATCCTTGAACCTGGGAGGATCCTTGAACTGTGTGCATACCCAAATATCCTCCTGGGCTGATGAAGGATCCCTGATGCTGAAAAGAGGATCCCGATGGCTGAAAATAGGATCCCTGAGGCTGGGAGTGAGAGCCAAACGCTTGACTCATAATTGCTGTTCCATAACGCCTTTCTGATGGACCACTTTGATACTGGATGCCCGGAACTGCCGATTGTAGGGTAGTTACAACTGGAGTGTCAAAATTCAATGATCTTGGTATCAGAGGAGAGTGATCCTCCACTGATTTCTTCTGCTTCTTGATCTCAGCGATCTCCCGGAGTATCCTTTCGTTGGTTTTGTCCTGCTCTTGTGCGTGATCCCTCATCTGCAAAATCAGAGTAAAAAGATCATTAGTAGTAGGATTAGAGGAAACAGAAGAAGTTGGTGGTTTTGGGAAAATGGGGGTTTGTCTCTTCGCAGCATTTTCAGCATTCTTCTGGGATCCAGAAGGTGGTGGAGGCAAAGGTGGAACGCCTTGTGAAGAACTGATTGCCGGCATAGAACTTGAAGTGTTCTTCGCTGAGGAAGCCATCCGCTTGGTTGTAACGAACCGAAGTGACCACAAAAATATGAATCTTCTTAGGAATGAAGCACCAATTGCCCCACGGTGGGCGCCAAACTGTTTTGGTCAAAAATCAAGCAAAGATAATGCAACCAAACTTTCTGTTGTGAGGTATGATGCTTGAATCAATGAACAATACTAAGGATCACTTAGAAATGTAATGAACAAGTGACACAATTATTTATACGAGGAAAAAGCCCTTGATCAAGAGTTGATCTCCGGCATAAAAAACCTCGGGTGATGGAAACTACCGATCACCAACTCAGATTAAACAAGAAACGTATTACAACTTTGGATGATAGCGAGCTAGTTACAAGGATCACTAGAGTGTAATGTGCGAAAAAGTGTGTAATCGCCAAGCTAACTGTCGAGAAATGAGAGCAGTTACGAGTGTGTGTGTTTAGCCAAAAATAGCCAATTGTTCTAATTTAGCTCGCCATCCCCTTATAAATTTAGAAAATATCTAAAGTAACTAACTATCCGCATTTCATGCAAGTCTCCCACGAACTCCATAACGTCCATATTAGCCAAGCACGTGCGGAATAAATAGGGAATATGCTCCAGGAATATTGCCAAGACCAAGTCCAAGCACGTACTCCTGCAAAACAACATCATATTCAAAGCAGACAATCGTTAGTGTAAGGATCCTTATGATGATCCTGGATCCTGATCCTACAATACTCTCTGAGGATCACTAATTCAAACAGAATTGAGGATCCCTAAGCCCAACAGTAATTGGGGATCACTGATCATTGGAAAATCCTCCCCTAACAGACTTATTTTGTGACAAACCCTTGTAAACTCATTAACTTTATAGTTAACGTTTTCTAACATGTGTTCTAGGTCTGGACATTAAAGACTTTACGACTAGACATAGACTACGAAAAAGTTCAAACTTAAGGACTTCTTTACTAGATGTATAAGACTTTGTCATTGTATTCTGAAATAGATTTGTTCAAGACTATGTATCAATCCTTTTAGACTTTTCTCTTGTAAACCATGTGTTCATGATTGACGATCGTTACACTACCGCGTTTCCGCCTTGGCGGGGGTATGACAAGAAGTGATGCGGTGTCATAGGGGGAAGGGGGTGGAACCATGACAACAGGGAGCCGTTGGGGCATGGTGTATGCAGGATGCTTAGGTGACGTCTGTGTGGCACCACGTGACCTCACTTTTTTTTTTTCTCAACGAAGCCCAACTCCACGCCACAATGGATGCTTAGGTGACGTCTACATGGCTCCACGTGACATCACCCCTTTTCTCAACGGAGCTCCTACATAACACATGAAATTAGGGAGGAGTTCGGCTATGGTACAAATATTCGTCATAAATTCTTATTTTCGTATGATATCGATGCCAAAAAGACCGGTACTAAACAATAAATTTATAGAAAAGTCTATATTAGATCTATACCGAATTTGCTGGTATGAAACCGATACCTGGTATCAAATGCTTACACATGCCATTCCAGCTATAGCTGGGTGGTAGAGGCTCTTGGAGAAAAGATCAGGGTTTAAATCTTGACATAGGGTGTAATTTAGTATTGTTAGTGTAGTTTAGAAGTAGAAGTAATGCACCTTTGTGCCTTTGCCATTCAAAAAAAAAAGGAGTAAACTTCCGTTTTGCTCCTTGTGGTTTGGTCATTTTAACGGTTTTGCTCAAATAGTTTAAAAATAGCCATTTTCCTCCCTGATTTTTCTAACTTATCTTCATTTGGCTCCCAGCCTCTAACTCCGTTAGGGAGGAAACTGGTGACAAACTCGAAAGATTAGGGAGCAAACTGGCGACAAACTCGAAAGATCAGGAGGAAAATGACTATTTTTAAACTATTGGAGCAAAACCATTAAAATGACCAAACCACAAGGTAGGGCTGGCAATTGGGTACCTGTTAAGACACGATTAGACCTGTTTGACTGAAAAATACACCCTTTGACTTTTTTAATTTTTAAAATAATTAAAATTACAATGTTAGGATCTATCATTTATTCATCTTTGTACATAAAACATAAAACTGTTTTATAAACATGAGGTAGAAAGTAGTTAAACGAGTCGTAATCATGTTTGAAACTTATGTTGTGCGCACCGTCAGAAACCTGTTAAACCTGTTAAGACACGATTTGCCAGCCTTACCACAAGGAGCAAAATGGAAGTTTACTAAAAAAAATCTTACACATGAAATTAGGGAATTTGACTAACTCTAAATTGAGAGAGCGCCACGTCATAAAAAAAGGGGAGGCGCACGTTAGCAAGAACATAGCAAAGCCAGTGAGGTGGGTGAAGAAACTGATGAGACCGGGCGGACATCTCAAAGACATTTCTTTACCCATAAATATTATTTCTTCAACTACAAACAAACACACAAATTAATCTGCAACCGATCGATCGATCGATCGACCATTCATCTCTCTCTCATGGAGTCTGCAGCTGTCTTGCGCTCTTTTAACTGTAAGTTCCCTTGTATCCTCTCTAATCTGTTCATGTGATCTTAGATCTGCTTTTATAAATTAATAATGATACAAAAGTATGACTGTTGGAGATCGAGTTAACTGTTACATCATGTGTTTTTCAACTGATTCAGCTATATTTGGTACCAATGCTTCAGTTATTACTGTTCTTCTCTCGATGATTTAGCTTTAAAACCTAGGCAGCATCCTTATGTGTAATTAGGGTTTAAATAATGAATAACTCTGTGTGTGCGTGTGTGTGTGTGGGGGGGGGGGTAGGGTAGTTAGCACTTAGCAGCCTTAAACCTGGTTTATTAGTTAAGCCGGCTTCGAAAATTCGAAGTGATACGAGCGAGTTCCTGCTTTTTACCTGGTTGTTGATCATAAATTAAGATTGGTTCCACAATCGGATGTGGAACGCGTGTTCCTGACACTGGTTAAGTTAGTTGAGACTAACAAGTGCATAATTAGAATGGCTTGCGGTTTAAGATATTGGACAAATGCATGTATTCCATCTAGGTTCTCATGCCATAGAAAGGGACTGACTATTTATGGTCCTCGCCTCATAACCACTTTGCTAACGGAGTCTCATTGGATCTTATAATATGAAATGTTTTTTTTTGTGGAATTGGATTTGCTACTAAGGACATTTTATCTTGCTCATTGTTCTCTGTCACCGGTTTGGGTTGAGTCAAATGTACATGCATGTTTAGGTTATGTCTCAACTCTCAGTTCACTATGATAACTAGTGGCGGACCTACCTTATAATAAGAGGTAGCCTCCGCTCTGCTACCCCTTGACGATCTGACGGTAGTGTAAATTTTGGAAAAATCTGACCTTTTTTGACGTTTTTCGATTTCGTTACCCATTTTTTTTAAACATTACCTCTATAAGGATTTTCTGGATCCGCCACTGATGATAACTGCGTCTGCAATGTTTCTATCGGTACCTATTGTACAACTTTTAACGTACCAGATATTAAATCCAATGAAATATCAGAGTTTTAAGGAAATCTGTGCATGTTCTTAGTAATCTCTTATATACAGGGCTTGTACAGTTCACCAGTTTTATTTTTCTACCAAGGAGTTGTTTAGAATACATTTGTTATTGATATGTAAACTTATGATTGCAGATGCGATGGGCACTGTTTCACCTTTGCGCCATGCATGCGAGAGACTTGGTGTGGTTTCCATGCATAATGCATCATTTGGTTGTGATCTTCTTTCTTCTCAGAAAAAGCGGACAGGGGCTCTTGTGGCATGTGTGAAGTCATCTGAAGTTGCTGTTGTTGAAAAGGCCAATGGTGAGTGGTTTCTTTTAGTTAAACACCAACTTCTATGGCATAGATCAATCATCATTGTTAGAACAAAATGAAAAAAAAACTTGTTACTTGATGTGATTTTTATTCATAGTAAATGATCCCTTGTCATTCAATCCTGCTGATACCATAAAGATAGCAAGATGAGACTAGTTAGATCCAAATTATTGCATAAGATCAACATTTATCCTCTCTATTCACAATCAGTGCGCGTCTTGATTTTCTCATATAAGCTTTTACGATACAAAAGACTTTCTATTCATTTTTCTTTCTAAGAATTCGGTTTTAAAGTATCACCAAATCTACATTCGTTAAAACCAAGACCTAACAATACCCAATTTTGAGGAAGTCTTTGTAGTTCATTGTGATGCATTAGTGTGAGGTAACCTAAGTCAATGAAGTCAGCCCATAGCCTCTTTAGCAAGAAGTTAAATGAGACTAGGCACAATTACCTTTTTACCCCTAAATTAAAGAAGTCTATGCATTAGTCCGCAACCTAGAACATTAGCGCGGTGTTCAATTATACTCTGAGCATGAAGCGCTAAAAATACATCAACAGTCAACAAAAGCAGAAATTGATGCGTGCCATGTGGTTCAAGTTCATGCAAGCCTATAGCTTTTCCATCAAACATAAGGTTGCGGCATTTAACAAGGAGTTTAATGTCTGAACGCTGCAAGTTGAGCCTATAACAATCACATGTAACTTTGAAACATGTGAGTCATTTTTGGCTTAACTTTGTGATTCAGCTCGCCGCTTTGGTTTTAAAAGGCGCGAGGCGATCCGATGCGGTTTGATCCCAAAAGCCACTGCGTGTTACGCGAGGAGTGCACGTCACGTATGTGAGGCTTTCGCTATTAAAAAAACTAAAAAATTATATATATACATGGTCAACTGCATCATGCTTCTAAATCTTAAATTAAAGCATAATTCATACGTATTAATGTTTTTACTATAATACTAATAATCTTCGCGTGTGGTGTTTCCATCTTAAGGATCTGTGGAGAAAATAACTTCAACAGGTGCAACTTTTCCTAATGGCTTTGAGGTGAATTATTCAAACATAACTCTATTTACCTCAATTACACTGTGTGTGTGTATGTATATATAGTTTTACTCACATTCTTACCATTTGTTATCAGGAACTTGTCCTTGGTGTCTGTGACGAGACACAGATTGCCGAGCTGAAAATGAAAGTAAGCTTGCTCCTCTATCGGCAATTAAATGCCATAACTTTATATTTGATATTAAATATGAAAAGTATTTGTGTTTATATAGATTGGTGGATTTGAATTGCATCTCAAGAGAAACATTAAATCAGCAGAAGCAATCATCCCTATCGCTTCACCTACAGAAGCACCACCGATCCCTAGCAAACCAATGACCGAATCCGCCCCTACTACCCCACCACCGCCACCTGCTTCTCAAAAAGTCACCCCGTTTACAAATATTCCTGTTGAAAAGTCAAAGAAGTTAGCAGCACTAGAAGCTTCTGGAGCTAGTGGATATGTTCTAGTCTTGTGTCCAACAGTATAATATTGCATACCATATTACCATATATATTTTCTTTATGCAAAAAGCTTTACAGGTTCATATTTCATCATCTTTTTTTTTTTTTACTATTGTCAGGTTGGAACATTCCGGAAAGGCAGGACACTCAAAGGGAAGAAGCAGCCTACTCTTATTAAAGAGGTAAATTCCTTTTTGTGGGACTCGCATTTTTTGTAGTTACTTCAAGTAGGCCGTGAAACAGGATCTGGTTGAAACAAATACGTTTTGTTACGGGTCGGGCTGAGCAGGAATATTCTGTGTTAGTTTGTCAAAAATGATTACCAAAATATTGTTTCTGTGACAATATAACTTTTTGAGTAGAATGACTTCGGGTAGTTATATGCTTTAGGGGGTTTTTGACCCGTTTGGCCCTTAAAAGATGAAACTTAGCTCAAATCGGCCCGTTGATAAGTAAATGGGTTGAAATTGACACCTTTAAATAATATTTAATACCATATTACTGGATGTGTTTGCATTTAAACAGGGTGATGTTATTAAGGAAGGACAAACTATATGCTATTTGGACCAGTTTGGCACCGAGCTTCCTGTGAAGGTGAGATATTATTCTATTTTCTCAATTAAATAATAATATAATATTGATAATAATAATAATAACGTGACCTTATATTTTGTGAAAATCGTTATGCAGTCGGATGCAGCTGGAGAAGTCATTAAGATCCTCTTTGATGATGGAGGTAAGCGTTCAGTTTTTCTGGTTGTAGAACAAATAATAACGGATAAAGAATTCGATTTTTATGTACTTTTTGTTAAAAACATTGTTATTTTTGTGTTTTGACATATAATTTTGTGAATCTACAGAGGCAGTCGGGTACGGGGATCCCCTCATTGCAGTGTTGCCCTCGTTTCATGATATCCAGTAAAATAAGATCATCAGTCACATTCGCGTAGTTTTTGGGGGTCCTAAGGTTTTGTGGCTTACTTCTGATCTCGTATCTTTTGTATTCTTCTCATTTGTAGCGTTTTCTAATTTGCCAATTTTTGTGGGATGAAAATGACTTCAGGTCTGCAACAAGAAACATAACAGATCATAAATTTCGTCGACTTGAAAGTTTATAATCTGTATGTCATATGCCAGGATTATATATGTTTCTTGACTTTCTTTCGGTTACTTGTACAAGCATATTGACCCGAGCTTAGGTAGAATTTTGGTGTGGTTCGCTTACTTAGTCCACCATTGCTCCAAATCTAACGTCGTGGTCAAAATATGAATATAATGACCCCCCCCCCCCCCCCCCCACACACACACACACACAAAACCACAAGAAGGTTGTGCAGAACATGTTACCTCAACTCCTACCGATGTAACTTTCTTTTCTCTATAATGTCTTCGGTAGCCTTCGCCACATCCTATGATACATAATCGAAGTAAACTATTCTCTTAACACCAGTTTCTTGAATCAAAATCAGGTATGGCTGCCAGTGATGTGTACGTCCAGCTACACATGTTGGTCCTTATGATTTTCAACATTTGTCTTTACTACTTAATGGTGGTTTAATTTCAAATAGAATGATCTAAAGTCTAATATGACTGAGTTTAATACTGATAATTGAATTTCTACTGAAGTTGATCCTTTTGGCTTTAATAGGAGGATTTAAAACATGTTCACTAATTCAACATCATAAGTTATTTTAATTATGTTTTTTCTTTTAACGGTGAACTTCATGTAAAAGGTTACCACACTCTATTCTACCTCCATTTTACCCACATGGAGGTGATTGGGCTTAGCGCTAATTTTGATCATTTTGAACATAAGCATGGGCTAGTATTCGCTTCGTATGCCCATATACTTCTAAACAAAAATGTGTCATATGTAGTTTTGTACTATTAAAATTTCATTGGGATCATTTTTCTAAGTTTTCATTCCTACCAATTTTTTTGTTTGAAGCTCTTAACATTGTTATTCATTTAAAAAATCTTATTCCCACGACTACCTTAGATTTTCGAGCTTAATGTATTTAGTTGCCTTTGCCATTCTAATGTCTCTTTCACTGTTCTCAAACCCCTTTATGGTATCTCCTTATCAATGATCATGCATCTCACTCTTCTTTTTTTTGAAAGGCAACGCAAACTTTATTTCACAGCCAAGATCCATAGCAAGAAGCTACCGATCCGATTACGCAACAAAAGAAAAGACAAAACAAAACAAAACTAACGTCGCCTGTCCTATTACATTTTAATGTTGAAACTTCGCCATTCGCTCCAAAAAATCTCTTTCAATTTCGACCGGTTCACAACACAGTCATATGCCAGCTCTTTTATGTCTTCAACTGCCTTATATTCATTCATGTGCCCACCTTCGAATCTTTTTTTATTCCTTATTTTCCAAATGCTCCACAGTGCTAACACAATCACAGCATGAATAATTCTCTTCCTGCTTAACGACGCCTCCATTCCATCTACGCTTAGCAACAATTCTTCGATAGACGCGTATGATTGAACTGGTGGAATTTTCATCCAGTAGAGAAGCTGCTGCCAAATTACAGCAACACACCTACAGTTCAACAGAGTATGATCTGCAGATTCGACAACATGGTTGCAGAACGTGCAATTCCTGTTTGGTACCGAAATACCCCTCGCCTCCAACGCTTCTACAGTAGGAATCCGACCCGCGGCTGCTCTCCAAACAAACATATTAGCTTTTAGTGTGGCGATCTTGTTCCAATAAAACGAGCTTCCTTCTGAATTAACATCCGTGCTTCCCGATAAATCCCCTCTTACTGTTTTGACCGTGTACCCAGGACCTGGTACATCTTTCCACGACCATCTATCTTCTATCATCTGCCTCCCTTAAAACCTGTTGTAAAAGAATTGCATTAAGCTGGACCATCTCCGCTTTTTCCTCATCCTCGCCTGGTTCCCTTATCCATACCCAATCCCATAATATACCCCCGTTTAATTTTTTGTAACAATTTTTTATTAATATCCTTTTCTCTGCAGCCAGTTGATATAATAATGGGAACTGATCTCGTAAATGGGAACTGATCTCGTAACGCACCCCCACCGATCCAATTATCGCACCAGAACATGGTTTTATCCCCACTACCCACTTTACTATATAAACTTCCATACACGTTTACGCCAAACTTAGCACATTCCTTATCCATACCCATGATCTATTTCCATACTCCGGAGTTTGCTTTCATTAACGGAAACGAAGCAACCTTCCTGGAGTTATGGTGAAGCGCTTTTATCACTTTTACCCACAGTGTCTCCGGTTCCATTTTCATCCTCCACCACCACTTTACAAGTAATGCCAAGTTCAACTCCTTGATTCCTCCTACACCTAGTCCGCCTTGTTTTTTCGAGGCCACGATCTTCTCCCACTTGACCCATCTTAGTTTTTTATTCGAACCACACCCGCCCCATAAGAACTTCCTTCTTATACCCTCCAACGTTTTTATAACCCCAACCGGTGCCTTATACAAAGATAAGTAGTAGTTAGGCAAACTACCAAGAACCGCTTTCACTAACGTTAGTCTCCCGGCGAATGAGAGGAGTTTCGCTTTCCATGATGCCAATCTTTTGTTAAATGTGTCTATAACTTCTTTCCAGTTAGCTACTCGATTCATATTGGCACCCACCTTTAGGCCTAGGTAACCAAACGGTAAGCTCCCCGCCTTACACTTCAGTGTATTTGCCATATGAATCGCCTCCGCCTCACTCTTTCCGATACCGTAAATGTGACTCTTTTTCTGATTTACCTTCAAGCCCGACACTATATAGAAGACCCGTAAGATTCTTCTAAGATTCTTTATATTTTCCTCTTCCCAACTCCCCATGAACATCGCGTCATCGGCGAAGAACATGTGTGAGATATACGGTCCATCATTCGGTAATTTCACCCCCGAAAACAACTCACATGCCTTGGCCTTTACCATCAACACATGAAGAGCCTCCATAGCTATTACAAACAAAAACGGGGATAATGGGTCGCCTTGTCTTAAGCCCCTTTCGTATTGAAATTCACCGGAAGGCGACCCGTTAACTAAAATTGATGCCCTCCCTGAAAATAAAATTCCCATGATCCAGTTGCGCCACCTTGCTGGAAAACCCATATAAGTTAACACTGAAATTAGAAATTTCCAATTCAATGTATCATACGCCTTTTCTATGTCCGCCTTAAATAGAAAGATTGATTTTTTACCCCTTTTTGCCCAGTTTACTATCTCGTTCAAAACTAGGGGACCGTCAACAATATTTCTACCTGACACAAATGCGGATTGCTCCTCCGACACTACACTTTTTATAACCGATTTTACCCGGTTCGCCAATATTTTAGAAATGATCTTATTAATCACTCCAATCAAAGAGATTGGCCTAAAGTCAGACATAGAAACCGGGTCCAGGTTTTTGGGTATAAGTGAGATGAATGAGGAACTCACCGATTGTTGTATTGAGCAGTGAGTATGAAACTGTCGCATAATATCTTCCACCATTGGCTGAAACACACTCCAGAACTTCTTAATTACCGCAAATGTTATGCCATCTGGACCCGGAGCTTTATCGCTTCCACACTCCCACACTGCACACCTGATTTCTTCTTGCGAAAACTGAGCGACCAACCCTTTAGCCTGCTGCTTGTCCAGTTTTTTAAACCCCTGCTCTGCCATTCTAGGTCTCAATGCCCTGGGTTCCTTGAATTTCTTCTCAAAAGTCAGCCTAACATGCTCTTTGACCAACTTTGGTTCTGAAATCCAAACCCCGTTAATCCATAACCCACTAATCCTACTTTTTGCCTTGTGACTGTTAACCGTGGCGTGGAAGTAGGCTGAATTTTCATCCCCCGCCGCAATCCATCTTACCCTCGCCTTTTGCTTGAGATTCAATGCTACTCTGGATTGCCACTCCCGAGCTATAGTTTTATTGTTTCTCCAACACTCTAATTCTTGCTCTGAAAGAACCCTAACTTCAGCCGCTGATTCCAACATATTAATATTAATCAATGCTTCTTTATACTTTCTTTCTTCGTCATCTTTACTCTCGGCCCGCCATTTTTTAACTTATGTTCTTATTTCTTTTAGTCTTTCCCCCAATAATATGTCTTTAAAACTAGTATCAACCTCGTAGCTTAAACCCCTTAATATCGCATCTTCAGCTCCCTCCATACTTAACCAACTATTAAAGAACCTAAACGGTGACGGACCAAAGCTAGACTTCACCGTTGACAAAATCAATGGACTATGATCAGAGACATCCCTATCAAGAGCCCTTAATGATTGACGCATTCGGCCACAAATTCATAAATTCCACACTCGCCAATACTCTATCAATCTTACTCAGCCTTTTTCCATCACATGACATATATGTATACTTCCTTCTATCAATCTCACTCTTCTATGTTCTTAAACTAGTGATTTGCATTTTGCAACCATAGGTTCAAGTGCAACATGTATTAACACTTCGCACTCAAATATCTATAATCCCTTAAAAATAGTACCCTTAGTTTTGAAATTAGATGTTTATATGTATAATATTTATTTACCGCTTTCAATTAGAACATGTTGATACAAACTATTTTTGTAACCTTAAATTTTTTAATACAAAGTAACAATTTAACCAAAAAAAAAAAAATCTGTTAGAAACCGTTAATCTCTCAAAATCGAGCTGTCAAATCACTAAAACGTCTGGTTCAGCCAACCACTCAGCCTGGCCGATTTGATTTAACTATAAAATTTCACCAAAACCTACTTAATTAGACCATAAAATTCCATTTCACCCGTTTTCAGACCATGTGTAGTGGAAGACACAAATAATGTCCTCACCCTTGGGCTTTTTGCGCCATGTGACAGTCCAGTCAGCAATTGGGCATCATGGGGCGTTTTTTTAAAATGAGTGTAGTGGGGAAGTGGACATTGTGGGGCATTATGTTAAAAGGGGTGTTAAACAATTAAATAAAAAAAATCATCCAAAAATTGTTATTGGGCAAGCAAAAGCAAGAAAACCTGTAATTGGCCAAAGAATTGAACGAAAGGCATGGGAAAAAGGACGCTCCTCAACTTTTTTTTTTTTGAAAAAAACGCCCCCGGGGGCGGTCCTTGGGCGTTGTGGGGCGTTTTTTTGGGGAAAAAAACGCCCAAAACCCCCCACTACGGGTGGTCTCATTATTTCTAGAGGTGCATAAATCAGATATTTAAACAAAACCAGTTCAGGGTTAAAATTAGTTAGGTTATGGTCAACAAGGTAAAAAACAAGGTATGACAATACCCATAATTGTTGGCCCATGCCCTTTGATCAATCATAAGAAGACGATGGTGAACAAATCACTTGTTCGACACTTTTATTAATAAACCAGAAAGTCAAAATCCACATATTACATCAACCATAAACCCTCTATTTATACTAACAAGTACTTGCTAAATAAGTTATCATAAACCAATACCAAATCAAACTAGTAATTAAACACACGATAATTTAAACTAATAATTATCCCTACCCGTTTAAACATTACTTGATAACCAAGTCGGCCAACCAACCTTGTCCGAACTTCTTTTAACAATCTTTATGTTTTTCCGGTTTCTCTCCTCTGACGATTTTATCCGAAGAATTATGATTAACCCTTCACCATGGTCAAGTTGGAACCAAGTCTCAGGCTTTTCATATTTTGTTTTTGGTTTTGAAAGGTTAAGGCGTTTATGACTCGATTGGAATCGGGTTTAAATCATAGTGTACGAAACCCTACATATACTTGACTAATACAATTGGATATGAAACCCGGTAAGGAATAGCCACTTCTATTTCTCGATAGGGGCATGGAAGGGATATAACTCAGTGGTAGAGTATCACCTTGACGTGGTGGAATGGAAGTCATCAGTTTGCGCCTGATAATCGGTTTTAAGTAATTTATTTCGGACAGGTTTACAATCCGTTTTTTTCCACTTGACATGGGGAGGTTATGAGTTCGAGCCTAATTATCGGTTTTAAGTATATTTTTTCCGGATAGGGTTTAAAATCCGTTTTTTTACTAATTAAAAAAAAAGAGAAAATTACTTTTTGAGTCCCTGTATTTTAGTGGTTTTAACCACTTTAGTTCAAAATCAAAAAGTTTAACGCCCTAAGTCCCTAACCGCTCATTTTATAACGTTTTGAGTCCAATTTATAACACTTGTACTTTTTATCTTGGACACAAGTGGTTAAAAGTACTAAAATGAGTGGTTATGGACTTAGGACGTTAAACTTTTTAATTTTGAACTCAACTGGTTAAAACCACTAAAACACAAGCACTCAAAAAGTAATTTACTTAAAAAAAAAAAAAAGGGAAATGCCTGTTGATTTCTGTACGGCTGGTGCTGTTCCGAGCCACCAATAACCACCACCACAGGAGGCGGCGCTGGTGATGGAGCACTTGGCCACCATGGCGTTTCTATCTCCACCGTCGTTGTCTCCACCCTTGCTCAACACTTTGAATTCACCTCTCAGGTACGCCTATCTTCACTCTCACCCCCAATTTCATATCTTCACTTTTAATCCACCAAAATCACCTGTTTCTAATTTTCTTAAAGAAATTCAATTTGAGCTTTCATCGGAGTGAATTCAATTTCCAAACATTTTCACAATTGTTAAAAACAGTCGTTTCTATTGTTTAATTGTAGGTTCCTGAAGGTCTGAGTGAGTTAATTCAAGAAAGCTCAATCAAACTGGTAATTTTTTCAACTATAATCTCAAATTCATTGGTCCTTTTACTTCTAGTTTCCAATTCGAAATCAAATCTGAAACCCTAGGTTTTAGTTAGTTAGTCCAGTAGCTATGTATGTGTAGCGGTGTAACTAGAAAGTGAAAAAGTTCATGCCCTGGTCAACGTTACTGTCACTGACTCAGCGTCACACAACTAAACTTTTAAGAGTGCGTAGTGGTATAACTAAAATTACATTTACTTTTTAACCTTTTTTTAAATGTGACTAAATTGTTTGATCGGTTGGATTGTGAGTTGGCCCCACACCTCAAGCCCTTCGCGCCCGTTAATCCCCTAGTGTCCCCTCGTTGGCGAGCCGGAGCGATTTTTGGCACCCTTAGTGGGTGACCTGGCAGGGGCGTCAACTCCGCTAAGCCACTACACGTAGTCTTATTGACATTTTAATTAACAAATTAATTGAAGGTATAACCAAGTATCAAACGCATGGAGGGAATCTAAACCTCCATCAAACACACCTGAAGAAGCTTCTAGGCTTGTAAGTCACACCCTACAGCGACACCCAACACCCAATATGGAGGGCTTATGGTCGTTCTGCGTTCTCCGTCTTCCGCATCTTCTGGTTGATGCGCCATCACTCGCTGACGGGATCAAGTTTGAGTTGCACACGCTTCCGGTACGAACAGTTTCTGCTACACTCGAAGCTCACAATTCATACAAGCTCGAATTTTTACTAACGTTACTAATGTGAATGCGTTTGATTCGAAATAGGTGGACGCAAAGGCAGTAGCAGATGGGGATACTATAACAGTCTATGTTAGTACCTCGGATGCCCGGGAGTCATCGTGTGTTCCCCAAGAGGTACAAATGGCTGCGGTTGAACGTATTGAAGCCCTGGCTGAAATGAACTACACCAAAGCAGATTCATTGCAAAAACGAATCACAGACGCGGGCTATCGGTAATAACTAGTGTTTGTATCATACTACTCTAGTTTTTAAAGTTTTTCTGAATCATGTTTATTGGTTAACGCAGGTTACTGTATATTGATAATCAGGAAATTCTTGCACGAAAGTACCGGATTAGACTAAGGTATCCAAAACAAATTTTTCTTTTTGCTAAGTAAGAGAACCCGTTAGGGAAAACTCATGAGGTCCACGTAAAACGCATTTTACGTTGGGCATGTGGCCTATGGTCGTTTGTCACCACATCTGGCCTGTTTCCGTCCATATCTTAAGAGCCCATAACTCTAGATAGATCAAAACTTATCCATGTTTTAAGTTGGGCCCTTTTCTAGCCAACTTGTCCTCGTCATGTTCTCTAGCAGTATACATATCTTGCTCTACACTTGTAATTTCTTAGTTAAGTCTGTTTGGTGTAATATAAGTGAATGAAAACAGGGGAATAGATGCACCTGAACGCTCAATGCCTTACGGAAAAGAGGCTAAGGATGAGCTCGTAAAGATAATTGAAGGCAAGTGTTTGAAAATTTTGATATTTGGCGAAGATCGTTATGGGCGTTTTGTTGGAGACATCTATTGTAATGGTGTCTTTGTACAGGTAATTTGGTTGTTGCCATACATTCATGTCCCTGCAGCTGCAACACAACTAATTTTGTGAAATTTGATTACACAGGAATCATTGTTGAAGAAAGGACTTGCATGGCATTACACGGATTATGACAAGCGACCCGAATTAGAAAAGGTGATTGATCACCAACCTAACAACAATCGTCTTTTTTGTCGTGTGAAAATGGTTTAATTGGTTTGAAGTTTGATTTAGTGGGAGAAAGATGCTCGAATTAAGAGAGTCGGGTTGTGGGCTTCATCAAATCCTGAAATGCCATGGGAATGGAGGAAGAATCGTCGTGAAAACAGACATCCACGCGTGCATGCCTAGCTGGCAAAGTGGGTCCACCTCTGTTGCTGACAAGTCATCCTCGAGGTTTGTTATTGTTCACGTTGTTGTTGCTACATTCAAGATTTGATCATTACAAGGGATTTAGAGTTTTAGTGGTTTCTTGATTGTTAGTATTTATAGGCTTATCATCTTATAAAATGACTCGCGGAAAGATGCCACATAATGATGCCAACACTCAGGTTTAAAATTTGTTAGTAGCAGAAATAGGGATTTGCATAAAACGTTGAAACCGATCGAAGCATGTCGATGGTTTATGGTTCGGTTTGACAGTTTAATGGTTCAAACGGTTGTATTACATTTACGAATCATCTTTATCATTTAAAGATTTTGGATGTATACTAACACAAGGGTTTATAATGTAATAAAGATTGATAAAACACAAGGGTTTATTAAGTTGCTATCTAAGATCCCAAAATTTGAATAAAACAAAGTAATAATTTATACACAAAATCACTCTAAGCATATATGTATGCACAAAAAACACAATAATTTCAAAGAACAAATCATGAAGGCAAAAATAATTAAAAAAAATCTTAAATATCTTAACTTTCGTCTCGTCGTATACGTGATGGAGCCGGTGGTTCAAGGGCTGCATCATTACCATTTGAAGAATCTTCTTCCGGCATTGATAAATGCCCGTTCGGGTTCTGATAATCCTTCATATACCTGCTTAAACTTGGGTTAGATACGGCACTTAGTTGATCTCTTTCTCGAGGCAAAGGCAAGATCGTCATTTCACCGGATTCATTCTCGTTTTTGTAATAAAACCCATCTTCCACGATATCATACGCGTTTCCCGTCCGGACTTCTTGAGCGAGCGAACACCAACAGCAGCATAGCCACAATGCACAATCAGTAACCGCAGGTTTACCAAAACAGAAATCTGATGGTGGCAACTTAAACCTTTTTCGCATTTGAATCCTCCAAAATCCGCCGTAAAGCAAACCAAATAAACAAAGAAACATCCCTGTGATCCCCAAGATCTCCCTCACTGTCTCATTGTCGATATTTATAGCGGCCAAATTAAATATCCAAAACGGCGCCAAACAGAATAACAGAAACGTTGCGATATGCACATACATGTTTCCAAAACCGAGCCTCTCCATATTCCATCCGAATACGCAACAACTACAAAACAATGATAGATATGCTAATGAGATATCCTCCCAAAAATCAAATACACCTCCACTCCATTTTGGACTACTTATGATTGTTCTTGAGTCGTCTTTTAACGCAAACGAGAATCTACGCTCAGACGGTCCCAATATTTTCCGGGTTGATCCGGTACTACTCTCGGCATCATCTTTCCTTAGTTGGGATTCTTCGTCAGAACCAGTGTCGTAGTCCTTCCCAAGAGGACTAATGACACTGTAGACACCAGCAATTGCAGGGGCGCCGATTGCCACAGTGACAGTCAGCGCCACTCCAATTGCTGGTCTTTCTGATCGCTTGTACCCAACGTTCAAACCACATAGCGCATATTGCGCAAAACAATTAAGATTCAACAAGAACACAACAACCATCATGTGTGCCCATTCATGAGGCTTGGAACTCGCGTTCTTGCAATATACCTTCCTCAACTTTGTAACGTCTTCGGATCTCCATCTCAAAAGCAATACTAGATGATAAAGCCGGTGCGGGTGTTGGTACAAACACATGAGCGTAAACAACGCATTGAGAATCTGGTTGTTAACTTCAAACCACGCGTTTCTTTGCGATTTCTTGGGAAGCGCGTGGTTTAACATACCCGTCATTACAAGGAACAGAATCGCGCCCGAGATAGCAACACAAACAATCCATAACAAAAGAACCATGTTCATTGGATTCTTGATCCATTCTCTAGCCATGTTTTTAAGCAACCGGTAATCGATTTCCCTACCTAAAACCCTACGAACACTTCTTCGAAACAAACTGTTATTGATACTGTTACTGTTACCGTTATTGACGCGCGAGGACTCATCGTTCTCGCGCTCCAGCCGTTGGAATTTTACCTTTGGGATGTCTAGTTTAGTAAATCCAGAAAAACTGGTTCTGAATCCACTGGATTTCTTATCTTCAACTCCATTGTTATCCATTGATTAAATTGAAGCTCTAATTTTGAGATTAAAACTTGGTTTGAAAATATTGAAACCGACCTAACCGAAAGTTAAAAGTAAAAATACCGGCCGTGAAACCAAACCGATGACCCGTTTGAACGGATTAAAACCGAACCGTGAACATTAGATATCAGATCACGTAAATTTTGAGTTGAAAGTGAACAGAGGAATTGAATATGGAAACGAACAGGAATTGATTAACAGGAGATGATGTTTTTTGTGTTATTAATGAATAAGATAAGATGTTTGACGGAGATATAAATGTAAAACTTGTACGAAAGAATGATTGAAGAAAGGGACGAAGAACGAGTTTATTGACCGACTGTTTTGATAAAGTGTTAATGGTGACGTGGCCTCTTCGAGAAGAAGACGACCGAACGTTGCCAACGGAGGAACGACAGCGTTTTAAGAAACGTGTTGAATGTGTGCCCTTCTTCGAGAAGTCGACCAAATGGTGGCTGGCGAGGGAAAAGTAAAACGACAGCGTTTGGACTCTGTACTTCTTTTTATTTTTTTAGGGTAAATTACACTTTTCGTCCTTTATGTTTGTATCGAATTGCAATGGATAACCTTTAACTTTAATAATTACAGTTACAGTCCTTTATAT
Source organism: Helianthus tuberosus (assembly GCA_030545235.1). NCBI lineage: Eukaryota > Viridiplantae > Streptophyta > Magnoliopsida > Asterales > Asteraceae > Helianthus > Helianthus tuberosus. The sequence goes on from CM060399.1 coordinate 113,705,825, forward strand.
GGAAAACTCGTTACACCTTTCGTCCTTTAACACTAACTAGGCTAAAATTTTCAGTTAAGTCAAAACGTTTGCCTTGCACATAAGGGTATAATCGTCTTTTTACATTATTATTTAAAAAAATACTTTAAGAAATTAATATATATGATTATTCTCATCAATCCCAAAATTCACCACCAAAACCCACATGTTCATCATCAATCCCACCTGTTCATCATCTTCCCCCACCCACCATCAAACCCCAAAATTCACCTGAAATGCTTCATCTCGACGACAACCTCCATGTCGTCAACGATTATTTTCAGATCAACAATGTGGTGGTGGGGGTTTCGTGGTGGTCGTCTGATCTGTGGCGATGGGGTTCGGTGGTGGTCCTCAGATCTGTGGTGGGTCGTCGGATCTGTGGCGGTTAGTGATTGAGCTAGGGTTTAGATAACGGAGAGTGACAGAGGACTTACCGGCGATGACGGGGATGGTGTAGAGTTCGAATCGGAGGCTATGCTCGTTGTCGGCAGGAATGAGTGGGTTTTAAAATTGATTGTTGCAGTTTATAAAATTGAAAATTGATTGTTGTAGTTTATAAAATCGAAAATGAAAAATTGATTGTTGTAGCGACTCATTCCCGTCAGCGGGAATGAGTGGGTTTATGATGGGATGTTACAGCCAGAGCTGATATTTATCTTGTGAATCGTATGATGAAGTGGTTAATGGTGATGGGTTGCAGAATCTTGTCGATTGTTGTTAATGGTGATGGGTGGTGGTCTTTGGGAGGAAGAGAGATGGGTGGTGAGGTGTTTAGGTGGTGGTAGTAGTAGGCGTTGTGGTGGTGGCTTGAGTGGTGTCTGGATGGTGGCTGGGGTGGTGGCCGGATGCTGCCTGGAGTGACAGCGGTGTAGTTTTTGTTATAAGGTTAGGGAGAGTGAAGGTGTTGACTTGAGAGATAGAATATTTTTTGTTGATTTGTTTTTTATAAAATAATTTTAACTAAGTTGATAAAATGACTAAACTACCCTTAATTGACCAGTCTTAACTCAAAATTTTAACATGGTTAGTGCTAAAGGATGGAACGTGTAATGAGTTTTACAAAAAAAAGGACTGTAACTGTAATTATTGAAGTTAAAGGTCATCTATTGCAATCTGGTATAAACATAAAGGACGAAAAGTGTAATTTTTCCATTTTTTTATTTACAGAATTGATCCTGTTAGATCATTGTATTGACAAATAGAATTATGAGTTAAATGCCATTTTAGTCTATGTGGTTTTGGCTAATTTGACAGTTTAGTCCAAATATTTTATTTTTCACCAGTGGGTCCAAAAAGGTTTCATCATTGTCATTTTAGTCTACTGGGTTAACTTCATCCATTTTTTGTTAACAAGAAGGGCAATTCGGTCATTTTATATGTAATTCTGTTAACTAGAAGGGCAATTCGGCCATATAAAATGACAGAATTGCCCTTCTCGTTAACAGAAATAATGGATGAAGTTAACCCAGTAGATTAAAATGGGAATGGTGAAACCTTTTTAGACCCACAGACAAAAAATGAAACCTTTAGACTTAACTGTCAAATTAACTCAAACCACATGGACTAAAATGACATTTAACTCTAGAATTATTTACAGAATTGATCCTGTTAGATCATATTGTATTGACAAATAGAATCTCGTAGTGTTATCAAATTTTATAATAGAGATACTGAACCTGTATTACCCTTAATTAATTATCATTATTGCAAGTGAAAATGAATTTTAATTAATTAAATATGCACTAATTAATTGTGTCAATCTAAAGTCATGCCTTTCAGATGGAGTGAGATCATCTACTTCATGTGCATATTGTGGTCATATGCCCTCCAACGTGTATATACTCTTGTTCGGACAGGGAGAACGAGTCGCAGACCAATATTATATTCATACATATGACGTGTAGCCGCAGCTGCTTGGGCGATGCGCCATATTCTTCCATGAGTTAATGATAAACGATCCATCCACGAGACAAAATACACAATCGGAGGTATCATTAGATCATAAAATCACACGTTTTTGGCTTATACAAGTTGTGGCAAAGCTTGAGATTTCCGACCGGAGTTACATACCCTCCATTACTGATCGAAAAATTCGGGGGGTTGGCCGCCCCCACTATGCTGCGCCCCAAGCATGTTCAACAATTAAGTAGTCAAGAACATTTAATCAACAAAATTGTATATTACTAATGGTTAGACCATGGGGTATGGTTTGGATAGTCCCCAAAGGGACCATCCGCCACGTCACCGTCACGTAAGCAAGACCTAAAAGGAATGGACCTAGGGGGTGGGGGATGAACCCCTTATATATATATATATATATATATATATATATATATATATATATATATATATATAGGGCAAGGATGTATAGAAAACCCACTTTAATTTAGAAAACCCGGAAAACTCTAACCTCTCGATGTTTTTTTTTTTTAAAAAAAATATACACATGTTATATACATGTTTTTAAGGTATTTGGGCAAAAAAAATCAAAAAAGCGCCGAGTAGATATTTTTAAAAAAAATAAACAAGTTTTGGTGTAACACGTGTTACATTCATCTGACATATTTGTAACACGTGTTACACCAAAACTTGTTTATTTTTTTTTTAAATATCTACTCGGCGCTTTTTTGATTTTTTTTGCCCAAACACCTTAAAAACATGTATATAACATGTGTATATTTTTTTTAAAAAAAAAAATCGGGAGGTTAGAGTTTCCCGGGTTTTCTAAATTAAAGTGGGTTTTCTATAGATACTTACACTATATATATATATATATATATATATATATATATATAGGGGACCGCTAAAATGAAAACCACCTCCAGTTATGAGAACCATGAGAACCACTTTCTAGCTCTTTGATCAATTAGATGGATGGATGAGATTTAAAGTTGTTAATATTAATATTAAAAGCTTTTTGTCTTATTATGTTTTTATTATTTTATTTATAAAGGGTATTTAGGTAAAATTGCTTTTTTTTTGTCTTTTTATAAATATTATTTTTAAATGTCTTTTTTGTCCTATTCATTTATTACTTTTATATTAAAAAACAGATTTTTATATTAAAACAATATTTAAAATTCAGATTTTAATAATAATTTTTTTTAATGATTAAAAAACAGATTTTTATATTACGTTTTTTACGAGTGTTTTTTTACGGAACGTTTTACGCCCTGTTTTTTTACGCCCCGTTTTTTTACGAGCGTTTTTTTTACGAGCGTTTTTTTACGTTTAACGTTTTACGTTTAACGTTTTACGTAGAACTTTTTACTTTTTACGTTTTACGTTAACACTTTTTACGATTTACGTTTTACGCGCCGATTTTTTCACGTAACACTTTTTACGTTTTACGCGCCGATTTTTTCACTTAACACTTTTTACTTTTTACGTAACACTTTTTACGTTTTACGCGCCGATTTTTTCACGTTTTACGTAACACTTTTTACGTTTTACGTTTTAGGTAAAACTTTTTACGGTTTACGTAAAACTTTTTACGTTTTACGCTTCGGTTTTTTACGGTAACGTTTTTTTACATTTTACGCGCCGGTTTTTACGTTAACATTTTTTACGTTTTTTCAACTTACGCGCTGTTTTTTTAAGCGTTGTTTTTTACGTTTTACAACTTACGCACCGTTTTTTTAAACGTTTTTTAAGCGTTTTACGTAAAACTTTTTAAACTTTTTACGTTTTACGTTAAACTTTTTAAGTTTTACGTTTCACGTAAAACTCTTTACGTTTTACGTTAAAAAGTTTACGGTTTAGATTAAAAAGTTTACGGTTTACAATAAAAAGTTTACGGTTTAAAAAATTTACGTTTTACGTTAAAAAGTTTACGGTTTTGGCACTTTTTTCAAAAAAATTTTCACAAAAACGAACACACCCAAAAATCGCAACTCGGTAGATGTCTCAGATAGATTGTTATCATCATCGACTGGGGAAAAAAAATTAAAAAACAACAAAAATCAGAAACAATGATCGGATTCTTGAAAAAAACGGGGCTTGGTTCAGATTTTTCCCGATAATCAAAGGCTGCAAAGTGGGGTTGCAGGTTCAAAAATCTACCATCCACCAACCGTGCCGCGCCATCGTCAACAAAATATACGTTTTTTTTTTTTTTTTTTTTTGCATCATCACCGCCCAAATTCACTGGTCGAAATCTACCAAAAAGCACCAGATTCAAAACATTCAAAAGGGACCCAATTCAACAGATTCAAACATTCAAAAGCACCATGAACATCATTCAAACAGATTCAACAAATTCAAAAAGCACCAGATTCAACTGAATCAAACCCAGCAAAAACACTTACAAAAAAATTGGTTTTTTTTTTCTTTTTGCGTCATCACCGCCCAACATCAAGAACACAGATCAAACACCCACCAGAGAATCAAAAGCACCAAAAAAATAGAATCAACCTATCAACAGTTGATTCCACACCTATCAACAGAATCAAATAGATCAAACCCACAAAAATCAAGAAACCCCCAAGAAACTAAAAAAATTTGTTTCCAGATTCAAAATTTTCAAAAGCACCATCAAAGACCTTACCAAACACCAGCACCACCAACACCGTCGCCCAATGGTTCATCCACCGCAGCTCACACAGCCACCGCCTCCAAACACCAGCACCGCAACACCGTCTGGCCACCCCCCACCACCGGAAGAAGCCCCCCAAAAAAACCCTAAATAAAAACCCACTACACCGTCGACACACCACTACCATCACCGATTTCTGCACAAAAACCCCCACCGGTCTCCCCACAAAACCCCCACCGGTCTCCCCACAAAGAGATGAATGAGAGATGGGTGTCGGCTTGTTGTCGGAGGATGGTGTGGGTGTCGGCTTGTTGTCGGATGGTGGTAAAGGCGGTGGTAAAAGCTTGCTGTCAGATGGTGGTAAAGGCGGTGGTAAAGGTGGGTTTCAGGCGTCGTCATCATCTTCGTTTTATCGGGGATGCGGCAGTGGTAAAGGCGGAGGTTCGATGGTTGTTGTGGAGGAGGAAGTGGAACTAGATCAGCTTGTATTTCAATGGAATTTGGGAATTCCATTCACACAGAACTTGAAAAATGGAGAATAGATGAAAGTAGGAAATGGAGAGAGAAGGGAAAATGAGGAGAGATGAGAGAGGCATTAATAATGTCAGGAGACTTTAAATGCAAGAGAGAGAGAGATTAGACATTTATAGGAAATGACCATATTACCTTTTCTCCTAATTGGTTGAGAGTGGTTCTCATGGTTCTTATAACTGGAAGTGGTTTTCATTTTAGCAGCTCCCTATATATATATATATATATAGTGTAAGTATATGGAGAAAACCACTTTTATTGAGAAAACTCGGGAAACTCTAAGCTCCCGACATTTTTTTTTTGAAAAAAATAACACATGTAATATACATGTTTTTAAGACATTTGGGCCAAAAAAAACAAAAAAGCGCCGAAGGGTTTTTTTAAAAAAAAAAAACAAATTTCAGCAACTTTGCTGTGTAACACGTGTTACACAAAAAATGCTGAAATTTGTTTATTTTTTTAAAAAAATCCCTTCGGCGCTTTTTTGTTTTTTTTGGCCCAAAAGTCTTAAAAACATGTATATTACATGTGTTATTTTTTTTCAAAAAAAAAAAATGTCGGGAGCTTTGAGTTTCCTGGGTTTTCTCAATAAAAGTGGTTTTCTATATATCCTTACCCTATATATATATATATACACATATGTGTGTGTGTATGTATGTAGAGGTGTGTGTGTGGGAGAGTGGCTCGTCGCCACTGGCTTGTGGAGGACGGAGGAGCCGGAGCTGGGGACGGCGCCGGAACAGAGGGGTGGGGAAGACATGGCGGTGAGCAAGAACGGGCCAGGGGACGAGCCCCATACCCCTCGGTCTTATGCAATATGACCCCAAAGATTTTGTCAGAGTTGGTGGTATGATATTGACATCACAAAGCAAAGGGAAATTAAAAAAGCATTCTATTAACAAGGCTGCAATGAGGCCCCACAAAAGGCAATAAATATGCAACCACGGAATAAATGAGGCCCCACAAAAGGCAATAAATATGCAACCACGGAATAATAATAATAATAATAATAATAATAATAATAATAATAATAATAATAATAATAATAATAAAAAATTAATTAATTAAACATTTGCTTGAAGAAATCAGGGAGTTAAGTAAGATCATCCTCCTCCATCTCCTTGGCCTTCAGCATCTCCTTCACTCTCAACAAAAGAGTTGTCTTCCATGCATCCTGTTTTCGCATAAAACAACCAAAACAGTCCACAAAATATGCATATTGTACTTTACAAAAGTTCATTAAATATTATAAGTTATTATAAAAGACTAAATTATTTCTTGAATGAAAAGTTGAAACCAAGGTACTGCTTATTGCATTTTTATAAGCCAAAGAATGTTACCTTTCTTTTAAAAACTCTTTTGAAAACAACTATATAATTTTGCAAAAGTTATCAACATGTCCTACAATACCTTAAATTCAAAGATGAGATCTTGGAACTTAACAATAAAATAATGACCTCTTACCAGCTTAGTCATGCTATCGAATTCCTTGATCGCATCAGTAAATTTTTCAACATCTTCCTCCTCAATCGAAGCAGTCAAATCCTGCCGTAGATAAACAGATTTTAGATATAGAACTATCATCAATATTTCCAAAATGCAACATACCGCCAGCAATTTGTATTCACGCGATCCTGTGAAAGTCGGGTCCATATCCTACAGAAGCAAATACATATTCAGATGACATCTCTAAACACAAAAATACTTCTCAGGGAAATGAAGAAATCTAACACATGACCTGATATTTTTCCAACGCATTTGTAATCGCCACGTCATCACCTTTACAGAGTTGGCAAATGCCAGCATTGAGTAGATGCCCTTTAACTCCATATTTAAGCAGATTATTGCTGAGTGCCTGTCTTGCAATGTCTTCATAAATTTCAATTGCTTTCTGATATCTGACACAAATTTTCGGCAGTGTGTCTTGTAATTTTGAAGATTGAAAAGGGTATATAAGTAATATGTAGACGGTTGAACGCGCTTACTGTTCCATCTCAGCAGCATATTCTGCAATTTTCAGCCTGCATTGATTTGCAGAACTACTGACTTCTTCACCTTGATAAAGATCAGCTGCTTTATCATAGTAATCCATAGCTTTCTCCAAGTTTTGTTGCTGTTCATATAACTCAGCTATTTCCTGCATAAAAAGATGAATTAAAATCCAGTCGACTTATGTTTTTTTTTTCTTGTTAAGATTCATTTTTAAGGTCTTATATTATCTAATGTTTGGTCTTATATATTGTTCTTTACATTAAAAATAGTTTGCCATAGAGAAAGAGATCCAGAAGTGTACCTTACAGAACCTTGCAGACATACTTAGCCTCCCGATTTCCATGAATAAATCTAAGGCTTGCTCTAGGCGAGCAATGCACTCTGCAAAGTATCCGACAATACGAGGATAAACTTCCTTAAAATAAACGGTGAGGGAAAAATATGGTCATATTCACATGGAAATTTATATGTGAGAGAATAAAAGATTTCATAGGGCTTCTACATTTTAAAAGGAATCAAATCTTATAACGTCTGTTTAAAATAGCACGCCTTAGGCATGAGGCGACGTGGGTAATACATGAGCTTAGCGTAATAGCGCCTTCGCCTCACGCCTTAGCTGTGAGGGCAATAAGTGTCTTAGAACGCGTCACATATTTTTAAAACAAAAAATATATCTATTGCCTACAATTCCCTAAAAGGTTACATAAGAACAACATGAATGCTTGGACATGGACCATTTAACTGTAGCGAAATCATGTATATAAGTAGAAAAGATGGACACCTGTAGTGTTTGTTTTCTTATAACAATGACCTGCATCAGCATATGCATTAGCAGCTTCATGTTTGCTATCCAACTGCAAACCGAGACAAATTATAATTACAGGATTTAGTAGTCTATACAGTCCCACCAGAACCTCTTAGTTGGAGGGTTCGGCTATAAATTATTTTCACATATAGTAAGAAAACTCACGTTTTCCTATAACTTTATACCGCGTAAAAACTCATATTTTCATCTAAAAAACACCTTTTCTCCATTAAAATTCATACTTATTTTTCTCTCAAAAATCACGTTTTCTTCTCTGCCGGCGATATTTTAAAATGTCATACTCGACAACATACTTGACCCTATCTTACCTTCAAATAGCACTCAGCTAATTTGACATATACACCACCAGCTTGATCCCCTGAGAAAATGTCATATAAGGAAGAAAAGACACAAACATTGAAATCATAAATCATTAAAAAAATTATATATTATAAAAAAATCATCACAAACACATCGAAAGCCCTATTCGATAAATCAAAGCAACAACATCAGATCAATAACATTAATATATCATACAAATGCCAACGGACACGCATAATTCGTAACATTTTAACATGTGAATCAAAATCTATACCAAGGCTTTAATTAATAAGAATGGCATTGATAACTTACATGATTTTCCAATTTTGTAAAAATTGGCAGCTTTTTCGTATAAATCGGCAGCGTCTTCATGTTTGTTACCGAAGAATTTCCAGTCGCTAAGCTTCTTATCGGCTTGCTTTTCGAAATCTTCACCTTTTGCGATTTGATCAGACATTCTGTTTGTTTGTTTGGTTCTCTGTTTTCCGGGAAGAAACAGGGGAGGGGTGGGAATAGAAAAGCTTAAAACGAGGGTGTGATATGTAAATAGGTAGTTATACCGTTATTATTCAACTATTTGGATTTGTCAAAACTAGTCCTTCCATTCCATTTTTCTATACCATATACATCAAAACTTAACTGTGTATATATGCTTTGACTCGTGTATCATTTTTTATGTCATGTAATAATACCATAATACATGTTACGTGAATTTGATTTGAGTCTAGGCCGGCCCTGAGAATTCGTGTACCCTGTTCGAGCTCGGAAAAATGTGCCCTTAGGCCTTAACAAAATTGAGTATTTGGCTCACTAAAGGTCTAAACCTAATGCCAAAGCGGTTAATAACTAATCTAAACCATAAGAATAGTTTTGTAAGCAGTGGCGGACCTAGCCTATTAATTTAGGGGTATCCCCAAAAGAATTTTTTATCGAGCAATCATACAATAATAAAAAAAGAAATTTGTTTTTGGGCTTGAGGTATGTTTATCAATTGGGCGTCTTTCAATTATATTATACTTAATTTGTGTTTAATTATTATATAAGTTTGGTGTTGTAAAAGGTTTAGGCTTATAAAAATTTGGAATTTTAATAAATTAAAGTATCCTAATTTTTAGAGGTGTCCTCGCATTTGTTCAAGTGTATCTTTTATATTAAACCGAAAAAAAATTGCACTACGAAAACGAGGTTGAGCTATAGCCCGTGATACCCCTCATTGTATTATAAGCCCGCCACTGTTTGTAAGGGGCCTATGTTGATGTTTGTATGGATGTACCCGATTAAAAAATATTTTACATATACATATCGGGTTTTTTCATAAAAAAACGTGCCCCTCAAAATATCGGACCCTGGCCGGTGGTCATCCCCGCCCACCCCAAGGCCGGCCATGATTTGAGTATCCACTTTTTGACTTGTGTATAACAAAAAAAAATGTCTGATATACACCCACAAGTGATGACACACGACTATGAGTCGTGTGATATCATAATCATTCGCTTAACAACGCTTCGACGTAGATTAGACACAATCTATTCAGGCGTCTGACTAGAAGATTGAAGTAGCATTCAAGTTCGTTTGTTTTTTTTTAATTGTTGCTAGCGTTATAGCGTATGATACTATTTAAGAGGTTTATAATAATAAGGTTACTAGGTGTGGTATAAAGCCCCTAGGGGCTTTATCACGCCACCTCAGTGTCACTTACCGCCACGTCACACAATGAGCTTTAAAGCATCTTCCTTTAACTTGCATGCAATAGTTTAAAGCCACCATCATCATTACCTAATTATTATTTTTTATTTATATATTTTATTTTTTTAATTTATATGCCAATTTTAATAACTACAAAATATATAAAAAAAACATAATTTCATTAAAATAAAATAAAACATTACAAAGTCCTAAAAATGCAAAATTAGAAAATAAAGTACTAGAAAATAAAAACTACACATATTTCGCTCGAATTTGTGCCTTACAAGCCTCCAAAATGACTCGGTCTTCCTCTACTAGTTGTGAAAAGTCTTTCGTGAGAAATTCCATATCTTTCTGGATTTATTTATCCATTTTTAGTTCTTGCTCATTTTCCTTCACCGAGAGAAGCTTGTTGAGTCTATTGTCAAACTCGTCCAACCTTGACGGGCCATCCGATGGCGTTGAAGAAGACATGTCTCGTGTTCGTGCAACTGCCTTACTTCTATCACTACCCTTTGGTCGTCGCAGCTCTTGCAATTCTTGTGGTTGTTCAAATTCCTCGAAGTCGTCGTTTAGATTAATAGTAGTACGGGCATCGGACTCAGATGGTTCAGTAGTGGATGTTGATTTGAACTTTTTTGACCTATGGGCGGTTTGGACAAACGGCGGTACAAGATGCCACTTGGGAGATTTGCGAAGAAGCTCCCCCGAAGGTATCATCGTAAACGGCGGTCATAACGTCCACGTCCACGTCGCCCGAACCGCTTCTTCTTCTAAGATTGTTGATGAAATTACTATGTATGTTGTTGAAATTGCTAATCTTGATCCGCATTGCGGTCCACCTGCCCGAAAAAGAGTCGGTTGTACGATATTCACCATAACCCATTTATAAACAACACAAATGGTATTAATAAATATTTCAAATGAACAATTTCAAACAAACGAACAGTTTTTTCGAAGATTTAAAATAACAACATTTATAAAAAAACACAAATGGAATTAATAAATATTTTAAAAATATAACGTTTTAAAAAGCGTGTGGTTTTAATAAATAAATGGTTTAAAAATGAACGAATTTCGAACAAACGAACGGTCCAAAAAATAGAAGATTTAAAAAAAGATAATGAATAACGCTTAAAAATAAAAGGAATGTTTTACAAAGAATGATTCTAAAAGGAACGGTTTAAAAATAAACGTTTTAAAAATGAACGACTTTAAAAAAATGAAACTTTTTAAAAATATAAGGTTTTAAAAAGCGAATGATTTTTAGTAAACAAAAGGTTTAAAAAATAAACGAAATTCGAACAAACAAACAACCCAAAATGGAAGATTTTAAAAAGTATAAACGATTCAAATAACGCTTTAAAAATAAAAGTAACGCTTTATAAACACGGTTCTAAAAGAAACGCTTTAGAAATAACCGGTTTTAAAAATGAATTGTTTAAAAAAAGTTTTAATAACATATGGTTTTAAAAATAATGGTAAAAAATGAACTGTTCAATTTATAAAAAAATGAGGACTTGAAAAAAGAACGATTTTAAAAACAAACGGTGTACAAATGAATGATTTTAAAAACGATAAACGGTTTTAAAAGGGTTAAAAACATTTTTAAAAAGAAAAACGACATTTATAAAAAAAACAAATTGTTAAAGAAATATGTATTTGTTTGAATATTTAAAACGTATTTTATTAAATAATAATCCTGAAATAAAGAAATAAAAAAATTAAGTAATACACAAATGAAAATATTAAAAGAACTTTATAACTTATGTAAACAACCCCTGGTCTATAAAAAGACCATAATACCCTTAGCTTTAACTAGAGAAAAGTAACATAGTTAGTGTTAGAGGCCAAAACCGTTATAAAATGCAATCTCAGGATCTGATATGTTAAAAGATTCCTTTTTAGACTGAAAGTGTTAAACTGGTTAAACCATAGGGGCCAAAATAGTAATTTACTCTATAATAAAAGACCTTCTTTAGTTCATCTAAGGGTGTAAGGGGCCCTCCACTCGAGTGGAGTAGTCCTCTCTCTACCCCAGCTAATCATACTTTGTCATGTCAACTCCCCATTTTACACTCAAACGTAAGGGGTGCTCCACTCGTTGGCTTTCTAGCCGTTTGAATCATACTAACGGTCAAAAATAGAAAGATTGCACACGGTGACTCCTCCCCTGCTCGTTTGAGTTTACTGTCCTCTAACCAGGGTTGGCGGCGGAGTTACCATGCGGTGACTGGTCACTGCGTGCCTTCCCCGCGTTACACTCCGTACACCCTAATACACCTGACATACCCCTAGGATGCTCAAGACACATTATTCTCCCGCGTTGCTGGTCAAGATTTTCGGTTTAGATGTGAAAAGTTCTGTCTTGTCACATGATCTAAATTGATATGTGAATATTAACACTAGCTAGGAGATCGGATATGGATAGAGGTATATTTAACTCTTCTGAGTTAAATGTTATTTTAGTCTATCTAATTTGGGCCATTTTGCATGTTTAGTCCAAAGGTTTCATTTTTGGCCTGTGGGTCCAAAAATGTTTCATTTTTTGTCTGTGGGTCCAAAAAGGTTTCACCGTTGCCATTTTAGTCCACTAGGTTAACTTCATCTATTATTTCTGTTAACGAGAAGGGCGATCCGGTCATTTTACATGTAATTCTGTTAACTAGAAGGACAATTCGGTCACCGAATCGCCCTTCTAGTTAACATAAATAATGGATGAAATAACCCAGTGAACTACAATGGCAACGGTGAAACCTTTTTAGACCCTCAGGTAAAAAATAGAACTTTTGGACTAAACTAGTAAAATTGACCCAAACCATACGGACTAAAATGTCATTTAACTCTTTTATAATATTCGATCGATGAATTAAATATAAGTTATGCTGGCAAATGATTGAGCTTATTCTAGAATTGTTGGATTACTTAAGTCAATGAAGCATCTTTTCATGAGGTTCGTTATTTATTATTCTGAAATGATGTGTGTGTGAGGGCTCCTTATTTCTCAAATGGATTTATTTGGGATTTAGGGTGGTAGGGGTGTAAGCGGGGAGAGGTAGCGGGGTGTGTAGTCCCCGCATGGGCACATCGTGTAACATCCCGACTGCATATACAACTAGTGGTGGAAACGTCGAAGAGTCATGTTACAAATTGTTCACAACACATGGTATTAAAGTTGAATTGTATCTATTTATTGAATTACATCGTCTTTAAAACACAAAAGATTACAAACAAATGTTTTTAGATTAAAAACAAACTAAGACCCGAGTCCATTCCTATATGTAGCATGCTTGCATAACATCAAACATTTGTACCTGAAATATATGTGAAAATAAACGGTCAACGATATATGTGACAACCGGTGATTTATGGCTCTTAATTACGTGATTAACAGGTGATTAACGCGATAATAAATAGTGTTTACAGCACAAATTAACTTAATTAGGCCTTTGGAGTGCCTAGGAACGTTTATCCGACTTTACAATACGCGTATGAAGATTCGCGTGGAATATGCGGAACATCAAACGACAATGAACTGATACCGTACAAAATACTGACAATGCCACTATTATACGCCTTTTAATTTTAAAAATTTTATGCTTTCGACACCTATGGAGTTTGGGTTGCGATATCGGGCCTCGTAAGAATTACGGGCACTTTCACATGAGATGGGCTTGTGGGCCCTGGGCCCAAGCCCAAAACCCACAAGCCTAAACCTGCACATAATATATTAGACCTTTTCCTTAAAAATCTTATAAGATCTTATAAAATCTTACAAAATCTATACAAATCTCTACAAGAGACTGTGTCTCAAAAGATGAAACCACAAGATCCTCACAAGATCTATACAAGATCTCTATATAAGATCCTTATCTTCTAACAATCTAAACAAACAAGCCACACACATATACTGCTCTCCCTCTCTCTCAAATCCTACTGCAGAGACACACACAAGCCCCCATATTTTATCAAATATGAAGATCATCATCCTCAAATATATTCAACCCCATAACCAAAACATTACTCAGCTCCTGACCCCTCTTCCCCCGATGAACCGACGACCGACGACCCTCTTTCCGACGACAACCACCAGCGGTACCCCCTCCTTCTCCATGACCGACGACCGGCAAACTGGTGGAGCCGGCGCTGACCCCTGACAACACCCACATCCTCGTTTCCTCTTCATTCCGCTGTTCCGGTGAATGATTATGATGAAGACGGTGAAAGACAGCAGCCAGTGACGGGCCGTCGGGTCGACAGGCAGAAGCTCCGGCATCGACGGTGGGTTCCTTGGGTTCCGACGAGTTCCGGTAAAACCCATGTTCTCCTTCATCTTGTTTTCCATTTTCTGAAGATTTCTGAGATTAAGAATTCTGTTGATTGAAGACGACAACGGCAGAGAGCCGGCGGCAGCGGCACCTGCGACGAGGGTGGTGGTTACTTACGGATCCGGTAAGTGGCTCGGTCTCGTTGTTTCAGTTTTGGGCTCATGCTAGCAGGTTCGGGTTTTGTTTCGGGTCACTTCAAATTTCGGATTCAGACTTTGTTTTTGGTTCAGGCTTCTCGGTTCAATAGGAACTAGTTATGTCGGTTTGGGAGTTTCGGTTCGTTGGTTCAGTTATGGGTCAGCCATGGTTCAGTTCGGTTCGAGGGTGTCACACCCCGATTTCCACGTGTCACCGGTGGGCCCGGTGGGGGGTATCGTGACGTGGTTGGCAACATAATAGTCAAACAACACAATATTTAATATGCACAGCGGAAGCAATTTAAAAGATATAATACAACCGAATTTAATATTGTAATATCAAATGTCACAATATTCGGAAGTTTATCCGCAGAAGGATCGTAAACAAAATGGAAACAATAGTTCAACAGACTTCAGGCATCTTAAGCTTGCGAGACTTCTAATGATGCTAAGGAGAAATCCCAGCCAATTACGCTTAGTACCTGCATTTAATCTTTTTGGGAAAATACGTCAGTTTACACTGGTAAATACAATCAACTGACTCATTTTGGAAAATGATTGAAAATTGGTTTGGATGCACATGGCATAAACATTTTATTTAACTTGGGAGAATTATTTTAAATATATAATCACAATAAGCAAAATGCACGTAGCTTTTACTGGTACTCCTAATCTGGAACGAAGGTTTATAATAACCTATTAGAATTCTAACGGGTCTTTAATTAAGCTTAAGCTTAGACCGGCTAGTTTCAGGGATACGGTTCGTACGCATGATTAAGCGAAGACCGGATAGAATGTGATTTAGACCCGACAAGTTTGAAGACTTGCTTAATATGGGTTTATTATTCACATTCTGGATTTTGAGATAAAACCGATAACGTTTGACCCGTTTCGGCTAATTTATGTAAACTTGTTACATAAACCGAACCGTACGCGTAATAAGCGTGAAGGGTATTCATGAGAGCTATATACAGGTTTCCTAAGTTAATTATGCCTCAAATATGTTGTGACATCAGTAAGATGTCTTTCATTATGCCCGAAACGAGTTTAAACACAAACTAGGCCCCGTAGGGGTAGTTTGGTCATTTTAAAGGTTGTAAAAGAGTTTAAGTGATAACCTGAGTTACAGGCCTGATGTAATCAGCAAATATACTCAATTTTCTAAGTTATATCAGTAGGTTAAAGTATATGTGTGAAATCTATCAATTAAAACCAAACTATGCACCGTAGGGGCATTTTGGTAATTTCACATAAGCCGAAAAGCTCAAAAACTGAAGTCTGAGTTTATCAACCTTTGATTACTGTTAAAACATTATAATTTGCCTCAAATATCAGTAGGTATCAACCCTTGTATGTTTGAAATAGTTTTAGTACATACTATGCGTTAAAAACGCTTAAAAAGACGATTAGAGGCCATTTCCGGGTTTGATACATAAATCTGATATTTTTATATTTCCAGAAGGCTTAAAATAATTTATTTATCATATCTGATCAGTAGCAAAAGGTTTGGAGTCGTTTAGATATGTAAAACTCATTTTATGGCCTGTAAGGGCAAAACCGACAATTACCGGATTAAGCCTACGACTATAAGTTATGCTCAGCCTAAAATTAATTAAAAATCCCAAAATAATATATTACATCAGTGGGTAAAAGATTTGATACCAAAAAGTAGGCTTAACTAGGCTATACGCTAATTACGCCGTTTTATTAACATAAAACTTTAATTTTACGCTAACGAGCATAACTCTTATTCTACACCTCAAACTGATGTAAAACTTTGCATACAAGTTTATATATCAGTAGATAAGGTTTCTACACTTTTAAATTTCCAAAAATCACGTTTTAAGGTAATAAGGGCATAATGGTCAACATATGAGCAATTAACGGAATCATGCATATTAATTGGATAACTAATGATCGGTGGTGTATAATCACAGAGGGTTATACTAGCATGTAACCTGGTCCAAATAAAGCTCTAAGGCATTTCTAAAACATACCATAACGGGTCAGAACTGAAAGTCAAAGTATAAGTCAAACTATGCTACTTTCGGTTTCGAACCGGGTCTAAACAGGAAATTGTCGGGTTGAACATGTTTAGACATGTCCTTACACTAATTACCAAGTTATATTAATGATCAAACAGGTTGTATGTGTTCTACATTGCTAATCATGCATAAATTAGAATTTAAGCTTCCTGATGACTTTTTAATTACAAGTTTGACCCGACTTTTGACCTAGTTAGAGTGGTAATCAGGGGGAACCCTTTTAAGGGTTTATTACCCACATAATTACCAACTTATAACTACTTTTAATTCGAGATTTTCCTGAGCCATTATTGATTAATCTCGAAGTCAAACCGTAATTACGATGGTTTGACTTTTAGCTAAAGAACTAAGCTAAACTTAATTTAGAAAGGTCAAGTATACTTACAAGAGTCCTATGAACGAAATGGAAAGCTTAGAGAAAGATCCTTAGATCCAGAAATGCTCCAAATGTGCAGATGAAGGTGTGAGGAATGAGTTGAAGTCTTGTGGCCTTTTATAGTGAATTTCTCACCATAGATTGTTGACACCAAGGTCTAACACTGACCACAACCCTCCAACATGTGTCCCTAAGTGCCTAGGACTGTTTAGGAGTCGCCCACCATGTTAAAATTTCAGTTTTTGGTTGATTCTGCGCATAAACAGGAGGCTGTTCGCTGATTCTGCATCTGGGCGGTTAACGCGGCCCGCGTCAAAGACCTTAAGGTCTTTCGCGGCCCGCCTTGACCCTTAAAATCAGATTTTTCATTTTTTTGTTTTTGCAACTTGTCCCTTGGTTTCACGAAAGGTTAACTAAGCTTATTCTTTGCATTTTGACCCCCTCCTATTTACTCACAAGGGCTTTAGGACTTATACCCACTTTGCTAAGTCCCTTGACACTTCCGGTTAACCCGAAAAGTCATAACTTTCAATGTTAACGCTTTAACCCCTCGCACACGAATTTGATCATAACTTTCTCATACGATTACGAAACTTTATGAAATTTATATCGCGCATTCTAGTGAGCATAATTAACAGTTACAAAGCTTCGGGTTTGTCAAAAGGTCACTCAGAGGTATATCCTTAAACTTGTTGACACATTTAACCCCTGTAGTTTGTAAGCCCTCACTTTTAGCTTCGCATGATCCATGATTTATTCGTTTGATGTTATAAACATCATGTAGGGTTATTATGAAGTATATTTATTCACTGTTGACATTTAGAACCCGTATTATCACATACTTTCCATGTTTGTCAACTTTAGTCCTTTTATAACATTCTTTCACACGTTCAAACTTTATGACACGTGTCAACACATTATAGGACGTGAATTTTCGAGGTGTTACATCCTCACCCCCTTAAAATAAATCTCGACCCGAGATTTACTGAAATAAATAAGGGTACTTTTCTTTCATCGTGGATTCAACCTCCCACGTATATTCGGGTCCTCTACGGGCATCCCATTTGACCTTTATAATAGGCACATGCTTCCTTCGAAGCTTCTTGACCTGTCGATCCTCAATCGACAATGGTTTTTCCACAAACTTTAAGCTCTCATCTATATGCACATCTGTATGCGGTATTACCAGTGATTCGTCAGCGAAACACTTTTTCAGATTGCAGATGTGGAACACATTGTGAATTCCACTGAGCTCTTCAGGTAAGTTTAACTTATAGGCAACTGACCCGACACATTCGATAACCTCGAAAGGTCCTATGTATCTCGGGCTTAGCTTGCCTTTCTTACCAAATCGCATCACCCCCTTCCAGGGTGATACTTTAAGTAGGACTTTGTCACCTATTTCGAAGTTAAAAGCTTTACGCTTTGGATCAGCGTAGCTCTTCTGCCTATCTCGGGCAGCTTTGAGACGGTCACGAATCTGGACAATCTTGTCCGTCGTCTCGAACACTATCTCTGGTCCTGATAATTGGACGTCTCCAACTTCCGCCCAACAAACGGGCGATCTACACTTTCTACCGTATAATGCCTCGAAGGGCGCAACCTTAATGCTGGTATGGTAGCTATTGTTGTAGGAGAATTCGATTAATGGTAGGTTCTTATCCCAACTACCACCCAAGTCGATCGCACATGCTCGTAGCATGTCTTCCAACGTTTGAATAGTACGCTCACTCTGACCATCAGTCTGAGGATGATAAGCCGTACTAAAATTCAAACGTGTGCCCAAAGATTGTTGGAAACTCTTCCAAAAATGTGACGTGTATCTAGTATCTCGGTCAGAGATAATAGACACAGGTATGCCGTGTAAGGCTACAATCTTATCAACGTATAACTGGGCTAACATGTCGGAGCTATAAGTCTCCTTGATGGGTAAGAAATGTGCTGACTTAGTCAGTCTATCAACTATAACCCATATTGTATCATTACCTTTCCTTGTCTTGGGTAACTTGGTAATAAAATCCATAGTTACCATTTCCCACTTCCAAGTAGGAAGTTCAGGCTGTTGTAGCAAACCTGACGGTTTCTGATGCTCGGCTTTGACTTGCGCACATGTCAAGCATTTAGCTACATGAGTGGCTACAGACTTCTTCAAGCCTATCCACCAATAATTTGCCTTTAGATCCTGGTACATCGTATCAGCTCCAGGATGAACGGAGTATTTGGAACTATGGGCTTCCTGGAGGATGACATCTTGAAGTCCTCCATAAATTGGAACCCATATGTGTCCATTTAATCTTAGAATTCCGTCCTTGCTAAGAGTTAAATGCTCCTCAGTTACTCCTAACTTTTCATTAGGATAGTTAGCTTCCAACACAGCTTCCTTATGTGCAGCTAACAACCTTTCAATCAAATTATTCTTTATCTCCATGCGCTTGGCATTGATTCGGATGGGTTTCACCCTCTCCTTTCGACTCAAGGCATCAGCGACTACATTCGCCTTGCCGGGATGGTACTTGATTTCACAATCATAATCATTTAAAGTTTCCATCCAACGGTGTTGCCTCATGTTTAATTCCTTCTAATTAAACAGATGCTGGAGGCTCTTGTGATCGGAATAGATCACACACTTGATTCCATAAAGATAATGCCTCCACAGTTTTAGTGCGAATACAACGGCACCCAACTCCAAGTCATGGGTGGTGTAATTCTTTTCATGCACCTTTAACTGTCGTGATGCGTAGGCAATAACTTTGCCTTTCTGCATAAGCACACACCCCATGCCAGTGTGAGATGCATCGCAGTAAACCACAAAATCTTCTATTCCGTCTGGCAATGTCAGTACTGGGGCGTTGCTCAACTTTTGCTTCAGAATATCAAAGGATTCTTGCTGCTTAGGGCCCCAAACGAACTTTACTTTCTTCTTGGTCAAGGAAGTTAGGGGTGCAGCAATCCTTGAAAAATTTTCAATGAAACGCCTGTAATATCCCGCCAATCCCAGGAAGCTACGAATCTCTGTAGGCGTCTTCGGCTCTTGCCAGTTCATAACTGCTTCAACCTTAGCGGGATCCACTTGGATACCACGCTCACTCACCACATGTCCAAGGAATTGGACTTCTCGAAGCCAGAATTCACACTTGGAGAATTTGGCATAGAGCTTCTCCTGATGCAGGAGCTTGAGAATACATCGAAGGTGTTTCTCATGGTCAGCTTGGTTCTTCGAATAGATAAGAATGTCGTCGATGAAAACGATGACGAATTTATCTAAGTACGGCTTGCAAACGCGATTCATGAGATCCATGAACGCGGCCGGTGCATTAGTGAGCCCAAAAGGCATCACTAGGAACTCGTAATGACCATAACGAGTCCTAAATGCTGTTTTATGCACGTCTTCATCTCTAACCTTCAATTGATGGTAGCCTGACCTCAAATCAATCTTCGAAAAATAACTTGCTCCTTGTAGTTGATCCAACAAATCGTCGATCCTGGGTAATGGATACCTATTCTTTATCGTGACCTTATTAAGTTCACGATAATCGATGCATAGACGCATCGATCTGTCCTTCTTCTTGACAAACAGGACTGGCGCTCCCCAAGGAGACGAACTAGGTTTTATGAAACCCTTGGCTAGCAATTCGTCTAGCTGTGTCCTCAATTCTTTCATCTCCGTTGGAGCCAACCTATAGGGTGCTCTGGCAACTGGTGCTGCTCCGGGGATGATATCAATCCTGAATTCCACTTGCCTATCTGGTGGCAAACCAGGTAGTTCTTCCGGAAAAACTTCAGGGAATTCAGAAATGACGGGGATGTTTTCTATCTTCGGTTTGGGCTCATCAATGATCACTTGTGCCATGTAGATGACACAACCCCTCTTTAAACATTTTGAAGCCTTGCACATAGTCGCTTGCTCAGGTAGCCCATACTGGGTATCTCCCCGAATGGTAAGTGATTCACCAGACGGAGTCTTTATTACCACTTGTTTCTTGTTACAGACAATTTGGGCCTGGTTATGAGATAACCAGTCCATACCCAGAACTATGTCAAAACCGGCCAACTTAAAGGGAAGTAGAGATAGAGGAAAAGAACGGTTCTTAATGGATATAACACATCCATCTAACACAGTAGAGACGGTTTCTAGGGTGCCATCTGCTAACTCCACCTCATAATTCACTTTTAAGGTTTTGACAGGTAATTTAAGCAATTCACAAAATTTATTATCAACGAAAGACTTATCAGCGCCTGAATCAAAAAGTACTCTAGCATAGACGTCATTTACAAGGAAAGTACCTGTAATAACGTTGTCGTCTAGCACCGCTTCCTTGGCATCCATTCTGAAGACTCTAGCATTAGTCTTCTTGGCCTCTTCAGGCTTCTTGGTGTATTTAGGGCAGTTGGTTTTAATGTGGCCCTTTTCATTGCAACGGTAGCACGTTGCGTCTTTCATCTTCTTGCAATCCAAGGTTTTGTGATCCGTGGAGTTGCATATACCACAAGCATAGGTTTTTGACTGAGTCTGTGAGTTCGACTCAAGTCTGCACTTTCCAAAGTGCTGCTTCTTGCAAATTTTGCATTTGGGCTTCTCTCCAGAATTATGCCCATCTTTCCTTGACTCCGATCCTTTCTTGTTATCACCGTTTCCACGGTGCTTCTTGTTCGATCTGCGTGAACTATCATCTTCACGTTTCCTCTTCTTAGCCTCCTTATTCCTCAGCGATCTCTGCCTGACCGCATCCAAGGTGAGGGACAAGGATATGTCAGCTACAGATCTAAAAGTAGCTGGCCGAGAAGCCTTCATGCTCGCCTTAATTTCCGGGCCTAAACCACCGATAAATCGAGCTATTCTTTTTGGTTCCGGGGTTACCAGATAAGGAACCAACCGGGACATCGTGTTGAAGCTCGTTAGGTAAGCTTGACAGTCAAGGTTTGTCATCACCAATGATAGAAAGTCAGACTCTATCTTCTCCACCTCATGCTGAGGGCAGTAATTTTCCCTGATAAGGGCAACAAATTTTTCCCACGACATGTTGTACAATGGGATTTTTCCGGTGGCTTGAATCAGAGATCTCCACCATGCTAAAGCTTCACCCTTAAAAGACTGCGACAAAACTTGACCACGTCTCTCTCAGCGCATCCGCTGATATCCACAACCGTATCCATCTCATCCAGCCATGTCATACAGTCAATGGCTCCTTTCTCCCCAGTGAAATCCCGGGGTTTGCAAGAAACAAAATATTTATACGAGTAACCCTTCTCACGGGGTCCTTGGTTCAGTACAACCTCCTGAGATGGAGCACTGTGGTTCGAGGAGCGTCGATCATCATCTTTCTTCGGGTCGTCCTTCTTGGACGGTGGCTTTGAAGGCTGTGTAGATAGGGTCCTACTACGAGTCCCACTATACTCTTCGTACTGCCTTTCCAAGGCATGTGTAACTGCGCCATCTATTATTGCTTTCAATTCAGCACCCGTTAAATTAATCCGGGCGTTCTCGTTATTCTCCACTGGATGACTATTACCCTCGTCCGAGTTAGCCATTTTAATTGAACTGTTGCAGAAAACAAGGACAATAGTTTATTTGAGAGTTTATTATGGAATTGCCCTTAGGGAAATTCATTAACCCTGGAAAACAGAGACCGTATTTGGGTAATTTATTATTCATATTTATTTAGGATTTCTATAATATTTTATCCTAATTATAAAACAATAACAGTTTTATTTGTGGCACAAAAGGCCTAGTCACATGGACATTTTTATTTAATCTATGATTTCAGAGAATCAAAACATTAAGGTATACTGGCACAATAGGCCTAGTCACAAGGACATTTATAAATTATAAGCTATGATTTCAGAGAATCAAAGCATGAAGGTTTGAACCTAGTTCATTACCTTTATCTGACAGGGAGTCATCGCTACCACTGTCTTTTGGCTCATGTAGAAATGAGCAAGGCCCGTAGGCATTATATTACCAACGTATGGTAAAAATATGATCATCTTAATTGATGATCTTAACCCATGATTTAGAGATCATTAAATTGGGTTAGGAATCTTCTAAAGAATCCTTGTACATATAAAAATGACGTGTGTGATTTTTAATGAATCACGTCTGCCAGGAGTGTTAACATATTTTCAGATGTTAACAGGGATTTGAATCTTTTTAACAGGTCTTACCATCTTGGCCCGGCCTTATAATGACCCGAAGGCTAGGTTTCACACTTTAAGATTCTTATTAAAATTTAGAGTAGGCAGATTATTTTTAAAAGGAATGATTTTAATTTATTTATTTCATTTATAATTTATATATGCACATAATGGCAAACATGAAATTTATAAAACAAACATTCCATTAATTTATTATAATATTACACGCTGCCCTAAACAGGTCTTTTCAACAACGATTACCCACGCAGGGGTCAATTAACATGCTAGTCCACGCAGGGACTTTAAACAAACATACTAGTCCACGTAGGGACCTTAAACAAACAAACATCATACCCACGCCGGGGTTAACGGAAAATAGACCCACGCAGGGGTCAAAACAAACACAGCATACATTCCCACGCAGGGGCTTAAACAAATACAGTAAATACAGGCCCACGCAGGGGCTTAACTGATACAAGGAAAAACAACAGTGGAAGGATTCAATGATCCTTCTTGCTCTTTCCTTTGATCAAACTTGTTAGCCCTTGGAAGAAAGTCTGTCTCTCCCTGCGGTCCCTGTGAACTTCCCGTTCAACTTGATTCAACCTCTGAAGGAGTTCTTCATGCTCAGGTGGGGAGAACCTAGGCGGCTGCGATTGAGTCCGAATAATAGGCCTAGGAGGTATCTGGTACCCATGAGTCGGGTAACCTACTCCCCATGGTGCTCCGTACGGTCCTTCCGGGTGCAGGGCATTGTAGTTAGCCGCTACCATGTAAGGGTCGGCCTCTGCGTACCCGTAGTTGTTGTGAACCGGTGGCTCAAACAGGTTGTATGCCAGGGAACCCGTATATGCTGGAATTGGGTTGTCAAAACCCATTGGTGGCGGCTGCGGTACAACTGGGTTAGAGGGTCCACCCATTTGTGGGTCCTCCTGATGTGGCGGATAGTGGCTGCCACTGGATTGACGTGGGGAACTGAAATGGAAATCCCCTGCTCGTGACGACATGCGCGCACCGGTTCTCCTTCGCCTCAGCGGTTGCGGAGGTGCCGGCTGCACTGGCGGCGGTGGAGGCGGTGGCGTGACTGCCACGAATCTGGAATCCACAGAGGGATCCTGTTGTTGTTGCGGCTGCTACTGCTCAGGAGACGAATGGTGAGGAGGTGTATAGTACCACTCGTGCCTGGTGAACATAGCTTGAAAGCTATCTGGACCAACATAGGGAGATCTGTGGAAAGAAGATCCGTCAGAGATCTCTATCGGGTGGTTTGGTGTACCACTGGCTGGCTCGACGGGGTCCGTATCCTCGTCCATGTCGTCCGCATGATCGCCAGAGAAATGATCCTCTGGCCCCCAATGGGTTAAAACCCACTGGTTTTTGTAAGAAGTTTGCCGGGTTAAACCGGCCCCTAAAAACTGGTGTAGGGTCACCAAAAGAATGATGCGATAAGGATCGCTGTAACGGTATATATGAGGGTTGAGGGTTGTTGGGCTCGTACTCCGGCTGAGGCCCATAAGGGTTAGGAGGTGTTGAGCTGTGAGAAACCGACAGTCTAGCTGGTTCAAAGAGGTTTCTCCGGTTCTGCCGGGGATCGTCACTCTCCGTAGTAGATGGAGCTCGCACATTTGAAGGTCCAGCTTCATTATCATTGGGGGCGGTGATTGGCCCCTTGCCTCTTCCTCTTCTCCTGAAGAATCTTGGCGGCATTTTCAAATCCTGTTAATATAGCATGAGATAACAAAACAACATATATAAAAATTTAAAGGACAAAAACAAGTACCAAATAAGGTAGAATTTGTCCTATGTTATTTGTCTAGACTCGAAAGTTTAGAATTGTGAAATTGTGTTATTGAGATTAACCACAAAAGGCTAGTGTTTAATTCACTCAATGTTGGCTCTGATACCAACTTGTCACACCCCGATTTCCACGTGTCACCGGTGGGCCCGGTGGGGGGTATCGTGACGTGGTTGGCAACATAATAGTCAAACAACACAATATTTAATATGCACAGCGGAAGCAATTTAAAAGATATAATACAACCGAATTTAATATTGTAATATCAAATGTCACAATATTCGGAAGTTTATCCACAGAAGGATCGTAAACAAAATGGAAACAATAGTTCAACAGACTTCAGGCATCTTAAGCTTGCGAGACTTCTAATGATGCTAAGGAGAAATCCCAGCCAATTACGCTTAGTACCTGCATTTAATCTTTTTGGGAAAATACGTCAGTTTACACTGGTAAATACAATCAACTGACTCATTTTGGAAAATGATTGAAAATTGGTTTGGATGCACATGGCATAAACATTTTATTTAACTTGGGAGAATTATTTTAAATATATAATCACAATAAGCAAAATGCACGTAGCTTTTACTGGTACTCCTAATCTGGAACGAAGGTTTATAATAACCTATTAGAATTCTAACGGGTCTTTAATTAAGCTTAAGCTTAGACCGGCTAGTTTCAGGGATACGGTTCGTACGCATGATTAAGCGAAGACCGGATAGAATGTGATTTAGACCCGAAAAGTTTGAAGACTTGCTTAATATGGGTTTATTATTCACATTCTGGATTTTGAGATAAAACCGATAAGTTTTGACCCGTTTCGGCTAATTTATGTAAACTTGTTACATAAACCGAACCGTACGCGTAATAAGCGTGACGGGTATTCATGAGAGCCATATACAGGTTTCCTAAGTTAATTATGCCTCAAATATGTTGTGACATCAGTAAGATGTCTTTCATTATGCCCGAAACGAGTTTAAACACAAACTAGGCCCCGTAGGGGTAGTTTGGTCATTTTAAAGGTTGTAAAAGAGTTTAAGTGATAACCTGAGTTACAGGCCTGATGTAATTAGCAAATATACTCAATTTTCTAAGTTATATCAGTAGGTTAAAGTATATGTGTGAAATCTATCAATTAAAACCAAACTATGCACCGTAGGGGCATTTTGGTAATTTCACATAAGCCGAAAAGCTCAAAAACTGAAGTCTGAGTTTATCAACCTTTGCTTACTGTTAAAACATTATAATTTGCCTCAAATATCAGTAGGTATCAACCCTTGTATGTTTGAAATAGTTTTAGTACATACTATGCGTTAAAAACGCTTAAAAAGGCGATTAGAGGCCATTTTCCGGGTTTGATACATAAATCTGATATTTTTATATTTTCAGAAGGCTTAAAATAATTTATTTATCATATGTGATCAGTAGCAAAAGGTTTGGAGTCGTTTAGATATGTAAAACTCATTTTATGGCCCGTGAGGGCAAAACCGACAATTACCGGATTAAGCCTACGACTATAAGTTATGCTCAGCCTAAAATTAATTAAAAATCTTTAAAAATCCCAAAATAATATATTACATCAGTGGGTAAAAGATTTGATACCAAAAAGTAGGCTTAACTAGGCTATACGCTAATTACGCCGTTTTATTAACATAAAGCTTTAATTTTACGCTAACTAGCATAACTCTTATTCTACACCTCAAACTGATGTAAAACTTTGCATACAAGTTTATATATCAGTAGATAAGGTTTCTACACTTTTACATTTCCAAAAATCACGTTTTAAGGTAATAAGGGCATAATGGTCAACATATGAGCAATTAACGGAATCATGCATATTAATTGGATAACTAATGAACCGTGGTGTATAATCACAGAGGGTTATACTAGCATGTAACCTGGTCCAAATAAAGCTCTAAGGCATTTCTAAAACATACCATAACGGGTCAGAACTGAAAGTCAAAGTATAAGTCAAACTATGCGACTTTCGGTTCCGAACCGGGTCTAAACAGGAAATTGTCGGGTTGAACATGTTTAGACATGTCCTTACACTAATTACCAAGTTATATTAATGATCAAACAGGTTGTATGTGTTCTACATTGCTAATCATGCATAAATTAGAATTTAAGCTTCCTGTTGACTTTTTAATTACAAGTTTGACCCGACTTTTGACCTAGTTAGAGTGGTAATCAGGGGGAACCCTTTTAAGGGTTTATTACCCACATAATTACCAACTTATAACTACTTTTAATTCGAGATTTGCCTGAGCCATTATTGATTAATCTCGAAGTCAAACCGTAATTACGATGGTTTGACTTTTAGCTAAATAACTAAGCTAAACTTAATTTAGAAAGGTCAAGTATACTTACAAGAGTCCTATGAACGAAATGGAAAGCTTAGAGAAAGATCCTTAGCTCCAGAAATGCTCCAAATGTGCAGATGAAGGTGTGAGGAATGAGTTGAAGTCTTGTGGCCTTTTATAGTGAATTTCTCACCATAGATTGTTGACACCAAGGTCTAACACTGACCACAACCCTCCAACATGTGTCCCTAAGTGCCTAGGACTGTTTAGGGGTCACCCACCATGTTAAAATTTCGGTTTTTGGTCGATTCTGCGCATAAACAGGAGGCTGTCCACTGATTCTGCATCTGGGCGGTTAACGCGGCCGGCGTCAAAGACCTTAAGGTCTTTCGCGGCCCGCCTTGACCCTTAAAATCAGATTTTTCATTTTTTTGTTTTTGCAACTTGTCCCTTGGTTTCACGAAAGGTCAACTAAGCTTATTCTTTGCATTTTGACCCCCTCCTATTTACCCACAAGGGCTTTAGGACTTATACCCACTTTGCCAAGTCCCTGGACACTTCTGGTTAACCCGAAAAGTCATAACTTTCAATGTTAACGCTTTAACCCCTCGCACACGAATTTGATCATAACTTTCTCATACGATTACGAAACTTTATGAAATTTATATCGCGCATTCTAGTGAGCATAATTAACAGTTACAAAGCTTCGGGTTTGTCAAAAGGTCACTCAGAGGTATATCCTTAAACATGTTGACACATTTAACCCCTGTAGTTTGTAAGCCCTCACTTTTAGCTTCGCATGATCCATGATTTATTCGTTTGATGTTATAAACATCATGTAGGGTTATTATGAAGTATATTTATTCACTGTTGACATTTAGAACCCGTATTATCACATACTTTCCATGTTTGTCAACTTTAGTCCTTTTATAACATTCTTTCACACGTTCAAACTTTATGACACGTGTCAACACTTTATAGGACGTGAATTTTCGAGGTGTTACAGAGGGTAGTCCGGTCAACACCGGGTCACAAGCAGTCAAAGCTGGTCAAAGGTGAGACGGTTGGGTTCGGTCAACGGTTCGGGTCAAGCGGCTTGGTCAGACTCAGCTTCGGTATGGTTGACTCGGTCAAACCGAGTCAACTCGGTCAACCTTTTTGGCGTTTCGACATTAGAAATTGGTAAAGATCTAGCGGCGCATTTTAATTGTGTTATTTCATATAGTTTCCGATATTTACATAAACACGAGCTTGAACCGAATTACTTAACGACTAGTTACGTTTTCTTATCATGGTTGACGTAATTTAATATTTGGTGATTAAATTGTGTTGGATTTTGAAAAATAACGACAACTTGTGTTGTCGGGGCGTCCAAAAACAGAGGAAACTCTGCCCGTTTTTCGAGAAAATCCGTAAAACCAAAGTGCGTCTTATTATAAAAATGAAACTATCAGATTCAAATAATCTTTTGTACAAACAAATAGAAATGTATAATTACTTTTGACGATACCTTACAACTTACTAAAACGACGATGACACGAACTATTTTACAAAATAAATATAATTATTATATTTCTTTCAAACGTTAAACTCGAATCTTTTTACAAAGTAAATATAGTTATATATTTATTTCTAAACACAACAACTCGACGATTCTTTTGTAAAATAAATATAACCTTCATACACTACTAGAAAAATTTAGGATTTCCTACCCAAATTACCGACTAAAAAATTTCAGTTGGAAACTCCGACCACTTACCGACAAACTTCCGACTAGAATAAAAATCAAATATTAGCAACCAATTTCCGACCACTTACCGACAAAGAAAAAAGTCGTCGGAAATTTGAAGGAAAGTTCCGACAAAAGAAAACTATAAAAAAAGAAAAAAAAATTGGTTGGAAAGTTGTCGGAAATTTCCGACAATTTTCCAACTAAAACCTTTTTTTTTTCAATTATATTGATCTATATGTATACATGTGAATGTAATTGCTTGTGTCTATATGTATGTCTATGTATATGTATGTCTATATGTATCTGTATCTGTATCTGTATCTGTATGTGTATGTATATGAATGCGACTAAAACATTTATTCTTTTCATATTTAATTATGCGGAGGTGTATATCTATATATATAATTGTATTTCTTGTCTCTATATGTATGTGTGTATTAGTATGTAGTTGTATCGGTGCATACACACACATACATATACATATATACACACATATACAATAGTAAAAGCCTAGTTTAAGTAATGGATCTCAATAGCTTACACGCACGCATGACTGTGTATAATTATACGTATAAGTTGGTAAAGTAAAAGCATTTCATGTATAATTAAGGTGTACAAAATACGTAATGAAAAAAACCATGTTAGAAGGTTTAGAAACCGAAAAAACGGATATGGGTGTCGGAAAATGGTCGGAAATTTCCGACCACTTACCGACGAAACATAGCATTTGGTCGAAAAGTTGTCGGAAATTTCCGACCAATTTCCGACTAAAACATTTATTATTTTCATATTTAATTATGCGGAGGTGTATATCTATATATATAAATGTATTTCTTGTCTCTATATGTATGTGTATGTGTGTATTAGTATGTAGTTGTATCGGTGCATACACACACACATACATATACATATATACACACGTATACAATAGTAAAATCCTAGTTTAAGTAATGGATCTCAATAGCTTACACGCACGTATGACTGGGTATAATTATACGTATAAGTTGGTAAAGTAAAAGCATTTCATGTATAATTAAGGTGTGCAAAATACTTAATGAAAAAACCGTGTTAGAAGGTTTAGAAACCGAAAAAACGGATATGGGTGTCGGAAAATGGTCGGAAATTTCCGACCACTTACCGACGAAACATAGCATTTAGTCGGAAAGTTGTCGGAAATTTCCGACCAATTTCCGACTAAAACATTTATTCTTTTCATATTTAATTATGCGGAGGTGTATATCTATATATATAAATGTATTTCTTGTCTCTATATGTATGTGTATGTGTGTATTAGTATGTAGTTGTATCGGTGCATACACACACACACATACATATACATATATACACACGTATACAATAGTAAAAGCCTAGTTTAAGTAATGGATCTCAATAGCTTACACGCACGTATGACTGGGTATAATTATACGTATAAGTTGGTAAAGTAAAAGCATTTCATGTATAATTAAGGTGTGCAAAATACTTAATGAAAAAACCATGTTAGAAGGTTTAGAAACCGAAAAAACGGATATGGGTGTCGGAAAATGGTCGGAAATTTCCGACCACTTACCGACGAAACATAGCATTTGGTCGGAAAGTTGTCGGAAATTTCCGACCAATTTCCGACTAAAACATTTATTCTTTTCATATTTAATTATGCGGAGGTCTATATCTATATATATAAATGTATTTCTTGTCTCTATATGTATGTGTATGTGTGTATTAGTATGTAGTTGTATCGGTGCATACACAAACACACATACATATACATATATACACACGTATACAATAGTAAAAGCCTAGTTTAAGTAATGGATCTCAATAGCTTACACGCACGTATGACTGGATATAATTATACATATAAGTTGGCAAAGTAAAATCATTTCATGTATAATTAAGGTGTACACAGTACGTAATGAAAAACCCATGTTAGAAGGTTTAGAAACCGGAAAAAAACGGATATGGGTGTAGGAAAATGGTCGGAAATTTCCGACCACTTACCGACGAAACATAACATTTGGTCGGAAATTTCTGACCAATTTCGGACTAAAACATTTATTCTTTTCATATTTAATTATGCGGAGGTGTATATCTATATATATAAATGTATTTCTTGTCTCTATATGTATGTGTATGTGTATATTAGTATGTAGTTGTATCGGTGCATACACACACACATACATATACATATATACACACGTATACAATAGTAAAAACCTAGTTTAAGTAATGGATCTCAATAGCTTACACGCACGTATGACTGGGTATAATTATACGTATAAGTTGGTAAAGTAAAAGCATTTCATGTATAATTAAGGTGTACAAAATACGTAATGAAAAAACCATGTTAGAAGGTTTAGAAACCGAAAAAACGGATATGGGTCGGAAAATGGTTGGAAATTTCCGACCACTTACCGACGAAACATAGCATTTGGTCGGAAAGTTGTCGGAAATTTCCGACTAAAACATTTATTCTTTTCATATTTAATTATGCGGAAGTGTATATCTATATATAAATGTATTTCTTGTCTCTATATGTATGTGTATGTATGTATTAGTATGTAGTTGTATCGGTGCATACACACACACATACATATACATATATACACACTTATACAATAATAAAAGTCTAGTTTAAGTAATGGGTCCCAATAGCTTACACGCACGTATGACTGGGTATAATTATACGTATAAGTTGCTAAGGTAAAAGCATTTCATGTATAATTAAGGTGTACACAATACGGGCAGGGGCGGACTTATGAACAAACATCGGGTTCCTAGGAACCCATTCGGTTTTTTATTTTTAGTGCAAATATATATAAGAAACTTGAAAGGAACTTATAAACAAATAAGCTTTGGTAGTCCACTGGTTAATCCGCGTTCTTCTTCACTTGACACCCGGGTTCGAATCTCGTATTTTTTTTAATTTCTATTTTTACTTTTTCCCTTTAATGAAAACCCCATTTTAGGGTTGCAACAAAACAACACCTCCACACCCGTTTATTTAGTGAAGAACAATAAACAACTCGCAGTAATAAGTGAACAACAGCACAGCGCCTCCACCCTCACCATCCCCCTTCTCCTCCCTCAGCGTTCTCCTCCGACCGTCTTCCAGCCGTCCTCCGGTCGTCCTCCTCCGTCCGTCGTTCTTCACAGGTTTGGATGCTTTTTTTTCTTTTAAATCAGGATTTAGGGTTTATAATTTTATATCTCAAATGGTTATATTGTTTTCTGTGATTTTGTTTACGTTTGAATCCGCATACGTGATACGTGGAAGATGGTTGATTGTATACGTTTTGGTTTTTGACGTCATTGACAAACAAGTATAGATAGGTTAGTTTAGATATTTGAATGGTTAAGGTTTGTGTAGTTAAATTAGTTCATTAGTTAGGGTTTGTTGAAACTGATCGCCTTATTTGAATTATCTAAGATTGTTGAAATTGTTTGATTAAGTTAATCTAGGGTTCCTGAAGTGAATTGAATTATCCTTTTTTTTTAAATTTGTCCGAATTATTGTTCAATTGTAAGCTCCCAAACCAGACATTGTTGCTGGCTCTTTGCTGATTGGCTAAGCACTTGACAGTTAAACCAAAAATTGCTGCAAATGCACTGCACCAGCAGCTATGGGCATAATAACCACACCAGATTCCCCAAAAAGGCAAAAATTGATAGATCGCTTTTAGCCCATAAAAGTGTCAAACATTAGTTCTTTGATTCGCTAGAACTTATCTTTCTGCAACTATTTTTCAGTAATATTGCGCTCTATGTCTGAACGGGAGAAATCCTGCCTGAACTGGTCAAAACTAGTTCAAGTGATGGCTTTTTTCCGAGCGACGACCATTCCGGGCGGTGGCTTTTTTCAGTCAGGCATATCTCAAAATTGGTAGTGGCTTTCAGTTGATTTACATTGAATCTTTATCAAATTTATCAATATTTGATATGATTTCATTTACCCTAGATAAGATCGCACTGCCTCACCATGATCTGTATTAAAACACAGTTCCTTTCTTCATAGCACGATTCAAGACTCAAAGGGTTAGTTTTTTTCTTTTAATTTCTTCTAAATATCATAATATTATGCTTTTTTGTAATCAATGAGTGATTGTTTTATTTTTTTCTAAATCATAGAATCAAGTCGTTCAAGTTTCTTCTCCGTACAACAATTTCTTGTAGCAAAAGTTAGTAAAAGTGATATATAGTCTTTGATACAACAATTTCTTATTCTTGGTGCTCATTTGTTATTGATTAATTAGTTTAGTAGTTTAGTAAAAGTAATTACTTTATTGCTCATTACGGTAGTTTAGTAAAAGTAATTACTTTATTGTTAATCACTGTGTTATTTGAAACAAATAATAGAGATTATTCCTCTCAATTTTTAACCACTTAAAATGACTTAATACAGTGAGCTTGATGTAGTGAAACAAATGATGAAGTTAAATATGCATATGTTTGATGCACATGTGTCATCGATTGGTAATTTTTGAACATTTGGCATTTGGGTTTTCAACTTTATTGGTTTTGGATTTTGGTATTCATGTTTTGGTATTCCGTTTGAACTATTGACAAAGTATTTATTAATTTTGAATGCATAATATTTTTTTTGTTTTTTTTTTTTTTGCTCTATGTGCGCTTTTTTTTCTTAGGCTAGCGCTTTTTATTGCGCCTTACGCCTAGGCCCCGACAAGGACTATGCGCCTATTGCCTTTCACAACCTAGATATGCATATGTATTTGTATATATTTATTTATTTACTAGGTTATAACCCGTGGTACCCACGGGTTGCTCTATTTTTAAGGATATTAATATTTTATTAATTTTATTACAATGGTCCATTTTATAAAATTTGTGGTAATATATATAATATCATTCAATGTTAATCGTATATAATAATATATGCAAACAATGTGATTTCATAGGAAGTAAAAGGACCAGAAAGTAGAATCACCGGGGTAACCCTTTACCCAAAAAAAAAGGGACCAGAAAGCAAGCCCAACTCTTTTTTGCATTCCATACAGAAGATTTCGTATGGAGTAAAGGGACGGAATAAAATACAAATACATACGAGCAGTTTTTATGAAGTGTGCTAGAAGAATTTGTTAGTGGTTTGAACATAAAGTTTGGCTCTTCAAGAGTTGAATCTGAGTTTGCTCAACGAAAATGTACACATTCCCATTCTACTTCTAAAGAGAGCATAACAACAGAACCACAAATGGCCGAATATACTATTACAGTTGAAAAAAAGGTAGTTTAAAGGCACTAATGCAGTATATAGCTAAAAGCATCCCCTTTTAAAAATCTACCAGTAGCATATCTCGTACATGACTTTAATACGTTTAAACTGATCATAAACATACAGTACGCATGGACATATACAAATCTGAAGTTGAACATTAAGAACACAATTCGGAAAGAAAAACAACTTATTATGTTAAAACATGTTTGGGTACATTATACTAAATATGGGTGTCAATTCGTACCCAGAAATTCCATTTAGTTAACAGATTAAATATAAAATTTCTTCTTACTTGGGCAAACCATTGAGCGGGTCAAGAAGAGCTTTAGTTTCAACAGACAGCACATCAATTTGATTTCTAGTGTGCAGTACTTTTTTTCTTTTTTGGCCTTGATCGTATGATGTATATATTTTAATGGACCCCTAGCCGCCCTCTTTAATGAAAAGATAAATATTTTCTCAGGTTCTCGCTCATGCACTTTTGCTTTGTCCATCAATGCTTGAATATACCTAGGCTATAACATGAGGTACAGACCATCATCAATATCAGATAAAGGCCTCAAAATTTTTTAATATTTACATTTTAGATATAATACTAAATATGTGCAATCAATCCAAGCAATGAAAAAAAAAAAAAACAATAAAGATTTCACTTCAAGTAACCAAAATTCATTAAAAAGTGGGAATGATCAAGAATACTAAAATGATAATAATATTTTTCTACGTGAATAATACATCATAAGTCATCTTAAGTCTAGTTTAACACATGAAACTTCTTAAGTTGTTTTTATTCAATGATCAAGAATACTAAAATGATAATACTATTTTTCTACTTATAATTAACATATTCTATTTATAAAAATATGTTCCAAAGAAATGATACCAGCATGTTTGTGGACCAACCTAAACCGAACTGGTCAGTTTGAATTTGAACTTGTTTCAGTAAAACTCGTGTGACTGTTACCTGTACCTCTACTTTTGGGCTCTGACCTAAAATATATTCAAAGTAATACTGTAAAAACTTATAATTGTAGTACTTACCCGAGCTCGCATATCAATAGCATGGCCCCGACCAACACCAAGTGCTCAACCTTTCCATTTCAAGAAAAAAAATGAATTAGAGTTATATTCTAATCTAAAAACATTCACACATGACACATTGAAGGAGTTAAACTATACCTTAATTCAAGGTTCTAAACATTTGAACATTGGAGCATTCTTAAGCATTTAGTCTAACCCCATCATCATACCAACAAAGGTGAGTTGATGAACATGAAGCGAAATATAAAGCATACTTATAATACACTTAAAAGTCTTGAACTTAAAAACATACTTAAAAATCAAAGCTTACTTATATATTTTTTTCGTTATCAAGAATATAAAAGACGCGCTACCAGTGGACAAATCCATTCTTTGGTTGGATTCTTTAATATAGTATATATGTATCCTATATAGCACTCATTCGAGCTGGTACTGTTCACCAGTTGCATTTTGTATATAACATAAACATAGCCGACCTACAGAACCAATAGGTTATTATTTCACTTGAGCCAAATTTAAAAGGTCTGCCCCAGTGCAGTCTAAATAGTTTCTCAGGTTCTCGCTCATGCACTTTTGCTTTGTCCATCAATGCTTGAATATACCTAGGCTATAACATGAGATACAGACCATCATCAATATCAGATAAAGGCCTCAAAATTTTTTAATATTTACATTTTAGATATAATACTAAATATGTGCAATCAATCCAAGCAATGCAAAAAAGAAAACAATAAAGATTTCGCTTCAAGTAACCAAAATTCATTAAAAAGTGGGATAAAGTGTAAAAAGGCTAACCCATGTTGCTGTAAAGTGCTGCAAAAGTCTTCTAAACGTCTGAATTCTTCAAGTGCAAAGTAAAAAAAAAAACAGTTCATTTGTCACATGCCTTAACTTGGAAAATTTTAAATTATCGTAAGCAACAAAAACCTATAAAAACCCCAGCTATTGATGTAGAATAGTAGGAATAGAGGCCTTATTCATGCAAAAAATTGTGAGATTCACTTTCACTCTTCAAGTAATTATAACTATCAATAAGATAACTCCTAACTTGACACAATGCCAAAGACAAAAGTATAAATGCATAGAAGGTTATTACATTACTCCGATCTTTAATTGCTTTATCTTTTTAATTTACACTGTTTTTGTCAAAAAAGATCTATTCTCATGTAGAAATTTAGGATCAGTAGGTGTCTTCTCTTTCTTAACTTCCTTTAGCTCATCAAATCCAAACTCTTATTTGAAGACCTGTGTACTTTTGTTTTGATTTACTTTGTATTATTTGATCTTATTTGTTATTTAATTTATTTATCAATTGATCCAATCTAAAATTTATTATTAATTTAATTATTTCTCATACCAATGTTTAAAAAATTATATACCCATGAATTTAAAATAAAAATTATTGGATTAATATCGAATATAAATTGTTAGTGTTTGTCCTTAAGTAAACCAACCATAATTATTTGATTAATATTTGAGAGCAAGTGAGGAGACAATAACTAACGATTCAAGTTTTTCCATATACCAACAGATGTAATTGTACCTGCACTATGTAGACTACTCCAAAGTTGTTTAACGATTGAGAGAAATTGGGTTTAGTTGACAAAGACCACTTCAAGGGAGAAAACAATAAGAAAAAAAAAAGAAAAATCAAAATTAGATCATGTATTAGACATTTGACCCAAATACCTGCAATGTTTACCTGATAAAACTCTACGGCTATATCAAGGTTGTCTTGTCTCGGACTCCAAGATTATTGAATGTTTCTGCACGATGGGGATTGAAGTGGAAAGCAAGCTCATAGAATACAATTTTCTGCAAAATAAATGAGAACTGAATACGATTTCTAGAAAAAACACAAAGGCACTTACAGACTGTATGCAATAGGAACTATACAATTTCTAACAGTTCCGAATACATGTCCATTCTAACAGTTGTGATAAACATAAAAACACCCAATAGGAACTATACATATTCAAAGAACACGAGCACCATTACCACTCACAAACGTCTGAAACCACCTAAACCGTCACCTTAGCCCGTCCCACACTACCTGTCACAAAAATATAAAGTGACCATTTTGATACTTATTTTTTCTTTCTAAAATGACCCATTTTGCCTAAAAACATTTTGACCCGTTACCCGCCGCTTTTCCAAGCTTAGTTCCAACCCAAACTAATTTAGGCAGCCCACACACATTGCCACCTCAATAAAAAAAACAAACTATATTAAGATCTACTCTACTCACCAGAAGATAGTGACCTCATGTTGCTATGGTGGACCCCTAGATTCTTCATTCCCCGTGTGTTCCTGTATTCGTATAACAATTCCAATTATGACGAAGAAAACCGTGGTGACGACCCACATTTATGGAGTAAATGGCCACAAGAAAACCCAAGCACTTGACTCTAGTTTCTTTATAGGGACCACTACAACTAAACCTGATTCTATATATGCCAGTGTGAAGCCAGCAATGGTTATACTGTTAGTGATGATTGAAATATCACCAACAACAATATGAAAAGTCAACATTATAAAAAAATCCAAAAGAGGGAAACGAATCTGAACACATATACCATTTTTTACACATTAATAGCTACTTTCGAATTCTCAAATGTAAATTTCTCCTTGTATATATTATTTTGCTAAAAAAAGAATTGAAAAGCTGCCTTTTCTAGTTCCAAACGTGCGCTTTTTTTCACGTTCTATTTCCTGTAATCATTATCACCCTAATTATATTGTTTTAAAAGGTTTTAAAGTAAACTAAATGGTACCAACTGCAGGAGTTCACGCTTTGTCAATGTTTCCTCACAAATTTTATAAAACGGACCATTGTATATATAGTATATACAGACACCAGCAAATCCATCGCGATTTGCAGGACCCTGAGCAAGGCTAACTGTCCCTTCACAATAGTACGTCCAGTTATATAAAACATCAATTCATAGAAATAATAGAAGCTACATTCACAAAAACTGTTTACGTAAGAAAATAAAAACCTACAAATTGTAATTATTCATTAACTTTCAACATATCGAGTAAAAACCTACAAATCATAATATCACAAAAACCTAAAAACCCTAAACCGAGGTCTGAACTTCGGAACAACATATCGAGAAAATGATCAAATTAACAATTACCAGAACGAAATTATTGTCACATCCAGGTCTAGTAGGGGCTTTATCATCACGGTGAACTATATCGCCGGCGCGTGCACCTTCCAACCAAAGAATTACAGGCAAAGGATAGTTCGGCTCTAGGTGAAGCCCTAGGTGAAGAAATCGGTGAAATCGGGATGAATAAACTGAAAAAATAAATAAATTAAAAGATGAACATATGACAGAGAACATCAAATAGGAATCGACATTATCAAACATGAATCTATATTTAAAGAACTTTTACCTGTTTGGTGAATCCTTTGGAGAAGACGATGATGGATCCAGTACACCGATGAATGAGAGGGAGGCTAGGGTTTAGAAAAGTGAGGTTGTAAAGTAATATTGTTTGGAAAAGACCATATATACGATCCATTTATTTTGACCCGAATCCGAATTCCGACCCAGTTTAGAAACGGATCCCGCCTCCCATTTTGCTCATATGTTTTCCCGCCTAAAAACCTTGTGAGATTGAACCACAAGCTGACACCTCATCTTTGAAGCCCTCATAACATGCCAAGTAAGCCCTTATTTATCATGTTTATATATATATATAGATTTGTATATGTTTAGTAAAATAGTAATTTAAGAATTTTATACCCCTTGTAAGTCCTAACAAAATTGGGAATTTTAGTTATAGATCGATAAAAATCATGTCGTCTAATAGAGATTGTATGTGCATGACGAGAACCTCTAATGGTCTTTTTAATCCGGCATTTCGATCTCATGTGACATACTTCTTGGACTTTTTGATCTCATGTATAAGTTCTTGGACTTTTTATAAATGGTAGGAGACATATGTGAGATACGTGATCGAAAAGTACGGGGAAGACGTCACTCAGCATCCGGTGGGAGATGCTGACTTGTGGGAGCATGCGCAGGGAGGGAGTCGATTCAGGATCGGGTCTTCGGATCTTAGTTTTGTCGTTACCGGCACAACGTCTTCGTCACCCGGGTCTGCCTCCTATTGTAAGAACCCGCACTTTCGTTCGTTGTTACTACTCGATATACTCGTTACGCCTAGCACCAGAGATTCGGATCATAATGTAACTATATCGCATACATCGCTATTCGAAGGATAATCGCATATTTTCGCAATACATTATCACTACATCACATCGCAAACACTAACACTCACGATGACATTGAGTGAGGACCTATTCTACCCTCCTCGGTGGCCGTGATGTGTCGAAACGCAGACAATTAACGCTAACAAAGACTCTCGGGTGAGTGCTATAGCTCCAGTCGTCATGACGATGATGACAATACGAGCGAGTGGTACCCCGTCAGTCATTGTGGCACCACACACCCTAACGTTCACGATGTCATCGAGAAAGGACCTATACTACCCTCCTGGATGGCCGTGAAACGTCACTAATAATCGCTCACTCGAAACGAAAACCGATTGTTATATCGAAACTTTGGAATGCGGATACGTAAATACGACCCCCAGTGATATATATATATATATAATAATTATATAAATTAACTATAGAAAGCGCGTACTCCAAAAAAAATCGCAACGCTCAAAAACGGAGAAATCCCCCGCGTCGGAGTGGCCATCCGAATGGACAGCCTCATCCGAACGGATGGGCCATCCGACCCAACATCTTTTCAGCCTTCGCTGTTGCCTATAAATAGCACGTCACATCACTTAAACAGTGATGTGACAGCTCCCACTCGACCAAGCACGCTCTAGGACCCTTTCTCTCGATTCCTCGCGATTCCGGTAAGATTTCAATCTAGAACTTGTACTTCTATGATCTACACTCAATTCTACATCATTCTGTCTTTTAAAACTCAATTTTTAACCGTGAAATCTACTGATTTGAGGTGTTTTAAGGTGATGTCACCAAGAGTTCATATGAACTTCAAAGTGTGACCTCATCCCACCATAAATGACTCAGATCTGGGTGATTTCCACATGTTTTTACAACAATCTCACCTAAAAACCTATGTATTTAATCAAGAACTGAATGATTTCGGGATTAAACATGAGAAACCGTCAAGAACGGCGGGATCTGATGGAACGGGGTGATTCCCGACCGTTAGAACGGGTCGGAACTGATTGAATTTCAATTGTTAATACGAAATTACACTATCCCAGTAAAACCGCATGTATTCCTTCCTAAAACACTCGAAGACAGTTGATCGGAACGTTAAAATGGACGTGTCATCCGAACGGACCACATGTCATCCGAACGGACCACATGTCATCCGAACGGATGACAGCAGTCCAACCCCATCAACACGTTATCCGACCGGATAGCCTGTCATCCGACCGGATGACAGCCATCCGACCCAATCAACATGTCATTCGACCGGATGAGCACCATCCGACCGGATAACTGACATTTTGACGCTATTCCCGCTTGATCGTGCATCGTTTACAATACCACTCAATGTTCAACGCAGACGAACTCGCAACCGATCCAATTAAGTTGTATTCTCGCTAAACGCGCACTGTGAGTATACTTGAACCCTTTTTAATCGTATTTTGGGTGTAACATACGTTCCTGACAAATCAAACTTATCCAACGAATTAATCAATCAATCGAATTATCACTTGCGAATAACTGTTATGCATAGATATACGTGATGCTAGTTGCATATGTGCTAGGGTTTATACTCGCGACGTCCCACCACGACTAGTATAGTACTATTGCGCCCGACGGGGTCTAGTTTGCCATCGCATATTCGAGCAGCGAGGACTTAGTTGGTAGTATCAGTCTTGTGAGTATATATGTCGTGTGTTACGTTTATGCATGTGGAAATTCGCAACATCTTTTACTCTATTACGCTATACATATCAAACCTGTATACTCGCCAATACTTTTGTATTGACAAATATTTTAACGTATGTTGCAGGTTAGATTGCAGGCTATTTCAAATCAAGCTAGGAAGTCTAGAAACTCAACTAAAATCTAGGTTGTCAGACTTGTATTGTTCGAGAGGACAAGAAATCTGTGATAACTTATGTGATTGTATTATTTGTTAGTATGGGATAACGAATGTATTAAATATTATCGCAATATAGTTGTTATGGATTCTCTTGAGCAATCTAATTCACCTAGTGCCGCGCCCCGATGATCCCGCCATCGGTTGGGGTGTGACAGATTGGTATCAGAGCCATAACTATAGGGAATTAGGCAAGACTCGACCTAGTCTGGGTCGACGTCTTAGGAATTGACCTAGTCTATAGTCTAGGTACCAACAGGCCGACTCGTGCTAACCCAGTAGGGTTTGTACTGGGCCTACTTGATACTCTCGATCGAAATTGCTAAAAGCTACAACTTTGTGTGAACACCGCTTACTACAGCTTCACACAAAGAAGCCTTTCCTAAGGCTGGAATACTACTTAGCCTTTCCTAAGGCTGACACAATACACGTGTTTCAAAAATACTCGCATAACAAAACCGAGTGATTCAGTCGAGATCAGGTGTGAAAACCGAGAACTCTCGATGAGATCGCTCACTCAGCGCATTTTCTAGCACAAGAACCTTTCATCCAGTTAGGAGTGACATCCACACCTCGACGAAAGTCTCCATTTCGAAATCTAGTGGAACTCACGAATTTATTCGAAGAGCATAACCACAATTAGGAACAAAGTTGTTAAGCCAGGGGTGAAACCCGTACCTTAATAAGCCATTCCACTCTCTATAAACTGGTTTTCAAAAAGCTCTCACCAAGGGCTCGACTATCACGATAACTCGAGCCACGCGACGACTAGGAAGACGAATGCCATGAGCTGCATCCCAGTGGAAGCATAACGTCTTCTAGGTCAACGCACGCGCACGAACTTGTCAGGTATAGTTAGGTTACCTTCGGCAGTCGACGCCTAAACCCCCAAGGCACTCTATCATACGACCCGCTAATTTTACAACTGGTTGGAACTTATTTACGTTTTGAAACTTTACGCTTTATCGATTTCTCGATTTAACGATTTTCGCTCCCTGCTTATAAACGCACAACTCGCACAGCCATCGCAATTTAAAACGAAACCCAAATGTTCGCAACAAAACTAATGCATAATCTATCGCCTTCGCTCTCGCTTTCTCACCTCAACGCGTCCTCGTATATTCTAAGTCGACCTGTATGTGTATGATTACAAATTAA
The DNA here is from genome assembly GCA_030545235.1 of Helianthus tuberosus. Taxonomy (NCBI): domain Eukaryota; kingdom Viridiplantae; phylum Streptophyta; class Magnoliopsida; order Asterales; family Asteraceae; genus Helianthus; species Helianthus tuberosus. Next base: position 113,748,102 of record CM060399.1, read on the forward strand.
AATTATATAAATACATATATATACGTAAAAACAACAAGTCATTGTGTGAGAACTTAGGAATTTCGTGTCTCCTATGTGACTCCTATGTGATTCACATTACTACTATACTATCGCATCAAGTTTTGAACGCGCTCAATCGCATCGCAAAACTCAAAAATCATTATGATCGAATCTCACTCCAAGTCTCTTCCTGTCTAGATGCCTTCCAACAACTCTACTTCGAGGATGTCAGCAAGGAGACGAGCCAATCGAAGGGACGAGAAGAGGATCGCCTCCCTTGTGGTCAAGGGAATGGCAAAAATGATTCCCCAGATCGTCGCTCAAGTACACTCTCTTAGCAACTCTCGAGCTTCGGAAGACGTCAAGACAAAAGAGCCGCAATCTACTTTTCTCTACAAACACTTCAAGGCCTGTGACTCGATGGAGTTCACGGGTGAAGGAGGTGTATCTCAACTACTCCAGTGGTTCGACTCTATCGAAGTTACCCTTCGTCAAAGTGGGTGTCCCGATAGTTTCCATACCACTTGTGCTACAGGGGTATTTCAATCACGAGCACTCGACTGGTGGACCGCCGAACGAAACAAACGTGGTACCTCCGCAGCCTACGCTCTCTCTTGGGATGAGCTTAAAGAGCTCATGAAGAAAGAGTACTGTCCTCCTCACGAGATTCAGAAGTTGGAAGACGAATTTTGGAAAATCAAGCAAGTCGAAAGTGACAACGCTGGCAACACCGCAAGGTTCAAACAGCTTAGCATAATTTGCCCAGGTCAAGTCAACACTTCAGAAAAGGCCATCACGAAGTACATTCGTGGCTTGCCTGAGTGTGTGGGTGATTTTGTCGAAGCTGCAAGACCAGCTACCATCGAAGAAACCTACCGCTTAGCCGCAGAAATCAACAACAAACGACTCATGGAAGAGTTTTCCTCCAAGAATCCTGTCAAGCAAGCTTATTAAGCAATCGCCATAAATCCTTCAGACGATCCTGTCAACGATTCTCCTAACAAATCTGCTGATGATTCTTCTGACGAATCTGCTAATGATTCTTCTGACGAAACTGCTAACTATTCCTCTGACGAATCTGCTGCCGATTCTTCTGACAAATCTGCCGACGGATCTTCCGACAACTCGGCCAAAGATTCTGCAAGTGAGTCCTCAGACAAATCCTCCAACGATGACACCACTTCGCAAGACACCGACAAACCCAGTCGCAAACGAAAGATTTCAAGCCCGAACTCATCAACCACCAAACTGCTGCAACCGAAGCCTCTCCAAGCAGTTTCGGCGTTTCCTAAACGAGCTTACACTGGAGCTCATCCCCAGTGTTACTCATGCACCTATCATCATCCAGTTGGGGCTGACTGTCGCTATTGCAGTAACTGCAACCGTTACGGTCACTTCACCCGCAACTGCCACAACGAACCGCGAACTTGAGTACAACAACAACAGCTCCAGCAAAAGTCTTCAACATCAAACATCTAGCAAGCGTAGGATAAAGTTGTAATGATATGATTTTCGACGTTAATTTCTAAGTTTTGAACCTGCTCTATTACTCGGTGTTGCCACTATGCGTAACACTAACTCTCGCTTTCGTATTCTCCTTCACACTCTAGTCGTCGCACTTAGACTAGATTCACACACATACTATATACTATATCACGAAATAATGTGTTTTACCCTCACTACACTCTTAGAACGAGGTACGATAAACGTGCAAGGAACGATTAATCACGGGTGCACACGGGATTACTTGGGTCAGTGCACGGAGGTCGTAGTAAATTCTAAGGTACCATAAGCGTTGCGACGAAGTATGACACCAAACCACGGGATCTAAGTAGTAGGGGTCAAGCAAGGTGTGCTTTATCATACTACCGAAGTTCCGTGAAGAAAGTGCCACGTGGAGTTGAACGTTATTAGACCTAATATACTATTGTGATTATTTTCAACACACTACACTCACTCGCAAGGCGTAACAACCAAACCACATCATCACGAGACTTGTCGTAAGTTTGCAAACGCGGTGCAATCGCCTCGTCGATGGACTCTGGAGAGTCTACCCCCGCAGGGCAATTGCATCGACGCAAGACTGGTTGCAAGACTGTCGTGACAAATCTCATCAAGTACATAAACGCTCACGATATTGTTGAGTGAGGACCTATTCTACCCTCCTCGATAACTGTGATGCACTGCAACGTAACGTTAAGCTTATTCGAAACAAAGCTCGGCTAATCGCAATCGCTTATCATGTGTATCTCGCGATCTCTATCGATTACTACGAGGATAACTACCGCTGATTATGTGAATCGCTATATCGTTGCTGTGTGACACTCTATCGCTATCACCATCGCTATCGCCTACCGCTATCCGTGATAATTATGTTAAGTTAGCACCCATGACCTCGCTTCACGAAATGAAGCTCATAAGGTTAAAACAAGGCGTTTTAGTCATATCGGCGGGCTTTCGTGGAAAAAGGCCATGTGGGGCCTGATGTTAGTAAACTTTGTGGTGTTAATCAATCAAATCAAACCCCATAATTCGCGCATACCTCCATCGCTTGCAACGCAACAACTGCCGCTTATCGTAATTCGATTATCGTCGCCGTCGTTACTAGTGTTGTGTTTATGTTATTCGCTTAATCACCCAATCGCTTATCGCTTATCGTGTATAGTCTACCGCTTATTCGCGTATCGTATACCGCTTATCGCTTGCTTGGTGTTCATTACAGTCTGTGTGGTGTTAGTACGCATGACATCGCTGCACGAGGCAAAACTAACCTGGTTAAATGTAGTATTTTGCCATGTTAGCGAACTCTCGTGGAGACGTGCCATGTGGGTTCAAGGTGGAATCTAATCAAAATCGTGCTGTTCGCTTATCGCTTTACGCTTGTCGCTCATCACTCTTCACTTATCGTCGCCGCTTTCGCTCATAGTGTTCTGTGGTAATATGAATCGATTATTACCTCATGGGTATTGCTGAACTGAGTTCGAAAACAACTTCATCACTCAGTTCGCCCTTTCAAGACTTAATCCAACACTTCTCAATTGGATCGAGTCATCGCAGTTCTATCTGTATCTTATCGGCACACATGACACCGCCTCACGAGACGGAAGTAATATGGGCAAAACATGGTTGATACGCCGCTGGTACTTCCTATATATAAGTGTTTTAAACATATTAACAAACTTTCGTGGGAAAGTGCCAAGTGGGGCTCGATGATTAACTGCCTTTTGTACTATTAAAACTTATCTTTATAAAATTTTGATTTAAAACCAGTGGACAAGTGAAGTTTTTCCCACGACATGGAGATAACATCGAATCAGCTTAACTCCATGTCCAAGAAAAGTTTCATAAGTCCAGTTTTCCTTAAAGCTTTTACAACATCGAAACGAAATCCTTCTTAAGACATTGGTTCGACATCGAGTTCAGCTTGAACCCAGGTCATAGGAGAGTTTTCGTAACCTCAGTTTTCATCTTCGAATTCCTTAAAATGTTTAAAACATAAACTTCCTGGCAACGTTGGTTAACATCGACTCAGTTGACCTCACGTTAAGAGGAAATTTTTTCGAGATTTTCATCCAAAATTCCTTTTGAATAAAAAAAAACGAACGAACGCTTCTTGTAACGTTGGTTAACGATCGACTCAGTTAATTCAACGTCATGAGAAACCTTTCAAGTTCCTTAAAAATTTCAATCGCATCGAACTAACGAATTCTTCGCGACACGAGGTACTGTGGAACGCCAACTCGTGGGATATTACTTTTGTCTTTACGTCGCCTTCTCGCTATCGCAATCGATATCTCTTATTCAAAGCACTCCCGCTTGTCAACTCACGGTCAACTCACTCATTGTATCGCTACTTACGCAGGATCAACTCTCAAAAGTCTACCTGTTGGATTAATTTCGGGACGAAATTTCCTAAAGCAGGGGAGACTGTAACAACCCGCACTTTCGTGCGTTGTTACAACTCGATATACTCGTTACGCCTAGCACCAGAGATTTGGATCATAATGTAATTATATCGCATACATCGCTATTCGAAGGATAATCGCATATTTTCGCAATACATTATCACTACATCACATCGCAAACACTAACACTCACGATGACATTGAGTGAGGACCTATTCTACCCTCCTCGGTGGCCGTGATGTGTCGAAACACAGACAATTAACGCTAACAAAGACTCTCGGGTGAGTGCTATAGCTCAAGTCGTCGTGACGATGATGACAATACGAGCGAGTGGTACCCCGTCAGTCATTGTGGCACCACACACCCTAACGTTCACGATGTCATCGAGAAAGGACCTATACTACCCTCCTGGATGGCCGTGAAACGTCACTAATAATCGCTCACTCGAAACGAAAACCGATTGTTATATCGAAACTTTGGAATGCGGATACGTAAATACGACCCCCAGTGATATATATACATATATAATAATTATATAAATTAACTATAGAAAGCGCGTACTCCAAAAAAAATCGCAACGCTCAAAAACGGAGAAATCCCCCGCGTCGGAGTGGCCATCCGAATGGACAGCCTCATCCGAACGGATGGGCCATCCGAACGGATGGGCCATCCGAACGGATGGGCCATCCGACCCAACATCTTTTCAGCCTTCGCTGTTGCCTATAAATAGCACGTCACATCACTTAAACAGTGATATGACAGCTCCCACTCGACCAAGCACGCTCTAGGACCCTTTTCTCTCGGTTCCTCGCGATTCCGGTAAGATTTCAATCTAGAACTTGTACTTCTATGATCTACACTCAATTCTACATCATTCTGTCTTTTAAAACTCATTTTTTAACCGTGAAATCTACTGATTTGAGGTGTTTTAAGGTGATGTCACCAAGAGTTCATATGAACTTCAAAGTGTGACCTCATCCCACCATAAACGACTCAGATCTGGGTGATTTCCACTTGTTTTTACAACAATCTCACCTAAAAACCTATGTATTTAATCAAGAACTGAATGATTTCGGGATTAAACATGAGAAACCGTCAAGAACGGCCGGATCTGATGGAACGGGGTGATTCCCGGCCGTTAGAACGGGTCGGAACTGATGGAATTTCAATTGCTAATACGAAATTACACTGTCCCAGTAAAACCGCATGTATTCCTTCCTAAAACACTCGAAGATAGTTGATCGGAACGTTAAAATGGATGTGTCATCCGAACGGATGACAGCAGTCCAACCCCATCAACACGTTATCCGACTGGATAGCCTGTCATCCGACCGGATGACAGCCATCCGACCCAATCAACATGTCATTCGACCGGATGAGCACCATCCGACCGGATAACTGACATTTTGACGCTATTCCCGCTTGATCGTGCATCGTTTACAATACCACTCAATGTTCAACGCAGACGAACTCGCAACCGATCCAATCAAGTTGTATTCTCGCTAAACGCGCACTGTGAGTATACTTGAACCCTTTTTAATCGTATTTTGGGTGTAACATACGTTCCTGACAAATCAAACTTATCCAACGAATTAATCAATCAATCGAATTATCACTTGCGAATAACTGTTATGCATAGATATACGTGATGCTTGTTGCATATGTGCTAGGGTTTATACTCGCGACGTCCCACCACGACTAGTATAGTACTATTGCGCCCGACGGGGTCTAGTTTGCCATCGCATATTCGAGCAGCGAGGACTTAGTTGGTAGTATCAGTCTTGTGAGTATATATATCGTGTGTTACGTTTATGCATGTGGAAATTCGCAACATCTTTTACTCTATTACGCTATACATATCTAACTTGTATACTCGCCAATACTTTTGTATTGACAAATATTTTAACGTATGTTGCAGGTTAGATTGCAGGCTATTTCAAATCAAGCTAGGAAGTCTAGAAACTCAACTAAAATTTAGGTTGTCGGATTTGTATTGTTCGAGAGGACAAGAAATCTGTGATAACTTATGTGATTGTATTATTTGTTAGTATGGGATAACAAATGTATTAAATATTATCGCAATATAGTTGTTATGGATTCTCTTGTGCAATCTGATTCGCCTAGTGCCGCGCCTCGATGATTCCGCCATCGGTTGGGGTGTGACACCTATGCTGACTACCAACGCTCGAAAGAGGAGGTATTATTAATATTTTTTATTATTATTTTTTTATAATTATTTGTTATTATTAGGGTAAATTACACTTTTCGTCCTTTTTGTTTGTACCGGGTTGCAACGGATAGCCTTTAACTTCAATAATTACAGTCACAATCCTTTATTTGAAAAACTCGTTACATCTTTCGTCTTTTAGCACTAACTATGTTAAAAATTTTAGTTAAGTCTATTTATATAAGGGCACTTTGGTCTTTTTACCAATCTAATTAAAATACAAATTAAAAAAATCAACGCCATTCATCGATTTAGATCTGAAAATCAACACAACCAATAACAACACTATACTTCTTGCAAATCGCTGCAAATCAGCCCATCTCTTCTCCGATTCAACAAAAATATCAGCTGCAACTCAAGAATCTTTATTCAATATCAGACCTGCAAATCTTAATTCGTTCTAAATCGCTTCAGATCCAGTCATAGAACAACAAATAATCCGATTTCGACTGGAGAAAACAACGATTTTTTTTTCAGTCGCAACTTTCAAATCAGCTTCTTTTTCAACATCTCCAGTCTTTTTTTAATCACAGATCTATCTTCATATAACCTGCAACTCAGATCTAGTCGTATTCAGAATCAGACCTGGAAGTCATTTCTATTCGCTGAACACACTTATAATTGTGATTCCAGTTCAGATCTGAAACTAAAACTTAAAGATATATGCCTTTCTTCTTTGTTAAACACAAAATCCTGCACTTTTACTTCTTTCTTCGATAATCAACAAACAAAAGGACGAAAGATGTAACGAGTTTTCCAAATAAAGGATTATGACTGTAATTATTGAAGTTAAAGGCTATCCGTTGCAATTTGGTACAAACATAAAGGATTGTGATTATTAGTTTGTAACGAGTCTGGGTATTAACACTAAGTTCTGTTAATTATTCTGTTAAATTTGAGTGGAATGACTAAAATACCCTTTTTAACTACAGGGATCATTTGTGTAATTAAGTATAATGATATTGCAAAGGACCAAACATGCCTTTTTGTAAAGTGTTTTAAAAACACTAAGAAACTGTAGGGACTTTTTTGTCAAAAACACAAAATATGAAGTTTGAAAAAAGATCAACAGTGCCTTCTTGTTAAATCCTCCGATTAGTTTATCTAGAAGTTTTAAGTCGTTTCTTTTAGCGATAACCCTTATCTCCAGTCGAAACATATCAGAATCTTGAACTTTATCCCATTTAAAAAATGTCTAGTACGATCAATCCTTTCTCCGGCGAATCTGATAGGCATTATCTCCACCCCATATCAATCTAAACGATATAATTCATTCTCTCTAGCGATAAGCATTATCTCCACCTCATATCAATCTAAAACCCATTTTATCCCGACTAAACTGTTAGTTGCTCCCCTCATCAAGCACTCTCCAAAACTGCCGTCTGCAGAAACTGTTATGTGATCCGCAACTGCTGCTTTTTTTAAATGCTTTCGTGGACTGCTGCTATTTCTTTGTTAATTCTATTTTTGTTTTGAGCCCTGCCTAGTTAATTGCTACATTACAAAAGTCCAGTTAAGTTCCAACCAATTTAAGCCCAATTCCAATTAATATTCTCTTGTAGGATTCTAACTAGGTGGGGGCAGTCATGGGGACAGTGGTGCAGATGTGAGGGGGACTGGGATGGGGTTTATACTCTTAATTTAGAGTAATTACATAAATGGTCCCTGTAGTTAAAAAGGGTATTTTAATCATTCCACTCAAATTTAACAGAATAATTAACAGAAGTTAGTGTTAATACCCAAACCCGATACAAACTGATAATCACAAGCCTCAAACCTGTTAAAAAAAGGTAGTACCCAAAGGTGAAACTAGCTATAAACCACATGATCCATCTTTGTAATTAACTCTCTATATATATATATATATTTTTTTTTTCTAAAATTATGTTTATTGTTTAATAATTATATAGGTGCAGAACTTGCAATCACAGGTGGAAAGGTTAAATAAACGATTCGAAGAGGCGCAACAATCCCACGTTGAAATGTTACAAAACCGAGTCGAAGAGCTGCAACAACAAATGAGAGAAGATATGCAATGACAAATGGCCGAGTTTATGAAACAATTTGGTAATCCTAGCAATCCTCCACCATAGTTTAGTTTCTGTTTGTTGTCTTTTGCGGTTGAACTTGTAATTTGACAACAGTGTCATATTTTGTGGTTGAACTTGTAATTTGACAAACGTGTCACATTGTGGTTGAACTTGTAGTTGGAAAACCATATTGTATTTTGTGGACGAACTTTAGTTTATAATGGTATCGTATTTAGGGTTTTTATTGGATTTTTTGTCTGCATTTTTAGTAGAAAAAATCTGTATTTTTTAGTTTTTTTATTAAAAAGTTTTTAGTCGGAAATTGGCAGGAATAGAAATTAGAAAATCTGGTCGGAAAACACTAGGAACATGGTTGTCGGAAAACAGTGGGTAGACGGTGGTCGGAAAGCTGTAGGAAAATTGTGGTCGGGACTTTGTCGGAAATAGTAACTTCTTTTTTTTGTCGGAAATTTGTCGCCAATTTAGTCGGAAACTTGTCGGAAATATTTTCCTACAAGGGTTTTTTCGACAAACGTATTTCTGTCGGAAATTGGTCGGAAACGCCGTTTTCCGACAAAAACCTTGGTCGGAATGTCACACCCCAAATTTCCACGTGTCACCGGTGGGCCCGGTGGGGAGTATCGTGACGTCATGGTTGGCAACATAATAGTCAAACAACACAATATTATTAAGCACAGCGGAAGCAATTGAAAATATAATACAACCGAATTTATTATTGTAATATCAATTGTCACAATATTCGGAAGTTTATCCATAGAAGGATCGAACATAAAATGGAAACAATAGTTCAACAGACTTTTAGGCATCTTAAGCTTGCGAGACTTCTATTGATGCTAAGGAGACATATCCAGCCAATTTCGTATAGTACCTGCATTTAGCCTTTTTGGAAAATACGTCAGTTTACACTGGTAAATACATTCAACTGACTCATTTTGGAAAAAGAGTTTGTAAATTGTTTTGAATGCACGTGGCACAAAATATCTTGACACATTGATTAAAATGCACAGAGGCAAAATTAATCTTTTTAACTTGGGAGAATTATTTAATATTATAATCTTGTGAACGATTTACATGTTACTTATGCGTTCAGTAGCCCGGAACGTATCCGGGTTAAAGATCAATAGACACACCACAATTCTAGAGTTATACACTGACAGGTGTACGCCTACACCCCGTGCTCAGGTCGTGGCCATCTCGTAAGATAATGCCGAGGATATCCGGGACATGGTCATTAACCCCCCAAAGGCTGTAAAGTAAACACATCTGTTTAAAACGAGCCGATCAAATTATTCAACTACCCACTAAGCGTGGAGATTTGATGCCCGATCAAGCGGTACGCTATGTACCGTAACCCAAGCCCGTATAGGGAAAATAAGTTAAAAGTATTTACCTGAGCTAAATATAAATTCAATCCCAGCCGTATATCAAATCAGCAAGTACAGATAGCTTTTACTGGGCTCCTAATCTGGAACGAAGGTTTTTAATAACCTATTAGAATCCTAACGGGTCTTTAATTAAGCTTGAGCTTAGACCGGCTAGTTTCAAAGATACGGTTCGTACGCACGATTAAGCGAAGACCGGATAGAATGTGATTCTGACCCGACAAGTTTGAAGACTTGTTTAATATGGGTTTATTATTCACATTCTGGATTTTGAGATAAAACCGATAAGGTTTGACCCGTTTCGGCTAATTTATGTAAACTTGTTACATAAACCGAACCGAACGCGAAATAAGCGTAACGGGTATCTGTAAGAGCCATATACAGGTTTCCTAAGTTAATATACTTCAAATATGTTGTGACATCAGTAGGATGTCTTTCGTTATGCCCCGAACTAATTTAAACACAAACTATGTCCCGTAGGGGTAGTTTGGTCATTTTAAAGTTTGTAAAAGCGTTTAGATGTTTAACTGAGTTACAGGTCTGATGTAAACAGCAAACATACTCAATTTGATGAGTTATAACAGTAGACTAAAGCATATATGTGAAATTTATCACCTTTAACCAAACTATGCCCTGTAGGGGTATTTTGGTAATTTCACATAAGCCGAAAAGCTCAAAAACGAAGTCTGAGTTAATCAACCTTTCCTTACTGCTAAAATATCATAATTTGCCTCATATATCAGTAGGTATCAACCCGGGTATGTTCAATATGATTTTAAAACATACTATGCGTTAAAAACGCTAATTAAGGCGATTAAAGGCCATTTCCGGGTTTGATACTTAAATCTGATATTTTTATATTTCCAGAGGGCTTAATATAATTTATTTATCATATGTGATCAGTAGCAAAAGGTTTGGAGTCGTTTAGATATGTAAAACTCATTTTATGGCCCGTAAGGGCAAAACCGACAATTACCGGATTAAGCCTACGACTACTAGTTATGCTCAGCCTAAAATTAATTAAAAATCTTTAAAAATCCCAAAATAATATATTACATCAGTGGGTAAAAGATTTGATATCAAAAAGTATGTTTAACTAGGCTATACGCTAATTACGCCATTTTGTTAACATAAAGCTTTAATTTAGCGACAATGAGCATAACTCTTAATCTACAAGTCAAACTGACGTCAAACTTTGCATACAAGTTTATATATCAGTACTTAAGGTTTCTACACTTTTACATTTTCATAAATCTCGTTTTAAGGTAATAAGGGCATAACGGTCAACGTATGAGCAATTAACGGAAATATGCATATTAATTGGATAACTAGTGAACCAAGGTGTATGATCACAGAGGGTTGTTCTAACATGTATCCTAATCCAATTAAAGCTCTGAGGCATTTCTAAAATATGCCCAAACGGGTCAGAACTGAAAGTCAACGGGAAAGTCAAACTATGTGACTTTCGGTTCCGAACCGGGTCTAAACAGGAAATAGTCGGGTTGAACAGGTTTGAACATGTTATTACACTAATTACTAAGTTATAACAATAATCAAACAGATTATATATGATCTAGATAGCTAATTATGCATAATTGACATTTTAAGCATTATGTTGACTTTTTAAGTAAAGGTTTGACCCGACATTTGACCTGCTTAGGATGGTGATCAGGGGAAACCCTTTTGGGGTTTTATTACCCACATAAATACCATCCTATAACTACTTTTAATTCGAGATAAGACTGAGCCATTAGTGACTAATCTCGAAGTCAAACCGTAATTACGACGGTTTGACTTTTAGCTATTTAACTAAGCTAAACTCAAATAAACAAGAACTAGTAGACTTACAAGAGTCCAATGCACGAATTAAGACCAGATGGGAGAGTTCCTTAGCTCCAGGAATGCTCCAATGATCAGATGCAAGTGTGAAGAATGTTGTGATCTTGGAGGTCCTTTTATAGTGCACTAGATCACCACAATTGGTTGACAACAAAGGCTACCAATGACCACAATTCGTTTACACATGTCCCTAAGGTCTAGGAACATTTTAGGGGTCTCCCACATGTGAGAAAAACCCAAAAGATCGGTCAGAAATGCGTGAAACCAGCTGCAGGAGGTTTCTGGTCGCTGGGCATCAGCTAGCGCACCGCTACGCTTTTGATGTAGCACACCGCTAGCCCTCCTCAGGGGCAATTCTTCCATTTTTCAGTTTGCATCCCTGGCTCTTGGTGCTCCGAAAGGTCAACCAAGCTTAATTCTTGCATTTTGACCCCTTATTATTTATATACAAGGGCTTTATGACTTATACTCACTTTGCCAAGTCCCTGGACACTTCCGGTTAACCCGAAAAGTCATAACTTTCACCGTTGACGCTTTAACCCCTCGTACACGAATTTGATCATAACTTTCTCATACGATAACGAAACTTTATGAAATTTTAATCGTGCATTCTCGTGAGCATAATTTATATTTACAAAGCTTCGGGTTTGTCAAAAGATCACTCAGAGGTATATCTTTAACATGTTGACACATTTGACCCCTGTAGTTTGTAATCTCTCACTTTTAGCTTCGTATGATCCATGATTTATTCGTTTGATGTTATGAACATCATGTAGGGTTATTATGAAGTATATTTATTCACTGTTGACACTTAGAATCCGTATAATCACATACTTTCCATGTTTGTCAACTTTAGTCCTTTTATAACATTCTTTCACACGTTCAAACTTTATGACACGTGTCAACACATTATAGGACGTGAATTTTCGAGGTGTTACATCCTCTCCCCCTTAAAATAAATCTCGACCCTAGATTTACTGAAATAAGTAAGGGTACTTTTCTTTCATCGTGGATTCAACCTCCCACGTGAATTCGGGACCACTACGGGCATCCCATTTGACCTTTATAATAGGTACATGCTTTCTTCGAAGCTTCTTTACCTGTCGATCCTAAATCGAAAAAGGTTTTTTTTTTCTACAAACTTCAAGCTCTCATCTATATGCACATCTGTATGTGGTATAACCAGTGATTCATCAGCGAAGCACTTCTTCAGATTGCAGATGTGGAACACATTGTGAATTCCACTGAGCTCTTTAGGTAAGTTTAACTTATAGGCAACTGACCCGACACGTTCGATAACCTCAAAAGGTCCTATGTATCTCGGGCTTAGCTTGCCTTTCTTACCAAACCGCATCACTCCTTTCCAGGGTGACACTTTCAATAGGACTTTGTCACTTACTTTGAAGTGAAAATCCTTACGCTTTGGATCAGCGTATCTCTTCTGCCTATCCCGGGCAGCTTTGAGACGGTCACGAATCTGGACCATCTTGTCCGTCGTCTCGAACACTATCTCTGGTCCTGATAACTGGACATCTCCAACTTCTGCCCAACAATTGGGCGCTCTACACTTTCTACCATATAATGCCTCGAAAGGCGCAGCCTTTATGCTGGTGTGGTAGCTATTGTTGTAGGAGCATTCGATTAACGGTAGGTTCTTATCCCAACTACCACCCAAATCGATCGCACATGCACGTAGCATGTCTTCTAACGTTTGAATAGTACGCTCACTATGGCCGTCTGTCTGAGGAAGGTAAGCCGTACTAAAATTCAAACGTGTGCCCAAAGATTGTTGGAAGCTTTTCCAAAAAGGTGACGTGTACCTAGTATCTCTATCAGAGATAATAGTCACAGGTATGCCATGCAAGGCTACAATCTTATCCACTTATAATTGGGCTAACATATCGGAGCTATAAGTCTCCTTGATGGGTAAGAAATGAGCTGACTTAGTCAGTCTGTCAACTAACCCATATTTTATCATTTCCTTTCCTTGTCTTGGGTAACTTGGTAATAAAATCCATAGTTACCATTTCCCACTTCCACGTAGGAAGTTCAGGCTGTTGTAGCAAGCCTGACGGCTTTTGATGCTCGGCTTTGACTTGCGCACATGTCAAGCATTTAGCTACATGGGTGGCTACGGACTTTTTCAAGCCTATCCACCAATAATTTTGCCCTTAGATCCTGGGTAGCTGATGGCAAATTCTTAATCGTTGCCTAATTAGGGTTGCGGCATGTATGCATAAGCAATATGAACCGTCTTTCTTATTTATTAACATAAAACCCTCAGAATATTGAGTCAGGCTATATGAGCCTATGTCTTAAAACCTACTTAACCAAGGTTTCGTTTATTCCATAATCAATATGGAGTTTTCACAATACTCCATCCCACGGCGGGATACAAATCTTAATTCTACCTGCCTTCCATGAGGTAAGCAGGGAAAACTTTTGAGAAGATAATTAAGATACAAGGAGGCTGTAGAGATTTTCCATATCTCAGGCTCCAGTTCATCCATCATTGTTCGTGTCAAATGAGTGACACCTTTATGTTATAAGTCCACGACTTCCTTAATCGGGAACATTTACTTGAATTTTTTTTTCCATTTTTGGATATCTTCTTTGAATACTACTAGTCGACTTTAGTACAATATGATCATTGGGATATCTTAGGGGTTCCATGTATTAAACCCCCATGCTGATCAGACATGGAAATAATCTATGGGACACACTAGGATACGCCAATCCTCATATGACACTTTTATCAAACATAGTTTGGCATTCGCAGGCGATAGAAAACCATGAGAAAAATAATTAAAATAACATATGTTGTCGTACTCTATGCGAAGAAAGAGTACTCTTAGATTTTCGGAAGGATTCCTTGCCGATACTAGAAGAATCGGTTACTATGGTTTCCTTGGTAATTTATACCTTGTGGATGAAAAAATTTGCTAAGTTTATGGTTCATGAAGATTTATTATTGCCTGTTAAAAAAAACAGGACACTTAGCAGAAATTATCATTGATAAATGATAAGGAAGTTTATTGTACGAGTGCTTATATTTAATTAATGATGGAAGTTTCACAAACTAGGCACCTAGCTCAGTTGGCTAGGCGCGCGAAAGGGTGCGGCCGGCCTAGACCCAGGTTCGATTCCAGGGACGGCCAGTTCCACCATTTTTTTATGTTTAATATTTATTAGTCGTACAGATACGTGTAATTACGAGGGTTGTCTCGTAAGGAGTCTTGATAATTAATTGCTCCTTATTACCCACAATATGGGCTTGATTTTTAAGGCAACCAATCGATTTTTATCAATATTTGGAGTCCGAAACTTAGGACATCGGAAAAATGATTTTTAATGGATATAAAACATCCATCTATTAATGCTGAAGCAGTCTCAGAGGTATACAGGCTTCTTACCAAACTTTCGTTGCTTTTTATCAAGCCTGTACTCGCTCTCTTTCTCAGATTTCTGGGAGTTATTCTCCTTCTTTTGGTTCATCCTTCATATACGAAGTGTGAACAAAATCTCCTCATGAGCAATTAAACATGGTTTCTAATGAGATTTAGAGCGAGAAGAATTCGGCTCTTTGGATTGTCTCATGACCTTTCTATGGTCCTTCCATCTGCTGCGTCAACCACAGCCTGAAGATTAACTCCATTAATATTGAGGTTTACGTTTGTAGTTTTATTAACTTTTGTCGCCTGAATAGCGTTGCGACTGTCGTCTACCTCATCCGAGTGTTCCATACTCGAAACTTGGTACCAATCACCAAGATTTAACCTTTATCAGTCATCATCCCGATGATCTGACTTAGATTAGCCACGGCATTCATAAACCGTATGGGCTATTCTGTTCCGAACATTCATAGTGAATGTTATTTTGAATGTATTTCCATTATACTTAGCCTAGGTCACAACTGGACCATCAATGGCATTCAAAGCTTGGAGCGAGTCCAATACTTGCTTGACAGGGAACCATAATGTCACAACTGTCCTTGTCACAAGTACGATTATAAATAGCTCAAAGGCTAGCCTTTCATGACTTCGGTTATATATATATATATATATATATATTTTTATACATACATGGAATAGAAGCCTGTCGCGAGGGACGTAGAAAATATGGCATAAAGCATAGTCATGAAGGACATAAATGATTATACGGCACGAAGGCCTTGTCACAAAGGACAATTAGATATGGCACAAACGGCCTTGTTATAAGGACATTCATCAAATCTGGCACAAAGGCATGTTACCAGGAATGTTGACATTTAATATGTTAACTTGTCACGAATGACCTATTATAGCACATAGGCTTGTCATGAATGACTTTAAAACATAACTCGATGGTCTATTATCAAGGACCTTAATTTATTAGCCGAAATCTTATTAGATTAGGGCTTCCAGGTTTGAACGTGGTTCTTCACCTTTAGACAGGGAGTCATAGACTACAACTGTCATTGTCTTGAAAGACGATTCTTTTGGCAAAAAAATAAGCCAATCAACATCACTAATGGATGTTTATATATAACCATCGTATCTAATGATATTAGTCATGATCACATCGATCATATTGACTATTAGGTTTGGGTGTAATCACACCATTTTGAACAGGGGATCATAAAGATCACTACTATCTTTGTCTTACCGACACTAGAATAAAGTATAGCCCGTAGGCATTTCATCACGAGGGATATTAATATTATGATCAGCATACTGAGGATACTAGTCAGGATCGCACTGATAGTATAGACTATAGAAATTGAGTATAGCTCACCCCCTTGGCAAAGAATCACAAAAGATTACAATTGCCTTGTCTCAGTTGGACGATATAATATAGCCCTTAGGCAAAACATCATTACGGATGTTTAAAATTTTTAATCATCGTATTGATGATTTTTGTCATGATCGTATTGATCATATGAACTATTAGGCTTGAGCATAGCTCACCACCTTGGACAGGGAATCGTAAAGATCACAATGTCTTTGTCACACATGGACAGTATAATTTGGCCCATCGGCGAAAACATCACTCATGGATGTTTATAATTGGTTCGTCCTATTAGATGCTATAAGTCATGATTGCATTAATCATATTGACTATTTGGCTTGAGCATAGCTCACCACCTTAGACAAGGAATCATAAAGATAATAATGTCAATGTCTCAAATGGACAATATATTATAGCCCGTAGGCAAGACATCACTAAAGGATGTTAAATAATATGATCATCGTATTAGATGATATTAATCATGATCGCATTGATCATATAGACTATTATGTTTGGACATAGTCCAACATTTTAGACAGGAGGTCAAAGACCACCACTGTCGTTGTCTTATCGGACAACTAGTTTACTCCGTAGGTGCTTCATTACTAACGTATGTTTATAATATGATCATCTTATAGGATGATATAAGCCATGATTCCTAGATCACTAGGCTAGATTTGAGAATTGGAAGAATCCAATATAAGGATGACTGTTGTGATTTTCTCGAATCACATTTGTCAGGAGTGCTAACATATTCCTAGGTGTTAACAAGGATTTGAATCCCTTGAGTAGGTTTCACCACTTTGGCCGCGTAGGCTAGGTTTCACCTTTAAGATTCCCTTCAATTGCATGCTGACAGAGAAGGAAGGATATTTATTTTATCCAGGATTTTTATCATAAATCCTAATTCATAAGTTAATAATAGCACCAATGGCCTTGTCGCGTAGACAAGTTAAATTTATAAGCCATGATTTCAGAGAATCGTGGCCTTAAGGTTTGAATCAAAGTTCATTACCTTTCCTTGACAGGGAGTTGTAGGCTACCACTGTCTTTAGTCTCAGAGGACATTAACTATAGCCCGTAGGCACTTCCCTTATAAGAGATGTTTATTACTGGATTTCCCCCTTGGGGAACTTCATTAACCATGGTAAACAGAGACCATATATGGTTAATTTATTAATCATATTTATTTAGGATTTCTATTATAATTTATCCTAATTATAAAACATTAACAGTTTTATTAGTGGCACCCAATGGCCTGGTCACATGGACATTTATAAATTATAAGCTTATGATTTCAGAGAATCAAAGCAATAATAACAGTTTTATTTCATAGCACAAAAGGCCTAGTCACAAGGACAAATTTTTAAGTTATAAGCCATGATTTCAGAGAATCAAAGCATGAAGGTATTCTGGCACAATAGGCCTAGTCACAAGGACATTTATAAATTTTAAGCTATGATTTCGGAGAATCAGAGCATGAAAGTATATTGGCACAATAGGCCTAGTCACGTAGACAATTATAAATTATATGCTAGGATTTCAGAGAATCAAAGCATTTGAGGTTTGAACCTAGTTCATTACCTTTATCTGACAGGGAGTCATAGCTACCACTGTATTTTGGCTCATGTAGAAATGAGCAAGGCCCGTAGGCACTATATTACCACGTATGGTTAAAATATGATCATCTTAATTGATGACGTAAACCCAGGATTCAGGGATCATTAAACTGGGTTAGGAATCTTTTGAAGAATCCCATGTAAAAATGACGTGTGTGATTTTAAATGAATCACATCTGCCAGGAGTGTTAACATGTTTTAAGATGTTAACAGGGAATTGAATCTTTTAAACAGATCTTACCATCTTGGCCCGGTCTTATAATTGACCCGAGGCTAGGTTTCACATTAAGATTCTTAATTAATGATTTGAATCTTTTTAACAGGTCTTACCATCTTGGCCCGGTCTTATAATTGACCCGAGGCTAGGTTTCACACTTAAGATTCTTAATTTATAATTAACGCGGAACAATTTTTAAATTGAGGTGTAAATATGGATCTGAATCTAAATTGCGGAACTGCCATCTTGGCCGGTCTTAATATGACCCGAAGCTAGGTCTTGCCCTTTTAGATTTTGCCATTTTATTATAATGGTAGATCTTGCAAAAAGGAAATATTATTTTTCCATTTATTTAATATTTCTTATTTAGAATGAAAGTTTAAACTTAATCATTCCATTTATAAAAATAAAAGAATAAAGTTGCCCTAAGCGGGACTTAAAAGGAATAATGTTGTCCTCGAAGGGACTGAAAATGTAAATATGTCCTTATAAGGACTATTGAGGAAACGATCTTCAGCAAAGGAGTTTCTTCTTCATTCAATTCTTGAATGCTTTCTCCTTGGTCGCACGTCTCATCTTGGTCGCTGTACGAAGCTCAGCATTTCAAGGCTCCGGGTGTGGAGAATCCCTAGTTTAGCTTCCTCGCTTGGCGACGTATCCAATAATAATAATAATAAAAATTGGAAGCAAAAATTTCCATATTAGGATTAAGATTATTCCTATGTTAAGTCTAGACTCAGAAGTTTAGATTGTGCAATTGTGTAACTGAGATTAAACACAAAAGGCTAGTGTTTAATTCACTCAGTGTTGGCTCTGATACCAACCTGTCACACCCCAAATTTCCACGTGTCACCGGTGGGCCCGGTGGGGAGTATCGTGACGTCATGGTTGGCAACATAATAGTCAAACAACACAATATTATTAAGCACAGCGGAAGCAATTGAAAATATAATACAACCGAATTTATTATTGTAATATCAATTGTCACAATATTCGGAAGTTTATCCACAGAAGGATCGAACATAAAATGGAAACAATAGTTCAACAGACTTTTAGGCATCTTAAGCTTGCGAGACTTCTATTGATGCTAAGGAGACATATCCAGCCAATTTCGTATAGTACCTGCATTTAGCCTTTTTGGAAAATACGTCAGTTTACACTGGTAAATACATTCAACTGACTCATTTTGGAAAAAGAGTTTGTAAATTGTTTTGAATGCACGTGGCACAAAATATCTTGACACATTGATTAAAATGCACAGAGGCAAAATTAATCTTTTTAACTTGGGAGAATTATTTAATATTATAATCTTGTGAACGATTTACATGTTACTTATGCGTTCAGTAGCCCGGAACGTATCCGGGTTAAAGATCAATAGACACACCACAATTCTAGAGTTATACACTGACAGGTGTACGCCTACACCCCGTGCTCAGGTCGTGGCCATCTCGTAAGATAATGCCGAGGATATCCGGGACATGGTCATTAACCCCCCAAAGGCTGTAAAGTAAACACATCTGTTTAAAACGAGCCGATCAAATTATTCAACTACCCACTAAGCGTGGAGATTTGATGCCCGATCAAGCGGTACGCTATGTACCGTAACCCAAGCCCGTATAGGGAAAATAAGTTAAAAGTATTTACCTGAGCTAAATATAAATTCAATCCCAGCCGTATATCAAATCAGCAAGTACAGATAGCTTTTACTGGGCTCCTAATCTGGAACGAAGGTTTTTAATAACCTATTAGAATCCTAACGGGTCTTTAATTAAGCTTGAGCTTAGACCGGCTAGTTTCAAAGATACGGTTCGTACGCACGATTAAGCGAAGACCGGATAGAATGTGATTCTGACCCGACAAGTTTGAAGACTTGTTTAATATGGGTTTATTATTCACATTCTGGATTTTGAGATAAAACCGATAAGGTTTGACCCGTTTCGGCTAATTTATGTAAACTTGTTACATAAACCGAACCGAACGCGAAATAAGCGTAACGGGTATCTGTAAGAGCCATATACAGGTTTCCTAAGTTAATATACTTCAAATATGTTGTGACATCAGTAGGATGTCTTTCGTTATGCCCCGAACTAATTTAAACACAAACTATGCCCCGTAGGGGTAGTTTGGTCATTTTAAAGTTTGTAAAAGCGTTTAGATGTTTAACTGAGTTACAGGTCTGATGTAAACAGCAAACATACTCAATTTGATGAGTTATAACAGTAGACTAAAGCATATATGTGAAATTTATCACCTTTAACCAAACTATGCCCTGTAGGGGTATTTTGGTAATTTCACATAAGCCGAAAAGCTCAAAAACGAAGTCTGAGTTAATCAACCTTTCCTTACTGCTAAAATATCATAATTTGCCTCATATATCAGTAGGTATCAACCCGGGTATGTTCAATATGATTTTAAAACATACTATGCGTTAAAAACGCTAATTAAGGCGATTAAAGGCCATTTCCGGGTTTGATACTTAAATCTGATATTTTTATATTTCCAGAGGGCTTAATATAATTTATTTATCATATGTGATCAGTAGCAAAAGGTTTGGAGTCGTTTAGATATGTAAAACTCATTTTATGGCCCGTAAGGGCAAAACCGACAATTACCGGATTAAGCCTACGACTACTAGTTATGCTCAGCCTAAAATTAATTAAAAATCTTTAAAAATCCCAAAATAATATATTACATCAGTGGGTAAAAGATTTGATATCAAAAAGTATGTTTAACTAGGCTATACGCTAATTACGCCATTTTGTTAACATAAAGCTTTAATTTAGCGACAATGAGCATAACTCTTAATCTACAAGTCAAACTGACGTCAAACTTTGCATACAAGTTTATATATCAGTACTTAAGGTTTCTACACTTTTACATTTTCATAAATCTCGTTTTAAGGTAATAAGGGCATAACGGTCAACGTATGAGCAATTAACGGAAATATGCATATTAATTGGATAACTAGTGAACCAAGGTGTATGATCACAGAGGGTTGTTCTAACATGTATCCTAATCCAATTAAAGCTCTGAGGCATTTCTAAAATATGCCCAAACGGGTCAGAACTGAAAGTCAACGGGAAAGTCAAACTATGTGACTTTCGGTTCCGAACCGGGTCTAAACAGGAAATAGTCGGGTTGAACAGGTTTGAACATGTTATTACACTAATTACTAAGTTATAACAATAATCAAACAGGTTATATATGATCTAGATAGCTAATTATGCATAATTGACATTTTAAGCATTATGTTGACTTTTTAAGTAAAGGTTTGACCCGACATTTGACCTGCTTAGGATGGTGATCAGGGGAAACCCTTTTGGGGTTTTATTACCCACATAAATACCATCCTATAACTACTTTTAATTCGAGATAAGACTGAGCCATTAGTGACTAATCTCGAAGTCAAACCGTAATTACGACGGTTTGACTTTTAGCTATTTAACTAAGCTAAACTCAAATAAACAAGAACTAGTAGACTTACAAGAGTCCAATGCACGAATTAAGACCAGATGGGAGAGTTCCTTAGCTCCAGGAATGCTCCAATGATCAGATGCAAGTGTGAAGAATGTTGTGATCTTGGAGGTCCTTTTATAGTGCACTAGATCACCACAATTGGTTGACAACAAAGGCTACCAATGACCACAATTCGTTTACACATGTCCCTAAGGTCTAGGAACATTTTAGGGGTCTCCCACATGTGAGAAAAACCCAAAAGATCGGTCAGAAATGCGTGAAACCGGCTGCAGGAAGTTTCTGGTCGCTGGGCATCAGCTAGCGCACCGCTACGCTTCTGATGTAGCGCACCGCTAGCCCTCCTCAGGGGCAATTCTTCCATTTTTCAGTTTGCATCCCTGGCTCTTGGTGCTCCGAAAGGTCAACCAAGCTTAATTCTTGCATTTTGACCCCTTATTATTTATATACAAGGGCTTTATGACTTATACTCACTTTGCCAAGTCCCTGGACACTTCCGGTTAACCCGAAAAGTCATAACTTTCACCGTTGACGCTTTAACCCCTCGTACACGAATTTGATCATAACTTTCTCATACGATAACGAAACTTTATGAAATTTTAATCGTGCATTCTCGTGAGCATAATTTATATTTACAAAGCTTCGGGTTTGTCAAAAGATCACTCAGAGGTATATCTTTAACATGTTGACACATTTGACCCCTGTAGTTTGTAATCTCTCACTTTTAGCTTCGTATGATCCATGATTTATTCGTTTGATGTTATGAACATCATGTAGGGTTATTATGAAGTATATTTATTCACTGTTGACACTTAGAATCCGTATAATCACATACTTTCCATGTTTGTCAACTTTAGTCCTTTTATAACATTCTTTCACACGTTCAAACTTTATGACACGTGTCAACACATTATAGGACGTGAATTTTCGAGGTGTTACATCCTCTCCCCCTTAAAATAAATCTCGACCCTAGATTTACTGAAATAAGTAAGGGTACTTTTCTTTCATCGTGGATTCAACCTCCCACGTGAATTCGGGACCACTACGGGCATCCCATTTGACCTTTATAATAGGTACATGCTTTCTTCGAAGCTTCTTTACCTGTCGATCCTAAATCGAAAAAGGTTTTTTTTTTCTACAAACTTCAAGCTCTCATCTATATGCACATCTGTATGTGGTATAACCAGTGATTCATCAGCGAAGCACTTCTTCAGATTGCAGATGTGGAACACATTGTGAATTCCACTGAGCTCTTTAGGTAAGTTTAACTTATAGGCAACTGACCCGACACGTTCGATAACCTCAAAAGGTCCTATGTATCTCGGGCTTAGCTTGCCTTTCTTACCAAACCGCATCACTCCTTTCCAGGGTGACACTTTCAATAGGACTTTGTCACTTACTTTGAAGTGAAAATCCTTACGCTTTGGATCAGCGTATCTCTTCTGCCTATCCCGGGCAGCTTTGAGACGGTCACGAATCTGGACCATCTTGTCCGTCGTCTCGAACACTATCTCTGGTCCTGATAACTGGACATCTCCAACTTCTGCCCAACAATTGGGCGCTCTACACTTTCTACCATATAATGCCTCGAAAGGCGCAGCCTTTATGCTGGTGTGGTAGCTATTGTTGTAGGAGCATTCGATTAACGGTAGGTTCTTATCCCAACTACCACCCAAATCGATCGCACATGCACGTAGCATGTCTTCTAACGTTTGAATAGTACGCTCACTATGGCCGTCTGTCTGAGGATGGTAAGCCGTACTAAAATTCAAACGTGTGCCCAAAGATTGTTGGAAGCTTTTCCAAAAAGGTGACGTGTACCTAGTATCTCTATCAGAGATAATAGTCACAGGTATGCCATGCAAGGCTACAATCTTATCCACTTATAATTGGGCTAACATATCGGAGCTATAAGTCTCCTTGATGGGTAAGAAATGAGCTGACTTAGTCAGTCTGTCAACTAACCCATATTTTATCATTTCCTTTCCTTGTCTTGGGTAACTTGGTAATAAAATCCATAGTTACCATTTCCCACTTCCACGTAGGAAGTTCAGGCTGTTGTAGCAAGCCTGACGGCTTTTGATGCTCGGCTTTGACTTGCGCACATGTCAAGCATTTAGCTACATGGGTGGCTACGGACTTTTTCAAGCCTATCCACCAATAATTTTGCCCTTAGATCCTGGGTAGCTGATGGCAAATTCTTAATCGTTGCCTAATTAGGGTTGCGGCATGTATGCATAAGCAATATGAACCGTCTTTCTTATTTATTAACATAAAACCCTCAGAATATTGAGTCAGGCTATATGAGCCTATGTCTTAAAACCTACTTAACCAAGGTTTCGTTTATTCCATAATCAATATGGAGTTTTCACAATACTCCATCCCACGGCGGGATACAAATCTTAATTCTACCTGCCTTCCATGAGGTAAGCAGGGAAAACTTTTGAGAAGATAATTAAGATACAAGGAGGCTGTAGAGATTTTCCATATCTCAGGCTCCAGTTCATCCATCATTGTTCGTGTCAAATGAGTGACACCTTTATGTTATAAGTCCACGACTTCCTTAATCGGGAACATTTACTTGAAATTTTTTTTCCATTTTTGGATATCTTCTTTGAATACTACTAGTCGACTTTAGTACAATATGATCATTGGGATATCTTAGGGGTTCCATGTATTAAACCCCCATGCTGATCAGACATGGAAATAATCTATGTTACGGATGTTTAAATGGTATGAAATGAACTATTAAATAATGTGAGCATAGATTAAATTTGAAATGCCATTAACTCTTAATTAGGGACGAATGTTAGATCTAACGGGTACGGCCGAACCCCACTCATGGTACTTGTGACCACTTGAGTGCTTCGGTGTCCCAGTCGAGGTGAATCGACATTAGTCGAGGTGAATCGACAATAGTCAAGGTGAATTGACATAGTCGAAGGGGAATTCGACATAGTCGAGGGAAATCGACAAGGATATAAGCCTACTCATTTCGAGTGCTCCCTATGTCCTCACATGTTTTAATGTCCTTGTAAAACATTAATTTGATATGTTCATAAATGCTTTTCATACAGGGGTTTTACAAATTACATACCATGTTTTATACAAATTCAACGCATTGGATTATGCGGGCATGAAGTCAAAGTCAGAGTGGACATTGACGGTTATACAAACTTTACAAATACAAGAGTTACAAATACATGGTTCTACGAACATAATGCGTTACAAATACAAAGTTTCCATATAACTTGACAAGAAAATGATTTTTAAATTCGTTTTCTCAATAATATTTCACAAACCGGTTATCAAAAAGATTTGTTTTAAATCTTTTCCAAAACAAGCTATGAACTCGCTCAACTGAATGTTGATTTTTCGCATGTTTCTTTCTCAGGTTGCATTTCTAAGACAAGGCACGGTTGGAATAGGAGGACCATTGGAGATTCGAGTACTTAGTGGGTGTTCGTTTTCTAGAAGTCTTAGCTTATTTGCTTCCGCTGTGCGATGAAGATACCAGTCCAGTCACGCCAGCTCTGATAATTTCGGGGTGTGACAGATTGGTATCAGAGCTATAGGTTACAGCGAATAGGGTTGTCTGTAGAGATACCTAAGCTCTAACCTCATTTTCCTCTGGGACTTAGATCATTAAGACTTTAAATACATACAGAAGGCCTAAGACTCGAATATGGTCTCCAACCGTTTCCGAAAACAAACAGTCAAAAAAATTTGCTTTCAAACATACGCTAAAGTGGTGTTTTACACACGGTACACAAAACAGTCACATACAGTACACAAAACTCTGAGAGTTTAGGAAACATGCATTTAAGACCTTCGGAAACTTATGATGAAGTTCATTAAAGGTCATCACATAGGAACCGCGAATATTAACTCGGGCACACACGATTATCCATATTGTCTATGATATTTTAACTTCCCGAGCAGACAGCCTACGCATAACGAAACGCTAGTGCACAGGTATACGTGAAACTTAAGCTATACATCAACGGAGGTTGAAGTACGCCACATACGACTTTCGAGGTGAAGTCACCGAAAAGACACTATGGAGCATTTCAACGATGATGCTAATCTTGTCAGCGCAAAAACTATCGATCAGGAAGCGGCGGTTTGGCACGCGGTCCTGCAAACGACACGAGTCATGCTAAGAAAGAGACGTATGTCTCCGCATTCCCCCTATCTTATTAACGACGAATACGCTATGTTCGACATTCCATGGTAATGTCAACTAACAACCGGTCACCACATGAAACCCTAGGTAAAGTCCTTAAATTTCTTTTATAGAAATTCTGACTTTTGCATCTAATGAGTAGATTTTCACATCTCTACTCCTCTTGATGGTCATTGTATCACGATCTTTTCTTTCAGTATAGCGAATATTCAATTGCTTCATTTCTTGAGAAATTCATATGTTACGCATGCATCGTTTGTTACGCATGTGGCTTCGTTTCGAATAAGCGTTTTATCAAAGTTCAAATATTATTTCGCTAAATCTAATTATTGATTTGTGATTCGAATGACCCGAATTATTGTAATTGTTGGCTCCTTTGTTATCAAGTCAACACATTTTCTTGAAATTTCTTTTCTTTTCAAGATACATACATGGTTTTTCGTTGTGACCATGCCGAAAGTTTTCTCGTCGATACGTGTATTTATTGTCGGCTTGCGCCAAAACCAAGTTCAATTGTTTGAACTTGTTCATTACACATATTCAATTCAAGACACCATATGATGTATTGAAAACATCATATTCAAATTCGTTTCAACAGGCGTGTTACTTGTTCCGAGTCGTTGTAGACTTGTTTGGTCTACGATTCCATTAAGTCGTTTGTTGATTTCAACACCTTGTGGTGGTGTCTCACTAATTTAAAGCTTGCGCTAATCTCGTTTACGCATCTCATGCACGGATTTAATTATTTATTTATTGATTTGTTTTAAATCCGCTTTGATTTATCATATTAAAGCAGTCTTAACACAATCGTGTGTTAAGACAATGGTACACAAATTCATTTTATATTTCGGTGTACCTCCTAACGTTTCCTTTCAACATCGATTGAATGTTTTGCGATATTCATTGCTTCTTCATCTTCGATCGAAAACATTATTACATTGATGTTCTATTTTCAGTTGAAAATCCTTTGATGTTTGTTTGGAACAAGCGTTCAGATTTACCTCGTTGAACCTTCATTTGATTTCAAACACGGTGAACTTGTTCGGTCACCGCTATTATTGAATTATTCTGATCACTACGACACCTTGTGGCATCGGTAGAACTTGCTGCTTGGGCTGGTCATGATCAAGCGTTTCATGCAAAACTATTTCATTGAACTTGTTGATTCTAAGTTCCATTTAGTGGATGTTATCGTTTCTAGAATACATTTGCGTATTGTAAACGTCCACTTGGAATTCTATTGGTTGAAATTCCTCTTTTATTGGACCCCTGTTAACTTGGTCACATTGGTGACTGTATCAGTATATCTCGTTTCCTTTGACATTATTCGTATCTACTTATGCATAACGTAACTCTAAGGAGTTAACGTAGTCTAAATTTCGAGGACGAAATTTTATTAACAGGGGGAGAATGTGACAACCGGTGATTTACGGCTCTTAATTACGTGATTAAGAGGTGATTAACGCGATAATAAATAGTGTTTACAGCACAAATTAACTTAATTAGGCCTTTGGAGTGCCTAGGAACGTTTATCCGACTTTACAGTACGCGTATGAAGATTCACGTGGAATCTGCGGAACATCAAACGACAACGAACTGATACCGTACAAAATACTGACAATGCCACTATTATACGCCTTTTAATTTTAAAAATTTTATGCTTTCGACACTTATGGAGTTTGGGTTGCGATATCGGGCCTAGTAGGAATTACGGGCCACTTTCACATGAGATGGGCTTGTGGGCCCTGGGCCCAAGCCCAAAACCCACAAGCCTAAACTGCACATAATATATTAGACCTTTTCCTTAAAAATCTTATCAAGATCTTTTAAAATCTAACAAAATCTATACAAGAGATTGTGTCTCAAAAGATGAAACCACAAGATCCTCACAAGATCTATACAAGATCTATATATAAGATCCTTATCTTCTAACAATCTAAACAAACAAGCCACACACATATACTGCTCTCCCTCTCTCTCAAATCCTACTGCAGAGATATACACAAGCCCCCATATTTTATCAAATATGAAGATCATCATCCTCAAATATATTCAACCCCATAACCAAAACATTACTCGGCTCCTGACCCTCTCCCCCCGATGAACCGACGCCCGACAACCCCCTTTCCGACGACAACCACCAGCGGTACCCCCTCTCCTTCTCCATGACCGACGACCGGCAAACTGGTGGAGCCGGCGCTGACCCCTGAAAACACCCACATCCTTGTTTCCTCTTCATTCCGTTGTTCAGGTGAATGATTATGATGAAGACGGTGAAAGACAGCAGCCAGTGACGGGCCGTCGGGTCGACAGGCAGAAGCTCCGGCATCGACGGTGGGTTCCTTGGGTTCCGACGAGTTCCGGTAAAACCCATGTTCTCCTTCATCTTGTTTTCCATTTTCTGAAGATTTATGAGATTAAGAATTCTGTTGATTGAAGACGACAACGGCAGAGAGCCGGCGGCAGCGGCACCTGGGACGGGGGTGGTGGTTACTTACGGCTCCGGTAAGTGGCTCGGTCTCGTTTTTTCAGTTTTGGGCTCATGCTAGCAGGTTCGGGTTTTGTTTCGGGTCACTTCACATTTCGGATTCAGACTTTGTTTTTGGTTCAGGCTTCTCGGTTCAACAGGAACTAGTTATGTCGGTTTGGGAGTTTCGGTTCGTTGGTTCAGTTATGGGTCAGGCATGGTTCGGTTCAGTTTGAGGGTAGTCCGATCAACACCGGGTCACAAGCAGTCAAAGCTGGTCAAAGGTGAGACAGTTGGGTTCGGTCAACGGTTCGGGTCAAGCGGCTTGGTCAGACTCAGCTTCGGTATGGTTGACTCGGTCAAACCGAGTCAACTCGGTCAACCTGGTCAACTCAGCGAGTCGACTCGGTCAACTCAGTTGACCCGGTTAACTCAGTCAACCTTTTTGGCGTTTCAACATTAGAAATTGGTAAAGATTTAGCGGCGCGTTTTAATTGTGTTATTTCATATAGTTTCCGCTATTTACATAAACACGAGCTCGAACCGAATTACTTAACGACTAGTTACGTTTTCATATCATGATTGACGTAATTTAATATTTGGTGATTAAATTGTGTTGGATTTTGAAAAATAACGACAACTTGTGTTGTCGGGGCGTCCAAAAACGAAGGAAACTCTGCCCGTTTTTCGAGAAAATCCGTAAAACCAAAGCGCGTCTTATTATAAAAACGAAACTATAAGATTCAAATAATCTTTTGTACAAACAAATAGAAATGTATAATTACTTTTGGCAATACCTTACAACTTACTAAAACGACGATGACACGAACTATTTTACAAAATAAATATAATTATTATATTTCTTTCAAACGTTAAACTCGAATCTTTTTACAAAGTAAATATAGTTATATATTTATTTCTAAACACAACATCTCGACGATTCTTTTGTAAAATAAATATAACCTTCATATTTATTTCAAACGCCTCAACGGCATATACGTGTATTTTGGAAAATATATACAAGACGTAGTATATATAATACAAGTTTATTATATATTACTTTCATACGAATACTTCTTTTTATACACGTACGACTTCTCGGGACGACTAACACCATTCTATCGAGATATTTATATTTTTGTATAAATATTTATGTATTTGAAATTTCTCAAAAACCAAGTCTTTCAAAGACTTATTTATTGTTAGTCCTTAACGCCGTTAAACGAGCTAACAAGTATAACTTCTTCGTTTCATCTAAGTTAACAACTTACCATTGAATCGTTTGGTTAACGATTCGGTAGAGCTCGATGAAACGTAGTTTAGTTACCGCGTTTATTTAGAAACTTATAAGATATTCCATGTTAGGAATATTGTAGAATGCACGCTAGCGAGTCTCGTCTTGGAAACGACATCACGAAGTCGTATTTAGCTAGCTTTGCACATGGAAATTCAGGTGAGTTCATAACCCCCACTTTTTACGGTTTTACATTCTTATAAATGTTTTCGGGGGTGGAAAGACATGCAAGTTTTGCAAAAGTAAACAATTTTTCGATAGACGAAAACTTATTTCTAAACCGTGTTGCGAATGGATTTCAAGGAACTCAAATGGTTTACGAATGATTCATTCTAAAGATACCGGTTTTACAAAACAAATGTGTATTTCGAAACGTGAATGGTTTTCATGGTTAGGGACGGGATTGTCCTAGTTATAATAACGGGACTGGGTTGGTCTGCGTATGTAAAACGAGACAACCCAGTGAGTTCATGTCCCCCTTTTCACTTAACTGTTTTTGGTTTTATAACTCTCGGGGGGTGGAATACATGTTACGGATGTTTAAATGATATGAAATGAACTATTAAATCATGTGAGCATAGATCAAATTTGAAATGCCATTAACTCTTAATTAGGGACGAAGGTTAGATCTAACGGGTACGGCCGAACCCCACTCATGGTACTTGTGACCACTTGAGTGCTTCGGTGTCCCAGTCGAGGTGAATCGACATTAGTCGAGGTGAATCGACATTAGTCGAGGTGAATCGACAATAGTCGAGGTGAATTGACATAGTCAAGGTGAATTGACATAGTCGAAGGGGAATTCGACATAGTCGAGGGAAATCGACAAGGATATAAGCCTACTCATTTCGAGTGCTCCCTATAATGTCCTTGTAAAACATTAATTTGATATGTTCATAAATGCTTTTCATACCGGGGTTTTACAAATTACATACCATGTTTTATACAAATTCAACGCATTGGATTATGCGGGCATGAAGTCAAAGTCAGGGTGGACATTGACGGTTATACAAACTTTACAAATACAAGAGTTACAAATACATGGTTCTACGAACATAATGCGTTACAAATACAAAGTTTTCATATAACTTGACAAGAAAATAATTTTTAAATTCGTTTTCTCAATAATATTTCACAAACCGGTTATCAAAAAGATTTGTTTTAAATCTTTTCCAAAACAAACTATGAACTCGCTCAACTTTATGTTGATTTTTCGCATGTTTCTTTCTCAGGTTGCATTTCTAAGACAAGGCACAGTTGGAATAGGAGGACCATTGGAGATTCGAGTACTTAGTGGGCGTTCGTTTTCTAGAAGTCTTAGCTTATTTGCTTCTGCAGTGCAATGAAGATACCAGTCCAGTCACGCCAGCTCTGATAATTTCGGGGTGTGACAATATAGTTGGTGAGTAACACTGTGATGTAATGTAAATTACATCTGTTTTTATGTATAGTTTGTATAATAATTCGAGCTGTTTTACCATTGGTTTTGTATATTATTGTGTCTTGTGTGCTTTGTAGGGTTCCGAAAGTAACAAACGAGTTAAATCGTTGAAGGGACAAGCACACAGGAGAAGGTTTGGGCTTAGTGAAGGATTCTCATGGAATGGAAATGGATATTTGAGAAGATGAGAAGATAAATAATTGAATTACGAATCCGTAGGCGAAAACGGAGTTGATACGAGAAAGTTATGGACGAAACGATTGTGTCAGTTCGCAACCTAGTCGCGTCGCGCGACCAAGAGACATATGCAACCCGCGCGACACGGGATGAAGCCCTGGTAAGTGCGTAAAAGTCCATAATTAAGCCATATTAAAGCCCATAATTAACCGTAATCAATACCTAGACAACCGTAAACGAATTGAGAGCTTTTTAGACGAATATTAGAGATCTTTTGGAGCATAATCAAGCAAGACAAAGCATCGGTTGAAGTTGTGAAGACTTAAGATCGTGTTGGCTCACGTGTTAAGCATCTGGGTTTACTTGGTCTCTTGTTTATTGTTTTGATTATGTTTTGCTACTTTGTGATGAATCTTGTTCTTGATTTCTTAAAGATGTTAGACTAAAACTTTATGAACTACCTAGGTTAATGATGAACATGTGTTAAAGTTGCGATTTTTATCCGGATTATGAACTTGTTTATGGATTTTCTATTAGAGCAAAGACTTGTTTGCTATGGTTCGATGTGTATGTGTGTCTAAACTTGTTTGATTCATGTTTATTGCTTCACATGTTCCTTATTGAACGTCGTTCATATAATAGATTCATGTTAGATCATTAACTGTGTGTTCTTGATTATTTTGTGGTTAATTGGCCAATAGACTTATAACAATGATAGTCTTGGTGTTCTACTAAACTTATAAAAATGATACATTCTGTAATTTTTATGGCTTGTTGGTACATATGAAAGATGAGGAATGACAATTAATTCTTTAATATCAAGTCTCTAGATCCAAACATTTGGAGGACATCAAGGTAGGGTTGGCATATCGGGTCAACCCGATCTGTTAAGACACGAACACGATAAGACAAGAACACGAAACCTGTAAACACGAACACGACACGAAATCTTATCGTGTCAGATTTTCCAAGCACGAACACGAACCTGTTAATAAACAGGTTACACGAAATGACCTGTTAAGACATGAAAATGTTGCCAACATATCATATGACCTGTTTAAGACACAAACACGACCTGTTAAGACCCGAACACGACCTGTTAAGACACGAACATGACCTATTATTCCATATTTGAAATTAGCAATTAAGGAACCTGTTTAATGAAAAATTAGTCGCCAAAGGTTCACAAAAGTCATAAAAATGCATAAACACATAATGTTTTAACAAATTTAAAACGAAATCCATAAAAGTCTAATCATAACATCCAAATAATTTCAACATTCAAGTTCCCATATGCCTTTCTTTCTCAAGATCTTCAATTCCAAACAATCAAACCTACACACAAATAATTATAATCGTATTAGGCATGGACAATTTGACATAAACTCATTAATATAGTTTTATCAAGCAACATTTCTAGAAACATTTGAAGTGGGTACCTTGAGATGTTCTCTGATTTTTAACAAGCAACACTACTTGAAGCATTTGGAGTGGATACCTTAGGATTGTTCACGGAATTTGAAGCATCTGATTCACGGCTAATGTCAAGCGACATTATATCTTCTGTGAGCTCATCTACACTAACTTGGTTCGAACCTACAAAGTACAAACAAATATACATAATACATTAATAGAAAATCATGCAAAAAAAACATAAAAAAAATCAAGAGAAAAGACATTACAATAATCTCCAAATAACCAATCTTTTGTGCATATGAGAGCCTCAACGGTATCTTTGCTAAGTGAACTTCAATGTTCATTAAGGACTCTTCCACTTGCACTGAATGTAGACTCCGATGCGACAGTAGATACCAGAATGGTCAAAAAGTCTCTTGCCATTCTCGCAAGTGCGGGATATCTAAACTCATTGGCTTTCCAAAAAGTCAACAGATCAAGTTCACAGCTTCTATCAACCCTTGACTCTTCCAAATACATTTGCAATTCTGATTTTTTTTTTAATTGTAAAATCTTTACTTTGAAATTGATCAAAATCCTAAAAAAAGAATTAGAAATTAGTTAGTCAATAATTAAACACAATGTATAAATATATAAATAAATTACCTTAAGCCTTGCGCTCATTCCATAGGCATGTGTAGAATCATCCATTGTGTCCTCAACCTCTTTACTTGCATTTGAAGCACGTGTTGGGTCATCTCTTCTATCATCACCGGCCACATCTCAAGTGAAAAAAATTACCTTTAGAAACAAGTGGTGACTTTGCATTCAGTTGTATACAACAGTGAACGATGAACTTAACAACATGTAATGAAGTATCTATGAAGTATACATGTAATGAAGTATCTATGAAGTATACAACAGCGAACGATGAACTTAACATTTAACAACAGTGCATATACATAGAATGTAGAATTAGTGCATATTTGTATAGTCAAAAAAAATAAATCATTATTTTTTACAGTGCATATTTCAATTATTTAAAATCATTATATTTACAACAGATGAACTTAACAACAGAACGATGACACAAATCAAGTATCTTTAACTTACCTGAATAGCTTGCCGGGCGGACAACAGTGAACGATGAACAGAACGGGCGATTGATTGCGGCACCGGAACGACTTAAAAACAGAGCGGCCGGAACGACTTGAAAGCGGTGCCGGTGACTGAAGTGAAGGGTTGAGCGGCCGGCGATGAAGGTGAGCAGCGATGAAGGGTTGCGCGGCGGCCGGGGATTAACGAAATTTAGGGTTTATTTGGTGTGCACTGAAAGGGTCATGAACTATGAGGGCATGTTTGGGTAAGCTTTTAGAAACAACTTATTGACTTATTGGCTTCTTGGAAAAGTCAGGATTTTGTGACTTATTGACTTATTGGCTTTTTCCCCTCACATACACCCTCTTTGCCAAACATCATTTTAGAGCTTATGACTTTTCAAAAAGCCAATAAGTTGTTTCAAAAAGCTTACCCAAACATGCCCTGAGTCTCTGAGTATGATTTCAAAATATTGGGTGTATGATTGTAAGTTGAATACCGCCTCTCCATATGTATTTCATATATTTTTTAATTTAAAATTATTAACAGGTCATTAACGAGTCTTAACAGGTTAACGGGTTTTAACCTGTTTAGACACGAAATTTAAACAGGTCTTATCGTGTCGACCGGTTTGGACACGAAACCTGTTAAGGTCAAACACGAAACCTGTTAACTTCGTGTAGGTTCGTGTCGTGTTATCGTGTTCGTGTCAGAATTGTCAGCCCTACATCAAGGGGTTTCCTTTGGATAAACAATCAATCAAAGATGCATTTAGATTTGGATAGTTGGTATTCATTTGATATTGAAAACATTGTATAGTTTTAGTCTTGAGGTTTTTTTTTTTTTTTTTTTTTTTTTTTTTTTTTTTTTTTTTTTTTTTTCTCTTTTTGGTGTTTGTTCTTTGTACTCTTTGTCTTGCTTCTTGCTAGATTTTGATGTTAGAACTTATAAGTCATAATTGTATGCTTACATTTTTTTTTTAAATGACCAACAAAAGTTCAATCACTTAGGTAAATCTAATGGAAAAAGACCATCTATGCTCGCGAATGTAGACAAGTGACCCGGCCGGCCACAATTCCAAAGGAAACTCAGTACCTAAATAAATACCCACTAATGTAAAATCCCTTTTTAATGCAAAGTATTTTTGTTCCAGGTGAAACTATGCACCAAATGATCATTGGCAACCGTCCACTTACCTTGTTACTTATTTTAAAATTAGAATAACATAACGTTTAACCTCTTAAAAAATGTTTTAAATCTTGACGTAAACTTTCAATTAGTTAACATTCAACTTTTCATCAAACTTAATAATTAGTCCACACAAAGTAGAAGTGAAATTGGGTGTTTTTTTCCCCAATCATGCCCAAAAACGTCCGTGCACCGCCCCCTTGGCATTTTTTTGGTTGGGCGTGTAGATTAAAACGCCGGATGAAAATTTGATTGACCAATAAGAAATTTCTAACTCATTTATGATAATATTATATGTTTTATTTTTCTAAAAAGTTAATAATTAGGTAATCATTGTTAGAGATATACCACCACACTCATTAAAAAAAAACATCTTATAATGTCCTATTACTGATTGAACCATCACATAACAAATAATGTCAAAAGGTCTTTGTTTAGTGCTTAGATATCCCCCTTTACCTTTCTTACCATATTTTATTGTATTTTTATTATTATTATTATTATTCGATTCCACTTTACTATTTCTTTTTCTTGAGTTGAGTGATTACGATAATAAAAACAAACCCAGACCCATACCTCAACCCTTTTCTAATTCATTTCTAAGTCTATCCAAATTTCTATACAAACCCCATCACCGTCACTGATTCGTCATAAATTCCATCACCTCAACATCCGGTCATGAAACCAGAAATCACCACCACCCTTCTGCCCAAAACAAACCCACCGGAAAATGAAGTCTCCGGCGTTTCTTCCATCTCCGGCGCCGTCTTCAACATCTCCACCAGCATGGTCGGCGCCGGAATCATGTCGATCCCGGCGACCCTGAAAGTTCTGGGCATCATTCCCGGGTTTGTTGTGATTATTATTATGGCGTTTTTGGTGGAGGTGACGGCGGAGTTCTTGTTACGCTACACCAATTATTCCGGTGAGGCGAATACTTACGGCGGCGTTATGGCTGAATCGTTTGGGAAGTTTGGTTCGGTTGCGTTGCAAATATGTATCATGATTTCGAATCTTGGGGCACTTATTATTTACTTGATCATTATTGGTAAGTTTCGAGATTTGTTTTCTTCATTGATTAAACGTTGAAATGTGGGAAGTCATTATTTAATTTCGATTCACTTTTAGTTTCATTAAGGTGTTGACTAAAGATAGAGGTGTAAAAAAAACCGGTTTTATAAAAAAAACGGAAACCGGTTTTTTTTAACAGTTTTTCTTTTTTTGTTAAATCGGTTTTAGGACAGAACCGAACCGGCAGTTTATGACCGGTTACTATTCTTGATCTTTGCAACCAGTTTAAAAACCGAAACCGGTTGTTAAAAACCGTTTTTTTTTCCGCAAAAACCGGTTAAAACGATCCAAACCGGTTGCTGTTTTGGGTTTGAAAAACCGGTTATAAAAAAAAACCGATTTTTTGTTTTGGATAAAAAAACCGCTCCGGTTGTTCGGTTATAAACCGAACCGGTTAAAAAAAAAAGACGATATGTACACCTCTCTAAAATGTAGGTTGGTACCTGTGTGGATTTTACTAAACTAGAATTGATTCCCAGCGTTGCGGGTACCGTTTTTTAATGTGACTTGAGCGTACGGAATGTTTTTGCAATTGCTTATCAATCATAACGTAAATAACTTGAATTTATACCGACTCACATATAAAAATAAACAAGTAAAACTCGAGTGGGTCAAAATAACATTTTACAAACTTTTTAGAAAGTTGAATGGGTGTATATGTCAATGTTAAAAGTTAAAAGAGTAATTTTCAAAAGAAAAAAAAAAGAAAGAATTCAAATTCAGTGTAGCTAAGTGGTCAAACTTTTATATATATAATAACTAGTCACATTATCACCATCTATAATTTCGGTTTTCCCTCGTAGGGTGCGTTAAGCATACATGAGGTGCGTCTGACCCCGCCACTAGTAAAAAAGGAGTTGGCTAAACGTAATCATGTATGCTAAATGTACTGTTAGGTGAATAACGTAGAGAGACGATGTGATTAATTTAGCAGGGGAGGGTAAATAAAAAATTAGTAGAGAGAGGGTATGTTTAGCATTACCGGGAAACAGAGGGGGTGGGGTACGTTTAGCATAGCATTCATCAAACATTTTGATTGATTTCCTTTTGCAGGAGATGTACTGTCGGGGAGCCAATCCGATGGAGTATTACATTCGGGGGTTTTACAAGAATGTTTCGGATTTCATTGGTGGAATGAACGAGCTTATTCGGTCTTGTTCATCGTGATCTTCGTTATGCTGCCGCTTCTTTTGCTACCTAGAGTAGGTTGGTACTGTTTTGACTAATTTTGACTTTTGTGGTCAAACTGGCTAATGATTTGTGTATTACTGTTGTTGACAGAGTCACTAGCTCATGCTTCAGCTGTGTCAATCCTGTTAGCGGTTGTCTTTGTTGTTATCATCGCTGGGATGGCGGTTTACGCGATGTTGGAAGGCCAAACTCAAGAACTTAAACTCTTCCCTGATTTTAGTGACGGGTTTTCGTACTTTAATCTTTTCACGACCATACCGGTCATGGCCACGGCCCTTTCCTCCTGTCATGTTACTAGTAATAATTTACTTTCGAGTATTATGATCAGATACCCGTTGTTGGGTTGCACATTATATATACTGCAACCCAACAACGGGTCTAACCATGTGGTTATGATGAAATAGCGTTGTTGGGTTGCACATTATATATACTGCAACCCAACAACGGGTCTAACCATGTGGTTATGATGAAATAGCGTTGTTGGATTGCATATTAGTGCAACCTGACAACGAGTGTAACTGTGTGGGTATGATGTAATGTGGTTTTTTTCTTCATATAGTTCACCCGGTGCGAGCAGAACTAGAAGACCAATCAAACATGAGATCAGCAGTCCGGATTTCACTAGCTCTAAGTGTTGTAATCTACATGGCGGTTGGGTTCGTGGGCTACCTTCTTTTTGGCGAATCAATCATGGCTGATATGCTAGTGAACTTTGATCAGACTTCTAACTCGCCTGGCGGCTTGTTGGTTAACGCGGTTGTTAGACTGAGCTACGCGTTACATCTAATGCTCGTTTTTCCAGTGATTTTTTATATTCTAAGAGCTAACGTGGATGAAATGATTTTCCCACGAAAATCGCTTCTAGCTAGTGATACTACAAGATTTGTGTCGATCACATTAGTGTTACTGGCATTCGTCTATTTCGTAGCAATTGCGCTCCCGAATATTTGGTACTTCTTTCAGTTCATGGGGTCGACCACGGTTGCTTGCATCGCATTCGTATTCCCCGGTGCTATCGTTTTGAGGTAACAGTTCCATTCATATTTGTTCGATGAAAAGTTGTTTTATTTATTAAACGTACGAGCATGACAAGATTTTATATTCACATAGTTAAATGAAAAAAATACGAACAAAGGTCACACATGTCACATGTGAAAAAATATTATATAAATACACACAATATTTTAATAATATGTTTACAGCTATATGAACCAACATAAACGTGTATGCAAGAATATCATGTGTATTTAATTAACTTAAAAATATTTTCAATGTTAGGCTGTTTCTCAAGTATTTTATATTTTTCATGTAATTGATGTTCGTTTATTTGTTTGGTTAAACTTAAGCGAACGAATACAAACAAGCTCTTAGCTCTTGGTTCATGTTGGTTCGCTTCGTTTACTGCCATGAAATTGTGGCTTAAATCACCCGTTTATAAGTAATGGATCAAAATCGACCCCTTGTATTTTGTTATCAGGGATATTCACGGGATCTCAACGAAAATAGACCGGACGATGGCGATAATCGTGGTGATCTTGGCTGCGGTGACTAGCGTGGTTGCCATTTCCACCAATTTGTATAGTTCCTTTGGAAACACTTGGTAATATATTTTATGAGATTCGAGTACTGTAATCAAAAGAAAAATGATAGTAAACATGATTTATGATATTTCGCAATCAATACTAATCTATTAATCATTCTTTTTGTGTTTTTTTAATTTGTTTTATAGATTGTTTGGTGGTTCATTACAAAACAAAACGTTTTGTTTGCTAGTGTATGTCTTCCTTTACATGTGTAGAATATGTTAGATGATAACAACGAGCTTTGAGGACCCACACGATGTGACGGGTCGTTAAACCAAAGAAATATAAGTAAAAATGTTGAACCAGATATGTGTGTTGTTGAGTATTAATTTGTTAAATTTAGGTCGAAATATAAAACATTATAATAGAGACAATAACTAAATAAGTTTTTAGAAATTATTTGAGATTTTTTACTATCCTTAAACATAGTAAACAGTCGCATAAAATGTAAAAATATAAGACCATATAAAAAGAAGCAAAAATAAATATCATAGAGAAAATAACTAAATAAGTTTTTAGAAATTATTTGAAATCTTCTACTATTCTTAAACATAGTAAACAGTAGCATAAAATGTAAAAATGTAAGACCATATAAAAAGAAGCAAAAATAAACATTAAATGAATTAGTTAATTAGTATTGTATGCATTAAATGAACTAGTGGTATCAATCCGGCGCGTTGCGCCTGGAGTTTGCGGGAGTTTGATTTGGTTTGGCTCATTCGTGGCGGTATAGGCACTTGCAAACTCCAAAAAAACGTGTTGTACAAATATGTTTAAATTAAACTAAACTTGTACAAATACATAACTTCTAAACTGTTACAAATACAACCCACCCGCTAGAACTAATGCCACAAACGGAGGGTACCAGCTGAATACACGGGGGTTGGGTCGAGACGCGTGTAAGAACCGAGGTAAGTCATAAAACGCGTTGAACTTTGTGTTTGTTTTCCATCACCACAAAGTAGAATTGGTTGTTTGCAAATACCCTGAAAAAACGGGGCTGTTCTAGTAAATATTTTTTACTAAAAATTAAGTTGTAACAAAGTGATCTAAAATCACATCAAATAATAACCATAAAGAAGTGGTTCAGTTTCACCTGTGAAACAATGTTGCTAACAATGTGCCTACCATGAGACACATCCTAGAAGAATCCTCTTTTCCATCTTGCAAATGTTTGTAGTAGGTACCTTAACACCTGATCTGCACACACCTTATCATTCAAAGATCTATAATGTCAAGGAATCCTAATTACCTTGATCCCTAAAAAAGTGAACTGGCCAAAGTAAAAATAAATAAGCTAACTTGTAAGATATTTAGTTCATTACAACTAACAAAACGTACAAGTTGGTGACATTTTAATGTAATAAACCTTAAAGTATCATGAAGCATCATGTTTAAATGCGAAACTCAAGTTTAGGGGTGTTCATCACTTCCTCTATTCGGTTTTTAGTTTATTCGGTTTTAAATTTTCCTGTGTCTTAACCAAAAACCGAACCAAATATAATAACTTATTAATGGAACCAAACCAAACACGGTAAATTCTTAACCAAACTGAATAACGAATACGGAAAGTTCGGCTCTGTTTGGTTTTCAGTTTATTCGGTTGTCAGTTTGTTCTGTCATAACTGAAAACCAACCCGAATAAGACAAGTTATTAACCAAATCGAACCGAATAACTGAATAATTAATACGAATGAAGCGGACACAGTTAAGTTAAGAGAAGAGAAAACTAACATTGGCCATACGGATGAAAATGGCGAATCTATGGTTTCCTTCATCTTCAATTTCAGGCATAACAGCCATCGGGCGTTGGAACTGACCAGCTTGCATTCCTCTATATGTCTGGTGGAATTGCACATGTCTATGATGAATAACCATGATAAGATAACAATTTGATGATGCTATAAAAGCGATTTACCAAAACAAATTACAATTTTTTAAGTTCATACAAGAACAACAGCATATAGAAACAAAACATCGACAAAACTACAGCCTAACCTTTAAGAAATAAAAAAAACATGAGTACAACAATAACTAAAACACGTTAAACTGATTAATTCAACATAACCATAGCAAAAACCCCAAAAGTGTCTATAACATAAACCAACAAAACTGATGGAAAGAAACAAATCCAAATGAATCTCTTAAAGAGAAGCACCAACATCAATATCATCGACAATGAACTTCCCATATGAACACATCTGATTTGGGTAGATGTGTATTCGTAGGCTCAGATATAATACCTCATCGTGGCTACAAATCCTCAGATTGTCACGCCAAAACAACAAAGATAGACGATTTTTCTTATATCATTATCATCATGGCCTATTTAATTTTCTCTGGTACAATGTTCATGTTCTCAAAGTACATAAAGCACAAAAAAAAAACCCACAAAAAAAATCCATACCTGCCATGCCAAGGCAACATCAACATCCAATTTACAGTCATATGTATGAATTCATAACAGCCATAAGACATATATAAGTTAAGCCAACCATAACCACCAAAAATTTGATGAATTAGATAAAGATTTAATCGACACCATGCACCAGCAATAAGGTTTTTGGCGAGTTACGCAGACCATTCTCTACCCAGCCATGACACAAATCCTCGACCACCACATCGACAGATAGAGATGGTGCCAGGGACCTCAACACAAGGGCGACCACCACTGGCACCATCTAACACCAAAAATGTAAGCAAGATTATTCTCGCTCGCGATGGGGTTAATCGACCGTTAATCGAAGGCAACGATCGCCACAAATATCATCAAATGGATCCACCATCACCATCAATACAACTCGTACATTAAATAGCTACAACTCCACCACCACCACCACTACCAACACATCTAACCCCACCACCTCTACCAACACAATCAGGACACCAAAATATTTGACCACCAACACAATCGTCTAATCAATCAATCTCAGAAATCAAAGTAAACAAAAAATGAAATCACGAACACCAATCGACTCAGATCCGAA
This sequence comes from Helianthus tuberosus, assembly GCA_030545235.1. Lineage (NCBI taxonomy): Eukaryota > Viridiplantae > Streptophyta > Magnoliopsida > Asterales > Asteraceae > Helianthus > Helianthus tuberosus. Next base: position 113,789,661 of record CM060399.1, read on the forward strand.
AAGATCATCATCGTTGAACCCGCTCACTGGCGCTACGGTTGCAACCGGAGTTGCCATACCATGTAGCAAGCCAGCATCATCGTCTGGTAGGCGAAAGGCCGAAACCTCGCAAGAATGCCAGCCGCCATCGCCTAAAACGTCGGCTAAGGTTTTATGTTGAAACTCGCCATACCAAGACTGCCAGAGTCCGCCGGTGGTGACCCTCTGGTAACCACCCCTCGTTCTTCTTAAAAATGGGTAAGGTGTAAAGCCGGAAGACACACATCTCAAGGGAGGATGACGACCCACATAGGTCAATCGAAACAAACCAAGACCAAAACCACTGTTCAAATGTATTGCTCTATTAATAGAGTATAACTGAAGATCATTTTATCTGTATACAGTCTCTGTATCACGGATCCTAAAATTTTCAATAATGGCGGTAACCAGTGGTGTCGTTGTGACCGCGATGGTGGATTGACGGTGGTGAACCTACCGTCATCGCCCCTCCCGTTCACGCTCGGCCACTCTCACGCATGGCTTCGTGATATACCCTAACTACGCGATGAGTCAATCGACATAAAAATGGAGAGATGCAGACGAAAAGAGCTTACATGAATTCTCGTCGGAACACCGATTCAAGTCTCTGAATGTTGTGGTTGTTCAAGATCAACTTCAAGTTTCCCATTCCGTCTCTAGATCGTCCGATGAGAGACATCGGTACCCTCACCGGAACCCTACAATCCACAGTGTTCACAGTCGCCGTCAACTACCATCATTTTTTGCTGCGTCAAAACCACCAGACCATTACCACCGGTTGAACCTGAGATTGGCCTCCTCTGCAATCTCCTCCGAGAACTAGCCTTCATCAACTCTTTCACTTGAGGGGTCGATTAGGGCACCTGGCTTTTGACGGATCGATTTAGGTTAGGAAAAGTGGCGCAGGAAGCAAGTGTCGAGTATCTGGTGGCTTCATGCAGGACACGCAGAGTCGTTTCAGGATGTGGAGCTTTAGGGAGATAACACGTAGCAAACCCTCAAGAAGCTCAACACCGCCCTTAGCAACCACTAAAGCCTAGACACGTTCTTAAATCACTGTTCATTCCCTTTGTCTATTATCATATTAAGATTAGTTAATTAGTATTGTATATTACGATATATGTACTCTATTCTAATTTGTTTTCATAAATTTCTATACACACCATATATAATATAATAAATCTATTAATTAACTAAAATTTGTAACTATTATTAAAAGAAGAAAACTAACCTTTTTTTTGTCAAGTAAACTAGTTTTTTTTACTATCGCCGCGTTGCGGCAAATGTCTTTTGTTGTTTAGTCTGTGTTTACATGTGTTTTGAAATCACTACAAGCGCTTTGCGTACGGAAACCGTTGACAAGAATAAAAAGAAAACATAGGAAAAAACACTAAAAGATAATCAAAAGAAAATCAACCAAAAAAGTTGTATGATAATAATGTTGTTCGTATGAAACCTGTAGTCAGAGATGAGCAAATGATACTGGGTATCGGTACCAAATTTCCTGAACCGAAAGATCTTAAGTACCAATTCGGTATGACTTTTGGCGTTCCTGGTACCGGTTCGCTACCGTTTTTTACCTTCATATACCGGTACCGTAACTGGTATTTTCGGTACCAATACCGATTCAGTATTGGTTGGCACCGAGCTCATCCCTACCCCTGAAACCAAAAAAAGAAATCATTAAAAGTTGAAGAAAATCAACAAAGGGCTGGTGTCAGTTTTTACCTTCATGTACCGATAACCGTATTGGTATTTTAGATACCAGTACCAGTTGACATAAATTTATCTAACTTAAAAAGTAAAGAATATAATAAAAATAATTAAAAAAAACTATATTTATTATTATAACCTTTTCTATTTATTGTTGAAAACATTGCTTACCGTGGGGTATGGTGGGGCGGGGGTTTAGGGCGTGGCTCGACACGTGGCTTGGGTGGGCTTCGCTGGGCTGACCCACATTGAAGACGGTATGGTGAGGCGGGGGTTTGGGGCGTGGCCAGCCCAAACCTCATTTTTTATAAACAAATTTATATTTTTTAATAATCTTTTTTAAATAAAAACCAATTACATTTTAAAATAAAGGAAATTACATAAAAAAATTCCTAGTGCCTGGAATATTTTTTCTTTATCTCTTCTTTCGTCTCGTATTTGTATCATCTCGTATTTGTTTAGAAATTTCATAACATCTCGTATTTGTTTCAGGGCATCCCTAGCTTCTTTGCTCTTCCGAATTTCGGCTCTTTGTTGTTGGAATACGTTAAATGTATCTAACTTGCATGCAATGTCTTCCACCTGATCGCTGTATACTCCCCTACGCAAGCCCGAACTCCCAACTGAAGGCGTACCCGATCTTGATTTTTGAGCCCGCCTTTTTGCGGCATCTCTTCCGTATTCTGGCCGGTTTGGCGAATTATCTACATCATCCTCCAACTCTAGATCTCGTGCATCTGATTGGGCTTGGGATGAGGGTGTCCTTGACCTTTTGGAAGACGTGTTAGCTTCGCTACCACTGGGGATATTCACCCACTTGGGATGTAACTTACAAATTGTAACACCCCGTGTTTTCACAAGTCAAAGTCAAAGTCAAGGTCAAAGTCAACGACCGGTTATACGGATTTGACTTGTAGAAATTTCTTTATTTTATTTGTATTATGTGGAGTAAGTGTTGTTAATTACGAGCCATCGACGTATTATTCAATCGACTAATCGACTGTGAATTATAGGAAGTAACAATGCGATAAAGTTAATCAACTAATAATCAAACTATGCTAATCAAATCGACACCGAATCGCAACTCGATCTATACTTGTTGGTTATGGTTATACGTGTGAGTTCTTTATGTGTTACTTGTGCATGTTTATTTATGTTGTGTTGTGGTAATCAATCGAAACGCAATCTAACTCGAAATGCAATCGAACTCAATCGAAACTCGAAATCGAACTCGAACACGAATCACAATCGAACTATGATATTCAGTAGTTGGGGCTAAAAGTAATTTGACTAGGAAACCCTATCGTGTCGAACCGCTCGCAATCAAAATTGAAACGCCAAAAATCGTCGCGTCGAACATTCAAACCCAGTGCCATCCGGCCGGATAGCCATCCGACCGGATAACCCCTAGTCCGCAGATCAGACACCATCCGACCAGGATGTCATCCGACCGGATAAGCCATCCGAGCGGTGTGTCATCCGATCGGATAGCCCTTTCCTCTTTTGGAATCCTATAAATACCCCTGTCATTGTCATTCTTTCTACTTTTGGAAACCCTCTGTCCGAACAGCTCGTGCTCCCCACCTTTTCTTCGATTTCTCTCGATCAAGGTAAGATCTCGTCCTAAATCTTGTACTTTCTTGATCTACACGCACTCCTATACCTTTCTACCTTTTAAATCTCAACTTTCAACCGTGAAATCACTAGATTTCGGGTGTTCTAGGATGATGTCATCATGTGTTCTTCAAGAACTTCAAGTTGACCTCATTCCACCAAGGATAACTCATATCTGAACGATTTCCACATGATTTCACAACGATTTCGCATAGATCTGAACATTTTCAAAAGGATAAAAGAGTTGAAAGAAATAAACACAAGTTTTCTCATTCTTTTGCACTCAATGTACTCAAAGCCGATAGGATCCGACCCTGATCTAGTCTTCTACTCGATTGTAGTGTTGTACTAGCTCAAGCTCCGGATTCTACCCACGAGACTACCAATTTCGGGTTAATCAAGAACAACCGTCTCGAGCCGGTAACCGGCCGGACTAGGGTGATTCCTGGTCGGGTTGGTCAACTGGGCCGAACTCGGGGTTCTGTTGGTTAACACGTTGTCAAAACGTCTCGACACAACGACAAACCATAAAAACGACCAAGTGTAGGACGAACGGGACAACCTGAACGGATTGTTGTCCGACCGGATTGCTGTCCGATCGGATAGGTCATCCGAACGGATCACACTTGGGTCCCACTTTTAAACAACCTTATCTGAAGTTTGAGTATCGAACGAATTGCAATCCAATCGGACGACCATCTGACTGGATTACTCTTCGGATCATGAGATACTAAGACTTTAAAGACTTAAACAATTTTCAACATGTTCATTAACAGGGCTGCCACCCGATCGGATGGAGATCCGATCGAGTGACACCTCTGCTGTGAACTTGCCTCCACTAAGTTATCTCACCACTAAGTTGCCATCCGACCGGATGACCATCCGAACGGATTGTCATCCGCACGACCCACCATCCGATCGATCGACTTGAAGGATAGAGATACTTCAATGCTTTCAAAATGCTACAACGAAAACTTCAAAAGTCAAGCCATCACACACAAACACATTCTTCTTATAGGAAGAAACAATCCACTCGAATCGTCATCCGACCGGACAAGCTGTCCGACCGGATGACCACCTGAACGGATTGTTATCCGCACGGATTGCTGTCCGATCGGATTACCACCCGATCGAACCACTATCCGACCCATTTACACCTTGCACCATTTGACACGTAAAACGTCACTTATCGTTATGCTATCGAATCTACTCAGGCTAACCTTACTCGCTAAGCGCTCCCTTCAATCCATCAACCGCTGTGAGTATATGATGTGTGCAAAATGCAACATATAAATTACATCAATTGTGGCATAAAACTAACCCTTTTTTAGTACTAATGTTGGAAAAAATGTGCTTTTGTCTTCCTTTTGTATTTTCAGGATTAAATGAGCTCAAATTAACAAAAGAAGCAAAAAGACATCAAAATCTAACATAAATACAAGAAAAGGAACAAGACGTGACATGCCCGACCCCACGACAGCATCTTCCCAAGCAAAACAAGACAACAGAAGACTGAACACGCCCCGTGCTCAGCCAGCACGGGGGCGTGCCCAAGTGTCAGCAGAAAAGACAAAGTTGTAGAAGCTTCTATTGCCCACCACGGGGCCGTGCTCAGCGGACACGGGGCTATGGTCAACTATAAGATTCGCACAATCCAGGAAAATCTTCATAGTACAAAGATTCTTCTGCACACGGGGTCGTGCTCAGCGGACATGGGGGCGTGGTCAACTAATAAGACAAAGCTGCATTAAATGAAGAAAGAGAGGATGTGGACACGGGGCCGTGCCCACTGGACACGGGGCCGTGCCCGAGCTTCTGTTCAGCCTATAAATAGGAGTGCTTGGCTCAAGCTCAAACCATCCCTTGGCACACCACCTCTCTCACACTTCACCCACCACCCACCACCACCATAACACCATCATCCACCACCATCATCCATTGTCCATCATAGAGTGTGTGAGTCGTCTCGGGATCCAAGATTGATCGTAAGAGTTCTTGACAATCAAGGCCATGTTTGCCTAAGTCTCTTACATCACTTGGTGAAGACAAAGTGTCTAGTGTAATACTTTTTATTTCTAATATTTTCGCACTTTTTACTTGGTTTTGTATTAATGACTTTAATAACTAGTTGCTTATGTTGAAGGTGATCTTTCCTTATCGTTTGTCCGTGGTGTCTTGGCATTATTTTACTGTCTATATAAAATAAAAGATTTTCACCATTCATATCTCCACGGTCTATATGGAGGTATGTTGGCTACCTGGTCGGGGGTTAAGGGAACAGTTTGGTAAAGGTCTTGCCATTGTTCAGCGTTTAGAGGTCCTGCAATGGACCTGGGTCAAATTTAGTAGGACCTCCTTCAATACTTAACGGTATTGGATGGCGGGGGTCCAAACTCTTTGATCCCCTCATAAGTTAACTACTATTAATACTATAACCCGGCTATTTAGGACTGTATCCCTGCTGACTCAGACTACTTAGTCGAGGGTAACGTCACCTCCAAAAGAGGGGCCTACCATAATTTGCATTAATAACTTAATTAATTATCTTTCAATAATCCACCCTTTTAGGATTGTATCCTTGCTGACTCAAACTACTGGGGTGAGGGTAACGTCACCTTCAAAAGAGGGGCCTACTACAATAACTAAGATAATCTCTTAAAATAGTGCAAAAGTGCGGAAATAATCAAAGGTTACACTAGATACGAGTCGGAACCAAGTGATTCATCTTGTCTATCTGTTTTTCTTTTATTTTTATTTTCAGCATTTTTAGTTAGTTTTTATTTTTCTTAGCTTAAAACATTTTTTTTCTAAAACTTTTTTATTTGATTAGACGTTGAGGATAAACCGGTACTAAAAGCTCTTGTGTCCTTGGACGACCTCGGTATCTTACCAACACTATACTACGCTCACGATGGGTGCACTTGCCCATATGAGTGTCTAGTGTTAGTAAATATCGTGTTTTATAAATTTAAAACTTGACTAAAAAGTGTTAAAGGGGCTTAAAATATACACCTAATATATATAACACTTGACACCCATCAGTATACTCGATCCCTTTTTGCTTTACGCACTTTTGGGTGTTACATACGTTACGAATATTCAAACTACAACAATCACACTACTCAATACTATTTGAACGCTAACCGTTAATGCATGTTATACGTGGCTTATGAATGCTTGTTTGTTATGTTTACACATGGAATGCTGTCTACCTGCCTTAGCAACGATAGTACTATAGTTTGGACTCAGCACCCGTTCACACGGGGGTTGTTAAGGACCATTACTTACATGGATTACGGTCAGCACACACGACTCGCACTACATTTCTACCCCAAAACGTTAACAAATCGTTGAATTATGGGCGACTTTATACTACGATATGCGTTTATACTACGCTATTCCCGAACAATCGCAGACTTTGAATGATAACTTTGAATGATAGGTTTCTGTTTTCTGACTGCCTCTTGTGATTAAATGCGTATGTGTTTCCTTGCTTCTGTGCTTTACATGCTCAGGTGTTATGTGATTATGTGCTCTACGTGCTTATGTGTATATGTGATCTTGTGCTCTATGTGTTATGTGTTTATATGAATATGCGTATTCCTGAGCTTTAGTAAGTAGTTGACGTGTGAGGTGAGATTCGAATACAATGTGTTGAGTCCTGTGACGATGTCTGTTGCAGACAATGTCATCTGGATCCCGTCACACACTTTCTCGTCAAGAAAAGAGAGACAAACGCCTTGCTGCCATCATCGCTAAAAGTGTAGCAAAGGCCGTGAGTGATGTTTACGAGAATGCCAGCAAATCATCTGAGGAATCAAGGACCGAAGCTCCTAAAGCTACCACCAAGACCTTCAATTTCAAGCAATTCAAGTCGTGTGGGCCAAAAGAATTCACTGGCGAGGGAGGTCCAACTGCACTATTCCAGTGGTTGGATTCCATTGAGGTCACTCTGCGACAGAGTGGTTGCCCTGATGACCTTCGAACTCTAAATGCTACCGGCGTTTTCCAGTCCCGTGCACTAGACTGGTGGGACGAGCTCAAGGAAGTCATGCTAGAGGAATTATGCCCTCCTCACGAACGTCAAAAGCTAGAAGATGAATTTTGGCACATACATCAACATGAAGGTGACAACGCTGCTCTCACTGCTCATTTCAAACAGCTCAGCATCATCTGTCCCGATCAAGTCAAGACTCCGGAGATCACAATCAAGAAGTACATCTGAGCTTTGCCCGACTGCGTCGCAGATTTCGTGCAAGTGGCTAAGACTAAGACGATCGAAGAGACTTACCTACTGGCCGCCGAAATCAATGACAAGAGGGTCAAGGCTGGTGTCTGGGATAAAACCCCGAAGCACCTGCATCAAGCTACTACCGCCGCACCAACTGCTGAACCCACCTCCTCGAGCAACAAGAGAAAGAACAAGAGAAAGAACAGCTCTAGCAGCAAGAACTGTGCGATCACTGCTACACCGATTCAAGCTGTACCAGCCCAACAGCGTCAAGTAGCGGCGCCTGTGGCTAATGCACCGCCTGCAAAGCGTGCATACACTGGGCCACACCCGCTCTGCCCTACTTGCAACAGCAGCCTCAGCAGCAACAACAACAGCGGCAGCAACAACAGGCCGCACGCGCCAGAACTTTCAACCTCAACGTGCATCAAGCCCAGGCCGATAACAACGTGGTCAATGGTACGTTCCTTGTGAATGGTATTTATGCTTCATGTTTGTTTGATACTGGAGCCGATAATTGCTTTGTGTCATTCGAATTCGAGAAACTCCTTAGTCGTAAACGCTCCCAACTCTCATCGACGTTCGATGTTGAAGTCGCTACCGGAAGAACCATTGCCGTTAATTCTGTTCTTCGTGATTGTACTCTTGAGCTCAACAATCACATCTTCCCAATCGACCTTATTCCGATGCAACTCGGAAGTTTTGACGTCATAGTAGGCATGGACTTTCTTCGAGAAAACCATGCTGAAGTTGTGTGCTTCGACAAGATGATTCGATTTTCGCTCGCGAATGGTGACTTATTATGTGTATACGGTGATACTACTTCGAAGGGTCTCCAGCTTATGTCATGTGTGCAAGCTAGCAAGTATCTCCGCAAGGAATACAGGGCTTTCTTGGCTAACATTGTAGTAGCGAAGAAGGAAAAGAAAGAGAAGAAGGAAGTGAAAGACGTTCCTGTGGTTCAAGAATTTCCTAATGTTTTTCCAGAGGATCTCCCCGGACTGCCGCCAAGTCATGATATCGACTTTCGTATCGACCTCATTCCTGGAGCCAACCCCATTGCCAAAGCTCCCTACCGCCTCGCGCCATCCGAAATGCGCGAACTCTCAAACCAACTTCAGGAATTACTTGAGAAAGGCTTCATTCGCCCGAGCACCTCTCCTTGGGGCGCGCCAGTCCTTTTCGTCAAAAAGAAGGACGGGTCGTTCAGGATGTGCATCGACTACCGGGAATTGAATAAGTTAACTATCAAGAACCGCTATCCTCTACCTTGCATCGACGATTTGTTTGATCAACTACAAGGCGCTATGCGTTTCTCTAAGATCGATCTACGTTCAGGATATCACCAGCTACGTATTCAAGAGGAGGATATACCCAAAACCGCGTTTCGCACTCGTTACGGCCACTACGAATGTTTAACCAACGCACCAGCGGTTTTCATGGATCTGATGAATCGCGTGTGTAAACCATATCTCGACCGTTTCGTCATCGTATTCATCGACGATGTCTTGATCTGTTCCAAATCGAAGGCCGAACACGCGCAACATCTACGTTTGGTTCTCGAGTTACTCCAGGGGAACCAACTCTATGCCAAGTTCTCCAAGTGTGAATTCTGGTTGGAGAAAGTTCAGTTTCTGGGGCACATTGTTAATAGTCAAGGTATTCACGTCGATCCTGCGAAGATTGAAGCTGTTAAGAGCTGGGTTACGCCTAAGAACCCATCTGAAGTCCGCTCTTTTCTCGGACTAGCGGGCTATTATCGACGATTTATCGAGGGATTCTCAAAGATCGCTGTGCCGCTTACCTCTCTCACACATAAAGACAAGCCTTTTGTTTGGAAAACTGAACAAGAGTCTGTCTTTCGAACCCTCAAGCACATGCTTTGCAACACTCCTGTTCTCACATTGCCCGACGGAAACAACGATTTCATTGTCTATTATGATGCTTCCAACCTTGGTCTTTGTTGTGTTCTCATGCAACGGGACAAGGTCATAGCTTACGCATCTCGTCAGCTCAAAGTCCACGAGAAGAACTATACAACCCATGATCTCGAGCTAGGCGCAGTGGTTTTTGCATTAAAGATTTGGCGACACTACCTGTATGGTACCAAGTGTACGATCTTCACCGATCATAGGAGCCTACAACACATCTTTAATCAGAAGGAACTTAATATGCGTCAACGCCGATGGGTAGAACTTCTCAACGATTACGACTGTGAGATCCGTTATCACCCAGGCAAGGCAAATGTTGTTGCCGACGCACTTAGCAAACGGAGCTATCTGCTTAGCACTCGTAATGTTCAAGCCCAACACGATCTCGAAACCCTCATCCGCGACGCTCAACATGCATGTTTTAACGAACGCACCCTGAAGAAAGAAATAATCTACCACGATGGAGCCCAGCTTGTAAGCAAATCGAATGGGATATTCCACTTTCTGGACCGAATTTGGATTCCCAAACGAACCAATTTGCGACAGATCTTGATGGACGAAGCCCACAAATCCCGGTATTCTGTTCATCCCGGTGCTGATAAAATGTACCAGGACCTTCGTTATAAGTACTGGTGGCCGGGTATGAAAAGGGATATCGCTCTCTACGTCGGAAAATGCCTAACTTGTGCTAGAGTCAAGGCTGAACATCAAAGACCCCCTGGCTTACTCGAACAACCACCAATTCCCATGTGGAAGTGGGAAAGTATAGCTATGGACTTTATAACCAAGCTACCGCACACGACATCAGGTCACGACATCATTTGGGTTGTGGTCGACCGTTTGACTAAATCAGCTCACTTTTTGCCAATACGGGAAGACTACAAGGTAGAACGATTAGCCCGAATCTACACCGACGAGATCATTTGTAATCATGGGACGCCTCGTGACATCATCTCTTATCGTGATGCTCGGTTTACCTCACGACTGTGGGAAACGTTTCAAACGGCACTCGGTACATCGCTTAATCTAAGTACCACTTTCCACCCTCAAACCGACGGTCAGACTGAAAGAACAATTCGTACTCTTGAAGACATGCTCCGTTCGTGTGTCATAGACTTCAGTGGTAATTGGGACAAATACCTGCCGTTAGTCGAGGTCTCGTATAACAACAGCTATCATTCTAGCATCCAAATGGCAACATTTGAGGCATTATATGGAAGAAGATGTCGATCTCCTATTGTGTGGCACGAGATCGGTCATTCGCAATTAACCGGTCCTGAGCTATTACAAGAAATGACAGACAAAATTTTCCAAATTCGAGACAACCTGGTGAAAGCTCGGAATCGACAGAAAAGTTACGCCGATAAACAACGCAAGCCCCGTGAATTTGACGTTGGGGACTACGTACTCCTAAGGGTATCACCTTGGAAGGGTGTAGTCCGATTCGGCAAAAAGGGAAAACTCGCGCCTCGATATGTTGGACCTTTTAAGATTTTGGAAAGGATCGGAAAAGTCACCTACAGACTCGAACTACCGGAGGAACTTAGTAATGTCCACCCGACTTTCCACATGTCAAACCTCCGAAAGTGCCTAGCCGACCGCGACTTACACGTTTCTCTCGATGACCTGCAAGTGAACGAAACATTACACTTCGTGGAAAAGCCTGTCGAAATCATGGATCGCCAAACCAAGCAACTCAGACGCTCTCGCATTCCTATCGTGAAAGTCCGATGGGAAGGCAAACGAGGTGCAGAGTTCACTTGGGAACTCGAAAGCGACATGAAGGCAAAGTACCCGCAGTTGTTCGAAGAGAAAGTCTAGAAAGAGAAAGTTCTCAAACGTGAATCACGGCGTTGTACAATTTCCAGCTTAATTTCGGGACGAAATTCCCTAAACAAGGGGAGGCTGTAACACCCCGTGTTTTCACAAGTCAAAGTCAAAGTCAAGGTCAAAGTCAACGAGCGGTTATACGGATTTGACTTATAGAAATTTCTTTATTTTATTTGTATTATGTGGAGTAAGTGTTGTTAATTACAAGCCATCGACGTATTATTCAATCGACTAATCGACTGTGAATTATAGGAAGTAACAATGCGATAAAGTTAATCAACTAATAATCAAACTATGCTAATCAAATCGACACCGAATCGCAACTCGATCTATACTTGTTGGTTATGGTTATACGTGTGTGTGCTTTATGTGTTACTTGTGCATGTTTATTTATGTTGTGTTGTGGTAATCAATCGAAACGCAATCTAACTTGAAATGCAATCGAACTCAATCGAAACTCGAAATCGAACTCGAACACGAATCACAATCGAACTATGATATTTAGTAGTTGGGACTAAAAGTAATTTGACTAGGAAACCCTATCGTGTCGAACCACTCGCAATCAAAATTGAAACGCCAAAAATCGTCGCGTCGAACATTCAAACCCAGTGCCATCCGACCGGATAGCCCTTTGTCCGCAGATTAGACGCATCCGACCAGGATGTCATCCGACCGGATAAGCCATCTGAGCGGTGTGTCATCCGATCGGATAGCCCTTTCCTCTTTTGGAATTCTATAAATACCCCTGTCATTGTCATTCTTTCTACTTTTGGAAACCCTCTGTCCGAACAGCTCGTGCTCCCTACCTTTTCTTCGATTTCTCTCGATCAAGGTAAGATCTCGTCCTAAATCTTGTACTTTCTTGATCTACACGCACTCCTACACCTTTCTACCTTTTAAATCTTAACTTTCAACCATGAAATCACTAGATTTCAGGTGTTCTAGGATAATGTCATCATGTGTTCTTCAAGAACTTCAAGTTGACCTCATTCCACCAAGGATAACTCAGTTCTGAACGATTTCCACATGATTTCACAACGATTTCGCATAGATCTGAACATTTTCAAAAGGATAAAAGAGTTGAAAGAAATAAACACAAGTTTTCTCATTCTTTTGCACTCAATGTACTCAAAGCCAATAGGATCCGACCCTGATCTAGTCTTCTACTCGATCGTAGTGTTGTACTAGCTCAAGCTCCGGATTCTACCCACGAGACTACCGATTTCGGGTTAATAAAGAACAACCGTCTCGAGCCGGTAACCGGCCGGACTAGGGTGATTCCTGGTCGGGTTGGTCAACTGGGTCGAACACGGGGTTCTGTTGGTTAACACATTGTCAAAACGTCTCGACACAACGACAAACCATAAAAACGACCAAGTGTAGGACGAACGGGACAACCTGAACGGATTGATGTCCAACCGGATTGCTGTCCGATCGGATAGGTCATCCGAACGGATCACACTTGGGTCCCACTTTTAAACAACCTTATCTGAAGTTTGAGTATCGAACGAATTGCAATCCGATCGGACGACCATCTTACTGGATTACTCTTCGGATCATGAGATACTAATACTTTAAAGACTTAAACAATTTTCAACATGTTCATTAACAGGGCTGCCACCCGATCGGATGGACATCCGATCGAGTGACACCTCTGCTGTGAACTTGCCTCCACTAAGTTATCTCACCACTAAGTTGCCATCCGACCGGACCACTGTCCGACCGGATTGTCATCCGCACGACCCACCATCCGATCGATCGACTTGAAGGATAGAGATACTTCAATGCTTTCAAAATGCTACAACGAAAATTTCAAAAGTCAAGCCATCACACACAAACACATTCTTCTTATAGGAAGAAACAATCCACTCGAATCGTCATCCGACCGGACAAGCTGTCCGACCGGATGACCACCCGAACGGATTGTTATCCGCACGGATTGCTGTCCGATCGGATTACCACCCGATCGAACCACTATCAGACCCATTTACACCTTGCACCATTTGACACGTAAAACGTCACTTATCGTTATGCTATCGAATCTACTCAGGCTAACCTTACTCGCTAAGCGCTCCCTTCAATCCATCAACCGCTGTGAGTATACTCGATCCCTTTTTGCTTTACGCACTTTTGGGTGTTACATACGTTACGAAATTTCAAACTACAACAATCACACTACTCAATACTATTTGAACGCTAACCGTTAATGCATGTTATACGTGGCTTATGAATGCTTGTTTGTTATGTTTACACATGGAATGCTGTCTACCTGCCTTAGCGACGATAGTACTATAGTTTGGACTCAGCACCCGTTTACACGGGGGTTGTTAAGGACCATTACTTACATGGATTACGGTGGTAATCGTGTATTGCGAACTGCCTCGGGCAGTCAACCCGCGGTCATTGGTATCGATGGATCTATGTCGATAACTAACGTGCTTCATTTCTCTATGCGTACGTGCTAGTTATGCGTAAATGAATTCGAACTCTATATGCTATTATTAAACTTGTATGCTCACCTTTACATTTTATGTATTGACTTTATTTTAACGTATGTGACAGGTGCTTAGGACGCACACCTGGTAGAAATTTGAAGCTAGAATAAAGCTTTAGAGCCCAACAAATAGTTGTCTGTAGTAGTCAAACTAAGGGTCTCTAGAAGCAGATAAACAATTGCTGACTATTTTAAATCTGAGTTGTCGGAACAGAATATTTGCCTGGATTTATGTCTGTAATAATTATTTTACTGTTTGAGATACGGTATGGGACGTTTTATTTAAATTGAATAGTTTTGATAATTGTTATGGAAACTTCTGGACAATCTGTTTCGCTCAGTGCCATGCCCCGATGTTTCCGCCATCGGGTGGGGTGTGACACAAATGTCCCAACAATGCTGAAACGGAAGTCGCTCCCCACATTCGATTTGTATGCAACCAATGCATTTGTAACACAGTCGGCTTCAGTTTCACCACTTTTTGGGTTTTGCTTTGCCTTGTGTAAATAACCACTAAATTTGGTGAGTTGCCCGCTTATCTCGGTCCACTTCGAGGATAACCTATCATTTTCACCATAAACATCTCTTTCCATTTCTTTGTGGAATGCTTTACTGATCGCGTCCCACAAATGGTTTCTATGTTGAGAATTTCCTATTTTAATAAAAACAACATTTAATATATTACAAAGTTATATAATAAAAAAACATAAATATTAAAATAAGGGCTACAAAATTTTTAAAAATACCTAAAGTTGGATGTAGAGATTTCTGAACCCAAGCACTCGCCAATGCAACTTCTTCTTTAAGGACCCATCTTTGTTGTTTTCGTTTGGTGCTTTCAAGTGCTCTCTCGGTCTCGGTTTTTTTCTTGTGACTTCTCTTCTTGATGGGTTTGGATGCGGAAGAACCATCGTTGGAGGGTTGAGTTTCGGGGACGGTTTCGGTTTGGGTAAGGTTGATGGGCGTTTGTGAAAGGTTGATGGTTTTTTTGTGGAATCGGGCTAGGTATAGAATCGTCGGTGTGAGGGAAGTTGGTAATATAGTATACAAATGATTCGAGAGAAACGATGCGTAACCCGCCATATCGGGCATACTGGAGTGTATTAAAAAGGGAGCAATTGGACGATTGGGTGGTGGGCTAGGTGTTTCTTGTAATACCCACGGATTGTTCGGGTGAAAACCATGATTATGAGGATTCATTTTTCGTATTGTGGTTGGATGAGAATTTTTTTTAAGATAGAGATGATTATAGAAGAGGTGGAGTAGTAGCGATAAAAAAATGAAATGAAGTGTGAGTATTTATAGTGAAAAAAAAATAGAAGTTTGAGTTTTTTTTTAAATATAGCCGTTGGTCAACGGCTAGAGAAAAACGGCTAGAAATCTTGGACAATGCAATCCCGCCATGTCATGCTCGTAGCCCTGCCCAACGCCCGGGCTGAAACCTCCGCCCAAGGGGCCACGCCGAAGCCCAAGCCTACCCGGGGTGGTGACTTGAGCGTTTGTACCCAACCCACGCCCCAACTCTCGCCTCATACCCCATAGTATTAAGATACTTATTATATTATTATTATTATTACTGTTCAAAAGCTTGCCTTTTTAATATATAGGAGAATTATAGTGAAAAAAAAATAGAAGTTTGAGTTTTTTTTTTAAATATAGCCGTTGGCCAACGGCTAGAAATCTTGGACAATGCAATCCCACCATGTCATGCTCGTAGCCCTGCCCAACGCCCGGGCTGAAACCTCCGCCCAAGGGGCCACGCCGAAGCCCAAGCCCACCCGGGGTGGTGACTTGAGCGTTTGTACCCAACCCACGCCCCAACTCTCGCCCCATACCCCATAGTATTAAGATACTTATTATATTATTATTATTACCGTTCAAAAGCTTGCCTTTTTAATATATAGGAGAATTGCAATTTTAGTTCCTAAGGTTTGATCCAAAATACCACTTTAGTTCAAATAGTTTTTTTCTGTTATTTTAGTCTAAAAAGTTTTTTTTTCGTGTTATTTTAGTCCCTGACTTTTGTCATTTATTGCCATTTTCATCCACCACCATCACCTCCCACCAGCCACCTCATCACAACCTTCTATTATCACCACCACCTGCCTGCACCATCACCACCCACCCATCCACCCATCCACCATCACCACCATCACCATCACCACCCAACATTCAATTTAAAATAACCAAAGAAAGAGAAATATAGAAGGTGATTTACAGCTAAGAGTAGAGAGCCGGTGACGGTAAGGTGGTCGGAGAAAACCAACGGCGAGTTGCTGCCGGAGTTTTTTTTCCTTTTACTGATGTGTCCCAATGAAAACAATGCCTTAGGCTACTCGGTGTGGAGGGAGGCAAGTCCTCGGAGGATGCCCCTCCACCTCAGCGCCATGTCACCATCCAATGAGAAATGAGGATGCCCCTCCAAGGATGAAACCAAGGAAATGATTGATGGCCCTATCCCACTTATTTACTTTTTTTTTAATTCATCAAGTTTTTGTAACATTTAATAAGATATAAAATAAAATCATTAATATTAAAAAAACAAACATTACATAAATTAAAAAAAACAACCTAAAAAATTAAAAATCCAAGCAAAAATAAAAAAGAATAAGTCACGTGAAGCATTGTTTTCATTGGGACACATCAGCAAAAGGGAAAAAAAACTCTGACGGTAGCTTGCCGTTAGTTGTCTCCGGCCACTTTACCGTCACCGGCTCTTTACTCTCAGCTGTAAATCACCTTCTATATTTCTATTTCTTTGGTTATTTTAAATTGAAGAGTAAACTGCAATTTTACCCCCTAGGGTTTAGGCCAATTGGCACTCTAACCCCTCTAACGAAATAATTACAATTTTACCCCCCAACGTTGTTGTTATGTCGCACATTTACCCCCTGGCGTCAATTATGGTTCAACATAACTATGTAAAGGTCAAAGGGTAAAAAGGTAATTTCCAACAAACCATTGTTTAGCTTATACAATACAACACCCTATAAGTAAACGATCAAAGCACATTTACCCCCCACCTTCCCACCGATCCGATCCTCCACTCCTGCTAAAATTGATCAACCTCTGGCGACACACCTTCTCCGGCGACATCACCTTCAGACCTTCAGCTACAATGCCGCTTCATTGTTGGCTGATCCGATACGTGATCTGCCACACGGCAGGTACACTCGCCCAATGTTAGTGAATCAGGGTCGGATTTGTGTCACTGTTGGTTATTATCATGTTATAAACAGGGTTAAGGTCAGATTTGTGTCTGATTGAGTCTCATGTTAAACAGGGTATTAACAATTAGTCCGATTGAGTCTAATTACCATGTTAATTTTGTGATGTTTGGTGTTTTTTTACAGTTGACCTGACGATGAGCCTATCAAGCTCATCAGTGGTGGTCCACCTGGTGGTCTCCATGTTTGGTAGGCCTATCCTCAACTTCCATTATCCACCGGAGAGTTAAGCGGATGTTTACTCTAGTAGTTATTTAGGTTTTGTGTAATATTTAGGTTAGCTTAACTTAATGGAAGCCTTTATGTATATGTAGGTTAAACATGCATTTTGTGTAAAATGATGAATGTTCCTTATGTCAGTGTTGTTGGAAGCCTTTATGTATTTTGTGTAAAATGATGATTTTGGGTATGTTGTTAGCTTGGTTAGCAAGTACTTAGCTAATCTAAGTAAATGTTGTTAGCTTTGGTATGTTATAAGATATTGTATATAGTTAATATATGCTTGATCAGCAGATTGATGTGCTTTGCCAAACATTAATATATGCTTGATCAGCAGATTGATGTGCCTATAATGTGCCTAGTTATAAGAACAGCAGATTGATCAGCAGGTATGTTTGAACTTCCCCCTCAGCAGGTATGTTTGAATGTCTATTGAATGGTATGCTTGTAACTTCAAGACTTATAAAAAGGGTTGTGTGGTAGGCATTGCTTATAACTTCAACATGGATTTGACTAGGGAATAAGTCATGATTATTGTTTGGACAGATTGTATACTAACCTGTTTCAACAACCTGTTTAAACTGATTTTGTTTCATAACCTGTTTCAACAGATTGTAAACTTGTTTCAACAGGTTCTTGTTTCATAACATGTTTCATAACCTGTATTGTTAGCATAAGGAATTAGTTGAGGGGTATAATTGTAATAGTCATAAGAGAAGGGACTGATAGGTGGTTATAAATGATCAGCAGGTATGAAACTGATTGTTAGCATAAGGAATTAGTTGAGGGGTATAATTGTAATAGTCATAACAGCCCCAAGCTAACAGCGGCAGCCATAAGAGAAAGGACTGATAGGTGTTTAAATTGATCTTGCAAACAGCTGCATACATGGAAACATAGAGCAGGTTTTGTAATGTCTGAGTGTGCAGCCAAATGTCTGAATGCTGCAGCCAAACATTGTAATGTTTCTGATTTTGATTTTGTGAAGTGTTTAATCAGATTTCTACATACATGGAAACATAGAACATGTTTCATTTTGATTTTGAGTGTGCAGCCAAATGTCTGAATGCTGCAGCCAAACATTGTAATGTTTCTGATTTTGATTTTGTGAAGTGTTTAATCAGATTTCTTGTTAATTACCATGTGTAGTTGACTTTGGCTGGTCAAACGTTTTTGGCGGGAAGGGTTTTGGAAGTTGCAGGGGGTAATATTGTTTCTTACAACAAAATATAGGGGGTAATAAGAAATGATAATTTAGTAATTTACCATTGGGGGGTAATTATGCGACATAACAAGAACGTTGGGGGTAATATTAAAGGGTAAGATAGTCATTTCACATTAAAGTTAACAGATCTGTTAACATAATTGACGCCAGGGGGTAAATGTGCGACATAACAAACGTTGGGGGGTAAAATTGCAATTATTTCATTAGAGGGGGTCAGAGTGCCAATTGGCCTAAACCCCAGGGGGTAAAATTGCAGTTTACTCTAAATTGAATAAACAAAAACAACTCATTGTATTTTGACGATTAAATTGTCATTTTAGTCCCTAAAGTTTGACCTAAATTATCACTTTAAATTTTTTTTTTTTTTTTTTTGTCATTCTAACTTAAATAGGTTTTTCCCAGCCATTTTATCACAAACCAATAGTGGAGAATGGTAGACCAATAAGAACATAGAAAACAAAGGAACCGTAGTTATGTGAGTAATAAGAAAATTACTAACTAATATAGGAAAAATAAGTCAATAAAAATAACAATATTAGAAAAATATGGGTTAATTAGTCATTTCAACCGGTTTATGAGGGTTTTTTTTTTGGAAGTGTAAAATCTCACATATTCACTTAGCGTGTACAGGATGATGTTGGTAAAGGGGATCGGCAAAGCCTTTGCCGATCGGCAACACTACCGCTACCTAAGTTTGTCGTGCGGGATCAAGGTAATACAGGAAGAGTATGCCGCTTTGGGAAAGAAGAGGGAGAAGGTAAGTGGTGGGGCCCATATCTAAATCAACCAATCACATGTTTTTTTTAGTTAGTTTGTCTAATCTTATTTCAAGCATGAAGTTTTTTGGGCAATAGGTAAGAATGAGAGGCAAATTACATGGGTGAGGGGAAAGTTTGCCTAATCTCTTTAGGCATACACCCTTTACACCCTTAGGACTTAGGCCGTAGCTTTCAATTTATTGAATTGAGTTTTAAAATTTAATTTTTTGATGATGAATTCGAATATGAAGCAAATTTGATTAGAGAATGTATAGTTTGAGATGATTCGAGTAAATGGAATTACCTGGAAAAAAACAAAAATAATATATACACCAAAGTGGGTTATTGGATTTTATGACCCTTAATTATTGGCCATCGGCCGTTGCCACCCCCAATTATCACTTTGACACCCGCCACCCCCAACTTAACACTTAGGCTGGAGGGTGTGGTTAGGGGCTTTATCACCGCCACCTCAGCGCCACATCAACGCCACGTCACACAAGGGATTTAAAGTCCCCTCCTTTAACTTGAAGGGTGTGGAGGGTGTGACTAGGGGCTTTATAGCGCCCCCTTTAAGCCAATCAAATTCGATGGAGCCCCCCTTTCTTCCGTTACCATCTTGGCGAGCTACCTATAGCCCCCCCCCCCCTAAAGATGACAGTATGGGTGATGGAGCCCCACCGGCGCCATTGAAGGTAAGGTGGCAGGGGTGACGCCTCCACACCCTCCAGCCTTAGTGTGTTCTGTCACCAGATCACTAACTTTTGATCCTGTTACTATACTTTTAGAGGTTTCCTAAGATCCCTAAAACATTCCCAAGATCCCTATGACACCCCAAAAAGTGTAGTAACAGGATCAAAAGTTAGTGATCAGTTAACGACGTGTGACAGAACACACTAAGTGTTAAGTTGGCGGTGACGGGCGTCAAAGTGATAGTTAGGGGTGGTAGCGGCCAATAGCCAATAGTTGGGGGTGATAAAATATAATAACTCAATAAAAATATATACTTTCAGGTAGAGGTGCACAAAAACCCATACACAGAACCGGACCCGATAAAAAAACCCGAAACCGGTTATTTTTCTACCCAGGTATTGTATACCGGTAACTGAACCCGACCCTACCTGTAGGGTATGGATAGGGTATACATTTTGAACTCAATACCCGTAACCGAAACCGTACCTGATTTATACCCGAAAATCCCAGAACCGGTCATACCCTATACCCGAACCCTGTTATACCCTATACCCGATAGATACCTGAATTTTGAAGGTATATTTTTATGTTTACTTTGCAACTTTTATATTTAAGTTTTTAAAAATGCATATTATAAAACAAATAATTTGTATTTGAGTGAATAAAAAAACAAATAATTATGTTATTGTAATTTGTTTTTAATTACTTTTACAAACCAAAATTAATTTCTAAACGTATTTATTTTTATGTAAAATAAGAAAACATATTTTTTTTTAAATCGGGTATTAATACCCGGATCCATACCTGGTTCCAATACCCGGTTATACCCGAATCTGATTATACCCTACCCGGGGACATAGGGTATGACTTTTCTCTTCAATACCCGTACCCAAACCCTACCCAGTTTCTCTTAATACCCGATTTTCCAATACCCGATCATATCCAGAACCGGTTCCATACTTGAAATCGAGTATTAACAAAAACCCGATTTGTGCACCTCAACTTTTAGGGGTGAAAGCCAAAGGCCCACACTTTTTATCTAAAATATCTATTTATTTATGTATGCCGGCCCAAGTGGAGGCAATTTCATTGGGTCATGGGTACCGCAAATGGGTTCTGGAACAATAAAGACTTCACATTTAAAACTTTAAATTAACTTTTTTACCTGCACAATTATAGGTGCACAAAAGAACCCGCTTACGATAATCAAATCGTTTATTAACCGGAAGCTTAATAGGAACCGGTTCTCATTATATTTTTCTCACCGGGTTTTTAACCATTTTTTCAAATATTAACTGGCTAACCGGTCCCATTTTCAAAAGAAACTAGCCGTTGTAACGACTATATAGCCGTTAAGTTGGAATTGTTTTTTTGACCATCTTGGTCCCCAAGATTTTTATAAACAACATGGTTGTAAAAATCCCGACTAGTCTATGATTAATCGTCAATTAATCGTTAGTCCTAGGTTCATCGAGTAATTTTATCTAATGGGGAAATTAATCAGTAGACTGTCATCATTAGTCAAATCCAGTCCTAATTGGCGTCTAACGATTCCGACCAGATACTTGACCATAACTTGTAAATTGCGGCAATTAATCCTATCTACTTGAATATGTTGGTCAAAAAATGTGATAAAACATGTCTACTTAAAAAAATACATATAAAAATGTGTATATACATATAAAACTGAAAATACATATAAAATCTTAATCTGGATAATCGCTAATCAATACCCTACCGGCCGACTAGCGCCTAGCGATTCTTACAACGTTGATAAATAGATGTTGGGTCTATTTGCTCACATTTTTTTTTTCTAAAATATTTATTTTTTAGAGTTAAATGCCATTTTAGTCCTTGTGTTTTGGGCTATTTTGCCAGTTTAGTCCAAAGGTTTCATTTTTCTCCTATGGGTCCAAAAAGGTTTCACTGTTGCCATTTTAGTCCACCGAGTTAACTTCATCCATTATTCCTGTTAATGAGAAGGGTGATTCGGTCATTTCATATGGCCGAATTGTCTTTCTAGTTAACAGAATTACATATAAAATGACCGAATTGCCTTTCTGGTTAACAGAAAAAATGGATGAAGTTAACCCAGTGGACTAAAATGACAACGGTGAAACCTTTTTGGATCCACATGAGAAAAATGAAACCTTTGAACTAAACTGAAAAAATGGCCCAAAGCACATAAACTAAAATGGCATTTAAATCTATTTTTTATGTACTTTGGCCCAAGTTGGGGGAGTTTCATTCGGTCTTGGGGGTCATTGCAGAAGAACCGGGTTCTGAAAAAATAAAGATCAAACACAACTAGTATTTTAGAACCTTGCGATGGAAGAGTCCCGAAAAAAAAAAGTAGATGTAAAAATGTAGAATCATACATGTTCGTTGTTGTGTGTTAACGGGCAAAAATTAAATCGAAACATAAATTCGAATTTGGTTTGAAAAAACCAAATTCGAGATTGTAACTCGAATTTTGTTTGGTTTGAATTACAGTTTTGAGTATTGTAGTATTTAAAAAAACATACGAGCCCTTTATTTTTTAAAATAAACGGGGCCTTGTTTTTTAAACTTTGGTTTTACGTATAACATGGCCTCTTATATTCACTTCAAAAATAATCTTGAAAGGATCCCGATCTTTATCGTAAAAAAGACGTGTACGCAAACGCAACTGCATAGAAAATATAAAAAACCTCCAATATGATCATCCTGTCATTGCAAATATATTCTTAAAGACCTTTTATAAATACTTACACGTGACAATAATAGTTGTAAGTACTTTTATAATTGATTTGTTTCATGTAACATAGTTACACCTTACCTCATTAAACATATAAAAAAATCCTTCAGCATATATATGTGATATTTATTATATACTACTATAATGTGAGGTTTATTGGGAAACACGAAATAAGTGTGGAATCCAGGAAGAGTGTCTTTAACATGTTAAATATATCTTATAAAATCAACTTAACATGTTAAAATTCAATTGTTTTTTAACTTTTTTTCGGCACTTTTCCTTATAAAAATGGGTAGAAATTATTCTAATAACAAATCATTTTTGTAAAAAACAAATTTTTAGCCTTTTTTAACTGTTTTTAAACATTTTTTTATATTTTTAGTTTTGAATTTTTTATTAAAAATGCTTCTACATGTATATATATAGTGAAAAGCGTCGATTTTTTTTAAACAAATTGATTTTTAACATGTTAAGTTGAATTTTTAGGATATATTTAATATTTTAAATGCAGTATTTCCCGGTTCCCCGCTTTTTCAGTGTTCCTCAATGAACCCCCTACTACTCTAACTATTAAAATGTTATTTTATCTGTTAGTGTCTAGCATATGTGATATTTATTTTCTAAAAAATATAAGTTTTATTTTATCTGTTGTCGTTGATGCCTTTCATTGATTTATCATGTTTCATGCTTAAAGATCACATTCAAAACCTGTATATTTATTTAATTAATAAAAGGTATCATCTTCCAATAAATCCAACCAAATGAGATCTTCACAATCACAAGGATTGAATCCAAGTGGTCTTCAATGATGCCAGCACTACTTGTATTTGAAATAATTATTAATATGATAGTCGTGTGAGGTGTCAATGTGTCATGTAGTAATATTATAAAATTATTAAATTTATATATCATACTTTTAGTTTAAAGTTTATTATAAAATTATAAAGTTTTCAATTTTAGTGTATAATCATGTTAAATTGATTAATATTAATAATATAATCAAAATACATATCCTCTATTCATTATACGGTAGTTTTCCTTTTTAAGTTTTCATGATAATCTTGAAATGACTTCATTAGAAGAATGCATAAATGATAGACTATTTTGGATCCAATTATGAAATGGTGGACTTAAAAAACTACCCTCAAAAGAATTACCTGTTACTTTGTTAGAAACTTCCTCAAAAGAATTACCTGTTACATTGTTAGAAAAAAATATCCATTGTGACTCCAAACATTAGGAAACAGTTATCTATTTAGCGAAGCAGAAAAATGGTCCCATATTTTTTATTTTTGAATATGATTATGATATTTTAAACCCATACATTAGAAATATCCTGAAGATGTCCATTTTAGTAGGGGATACTATTTGCACACTTGGTCTATAGATAGTCAGCCAAAAAAGGGTTTTTTTTGTCCTATATGCACACCCTGTAGTGTCGAGCTGTGCCCAAAGCGCGGCATTTTGGTCCGGTTAACCAGACAAAGACTGACGGGTCTTTTGACCGGACTAAAACGCCGAGCTTTGGCCGCGTTTTGGTCCTGTCTACCAGACACCCGGTCAGTCTTTTGTCTGGTTGACAGGACCAAAACGCGGCCAAAGCTCAGCGTTTTGATCCGGTCAACAAACCCGTCAGACACTCGTCAGTCTTTTGTCTGGTTGACCGGACCAAAACGTCGCGCTTTAGCCACAGCTCAACACTGCAGGGTGTGCATATAGGACAAAAAACCCTTTTTTAGTGTGCATATAGGCATTTGGGTGTGCCGATAGGTACACCCTTTTAGTAATACGTTATGAAGAGGTATGGTTTCAAACTGTATGTTGACACGTGTCAATGGGACTACACCACTTCAAACTTGCGATCTCGCCATACAAAGAAATCTAGAAGGTTCTAGAAGGAAACACCTAGCGACAGAAAGATGCTCCTAGCAGACAGGAAATGACGACATGTGGCACCAATGGCTAGGCGCCAACACCCATCGCAAGATTTATATGGGACACACCGACAACCGGTACAAAAGGACGCTGAGCTGGAGCGAATAACCATACGCCACGTCCAGTACACGACCAAGCCTGGTTGCGTCAGAGGAGACAAAATGGATATTCCTCCCGGTCAGACAGCTGGCAAACAACCAGCTGGCAGTCCTTCTCCTTTACAATTCTCCGGCTAAAAATAAAAGGCTCAACCTCCAGGTTTAAGGATCCGTTCTCTCACTCTCTCACTCTATACACACACACTTATCCTCAAAGTCATAGTTATTCTCACGCCGGATGGTGGTTACAAGGAGAACCCCATCTTCTCCTCCTTGTGACGAGTCACCGGTGTTGTTCGTTTTGCAGGATCGTTAGGAAGAATCGGTCATTTGTCGAGTGAAGGAAGGAGATTGAACAGACGTACACGAGACAATCCAACTAAATGGCTTAGTGCTATATAATGTTTCTTCATTGGCGCCCATCGTATTTTTTACAACCCTTTTTCATCTCTTTTCTTTCCAAAAACTATTTAATGGCTGACCCAAACTTTTCCTTTCCAATCGTCGGTGAACACTCTCCGTTTGGCAGACAACACTCACTGTAACATTCCCATTTTTATCATATAAGAATTATAGGTTTGTTTAAATTTATTAACCATTAGTAACTAGTTTTATTTTTAATATAATTGTTCGACCCATATAGTTTTAAAAATTACTTTATATATATTTGGTTGGAATGTTATACTAATTAATTGGCTTATATATGTGTGACACTTCTATTTTCTATATTAAAATAAAGTATATAAAAACTTATATTATTAGACAGGTAGATTACGGGTAAGTTGACTGTTAGAAACATAAAGTACCAAGACGGACCCACGAACCGTTTAATAATTAAATTATAAAAATACATTGTATAATAATTTAATAATTAAATAACTTAAAGTGTACGTGTACACTTTGAAAAATAAAATAATAAATAATCAAATTAAATCATCACTCAAGGTTGTGTACGTGTATGGCATGCAAGGGATTTGTGAAACTTAGCTTCCAAGTCTTGAGTGTATATATATGAAAAAAAATCAGTTCACTACTTCTTGGTCCAAACTTCTCTCTCTCGACTTCATTCTGTCATAATTCTATTTTTTTATTCACTTATAATAATAATAAGACCCTGCCCCGTTTTAAGTGTTTTAACTCCCGATCACCGCTACCCTTTCCGATTGATCTGGAGCCCCATAACGCATGTCAAGGCTCTGCCCGACTAAGTTCGTTGGGGTTCTGTCTCGTGACATAGGGATAAGGTTGAATTAGGGTTATTATACTTAACACGAGTGCAAATATATATATATATATATATATATATATATATATATATATATATATATATATATATAAAATAGCTCAGAAGTTATACCCAAGATTCTACCAGGAGTCTTTCTAGTTGAACCCTAAAGTTACAAAGTGAGTCCATTCTGTTTTCTCACCGTTTTATCACATTTTTGTGATATAATTATATTTAAAAATGCTTTTCAAAATCCTAAATGTTTATCAGTTATACTTACAGTGATTAAGTTTTTGTATTATGCAATAGTTGCCCCTAAGTAGAGTTTTATACATTACTTGACCCTTGTTACTATTGGCCAAAAAGTTAGCCAATAGTAGCATGACCAAAATCACAGAGGGAAATGTGCCCCAGTAGCCATAGCCTATAACTAATATTATTTTAACACTAAATCATTAATAAATTTAATGTATGTTTGAAATAAATCTAAATGGTGTGTACCTAAAATAGAACTTTATTAATCATTATTAAAATATATATTAAAGAAAATATATTTAATAACCCTAAATTACTATTTACATTATAAAATAATGTTTAGTCTATAAATGTATACCATAATAAAATAGTCAAATATAATATATTCTACTATACTAAGATTATATTTTTAGTCTTAGTCACGTTAATATATTAAATAATAATATTACAATTATTTAATTAATATATTATATTTGATAAGTTATAGTAGTTTGACAGAAAATGATATATTTCATTTTTTGGGCTAAGTAATTTTGTGCCATAGAAAATATATTTGACAAAGTAATGTCACGGGACACTACTAAGTCCAGAGTCACTAGTTGAGAGAATGATCAACAGTGACATGACCAAAGACACTAGTTGAGAGAACGATTAACAGTGTTATGACCAGAATCACTAGTTGAAAGAATGATCAACAGTGATATGACCAGAAAAATGACCAGAGTCACTAGTTGAGAGAATTATCAACAGTGACATGACCAAAGACACTAGTTGAGAGAACGATCAACATTGTTATGACCAGAATCACTAGTTGAAAGAAATGATCAACAGTGATATGACCAGAAAAATGACCAGAGTCACTAGTTGAGAGAATGATCAACAGTGACATGACCAAAGACACTAGTTGAGAGAACGATCAACAGTGTTATGACCAGAATCACTAGTTGAAAGAATGATCATCAGTGATATGACCAGAGTCACTAGTTGAAAGAATGATCAACAGTGATATGACCACCGTCACGGGAATCGCCTAGTGACAGATACTTTGAAAATAATAAGATATAATTACTTGATAATTCACTATTGGACGAAAGTGAGCCAATGAGTGATATGACCACTGTCACATCGGAACTGCCACCATGTGACAAATACTGATTGAGTTGGGTAATTACAAATAAATATAAAAAAACCTTGATGCTGTAATGCTGTAAAGTATAACAATATATTTTATAAAAATGGAATGAACTCGCCAGTATTTATTACTGATAAAATGTTTTCAAAACACGTTTCAGGTAACTTGCTATAAAGATAGTAGAAGCCAGCTATGGAGCACTGAAAGTTTAAATAAAGTGGCTACAAAATACCTGAATAAAAGAAGAAAATTATGTTTTATTTATTTGGGTTTATCCCTATAAAAACAATTGAATTAAATATGGGTTTTTAGCCCGTTTATTTAATATTAAAAGTTGGTGTTTTATAAACTCTGAAATTATTTCCTAACTACGATCCTGATGAAAAAAAATTTCCGCTGCGTAATTAATAACACCGATACCATCTAGCTGGTTCACAACTCTCGCTCCCAGGGTGGGGTCGGGGCTGTGACAGAAGGTGGTATCAGAGCCACTTGTTTAAGCTATTTAGGTGTTCTTTTAATACCTAATCTGAAACAATAAAGTTAGGAAATTAATACAAAGTAACATATGTGTTATTTTTGTAGATTTAAATATATATATATATATATATATATATATATGTAGATATGCACATATGATTCCTGGAAGTATTGTTTTGTTTTAATTATTCTGTGATATTATTAATTGAAAATGTTTGCCACTCAGATGTCGAATGAAGTATCACATAATCCAGAAGTTCATGCTAATAATGAAAATCCTTTGGATAAAAATGCTATAGAAAATCTAATAGCCCAAGGAATAGCTAATGCTTTACCTTTAATAATTAAAGATGTTAAAAACCCCGTATAACCCACCAAAATTGTGAGTAGCAAGCGTACTCGCGACGACAGTTTTAGCCATAGTGTCAACGGAAGCAATGCTGATATTATCAACACCCCATTTCCCAAGAAAATGAAGGCGATGACTCTCGGGTGTACCTACAAAGAATTTCTAGCTTGTAAACCAACTGAGTTCGCCGGCAGTGAAGGAGCCACGGCTGCTCTCCGATGGTTGGAAAAGACGGAAGCTGTTCTTAAAATCAGCAAATGTGCTGAAGAAGATAAGGTGATGTATGCTTCCAACCTCTTTAAGGAAGAAGCCTTAGAATGGTGGAATACAATTCTTCAGGCAAAAGGAAGTGACATGGCTTATGCCATGAACTGGGAAAAATTCAAGGAAATGACATAAATGAATTTTTGTCCCCCTTATGAAAAGGAATGAATGGCTAACGATTTCCTAAATCATAAAATGATAGATGTAAATTGTCGTGAATATACGACAACGTTCTTCGAATACGCAAGAATGGTACCAACTCTGGCTTCGCCAGAACCCGTACTAATTTCTCGTTATATTTGGGGATTAGTGAGCGAAATCCGAGACATGGTCAAGGCCGCTGGACCACAGACTATCGAAGAAACAATCGAACTAGCTAACATCCTGACAGATTGACTAATCCGCACAAGAGAAGAAAACAAGAAGAAAGAGTTAGCCCAGAAAATTTCCCAAGAATTCAAGAAGAAAGGAACTGAACCGTCATTAGAGCAACCTACCTGCAGAAGCTGTAACAAAAAGCATTCAGGAAAATGTCGTTTTAGGAGAACACCCTACTGTAACTTCTGCAAGATGACCGGGCATATAGAGGAAGAATGTAGAAGGAAAACTAATATCTGTTACAATTGCGGAGAAACAGGACACATCAAACCATATTGCCCGAAACTAACCAAAGCATCCGACAACCAGGCAAAAACAACAGACGGAGCTAAAAAGAACGCGCGAGCATTCGTACTTACTACGCAAGAAGCAGAAATGATTCCAGACATAATTGCTGATATGTAATATCTAAGTTAAGTTATTATTTGACTCTAATATAAATCAAAGTTATAAATAAATTCATCCTGTCAAGTACTTCATCTATTCAGAACCATAATAGACTTGTTTGGTCTTCACTTTCATTGAATCATTTAATTGGTTACAACACCTTTTGGTGGCGTTTTCTTTAACTTGAAACTTGAGCTAATTCCATTCTCACACCTGATGTACAGATTTATTCATTTAATTTCTGTTGGTTCTTATCTTAAACAGTCTTTATACAATTATGTGTTAAGATAAGAGTACACAAATTCATATCATATTCCGATGTATCTCTAAAGTTTCTTTCATCATTGATTAAAAATTCTATGATATTCATTTGGTCTTTCATTATCAATTGAAAATCCTATAAATATTTATTTGAAATGAATATCCAAATTTACTTCATTAAGGCTTTCAGTTGATTACGAACATGGTGAAATTGTTCGGTCACCGTAATTATTGAACTATTTCAATCACTACGATACCTTGCGGCGTCGGTATAAACTTGTAGTTTGGGCTAATCATAATCGTACGAATCATGCAAAAGCACGTACGTCTTTCGTTTGACTCATCATTGAAAATAGTCTTAATGCAATTATGTATTAAGACAATGATACACTAAGTTGTATTTCGGTCTATCCTTGCAATTCAATAAATGTCAACACATTAGTTTTTCTCATATCAAGGTTTGATAGTTGACAATTTATTTTCATGCTTCTATTTCATTTGAGCTTGTTAATTCGGAGTCTTCCTCAGTTGACAATCAAAGTAAGTTTTCTTTCGACAGTGAACTCTATTGTTTTTAAAAGTCATTTACAACCTATAAACAGTCAATTTAGACATCTATTGATCATATATCTGCTTTGGCTTGAACCTAGTCACCTTGGAAATTATATCATTTCATCTCATTCGTTTGACATCGATTTCTGAAACTAATTTAGTTGAACCATTGAGTCCAATTTATTGTAAAACTCGTATTCATAAAATTTGATATTTTGATTCTGTAACATCTACCTTAATATTGTTTTTATTGACTAAGACGTGACATAACTCTAAAAGAGATATCGTAGCCCAAATCTCGAGGACGAGATTTAAAACAAGGTGGGGAGGATGTAATATTCCCATTTTTATCATATAAGAATTATAAGTTTGTTTAAATTTATTAACCATTAGTAACTAGTTTTATTTTTAATATAATTTTTCGACCCATATAGTTTTAAAAACTACTTTATATATATTTGGTTGGAATGTTATACTAATTAATTGGCTTATATATGTGTGACACTTCTATTTTCTATATTAAAATAAAGTATATAAAAACTTATATTATTAGACATGTAGATTACGGGTAAGTTGACTGTTAGAAATATAAAGTACCTAGACGGACCCACGAACCGTTTAATAATTAAATTATAAAAATACATTGTATTTGAACCTACTCCGTTTTCATTGAAACTTTGTTCAAAATATAGATACAAATATTCTCGTTCTAATGACATATTCATTGTTTTGTAAAACGTTATATTTTAAAAGTTATAAGCGCCAAATAAGTAAAGCAGTTAAATTAATTATAATATATATATAATAAATTAATTATTAAATAACTTAAAGTGTACGTGTACACTTTGAAAAATAAAATAATAAATAATCAAATTAAATCACCACTCAAGGTTGTGTACGTGTATGGCATGCAAGGGATTTGTGAAACTTAGCTTCCAAGTCTTGAGTGTATATATATGAAAAAAAAAATCAGTTCACTACTTCTTGGTCCAAACTTCTCTCTCTCGACTTCATTCTCTCATAATTCTATTTTTTATTCACTTATAATAATAATAAGACCCTGCCCCGTTTTAAGTGTTTTAACTCCCGATCACCGCTACCCTTTCCGATTGATCTGGAGCCCCATAACGCATGTCAAGGCTCTGCCCGACTAAGTTCGTTGGGGTTCTGTCTCGTGACATAGGGATAAGGTTGAATTAGGGTTATTATACTTAACACGAGTGCAAATATATATATATATATATATATATATATATATATATATATATATATATATATAGCTCAGAAGTTATACCCAAGATTCTACCAGGGGGCTTTCTACTTGAACCCTAAAGTTACAAAGTGAGTCCATTATCTTTTCTCACCGTTTTATCACATTTTTGTGATATAATTATATTTAAAAATGCTTTCTAAAATCCTAAATGTTTATCAGTTATACTTACAGTGAATAAGTTTTTTGTATTATGCAATAGTTGCCACTATGTAGAGTTTTATACATTACTTGACCCTCGTTACTATTGGCCAAAAAGTTAGCCAATAGTAGCATGACCAAAATCACAGGGGGAAATGTGCCCCAGTAGCCATAGCCTATAACTAATATTATTTTAACATTAAATCATTAATAAATTTAATGTATGTTTGAAATAAATCTAAATGGTGTGTACCTAAAATAGAACTTTATTAATCATTATTAAAATATATATTAAAGAACATATATTTAATAACCCTAAATTACTATTTACATTATAAAATAATGTTTAGTCTATAAATGTATACCATAATAAAATAGTCAAATATAATATATTCTACTATACTAAGATTATATTTTTAGTCTTAGTCACGTTAATATATTAAATAATAATATTACAATTATTTAATTAATATATTATATTTGATAAGTTATAGTAGTTTGACAGAAAATGATATATTTCATTTTTTGGGCTAAGTAATTTTGTGCCATAGAAAATATATTTGACAAAGTAATGTCACGGGACACTACTAAGTCCAGAGTCACTAGTTGAGAGAATGATCAACAGTGACATGACCAAAGACACTAGTTGAGAGAACGATTAACAGTGTTATGACCAGAATCACTAGTTGAAAGAATGATCAACAGTGATATGACCAGAAAAATGACCAGAGTCACTAGTTGAGAGAATGATCAACAGTGACATGACCAAAGGCACTAGTTGAGAGAACGATCAACAGTGTTATGACCAGAATCACTAGTTGAAAGAATGATCAACAGTGATATGACCAGAGTCACTAGTTGAAAGAATGATCAACAATGATATGACCACCGTCACGGGAATCGCCTAGTGACAGATACTTTGAAAATAATAAGATATAATTACTTGATAATTCACTATTGGACTAAAGTGAGCCAATGAGTGATATGACCACTGTCACATCGGAACTGCCACCACGTGACAAATACTAATTGAGTTGGGTAAA
The DNA here is from genome assembly GCA_030545235.1 of Helianthus tuberosus. Taxonomy (NCBI): domain Eukaryota; kingdom Viridiplantae; phylum Streptophyta; class Magnoliopsida; order Asterales; family Asteraceae; genus Helianthus; species Helianthus tuberosus. Next base: position 113,822,121 of record CM060399.1, read on the forward strand.
TACAAATAAATATAAAAAACCTTGATGCTGTAAAGTATAACAATATATTTTATAAAAATGGAATGAACTCGCCAGTATTTATTACTGATAAAATGTTTTCAAAACACGTTTCAGGTAACTTGCTATAAAGATAGTAGAAGCTAGCTATGGAGCACTGAAGGCTTAAATAAAGTGGCTACAAATACCTGAATAAAAGAAGAAAATTATGTTTTATTTATTTGGGTTTATCCCTATAAAAACAATTGAATTAAATATGGGTTTTAGCCCGTTTATTTAATATTAAAAGTTGGTGTTTTATAAACTCTGAAATTATTTCCTAACTACGATCCTGATGAAAAAAATTTTCCGCTGCGTAATTAATAAACACCAATACCATCTAGCTGGTTCACAACTCTCGCTCCCAGGGTTGGGTCGGGGGCTGTGACACTCACGTCCAAAGCAACCAAAGGGACAAGCAAGCCGATAGAGAGTTCACGGAGGAAGGAGTCACCAACGTCTTTGGTAATGCCACTCGTGCAAACCAACAGACGACTCCCGACATCCAAACTAGAAGGACGACCAACACTGTTTTCCATTCCCTTCCGAAGGGAGAAACACTAGCATGATGGTATGCAAAGTCACAAGTAGTATTGAATATGGCTTATGTGCAGATGTGTGCACAAGCTCAGTTCCCGGTGCAAACACCAGTACAACAAATACATGTGCAACACGCGTCGCCACACCCAACGCAACATGTTCAATCAATTCACCAGGAGTTCAGTTACGATACCGAGTCACATCAACAAACGCCCTCGCGAGCGACAGTAAGACACGTCAGTGAAAAACAACAATACCACAGAGATAGTCATCAAAACATAAGAAGCACTCGTAACACATACACCAGCACTGGAAATCCCAACGATACCTACCACACGCGACCCAGAGGGCGCATGCTAGTAGGCGACTGACTAGGTCCGCGCAAGATGATAGATGAATTCGAAGGAATGTCAGACGAGTATGATCCAAGATACCAAGAAGGAGATATCACAAGTGTATTCAGCAGACTCCCACCATGTCATGACGCATACAAACCTCGCGCGCGCGGGGTACGATCCAGCAGCAGAGCATGATTTCAGCTTATGTTACAGACCAGCAGGCGTAGCTGAGAAGTCAAAGTTTGTCAGGGAGATTGCAATCCACTAGAGAAAACCAAGTTACCACACAACGTTGGGAAGTACAACGAGCTCACCAACCCAGATGACCATATACAAATATTCATAAGTTCAGGAGTTGTTGGAGAATGGTCACTCCCAATCTGGTGTCATCTGTTTGTTCAAACCCTCGTCGGCGTAGCGCGCATGTAGTTTGACAATTTACAAGCAGGGAAGATCAAGGCCTGGGTGGATTTTCAAGAAAAATTCTTAGCGCATTTCAGCCAACAACGTAGATACACCATGGACCTGGCAGATGTTCTTAACATATGGCGCAAAGACAACGAAGGTTTAGAAGACTTCATCACAAGGTATAAAAAGGAATGCATAAAAATAAGCAATGTGGGTGATGAAATCATGCACACACATTTAATGAGAGCTGTCAAGTGTGACGATTTAATCCGAAGGGTATCCGGAAGGGATGGTTATCCAAAAGTCTGGGAGACATTGCAAATATCACTGCACAAACAGAAAAAAATGTGACCGGCGACGAATGGCGTCAGTACAGTCATAACCAGATATCCGGTTACCAAGAATCCAATAGATGTAACAAGAAAGGGCGAAATCCATCATGGAAAGCGTCTGGTTACAATGAAAGACCTCACTTTTCAGAAGATGCACACGCAGCAATCAATCAGATCAGACACAAGAAAGAGGTCAAGCAAGGAAATAGAGAAAGGCAATGGACATCCCTCACCAAAACCCCGTCAGAAGTATTATCCATTGAGAACCACCAGTTCAAGGCCGAGCAACAGATGCGCAATAAAAAAGGGCAAGACCTAATCTCATCTGTGAGTATAACAAAGATTATGGCCATTTAACTGACGACTTCATAAGCTTACGACAAGAAATCGAAAGGGCGTTGAAGAGTGGAAAACTAACACATTTGATAAAAATGTCAGGAAAGACACACGCTATATCAACCAAAGAGATGAAGGGGCAGACAAGTGTAACATTTTCAATTTTTTTTATAAATTAAAATAAAGTATATAAAACTTATATTATTAAACGGGTAGATTACGAGTAAGTTGACTGTTAGAAATATGAGGTATCTAGACGAACATAGGAACCGTTTAAAAAATTATAATAATAAAAATACATTATAATTGACCTTACTCCGTTTTTAACGAAACTTAGGTCAAAATGTAGATAAAAATATGCTCGTTCTAATGACATATTCATCGTTTTATAAAACGTCATATTTTAGAAGTTATAAGCGATAAATGAGTGAATCAGCTGAATTAATTATAATAATAAAATAATAAATTTTTTTTAACTTACATTTGAAATGTAAGGTGTGTGTGTATGAATAGACCAGAACAAGATTCGTGGCCTCCAAGTTTCATTCATAATAATAGCAGTAGTTGTTCAAACATTCAGAACTGTTCATTTTCCTTTCTTTCTTTCTCTCGCCCCTCTATGCTCTTCTGTATACCCTATTTTCTTTAGTATTACACCCATAAATCCTACAAAGCTCTGCCCCATTTAAAGTTTTTTAACCCCTGATCACTGATTTGATACCCTGTCCGATCGATCTTGAACCCAGCTACGGATGTCAAGGCGCTGCCTGAATAAGGCTATGCTTTGCTAACTACATTGGGGTTCTGATCTCGTGATGTAACACCTTGTAAAATCACGACCAATGATGTTTTGACACGTGTACTAAACCCTAATGAAGTCAAACGTTGACTATTAGGGACTAATTCTGCGAAAAATAAAAAAAAAATTTGAATGTGAAAGGATTGAAAGTGTCAACATACCTAAACTAAGCCTCTGAATAACCTTACACGGTGTTCGTATTCATGGATAAGCCACTTGTTGGTCGAGAGGAGCCGTTTACGTAATTAATTAAAAGTTTGCGCGACGAAGGGTTGAAAGCGTCAACATGTTTAATTATACCTCTGAGTGACCTTTTGACGAACAAGAAGTATCATGATGTGCAATTATACTCTCGGGAATGCTTTATTGGGCCATGAAAGGCTTTGATATCGTTAAACAATATTACGCACAACTTTGTGCGATAAAAGGACTAAAAGCGACAGCAGGCGAAACTACATCTTTGAGCGACCTTTTAAACAAACCAGGAACTCTGTAATGCTCGGTCGTACTCCTGGGTGTGCCTAAGATTGGCCACTAGAGATGTTCGTATTTATTACTAACATAACATATTAGATATGAAAATAATGTGCCATTTATGTCATTTGTGAAAGTTAAAAATGAACTAAAAAAATTAAGGGGTCAGTTCTGCCAATCAACTAAAGCTGAATCCGGACCAGCATGGCTCGCGGGCCACGAAGAATGGGCCTGATGTCTTCACGGGCTGCCAGAGCTCGAAACAGCAGCAACATTAATCTTGTTGATGGTTTTGTTACTTGCAGCCCAATTCAAAGCTTTTAAATCATTTAAACAAAACAATGGGCTTGCTAACTGATTTTTATAGCTGGTAAGACACTTGTAATCATCTAAAGATGTTCCTAAAACACTTGGCATGATCCAATCTAGTCTAAAAAACTATAAATAGAAGTGATCTACAACCATTTTCACTTGCATCTATCCTTCTTTCTTCCTACCTTCTCATATTGGGAGTTCCTGAGCATTTTAGGAGCACCCTTTGAGTTCTTTTCAGTCCCTAGGACCACTTGTAAGTGTTCCTTTCGCAACTAGTTCTTTTATTTGGCTTAAAAAGCCGAAAAGTCAAGCATTTACGATAAATGCTTTGACTTTTAGTTAGACCGTAAACGGTCAAGCCATTTTTCGCAACGAACATGGCTACGTGACCGTAATTAGGTAGGTGTTAATCCCTTAAAACAGCACCTCCTAAGAATGACGTTTACTTGGTCAATTGACGAGTCAACGTAATATTGTTTTAAAAAGCCAACGGGTCAGTTTTTGAAATAATTGCGATATGAGCTTAGAAATGTTCTAAAATATGTTTTATCATTTAAACAACTTGGTAATAAATGTTAGAACATGTGTAAACATGTTCGGCTCGTCAATTCCAGTTTTAGGGTCGGTTCGCAACCGAAAGTCGCGAAGTTTGACTTCTGCGTTGACTTTCGATTATGAACAAGATTAGTTTGCTACTGATTTTAGGTTCCGTTATGATCGTAATATGATGTAGCATAACCCTATAAGGTTATATTATACGATCATACTAGAAATCTGAGTTTTTGCATATGTTCCGTTAATATGCCGTACTTTGACTATTTTGCCCTTTTTAGCAAAAATAAGGTTTTAGACACCAATAAGCTTTCAAATAACTTAGGTACTGATATGTTAACACGTTTAACATATATCGATGTTACGAACCTGATCATAAATTGAGTTTGCATATAATATCGTAAATTGTGCTTTAAATTGACTAAAATGCCCTTTAGGCGCATAGATCGGTTTTAAGCATAATTTTTCATAACAAACTCATTGCCTACTGATGTAATATCATAATTAGGATAATTTGGGATGTCCATTCAGTTTACAAACTGAGTTTTCGCATACGTTCTTGAATTATGTCCTTAAATGACGATAATGCCCTTTTTGCACCTAAAATGATTTAAAAGCATGATTTTCAAACAAAACCTTTTATTTACTGATATGTTATATTAATTAACATATTTTGGTCATATAAATCTGATCATAACATCAGTTTTCCTAAAAGATCGCAAATATCGTCATTTAACGATTTTAATTCCGCATCGGCGCGTAGTATGGTTTTAAACCATAACTACAAACCAAGACTTGTTACCTATTGATTTTATAAATCATTATAAATATTTTTACAGTAGGTATATGTTATAAACCTAGATTCCCAAATTAGCCTTCATAACTATGTGTGAAATTACCAAAATGCCCCTACGGAGCATAGTTTGGTTTCAAACTATAAAACACACATATGTTTGATATCATACTGATATTATATCAAAAATAAAATGCTTTCAAAGAATGTTTATGGTTGTAACATCATATTGTACTCAAATTCCTTTTATAAATCATAAAATGACCAAAATGCCCTTATGAGGCTTAATTCGGTTTTAAAATCATTTTGGGCATATTTGTTGATATCATACTTGTTATGGGTGGTTTTCTGAACATATATCCTGAATTATATTCTGGTTTTATTACATTTGATTGTGATCAGGATACCGGATCAGGATATTGGTAACATCCTGATGTAGTATCCTTGTAATGACTAATTATTCACATGCAGATTAGTGAGGCTAGCCTATAACGTTCGAATGGACTGCTTCTCCTGAAGACTCGGACTAAGCTGTTGATAAGAGAACGTTGAAGCTACAAAGAAGGGGTCTCCAACGTTCAAAGGGGAATATTCAAAGCATCCCCCATTTTGAGGATAGTTTGTTATTTCTTTTACTATATAAAGGAGTGATCGGATCAATAGGCATACACAATTTTTTACGTATACTTCTGCTCTCTACTAGCCACAATCAGTCACAAACACTTACACTTGTACTCGAAGCTCATTGTAACACTTAGTTGATCCGCATCATATCCTGCACTGTATCCTGAAGTTAGAAGTAATAAGAAGAACAAGGCAGCTGCGATTGTCAGCTCCCGAGGTTTTGTGCCGGCTATCTAGATTGATCAAGGGCTTTCCTCGTACATCTCGTGTCATTCTTTGCTTTTTAGCTCATTGTTTGATTGTTGATATAGTTGGATATCCTGAGCTATATCCTGAAAACTATTTTTTCAAACAACATACATGGAATATTTTTAACACACATTGTTAGCACACTACCTCACTAAACTAATTTGATCACTAAATTGCTTCGGTAATTTTTTACCAAAACAATTTGGCGCCCACCGTGGGGCAAGTGTGCTATTTCTACTAAAAGCTTTCTTAAAATCGTTGCTTGGTTTTCTATTTTCAAAGCTTTTTGCACAACTATTTTCAATGGCCTCAAAATCAAACATGAGCTCTTCTACGATGTCTGCTACAACCTCTGCAATGATTGGTTCGGTACTTCCACCACCTCCAAGGATGCAAGCTTCTTCGCAGCCTCAAGCTCCTCCAATAAGGACTGAAACTCACATGGCTCGGGATGTTATTCCCACTCAGAATGTTCAAGGATCCGCTACTTCAGGGAGAACCCCTATTATGGCTTCTAATGATGAAATTCAAACTTTGTTTGGTAGTATACATGATCAGATGATGCAGCAGCAGGAAACCAACCAAATGCTGATAAGAGAGATACAACTCTTGAAATCCAGCTCAAGTAGGCCGGCTGAGGATACTGTTACTCCCTTTCAGCCCAGAGCATTGAACTTCAGTTCGACAGTATACACTGAGGATAACAGGGGCAATATTGTACCTAGTCATTCCCAGAGTCATACTCCTGAGATACCCTCATCGGTCAGGGTATCAACTGTAAGGAGCTCAGGATATACTCCAGGACATGGCCAGAATCCCCAGGCTTGTAACGTGTCTAATAATACTAATACTCTTGCTACTAACGGTATTGGATCTTTGCAGGATACAGGTGTGATGTCGGCACTCTCTAGGGAGCTTCAGAAGTTGAAGGATATGATATCCAGTGTACCTGGGGTTGTTCAGCCCATTCCGGAAGTATCCCAGGATAGTCACAGGATATCCTGGTTTGCATATCCTATATATGATGCTGAAATCCCGAAAAGATTTCAAACCCCCAACATGAAACTCTATGACGAAACTACAGATCCTGAAGAACATGTTGCACAATATAGGGAAAGGATGGAGATTAACCCTATCCCCCCGAATCTCAAGGAAGCATGTCTCTGCAAGGGTTTTGGTTCTACCCTAACAGGATCAGCCTTAAAATGGCTCCTAAACGTTCCACCTAATTCAATTACATCATTTGCTCACTTAGTTAATTTATTTAATAGTCAATTTTCTTGCAGTCGAAGTTTTGAAAAACTATCCAGTGATCTCTACAGGACAACTCAAGGTCCTCAAGAATCCCTAAGGGATTATGTGAACAAATTCAGCAGGGAATCCTTGGACATCCCACACCTTGATGTTGCTACACCAGTCCAAGCATTCAAGATGGGACTACAAAAGGATTCCCAGTTTTATCAGGATCGTGTAATGAATCCCTGCAGGAACCTTGATGAAGCTCAGAATAGGGCTCTGAGATATATCAGACTGGAAGATGACAAAAAGATGTAAGAGAGGATGAATTCATCCTCAACCTAAGAATCAACCAACAAGAAGTCAGAATCCTCATACAAACCATATCGCTCTAAGCCATATGGCAGGAATGACAACAAGAAAGTGAATGCTGTTGAGGATGAGGATCCTGAGGAGTATCCTGAATTGTTAGAATATTGTTTTTCTGTTAATATACCTGAATTGATGTATGCTATGCAGGGTTTGGGAGATAAGGCAAGATGGCCCAGGAAAAACCAACAAAAAGCCGATTGGAAGGATAAATCTAAATGGTGTGCTTTCCATGAGGATTTTGGACATGTCACGGAAGATTGCATAGCCCTGAGGAAGGAAATAAGCTATCTGCTAAGCAAAGGATATCTAAAGGATCTTTTGGGCAGAAAGAAGAATAAGGGTCAAGATATTGAGCAGGATCCTGAACGAGCAGCATCACCTCCTGCGGATGCCAAGATAATCAACTTTATCTCAGGAGGATCAGACATTTGTGGAACCTCTTATTCGGCAGCAAAGAGACATGCAAAGGAGGCTAAGGCAGAACGCGGAGATAAGCCGACCAGGATGACAACCCTCACAACTGATAAAGTGATAACGTTTGATAGTGACGACAGGGATAGTGTCCAGGATCCTTACCATGATGGTTTAGTGATAACTTTATATATTGCTAATCATTTTGTGCGCAGGATAGTAGTGGATAATGGCAGCTCCGTCAACATTATTCAACTAGAGACGCTGAAAAGGATGAACATTTCCCAGATGGAGATCACATCAAAGTCCATTGTACTTGTAGGGTTCAGTGGAGAGGCTAAGAATACTGTTGGAGAAATAAAGCTACCAGTATATGTTGAGGGTGTGAATTCGATGCAACGTTTCTGTGTCATGGATTCCTTATCCTGCTACAATATAATATTGGGCAGACCATGGATCCATGATATGAAGGTTGTCCCATCAACCTATCATCAGTGTATCAAGATTCCTACCCCTTGGGGGGTTGTTAAGGTGGAAAGTGATCAACAAGAGGCAAAGGAATGCTATTCTTCCTCGATGAATTCCTCAACAAAGCCTAAAGCAGGATAGCAATTAAAGATACGAGCCCAGGATATTGTGGAGGCTTCAGAGCAGGATGTTAAGAAAATTATCATGGACCATGATAATCCTGATATCTCGGTGCTCGTAGGAATCAATATCCCTCAGGATATTGAAAACCAGTTAACTAACTTTTTGAAATGCAGGATGTCAATATTCGCATGGAAGCATGAGGATATGACAGGTATTTCCAAGGATGTTATTACTCACAAGCTTGGAATTGACAGGTCTTTTAAGCCTATTCAGCAAAAGAGAAGGAAGTTTGCTCCTGAGCAAAACGCAATAATTCAGGAAGAGGTTGAAAGATTATTGAAGTCCAAGATGATCAGGGAAGTCAAATTTCCCAGGTGGCTAGCGAATGTAGTCGTGGTTCAAAAAAAAATAATGGGAAATGGAGAGTTTGTGTAGATTACACAGAATTGAACAAAGCATGTCCTAAAGACCCATTCCCTTTGCCTCATATAAACTCGATGGTGGATGCCACTGCCGGTCATGAAATGTTAAGCTTTATGGATGCATCCTCAGGATTCCAGCAGATCCAAATGGAACCTTCAGACCAGGATGATACTGCTTTCATGACACCAACATGTATCTATTGTTATACTGCTATGCCATTCGGTTTGAAAAATGCAGGTGCAACATACCAAAGATTGGTGAATATGATGTTTAAAGACAAACTGGGGGACACCATGGAGGTATACATTGATGATATGGTGGTAAAGTCCAAGAAGGCTGAGGATCATCTCCAGGATATTGAAGGAGCATTTGATATCCTGGATCAGTATAGCATGAAGCTAAATCCTGCCAAGTGCCATTTTGGAGTGGGGGCAGGAAATTTTTTAGGATATATGGTGACTAAAAGGGGAATAGAAGCGAGCTCGGAACAAATCAAGGCTATCCTGGATATCAAGTCACCATCCAACATGAAAGATGTGCAAAGATTAACAGGACGAGTAGCGACATTAAACAGGTTTATATCAAGATCCTCAGAGAAATGCAAGGAATTCTACGATATTTTGAAAAAAAAAATTCGAGTAGGGAGAAAAACATGAAGCAGCGTTGCAGGAGTTAAAGCAATATCTTTCAACTGCACCTTTATTGATGAAGCCCGAGGATGGTGAACCATTATCCCTGTATCTTGCAGTATCAGGGAATGCAGTAAGTGCTGTTCCAGTAAAGGATCATGAAGGTCAGCAGTATCCTGTTTATTACGTTAGTAAAAGTTTATTAGATGTTGAAACTAGATACTCACACTTAGAGAAATTGATATTAGCCCTAGTTATGGCATCACCTAAGCTTAGATATTTTTTGAGACACATAGGATTCATGTTAAAACTAATTATCCTGTTAAAAATGTGCTTAGGAAACCTGAAATGTCGGGTAGAATGGCTAAGTGGTCAGTAAAGTTAAGTGCATATGATCTAGTATATGAACCTAGAAATGCTATAAAGTCTCAGGCTCTAGCAGACTTTGTGGCTGATTTTAGTAGTGATATTCAAAATGAAGTAGACCTAGAAGTACAACAACTAGGAGAAACCTTAGAATCCTGGACATTATATACTGATGGTGCATTTAATGTGAGAGGTGTTGAATTGGGTATACTACTAAAATCGCCACAGGGGGACATATTACCCCATGCTATTAGATGTGAATTGGCTGCCACTAATAATGAAGCAGAATATGAAGCTTTGATTGCAGGATTAGAGTTGGCCAGGAGTATGAATATTAAAAGTTTGCAAGTATATGTTGACTCCTTGTTAATTACTAACCATTTTAATGGACCCTATGCAGTCAAAGGAGAAAGTTTAATTGAATATCTTGAAATTCTCAAAAAATTAGCAGGATATTTGTAACACCTCGAAATTTCATGTCCAATATTATGTCGACACGTGTCATGTAAGGCAAAAATATTATAAACCCGGATCAGGTTAAAGATGTACGGTAGGATTTAAAAGTGTCGACATGTTAATTAAATACCTCTGAGCGACCTAGTTATGAATCCCAAGACTCTAATCTATTTTATAAACATCTAATATACATTCCAATCCAGTTAATACTAGTAAAAATTAATTCAAATTGTAAGAATGGAATCCTATGAGAATGTGTGCGACAAACCTTCACTCATGGCCCTTTCAAAAGAATCCAAGACATTTTGAAGCATGGCAAGTTGACAAAACTGTTCAAGCATGTTCAAGAGGTCCCATACTGATAATAAAGGTCCAGATTCGAAGTTGTAAAGTTGCATGATCAAAGCTTGAAAGGTTACAAATTTTTGTTTTCTGGTGAAGGCTTACGGACCGCAAAGGATACCCTTTACGGTCCGTAAGGAAGCAGACCGGGTGATGTTTTTTTGAAAAGCAGATACGGACCGCAAGGCCTTAGCCTTACGGTCCGTAAGGCAGTCCCAGCATCAGAAAACTTGGCAGGTGCCTGTTATAACAAGTTTAACCGACTTATATTGCCATTTTTCAATACCATGTGCAGCACAAACTAGTTCTTAGGCACTAGGGACACTTGTAATTGATCAGGGATCAATCCTAGAGTTGTTTGGCATGATCTTGATCAATCAAGATCACTATATAAAGACCCACATTGTTTCAATTTTTGATCATTCATTCACACTCAAATTCTGATCATTTCTGGAGCACAAGAGCCTTCCCTAATCATCACTAGTCATGCATAGGACCTTGGTAAGCTTCCTTAACCTTCCATAATCATGTTTTACTTAGTTAATTAGCTTAAAGTCAAACCGTCGTAATTAAGGTTTGACTTAACGATTAATCACTAATGGTCCAGTGATTAGTCAAATTGAAAGTAGTTATAAGTTGGTAATTATGTGGGAATTACACCCTTAAAAGGGCACCCTCTGATTCCCGCTCTAACTAAGTCGTTTGTCGGGTCAAAGTTAGTTATAAAAAGTCAACAGAAACATAATTTTCGAATTAACACATAATTAGCAATGTAGAAGACGTGTAACCTGTTTTACCACTCATATAAGTTGGTAATCAATGCAAGAACATGTCTAAGCATGTTCGATCCGACAATTTTTGGTTTAGGACCGGTTCGGAACCGAAAGTCGCATAAATTGACCATTGCTTTGACTTTCAGTTCTGACCCATATTAGCATGGTTTAGAAATGCCTAAGAGTTTCGTTAGGACCGGGTTATATGATAGTATAACCCTCTGTGATTGGTTCGTTGATTGTCCGATTCGTTTACACGTTTCCGTTAATTGCTTAATATTGACCATAATGCCCATTTGACCTTAAAACGAGAATTTTGGAAATGTGAGAGGAAAATAATCTTTGCCACTGATTTATAAACGTATCCCTAAAATTTCATATCAGTTGGAGGTCTAGATTAGGAGTTATGCTCAATAGCGTAATTAGGAGGTCTTTTATTAATTAAACGACATAATTAACTCAAAGCCTATCTAAACCCAATTTTTGACACCAAACCTTTTACCCACTGATATAATATAATATTTTGGGATTTTTGAAGATTTTAGTTATTTTTAAACTGATCATAACCTAAGGTTATTGCCATGATTCGGTAAATACCGATTATACCCTTTTGCTTATAAAATGAGTTTTACATAACATTTAGACACCAAACCTTTGGCTACTGATTTTATATGATAAATGAAGTATGTTGAACTTTATAAACTGATAAAAAAACCCAGATTCCTAGTTATGACCCGGAAATCGCTTAAAACGACTTTTTACGCGTATTAAACACCTAGTATGGGTTTAAAACCATTTTTGTCATATAAGACTTATCACCAACTGATATAACCTATTAAATTGGGTTGTTTTACTGTTTATTTCAGAATTGAATTGTAACACCTCGTAATTTCATGTCCCATATTATATCGACACGTGTCATGAACTTTAAACGTGTAAAGGATTTCCTTAGAAGGACTAAAGTTGACAAACAAGGAAAGTATGTGAATATAAGGATTCAAAATGTCAACAATGGACAAATATACTTTACAATAACCCTACATGATGTTTATACCCTTAAACGAATGAATCATGGATCATACGAAACTAATTGTGAAAGAAAGTGAGGGATTACAAACTACAGGGGTTAAATGTGTCAACATGTTTAAGGTATACCTCTGAGTGACCTTTTAGCAAACCTGAAGCTTTGTAACGATTAATTATGCTCACTAGAATGCATGATAAAAATTTCACCAAGTTTCGTTATCGTATGAGGAAGTTATGATAAAATTCGTATACGAGGGGTTAAAAGCGTCAACGTTGAAATTTAAGACTTTTCGGTGATCGTATGAATAACCGGGGACCTAAAAAAGTTGGGTTATGAGTTGGAGTCCTTAAAAGTCAAGTTTGGGGGTTACAAGTGCAAGAAAGCATCTTAAAATCAAGTTTGGGAGGACCAGGGGCCAAAACTGTCAACTTTTGAAAGATTCTGTTGAGCTGGCCTGGTCCTTACGGACCGTATGCTAGGACCCTTTTGGTCCGTAAGGAATGCCCAGCATCAGAAAAACAGAAAGCACTGACAGGTGTCTGTTCTGCCATTTTAACCGACTTAGATGCCTTATTTTGCATACCATGGGCTGCCTAAACTGGTTTATAGGCTTAGGAGGGCACTTGTATACATCTTGGACCAATTCTAGGCTTGCTTGGCATGATCTAGTGAGATCAAACTCACTATATAAGGTCCCTCATGTTACAACTTTTTGATCATTCATTCCATCTGCATTTGTGGAACTTCCTGGAGCATAAGATCAGTCCCCAAGCATCTCTGGTCGTATTTAGGCCTTCGGTAAGTATCCTTAACCTTCCTTAACTTAGTTTTGCTTAGTTTATAGCTTAAAAGTCAAACCGTCATAATTATGGTTTGAATTATCGATTAATCACTAATGGTTCAGTGTTTAGTCAAACTAAAAGTAGTTATAAGTTGGTAATTATGTGGGCATTAAACCCCTAAAAGGGCACCCTCTGATTCCCGTCCTAACTAGATAATTTGTCGGGTCAAAGTTGTTTATAAAAAGTCAACAGAACCCTAATTTTTGAATTAACACATAATTAGCAATGTAGAAGGTGTGTAACCTATTTTAACGCTCATATAACTTGGTAGTTAGTATAAGAACTGGTCTAAGCTTGTTCGATCCGACAATTTTCTGTTTAGGCTCGGTTCAGAACCGAAAGTAGCAAAACTTTGACTTTTGCTTTGACTTCAGATCTGACCCGATTTAGATGGATTTAGAAATGCCTTAGAGCTCCGTTAGGACCAGCTTGTATGATAGTATAATCCTCTGCGTTTATACTACTTGACTCGTTGATTGTCCGATGTTTCCGTTAAATGCCTAATGTTGACCAATATGCCCATTTGACCTTAAAACGAGAATTTTGGAAATGTGAGAGGACAATAATCTTTGTTACTGATTTATAAACATGTCCCTAAATTTTCACATCAGTTGGAGGTCTAGATTAGGAGTTATGCTTAATAGCTTAATTAGAACGCTTTTTATTAATTAAACGGCGTAATTAGCGTAAAGCCTATCTAAACCCAATTTTTGACACCACACCTTTTACCCACTGATGTAATATAATGTTTTGGGATTTTTGAAGATTTTTAATTATTTTTAACCTGATCATGACCTAAGGTTATTACCTTAATTCGGTAATTACCGATTATACCCTTTTGCTTGTAAAATGAGTTTTACATAACATTTAGATACAAATTCAATTGCTACTGATTTTATATAATAAATGAAGCATTTTGAACCTTATAACCTGATCAGAAAACTCAGATTTCCTGTATGACCCGGAAATCGCTTAAAACGGCTTTTTACGCGTATTAAACACCTAGTATGGGTTTAAAACGATTTTGTCATATAAGACTTATCACCAACTGATATAACCTGTTAAAATAAGTTGTTCTACTGATTATCTCAGACCCGAGTCTCAAAATTTTAATTAATCTCTTTTATAATCTTTAAAATGACCAAAATACCCATACGGGGCTTAAATTGAGATTAAACTTGTTTTGGGCATAATGGAAGGTATCCTAGTGATATCACAATATATTTAAGGCATATTAACTTAGGAAACCTGCTAGTGACTCTTTCGGTTACCCGTTATGCGTTATTCGCGTTCGGTTCAGTTTATGTAACTAGTTTGCATAAATCAGCGGAAACGGGTCGAACCTTATCATTTTTATCTCAAAATCCAGAATGTGTTTAGTCTACCCACATTATACAAGTCTTCAAACTTGTCGGGTCTAAATCACATTCTATTCCGGTCTTCGCTTAATCATGCGTTCGAACCGTATTTTTCCTTCGAAACTAACCGGTCTAAGTTTAGGCTTAATTAAAGACCCGTTAGGATTCTAATAGGTTATTATAAACCTTCGTTCCAGAATAGGAGACCCGGTAAAAGCTACGTGCACTTGCTTGTTGTGATTATTACTTGCAAAGGTAAATACTTTTAACTTATTTTCCCTTATACGGGCTTGGGGTACGGTATATAAAATACCGCTTGGTCGGGCATTGAATCTTTAATAGTATAATGGTTAATTTATTGAAATGACCCGTTTGAATTGTTTTGTTGCTTAAAGCCTTTGGGGGGTTAATGACCATGTCCCGAATATCCTTGGCATCATTCATTGAAATGGCCACGACTTAAGTACACGGGTGTAGGCGTATACCCGTTAGTGCAAATATAAATAATAAGGTACAACCGCCGGTTTCAGGAATAACCCGCCGTGGGACTATATCATGTGGTGTGTCTATTAAGCTCTAACCCGGTGTTAACCCGGGCTACTGAACGCCTAAGAAACATGTAATTCTTTTACAAGTTTATGTATAAATAATTATCCCAAGTTATAAAAGTTTGTGCCACGTGCATTCAAATCAATTTTATTAAACCTTTTCAAAATGAGTCTGTTAATTGTATTTACTAGTGTAAACTGACGTATTTTCCCAAAAAGGTTAAGTGCATGTACTACTCGAAATAGGCTGGCTTTCTCCTAGCATCCACAATAAGTCTCGCAAGCTTGGATGACATAAAAATGTTGAACAATGTTTTCTTTTCATTTGATCCACCTGTGGATCTGTTTCAACTATGTTGTGATACTTAAATATTACACTTTTATTCAGTTGAAATAATATCTATCTTTTGCTTCCGCTGTGCATTTAATTATTGTGTTGTTTGACTATGATGATATCAACTACGTCACGATACTCCCCACCGGGCCCACCGGTAATACGTGGAAATATCGGGGTGTGACAGGTTGGTATCAGAGCCAACACTGAGTGAATTAAACACTAGCCTTTTGTGTTTAATCTCAGTTACACCTTTGCACATTCCTAAATTTTCGAGTCTAGACAAAGAACTTAGGAATACTCCAAATTGTTTTTAATTTTAACTTTGTCCTTTATATTCTTGTTGTATCTTTCAATGGCTTTTGACAGGAAATATGCCACCGAGGTTTCGAAGAGGAGGAAGAGGTAAGGGGCCAATCAGCGCCCCCAACGATCACGAGGCCGGGCCTTCTCACCGGCGAGCTCCTTCTACTACAATGAGTGCCGATCCTCAAGGAAACTGGAGGACCTATGTGGAGCCCGCTAGACGATCTGTCTCACATAGCTCAATGCCTTCTTACCGTCACTCCTTTGGGCCGCAATCAGAAAACGAGCCCGAAGACTCACGCCATTCCTTCTTGCCATTGCAGCGATCCCTTTCGCACCATTCCTTTGGCGACCCCACTCCTGTCTTTCAGGGCCGGTTCAACCCGACAAACTATATAGAAGAACCAGTGGGTTATAACCCACTAGGACCTGAAGACGATTTCTCGGGAGACCATGCAATAGGCATGGACGAGGACACGGATCCCGTCGAACCTGCAACCGGGACCCCCAACCATCCCATCGAGATCACTGATGGATCATCCTTCTACGGATCACCCTACCGTGGTCCAGACAATTATCAAGCGAGGTTCAACCAGTATGAGTGGTATTTTACACCCTCTCATAACCTACAGCAACAGCAGCAGCAGGATCCCTCAGAGGATTCACGTTTCGTGGCGGTCACACCAGTTGTGCCACCACCGCCACCATTGGGTTTTGGTAACCCAATTCTTACATACGCCGGTTCAACGACGTATAATCCATTTGAGCAGCCGGCTCACACTAACTATAACTATGCTGAAGCCGACCCATACCAAGTAGCAGCAAACTACAACGTCCTTCATCCTGAAGGACCATATGGAGCCCCTTGGGGAGTGGGATACCCAACTCATGGGTATCAAATACCTGCTCGACCTTCGTTTCAGCACCAGCCGCAACCACCACGGTTTTCCCCACCAGAACAGAAGGAAATCCTCCAAAGACTAAGCAGGGTGGAACGAGACTTTCAGGAAGAGCGTAGGAACAACAGAGGATTCCTCAAGGGCTTAGCAAACTTATTAAAAGGAAAGAAGAAGAGGGATCATTGAATCCCTATATGTATTATTGTATTTCCTTATTTCAATCAAGTCCCTGCGTGGACATTTATCTAGGTACCTAGTCCCTGCGTGGACTTGTCTTTCTTTAGTCCCTGCGTGGACTTGTCTTTTAGTCCCTGCGAGGACATCTAGCTTAGTAATCAGTCCCTGCGAGGACTTGTATTTTTAGTAATAGCCCCTGCGTGGGCAAGATATTTCTGTTAAAAGTCCCGTTTAGGGCAATGTGTACTTCCTTTAATGATTAATGGAATGTTAAATTTAAAAATTTCATTTTTTGTCATTATATGCATAAATATATTATACATGAAATAATAAATCAAAAGTCATTCCTTTTAATAATAATCTGCATATTAAATATTAAATAAGAATCTTAAAGGTATAACCTAGCCTGCATGTCATTATAAGACTTGGCCAAGATGGTAAGACCTGTTTAAAAGATTCAAATCCCTGTTAACATCTAAAAACATGTTAACACTCCTGGCAGATGTGATTCGTTAAAATCACACATGCCATTCTTATATTAGGATTCTTCAAAAGATTCCTAACCTAACTTAATGATCTATAAATCATGGGTTTAATCATCAATTAAGATGATCATGTGTTGACCATCCATTGGTAATATAGTGCCTACGGGCCATACTCATTGTCATATAAGACAAAAGACAGTAGTAGTCTACGACTCCCTGTCAGAAAAAGGTAAAGAACTATGTTCAAACCTTCATGCCTTGATTCTCTGAAATCATGGCTTATGATTTAAAAATGTCCCTGTGACTAGGCCTTTTGTGCTACTAATAATACTGTTATTGTTTTATAATTAGGATAAATTATAATAAAAATCCTAAATAAATATGACTAACAAATTAACCAAATATGGTCTGTGTTTACCATGGTTAATGAATTGCCATAAAAGACAATTCCATATTAAACTTCCAAATGAATTATTGTCCATATCTTATGTAACAGTTCAAACTGCATGGCTGACTCGGATGAGATCAACAGTCACCCAAGGGAGGATCATGATAATACCCGAATTAACATAGCGGGTGCAGAACTGCAAGCATTAATAGACAATGCTGTTACAAAAGCAATAGAGCGGCAGTATAATGAATATAGCGGGACTCGAAGTAGGACCCTATCCACACCGCATTCCAATCCTAAGACTCATTCTGAGGCTCACAGCAAGCCACCCTCCAAGAAGGAAGAGCCAAAGAAAGACGATGACGATCGTCACTCTTCAAATCAGCAAAGTGTCCCATCGAAGAAGATCGAGCTTAAGCAGGAACCACGTGGTAAGTCCTGCACATACAAATATTTTGTCTCATGCAAACCGAGAGACTTTACTGGGGAAAAAAGAGCTGTCGACTGCATGACGTGGTTAGACGAAATGGACACTGTGGTTGATATCAGTGGGTGCGCTGATAAAGATGTGGTAAAGTTTGTATCTCAATCGTTCAAAGGTGAGGCCTTAGCCTGGTGGAGATCGTTGATTTAAGCTACTGGGAAGATTCCACTGTACAATATGACATGGGAACAATTCGTTACCCTCATCAAGGAGAACTACTGTCCTCAGTATGAGGTTGAAAAGATTGAGTCGGATTTTCTGTCATTAGTGATGAAAAACCTGGATTGCCAAGCTTACCTTACGAGCTTTAATACAATGTCGAGGTTGGTTCCTTATCTTGTGACTCCGGAACCCAAAAGAATAGCTCGTTTCATTGGGGGCTTAGCCCCAGAGATTAAGGCAAGTGTAAAAGCCTCTCGGCCAGCTACATTCAGGTCTGCAGCTGATATATCCTTCTCCCTCACACTGGATGCGGTCAGACAGAGATCGCTGAGGAACACTGATGCTGAGAAAAGGAAGCGTGAGGATGATAACTCACGGCGATCGGATAAGAGACATAAGGGAAACAATGACCACAAAAGGGGTTCTGGATCCAAGAAAGATGGTCATCAGACGGGTGATAAACCCAAATGTAAAATCTGCAAGAAACAACACTTCGGGAAGTGCAGATATGAATCGAAATCCCAGTCTCAGCCAAGGGTATGTGGGATTTGCAAGTCTTCTGAGCACAAGACCTTAGACTGCAAGAAAATCAAGGATGCTACGTGCTACAGCTGCAACGAAAAGGGGCATATCAAGTCCAACTGCCCAAAATATGCCAAGAAACCAGAAGAAGGTAAAAAGACCAACGCTAGGGTCTTCAGAATGGATGCTAAGGAGGCAGTGCAGGATGATAACGTGATAACAGGTACCTTTCTCATAAATGATGTTTATGCAAGAGTGCTATTCGATTCAGGAGCTGATAAGTTATTCGTAGATAATAAGTTTTGTAAGTTGCTGAATTTACCTGTTAAAACCCTAAGTGTGAAATATGAGGTGGAATTAGCTGATGGTACCTTAGAAACCGCATCAACCATGTTAGATGGATGTGTTATATCCATTAGTGTTGGGATTGAACCCTATCAGAGGAACAGATAAATAAAGCCAAAACTGGATCAGAGCAGTGGATCCAGAATAAGCAGATGTTTACATACAAGTCTCTCCCCTTGAAAGTGATTTCAACATCTGCTGACCTCCTATCTGCTGATCTTGCAAACTGCTGACCTACAACTGCTGCTCAAGTAAAGACCTGATGAAAGACTAAAAGCCCTGCTGATTCAATCTACTGCCTTGAGTCAAGCACTGCTGATCCGGACAAGTACTGCTTGGTTCACAGCAGTGGAAGGTTGCAGCAGCTGATCTATAGTCTGTTTTGTAATGTAATGTAATAGCAGTAGTTAACATAACAGTGTTTGTATAGATCAGAGGTTAGAGTTTGTTAGGAGGTTAGATGTCACTTTCATGGTGACGTCAGCTAAGATGCTCAGTGGTTTGCTAGTGCCTATAAATAGTTCAGTACTTTGTACTGTTCTATTAGCTCTTTGCATTATCGTCTTCTTTGCACGAATAAACACTGAGCTCTGGCTGAGGGGGAGTTTGCATTCATTCATCAATCATTGTAATCGTTATTGAAATAAATTCAATCTTCCGATTCATTGAGAAAAGATGTTTGATCAAAGTATTACTCTCGTTTGATTGTATGCAAAGTTTGTTTTCATCATAATTCCGCTGCATACTCATCCATTTTCATTTTAATTACAAACAAAAAATACAATCAGAAACAAACTCAGATCCAACAATTGGTATCAGAGCTTGGACAGTCAAATTTGATTTAACAATCATTTTGACGTAAATAGTTCGGCTCATAACAGTTGATACTGATCGTTTGTTCGTTCGTTGAAAAACAGAGCAAGGATTAATCACCATTAAAGTTGATTTCTCAGTGTCTGTAAAACAACAAGAATGACGTCACAATCTCAGGATAATAAAAACAACATCGGCTCGCTGTTTAAACCACCTATGCTAAAAAGAAATGAATACAACATCTGGCAGAGGAGGATGGGTCACATCCTCGCTCAACAAAGCACAGGTTGTTGGAGGTCTGTCGTCTTTGGTCCCCACGTTCCCACAGTGCCAAGCGCTGAAGATGCTAAAAAGTTCGTTCCAAAACCAGTTGAAAACTATACCGAAACCGACTATCAAAAGTTCGAACTAGATGCTAAAGCGTTTAGCATCATAGCATCAGCGCTGCCCAATGAGATATATGCTGGACTGTTACACTGTAACAGTGCCAAAGAGTTATGGGACACGCTTAAGGAACAGTTTGGGGGAACCGAAGAAGTCATAGAAAACAATAGGGAAATCCTGAACCAACAGTATGAAACGTTTTGTCATGTTAGAGGTGAATCACTGACGCAACAATTTGAGCATTTCAGTTGTCTCATCAGTGAACTGAGGCTTGTTAATACCACTTTTACAAACTCAACTCAAAATAGCAGGTTCCTCAGGTCACTGCCAGAAAAATGGGACACCATAGCTTTTGTCACCCGAAACTCACCTGAGTTCAAGGATCTGACCTTGACCTAACTCCACGGTCGACTCCTGACCTATGAAAGGGAGTTGAACCAGAAAAGGAAGTTACAAGAGTCAGGAAAAGCCGTTGATGATTATACATTCGGTAACACTGCTCTTCTGGGTCAAGAAGAATCTGGGAGCAGTGGTAAGGATCAGGGTTATGATCATTTCATTGACATAACTGCTGGAGCAAATTTTAACAACCATGATCCTCACTCTGCTAGTTATGCATTCACTGCAAACGAAAACCAGATGTCAGACAATTTAAGCTTTGAACTCAATGATTTGCAACATTTTGATCCCACTGACTTAGAAGAGATGGATATTCTGCACCAGTTGGCTTTGCTAAGTGTTAGAACTAGCAAATTCTATAAAAGAACAGGGAGAAAATTCCCAGGACTTCATGGGAATTTGAGGGTTGGGTTGGATAAATCGAAAATCAAGTGTTACAAGTGCAATAGGTTAGGGCACTTTGCTAGGGAATGCAGAAGTCAAAACAATGGACCAATAGTTACTCATCCTAGCTCTAACCCTAGAACGCAAAGTCAAAACACTGTGCACTATACCCAATATACCCCTGCAGCTCAAGTGAACACTGCTCACTATGCTGCTGCCCCTGTGCCTGTGCATTTTGTCCAAACTACTATCCCACAAATTCAGTATGTTCAAACCCCTGTTCCACAGGTACAAGTGCAACCTGTTGCACCTCAAACCACTGCTCCAGCAGCAGTACAACCAGATCAACAAAGTTTTTTCACTCAAGGGTTTGTTGACTGGAGCAGTATGCCTGAAGATCTTAGTGATGATAATTTTGCACTCTATGCTTCTAATGATTCTTCTCATAATGAGTTTTGTTTGATGGCATTAGAGTCAATACAGGAGGGGGTTGAAACTGAAGAGGAACAACTGAGTAATGGAACAGTGGATGAGGTGACTGAAGCAGTGGTTACTGCTGTGGCTGGTGAAATATTGTTGGGAGAAAGTTCTGGTACCCTGATTGAACCAATGACAGATCCATGGTCCGAAGAGGACAAAGAAGAAGAGAAGGAAGAAAAGGCTGGTGAAAAGAAGGTGAGAGCTGATGATGAAGAGAATCATCAATGTGACTGTGCAATGATGGCTGCTGCCAAGGTATCTCCTCAAGTTCTTGAAAAACTGTGTTCTGACAATTGCATTATTGCTTTTGCTAACATCAAAGAGGTAAATGAAAACCTTCGGGACAAAATCTTAACTGATGAAGTCAAATTTGAAAGATCTTTAAAAGAACTTAAAAACAAATTGACTGAAAAGGAAAAAGAGATCAGCAGTCTGAAAGAAGAAGAAAGCATAACCAAAACTCAACTCCAAACTATGGTAGAAAAATACCAAGTTTGCAAAAAGGAGTTGGTGTCCACCCAGATCACATGTGAGAGATGGGTGGAATCATGCAAAGGGTATGAGGTTATGATTGAAAAACAGATAAAAAGCAATGTGAAATTTGGTATTGGTTATAGAAAACATGATGATGAAACCACTGCTTTTGGAAAATCTGTTCAAACCACTGATGTAACCACAGAGTTCATCCCCACAAACAAGAATGGCCAAGAAGTGAAAATCACTGACAAACTTGGTAACAAAATCACACTTGACAGACCAATGGGATCCTCTACTTTTGAGGAGCTTGAAGATTATCAGTTTAAACCAAAATGGTCTGATGAGTGTGATATTCTTGAAAATTTCAAGCCAATGGACTTTACATCAACTGATGGTGTTAAAGCTCCAAAAGCTAAAGTCATACCACTCAAGGACATCCCAGCAGTGGTTAAAACCTCTGCTGCAAAGGAGTCTAAAAAGAGAAAGAAGAAAGAAAAAATTGATAACTTGTTTTGTGAATTCTGTGAGAAAAGGAATCATCTAACAAAAGACTGTTTCCATTTAAAAGCTTATGATTTAAACAGAACAAGTGTCATTGTTTCAGCTGAAAGTTGCATTGTTTGTGGTAAAACAAACCACAAAACTCAAGCATGTGTGTATCTCAAAAACTTTGATGTGAAAAAGAATGAGTACACTGCTAAAACATCCTTGAGTCCATCATCATCATCAACATCTGTCAAATTCACCAAGAAACAACCACTGTTTGTGCCAGTTCAAACAGCTGTCACAAAATAGCTGAACCAAACATCTGTCAAAAGAGATGTTCAGGTTACTGATGCACCCCCTGCCAATCAGTTCAGAAAAGGCAAGGAAAAACAGTCCTACCAAAGGATTCCACACGTTTATGAGGCCTACAAAAGGCCCTCTAAACCTAAAGTGAATAGGCATCCTTTTGGTTATCAACAGGTGATTGGTCAAGACCCCCAATAGTGGTTAGCAAGAAACAGTACTAAAACTGTCCAAACCCCCGACCTAACCACTGTCCATCATTCTGCATCCATCCCAGACACTGTTGAGACCCCATCCAAAGCCCTGTTGGCTTTGGAGACCTTAATGAACTAATCCTTTTACTTCATGTGCAGGGAGCTTCTGCATGCTTTGATAGTCTTTGGTATGTAGACAGTGGAGGCTCCAGGCACATGACAGGATGTAAAGCCCTCCTCAAAGACTTTAAAATCCATGGAGGGGGTGATATATCCTTTGGAAATAATAGTAAAGGGAAAGTTCTGGGGTCTGGTACAGTGCAGTCTGGAAATGTAAAATTTGAAAATGTCAATCTAATAGACAATCTAAAATTCAACCTTCTGAGTGTGTCCCAAATGAGTGACAAAGGGTTTGGGTCATTCTTCACAAAAGATTGTTGTAGGATTGTTGGACCAGAAATGGTCAAGAAGATTGAAGCAATAATCAAAACTGGTCAAACTAAACTTGTTGCTCAAAGAAGTGGCAATGTTTATGTTATTGATATGTCAAAAGAGAGTCCCAGAGCTGATGCTTGTCTGTTCTCAGCTGCCTCTAACAAAGAGACAGAACTTTGGCACAGAAGGCTGGGGCACACAAATCTTAAGACAATCACTGAAATTTCAAAAAATGGTTTGGTGAGAGGCCTACCACAAAAATTGTTTTCATGTCCTGAACATTGCATTTCCTGTTTAAAAGGAAAACATCATAAAAGTTCTTTTAAGTCCATTGAAGAGTCCAAAACAACCCAGTGTTTGCAGATGCTACACATGGATTTGTTTGGCCCAGTTCAAGTTATGAGCCTCAAGAAGAAAAGATATTGTTTGGTTATTGTTGATGACTTTTCTAGGTTTACATGGACTTTCTTTTTACACTAAAAAGATGAGACTGCAGGCATTTTTCAAGACTTTGTGACACAGGTTGAAAAGCAATTTGACCTTCCAGTGAAAAGCTTCAGGAGTGACAATGGCACAGAATTTAAAAATAAGGAGTTGGATGCCTTCTGTGTGAAGAAAGGGATTGTAAGGCAGTACAGCATCCCTAGAACACCAGAGCAAAATGGGGTTGTTGAAAGAAAGAACAGAACTTTGATTGAGGCTGCCAGAACTATGCTTGCAGATTCAGGTTTGCCATTAACTTTCTGGGCAGAGGCAGTAAACACTGCTTGCTATGTCCAGAACATAGTTTTAATAAACCCCAGACACAAAAAGACTGCTTATGAAATTCTGTATAAAATCAAACCACTGATCTCATATTTCAAGGTGTTTGGCTGCCCATGCTTTATTTTGAACTTAAAAGATTCCATTTCAAAATTTGCAGCCAAAATTGATTGTGGTTATCAACTGGGATACTCAACCACTGCCAAGGCCTACAAAGTGTTCAATACACGGACCAAGGCAGTGGAGGAGACTTTGAATGTTAAGTTCAATGAACTTTCATCAATGAAAATCGCAGCAAATCCTGCAGATCTGTTTGATCTTGAAAAATTTACTTTTGAAAATACTGTTGTCAAGACTAACAGTGCAGGTCCATCAGAGGATACAACACCAGACTATGGGTATGAAATCATCATCCCTCAAAGGTCTGCCACAAAGGGAAAAGCATCAGCTGTTCAAAACAGTTGTCAAAGCTCAACCACTGCTACCTCAACAGTTGTTGACCAAAGTAGCCCATCAACCACTGCTTCCACATCCTCAAACACTGCTGACAAAAGTCCTCAAACAGTGGATAAAAGTCAGCAGTTGTCCACTTCATTACCTCCTATTCCACCACCTTTTGAAGCCACTGCTGGATCATCAAAGTCCCCAGCAGTGGTTAGCTCAGATGATACACATTTGCAGCCTTCACCAACAAATGCCATCATACCATACCAAGGAGATTTAATCTTCTTGAGATCTCATCCACCTGATCAAATCATTGGCAACATCAATGAAGGGGTGCTCACAAGAAGCCAAACCCAAAACATTTGTCTTTTTGCTGGTTTTCTATCACTCCAACAGCCAGTCAAGTACCAAGAGGCACTGAAAGACAATAGCTGGGTAGAAGCCATGCAAGAGGAGCTCCAACAGTTTAAAAGACAACAAGTATGGGAGCTTGTACCACTGCCAGAAGAGGTCAGTCCCATTGGCACAAAGTGGGTCTTCAAGAACAAAACTGATGAAAGGGGCATTGTTGTCAAGAATAAAGCCAGGCTTGTGGTTCAAGGTTACAGACAGGAAGAGGGGATTGACTATGATGAAACATTCGCCCCTGTTGCAAGATTGGAAGCCATTAGACTGTTCCTGGCCTTTGCTGTCAACCACAACATGAAGGTGTTTCAAATGGATATCAAAAGTGCTTTCCTCTATGGTACAATTCAAGAAGAGGTATATGTTTGTCAACCTCCAGGTTTTGAGGATCCATTTTATCCAGATCATGTCTACAGGCTAAACAAAGCTTTGTATGGCTTGAAACAAGCACCAAGAGCCTGGTATGAAACTCTTTCCAATTTCCTACTCTCAAATGGTTTCGAAAGAGGTACCATTGATAAAACACCGTTTCTTAAATGGAGAGGAAAGGATTTAATGATTGTCCAAATTTATGTGGATGACATTATTTTTGGAAACACATGCAACAAAATGTGTGAAGAGTTTAGAGAACTCATGACAGCTGAGTTTGAAATGAGTGCAATGGGTGAGCTGCAATGCTTTCTTGGTCTCCAAGTACAGCAAATGCAAAATGGAACTTTCATTCATCAAAGCAAATATGCTAAAGAACTTTTGACCAAATTTGATATGAATGATTGTAAACCATGCAGCACACCCATGGCAACAAATAAGCTGGTCATGTCTGATGAAAAATATGAGCTGATTGACCAAACACTTTATAGAAGCATGATTGGGTCTTTATTGTACCTAACTACATCTAGACCAGACATCATGTTTGCAACATGTGTTTGTGCAAGAAGTCAATCAGCTCCTAGAAAATCAAATCTCATTGCTGTAAAAAGGATCTTCAGATACATAAAAGGTGCTCCCACACTTGGTATATGGTATCCAGTTAATGGGAACATCAAGCTTTCAGGTTTTTCAGACAGTGATTTTGCTGGATGTCACACCACAAGGAAGTCCACTTCAGGAGGGTGCCAGTTTCTAGGTGATTGCTTGGTTTCTTGGCAAAGCAAAAAGCAAGCAACAGTTTCAACATCCACTGCTGAGGCTGAATACATTGCTGCTGCAAGCTGTACAGCCCAACTCCTGTGGCTTCAAAATCAGTTACTGGATTTTGGTATCACTGCCTTAAAGACACCACTCATGTTGGACAGTCAGGCAGCAGAAAATATCATCAAAAATCCAGTCTCCCACTCTACCACCAAACACATCGACATCAGACATCACTTTGTGAGGGATTGCTATGAAAAAGGTTTGATTTCTCTGCATCATGTCCCAACTAAAGACCAGCTGGCAGATGTGCTCACAAAAGCACTTGATACAGCCACTTTTGAAAGCTTGGTCTCTAGGATTGGGATGCTGAACATGGAATAACAAGCAACATCTTGTTTTTCTATGAATAAAAGCAACAAAATGTTTTCAGAAAATCAAATATCCATCCTTAAAAAATAGCTAAAAATGAAATTTTCATTAAAATCCTTAAAAGTCTGCCATAACCACTGATTGATCAAAAGTCTGCTCTACTTCAAAAAGTCTGTCCACTGCTGAAAGTCAACCCCTGTTCTCTCACTCCTTTGATAAACTCTGTTGTTCAAAAGCAGTGTCTTATCCACTTATATGCTATCCACTGATAGTAAAAATCATCCACTGCTTTTCTACCACTGGCTTCATCAGTCACTTTCATAAAAGTACTGTCCTTCACTTTCACCAGGGGTTGTCACGTGGACAGTACATAGCGGTCAGACCTTTTGTAACGGCTGCCACGTCAGCATTCACTTTCTTCCCTATAAAAATCCCCACTCACCACCAAAACAGGGTTTCACTGTCGAATTGAATTCTTAAAAATTCTCTTCTCAAAGCAGTTTTTCATCTCATCCTTCACAAATTTCTTTGATCATTCTCTTAAAAAATGACAAAATCGAAGCCATCTGCAAAACCCACTTCCAAATCATCATCGAAAACAGCCTCACAAAAGGCAATCTCCACTGAAATCCCATATAAATCATCTCACAATCTCCTGGGTCTTCTCATAAAACCAGGAACCACCAATGTTTTCGATTCCATCATTGACACCATGGCAAAATTAAAGTACAAAACTTTATTCACCGCCGATGCACCAATCTATTTGGAGACCCAAAGAGAGTTCTGGAAGAATGCAACCCTTGAAAAACAAGGAGACACTGCAACCACCATACACTCTTCTATAAAGGGTAAAGCTGTCCAAATCACATCACAATCCATTTCAGAGGTCTTTCAACTCGATGATCAGGAAGGTAAAACTTCTTTCACTAAAAACGAGTTACAAACTGACTTCATTGAGAGAGGGTATGAAGCCACAATGATGAAGAAACTTACCTTACAAAAAGGTTATTTTCCTTCTGCAACCAGATTTTTATTTCATACCCTCCTACTATGTGTTTCAAACAAAACCACTTCTTTCAATGAAATCCCTTTAAAGATTCAAAATCTGGGATATGCAATTCTTCAAGAAGAAAATTTTAACTATTCTCGGGAAATCTTTAAAGATTTGGTTAATAATGTTGAAACAAAATCATTCTTACTGTTTCCAAGGTTTTTAAGTTACTATTTTGAAAAGAAATTCAGTAAGGATGATTTAGCAGCAATAATCCAAGGTGATTCTACTCAAATAAACAGTTTAACAACTGAAACTTTTTCAAGAATGTTAACACCTTGCAAAACACAAGCAGAGGTGCCTGAGCAGAATTTAGCAGCTACCACTGCTCTTCAGGTATCTGCTGCTGAGCCCACTGCTCAAGGTGATCAAAGCAGCAGAACAACTGTTTTGAAACCCACACCTACAAATCCCAAAAAGCCAAACAAAAAGAAAAATAAAAAACCCCCCAAACCAATAAAAAAGGCAACTCTGGAGGATGAGATACCAGAGCTACTGCCTGTGACAGCACAAATGTCACAAGAAACCACTGCTGCTACTTCCTCACAGCAGTTGGTACAAATATCTCAACCCATAACCAAAACTCCTCCTGCTTCTTCACAAAAAGAACAGGTTGTACACATAGGGCCACCACATTATGATGCTCTGGAAACACTCGTTTCCATCATCCACAGCCCAATGCCCGGGGCAAATTCTCTTTCTACACCCAACCTCACATCCACAATTCCACCAAAAACACAACTTTTGTTGGATGCAATAGATTTGAACCAGGCATTACCCAGTCCTTCTCAATCACCTGTTAATGAGAATATGCCTCAACAAATGACTGAGCCTGATGTATCATTCCTTGCTAACCCACCAACACAACCTGAGGAGGTTACACCCCTTGAGTTACAAGTAACTCTTGGTGGTAATCCAAGTGAAGCAGCCACTACAACTGTTGAACCCACTGGTTTACAGTTGGACAGTGGTTACATCAATAAGACTTCCTTGGAGGCAATTCCTTCTATAGCACCTCTGCCAACCACCAGTGGATTTATTTATCCTACTGGCAACATCAAAAGGTTGTCAAGTGTTGAAGGGAGAAGACCCCAGTACCAAGAAAAAAGGGCATCAGTGGTTAATGTTTGGAGTATACTCCCTACCTCTAACACTGATAAAACCACTGTTAGTGGGAAATCAGATGATCCCATTAAATTGGGTGATGGTTTAAAGTACCAGAAATTGACGGATCGTGTTGAAAAGCTTGATAACTCTGTTGCAGAACTCAAAGACATGCTACAATAGTTGTTACAAGTACAAAAGGTACAATCCACTGCTGTTCCACCTCAAGCACCTGCTCCACAACAGGCACCTGCTACAAATGAGCTCTGGAATCTATTTCAACCTTTTCTCCATCAACAAGCACAAATAGCAGATCAGCAACATGAAAAACATGTTCAACAGCTAAGAAATGCAATGGAGTCCAGGTTCAAGAACACTCAGGCTGATCTAAAGGCTCTCAAAACTCAGATCCTGCACACCACTGGCACTGCTCCTCCGACAGTTCTCTTCATTGATCAACTTCCCCCAGATAATGCCAAAAAGGGGGAGAAAATTCAGGAGTGGAAAAAGAAGGGAATAGATGATGGTCTCTACATTGAACCAGAAAATGCAAACATGACCAAACAGATCCCTCTGCCAGATGGAAGCAAGAAAATTGATGTGACCACAAATGCACTGGCAGAAGCAGTTGCAAGTGTAAAAAGGGAAAGAGAGGCCAAAAAGAAAGCCAGGGTGGATTATCCGGATCAGGGTACTTCAGGATCAAAAGATGATGAAAATCTTGTTGATGAAAAGAAGAAGCCTACAAGAAGAGTAAGGCTACCCAAATCCATTCCAACCAGACGTTCAAAGTCTGCTCCAAAACCACCACCTAAAACAGCTGCTGTAACTCCTGTTGTATCAACTACAGTCGGTACTTCAGTGGTTTCAACATCTGCTCCCACTTCAACACACACCACTTCAACACACACCAGATCCACTGCTTTACCACCATCACCACCAAAATCAAAATCACCTCCTGCTAAAAAGCAGAAGACAGCAGTTGTTACAACATCTGCTGTAATGACAACAGTGGTTGGAACACCAGTTGTTTCAACAACTGTTAGTCAATCACAAACCGCTGCCACTACATCAACCACCACTGTTCCATCCAAAACATCATCAGCCCCTCCTCAAACAAAGAGGAGAAGGCTAATTCTCAAAGATGATGACACTTCACCACCACAAACATCTTCAAAATCTTTAGCTCTTGTCACAATACCAAAACCAGTTCCTCTCTCTTCAGTTAAAATGTACAAGCCCTTACCTCCTGAAGGTGTTCAATTTCCTCTTGAACTAGCAGCTGTTAGAGAAGAAATAAAATCTTTTTACTATGAGGATGACCCTGCCAAAAGGAGTTTGCCATCAATAAAAGGATATCCCTGGCCTAAAAATGTTGATGAATATTTGAAAATCAAGGTCAAGCAAGCAGAGGATATCTCAAAAAGAAATACACAAGGGAAATCTGACAAAGAAATTTCAAGAAACTATCAATATCTGCTCACACAAGTCAGATCCCTAGAACAATTTGCAAAAAATGTCAGTCAACAAATTTCAGAAAGAGCAGCTGAAACTTTGAAGAAAGACTACATTGAAAGCATCATGGCTCACAAGAAGTACAAAGGAGAGAGATACATGTACAAAGAGTGGACTGTTCCTGAGCTTGAAAATGAAGCAGCAAGAATTCAAGACATGATAAAAAGGAAAGTCACTCACACTCCTCCTGACTGGGCAAAGTTCAGAAAGAATGTACCTGACAAACAGGTAGAACTGAAAAGAATGAAAGAAGAACTGGTTGCTGCTGAATATGGAAACAAAAGACAAATTGCTAGA
This sequence comes from Helianthus tuberosus, assembly GCA_030545235.1. Classification (NCBI taxonomy): domain Eukaryota; kingdom Viridiplantae; phylum Streptophyta; class Magnoliopsida; order Asterales; family Asteraceae; genus Helianthus; species Helianthus tuberosus. Next base: position 113,852,832 of record CM060399.1, read on the forward strand.
TGGAAAGAAGATGTGGTCAGGATCACCTACAAAATGTTGGAGGAACTAAGAAAGAAAGATCCAAATGTTCCTCAAAAGCCTGACTATCCTGAAGCAGAGGTTTCAAAAAGACCAACAAAGCTGCAAATCAGGAGAGCCACTGCTCCAACTGGTGCTGCCATCTATAAAAGAAGGACACACAAACAGTTGGGAGGTGAAACCATCCAAGAGATGATAAAAGGAGATGACCTTGTAAAAGAAGGCATAAAGAAAATGATCATAGAAACTCTTGGTTTGGATCAAACTGCAAGTACTGCTCAGCCAGTTATGAATAGGCCAGCCTCACCAAATACCTCTGCAAATAAACATATCCCAATAAACCCACCAGGCTCAAAAATACAAAAGTGGGAAACTGACAAACAGACCTACGTATTGACTTTGCTCAGGTCTGGTGGAGAAGTGGAGAAAATATCAAGGGAACAAGCTCTTGGCCTGAGTCTTGAAGATTTGCAGGATCTCCTTGATCTTCCACTTAGCAGGGATGATGAAGACACAGATGCCCTAGACTTTGAACTACAATTTAAAGGTCAGATAAGGGAACTGTTGATGAGGCAATAAATGTCCACAATAATGAAGAGTTTTGGCATTATCTGTTCCAGGGGGAGATTGTTGGGATTGAACCCTATCAGAGGAACAGATAATTAAAGCCAAAACTGGATCAGAGCAGTGGATCCAGAATAAGCAGATGTTTACATACAAGTCTCTCCCCTTGAAAGTGATTTCAACATCTGCTGACCTCCTATCTGCTGATCTTGCAAACTGCTGACCTACAACTGCTGCTCAAGTAAAGACCTGATGAAAGACTAAAAGCCCTGCTGATTCAATCTACTGCCTTGAGTCAAGCACTGCTGATCCGGACAAGTACTGCTGGGTTCACAGCAGTGGAAGGTTGCAGCAGCTGATCTATAGTCTGCTTTGTAATGTAATGTAATAGCAGTAGTTAACATAACAGTGTTTGTATAGATCAGAGGTTAGATTTTGTTAGGAGGTTAGATGTCACTTTCATGGTGACGTCAGCTAAGATGCTCAGTGGTTTGCTAGTGCCTATAAATAGTTCAGTACTTTGTACTGTTCTATTAGCTCTTTGCATCATCGTCTTCTTTGCACGAACAAACACTGAGCTCTGGCTGAGGGGGAGTTTGCATTCATTCATCAATCATTGTAATCGTTATTGAAATAAATTCAATCTTCCGATTCATTGAGAAAAGATGTTTGATCAAAGTATTACTCTCGTTTGATTGTATGCAAAGTTTGTTTTCATCATAATTCCGCTGCACACTCATCCATTTTCATTTTAATTACAAACACAAAATACAATCAGAAACAAACTCAGATCCAACAATTAGGAACTATTCTTTTCCATTTTCTTTACTTCCTTTGAAATTAGCCGGTTTTGATATAGTAATAAGCATGGATTGGTTGTCTCGCAACCAAGCCCAGATCATTTGTGCTAAGAAGCAAGTGGTTGTCAGAGCTCCTCATGGCGAGCATTTGACAATCCAAGGAGATACTAAGTACGGAATGTCTGAGCAAGTGTCCATGCTCAAGGCATCAAGGTGTTCGACGAAAGGTTGTGTTATCTACATGGCACAAGTAACCATTGATGAACCAAAGCCTAAGATCGAGGACATACCTATTATCTCTGAATATCTAGAAGTATTCCCTGAAGAACTACCTGGTTTACCCCCAGATAGGCAAGTGGAGTTCAGGATTGACATTATTCCTGGAGCAGCACCTGTTGCAAGAGCACCTTACAGATTGGCACCAACGGAGATGAAAGAATTGAGAACTCAACTAGATGATTTGTTGGCAAATGGATTTATTAGACCTAGCTCATCTCCTTGGGGAGCACCAATCCTGTTTGTGAAGAAAAAGGATGGATCGATGCGTCTGTGCATCGATTATCGAGAACTTAACAAAGTTACTGTCAAGAATCGGTATCCATTGCCCAGGATCGATGACTTGTTTGATCAGCTTCAAGGAGCGAGTTACTTTTCCAAGATCGACTTAAGGTCAGGATATCATCAATTGAAGGTCAAGGATGAAGATGTACATAAGACTGCATTTAGGACTCGTTATGGTCACTACGAGTTCTTAGTGATGCCTTTTAGACTCACTAACGCACCAGCCACTTTCATGGATCTCATGAACCGCGTCTGCAAGCCCTACATGGATAAATTTGTCATCGTCTTCATCGATGATATTCTTATTTACTCAAAGAACCAAGCTGACCATGAGAAACACCTCCATTGCATTCTGAAACTACTTCATCGAGAAAAGCTCTATGCCAAATTCTCTAAGTGTGAATTTTGGCTTCACGAAGTCCAATTTCTTGGACATGTGGTTAGTGAATGCGGAATCCAGGTAGATCCCGCTAAGGTTGAAGCTGTCATGAATTGGCAAGAGCTGAAGACGCCCACAGAGATTCGCAGCTTCTTGGGATTGGCAGGATATTACAGGCGTTTTATTGAAAATTTTTCAAGGATTGCTGCACCCCTAACTTCTTTGACTAGGAAGAATATTAACTTTAACTGGGGTCCTAAGCAGCAGGAGTCCTTTGATATCCTTAAGCAGAAGCTAAGCAATGCACCTGTGTTGACATTGCCTGATGGAATAGAAGAGTTTGTGGTATACTGTGATGCATCACACACCGGTATGGGGTGTGTGCTTATGCAGAAAGGCAAGGTTATTGCCTATGCTTCTCGACAATTAAAGGTGCACGAAAAGAACTACACCACCCATGACTTGGAGTTGGGTGCCGTTGTATTTGCACTAAAACTTTGGAGGCACTATTTGTACGGTATCAAGTGTGTGATCTATTCTGATCACAAGAGCCTCCCGCACCTGTTTAACCAAAAGGATTTGAACATGAGGCAACGATGTTGGATGGAAACTTTGAATGATTTTGATTGTGAGATAAGATACCATCCTGGCAAGGCAAATGTAGTCGCCAATGCCCTAAGTCGAAAGGAAAGGGTGAAGCCTATAAGAATCAATGCCAGGAGCATTGAGATAATGAATAGTTTGAATGAAAGGTTGTTAGCTGCGCAGAAGGAAGCTGTGCTGGAAGCTAACTATCCTGGTGAAATGCTAGGAGTAACCGAAGAACAGTTATCCTATGGCAAGGACGGAATACTGAGGTTGAATGGACGAATATGGGTTCCAGTTTATGGAGGACTTCGAGATGTTATCCTCCAGGAAGCCCACAGTTCTAAATACTCCGTTCATCCTGGAACTGATAAGATGTACCAGGATCTGAAAGCAATTTTTTGGTGGATAGGCTTGAAGAAGTCTATAGCTACCTATGTTGCTAAATGTTTGACGTGTGCACAGGTCAAAGCAGAACATCAGAAGCCATTAGGTTTGCTACAACAGCCTGAACTTCCCACGTGGAAGTGGGAAATGGTGACAATGGATTTCATCACCAAGTTGCCAAAGCCAAAGAAAGGAAATGATACCATATGGGTGATAGTAGATAGACTGACTAAGTCAGCACATTTCCTACCCATTAAGGAGACTTATAGCTCCGACATGTTAGCCTAATTGTACGTAGATAAGGTTGTATCTCTGCATGGCGTACAGTGTCTATTATCTCTGACAGAGACACTAGATACACGTCACATTTTTGGAAAAGTTTCCAACAATCTTTGGGCACGCGCTTAAATTTCAGTACGGCTTACCACCCTCAGACGGACGGGCAAAGTGAGCGTACAATCCAAACTTTGGAAGTCATGCTTCGAGCATGTGTGATTGACTTAGGTGGTAGTTGGGATAACCACCTGCCATTAGTCGAGTTCTTCTATAACAATAGCTATCATACCAGCATTAAAGCTGCGCCTTTCGAGGCCTTGTACGGTAGGAAGTGCAGAACGCCCGTTTGTTGGGCAGAAGTTGGAGATGTCCAACTGACAGGACCTGAAATAGTCCTGGAGACGACAGATAAGATTGTGCAAATACGCGATCGTCTCAAAGCTGCCAGGGATAGGCAGAAAAGCTACGCAGACTTAAGGCGTAAACCTCTGAAGTTCGAGGTAGGTGACAAGGTACTACTTAAGGTATCACCCTGGAAAGGGGTAATGCGTTTTGGCAAGAAAGGCAAGTTAAGCCCCAGATACATAGGACCATTCGAGATCATCGAATGTGTCGGGTTAGTTGCTTATAAGTTAAACTTACCTGAAGAGCTCAGTGGTATTCACAATGTATTCCACATCTGCAATCTGAAGAAATGTCTAGCTGATGAATCACTAGTCATACCACATACAGATGTGCACATAGAAGAGAGCTTGAAGTTTGTTGAAAAACCTGTGTCGATCGAGGATCGACAGGTTAAGAAGCTTCGAAGGAAGCATGTGCCGATCGTAAAGGTGAAATGGGATGCCCGTAGAGGTCCCGAGTACACATGGGAGGTAGAGTCCACAATGAAAGAAAAGTACCCTCATTTGTTTTAGTAAATCTTGAGGTCGAGATTTCTTTTAAGGGGGTGAGGATGTAACACCTCGTAATTTCATGTCCCATATTATATCGACACGTGTCATGAACTTTAAACGTGTAAAGGATTTCCTTAAAAGGACTAAAGTTGACAAACAAGGAAAGTATGTGAATATAAGGATTCAAAATGTCAACAATGGACAAATATACTTTACAATAACCCTACATGATGTTTATACCCTTAAACGAATGAATCATGGATCATACGAAACTAATTGTGAAAGAAAGTGAGGGATTACAAACTACATGGGTTAAATGTGTCAACATGTTTAAGGTATACCTCTGAGTGACCTTTTAGCAAACCCGAAGCTTTGTAACGATTAATTATGCTCACTAGAATGCATGATAAAAATTTCACCAAGTTTCGTTATCGTATGAGGAAGTTATGATAAAATTCGTATACGAGGGGTTAAAAGCGTCTACGTTGAAATTTAAGACTTTTCGGTGACCGTATGAATATCCGGGGACCTAACAAAGTTGGGTTATGACTTGGAGTCCTTAAAAGTCAAGTTTGGGGGTTACAAGTGCAAGAAAGCATCTTAAAATCAAGTTTGGGAGGACCAGGGGCCAAAACTGTCAACTTTTGAAAGATTCTGTTGAGCTGGCCTGGTCCTTACGGACCGTATGCTAGGACCCTTACGGTCCGTAAGGCATGCCCAGCATCAGAAAAACAGAAAGCACTGACAGGTGTCTGTTCTGCCATTTTAACCGACTTAGATGCCTTGTTTTGCATACCATGGGCTGCCTAAACTGGTTTATAGGCTTATGAGGGCACTTGTATACATCTTGGACCAATTCTAGGCTTGCTTGGCATGATCTAGTGAGATCAAACTCACTATATAAGGTCCCTCATGTTACAACTTTTTGATCATGCATTCCATCTGCATTTGTGGAACTTCCTGGAGCATAAGATCAGTCCCCAAGCATCTCTGGTCGTATTTAGGCCTTCGGTAAGTATCCTTAACCTTCCTTAATTTAGTTTTGCTTAGTTTATAGCTTAAAAGTCAAACCGTCGTAATTAAGGTTTGACTTATCGATTAATCACTAATGGTTCAGTGTTTAGTCAAACTAAAAGTAGTTATAAGTTGGTAATTATGTGGGCATTAAACCCCTAAAAGGGCACCCTCTGATTCCCGTCCTAACTAGATCATTTGTCGGGTCAAAGTTGTTTATAAAAAGTCAACATAACCTTAATTTTCGAATTAACACATAATTAGCAATGTAGAAGGCGTGTAACCTATTTTAACGCTCATATAACTTGGTAGTTAGTATAAGAACTGGTCTAAGCTTGTTCGATCCGACAATTTTCTGTTTAGGCTCGGTTCGGAACCGAAAGTCGCAAAACTTTGACTTTTGCTTTGACTTCAATTCTGACCCGATTTAGATGGATTTAGAAATTCCTTAGAGCTCCGTTAGGACCAGCTTGTATGATAGTATAATCCTCTGCGTTTATACTACTTGACTCGTTGATTGTCCGATGTTTCCGTTAAATGCCTAATGTTGACCAATATGCCCATTTGACCTTAAACCGAGAATTTTGGAAATGTGAGAGGACAATAATCTTTGTTACTGATTTATAAACATGTCCCTAAATTTTCACATCAGTTGGAGGTCTAGATTAGGAGTTATGCTTAATAGCGTAATTAGAACGCTTTTTATTAATTAAACGGCGTAATTAGCGTAAAGCCTATCTAAACCCAATTTTTGACACCAAACCTTTTACCCACTGATGTAATATAATGTTTTGGGATTTTTGAATATTTTTAATTATTTTTAACCCGATCATGACCTAAGGTTATTACCTTAATTCGGTAATTACCGATTATACCCTTTTGCTTGTAAAATGAGTTTTAGATAGCATTTAGATACCAATTCAATTGCTACTGTTTTTATATAATAAATGAAGCATTTTGAACCTTATAACCTGATCAGAAAACTCAGATTTCCTGTATGACCCGGAAATCGCTTAAAACGGCTTTTTACGCGTATTAAACACCTAGTATTGGTTTAAAACCATTTTGTCATATAAGACTTATCACCAACTGATATAACCTGTTAAAATAAGTTGTTCTACTGATTATATCAGACCCGAGTCTCAAAATTTTAATTAATCTCTTTTATAATCTTTAAAATGACCAAAATACCCCTACGGGGCTTAAATTGAGATTAAACTCGTTTTGGCATAATGGAAGATATCCTACAGATATCACAACATATTTAAGGCATATTAACTTAGGAAACCTGCTAGTGACTCTTTCGGTTACCCGTTATGCGTTATTCCCGTTCGGTTCAGTTTATGTAACTAGTTTGCATAAATCAGCGGAAACGGGTCGAACCTTATCATTTTTATCTCAAAATACAGAATGTGTTTAGTCTACCCATATTATACAAGTCTTCAAACTTGTCGGGTCTAAATCACATTCTATTCCGGTCTTCGCTTAATCATGCGTTCGAATCGTATTTTTCCTTCGAAACTAACCGGTCTAAGTTTAGGCTTAATTAAAGACCCGTTAGGATTATAATAGGTTATTATAAACCTTCGTTCCAGAATAGGAGACCCAGTAAAAGCTACGTGCACTTGCTTGTTGTGATTATTACTTGCAAAGGTAAATACTTTTAACTTATTTTCCCTTATACGGGCTTGGGGTACGGTATATAAAATACCGCTTGGTCGGGCATTGAATCTTTAATCGTATAATGGTTAATTTATTGAAATGACCCGTTTGAATTGTTTTGTTGCTTAAAGCCTTTGGGGGGTTAATGACCATGTCCCGGATATCCTTGGCATCATTCATTGAAATGGCCACGACTTAAGTACACGGGTGTAGGCGTACACCTGTTCGTGCAAATATAAATAATAAGGTATAACCGCCGGTTTCGGGAATAACCCGCCGTGGGACTATATCATGTGGTGTGTCTATTAAGCTCTAACCCGGTGTCAACCCGGGCTACTGAACGCCTAAGAAACATGTAATTCTTTTACAAGTTTATGTATAAATAATTATCCCAAGTTATAAAAGTTTGTGCCACGTGCATTCAAATCAATTTTATTAAACCTTTTCAAAATGAGTCTGTTAATTGTATTTACCGGTGTAAACTGACGTATTTTCCCAAAAAGGTTAAGTGCAGGTACTACTCGAAATAGGCTGGCTTTCTCCTAGCATCCACAATAAGTCTTGCAAGCTTGGATGACATAAAACTGTTGAACAATGTTTTCTTTTCATTTGATCCACCTGTGGATCTGTTTCAACGGTGTTGTGATACTTAAATATTACACTTTTATTCAGTTGAAATAATATCTATCTTTTGCTTCCGCTGTGCATTTAATTATTGTGTTGTTTGACTATGATGATATCAACTACGTCACGATACTCCCCACCGGGCCCACCGGTAATACGTGGAAATATCAGGGTGTGACACGAATCTCAGAATTATATTTAACCTCTTTTATAATCTTAAAATGACCAAAATACCCCTACGGGGCTTAAATTGAGATTAAACTCGTTTTGTGCATAATGGAAGGTATCCTACTGATATCACAACATATTTAAAGCATATTAACTTAGGAAACCTGTTCGTCACTCATTTGGTTATCCGTTATGCGTTATTCGCGTTCGGTTCGGTTTATGTAACTAGTTTGCATAAATTGACCGAAACGGGTCAAACCCTATCATTTTCACCTCAAAATCCAGAATGTGTTTAGTTTACCCATATTATACAAGTCTTCAAACTTGTCGGGACTAAATCACATTCTAATCCGGTCTTCGCTTAATCTCGCGTTGTGAACCGTATACCTTTCTTTAAAACTAACCGGTCTTAGTTTAGGCTTAATTAAGACCTGTTAGGAATCTAATAGGTTATTAAAAACCTTCGTTCCAGATTAGGAGCCCAGTAAAAGCTACGCACACTTGCTGTTGTGATTTATACTTTGCTCAGGTAAATACTTTTAACTTATTTTCCCTATACGGGCTTGGGGTACGGTATTATAGTAATACCGCTTGGTCGGGTATACCGCTTGGTCGGGTATGAAGTCGCACAATGAAATATTGATTAAAAAGATGCATAACCCGTTTTATTCTGTCTTGTTTGATGCAATACCTTTGGGGGGTTAATAACCGTGTCCTAGATATCCTCGGCTCATTCGTTAGAAATGGCCACGACTTAAGCACGGGGTGTAGGCATACACCTGACAGTTGCGTATGTAAAAAGGTAGTCCACAAGAAGGGTATCTTCTTGTGGGTATTATACCAAGTGGTGTGTCTATTAATCTTGTTAAACCGGCCCTTCTAACCGGGTCCTAAATGGACGACAAACATATAAAACTGTATACAAGTTTATTTCTAAATAATTATCCCAAGTTATAAAAGATTATTTGTGCCTGGTGCATTCAATCCATTTTTCTCAAACTCTTTTCAAAATGAGTCGGTTAATTGTATTTACCAGTGTAAACTGACGTATTTTCCCAAAAGGTTAAGTGCATGTACTATACGAAATAGGCTGGCTACTCCAGACATCAATAATCAAGTCTTGCAAGCTCTAGATGTTAAAGTCTGTTGAACAATGATCTTATTTATATTTTGATCTGCCTGTGGATCCTTTACAGCCCGTTGTGATACTTTGATATTACTATTTATTCGGTTGTAATGTGATTCATACCTTTTTGCTTCCGCTGTGCATTTATAAATTGTGTTGTTTGACTATGATGATATCAACTACGTCACGATACTCCCCACCGGGTCCACCGGTAATACGTGGAAATATCGGGGTGTGACAATATTTGAATGTTTTTACATTAGAACAGGTACCAAGGGAAGATAATGCCGAGGCAGATGCTTTGGCGAACTTAGGATCATCAGTCAGGATACCGGAAGGAACTCAGATACCAATACTACATATCCTGTATCCCGTGATGGAACACTTTAAGTCCCATGATAAGGAGGTAGCAAGTATCCAGGACCCTGATGATGGGTATCCTGAAGAGAATCCTGAATCACGGATGGCTCCAATTATGAAATACCTTAAAGAAGGAGAAATCCCAAAAGATTAGAATCCTAAGGCTTTCAGGATGAAGGTATCTTATTTTACTATTATAAATGATATTTTATATAAGAAATCTCTTGCAGGTCCATACCTAAGTTGCTTGGAGGATCCTGAAACCAAGGAGGTACTTCAGGATATACACGAAGGGGACTGTGGCAACCATACTGGGGACAGGTCATTATTCTCAAAGGTGCTAAGAACAGGATACTATTGGCCGACAATGAGGAAAGATGCTACAAAATATGCTCGAAGATGCGATGCATGTCAAAGGCACAACAATATACTGCATCAGCCTGCTGAGCCACTATATCCTACCGCTTCCCCTTGGCCATTCATGAAATAGGGTATGGACATAGTGGGAAAGCTGCCAAAAGCTCCAGGAGGAAAAGTTTTTATGCTGGCAATGACAGATTATTTCTCCAAGTGGGTTGAAGCTGAGGCGTTTGTTCAAGTCAGAGGTCAAGAAGTAGCATCCTTCATAAATAGGAATATCCTGACTAGGTTTGGGATACCAGCTGAGATAATCTGTGATAATGGTTTTCAGTTTATCAGCAAAAGGACTACTAATTTTTGCAAAAGTTGGGGAATCAAGATGATTACATCCACTCCGGTACATCCTCAAGCGAATGGACAAGCAGAATCCTCAAACAAGATAATAGTCAACAATTTGAAGAAATGATTAGGGGCTAAGAAAGGAAGATGGGCAGAAGAATTACCCTTTGTCTTATGGGCTGATAGAACAACAGTAAAAATTGCAACAGGGCAAACCCCATTTTTCTTCTTGTTTGGAGCAGAAGCGGTGATCCCGATGGAGATGGTGATACCTACAGCAAGATCAAGCCTCCGAGATCCTGAGACAAATCCTGAAGCTTTATGCCAAGAGTTGGACACTGTTGATGAAACAAGGGATGCAACGAAGCTAAGGATGGCAGCATATCAACAAAGGGCATCCAAATCATATAACAAGAATTTGAGGACTAGAAGATTTCAAGTTGGAGATTGGGTGTTGAGAAAAACTTTCCAGAATACAATCAACCCTACCGATGGAAAATTAGCTCCAAAATGGGAAGGACCCTACGAAATTGAATCAGAATCTGGGAAAGGAGCATCCCGACTCAAGAATATAGAAGGGGATATGTTTCCAAGATCCTGGAATGCTATACACCTCAAAGCCTATTTCAAGTGAGTTTAGAATCTAATTTCTAACTCAGGATGGTATGAATTCTATCTCTTTCAGATATGTTTGATTTTATTTATTCTTTTGAACCCAATACTAACTTAAGCATCGGAGGGGTGTTAGCCAAGCTAACACCCACCTTAGTTTGAAGGTGTTTTGCAGAATATGCTTCGGGATATAGCTCCAGGATATATACTCAGGATCGAAAGATTAGAGGATTGGCCCCCTCTCTCACGTTTAAGGGATCCTGATCCCTTCAAAGGTTTAAAGGTATTCACCTTTCTATCGAATTGGGTTTGAACACCCCACCTGGAGCGCAAGTTATCCGAAAATAGTTCAAGATAGCGGGACCAGTTCATGTAAAAGTGGCTGACAATTTCGTTATTATTGGCTATGTCATGGATCCTTAAGGTATATGAGGATTGATCACCCTCTCTCACGAAAGGGTATTTTCATACTCTCTAAGGTTTAAAGGTTTTCACCTTTCTAAGTCTTGGAGTTTATACACTCCCGCCTGTAGCGCACGAAAATTTGGGATTATCCCCAGTATACTTAGGGTTTATCCCTAGAATATTGAGGATCTATCTCCAGGATACTTAGAGTTTATCCCCTGTAATACTAAAATTATATGCAAGTATAAGATCGGATGTGATTGAGTTGATGTCCAAGAATTCCTAAGTATTTAAAAATAACATACACAGGGGACATTCCTCTCAAGGCATTGTGAAAAGCTTAAAGGATCAAGTTTGGACTTGGTTTACAAAGTCTCCCAAGACTGGGGACATCTTTGATGGAAAGGTTGCAAGAGGATTGAAGTTTAAGAGTTGAGATATATTTGATTTCTGGTATGATCTCTCCTTTTTGCTCTTTAGAAGCTTTATTCAAATTAGCTAAGTTTTTGAAACTATGTTCGACAAAAGTCTTGATGGAATATTTATGAGTATCCTGACCAAGATATATTCTCAAGACATTTGGTCAGAATATTTGAAAATTGAAACTACGTTCAAACAACACATAACAAGATTTGTAAAGTAAAAATGAAAGATAATGGATAAGGCCAAAAAAGGGTTAGGTTATTATTAACATAGCAAAAGATAGTGCTTTTGGTTTCATCTCAAACCGAGACCCATCCACCAAAAGCATGATTACTTTTAACCATATCTACTTAGCAGTTGAAGGTTTCATCTTGAAACTCAAGATTCCTCCACCTCCTACAGTTTTGTTCAAAATAAAGCATACTAAGGATTGATGACCAAGGGCTTCGTCCTGAAACTCAGGATCCCTCCACCTTTGGGCATCAAATTGTTCTAAGTGCAGAAAATAAAAATTGTTCAAAAGACAGGAAAAGTAAATTGTTTGTTAAACCATAACCATCAAAGATTAAAAAGTGGGCTCCGGCCTAGGCATGAATATCCATCATTGGCCACTTCGCTGCTTTCAAGGAGTAGCACCTTCTTCAACCGCAGTGTCTCCTCCAGCACCCGCACCAGCATCACCGTCAGGATTCTTCCCAGCATCGCCACCAGCATCAGCCACCTCCTCTGTCGCCTTGGAAGGCTCCTCACCCGCAGGCTTCGCAGGATACTCCACAGGATTACCCCCGAGATCCTTCAATTTCGCCTCCCAAGCATTAACATTCCAGGAGGGGCATTCAAAGCCCAAGGCTTTGGCTTCATAAGCCATCTTTAGCCTGGCTCGAAGGAGGGAAATTACAACAGACCCTTTAAGGCCCTCTCGGTAGGTGTTCATATCCTGCTCGTATTGAAGATGGGCGGTATCTAGCTTGGCTTGAGCATCTTGATTGGCCTTGTTGATGGCGGCTTTGGCTTCCTGAGTCACAACTTTGAATTTGTCCTCATAATGTTGTGACTTGGCGGCGGCTATCACTCCCTGATCAGCAATGGTGGTCTCTGCTTTCCTCAACTTCACTTCCAGCATCTTGTTTAGTCCACAACTTTCTTCATAAAGACTTGTCAGGCTTTTCAAGACCCTACAAACCAAGGAAACAGGTATTAACATATATTAACATATATAATCAGCATATGGGTGCAGGATGTTGGATAAGGATATGTACCTGGTTAAGAAAGCTGGTCATAAAGCCACTGGATTCAAGGAACCCATGGTTTTTATAGGGGAAGGATTCAGATGAAGCTGGAGAGTCAGTTTCCTTTCTTTTACGGGAGCTTGAGGCACGCGGCTTGGTAACAGGAGAAGGCTTAGGAACAGCTGCTGCTTTGGAGCTGGGTACTGGTTTGGAAGCGGTAGAAGGTTTGCTGGGTTCTTTCTTCACTTGGACAGGGGCAGAGTAGCTGTCCAACTCATCAAGGTCGAAGGCTTCTGGAATCTTGGCTGGTGCTGCATAATAGGGAAAAAATCTAAATCTCTATTCATATTTTATATTTTACTAGTTAAATATATGGAAAATTATATGGTCCTTACCAGACGTGTCAAATGAAGAGTATTGGCTTAAACTTGGAAGATGCAATGAAAAGGTTCTATCACTATCGGGCAACTGATAGACCCTGTTGATTCTCTCTTGGGATTCTTCAGTGGGAGGAGCCAACTCTTTGAAGTTTGTTGCTAAAAAACATAAGGATGTCAGTACAGGATACATCATTAGGATATATTTGGGGATATTTTAAAACCCTAAACCCTACCGAAAGTCAACCATTTCACCGGAAGGCTATCCCCTTCGGCAATGGAGTCCCGTTTAACAAAGAAAAATTTACGTTGCCACCCATCCTCGTTTCTTGTGACTTTGAGGATGAAGGGGTTGCTGGAGGTTGAAAAATGCAAAAAACGGCTGTTGCCGTGAGATCGGAGACGGTAAGCGATCGGAATATCTTCAATACAAAGGTCAGGGACATGAAGATTTTTGATCTGGTTAAGCACGATGAGTACTCTCCATACCATGGGCATTGTTTGGGCAAAACAAAGGCCGGTGGTTCGAAAAAATTGCATGATAAATTCTAGAAAGGGATACCGAAGGGCAAGAGAGAATGGGTATGTTGAAAAGCAGATCCACTCTTCAGATGATACGTCTGATCGGATGCTCCGATCGAACGAACGGATCACCGCACTGTCGGAAAAAGCGCCGGAAGCCCTCAGTGCGGCGATGTCAGCGTTGTCGAAGGAGCATACCTCCCTCTCAGGGTATTTGAGTAGGTTCTGGTTAGTGAACGATGAGGTAGATTCGCCAGAATGTGATCGGGGTCTGGTGGCCATCGAAGAACTAAAGCAGAGAAAGTTTTGAAAGGAAAGGGAAGAGGAAATACCTGAGAATTCTAAGGACGGATTATTATCAACAAGAAAGAGAGAAGACATAGGGGCGAAATAAATAGCCATCGAGTATAAAGCGTGTTGGAAGTTGCACGCTGTCACTTCAAGCGTCCCTTCGTTTTAATTACCTCGAAATACGTGATAAGTTTTAAAATATATCCGTTAGAATTTAGTATCCCAACAGATATATTTTGGGGACAATTGTTATGGGTGGTTTTCTGAACACATATCCTGAATTATATTCTGGTTTTATTACATTTGATTGTGATCAGGATATCGGATCAGGATATTGGTAACATCCTGATGTAGTATCCTGGTAATGACTAATTATTCACGTGTAGATTAGCGAGGCTACCCTATAACGATCGAATGGACTGCTTCTCCTGAAGACTTGGACTAAGCTGTTGATAAGAGAACGTTGAAGCCGCAAAGAAGGGGTCTCCAACGTTCAAAGGGGAATATTCGAAGCATCCCCTATTTTGAGGACAGTTTGTTATTTCTTTTACTATATAAAGGAGTGATCGGATCAATAGGCAGACACAATTTTTTACGTACACTTCTGCTCTCTACTAGCCACAATTAGTCACAAACACTTACACTTGTACCCGAATCTCATTGTAACACTTAGTTGATCCGCATCATATCCTGCACTGTATCCTGAAGTTTGAAGTAATAAGAAGAACAAGGCAGCTGCGATTGTAAGCTCCTGAGGTTTTGTGCCGGCGATCTAGATTGATCAAGGGCTTTCCTTGTACATCTCGTGTCATTCTTTACTTTTTAGCTCATTGTTTGATTGTTGATATAGCTGGATATCCTGAGCTATATCCTGAAAACTGTTTTTGCAAACAACATACACGGAATATTTTCAACACACATTGTTAGCACACTACCTCACTTAACTAATTTGATCACTAAATTGCTTCGGTAATTTTTGACCAAAACACTACTGATATCATAACATATTTTAAGCATAATAACTTATGGAACTTGTACATGACTCATCCAGTTACCCGTTATGCATATATGCGTTCGGTGCGGTTTATGTAACTAGTTTGCATAAATTAGCCGAAACGGGTTAAACCTTATAATTTTAACTTCAAAATCCAGAATGTATTTAGTTTACCCATGTTATACAAGTCTCCATACTTGTTGGGTCTAAATTACATTCCAATCCGGTCATCGCTTAATCTAGCGTTTCGTACCATAAATCCTTCTTTAAACTAACCGTTCTAAGTTTACAACTTAAATAAGACCCGTTAGTAATCTAATACTTCGTTCCAGATTAGGAGCCCCGGTAAAAGCTACTTGCACTATTTTGATTAGATTATACGGCTGAGTAGACAAATCTCGCATTTTAAAGCTCAGGTAAATACTTTTAACTTATTTTCCCTTATACGGGCTTGGGGTACGGTATTATACTACCGCTTGGTCGAGTATGGAATCATTTAATCGGATTGTGATTGATAAATTACATAACCCATTTTAATCTGTATTGTTTGATAACATAAACATTTGGGGGTTAATACGACCGTGTCCTGGATATCCTCGGCTCATTTCATTTGTAAATGGCCATGACTTAAGCACGGGGTGTAGGCATACACCTGACAGTTACGTATGTAAAAAGATATACCCACATGTTGGGGATAACTCCTTGTGAGTTTATATTAGTGGTGTTTCTATTAATCATGTCTCGACTTCTATCCCAGGCCCTGAACATACGACAAACATATAAATCTGCATCTAAATCAATTTTCATAAATGTTTTCAAAAGAGTCGGTTAATTGTATTTACCAGTGTAAACTGACGTATTTTCAAAAGGCTAAGTGGCAGGTACTACACGTACTAGGCTGGGAGCTTCTGGGCGTTAAATAGAGAATCTTGCAAGTTCGTAATGCCTTAGATCTGTTGAGCATGTTTTTGTATTATTTTTAGATCCGCCTGTGGATCCGTTCTTTACAATCGTCTGTATATTATTTTATTTGTACTTTACACTTTCGGTTTGTAATAGTATTTTCTACCAAGCCTTCCACTGTGCATTTAAACTGTGTATACTTGACTATGATGATATCAACTACATCACGATACTCCCCACCGGGCCCACCGGTTTGTGATTAAAATATCGGGGTGTGACAGGTTGGTATCAGAGCCAACGTTTGAGTGAATTAAACACTAGCCCTTAGTGTTTAATCTCAAATGACACAATAGCATATTCCTTAGATTTTCTGAGTCTAGACTTAACATTGGAGTGCTCTCATCCCTATTAAGTAAACATTGTTTTCGATTTTATATATTTTGATTATGTCGCCAAGCAAAGAAGCCGTTGATGGGGATTCTCCTCAACTGAAGCTAAGGAATACTAAGCTTTGTACCACGGCCAAAATAAGCGTGCGACCGGTTTGGAAGAGGACCTTTATGAACTTATTCCCAAAACCAAACCTATTGATACTTTTAACCAGACTTCGGAGTCCATACCGGAGGTCCCTGAGCCTCAAATCTTGAAGTCTGCACCAGTGGAGTCCATACCAGGATATCCCTGAGGCTCCCATATTGAAGATGATACATGTGGATGCTATTAATCTCTATTTCCTATCTCCAAGTTTTGGAATTCCAGACTTGGACTATACCAGTCAAAACCCAATCTGTGATCCATATCATTTCTTTAACCATTGAATCCTTGGATCCTACTTCTGCAATGGATCCAGATTTGAAATGTTTACTTTTAATAACTAAGATCTTTAGTGTCACTACCGCTTACGATAAATAAAGAAGAGAAACAATCGGAATAAAGCAATGGTGACATTAGAAAACCCTTCTTCAATATTATTTCATTTGCCTTTAAGTCCCTGTATGGGCATTTGATTATTGTAGTCCTTTGTGGATATATTATTTCATCATAGTCCTTATAGACCTACCTCTTCTGACAAGACTATGTATATACGTTTGTCTATCGTAGTCCCTTCGAGGACATTATATTACAATATAGTCCCTTCGTGGACATTATATTTCCATATAGTCCTTTCGTAGACATCATACTTCAAAATAGTCCTTTCGTAGACATTATATTCCATTATAGTCCTTTCATGGACATGTTATTTCATTAAAAATCCTTTTTGTAGATATGTTATTTCATTAAAGTCCCCTAACGAATACAATATTTCATCATAGTCCTTTCGAGGACATAATGTTCCACTACAGTCCCAAATGTTGGCATATCTTATAGTCCCTATATGGACTTATATTTTCCTTTCCGTCCCCGCGTGGACTAGTATTACTTCAAAGTCCCTATAAGGACCTATCTCTTCTGTATAGTCCCTGTGTGGACATTTGTTTATCATAATCCTTAATGGGCATATTTTTCGACTTAAGTCCCTGAGAGGACATCTGTTCGGCAAAGTCCCATTTGTGGACATGAAGTTTCAATACAGTCCTTTCATGGACGCGTTATTTTATTAAAATCCCTTTATGGATAAGCTATTTCAAAAAAAAAGTTCCTTCGTGGACACAAGATTTCATTATAGTCCCTTAGTGGACATGTTACTTCATTATAGACCCTTCGTAGATATGACATTTTTATTAGTCCCTTTATGGGCAAATTGTTTCAATATAATCCCTATATGAACTTATAATATCTGATAGTCCTTATATGGACTTATAATTTTCTTTTAAGTCCTCTGTGGACAAATAAGATACTAAAAGTCCTGATTGAGGCACTGTTGTAAATTTCCTAATGATTTATAGGAAGCCTTGAAAATTTTATATAGGTGTTCATTTCGTCCTTTATCAAACAATTGTCTCGATTTTATTCGAACTTTATCGCCCTGCTAAATAATTTCAAAAGATCTTCTTAATGGTATAACCTATCCAATATGTTTATACTGTGACAACTGCCACTTTCTGGTAATTTACGTACACTTAAAACAATCATTTACATTATACAGTTTCATGTTTTGATATCCGAACTGCATCATTACATGACATACACTTAGAATACTCATGAAATACTTATTTTTGATGCACATGATTCATTTTTATTGATTACATTTGAAACAGTATAAACAAGGCATCAAAACAACTAGAAAAGCACTTAGCGAACTAGTATTCTAACGAAAACGCAGGATCTGCAGAAACCATCTTAATGATATCTTTAGGACTCAGACGAAAGTCTAACATCAAATATACATTAAACCCTAGCCAGGAATGCAAGGGTTTGGTCTAATACTTTCCCGATGTCCGATAACACTAAAAACTGCCGAAAAGCACTAAAAGCGACAATTTCAACACTTTCCGCAGAAATTCTGCAGAATTCAGCAATTTAATATTTTTGCAACATGTAAAAGTAGTGTTTAGAATAGAATTCATATGAGGATACCTTCGGGTATCATCCGAACCATAATCACATCAATTTACACAAGCTTAGCATTCAAATAACGACAAACGGAAACAAAGCGTAACGATTATCCGAACGATATCAGATCTTTTTTTTAGTAACCATCTAACATTATTTGGATCATTTTAAACTAGTAATGATCACCTAACATCTTGAAAACATTTGGAAATCCCTAAACATCTAAACTTTCTAACTTTTGCTAATAAATTCTAACACTTTTATTAGTAAAACAAGAAGCAAAACATGAGACCCCCCCATGTAATTTTCGTAAATAAGGTGGGCCCCACATGATTAACCAAGTTAATTAATATCTAGATATTTTCACATTTGGCAAGTGGATGTAATTGGTGGAAATTATAACACTTAATCACATTAAGTTTACTAGCATTTTTCCATCACTTTACACCTTATTTACACACACATAAGAAACTCTTTCAATCTTCATCTTTTCACCAAGAACACCATCCAAAAACCCATTTCATTTTATCATTTCTTTGATGATCAACATGGAGTTTAATGGAGCATAAGATGATCTAAAGCACTTACAAGTTAAATGAAGCTTTTTCATCCATTCAATAGCTTTCAATCAACAAGATCTTCATCTTCTTTGCTTCTAATCATCATATAGAACATCCCTAGCCACAAGTGCTAGAAGTGAGCTTCTAAATCTATTTTTTTATAGTTATTTATGTTTATGATTGTTAAAATAACTAGTAATAACTAAAGAAGCATACACAATATTATGAAGATACAAAGAGGCAAAATAATAATCATGATATATGTTTGTTTATGTTGTGATTGATGAATTATTACTTGCATATTTGATCTTGTCATGATGAATATCATAAGAATAAATTGTTAGATGATGTTTAAATACATGATTTAACAAGTATACATGTTTATGTTAAAAGGGTTTTTGTTAAACATAAAGGTTTAATGGATGATCATATTCTTTGATGTTGTTAAAGTATTTAGTGTTTTTCATCAAAAACAATACTTATACCAAATTATGAAAACAAACATACAAGATGGGATTTTCATAAAAGTGGTTAAAACTAGAAGTAAAGCATGGATTTGAACTAACTAACATGTGTAATGATCATACCCAAAACCCTACATGATTTGATTTCATCTTGATAAGTTTATGTTATAAAATCTAATATGTTTTTATTAAAGATGTTACGAGTAAATTGATGGTGAATTTGAAAAGAAAATGATATGTTTACTAAACATGGCTAAGTGCTTAATACAAAGTTTATATGGCCAAATTTTCTTAAAATTCATATGTTAACAAAACTATAATTTTTGGCTATATCTTTACAAGATTAAAAAGATTGTTAAAGTATGGTTTTTCATAAAAGCAAAGTTAGATGAATATATATTTTTGAGAAAATATATATTTGGTCATTTAACAACTAATGTGCAATATGTGATACTTGGTGTATTAGTTATATGTATCAATTAGGAACTTGAATATAATGACACAAATAAACACATGACATATTACAATCAAAGTCTTACAAGGTTACATATAAATACGCCTTAAAGGCATAATACGGACGATCCGAATGATCGGACACAAATTATGGTCAAATCGGACGACGGACAAAACCATAAACATATCGCCAATCCGAGAAGTTACTACGACGCTTAGGCGATCGTTCGACGCGAATACATATAAATCACGGACAATAATATCCGGATGTTTTGAAACTTATAAAAGCTATTATGTTTTTATTAACTAAAACTTGGTGATTTTTATATAAATTACAAGATTTTACTAAATGGGCTTATATTCACAAAATGGACTTATTTTTACTAAATGGGCTTATATCTTTACAAATGGGCTTGTTTTATACAAATGGGCTTATTTTAAACAAATGGGCTTATATTATATAAATGGGCTTATCTTCCTAAATGGGCTTAACATAAATACATGGGCTAAGCCCAATATCAAAACTTATGGGCTAAGCCCAATACCAAACATATGGGCCAAGGCCCAATAACATTAAGCCCAATACTATTTAGGCCCAATACTCTTAAGGCCCAATACTATTTTAGGCCCAATACTCTTAAGGCCTAATACTATTTAGGCCCAATAACATTTGGGCCCAATAACATAAATTCTTGGGCTAGGCCCAATAACATTAAGACATGGGTTCGGCCCAATGACATGAAAACATGGGCTCGGCCCAATGACATATAATTGGTAAAAATACAATTATACAATTTATTCATATAAGACATAAAATCAAGAGGACAAGATCTGATGATACAACTCACAAGATACAAGATTACATATATATATATATATATTTGGTGAAATATATATATAACAGTTTAACAATTCATACATCTAATACACAGTTCAACGAATAACAAATACAGACAAGTCTTAATACATATTCAAGATAGAAGATTTGTACATGAGCCAATAAAAAGACCGAAGTGTCTAACAAATCTAGGACCTTTGTAGGTCGTGATACAATTCAAGACAACTGCAAGTGAGGTTACAATTACATACAGTTTACGGATGCAATTCTATGAGTTCATGTCCCCTTTTCATCTTAAATACTTTTCAAGCTTTACAACTATCGGGGAAAATACATGTACAATAGTATGATAAGTCAAGGAATGAAACACCTTAGATCATGTGAGAAATTAGGGCCATAACTAAAGCACCATTAATCCAAGTTTGGACCAAGGAACAAAAGGGTTAGATCTAATGGGTTTTGGCACGCCCCACTCATGGCCATTCGTTTGCTTAGGAGTGCTTTTGTTGCCCTACGACATGGTGTTGGTACAATTAAAATCGTCTACGGTTGGATTGCTTCCTATTTTCGTCACACATATTAATGTCCTTGCAAAACATTAATGATCACGATTTCATTGACGCTTTTCATACTACATGTCACACCCCGACCACGGAAAACAACAAATCATGGCGGAAACGTCGGGGAGTGTTGTAACAGAATTATTGTTTCACAACCACGGATACAAAAGAGTTTCGTTTTATTTATTCATTAAGTAATTTACATTGTTTTAGCATGAAACAAACAGGTTATATATCGACTATCATTGTTATTATGTCACTAAGACCTCGTCTAGATCCTATGTGACTCATGCATCCTAGCAATCAACATCAAGCAACATCACCTGAAACATATGTAAAAATAAAGTCAGCAAAGAAATGCTGGCGAGTACATAGGTTTTATAAGAGTATCGGATTCATGGCTAGTTTACATGTTGCAATACCTTATTAAAGACTTGTTTTGAAAAGAGTATAATATTGCAACATAATTAACCAATTCAAATCAAGCGGGTTATAATTTATAAGACCTCGTAGCCATGATTCTTAACCCAAAAGCATTTGTTTTAGTAAACCAAATTGTAAAACATCTCGTATTAACTCGTTAATAGAACTCGTATGGTTTATATCCTTTCGAAACATCGTTAAGTGACATCGTTTCAAAATCGTTAACTCGTTTAAATCATCCTCGTTTTAATTGTGAAAACTATTTTTGGTCGTCTCGCTAATAACATTCAAACCTTCGTGACTCGACTATCTCGCTTCTCGCATTAACAAACCACCAAAGGGTAAGTTAACAATCACAGATTCAGTCGTTACCCACCTAACCCACACATAACCATGGGTGCAGTCTGATAACGGGATTTGTCAGATCCTATGGTACCATAACCTAATACTGGTCGGTTCGGCCAAAATTAATAAATGTCATTAGTTATGTAACTACAACCAACAAGTTCGTTCACATTATCGAAATCGTTATTAGTTTAGTATAAACCATCTTAATCGTTTTGAAACCATCGTTAAAATATCAAAATCGTTTTGATACATATGAATCACCCCAAAACAATTGAAAACAGTAAAATAGGGGAACTATGTACTCACATAGTTACCACAAAACATGTAAAAAGAGGGGATTTATGTACTCACCTTTGGGTGCGTTTTTATATGTTAACACAATCCCTCAAATTGTTTATTCGTTATAAATTAATAAGAATGATTTAATAATAAAAAACCCACAAAATACATAAGTTTCTCCGATACTTGGAATTTTCACATAACTTTGAGATGTCTCGAAAAGTTATTATTTTTGATTATATTGGTGTATTTATATATATATATACATATGGGTTCATATATTTATTTTAAAAACTTTGCGACTTGAACGATTTTATTGGTGACCCTCATCATGTTATAAGCAATATATCTACGATTTGCGCGTCGTAATATATATACTCAAATATAACATACTAATAATAACGTAATACACATAATCTTGTCAAGTATGATCATGTCATCATACACATATTATAAAACACATAACACATTGTAACACATAAAATTTACCCATGAACAACTCATTATAGTGTATGAAAAACACGTATTTTAGCGATTCGGTAACGTTTTTGGGCGCCGGAAGTCACGTATGACTAACCAAACACCAAGTAAACTTAATATAAGTTAAAATACTTATTTTTACATCAAAAATATCAGTTTACTTACTGATCTAAAACAGTTTTATAAAAATCTTCCGAAAAGCCGATTTTTAACCGTTTTACCGCATAGTTTTGCATCAAACGTTACCCTAACCATCCCAAATTGAAACGACTTGATATTTTAACATAAGCCATGTTATTTGCTGAATCAAATAATGGTTATACTCATGATAGTGCAGGTCTCACATAAAGCACATAAATCATGTGAATTTCACATATTTTACCACTTTCTAAGCTAGATGTACAACATGCAAAGCTATCAAACCTATGGCAAAGTTTCATGCCATTATAATATACCAAATAATGTTATTTTTAGTATTTATAATCTGTTCTAAAACATTTTTGCCATACAATCAATTTTTTTTTTTTTTATCATTTCTTGAGCTTTAAATCAACATGTATTCTCATGTACAAGTATCTAAAGCACACTATCATATCATCATCATTTCATATGAGTTTAGATGCATCAAACATGTGATTTATTCATGTTTATTTGCTGATGTAATTGAACATTTATCATATCATGCATAGATCATCAAACACTTGCATTTTAACTATCATTCAAGAACAAGCAACAACTTAAACATGTACTTATCAAAAATCGAGCTCAAATATCATACACACACATATATATATGTACGGTCATACATACACACATATGTACTACCATTTTTATTTGTATCAAGACCCATTTCTTTTTAGATTTCAAGTTTGTGAAAATTCCAAGATTCAAGAGAAACTTCAAATCATCAAGAACAACCAAGAATCAAGAGTATGATTTAAACATAAATGTTATACCTTCAAGATTCAAGTAAGTTTTTGGATGAGATTTTGATGATATGGAGCTTGAAATCACTTGAAAGCACCTTGGAAACTCCTTTGGATCTTTACACCAACTTGAAATTTCCTTGAAATGGAGTTGGATCTTTGAAGAACAAGGTTGAAAGGTTGGATATGGAGGTGGTGGTGATGTTACGGTTTTGGGGAGGGGAAGAGGAAGAAGGTGGAGTGTAGTGTTGAAGTGAAATGATCTTGTAAGATTATATAGAGATATACAAAATCTATAATATCATGGGAAATCAAAATAGAATCCAAGAAAGATCAAGATAGATTATGGAGGATCTTGGCAAATATTTTGGTGGGGTCCCCTTATGGTGACCGTGAATTTCAAGGGGGGAGGGGGTAAAGTGTAATTTTTGATTGGTAAATTAGATAAAAACAGGTATTTAACTGGATACCGGATATTTTATCTAGCGTTTAAATCCCGGTTTATGGCGTTCTAAATTATTTTTATTATTCTATAAAAATAAACTCGCCAAAATATTACTGAAATAAATTTCAGTTGCCGAGACTGGCTGTGTTGTCTGCGTTTTGCAGTATAAGCACTGTGTTGCGCAGTAACACGCGGTACGCGCTTAAACTTGAAAAATAACGTTTTAAGTGTTTTAATTTATTTTTCAACACGAACCTGATTAAAAATAAAATTTTATTCATAACAGAATATTTTTGGGATTTAAGTATTATCCGGGCGGTCACCAACGTTCGTTTCGCAGTTTTGTCGCAAATAGTTCTAAAGTTCGAATAAACATGTTTTTGCCATACTGAATCCTTCGAAACTTATTTCTAAGCTATGTAAAGGGTATTTAGGTTATGTATGGCTTATTTCACAGTTTCGGAGTGTACGTCGCGTTAAACTGATTATGTTTCCGTAACGGTTTATGATTTCACTTCCAGAACAGGTTTAAGAGTTCGGAATTGAACAATGATTGAAAACGTACTAATGTCACAAATAATTAAACACAAATTGAAATTAAAACACCATCTTTTATTAAATACAAAGTTGTTCGGAACAGTACAAGGGTTAAAATACACAGATGTCACAGTCTCCCATACTTTAGGAAATTTTGTCCCGAAATTTTTACTTAGAGGAAACTTGTGAAAACAAATGCGGATATTTCGTCTTCATCTGGTCCTCACGTTCCCAAGTAAACTCGGGGCCACGTTTGGATTCCCAGCGAACTTTGACCAATCGAATCCGTTTGTTCTTCAACTGTTTGAATGTACGGACCACTATCTCCACGGGTTTCTCGAAAAAGTGCATCGTTTCATTGATTTGAATCTCGTTGAGAGGAATGTGAAGATCAACATCAGCTAAACACTTTTGCAAATTGGACACGTGAAAATTCGGATGAATATTTCCAAGCTCTGGAGGTAGCTCTAGTCGATAGGAAACCTTTCCAATTATTTCAACAGTCTTAAATGGTCCAACATATAGGGGTGCAAGTTTTCCTTTCTTTCCAAATCTCACCACTCCCTTCCAAGGTGACACCTTGAGTAGGACACGGTCTCCGATTTGAAATTCTAAGGGCTTGCGTCGCATATCCGCATAACTCTTTTGACGGCTTCGAGCTGTCACAAGATTATCACGGATTTTCTTGATTTTGTCTATTGTTTCCAGAATGAGCACAGGTCCAGTAAGCTGAGCTTCACCGATCTCATTCCAACAGACAGGTGAACGACATTTTCGACCGTAGAGAGCTTCGAATGGTGCCATATTAATACTAGCATGATAACTGTTGTTGTAAGAGAACTCGATCAGTGGAAGATGAGAATCCCAATTACCACCAATGTCTATCACGCATGCCCTAAGCATATCCTCCAAAGTTTGAATCGTTCTCTCAGATTGTCCATCTGTTTGGGGATGATAAGCAGTGCTTAGATTCAGTTGGGTTCCCAACGCAGATTGCATGGTCTTCCAAAAATGAGATGAAAATCGAGCATCATGATCGGAAATGATATCCAAAGGAACACCATGCCGTGATACAATCTCATCAACATAAATCTTTGCAAGTTTATCAGCAGATAGATCCTCGCGAATCGGTATAAAATGAGCTGATTTTGTTAATCGATTGATAACAACCCAAATAGCATCGTGACCTTTAGATGTACGTGGTAACTTAGTGATGAGATCCATTGCAATGTTCTCCCACTTCCAAACCGGTATCTCTGGTTGTACAAGCAAACTAGAAGGTCGTTGATGTTCAGCCTTGACTTTGAGACAAGTTAGGCATTTTGATACATACAAGGCAACATCCTTCTTCGTACCAGGCCACCAGAACTGAGTACGAAGATCCTTGTACATTTTATCAGCACCAGGATGGATAGAATATCGAGACTTGTGAGATTCGTCCATTACCAAGGTGCGAAGATCGTATTGTTTCGGAATCCACAAATGATCCTTGAAATATAGCAACCCATCGTCCTTCGTTTCGTGTTTAAGTTCGAGTTGAAGCGGTAGCTCATATTTCAATAAGTCTTTAATCACACAAGATCGTTGAGCTTGAAGGATACGAGATTGAATATCAGATAGAGTTCGAACAGAATGAAGCTTGACTCGTTCCTTTCGACTAAGCGCATCGGCTACGACATTCGCCTTACCAGGATGGTAGCGGATCTCGCAATCATAATCGTGTAAGAGTTCAACCCAATGTCGTTGCCTCATGTTCAGCTCCTTCTGATTGAGAATATGCTGGAGACTTTTGTGGTCTGTGAAAACCACACACTTCGTTCCATAGAGGTAGTGTCTCCAGATTTTAAGTGCGAAAACCACAGCTCCTAATTCAAGATCATGAGTTGTATAGTTCTTCTCATGAATTTTCAGCTGTCTAGACGTATAAGCTATGACTTTACCTCGTTGCATAAGAACTTAACCAAGTCCTAGATTCGACGCGTCACAATAGACAACAAAATCATCGTTTCCCTCAGGTAGAGATAAAACAGGAGCATCACAGAGCTTCCGTTTCAGCGTTTGGAACACTTCTTCTTGCTTAGGTCCCCACTCAAAAGGCTTATTTTTCTCAGTCAAAGCAGTGAGTGGAACCGCGATCTTTGAGAAATTAGAAATGAATCGACTATAATAACCAGCAAGACCAAGAAATGATCGAATCTCTGTAGGTGTCGTCGGTGTATTCCAATCCTTAATAGCAGCTATCTTGGATGGATACACATGAATACCCTGCTCGTTGACTATATGACCCAAAAACTGAACTTCTCTAAGCCAAAATTCACACTTGGAGAATTTAGCAAAAAGTTGTTCCTTCTTCAGAAGTTCCAAGGTCAAACGAAGGTGTTGCTCGTGGTCGGATCGAGACTTTGAATAAATGAGAATATCGTCGATGAACACAATGATGAACTTATCTAAATAAGGTTTACAAACCCTGTTCATTAAGTCCATGAAGATAGCTAGGGCATTTGTCAAACCAAAAGGCATGACAGTGAACTCGTAGTGCCCATATCTCGTACGGAATGCAGTTTTGGGAATATCTTCTTCGAGTACACGAAGTTGATGATACCCAGATCGCACATCGATCTTGGAAAAGCATGAAGCACCTTGCAGCTGGTCTAAGAGATCATTAATTCTAGGTAGGGGATATCGATTCTTGATGGTAGGCTTATTAAGCTCACGATAATCGATACACATTCAAAAAGATCCATCTTTCTTTTTCATAAAGAGGACAGGAGCTCCCTAAGGCGAAAAGCTCGGACGGATGAATCCTTTATCAGACAACTCTTGAAGCTGTTTCGATAACTCTTGCATCTCCGACGGTGCAAGACGATAAGGTGCTTTCGCAATCGGGTTGGCATTGGGTACAAGGTTAATATGAAACTCGACTTGACGAACGGGAGGCAAACCAGGCAGTTCATCGGGAAACACCTCTGGATAATCCCGAACAATCGGAATATCCTGAGTACTCTTGCTCTTGCCTTTCTCCTCGGTGACATGTGCCAGGAAAGAAACATATCCTTTTCGCAAATAAGTTTGGGCCTTTGTACATGACATAAGCTTCAAACCACCAGATGGCTTCTCGCCACGAACTTCCAGAACATCGCTAGACGGAAGAGGAATACGAACAATCTTATCGAAACAAACCACCTCAGCATGATGTTTGGTTAACCAATCCATCCCCACGATAATATCGAAACTCCCAAGTTGCATCGGCGTGAGGTCAATGGGAAAAAGATGGTTATCAAGGTTTAACTGACAATCACGAATAACAGAATTGAGAACAAGAGGTTTACCAGTAGCAACTTCGACAGATAAGGGTTTCCTTAGTTAATTTCTAGGTATCGCAAGCAAAGGTTCAAAAGATAATGAAACAAAACTTCTATCGGCACCAGAATTAAAAAGAATAGATGCAGGTCAATTGTTAACAAGAAACGTACCATTGACAATGAGGTTGTCAGCTCGAGCCTCGTTTGCATTCAGATTGAATGCTCGTCCACGAGCGGGATTCGCATTCGCGTTGACATTCACGTTCGGATTCGCATTTGCATTCGCCAACCTCGGACAGTTGTTACGGAAGTGACCAATCTCACCACAATTGAAACATGAACCCGGTGGTAATCTAGCAGCATTCCCCTGAATTGGAGCTTGATTCTGAACAATCTGATTCTGACCCAAACGACAGATGTTGGCCAGGTGCCCAAGCTTACCACACGTTGTGCATTGCTTACAAGCTTGTTGTGCAACATGATGACCGTTGCAGCGAGTACAATGAGGTGCGGTACCAGCATACGCTTTCTTCGCAGGCGGTTGAGCTGGTGGGTTCTGGGGGTTCTGAGCAGTAACTGCAAAGTTCTGAGTACCCTTTCGCTTTCTCGACATCTTCGACGACTCACCTTTCTTACCCTTACCCTTTTCCTTGACAGATTCGGTCGACTTCTTCTTATCACCCTTGCAGGTAAGTTTACCCTTCCTGACTTGCGACTCAGTCAGGGTAGCAGATAACTCAATCGCGTGACGAACAATAGTAGGATTAACGCCAGTCACAATATCCTGTATGGAATCGGGTAAACCATCGATATACCTCTCTATCTCTTTCTCCAACAGGGTAACCATAGTAGGACACAAAAGACTGAGTTCCTCAAATCGATCCGTATACGCACGGTCTTCTCCCCCAACTTGCTTTAGATCGTCAAACTCTCATTCCAAAGCTCGAATTTCGTGACGGGGACATAACTCTTTCATCATGAGAGCTCGAAGCTCTTCCCATGTTTGTGCCAATGCCACTTCGGCACCCCTATCACGCATCACTCCGTTCCACCATGTAAGAGCACGCTTCTCAATCACACTTGATGCAAATTCAACCTTACGCCCATCCGGATATTGCACATGTCTGAATGTGCTCTCGATACTTTCGAACCATTGAAGGAGCGCAGTTGCTCCTTGTGACCCAGAAAACTTTAGCGGCTTAGCAGAATTGAAATTCTTGAAATTACATTGTGCATTGTTATTATTATTGTTGTTGTATAGCTCGTGGATTTGGGTCACAACGCCTGGAAGCACAGAAGCCATTTGCTAAGAGACAAGGGCTGCGACTTCTTCAGCAGTAAAAGATTGTGAATTACACCGAGGAGGCATTGTCTAACAAGGAAATATGAGAAACGAGTGAGGTCGACAATTAGGAAAAACAAAAGAGGTATTGAAAATATCGACGAAACAAAAGGAAGGCGATCATTTGTTCGTTACCTCGAATAAACAAACGACACGCAGTAACTAATCAAAGTAATGAATCAAAATAATGTATCGTGAAGACATGCTCGCCTATAAGTGAACACTCACCCCAAGAGTTCCCAGGTAAGAGTGACTGGTCCGATTATGTGGATTTGTACGAACACTCTAGCCTTAGACAGAAAACTCAGGGTGCATGCATTCACTCTTCCAGTTTGCGCGTGTTCACATTATTTAGACCCAAACTTTGACGAGATTTTGAAAACTCAGAAGGCACTAAGCTCAAGAATGAGTCAAACTGGAAGGGTTCAAAACCTTATAACAGAGGGTTCAAAACCTAGTAATCAATCATCCTAGAACAGATGATTAATTTTCGAAACAAATTCGGATTTTGTGTCCTCGTTGTGGTTGTCACATAAGGGTAGGTGACGTTTTATTTTTAAAAGTCTAAACGCAAATCAACTTGCGTTGGGGTCCTAGAAAGTTATAGTCTAGGTCAAAACATTACTAATAACCTAATTCCCTATAACCATTGGCTCTAATACCAAATCTTCTGTCACACCCCGACCATGGAAAACAACAAATCGTGGCGGAAATGTCGGGGAGTGTTGTAACAGAATTATTGTTTCACAACCATGGATACAAAAGAGTTTCGTTTTATTTATTCATTAAGTAATTCACATTGTTTTAGCATGAAACAAACAGGTTATATATCGACTATCATTGTTATTATGTCACTAAGGCCTCGTCCAGATCCTATGTGACTCATGCATCCTAGCAATCAACATCAAGCAACATCACCTGAAACATATGTAAAAATAAAGTCAGCAAAGAAATGTTGGCGAGTACATAGGTTTTATAAGAGTATCGGATTCATGGCTAGTTTACATGTTGCAATACCTTATTAAAGACTTGTTTTGAAAAGAGTATAATATTGCAACATAATTAACCAATTCAAATCAAGCGGGTTATAATTTATAAGACCTCGTAGCCATGATTCTTAACCCAAAAGCATTTGTTTTAGTAAACCAAATTGTAAAACATCTCGTATTAACTCGTTAATAGAACTCGTATGGTTTATATCCTTTCGAAACATCGTTAAGTGACATCGTTTCAAAATCGTTAACTCGTTTAAATTGTTTAAATCATCCTCGTTTTAATTGTGAAAACTATTTTTGGTCATCTCGCTAATAACATTCAAACCTTCGTGACTCGACTATCTCGCTTCTCGCATTAACAAACCACCAAAGGGTAAGTTAACAATCATAGATTCAGTCGTTACCCACC
Organism: Helianthus tuberosus; assembly: GCA_030545235.1. Classification (NCBI taxonomy): domain Eukaryota; kingdom Viridiplantae; phylum Streptophyta; class Magnoliopsida; order Asterales; family Asteraceae; genus Helianthus; species Helianthus tuberosus. Next base: position 113,883,561 of record CM060399.1, read on the forward strand.
TAACCCTCACATAACCATGGGTGCAGTCTGATAACGGGATTTGTCAGATCCTATGGTACCATATCCTAATACTGTTCGGTTCGGCCAAAATTAATAAATGTCATTCGTTATGTAACTACAACCAACAAGTTCGTTCACATTATCGAAATCATTATTAGTTTAGTATAAACCATCTTAATCGTTTTGAAACCATCGTTAAAATATCGAAATTGTTTTGATATGTATGAATCACCCCAAAACAATTGAAAACAGTAAAATAGGGGAACTATGTACTCACATAGTTACCACAAAACATGTAAAAATAGGGGATCTATGTACTCACCTTTGGGTGCGTTTTTATATGTTAACACAATCCCTCAAATTGTTTATTCGTCCTAAATTAATAAGAATGGTTTAATAATCAAAAACCCACAAAATACATAAGTTTCTCCGATACTTGGAATTTTCACATAACTTTGAGATGTCTCGAGTGGGTGTGACAGTTTGCTATCAGAGCTTCGATTGTAGTAAACCAGGATTCTTTCTCGAGTCTAGTCTATAATCACTAGGGAACCTCTCACGAAAACAATTTATACAAGAACGAGAAGTTTTCATTGCATAAACATTTTTCAAGGTCCACTACAAACAAAAAATCATTTCATAAAAATCAAGCAAGGACATTTCCATGGGTGAAGTCTATGAGAGATAGAAACATTACATTAACAGACTATGTACCTACAACACATTACATTATCAGTGCTTATACAAGATAGACACATTACATTATCAGTTTACACATCATAAACAGTTTACAAGTTCAGCATATACAAATTCAACTTATACAAGATAGAAATCCTTGTTAGATAGGATTTCATGTGATTATATATATATATATATATATATATATATATAGGGGGCCGCTAAAATGAAAACCTCCTCCAGTTGTAAGAACCGTGAGAACTACACCGTACGGGGCGAGGTGGACCAATTTTTTTTTCATAAACGTAGATGCGTGTATTATAAACACATTTGTAAAAAAAAATAAAAAAAAAAAAATGTCGTGTGTGTAGTTTTGTTTGTGTTTACGGGTACCGTAAATTTTAAACAAAATTTACGGTACCCGTAAACGCAAACTTGTGGTGCTCAAAACTACACACACGACATTTTTTTTTTGAATTTTTTTATACAAATGTGTTTATAATACACGCATCTACGTTTATGAAAAAAATTTTTGGTCCACCTCGCCCCGTACGGTGTAGTTCTCACGGTTCTTACAACTAGAGGTGGTTTTCATTTTAGCGGTCCCATATATATATATATATATATATATATATATATATGATTTATTTATATATGTGTTGTACAAAATAATTTGCCAAGAACAAAATACCTTCGACTTCAAACTCTATAATTATTCTTAACTCGCACGATGAAAATATCGACCTCACGTCTACTGCGGAGCTTTTGGCGAACATGATTCCTAATTGAAGTCTTAAACTTTATTTCGTAAAATATGGTTGCTTTCTTGCGAATGCTGAGATGCCGGACCATGATAGTGACGACGAGGCGGAGGTGGTAACCTTAGACAACAACTCCATTAGTGAGAAGAGGTCCCTGCGACTCATACTAATCAAGATTGATACACTCCTATCCAGACAAGGAAAATGAAGTACTCATCTTGAAGGTGCCCCTTCAGTTGTTATTGTTACAGATTCTTTCCATTTCTATTTCATCTAACGTAGTGCCGTTCTGCGAGTAATAACAACGGACGATGAGACGTGAACTATCACGAAGGTCCCTCCTATGTTGAAGGTATATTGACAATAGTATTCCTTCTCTGACTGATCGTCTGCTCTGAACGAGAGAATGCTAGGGTGACCATGCAAGGCAATTTATTATTACGGGGCCCCACGTCATAACAAATTGTAGTGCATGGAAATTCTGGTGGACTCTACGGGCTAAGCTAATGATCACTATTCATTCAAAATTCTTAAGTTATTACTTGAGATTCAATTCTTCCTATTTAGTAGAACACAAACTGGGGTGGTTAGTATAACACCCTACAATACAATACAATACAATACAGGAAGACGACACGTATTTGTTCACACCTAACATTCGATCTACATCACGATTCAGTTGAGACTAGTCATCTAAACAAACAAAATTTGTTAGCCACTCATGAAGTATTTTCCTCAACATTCTAAAATTTTTGTACATGGGCTATTTCCATGTGTGTCTATGACACTTTACCCTACTTTACCTTACCCTATCATATTTATTGGAAATAGATACAATAAATTCTGTCGCTTGACATTTGTCTTTTCCCAAGGGATGGTATGGCATGAGCCATGCTGCAACTCCCTCATTGCATTCTATTCAACATCTTTGGAGATTCTAATGATCTTGTTAGAGCTAGTGAAGCTCAAGCACTATCACCATACTCGTCACATGGGCAAGTACGACAAAGAAATTTCTTTACTTGGGACGACCGAGGTCCATATAGTATAGAATACATATTATAGGGACGGAGGCCACGGGTTGGCTTTCCCTCCTCAACGAATTATTTCTTTGCCACTTAAACATATAACCAATACACGCAAGAGGCACTACGCATTTTGGTTGCGGTCATTCACATTATCATTTTTTTTTCGGTTATCCATATTATCATATATTCAAACATATATGAACAATGCGATCTTGAGGTTTCCATGACCGATTGCGTTCTTCATTCTTGGGCGCATGATAGACTATATTTATCCAAATATATGTCTAGATTTTTTTTAATAATGTGTTTTAAAAATATCATGGCACCAAAAGAAACAAATGTTTAAGTCAAAAGTTATGTGTTGAAAATCATTTCTTTTACACAAGACGTGGTTTATACATGACACTGTTACACAAGACATTGTTATACATGACATTTGACGTTGGTATACACAAGACATTTTTGTAAATAAGGAGACGTGTGTAATATGATAAAAGCATGGTGGATACGCCGCTGGTACTTCCTATATATAAGTGCTTATATTATATTGCATATCGTGGTGTTATCCAAACCACTTCGACAAAGACAAGACACAACATCTTCTACACAAGACATGATATTCGATTTCGAGGCATGATATATATTATACACTACATTTCATTTGGTTATTTATTTAACCATACATCATTCATTTATATCATCTGATTTTCATATAATTTTATAAAAGAACTTGATTACGACTAGAGCCAATGTTGTTGGTTACATTCGATGCTTTCACGGTTTCTCAGGGGTTGTTCCATACTTGGTAACGCCCAAATTCAAACGCATTGAGCGTTACAATTTAAGTTTAGCCCCTGAAATTCAAAGTATGGTCACATCTTCTCACCCTACCTTGAACACTTAAACAATAACTCTCGCAGTTAGTCTCACCAAGGATTCTAAGGTAGGCGAAAGTTCTCACATCTTAGGAAAGGTTCAAGAACGAGTAACAAATGAAAGGAAACTCTCGCGACGAGAAAAACAAAGGCATTTGCTGCCATAAATGATTTTGACACCAGGAGGTATGCAGGTAACTTGCTGAAATCCTTAATGCGACAAGTGAGACGTTCATCAGGAGAACACTTGCAAAAGTACCAAGAGTAGAAGTGTGCTGAGATCGGGTGCAAAACAAAGACTAGTAAGACGGTAATACTTAAGAATGAATCAAGCTAGTGTATAAGTGTGTGTATGGTTAGAACTATGAATACTCCACAAAATCCCAATGATATCATGAGTACATTGTACTCTACAATCCTTATGTATCAATTCTTTTGATACCAGCATCGAGCTTAACTAGTGTCTTTAGGTGTTATACATATACTCGAACTAGATTCATGTTAGTTAGACACACATTACTATATCAACTTAGCTAATGGGGAACTAGCTGACTCTTGTCAAATCATTAAGAGTCACCGACACGTTTTCTATCAACCAAATCCATGCATGTGAAATGAGTTTCATGGCTAGTAACGGGATTGTCCTAGCTACAAATAGGGATTGGGTTATCCTACATCTAAACATAGGGATTGGGTTGTCCTCTACATTTGCACAGTGAAGTCCTTACTACATAGAATTCAAAATGTACTTGTCCTAGAGTCAAGTAAGCTAGACGTCTCATCATTCTATAGAATTGGCAAACGGTAAACTAGTCGAGTCTGGAGCTGAAATTCAATATTGATCTCTTACCCGTTCAGTTGGGTAGTTTCGAAGTAGTGGTTGGCATGGATTGGTTATCCGATAACCTAGCCGAAGTCTTCTGTCATGAGAAGATCATTCGCCTACCACTGCCGAACGAAGAGACATTTGTTATTCATGGAGAGAAGCACGACACACCATTGCGGATCATTAATTGCATGAAGGCACAAAAGTGCTTACGGAAAGGCTGTATTGCCTTTCTAGCACTTGTTGTAGATAAGAAGGCCGTTAGGCCACAACTGACAGATATTATTGTGATAAAATAATTTCCTGAAGACTTGCCAGGACTACCACCATATCGACAAGTCGAGTTTCACATCGACTTGGTAACAGGAGCTGCACGCGTAGCCAAATCTCCATATCGATTAGCACCTTCTGAACCTTGTAGTTGACCGAATAAGGACGTTGTGAGTTCATAACCCCCACTATTTACCATTATACATCTTTATAAAGGTTTTGGGGGTGGAAAGACATGCAAGTTTTGCAAAAGTGCACAACATTTCGATGAACGAAAATTCATATTTCTAAACCATGTTACAAATGAATTTCCAACTAACTCAAATGGTTTATGAAAGGTTCGAGCTTCTATTCCAAGTTAGACTTACAATCTGGGTATCACCAGTTACGAATTCAAGAGGAGAGCATACCGAAAACGGCTTTTAAAACTCGTTATAGTTATTAGGAGTTTCTCGTTATGCCTTTTTGGTTTAACGAACGCGCTAGCGGTCTTTATGGATTTAATGAATCGTGTGCGCAAGCCATATCTCGACAAATTCGTCATAATATTCATTAACGACATTTTTTTATACTCACGATCGACAGATGAGCACGAACAACATTTGAGAACCATTTTCGAGCTACTAAAGATGGAGAAACTATACACGAAATTTTCCAAGTGTGAATTTTGGATTCGCAAAGTACAATTTCTAGGGCATGTAGTGAACGAGAAAGGCATTCAAGTAGACCCATCGAGGATTGAAGCAATTGAGAATTGGGAAGTGCCCAAGACTCCAACCGAAGTCCGACAATTTATGGGATTGGCGAGATATTATCAGAGATTTATTGAGAATTTTTTTTTCTAAGATTGCTCAACCGCTAACCTCCCTCACACACACAAAAAAAGGGCAAGAAATTCACCCCAAGCGAAAAACAAGACATAGCATTACAACTTATTCTTAAGATTGGTGCATAGCATTTTACAATCTCATCATTATCCGACGATACCGATGACTTTGTTGTAAACTATGATGCTTCGCATCAAGGATTGGGTTGCGTACTCGTGCAACGTGAAAAAGTTATCGTGTACACGTCGCGCTAATTAAAAAGTTCACGAGAAGAACTATTCCACTCAAAACCTTGAGTTAGGGCGATGGTATTTGCTTTCAAAATATGGCGACATTATTTATATGGTACTCAATGCACTATTTTCATGGATCATAAAAGCCTTCAACACGTATTCAACCAAAAAGAATTAAACATACGTCAACGATGTACGGTTGAATTGTTGAACGACTATGATTATAAAATAAAGTACCATCTGAGCAAGGCGAACGTTGTAGCAGACGCCTTGAGCCGCAAGGAGCGAGTTAGAACACTGAGAGTTCAAGCATTAGAGAAGATGATTCACAAGCGCTCAAGGAAGAGCATATTCAAGAAGAAACACTTCGAGGCATGAAGGAACAATTAGCGCCGAAAGAAGATGGAACTTTATACCTTATGGGTCGAAAATGGGTTCCATTCTTTGGCGGCCTTCGAGATGATATTTTGAGGAAGCACATAGGCCTAAGTATTGAAAGAATACTATTAGTGGCCTAATCTCAAAAGTGATATCGCTGCTTATGTCGGAGAATGCTTGACTTATGCGAAAGTCAAAGCTGAATAGCAAAATCCCTCGGGATTGGTACAACAACCCGAGATTCCCGCTTGAAAATGGGAACAAATATCGATGTACTTCATTACGAAGTTACCCAGGACCTCAAAAGGTTGACATGATATGGGTAATCATCAATAGACTAACAAAGTCCGCACACTTCTTACCAATTCGGGAGAAGGATAGTACAGAGAAACTAGTGGAACCCTATCTCAAGGAAATAGTGGCTCGTCATAGAGTGCCTATTTCAATCATCTCGAATCGAGACAGTCGCTTTATGTCAAGAATTTGGAAGTCATTCCAATAGGCCTATGGATCTCGTTTAAATCTAAGTACAGCCTTTCATCCACAAACTGACGGCCAGAGCGAACGGACAATCCAAACACTCGAAGATATGCTTCGTGCGTGTGTTATGGATTTAGGCGACAATTGGGATACTCATCTACCTTTAGTTGGGTTTTCCTACAATAACAACTACCATACTAGTATACAAGCAGCACCGTTCGAAGCTCTCTATGGTCGAAAGTGTCGCTCTCCGCTATGTTGGGCGGAAACAGGCGATAGACAATTAATTGGTCCGGAACTAGTCCAAGAGACTACGGATAATTTTTTTTTTCAGATCAGAGACCATATCAAGGCGGCTCGCGATCCACACAAGAGCTACACAGACAAGAGACAGAAGCCATTATCTTTCAAGGTCGGAGACAAAGTCTTGTTGAAAGTCTCGCCTTGGAAGGGCGTAGCGAGGTTCGGTAAGCGTGGAAAGCATAACCCACGTTACATTGGACCATTTGAAATCTTGGAGAAGATTGGCACTGTTGCCTACAAGCTGAAATTGCCAGAAGAACTTAGCAATGTGCATGACGCATTTCATGTGTTGAATCTTAAAAAGAGTCCAACGCAAGAAACCGTTATCAAACCTGCGGATGAAATTCATTTTGACGACAAACTCCAATTCATTGAAGAACCTGTTGAAGTCATGGACTATAAAGTCCAGAAATCATGGAGGAGTCGTATCAAATTATTAAATGTACGTTGGAACTCTCGACACGGACCCGAGTATACTTGGGAACGTGAAAATTTAATTCAAAGCCAAATACTCTCACCTGTTCGAGAAGTCTCCTGCAAAGGATGACTTAGCTTGAATTTCGGGACGAAATTCTCAATAACAAGGGGAGAATGTGACAACTGCCACTTTCTGGTAATTTACGTACACTTAAAACAGTCATTTACATTATACAGTTTCGTGTTTTGAATATCCGCAGGTTTGTGACAACAAGTGGGGAACCCCAATTAATGAGAAGGTGACACGTCAGGCGAGAGAAACTGAAACAACGTCTATAAGGGCGCGTAGCCACCACGCGCCTGACATCGCCGTAGAAAGCACCTGTCACCCTGATGTATCCCTGCAAAAGGTGACTGCTCCACTCCTCGTTGAGACAGCCACCTCAACCGGTAGAGTTACAGTGACAGATGCCAGACGTCAATTTCACCAACCAACAACTTGCATCCTTATCTTGAAAACTTCCCCTTGAAGAAACCTCAAGCCAAAATCCATGCGCTGTTTTAGCTCACTTCTCTACGCCAAAATCTATGCACTGATTTGGCTCACGTATGTACGCCAAAATCCTTGCGCAATTTTGGCTCACTTATGTACACCAAAATCCATGTGCTGTTTTGGCTCACTTTTGTACGGCAAAATCTATGCGTTGACTAGGCTCACTTTTGTATGCCAAAATTCATGCGCCGATTTAGCTCACTTCTGTACGCAAAATCCATACGTCAATTTGGCTCACTTCTGTATGCCAAAATCGATGTGCTGTTTTGGCTCACTTCTATACGCCAAAATCCATGCGCTGTTTTGGCTCACTTCTATACGCCAAAATCCATGCGACGATTTAGCTCACTTCTGTGTGCCAAAATCCATTGCATCCTTAGCTTGAAAACTTCCCCTTGAAGAAACCTTAGCCAAAATCCATGTGCTGTTTTGGCTCACTTCTGTACGTCAAAATCCATGCGTTGTTTTGGCTCACTTCTGTATGCCAAAATCCATGCGCCGTTTTCGCTCACTTTTGTACACCAAAATCCATGCGCCGATTTGGCGTACGATTTGGCTCACTTCTGTACGCCAAAATCCATACGCCGATTTGGCTCACTTCTGTACGCCAAAAACCATGCGCCAATTTGAATTATTTATGTACATGTTGATCGAACTCACTTAAGCACGTGCCACTCAAAACACAAAAATACTTTACGAGTCCAGAATCTCTCCCAGCTGTTAAACTCATCTGGAAACCACAATGGACTGGGGGGACTTGAAGAGGTATGGTCCCAAACCGCGTGTGGACACGTGTCAGCGGGACCACACCACCTAAACTTGTGATCTCGCCATACAAAGAAATCTAGAAGGTTCTAGAAGGAAACAACAGACGACAGAAAGATGCTCCTAGCAGACAAGAAAGGATGACAGGTGACACCAATGGCGAGGCGCCAACACCCATCGCAAGATCTTCACGGTACAGACTGACAACCGATACAAAAGGATGCTGAGCTGGAGCGAATAACCATATACCACATCACCTCCAGTACATGACCGTGCCTGGTTGCGTTAGAGGAGACCTAATGGATATTTCTCCCGGTCAGACAGTTGACAAACAACCAACTGGCAGTCCTTCTCCTTAACGATTCTCTTGTGACAACTGGCATTTTTCGGGTAATTTTCATACAATGTGAACAGTGTTTAATATTATTTGGTTATGTGTTTTGAACATCTGAAGTGCATGATTTCACGACAAAAATTTAGAGAACTCACAAATGTCACGACCCCCAGCCCGGTTTGACCCGGTTCAGGAGCCGCGGGACAGAAAATCCCGTGGTATTTATTTAATTGAGTTTGACAGCGGAATATTTTAACATGATCTTTTTAAAACTGAAAATTCACGATTATTTTATTTCATAATTCAGGATAAAACCCCGGTAATTTACAATCAGATGATTTCACTAGGAAATCTTTATTTTACAAAACATATTTCTTTATTTATATTGAGCCACTTCCTTAAACTTGTAGTGCTTCGCGGCACTTTTCCTGGATCACAACAGATCACCTGAAACATGTTTGAAAAAGGTTTTGTCAGCAGGGAAATACTGGTGAATCATTCTTTTTACTAAAACGACACGTTGTTATAATTTACAGTATTAAGAGCGATTACAATGTTTATACATATCAACCATCTACCCACGGTATTTATCACTCGACCACCTATTGGCTATCTCGTTGTCCAATGGTGTCTGTGATTATGGTCATATCACCCCTTGGCTAACCCGTTGTCCAATGGTGATGGTTATCAAGTATTGTATACAAAACCCCACATACTGGCTGTAATATGGAGATTACAAAGGCTTAATCCCTGTAATTATAACTTTGAAAGTAAACATGATTTTTAAATCAAATTTGATAAAAAGAGAATGACTCACTTTGCAGATTTAATACGGGCAGAGTCTATCCTACTGATTAGCCTTGTTAACCTAGTTTAAATAACAATGCACATAAACTAGGTTAGTAACTAATACAACATTTATGATAACTCACGAGATTAAACCCTCACAACGAATGACAAAGTGCGATACTTAAACATCCATCGAATTCACGACGAATGACAAAGCATAACCCTAATGTGGGCAGCACTTAAACATACATTGGATAGTTTCAATCGATCGGACATTGAATCGTAGCAGCGATCGAGTTATTACCCTGTTGTCGCGGCAGCGTTTCGTGATTGGTGTGTGTTTCTGTAGTATTTGGACGATATCTCAGTGCATGAATCAAATTTTAACGTCGAACGAATGCCAGAAACCAAGTCCCACACCCCTATATTTATACCTGAAAAACAGCCCCCTCGCGTGGCGCGAGGGGCTGTCGCGTGGTGCGAGGGGTGCTATCCTACCATAGGGTAGCCCCGTGTCCCAGTAGGCTTGCTGAGTTGGTCGTTCGTCAAATTTCGAATCACACGTAAAACTGTGTTGATATTATAAATTAGGGTTTTACCCCCCCCCCCCGAGTTTTAGGGGCCCTGATCCTGATTCCGATTGTTCTGAAAATTTTAGGGTTTATGCAGGATCACTTGAGGGTCTCAATTAGGGTTTCCTATTGGACAAAATAAAATAATAATTAGGACTTTTGATGAGAGTTGTTACATCCTCCCCACCTTAGTAAAAATCTCGTCCTCGAGATTTACTGGAACATGTGAGGATACTTTCGCTTCATTTCTGATTCCAGCTCCCAAGTGTATTCAGATCCTCTCTTCGAATCCCACTTGACTTTGACCAGCACTAGCCGCTTGTGCTTGAGAAACTTGATCTTTCTATCTTCTATTTGTAATGGCTTCTCAACAAACTTTAACTTTTCATTTACCTCTATATCTTGAAGAGGTACTACCAGGGATTCGTTAGATAGACATTTCTTGAGATTGGATATATGAAATACGTCATGTATTCCAGCTAACTCTTCTGGTAGTTGTAAACGATAAGCAACTGGTCCTGTACGTTGGATTACTGAAAATGGTCCTATGTATCGTGGACTTAGTTTTCCTTTCTTACCGAATTGAACTACTCCTTTCCAAGGAGAAACTTTTAACAGTACTCTGTCTCCAACTTGGAATTCTAAAGGTTTGCGTCGATTATCTGCATAACTCTTTTGGCGATCTCGAGCAGTCTTTAGTCTTTCCTTGATTTGAGTAATCTTGTCAGTGGTTTCTTGTACTATTTCAGGACCGGATAATTGACTTTCTCCTATTTCTGCCCAGCAAACTGGAGTTCTACACTTTCTTCCATACAGTGCTTCGAATGGGGCAGCTTCGATGCTTGCATGATAACTATTGTTATAGGAGAATTCAATTAAAGGTAGGTGGTCATCCCAGTTACCACCAACATCTATTACACATGCCCGGAGCATGTCTTCCAGGGTTTGGATCGTCCTTTCACTTTGCCCGTCTGTTTGTGGATGATATGCAGTACTTAAATTTAGTCGGGTTCCCATTGCCTCTTGGAAACTAGTACAAAAATGGGAAGTGAAACGACTATCCCTATCTGATACAATGGAGAGTGGAACTCCATGTAAGGATACTACTTCATCTACATACAACTTTGCCAACCTTTCCATGCTAAAGGTTTCTTTCATGGGTAGAAAATGAGCTAATTTGGTTGATCGATCAACAATTACCCAAATCGCATCATTACCTTTTTTGGTTTTGGGTAACTTAGTAACAAAATCCATTGTTATGAGTTCCCATTTCCATACTGGCATTTCTAATTGTTGTAGTAGACCTGAAGGTTTCTGGTGTTCTGCCTTAACTTGTGAACAAGTAAGACACTTAGAAACATATCTAGCTATATCCTTTTTCATGCCTATCCACCAGAAATTATGTCACACCCCGATTTCCACGTGTCACCGGTGGGCCCGGTGGGGGAGTATCGTGACGTGGTTGGCAACGTAATAGTCAAACAACACAATATAATAATGCACAGCGGAAACAAATTTAAATAAGATACAACCGAATTTATTTATTGTAAACAAGTCACAATTATCCGGTGTTTATCCACAGTAGGATCGAATAATAAAAATATTGTTTATGGTTCAACAGACATCGGCATCTTAAGTTTGCGAGACTTCTAGTGATGCTTAGGAGAATCCCAGCCTATTTCGCCTAGTACCTGCATTTAATCTTTTTGGGAAAAATACGTCAGTTTACACTGGTAAATACATTCAACTGACTCATTTTGAAAATGATTGAAAATTGGTTTGGATGCACATGGCATAAACATTTTATTTAACTTGGGAGAATTATTTAATATGATAATCTTGTGAACGAATTACATGTTACTTATGCGTTCAGTAGCCCGGAACGTATCCGGGTTAAAGATCAATAGACACACCACTTTTCGTGAGTTATACACGGGAGTACGCCTACACCCCGTGCTCAGGTCGTGGCCATCTCGTAAGATAATGCCGAGGATATCCGGGACATGGTCATTAACCCCCCAAAGGCTGTAAAGTAAACACATCTGTTTAAAATATCAGATTAAAGGCCATTTCCGGGTTTCATACTTAAATCTGATATTTTTATATTTCCAGAAGGCTTAAAATAATTTATTTAACATATGTGATCAGTAGCAAAAGGTTTGGAGTCGTTTAGATAAGTAAAACTCATTTTATGGCCCGTAAGGGCAAAACCGACAATTAACGGGTTAAGCCTATGACTATGAGTTATGCTCGTCCTAAAATTAATTAAAAATCTTTAAAATTCCCAAAATAATATATTACATCAGTGGGTAATTCGTTTGATACCAAAAAGTATGTTTAACTAGGCTATACGCTAATTACGCCATTATGTTAACATAAAGCATTAGTTTTGCGATAATGAGCATAACTCTTAATCTACAAGTCAAACTGATGTCAAACTTTGCATACAAGTCTATATATCAGTAACTAAGGTTGCTACACTTTTACATCTTCATAAATCATGTTTTAAGGTAATAAGGGCATAACGGTCAACATATGAACAATTAACGGAAACTTGCATATTAATTGGATAACTAATGAACCGAGGTGCATGATCACAGAGGGTTGTTCTAACATGTAACCTAGTCCAATTAAAGCTCTGAGGCATTTCTAAAATATGCCTAAACGGGTCAGAACTGAAAGTCAAAGTGAAAGTCAAACTATGTGACTTTCGGTTCCGAACCGGGTCTAAACAGGAAATAGTCGGGTTGAACAGGTTTGGACATGTTCTTACACTAATTACTAAGTTATAACACTAATTAAACAGGTTATATATGATCTAGATAGCTAATTATGCATAAATGACCTTTTAATAATTCTGTTGACTTTTTAAGTAAAGGTTTGACCCGACATTTGACCTGTTTAGGATGGTGATAAGGGGAAACCCTTTTGGGGTTTTATTACCCACATAAATACCATTCTAAAACTACTTTTAATTCGAGATAAGACTGAGTCATTAGTGACTAATCTCGAAGTCAAACCGTAATTACGACGGTTTGACTTTTAGCTAATTAACTAAGCTAAACACAACCAAATAAGAACTAGCAGACTTACAATAGTCCAATGCACGACTTATGATCAGAAGGGAGAGTTCCTATGCTCCAGGATGCTCCAAAGATCAAATGCAAGTGTGAAGAAAAATGATGAACTTGGATGGCCTTATATAGTGGTTCCACACACCATAATAGCTTGACAAATAGGTCTATGAGTGCCCACAATCGATTGACATGTGCCCTAGGGGCTTAGGGGACGTTTTAGGGGCCAGGAGAAGTGGAAAAACGAGTTAAAGTCACGAAAATACGAATTGGCAGACCACCAGCGTTTTTTTCGGAGCTGGGCACACCCTCGCGTAGCGCGAGGGTCCGTCGCGCGACGCGACCCCATCTGCTGATCAGCATTTTGATTTCATTTGTTATTCAGTCCTTGGCTCTTCAAAATTCGAATAGGCACTGATTTATTGCACTTTAAACTTCCACAATTGATCTACTAAGGCCTTAAATCATATACCCACTTTGTCAAGTCCCCGGGTAACTTTATTTTCACCCGAAAAGTCCTAACTTTCGACGTTTACGCTTTAACGCTTCGCACACGAATTTGGTCATATCTTTCTCATACGTTAACGAAACTTTATGAAATTTTTATGGTGCATTCTCATGAGCATAATTAATATTTACAAAGCTTCGGGTTCGTCAAAAGGTCACTCAGAGGTATAAATTAAACATGTTGACACATTTGGTCCCTGTAGTTTGAAATCACTCACATTTAGCTTCGTATGATCCATGATTTATTCGTTTGAAGGTATGAGCATCGTGTAGGGTTAATATACATCGTATTTATTCACAGTTGACACTTAGAACACGTATATTCACATACTTTCTACATTTGTCAACTTTGGTCCTTCCATAACATTTCTTTCACACGTTTAAACTTTATGACACGTGTCAACATGTTATAGGACGTGAATTTCCGAGGTGTTACATCCTCACCCCCTTAAAATAAATCTCGACCCGAGATTTACTGAAACAAGTAAGGGTACTTTTCTTTCATCGTGGATTCAACCTCCCACGTGTATTCGGGACCTCTACGGGCATCCCATTTGACCTTTACAAAAGGTATATGCTTTCTTCGAAGCTTCCTTACCTGTCGATCTTCAATCGACAAAGGTTTTTCAACAAACGTTAAGCTCTTATCTATTTGCACATCTGTATGTGGCATGACATGTGAATCGTCAGCGGAACACTTCTTTAGATTGCAGATGTGGAACACATTGTGAATTCCACTGAGCTCTTCTGGTAAGTTCAACTTATAGGCAACTGACCCGACACGTTCGATAACCTCGAAAGGTCCTATGTATCTCGGGCTTAGTTTGCCTTTCTTACCAAATCGCATCACCCCTTTCCATGGTGACACTTTAAGTAGGACTTTGTCACCTACTTCGAAGTGAAAATCCTTACGACTTGGATCCGCGTAACTCTTCTGCCTATTCCGGGCAGCTTGGAGATTGTTACGAATCTGGACAATCTTGTCTGTCGTTTCGAACACGATCTCTGGTCCTGATAACTGGACTTCTCCAACTTCCGCCCAACAAACTGGCGATCTACACTTTCTACCGTATAATGCCTCAAAAGGCGCAGCCTTTATGCTGGTATGGTAGCTATTGTTGTAGGAGAATTCGATCAATGGCAGGTTCTTATCCCAGCTACCTCCCAAATCGATCGCACATGCACGCAGCATGTCTTCCAACGTTTGAATAGTACGCTCACTCTGACCGTCTGTCTGAGGATGGTAAGCCGTACTAAAGTTCAAACGTGTGCCCAAAGATTGTTGGAAACTCTTCCAAAAATGTGACTTGTACCTAGTATCTCTATCAGAGATAATAGCTACAGGTATGCCGTGTAAGGCTACAATCTTATCAACGTATAACTGGGCTAACATATCGGAGCTATAAGTCTCCTTGATGGGTAAGAAATGAGCTGACTTAGTCAGTCGGTCAACTATAACCCATATCGTATCATTGCCTTTCCTTGTCTTGGGTAACTTGGTAATAAAATCCATAGTTACCATTTCCCACTTCCACGTAGGAAGTTCAGGCTGTTGTAGCAAACCTGACGGTTTCTGATGCTCGGCTTTGACTTGCACACATGTCAAGCATTTTGCTACATGGGCGGCTACAGACTTTTTCAAGCCTATCCACCAATAATTTGCCTTCAAATCCTGGTACATCTTATCAGCTCCAGGATGAACGGAGTATTTGGAACTATGGGCTTCTTGGAGGATGACATCACGAAGTCCTCCAAAAATTGGAACCCATATTCGTCCGTTTAACCGTAAAATGCCGTCCTTGCTAAGAGTTAACTGCTCCTCAGTTACTCCTAACTTTTCATTAGGATAGTTAGCTTCCAACACAGCTTCCTTCTGTGCAGCTAACACCCTTTCTATCAAACTGTTCTTTATCTCCATACGCTTGGCGTTAATTCGAATGGGTTTAACCCTTTCCTTTCTGCTCAAGGCATCAGCGACTACATTCGCTTTGCCGGGATGGTATTTGATTTCACAATCATAATCATTTAAAGTTTCCATCCAACGGCGTTGCCTCATGTTTAATTCTTTCTGATTAAACAGATGCTGGAGGCTCTTGTGATCAGAAAAGATCACAAACTTGATTCCATAAAGATAATGCCTCCACAGTTTTAGTGCGAACACAACGGCACCCAACTCCAAGTCATGGGTGGTGTAATTCTTTTCGTGCACCTTTAACTGTCGTGATGCATAGGCAATAACCTTGCCTTTCTGCATGAGCACACACCCCATGCCAGTGTGTGATGCATCACAATAAACTACAAACTCTTCAGCGCCTTCAGGTAATGTAAGCACAGGAGCGTTGCTCAACTTTTGTCTCAAAACATCAAAGGATTCTTGCTGCTTAGGACCCCAAACAAACTTTACTTTCTTCTTGGTCAGGGAAGTTAAGGGTGCAGCAATCCTTGAAAAATTTTCAATGAAGCGCCTGTAATATCCTGCCAATCCCAGGAAGCTACGAATCTCCGTAGGTGTCTTTGGCTCTTGCCAATTCATAACAGCTTCAACTTTAGCGGGATCCACCTGGATACCACGCTCACTAACCATGTGTCCAAGAAATTGGACTTCTCGTAGCCAAAATTCACACTTAGAGAATTTGGCGTAGAGCTTCTCCTGACGTAGAAGTTTGAGGATACAACGAAGGTGTTTCTCGTGGTCAGCTTGATTCTTAGAATAAATAAGGATGTCATCGATGAAGACGATAACAAATTTATCTAAGTAAGGTTTGCAGACGCGATTCATGAGGTCCATGAACGCGGCTGGTGCATTAGTGAGCCCGAAAGGCATCACTAGGAACTCGTAGTGTCCGTAACGAGTCCTAAATGCAGTCTTGTGAACGTCTTCATCCTTAACCTTCAACTGATGGTAGCCTGACCTCAGATCAATCTTTGAGAAGTAACTTGCCCCTTGCAGCTGATCGAACAAATCGTCGATCCTGGGCAATGGATATCTATTCTTGATCGTGACTTTATTAAGCTCGCGATAGTCGATGCATAGACGCATCGATCCATCCTTCTTCTTGACAAACAGGATTGGCGCTCCCCAAGGAGATGAACTAGGTCGAATGAAACCCTTAGCCAGTAATTCATCTAGCTGCGTCCGCAACTCCTTCATTTCGGTGGGTGCCAATCTGTATGGTGCTCTGGCAACTGGTGCCGCTCCGGGAATGATATCGATCCTGAATTCGACTTGTCTATCTGGTGGTAGTCCAGGTAGATCTTCAGGAAATACTTCTGGGTATTCAGAGATGACAGGGATGTCATCTAACTTAGGTTTGGGCTCATCAATGATTACTTGCGCCATGTAGATGACACACCCTTTCTTCAAACACTTGGAAGCCTTGAGCATAGTCACCTGCTCAGGCAGTCCGTACTGGGTATCTCCCCGAATGGTAAGTGACTCACCAGACGAAGTCTTTATCACTACTTGCTTCATGTTACAGACAATTTGGGCCTGGTTATGAGATAACCAGTCCATACCCAGAACTATGTCAAAACCGGCTAACTTAAACGGAAGTAGAGACAGAGGAAAAGAATGGTTCTTAATGGATATAACACATCCATCTAACACAGTAGAGACGGTTTCAATGGTACCATCTGCTAACTCTACCTCATAATTCACTTTTAGGGTTTTGACAGGTAAATTCAACAATTTACAAAATTTATGATCTACGAAAGACTTATCTGCGCCTGAATCAAAAAGTACTCTTGCAAAAACATCATTTACAAGGAAAGTACCTGTTATGACGTTATCATCCTGCACAGCCTCCTTCGCATCCATCCTGAAGACTCTGGCATTAGTCTTCTTAGCCTCCTTAGGCTTCTTGTTGTACTTAGGGCAGTTAGTCTTTATGTGGCCCTTTTCATTGCAACGGTAGCACGTTGCATCTTTCATCTTCTTGCAATCCAAGGTTTTGTGTTCCTTGGACTTGCACAAACCACAAGCAAAAGACCTCGACTCGTTATTCGAGTTTGATTCGAGTCTGCACTTTCCAAAGTGCTGTTTCTTGCAAGTTTTGCATGTGGGCTTCTCTCCAGAATGATGCCCATCCTTCTTCGAATCCGATCCCTTCTTGTGATCACCGCTCCCACGGTGCTTCTTGTTCGATCTACGCGAACCATCATCTTCTCGCTTCCTCTTCTCAGCATCTTTATTCCTCAGCGATCTCTGTCGGACCGCATCCAGTGTGAGGGATAAAGACAGGTCAGTTACAGACCTGAAGGTAACTGGCCGAGAAGCTTTTACACTGGCCTTGATCTCGGGTTCTAACCCACCAATAAAACGAGCGATCCTCTCTGGCTCAGGGGTTACTAGGTAGGGAACCAACCTGGACAGCGTATTGAAGCTTGTCAGGTAAGCTTGGCAGTCGAGGTTCTTCATCACCAATGACAGAAAGTCATATTCTATCTTTTCCACCTCATGTTGAGGGCAGTAATTATCTTTGATCAGGGCAATGAATTGATCCCACGTCATGCTATACAACAGGATCTTTCCGGAGGCCTCCATCAGAGATCTCCACCATGCCAACGCTTCCCCCTTGAAGGACTGTGACACAAACTTAACAATATCCCTTTCAGCGCACCCGCTGATATCTACCACCGTGTCCATCTCGTCCAGCCATGTCATACAATCAACGGCCCCCTTTTCCCCTGTAAAATCCCGGGGCTTGCAAGACACGAAGTATTTGTAAGTGCAACCCTTGTTACGGGGTCCTTGATGCAGTACCATATGCTGGGATGGGTCACTTTGATTGTTGGTGGACTGACGGTCATCACCGTCTTTCTTGGGTCCATTCTTCTTGGGAGGAGGCTTGTTATGAGCCTCAGAATGTGTCCTTGGCTTTGAATGTGATACAGAGTGGGTCCTACTCCGAGTACCACTGTATTCCTCATATTGCCTATCCAAGGCCTGAGTAACAGCGCCATCAATGATCGCTTTTAGTTCGGCGCCCGTTAATGTAATCTGGGCGTTCTCATTTGGCGCCACTGGATGGCTATTGACTTCATTAGAGTTAGCCATTTGTATTGAACTGTTACAGAAAACAAGAACAATATTTTATTTGGAAGTTTATTATGGAATTACCCCTTAGGGTAACCCGTTAACCATGGTAACAGAAACCATATTTGGTTATCTTATTAATCGTATTAATTTAGGATTTCGATTAAAATTTATCCTAAACATAAAACAATAACAATATATATTAGCACATAAGGCTTGGTCACATGGACTATTTCATAAACTATGATTTCAGAGAATCAAGACTTTTAAGGTTTGAACCTAGTTCATTACCTTTATTAGACAGGGAGTCATAGCTACCACTGTCTTTTGGCTCATGTAGAAATGAGCAAGGCCCGTAGGCACTATATTACCACGTATGGTTAAATATGATCATCTTAATTGATGATGTAAATCCAGGATTCAGAGATCATTAAACTGGATTAGGAATCTTCTAAAGAATCCTTATTCATTTAAGCATGACATGTGATTTTCAACGAATCACTTCTGTCAGGAGTGTTAACATGTTTTAAGATGTTAACAGGGATTTGAATCTTTTAAACCGGTCTTACCATTTTGGCCCGGTCTTATATTTGACACAAGGCTAGGTTTCACACTTAAAGATTCTTAATTAATTAATTACTTAGGCAGATTAAAAGGAATGATTTTTAATTTATTTATCTCATTTATAATTTATTTATGCACAAATGGCAAACATGAAATTTATAAAAATAACACTCCATTAATTTATCACAATATTACATATCGCCCTAAACGGGTCTTTCACACATGAAATTTGCCCACGCAGGAGCTAAAATATACCAACATGCCCACGTAGGGGTCTTACAGAAGACATGCCCACGTAGGGGTCTTACAGAAAACATGCCCACGTAGGGGTCTTACAGAAAGACACAAGTCCTCGTAGGGACTAACACACCAACAATTGTCCACGTAGGGACTAAACAAACATAAGTCCACGCAGGGACTAAACATACAACATACCCTCGTAGGGGTTTATGGAAAGATAGACCCACGTAGGGGTCAATACACACAACAAACATACATACCCACGCAGGGGCTTAACAACCAATTCACCCACGTAGGGGCTCAACAATAGCTGGGAGGATTTAATAATCCTTCTTGTTCTTTCCCTTGAGCAGTCCTATTAATCCCTGGAAGAAGGTCTGCTTCTCCTGGCGGTCGCGGCGAGCTTCCCGCTCAACCTGATTCAATCTATGTAGAATTTCCTCCTGTTCTGGGGGAGAAAATCGTGGCGGCTGCGACTGCGTTCTAATGATAGGCCTGGGAGGTATTGGGTACCCCTGATTCGGGTAGCTTACCCCCCATGGATCTCCGTAGGGTCCTTGGGCATTGAGGGCGTCATAATTTGCTGCTACCATATAAGGATCTGCCTCAGCGTATCCGTAGTTGTTGTAAGCTGGAGGCTCAAACGGGTTGTAAGTACTTGGACCCGTGTACGCTGGTATTGGGTTATCAAAACCCATGGGCGGTGGCTGTTGAAAAGCTGGCTGCGAAGGCCCACCCATTTGTGGGTCCTCCTGATGAGGCGGGTAGTGACTTGCACTTGACTGTCGTGGGGAGCTGAAATGAAAGTCCCCTGGTCGCACCGACATACGTGCACCGGTTCTTCTACGCCTTGGCGGTTGAGGAGGTGGCGGTTGAACTGGTGGCGGTGGAGGTGGTGGCGTAACTGCCACAAACCGAGGATCCTCTGATGAATCTTGATGATGCTGTTGTGGCTGTGGCTCCTGGTGGTGTTGAGAATGCTGCTGCTGATGCTGCCCATGAGACGACGAGTGGTGTGATGGTGTATAATACCACTGGTGTCGATCGAACAGGGCTTGGAAACTATCTGGACCACCGTAGGGTGATCCGTGGAAGGACGATCCATCAGAAATTTCGATGGGGTGGTTCGGAGTACCACTCGCTGGCATAACGGGGTCCGTATCCTCGTCCATATCATCCGCGTAATCCCCGGAAAAGTGGTCCTCGGGACCCAGTGGGTTAAAACCCACGGGTTCCGGTATGAATCCTACCGGGTTAAATTGTCCCCGAAAGATAGGTGTAGGGTCACCATATGAATGATGAGATAGTGATCTCTGCAGCGGTACATATGAGGGCTGCGGATTGTTCGGCTCGTAAGGGTTAAGTGCGGGCGGTGTCGAGCTATGCGAAACCGACCGCCTGGCCGGCTCGAACTGGTTTCTTCGGTTCTCCCGAGGGTCGTCACTCTCGGTGTTTGATGGAGCTCGTCTTCGTGAAGATCCAGCTTCATGATCGTTGGGGGCGGTAACTGGCCCCTTTCCACGTCCTCGTGTTCGGAAGAATCTAGGAGGCATCTTTGTTATTCCTGTCAATAAAGCATGAGGTAACAATAACAAAAAATATAAAATTTAAAGGATAAAACAAATACCGAAAAGGTGGAATTTGTCCTAGGTTATAAGTCTAGACTCGAAAGTTTAGAATGTGCAATTGTGTACTGAGATTAAACACAAAAGGCTAGTGTTTAATTCACTCAGAGTTGGCTCTGATACCAACCTGTCACACCCCGATTTCCACGTGTCACCGGTGGGCCCGGTGGGGGAGTATCGTGACGTGGTTGGCAACGTAATAGTCAAACAACACAATATAATAATGCACAGCGGAAGCAAATTTAAATAAGATACAACCGAATTTATTTATTGTAAACAAGTCACAATTATCCGGTGTTTATCCACAGTAGGATCGAATAATAAAAATATTGTTTATGGTTCAACAGACATCGGCATCTTAAGTTTGCGAGACTTCTAGTGATGCTTAGGAGAATCCCAGCCTATTTCGCCTAGTACCTGCATTTAATCTTTTTGGGAAAAATACGTCAGTTTACACTGGTAAATACATTCAACTGACTCATTTTGAAAATGATTGAAAATTGGTTTGGATGCACATGGCATAAACATTTTATTTAACTTGGGAGAATTATTTAATATGATAATCTTGTGAACGAATTACATGTTACTTATGCGTTCAGTAGCCCGGAACGTATCCGGGTTAAAGATCAATAGACACACCACTTTTCGTGAGTTATACACGGGAGTACGCCTACACCCCGTGCTCAGGTCGTGGCCATCTCGTAAGATAATGCCGAGGATATCCGGGACATGGTCATTAACCCCCCAAAGGCTGTAAAGTAAACACATCTGTTTAAAACGAGCCGATCAAATTATTCAATTACCCACTAAGCGTGGAGATTTGATGCCCGATCAAGCGATACGCTATGTACCGTAACCCAAGCCCGTATAGGGAAAATAAGTTAAAAGTATTTACCTTGATGCAAAGTATAGTCACAATAAGCAAATAGCAAGTAGCTTTTACTGTTTCTCCTAATCTGGAACGAAGGTTAAATATAACCTATTAGAATCCTAGCGGGTCTTTAATTATGCTTAAGCTTAGACCGGCTAGTTTCGATGATACGGTTCGTACGCTCGATTAAGCGAAGACCGGATAGAATGTGATTCAGACCCGAAAAGTTTGAAGACTTGTTTAATATGGGTTTATTATTCACATTCTGGATTTTGAGATAAAACCGATAAGGTTTGACCCGTTTCGGCTAATTTATGTAAACTTGTTACATAAACCGAGCCGAACGCGTAATATGCGTAACGGGTATCCGTAAGAGCCATATACAGGTTTCCTAAGTTAATATGCTTCAAATATGTTGTGACATCAGTAAGATGTCTTTCGTTATGCCCCGAACTAATTTAAACACAAACTATGCCCCGTAGGGGTAGTTTGGTCATTTTAAAGTTTGTAAAAGCGTTTATATGTTCAACTGAGTTACAGGTCTGATGTAAACAGCAAACATATTCATTTTGATGTGTTATAACAGTAGGCTAAGGCATATATGTGAAATTTATCATATTTAACCAAACTATGCCCCGTAGGGGTATTTTGGTAATTTCACATAAGCCGCAAAGCTCAAAAACGAAGTCTGAGTCTATTAACCTTTGCTTACTGTTAAAATATCATAATTTGCCTCATATATCAGTAGGTATCAACCCGGGTATGTCTAATATGATTCTAAGACACACTATGCGTTAAAAACGCTAATTATGGCGATTAAAGGCCATTTCCGGGTTTCATACTTAAATCTGATATTTTTATATTTCCAGAAGGCTTAAAATAATTTATTTAACATATGTGATCAGTAGCAAAAGGTTTGGAGTCGTTTAGATAAGTAAAACTCATTTTATGGCCCGTAAGGGCAAAACCGACAATTAACGGGTTAAGCCTATGACTATGAGTTATGCTCGTCCTAAAATTAATTAAAAATCTTTAAAATTCCCAAAATAATATATTACATCAGTGGGTAATTCGTTTGATACCAAAAAGTATGTTTAACTAGGCTATACGCTAATTACGCCATTATGTTAACATAAAGCATTAGTTTTGCGATAATGAGCATAACTCTTAATCTACAAGTCAAACTGATGTCAAACTTTGCATACAAGTCTATATATCAGTAACTAAGGTTGCTACACTTTTACATCTTCATAAATCATGTTTTAAGGTAATAAGGGCATAACGGTCAACATATGAACAATTAACGGAAACTTGCATATTAATTGGATAACTAATGAACCGAGGTGCATGATCACAGAGGGTTGTTCTAACATGTAACCTAGTCCAATTAAAGCTCTGAGGCATTTCTAAAATATGCCTAAACGGGTCAGAACTGAAAGTCAAAGTGAAAGTCAAACTATGTGACTTTCGGTTCCGAACCGGGTCTAAACAGGAAATAGTCGGGTTGAACAGGTTTGGACATGTTCTTACACTAATTACTAAGTTATAACACTAATTAAACAGGTTATATATGATCTAGATAGCTAATTATGCATAAATGACCTTTTAATAATTCTGTTGACTTTTTAAGTAAAGGTTTGACCCGACATTTGACCTGTTTAGGATGGTGATCAGGGGAAACCCTTTTGGGGTTTTATTACCCACATAAATACCATTCTAAAACTACTTTTAATTCGAGATAAGACTGAGTCATTAGTGACTAATCTCGAAGTCAAACCGTAATTACGACGGTTTGACTTTTAGCTAATTAACTAAGCTAAACACAACCAAATAAGAACTAGCAGACTTACAATAGTCCAATGCACGACTTATGATCAGAAGGGAGAGTTCCTATGCTCCAGGATGCTCCAAAGATCAAATGCAAGTGTGAAGAAAAATGATGAACTTGGATGGCCTTATATAGTGGTTCCACACACCATAATAGCTTGACAAATAGGTCTATGAGTGCCCACAATCGATTGACATGTGCCCTAGGGGCTTAGGGGACGTTTTAGGGGCCAGGAGAAGTGGAAAAACGAGTTAAAGTCGCGAAAATACGAATTGGCAGACCACCAGCGTTTTTTTCGGAGCTGGGCACACCCTCGCGTAGCGCGAGGGTCCGTCGCGCGACGCGACCCCATCTGCAGATCAGCATTTTGATTTCATTTGTTATTCAGTCCTTGGCTCTTCAAAATTCGAATAGGCACTGATTTATTGCACTTTAAACTTCCACAATTGATCTACTAAGGCCTTAAATCATATACCCACTTTGTCAAGTCCCCGGGTAACTTTATTTTCACCCGAAAAGTCCTAACTTTCGACGTTTACGCTTTAACGCTTCGCACACGAATTTGGTCATATCTTTCTCATACGTTAACGAAACTTTATGAAATTTTTATGGTGCATTCTCATGAGCATAATTAATATTTACAAAGCTTCGGGTTCGTCAAAAGGTCACTCAGAGGTATAAATTAAACATGTTGACACATTTGGTCCCTGTAGTTTGAAATCACTCACATTTAGCTTCGTATGATCCATGATTTATTCGTTTGAAGGTATGAGCATCGTGTAGGGTTAATATACATCGTATTTATTCACAGTTGACACTTAGAACACGTATATTCACATACTTTCTACATTTGTCAACTTTGGTCCTTCCATAACATTTCTTTCACACGTTTAAACTTTATGACACGTGTCAACATGTTATAGGACGTGAATTTCCGAGGTGTTACAAATTATTTCTTAAATCTTGGTACATTTTATTATTACGAGGATGCATGGTATACCTAGATTTATGAGCTTCTTCTAAAATTTTATCTCTTAATTCTCCTTGCTTAGGTACCCAAATTCTTTTCTTATGGAATCTCTAAATTCCATCCTTTCCTTGCTCTAATTCCTTTATTCTTCCTTTCATTCCTTCAGTATCGTCTTTGATTGCTGTTTCTTGAACCTTCTTTAATTGTTCCATTAAATCTAACTGTAGATTTAATCTAAGAGCACGAACCCGTCATTGTTTCTCATGATACTTACGACTTAAAGCATCTGCTACCACATTTGCCTTTCCTTCGTGATATTGAATATCACAGTCGTAGTCACTTAGGATCTCCATCCATCTCCTTTGTCTCATGTTCAACTCTTTTTGCCCAAATATGTACCTTAAACTTTTATGATCCGTATAGACAGTAAACTTACTTCCATACAGATAATGTCTCCAAATTTTAAGGGCAAAAATTATGGCTCCTAATTCTAAGTCATGAGTTGTATAGTTTTCCTCGTGCTTTTTCAATTATCTTGAAGCATACGCAATTACCTTCTTGCGTTGCATTAGCACACATCCTAATCCTAGCTTAGAAGCATCACAATATACTTCAAAATCTTCAGTTCCTTCTGGTAAGGCTAGAATTGGGGCATTGGTCAACTTTTGCTTTAAAATTCTAAACGCCTCTTCTTGCCTAGGTCCCCATTCAAACTTAACTGATTTACAGGTTAGCTTAGTTAATGGCACTGCTGTTTTGGAAAAATCCTTAATAAAGCGCCTATAGTATCCAACTAATCCTAAAAAGCTTCTAAATTCCATAACTGTTTGTGGGACTTTCCATTTGGCAATTGCCTCTATCTTAGCAGGATCTACGTGAATACCTTCGTGATTCACCATGTGTCCTAGAAATTGCACTTCTTTTAGCCAAAATACACACTTCGAGAATTTGGCGTAAAGCTTTTCTTTTCTTAACAAAGTTAAGAGTGCATGCAAGTGCTGACAGTGCTCTTCCTGATTCTTGGAATAAATAAGTATATCGTCAATGAAGACAATTACAAATTTATCCAAGTACAGTTTACAGATTCTATTCATCATGTCCATGAATGCTGCGGGAGCATTTGTTAACCCGAAGGGCATGACTGTAAACTCGTAATGACCATACCTAGTTCTGAAGGAAGTTTTAGGTATGTCTTCTTCCTGTACCTTCAATTGATGATATCCGGAGCGTAAATCTATCTTAGAAAAGTATCTAGCTCCTTGAAGTTGATCAAAAAGATCATCAATCCTAGGTAATGGGTATCGATTCTTAATTGTAACCTTATTTAATTCCCTATAATCAATACACATTCTCATAGACCAATCTTTCTTCTTTACAAACAACACTGGTGCTCCCCAAGGGGATGAACCAGGTTGTATGAATCCTTTACTTAGTAATTCATCTAATTGCTTTTTCAATTCTAGCATTTCAGTAGGTGCTAACCGATAAGGTGCCTTGGCTATCGGTGCAGTTCCGGGAATTAGATGAATTCTAAATTCTACTTCCCTATCAGGTGGTAATCCAGGTAGTTCTTCTGGGAATACATCTGGGTATTCTGATACTACTAAAATTTCCTGAAGTTCCTTTCCCTTAGTGTTAATGATTACTGAAATCATATACACTATTCCTTGCTTTCGTTCATAATTAGCAACTTTCATTACTGAAATGAACTTTGGTGGCTTGCGTGGCTTATTTCCTGTAACCATAATTACTTCTCCGGTGGGTGCACGAATCTCTATAGAGTTCTTATCACAGAGGATTCGAGCATGGTTGGCTACTAACCAATCCACTCCTAACACAACATCGAATCCAGCTAAATTCATTGGTAATAGGTTTGCATGAAATTTATGACCTGAAAGTTCTATATTTTCTTTTTGCAAAACCTTATCTATTTTAACAGAATTTCCATCTGCGGTTTCGACTGTAAAAATCTGCCTAAGGTTGGTTAAGGTTAAGTTAAGAGCTTGGCAGAATGTAGTATTTATAAAACTTTGGTTTGCACCAGAGTCAAATAATACTTTTGCGTAAACATTGTGAACTAGGAACGTACCAGCTATCACGTCAGGGATTAGCTCGGCTTCCTGAGTAGTTAACTGGAATGCTCGAACATTCTTCTTGGTAGCTCCGTCGGTTGGCTTGGCTTTATTGTCTGCTGGTTTAACCAATTTAGGGCATTCTGGTTTAAAATGTCATACTTCTCCACAGTTATAGTAGATCTTTGTTTTCTTTATGCAGTCTTCTTCGCGATGTCCTACAACTTTGCAAAAGTTGTAGGTTACATTATATCTTCCATAATGTTTCTTTCTGCAATTCCTGCAGAACGGCGGAGTTGAGGTTTGCCATGTTCCTCTTTTCTTGAAGTTGCTATTATTACCCATACGAAATCCTTGGGTAATTTTCTGAGCCAGTTCCTTTTTCCTGTTTTCATCTCTTGTGCGTATCAACTCGTCAGTTAGGGTGTTAGCTAATTCTACCGCATCGTCAATAGTGCGAGGTCTCGCGGCTTTAACGATATTACGGATTTCGCTAATTAATCCCCAAATATAGCGAGAAATGAGCACCGGCTCTGGCGAAGCCAGGGTTGGTACTACTCTAGCATACTCGAAGAATGTCGAAGTATACCCTCGACAGTCTACATTCACCATCCGGTGGTTCAGAAATTTATTCGCCATTTGTTCCTTTTCATATTCGGGACAAAATTTTCTTTCTAACAAACTTTTAAATTCTTCCCAATTCATGGCATAGGCCACATTTCTTCATTTGGCTTGAAGTACTGTATTCCACCATTCTAGCGCCCCTTCTTTGAAAAGATTCGACACGTACATAACTTTGTCGTTTTCGGCACATTTACTTATTATGATCACTGCCTTGGTTTTCTCTAACCAACGCAGTGCCGCAGTCGCTCCTTCATTTCCTGCAAATTCAGCTGGTTTACAAGCAAGAAATTCTTTGTAAGTGCAACTAGGTGTTGCAGCTTTCATTTTCTTAGGGAGCGGGGCCTGCCGTGGATCATTATTGTTATTAGTATGATTACCACCTCTGTTTACGCTATTACTGAAGTTATCTTCAGAAGTACGTTTGCTAGGAATGATTTGTTGAGGTTCAACAGGTTTCTGGGCAGCAGCAAGGATTGCTGGAATAGCATTGGCTATCCCTTGAGCAACGATATTTTCTATATCTTGTTTAGTCATAAAGTGATCCTCCTGGTGTTGCTCAGATTGATTAACCTTGTTAACTGGTTCATTATTAGCGTTTTCCATCTGATAATTAATATATATAATTTATTAGTACAAAATAAATAACAATTATGCACAAAGCAATCATACACATTTCACAACACAAATATATATCCAAAATTATCGATTTCTCGATTCCCTTTTTATATATCCTATTATGCATCCGTACACACCTTTATCTTACAAAGTTTTATTTGTAGGTTATTTTACAGACTTATTTTATTATTACTTTTACTATTATACAATCACAACTTTATCACCATCCTCTCCCTAGGTATTTTAGAAGTGACGTTCCCTCTCGTCGTACTTCCAGGAGATCTGTTCTCCTACCTCCCGAATCCTATTCCCTGCACCTATCAGCTCCTCGCCAAAATGGCGGAGTTCAGCTAAATTTTCATTACTCATTGGTTGATTTGGTATAGGTTCTGGATCGAACTGAGGGAAAAAGGTATAAGGATTATTGAGGAGGTTTTGAAACTGCCAATCGTTAGTCCACCACTCGTCCATTTCTCCTAAAGGTTGAGTATGGATCAGAGGGTCTGGCATGGTCGGTTCTAAGTTTATTGGAAGTTGAGTTTCGGCAGGATAATGGTAGAGGTTGTTATTTATGGGCCTGAGAATATCACAGCTTGCCAGTACGCGATCCAATTCCTCCTGTAATGGCAATTCCTCGACTTGCTTAGAACTTTCCCCAATTTCCATTTCTACTTGCCTGGAATATTCCCCGATTGCAATTCTTTTTCCTTTATCTATGGGATTCTCTATTTTGGGAACTCTCCTAGTTGCTGGTTTCCTCCTGCGTACACGCCTCCAGCCTACGAATCTTCTTCTTTTCTTAGATTTTGGTTTCTCCAGAGGTGGAGCGTTGAATTCCATAGGTTCTTCTATATCGGGTATGTAACCAGTAAAGTCTCTGGAAACTTCTATTTTCACCGGATAGAGATTGAGATTCTGAAGGGCTTCAGATAACTCATTCATGCTGTTTAGCATATAGGCAAAATATTAAGTTAAGACTTTATAACAAAATTTCACAGATAATCTTCAAGTATTATTGCATATCGTGTGACTAATTTAATACAAAGAACAACTGAAAATTAAACATACTAGGATTTATTGTAAACTTATTTATTTACTGGGTAAAGTTTCTGGATTGTAGGTGATAAGGGTGCTAGGACTGAGACAGGTATTTAAAGATTTGTATTTACTGTTACAGTGGCTAGCATATAGAGATCTGCCCATTTTTCATCTAACTTGTCTTCCCATGGTGGGTTACTGCCTAATTTCTGGATTTCCTGATTAACTCTCATTTCTTTTGATTGAGATTTCTTTATTTTCTCCTGACTTTTCCTAATAATCAAACTTCTTTTATTAGGAGAAAGTGGTTCCTCATAATGGGCTTTACGAACAAATATTCCTTCCTCAGTATCTACTGAGTATCTTGAGGATTTTGATTGGGATGAACTTCCTTTCTCTTTTGGTGAACTATCTAATTTAAGATAGATGTTCGAAAGTTTTTGCTTACCCATACTGTAATTAGCAAGTAGTCAGTTAATAAAACACATAATCACAAAATGGTAATCAGGAAAAAATTACGTATTTCTAAATACTTAATTAGCTTAACTCAGTGGCTCTGATACCACCTTTTTCTGTCACGACCCCCAGCCCAGTTTGACCCGGTTCAGGAGCCGCGGGACAGAAAATCCCGTGGTATTTATTTAATTGAGTTTGACAGCGGAAGATTTTAACAAGATCTTTTTAAAACTGAAAATGCACGATTATTTTATTTCATAATTCGTGATAAAACCCCGGTAATTTACAATCAGATGATTTCACTGGGAAATCTTTATTTTACAAAACATGTTTCTTTATTTATATTGAGCCACTTCCTTAAACTTGTAGTGCTTCGCGGCACTTTTCCTGGATCACAACAGATCACCTGAAACATGTTTGAAAAATGTTTTGTCAGCAGGGAAATACTGGTGAATCATTCTTTTTACTAAAACGACACGTTGTTATAATTTACAGTATTAAGAGAGATTACAATGTTTATACATATCAACCATCTACCCACGGTATTTATCACTCGACCACCTATTGGCTATCTCGTTGTCCAATGGTGTCTGTGATTATGGTCATATCACCCCTTGGTTAACCCGTTGTCCAATGGTGACGGTTATCAAGTATTGTATACAAAACCCCACATACCGGCTGTAATATTGAGATTACAAAGACTTAATCCCTGTAATTATAACTTTGAAAGTAAACTTGATTTTTAAATCAAATTTGATAAAAAGAGAATGACTCACTTTGCAGATTTAATACGGGCAGAGTCTATCCTACTGATTAGCCTTGTTAACCTAGTTTAAATAACAATGCACACAAACTAGGTTAGTAACTAATACAACATTTACGATAACTCACGAGATTAAACCCTCACAACGAATGACAAAGTGTGATACTTAAACATCCATCGAATTCACGACAAATGACAAAGCATAACCCTAATGTGGGCAGCACTTAAACATCCATTGGATAGTTTCAATCGATCGGACATTGAATCGTAGCAGCGATCGAGTTATTACCCTGTTGTCGCGGCAACATTTCGTGATTGGTGTGTGTTTCTGTAGTATTTGGACGATATCTTAGTGCAAGAATCGAATTTTAACGTCGAACGAATGCTAGAAACCAAGTCCCACACCCCTATATTTATACCTGAAAAACAACCCCCTCGCGTGGCGCGAGGGGCTGTCGCGTGGCGCGAGGGGTGCTATCCTACCATAGGGTAGCCCCGTGTCCCAGTAGGCTTGCTGAGTTGGTCGTTCATCAAATTGCGAATCACACGTAAAACTGTGTTGATATTATCAACTAGGGTTTTACCCCCCCTGAGTTTTTGGGGCCCTGATCCTGATTCCGATTGTTCTGAAAATTTTAGGGTTTATGAAGGATCACTTGAGGGTCTCAATTAGGGTTTCCTATTGGACAAAATAAAATAATAATTAGGACTTTTGATGAGAGTTGTTACAACAAATACATTGATGATGCATGTTATTCATTTTTATTGGTCGCGACTTGAAACAGTTTAGACAGTGCTCATAATTAATTAGTAGACTTATCAGACAGACTAGTAGTGCCAACAAGGGTTCAGTACTCAGATAAACGACACACTTAGGACACATATTTAGTTCCTGAGTTAATATGATACTAAAACCCATGTGAGAATATAAGGGATTATGTTGATACTTTCCGGTAGACAAACGAACACTAAAAACTAACCGAAACTAGCTATAAATAGCCAAACCAACATAATTCAGCAAAATTAAACAAAAATCAGCATTTTCTAGCTTATGTAATATTCAGAAATAGTGTTTGAATGCCCAGAATAACTTAAAAAGTATTGGGAACATTATCAAGACATAAACGCATATCATACTACACAAGTCACATAAATTGATCTTCTAGCGATCCGATCACAAAACAAACATCCGACTACTAGCTAGACACATTTTATGAACTAGTTAACATATTCAAACAACATTAAACTAGTGTAATTTGTCATACACCAAGAAATACATCAAGAACCCCTAAACATGTTAATTCCCTAACAAAGTAACACTTTTCATCACCTATTAACACTTAACCATTTTTTACAAGACTTGATACCCCCCCCCCCCTTCATGACCGTCCCCATGGGACCCATACCCCTTCACCGTTGTTGACTAATCTACATAGATGGTCAAAGATCCTTAATTTTAATCCATGGGTTAATAGTTTGGAGGGAAGATAAAGACCATGGTGTTAAACACCTTATTTACTCATCTAATCTTTCATTTTCAATTCACAAGAAAATCATAAACACTTTCTTCCTCTAGTCTCCTAGACTCGGCCGAAACCACACCCCCCATCCTCACTTTCAAACATTTTCAAGCTAATCCAAGACAATTATAAGGTGTATCAAGCACATTCAAGAAGGTGTCAAGCATTGGAAGTGGAAGGACCACTCTAGGGAGCTATTATCCACCATCTTTGTGTCATCTTCATCATCTTGTTCATCTTGTTTCTACCCTAGCCTTGTGCTAGTAGTAAATTTCTTGTGCACCCATTTTTCATCTTGTTCAAGTAGATGTAACTTATGTAGAACTTAAAATCTAAAAGATCTTACAAAACCAAGATGAAGAACACTTTAATCAAACTAAAAATCACAAGAAAAGAAGTTGTTTATGATGTGTTATGATGTTGTTTAGTTGGTTGTTTGTGTGTTATGATGATGAACATTACATAAAGTCTTACTAGATGATGATTAAAAACATGATCTAACAAGTTTGTATGAGGATCTTGAAAAGATCCATAGTGAACATGATGTATGAAATGGATGATCTTGGAAATGAATTTTGTAATGTGTAGAACTTGTCACACATGAAAAATGGTTTCTTGAAGGATGTATGAGCTTGAAAAGTAATGTTGTTAAAAGTGTAGATTTTTACAACTTACAAAGTATGTTTTACTTGGAAAATAAAGGAACTTGAAAGATGTAAATTGTTAATATTTGTAAGATTGTTACATACAAATTTTAGACTTATGAAAGATGGATGAAAACAAGTTTATAAAAGGGGTTTCTAAAAAGTTTGGTGAAATTATAAAGTAAGTATGATTTTTAACAAAACAAACATACTTAAAAACCATACAAAAATACTACATGTTCACATGTTCATCCTAGTATATTTGATGATATGTTATGTTGAAAATTGTTGTGGGAAAATTGTTGATGATTTTTGAAAAGAAAATGATATGTTTTGAAAACATGGAAACTCCATTTTCAAAAGGAAACTATAGCTAAATTTTTGTAGAAATCAAACACTTCGAAAATATTTTTACAACAAGGTTCTTATAAGAAAGCTTGTTCAAAATTAATAAGTGTAAAAATTCCCACAATTTTTGTATAAATATACAAGCAAGAAAAGTATGGTTTTTCAAAAATAAAATGGATATAAATATATATTTTAGGAAATATATATTTAGTGGTCACTTGATCTATGTGCTATGTGTATATTGTTTGTATTAGTTATACTAAAAATTAGGGACTTGAAATAATAACAACAAACAAATACAATAAACATCTCAAATAAAAATTCCAAGAAAAATTCACACATACGCTTCGGACACAATTATTGGACTATTTGGACACTCGGACATAATGGTCACACACTATATATATATATATATATATATATATATATATATATATATATATATATATATATATTCCGGATCAAAAATAATATATCAAGGCTTGGTGAAAGATATATTTTCTGAAAACCGAACAAGTGACAAAATATATATTTTTACAAGTATATAAAAATATATCATATTTTGTCAAACATGAAAATATGTCATTTTTGAAGTGTATGAAAATATTTATTTCATAAACATTTTAAGAAAATATTATTTTGGTAGAAACTAAAATATATATTTTTTGAATTAATCTTAAAAATAAATTATTTTTAAGATGTATGTGAATATTTGTATTTACCAAGCCTAAGATATAAATATTTCTATAAACATATATTAAAATGTATATTTTAAGAATACAAGATAAATGATTCTAAATATGCAAGAATAATATTCCGGCAAAGTTGAACCTATATTAAGTATGAAATACTTAAGTAAATACAAGGATATGCGTATTCCTATATGAACAAATACATGCCAACCTATACTACCAACACTTGGTAAAATATACCATTATACAAGTATAATACTAAATTATAAGAATATGAAGTTAAATATACCAAATACTCATAATACAAATGTACCTATACTTGGGAATGTGTATAAGTGTATAATACCTAACAAATAATTAAGGCTAAGAGTCGTTACAAGAACGAGGTGTCTAACAAAACCTAGCACGTTTGTAGGTTGCGACACGACCCGAGGAAACCGAATTTGAGTACGCACTATTACAGACGCAAACTTGTGAGTTCATGTCCCCCTTTTCTCTTAATTGTTTTCGGATTTATAACTATCGGGGGTGAAATACATGTCTCAATGGTATGTTTTAGCTAGGGAATGAACTGTTAGATCATGTGAGCGAATAGTATCTCTCTTAAGTGCCATTAATCTTGTACAGACCGAGGGGCAGAAGTGGTAGATCTTTCGGGTGTAGCGAGCCCCACTCTTAGGTCCTTGTGTGGCCCATATAGTGCTTTTGTTGTTCCAACCGAGTGGACTGGTGAAAGTTCGCTAGGTTTGAGTGCTTCCTATGTCGCCACACATATTAATGTCTTTGCAAAACATTAATGATCTGTTCATAGACGCTTTACATCCTGTTGTTAAAAGATCACTCAAATGTTTAAAAGTTTATTTGGAACTCACTCAAAATGCATGAACTTGCTCAACTTTTGTTGATTGTTTTCAAACTTACATGTATTTCAGGGAATTAGATGGATCTTGGTGTCGGCGTTACTTTCAAGCTTTTGGGTTACAAGTCTCGATGTCATCCCTTTTGGAGGGTTTGGTCCATATATCTCATCTTTGATGAGATATAGGATGCAAAGCCTCATGTTTTAAATCTTTTGTTGAACTAGTCCTTTCATGGAACTTAAAACTTATTTTGGTGTGTAACTTAACTTAAACTTATGTTGGTTTGAAACTTAAACAACTTGTGGGTTGTAATGTTTTAACTTATGAATGGATGAAAATCGTTGTTTTAATCATGTAGTTGTTTACTATTATCGTGTGCAATGAAAAATGATCAAGTCACACCGCACGCTTCCGCAATTTAATGGGTGTGATAGGTTGGTATTATAGCTTCGATTATAGTGAACTAGGATTCCTTCTCGAGTCTAGTCTACAATCATTAGGATCCTCTCACGAAAACATTTTTACAACAATAAAAGATGTTTTTCATTGCATTTACAAAAATGCCAAGATCCACTACTCAAAACGTATTTCAAAAGTAAATGAATAAATAATGTCCTCGCTGTTGTTTGGTCGACATTAATTGGGGCATAGTCTTTATGGAA
This sequence comes from Helianthus tuberosus, assembly GCA_030545235.1. NCBI lineage: Eukaryota > Viridiplantae > Streptophyta > Magnoliopsida > Asterales > Asteraceae > Helianthus > Helianthus tuberosus. Next base: position 113,918,658 of record CM060399.1, read on the forward strand.
TAGACTTGCCAAACTAGAAATGATTCAAACAAGAACAATGTGGTTACATGTGATATGTTACATTTACTTGCCTATGTATACTAAGTAATGTTGTTATTCATTGATATATATATATATATATGTGTGTGTGTGTGTGTGTACGGATTATTTTTGCCAGGGTACTATGGCATCATCTGCGAGTAGTGGCATTTATAATGACCATGACCACATGGAGGTATCATCTGATGACGAGCCCATTGAGGAGATCATTCCTTCTGACGATGAGGACCTCGACGACTTCCAGCCATTCGCACTGCCTGACCATGACATGGAGGATGATGTTCTAGATGTGGGGCCACAGCTAAACGAGTTTGTTATCATTGGTCACCCCGATGGAGCTCACATTGTCGACTATATTCCATTGGATGTTGTTCCCCTCGTTGTGGTCCCATGATTTATCGCTGTGTCTGATGACGAGGATGATGTCCCCGTCACCCACATGGAGTACCTAGACGACGATATTGAGGGTGGTGAGGTCATTGACGTTGCTATCCTAGAGTTCTCCTCACCTGTTGTTTCTGTGATAGACATTTCCTCTTCTGGTGCTAGTGATGACGCGTCCTCCTCAGCCATCCGCCGTGCTGGATTATGGTCGAATGCCACCGATAGTAGCTTTGATACCATACCCATCGCTACCCAGTCTCCTGTTCATACCCCTGCTCTTATTTCGACCCCCATTGCTACTCTTGCCATTGTTCCATCTGATACACCGACTCCTCACTCTACATCCATTACTCCTACTGCTGGACACCCATTTACATCACATGTTACGGATCCTCACCGTATTGACACACCTATCATATTCTCTCATGAGATTCCAGCACCCCGCCCTGGGGATGTCACTTCCCAACAGCCGACTTAACCCGATACTGGTGTACTAGTCGATCACTTGTCCACACCATACCCCTTGCCAATTATGTCTGAGTCCGATCCATACCATCCGTGTCACCATTCTGTATTCACTTCTGATGATGTTACTCTCTCTTTTCAGCTACAGTTCCAGGTTCTTTCCCACCGGGTTAGAGAGTTAGAGCAGTTTAGGGATTCTATGCCACCACCACCACCAGTCTATCCTCCACCATCCATTCCACCACCTCCACCGAGTTCACGTCCATTTGCTAGTCTTAAGGCTCGTGTGCTCACCTTGGAGCAGCGAGCCAATCTCTCAGATACACGTATGAGCCACGTCCTGGATGAGATGGATCATCTCCACAATTTGGTTGTCCCCGCCCCACCTCCATCTCCTCCAGCACCCTAGACATCTTTTGTTTGCAGGTACTTTTGCGTGGGAGTCACAGACCCACTTGCATGTATGTATGAAAAACAAGTTTGAGCTAGAGACACTTGAAGACCTTGGAAGACCAATGTAGGAGAAAAGACTTACTACTTTTGTGTATTATGACTTGTATGACCGAGGCGATGTAACCTCGAGTCCCTTTTGTTTTTTTTCTACAAAACAATGTAACAAGTTGTCTGATATATAAAAGCTCAGTGGTTGTTTTCTTTATTATAAATTGTTGTTTATGTGTGTGCATGTGTTGCTTATGTGATTGCATGTTTGGATGATGTGATGATCATTTGTGTTATATATATATATATATATAACATAAGTGTCTATATATGCAATGTGACATTTATTTGGTGAATATTTGTCTAACCTACCCGATACTTCTTGATAGAAGATAATGCCACCAAGACGAAACACCAACTCGAACCCACTACCAAGGACAGAAGTCGAACTAAATGAGCGCATCTTATTGGCGATCGTGCAGCACGGAGCCAACCGCTTCGAGCAAAGCGGTGGTACACCAGGAAACAATCCCCCTACTGGTAATGTTATGTCATCTATGACACATTACAATACACTTGTGTATTCTCTTCGTGCTTTGTCAATGCTCACTCGTGATTTGTTGTTGCAAATATTTCAGGTTGCACGTACAAACAGTTTTTGGATTGCAAACCTTTGAACTTCGATGGCACTGGAGGTGCCGTCGCGTTTGTGCGATGGACTGAGAAGACAGATTCAGTCCTAAGGATGAGCAAATGTCTGCCTGAAAAAAGGGTTACCTTCATTTCTGGGTTGTTCTTAGACGGTGCACTTTATTGATGGAACCTACAGGTTCAGACCAAAGGTGAAGCTGTTGCATACGCTATGAGCTGGGACGAGCTCAAAGAACTTATGAGGAAGAAGTACTGATCAAAGGCTAAGATTCCAAAACTCGAGACTGAGTTTTGGAACTTAAAGATGGACGGACCGAAAGTTGCTGAATACATACAACGCTTCCATGATTCGTCAAGAGTTATTCCCTACTTGGTGGAACCTGAGTTTATGTAACACCCCAAAAACCGAGATTGAATATAATGGAATATTTTCTTGTTTTATGGTGTTAAATAAAAATAACTAAGTTATTTGACTTAGTTAAAATTTCAAGTCTTATAGTAGAGAGTATGGTTGTGATAAATGGGATAATATGGAAACTAAAGGGACTAAAGGTGGGAATTTGGATGGAAGTTTGCAACTAAATAGAATGTGCAGGAATTTTGTGTGTGTCGACACACATAGAAGGAAAAGGGAGGTTCTTCCCCAAAACCTCATAACTAAAGAAATTAATAGAGAAAATGGAAGCTAAACTCTTGCATGAATGAAGAATTATCATCATCTCAACCTAAAAAACGAGTGTATAGGGATCATGTCGAGATGGACTCAAGAGTGAAAGGCTAATGGGTCAAGAAGAGGCAAGGAAGCGGATACAAACACGGACACACAAGGTAAGTGAATTTCCGAAATCTCACTTCTTAGTACATAAATGAAGCTTGTTGCATGAATGTTAGGACTTAGGTAGGAATGGTTATGAGATGTAGGTAAATGAGACAAGAAATGTTGTAGTAAGTTGTTATAGATCAAACATAATGGAAAATGCTAGGTAAGATCAAACGGGTCAAAACGTAGAAAGTAATATAGCAAGACATGGTAGTTGGTTTGATCTTGGGGTTAATAATTAGAAGGATATGGGGGCTTGAACGATGTTATTACACGTCTTGGAACTTCCGGGATATGTGACGAGTGGGCGAAACAAACAAAAAACGGAAATTCAGCGTTTGTGCTGCAGAGAAGGCATTAACGACGCTAGGGGTGGCGTCGGTGATGCCCTGCCCTGCTGCAGCCGATGCACTATGTTGCTGCCTATGCGGGTTCGATGCCGGAAACTCATTTTTCGCACTTTTCTCACTTTTTTACTGTTTCCAACGCCCCAATAAGCTGCCCAAAGGTACCCTAAGCCTACTATAAAGTTTTTGTGGGGTTTGGATAAGAACGGAAAGCCATAGGAACATGTACGGAGACGTGACCGGTACACTAACATAAATAATTGTGGTTTTGATATTATATGGCTAAGTCATACAGGTAAGATCTTTATCGTATGTATATGATATAGGGTAAAGTAGAAACCATAGCTAAATGTGTTTAGATATGGATGTACGTGTGGACTCGTATGTATGAGAAATTACGCATAGATGTAGTGTTTATGATTTGTTTAATGGTTATGTAAGCATGTATGACGTACGAAAGAGTTTGGGTAGGGAGGTATGCAGGTTTGTAGTAGGTTTTTCGTACACGAAAGAGTTGATTTAGATGTTTTGTACATGTGTTATTACATCTTACGTTTCCAATGAATGAGACTCAAACGAAGATAAATATGGTGTTAATATATAAGGATTTACGACGTTAACCGAATTGTTTTGAGGATTGAAATGAAGTGCAGGTATAGTATTGTATGCTCATCAAAGGATAGACCTTGGAATGAAATGCTCGAACTCAGAAGGATAACTAGATGGAAACTTACATGAGAATGAAACGCGACGTGATCCTATAATTATACACTTAGATCATATAATGCTTCAAGTACTAATAATGTGAATGTATGTGGTGAATGCAGGTTACACAGACTTACGGATTATGGTTATCATGAGACGTAAGGGATTGAAGATCGAGTCATAACACGGATTGTATGGGAATGTGTGGTCTTATGGATAGTAAATATATGATATGTGTTATGTATTAAATGAAACAAAAAATGTAATTATCGTTCAAGACTCACCACAGAAAGGAATTTCAATTACGTTGGAACGTTTTTAATAAAAGAAATATTATGGTACGTATTTCCGCTGTGACTTTTTGGGTTAAACATGTTTAGGGCATAATAGTTTAAGAGGATTGAGAGGTTTATCTGGGGACTTGCTCCAGAAATTCTGAGCATGGTCACTGCTTCAAAGCCTCCTACTATCGCTGAGGCTATTGATTTGAGTGTGACACTTACTGAAGAGGTGCTTCGTTTAGGGAAATTCTCAAAGTCTGGTGCTAATAAGAAGGAGACTCATATGGAGTCTTCAAGTGATAACAAGAGGAAGTTTTTGAACTTTAAGAAGAGCACTCGGGCAAACAATGATTCCAACAAGCGAAGGGATGCTAATCTGCCAGCTGAGGTTAAGACTGGCGCAACAAACAATGAAACCGGTGGTAAAGGTTATGCGGGCTTTTTGACCAAATGTGATAAGTGTAGATACCACCATGCGGGTCCCTGCAGAGCTAGTAAGTGTGATAACTGTGGCAAGATCGGGCATAGCAAGGATACATGTTGGTCTAGTACAGGACGTGGGAATAGAAACCAAGGAAGTAATGGAAACCAAGGTGGTAACGGAAATCAAGGTGGTAATAGGAACCAAGGTGGGAATGGAAATCAGGGAGGAAATGGGAACCGAGATGGAAATGGTAACCAAGCTGGCAATGAGAATCAAGGTGGAAACAATAATAATAATCAAGGCGGAAACGCGAATGGCAGAGGCCAAGTTTGTTATGGTTGTGGCGACAAAGGGCACTATCGGAAGGATTGCCCGAAGGAGAATCAAGCTCGTGGAAGAGTTTTCATGATTGGAGCACGCGAGGCATGCCAGGACCCGAACGTTGTTACGGGTATGTTCCCTATTAACCAACACTATGCATCTGTTCTATTTGATACTGGTAACGACTTTAGTTTCATATCTATAGAATTTAAGAATATACTTGGCCTAGTTTTAAGTAAGCTAGACGTCCCATATTCTATAGAACTGGTGAACGGAAAACTAGTCGAAGCAAATGAGGTGATTAAGGGTTGTACACTCGAACTTGGGGAGCGAGAATTTTCAATTGATCTTTTACCCGTTGACTTGGGAAGCTTTGACGTAGTTGTCGGAATGGATTGGTTGTCTAACAACCGGGCAGAAGTGGTTTGCCATGAGAAAATCATCCGCATCCTACTGTTGAATAAAGAAATGCTCGTAATTCATGGAGAGAAGCGTGAGACACCTCTATGGATCATCAATTGCATGAAGGCGTAGAAGTGTCTCAGAAAAGGCTGTATAGCCTTCCTTGCTCACATAGTCGACAAGGAAACCAAGGAACCAAAGCTGGAAGACATCCCTGTCGTGAAAGAATTTCCAGAAGTCTTTCCAAAAGACATACCAGGATTGCCTCCACAGCGTCAAGTGGAGTTTCAGATTGATTTGGTGCCAAGAGCAGCACCCGTGGCGAAAGCCCCATATCGGTTAGCTCCATCAGAGATGCATGAGTTATCCACATAACTGCAAGGGCTGCTGGATAAAGGATTCATCCGACCAAGTTTCTCACCTTGGGAAGCTCCGGTATTATTTTTTAAAAAGAAAGACGATATTTTTCGCGTGTGCATTGACTACAGGGAGCTAAACAAGCTGACCATCAAAAACCGATATCCCTTACCAAGGATCGACGAGTTGTTCGATCAACTACAAGGTTCCAGCTACTACTCTAAGATTGATCTGAGATCGGGTTACCATCAATTGAGAATACAAGTGGAAAGTATCCCCAAGACGGCCTTTAGGACTCGTTATGGACATTACGAGTTTCTTATCATGCCGTTCGGCTTAACCAATGCACCGGCGGTCTTCATGGACCTCATGAACCGCGTGTGTAAGCCGTATTTGGACAAGTTTGTGATTGTGTTCATTGATGATATCCTAATATACTCACAAACCAAGGAGGAGCATGAACAACATTTGCGAGCTATTTTGGAGTGCTTGAAGAAGGAACAACTCTATGCGAAACTTTCAAAGTGCGAATTTTGGCTTCGCGAGGTGCAATTCTTAGGTCATGTGGTAAATGAGAAGGGAATTCATGTCGACCCTGCCAAGATTGAGGCGATTAAAAACTGGGAAGCACCTTAGACCCCAACACAGATACGACAATTTCTGGGGTTAGCGGGCTATTATAGATGATTCATAGAGAACTTCTCGAAGATTGCTCAAACGCTAACGTCCCTAACCAAGAAGGATAAGAAATTTGATTGGGGTGAGGAACAAGAAACGACTTTTCAACTGTTGAAAGATAAACTTTGTGACGCACCTATTTTATCCTTACCCGGCGGTACCGATGGCTTCGTGGGCTACTGCGATGCGTCGCGACAAGGTCTTGGTTGCGTGTGGATGCAACGGGACAAAGTCATCGCGTACACGTCTCGTCAACTGAAGGTGCATGAGAAAAACTATACCACGCACGACCTTGAGCTAGGTGCGGTGATTTTCGCATTGAAGATCTGGCGTCACTACTTGTAAGGTACTCGTTGCACAATCTTTACGGATCACAAGAGTTTGCAGCACATATTCGACCAGAAGGACTTGAATATAGGCAACGACGATGGGTCGAGTTATTGAATGATTATGAGTGTGAGATAAAGTATCACCCGGGCAAGGCGAACGTTGTAGCGGACGCCTTGTGCCGCAAGGAGCATGCAAAACCTCTAAGGGTGCGAACCTCAGAGATGACCATCCAAACTGATTTCATTTCTCGGGTTCACGATGCTCAACAAGAAGCGCTTAAACCAGATAATATACGAGCCGAATCCTTACGGGGAATGGAGGCGTAATTGGTACCAAAGGAGGATGGAACACTGTACTTCATGGGACGAATTTGGGTTCCATTCTTCGGCAACCTACGCGCGATTATTTTGGACGAAGCTCATAAGTCAAGGTACTCTATACATCCGGGATCAGATAAAATGTACCAAGACTTGAAGGAATTCTATTGGTGGCATAAGATGAAATCCGATATCGCTACCTATGTGGGAAATTGTCTTACATGCGCCAAGGTTAAGGCAGAGTATCAGAAGCCTTCAGGGTTGCTGCAACAACTTGAAATTCCAGTATGGAAATGGGAACAAATCTCGATGGACTTCATTACTAAGTTACCCAGAACCCAAAGAGACCATGATAAGATTTGGGTAATTGTTGACCGACTTACAAAGTCCGCACATTTCCTACCGATCAATGAGAAGGATAGCACTAAGAAACTGTTAGAAATATATCTTAAGGAGATTGTAGCACATCATGGAGCCCTGTTTCTATTATATCGGACCGAGACTATTGGTTCGTGTCAAGGATATGGCAATTATTTCAGAAGGCCTTTAGATACCAGCTGAATCTTAGCACGGCCTTTCACCCTCAAACTGACGGCCAAAGTGAGAGAACGATACAAATTTTGGAGGGTATGTTACGCGCTTGTGTGATGGACTTGGGTGGAAACTGGGATACTCACTTGCCTTTGGTGGAGTTTTCCTACAATAATAAGCTATCACACTAGCATCTAGGCCGCCCCGTTTGAAGCATTGTATGGGCGAAAGTGTCGGTCACCGCTGTGTTGGGCGGAGACCAGGGATAAGACACTCATTGGTTCGGATTTGGTCCAAGAAACCACAGATAAGATCATTCAGATATGAGACCGTATCAAGGCGGCTCGTGATAGGCAAAAGAGCTACGCCAACAAACGACGCAAACCATTAGCTTTTGAGGTCGGAGACATGGTTTTGGTAAAAGTCTCACCTTGGAAGGGCGTAGTAAGATTTGGAAAACGTTGAAAGTTGAACCCACGTTACATTGGAACCCTCGAAATTCTGGAGAAGATCTGAACTGTTGCATACAAGCTAAGACTACCGGAAGAGCTTAGCAGTGTACACGACACGTTTCACGTGTCTAATCTCAAGAAAAGTCTTACTCAAGAAACAGCCATCATTCCAGCAGATGAGATTCACATCATCGACAAACTACAGTTTACCGAAGAACCTGTTGAGGTTACGGACTGGAAGGTCCACAAAACAAGGAGAAGTCGTATAAAACTAGTCAAAGTTCGTTGGAATTCATGTCAGGGTCCTGAGTTTACATGGGAACGTGAAGATTAAATCAAGACTAAGTACTCTCATTTGTTCCAAGACTCCCCTACAACCGATAACGCAGCTTGAATTTCGGGACGAAATTCATTTTAACCGGGGGAGAATGCGACAACTGGCATTTTTCGGGTAATTTCCGTACTATGTGAACAGTGTTTAATATTATTTGGTTATGTGTTTTGAACATCTGAAGTGCATGATTTCACGACAAACATTTAGCGAACTCACAAATACATTGATGATTCATGTTATTCATTTTTATTGGTCGTGAATTGAAACAGTTTAGACACTGCTCAGAATTTATTAGTACACTTATCAGACAGACTAGTAGTGCCGAAAGGGGTTCAGTACTCAGATAAACAACACACTTAGGACACATATTTAGTTCCTGAGTATGATACTAAAACCCATGTGAGAAAATAAGGGATTATGTTGATACTTTCCGGTAGAGAAACGAACACTAAAAACTACCCGAAAGTAGCTATAAATGGCCAAAACAACATAATTCAGCAAAATTCAGCATTTTCTAGCTTATGTAATATTCAGAAATAGTGTTTGAATGCCCAGAATAACTTAAAAAGTATTGGGAACATTATCAAGACATAAACGCATATCATACTACACAAGTCACATAAATTGATCTTCTAGCGATCTGATCACAAAACAAACATCCGACTACTAGCTAGACACATTTTATGAACTAGTTAACATATTCTAACAACATTAAACTAGTGTAATTCGTCATACACCAAGAAATACATCAAGAACCCCTAAACATGTAAATTCCCTAACAAAGTAACACTTTTCATCACCTATTAACACTTAACCATTTTTAACAAGACTTGATACCCCCCCCCCCCCTCATGACCGTCCCCATGGGACCCACACCCCTTCACCATTGTTGACTAATCTACATAGATGGTCAAAGATCCTTAATTGTAATCCATGGGTTAATAGTTTGGAGGGAAGATAAAGACCATGGTGTTAAACACCTTATCTACTCATCTAATCTTTCATTTCCAATTCACAAGAAAATCACAAACACTCTCTTCCTCTCCTCTTCTAGTCTCGGCTGAAACCACACCCCCATCCTCACTTTCAAACATTTTCAAGCTAATCCAAGACCATTATAAGGTGTATCAAGCACATTCAAGAAGGTGTCAAGCATTGGAAGTGGAAGAACCACTCTAGGGAGCTATTATCCACCATCTTTGTGTCATCTTCATCATCCTGTTCATCTTGTTTCTACCCTAGCCTTGTGCTAGTAGTAAGTTTCTTGTGCACCCATTTTTCATCTTGTTCAAGTAGAAGTAACTTATGTAGAACTTAACATCTAAAAGATCTTACAAAACCAAGATGAAGAACACTTTCATCAAACTAAAAATTACAAGAAAACAAGTTGTTTATGATGTGTTATGATGTTGTTTAGTTGGTTGTTTGTGTGTTATGATGATGAACATTACATAAAGTCTTGCTAGATGATGATTAAAAATATGATCTAACAAGTTTGTATGAGGATCTTGAAAAGATCCATAGTGAACATGATGTATGAAATGGATGATCTTGAAAATAAATTTTGTAAAGTGTAGAACTTGTCACACATGAAAAATGGTTTCTTGGAGGATGTATGAGCTTGAAAAGTAAGGTTGTTAAAAGTGTAGATTTTTACAACTTACAAAGTATGTTTTACTTGGAAAATAAAGGAACTTGAAAGATGTAAATTGTTAAGATTGGTAAGATTGTTACATACAAATTTTAGACTTATGAAAGATGGAAAAAAACAAGTTCATAAAAGGGTTTTCTAAAAAGTTTGGTGAAATTATAAAGTAAGTATGATTTTTAACCAAACAAACATACTTAAAAACCATACAAAAATACTACATGTTCATAAGTTCATCCTAGTATATTTGATGATATGTTATGTTGAAAATTGTTGTGGGAAAATTGTTGATGATTTTTGAAAAGAAAATTATATGTTTTGAAAACATGGAAACTCCATTTTCTAAAGGAAACTATGGCCAAATTTTTGTAGAAATCAAACACTTAGAAAATATTTTTACTACAAGGTTCTTATAAGAAAGTTTGTTAAAAAATAATAAGTGTAACAATTCTATCAATTTTTGTATAAAAATAAAAGCAAGAAAAGTATGGTTTTTAAAAAATAAAATGGATATAAATATATATTTTAGGAAATATATATTTAGTGGTCACTTGATCTATGTGCTATGTGTATATTGTTTGTATTAGTTATACTAAAAATTAGGGATTTGAAATAATAAATACAATAAACATCTCAAATAAAAATTCCAAGAAAAATTCACACATACACTTCGGACACGATTATATGACTATTTGGACACTCGGACATAATGGTCACACTATATATATATATATATATATATATATATTCCGGATTAAAAATAATATATCAAGGCTTGGTGAACGATATATTTTCTCAAAACCGAACAAGTGACAAAATATATATTTTTACAAGTAATATAAAAACATATCATATTTTGTCAAACATGAAAATATGTCATTTTTGAAGTTTATGAAAATATTATTTTGGTAGAAACTAAAATATATATTTTTGGAATTAATCTTAAAAATAAATTATTTTTAAAATGTATGTGAATATTTGTATTTACCAAGGCTAAGATATAAATATTTCTATAAACATATCTTAAAATGTATATTTTAAGAATACAAGATTTATGATTCTAAATATGTAAGAATAATATTCCGGAAAAGTTGAACTTATATTAAGTATGAAATACTTAAGTAAATACAAGGATATGTGTATTCCTATAAGAACAAATACATGCCAACCTATACTGCCAACATTTGGTAAAATATACCATTATACAAGTATTATACTAAATTATGAGAATACGAAGTTAAATACACCAAATACTCCTAATACAAATGTACCTATACTTGGGAATATGTATAAGTGTATAATACTTAACAAATGGTGCAAATGGACATGTATACCATGAACGCATGCATATGGAAATGATATATATCAAACATGTTAAAAATATATTATTTTTAACAAACCCATTGTAGACACATGTGATATATAAACAATGCATGAAATTAATATAAGTTAAAATATGATATTTAACTAATATGTCAAACTTGGGATTTTATATAATTATGGAAAATTATACATAAACATCATTCACCGAAAGTGCAACTCAAAGCAAATACAATTCCAAAACAAGTCCTAATAAATAATTAAGGCTATGATTCGTTACAAGACCGAGGTTTCTAACAAAACCTAGCACGTTTGTAAGTTTCGACACGACCCGAGGAAACCGAATTTGAGTACGCACTATTACGGACGCAAACTTGTGAGTTCATGTCCCCATTTTCTCTTAATTGTTTTTGGATTTATAACTCTCGGGGGTGAAATACATGTCTTGATGGTATGGTTTAGCTAGGGAATGAACTGTTAGATTATGTGAGCGAGTAGTATCTCTCTCAAGTGCCATTAATGTAGTACAGATCGAGGGGCATACGTGGTAGATCTATCGGGTGTTAGCGAGCCCCACTCTTGGGTCCTTGTGTGGCCCATGTAGTGCTTTTGTTGTTCCAGCCGGGTGGAGCGGTGAAAATTCGCTAGGTTTGAGTGCTTCCTATGTCGCCACACATATTAATGTCCTAGCAAAACATTAATGATCCGTTCATAGACGCTTTACATACATGTTGTTAAAAGATCTCTCAAATGTTTAAAAGTTTATTTGGAACTCACTCAAAACGCATGAACTCGTTCAACTTTTGTTGATTGTTTTCAAACTTACATGTATTTCAGGGAATTAGATGGATCTTGGTGTCGGCGTTACTTTCAAGCTTTTGGGTTACAAGTCTCGATGTCATCCCTTTTGGAGGGTTTGGTCCATATATCTCATCTTTGATGAGATATAGGATGCAAAGCCTCATGTTTTAAATCTTTTGTTGAACTAGTCCTTTCATGGAACTTAAAACTTATTTTGGTGTGTAACTTAACTTAAACTTATGTTGGTTTGAAACTTAAACAACTTGTGGGTTGTAATGTTTTAACTTATGAATGGATGAACATCGTTGTTTTAATCATGTAGTTGTTTACTATTATTGTGTGCAATGAAAACTGATCAAGTCACACCGCACGCTTCTTCAATTTGACGGGTGTGACATCTCCGGCTATAAATAGAAGGCTCAACCTCTAGGTTTAAGGATCCGTTCTCTCACTCTATACACACACACTTATCCTCAAAGCGATACTTATTCTCACGTTGTGGGGTGGTTACAACGAGAACCCTCATATTCTCCTCCTTGTGACGAGTCACCGGTGTCGTTCGTTTTGCAGGATCGTTAGGAAGAATCAGTTATTTGTCGAGTGAAGGAAGGAGATTGAACTGACGCACACAAAACAATCCGACTAAATGTCTTAGTACTATCTAGTGTTTCTTCACGTTAAGATTTCCTAACATCATCTACAAAATATAATATACTTGTTGACCGATTCGAGCTTCACTACAACGGAGCCTTACCTAATCATGTTTATACAAAGGAGATATTAGCATAATCATGCAACATATAGGGTATTAATCTAAAGTTAAAACATGTGGCAAGGTGGAACAAAAGAGAACTTTTTATATCCCGATAGCAACACTTGAAAGTTTGGTTAAGTCCCTCAGTCACCCCCGTAAAAAATCATGGGTACTCCATCGGGTGTCACTGTCACATACGCCAGTGACGTGAACAATCGGAGTGGATACCAACGTAGCACAAAAATATCACGACATAATATCCCATGCCGGTGTAAGCTACGTTGGGGATGGCGTAGCCTACATCGGTACCTGTACATTGTCTAGAGAGCTACCCATTCAGGGCCTTTATGGGTGTGAGGGGCTCCTTTGGGATGAAGAATTATGTTCGTCGAGTTCATCAAGTACACCACCGTAGTTGGATCTTGGTGTGAATCGGAATGGATATTTTAGCTAGTGAACCCGAGATTTATACCAAAGAAGCATGTAGAAAAAGGATGGAAATTGGGTTTGGGTTCATCGGGTTCAATATAACACCACCACAATTGAATCGGGTTCAAAAAGGGTTATGAGGTGCCACTCTAGGGTGGGTTGGTTGGTTAATTTAGGTTTGTCGGTTCATCAGCTGACGCTCCTCACACCCAAGGGCATTTAGAACATCCCTACCATGAAACAATAGTTCCTGTAGCTCTAACTTGATTTCAACTTTGCATCCCAATTAAATTTTCTCAAATCACACAAATTTTTTCTTGCAAAGAATTATACATCGTTTAAAACCTGCAAAATTAATAAAATTCACAGCTACAAACATAATAGGTCAATGAATTGATCAAGAAAACCCTTGTTGATCTTCTACCTTGATTGCTTGGTTTCCTAAATGATCATTCTTATAGTTAATATAAATATTCATTACACCAATACAAGCTCATCATTATCACTGGTGTTGGTAGTCCAATGACAAGACAAAGCCTTTCAAAACACTTAAGTGTGAGATCTTGAGTTCAAGTTTCACAAGGAGCAACAAATTTGACATTCAAAAAATATTACCCGTAGTTCAACCCCAAGTAACAAGTGTTTTAGAGCAGATTATGTGATCAAAAGCATCATATTTTATTCAGGATCAAAACCCCCAAATTTTTCAAGAACCTTAGAATTTATGATTTAGTCAAAATTAACTAATGAACCAAAATGAATGGTTTGAAACCTTTTATTATTAGAAAAAAAAGCTAAAATTGTCCTAACCCACAAGTGGGTTGTTATGTGCAACAACGGAATTCTAATGAAGAAGATAACACTTTTAAATGGAAGAAGAATGATGTTGTAAGAGGATTTTGAAGCTAGGATGTTAAAATTGAACTCAAAACTTCATGACTTCTTTTTTATATCCTTCTCTCCTCCATTTCTATCTCTCATCGTCACACACTCCAAACACCCACCCAAAATTTGGAACTTTCGCTGCTTCTTTGACTTCTTTACAACTTTCTTATGTGAGTCTTTATCTTTATCTTTAGAGTAAACTACCAAAATGGTCCCTAAGGTTTGGACAATTTTGCCATTTTAGTCCAAATTTGAAACCTTTTGCATGTAGGTAGGTCCTTGTGGTTTCATTTTTTTTTTTTGCCATTTTGGTCCAAAATCATAACAGAGTTAAACTTTTCTGTTAACACAAGGGGTTTTGTCCTTTTTCTCCCTTTTAATGAAGGGTAGAATCGTCTTTTTATGTATTTTTTGTGATTTTTATTTTTTATTTTATTAATATGTTGTCATAATATACACATATATCAATATATACATACAGACATTCACACAAATACCCATCTCTCTCTCTCTGCATCTCCGATGACCTACACCTACGCCTCCACCTCCCTCTCCGATGACCTACATCCACACAAATACCCACCGCCATCACTTCACACAAATACTCACCGCCGCCACTACCTCCACCTCCATCTCCGATGACCTACATCCCATTTTAATCTTCATCTATACACCCACTTTCACCACCGGCAAAATATTTACAACAACAACTCTTCTTTACCGGAGAAAGCTTCATGTATCTCGAGCTCGTGGTCTCCGTCCGGCTGACGCTCCAATGAAGTCAGATCTCAGTCAGAGTGATAGTGAATTAGATTCATCAGACGGAGGACGGAGAACGGAACGGCGGTTATTGTGGTTGTTTGAACCTATAACCGACAATGATGTTGATGATGAAGGCAATTTATAAGAACATAATCACCGGCATACACACCGCACCAAATCGGAAACGCTGGAATCTAAATCATTTTCTCTCTCTAAATAAACATACACAAGTTCTCTCTCTACTCTATATCTCTCAATCGGACCCAAAGTCAAATTTGGGGGTTAGGGTTTGTAGTGGACCAAGCAAATCATTGTTCTGAAAACACAATCTGGTGCCAAATGGAGAGTCAAATATACAAGGATCAAAGACATGTATTACTTCATGGGTGGATGGCTCAAGTTCATGAACAAAAATCATCTTCAACTTGGTGACCTTCTAGTCTTTTGGCTTCGGTCTTTGTATCCAAAACCCATGTTTGAAGTCATTATCTATTCACCAAATGGATGTCTAAAAAACACATCTAGTTCAGACGATACATGTTTAGATCATAAGAAGAAACCCTCTATTGAAGAAGCAACAAGTGATAGGGTTTCGTTGAAAAATGTGGAGGAGCCGTTGACAATGCCGAGGGTTGTCAGGAAAAATTACATATACAGAATGGTAACTATGTTGTTGGTATATATAAACAGGGCTTATATGCTATTCCGGGTTTGCTTTCTAGTCTCACACCGTTTTAAAATGATTGTTTGAAGTTGCCTGGGTTCTTTGTGTGTTTACATGATGTTCTTATAAACTGTGTGTGGGTTCTTTGTGTGTATACAGGATGTTCTTCAAATTTGTGTGTTTACAGGATGTTCTTCAAATTTGTGTGTTGATGATGATGGTGACAACATATGTAGGGAGAGAGAGAGAGAGAGAGAGTTGTCTGTATGTGTGTGTATATATATAATTGATTTTGGGTATTAATTATATGTTAAATGACCATATTGCCCTTCATTAAAAAGGAGGAAAAGGACAAAAACCCTGGTGTTAACAGAAAAATTTAACCCTGTTACGATTTTGGACCAAAATGGCAAAAAAAATGAAACTACAGGGAGCCAGATGCAAAAGATTTCAAATTTGGACTAAAGTGGCAAAACTGCCCATACCTCAGGGACCATTTTGGCAGTTTACTCTTATCTTTATCTGTATAATTTAACTAAAAATACATTTTCTCTAAATTTTATATTTTTTTAAACATCTCATATCCGACTCTGTATATTATCTCAATCTTCCTCACAAACAATTATTTTATTGTGTTTCCTTGATTTATGCACTCACAATAATATATAGATTGATGAAGAGTAAGCCTCGATATATAGAGGGTCACTTTAGTCATTCTCTAATTTTCTTCTATATCTATATATTTATAGTGATATTTATAGATATGGTAGTATTTTAGAGCGTTCACATTTGAGTCTCAATCTCCATCTAAATAATTCAACTAAAAGATACATTTTGAGGAGGGGGGGGGGGGGGGGGGTTGGTTCAATTGGTAAAGTCATTGTAGTTAAGGTGTCGCTCCCCTTGAGGTAAATGGTTCGAGCCCCACCAAAAGCGGATTTGGAGTAATTTAAGCCGTTTAAAAAAAAACATTTTCTCTAAATTTTATTTATTTTCCAAAAACCTCTCACATCCAATCTCTATCTCTATCTTACTCACAAACATTTTTTTTCTCTTCTCTATACACTCACAATAAAAATAGAAAGTTGAATATGAGTCTCTATATATAGACAGTGGCGAAACTTGAGATTTCTGACCGGGGGGTCGAAAACGTATATACCCAAAAATTTATATACGAAAACTACATACTCTCCACTACTTAGCAAAAAGTTCGGGGGGTCGGCCGCTCCTCCCGTCCACTAGAAGTTGCGCCCTGTATATAGAGGTGTACATTAGTTTCTATAATTTTTTCTCTATTACAGAGATTTCAATGTAGTTGTGTTTTTGTTGTGAGCACTATTTTTGCTCTATATTATATAGTATATATGAATATAAAGGCACCAATGTGAATGCTCTTAAATATGAATAATCTAGTCTTGTAACACACCCCCTCAAACTTTAAAGTTTATAAAATTACCTCTTGATCTTTAACTTATACATTTGGTCTTAAATGATTCTATTTCGTAACAACATAAACCAGTTTAGGCAATAACTAGAAGATTGACCCGCACACATTACATTACAGCCAACTAAATTGACTTGCAATCGATCCGATTCACAAACTTCTATTATGTAATCAATTGTAACAAAGGAATGTTTTTCAATTGCATTAAAAAATTTGTGCTTTTCCTTCGTATCCTTAATTAATGTTTACAAAAGAAAGCTATACATTTGTTGGATCTAAGAGTGTGTGTTGTGTGTTTTTTTATATAAACTATTTAACAATTCAACTGATCATTAATACAAGTAAATAATGAATTACTGGTACTGTTCTATTTATTAGAGGAGAGAACTACTAGTGACGTCACCATGAAAGCGACCATAAACAACCCTAACAAAGTGTAACTGTCACCGGTTTGCAAAACTACTAGTTAGGAGCTAAACAACTGAAAAACATAAAATACTAGAAGTGCATATTGTAGGACATGAGTCACCATTTTAATAAAAATTATATAAATAATGTAAAGATACCCTCTTTACATATTTGGAAAATTATAGTACATGTACCGTGTACAAATCCTTACGAATATAATGTATAATACAACATATGTAATTAAATTGATTCAAACTATGGTCTTCAATAAGAGCTTTAATCGCGTCTTCTTGTATAGTTCGTTGTGTTTTCAATCCTTTGTGTATGCTTCAACGAGGTCTTGAACCGTCTTCTTGTACATTAATTTCCTACAAAATTAACAAACAAATGTTGACGGTTGTAGCTGAGGCACGTGTTCAACACGCTTCCCTTAAAACAGATTTCGCGCCTCTACCAAAGACGACTCGTCTGTCTCCCAGGGTACAACAGCCGAAGCAATCTGTACTGCCGGAGAAGACCACACACCTGAGGTTACACCGGGTAAAATCATAGTGTTAGACCTTTTGGAAACTAAGAATAGAAATGTAGTTGAATCGTGTAGAGAAACTTATCTCTATATGTTCCCAACATATGGGTCATCAAGTACTTCTTCTCTAAGGACTCTTCATGCATACATCTCTCTTTCTTGATTCTTTTTACTTATATTTTTTTCTTTTCTCTAACCCCATCAAAAGAGACACATAGCCTACTAGTGGAGGGTTCAAATGAGAAGAAGAATTTTGTAAGAATAAAAAGAATAAGTTTTAAACCAATAGAAATGCTCCATTTTACTTCATTTAATATGTGTTTTTAATGTTATTAACAAGGGCATATAGGTAAATTTCTAATTGTAATTAATTAGCTAACTAATTAAACTTGTAACTCACTTTTAAATATACTCTTTCAAGATAAAATAATTTAGGGTGAAGGACAATTTTCTACATGTGTAGGATAAATTTTAGTATGTGTAGGATAAATTCTTAAATGTGTATGATAAATTTAGATATGTGTACGGTAAATTTCGGTAAGTGAAAGATATATGTAGGATAAATTTTGAAATGTGTAGGATAAAATGTTTTTTGCTTTATTAATGAGAGATAACATAATTAATGGGAGGAGTTATAAACTATTTAATGTTTAACCATTATACCCTTTCTTCTTTTTCTTCTCACATTAAATTTCTTCTCAAATAAACCTTCCCCTAGCCTACTAGGTATGCAAGAGCCATGGGTGGTGAAAAGTCCAACATAATTAGAGACTTAATTTTGCCATAAAATCTCTAATCAATTGCCATAAAAGAAACTCTACTCAAGAGTTGTCATCAATATACCACATGAAGAGTTTATATAATATTTATAATTTCACTAAATTATAAATTTACTAAATATCCATTCACCAAATTTCCAACACATATGAAACTGCTAGGAAACCAAACTACTGGAGGAATCCAGTACTTTTGGTTTGCAGCACTTTTGTCTTCAGCTGTTAACTTGACCAGCATTTGCATACTTCAGCCTTTTGTCTTGATAATCCAACTCTTTTAAGCACAATAGTTCTTCTTCCAACTGTTTGATGGTTGTTTGTTAAAGCTTTCAAAGGAGGAAAAACCAGTACTTGATGTAATAAAAAATCCTTATTCCATAGGCTAAGGAAAATGGTTTCTTTGGGTTTTGGCTTTCATCATCAGCGTATCTTACAAAAAAAAAAAAAAAAACAAATACACAAAACTAGTTTAAGAGAACACTCAAATGAACATATACAAACTAAACTACTAAGTGTAAAAAAGCTCCTCCAGAGTGCATATTCTTCATAATTAACAATTTGAAACCTGTAAAATGCCCCGAGCCTATCAAAACAACACCTCAAATTAGTTACAGATTCAAACAATCCCATAAATGATAACCTGAATGCTTACAAACTATAAAAATAAACAAAAACCTCTTGTATTTGAACGCCATTTAGAAATCTTGCAGCCAGATTTTCCAAAACAATTCCATCTGATGCAGTAAAAAGGCTAAAATATGGCTTATAAATTACTACTCGTATTTAGTAAAAATTTTTATTGGTGTACATCCAAAGAGAGATCAACCTCCCCAGTTGAACAAAAAAAAAAAAACACACTAAATTGTTAACAGGAAAAAAAATCTAAGTATTCATGTTTTATCAGTTCACAAGAAAATTATAATATTTTATTCAAGACTCAAATTTATATGATCTAATATGCTAGAGAGTGAATACCCAACTTACAGTAATCAATTACAAAATGACTCAAAACGGGATACCAAAATCCCCTGGAAACAAACCTGAAGATAAACGTCAGCAACTAAGTTAACATGTCACAAACGATCCAAAACTTAACCCTACAATACAATGCCATGCTGGTTCACAAACCACACCAAACTCTTGCAAACATAACCAAGAACACACCTGATGTGCTTAGATAGTAACAAATAAATTGCAACAAAACACATACGAGCTTTAAGGTAAAAATCCAAAGACTACTAACTACACACGTAACATGCAAGCGTACCTATTGGAATATAGGATAGTTCAGGTAAGTTCCCAAGTATAGATCCTGGACACAAAATCTATTACTTTAATTCTATGAATAATATCTAACCTGTGTAACAATTAAAATGGTGAAATAGTAAGAAAAACGAAACACTAAGAATAAGTTTTAAAAATCAAATATAAGAAAGAATAACCAATTAGGATCAAAATCCTCCTAATACTTTTATAAAGTCTTTTGATTATAGATTTATGAAAAAATCCTCATATTAGAAACTATTAATGAGGTGTGAACTGTTAAAAACCCATTGCCTTTACGAGGTTGACCGCATAACCCCGAACACTCAAGCTATAGACACACCTAATTATCTAGTTTTAGGTAAATGATGTATAAGAATTTATTCATTTTTAAAACGTCAAATTTATCCCTGTTTATGCGTGAACTCTTTGTATTTTCATTGATTTTGGTTCTCATTTGAGTTGTTTGTGGAAATACAGGTCCGGGCTTCGGCCCGGGGTTGAAACGGGGGCTTTTGGAGCAAAATGGAGCAAAAACGGAACATTCCAGCAAATTGCCAAATATGGCATGACCGTGCCAACACCTGGCTCAGCCATCATCGGCACTCTCACCAGCACTATCAGTCATCAGCACATGCACTATCCAAACCCGGAGAATCAAGGACTCGCACGACCATGCCAGATCCAAGCCAATCTCTGATCAGCCCATTCCCGAGATCGCAATAGTCATCGTCGGTAATTCATCGATAAGAACGGTCGTGCCATAGTCTGGCACGGTCGTGCCACCACAGGAAACTTTGAGCAGGATTTTTCCAGAAATGGTAGCAAACAAGATCGACAGGCGGAAAGCTAGCATGACACATGCCAAGCACGACCGTGCTAAAAGGTGGCACAATCGTCGCAAACATCCAGTAGCTTAAAAACGAGTCTCAATTTTTTTTTGCAAGGGAGTTGGTGCATTTTTGGTGAAGTTTTCTCTCAAAAATCTAGACTTGGAAGTTTGTTGGAGCCAAGGAGGAGCTTTGAAGAAGACTTAATCATTTGAAGATCCACCCATTTACCATTTAATATTGTCTTTAAACTTGGTTAGCTTACTTATTACATTATGAACAATTTAAGCTTTTTTGTATTTGATCTAGTGGTTATGAGCCATATGGGCTAAACATTTGTGTTGCTTAAACTTTGTTGAAGCTAATGAATATGTGATAACATGGAAGGAGATGTGATGATTGTTCTTGTTAATATTCATAGTGATGTTTAGTCTTGTTCTTGGAGTTCATGTACATGTTTAAAGTTGTTGTTCTTGAATGTTTGATCATAAGTATATACATGGTGTGTTGGAAAGCCCATGTAAAGATTATGATTGTTGAATCTTGTTAACTTGTTAGTTTGATTCATACCATTAAACTAGGAATGGTAATTGCTAACATGAATTGAATGATGATTTGAACTTGTGTATGAATTCTTGCATTTAGATTTGGAAAGATCAAAAGAATGTTTATATGAATTCTATATTGAACTTGTATATGAATTCTTGTATTTAGATTTGGAAAGATCAAAAGAATGTGTATATGAATTCTATAGTCTGTGATTGTGTTAGTATAATGATTTAGGCCAAGATTGTTATCTAGCGTGACCATGCTTGTGGTTCATATCAAGAACATGATGAAGATATTACTTACTTAAAAGCAAGTTAGGGTGATTAGTATGTTGTTCATAGTAGTTTTTCCTAATTTGTAAAGTTAGGAGTTTTGACAAACAAATAACTCATGATTAAAGATTAACATCAACTTAGCAAGTGAACTTAAAAAGAATAATTTTTAGGTGATTAGAATGTTATTTCATTTTAGTTTTCCTAAGGATTATAAAACTAGGAAACCTTGATTGGGGACTTAGTTAAACTTAGATCTTGCATCATCACTAGTTCTTCCCTTTTGTTGTCACATGTTTGGTAGTGGATACTTAGTTTAGGCAACCTCCCTTAGATATTGTTCCTTTCTAGATTAGTTAGCAGTTTGTTATTTGCATTATAAATTAGAAACAAAACCAACCCATTGATTGAAAAGGCTTTAAAGTAGTAAAAAATTAGTATCGAGACACCGCGTCCACAGATTGATATCTGGTTCTTACCGGTAAACTATATTACCACCCGACGGGTATACGTACACTAGCCCTTTTGTGTGTGTAGTTTAGTTTTTAGTCGAAAATCATTTTAAAACTAAATTTGTGTGAAGGAAAATACATTTATAAAAATATATATAATTCACGCACATCAATAACTAAGAAATTTACCTATCCCTTGTGATTTAGAGCTTCTTTTATTTTTTAGTCACGTGGATTCACGAACTAAGCAACTTACTATCTATGTTACTCAATTTTAAGCAAACCCTAGCTAATTTCTAGACTCTTTTAATCAAGTTCTTCCCATAGATGACCCATATGCATTACCAACCCTTGAACAAGTTTATCTGTTACCTACTGAGCATCAAGCCATAGACTAACGATCGATATAGTCCAAAGATAGATAAGACATATCAAACATGCATAACTTCATAGGAAGATCCAAATTACATACACAAACTCATTCAAAGATCAATACTCAACATATAGATTAACACATCACTAGTTCAATGATAAACACTATCTAAAATCACACTTTCAAAATTGAAATCTTCCAACTTCACAAAGTATTAAGATTCATCCTACCTAACCGGCTATAAGGCGGTTAGCTATCCATACAAATAACTAAAACACAAGATTTCATCAAATACATGATAAAGACTAAGTAAAACAAAAATATAAAGGTTCTAACTCACTGAGAATCAACAGATTGATCTCTTGTATACTAGATCTTCTCGAACTCTCTTCCTTGAATCGTCTAGATTGTTTAAAACACTTGAACAACCCTTTTTTAGCTCTCTTTGACTTCTAAAATCGCAACTTAGGGTTTCTTGGATGACTTATTCTATTTATAAAGTCCATGTAGGTTGCGGGTCAGGTACGACCCATACGTTCCAATCGGGTACGACCCGTATACTTCAACGTCCGCAGTTGGGCCCACTAGGGTTTTAAACTTCTAAGATGGTGTAGCCTAACTCCAAAGCTTACAGGAGTACTCTTCTGATCCGTACTGCCCGTACTAAACTCAATCCAACAACTTTTTTGAATTATTCAATTAAGCTCATATTTTGACATGGAAACCCATCTTTTTTAACTAGGAACCTGCAAAAACCCAACAAACAAACATTCAACCAATTCAATATAAAATTGCATTAAACAACTTCTAAATGGGGGGGGGGGGGGGGTAGATATTAAAACTATGTTGTCTTTCTGACACATCAACACCCCGTTGTGGCTACAAAGAAAGTGATTTCCATGCCAAACAACAAAGTTAGCAATCTTGTTGAAATCATCATTGCGTCCTAAACTTAACCATACAATACAATGCCATGCTAGTTCACCAACCTCATCAAACTCATGCAAACATACCCAATAACACACCTTTCTCATCTTATGGATTAGTAATACTTAACAATCACATCAGTCGCCATCAAGCTTAGGGTCCATTTTATAAGTAGACATGAAAGTTTTAAGGCTCAGATTATAAAAATAAAACACTAAGTGATATGAAAAAGTTGTTTAGGTAGACTATATAATTACAAGTTTGAAGAAAGTCTGGTCCTTTTGACGCCATTTCTTTCTAATGAAATAGAAAATGCTACCAAACTTATATATAGAGATTATGTTAAAAGATTTAATACTTGTCTGGTCTTGTGAATCAGGTATACCAAAATCTCTAACCTTCAATGTAGAATCTTCTTGTCGTGTGCTGTAAAGAAAATTCTGATAAAAATTCATGTCATTAGATTAATATCCATGGTTGTAGCTATCCATTATCATCATAATACTATGCTTACCTCAGGTTTTAAATCGTGGTCCACGCCACCTTGAAGACGAAAAAAAGAAGCCACACTCAAAAATTTAATAACACTCAATTGTGCGTCTTCCACCTCTGCAAGAACAAAACAATGATCACTATAATTAAAAAAATACATGATAAAAAGTATGGATTATTATTAATCATTCTCACCTTACTAAAATGTGGTCAAGAAGTTCTCCCGCATTCGCCACATCACCATCTGATCAAATATCAGCAAATCGTATAGTAAATGACATCACATATCTTACATATAATACAATAATCCAATGCTATTAACATATAAACATCAATGAACATGTACAAGATGGGATATGCAGAAGAGTTAGCAATCTAATTAATACATGTGTTGCTCATAGCTATTGTTTTACAACTCGATGAGCTCACTCGTCAAATTTAATCTCATATTATCTTCAGACAAGTTTTGGAATTGGGTGTCCAATTATTGATTATTTAACGTTACTATTAATGTAACGCTCCGCATTTTCGAACTTCCTTATTTTAGCAAGTTGTGTTGTGCTTTCCATATTTAGACGCTTGTACTCTCTTTGAAATCTACTTTCGTTCCGTTTGTAATTCGAGACTATTGATCATAATAAAAACGAAACTATTTTGTGTATTCATATTATGTGCAACTGTTAATCGGTTTCTCGTTTGAACGAAATATTATTCACGGATTCTTGATTCTATATTTATCGACACTTGATACTCGTTAAACTAGTTGAAACTATTAAAATGATGAGATTCGGATCCTAAATCTCGAAACTTGAAAGCTTCGTGAAATAAATAAACGTTTAAAGATTTTTATTCGTTATAAATATGGTCATTATTCAAATTTAAACTAATTAAATTAATTAAATTAATTAATTTTGTTATTTAAAACTTTATTTTTATTAATAAACTAGCTAATCTCGTTAGATATTAAAGTTAGTAAACTAACTTAGTTAGTTTAAAAGTAAAATTTTAGTTTTCTTTTAATATAACTTAGTTATTTAATAGTTCAGGGGTGAGTTATACAATTCCTGAAAGTATAAAGTGCAGGGACTGTTATTGCAATTGTTAAAAGTTGGTATTATAATAACAAAACACACAAAAAAAAAAGAAATAAAAAGGATGCAGACCACGGGACTCGAATCTGGGTCTGTACCCTCACACACACGGGCATCAGCCAACTGAGCTGTGGCTTCCTTTGTTTAAACCTGACCCCTTTAATCATATAAGGTCTTCCCCGCCAAGCCCTACCAGCGCGCAAAAAGTGATCAGCCCCTTTACCAGCTCATTTTTAAGCGCGAATTTGAGTTGTTTTTGAGTTTTAAACTTAATTTTAACATTAAATACACAACCACAACCTACCCTAACCCTTCCCTATAAATACCAAGCCATTCCCAAGCTTAAATCACTTTGCAAACTCATCCAAATCACTCTCAAAATATCAAAAACGCAGCCGAGTTTCCATATTCGAGCAGATTGCTACCTCTTCACTAAAGTGAGCATAACTTCTTTGTTTCTTATCCGTTTTGCCTCATTCTTTTTCCTAAGTGTTTGGATTGACCTTAGCTTCGATTCCATGGGTTTTTCACAGTAAATAAGTCCCTGGAACTCTGGCAAAAGGGCTCCAAAGTTCACTGTTCGTTTTTGTTTTGATTCAAACTTTACTAAACTTGTTCAAACTTGAGTCTAACTCATCTCAAACCTATGTCCTAATGCTTAGGCTTAAAAACAAGGTTGAGACATGTTAAATCAGAGGAGAAAACCTCACAAACTTTCTGTTTTAGTTTGGGTTTTACCCACAAGAAGTGTTCAAGCTTGAAGCTTGATGAAAGTGTGATGGTTAGACTAGCTTGGGCTATCTTTCATAAAAATCCACTCACTTCTTGATGTTTTCTTATAGATTAGTTTTTGTATTTCATTATTTCTTGTAAGTTCATGACCCTCCGTGTAGTGGTGAACAATAAAGGTACCTAAATGGAAGCTTTGTTCTTCCTACCTCATGTATGATTTCTATGATACTTAGAGGTGCCTAAAGAAGACTTTGATCTTCTACCTCATGCTTGACATATATGATGTACTATACTCTATATGATACTTATGTAATATTCGAACAAACCGAACCTTTGATGATGAACAAGTGGACATTGTCAAATTAGTAAGTTATCATCTAAACATCATATGTGATGGATGATTATTTTTCATATTACTATGTTTATGATTATTTAAATTCCGAAACCTATAATCTTCCGTTATTCCCCAAACTGATACATCTATGTTCCTTTGTGTAGAAGGACAGGGTGCTCCAAACTAAACAACCAACACCACTCACGGGATTTAAGTAGGAAAGCTTGCAAAAACCGTGAGCTTACTCGATCCCTTTTACCTTTTAATCACTTTGGGTGCAACATGTATATTATACAAACTACACATCACATTGAAACTATTTTAAACGAACTCTATCCATTGTTGAAACATGAAACTATGTGTGATGCTTGTTAATCTCGTATGCCATGTATACTATTTTTGTTGATATATGCTCATTAACTTTGCTAGCCTACCTTAACAATTATAGCGCTATAGGATTAACGCACCGCCCACGATACTTGGGGTATTGTTAAGTTAAACATGTAACCTCCCGCGATACTACGGGACAGGCAAAATTAAACGCGTTGGAAACTTGGGTTTGAACATATTGTTACACAATCTAGGCATACTAGTAACTCGCATATTATGATTTATGTGGATATGAGCAACTTTTTAGACTATATTATGCTATGTAAACAAACTTGTATGCTCGCCAACTTTTTTTTGTTGATATGTTTTAATACATGTTGCAGGTTGATAGTTTGATGATGATGTGATGAAGAACAAAGATTAGGTTGACTTAGATACACACCTAAATTTAGTTTATCAAATGATGCTATGTTTTGTTGAACAATGTTATCTCTCTTTGAATTCTTGTATGACAATTTTAGTCCATTTATGAAATTTGAATTTTAATTATATTGTCACATAATGTTATGATGTCTTTTGCAATCTATTTCGTCTCATCCCGATGTTTCCGCCATCGGTTGGGGTGTGACAATTAAGATACTATCCAACGAAGAAATTAAAATTGTAGTCATTTGGGATAGTGTTGATTCAGTTTTGTTGTAAACTCCATCTGTTTTCGATGAAAATGAAGAAGTTGTTATACCCGAGAAGCTTTTTTGAACACTGATAATTGGTTTGTTGGGGTACATAGTTCCATTCTAAATTGTTGCTTCTTTTTTCGATGCCAATGAAGATATGGTTTCATCTGAGAAGATTTTATGAACGCGGATATTTGGTTTGTTGGCTTATACATTTCCATTCTAAATTGTTGCTTTGTTAAACCATATTCTTTTAGTTTTTGGTCTCAATGAGGATGGCTTGTAGCTCATCTGAGAGTTATTTCATTGCGTGTTTATAGGGATGATGATGTTACTTTTCATTTGGCGTGGCATTATGTAATGCAACCATGTTAAGCTTATGAGCCCTATGGCTTCGCTTTCTTTGCTTGCTTGAATCTGTGTATGCATGCGTTGTCATTGTGGTCATGCTTTATGACTATTGTGTTTGTTAATTTATGTATTATCATTATCAATTAGCAATATCTTGGGGCTTTGTGGAGTTGTACCTCTTGCATTGAGGGTGTTTTATGCTTTATGTGGTTGTAATGTGGGGGGTTTTTTGGCTAGACCCCCTTTGGTTGTTTAAATTGTTGTTTGCCTGTTTGCATCCTCATTTTCGACAGTTATGTTAAGACTTCAATCTATATGATGCGAATGTGTATAATTACTGTGATGGTGCACGTTATTTGTCTAGACAACATTTGTCGCAGTCGTGTCGTGGTTTTGAGTAATAGTATGCCAACAAATTTGTTGCTAATTGATAATATATATTTATACAATATTCTCTGTGGTTTATTATTTAAAGTTTGTTAGTGTGAATTGGCTATGATGTTTTGAATGTCGTTTCAAAGACCCGAGAAGGTTTAATAAAGGGAAAATTACGAAAATCTCGTTTGACCAAAGCTGTTTTCAAATTTGTCACCCTCATGCGTCCTTGGAAGGACTACTCAGTCTCGGAAGCGTCCATATGTTTTGTTGAAGCGTCCATGTCCTAGAAGCTGACACGTGGCATTTTGCATGTGGGCCCAGACGCATTCCAATGCGTCTTTTTCTCTCTCCTCTCTCTCTTCTCTTTCTCTCTCTCCCCTCTCTCCCTGCCGACGCATCTCTCTCTTCTCTTTCTCTTTCTCTCTCCTCTCTCTCATCTTTGACTTTATGGATTATTATTACATTTGGGGGTTTTCCGAGAATGGCTGACGACGGCGCTAGAAAGTCCGGCACCGTGAAGTGGTTCAACGACAACAAAGGTTTCGGTTTCATTACGCAGGATGTCGGCGGCGAAGATCTGTTTGTTCACCAATCGTCGATCAGAGCCGAAGGTTTTCGGAGCCTCGGTGACGGAGAAACTGTGGAGTATGTAGTTGAAGAAGGATCTGACGGCCGGACGAAAGCTGCTGACGTATATGAAGATATTTGATGTGTTGTTACCATCTTCTCCATTTTAATTAGAAGAGAACGAGAAAAGAGAGAGAGAGGAGAGAGAGAGGAGAGAGAAAGAGAAGAGAGAGAGAAGGACGCATCCCGTACTCCAAGGACGCATCCCGTGCTTGAAGGACGCATCCCGTGCTTGAATGACGCATCCCGGAATGGTCCTTTCAAGGACGCGTAAACATGTCGGACACGTGTCAGCTTCTAGGACATGGACGCTTCAACAAAACATAGGGATGCTTCCGAGGCTGAGTAGACCTTCCAAGGACGCAGGAGGGTGACAAATTTGAAAACAGCTTTGGTCAAATGACATTTTCGTAATTTTCCCCTTAATAAAAGCTACCGCTTTAAGCTAGATTTCTAAGCCCAAATACAATTTTTTGCAAAGTTCAAATATAAACTGTCTATTTTGGTGTGTATATTTCTATTGGGTCTTTTAGTCTATGTGTTTATGCGATATCTTCTTGGTGATGATGAATGAGTTGTTTACCCTCTTTTGTGACTACCATGACATTAACAAAACACACGGCTACAATTATGTGTTCGAGCCTGTTTGTAACAATGTACTAATAACTTTCAATTTCTGTGTATAATTGTTGTTGTTTGGTTATGTTATAGCGTAATTGACATGTTAATTCCTTTTCGTTAGCATGCCAGCTTCCAACAATGACATGGGCGTCTTAAAACGGCTTACTTGGCTTCTTGAAGACGTTGTAGAGTCGGACCGGCAAATATATAACAAACTTAATGCGATACGCGAAAAACATGCCAAGTTGCAACTTGAACTAGACGCGCTTATTGTGAGTTATGCTTGGCCTAACGACGCAAACAAAAAAAATAGCTGTGTTGTTAAAAATTGTTGATTGTAAATTTTGTTGTACTAGATGTCTTTGTTGCTTGTACTAATGTAAACAATCAATGTTATCAAATATAGTTTGTAGTTTGTCAGTATCTAATTTGTCACAAAATAACTATGCGTTAATACATTTTTATACCCCTCCTGCTATTGAGTCTTCCAACTAGTTTAAAATATTTTGCTCTCACAAATACATGCATTTTTTTTTCTTTGGCTAATGGTACACGACTCCTAATCACACTACTAAAATACACCAAATTATCACTTTACTTGAGATTGAACCTAAGACCTCTCACTAAGAGATAAAAACTTCTAACAAGTGAGATAACCTCACGTTAGCGCAAATACATGCGTTAGAAACAAATAAACCTTAACATTGTAAAATTGGATTGATTTTCTTTTTCATGTTTTCTTGTCATGTACAAACCTTAACATTGTAAAATTGGATTGACTTACTTTTTCATGTTTTCTTGTCGTGAACATAAATTGTAATAATATTATACAGGAGTAGGATCAAATACAAACCACATTTCGCATACAAACTATAAGAACCATTTAAAAAATGTCACGTGACATCCAATCAATTATAAAGAAATGATAAAATAATATCCTAAATAATATCAATTATATTGAATTCCCTATAAATATACTAACAAACAATTAATTCTTTATTTGGATCTTCCTTTTGTTTTTAATGTGTTGATTAAGAAAAATGCTGATATCATTCAAATATGTCTTAAAATCAATTATCTTAATTAATTTTCATGTGCTAATATAATTCAAAAGTGCTACTTTTTTTTAAATACTAGGATCTGTTCTTACAATTTGTAGGATAAATATGGTTTGTATCGGAACCAACCCCTAATAACATTATCTTGTGGGACTCTTAAAAAAATATTAAAACAATAAGCTATATTGATTTTTAATAACATTAAAACCCATTTATAAAATTACCGTTTTTTAACTTCTTTTTTCCTTTTATTTTTAGTCAAAATATATAAGTGTTAGCTGTCACTCTTTATCATCTGACTGGATAACCGTCCACATACATTTAATCGTACACCACTCGCCACATTCAACCGTACCCAACTCTAGTTATACAAGCCGCCCTCGTTTTCCCATTTTACCCTTCAACTTCCCTCCCACACCCTACCCATTTTCGTAATTTCACTCCACCTCAATCATAACCCATAAACCCATTAATAAAAACATAAGCCCCATTAATAAAAACATAAGCCAATAAACAACAATACACGTTTAATACTTGTCACATACAATGTCGCCAGTCAGCTCCGATAGCATAGTTCCGCTATTGCCGGAGCACGAATCTCCGGCTACATCCGCAACTGATAAGCAGCCATCGGTCTCCGGAGCTGTGTTCAATGTTTCTACAAGCATAATAGGGGCAGGAATCATGTCGATTCCTGCCACTCTCAAAGTGTTAGGTGTTGTTCCAGCTTTCGTTTTGATCGTGCTCATCGCGTTGCTCGTGGATGTATCCGTCGAGTTTTTGTTGAGGTTTACCTACGCTGGAGGGTCCACGACGTACGCAGGCGTCATGAAGGAATCGTTTGGACGGATAGGATCTGTTGCTGTTCAAGTTTCTGTTATGATCACTAATCTTGGTTGTTTGATCATTTATCTCATTATTATTGGTAAGGTTATTTACTTATATATAAGTTTGATCAGTGGCGGATCCAAGAACTTCTTTCAGTGCGTTCGTTTATTTTTTCCAAATCATTCAAAGTTCTTACTAATTGGGTTCATGTGAACATACAAAATAGGGCTGATTTATTAAATTTGTGGTAGATCTATGACAATATTGTTCGGTTTAGTTAAATTCGTCATGATAAATTGTCGAAATTTTGTTATGATGGATGTTGTGTTAGTGTTATAGCCCGCAGAGAGTTTATTATCTGTTATAGTTATTATTATCTAAATTTTTATTTATTTTTTAAGTTTGTTTGTTAGTTATTATTTATTAATAATATTTTTTTAAGTTTATTATTTATTAATACAACAATATTCTTGGATTTAGTAACACTCATGACGAAAAATTGTTGAGATCTTGTTATGATTTATGGATGTTGTAGCAGTGCTAGCTATAACTTTTTTTTTGTTACGGTTATTATTATTTGATTTATCATTTATCTTTGTGTTTGTTTGTTACGACGAAATCTATCAGTTTGATTTTGAGTTATTCAACATACAGAAAATATTATTCACCAATATCGTTTCGTTTTGTCTGCCAGGTGACGTGTTGTCTGGGGACCAATCTGTAGAAGGATCGGTTCATCTCGGGGTATTGCAAGAATGGTTTGGTATTCACTGGTGGAATACACGCGCCGTCGCAATCCTGTTTATCGTCGTTTTTGTCATGCTTCCATTGGTCTTATACCGCCGTGTTGGTCAGTATCACTCTGATAGCGACATTAACCTAATTGTTTTGTTTAATTCTTTAAGTTAATAATTTGTTATCTGTGATTATTGATGAACTAAACAGAATTTCTAGCAAAGAGCTCAGCAGTGGCGGTTCTGCTGGCTGTGGTGTTTGTTGGAATATGTACGGCCATGGCGGTCGCCGCTGCGGTCAAAGGTCAGTCAAAGAGTATCAGAATGTTACCTCAGCTGGATGATCAAGCTGCCTTCTTCAACCTCTTTACTGCCATCCCTGTTATTGTTACTGCTTTTACTTTCCATTTCAATGGTAAGAATTGATCAATACCTTCTGTTTGACCAAAATATGTGATCATGGAGTTTTTATTCATATAGTTTTTATTCATGGGGCTAAACTCTTAAAAATCCAATATTTTACACTAGAAAAACAAGTTTCAGAAATTTTCGGAAAAATTAATGCTACAAGTTGTAATTTGTTTATCTAATGAGTTAAACGGATTGACAAGTTGTAAATGAATTGTAAACACGTTAAACAGATCAATGATCAATTGGCGGGCTGGAATAACGTAGGGAGTAAATGAGTTTGAGCCAGAGCCTTATTGGTGACTATTTTAATAAATAAGTTCAAGCCCGAGCTTCAGGTGCCGAATTTGACTAAGCTTGTGAGTCTAAACGTGTTTTTAATTAATATCAATATAATAGCTTTTATTAAATAAAATAAAATAAATATATAGTTAGATAGTAAAAGTTATTGTACATAGATTAAACTAACTAAATTGGTATATACACACACAATTAAATATATGTATGAAGGGCCGTCTCCGAAAATTACAAAATTTTTTTTGCCTGTTCGAGATAAAAAATTCAGGCCCTATACGCAAATCTTCATATAATATAAACTCATCAATCATTCAATCAAATATATAAATACCACGATAATTATTATGAAACTGATAAAACAAATTCACAAAAATAGAATTATAAGAATTTTATACCACAATCTCAAGATTATCCACCCCACAAAACCCTGGATTCGCCATTTGAAACACCTCCTGCATCGATGATGATGATGATAATATCCTTGATTTCTCACTCGATTTCGACCTATAAATCCTCCTCTGCTGCGATGATGATGATGATGAATCGTCGTCTAATGATGACGAACGACTGAACGTCAATTCCCCAGGCCCCAAGTCGACGTTCCGTTTTCCCATGGTCGGCCCTGGGGGTGGGCGGGGAGGACTACTGGCCAGGGCCCGATATTTCGAGGGGCACGTTTTTTATGAAAAAACCCGACATCTATATATAAAATATTTTTTAATCGGGTACATCCATACAAACACCAACATAGGCCCCCTTACAAAACTATTCTTATGGTTTAGATTAGTTATTAACCTCTTTGGCATTAGGTTTAGACCCTTAGTGAGCCAAATACCCAATTTCGTTAAGGACTAAGGACACATTTTTTCGAGCTCGAACATGGTAAATGAATTCTCAGGGCCGGACCTGCGTTTTCCCACATGACAATTGGGTTATAATTTTGAAAAACTTTTGTTTATTAGCTAGCCACTTGTGTCTTGGGGGGTGAGCTTGTTAATTGGCTTTATAAAACTTCGGGCCTTGTTTATAAAACTTTTAATTGGGTTTTAAACTTGTTATACAAAGGCCCTTATTTATAAAAAAATCCAGATTTTTTTAATATATATATAAAAGAAATTAAAAAAATTTGGGCCCTATATTCATTTGGGCCCTGATCGCAGGCCCACCATGCACCTCTTTATAGCCGGCACTGTATGTAAGGATAATCATATGTGTATGTAAATAAAATAACTAACTTTTTAATAATAATAATAATAATAATAAAAAAAGCGAAGCCTGAGCCTAAGCCAAGTTAGAGCTGAAATCTATTAGGGTCTGTTTGGTATGGGGTAATGGAATGAACGACAAAATGGAATGAACGGGGTAATGGAATGGAAAATGCAATGAAATGAATCATTTTGTTCCATTGTGATGTTTGTTTACTCATATGTGAATATAACGAATCATTACTTTATACAATTTGATAAACCAAAAAGACAAGGTAAGAAAGCACAATTGTATTAAAAACGACAAAAACATAATTGCCTCAATAATAATAATAATAATGGTAAAAAAATTATTAATAAAAATTTAATATATATTAATATCAGTATTAATAATACAAATACAAATACAAATATAATAATAATAAATATATTTTTTCCATTCCTTGAAGGAATGAAAGAAAAACACCCCCGTACCAAGAAATGAAAATTGTTATATTTAGAATGTGTTGCATTCCTTTGGAATGCTCCATTCTATTACCACATGATAACCAAACGTGTTTCTTTTTTTTCCATCAGAACGATCCATTCCATTACACCTTCTATTCCTTCATACCAAACGCTACCTTAAGGAGTTGAGCTTGACCTGAGTTCTAAACAAAGTGATCTCAAGCTCTCTTAACTTAAAAGAAGGTGAGCTTGAGCTCTCTCTAGTTAAAGGAGCTTAGCTTGGCCCGAGCTTTAAATTAAACAAGTTGAGTTTAGACTCGGGTCAACTTATTAACACCCCTAAATAAACAGGTTGACCTTATAAAAATACATATGTATAATTTATTATAGTTTAACTAATAATATGAACACGACTTTCTTATTAATCACGTTAAAATGACACCCTAAAACCTGATTATATATGTTTGTGTTTGTTGTAACAGTACATGCTATTGGTATGGAGTTAGGAAAACCTGCAGCAATGGCTTCTGCAGTTAGAATCTCTCTAATACTTTGTGCTCTTATATACTTCTCTATCGGCCTATTCGGGTACATTTTATTTGGGGACTCAATTGAAGCTGACGTTCTAGTAAACTTCGATGAAGCGACCGGATCAACGATTGGATCATTGTTAAATGACACAGTGCGATTAAGCTACGCGTTACACTTGATGCTGGTGTTCCCTTTGATAAACTTCTCATTGAGGTCAAACATTGATGAACTCCTTTTCCCCAACAAGTCTCTTCTTGTTAAAGACGCAAAAAGATTTTTTTGCCTCACATTTGTCCTGTTAGCAACAGCTTACCTCACTGCCATAGCCATTCCAAATATATGGTATTTCTTTCAGTTCATGGGATCAACATCAGCTGTTTGCATCGCCTTCATTTTCCCTGGCGCGCTTGCTCTAAGGTAAATCGTTTGTGTGCTCACGCATTATTCACCGAACCCACAGCATGGGCTGATCCCCCGAACTTTTCGTTCAGTAGTGGGGAGCATGTAGTTTTCGTATAGAAAGATTTGGGTATATACGTTTTTGATCCCCTTGTTTTATAGAAATATTTCGTTCGGACGTAAGTAAAATGTAGCTAAGACCGTGGGGTATGGTGGGGCGTGGGTTGGGGGCATGGTGCGACACGTGGAGTATGGGGCACCCAAGACCAAAAGTCAATTTCAAAGGGGTATGGTGGGGCGTGGCTGGGGTGGCGAGGAAAAAAAGCCAATGTGCTCTTGGCCAATGAGGTTCCGTCATGTCATGTGGGTAGCCCCGCCCAACGCCCGGGCTGAAACCCCCGCCCAAGGGGCCACGCCCAAACCCAAGCCCATTTGGGGTGGTGACTTGGGCGTTTGTACCCAACCCACGCCCCAACCCCCGCCCCATACCCCATAGTATAATGGTTATATGCGTAAAAAAATTTCTACAACACACTTGAAAGTATGTCTAATATTAGTGATTTTCTAACAAGTTTTAATTTTTATGCAGAGATGTTCATGGTCTATCTTCAAGAAAGGACAAGATAATTGGAGCAACGATGATAATTCTGGCTGTAATTACAAGCACTATTGCAATTTCCTCCAACCTCTACACTTTAGGAAATTAGTTATGATTCTTTTGTTAAAATTTATTGTATAACTAGAATTACCACCCGTCGCAATGCGGCGGGGGATTCATTAGTTATATATCATATTAAGATGAAATGTGAAGATACATATCCGGGTCCGGACATGGTCCTTAAGGACGGACCGAACCACACCTGGACGGACATTCTGAAGATATCCGTTCCCCATGTCACCGAGGACGGACACCCGTTTAAGTGCGTCTGGACGAATGACGTCATCTCAGTTGACTATTATAAATACCACGCTAAAGTACAATGCCAAGTACGATTTTCTGAACATTCGTCCTTATTTTCTCTCTCTACTTTCTCTCTCTATCAATACTTATCCTCACGTTGGAGGGTGGTCGCATATGGGCCCTCCCATCTCTGCGGCGAGCCTAACGGTTCACTGTTTTGCAGGTTTACTATTCTTATCTCCTTCAAGATCCAAACTCCCACTTACAGGCTCCGGCCTTGCTCAATTTTGGATCTTCAATTGGCGCCATCCGATTTTCACAGCTCACAGTCCTTCACTCTGGTGAATTTCTTGAGCAACGAAACAAACTGATCTATGGCGGCCTCGGGTTCTTTGAATTCGGGATCCATAGCTGCTAGTACGCAAACTACAGCTCCAGCAAGTATCACATCTACGGTTTCAGCTCCTTTGAGCTCGGGACCAGGCACAACTCTGCCATTCATACTGATGCCAACTTCACAGACATCAGAGTTTGACGAGGAATTTCTTTCCAAAAATGCAAGTCTCTTACGACACTTAAAGGCTCAACAAGCCAGAGATGAACAAATCCTTGGTTTACGAACCAGGCTTTTTCATGATGAAACTCCTGTAAGGACTATGGGTCCTGTAATTTCCGCTTCTCCTACTTTCTCCACAATTATAACTTCGGAAGCTTATAACATTTACGTGCAGGTCTCATCCGGACCATATCCAACAATCATGATACGCTCTGATTCTCAAATGGAAGTGGCCAATGATCCGGATCTCACAAAGCCGTATCATCCGGTTTCAATGACGGCCAAATCAAAATTCAGTGCTCGCATCACGCATGCTAAGCTTCCTCCGAAGCTCAAAATGCCCACTTGTAACACCCCGTGTTTCGAAAATCAAAGTCAAAGTCAAGATTGAAGTCAAAGGAAGACAAGATTGCTAATTGCGATCTGTCACTCCTTGCTCAGCTCCTGTTTTGACTTCTTTGACTCGTAGATAGTCTTTTTATGCTTTTACGTTAGTTGTATTATGTGGAGTACTTGTTAATAATCGAGGTTTAATCGCTACTAATCGCATGTTTAATCGCTATCGCATTCGCAACTCGAATTATGTGTTCTGGTTATTGTTTTACGTGCGTGTGCTATTTATGTGTTACTTGTGCATGTTTATTTATGTTATGTTGTGGTGTTAATCGAAATCGCAATCTATCGCATCGCAAATCGAATCAAAAACGCTAAACGCACGTTATTTATAGTGATTGTATGTTAGATATAGTAGTTGGGATTAAAAGTAATTTGATGAGTAATACTATCGCATCGCTCGCTCGAATTGCAAAACTCTACACTCGAAATGAAACAGCAAAACTCGTCGCGAGAATCACTCCAATTGAGTGGCCAGCCGATCGAGCTGCCACCCGATCGAGCTGCCACTCGATCGAGCTGCCACCCGAACGGGTTACCACTCGATCGACCAGCCACCTTTCCCCTTTCCCCTTTTCCATTTATGGAAACCCTATAAATACCCCTCATATGTCAACATCCGGTTTCGAAATGCCCACTTGTAACACCCCGTGTTTCGAAAATCAAAGTCAAAGTCAAGATTGAAGTCAAAGGAAGACAAGATTGCTAATTGCGATCTGTCACTCCTTGCTCAGCTCCTGTTTTGACTTCTTTGACTCGTATATAGTCTTTTTATGCTTTTACGTTAGTTGTATTATGTGGAGTACTTGTTAATAATCGAGGTTTAATCGCTACTAATCGCATGTTTAATCGCTATCGCATTCGCAACTCGA
The DNA here is from genome assembly GCA_030545235.1 of Helianthus tuberosus. Lineage (NCBI taxonomy): Eukaryota > Viridiplantae > Streptophyta > Magnoliopsida > Asterales > Asteraceae > Helianthus > Helianthus tuberosus. The sequence goes on from CM060399.1 coordinate 113,956,282, forward strand.
ATTATGTGTTCTGGTTATTGTTTTACGTGCGTGTGCTATTTATGTGTTACTTGTGCATGTTTATTTATGTTATGTTGTGGTGTTAATCGAAATCGCAATCTATCGCATCGCAAATCGAATAAAAAACGCTAAACGCACGTTATTTATAGTGATTGTATGTTAGATATAGTAGTTGGGATTAAAAGTAATTTGATGAGTAATACTATCGCATCGCTCGCTCGAATTGCAAAACTCTACACTCGAAACGAAACAGCAAAACTCATCGCGAGAATCACTCCAATTGAGTGGCCAGCCGATCGAGCTGCCACTCGATCGAGCTGCCACCCGAATGGGTTACCACTCGATCGACCAGCCACCTTTCCCCTTTCCCCTTTTCCATTTATGGAAACCCTATAAATACCCCTCATATGTCAACATCACTTGATGTTGACAGCTCTTCCTCTCTCAACTCGCTCCAGCCGCTATTTCTTCCGATTTCTCGCGATCTTCAACCTAAATCTTGTACTTTCTTGATCTACACGCACTCCTACACTTTTCTATCTTTTGAATCTTAACTTTTAACCGTGAAATCATTAGATTTGAGGTGTTCTAGAATGATGTCATCATGGTGTTCATAAGAACTTCATGTTTTGGCTTCAATCCACCAAGAACAACTTAGATCCGAGCGATTTCCACATAAATAAACAAAGATCTTTCATAGATCTGAACATATTCATGGTGAAAAGGATTGAAAGATGGTTTCTAACTTTCTTTCAACTCTTTTACACTCAATGCACTCAAACGCGATGGAATCGGAGCTAGATCTGATCTTCTACCCAATCTTGGTGATGTATCGGTCCCGGATCCGAATTCTACCCAAGAGGTACTGACTTCAGGTTTGAACATGAACTACCGACTTGAACCGTGAACCGGTCGGACTAGGGTGATTCCTGTTCGGTCGGGTCACTTGGGACGGGTTGAGGGTTCTGTAGTTCAAACATGTTATCAAAATATCTCGTTCAACGCTACAAAATTTCAAACGAGTCAAGTGTTAAGATGAACGGATAGTTGGGACGGATTGCCGTCCGATCGGATTACCACCCGATCGGATTGCCACCTGATCGACCGGCCATCCGATCGGGTTGCACTTGGGTCCCACACTTAAACTATTTTCAAACTATTCAAGATCTGAACGTTGAAACGGATTACCACCCGATCGGATTGCCATCCGATCGAGTGACCGTTCGATCGTGTGACGTTTGGGACTTGGACAATTTTCAACAGGTTCAATACAAACGGATTGCCATCCGATCGGATAGCCATCCGATCGAGTGACCGTCCTGCTGTGAACTTGTTCTCACTCTGAGAAGTCTCGCCAATCGGATTGTTGCCCGATCGAATGGCCGTTCGATCGACCGACCTGAAAGGTAGAGATACTTCTCTATTTTCAAAATGCTACAACGAAAACTTCAAAAGGCAAACCATCATACACAAACACATCCTCACCAAATGAGGTGACAATCCAATCGAATGGCCAACCGGTCGGGTGACCGTCCGAACAGATTGTCACCCGATCGACTGGCCATCCGATCCTTGGTACACTTGTATTGTTTTGCGCGCCTCTTATCGTTTATGCTATCGTTCTGATCAGGCTAATTCCGCTCTAAGCGCTCCCTTCAATCCATCATCGTTGTGAGTATACTCGAACCCTTTTTGCTTTACGCACTTTTGGGTGTTACATACGTTACTTATTCTAAATCACATCGAACACACTACTCAATACTTTAAACGCTAACCTCTACCGCATGCTATACGTGACTTAATGAATGCTTGTTTGTTATGTTTACACATGGATTGCTGTCTACCTGCCTTAGCAACGATAGTACTATAGTTTGGACACAACACCTGTACACTCAGGGGTTGTTAAGGACAATTAATTACATGGCTCACAGTGGTGAGTGTGTATTACGAACTGCCTTGCACAGTCAACCCGCAGTCATTGGTATTGATAGGATCATGTCGATAACTTACGTGCTTCATTTCACACTGTGTACGTGCTGGTTATGCGTAAACGATTTCGAACTCTATTATATCTATCAAAATTGTATGCTCACCTTTACACTATGTGTATTGACTTTTACTTTAACGTATGTGACATGTGCTTAAGATGTTTAGATGCTTGGCTTGCTGTGAAATCGAGGCTAAGAAAGGTCTAGAAACAAATAAACGAATTGTCTGTATTTGAAATCTGAGTTGTCGGAACAGAACAATTTGACTAGATTTTGTCTGTAATAATTATGTTACTTTTTATGTCATGGTATGGGACGTGATGCTTAAATAATTGGTAATTATAGTTGTTATGGAAACTTCTGGACAATCTGTTTCGCTCAGTGCCACGCCCCGATGTTTTCGCCATCGGTTGGGGTGTGACAGATTGGTATCAGAGCCATAACTATAGGGAATTAGGCAAGACTCGACCTAGTCCGGGTCGATGTATTAGAAACGACCTAGTCTATAGTTAAGTACCAACAGACCGACTTGTGCATGCCCTGTAGGGGCTATGTGCGAGCTTACTTGCTAATTCTCGCCTATACTATCACTGCACTCTAGTTTTCGAAACTGAACAGGCAACTAAGTCGAGATTTGGTGTGAAAACCGCAAACTCTCGACTGAATTTCTTGTTCAACCTGCATTTTTATCTATAAACAGGAGAATTTGCGTTAAATCAGGAGTGAAATCCATACTTTGATGCATAATTCTTCCTTATTTTTATCAAAAATAGGAATAAAGTTGTTAAGTCAGGGGTGAAACCCGAACCTTGACGACTTGTTCCGATCTCTATATTGGTTTTACAAAACTCTCACCACGGTCTCGATGGATTCCCAGGACTCGAGTGCTTGAATGGCCGAAAGGATGGGTGTCATTCGCCACGTGGTGGTGATAGAGCACAGTCTATTAGGTCAACAAGGACTTTTGGTACATCCTTGTGAATAGTCAAACCACTTTGGATAGTCGATGTCTATCAGCCTAAGACAATCTATTTTCGATTTCAAGCTCGTAATCGCCGATTTTATGTGTTTTCAATTTTGAAACGGCAAATATATCAGAGTCGCTTTTGTCGTTTTTATGTGGATTTTATGTGTTTTATGTACTGATTATATGATTGTGTGTTACGATTTTTGGTGCTTTATTCGTTTTTCGCTATCGCTTTGATCGACACGCACAACACACTACACAATCGCCCACGAATCGCTGGTCATTGTTCGCAATCGCTGCTCGATACTCGTAATCGCTATAATTAATCGCTATACGCGCTGTGAAGGATAGGGAATACGTGCAACATATAGTTAGGTTTCTGTATTCTGACTGCCTCTTGTGTTTATGTGTTTCCGTGCTTTACGTGCTTATATGCTTCTGTGCTTATGTGCTTTTGTGCTTATGTGAATCTATGATTACGTGTCTACGTGTATACGTGTTTCATAAACATGTCCCTGAGCTTTAGAAATACTAGGTGTGTGAGGTGAGATTCGATTTTATTGTGTTTGAGTCCTGTGACGATGTCTGTTGCAGGCAATGTCGTCATCTGGTTCTCGCGCTACCCAATCCGCTCGCCAAAAGCAGGCCGACAAATGCCTCGCCGCTATGATCACTAAGCAAATCGCGAAGGTTGTTCCTCAGATCGTCAGTGAACTGTACGAGAATGTGAGCAAATCGTCTGAGGAGTCAAGGACCCAAACACCCAAAGCTGCTTTCAGCTTCAAACAGTTTAAAGCTTGCGGACCGAAAGAATTTACTGGTGAAGGAGGTCCTACGGCCTTATTTCAATGGTTTGATTCGATCGAGGTCACCTTGCATCAGAGTGGCTGTCCTGATGATCTCCGCACTCTCAACGCGACCGGCGTCTTCCAGTCCCGCGCTTTAGACTGGTGGACGGCCGAGAAAAACAAACGCGGAAACGACGCAGCTTATGGTTTGACATGGGATGAGTTGAAGAACGTCATGTTGGAAGAGTTCTGCCCTCCCCATGAGCGCCAAAAGTTGGAGGATGAATTCTGCATATAAAGCAAAAGGAGGGTGACAACTCTACCTTAACTGCTCGCTTCAAGCAGCTTAGCATTATCTGTCCTGATCAAGTTAAGACTTCTGATATGGCGATCAAGAAGTATATTCGAGCTCTACCCGACTGCGTCGCAGATTTTGTGCAAGCTTCAAAGCCAGCAACAATCGAAGAGACTTACCTGCTTGCCACTGAAATAAACGACAAGCGAGTCAAGTCTGGCGTCTGGGATAAAACCGCCAAGAATCTCCACCAAGCTACCACCGCACCAACCGCTGAAGCAACCGCCAACCCCCAGTCTTCGAAAGCTTCTCGCCGCAAGAGGAAAAACAACAGCAACTCCAGCAACAAGAATTGCGCTGTAACCACCGCTCCCCCGCTCCAAGCTGTACTAGCTCAACAGCAAGCTCAACACCGCCAGGTTGCGGCACCAGTAACTCAAGCATCGCTGGCAAAGCGTGCTTACACTGGTCCTCATCCTGCTTGCCCAACTTGCACCTATCATCACCCTGTGGGGATTGCTTGCTGATTTTGTGTGCATTGAAACATGTACGGCCATTTCACCACCAACTGCCGTACAGGTCCTTGACAAGCGCAAGCTCCAGCCACTGCTCATCAAGCTCTGCTCCCTGCCCCTCAAGGCCAACAAGCAGCTCAGCCACCCACGGTCAACGCCAGAGTCTGCTTTGCGTGTGGTGATCCCAACCACTTCGCAAACATGTGCCCCAATAGGGTTGTGAAACAAGAGCCTCAACAACAGCAGCAGCAATAGCAGCCTCAACAGCAACAGCAACAAGTCGCTCGTGCTCGAACTTTCAACATTAACGTGCGCCAGGCTCAGGCCGACAACAACGTGGTCAATGGTACGTTCCTTGTGAATGGTATTTATGCTTCGTGTTTGTTTGATACTGGAGCCGATAACTGCTTTGTATCGTTTGAGTTCGAAAAGCTTCTTAATTGTAAGCACGCCCATCTCCCCTCGACGTTCGATGTTGAAGTTGCTACTGGAAGAACTGTCGTCGTCAACTCTGTTCTTCGTGATTGTACACTCGAGCTCAACAATCACGTTTTTCCCATCGATCTTATTCCGATGCAGCTCGGTAGTTTTGATATCATAGTAGGCATGGACTTTCTTCGTGAAAACCATGCTGAAGTTGTTTGCTTCGACAAGATGATTCGATTCTTTCTCGCAAATGGTGATCAATTGTGTGTCTATGGTGAAACTCTCTCGAAGGATCTCAAGCTTATGTCATGTATCCAAGCTAGCAAGTATCTCTGCAAGGAATACAGAGCTTTCTTGGCTAACATTGTAGTAGCGGAGAAGGAAAAGAAATGAAAGATTGAAGTGAAAGACGTCCCCGTTGTTTGTGAATTCCCCAACGTTTTTCCTGAAGATCTCCCAAGCTTGCCGCCAAGTCGTGATCTCGACTTTCGCATCGACCTCATTCCTGGAGCAAACCCTGTTGCCAGAGCTCCTTATCGACTCGCTCCGTCCGAAATGCGCGAACTCTCGAGTCAGCTCCAGGAATTGCTTGACAAAGGCTTTATTTGCCCTAGCACATCTTCTTGGGGCGCACCAGTCCTTTTCCTCAAAAAGAAGGATGGGTCGTTCCGGATGTGCATCGACTATCGAGAGTTGAATAAGCTGACAATCAAGAATCGTTACCCTCTACCTCGAATCAATGATTTGTTTGACCAGTTACAAGGTGCTACGTGTTTCTCCAATATCGATCTACGCTCAGGCTACCACCAGCTACGCATACAAGAGGAGGATATTCCCAAAACCGCTTTCCGAACCCGTTATGGCCATTATGAATTCGTTGTTATGCCTTTTGGTTTAACCAACGCACCCGCGGTTTTTATGGATCTGATGAATCGCGCATGTAAACCTTTTCTCGACCGCTTTGTCATCGTGTTCATCGATGACATCCTGATCTATTCCAAGTCGAAAGCCGAACACGCGCAACATCTACGTTTGGTTCTCGAGCTACTCCGGGGGAATTGACTCTACGCCAAGTTTTCCAAGTGTGAATTCTTGCTAGAAGAGGTTCAATTCCTCGGTCACATTGTTAATAGTCAAGGTATTCATGTAACACCCCAAATTTCGTATGTCATATTTAATGTTATAATCGCAATATTTTTTACGAAAATAAATGGTAAATATAAGGAATGATAAACATAGATTTTAATCATATTGAAAGTTCTATAAAAAAAGGGGGAAATGAAAGAAAATGAAATAAAAACCCTTTATGTTAATGGAAGTAATCAAGTTAGTATGGGAAAAGACTAATTTGAAACCACCCAAAAGATAAGGGACTAATAATGAAACTATGTAATGAGATTTGATAAAAAAAAAAAAAAAAAAAAAAAGAAACCAGGGCTCCTCCTGGTTTTGTACGATTGAACAGAGGGAGAGAGAGCCAAGATACCCTAGTTCTTCAAATTCTACAAAATTGAAAGGGAAATCAAGGATTAATCGAATGCATGAGCATGGAACTTTGATTATCTAAGTTTTCTTGACATCTAGTAAGTTTAAATTTGATGTTTTTTGAGATTTCATGAAGTGGGTTATGTATAATTTATGATGTTTGTATGAAATTGAATCTAGATGTTGAATGATATGAACAAATAGGAGTTATATTAAGTGTTATTTCGATTATACTAGTAGTTGGGGTAAAACCCACTTGAGATTATGTAAGGTAGTGAAAAAATTAGTAAAGTTTATGGAAGAATTGTGTAATGTTGATGTTAAATTCATGTTACAGAAGTGTTAAGATGAATAACTTGATATGAATCATATGTAGTATAGTTATGATTGTTGATTTTGAAGGAAATTGGTTGATCTATTTGATAAATTTAGGATGAATGTGTTATAAACACTTGTACATCATGCTTATTAGAATGTACGCATGCCATATGTTCGATGAAATGTCTAAATTAATGAAATTGTGATTTTGTATGAAAATTTGCTAAGTTGTGTAACATCCTGAATTTTTATAAACTTGTATTATTTAATGTAGTAGCAAACGAGACATGTGGGACACGAGACAAGGTATGTATAGTCATAGACGCGTTGATTCCAATTTAATGAACTTGAAGGGGGTATTAGGTGAAAATGAAACAGGGTTTTATTATATTGGGAACAAGTTGCCTTAAGGATGAACTCCAGGGACCAAAGTGTAAATTTGAAAACAAACATTCCTTCAAATATTCCATCTCGTTGAATTATGGATTCATCTTCATCTCTTCCGAAAACCCTACGGTGGCGGTTAGGAATATCGATTGTGACTTCGTTAAACTTTAAGGTACTGGAATCCATCGCGAAGGAGGCACCGGAGATAAGATCTGCTTCTTGGCTTTTGTCATTGGTTCAACGCGGTTTTAAGTCGTGTGACAGTTAATTTACGACAAGGTAATCTCCTTTATGTCCGCTCGTTTAATCGTTGTTGTATGAGTTCTGGTTAGGATTGGTCATGCTGATGGCCGACGGAGTGGTCGGTTGTGGTTACGGTGAAGGTTTGGTCCTTCGGTGGTTGAGTAGTTCTTGGAATCGGGTGGGGTTTGTAAACCGAACCTAGGCGGCTTTGCATGATGGGTGATATTATGCATGGCATAAAGAGAATCAGTTATGTTTTTGCATTATGGTTGGAATGTATTAAAGCTTCTTGGGTTTTGCATGGAAAACTAGTAAGGTTCATGATCTATTGTGTAGATGTTTGTTGTCACGTTTTGGCTAGTGTGGTATCTCATAATTTTTATAATGATAGACTCTGATTTCATGATGACGATAGAAGAGGGAGGAGGTGGCAACCATATTGGTGGTGGGGGGATACGGCGGTGATGTTTGGCGATGTAGGCGACATTCGGTGATGAAGTAGATGTTTGGTGGAGAGGACAGTGGTGAATGATGGCGTTCAGAGGTGACGGTGCAGGGTAACCTTGGATATGGCGGATGGTGAAGGTAGTTTCGAGGTGGTGTTTGGAGTATGGTGGTAACGATGTGTGAGCACGGTGGTGTTGATGTAGGTAGTTTCGGAGCGGAACAATGATGATAATATTTTATATTTGAACCACGGGTTTGTACTCTTGGGTTACGAAGTGGTAGCCAAGATGTCACAGTTTAAAATTACAATGTTGCATGGGGATAATTGTGATGTTGAGCATGTTTCATGGGATGGTGATGACGATATTATTGTTTCATGGGGGTTGGATATGAAGGTTGAACCCATGTGTTTGCAAGTTGAAGTGCTTAAAGGGACCCGGTTGATTGTTAATATTTTAATCAGGGAACTTGCGATGGATACTGTTGTGATTAAAAAAAAACGGATAACAAGGAGCAAGCATCTAGATAGGTGAAGTTAACAAGATAGCTAGCTGGTACTTACCATACATCGAAACAAAAGCAAGATATTGAAGCAAGCAGCCTCACAAGCATGTCAAAAAGTCAAAGAAGTATCGTATTAATTAAAAGAAGCAAGCATACAAGCAAGCTAGTGAATTAATTTAACCTGGTACACAAGCACCTCAATTAATTTAAGCTAGGAGGCTCGTGCTTGAGGACGAGTTTGCAGTACGGTTGGCTCGTGGAATCTAGAAGCTTCGCAACCAGTGAGTTATATTCCCCTTTTTTCTTAAATATTTTCGGGGCTAGCATACATGTTTTCCATACGTGTTACAAGTTAATTAATTTACGAGCTTTGAGATTTAAAATGTTTTATAAACGTTTTCCTCGGTTAATGGTTTTTATGACGTATTGGTTAATCGGGCTTTGTTAGTCTTGCGTAGGCGTAAGACATTTTATTTAGTGATGTCGAGGCCGTATATGTATGGGGTGTGGTAGGTGTCAATATTAAAAGCACGACTTGTGTCGTGATAAATTTTATTTGATAATTTTATCATACGTTTTGAACCTTAGTGGTAGCGAAAATGTCAAGGTAGTGATTATCGGGTAGTTAAGGTGTTTTTAACCTTGTGTGTGTATTTTTATGCCTTATGTGAATTAGCATCCTTGAGGTGTTTGATGTCGGTTACTCGTGATGGCGGCGTTACCTTCGGGGTGGCGTCAGGTCAAGAGATGCGGGTTACTAGTGATGGCGGCGTTACCTTCGGGGTGGCGTCAGATCACGAGATGTGGGTTACTAGTGATGGCGGCGTTACCTTCGGGGTGGCGTCAGATCACGAGATGTGGGTTACTAGTGATGGCGACGTTACCTTCGGGATGGCGTCAGGTCACGAGAAACATCACTGAGATGTTTAGATGATTAGCCCTAGTGGCAATGATGAACCCTTCGGGGTATTATGCGGGTGACGGACTCTTCACGGTCAAATTGGAGGAGACGAAACCCTGACGAGGGTGCCCTGACTAGGGCAGATGATGATAGCCTACGGGCAACAACTGATGTGTTAGGTTTCCACCTTATGTGCTTATGTGTTTCGCGTTAGTTAAAGGGTGGGTAAATGATGATTATTTGTGTAGTTGACGGATGATGTTAAATGATGTGGGTGACGGATTTTTTTAGGCCATTAATTGTTATATCCTAGATACGAGTCGGTTTGGTTAATGGTCCTATGAATTAAGATGTATTGTGGGTTATCCTTTGGTGTTTAAGTAATCTGATCCATATCGGAAAGGATTACTTGTAGGATGATTAGACCGAGGATTTGGGTGGTGTTTTGGGTTACGGGTTGGAGTCATTAAACTTTAAAATGATGTTAATGTAATTTAATAAACACTAGTGAGTTTACAACGATGGAGTTCTGGTTTTCAAACAAAGCTTTTGTGATGTGTTTTAAATACTTCAACTTAAACTAATAGAACTCATTCAGCGTAGCTGACTTTTGCATGTATGTTAGATTGTCTTGCAGGTGTGTGATTCAAGTCGGGGTTGCTCTTGGCTAGCGGATGAGATTACTCGTGTAATGGTGGAAGGCATTTGGTTTGTTAATGACAAAAAAAAAAAAAAAAAACCATTTTTGTGTTTAAATAAATTATGTACTATTTTTAATTGAAAATTTCCGCTGCGTATATAAATAAAGAGTTATTTTAATATAGTACATTGTGATGTGACCCGACTGTAGGGTGCCCGGTTAGGGGCCTTACAAGTTGATGAAATATGATTATGTTGTGAATGCATATACTTCATAAACGTCATATTGTACGACAAAGAATATGAGAATAATGAAACTTTCAAAAGCTAAGTATAAAAAGTTGTGATGTATAGGAACAAAGAAGGAAGGAGGAACAAGTCATTCTATAGCGCAAGAAACGCAAGATAGCGGTAAGTTCTTATGAACTTCGCTTATGTAGAAAGTAGAATTTTATGTTAGTTCTCTTGTAAATAATTATTTGATGTTTTATGTGGGAATCATTAGAAAAATGTCTTAATGCGAATTGTTAGTAGAAAAAGGGAAAAGTCTATTGACGACCCGTATAAATGGGTCTAAAGTATGAGAATGAAGTGTTCTTGGTGATGTATTGGCCCGTAGTTAAACGGGTCAAGTAAGATGAAATTGTTATGAAATTAAGATAGCTAGCGATGACTTTTATAAGCCAAACTAGTGAAGTATGGAAAATTGGAAAAGTAAGAATAAGTATGATCCGTGAGAACGGGTCGGATAAAATAGGATGAATGATGATGACGGGGGCTAAGATGGTGCTACAACCGTTAAACGGAGTTGTCATATAAGAAGTTCGAATGAAAAGATGTAAAGATATAATGACCCGGTAACGGGTCAAATAATGATGAAAAGCAAATTGTATTAGTAATATGTTCTAACCGAACTAACATGCAAGTTTGTGTAAAGGATGTAGGTAAATTTCATGCTTAGAATGGCGAGCTCAGATTCGAACACACCACATCATCCATATATGCGCTTCCGGTTCAAGTTATCTTTCGAAATGGGTCAAATAATTTTTGTAATGTAAATGTAAATTATATGTTTTAGGGTGTTTGTAAGTAGTTTGAATTTTAAAACCTTTTTTTGGGTAGTTCGGACATAACCCTTGTGTTAAGTCTTGTATAGTCACAACTTTTATTTCTTTTGAAAAAGTGTCGTAGAAGTTTATTTGAATGATGTTTGTTAAAAGTAGAGGAATTGTTTATAGTACGAACGGGTCATGCCCAATTTTTGTTAAAAATAGTATGTCATTATTTGTATTTTTGAATGTGAAAAAGTGGGCGTTACAAGTTGGTATCAGAGCTGAGGTTTGAGGGATTCAAGTATTAGAGTTAAAATACTTGAACTCAAACCAAAAGCTCGAATGAAGGTGTGTTCGTTCCGAAGCACTATGCAAGTAAGTAAATTGTAAATTTGATTATGCTTATAGTTAGGAATAAAAAGGGAATTATAAGATTTCGTTTATAAACTGAGTTTTAAGGTAAATGATGATGTTAAACGGGTCCGTGTTTAAATTACGGACACGTAGGAAAAAGAATCGAGTAAAACGGACTAGTAGAACTATAGATATGGAGTTTTAAAGTTAGTATTTTTAGAAAAGGTTAGAGCTGGGCAGATGCAGCAAACCAGACCGAACACTCTGTGAAAAAGGGGGCGTCGCGCTGCGCGACAGCCAACTGAAATCACCGTCGCTTCGCGCGACAACGGTCGCGGCCCGCGATAGCTAGAGGGCTATCCTTCGCAGCCCGCGAGGACTTCAAATGCTGGCAATTTTTTTTTTAATTTTTTGTTTTGAATAGGGGACTTGTTTTCAACGGTTTCTAAGGCCTCGTAACCAATGTTTAAGGTAATTTTGATATTGAAATTGATAAGGGAAAGTGTACATGAAGGATGAAAAGGTAAATCGTTGCGATCAAAGATTTTGATCTACATGATACGACATGATCGTCGATGACGATAATGCATGAAATATGAAATGTAAATTGATTATAGTATGATAAAATGAGTTAATTATGATGAAGGAAAGTATGAAAAAAAATTAATGAATGAAATGAATGTTTTATGTAGATGGCGGACAATGTAAACGTGAATGATAATGAAACCATGAATATAAGTTGACTAACACGAAGGCTATTAGTTAAAGAACAAGGAATAAGAAGTAAGTGTTAGAATGAATGTATGTTTTGATTAACATGCCTAGAATGTTCGTAATGAAGGAAAGTATGGTTTAATGACCTACGAAAATGAATTATTGAAAGCAAATAATGCATGAATGATAACATATATAAAATTAACGAAAGTGTAATAAGTAAGAGAATGAAAGTAATTGAAATATGTTAGGCATACTAACATATTTCCTAAACTTCGTTGTAGAATATTTCTTAAGGCAAATCCAATAGTTTCGTTAAGTTTCCGAAAATGCAACTTATGATAATTAGGATCCTCTAAATGTCAACCGGGTCATGTCGAAATGTTTCGAAGTAAGAACGTATATGATTGGAAGGTTGTGAATGAAGTTCTAGTTAGGTTTATCAACCCTGTGGTGTGGTCATAACGGACCGTTAACACCTAGCATGAAAGAAAGGAAAGTATAAAAAAAATTTAAAATGTCAGAATGAAATGAACACGACCAAGGAATAAATTTTAATAATAATCTCGAAGTATATAGTAGAAGGCTGATGAAAACGAAGAAATTGTTAAGAAAATATGTTCCGAATAGCGGATGGTGCGAGAAGGCAAGTAAGAAGAATGAGGGATTCTATTCCCCTATGAGCTAAAGGCATGCATGATGTGGCCTATCGTGACCGATGTTGATGATGATGTACAAGTGGAATAAAAGTTATTGAAATATGATTATGAATGCATCAATGTAACTTGAGATGACATGGAAAGTATATAAAGTAATGAATGTAAAAAAATGCTTAATGTAGATAACGGACGAAAGAAATACAAACGATAACAAATGACACGGTAGGAAGGAATAAAAGCAATGATTACGGAAGAGGATGGCATGGTCCTAGAATGTAATGAAAGGTACGGATGATAATTACGATTAAGCTTAGAAAATATTGAACATGAAAGGATGATAAAGATTTCGAGTATAATATGGTCCTAAGGATGAAAATTATGTCAAACAAAAAGTAAATGTTAGTAGAATTAAAATTTTAAGGGAAGATATTTATGTGGTAAGCATGGATGGAGCCTTAAGAAAGGGTTGCAGACGGATGAAAGTTAGAGTCGTTAGGTGAGAAGGAAAGTATGAAAGCAAATGAGGAGATGCTTTTTTTTCTCCACCTAACTACAGATAAGTATAAACATAACAAGTATGTGGCATATATAGCATGGTTGGTCAAGGATAATGTAGGACTAAAAGAACACATACATATATATATATATATATATGTATAAGTGATGCGCATATGAACGTATGTGAGGTATGTTGCCGCTAGTTATGGGAATATGAGTAGTGATATGTTGATAGTTAGTCGTCGTAGACCTAAGTGGGATATACGAGTAAGAGTAAAATATATAACAAATGTCGTAACATGTGATGGTGTAAATAATTATATATATACATAGAAAGATGTTGAGGTAATAGTTTATGATGGAAGAAGTATGCTCCGAACGCATTGCGTATTAAGTATGTGATGATCGACTTATGAGGACTAAAATGAATAATGGGCTAAGACCTAGATGGATGATTTAAGCACCGGCGAGGATAGAGAGTTTTGTAAAAAAAATGATAACAAGTATGTCTAAAATCAATAAGGAAGTACAAATGTGCGAATTAGTTCATACTGTAGGAATGGATTAACAAGCAACTAATAGTAATAGAGTTACTAAACGTTTGAGACAAGTATATATATATGTGTATATACACACACACACATTAGTAGTCAATTTTTTTACGCCACAAGAGGGGGTGACTAGGAAGAATGATGATATTAATAATAGAGGAATCAAGTAGTAGGCTTATGGTGAGCATTATTGTTTCTAACGGCATAGTGAAGGAACACGTATGGTTAGTAACTTGGAAGGCATAAGTAAATGACTCATAATGCTAGTAAATAAATTATAATTTTCATATCAATACAAGAAATAATGGTGGCTCTAAATTCTTGTTTATTGTAAAGTACGGTTATTAGATATCTTGAAATGTCATGATGGAAAGATGGTAAGAGTCGACCCACAGGTCGGAAAATGGGTAGTAGAAAGGAAAGAAAAGTGAGGGACTGTTAAGAAAGAAGGGTACACACTTAGTATGCCAAATTTAGAATAAATAGAAAGAACTGTATGAAAGATGTGAAAGGTTAACGTCGAAGGAAGCTAGAATGAAAATATAAGAATGCGTAACTTTTAGAGGTGGAATGTTACACAAAAAGGGTTGAGTGGAATGTAAAATATAATGAATATTTGAATGGATATTTGAATAAATCTTGCCCTCTGTCGAGTTCCCTATCGTATGTGAGGAATTATTAAAAGATAAACCTCTAAAGAAATGTTCAAGAGTTAAAGTTTTTATACGCATGATTCTTGATTCGTAATACAAAACAACCCTACGTGGTAGAGTGTAATCTCAATTATCGAATGAATGGTTGTGCCAAGTTTTATGTAACTCATACGTAAAATGGAGGGGCATATGTAATAAGCTTATAATCTCGTATGTAGCGGAACCTAGGTTGATAAGAATTAACCCTTTGAGGTACAATGTTGGGTAATAGCCTTAGTATTACAATTGCTAGAAGGAATGACGTATATATGACAACTATGAAATGTGATGACAAGTATAGCTGAGTATGACACCTCGAGTGTAATATGAGTTACCCAAATGTAAGTATTGATTACACTATCATACTGATAGCGTGATTAAAGACTTATGTTGACCTTGGTAACCTAAGGATAGACAGTCATGAGGTTAGAGCAAGATAATATGTACACAATTTGTATAAATGTATACGTTAAGTTGTGGTTAACCATGCAGTTATGATAGATCATCAGTGAAAGAAATATTGGTCTCGAGTAAAGGTTATACGTATGTATTGCAAAAAATTGTATGAAAAAAACTATCAAGCAAGCGACATGAAAGAAATTTTGCTTGATTTTGGCCCTGGAAGGATGGGGGTATGTAGAAGCTAAATAGTTATAAACTATTGAAGGATGTTTGATTTGTGATTATATATGAATGAATAGGAATGAAAAAGTATGAATATTATGATAATTATTTTCCCCTAAATAGATGTTAGAGGTATGCGGGGATGATCAATCTGACAGACAAGTTTTAAGAAATCAGCTTGAACAATTGAACAATAATCATGAAATAATGTAATAGGATCACTTTATTTCATACAAGAGTGAATTACCAAGTGTATTAGACAAGTTTAGAGAGGTAATGACCGATTCATCACGAGGGATGATCGAATGAAAGCATGTTATCAAAGTTCGAGCTATGTAATTACGAAGGGTTACAGATAAACTTGTCAGAATGTATGTGTTCAGGTTTCGGGGACGAAACCTTCTTTAAGGGGGGTAGACTTGTAACACCCCAAATTTCGTATGTCATATTTAATGTTATAATCGCAATATTTTTTACGAAAATAAATGGTAAATATAAGGAATGATAAACATAGATTTTAATCATATTGAAAGTTTTATAAAAAAAGGGGGAAATGAAAGAAAATGAAATAAAAACCCTTTATGTTAATGGAAGTAATCAAGTTAGTATGGGAAAAGACTAATTTGAAACCACTCAAAAGATAAGGGACTAATAATGAAATTATGTAATGAGATTTGATTAAAAAAAAAAAGAAACCAGGGCTCCTCCTGGT
Source organism: Helianthus tuberosus (assembly GCA_030545235.1). Classification (NCBI taxonomy): domain Eukaryota; kingdom Viridiplantae; phylum Streptophyta; class Magnoliopsida; order Asterales; family Asteraceae; genus Helianthus; species Helianthus tuberosus. Next base: position 113,972,041 of record CM060399.1, read on the forward strand.
TTTGTACGATCGAACAGAGGGAGAGAGAGCCAAGAAACCCTAGTTCTTCAAATTCTACAAAATTGAAAGGGAAATCAAGGATTAATCGAATGCATGAGCATGGAACTTTGATTATCTAAGTTTTCTTGACATCTAGTAAGTTTAAATTTGATGTTTTATGAGATTTCATGAAGTGGGTTATGTATAATTTATGATGTTTGTATGAAATTGAATCTAGATGATATGAACAAATAGGAGTTATATTAAGTGTTATTTCGATTATACTAGTAGTTGGGGTAAAACCCACTTGAGATTATGTATGGTAGTGAAAAAAATTAGTGAAGTTTATGGAAGAATTGTGTAATGTTGATGTTAAATTCATGTTAGAGAAGTGTTAAGATGAATAACTTGATATGAATCATATGTAGTATAGTTATGATTGTTGATTTTGAAGGAAATTGGTTGATCTATTTGATTAATTTAGGATGAATGTGTTATAAACACTTGTACGTCATGCTTATTAGAATGTACGAACGCCATATGTTCGATGAAATGTCTAAATTAATGAAATTGTGATTTTGTATGAAAATTTGCTAAGTTGATGAAATATGATTATGTTGTGAATGCATATGGTTCATAAACGTCATATTGTACGACAAAGAATATGAGAATAATGAAACTTTCGAAAGCTAATTATAAAAAGTTGTGATGTATAGGAACAAAGAAGGAAGGAGGAATAAGTCATTCTATAGCGCAAGAAACGCAAGATCGCGGTAAGTTCTTATGAACTTCGCTTATGTAGAAAGTAGAATTTTATGTTAGTTCTCCTGTTCTCACTTTGCCCGACGGAAATGATGACTTTATTGTCTATTGTGATGCCTCGAACCTTGGTGTTGGTTGTGTTCTCATGCAACAAGACAAGGTTATTGCTTACGCGTCTCGTCAGCTCAAAATCCATGAGAAGAACTATACAACCCACGATCTCGAGTTTTGCACAGTTGTTTTTGCGTTAAAGATTTGGCGACACTACCTTTATGGTACCAAGTGTACGATCTTCACCGATCATAGTAGCCTACAACACATCTTTGATCAGAAAGAACTGAATATGCGTCAACGCCGGTGGGTAGAACTCCTCAACGATTATGACTGTGAGATTCGTTATCATCCTGGCAAAGCAAATGTCATTGTCGACGATCTCAGCAGACGAAGTTATTTGAACAGGGCCCGTAATTTCCAAGCCCGATACGATCTCGAATCCCTCGTTCGCGAAGCCCAACATGCCTGTTTTAATGAACGCACTTTGAAGAAGGAGAGGATTCTCAATGGCGGAGCCCAGCTAGAAAACAAGTCGAATGGGATATTCCACTATCTGGACCGAATTTGGATCCCTAAACAGACCAACTTGCGACAGATTTTGATGGAAGAAGCCCACAAATCCCGATATTCTATTCATCCCGGTGCTGACAAGATGTACCAGGACCTGCGCTACAAGTACTGGTGGCCGGGCATGAAGAGGGATATCGCCCTCTATGTTTCAAAATTCCTAACCTGCTCGAAGGTCAAGGCTGAGCACCAAAGACCCTCTGTCTTACTCGTTCAACCCGAGATCCCTGTTTGGAAGTGGGAGAGTATAGCTATGGACTTCGTAACGAAGCTTCCGCGTACGCCATCAGGTCACCACAGCATCTGGGTCGTCGTCAACCGTTTGACCAAATCAGCTCACTTCCTGCCAATACGAGAAGACTACAAGGTAGAAAAATTAGCCCGAATCTACACCAAAGAGATCATTTGTCGACATGGGATGCCTCGCGACATCATTTCTGACCACGATGCTCGGTTTACCTCGCGTTGTTGGGAAACGTTTCAAGCCGCTCTCGGTACTGTGCTTAATCTAAGTACTACTTTCCATCCTCAAACCGATGGTTAGACTGAAAGAACGATTCGTACACTTGAAGGAATGCTCCGTTCGTGTGTTATAGATTTCGGTGGTAATTGGGATGCATACCTACCCTTGGTCGAGTTCTCGTACAATAACCGTTATCATTCCAGCATTCAAATGGCACCATTTGAGGCGTTATATGGAAGAATATGTCGATCGCCTATTGTATGGCATGAGATCGGGCACTCAAAACTAACTGGTCCTGAGCTATTACAAGAAACGACTGACAAAATCCTCCAGATTCGAGACAATCTACTGAAGCTCGGAGTCGTCAGAAAAGTTACGCAGATAGACGACGCAAGCCCCTCGAATTTGACATTGGCGACCGCGTACTCTTAAAGGTATCACCTTGGAAGGGTGTGGTCAGATTCGGCAAGAGAGGAAAGCTCGCGCCTCGATATGTTGGACCCTTTAAGATTCTGGAAAGGATCGGAAAAGTGGCTTACAGACTCGAACTACCGGAGGAACTTAACAACGTCCACCCGACTTTCCACGTTTCGAACCTCAGGAAGTGCCTGACTGATGATGATTTGCATGTACCCCTCGAGGATCTTTAAGTAAATGAAGCACTACACTTCGTGGAGAAGCCTGTCGAAATCATGGACCGCCAAACCAAGCAACTCCGACGCTCACACATTCCCATTGTGAAAGTTCACTGGGAAGGCAAACAAGGCGCAAAGTTCACTTGGGAACTCGAAAGCGACGTGAAGGCGAGGTACCCACAGTTGTTTGTTACGGCTTCAGCCTAATTTCGAGACGAAATTCCCTTAAGAAGGGGAGGCTGTAACACCCTGTGTTTCGAAAGTCAAAGTCAAAGTCAAGATTGAAGTCAAAGGAAGATAAGATTGCTAATTGCGATCTGTCACTCCTTGCTCAGCTCCTGTTTTGACTTCTTTGACTCATAGATAGTCTTTTTATGCTTTTACGTTAGTCGTATTATGTGGAGTACTTGTTAATAATCGAGGTTTAATCGCTATTAATCGCATGTTTAATCGCTATCGCATTCGCAACTCGAATTATGTGTTCTGGTTATTGTTTTACGTGTGTGTGCTATTTATGTGTTACTTGTGCATGTTTATTTATGTTATGCTGTGGTGTTAATCGAAATCGCAATCTATCGCATCGCAAATCGAATCGAAAACGCTAAACGCAAGTTATTTATAGTGATTGTATGTTAGATATAGTAGTTGGGATTAAAAGTAATTTGATGAGTAATACTATCGCATCGCTCGCTCGAATCGCATCGCAAAACTCTACACTCGAAATGAAACAACAAAACTCATCGTGCGAATCACTCCAATCGAGTGGCCAGCAGATCGAGCTACCACCCGATCGAGCTACCACCCGATCGAAGTGCCACTCGATCGAGCTACCACCCGATCGAGGTGCCACTCGATCGACCAGCCACCTTTCCCCCTTTCCATTTATGGAAACCCTATAAATACCCCTCATATGTCAACATCACTTGATGTTGACAGTTCTTCCTCTCTCAACTCGCTCCAGCCGCTATATCTTCCGATTTCTCGCGATCCTTGTAAGTTTTCAACCTAAATCTTGTACTTTCTTAATCTACACACACTCCTACACCTTTCTATCTTTTGAATCTTAACTTTTAACCGTGAAATCATTAGATTTGAGGTGTTCTAGGATGATGTCATCATGGTGTTCATAAGAACTTCATGTTTTGGCTTCAATCCACCAAGAACAACTTAGATCCGAATGATTTCTACATAAATAAACAAAGATCTTTCATAGATCTGAACATATTCATGGTGAAAAGGATTGAAAGATGGTTTCTAACTTTCTTTCAACTCTTTTACACTCAATGCACTCAAACCCGATTCGAAGCTAGATCTGATCTTCTACCCAATCTTGGTGATGTATCGGTCCCGGATCCGAATTCTATCCAAGCGGTATTGACTTCAGGTTTGAACATTAACTACCGACTCGAACCGTGAACCAGTCGGACTAGGGTGATTCCTGTTCGGTCGGGTCACTTGGGCCGGGTTGAGGGTTCTGTAGTTCAAACATGTAATCAAAATATCTCGTTCAACGCTACAAAATTTCAAACGATTTAAGTGTCAAGATGAACGGATAGTCGGGACGGATTGCCGTCCGATCGGATTGCCACCTGATCGGATTGCCACCCGATCGACCGGCCATCCGATCGGGTTGCACTTGGGTCCCACACTTAAACTATTTTCAAACTATTCAAGATCTGAACGTTGAAACGGATTACCACCCGATCGGATTGCCATTCGATCGAGTAACCGTCCAATCGTGTGACGTTTGGGACTTGGACAATTTTCAACAGGTTCAATACAAATGGATTTCCACCCGATCGGATAGCCATCCGATCAAGTGACCATCCTGCTGTGAACTTGTTCTCACTCTGAGAAGTCTCGCCAATCGGATTGCTGCCTGATCGAACGGCCGTTCGATCGACCGACCTGAAAGATAGAGATACTTCTCTATTTTCAAAATGCTACAACGAAAACTTCAAAAGGCAAACCATCATAGACAAACACATCCTCACCAAACGAGGTGACAATCCAATCGAATGGCCACCCGGTCGGGTGACCGTCCGAACGGATTGCCACCCGATCGACTGGCTATCCGATCGGATTACCATCCGATCCTTGGTACACTTGTATCATTTTGCGCGCCTCTTATCGTTTATGCTATTGTTCTGATCAGGCTAATTCCACTCTAAGCGCTCCCTTCAATCCATCATCGCTGTGAGTATACTCGAACCCTTTTTGCTTTACGCACTTTTGGGTGTTACATACGTTACTTATTCTAAATCACATCGAACACACTACTCAATACTTTAAACGCTAACCTCTACCGCATGCTATACGTGACTTAATGAATGCTTGTTTGTTATGTTTACACATGGATTGTTGTCTACCTGCCTTAGCAACGATAGTACTATAGTTTGGACTCAACACCTGTACACTCAAGGGTTGTTAAGGACAATTAATTACATGGCTCACAGTGGTGAGTGTGTATTACGAACTGCCTTGCGCAGTCAACCCGCAGTCATTGGTATTGATAGGATCATGTCGATAACTTACGTGCTTCATTTCACACTGTGTACGTGCTGGTTATGCGTAAACGATTTCGAACTCTTTTATATCTATCAAACTTGTATGCTCACCTTTACACTATGTGTATTGACTTTTACTTTAACGTATGTGACAGGTGCTTAAGATGTTTGGATGCTTGGCTTGCTGTGAAATCGAGGCTAGGAAAGGTCTAGAAACAAATAAACGAATTGTCTGTATTTGAAATCTGAGTTGTCGGAATAGAACAATTTGACTAGATTTTGTCTGTAATAATTATGTTACTTTTTATGTCATGGTATGGGACGTGATGCTTAAATAATTGGTAATTATAGTTGTTATGGAAACTTCTGGACAATCTGTTTCGCTCAGTGCCACGCCCTGATGTTTCCACCATCAGTTGGGGTGTGACACCACTACAGTAAAAAAATATGACGGCACTACGGATCCGGATGATTACTTGTTTGATTTTGATGGGGCAGCACGTGTGGAGCAATGGCCAATGCCGGCCTGGTGTTTCATGTTTGCACAAACTTTAACCGGGGCTGCTCGAGTGTGGTTTGATGCGTTGAATGAAGGGGAGATCAATCATTTTGAAGAATTCCGGAGGTTGTTCCTCCAGAACTTTAGCCAGCAAAGGCGCTACTCCAAAGAGATAACTGAAGTACACAACATCCGAAGGAAGGATGGCGAATCATTAGACAGCTTCATCGACCGTTTCAATCGAGAAAGTATGCAGGTCAGTGGGGTTGTAGACCAACTGAGGATTTCCGGATTTTGCCATGGCGTCCGGAATAATCAGTTGGTATAAAAGCTACACGAGAATCTCCCAAAGACAATGGAAGTACTCATGGAGCGAGCCCGAGCTTTCGCCCGAGGGAAAAATGCTTGTAATCCGGCACCTGAGACAGATCAGAAGATGTCCTCATGGAAGAAAAATGGAGGGTCTGTGTTTGATAAGGCTCCCTCCGGAAGCAGAGGACGAGCACACCCCTACAACAAAAATGATCGATCTCAACCAGGAAGAAACTCCGGATCTAGGTTTTATAACCTATCAGATCTCTCCAAAACTCCTAGTGAGATCCTCAGTGCCGAAGGAGCAAATTTTCCAGCACCTCCAAAGCTTCGGAACCCAGGCGATAAAAATTCTAAGAAATATTGCGACTACCACCATGCACGAGGCCACAATACAGATGATTGCTGGTCCTTAAAACAGGAGATTGAAAAAGCTGTCTGATCCGGCAAACTCTCGCACCTGGTAAAGGAAATGAAAGAAGGCAAAGCCTCAGGTAGTTTGGTAGGTAATCCGAACAACCAGTCGGCGATTTGCATGATAAGAAAGGCGAGCAACCAAGGCATCAAGTGGACAATCATCATATGGCTTCTTGGATGCATCAGCCGATCGCCTTCCCGCCGATCACTCCAGGAGAAATCAAAGACGGACCGATCATTATGTCTACGGTAATAGCAGGACACAAAGTCTGGAGAATTTATGTTGACGATGGAAGTGCTTCTGAAATCATGTACCAACAGTGTTTCCAACAGTGTTTCCAACAGTGTTTCCAACAGCTGGCTCCGCAAACCAAGGCAAAGTTGATACAAGTATCTATACCGTTGGTAAGTTTCTCCGAAGAAGTAGTTCAGCCAATCGGACAAATCATGTTACCAACCACGTTAGGCACCGGAAGTCTGGCTAGAACAGTCAACTTAACATACCTAGTGGTGGGAGCTAGGTCCGTTCATAACATCATATTAAGGAGACCAGGGATGTGTGCTTTTGGAATTATCAGCTCCACCATTCATGGATCGTTGAAATTTCCCACCGAAGCGGGGGTAGCAACCTTGCATTCTGAGTCCACCATGTACGTAGCAGAAATACGGCAAAGCGAGGGGAGTAGTATACAGCCTCCGTCCATCCTTACAGAGGAATGGGCTATTCACCCACACTTTTCGGAACAAAAGATTGCTATCGGAGCTCAACTCCCCGAACGTACCAAGAAGTGACTGTGGAAACTATTATCCAGTTCCCTTAATGTATTTGCTTGGCAAACTTCCGACATGGTTGGAGTCCCTCGCTCCTTGGCTGAACACAAGTTAAAAGTATCGCATTCGGTAAAACCGATCGCTCAGAGAAAAAGAAACATGGCTCCGGCTCATCACAAAGCCATCGCCGAAGATGTACGTAAATTGCTAAACGCTGGAATTATCAGGGAAGTGCGGTATCAAACCTGGGTTTCTAACCCGGTGATGGTTACTAAAAAGGACGGAACCTGGAGGATGTGTGTTGATTTCTCCGACCTTAATAATGCCTGTCCGAAGGATTGCCACCCTCTTCCGGAAATTGATTTAAAAATTGATTCCTTGGCGAGCTTTCGTCTTAAATGCTTCCTGGATGCATATAAGGGCTACCATCAGATACAAATGGCTCTGGGAGACGAAGACAAAACGGCATTCGTAATAAATGAGGGCCTCTTTTGTTACACTAAAATGCTATTCGGATTAAAGAATGCTGGAGCTACCTACCAGAGGCTGATGAATAAAGCATTTAAGGGTCAAATCGGAAGAAACCTGGAAATTTACGTGGATGATCTGGTCAACAAGAGTGAAGCCGAAGATAACATGATTGACGACATACTCGAAACCTTCACTAGGCTTCGGAGTATCAATCTCAAGTTAAACCCTAAAAATGTTCTTTCGGTTTAGAGGAAGGCAAGTTTCTGGGTGTATGGATAACTCAATCCAGAATCCAGGCGCATCCGGATAAGATTCAAGCCGTGATCTCCATGCAGCCTCCGAAAACGGTAAAATAAAACCAATCTCTGAATGGTAAGCTAGTGGCTCTTCACCGTTTCATTTCCAAGGCAGCTGACCGCACCATTCCTTTCATGAATGTGCTAAAAAAGCGTACTGGTAAGGGTCAGATAGAATGGACTACAGAGGCTGATTCGGCATTTCAGGAATTAAAAGTTTGTCTTGGGTCCTTACCCATGTTAACCGCACCGATCACAGGAGAAACTGACACCGTGTATCTCTTCGCTTCTCATTTTGCCATCAGCGCAGTACTCGTAGCGCACTGAAACCAAGCACAAATACCGGTTTACTATGTGAGCTGCATCTTAAAAGACTATGAGACTCGGTATCCGATGATAGAAAAGTTGGCACTCGCCTTGGTGCATGCATCCAGACGACTTCGAAGGTACTTCCAGGCCTTCAACATAGAGGTACAAACTAATCTCCAAATCTAGCATATCTTGAGAAAACCGGAGGTCTCCGGACGACTCACCAAGTGGGCGATTGAGCTCAGTGCTTTCGACATTACCTACAGAACCCGAGGTCCGGTAAAAGGCCAAGCGGTGGCAGATTTTCTTACGGAGGTTCCTACTGGAGAAAGCACCAAGGAAAAACCCATTCTTCCAAAAGTTTGGAACCTGTACACGGACGGAGCCTCTAGCAAAGAAGGATCCGGAGCTGGTTTGATCCTGATAGATCCAGAAGGAATAGAATACACCTACGCTCTGCGTTTTGTGTTCAAGACTTCAAACAACGAAGCAGAGTATGAAGCTCTTCTAGCCGGACTCCAAACAGCGGCCAAAGCCGGTGCCAACTCCATCTTAGCTCATGTTGATTCATTGTTCGTCGCTAATCAAGTCAGCGGGGAATACGAGGCACGAGAAGAGAACATGATTCGGTATTTAAACCAAGTCAATAGTTTGATGTCTACCTTCGATTCATGCAAGATAGTTCATATATCGAGAAGCAAGAATAAAAAAGCTGACGCTCTGAGTAAGCTTGCATCTGTCGCGTTTTGTCATCTGTCTAAGGAGGTACTGGTTGAAACCTTGCAAGCCCCGGCTATCAACCAACCGGAGGCTGTGATGTCAATCTCCATACAAGAAAAATCATGGATGACCCCAATCCTGGATTATTTGAAAAATGGCACGCTACCAGAAGATAAAGCTCAGGCGAGGAAGATGAAGGCCAAAGTGCTTCAGTACCAGGTTCACGATGGAAAGCTTTATCGGAAGACATTCTTGGGCCCGCTCCTGAGATGTCTTACGCAGGACGAAGCCAGCTATGTTATCAGGGAAATCCATTGGGGAATCTGCGACATACATTCCGGACCCAGGATGGTTGTGGCTAAAGCAAAGAACGCCGGATATTTTTGGCCGGGCATGCATCAAAGTTCCGTCAATGAGTTGCAAACATGCGAAGACTGCCAGCGGCACGCCCCAATTAGCCATCGAGCAAAAAACGATCTCGTACCCGTAACCTCGGCTTGGGCTTTCCAAAATGGGGGATCGACATCGTCGGTCCTTTCCCCATCTCCACCGGAGGAGTGAGATTCCTGCTGGTCGCAATTGATTACTTCACAAAATGGATCGTGGCCAAACCCCTCCGAACCATCACTAGGGATCAAATACTAAGGTTTGTATGGGAAAATATAGTGTGCCGATATGGAATGCTGCTCTGCATTGTCAGCGACAATGGGAAGCAGTTTGCAGAGAAACCGTTCAAGACTTGGTGTGAAAGAATGCACATCGAGCAAAATTTCGCTTCGGTTGCCCATCCCCAAGCTAACGGACAAGTAGAAAGGGCCAACCTCAGCATCGTGGACGGTATAAAAAAGCATCTAGGGAAGGAAGGTGTTTCCTGGGCAGATGAACTTCCGCACGTCCTAAGGGCGCTCAGGACGATGCCAAAGACAAGCACAAGAGAAACTCCTTTCAGCTTGACGTATGGCTCGGAAGCGGTCATTCCTGCCGAAGTGGGCATCCCTACTCCCCGCATGCAGCAGAGCCAAGAAGAAAAATGAACAACAACTCCGTCTGAACCTCGACCTAGCCGAAGAGCGAAGAGAGCTCACAGCTATCCGTGAAGCAAAATACAAAAAAATAGTTGGAAAAACATTACAACTCAAAGGTCAAAGAGGTCCTGTTTAAAGAAGGAGAATATGTCATGAGAAGAAATGATGCTAGCTTGGCCGAGGGAACAGGAAAGATGGCTCCAAAGTGGGAGGGGCCCTACGTGGTCAAAACCTTCGGAAAGAATGGTGCTTACACACTCTCCAAAATGGATGGAACTCCCGTTCCTCGTACCTGGAACATGATGCATCTCAAAAGGTGTTACCTTTAAAGAATCTAATGTTAAAATAAGTTTGTAATGCGGAGGGTACTACCCGCATCCTTTTACTTTTCATGTATTGCGGAGGGTATTACCCGCATCTTTTTACTCTTCATGTACTGCAGAGGGCTTTACCCGCACTTATTGAATGTTTTTACTAGTATGTACTATCCGGAGAATATACCCCGGAGTATTTAAATAGAATGCATGAATTTTCTCTATCATTAGCAAGTTGCAACATAAAAAATTATCATCGGCCGAATCAGGGATGCTAACCCTAAAAAGTAAGGACGGACTGGCATCGTTCGCATCTTTACTTTCACTTAACAATTATCCTAAAAATATAAATAAGACGGATCCGCATATCAATAAGAACGTTCTAAAAAGAAAGAAAATGTAATCATATAGACATGGACGCATGTAAAAAATAAAATGATCACATCAAAATAACCGGATTAATACTTCCGGAATTCATCATACCCATTTACAAAGTCAAGGATAATTGGCAAGACATACAAACGGTAAAAAATGATAACTATTACAGAAGAACGAATTGAACAAGGTGCATATCCCAAACAACCGGATATGTCCACCCAAAAGTTTAACCAACTAAAAACTACGAAGGTGCATACCCCAAGTGACCAGGTATGTCCACCTCATTACTTTGATGATGCTCCTCCAGCAAAGGAAAGTGCATCCTTAATTCTAGAAAGCGGTTCATTTATGAGCTTCGGAAGATCATCTACCACCGGAAAAGTCAAAGATTCATAGCAGGCAACGGCCGTATTCAGATCAGCCTCAGCATTCCGGTTTAACAAAGGGACCTCTGCATAAGGGGTTTTCTTCTTAAGAGCATGGACGTATCCCTGATGAAGACCGGTGTTAACTCTAATGGAGATCATGGCATTGTTCACTGCAGCCGCGGCCACGTTCATCTCCGGTCCTCTGTGAACATTTTTTTCCAACAATTGGGCTCCTTTCGAAAGAAGCCATGTTTTGGTTGCCTGCAAATCTTCGACCTTCGCCTCCAAATCAGCATTCTCCAGCTTGAGCTCTTCAACTTCGGCCCTATGATGACCCTTCATCTCATTAATCCGAGCTTTTAACTCGGCCTCCCCTGTTTTGAGAGCATCACGTTCTGATAAAGAGTGTTAGAAAAATTTAAAGAAAAGATGCAAGAAATAAAAAATAAGGAACGAACCCGCAAGCATTCTCTCATACGCCGAACGAGCATTGGACACAGTCTCTTCCATCTTGGCCAGAACCTCCTTGTGCTCCTCATCCTTCTTCTTGGAAGACTCAGCAAAACCCTGCAACTCTGCTGAAATCTTGTCTCGCTCCTCCAAAGCAGAAGCAACAATAGCTTGGTACGATTGATTCTGAGTAGTCAATGATTTGATTTTCTCCTTCTGAGCCATGAGGTCTTGAGAGAGTTGGGCAAGCTTCTTCTCAGCATCCGGAGTCTTTTGTATTTTACGTTTCAAGGAAAGGATTTCCTTCTCTAGATTCTCCTTCACTGACTCCGCTTCAACCCATCTGCGGTATAACTCCATCACATATACATTAGACTGAGCCTGGTTTAACAAAACCGCCGCACCTAAATCCGGATTCTTCATCTTCCTGCTCCACACATGATCTAACGGGGTGCTAATATTGAAAAGAAATGTTTCGGCGACAAGATCATCCATCACTGAGTCTTTGTTCTGAATATCCCACTCCGGAACAAACTTCTCGTCAGCTGTCGCCGGATCGATTTCCATATCATCCACAAATACATCTGCATAGTGCAAAAAGGATATCAACTCGGGTCCGAACCAAGATGGAGAGATAGAAGATACTTGATCTTCTTCATCACCAATAAAGCAGTCCGGACCCAAAGAGGAGTCCAAAATCGTACCTGAAAAGGTTACCATCTTCGGCTCACTATGAGTTTTTCCATCCCCTTTGTTCGTAATCACCGGATTCTCCACTTCCATGCTTTCTGCTTCATTTACAGGGAGAAAACCTACGGAAAAAGTGGGGTGGGTGCAGAACGGGCCCGGGCGGCCTCCTCCCTCGATGACTTCCCACCAGAAAGGTGTTCATCAAATTCAATCATCACATCGCCGCTAGAGTGGGAAGAACTTTTCTTGTTTTTCTTCACCTTCGGCATGGGAAGAGAATCGGATGAACGGATTTGAAGAGCCTCATTCTTTCTCTTACGGATAAAACCTTTTGGCTCAACATCGGAAATAACACCTTTGCTTTTTAGGAAACCAGAAGAAGGTTGATACTTCAAGGCTTCGTCCAAACTCCGTACCTCCGGATCACTATCCACATCATCCAGAATGGACCCCTTCCCAGCTTGAGATCCGGATGACCCAGTAGCACCTTTTGTAGGCTTCGGCACAGAAGAAGTAGCATCAGCAGCAGATGGTTCAGAAGTACCTAGACCCGTCAGGGGACGAATCTCCTGAGCTGCCGAAGCCACTTGCTGCATAAAGGGGACTTCACCTTCAGCTTGTTCGTCAAAATCAAAATCCAGAACGTTGAAGTTCGGAATCTTCAGTGCATCCTTAAGCGACATCTCATTTCCTGCACATCAAAAAGAAAACCTAAGTTAGAAAATAAAAGAAAAGGAAAGATGCCGAAGGGAAGGTAAAGGGCCGGAGACTTACGTTCACGCTTAGTGCAGATAACCGGCCAATCCCTATCCCCTCGGCCCCAGGAAAAACAAACCCGTCCCCATAAAAGAAGATGTTCGGGAAGGGGACGGATAGGGGACTTATGCTCGATTAAGGCACGGGCCAATTCTTTATTAAAGACAAAACCCTCCTCCAGATCAAAAGACACCGTTTGATCTTTGAACCTCCACACCATCTCCACCGGAAGACAACGGTCGTCCAGCCAGAAAAAATTATCTTTCCAACTTTTCAAACTGGACCGTTCATCTCCGGAGGGAGAAGGAATACCCTTCCGGTGGGCGAAGGTGTACCAGTCACCAACCGTAATAAATTCGTAAAAGTATCGGAAAACATCCAGATCCGGCCACTGGTCCTGGGCTCTACATGAAATTTCAAAATGGTTTATGCGGCTAAGACCGAACGGGTTAACTTGACAAATGTGAACTCGGAAAAACCTAAGAACCATAATCAGGAACTTTGAAAAGGGAACCCTATAGTTAGCAAAGTTACACACACGAGTATACAAGAGGAACTTCCCCTGACGGAAGGGATATATGGCTTCATTCTTTGAAGGGAGGACCGGATTCAGATCCAAAGGAATTCTATATTCTTGAATGAACTTATCCAACTGCCGTTGGGTAAGAACACTCACACTCTTCGAAAGGTTATCCTTACTAGGAGCCATATTCAAAACCAGAAGAAAAGACGCACCTTTAAAGAAGAAGAAGAAGGAATGATAAGAAGGATAACAGTTGAGAGAAAGGTTAAAGAGTGAAAAGGTGAAGATGAAAAGTGAAAACAAGGTTTTTATAGGAAAACTTTAAGTCGGTTTGGGGCAATCAAAACAAACCGTCACTTTAGACGGCAGTCACGATTCCCAAGATAGGGTTTCGTAACCGTCACATGCGGGTGACTGACGGTCAAACCACTTACATCACCTACGCCACTTCAGCACCATTTAAACAACGCCACGTTACTCGGACATATGCATTCAAAGACATTTTATTAAGTCCTTCACGGGACTTAACAAACTGGGGGACTTGAAGATACATATCCGGGTCCGGACATGATCCTTAAGGATGGACCGAACCACACCTGGACGGACATTTTGAAGATATCCGTTCCCCATGTCACCGAGGACGGACACCCGTTTAAGTGCGTCTGGACGAATGATGTCATCTCAGTTGACTATTATAAATACCACGCTCAAGTACAATGCCAAGTACGATTTTCTGAACCTTCGTCCTTATTTTCTATCTCTACTTTCTCTCTCTATCAATACTTATCCTCACGCCGGAGGGTGGTCGCAGAGGAGCCCTCCCATCTCTACGGCGAGCCTAACGGTTTACTGTTTTGCAGGTTTACTGTTCTTATCTCCTTCAAGATCTAAACTCCCACTTACAGGCTCCGGCCTTGCTCAATTTTGGATCTTCAAAATGCAAATGTTTTTTACATGACCGCGAGCCTGTGTGCAAAACATAGAAAAGAATAACTAAATCGATCCCTGACCCGCGCGTTGCGACAGACTTATCAAACAGGAAAGAGTAGGCGCGCTGCGATGGGCCTGTCAAACGGCAAAAGTAGATGAAAAAACGTTGAACCCCACACACACGTTACGGCGTGTTAAGTCAGAAAATTTAGAACGAAACGTTAAACGAAAAATTTGCGAAAGGGATCAAAATTGAAAGTAAAAAAGTGTTGGTGTTAAATTGTAAAAAATGAAAAACTTTGGATTAAAAGCAAAATAATTAAGGGGTTGAATTGCAAAAGGTGAAAACTTTTGAATTAGAAGTGAAAAAATCGAATTAATCAAAGAGGTTAAATTACTAATGATTGAAAGTTTAGACATAAATTGTCAAGGATTGAAACTTTAAAGTTAAAAATGAAAATGTCATTTTTTTTTTTTTGAAAAACTTCCAAAGCCAACAATACAACTACCTTATGCATAAATATGTTGGTAATTTATAGTTTTGTAATAATTTGTAATGTAATAGCTCTTGCTAGTTTGCTTTTCATTTTTTTCTGGTAGAGAAGTTGGTATTTTTATGTGATGTATCACAAGTTATAAATTATTTGTGAGAAAAAGCTAAAAGATTAGTGTGATATAATTATAGTGTACATTCACTTTTTTTTAGGAAATTTGAAGGATGGAAATTTAAAGTCTTTGGGTGTCCTGTTAGAAAAGGGTAAAACCCCAAAAGGTTTAGAAGTGGGAATTCGAAAAAAGTTTGTTACTTTCTTTCTTGACAATAAAGAAGAGGTGGGCTCAAAAATAGCAATGCACCATTTCACTTGTGTGGTAGGTGTCGGCATTATGTAGATTAGGAGTATTCATTAAACCGAATTAATCGAAATCAAATAACCGAGTTAATTGAATCGAAAAAACCGAACCAAACTAATAACCGATGGTTCGGTTTTTGTTTTTTGAATAGCCGACTTTTCGGGTTTGGTTTTAGTTTCGGTTAATCATATATCTAAACCAAAAATAACCGAACTGAACCGATTGAGTTACACTTGTGTATTCATAATCAAGGGCTAGGATTAGTTCATTAATGTTCACTATTAAGGGGTTGATGAATTCAATATGCATGTGGTATTTATATAATTTTACAAGTTTTATATTTATGCGTTTATATTTTACAAGGTTTGTATACATTGGATAATTAACCGAAACTGATCTATAATTAATTGTTAACGAGAACAACGGTTAACCAACCATCGGCTATGGTTAATACTTTTCAATTAACCGAACCCTCGGTTAACTGGCTTTGCACACCCCTATGTGGATCTCTGCCATTATTATTTTGGATTTGGTATACTAGACGATTCGAGCCAAAATGGGCCCTTCAACTTTCGGATTTTAACCTTTGATTACAACTTTACAAGGCTAGAAGGGCGAAGCGTATTCGCCAAACAATTGACCTATGGTACATCCTACGGTACGTGAACGAGGAAAAAACAAAGCCCATACATTTAGTGATTAGGCTACTCGGTATGGTTGAGGCTCATCCTTGGAGGATGACCCGCCACGTAAGTGCCACGTCATACTCCTTGGAGGATGCCCCTCCAAGGATGAAACCAAGGAAATGGAGGATGAGCCTACCCACCAAGTTAATTTTTTTTTTTTTTTATTTTAGCAAATTAAATATGCAATATATATATAAAACTAAAAATAAAATAAACTATAAAATAAATATTAATTCCAACATTACATTAAAAAAACCAACATATATAAAAACTACTAGTCTTCATCCGGCATGTAGTCGTTAGGTTCGTTTTGTGCGTCGTTCCAAATGTACTCCACCAAGTCCGCTTGTAGGTTTTGATGTGTGTACTCGTTACGTAGCGAAAATCCGTTAAAATCTTGTTGTTCCAAACTCACTGGAACAGAATTCCTGTTAGACGCGTTTTCACATGCAGTTTTTTCTGACATCCTTAAATACTCGTCCAACGAATCGGGTGTCGTCCCGTATGCCAGTTGGCGAATGGCCGACGTACATTTCTGTAAAGTAGTGAATCCCCTTTGGCCCCCTAGCATCGTATCGCAGTGTGAAAAACGGATCAGATTGGGCCAAGTCGTCTGCGATACGTAATAACAGTCGACGACTCATTCGGAACCGACGTTGAAACATCGCGTCCGTGTACACAGGTTCGTCGGCAAAATAATCGGCCACTAGATTATCATGGCCGCTATATATTAACAACGAAAAATAAATTAACACCGAAAAATATTAAATATATTATTAAATTTAAATAAAGATACACTAAAAAAATAAAATACCTTCTCGGTCTCGGTTTAAGGCGGCTCTCCTAGTTTGTCGTTGTGACGATGTTTCAGTCTCTTCGTCCTCCTCCATGATCATCTGAGCTGCGTGCATAATCACGTTTGAAAAAAATAATTTGCCCTCACCCGAAGATGACAAACACCACGATGAAGAAGAAGATGAAGACATGCCTATTTTTTTTATAAAAGTATGATGGTGTATAAAAAATGAGAGAGAATGAAAAAATTTTGGGTTAAAAGTGGGAAAATGAGGGTGTATATTTATAAAGTGGGATTTGAAAAATAATTTTTTTTACCAACGGCTAGTGCACCCAACGGTCATAAGGTTTTGTCCTCTTATGCCCGTCTCGTCCGTCCCACCCTAGACGATTTGAACGACGCCGTCCCACCCGGTACCGTGTTTGGGGTCGTCGCCTCTGCTCGACGGGGCTGGGCGTTCCCCACACCGAGTACCCTAAGGTTTGACATCTTCATTTGGTGGTTATTCTAACGAGTGCCAAACAAAAAAGGAGTTGAGTTGCTCGTGAGCTAGTCAATGTTAGTTTGTTAAAATTCCAAAACATACCTAGCTTAAATGAGCTTGTGTCTAAATTGGAACTCATTTAATACGACTTCCGAGTCAAGCTTCACATACTTAATTAGACTACGCTTGTGAGCCTATTTATATATTATTAATTTGTAACATAACTTGGCTTAAGAGGGTTGTACACTTTGCATAAGTTGTTTATTGTGCTATTATTATCTATACTTTATGTTTATTTGGTAGTACACTTTCGATCTATTTTTCTTTTTTGAAACGAGAACTTCATTAACACATACCGAACCCGAAGACCGGGACGGCAAAAAACAAGCAACACAACTTACATATTAACAAATTTACACCAATCCTCCCAAACAAACGAACCCTTCTTAGCCCTATGTTTGAACCACAAGAAACTAGCCGATCTAACTTCACTAAAGACCTATTCGACACTGCTTCTCTTACCATTGAATCTTAACTCGTTCCTGGCCTTCCACAGAAACCAACAAGAGACAAATATAATACCTTTCAACGCCTCTTTCTCCGACGCCCCCTAGAACCATGCGCATGAATATCCAAAAGGTCTCGGACGCTTTCATCTATTTAAATACCATAAATTAGCTACTCATATATGCATCTAGGTGTTGTATCTAATGCTTGGGGAGTCTTTCAAAAAAAAATGGATTTTTATGTTTTAGTCCAAAAGTATTTGAAAAATTACTTATAACCCAAAACTATTTTAATTTCTACTTTTAACCCAAAACTTTTCATTTTTGCAAATTTAACCTCACAACTTTTTTTACTTTCTACTTTCATCCCATATACATTTCATCTTTCGCTAATTTTTTCGCTTTACGCTTCGTTCTAAATTTTGCGAGTTAGCACGGCACAACGTGCGTGTGTGGTTTAACGTTTTTACGTTTCGTTTTATGCTTCGTTCTAAGTTTTGTGAGTTAACACGACGCAACGTGCGTTTGTTGTTCAGCGTTTTTGCGTTGTCTATATTTTCCCGTTTGACGGGTTCGTCAAAATATGTAGGTCCTAGATCGACTTAGTTATTATCTTCTGTGTTTTACGGTACGATCTAATTTCTTAGCATTAAGACGCCGCAAATTCAGTGTTGGTGGTCAATCGCGATGGTGTGACATTGATGCTATTTAGCACAGTTATAGGCCCCCGCCGCAACGCGGCGGGTGCTTAATACTAGTTATTTATACAAACACATTAATGTTTACTTTATGTAATAAATAAATAATTAGACAATAAGTTACATTATATATAAAACCATCAAAAAAATAACTTGTATAAAACCATCAAAAAATTACTTGTTGAGAACTCAAGAAATCTTTATCTTTATGCTTAATATACAATTCTCTAACGACAACATTGTTTTTTCAAGCTTTTATTTTTATTAACCAAGCATGATCCGCGATCCACCTTTTGAAATTCTCTGATTGTTTCCTTATTTTTCTTTGCAATCAAATCATTATAATAGATCACCGATATATAGTATTGTAAATATATTGTGACTATTCTAGATATCTCTTCCTAAAATAGATGAGAGCCTTTGTACTATATAGTGATTATTGAATTAATGAGAAGGCAATCAGTTTTACCATTTTATCATGGTATCAAGCAACTAACAATCCCTCCCGAAAACCCCGAAAACCCTACTTCCGCTGCTAACCTCTGCTACAATTTTCTTTCTCTTTTTCATCCCTATGGTCTCCCCTCTCCACCCTGCAGTCACCGTATCTAACATCCGACAACTCATCCCCATCACCTTAGACATTGAATCCGGGCACTACACTTCGTGGTCGAAACTCTTCAAGATTCAATGCTGTCACACCCATTCATTAGCGGATGCTACAATTTTCTTTCTCTTTTTCATCCCTATGGTCTCCCCTCTCCACCCTGCAGTCACCGTATCTAACATCCGACAACTCATCCCCATCACCTTAGACATTGAATCCGGGCACTACACTTCGTGGTCGAAACTCTTCAAGATTCAATGCTGTCACACCCATTCATTAGCGGAAGCGTGTGGTGTGAACTTGATTAGTTTTCATCGCATACGATATAAGTAAACAACTACATGAATAAAAACATACGATGTTCATCCATTGACATAATTCAAAAGTTACACACCATAAGTTGTTTAAGTACAAGACAACATAAGTTTAAGTTTTTACAACACACTAGTACGCCATAAGTTTTAAAATGTAAGGCTCTGCATCCTATATCTCATTGAAGATGAGATATATGGACCAAACCCTCCAAAAGGATGATATCGATAACTTGTTATTCCAAAAGCCTTGTAAAACGACAGCACCAAGATCCCATTAGTTTCCTGAAATACATGTAAGTTTGAAAACATCAACAAAAGTTTAGCGAGTTCATGTGTTTTGCTTGAGCTCTAATTAAATCTTTAAACATTTGAGAGATCTTATATAGAAAACTGGTATGTAAAGCGTCTATGAACAGATCATTAATGATTTGCAGGGACATTAATATATGTGGTGACATAGGAAGCACTCAACCCTAGCGAATTTCCTCCGGTCCACCCGGTTGGAATAACAAAAGCACTACATGGGCCACACAAGGACCCAAGAGTGGGGCTCGCTACACCCGATAGATCTACCACTCTTGCCCCTCGGTCTTATACAAGATTAATGGTGCTTAAGAGAGATACTATTCGCTCACATGATCTAACAGTTCATTCCCTAGCTAAACCATACCACTGATACATGTATTTCACCCCGAGAGTAATAAATCCGAAAACAGTTAAGAGAAAATGGGGACATGAACTCACAACTTTGCGTTCTTGCGAGAGATATATGCTAGCAACGTGTTCCAACGTGAGTTACCTACAAGTGTTCTAACTTCATTAGACACTTCGGTTTTTTCTAGACCTTTTACTCGTTGCTCATCTCGAACGTTTATTATTTTCGTTTTATTTTGGAACACTTGTGTATTTTAATAATATGCTGGCATTTGTTTCTTGTATACTTGATTCGAAACTTTATATTTGTTACACAAATATAATATCGTATATCTTCTACAGATATAAGTGTTAAAAGTATTTATTTTTAACGTCGTAAATACGTTGTCGTACGTTTACGACTTCCCTGTGAGAGTACACTTCAACAAGTGTATGTGAGTACATCATCATGAGCCTTAGTATTTTATACGTATACGTATGCCGCTTTATACGTGTATTTGCGTGTTCTATATGTGTACGTATACCGTATTTATATGTGTAGGTATATCATATTTATACGTGTAGGTATACCGTATTTATACGCGTAGGTACACCGTATTATACATGTAGGTATACCGTATTATACGTGTAGGTATACCGTATTTATACGTGTAGGTATACTGTATTATAATGTATTTTTACAATATATATTGATAAAAATATACATGTACTTTCCATTGGGCCTAGCCCACATCTTAGTGTTATTGGGTTTAATCTATGTATTTTGTCATTGGGCTTAGCCCATGTTTTTAAGTTGTTGGGCCTAGCCCACATTATTATTGTATTTGGGCCTAGCCCATATTATTTATTATAAGTGGTCTTTTATAAGTGTTTATTAAAATGGGCCATTGCCCATGTATTTAGGATATTGGCCTAGCCCAATATTTATGTTATTTAAGCCCAATATGAATTTTAAAAGCCCAATGTTAGATATGTTCGATCAAATTTAGTGTTCTTGCATTTTATTAATCTTTTGCTAATCTAATACTAATAAAAGAGTGTAAATAATGCCACATGGCGTCTAATACTAAGAAATTATTATAAAAAATGCCACATGGCATTTGATCCTTTATCTTACAATTTTTTAAAATTTAATTTATAAATATCACTTAGACTTATCTTAATCTCTACTATATTGTAATAAATGTTTTAAAAAATATCATCAAATCTCTTCTCCTAATATTCATGTTATATGTAAATATCTCCATTATAATACATATTATAAACATATATATTTTTTAATTTAATTTATAAATATCACTTACACTTATCTTAATCCCTATTATATTATAATAAATGTTTTAAAAAATATCATCAAATCTCTTCTCCTAATATTCATATTATATATAAATATCTCCATTATAATACATATTATGAACATATATTTTTTTTATTTTTTGTATTCAGATACCTAAAATATTTAAGATTTTCGCAATGAATAACAAAATATTCCAAATTAGTATTAACGATAAAAGAAATTAATATAAATTATATTATTGCAATTTCTCTGCGATAATTCACATGTTACTTTTTATTTCAAAATATTGATGTTATTTTAGTTTCATAAATATATATATATTTGCAACAATTTCCATAAATAAGCTTCACATAACTCATGGATAAGTGTAACATAATTTTTTAGGGGTAACTTTGTAGAATGAATGTAACTAAGTTTAAAAGTGTTCCAACCAGGTCACTTAACATTCATTTTTTATTAAAACTAAGAGTTTTTCATCTATGTAACAACTTTCAATTTCAATAAGATTATATATTTATGAGCCTCTCATGGATCAATTTCATAATCTTAAGATTTTAGTTTATTTATCTATATAAATATATAATCTTACTTATCATATTATCTTAATAATCTTTCAAAACTTAAGATATAGAAAAAAATCACCTAAATAAATATATAATTTTATTTGTCATCTTAATTAAATGTATATCTTATGAATTCTAATTTTTGTAAAATATCCAATCATGTAACAATATCAATCAAAAGTAATATTTATTTAGAGGTCTAAAGTACTTAGATAACAAATTTATTTTAATTCTTATGTTTACGATTAATCGTCTTATAATTATTAACGATCTAGAATTTCATGGAATAAGCATGGGAATATATTGATAGATTTAAATATGTAATTTAAATTACTATAGTTTGAAGTATGTCATAAAAATAATTTACTTATGTAAATTTATGTACACCTTATTATAAAATTACATAATTCTATCTTTGAATCTGTGTATTACACGGGTCTATAATCTAGTTACTAAATAAATATGGTAGTAACTTTTATAACTACACTTAATGTTATTGTCGTTATTGAACTTTCCGGTGTTTCGTTGTCGTTAATATATATTTCAAGTGTCTAAAAATATGTTGTGTTTAGACTTGCCGTCGTGATTTATTAATATAACTTTTGTGTCGAAGTTGTCCGTTTCGCCGATGAAGCATAAAGTGTTGTCCGATGTCCGTCGTCCGATGTCTGCATCTTGTTTTAAGATACCTCATAGATGTGTGTTTTAAGTGTTCGCGAAGGTTCGCGACCATCGTTATTCTCGTGATTTTTTATGAAGTTTTCGGCTATGTGTAAGTGTATATTTTTCCTGTGTGTTGTATGTAATATTTTAGTATGTATTCCTAGAACTAAGACATACACATAATATACACAAATTATACATCAAACAAAGTGTTTAAACTATATAATTTTTACCAAAATTATATAAACATATATCCATTATTTTTACCTATATGTTTAGTAAAAATATATATGTTTTAGTTTATAAACATTTAAATGTTTATGCTAAAACATTTTCATCAAAAACTTCCTTAATGACAATTAAGGTTACTAATCATGTTTAACCCGGTTAACCACCCCGTTAATCTATATTTAATCGCGATTAGATTTTTAGAAAATTTCGCCATAGTTTCCCCTAAACTATGGTGTTTTCCCACGTTTTCAAAACGTGTTTAAAACCATTTTTCAATTTACCATCATCATCATCATCATCATCATCATACTAATCTCATCAATCTACAATTTTCAAGTAATCAAATACCATTATTTATTTCCTTAATTCATGAGCTTTTACATTTTAAATTTCCTAAAAATTTCAAGACTTTTATGTCTTGAAATTTAAGACTTTTTAAGTGTAGTTTTTATAACCATTTATTTAATCACTTGTTTTATTCAAAAATCACACTTATTAGTTCATAAACATCAAGTTTAGACCTTTAAAGTCTTTAATTTTTCATGTATGGAAACTTATGTCTAAAGCTCATGAATACAAGGGTGATGGTCTTTCTTGATTTAAACCTCTAGTTGGTTTAAATCACATTTTTAAGACTAATCTAACAAGATCATCACTAATCTAGATTACTACACTAAACATACAACATGATCATCTTAAATCTTAAGTTAAACAACCTATTTTAACCAAGATTAACAAGATCATGCAACTTATTCAACCCTTAAACACATAATAATCACATAATACTTCATGATTAGTAAGTTGTTAAGTTAGGTTTAGGGTTTTAAGTTAGATTTTTCTTGACTTTCAAGATGATCAATGATGTGTGTAAAATGCAACATATAAATTACATCAAATGAGGCATAAAACTAACCCTTTTTAAGTACTAATGTTGGAAAAGAGTGTTTTTGTCTTCCTTTTGTATTTTCAGGATTAAATGAGCTCAAATTCACAAAAGAAGCAAAAAGACAGCTAAATCTAACATAAATACAAGAAAATGAACATAAGTGGACTGCCCGACCCCTCAACGGCATCTTCCCAAGCAAAATAGAGAAGGCAGAAGACTGAACACGCCCCGTGCTCAGCCAGCACGGGGCCGTGCCCAAGAAGCAGCAGAAAAGACAAACCTATAGAAGCTTCTATTGCCCACCACGGGCTGTGTCCAGCGAACACGGGGGCGTGGCGAAAGTACAGCAGGCGCATTAATTGTAATTGCGAATTACAATTAATGAAGAGAGAGAGTGTCAGACAGGCACGGGGCCGTGTCCAGCGGACACGGGGCCGTGCCCAGCCTTCTGTTCAGCCTATAAATAGGAGTGCTTGGTTTCATTTCAACTAATCCCTTGGCACACCACCTCTCTCACACTTCATCCACCACCCACCACCATCACAACACCATCATCCACCACCATCATCCATTGTCCATCGTAGAGTGTGTGAGTCGTCTCGGGATCCAAGATTGATCGTAAGAGTTCTTGACAATCAAGGCCATGTTTGCCTAAGTCTCTTACATCACTTGGTGAAGACAAAGTGTCTAGTATAATACTTTTTATTTCTAATCTTTTGCACTTTTTATTTGGTTTTGTATTAATGACTTTAATAACTAGTTACTTATGTTGAAGGTGATCTTTCCTTATCGTTTGTCCGTGGTGTCTTGGCATTATTTTACTGTCTATATAAAATAAAAGATTTTCACCATTCATATCTCCACGGTCTATATGGAGGTATGTTGGCTACCTGGTCGGGGGTTAAGGGAACGGTTTGGTAAAGGTCTTGCCATTGTTCAGCGTTTAGAGGTCCTGCAATGGACCTGGGTCAAATTTAGTAGGACCTCCTTCAATACTTAACGGTATTGGATGGCGGGGGTCCAAACTCTTTGATCCCCTCATAAGTTAACTACTATTAATACTATAACCCGGCTATTCAGGACTGTATCCCTGCTGACTCAGACTACTTAGCCGAGGGTAACGTCACCGCCAAAAGCGGGGCCTACCATAATATTGCATTAATAACTTAATTCATTATCTTCCAATAATCCACCCTTTTAGGATTGTATCCTTGCTGACTCAAACTACTGGGGTGAGGGTAACGTCACCTTCAAAAGAGGGGCCTACTACAATAACTAAGATAATCTCTTAATTATGTGCAAAAGTGCGGAAATAATCAAAGGTTATACTAGATACGAGTCGGAACCAAGTGATTCATCTTGTCTATCTGTTTTTTCTTTTATTTTACTTTTCAGCATTTTAGTTAGTTTTTATTTTTCTTAGTTTAAAAACATTTTTTCTAAACTTTTTATTTTGATTAGACGTTGAGGATAAACCGGTACTAAAAGCTCTTGTGTCCTTGGACGACCTCGGTATCTTACCAACGCTATACTACGCGCACGATGGGTGCACTTGCCCATATGTGTGTTTAGTGTTAGTAAAATATCGTGTTTTATAAATTTAAAACTTGGCTAAAAATAAGTGTTAAAGGGGCTTAAAATATACACCTAAAATATATAACACTTCACACGCATCAATCAACTAGTACTTTCATGATCTACAGTTAATAACAAGCTAAAAAATTTTAAGAAAGTGGCTTACAACTTTGCACAAGTTTATAATGATGTAGGAAGAGATTTAGTTCCACACCATGCTCTAATGATGCTCCATGAGTTATTGATGCTTAGATGGTTGTAAGAAGGTGTGATTATAGTGAAAATATGGTGAATTTGGAGTGAAGAGGGTGGTATTTTCCTTGGTGTCTTTGGCTGAGATTTAGAGACGGGAACAAGGGGGTTTTGGTTGTTGATTTTGAAAGAAAAATGATAAGGAGATTGTGAAAGTTGATGATTAAAAGAATGGTGTCTAATATATAATTTCACATACCATGCTCTTAATATCTAGCACCATACTCTAAACTTTGTAGGTGATCTTGTGGTGGGATCCACCATGTTGACTGATTGGGGGGGGGGTATGGTTTATTATTTTTTTTTATAAAAGTTATATAAAAGTGAGGTTGTAAAGTTAATAAATTGTTTAGGGGTTTTAGGGGGTTTGATGGGTTCTTGCACCATTAATGTTCCGGTAATATTTTTGACGCCAAAATGAGGCTAACTAGTTCAATAGGATGTTAGTTTAGGTGTTTGGGTGGCGAAAATGTAGTCAACTAGTTCGTCAGCGCAAAAACGACCAAGTTGTGCAAGTACGGCATATCGTCGGAAGGTTATGTTTAGGATATCTCGCTGATATTTTGAAGCTTATTTAGGGTGTATATCATTATATACGAGTCCTACGACCCCTAAAATGTTGAGTTTCGGCAGTTCGGACAACTTATTTTGTTATATTTTAGCGCGGTTTGAACGAATTTTAACGACACATGTTTTCCGGAAAGTTAAAGTGTTTTTGTATTTAGTGTCCCTAATGAGGGATTTTCATTTGTACTTCACCTACAAAGTGCATTCATGCCCTTCGTCGCTCGTTCAGACAGTTTTCAGAACTTGCTGGCATGAATAGCGTGTTCAGGTGAATAGTGTTTTCAGCATTTTGCCAACATATTAGGACAAGTTTGCAGTTTTATCGCGATGTGGCGATTGTATTAATATTGTTTGACATTTATAACCGTGTCCTATGACTGCTAGACTTTGTACGACCTAATCATGTAATAATTAAATCGTAATGAGAAAAACTAAACATTTAATCAAGCATTTAAGTTGTACGGAAATACCATTATTTTTGCCGGTTGTCACATTCTCCCCCCGTTAAAAGAATTTCGTCTTGAAATTCAAGTCGTGTCACCAGTTGCAGGGGAGCCTTGGAACAAATGAGGGTACTTGGACTTGATTTGATCTTCACGTTTCCACGTATACTCGGGACCGTGACGCGAGTTCCAACAAACTTTAACTAGCTTTATACGACTCCTCCTTGTCTTGTGGACCTTCCAGTCCTTAACCTCAATAGGTTCTTCAGTAAATTGGAGTTTGTCGTTAACGTGTATATCGTCTGCTGGGATGACAACCGTCTCTTGAGTAGGGCTTTTCTTGAGATTAGACACGTGAAACGTGTCGTGTACACTGCTGAGCTCTTCTGGTAGTTTTAATTTATAAGCAACAGTTCCGATCTTTTCCATGATCTCGAAAGGTCCAATGTAGCATGGATTCAACTTTCCATGTTTACCAAATCTTACTACGCCCTTCTGGGGTGAGACCTTCAACAATACCATGTCTTCGACCTTGAAAGCTAATGGTTTACGTCGTTTGTTAGCGTAGCTCTTTTGTCTATCACGAGTCGCCTTGATACGGTCTCGTATTTGAATGATCTTGTCTGTGGTTTCCTGGACCAATTCCGGCCCAATGAGTTATTTATCCCCAGTCTCCGCCCAACATAGCGGGGACCGACACTTCCGTCCATACAAAGCTTCAAATGGGGCGGCCTGAATACTAGTGTGATAGCTATTATTGTATGAGAACTCCACTAAGGGCAAGTGAGTATCCCAGTTTCCACCCAAATCCATCACACAAGCACGTAACATGTCCTCCAAAGTTTGTATCGTCCGTTCACTTTGGCCGTCCGTTTTAGGGTGAAAGGTCGTACTAAGATTCAGTTGTGATCCAAGGGCCTTTTGAAATGATTGCCATATCCTTGACACGAACCGACTGTCTCGGTTCGATATAATAGAAACCTGCACTCCATGTCGTGCCACAATCTCTTTGAGGTATATTTCAGCCTGTTTCTTAGTGCTTTCATTCTCATTGATAGGTAGAAAATGTGCAGACTTTTCAAGTCGATCTACAATTACCCAAATCATATCATGGCCTCTTGAGGTTCGGGGTAACTTAGTAATGAAGTCCATCGAGATTTGTTCCCATTTCCATACAAGAATTTCAGGTTGTTGCAGTAATCCTGAAGGCTTTTGAAATTTCTCCTTAACCTTGGCGCATGTAAGGCATTTCCCGACATAAGTAGCAATGTCGCCTTTAAGATTAGGCCACCAATAAAATCCTTTTAAGTCTTGGTACATTTTATTTGATCCCGGATGTATAGAGTACCTTGATTTATGTGCCTCGTCCAAAATAATCGCTCGTAGGTCGCCGAAGAATGGAACCCAAATTCGTCCCCTAAAGTACAGTGTTCCATCCTCCTTTGGCACCAATTGTGCCTCCATTCCTCGCAATGATTCGGCTTGAATATTTTCTGGTTTAAGCGCTTCTTGCTGAGCATCGTGAATCTGAGAGGTGAGATCAGTTTGTATGGTCATCTCTAAGGCTCGCCCCTTAGAGGTTTTGCGTGTTCTTTGCGGCTCAAGGCGTCCGCCACGATGTTCTCCTTGCCCGGATGATACTTTATCTCACAATCATAATCGTTCAATAACTCGACCCATCGTCATTGCCGCATATTTAAATCCTTCTGATCAAATATGTGTTGTAGACTCTTGTGCTTCTTAAAGATTGTACATCGAGTACCATATAAGTAGTGACGCCAGATCTTTAATGCGAATACCACCGCACCTAACTCAAGATCGTGCGTGGTATAATTTTTCTCGTGCACCTTCAATTGTCGAGACGCGTATGCGATGACTTTATCTCGTTGCATCAACACGCAACCTAATCCTTGGTGCGACGCATCGCACTAAACCATGAAGTCATCGGTACCGTCGGGTAAAGATAAAATAGGCGCGTCAAAAAGTTTATCTTTTAGTAGTTGGAAAGCCGCCTCTTGTTTCTCGCCCCAGTCAAACTTCCTATCCTTTTGTTTCAGGGACGTTAGTGGTTGAGCAACTTTTGAAAAGTTCTCTATAAATCGTCTATAATAGCCCGCTAGTCCCAAAAATTGTCATACCTCAGTAGGGGTCTTGGGTGCTTCCTAGTTCTTGATCGCCTCAAGCTTAGCCGGATCAACATGTATCCCATTCTCGTTCACCACGTGACCTAGTAATTGCACCTCGTGAATCCAAAATTCGCATTTTGAAAATTTCGCAAAAAATTGTTTCGTTTTCAAAAGCTCCAAAATAGCTCGCAAATGTTGCTCATGTTCCTTCTCAGTTCATGAGTATATTAGGCTATCATCAATAAACACGATCACAAACTTGTCCAAATACGGCTTACACTCGCGGTTCATGAGGTCCATGAATACCGCCGGTGCATTTGTTAAGCCGAACGGCATAACAAGAAACTCTTAATGTACGTAACGAGTTCTAAAAGCCGTCTTGGGGATACTTTCGTCTTGTATTCTTAACTGATGGTATCCCGATCTCAAATCGATCTTAGAGTAATAACTTGATCTTGTAGCTGATCGAACAAGTCGCCGATTCTCGGCAGAGGATATCAGTTCTTAATAGTAAGTTATTTCAATTCCGATAATCTATGCACATGCGAAAGCTACCGTCTTTCTTTTTAACAAATAATACCGGAGCTCCCCAAGGTGAGAAATTCGGTCTAATAAATCTTTTATCTAGAAACTCTTGAAGTTGCATAGATAGCTCTTGCATCTTGGTCGGAGCTAGTCGGTATGGAGACTTTGCCACCGATGCCGTTCCAGGCACCAAATCGATGCGAAAATTCAGTTGGCGTTGTGGAGGCAGTCCCGGCAAGTCCTTTGAAAAGACTTTTGGAACTCCTTCACGATGGGGATGTCTTCTAACTTCGGCTCCTTGGTTTCCTTGTCCGTGGGCAAGGAAAACTATACAACCTTTTCGGAGACACTTGTGTGCCTTCATGAAGTTAATAATCCATAGGGGTGTCTCGTGTTTCTCTCCGCGTACTATGAACCTCTCTTAATAAGACAGGGGGAATGCAGATAGTTTTCTCATAATAACCACATTCCCTCGATTGTCGGACAACTAGTCTATGCCAATAAGCTACGTCGTGACAACCCAATTGAGCGGGTAGAAGGTCAATATTAAATTTCCGCTGCTCCAAGTTCCAAAGTGCATCCTTTTACACACCATACTTTTACCGTTTTCCGATCCTATAGAATGAGGGGACGTCTAGCTTACTCGACTCTGGCCCTGTATCTTTTAAATTCTATGGAGATGAAGTTAAGAATCGGCACCAGTACCAAATGAAATGGATGTGAAATGTTGGGTGATAGGAAACATACCAGTGACCCTTAATGATTCCATGCGAGTCAGCTAATTCCCCATTAGCTAACTTGATAGAGTAAGGTGTGTCTAACTTTCATGACTCTAATTCACGTATATGCTTAACACCTAAAGACACTAGCTAAGCTCGACATTGGTATCAAAAGGATAGCTACACGATGATCGTAGAGTAAGACGTATCCGGACAACATCGATTCATTCCTAAGACATTTCTACTTGTAGTGGTCTCTATGCCACACTTAAACATCCTTGTTCTTTCTTGAGTATTACTACCTTAATAGGTTCTAGTTTATGCCAGGTCTCAAACACTTCTCTCTTGGTACTTTCATAAGTGCCCTCATGATGCAAGTTCCACTTATCATATTCAGGATTTCGGCAAGTTATTAGCATACTTCTTGGTGCCATCATTGTCTATGGCAGCAATTGCCTTCGTTTCGCTCTTCGCGGGAGTTTCCTCTAGTTCGTTACTCACTCTTGAACCTTTCCTAAGGTGTGAGTACTTTCGCTTCCCGCCGCTAGTAGATTCCACATGTGTTTCCTTTTTCTCAGCACCGTTCTTTGACAATTTCCTCATTCCTACTGCATCCTAGGTGAGGCTAACGACGAGAGTTACTACTTGAGTGATCGAGGTAGGGTGGAATGATGTGATCATGCTTCGGATCACAGGGGCTAAACCCCCAAATGTTGTGCTCAATACATTGAATTCGGGCGTTACCTAGTATGAGACAACCCTTGAGAGGTCGTGAAAATGTCGAGTGTACCCAACAACATCGACTCCAATCATGGTCAAGTTCTAGAATTCCGTTTCCAACTAATTTTAGTCAGTGAGCAATACTCATTTCTCATAAGATCCTTAAGTTCTTCCCACGACAACCTCTTGGTTTTATTACTCCCTAAAGTTCGTACTTGGAGGTTCCACCTTTGCATTCAGCAGGAGACTATTTGTTCACCTAATCATTTACTCAGGATGTAGGATCAGTGAATTGATCAAACGAGACATTCAGAAGAGTTCTTGATCAATACAAAAGGCGGAATCAGACGTATTGATGTTGTAGCAGCTTGATTTACACTTAGAATCACTTTAACTGTCGATTGTATTGATTTCACGACGTTACAAGAGCTAGCAACACCTCGGCAGAGCTTCGCTACTGGAATCAGAATGTTACAAATGAAGAACCAAGACCTCCTATATATAGGGAAAGCCATTTCGCACAAACCAGTACAGACCAGGTCACACGACCTGGTGCCAGGTCGTATGAACTAATCAGTTCGCATGAACTGGTCAGTTCAGACCTGTTTCCTGTTTTTTTCGTACTAGGTGTCTTGGTCTATCTAACCTATTACATGACTCGATACAAGACGAAGTCAACATACATATGCACTAACAAACTCCCCCTTGGATGTTGACGAGTCTTCAGTACTAGTCTTCAGTATGTCGAGTCTCCAGTCTTGATCAGTCTTCTCGCTCTTTCCAAAATGTCTTTCTCTGTAAGCATCCTTCAATCTTTCTCTCTTTTCTCTCTCAGAATCTCAATCTGGCTCTATCCTCTCTCTAATTCTCTTGATCAAATCTCTTGATTCCTTACTCTCTTCAGCATTAGCGGCTGGCGTAGACGGCAGGATTCGAATCTGGCTCTAATGTCTTCAGACTCCCCCTTTTGATAAGCCGGGATCGCAGTCTGGAATTCACAATCTGCATCTTTCACAGGTTCAGTAACGTCTCCTGGCTCTCCATAGTAACAAGATCAGAAACCTGGCTCTAATCTGTATATGCTTATGCGGAAAGTCCTCAGAAGTCGAAACCTAGCTTTTTCAAACCTTTTTACCTGCACATACTCTATCCAAAAGTAAATTTCACAATTTTTAAAAATTTAACAATTTTAGAAATCACTTGTATTTGTAATACTCAAATTTGGTTTCAAATTAATGAACCATTTAATCATTTCTCAAAACAAACTCTCCCAACCCTTTTGTTCATCATGTTTAGCACTTGGAATTTTGAAAATCAGCTTTCCAACATCAGTTGTCGAAAATAAGATGAAATAAAATCTTTTTGAATTTTCAAAATTTTATGCTAAAATACAATCTTTTTGGATCTTTGGGAAATAAACTATATACAAACATCTTTTTGTGAGTTTGTGTAAGAGGATCATATCAGTTTATGACAAATCACTAGTACCGTTGAGCTTTAAACACTTTAAGTTCTAAACGATTCACTTAGATTGTCAGTATACTGATCCACTTAAATTTTCACACAAAGTTCAATTGTTTCGAGATACCAGATTAGTGTTTTAAGGATTTAAACTTATTCGCGTGTCCCACCTCAGAATATACTCCCGTATCCAGACTCCTATATTCAGTCTTACAAGTGAATGTACACTAATGATATCTGTAAGGGGTTAATGCGAGGCCATGAGAGTTCAGGCTAATGCTTTCGCAAAATCAGAGAGATGATGGCTCGACTTTAGGTGTGTCCCCCTTGGGGATCTTCTTTTCAACAGCACATGATTAGCATTTTTCAATGTTTCATCATTTTTTATGCTGAGGGTGAGCTTTAAGGTTAAAGCAGTGCATAGCATTATACGAGGACTAGGCTATTGCTCCCGCAAAATCAGAAGTCCTGGTATAATACCCCAGATATCATCACGTACAAAGACCTAGTATGTCAGAAATAGAAAGCTCTTCAAACAAGATTTCGGGGGTTACCCATATATCCGAGAGATGTTCCCCACGAGATAAGTAAGTATTTGATATTTAGGTTTATATCTAAAAACAATCTACTAAGCGTGTAAAAACCTACTGGCATATCATCAGTGAGACCGTTTATCACATTTTAACTTTCCAATTCTTTAGCGTACTGTGATTGTCTACTGATGTACTATCATTTCCTCTTTTTCACAACAAAACTCATTTTGATTTTTCGATGTTTTTGGATTTTTCAAATTTTATCATGTTTTTGGAATTTTCAAATTTTCAAAAATTCTAAATTTTTTACTCCCCCTAAAATCAAAAATATGTTTCAATTTCTGATTTTTTGGGAAAATTTGAAAGAAAAAACAATAAACTGTACAAATAAAATGACAAACTGATGTGAATTGCTTCAATTCTCCATCCACTTGGCATAAACAATCAGAACTCCCCCTGACAACAAACTATTTTCCCATTATGATTTCAAAACACTTAAGTTTGTTTTAATCAAAATGGTTTTTCCGGAAAATTAGTTTTGCTTGTCATTTCACAAACATGGGGTTTCATCACATTGTTTTATCAACCACTTGTAAAAAAATTTCTCTTGTAGATTCTTCACAAAAACATTTTTCCAAGAATGATGCCGATTCATGCTTCACGATTACCAACTTGGGAGCTCCGGCAAGTCAGGATTTTTAGTTAAAAAGATTCACCCAAGCCTGACGGTCCTTGGATGATTCCAAGCCATCATCACTCGGATTCTTTCCTTTCTTGTTCTTTTCATAGAACTCCTTTACCCCTTTGACCTTCCCGTCATCCATTTTTCCAAAAATATTTAGAACATTAGGGTTAAAGGCTTTTTCAACATCAAATTCTTTCTTTTCAGAAAAGAATTGATTTGAAATCTCAACTTTGCCGATTTTTTGCTTTAAGTTTCCGTTTGACAATGGTGGAAAATTTTCATCATCCATAGTCGGAACGGAATTATCACTTTTTAGCTCAATTTGTGGCTCCTCTGACTTTGACAAGTCAGATTCATCGCCAGAAAGTGCCTCTGATTTCTTAACAACCCACTTTTGTTTGTTAAGATTCACTCTTCTTTTGTAAAAACTTGTTGAACTCTTATCAACCTCAAATTTTGAATTTTTGAACACTTTAAATTGTTTGGTTGGTGGTTCATTATCAACCAACTTTTCTTTCCAGTTTTCAGAAACTCCCTGTTTTGTTTGGGTTGCCTTTGGACAGTTCCATGCAATGTGCCTAACTTTTCTACATTGATAACAGGTTCTCATTTCCTTCTTCTGAGCAACATCATTCTTCATTCTCTCTTGCTTCTTAGCAAGGAATTCTTTATTCGTCTACTTTCTGAACAAATTCCCTTTTTCTTCTTCAGAAGATGTTCCTGATACAAAAACAACTTTCGATTTAAAATCTTTAACATATTTTTCATTTTTATGATTTTCTGGTGGAATAAAACCTAATCCTTTCTTTTTGAAATTACTGTTATGGTTTGGTTTCTTTCGATATCCAGAACCAGAACTGTAACCTTTTTTCTTGTTCAATCTTTGTTGAACTCTTGAAGTGTATTGTTTAGGTTTTTCAGAAAGATTTTTATCTTTTATTTCAGAAATATTAATTTCTGTTAATTTGAAAACCTTTTTAATCATTTCAGTTTTAACACCTCTTATTGGAAATTCTTCATCAGAATATAATTTGTCTGAATCATTCAAAGTATATGCTACTTTGAAGGTTTCGTCATTCAAATTATTTTGTGACATCAGAAAATCTTTATTGTAAACCCTTTTGACTTCTTCAACTGTTGGACTTGAAGTGTCAGATTTTGACTTTGGATTTGACTCCTCGATTTCATATTTATCTAACACCTGATCGACCACTTTCTTTATTAACTCAGACTCATGATCAGTGTCAGACGATGTGAATGTGACATCAATGTTGTCTCGCAATCCATCTGAAGGTTCAGATTCCCACTTTAAATTGGTTGCCTTTTGGACTCTTTCTGAATTAGGATTTCATGGAGAATATCCTTCTTCAAGCGGCGGTGGACACTTTGTATAATTGGTACTATGTTTCTTACCAGTATCCTTTACTTCAGATTTCTTCTCTTCAAACACTTCCATGCCTTCTACTGTAGGGTAAATCCTGTCAATCACGTAAGAAGCACATGAATAACTTTTCAATAACCTGTTTACCCTCTCAGTTTCTATCCTCTGGGTTTCCAATTTTTGTTCAAGTTCAACACATTTCTCAATGTACTGATTGATGATTTTTTGCTTCGTCGTGAACGCTCCATTGAGTGTCTTCATAGTTGTCTCTTGTTCATTGCTTGACTTGCTATATTGATTCATAGCTTTGTTTAAAACATCATAAGATTCTTTCAGTCTGTTCATGTTATGAATCAATTTGTTGTTGTGCCTTTTCACAGTATCACAATTTTCACATTTCTCAGATATCTTTTCAGTATTTACTTCCTTCTCAACCTTGATAGCTGGAATTTCTTTAACCTGCTTCTTTATCACTCGAACATTTTCTTCAGGTTTGATCTCTTCCATTTTACCTACAAAATACAAATTATCCCTATCAGATAAAAATTTTCTTTTATAATATTCAAGTTTTTGAATTTCTTCACTGTCATCATCACTCTCTTCATCTGATGAGTGATCAAAAATTGGTGCTTTCTCTGAAGCCTCTTTTGTTGAAACTAGTTTTTCTTCTTTCTTTTTAGCACTGAATTGCTGAGATTCGTAATAAGCATACGCTATTTCATCTTCAGTATTTGAATCTTTAAAAATTTGAGCAACGAATGATTTAGACTTTGAAGTTCTGTTAGGATCATAATGATCCCAATTAAAACCTTCTGGAATTCTTTCATCTTTTTGATGAACTAGATAAGCTTTCTTTGATGGCTCTTCGATCAAATCCTTCCTTGCATGTGAAGTTTGTGATGATTGTTGTTGATGCGGCTATTGAGCAATTTGATGATAAATCGCTTTTCGATGATAATCATTGTTGCCGAATGGATTTTGAGCTCCACTTGCTTCGCGATTTGTGCATTCTCGCTTAAAGTGCCCTTTCTCCCTGCAACGAAAACAAGTAACTTTAGATTTATCAAAAC
Organism: Helianthus tuberosus; assembly: GCA_030545235.1. Classification (NCBI taxonomy): domain Eukaryota; kingdom Viridiplantae; phylum Streptophyta; class Magnoliopsida; order Asterales; family Asteraceae; genus Helianthus; species Helianthus tuberosus. The sequence continues at coordinate 114,007,531 of CM060399.1, forward strand.
CTAAAGGTGAAGTTCCAGCATCACGAAAATCATCTCTTCCTGTGATCTGTTTAAACTTCTCAGCTCTTCTCAACACACTAGCCATACACCACTTTATATTCTAAGTTCCATTTCCTCAGCATCAATCTGATCGTAATCCTCTTTGGTCAACATTGGATTACCAATCCTTCCGGCTACCAAACTTTCATAAGACTCTAATACGGTCACCAATAAAGACATATGACCTTTGGCAACCTCTTCTGAGAAATTCTGACCATTCTGAAGATGTAATGCAATGTTGCATTGTAGTACTTGGCCATTACTGTTGTATGAACTTTGTGGTTTAGATTTGGTTGCTGAAAAATTTGGATCAAATGATGGATATGAAGAGAATCCATTATTGTTGTTTGACCCTTGAGATGACCCTCCAGAAGAATTGTTTGCGTTAAGTGCAGTTTCGATCTTTGGTGCAATGTTGGTCTTATCAATCGTACTTCCTTTATAGTACAGACCAATGTCCTGTTCACCATTAGAATTCTTCATTTTTGCCATCTTCCGTTGTTCCATCTTTTGAACTTCGAGTTTTTCAATAAACTTGCTCAGCGATAGATTTGCAAATTCACCATTAGTCTTCAAAATCATAAGATACGTGCCCCAAACATCTTGTGGTAATGCATCGGCCAACTTTTCAACCCATTCTTCTCTATCTTTCTTGATATCCAATCGCTTCATGTTAACCACCAAATTGCAACATCTTTCTATAATCATTTTGGTGTTTTCAGTTTTCAATCCATGAAATAGATCAAATTCTTTCTTCAAAAGCGATTTTTTGTTCTTGATCATGTATATACTTCCAACAAACTTTGTTTTTAGTGCTTTCCACATTGAGTGTGCACTCCGTTGTGTTGCAATAAGATCAAGATGTCTTCCTTAATGGCTTGTTGCAATATACTGATCATCATCTTTTCACTTTTGTATTTCTGTTTCTCTTTTTCATCTAAATATTTAATAGCAACAATCTCTCCGTATTCAACAATTGGTCTAACATATCGTTCTTCAACACCTTCCCACGCTTCTAAGTGATTCGCTTGAACCCAATTTTCGAAACGTTCCTCCTATCCATTATACTCCTCGATATTCATGAGCTTAGGCGGTTTTTGCATGGTGCCCATTTCATTCTCTAAGTTCACGTTATGAGCCATAGTGATCGGAGTAGCAAATGCGTTGTAAAATTCAGAATCCACGTTTTAGTTTTAAAAAAAATCACAAACTCAGAAATTTCAAACGAATTGGATGTTCTTAATCCTCTTCGTGCGATCTGATAACTTTCAAACGATCTGACAAGTGTTTCACACGACCTGATCAAATTTACAAACGATCTGAGCACTTCGTGCGAACTGAACAATTTCAAACGATCTAATGAGATTTCAAACGAACTGGACCACCTCGTGCGACCTGATTCAAATCTCACACGACCTGATACACTCTCACGCGACCTGGTTCAAACCATGTGACCTGAGTTCAATCCGTGCGATCTGGGAAAATTTCCACGCGACCTGGATAATCACCTCGTGCGATCTGGAAGAACTTCGAACGATCTGACAAGTGTTTCACGCGGTCTGGTCCATTTTATCAAGATCTATATTGATTTTAGGTCTGATTTTTTCAAGGATTGATTAAAACTCAGTTTTACGTGTTATATGTGAAAATCAGGTCATTTTGTCCGTCAATTCGTTGAAATTTTGAAGTAAAAATGTAGAAAGTGAGTAGAAGTGAGATGTTTTTGAAGAAAACAAGATGAAATGGTAAGAACTCCTTACTCTTCCTCCTGAGCTCTGATACCACTTGTAGGATCGGTGAATCGATCAAACGAGACGTTTAGAAGAGTTCTTGATCAATACGAAAGGCGGAATCAGACGTATTGATGTTGTAGCAGCTTGATTTACACTTAGAATCACTTTAACTGTCGATTGTATTGATTTCACAACGTTACAAGAGCTGGCGACACCTCGGCAGAGCTTCGCTACTGGAATCAGAATGTTACAAATGAAAAACCAAGACCTCCTATATATAGGGAAAGCCACTTCGCACGAACCAGTACAGACCAGGTCGCACGACCTGGTTCCAGGTCGCATGAATTGATCAGTTCGCAAGAACTGGTCAGTTCAGACCTGTTTCCCGTTTTTCTTGTACTACGTGTCTTGGTCTATCTAACCTATTACATGACTCGATACAAGACGAAGTCAACAGACATATGCACTAACACAGGAGTACATTATTAGCACGGCTAACCGACTTCGTTGTCTTTATCTAGCAGACAAAGCCTACCGCACCTCTCGTACCAATGAGGTCTCGCGGCTTACTGATGTGTGTAAAATGCAACACATAAATTACATCAAATGAGGCATAAAACTAACCCTTTTTTAGTACTAATGTTGGAAAAGTGTGCTTTTGTCTTCCTTTTGTATTTTTCAGGATCAAATGAGCGTAAATGAACAAAAGAAGCAAAAATACAGCTAAATCTAACATAAATACAAGAAAAGCAATAAATGTGTGATGTGTGCAAAATGCAACATATAAATTTCATCAATTGTGGCATAAAACTAACCCTTTTTTAGTACTAATGTTGGAAAAAGTGTGCTTTTGTCTTCCTTTTGTATTTTCAGGATTAAATGAGCTCAAATTAACAAAAGAAGCAAAAAGACAGCAAAATCTAAGATAAATACAAGAAAAGGAACAAACGTGACATGCCCGACCCCACGACAGCATCTTCCCAAGCAAAACAAGAAGACAGAAGACTGAACACGCCCCGTGCTCAGCCAGCACAGGGGCGTGCCCAAGTGTCAGTAGAAAAGACAAAGTGGTAGAAGCTTCTATTGCCCACCACGGGGCCGTGCTCAGCGGACATGGGGCCGTGGTCAACTATAAGATTCGCACAATCCAGGAAAATCTTCATAGTACAAAGATTCTTCTGCACACGGGGTCGTTCTCAGCGGACACGGGGGCGTGGTCAACTAATAAGACAATCTGCATTAAATGAAGAAAGAGAAGGATGTGGACACGGGGCCGTGTCCACTGGACACAGGGCCGTGCCCGAGCTTCTGTTCAGCCTATAAATAGGAGTGCTTGGCTCAAGCTCAAACCATCCCTTGGCACACCACCTCTCTCACACTTCACCCACCACCCACCACCACCATAACACCATCATCCACCACCATCATCCATTGTCCATCATAGAGTGTGTGAGTCATCTCGGGATCCAAGATTGATCGTAAGAGTTCTTGACAATCAAGGCCATGTTTGCCTAAGTCTCTTACATCACTTGGTGAAGACAAGTGTCTAGTGTAATACTTTTTATTTCTAATCTTTTCGCACTTTTTACTTGGTTTTGTATTAATGACTTTAATAACTAGTTTCTTATGTTGAAGGTGATTCTTCCTTATCGTTTGTCCATGGTGTCTTGACATTATTTTACTGTCTATATAAAATAAAATATTTTCACCATTCATATCTCCACGGTCTATATGGAGGTATGTTGGCTACCTGGTCGGGGGTTAAGGGAACGGTTTGGTAAGAGTCTTGCCATTGTTCCGCGTTCAGAGGTCCTGCAATGGACCTGGGTCAAATTTAGTAGGACCTCCTTCAATACTTAACGGTATTGGATGGCGGGGGTCCAAACTCTTTGACCCCCTCATAAGTTAACTACTATTAATACTATAACCCGGCTATTTAGGACTGTATCCCTGCTGACTCAGACTACTTAGTCGAGGGTAACGTCACCTCCAAAAGAGGGGCCTACCATAATTTGCATTAATAACTTAATTAATTATCTTTCAATAATCCGACCCTTTAGGATTGTATCCTTGCTGACTCAAACTACTGGGTTGAGGGTAACGTCACCTTCAAAAGAGGGGCCTACTACAATAACTAAGATAATCTCTTAAATAATTGCAAAAGTGCAGAAATAATCAAAGGTTACACTATACACGAGTCGGAACCAAGTGATTCATCTTGTCTATCTGTTTTTATTTTTATTTTTCAGCATTTTAGTTAGTTTTTATTTTCTTAGCTTAAAACATTTTTCTAACTTTTTGATTTGATTAGACGTTGAGGATAAACCGGTACTAAAAGCTCTTGTGTCCTTGGACGACCTCGGTATCTTACCAACACTATACTACGCTCACGATGGGTGCACTTGCCCATATGTGTGTTTAGTGTTAGTAAATATCGTGTTTTATAAATTTTAAACTTGGCTAAAAAGTGTTAAAGGGCTTAAAATATACACCTAATATATATAACACTTCACACGCATCAAGTTTTTGGCGCCATTGCCGGGGACACAAGGATTTTAAGAAAGTTAGGAATCAACGACCTAATCTTTTTTCTTATTTTTCATTTTTTAGGATTTTTTTTCTTAATTTTTCAGCTTCTGCAGAACTCAGCACGGGTCGTGCCCGCTGAACACGCCCCGTGCCCAATCCTTGGAACTGGCAATCCTATTTTAAGTCAGACAGTAAGCTGAACACGGGGCCGTGCCCACTCAACACGCCCCCGTGCCCAAGTTTCAGTTACTGAAAACAGAACCGTAAGATCCCGACGATTGGTAATTTCTGACACAAACATGAGTGATACTGATGCTTTTTACTTTCGGCACTCTTATGGTACTACGTGGTGTCAATTATGTGGTGGTAACCATAAGGAATTAGAATGTTATTTTCTAAATTATAAGCCCCACTATATAGACCCATCGTTTCCTAGTATCCTTAAGAGGGGCGAAAGTAAAAATAATCCCTATCTCTCCCTCGAATGCTCCCAACCAGATTTTCTAGGAGAAATGCTTCTCGATGAATTATTTCAATTAGAAGATCTAATTCTCACTTGGTTAAAAGAACTTAGGAAAGATTTCAATGATCTTTTCCAGGACGATAACCAAGAAGAAGGGTTGGAATCGCATTCAAACAACTTCGTTGTTTCCGACGATACTTCTAACTCTAGTGAGGACTTGAGCGATAGTCGTCCGTCTGTCGATTGTGCCATGAAGGACTCCCCATCAACTTCGTTTGATGCATACATAGACCTGAGCGATTCGACATACACCTTCTTTAACGAGAGCCCGGAAAAGGGTTGGACTTGTCCACCTACATATAGCATAGGAATCACCCTCACCGACAACCTCTTGCGTTCTCGTCTTAATCTGGAGCAATTAAGGTATCTTAGGCACTTTGGGTTTGTTCCATCCAGTAAGGAACCGCCCGATCCGGAAAAGTTCCTTGAAAATAAACAAACTTCATAGACAGCCTCTAGACACGGGGCCGTGTCCAGGTCAGCACGCCCCCGTGTCCACCCAAAGATTCCCTTCTGATTTTATCAGAATGCGGACAAAAATGTGTCAGGATTCCATCTGCACACGGGGCCGTGTCCAGCCGACACGGGGCCGTGCGCAATGTACTGTCGTTTTCTATAAATGCAGCCAAGAATCCTGCACATTTGAACCATTCCAGGGACAGAGATTTGGGGAATATTCTCACATACCATCCTAGGTATTTTCTAAAAGAAGTTTCTCAACTATCTTCTTGTCCTTTCCTCTTTTATCCACTATCATCTTCTTCAATTTTTCTCATACTTCCATTAAAGCTTAAACCTTCCATAATTTCAAGCCTTATTGAGATGTTTGTTAGATTTTTGTTCATGGAATCTTGTTAAGAATAAGTTCTACAACAATGTTTTAAGTTGTTTATGTTCAAAAATGCTTTAAAAATCATGAAAACAATTTGAAACCCCAAGATTCCTTGTTCATAAATCCTGCAGATATCTGAACACGGGGCCGTGTTCACTGAACACGGGGCCGTGTCCGAAGTACTGGATCCATAAAATTGAACTCTTTTCGGTATGTTTTCTCAGAATGGCAAGCAGAACAAGCGGAAACTCTTCGTCGCATTCCAGAAACAGCCGGCAGGGGAGAAGATCATCAACGGTTGAAGATTCTCTTGTAAACTATGTTTACGCCTTAAGAGAGGCCCTTGATGAAGTGACAAGTGTGGAAGAGGCATTGGTTGGCCGTATTAATCATTTGACATTGGGACTAGAGGGATGTCTTCGAGAGGTCAACCTTTTGCACCAAAGGTTGAACATTCTCGCCTCTCCTCCTTTGGTGCCAATTACACCCAAAGGGCATGGAATGTGGTGCCGGAAGTCATCATTCCGGCTGAATGGTACGCCTTACATCCGGAGCCCCCTCGAGACATACTACAAGGGGTTCCGATTGGTGTCGCTCCTCCTCCACAAGATGTTGAGGTACATGAAGCCGCCTCCCTTCTCCCGAGGGAGATAGAAGAATGGCTCTAGCAACATCTAAGGGACACCGTTCGGCTTGGAGTTCTACAAGGCTTTTAGACCGGAAATCTATTTCCGGAAATTTGGTTCTTATTGTAGAAGTAGAGCTCCTTAGGAAGATCTTACGGATCACTTGACCTATCTAATATTAGGACTTTTAACTTTTATTTTCTGCTTTATTTTTCATTTTTAGGACTATTATGTAATTCTCTCTATGACTTAATGAATGATGGTTTTAGTTAATTTGGTGTTTGGGTGGTGTTGAAATAAATAAAACACACTTGAGATGGCAAAGGATACAAGGGAAACTTAAACCAGCACCCCATGCAGGAAAACACGGCCGTCCGACGATTTTCTTCGTTTACAGTAAGCTCGGCACGGGCCGTGTCCACCCAACACGGCCCCGTGCTGCACAGTCTGCAGAAAAGACCCAGTTCAGGTAACTGGACACGGGCCGTGTTCACCCAACATGCCCCCTTGTCCAGGCTTCTGTTTCTCTTGATTTAATTTTGTTACTGGCACTTGAACACGGGGCCGTGCCCGGACAACACGGGGCCGTGTCCAGTGCCCAGTAACATAAATTTTTGCTTAAATCACACCTTTTACACATTCAATCAACCTAAAAATTTATTTTTGGGACACATTGAGGACAATGTGTAATTTAAGTGTGGGGGGATGCTAAAACCTTGAATCTTGCAAAGTCCTAAATACAAGCCTTACACAAAACTCTATTGGAACCGCTAATCACCCCAAATTTTTTTCAAAAAAATTTCATTTTTTTACTTGTCTAGGTTTAACTTGGGAATTTCAAAGTTCTAAAAAAAGGTTATATTTTTACGAATTTACAACCGATAGCGTCGTGATAAAAAGAACCAACATAAGAAAATTATGAAAATGCATGACAAGCTTAGTTAAAATTTAATTATATATACTTGATGACATAAAAAAAACCCATTCCCACAAAAGTGAGTTTTGAGCCTTTATTGAGCATACAAATATATATCTTTAAACTAAATGCTCATTTTTCGTTTCTTGTGTGAATAGCCGCTTGGTTCTTACGACTCTAGAACTTGCCATGATGATACATTCCCGGTCCTTACCAACTTAAACCCGAGTAAGTAAATGATGGAGGCATTAGGACTAACCCTTTTTATTTCTACACCATTATTTTTTTTTTACCACCTACCCAAAATCCCCCTAGTTAGCCCCTTTGAGCCTAAACCTTTTCAATTCTTAACCCAAACCAAACACCCTTTTACCCACCAAAACCTTTTTCATTTTTAACCCTTTGTTTTAGTAACTAGCTCGGTTTTTCGTATGACTTTTCAAAAAAAAAGTGTTGATGATGAAGCAAAAGAAAATAAACAAACAAGTTCATCAAAAATAACTTTGTTTGAATAATAGCTTCATCAAAATAAAAGTTACAAAAATAAAAAGTCTTACAAAAAACCGACGTGTGTTACGCTTTTTCGCCCTTTTTCTACTAACCACTAACCACTAACCCAACCACCTACCTTTAACCCAAGCCTAACTCTTCACCCAAAAAGTCATCTTGATATTTACAAAGGTATATAGTTAAAAAGGATGAGGATTGATTGCTTGGCAAGCCTATGGTAGGAGTAAGTTCCATGCCGCTCTCGAGTGATTCACTAAAATACATCTTCGGCCGAGTGTTGAGTGATTCCCCGTGAGGTATGTGAACTTGTATATAAATAGAATTTTAAAGAGGCATGTTATGCCCTAATAAGTAATTTATCTTATGAAAAGTTTTAAATAAATCATGACGAATAGGATTGTAAATAAATAAAAACAAAACTAAATAAAGAATCTTGGAAATCCCGACACTCTATGACAAGCCCGAAAACCTTCTTCTCTACCCATTCCATTTGGTTGTGTAAAGCCACATTATGAAGAGTTTTGCTTGAGGACAAGCAAAGATTCAAGTGTGGGGGTATTTGATGTGTGCAAAATGCAACATATAAATTTCATCAATTGTGGCATAAAACTAACCCTTTTTTAGTACTAATGTTGGAAAAAGTGTGCTTTTGTCTTCCTTTTGTATTTTCAGGATTAAATGAGCTCAAATTAACAAAAGAAGCAAAAAGACAGCAAAATCTAAGATAAATACAAGAAAAGGAACAAACGTGACATGCCCGACCCCACGATAGCATCTTCCCAAGCAAAACAAGAAGACAGAAGACTGAACACTCCCCGTGCTCAGCCAGGACGGGGGCGTGCCCAAGTGTCAGCAGAAAAGACAAAGTGGTAGAAGCTTCTATTGCCCACCACGGGGCCGTGCTCAGCGGACACGGGGCCGTGCTCAACTATAAGATTCGCACAATCCAGGCAAATCTTCATAGTACAAAGATTCTTCTGCACACGGGGTCGTGCTCAGCGGACACGGGGGCGTGGTCAACTAATAAGACAAGCTGCATTAAATGAGGAAAGAGAAGGATGTGGACACGGGGCCGTGCCCACTGGACACGGGGCCGTGCCTGAGCTTCTGTTCAGCCTATAAATAGGAGTGCTTGGCTCAAGCTCAAACCATCCATTGGCACACCACCTCTCTCACACTTCACCCACCACCCACCACCACCATAACACCATCATCCACCACCATCATCCATTGTCCATCATAGAGTGTGTGAGTCGTCTCGGGATCCAAGATTGATCGTAAGAGTTCTTGACAATCAAGGCCATGTTTGCCTAAGTCTCTTACATCACTTGGTGAAGACAAGTGTCTAGTGTAATACTTTTTATTTCTAATCTTTTCGCACTTTTTACTTGGTTTTGTATTAATGACTTTAATAACTAGTTTCTTATGTTGAAGGTGATTCTTCCTTATCGTTTGTCCGTGGTGTCTTGACATTATTTTACTGTCTATATAAAATAAAAGATTTTCACCATTCATATCTCCACGGTCTATATGGAGGTATGTTGGCTACCTGGTCGGGGTTAAGGGAACGGTTTGGTAAGAGTCTTGCCATTGTTCAGCGTTCAGAGGTCCTGCAATGGACCTGGGTCAAATTTAGTAGGACCTCCTTCAATACTTAACGGTATTGGATGGCGGGGGTCCAAACTCTTTGACCCCCTCATAAGTTAACTACTATTAATACTATAACCCGGCTATTTAGGACTGTATCCCTGCTGACTCAGACTACTTAGTCGAGGGTAACGTCACCTCCAAAAGAGGGGCCTACCATAATTTGCATTAATAACTTAATTAATTATCTTTCAATAATCCGACCCTTTAGGATTGTATCCTTGCTGACTCAAACTACTGGGTTGAGGGTAACGTCACCTTCAAAAGAGGGGCCTACTACAATAACTAAGATAATCTCTTAAATAAGTGCAAAAGTGCGAAAATAATCAAAGGTTACACTATACACGAGTCGGAACCAAGTGATTCATCTTGTCTATCTGTTTTTATTTTTATTTTTCAGAATTTTAGTTAGTTTTTATTTTCTTAGCTTAAAACATTTTTCTAACTTTTTGATTTGATTAGACGTTGAGGATAAACCGGTACTAAAAGCTCTTGTGTCCTTGGACGACCTCGGTATCTTACCAACACTATACTACGCTCACGATGGGTGCACTTGCCCATATGTGTGTTTAGTGTTAGTAAATATCGTGTTTTATAAATTTAAAACTTGGCTAAAAAGTGTTAAAGGGCTTAAAATATACACCTAATATATATAACACTTCACACGCATCAATGTGGCATGCCCGACCCCTCGACAGCATCTTCCTAAGCAAAAACAAGATATCAGAAGGCTGAACACGCTCCGTGCCCAGTGGACACGGGGGCGTACCCAAGTGTCTGCAGAAAAGACAAAGTTGTAGAAGCTTCTATTTCCCAACACAGGGGCGTGCTCAGCTCCACACGGCCGTGGTCAACGCTAAGAGTCGCAGAATCCAAGCAAATCTTGATAGTACAAATACGCTTCTGCACACGGGACCGTGCCCAGCGGACACGGGGGCGTGGTCAACTAATGCAGACAAACTGCAATTAATGAAGAAAGAGAAAGTGGATGGACACGGGGCCGTGTTCGGGCTTCTGTTTAGGCTATAAATAGAGGTGCTTGGTTCATTTCAAAGGCATCCCTTAACAAACCACCTCTCTCCCACTTCACCCACACTCCACCACCATCACAACACCCACATCCACCACCAGCATCCATCATCCATCATCCATCATCCATCATAGAGTGTGTGTAGTATTCTCGGGATCCAAGATTGATAGTAAGAGTTCTTGACAATCAAAGGCCATGTTTGCCTAAGTCTCTTACATCACTTGGTGAAGACAAGAATTTAGTGTAATACTTTTGTTTTTTAATCTTTTCGCACTTTTTATTTAGTTTTGTAATAATGACTTTAATAACTAGTTTCTTATGTTGAAGGTGAAACTTCCTTATCATTTGTCCGTGGTGTCTTGGCGTTATTTTGTCTATATAAAATAAAAGATTTACACCATTCATATCTCCACGGTCTATATGGAGATATGTTGGCTACCTGGTCGGGGGTTAAGGGAATGGTTTGGTAAGGTTCTTGCCTTGTTCAGTGTATAGATCCTACAAGGACCTGGGTCAGGCTTACTAGGACCTCCTTCAATACCCACTGGTATTGGATGGCGGGGGTGCGAATGGCTTGATCCCCTCATATGTAAACTACAATTAATACATTAACCCGGCTACTTGGGATTGTATCCTTGCTGACTCAAACCACTTAGCCGAGGGTAACGTCACCTTCAAAAGAGGGGCCTACCACATTACGCATTAATAACTTAATTAATTATCTTCCAATAATCCAACCCTTTAGGATTGTGTCTTTGCTGACTCAAACTACTGGGTTGAGGGTAACGTCACCTTCAAAAGAGGGGCCTACTACTATAACTAAGATAATATCTTAAAAAGTGCAAAAGTGCGGAAAACATCAATGGTTACACTAAAGGAAAGTCGGATCCAAGTGATTCATCTTGTCTACCTGTTTTTATTTTTATTTTCAGCATTTTTAGTTTTCATTTTTATGTTTAAAACCTTTTTCTTAATTTTTTATTTGATTAGACGTTGAGGATAAACCGGTACTAAAAGCTCTTGTGTCCTTGGACGACCTCGGTATCTTACCAACGCTATACTACGCTCACGATGGGTGCACTTGCCCATATGTGTGTTTAGTGTTAGTAAAATATCGTGTTTTATAAATTTAAAACTTGACTAAAGTTTTAAAAAGGGCTTAGAAAATTATATCACACCTAACGCACATCACTTACAGTATTGGAAATCCTTATAATTAAAAGCTTGTGTGGTCACATCTTAGGCTATGACATTGCCACTCATTCATATATTGGGATTTGAACCGCTTGAACTACCGGTACCATCAATACCGTCACTAGTGTCGTCTCAATAACCTCATGTTGTGCAATTCCGCAACCTCATGTTGTCCTATAAGAACTCTAGTTCGACTTAATTTGTAAGATGCAAATTAACTAACCCCTCTTTAGGTGTAGACTTTCCTTTTGGCACCATGTTCCTTTTTAATACTCCATATTAAGAGAACCTTGACATATATTTGGATAAATATAGTCCATCATGCGCCTCTTGCGTGTATCAGTCACATGTCTAATTGGAAAAGAAATAATTCATCAAACGGTCGTCTCTAATCTTACAGCATGCGTTCCATACTTGATGGACCTCGTTCGTCCAAAGTAGGCAAATCCTTCATCGCCTTATCCTATGTGACGAATACATTGATACCCTTTGAGCTCCACGAGTCCCAATAAGATTGCTATAATTTCCATAGATGTCAAATAAAACGCAAAGGGAGAGTTGCAGCATGGCTCATGCCATATCATCCCTTGAGACAAGAGCATTATCAAGAGACGAAGTTTGTTTTAACTATTTCCAATAACTAAGTTAAGATGAGGTGTCATAGACACCAAGGAACCAACCAATGTACAATAATCCTAGAATGTTGAGGAAAAATCCTCTTTGGGTGGCTAACAAATTTTTTCTGTTTAGATGACTAGTCTCAACCGACTCATGATATAGATCGAATGTTAGGTGTGAACAAATATGCGTGATGTTCTGGTATCGTAGGGTGTTATAGTACCACCCCGGTTAGTGTTCTACCAGATAGAAACTTAAGCAACTTAAGAATTTCGGATAGATAGTGATCATTAGCTTGACCCGCAGAGCTCACTAGGATTTCCATGCACTACAAGTTGTTATTATGTGGGCCCCTGTAATAATAAATTTCCTTGCATGGTCACCCTAATGTTCTCTCGTTCAAAGCAGACGATCAGTCAGAAAGGGGACACTACCGTCTTCATACCTTCAACATAGAAGGGACCTTCATGATGGTCTACGTGCTAACATTCGTTGTTATTACTCGCGAAATGGCACAGCGTTAGACGAAGTCGAAATAAAGAGAATTCGTAACAATAGTAGCTAGAGGGGCACCTTCAAGATGAGTACTTCATCTTCCTTACCTGGACAAGAGTGTCGTCGATCATGATTCGTAAAAGCCACATGGACCTCGCCCCATAAATAAAGTTGTTGTCAAGGGTTGTCTCCTCCGCCTCGTCGTCGTCACTACCGAAGTCAGGCATCTTCACATTCAAGGGAAGAACAACCATCTTCTATGGCATCGAGCTTAAGGTCTCACTTAGTAACTACATCCGCCATAAGCTCCGCAATAGACGCGAGGTCGATATTCTCATCGTGTGAGTCAAGAACAATAATAGAATTCGAAGTTGAAGGTATTTCGTTCTCGGCAAAATTTTCCGTACAACATGTATATATATATATATATATATAGGGAGGAGATCATGCGAGAACCACCCTTATTGCGAGAACCGCGAGAACCAATGTGAACACAACCTAAAATAGCTAAAAAAACCTAAAAAAAACCCCACCCCCACCCCCCCCCCCCCAAAAAAAAACCTAAACCCCCCCACCCCCCCCCCCCCCCAAGCTAAATGCTAAAAACTAAAACCCCCAAAAAACTAAAACCCCCAAAAAACCTAACCCCCCCCCCCCCCCAAAAACCTAAACCCCCCTCCCACACCACCCAAAAACCTAAACCCCCCCCCCCCCAAGCTAAAATGCTAAAAACTAAACTCCCAAAAAAATCTAAAAAAAAATCTAATTTTTTTTTAATATTTTTTATGCTCAAATCGCTACTTTTAGTGGCAAAAAATTAAAAAAAAAAAAAACATTTTTAATTTTTTTTTTTTGGCTTCGAAAAGTAGCGACTTTTATATAAAAAATATTAAAAAAAATTGTGTTATTTTTAGCTATTTTTAGGCATTTTTTGTTGTGTTCACATTGGTTCTCGCGGTTCTCGCAATAAGAGGTGGTTCTCGTATGATATTCTCCCTATATATATAAATATATAAATATCAATAAATAATCTCATTACTTATTATGTATATATGTATATATAAATATATGCTTGTCAAATATAACCACATTAAGTTGTGCGAATCGATCTAGTTTACCAAGTCTATCCCATATAGACTAAGCCCCAAATAATGTCCTTGCATTATTTTATTGAAAAGAGTTTTGTTAGTGGTTCTTGGCGTTTTTGTATATGTAATGAAAACAGTTTTACAGAAACAAAATGTTTTCATGAGAGGATCCTAGTGATTGTAGACTAGACTTAAGAAAGAATCCCAGTTCACTACAATCGAAGCTCTAATACCAATCTGGTTCACCCGTTCATTAACGAAAGCGCGTGGTGTGAACTTGGTTAGTTTTCATCGCATATGATATAAGTAAACAACTACATGGATAAAAACATACGATGTTCATCCATTGACATAATTCAAAAGTTACCCACCATAAGTTGTTTAAGTACAAGACAACATAAGTTTAAGTTTTTACAACACACTAGTATGACATAAGTTTTAAAATGTAAGGTTGTGCATCCTATATCTCATTGAAGATGAGATATATGGACCAAACCCTCCAAAAGGATGACATCGATAACTTGTTATTCCAAAAGCCTTGTGAAACGACAGCACAAAGATCCCATTAGTTTCCAGAAATACATGTAAGTTTGAAAACATCAACAAAAGTTGAGCGAGTTCATGTGTTTTACATGAGCTCCAATTATATATTTATACATTTTAGAGATCTTATATAACAAACTGGTATGTAAAGCGTCTATGAACAGATCATTAATATTTTTCAAGGACATTAATATATGTGGCAACATAGGAAGCATTCAACCCTAGCGAATTTCCTCCGATCCACCCGGTTGGAATAACAAAAGCACTGCATGGGCCACACAAGGACCCAAGAGTGGGGCTCGCTACACCCAATAAATCTACCACCCTTACCCCTCGGTCTTATACAAGATTAATGGCGCTTAAGAGAGATAGTATTCGCTCACATGATCTAACGTTCATTCCCTAGCTAAGCCATACCATTGAGACATGTATTTCACCCCTGAGAGTTATAAATCCGAAAACAGTTAAGAGAAAGGGGGGACATGAACTTACAGCTTTGTGTTCTTGAGAGAGATATATGCTAGCAACGTGTTCCAACGTGAGTTACCTACAAGTGTTCTAACTTCATTAGACACTTCGGTCTTTTCTAGACCTTGTACTCGTTGCTCATCTTGAACGTTTATTATTTTCATTTTATTTTTGGAACACTTGTGCATTTTAATAATATGCTGGCATTTGTTTCTTGTATACTTGATTCAAAACTTTATATTTGTTACACAAATATAATATCGTATATCTTCTATGGTTATACGTGTTAAAAGTATTTATTTTTAACGTCGTAAATACGCTGTCGTACGTGTACGACATCCTTGTGAGAGTACACTTCAACAAGTGTATGTGAGTACATCATCATGTACCTGAGTCTTTTATACGTATACGTATACGTATACCATTTTATACGTGTATTTGCGTGTTCTATATGTGTACGTATACCGTATTTATACGTGTAGGTATATCGTATTTATACGTGTAGGTATACCATATTTATACGCGTAGGTATACCGTATTATACGTGTAGGTATACCATATTATACGTGTAGGTATACCATATTATACATGTAGGTATACCGTATTTATACGTGTAGGTATACCGTATTATAATGTATTTTTACAATATATATTGATAAAAATATACATGTATTTTCCATTGGGCCTAGCCCACATCTTAGTGTTATTGGGCTTAGTCCATGTATTTTGTCATTGGGCCTGGCCCATGTCTTTAAGTTGTTGGACCTAGCCCACATTATTATTTTATTTGGGCCTAGCCCATATTATTTATTATAAGTGGGCTTTTATAAGTGTTTATTGCAATGGGACATTGCCCATGTATTTAGGATATTGGGCCTAGCTCAATATTTATATTATTTAAGCCCAATATGAATTTTAAAAGCCCAATGTTAGATATGTAAGATCAAATTTAGTGTTCTTGCATTTTAGTAATCTTTTGCTAATTACTAAATAAATATGGTAGTAACTTTTATAACTACACTTAATGTTATTGTCGTATTGAACTTTCCGGTTTTTCGTTGTCGTTAATATATATTTCAAGTGTCTTAAAATATGTTGTGTTTAGACTTGTCGTCGTGATTTGTTAATGTAACTTTTGTGTTGAAGTTGTCCGTTTCGCCGATGAAGCATATAGTGTCGTCCGATGTCCGTCATTCGATGTTCATCGTCCGATGTCCGCATCTTGTTTTAAGATACCTCATAGATGTGTGTTTTAAGTGTTCGCGAAGGTTCGCGACCATCGTTATACTCATGAATTTTTATGAAGTTTTCGGCTATGTGTAAGTGTATATTTTTCATGTGTGTTGTATGTAATTTTTTAGTATGTATTCCTAGAACTAATACATACACATAATATACACACATTATACATCAAACAAAGTGTTTAAAGTATTTAATTTTTACCAAAATTATATAAACATATTTCCATTATTTATACCTATTTATTTAGTAAAAAAAATATATATGGTAGTTTATAAACACTTAGTGTTTAGGCTTAAACCTTTTCATCAAAAACTTCCTTAATGACAATTAAGGTTACTAATCGTGTTTAACCCGGTTAACCACCCCGTTAATCTATATTTAATCACGATTAGATTTTTCGAAAATTTTGCCATAGTTTCCCCTAAAACTTGGTGTTTTCCCACGTTTTCAAAACGTGTTTAAAACCATTTTTCAATTTACCATCATCATCATACTAATCTCATCAATCTACAACTTTCAAGTAATTAAATACCACTATTTATTTCCTTAATTCATGAGCTTTTACATTTTAAATTTCCTAAAAATTTCAAGACTTTTATGTCTTGAAATTTAAGACTTTTTAAGTATAGTTTTTATAACCATTTATTTAATCACTTGTTTTATTCAAAAATCACACATATTAGTTCTTAAACATCAAGTTTAGACCTTTAAAGTCCTTAATTTTTCATGTATGGAAACTTATGTGTAAAGATCATGAATACAAGGATGATGGTCTTTCTTAATTTAAACCTCTAGTTGGTTTAAATCACATTTTTAAGACTAATCTAACAAGATCATCACTAATCTAGATTACTACACTAAACATACAACATGATCATCTTAAATCCTAAGTTAAACTACCTATTTTAACCAAGATTAACAAGATCATGCAACTTATTCAACCCTAAAACACATAATAATCACATAATACTTCATGATCAGTAAGTTGTTAAGTTAGGTTTAGGGTTTTAAGTTAGATTTTTCTTGACTTTCAAGATGATCAACTAGTAATTTCATGATCTACACTTAATAACAAGCTCAAAAATGGTAAGAAAGTGGCTTACAACTTTGCACAAGTTTATAATGATGATTAGGAAGAGATTTAGCTCCACACCAAGCTCTAATGATGTTCCATGAGTTATTGATGCTTAGATGGTTGTAAGAAGGTGTGATTATAGTGAAAATATGGTGAATTTGGAATGAAGAGGGTGGTATTTTCCTTGGTGTCTTTGGCTGAGATTTAGAGACGGGAACAAGGGAGTTTTGGTTGTTGATTTTGAAAGAAAAATGATAAGGAGATTGTGAAAGTTGATGATTAAAAGAATGGTGTCTAATAAATAATTTCACATACCATGCTCTTCATATCTAGCACCATACTCTAAATTTTGCAGGTGATCTTGTGGTGGGATCCACCATGTTGACCGATTGGGGGGGGGTATGGTTTATTATTATTATTTTTTTTTTTATAAAAGTTATATAAAAGTGAGGTTGTAAAGTTAATAAATTGTTTAGGGGTTTGATGGGTTCTTGCACCGTTAATGTTCCGGCAATATTTTTGACGCTGAAATGAGGCTAACTAGTTCAATAGGATGTTAGTTTAGGTCTTTGGGTGGCGAAAATGTAGTTAACTATTCGTCGGCGCAAAAACGACGAAGTTGTGCAAGTTACGGCATATCGTCGGAAGCTTATGTTAAGGATATCTTGTTGATATTCCGAAGCTTATTTAGGGTGTATATCATTCATTATATACGAGTCCTACGACCCCTAAAATGTTGAGTTTCGGCGGTTCAGACAACTTATTTTGTTATATTTTAGCGCGATTTGAACGAATTTTAACGACACGTGTATTTCGGAAAGTTAAAGTGTTTTTGTATTTAGTGTCCCCAATTAGGGATTTTCATTTGTATTTCACCTATAAAGTGCGTTCATGCCCTTCGTCGCTTGTTCAGACAGTTTTCGGAACTTGCTGGCATGAATAGCGTGTTCAGGTGAATAGTGTTTTCAGCATTTTGCCAACATATTAGGACATAGTTTGCAGTTTTCTCGCGACATGACGATTGTATTAATATTGTTTGACATTTATAATCATGTCCTATGACTTCTAGACTTTATACGACCTAATCATGCAATAATTAAATCGTAATGAGAGAAATTAAATGTTTAATTAAGCGTTTAAGTTGTACGGAAATACCATTATTTTTGCCGGTTGTCACAAATGCAAGGCGTTTCAAGTCTACGACCATCTTTAACCTCGAACCACCCCTCCTACTTTTTCTGATAAATTTAAGGGAAAAATAGCCTACCGAATCTTGGGAGCGTCTGGACTCGATAGTTCTACAGTGGATATACGAGACTATTTCCCAAGATCTTCTCGACACTATTTTGAAGCCGAACACCACAACTTTCGATGGTTGGACCACTCTCTCCAACGTCTTCCAAACAACAAGGCAACGGGGACTATTGACATCAACAATAGGTTCGCAAACACCCGTCTTGATCAGTTCACTTCTATGTCTGCATACTATCAAGTGATGAAAGTTATCTATGACCAACTTATGAACGTTGGATCTACCATAACTGATGAATAATCGGTGCTACAAATACTTATCGGTCTAATGAAGCAATACGAAAGTGTCGCTCTCATAACACAACAGACAACACCCCTGCCGAATTTCTATGAAACCCGATCCCTACTTTGTATGGCTGAAACCCGCAAGTTTAACCAAACAAAGCAAGCTGCCCAGGTTGCGGGTATGACTCTAAACGCAAAAGCCGAGCACAATTCCTCCACCTGTTCACGGGAAAGCCGAACACTACAGCCTTCCATACCCACCCTTTCCTCAGCCGTGTGTCTGTGACAACTGGCACCAAACCGGTAATTTCCGTACACCTTAACTATTATTTAATGACTGCAATTATGTGCTTAAATGTCAACATTGTCTGATTACATACTATACAAGTGAATTCATGCACGTTTTATACTACAAGAATTACTTTATGCATTAATGAACAGTGTTGCGTCAGAAATACTAGTAAACTCACCGGTAAGACACATTGTGTCAACAATTCTGCAGAAAGCAGTTAGACAATAGAATATGAGCCTAGGTGTAGGTCCAACGACAAGAATACATTAAAACCCAAGAGTACATACAAGGGTTGACATATAGACATTCCGAAAGCTAAAATACGCACTAAAAAGCACCCAAAACGCACTTTAAGTGCAGAATTTTATTAAATTCAGCTATAAATAAGCTTTTAACACATAAATATTATGCAGAATTCATGATTTATCATCCAGAATACTTCCCTAAGTGTCGGGAATCGAAAGGGTTACAAAAGGGGGACATAAAGGACACTAAATGGTGCAATTTAGCACTTTAATAAACCGGTATTTAACCGAACAACCGGACATTACCCGGAACATAAAAGTATTGCTAGAAACATTGTTTCACTTTTTCTGAGCTAGTTATGATGCCCGAACACCCTAACATATTATAAAATGCATCATACACATTAAACACAAGACTTTTACATTTAACTCTCACTAATAACCTACCTTACCATAACAAATTACAATTTACCCCCCCCCCCCCCATGTAAAGTGGACGGTCATGGGACCCCACTTATGATCTTCCATAATCTTGTTAAGATTTAGATTAGATCTCTTTGGGATTGTGTAAGATATGGACATGTACTAAGGGAACACATAACCCTTTGGACAATAGAAATTGGTGGATTATAACTCAACCTAAACACTTCACCATCAACACAACATCTCTTCTTCTCCCTCCTTCCCACCTTTCGGCCGAACCCCAAGCACCACACCACCCTTATTTTTGTTTCAATCTCATCCATTTCCAAGTATACATAAGGTGTAAGATACAAGATAAGAAGGTTTGGTGGTCTCGGATCTTGAAGGACCTCACCCGTTTGCTTTTATCCACTCGATTTTCATCATTGTTTATTCCCTACCTTGAAGCTAGTGGTAAGGCTCTCTTGATCTTGTTTACTTCCATTTTTGCTTGGTTAAAAGACTTGTTATGTTAAAAATCTTATGAACACTAAAGAACATGAACTTGAATCATGAAACATAAGCTTACATATGATGAAATAGTGTTGAAATGATAATGTTTGGTGCATGAATGATATTTGATAGTTGTTTACTAGAGATGATAATGTTAATCTTCATATGAAGCTTGCTAGATTGTGATTAAACACATGAACTAGCAAGATTAGGAGATGATTATGTGTCTACACAAAGATGATCATCTTCTTGATTAAACATGAACTTGTAAGTAAAATGATTTTAAATAAAGTAAGCTAGTAAACTTGTCGATCCAAGATTTATGAATGATTTTCCAAGAAAACCAAGTTCAAAATGTGATTTTTAGAAGATCTTGGTTTTTACATAAACTTACACTATTTTTATTAGAAAAACAAGTGTATAAACACTTATGAAACAAGAAAAATACAAAAGAAGTATTTTTAGAAAAATCATCTTACAAGTTGTAAAAGACTAAATCTTTCAAGAAAGTGATTTACAAATAAATAACCATGTTTTTAAGGGTAACTAAACCTACTAAATAACATGGTAAGTTACTACAAGTTTTTTACAAGAACTTCAAGTTCATGATGTAGTGTGATTTACATGATCTAAGCTTAGGTCACGACGCTAGATAAGCAAATCCGGTGAAGTTTACGACGCAGGAACAAAAAGTTGTGAGTTCATGCTCCCCCTTTTTCTTTTAACTGTTTCCAGTTTTTAACTTTGGGGGTGAAATACATGTTACAAATAATACAATGTTTATAAATGGTATGATGGATGCAAAAACAAGAAGCACTCTTGGTGATAACTAGTACCGAGTATGATGCGTTTTGAGGAATGATACGAGAAATCGTGTCACGAATAGGGTACCATAAGCACCATTAATCGTGTACATACTTAGACCGCAGAACAAAAGGTTAGATCTAATGGGTTTTTGGGCAACCACACTCTTGGTGAAAACTAGTACCGAGTAGTGCTTTTGTGTCTCCGTCGTGAATCGACAACTAGAAAAATGCCTATGGTTTGGATGCTTCCTCTGTCGTGTCACATGTTAATGGCCTTGCAACCCATTAACAACTTGATATATACAGAATACTTGATTTATAGAAGAATACTTGATTTATACAAGAATACTTGATTTATACGAGAATACGTGATTTATACAAGAATACTTGATTTATACAAGATACATACCATGTTTTTCATACAAAGTATACAAACGTTCCATACAAGAACTGCATGAATTCACACCAACATTATGTTGACGTTTTTTTCCAAAACTCACATGTATTTTAGGTAACTAATGTGGATGTGCGCACGGTCTTACTCATGCTCCTGGATGTCGTTTATGTTATCTATGAATAATGTTGTAAACTTTTCAGACAACGTTTTGTGAAGTGATGTAAACACTTAAGCTATGTTTTCAGTTATGTTATGTTAATGGTGTTTGAAGTTATTTTTATGAGCATGTAGTATGTTTACCAATCGTATGCAATGAAAACCTTTCATGATCACACCTCGTGCTTCCGCCTTAGAAAGGGGTGTGACAGATTGGTATCAGAGCTGCTATTGTAGTGAACTAGGATTCCTTCTCGAGTCTAGACTACTATCTCTAGGATCCTTTCACGAAAACAATTTTTCAAAGAGTTTTCATTGCATAAAACGTCCCGCGACATCCACTACCTGAAACTGTTTACAAAGAGTCAAGAAAAGGCACTACGAAACTTAGGGTGCACTGGAGTAGCACTTGACTGTGATTAAGAATTACTTGCAATTATGTGTGATACTTGATATTTACATATACTAGAAATAGAATATCTCAGGAATACGTGACTATACCTGAAAGCAGTGGCCTATCTGAAGGAAGAAATACGAGGATGAAACGAACTGTGCGGACTGTGCAAGGAGTTACGTAATTATGGATGCATACGTAATTATGGAATTCAGTGCACAGAAACCACAGCAAGTCTTGTCACGTATAGATTCCCTCATTACAAGAAAAGGGCAAACGTGAACACCCCTCCCCCAGCCTATTAAGTACTCTGCTGGAGTAATAATTGTTTGATGTCACTTATGTGGTATATGCCTGTGTATATATATACTACTACTGTCTAGTATGACGATATCAAACAAATGCCTAACCCTATTATGTTGTGTTCTGTCAGAACATGGCACCTAGGAGAATTGTGAACAATCGAGATTCTGATCAACCTCCTCCTCCCCCACTGCCAAGAACTGCTGAAGAGCTAAACGCCCTACTGGAGGAAAGGATCTTCGTAGCTATCACCCAGTACGAGGCGAACCGCACCGAAGTCAGTGGAGGACCAAGCAATGCTAGACGTAACGGACATGGAGATTCGTCTGGAGGAAACGCAGCTCAAGGTAACCTTAAGACAATTTGCTAAACATAGAGAAATTTATGAACGGTCTTTGTTTCATTATTTCTTCGATTGCTCACGAGTGAATTGGTTGGATCAATTACAGGCTGCACTTTCAAGCAGTTCCTCGACTGCAAACCACTGAACTATGACGGCACTGGAGGTGCAGTGGCGTTTGTACGCTGGACGGAAAAGACTGAAGCCACTATCCATATGAGCAAGTGTACCGCGGATCAGCAAGTCACTTTTGCTACAGGGTTGTTTGTTGATGAAGCTTTGACTTGGTGGAACTTACAAGTCTAAACTCTGGGTGATGATGCTGCGTATGGAATGACTTGGGATGAACTAAAGGAACGTATGAGAGAGAAGTATTGCTCTCGTGCTGAACTCCAAAGGTTGGAGACTGAGTTCTGGCACTTGACCATGGAAGGTGCTGACATTACTGGGTATACTCGAAGGTTCCACGAACTGTCCAGAGTGATTCCCTACATGGTAACTCCCGAATTTAAGCGCGTTGAACGCTACATTTGGGGATTGGCCTCAGAATTTCGTGGCATGGTAACTTCAGCCAAACCTCAAACAATCACTGAGGCTGTAACTCTGGCTGTCAGCCTTACTGAAGATTGTGTTCGTATGAAGAAATTATCACTGAACCCAACTGAAAAGACCGAGACGCATGCTGAGTCGTCTAGTGACAAGAAGAGAAAGCATTCGAATCTGAACCAAGAAACCCGCAACAACAACAAGGGTTTCAACAACAAGAAACGAGACTCCAACCCGCCTCAGGAGGCGAAAACTCTTGCAACCATGAATGACGCTCCAGCTAAGGGATACATGGGCACTCTGCCCAAATGCAATCAGTGCAAGCGTCATCACAAAGGAGTTTGTCGCATTCCAAGATGCGACAAGTGTGGAAAGTTGGGTCACCATGCTGAAGACTGTTGGGGTAAAGGAAACAGGAACGGAAATGGAAATCGCATCGGTGCTGATAATAGAAACAACGGTGGAAATGGAAATGGCAATGGTAACCGGAATGGGAATGGAGCTGGGGAAAATCAAGGATGCTTCAGTTGTGGAAGCAAGGATCATTTCATGAAGAACTGCCCAAAGGGAAACAATGCTCAGGCACGAGCATTTGTGATTGGATCAAGGAATGCACGCGAGGACCCTAATGTGGTCACCGGTACGTTTCTCATTAACAATCACTTTGTATCCATATTATTTGACACTGGTGCCGACTATAGCTTCATGTCTGTGGAATTTAAACGTATGCTTGGAATAGAATCTAGTAGATTAGATATTCCTTATTTCATAGAGCTAGCCAATGGTAAACTTGTTGAATCGGGCGAAGTTGTTAGAGGCTGCACATTGGAACTTGGTGAACGAAGATTTAGCATCGACCTCTTACCTATTCAATTGGTCGGAATGGACTGGTTGTCCAAGAACAAAGCTAAAGTTATTTGTCACGAGAAAATCATTCGCATCCCGTTGGCAAATGATGAAACTCTCATCGTACATGGAGAAAAACGAGATGCGCCTATGCGAATCATCAGTTGTATGAAAGCACAGAAGTGCTTAAGGAAAGGATGTGTTGCTTTCCTAGCGCACGTTATAGATAAGAAGGCTGAGGAGCCGAAACTTGAAGACATCCCTGTGGTGAAGGAATTCCCTGATGTTTTTCCTGAAGATCTACCAGGACTACCTCCGCAACGACAAGTCGAATTCCATATAGACTTGGTTCCAGGAGCCGCTCCTGTAGCCAAGGTACCCTATCGGCTTGCACCATCCGAAATGCAAGAATTATCTACACAACTCCAGGAGTTGTTGGATAAAGGATTCATAAGGCCAAGCTTCTCGCCCTGGGGAGCTCTAGTATTGTTCGTGAAGAAAAAGAATGGAACTCTGCGGATGTGTATCGATTACAGAGAACTGAACAAGCTCACAATCAAGAATCGGTATCCACTACCGAGGATTGATGACTTATTTGATCAGTTGCAAGGATCAAGCTACTATTCCAAGATCGATCTTCGATCTGGATACCATCAGTTAAGGATACAAGAGGAAAGCGTACCAAAGACTGCATTCAGAACACGCTATGGGCATTACGAGTTTCTTGTGATGCCATTCGGACTGACGAACGCGCCAGCGGTAGTTATGGATCTGATGAACCGCGTATGCAAACCATATCTCGATAAATTCGTGATTGTATTTATCGATGACATCCTGATTTACTCGCGAACGAAAGAAGAACACGAGCAACACCTCAGGACCATTTTGGAAATACTGAAGGAAGAGAAACTTTATGCAAAATTCTCAAAATGCGAATTCTGGATCCGCGAAGTAAAGTTTCTTGGCCACATTGTGAATGAGAAGGGCATTCATGTAGACCCATCCAAGATTGAAGCAATAAAGAATTGGGAAGCCCCCAAAACGCCAATTGAAGTTCGACAATTTTTGGGCTGAGCGGGCTATTGCCGACGGTTTATTGAGAATTTCTCAAAGATAGCTCAACCGCTAACTACCCTTACGCAGAAAGACAAGATGTACGACTGGGGTGACAAGCAGGAGAAGCCTTCCAACTGCTTAAAAATAAGCTATGCGATGCACCAATACTATCCTTACCCGAAGGCACTGAAGAATTTGTGGTATACTGCGATGCTTCGCGTCAAGGTTTGGGTTGCGTGCTTATGCAGCGCCAAAAAGTCATCGCTTACGCTTCAAGATAATTGAAAGTACATGAAAGGAACTACACCACACACGACCTGGAGCTAGGTGCGGTGGTATTCGCCTTGAAGATCTGGCGACATTATTTATATGGTACTCGATGTACAATCTTCACGGATCACAAAAGCCTACAACACATATTTGATCCGAAGGAATTAAACATGCGACAACGAAGATGGGTCGAGTTACTGAACGATTATGACTGTGAGATTAAGTACCATCCTGGAAAAGCAAACGTTGTAGCAGATGCGTTAACCCGAAAAGAAAGGGTTAAGACCCTAAGGGTTCGAGCATTAGAAATGACTATTCGAACGAACCTCACTGAACGTATTCGTGACGCACAACAAGAAGCCCTTAAGATGGAAAACCGTAAGGCTGAATACCTCCGGGGTATGTTGAAATATATGGTGCCAAATGAAGAGGGAGCCTTATACTTTAAGAAGCGTATTTGGGTTCCGCTCTATGGCGGTGTTCGAGAAGTCATCCTTGATGAAGCGCATAAATCGAGATACTCGATCCATCCAGGATCGGACAAGATGTATCAAGACTTAAAAGAATACTATTGGTGGCCGAGACTCAAGAGCGATGTTGCTGTTTATGTTGGAAAATGCCTAACATGTGCTAAGGTTAAGGCTGAATATCAGAAACCGTCCGGCCTACTACAACAACCAGAGATACCCATGTGGAAGTGGGAGCAAATCTCGATGGACTTCATAACGAAATTACCCAGGACCCCGAGAGGGCACGATATGATATGGGTGATAGTTGATCGATTGACGAAATCTGCGCACTTCCTACCGATCCGAGAAAAAGACAGCACTGGAAAGCTTGCTGAGATATACTTAAAGGTAATCATGGCACGTCATGGAGTGCCAATCTCAATCATTTCAGACAGAGATGGACGCTTTGTCTCAAGAATCTGGCAATCCTTTCAGGAAGCCTTTGGATCTCAGCTAGATCTAAGCATGGCATTCCATCCACAAACAGACGGTCAGAGTGAACGGACCATACAAACGCTAGAAGATATGCTTCACACATGTGTTATGGACTTAGGCGGCAGCTGGGATACTCACCTACCTTTAGTTGAGTTTTCCTACAATAACAGTTATCATACAAGCATAAAAACCGCACCGTTCGAAGCTCTATATGGCCGCAAGTGCCGATCGCCCCTATGTTGGGCAGACACTGGAGATAAATGTATGGTTGGTCCCGAACTTGTACAAGAGACAACCGACAAGATTATGCAGATCCGAGAGCGCATTAAGGCGGCTCGAGATCGACAAAAGAGCTACGCTGACTGAAGACGAAAACCATTAGAATTCGAGGTGGGAGACAAAGTTCTGTTGAAAGTCTCACCCTGGAAGGGCGTAGTAAGATTTGGAAAACGTGGAAAGCTGAACCCGCGATACATCGGACCATTCAGAATTTTGGAAAGAATTGGTACTGTGGCATACAAGTTGGAATTACTGGAAGAACTTAATGGAGTACATGATACATTACATGTATCCAACCTCAAGAAGAGTCCAACATAAGAAAACGTGATCATCCCTGCGGATGAAGTGCATATTGATGACACCTTCCGATTTACAGAACAACCCGTTGAGGTTACCGACTGGAAAGTCAACAAGACCAGAAGGAGCAGTGTCAAACTTGTCAAAGTACGTTGGAACTCTAAGCACGGACCCGAGTAAACGTGGGAACGTGAAGACCAGTTTAAAGAAAAGTATCCCCACCTGTTCAAGAAAACTCCTGCAAGAGTAAGCACAGCCTGAATTTCGAGACAAAATTCTTTTAACGGGGGGAGACTGTGACAACTGGCACCAAACCGGTAATTTCTGTACACCTTAATTATTATGTAATGACTGCAATTATGTGCTTAAATGTCAACATTGTCTGATTACATACTATACAAGTGAATTCATGCACGTTTTATACTACAAGAATTACTTTATGCATTAATGAACAACGTTGAGTCAGAAATACTAGTAAACTCACCGGTAAGACACATTGTGTCAACAATTCTGTGGAAAGCAGTTAGACAATAGAATTGGAGCCTAGGTGTAGGTCCAACGACAAGAATACATTAAAACCCAAGAGTACATACAAGGGTTGACATATAGACATTCCGAAAGCTAAAATACGCACTAAAAAGCACCCGAAACGCACTTTAAGTGCAGAATTTTATTAAATTCAGCTATAAATCAGCTTTTAACACATAAATATTATGCAGAATTCATGATTTATCATCCAGAATACTTCCCTAAGTGTCGGGAATCGAAAGGGTTACAAAAGGGGGACATAAAGGACACTAAACGGTGCAATTTAGCACTTTAATAAACCGGTATTTAACCGAACAATCGGACATTACCCGGAACATAAAAATATTGCTAGAAACATTGTTTCACTTTTTCTGAGCTAGTTATGACGCCCGAACACCCTAACATATTATAAAATGCACCATACACATTAAACACAAGACTTTTACATTTAACTCTCACTAATAACCTACCTTACCATAACAAATTACAATTTACCCCCCCCCCCCACGTAAAGTGGACGGTCATGGGACCCCACTTATGATCTTCCATAATCTTGTTAAGATTTAGATTAGATCTCTTTCGGATTGTGTAAGATATGAACATGTACTAAGGGAACACATAACCCTTTGGAAAATAGAAATTGGTGGATTATAATTCAACCTAAACACTTCACCATCAACACAACATCTCTTCTTCTCCCTCCTTCCCACCTTTCGGCCGAACCCCAAGCACCACACCACCCTTATTTTTGTTTCAATCTCATCCATTTCCAATTATACATAAGGTGTAAGATACAAGATAAGAAGGTTTGGTGGTCTCGGATCTTGAAGGACCTCACCCGTTTGCTTTTATCCACTCGATTTTCATCATTGTTTCTTCCCTAGCTTGAAGCTAGTGGTAAGGCTCTCTTGATCTTGTTTACTTCCATTTTTGCTTGGTTAAAAGACTTGTTATGTTAAAAATCTTATGAACACTAAAGAACATGAACTTGAATCATGAAACATAAGCTTACTGACGAGGTATGAACCCAATCGGATAATCCGACCCGGTCATTACCTATTATTTTATTATAAATAAATAATTATAAATATTTGTTCTAGAATATTCCGTCCTGCACGGAGAGGCTATGCAACCAAATCTCCAACTTTTTGGGAAGATCATGTAAATCCCTAACTTATAGGAGCTCATCCTAAGTTAGGAGAAACCCTAATCATAAACTATAAATAGAGGTAAACGTATAAGGTACAGATCATCTAACTCTCATACAACTTCTTCCTCTCTCTACACTTTTATACTCCCAAACCCGAGACTTATTCTCACGCCGAAGGGTGGTTACAGGAATAACCCCATTCCTGTAACGAGTCCTAACGGTGTTTCTGTTTTGCAGTCTGCCCGTTCGGATCATTGACAATTGAAGTCTTCATCGGATACTACCGTAAAGGTCAGTGTTTCTTCATTATTACTAGTCTTGGGCATTGTTCGGTGCGCCCATAGGACGTTTGGCAGTTCTTCAACCCAGGAGCTCCCCTCAGAGTCCAATCTTCTCTTTATGCCATCTAGCAAACTTCTATTCGCCCGCTCTACCTGGCCGTTCCCTTGAGGGTGCGCTACAGATGTGAAAATCTGCTGTATCTGGAGTTCAGCACACCATTCTTGCAAAACTTTGTCGGTGAACTGTGTTCCGTTGTCGCTTACCAAATATAGGGGCAATCCAAACCGGCATACTATGTGTTCCCAAAGGAACTTTTTGGCATTATCCGCCGTGATCTTAGCCAAAGGTTTGGCCTCTACCCACTTGGTAAAGTAGTCGATTGCCACAATTAAGTATTTTAGCCTTCCGGGTGCCAGCGGGAATGGTCCAACGATATCCACTGCCCATTTCTGAAAAGGCCAAGCCGCGGTGATTGGGATTAGGTTGTTTTTGGGCCTAAGTGTTTGAGGAGCGAATTTCTGACAGCTACGACATTTTCTGAGCTCCTGTACCGCGTCTTCGTGCATCCCGGGCCAGTAGTACCCGGCGTTGTGGATTTTGGCTACAACTGCCCTGGGTCCGGCGTGGATGCCGCATATTCCCGCATGAATTTCTTGAATCAGGTACTTGGCTTCTATCGGAGAAACACACCGTAGAAGTGGACCCAAGTATGACTTCCGGTATAGAATGCCACCATTTACTTCATATTGTAACGCCTTTGTTTGTATTTTCTGAGCATCGCCTTTACCGGGGGGTAACTCCCCCTTAGTAAGAAACTTTAACATTGGGGTATACCAACAAGGTTCCTCCGCTGTTACTGCGGAGACGTTCCGGGGTTCAATTGAAGGCATTTGTAACGTCTCTACTTTCACTTCTTTTTCCATGCCTGAAGTGGCGAGCTTGCTTAAAGCATCTGCTATCTGGTTTCTTCCCCTATGAACGTGGTTGAGTGTGACATTTTCGAAAGAAGCCATGAGCTCCTTTGTTTTTGCTAGATATCTTGCCATCGATTCATCCTTAGCTTCATACGTCTCATTAACCTGGTTATTAACCAGCAAGGAGTCAACATACGCCTCGACTCGTGTAGCTCCCATAGACTGAGCCATTCTTAAACCAGCAAGCAGTGCTTCGTATTCTGCCTCGTTGTTGGAACATTCGAAGTCAAAACATAGGGCGTACATTAGTCTAATCTCGTCAGGGCTTATCAGCATTAAACCCGCCCCAGATCCTTTCTCACTCGACGACCCATCAGTGTAAAGTTTCCAAGTCTGTCTGGCAGTGCTAGATTCCGGGATATCCCGGATGGCGGGATCCAATATGGTTTCTCCTTCAGGGATTTCTGCTAAGAAGTCGGCGATAACCTGCCCTTTGACTGCTGTTCGTTTTCTGTATTCAATATCTAAAGCGCCTATCTCAATTGCCCATTTAGCCAATCTTCCAGAGATTTCCGGCTTGTGCAGAATTTGCTGTAGCGGGTAATTTGTCAAGACTTGCACGCGGTGTGCTTGAAAATATCTTCTCAATCGCCTAGTGGCGTGTACTAGACCCAGGATCAATTTTTCTAGGGTTGGATACCTCGTTTCTGGTCCCGCCAGTACTCGGCTTATGTAATATATGGGAGTTTGCTTCCCATCTCTTTCCACCATGAGTACCGTGCTCACTGCGTTATGGGCTGCCGCCAAATACATTTTTAGTACTTCATTGGGAGATGGCGCTGTAAGCATGGGTAATTTTTCGATAAAACTCTTCATGTCTTGCAGGGCTTCTTCAGCTTCGCCAGTCCATTTAAAATTCTTTTTGTTGAGGCAGTCTTTCAACGTCTTAATGAATGGTAAAGATCTCTCAGCGTGCCTTGCTAAGAATCGATTGATCGCCACTAAACGCCCATTTAACGCATGAGCTTCTTTCAATGTTCTTGGGGAGGGCATTCGCCTTATAGCGGCTACTTTTTCCGGGTTAGCTTTGAAGCCCTCCCGGGTGACTACCACGCCAAAGAACTTTCCTTCTTCTACCCCAAAAGAACACTTCTTGGGGTTGAGTTTTATGTTGTACTCTCTGAGCTTTTGGAAGGTTTCTTCAATGTCTTCTAACATTTGCTTCTCCTCCCTGCTTTTGATCACAAGATCATCAACGTACACTTCCAGATTTCTGCCCATCTGGGTGTCGAAGGCTTTGTCCATGAGTCGCTGGTAAGTTGCCCTGGCGTTTCGCAGACCAAAAGGCATCTTTGTGTAACAAAAGATGCCTATGTCGGTATGAAACACTGTTTTTTCTTCATCTTCCTTGGACATTTTAATTTGGTGGTACCCCTTATAAGCGTCAAGAAAGCATTTGTACCTGTAGGGGACTAGAGAATCAACCTTGAAGTCCATCTCAGGTAATGGGTATGCGTCCTTGGGACATGCCTTATTCAGGTCTTTGAAATCAATGCACATTCGCCATGTGCCGTCTGGCTTTTTTACCATTACCGGGTTTGATACCCATATGTGGTACTGTGTTTCTATGAGGATTCTAGCTTCTACCAACTTTCGTACCTCTTTGATGACTGCTGCTTTTCGATCAGGGGCCATACTGCGTTTACCTTGCGCGACCGGCTTAACACCTGGGAGTGTTGCTAACTTGTGTTTCGCCTTATCGCGGGGAATTCCTGACATGTCGGAATGCTCGAAAGCAAAGACATCGACATTCCTTTTCAATAGTGCCTTCAAGTCGTTTTTAACCTCTGGGGAGAGGCTGTCTCCGATGGTGACTGTCTGATCTGGATGATGCATACTCAATACCCACCTTTCTGGACCAATAGCCCCGGTGGGGCCTTGGCGACATTTCTTGGTGTTTAAGACCTCCCCTATTTTATCACGATACACTGTTGCAATGCCCCGCGGGGTTGGAAACTTCATGAAGCCTCGCGCCGTTGAAACTATAGCGTCTAATTTACCCAGTGTGAACCTTCCGATAATCACATTGTGGTATGACTCAGCACGTACCACAAGGAATGTCAGGAGTATGGTTCTTTCCCGAGGTTCTTGTCCGAATGTGACTGGGAAGGTAATTTGACCAATAGGGTCAACTTTTTCCCCTGTGAAACCTTTAATGGGGGCGTGTACTGATTCTAACAACCTTTTGTCTTCTGGTTGCATTCTGTTAAAACAGTGTTCGTAGATGATGTCTTCTGAACTCCCGGTATCGACCAGGATTCGCCTCATGCGGTAGTCTCCCACTGCAGTGGATATGATTAGGGCGTCGGTAGTGAGGTGCAAATCTTCCATGCGAGGTTCGATGGTCATGGTTGCTAGCATCCAGGGTTCGAGCGTGGAGAAACTCTGCTTTGCCCCTTTTCCCTTGTCAGCGTGTACCATATTCAGTTCTCGCGGTCTCTTACCCGCCGCTTTATCGTTTTCTTCTTTGACGACGGGCAGGCCTTGCTTGATATCCCTTACTAAGTGTGCCAACTTACCCGCTTTCACAAAATATTCGATCTGTTTTTTCAGCTGAAAACAGTCGTTTGTGTCATGGCCGCTCCCTTTGTGATATTCACAGTATTTGCTCGTGTCTTTGTTTGGGTTATCTTTTAGCGGCTTTGGTGGATTAAACTTGAGGTTTTCTGTGGCTAGAATCTCCGCCGGTGTCTTGCTTAGGTTAGGGTAGTCAGATCGAGGTTTAGAGGACTCGTTCCTTGAGTAGGCGTTCCTTGATCGGTCATATCGCGAGTCCGTCTTGTCATTCCTCTGGTATCGGTCTCCTCTACCCCTACCTTTAGAACTCCTCTGATCTCTATCTTCTTGATTTTTAGAGCCTCTTTCTTCCTATTGGCCGCATGACTGGCGGCCACTGCCTTTTCTTGTATGACATAAACTTTAGCTATCCGTAATATTTCATCGATGGTAGGTGGCACGCCATCTCTTCCATGGAGGGTCCTTAGCAACTCATCATCGTTTACTCCTTGTAGGAAAGCTCCACAGGCTAGATCATTTGTCACGCCCGGGATTGCCAAGCTTTCCTTGTTGAATCTAACAATGAAATTTTCCACAGTTTCATTGTCTCGCCGGCGGATATGGAGAAGTTCATTTCTATCCTTGGTGTGCATGCGCTGCTGGCTAAACTGTAGGATGAATTTGGATTCCAAGTCTTCAAAACTGTCGATTTCCCCTGTGGGTAGACTGTCCCACCAGACCCTAGCTGCACCCATCAGTGTCTGCACAAACATTTTGCACCATAGGGGCATAGGCCAACAAGCTACCTCCCCTGCGCTTTTGAATAGGTTAAGATGGTCATCGGGGTCCCCCAGACCATCATATTTGCCTACTGTTTGAGGCATCTTGGGTTTTTTCTTGATAGGAGCTTCCGCTATTCTTCTGGTGAACTTGGATTTGAATGTTGCATCAACTGGCTTATAGGGTCTAGTGAGTTCATCTTCTTCTACATTGATAGGCTGTCCTGGAGGGATGACCCCGCCCTGGCCTATACCCTGGGTAGAAGTGGGTAGCGCCGAGGTAGTGTTTAACACGGAGCTGGGGCCTCTGCCCGGGGAAAATCTAGGTCTGGATGTATTCCCTCTATCATAGACGGGTTCCGCCGTTGGCGGAGTTTGAGTGTAAACTGGCTGCGAAGTTGGAAAGGTCTACCATGGCGGCATATAAGCCGCGTATGGCGATTTGTGAACATGATTCTGTGTAGTTCCCTGGGGTGTATATGCTGAGTTACCGTATGGAGGTAAGTACCCATATGGGGGTGCGTAATAGTACCCATGGAAATAAGCTTGATTTCCTGGCGTAACTGGGGCGTTCATGATTCCTGCCGGCATGACCACTGGCTGGTGAGGCGGCGTAGACAGTGCAGCTGTAAGTGCTGCCGTGTACAAGGGTGGCATAGCGTAAGTAACTGATGGTTGATAATACTGAGGCATGCTTGCCTGTGGCATGATAGCGCTCGGGCTTGCCGATGTAATAACTGGCATAGAGTTAAAACGTATTGTCTGTGTACCAGTGGTTGCCACAAGGGTGAACATGTTGGTACCAGTTACTCCTGGTTCCCTGGACTGTAACCACAGGGAACTATATGGGGATACATCCGCTACAGTTGTTCCAGAAGAAGTGGCTACATTGCCCGAAAAACCTGGTGGTGGTCCTTCCGCCTCAAATTCCAAATCAAGCGACCTGGTGACGACCGGTGAAACCGGAGTAGTGGTGATGGGGCCTGTTCCTGCCACCAGGTTATTATTTGTAGCTGCTTGGCTTGGGGTGACGGCTGCGTTCTGATCACTGGCCATGGGGTTCGAACTAATTGTTACCGAAAAGGTCCCACGGATGGCGCCAATGAAATAGTGTTGAAATGATATTGTTTTGTGCATGAATGATATTTGATAGTTGTTTACTAGAGATGATAATGTTAATCTTCATATGAAGCTTGCTAGATTGTGATTAAACACATGAACTAGCAAGAACTGGGATACTCACCTACCTTTAGTTGAGTTTTTCTACAATAACAGTTATCATACAAGCATAAAAACCGCACCGTTCGAAGCTCTATATGGCCGCAAGTGCCGATCGCCCCTATGTTGGGCAGACACTGGAGATAAATGTATGGTTGGTCCCGAACTTGTACAAGAGACAACCGACAAGATTATGCAGATCCGAGAGCGCATTAAGGCGGCTCGAGATCGACAAAAGAGCTACGCTGACTGAAGACGAAAACCATTAGAATTCGAGGTGGGAGACAAAGTTCTGTTGAAAGTCTCACCCTGGAAGGGCGTAGTAAGATTTGGAAAACGTGGAAAGCTGAACCCGCGATACATCGGACCATTCAGAATTTTGGAAAGAATTGGTACTGTGGCATACAAGTTGGAATTACCGGAAGAACTTAATGGAGTACATGATACATTACATGTATCCAACCTCAAGAAGAGTCCAACACAAGAAAACATGATCATCCCTGCGAATGAAGTGCATATTGATGACACCCTCCGATTTACAGAACAACCCGTTGAGGTTACCGACTGGAAAGTCAACAAGACCAGAAGGAGCAGTGTCAAACTTGTCAAAGTACGTTGGAACTCTAAGCACGGACCCGAGTACACGTGGGAACGTGAAGACCAGTTTAAAGAAAAGTATCCCCACCTGTTCAAGAAAACTCCTGCAAGAGTAAGCACAGCCTGAATTTCGGGACGAAATTCTTTTAATGGGGGGAGACTGTGACAACTGGCACCAAACCGGTAATTTCTGTACACCTTAATTATTATGTAATGACTGCAATTATGTGCTTAAATGTCAACATTGTCTGATTACATACTATACAAGTGAATTCATGCACGTTTTATACTACAAGAATTACTTTATGCATTAATGAACAGCGTTGAGTCAGAAATACTAGTAAACTCACCGGTAAGACACATTGTGTCAACAATTCTGTAGAAAGCAGTTAGACAATAGAATTGGAGCCTAGGAGTAGGTCCAACGACAAGAATACATTAAAACCCAAGAGTACATACAAGGGTTGACATATAGACATTCCGAAAGCTAAAATACGCACTAAAAAGCACCCGAAACGCACTTTAAGTGCATAATTTTATTAAATTCAGCTATAAATCAGCTTTTAACACATAAATATTATGCAGAATTCATGATTTATCATCCAGAATACTTCCCTAAGTGTCGGGAATCAAAAGGGTTACAAAAGGGGGACATAAAGGACACTAAACGGTGCAATTTAGCACTTTAATAAACCGGTATTTAACCGAACAATCGGACATTACCCGGAACATAAAAATATTGCTAGAAACATTGTTTCACTTTTTCTGAGCTAGTTATGACGCCCGAACACCCTAACATATTATAGAATGCATCATACACATTAAACACAAGACTTTTACATTTAACTCTCACTAATAACCTACCTTACCATAACAAATTACAATTTACCCCCCCCCCCCCACGTAAAGTGGACGGTCATGGGACCCCACTTATGATCTTCCATAATCTTGTTAAGATTTAGATTAGATCTCTTTCGGATTGTGTAAGATATGAACATGTACTAAGGGAACACATAACCCTTTGGACAATAGAAATTGGTGGATTATAATTCAACCTAAACACTTCACCATCAACACAACATCTCTTCTTCTCCCTCCTTCCCACCTTTCGGCCGAACCCCAAGCACCACACCACCCTTATTTTTGTTTCAATCTCATCCATTTCCAATTATACATAAGGTGTAGGATACAAGATAAGAAGGTTTGGTGGTCTCGGATCTTGAAGGACCTCACCCGTTTGCTTTTATCCACTCGATTTTCATCATTGTTTCTTCCCTAGCTTGAAGCTAGTGGTAAGGCTCTCTTGATCTTGTTTACTTCCATTTTTGCTTGGTTAAAAGACTTGTTATGTTAAAAATCTTATGAACACTAAAGAACATGAACTTGAATCATGAAACATAAGCTTACATATGATGAAATAGTGTTGAAATGATATTGTTTGGTGCATGAATGATATTTGATAGTTGTTTACTAGAGATGATAATGTTAATCTTCATATGAAGCTTGCTAGATTGTGATTAAACACATGAACTAGCAAGACTAGGAGATGATTATGTGTCTACACAAAGATGGTCATCTTCTTGATTAAACATGAACTTGAAAGTAAAATGATTTTAAATAAAGTAAGCTAGTAAACTTGTCGATCCAAGATTTATGAATGATTTTCCAAGAAAACCAAGTTCAAAATGTGATTTTTAGAAGATCTTGGTTTTTACATAAACTTACACTATTTTTATTAGAAAAACAAGTGTATAAACACTTATGAAACAAGAAAAATACAAAAGAAGTATTTTTAGAAAAATCATCTTACAAGTTGTCAAAGACTAAATCTTTCAAGAAAGTGATTTACAAATAAATAACCATGTTTTTAAGGGTAACTAAACCTACTAAATAACATGGTAAGTTACTACAAGTTTTTTACAAGAACTTCAAGTTCATGATGTAGTGTGATTTACATGATCTAGGCTTATGGTAAGACTTGATTGTGTTGTTGATGTTGATGATGATTTAAAAGAAAATAAACACATGTTTTGAAAACATGGGAAACCTCCATTTTTAGGGGAAACTATGTCAAATTTTTTATAAATTTTGACACTTAGAAAAATATAAGTTTTTTTGAGAAACTTATTCCCCAAAAATGTATCTAAAAATATTTACCAAGGTTTCCCTAACTTTTGTGTTAAGAAATGATGGTTTCTTCAAGAGTAAAATTGATATTAAGTATGTATATTTTTGAGAAAAATATATATATTTATTGATCACCAAATTTTGTGCTAAGTGTATGTAGTATGTATTACATGTAATAGTGTATTAGGACTTGAAAATACACTAAATACTCCTAAGGAGTGAAAAGACAAAAAATACACATACAACAGACTTAGACAAATACAAGAGGATATAGTTATGAGAATATATCACTTGATAGAATAAATAACTTGGACAAGTTATGAACATGAAATGAAGTATTTGACAAAATACATAATTTGGGTGAAAAATACAAGATACTTATATTTATTGTTGAGAAAATAAAATAAGTAAGGCACATAGTTAAAAATATAAATTATTTTTAACACAAGAACACGTATACAAAAGATAGTGACTTGTACTTGTGCGATACAAGTCTAGTGACTAATGATAATAAAACACGTTTAGGTCACGACGCTAGATAAGCAAATCCGGTGAAGTTTACGACGCAGGAACACAAAGTTGTGAGTTCATGCTCCCCCTTTTTCTTTTAACTGTTTCCAGTTTTTAACTTTGGGGGTGAAATACATGTTACAAATAATACAATGTTTATAAATGGTATGATGGATGCAAAAACAAGAAGCACTCTTGGTGATAACTAGTACCGAGTATGATGCGTTTTGAGGAATGATACGAGAAATCGTGTCACGAATAGGGTACCATAAGCACCATTAATCGTGTACATACTTAGACCGCAGAACAAAAGGTTAGATCTAATGGGTTTTCGGGCAACCACACTCTTGGTGAAAACTAGTACCGAGTAGTGCTTTTGTGTCTCCGTCGTGAATCGACAACTAGAAAAATGCCTATGGTTTGGATGCTTCCTATGTCGTGTCACATGTTAATGGCCTTGCAACCCATTAACAACTTGATATATACAGAATACTTGATTTATAGAAGAATACTTGATTTATACAAGAATACTTGATTTATACGAGAATACATGATTTATATAAGAATACTTGATTTATACAAGATACATACCATGTTTTTCATACAAAGTATACAAACGTTCCATACAAGAACTGGATGAATTCATACCAACATTATGTTGACGTTTTTCCAAAACTCACATGTATTTCAGGTAACTAATGTGGATGTGCGCGCGGTCTTACTCATGCTCCTGGATGTCGTTTATGTTATCTATGAATAATGTTGTAAACTTTTCAGACAACGTTTTGTGAAGTGATGTAAACACTTAAGCTATGTTTTCAGTTATGTTATGTTAATGGTGTTTGAAGTTATTTTTATGAGCATGTAGTATGTTTACCAATCATATGCAATGAAAACCTTTCATGATCACACCTCGTGCTTCCGCCTTAGAAAGGGGTGTGACAGTGTCTCTCAGGGTAATCCGTTTCAACATCAACGTACCAAACATATTGAACTAGACATCCATTTTGTTCATGATTTGGTGTAACGTGGATCCGTTCGTGTGTTTCACATCCCCTCACGCTATCAGATAGCAGATATATTCTCCAAAAGACAAGAACATCTAACAAGTGAGCTAGTCTAATGTTGACTCAAATACATGCATTTTAAACAATTAGAACGTAACATTGTAAAACTCGATTGATTTTCTCTTTCATGTTTTCTTGCCATGTACATAAACTAGTAGAATCCTCCGCGCTTCGCGGCGGGCATTCGGTTAGTACCGATTCGGTTCGTAATAGAATGACAAGTGAAAGAGAAAACCTGAAAAATAAAGTCGCGATATACCTCATTATTAATAAGTGTTACGATTTGTAAAGCTTTGTTCTGACGACAACATTTGCATCAATAGAACATCAATGAAAAATTCACAGGCCACTCACTAATCAACCTCGATGATTAAAACAATGAAATTTAATAGTGTAATAGAAATAACAGAATTTAGAATGCAAGCTAAATGCAAATGTATGCGGATACAATCTTTATACATGAACACATGAAAACATTTGATCTTCATATTCTTTAAGTAATTTTTCATAATAAGCAGCATTCACCGTCTTAGCTTGGATAACATATGACCGTCTTTTCTATAAAACAGCATAACAAACAAATTACAAAGCGAACCAAATTAAAATAAAGATTAGACAATATAACCAAGAATAAACAGACAAATTTCCCAAGATTAGAGATAACTTATATGCTACATAATAGATAACCACGACAACATACATATGTGATGATGTGTTACACTGCTAATGTAAATTTTTCTTGATTTTCATTCGTGAAGATGCAAGATTTTCAAAATAGCATGAATATTATTCTTCAAAAAAATTCTTTAGTACTACATTAAGAATTATAATTCTATTGCTATGGAGCTAACTATGAAACAATACTATAACCAATCCCAAACACCCCTTAACCCTAAATCCATTGTCTCTTTAATTATTATTTCAAAAAGCCAAACAATGCTATATTTCATGGATTCCTAAGGGTGGCCAAACCAAGATAACATGGGTCTTCAAAAGGATCTAAGAACATTACATGAAAAATCTGGCCTCTATTATACCTGAATACGGAATTCCACCTTGAATTTCTTCACATCTTTTTTGAATTCACATTCATGCTATCCACAAGTGTAATCGCTATCGAAAGTCCATAACTTTCACTAACAAATGAATGATTTAAAAAAACAAAAGCGCAATCACAAAGCCTGAAGTTAAATAAATTGTGGATAGAACTTTGACCTATGTTATTCAGAATTAAAACTAAATTCAATCATACATTCTCAAAGTAAACGAATACATGGTAAACACTAAAGGCCATATCTAAGGAAAATAAATATATGTCGTTGTGGAGGAAAGTAGAATCGATATGAAGGTACTAAACAACATGCATCAGAATGCAAGAACACCTAAACAGAAAAACACATTAGGAAAAAGGCATATCTTTTTTTAAGGCAAACAATATAAGTGAGACAACAATGAATAACAAAAAACCTACAGTGAACCTATTCTTATGTACTACAGTAACTTTAATACTTTCACCTCTTGTGCTAACAATAAGCAAGGCTTACAAAATCCCGCTTAGCCAAAGACAATGCAAGCTCCAATACCCTCCTCACAAACTCTGATAAAAAAAAAAGTTGGGCCAAAAAGTAACATAAATTGCAAAGGATTTTGAATAAACCAAAACATGTATTTACTTCATATCGCCTCATGCCCATCTTTTATAAATATATAATTGTCAAACCAAACTAATCAGCAGCACACATAAAAATTTCTGATAAAACAATTTACTTCTCAATTATACATCCAAATCAAAACCATATCGTCACCATCTGAGCGTCGCCGAAGAACACCACATCGAACACCGTCATATCATACACCAAATCGACCTAATAAGCTACACTCAAGTCAAGTCTAAGTCTCTAACCTCGTTCGTTAGAATACGTACCTGGTTCGGCAAGATCGGCTTCCAATGTCGCGGGATATCAACCAAAGTCGCCGCCGTCGTTGTGTTTGCGGTGAAACCCTAACTGCGTGGCCATTGCATGTCGCCGGGGACATAGTGTTGTAGCCACATAGGCTGTAGGACACCGGCCGAAACCCTAGTTCCAGTTTTCGCCGCCGCCGTCGATCGCCCTCGTACACCACCTGGACCATAGGAATAGAACCATCGTCGTTTGTACCGCGGAACCAACATCACTGACAGAACCCTCGTCCTTCGGTCAGTGAGTTGTGGTAGTGTACGCGTCGGGTTGTGATGTGTTGTCACTGCCTGTGCGCCGCTGTGTCTCCGCCTTAAGGATTGGTGGCTAGCCCCAAAGTGTCTCCCTCTCTCTTTACCGTCTTCTCCACGTCTCTTTTCTTTTTACAAAGGAGATGGCACAAATGTAATTAGCCTTCTATTTTTGTCCAATAATTATACTGTTCCTAAAACCCTACGTTAATTGTTATATATAGAAATTGTAATTGTAATAATATTATACATGCTAACATTATGTTGTGGGACTCTTAAAAAATATTAAAACAATAAGATATATTGATTTTTAATAACTTTAAAACCCATTTATAAAATTACCGTTTTTTAACTTCTTTTTTCCTTTTATTTTTAGTCAAAATATATAAGTGTTAGCTGTCATTCTTTATCATCTGACCGGATAACCGTCCACATACATTTAATCGTACACCACTCGCCACATTATACAAGCCGCCCTCGTTTTCCAATTTTACCCTTCAACTTCCCTCCCACACGTACCCATTTTCGTAATTTCACTCCACCTCAATCATCACCTATTAATAAAAACATAAACCAATAAACAACAATACACGTTTAATACTTGTCACATACAATGTCGCCAGTCAGCTCCGACAGCATAGTTCCGCTATTGCCGGAGCACGATTCTCCGGCTACATCCGCAACCGATAAGCAGCCATCGGTCTCCGGAGCTGTGTTCAATGTTTCTACAAGCATAATAGGGGCAGGAATCATGTCGATTCCTGCCACTCTCAAAGTGTTAGGTGTTGTTCCAGCTTTCGTTTTGATCGTGCTCATCGCGTTGCTGGTGGATGTATCCGTCGAGTTTTTGCTGAGGTTTACCTACGCTGGAGGGTCCACGACGTACGCAGGCGTCATGAAGGAATCGTTTGGACGGATGGGATCTGTTGCTGTTCAAGTTTCTGTTATGATCACTAATCTTGGTTGTTTGATCATTTATCTCATTATTATTGGTAAGGTTATATACTTGTATATAAGTTTGATCAGTGGCGGATCCAAGAACTTCTTTCAGTGCGTTCGTTTATTTTTTCCAAATCATACAAAGTTCTTACTAATTGGGTTCATGTGAACATACAAAATAGGGCTGATTTATTAAATTTGTGGTAGATCTATGACAATATTGTTCGGTTTAGTTAAATTCGTCATGATAAATTGTCGAAATTTTGTTATGATGGATGTTGTGTTAGTGTTATAGCCCGCAGAGAGTTTATTATCTGTTATAGTTATTATTATTATCTAAATTTTTATTTATTTTCTAAGTTTGTTTGTTAGTTATTATTTATTAATAATATTTTTTTAAGTTTATTATTTATTAATACAACAATATTCTTGGATTTAGTAACACTCATGACGAAAAATTGTTGAGATCTTGTTATGATTTATGGATGTTGTAGCAGTGCTAGCTATAACTTTTTTTTTGTTACG
The DNA here is from genome assembly GCA_030545235.1 of Helianthus tuberosus. Lineage (NCBI taxonomy): Eukaryota > Viridiplantae > Streptophyta > Magnoliopsida > Asterales > Asteraceae > Helianthus > Helianthus tuberosus. The sequence goes on from CM060399.1 coordinate 114,049,662, forward strand.
GTTATTATTATTTGATTTATCATTTATCTTTGAGTTTGTTTGTTACGACGAAATCTATCAATTTGATTTTGAGTTATTCAACACACAGAAAATATTATTCACCAATATCGTTTTGTTTTGTCTGCCAGGTGATGTGTTGTCCGGGGACCAATCTGTAGAAGGATCGGTTCATCTAGGGGTGTTGCAAGAATGGTTTGGTATTCACTGGTGGAATACACGCGCCGTCGCAATCTTGGTTATTGTCGTTTTTGTCATGCTTCCATTGGTCTTATACCGCCGTGTTGGTCAGGATCATCTCTGATAGCGACATTAACCTAATTGCTTTGTTTAATTCTTTAAGTTAATTTGTTATCTGTGATTATTGATGAACTAAGCAGAATTTCTAGCAAAGAGCTCAGCAGTGGCGGTTCTGCTGGCTGTGGTGTTTGTTGGAATATGTACGGCCATGGCAGTCGCCGCTGCGGTTCAAGGTCAGTCAAAGAGTATCAGAATGTTACCACAGCTGGATGATCAAGCTGCCTTCTTCAACCTCTTTACTGCCATCCCTGTTATTGTTACTGCTTTTACTTTCCATTTCAATGGTAATAATTGATCAATACCTTCTGTTTGACCAAAATATGTGATCATGGAGTTTTTATTCATATAGTTTTTATTCATGGGGCTAAACTCTTAAAAATCCAATATTTTACACTAGAAAAACAAGTTTCAGAAATTTTCGGAAAAATTAATGCTACAAGTTGTAATTTGTTTATCTAATGAGTTAAACGGATTGACAAGTTGTAAATGAATTGTAAACACGTTAAATGTATCAATGATCAATTGGTGGGCTGCAATAACGTAGGGAGTAAACGAGTTTGAGCCATAGTCTTAATTGTGACTATTTTAATAAATAAGTTCAAGCCCGAGCTTCAGATGCCGAATTTGACTAGGCTTTTGAGTCTAAACGTGTTTTTAATTGATATAAATATAATAGCTTTTATTAAATAAAATAAAATAAATATATAGTTAGATAGTAAAAGTTATTGTACATAGATTAAACTAAACTAAATTCGTATATACACACACAATTAAATATATATATAAGGATAATTATACGTGTATGTAAATAAAATAAGTAACTTTTTAATAATAATATAAAAAAGCTAAGCCTGAGCCCGAGCCAAGCTAGAGCTGAAATCTATTAAGGGGTCTAGCTTGAGCTGAGTTCTAAACAAACTGATCTCAAGCTCTCTTAACTTAAAGAAAGTGAGCTTGAGCTCTCTCTAGTTAAAGGAGCTTCGCTTGGCCCGAGCTTTAAATTTAACAAGTTGATTTTAGACTCGGGTCAACTTGTTAACACCCCCTAAATAAACGGGTTGACCTTATAAAAATACATATGTATAATTTATTATAGTTTAACTAATAATATGAACACGACTTCTTATTTAACACGTTAAAATGATACCCTAAAACCTGATTATATATGTTTGTGTTTGTTGTAACAGTACATGCTATTGGTATGGAGCTAGGAAAACCTGCAGCAATGGCTTCTGCAGTTAGAATCTCTCTAATACTTTGTGCTCTTATATACTTCTCTATCGGCCTATTCGGGTACATTTTATTCGGGGACTCAATTGAATCCGACATTCTAGTAAACTTCGATGAAGCGACCGGATCAACGATTGGATCATTGTTAAATGACACAGTGCGATTAAGCTACGCGTTACACTTGATGCTGGTGTTCCCTTTGCTAAACTTCTCATTGAGGTCAAACATTGATGAACTCCTTTTCCCCAACAAGTCTCTTCTTGTTAAAGACGCAAAAAGATTTCTTTGCCTCACATTTGTCCTGTTAGCAACAGCTTACCTCATTGCCATAGCCATTCCAAATATTTGGTATTTCTTTCAGTTCATGGGATCAACATCAGCGGTTTGCATCGCCTTCATTTTCCCTGGCGCGCTTGCTCTAAGGTAAATCGTTTGTGTGCACACGCATTATTCACCGTTACATGATGTGTATGTTTTTACGCAATTATGCAAACGAACCCACAGAACCGCTTTTATACTCGTGTCATTTTTAAGTCTGGAAATAGTATATAAACCATGAGTTATGCAAGTACAAAAGGTGGACATATGAATCGGCTTCACGTAACATGTACTTGAATCTGATTCGCGTAACATTTATTCTAGCATGTTTTTGGGTTTTATTTTATCGGACGTAAAGGTTGATACTTGCGCGTAAAAAAATATCTACAACACACTTGAAAGTATGTCTAATATTCGTGATTTTCTAAAAAGTTTTAATTTTTATGCAGAGATGTTCATGGTATATCTTCAAGAAAGGACAAGATAATTGGAGCAACTATGATAATTCTGGCTGTAATTACAAGCACTATTGCAATCTCCTCCAACCTCTACAGTTTAGGAAATTAGTTATGATTATTTTGTTAGAATTTATTGTATAATAGCTCTTGCTAGTTTGCTTTTCATTTTTTTTTCTGGTAGAGAAGTTGGTATTTTTATGTGATGTATCACAAGTTATAAATTATTTATGAGAAAAAAGCTAAAAGATTAGTGTGATATAATTATAGTGTACTTTCACTTTTTTAGGAAATTTGAAGGATGGAAATTTAAAGTACTTGGGTGTCCTGTTAGAAAAGGGTAAAACCCCAAAAGGTTTAGAAGTGGGAATTTGAAAAAAGTTTGTTACTTTCTTTCTTGACAATAAAGAAGAGGTGGGCTCAAAAATACCAATGCACCATTTCACATGTGTGGTAGGTGTGCGTACACTAGAATTTGAATTGGAATTTTTTTATCGATGTGAGAATTTCACTCCTAATTTGATTGCGTAATTTCGTGTAAAAATCGAATAAGCAGATTGGGAGTCGTTTCATCAAATTGTGAGTTTCACGCCTATTTTGGTGAAGTCATTTCGTTTGTATGATATCAGTGTCTTCAAGTGCTCAAGTGTGTATTGTGTAAATATCTTAGGAAAGACATATGTAATATTTAAGACGAAAATGAGAAGGGAGAAGCAAATAGGAAGAATAACATGCTAAGCAAGAGTAAAGAAATGGTCAACGTTTGGTACTTAATATAGACTAGGTCGAATCACGACAATTCTACCTAATTCTCTATAGTTATGGCTCTGATACCAATCTGTCACACCCCAACTGATGGCGGAAACATCGGAGTGAGACGAAAACGAGATTGCTCGAGACTTCATAACACTATTGCGACAATATTTAATTCAAAAACTGGTTTCATTCATTTCAAATTGTCAAGTTACAACATGTGGAAATCAAAGTACAACAATTGTTTCAAAAATATAACAGCAATACAAGAAGCAAAATACAACAACAACATAATCTAGTATTTCTATATATGTATCTAAAGCATCCCTACTAGATTTCTTCAATATCAACAAACTCAACCTGCAACATGTTTTAAAGTATGGTTCAATACAAAATGTATTGGCGAGTATACAAGTTTAATACATAGCATAAGTATAAAATGATTTAAACGAATTCATATGGCAAACTTAGTTATCAAGATTAACGTAAAACTGGCATGCGAATATTCAAGTCAATCCTCTGATTACCGCAAGTTTAAAAGACTTAACATGACCACAAGACTACAGGCGATGCGTTACTTCTATAGCGCTATACATGTTAAGGGGAGACTCGTACTAAGTTAATGACAAGTTTATCACATAAGAATGTTCCAGAAGCACGGATCAAGTATAACATAGTAGCATGCATGTTTGGATTGTTTGTGTGATTGCATAAAATGTAAGTGTAACTGTGTAGGTTGATAGATAAACATATTGTACCCAAAAGTGTAAAATGAAAAAAGGGCGTTCGAGTATACTCACAGTTTTGCAAATCTTCGTTTGATAAACCGCGAGTCGCTGAGTAGAGGATGAGAGCGCTGGAACACCGAGGTTACCCTACAGGTGGGTAAACAAATGTGTGAGGCGCTAGAGTTGAGCAGAGGATTTGGATTCAGAATATAAAGGACATAAGTATAGTAGTACGAATGTATGATTAAACATAAAGTATGTTTCGTCTAGGCACTAGTCACGAGACTAAGTTTCTGTGATTTCACGGGTCCTGATTTGCCTGATAGAATCAGTAACGAGGAACTTAGAACTGAAATAATTGGAAACCAAGCATCACAACTCAGTTCCGGCGAATGGACGATTCGCATGAATGGACCAGTACCCTTTCGCACGAGAGGGAATCCCCTTCGTGCGAATGGAGTCTGTTTGGTGCAAATCCAAACTTCGTTTGAACATTTTAACTATTAATCAGTTACGTAGTGAGTTCAGTTATGTTATTTTAGTTATATCATACAGTATAGTATCAGTCCTATAGTCATATAGATCACAGAGGTCATGTATGGAGGTAATAACCTCATTATAAGTTCACCAACGCACAAGTTCTTCAACTAAGTTAACAAACTTGTTGATCATGAATAACAGAATGTAAAAATACCCAAACACCCGAACAAGAACAACCCCGGTGTGCCGTCTCAACATGGAAGGTATGAACCAAGTGTTGGAGGCTGGACGGGGTTAACTTATTCTAGATCTAAGAGATTGTTTGGGTGTTCGTTTGCAAGTTCAAGTGAGGTGGTGGAACTATATTGGAAGCCAAGGCTCCCACGGTTCACACATTGTTATCACAGAATCGTCCATATTGAAAATGGGGATCTGATTAACATTCAACACTTTACAAAATGCCGAAACGGGATGAAACAGTACCCTTCGTGCTAATGGCTGGTCCAGTCGTGCGAAGGGTGTATCCCTTCGTGCGAATGGTCTGCCATTCGTGCGAGAGGCTCTGTTTCGAGATGAACACAGTTCGGTTTGGTTTAAACTGTTCATCTTCTTGGCTGGAATCGACCTCAACACTAACCCACAGCTATGAACTTAGCTTGTGAGCTCGATGGGTCCATGATTCTGTCAAGTTCAGTAACATAAGGTTTATTTTATAAAAGTTTGAAAGGTAAGACTTCAATCTTTAGCTTGGTCCTCAATATGCTTGAGTGTTGTTATCAGGTTGCCAAGGCAAATCTGAGAAACGAAGCGACAAGATATGATGAAATGTAACAAAGATAGAAAAAGTAGGAGAAATTATAATGTTAGTGAGTTTAAAACTCACTTAGAAAGATTCTGAAGTAGCTCAGCTGGAATGCTCGATTTTAGTAGGTTAAGAGAGATTTTCGGAGTGTGGAAGGTGAGAAATGAGGGTGAGGGTTCGTATTTATAGACTTGAGTAAATTACAAGTTTTGTCCTTTATGTATGTCCCAAATTGCAGGCGCTGTCCTTTATCTTTAAAATTGATGAGTTTTGTCCTTAATGTTTGCAAATCTTGCACGTTATGTCCTTTATGGCAAACCCAGTTAATTTTTTCTGTTAAATGAAGGCATGTGCAGAGCACATGAGGGTAGAAATGTCATTTCACCTCCCACTTGTCTTTCCCCTTATTTAAAAAAGGTTTTAGAAAATTTCAAAAATTTATATATAAACCTCTCTCTCTACTCTCTCTCTCTAAAACACCCACCCTCACCAGTCACCTCCACCTCCCCCCACCATCTGCCATCACCCACTCCCACCCCGACACCACCACCGCACAACCACTGAATTCAGAATATTCCAACATCCAAACATTCTAACTCCCAATCCTTCTTTACTCTTTATTCTTTTCTTCAATTCGCAAATCTCTCATCATTCCGAACCCTCAATTCCATCTCCAATTCCGTCAATTTGAGTTGATTTAATTTCCCCAAAACATGAATTCGTTGGTGGGTTCTTCTGTTTCCACTCTAAATTGGCGGAATGTATCTAATCCCTCATCTGGGTATTGTAAATCTGGTAAAAAGATTGTTACTTTTTCCATCAATGCAAGGAGACCCATTTACACCACCACCATCTAGACCAAGAGAGGGAGCTGCGTGTGATTCAAGCTGAAGCAACCACCACCGTCCCACCACCGCCCCAACCCTCGGTCAACCATGAGCACCACCACCAGCTTCCTAACAACCACCTTCACCCTCTATCTCTCTCTCTAAAATCGCCATCTCCCTCACCACCACATCACCTCCGTCCTCCACCCACCACCTCCCTTATCGGCTAATCCCACCCACAGTCAACCCATCCAAACCCACCACCACTACCAAACCCAGTTCACCCTCTCATTCAGCAGCCAAAGCCCACCACCAAACCTGGTTCACCTACGAGTCCTGACTGACTGTGCATTGAGACTTCAAAAAAGCATTTTATACATCACAAAAAGGATTACACACATCACAAAAAGCATTTTATACCCTCAATTTGACGTATCCTGTTTTGTACATGAAAACCCCAATTTTTATTTCAAACAAACCCTAACCTTCCACCACCATCACAGATCCTGTTCCTGAAGAGAGAGGGAGGGAGATGGTGGAAAGAGAGACGAAAAGTGATATTTAATTCTAATGATTTCCGATTTGGATCCGATCCGGCTGTGGGGATGGTGTAATGTAGTGTAGTGTAGTGTATAGAGAGAGGTATAGATAGGAAGGGTGGTGGTGGTGGTGGTGGAAGGAGCTTACGGCGGTGGTGGTGGTGGACGGAAGTTACGGCGGTGGTGGTTGAAGGAGGAGGTGGTGGTGATGGTAGAGAGATGGAGCAGAGAGTGGAAGGTTGTTTGTTCAGAGGGAGAGAAAGAGATTAGTCCATATATATATATATTTTTCTTAAAGATGTTTTTTAAAAAAATAGGGTAAAAAGACAATTCTACCCTCATGTGCTTTGCACATGATCTGATTTAACAGAAAAAATTAAATGGGTTTGCCATAAAGGACATAACGTGCAAGATTTGTAAACATTAAGGACAAAACTCATCAATTTTAAAGATAAAGGACAGCGCCTGCAATTTGGGACATACATAAAGGACAAAACTTGTAATTTACTCTATAGACTTAATGGTCTTAGAGACGAATGGGTGTTTCGAGCGAAAGGGCCCTTCGTACGAATGGGGGTCCCTTCGCACGAAAGGGACTGTTCCCTTGGCTCAAAGATTGAAGTTTGCCGTTTTTGCGTGTCTTGCCAGTTTTAAGCGTTTAAAGCATGTGAGTCTAATGCATAAGTGTAATGTATGAATAATTGCATGTATAAAGTGAATTTGCATGTATAACAAGTATGTATTTGCGTATAAAGGCATCAAGTTTGCACGTATAATGAATGTATAACGAGTATTGCATAATAAGTATGTATGAAATAGGCATAACACAATGTATAAAAGACCAAGTTTTATTATGATCCATGTCTCGGATTACAATGATTGGGAATGAAAGACGAATACAAAGGATTACAAGTTTCCATAAATAGAATTACAAACAAAGTTTCTAATTATGGAAAGTTCCAAAATGCAAGGCGTTACATATATATATATATATATATATATATAGGGTAAGGTTCATGCGAGAACCACCCTTATTGCGAGAACCGCGAGAACCAATGTGAACACAACCTAAAATAGCTAAAAAAACCTAAAAAAAAACCTAACCCCCCCCCCCCCCCCAAGCTAAATGCTAAAAACTAAAACCCCCAAAAAACCTAAAAAAACCTAACCCCCCCCCCCCCCCAAGCTAAAATGCTAAAAACTAAACCCCAAAAAAACCTAAAAAAATCTAAAACTTTTTTTTAATATTTTTTATGTTAAAATCGCTACTTTTAGTAGCCAACAAAAAATTTAAATTTTTTTTTCTTCGAAAAGTAGCGATTTTTTTTTTTATAAAAAATATTAAAAAAAAAATTGTGTGATTTTTAGCTATTTTTAGGCATTTTTTGTTGTGTTCACGTTGGTTTTCGCGGTTCTCGCAATAAGAGGTGGTCCTAACGGATCTTTGTCCTATATATATATAGGGTAGGGTTATTATAAAAAGGGTGTGTTTTGTGAGAAGTGTAGGAAAGAATCTACACTATTTGATCTATAATCTAATGGTCAAGATTATAATAACAAAATTGTAAATAGTGTCTACCATTAAAATAATTAATTTTCTAGATAAATGGTATAAAGATAAATCTAACATTTTATATTTAGAAACCCACATGCAATGCACATGCAAGTTCCCTCATTCTTTTTTAAACCTCAATAACTTTTTATACGTAACTTTAAAAAAAACACACCATAATAACGAGTGTATTTTTATCTTTAATATGAGTATCATGTTGGTATACTTATATATAGAAAAAAAATTACGTTTCGATCGGATGTTTTAATCCATGGTGTTTTATCTATGTTCATACAATGGTGTTTTAATTGTATTGTGATTCAAGGCGTTGTGTTTTACAGTAAAACACTATGAACGTATATAAGACACCATAACATTGCAAATAATGAATTATGATTCAAGTCATGGTGTTTTAACATCTAGAATCTGTAACATTGTATTGTGATTACAGTCATGGTGTTTTAACATCTGGAACAGCAATAGAATCTTTCAAGATGTTAAAACACAACTACTGTATTATGATTCAATTCATGGTGTTTTTGGAATTTGTATGGTGTTTTATACCTGCAAAAATAACAAAAATCCTTCTAGATGTTAGAACACCATAGCTGTATTACGATTCAAGTTGTGGTGTTTTCTGGATTTCGTATGGTGTTTTATACGAACTGATGATTCAAAAAAATAAGAAATGATGATTCAAAAAAATCCAAACCGTAATTTCCTTCGATCTCTATGAATCAGACGATAATGATTTATAAAATCTCTGAGTTGGTATATAAAATTGAATTCTGAAATCTTTGTAAAAATAAAATTATATCACTAACCTAAAATAACTCACTAGAGGTTACAAAAATTATTTTATCAATTAATTAAACTTTGAAGTAAATTACATTATTGCCCTTAATCTCTCTCTCTATCTCTCTCTCTCTCTCTCTCTCTCTATATATATATATATATATAGGAGAATGATCCGTTAGGAACCACCCTTTATTGCGAGAACCAATTTGAACATAATCAAAAATATCTAAAAAACACAAAAAAAAAAAAATTAACATTTTTTTATAAAAAATCGCTACTTTTAGTAGCAAAAAAAATTTATTTTTTGCTACTAAAAGTAGCGATTTTAATGTAAAAAATACTAAAAAAAATTTGTATGTTTTTTTTTTATTTATTAAGATTTTTTTAGGTTTTTTGGGGGTTTAGTTTTTAGCATTTTAGCTTGGGGGGGGGGGGTTACATTTTTTTTTGGGTTTTTTTGGGGGGTTTAGTTTTTAGCATTTAGCTTGGGGGGGGGGGTATGTTTTTTTTTTTTTTGGGAGGGGGGGTGGGGGGTTTAGGTTTTTTTTTTTTGGGGGGGGGGGGGGGGTGGGGGGGAGGGTTATGTTTTTTTAGCTATTTTAGGTTGTGTTCACATTGGTTCTCGTGGTTCTCGCAATAAAGGTGGTTCTCGCATGAACCTAACCCTATATATATATATAGGCTAGGAGTTGGCTAGAAAGTCCAAATTTCCTAAAAAGTGTAAAAAGTCATAAAACACCATAATGATAACCATAAAACACACCAAAAACCCACAAATAACATAATGAAGATTACTAAAACATCATGTATGTGGGTTTTGTGTTGTGTTTTAGATGTTAAGGCTCTGATTATGGAATGCCAAATATTATTGTGTTTTATGTTGTTTAGCCTTTTGTGTTTTAAATTCATAGTTCTACGATGATGTGTTTGAAGTTTTTTTGGACTATTAGAGTTTGAATATGGTGTTTTAGTAATCTTCATTCTATTATTTATGAGTTTTATGTGTGTTTTATGCCTGAAATTATTGTGTTTTATGACTTTTTACACTTTTTATGAAAAACACATTTTCCGTAGGATCCCTACTCTCTCTCTCTCTCTATATATATATATATATATATATATGGTGGGGTTCTAGAGTGAACACTAGTGTATTTGTGAACTGAGTGAACAAATCCTGGCCATTGATTTACATCTTCAAATCGTAAAATACACTAATGTATTTTTATCAACAAATCTTGACCATTGGACTCGATAGTTCTACAGTGGATATAGAGGACTATTTCCCAAGATCTTCTCGACATTATTTTGAAGCCGAACACCACAGCCTTTGACGCTTGGACCGCTCTCTCCAACCTCTTCCAAGACAACAAGGCAACGAGGACTATTGACCTCAACAATAGGTTCGCAAACACCCATCTTGATCAGTTCACCTCAATGTCTGCATACTGTCAAGCGATGAAAGTAATCTATGACCAACTTATGAACATTGGATCTACCATAAATGATGAACAATTGGTGCCACAAATACTTACCGGTCTAACGAAGCAATACGAAAGTGTCGCTCTCATAATACAACAGAAAAAACCCCTGCCGGATTTCTATGAAACCCGATCCCTACTTTGTATGGCTGAAACCCGCAAGATTAACCAAACAAAGCAAGTTGCCCAGGTTGCGGGTATGACTCTAAACGCAAAAGCCGAGCACAATTCCTCCACCGGTTCACAGGAAAGCCGAACACCACAGCCTTCCATACCCACCCGCTCCTCAGCTGTGTATCTCTCAGGTAATCCGGTTCAACATCAACATACCAAACACATTGAACTAGACATCCATTTTGTTCGTGATTTGGTGTAACGTGGAACCGTTCGTGTGCTTCACATCCCCTCACGCTATCAGATAGCAGATATATTCACCAAAGGCCTCCCTCGGGTTCTGTTTGACGATTTCAGATCCAGTCTTAGCATTCGGCCTCCTCTCGCTTCGACTGCGGGGGTGTAATAGATTACCGATATAAAGTATTGTAAATATATTGTGATTATTGTAGATATCTCTTCCTAAAATAGAGGAGAGCCTTTGTATTATATGGATTATTGAATTAATGAAAAGGCAATCAGTTTTACCATTCTATCACATTACTTCCTTATTTTCTTCTAGAATCAAATTTACGAAAAAATCATTAATATTTCTTTTATTTAAATTGTGCAATACACGGTTTCTAACCTAGAATTATAATATACAATGGTATATATATTTCTTAGGTTTCTGTGTTATACCATGTGACAAGTTCTTCCACCCTTCTTTTTTTGACTCAATTTATTGAAGAACCCATATTAGAGTAGATCAAAATTGTATATTCTTCCAACACAATGTAGAATTATATTCTGGTTGATCATTTATACTGAAACATCCGACACCAAATTGACATGGACTTCTGGAGCTCCAAAGATGATGCTCAATGATCATACCTACTTGTTTTTCTGCACATTAGATGCCAATTTTATCAACCTTTTGATAGAAGTTGAACCCTTCAATCCGTCTAGTAAAATTTGATTAACAAACCACCTAAAACGTGCAATAAAGGCGAGTGAGTTCATCATACGCGTCAACCCTAAAAATGGTTGTGTTAAAACATTCAAGGAAAGTTGTCATAGGTAAGATAGGAATGTTTCTACACTTCGCGTGAAGCTAACCTAATTAACGACATGCACACTCCCCTGGCATGGGGTAACTCAGGATGAGATGATACGAACGTGCACTAGAATTTGGAACGCAGTGTTAGTTAACATCGTATTGTTTATGTCCTTTGATACATGTCACTTCTCATGGGCCTTGAAAGTCGTCGACAATCTGTTGCACTTGTCTTTCTTCCTGTATTTTGTCCCTCCACTTTAGTGGGTAGTTTATTTCAAGGCTGCTTACCATTAGTTGTCGCACATTCTTTATACTACCGCATATTCAAATTCTTTAACCTGGCACCACAATTCTTCATGTCTGGGATGATGTTATACTATTCTCTCTTTTATGACGTCTAGAATTATGATAACTTCTTTTAGTAAGCATTATTAATCACTTACACCTCATATTAGAGATGCACAAACCGGATCCTTTATAACCTGGAACAGGTATGAACAAGGTCTGGGTTTGGTCAACAAAGTCCAGAACTGGGTAGGGTAGGAACTGGTTCCAGATACGTTCGGGTTTTTGACCGGCTTGGCCAGGTTCATTCAGGTTTGGCCGGTTCGGGTCCATGGTTCCGGGTCCGTTCCTTTTTCTAAGCCCGGGTCTAGAACTGGTATGTACCCACGGGTTGAGTAGGGTAGGAACCGGTTCTGGGTCGGGTCCAGACCGGAACTGGGTTTTTTGTGCATCTCTACCTCATATCAGTGCTCATCATACCAACAAACACCTCATGGTTGCAAGAGACCCAACCCCAAAATCCATGAAACATCCATCGCAAAACAGTAAAGACTGAAATAATAAATAATAAATAATCTGCAAAACAGGTGGGTCGGGTCAGAATGGGTTTCAGACTGTTTTTAAAAAAGCATGAATTTTGTTCAGATCAAGATAGGTTCTTATAGTTCTTACTCAACCGGAACCCAACAGACTTTCCAAAACCATTATTCGATTCTTCAAACGGGCTATATCAAAGACGATAAAATGTTACAAACACCACCTTATTATGTCTCGTTTGTTCTTAAAACAAGCATCACAAAGGTGAAACAAAAAAAGAGTTGCATAGTGCGGAGAAACAAATAAAAACACAATTCTTCCTAGCAATTCTAAAATAAAACTAAAATTACCGCAACACAAACCTAGAACTCCCTTCAAATTGCTGCAGTGGTCTTACCTGAAAAAAAAAACAATTTTTTCAGTAATACGGTAATTAAATAATTGTAATACGGTAATATGTATTATACAGTTGCCTGCTTAAAGTTAGTTTTGTATTGAACGTTATATACTTATATATAGTGAAGAAATAGGGTCAGAACTTTGTTTTACCAATCTGCTGCTCTACAAAGTAATCTTGAATAGCAACCATTTTGAACTTGGAAGTTTTCAAGCTTCTTATCGCCTCACAAGTAGCCAAAGCACCCGAAACCGTCGTAATAATCGGAATCTTGTACGCAAGCGCCATCCTCCTCAACTGACGCCCATCAATCTGATCCAAATCGTCGTTAGAACTAGTCATCACGATTAAGTTAATTAACCCGTTTGCAATCATATCACCGGCATGCGGACGCCCTTCATGAAGTTTCAACACCCGCTCAACCGGAACACCATCCATTTCAAGAACATGAGCTGTCCCGGAAGTAGCAACGATTGTAAACCCGAGCCCCAAAAACGCCCGCGCAATTTTCCCTAAATGCGGTTTCGTCATATCGTTCAAACTAAGGAAAATGGTCCCTGAAACGGGAAGCTTCTGGCCTGCGGCGATTTGTGATTTGGCGAATGCGATTGGGAAATCCGTGTCGATGCCCATTACTTCACCGGTGCTACGCATTTCGGGCCCGAGAAACACGTCGCATCCTTGAAATTTCTCAAATGGAAGGACGGCTTCTTTAACCGAAACATGTTTCGGGATGACTTCTTTTGTGAATCCGAGCTCGTGAAGAGACATTCCCGACATCACAAGTGAAGCGTATTTAGCCAGCGGGCGTCCGATCGCTTTAGAAACGAACGGAACCGTACGAGAGGCCCGCGGGTTTGCTTCAAGCAAGAAAACATCCCCAGAGCCGGTAATTGCATACTGACAGTTCATAAGCCCGCACACATTCAACCGTTTAGCCAGTTTAGTGGTCCACGATCTGATTGTTTCAAGGCTCGATTGTGAAACCGTTTTTGTCGGAATCATGCAAGCGGAATCACCGGAGTGGACTCCGGCTTGTTCGATATGCTCCATGATTCCACCGATGACAACATTACCATGCAAATCTGCCAGTGAATCGATATCGATTTCGATAGCATCGGATAAGTACCGATCAACCAAAACGGGTCGTTCCGGATCCACCTCAACAGCTGTTTCAAGATACGTTATTAGCTTTTCATCGCTATAAACAATCTCCATGGCCCGACCACCTAAAACATAAGACGGTCTAACAACAACCGGGTACCCGATTTCCGACGCGATAGCTAACGCATCGGCATCACTTTTGGCTATCCCACCTTTCGGTTGTTCGATTTGTAGCTCTTTCAAAATTGCGTTGAACCGCTCCCGATCCTCGGCTGCGTCAATGGAATCGGGCGACGTGCCCCATATTTGGACCCGACCGCCGCTAGCCGATGCCGGTTTGTGTTCATCGAGATAGCGTTGGATCGGTAGAGCGAGTTTCAGCGGGGTTTGACCGCCAAACTGCACAATGATGCCGTCGGGCTTTTCCATGTCGATGACGTTAAGAACATCTTCGACCGTTAGCGGTTCAAAGTAGAGACGGTCGCTTGTATCGTAATCGGTAGAGACGGTTTCGGGATTTGAATTCATCATAATGGTTTCGTACCCTGCATCCTACAAAAAATTATTTAAAATAAAAAAAATTAGTAAAAATGATAAGCTGTTAATAACGAACAGAAGGAAGAAAGTAACAAGAAACCTGAAGAGCAAATGAAGCATGACAGCAGCAGTAGTCAAACTCGATCCCTTGACCGATACGATTAGGCCCACCACCCAAAATCAAAACCTTTTTCGTTTTAGTTGGAGCCGATTCACATTCATAATCATAAGACGAATACATATAAGGAGTGTTCGCTTCAAACTCAGCAGCACAAGTATCGACACGTTTGTAAGCCGGCACGACTCCTAAAGTCAACCGTTTGACCCGAACTTGTTTTTCAGTTGACTTCGTAGCAAACGCAATCTGTTTATCACTAAAACCGCGCTTTTTAACCTCGTAAAACTCATCTTTAGTAAGCTGAGATAAACCTTTCGCCATGATGTATTGTTCAACGTCTACTAATTCTTTAAGTTGTGTGAGAAACCATTTGTCGATGAAACTTATTTCATGGATCGCGTCCACCTTCATGCCTCGTTTCATTGCGGCATATAGAGCGTGAATACGGTCCGGGTTTGGGACCCGCAAACTGTATTTGATTTTGTCCCAGTCCCATTCGAGCTCTTTGTTCGGTGCACAGCCCCAACCCGAGTAACCGCATTCAAGCGATCTAACTGCCTTTTGAAAAGACTCTTGAAACGTTCGTCCAACTGCCATCGATTCACCGACAGACTTCATTTGTGTCGTCAATATGGGCTGAGATCCTGGGAATTTCTCGAATGCAAATCTTGGTATCTGAAAATATTGATTATCATTAATATTAATAGAAGTTACACACACATATAACATGAACAAAGTTAAATATAGAATATAAAAGTCAATGATGGTTCTAACCTTTGTGACAACATAGTCAATAGACGGTTCAAAACTAGCGGGTGTCTTCATCGTGATATCATTCGGAATTTGATCCAACGAATAACCAACAGACAACTTAGCAGCCATCTTCGCAATAGGGAAACCAGTAGCTTTCGACGCCAAAGCAGAAGACCTTGAAACACGAGGATTCATCTCAATAACCATAACCTCACCGTCTTCTGGATTCACAGCAAACTGCACATTAGAACCACCACACTCAACACCAATTTCCCGAATAATCGCGATGGAATAATCACGAAGCCGTTGGTACTCCTTATCGGTCAAGGTTTGTGCAGGGGCAACCGTGATCGAATCACCAGTATGCACACCCATTGGATCAATGTTCTCAATTGAACATATGATAACCACATTATCAGCCAAATCCCTCATAACCTCAAGCTCATACTCCTTCCATCCCAACAACGATTTCTCGACTAAAACCTGTGATGTCACACTGGCTGCAAGCCCCGACTTACATATCGCCTCAAATTCCTCTTTATTATAAGCAATCCCACCACCAGAACCCCCTAGCGTAAACGCGGGTCTAATAATCAAAGGAAACTCACCAATCTTTTCGGCAATTTGAAAACATTCTTCAAGGGTAGTACCAATCCCGGAAGGCGGAGTTTTAAGCCCGATGTTCTTCATCGCCTGCTTAAACAAATCCCTATCCTCAGCCTTCTTGATAGCCTCAAGTTTAGCCCCAATTAACTCCACATTATACTTATCAAGCACCCCGTTTTCGGCCAAAGCGACCGCAAGATTAAGCGCGGTCTGCCCGCCCATCGTGGGCAGAATTGCGTCGGGTCTCTCTTGCGCGATAATCTGCTCGACTAATTCCGGTGTCATGGGCTCAATGTAAGTCCTGTCAGCCATCTCGGGATCAGTCATGATAGTTGCAGGGTTTGAATTAATAAGCACAACCTCATAACCATTCTCTCTCAACGCCTTACAAGCTTGAGTACCGGAATAATCAAATTCACAAGCTTGCCCAATAACAATCGGCCCAGCACCAAGAATCATAATCTTTTTAATGTCAGTACGCTTACCCACTTGTGGTTTCTTGTCTTGAATCGATTTGGTGGTTGAGGCATTTGAGCAAACAGCTGGTGTGCGTGTTGAAACAGAGGATAATTGGTGGGTGATTTTGGACTTGTTTAGGGAGAAGAATGAGAAGGGGTATGATTTTGATTTGGGGGATATGAAAGTGGATGTGTTAGTAGGTTTGATGAGGATGTTGTCACAGGGGTTGAAGCAGTGAGCCGCCATAGATGAAAGCTTGTTGAAGATGGTGAACAGAGATGATGAGGGAAAGAGAGCGGCGCCAGATTAGGTTTTAGCCAAAATACCGGCTTTTTTTGTCCACTTGCTCCGTTATACTTTACGGTTTGCCCAAAAAAAACTATGCTGTTCGGCCCAAAAATATTGTTTGTTATTTTATTATGGGGTAGGCTAAATGTACCCCCTCTTATTACTTTTTATACCCCCTTTCCATAAAATCATATTAAAACTTGTAATATTTACCCCCTATACAAATCATCATTTTAAAAAATATTCTTTTTATTACAAAACAAATTCAAAAATGTAAAAGAAGATTACAGACGTTTTCTTAAATATTTAATTTTTAATTTTTATTTAAATCATATTTTTAAAAAGTTTTCATATATTGTTTGTAAAGACACCTACTCAAATAGTATTTTGATTATGTTTTTTTATTGAACATCTTTACAAATAAATAATAACATTTTTTCTTATAATACTTTAGACGTGTTTATAATATAATTAACAATTTTTATTTATCAAAAAAGTAAAAAAAAAAAATTTCTTTTAAATTAGCGTTTACAGCCCTAGCACATATTAATCATTCAAACCATCTATGTAAGTGAACAAATAAACAATAGGTAATAAAATTATTTTATCAAACTATAAATTAACAATCTATATAAATTCAAATTTAATTAGTGTAAAGAGTATGTTATAAACAAGTTAAAACCAGTTTAAGACTTGGATCGAAGTGAACACTTTTCTAAAGCAAAACAAATGGATAGGTTTGATTCACAAATATTTTTCTCTTCTTCATTTAAAAAATATATTAAACTGATTGATTTCGAAAATATATGTGGATTCTTTTTGTAATAAAAAATAGGTCATTCGAAACCAAAAGTCACGTAAAAGCATAAACTTAATTACGAATAATCATCGGTTTTTGTCACACCCCGACTTTCACGTGTCACCGGTGGGCCCGGTGGGGAGTATCGTGACGTGGTTGGCAACATAATAGTCAAACAACACAATATATATGAATGCACAGCGGAAGCAAAAGATAAATTATATATTACAAATCCGAATTTAAAGTAATATCCAGTATTACAACGGAAAGTAAAGGATCCACAGGCGGATCTTAAAACATATCATTTGTTCAACAGACTTTAGACGCCTAGAACTTGCAAGATTCCTTATTAGCGCCCTGAGCTTCCAGCCAATTTCGTTCAGTACCTGTCACTTAACCTTTTTGGAAAATACGTCAGTTTTCACTGGTAAATACACTCAACCGACTCATTTGAAAAGAGTTTAAGAAAATTGGTTTGAATGCACGTGGCACAAAATATCTTTTATAATTTGATTAAAATGCACAGAGGCAAAATTAACCTTTTTAACTTGGGAAAATTATTTGTATATAATCTTGTATACAGTTTTACTTATTTGTCGTCCGTTAGGGCCGGTTTGTAGGGCCGGACTAGATTAACTGACACGCCACAGGTATAATGCCCACAGGCTATCATCCTCTAAGTGGATTACCAGTTCCGGTATAATGCCCACAAGGATGATACCTCGGAGTGGATTACCAGTTTTTACATAATGCAGCTGTCAGGTGTATGCCTACACCCCGTGCTTAGGTCGTGGCCATTTCGTAAAATGATGCCAAGGATATCCGGGACATGGTCATTAACCCCCAAAGGCCATACACCAAATAATACATATTAAACGGGTTGTAAGTACATCAATCACAATACGATTTAAATAAGTACACACCCGACCAAGCGGTACTTTTATAGTGCCGTATCCCAAGCCCGTATAGGGAAAATAAGTTAAGAGTATTTACCTGAGCTAGCTCCTGTCTTAAATAGCAAGAATCTAATAACTCAGCCGTATTCACTTAAGTAAGCGTAGGTACCATTTACCGAAATGCTCTAGTCTGGAATGATGGTATAAATAACCAATTAGAATGCTAACGGGTCTTTAATTTAGCCTAAGCTTAGACCGGTTAGTCTTAAGGGAATATACGGTTCAGACGCATGATTAAGCGAAGACCGGAATAGAATGTGGTTTAGACCCGACAAGTTTGAAGACTTGTATTAAATGGGTATTTCATACACATTCTGGATTTTGAGATAAAACCAATAAGGTTTGACCCGTTTTGGCTAATTTATGTAAACTTGTTACATAAACCGAACCGTACGCGTAATAAGCGTGACGGGTATTCATGAGAGCCATATACAGGTTTCCTAAGTTAATTATGTCTCAAATATGTTGTGACCTCAGTAAGATGTCTTTCATTATGCCTGAAACGTATATAAACACAAACTAGGCCCCGTAGGGGTAGTTTGGTCATTTAAAAGGTTATAAAAGAGTTTAAGTATTTACCTGAGTTACAGGTCTGATATAATCAGCAAAAATACTTATTTTGATAAGTTATAACAGTAGGCTTAACTAGGCTATATGCTAATTTCTCCGTTTTATTAACATAAAGCGTTCATTTTACGCTAACGAGCATAACTCTTAATCTACACCTCAAACTGATGGCAAACTTTTCATACAAGTTTATATATCAGTAATTAAAGTTTCTACTCTTTTACATTTCCAAAAATCACGTTTTAAGATAATAAGGGCATAATGGTCAACATATGAGCAATTAACGGAAACGCGTAAACGAATGGGTCAATCAATGAACCAACCACAGAGGGTTGTGCTAACATGTAGCCTGGTCCTAAAGAAGCTCTAAGACATTTTCAAATCATACTAAAGCGGGTCAGAACTGAAAGTCAAAGTCAAAGTGAAAGTCAAACTATGTGACTTTCGGTTTCGAACCGGGTCTAAACAGGAAATTGTCGGGTTGAACATGTTTAGACATGTTCTTACACTTATTACTAAGTTATAACAATGATCCAACAGGTTGTATATGATCTACAATGTTAATTATGCATAAATGGCATTTTAGACTTCCTGTTGACTTTTTAAATATAAGTTTGACCCGACTTTTGACCTGGTTAGAGTGGTGATCAGGGGAAACCCTTTTGAGGTTTTATTACCCACATAAATACCAACATATAACTACTTTTAATTCGAGATATGACTGAGCCATTATTGACTAATCTCGAAGTCAAACCGTAATTACGACGGTTTGACTTTTAGCTAAAATACTAAGCTAAACTCAATTAAAGAAGGACTAGCAGACTTACAAGAGTCCTATGCACGAGATATGACCAGTTGGACCTGCTTGAGAGCTCCAGAATCGATCAGATAAGGCAGAGAATGGTGTGAAGAACAACATTGCACATAATGGCCTTTTATAGTGAAATTATCACCACAATATGTTGACACCAAGGTCTAGCACACACCACAACTGATAAACACTTGTTCCTAGTGCTTAGGGGGTGCCTAGGGGTCGTCCACAAGTGAGAAATACCGGCCAGATTGGTTAAAATCGCGCATAACAGGCTGCTGCCTGTTTTTCTGCTTCTGGCGGTCTGATGCGGCCCGCCTGAGGGTGGTGGTTATGTTGAAGCGGGCCGCCTGGCCCCTCTGATCAGCCAAAAGCATTTTCAAGCTTCCACATCTTGTCCCTTGGCTCTTCGGAAGGTCGACTAGCATTATTTCTTGCAATTTGACCCCTTATTATTTATCTACAAGGGCTTTAGGACTTATACCCACTTTGTCAAGTCCCTGGACACTTCCGGTTAACCCGAAAAGTCTTAACTTTCAACTTCTACGCTTTAACCCCTCGCACACGAATTTGATCATAACTTTCTCATACGATAACGAAACTTTACGAAATTTATATCGTGCATTCTAGTGAGCATATTTAACAGTTACAAAGCTTCGGGTTTGTCAAAAGGTCACTCAGAGGTATATCTTTAAACATGTTAACACGTTTAACCCCTGTAGTTTGTAATCTCTCACTTTTAGCTTCGTATGATCCATGATTCATTCGTTTGAAGGTATGAGCATCATGTAGGGTTATTGTACAATATATTTATTCACTGTTGACATTTAGAACTCGTATTTTCATATACTTTTCAAGTTTGTCAACTTTAGTCCCTCTAGGGTATTCTTTCACACGTTCAAGCTTATGACACGTGTCAATACATTATAGGACGTGAATTTTCGAGGTGTTACAGTTTTCGACCACGCTTCAGATACCCACTTCAAGTCGTTCCAAAATAAAAAATAAAAGCATTTTAAAATATTAAAAATAATAAATATAAGACATTTAAAATACAAACTAAACGAGAAAAAAAATATAATGTAGACTTTTATCAAAAATAAAATTCAAAACTTTTTTATTATTGTTTTTATATGAAAAACGTTATTAGTAATTTGTAAAGATGTGCAATAAAAGAAAACTTAATCAAAATACTATTTGAGAAAGTGTAAAAAATATCTGAAAACTTTAAAAAAAATAACGTTTTTTAAATAAACATAAAAAATAAACAATTAAAAAAACGTCTATAATATATTTTTACACTTTTGAATTTGTTTTGTAACAAAAAAGAATACTTTTAAAAAAAATATGACTTGTTTAGGGGGTGAATATGACAAGTTTAAATATGATTTTATGGAAAGAGGGTATAAAAAGTAACAAGCGTGGGTACATTTAGTAGCCCCCTTTTATTATTCATACACAATTAATTAATGATTTAATTGTTTATTGTAGCACTTTAAGACGTGTTTGGGATAGAGTTTGAAAATGAGGTATTGGTTTATTTTTTTTTTAAAAGCCAATAACTCAATAACTTATTTTTAAAAACCAGTATTTGAAGTTTTTTCAAATAACTTATCGACTTATTGGCTTCAATAAGTTAATAAGTTATTTTCAAATTCAATTCCAAACAACCGTGAAACTGATTATTGGTTTGGTTTTACGGTCGACTTTCTTTCTTAATATTCGATTGGTCGGTTACGAAATTTCCAGACTGTAATAAATGGTTTAGTTTACGGTTTATGCGGAAAATTGTTCGTATAAAATTGTACTGTAAGATTGACAATATATTTTAGGTTTTTTAGATATTTTTTATTATATATGGAGCTTAAAATCATGAGTTAAATAAATTATGTGGTCACACCTTGCCGATGCGAAAACGCAGAGTGTAATAGTCATGGTTTTCATTGCAATTGTTTACGTGAACGCTTACAATTAAAAGATTTGAATTATTTTAACAATGTATATCTTGCTCTTGTAATGAATGATTAACAATCTATAGATCTCGTTGATCAAGAAGAATTTGATATTCTTGACAGTTTGCTCTACTAAGTTTTAAAACTAATCAATTCTATAACAAAACTCGTAGAAAGTTTCCTAGGTTGGAAGGGAAGGGTAACTTTGAGAAAGATAAATCCGTAATGGAGTGTTATAAATGTCATAAACTAGGGCAATTTGACAGAGAATGCAGAAATCCCACTCAGATTTCGATGTCTTATGTTACATATCCAAAGTTACCAAGTCAATTAAATCAACAAAATTCATTTCTGAACTCTTTCGAGAATACCCATTGTAACACCTGTGCCTCCACGGCCATCAAACAAATACCGAACCAATGAAATATTATATTTCATACTTGGGATTTGTAAAAATATGTGTATCATTTGCACATATCAATTTTTGTTCAATTCCAAACTCTAAATCGCTTTCTGGAAGGTTATACGCGCACCGATGCGTAAATATAACCAGTTTAATGCAACAAACACTCCGGAATAGTGACATAGGCTTAACATACCTTAAATAACCTTTACATAACTTAGAAATAAGTTTTGAAGGCTTTGGTATGGCAAAAAACAAGTTAATTCGCTTACAGGGACTAAACTTGACAAACTGCGAAAGTATGCCAATTTGAACTGTAACAGACATTCCGGAACATGACCATAAGTTAAACACACCTTAAATATCCTTTATATAGCTTAGAAATAGGCTTTGAGGGGTTCGGTGTGCTAAAATAAACTTTTGGCTCATTCAGGTACTAAAAGCGTCAAAAAGTGCACAAGTTTGCATTTTCGTGCATAACTTACGTTCTGAATACATCCGGACATCCAAAAATTTATGTAAGCACTAAAATATTTTATTTTAGTGTTTGGCATAAGAAAAATCCATTCGTCACGCCATTTGGATCATTTTTCGCGCTTATGCGCATTCCGTCCTAATTAACCGAACAACGTAACCGTACGGCTAAACGAACCGACACCCGAGATATTTTTGAACACATTTTAAGTTCCCTATACTTTAAATTCATTTTAGAGCTTTGAAATGGGGTTAAAAGGGCTTAAACGTGTAAAAAAAAACGCATCGAAAACCAAGTTTTGAGGTTGCAGGGACTGAAACTGTAAATCTGCCAAACTAGGTCCGTAAACAGGGGCCAGATGCAGCAAAACGTTTTTTTCATCTTTTAACAGCCCTTAACACTCTCTAAAGGTCAAGTGCCAAGTGTCAAACTCTTATGGTGAGTGGCCTTTTTGGGTACCATAAGGTTCCGACACATGTACGGATGAGATTAAGGCACGTATTTCGACAAACGATCCTAATGGTGGACCATTCACTATAAATACCCCTTGCCATCCAACCTCTAAACTCACTAGAATCTGATCTCAAATGCTCTAAGTTGAAACCTTTGTTTCATACCTGAGCTATTTTGATCTAGATTAGCATTCGGGGACCCTACGTGAGTATTCTTTCGTTCTTTTATTGCTTTTCGAGTCTGAAAGTCAAACTTTGTTTGACTTTCTGCATTGACCAGCTTATGGTCAATGCGAAGTTCGTTTGAACTTCGCAACGTGATTGTAATCACGATGGCTATAGTCCTTTGTGACTATACCTACTGATTACCACGTTATCTAGGCTCAGTGACGAGCTGTAGTTTCGGTCAGAATACGTATTCTTGCGTATTTTGTAACCAAACTACTTATGGGTATCAAAACCGTTTGTTTTGATACCAAACCTGTTTTCTAAACTTAGTTAAGCATGTTTTAACATGCTTAGCTCGTCACTTTTAGTTTAGTGCTTATATAGGGTCGTAAGGTAAGCGATTTAAACAATCGCTTATACTTTCGAACCCGACCCGTTTGGTCGATCATTAGGATCCGACCAAGCACATTAGGTGACCATAGTATATAGGGAATAACCTTCCGAGGTTATACCTTATGGTCACTTCGTTTAAGTAGTTGTATGATAGGTAGCTTATATGCCTTAGGTAAATTACCAAAATGCCCTTTTGACGCCAAAATTCATTTTAAGCATATGTAACATAACTTTTGACATCTAAACTGATTTGACAACAATATTAGACATGTTAAGGCATATGTTACTTGTCATAGGACTAGTTAGGCGGTCCGAACGCGTTTTACGCGAACGACGCGTTAAAGTAGCATAAGCTACCTAAACGGGTCGTAATGGGTCGTAAGCACTTAGGTTAGGTTTCATTTAGTATGTAGGCTTTGTTAAACCATACTACATGAGTTCCCATACTCATTTGGTTTACGAGCCCTCATTCTATCCGATCTTCCGATTTAGGTCCGGTTTATTAATGTAGTTACCTATATTAGGTGCCGTTTGATATTCCGAGATCTCTAGCATTGCTTGGTGGTTATCTTAGGACTTCTGAGCAATCTCAAGTGAGTACATAGACCCATCTTTTACTGTTTTCCAAACGTTTTGGGGTGGAACACATGTGCCTACTTGTTACTTTCATGCTTTCCATGTTTTCACATTATATACATGCTATGTTCATTAGTACACTATTAGTACATGATTTCATTACATTTTATGCTATGTATGTCCATTGTGTGCATACTTAGTACATTGTTTTACATCACATCACATCACATGCTATGTATGTCCATTTAGTACATGCTTAGTACATTATTTTACATTGCATCTCTGTTGCATATGTTCCAGTAACATATGGACACATTGTTTTACAGCTCTACCTTGTATGTTTACTCTAGCATACTAGGTACATTATCTTCATAAAACATGCTTACATTTTGGTATGACATTTGGTTTGTTTAAACTATACTATACATTCATTAACACCGATCACGCCGCTCGGTAGTAGGTAGTGGTACCATAGGACTTGACAAATCCCATTCCTGAAATCTCGGGTTTATTTGGACGTAAGGAATGACCGAATCCGAATACATATTCTTTTGATAACTCATTTTTACATAGTTATCCGACTGTCGCAAGGCTTGGATGTATGAATTTTTACAATACCGCATAAATGTTCATATTCAGTATAACATGCATATATTTTACAAAACATAACTTTGATTTAAACTAAGTTTTACTTCAATACTTTGTTTTGTGCATTTCATCTATGGTTTAGTTGATGCATTTCACTAGCCATACATAAACATTTGTTACACATTACTTGACTACTTTTGGACTATCAACATTTGACATGGTTTATACAAGGACTTTTGACAATTGGTTTAAACATAGACATCTTATATTGGTGGTTTGGTTTGAGTAAGTGATTTAAGTAACGAGGCGTGTGTAATATGATACAAGCATGGTGGATACGCCGTTGGTACTTCCTATATATAAGTGATTGTATGGTATTACATATCGTTGCGTTATTTGAAATCATTTCAATTTAGACATATAACATTTTATACAAATAACATACTTTTCACAATACATTGTTTTACAAACAACTTAACTTATACAAACTCATTTTTACATGGTTATTCATTTAACCATGCATTATTCTCTTATTTATACGTATCATCTGAACTTATTGTTTTTCAAATGATTTACAAAGACAAAGCAAATTACAAGGTTCATGACTAAACATTTTCTTAAACAGATGTCATGAATCTTATTTTCACAAAACCTATGTACTCGCCGGCATTTTTATGCTGACGTACCTATTTTCACATGTGTTTCAGGAAATGAAGCATAGGATTGATCAAGATACACTTAGGCGGACATGGGCCTTAGTGACAATAAAAGATGCAAGACTAGTTATTTTGTTATGTTTCTTTGATTGTCAAGACATTGTAACTCTTTTAATCAATAAAACAATATTTCAAGTTCCATGTGTTATGAAACAATGATTCTGTTACAACACTCCCCGATGTTTCCGCCACGTTTTGTAGGTTCTACGTGGTCGGGGTGTGACACCCATAATCCAAACACACAACCAACAATTCACTTTTCTCAATCACCAAGACTTATATGTGCTCAGCATGATTGTTTATCTGATCAAGCTCAATATTATCATGCTACAATGTCACAAGTACCATCACACATTCCTAACTCTGCTCAAAATGTATCACAGACACATGCTGGATACCCTGTACCAGTCCCAAGTCGTCAAAGCTTCTTTACTCAGAACTTTGTAGACTGGAGCAGCATGCATGTCTGATGACATTCCAAACTACAATCTCTTCATGTTTGCTACAAACATTAAGCAACAAGAACTCACTGATGAATCAATTACATCTAAGGAATTCTTTCTGTATGTCCAGGAACAATCAATTGGATATCACAAGCACAATTCTAAGCGCGGAATAACAAAGAATGGTGTAGAACAAGAGAAGTAATGTCGATTGTATATTAAGTTTGCACAAAATCTCAAGGATTGTCTAGTACAAATCGTTCAATAGCAAAAACAATCAACAACTCTCTCTAATTCGTTTCTAACAAGTCTTTAAAGTGTTGACCCTAATAATGAACTAAATAAAACATTATATAGGGTCCACAAAGAACTCGGCCCACATGGCCTAACCCAAGCCCACTCGACAACTAACTCCAAATAACTTATACTTGTGTTTGATAAAGATAAGCGTAAACCTACTCAATTATATGGCCTTACAATATCCCCCTAGGTTTATGCTGTATTTATCATGTCTCTGTGGGAAGATACTTCATCTCTTCGTCTTCAAACTTGAGTCTTTTGTTCTTTGTAATCATGATCATCTTTGCTTGAAAATCTTGTTGAAAAGAATGCGAGAGGAGGCTTCTTGTCAACTCCTTTCTTTGTCAATCTTTTCTCTTTCAAGCAGGTTCACAGGTAATTCTTGAAAGATACTTTCATTGTCAGATGATTACTCGTATCTGGTTATTCTGACTCAGGTACATCTTATTATTGTGATGCTCTATGCTTTGTCACCAGCCAGCAGCAACTCAATCTTCAACAACCCCTGTTTCTTGATTTAAATCAAGTTCTGCACATGCTCAGAAATTCATAAGCAAACATTTCTATGCAACAGACGAAAATACCACATGAACACTAGGTACATCCAAGTACTTGTACTCGGATTTCACAATTCAAATTTCTCTCAATTTTAATGATCAATCAAATCTTCAAGAAGAGTTAATTTTTTGATGAAATAAACAAACACTCTACTTTTTAGATTTTTTAATTTTCTATATTTTAATTTTTTAATTTTTAAATATAAGAATATAAACAGAGACGCAAATAAACAAAGAAACTAATATACAATTACAATTGCAAATGGATCAAAATCGTTCTCAGGCAGACCAAGGAACATTTTTCGGTGCAAGCTTATTCAACTTGTCTAAGCGATTGCCAATATGTTTGTCCTCTTAAACCTAATGCTCAACTTTAAATTTTCAACTTTGTGATACGTTTAAGGTAATATTATACTAAAATACTCGTGTGTTTCATACCATGACATATGTCCCACCCCAACCGATGGCGGAAACATCGGGGCGTGGCACTGAGCAAAAAAGATTGTTCAAGAGAATCCATAACAGCTATTAGTGTCATTATATTTAAGGTTTAACGTCCCATACCATCAAACATATAAAGCAAACAGTCATTACAGATATAATCTCAAAAACAAATAAGCTGTTCCGACAACTCAGATTTATTTAGTTTGTTTCTAGACTCCCTAGCTTGTTTCATCAAAGCGAGCATAGCATCCTATCAACCTGTCACATACGTTAAAATAAAGTCAATACATATGATGTAAAGGTGAGTACACAAGTTTGATTAGCATATAGTATAGCGAAAGCGTTTACGCATAACCATCATGTATCACGTAACAGGCGAGCAAGTAACTATCAAAACTATGTTCACACTTAACCACAAGACTGCGTTGTAGAGTATGTGCAACACATGTCCAGCGGGCACGTGAAGTAAAGAGATATGATCCCTAGCAACCCCTGTCCACGACAGGTGCTGAGTCCAAACTATAGTACTATCGTTGCTAGAGGCGGTACCGTGTAACACTGTCTAAGCATAGTAACAAGCATTCAATTTCACGTATAACATGCGGGAGCGGTTAGTGTTAAAAGTATTTGCGTTGTGTGTTGTTGTGTTTTGATATAGAGAACGTATGTAACACCCAAAAGTGCGTTAAACGAAAAAGGGTTCGTGTATACTCACAGTATGTGTTTAATAATCCTTGTATTGGATTGAAGGGAGCGCGTGAGAGTTAGCCTGATCATAGAACGATAGCGTAAGCATTGAACAGCGTGTAAACAGTGCGTAAACAGCATGTCGGATGAGATAAGTGTCGAATGGTGAGTCGAACGGATGAGGATCCATTCGATCGGATGGTTATCCAGACGGATGGTCATTCGGACGGATGACCATTCGAATGAGATGTGAGTGTTGTGAATTGTTTCAAAACTTTGAAGTTTTCATTGTAGCATTTCGAAAAAAAATGTGAAGTATCTCTATCTGTGAATTCATCCAGTTGGATGGTCATCCGGACGGATGGCCATTCGATCGGATGGCTATTGTAACACCGCGATATTTATATTCACAAATGAGCCACTTGACGATCGAGTGTGGCCGTTTACGTAATTAATTGAAAGTTTGCGCAATAAAGGGTTAAAAGCGTCAACATGTTAATTCTTACCTCTGAGTGACCTTTTAACAAACCGAGAGCTTCATGATATTTGATTATACTCTCGGGAATGCCAACTACTGGCCGACTAAGGTTTTTATGCCTATAAGTAAAGTTACGCGCAACTTTGCAAGTTAGAAGGGCTAAAAGCGTCAATATGTTTAATTATACCTCTGAATGACATTTTAGCAAACCCGAAGCATCGTGATGTTTAATAATACTTTCAAGAATGCCTAATATGGATTAGATGAGGCTTCAATGCTATTAAATGATGAGATGCGCAAGTTTGCGCAATAGAGGGACCTAAAGCGTCAACTTTTGAATCTACGCCTTTAGGTGACCATTTAAGCGAACGAGAGTGTAGTAATATTTAATTATATTATTGGGAATTCCCATTATGGGCCATGGAAGACTTGGATATCATTAAACAACTTTTCGTGCTACTTTGCGCAATTAAAGGACTAATTGCGTCAAACTACAAAAGTATGTCGATTCGTAGGGTATCGGACCTTCCTGAATATGACCATGAGTTAAACATACCCTAATTATCCTTTATATAGCTAAGATATAGGCTTGGAGGTGTTTGGTGCGCAAAAATAAACTTTTAAGTCATTCAGGGACTAAAAGTGTCAAAAAGTGCAAAAGTTTGCATTTTCGTGCATATCTTGCATTCTGAATATATCCGGACACCCAAAAAATTTATGTAAGCACTAAAATATTTTATTTTAGTGTTCAGCATGATAAAATTCTATTCGTCGCGTAATTTGGATCGTTTTTCGCGTCCGTTCGTGTTTCGTCGTAATTAGTCGAACAACGTGACCGTACGACCAAACGAACCGACATCCGACATATTTTTTAGCATGTTTTATGTTCCCTATGTTTAGGCATCATTGTAGAGCCTTAAAAATGGCTTAATGGGCCTCAAACATGCCAAAAATGACCTTATATGCTCACAGGGACCAAAACTGCAACTTCTGAAAGTTGTTTGATCTGTGCAGGCCGTAGGCTACGCCCCCTGGAGCGTAGCCTATGCCCAGGTCTGGGCAGATTCTTATTTTCAGCATTCTGGTTGTTTTTCAAGGGCTTTTATGTAAAATCCTCCATACCATGAGCTGGTTTTCAACCCCCATTGTATTTAGAAACCATGGGCACACATGGAGGGCCAAGATTGAAGCACGGGTTACGAGAAACGATCCTAACGATTCTTGAAATCCTATATAAACCCACTTCATTTCTTGCCAAACCCACACTTGATTTCTGAATTCTCTAAGTTGGAGACCTTGCTCTTCATACCTGAGAATTTAGGATCAAAACCTCCTTGCTTGGACCCTTTGTAAGTGTCCTTTCGTGCTTAGTTTAATTATTTACCGTTTATAGCCGAAAAATCAAGCGTTTGTGATAAACGCTTTGACTTTTAACGGTTGAGTCATTGTTCGCAATGAACATGGCTACGTGATCGTAATTAGGTAGGTGTTAAACCCTCAAAAGGGCACCTCCTAATTACCACGTTTACTTAGTTAATTGTCGGGTCAAAGTAACTAAAAGAGTAAACTTTTGTTTTGCTCCATGTGGTTTGGTTACTTTAACGGTTTTGCCCCAAACCTTTAAAAATAGCCGTTTTCCTCCACTAGTTTGCTATGATTTTTTCATTTTGCTCCCTGCAGGGAGCAAAATGGAAAAACATACAATTTGGATGGAGTTAGAGGCGAGGAGCAAAATGGAAAAACCATAGCAAACTATTGGAGGAAAATGGCTATTTTTAAAGGTTCGGGGCAAAACCGTTAAAATGACCAAACCACAGGGAGCAAAACTGAAGTTTACTCTAATTAAAATAAAAAGTCAACGAGTCGTTTTTAAATAAAATTCATAACTGATGATGTAAAAGCAATAAAATCAGTTTTGTCACTTTAATAACGTGGTAAATATTAATTGAACATGTCTAGGCATGTTCAACCCGACAATTCTAAGTTTAGGCTCGGTTCGGAACCGAAAGTCGCAAAAGTTGACTCTTGCTTTGACTTTCAGTTCTGACCCGATTTGCCTTAGTTTAGATATGCCTTAGGGTTCCTTTAGGACCATGTTATAGGTTAGTATAACCCTTTGAGGTTATACAACTTGGTTCCTTAGTTATCCGATTCATTTACATGTTCCCGTTATATGCTTAAATGTTGACCATTATGCCCTTTTGACCTCAAAACGAT
Source organism: Helianthus tuberosus (assembly GCA_030545235.1). Taxonomy (NCBI): domain Eukaryota; kingdom Viridiplantae; phylum Streptophyta; class Magnoliopsida; order Asterales; family Asteraceae; genus Helianthus; species Helianthus tuberosus. Next base: position 114,080,138 of record CM060399.1, read on the forward strand.
ATTTTTGAAAATATGAAAGAATAGAAACCTTTATCACTGAATTATAAACTTGTCCCTAAAATTTGACATCAGTTTGTGGTCTAGATTAGGAGTTATGCTCATTAGCGTAAATGAAAAGCTTTTATTAATTAAACGGCGTAATTAGCCTATAGCCTATCTAAACCCAACTTTTGATACCAAAATTTTTACCTACTGATATAAAATAATATTTTGGGATTTTTGAAGATTTTTATTGATTTTTAGGTTGAGCATAACATAGGGTTCTAGGCTTGATTCGGTAATTGTCGGTTTTGCCCTTTTGGGCTATAAAATGAGTTTTACAAATCCTTTTAGTACCAAACCTGTTGGTGCATTAAATGTCTGCTGATTACATCTTAATCAAGTCTTGTGTCTAGATAGGTTGAATGTACACACAATAGGGGTTAAATTAGGGTTTTACTTGTTTAACTTGTAGATTTCGCTTGAAAGGGTTTATGTGTGTTTCAAGCTAAATCAACACAGGAGATTTAGCTTGAAATGGTTCAAGCGAAATCAACAACAAGAGATTTAGCTTGAAATGGTTTAAGCGAAATCAACAACAGGAGATTTAGCTTGAAATGGGTTCAAGCGAAATCAACACATCTATATATAGTTGATGTGTGTGTCATTTGTAGAAGACTTGGTCATTGTGTGTGAGACGAAGTGCTGTCGGATTTGTATCAGATTACATTGTAAAAGCACGAAAATCAATCAGAAAAGAAAGATTAAAAGGAAACTAGCTGTTATGATTTTGTTTACGTTGATTCCGCCTTCGTACTCAAAGATGAATTGCCTTAACTGACGTTTCAAGGTCGTAGAACGGTCCAACAAGTGGTATCAGAGCTCAGGACGAGGAGTTCATACCATAGCAGCTTGATATTACCGGATTCTCTTCTTTCTACTCATTTCTTTTTATACTTTTCTGATCTGAACGAGTTCCAACGGTCGAAATGGTCTGATTTTCGAGTATATTGTGTAAAACAGAGTTTTAACAAAGCCTACAAAGATTCGGATTAAAATTCAGATTAAAACTTGTGAAAAATGGACTAAAACCTGATTTCGCTTGAAATAGTTCGAAGTATAACATCAATTTCGCTTGAAGAACAAAGGATTTCGCTTGAACAGTTCAAGCGAAATTGATTGGCTGGATTTCGCTTGAATCATTGAACTTGTATTTGGGGATTTCGCTTGACAAGTTCAAGCGAAATTGATCTCTTGGATTTCGCTTGAATATCTTGGACAGTACAAGCGAAATAGTAGATTTCGCTTGAAAATAGTTTGGATCAGATTTCGCTTGAGTATAATCTTGTAGATTTCGCTTGAACAGTTTAAAGTGCTGATTTCGCTTGAAGTGATTTCACTTCAAGGAATTTCGCTTGAACTTGCTGATTTTTCAAAACCTAAAATTTTCTAAGTGTTTGCTGATTTTGTAGGAACATTCACGATGGATGATATTTTCATGAACCCTTTCAGCGATATGTACGCGTTCGCTGGAGATTCCGGAAACAATGATACTTCGTCAAGCAATGTGAATGAGAATCCTCCAAAAGAGAAGAAAAAGGAAGCTTGGGAATCGGAAAGTGCCTTCGGAACGTTCAACAAACCTCCAAAGTTAATGGCTATCGAGGAATATAGTCGGTGGTCAAGAAAGTTTGAAGACTGGTTGATGGCATTCGCATTTCCCAGTTGGAAGAGTTTGAAAAACGGTTATGCCAATGGAAACAAAAATGGTGAAACTTTAAGAGCAGCTGAGGAGATTGATTCGTTTGTAGCTGAACAGAAGTGTGTGGCATTGTTATTTCAGTCCGTCCGGGAAGACATAATCTCATTGATTGATTATTCAAACGCTAAAGATCTTTGGGCAAAGTTAGAAAAGAAATGTTTAGGAAGTACTGAAATCGTGAAAAACAAAAAGAAACTTCTTAGAAAAGAGTTTGATCTGTTTGGATGTTTAAAGAACGAGTCAGTTTGTAAAATGATAGAAAGGTTTGGTCATCTAAAGCTGGAATTAGTAAGACATAATATCGATATTCCTGAAGAAGATCTTATCGACAAATTGTTCGATTTGTTGCCTGACGAGATGGATTGGAGATATTATGCGCCGATGCTGAAGAATACTATCAAAGAACCAGAAAAGTTGACATTAGATTTCCTGATTGAAAAACTCGAGAATCACGAGTTGGAGTTGAAGAAGACATACAAAGTCAATCACTCATCTTACCAGCAGAATTTGGATTTGTATTATCCAAAAAGCATGATGCCAAAAGCAACTTCTCCAAAAACTGCGTTTTCTGTTGAAAATGTGTCCACAGCTGGCAAAGAAAGTCAAAGCAGTGGAAGTCACAGTGGTTATCACAGTGGATCTTCATCATCTAGAAGTCATTCTGATGCAAAGAATCGTTTTCAATGCAACATTGCAATAGACTTGAAGAATGCTCAAAATTTTGACGAGGAGTCGGCCAAACAGCAGATGATCTTCCTAGCATCGGTGTTGGAATCGTATGAAGGGTTAGTAGCTGGGAAGATAGGCAACACAAATCTGACGAAAGAAGATTACGATCAGATTGATCTGGAGGAAATGGAACTGATCGATATTCGTTGGGCTATGGCAAGTGCTGTTCGTCGAGCACAAAGATTCATGGAAATTACCGGCAGAAAGACAATTGGTGGTCCATCTACTAAGTTGGGGTTCGATAAATCGAAGGTGACTTGTTTCAAGTGTAAGCAGAAGGGTCACTTCAAACGAGAATGTAGAAACGCTTATGCTGATGAGTCGGAGAATCCTTTCAGAGATGATTACTACAAGAAGGCGATTTATCATCAGAATAAATCCGAGCCGCCTAGATTGAAGCAGGTTGAGGACAACAAAGAGAAATCTAGAGCTCTTGCAGTGATTTACGATGATGAGGGGTATGATTGGAGTCAAGAGGTTCTACCAGACGAAGATGCGGTTGGTTATGCATTCATGGAGAAAAATGATGATCCTATTCCGTGGAAAGACGATCGAACTGAAGAACAAAAATATCAATACAGAAAAATGATAGCTGAAAACAAAATCATTAGAATATCTCGTATCTTTCTGGAAGCAAGGAGAGCAAATAGATGGGATCCGGACAGAGAGTGTTATCTTGATGAATATGGAAATATTGCGATCGATGATAGTACGCTTGATATCGAAGCCATAATCCAGCAGTACAAAGAAGACGATGAGTATTGGCAACACAAATGGTGGGGAACTCCAACAGAGAAAATGAAAGAAAAAGAGAAGAAGGAGAAAGAAGAGAAAGAGAAGAAGGAGAAAGAACAGATCGAGAAAGCAAAGAAGATTGATACTGGAATTATTGACACAACGCAGGAGTTGACTGAAGAGAATCTTGGAAGGATGGCTGACAAAGTGCTAGCTGCTAAGGCACTTGAGGTAGGCTCTAACTCCGTGTCTGAGTCAAAAAGCCAGGTCAGTTCAAACGTGTCAACAAATGCGTCAGGTAAGAAAATTGATGGAAATGCTGATTGCAAAAATTGCAACAAAGAGTGCAAATTTTGTAGCACAGTCACGTATCTCAACGGTAAGAAAGTTGAAGATCTGACAGCAAAAGTCAGAAGTGTTGAGAATCAGATTCTTGATCGTGACAAAATGGTTAAAGCTTCAACTGAACGGATAAGAGAATTAACTAGTCAAATTGAAAATGATAAAATTGATTATGATAAAGTTAAAAATGAAAATGAAAAGTTGATTCTTGAAAACCGTCAGATTTCTGAAAAGTTTGAAAAACTCAAAAGCACAATGAAAGATTGTGATGATCGAAATGGTAAAACTTTTAAAGAAAATGAACATCTAAAAGCAGTGCTTAGAGTCAAAGAAGAATCAATCAACCAACAACTGGATGAAATCGCTAAATTGAAACTTAAAGTTCATGAGGCTGTAATCGAAAACGAGCGAATCCAGTTGAAGCTTAATAGTTACAGCTCCGCAAGCTTTGTTTTGCAACACATTATTCCCAAACCCATCGGGAAAGACAAAGCGGGCGAAGATGTGTATTGTGATGGAACTGGGGTGGGGTTTCATCAAGTTCCACCACCTGTTCTTGATAACTACACGAAAAAGCAATCTGGGTTGGTTGAAATTGAGGAAGAAAAAGAAGTTAAACTTCCGGAAAACATTGATGTTACTTTTACATCATCTGATGATAGTGTTCAGACAGAGATTGTTAAGAGCACAGCTGAAAGTGTTTTAATGTCTGATTCAACTGAAGATGATGGGTGTTTCTTGGACAAATACATTCAGAAACCAAAGTCCAAAAACAACTTAAGTGATGAACCGGGTCTTGTGATGTACAAGATGGCTGGATCTGATAAGTTGTATTCGGATTCTGAGTTTCCAATTGAGAATGTTAATGTGAAAAAGTTGACAAATGTGTTCAAATTGATTGAAGTTGAGTTGTCAGAAGTGAACAGTTTGAGTCAAACAAAAAGGCAAATGAATTTTGAGAAAGATAAAGCTTATCACAAAAAGCCTGTTGTTCCACCACGTTTTTATAATAACAATCGAAACAATTGGTCGGGTGGTTATCGGGGTGGTAATAGTTATCAGAAGAAGAGTTTTCAAAACAAAAGATTTGCAGAAAAGAAGGTGTTTGTGAACGGTTCAAGTTCACTTTCTGATGAGGAAAATGAAATTTTTTCAAAATCAAATAAAGAGTTCTTTGAGAAGAGAGCCTCACAACCTCAGTCTGAAGGCACAAGTCGAGTTATTGATACTCGTACATGTTTTAGATGTAACAAAGTTGGTCACATTGCAAGAAATTGCACCAACTCCAAGCCTAAGACTGAAGTTGTTGACAGACAAAAGAAGAAAGTTGATGTGAAGGGTAAAGCACCAATCATTGTTGAGAAAAAGAGTGTGAAAAATAACAACATCAAAGTGAAAAATGAACCTGTAAAGAAAGTGGTAACTAAAAACGACAAGTTTTATAAACAGGTTGCATTATCTCAACAAGTTTGGAAACCAAAAACTGAAATGAAAATTTCAACTTCTGAAGTGAAAAAGGCTGAAGAATCAATTTCGGTTGATTATGTTGCAAATTTTCCACCTTTGAAGGCTGAAAATTTCAAAATTCAAATTGCGAGAGTCAAGGTTACACCTAAGGCTGATGAGGCCTGGGTGGACACCATGCTCGAATAAGCAGTTTGAATTGCCGGAGCTTCCTTGATCGCGAAGCATGAATCGGCATCTTTATTGAAGTTGGTTAATTTGAAGTTTGTTTATGTGCAGGATCTTCCACAACTTGTATCCAGATGGATCATGGATAGTGGAGCATCTCGACATATGACAGGGAAGACTGCATTGCTGTATGATGTGAGAAATATTAATGGTGGTTACGTAGGATTTGCTGGTCATGAAGGTGGTCGAATTATTGGTGAAGGAACGTTATCCAATGGGATTGTGACGTTTGAGAGAGTTAACTACATCACTGAGCTAGAGAACAATCTACTTAGTATCTCGCAGATTTGTGACAATATGTATACTACTCACTTCACTGATAAAGAATGTTTAATTTTGAAACCTGGTTTTGTTATCCCTGAAGAATGGATTATCATGCGGGCACCTAGAGTGAATGATTTATATGTGTTAGATATGAGTGTAGCAACTACAACTACTGGTCAAGCACATTGTTTTGTGTCTAGAGCAACTGAGAAAGAATCAAGATTGTGGCACCGCAAGATGGGGCATATTCACCTAAGGAAGATGAATCACTTGGTGCACAATGATTTGGTATTGGGTGTTAATATCAAAGGTTTTCATCTGGAAGGGGAGTGCATTAGCTGCATCAAAGTCAAGCAGAAGAAAAAGTCACACCCTACAAAGTAAGTCAATTCAGTTTCGAGACCTTTGGAAAGACTTCACATGGATTTGTTTGGTCCGGTGAATGTCAAAAGTATTACAGGAGATTACTATTGTTTGGTCGTTACTGATGATTATTCCAGATTTTCGTGGGTTTCTTTCTTAAAGACGAAAGATGAAACATTTGACAGTTTGATGGGGCTGTTCAGGAAGATTGAGAATCTGTACCAAAGGCGTATCAAGAGAATTCGAAGTGATAATGGTACTGAATTCAAGAACAGTAAGATGGAAGAATTTTGTGATGAAAGAGGTATTTTGCATGAGTTTAGTGCTCCGTACACTCCACAGCAGAATGGAGTCGCAAAACGCAAAAATCGGACACTAATCGAGACGGCTAGAACTATGCTTGCAGATTCAAAGTTACCGATAAATTTTTGGGCTGAAGCTGTTTCCGCCGCATGCTATACGCTCAACAGGGTTCTCACTGTCAAGAAGTTCAACAAAACATGCTTTGAGCTAATCAATAACCGCAAACCGAATTTGAAGTATCTAGAACCGTTTGGGTCACCCTGTACGGTTATAGAGCCTCATGGAAAGTTTGGTCCGAAGAGCATTGAGGGAATTTTTGTTGGTTATGCAAATCTGATGCGACGTGTCTTCGTTCCAAGTGAGAAGCGGATTATTGAAGCTGCAAATGTTGAATGTCAAGGTTATACTATGCCGCCGCAGAATCCTGGTGATTCATGGCGTTATCATTATGACAAACTGTGGGATTCGTTTGACATGAGAGAAGAATCAGAGGATGATGAAGATTTCTTTGATGAGTTGGATATTTTGCGTGAATATGAGTCGCAGCTAAGGTTTCCAGCTGAGTATTTGAGGAGACCACAGGAAATTTCCAATGAGGATGAAGCAGGTCCGAGTAATGCTGGTGAACATGATGATGTCCAACAGAATGAAGTTGCTCAGGATAATCAGTCGGCTCAGAATGATAATCTAGAAGCTGAAAACATGCCAGTTTTTGATCATGGTGATTCAGATTCTGAGGGGGAGCAAATTCAGATTTCAAGTCAAACAAACCAAGTTGGTGAACAAGATGCAGAGCAGAATGTTACTAATCTGGAGGGAAATGTAGATGTTCCAAGTGAAGTAATGCCGCGAACTTTTTCATATCATCCAGAGGAGTTGATAATAGGAGAATTGCAGACAGGCGTTCGCACTCGAAATCAGATTGATAAAGGGCTTACATGTTTTTATACAAAAGTTGCTCCTTTGCAAACTGAATTCTCACTGAGTTGTTTTATCTCGCAGGTTGAGCCAAGAACTTACAAAGAGGCGCTTACTGAAGACTCTTGGGTCAATGCAATGCAGGAGGAACTTAGTCAATTCGAGAAATTGGGAGTGTGGAAGTTAGTTGATTTGCCGGTTGGTCAGAGAAAGATTAACACCAAGTGGGTGTTCAAGTGCAAGAGGGACGAAAGAGGAGTTGTTGTAAGGAACAAAGCTCGACTCGTTGTTCAGGGATTTAGTCAACAGGAGGGAATTGATTTTACTGAAGTCTATGCTCCTGTAGCACGACTAGAGGCAATCAGAATTTTCCTAGCATTTGCGTCTTGGAAGAACTTTAAAGTTTATCAGTTGGATGTTAAATCGGCGTTTCTTTATGGGAAGGTTAAAGAGGAGGTTTATGTCGGTCAGCTACCGGGCTTCACCGATCCAATCCACAAAAACAAGGTCTACTTATTGGACAAAGCGCTGTATGGTTTACACCAGGCCCCGAGAGCCTGGTACGAGACTTTGTCTCAACACCTACTAGCCAACAAGTTCATTCGTGGAAAAGTGGATGCCACTCTCTTCACTAAAGAGGTCGATGGTCATCTTCTGATAGTTCAGATTTATATGGACGATATAATATTTGGGTCGACAAATGAAAATCTATGCAAAGATTTTGAATCAGTGATGAAGCAAAAGTTTGAAATGTCATCAATGGGGGAGATGAAATTCTTTCTGGGTTTACAAGTTGAACAACTTCCTGAGGGAATTTTCATTCATCAGTCAAAGTATGTTCATGATATTCTAGAGAAATTTGGGAAGTCAAGTTCTACTCCAGCTGCTACCCCACTTGCAACAAATCATGGGATTCACCCAGATCTCACCGGAGACAGGGCTGATGAAACGTTTTACCGTTCCATGATAGGTTCTTTAATGTACCTAACTGCTTCACGTCCTGATATCATGTACCCAACGTGCCTCGCAGCAAGATTTCAGTCTAACCTGAGATCATCGCATTTGATCATTGTGAAGAGGATATTGCGCTACCTGAAAGGAACTCCTTCATTGGGGTTGTGGTATCCTAGAAAAGGCGACTTTACGCTCGAAGGGTATTTCGATTCGGATTTCGGATGCTGCAAAGTCAATTCAAAATCAACAACTGTAGGATGCCAGTTCTTTGGTCCTAGATTGGTTACCTGGCAGTGTAAGAAACAAACGTCTGTGGCGTTATCTACATGTGAAGTGGAGTATGTTTCTGCTAGCAGTTGCTGCTCTCAGATCTTGTGGATACAACAACAGATGCGCGACTACGGTTTGCAGTTTCTTAACACACCTCTTTTTGTTGATAATGAGGCCGCTATAAATATAACAAAGAATCCAGTACATCACGCTAAAACTAAACACATAGAAATTCGTCATCATTTTATTCGTGATTGTTTTGAGAAAAAAGTTGATACGAATTGAGAAAATCCACACTGACGAACAGAAAGCTGATTTACATACCAAAGCTTTTGATAAAAATCGGTTTAAATATTTGTTAAAACTGAATGGTATGAAGCTTCTTTCGGTGTCGGATGGAATTGTGGGCGTTGATGAGAGTACTGTTGCGGATGAAGATCTTGTTGGACCGTTCTACGACCTTGAAACGTCAGTTAAGGCAGTTCATCTTTGAGTACGAAGGCGGAATCAACGTAAACAAAGTCATAACAGCTAGTTTCCTTTTAATCTTTCTTTTCTGATTGATTTTCGTGCTTTTACAATGTAATCTGATACAAATCCGACAGCACTTCGTCTCACACAAAATGACCAAGTCTTCTACAAATGACACACACATCAACTATATATAGATCTGTTGATTTCGCTTGAACCCATTTCAAGCTAAATCTCCTGTTGTTGATTTCGCTTGAACCATTTCAAGCTAAATCTCTTGTTGTTGATTTCGCTTGAAACACACATAAACCCTTTCAAGCGAAATCTACAAGTTAAACAAGTAAAACCCTAATTTAACCCCTATTGTGTGTACATTCAACCTATCTAGACACAAGACTTGATTAAGATGTAATCAGCAGACATTTAATGCACCAACAAAACCTTTTTCTACTGATCTAATATAATAAATAAAATATTTTGAGCCTTCTGGAATAATAAAAATATCAGTTTTTCTTTAAAAACCCGGAAATAGCTCAAAATCGCCTTTTTAAGCGTTTTTAAGCGCATAGTATGTATTAAAACTATTTTAAATATATATGACTTGATACCTACTGATATTTTAAGTAAAATTTTATACTTTAACAGTAAGCAAAAGTTTTAAACTCAGATTTCCAAATTTGACCTTTAAACCTTATGCGAAGTTACCAAAATGCCCCTTCGGTGCATAGTTTGGTTATAAATGATAAACTTCACATATATGTAATACCATACTGATATAACTTATTAAAGTAAGTATTTTTACTGATTATATCAGACTTAAAACTCAGATTAAAATATAAACTCTTTTATAACCTTTTAAATGACCAAAATACCCCTACGTGGCATAAATTGGTTTTAAATTCGTTTTGGGCATAACGGGAGGTATCTTACTGATATCACAACATGTTTAAGGCATATTAACTTAGGAAACATGTATATGACTCTTATGGTTACCCGTTACGTATATTTCGCGTTCGGATCGGTTTATGTAACTAGTTTGCATAGATTGACCAAAACGGGTCAGACCTTATCATTTTTGCCTCAAAATCCAGAATGTGTTTAGTGTACCCATATTATACAAGTCTCCAAACTTGTCGGGTCAAAATCACATTCTATTCCGGTCTTCGCTTAATCATGCGTTTTGAACCGTAAACCTTTCCTTAAAACTAACCGGTCTAAGTTTCAACTTAAATAAGACCCGTTAGGAATCTAATAGGTTAATAAAACCTTCATTCCAGATTTAGGAGCCCAGTAAAAGCTATCTGTACTTGCTTGGTGGTATACGGCTAGGATAAATTGTATAAATTTGCTCAGGTAAATACTTTTAACTTATTTTCCCTAGACGGGCTTGGGGTACGGTATATAAAATACCGTTTGGTCGGGCATTGAATCTTTAATTGTATGAAGGTTAAATCATTGAAATGTCCCGTTTGAAAATGTTTTGTTTGCTTAAAGCCTTTGGGGGGTTAATGACCATGTCCCGGATATCCTTGGCATCGTTTTACGAAATGGACACGACCTAAGCACGGGGTGTAGGCGTACACCCGTCAGTGCCTAAATAAATAATAGGGTATAACCGCCGGTTTCGGGAATAACCCGCCGCGGTTTATATCATGTGGTGTGTCTATTGATCTTTAACCCGGTGTTCAGCCCGGGCTACTGAACGCATAAGAAACATGTAATTCTTTTACAAGATTATATTCAAATAATTATCCCAAGTTATAAAAAGTTTTGTGCCATGTGCATTCAAATCAATTTTCTAAAACATTTTCAAAATGAGTCAGTTAATTGTATTTACCAGTGTAAACTGATGTATTTTCCAAAAAGGCTAAGTGCAAGTACTAATCGGAATAGGCTGGCTACTCCTAGCATCAATAAAGAGTCTCGCAAGCTTAGATGCCTAAAGTCTGTTGAACAATGTTTCATTTTATTTTCGATCCGCCTGTGGATCCTTTACATTCCGTTTGTAATACTTTGATATTACTTTATATTGGTTTGTAATATATTCATCTTTTGCTTCCGCTGTGCAATTAAATTGTGTTGTTTGACTATGATGATATCAACTACGTCACGATACTCCCTACCGGGCAAACCGGTAATACGTGGAAATATCGAGGTGTGACAGGTTGGTATCAGAGCCAACATTGAGTGAATTAAACACTAGCCTTTTGTGTTTAGTCTTAATGACACAGTAGCACATTCCTTGACCTTCTGAGTCTAGACTTAACATTGGAATACTCTCAATCCTAATCTGGAAATTATTGCTTCCAATTTTTATATATATTGGATACCTCGCCAAGCGAAGAAGCCGTATTAGAAATTCTCCACACCCGGAGCCCTGAAATGCTGAGCTTCGTACCTGTAACATCCCAAAAACGGGTTTGGTAATCAAACCACGTTAATAGTAAAGACGGGTAAAATACCGTTAGTGGTAAAAATTAACCCGATAAATATTAGGACTCAAATAAATAAACCTAATATTAATTGAAAAGGGGAATAAATACTTTGAGAAAACAAAGTATATAAAAAGGCCAAATTAACGGGACTTAAAACATGACGGGTTATAACTTCCCGAACCCGTTAAAGTAACTAGGAGTAATTAACCTAGTTAGTAGCATGTGATTAAGTAACTAATGGTGAGATATAGCTTCATTTGATCAAAATAAAACATGAGGGACTAATATGGACAAGTGGGAAACTTGTTTTATTAAAACAAATAAAAAACACAACACACACTTGGTGTGTGTGTGTGTGTGCGTGTAATCGCCAGGAGAAGAAAGAAAGGGGTTAAAAACCCTAGTTCAACAAATCCTCCAAATTGAAGCTCAAATCTAGCTCGAATCGTCTGCATGATTACAAATTCGTGATCACCTAGTCGTGGGGATCATAAGGTATGTAAAAATTTGATGATTCGTGAAGTTGCAAAAATTGAGTTAGCATCATAATTCGCAAATTATGTAAGGATTAGAGGAGCTATGGCTACGTTAGTGATGTACACATGCTTAGGAAGTAAACCCTAAGTGAAAATCATACATATGATGCTATGACTTGAATGATTTGGTGATTACCTATATGTGTGTTAAATGGGTGTTGTAGAATGATGAAGAACACTAGAAATTTGATTATAAATTGAGTGTTATTTATTTACATCAGGAGAATCTAGATGTTATTATGCATACTAGATATATTAAACTTGCAAGAATTGTTAATCTTGGCTAAATAGTTAGTCATGAAACGTGATTTTTGATTTAGAAAAATTATGCCCACTAGGTGTTTGTTAAAATGCCTAAACGAAGCTAAAATGTTGAAATTCCATGTGAAGTGTGCATTTGAATATGTTGATAGATCAATTGACTTTTAGGAAGTCAAACTAACCTATGATTAAATCGAGTGATAAAGTCGACACAAGACCCGTTAGATGGAGTAGTCATAATTGATAATGACTAATCTAACCATCTTATGAATTATGATGATAGTTTGACGCCTAACGAGCTAGGTGGAAGCTTGATGAGTGAACGGGTCAAACGAATCAAGAAGGAAAGGAAAAGCGTAATTTGGATGCGAGGTAAGTAAAGCTTACGCCCCTTTTCATTATTTACAAATTACATAATTGCAAGTATTGTATATGAATGCTACTAAGTGGTTGGTATAGGATGTTCCGACACGATTCAATGAGAGTCGGAACGAGGGGAAAATGATAAGAAATCATGAGTTATGGTAAAAGGGGTAAAATGGTAAGTTAGTCATGTAATGACGAATAAATAAAAACGGTTTTTAAGCAAAACGAGTTCAAGGGAAAATCGGGATAGGTTTAAAGGGGTGGAATGGTAATTAAATACCTTCTCATGCGGACAAATGGTCAATTAGACTAAATGGGTCAAATGGTGTTGTTAACACCATTTGACAATAACAATTGACAATCGCTTGTTGAGTTTTGTAATCACAGGAAATAACATAAGCTTGCGTTGCTTTAACTAGAAAGATTTAACACAAAAGTTATGTAAACGGGTCAATACTTTGACCCGAGCCAGGTACGTATAAATAAGCTTTTGGTTAAACATACAATTTTTGGTCAAATATTTAGCGAAAGTCCTTCGTCGTAAAGTGAGATACTAAAGTTGACCAAAACACCCTTGAAGGGTATATCGGGAAAACGACCCATAAGGGGGTTGATTAGGAACTTACATTAAGATTATGGAATCATTAAATATGAATAAAAGTCATAGAAATTCATATTCGTGGGTTAAATGCTCAAAAATGGTCATTTGCGTAAAATGATCAACCGATGGGTAAATTTGGGAAAAAGGGGTTCATTATGTTGAATCAGCCACAAAATAGTTGTGGTGGAATATTTGTAGTTAATTAGACATGGAATTTTGTAGCGTAAAAAAAAACACAAGTTCTAGACTAAAATGCGTAAATACCCTTAACGGGTCAAAATAAGCATTTAAGCGTAAACGGGATTTTATTATGTAAGAAACCCGTGATTTGAGATTAATATGATAGGAGATATTGAAATGATGAATTTCATGAGTTTAAAGATCAAATAAACATGTTGGTGTGATAAAATCATGAACGGGTCAATATTTGGTAAAAAAGGTAGTAAGCCGAAGACTTAAAAGTCTGAAATTTTGTTAATCCGGATGTTGGATTTTAACTCCATAAGATGGAGAATTAAATTACGGTCGCGTAGGAAAAAGAATCGCGTAAAACGGATCAATAACGAATGAGTTATGTCCGTTTTCGTAAAACTTGGTTTGGCTGGAAATATGCAGCAATAGGAATCAACATTCTGTCGAAAGGGGGGCTAGGCGTCACGCGACGCCCCCTAGTTCTGGAAAAACCTTATTTTTTTGTTGTTTGACCCATGTAACTTGCTTAAACTATTTATTTAACTATCAAAACTAACTTTTAAGTTGGTTTTGATTATAGGTGATCGCCAAGAGTGCTCGGATGAAGATCGAGCTCGATGAGAAACCGAACACGATAAAATTTAACACTCGAGATTAAAGCTTCCGCACGGCGTTACGTCATAACTTTTAAACGACGAACTTATTTATATTATGTTGAAAACTCTTAAGTTGTAAAAGTTTTTAGATTACTCGTATTTTCTAAGGATACTTAATCGTAATTACATGTTTATTTTCGTTATTTATACGAAAACCTTTAAAATAATAACAAGGGTGTTACAAGTTGGTAATCAGAGCTCAAGGTTGTTGACAAAATGTGTTCGGTTCGAGGCTTGATCGCAATCCGGTAAGTACATGTATATCAATGGTTTAGTATGATTAAAGTGTTGAGAACAACACATATGGTTATCGTGTAATACACGTTACACCAATAAAAACGATATAGAATAAATATAGTCAACGAAATTACACGCGTTGATGCGTATAGTAGAAAAGCCTTGTATTATAATACGGGTATCCTTTAATGTTGAAATTACTAACTGTTGTATAAGTTTTAGTTGAAGGACACTCGCATATGAGGATAGCAGGAGTTTAACAAATCACAGATTTGACAGAAGAACGGTCCAAAGAGTATGCTCTTCAAGGACCTAAATCGCGTAACGGTCGCGAACAAGGCTAATGGCAAGAGAAGCCCGTAAGGGCAAGCATCACCAGGTGCACATTTCAAATTTAATTGCACAAATTGTAATATGCAAGAAATAAGTAGAAATTGAAAGTTGCATATGTAGATTAAAAACTTGGAAAAACCCGAATAGAAAATGTATTCGGGATATTGTTTCTAAGAGAAACAAATAGAGGCATTACTTACATAGGGCGTGATGTGAAAACTATAAAAAGGTCATGCATGTCATGTGTTAATCGCTTACTCTGGCCAAGTAAGTAGTGGCATATGATACCATGAACTTCTTATAGCGGACACATTTACATCCGATGTAGTAAGGACGGGGTGAATATGACAAATTAAAAAGTACCCAAATGAAACAAATGAACAAAATAGTTAATAATAATGTAAACGCACAGCCGGGTGACAGAAGCGTATTACATTAGGATAATGAGCCCGAGAGAAGGGACAAGGATTAATGTAAATGATGATATAAATGAATGATCAAAAGAAAATTCACGAAAATAAGTCATTTTGGACGAAAGGGCCATGGTGAACAATATGGGCAAGTAAAACCAAAGTATAGATGATTCCCCGGGTCATAAAAACAAAGGTGTTGCCCACACGAAAAAGATAATCAAGGTTGTTAACTTTAGTCGTAGTAAAGCAAGGATAACGATGATAATCGTCACTCATAATTAATAAGGCCGCCAATGGTGGTCACGTAAAAAATAAAAGACATGGTCGAATAAAAGCGACGGATTTCGCTAAGATGACCAAGTAAATCGAAATGAAGTCTTAATGCATACCGGAAGGGGTGCAATGATAACGATTTCGGTAAAACACCCGGTTGATGGGTAAGGAATTAAACGCATGCGTAGACTGAGAAACAGGAACGCGTATGGAAAGTAAAAAAGACTCGGGTTTTGCGTCATGACTAAAGGACGATAAGATACTGCAAATACAAATTTTGATAAATTACGTTCAACTATTTCAAAGCTGAACGGTTCGAACAAAGACTGAAGTTTGACATTCATAAGTGATGAATTTTCACACGAACAAGTCAAACAAATTTAATAAAGAATGACACTTGCTAAAGTAAGTAAGCGCGAATCGAATAAATAAAAGTGTGAAATACTAATAAACCTATGTAAAGGAGTTATAGGCGTTAAAAACATTAAAATAAAAGAACCCGGGTAATGGGACGTAAAGAAGTATAGGTAAGAACCGGGTAACGGTAAGTGTAGGGCAAACTGACGTGTAATTGACGTTAGAAGTCAAGAAGTCGGAAAGATAATTCGAAAGAAAACAATGTAGCCTTAGACTACGGTCAAGGTCAAAGGAAATCTAAAAAGTAAAGGTGAATAATTCTAAACATAAAAAGGGGTGCCTTAACGCCATGTGCGTATATAAACGTATATACATTTGAATAAAGACTCGAATAAAAGATGATCTACGGGATCATCACAACCTACGGGATATTAATTAGTGTACGGTCTACGGGGCCAAAATGACCCACGGGTCATGAATTGAAGCAAAGGGATCATAAGGGCCTCGCCTTAAAGAGGTGAAAGCTTAAGGAAATAGCCTACGTGGTTAAGTGAAGGAACCTACGGGTCAATAGTGTAAGGTGAGGGAACTTGTTACGAATCCCCGCGTAAAACGAGAACGGAAAATAATAAAGTATGGGTTGTCAATTTCCTTGATATAAGTAATTGACATAGTTAAAGAGAAAAAAAAACGTTAAACTAACAAAATTCAGTTTTAATAAGAAATAACGTTTTAACAAATATGAATACTATAAGGCGAATTCGGAAATAACAAATATCAAAGAGTATGGGTTTTAACATCGATAAGTGCGAGACGATACATTCGAAAAGAAGAAGTATGATAA
This sequence comes from Helianthus tuberosus, assembly GCA_030545235.1. Classification (NCBI taxonomy): domain Eukaryota; kingdom Viridiplantae; phylum Streptophyta; class Magnoliopsida; order Asterales; family Asteraceae; genus Helianthus; species Helianthus tuberosus. The sequence continues at coordinate 114,096,424 of CM060399.1, forward strand.
AGAAACGTTGAATTAAACTTAAACGAGACGTGACACGCTCACGGACAAGAAAAGAAATATAGAAAATGATCACGTTGTAACGTGAGTTACGGGGTATGAAGTGATGGCGACTAATTAGTCTAGCCGGTAAAACTATTCAAAGTTAAGAAAGCGTCATAACAAATACAAGCGCTTGTTAATATAACACAAGCGCGGGATAGACCTATTAAAAGACTAACGAGACTAAGTGGTCAAGTGACAACTCAGTCAATAAAGATAAAGGGTTATAAGCTATAAGTAACGGCCCGCGAGGCCTTACACATGAAAGACGTACGCGTCAGTATACATGAAAACTTTTGACCAAAGGAAATGGGAGCCTTGAAAACGAAACTAGGTTCATTTGATTAAACCAATGAACTACGTAAATAAGGTTTCGGGGACGAAACCTCTTTAAGGGGGGTAGACTTGTAACATCCCAAAAACGGGTTTGGTAATCAAACCACGTTAATAGTAAAGACGGGTAAAATACCGTTAATGGTAAAAATTAACCCGACAAATATTAGGACTCAAATAAATAAACCTAATATTAATTGAAAAGGGGAATAAATACTTTGAGAAAACAAAGTATATAAAAAGGCCAAATTAACGGGACTTAAAACATGACGGGTTATAACTTCCCGAACCCGTTAAAGTAACTAGGAGTAATTAACCTAGTTAGTAGCATGTGATTAAGTAACTAATGGTGAGATATAGCTTCATTTGATCAAAATAAAACATGAGGGACTAATATGGACAAGTGGGAAACTTGTTTTATTAAAACAAAAAAAAAACACAACACACACTTGGTGTGTGTGTGTGCGTGTAATCGCCAGGAGAAGAAAGAAAGGGGTTAAAAACCCTAGTTCAACAAATCCTCCAAATTGAAGCTCAAATCTAGCCCGAATCGTCTGCATGATTACAAATTCGTGATCACCTAGTCGTGGGGATCATAAGGTATGTAAAAATTTGATGATTCGTGAAGTTGCAAAAATTGAGTTAGCATCATAATTCGCGAATTATGTAAGTTTTAGAGGAGCTATGGCTAAGTTAGTGATGTACACCTGTTTAGGAAGTAAACCCTAAGTGAAAATCATACATATGATGCTATGACTTGAATGATTTGGTGATTACCTATATGTGTGTTAAATGGGTGTTATAGAATGATGAAGAACACTAGAAATTTGATTATAAATTGAGTGTTATTTATTTACATCAGGAGAATCTAGATGTTATTATGCATACTAGATATATTAAACTTGCAAGAATTGTTAATCTTGGCTAAATAGTTAGTCATGAAACGTGATTTTTGATTTAGAAAAATTATGCCCACTAGGTGTTTGTTAAAATGCCTAAACGAAGCTAAAATGTTGAAATTCCATGTGAAGTGTGCATTTGAATATGTTGATAGATCAATTGACTTTTAGGAAGTCAAACTAACCAATGATTAAATCGAGTGATAAAGTCGACATAAGACCCGTTAGATGGAGTAGTCATAATTGATAATGACTAATCTAACCATCTTATGAATTATGATGATAGTTTGACGCCTAACGAGCTAGGTGGAAGCTTGATGAGTGAACGGGTCAAACGAATCAAGAAGGAAAGGAAAAGCGCAATTTGGATGCGAGGTAAGTAAAGCTTACGCCCCTTTTCATTATTTACAAATTACATAATTGCAAGTATTGTATATGAATGCTACTAAGTGGTTGGTATAGGATGTTTCGACACGATTCAATGAGTGTCGGAACGAGGGGAAAATGATAAGAAATCATGAGTTATGGTAAAAGGGGTAAAATGGTAAGTTAGTCATGTAATGACGAATAAATGAAAACGGTTTTTAAGCAAAACGAGTTCAAGGGAAAATCGGGATAGGTTTAAAGGGGTGGAATGGTAATTAAATACCATCTCATGCGGACAAATGGTCAATTAGACTAAATGGGTCAAATGGTGTTGTTAACACCATTTGACAATAACAATTGACAATCGCTTGTTGAGTTTTGTAATCACAGGAAATAACATAAGCTTGCGTTGCTTTAACTAGAAAGATTTAACGCAAAAGTTATGTAAACGGGTCAATACTTTGACCCGAGCCAGGTACGTATAAATAAGCTTTTGGTTAAACATACAATTTTTGGTCAAATATTTAGCGAAAGTCCTTCGTCGTAAAGTGAGGGACTAAAGTTGACCAAAACACCCTTGAAGGGTATATCGGGAAAACGGCCCATAAGGGGGTTGATTAGGAACTTACATTAAGATTATGGAATCATTAAATATAAATAAAAGTCATAGAAATTCATATTCGTGGGTTAAATGCTCAAAAATGGTCATTTGCGTAAAATGATCAACCGATGGGTAAATTTGGGAAAAAGGGGTTCATTATGTTAAATCCGCCACAAAATAGTTGTGGTGGAATATTTGTAGTTAATTAGACATGGAATTTTGTAGCATCAAAAGAAAAACACAAGTTCTAGACTAAAATGCGTAAATACCCTTAACGGGTCAAAATAAGCATTTAAGCGTAAACGGGATTTTATTATGTAAGAAACCCGTGATTTGAGATTAATATGATAGGAGATATTGAAATAATGAATTTCATGAGTTTAAAGATCAAATAAACATGTTGGTGTGATAAAATCATGAACGGGTCAATATTTGGTAAAAAGGGTAGTAAGCCGAAGAGTTAAAAGTCTGAAATTTTGTTAATCCAGATGTCGGATTTTAACTCCATAAGATGGAGAATTAAATTACGGTCACGTAGGAAAAAGAATCGCGTAAAACGGATCAATAACGAATGAGTTATGTCCGTTTTCGTAAAACTTGGTTTGGCTGGAAATATGCAGCAACAGGAATCAACATTCTGTCGAAAGGGGGGCTAGACGTCACGCGACGCCCCTAGGCGTCACGCGACGCTCCCTAGTTCCGGAAAAACCTTATTTTTGTTGTTGTTTGACCCATGTAACTTGCTTAAACTATTTATTTAACTATCAAAACTAACTTTTAAGTTGGTTTTGATTATAGGTGATCGCCAAGAGTGCCCGGATGAAGATCGAGCTCGATGAGGAACCGAACACGATAAAATTTAACACTCGAGATTAAAGCTTCCGCACGGCGTTACGTCATAACTTTTAAACGACGAACTTATTTATATTATGTTGAAAACTTTTAAGTTGTAAAAGTTTTTAGATTACTCGTATTTTCTAAGGATACTTAATCGTAATTTCATGTTTATTTTCGTTATTTATACGAAAACCTTTAAAATAATAACAAGGGTGTTACAGTACCGCGGCTAGGATGAAACGTGCATCCAGGGAGAAAACATTCAGAAATAAAGTAAAGAAGAAAACTCCTTTTGCTGAAGATCGTTTCCTTAATAGTCCTTATAGGGACATATTTATCTTTCAGTCCCTTCGAGGACAACATTATTCCTTTCAAGTCCCGTTTAGGGCAAACCTGAACTTTTTAATTTTATAGTGGAATGATTAAATTTAAATTTTTATTCTAAACATGAAATATGAAATAAATAAAAAAATAACATTCCTTTTACAAGATCTACCATTATAATAAAATGGCAAAATCTAAAAAGGACAAGACCTAGCCACGTGTCATTTTAAGATAGGGCCAAGATGGTAGTTCCTCAATTAGATTCAGATCCTTATTAACATCTCAATTTAGGATTGTTCTGCGTTTAATATTTAAAAGAATCTTAAAGGTGAAACCTAGCCTACATGTCATTTCAGACATGGCCAAGATGGTGAAACCTATTCAAGAGATTCAGATCTTTGTTAACACCTAAGAACGTGTTAGCACTCTTGACAAATGTGATTCGAGAAAATCACAACAGTCATTCTTATATTGGAATTCTTCAAATTTCCTAATTTGGCCTAATGATCCAGAAATCATGGCTTATATCATCCTATAAGATGATCATATTATAAACATCCGTTAGTGATGAAGTGCCTACGGGCTAAACTTGTTGTCCGATAAGACAACGACAGTGGTGGTCTTTGACCCCTGTCTAAAGATGTTGGACTACGTCCAAGCATAATAGTCGGTAGGATCCATACAATGTCGACTAATAACATCTGAAAAGATGATCATACCATAAACGTCCCTTAGAAGGGAAATGCCTACGGGCTATAATTAACGTCCACTGAGACTAAAGACAGTGGTAGCCTACAACTCCCTGTCAAGAAAAGGTAACGAACTTTGATTCAAACCTTAATGCCTCGATTCCATAAAATCTGGGCTTATAAATTAAACTTGTCCACGTGACTAAGCCTTTTGTGCTATTACTAACTTATAATTTAGGATTATAATAAAAATCCTAAATAAAGTAAATATCTTTCCTTTTCTACCAGTATACATATTAAAAAGAATCTTAAAGGTACAACCTAGCCTATATGTCATTCCAGACGAGGCCAAGATGGTAGAATCTATTCAAAAGATTCAAATCCTTGTTAACATTGTAAACATGTTAACACTCCTGGCAACAGTGATGCGATAAAATCACACTTGTCATCTTCATATTAGGAATTTCCAAACCCCTTATTTAGCGTAAATGATCAAGAGGGATCATGGCTAATAAACGTCGAACATGATGAACACATCAAAACATCCATTGGGATGAATACCTTCGGGCAAAGATGTATACATGAAAAAGATAGTTTTATTTCATAACTTCTTGTCAAGACAATGAGCTATGAAATTTTCCGATCCAAAGGAATCATCGATCATGTTTTAAAATTTCCTAGTGACAAGGCATCTATGCCATCAAAAAGTCCCTTGGAACAAGCCCTTGTGCTATATATATATAAAATGTCAGTACGGCATTGACAGTCGTGACTTATGTCCCCTGTCTAATAAATATGAAGGATTATATTATGTTTAAACGCCAAAGATGGTTTATTTAAAAACCTAGGCAAAACATAATCAAATAAATTAAATACTATCTATTGGCCTATATGGTTTATTTGCACCATGACTATTTAATCATCAAATTCGAAAATTTGCTATATAATTAAACAAATTATTACTACTTAGTTTGTAGCCTTCAAAGCTTCACCATGGCTGACTCCTCTGAAGCTCACAATCATCCAGTTGATCAGAATGATGATGCAAGACTGAACTTAACAAGCACCGAGTTACAGGCTATGATAGATACAGCCGTAAACAACGCTGTGGACCGTGTGTTGAAGGATCATAAGCGAAAGTGCGATAATATCCTAAATAAAGGTTGTAAAAAGGGTAAGACCGGTTCAAACTATAACCCATCTAAGCCAAAGGAGGCAAAACCCAAATGTAAAACCTGCATGAAGAAGCACTTCGGAAAATGCTTCTATGAACAGACCGGGGATGTGGCATTTGTAAAGAAATGGATCACAAGACCCTTGAGTACAGGGACTTGAAGGACGCCACATGCAATGGGTGCGGCGAGAAAGGGCACATAAAGACCCGCTGCCCAAAGAAGACAACTAAAGAAAAACGCACTTTGGAGTCACAAGCTAGGCCTTGTGGGATTTGTAATAAGGAAGGGCACAAGACCTTGGAGTGCCAAGACATAAAGGACGCAACCTGCTATGGTTGCAATGAAATAGGGCACATCAAGACAAATTGCCCAAATAAAACCAAGAAGCTTGGGGAGGCTAAGAAGACCAAAGCTGGAAGCTCTCAAATGGACGCTCAAGAGGCTATTCAGGATGACAATGTCACAACAGGTACTTTCTTTATCAATAACGCTCATGCTAGAGTATTATTTGATTCAGGTTCAGATAAGTCTTTCGTAGACAATAGATTTTGTAAATCATTAAATCTGCCTGTTAAAACTCTAAGCGTTAAGTATAAAGTAGAATTAGCCGATGGTACCTCAGAGACAGCTTCAGCAACATTAGATGGATGTTTTATATCCATTAGGAACCATTCTTTTCCGTTGTCTTTGTTCCCGTTAAAATAGAGGGACTTGATATAATAAATAGAAATGGGTTGGTCATCCTATAACCAAGCCCATACTTTATGTGATAAGAAGCAAATAGTTATCAAGACTCCTTATGGTGAGCCTTTGACAATTCAAGGAGACACTGGGTATGGATTACCTAAGCACTTGTTGAATATGGTATTTAGAAAGGCTAGGAGAAAAGTCATGAAAAGGTTCAAGAAGCCAGATGCTGCACGCTCTAAAACACATGTCGCTGCTCATAAGAAGAGCTTTATTCAGGCTTCAAATGCGAAGAATAACCCAAACAAAATCATTTGTGACAAGGAGCCCATTCCTTTTAGGATGTACTTAAAAGTACTTCGTCTCTTGGAAGCCAAGAGACTTCAATAGTAAAAAGGGGCCATCGATTGCAGGAAATTGTGGATGAAGTAGAAACCATTAGGTATGTCAGCAGTTATGCTGGAAAGGACACGGTGAGGTATGCGTCACAGTCATTCGATGGCGATACCCTTGATTAGTGAGGACATTAATGAAGTCCACAAGAAGGATTCTCTTATACATTATGGGATGGTCCAAGTTTTAAGGACCTTATTAGAAAAACCTATCATCCACATCACAAGATGGAAAAAGATGGAATATGAATTTTCTGACTCTCGCCATAAAAGTTCTAGGTTATAGACAGTATGTTACAAATTTTAATGCATTGGCTGAGATAGTGCCCTATTCAGTTTACCCAAAAATCTAAGCTTAATGCAATAATTATTGGTGGTTAGCAACGGCAATAAGGGGGCACATTAAGGTTTCAAAGCCTGCACATTATAAATCCATTATGGATCTACCTCAGCTACTCACGTTATATAGATTAAGAAACAACTAGTCAAAGCTGAGTCTGCCCTAAAATTTGTCAAAGATTTCGTAGCTAAGTTTAAAAGAATTAAGAATGGAGGCGTTTAACCCTCCTGATGAAGGATTAGAGGCAGCTCACATTAATGACACCAGATAAATCCCTTACTGTAATTTTATTACTAGGAGTTACGTTTGGTTTCAGGTGCTGCTAAGTCTCTCATAAGACCATAAGCTTAGCAAACTTTAGAAATTTTTCCCGTAAGAAACCCAGATATTAAGTGTAAGGTAAATCTTACAGGCAAAAATCATAAGAACCATTTCTTCTGTTCCTGTCAGAAACCTTCAGTCATAGAATTTTAGAAGTATCCTCTCTCTAAAAGGAAGTGCGTCAGCATACATAGTTGATATCTCTTTGATCTCTATCGATTGCGAATACCAGACCGTATGATAAAAGCGCCCTATGAGGATTGATGTATCTTAATAAGTTCCATAAATTGCTTCCATGCCTGATCAGTATGGAGGTTTAATGCATGGAACCGCAAGGATATTCTAATGGTCATATGGTACTAAAGTCAACTAATGGTATTCAAAGAAGATATCCAGAATGGAATTGTCCAAGTAAATGTTCCCGATTAAGGAATTCGTGGACTTGTAACATAAATGTATCACTTAATTGACACAAGCAATGATGGATGAACTGGAGCCTGAGGTTTGGAAAATCTCTGTAACCTCCTTTGTATCTTGATTATCTTCTCCTAAGATTACCCTGTTTACCTCCTGAAAGGCTAGTAGAGTTAAGATTTATATTCCAGTTAGGGCTGTATTATTATTATGAAATCTCTAAGACAACTAGTACCATCACTAGAAGAATCGAAACCCTGATTAAGTAAGTTTTAAAATAGAAAATTCATATAGCTTAACTCGATATTCTGAGAATTCGGTATAGTTAATTAAGAAAGATGGTTCATTTTGCTTATGCATTGATTACCGCAACCCTAATTAGGCAACAATTAGAAATTGCCATCAGCTGCCCAGGATTGTCGATTTGTTCGACTAGCGGCAAGGATTAGCTATTCCTTAAGATTAGTTTTAAGCAATGGTTGGAATAACCATCTCACTTTAAAATAAGATTTTCCATAATAGTTGTTATATAAACATCAAGGCTGCTTCTTTGAAGACCTTGCATAGATGGAATGTTAAACATCTATTGTTAGACAGAAGGTTAGTAAGTCCAATTATCAGGATCTGAAAGTTGCCTTGGAAACAATGAATAAGATCATGCGAATCCACGATCATCTGTAAGATGCCAGTATGCGGCAGAAAATCAAGGATTAATGATAGTAGCAACCCTCCTAAGTTCTTGTTAAGGAATAAGGTTCAACAAAAGATATCACCCTGGAAGGGTGTGCCAATTTTTTTAATTATCAGGCTAGTTAAGCTCTGAATATATAGAATCATTCGAGGGAATCAAATGTATTAAGATCAAATAGCTTATAAGCTAAAACCTATTTAAGGAGTTTGGCGGAGCACACAATGCATCACACACTAATGATTTAAGGATGTGTTTCACCAATAAGTCGAGAAGCACTATCACATAATGATATGCAGATTTATGATATAATGAGCAACCTGTGTCGATTAAGGATCGACAGGTTAAGAAGCTCCAAAAGGATACATGTACCCGTTATAAAGGTCAACTTGGGAGCTTGGAAAAGCTCCAGATATACTATAGAAGTTAAGTCCATTATGCGACATAAAGGTCAGCCCGGGCTACTGAACGCATAAGAAACATGTAATTCTTTTACAAGATTATATTCAAATAATTATCCCAAGTTATAAAAAGTTTTGTGCCATGTGCATTCAAATTAATTTTCTAAAACATTTTCAAAATTAGTCAGTTAATTGTATTTACCAGTGTAAACTGACGTATTTTCCAAAAAGGCTAAGTGCAGGTACTAATCGGAATAGGCTGGCTACTCCTAGCATCAATAAAGAGTCTCGCAAGCTTAGATGCCTAAAGTCTGTTGAACAATGTTTCATTTTATTTTCGATCCGCCTGTGGATCCTTTACATTCCGTTTGTAATACTTTGATATTACTTTATATTGGTTTGTAATATATTCATTTTTTGCTTCCGCTTTGCAATTAAATTGTGTTGTTTGACTATGATGATATCAACTACGTCACGATACTCCCCACCGGGCCAACCGGTAATACGTGGAAATATCGGGGTGTGACAGCTATTCGATCGAGAGTGTGATAGTTTGAAGTTTTGGTCAAATCGTTTAGGTGTTGAAAGTTTGAAAGTTATAAAGGGCAAGCCACCTGGTCGAATAGTCATTCGATCGGATGGCTATTCGATTGGGTGATCTGTTGCTTGAAAATTTTGTAAAATCTTCTAAGTTAAGAAGTTTGAGTTTTTAACGGAGACGGCGTGACGACGTGTCAAACAACAGAAACCATACCAAGTCCAGTTTAGTCGATCGGATGGGAATCACCCCATTCGATCAGCCTAACTGTTCCTGATGAAGTTTCATGTTCAACCCGTAAATCGGACATCTCGTTGGTGGAAATCCGTTCCTCAGACCGGTTCTCAACTAGAGAATGAGTAGAGAGCCTGAATGAGTCTAGATTCCATCAGTTTTGAGTAGAAAATGAGGAAAAGTTGAAGTAAAGTTGAAATTTGTTGATAAATGTTTAGATCCTGTGGAGATTTGTGTTAAAATGTGTAGAAATCCTTTAGATCTAAACCATTCTCGATAAGACGACGTCACACAACTGATTGCATAAGCAACCGTGATGATGTCACCTTCAAGGAATCCAAATCCAGTGATTTCATGGTGGAAATAAGTGATTTTGATGGAGAAGATGATGAGAAAGTGTGTAGTGATGATAGAAGTACAAGATTTAAAGAGAAATACTTACGGAATCGCTTGGAATCGAGAGAAAAGTGCTTGGAAGCGAGTTGGGAGTGAGTTGGTCGGATAGAGCTGTCACATCAGTGAACAGTGATGTGACAGGTGGGTATTTATAGGGTGAGAAGAGATAAGGCGGTGGAGATGAGGTGTCGGATGGCCATCCGATTGGATGGTCATCCGGACGGATGTCCATTCGATATCCTAAACCCCCCAAACAATGAAAAATCAAATCCCACATCTTAAATTCAAATCAATACACAAATTCACCAGTCCTTGTAGTTTCTCTTAAATCCGACCAAAGTCAAATCAAGACACAAATTCATGAGATACCAATTCGCAGTTAACCATATCCGAACCACCTTATCTCTATCAGATCTAGGGAACAACTGAATACAGAGCGATCGGGTTGAGAGACGAACCACCATATCTCTCAGATAGTCAAATCGAGGGAGGTGGTCGTTTTAACCCCACCATAGATCTGGTGGTGGCCGCCGCTGCCTTTCTTCTCATCCTCAAATCTGGGGCAGTGGGTGGTGATTGCGAGTGGTGTGGTGGGGCGGTGGAGAATTGATGTAGAGAGGGGGTAGAGGGTGGCGGTTGTTTGTGGTGGTTGGTGGGAGGTGGTTGTGAGTGGTGCGGTGGGGAACAAATGTAAAAAGAGGGGTGTTGGTGGCGGTTGTTTGTTGTGGTAGGGATGGACACATGTAGAGAGGGATAACAGTAGAGAAGGATAAGGGTGAAAAGACAATTTTACCCTCATGTGCATTGCACATGACCAGATTTGATAGAAAAATCTAACTGGGTTAGGGCTAAAGGACAAAACGTGTATGATTTGAAAACATAAAGGACAAAACTCATCAATTTTAAACATAAAGGACAACGCCTGCAAATGGGTATAAAGATAAAGGACAATCCTTGCAATTCACTCTAACTTATACTTGTGTTTGATAAAGATAAGCGTAAACCTACTCAATTATATGGTCTTACAATATCCCCCTAGGTTTATGCTGTCTTTATCACACTGTTGTCTTTATCATGTCTCTGTGGGATGATACTTCATCTCTTCATCTTCAAACTTGGGTCTTTTGTTCTTTGTAATCATGATCAGCTTTGCTTGAAAATCTTGTTGAAAAGAATGCGGGAGGATTTTCTTTGTCAATCATTTTTCTTTCAAGCAGGTTCACAAATACTTCTTCAAAGATACTTTTATTGTCAAATGATTACTTGTATCTGGTTCTTCTGACGCAGGTACATCTTGTTATTGTGATGCTTCATGCTTTGTCAACAGCCAACAACAACTCAATCTTCAACAACCCCTGTTTCTTGATTTAAATCAAGTTCTGCACATGCTCAGAAATTCATAAGCAAACATTTCTATGCAACAGTGGAAATTACCACATGAACACTAGGTACAACCAAGTACTTGTACTCGGATTTCACAATTCAAATTTCTGTCAATTTTAATGATTAATCAAATCTTCAAGAACGGTCAAATTTTTAATGAAACAAACAAATACTCTATTGTTTAGATTTTTGAATTTTCTATATTTTTATTTTTTAATTTTTAAATATAAGAATATAAACAGAAACACAAGTAAACAAAGAAACTAATATACAATTACAATTACAGCTGCAATGGGATGAAAATCGTTCTCAGGCAGACCAAGGAACATTTTTCGGTGCGAGCTTATTTAACTTGTCTAAGCGATTGCCAATATGTTTGTCCTCTTAAACCTAATGCTCGACATTCAATTTTCAACTTTGTGATACGCTTATGGTAATATTATACTAAAATAAACGTGTGTCCCATACCATGACATACCCCCGCAATCAAGGTAAGCACAACGATTCATCGTAGCAGGTGAGTATACTGAGTTCATCCTTTCGTTTTACAACGTCAGACCATTGGTGACAGGTCAGTACTTTCGTACAGCAGAGCAACCAATGTTTGTGTCCGAAGAGGGTTAGGCAAATACCTTTTGGTACAAATTTTTCTTTTTAGCATACGGAATTCTCTCATTGGGAGATTTTCTTCCTTTAAGGTTTTTGGCCCTTTTTAGCTCTTTTAAGATATCCTAACTGTGCCTAGGTCTACATATAATCTGGATGCAACAGAAGGACAAACATGATATCCCCGGATGACTCAACAATATAAAGACCCGAAACCTCAGACGTTGGCTATCTATCAACGAAAGATTTAAGACCATGAAATCATACGCCAATGGTATGTTACCCACATGATACATAGTTTGTTATGTTTGTTCACTTGGTCTCTTTTATCTTTTGAGCGTTAAGTATATCGACATATCACGGTAGTCCTAGTCATTTCAGCTATAACACCTTACATGTGTTGGTCAAACTCTTTAACACGAACATTCATTTCATTTCCCATATATGCACAAACTCTTTTTGTATTTTTCTCATTTTCTCTCTCTAAAATTAAACATATATACAGATGTCTCTTGCTATCCCCCTAAATTTGTGCATAAATCTTATGCGCAAATTTACCTTATACAGAAAATTATATAACAATACAAAAACCAAGGTGCCTATACAAAGCATCACATCGTTTCATTGAAAGACACCCTTTTAACAACAGGCAAAAAACGTGTATAAAAGGCACCGTTTAAGAAACTCACGTATTGTATACATATTTGCAAAATGGTTTTGGCTGCATAAAATGACGCACCGTTTCTATATACAAAACTAACTTGGATATTCGAACGTCGTCACTTTACATTTGACATCCAAACTTATAATGGAACCGACAAAATATTTAAACCAACGTGTCTTTCGAACGTTGGCACTTTACATTTGAAATATTCAAACACACTCTCCTTTCAAACGTCGTCACTTTGCATTTGAAAACCAAATTCATGCACAATTCGAAAGAACCAAACTGTCAACACCATCCACCGATTCACCGTCTTTTGCCACCGTTTCACACCCTATATAACTCCCACCATCACTCATCTTCAGGCACCATTTTCTTCATCCTTTCCCAGTCTACAACATCTACACTGCACCACCATGTTCTGCCTCTCCCATGAATACCCACTAACGGGCGAATATCAATACAGGTTATCTTTTGTTTCCCTGTTTTTGTTAATGTTCAAAGATCTTTTCTTAAATTTCTTCATCGTCTTCAAGGGTATATGCAATTAATCAATTTGCTTTTGTGATAATTTATTCACAATCGTTAGAACCAATAGACTTCCGGCACTATCTACAGAGTCCGACCACTGCTGGAGACGGAGAGAGAGAAAGAGAGTGAGAGATGTTGTGCTGTGCCGGTGGTTTTTTGGTGGTGTCCGGTTATGACAATGGTTCAGCGTTCATGTTACGGTGGCAGTGCTGTGATATGGTGGAGAAGATAAGGCATTTCAAGAGTTAGAGAAAGAAAGAAACGCATGATGGAGGGTCGACAGATTTCGACTAACCTAAAATGACCGACCACTGCGGCGCATAGCGGCGGCATCCATGTGGTTTCCGGTTCTTCGGCAGAGTACGTGTTTATTTTCGGTTTGACGAGCTTAGATTTTAATGGCCGACTCCAACCAAGATTAGTTCACTATCAGATGGTTAGCAGCGACGTAAAAAATAAATGGTTATATTTGATAAATTTAAAACCGGTATTTTGTTTTGGGTAAGTCACGTAATATTTATAACTTTATTGAAAACAAATATGTATCTACGTCGCAACGTGCGAAAAATTTACAAGGTATTTATAGATAATTTTGTATCCACTCAAACCATTATACCTCTTGCAAAAAGTCATCACAATTCAATTTATTTTAATCATGTAACCGCCATGCAAACCATCGCGTCCGTTCATTCAGCAACTTGGTTTAATACCAAGCATCATAAAAAATAAGGTATATGTCAGTTTACTTTGAAAAAACACGTCAGTTCATAAATGAAATATCATTTTATTTATGTATTAAACTTATGAATTTTTTCATGTAATATAGTGATGCTAGAATATTGATAAACAACAACTCACTGCAACGCGCGGGTGACGTAAATTCGTGTATGTACAAAAAGAAATACGAAAGAAAATGAAAATATTTTTTTTTGTTTTTGCTTAACCGTTCCATCACCAGATTTAAGACTAATCAATATCAATTAGAACACGAAATTTAAATTTTACCTTTTCGCTGATCTTGTCTTACCTCCTTTATCTCCTCCAATTGAAACATGTCAACTGTAAAGAAATAAAACTTTTTGCAATAGTGAAATGTTACCCATTATGTCTCTAGAACAACCACTATCAACATTCCAAGGATTGTCAACAGCTCCTCCTTGGTTGTCCCTGAAAAATAAGGAGATAAGTAAGACATTGGTACTAAGGCCATCATGGTCCTGGGCATTCCTAAAGCATCAAAATAAGATACTTCTCGCAAGCACATGTCCCCTTTTGCCCTCCAAATTTGTTTAGGTGCCTTTGGCAATACAATTTGTTTTTCAACCTTATTGTTTTTCAAAACTTGTTTAGGTTTCAAAGCTTGCTTCCTTTTAGCTTTCGCAGCATTCAAATCCCCATCAGATGGTTTAACCTTGGTATGCGTATTCATCATTACCTTAGGTTTTTCAACCTTCATTGGCTTAGAATAAGATCTATCCCTTGATGTAAGCCTCTAATTCTGTGTATAATATGGCTCATGGGGACGATGTGTGCAATTTCTTGCAATGTGACCGGGTATGCCACAATTGTAGCATGTTTGTTTCTTTACATAAGGAGCATATCCCGATCCATTCGATCCAACTGATGATGAATTTGAATTATAGGATCCGTTGGATGATTTGTTTGCAGACTTTTCAACCTTTCTGCCCTGTTTCATATGTCTCTGTCCACAAAAGTTAGTGCATTCACTGTTTTTTTTTTCTAAAAACAGTGTTAGATTTATCATTTTCATTTAAAACTGTTGGTTTTAGAGGCACATATTTATTTGAATGGCCTCTCAAAACTGGCTCAGAAGCGGCCTTTTTCACATATGGAGGAGCATGAACAAACAAATTTGATGTTTTTAAACAAACATCATCAGTTTTTTGGCAAACAATATCATCTCCCTCAACCCTATTCTCTATAATCACCTTTTCTGCAGGTGAAGTAACCAGGTTAGTAACTTTCACTTTCTTACAAATAATGTTAGTTGAATCTGTAGCACTGAAGCTGTCAATTTCAATTGCCACCTTTTGTTCAGTAGATTTAGAATCAGTAACATTTTGTGTCTGAACAGAGGCTTCCGTTGTTGATTTGGATTCAATAGATGACGTATCACTAGATTCAACAAAAGCTTCTGTTGTTGGCTCAGATTCTGCTATTGTTGGTTCTAATTCAACTATTTCAGATGACTCATCACTAGATTCAACAAATTCAACTAATTCTGAGGTTTCACAATTAGTTGTTTCTGAAGTATCGCATGGAGAGTCAGATGAATTACTTGATTCAGATTGTTTTCTAGATTCAAATTCTTTGATGAACTTAACCAAATCGTTCATCATAGCAAACTCAAGGTTGGTTGATTTTTTGATTTTGCAATTCAGTTGGTTTTCGAGAAATAGTTTATTCATTATTGTTTAACACTTGAAAATGTTTATCAACATCAACATTGTTCTCAAAACTTAGAGTCTCCGTCTGTTGTAAAACATCAGCAGGTTTTACACAAACTTTATTAACGGCCTATTTGTCTAACTTGATTTCAATTTTATCGGGCCTAGTAATTTTGATTTTCTTAGGCTTAGCATGTTCAATCTTGACATCACTTGCCCGCCCATAGACCATGTCAGGCATGTTGGCTATCTCCTCTTCAGTCATTGGAATAGAGGTATGGTTGTGATTGTATGGTGGATGAATGCATACAAATCCCAAGCCCTTAATCCTAGTTTCTTTTTTACTGTATTTTAACTGTTTATTTATCATTTTCTAAAATTTTTCACTTGAAACGTCAAACTTTTTAAAATTAAACTCTGTATTTTCAAAAGTTGATTTTAGAGAATCAAGTTCAACAGTTAATTTTTCTGAAAGTTCTTTGTAGTGGAGATGCCTACACTTTTCTTGAATCAAGTTGTTATGCAACTGGTGGATATCACGCTTTTGTGCCTCCACCGTATCCTTATATCCATTGATTTACTTTTTAATATGATATAAATCTGATTTGGATAATTGTAGTTGCATAATTAATGAGTTAGCCTGTTCTTTATAACCACTTACTTTTTCCCTGCAAGCACTAGTACAACAAATATCATCAACACATTCCTCGGTGGGAGTGGGAGTAAAGTCATGAATTTGAAAAGACATTTCTAAGTTGCTGCACCGTGATCCCCAGGATATGTCTGTCGTACCGAACCGGACCATTAAAAACGTTCGAAAACTGACCGAAAACTGTTTTTTACCAAATCGTACCGTTAGACTCATCTCAAAATTTCGAGTCCAATGATATATAATGTCTAAACACTTTTTGGGATTTTCGTGCCATCTTTTTCCTAAAAATCACACGAGTCCAGCCGTGCGGTCGGTTTGCTAAGATTGTTTGCAGATCAAATTCTGCACTTAAATACGTTTAAAACTGAACACGTCAGTTGATTAAAATTCCACCTTTTCTATATTGGGTCGCACACTCTTTGAGGTCGCACACACTGAAACCGTACACCTCGAATTGGGTCGCACACTCTTTACTTGGGCTGCACACTCTGTTGGACCGTACGCTCTGTTAGACCACACACTAAATGGACCGCGCACTAGTAACCAGGTCGCACACCTGTACACTGGGTCGCACACTCTCAATCTAGACCGCACACTCAACTGGGCTTCTCGCACACTACCTTATTGGGCCCGTATACTAAGATTTAGTCCGCAAACTA
Source organism: Helianthus tuberosus (assembly GCA_030545235.1). Lineage (NCBI taxonomy): Eukaryota > Viridiplantae > Streptophyta > Magnoliopsida > Asterales > Asteraceae > Helianthus > Helianthus tuberosus. The sequence continues at coordinate 114,113,001 of CM060399.1, forward strand.
GTACATTATCCAGTTTCAACTTTACACTGGTCCACACACTGGAACTCGTACACCGGAACCCCGCACAATGCTCCTTTTTATCTCATACACAGCCAAAAACTCAATTTTGGTAACCACAATCAATGTTGTATACCAAGATCCCGATATTTAAGGAGATCAAAATCAAAATCCTTTTTGATTCTTTCTACCAATATCCTGAAAACCTGCAAACAACTTTTAATCGCCCAAAAACATATAAAAAACACAGAATTTTAAGTTGTTTATGAAATCGTTTAAATTGTTCTTCAAAAAATCTGATTTTAATAAAACTTTCGACTAACTTGCTGAAATAATAAACTTATTAATCACTCAAACAAGATTGTCAGTTGAATAAAGAAGATTAAAAGATGAAACAAGAACAAAATTCAACTTTTTTCAATCTTCTTCGAATCAGCAAATCATCAAACACTTGAATCAGCCTTGTTCTTCGAGTAATATCCAATGAAACCGAGCCTTCGAAAGACCTCTTAGGTTCTCATACCAATTGTAAGTCTAGGAACAATCAATTGGATATCACAAGCACGATTCTATGTGTGGAATAGCAAAGAATGGTGTAGAAGAAGAGAAGTAATGTCGATTGTATATTAAGTTTGCACACAATCTCAAGGATTATCTGGTACAAATCGTTCAATAGCAAAAACAATCAACAACTCTCTCTAATTCGTTTCTAACAAGTCTCTAAAGTGTTAACCCTAATAATGAACTAAATAAAACATTATATAGGCTCCACAAAGAACTCAGCCCACATGTCCTAACCCAAGCCCACTCGATAACTAAGTCCAAATAACTTATACTTGTGTTCGATAAAGATAAGCGTAAACCTACTCAATTATATGGCCTTACACTATCTAAAAGAAAAACTCATTTATAAGGTCCCAAGGAGAACTATTGTTAAAAAATCTGAAATTATGTCTACCAATTTGGAACTTGTGCCTACTAATGTGATTATCAAGAATGGTTTCTCTCTCTTTGATAGTTTATATTATGTTGATAGTGGGGGTCTATGCACATGACTGTGTGTAAGAATCTTCTTTCTAATTTTAGAGCTCATGGAAGATCAGACATATCTTTTGGGAATGACTCTAAAGGCAAAATTCTAGGGTCTGGTGAGGTAAATGAAGGAAAACTGAAATTTGAAAATGTTAGCCTCGCTGATAACTTAAATTTTAACCTGCAGAGTGTGTCACAAATGTGTGACAAAGGGTATAACACATCTTGCACTAAAAAATCTTGTAAAATTATTGGCCTTAAACTTGTTAAAAAATTGAGTGTCTTATTGCAAATGATGCTTAAGTGGTTGCCAACAAAAGTGGAAATGTTTATGTGGTTGACATGCTGAAAAATAAACCTATGCCATAAGTGTATGTCTATTTTCCCAGGCATCACCCAAGGAAACTGAACTATGGCATAGAAGGTTAGGTCATATTAACCTATAAACAATCAATGATGTATCCAAGCATGGTCTTGTAAGATGACTTCCTAGGAAATATTTACTTTGACTTATTTTTTACACTGAAAGGATGAAACTACTAAGAACATAAAGAATTTCGTCATCATGGTTGAAAAGCATTATGACCTACCTGTAAAAATGCTTAGAAGTGATAATGGAAATGAGTTCAAAAATTACACCTTTGATTCATTCTATGAGTCAAAAGGGATTGTAAGACAATATAGTGTTCTAAGATCTCCTCAGCAAACTGGCATGGTGGAAAGAAACAACAAGACCTTGATTAAAGCAGCAAGATCTATGCTAGCTGTTTCTGGTCTACCTTTGTCTTTCTAGGCAGAAGCAGTAAATACTGCTGGCTATGTACAGAACAAGGTTCTTGTTAATCAAAGACATCAAAAGACTGCTTATGAAGTGTTGTTCAAACTCAAACCTCTGATCTCATTCTTTAAAGTTTTTATATGGCCATGTTTCATCTTAAACTTGAAAGATTAAATCTTGAAGTTCGTAGCCAAGGTAGATTGTGGGTAGTTTGTTGGGTACTCTTCAACAACAAAAGTCTATAGAGTCTTCAGTTCAATAACAAAAGTAATTGAAGAAACCCTAAATATAAATTCAATGAAATGTCCACATTCAAAATACCAGCTAATCCAACTATACTATTTGATATGGAAATTATAAATATGAACCAAGAATTGATCCAACAGTTTCTAGTAACAGTCAAACTACTGAGACTATACCAACAAATTACAGATCGGATGTTTTCGTACCACCACCGACACCAGCAAAAGTGAAAGATAAAGCAAAAGTGAAAGATAAAACTAATAAAGTGAGTTTTGATTTTGGGACAGTTTTTCCAGCACGCACTTATCGAAGGCTCATATGAATTCTCATCATCCATCAATTCTGAAGTATAGACTACTAGTTTCTCAAAAGAAGCTGACAACACTTTGTCTAAATCACTTAGCCCAATTCCTCCTCCACTGCAATATACTAATTCACCTGAAGCTTGTTCCAACAACCAGTCTGAACCCAGTTCTTCCAATACTACTACTGACATCATTCCATATGTTGGGGGACATCCTTTCTTGATGTTTCACCCACCAGAACATATAATAGGAGACATGAGGAAAGGAGTTCTGACAAGAAGTCAAAGCCCCAACATTTGTTTCTTTGCTGGTTTCCTCTCAATGGATGAACCTATGAAATATCAAGATGCTCTAAATGAAAACAGTTGGGTAGAGGCTATGCAACAAGAGCTGCTCCAGTTCAAGAGACAAGAAATCTGGCAACTAGTTCCCTTACCTTAAAGAAAATACCCTATTGACACTAAATGGATATTAAAAAACAAAACTGATGAAAGGGAAATGGTTGTGAAGAACAAGGCAAGACCGATGGTTCATGGTTTTAGAAAAGAAGAGGGAGTTGGTTATGATGAGACCTTTGCTCCTGTAACTAGACTAGAAGCCATCAGATTATTCCTAGAATTTGTTGTAACTCACAAAATGAAGGTTTATCAGATGGACATCAAGTGTGCATTTCTTCAAGGGAAGACAATGAAGAGGTTTATGTGTGTCAGCCCCTTGGACTTGAAGATGCTCACTATCCTGACCATGTCTACAAGCTTGATAAATCTTTGTAAGGACTTAAGCATGCACCAAGAGCATGGTATGAAACACTCTCCTCATTTTTAATTAACAATTTTAAAAGAGGAACAATTAATAAAACTTTGTTTTTTAAAATGGGAGGGAAGTGATTTAACCATTGCTCAGATTTATGTTGATAACATAATCTATGCCTCAACAAATTCATATCTATGTGAAGCTTTTCAAAATCTCATGACCTCAAAATTTGAGATGAGTGCAATGGGTGAATTACAATATTTTCTAGGGTTGTAAGTTAAACAAATTGAAAAGGGAACTTTTATACATCAAAGCAAATATGTAGAAACCCTTTTTAAGAAATTTGATATCAAAAACTATAAAACATGCACCACATCAATGTGCACATCAAAATCACTGGATGCTGGTCCAATAGGTAAATCAGTAAATTAGACCTTGTACAAATGTATGATAGGATCCTTGATGTATCTCAATACATCAAGACTAGACATCATGTTTGCCACATGTGTGTGTGCAAGATACCAGGCTTCTCTAAAAGACTCACACTTAACTGCTGTAAAAAGGATATTTAGATATCTAAAAGGGTTTCCAAACCTAGGAATCTGATAACTAGCTAATGACAACCTAGAGCTAGTTGGCTTTTCAGAAAATGATTTTGCAGGTTGTCTTATAACAAGGAAGGTTACAGGAGGATGCTAGTACTTAGGGAATGCATTGATTTCTTGGCAGAGCAAAAAGCAAAAACTCAACTGTTGAAGTAGAATACATTGCAGTAATCAGCTGTATAACTTAAACCCTCTAGTTACAAAATCAACTTCTTGATTATGGTATAACTGCTCTTAAAACTCCTATAAAAACGGATAGTTATGTTGCACAGAACATTATCAAAAATCCTGTCCAACATTCAAGAACCAAACATTTTGATATCAGACATCACTTTGCTAGAGATTGTTATGAAAAGGGTTTGATTTCAATACATCATATGTCCTCTGTAAATGAACTTGAAAATGGTTTCACAAAACTACTAGACACATTAACATTTCAAAGTCTAATTTCTAGACTTGTAATGTTATAACTAGAATAATTTTCGTTTTTTCATAAAAAAAACCTCCCTTTTTTACTCAAAATTTTCAAAAACTGAACATTAGGTTACAAATCACTAAAAAAAACAAATAAAACTTCTTATTTATACTAGTAGTTTACAAAAGACTAGATTTTTTTTACCAGGAGTTTTCACAAATCTTTCTAAACCACTCGTTCAGTAGCTGCACTTCTAAGGCACACATGTATGATCCTTATTCTTTCAACTGTCTTTTAAATTGAGCCCACTACTACTGTCTATCCTAAGGAAAACAACCTTCCGAAGGTAACCAAAGATAACAAAATAGTAACAAACATGTCGTCATTCCATGAGCCCATCAAACTTCAATAGATATTCACTCAAACAAAAGACAAGTGTTACTTCATTACACTTGATCTCAAAATTTCATCAATAAACAAAACCACATTCCTATTAAGTAATCAAATGTCTCATTAAGGATGAATATCTGAACATCAAATAAATAGCATATCTCACCACCAAATCAAAGAGATAAATACTTTAAACAAAAGCTCAGATGTTACAGAGTTCATTTCCTAACCAACATGAAGAAGAGGTAAATCCATCATAGGTATATCCTATTAATGAGATTGCATGTGTGGCTTCTACTCTTCTGATTAATTTCACTAGATCATAGGCTGATAGTAGAATCATAAGTAAGATCACCTTGTAGGCAACAACACTTTGCTTTCTAAGAAAGTCAAAACATCTAGAAGTCCCCAATACCAAGAAAAAAGGGCATAATAGGTTGTCACTATAGTAGTCTTTACTTTAAACAAACTGATGATACAACCACCTTGAGTGGGTGAGCAGATGATTTCATTAAATTAAATGATGCTAGAATGTGAAACTACTGAAATTGATGAAACAGGATAAGAGTTGAGGTATCCAATCTCAAGTAGATGGTTACCAACATATCTCAAGCTAAGTCCAGCTGAAACATAAATATACCCAACAACTGGCCTCCTGAAATAAGAGCTTTGATATCCTCAAACTGCCAAGTCACTAAACAACAAATTACTAACCACAGAAAGCCAAACTACTGGTGGAGTTACAACCAGTTCTTCAATTATAAGTAGTAGAGCTAAACATATTTCACAAACATATGTTAATACCAAAAATGGGGAGATGGTACAAAACCTTTCAAACTATCTTTATGAATCAAACCCAAATTTATGAGAAACTCACAAGAATCTAGAAAACTTTCAAGAAAAGCCAATATTCTTCCCACCCTAAAAATTTTTCAAGACAAATTTCTTCTAAAAGCTTATTCCCAATCACTGGAGAAGAATCAAGATGGTAGGCAAATAAGGCTTAAAGTTATGATTCTTCCACAAAACTTCATATCAATAATGATCAAGGAAATAAGAATTCTTATCAAATCCAAAACTACTAATAGAAAACAACCGCAGGCCCTGAACACTGAAGAATCAGCAGTTTCCAAAGTCAGCACTTTACAAAAGATAAAGTTGCTCAGGTGAAATCCTTCATAGGCTTCTGATGGTTATTTCCTTATCATAGTTGCAAAGAACTATTCAAATTTTGACAAAGCCTCTATGAAACAAATTATTCCACATCTCTCAGTTGTTAAGGAATGCAAACATGATATTCTATTCTTCTTCTGAGGTCCAAAGGGTAGCCTCATGTCTTCCCTAACCCAGAGACTAAGTGATCCCAAGCTACTTACAGATTGAAAGGTGTGATGATCAGAGAGCCTTTTTCTGAGGTCAGGATGGATGACCATGACGAAGATAAAGGCTTGTCCAAGGTAATAGTTACAATAAAATATTTCTAGATCTCTTCATCAGCAAATAAGAAATAAAAGACAGACATTCATAAGAAAGATTTTGGCATCAACAGATCTAGAACGAGATTGTTGGGTTATGTAAGATCTGCCGACGATGAAATCCATAACCCAAGAGAACCATCTCCCCTCCATGAGAAAATAAGTTGAAGTGCTTCAATAGTCAAGGAGTTTCCTCCCATGAAGGCTTCCCAAACAACCACCTAAACTATAGGAACATAAGTGTTAGATTGAAGAAACAATAAGACAAGTACAAGGTGCTGATTTAGAAAAGGTCATCAAAGTTAACAGTCAAGCCAAAAAAAGTAAAGATTGAAGACCAAAATACCGAGTTAACAAGTCAAATAAGACCAAAAGTACTGGATTTCAGAAGTGTTGGAATCCTTCTGGCACTTTTGGAATTCCATTCGTTTCCTTTGTGTATTCACAGTGTTTAAACCTTACTATCTAGTAGTTTTTCATAACTGCTGACAGTTACATCATTAATGGGTTGTTAAGGGTCGATTTCATGGTGACATCACCAGTAGTTCTCTCCTTTATAAATAGTCCAATCTTTAATTGTTATTGTTAACTCTAAAAGCTGAAAAGAGAAGAATAGAAAAAGAGAGAATGCACCTAGTGAGGGGGAATATTTGTGTACTGATTTATTGTACTGAAACATTTGAATATAATGAAATCTTTCTGAAATCATTACCAAATTCAGTTGTGTGTTTACCATGATGTGTATATAACTGTTTGATTGAATTTCTATATTGAATTGAATTGCTCTACTAAAAAACACACATAAAGCACACACATAAAGCACACACTCTCATATCCAACAGTAAATGACAAAAGTTCATGTTTGCTTTAGTAAACATATAACATATCCAAACACACATTTTCTCAAGTTCACAATAAAATTTTTATTAGTTTAGTGTGAGACTATTGTTTTTTGTTGGATCGTTGTTTGACCCGATTGAGTCGATCAGAAGAGCTTTATGTCCAGTTCAAAGGCGGAATCAGAGAACTAGACTCGAAAACAGCTTGATACTATATAATCTGTCACTTTTATTGCATTTAACAATGATTACAACCTGGACTGACTTTGGCAGCACTTCGTTACAAGTTCTGGATCCGTGCCAAATGAACAAACAAGTGCACTATATATAGGATGGAGGTTTCGCTTTTATGACCTGTCCATATAAGCGAAATCTGTTGATATGGTTTCGCTTATATGGCATGTCCGTATAAGCGAACCTACCTTCTTAACTCCTAAAACTCGTTTCTCGAACCTCGTGCACTGATAAATCTAATCTATCCTATACTATTACATGATACAAGACGAAGTCAATAGACGTAATGCACTAACAGACTCCCCCTCGGATATTGACGAAGTCTTCAGTGACTAATCTTCAATATAACACATCTTCAGTCTTGATCATTCTGTCTTTTCTTTCAAGTTGTAACACTGTAAGCATCCAACAATCTTTCTCTTCTCCTATCAGCTTCAGGCTCCCCCTTTCATCAAGCTTCCGTGCTTTGGGATCAACACCTAGCTTTCCATCTACAAGCTTCTATTTGCTTCAAGCTTGTCTTCAGACTCCCCCTTAGACTCTGCTCTCGGGATCGTAGTCTGGACTTTTCCTGCAATCACTCAAATATTCATAAATACAATGTTTTCATATTATCAATCAACTTCTCTAATCCACTCCCCCTATCAACAAACTTAATTGATCTAGCAGTATTAAAGAATCCAATTCCCTCACAGTTAATCATCCAAGTTCAAATTAATGACCTTGGAGATGTCACAAACTGTTTTTGAAATTTTTGATTTTAACTCAAGTTTCAAATTAATGAACTTGTTTTATTTTCAGAAACACAATCAGCTTACTTAGATTTTGAAACTCAGCATTTCAGATATCAGTTGTCAAAAATAGAGCAGAAATCAAAATCTTTTTGTATTTTCAGAAAAATAAAGCAGTAAAGAAATATGTACAAACATATTTACAAACAATATTTTTGTTTGAGTATGCATTAGAGGATCATATCAGTTTCTGACAAGTCACAAGTACCGTTGAGCTTAGTTACACATTAAGAATTAAACAATTCACTTAGATTGTCGATATACTGGTCCACTTAAAATTTCATACAAATTTCAACTGATTCAGGATATGAATTAGGTATTTTAGGAACTTAAACTCATTCATGTGTCCCACCTCTTGAATATACTCCTGTATCCAGATCCCAATATTCAGTCTTACAGGTGAGTATACCTAAATGATATCTGTAAGGGGAATAAATTATAGTACGAAACCGTGAGAGCTCAGGTCAGAACTTCCGTTCAGCAGAGAGATGACGGTTCGACTTTGGGTGTGTCCCCTTTAGAGGATCTTTTTTACAACAGCCATGATTAGCATTTTTCAATGTTTCATCATTTTTTAGCTGAGGGCTGCGCTATGTTTCAAGCAATGCGGAAAGTATTCTCCGGGGACTAGGCCATTGCTTCCGCAAAATCAGAAGTCCCGGGATAATACCCCAGATATCACTAAGCATAAAGACCTAGTATCTCAGAAAGAGGGACCTTTCAAACGAGATTTCAGGGGTTACCTATATATCCAAGTAGTGTTCCCCACGAAATAAGTAAGTTTGAATTTAGGTTTATATCCCGAAAAAGTTTACTAAATGTATAAAAACCTATCGGCATATCATCAGTGAGACTGTTTAACGCTATATAATCATTACAATTCTTTAGCATACTGTAACTATCTACTGATGTACTATCATTTCCTCTTTTTACACAAAAACTCAATTTTTGAATTTTATCATGTTTTTGTCATTTTCAAATTTTCAAATGTTTTTGTATTTTCTAACAACATTACTCCCCCTAAAATGCAAAACCATTCTAAAGAAAATTTGACAACCAACACTGATAGCTTTGTCTCGCCATCCATTTTCTTCTTATCGTGTTCTGATTTGCAGAAAATATACATACCCCCATGATTTACAACACATTGATATTTTACAGTTTGAAAACCGTTTTTCAATCTTGTGAAATTAATCATGTTTGTTCAGCCGTGAGGGTTTCGGCGTTTTCAATCAAGACATATTTTTGTATTTTTGAATATTTGACAAAAATTAAAAACAAACATATTTTTGGTTTTTCAAAATTTTCAATTTTTAGGATTTTTGAAAATATTGTTTATTTATGTACAAAAAACATATAAACTTCCTGTTTCAACCAACACAGGATCCAGCAGCCTCCTCTCCTTGTTGTGCCAGGCTGCTCCAACCTCCATTCTCACAATCTTTGAATTCCATGAGCACCTGCACAAACAAACTACTCAATTACTTGAACAATTTAGCCCAGGTCTGTTGAACCTTAGGCATTTCAACACAATAATTTTCATTCAATGCTGGAAATTCTTTGTCATTTTTCACAAAAAACTTTCTCAATTTTAACTTCAACTTTCTCATCTTTTACCAATTCAACATGTTTCTTAACACTCCATGTTTGACCCTTCGGAGTACCTCTTTTGTAGAAATGTGAATCTTTTTGAACATTTTGTTTTTTATCAACAACTTTTGGTTTCCAAAACTCTTGAGGTTTTGTCATATCAACTGTTGTTTTCCAACTCTGTGTTGTTCTGAATCTGGGTGTGTGAGAATTCCAAGTCTGTTTTGAATCAAACCTGTTCTGGTTTAATTTCCAATTTTGATTCAAAGCAAACTTGTTTGTGTTGTGTCTCCAAGTTTTTTTTTGAATCAAATCTGGTTGACCTTTGTCTCACATTCTCAGATTTTTGTTTCTCAGCATCAATCTTCTTATTGTCAACATCCACATATTTTAGATTAGGACACTTGCGTGCAAGATGTCCTTTTTGATCACATTTGAAACATGTTCTCATGGACACATCTTTGACCTGTGGTTGTTGCTTTCTCTTTTGAGCATCAAACTCAGCATTAGACTGTTGTCCAATTTTAAGTTCTTTTTCTTCAGCTAAACTGTTTCCCTGAACAAAACTAATTTTTGCCTGATAATTTGGCGTCTCATTTTTGTTTCGATTCTGTTTCTTCTTATAACCCAAACCAGCCTTCAGGTTCTTCTTTTTGAAACCAGGTTTGTTATACGAACCTTTATGACTCTTACCAGCAAACTTTGAAATCTCAGACTTCTCAATCTCAACCATTTTGAAAACTTTATCAACCTTTTCTGAAATCACATTCTGAATCGGGAAAACAACATCTAAGAACAATTTGTCCGATCCAATCATGGTATAAACCAATCCTTTTGAATCATCATTCAAACTTTCCTCGGATTTTGTGTTTTTCAGATAACCATCATGAAGATTTCCTTCATCTTCATCCTGTGATTCAGTTTTACCTGTATCAACTGACTCTTCTTTCAACACACTTTCAACGAATTTACCTACCACTCTGAATCATGAGAATCATCAGATGTGGAATAGGTTATGTCAATGTTGTATGGCAATTGGTCTACCATGTTGAAAGCTTTTTCGACCTTTTCCTCATCATAAAATGCAAATTTTCCCGGTGGTGGAACTTGATGAAACTCTGAGCCAATGCCTTTCTTGTTCTGCTCAGACTCACCATCACCCGGTTTTATATTGAAAATTCGTTCAAGCACATATGACGACACGTGGTAACTCTTTAACTTGTTGTTATCCTGTTCTAAATCAGCAATCTGTCGCTTCAACTTAGCAACATCCTCAATATAGGAATTAACAACATCTTGTTTTATAGCATACATTCGTTTAAGTTCTTTGGTTGTTTCAGAAAGATAATTCATTCTTGATTGAGCATATTTCATTTCGTCTTTTACTTTATCATGTGACTCTTTTGTAATGTGATATGATAATTTCATTGAGTCATATTCCTTTTTTCATTTCTTGACAAGCAATTTCTTTTTGTTCACATTCATTTGTTATTTTCAAAACATTTTCTCTTAAAACTTCATTTTCTTTCTCTAATTTGTTACATTTTTTTGAAAGTTTTTCATCATTTTCTTTAAAAACCTTTTCTTTTTCTAACATCTCTTTGCATTTTTCTTTGAAAATGTTTTCTATTTTTGTGAATTCAAGATCTCTTGTTCTGAATTGCTCATCTTTTTCAGTACAAGCTCTGCACGGTTCCATGCATTTCTTGCACTGATCAATCAGTTTCAAGTTTTCAGAATCAGAATTTACCTCAGTGATTGGCACTTCGGTGTTTTCAGCAACCTCTGTCTGCTCAGCAACATTCTGCTTTTCTTCAACACCGACTTCATCACCAACATTATCAGCTTCCTCATTCTCATTCTTTTCTTCTTTTTCTTCTTTCTTCACCTCTTCTTCAATCTGCTGTTCTTCAGTAACAACTTTCTCAACCTCTTCATTCACAATAACTTCTTCACTTTTGATTTCCTTCACAGCTTCAACTTCAACAGTTTCTGCTTTTACCTCTTCAGCAGCTTTCTTCAGATTGTTCACCATTTCTTCAACATTCTTCTTCATTCTCTCCTCATCCCTTTTTCTCAGACACGATAACATAGCATATCTGATCTCCTTTTCAAATCTCTTAGCGTATGTGTCATCTTTCAATACATTTCTATAGTATTCAGCTCTCAACGGGACTTTGAGAAGAACATCATCGAAGATTATGTCTTTCTTGGGAACAACCGGTTCTCCTTCTCTGTTATAATAGCATTCTCTCTTTTTATCCCATCTTTTGCTACTGACAGCCATCTCATACTCCTCTTGCATATCCTCCATTCTGTTGTAGACCACGTTTCTTTCTCTGTAAGTCTTCTCACTCAAGATCTCTTCTCGAGTTTTTTCTTTGATCTCAACTTTTTCTTCATGGACTTCAGTAGTGTCTTTGTCTTTGTTTTCATCTTGAATCTCAGCAACAAAAACAAACTTTCTTTCTTCTGTCATAGCTCTCCCCTTAGCTGTTTTACGAACATTCTCTAACCGATCTTCTTCTGGATAAACTGTGCTCCAATCAAATCCTTCATCGGGATAGATTACTGCATATGCTCTTGACTTTTCTTTTGGTTTATCTTCAATCAACTTTGGCTCTTCTCTGCTTCGATGGTAGATCGCCTTTCGATAATAGTCATCGTTGAAAGGACGTTCATTTCCTTCAGCAACTTTAGAGTTTCTGCATTCTCTTTTGAAATGACCCTTTTGCCTACATCTGAAGCAGGTCACTTTGGATTTGTCAAATCCAAGCTTTGTTGATGCACCTCCAAGAAATTGTTTTCCGGTAATCTCCATATACCTCTGAGCTCTTCGAATACATCTAGCTAAACACCAACGGATGTCAATGAGCTCCATCTCTTCCGGATCAATCTGGTCGTAATCTTCTTTGGTCAATTCGGAGTTTCCAATTTTTCCAGCTACAAGACCTTCATATGACTCCAGAACAGATGCAAGGAAACTCATTTGTAGCTTAGCTATATTTATGCTCATTGCAGGAGAATTCTGCAGTTTAAGAGCAATGTTGCACATAATTTCTTCAGATTCATCAGAATTTGTCTTTGAAGATGAATGATATCCAGAATGATGACCTGTTGACGTTGTTGGTGGTTCTTTCATCTTTTCACCACTAAATGCTATTTTTGGTGAACCAACGCCTTTATCAGAAGGCACACTGCCTTTGTAGTACAAGCCAACATTCTGTTGATGTGAAGAATCAGTCATCTTGTTTTGCTTTTGTAGCTCCAGATCATGACTTTCAATCTTTTCAAACAAAGCATCAAGAGTAATTGTATCATACAAAGCATCATTTTTCAAAATAAAAACAAACGTTTGCCACTGATCAGCTCATGGTAACGCTTCAATCACTTTATATATAAGTTCTTCTCTTGTTTTCACTATCTCAAATCTCTCGAGTTCAAGTTTTAAATGGCAAAACCTCTCAATCATTTGCCTCACTGTCTCTTCTTTAATATTATCAAACAGATCAAATTCTTTCTTTAATAAAGCGATTTTATTCTTTTTAATCTGTTTACCCCCCACAGCTTTAATTCGTAAAGCTTCCCAAACAGATTTAGATGACCCATCATGTTTTAGTAATGCAAAAATATCATTTCTGATTGCTGACTGGATCAATGCTATCATTCTCTGTTCAGCTCCGAATTCAGATTTATCTTCTCTGGAAAACTTCTTGAATACAAGATCTTCGCCTTTATCATCTTTTGGTTTTTCATATCCATACTCCAAGCAGAACCAGCTTTCATGAGCATAAGCTTTCGCCCAGTTAATAAACCGTTCCTTCCACCATGTATAATCCTCAATACTTTCCAGAGTTGGTGGCTTTGAGTGAGTTCCGTAAAAGTTATCATGCTTGATGTTTTCGTTGATCGCCTTCGTGATTGTTTTTGGTGTAATATTTGTAACCTCATACGATTCGGTTGTGAACGCGTTGAAAAACGTGTTGTAGAATTCCTCAGCCATGATGTAAACCTGAACAGATAATCAAACAAACACAACCAATACAATCAATGTCAAATAAATTGTAACAGACTGACACTCGATCGACGTGAAATGATCCCGACACGAAATTTCACTTTTGGAGTGAAATAGCACATAAGGTACACTTTGAGCGAAATCAAGTTTCTTTGTGACACAAAAGCGAAACCACTTTTGACACAAAACCGAAAAAACTTTGTTGGTGCATTCATCTGTTGTCTTCGTCTTATGTCGAGTCTCGAGTTCATTGCGAAGTCGTTCAAGCATGATGTCATGATGACATCATCATCATGACATCATCATCTGTCGACTTCGTCTTGTATCGAGTCTAGGATTAGAATTGTTAGATTAGATCTTGATATACGAGAGTATATGAGGTTTTAGAGTATGTTTAATGTAATTTAGCTTGAAAGTGGTGATTTACCTTGAAAATGTCACTTGACAGTTTCAAGCTAAATCAAGGTTTCCCTTGAAAGTGTCATGTGTCATTTCAAGCTAAATCAAGGTTTCCCTTGAAAGTGTCATGTGTCATTTCAAGCTAAATCAAGGTTTCCCTTGAAAATGGCATGTCATTTCAAGCTAAATCAACACCACTATAAATAGCCTTCAAGCTAAATCATTTGTAACGTTTCTGAAATTCCATACCGAGGTGCTGCCGGTGTCAGGACTGATTGTAAACGATAGTATATCAATATAATCAGTGTTAAAGTGATACGCAAGCTGTTTCGCAATTGGTTTCTTAGTTTCCGCCTCTGAAACTGATAAAATCTCTTCTGAACGACTCGTTTGGGTCGCAAACCGATCCTACAAGTGGTATCAGAGCTCAGGAGGAAGAGATTTCGCCAAAACAGCTCGTTTTTGTCACTTTTTCTGATTTTCTACACCTTCTTTCAAAATCGAACAAATTTTTACAGTTAAAATCGGCTCAAATTCTCACATAACGTGCGTAAACATGTTTTAACAAACCCTTGAGAGTTTCAGATCTAAAATTGGCTTAAATCTTGTTCAATCGGACCAAAATCAGATCGATTTGCTGATGTCATGCAGATTTCGCTTGAAAAAGTTGATAATTGCGCTTGAAAGTTCACAATCTGATGGATTTCGCTTGAAATACGTGTGGATTTCGCTTGAAATTAGTTGTAGATTCTGCTTGAGTTGTTTTGCACGTGAAAAGAGCATTTGTTTTTGTGAAACATTAAAAGAAATTGGTCAGTGGCTCATGTGATTAACAAAGTTGAACGGTCCAATAGTTGTTAAAAGAGTTGTGGGGAGTTTAAATCAAATTGCATGGGCATGTGGTAATAATTGTTTGCATGTGAATAATTTTGGAGGTCAAATTAGAATTTAGATGTATTAAATTTGCTCGGACAAAAGTTTTTGATAAAAGAGTTGAAGTAATCGGTCAAATCAAATTTTTTTAAAAAAATATAGTTCACGTGAACACATTTGAATTGACCAATCAGTTGTCTGATCTACATGTGATAGTGTTCATTGTGTTCATTACTTGTCGGTTAAGTGGTTTGTGAAGTACAATTGGAATTAAGTTGATAGATAATATTGTAGACTATGGTTTGAAGTCTAGTGAATACATGTGTTGAACACGTTCTCGACCCATGTGATATTGCATGTGATCAGACATCATTTGAGGCACAATCAGATTTAAGTGTTTGAATAAGTTCTGTTTGAAAGACGGCAATGGTCTTTGATGAGAAGGAAAATCATGACCTTGTAAGGATAAATGATTGGTATCGAGGATATTTCAGTAGTTCTTATCAGAAATTACCCAAAGAGGTTTGGAGTAACCGGTTCGAATGTTTTCTGTGTAAGAAAGATGAAAAATTGGATGATTTGGAGAAGCGATTTGATTGTTTGATTGACCATTTAAAAGAAAACAAGATAATGATATCAGAATCTGAAATAGTATCAAAGTTTGCTAATGGATTACCAGCTGAATGGGATGATTTTTTGGAAAATCTAAGAAAAAATTCTAGTTTTTCAAAATTATCTTTAAGTAAATTCATCAGTAAACTTACAACACATATGGATGATAATGAAGAGAAAAAGAAAGGATTGTTGAATATGATAGAAAATAATTTGAAAAAATTAAGTTTGGATGTGGTTGTAGAACTGAACAAAAGAGTCTGTGTGTGTCTTAGTGCAAAAGATGTTATGAAATATGATATGAAGAGGGGTTGTTATATTGATGAGAATGCGAATCCTCTTGATTTCGTTAAAATCTTTTGTGCAGGAACATACAAAACAGAGACAAAGCAAGTTATAAAGAATGAAGAATTTGTGAAGCTTGGATCTTCAAGTTCAGAATCAGTGTGCTCTAAATGTGACAACTTTAAGGCTGATAATGACAAACTATTGAAAGATGCAGAAAGTTTGACATTGGAAGTCAAAAAGTTGAAGGATGAGAAGCAAGCTGATATTAACCAGATTCTTATGTTGCAAGGAAATTGTGAGAAGCTAAAAGTTAAAAATGTTAAACTGTTAAGCAATTTGAACAGTTTAACATTAGAAAACAAGATTTTGAAAGAGAAAAAAAAGGATTTTGAAAGCAAAAAGAAATCTTCAGAAGATGAAGATTTCTGGATAAAACTTGAGATCAAAAATTTGAAAGCAAATGAAACAAAATTTCAAGAACAGATAAAAGCTTTGGAAAATGAAAAGTCTGTTCTTGAAAACATTAAGATTGAGAATGAAAAGACAATCAAGTCTCATTTTGAGAGAATATCTCAGCTTGAAAATGAAGCTGAGAATTCAAGGAACAAAATTGATGAACTTGAAAAGAAATTGAAAGGTTTTGTGACTTCATCTGAGTTCCCCTGTCCAAAACCAATCAATTCTGTTCCAATAAGTGACAATGTCACAAACTTTGACAAAGTCAAAGTTGAAGATTGTGATGAGAAATCTGATGGTGAAAAAAAAAATTCGAAAAACAAAAATTGTTTTTGAAATTAAAAGAAAAGTTTCAAGAAACTGTTCCACAATCAACTGAAAAGGGAGAATGCTCTAAGCAAAAACCTTTGAAGAAGAAAGTGGAACAAAAACAAAAAGAGAAAATTTTGAAAAATGTTCAAAAAGATAATAAAAGCTCATCAAATCGATCATCCAATCGCAATGAAAAATTACAAAAATCGAAAAATGAAAATTCAAAAATTGTTGGCAATAAGTGGTGCAGGTCGGACCACAGTGCTCAAAAGCTAAATCCAGCAAACATGAGGAAGGAATATCACCAATCCAAATAATGCTATGATCTGAGCATCTGGTGTGAAAATGGTGATTGGTACGATAACAGAGTGTGTTACAGATGCGGTTATCAAGGACACATTGCTGTTAACTGCCAAGGTTGGAGTTATGAGACGAGGAGATGCTTTAACTGCAACATTAGAGGTCACATTGCCAGAGATTGCCCAAGGAGATCAAATGAAAGATTAAGGGTTAATTCTCAGAAGATGGCAAAGAAATCAGTCAATGTCAAGCCCAAAGAACAGAAGGTTCAAGAACCTAAATTTCAAGAAACGAAAGTGAAACTTTCTCAGGGGCAGAAAGACAGACTGAGGAAGAAGAGAAAGAAGGCGAGAGAGTATCTCGAGAAGATCTTGTCCTCGGGTTCTTCTGTTAGTAAAAATAAGAGTTCTGATGAATCGACTTCCTCGATGACAAAGTCAAGCAAGACGAATTCATCGGATACAAATCTGAGGACGAAAGAGGAAAAGAAAAAGAAGAAAATGGTCGGCGATGAATCTGACATGTTAAAGTCAGACAAGCCACCTTCAGGCGATGAATCTGACATGTCGAAGTTAGACAAGCCACATTCAGGCAATGATTCTGGTATGGTAAAACCAGAGGAGCCATTTGTTGAGGTAAAAAATGAGAATTCTGGTTTAACAATGGATGATGCAAATTTTCCACCATTGTTGAACAAGAATTCAAAATCACCCAAGGACAGTCAGGCTTGGGTGAAACTGTTTAAATAAAAAAACTGACTTGCCGGAGATCCCAAGTTGGTAATCGTGGATCAGGAATCGACATCATTCTTTATCATGTTTGTATAATGTGTTTTTGAGAAGTTTTGCAGGACTTGCCGGAACTCCCAGGTTTGTAAGCGAGGAGTAGGAATCAGCACCTTGAGAATTCAACTAACAGATGATGTTTGGTTGAAAATGTTTGATTGGATTGATCTTAAAAGTGGTAAATCAGGGACTTTAAGTTGTATCTGATTTTCTACAAGTGGTTGAACAACAAAATGATGAGTTTATCCCCTAACCTACAATTGGTTAAAATTAATCAACAAAACTTATTTTCTGGAAAAACCATTTTGATTAAACAAACTTAAGTGTTTTGAGATCACAATGGGAAATAGTTTGTTGTGAGGGGGGAGTTCTGATTGTTTATGCCAAGTGGATGTAGAATTGAGGCAATTCGATATCAGTTGTCATGTTTGTGTACAGTTTGTTTTCAAATTTCCTAAAATGTGTTTGCATTTTAGGGGGAGTAAGAAATTTTCAGAAAATCCAAAAACATTTGAAAATTTGAAAATGTCAAAAACATTAAAAAATTCAAAATGAGTTTTGTTGTAAAAAGAGGAAATGATAGTAGATCAGTTGGACTGTCACAGCATGCTAAAGAAATGTAAAGTTAAAATGTGATAAACGATCTCACTAAAGATGTGACGATAGGCTCAGCTAGACTAGTAGATTTGCGATAACGATACAAACTTAAATGAAAAAGCCTAGTTCTAGTGGGAAACATGGTCGAAAGCATAGTACTTAGTTTTGTCCTTCTTGACTGTGTACCTACTCAGTAATCGCTGATTGTCGAAAGACATAAAACTGGTTAAGTTTGTGAACTTTCACAACTTTGCTGAAAAGTCGCTGTGATTGTGCATTTTATTTTGCAAAGATTTAAACTTGTCTTATTTCTTTATTTTGTTTAAGCATCGGACATCCTCTGCGTATACGTGAGTATCGACCTGGATGTTGTTGCCTAAACGTTCTGCTTTATTTTCTTTGGTGTTTCGTTTAAGCTTTGGATCACCTCTGTGTATACGGGAATATCGACCTGGTGGTTAAAGCCTAAACAACTTCAACTTATTTTTATTTTCTTATTTTGTTTAAACATTGGACTTTCTCTGCGTATACGGAAGTATCGACCTGATTGTTAATGTTTAAACATTCTGCTTTGTTTTCGCACAAATCACAGTTGATAAAAGTTTAAAGGCATTACTTGAGTTAGTGTATTGCATGATGAGGGGATATGCTGAGATCGTGGGGTCCATAAGAACTTAGTGCTATCTTAATATATCTTAAAGTATCGGTAAGCAGATTGAAAGTTTTTAGATTGAGTTTAAGTGGACAACAATATTGTCAATCTATGTGAATCGTTTAGAACTTAATATGAAATCAAGCTTAACGGTGCTTGTGATGTGTATTAAAAACTGATATGATCCTCTTGCACAAACTCACAAAAATATTGTCTGTAAATATTTATTTATTGCATTTCATTATATTCAAAAATCCAAAAAGATTTTCGACAACTGATGTTGAAGAGCTGATTTTCAAAATTCCAAGTGCTGAATATGATGAACTGATTTGGGAGTGTGTGTACTGAATTGAAAAATTTTGTTTTAAGAAAGAAGTTGAGATTAGTTAATCAGGGTCATTAATTTGAACTTGATGTAACTATTTCCAGTATTTTTTTCTTATTGATTTAAGTAAAAACTTATGTGTTTGTGAAAGAATGTGTACAGGAAATGAGCTGATCAGAGATAAAGCCAGAGATTGATCTCAAGGTGATAGCTAATTCCAGACAGCGATCCCATCATGATGAGAGGGGGAGTCTGACGAGGTTAGAGCCAAAGAGAAGATCCTGGTATATGCTAAGAAAGAAAAAAGACTGATAAAGACTGAAGATGCGAAGACTCGACACTTAAGACTCGTCAACATCTGAGGGGGAGTCTGTTGGTGCATTCATCTGTCGACTTCGTCTTGTATCGAGTCTAGGATTAGAATTGTTAGATTAGATCTTGATATACGAGAGTATATGAGGTTTTAGAGTATGTTTAATGTAATTTAGCTTGAAAGTGGTGATTTACCTTGAAAATGTCACTTGATAGTTTCAAGCTAAATCAAGGTTTCCCTTGAAAGTGTCATGTGTCATTTCAAGCTAAATCAAGGTTTCCCTTGAAAGTGTCATGTGTCATTTCAAGCTAAATCAAGGTTTCCCTTGAAAGTGTCATGTGTCATTTCAAGCTAAATCAACACCACTATAAATAGCCTTCAAGCTAAATCATTTGTAACGTTTCTGAAATTCCATACCGAGGTGCTGCCGGTGTCGGAACTGATTGTAAACGATAGTATATCAATATAATCAGTGTTAAAGTGATACGCAAGCTGTTTCGCAATTGGTTTCTTAGTTTCCGCCTCTGAAACTGATAAAATCTCTTCTGAACGACTCGTTTGGGTCGCAAACCGATCCTACAAACTTGATGACTAATAAGCGAAACCCTTTGATGACTTATAAGCGAAACCCTTAGAATATTATGCCACAAAAGCGAAATCAGATTGTCAAATGAGCGAAACCTCTAGGTATTGTCACATAAGCGAAACCATGTTTGACAAATAAGCGAAACTAGAGGTCTTTGGTGTTCATATGAGCGAAACTACACTGACACATGAGCGAAATCACTCATATTCTTGTTCATTGGAGCGAAATTATATGGTCAAATAAGAGAAATCACACATTGTCCAAATAAGCGAAATTACTTCGGAAGATGATTTGGTCAATTTTTAGTCCGAATTTTGTCCTGTAACTTTCAAGGCTTTGTTAATATCCACTAATACACATTCTGTAAAAAATTTGGTCGATTTTAACCGTGGAAACTTGTTCAGATTGAAAAAGAAGGTGTAGAAGACAGAATGAGAATGATATCAAGCTAAACTCTTCTTCCTGAGCTCTGATACCACTTGTTGGATCGTTGTTTGACCCGATTGAGTCGATCAGAAGAGCTTTATGTCCAGTTCAAAGGCGGAATCAGAGAACTAGACTCGAAAACAGCTTGATACTATATAATCTGTCACTTTTATTGCATTTAACAATGATTACAACCTGGACTGACTTTGGCAGCACTTCGTTACAAGTTCTGGATCCGTGCCAAATGAACAAACAAGTGCACTATATATAGGATGGAGGTTTCGCTTTTATGACCTGTCCATATAAGCGAAATTTGTTGATATGGTTTCGCTTATATGGCATGTCCATATAAGCGAACCTACCTTCTTAACTCCTAAAACTCGTTTCTCGAACCTCGTGCACTGATAAATCTAATCTATCCTATTCTATTACATGATACAAGACGAAGTCAATAGACGTAATGCACTAACATTTTTCTTAAGTAACTTTTTTGTAGGATTAAGGGGAGTAAATTTTTATAATAAAAAACCCAAAAAGATTGAAAAATTCAAAAATGAGTTTCATGGAGTGAAAAGGAGGAATTGATAGTATATGAGTAGAATGTTTATCATATTTGAACTAAATTGCTAATTACGTTAGCTGATTCATTATATGATGTGTTGATAGGCTCAACATTAGTTAAAAGCTTGCCTAAATGATATAGAGCTAACAAACTGTAACTATGTGTGTGAACATCTCGTTGGCTTATGGTCTTAGTATTGTAATTTCATTTGATAGATTGCCAAGATTCTGAGATACTAGGTCTTTATATTACTTGTCATCTAGGGTATCATAGTCACTCTTTTATCTGCCTGGTGATGCTATCCTAGAACTTCAATGATACTTTACCAAAATGCATTGTCGCGTAAACCCTGGGCGTATTTCTTTTTGTGCCGGACTATCTTACCAAAAGGTATATACCATTAAGGTACAATTCCTCAAAGTCCAGCTTCAATCTCTTTGTATGTACGGTGTACTAACCTAAGTTCTTAAAGTCTTGCATTGGCCCAACTACAAATACAAGCAGTATATTCACATATAAGATGTAATTCTTGCGTACATTTTGATATGGGAGTATGTCGTGTGTGTGGGAACCAGTAGTTAGTAAGTTACTAAGTTATAACATTTAACTAATCGATATTGTGACACCTGTTCTTGTAATCATTGTAAACAGTTCAGTTGATCCCAATGCTTGTTTAATTATGTTTGACATTTTTCGTGTTTTGATTTTTGTTCAATTTCAAACTCTATATCGCTTTCTGGAGAGTTTTACTCAAACCAATGCGTAAACATAATCAGTTTAACACAAAAAACACTCCGGAACATCATTATATGCTTAACATACCTTAAATAACCTTTACATAACTTAGAAATAAGTTTTGAAGGCTATGGAAAGGCAAAATCAAGTTTATTCGCTTATAGGGACTAATTTCGACAAACTGCGAAAGTATGCCGATTCGTACTGTAACAGATAATCTGGAACATGATCATAAGTTAAACATACTATAAATATCCTTTACATAGCTTAGAAATAGGCTTTAAGGGGTTCGGTGTGCTAAAATAATTTTTTTTGTCATTCAGGGACTAAAAGCGTCAAAAAGGGCATAAGTTTGCATTTTCGCGCATATCTTACGTTCTGAATACATCCGGACATCCAAAAATTTTTTGTAATCACTAAAATAATTTATTTTAGTGATTGGTATGCTAAAACTTCATTCGTTTCGCAATTTGGATCGTTTTCGCGTCCGTTACGACTTCCGTCGTAATTAACCGAACAACAAAACCGTACGGCCGAACGAACCGACATCCAAGATATTTTTGAGCATATTTTAAGTTCCCTATACTTTAACTTCATTTTAGAGCCTTAAAATGAGGTTAGCGGGGCATAAACATATCAGAACGCATCAAAAATCAAGTTCGGAGACTCAGGGGCCTGTTCTGCCATTTTGTGAAAATATCTGCCAGCAAACCAGGTCCTTACGGACCGTATGGGCTTTCTTACGGTCCGTAAGCCCCTCCCAGTTCAGCATAATGTGTTTTCCAGCTTGTTCCAGCTGTTCCTCTCAATTACACATGGTTTTAAGCGTCCTATTGGCTTGTTTAGGAGTGCCCATGGTTTTAGAAATCATGGGGTGCATGTGTACGGCTTAGATCGAAGCTCGGTTTTCAAGAAACGATCCTAACGGTTCTACGAAAACTATAAATACCCCCAAGATTTTCACTTCAAACTCACACTTGATCTGCCTAAATTCTCTAAGTTGGAGTCCTTGCACTTCATACCCGAGAATTTAAGATCAAACCTCTATTCTTGGACCCGTTGTAAGTATTCTTTCGTTCTTTTACGCGTTTTAAGCGTGAAAGTCAAACATTGTTTGACTTTCAGCTTTGACCAGTTTATGGTCAACACGAAGTTCGTTTGAACTTCGTAACGTGAGCGTAATCACGATGGTTATAGTCCCTTGTGACTATACCTACTGATTACCACGTTATTTAGGCATAGTGGCGAGTCATAGTTTCGGTCAAAATGCGCGTTTATGCGTATTTTGCAACCAAACTATTCTTGGGTATTAAAACCGTTTGTTTTGATATCAAACTTGTTTTCAAACCTCGTTAAACATGTTTTAACATGTTTAGCTCGACACTTTAGGTTTAGTGCTTATATAGGGTCGTAAGATAAGCGATCTAAACAATCGTTTATACTTTCGAACCCGACCTGTTGGGTCGATCATTAGGATCCGACCAAACACATTAGGTGACCATAGTTTCATAGGGAATAACCTTCCAAGGTTATACCTTATGGTCACTAGGTTTAGTTAGTTGTATGATCGGTAAGTTTATATGCCTTAGGAAAATTACCAAAATGCCCTTTTGCGCCAAAATTCATTTTAAGCATATGTAACATAAAATTTGACCTCTAAACTGATTAGGCAACAATATTAGACATGTTAAGGCATATATTACTTGTCATAGGACTAGTTAGGCGGTCCGAATGCGTTTTATGCGAACGACGCGTTAAAGTAGCATAAGCTACCTAAACGGGTCGTAATGGGTCGTAAGCACTTAGGATAGGTTCCATTTTAGAATATAGGATTTGTTAAACCATATTACATGAGTTCGTATACTCATTTGGATTACGAAACCACATTTTATCCGATCCTCCGATTTAGGTCCGTTTATTAACGTAGTTACCTATATTAGGTGCCGTTTGATTCCGTGACCTTTCTAGCATTGCTTAGTGGTTATCTAAAGACTATTGAGCAATCTCAAGTGAGTACATAGACCCCTCTTTTACTGTTTTTTTCAAACATTTTGGGGTGAAACACATGTGCCTACTTGTTACTTTCGTGCTTTCCATGTTTTCATATCATATGCTTGTTATGTTTATTAGTACACTTATAGTACATGATTTCATTAAGTTTTTGCTATGTATGTCCATTTAGTGCATACTTAGCACATCGTTTTACAATACATTTTATGCTATGTATGTCCATTTAGTGAATACTTAGTACATCGTTTTATATTACATTTTAAGCTATGTGTGTCCATTTAGTGCATACTTAGTACATTGTTTTACATCACATGCTATGTATGTCCATTTGTTGCATACTTAGTACATTTGTTTTACATCACATGCTTACATTTTGGTATGACATTTGGTTTGTTTAAATGGGACAAAAATACATTCATTAACATTAGCTACGCCGTTCGTGAGTAGGTAGTGGTACCATAGGAATTGACAACTCCCGTTCCTGAAATCCTAGGTTTGTTTGGATGGATGGAATGACCGAATTCGATACACATAACTCAGATAAACCTTTAATTTGTTTAAGGGTTTATCGCCACAGTCTCAAAGCTTGAATGTATGCATTTTCACAATACCGCATAGATGTTTGTATCAGTAGAGCATGCATTTATTTCACAAAATATAACTTTGATTTAAACTATGTTTTACTTCAATACCTTGTTTTTGTGCACTTTACCTATGGTTTAGTTGATATATTTCGCTTACCATACATGACATTTGTTTACACATTACATGATTTACATTTGACATGAACATTTTGACATTGGTATACACATTACATAATTTACATTTGACATAAACATTTAACATTGGTTTACACGTTACATGATTTACAGTTTGACAATAGACAATTATTTACTCATAAACATTTAACATTTGTTTAAACAAGACATTTGGTTGGTTTGTTTGGGTAAGTGATTTAAGTAACGAGGCGTGTGTAATATGATAAAAGCATGGTGGATACGCCGCTGGTACTTCCTATATATAAGTGCTTTTATGATATTACATATCGTAGTGTTATTTAAATCATTTCAATTTAGAGACATTACATATTACATAGATAACAGATTTTCGCAAGACATTGTTTTACAAAACAGTTTATTTTATACAACTCATTTTACTTGGTTATTTAACTAACCATACACCTTTCTTTTATATAATCTGATTTCTTATCACATTTTCATATGATTTATAAAAGAAAAACACTTAACAAGATTCATGACAAATTTTTATCAAACATTTCTTTAAACCTAAGTCATGAATCCTATTTTCAATAAACCTATGTATCTCACATGCATTTTTATGCTGACGTACCTATTTTCACATGTGTTTTCAGGAGCTGGTGCATAGGTATGATTCAGGATACACTAGGGTGGACTCGGGCCTTAGTGACATAAAAGAAGCAAGATTAGTTTAAATAATGTTATGTACTCTTGTTTCTTTCGTTTAAGACAATGTAACTCTCTTGTTTGATAAATAAAACATAACTTTAATTACCATGGTTGTGAAACAATAATTCTGTTACAACACTCCCCGACGTTTCCGCCGCGGTTTCGTTGTTTTACGCGGTCGGGGTGTGACAGAATAGTTGGTATCAGAGCCAATGGTTATAGGGAATTAGGTTGTTAGTAATGCTTTGACCTAGACTATAACTTTTCTAGGACCCCAACACAAGTTATCTTGTATTTAGATCTTAAAACATGCACTTCACCTATCCTTAGGTGATTACCCAAAACAAGAACACAATTTTCCAAAACGATTTTTGAAAATCAATTATCTGTTTTTAAATGATTTGTTATAAGGTTTTGAACCCTTTAATTTTTCAGAATGATTTTGAAAATTTAATCATCCGTTTTTGAATGATTCTTTTGGCCTTGTGCCTTCCAAGTTTTCAAAATCTCGTCAAAGTTTTGGGTCTAAATAGTGTGAACACGTGCAAACTGGAAGGGTGAATGCCTGTACATCGAATTTTCTGTCTAAGGCTAGAGTGTTTGTACAAATCCACATAATCGGACCAGTCACTCTTACCTGGGAACTCTTGGGGTGAGTGTTCACTTATAGGCGAGCATGTCTTCGCGATACATTATTTTGACCCATTCACTTTGATTAGTCACTGTGTGTCGTTTGTTTGCTTTGTGGTACAAACAAATGACCACCATCTTTGTTTTTGTCGATTTTTATATCACCTCATTCTTTTCATCTAATCATCTCACCCGTTTTCTCTCATGTTTCCTCTTTTAGAATGCCTCCTCGATGCGAAAATCCGCTACCTAATGCCGAAATGGCAGCTATCATGGCGCAGCATATGGCTGCTGTACTCCCAGACATTATTGCTCAAGTGAACCAAGCCAACAATAACCAGAATGCTCCATGCAATTTCAAGAGTTTCAATTTGGCTAAACCACTCAAGTTTAGTGGTTTTGAAGGAGCAACTGGGCTCCTACAGTGGTTCGAGAGCATTGAGAGTATGTTTCCTCATGTTCAGTGTCCTGAAAATCGGAAAGTCGAGTTTGCTTCCAGTGTGTTTCAGAAGAGGGCTCTTACATGGTGGAATGGAGTTATGAGAGACCGTGGTGTTGAGGTTGCTTTAGCACAGACTTGGGCCGATCTTAGGGCTCTTATGATGAGGGAATTCTGTCCTCGTCATGAGCTAAGGGCTTTAGAACAGGAGTTTGATGGCTTGAAGCAGGATAGTGGTGAGCATCGGGCTTACATTGATAGGTATGAAGAGTCGAGCTTACTTTGCCCTACAATGGTTACCCCACTCGAGAAAGCTATCGAGAGGTATATTGATGGCTTACCTGACTCCGTGCAAGACATCGTCACTAGTAGTAACCCTACCACAGTTCGTCAGGCAATCGAGTTAGCTGCGACATTGACTGAGTCGCAGGTTCGAAAGCTACACAGGAAGGGTGACAAGGGTAAGAAACAGTCATCTGATAAGGGTGAAAGCAAGAAAGGTAAGGAATCTGGTTCCTCGAAAGGGTCTAGGAAGCGCAAGGCTTCCCATAATTTTGCTGTCACTGCCCAAGTCAATCAGGCAGCTCCCAATCAGCCTGCACAACCACCAGCAAAGAAACGGTATGCGGGGAATGCACCGTTGTGCAACAGATGCAATAGCCACCATCAACCGCAAGTTCCGTGTCGTTTCTGTACTAACTGTGGGAAGTCGGGTCATCTTTCTGATGTTTGTCGCTTTGCTCCCTATCAAGCAGCTCGTAACCCAGCTCAGCAGGCTGCTCAACCGCCTGCTCAACAGCAAGCACAAGCTGCACGACCTCATTTTCCTCCTGGTTCGTGCTACAATTGTGGAGACCTAACTCATTATTGAAACCAGTGTCCAAGGCTGGTTAACGCGAATCAGAACCAAGCTCAGGCTCGAGGTCGAGTCTTCAACATGAATGCTAATGAAGCACGTGTAGACAAGAGGTGGTGAATGGTACATTCTTTGTTAACAATTAATCTGCTTCTGTTCTTTTTGATTCGGGTGCCGATAAGAGTTTTGTGTCATTGTCTTTTGAGCCATTGCTTCACATGTCTAGAACCAAACTAGGAAAGCCTTTGACAGTAGAAGTTGCTAGTAGTGATCCCGTTGTTCTTGATTCTGTTCTCCGTAACTGCCAGTTGGACCTTAACAACCATCTTTTTCCTATCGACCTCACACCGATGCAACTTAGGAGTTTCGACGTTATAGTGGGTATGGATTGGTTAGCCAAGCATCACGCAGAGGTAGTTTGTTTCAAGAAGATTGTTCATGTTCCGCTCTCGACAGGTGAGATCCTACAGGTTCGTGGTGAGAAACCTGCTAATAGTCTCAAGCTCATGTCTTGTACTCAGGCTCGAAAGTATCTGCGAAAGAACTATGTGGCCTTTTTGGCACATGTCATAGCAGACAAAGGCAAAGGTAAGTCTATTCAAGATATCCCTGTTGTTCGGGATTATCCTGAATTGTGTCCTGAAGAGTTACCTGGTTTACCCCCAGCGCGCCAAGTTGAGTTCCATATTGATCTTGTACCTGGTGCGAATCCTATTGCCAGATCTCCATATCGTCTTGCACCGTCTGAGATGCAAGAGTTGTCTAAGCAGCTTCAGGAGCTTTCTGACAAAGATTTTATCCGTCCTAGCTTTTCACCTTGGGGTGCTCCCGTTCTTTTTGTCAAGAAGAAGGATGGATCCTTCAGGATGTGTATCGATTATCGTGAGCTTAACAAGCTTACCATCAAGAATCAATATCCCCTACCTCGCATTGATGATCTCTTTGATCAGTTACAAGGTGCTACTTGTTTTTCGAAGATTGATCTGCGTTCTGGGTATCATCAGCTTCGTGTGCATGAAGAAGATATTCCCAAGACTGCTTTCCGCACTCGTTATGGGCATTATGAGTTCACAGTTATGCCATTCGGTTTGACTAATGCTCCTGGTGTTTACATGGACTTAATGAATAGGGTCTGCAAGCCTTATTTAGACAAGTTCATCATCGTTTTCATTGATGACATCTTGATATATTCTAAGATGCAAGCTGATCACGAGCAACATCTTCGTCTTACTCTGGAACTCCTGAAGAAAGAGCAACTTTTTGCCAAATTCTCCAAGTGCGAATTTTGGCTTAAGGAAGTTCAATTTTTAGGACATATCGTCAACGAACAAGGTATTCATGTAGATCCCTCCAAGATTAGCGCGATTAAGGATTGGGATACGCTTACTACACCAACTGAGGTTCATTCTTTTCTTGGTCTCACGAGTTATTACCGTCGCTTCATCAAGAACTTCTCAAAGATTGCAGTTCCTCTAACTGGTCTAACTCAGAAGAACAAACCCTTTGAATGGGGAACCAAACAAGAAGAAGCGTTTTAGACCTTGAAGCAGAAGCTTTGTGATGCACCTATTCTATCTTTGCCTGAGGGCAATGATGATTTCGTCGTGTATTGTGATGCATCCAATTTAGGTCTTGGCTGTGTTCTCATGCTTAGGAACAAAGTCATAGCATATGCATCGAGGTAGTTGAAGATACACGAGAAGAACTACACCACTCATGATCTTGAGTTAGGTGCAGTTGTACTCGCTCTCAAGATCTGGAGACACTATTTGTATGGTACAAAATGTGTGGTTTTCACTGACCACAAGAGTCTTCAGCATATCTTTAATCAGAAAGAACTCAACATGAGGCAACGACGTTGGGTTGAACTTCTAAACGACTATGACTGCGAAATTCGCTCCCATCCTAGTATGGCGAATGTCGTGGCTGATGCATTGAGTCGTAAAGAACGTGTCAAACTTCACTGTGTCAAAGTTCGATCTGATATCCAATCTTGCATTTCTCAGGCTCAATATACTTGTGTTTCACAAGACTTGATGGGTAAGGAATTACCCTATCACATTAAGCCTGATCTCGAGCTGAAAGACAATGGATTGTATTATTTCATGGACCGTTTGTGGGTCCTAAGTCAAGACAATATTCGCACCTTGCTTATGGATGAAGCTCATAAGTCTCATTATTCTATTCATCCTGTCTCAGACAAAATGTATAAGGATCTTTGTACTTAGTATTGGTGGCCTGGTATGAAGAAAGACATTGCCTTATATGTATCAAAATGCCTTACTTGTCTTAATGTTAAGGCTGAACATCAACATCCTTCTGGTTTATTGGAGCAACCAGAAATTCTAGTTTGGAAATGGGAAAACATTGCTATGGATCTTATTACCAAACTTCCACGCACAAAGAGAGGTCATGATGCCATCTGGGTAGTTGTTGATCGTCTTACAAAGTCAGCGCATTTCTTGCTGATCCGTGAGGATCTATCTGCTGACAAGCTTGCTAAAATTTATGTGGATGAAATTGTATCTAGACATGGTGTTCCTTTGAACATTATTTCTGACAGAGATGCTCGGTTCTCGTCTCATTTTTGGAGAACCATGCAGTCTGCTATGGGGACCCAACTTAATCTGAGCACAGCTTACCATCCACAATCAGATGGCCAATCTGAAAGAACAATCCAAACTTTGGAAGACATTCTTAGAGCTTGTGTGATCGATTTTGGTGGTAGTTGGGATTCGTATCTTCCGTTGATTGAATTCTCCTACAACAACAGTTATCACTCTAGCATCAACACGGCTCCTTTCGAGGCTCTCTATGGTCGAAAATGTCGTTCACCAGTCTGCTGGAATGAGATTGGTGAGGCTCAGCTTACTGGACCTGACCTCATTCTAGAGATAACAGATAAGGTTAAGAAAGTTCGTGATAACCTTCAGACAGCTAGAATCCGTCAAAAGAGTTACGAGGACCAACGACGCAAGCCCTTGGAATTTCAAGTCGGTGATCTCGTATTACTTAAAGTCTCACCTTGGAAAGCTGTGATCAGATTTGGAAAGACAGGAAAACTTGCACCTAGATATGTTGGACCATTCAAGATCGTCGAAAGAATCGGTAAGGTAGCCTACAGACTTGAGTTACCTCCTGAACTTGGAAATGTTCATCCAATCTCAAGAAGTGTCTAGCTAATGAGAACCTCCACATACCACTTGACGAAATTCGTGTTGATAACACGATGGATTTTGTTGAGAAAACTGTGGAAATCTGTAGGATCATTTTCAGACCCGAACGAGTCGATCAGAAGAGTTTAACTCGACACGAAAGGCGGAAACAGACGTGTAGAGGTCAATTCATCAAGATTTACACTATAAACTGTTGTATGATTGATTTGATGACGTTTTACAACCTGACAATACTTCGGCAGCACTTCGTTGCACAAACCGGAAAGTTACAAATGAAATGGACATGAGAGGTATTTATAGGTGAAGCTATTCCGTTTGAAAGTGGCATGACATGCTTCAAACGGGATGGCACTCCTCAAACGGAATTAGCTCAATCACATCTAAAACCTACCCTATTTCTCGTATAATGCGCCCTGGTCTAACAATTTCAATGTAAGACTCGATACAAGACGAAGTCGACAGACGCATGCACCAACAGACTCCCCCTCGAATGTTGACGTGTCTTCAGTGTCGAGTCTTCAACGTCTTCAATCTTTATCAGTCTGAACGTGTAAGCATCCTCAAACTTTATCTCTTTCTTCTCTTTCTTCCAGAATCACAATCTGGATCTTAGCTCTTTCCACATGTGTCTTTAGACTCCCCCTTTCGTTATGCTGGGATCGCAGTCTGGCTTGTTGAAATCACATAATCTTCAGGTATCGGAACCTGGCACTCTATCTTCAGGTTCAAGATCGAAACCTTGCTACACCTGCACATTCTTAACCTAGAAGTAAATTTCACAAATTTAACAATTTGGCAGATTTATATACAGACTCTCTCTCAAATTTAAACCAGAATGATTTATCAATGATATTTCTGATGAACCACTTGTATCAAAAAATATTCAAAAATTTTTCTCATTTAAACACAATCTCCTCCTCATTACATGCTCATCATGTTTAGCACTTAGAATTTTGACAGTCAGCTCTCCAACATCAGTTGTCGAAAATCTTTTTGAATTTATCAAACTTTATGCTAAAACACACTGAAAATCTTTTTGGATTTATGAAAGAAATGAAATGCAGTAAAGAAATATTTACAGACAATATTTTTGTGAGTTTGTGCAAGAGGATCATATCAGTTTTTGACAAGTCACAAGTACCGTTGAGCTTAGTTACACATTAAGAATTAAACAATTCACTTAGATTGCCGATATACTGATCCACTTAAATTTTCACACAAATTTCAACTTATTCAGGATATGAGTTAGGTGTTTTAAGGACTTAAACTCATTCATGTGTCCCACCTCTTGAATATACTCCCGTATCCAGATCCCAATATTCAGTCTTACAGGTGAGTATACCACTTGTAGGACCGGTTTTGACTCCGAAACGATTGCGAAACGAACGTATGACGTGCGGAATCCGTACACGAACGCGACCTAACACACACGATGTAAAATAAATGTGATTCTATTAGAAATCTAACAAGAACAAGCACCTTGAATCACTTTCTCTCTCTACATTCTCTCTCTAGATCTAGAGTTCTCCTAAACACACATGAGCCAAAAGTCTCTAATCTAAACATAAAGCTCCTATTTATAGGCCTTGGCTTTTAATGAGATTTCTCATTAATTACAATATTGCCACCTTACCTTTTGTCTAGATATTACATCATAACGACTCGTTTTCTTCTGTTTCTCGCTACGGCTCGGATTGACGAAGGCGATAGACATAAATGCACTAACAAACTCCCCCTTGGATATTTCCGCAGTCAATCTCGATCATTGAGTCAAACTCGTAGCGTCTTCTCTTTCTCTTTTAGTCTTCTTGAACAGAATCCCGGTGGATCTGTCTTCAGCTTCAGCTTCTTCTTTCTGTAGACTCTTTTCTTAATCAGGCTCCCCCTTTCGTCAAGCTTCCGTGCTTTGGGATCGACACCTGGCTTTCCGTATACAAGCTCTTCTGGAATAGTTACATGGCTTCTAGAATCCACGCTTCCTCTTGCGTTGAGCTCGTCTTCAGACTCCCCCTTAGACTCGGCTCTCTGGATCGTAGTCTGGTACAACATCTGCAATTCTCAAACATTTATAAGTAACAACGTTTTGAACATTCAATTTTCCATAAATCGTAATCTGGCTCTATTCAACTTTCTAAATCACTTCCCCTATCAACAATCTTTACAGATTTGGCAGTGTTAAGTATCCAAAATCCCTCACAGTTAATCATCCAAGTCCAAACTAATGACCTTGGAGATATCACAAACTGTTTTTGATTTTTAATTCAAGTTTCAAATTAATGAACTTGTTTTATTTTCAGAAACACAATCAGTTTACTTAGATTTTGAAACTCAGCATTTCAGACATCGGTTGTCGAAAATAAAGCAGAATCAAAAATCTTTTTGTATTTTCTGAAAATATAAAGCAATAACGAAATATGTACAAACATATTTACAGACAATATTTTTGGTTGAGTATGCGTCAGAGGATCATATCAGTTTTTGACAAGTCACAAGTACCGTTGAGCTTAGTTACACATTAAGAATTAAACAATTCACTTAGATTGTCGATATATTGATCCACTTAAATTTTCACCCAAACTTCAACTGATTCAGGATACGAATTAAATGCATTAAGAACTTAAACTCATTCATGTGTCCCACTTCTTGAATATACTCCCGTATCCAGATCCCAATATTCAGTCTTACAGGTGAGTATACCTAGATGATATCTGTAAGGGGAATAAATTATAGTACGAAACCGTGAGAGCTCAGGTCAGAACTTCCGTTCAGCAGAGAGTTGACGGCTCGACTTTTGGTGTCTCCCCTTTAGAGGATCTTTTCTTCAACAACAATGATTATCAATTTTATTGTTTCATCATTTTTGCTGAGGGTGGCGCTATATTTCAAGCAAGCAGAAAGTATTATACGGGGACTAGGCCATTGCTTCCGCAAAATCAGAAGTCCTGGGATAATACCCCAGATATCACTAAGCATAAAGACCTAGTATCTCAGAAAGAGGGGTCCTTCAAACGAGATTTCAGGGGTTACCTATATATCCAAGTAGTGTTCCCCACGAAATAAGCAAGTTTGAATTTAGGTTTATATCCCGAAAAAGTTTACTAAATATATAAAAATCTATCGACACATCCATGGTGAGATCGTTTAACACATTTTAACTTTTCAATTCTTTAGCGTACTGTAACTGTCTACTGATGTACTATCATTTCCTCTTTTTACGCAAAAATTCAATTTTTGAATTTTATCATGTTTTTGGCTTTTTCAAATTTTCAAATGTTTTTGTATTTTCTAACAACAATACTCCCCCTAAAATGCAAAATCATTTAAAGAAAATTTGACAACCAATACTGATAGCTTTGTCTCGCCATCCATTTTCTGCTTTTCATGCACTGATTTGCAGAAAAACTAATATACAATACCAACAATTACCCCCATGATTTACAACCCATTGATTTTCGACAGTTTGAAAACCGTTTTTCAATCTAGTGAAAGTAATCATGTTTGTTCAGCCGTGAGGGTTTTGGCGTATTCAGTCAACACATATTTTTGTATTTTTGAATATTTTTGACAAAAAATTAAAAACAAACATATTTTTGGTTTTTTATTTTTTTTCAAATTTTTAGAATTTTTGAAAATATTGTTTATTTATGTACATAAAAACAAATAAACTCCCTGTTTCAACCAACACAGGGTCCAGCAGCAGCCTCCTCCTCTTGTTGTGCCAGGCTGCTCTGAGTTCCAAACTCACAATCTTTAAATTCCATGAGCACCTGCACAAACAAACTACTCAATTACTTGAACAATTTAGCCCAGGTCTTTTGAACCTTAGGCATTTCAACACAATATGTATCATGTAATTTCGGAATATCTTTGTCATCAAGGACTTTTTCAATTTTGACTTCAACTTTTTCATCTTTTACCGAAGTCATTTGTTTCTTAACACTCCATGTTTGACCTTTTGGAGTACCTCTTTTGTAAAAATAAGACTCTTTTTGAACATTTTGTTTTTGAACAACTTTTGGTTTCCAAAACTCTTGTGGTTTTGTCATATCAACAGTTTTTTTCAACTTTGAGTTGTTCTGACTCTGGGTGTATGAGAATTCCAGGTCTGTCTAGAATCGAACCTATATGGGTTTGACTTCCAATTTTGATTCGAATCAAACTTGTTTGTGTTGTACCTCCAAATTTGTTTTGAATCAAATCTGGTTGACCTTTGTCTCACATTCTCAGATTTTTGTTTCTCAGCATCAATCTTCTTTTTGTCAACATCCACAGGTTTCAGATTTGGACACTTTCGTGCAAGATGTCCTATCTGATCACATTTAAAACATGTTCTCATGGACACATCTTTGACCTGTGGTTGTTGCTTTTTCTTTTTAGCTAAGAACTCTTCAATAGACTGTTGTCCAATTTTAAGTTCTTTTTCTTTTTCTAAACTGTCTCCTTGAACAAAACTCATTTTTGCTTGATAATTTGGCGTTTCATTTTTGTTTCTATTCTGTTTCTTCTTATAACCCAACCCAGCCTTTATGTTTTTCTTCTTGTAACTAGGTTTGTTATAAAAAGTTTTGTGACCTTTTCCAGCAAACTTTGAAATCTCAGACTTTTCAATCTCAACCATTTTGAAAACTTTATCAACCTTTTCTGAAATCACATTCTGAATTGGGAATACAACATCTAAGAACAATTTGTCCGATCCAATCATGGTATAAACCAATCCTTTTGAATCATCATTCAAACTTTTCTCCGATTTTGTGTTTTTCAGATAACTATCATAAAGATTTCCTTCATCTTCATCATGTGATTCAGATTTACCTGTATCAACTGACTTTTCTTTCAACACACTTTCAACGACTTTACCTACCACCTCTGAATCATGAGAATCATCAGATTTGGAATAGGTTATGTCAATGTTGTCTGGCAATTGGTCTACCATGTTGAAAGCTTTTTCAACCTTTTCCTCATCATAAAATGCAAACTTTTCCGGTGGTGGAACTTGATGAAACTCTGAGCCAATGCCTTTCTTGTTTTGCTCAGACTCACCATCTCCCAGTTTTATATTGAAAATTCGTTCAAGCACATATGACGACACGTGATAACTCTTTAACTTGTTGTTATCCTGTTCTAAATCAGCAATCTGTCGCTTTAGCTTAGCAACATCCTCAATATAGGAATTAACAACATCTTGTTTTATGGAATACATTCGTTTAAGTTCTTTAGTTGTTTCAGAAAGATAATTCATTCTTGATTGAGCAAATTTCATTTCATCTTTCACTTTTTCATATGACTCTTTTGTAATGTGATATGCTAATTTTATTGAGTCATATTCTTTCTTCATTTCTTGACAAACAATTTCCTTTTGATCATATTCTTCTGTCTTTTTCAAAACATTTTATTTCAAAACTTCATTTTCTTTTTCTAACTTTTTGCATTTTTCCAAAAGTTCTTCTTCATTATCTTTAAAACTTTTCCGTTTTCCAACATTTCTTTGCATTTATTTTTGAAAACTTCTTGAATTTTAATAAATTGTTTGTCTTTTTCAGTACAAGCACTGCACGTTTCCATGCATTTCTGGCACTGTTCAACAGTTTTCAAGATTTCAGAGTTAGAATTTACCTCAGTGATTGGCACTTCGGTGTTTGCTGCATCTTTCTAATCAGCATCATTCTTCTTTCCTTCAACACCAACTTCTTCACCAACATCACTAGTTTCCAAATTCTCATTCTTCACTTCTTCTTTCTTCTTAGTTTCTTCAACTTGCTGCTCTTCAGTAACAGCTTTCTCAACTTCTACATTCACCACAACTTCTTCTTTCACTTCCACAGCTTTCTTCACATCTTCCTCAACAACTTTCTTTAATTCTTCAACCATACTCTCAACATTCTTCTCCATTCTCTCTTAATCTCTCTTTTTCAAACTCGATATCATGACTTCTCTTATGAGTTTTTCCAGCTTTTCCTTATAATTTTTGTCTTTTACAACATTTGAATAAAATTCGCCGACCCGAGGAATTACTAGAAGAACATCATCAAAAACTATGTCCTTCTTGGAAACAACAGGTTCACCATATCTTTTGACATAACACTCTCGTTTCTTATCCCATCTTTTGTATCTGACAGCCTCTTCATATTCTCTTTGCATATCATTCATTCTGTTCGCAGCCATTCTTATTTCTCTGTCTGTTTTCTCACTCAGAATTTCTTCTCTGGTTTTCTCTTTGATTTCAGCCATGATACTATCTTCTTGAATCACCTGAAACAAACAAACAACAAAATCAGTTCAATCACTAACAATCAACTGAATCAAACAAGTATCCGATCGAGTGAGTCAACAAAAGTCAACAAAATGAATATGTAACAATGGATTGGGTGGGGATCCGCTTGGACGAGTATCCGACGCTTTGACCTGAATCATAACAACAAATGAAATGATTAGGATCGGGTGGTAATCCGTTCGGATTGCCACTCGATTTGTTGCACTTTAAACTCTAACAAACAAAATGCCTTGAATCGGATTGTGATGACTTTGAATAGGGTGGAAATTCAATCAACCTACCACTCGATTGATAACACTACACGACAAAAACTTTTGGATCTCAACAAATAAATGTGATTTTCAAAATATACACATGCAATGCATTAATGATTTCACATGCAGTTTGATATTATCAAAGACAATTTGCCGACAATCTATAACACACAAAATCAGTGATTGGGCCGAAAACTGAAGTCACATGGACCTTAACACTTTAGCTCGACTGATTGAACCGATTAATATGTTTTATCAATTCAATTAATTGTGCCGACAATATCTACTGATGCTATTTATTTTAACTTCTCGAATCACAAGATCTACTGATTGGGCCAATGGTATGGTGGGGTGACAACAATACTAGCACGCCAACAAACACCAATTGTTATTAAGAATCTATTGGGCCTCTATATTTGAATCACATGGGTCGAAACTGTTGTTCACGCTAACTCATTCAAATGCCGATGATTATCACATGCAATTGTCAGATGTCACCACACATTTAATTGTTTATTCTCACATGCACTTATCCAATTTTAAATGAAGTCTAATTATTAGATCACATGCAATCTCTTAATTCAAATCACATGACACTATAGTAATTGATTATATCAATATAATTCTTTATTTAAAATGGCCGACAAACTATTCTCGATTTAATATGTTTATTCAAATGTCCGACAATTCTTATTATTCAATTGGACCAACATAATATGAATTTATCAAATCAAGAACATCACGTGAACTGCTGAAACATTTTCAAACTAACCACTTTCAAACGTAATGTCAGTTTTCAAACGGAAAGGTGATGTACAAACGGAACTAACACCAATTTCAAACGGACCACACGTTTCAAACATAATCCAATGCAATTTCAAACGGGATACCAGATTTCAAACGGAATGGTTCAGTTCAAACGAGATGACCAGCCAATTTCAAACGGTATGTCAGATTCAAACGGACTCTCGCTGTTTCAAACGAAATCAAACGTAAAAACTCGAATTTCTCCTAAACGGCTAGGAGTTTGAATCTGAAATTTGGTAGGGTTGTAAATCAGATGTTTTCGCACAACATATCAGAAAATCAGCCGATTTGGACCGTAAAAACCCGTTCAATTTGATGATTTTCAGTGAAAAACGTGAAAAAAATGAAAAAGATGAAGAAGTAGATGAAATTCGGATCTGAATCTGATGATTTTCTGCGCGGAAATGTGTGATAGATCAGTGCAATCAAGCTCCTGCTCTGATACCACTTGTAGGACCGGTTTTGACTCCGAAACGATTGTGAAACGAACGTATGACGTGCGGAATCCGTACACGAACACGACCTAACACACACGATGTAAAATAAATGTGATTCTATTAGAAATCTAACAAGAACAAGCACCTTGAATCACTTTCTCTCTCTAGATTCTCTCTCTAGATCTAGAGTTCTCCTAAACACACATGAGCCAAAAGTCTCTAATCTAAACATAAAGCTCCTATTTATAGGCCTTGGCTTTTAATGAGATTTCTCATTAATTACAATATTGCCACCTTGCCTTTTGTCTAGATATTACATCATAACGACTCGTTTTCTTCTGTTTCTCGCTACGGCTCGGATTGACGAAGGCGATAGACATAAATGCACTAACAGTGTACCACATATGATATCTGTAAGGGAATAAATTATAGTACGAAACTGTGAGAGCTCAGGTCAGAACTTCCGTTCAGCAGAGAGATGACGGCTCGACTTTGGTGAGTCGCCTTTAGAGGATCTTTTGTTACAACAGCAATGATTATCAATTTTATTGTTTCATCAATTTGCTGAGGGCGGCGCTATTTTTCAAGCAAGCGAAAAGTATTATTCGAGGACTAGGTCAGAATTTCCATTCAACAGAAGTCCCGGAATAATACCCCAGATATCACTGAGCATAAAGACCTAGTATCTCTGAAAGAGGGATCCTTCAAACGAGATTTCAGGGGTTACCTATATATCAAAGTAGTGTTCCCCACGAAATAAGCAAGTTTGAATTTAAGTTTATATCTCGAAAAAGCTTACTAAATGTGTAAAAACCTATCGGCATATCATCAGTGAGACTGTTTAACGCTATTTAATCATTACATATCTTTAGCATACTGTGACTGTCTACTGATGTACTATCATTTCCTCTTCTTTGACACTAAAACTCATTTTTCATTTTATCATGTTTTTGTCTTTTTCAAATTTTCAAATGTTTTTAGATTTTCTGAAAATTTCTACTCCCCCTAAAATGCAAACACATTAAAGGAAAATTTGAAAACAAATTTTGATACTCTACCTGTACAATTTGTTTTCCTAAAAAAAATTGACAACCGATATCAAATCGCTTCAAATCGCCATCCACTAGGCATAAACAATCCGAACTCCCCCTTACACAAAACTATTTTCTCATTATGATTTCAAAACACTTAAGTTTGTTTTAACCAAAATGATTTTTCTGGAAAATAAATTTTGCTGATTTTACCACTTGTAAGATTAAGGGTTTGGTTCATCACATTGTTCTTCTAATACCCCTTGTAAGTTTGGTCCAATCAAGTTCAACCTAATGACCTTGATTAACCATTTGTATGAAAAACAAGTACAACTTAACGTCCTTGATTTACCACATGTAAGTGAAAACCTCTGTACCAGTTGTAAAAATACAATCACCTGTATCAAGTGTAGGAATAAAACATCTACACTAGATGATTTTACCAACTAGGATGCCGATTCCTGCTTCACACTTACCATCCTGGAAGCTCCGGCAAGTCACACTTAACCTGTAAAAAAATTCATTCATTATAAGATTCATTCATAAAATCAATTATCAAGAAAGATGCCGATTCCTGATCCACAATTACAAACTTGGGATCTCCGGCATAGTCAGATGATTAAGGGAAAAGAATTTCCACCCAAGTCTGACCAACCTTGGGTGTTTTTAGCTCCTTTAGCTCTTGTTCAGTTGGGTTAAAAGTTGCTTTCTTTGATGCGTAAAAATCTTTAACCCCTTTTACTTTCCCATCAAGCATTTTCCCAAAAATTTTCTTAACATTTCTATTGAAAACTTTTTCAAAATCAAATTCCTTTTTATCAGAAAAGAATTGATTTAAAATCTCAACCTTACCAACCTTTTGCTTAATCTTTTCAAACGTCAGTGATGGAAATTCATCATCATTCACTGAAGATACAGAATTTACCTCTTTTACCTCACCTTGTGGCTCTTCTAGCTTTATGGAACCAGATTCATCGCCGACTTTTACATCACCCTTCTTGACAACCCACATTTGGTTATCTTTTGCTTTCTTTTTGTAAAAATTCTTTTTAGAACATTCACCAACCTCATAAGTTGAATTTTCAAACATTTTGAATTTTTCGGTTGGTGGTTCAACATCAACGACTATTTCTTTCAGTTTTTCAGAAACTCCCTGTTTAATCTTAGCATTTTTCAGACAGTTCCATGCAATGTGACCAACTTCATTGCATTTGAAACAGGTTCGAGTCTCTTTTGGATGAAACACTCCAGTTCTATTCCTTTTCTTCTCAGCAAGAAACTCCTGGTTTGATTGTCTCCAAAAAGGTTTCTTCTGTTCTTCGTCTGCACTTCCTCCGGAAACAAATTCTGTTTTTGAATGCATCGAACGTCGTGATAATAAAAAGTTTGGAATAAAGTAGCGTGAAGTTGGAGAATCAAACTTGTTGCCACTAAGAGGTGATAAGATCGAGTTTGCTTGAGATAGAAATTGAAAATTGAAGGATTAAGTTCCATAAAAGTGTCACTTTTGTTGAAATTTTTGACCGATAGGGGTTGTAGGATGCTCAATTTCGTGAATTTCTGCCCACACGTTTAAACCCAAAACTAAGCGTTAGCATTGATGGGTGTTTGAGAAAAAATTTAGACGATGAATATGTTACCTTGGGGGTACTTTATACAAGGTGAGAAAGGTTGTGCTTGCCGTTTATAAAAAAATAGGCTTTGGAAAAGTTTGGCGACTACTGAACTTATAGATAATCACCTTCGTTGGTGTTGGCATTTATAGGTTGGGTGACTAAGTCTAGAGCATGCGTAGGCATTGGGTTGACTGTTGGAATGGTAGTAGTAGGTTAGTTGGGTGGTAGTTGATAGCATGGTGTCAGGTTCCGACTAAATGGCTATAGGTATGGCACTTGGTCATTCGTCTGGCCATGAAGGCTAACATTTTCTTGTTAGTGCTTTGGTTGGAACCTCTTCGTGAGTTGGAGTGAGGGCCAGAAGACATCTATAATATGACATAAGAGGGTGATGAGACTTTGATCAAATGGGTTTTATTAAAATTTATTCAAGTTGTGACATAATGGTGTGTATAACATATGTTTGCATGTTTCACATAAGCATGTAGTGATTCAAATACTGCATGTAGGCACGTGTGATTTCAAATGGTTTCACATAATGAATGATGTAGTCATGTTGATATAAATAATGAGACATGAAAGAGTATAAATTTCGTTTGTTCTCGATTGTTGTTAAGTGTTTTAGATTGCGGGAGACGTGATTTGTGTAATCGAATTTGAAACGAGTAATGATCAAATGTAAAACACATTGAAATTGATGTAACATAAAAGGGATTTCAATTCGTAAAACGTGGAGAGTCTCGGAACAAAACTATGAGTAAGCCGAAGTATTCGAAATTTCTCTAGAGTTTGGGAATACGCTTTGGCCTAATAGGTAGGATACTCTCGCCGAAAATTCGGTTAACGGTATTCACCCTTCCAGTTACTACGTATCCCTAGTCAATTGAAAATTAGAGACTTTGGTGAGATTGAAAATCAAGGAATGGAACTAATCGTCAAGATGTGGATTTCACTCCTAGCTTGACGATGTTGTTCCTAAGTGTGGTTAGTTCTTACCAATGAGAAGTGAATTTCGACTCGTTGGTAAGGTCCATTAGAGTGAGCATAGGAAATTTCCATCAATGTAAAGAAATCACTCCTAACTTGATGGTAGAATTTCGTGAAAATAACATGTAAGGTGGATTAAAAGTCGTCACCAAATGTGGGAATCACCCCTATTTTGGTGAGTCGTTTCGATTCTGGAATAAGAGTGTCTTCAAGTGGTTCATGTATTAGTATACAATTGCCTTAGGAAAGACATATAATTTGAGACAAAAGAAGAGATAGAAACAAATAGAAAGAAGTTGGTAATTTTAATATCATAATCAAGAATAGTCAAACAGGTTCTTAACTATAGACTACGTCAATCATGACAATTTTTCCTAATTCACTATAGTTATGGCTCTGATATCAATCTGTCACACCCCAGCCGATTGCGGAATCATTGGGCAATGAGCGAATGGATGATTGCTCAAAGCATCATAACAATTGAAAATTACAATATTTAAATAAAACATTTTTATTTCATAAACTCAAATTCGTACATTGTCAAAAGAAAATAAATTACATCAATTCAAATATTCAAACAAAAGAAAACTAATTTATTCATGCGTTTCTAAATCCACCTAGTAGATTTCTTGAACATTATAATCAATTCCCTGCAATATATGAATAATAAAGGTCAACAAAATAGTTGGTGAGCATACAAGTTTGTTCTACATAATATAAAATAAAATGTCTCAATCTAACATGGCAATTTGTATACTACTAGCACGTGTAAACTATCAATCAAACTAAGTGTCCACTAGCACATCCTTTCCACATAAGGGAACAAGTCGTATAAGATTGAATACTTAACAATACCACATAAGGGAGGTGTGCTACTCCTATAGCGCTATAATTGTTAAGGTAGGCGATTGAGTACACAAAATTGACATCTAGCATGTATGTATGACAACTAGCATGTATTCATAGATTGAATGTTTGAATAATG
Source organism: Helianthus tuberosus (assembly GCA_030545235.1). NCBI lineage: Eukaryota > Viridiplantae > Streptophyta > Magnoliopsida > Asterales > Asteraceae > Helianthus > Helianthus tuberosus. Next base: position 114,155,610 of record CM060399.1, read on the forward strand.
TGATTGATTGTGTGTGTGTGAGTTTTTATAATTTCATATATTGCCACCCAAAGTGTGTTTAAAGGAAAAAAGGGTTCGAATATACTCACTGTTTGCAAGTGGTTTCCACAAATGTGAGATGATCGTCTTGAGAGGTTGAAGCACCAAATTATCCTAACAAGGATGAACAAGGTGTGTAACTACAAGGATTGAGAAGTTGTAATGTAAATGAGATTTGAATAAGAAATAAATAATAATAATAATAATATATGAAAATACAAAAAATTATTATCTTGATTAAACACTCACTTTGGACACTATTAATTTATGTGTATTTCGTGGATTCTATTTCACCCACTAGAAGTCCAAGTGTGAGGAATTTAGTCTAAGGTAAATGTTTACCTTTGCACACAATTTTCCACTATAATTTGGTTGGTGTCATGGCTAGGTCTAATATTTATATATATATATATATATATATATATATAGTCCATAATGATTTTGGTAATAATAATAATTAATAGCAAGAATAAATGAATGAATTTACCAAAATTAAATTGCAAGATTAAATGAGTTAGAAACAAAATTAAAGGGGTTAGTGGTTAGTACCATGAATGATTTTGTTAATAATAGAAATTATAATGATAATTAATTGCAAGAATAAATAAATGAGCTGACCAAAATTAAATTGTAAGATTAAATGAGTTAGAAACAAAATTAAAGGGGTTAGTGGTTAGTAGCATGGATAAAATGTTAGTGATTATTAGCATGGTTTAAGAATTTAGCATGGTTAGTAATGTTAGACATATAATTAAGAGTTAGAAAATATTAAGTTAGGTATTTTAATAATTGATCATAGTTAGTAATGTAAAATGGAAATGACATAATTAAAGATTAAAAAACATGTAAAAGAAAACCCTTGATTGGTCCTTATTTTGGTGATGTGCCATCTTTGTTTACCATGGCAAACATTTGGTGACATTCCATATGGATTTCTCCAATATGGGAAAGTATGAAAACACAAAGAAAAAAAAGAAGAAGAGAAGAAGGTGAAAGGAGATGAAACTCACCTTCAAGAGGGAATAATTTTTTGAGAAATGGCAAAGAAAAGTGGTGGAATGAGTGTGGTATTTAAAGGTGAGAGATTAGGGTTTAAGGTAGTGAAAGAAATATGGAAAGTTGAAAATTGGCCCATTAATATATATATATTTATTTTTTGGCCTAATGTCATGGGCTTGTTTGTTTTATACATTTCTTTTTTTGTTAGTTGTATAAATTTGAGTATCCATCATTGATTTATAAACGTAGTATGACACAATAGTTGATTGATTGAGTCTCGAATATCGAATTTACACAACATAAGTCGGTTTTCAAATGATTTAAACGTGTCATGATGATTATATGAATAACACCTATGTTTGATGGAACAATTATTGAGAGAGAGAAAAAATAAATAAAATGAATTCCATTATGATCATAAGTCTCCGATTATAATGGTTGAATACGAAAACACATAAACGAATAATTCAATAATTGCAGAATGTTACCAAAACAATGTAATTTAGATTGTCGTGTACACGTTTAATTGATCGATTAGTGGATTTTGCTCACTAATCGATCCGAATTGGTTGAATATTGTCAACTCTTCATTTGTGTGAAAAACAAGATCAAAATCTTAATCCTACAAAATGGCAATTTACTCAACCAAAAACCATCAAACAATAACAAACACAATCGCCAACCATAAACCTCTAAAAAACCTAAATTACAACTATATATATAAGATTCAAGAGTGTGTAAGATCCTAAACCATAAAACTGTAACACAACCTGTATTAATGTTCAAAACCAATAGTAGATGAAAAATGTATATAGTCTGTAGATAGTGTGTCAGTTAGAAATCGGTAATAAGTTTGTGTCATTTTAAGCTTTGTAGGGTTATTTCTGTTAAAGGTGAGAAGAAGAAGGACTTGCAAAGGGATGAGTTTATTTAGGGATCTAAATGAACTCATAAGTTTGTTAGATTGCTAGGGTATAAATAGGCCTTTTCAAGTTTGTTTACCACCTCTTCTTCTACAACCTTCTTAGAGCTATCACCTTTAACTGTGTGTTTTTTAGAGTGTGTCCTTCATAGTTCCAGAGTTTGTATCACGTTTAATCATGAATGGATCAGTGTTTATTGATTGTTTGTGTATTGATTAATTACGTATCATTGTGGATTTCGTACTTAGTTGATCTGTATGTGTTCATACAGTAGTAGGTGTAGATTTGAGATCTAAAAACGATCCTACACTAACAAATGTGAAAACGTCAAAAGTGGAGTGGTTACTAGTGCAGCAGAGGTGGGGTAGGGTTCGGGGTATTGTGAGGTGAGAGTGGTGACACAGTGAAGGATGGACGGTGATGGTGAAAGTTGAGGTGATTACTAGTGTTGTGGGAGTGATATAGAGGGGTTTAGATGGAGATGGGGGCGAATGATGGTCATAAATGTGTGTGAATCAATGATGGGAAATGGCCGATGATGGCGGAGATGGGAAATGGTCGATATGTGGTGATGGTGGTGGGGTAGGTGGTGGCGGTGGTGGTGCTGATAGGTAGTGATTGTAACATCTCACATTGGTTGTGAAGGGGAACAAAGGATTCCTTATAAGGGGCTTGATACCTTCACCATCACGATGCGTTTTAAATCCGTGAGGCGATGGTGGTTTTTCCCAGCCATAGCGGACAATATCATGGTGCGGTTACGCTGAGCTGTTACAGATGGTATCAGAGCCAGGGACCGGAATGATATGCCAGTGAGGACGTTGGGCCCCATAAGGAGGGTGGATTGTAACATCCCATATTAGTTGTGAAGGGGAACAAAGGTTTCCTTATAAGGGGATTGATACCTTCACCATCATGACGCGTTTTAAATCCATGAGGCTATGGTGGTTCATCCCGGCCATAGCGGGCAATATCATGGTGTGATTAAGCTGGGCTGTTACAGTGATGATAATGGGGAAGGTGATGGCAGTGGTGACAAGTGGTGGCGATGGTGGTGATAGGTAGTGATGATGGTGGGGTGGGTGGTGGTGGTGATAGGGGGTGATGGTGGTATATTGTTGGTGGTGGTAGGTGGTGGCAGAGAGGTAGAGGTAAAGAGATGGGAAGAATGTGATGGTGTGTGTGTATATATATGTAGACAGAGAGAGAGAGAGAGAGAGAGAGAGAGAAGGTGTATCGTACAATATGGCTTAACGCACGAAGCGTATGCAATAACAAATTCGCATGTTATGTTACAAAATGAAAATCGCATGTTCAAAACAAAATGAAAATCGCATGTTTATAAAAAACCAAACTTCGCATGTTGATATTGAATATCGTACGCTTCGTACGTTAGCCATATTGTACAATAACTGGCCTCTCTCTCTCTCTCTCTATATATATATATATATATATTAGTAGGAAACCCGCGCTATGTGATGACGGGGACAATTTACAACTTAGAACTCTTTTTTGTTAGTTTATCAATTCTCTCGTGATAGTGATATATTTTATAAGACGCCTGTTAGATTGGCGTACAAAAATAAGAACGAATTTCTGTAAAAATGATTAGAAAAAAGTCTAAAGTTAATACCAAAGCACATTGTATAGAAAAGGTAATAAAACATCTAATCGAACCTAAATGAAATTCTAAAACGAAATAAATGAGATTTTGAAACGAAAGTCGGTCAGTATAACTACTTGGAATCGTTTTTTACACCAAAAGACAAAACCTAAGTGACACACATAATTAACCAAATTAAATTACCTAAGGTAGCGTTTTGTATGAAGAAATAGAAGGCGGAATGGAATGGATCATTCCGATGAAATGAAAAGAAACATGTTTTGTTATCATGTGGAAATGGAATGGAGCATTCCACAAGGTATGTAAACCTTACAAATATAACAATTTTTATTCCTTTGTAATGTGGTGCTTGAAGGAATGAATATATTATTATTATTATTATTATTATTATTATTATTATTATTATTATATAAATAATAATTATATTATAATTATAACTATTAAAAGAAAGTGGCCATGAACAGCAAATAAATTTTTATTTGTTATTATATTTTTTTCTACTTTTAATTATTTTATTATATTAATTAAACATATTTTGTTTTACTATTATAAATTTTATCAAAACGATATTTTATAACTTTTTTGAGTATGCAGTTACGACGTATCTATTTTTTATCTACATCTAGTTTTTTTTATATATTGACACCATTTATCCTTTACATTATTTTAATAATATAAGTAATTCCTTATAAAAATTAGAAAATAGGGTTGCGAGATGCTTATTTTTATTTATATTTCGATATAAGTTTTGTCTGAATCGAACTGGTAAAATATAATTGATTTTTTTTATTGTGACGAAATGAACCAATACCGTTTGCACAACTTCGGTAGCAGTATAAAGTATATTTTATATATTGTAAGCTATAGCGAGTGTTGGTACCGTATCCCTACCATGACTAACTAAACTGACACGGTCTTAGCAACATCAATGCCTTGTCGATTTCGACCGAACAACATCAATATACTGTATCATTATTATTAGAACCACTATTCGTTTTTATGGTTTTCAAGCATTGTAAAACACGTGTCAACATCATTTTGGTCATATCATTACTTTTATTTTTTGGTTGTATCTTTTAGTTACTATACCGAGTGCTGAAACTATACCGATCATATCATAAATCGAACTGATACTAACCGTAGACCCGCCGCAACGCGTGGGGATTATTACTAGTATAAATATTGTTGTCGAATTACGATGAATAGTAACTTTATTTTTATAATAATATATAGTTTTTTTTGTTTTTCTTTTATTTAATATACTATAATTGTTTATTCTTATATTTAATTTTAATAACATATTTTTAGTTTTTCCCTTTTTTTTAAAACAATATATTTTCTATATCATTTTTAATAATTCTTTTTCTTTTTTTAGAACATATATTAATTTATCGATTAATTTAATACTTCTTTAATAATTTATATTTCTAACTTTATTCTAAAAACTTACGTACGTAGTTATGCTTAATTTTTCCCCGACATTCTGTTATAAGTTGATACGATGATAAACTAAACCGTTCAAATGGTTTGGCTTTCTAAACAACATGCTTTATTTTTAAATCACGTTTGTTTTACATTATCATTTGCTCGGTTTCGTCGCAACGCGCGATGTAAAAAAACTAATTATTATTGTAGGATCGTTTGCACGACCAAACGAGCCGTTCAGAAGAGATCTCGTCCAATACGAGAGGCGGAATCAAACGTATCAGATTTATTTCAACTACAAACACACGAGAATCACTTTAACTATCTCTTGTATTGATTTGATGACGATTACAGACCTGGAGATACTTCGGCAGAGCTTCGCTACCGGAATCGAACAAGTTACAAATGAAAACAACAAGTCCACTATTTATACTAACTCCACTTCGTTTGAACAAGCATCTCCAGTTCATACGAACTGGCCACTTCGTTTGAACTGGCCACTTCGTTTGAACTGGCTTGTTCACCTCTGTATCCTGTTAATCTTGAACTGTGTGACTTGTTTCATCTATTCTATTACATGACTCGATACAAGACGAAGTCGACAGACGTATGCACCAACAGACTCCCCCTCGGATGTTGACGAGTCTTCGGTATGCCTTCAGAACATCTTCAGTCTTGATCAGTCTTCAAGCTCTCTCCAAAGTATCTGACAATGTAAGCATCCTAAATCTCTATCTTCTTTTCTTCTCTTTCTTATCAGCAATAACAGCATCTGGCTTTAACCAATCAGAAACCTTGCTTTTTCATCTTCAGACTCCCCCTTTCAATCAACTAGGGATCGTAGTCTGGCTAACCTGCACATTCTCTACCTCAAAGTAAATTTCACAAATTTAAAATTTAACGAATTTAATCTCACTTGCAGGTTTTTAAACAATCAATAAATGATTTTTACAATGTTAATCTTTGATAAACCACTTGAAGAAATATCATTTTTCTTTTCAAACAAATTCAAACAAACTTTCCCAAACCTGTTCGTCATGTTTAGCACTCGAAATTTTGAAAATCAGCTTTTCAACATCAGTTGTCTAAAATCTTTTTGAATTTTCAAAAATTTATGCTAAAACACACCGAAAATCTTTTTGGACTTTTGAAATAACAGAAATGAAATGCAATAAAGAAATATTTACATACAAAATTTTTGTGAGTTTGTGTAAGAGGATCATATCAGTTTCTGAGACAAATCACCAACACCGTTAAGCTTTAAACATTTTAAGTTCTAAACGATTCACTTAGATTGTCAGTATACTGATCCACTTAAATTTTCACACAAAGTTCAACTGCTTCGAGATACGATATTAATGTTTTAAGCACTTAAACTCAATCGCTTGTCCCACCTCAGAATATACTCCCGTATCCAGATCTCAATATTCAGTCTTACAGGTAATTATGACACAAATGATATCTGTAGGGGTTAATAAATTATGAAGAATCATGAGAGCTCAGGTCAGAACTACCGTTCAGCAGAGAGATCATGACTCAACTTTTGGGTGTGTCCCCTTTAGAGGATCTTCTTTTACAACAGCATTGCTAAGCAATTTTATTGTCTTATCATATATGCTGAGGGTGATGCTATGTTTCAAGCATTGCAGAAAGTATTATTCGAGGACTAGGTCAGAATTTCCATTCAACAGAAGTCCAGGAATAATACCCCAGATATCACTGAGTATAAAAACCTAGTATATCAGAAAAAGGAATCTTTCAAACGAGATTTTGGGGGTTACCCATATATCCGAGAGATGTTACCCACGAATTAAGCAAGTTTAAATTTAGGTTTATATCTCGTCACATTCTACTAGATGTGCAAAAACCTACTGACACATCTACAGTGAGATCGTTTATCACTATTTAACTTTCCATTTCTTTAGCATGTTGTGATAGTCCACTGATGTACTATCATTTCCTCTTTTTGACAACAAAACTCATTTTTGTTTTATCATGTTTTTGTCTTTTTCAAATTTTCAAATGTTTTTGGATTTTCTGAAAAAAATTTACTCCCCCTAAAATGCAAACACATTTTAGGAAATTTGAAAACGAACTATACAATAAAGTGACAACTGATATCAAATCACTTCAAATCGCCATCCACTTGGCATAAACAATCAGAACTCCCCCTTACAACAAACTATTTTCCCATTGTGATTTCAAAACACTTAAGTTTGTATTAATCAAATGGTTTTTCCGGAAAACTAGTTTGATTTTACCAATTATAGGTTAGGGGTTCATCACTTTGTTCATCAAATACCACTTGTAAGTATGATCCAATCAAGTTCAACTTAATGACCTTGATTAACCACTTTTCGATGAAAACCTCTTTCAACAACTTACAAATTCACTCACCAACCATAACTACTTGTTAATCAAAATATAACAATTAAAATATACCACCTGTACTTTACCAACTGTACCACATGTAGAATGATTTGCTAAGAAAGATGCCGATTCCAGCTCCACTCTTACCAACCTGGGAGCTCCGGCAAGTCAGGATTTTTAGTTTGGAAAAACTTTCCCCCAAGCCTGACCAGCATTGGGAGATTCTGGGACACATCTATCCCACCAACATTTTGATTTATAAAAATCTTTTGCAGTTTTAACCTTCCCATCAACCATCTTCCCGAAAATATGTTTGACCTTTCCATTGAAAGTCTTCCCAACATCAAATTCTCCCTTATCAGCGAAGAACTGAGTTGAGATCTCTACCTTTCCCACTTTCTTCATTAAATTTTCTTTTGACAATGGAGGAAAATCCTCATCGTTCACATCTGGAACGGAATTAACAACCGTTTTCTCAACAGATGACTCCTCTGATTTTATGGAATCAGATTCATTGTCAAAACTTCTTTCAGATTTTACAACCCATTTCTGTTTACTCAAATCGACTTGTCTTTTGTAAAAATGTTTTGAAGTTTCACCAACTTCCAAAGTCGATTTATCAACACATTTCTTTTTCATATCAGAGTTAGAAAACACTCCCTGTTTTGAATAAATGAACTCTTGGCAATTCCAAGCAATGTGTCCAACTTTTTGACACTTGAAACAGGTTCTTCTATCAACTCTCGAAGCAAACTTCCTCACATTCTTCTTTACTTCAGCAAGAAACTCTTGATTCGACTGCTTCCAGAATGGTTTCTTCTGTTCATCCTCTGAACTTCCTCCTGAAACAAATTTTGTTTTTGATTTATAATTTTTCTGATTTTTATAATTTTCTGAAGAATTAAAACCCAGACCTTGTTTTTTGAAATTACGGTTGTGGTTTGGTTTCTTTTGATATTGTGAACCATAACCGTAACCCTTTTTCTTGTTCAATCTTTGTTGAACTCTTGAAGTGTATTTTTTAGGTTTTTCATGAAGATTTAAATCTTTTATTTCAGAAATATTAATTTCTGTTAATTTGAAAACCTGTTTAATCATTTTAGTTTTGACACTTCTTATTGGAAATTCCTCATCAGAATATAATTTGTCTGAATCATACAAAGTATAAGCCACTTTGATTGACCCGTCATTCAAATTAGATTTTGATAACAGGAATTCTCTATTGTAAACCCTGTTAACCGGTGAACTCGGACTCTTTTATGATGAACTCGAAATTTCCGACTTAGACTCCGGTTTTGACTCTTCATCCATATCCAACACCTGATCGACAACTTTCTTTACTAACTCAGACTCATGATCAGTGTCAGACGCTGTGAATGTAACATCAATATTGTCTGGTAATTCATCAATGATTTCAGACTTTAACTTGATGTTGACTGCCTTTTTTAGACGCTCCTCGTTAGGATTCCTTGGAGAATAAGTTTCATGGATCGGGGGCGGACATCTGTTATACTTGACACTTGGTTTCTTACCAGTATCAGTATCTTCAGTCTTTTTGTCCATGAACGCTTCCAGACCTGCAACAGTAGGATAAACACGATCAATCAGATAATCACAAGTAGTATAACTCAACAGTAATCGTTTAATCCTTTCACTTTCAATCTTTTCAAGCTCCACTTCTTTCTTCAGCTTAGCACAGTCTTCAATATATTCATTGATAACACTCTGCTTTGTCATTAATGTTGCACTCATCTTTTCCATTGCCTTTTCAATCTCTGTATTCGTCCTTCTCAGACTATCAACTGTCCTGTTCAGCACATCGTACGACTCTTTTACATACTTCACATCAGACAGTAAATCTTCCTTCGTTTTCTCTAATTCAGCAATCTTCCTGTCTTTTTCTTCACAAGCTGTGCAAGATTCTGAACATTTCAAACATAGTTTTTCAACTTCAACCACCTTTTCAACTATCTTCTCAACCTCAACAATCTTTTCAACTTCAACAACTTTTTCTACCTCGACGATCTTTTCAACTTCGACAAGTTTTTCAATTTCAACAATCTTTTCGACCTCAACAATCTTATCAACAACTTTTTCTACTTCGACAATTTCTTCTCCTGCTTCTGTCTTTTCAGCAGCTTGCATTTTTGCTGCTTCCAGCTCTTTCCTCAATCTTGCCATCTTCTTCTGGTACAACATCTCCATTTTATCTGCAAAAAACAAATTAAAACTAGTTAGATCAATGCCTTTTCTAGCTTTGTTGAGATGTTCTTCTTCATCATCGGTATCCACATCGCTTCCAAGATCAGGAAATATCGGGATTCTTTTCTCACTAGCTTCTTCATCTAGTATTCTAGCAACAAAGCCTGAATCAGATGGAATGTATTTATCCCAACTAAATCCCTCTGCAACTTTTTCATCATCTTGATGAATCAGTAAAGCTTTCTTCTTTCCATCATTAGTAGCATGAGCATGTGTAATTTGAGGTTGTTGAGTAGTCTGATGAAAAATTGATTTCTGATAATAATTGTTTCTATCTTGATTCTCGGTAGCTTCTTTACTTTTGCACTCTCGTTTAAAATGACCTTTTCCTTTACAACGGAAACAGGTAACCTTTGATTTATCAAATCCCAATGGAGAGGTAGCCATTCCTCGAAATTCATCCCTACCAGTAATCTCTTGAAACTTTTCAGCTCTCCTCCAAGCACTTGCTAAGCACCATTTGATATCCATCACTTCAAGTTCTTCAGCATCAATTTGGTCGTAATCTTCTTTGGTAAGCATCGGATTGCCAATCTTCCCATCGATCAAACTTTCGTAAGATTCTAACATAGTAACCAGTGATGCCATGTGCTGCTTGGCAACTTCTGGAGACAAATTCTGACCATTTTGATTGTTTAATGTAACATTGCACTGAAGATGTGTTGAATTTTGTCGTTGAGAAGTTGATGTTGCGCTATTTGGATCAAAACTTGAAAATGACGAAGAAAATCCACCACTTTGAGTCGCATTACTAATCTTTGTTCCAGATGAGCTGTCAGCACTAAAACCAGTTTGAATCTTTGGACTATGGCTTGGAGTGGTCTCAAACTTGTTACCTCTATAATACAAACTGACATCTTGTTTTGCATTTGGATTCGTCATTATAGCAGTCTTTTGAATATCCAGCTCTTGTTCCTCAATCTTCTGGATAAACTGTGCCAAGTTCATACTCTCAGTCTTCCTCATGAGTTTCACAATCATCAAATAAGTTCCCCACTTCTGTTGGGGTAATGCCTCTGCTAATTTATCAACCCACTCATCATCATCTTTCTGAATATCCAATCTTTTCATTTCTAGAACCAGATGACAGTATCTATCTATCGTTTCCTTTGTGGTTTCATGATCAAATGCAGTAAATATGTCAAACGACTTCTTCAATAAGGCCTTTTTGTTTTTGATCATATCAGCACTCCCTCGGAATTTCTGAAGTAAAGCTTCCCAGATTGATCTAGCAGTTCCATTATGTTGAAGTAAGACAAAGATGTCTTCTTTAACTGCTTGCTGTAAAATGCTGATCATCATCTTCTCACTAGTGTACTTCAACTTATCAGCTTCAGTAAAATCATTGAAACCCTTTTTCCAAACCACGTTCATTCTTTGGTTTCTCGTAATCTTTTAGTAAAATACACCAAGCATCGAATCTGTAAGCCTGAACCCAATTCTCAAAATGGTTTTTCCAACCCTGAAAATCTTCGATATACATCAACTTTGGTGGCTTTTGATGAGTTCCCGTTTCATTTTCACTGTATAAATTCTCTGCAGCTGTAACAGGAGCAACAGGCGTAGCAAACGCGTTGTAGAATTCCTCGTCCATGTTTCGAAAAATTTGAGATACTTCGGGAAACACCTGACAAGTACCTGACAACACACAAACACAACACAATCAGTTTAAACGCTTATCAATTAACTGAATAAGACTGGTACTTGAACTGGTGAATTTTCTGTGCGGACTGAACGTTGACCAACTGTGCAGGCTTCTAGGACTCGGATCAAAATCAAACGACCTTTGAAACTTTTGAACTCCAAACTGTACGAACTGACAGACACCACAACTCAAAACACGCGACCTGAGTACACACCGTGCGAAGTGAACATATTTGTTATCAACACATACAAACCCACAACAATATTTTTTAAAGTTTCACACACTTTTATGCACTATCACATGAAAAGCAATTCAATCGTACATTGTTATCAAGCTGTCATCATTCACAATCAAGATCAATCATATTTCAAGCAAGTTGATGATTTAATGAACCGATATGTGGTTAACTATGATTGGACCTCTAATTATATGGTCACATGCAATGTTGACAATCTAGGTTCAATTTTGATTATTATTATTTTTTTTAAAATGTGACTGACACTTATAAGAAACAATTCAATATCACATGCACTGATGACCGATCAACATTTAATACCAAACTTAACTTTCATGCGACCTTTCAAACGAACTGTCTTTCAAACAAAACTGAAATCTTCATACGAACTGAGATTCAGACGAACTAGACTCTTATGCGAACTGGATTTTGTTTAAACGGACAGAAGTTTAGACGAACTGTGATTCAAACAACCTGATTACTTTCAAACGGACTGTCAACCTTAAACGAACTGAAAACCTTCGTATGAACTGAGATTCTGCTGATTTCAAACGAACTAACACATTACAAACGACCCGGAAGCACTTCGTGTGACATGGATAAACAATTCATGCGAACTGAAGTTATTTTCAAACGAACTGATGCATTATTTGTTCAAACGATCTGATGTTTTTGTCCAATTTTATCAAGTTTTCGGTTGGATTAGAGTCTGATATGTTCAAGGATTGTTCTACTATGAATTCCGAACACAATGATATGTTTATCATTCAAAATCGTCCACTGAAACGTTCTAGATCTGAGATCGAAGTTCCGGTTTGTGTAATATGGATCTGAAACGAACTGAATATTCTTTCAAACGATCTGATGAGATTTTTATGAAATTGATCACTTTTTAGTTTGTTATAAGATCTGAAACTTTCACAAATTGTCTAAACCACAGTTTCGCACAAAATACTTGAAAATTAAGTCATTTTATCCAGAAAATCTAGGTTAATTTTGAAAAACGTGACAGTATGGAGTAGAAATCAGAATTTAACGGCGAATATTGGCTGAAATAGCAAGAGCTCCTCCTCCTGAGCTCTGATACCACTTGTAGGATCGTTTGCACGACCAAACGAGCCGTTCAGAAGAGATCTCGTCCAATACGAGAGGCGGAATCAAACGTATCGGATTTATTTTAGGTACAAACACACGAGAATCACTTTAACTATCTCTTGTATTGATTTGATGACGATTACAGACCTGGAGATACTTCGGCAGAGCTTCGCTACCGGAATCGAATAAGTTACAAATGAAAACAACAAGTCCACTATTTATACTAACTCCACTTCGTTTGAACAAGCATCTCCAGTTCATACGAACTGGCCACTTCGTTTGAACTGGCTTGTTCACCTCTGTATCCTGTTAATCTTGAACTGTGTGACTTGTTTCATCTATTCTATTACATGACTCGATACAAGACGAAGTCGACAGACGTATGCACCAACAGACTCCCCCTCGGATGTTGACGAGTCTTCGGTATGCCTTCAGAACATCTTCAGTCTTGATCAGTCTTCAAGCTCTCTCCAAAGTATCTGACAATGTAAGCATCCTAAATCTCTATCTTCTTTTCTTCTCTTTCTTATCAGCAATAACAGCATCTGGCTTTAACCAATCAGAAACCTTGCTTTTTCATCTTTAGACTCCCCCTTTCAATCAACTAGGGATCGTAGTCTGGCTAACCTGCACATTCTCTACCTCAAAGTAAATTTCACAAATTTAAAATTTAACGAATTCAATCTCACTTGCAGGTTTTTAAACAATCAATAAATGATTTTTACAATGTTAATCTTTGATAAACCACTTGAAGAAATATCATTTTTCTTTTCAAACAAACTTTCCCAAACCTGTTCGTCATGTTTAGCACTCGAAATTTTGAAAATCAGCTTTTCAACATCAGTTGTCTAAAATCTTTTTGAATTTTCAAAAATTTATGCTAAAACACACCGAAAATCTTTTTGGACTTTTGAAATAACATAAATGAAATGCAATAAAGAAATATTTACATACAAAATTTTTGTGAGTTTGTGTAAGAGGATCATATCAGTTTCTGAGACAAATCACCAACACCGTTAAGCTTTAAACATTTTAAGTTCTAAACGATTCACTTAGATTGTCAGTATACTGATCCACTTAAATTTTCACACAAAGTTCAACTGCTTCGAGATACGATATTAATGTTTTAAGCACTTAAACTCAATCGCTTGTCCCACCTCAGAATATACTCCCGTATCCAGATCTCAATATTCAGTCTTAAGGTAATTATGACACAAATGATATCTGTAGGGGTTAATAAATTATGAAGAATCATGAGAGCTCAGGTCAGAACTACCGTTCAGCAGAGAGATCATGACTCAACTTTTGGGTGTGTCCCCTTTAGAGGATCTTTTTTTACAACAGCATTGCTAAGCAATTTTATTGTCTTATCATATATGCTGAGGGTGATGCTATGTTTCAAGCATTGCAGAAAGTATTATTCGAGGACTAGGTCAGAATTTCCATTCAACAGAAGTCCAGGAATAATACCCCAGATATCACTGAGTATAAAAACCTAGTATATCAGAAAAAGGAATCTTTCAAACGAGATTTCGGGGGTTACCCATATATCCGAGAGATGTTACCCACGAATTAAGCAAGTTTAAATTTAGGTTTATATCTCGTCACAATCTACTAGATGTGCAAAAACCTACTGACACATCTACAGTGAGATCGTTTATCACTATTTAACTTTCCATTTCTTTAGCATGTTGTGATAGTCCACTGATATACTATCATTTCCTCTTTTTGACAACAAAACTCATTTTTGTTTTATCATGTTTTTGTCTTTTTCAAATTTTCAAATGTTTTTGGATTTTCTGAAAAAATTTTACTCCCCCTAAAACAAAAATGTTTTGTTGATGATTTAATGAACCGATATGTGTCATAATTACCTGTAAGACTGAATATTGAGATTCTCAAACTGTCATGTGCAATTTCAAACGGACACATGCAAACAACAACAATGAACTTCTCAATGGCCGACACTCTCACATGCAACCTGTTTCGATGAATAGTTGTATGATATTAAAGATGCTGATTGGACCAATAGACTTTGTAGACAACTGAAATTCACGTGATGGCAGTACTTTCGATCTGAAATCAACATTAAAAGGACTGAACAACTTTCATGCGACCTTTCAAACGAACTGTCTTTCAAACAAAACTGAAATCTTCATACGAACTGAGATTCAGACGAACTAGACTCTTATGCGAACTGGATTTTGTTTAAACGGACAGAAGTTTAGACGAACTGTGATTCAAACAACCTGATTACTTTCAAACGGACTGTCAACCTTAAACGAACTGACAACCTTCGTATGAACTGAGATTCTGTTGATTTCAAACGAACTAACACATTACAAACGACCTGGAAGCACTTCGTGTGACATGGATAAACAATTCATGCGAACTGAAGTTATTATCAAACGAACTGATGCATTATTTGTTCAAACGATCTGATGTTTTTGTCCAATTTTATCAAGTTTTCGGTTGGATTAGAGTCTGATATGTTCAAGGATTGTTCTACTATGAATTCCGAACACAATGATATGTTTATCATTCAAAATCGTCCACTGAAACGTTCTAGATCTGAGATCGAAGTTCCGGTTTGTGTAATATGGATCTGAAACGAACTGAATATTCTTTCAAACGATCTGATGAGATTTTTATGAAATTGATCACTTTTTAGTTTGTTATAAGATCTGAAACTTTCACAAATTGTCTAAACCACAGTTTCGCACAAAATACTTGAAAATTAAGTCATTTTATCCAGAAAATCTAGGTTAATTTTGAAAAACGTGACAGTATGGAGTAGAAATCAGAATTTAACGGCGAATATTGGCTGAAATAGCAAGAGCTCCTCCTCCTGAGCTCTGATACCACTTGTAGGATCGTTTGCACGACCAAACGAGCCGTTCAGAAGAGATCTCGTCCAATACGAGAGGCGGAATCAAACGTATCGGATTTATTTCAGCTACAAACACACGAGAATCACTTTAACTATCTCTTGTATTGATTTAATGACGATTACAGACCTGGAGATACTTCGGTAGAGCTTCGCTACCGGAATCGAACAAGTTACAAATGAAAACAACAAGTCCACTATTTATACTAACTCCACTTCGTTTGAACAAGCATCTCCAGTTCATACGAACTGGCCACTTCGTTTGAACTGGCCACTTCGTTTGAACTGGCCACTTCGTTTGAACTGACCACTTCGTTTGAACTGGCTTGTTCACCTCTGTATCCTGTTAATCTTGAACTGTGTGACTTGTTTCATCTATTCTTTTACATGACTCGATACAAGACGAAGTCGACAGACGTATGCACCAACAATTATTATTATCGTTTTTAATAACCCACCATCGTCATTCATCTCCGCCGACACACGACATCACCTCCGCCGCCACCCACGGGCGACACCACTACCGGCACATCCACCGCCGTGACTATTGTTACCACCACCACCTACCTCTGCCCCGTTGTCACCCGCCACCACCCCCGCCACAGCTGCCACACACCCTTACCTACGTCGTCACCCGGCACCAACCTCCACCAGCTACCACCACCTACCACCACCGTCGACGTCACCCACCACCATTGTCGTCGTCGCCACCTACCTCTGCCCCAACCACCACCCCACCATCGTTGCCGCCACCTCCGACCACCAACCACCGCTCCAAACGCCACCTATCACCACCGACTGCCATCACTCACCACCAATTTTATTCCTCCGTCTATTCTTTCTACCAAACTATACAAAGTAATGATTCATTTCGTTCTCACATGGTAACCAAACAAGACATGGAATGGTAATGATCCATTCCATTACCTATTCCATTCAATTCCCTCATCCATTCCGTTACGCCATACCAAACAACCCCTAGGGTAGCGTTTGGTATGAAAGAATAGAAGATGGAATGGAATGAAAAGAAACATGTTAGATTATCATGTGGTAATGGAATGGAGCATTCCAAAGGAATGTAACTCTTTACAAATATAACAATTTCAATTCCTTGGTAAGGAGGTGTTTTTTCCCATTCCTTCAAAGAATGGAAATAAATATATTAGGTAGCGTTTGGTATGCAGGAATGAGAGGTGGAATGGAATGTACCATTGTGAGGAAATGAAGAAAAGAGTGTTTGGTTGGCCAATGGAATGGAATCACCCATTCCGTCCTTCTGTTTTTTTTCATTCCATTCCCTCTTCACCCTTCAATAACAATACTACAACCCACCACCGTTGCCACCACCCACCACCACCGCCGCCTGCCATTGTCACCCACCTCCACCGCCACCCACCGATGTCACCGCTACCACTACCACTACCGTCGGCCAGCTCTAACCACCACCACCGCCACCACCGTCGCCACCGCTACCGCCACCCACCTCCACCACTGCTACCACCCACCTCCGCCATCGCTGCAACAACTGATCACCGCCGCTACCCATATCTGCCACCGCCACCCACCATTGCCGCTGCCACGTCTGATCACCGCCGCCACCCACCTCTGCCATCGTTGTCAACCGCCACCGTCGTCACCCACCCGCACCACCGCTATCCACTGCCGCCCCACCACCCACCGTCGCCGCCATCGTATCCACCACCACCACCCAGCTCCCCCGTCGCCCACCACCGCCGTTGTTACCACCCGCCACCGCCGTCACCACCCACCACCACCGTCACCCATCGCCGCTGATACAACTGCCACATATCACACCCACCATTATCGCCCACCACTGAGCACCGCTATCCGATTTTATTCCTTCGTCTTTTCTTGGCAACCAAACAACAAAAGGTAACGATTTATTCCATTCTCGCATGGTAACCAAACAAGACATGGAATGGTAATGATCAATTCCATTACCTCATCCATTCCATTTCACCGTCAATTCCATTACCCAATACCAAACATACCCTTATTATTATTATATTTATATTAATACTAATATTAATATATATATAAATTTTTTATTATTAAGTTTTTTTCCTTTTTAATACAACTGTATTCCGTTACTTCGTCTTTTTTTTGTCTATCATATTGTAGAAACTAATGATTCATTTTATTCACATATAACTAACCAACATCATTCTATTCACGTATAAGTAACCAAACATCACAATGGAATGGAATAATCCATTTCATTTCATTGTGCATTCCATTACCTGCTCCATTCCATTCCCTCATCCATTCTATTACCACTTACCAAACACACATGTCTCAAGGAAAGTAATTAACACCGGTAACTGAAATGCTTTTAGAATAGGCGGCAATTGCATAGTACATACCTCCTCCACTATAGGTAATCTACAAACAAGTTAACAATCCATCATCCAAAGTAGGGATGAGTTTGATACCAACCGGTATCAAAAATCCTAAAAGTTGGATACCAATACCGGTACCAAAAATACCCAGTATCTATGAAGCACGAGGACGACTAAGACCATTGAGTACCCGTCTCGGGGACAGTTAAGGGATAAGGACGGCATGGGAACGTCCCCCAAATGTTTTCGGGAAATTAGGGACGACAGCGAGACGTTTCCGGATTGTGGGGAGTTCGACGTTTCGGGGACATATCCTATTTTATTTAGGGTTTAAACTTTCACCAAACTTTGAAGTTCCGATGTGTTATTGACCTGCGATGTAAACTTGAATGAGATCTCCACTTTGACTAACCGGTTACATATTTATCGAACGACGATTGAATTATCATGTGATGGTTTGATTATGATGTTGTTCGATGATGTGTAGGAAAGAAAAAGGCAATCAGAGATATTGATTTAGTTTTGCGAGTTGATGGTTTGAGGGCTGATGAATTGTTTGGTTACGTTTGCTTTTAAAGTTGTTATTATTGTGATTAGCAAATCGAAAAAGTGCTGACGTGCATGCAGGTGTATATATTTTTTTAGTATATTTTTAGCTCTTTTTACTCGCCAATTCAAGTTTTAAATTTATAAAACACGATATTCTACTATCACTCTACACACGCGTTAGGGCAAGTGCACCCATGGCAGACATAGTATAGTAATGGCAAGATACCGAGGTCGTCCAAGGACACAAGAGCTTTTAATACCGGCTTATTGTTAACATCTAACCAGACCAAACTTTGATAAAAAGGTTTTTAAAGCTATAAAAAAGATAAAATAAAAAGCAAAATTAAAATATAAGGAAAAACAAATAGACAAGAAGGAATCACCCTTCCAATTACTACGTATCCCTAGTCAATTGAAAATTCGAGACTTTGGTGAGATTGAAAATCAAGGAATGGAACTAATCGTCAAGATGTGGATTTCACTCCTCGCTTGACGATGTCATTCCTAAGTGTGGTTAGTTTTTACCAATGAGAAGTGAATTTCGACTCGTTGGCAAGGTCCACTAGAGTGAGCATGGGAAATTTCCATCAATGTAAAGAAATCACTCCTAACTTGATGGTAGAATTTCGTGAAAATAACATGTTAAGCCGATTGAAAGTCGTCACCAAATGTGGGAATCACCCCTATTTTGGTGAGTCGTTTCAATTGTGGAATAAGAGTGTCTTCAAGTGGTTCATGTGTATTAGTGTACAATTGCCTTAGGAAAGACATATAATTTGAGACAAAAGAAGAGATAGAAACAAATAGAAAGAAGTTGGTAATTTTAATATTATAATCAAGAATGGTCAAATAGGTTCCTAACTATAGACTAGTCAATCATGACAATTTTTCCTATTTCACTATAGTTATGGCTCTCATACCAATCTGTCACACCCTAACCGATTGCGGAAACATTGGAGCATGAGCGAATGGATGATTGTTCAAAGCATCATAACAATTGAAAATGACAATATTTAAATAAACCATTTTTATTTCATAAACTCAAATTCGTACATTGTCAAAAGAAAATAAATTACATCAATTCAAATATTCAAACAAAAGAAAACTAATTTATTCATGCGTTTCAAAATCTACCTAATAGATTTCTTGAACATTATCATCAATACCCTGCAATATATGAATAATAAAGTTCAACAAAATAGTTGGCGAGCATACAAGTTTGTTCTACATAATATAGAATAAAAGGTCTCAATCTAACATGGCATGTTGTATACTACTAGCATGTGTAAACTATCAGTCAAACCAAATGTCCACTAGCATATCCTTTCCACATAAGGGAACTGTTAGTGCAGTAATGTCTATCGCCTCCGTCAATCCAGTTCGTAGCAGAATTTGAAGAAAACTAGAGTTTATATTGTAATAAGTAGGGAAAAGGCAAGGTGGCAATATTGTAATTAATGAGATCTCTCATTAAAGCCTTGGCCTATAAATAGGGCCTTAGGGTCATCATTTAGAACTTTTACCATTTTGAAGACTTTGGAGGATAGGAGCTAGAGAGAGAAAGTAGAGAGAGAACGATAAAAGGTGATTCACGTTTCTTGTACGTTTTCATATCAATCTATCGAATCACAGATTATAGTACGGTTCTCGTGTTCGGTCCAGGCACGTGTACGGATTCCACACGTCACACGTGTCGATACGCAATCGTTAAGGAGTCAAAAACCGATCCTACAAGTGGTACCAGAGCAGGAGCTCGATTACACGGATCAAACACACAAAATCGCATGAGATTTCATCAGATTCAGAGTCAAAATCACATCAAATTTGTCAAAATTCTTACTCTACTCTTTTTCTTCACGTTTTTGACTGAAAAACGCAAAATTAATGAGGTTTTTACAGATAAAATTGGCTGATTTTTGGATATTGTGTGTGAAAACAGTTGATTTACAAGCGTACAAATTTTCAGAACTTAATTCCAAACGGTTTGTGAGAAATCGAGATTTTTTTTGGTCCGAAAAATGTTAAAAATGATAGTTGTTGTTGTTGCTGTGTATGATGTTCACCGATCGAATGGCCATCCGATCGGACGAGCATCCGAACCAAATTTCATCTAATCCTTAGCACATTTATTCTCATCCGATCGGTGATAGAATTAGTGGCCCAATGAGTTTCACGTGAATTCATAGTCAGATCCACTAATTTGAAGACCCAATAAGATTTTAAATAGATTAATTGTTGTCGACTGCATGTATAACATCTTGATCCATGTGATTCATGATGTGTGCGGTGTGTTATAAGTTTTTAGTTATATTTTATGCCCTTTTAACACTTTACTCAAGTTTTAAATTTATAAAACACGATATTTTACTAACACTAAACACACATATGGGCAAGTGCACCCATCGTGAGCGTAGTATAGCGTTGGTAAGATACCGAGGTCGTCCAAAGACACAAGAGCTTTTAGTACCGGTTTATCCTCAACGTCTAATCAAAAAAAAAATTAGAAAAAGTTTTAAACATGAAAATAAAAATAAAATAAAAACAGATAGTCAAGATGAATCACTTGGATCCGACTTGCCTTTAGTGTAACCGTTGATGATTTCCGCACTTTTTCACTTTTTAAGAGATTATCTTAGTTATAGTAGTAGGCCCCTCTTTTGAAGGTGACCTTACCCTCAACCCAGTAGTTTGAGTCAGCAAGGATACAATCCTAAAGGATTGGAATATTGGAAGATAATTAATTAAGTTATTAATGTGTAATGTGGTGGGCCACTCTTTTGAAGGTGACGTTACCCTCGGCTAAGTGGTTTGGGTCAGCAGGGATACAATCCCAAGTAGCCGGGTTAATGTATTAATAGTAGTTTACATATGAGGGAATCAAGCCATTCGCACCCCCGCCATCCAATACCAGTGGGTATTGAAGGAGGTCCTAGTAAGCTTGACCCAGGTCCTTGCAGGATCTATACACTGAACAAGGCAAGAACCTTACCAAACCATTCCCTTAACCCCCGACCAGGTAGCCAACATATCTCTATATAGACCGTAGAGATATGAATGGTGTAAATCTTTTATTTTATACAGATAGTAAAATAACGCCAAGACACCACAGACAAATGATAAGGAAGTTTCACCTTCAACATAAGAAACTAGTTATTAAAGTCATTAATACAAAACCAAATAAAAAGTGTGAAAAGATTAAAAATCAAAAGTATTACACTAAATGCTTGTCTTCACCAAGTGATGTAAGAGACTTAGGCAAACATGACCTTTGATTGTCAAGAACTCTTACTATCAATCTTGGATCCCGAGACTACTACACACACTCTATGATGGATGATGGTGGTGGATGTGGGTTGTAGTGGCGGTGGAGTGTGGGTGAAGTGGGGGAGAGGTGATTTGCCAAGGGATGCCTTTGAAGTGAACCAATCACCTCTATTTATAGCCTTCACAGAAGCCCGAACACGGCCCCGTGTCCATTGGGCACGGCCCCGTGTCCATCCACTTTCTTTTTCTTCATTAATTTCAATTTGTCTGCATTTGCTCCACACGCCCCCGTGTCCGCTGGGCACGGCCTCATGTGCAGAAGTGTATTTGTACTATCAAGATTTGCTTGGATTCTGCGAATCTTAGCGTTGACCATGCCCCGTGTCGAGCTGGGCACGCCCCCGTGTTGGGAATAGAAGCTTCTATAGCTTTATCCTTTCTGCAGACATCTGGCCACGCCCCCGTGTCCGCTGGGCACGGGGCCATGGTCAGCCTTCTGTTTTCTTGTTTTTGCTTGGAAAGATGCTGTCGAGGGGTCGGGCATGCCACGTTTGTTCCTTTTCTTGTAATTATGTTAGGTTTTGCTGCAAATTTGCTCCTTTTGTTCATTTACGCTCATTTAATCCTGAAAATACAAAAGGAAGACAAAAGCACACTTTTTCCAACATTAGTACTAAAAAAGGGTTAGTTTTATGCCTTATTTGATGTATTTTATATGTTGCATTTTACACACATCAAATACCCCCAAACTTGAATCTTTGCTTGTCCTTAAGCAAAACTCTTTATAATGTGGCTTACACTCCCAAATGAAATGGGTAGAAGAGAAGTTTTTGGGCTTGTCTTGAGTGTCGGGAATCTAAGAACTTTATTAGGCTTTATTTTTATGTTATTTACAATCCTATTCGTTATGATTTATTTAGAACATTTCATAAGAGAAATTACTTATTTGGGCATAACATGCCTTCTTAAAACTCCCTTTATATACAAGTTCACATACCTCACGGGAGATCACTCAACACTCGGCCAAAGATGTATTTTTGTGAAACACTCGAGATCGACATGGAACTTACTTCTACCATATGCTTGCCAAGCAATCAATCCTCCTCCTTTTTAACTATACACCTTTGTAAATATCAAGAGGACTTGGGGAAGGGTTAGGCTTGGGTTAAAGGTAGGTGGTTTTGGGTTAGTAGTTAGTAAAAATGGCGAAAAGCGTAAAAAGCGTCGGTCGTCGTAAAACTTTTTGTTTTTGTGACTTTTATTCAAACAAAGTTTCTTTTGAGAAACTTGTTTGTTTATTGCTATACTTTTTTTTTATATGGAATGTCACATGAAGACCGAGCTTTTCACTAAAATAAAGGGTTAAAAGTAAAAAGGTTTTGGTGGGTAAAGGGTGTTTGTTTTGTGGGTTTAGAAACGAAAAGGTTTAGGCTCAAAGGGGTTAACTAGGGGGATTTTGGGTAGGTGGTAAAAAAATGAAAAATAATGGTGTAGAAAAGAAAAAGGGTTAGTCCTAATGCCTCTATCATTTACTTAATTGGGTTTAAGTTGGTAAGGACCGGGAATGTATCGTCATGGCAAGTTCTAGAGTCGTAAGAAACCAAGCGGCTATTCATACAAGAAACGAAAAATGAGCATTTAATTTAAATATATATGCTTGTATGCTCAATAAAGGCTCAAAACTCACTTTTTGTGGGAATGGGTTTTTAACGTGATCAAGTATATATAATCAAATTTTAACTAGATTTGTCATGCCGTTTCATAATTTTCTTATGTTGGTTCCTTTTTTCACGACGCTGTCGGTTCCAAATTTGTAAAAATATAACCTTTTTAGAACTTGTTATTCCCAAATTAAACCAAGACAAGTAAAAAAAATGAAAAGTTTTTGAAAAAATTTGGGGTGATTAGCGGTTCCAATAGAGTTTTATGTAAGGCTTGTTATTAGAACTTGCAAAATTCAAGGCTTTAGCATCCCCCAACACTTAAATTACACATTGTCCTCAATGTGTCCCAAAAATAAGTTTTTAGATTGATTGAATGTGTAAAAAGGTGTTAAAAACAAAATTTTATGTTACTGGTCGTCTAGACACGGGCCTGTGTTCATCCGGGCACAGCCCCGTGTTCAGATTGCCAGTATCATAATTAACGGAAGGCTGGGCACAGGGGGTGTTCAGTGAACACGGCCACGTGTCCAGTTACCTGTACTGGGCATTTTCTGCAGAACCTTGAGCACGGGGCGTGTGGGCTGAGCACGACCCCGTGCTAAACTTGCTGTAATGAAGAAAACATTGTCGGGAGGCTCTGTTTTTGTGCATGGGGTGTAGGTTCAAGTTTCCCTTAGTAGCCTCCATCATCTCGAGTGTGTTTTATTCCTGAAAATTAAAACTAAACTAGAAAGCATAAAAGTTAATCTAAATTAAAACTAAGGATAGTTCCGCGGAATGCCTCCGTGGTGCGCCACATTTATAAGGGTCCTTGGCTAGACCCAAATTCGGTCATATGTTACCCAAGTGGGATGTTTTGCATCCCATGTTGCACCGTCGGAGAGCATCATCCAAACTTGAGTCTATGACTTTCATGTAGTTGACTGGGTCGTCGTCTTCTACTCTTTTCCCAACCCCAAACTCCATCTCCTTGTCCCCAACCCTCAATGTTAGTGTCCCACCATTCATGTCTACCATTGCATGGGCCGTAGCTAGGAATGGTCTTCCTAAGATGAGTGGTACTTCGGTATCTTCCTCCGTATCTAGTATGACAAAGTCGGTCGGGAAGACAAAGTCTCCGACTTTTACCAATAGATTTTCGGCGACACCTTGTGGATATTTAATGGACCTATCGGCGAGTTGTATGCTCATTTTTGTAGGGCTTGTTTTCCCTAGTCCGAGTCGGTCGAACATTGATGCGGGCATGAGGTTGATACTAGCCCCGAGATCGGCTAGTGCATTGCGTATGGGTGATCCCCCAATCAAACAAGGGATGGTGAAGCTTCTGGGATCGATCTTCTTTTATGGGAGTTTGTTGAGTAGTAAGGCGGATCATTCTTCGTTTAAATTAATGAATTGCAATGATTCAACTTCCTTTTGTGAGTGAGAAAGTCCCTCATAAATTTTGAATATTAAGGCATTTGGGTTAGGACTTCTACAAATGGAATATTAACATGTAATTGTTTTAGTAAATTTATGAATTTTGTGAATTGCTCATCGGTCTTTTGGCGAAGTAACCGACCGGGGTACGGTACCGTTGGATTCTTGGTAGGCTCTTGATTTGGTGGAGGAGTCCTCTCTTGTTGGGGCGTCGGTGAAGTTGCGGTTTGGTTAGACGGGCTCTTTGGAGGTAGCAGAGCCTCCTCGGGACCTACGGTACGGTTTCTCAATGTGATGAGATGTACTTGCGCCTTTGGATTGGTTTTGGTATTGCTGGGTAATGCGCCTTGTGGTCTCTCGGAGAAATTTTGAGCTAGTTGACTTAGTTGTTTTTCAATGTTTTGAATACTAGCTTGTTGATTTCTAAAGTTCGATTCCATTTGTTGAAATCGATCCGAGTTTTTCTTTTCGGTGTCGGAGATAAGGTGAGAGATAGTATCTTCAAGCCTCTCTCGTCCCCCTTGTTGTTGTTGAGAGAAATTTTGTGACTCGTTTCTTGGTTGTTGAAAGTTTGTTCGTTGGTTTTGGTTTTGTTGGTTACTACTATTTCCGGGTTTTCTCCAACCAAGGTTAGGGTGGTTACGCCATCTTTGGTTGTAGGTACCCGTCGGCGGACCTGACGGCCTAGGTCTATTGTCAATGTAGTTTACCGTTTCTGTTTGATTATCCATTTCTTTCATACAACTCTAATTTTCATGTGGTCCACCACACCCTTCACAAGCCATAACCGAGGCCGTTTTTGCCATTTCTAACTTTTTGATTTTTGAAGAAAGGGCCTCGACTTGGGATTGTAAAGAGGTGCTTTCGTCAACCTTATGGGCGCCCGGAGCAATAGATTTTGTGCCTCAGGGAGTGTGCCACTGAAAATTATTTTGAGCAATTTCCTCAATTTGATTATAAATTTCATTTGGGCGACGATTACCTAGAAGTCCCCCGGAGCTAGAGTCAAGTGTTTGTCTTGTGTGTGGAAACAATCCATTATAGAAAGTGGACACTTGTTGCCATACCGCAAGACCATGATGAGGACACTTTCTTAGTAGCTCCTTGAACCTTTCCCAAGTTTTATATAAGGATTTCCCGTCCTCTTATGAGTATGTATTAATTTCAGTCATTAATTTAGCCGTTTTAGAAGGAGGGAAATACTTATACAAAAACTTTTGGGCTAGTTCATCCCAGGTGTTTACCGATCCAACTGGGAGGGTGTTAAGCCAAGCCTTGGCTGGGTCTTTTAATGAAAATGGGAACATTCGGAGGCGGATGGCGTCATTAGATGCTCCGTTGATCCTAAAAGTATCACATATTTCCAAAAGTTGCTAATATGTAAATGGGGATCTTCGTCCGCAAGCCCGTGGAAAGTTGCGGAGTTTTGGAGCATTTGTATCAAATGCGGCCGAAGTTCGAAGTTGTTGGCATCGACATTCGGTGCATTGATACCGGCACCGAGATTACCGACCGTAGGCCGTAGGTAATCCATTAGAGTACGTTGATCCGCCATTGGAAGTGGGTCCCCTGAAACTTTCTCTTGGTTTTTAGCTTTAAGTCTTTTTCTTAGAAAGCGTTCGGGTTCGTCTAGAGGTTCTTTTATGTCTTTAAGAACCTTTCCCAAGTTTTATATAAGGATTCCACGTCCTCTTGTGAGTATGTGTTAATTTCAGTCATTAATTTAGCCGTTTTAGAATGAGGGAAATACTTATACAAAAACTTTTCGGCTAGTTCATCCCAGGTGTTTACCGATCCAATTGGGAGGGTGTTAAGCCAAGCCTTGGCTGGGTCTTTTAATGAAAATGGGAACATTCGGAGGCGGATGGCGTCATTAGATGCTCCGTTGATCCTAAAAGTATCACATATTTCCAAAAAGTTGCTAATATGTAAATGGGGATCTTCGTCCGCAAGCCCGTGGAAAGTTGCGGAGTTTTGGAGCATTTGTATCAAATGTGGCCGAAGTTCGAAGGTGTTGGCATCGACATTCGGTGCATTGATAGCGACGCCGAGATTACCTACCATAGGCCGTAGGTAATCCATTAGAGTACGTTGATCCACCATTGGAAGTGGGTCCCCTGAAACTTTCTCTTGGTTTTTAGCTTTAAGTCTTTTTCTTAGAAAGCGTTCGGGTTCGTCTAGAGGTTCTTTTATGTCTTTAATGGAACTGGAGCTCATGCACTACGTAGGAGGTTCAGGTGCGGTGCCTGGGTTCCAAGTCCTGCGATAAAAACACAAAAGATTGTTGGTCAGAAGTTTCACCACGGCCCCGTGCTCAGCTGAGCACAGCCCAGTGGTCGGAGTTACAGTGATATTTTTCTAGATCCCTGTTACTGGGGAGTTCAACACGGCCCCGTGCTGCACCAACACGGCCCGTGCTCAACTCTTCGTAACTCGGAAAATAAAAATTGCTAGTAACAATGCTGGGCACGGCCCATGTCCAACCAGGCACGGCCCCGTGCTAAGCTCTGCAAAAACTGAAAAATTAAGAAAAATCCTAAAAAAAAAAAAATAAGAAAAACGATTAGGTCATTGATTCCTAACTTTCTTAAAATCCTTGTGTCCCCGGCAACGACGCCAAAAACTTGATGTGTGCGGTGTGTTATAAGTTTTTAGTTATATTTTATGTGACAACTGGCACAAAACCGGTAATTTCCGTACAATTTAATTAATACTTAATAACTGCAATTATGTGCTTAAATGTCAACATTGTCTGATTACATGCTATACATGTGAATTCATGCACGTTTTATACTACAAATATTGCTTTATGCATTAATGATAGCGTTGCGTCAGAAATACTAGAAAACTCACCGGTAAGACACATTGTGTCAACAATTTTGAAGAAAGCAGTCAGACAATAGAATTGGGGCCTAGGAGTAGGTCCAGAGTCTAAAATACATTAAAACCCAAATATGGATACAAGGGTTAACATATAGACTTTCCGGAAGCTAAAATATGCACTAAAAAGCACCCGAAACACACTTTAAATGCAGAATCCTGCACAAATCAGCAATAAATCAGCTATAATTAGGGCTGGCAATAGGTAACATGTAGGTAACCTGCTAAGACACAATAACAGAAAAGTACACCGTGTGATTTTTTACGTTTTTTAAAAATAATCAAAATTTGAAAGTTAGGATCCATTATTTCTCCTTCTAGGTGCATAAAATATACATCTGTCTTATAGACATTGGATATAAAGTAGTTAAACGAGTCGTATTCATGTTTAAAATTTTTGTTGTTCACGTTATCAGATACCTATTAAACCTGCTAAGACACGATATGCCAGCCCTGACTATAATCAGCTTTTTAACACATAAATATCAAGCAGAATCCATGTTTTATTATCCAAAATACCCTCCTAAGTGTTGGGAATTGAAAGGGTCACAAAAGGATACTTAAAGATCACTAAACGGAACAGTTTGACACTTTAACGAACCGGTATTTAACCGAACAACCGGACATTACCCAAAACACCAAAATTACACTAGAAGCATTGTTTTAATATTACGAAGCTAGTTATGAACACCAAGCATCATATTACATCCCCTAAGCACTAAACACATGAAATGCCTAACTAACACCCTTACATTCCAACTAAATCCCTAAGTAAAGATTGAAATCCAATTACACCCCCCTCATGGCGGATCCAACATGGGTCCCACGTGGGATCTCCCTTGATTCTATATGATCTTATAAGATCACTTAAGATCACAAATCTTTGATATGTTTAGTACTTGGGTGTCACAATATACAATAGATAAACATCTAACATGGATTATAAGTATGCACTAGAGTTCATAACATCACCATCTTCCACATTCACCTTCTCCTCTCCCTCTCTTCCTCACGGCCGTAGCCACCCACACACACCACCACCACTTTCAAACCTTTTTCATCCATTCCAAGTTCATTTAGAGGTGCAAGAAGGTGTCTAACGAAGTGTGGAGCTTGTGGATCTTGAAGGACCTTCTTCATTTGCTTTTATCCAACACTTTTGTCATCCTCAACTTCTTGTGTTCTTCCCTAGACGTTGTGCTAGTTGTAAGCTTCTTATCACTTGTTGTTACTTCATATTGTGATGGTTAAAAGATGATGAATGATGTTAATCACAAGAACACAAAAGAACATGACCATGATACTTTAACATAAGCTTAGATACATAAGAATACATGTAAATGATGATGATTTGCTTCTTGATGAATGATGATTTGTGTTAGTGATGTTAGACATCATAAGAAGCCTACTAGATTGTGATTAAACACATGACCTAGTAAGTTAAGGTGGTGATCTTGTGAAAGACCAAGATCATCATGCTTTATGTCTTCATGAACTTGAATGATGAAAGTGATTTTCATATGTAAAAGATGATTTAAACAAAATACAAATCTTGTAAATAGATGATTACAAAAATAATTTTCCCAAGAAACCAAGTTTATTTACAAGATTTACAAAGCCATGGTTTCTAAGTAAACTAATCATATTTTTAGTGTTTAAACAAGACTAGGAACATGATTGTAACAAGAAAAATAGAAAAGAAATATTTTTAGAAAGATCATATTACAAGTTGTAAATGACTAAATCTTTCAAGAATGTGATTTACAAACAAATAACCATGTTTTTAAGGATAACTAAACCTACTAAATAACATGGTAAGTTACTACAAGTTTTTACAAAAACTTCAAGTTCATGATATAGAGCAAATTACTTGATTATGGCACTCGGTAAGTGTTGAATGAGTTGTTGATTGTTTGTGATGATTTTTAAAGAAAATAAACACATGTTTTGAAAACATGGGAAACCTCCATTTTTAGGGGGAAACTATGTCAAAATTTCTATAAAATTTTGACACTTAGAAAAATATAAGTTTTGGTGAAACTTATTCCCTAAAAATTCACCTAAAAATATTTACCAAGGTTTCCCTAATTTTTATGTAAACTTCAAGTTAAGAAATAATGATTTCTTCAAAGGTAAAAATTGATATTAGGTATGTATATTTTTGAGGGAAATATATATATATATTTGTTGATCACCAAATTTTTGTGCTAAGTGTATGTAGTATGTATTACATGTACTAGTGTATTAGGACTTGAAAATACACTAAATACTCCTAAGGAGTGAAAATACAAAAATACACATACAACATGCTTAGACAAATACAAGAGAATATATTTATGAAAATATATTTCTTAATAGATTACATAACTTGGACAAGTTATGGACATGAAATGAAGTTTTGGACAAAATACATAACTCGGGTGAAAAATACAAGATATTTATATATATTTTCGAGAAAATAATATAAGCAAGATACATAGTTAAAAATATAAAATATTTTTAACAACAAAGAATAAATAAGATGGTGACTTGTACTTGTTCGAGACAAGTCTAGTGACTAACGTTAATAAAACACGTATAGGTCACGACAAGATATATGCAAACCCGGTGAAGTTTACGGCGCAAGAAACGGAAAGTTGTGAGTTCATGTCCCCACTTTTAAACTTTTACATACTTTTTAAAGTTGGGGAAAATACATGTGTTATGGTATGCTTGATACAAGAACTAAGGAATAATACTTTAAATCGTGTCACGAATAGGGTACCAGAAGCACCATTAATCGTGTACATACTAAGACCGCATAACAAAATGTTAGATCTAATGGGTTTTCGGGCAGCCACACTCTTGGTGATAACTAGTACCAAGCAGTGCTTTTGTGTCTCAGTCGTGAATCGACAACTAGAAAAATGCCTATGGTTTGGATGCTTCCTATGTCGTGTCACATGTTAATGGTCTTGCAACCCTTTAACAATCTCGATACTTACAGAAGTACTTGATTTATACAAATTACATACCATGTTTTCATACAAAGTATACAAACGTTCAATACAAAAACTACATGAATTCACACCAACATTATGTTGACGATTTTCCAAAAACTCACATGTATTTCAGGTAACTAAAGTGGTTGTGCGCGCGGTCTTACTCTTGCTGTTGGATGTTGTTTATGTTCATCTTTTAAATAATGTTGTAAACTTTTCAGACAATGTCTTATGCTGTCTTTTGATGTAAACACTTAACCTATGTTTTCAGTTACGTAATGTTATTGGTATTTGAAGTTATTTTTACGAGCATGTAGTATGTTTACCATTCGTATGCAATGAGAACCTTTCATGATCACACCTCGTGCTTCCGCCTTAGAAAGGGGTGTGACAGATTGGTATCAGAGCTGCGATTGTAGTGAACCAGGATTCCCTCTCGAGTCTAGACTACAATCTTTAGGATCCTTTCACGAAAACAATTTTCCAAAGAGTTTTCATTGCATAAAACTTTCCGCGACATCCACCACCTGAAACTGTTTTCAAAGAGTCAAGTAAGGACACTACAAAACTTAGGGTGCACTGGAGTAGCACTTGTCTTTGACTAGAAATTACTTGCAACTATGTCTGATAATTGGTATATACATATACTAGAAATAGAATATCTCAGGTACTCGTGACTTTAGCTAAAAACAGTGGCCTATCTGTAGGAAGTGATCCGACGATGAAACAAACTGTGCGGACTGTGCAAGGAGTTACGTAATTATGGATGCATACATAATTATGGAATTCAGTGCACAGAAACCACAGCAAGTCATGTCACGTATCAAACGAGATTCCTTCAAATACAAGAGAAGGTCAAATGTGAACACTTTTCCCCCAGCCTATTAAATACTCTATTGGAGTAATAAGTTAGGGTATAAAGACCAGAACCGCCAATGTGAAGTAAGATATTTTGTCCTTTACATATATTAAACTTGTACTATGGGGGTGATGTAACCCTTATGCATTTTGTTTACTTCACAAACAATAACGTAACAAGTTGCCCTAATATGTGTAAAGACTTGGTGAATATCTTATGACACATCAGTATTTATCTATTTATGCATGCTTGTTGATGTATGAATTGATTTATACGTTGGGCGGATTGTTCGATGTCACTTATGTGGGTATATGTCTGTGTATATATACTATTACTGTCTCGTATGACGATATCAAACAAATGTCTAACCCTGTTGTGTTATGTTCCGATAGAACATGGCACCTAGGAGAATTGTGAACAATCAAGGTTCTGATCAACCCCCTCCTCCTCCTCTGCCGAGGACTGCTGAAGAACTGAACGCCCTACTGGAGGAAAGGATCTCCGCAGCTATCGCCCAATACGAGGTGAACCGCACCGAACAAAGTGGAGAACCAAGCAATGCCAGGCGTAATGGACAGGGAGACTCATCTGGAGGAAACACAGCTCAAGGCTGCACCTTCAAGCACTTTCTCGACTGCAAACCGCTGAACTACGACGGCACGGGAGGTGCAGTAGCTTTTTTACGCTGGACGGAGAAGACTGATGCCACTATCAGTATGAGCAAGTGTACCGCGGATCAGCAAGTCACTTTTGCTACGGGGTTGTTTGTTGATGAAGCTTTGACTTGGTGGAATTTGCAAGTCCAGACTCTGGGTGATGATGCTGCGTACGACATGACGTGGGATGAGCTAAAGGAACGTATGAGAGAAAAGTATTGCTCACGTGCTGAACTCCAAAGGTTGGAGACTGAGTTCTGGCACTTGACCATGGAAGGTCCTGACATTACTGGCTATACCCGAAGGTTCCACGATTTATCAAGAGTGATCCCTTATATGGTGACACCCGAATTTAAGCGTGTCGAGCGCTACATCTGGGGATTGGCTCCAGAGTTCCGCAGTACGGTAACTTCGGCTAAACCTGCAACGATCACTCAGGCTGTAACTCTGGCTGTCAGCCTTACTGAAGATGTTGTTCGCATGAAGAAGTTATCACTAAACCCTACTGAGAAGACCGAGACGCATGCTGAGTCTTCCGGTGACAAGAAAACGAAACATCCAAGTCTGAATCAGGCAACTCGCAGCAACAACAAGGGTTTCAACAACAAGAAGCGTAACCCCAACCCGCCTCAAGAGGCGAAAACTCTTGCAACCATGAATGACGCTCCTGCCAAAAGATACCTGGGCACTCTGCCCACTTGCAACCAGTGCAAGCGTCATCACGAAGGAGTTTGTCGAATTCCAAAATGTGACAAGTGTGGAAAACTGGGTCACCATACTGAGGACTGTTGGGGAAAAGGAAGGAACGGGAATGGGAATCGCAACGGTGCTGGTAATAGAAACGATGGTGGAAATGGCAATGGTAACCGGAATGGTAATGGAGCTGGGCAGAACCAAGGATGCTTTGGTTGTGGAAGCAAGGATCATTTCATAAAAGATTTCCCAAGGGGGAACAACGCTCAGGCTCGAGCATTTGTGATTGGAGCAAGGAACGCACGTGAGGACCCTAATGTGGTCACCGGTACGTTTCTCGTTAACAATCACTTTGCATCCATATTATTTGACACTGGTGCCGATTATAGCTTCATGTCTGTGGAATTTAAATGTATGCTTGGAATAGAATCTAGTAGATTAGATATTCCTTATTCCATAGAACTAGCCAATGGTAAACTTGTTGAATCGGGCGAAGTTGTTAGAGGCTGCTCATTAGAACTTGGTGAGCGAAGCTTTAGTATAGACCTCTTACCTATTCAATTGGGTAGCTTCGATGTAGTGGTCGGAATGGATTGGTTGTCCAAGAACAAAGCTGAAGTTATTTGTCACGAGAAAATCATTCGCATCCCTTTGACGAATGATGAAACCCTCATCGTGCATGGAGAAAAACCAGACGCACCTCTGCGAATCATCAGTTGTATGAAGGCACAGAAGTGCTTAAGGAAAGGATGTGTTGCTTTCCTGGCGCACGTTGTAGATAAGAAGGTTGAGGAGCCGAAACTCGAAGACATTCCTGTAGTGAAGGAATTCCCTGATGTTTTTCCTGAAGATCTGCCAGGACTACCTTCGCAACGATAAGTCGAATTCCATATAGACTTGGTTCTAGGAGCCGCTCCTATAGCCAAGGCACCCTATCGGCTTGCACCATCCGAAATGCAAGAATTATCTGCACAACTCCAGGAGTTGTTGGATAAAGGATTCATAAGGCCGAGCTTCTCGCCCTGGGAACTCCAGTATTGTTTGTGAAGAAGAAGGATGGAACACTGCGGATGTGTATCGATTACATAGAACTGAACAAGCTCACTGTCAAGAATCGGTATCCACTACCGAGGATTGATGACTTATTTGATCAGTTGCAAGGATCGAGCTATTATTCCAAGATCGACCTTCGATCTGGATACCATCAGTTAAGAATCCAAGAGGAAAGCGTACCAAAGACTGCATTCCGAACATGTTATGGGCATTACGAGTTCCTTGTGATGCCATTCGGACGGACGAACGCGCCATCGGTATTTATGGATCTGATGAACCGCGTTTGCAAACCATATCTCGATAAATTCGTGATTGTATTTATCGATGATATCCTGATTTACTCGCGATCGAGAGATGAGCAAGACCTCAGGACCATTCTGGAGCTATTAAAGAAAGAGAAACTTTATGCAAAATTCTCGAAGTGCGAATTCTTGATTCGCGAAGTACAATTTCTTGGTCACGTTAGAAGCAATAAAGATAGAAGCAATAAAGAATTGGGAAGCCCCCAAAACCCCAACTGAAGTTCGATAATTTTTGGGCTTAGCAGGCTATTACCGACGGTTTATTGAGAATTTCTCCAAAATAGCTCAACCGCTGACAACCCTTACACAGAAAGACAAGAAATACGTTTGGGGTGACAAGCAGGAAGAAGCCTTCCAACTGCTCAAAAATAAGCTATGCGATGCACTGATACTATCCTTACCCGAAGGCACTGAAGACTTCGTGGTTTACTGCGACGCTTCACGTCAAGGTTTGGGTTGCGTGCTCATGCAATGCCAAAAAGTCATCGCTTACGCTTTAAGACAGTTGAAGGTGTATGAAAGAAATTATACCACTCACGACCTAGAGCTAGGCGCAGTGGTATTCGCCTTGAAGATCTGGCGACACTATTTATATGGTACTCGATGTACAATCTTCACAGATCACAAAAGCCTACAACACATATTTGATCAGAAGGAACTAAACATGCGTCAGCGACGATGGGTCGAACTGCTGAAAGATTATGACTGTGAGATTAAGTACCATCCTAGAAAGGCAAACGTTGTAGCAGACGCGCTAAGTCGAAAAGAAAGGGTTAAGACCCTAAGGGTTCGAGCAAAGAGGGAATCTTATACTTTAAGGGGCGTATTTGGGTTCCGCTCCATGGCGGTATGCGAGAAGTCATCCTTAATGAAGCTCACAAGTCAAGATACTCGATCCATCCAGGACCAGTCAAAATGTATCAAGACTTGAAGGATTACTATTGGTGGCCAAGGCTTAAAAGTGATGTTGCTATATATGTTGGAAAATGCCTAACCTGTGCTAAGGTTAAGGCTGAATACCAGATACCATCTGGGCTACTGCAACAACCAGAGATACCCATGTGGAAGTGGGAACAAATCTCGATGGACTTCATAACAAAATTACCCAGGACCCCTAGGGGGCACGATATGATATGAGTGATAGTTGACCGATTAACAAAATCTGCGCATTTCCTACCGATCCGAGAGAAGGATAGCACTGGAAAACTTGCTGAGCTGTACTTGAAAGAAATCGTGGCACGTCATGGAGTGCCTATCTCAATTATTTCAGACAGAGATGGACGTTTTGTCTCAAGGATCTGGCAATCCTTCCAGGAAGCCTTTGGATCTCAATTAGATCTAAGCACGGCCTTCCATCCGTAAACAGATGGCCAGAGCGAACGTACCATACAAATACTAGAAGATATGCTTCGCGCATGTGTTATGGACCTAGGCGGTAGCTGGGATACTCATCTACCTTTAGTTGAGTTTTCCTACAATAACAATTATCATACGAGCATAAAAGCCGCACCGTTCGAAGCTCTGTATGGCCGCAAGTGCCGCTCGCCATTATGTTGGGCAGACGCTGGAGACAAACGTATGGTTGGTCCTGAACTTGTGCAAGAGACAACCAACAAAATTATACAGATCCGAGAGCGCATTAAGGTGGCTCGAGATCGACAAAAGAGCTATGCTGATCGAAGACGAAAACCTTTAGAATTCGAGGTGGGAGACAAAGTTTTGTTAAAGGTCTCACCGTGGAAGGGCGTAGTAAGATTCGGAAAACGTGGAAAGCTGAATCCACGATACATCGGACCATTCAAGATTTTGGAAATAATTGGTACTGTGGCCTACAAGTTGGAATTACCGGAAGAACTTAACGGAGTACATGATACGTTTCATGTGTCCAACCTCAAGAAGAGTCCAACCCAAGAAACAGTGATCATCCATGCGGATGAAGTGCATATTGATGACACCCTCCGATTTACAGAACAACCCGTTGAGGTTACACACTGGAAAGTCAACAAGACCCGAAGGAGTAGTGTCAAACTTGTCAAAGTACGTTGGAACTCTAAGCACGGACCCGAGTACACGTGGGAACGTGAAGACCAGTTTAAAGAGAAGTACCCCCACCTGTTCAAGAAAACTCCTGCGAGAGTTAGCTCAGCCTGAATTTCGGGACGAAATTCTTTTAGGGGGGGGGGGGAGACTGTGACAACTGGCACAAAACCGGTAATTTCCGTACAATTTAATTAATACTTAATAACTGCAATTATGTGCTTAAATGTCAACACTGTCTGATTACATGCTATACATGTGAATTCATGCACGTTTTATACTACAAATATTGCTTTATGCATTAATGATAGCGTTGCGTCAGAAATACTAGTAAACTCACCGGTAAGACACATTGTGTCAACAATTCTGCAGAAAGCAGTCGGACAATAGAATTGGGGCCTAGGAGTAGGTCCAAAGTCTAAAATACATTAAAACCCAAATATGGATATAAGGGTTAACATATAGACTTTCCGGAAGCTAAAATATGCACTAAAAAACACCCGAAACGCACTTTAAATGCAGAATCCTACACAAATCAGCAATAAATCAGCTATAATCAGCTTTTTAACACATAAATATCATGTAGAATCCATGTTTTATTATCCAGAATACCCTCCTAAGTGTTGGGAATTGAAAGGGTCACAAAAGGATACTTAAAGATCACTAAACGGAATAGTTTGACACCTTAACAAACCGGTATTTACCGAACAACCGGACATTACCCGAAACACCAAAATTACACTAGAAGCATTGTTTTAATATTACGAAGCTAGTTATAAACACCGAGCATCATATTACATCCCCTAAGCACTAAACACATGAAATGCCTAACTAACACCCTTACATTCCAACTAAATCCCTAAGTAAAGATTGAAATCCAATTACACACCCCCCCTCATGGCGGATCCAACATGGGTCCCATATGGGATCTCCCTTGATTCTATATGATCTTATAAGATCACTTAAGATCACAAATCTTTGATATGTTTAGTACTTGGGTGACATAATATACAATGGATAAACATCTAACATGTATTATAAGTTATGCACTAGAGTTCATAACATCACCATCTTCCACATTCACCTTCTCCTCTCCCTCTCTTCCTCACGGCCGTAGCCACCCACACACACCACCACCACCTTCAAACCTTGTTCATCCATTCCAAGTTCATTTAGAGGTGCAAGAAGGTGTCTAACGAAGTGTGGAGCTTGTGGATCTTGAAGGACCTTCTTCATTTGCTTTTATCCAACACTTTTGTCATCCTCAACTTCTTGTGTTCTTCCCTAGCCCTTGTGCTAGTTATAAGCTTCTTATCACTTATTGTTACTTCATATTGTGATGGTTAAAAGATGATGAATGATGTTAATCACAAGAACACAAAAGAACATGATCATGATACTTTAACATAAGCTTAGATACATAAGAATACATGTAAATGATGATGATTTGCTTCTTGATGAATGATGATTTGTGTTAGTGATGTTAGACATCATAAGAAGCCTACTAGATTGTGATTAAACACATGATCTAGTAAGTTAAGGTGGTGATCTTGTGAAAGACCAAGATCATCATGCTTTATGTCTTCATGAACTTGAATGATGAAAGTGATTTTCATATGCAAAAGATGATTTAAACAAAATACAAATCTTGTAAATAGATGATTACAAAAATAATTTTCCCAAGAAACCAAGTTTATTTACAAGATTTACAAAGCCATGGTTTGTAAGTAAACTAATCATATTTTTAGTGTTTAAACAAAACTAGGAACATGATTGTAACAAGAAAAATACAAAAGAAATATTTTTAGAAAGATCATATTACAAGTTGTAAATGACTAAATCTTTCAAGAATGTGATTTACAAACAAATAACCATGTTTTTAAGGATAACTAAACCTACTAAATAACATGGTAAGTTACTACAAGTTTTTACAAAAACTTCAAGTTCATGATATAGAGCAAATTACTTGATTATGGCACTTGGTAAGTGTTGAATGAGTTGTTGATTGTTTGTGATGATTTTTAAAGAAAATAAACACATGTTTTGAAAACATGGGAAACCTCCATTTTTAGGGGAAACTATGTCACAATTTCTATAAAATTTTGACACTTAGAAAAATATAAGTTTTGGTGAAACTTATTCCCTAAAATTCACCTAAAAATATTTACCAAGGTTTCCCTAATTTTTATGTATACTTCAAGTTAAGAAATAATGATTTCTTCAAAGGTAAAAATTGATATTAAGTATGTATATTTTTTAGGAAAATATATATATTTGTTGATCACCAAATTTTTGTGCTAAGTGTATGTAGTATGTATTACATGTACTAGTGTATTAGGACTTGAAAATACACTAAATACTCCTAAGGAGTGAAAATACAAAAATACACATACAACATGCTTAGACAAATACAAGAGAATATATTTATGAAAATATATTTCTTAATAGATTACATAACTTGGACAAGTTATGGACATAAAATGATGTTTTGGACAAAATACATAACTCGGGTGAAAAATATAAGATACTTATATTTATTTTCGAGAAAATAATATATGCAAGATACATAGTTAAAAATATAAAATATTTTTAACAACAAAGAACAAATAAGATGGTGACTTGTAATTGTGCGATACAAGTCTAGTGACTAACGTTAATAAAACACGTATAGGTCACGACAAGATATAAGCAAACCCGGTGAAGTTTACGGCTCAAGAAACGCAAAGTTGTGAGTTCATGTCCCCTCTTTTAAACGTTTACATACTTTTTAAACTTGGGGAAAATACATGTGTTATGGTATGCTTGATACAAGAACTAAGGAATAATACTTTAAATCGTGTCACGAATAGGGTACCAGAAGCACCATTAATCGTGTACATACTAAGACCGTAGAACAAAAGGTTAGATCTAATGGGTTTTCGGGCAGCCACACTCTTGGTGATAACTAGTACCAAGCAGTGCTTTTGTGTCTCAGTCGTGAATCGACAACTAGAAAAATGCCTTTTGTTTGGATGCTTCCTATGTCGTGTCACATGTTAATGGCCTTGCAACCCATTAACAATCTCGATACATACAGAAATACTTGATTTATACAAATTACATACCATGTTTTCATACAAAGTATACAAACGTTCAATACAAAAACTGCATGAATTCACACCAACATTATGTTGACGATTTTCCAAAAACTCACATGTATTTCAGGTAACTAAAGTGGATGTGCACGCGGTCTTACTCTTGCTCTTGGATGTTGTTTATGTTCATCTTTTAAATAAAGTTGTAAACTTTTCAGACAATGTCTTATGCTGTCTTGTGATGTAAACACTTAACCTATGTTTTCATTTACGTAATGTTATTGGTATTTGAAGTTATTTTTACGAGCATGTAGTATGTTTACCATTCGTATGCAATGAGAACCTTTCATGATCACACCTCGTGCTTCCGCCTTAGAAAGGGGTGTAACATTTTAAGCCCTTTTTAACACTTTAGTCAAGTTTTAAATTTATAAAACACGATATTTTACTAACACTAAACACACATATGGGCAAGTGCACCCATCGTGAGCGTAGTATAGCGTTGGTAAGATACCGAGGTCGTCCAAGGACACAAGAGCTTTTAGTACCAGTTTATCCTCAACGTCTAATCAAATCAAAAAATTAGAAAAAGTTTTAAACATGAAAATAAAAACTAAAAATGTTGAAAATAAAAATAAAATAAAAACAGATAGACAAGATTAATCACTTGGATCCCACTTGCCTTTAGTGTAACCTTTGATGATTTCCGCACTTTTTCACTTTTTAAGATATTATCTTAGTTATAGTAGTAGGCCCCTCTTTTGAAGGTGACGTTACCCTCAACCCAGTAGTTTGAGTCAGCAAGGATACAATCCTAAAGTGTTGGAATATTGGAAGATAATTAATTAAGTTATTAATGCGTAACGAGTCATTATTGCAGCAGGATTGTAGCCCTTATTCCCAAGTCACCTTAACTATAAGATGAATTTAAAATTTACATGCGGAACCAAGATTGGAAAACTAAAACTCAAATGAATAATATGAAATTGACTTGCTGCTCAAATAAAGGATTTATGCAACAAACTAAAATCATATGACATGGCATTACTTACAAATAGTTGAGAATGTTATCTTAATCAGGTTTGCAAATATAGGTATGCGTTACTTCCATAATCGATGGCAACATGTTTGGATTCTTTTTACAATATAATAGGAAGTATTGTCCTTGTCAAGAATGTATGAATTGGATGTATATAGCTTGGAAACAAGTGAACAACAGGTTCTAACATAAGGTTCGAGTGATCAGGACAAGACAAATCGAATGATTGAGAATGATTGAATCAATAGACGTAAAACAAAGACCAAGCTTGAATCAACCATAGACTACAAAGACTAAGACCGTATGAAGATAATTGATCAAATGATAATGATTGACGAAGATTATACAATAGGAAGCGATGAACTTTTACATGCCAACCCTAGAAGATGGAAACCCATTTTTGAGTCGGATAAAATGATCTTGGGAGTTAGCTAATTGAGAAAAAAATGATAAACTGATTAAAGATGTAGACAAAAGATCAAATACAAATAACTTTAACGTAACGTACCAACCGAAGGTTTTGCTGAAAAAACATGGTGACATTTTCATAATTATTAATAATTATCAAAATTACTCTACAAATGATCCTGTAGATTAATTTTGGTCTTGTAGAGTAATTTTGTAAAATGATGTTATAGAATAATTTTGATCTTCTAGGGTAATTATTAAAATTACTCTACAAGTGTATCAAAATTACTCTGTAAGTTTATCAAACAACATACAATTCAAAACTACTCTACAAAATCATTTGTAAAGTATTTATGATAGGGTGAGGGTATTGGTACATCCCCCAAAAGTAATGACACACCCCCCCTAGCAGCCCCATATAAGGCAATGAGGGTTGTATAGGGGTTGAGTGCATTAAATATGTCAGAAAAAGTAAAGTTATACAACCCTCATTGCCCTATGAGCTGTGTATTAAAAAGGTGGTAGTTGGAGCATTAAACCCTATACGCATCTCATTGCCCAATACGCCTCAAACTAATGCCAATCATTGGGTGTCAGCCAATGATTACCAATGATTGGGGTGTAAGTAACTTTATTTTGATAGTGTATTTGTATGGGGAAGTGGTGAAATATTAAGAAAATTAATTTTTTTTTTATAAAATGTTGTTATAAAATATTTTGTTAGTATTATAAAAACTTTATATTTTTATAAAATGAATTGTGTATATTTTTAATAAAAAAAATGTGCACGTTTTTTTATATTGTAAAAAAAAAAAAAAAAAAAACCACCATAGCCGACCCACCACCATCACCACCACCACCACAGCCGACACACCACCACCACCACAACCGACACACCATCACCACCACTGCCACCAACATAGCTGACCCACCACCACCACCCTAGCAGACTCACCACCACCACAAGCACCGTAGCCGGCCCACCACCACCACCACAGCCGGCCCACCACCACCACCACAGCCGACCCACCACCACCACCACAGCCGACACACCATCACCACCACTGCAACCAACATAGCCGACCCACCACCACCACCCTAGCAGATCCACCACCACCACAGCCGACCCACCACCACCACCACCACCACCACCACAGCCGACACACCATCACCACCACAGCCGACACACCACCACCTCCACAACCGACCCACCACCACCACCACCACAGCCGACACACCATCACCACCACAGCCACCAACATAGCCGACCCACCACCACCACCCTAGCAGACCCACCACCACCACAAGCACCCCAGCCGGCCCACCACCACCACCATAGCCGGCCCACCACCACCACCACCACCACCATAGCCGACCCACCACCACAGCCGACCCACCACCATCACCACCACTACCACCACAGCCGACACACCACCACCACCACCACTACCACCACAGCCGACACACCACC
Organism: Helianthus tuberosus; assembly: GCA_030545235.1. Classification (NCBI taxonomy): domain Eukaryota; kingdom Viridiplantae; phylum Streptophyta; class Magnoliopsida; order Asterales; family Asteraceae; genus Helianthus; species Helianthus tuberosus. Next base: position 114,197,823 of record CM060399.1, read on the forward strand.
ACCACCACCACAACCGACCCACCACCACCACCACCACTGCCGACACACCACCACCACCACTGGCACCAACATAGCCGACCCACCACCACCACCATAGCCGACCCACCACCACCACAACCACCCTAGCCGGCCCACCACCACCACCATAACCGGTCGACCACCACCACCACCATAGTCGACCCACCACCACCACAACCACCCCAACCGGCCCAACACCACCACCATAACCGGCCCACCACCACCATAACCGGTCCACCACCACCACCATAGCCGACCCACCACCATCACCACCCCAGCCGACCCACCACCACCACCACAACCACCCCATCCGACCCACCACTACCACAACCGACCCACCACCACCACCACCACAACCACCCCAGCCGACCCACCACCACCACCATAGCCGACTCACCACCATCACCACAGCCGACCCACCACCACCACCACCAAAGCAGACCTACCACCATCACCACCACCGTAGCCGGCCCACCACCACAACCACAACCGGCCCACCACCACCACCACAACCACCCCAGCCGACCCACCACCACCACCATAACCGACCAACCACCACCACCCCAGCCGACCCACCACCATCACCACCACAGCCGACACACCACCACCTCCACAACCGACCCACCACCACCACCACCACCACAGCCGACACACCATCACCACCACTACCACCAACATAGCCGACCCACCACCACCACCCTAGCCGACCCACCACCACCACAAGCACCCCAGCCGGCCCACCACCACCACCATAGCCGGCCCACCACCACCACCACCATAGCCGACCCACCACCACCACCATAGTCGACCCACCACCACAGCCGACCCACCACCATCACCACCACTACCACCACCACCACCACCACCACCACAACCGACCCACCACCACCACCACCACTGCCGACATACCACCACCACCAATGCCACCACCATAGCCGACCCACCACCACCACCATAGCCGGTCGACCACCACCACCACCATAGTCGACCCACCACCACCACAACCACCCCAGCCGGCCCAACACCACCACCATAACCGGCCCACCACCACCATAACCGGTCCACCACCACCACCATAGCCGACCCACCACCATCACCACCCCAGCCGACCCACCACCACCACCACAACCACCCCATCCGACCCACCACTACCACAACCGACCCACCACCACCACCACCACAACCACCCCAGCCGACCCACCACCACCACCATAGCCGACTCACCACCATCACCACAGCCGACCCACCACCACCACCACCAAAGCAGACCTACCACCATCACCACCACCATAGCCGGCCCACCACCACCACCACAACCGACCCACCACCACCACCACCACAGCCGACACACCATCACCACCAATGCCACCAACATAGCCGACCCACCACCACCACCACCCTAGCCGACCCACCACAACCACCCCAGCCGGCCCACCACCACCACCATAGCCGGACCACCACCACCATAACCGACCCACCACCACCACCACAACCACCCGATCCGACCCACCACCACCCGATCCGACCCACCACCACAACCGACCCACCACCACCACCACCACCACAGCCGACACACCACCACTGCCACCAACATTTGTAACCAGGGGTATTTTTGGGATTTCCTTAAAAAATGTTTTCAGTTGCCAATTTGATCCAATTCCAAAAAATCAAAAAAATTCCAAAAAATCAAAAAAAATCCAAAAAATTAAAAAAATTCCAAAAAGTTCAAAAAAATCTAAAAATAAAAAAAATTCAAAAAAAATCCAAAAAAATCTAAAAAATTCAAAAAAAATCATAAAAATTCAAAAAAATTCAAAAATCATTAAATGTTTCGGCACGAACCGTTTCGACCCGTACCGTATCGAACCGAACCATTTTGACGCGAACCGTTTTGAACCCGTACCGTATCGAACCGTACCGTATCGAACCGAACCGTTTCGATGCGAACCGTTTCGAACCCGTACCGTATCGAACTGAACCGTTTCGACCCGAACCGTTTCTAGCCGAACCGTTTCGACGCGAACTGTTTCGAACCGAACCGTTTCGACCCGTACCGTATCGAACCGAACCGTTTCGACGCGAACCGTTTCGACGCGAACCGTTTCGAACCGAATCGTTTCGACCCGTACCGTTTTGAACCGTACCGTTTCGACGCGAACCGTTTCGACACGAATCGTTTCGACCCGTACCGTTTCAGTACGGTTCGACGCGAACCGTTTCGACACGAATCGTTTCGACCCGTACCGTTTCAACCCGTACCGTTTCGACCCGTACCGTTTCGAACCCGTACCGTACCGGGTCGAAACGGTTCGGTTCGAAACGGTTCGCGTCGAAACGGTTCGGTTCGATACGGTACGGGTCGAAACGGTTCGGTTCGAAACGGTTCACGTCGAAACGGTTCGGCTAGAAACGGTTCGGTTCGAAACGGTTCAGTTCGATACGGTACGGGTTCGAAACGCTTCGCGTCGAAACGGTGCGGTTCGATACGGTACGGTTCGATACGGTACGGGTTCAAAACGGTTCGCGTCAAAACGGTTCGGTTCGATATGGTACGGGTCGAAACGGTTCGGTTCGAAACGGTACGGGTCGAAACGGTTCGTGCCGAAACATTTAATGATTTTTGGATTTTTTTAGAATTTTTTTTGATTTTAATAACTTGATAAAAAAAAATTAAACTATATTAATATAACACATCACTAGAGAAAGCACATGTCTAAACTCTAAACACACCTTTTACCCTCAGTGAGAAAGCACACCACATGGATCTCAATCCCAAACCCCTCATCCACCATCCATTCAAACCCCTCATCCAACGGTTTAAAATAACTCTAAAAACACAAAATCCTTAAACACAAAATAACCTCTCAAACAAGCACACCCCAAGATCCCTGCCCCCACCCTTTTTGCTTCAGTTCAACCATATCCATCTCAATCGCATGTGATTCCTCCTCTACCACCCGATCCCCCTTCAATTTTGGTTCCCTCTCCATTATCAACAGCTCCTGATGTTACATTTGCTTCCAGATTGGAGCCCAATACAGGTTCTTATCCACAGCCGCCACCTATCCTTGAGTCCCACAATGCGTCTCCTCCCAAATTGGTACATATTATGGCTGATTCTACACCTCCTAGCACTAACCCTAATGTTAATCGGTCCCCAAAAGAATCGAATGGATCTGAAGGTGCAAAAAAAGGGGTTAAATCCCCTGTTCGTGCGGCTCTTTTGAAGGCAAAATCCAGCTCAGGGGATGAAGAACTAGATCGAATTAGGGCTGCTAAGGTCGCTCATGACCATTCGCTCATGTGTGAGGCCGGACTACCAGCTGGGGGGTTTCGATCTGCAAACACCAAAAAAGGTACGGTTAAAATCAAGGGTTTTCGAAACAATCGCAGGACCAAACCGGCTGTTAAGTACAGCCCTGTTTTATCTGATCTGCGGATAAAAGGCTTTGTAGAGGAAACTCAAAGAATTACAACGAAAACCAAAAATAACCCTGCAAAGTGTGCTAAGATTATTGCTGAAAAAGTGAGTGTGCATAAGGCTGTTGAGCTCTGTGAAATTCATGAAACTCAGGAGATAAATAGGGTTGATTCCCTTGCCTGTATGGAAGAAGATGATGTAACGGTTATCCAAACTCGTGTTGTCAATGAATCTGAGTTTGTTGCTAAAACCATGGAAAACACTTCTGGGGTTTCAGTTAATGAAGAGGTTGTCTTAGATGGTACTATGAAATCTGCAGGGGATACTCCACCAAATGCAGGGAATGTTTGGCTGAAACACAAAGTGGTGGGTAAATCTTATGCCGATCAAATGAAGCTTAATGACTCGGTTCATAACATCCACCTTGATAAAAAAAATGTTGAAGTTTTATAATACTAATTAAAAAAAATGGTGACGTTTTATAATAACACTTGATAAAAAAAATGTAGAAGTTTTATAATACTAATTAAAAAAAAATGGTGACGTTTTATACTAAGAGTTGATAAAAAATGTAGAAGTTTTATAATACTAATTTAAAAAAAGTTGACGTTTTATACTAACACTTGATAAAAAATGTAGAAGTTTTATAATATTAATTATAAAAAATATTGACGTTTTATAATAATAATTAACTAATAAAAATGTTGCCATTTTTCTAAATATATTAAATAAAAAATGACATTTATATACCTTCCTTTTATAACAATAAATAATAATAAATATAAATGTTTAAATTTTTTTTATTTTAATAACAATTTAAAAAAAATATATATAAAGTTTTTTTAAATAATATTTCATCCCAATGAAAACCCACACATCCCCCCAATTTTATTCCACACAAAAGAGCCAATGATTGGGCAATCATTGGCTGACATCCAATCATTGACAATTAATAGGATGTGTGAAAAAGTAACCAAAAAGTAAACGTATAGGGCAATGAGGGGCTTATCAGGTGGGTCCATTTTCAGGCGTATAGGGCAATGAGGGGTGTATAGGGTTAGGGGATGTGTGGATAAATTGAGGGGATGTGTGGATAACCAGACCCTTATGATACTCTACATAAAAATCTTATAAAATCAAAATTACCATACAAGATCATTTGTAGAGTAATTATGATACTCTACAAAATTACTCTACAAGAAGCAAAGTTACCCTACAAGAACATCTTACAAAATTACTCTACAAGATCAAAATTACTCTACAGGATCATTTGTAGAGTAATTTTGATAATTACTCTACGAGTAAATAATTACGAAAATGCCACCGCGTTTTTTTGACGTTTCATGCCTTTCGTACTCTACAAGATCAAAATTACTCTACAGAATCATTTGTAAAGTAATTTTGATAATTACTCTACGAGTAAATAATTACGAAAATGCCACACCGTTTTTTGGATTTTTCATGCATTTCGTACGTTTTGTACGATAAGACACTTTGTACGTGAACTTAACTCTAAAGATGTAAGGCAATGACTCCAAATATCTAAACTTTCTATGTTTTATGTCATCTCTTTAGTAACGTTCAATAGAGCCCTTGTAAAGAATTAGAGAGAAAACTATACAAAAAAAAAAAAATTAATTTACTTTTGAATCAAATAAAATTAGGCATTATTTTTAACAGTTCTAATCACATGATTTGGAAATGATCTAATACTAAGATCATGTGTAACCCTTGTTTCAAAAAGAAAAAAATAAATAAGCATGTAAACTAAAGTCACATGTGATCAATAAGGATGCTTTGTAGAACGAATTTTTATTTTCATATGTTACACATTCCAAATATTTGTGACTGTTGGTGCTCTATGGATTAATCCTATGAACACATTTGGATATAAAAATAATACAATTGTAGTTTATATATTTCTCAGTGGTTCATAAGTGACTATAAACGACCATGTCAAACATCTTGAAGTAACAACACTTTAATACTAATATAGGTAATCTCTTTAACTAATGCTTGCGCACCATACTTTTTTAAAGGAGCTATTAAGAGGAGAAACCTCCTTTTATGTGTAACCTTTAATCAGTAATCTTGCCTTGTAATTATCATCACTCGCATGTTTATCTTCCATTTGAATGTCCAACGATATCAAAGCACCTTACAACCAGGAGATAGATCTTTTAGGTCCCAAGTATAATTTACTAGAATGAAAATTAATTGCATTAAATAATAATTAATTTCTTTCCATTTGCGTTGTTCTGTTGAGGTCCTTCCGAAGATGTAACTTCTTCTTGGAAGGTTCTAAGTTCTCACTATAACCATGTATGCAATGAAGTCAAGACCAACTTATTTCTCAACCAAGTTACTGTATTGTAAAGTGTTTAAAATTTTGATTAGTGTTCCATAGATCTAACCCTATTTCTTGTTAACAATAAATTGTCAATAAGAACTATGTGTGATGCATGTATCAAGATCAAGATCACTGGTTAGACAAAAATGCCAAACATAGTTGGAAAAACTTGATGTGTATACTAGGATGATGAGCAACAATGATAAAGTGGTAATCCTATAGCAGATAGAAATCAACTTATTTTTGTTCCTAGATTAATTAAGAAACATAAGTTCTTTTTCTAGGTTGAGTTCCTAATGATTTCCACATATTGATAAGCGGCAGTCGAGCATGAAAACATGCTAAACCTAAGAACTTGGAACCAAGTTGCGGGTATTCTTTGAGCAATGTAACAATATGAGTGCTACCACCAATATCAAATACCAGGGTTGATATATGTTATACTATTAAGGTATGGATGATTCTTTTGCAACACTTTCCAATTAGCTTTCCGCAAACTATCCATAAATTTGCTCGCTAGACTTACGACATGTGTAATATCTGGTCTAGTACATATACATGTTGCTGCCAGAATCTTTCATCTTAAACTCACTTCCAGTGATAATGTATATGATTGATCTTTAACATATTTTTAGAAGCAAATAGCATATAATCCACATATACCAACAAGTAGATGCAAGAGACGATATAGAAGCTTCTTGTACCTATCTCTAACATATACAGTAATTTGAAGCAACCATATACATATACTGTGATCCGCGCATCAAGAGTACCCCATATACAACTCCTGGTTGTTCAGGGTTGACTATTTGTCTGCATGTTTTTGTTTAATAATATATCGGATGAACGTTTGTAATGCAGACCCGTTACCTGACCTGTTTATCCTTAATTTTATCGTCTCAAGCACATGATTTAAATATAATTTTTTTGTACAGAAAATAAGTAAACCCCACATCAAAAGTTGACATTCAAACACATTATTGTAGGATTGTTACTTGTTTGTGCTATAGTACGTTTATTTTTGGTCAATAAAAATGCCCCATCCAGAACATACCATCAAGAAAACCAAAAGAAAAGATATCCAACCTTAAAATTTTAGCATTCATTCCATAAAGATTTTCATATGATAAATCTTATATATATTAAAACTACAAATCTTAAATACTTTGCACTCACCATAACAGCTCTACCTGATATAGTTCATTTAAGTTAAGGCCCTAACTATCTGCACACCCAGTTTGTCTATCTGCACACTTAGGGTTTACCTACGCTGCGTATAGGTCTCTATACGCAGCGTATAGGGTTACGCTGCGTATAGACCTATACTCAGCGTATATAAACCATGGATTTCAGAGCCATATCAGTAATCATTGCACAGAACACAATGGTTTATATACGCTGCGTAGGGACCTATACGTAGCGTATATAAAGCTCAATTTTTGTATTTTTTTATGTATTCCTTTGTTTATTTATAAAAAAAAATTATTTATAAAAAAACAATATTATTGGTAAATAATACAAATATAAATTATAAAAATTAAAAATAATACAACTATTATGAATCATAAAAATTAAAAAAGAAAATTATTTATAAAAAAACAATATTATTGGTAAATACATCCCCTATACGATACCTATACTATACACTATACGATACGATGCAACACGATACGATAATATACGATATGATATCACACCTATAGGCTTATACGAGGTCAATACGTGACTTATACGACGCTATACGATATGATATCACACTAATAGGCTTATACGAGGTCAATACGGAACCTAAACCACACCTATACTATACGATATCACACTTATAGGGTTATACGAGGTCAATACGGGATCTAAATCGCACCTATACGATACGATATCACACTTATAGGTTTATACGAGGTCAATACGTGACCTATACTACGTTATACGATACGATATCACACTTAAAGGCTTATACGATGTCAATACGTGAACTATACTACACCTACACGATACGATATGACACTTATAGGCTTATATGAGGTCAATACGGGATCTAAATCACACCTATACGATACGATATCACACTTATAGGCTTATACGAGGTCAATACGGGACCTAAATCACACATATAGGCCTATACGGGTGTTATATCGTATCGTATCGGGTGTTAATTTTCTTTTTTTTTATAAATAAACAAAGGAATACACAAAAAAATACAAAAAATGGAGCTTTATATACGCTGCGTATAGATCCCTACGCAGCGTATGAGACAAAAATGACACAACTACCCTTGGATTTGGCTTCGTATAGCCTCAATACAAGGGTATAAATGACATTTTCAGACCTTTATATACGCTGCGTATAGGTCTATACGCAGCGTATATAAACTATAAGGGTTAAAAAGATAAAATTACCACAGGTTTGGGGTTAAAAATAATTTTACCACCCTTTATATACATTGAGTATAGACCTATACGCAGCGTATATAAAGGTCAGAAAATGTCCTTTATACCCTTGTTTTGAGGCTATACGAAGCCAAATGCAAGGGTAGTTGTGTCATTTTTGTCTCATACGCTGCGTAGGGATCTATACGCAGCGTATATAAAGCTCCATTTTTGTATATTTTTTTGTGTATTCCTTTGTTTATTTATAAAAAAAGAAAATTAACACCCGATACGATACTATACGATACGATATAATACCTGTATAGGCCTATATGTGTGATTTAGGTCCCGTATTGACCTCGTATAAGCCTATAAGTGTGATATCGTATCGTATAGATGTAGTATAGGTTACGTATTGACCTCGTATAAGCCTATATGTGTGATATCGTATCGTATAACGTAGTATAGGTCCCGTATTGACCTATATGACGCTATACGATAGGATATCATACTTATAGGCTTATACGATATGATATCACACTTATAGGCTTATACGAGGTCAATACGTGACTTATACGATACTATACGATACGATATCACACTTATAGGCTTATACGAGGTCAATACGGGACCTAAACCACACCTATACGATACGATATCACACTTATAGGGTTATACAAGGTCAATACGGGATCTAAATCACACCTATACGATACGATATCACACTTATAGGCTTATACGAGGTCAATACGTGACCTATACTACGTTATACGATACGATATCACACTTAAAGGCTTATACGAGGTCAATACGTGACCTATACTACACCTACACGATATGATATGACACTTATAGGCTTATACGAGGTCAATACGGGATCTAAATCACACTTATACGATACGATATCACACCTATAGGCTTATACGAGGTCAATACGGGACCTAAATGACACATATAGGCCTATATGGGTGTTATATCGTATCGTATCGGGTGTTAATTTTCTTTTTTTTATAAATAAACAATGGAATACACAAAAAAAATACAAAAAATTGAGCTTTATATACGTTGCGTATAGATCCCTACACAGCGTATGAGACAAAAATGACACAACTACCCATGTATTTGGCTTCCTATAGCCTCAATACAAGGGTATAAATGACATTTTCAGACCTTTATATACGCTGCGTATAGGTCTATACGCAGCATATATAAACTATAAGGGTTAAAAAGATAAAATTACCACAGGTTTGGGGTTAAAAATAATTTTACCACCCTTTATATACGGTGAGTATAGACCTATACGCAGCGTATATAAACCTTGTAAAAATCTGATGCTTCAACCCACCAAAAAGACCCCAAATTTTCAGATGGTTTATATACGCTGCGTATTGATCTATACGCAGCGTATATAAACCTTGTTTTCTGTGCAATGATTGGTTATTAGGCACTGAGATCCATGGTTTATCTACGCAGCGTATAGGGTTAACCCTATACGCTGCGTATTGACCAATACGCTGCGTAGATAAACCCTAATTTTGCTAGGGTTTGGTGTGCCAATAGGCACACCCTAAGTTAATTAGCATATCTGAAGAAACAAACTTTGCCCATGATCTAATGAAATATGAATTAGAGTATAACCAGCTTCACACCTGGAGGCTTCATTGGTAGGATTCTTTTCAGCTGGCGCTTAGCTGAAGCTCTTGCAGCTTCCACCTCTAACAACTCCGCTAGGGTTGTGACTTCATCCCGATGCTGACAGTGTGGATCAATCACAATTTCTTGGAGTGCAACCGCATGTTCTATCACGTATGAAGCAAGTTCAAAATCACTAATTCGACCATAATACCCCAAAATTTTGAAAAGTTTGAGGTTTTCAAGGTAATGATCGTTAGCGACATGCCTTCGTTTTCTTCTCTTTTTGTTTGCGGAAAACCAAAGTAGCTGCAAAGGCCGATGGTAATATTTTCTAAGTTAACAAAATCTTAACATTGTCAATAATCAATTCGAGAAAGATACCTCAATTATAAAAGTCTCAAAAATTGGACATGCTTTAGCAATGGAAGCAAACTCTAGTAGACAATCATCTTCATAAGCTCCGATTGTCAGCATCAGATTTTTGAGATTTGGCAGTTGAGGAATGGAACCAAGCTTTGCACTTTTCTGTCAAATAAAAAAACAGAAAGAAAGATAAGAAAATAGTCTCACGTTCCATTAATGGTCGATTCTTTACACATATAAGCATAGATGAAATTATGCTAACCTCTGGACGAGAAAAAGTGATGGTAACTAAAAGACTAGGTAATGGGAAAATTGTCTGATGATCTTATTGAATAAGAGACCCCCTTTATATAGGGAACAATACAAGATAACCCTAATCTATAATTATGGAAAAGATACACCTAAATAATTACAAAGGCTATCTCTAACAAATATACAATATTTATCTAAACAATAATAATAATAAGAATATCCGCTAAGACTCCCCCGCAGTTTGAACGGGTGAAGGTCCAACGCTCAAACTGGATAGGAATGACTGAAACAACTGCTTAGAGAGCCCCTTTGTGAAGATATCCGCATACTGAAGAGCAGATGGAACATGTAATACCCGAATGTGTCCGATTCGAACCTTCTCACGGACGAAATGGATGTCAATCTCGACATGTTCCGTCCGTTGATGTTGCACATGATTATCTGATAGATAGACAGCCGACACATTGTCACAATATACGATGGAGGCCTTTCGTAAAGGTGTATGCAACTCAAGCTATAAGTTGCGTATCCAAGTGGCTTCCGCAACGGCGTTAGCAACCCCACGGTACTCAGCTTCAGCACTCGAACGTGAAATAGTGGGTTGCCTTTTCGAAGACCAAGACAATAAATTATCCCCCAAAAACACCCAATAGCCACTAGTAGAACGTCTCGAATCAGGACAACCCCCCCAATCAGCATCGGAGTAAGCAACTAAGTCATGACTCCTTGATTTAACAATACGAATCCCGTAATCAAGCGTACCCTGTATATACCGTATAATGCGCTTCATGAAAGCATAATGGGGTTCCCGTGGGTCATGCATGAATAAGCAAACCTGTTGGACAACATATGAAATATCTGGACGAGTAAAAGTCAGGTACTGTAAGGCCCCCGCAAGGCTGCGGTACAAAGTGGGATCCGATACAGGGGGACCGTCGGAGGCACTGAGTTTGGATGGAAGGTCCACAGGTGTGTGACAGGGCTTGCAAGCAGTCATGTTAACACGCCCGATGATTTCCTTAGCATACTGATGCTGTGATAAAAAGAGACCTGTAGACAGTTGATCAACTGTGATGCCAAGAAAATGATGAAGACGTCCTAAGTCAGTCATAGCAAACTCTCGTGAGAGGGTACCGATGATATCTTGAAGCAAAGTGTCATTAGAAGCTGTTAACACAATATCGTCAACATATAGCAACAAATAAGCCACATTTGCGGGATCCCGCTGATAAACAAATAAAGAGTGGTAACACGCATTGCTTTTAAACCCCTGCGATGTGATAAAAGTGGAAAACCGGGTATACCATGCTCGTGGCACCTGTTTGAGACCATACAAGGACTTTTTAAGGTGACAGACAAACTGAGGATGCTGTTGATCAATGAAACCCGGGGGCTGGTGCATGTAAATCGTTTCATTCAGATGTCCGTGTAAGAAAGCATTTTTGACATCTAGCTGATGAATTGGCCAATTCCTCGTGACTGCTAAAGATAAAACAGTCCTGATAGTTGCTGGTTTAACAACCGGACTAAACGTGTCCTCACAATCAATCCCAACAGTCTGAGAATTCCTGTTGACAACCAAACGGGCCTTATAGCGTTCCAAAGAACCATCAGACCGAAATTTATGTCTAAATAGCCACATGCAACATATTACGGGGCGGTCTGTCGGTCTGGGAACTAGTTCCCAAGTATCATTATCCTGTAAAGCAGTAAATTCGGTCCGCATAGCACTCAACCAATTAAAATCATAAAAGGCCTTGGCATAGGTTTTGGGGACCGGGGAGATGGGATTGGGAGTGAGATGGATAGAAGTGGATGTGGAACGGGTAGTCATGGGATGTTGATTACTAGGAGGCGGGCCGGATTGGTGTGAAGCCGTGGGTTGTGTGGGTGGAATTTGGGTCGTGGTGGGGGGGGGGGCAGAAGAGGTAGGTGGAGGCCGAGGGCGACGACTGTAAGTTATTGGATAAGGTGTGATAGGGGAAGGCCGAATAGCAGGTGGCGGAGGAATGAATGAGAAACCGAGAGGGGGTGAGTCGTTTAGAAAATGATAAGTCGTAGGCGTTTGTGGGATGGTATAGGGAATGGTAGATTCGTCAAAGGTAACATGACGGGAAATATAGACTTTACCGGTGGTAGGGTCGAAGCACCGGTATCCTCGGAAGTCCGGAGGATAAACGAGGATAACCGAGGTATCCTCGTGCCACGGTAGTGTTGGAGTTGAAAGAAAACATGCTTGCGGAGGTAGTTGTGGTGGAGTGAAAGGATAGAGGTCCCCGGTACTGTTGTGTCTTGAAAGAGTCTGTTTAGTGTAGAGATCCTTCAAAGAAAAACCGAACGGGTCAAATTCAATAGACACATTATTATCACGAGTGAAACGTCGTATAGAAATAAGATTTCTAATGATATGAGGGCTGTGAAGGATATCGGGTAAAATGTATGTTCGATTTGGTAGAGAGTGGAAGCCAATGCCCGTGCTTTTAATTGGAATACAAGTACCATTACCGACCATAATTGACCTGCGTACAGGACATGAACTGGGAAGAATTATTTTACCTGAATCACGTGCCGAATGAGAGCCTGCTCCAGTATCCATTATGTCATTAGTCCAGGAGTTGTTCGGATTCATCTGCATGTTAGAAAAGGCTGCACTTAGATCTGATGGGCTCAGGGCATCGTACCCATATTGTTGCGGCCCAAACTGAGGAGACGAGTATTGGGCCGGAGCAGCAAAGTGGGCTGGAGCATTAGTAGGGGCTGATTGATTAAAGGCAGAACCATTATTGGGCCGCCAATTGTTTTGGGTTGGGTAGGGGCAGGGGGTGTGGTCCACCAAGCCCAATTTGGGTATGGTGAGTTGTATGCTGAAGGATTCCCTGCTGTCCAGAATGAGCGGCCAGCCCCACCACCCCGGTTGTCACGGCGACCGCCACCGCGATAGTTGTTTCTACCACGTCCGTGGCCTCTTCCCCTGGATTGGCTGCTGGTGTTAGACTCATTAGGGTGATCAGAAGAAGTGGCTGTGAGAGCCGGCTGTGGTGAGGAGTTGCTGCTGGAGTTCGCTGCCACCATAACAGATGACGTGGTCCCTTTTTGTGCTTCAATGCGAATGGCCTCATCTTGAAGGAGAGAAATAGCAAGATCCCAGTCGGCTTCTTTGTTATTGATAAATGAGGCGGTGGTGTTGTACTCAGCAGGAAGACCACGAACCAGTTGTAAGACTAATCGTGCACGGTGACGGGGTGATCGACATATGCAAGTTGAGTGGCAAGGTTCTGCAATTGTTGACAATAATCATCCAGGGAGGCACAAGCTGAAAGGGACAGATTGCAGAATCGTGTTTCGAGTGCGGCTGCTTGGGCTTTCTTATTGCTGAGGTAAATCTTCTCAAGTTTATCCCAAGCCTGTTTAGCTGAAGTTGTATTGGGCAGGATTCGAGGCAGGATGTTGTCCGAAACAGTGCTAAATATCCACTGTAGGACAAGGGCATCAAGCTCTTTCCATTGAGGATAGGAGGGATCTTCCTTAGATGGAGGAGAAGTACCATCAATGTGATCGCCAACCTTGTATGCAACTACGTGAAGCAGGAACAGCTGGACCCATGAGGAGTAAGTGACCGTGGACCCATCCAAGGTGCGAATCTTGGACTGGATGTTAGTGACGGAATAAGTTGGGTGTAGGGTGGTTGGTTTGGTGGCGGCAGCACTGGTTTCAAGCTTGTCACCCATGGCTGACAAGGGAAAAGAAAACGGCTGATCAGGTATGAAGAAGAAGGGGCTGCCGACAGTGTAAGGGTCGAAACCCTAGGATCGAGAGAAAAGAAAAAAAATTGGGTTTAGGGCTGTGATACCATAAAAGACTAGGTAATGGGAAAATTGTCTGATGATCTTATTGAATAAGAGACCCCCTTTATATAGGGAACAATATAAGATAACCCTAATCTATAATTATGGAATAGATACACCTAAATAATTACAAAGGCTATCTCTAAAAAATATACAATATTTATCTAAACAATAATAATAATAAGAATATCCGCTAAGAGTAACATCCTGCAGGGAAGAAGCACACGAAGAAATCTGGTTGAACACATTATTTTCTAACGCCGCTGGTCCTTGATAAATACTAACTTTTTTAAGTTTTGGAAGATTAGTGAGACATAAATCTATATCGAGACCCTTGTATATGAATGATACAAGGTCAAAATCAGATAAATAAAGTGATTCAAGATCAAAACATTGCACAATTTCAAAGTGATTTATGTTAAGACACCGTCCAACAACACGAATACGGGTCAAGTAGCTGGAATCATGGATTGATATTGACTCAAGATGTGGAGATCTTATCAACAATTCCTCAAGAACTGAGTCTCTCAGCATAACATTATTCAAGTAAAGTTTTTTCAGAGACACTAGCTCTACAACCCTAGAGCTGGGGAATGTTAATGGGAAGTCATAGTTAGAACAATCTCCTTCACATCCTTAGTATAAGGGTTGTTTCTGTAATTAGTAGATAGTTTAGTTTATGTCATAATTAGTTAATAGATAATTTATGTTAGAATTAGATTAAGGATAGAAGTGCGGGGACCAGAAGTGACAAAGTAAATGTTTATAACCTACATCTAAGGGAATCGACATTCCCTGGAGACGTGACTCTTCAGAGAAGGCAGCAAACATCAAGATCTTCAAGAGACGCATCGTTTCATCAAGAAGACACAATTGTTCGGACGCACCTCTTCGATATGTATAAGTAGGGTTAGGATTTTCAATTGTACATAACAACTCTCAATCATTCTGTACAGTTACATTCAATCAGATTCAATTGAAACTCTTGTTGTTTTATTCTATTACTTGTTTCATCTTTATTTTCCTATCAAGTTCATAGATTGGGACCAACAATTGGTATCAGAGCCTAGGGTTCAAATCTGATACGTTTTCAATTCGTTCTTCAACCCGTGAATCAGAAATCAAATCGATTCAGAAGTAAATCGATTCAGGCAACAATTCGATTCAGTAAAATCAAATCAGAATTGAAGAAGGAGAAGCAAATCGATTCAGTATAATAGGGGTGAGCATGGTGCGGTTCGGTTCGGTTATTACCTATAACCGAAACCATAACCGCACACTGCGGTTATCAAAAAATCATAACCGTTCGGTTTCGGTTAATGCGGTTTCGGTTAATCGGTTATTGCGGTTAATGCGGTTTCGGTTCGGTTATAGGTCGGTTATTATTAGTGTAAACTATAATGGGCCAATAAGTTTGGGTCATGGTTAGTGTAAAATGTAATGGGCCAATAAGGTTGGGTCATGGTTAAAAGTTAAAACATTCAAATACTTCACCAAAGATACATATAGATTAGGCCATGGTTAAGCATTTAAATACAAACTTAAAGACTTATGGTGCTACGGATTTGGCTATGTTTAAAATATTCGGTTCGGTTCGGTTATTTGCGGTTATGAAAATAAGAATAACCATAACCGAACCGCAAAAATCGGTTATTAAAAATATAAATAACCAACCCTTCGGTTATTTCGGTTATCAGTTATTTCGGTTCGGTTTTTTCGGTTATTTCGGTTACGGTTCGGTTAATTCGGTTATATGCTCACCCCTACAGTATAACATCGATTCAGAACCAGAAAGCCACCAGGAAGGAACGAACAGAAGAAACCAAATCAATTTTAGTCGATTCAGTACCAATCGATTAAATCTTAATCGGTTCAGAACCAGAAATCTTGAAGCCAAATCATCAACATCAAATTGTTTCAGCAATATCGATTTGGATATATATCGATTCAGTCAAGAAGATAAAGTGAGAATTGATCTCCAAACCCATAAATCGATTCAGTGCAAACCAATTCAGAGTAAATTGATTCAGACGTGAAAGTCACGAAGCCAGGAGAAGAAAATCAATTTCAGAAGCAAAATTTGATCAGAAACAAAGAAAGCGAGAGGGCTGGTGTGTTCACTAAGTAAAAAAAAAAGGGTTGAAGACCTGTTTTGTTTCAGCAAATACAAAACAAAGACTGCAAGAAAAAAGTCATTATATTCAAGAAGGGTGATTTCAAGTCAACGTCAAAAGCCTTATAGATCAGAATTACAAGTGGAGAATTTGCAAAATTCCAGGTTATACGTTACTATTCTGGAATTTCAATTTAAAATTACTACAGTTTTTTTTAGTAATTTAGTTTAGTGATTCCCGTTAGAATCATTGTTGGTTTAGAAGAAAACCTAAGTCACGATGTCAGAAAAATCATCGTTAGATACAACCAATAGTGCAACTGTACCACACAAGGATATAGGATCCTTGACACATTTCCAATGTCCCACTTTGAAGTCCACAAATTATATAATTTGGGCTATCCGTATCAAGACTATACTTGAGGCAAACGGATTATGGGAAATGATTGAACCAAGTAAAGATACGCAACCAGATGTCAAGAAAGACAAAACTGCGATTGCATACTTGTTTCAAGCCTTACCTGAAGATCTCATATTGCAAGTTGCTAATTGCAAAAGTGCAAAAGAGGTATGGGAGGCATTAAAAACTAGACATGTTGGTATAGACATGGTGCAAAAGGCACGAATGCAAACACTCAAATCTGAATTTGATATGTTGCATATGAAAGAAGAAGAATCTATTGATTCGTTCACTGCCAAGTTAAACAGTATCGTTACTAAGGCAACCAGCCTAGGATCAACATTTGATCAGCCTACGTTGGTACGAAAGTTACTAAATTCCGTTCCTGAAAGGTTTATCCATATGGTTGCATCCTTGGAGCAAAATAATGATCTAGACACGATCTCACTAGATGAGACCATCGGTAGACTTAAGACTTTTGAAGAAAGAATCAAGTCTAAAAAGGGAAGTCATACCGATAACAATGATAAACTTTTGTTCACAAATCACGACAACAATTTTGGTCGTGGTAGACACTCTGGAAAACGTGGACAAGGAAGACTTAATCAGTCACGAGGCCAAGGCCGTGGCAGGTTCAGACAAGAAGAAAGAGAAGATGACATGTCACACGATGATAATCATGATTATGATAGACGGAAGAGATACCCAAGAAATCAAGACAAATTCGTGTTTGACATAAGCAAGGTAAGGTGCTATAATTGCAATGATTATGGACACTATGCCTCAGATTGTCCTAAACCGACCCAAAGAAGAGAAGAAGCAAATATCGTGCAAGAAGACGAAGAACCAACTCTTCTAATGGCACAAGTTGAAGAACTGGATCATGATGGCAAGCAAGACATAGAGAAAGATCAAGATGCAACTTAAGGATGTTCGAGATTAGGGGGGTGAATGATATCATAATCTCCTTCACATCCTTAGTATAAGGGTTGTTTCTGTAATTAGTAGATAGTTTAGTTTATGTCATAATTAGTTAATAGATAATTTATGTTAGAATTAGATTAAGGATAGAAGTGCGGGGACCAGAAGTGACAAAGTAAATGTTTATAACCTACATCTAAGGGAATCGACATTCCCTGGAGTCGTGACTCTTCAGAGAAGGCAGTAAACATCAAGATCTTCAAGAGACGCATCGTTTCATCAAGAAGACACAATTGTTCGGACGCACCTCTTCGATATGTATAAGTAGGGTTAGGATTTTCAATTGTACATAACAACTCTCAATCATTCTGTACAGTTACATTCAATTGAAACTCTTGTTGTTTTATTCTATTACTTGTTTCATCTTTATTTTCGTATCAAGTTCATAGATTGGGACCAACAGGAATGTTAATGGGAAGTCATAGTTAGAATCAGGATCGTGATCCTTTTCAATGTTCTGCAGATCCAGTTCAAGAATCTCAACCTTTTTGTTTACCGCAAACTGGAGCCATTCATCAATAATTCTCTGATTAAGATCACATAAATCAAAATTAATCCGGAATCTATGAACCACTGGGTGGTGGTAATTTCGGATGACACTGTTTACTTGCTCGATGTACTTAGATCGCTCTGAAATATATAGCAACTTATTGTAGGCGATCTTGGACAAACTCTTCCTAGCATCAAAGTTCAACTGCGTTAAACCAGACCATAAGAACCTCCATTTTTTCGTGACACTACTGGTGACCACCGCGTCTTCGACAGGCAAAAGTGACAGTATGACCATGAGAATTGCATATGGCATGTCGGTGATGCTCAAATCGTCTGATTTAGATCCTTCACAACCCTCCTTTACAAAACATAAGTCATCAATAACCGCAATAAGTATCAATGGAAGACGTAAACAAAATACAGATTATGTAATTTATACAATCCAATAAGTGAATCCGCATCTTTATAAGAAATAATCAGAAAACAAAACAAAGATCAACAGATTGAAACTATAAAATTTAGTGGACAAAATACTACAAAATTAGATTGGCTGTAAGTACTATAAATCGATTAAAGGGGCAACAAGAAGAAATCACCTGTTTTGAAGCAGATCCACGCCTTTGGTTCCCCATTATGGACGCTTAGACGAAGAAGAAAAGTTGACGGCGAGCTTTGATTTCAGGTCTTTAAGCGGCGATTTTGATTTTTGAACAAAAGTTTTTGTAGCCCCTTCAATTGAAATAGGCACTAGTTTGGGCACATCAACTATAAAATGAAAAACTATATCATATCATATCATATCATATCACGGGGTAGGATCAAATAAAACAAAAAAAGTGAGTTTTGCTTAGGTATGCTAAGAAGGGTTGTTGACTTTACATGTGACACTAAAAAAAACTAGGTAAAGGGCATTTAGGTCAAAATGACTACCTCCTCCCCTACTATTTCTTTATTCTCTTTTCCCTTTCCTTTTATCAAAATGCACTAGATAAAAGCCCTAGATATGAAATCACCCAATAACCCCCTAGCTCCACCAACCACCATCGCTACTCCACCATCCACCGCCATTGTTTGTGAGGCTTATTGAAGAATCCTTGAACTCTAAGATTTTATTGAAACACTCAGGAAGGAAGATCGGTTCATAATAATTCCAGCAAAGTCGTCAAATTCGTTAGTGACAAAATCTAAAACGCCTTCAAATCAACCCGTCACCATCACCTTTATGCTCTTCGATATCCCTTAACTCAAAGATCTGATTGAAACACTTAGGAAGATCGATTTATAACAGCAAAATCGAAAAATTCATTCACCAATTACACTAAAACCCACTCAAGTGAACCTAGATCATCACATTTAAGCTCTTTGATTCTCCAGAGGACACCAGCACCAAAGTTGAACAATTCGAAGTTGCGACAAACTGGGTAGAACATGCAATGGTTATTATGAAACAACAAATAATATTAATAATCACAACTGAACCTGTAAACCAGAAAAGATTATATAAGTCTCAATCCAAAAAGTGAAACCCTATGTATTATTCATAATCTAATAAAAAAACCAAGAACTGAGAAAGAATTCAAATCCAAACAAACAATTCATCCATAAAAACTTTAAGATCAAGCAACAAAACAAAATAAGTAAGAAACACGCATACAAATTTTAATTAGTTGTATCCCTAAAATTTTAATGATCAGCGTCTGATTATGGGAACTGACTTCAGATACTTAAATTAAGATGGAAATGATTTGAATGAAACACGCACTGAAACAACAAAAATCATGATCGTAATGGAGTTCACTGAAACTACAAAAATCAATCCTTAAATATCAAAGCGCATAAATAATTAACATGAAGAAATCACGTTGTTTTGAGTAGTTCGACGCCTTTTGTTCCCCATTGTGTTCTTACACGATTAAAGAAGATGGCTAGAGTTTGAACAGAAGTTGAGGCAAAGCTACGTTTGTAACCCTTAAGCAGTGGTTTAATTTGTCCTAGTTTTGGGATATTTTCTAAAAGATATTCTTAACTTTTATGGATGGCCTTTTAAAT
This sequence comes from Helianthus tuberosus, assembly GCA_030545235.1. Lineage (NCBI taxonomy): Eukaryota > Viridiplantae > Streptophyta > Magnoliopsida > Asterales > Asteraceae > Helianthus > Helianthus tuberosus. Next base: position 114,218,108 of record CM060399.1, read on the forward strand.
TGTATACAGGCCTTGATTTTTATTACATCGTCTACTAGTTGTGATACGATCTGACCCGTGACTTGACCATTAACTTGCAAATGGATAATTACGTTCAAGAACCATTAAAAAGTCACATGTGCATGCATAATAATAGGAGTATAGTTTTACGCCCACTTCTGCATTTTCCCAAGTGTTTGCATTTCTCGTTCCACGTTTCCATTATATACATTAAATTAGGATTCCATATTTCCCTGCTTTTACCTATAAATGTAATTGTTTGTTTTGGAAGTTGGCTAGAGTTTGAGCAGAAGTTGAGGCAAAGCTACGTGGGTAACCCTTAAGCGGTGGTTTAATTTATCCCAGTTTCCGGGATATTTTCTAAAAGATATTCTTAACTTTTATGGATGGCCTTTTAAATTGTATATAGGCCTTGATTTTTGTTGCATTGTCTACTAATTGTGATACGATCTGACCCGGGACTTGACCATGAACTTGCAAATGGATAACTACGTTCAAGAACCATTAAAAAGTCACGTTCACATGCATAATAATAGGAGTATAGTTTTACGTCCACTTCTGCATTTTCCCAAGTGTTTGCATTTCTCGTTCCACGTTTCCATTATCTACACTAAATTAGGATTCTATGTTTCCCTGCTTTTACCAATAAATGTAATTGTTTGTTTTCGTATTAAGAATAGAAGAAGAGAAATTGTAGAAAACTCTTGTGTTCGTCTCTAGAATAATTAGAGCTTGACCCCCTCTAAGGGTTATCTATCTTTGGAGCTTAATCCACTATACGGATCTCTATCATTGGTGCTTTTGTTCCCCGAATTCACCTCCATCATGGCCTAAAAGATCATGTGGTTGCTCAATGAAATGTGGGCTACTATTGAGAAAAACCAACAACGCCTCGTCGAGTTTACCGCTAGCCTCGGTCTACCTTCACCACCTCCACTCATCGCTTGTCCGCTACTTAATTCACAGCCTCTATCACCTCCTCCAACGCTATCCCAAGTTTCACCACCAACACCAACACCGACACCGACCCCAACACCCACAAAAGTGGTTGTTCCCATCCCAAACCGTGGACCTCTCCGACACAACCATCATTAGATGACCAATTGCAACCCCAACATCCATATCTCCATCACCAAAACTGACCTTGCCAATTGGTGTAAAGAAAATGGTGCTTTACCCTATTCATTTTATACACCAAGAAGCAAAGAGGTCTATCGCGATGGAACTTCCAAGTGCAAAACCCAAAAATGAAGTCCATCTAAATACACTATTTCACATTGGTTATGATGTATCTACTAAAGAAGACCGAAAGTTATTATATATTGATGTATTTGAGAAACATCCTTAGAAATGGGTATATCAACGTGTCGCGACTATAGCCTGTAAACGCGAGTGGATTCTTTTTACAATATAATAGGAAGTATTGTCCTTGTCAAGAATGTATGAATTGGATGTATATAACTTGGAAACAACTTAACAACAAGTTTTAACATAAGGTTCAAGTGATCAGGACAAGACAAATCGAACAATTGAATCAATCGACGTAAAACAAAGACCAAGCTTGAATCAACGATAGACTACCAAGACTAAGACCGTATGACGATAATTGATCAAATGACAATGAGTGACGAAGATTATACAATAGGGAGCGATGAACTTTTACATGCCAACTCTAGAAGATGGAAACCCATTTTTAAGTCGGATAGAATGATCTTGGGAGTTAGCTGATTGAGAAAAAAAATGATAAACTGATTAAAGATGTGTAAGGCAATGACTACAAATATCTAAACTTTCTATTTTTTATGTCATCTCTTTAGTAACTTTCAGTAGAGCCCTTGTAAAGAATTAGAGAGAAAACTCTACAAAAAATAAGAAATTAATTTACTTTTGAATCAAATAAAATTATGCATTAATTTTAGCAGTTCTAATCACATGATTTGGAAATGATCTAATACTAAGATCATGTGTAACCCTTGTATCAAAAAGAAAAATAAATATACATGTAAACTAAAGTCACATGTGAATAAGGATGCTTTGTAAAACAAATTTTTATTTTCATATGTTACACATTTATTTATATAACATTAAAGAGAAAGGTCGGTGGCTTTGCCACCTACCTTTCTCTTTTAATCTCTTAACACACGTGTGTCCACCTACCTTTTCCTCTTGATACTTTTGTATCCTTTTCTGCCAGTCATTTTCTTCCAGATCTTTCTACTTCTCACTCTCTACGACCATTGCTGCTGCCATAGGTTTGTATCAATTTCTTCTCCTTTGTGTTTTCTTTTTACTGAAAACCCTAGATTTCGTCTTTGATTTGATATATTTTTTCCCATTTTCCTTGACATATGTTCAAATTTGCTTTCGCAGTTGACAAGCGACTCAAGATCGCATTCGAGGTTTGGTTTTTGTTGTATCCATCTGTTGCCATTTTTCACAGGTATGATAATTTCAGTAGTAAAACAGCAACCGAATATAATTCTATTAATAATCAGAGCTTAATCGCATAAATACTTCAACTTCATAGAGATTAATCAGATTACGAACTTATAACAGTGATTTTGCTTTCATAATTTGCGTGAAAAACTATAAGATCTACATGAATTTGAAGTTTATAGATCAATATTTGCCTTCGAACTTATAACAGTGATTTTGAACTTTATAGATCAATATTTACCTTTTGATGATGTAAAACAGAATCTTCAAATACCTTTTGATGATGTAAAACAGAATCTTCAAACGAGGTTTGAGCTTACTTTTCACGCGTTTGTGATCGATCGTCTTTTTCAGTTGTGTTCGCTTTTTATACTCACGTTTGGGCGATTATTCGTAATGGAATTCCCCCAATTTTCTTACTTCAATTATACATTTTATATTACTTTCTAATTCTTAACAAAAAATGTTACATTACGGTGATTTAAAAGGGTAATGGTATTACTTTCTAATGTAGTATGAATGAGCGCAGCCTAAAGTATGATTGAGCATTTGGTGTTCGGTACCGGTAGTACCTTACCGCTACCGAATTTTCCCTACCGAATTTCTACATTATCGTTACTGGTTTGGTACCGGTTAGGTTCGGTACGATACAGGTAAAATATCGAATTTTACCTTCAAATACCGATAACATAATGTACCAAATATATTGGTACCAGTACCCAATTTTGATGAATTTTTGGTACCGGTATTTTCAGTACCGTATGAATGTATAAGTCAAGTTTAGTTGTGATATAATATAATGGTGGACCAAGTGACTTAGCACCTTCAACTGTACGAACTCATTAGAGAGTTTAAATCATATATGGTCTGTGGTTTGGGGCCTTCTATTTGTGTTATGTATGGGCCATATGAATTTTACTATAATTAGTAGGTGACCAGTATGTGTGAGTTTTTTTTTCTTTCCTAACGGGCATACTTATTGTTATGGGACATACTTTATCAAGTGCTTACGAAATGTTTCAACTAACGTTTGGGTTATACTTGTTTTCGATTCTTTTGGTGTTAATGTACACATTTTGTTTATATGTCAGCGTAATATGGGGTAAATTGACGGGTGTCAGGTAGATGTAGTTAAACACCTAACCTTAAGTATACGTGGGTTGTGTTTGTGTGAATTAAGTGTGACTTTTTTTATGGTTGATGTTGTTAGTTAGAATGTATTACTTAAGGATAACTTTTTAAATTTTTTTCTTTTTTCCCAGGTGGTTGACTGGTTGGCTGGGGTTGGCTGAAGATTGTCTAACGTTTATTACTTTACTTTTAAGGTAGGTGTTAAGGAAGTTACGTTTTATGCCTTACTAAAGTTTTGTTTATTTCTTTTGTGGTTTACTAGCATTTTTCCTAACTTTCCGCTGGATATGCATACATGTTAGAGGTTAATACTGTTATCATGTTTATGTTTACTGTTATGATAATTTTAGTTGTATTATAAGATGTCAAGCATGCTAGGGTCTCTTCTTCGGTTGATACTTTTTATTCTGGTCATGCATACATGTTAAAGGTTAATACTATTGTCGTATTACTATTATGATATATTTAGTTGTATTTTGTAGTAGTAACTCATCTTCAAATCTCGCAAGCTTTAATTAACGTCTACTACTGTCTAAAATCCAATATAATAAATGCTATAACTTTCCCTTTTTTTACATTGCATTAGTTACTTATTTTCTTTTTTCCACCCGTAAATTAGCATCCAAGACGCAGTTGCTATGCATCCAAAAAGAGTGTCTCAGGTCAAGCCAGGAGACCCACCAGAACCCCTTGAAGTTAGAGTTCTAAAAAGGTGGATCCCATACTTTAAAAACAAGGAGAAAATGATCGACCTATGTTACCTATTAGTTGATATACATGTAAGTTACTAAACATCAAACTAAGGTTCCTTCTATAATGTCAATTAACTTACGTTTTTACTAACCAGAAATTAACATCATCTATTACAGGGAGACGCAATTGAAGCAGTAGCAGATGTTACCAAAGCAGAATACTTTGACTCACTTATCAATGTACAACATTGTTACACGGTTGACAAGTATGTCTCATCTCCACAACGCCAATACATGCCATCGGTGCCACACGTCGCATCACTGAAAATTGGGAAAAGGACCACTTTTACACCTTTACTTGACAAAGACATACCCACTTACCATTATAACTTTGCAACCTATGATGATCTTGCGCCAAGAATGAAGCCACCAAAGCTACTTAGAGGTAAAAATATAAAAAAAAAAGAAATAATTAATAAAGCAATCAATGTTACTTACTAACAAGTTTATTATGAATGAACAGACTACATAGGGTGTGTCGAGGAGGTATCACCCATCATGTTCAGAAGTGGAAAAAAGCTACGAAAGATCATCATTCAAGATGAAAGGTAAAACGTCAACCTAAATCTGAAAGTAGTATCACAACTTTACCAATAAATAGACATTTGTTGTAGGCGCAATGAAATCGAAGTAACACTCTGGGATGAGAAGGCATACATGATTGAAACAGAGGACATCATTGGCAAAGTATTTGCAATAACTGCTACCATGGTAACTTATTTCAACAAACTACAACTCGAGTCCACAACATTAACTACAATTGTTATCAATCCACCGATCCTAGATCTTCAGACATACGTGAACAGGTATACAATGAAAGACTGAGCTATATTGATAAGACATTCAACTCTTAAGACTGAATTGTTATTTATAAATAGGAATATTGGATTTTAATAATCCAAACTATTTGTCGTTGGCCGCAAACAGTCCAAACTTCAAAAATAACCACTGACAGTCCCAACTATTGACATATTGGCCACCAATGGACCCTGACTACCAGAACCCTAACGCCGTTAGTCTCCGGTCGTCGGAAAACCGTTTTTGTCCAGAAAAAAGTTTCTAAAGGTCCGATCTAATGTTACAAAGAGGTTTGGGATGAAAATGTTGAGTTTTTTGGCCAAAAAGTTGAGTTTTTCCGGTGAAAAAGAAGTTTTCCGACGACTTTAATAACTGAAGCTTTTACTAGAAAAAGGTTCCCAAAGGTTCTAAGGTTAAAAAGAGGTTCGGGACAAATATGTTGAGTTTTCCGGTCAAAAAAACGTTTTTCCGGCGACCGACGACTAACGGCGTTAGGGTTCTCTTAATTTGGGTCCATTGGAGGCCAATATGTTAAAAGTTAGGACTACTAGTGGTTATTTTTAAAATTTAGACTGTTGGCGGCAACGGCGAATAGTTGGAATTAATAAAATCCAATATTCCTTGTAAATAAGAAATTGACAACTTTTCCATTTATATGTTGTTATAGATTTCAAGAATAAGTGCCACTTGCAGAACAACGTGCATCATTAAACCACATTACCATTGCTGAACTGAAGAAGAAAATTTACAACAAGACTGCGGTAAACTAATTTTTTCCTCATGTACTTTATTTATGAATTATGTCCTTTAAGTTTATATAGAATGAGGAAATAGTTTTATGCTGAACTGATTGTTTTACTTCAACCTTGCTTTTATTACCTCCTAATCATAATGCAGCAACAAGGACACTACACATGCACTGCAAGAATAACAGAAATAGACGAGTTACACACCTGGTTTTATGTGAAATGTCCCAAATGTGGCAAAACAGCATTTCGGGAAAAAGACCGATACGTTTGCTTGGACGATGATATAGAAGAAGTAGAACCGATTTTCAAGTAAGTCTCACACATAACACGTAGTATGTCATACAAATGAAAAGGCTAATACTCGCTTGTTGTCCTACTTCTACAGGTATTGCCTCAACACAAAAATAACAGACAAAACAGACTCCACAAAGGCAGTCTTCTACAACGAAGCCCTTAGTGACATTGTCAAGCTAAGTTGTCGTGACATGGTAATGAATCTGGGAAACAGAAACCCAAAGGTGTTGCCAGACAAAATAAATTAATTAAAGGGGGAACCAAAGCTACTACACATCACGGTGAAAAATGATAATAGCATTGCTGTGAACAAAGCAGAAAATCCAAGAACAATCCAACCATCAACACCAGACCCCAAGAAGCCAGCAATCAAAAGAGCTTTACCATAATTGTCAGGTAAATTGCCATCACCCTGTCAACAAATATTATACATAATATCGTTCAGTCAAACTATACGTCTGGCAAATGCCCTAAAAATAAATTTAAATTAAAAAAACTGGTAGCCCACTGATTGGGCTATAAACAGCAAAAACTATACATGATACTGTTCGGTCGAACATAAAAATTCAAATCGAATGTTATATTTGATGATTTACATTCGTATGTTTTTTTATTGGACCCCTTGAATGCTAATTTGGATTTTGGACCCAAAGTTTGCAAATAAGATTTTCAAGGGTTTCAATCTGCCTTTACAATGTGGGCTCTGTTTTTTTATTTTACTTTTTATTTTTTGGATTTTCAATTATTATGTTTCAACTAATACTAACCAAAAGGGGTTTCATTTTATTAATCGACTCTGACAAGAGGGCAAAGCACCCAACATTACCAAGACGTGTAAAAGAACAACAAACTTTTGGAACAACCTTTTGGAAAACCGAAGACTAAAAAATGGCTTTTGCTAACGTACAAAAATACAGGTCTTAAAGTACAGTAATACAAGACCTGCCTTCTATGGGGAAAACAAGACAAGAAGATTGCGTTTTGTAAAAACTTCAATGTCAACTAACATATGTAGTATAACCCCAGTTTGTAGTTGTTAGGTAGTACCTCCTATGGGGAAAATATGACACAAAGAATGCCTTTTGTAACAACTTTAATGTCGCCTAATGAATTAAATATAACCCCAGTATGTAGTTTTATAATTCTCTACTTAAAATCATATAACTGTATATAGTGTATGCATTAAGACCGTAAATGCATTAAGACTGTAAACAGCCATAATTCCGCCGACTATAAACAACCTAGAGATTGTCGCCGCAACGCGCTGCATCTGGCACCATCCTAGTTCCAAATATTTGCAAACGTTGGTGCTCTCTGGATTAATCCTATAAACACATTTGGATATAAAAATAATACAATTGTAGTTTATATATTTCCCGGTGGTTTATAAGTGACTATAAACGACCATGTCAAACATCTTGAAGTGACAACACTTTCATACTAATATAGGTAATCTCTTTAACTTATGCGTCTGCACTATACTTTTTTAAAGGAGCTATTAAGAGGAGAAACATCCTTTTTATGTGTAACCTTTAATCTGTAATCTTTCCTTGTAATTATCATCACTCGCATGTCCAATGATATCCAAGTACCTTACAACCAGCAGATGGCTCTTTTAGGTCCCAAGTATAATTTACTAGAATGAAAATTAATTTCATTAAATAATACTTAATTTATTTCCATTTGCATTGTTCTATTAAGGTCCTTCCGAACTTCTAAGTTCTTACTATAACCATGTATGCAATGAAGTCAAGACCAACTTATTTCTCAACCAAGTTACTGTATTGTAAAGTGTTTAAAATTTGATTAATGTTCCATAGATCTAACCCTATTTCTTATTAACAATAAATTGTCAATAAGAACTATGTGTGATGCATGTATCATGATCAAGGTCATTGGTTACACAAAAATGCCAAATACTGTTGGAAAAACTTGATGTGTGTACTAGGATGATGAGCAACAATGATAAGTAGTGGTAATCCTATAGCAGATAGAAATCAACTTAGTTTTGTTTCTATATTAATTAAGAAACATATGTTTTCTTCTAGGTTGAGTTCCCAATGATTTATGCATATTGATAAGCGGCAATCGAGCATGAAAACATGCCAAATCTAGGAACTTGGAACCAAGTTGCGGGTATTCTTGTTTCATCTCGCTACAGGAAATACCCGCAATAGCGTCCACCAAGTTTGGAAACGAAGATGCTGATGAAGTGGATGATTATACGAATATGATGTAGGATTAAGACATTTTATATGTTAAGTAGTTTTATGACGTGTTTTGAATAAAAATGAACCCGGATAGTGACGTTTGTGACGTTTGTGCTTATGTAGATTGTGTTTATTTAGTTTTTGTGTGTCGTGAACCCGAAATTAGCAGGTTTAAATGTGAAAAAATTGGAAAATAAAAAAATAACACATTTAGGGGCGACAAAAGTCATCGCTATTGAGGTAGACCATTAGCAATGATATATTAGCAGCGACATCTCTCGGCGCTATTGAGTCAACCCTTTATCGGCGACATGTACCAACAGCAGCGACATGTGGGGCAATACCGGCGAACCTTTAGCGGCGACAAAAGGGGTCTTTAGCAGCGACATTTGTCGCCCCTATTGCCCTGTTTTCTTGTAGTGTGAAGAAGATGATTGTCTACTACAGTTCACTTCAATAGCTAAGGCCTGTCCCATTTTGGAGACTTTTTCCATAACTGTACGTACTCATTCAAATTATATTTATTTTTGTCAAAGATATCAACCCTAACGTGGAAACAATTGATATTGTTTAACCAGAACAGTACCCATGTAACCTGTAACAACCCGACTTTTTGAAGTCAAAGTGCAGGTCAAAGTCAAAGTCAAAGGAAGAAAAGATTTCTAAATGCGATATGTCACTCCTTGCTTAATTATTGATTGTACACCTTGACTTGTTAATCGATACTTTATTTTATGTTACTTTAGTTGTATTATGTGGAGTATATGCAATAAATCGCAAGTTAATCGCTAATCGACTTATCGCTATCGCATCGCTACCGCATCGCAACTCGAATTACAGGTTATGGATATTATTTTACGTGTGTGTGCTATTATGTGTTACTTGTGCATGTTTATAATTGTTTTGGGATGTTAATCGCAAACGCAATCGCAACTTTATCGCAACGCAATCTCATCACGAACTCGAGATTTAAGAATTATATTTATGTTATTTGGTAGTTAGGTTATTTGTGTAATTAATGGGTAATACTATCACACCGCTTACTCGCAACGCAACGCATCGCGACGCACAACGCACGAAACAAAAATCCGAAAACTAACCCGCTAAACCCATCCGATCGGATGGCCTTCCGATCGAACTGCCCTCCGATCGCACCTCTACACCGCCTCTTCTCCTCTCTTGCCTATAAATACCACATGTCACATCATTGTTCATGTGATGTGACAGCTCTCGTTCGACCAGCACGTTCTAGCCCTATTTTCTCTCGATTCCTCGCGATTTTTGTAAGTTTCTACCTCAAATATTGTACTTCTATCATCTACAGACACTTCTTCATCATTTTCACCATCAAATCTTCATCATTTTCACCATGAAATCGGTGGATTTGGGGCGTTTTAGGGTGATGTCATCATGGGTCCTCAAGAACACCAAAGTGTGACCTCATTTCACCAAGAACAACTCAGATCTAAGAGATTTCAACATGTTTAAATACTGATTTCGTCATAATCTAAACATTTTCCAACGGATTTCCACTTTTCTTCAATTTTCTAAACTTTTCACAAAAAAACCGATAGAATTTGAGCTCATTCAGACCTCCTACTCATTCACTAGTGGAGAGTCGGTCTGAGAACAGGTTTCTATCAAAGAGACAACCGACTTAACGGGTTGAACATGAACAACCGTCAAGAACAGTTAACTGATCGGATGGGGTGTTTCCCATCCGATCGGATGACAGGGACTTGGTGGAGTTTCCGTTGTTTGACACGTTGTCCTGACGTCTCAGTGTAACCGCAAAACTTTCCAAACTTAACAAATCTTACAAGTTTCAGGACGAACAGGTTGCTGAACGGACCGCCGACCGATCGGATTGCCATCCGATCAAACGACAATCCGATCGAATGACTTGAGACGTTCCATGCTTGTGATATTTTCCAACACTTAGACTTTTTCAAATCTCAAAGAAGTTAGTTCCAAACGAATCGCCATCCGATCGGACGGCCATCCGTCCGGATGACCATCCGGCCGGATGACCTGATTGGTAGGAACACTCCTTGTTTTATAAAATGCTACAACAAAAACTTCAAAGTTCCATCATACATAAACACATCCATCCCAAACGAATGACGATACGACCGAATGGTCATCCGACAGGATGACCATCCATCCGGATTGTCATCCGATCGGATGACCCTCCGTCACTCAGTTCACTCGCATCGTTTAACGAATTGTTCATCACTTATGTTATCGTTCTGTAATCAAACTAACTTTCCGACACTCCCTTCAATCCAAGAGAGTGTTTATTTACTAAACACAATATGTGAGTATACTCAATCTCTTTTTGCTTTAAGCACTTTTGGGTGTTACATACGTTACCTATATTAAAATCTCAATCAACACACAACGCAAACACTTTTATATGCTAACCGCTCTGCATGTTATACGTGTTAACCGATGAATGCTGGTATGTTATGTTTACACAGTGATTGTTGCCTGACACCTTAGCAACGATAGTACTATAGTTTGGACTCAGCACCTGTCGTGGACAAGGGTTATTAAGGGCTTTTCTTCATGTGTCACAATGGTGATATGTGTTGCGCATTCTATAACTCGCAATCACGTTTGTGCGTATTTCATTGTCGATAACCTACCTGCTTCACATTATACATGTTACATGCTGGTTATGCGTAAACCGCTTTCGCTATCTATTATACTATTGAACTTATATGCTCACCTTTACACTATGTGTAATGACCTCTATTTTAACATATGTGACAGATGTTTAGGATGCTTGCTTAAATTGCTGGAATCAAGCTAGGAGAGAGTCTAGAATCTGAGTTGTCGGAATGGATATTTTTCTTTGAGAACAACGTCTGTAATAACTGTTTTATTTTATATGTTTGTGGGATGGGACATGAACCTTTAATATATTATAATTAATAGTTGTATGGATTCTCCTGGACAATCTGTTTCGCTCAGTGTCGCGCCCCGATGTTTTCGCCATCGGTTGGGCTGTGACAGATTTGTATCAGAGCCATAACTATAGGGAATTAGGCAAGACTCGACTGGCGTGCTGTCGTAGTACACGCAATCAAATTTAATCCAATTACAACTAATTAGCTAGCGGTAAGTGGGTATCGAACACAGGGAGTTTGTGGAATATGTGTTATCCAAATGGTTTATCTAAATGACTAATGTTAACTAAATTGCAAGAAAAGTAAATTCACTAGAGTTGGTTTGATTGATTTGAGTTTTAAAACTAGGATTACTATTCTAATTGCAAAATGAAAGCTTTGGTTTGTAAACAATTTAGAGACGAATGACTATCTTTAGTTTCCGGTTTGCATTGACATTCATGGTATCATTCCACTAGAAAGAACTACATAGACATAGTTCATGTGTGATTACTTGTAGTGATGAAAGGGAACTAAGTACTCAGATTCCTAGAACGTGAGGTTGTTACCCGATGACCAATTAACCCTTACCCAAGCCTAATTCTACCCATGATATCTCGATTGCCAACGGCACCAAGAACGTATGATTTCAAATTAGATTAAAATAAGAATCAATAATTTACTAACAACTAATCACACACCATAACAAACAAAACATAAAAATAAAGTTTGTTATTCTAGAAATAAGCAAATCAAAGCATAAAGTCTTACAAACCTTCAACTAAAGACAAACATAAAAAGTTTAGCCACTCATGGCTTGAACAAACATCCTAACAAAAGGATTAATGTTCATATGAATCGAAAACACAAACCAATTGTTTAGAATTGTTTAGAACTAAGAAGAAACAGCCAAAATCGCCCCAAGAACTGCTCCAAAACGTCCCACAATGATTGCCAATGGAAAGACACCATAAAACACCTTAAAAGTAGGGAGTTACACTTTTTTCGCAGGCTCCACCGTAAGCTACGTTGCCCACCATAGCTTACGGTGGCTTAAAATGGTTTACGGTGGATTTAAACTATCTTACGGCATCAATTTTTGTCAGAGTGTACCGTAAATTACGCTAGCTACCGTAATTTACGGTAGGCTTCAGCAATCAATTTTGTTTTCTTCATAACTTTCTCGTTTCAACTCCGTTTTCTTCACCGTTTTCGCCTACGTTCTCGTAATTTCATCCTCTATCATGTTATCTTCTTAATTATTCAATTCCAAAATTTTATTTTTTCGTTTATTCTCCGTCTTTCAATCTACAATCCAGTCGTGTCTATTCGAAGCTTTATTTCCATACTTTTAAGCTCCAAATGTACCTGAAACACAAGCAACAGTAGTTATCTAATTCAAGACAATTACATGATCAAATGAGGGATTAACTCATCTTTTAACACACTTAAGGGTTGTCCCATGGACCACCCGTCACATCCCCACACTTAACCGTTGCTTGCCCCAAGCAACCCATTACAAATCATTTCCAAGTGCACAAGCGATCAACATAAATCAAGCATAAACATGTCATCCTTCTACTAGCCTTTTCCTAACACCCAAACAACACACCCCTCACTATATCTCTCCTCTCGGTGACAAGTAAACACTAGCAAAGATATGTTAGACACACAAAAGGCAAACGGGTGATTGCACAACTATATGCTTGTACCTAAATCGGTCCTCCGCCTAACAAGTGCTAAAACATGAATGCAAATCAAAGGGACTTTAAGGTTGTAACGTGGCTAGGCATACAGGTAGGAAATGGAAATATATATGTAGTAGCGAAGGACTTAACCTAGTCTTTTTATTACACAAAGAAATAAACAAAACAAAACAAAGACTTTTATATACAAAACAACTCATACATCATTTTTTTCATATATATATATTTTTTTCTTTTTCACATTTTTTTTTCTTTTCTTTTCTTCTTCTTTTTTTCTCTCAACATAGAGGAACATCCAACATAACATAACTAAACACAACTATAACAACTACTAACACTACAAGACCGGGTCAAATCGGGTAATTTTTTTTTTGGGGGAAACTAGGAAAGGGTTTACAATTGATTGGCTTTCGGCACAAAATGGGCAACTAAATGTCCAAACCCCTACCCCTCTCACTACCAAGCTCATATATATAATTTATGAGGTCCAACTCCCCAAATCCCTCACTCGCACACACTAAGACGAGGCTACCTAAATGTCCTTATCCTTTCTACATTCATGTTTAACTAAGGCCTCAAAACGAATTCAAGCACAAGTTCTAATGCACCCTCATCCTTTGCCATTCTCATCAAAGACAATCATTATTTATTTACAATTGTGGCTTCAACTCTCACCAAGAAAAAGGGTAATTAAGGGTTGCTAGTGTGTCACTCGGGGTAGTACAAGGTGTTCAAATTCTAACAATGTTTCAATTGATTTAAAATTTTTTTAAAACCATCAAAAATTTCCCCCCATCCCCACACTTGGGATACATTGACCCCAATGTATGGTTTTGGGAAGAAGTGATCGCTAAAACCATTCAACATCAACCAAAAGCTTAAAATCTCAAACCCCAAATTTCTTTTTTTTTTAACATAAAGCAAACGAACTAACTACCAATATTTCAAAGCTAAAGAACATAACAAGACTAAGGAAAGAGTACATTGACCTGGTGAAGTTTGCCACAACAGATGTTGTAGATAATCCGACTTCCTATCACCACCTTCACCCAAATATCCGCACATCTTTCCCACACTTGAATGTCGCCATGGCCCTGAATCATAGAAAGATAAAAACAACAAGATCAATATAAAACCCCGGGTTACCTCCCGAGCAGCGCTAAGTTTCGAGTCTTCAGCCAGACCGTGCCACCCCCATTTATGGTGGCTCAAAGAATCGGTTCCTATCACCTCCTCCACTATAGCTTGTCATTGGTTGAAATGCATCCAGCAAATGTCCATTCGGTGGATAGTCAACTACATACCTGCTCGAATCCTCATACTTCTTTTCACACCCCGGTGGTTTGTTTGTTTTTATTCTTTGATGCACACTTTTCATATGGTCACTAGACTCTCTACCCTTCTCTTCAATAGATTCATAACTAATCTCCCTAGTATGAACATCAAAGTACAACTTACGGTTCTTTTCGGTCATAGTAATGATCCCGTCTCTACAGTTGATTTAAGCATTTGTTGTATAAAGAAATGGTTGACCCAAAATTACCCTTTGTTGTGATGCCAGTTTGGTAGAAGCATAATCTAAGACCAGAAAATCCACCGGATAGTCGAATTCTCCCAACCGAATCATAACATTCTTAACTATTCCACGTGGATGCCTCCAACTCTCATCCGCCAAACTCACCATGGTGTCTATATCTTCGAGCGGACCAAAATCATACATGTCATATAGATCACCTGGTAATACACTCATGCTCGCCCCGTAGTCCAATAATGCGTGAGGGATTTTTAATTTTCCCACATGGATAGGCACGATTGGTGCTCCATGTTCTTTATCATTCTCACCATTGGTGTCCTTCCCTATACCTGTATTTATTTGACACGAAGAGGTTAGAAATTTTTCATTAAATTCGGTACTAGGAACGGTGCTTACCACATTGATATTAATGCTTTTTATGTTCTTGGGATTTGTCACCGTGTCACTTGGTAGCTGGCCTTTTGCTTTCTTCAGTATTGCCACTTCACTCGCAAGTTGACCCATTTGCACTACAAAAAAAATGCCATTTAGTGGCATACATTTTTAGTGGCATTTAACTTTTATGCCATTAATTTAGATTTTAGTGGCACTTTACGTATGCCATATTTGCTTGACACACATTTTTAGTGGCATTTTGGTTTTGTGTCACTAATTTATACTTTTAATGGCACTTTTGCGCATGCCATAATTGCATGATACCCACTTTTAGTAGCATTTAATTTTTTTATGCCACTGATTCACACTTTCAATTTCAATATAAAATTTCCCCTCTTTTAGTGGCACTTTTGCGCATGCCTCAGCTGATACCCGGACGTCCTTTACTACACGGTTCAGTTTATATTTTACACCGGGTCGGTTCCAAGGTCTTGCGGGTCGACCCGTGGACTGCTCACCCCTGATAGCGCAATTTCGTTTTTTAAGGTTTGCTATTAACAAAAACACATATTAGTTTTTTAAGTGTATGCTAATACGTAAAGGTTCGATATTAAAGTTGTCCAAATAATGTCATTTTAACTATTACTTATATAATTTCGTTAGCAGTAGCTATTGGAAATATACAATGTCAAATCATTTCTAATAGAATAATATGAAAAGGCCAATAAAATTATTAAATGGAATACTGTTGGTGCACCTGTGTCTGTACTTTGTCTGTATTTTGTCATGATACAAAACGATGTCTTGTGTTAGTCTGAGTTACGTCTTAGGTTTGTTAATATGTGCGTTCGATGTAAGTTTGACCAAGTCAACCATCCTCCTGGTTTGACTTGACCAAACAGTTAGCACATTGGTTGTAATATGTTTGTGTCGAAGGATGAGTCTTCGAAGGATTGTTTGGATCCTTCGATGAGCTCGAAAGATAAACCTTCGATGGATGCTGATGGACCTCGAAGGATATCATCCTTCGAGGTATATGGGATTCTTCGATAGGTTTCTGGTCGATAGATGATTCTTCGATCAGTCTACATGATCCTTCGACCAGACGATCTGTGTTGGGTATATATACCCATGTGTTGTGTTCACTTCAAAGAGAGGAAGACAAGTGAGAGCACACACACACGAGAGAACTTTGAGAGTTTATAGAATACATCTGTAAACATTGAGCTTGTAACTGATCTTTTCATTCGTATTAATACAAGTGGTGTTAATCGGTGAATCTTGCGTGTCGTGTATTGTCGTCTTCTATCTCGGTTTGCATGCTAGCTTGGATTCCGCACTTGCTAGTGTGTTACACGCTCAAAGGAGATAACAAAATCTACTCTAACAAAGATTTTCCAATTAAAAATGTAAATCAAGATTTAATTGAGCAAATTTTTGAAGGATGTACTGACAAGTTTTGGGGGAACAAAAGTGGCAAAGTTACCGTCACTCAATGTGATCCAATTCCGTGTGAACAAATTAGAAAACAATACGGAAACCAAAAACTACCAATTGAGCGAAAACAACAAGTCAACTCCGGAAAGGGTAAGGTACAGGGAAAGAAGGCTCAGAACAAGAATGTTCAAGCACCTAAAGTTCAGCAGCCTAAGACTGAACTACCAAAGGTTCAACAACAAAAGGTGCAAAACAAAAGAGCTCCTGTTAAGAAACGAGAACCGAAAATGAACTTTGTTGGATCCACGGGTTCAGACAAACTTGAAACATTTCAGGATAAATCTAACATTGATTTTATAAAACAAGTTAGAATTTTAAAACGAAATGATCAGAATAATTACACCCAACACACCAACGGATGTGATTTAGGTCCAAGCACGTCTAGATCACAGAGTTCATTGTCTGGTTCTCCGTCTGGTCATCAACATGTTTCTCCGAAGTTTGTAGAGCGGAGAACATGTTTTGAATGTGGGACAGTTGGGCATATTGTAAGATATTGCCCACACGTGCAGAAGCTGAAGTCAAAAATGAGTGCTCCCCAAGAAATCGATTACCGAAAACGATCAGTTTCCCCGAAACAAGACCCACGTGTCTTGAAAGAAAGGGAAAAGAAGTTAAAGCAAAAGAATCAAAAGGTAATTGAAAAGGCCTTAAAATCAAAGGTCAAGGAAGAAAAACCTGTACAAGCAAAATCTGAAACTGTAAAACCAGTAAATGCTAATACAATAAATTCAAATACTGGTAAAGGACAAACAACTTGGAAGCAAAAGCAGGTAATTCAATCAGGGGGAGCACCACAAGTTCTTTTTCCTAATCATCGAGTGATTGAGATCACTTTCATTGATGATCAAGGACGACCCAAGTCCACAAAGGCTTGGGTCCCCCTCTCAATCTGATAAGTTAAGTGAGTGTGTAGGATATTCCAGGAGGAACTTTCGATAGTCGTAAGATTGTTGATAGTGGAGCGTTCTTACACAAGATAGGCGACAGAAGAAATTGTTGCTTTTGATGAAAAGAAAAAGAAAAGGGAAACAGAGTTGTCCGTCGAAAGAAATTGATAACTTCGTCAAAATGAAAATCATTCCAAAAGTGTGAATGTTAAAGGCTTTAATCGGGTCCCCGGGATAGATTCACGTAAAATGTACGCACCTGCAGCACGTCTGAAGTTCACAATCGACAAAATGAACGTGCAGTGTACATTTCTTTGTGGTGTGTTTGAAGAAAATGTGTTCGTTGAACAAACCAACCGGGTGTGCGGATGCCTTGGCTTGGATTGAACAACCGCACACTACTTCTCAAAGAGAAAGACAAAGACCTTCGCTGGTGCAATGTGGAAGACCAGCCGGACCCGGAGGTTTATGATCTTGTTGCTGTGAAGGGATTTCAGTAGCTACAAAATCGACCTTGAAATCCACACTGGGTGGATATCCAGTTTGGGAGAGCACTCAGATTCCTGGCAATGCACGAAGCAGTTGCAGGATACGGTTTTTAAAATTCTAATCTCTCTTTTACTTGTCGATATTTAAGCTACTTTATGAATTATTATTATCTCGTACAGCACTCTTTGGCCAGACAATGTGGTCATGGTCCGCACCGCTTACCGACATGCCAACTGATTTTTCCAAAATTCGATAAATCATTTCTGATTCAAAATTAATTTTGGTAAACGACATTGAGGTAAAACATGAGTTAACCGGCATCGGAAAATCGTTTTTGTAAATACCTTTGTGTTTTTAAATTTTACCTTAGTTTGTTGATTTTAGGGGGAGTAAATCCAACTTTGAAAAATCCAAAAAAAACATTGAAAAATTTCCAAAACACAAAAACAATAGGAAAACAAAAATGAGTTTCCTGGCGAGCAAAAGAGAAAATGATAGTACATCAGTGGTCTGTCCAAACCTCTTTAAACCTTAAATGAAAAACGATAAGCAGCTCTATATAAGATGTATCGGTAGGCTCACAATCATTTTAAAGTGTGCAGGGTGATATAAACCTTAAATCGACTGAAGACCAGGTGGGAACCATTCATTGGCATATGGTCTTAGTACCGAAATTTCGTTTGAGAGATTGCCGAGGTTCTGAGATATTCGGTCTTTATGCTGCTTATCATCTGGGTATCATGGTTGTATCTTTTTCCGAAAAATAACGGGGACGCAAATCTAGATCTTCCATGATACTATACATACGTGTACATACTGCATTCGACCTCAATAAGTGATAAACAATCACATGTCCCAAAATAAGTGATAAAATATCACATTTATCCGGGAGTCAAGTTCGTCTCTCTGCTGTACGAAAGTACTGACCTGTTCACGGACTTGCTCTTGTGCCTTCATGCATCGAAAATCAAGTTCCTCATCAATAAGTGATTATATCACATAGGGCTTGTTTTCAAATCAAATAAGTGAGAATCTCACATCATATACGGTTAAACAGATGATAATCGGTATACTCACCGGTAAGATGAACCCTCGTGCATACCTTGATACGGGAATGTGTCGTGATGTGGATGAACACCGGTCGGTAAGTATAAATCATACCTTAACGTATCCCCTCGCCATGATTACATCTGATAAGTTGAGCTTATGTGGACAACAATACCGATAATTGTTATAGGATGCTTATCTTAATGTTAATTAATTGAACAAAGAGAGTGTTTTGACATGACCGTACACTGATATGATTCTCTTACCCTCGAAACTCGCAAAAAGAATGTCTGTAAATATTTGTTTACTGCTTTCGTTTCTGTATCTTTGTATATATTTATTTATTGTTTTCTGTCTTTTCTTTTAAAAAAATGAAAATTCCAAAAAGATTTTAGGTGTGTTTTAATATAAACTTTATAAAATCCAAAAAGATTTTGCTTCTAGTTTATTTTTGATTGACTGATGTTGGAACTCGAGTCTATCCTACCCAAAATCCTGATTATAAGCCGGAAAACAATTGCACCTTCATAAATGGTCGAAGTTAACATATTTTGAAAGTTAAAGGATTAAAATTGTACATTTTCTAAACTTTCAAACTGTTGTCGGTTGGTGTTTGATTGAGATTTGATCTCATATGTGTCTTTTGTTTTAGTGTTAACTATATTCCAAGCGGTTGTTCTCATTATGCGTTTAGCTTTCTTGCATGTGCGGATGCTAAAGGTGAGGAGAACATGTTCGATGACAAGCTTTGGAATGAAGACACGAAGTGGAGGCACTCAAAGGATAAAATGATCGAGTTGCCGCTGACCTCTCATCCACACCACAAGGATCTAAAGAATTGAAGTTCAAAAGATTCACAAGCATGACTCAATGGAGAGTTCATTCTAAGGGGGAGTTTGTTAACACACTTCCTAAATTAAATGGGGAGTTTGTTGATACACTTTCTGCTTACGACGCGTGAAGACTTTAAAGATCCTCCGACATTGAAGACTTGAAAGGACGTCAAAGACTTGAAGACACGAAAATCGAGACAAAGCTACAGCCAAGGGGGAGTTTGTTGGTGCACTTGTGTCTGTACTTTGTCTGTATTTTGTCATGATACAAAACGATGTCTTGTGTTAGTCTGAGTTACGTCTTAGGTTTGTTAATATGTGCGTTCGATGTAAGTTTGACCAAGTCAACCATCCTCCTGGTTTGACTTGACCAAACAGTTAGCACATTGGTTGTAATATGTTTGTGTCGAAGGATGAGTCTTCGAAGGATTGTTTGGATCCTTCGATGAGCTCGAAAGATAAACCTTCGATGGATGTTGATGGACCTCGAAGGATATCATCCTTCGAGGTATATGGGATTCTTCGATAGGTTTCTGGTCGATAGATGATCCTTCGATCAGTCTACATGATCCTTCGACCAGACGATCTGTGTTGGGTATATATACCCATGTGTTGTGTTCACTTCAAAGAGAGGAAGACAAGTGAGAGCACACACACACGAGAGAACTTTGAGAGTTTATAGAATACATCTGTAAACATTGAGCTTGTAACTGATCTTTTCATTCGTATTAATACAAGTGGTGTTAATCGGTGAATCTTGCGTGTCGTGTATTGTCGTCTTCTATCTCGGTTTGCATGCTAGCTTGGATTCCGCACTTGCTAGTGTGTTAGACATAACAAGGATTAGGTTGAACCTCAACCTCCGAGGGACCTACAAGTTGTCTTCTATCTCGGTTTGCATGCTAGCTTGGATTCCGCACTTGCTAGTGTGTTAGACATAACAAGGATTAGGTTGAACCTCAACCTCCGAGGGACCTACAAATACGACCACCATTCATTTGGGATATTAACATACAAAAAATAAAATTTGATTTAAATAAATATGTCAAGATAAAATAGTGTCCCAAATTATTGATGCTTCTTTAACTTCAAGCTTTTTATATATGATAAAAATTTGATAGGAGAAAAGTTATCTAATACAAAATTTACGATTAAAAAGTAAAATTTATATGTACTCACAATATTCTAACATAGAATTTATAATAAAAATGCCATTAAAAAATTTATAATAAAAATGGTTAAAGAAATAGAAAACTATAAAAATTTGGATAAAAATAAGTAAAAAGTGCTTTATCTCCAAATTGTTTCCCCAAAAAAATTTCCTAATCAGCCTGAGCCTAGAGTTTACCTTCAAAATTTTTCCCCAAAATTATTTCCCTCCAACTTTAACCTAAAGATTTCACGTACTGTACATTCTAATCGGCCCATACTCCTCCCAAAAATTTAGACTGTTTGTTTAGTGCTTATCTTTCTTGTTCAATTCCCAGCGAAGGAGGCCATCAATTGTTACAGAAGATTGGAGTTAGGTCAGTCACTATTGTTTTCTCTATAGTACGGGGTTGTGTGAACATTTCGTTTCAAAGGTACACAATTTTGTTTCAAAGTTTAATTTCGTTCTTTGAAGGGTTTTTGTTGGTGATTCATAACATCCCTGAAGTTCGTGGTAATTTTAGTATGATGAATATCATTTCTATTCCTGAGGTTATCACCCTGTGGGTGTATTGAAACCTGTCAATTGTATATTATGTACTCATTTGATACTATGATAAAGAAACCGTTAGTATAATTTTTTTGTGAATATGTGAAGCTTATTAGTGTGCTACTCCTTATGATCTTATAAGTTTCATGATCAAATCGGACACAAATTGTTCTTGATTATATTAGAAGCTGCTTGAATTGTGATCGCTGCTAGGGATGAGCATTTGGAATTTTGTACCGAATTTTTTTCGTGATTCGGTACCCAATTTTTGGGGTTTTTGGTACGGTATTATACCGAATTTTACACACAAATACCGGTACCGGTTTCGTACCGTACCGAACGTTTTTCGGAACCGGTACCCATATTTGGCGAATTTCGGTTCCAAGCTCATCCCTAATCGCTGCCATCATCGATATAAAGTATTATATCGTGTTATATTAGGCCAACATGTCAGTTCAAATTTTTTAAGCAGTTGTGTTGATTGTGATTCAATAGTGGGTTGTTATATACTTTTATGGAATACGACAAAGATTTGTCAGCTAATAATATATTGTTAACAATAATGAAATCCAATTATATGTTATGAGAATTGTACGTCTAAATGCGTGAACCAAAGCATGATATCATCAGTTTTGAAGTTGATTTGAATGCTTTGTCTATGTGCTTACAAATAATTATTTTTGTAATGTATTTTAACAATATTGAAAATCCAGTTATATATTTGTATTAAGTTTCAATCTAGAAGATGGATTATGTATCATAGAACAAATTATAACGATATGTGCGTCATGCAGCCGACGCCGCTGCTGCGCACGTCGTGCAGCCGAAGTCGCTTGCCGCTGCTGCTGTTGCGTCGTGCAGCCGAAGCCGCTGCGGCACTGATGGCCGCTGCTAGAACACCAATTCTGCAAATGTTGTTAATATATCGTGGTCTTGATAATTTATGTCTAGATATGATAAGCTTGTCTTGGCATTTTTCTGTTATTCGGTGTTCAACATAAATATCCTTGCAAGGGAGAGATGTTAGGCCACAAGTTTAAAATGAGGTTATGGAATTTTAAGTACACATGTGTTTTCGTGGCAAACAACCCAGTGACATGGCTCAAAGTCAGTCATGGTGATTTAAGGTTAATAATTCTATAAAAAATCATGATGTGTGGAGAATATATTGTTGGAGAAGCAAGCTCTGTTTACCATGCTAATAACAAACTGAGAGCGTTGTGCAGCCGACGCCACTACTGCGTGCGTCGTGCACCCGGCGCCACTACTGTGTGTGTCGTACAACCAAAGGCGCGTGCCGCTACTGTTGCGTCGTGCAGCCGAAGCGGCTGCTGCGCTGTTGCCGCTGCTGTTGCGTCGTGCAGCCGACGCCGCTGCTACGCTGTGGTAAACCCCCACTTTACTAACAAGAGGTCATGGGTACAATCCTAGTAGTATAGCCTTTTTTTTCTGTTTTTTTAAAATCTAATTCAAATATAGGGTTTCTTAAAAAAACAAAAAAGTAAAAAAAAAAACAAACAGATGCATGCTCCTCTTCTTTACAGATAAAACTAACTGACTTTTTTTAGTTTTATAACTTGAATTTTGTTACTTGTCTATTTGTTTAAGAATGACATCGTATTTTTATTTTGTGTTTTCTAATGAGTAATAATTATATATTTTTGTTAAATGTTCCTCGCTCTGACCTGACCCGAACGAGGACCGACCTGAATATTTTAACGTTTTGTTGTGAAAATTTTGAACACCGAAAAAAATGGACCCCACTGGTTGCCCGTTAGCTGCCACTTTATCTGAATCCTATTCCGTCCTGCTACTTGAAAGGGGCCGTAATACAGACACGAGCGTGTTATATGAAAGTAATATCTTGCGGACGCTAGCAACTGGATATGATAGTGATTCTCCGGCACAAAATTTTGTTTCTGAAGATTGTGTACACCACACAAGGGCAAGGATGTTGGGAGGCGGTAGCATGATAAATTATTGGTTTTACTCGAGGGCCGATGACTACTTCTACAATAATGCAGGTATTGATTGGGATATGGGTGCTGAGATAGCTTACGAGTGGGTAGAAAACAGTATTATAACTTGTCCGGTCCGTTTAAATAGGTGAAAAACTTCTGTGTTTAATGCCTTACTCGGAGCAGGAGTTGTTCCTAATAAATAATAATGGGTTCACCTTTGACCACGTTCAAGGAACCAAGGTAAGCCAGACCTCTGATTTTGTTTATTTCTTTCTTTTCCAGCGTGTCGGTTTTTCGAAAACCGAAGAAAGTTTATGATGGTCTATGGCTGTATATGATGAGCGGGTTTTACGCATTTTTGGAAGTCACTCAACATGATGTTTTTATGTTTTGTTATTCTTCAGGACTTATCTGCATCCAAATGCCGCCAATGCACAAAAGCTATCCGATTTAGAATACTCGGAGACTAAACCTTGTCTTGTTAGTGAAACATTGGTTGCTCCCGTACCATCAAAGCATGCAATTCAAGCTTTTCGGCTTCTTAACGAGAACTCTAAAGCTCAGGTATGTTTGTTTCTTCATTCTTTCAATTTCTAATGTACTTGCGCCTCGAATTAAAATTCTATCTTTTTTTGGGTGTAATTTGCTTTGCTATAATGACATTGAATGTTTTGGTTTCACAAGAGTGTCGTTTCAATTGCTTCTGATCCAAATGTGTGGAATGTCGTTCTGCAAAACCCCGATCTCGTTGATTTTCTACAGACCCATAAAACCGGTTAGCAACTGTCCAGCTTTTTTAACCTTTTCGTCATTGTATTCCACGAAAGCACTCTATAAACAAACACTCTGTAATTGTATGTTTGCATATGTTGTTTTCCCAAAAGTGGATTCGAATGTAAACAACGCGTTTGATTCGACACAAGCAACAGGTGAATCTAAAGCTGCGGCTGGAAAAGGTTTTATGGATTATGTTAAGCAAATCAAACAGAAGATAACTGTTACAGTTGTTGATATGATGATACTTTCCAGTCCTTTTTTGGCAGTTCACCGAAAGATGGGGTTACTATGAATCCAGATGGAACCGCTGGCATATCTATGGAGCAAACCGCTGTTGGAGCGACCCTTGTGGGACTGGCTATCATGGTTATCAGTGTGGTTGTTCTTAAGCGCTCGTAATTTGTCGATTACTCTAATAAAGCTGTTTCGCTATAAATGCATATATACAGTTTGTTTGAATCTTGTAATGACACTTGAACAATGTTGTTTTATGTTCGGATGATAAGACCGTCTTATCCTGCTTTAACCATACATTGCCTCCTTTATTGTTCGCATCCTCAGCATCTTGTATCTTGTTATTCAGATCCCCAGAAACATCTGCAGAGGACGTTGTTTGGTTAACAACACCATCAGCCGAATGCACCAGGCGAGTGACCCCATTAACCTCATCAGTGGATCTTTGTTGGTAAATGAAGTAGGAACTGAAGGTACGTACATTGCTTCTAAACTAAATCCACTTTGTTACTTGTTGTATTCAATAACTGGTTCTGACAATTTAAAAAATGTGCTTACATCCTGACATTGATTCATTTCTGTGATCTTACCCTTTGTGCTTTTAACATGTTTTGTTTATGCAGATGTTGAACTTTTAACCGTTGCAATATTGGGATGCATCTACTAGTTGCTTGCCTCTGTGTGCTGGTTTTCTTGTGTTGCATGGTTCGTCTCGGATTCGACCCGATAAAAAAATCTCAGGTTCCAATTTTTTAGTTTCGTTTATTAATTTCCGCACATTTACTGGATTGATTAGTTTGATGACTCGATTCATGTGTTAGGTGATGGGTTTACCGTTCGATTTTTCTCATTTTTGCATATTGTTCTTCGTTAGTATTTTATTTATCGTAACTAGGGATGAAGATTTGAATATTGTACCGGTATTCAATAACTAGGTATTTTCGTTATCGGTCCCAAGTTTCTCGGAAGCTTGTTGATGGCGGAGGGATTGATGCTGGTCACTAGCTATATGTTTGATAGGTAATGTACGTACCGGTGAGAGATTTGAATGGGATTCCAGGTGCAACGTCACTAGTTATATGTTTGACAGGATATCAACGTGAAGATCGAGAGGACATTATGGTTAGTCTATTTTCAATCTGTTATTTTTACTGCAAACTTTCTTATTATACAAGATAATGGATTTACATCATATGACTTTGTTATGTGCTATATTTCAGACCATGGTTTAATTGATGGGGGCACAAGTTTCAAAACCGCTCATTGCAACCAAGGTTACTCATCTTATATGCTACAAATTTGAAGGTGTGTTGTATTAACTTTAATTCACTTATGCATTTTCTCTAGGTGGCTTTTTTACCGAACAAGATATTAAGAGCCTACCATGTTTACAGGTATGCGTGTGTTCTATTACTCCATCTAGAAGTGTAACTTCTAGTTAGCAGGTTTTAATTGATTAAAAACTACATCAGTACAAAAAAAGAGATTGCATGCTTAAAGAATTTACTTTGGGCATCTTTTGACCCTATTGACCCATTCACCATATATTTTGCAATGTTTTAGTTCATCAAATGACTTGTCTAAGAAAGAAGATAACTCAATTCGACTCATTATAAACTGAAGGGTAAACATTCTCATCATGAACTCTCTTGTTTTTAGGTGATGGCAATTTCGACAACTAGGGGTATTAAAAAAACCACCCAATCTTTTGGCTGAAGAGCTTAAAGTGATGTCAAAAGAAGTAAGTTTGCCTTTTATTAACTGCTCTTACATCTTTGATAGCTATGGTTATCAGATCTAATCAGTTTAACATGAATTGTGAAATTTCAGGTTGAGTATAGTCAGTTGACTGATGTAGCGACAATAAGTAGTAAGTGCTGGGAACTAAGAAGTAGAAGTATGACTACTAAGAAAACGTTAACACGATGATTATTTAACTCGCATGAAGATTATGAAAGAGATTCATGAACACAATGAAGTTTTGAGTTTTTATTCATACACTTGTTAGTTTATTTGGTTTATATGTTTGATCATTAGACTTAAATCGACACTTATTAGACATTTGGAATCTTTGAAAGATTGATTGAACTTTTAATTGAAGTGATTATTTTATGATTTCTATATTTTACAATTTTGTTTTTATTTTTATTGTAAATAAATGATAATTGTAATTAATTAAAATTAATATGATAAACGTCAATGGCATTTAATTTGATGTGATTTTTATGGCAAAAAATATGTGCCACTAAAAGCTCAAAAGTTTGTACTGGCAG
Organism: Helianthus tuberosus; assembly: GCA_030545235.1. Classification (NCBI taxonomy): domain Eukaryota; kingdom Viridiplantae; phylum Streptophyta; class Magnoliopsida; order Asterales; family Asteraceae; genus Helianthus; species Helianthus tuberosus. Next base: position 114,244,684 of record CM060399.1, read on the forward strand.
ATAAAAAAGTGCCACTAAAAGCCTAAAAACTTTGTGCGACACATTGAAAAAGTGCCACTAAAAGGCTTTAGCGTCACCGCTTCTTGTGGCATTTTTTTTGTGTGCCGCCCATTCTTACGAGGTTCTTTAGTGGCACTTTCTTGTTTTTCTGTGGCACTTTTTGCATGCCACTAGATGGCATTTTTTTTGTAGTGTTGGGTGGTCAACGATTGAATAGCTTTGTCACGGATTTCATCTTTTTGCATACGAACCTCATCCAACTGATTTCTTCATTGCATCTCCATTTGCATACCTTTCAACATCACCATGACCTCATTTCCACCCGAAGAGCCTTGACCCAAAGACCCACCATGCACTTGACCCGTTTGATATTGCCTTTGAAATCCTTGGTTTCCTTGGAAGTTCGGGTTGACTTGATTTAACGGATTCCCGTATCTAGAGTTCGGGTGATTTCGTAAACCGGGGTGGTAAGTATTGGAATTCATGTTGTAATTTCTACCACCCCCTCCTTGCCCTTGCAAAGCATTCACCTCCTCATATTGCCTTTCCACTCCCCTTGGCAATTTTCAGCCGCATGCCCTATCTCATTACAAATTGCACAAACATCATAAATTTGATTAGAAGTTTGAACATTACCATCGTCTACCGCGTGCACTTGAGTTCGGGTAATGGCCGGTCGTGCTCTCCTTGATACTTGAGCTTTTCTCTTTGATGTGACCGCCATTTGCTCCAAAAATTCCCAATCGTCATGCTCGTAATTTGTGCCAAAAGTGCCATTGGTGATAGACATTAAATCGCGAGCATCTTCGGCACATAACCCCTCATGAAAAGCATTCATCAACTCCCATAGCTCTATCCCATGATGAGGCCAATTCTTTATCATCATGTTAAACCTCTTGAATGCTTCATGAAACATTTCACCCGTTTGTTGTTGAAAACTTCTCAAACCTTTTCTAGCATCATTTGTCTTTTGAGCGGTATAAAATTCATCCAAAAAGATTTGTTGCATTTCCGCCCATGTATAAATAGATGCCGAAGGTAATGTATAGAACCACTTTTTTGCCTTATCTTATAAGGAAAATTGGAATAACACCAATTTGACATCGTCGGCCGAAAATCCTTGTTCCCCAATAGTGTTGCAAATCAAATCATAAGCCTCCAAATGAAAATAAGGCTCCTCCGTTACTAGACCCTTATATTTTGGCAAACTTTGTAACGAATTGGTTCGAACTTCGAACGTCCTCCCTTGGTCATTATGAGGAATAACTACTGGTGAGGGATTATGAGTAATCATCGGTCTAAAATGTGCTTCAATACCTCTAGCATGTTCTCGAAGATGTCTTCTTGGCACACCCAAACGAACTCTTGGACGTATAGGACCTATTGGTCTTTGAACTTGCATGCGTGGAGGCCCAAATTGTTGTGGAGGTGGTTGAAATCTCGGACCCACATGAGGTTGTTGAACACGTCTTTGCACCGGTGGACCTTGTGGTAGCAATTGTTGAGGTATAATTTGTTGTTGAGGAATCCCACCAACACTTGACATCCTTTGATTTTGACTTTGAACATAGGCATACTCCCCTTGATCTCCATCACCCCCATACAAGTATCCTTCTTCATCATAACCCACAAAGTCATCCTCAAACTCATCATCGAACCCATCTTGTCTTACTCCCGAAGTATGTTGAGATTGCACTCTTGGTTGGAATGGAGTAGAATGGATAATGGATGGACCGGTTTGGTATAGGTTAGGTGGTGGTATTTGTGGTGATGATGGTTGGCCGGATGTTGGGAAAAATGTTGAATAAGCTGGAACAACGGATGATGTAGGGTTGTAACTGAAGGAGTATTCAGACTGTTTGTTCTCAGGTAAGGTAGTGTTGGTTGGATTGATTTCTGGTGTGGATGCAGGAGTGGTAGTATTTGGTGATGGTTGTGTTGAAGATGGTATAAAGGGTGGTGTAGGTTCACCCGTAGTGGGTGGAGGTGGTGGTGGATTCATGTATCTGATTGGTGTAAATGGTGTAGTAGGTGTTGTTGGTGAACCACTGATTATGTTTTCTCTTAGCAAAATTCTGTCTCTTCTCAAAGTTCGATCAATTTCTGGATCAAATGCCAACGGTGATAGCTTGTGAGAGCTTCTAGTATACATGCACCTGTAAATACCTGCACACTAACACGCCCAGCGTAACCCAGAAAAATAACAAACTTATAAAAGATCAAAAATAACACACGTTGCGCACTACTCCCCGGCAACGGCGCCAAAATTTGACGTGCTGTCGTAGTACACGCAATCAAATTTAATCCAATTACAACTAATTAGCTAGCGGTAAGTGGGTATCGAACACAGGGAGTTTGTGGAATATGTGTTATCCAAATGGTTTATCTAAATGACTAATGTTAACTAAATTGCAAGAAAAGTAAATTCACTAGAGTTGGTTTGATTGATTTGAGTTTAAAAACTAAGATTACTATTCTAATTGCAAAATGAAAGCTTTGGTTTGTAAACAATTTAGAGGCGAATGACTATCTTTAGTTTCCGGTTTGCATTGACATTCATGGTATCATTCCACTAGAAAGAACTACATAGACATAGTTCATGTGTGATTACTTGTAGTGATGAAAGGGAACTAAGTACTCAGATTCCTAGAATGTGAGGTTGTTACCCGATGACCAATTAACCCTTACCCAAGCCTAATTCTACCCATGATATCTCGATTGCCAACGGCACCAAGAACGTATGATTTCAAATTAGAATAAAATAAGAATCAATAATTTACTAACAACTAATCACACACCATAACAAACAAAACATAAAAATAAAGTTTGTTATTCTAGAAATAAGGAAATCAAAGCATAAAGTCTTACAAACCTTCAACTAAAGACAATCATAAAAAGTTTAGCCACTCATGGCTTGAACAAACATCATAACAAAAGGATTAATGTTCATATGAATCGAAAACACAAACCAATTGTTTAGAATTGTTTAGAACTAAGAAGAAATAGCCAAAATCGCCCCAAGAACTGCTCCAAAACGTCCCACAATGATTGCCAATGGAAAGACACCATAAAACACCTTAAAAGTGGGGAGTTACACTTTTTTCGCAGGCTCCACCATAAGCTACGGTGCCCACCGTAGCTTACGGTGGCTTAAAATGGTTTACGGTGGATTTAAACTGTCTTACGACATCAATTTTTGTCAGAGTCTACCGTAAATTACGCTATCTACCGTAATTTACGGTAGGCTTCAACAATCAATTTTGTTTTCTTCATAACTTTCTCGTTTCAACTCCGTTTTCTTCACCGTTTTCGCCTACGTTCTCATAATTTCATACTCTATCATGTTATATTCTTAATTATTCAATTCCAAAATTTTATTTTTTTCATTTTTTCTCCGTCTTTCAATCTACAATCCAGTCATGTCTATTCGAAGCTTTATTTCCATACTTTTAAGCTCCAAATGTACCTGAAACACAAGCAACCGTAGTTATCTAATTCAAGACAATTACATGATCAAATGAGGGATTAACTCATCTTTTAACACACTTAAGGGTTGTCCCATGGACCACCCGTCATCGACCTAGTCCGGGTCGATGTCTTAGAAATGACCTAGTCTATAGTCTAATTACCAACAGACCAACTTGTGCAAACCCGATAGGGGTTTCGCACGAGCATGCTCGATATTCTCGCTCGAACTCGCTGTACACTACACCCTCACGCAGACATCGCATACTACCGTTCCGCGCAGGATCAGCCTTTCCTAAGGCTAGCAACACACATAAACGAATGATCTGATTGAGATTAGGTGTGAAAACCGCAAACTCTCGATCAAATCGCTCGTTCAACATGCACATTTTTACTTATAAACACGAGAAGTTGCGTTGAATCAGGAATGAAATCCATACTTCGACGCGATTCTCCCTATCTATTTTGTGATTCTATCACACAAACAGGAATGTAGTTGCTGAGTTAGGGGTGAAACCCAAACCTTGATGACTTGTTCCGTTCCTTATGTTGGTTTTACAAAACTCTCACCAAAGTCTTGGGTAGTCGGCGTCTGTCAGCCAAGACAATCTATTTTCGATTTCAAGCCCGAAATCGCTGATTTTATATGTTTCGATTATGAGCCCGCAACCGCTGATTCTGTGAATTATCGCTTTTATGAGGAGTTCTATGTGTTTTATGTGGTTTTATATATTTATGTGTTTTGATTTTTGGTGATTTATACGCTTTCCGCTTTTCGCTTTGATCAACATGCACCACTCACACTACACATCTATCTCAAAACGTTAACAAATCGCATGCTACGTTACTCGCTTACGCTATACTACTCGATGTGCTACTCAATGTGTACTCGCTACTCGCACTCGCAATACTCGATCGCTTTACACCGCTGTAGGTGAATACGTGCAATATATGTAGGTGAATACGTTCAAAATATAGTGGAATATGTGCGTATTTGGATTACATGCTTTTGTGCTCTACGTCCCTATGTGATTCTATGTAGTTGTGCTTAAGTGCCTATGTGATTACCTGCTTAAATGTTTAGATGTGTTCATGTGCTTTATCTAGTAGTAGTATATTGTGAGGTGAGATTCGAATGTGTAGTGTTTGAATCCTATGGCGATGTTTGTTGTAGACAATGTCGTCATGTGGATCGCACATTTCCCGAGCCGCCCGCCGAAACCATGAGGACAAACGCATCGCTGCTCTAGTCGCAAAGCAGATGGCTAAGGTCATTCCACAAATTGTCAGCGAGCTTTATGAAAACACCAGCAAGTCCTCTGCCCAAGCCAGGTGGCAACACCTGAAATGACGATCAAGAAATACATCCATGCCTTACCGGATTGTGTTGTTGACTTCGTTCAAGCTGTGAAGACGACAACTATCGAATAAACTTATCTACTCGCTGCCGAGATCAATGACAAGTGAGTATTGGCTGGTTACTTTGATAAAACCACCAAGAGTCTTCATCAAGTTACCGTTGCTCCCACCGCTAAAATTGCCGCACCGCAAGCTTCCAAGTCTTCTCGCCGCAAGCGTAAGAACAACAACAGCAACAAGAACTACGCATGGATAACTACTGCACCACTGAATGCCATCACCGCTCAACCGCAACCTCAGAACCGCCAAGTAGCGGTGCCAGTGGCCAATGCACCGCCGGCCAAGCGTGCATATACTGGACTACACCCGCTCTGCCCTACTTGTACCTATCATCACCCGGTTGGAATCGTGTGTCGATTTTGTGTTCACTGCAACCTGTACGACCATTTCACTGCTAACTGCCGTACTGGTCCCCGCCAAGCTCCAGTCCAAGTTCAAGCTCCTGCTCTACCATCTCCGCAGGGACAACAGGCAGCTCTTGCTCACGCAAGAGCCTGCTATGCGTGTGGTGATCCAAACCACTTCACAAATGTCTGCCCAAACAGGGTGGTGAAGCAAGAGCTACAGCAGCAGCAACAGCCAGCGCAACAACAACACCATCAGCAGCCAGCTCAGCAAGCAGCCCGCGGGCGAGTCTTCAACATCAACGCCCGCCAGGCCCAAGCAGAGAACTACGTGGTTAATGGTACATTTCTCGTAAATGGTATATATGCTTCGTGTTTGTCTGATACTGGAGCCGATAACTGTTTTGTATCGTTCGAATTCGAAAGGCTCCTAAACCGTAAATGCGTTAACCTCCCATCAACATTCGATGTAGAAGTTGCCACTGGAAGAACCGTCACTGTTAGTTTCGTTCTGCATGATTGTACTCTTGAGCTCAACAGTCACATTTTCCCGATCAACCTCATTCCAATGCAGCTTGGTAGCTTTGATGTCATATTAGGTATGGACTTCCTTCGGGAAAATCATGTTGAAATTGTTTGTTTCGACAAAATGATTCGCTTATCACTCGCAAATGGTGACCAATTGTGTGTTTATGGAGAAGTTGCAACTCATGTCGTGTGTCCAAGCTAGCAGGTATCTCCGCAAGGAATACCAAGCTTACTTGGCACACATCGTAGTAGCGGAGGAAAAGGAAGTTAAGGCAATGGATAAGGTGCCTGTGGTTGGTGATTTTCCTAATGTCTTTCCCGATGATTTACCTGGTTTACCTCCCACTCGTGATTTCGATTTTCGAATCGACCTCATTCCTGGAGTAAATCCTATTACTAGAGCGCCTTATCATCTCGCTCCATATGAAATGCACGAACTCTTGAGTCAGCTCCAGGAATTACTTGATAAAGGCTTCATTCACCCTAGCACCTCTCCGTGGGGCGCACCTGTCCTTTTCGTCAAAAAGAAGGACGGATCGTTCTGGATGTGCATCGACTACAGGGAATTGAATAAGCTTACCATCAAGAATCGCTATCCCTTACCTCGAATCGATGATTTGTTTGATCAGTTACAAGGTGCTATGATGTGTGCGAGTGTGTATATAAGTTTAAGTATATTTTAAGCCCTTTTTACACGTTAGTCAAGTTTTAAATTTATAAAACATGATATTTTACTAACACCAAACACACATATGGGCAAGTGCACCCATCGTGAGCGTAGTATAGTGTTGGCAATATACCGAGGTCGTCCAAGGACACAAGAGCTTTTAGTACCGGTTTATCCTCAACGTCTAATCAAATCAAAAGTTAGAAAAAGGTTTTTAAACTAAAAAAAATAAAAACTAACTAAAATGCTGAAAAATAAAATAAAAATAAAAACAGATAGACAAGATGAATCACTTGGCTCCGACTCGTGTTTAGTGTAACCTTTGATTATTTCCGCACTTTTGCACTTTTTAAGAGATTATCTTAGTTATTGTAGTAGGCCCCTCTTTTGAAGGTGACGTTACCCTCAACCCAGTAGTTTGAGTCAGCAAGGATACAATCCTAAAGGGTCTGATTATTGAAAGATAATTAATTAAGTTATTAATGCATATTATGGTAGACCCCTCTTTTGAATGTGACGTTACCCTCGGCTAAGTAGTCTGAGTCAGCAGGGATACAGTCCTAAGTAGCCGGGTTAAAGTATTAATAGTAGCTTACATATGAGGGAATCAAAGAGTTTGGACCCCCGCCATCCAATACCGGTGGGTATTAAAGGAGGTCCTACTAAATTTGACCCAGGTCCTTGAAGGATCTATACACTGAACAAGGCAAGACTCTTACCAAACTGTTCCCTTAACCCCCGACCAGGTAGCCAACATATCTCCATATAGACCGTGGAGATATGAATGGTGAAAATCTTTTATTTTATATAGACAGTAAAATAATGCCAAGACACCACCGACAAACGATAAGGAAGAATCACCTTCAACATAAGAAACTAGTTATTAAAGTCATTAATACATAACAAAGTAAAAAGTGCGAAAAGATTAAAAATAAAAAGTATTACACTAGACACTAGTCTTCACCAAGTGATGTAAGAGACTTAGGCAAACATGGCCTTTGATTGTCAAGAACTCTTACGATCAATCTTGGATCCCGAGACGACTCACACACTCTATGATGGACAATGGATGATGGTGGTGGATGATGGTGTTGTGATGGTGGTGGGTGGTGGGTGAAGTGTGAGAGAGGTGGTGTGCCAAGGGATGGTTTGCAAATGAGCCAAGCACCCCTATTTATTGCCTGAACAACAGCTCGGGCACGGCCCCGTGTCCACCTTCCTTCTCTTTCTTCATTAATTGCAGTTTATCTGCATTAGTTGACCACGCCCCCGTGTCCGATGGGCACGCCCCCGTGTGCAGAAGCGTATCTGTACTATCAAGATTTCCCCAGATCTTCAAATCTTAGAGTTGGCCACGGCCCCGTGTCCGCTGGGCACGCCCCCGTGGTGGGTGATATAAGCTTCTATAGCTTTGTCTTTTCTAGCTGACACTTGGGCACGCCCCCGTGCTCATTGAGCAAGGGGCGTATTCAGCCTTTTGTTCTCTTGTTTTGCTTGGGAAGATGTTGTCGGGGAGGCTGGGCATGCCACGTTTGTTCCTTTTCTTGTATTTATGTTAGATTTAGCTATCTTTTTGCTTCTTTTGTTTATTTGAGCTCATTTAATCCTGAAAATACAAAAGGAAGACAAAAACCCACCTTTTCCAATATTAGTACCAAAAAAAGGTTAGTTTTATACCACAATTGATGTAATTTATATGTTGCATTTTGTGCACATCAAATACCCCCACACTTGAATCTTTGCTTGTCCTCAAGCAAAACTCTTTATAATGTGGCTTTACACTCCCAAATGGAATGGGTAGAAGAGAAGGTTTTTGGGGTTGTCGTAGAGTGTCGGGATTTCTAAGATTCTTTATTAAGTTTTTTTTTTTATTTACAATCCTATTCGTCATGATTTATTTAAAACATTACATAAGATAAATTACTTATTAGGGCATAACATGCCTTTTTAAAATTCCACTTATATACAAGTTCACATACCTCACGGGGATTACTCAACACTCGGCCGAAGATGTATTTTAGTGGATCACTCAAGAGTGGCATGGAACTTACTCCTACCATAAGCTTGCCAAGCAATCAATCTTCCTCCTTTTTAACTATATACCTTTGTAAATATCAAGAGGACTTTTGGGTGAAGGGTTAGGCTTGGGTTAAAGGTAGGTGGTTGGGTTAGTGGTTAGTAAAAGGGCGAAAGGCGTAAAAAGCGTCGGTTTTCGTAAGACTTTTTATTTTTTTGAAGTTTCTATTTTGATGAAGCCATTATTCAAACAAAGTTACTTTTGATAAACTTGTTTGTTTATTTCTCTTTTGCTTCATCATCATCAATTTTTTTTTTTTTTTTTTTTGAAAGTCATAAGAAAAACCGAGCTTGATACTAAAACAAATGGTTTAAAAATAAAAAGGTTTTGGTGGGTGAAAGGGTGTTTGTTTTAGGTTATGAAATGAAAAGGTTTAGGCTCAAAGGGGTTAACTAGGGGGATTTTGGGTAGGTGGTAAAAAAAATAATGGTGTAGAAATAAAAAGGGTTAGTCCTAATGCCTCCGTCATTTACTTACTCGGGTTTAAGTTGGTAAGGACCGGGAATGTATCGTCGTGGCAAGTTCTAGAGTCGTAAGAACCAAGCTGCTATTCACACAAGAAACGAAAAATGAGCATTTTGTTTAAAGATATATATATTTGTATGCTCAATAAAGGCTCAAAACTCACTTTTTTGTGGGAATGGGTTTTTATGTGATCAAGTATATATAATCAAATTTTAATTAAGCTTATCATGCCATTTCATAATTTTCTTATGTTGGTTCTTTTTATCACGACGCTATCGGTTGTAAATTTGTAAAAATATAACCTTTTTAGAACTTGAAATTCCCAAATTAAACCTAGACAAGTAAAAAAAATGAAAAAAATTTGAAAAATTTTGGGGTGATTAGCTGTTCCAATAGAGTTTTGTGTAAGGCTTGTGATTAGGACTTGCAAAATTCAAGGTTTTAGCATCCCCCCACACTCAATGTGTCCCAAAAATAAGTTTTTAGGTTGATTGAATGTGTAAAAAGGTGTAAAAAAGAAAAATTTTATGTTACTGGGCGTTTGGACACGGCCCCGTGGTGTCCGGACACGGCCCCATGTTCAGATTGCCAGTAACGGAAATTGTCAAAAAGAAACAGAAGCCTGGGCACGGGGGCGTGTTCAGTGAGCACGCCCCGTGTCCAGTTACCTGAACTGGGCATTTCCTGCAGATGGTGCAGCACGGGGCCGTGTTGGGCGGGCACGGCCCGTGCTGAACTTGCTGTAATGAAGAAAAATTTGTCAGTTGGCCCTATTTTCGTGCATGGGGTGCTGGTTCAAGTTTCCCTTGTTATCCTTCACCATCTCGAGTGTGTTTTATCCATTACAACATCATCCAAACACCGAATTAGCTAAAACCATCATTCATTAAAACATAGAGAGAATTACATAATAATCCTAGAAAATTAAAACAAAGTAGGAAAATAAAAGTTAAAGGTCCTAAACTAGATAGGTCAAGTGATACATAAAATCATCTTAAGGAGCTCTACTATTACAATAAGAACCAAAATTCCGGAATTAGTTTTCTGGTATCTAAAAGCTTTGTAGAACTCCGAGCCGAGGGGTGTTAAAGCCATTCTTCTATCTCTCTTAAGAGGAAGAAGGCGGCTTCATTCTCCTCAACATCTTGAGGAGGAGCGACACCAACCGGAACCCCTTGTAGTATGTCTCGAGGGGGTTCCGAATGTATGGCGTACCATTCGGCTGGAATGATGACTTCCAGTATCACATTCCATGCCCTTTGGGTGATGATTGGTACCAAAGGAGGAGAGGCGAGAATGTTCAACCTTTGGTGCAAAAGGTTGACCTCTCGAAGACATCCCTTTAGTCCCACCGTCAAATGATTAATACGGTCAACCAATGCTTCTTCTACCCCCGTCATCTCATCAATGGCCTCTCTTAAGGCGTAAACGTAGTTTACAAGAGAATCTTCAACCTTTGACGATCTTCTCCCTTGTCGGTTGTTTCTGGAGAGCCATGAAGATGTTCCGTTAGTTCTGCTCGCCATTCTGAGAAAACATACCGAAAAGAGTTCAATTTTATGGGAGCAGTACTTCGGACACGGCCCCGTGTTCAGATGTTTGCAGATTTTCAGAACAAGGAATCATGGAGTTTAAATTGTTTTCTTGATTTTTAAAACGTTTGTAAGCAAAAACAACTTAAAACATTGTTGTAGAACTTATTCTTAACAAGATTCCATGAATAAAAATCTAACAAACATCTCAATAAAGCTTGAAACTATGGAGATTTCAAGCTCTAATGGAAGTAAAAATTGAAGAAGATGAAAGTGGATAAAAGAGGAAAGGACAAGAAGATTGTTGAGAAACTTCTTTTAGAAAATACCTAGGATGGTATGTGAGAAGATTCCCCAAATCTCTGTCCCTGGAATGGTTCAAATGTGCAGGATTCTTGGCTACATTTATAGAAAACGACAGCACGCTGCACACGGCCCCGTGTGCAGGCAAGATCCTGACACATTTTGTCCGTATTCTGACATGAAAGCAGACGGGAATCTTTTGGTGGACACGGGGGCGTGTTGACCTGGACACTGCCCCGTGTCTAGAGGATGTTTATGAAGTTTCATCTAGTTCTAAGGAACTTATCTGGATCAGGCGGTTCCTTACTGGATGGAACAACCCCAAAGTGCCTAAGATACCTTAATTGCTCTAGATTAAGACGAGAACGCAAGAGGTTGTCGGTGAGGGTGATTCCTATGCTAAATGTAGGTGGACAAGTCCAACCCTTTCCCGGGCTCACGTTAAAGAAGGTGTATGCCGAATCGCTCAGGTCTATGTATGCACCGAACGAAGTCGATGGAGAGTCTTTCACAACACAATCGGCACAGGGACGACTATCGCTCAAGTCCTCGCTAGAGTTAGAGGTAACATCTGGAACAACGAAGTTGTTTTTAATTGAATGCGATCCCAACAATTCTTCTTGGTTATCGCCTTGAGATAAATTATTGAAATCTATCCTAAGTTCTTTTAACCAATTAAGAATTAGATCTTCCATTTGAAATAGTTCATCAAGGAGCATTTCTCCTAGAAGATCCGGTTGAGAGCATTCGAGGGAAAGATAGGGATTATTTTTTACTTTCGCCCCTCTTAAGGCTACAGGAAAACAATGGGTCTATATAGTGGGGCTTATAATTTAGAAAGTAACATTCTAATTCTTTATGAGAGCCACCACATATTTGACACCACGTACCATAAGAGTGCCGAAAGTAAAAAATATCAGTATCTCTCATGTTTGTGTCAGAAATTACCAACCCTCGGGATCTTACAGTTCTGTTTTCAGTAACTGAATCTTGGGTACGGGGCGTGTTGAGTGGGCACGGCCCCGTGTTCAGCTTACTGTCTGACTTAAAACAGGATTGCCAGTTCCAATGATTGGGCACGGGGCGTGTTCAGCAGGCACGGCCCGTGCTGAGTTCTGCAGAAGCTGAAAAATTAAGAAAATCCTAAAAAACAGAAAAATTAGAAAAAAAAATTAGGCCGTTGATTCCTAACTTTCTTAAAATCCTTGTGTCCCCGGCAACGGCGCCAAAAACTTGATGTGTGCGAGTGTGTATATAAGTTTAAGTATATTTTAAGCCCTTTTTACACGTTAGTCAAGTTTTAAATTTATAAAACACGATATTTTACTAACACCAAACACACATATGGGCAAGTGCACCCATCGTGAGCGTAGTATAATGTTGGCAAGATACCGAGGTCCTCCAAGGACACAAGAGCTTTTAGTGCCAGTTTATCCTCAACGTCTAATCAAATCAAAAGTTAGAAAAAGGTTTTTAAACTAAAAAATAAAAACTAACTAAAATGCTGAAAAATAAAATAAAAATAAAAACAGATAGACAAGATGAATCACTTGGCTCCGACTCGTGTTTAGTGTAACCTTTGATTATTTCCGCACTTTTGCACTTTTTAATAGATTTTCTTAGTTATTGTAGTAGGCCCCTCTTTTGAAGGTGACATTACCCTCAACCCAGTAGTTTGAGTCAGCAAGGATACAATCCTAAAGGGTCGGATTATTGAAAGATAATTAATTAAGTTATTAATGCATATTATGGTAGGCCCCACTTTTGAAGGTGACGTTACCCTCGGCTAAGTAGTCTGAGTCAGCAGGGATACAGTCCTAAGTAGCCGGGTTAAAGTATTAATAGTAGCTTACATATGAGGGGATCAAAGAGTTTGGACCCCCGCTATCCAATACCGGTGGGTATTGAAGGAGGTCCTACTAAATTTGACCCAGGTCCTTGTAGGATCTATACACTGAACAAGGCAAGACTCTTACCAAACCGTTCCCTTAACCCCCGACCAGGTAGCCAACATATCTCCATATAGACCGTGGTGATATGAATGGTGAAAATCTTTTATTTTATATAGACAGTAAAATAATGCCAAGACACCATGGACAAACGATAAGGAAGAATCACCTTCAACATAAGAAACTAGTTATTAAAGTCATTAATACATAACAAAGTAAAAAGTGCGAAAAGATTAAAAATAAAAAGTATTACACTAGACACTTGTCTTCACCAAGTGATGTAAGAGACTTAGGCAAACATGGCCTTTGATTGTCAAGAACTCTTACGATCAATCTTGGATCCAGAGACGACTCACACACTCTACGTTGGACAATGGATGATGGTGGTGGATGATGGTGTTGTGATGGTGGTGGGTGGTGGGTGAAGTGTGAGAGAGGTGGTGTGCCAAGGGATGGTTTGTAAATGAGCCAAGCACCCCTATTTATAGCCTGAACAGCAGCTCGGGCACGGCCCCGGGTCCATTGGGCACGACCCCGTGTCCATTGGGCACGGCCCCATGTCCACCTTCCTTCTCTTTCTTCATTAATTGCAATTTGTCTGCATTAGTTGACCACGCCCCCGTGTCCGCTAGGCACGCCCCCGTGGTGGGTGATAGAAGCTTCTATAGCTTTGTCTTTTCTAGCTGACACTTGGGCACGCCCCCGTGCTCATTGAGCACGGGGCATGTTCAGCCTTCTGTTCTCTTGTTTTGCTTGGGAAGATGCTGTCGGGGAGGCTGGGCATGCCACGTTTGTTCCTTTTCTTGTATTTATGTTAGATTTAGCTACCTTTTTGCTTATTTTGTTTATTTGAGCTCATTTAATCCTGAAAATACAAAAGGAAGACAAAAACCCACTTTTTCCAACATTAGTACCAAAAAAGGGTTAGTTTTATGCCACAATTGATGTAATTTATATGTTGCATTTTGTGCACATCATGCTACGTGTTTCTCAAAGATTGATCTGCGCTCAGGTTATCACCAGTTACGAATCCAAGTAGAACATATACCCAAAACCGCTTTTCGAACCCGATACGGTCACTACGAGTTTGTTGTTATGCCCACTATCGTGTTTATCGATGATATCCTGATCTATTCCAAGTCAAAATCCGAACACGTGCAACATCTCCGTTTGGTTCTTGAACTACTCCAGGGAAACCGTCTCTATGCCAAGTTCTCTAAGTGTGAATTCTGGCTTGAGGAGGTTCAATTCCTCGGTCACATTGTCAATAGTCAAGGTATTCATGTCGATCCTGCGAAGATCGAAGCAGTTAAGAGCTGGGTTACACCAAAGAACCCGTCCGAAGTTTGTTCTTTTCTCGGATTGGCAGGTTACTATCGCCGATTCATCGCTAATTTCTCGAAAATCGCTGTACCGCTTACCTCTTTTACGCACAAGGACAAACCTTTTGTTTGGGGAACCAAACAAGATGAGGCCTTTCAAACTCTGAAACTTATGCTTTGCAACGCTCCCGTGCTCTCAGTACCCAACGAAAACGACGATTTCGTAGTCTATTGCGATGCCTCTAACCTTGGTCTCGGTTGTGTTCTTATGCAACGGGACCAAGGTTATCGCATACGCCTCTCGTCAGCTCAAGATCCACAAGAAGAACTATACAACCCATGATCTCGAGCTTGGTGTAGTTGTTTTTGCGTTGAAGATTTGGCGACACTACCTTTACGGTACCAAGTGTACGGTCTTTACCGACCGTAAGAGCCTACAACACATCTTTAACCAGAAAGAGCTGAATATGCTCCAACGCCGATGGGTTGAACTCCTCAACGATTACGACTGTGAGATTCGTTACCATCCAGCCAAAGCAAATGTCGTTGCCGATGCTCTCAGTCGACGAAGCTATTTACATAGCATTCGTAATACTTAAGCCCAGCACAGTCTCGAAGCTCTTATCCGTGACGCCCAACATGCTTGCTTTACCGAACGCATGTAACATCCCGAAATTTCAAAACTCTATACTAGAATTATAAATTGTATAATAAACAAGAATAAACTAACTAGGATAAATAACCCGGTTAGTTAGAAGTCTTGTAGTAACACAAAGATGAGTTAAAAAGGTCAAAAATGTAAACTAATTGAGAGTGGAGGGACCAAGGTTGTCAAAATTGAAACTTGAGTTACTAATAATTAGTAAAACAATAACCAAACACTCCATTTGGAGTCTTGGTCGATCAGAAGAACACAGGGGGCGACACCCTCATCTCCACAACCCTAAATTCTGCTAAAACTCAAAATTGAAGGCTCAAATCATGTCCTAATCGAAATCTAAGCATAGAATCGTGATCTCCTCGTCAAGGAGGTCATAAGGTATGTCAAATTAGGTCGTTTTGATACAACTCAAATTCTTGCATGTGATTGAAATCAAAGATTGAGCTTGATTGTGTGTTGTAAAACATGAAATTAGAAGTAATGTGAAGTCTAGGGACAAACCCTAGATGATTTCTTGTCAAAATCTTGCATGCTAGTTGTAAGAATCAAAATCACTATAGTGGGTGATTAGAAGGTTAGTAGAACTTGATGAACACTAGGATTAAGACTCTTGTTCTAGTGTAAACTGAAATTTGTGGGATAATCTCTGAAATTGTTGATGTTAAAATATGTGTATATTGCCTAATAGAAGTTAATTAGAGTGATAAATTCAAGTTATGAACTTGGTTTTGATCATGTAGAAATCTGACCCGCAAGGTGTTTGATAAAATGCCTAAAAGAGGGTTAAAATGTTAAAAATTGCTAAAAACGCAGATTTGCATATGTTATGAATGAATGCGTTAAAGCCTGTGAAAAAGAGTTCTAATCTTGTTATGAATTGAACTCTTTAGGCAAGGAGTCCGGAACGTCAAGTGGACACGCCGGAAGTGATACCCGCGGAAAAGGTGTGCTTTAAAGGTACGTGACTTTAGTCTCGTTGTATTATGTAATAATGTTGGTTTTAGTGTACAAACGATGTCGGATTGTAGTTGATGCGTTGATGTATCGCTAAAGTGGCGAAGTTCACTAGATCATCAAACGGGTCAAAATAAACATTAGAAATTTGGTTTGGTGTGCTAACAAAGTGATGGTCATCACTAGATAGCCAAACGGGTCAAAATGTTGTTCGAAAACGAATCACATGAGTAGGGACTTAAAGGTCTCATATCTTGCTAGGTGGTAGATGGTAATGCACCAATAAATTGGTTATGAAATTTTAAGTCTACAAACCCGGTATATCGGGTCAAACAATAGTAGTTAATAGAAGGTGCCGTTTGAAACGGGATACTTAAATTCCGCAAAAACAAGTGTTTAGTTCGGAGAAAACATGAAGCCATGGTATGGCGTGTATACTCCATGGTCATAAGCCCGGGAAATTGGGTAATTATGCCTAAGTGGTTTTAAGAATGGAAAAGAGGTGCGATGCACCTACACTAACGGGTTGGATAATTAATTTGAGGAAATTGTGAACCGACTGTCGGTGTCTCAGTTTCCGTATTGAGAAATTCACGTGGTCGAGTCCGTAATGTTATTACGGACTCGTAGGAAAAAGAATCGACTAAATCGGACTAACAAGTAAAAAGTTATGAACTTTTAAAGTGGAAAAATAGTCTAGGGACGGATCTGCAGAACCCACCGTAAATTACGGTCCTACCGTAATTTACGGTGGACATAAAAAGGCTTTACGGTGTGTTCCTCCTGATTTACGGCAGACATGTTTGTTCAGGGATCACCGTAATTTACGGTGACACCGTAAATTACGGTGGAACCCTAAAAACTTGAATTTAGTTTTGTTATTTTGCGACCTTATAACTTGTATATAAGTAATGTATTGATGTCAAAACTAACGATTTTAGTGTTTGACCCTAGGTATGATGAAGTTTTCCCCGGATCGTGATCAAGTATAATGTCAAGAACCGAACACGCATTTTGAAGCTTCCGCATTGATCTTAATCTTGTCTAGACATAATCATGTTGAAAACACTTTTGTTAATCACGTTTTAAATCCTTTAAACTAGTGGTTAGTTTACTAGCAAGGGTTGACTTTTAAACTTGTTATGAATTATCTTGGGATATGTTTGGTACTATCTCAAGTGTGTATGGTTTAAACACGAAACTTTTTGTAAACTCTGATTTTGTAATGTTTCATGTAATTATTAGTTAATTTCAGTCAATTTATTTAGGGTGTTACAAGTTGGTAATCAGAGCCCAAGGTTGTTAATAAGTGTTCGGTTCAAGCTTGATCAAACATCCGGTAAGAGTTAAATTGTTCTAAGTAGAGTTACTAAGTATATAAAGAGAAGTAATGAATAGAAATGCATGGGAAGAGCGTGTTAACACACTCAAACCCGGAAAGTGCATTAAATAAGAACGGTGAAAACAAGTTATGAACTTGAACAAACCGAAGTGAATAAATCATACGTCATAAATGAAATGTTAACGCTTAATGTAAACATTTCAGTTAAAGATGACGGATAAAGGCAATGATGATGCGGTACCAAGAGTCACCGAACAAACGAGAGAAGTGATTGCTGAAGAGGTAGGAAAAGCAATCGAAAACAGTTTGTCGGGTTTCATCGACAAAATCCAAAACACGGTATTATCAGTGGTGGAAGAAAGAATCAAGAAATTGGAAGATAATTCCAATTCAGCAAAAGAGAAGTCGGGAGGACGAAAATCTTGTTCTTATAAAGAGTTCATGGCGTGTAAACCGCCCATTTACAATGGGGAGGTTGACCCGATCATATGTCAGCGGTGGTTAAGCGATATGGATGGGGTGTTCGAAAGGACTCATTGTGATCCGGATGACTTCGTAGCCTATGGCACGGGTCAGTTAAGAGGTCAAGCGAAAGACTGGTGGGATAACAAGAAGAAGGAAATTGGAAGCGAAGCGGCTAAGGCTATGACATGGGATGAGTTTAAGACGCCGTTTCTTAAACATCACAGTCCCAAGGCAGTCATTAACAAGATCAAGGAAGAATTCATGCAGCTTCGACACAAGGGTGAATCTATCGACAAAATCACGGGAATATTCATGGATAAGATGAAGTTTTGTGATGAGTTGATAACGAATGAGGAGCAGAAAATATATTATTATTATAATATGTTGAGCGCCGAGTATAGGGAGTTTATGACTCCTTCAAAGTATGAGACTCTCACCGAAATTATAAACGTTGCTCGGGAACGGGAGATAGAGTTGAAGAAACAGATTGAAAGAGGTGAAAGAAGGGCTCAGATAGTAAATCCAAGCCCAACGAAAAAGGCGCGCACAACAGAATCCTCAAAGAAGCAAGATGGTAAAGGCGGGTCATCAAACTGCAAGATATGCGGGAAAGGGCACAAAAGTGAGTGCCGGTTCAAGGACAAACCGTGTCCTATTTGTGGGAAGACGGGACACACGGCTGCATTGTGCCCGGGAAAGGTGTCGGTGTGCTACAAATGCTACCAACCGGGTCACAAGAAATCTGAGTGCCCGGAGTTGGTTGGAAAGAAAGATGACAAGAATACACCTACTGAGGCACCAAGAGCAAAGGCGAGATCTTTTCAGTTGACAGCAATGGAGGCAAAAACAGAGCCCGATGTGGTCTCAGGTATATTTGCCATAAATTCAATTCCTGCACACGTGTTATTTGATACGGGTGCGAATAAATCTTTTGTTTCATATGGATTTATTCGACATCCTTCTTTTGTACTAACAAAATTGCCTATGCCATTAGAGGTAGAAATAGGTGATAACAAAAGTTTTCTTGTATGTGATGTATGTCGAGATTGCAAAATAAGCGTTGATGATGAAGAATATTTGATAGACTTGATCCCTATGTCAATGGGAGAATTTCAAGTAGTGGTAGGGATGGATTGGTTATCCCGACATCATGCAAAGGTGATATGTTTCCGCAAGGAGATACAGTTGACATCTCCAAGTGGAAAGCAAGTCACCATTTATGGCGAAAAAGGGGGCAGTCCCGTTATGTGCTCAATATTGAAGGCCCACAAACTTATGAGGCGCGGATGTAAAGCATTCATGATATACGCAAACGAACCAAACAAAGAGACACCAAAGATGGAAGATGTACCAGTGGTACGTGAATATGCTGATGTATTTCCGGAAGATTTACCGGGAATACCGCCAGTACGGGAGGTAGAGTTCGGGATCGAATTGGTTCCGGGCGCAAAACCTGTGGCCAAGGCGCCGTATCGACTCGCGCCATCAGAATTGCAAGAATTGATGTCACAAATCCAAGAATTGCTTGACAAGGGATTTATTCGGCCAAGCGTGTCACCATGGGGCGCACCGGTATTATTCGTGAGAAAGAAAGACGGGAGCATGCGTATGTGCATTGATTACCGGGAGTTGAATAAACTCACGGTAAAGAATCGATATCCGCTTCCAAGGATTGATGACCTATTTGACCAATTACAAGGCGCAAGCTGGTTCTCAAAAATAGACCTCAGATCTGGGTACCATCAGTTGAAAGTCAAAGAGGAGGATGTACCGAAAACGGCTTTTCGTACACGGTACGGACATTACGAGTTTCTCGTGATGTCCTTTGGGTTAACTAATGCACCCGCGGCTTTCATGGATCTCATGAACCGGGTTTGCAAACCCATGCTAGACAAGTCAGTGATAGTGTTTATCGATGATATCTTGATATACTCCAAGAATGAAGCAGAACACGCAAGTCATTTGCGTGAAGTGCTGGAGACGCTCAGGAAAGAGAAATTGTATGCGAAATTCTCAAAATGTGCCTTTTGGTTACGAGAGGTGCAATTTCTTGGGCATATTATTAGTGCAAACGGAGTGCTAGTAGATCCTTCAAAAATAGAAGCTGTGTCAAGATGGACTCCACCGAAGAATCCTTCGGAAATTAGAAGCTTCTTGGGGCTTGCGGGTTATTATCGGAGATTCATACAAGATTTCTCCAAAATTGCTACGCCGTTGACCAAATTAACCCGTAAGGATGAAAAGTTTATTTGGGCCGAGGATCAAGAAAAGGCGTTCCAAACACTCAAGGAAAAATTGACCCATGCGCCGGTGTTAACACTACCCGACGGAACTGATGATATGGTAGTTTACTCGGATGCATCGCATTCGGGACTTGGCTGCGTTTTGATGCAGCGAGACAAAGTTATAGCCTATGCCTCGAGACAGCTAAAGACTCATGAGAAGAGATATCCTACCCATGACCTCGAGTTAGCAGCAGTGGTGTTTGCCTTAAAGATATGGAGGCATTACTTATACGGAGTGAAGTGCACTATCTTTACCGACCACAAAAGCTTAAAGTATTTCTTCGATCAGAAGGAATTAAATATGAGGCAGAGACGGTGGTTAGAAACTGTCAAAGACTTTGATTGTGAAATACATTACCACCCCGGGAAGGCTAATGTAGTGGCCGACGCGTTGAGCTGAAAAACGGATTACACGCCTATTCGAGTACGATCGATGCAATTAATTGTGACATCGGGTTTGCTCGAACAAATCCGAAAATCTCAAATTGAAGCAATCAAGGAAGAAAATGTGAAGAGAGAAAGGATAGTTGGGCAACTAAAAGACTTGGAGGATGGTAATCAAGGATTGAAAACTCGATTTGGGAGAATTTGGGTTCCAAATACGTGTGGGGCCAAGGCGCGTCTTCTTGACGAGGCCCATAAATCTCATTATTCAATTCATCCGGGGGCGACTAAAATGTATAATGACGTAAAACAAAACTATTGGTGGCCCGGAATGAAAAGAGATATCGTGAAGTATGTGGAGAAGTGTCTGACTTGTTTACAAGTCAAAGCGGAGCACCAAAAGCCATATGGTAGGTTGCAACCGCTGGATATCCCAGTTTGGAAGTGGGAACAAATCACGATGGACTTGTTAACCAAATTGCCCAGGACTAATCGCGGATTTGATGCCATATGGGTAGTCGTAGATCGATTGACAAAAAGTGCTCACTTCATTCCGATTCGTGAGACTTATACATCCGAGAAGATGTCGGAAGTATACACGAATGAGATCATAGCACGTCACGGAGTGCCGATATCCATTGTGTCAGACAGAGATACTCGGTTTACCTCCAAATTCTGGCGCGAATTTCAAGAGCAAATGGGAACTAAACTGTACATTAGCACAGCTTATCATCCGCAAACGGATGGGCAAAGTGAGAGAACGATACAAACGTTGGAAGATATGTTGCGGGCTTGCATCATCGACTTCGGGGGCAGTTGGGATGTCCATCTACCCTTAGTCGAATTTTCATATAACAATAGTTATCAGTCGAGCATTAAAATGGCCCCGTATGAAATGTTATATGGTAGAAAGTGTCGAACCCCGGTGTGTTGGGGAGAAGTGGGACCACGAGGACTAGCACATACGGATATAATCCGAAATACGAATGAGAAAATTGATAAGGTCCGAGCTCACTTAAAAGCAGCTCAGGATAGACAGAAGTCGTATGCGGATAAGCGAAAAAGGCCAATTGAGTTTCAAGTGGGTGATAAAGTGATGCTAAAAGTATCGCCATGGAAAGGAATTATACGGTTCAGGAAAAGAGGAAAGTTGAGTCCAAGGTTCATCGGGCCATTCAGAATCACTGAACGGGTTGGTCAGGTAGCATATCGCCTTGAATTACCCGAGGAGCTGAGTGGAATTCATAACACATTCCACGTATCACATCTCCGGAAATGCTTAGCAATTGAAGCTGATCGCATCCGCTATGATGACATCGAGGTGGATAACAGCCTCAATTATGCAGTGAGACCAATTGCAATTTTAGATCGGAAAGAGAAGAATCTGAGGAACAAAATAATTAACCAGGTGAAGGTTAAGTGGGAGCACAGGAAGGGTGCGGATACCACGTGGGAATCCGAAGAAGAGATGCAACGACTCTACCCTAAACTATTTGGTACGTATTACGGTTTCGGGGACGAAACCCTTTTTAAGGGGGGTGGACTTGTAACATCCCGAAATTTCAAAACTCTATACTAGAATTATAAATTGTATAATAAACAAGAATAAACTAACTAGGATAAATAACCCGGTTAGTTAGAAGTCTTGTAGTAACACAAAGATGAGTTAAAAAGGTCAAAAATGTAAACTAATTGAGAGTGGAGGGACCAAGGTTGTCAAAATTGAAACTTGAGTTACTAATAATTAGTAAAACAATAACCAAACACTCCATTTGGAGTCTTGGTCGATCAGAAGAACACAGGGGGCGACACCCTCATCTCCACAACCCTAAATTCTGCTAAAACTCAAAATTGAAGGCTCAAATCATGTCCTAATCGAAATCTAAGCATAGAATCGTGATCTCCTCGTCAAGGAGGTCATAAGGTATGTCAAATTAGGTCGTTTTGATACAACTCAAATTCTTGCATGTGATTGAAATCAAAGATTGAGCTTGATTGTGTGTTGTAAAACATGAAATTAGAAGTAATGTGAAGTCTAGGGACAAACCCTAGATGATTTCTTGTCAAAATCTTGCATGCTAGTTGTAAGAATCAAAATCACTATAGTGGGTGATTAGAAGGTTAGTAGAACTTGATGAACACTAGGATTAAGACTCTTGTTCTAGTGTAAACTGAAATTTGTGGGATAATCTCTGAAATTGTTGATGTTAAAATATGTGTATATTGCCTAATAGAAGTTAATTAGAGTGATAAATTCAAGTTATGAACTTGGTTTTGATCATGTAGAAATCTGACCCGCAAGGTGTTTGATAAAATGCCTAAAAGAGGGTTAAAATGTTAAAAATTGCTAAAAACGCAGATTTGCATATGTTATGAATGAATGCGTTAAAGCCTGTGAAAAAGAGTTCTAATCTTGTTATGAATTGAACTCTTTAGGCAAGGAGTCCGGAACGTCAAGTGGACACGCCGGAAGTGATACCCGCGGAAAAGGTGTGCTTTAAAGGTACGTGACTTTAGTCTCGTTGTATTATGTAATAATGTTGGTTTTAGTGTACAAACGATGTCGGATTGTAGTTGATGCGTTGATGTATCGCTAAAGTGGCGAAGTTCACTAGATCATCAAACGGGTCAAAATAAACATTAGAAATTTGGTTTGGTGTGCTAACAAAGTGATGGTCATCACTAGATAGCCAAACGGGTCAAAATGTTGTTCGAAAACGAATCACATGAGTAGGGACTTAAAGGTCTCATATCTTGCTAGGTGGTAGATGGTAATGCACCAATAAATTGGTTATGAAATTTTAAGTCTACAAACCCGGTATATCGGGTCAAACAATAGTAGTTAATAGAAGGTGCCGTTTGAAACGGGATACTTAAATTCCGCAAAAACAAGTGTTTAGTTCGGAGAAAACGTGAAGCCATGGTATGGCGTGTATACTCCATGGTCATAAGCCCGGGAAATTGGGTAATTATGCCTAAGTGGTTTTAAGAATGGAAAAGAGGTGCGATGCACCTACACTAACGGGTTGGATAATTAATTTGAGGAAATTGTGAACCGACTGTCGGTGTCTCGGTTTCCGTATTGAGAAATTCACGTGGTCGAGTCCGTAATGTTATTACGGACTCGTAGGAAAAAGAATCGACTAAATCGGACTAACAAGTAAAAAGTTATGAACTTTTAAAGTGGAAAAATAGTCTAGGGACGGATCTGCAGAACCCACCGTAAATTACGGTCCTACCGTAATTTACGGTGGACATAAAAAGGCTTTACGGTGTGTTCCTCCTGATTTACGGCAGACATGTTTGTTCAGGGATCACCGTAATTTACGGTGACACCGTAAATTACGGTGGAACCCTGAAAACTTGAATTTAGTTTTGTTATTTTGCGACCTTATAACTTGTATATAAGTAATGTATTGATGTCAAAACTAACGATTTTAGTGTTTGACCCTAGGTATGATGAAGTTTTCCCCGGATCGTGATCAAGTATAATGTCAAGAACCGAACACGCATTTTGAAGCTTCCGCATTGATCTTAATCTTGTCTAGACATAATCATGTTGAAAACACTTTTGTTAATCACGTTTTAAATCCTTTAAACTAGTGGTTAGTTTACTAGCAAGGGTTGACTTTTAAACTTGTTATGAATTATCTTGGGATATGTTTGGTACTATCTCAAGTGTGTATGGTTTAAACACGAAACTTTTTGTAAACTCTGATTTTGTAATGTTTCATGTAATTATTAGTTAATTTCAGTCAATTTATTTAGGGTGTTACAACGCACTTTGAAGAAGGAAAGGATTATCAATAACAGTGAACAACTGGTGAATAAATCGAATGGTATATTCTATTACCTAGACCGAATTTGGATTCCCAAACGAACCAATTTACGACAGATTCTGCAAGACGAAGCCCACAAGTCTCGATATTCCATTCATCCCGGTGCCGACAAGATGTACCAGGATCTTCGCTACAAGTACTAGTGGCCGGGCATGAAGAGAGATATCGCTACCTACGTTTCGAAGTGCCTGACTTGCTCAAAAGTCAAGGCTGAGCATCAACGCCCCTCTGGTTTACTCGTACAACCCGAAATCCCTATGTGGAAATGAGAGAGTATAGCTATGGACTTCATAACGAAACTTCCGCGCACGCCATTAGGTCACGACAGCATCTGGGTTGTCATTGACCGTCTCACCAAATCCACTCACTTTCTACCGATACGGGAAGACTACAAGGTGGAACGATTAGCTCTGATCTATACCGACGAAGTTATTTGTCGACATGGGATACCTCGAGACATCATCTCTAACCACGATGGTCGATTCACTTCGCACCTCTGGGAAACGTTTCAATCTACTCTCAATCTAAGTACCGCTTTCCACCCCCAGACCGACGGTCAGACTGAACGCATGATCCGTACCCTCGAAGACATGCTTCTCTCGTGTGTGATAGATTTCGATGGTAATTGGGATTCACATTTACCTTTAGTCGAATTCTCGTACAATAACAGTTATCACTCTAGCATTCAAATGGCATCATTTGAGGCATTATACGAAAGAAAATGCCGATCGCCTATTGTATGGCACGAGATCGGGGATGCGTAAATTACCGCTCCGGAATTATTGCAAGAAACGACTGAAAAAATCCTCCAAATACAAGACAATCTCCTGAAAGCTCGGAGTCGACAAAAGAGTTACGCCGATAGACGCCGCAAGCCCCTTGAATTTGACCTTGGCGATCACGTACTCCTAAAGGTTACACCTTGGAAGGGGGTGATCAGATTCGGCAAGAAAGGAAAGCTCGCGCCTTGATATGTTGGACCCTTTAAAATTCTGGGAAGAATTGGCAAGGTGTCCTACAGACTCGAACTACCGGAGGAACTTAGCAACGTCCACTCGACTTTCCATGTTTCGAACCTCAAAAAGTGTCTAGCCGACCAGGATTTACATGTCCCTCTTGAGGATCTGCAAGTGGACGAAACATTACACTTCGTGGAGAAACCAGTAGAGATCATGGACCGAGAGACCAAGAAACTCCAACGCTCACGCATTCCCATTGTGAAGGTTCACTGGGAAGGCAAACGCGGCGCCGAGTTCACCTGGGAACTCAAAGGTGACATGAAGGCTAAGTATCCACAACTGTTTCTTACGCCTGCTTCTTAAATTTCGGGATGAAATTTCCTAAAGTAGGGGAGCTGTAAAAACCCGACTTTTTGAAGTCAAAGTACAGGTCAAAGTCAAAGTACAGGTCAAAGTCAAAGTCAAAGGAAGAAAAGATTGCTAAATGCGATCTGTCACTCCTTGCTTAATTATTGATTGTACACCTTGACTTGTTAGTCGATACTTTATTTTATGTTACTTTAGTTGTATTATGTGGAGTATATGCAATAAATCGCAAGTTAATCGCTAATCGACTTATCGTTATCGCATCGCTACCACATCTCAACTCGAATTACAGGTTCTGGATATTGTTTTACGTGTGTATGCTATTATGTGTTACTTGTGCATGTTTATAATTGTTTTGGGATGTTAATCGCAACTCTATCGCAATGCAATCTCATCGCGAACTCGAGATTTAAGGATTATATTTATGTTATTTGGTAGTTAGGTTATTTGTGTAATTAATGGGTAATATTATCGCATCGCTTACTCGCAACGCATCGCGACGCACAACGACGAAACACAAAGTCGAAAACTAACCCGCTAAACCCATCCGATCGAACTGCCCTCCGATCGCACCTCTACACCGCCTCTTCTCCTCTTTTGTCTATAAATACCACCTGTCACATCACTATTCATGTGATGTGACAGCTCTCATTCGACCAGTACGTTCCAGCCCTATTTTCTCTCAATTCCTCATGATTTTTGTAAGTTTCTACCTCAAATCTTGTACTTCTATCATCTACACACACTTCTTCATCATTTTTACCATCAAATCTTAACTTTTCACCATGAAATCGGTGGATTTGGGGCGTTTTAGGGTGATGTCATCATGGGTTCTCAAGAACACCAAAGTGTAACCTTATTTCACCAAGAACAACTCAGATCTAAGAGAATTCAAGATGTTTAAACACTGATTTCATCGTAATCTAAACATTTTCCAACTGATTTCCACTTTTCTTCAATTTTCTCAACTTTTCACATAAAACAGATAGAATATGAGCTCATTCAGGCCTCCTACTCATTAACTAGTGGAGAGTCGGTCTGAGAACAGGTTTCTATCAAAGAGACAACCGACTTAACGGGTTAAACATGAACAACAGTCAAGAACAGTTAACTGATCGGACGAGGTAATTCCCATCCGATCAGATGACTGGGACTTGGTGGAGTTTCCGTTGTTTGACACTTTGTCATGACGTCTCGGTGTATCCGCAAAACTTTCCAAACTTAACAAATCTTACAACTTTCAGGACAAACAGGTTGCTGAACGGACCGCCGACCGATCGGATTGCCATCCGAGAGAACGACAATCCGACAGATGAGTTGTGACGTTCATTGCTTTTGAAATTTTCTAACACTTAGACTTTTTCAAATCTCAAAGGAGTTAGTTCCAAACTAATCGCCATCCGATCGGAGGGCCATCCGTCCAGATGACCATCCGGCCGGATGACCTGATTGGTAGGAACACTCCTTGTTTTATAAAATGCTACAACGAAAACTTCAAAGTTCCATCATACACAAACACATCCATCCCAAACGAATGACGATCCGACTGGATGACCATCCGTCCGGATTGTCATCCGATCGGATGACCCTCCGTCACACAGTTCACTCGCACCGTTTAACGCATTGTTCATCGCTTATGCTATCGTTCTATAATCAGACTAACTTTCTAGCGCTCCCTTCAATCCAAGAGAGTGTTTATTTACTAAACACAATCTGTGAGTATACTCGATCCCTTTTTTGCTTTAAGCACTTTTGGGTGTTACATACGTTACCATATCAAAATCACAATCAACACACAACGCAAACACTTTTATACGCTAATCGCTCTGCATGTTATACGTGTTATTCGATGAATGCTAGTATGTTATGTTTACACAGTGATTGTTGCCTGACACCTTAGCAACGATATTACTATAGTTTGGACTCAGCACCTTTCGTGGACAGGGGTTGTTAAGGGCTTTTCTTCATGTGTCACAGTGGTGATATGTGTTGCGCATTCTACAACTCGCAGTCACGTCTGTGCATATTTCATTGTCGATAACCTACCTACTTCACATTATACATGTTACATGCTGTTTATGCGTAAACCGCTTTCGCTCTCTATTTTACTATTAAACTTGTATGCTCACCTTTACACTATGTATATTGACCTCTATTTTAACGTATGTGACAGGTGTTTAGGATGCTTGCTTAAATTGCTGGAATCAAGCTAGGAGAGAGTCTAGAAACAAATTAAATAAAATCTGAGTTGTCGTAATGGATATTTGTCTTTGAGAACAACGTCTGTAATAACTGTTTTATTTTATATGTTTGTGGTATGAGACATGAACCTTTAATATATTATAATTAATAGTTGTTATGGATTCTCCTAGACATTCTGTTTCGCTCAGTGTCGCGCCCCGATGTTTCTGCCATTGGTTGGGCTGTGACATAACCCATTTATCTAAACGAGTCAAATGAGTTGGCGGGTTGTAAATTAGTTGTAAACGGATTAAATGAGTCGTAAACCGGCTGGGTTGGAATAAATGGGTTGACGGGTTAACCTTGTAAAATATAAAATTTTATTTTTTAAATGTGTTGATGATCGAATTTTTATTGAACGGGTTATCCCGAAACACGATGGACTAGAAATAATGAACGAAAACCTTGTTATTTTGTGGTATTCCTGCCATATTGCAAATCATGGCGGCAATTGATATTCTATTTATAATTAGATTTAGGATAAACACGATTGGTTTCAAGACATAAACGGTTGGGGGAACCATAAAACTTGCTTTTCGAAACTTTAAGCTGTCATTTTGTTTTTGCAGCTAAATTAGTTTTCACCAATGAAAAGGAGGAGGAAAATAAGACGTGTTGTGGCTCCTCACGTTCATGAACACCTGAAGCGTCTTGAAATGATTGGATACTATGGTCGAATAAGTGACCTTGAGCTTGCTGTGTATGTCATAGAGAATGCAGCTGCACTGAAGAAAATGGTAATAAGGTTCATCTTGTAGGAGTGTTAATGCTTTGAAGCAGCCAACCACCGCCCGCCACGTCACCTAGCCCCCCGCCCCACGCCAGGCAGAATATCCACGCCAAGCGGGCAACGCCAAGCCGGGGTGGTGTAGCCGGTGTTAAACCCCCTTTAATGCCACAACCCACGCCGCATACCCACTAGTCTAAGTACAGGTGTTGCTAGCAGTTATTGTTGCATGATGTGTTATGTTGAAAATGGTAACAAGGTTCATCTTGTAGGAATGTTACTGCTTTTTGAATGCTGGGTATTTTAAGGGATGATGAAAAGGTGACGTTTGGTTCAAAGAATCTTTAGGAAAAAATCAGAATGGTTTAAATGAATTGGAACAAATTCAGGTGATAAGTGTAATGTGTTTAGTTTGGTTGGTAAATTTATAAGAAAAAAAAAAGTAAAAAATGTGTTGCTAAACTAGGGTCAGGTCGGTTCCCTTCTGACCCAGTTGCAACTTGCACAATCACCTGAAAATCGCCACCACAACCATTGAAATCGCCACCCCTGAAAATCGGTGCTATTTCCCACAATCACCTGAAAATCACATCTCCATTCATTTGTTAATAAAACTATTAGTAAAAATATATCGGTAAAAAAATCATTTCTAAAAACATATTGGAAAAAAAATCATTAATAAAGAGGCATATATTGTTAATTTCACACAAGTATAACACGAAAGGACAAATAGTGAGACCATTTGTGTTACGTTCAAGTGAACAGTGGTGACCACATGTAATTTCTAATGCCCGGGCGCCAAACATGAAAACATAATAATCATTCATGTACCGATGATTATAACTTTGTAATAGGATGTGTGATATGAGTATCCGAATGGTTACATGTTTCCATAGAAATTATACAAATTAATTGACTTAAATTAGGCACGAATCATAGCAAACTACAATGACTACACATCAAGAGTATCTCTAAAGTTAAATGCCATAATTGAGAAATCAACAATCATTGACAACCACACAACTTCACACGGCCATTTATTAAAACTGAATATTGGATGTTATAACCATTGGTTCGAACTCTATTTGGGTTTAGAACTCAAAGCTTAAATTCTGGAAATTTGTAGGGTTTGTACTTTGTAGCATCCATAAGTTTAGAAACGTCACAACAATTTTTATAACATGTTAGAACACAGTAATCACTAATACATAGCCTTTATAACATGTTAGAATCTAGTAATCACAAATACATAGCCTCTTTAAAGAAATTTAAGAATTGACTATTTATGTTCTACACATTTACTAATTGTGATATATATATACTATATTATAATGCATGAGGGAGGGGTATTTTAAGATACCCAAAAAATAAGAACTTCCCCCCCCCCCCCCCTTTATTTATAGAAAGACCCCTAAAATGAGGGTAGTTTGGTCTTTTAAACACTATTTATGTTTTAGACCCTAAACTTATTACACTTAAATCCCTATGTTTTAACAAAATTATGAATAATTAGTTACACTTTTCCCCTTCCACAACAAACCTATAATTATTTTACGTATTCTTGGCATATTTTATAAACTATAATGTTTTAAAAATATCCAAAGGCACCATGATGATCTACTCATTTTTATCGACGTTTCGATAGTTGTCTTGTTCAGTATTGACGTACAGATTAAAAGGTACAAATAGATGATGATTTAGTGTACAAGTGATTAAAGCCCAACGTACCT
Organism: Helianthus tuberosus; assembly: GCA_030545235.1. NCBI lineage: Eukaryota > Viridiplantae > Streptophyta > Magnoliopsida > Asterales > Asteraceae > Helianthus > Helianthus tuberosus. The sequence continues at coordinate 114,274,708 of CM060399.1, forward strand.
GGTCATTATCAATGTTTATTTTATTCAATATCGAGGTATGAATTAAAATGTACAAGTAAGTAATGCCTTAATATACAAGTGATTACTGCGATATAAAAACAAGGTGGTTTTGTTTGGAGAGTCGAAATCCGGCTATATATAAAATAATAACATGATAAAAACATGTAACTAAGATATTTAAAATATCATTAAGTAATTTTTCACTTTTAAAAATGTACAATTGGTTAAAGCATTAGGTACAAGCTTTTCAAGCATGAATTATTATCTTAAAATCTGAAACCGTAAAATCCTAACCAACTCACCATGTATCCGGGACATTGTAAAATCCTAACCTACTCACTATTTATCTGGGACATTCAAATTCAAAATTCAAAATCAACTGAAACAATTAAAGGTACTGATTGGCTCTGCCGCTAGGTATTACATACCCTTAAAACCAACGTAATGTGGTGGGTGAAACTCAAATCTCACACAGGGTTTTTGAAACTCAAACTCACATCAACACATTCTCCTATCTATCTCTCCGAAATCGAGAAGTAGATGATGTTTAATGGCTTGATTTGAAGATATTTAGGTGATTCTAAGGTTCGATTTAAAAGTTCAAGTGATTCCAGGTTTGATTTCTTCTTGTTTAGGTGGTTCTGTTCAGTTTAACGAACTTGCTCTAATTAATCTTGCAGATTCGTATGAATTCATCCGGGACCCTTCAACACTTGTAATGGTTCTCTTTTTTTAGTCGAATTTGTTGTTTTTTAGTTATTTCGTTGGTTTAGGGTTTCTATTTTTTTGTACAGTCAAAGACAAAGCAGGTTTCTGGCTAGATCACATTTTGTTGTATCTTGTGCTTGTACAACCATCTACAAAATATTCCCAAATTCTAGAGCAGCAGTGATCTTTTTTATTCAGGCTGTTCAATTACTATGGAGATATGGTTCAGAATCAATTAAATTTAAACACTAAGTTGTTTGTCATGTTTGAAGCGCAGGTAAGAACTTATGTTTGTATTATTATACGTTGAATGATAATATTTGCTACACTTTGATCTTCGATGGCAACTTTCTTATCAACTTCAAGTTTGTTATTTGGTTATCAGATCGTTTCTTCTCTCCGTATGATTCCTCCCGTCATCTTCAACATGTGTTCATGTCATCTGCTGGAAGCTGTAGAGGTTGATGTTAATACAGGAAGTCGGGCCTGTATTAACTTTTGACAACCTCACCAAATCTGTAGGTTTTCTTTAAAATTACATTTATCTAATATATTATAATGGTAAACTTATATAATCGGTTTCGCTTTTAATTCTCATATTATTAAAATCCATTATTCCTTATTTAAACCAATAATTATAGTGGTTTTATGAAATGATTTAGAAGTATTAAGGTACCTTTTTTCTTATTTCAGACGCCAACATTCTTCTATTGGGTTTGGGCACCCGTTTGTGCAAACATGAGAACCGGGGGTGTTCAAACTGATGTTGTAACTTCAACCTTAATGGTGAGTGTAAGCCTTGTTCATTATCATAAACAAATTAAATGTTTAAATTAACTTCCTATATGTAAATGGTGGAAGTAGAGTTTTTTTATGTATTCAACAAGTTTAAAGTAGTTATCTTATTGGAGAAATGGATGGTGGATTTCATGGGATTGGCGCTAGAAGAATCTATGAGTTTTTTCAACGGTGGTTTATTTCTGGAATCATCAGGTTGTGTTCCTTCGTTATTTGTTTCGCTACTGAACACGCTAGGTCGGTTTCTTGTTCGTTGAGGCGGCTTGGTGGTCATGTGCTTTCCTTGCCTGAGGTATTGCACTTGTATCGAGAAAAAAATGCCTCAAATGTCACTTATGTAAATGAGCCTTGAGAGACCATTTAACCAGCTGAAGGGAAGTATCACCCAAATCAGCCCATTAGTTAGCAAAAGGGGCAAAATTGTCACCGTTAGGTACTTATTGCTAATATATTTATTTATGTGTTATGGTTATCACATTCAAGAGAAAGTGGAGTTGTGGAAGGCTTCTGTGTTGTTTCTTTTGGAGTCAGTTAAAGAAAAATTATGTTAATGTAATGTTGGTCGTATAAAACCTCAATTTACGCTTGCTATTTTGGATCACGTCATTTGATGGTATTAAAGAGGTAAAAATGCATTATTGACATGTTTGCATCAATGTGGACATTCTTTTAGCCATTTGATCTCAAAAGTCAAACCTATTTTGATTGCGTCCAAGATTTATTCTACTAAAACACCAAATTGGGATAAGATGAACTGAAGGCCAAAATGATTATAACTGGGCTCACAAACTGATGGTTGGGTCTTAGTGTGTGGTATGTGGGCCTATAAGGAGATTAGGCAAACTAGATATATGGAAGAGTGCAAACAAAAAAATCGACAAGGTCAAGCATGCTTTGCCTTGCCCAAGTCATTCAGTCACCATTGTTGTGGCATTTAAGAACCCCAAAAGGCGAATGGAAACCGCAGTTGTTTACGAACATTTGTGGACTTTCTAACATATTTGTACATTAATCTTCGTAATTAGTATAGCCGTTTTGTAGTTTAATATGCTTGCATAATGAAACTCTTTAGAAAGATTTGATGTTTAAATTTAATTTCCTGTACACGAACATGATTTGTTTTACATGCGTATATAGCAATCACAAAGAACATGACATTGATGGCTTGCTAGCTAATCTCTTTGTGCGTATATTAGAGATGTGAGAACATTGACAGTGGCTTTGAAATTAGTCTAAACTAATTTGGGTTAGTTTCGTATCGATTCCGTGCACACATTTTGGTAAGCAAGTTTATGTGTCATGTGGGCTCGGGTAGGGTTGGTATATTTTACTATAGTAGAAGATTCACCTCAAAACTTTACAAGACCAATTACAAAAGAATGTCTAATAAACTTCATCGATTTTAAGGGCAATTTAACATATAAAATAATATAACAAGAAATTTTTATAGTTAACTTCAAACTAACAGAAACCTTTTTATACGTGTGATCATTTACTCACATAATTTTAATGCTAAATTGATATTTTGTTGAGATGTTGAAGGTTACATATAGATCACACCAATGCTACAAATTTAAAAAAATTTAACTATGATAAAACAATAAACATAATAAATTTTTATAAAATATTATACGAATAAGAAAACTTATAGAAGTACTAGACAATATATCACAAGAGAATTGATAAAGTAACGGAAACGAGTATCGGGTTGCAAATTTTTGTTGCTGCAATCATTTTATCAAACCGAACTTTCATATTTTCATATACTTCTAGCTTTTATACATCGAGTTCATGTATTTATACCTCATTTCATATATTTTGAAGCAAACGTAGTGTTGTTTTAGCTATTAACCAAAATTAAAAAAACTGAACAAAAAACCATCATTCTAACCAAATAAACCAAACAGATTAACCAAAAATCGATTGATCAATAAACTAGACTAACCGATAGCTTCAATTGAGGATAATAGCCGAACCGGTCGAATCATGCACACCACAATGAAATAGACTTATCGATAACCTCGATTATGACGTATATCTACCACAATGATGCTACAATAAATATTATACGAACAAAAAACTATCAGAAACGAGTACCACAATCCAAATTGTCACCCCCGCCGCATCGTCCGGGCACCCTACTAGTATATATATATGGATCACGCTAAAATGAGAACCAACTCGAGTTGTAAGAACCGCGAGAACTATTTGATCCGGGGCGAGGTGGACCAAATTTTTTTTTCATAAACGTAGATACATGTATTATAACAACATTTGTAAAAAAAATTCAAAAAAAAAAGGTCGTGTGTGTAGTTTTAAGCACCACAAGTTTGTGTTTACGGGCACCGTAAATTTTTCGGTTAGATTTACGGTACCCGTAAACACAAACTTGTAGTGCTCAAAACTACACACACAACATTTTTTTTTTGAATTTTTTTTTTTACAAATGTTGTTATAATACATGTATCTACGTTTATGAAAAAAAAATTTGGTCCACCGCGCCCCCTACGGTGTAGTTCTCACGGTTCTTACAACTCGAGGTGGTTCTCATTTTAGCATTCCCCTATATATATATATAAGGGATGGATCATGAGAAAACTAGTTTAAATGAGAACCAAAAAACAAACTAAAAAAGCCCAAAAAACATACCAAACATTTTTTTTTTAATTTCTATAAAAAAATCGCAGGTTTTTATACCTGGAAAAAAAAATTCAAAAAAAAAATAATTTTTTTTTGTTGTACTGCACATGTGCACTATTACGGATATAGTGCACATGTGTAGTACACATATAATGCACATATATTGCACATGAGCAATACAACAAATTTTTTTTTTTTAAATTTTTTTATGTATAAAAACTAGCGATTTTTTGTTAAAAATTGTAAAAAAAAAAAATGGTATGTTTTTTAGCTTTTTTTTAGGTTTTTTTAGTTAGTTTTCTAATTTTCTCATTTATATTTATATGTAGTTTTCTCGTAATCATCTCCCTATATATATATATATATATAGTGGAGAGTTCAAATGAGAAGAAATCACAAATTTAGAATAAAAAGAATAAAGGGCACACATGTAATTTAAACCAATCATTTAATTAGTCTATCCTTTATTTTTGATATTCTAATTAATGAACTATCTCGATGTAAATTATTATACTTTGATGCAAGGTTTTTTTTTATGGTAAAAAAAATTAATGAACTTTAATCATTTAATGAGTGTATCCTATAAAATAGTTGTGCACCTTACACAATAAAAACATTCTTACACGTGATCCTACATATTCAACGTTTACCATAAAAACAACGTTTCCTACACCATAAAAATAATGTTATGGTGTAGGGTACATAATGTGTATGATCCCAACACTTTTAGATAATTTTGTGAATCATAATAAAATATGTGTAGGGCACAACACTGTAAAATAATTTTGTCTTTGGTGTAAGACCCAACACATTAATGGTGATGAATGAGAAAATTATGGTGGCATTAATGAGACTTGAGTAACCCTTTATAATATTTATTAGTATTCTACATTAAATTGTCTATCCTACCCTTATTAATTAATAATTAATTAAAAGAAGACAAAAATGATATCTTGATTTACAACCATTGATAAAAAAAAATATAGGGTCTAGATTAATTTAGTTTTCTTCTTCCAAAAAGATTCTTTTCAAATGAACCTTCCCCTATATATATATATATATATATATATATATATATATATATGTATATATTTCAGTATGTCTAGGATAAATTTTAAAATGTGTAGGACAAATTTCGATGTGTGTAGGGTAAATTCCGGTAAGTGTAAGATATATATGGGTTAAATTTGAAATGTGTAGGATAAAAAGTTATTGCTTTATTAATGAGGGATAACATAATTAATGAGATGAGTTATAAACTATTTGATGTTTTACCATTATGCCCTTTCTTCTTTTTCTTCTCACATTAAATTTTTCTCAAATGAATCTCCCCCTATATATATATAGGGAGGAGTTCATGCGAGAACCACCCTTATTGCGAGAACCGCGAGAACCAATGTGAACACAACCTAAAATAGCTAAAAAAACCTAAAAAAACCTAACCCCCACCCCCCCCCCCCTTAAAAAAAAAACCTAACCTCCCCCCCCCCCCCCAAGCTAAATGCTAAAAACTAAAACCCCAAAAAAACCTAACCCCCCCCCCCTCCGCCACCCCCAAATTCCTAAACCCCCCCCCCAAGCTAAAATGCTAAAAACTAAACCCCTAAAAAACCTAAAAAAACTAAAAAAAAATCTAAAAATTTTTTTTTTTAATGTTTTTTATGCTCAAATCGCTACTTTTAGTGGCAAAAAAAAAATTATTTTTTTTTGCTTCGAAAAGTAGCGATTTTATATAAAAAATATTAAAAAAGAAAAAAATTTTGTGTGATTTTTAGCTATTTTTAGGCATTTTTGGTTGTGTTGACATTGGTTCTCGCGGTTCTCGCAATAAGAGGTGGTTCTCGCATGATCTTCTCCCTATATATATATATATATATATATATATATAGGGTCAGGATTTAGAGAAAACGGTAGAAAGTGTGAGAACGCTCATTGATCGTCCGATCAAAACAATCCATATACTAGATTGGCGCGGTGGCATTTTAATAAATAACAAAAATTTTATTACGTGGACGCGCTTCATTAAGGGTAAAAAAGTGAAAAACCATTTCTCATATAAAACGCCATTAAAAAATAATATGCCAAATACATACAAAACGCCAATTTTATCACTGGGTGCTTTTTTCTGGGTTTTTACTTAAGCTCTCTGACTACAAAAACGCCAAAAAATATGAAACGCCATTATATATAACGCCAAAGCTTACATCAGGATAAATGTTAATTGCATTTTTTGTTATAAAAATAACATCCTGCCTAAACTACGCGCTAAAAAAATTCTATAAATAGAAATGTCTCACCACCATCCATTTATCACACCAAAAAAACACATAGTGGTTGCTAAAAAAATTTACAACTCAATGTAAAACGCTAAAAAATACAACGACGGCAAACATCTTTTTTTTATCCTCAGTAATGTTCTGCATGAAGCTTCATTGAATGATTTGTTACGTGAGTGTAGAAAGATTTTGCTGCATGAGATGGACAAAATTGAATAAAGAGGGACTGATGACACCCATATGTCATACTGTCATCTTTGTTCCTAAAGAAGGTTTGGATGATAAGAAGATACCTATACCAGTGTAAATGCTACTTTGGCCTCGATGATTATAATGAAGACGACAGGCAGATAGCATCCGCCCACACGGGGTCGATCTATGTCTCCAACATCCACAAAGACACTTCAACACATGAACAAAGAAAATAAACAACGACAAACCCAAAACGCCATTTATTTGTCACATTTCTTGTAGTTTCAAAAGAAAAAAGAGACTGATGACACTGAAGATTTAAAATCATAAATTGCTTCTACTTTGTTTTATATTTAATTTTCTTTATCTATTGTTTGTTTTGTAATTTCAGTTAATAAACAACAAAAAGAATATTAATGCTATAATGAAAAATATAATAAAACGCCAAAATTAGCAAATGCTTGTAAAACGCCATAATCCATAAAAAAACGCCCTCAAAAAACTACCAAACTATAATAAAATTAATTTGAACAACTAATATTATAAAAAAACGTGAAATAATGTGCAAAGAATATAAAACAAAAAGAAGTCCAATAGTTATCTAACCGCCATTGGAAAACAAAACACCATAATTACAGCCGTCAAAGATTTGACGTGTTACACCATAAAAACAGTTGAGTCTGAAAACAAAACACGGTAAACTGCAAAAAAACAGTAAAATGAAACGACGGAAAACATAATTACTAACATTTATTTTATTTATTTATCTTTTTCAAAACGCCATAATTACCTCTCATGCGCGGGAAAAAAAGTCAATATAAAAGAAGACCATGAGAACCCAAGCTCAAACACGCCAAAACATTTTACTAAAACGCCACATATTGTCCAAAACACCAAAAAATTTTAAAATGGCTAAGGTTATTGCATGGAGGAAAGAGAAACGATTCATCATAAAGTTCTCTGATAGGAGAAGGGTAAAGGTAAGGACAATCAAAGCAATGCTTGGAATGAATGAAAATGTTCAGAAGGATATCCTGGCCCTTGGGGTTCCAATAGACAACGATTGTGAAAGAACGAGAACTGTAATAAAAAGACTGAAGAGAAAATTTCCGGCAGAAGATGATGAAGATGATGATGATATTGAAAAAACTCAAATACCAAAACTTAGCAGTTGGGTATTGCATGAGGAAGAAGGAACACTTGAAGTGACTTATAAAAACGGGGTGCAATATTCAAGGCCAATGGAAGAAATGTTGAAGACAGGGTTGCTATCTATCATTGAACAACTCTTTGATTTAACACCTTCAAACGATCCAAAATCCAAGGATGCAGTCATATTCAAGAATAGGCTGCAGCAAAGAAGAGATGAGCTAATGGCGTTATACGCAAAAATGAAATTTAATGATGAAGAATGTGAAGAAAGTGAGGGTACATCTCTGATGTAATCCAATCTACGGAAGACTATTAGTTTATTTTGATTTTCGTGTTATTGTAGTTTTTTAAAATATTAATCTATGGTAATCAATTATTAACAAAAAGATACAAAACGCCAAAAATAACATGGAAAAAACCATAACGCCAAAAAATTAACTATGTGACACAAAAAGAATTAATTCAACGAAAAGAAATCTGAGAAAAACAGTAAAACGCCAAATAATTAATAATTTTGCATAACGCCAAAATTATCTTGCACGCAAAAAAAAAAAGCAGCATGTCAAAGGCGAAAATAGTGAAAGGAGAAAAATACTAGAAAGACAAAAAAAAAACCCTCGGACACTAATCATGCCCCGCGCCACGTGTTAGGCCAGGATGCGTTCTCATCGTTCTCACACTTTTTGTCGTTTTCTCCTGATCCCATTTCTATATATATATATATATGTGGGGTCAGTATTTAGAGAGAACAGTGAAAAGTATGAAAACGGTGAGAACGATTTTGGTGGTGACATGTGGCATTGATGTTAAATTACACTAAGGGGTAATATTGTCAAAAAACCTCACTCACATGAACTGGGTGTTCAAATAAAACACAATAAAAACACCCAATTCAGAAAAACGCCATGAAAATACCCAGTTAAAACGCTATAATACACTCAAAAAAGCTATTTTTATGTACGCACAAAAAAAACTATTTTTTTAGCTATAATTTACAACAACTAAAAAAAAACTATTTTTTTGAGCTATAATTTACAATAGCTCAAAAAACCATTTTTTGAGCGCTCCCAATTAAAACCCATAACAAAAAAAGCTATTTTTTGAGCTATAATTTAGAATTTACAACAGCTCAAAAAAAATATTTTTTCTGAGCCATATAGCTCAAAAAACGCAATAAGTTAAAACGCCACGCCAAAAAAACTATTTTTTTGAGCTATAATTTACAACAGTTCTAAAAAACCATTTTTTTGTCTAACCGCCTAAATTAATATTTTTTGAGCTAAAAAAAATCATAATTTGTACTGTAAAAACGCCATAAAATACCCAGTTCAGAAAAACGCCGTGAAAAAACTCAGTTGAAAAGGCCATAAAACACTCGGTTCAGAAAAACGCCATGATAATACCTAGTTAAAACACTATAAAAACACCTAGTTCAGAAAAAACGCCATGAAAATACATAGTCTAAAACGCCATAAAACACCTAGTTCAGAAAAACGCCATAAAACCCAGTTAATTTTTTTTCGAAAAGTATATCAATAGTATACTCGTTGGAAAGATAAAAAAACGCTGAGTTTTGTGTTGTAATTTTTTTCAAAAAATAATCATATATAAAAAAGTTATTGTCGTTTAAATATGATGGGGGAAAATGACATGTGATTAGCATGTGCACCTTTGTTTGGATCTTCCTATTTTACCCCTCCGGGTAGTTATAAGGCCCCTATTATTTACAAAAATATCACCACATCAATCTCAGCCACAAACCACTAAGATCTTGTGGCTGAGAATCGTTCTCACCGTTCTCACACTTTGAGGCGTTCTCACCTGATCTTGTTCCTATATATATATATATAGGGTAAGGTTCATGCGAGAACCACATTTATTGCGAGAACCGCGAGAACCAATGTGAACACAACCTTAAAAAAACCTAACCCCCACACCCCCCCCCCTAAAAAAAAAAACTAAACCCCCCTCCCCCGCCCCCCCCCCCCCCTAAAAAAAAAACCTTGTTGGGATTGAACCCTACCAAAGGAACAGATGATAAAAGCCAAAACTAGATCAGAACAGTGGATTCACAATAAGCAGTGCTTATGCAAAGACTTTCCCCTTGATAGTGGCTCTAACAACTGATAGTCTCCAAACACTGATCATCTCAACTGCTGATAGGCCAAGCACTGATGAAGTTTAAAGAATTGAAGCTCTATCTACTAATGTTTCCTAAGTACTGTTGAAGATTAAAGCACTGCCCATTCAAGGACTGGTCAACTTTGAAGAAAGCACTGATGCTCAACATCAGTGCTTAGACTACATCAGTGGAAAGTGAAACAGTAGTTTATAGAAGCGGTGCTTATGTAATCAGTCATTTGATAGTCAGTGGTTGTATGTAATAGTCCTTAGAGTTTGTTAGGTTGTTAGATGTCACTTTCATGTTGACGCCAGCTTAGATGCTTCAGTGGTTTGATCTGTACTATAAATAGAACAGTTTGTACTATTCTATTTAAGGAGTTTTCTCCTTCAATCCAGTCATCTTGTACGATCAACCATTGAGCTCATGCTGAGGGGGAGTTTTAGTATGTAAGCATGCATTGTAATCATTATGTTTTGTAATCATTCGACTTAATGAAAAGCATATGTTTACTGAAAACTATTTCTCTCTGATTGTGTTGTAAAGTTCGTTACCATTTCCACTGCATTTGATTTTTTTTATATTCATCCAATTCTTCATTAATCTCAAACAAACACAATCATAAGAAACTCAGATTCTAACAATTGGTATCAGAGCTAGGACAGTCAAATTCGATCTAACAATCAATTTGACATAACAGTTCAGCTCAAAAGTTATTGATACTAAGGTTGGCCGTATTCGTTGAAAAACAAAAGTAAAAGATAATCACGTTTAAAGTTGGTTATTCAAAAACCTTTTGTAAAACAACCAAGATGTCATCTATTGAATAGGATTCACATAACACTGATAATCTGATATAAACTACCGATGATTGTTAAAGTTGGTAAAATTTAATAATCTCTTATTGGATATAGTTTTTCATAGATCTATGAGTGTTTGTGATGAAAACTATGATTGGTTCCATGATTGACTGCTGCTAAGGGTTTATCTCGTGTCATTAAAGACTTAAGTTCAGAAAAATGGCATTTATGCCCTTTGGTAACATATGGGAGATAAACAAAACCTTAGGAACAAAATCTTATATGTGAACAACAATTTTAAAAACTTTAAAGGTTAAAAACAAAATTGTTTAAAATTAAGATGAAAATCAGTAGTCTCAAAAATATGCATCAGATATAACCATGGATAAACTCAAAACTATGATAGTGAAATATCAGTGTTGTAAAGAGTTTGAAATTATCCCAAATCTCTTGTGAGACAAAGGGTGAAATCCTACAAAGGTTATATGTTTGATGTTTAGAAACCAGATCATGAGTAATGTGAAATTTGGCATAAGCATTTGCAAAAATGTCTAAATCTCTCAAAACATTGCTGAAAATGGTTTTGGATTGAGTATTCTTTCCTTGAAAACCTTCCAGTAAAAGTTTCAATACTTTTCTATGGAAAGGGTAAAAAGGGAAAGAAGAAAAAATTACAAAAACTCAAAAGTGTGTTTATCTCAAAACTTTTGAAATCAAAAGGAAAGAGCATAAATCCAAAACACTTAAGAGTCCACAGGAGATCTACATACTTGGTCAAACATTTGTCATCCATAAACCATGTACAATCACTGTATCATGGAGTTCAGGTAACAAAAGTATCACCAGTTTGATTTTTAATAAAGAGGATTAAGCCAATTTTTCATAAATTCTTCACATAGTAATAAGGTTCACAAAGAACCTTCAAAACCATTGTGAGCAGGCCACCTCATAATTACAATCATCTGATAAGGTAATGGTATCAATCAGTGGTTAAGAATTCTTGATTCAAACCACTGACCATCCTCCTAAAGTTGAGAATGAAGTGATTCTGACCTAATTAAAAGTTACATTGACTTTTGAAAATGCACCAGATCTAATTGATGTTGTTTTCAGGAAATCTTTACTTATTTTTCTTGTAAAGATTTTCTTAATAAAACATGATATATTTTTCTTCATTTTTCTTAAAGAATGATATATTTTGCATTTTTACTTGTTTTTTATGGTAAAAAATCCAAATACCTGTCAGGATGTAAAACCCTTTTTGTTTTTGCCTAGGGTTATATATTCTTTGATAATGGGTCAAGAGCAGTTGGTGTTAAGGGTCTGGATCATTTCATTCATAAACTTAAGCCTAAATTAGTAATAAAAGATGATTGTTGACAAGCTTCAAATATTTGGCTGCATATGTTTTTACTCTAAATTCTCAAAAGATTAAAACACAAAATGTGTGGTCAAAGTAAAATGTGATAATCATCTGGGATACTCAATCACTGCCAAAATCTATAGAATGTGTAAAACATTAAGTAGATTTGTGATAAAACCTTGAATGCAAAAAAAAAAAAAAAAAAAAAAAAAAACCTATGAATTCTCTGCATTAAAATCCCTGTAAACCCTGCTGTTATGATTAATTCTGATAAACTTGCATTTAAAATGTGTTTGTCAAGTTTTTGGTTCTGCATGTAACTTATAATCACTATCAACAGATACTGGATATGATATTGTGGTTTCAGAAGTCAAAATCATTTCCTTCATCAGAGCAGCAGATGTACAAAACAGCTGTTAAAGCTCATCCACTGATGCATAAACAGTGTTTGACCAAAGTTGCTTTCTAAACCTCTACCACTACTTCACCCCGAACCACTGTTGATAAAAATCCATCAAAAATAGATAAAGATCATCAGTGTGCCAAACCCATCTTTAAAATCCTTCCACCTTCATTTCAAACAGATGTTAGCCCAGATGACTCACATCTGCAGCTTCACCTTTTAAAAAACATCAATCCTTTACAATTCATCCATTTCACCAAACACTTGACAAACATCAATGAAAAAGGATTCTTTCAAAAGGTCTATCCTGAATCATTTGCCTTCTTGCTGGCTTTCTACCATCGTATCAACAAGTTATGCACCTGAGGTACTAGAAAGACAGAAAGTTGGGTAGATATCATGTAAGAGGGGCTTCAGCAGTTCAGTGACAACAAGCTTGAAAAACTTGTGCCACAGCCATAGGATGAGAATTTATTTGGCAAAAAGAGGGTCCTCTAAGAACATAGCATATGCTAGGAGCATGGTTGTCAAGATTTATCATACTCAAACAAGTATAGACAACAAGAGTGTGAAAAGCTTACATCAGGGGGATATCAATTCCTAGGCAATAAGCTTAGTATTTTGACTGTTCACATGCAGCAGATGTTTCCACAACCACTGATTGAAGAATATTATGATGTTGCTGCTGTTGCTGAAAAGTCCAACTATTTATAACTTCAAAATATGTTATTGAATTTCGGTATATTTGCTCAAAAGACTTCTTTTATGCAGGACAGTCAAGTAGCTGAAATATATCATCAAAGATTCAATGTCTCATTGATTCACCATTATTCACCATCAGACATCACTTTGTGAGAGATTGCAATGAAAAAGGTTTGATTTCTCTGCATCATGTTCCAACTAAAGATCAGCTGGCAGATGTGTTAACAAAGGCTTTAGACACACCTACCTTTGAAAGCTTGATCTCTAGGATTGGCATGCTGAACATGGAATAACAAGCAAAATCTTGTTTTTCTATGAATCAAAGCATTAAAATGTTTTCAGAAAATCAAAATTCCATCCTTAAAAATAGTTAAAAATGAAAAATTTTCATTAATCCTTAAAAGTCTGCCATAACCACTGTTTTGGTTCTAACATCTGTTCTGATGATTATTGTCCACTGCTGAAAGTCAACCACTGTTTCCTCATTTCTTTGTTAATCACTATTGATTCAAAATCAGTGTTTTAACCCACTGATGACTATCCACTGATAGTTAAAAATCAGCCACTGTTTTCATTTCACCACTGCAAACCACTGATAATTGATCCATCAGTGGTTTCCTAAACAACTGTCTTCCATTATTCATCAGCGGTTGGCACGTGGACAGTACTTATCCGTCAGATCTTTTGTAACCGCTGCCACGTCAGCATTCACTTTTCCACTTTATAAAACCCTGATCAAAACCCCAAACAGGGTTTTCACTGTCGAATCGAATTCAAAATTCCTTTCTCAAAGCAGTTACCATCCATTTCTCTCAAATCCTTCATCATCTTCTTCCTCTCGCAACCACACTCAAATCGCCATGACTCTTCCATACAAAACTCCCCATAACTACCTGTGCATACTTGAAAAACCAAGTGACAGCACCACCTCAACTCCGTCATTGATGCCCTTTTAACCACAAAGTACAAAACTTTGTTGACCTGTAATGCTCCTATCTTCCTTGAAACTCAAAGAGAATTTTGGAAAAATGCTAAACTTGATGTTAAGGACAAAAAGCCCTTAGCAATAAATTCTTCAATCTGGGGTATTGCTGTTACCATCACACCACAAACTCTGTCGGAGGTCTTTGAACTCAATGATATTCAAGGTAAAAACTCCTTTCCAAAAATAGAGTATCAAACTGATTTTCTTGAGAAAGGGTATGAAGAGGAAATGAAAAATGACACTTTACAAAAAGGCAGTTTTCCTCCTGCCATGAGGTTTTTGTTCCATACCCTCCTCGTGTGTGTGTCAAATAAAACAACTGCTTTCAATGAGATACCATTAAAAATTCAATATCTGGGTTATGCAATTTTGAATGAAGAAAATTTTAACTACTCCCAGGAAATTTTCAATGACATGGTTAAGAATATTAATAATATTAAAGATAATAAGAAACCATTTCTTTTGTTTCTAAGGTTTCTAAGTTTTTATTGTCAAAAGAAATTTTCCAAGGATAATGCACATGTGCTAATCCAAGGAAATCCTTGTCAAATAAACAGCCTTTCATCTCAATTGGATCCATATTGTTTGGCAAGCCCATTCATTTAGTGATCTCACTTCAACATCATTGAAACGAGTCCGCAAATCTTCGACACGAGTCTTAGATTGATTTCACAAACACATTTTTACATATTCAGTTAGTTTAAACTGATCGTTTGTTTGTTTGTCATCAGGTATTTTTACAAGGTGATATAGCTCAATCTGAAACATGGACGAGGATTTTTTCAATGCATTCGCTACACCGGTTACCTCGATGAGTATTGCACAGAACACGATGTTGGAAAATGAAACGGGCACGATGCAAAAGCCGCCTAAACTCATGAACATCGAAGAGTACAAAAGTTGAGAAGAAAAGTTCGAAAACTGGGTACAAGCAAATTACTTAGATGCTTGGGAATGTATTGAGACGAAATACATTCGACCGATGAATGATGATGAAGAGGTTGTTCCTATTAAAGATCTAAGTGCCGATGCTAGAAAGAAATACAAAGATGAGAAAAAGATGCTAAGTCTTCTACAACAAGCAGTGAAAGAAGATATCTTGATTTTATTACAACATAATGGAACTTCTTATTCAATCTGGAAAGAATTGAGATTGAAGTTTCATGGAAGTCAAGAGATGGTCAAAAACAAGAAATCACTTTTGAAGAAAGAGTTCGATCTGTTTCGTGGGTTGAAAAATGAAAGCACAAGGCAGATAATAGAAAGATACTGTAATTTGCTAGCTAATATGAAGAGATTGAGCATTAAGAAAGATAATGAAGAGTTGATCGAGAAGCTTGCTGATGCTTTGCCACACGAGACTTGGGGCACATATCTCATGATGCTTAGAAACAAGAAAGGTTTTAGCAGTCTAACACTCAGCAAGTTCATTGAAAAGATTGAAGCTCAGGAGATGGAACAGAGAAAGGTTTCAAGAATGAAAGATTTCGACGGTGAACAAGACATTGGACTTTACTACAAAGGTGGTGTTAGTGATAAATCCACCAACTTGTCACCGAAAGTTCAAACAACATTCAATGCAAAGAATTCATCTGGTAGTTCATCAAAAGGGTCAAACAGCAACATGAGTTTCTCATCATTTCCCTCTTTTGATCCGAACGTTTCAACAACAAGAAATGGCAAAAAGCTTCAATGCAACATTGTGTTAAACATTGAAAATGATCAGGAATATTCTGAAGAGTTAGCAAAAAGCCATATGTCTTTATTGGGAACTGTTCTTGAATCTTATGGTAGTTTTGTTGCAGGTCGAATCGGGAATCTAATGCTAACAAAGGAAGATTACGACCAGATCGATGCTGAAGAGATGGAGCTGATGGACATAAAATGGTGCTTGGCCAGCGTGTTGAGGAGAGCTGAGAAATTCAAGCAAATCACGGGAAGAGATGATCTTCGTGAGGCTGGTGTTTCTACTTTAGGTTTTGACAAATCTAAAGTCACTTGTTTTCGTTGCAGGGAGAAGGGTCACTTCAATAGGGAGTGTACCAATCGCGAAGCTAGTGGAGCTCAGAATCCTTTTAACAACAACAATGATTACTACCGAAAAGCCATCTACCATCAAGTTGCTCAGCAACCATCTTAACAACATCAACATCAAGCACAAACTGCACATGGAAGGAATGTGATTGAAGACTCTGGAAAGAGAGCTTGTGTGGTTAATCAAGATTCTTCAAAGAGAACTGATGGTAGTGCCTTGATAATAGATCAAGATGACGAAAAGTTACCTGAAGGGTTCAGCTGGGAAAATTTCACATGGGATAATTATGTTCCTGATCAAGCTATAGCTCACACAGCCTATGTTGCTCGAGTTGAAGAGGATAGTGATGATGATAGTGAATATTGGTCAAGAAGTTTAACAGCTCATTTCAAAACGATGGCAGAGAGTGATAGTGAAGATGAAAAAGCTAAAAAGGAAAAGAAAAAGGTCAAGACTCCAGTTAGTAGTGATGATGAAGTTGTTCCAGTGATAAGACAAAAGAAAAAAGACGTTCCAAAGTTCAAAGTTGGTGAAGATGTGGATGCTAAAAAGATTCCGGTTAAGTGTGAAAATTGTGAAGCTATAAAGAAGCAGAACAGCACACTGATTTACAACTTGAACAGTTTGAAGGAATCTTATGATGTTCTGAACAAAGCCATGAATCAATACAACCTAACAAGTGAAGAACAAGCAACAGCAATGAAGACACTTCAGGGTGCTTTCATGATAAAGCAGAAAGTTGTGAACAACTATATTGAGAAGTGTGCTGTGCTTGAACAAAAGTTGGAGACACAAAGAATTGAGACTGAAAGAGTAAATCGGTTGTTGAAAAGTTACTCATGTACTTCTTATGTTATTGACAGGATCTATCCAACAGTAGAAGGCATGAAGACGTTTGAGGAAGAGAAGACTTATGAGGCAAAGCATTCTGAAGAACAGAAAATTTTTGAAGAAAAGTCCCCTGAAAAGAAGAGTGACACAAAGAAAAAGACTGACAAGAAAAATTCAGGTAAGAAACAAGGTGTCAGTTATAACAAGTGTCCACCCCCACTGGAAAATGGATATTTGCCCAGAAATCCAAATTCTGAAAGAGTCCAAAAGGCTACAAACTTACAATGGGAGTCGGAGTCCTCAGTCAATTTGCCAGAAAGTATTGATGTCACGTTTACATCATCTGACACTGATCATGAGTCCGAGTTAATAAAGAAAATGGTCGATCAGGTGTTGGATAAAGATGAAACTGAGGAGTCAAAGTTGGAGTCAAACTCAGAGTCAAAGTCAGAGTCAGAGTCAAAGTCTGGTTCTAAAAGTTCGAGTTCGACGGTCAACAGTCTAGAGTCTTCAGTTAAAAGGGTTTATAACAAAGAATTCCTGTTATCAAAATCTAATTTGAGTGACGAAACATTCAAAGTTGCATATACATTGAATGATTCTGACAAATTATATTCTGATGAGGAATTTCCAATAAGAGGTGTAAAAACTGAGATGATAAAAAAGGTTTTCAAACTTATAGAAAGTAACATTTCTGAAATAAAAGATTTAAATCTTACTGATAAACCTAAAAAATACACCTCAAGAGTACAACAAAGATTAAACAAGAAAAAAGGTTACAGTTCTGGTTCTGGTTCTGGTTTTCACAGGAAATCAAATCCTAACCGTAATTTCAAAAAGAAAGGTCTTGGTTTTACTCCAACAGAAAAATGAAAAATATGTTTGTGATTTTAAAGCAAAAATGACATTTGTTTCAGGAACTAGCTCTGAAGAGGAAGAAAAGAAAGAATTCTGGAAGCAGTCAAACAGTGAATTCCTTGAAAAGAAGCAAGAAGAGATGAAGTTTGCAGGACAAAGGAAAGATACGAGAACTTGTTTCCAATGCAACAAAGTTGGACATATTGCCAGAGAGTGTTCAAAGGCAATACAATCAAAACAGGGAGTATCACGTAAACTAAAAGAAAAAATGGTTGAGTTTGAACCACCAATTGACAGAACTAAATTGTTTAAAAATTTGAAATTGGTGAATGTTCAAACAAGTTTTACAAGAAAAGAGCTCAATCTGACAACCAGAAATGGGTTGTAAAAAGGTCTGGTGGTAGATCTAGCGATGATTCTGATAGGTCAAAATCAGAGGAGCTATCTTCTGGCGATGAGTCTGATTCCACAAAATCAGAGGAGCCACAGGTTGTTTCAAAAAGTGAAGAATCAGTTTCGATTGTGGATGATGAGAATTTTCCATCACTTCGGACTGAAAACTATAAAAAGAAAATTGGTAAAGTAGAGATTTCAAACCAATTTTATGATGACAAAAAGGTTTTCGATGTTGAAAAGGCCTTTAACCCCACTGTGAAACATATTTTTGGTAAAATGATTGATCGAAAAGTCAAAGGGGTTAAAGAGTTTTACGAAAAGAAGACAAAGAAAGATAAAGTTGAACCATCCCTGGTTTGTGACTGGGATGGTACATATTACGAACAGTAAGTTTGTGGACTTGCCGGAGATCCCAAGTTTGTAATCGTGGATCAGGAATCGGCATCATTCGTGTTAAGTCTGTTTTTGTGAAATTTTTAAAGATTGATGAAATGTTTACAGGTGAAGGACTATGCCGGAACTCCCAGGTTGGTAAGTGTGGAGTAGGTATCGGCATTTATTTTGAAATTTACTTTGATAAGTTCATCGTACAAGTGGTACAGATGTTTGTTCTGACATAGTGATTACTCAAGGTCATTAATTTGAACTTGATGTAATTTTCATACAAGTGGTTGAAAGACAATATGATGAACCATGCCCCTACAAGTAGTAAAAACAAACTTATTTTCCAGAAAAATCATTTTGATTAAAACAAACGTAAGTGTTTTGAAATCTAAATGAGAAAATAGTTTGTTGAAAGGGGGAGTTCTGATTGTTTATCCCAAGAGAATGGCGATTTGAAGCAATTTGATATCAGTTGTCATTTTTTTGTACAGTTTATTTTCAAATTTCCTAAAATGTGTTTGCATTTTAGGGGGAGTAGAAATTTCAGAAAATCCAAAAACATTTGAAAATTTGAAAAAGACAAAAACTTGATAAAACAAAAAATGAGTTTTTGTGTAAAAAAGAGGAAATGATAGTACATCAGTGGACGATCACAGCATTCTAAAGAATTGGAAAGTTAAATGTGATAAACGGTCTCACTGATGATGTGCCGGTAGGTTTTTGCACATTTAGTAGTTTGTGACGAGATATAAACCTAAATTTCAAACTTGCTTATATCGTGTGTAACATCTCTCGGATATATGGGTAACCCCCGAAATCTTGTTTGAAAGATCCCTCTTTCTGAGATACTAGGTCTTTATACTCAGTGATATCTGGGGTATTATCCCGGGACTTCTGATTTTGCGGAAGCAATGGCCTAGTCCCTGGAGAATACTTTCTGCTTGCTTGAAATATAGCGCCGCCCTCAGCAAATTGATGAAACAATAAAATTGATAGTCATTGCTGTTGTAACAAAAGATCCTCTAAAGGGGACACACCCAAAAGTTGAGTCATGATCTCTCTGCTGAACGGTAGTTCTGACCTGAGCTCTCATGATTCTTCATAATTTATAACCCCTTACAGATATCATCTGTGGTATACTCACCTGTAAGACTGAATATTGGGATCTGGATACGGGAGTATATTCTGAGGTGGGACACACGATTGAGTTTAAGTGCTTAAAACATTAATATCGTATCTCGGATCAATTGAACTTTGTGTGAAAATTTAAGTGGACCAGTATACTATACTGACAATCTAAGTGAATCGTTTAGAACTTAAAATGTCTGAAGCTTAACGGTGTTGGTGATTTGTCTCATAAACTGATATGATCCTCTTACACAAACTCACAAAAATATTGTTCTATAAATATTTCTTTACTGCATTTCATTCTATTCAAAAATCCAAAAAGATTTCCAGTGTGTTTTAGCATAAAATTTGTAAAATACAAAAAGATTTTCGACAACTGGTGTTGGAGAGCTGATTTTCTAAATTCCAAGTGCTAAACATGATGAACAGATGGTTTAGGAGAGTGTGTTGTTTTTTTTATAAAAATGATATATCTTCAAGTGGTTCATCAAAGATTAACATTGTAAAATTATTCTTTGATTGTATAATTCCTGCAAGTGATTCATTAGATGGTGAGATTGTTCTACAGGTTATCATCAGAAAATTTATTTTTGGATAGAGAATGTGCAGGTTATTTGAATGATAGAAAGCCAGGTTCCGATACCTGAGGACTTTGTAATTTCAACATGCCAGACTGCGATCCCAGCATATCGAAAGGGGGAGTCTGAAGACATCTGAGTAGAGATTGTTCGTGGGGAGTTTGTTGATGCTGAAGAGGAGAAGGAGATAAATTTGAGAATGCTTACACTGTGAGATATTTCAGAGAGCGTTCAGACTGATAAAGACTGAAGATTGAGAACTTAAGACTCGTCAACATCTGAAGGGGGGTCTGTTGGTGCATACATCTGTCGTCTTCGTCTTATGTCGTGTCTCAGTCTCGTTGCGGATCTGAAACAGGATGATGTCATTGATGATGACATCATAATAGTAAAGTCATTATTGCATCACTACATATAAGACAAAAGCATTTGTGTTACATAGTGTTTTATATGTTAATTTCGCCCATGACGTTAAATGCTGATTCCGCTCTTGATGTTGAATTGTAGCTAGGAGCGAATTCAGAGACACTATATATAGTGTCATTAGGAGCGAAATCATAATATAGGTCTAGGTGTGTTCTTCCGGTTTGCAACGAAGTGCTGCCGAAGTGTCATCAGGTTGTAAATGTCATTCTATCAATATAAATCGACAGTTTAAAGTGTATAATTGCTGAATTGAACTCCGTTTGTTTGTTTCCGCCACTCAAACTGAGATAAACTCTTCTAATCGACTCATTCGGGTCTCAAATCGATCCTACAGAAACTTTTACTTGGCTGTCAAAACCTTCCAAAACACAAACAGAGGAGCCTGAGCAGAATTTAGCAGCAACAACTGCTCCTCAGGTTACTGCTGTTGTCACACCCCGATATTTCCACGTATTACCGGTGGGTCCGGTGGGGAGTATTGTGAAGTAGTTGATATCATAGACAATTTATATTATCACAGTTTAATGCACAGCGGAAGTTGAAAGATATATCATCACAAACCGAATTAAAAGTAATATCAAGTGTATTACAAAAACGGTTATAAGGATCCACAGGCGGATCAAAAGTTTAAAAGACCATTGTTCAACAGATTTATAACATCTAAGCTTGCAAGACTCTTTATTGATGCTAGGAGTAGCCACCCTATTCCGTTTAGTACCTGCACCTAGCCTTTTAGGAAAATACGTCAGTTTACACAGGTAAATACAATTAACCAACTAATTTTGAAAATGTTTATGAAAATTGATTTGAATGCACATGGCACAAAACATCTTTTATAACTTGGGATAATTATTTATATATAAACTTGTAAAAGAATTAAATGTTCGTTATACGTTCAGTAGCTCGGGCTGAATACCGGGTTAAAGATTAATAGACACACCACATGATATAATCCCGCGGTGAGTTATTCTCAATTTCGTCGGTTATACCTTTATATATATATATATATGCACCGTCAGGTGTATGCCTACACCTCGTGCTTAGGTCGTGGCCATTTCAATGAATGATGCCAAGGATATCCGGGACATGGTCATTAACCCCCAAAGGTTTTAAGAAAACAAAACAATTTAAACAGGTCATCTCAATAATTTAACCTTCATATGATTAACAATTCAATGCCCGACCAAGCGGTATTTTATATACCGTACCCCAAGCCCGTATAAGGGAAAATAAGTTAAAAGTATTTACCTGAGCAAGTATATATCAAAATCAGCGAGTGAAAGTAGCTTTTACTGGGCTCCTAATCTGGAACGAAGGTTTTAATAACCTATTAGATTCCTAACGGGTCTTAATTAAGTCTAAACTTAGACCGGTTAGTTTTAAAGGAAGATATACGGTTCAAAACGCACGATTAAGCGAAGACCGGATTAGAATGTGGCTTAGACCCGACAAGTTTTTATACTTGTATAATATGGGTAAACTAAACACATTATGGATTTTGAGATAAAAATGATAAGGTTTGACCCGTTTCGGCTAATTTATGCAAACTAGTTACATAAACCGCACCGAACGCGAATAATACGTAACGGGTAACCAAAAGAGTCATGAACAGGTTTCCTAAGTTAATATGCCTTAAATATGTTGTGATATCAGTAAGATACCTTTCATTATGCCCAAAATGGATTTAAACTCAAATTATGCCGCGTAGGGGTATTTTGGTCATTTTAAAGGTTATAAAAGAGTTTAAATACTAATCTGAGTTTCAGGTCTGATATAATCAGTAAAAATATTTATTTTTAAAAGTCATAACAGTAGGGTATTGCATATATGTAAAATTTACCTTTTATAACTAAACTATGCACCGTAGGGGCATTTTTTGTAATTTCACAAAAGCTTTAAAGGTCAAAATTAGAATTCTGAGTTCAAAACTTTTGCTTACTGCTTAATTATAAAAATTTACTTAAAACATCAGTAGGTATTAAGTTTCATATGCCAAAAATAGTTTTAACTCATACTATGCGCTTAAAACGCGTAAAAGTCGGTTTTAAGCGATTTTCGGGTTTTAATAGGAAATCTGAGTTTTTGATCAGTTTATAAAGTTCAAAATATTTTTATTTATAATATAAAATCAGTAGCAAAAAGTTTGGTATCAAAATATTATGTAAAACTCATTTTATAGGCCAAAAGGGCACAACCGACAATTACTGAATCAAAGCCATAACCCTATGTTATGCTCAGCCTAAAAATAAATAAAAATCTTCAAAAATCCCAAATTATTATTTTACATCAGTAGGTAAAAAGTTTGGTATCAAAAATTGGGTTTAGATAGGCTTTATGCTAATTACGCCGTTTAATTAATAAGAAGCTTTCTAATTACGCTATTGAGCATTACTCTTAATCTAGACCTCAAACTAATGTGAAAATTTAGGGACATGTTTATTAATCAGTAATAAAGATTATTGTCCTCTCACATTTTCAAAATTCTTGTTTTAAGGTCAAAAGGGCATATTGGTCAACATTTAGGCATATAACGGAAACATGCATATGAATCGGATAATTAATGAACCAAGTTGTATAATCACAGAGGGTTATACTAACATGTAACCTGGTCCTAATAAATCTCTAAGGCATTTCTAAAATATGCTATAATGGGTCAGAACTGAAAGTCAAAGCAAAAGTCCACTTATGCGACTTTCGGTTCCGAACCGAGCTTAAACTGAAAATTGTCGGGTTGAACATGCTTAGACATGTTCTTACATTAATTACCAAGTTATATGAGTGATAAAATAGGTTTCATAGCTTCTACATTGTTAATTATGTGTTTATGCGAAAATTTACTTTTGTTGACTTTTTAAAATTAACTTTAACCCGACAATTGACCTAGTTAGAGTGGGAATCAGAGGGTGCCCTTTTAAGGGTTTATTACCCATATAATTACCAACTCAAAGCTACTTTCAATTCGAGAATTGACTGGACCATTAGTGATTAATCACTAAGTCAAACCTTAATTATGACAGTTTGACTTTGGGCCATTAAACTAATTAAACTGAATTACAGAAGCTAAGATGACTTACAATGGTCCTTAGCACGAGATTAGAACAGAGAGAAGGCTTCTTAAATGCCAAGAATGCTCCAGAGAGTTAGAACAAGGAAGATGTGCAAATGTAAGTTCACAAGTTGCAACAATGGATCTATTTATAGCCATGAATGGATCATGGAGATTGCTACAGGTGTTATGGCAACTTTAGGGATGAAAACAAGTGTCTAGGGACATGTTTCAAGCAGCTAGAGGGTGGCAAACTTGCGGAATTTAGAAAACATGTAAGCTGCCACATTAAAACACATATTTCTGAGCTGGCAGTCCGTCGCGTCGCGCGACGGAGGAGTGCCTCAGGTGGTGGCGCAGCGCCAGGGGGTAGGGGACCAGCAAACAAGTTTCAACAAATGACATTTTCACCACTGGGCCTTCTAAAGCGTAATTTCTTCCATTTTAAGCACTTTTAACCCATGAAATTTATATTTCTATGATCCATGAGATATAACCAAACATCGTTAGGCCCAGTTTTGTTAAACGATAACCGAAAACACAAGTTTTGCCTCGTTGACGCTTCTAACCCCTTAATTACGAAAGTTAGCGTATCTTTCTCATACGATATCGAAACCTTGTGAAATTTTTACCACTTATTCTTGGGAGTATAATTAATCGTTACAAGGCTCCGGGTTCGCTAAAAGGTCACTCAGAGGTATAACTTAAACATGTTGATACATTTAACCCTCGCGTCTTGTAAACTTTCACTTTCTTCCACAAACGGTTTCACACGCTTCATGATTCATTCGTTTAAGGGTATAAACATCGTGTAAGGTTGTTGAAAGGCAAAATTATCAAATGTTGACACTTTGTATCCTTATATACATATACTTTCTTCGTTTGTCAACTTTAGTCCCTCATATTCAATTTGTTACACGTTTAAAGTCCTGACACGTGTCGATACTATATTGGACATGATTTTACGAGGTGTTACATCCTCACCCCCTTAAAAGAAATCTCGACCTCGAGATTTACTGAAATAAATGGGGGTACTTCTATTTCATTGTGGACTCTACCTCCCACGTATACTCGGGACCTCTACGGGCATCCCATTTAACCTTTACAATTGGTACCTGCTTCCTTCGAAGCTTCTTATCCTGTCGATCCTCAATCGACAAAGGTTTCTCAACAAATTTCAGGCTCTCATCTATGTGCACATTCGTATGTGGTATGACTAGTGATTCATCAGCTAGACATTTCTTCAGATTGCAGATGTGGAATACATTATGAATACCACTGAGCTCTTCAGGCAAATTTTACTTATAAGCCACTGTTCCGACACATTCGATGATCTCGAATGGTCCTATATATCTTGTTCTTAACTTGCCTTTCTTGCCAAATCGCATTACCCCTTTCCAGGGTGATACTTTCAGTAACACTTTGTCACCTACCTCGAATTTTAAAGGTTTATGCCTTTTATCCGCGTAGCTTTTCTGCCTATCCCTGGCAGCTTTGAGACGATCTCTTATCTGTACAATTTTGTCTGTCATCTCCAGGACTATATCAGGTCCTGTTAGTTGGACATCTCCAACTTCTGCCCAGCAAACGGGCGTTCTACACTTTCTTCCATACAGAGCTTCAAAAGGTGCAGCTTGAATACTGGAATGATAGCTATTGTTATATGAAAATTCGATCAATAGAAGATGATCATCCCAACTTCCACCTAAGTCAATAACACAAGCTCGTGGCATATCCTCAAGTGTCTGTATAGTACGTTCACTTTGACCATCTGTCTGAGGATGATATGCAGTGCTGAAATTTAATCGAGTGCCTAGGGATTGCTGGAAGCTTTTCCAGAAATGCGATGTATACCTTGTATCCCTATCAGAGATGATAGACACTGGAACTCCGTGGAGAGATACAATCTCGTCCACGTACAGCTGAGCTAACTTATCTGAGCTGTGTGTCTCCTTAATAGGTAAGAAGTGGGTTGACTTAGTCAGTCTATCCACTATAACCCAAATAGTGTTATTTCCTCGCTTTGTATTTGGTAACTTAGTAATTAAATCCATAGTTACCATTTCCCACTTCCAGGTGGGAAGTTCAGGCTGTTGTAGCAGACCTGACGGCTTCTGATGTTCTGCTTTAACTTGAGCACATGTCAGACATTTGGCCACATAAGTGGCTATAGACTTTTTCAAACCTATCCACCAATAATTTGCCTTCAAATCCTGGTACATCTTATCACTCCCAGGATGAACAAAATACTTAGAACTGTGGGCTTCTTGGAGGATAACATCCCGAAGTCCTCCATAGATTGGAACCCATATTCGTCCATTCAATATTAGGATTCCATCCTTGCCATATGATAACTGCTCAGCAGTTACTCCCAACTTTTCATTCGGGTTGTTGGCTTCTAATACAACTTCCTTCTGGGCGGCTAACAATCTTTCATTCAAGCATTTCTTTAATTCAATGCTCTTGGCATTGATTCTAATGGGCTTAACCCTTTCCTTCCTACTTAAGGCATCGGCGACCACATTTGCCTTGCCTGGATGGTATCGGATTTCACAATCATAGTCATTCAAAGTCTCCATCCATCGTCACTGCCTCATGTTCAGATCCTTTTGGTTGAATAAGTGTTGAAAGCTTTTATAATCAGAATAGATCACACACTTGGTGCCATATAAATAATGTCTCCACAGTTTCAGTGTGAATACAACGGCACCCAACTCCAAATCGTGGGTGGTGTAATTCTTCTCGTGCACTTTTAGTTGTCGGGAAGCGTATGCAATAACTTTACCTTTCTGCATTAGCACACATCCCATGCCAGTGTGTGATGCGTCGCAGTAAACCACAAATTCTTCAATCCCTTCAGGCAATGTCAACACAGGAGCATTGCTTAACTTCTGTGTAAGAGTATCGAAAGATTCTTGCTGCTTAGGACCCCAATCAAACTTAATATTCTTCCTAGTCAACGAAGTTAGGGGTGCTGCAATCCTTGAGAAATTTTCAATAAAACACCTGTAATATCCTGCCAGACCTAAGAAGCTGCGAATCTCTGTGGGCGTCTTCGGCTCTTGCCAATTCATGATAGCTTCAATCTTAGCGGGATCCACCTGGATACCACGATCACTAACCATATGTCCAAGGAATTAGACTTCACGAAGCCAAAATTCAGACTTTGAAAACTTGGCGTAGAGCTTTTCTTGTTGAAGATGTTTAAGAACACAACGAAGATGCTTCTCATGGTCAGCTTGATTCTTTGAATAAATGAGGATGTCATCAAGGAAGACAATGACAAACTTGTCCAAGTAGGGTTTGCAAATGCAATTCATGAGATCCATAAACGCTGCTGGTGCATTAGTGAGCCCGAACGGCATCACTAACAACTCGTAGTGACCATAGCGAGTTCTAAATGCAGTATTGTGCACATCTTCATCTCTAACCTTCAGTTGATGATAGCCTGACCTTAAGTCAATCTTGGAGAAGTAACTTGCTCCTTGCAGTTGATCGAATAGATTGTCGATCCTAGGCAATGGATATCTGTTCTTGATTGTAACCTTGTTTAGCTCACGATAATTGATGCATAGTCGCATCGATCCATCCTTCTTCTTCATAAACAGAATCGGTACTCCCCAAGGAGATGAGCTAGGCCTGATAAATCCTTTTGCCAACAAATCATCCAACTGTGTTCTCAACTCTTTCATCTCAGTTGGGGCTAACCGGTAAGGTGCTCTTGCAACAGGTGCTGCTCCAGGTATAATGTCAATTCTAAACTCCACTTGCCTATCTGGGGGTAAACCAGGTAGTTCTTCAGGGAATACTTCTGGATATTCAGAGATGACAGGGATGTCTTCAACCTTGGGTTTTGGTTCATCGATAGTCACTTGTGCCATATAGATGACACAACCTTTCTTCATACACCTTGATGCCTTAAGCACAGACACTTGCTTAGGCAACCCATACAGAGTATCTCCTTGTATGGTAAGTGGCTCACCATACGGAGTCTTGATCACCACTTGTTTCTTGTCACAAACAATCTGGGCTTGGTTATGAGATAACCAATCCATGCCTATCACTATGTCGAAACCAGCTAATTTCAAAGGAAGTAAGGATAACGGAAAGGAGTGGTTCCTAATGGATATAAAACATCCATCTAGCATAGTTGAGGCAGTTTCTAAGGTACCATCGGCCAACTCTACTTCATATTTCACGCTTAGGGTTTTAACATGTAAATTCAACAACTTACAAAACTTATCATCTACAAACGACTTATCCGCACCCGAATCAAATAACACCCTTTCATAAACATCATTTATAAGGAAGGTACCTGTTATCACGTTATCATCCTGGTGGGATTAAACCCTACCAGAGGAACAGATAATTAAAGCCAAAATTAGGTCAGAGCAGTGGATCCAGAATAAGCAGATGTTACATACAATCTCTCCCCTTGAAAGTGATTTCAACATCTACTGACTTCCCATCTACTGATCGTACAAGCCACTGACCATCAATCTGCTGCTCAAGTAAAGGCTGATGGAAGACTAAAGCTCTACTGCTCAATCTACTGCCTTGAGTCAAGTACTGCTGATCCGGACAAGCACTGCCGGGTTCACAGCAGTGGAAGGATGCAGCAGTTGTTTAAGTGTCTTTTATGTAATGAAATGTAATAGCAGTAGTTAGTAAAGCAGTGTTTGTATAGATCATAGGTTAGAGTTTGTTAGGAGGTTAGATGTCACTTTCATGGTGACGTCAGCATAGATGCTCAGTGGTTTGCTAGTGCCTATAAATAGAACAGTGCTCTGTACTGTTCTATTAGCTCTTTGCAAACTTGTTTTCCTGCACGAACAAACGCTGAGCTCTGGCTGAGGGGGAGTTTGTATTAAGCATTACATTGTAATCGGTGTTGAAACTAAACTCAATCTTTCGGTTCTTTGTTGAAAATGTCTTGATCAAAGCAATGCTCTCGTTTGATTGTATGCAAAGTTTGTTTTCATCTTAATTCCGCTGCACAACTCATCCATCTTCATCTTAATTTCAAACGTAAAATACAATCAAAATCAAACTCAGATCCAACAATTGGTATCAGAGCTTGGACAGTCAAATTTGATTTAACAATCATTTTGACATAAATAGTTCAGCTCAAAATCGTTGATATCGATAGTTTGTTCGTTTTTGTTGAAAAATAGTGCAAGGTTTAATCACCATTAAAGTTGATTAATCAGTGTCTGTAAAACAACCAGGATGACGTCACAATCACTAGACGATAAGAATAATGTTGGCTCACTTTTTAAACCACCCATGCTTAAACATAATGAATACAACATCTGGGAGAGAAGGATGGGACACATCCTTGCTCAACAGAACACTGGATGTTGGAGGTCTGTTGTTTTTGGTCCCCATGTTCCTACGGTGCCAAGTGCTGAGGATCCAAAGAAGTTCGTACCAAAACCTTATGAAAACTATACTGAAACTGATTTTCAAAAATTCGAACTCGATGCCAAAGCATTTAGCATCATAGCATCTGCATTACCAAATGAGATCTATGCTGGACTGTTACATTGTAACAGTGCCAAAGAGCTATGGGATGCTTTGAAGGAACAGTTTGGGGGAACCAAAGAAGTTATTGAAAACAATAGGGAAATTCTGAATCAGCAGTATGAAACCTTCTGTCACATTAAGGGTGAAACATTGACCCAACAATTTGAACGTTTTAGCTGTCTCATCAGTGAGCTAAGGCTTGTTAAGGTTGAATTTCCAAAATCAACTCAAAATAGCAGGTTTCTTAGATCGCTACCTGATAAATGGGACACAATTGCATTTGTGACTAGAAACTCTGTTGAGTTCAAAGATCTGACCCTGACCCAACTTCATGGTAGACTCCTGACCTATGAAAGGGAATTGAACCAGAAAAAGAAGTTGCAAGAGTCTGGAAAAGCCACTGATGATTATTCATTCGGTAGCACAGCTCTTCTGGGTCAGGAAGAATCTGGTAGCAGTAGTAAGGAACAGGGTTATGATCATTTCATTGATATAACAGCTGGTGGTAACTTTACCAACCCTGATCCTCACTCTGCAAATTATGCTTTTACTGCAAACACTGAAAACCAGATGTCAGATAATTTGTGCTTTGAACTCAATGATTTGCAACATTTTGATCCTACTGACTTAGAGGAAATGGACATTTTGCATCAGTTGGCATTGCTTAGTGTGAGAACAAGCAAATTCTACAAAAGAACAGGGAGAAAGTTCCCAGGGTTACATGGGAATCTGAGGGTTGGGTTAGATAAATCAAAAATCAAGTGTTACAAGTGCAATAGGCTAGGTCATTTCACTAGGGAATGCAGGAGTCAAACTACTGGTCCTATAATCACTCATCCTAGCTCAAACCCTAGACCTCAAAATCAAAGAACCGTGCACTATACCCAGTATACCCCTGCAGCTCATGTTAACACTGCTCATTATGCTGCTGCTCCTGTGCCTGTGCATTATGTCCAAACCACTGTTCCACAGATTCAATATGTTCAAACCCATGTTCCCCAGGCACAAGTGCAACCTGTTGCACCTCAAACCGCTGCTCCAACAGTGGTACAACCAGATCAGCAAAGCTTTTTCACTCAAGGCTTTGTTGACTGGAGCAGCATGCCTGATGAGCTTAATGATGAAAATTTTGCACTCTATGCTTCTAATGAACCTTCTAATGATGAATTTTGTTTAATGGCATTAGAGTCAATACCAGAGGGGATTGAAATTGAAGGTGAACTGCTAAGTGATGAAATAGTGGATTAGGTGACTGAAGCAGTTGTTAATGCAGTTGCTGGTGAACTGCTGCTGGGAGAAAATTTAGAAACCCTGATTGAACCACTGACAGATCCATGGTCCAAAGAGGACAAAGAAGAAGAGGAAGAGAAAAGAGCAGGTGAGAAAGAAGCAAGAGCTGATGATGAAGAGGATCATCAATGTGATTGTGCAATAATGGCTGCTGCCAAGGGAGCTTCTGCCTGCTTAGATAGCCTTTGGTATGTTGATAGTGGAGGCTCCAGGCACATGACTGGATGTAAAGCCCTACTCAAAGATTTCAAAATTCATGGAGGGGGTGATATATCCTTTGGGAATAACAGTAAAGGGAAAGTTCTGGGGTCTGGTACAGTACAATCTGGAAATATAAAATTTGAAAATGTCAATCTGATAGACAGTCTGAAATTCAACCTCCTGAGTGTATCACAAATGAGTGACAAGGGTTTTGGGTCATTCTTCACAAAGGAGTGTTGTAAGATTGTTGGACCAGAAATGGTCAAAAAGATTGAAGCAATAATAAAAACTGGTCAAACAAAACTTGTTGCTCAAAGAAGTGGCAATGTTTATGTTGTTGATATGTCAAAAGAGTGTCCCAGAGCTGATGCCTGTCAGTTCTCAGCTGCCTCTAACAAAGAGACAGAACTTTGGCACAGAAGGCTGGGGCACACAAATCTCAAGACAATCACTGAAATTTCAAAAAATGGTTTGGTGAGAGGCCTACCACAAAAATTGTTTTCATGTCCTGAACATTGCATTTCCTGTTTAAAAGGAAAACAATATAAAAGTTCTCATAACTCCATTGAAGAGTCCAAAACAACCAAGTGTCTGCAAATGCTACACATGGATTTGTTTGGCCCAGTTCAAGTCATGAGTC
The DNA here is from genome assembly GCA_030545235.1 of Helianthus tuberosus. NCBI lineage: Eukaryota > Viridiplantae > Streptophyta > Magnoliopsida > Asterales > Asteraceae > Helianthus > Helianthus tuberosus. The sequence goes on from CM060399.1 coordinate 114,306,188, forward strand.
TCAAAAAGAAAAGATATTGTTTAGTTATTGTTGATGACTTCTCTAGGTTTACATGGACTTTCTTTTTACACTCAAAAGATGAGACTGCAGGCATTTTGCAAGACTTGTGACACAGGTTGAAAAGCAATTTGACCTTCCAGTGAAAAGCTTCAGGAGTGACAATGGCACAGAATTTAAAAATAAGGAGTTGGATGCCTTCTGTGTGAAGAAAGGGATTGTAAGGCAGTACAGCATCCCTAGAACACCAGAGCAAAATGGGGTAGTTGAAAGAAAGAACAGAACATTGATTGAGGCTGCCAGAACCATGCTTGTTGATTCAGGTTTGCCATTAACTTTCTGGGCAGAGGCAGTAAACACTGCTTGCTATGTCCAGAAAAGAGTTTTAATAAACCCCAGGCACAAAAAGACTGCTTATGAAATTCTGTATAAAATCAAACCACTGATCTCATACTTCAAAGTGTTTGGCTGCCCATGCTTTATTTTGAACTTAAAAGATTCCATTTCAAAATTTGCAGCCAAAATTGATTGTGGTTATCATCTGGGATACTCAACCACTGCCAAGGCCTACAAAGTGTTTAATACACGGACCAAGGCAGTGGAGGAGACTTTCAATGTAAAGTTCAATGAACTTTCATCAATGAAAATCCCAGCAAATCCTGCAGATCTGTTTGATCTTGAAAAATTTACTTTTGAAAATACTGCTGTCAAGACTAACAGTGCAGGTCCATCAGAGGATTCAACACCAGACTATGGGTATGAAATCATCATCCCTCAAAGGTCTGCCACAATGGGAAAAGCATCAGCTGTTCAAAACAGCTGTCAAAGCTCAACCACTGCTACCTCAACAGTTGTTGACCAAAGTAGCCCATCAACCACTGCTTCCACATCCTCAAACACTGCTGACAAAAGTCCCCAAGCAGTGGATAAAAGTCAGCATGTGTCCACTTTATTACCTCCAATTCCACCACCTTTTGAAACCACTGCTGGATCATCAAAGTCCCCAGCAGTGGCTAGCTCAGATGATACACATTTGCAGCCTTCACCAACAAATGCCATCATTCCATACCAAGGAGATTTAATCTACTTGAGATCTCATCCACCTGATCAATTCATTGGCAACATCAATGAAGGGGTGCTCACAAGAAGCCAAACCCAAAACATTTGTTTTTTTGCTGGTTTTCTATCACTCCATCAGCCAGTCAAGTACCAAGAGGCACTGAAAGACAACAGCTGGGTAGAAGCCATGCAAGAGGAACTCCAACAGTTTAAAAGTCAACAAGTATGGGAGCTTGTACCACTGCCAGAAGAGGTTAGTCCCATTGGCACAAAGTGGGTCTTCAAGAACAAAACTGATGAAAGGGGCATTGTTGTCAAGAATAAAACCAGGCTTGTGGTTCAAGGTTACAGACAGGAAGAGGGGATTGATTATGATGAAACATTCGCCCATGTTGCAAGATTGGAAGCCATTAGACTGTTCCTGGCCTTTGCTGTCAACCACAACATGAAGGTGTTTCAAATGGATATCAAAAGTGCTTTCCTCTATGGTACAATTCAAGAAGAGGTGTATGTTTGTCAACCTCCAGGTTTTGAGGATCCATTTTATCCAGATCATGTCTACAGGCTTAACAAAGCCCTGTATGGCCTAAAACAAGCACCAAGGGCCTGGATTTTCAGACAGTGATTTTACTGGATGTAACACCACAAGCAAGTCCACATCAGAAGGGTGCCAGTTTCTAGGTGATTGCTTAGTTTCATGGCAAAGCAAAAAGCAAGCAGCTGTTTCAACATCCACTGCTGAAGCAGAATACATTGCTGCTGCAAGCTGTACAGCCCAACTCCTGTGGCTTCAAAAAATCAGTTGCTGGATTTTGGTATCACTGCCTTAAAGACACGACTCATGTTGGATAGCCAGGCAGCAGAAAATATCATCAAAAATCCAGTTTCCCATTCAACCAACAAACACATCGACATCAGACATCACTTTGTGAGGGATTGCTATGAAAAAGGTTTGATTTCTCTGCATCATGTTCCAACTAAAGACCAGCTGGCAGATGTGCTCACAAAAGCACTAGATACAGCCACTTTTGAAAGCTATGTCTCTAGGATTGGCATGCTAAACATGGAATAACAAGCAAAATCTTGTTTTTCTATGAATAAAAGCATTAAAATGTTTTCAGAAAATCAAAAATCCATCCTTAAAAATAGCTAAAAATGAATTTTCATTAAAATCCTTAAAAGTCTGCCATAACCACTGTTTGTTCAAAAGTCTGCTCTACTTCAAAGTCTGTCCACCGCTGAAAGTCATACTCTGTTCTCTCATTTCCTTGATAACCTCTGTTGTTCAAAAGCAGTAGGGATGAGATCGGTACGATACCGGTACCGTACCGGTACCGATACCGCAAATACCATTACCGAAATTGAGGAAATGTGGATACCGATTACCGTACCGTATTTATAGATTCGGTACCGGTACCGGTATTTCGGTAATTTACCACATTGGTACCGCTTTGGTGTCATCCATTGTTTTACCTAAAAAAATATCATGTGCAACCCATCTATCCATACTCTTTTTTTTTCAAATGTAAATATGTGAAGGACAATATAATCATGTAACCAGGCTGAAACTTATCAGTCAATAACAGTACACCACACAAAATAGCTATTACATATGCAATTACATAATATTACACCACACGAAATAGCTAATACATATGCAATTACATAATATAATTCCTATGTTGAACCCTCGATATGTGAAATGAAGCACAACAACAAACAAAATCAGCTAAAACACACAAAGTTTGAATAACTACAAGTCACTAAAATGAAAACCCTAAAAGCTTATCAATTAAAAAGTTTCCATTCTCTCTCAAATATGTAAAAAAATATAATATGTTATGAAAAGATTATACTATTATTATTTTTTGAAGCTTGATATCTATATACGATTAAAATAACTTTAAATTCGCTTTATGAAAAGATTAGACTGTAAATCATTCTTATTGGAAAAAGATGATTCATGGTATAACGATGCCTTTAGATTTGAATGAATATAAGCTTTACATTATATTAGAATCTCTTTTTTCTGATTATAAGCTAAACTAAATATTAACTTAGTTGCCATGAAACCATCTGATGTTTTAGTTTAATCTTAACGTACAGACGAATTCGTTTGAATATTAACTTTCATGATTCACAGGAACTTGGACTCTTCGTAATCCAACCTAAAAACCCATTGGAATTCATTATTAAATTCGGTATTAAAACCGGTATTTACCGAAAAATACCTATACCGATACCGTTTTTTACCGATACCGAATTTCAAGAAATCTATTACCGATACCGGTACCGTTTATGATCGGTACGGTACGGTATCGGTACGGTACCGGTTCGGTACCGGTACGGTACCGGTATTTCGGTAAAAAATCTCATCCCTAAAAAGCAGTGTCTTATCCACTGATATGCTATCCACTGATAGTGAAAATCATCCACTGCTTCCATTTTACCGTTGAAACCACTGCCTTCATCAGTAACTTTCATAAAAGTACTGTCCTTCATTTCTTCAGAGTTTGCCATGTGGGCAGTACATAGTGGTCAGTACTTTTGTAACCGCTGCCACGTCAGCCTTCACTTTTTCCTCTATAAAACCCCACTTCATACCAAAAACAGGGTTTTACTGTCGAATTGAATTCTCAAAAATTCTTTTCTCATAGCAGTTTTTCTTCACATTCCTTCACAAATTTCTTCGATCATCATCTCCAAAATGGAAAAATCGAAGCCATCTGCAAAACCCACATCCAAATCATCGTCGAAAGCGGCCTCTCAAAAGGTCAATACCACTGAAATCCCACACAAACCATCTCACAATCTTCTGGGCCTTCTCACAAAACCCGGCACCACAGATGCTTTCGACTCCATCATTGCCAAAATGGCTAAATCAAAGTACAAAACTTTGTTAATAGCCGATGCACCAATTTACTTGACAACCCAAAGGGAGTTTTGGAAGAATGCAACCCTTGAAACAAAAGGAGACGCTGTAATAGCCATTAACTCTACTCTAAAGGGAAAACCTGTCAAGATTACACCACAGTCAATTTCAGAGGTCTTTCAACTCGAGGATCAGCAAGGTAAAATTTCTTTCCCTAAAAACGAGTTGAAAATTGACTTCATTGAGAGGGGGTATGCAGACACAATGATGAAGAAATCTACCTTACAAAAAGGTTCCTTTCCTTCTGCAACAAGATTTTATTCCATACCCTCCTAATGTGTGTTTCAAACAAAACCACTTCTTTTAATGAAATACCATTAAAGATTCAAAATCTGGGATATGCTATTCTTCAAGAAGAAAATTTTAATTATTCTCGGGAAATCTTTAATGATTTGGTTAATAATGTTGAAACAAAATCATTCCTACTGTTTCCAAGGTTTCTAAGTTATTATTTAGAAAAGAAATTCAGTAAGGATGATATTGCTGTAATAAACCAAGGTGATTATATTCAAATAAACAGTTTAACTACTGAAACTTTTTCAAGAATGTTAACACCTTGCAAAACACAAGCAGAGGTGCCTGAGCAGATTTTAGCAGCTACCACTGCTCCTCAGGTATCTGCTGCTGAGCCCACTGCTCAAGGTGATCAAAGCAGCAGAACAACTGCTTTGAAACCCACACCTAAAATCGCCAAAAATAAAAACTCAAAAACCCCCAAAACCCATCAAAAAGGCAACTCTGGAGGATGAGATACCAGAGCTACTGCCTGTGACAGCACAAATGTCACAAGAAACCACTGCTGCTACTTCCTCATAGCAGTTGGTACAAATATCTCAACCCATAACCAAAACTCCTCCTGCTTCTTCACAAAAAGAACAGGTTGTACACTTAGGGCCTCCACATCATGATGCTCTGAAATCACTTGGTTTCATCATCCACAGCTCAATGCCCGGAGTAAATCCTGTTTCTACACCAAACCTTACATCCACAATTCCCTCACCCACTAAACTTCTGTTGGATGCAATTGATTTGAACCAGGCACTAACCAGTCCTTCTCAATCACCAATTAATGAGAATATGCCTCAACAAATGACTGGGTCTGATGTATCAATCTTTGCTAACCCACCAACACAACCTGAGGAGGTTACACCCCTTGAGTTACAAGTAACTCTTGGTGGTAATCCAAGTGAAGCAGCCACTACAACTGTTGAACCCACTGGTTTACAGTTGGACAGTGGTTACATTAATAAGACTTCCTTGGAGGCAATTCCTTACATAGCACCTTTGCCAACCACCAGTGGATTTATTTATCCTACTGGCAACATCAAAAGGTTGTCAAGTGTTGAAGGAAGAAGACCCCAGTACCAAGAAAAAGGGGCATCAGTGGTTAGTGTTTGGAGTACACTCCCTACCTCAACCACTGATAAAACCACTGATAGTGGGAAATCAGATGATCCCATTAAATTGGGTTATGATTTAAAATATCAGGATTTGACGGAACGAATTGAAAAGTTGGATACATCTGTTGCAGATCTTAAAAATATGCTACAACAGGTGTTGAAAACACAAAAGATGCAATCCACTGTTATTCCACCTCAAGCACCTGCTCCATCACAAGCATCTGCTACAAATGAGCTCTGGAATCTCTTCAAACCTTTTCTCTAACAACAAAAAGAAATGGCTGATCAGCAACATGAACTACATGTCCAAAAGCTGAGAAACATCATGGAGTCTAGGTACAAGAACACTCAAGCAGATATTAAGGCAATCAAGGCCCATTTATCTGAAACCACTGGCACTGCTCCTCCAACAGTACTTTTCATTGATCAACTCCCAGAAGATAATGCCAAAAAGGGGGAGAAAATTCAGGAGTGGAAGAAGAAAGGAATAGATGATGGTCTGTACATTGAACCTGAAAAGGATGCTATGACCAGAAAAATTCCTGTGCCAGATGGTAGTAAAAAGGTTGATGCTACTCAAGAAGCACTTGATGAAGGAGTAGCAAGTGTAAAAAGAGATAGAATGGCAAAGGATATTTCAAGGTGGAATGAGGAGAAAAGAGCCTTCATGGAGCTGTATGAGCAGGGTTGTTCTGGGTCAAAGGATTCTAAAAATCCTAAGACAAAAAGGAAACCTAAGTCCATCCCATCCAGAATTCCAAAGCAAATTCCAAAACCACCATCCAAAAGCCATCAGCATCAAACCTCCACCAAAACAGTTGTTGTAACTCCTGCTGTATGAACTACTGCTGGTACTTCAGAGGTTTCAACATCTGTTGTCACTTCAACACACACCACTTCAACACTCACCACAACCACTGTTTTACCACCACCATCATCACCACCAAAAACAACATCACCTGCTGACAAAAAGCAGAAGACATCAGATGTTATAACATCTGTTGTAATGACAACAGTGGTTGAGACACCAGTTGTTTCAACAGCTGTTAGTCAATCACAAACCACTGCCACACAATCTACCACCACTGTTCCACCCAAAACATCATCAGTCCCTCCTCAACCAAAAAGGAGAAGGCTAATCCTCAAAGATGATGATCATTCACCACCACCAACATCTTCAAAATCCCTGTCAATTGTCACCATTCCAAAACCCATATCTCTCTCTTCAGCTCAAATTCTAAAGCCATTACCTCCTGCTGGTGTCTCATTCCCTCTGGAACTCATTGCAGTTAGGGAAGAAATCAAATCCTTTTACTATGAGGATGACCCAGCTAAAAGGAGGTTACAATCAGTTGAAGGATATCCCAGGCCTCACAATATTGAAGAATACTTGAAACTCAAGGCCAAGCAAGCAGAGGATATTGCTATAAAAAATAAACAAGGGAAATCTTATAGGGAATTTCAGCAAAACTATCAGTTTCTACTCACTCAGGTCAGAGCTATGGAACAATTTTCCAAAAATGTATGTCAGCAGATCTCAGAAAGGGCAGATGAGTCCTTGAGAAAAGACTACATTGAGAACATCATGACCTACAAGAAATACAAGGGGGAGAAACACATGTACAGAAACTGGACCATCCCTGAGCTTGAAAAAGAGGCAGCCAGGATTCAAGAAATGATCAAAAATAAGGTCAAGCAGACTCCTCCTGAAAAGTTCAAACAGTTTGAAGTTGATAAGGCATTAGAGTTGAAGAGAATGAAAGAGGAGCTGGTAGCAGCTGATTATGGGTCAAAGAATTCAGTGACAAAATGGGGAGAAGACAGGGTCAGGGCTACCTACAAAAGGTTAGAGGAACTTAGAAAGAAAGATCCAACAGTTCCACAAAAGCCTGACTATTCCAAAGCAGAGGTCTCAAAAAGACCACCAAAGCTGCAAATCAAAAGAGCCACTGCTCCAGCTGGTGCTACCATCTACAAAAGAAGGAGTCAAAACCAGTCAGGTGCTGAAACAATTCAAGATCTAAAAGCTGGAAGTGCTATTGTAAAAGAGGGCATTAAATTAATGATCAAAGAAGATCTTGAATTGGAACAATCTGCAAGTGCTGCTCAGCCAGTCATGAATAGGCCAGCCGCACCAAACACCTCTGCAAAAAAACATCTCCCAAGAAACCCACCAGGCTCAAAAATACAAAAGTGGGAAACTGACAAACAGACCTACGTATTGACTTTACTCAGGTCTGGTGGAGAAGTGAAGAAAATATCAAGGGAACAAGCTCTTGGCCTGAGACTTGAAGATTTGAAGGATCTCCTTGATCTTCCACTTAGCAGGGATGATGATGACACAGATGCCCTAGACTTTGAACTACAATTTAAAGGTCAGATAAGGGAACCGCTGATGAGGCAATAAAGAATTCCACAATAATGAATAGTTTTGGCATTATCTATTCCAGGGGGAGATTGTTGGGATTAAACCCTACCAGAGGAACAGATAATTAAAGCCAAAATTAGGTCAGAGCAGTGGATCCAGAATAAGTAGATGTTACATACTAGTCTCTCCCCTTGAAAGTGATTTCAACATCTACTGACTTCCCATCTACTGATCGTACAAGCCACTGACCGTCAATCTACTGCTCAAGTAAAGGCTGATGGAAGACTAAAGCTCTGTTGCTCAATCTACTGCCTTGAGTCAAGTACTGCTGATCCGGACAAGCACTGCCGGGTTCACAGCAGTGGAAGGATGCAACAGTTGTTTAAGTGTCTTTTATGTAATGAAATGTAATAGCAGTAGTTAGTAAAGCAGTTTTGTATAGATCAGAGGTTAGAGTTTGTTAGGAGGTTAGATGTCACTTTCATGGTGACGTCAGCTTAGATGCTCAGTGGTTTGCTAGTGCCTATAAATAGAACAGTGCTCTGTACTGTTCTATTAGCTCTTTGCAAACTTGTTTTCCTGCACGAACAAACGCTGAGCTCTGGCTGAGGGGGAGTTTGTATTAAGCATTACATTGTAATCGGTGTTGAAACTAAATTCAATCTTTCGGTTCTTTGTTGAAAATGTCTTGATCAAAGCAATACTCTCGTTTGATTGTATGCAAAGTTTGTTTTCATCTTAATTCCGCTGCACAACTCATCCATCTTCATCTTAATTTCAAACATAAAATACAATCAAAATCAAACTCAAATCCAACACATCCTGCACCCCTTCCCGTGCATCCATTCGAAAGACCCTAGCATTGGTCTTTTTGGTTTCCTCAGGTTTCTTGGCATACTTTGGGAAGTTGGACTTGATGTGCCCCTTTTCATTACAGTTGTAGCACGTTGCATCCTTTATCTTCTTGCACTCTATCGTCATGTGCTCACTTGACTTACAAATCCCACAAACTCTTGGCTGTGATTGGGATTTTGACTCGTATCTGTACCTCCCCAAATGGTGTTTCTTACAGATTTTGCATTTGGGCTTCTCGCCCGACTATTGATCATCCTTTCTAAACCCGAAACTCTTCTTGTGATCAGAGTTCCCTTTGTGTTTCTTGTTTGCACGGTGCGAGTTATCATTCTCGCGCTTTCTCTTCTCAACATCAGAATGCCTAAGCGATCTCTGCCTGACCGCATCTAGGGTAAGAGATAATGACAAATCAGCTACAGACCTAAAGGTAGTTGGCCAAGATGCCTTTACGCTTGCTTTGATCTCCGGGGCTAAACCCCCAATGAAACGGGCAATCCGTTTTGGTTCCGGTGTCACTAAGTATGGAACCAATCGAGACATAGTATTAAAACTCGTAAGATAAGCCTGACAGTCCAAATTCTTCATAACCAATGTCAGGAAATCGGTCTCGATCTTCTCAACCTCATGTTGAGGGCAGTAATTTTCTTTGATAAGGGTAACGAACTGCTCCCACGACATGCCATACAAATGGACTTTTCCAGTAGCTTGGATTAGAGACCTCCACCAAGCTAGCGCTTCTCCCTTAAATGGCTGAGATACAAACATCACAACGTCCCTATCAGCGCAACCACTGATATCAACTACAGTGTCCATTTAATGGAGCCAAGTCATACAATCGACGGCTCCTTTCTCCCCTGTGAAGTCTGTAGGCTTGCAGGAGATGAAATACTTATATGTACAAGACTTACCACGTGGTTCTTGTTTGAGCTCAATCTTCTTCGACGGAACACTATGCTGATTTGAGGAGTGATGATCGTCATCCCACCTTGATCCATCATGTTTAGGAGGTGGCTTACTAGGAGCCTCAGAGTGAGTCTTAGGTTTAGAATGGGGTACTGATAAGGTCCTGCTTCGAGTACCACTCGACTCATTAAACTGTCTATCTATGGCCTTGGTAACAGCATTATCAATCAATGCTTGAAGTTCCGCACCAGTTATGTTGATCCTGGTGGTATCATGATTTTCCCTTGGGTGACTGTTGATTTCTTCAGACTCAGCCATGTAGCTTGATTGCTACATAAAAGGATGACAATAATCTCTTAGAGGTATATAATAGATTTGTCATCTTGTCAATTTATTAACCATGGTATTAAAGAACCATATTGGCTACTTTGTTAAGTATTTATTCAGGATTTTTCATTAATAATCCTTAGTTATAATTGAATATAATAACGGCACAAAAGGCCAAGTCACATGGACACATTTAAATTATAAGTCAAGATCTTATAGGATCGAGGTATTAAGGCTTGAATCATAGTTTATTACCTTTCTTGACAGGGAGTTGTAGGCTACGACTGTCTTTTGTCTTATATGACAATAATTATGGCCCGTAGGCATTACATCACAAATGGATGTTTAATAATAAAGAAGGAATTGGAATAATCCAATATAAGGATGACGCGTGTGATTTTACGAATCACATCAGCCAGGAATGTTAACATGTTTTCAGATGTTACCAAGGATTTGAATCTTTTTAAACAGGTTTTACCATCATGGCCAGGTCTTATAATGATATGCAGGCTAGGTTATACCCTTTAAGATTCTTATTTAATATTTAAAGCCAGGCCTTATAAAAGGAATGACATATTTTAGATTTATTTATTTATTTCATACATTTAACATTTGTGCATATAATGACAAATAATTTAAATCATAACATGCCATTAATAATTTAAAAAGAGTACATTTTGCCCTAAACGTGACTTAACAGAAATAACCTGCCCACGCAGGGGCTAAACAGAAAAGACATGCCCACACAGGGGCTAAACTGGAAATACAAGTCCTCGCAGGGACTGATTACAGAAACAGATATCCACGCAAGGACTTGATTTAAGCATTAAAGAAATACAAATAAACAAATAAAGGATTTAATGATCCTTTTTGCTCTTCCCCTTGATTAAGCTCGCCAAACCTTTAAGAAATCCACGGTTGTTCCTACGCTCTTCTTGGACCTCCCGCTCAACCTGGCTCAATCTTTTGAGAACCTCCTGTTGTCGCTCTAGTGGTATCAATTGTGGCTGCGGCGGCTGCTGATGTTGCAGAGGTTGAGAAGGTGGCGGGTATTGGTACCCATAGGGTGGATACCCAGTCTGATATGGGACTCCAAAGGGCCCCTCGGGATGAAAAGCATTGTAGTTTCCCGCTACCAGGTATGGGTCAGCCTCGGCGTAGTTGTAGTTAGTATGGGCCGGCTGCTCGAAAGGGTTATACGCCGATACACCGGCGTACGTAGGAATTGGGTGGTTATAGCCCACTGGTGGCGGTGCGACTGGCGCAGACTCCACCTCAGAAACAGGGTTCGAAGGCCCACCCATTTGTGGGTCTTCGTATAGTGGCGGGTAATGACTGCCACTAGAATGTTGAGGGGTGCTGATACGGACTCCCCCTCGCACGGACATCCGTGCGGTTGATCTTCTACGCCTCGGTGGCTCCGGAGGCAGTTGCTGCACTGGTGGTGGTGGCGGAGTAACTGCTACAAAGCACGAATCCTCTGAGGGATCCTGCTATTGCTGCTGCTGCGGCGATGAGTGGTAACTGGGAGTAAACACCCAGTCGTCCTGGTTAAACCTCGCCTCATAGCTGTCGGGACCACTATAAGGTGATCCAAGAAAGGGTGACCCATCCGAAATCTCGATGGGGTGAGTAGGCGTTCCGGTTGGCGGTTAGGCATGTTCCGGATCCTTGTCCATATCCATGGAGAAATGGTCCTCCGGTCCCAACTGGGTTATAACCCATTGGCTCTTCAACTAGGTTTGCCTGGTTGAACCGGCTTTGGAAGTAGGGTGTTGGGTCTTTGAAGGGTGAGTTGTGGCTTTGGAGGGGTATAAAAGAATGGTGTGAGTCGTGGGGCTCGTTCTCCGACTGAGGCCCGTAAGAGTTTTGGTAAGATGGTGAGGAGCTCAGCAAGACTGAACGCCTCGCGGGTTCTAAAGAGGTCCTCCAGTTTTCCTGAGGACTTTTGCTTGAAGAGTCTGATGGAGTTCGCCGGTGTGATGGCCCGGCCTCGTGATCGTTGGGGGCGATGAATGGCCCCCTGCCTCTACCTCTTCCTCTGATTCTTGGTGGCATCTTTTTGAACCTGTCAAAACAAACAAAGGACACAACAAGGAAAAATAAAGGACAAAATTAGAATAAAGCAAATTTGGATTAGTCCTAAGTTCTTTGTCTAGACTCTGAAGTCGAGGAATGTTCAAACTGTGTCATTGAGATTAAACACAAAAGGCTAGTGTTTAATTCACTCAACGTTGGGTCTGATACCAACCTGTCACACCCCAAAATTTCCACGTATTACCGGTGGGCCGGTGGGGAGTATTGTGACGTAGTTGATATCATAGACAATTTATATTATCACAATTTAATGCACAGCGGAAGCTGAAAGATATATAATCACAAACCGAATTAAACGTAATATCAAGTGTATTACAAAAACGGTTGTAAGGATCCACAGGCGGATCAAAAGTTTAAAAGATCATTGTTTAACATATTTATAACATCTAAGCTTGCAAGACTCTTTATTGATGCTAGGAGTAGCCAGCCTATTCCGTTTAGTACCTGCACCAAGCCTTTTAGGAAAATACATCAGTTTACAATGGTAAATACAATTAACCGAATCATTTTGAAAATGTTTATGAAAATTGATTTGAATGCACATGGCACAAAACATCTTTTATAACTTGGGACAATTATTTATATATAAACTTGTAAAAGAATTACATGTTCGTTATACGTTCAGTAGCCCGGGCTGAATACCGGGTTAAAGATTAAAAGACACACCACATGATAGAATCCCGCGGCGAGTTATTCTCAATTCCGTCGGTTATACCTTTATATATATATATATATATATGCACCGTCAGGTGTATGCCTACACCCCGTGCTTAGGTCGTGGCCATTTCAATGAATGATGCCAAGGATATCCGGGACATGGTCATTAACCCCCCAAAGGTTTTAAGAAAACAAAATAATTTAAACGGGTCATCTCAATAATTTAACCTTCATATGATTAACAATTCAATGCCCGACCAAGCGGTATTTTATATACCGTACCCCAAGCCCGTATAAGGGAAAATAAGTTAAAAGTATTTACCTGAGCAAGTATATATCAAAATCAGCACGATCAGCAAGTGCAAGTAGCTTTTACTGGGCTCCTAATCTGGAACGAAGGTTTTAATAACCTATTAGATTCCTAACGGGTCTTAATTAAGTCTAAACTTAGACCGGTTAGTTTTAAAGGAAGATATACGGTTCAAAACGCACGATTAAGCGAAGACCGGATTAGAATGTGGTTTAGACCCGAAAAGTTTGTATACTTGTATAATATGGGTAAACTAAACACTTTCTGGATTTTTAGATAAAAATGATAAGGTTTGACCCGTTTCGGCTAATTTATGCAAACTAGTTACATAAACCGCACCGAACGCGAATAATGCGTAACGGGTAACCAAAAGAGTCATGAACAGGTTTCCTAAGTTAATATGCCTTAAATATGTTGTGATATCAGTAAGATACCTTCCATTATGCCCAAAATGGATTTAAACTCAAATTATGCCCCGTAGGGGTATTTTGGTCATTTTAAAGGTTATAAAAGAGTTTAAATACTAATCTGAGTTTCAGGTCTGATATAATCAGTAAAAATATTTAATTTTATAACTCATAACAGTAGGGTATTGCATATATGTAAAATTTACCTTTTATAACTAAAATATGCACCGTATGGGCATTTTTGGTAATTTCACATAAGCTTTAAAGGTCAAAATTAGAATTCTGAGTTCAAAACTTTTGCTTACTGTTTAATTATAAAAATTTACTTAAAACATCAGTAGGTATTAAGTTTCATATGCCAAAAATAGTTTTAACTCATACTATGCGCTTAAAACGCGTAAAAGTCGGTTTTTGTAAGTCCCGTAAACCGGATCTTTCAATGATATCAAACAACCAATAGATTGTGCGGAATCCAATCAATTGGTGATTCAAGATAAACCGAAAAGCAATTGAAAAACGAAGAACACAATACCGAATCACTATCAAAACTTGCACAAGATTCTATTACTATCAACTAGCAAAACCGTCTGGTACAAGTTCCTACACCACAATCGCCTCTCTCTAGCTTTTTAGAACTTTTGTAACAATGAGGTTCCAACCTAAAAACAAGTTAAAAACTTGTTTATATACTAACTCAAGCCCACTTCTCTACATGGGTTTCCCTTGGGCCTGCTTGGCCCACATGGCCTAAAGCTTGGCCCAAGTGACCTATAAAGGTCCACAACCTAATACTAACTAACCCGGTAAAACCCAGTTCGTAACCATAACCCGTTGTGTTAATTTGATGCGTCAGTCTCACACTTTAGGGCCCAACAATCTCCCCCTAGACTGATGCCATCAAATTGTCTTCATACCATGAATTCAGCAACGTCTTCAACGAAGTCTATGGTTGTCTCTATGCTGCAGATGTTGTGGAAGTTCTTGACTTCTGAACTCTCAGCACTGGGTCTCTTTCTTCAGCTCTTGTGGTTAGCTTCATATCAGGATCTCGATCAGTTTTGCTTGAAAATCTTTGTCAAAAAGAATGTGAGAGGAGGATTCTCAACAAATCTTTTCTTCTTCAATCTTTGTCTTTCAAGCAGGTTCACTGGTACTTCTTCAAATGTACTTCTTCAAATGTACTTTCATTTTCAGACGGCGTTTCGTATCCGATTCTTCTGACTCAGGTACATCTTGTTGTTGTGCTGCTTCAGACTTCTTCAGTAACTAACAGCATCTCAGTCTTCATCAACCCCTGTTCTTGATTGAAATCAAGTTCTGCACATGCTCACAAACTCATTAGCAAACATTTCTTATGCAACAGGGAGAGTACCATATGAACACCAGGTACATCCAAGTACTTATACTCGGATTTCATAATTTAAATTCTTTCAACTTTTGATGATCAGTCAAATCTTCAAGAACGGTTACATTTTTAATTTTAAGAAAACCAAAACACTATTTTTGTATTTTTTGAATTTTTTGAATTTTTTAATTTTTTAATTTTAAGAATTAAAAACAAATAAAAAACTCAAAATATAAACAACTACCATAATATACAATTACAATTGCAATGTGATCAAAATTCGTTCTCAGGCATACTAAGGAACACTTTTCAGTACGAGCCTAATGAAACTGGTCTATGCGATTGTCAATATGTTTGTCCACTTAAACTTTAACGCTCAACTTTCAATTTTTCAACTTCATGATATGCTTAAGGTAATATTATACTATTATACCCGTGTGTCCCATTCCAAGGCATACCCCCGCGATCAAGGTAAGCACAACGATTCATCGTAGCAGGTGAGTATACTGATGTCATCCTTTAAGATATCCTGACTGAGTCTAGGTTTGCATATAATCTGTTTTATCATGTTTTGATTTCTTAACAATGAACACCCAAATAAATACTAATCAAATCCTGGAAATATAAACAGCACACTCTATCATGCAAGTATCTTCCCTACCACATATTTCACAAGTCCAATCCAAATTTCTGAAATCTTAACTAGAATAGGTTGAGAAGAGAACAGAATAGATCTTTTGCAGGGATGGTATAATATACAGATCAAATGAGTTTTTCTCAGTTTGATATAGGTTTCTTGGGTTTCTTTTGGGCACTTGAGGGCCTCTTTCGGGTGTATTAGATCTATAGCGCGACAACGTACAGCTAGGTCAGCATGTATCTTGATGCAGCAGAAGCTGTCGTTGCCTAGCACCTCCAGGTCAGCATATATCTGGATGCAGCAGAGGAGGTACACGACTTTTTTTAGAGAAGATTTCAGAATCAGATAAAAATTGTGTGTATCGGGACAACATACAGACATTCAAATAGAAATGAGCTAATTCCAAGTGACTTTCTTTCCTGGGGTCATATACTATTTTAGTTCTGAACAGAAGGACAGCCAAGATATTCCCGGATGATTCAACAATATAAAGACCCGAAACCTCAGATGTTGGCTATCTATCAACGCAAGATTTAAGACCATAAAATCATACGCCGTTGGTATGTTACCCACATGGTACATAGTTCGTTATGTTTATATCACTTAGTATCTTTTATCATGTTGAGCGTCAAGCCTATCGACATATCGCAGTAGATCCTAGTCTTTTTAGCTATGGCACCTTACATGTGTTAGTCAAACCCTTTAACACGAACATTTATTTCACTTCCCATATCATGCAATTTCTCTTTTTGGCTTTTTCTTTTTTCAAATGTTTTTGTATTTTTCTCATTTTCTCCCCCTAAAACAATACATATTTACAGCAAACTCTATATCTATCTATATGTTCCTCTCCCCCCCTAAATTTGTGCATAAATCTTGTATTTTTGCGCAAATTTACCATTTACTAGAGAAATGACACTATATATACAAAATAATGAACTAAGAAAGAGAAAAGAAAATATATTCTTTTAACCGTTCTGTCATCAGATTGAAGACTAATCAATATTCAAAGCAAAGTACTGAATTTAAAAGGTACCTTTTGCTGATCATTTCTTACTTCTGTTATCTCATCCAAAGGAAATATATCATCTGTAAAAAAAATTTGAACTTTTTGCAACAGTGAAATGTTACCCATTTTTATCTCTGGAACAACCGCTATCAACATTCCAGAGATTGTCAACAGCTCCTCCTTGGTTGTTCCTGAAAGGTAAGGAGATTAGTAAGACATGGGTACCCAGGCCATCGTGGTCCTGGGTTTACCTGAAGCATCAAAGTAAGACACTTCCTTCAAACACAAGTCCCCTTTCGTTTCAAGGATTGGAGACATTGCTGCTTTAGATTTGGGTTTCCAAATCTGTTTCGGTTTAACAAACGTTTTTGTTGCCTTCGGTTGAGCAACTTTAGCTGATTCAGGCTTGTTAGTTTTAGAAAAACGTTTTAGTTCTTGAACAGCCTTGCGTTTGTTTTTAGCAGCATTCCAATCCCCATCAGATGGTTTAACCTTGGGATTCACATTCTTCATTGCCTTAGGTGATGATACCTTCATCGGCTTGGAATGGTAGTTATCCTTTGATGTAACCTTCTGATTTTGCATATAATAGGGTACATAGGGAAGATGTGTGCAATTTCGAGCAATGTGACCAGCAATGCCACAATTGAAGCATGTTTGTCTCTTCACGTAGAAGGCATTTTGATCAGTTGGATTTGCTCTTGCAGGCCCTGAAGGACCAACCGGTCCTCTCTGTGCTTGTTTGTGTTGCACATTTCCTGCATACGAAGATGAATTTGGGTGCCTGTACTTGTCGTTTGCAGGGGCCTTCTGTGGTGGAGATTTCCTTTGATTCTTCTTGTTTTCCTTAGACTGCAAGTCTTGTTCATAAATCTCACCAGTCTTTCTGAAACCCTTGTTAGCACAGTCAAATGCATATTTCTCACATTTGCCATTACAGACTGGCTTAACAAAGACATTTTTCACATCACAGGCCTTTTGAGGACTATTACTGCCCGTTGAGGACTGTGGAGAGCCTGATCGTCTTTGATGTTTAGTCTTCTTATTTCCGCGTCCTTTACCTGCTCGCTTCGGCTCTTGTTGCTTGATCTGAACTTTGTCATCACTAACAAAAGGTTCAGATTGTTTAGCTTGCGCACTTGGATCCTTGTTCACGCATGTCTTCTCTTCATCCTTCATGTCATCAGCTTTGACAGAATCGGAAAGTTCTGGTTTGTCGGAAGAAATACCAGAAACTTTAGCAGAAACTTCAGCTGAAACATTTGACGAATTTTCAGCACAATAAGGTTCTGCACATGACACCCTTGAGCTGAATTCACTAGAATCAACTGATTCCAATTTCTCAGAATCAGCTGCTTCAGGTGATTCGCATTTAGAATTAGATGGTTCAGCTGGCTCATTTGTTTCGTTTGCCATTTCAGTCTCTGTTACACAAGCATCAACGTTTTCGCCCAAACCATCAGGCCTGAAATTAATCATAGAGTGAAAAAAAGAGCCAAAAATGTCACACACATGAGAATTTGATGCTTGTTCATCTCCAACGACACCTTCAACTTTAATTTCATCTGCAGGGGAAGACGAAGCATTAGGATCAAAAGTACCCTTTGAAATAAAATTTACCGAAGGAGTCGCTCGTTTATTAACAGGTCTGCTGTTGATTGATGACTTATCAGTTTTAGGACCGTAAGCCATCTTGTCCTCATTCATCAATTCCTCCTCAGGCCTGATTGTAACCCAATCCACACCCTTTCTTTTCCTTGTATGCGAGCTGTTGATCACACAAGTTTTTGACTAATTTGCTGGAAGAATCAAATTTCTTAATATTAAGCTCATTTATTTGATATCTATCTCTGATATCTTCCAGTTCCTTAGTCACAGCACACAGTTTCTCCTGAACATAAAAGAGTTGAGTGGATTTCACACTTACATCATCCTTGAGTTTGACGATGTCTTTTCGCTGAGCTTCAATTTTATCTTTATAAAGCTTTTCATTCTTTGATAAAGTAAAATTTTTATTTTTTATGTCGTTGTAGTCTTGAATCAACTCAGCGTTGTGTAACCGATATGCCTCATTTCTTTCTCTACACTCAGGAGTGCAAAAGACAGAAAGTATCTCTTCACGATCACGAGTAACTTCTTGAGCCAGGGGTTTGTTAAACATAAATACTGAATTTTGTGTGGATGAGCAAATAGCAGCAGATGTGTTGGCTTGAGTAGAATGCTTGTCAGCATTGTCATATGATTTGATGAGTGAGATTAGCTCATCTAACTTCATTTTGTAACAGCCGCAGTCGGTTGTCACTAATATCTGATTAACATTTCGAAACCAACTACAGTTCGCCTGATCTGGAATCCCTTTTATAGCATCCAGAAGCTTTCTGTTGCTCATGCGAGTAGACACCACCATCTCTGCCTTCTCCATTTTAAAGAGCAGTTCAGCAAACCGGCATGTAAGTGCTTCTATAGATTCACCATATGAGTAACTGAATCCTTGGAGTTCCTGCTCAAGCACCTCTCTCTTAGAAGACATTTTTAAGAAGTGATCCCCCAAGAATGTGATTTTTTAACTATTTCCTCAACACAAGCCCAAAGCGAGAACCTGTGTACTCGCTAACTCAAACCCTTAGCAGTCGAATGAACCAGCTATCTGAACCGTACCTCAACAATCTGTCAAAACCGTTATCACAACCAAACAAACCTTTTTTTTTATTTTTTTATTTTTTTATTATTATTTAATTAATTAATTAAACAATATAATAAAACTATTATTATTATAAATAACTAATGATTAGGTAATTTTGATCCAATGATTAGTCAATTTATTATTTTAATTAATATTATTAAACCTGATGGATAATATTATCAAAAAAACAAAGACTGTATGTCTTCTTCTTCGATAGAACCCAGCAAAACCCTAAATAATGTTCAGCCGTCACACCCTTCTCTCTTCCGTACCCGGCAACAGACCAAAACCAAAATGATGTCAGGTGGTAGTTTTAGGTCCGACGACAATGGAGTGTGATGGTCGCCGGAGATGATGATGATCGGTGATGTACAGTGGTAACAGTGGAGGGTTGTTGTCAACGGAGATGGTGACCGGAGATGGGGTTGATGAAGATGATGCGTTGTAGATAATGTCGGAATGATGAAGATGGTGGTGAAGTGAACGATGATGAAGATGAAATATGATTGCAGATGGTGATGGAGGGATGATGTCGGTGGAGGACGGCAGTCGACGGTGATGATGGAAGTGGCGGTGATAACAGATGAGAAGATGACAAGTGATGAATGGAGATTATCAAGCAGTGATGATGATTCGAAGCGAAGGTGTTGCAGGTTTCCGGCGACAGTTATCAGACAAGAAGATGATGATCAAACTGGTCAGTAGATGGAGTCGGAACCGTGATGAGTGATGACTCGAGACTGTGGTTTCGACTGGATTTGGTTGATTAGCGAAACCGAGGTTGCGACTCGAGACGGAGAAGCTTGCAACTCGAGACCTGTGTAAACTTTTGGAGCTGACAACCTCTTGTTGAGTCGAGACCGTGAAAGTGAGTCGAGACCTTTGTGAAGGTTGTTGAGTCGAGACCGTGGAAAACGATGACTCGAGACCAGGAAGATGATGACTCGAGACCAGGAAGATATGGATGATGACTCGAGATCTCGGTTGCGACTCGAGACTATGAAAAATTATGAGTCGAGACCGAGGATGATGATGACTCGAGATCTTGGTGTTGTGAAGGAGAAGACTCAAGAACGTTGAGAGATGACTCGAGAACTCCAACCCTGCTTTTGGAAATGAATTTCTCCCGAGATTTTGGGGACTCGAAACGATGTGAAGCAAAACAGAATATGAAATTTCGAAAATAATGGAACTTTTCAAATCAATATTTGATTTTATCAAATCTTTTTAAATATACCAAATAAGAAACAGTTGGTATTCCGAAAATTTTGTAAAGTTTAAAAATTGAGCAATCTGTTAACACCTTTTGAAAAGATCAAAACACCAAAATAAAAGAATTTTCAATAAAATTCGGATGAACACCACGAAGAATACGAAGAACGCGAAGAACACCAACCCAAAAATAATGAGAATCTTGAATATTTGATATCAAAACGAGCCTAGAAATAGGTTCTAAAGGCTCTGATACCACTTGTAAGTCCCGTAAACCGGATCTTTCAATGATATCAAACAACCAATAGATTGTGCGGAATCCAATCAATTGGTGATTCAAGATAAACCGAAAAGCAATTGAAAAACGAAGAACACAATACCGAATCACTTTCAAAACTTGCACACGATTCTATTACTATCAACTAGCAAAACCGTCTGGTACAAGTTCCTACACCACAATCGCCTCTCTCTAGCTTTTTAGAACTTTTGTAACAATGAGGTTCCAACCTAAAAACAAGTTAAAAACTTGTTTATATACTAACTCAAGCCCACTTCCCTACATGGGCTTCCCTTGGGCCTGCTTGGCCCACATGGCCTAAAGCTTGGCCCAAGTGACCTATAAAGGTCCACAACCTAATACTAACTAACCCGGTAAAACCCAGTTCGTAACCATAACCCGTTGTGTTAATTTGATGCGTCAGTCTCACACTTTAGGGCCTAACAGTTTTAAGCGATTTTCGAGTTTAAATAGGAAATCTGAGTTTTTGATCAGTTTATAAAGTTCAAAATATTTTTATTTATCATATAAAATATGTAGCAAAAAGTTTGGTATCAAAATTTTATGTAAAACTCATTTTATAGGCCAAAAGGGCACAACCGACAATTACCGAATCAAAGCTATAACCCTATGTTATGCTCAGCCTAAAAATAAATAAAAATCTTCAAAAATCCCAAAATATTATTTTACATCAGTAGATAAAAAGTTTGGTATCAAAAATTGGGTTTAGATAGGCTTTATGCTAATTACGCCGTTTAATTAATAAAAAGCTTTATAATTACGCTATTGAGCATAACTCTTAATCTAGACCTCAAACTGATGTGAAAATTTAGGGACATGTTTATAAATCAGTAATAAAGATTATTGTCCTCTCACATTTTCAAAATTCTTGTTTTAAGGTCAAAAGGGCATATTGGTCAACATTTAGGCATATAACGGAAACATGCATATGAATCGGATAATTAATGAACCAAGTTGTATAATCACAGAGGGTTATACTAACATGTAACCTGGTCCTAATAAAGCTCTAAGGCATTTCTAAAATATGCTACAATGGGTCAGAACTGAAAGTCAAAGCAAAAGTCCACTTATGCGACTTTCGGTTCCGAACCGAGCTTAAACTGAAAATTGTCGGGTTGAACATGCTTAGACATGTTCTTACATTAATTACCAAGTTATATGAGTGATAAAACAGGTTTCATAGCTTCTACATTGTTAATTATGTGTTTATGCGAAAATTTACTTTTGTTGACTTTTTAAAATTAACTTTGACCAGACAATTGACCTAGTTAGAGTGGGAATCAGAGGGTGCCCTTTTAAGGGTTTATTACCCATATAATTACCAACTCAAAGCTACTTTCAATTCGAGAATTGACTCGACCATTAGTGATTAATCACTAAGTCAAACCTTAATTATGACGGTTTGACTTTGGGCCATTAAACTAATTAAACTGAATTACAGAAGCTAAGATGACTTACAATAGTCCTTAGCACGAGATTAGAACAGAGAGAAGGCTTCTTAAATGCCAAGAATGCTCTAGAGAGTTAGAACAAGGAAGATGTGCAAATGTAAGTTCACAAGTTGCAACAATGGATCTATTTATAGCCATGAATGGATCATGGAGATTGCTACAGGTGTTATTGCAACTTTAGGGATGAATACAAGTGTCTAGGGACATGTTTCAAGCAGCTAGAGGGTGGCAAACTTGCGGAATTTAGCAAACATGAAAGCTGCCATGTTAAAACACATATTTCTGAGCTGGCAGTCCATCGCGTCGCGCGACGGAGGAGTGCCTCAGGTGGTGGCGCAGCGCCAGGGGGTAGGGGACCAGCAAACAAGTTTCAACAAATGACATTTTCACCCCTGGACCTTCTAAAGCGTAATTTCTTCCATTTTAAGCACTTTTAACCCATGAAATTTATATTTCTATGATCCATGAGATATAACCAAACATCGTTAGGCCCGGTTTTGTTAAACGATAACCGAAAACACAAGTTTTGCCTCGTTGACGCTTCTAACCCCTTAATTACGAAAGTTAGCGTATCTTTCTCATACGATATCGAAACCTTGTGAAATTTTTACCACTTATTCTTGGGAGTATAATTAATCGTTACAAGGCTCCGGGTTCGCTAAAAGGTCACTCAGAGGTATAACTTAAACATGTTGACACATTTAACCCTCGCGTCTTGTAAACTTTCACTTTCTTCCACAAACGGTTTCACACGCTTCATGATTCATTCGTTTAAGGGTATAAACATCGTGTAAGGTTGTTGAAAGGCAAAATTATCAAATGTTGACACTTTGTATCCTTATATACATATACTTTCTTCGTTTGTCAACTTTAGTCCCTCATATTCAATTTGTTACACGTTTAAAGTCCATGGCACGTGTCGATACTATATTGGACATGATTTTACGAGGTGTTACATCCTCACCCCCTTAAAAGAAATCTCGACCTCGAGATTTACTGAAATAAATGAGGGTACTTCTCTTTCATTGTGGACTCTACCTCCCACGTATACTCGGGACCTCTACGGGCATCCCATTTAACCTTTACAATTGGTACCTGCTTCCTTCGAAGCTTCTTATCCTGTCGATCCTCAATCGACAAAGGTTTCTCAACAAATTTCAGGCTCTCATCTATGTGCACATTCGTATGTGGTATGACTAGTGATTCATCAGCTAGACATTTCTTCAGATTGCAGATGTGGAATACATTATGAATACCACTGAGCTCTTCAGGCAAATTTAACTTATAAGCCACTGTTCTGACACATTCGATGATCTCGAATGGTCCTATATATCTTGGTCTTAACTTTCCTTTCTTACCAAATCGCATTACCCCTTTCCAGGGAGATACTTTCAGTAACACTTTGTCACCTACCTCAAATTTTAAAGGTTTACGCCTTTTATCCGCGTAGCTTTTCTGCCTATCCCTGGCAGCTTTGAGACGATCTCTTATCTGTATAATTTTGTCTGTCATCTCCAGGACTATATCAGGTCCTGTTAGTTGGACATCTCCAACTTCTGCCCAGCAAACGGGCGTTCTGCACTTTCTTCCATACAGAGATTCAAAAGGTGCAGCTTGAATACTGGAATGATAGCTATTGTTATATGAAAATTCGATCAATAGAAGATGATCATCCCAACTTCCACCTAAGTCAATAACACAAGCTCGTAACATATCCTCAAGTGTCTGTATAGTACGTTCACTTTGACCATCTGTCTGAGGATGATATGCAGTGCTGAAATTTAATCGAGTGCCTAGGGATTGCTGGAAGCTTTTCCAGAAATGCGATGTATACCTTGTATCCCTATCAGAGATGATAGACACTGGCACTTCGTGGAGAGATACAATCTCGTCCACGTACAGCTAAGCTAACTTATCTGAGCTGTGTGTCTCCTTAATAGGTAAGAAGTGGGCTGACTTAGTCAGTCTATCCACTATAACCCAAATAGTGTCATTTCCTCGCTTTGTCTTTGGTAACTTAGTAATTAAATCCATAGTTACCATTTCCCACTTCCAGGTGGGAAGTTCAGGCTGTTGTAGCAGACCTGACGGCTTCTGATGTTCTACTTTAACTTTAGCACATGTCAGACATTTGGCCACATAAGTGGCTATAGACTTTTTCAAACCTATCCACCAATAATTTGCCTTCAAATCCTGGTACATCTTATCACTACCAGGATGAACAGAATACTTAGAACTGTGGGCTTCTTGGAGGATAACATCACGAAGTCCTCCATAGATTGGAACCCATATTCGTCCATTCAATATTAGGATTCCATCCTTGCCATATGATAACTGCTCAGCAGTTACTCCCAACTTTTCATTCGGGTAGTTGGCTTCTAATACAACTTCCTTCTGGGTGGCTAACAATCTTTCATTCAAGTTGTTCTTTAATTCAATGCTCTTGGCATTGATTCTAATGGGCTTAACCCTTCCTTCCTACTTAAGGCATCGGCGACCACATTTGCCTTGCCTGGATGGTATCGGATTTCACAATCATAGTCATTCAAAGTCTCCATCCATCGTCGCTGCCTCATGTTCAGATCCTTTTGGTTGAATAAGTGTTGAAGGCTTTTATGATCAGAATAGATCACACACTTGGTGCCATATAAATAATGTCTCCACAGTTTCAGTGTAAATACAACGGCACCCAACTCCAAATCGTGGGTGGTGTAATTCTTCTCGTGCACTTTTAGTTGTCGGGAAGCGTATGCAATAACTTTACCTTTCTGCATTAGCACACATCCCATGCCAGTGTGTGATGCGTCGCAGTAAACCACAAATTCTTCAATCCCTTCAGGCAATGTCAACACAGGAGCATTGCTTAACTTCTGTTTAAGAGTATCGAAAGATTCTTGCTGCTTAGGACCCCAATCAAACTTAATATTCTTCCTAGTCAACGAAGTTAGGGGTGCTGCAATCCTTGAGAAATTTTCAATAAAACGCCTATAATATCCTGCCAGACCTAAGAAGTTGCGAATCTCTGTGGGCGTCTTCGGCTCTTGCCAGTTCATGATAGCTTCAATCTTAGCGGGATCCACCTGGATACCACGATCACTAACCATATGTCCAAGGAATTAGACTTCACGAAGCCAAAATTCAGACTTTGAAAACTTGGCGTAGAGCTTTTCTTGTTGAAGAAGTTTAAGAATACAACGAAGATGCTTCTCATGGTCAGCTTGATTCTTTGAATAAATGAGGATGTCATCAATGAAGACAATGACAAACTTGTCCAAGTAAGGTTTGCAAACGCGATTCATGAGATCCATAAACGCTGCTGGTGCATTAGTGAGCCCGAACAGCATCACTAACAATTCGTAGTGACCATAGCGAGTTCTAAATGCAGTCTTGTGCACATCTTCATCTCTAACCTTCAGCTGATGATAGCCTGACCTTAAGTCAATCTTGGAGAAGTAACTTGCTCCTTGCAGTTGATCGAACAGATCGTCGATCCTGGGCAATGGATATATGTTCTTGATTGTAACCTTGTTTAGCTCACGATAATCGATGCATAGTCGCATCGATCCATCCTTCTTCTTCACAAACAGAATCAGTACTCCCCAAGGAGATGAGCTAGGCCTGATAAATCCTTTTGCCAAAAAATCATCCAACTGAGTTCTCAACTCTTTCATCTCCGTTGGGGCTAACCGGTAAGGTGCTCTTGCAACAGGTGCTGCTCCAGGTATAAAGTCAATTCTAAACTCCACTTGCCTATCTGGGGGGTAAACCAGGTAGTTCTTCAGGGAATACTTCTGGATATTCAGAGATGACAGGGATGTCTTCAACCTTGGGTTTTGGTTCATCGATAGTCACTTGTGCCATATAAATGACACAACCTTTCTTCATACACCTTGATGCCTTAAGCACAGGCACTTGCTTAGGCAACCCATACTGCGTATCTCCTTGTATGGTAAGTGGCTCACCATACGGAGTCTTGATCACCACTTGTTTCTTGTCACAAACAATCTGGGCTTGGTTATGAGATAACCAATCCATGCCTATCACTATGTCGAAACCAGCTAATTTCAAAGGAAGTAAGGATAACGGAAAGGAGTGGTTCCTAATGGATATAAAACATCCATCTAGCACAGTTGAGGCAGTTTCTAAGGTACCATCGGCCAACTCTACTTCATATTTCACGCTTAGGGTTTTAACAGGTAAATTCAACAACTTA
The DNA here is from genome assembly GCA_030545235.1 of Helianthus tuberosus. Lineage (NCBI taxonomy): Eukaryota > Viridiplantae > Streptophyta > Magnoliopsida > Asterales > Asteraceae > Helianthus > Helianthus tuberosus. The sequence goes on from CM060399.1 coordinate 114,332,351, forward strand.
CAAAACTTATCATCTACAAACGACTTATCCGCACCCGAATCAAATAACACCCTTGCATAAACATCATTTATAAGGAATGTACCTGTTATCACGTTATCATCCTGCACCGCTTCCCGTGCATCCATTCGAAAGACCCTAGCATTGGTCTTTTTGGTTTCCTCAGGTTTCTTGGCATACTTTGGGAAGTTGGACTTGATGTGCCCCTTTTCATTACAGTTATAGCACGTTGCATCCTTTATCTTCTTGCACTCTATCGTCTTGTGCTCACTTAACTTACAAACCCCACAAACTCTTGGCTGTGATTGGGATTTTGACTCGTATCTGCACCTCCCCAAATGGTGTTTCTTACAGATTTTGCATTTGGGCTTCTCGCCTGACTGCTGATCATCCTTTCTAAACCCGGAACTCTTCTTGTGATCAGAGTTCCCTTTGTGTTTCTTGTTTGCACGGTGCGAGTTATCATTCTCGTGCTTTCTCTTCTCAACATCAGAATGCCTAAGCGATCTCTGCCTGGCCGCATCTAGGGTAAGAGATAATGACAAATCAGCTACAGACCTAAAGGTAGTTGGCCGAGATGCCTTTATGCTTGCTTTGATCTCCGGGGCTAAACCCCCAATGAAACGGGCAATCCGTTTTGGTTCCGGTGTCACTAAGTATGGAACCAATCGAGACATAGTATTAAAACTCGTAAGATAAGCCTGACAGTCCAAATTCTTCATAACCAATGTCAGGAAATCGGTCTCGATCTTCTCAACCTCATGTTGAGGGCAGTAATTTTCTTTGTTAAGGGTAACGAACTGCTCCCACGACATGCCATACAAATGGACTTTTCCAGTAGCTTGGATTAGAGACCTCCACCAAGCTAGCGCTTCTCCCTTAAATGACTGAGATACAAACATCACAACGTCCCTATCAGCGCAACCACTGATATCAACTACAGTGTCCATTTAATCGAGCCAAGTCATACAATCGACGGCTCCTTTCTCCCCTGTGAAGTCTCTAGGCTTGCAGGAGATGAAATACTTATATGTACAAGACTTACCACGTGGTTCTTGTTTGAGCTCAATCTTCTTCGACGGAACACTATGCTGATTTGAGGAGTGATGATCGTCATCCCTCCTTGATCCATCATGTTTAGGAGGTGGCTTACTAGGAGCCTCAGAGTGAGTCTTAGGTTTAGAATGGGGTACTGATAAGGTCCTGCTTCGAGTACCACTCGACTCATTAAACTGTCTATCTATGGCCTTGGTAACAGCATTATTAATCAATGCTTGAAGTTCCGCACCAGTTATGTTGATCCTGGTGGTATCATGATTTTCCCTTGGGTGACTGTTGATTTCTTCAGACTCAGCCATGTAGCTTGATTGCTACATAAAAGGATGACAATAATCTCTTAGAGGTATATAATAGATTTGTCATCTTGTCAATTTATTAACCATGGTATTAAAGAACCATATTGGCTAATTTGTTAAGTATTTATTCAGGATTTTTCATTAATAATCCTTAGTTATAATTGAATATAATAACGGCACAAAAGGCCAAGTCACATGGACACATTTAAATTATAAGTCAAGATCTTATAGGATCGAGGTATTAAGGCTTGAATCATAGTTCATTACCTTTCTTGACAGGGAGTTGTAGGCTACGACTGTCTTTTGTCTTTTGTCTTATATGACAATAATTATGGCCCGTAGGCATTACATAACAAATGAATGTTTAATAATAAAGAAGGAATTGGAATAATCCAATATAAGGATGACGCGTGTGATTTTACGAATCACATCAGCCAGGAATGTTAACATGTTTTCAGATGTTAACAAGGATTTTAATCTTTTTAAACAGGTTTTACCATCATGGCCAGGTCTTATAATGATATGCAGGCTAGGTTATACCCTTTAAGATTCTTATTTAATATTTAAAGGCAGACCTTATAAAAGGAATGACATATTTTAGATTTATTTATTTCATACATTTTACATTTGTGCATATAATGACAAATAATTTAAATGATAACATGCCATTAATAATTTAAAAAGAGTACATTTTGCCCTAAACGTGACTTAACAGAAATAACCTGCCCACGCAGGGGCTAAACAGAAAAGACATGCCCACGCAGGGGCTAAACTGGAAATACAAGTCCTCGCAGGGACTGATTACAGAAACAGATGTCCACGCAAGGACTTGATTTAAGCATTAAAGAAATACAAATAAACAAATAAAGGATTTAATGATCCTTTTTGCTCTTCCCCTTGATTAAGCTCGCCAAACCTTTAAGAAATCCACGGTTGTTCCTACGCTCTTCTTGGACCTCCCGCTCAACCTGGCTCAATCTTTTGAGAACCTCCTGTTGTCGCTCTAGTGGTATCAATTGTGGCTGCGGCGGCTGCTGATGTTGCAGAGGTTGAGAAGGTGGCGGGTATTGGTACCCATAGGGTGGATACCAAGTCTGATATGGGACTCCAAAGGGCCCCTCGGGATGAAAAGCATTGTAGTTTCCCGCTACCAGGTATGGGTCAGCCTCGGCGTAGTTGTAGTTAGTATGGGCCGGCTGCTCGAAAGGGTTATACGCCGATACACCGGCGTACGTAGGAATTGGGTGGTTATAGCCTACTGGTGGCGGTGCGACTGGCGCAGACTCCACCTCAGAAACAGGGTTCGAAGGCCCACCCATTTGTGGGTCTTCGTATAGTGGCGGGTAATGACTGCCACTAGAATGTTGAGGGGTGCTGATATGGAGTCCCCCTCGCACAGACATCAGTGCGGTTGATCTTCTACGCCTCGGTGGCTCCGGAGGCTGTTGCTGCACTGGTGGCGGTGGCGGAGTAACCGCTACAAAGCACGAATCCTCTGAGGGATCCTGCTGTTGCTGCTGCGGCGATGAGTGGTAACTGGGAGTAAACACCCAGTCGTACTGGTTAAACCTCGCCTCGTAGCTGTCGGGACCACTATAAGGTGATCCAAGAAAGGATGACCCATCCGAAATCTCGATGGGGTGAGTAGGCGTTCCAGTTGGCGGTTGGCGGTTGGGCAGGTTCCGGATCTTTGTCCATATCCATGGAGAAATGGTCCTCTGGTCCCAACTAGGTTATAACCCATTGGCTCTTCAACTAGGTTTTCCGGGTTGAACCGGCTTTGGAAGTAGGGTGTTGGGTCTTTGAAGGGTGAGTTGTGGCTTTGGAGGGGTATAAAAGAACGGTGCGAGTTGTGGGGCTCGTTCTCCGACTGAGGCCCGTAAGAGTTTTGGTAAGATGGTGAGGAGCTCAGCGAGACTGAACGCCTCGCGGGTTCTAAAGAGGTCCTCCAGTTTTACTGAGGACTTTTGCTTGAAGAGTCTGATGGAGTTCGCCGGTGTGATGGCCCGGCCTCGTGATCGTTGGGGCGATGAATGGCCCCCTGCCTCTACCTTTTCCTCTGATTCTTGGTGGCATCTTTTTGAACCTGTCAAAACAAACAAAGGACACAACAAGGAAAAATAAAGGACAAAATTAGAATAAAGCAAATTTGGATTAGTCCTAAGTTCTTTGTCTAGACTCGGAAGTCGAGGAATGTTCAAACTGTGTCATTGAGATTAAACACAAAAGGCTAGTGTTTAATTCACTCAACGTTGGGTTTGATACCAACCTGTCACACCCCAAAATTTCCATGTATTACCGGTGGGCCGGTGGGGAGTATTACAAAAACGGTTGTAAGGATCCACAGGCGGATCAAAAGTTTAAAAGATCATTGTTTAACATATTTATAACATCTAAGCTTGCAAGACTCTTTATTGATGCTAGGAGTAGCCAGCCTATTCCATTTAGTACCTGCACTTAGCCTTTTAGGAAAATACGTCAGTTTACACTGGTAAATACAATTAACCGAATCATTTTGAAAATGTTTATGAAAATTGATTTGAATGCACATGGCACAAAACATCTTTTATAACTTGGGATAATTATTTATATAGAAACCTGTAAAAGAATTACATGTTCGTTATACGTTCAGTAGCCAGGGCTGAATACCGGGTTAAAGATTAAAAGTCACACCACATGATATAATCCCGCGGCGAGTTAATCTCAATTCCGTCGGTTATACCTTTATATATATATATATATGCACCGTCAGGTGTATGCCTACACCCCGTGCTTAGGTCGTGGCCATTTCAATGAATGATGCCAAGGATATCCGGGACATGGTCATTAACCCCCCAAAGGTTTTAAGCAAACAAAACAATTTAAAAGGGTCATCTCGATAATTTAACATTCATATGATTAACAATTCAATGCCCGACCAAGCGGTATTTTATATACCGTACCCCAAGCCCGTATAAGGGAAAATAAGTTAAAAGTATTTACCTGAGCAAGTATATATAAAAATCAGCAAGTGCAAGTAGCTTTTACTGGGCTCCTAATCTGGAACGAAGGTTTTAATAACCTATTAGATTCCTAACGGGTCTTAATTATGTCTAAACTTAGACCGGTTAGTTTTAAAGGAAGATATACGGTTCAAAACACACGATTAAGCGAAGACCGGATCAGAATGTGGTTTAGACCCGACAAGTTTGTATACTTGTATAATATGGGTAAACTAAACACATTCTGGATTTTGAGATAAAAATGATAAGGTTTGACCCGTTTCGGCTAACTTATGCAAACTAGTTACATAAACCGCACCGAACGCGAATAATGCGTAACGGGTAACCAAAAGAGTCATGAACAGGTTTCCTAAGTTAATATGCCTTAAATATGTTGTGATATCAGTAAGATACCTTCCATTATGCCCAAATTGGATTTAAAATCAAATTATGCCCCGTAGGGGTATTTTGGTCATTTTAAAGGTTATAAAAGAGTTTAAATACTAATCTGAGTTTCAGATCAGATATAATCAGTAAAAATATTTATTTTTATAAGTCATAATAGTAGGGTATTGCATATATGTAAAATTTACCTTTAATAACTAAACTATGCACCGTATGGGCATTTTTGGTAATTTCACATAAGCTTTAAAGGTCAAAATTAGAATTCTGAGTTCAAAACTTTTGCTTACTGTTTAATTATAAAAATTTACTTAAAACATCAGTAGGTATTAAGTTTCATATGCCAAAAATAGTTTTAACTCATACTATGCGCTTAAAACGCGTAAAAGTCGGTTTTAAGCGATTTTCGAGTTTAAATAGGAAATCTGAGTTTTTGATCAGTTTATAAAGTTCAAAATATTTTTATTTATCATATAAAATCAGTAGCAAAAAGTTTGGTATCAAAATATTATATAAAACTCATTTTATAGGCCAAAAGGGCTCAACCGACAATTACCGAATCAAAGCTATAACCCTATGTTATGCTCAGCCTAAAAATAAATAAAAATCTTCAAAAAACCCAAAATAATATTTTACATCAGTAGGTAAAAAGTTTGGTATCAAAAATTGGGTTTAGATAGGCTTTATGCTAATTACGCCGTTTAATTAATAAAAAACTTTCTAATTACGCTATTGAGCATAACTCTTAATCTAGGCCTCAAACTGATGTGAAAATTTAGGGACATGTTTATAAATCAGTAATAAAGATTATTGTCCTCTCACATTTTCAAAATTCTTGTTTTAAGGTCAAAAGGGCATATTGGTCAACATTTAGGCATATAACGGAAACATGCATATGAATCGGATAATTAATGAACCAAGTTGTATAATCACAGAGGGTTATACTAATATGTAACCTGGTCCTAATAAAGCTCTAAGGCATTTCTAAAATATGATATAATGGGTCAGAACTGAAAGTCAAAGCAAAAGTCCACTTATGCGACTTTCTGTTCCGAACCGAACTTAAACTGAAAATTGTCGGGTTGAACATGCTTAGACATGTTCTTACATTAATTACCAAGTTATATGAGTGATAAAACAGGTTTCATAGCTTCTACATTGTTAATTATGTGTTTATGCAAAAATTTACTTTCTGTTGACTTTTTAAAATTAACTTTGACCCGACATTTGACCTAGTTAGAGTGGGAATCAGAGGGTGCCCTTTTAAGGGTTTATTACCCATATAATTACCAACTCAAAGCTACTTTCAATTCGAGAATTGACTGGACCATTAGTGATTAATCACTAAGTCAAACCTTAATTATGACGGTTTGACTTTGGGCCATTAAACTAATTAAAACTGAATTACAGAAGCTAAGATGACTTACAATGGTCCTTAGCACGAGATTAGAACATAGAGAACGATTCTTAAATGGCAAGAATGCTCCAGAGAGTTAGAACAAGGAAGATGTGCAAATGTACGTTCACAAGTTGCAACAATGGATCTACTTATAGCCATGAATGGATCATGGATATTGCTACAGGTGTTATGGCAACTTTAGGGATGAAAACAAGTGTCTAGGGACGTGTTTCAAGCAGCTAGAGGGTGGCAAACTCGCGGAATTTAGCAAACATGCAAGCTGCCTTGTTAAAACACATATTTCTGAGCTGGCAGTCCGTCGCGTCGCACGACGGAGGAGTGCCTCAGGTGGTGGCACAGCACCAGGGGGTAGGGGACCAGCAAACAAGTTTCAACAAATGACATTTTCACCCCATGGACCTTCTAAAGCGTAATTTCTTCCATTTTAAGCACTTTTAACCCATGAAATTTATATTTCTATGATCCATGAGATATAACCAAACATCGTTAGGCCCGGTTTCGTTAAACGATAACCGAAAACACAAGTTTTGCCTCATTGATGCTTCTAACCCCTTAATTACGAAAGTTAGCGTATCTTTCTCATACGATATCGAAACGTTGTGAAATTTTTACCACTTATTCTTGGGAGTATAATTAATCGTTACAAGGCTCCAGGTTCACTAAAAGGTCACTCAGAGGTATAACTTAAACATGTTGACACATTTAACCCTCGCTTCTTGTAAACTTTCACTTTCTTCCACAAACGGTTTCACACGCTTCATGATTCATTCGTTTAAGGGTATAAACATCGTGTAAGGTTGTTGAAAGGAAAAATTATCAAATGTTGACACTTTGTATCCTTATATACATATACTTTCTTCGTTTGTCAACTTTAGTCCCTCATATTCAATTTGTTACACGTTTAAAGTCCATGACACGTGTCGATACTATATTGGACATGATTTTACGAGGTGTTACAGTTGTTGAGCCCACTGCTCAAGGTGATCACAGCAACAAAAAAACTGTTGTGAAACCCACACCTAAAACCACCAAAAGACCAAAACAGAAAAAATCACAAAAGCCCCCAAAACCCACAAAAAGGTAACTCTGGAAGATGAGATCCCAGAGATTATACCAGTGATAACACCAAAGTCACCAATAACCACTGCTACTACTTCCTCACAGCAGTTGGATGAAACATCTCAACTTGAGCCTCAAACTCCTCCTGCTTCTTCTTCTCAAAAAGATCAGGTTGTAAGAACAGGGACTCCACATTATGATGCTCTGGAATCACTTGATTCCATCATCCACAGCCCAGCTCCCGGGACAAATTCTCTTTCTACACCCATACTCACTGCTCAAATTCCACCACAAATATTACCCTTGTTGGATGCACTTGATATAGCTCAGACAGAAATCAGTTCTTCTCAACCACCTGTCACTAAGAATATGCCACAACAAGTGACTGAGTCTGAGCTCCCTATCATTGCTAACCCACCAACAACTGAGGAGGTTACACTGCAGGAAGTACAAGTACTTCCTGTCAGTAGTTCAAGTGGAGCAGCTACTACAAGTGTTGAACCCACTGGTTTACACTTGGCCAGTAGTTTCATAAGTGAGACTCCATTGAAGGCAATTTCTTCTTTGGGAACCAGAGTGTTTCCAGTATTCACTGGTTCACTAAAACTGGTTACCCCTACTGAAGGAAGAAGTCCCCAGTACCAAGAAAAAGGGGCATCAGTGGATGATTTCTGGGAAACTTTCCCCAAGTCAACCACTGATACAACCACTGCCAGTGGGAAATCAGATGATCCCATTAACTTGGGTGATGGTTTAATGTACAAAGAATTGACGGAGAGGGTTGATAAACTAGACACATCTGTTGCAGACATCAAGTCTATGCTGCAACAGTTGTTACAAGAACAAAAGGCACCACCCACTGCTGCACCAGCTGCAACATCTGCTCCATTCTCTGCTCCTACTCCCACTGAGCTATGGAGTTTATTTCAACCTATGCTTCACAAACAAAGAGAATATGCTGATCAACAACATGAAGTTCAAATTCAGAAGATCAGAAATTTAATGGAAGCAAGGTTCAAGGATACACAAGCAGATATCAAGGCAATTAAGGCCCACTTGTTTCAAACCACTAGCACTGCTCCTCCTTCATTAATTTTTGTTGATAATCCTCCAAATGATGCCAAAAAGGGGGAGAAAGTTAAGAAGAAAAAGGGATATGAAGATGGTCTTTACATTGAACCAGATGCAAAATCTAGTCTGGTTGCAGAAATCCCTAGGCCAGATGGTTTCAAAATGGTTGATGTAACCTTAAATGCTTTTGCTGATGAAAAGGCTAGGCTGAAAAAGGATATGGAGGCAAAGGGTAGATCAAGGTTTGAGTAGGAGAAGAAAGTTTTAATGGAAATGGAAGAACAGGGTACTTCTGAGCCCAAGGATGAGCAGGAAAATCCTAAGCCTAAAAGAAGACAGCTCACTAGAAAAGTGAGGCAGCCCAAATCCACACCTTCCAGAATCACAAAACATACTCCCCAAACACCCAAAAGCTCCTCTCATCAAACCTCCAAACCAACAGATGTTAAAACACCTGTTGTATCAACAGTTGTTGGTACTTCAATAGTTCAACAGCTGTTACCCCAACAACTGCCCCCAATACTACATCAACACACACTTCTACCACTGCCCTCACCATACAATAAACAGACAAATTACAAACAAAACCACCATTACAAAAGCCACCTGCCAAAACGCAGAAGACATCAGATGATACATCATCTATTGTAATGAAAATAGTGGTTGAAACACCAGTTGTTTCAACAGCTGTTAGTCAGCCACCTACCACTTCAATCACCACCACTCAAATCACCACCTCTCAACCCACCAAAACACCACCAACCTCTCCTAAACCCAAAAGGAGAAGGATAATACTGGAAGATGACTCTTCACCACCTCCAACATCTTCACAAACACTGACCCTTGCTAACATTCCAAACTCTGATCCACTCTCTTCAGTACAAGCTTTTAATCCAAACACTGCCATTACTCCTGCAGGAGTCCAGTATCCATTAGATCTTCCAGCAGTTAGAGAGGAGATAAAATCCTTCTACTCAGAAGATGATCCAGCAAAAAGGAACCTGCCATCTCTTCAAGGTTATCCTAGGCCTAATAACATAGAAGAATATTTGAAGTTAAAGGCACAACAAGCAGAGGATATCTCTAAAAGAAATGCAAAGGGAAAATCTGACAAAGAGATTCAAAGATACTTTCAATACCTGCTCACTCAAGTCAGAACCTTGGAGCAGTTTTCAAAAGAACTTTGTCAGAAACTATCAGAAAGAGATGATGAAAGCCTGAGAAAAGATTACATTGACTACATTATGGCATTCAAGAAATACAGGGCAGAAAAGGCTCAATATAAAGAATGGACCATTGGTGAGCTTAAAGAGGAGTTAGAAAGAGTGCAAAAGATGAACAATGACAAAGTAAAACATACTCCTCCTGTTTGGTCAAAGTACAAGAAAAATGTCCCAGAAAAGGCTTTAATGCTGAGGAGAATGAAAGAAGAAGTTATTGCTGCTGATTATGGGTCAAGGAATCAGGTTAGCAGGTGGAAAGAAGAAAAGGTGTTGGCCACCTACAAAAGTTTGGAAGAGTTGAGAAAAAGAGATCACACTGCTCCTCAAAAGCCTATTTGTCCTGAAGCAGTGGTTCCAGTTAGACAACAAAAACTGCATATCAAAAGATCCACTACTCTACCTGCTGCCATCCTTTATCAAAGAAGGAAACAAAAGCAGATGGATGAAGAAACAGCAGAAGATATAGCACAAGGGGATTACATTATAAAAATGGTCCTTCAGCAGATGATAGCAGAAAATCCTGAATTGGCAAAAGCTACAAACACTGCCCAACCAGTCATCACCAGGCCACAATCTCCAAACTCGTCATCAATAAAACCTCTCCCAAGAAATCCACTGGATTCAAAAATACTAAAGTGGAAATCTGACAAACAGACCCACGTATTGACTTTGCTCAAATCCAGTGGTGAGGTCAAGAACATATCAAGGGAACAAGCACTGGGCCTGGGTGTTGAAGATCTGCAAGATCTCCTTGATCTTACACTGTGCAGGGATGAGGATGATACAGATTCCTTGGACTTTGAATTACAATTCAAAGGACAAGTCAGGGAATTATTGATGAGGCAATAAAGATACAGAATAATGAAGGGTTTTGGCATCATCTGTTCCAGGGGGAGATTGTTGGGATTGAACCCTACCAAAGGAACAGATGATAAAAGCCAAAACTGGATCAGAACAGTGGATTCACAGTAAGCAGTGCTTATGCAAAGACTTTCCCCTTGACAGTGGCTCTAACAACTGATAGTCTCCAAACACTGATCATCTCACCCGCTGATAGGCCAAGCACTAATGAAGATTAAAGAATTGAAGCTCTATCTACTGATGTCTCCTAAGTACTGTTGAAGATTAAAGCACTGCCCATTCAAGGACTGGTCAACTTTAAAAATCTAAAAAAATCAAAAAACACAAAAAAAAAATTAATATTTTTTACATTAAAATCGCTACTTTTAGTAGAAAAAAAGAAATTTTTGCTACTAAAAGTAGCTATTTTTTATAAAAAATATTAAAAAAAATTGTGTGTTTTTTAGCTATTTTTATGTATTTTTTGTTGTGTTCACATTGGTTCTCGCAATAAAGGATGGTTCCTGACGGATCCTTCTCCTATATATATTTGGGCTTATTTGATGTAATTAATCATTTGTGTCATTTGTGGCCTGGGTTAATAATTTGATCCAACATTTTTGAAGCCCACAGGTGGAAAAAGCTAGAGACATAAACAGGAGGATTCACACAAGGAAAACAAGGACCTATGGGAGTCTGAAATAAAATAACTAATAGAACTGAAGTGGAAATATATTCAACTCATCATTTTGGCAACTGGGGAGTATGGAAGGCGAGAAATGAGAGCATATTCGGTGGAAAAGAGTAAACATTGACGTGATATTTTGGGAGGTACAAGCAACTACATTTCTATGGATCAAGAGCCGAGCAAAGAGAAGTAATTTGGAATGGAGCAAATGGGTAAAACTCGAGTTGATGAAATAAAAACTGTAGTTTCATTGTTTTCTTTCTTTCTTACTACTGTATTTGCTCAAGTTTCTGTTTTGTAGTTCAGTGAGGCAAATGCAAGTATTGGGTGGTTGGCTTAGTAGCTTGCTAACCATATGTAATTTGCGGAACAATTTTTTGTGGTTTTGAATAAGAGTATATAATTTACCGTTAAAAAATAGAACTGAAGTGGGCTATAAATGGAACCAATTTAAATTATTAGTGGGCTGGAAAAACAAGGATTGGGTTGGAACAGGACTAAAAAGAAGAAGTTTGGGCCAGCAATTAACAAAATAGCGGACCGCACTAAAAATTAATTAGGCTTATCTTAATTTGTTGTACTGACCTAGCTAGCCTAGGGAGAAAACGGCAGAATCGAAGGCAAATAGTTTTTTAGGAACCACTTAACAAGTGTGTAATCTCACCACATGATGCTCGTAGTAACGATACCCTACTTATTCTAGCTATATAGGTTAATTAGGTTTTTGTATGACTTGAACGACAATCATCATTTTCTTTTCCACATCATGATAAATATGGTTTAATGTGTATGATTATATTATTATTTGCAAGGTTATGCTTTAAAGGACAATTGACTTGAATGTGGGTGAATCATGCTTTAACTTGAATTTTGTGATAGATTTTTTTTTGTTAATATGACATGATAGGAGCAGAACATGGTGTGATGAAACATAGCGGTGGTTGAATAAGGCGTATCATTTAGCGTGAAGGTGGTAGATAAAAATGGTAAAATATTGAGGAATGGTATTGAAGTGTCTAAATTTCACATGGTAAAGTTAAAGCTCACATTAAGATATATGAATATTATAATTGTCTCACTACTAGAAAATTACATATTTTCCTACAAAAATTTCTCATAAATTTCTCACAACTCAAATTTTGTTACAAGTTTTCTACAGTTTTATAACAAAAAAAAAAAAAAAAAAAACCGAAAACATTTTTAGAATTTTCCAACAAAATTTCCACACAACAACCATTTGTAGCAATTTCGTCACTACATTTATTAGCTTTACGACAAAATTCAGACAAAATAAATAAAATTTCTAAATTTGTCGGAAAGTTGTAACAAATTGATACCGTTTGCTACATATTTTGGACAAAAAAAGTTAATCTATTTTTCATTTCTTAAGTTTTGAAAAGGAAATAATTTAATAAAAAAATTTAATTGTAGGAAATTCGTAGTGCTACAGATTTCCTATAAAAAACTTAATTTATTTGTAATTATTCATTTTCTTAAAAATAACAAAATTTAAAATAAAATGTCAAATTTGTCGACAATTTGTAGCAAACTAACACCATTTACTACAGATTTCCAACAAAAAAATTATTTTATTTGTTATTTATCAATTTTAGAAAAATAAATAATTTTTAAAAATAAAATGTCAAATTTGTCAAAAATTTGTAGCAAACTAACACCATTTACTACAGATTTTCTATAAAAAGGTTAATTTATTTTTTATTTATCAATTTTATAAAATAAAAAAATTTAAAAAATAAATGTCAAATTTGTCGAAAATTTGCAGCAAACGAACACCATTTACTACAGATTTCCTACAAAAAAAAGTTATTTTATTTGTTACTTATCAAATTTAGAAAAATAAATAATTTAAAAAAATAAAATGTCAAATTTGACAAAAATCTGTAGCAAACTAACACCATTTACTACAGATTTCCTACAAAAAAGTTATTTTATTTGTTATTTATCAATTCTAGAAAAATAAATAACTTTTAAAAATAAAATGTCAAATTTGTCGAAATTTTGTAGCAAACTAACACTATTTACTACAGATTTCCTATAAAAAGGTTAATTTATTTTTTATTTATCAATTTTAGAAAAATAAAAAATTTTAAAAAATAAATTCAAATTTTTCAAAAATTTGTAGCAAAGTAACACCTTTACTACAGATTTCCTACAAAAAAAGTTATTTTATTTGTTACTTATCAAATTTAGAAAAATAAATAATTTAAAAAAAATAAAATGTTAAATTCGTCAAAAAATTGTAGCAAACTGATCCCACTTGCTACATATTTCCTACAAAAACCGTTATTTATTTTTTATTTATAAATTTTAACAAAATAAATAATTTTAAAAATTAAAATGTTAAATTTTTCGTAAATTGTAGCAAACTAACATAAGTTACTACATATTTCCTACAAAAAGGTTATTTTATTTGTTCTTTATCAATTTTAGAAAAATAAATAATTTTAAAAAATAAAATGTTAAATTTGTCATAAATTTGTAGTAAACTAACACTCACAGACTTCCTAAAAAATATAATTTTAAAAGAATAAAATGTTGATATACCATGTCATACTATATGATATAGTATACTATACTATAGTATACGATATTATACAATATTGTACGATACCATAGAATCCTATATGATACTATATGTACAATACCATAGAATCCTATACTATACTGTACTTTACTATATTATACTATACTATACTATACTATAATATATACTATATTATACTATACTATACTGTACTGTACCGTACCGTACCGTATCGTACCGTACCGTACCTTACTGTACCATACCATACCATACCATACCATACCATACCATACCATACCATACCATACCATACCATACCATACCATACCATACCATACCATACCATACCATACCATACTATACTATATCATACTATATCATACTATACCATACTATATGATACGATACCATACAATGGTACAATACTATACTACACAACACGACACTATACTATACGACCCTATACTACACAACACGACACTACAGTATACTATACGATATCGTACCATACCATACCATACCATGTCATGCCATGCCATGCCATGCCATACCATACAAATACTATACCATACCGTAGCATACTAAACGATATAGTATACTATACTTTACACGATACTATATTGTACGATGCGATACGATCCTATACCATACAACACAACACTATACTATACGATCCTATACTATGCAATATGCCACAACACTATACTATACGATACTATATTGTTCAATTCGATCCTATAGTATACTATATGATAGCATACCGTAATATATCGTACCATACCGTACCGTACCATACCGTACCGCACAGTACCATACTGTACCATGCTATACAATATAGTATAGGATACTATTCTGTATTGTACAATAAGATACGATCCTATACTGTATAACACTACACTATGGTATAATGTACTATAATACACTATGGTAAACTTTACTGTAATGTTTTCTACTATACTATATTCTACTATACCATGCTATGCCATGCTGTGCTATGCTATGCTGATGCTATACGATACGATACGATACGATACGATACGATACGATACGATACGATACGATACGATACAATACAATACTATATTATAGAAAATAATAATAATAATATTAAAATGAATATCGTTACATAATAGAAAATGGTTGTGTGTATATCTATTATTTATATTTGTTTTGATTATTTGTTTTATTTATGACATTTTTACCTTAATTTTTTGCAGACCAAGTATAGATGGTGTCATGAGCTGAGCAGGCCATATATGATACATTTATCGACGTGCTCAAAAGTCAATTTAGAGTTATCATGAGAAATTTGAGAGAAAAATCTAAACAAAAAGCTAAGGATGCAAGGCGTAAAGTACCAGTTAAAGGATACGATATTGCTACCCTATTAGAATTTCCACCTGATGGGTTTCCCTTTGAAAAATGGCGAAGGATGTGTGAGGTACGGAATTCAATAATTTTTATTCTAAATTTTAAATTCTATATATATATATATATATATATATAGACACATATACATAGCGGGTTGGGTTACGAGTCAAAATAGGTTGGTGTAGGTCAAAACTGTTGGTGTTTATGAGATTATCACTTGGTTTTGTGCTTCAAATTATTAAGTTTTTTTAATTTTAAATAAATATAGAGATAGATTCTTGTACAAACCAAGTATTTTGTAAAAAAAGTGAGAATAGATCATTGCTACACATTATCAAGATTCATGGTCAAGATCTAATTTGCTAATCAAATAGTAACTGCTTGATTTTTTAATTATAATAACTACTTGATCGCTCTGCTATTTGTTCATCCAATTCGGCAATCACGACTTGTAAATCATCTAGTCATTTGGCAAACAAAAATCCACTTACCTAAGCTACGGGCGGATTTCTATAACCCTTATTTGACGATATTGCCCTTGCTCAAAAAATAACTATTTACTATAAAGTGTGTGTGTGTGTGTTTGTGTGTATATATGCTACCTATTAGGGTTGGTCCTTGGTTATGGTTTATCACCAAATTGTCGGTATCGAGTCGGTTCGGTTTATCATTCTCACACCCCTTTACAAGGCGGAAGCACGAGGTGTGATCCTGAAAGGTTCTCATGGCATACGATAAGTATACATACTACATGAATGTAAAACAACTCCATATTGCCATTGATAGTTTAATATCACTAACAAAAGTTAAGTTTAAGTTTACAACCCAACATGAGATAATTGTTTAAAAAGTTCACAACTTCATTTCAAAAACAAATATCAAGGTTTTGTCCATTATATCTCCGTAGGAGGCGGAATATAACAAACAAATCCTACAAAAGTGGCAACGGAGCATCGACACATAATAACTTGAAACATAAACGACCATCTTGAGCAAGGAGACCCCGCATACATCCACTTAGTTCCTTGAAATACATGTAAATTTTGGAAAATCGTCAACAAAAGTTGGTGTGAATTCATGCAGTATTGTGTAAAACATTTAAGTATTGTTGTAAGAATCATGGTATGTAAGTTGTAAAAATGTACTTGAAAATGTATTATGTAAATGTAAGGAAATGCAGATCGTTAATGTTTAGCTAGGACATTAACATTTGTCACAACATAGGAAGCATCCAAACTATAGGCATTTTTTTTGTCGATTTACGACTCGAGACACAAAAACACTCTAGGTAGAACGTGGCCCAGAGTGTGGCTGCCTGAAACCCATTAGATCTAACATTTTGTTCCACGGTCTAGGTATATAGTTGATTAATGGTGCTTAAGTCTCACCCTATTCGTCACATGATCTTTACGTCATTCCTTAGTTTTGTGTTCTACATACCAAAGTACATGTATTTTCCCTAAGTTTAGAAAACAAGAAAATGTTTAAAAGTGGGGACATGAACTCACAGTTTTGCGTATTCTGCGTCGTAAACTTCATCGGCTTGTCTCGTAGGCGTCGTAACCTATACGTGTTCTATGTAGTTAATCACTAGACGTGTAACACAGTACAAGTCTCCATCTTAAGTTTATGTATTTATTTTGTGTATGATCATCATTTGTGAGGGTCATGCCCTTGTTTGTCAGGTCTCGCCCGTTCGTCGCATTCTTGTAAATTTGAATTTGTATTGTTCACTTGTAAATATATATTTTACTTCCCAAAATATATATTTGTTTATGTAGTCTTTGACAAACAATAAGTGTTAAAAATAATCTATATTTTTAATTTGTCCAAAATATGTTACTTATATTATTTTCCAAAAAATAAATATAAGTATTTTGTTAAATAATATTTTCAATATTATTTTTGTGTAAGTATACTTAGGGAAGTATACTTGTATTTTTCATGTAAATACTTGTGTATTTTACATTATTTGACAAAAATCAATCGTTTGATTTTTAATACTTTCCGGATTTATATTTCTTAAAAATAATATTTTTTTAAGACTTGTGTGAAATATATATTTTGTTATGCTTGTAAAATATTTATATTTATTTTTGTCATTCACCCGATTTTTGTATAATTCTCATCATTTGGTAATAATCAAATATATTGTCCAAATATATATTTATGTCCAAGAATTGTCCAAGGTCCATATGTTTGAGGATTTTATATATATATTCTTGCATTTGTCCATACATTCTCTTATGAGGAATTTTTGTACACTTGTATCCTCAAGTATTCTTATTTATTTGTATGTGTATTTTGATGGTGATACTCCTTTGGAGTGTTTAGTGTATTTTCAAGTTTCTAATACAGTACTACATATAATACACATAATATACACTTAGCACAAAATTTGGTGACAACTAAATATATATATTTTTCACTAAAAATATACATACTTAATATTGAATTTTAACCTTGAAAAATCCTTATTTATTAGCTTGCAATTTTGTACAAAAATTAGGAAACCTTAGCAAATATTTTAGGTGAATTTTTGGGGATTAAGTTTCACCAAAACTTATATTTTTCTAAGTGTCAAAATTTTATATAGTTTCCCCTAAAAATGGAGGTTTCTCATGTTTTCAAAACACGTGTTTATTTTCTTTTCAACACCAAAATCAATTTCCAAACAACATCACAAGTTACTTACACTAATTTCATCATATAAAACCTTATGATGAACTTGATTTTTTGTTAAAAATGGGTAGTCTTTTAGATCCACACTTTACATACATAAATCTTTCAAAAACAAGTGTTCTTGTTAAATTTTAACAAACTTTTTTAAGAAGCTTAGTTTCATAAGTTGTTCATCCATAAACTTTATCACTACAAGATCACAAGAATCATACTTTAAAACCATTTTTCATGTTCACATAAAGACTTTTCAAGTTCATTTTCAAGTTTAACCATGGATCTTTCAAGATCCATGCTTAAACTTGTTAGATCTAAGCTTCTAACAAGCTTTAACATGATTGATCTAACTAAAAACACAAGATTCTACATTCACAACTTCATCACATACATCAAACAACTTCAAAACAACATGATTTCACTTAGATTATGTTAGATCTTTATGTTACCATCTTTTAAAGTTTAGTTTCTTTGATGGTGTGACTTATACATACTAATAACATGAAGTAAATTAGTGTTTAGAAAGCTTACTACTAGCTCTAGTGGCTAGGGAAGTGGCACAAACAAGATGAAGATGAAAATAGAAGAAATTGAGAGGTTAAAAGTTTCACAAGAAGGTCCTTCCACTTCTAACACTTGTAGCTTCCTTAGATAGCCTCCATACACCTTTTTTATGCTTGAAATGGTTGTAAGATGGTTGAAAATGGATGGGGTGTGGTGGTGGTATGTGGCCGTGAGCAAGAAGAAGGGAGGATGAAGAAAGAGTTTTGAAATTTTGGTGAAGTGATAATGGTCTTCAACACTTAGGTTCTTAGTCCTTATATCCACCAACACATGGTTATCCATGGGTTTTAATGTCTAATATCTTGCCTATAATTGAAATATTATAATAAAAAATGATGTGGGGCCACTTGGGGTCGGTCACACATGAAAGGGGGGGGGGTAATTTGTAAATTTTGGAAGTTAAGGGACTAGAAGGTAAGTTAGAAGGTTTATGTTTAAGTTAAGTGTGTTAATGTGTTTTTATGATTTTTAAGGTGTTTTATCACCATAACTAGCTTAATATCATAAAAACAATGCTTCTAGTCTATTTTAGATGTTTTGGGTAGTGTCAGGTTATTCGTTCGGTTATCGATTTGTTAAAGTGTTAAATAGCGCAGTTTTACAAGGTATGAAGTACCTTTTGTGACATTTTTCATTCCCAACACTATACAAGTTATTCTGGATAATAAAACATAAATTCTGCATGTTATTTTATGGTTTAAATGTTGTTTTTGCTGTTTTTCTGCAGAAATCTGCATTTAAGGTGCGTTTCGGGTACTTTTTAGTGTCTGTTTTAGCTTACGAAAAGTGTTTATGTTAACCCTTGTTCCTACACTTGGGTTTTAATGTATTTTTGATGCTGGACCTACTCCTAGGCCCTAAATCTATTGTCTGATTGTATTCTGCAGTCATGCTGACACAGCTTGTCTTACTGGTGAATTTACTAGTCGTTCCGACTCAACGTTTAATGTAATGCACAATGCGATAATTGAAGTGTAAAACATGCATGAATTCATATGTAAAGCAAGTAAGCACATAATGTTGAAGTTTAAGCACATAATTGCAGGAAATAAATAATTATTAAAATAGTATGGAAATTACCAGTTTTGTGCCAGTTGTCACAATCATCAGGTCAGATCAAGTTATTGGACCATGCTCACCCCTAATTTTTATTATTACAACACTGGAACACTGAAAAATGGCAAAAAAAAGTCGGAATCCGGGAGAGCAAACCGCAAAAATGACTTATGCCTTCATACAGGCGGGTCAATACGATTTGATCAACACCGTGTCAACATGGTCAGCTAATCATAGTTCTAATTTTTATTAACTACCTTTACATTTAACACTTACAATTTACATTACTCGTTTTTATGTAGGATAAAAAAAGGGTAAATCAGTTGGATACCTGAAAGTGTTCTTACAGACCCAAGCCACTAAGGAATGCAAAAAGATGTTAAAAGATGGGGATATAACTGAAAAAGATTATGATCGGTTAAAGTTTGTTACCAAGCGTGCAAGATGTTCATATGTAAGCTATCTTTTATCATTTATTTATAATTATTCTGACACTTTTATGAGTTGAAGACATTCATTTGATAAAATTTTAGGTCGCGTACGCGCAACAACTTGAAGAGTTGTACAGGGACACAGAATGCGATGATTTAGATTTGTGGAAGAGTCTGCATCCTGAATATAAGGGTCGCAAGACGTTTGGGATAGGGTCTTCTGATCCTGGTTTTTTTGGTGACCGGGAAAAAATCATCCAGAATTTGCGGGTCTAACGATGATGCCCGAACCTCGCAGGAGGTATCATTATTTATTCTTGTTATTTTAATATCGTAAAAAAATTTAAGATATTGGGAAGAATGAATTTGCTGAAATAGATGTAAATAAGTAGGAAATAGAGTTATTCACTAAATGATAACAGGTTTGATCTAAAGCATTCAATCCTCAGCTCGAATCAAACTATGTAAAGCATATATAGGAAATGATTTTTACTGTAAATGATTTTTACTATATATGTAACACAAAAAGAAAAAATTTCTTCTAAAATCAGCCTCTTAAGTTTCACACCTTGGCTTTACTCTTTGGTGTAGCAGTAGTTGTCACACCCCCAAAATCCACCACGCGGAGTATCACCGCTTGGAGGCGTGACATGACCAGGATCGAGCCACCAATCATATTGAACAACGTAATTAAGTAATTTAAACCAACCACAATACGATTGGTGACCAAAGGAAAGTAAACCGACTTTAGGTTAACAGCGGAAGCATAAAACGTAAAGCTAAAACATAAGTTCATAGTTCATAAGTTTTAAAACCCAAAACATAAGTTCCATAAGGTCATAAAGTTTAATTAATAAGCATGAGACATAACAGACCGCATCCCACAGCAACCTCCTCCTCGTGCAAGCTCCATAAGCATTTAGCGACCTGTAAGGCATGTAACAACGAGTCAACAACAAAGTTGAGTGAGTTCACGTTTGGTTGTTTAGTTTTAAGTTGTTTCTGAAAAACGTGGTTTAACTTTCGCTTATTTGCCGTGGGGGTTACCCCGTAGTTGAAAGTATGTTTAACCAGTTCCTTTTCATTACCCAAACCATATCCATAATCAGTGGGGGTTTCCTCATGTGAACTACTAGACGGTATGATATCGACTACTACGAACGATAGTTGTGCCCTACATCAGTGTCTATCATCACTGACAGTTTGCCATAGTCCATTAGTACACGCCCGTTCGGACGACACGGTGTGAGGTTTGTTAAACCTAATAGCTCGTTTGCCATCAGTGTCCATAGTCCATAGTCCATCAGTGTCTATCATCACTGACAGTTTGCCATAGTCCATTAGTACACGCCCGTTCGGACGACACGGTGTGAGGTTTGTTAAACCTAATAGCGCTATTAACTAATGACCCGCTCGCCATAGCCTCGGCGATTAAGTCGATACAAAAGGGAGGGACTTCGCAGATAGAGTTCTAGTCCAGTAAGTCTAATTCGTCCCAACAGGACGAGGAATTTACATTCCTGAACACGTCCCAAAGGACGAGGAATCCCTATTCCTGAACCCATTCCCATTCCCACCGGGAATTACCATGCTTTGTAGAAAAGTGTGAACTCACCTTTGTTTGCTCGGTTAGATTCTCAAATATAGCTAACAGTCACGGTCGGTCAATCACGTCCTAATATAATTACCAGTTAGTCATTTAGTGGTTTCAAATAGAGTACAAAGTTCCTACTCGTATCTACTACATAACATGCATTCACTTTAATAGTTCATGCTCATATAAACATTCCACCTATAGCTACTCAAGAACAAGCATACGATATTGCACATATTACTTTCATTGAAATATAACATGTTAGATCATCCTCAGATAATATACTCGACATTTAAACACGCAAATTACTACTTATGTCGTTTCAACTTAAATATCCAAAACTGGGCTGTTTTCGGGAATTTTAATAAAATAGTTAACTTATTACAAAAATTCCCAAATTTTTACAGAATATCTTAAACGATCCAAATATTATTGTGTAAAAATATCGGGATCCGATTCATCACCAATATTTAAAAAAAAAAATCATTTTCCGGACTGAAATCAGATTTATTTTTTCGGACTGCAGTCCACGGAATAATTTATTTTAAATTCATCGAGAGTCTGATTTACGAAATTCCAGTGAGAGAATTACAAATACATCGGTGGTCATCTACAGTACAAATCTCATGATCTAACTCTACACAGAATTTAAGTTATGACGGAAAACATAACGCATATTTTCAGCAGAAAAAGTGCAGCTCTAGTTGCTGTTACAAAACGACACTTTAAAAATAGTAAACGAAGTCCAAAAATTACGATTCCAGTGCCATTAGAACCGTATTTCATAATACATAAATCTAGACTACAGAAAATACATTTTTCGTTAAGTTACAGTCTGGTTACAGCCAACTGAAGTTGGCTGTAAACACCAACCAGCTTTCTGTTTTAGTTCCCTACCTTCTAACGCATGTTCGATTGATTCCGTTAACATGTTTAGTGATCACAACAACATCAAACTTCAATATTAACCAGCAAATTATCAGGAAATCAACAAGAATCATAACAACATCATATTAGCATCACTTCATCACTAGACTAGTTTATGTTCAAGACTTGTTTAAGGTTCTTTAGAGTTTCTTGAAGTTCTTCACATATACCATCATGTTTCATACTTTAACCACTTAAATAACATGAATAATGAATGGATCTAAGTTCTTACCACCAGCTCAAAGCTAGGAGAGTTCAAGTGAAGAAAAGTGGTGGTTAAAAGAAGATGAGAGTGGTCCTTCAACTTCCGAACGCGCTGAGCTTCGTTGTATGCCTTCTAACACCTTTGGGTAAGCTTGGAATTGAATGATGAAGACTAGATGATGGTGATTGTGGGTGGTCTTGATCTCGGCCGAACCAAGAGGGAGAGAAGAGAGAATGATGGTGTTGGGTGATGAATGGGAAATGAGGTCTAGAACATGTTGTGCATTCTTATAAACCATCTCAAGGCTTTAACCTATGTATATTGTGTTTCAAACGAACCAACATGATCTAATAAAAAATTTAAAGAAATCAAGGGGGTGGGTACACCCCTTGTAACCGTGAGAATCAGGGGGGGGGGGGTTGGTTAGGATGTAATGGTTAGTTGGGTTTATTAGTTAGGTTACAAGTGATTTAGTTTAAGTATTTAGAGGTTATGTAATAATATAGTGTGTTAGGGTGTTCGGGGACCCTAACTAGCTCAGAAAAATAAAAACAAAGTGTTTGACAATATTTTTGTGTTCCGGGTAAAGTCCGGTTATTCGGTTCGGTGTTGTTCCGTTAAAGTGCTTAATTAATCCGTAAAGTGTCCTACATATATATTTTTGTAACGTTTTTAATTTTCAACACTCAGGAAAACATACCGGACTATTTAGTAACTTTTCTGTACACTACTAGTATGTTAACAAGCACATGTAAGTATAACACAGAATTCAGAAAGCAGTTAAGTGATTCAGCACAATCATCAATCACTTTAATTATCATTAATAAATTGTACGGAATACATGGAATTATGAGGGTTGTCACATTCTCCCCCTGTTAAGGGAATTTTGTCCCGAAATTTAGCACCTGGTTACTCAGGAAGCTAGTTATGTTGCGTTGGTTTCCTGGTTTTCCTGGGGTGTCACATCATCCCCCCGTTGATTTGGAATTTCGTCCCGAAATTCTGCAGTAGCTTCAGCCTCAGTTGTGGTTGCGTTTTTCTTAAACAGCTGGGGATACTTGAGTTTCATTTGGTCTTCTCGTTCCCAGGTATACTCTGGGCCACGACGGGAATCCCAACGAACTAGGACAAGGGGTATCCTGGTGTGCTTGAGAATTTTAACATCTCGATCAGTAATCTCTATTGGTTCTTCGA
This sequence comes from Helianthus tuberosus, assembly GCA_030545235.1. NCBI lineage: Eukaryota > Viridiplantae > Streptophyta > Magnoliopsida > Asterales > Asteraceae > Helianthus > Helianthus tuberosus. The sequence goes on from CM060399.1 coordinate 114,355,950, forward strand.
CGAATCGCAGCTGGTCGTCGATGGTGAGTTCCTTGAGAGGAACTATGAGGGTCTCATCTGACAGACACTTCTTCAGATTCGACACATGGAAAACATTGTGAACCCCGCTGAGTTCTTCAGGTAGATTCAGCCTGTAAGCGACTTTGCCAATTTTCTCAATGATTTCGAACGGTCCGACATAACGCGGATTGAGCTTTCCTCGTTTGCCAAAACGAACTACACCTTTCCAAGGTGAGACTTTGTGTAGCACTCGATCCCCACCCTGGAACTCGAGTGGCTTTCTTCGCTTATCAGCATAGCTTTTCTGACGGTCACAAGCTGCTGCCATTCGCTGTCGTATCTGGGCAATCCTCTCAGTCATGTCTACCACGAGTTCTGGGCCTGTGATTTGGCTGTCACCAACTTCTGCCCAACAAAGAGGCGATGGCACTTCCGTCCATACAATGCCTCGAACGGAGCGGCTTGGATACTGGTGTGGTAACTGTTGTTATACGAGAACTCTACTAACGGGAGATGCTTTTCCCAGCCGTTACCAAAGTCGATTACACATGCCCTAAACATGTCTTCAAGGGTTTGGATGGTGCGTTCAGACTGCCCATTCGTCTATGGATGATAAGCGGTGCTCATATCTAAACGTGAGCCAAAAGACTTGTGCATGGCTTGCCACAGTTCAGAAGTAAAACGCGCGTCACGATCAGAAATGATGGAGGTTGGCACTCCATGCCTTGATACTACTTCCTTTAGGTAGATGTCTGCTAGAGTAGAAAACTTGTCAGTTTCCTTGATAGCCAAGAAATGTGCAGAATTAGTCAATCGATCCACGATCACCCAAATGGTATCATTTCCGCGTTGAGATCTGGGCAGGCCAGTAACGAAATCCATGGAAATTTGCTCCCATTTCCATTTCGGGATCTCTGGTTGTTGAAGTAGGCCTGATGGTTTCTGATATTCAGTCTTGACTCTTGCACAAGTCAAGCATTTATTGACGTAGGTTGCTATGTGGGCTTTCATGCTAGGCCACTAGTATGTAGCCTTTAGGTCGTGGTACATCTTATCCGAACCAGGATGTACCGAATAACGAGACTTATGTGCTTCATCCATCACAAGCTCGCGTAAGCCTCCATAAAGTGGAACCCAGATGCGTCCGTTTACATAGTAGGCGCCGTTTTCCTTTTGTTCTAACTGCTGCCTCGACCCTCTCAGGGACTCAGCCCTGATGTTCTCTGCTTTCAATGCTTCAACCTGAGCATCGCGAATCTGAGCGGGAAGGTTAGATTGGATGGTAAGCTGTAACGCACGTACACGCTTAGGTATAGTATCCTTTCGACTGAGGGCGTCGGCCACAACATTGGCTTTGCCCGGATGATACTTGATAGCGCATTCATAATCATTCAAGAGCTCGACCCATCGACGTTGTCGCATGTTTAACTCCTTTTGCTTAAAGATATGCTCAAGACTCCTGTGATCGGTGTAAATGGTGCACTTGGTACCGTACAGGTAATGTCTCCATATCTTAAGCGCGAAAACAACTGCTCCCAATTCCAAGTCGTGCGTAGTGTAGTTCATTTCGTGAACTTTAAGTTGGCGTGATGCGTAGACTAGATCAGGATAAGCCGCAGATGTTGCTCGTGTTCCTCCTGACTCTTAGAATAGATCAGGATATCGTCGATGAAAACAATACCGAACTTATCCAGGTAAGGTTTGCATACTCGGTTCATGAGATCCATGAAGATCGCTGGTGCGTTCGTCAATCCGAAAGGCGTAACAAGAAACTCGTAATGGCCGTAACGAGTTCTGAATGCTGTTTTGGAGACGTCCTCCTCTCGGACTCTCAGCTGATGGTATCCCGATCTCAAATCAATCTTAGAGTAAAAGTTCGATCCCTGCAGCTGGTCGAACAAGTCGTCAATGCGTGGAAGAGGATAACGATTCTTCACAGTCACCTTGTTAAGTTCGCGATAGTCGATACACATTCTGAAAGTACCGTCCTTCTTCTTCACGAATAACACCGGAGCTCCCCAAGGTGAAGAGCTAGGACGTATGAAACCCTTTTCCAAGAATTCTTGTAATTGTGTGGACAGTGCTTTAAGTTCTGATGGAGCTAGGCGATAAGGTGCTCGAGCTACTGGCGCTGCTCCAGGAGCTAGCTCGATTTGAATCTCAACTTGACGATGAGGCGGAAGACCAGGTAATTCCTCAGGAAATACCTCGGGAAAGTCACGTACAATAGGAATGTCTTCAATTCTCTTCTCTTCCGTTGATGTGTCAGTAACGAGTGCTAGAATGGCAGTGTGGTCCTTTCGCAAACACTTCTGGGCCTTAGGGAAAGAGATAATGCCTACGACAGCACCACTCTTGTCGCCATGAATCGCGAGGGGTTCTTTACCAGAACGAGGAATGCGGACGATTTTCTCCTTGCAAATAATCTCCGCTTGGTGTTGAGATAACCAATCCATCCCAATGACGACGTCAAAACTACCCAGAACGATAGGAATGAGGTCGATAGAAAAGATCTGATCGTCAAGGACAAGCTCGCAACCCTTAACTACATGTGTAGCCTCTAAACTTTTACCATTCGCTAACTCTACGATGTGCTTGGTGTTCAAAAGTGTTGGAGTACGCTTAAGCATTTGACTAACTTTTAAGGACATATAACTAGTATCGGCACCCGAATCAAATAAAACAGTAACAAAGAAGTCATCCAGAAGAAACTTACCCATCACAACGTTGGGATCATTCCTTGCATCACCCTGACCTAGCACGAAAACACGTCCTCTGGCACCGTTGCCATTATTGTTACCCCCGTTATTGCCTCCATTGTTGCCTCCATTGTTGTTCCCATTGTGGTTCCCGTTTCCTTGGTTGTTGTTGTTTTGATTCTGGTTCAGTTGGGGGCAGTTCCTCTTAAAGTGGCCTTCAGCGCCACACTGAAAGCAACCTTTATTGCCCTGTTATTGTTGTTGTTGTTGTTCTGTGGAGCTTGTTGCTGTTGTTGGCGATTCTGATTTGCTGGTCGTGCGCTCCTGCAATCCTTTGCTTCATGACCAAACTTGTTACACCTCAGGCAATAACCATTGTTGCACTGCCCGCTGTGATGCTTGTTGCACCGGTTGCACTTGGGGTGGTTCCCTCGATATCCACCCTGTCCTTGATTACCGGAAGATTGCTGACCAGGACTCTGGTAGTCATCAGTCTTTCGCTGCTGAGACTGAACCAAAGTAGAACCCTTACTGGAATTCCCATCCCATTTTCGCTTGTTATCATTGGGAGCGTCAGTAGTAGCAGCACCAATACGCTTGGGCAGTTTGTTTTGTTCGACTGCTTGATCGGTGAGACGACGGGCCAACTTAATGATTTGTTGAATGGTACCCAGGTTAGCTGAAGTCACGTGGCTTTGAATCACTGGTACAAGACCCTTGAGGTACAACTCAATACGTTTGATGGGAGGGTCTACCATAGTAGGGCACAAGACGGCCAGCTCGTTTGACCTCTTCGTATACGCCTCAATCTCAGACCCCGTCATCTTCAGATTGAAAAATTATACCTCTAGCTTGTGGATGTCCTCGCGACTACAGTATTCTTCTTTGATCAGTTCTTTGAAACCGTTCCAGGGGGTGGCATTAGCAACCGCCAGCCCTAGCAATTGAACCTATGCCTTCCACCAGGTTAACGCAGCACCTTCCAGTGTTCCAGTAGCATATTTCACCCTACGATCTTCAGGGCATTCACACATCTCGAAAATAGACTCAAGCTTCTCGAACCAGTGTAGAAGGCCTACAGCTCCTTCAGTGCCACTGAAAGTAGTAGGTCGGCAATCCATGAAGGTTTTGAACGTGCACACAGGAGGCTGAGCATGTTGACCTGTTTGCGCGAGAATAAAAGATAAGGTTAAGCACGAGGGTTGGTTTGCGAAGGTAGGATCTAAACGTCCTAAGATGGGTTGATATAGCAGGTTATATCTCCTGCAGGGACAGCTGCGAGTGCCTCAGCAACTCGTTCATTGATCAAGGCCGTCAACTGGGCTTGAGTGAGGTTGATACGTCCTCCGCGTCCGCTCATGATCTTCACATTGAAGCAAAGTAAGTGAGAAAAGTGTCGCGAGAGTGCGTAAGTGTGGGACGACAGTAGAGAGTAAGCACACAGGGTTCAAATAGCAATTATCACGTTAACTAATGCACAGTGTGAACTATCTAACCGACAATATAACATAAATCATACCACCTATTGTGTCGAGTCTTGCACGTGGAGTGAAGCGTCGTTGTGGATCGTTGAGCACTGTACAGGTTATAGTCTGGTTTTGTCAAAAAGCTTTTCCCCTTTTTAAAACCAAGTTCACTATAACCAATGGCTCTGATACCAATCTGTCACACCCCCAAAATCCACCACGTGGAGTATCACCATGACCAGGATCGAGCCACCAATCATATTGAACAACGTAATTAAGTAATTTAAACCAACCACAATACGATTGGTGACCAAAGGAAAGTAAACCGACTTTAGGTTAACAACGGAAGCATAAAACGTAAAGCTAAAACATAAGTTCATAGTTCATAAGTTTTAAAACCCAAAACATAAGTTCCATAAGGTCATAAAGTTTAATTAATAAGCATGGGACATAACAGACCGCATCCCACAACAACCTCCTCGTGCAAGCTCCATAAGCATCTAGCGACCTGTAAGGCATGTAACAACGAGTCAACAACAAAGTTGAGTGAGTTCACGTTTGGTTGTTTAGTTTTAAGTTGTTTCTGAAAAACGTGGTTTGGCTTTCGTTGGCTTATTTGCCGTTGGGGTTACCCCGTAGTTGAAAGTATGTTTAACCAGTTCCTTTTCACTACCCAAACCATATCCATAATCAGTGGGGGTTTCCCCATGTGAACTACTAGACAGTATGATATCGACTACTACGAACGATAGTTGTGCCCTAGATTAGTGTCTATCATCACTGACAGTTTGCCATAGTCCATTAGTACACGCCCGTTCGGACGACACGGTGTGAGGTTTGTTAAACCTAATAGCGCTATTAACTAATGACCCGCTCGCCATAGCCTCGGCGATTAAGTCGATACAAAAGGGAGGGACTTCGCTGATAGAGTTCTAGTCCAGCAAGTCTAATCCGTCCCAACAGGACAAGGAATTTATATTCCTGAACACGTCCCAAAGGACGAGGAATCCCTATTCCTGAACCCATTCCCATTCCCACCGGGAATTACCATGCTTTGTAGAAAAGTGTGAACTCACCTTGGTTTGCTCGGTTAGATTCTCAAATATAGCTAATAGTCAAGGTCGGTCAATCACGTCCTAATATGATTACCAGTTAGTCATTTAGTGGTTTCAAATAGAGCACAAAGTTCATACTCGTATCTACTACATAACATGCATTCACTTTAATAGTTCACGCTCATATAAACATTCCACCTATAGCTACTCAAAAACAAGCATACGATATTGCACATATTACTTTCATTGACATATAACATGTTAGATCATCCTCAGATAATATACACGACATTTAAACACGCAAATTACTACTGATGTCATTTCAACTTAAATATCCAAAACTGGGCTGTTTTCGGGCATTTTAATAAAATAGTTAACTTATTCCAAAAATTCTCAAATTTTTACAGAATATCTTAAACGATCCAACTATTATTGTGTAAAAATGTCGGGATCCGATTCATTACCAATATTTATAAAAAATCATTTTCCGGACTGAAATCAGATTTATCTTTTTCTGACTGCAGTCCACGGAATAATTTATTTAAAATTCATCGAGAGTCCTATTTACGAAATTCCAGTGAGAGAATTACAAATACATTGGTGGTCATCTACAGTACAAATCTCATGATCTAACTCTACACATAATTTAAGTTATGACGGAAAACAGAACACATATTTTCAGCAGAAAAAGTGCAGCTCTAGCTGCTGTTACAAAACGACACTTTAAAAATAGTAAACGAAGTCCAAAAATTACGATTCCAGTTCCATTAGAACCGTATTTCATAATACATAAATCTAGACTTCAGAAAATACATTTTTCGTTAAGTTACGGTCTGGTTACAGCCAACTGAATTTGGCTGTAAACACCAACCAGCTTTCTGTTTTAGTTCCCTACCTTCTAACGCATGTTCGATTGATTCCGTTAACATGTTTAGTGATCACAACAACATCAAACTTCAATATTAACCAGCAAATTATCAGGAAATCAACAAGAATCATAACAACATCATATTAGCATCACTTCATCACTAGACTAGTTTATGTTCAAGACTTGTTTAAGGTTCTTTAGAGTTTCTTGAAGTTCTTCACATATACCATCATGTTTCATACTTTAACCACTTAAATAACATGAATAATGAATGGATCTAAGTTCTTACCACTAGCTCAAAGCTAGGAGAGTTCAAGTGAAGAAAAGTGGTGGTTAAAAGAAGATGAGAGTGGTCCTTTAACTTCCGAACGCACCGAGCTTCGTTGTATGCCTTCTAACACCTTTGGGTAAGCTTGGAATTGAATGATGAAGACTAGATGTTGGTGATTGTGGGTGGTCTTGATCTTGGCCGAACCAAGAGGGGGAGAAGAGAGAATGATGGTGTTTGGTGATGAATGGGAAATGAGGTCTAGAACATGTTGTGCATTCTTATAAACCATCTCAAGGCTTTAACCTATGTATATTGTGTTTCAAAAGGACCAACATGATCTAATAAACAATTTAAAGAAATCAAGGGGGTGGGTACACCCCTTGTAACCGTGAGAATCAGGGGGGGTTGGTTAGGATGTAATGGTTAGTTGGGTTTATTAGTTAGGTTACAAGTGATTTAGTTTAAGTATTTAGAGGTTATGTAATAATATAGTGTGTTAGGGTGTTCGGGGACCCTAACTAGCTCAGAAAAATAAAAAACAAAGTGTTTGACAATATTTTTGTGTTCCGGGTAAAGTCCGGTTATTCGGTTCGGTGTTGTTCCGTTAAAGTGCTTAATTAATCCGTAAAGTGTCCTACATATATATTTTTGTAATGTTTTTAATTTTCAACACCCAGGAAAACATACCGGACTATTTAGTAACTTTTCTGTACACTACTAGTATGTTAACAAGCACATTTAAGTATAACTTAGAATTCAGAAAGCAGTTAAGTGATTCAGCACAATCATCAAGCACTTTAATTATCATTAATAAATTGTACGGAATACATGGAATTATGAGGGTTGTCACATTCTCCCCCTGTTAAGAGAATTTCGTCCCGAAATTTAGCACCTGGTAACTGAGGAAGCAAGTTACGTTGCGTTGGTTTCCTGGTTTTCCTGGGGTGTCACATCATCCCCCTGTTGATTTGGAATTTCGTCCTGAAATTCTGCAGTAGCTTCAGCCTCAGTAGTGGTTGCGTTTTTCTTAAACAGCTGGGGATACTTGAGTTTCATTTGGTCTTCTCGTTCCCAGGTATACTCTGGGCCACGACGGGAATCCCAACGAACTCGGACAAGAGGTATCCTGGTGTGCTTGAGAATTTTAACATCTCGATCAGTAATCTCTACTGGTTCTTCGACGAATCGCAGCTGGTCGTCGATGGTGAGTTCCTTGAGAGGAACTATGAGGGTCTCATCTGACAGACACTTCTTCAGTTTCGACACATGGAAAACATTGTGAACTCCGCTAAGTTCTTCAGGTAGATTCAGCCTGTAAGCGACTTTGCCAATTTTCTCAATGATTTCGAACGGTCCGACATAACGCGGATTGAGCTTGCCTCGTTTTCCAAAACGAACTACACGAGTTCTGGAACCTGGAACTCGAGTGGCTTTCTTCGCTTATCAGCATAGCTTTTCTGACGGTCATGAGCGGCCGCCATTCGCTGTCGTATCTGAGAAATCCTCTCAGTCGTGTCTACCACGAGTTCTGGGCCTGTGATTTGGCTGTCACCAACTTCTGCCCAACAAAGAGGCGATCGACACTTCCATCCATACAATGCCTCGAATGGAGTAGTTTGGATACTGGTGTGGTAACTGTTGTTATACGAGAACTCTACTAATGGGAGATGTTTTTCCCAGCCGTTACCAAAGTCGATTACACATGCCCTAAGCATGTCTTCAAGGGTTTGGATGGTGCGTTCAGACTGCCCATCCGTCTGTGGATGATAAGCGGTGCTCATATCTAAACGTGAGCCAAAAGACTTGTGCATGGCTTGCCACAGTTTAGAAGTAAAACGCGCGTCACGATCAGAAATGATGGAGGTTGGCACTCCGTGCCTTGATACTACTTCCTTTAGGTAGATGTCTACTAGATTAGAAAACTTGTCGGCTTCCTTGATAGCCAAGAAATGTGCAGACTTAGTCAATCGATCCACGATCACCCAAATGGTATCATTTCCGCGTTGAGATCTGGGCAGGCCAGTAACGAAATCCATGGAAATTTGCTCCCATTTCCATTTCGGGATCTCTGGTTGTTGAAGTAGGCCTGATGGTTTCTGATATTCAGTCTTGACTCTCGCACAAGTCAAGCATTTATTGACGTAGGTTGCTATGTGGGCTTTCATACTAGGCCACCAGTATGTAGCCTTTAGGTCGTGGTACATCTTATCCGAACCAGGATGTACCGAATAACGAGACTTATGTGCTTCATCCATCACAAGCTCGCGTAAGCCTCCATAAAGTGGAACCCAGATGCGTCCGTTTACATAGTAGGCGCCGTTTTCCTTTTGTTCTAACCGCTGCCTCGACCCTCTCAGGGACTCAGCCCTGATGTTCTCTGCTTTCAATGCTTCAACCTGAGCATCGCGAATCTGAGCGGGAAGGTTAGATTGGATGGTAAGCTGTAACGCACGTACACGCTTAGGTATAGTATCCTTTCGACTGAGGGCATCGGCCACAACATTGGCTTTGCCCGGATGATACTTGATAGCGCATTCATAATCATTCAAGAGCTCGACCCATCGACGTTGTCGCATGTTTAACTCCTTTTGCTTAAAGATATGCTCGAGACTCCTGTGATCGGTGTAAATGGTGCACTTGGTACCGTACAGGTAATGTGCCCATATCTTAAGCGCGAAAACAACGGCTCCCAATTCCAACTCGTGCGTAGTGTAGTTCCTTTCGTGAACCTTAAGTTGGCGTGATGCGTAGGCAATGACCTTGTCACGTTGCATCAACACGCAACCATGTCCTTGGATGGAAGCGTCGCAGTAAACCACAAAATCTTCTGTGCCTTCAGGCAATGAGAGGATAGGCGCGCTACAAAATCTATCTTTTAAGTGTTGAAATGCGGACTCCTGTGCATCACCCCATCGATAGGTGACACCCTTCTGAGTTAGGAAGGTGAGAGGTTGCGCAATCTTGGAGAAATCCTTGATGAATCTTCTGTAATATCCTGCCAAACGCAAAAATTGGCGGATTTCTGTTGGTGTACGGGGTGCAGGGCAGTTCTTAATCGAGTCAATCTTGGATGAATCAACATGAATCCCATCCTTGTTTACCACATGGCCTAGAAAGTGGACTTCGCGAAGCTAGAAGTCACATTTCGAAAACTTGGCATACAACTGCTCTTTACGAAGAAGTTCCAGGATAAGCCGCAGATGTTGCTCGTGTTCCTCCTGACTCTTAGAATAGATCAGGATATCGTGGATGAAAACAATAACGAACTTATCCAGGTAAGGGTTGCATACTCGGTTCATGAGATCCATGAAGACCGCTGGTGCGTTCGTCAATCCGAAAGGCATAACCAGAAACTCGTAATGGCCGTAACGAGTTATGAATGCTGTTTTGGAGACGTCCTCCTCTCGGACTCTCAGCTGATGGTATCCCGATCTCAAATCAATCTTAGAGTAAAAGCTCGATCCTTGCAGCTGGTCAAACAAGTCGTCAATGCGTGGAAGAGGATAACGATTCTTCAAGGTCACCTTGTTAAGTTCGCGATAGTCGATACACATTCTGAAAGTACCGTCCTTCTTCTTCACGAATAACACCGGAGCTCCCCAAGGTGAAGAGCTAGGACGTATGAAACCCTTTCCAAGAGTTCTTGTAATTGTGTGGACGGTTCTTCAAGTTCTGATGGAGCTAGGCGATAAGGTGCTCGAGCTACTGGCACTGCTCCAGGAGCTAGATCGATTTGAAACTCAACTTAACGATGAGGCAGAAGTGCAGGTAATTCCTCAGGAAATACCTCGGGAAAGTCACGTACAATAGGAATGTCTTCAATTCTCTTCTCTTCTGTTGATGTGTCAGTAACGAGTGCTAGAATGGCAGTGTGGCCCTTTCGCAAACACTTCTGGGCCTTAAGGAAAGAGATAATGCCTACGACAGCACCACTCTTGTCGCCATGAATCACGAGGGGTTCTTTACCAGAACGAGGAATGCGGACGATTTTCTCCTTGCAAATAATCTCCGCTTGGTGTTGAGATAACCAATCCATTCCAATGACGACGTCAAAACTACCCAGAACGATAGGAATGAGCTCGCAACCCTTAACTACATGTGTAGCCTCTAAACTTTTACCATTCGCTAACTCTACGATGTGCTTGGTGTTCAAAAGTGTTGGAGTACGCTTAAGCATTTGACTAACTTTTAAGGACACATAACTAGTATCGGCACCCGAATAAAATAAAACAGTAACAAAGAAGTCATCCAGAAGAAACTTACCCATCACAACGTTGGGATCGTTCCTTGCATCACCCTGACCTAGCACGAAAACACGTCCTCTGGCACCGTTGCCATTATTGTTACCCCCGTTATTGCCTCCATTGTTGCCTCCATTGTTGTTCCCATTGTGGTTCCCGTTTCCTTGGTTGTTGTTGTTCTAATTCTGGTTCAGTTGGGGGCAGTTCCTCTTAAAGTGGCCTTCAGCGCCACACTGAAAGCAACCTTTATTGCCCTGTTGTTATTGTTGCTGGTGGTTCTGTGGAGCTTGTTGCTGTTGTTGGTAATTTTGATTTGCTGGTCGTGCGCTCCTGCAATCCTTTGCTTCATGACCAAACGTGTTATACCTCAGGCAACGACCCTTGTTGCACTGCCCGCTGTGATGCTTGTTGCACCGGTTGCACTTGGGGTGGTTCCCTCGATATCCACCCTGTCCTTGATTACCGGAAGATTGCTGACCAGGACTCTGGTAGTCAACAGTCTTTCGCTGCTGAGACTGAACCGAAGTAGAATCCTTACTGGAATTCCCATCCCATTTTCGCTTGTTATCATTGGGAGCATCAGTAGTAGCAGCACCAATACGCTTGGGCAGTTTGTTTTGTTCAACTGCTTGATCGGTGAGACGATGGGCCAACTTAATGATTTGTTGAATGGTACCCAGGTTAGCTGAAGTCACGTGGCTTTGAATCTCTGGTACAAGACCCTTGAGGTACAACTCAATACGTTTGATGGGAAGGTCTACCATAGTAGGGCACAAGATGGCCAGCTCGTTTGACCTCTTCATATACGCCTCAATCTCAGACCCCGTCATCTTCAGATTGAAAAATTCCACCTCTAGCTTGTGGATGTCGTCGCGACTACAGTATTCTTCTTTGATCAATTCTTTGAAACCGTTCCAGGGGGTGGCATTAGCAACCGCCAACCCTAGCAATTGAACCTGTGCCTTCCACCAGGTTAACGCAGCACCTTCCAGCGTTGCAGTAGCATATTTCACCCTACGATCTTCAGGGCATTCACACATCTCAAAAACAGACTCAAGCTTCTCGAACCAGTGTAGAAGGCCTACAGCTCCTTCAGTGCCACTGAAAGTAGTAGGTCGGTAATCCATGAAGGTTTTGAACGTGCACACAGGAGGCTGAGCATGTTGACCTGTTTGCGCGAGAATAAAAGATAAGGTTAAGCACGAGGGTTGGTTTGCGAAGGTAGGATCTAAACGTCCTAAGATGGGTTGATATGGTAGGTTATACCTCCTGTAGGGACAGCTGCGAGTGCCTCAGCAACTCGTTCATTGATCAAGGCCGTCAACTGGGCTTGAGTGAGGTTGATACGTCCTCCGCGTCCGCTCATGATCTTCACATTGAAGCAATGTAAGTGAGAAAAGTGTCGTGAGAGTGCGTAAGTGTGGGACGACAGTAGAGAGTAAGCACATAGGGTTCAAATAGCAATTATCACGTTAACTAATGCATAGTGTGTACTATCTAACCGACAATATAACATAAATCATACCACCTATTGTGTCGAGTCTTGCACGTGGAGTGAAGCGTCGTTGTGGATCGTTGAGCACTGTACAGGTTATAGTCTGGTTTTGTCAAAAAGCTTTTCCCCTTTTTAAAACCAAGTTCACTATAACCAATGGCTCTGATACCAATCTGTCACACCCCCAAAATCCACCACGCGGAGTATCACTGCTTGGAGGCGTGACATGACCAGGATCGAGCCACCAATCATATTGAACAACATAATTAAGTAATTTAAACCAACCACAATACGATTGGTGACCAAAGGAAAGTAAACCGACTTTAGGTTAACAGCGGAAGCATAAAACGTAAAGCTAAAACATAAGTTCATAGTTCATAAGTTTTAAAACCCAAAACATAAGTTCCATAAGGTCATAAAGTTTAGAGTAAACTTCCGTTTTGCTCCCTGTGGTTTGGTCACTTTAACGATTTTGCCCCAAACCTTTAAAAATAGTCATTTTACTCTTGATCTATTTAACCTATCTCCATTTTACTCCCCGCCCCTAACTCTGTCTAAAATGTTTGTTAAAGATAAGGGTATTATGGTAATTCTATAAATCTGTATTTAAATTGGTTTTTTAAAATCCATTATTAATTCCTTAAATCCATTTTTTATTTGATATTCAATATAAATAAAATATATAAATATATTCAATCATTGTTTACACTCTCTATCTCTAACTCCTCTCTATCCTCTCTCTCTTCTCTTTCTCTCTACACACTCTCTATCTTCTCCATCACCGACAACCACCTCACCACCACCGTGTGCACCGCCCCCCACCCGACCACCACGCTTGAACCTGCTCCATCGGACCACCACCACCACCCCTACCCGACCATCATGGGCCAAACCCAACATAACCTACACCTCCAAAACCCTAAGTTTATATAAACATTTTATTCACCCACCTCTTTCATTTAAAAAAAAAAACCTAGCCTCTTCTTCTAAAAACATTTCCCTGCTCCTCTTTCTACAGACCGACCTCCGACAAAGTTTTCCGGTCAGCTCCGACTGATTAATGGCGTCTTGCACTCACATACCCCAACTGAACCTATCTCACACATTAGAACCCCTTTCCCTCTTCGCGCCATTCTACACACACACACACACCTATATTCAGGAGTTGTAGAGAGAGAGAGAGAGAGAGTCTGAGGAGAGAGAAAGAGGACGTCGGCGGTGGCATCGCAGCTCCGGCAGAGCTTTGATATCCTTAAGAACGTCGGAATAGTATCGGTATGTTGGAGAATGTTTATGGTTTGGGAATGATTTCGATTTGGGAGAATAAGGTATCGATTTGGGAGATAAAAGTCTAGAAATGGGGGATAAGAATATTATAATAAGTGTAGTTAGGGTTTTAAGTTGGAATTTTAAAGATAGGGTTGGGAAAAGACATAATTGCCCCTCAGGTGATTTGCACGTGACATGCTTTAACCGCTTAAATGGATGAGGTTAAGGGGCGGGGAGTAAAATCATGAACGCCTTAAAAAATCAGGGAGTAAAATGGCTATTTTGAAAGGTTTGGGGCAAAACCGTTAAAGTGAGCAAACCACAGGGAGCAAAACGGAAGTTTAGTCTAAAGTTTAATTAATAAGTATGGGACATAACAGACCGCATCCCACAACAACCTCCTCCTCGTGCAAGCTCCATAAGCATCTAGCGATCTGTAAGGCATGTAACAACGAGTCAACAACAAAGTTGAGTGAGTTCACGTTTGGTTGTTTAGTTTTAAGCTGTTTCTAAAAAACGTGGTTTGACTTTCGTTGGCTTATTTGCCGTGGAGGTTACCCCGTAGTTGAAAGTATGTTTAACCAGTTCCTTTTCATTACCCAAACCATATCCATAATCAGTGGGGGTTTCCCCATGTGAACTACTAGACAGTATGATATCGACTACTACGAACGATAGTTGTGCCCTACATCAGTGTCTATCATCACTGACAGTTTGCCATAGTCCATTAGTACACGCCCGTTCGGACGACACGGTGTGAGGTTTGTTAAACCTAATAGCGCTATTAACTAATGACCCGCTCGCCATAGCCTCGGCGATTAAGTCGATACAAAAGGGAGGGACTTCGCTGATAGAGTTCTAGTCCAGTAAGTCTAATCCGTCCCAACAGGACGAGGAATTTACATTCCTGAACACGTCCCAAAGGACAAGGAATCCCTATTCCTGAACCCATTCCCATTCCCACCGGGAATTACCATGCTTTGTAGAAAAGTGTGAACTCACCTTGGTTTGCTCGGTTAGATTCTCAAATATAGCTAACAGTCAAGGTCGGTCAATCACGCCCTAATATAATTACCAGTTAGTCATGTAGTGGTTTCAAATAGAGTACAAAGTTCCTACACGTATCTACTAAATAACATGCATTCACTTTAATAGTTCACGCTCATATAAACATTCCACCTATAGCTACTCAAGAACAAGCATACGATATTGCACATATTACTTTCATTAACATATAACATGTTAGATCATCCTCAGATAATATACTCGACATTTAAACACGCAAATTACAACTTATGTCATTTCAACTTAAATATCCAAAACTGGGCTGTTTTCGGGAATTTTAATAAAATAGTTAACTTATTCCAAAAATTCCCAAATTTTTACAGAATATCTTAAACAATCCAAATATTATTGTGTAAAAATATCGGGATCCAATTCATCACCAATATTTTATAAAAAATCATTTTCCGGACTGAAATTAGATTTATCTTTTTCTGACTGCAGTCCACGGAATAATTTATTTAAAATTCATCGAGAGTCCGATTTATGAAATTCCAGTGAGATAATTACAAATACATCGGTGGTCATCTACAGTACAAATCTCATGATCTAACTCTACACAGAATTTAAGTTATGATGGAAAACAGAACGCATATTTTCAGTAGAAAAAGTGCAGCTCTAGCTGCTGTTACAAAACGACACTTTAAAAATAGTAAACGAAGTCCAAAAATTACGATTCCAGTGCCATTAGAACCGTATTTCATAATACATAAATCTAGACTTCAGAAAATACATTTTTCGTTAAGTTACTGTCTGGTTACAGCCAGCTTTCTGTTTTAGTTCCCTACCTTCTAACGCATGTTCGATTGATTCCGTTAACATGTTTAGTGATCACAACAACATCAAACATCAATATTAACCAGAAAATTATCAGGAAATCAACAAGAATCATAACAACATCATATTAGCATCACTTCATCACTAGACTAGTTTATGTTCAAGACTTGTTTAAGGTTCTTTAGAGTTTCTTGAAGTTCTTCACATATACCATCATGTTTCATACTTTAACCACTTAAATAACATGAATAATGAATGGATCTAAGTTCTTACCACTAGCTCAAAGCTAGGAGAGTTCAAGTGAAGAAAAGTGGTGGTTAAAAGAAGATGAGAGTGGTCCTTCAACTTCCGAACGCACCGAGCTTCGTTGTATGCCTTCTAACACCTTTGGGTAAGCTTGGAATTGAATGATGAAGACTAGATGATGGTGATTGTGGGTGGTCTTGATCTCGGCCGAACCAAGAGGGAGAGAAGAGAGAATGATGGTGTTGGGTGATGAATGGGAAATGAGGTCTAGAACATGTTGTGCATTCTTATAAACCATCTCAAGGCTTTAACCTATGTGTATTGTGTTTCAAAAGGACCAACATGATCTAATAAACAATTTAAAGAAATCAAGGGGGTGGGTACACCCCTTGTAACCGTGAGAATGAGGGGGGGGGGGGTTGGTTAGGATGGAATGGTTAGTTGGGTTTATTAGTTAGGTTACAAGTGATTTAGTTTATGTATTTAGATGTTATGTAATAATATAGTGTGTTAGGGTGTTCGGGGACCCTAACTAGCTCAGAAAAATAAAAACAAAGTGTTTGACAATACTTTTGTGTTCCGGGTAAAGTCCGGTTATTCGGTTCGGTGTTGTTCCGTTAAAGTGCTTAATTAATCCGTAAAGTGTCCTACATATATATTTTTGTAACGTTTTTAATTTTCAACACTCAGGAAAACATACCGGAGTATTTAGTAACTTTTCTGTACACTACTAGTATGTTAACAAGCACATGTAAGTATAACACAGAATTCAGAAAGCAGTTAAGTGATTCAGCACAATCATCAAGCACTTTAATTATCATTAATAAATTGTACGGAATACATGGAATTATGAGGGTTGTCACAGTAGTAGGTTCAACAAGAACATTCTGATTACATGGCACCAGAGTTTAAGTTAGTTAAGAAATTAAGAACTATAACAAAATTAACCAACATGAGCAACTTTTCAGTAAATAAATATGTAACCTCTCGTAGTAGAATCGAAAAATGAATTTCATGGATGAAGCATATAAAATATAAGTTTAGAACACACTCTAAAGTCACTAAAGTGAGTTTAGTTGCTTCGACCTTAATTAAACACAATATGTTTTTTTAACCAGTCTAGAACGATATAAATAATCGGGAAATGATAGGCGCAATTAACTGCAAGCTTAGAACACACTCTAAAGTCACTAAAATGAGTTTAGTTGCTTCGACCTTAATTAAACACAATATGTTTTTTTAACCAATCTAGAACGATATAAATAATCGGGAAATGATAGGCGCAATTAACTGCACTTATTTTACTTGTCGCGACGTATAATGTAGTAATTTAAGATATGTTAGTTATTGTTTGTTAAATACCATCACAAAAACTGTATATTTTATTTCACGTAACATGTTAGAAGGCTTAAAAAGGTAAGTTGTATGCATTTGAACACGTCCAGAGCGAAATCTTAATTGATTTTCTTTAAGTTCACCAGGTAAAAAGAGTGTTACCCTTTCAACACATTTGTCATGTAAATCTAAAACACATTTAAGACAGTCAAATTAGCATAGCACATAAACTGAGTAGTAATAAGTTGTAGTTTCGCTTACCAGACCATACAAGACATGTCTCGTATTCGGATCATATCCTTCGCAAGTGCGTTGACGCCGTATAAACGACATGATTTTGTGTTCTCCCTCTCCTGGAGAGCTTGCATCAGAGAGAATCACCTATAAACAATAATACGATATTTGAATATCGTATTGTTAAATGATATGTGAATTTTGACCATATGTTTTTGTTAATACAAATTAATTATATCTTTTTGTAAAACTTTCAGCTTCAAAAAGTTCAAGCGGAATTAGAAAGAGGCCCGACAAAAAATATGATCCCGTTTCGAACAATTTCAACAAGAGCGCAAAAAAGAGCGGGCCGACCAAGCGACATGGCAAAAAACTATGGAAAAAAAGCTGAAAAACATCGGAAATAAACAAAAACTCTCATCTTGTTAAGTATTGGAATGTTAAAGATCAGATTAGTTTGGAATGCTTTTAATTAGGATTTTTTGTGCGTTTTGGAATGTTTTAAAATTTTTGGAATATATGGAATGTTTCGGTATGTTGGTTTAATATTTTTGGAATGTTTTAGAATTTTGCTGCAATTATTTTTGGAATATAATAGTAATTTTGCTGCATTTTTTGCATAAAAATGGTTTTATTTAATTTCTTTAATTTGTTACAGTTTGTCACAAATCTGTAGCAAACAGCTGCAGGATTTTTTCCTGGGTTATAGGAAATTTGTGGCAACCTTCAAAAAATTTTCTTTTTTGCTTTGTAGGAATTTTGTCGTAACCTTTAAATTTTCTTTTTTTGGTTTGTAGGAATTTTGTCGTAACCTTTAAATTTTGTTTTTTTTTTTGTAAGAATTTTGTCACAAAAATTAAAAAAAAAAACATTTTTTAAGTTGTAGGAATTTGTCGCAACATTAAAAAATATATTTTTTATTTGTAAGAAATTTGTAGCAAACTGCTAAGAGAAAGTTTTATAATTTTGTAGGAATTTTGTCGCAAAATAAAAATAATTATTAGTAATTATGGATAATTTTTCTCGTTACTGTTAATAATTTTAAAAGTAAACTATCATAAAATAAAAGACAAAAAATAGGCATAATTGTGGAAGAATTGTAGGAAAAATATAAAAAACCGGTTTGTAGGTGTTTTCTAGCAACGCTTGTGATGATAGATTTTTGTCGAAAATTCGTGAGAAATTTTGTCATAATTTTGTAGCTAACCTGAATTTCGACAAGCATATTTTGCACGAAAATCTTTGTAGTAAATCTGTAGTTAAGACAAATTTGCTACAAATTTGGCTGTCACAAAGTAGTCACTTTTCTATTAGTGTGTGTAAGCTTGAATTTCAAAATATCTTAAATTTTTATAAAATAGTGATGCTGGTAAAGTATATTATATGTTTTTTTATATGCAAACATTTTATGTGTAGTACATGGTAATAACCATTATGTTGAAGTGTGAATAAATTTTAGGTAAAGTATAATATAAGTTTTTTATATGCAAACATTTTGTGTAGTACATGGTAATAACCATTAGTGATTTTGAAGGATGGTAATTCTTCACAAGTGGTGTTTAAGGAGCTTGGTTATATAAAAGTGTAATGTTTTGCATGTTTATGATTTTGAATTACATTGTGTTATGACTTGAGATATGAAAGATGATGAAATGCAGAGAACTATTGAGAATTCCAGAGTTGTGTGTAGACCATTATGTTGGGTTTGTGGAGGCTTGTCCCTTGGTTTGGGCCCGGTTATTTGTTTAAGATCTTGAAGGCATATATTTTGGGTTCAATGAAGACTGAAAATATGGGAGGTTTTGGACCGGCCCTGTATCTTTTATAATGGCCCGTTTATGTTTTCTTGTTCAACAAGCGTTAAACCCTAATACGTATTTATTGATATGCCATCTTGTATTTGTAATTCCTCATCACTAGAGTTGAGAGCATAACAATAATAAATTCATGGTTGCAGCAATGGACGTCGTTTTATTTTTTCTCTAGTGATCGTTTGATTATGTGTGTAAACGTATGATCTTACTTTTGTCTTGGAAAATCACCTCATATGGAGATTATAGGGTTTGTTTTACGTTTGCGACGCGAATAAGACAAAAAAAGGAATGTTGGGCATTGGATAAATTTGTGTGTGAAACATGAAATTGGATGATTATAGGGTTTGTTTTCAATGATGGTTGAAGATTAAGTGAGAATTGTGAAGTAATTTACCATGGTTGCTGGTTTGAGGAGGAAGAAGCCAATTTGCTGGTTTGAGGAGGAAGAAGCTGATTAAGTGTAAAACCTTAAAAAAAAACCCTAAATATGGTTAAATATAAATTATTGATTTGGGTTTGGGTTTGGGTTTGGGCGAAACAAGTGTGAGCCCAATTCAGAAAAATCTTTTCAGCAAGCTAATGGGTTTATAGATTATGTTGGGTAATTACTTTGTAAGTTTTAGATTATGTTTTTTTTTTTTTAACTTATATAATTTTTGGTTTTTAATATTATGTAATGTTTGGTTTTTTTAATATTAATGATTTTATTTTTATATCTTATTTAATAAATGTTAAAAAAGTAGATGAAATTAAAAAAATAAATAAATAAAGTTGGTGGGGTAGACTCATCCTATATTTCCATGGCTTCATCCTTGGAGGGACGTGGCGCTTATATGACGGATCATCCTCCAAGCATTACAATTTCAGTAGCCACTAATTTGTAACCGGTGGTAGGGATTTATGACAATTTCAGTAGCCACTAATTTCATTTCACTGAATATCAAAAAAAAAAAAAAATAAATAAATAAAAAATATTTTAACTATTTTGGATACCACTTTTGTATACCAAATGTTGTTTTCCACTATTGTTTTTATAGATACAAACCATATAGTGTTGTTGTTTTCCACTACTGTTTTTATAGATACAAACCATGTAGTGTTGTTGTTTTCCACTATTGTTTTTATAGATACAAACCATGTAGTGTTATGAAATTGCAAACTCAATAGTTCCGCCAGTTTAGTATCATCTCTATAGAGTTACAAAGACAATACTAAATTTAGGGGGTGTTTGGTGTTGCGTTTTCAAAATAGATTTTGGGTTTTCAAAACTGCGTTTAAAAAAAGCATGTAGGTACATGCTTCTCAAAAACTGCGTTTTGGAGGCAGATAATCACTTTTTCATCCAAACACTTTTTTAAATTATTTATGTTTTACAAACGCAATAATTAAATAATCACTTAAACACGTAATCCCAAACACCCTCTTAAAAACACAGATCTTACAACAAATAGAAGGTTTGTTTTCATTTTTATTTTTTTTTGAAAAGTTGTTTTCATCATTTGATACATCAAGTGAAGAATTATAATTAAAGTATTAAACGCACAATACACTTGTGTGTCTGTTCGTATGTTTTCTAAAAACCCGTCCATTATACTAAATCATTTCACATCAATAAAAAGTAGTATTGGGCCGTCACTTTGTACTTTTTGGGTTGTTTGGCTAAATACAACGACCAATATTGCTTCACGTCGTTTCGTAAGTTATTGGCCCGGTCTGTTAATTTGCACATTCTCTTTTTCTACTTTGTTATTTTATATACTTTATTGGTTTAAGATCAAATACAAACACTTTTAAAAGTAAGAAATCGTACAAAGGGTATAAACGTCTCCGATTGACCTCATTCAAGCGGCATTAAAACCATCTCATCGAACTATACGATGTAAGATTTTAGGTTTTCACTTTTAGATTTATAGTTTGTAAATTTTAAAAATTTTGTTTATTATCATAGTGTCTTTTATTTATTATTGTGTTTTTTCTATATTTGAATTATTGTGTCTTTTTTAAGACACGTTGTGTCTTTTTCCTCGACATTGTGTCATCTTGTGCGATACATTCTGTGTTTGTACACTTCTTATTTTTAGGAACATTTTTATTAGAATAATAAACTCAATAATGTAAACTTAAACAAACTTTATCTTGATCCCAATCTCTTGTTTATCGACTCCTAAGCTTTCGAATTCTTTTTCTATCTGTGTGAACTAATTTGTAAAAGTATATAAATTTAGTGGGTGTTTGGGTTAGCTTATTTTGGAACAACTTTTAACTTATTGACTTATAATAAGTTAATAAGTTGGTTTTTAGTGGGTGTTTGGGTTAACTTATTGACTTATAATGAGTTTTTGTGTGATGAAAAGTTAAAAAGTACAAGTCAGGAAATCCTGACTTATTGACTTATAATAAGTAGAAGTTAAAAAGGAGAAAAAGAAAGAATCCCAAACACCCCCTTAACCACAAAGACTTAAAATAGAACACATCCTTACGCGTTGATATGTCATCTATTCATAAGCATTTGTGTTTTATTCAAGTTAACTACATTTAAAGACAACAAAACTTCAAATTTGATTTCCGTTTTATCAGTGGCGTCTCTGAGAATTCACGTAACCTGTTCGAGCTCGAAAAATGTGTCTGTATGCTTTAACGATAAACAATAAAATCACAAAAAATGGGCCTCTATATTGGATCTATATGTGTTTACAATTTTTTTAAAATAATAACATATATATATATATATATATATATATATATATATATATAGGACAAGAATCCGTTAGGAACCACCCTTTATTGCGAGAACCGCGAGAACCAATGTGAACACAACAAAAAATACATAAAAATAGCTAAAAAAACACACAAAAAAATGTTTTTTTTTATATTTTTTATAAAAAAATCGCTACTTTTAGTAGCAAAAAAAAAAAAATTTGGCTACTAAAAGTAGCGATTTTAACTTAAAAAATACTAAAAACAAAAAAAAAAGTTGTGTGTTTTTTTTATTTTTTTAGGTTTTTTGGGGGTTTAGTTTTTAGCATTTTAGCTGGAGGGGGGGGGGGGTTAGGTTTATTTTAGGTTTTTTGGGGGTTTTAGTTTTTAACATTTAGCTTGAGGGAGGGGGTGGGGGTTAGGTTTTTTTAGCTATTTTAGGTTGTGTTCACATTGGTTCTCGCGGTTTTCGCAATAAATGTGGTTCTCGCATGAACCTTACCCTATATATATATATGGTGGGAGTTGGCTACAAAATCATATTTTTCTAGAAAGTGTAGGAAGTGATATGGTTATGACATGTGTCATCTAGAGAATTTTAATAAAAGGGTACAATAGTAATTCACTAAATAAGTTATTTTTGAAAAAGATAAATGTAAAACAACAAAATTAGACTTTTAAGGAAACCCTATATCTTATTTATGGAATTGTATCAGTTACGCAGAATCAAACATGCATCATTTTCTTATCCTTCTGATGACTTTTTTCTTTCTTTTTTTTTTTTTTTTTTTTTTTTTTGCATATTGCGGATCAAAAATGTTAATGTCTAATGCAATGATTGATTGTGATCATGGTAAATGCATCCTGATTTAGTTGTTCGACATGCCGGTATTTGATTAAGTTGTTTTTCTTTTTGCATGTGCATGTATTCTTGACATTGTGTTTTATTTGTTTTATGGTTTCTTCACACGTAAGACACCAGCTTATCTTTCTTGAACAATTTCTTGACGTTGTGTTTTACCGGTTATAGGTTTACTAATTTTGTGTTATAGCAGTTTATGTTTCATGAAGGACGCATTTTTGTATTTATGGACGTTGTGTTTTATAGGTTATTGGTTTATTCACAATGTGTTTTATCAGTATGTTTTTATTGACTGTTTCTTCACAATGTGTTTTTCTTCACAGATCCGTCGTAGTGTGTTTTGTCAGTGCGTTTTTCTTCATACTTTCTTCACAGTGTGTTTTTCTTCACATGTTTCTTCTCAGTGTGTTTTATCAGTTTTTGGTCCTATTAGATTTTTTTTCGCAGTTTCTTCACAATGTGTTTTATCACTAATATAAAACATAATACTTGATAAAAAAAACAAAATTGAACTCTGGTTCTCGTCCCTAGATAAAAACAAATCAAACTCTAATTTAGTAAATTTCAGATTTTAAACACAGTCAAATCTTTTATATTCAACTTCATCCATGATTTTAGGAGATTTTTTTAATGAACAGAGAGAATGTGGAGAGAGTTTTGCAAGAAATAATGAATGATGGTTGTTTGTTTTTTTAAAACATGCTCAATTACCAAAATGTACTCAATCAATTAAATCAATCATTAAATAAAATACATATATTACAAAAATACCACTCATCTAATCCCAACCATTAAATAAAATACGCCTCGCTTGCGGTATGCACATATAATGTATATATGTGTGGGCGCTCGGGGGGCAAAAGCAAAAGTGCACTAATTTTTAACGTTATTTTACTAATTTCGTGAAAATAACGTTAAAAGAGGGGATGGTTAATCATGCATCATGTGGTGGCGTTGATAGCCGAAAGACAAGGGGGTACATGCACCAATTGGCGTTTGTCTCAATTGCTGAGTGTTATGTGCCTTATGTCCAAGGCTTGATGCAAAACCACAATCGAGCCGGGGGTCTCATTGGAAGCAGCCTCTCTATTCCTACGGGGTAGAGGTAAGGCTGTCTACATCCCACCCTCCTCAGACCCTACCTTAGCTTTTGCTATTGGTGGGATATACTGAGTACGATGATGATGATGATGATCTAATCCCAACCATTAAAACCACTCATCAAATGGCTCAAAACACTTCCTACACTTTGTATAGGAACTCCACCCTATATATATATATCGAATTTTTAAAAAAATCCCGTGCCCCTCGAGATCACGGGCCTTGTGCGGAATTCCTCCCCGCACACTATAAGGTAGTGTTTAGTATGCAGGAATGAGAGATGGAATTGAATGAACTATTGCGAGGGAATGAAAAAAGGTGTGTTTGGTTGGTTAACTTAATGGAATCACCCATTACATAAGTCATTCAATTCCCTCAAATTCATTCCATCCACTCTCTCTGCTTTTTACATTCCTTACCTCTCTCAGCCTACGTCACAAACACCGCCCATCACCTCCACCATCTACCACCACCTGCCGTCGTCACCACCCGCCGCCCGCCATCACCGCCATCGACTACCATCGCTGCCACCCGCCATCGCAAACCACCGCCACCCCGACCACTACCACCACCCTCCGCCGACCACCACCATCATCCTCCGCTGCCACCACTCGCTACCATCGACCACCACCTCCCATCGTCGTCGCCACCACCCTCCGCCGGCCACCACCACCATCCTCCGCGGCCACCTCCCGCTACCGTCGGCCACCACCACCCAACGTCGTCGCCACCACCATCGACCACCATCGTTGCCACCTGCAACCACCGACTACCGCCACCCTCCGCCGACCACCACCACCATCCTCCGCAGCCACCACCCGCTACCGTCAACCACCACCACCCACCATCGTCACCACCACCATTGTCGCCACCTGCCACCGCAGACCACCACCAACCTCGACCATCGGCGCCGCCACTGCTAACAACTGTCACCCACCGACCACCGCCACCGATCACTGCTACCACCGACCACCGCCACCCATCGCTGCCACCGCCATTAGCCGCCACTGATCACCGCCACCACCCATCGCCAATTTAATTCATTCCTCTTTTTTTACCTACCAAACAACAAAATGTAATAATTTATTCCTTTCTAGCATGGTAACCAAACACGACTATGGAATGTAGTGATCTATTTCATTTATTTGTCCATTCCATCCTGTTAGTGCATACGTCTGTTGACTTCGTCTTGTATCGAGCCGTGTAATAGAATTGATAGACCAGGACACGTAGTTCGAGAAAAACGGGAAACAGGGCTGAACCAACCACCTCGTGCGAGGTGACCAGTTCGTGCGACCTGGCTGGACCAGTTCGTGCGACCTGGAGTGTCTGGTTCATGCGACCTGGCTGTTCCTATATATAAAGGGTCTTGGGTCTTCATTTGTAACTTCTGATTCCGGTAGCGAAGCTCTGCCGAAGTGTCGCCAGCTCGTGTAACGTTGAGAAATCAATACAATCGACATTTAATCTACTTCTAAGTACATATCAAGCTGGTATGAAGATCAAATCACTGAATTCCGCCTCTGATTTGGTCTAGAACTCTTCTGATAGACTCGTTTAGATCGAATCCCCGATCCTACACATTCCCTCATCTACTCCATTACGTCATACTAAGAGCCGCCCTGCGTTTTAGTTAACCATCTTTATTTCACCAATGAAATCATTAAAAACTTCGAAATAATTCAATTTAATGTAATCAGCGATCGTCATACATAGCATGATCGAGTTACAAAAACTCATATGCCACGACTTAAACATTACCTAAACATGAAATTCATCAAAGTTTAGTGATCCTAGTTATGTAAACTGACTATTTTAATTGGAGGTTAACCCTTTTAGGGGATGGATAATGAAAAAAACTAGTTTAAATGAGAAAACAAAAAACTAACTAAAAAAGCAAAAAAACATACCATCTTTTTATTAAAATTTGTTATATTTAATATATAAAAAACCTTTTTTTCAAAAAAAAAAAAGTTGCACTACACATGTGCAATAATATGAAAATGCCTAAACCACCTAACCTACCCCCCACCGACACCCCCAAAAACCTAAACCTCCACCCCCACCCCCAAAAAACCTAAATCCACCATCCCACCAAAAGCCTAACTGTCACACCCCCAAAATCCACCATGCGGAGTATCACCGCTTGGAGGCGTGACATGACCAGGATCGAGCCACCAATCATACTGAACAACGTACTTAAGTAGATAAGGACAACCACAATACGATTGGTGACCAAAAGCTAGTTAACCCAGTTTTTAATTTAGACAGCGGAAGCATAAACGTAAGGTTCAAAACATAAGTTCACAGTTCATAAGTTTAAAGTCCAACACATAGGTTTAATAAGTTCATAATGTTTTAAACATTAAACACTGGACATAGCCGTCCGCACACCACAACGACTCCTTCCTCGTGCAAGCTCCAAATGTTTAGCGACCTGTAAGGCATGTAACAACGGGTCAACAACAAAGTTGAGTGAATTCACAGTTGGTTGTTTAGTTATAGCATTCGTTTCGTAAATCATAGGTTCGTTTTGTAAACCATGTATCGCGTTAATCCTTGCTGCCAGTCCAGGCATGCGTGCTATGATTAGTGGGGGCTTCCCATGTGTTTCAAAACCACGCGTATCGACTGCTACGAAAATATAAGAGGTGCCCTAAGTCAATGTCTATCAGCATTGACCTTTTGCCCATAGTCCATTAGTACACGCCCGTCCGACTGGCACGGTGTGAGGTTTGTTAAACCTAATAGCGCTATTAACTAATGACCCGCTCGCCATAGGCCTCGGCGATTAAGTCGATAATTGAGGGACTTAAAGTGATAGAGTTGATGGTCTTATGATCGTGTACGTAGGTTTTACGTACGTGCCCTTCAATCCGAGGACAGAAAAAAATAGTTTAATAGTGATGATAGTACAAGTAGTTATTCAATCCCATTCCCAACCCCTGGGAATCCCATGCCTTAGAAAGAGTGTGAACTCACCTTGGTTGCTCGGTTTGACTCTCAAATATAGCTAATAGTCGAGGTCGGTCAATCACGTCCTAGTATGATTACCACTTAGTTTATTAGTGATTTCAAATAGGACACAAAGTTCCTACACGTATCTATCACATAACATGCATCACTTTAACGGTTCATGCCCATATAACCTTCCCATCTATTCCCCACTCATAGACAAACATACAACATTGCACATAACACTTTTATTGACATATAACATGTTCTATCATTCTCGGATAACCTACTCGACATTTAGACACGCAAATCACTCCTTATGTCGTTTCAGCTTTAATAATCAAAACTGGACTGTTTTCAAGCATTTTAATAAAATAGTTAACCTTTTCCAAAAATTCTCAAATTTTTACAGAAGGTCATGTATAATCCACGATTTATTGTGTAAAAATTTCGGATATCAGTTCATTACCAATTTTGTATAAAAATTCTTTTACTCGACTGAAATCAGATTTGATATTTTCTGATTGCAGTTTTACGGAAAAATTCACTAAAAATCAATCGTAAGTCGGATCGTCGAAATTACAGTTGGAGGGTCACAAAAACAACCGTGACTATCTATGGTAAAAATTCCATGAGCTGACTCTGCTCAGGTTTTAAGTTTGGACTCTGATTACAACACACTTTTTCAGCAGAAATATTTCAGCTTTGAGCTGCTGTCTAAAATAATACTTTAAAAATAGTAAACGGTCTCGAAAAATTACGATTCCAGTTTCATTAGTTCAGATATTCAAAATTACACAATTTAGACTCCAGAACTTAAATTTTTCGATTAAAAATGAACCCGTTACAGCCTGTTGAAGCAGGCTGGAAGTTTCAATCAGCAAGCTGTTTATATGTAGAAGTGACTAAAAACGCGTAAACAAAGACTCTAACCATGGTGTATCGAAGGATAAATGTTCAAACATCATGCATGCATTTACCAAACCCAAACTAACCAGATTTCATCTTTAAACAAACTTTTTATGTAGGGTTTTTATGCAGAATTTTATGTTCATATAATTAGTGTTTAAACTTTTGTGTGTGTCATAAACATTCAACAAATCGTAACAAGAATCAATGTGGAACAAGGGTATGAATGGACTTACTACTAGCACAAGGCTAGGGTTGGAATCTTAGTGCAAGGATGATGAAGAATGATGGTGAGAAAAGCTTGAACAAGACTTCTTGGGAGCACTTCAACTTCACACTTCTATGGAGGATCTTCACAACTTGCAAGAGAGCTTTTAGTGGAAGAAGATGGAGATGTGAAGGTGATGGTGGTGATTTTCGGTTATGAGAGAGGGGGGGGGGGGTATATGGGCCGAAAATTAAGAGAGAGAGAGGAGAAGATTGGTTGTTGCCTTTGAAATGATGACCTTCCCTTGGAAATGTGCACTACTAGGAGTTAGGGTAATCATACCCATCCTATTGGCCAATGGAAGTGAGATTTGTCTTACACAAGATTTAAACAAAATATTCTCTAATTATTTGGGCAGATTTTCGGTTATGGGGGGGGGGGGTAAAGTGTAAATTCTTGTTAATTAATAGGTATTAAGTTAGAAGGTTAAGGGTATTTACAAGTATAGTGGGTGTATGTCATGTTTACATGGTGCATGGGGATTTTTGTGACCATAAATAATTAAGAAAGATAAAATAATATTTCTGAAAATATTTTAGTGTCCCGGAAAATGTCTGGTTGTTCGGTTACGTATCGTTCCGTTAAAGCGTTTAATTTCACCGTATAGCGTCTTATACATATATTTTTGTAACGAAATTTATTCCTAACACACAGGAAAATATACCGGACTATTTAGTAACTTTTCTGTATACTACTAGTATGCTAACACGCACATGTAAGTATAACACAGTAATCAGAGAGCAGTTAAATGATTCAGCACAGTCATCAAGTACTTTTATTATCATTAATAAACTGTATGGTTACATGCAAATTTGAGGGTTGTCACACTAACCCCCTCCCTCCCCCCCCCCCCCCACCCCCAAAAAACCTAACCCCTCCCCTCCCCCCCCCCCCCCAACCAAAAAAACTAAAACTAAATCCTTAACATAAACTAAAAAAAAACAGGCACCCCCCACCCACACCGCTCAAAAAAAACCTAACCCCCCCCCCCCCACCCGAACTCCCCAAAAACCTAAACCCCTTTCCCCCACACAAAAAAAAAACCTAGTGCACATGTGCAACACACAAACACACATATATATAATGCACACATTTTTCCTAAGCAAAAAATGCAAAAAAATGTCCACCCTATTTGAGAAACTTAAGAAGCAATCTGGAGCACACATTTTTCCTAAGCAAAAAATGCAAAAAAATGTGAAAAAATGCATTTTTTTTGGAAAATCGCAGCTTTTTCTTTAATGATTTAATTTTTTATTTTTTTTAAAAAGATTTTTTTTTTGATTTATACACATGTGTATATTGTTAATCTTTTAACTATACATATATGTATATTGTCAACTATACATATATGTATATACATGTTTTAAATTGAAAAAATATGTGTTATAATCCCTAAACCTTAAACCCTAAACGCTTAAGCTAAACCTTAATGCTAAACCCTAAACCCTAAAGCTAAACCATATTTCTAAACCCTAAAGCTAAACCCTAATTCTAAACCCTAATGCTAAACCCTAAAGCTAAAGCTAAACCCTAAAGCTAAACCCTTAATGCTAAACCCTAATGCAAACCCCAAAGCTAAAGTTAAACCCAAAAGTTAAAGTTAAAACTAAACCCTAATGCTAAACCCAAAAGCTAAACCCTAAATACTATTGCTAAACCCTAAAGCTAAACCATAAACCATAAAGCTAAACGCTAAACCCTAATGCTAAACCCTAAATACTAATGCTAAAGCCTAAATAACACTTATTTTTCAATTTTAAACATGTATATACATATATGTATATGATGTGTGTAAAATGCAACATATAAAATACAACAATTGAGGCATAAAACTAACCTTTTTTTAGTACTAATGTTGGGAAAAGTATGCTTTTGTCTTCCTTTTGTATTTTCAGAACTAAATGAGCGTAAATGAACAAAAGGAACAAATATGCAGCAAAATCTAACATAAATACAAGAAAAGGAACAAACGTGGCATGCACGACCACTCGACAGCATTTTCCCAAGTAAAAACCAGAAAACAGAAGGCTGACCACGGCCCACGGCCCCGTGCCCAGCGAACACGGGGGCGTGGCCAGGCACCTGCAGAAAAGATAAACTGATAGAAGCTTCTATTCCCAGCATGGGGGCGTGCCCAGCTCAACACGGGCCATGGTCAACGCTAAGATTCGCATAAATCTTGCAAATCTTGATAGTACAGATTCTCTTCTACACACGGGGCCATGCCCAGTGAACACGGGGGCATGTGGAGCCTAATAAAGACAATTGCAATTAATGAAGAAAGAGAAAGAGGATGGACACGAGGCCGTGCTCAATGAACACGGGGCCGTGTCCGAGCTTCTGCAGAGGCTATAAATAGGGGTGCTTGGCTCACTTGCAAATCATCCATTGGCAAACCACCTCTCTACCACTTCACCCACACTCCACCACCATCACAACACACACATCCACCACCATCATCCATCATCCATCATCCATCTAGAGTGTGTGTAGTAGTCTCGGGATCCAAGATTGATAGTAAGAGTTCTTGACAAATAAAGGCCATGTTTGCCTAAGTCTCTTACATCACTTGGTGAATACAAACATTTAGTGTAATACTTTTGATTTTTAATCTTTTCGCACTTTTTTATTTGGTTTTGTATTAATGACTTTAATAAATAGTGTAAGGACCTGGACAAAAATGTCCCAAAAGCACTCCGTAAATAGAAACCTGGACCCCTAAAACCCTAATTTTCATGAAAAATCAAGAAAATCAAATTTTCTAAGTTGGTCCTGGGCCGCGAACGATCCAAGGGGGATCTACGCGGGGCGCGATAGCCTTACAACTCTCTGGATAACGATCAAGGCCACGTGTCATACACGTGGCAGGCCTAGGCTATGACACGGCAGCCCTAGCCGTAGCTAGGGTAGCCCTCGCGGGCCGCGTAGAATGGCCTTAAGGCCTTCGCGGGACACGACAAACTCAGAAATCAGCTATAAATTGGACGTTGCATGGCCTTTCCTCTGTGTTCGAAATTTCCCTTCAAAAACGTCAAAATCTGCTTATGTACGTGTGTTTAAGTGTCGAAACGCTACTACGATTACAGGGTAATAACTCGATCACTGCTACGATACAATGTCCGATCGATTGAAACCGATCCGATGGATGTTTAAGTGCTGCCCGAATTCGGGCTATACTTTGTCATTCGTCGTGA
The DNA here is from genome assembly GCA_030545235.1 of Helianthus tuberosus. Classification (NCBI taxonomy): domain Eukaryota; kingdom Viridiplantae; phylum Streptophyta; class Magnoliopsida; order Asterales; family Asteraceae; genus Helianthus; species Helianthus tuberosus. Next base: position 114,386,768 of record CM060399.1, read on the forward strand.
GGCTTTTGATTTCATGAGATTATCGTAAATGTTGTATTAAGTTACTAACCTAGTTTCATTTGCATTATTTAACTAGGTTACCGGGCTTAATCAGTAGGCAAACTCTGTCCAGTTAAACTTGCAATGTGAGTCAGTCTCTTTTTACCAAAGTGTTTGCAAAACCCTAAATGTTTTCCAGTTATACCTTGCAGTGATTAAGTCTTTGTTAATCTTTAATTACTGGCAGTAAGTGGGGGTATGTGCACATTACTACTAATGATTTATCACTTTAGGTGGGCGAGCCTAATTAGTGATATGTCCACAGTCATAGATCCGGTCGAGTGACAACTGAACCAGCTAATTATAAGATAGGGGCAAATGTGAAAACTCTTAATGCTGTAAATTGTAACAATGTGTCATTTTGTGCAAATTGAATAACTCGCCAGTATTTCCCCGCTGATAAAATCTTTTTAAACCTGTTTCAGGGGATTTACTGTGAACAAGAAAAAGTGTCTTGTAGCACTACCATCTTGGATAAAGTGGCTCAGTACATAAATAAACATGTTTTTGTAAACAAGGGATTTCCCAGTGAAATTCCTTTATTGTAAATTACGGGGTTTGTCCAGAAACTTGAAATAAAATAAATGGGTGTTTTTAGTTTAAACGATCCTGTTAAAATTTCCGCTGCCAATTTAAACACCAATACCACAGGTTTCTGTCCCGCGGCTTCCGGACCAGGTAAAACTAGGTCGGGGGTCGTGACAACTAGTTTCTTATGTTGAAGGTGAAACTTCCTTATCATTTGTCCGTGGTGTCTTGGCATTATTTTACTGTCTATATAAAATAAAATATTTTCACCATTCATATCTCTACGGTCTATATAGAGATATGATGGCTACCTGGTCGGGGGTTAAGGGAATGGTTTGGCAAGGTTCTTGCCTTGTTCAGTGTATAGATCCTGCAAGGACCTGGGTCAAGCTTACTAGGACCACCTTCAATACCCACTGGTATTGGATGGCGGGGGTGCGAATGGCTTGATCCCCTCATATGTAAACTACTATTAATACATTAACCCGGCTATTTGGGATTGTATCCCTGCTGACTCAAACCACTTAGCCGAGGGTAACGTCACCTTCAAAAGAGGGGCCTACCACTTTACGCATTAATAACTTAATTAATTATCTTCCAATATTCCAACGCTTTAGGATTGTATCCTTACTGACTCAAACTACTGGGTTGAGGGTAACGCCATCCTGAAAAGTGGGGCCTACTACTATAACTAAGATAATCTCTTAAAAAGTGCAACAGTGCGGAAATCATAAAAGTTACACTAAAGGCGAGTCGGATCCAAGTGATTCATCTTGTCTATCTGTTTTATTTTATTTTTAATTTAAGCATTTTTAGTTTTAATTTTCATGTTTAAAACCTTTTCTAAATTTTTGATTTGATTAGACGTTGAGGATAAACCGGTATTAAAGCTCTTGTGTCCTTGGACGACCTCGGTATCTTACCAACGCTATACTACGCTCACGATGGGTGCACTTGCCCATATGTGTGTTTAGTGTTAGTAGAATATCGTGTTTTATAAATTTAAAACTTGACTAAAGTGTTAAAAAGGGCTTAAAATATACATAAAAATATATCACACTACGCACGCATCAAGTTTTTGCCGCCGTTGCCGGGGACACAAGGATTTTAAGAAAACTTAAAATCGACGGCCTAATTAGTTTTTCAAAACCTTTTTAAAATCGCGCGCACATTTTCTGCATTTAAGTTAGTTTTTGCATTACAGTAGACTGAACATGGGGCCCTGTTCACCGAACACGGGCCGTGCTGCATATTCTTTTTTTTCAAAACACCCAGTTACAGAGTTTGAACACAGGGTCGTGTTCACTGAACAAGCCCCCGTGCTGCACAAAACCAGTCACTTTTATTAAAACTCCCAGATACAGAACTTGAACACGGGGCCGTGCTCACTGAACACGGGGCCGTGTCCAGCCTCTGTTTCCGTTTTTATTTTTGTTTTCTGGTCCCAAGACCCTGTTGTAATCTGTTGAGTGATTCTCATGGATCAATACTCAGGAGGTTACAACTATCACTATGAGGAGGATGATTATTGGGAAAAGTATTGTACTATATGTGGCAACCCTTATTCGGTGCAATATTGTGACTTATTTCAACCATCCCCTTCATACAACCACTATAAGGAGCCCAGGTACGAGCCATCAACTTCATACACACCCTATGAAGAACCATGGTATGAACCTTCTCCCTCATACTCATATTTTGATGAACCAAGGTATGAGCCTTCATACTCATATTTTGAGGAACCAAGATATGAGCCTCCACCTTCATATGCTTACTATGAGGAACCATGGCGTGAACAACCCACCTCATATGAGTATTATGAAGAGCCAAGTTACAACCCTTATCCATCATATACTTACAATGAGGAACAATGGTGTGAACCATCTATCTCATATGAGTACTATGAGGAACCAAGGATCGAACTTCCGAATTCAAGCTTTGATGATAATTATTCAACTCACTTTGACGAACCACCAACTATTTCACCCGTAGCCGAAAAGATAATAGAACACCTTAAAACTATCGAGCGCTATATAAAAGAAGCCCTCGCAAGGGAAGAGGAATCCTGCGCAAGGGAATAATTAACTCGTAATAAAGAAGAGATAGTTGAAAATGTTAAAATGGAAGAACAAGTAAGTGAAAAGCCGACACATGAGTTAAACAACGAAAAAGGTGAGTCTGAAAACGTTAAAATTCAAGAAGAGTATAATTTTAAGGAAATTAATCTCTTGTCACCTTCTTTCGAAAATCATTGTTTAGTACCCACTCATGCTAAGTTTTTAAAAGAGTTAAACACTAACACTAAAATTGACAAAACGGTAAGCATTAAGTTAACAAATGATCAAACTACGCTAATAAAAGATGATCCATTTGAAATTAACATTACATCGGTTCCATGTTTTTTTTTTTTCAAAATTCCTTTATTAGTAATATTACAATTGAAAAAAATATTTCTATTAATATAATGCCAAACTACATTTTCGAAAAGTTAAGTATTGGTGATTTTTCTCCACTTCAAATACCCATTTTTCTATCGAATCGGAAAACAATAAAATCAATAGGGATAGTTGAAGATGTGTGATGACTGTCGTAAGGGTCAATCAAAAACCTAATTAAACTACGTAGATAGCGTAAATAGGGTATCGTATCCACGGGGAATTTGTGGTTAGAGTTAAAGAAATTAATTAAACTAAATTATCTAAATTGGGGGTTTGTTTGTAGATTCAAAAGAAAACACAATTTGTCACGAAAAGTGTTATCAATATTAAGAAGAAGTAACCACCACCTGGAATCCCGAATACCCGTTTTAATATAAAAATCCGTTTTCTGATTCAAAACACCACATAGACATGGCCTCGGATACCTGTTTGTTTGTAACCTCCACCCGGAATCCCGAATACCTGTTTTAATATAAAAATTAGTTAATAGGGATAGTTTTTAAGATTCACTATGCAACCTAATAACCCGTTTGTTTGTATCAACTACCCACCAATTTACCAACCCGCTAACAACGCAAGAAAGTTGCCAATACGCTTAATAAACGACAAGTAATTCAAACACAAGAAACGTTTACCAATAATCCAACACAAGTGGTCAAGCTGTACCAGTTTACAAGAATCAGAAAACAAATAATTATGTCAAACCGCGTAAACGTTCATCCGGGCGGAAGTCTCCTAAAGATTTAGCCGCACATGGTGATCTTTACCGCAACAATTGTCATCTTGTATTGGTTAGATTCCATAGATTGGCTTGAAGGATGAGATGGAATCACTGAATTCATCCTTCTGTTCTCGAATGTGACGGCAGTGCATGAATGCCTCTCCAAACCTAATATTAACATACTTTTATAACATTCCATCACAAGGTATGTCGGCCAAGATTTCCTTTTTTACATTATAACATTCATTCTTTTATATTCCCCTCAATGGCTATTGAAAAGAATAATTAAAAGATGTTGACCACAAAATCAATTTCTCGCTAATTTAGTTGATTCCCCGTAAAAGAACTACGCCGCGTCGCGGAAGTAAACCAAACCACCCTTGCGTGTCGCGGAATTTAACCAATTAGCCGACTTCCCTTTTTATTCGAACCGACAAACTTTAATTAATTCCCGCGTGTTGCGGAACCATTAGCGCCACCCCCCGCGCGTCGCGAGGGTGAACATCTTGACCAACACGTTATTTCCTTGGCCGATATTTGACGTGAATTGCTTCGGCGGGTCGCGGAAGATCTTTGAGCACATGTCGCGTGTCGCGGGAGCCATATGACTTGCTTTTCTTTTGCTTCTCATCTCATGTTAGCTTGTCGACTCCGTTTTTCAACATCGTTTCCCTCGTTGATTTTTGTATCACCTGTTTAAGCACAAAAACAAGAACACATTATAAGTATAAAAATCTTTACGACTTAATATATTTAACACGCTAAGAACCGACATAAACTATATACAAAAACGACTTATTTCGACCCGACATCACATCCCCACACTTATCTTTTTTCGTCCCGAAAAAATTATTTGCAATGGAATCACAATCAGAACATTGGTAATAAATATATTTAATTAATTTATTAATAAATCGAATCACACGTTAACCCAAGATTGCAAGTATACGGTCCACTTAAACCCAACCGCCAGCTTCCAAGCCCTTATTCACGATCCATTTAAGTTCAAGTAATTGTAGTTATCTATGGATCCCACACTCAAAAGACTACAACGCCACCTAATCCCGTTTCAAGCTTATGAGATTAAAAGATTTATAATCTACCGTCTTATATAAAAAACTCTTATATTATTCCGATTAAACTTTATGATGGATAGATGGATGATATTGTGAGCTTACATGATTTTGCATACGATCAGTTCAGCGGACATACGCCATACGAGTCACCATCCCCATGGTTAATGCCATAAACCTCACGTTTTTTTTATATATATAACTCCACCTAGAGGGTATGTACCGCATGAGTCGCAATCCCCGCGGCAATGCCATAGGCTTTGTTTTCTTTTTTTCTTCTTTTTTTTCTTTTTACATGTGCTCAGATGAATTGATGGAAATTTTTTTTTTGGGCGCCACATTGTTTCGGATTTGTTCTCACAAAAAGAAACAGGTGTGCCAATTTAATCGGAAAAACTTATAAGTTTTTTACTTATGCCGTACCCCTTATACTTTCCACAGTTTCAGCTTTATCACAGCTCCTAAGGCGGGAACCCACAAGACTCCTATTTTAAGTTGTTTTATATCAAGCCTAAGGAACCTTTCAACCGGCTGGGCCTACCCACATATCCTAAATTAGACGCGTGATCGACCGTTTATTATCTCATATATATAATAATCGAACGCCAATGATCTAATTATACCTATCATTTTCCATTTTGCAAAAACTATCTCGAGACATTTTCTATTTTTTCTATTTTTTCAATTTTTTTGGATTTTTTTTTCTTTTTTTCAATTTCTTTTTTAAATTTTTTATATTTACGACACGACACTAAGACACAACTAGACAGACGCTAGTCTCCCCTCCCCACACTTAATTCCTTCATTGTCCTCAATGGAGCGAGAAACTATCTACACACTAGAAACATAAATAAAAACACATAAATAAGTGGAACAGACTCCCCTGATTTGACACGGTTGAGTCTTTTGAGCCTTGTTCCACCGCAACCGTATAGCATTTCATTCGCGGCTGCCTTCAAAACGGGACGCTTGTCTTTATATGATTCGAATCACTTTCGTCCAAATGGAGATTGAGTATGGACAAAAGCGATCGACACCTGCAACAATAAATCTCACAGGCTCCCAAAACCGGTTAAACGGTCAGTAACAAAGTGAAACACGAGCACAACAAATCTCACAATCGGCCTCACTTTTCGCTCAACGTACTTACCTCGACACTAATCATCGTCCTATCCATTCGCACATTTTAAACAATCACCGACTAAAATGCGAATTCTATCAACTTCTTTTGATACCCTTTAACTTCTCAACAAATGCACATGTACCATTTATCCGCTCATAAGCTCTTTCCGACAATCCTAACATTATCGCAAATCTTCGCTAACCACAACTCACTTCCTATCTTAACTTGCTTCTTTATCATACACAACCCTTTGCAATTTACTTTTAACTTACTACACTAAACGGTAAAATCTGAATAAATATCAAGCAACTCACTTAACTCTCTACCTCTTAAATCCGCTCAACCGACACTACCCGCAAAGCACTTTAAATGTCTTGGTTTATCACAATTTTAAACCCAAACGCAATCTAAATCCCTGTTTCTTAAACATCTTCAAACTCAAAATCATCCCTTTCACCATAACATATACTACCCACTGACATCTCTCGACTAAACTCTAAAGGCATCCTAAATACTCGTTTGAAGCGTCACTCGACTCAGAATCAAACTTTCTACAAATTACAATCTCGATACCCATTTAACAATCTTACATCAAACACAAAAGAAACTCCCATATCTGACTAAATTCAACCTCAATTGGATTTCCTAACCTCTTACTGTACTCAAACATCTTTTTCAATAACCAACTCAATACCCACATATCAATCTCACCAAATAATTTCCAATCAAATACGAATAATAATCTCTATGAATCAATAGCAACATGTAAACTTCATACCTGGATTCACTTGACTGAGAAATAGAGAAATTATAAAACTTTGCTGGTTAATCGGAGTTCGCCAGTGGTCACCGTCGTCATTAATGATGATGATGAACGGTAGGTGGTCGGTGGTTGACGAAGGAGACGGTGGCCGTGAGTACGATGGTCGAAGATGGATGTGGTGAAGGGTGGTCGGTGGTGTAACAAGGGGTAATCGGTGAGGGTGTGGTGTAACAGAGAGGTGGGCGGCAAGAGGTGATTATCGGAGGTGGTAGGTGAATCAGGGTGGTCAGCTGTGATGGGTTGGTGATAATAAAGGTAGGTTGAGATGATGACTTGCAGGTGACACCGAGAGACAAGAGAAAGAAGGTTTTATAGGTATATGAAATCTAATTTCTAAGAGGACCTCTTTTTTTTATGATTATCCTCCGCGACACGCGGAACATGACATGGGCGCCCAAGCGACACGCCTACGGAACCGTTTTCCAGCAATTTCACACAATTTTGGGTGTTTCATGCCTTAGCAATTTTTACCTTTTTTCGTATTTTCACCTCCAAAATCTCCCGAACGATTTTTTATGATAAATTATCAATGAAAACGTATCTGGGACTCCTTTTTTAATAGTTTTCCTTCTCCAAATCATCTCACATCCTTGAAACACTCCGAAACTATACCGAAAACAACCGAAAATGTGTCTTTCAGGCCAAATTTTTATGTAAACTTATAATCAATTTGCCCTACCCCAAAACAAATGTGCGTTGCCCTCAACTGCACTAGAGCTTAACCAACCTCCTCGAACTTCCCCACACTTGAACGGTGGCACGGTTTTGACACAAACTAAACTAAACTAAAAAGAAAAAAAAAGAAAAAAACTAAATAAAACGATAAACCTTAGGCTGCCTCCTAAGAGCGCTAAGTTTTAGATCTTCAGCCAGATCATACCTGCAATCTTCAAGGGGGTTCAAAGATCGGCTCACCTCCAGACTTCTCCAAATCATTCCGCTTCGTATAGTCTGAAAAGTTCGCAGCTCCATAACAGTTAGGCTCAAGCTTGGCCTCATCGCTCCATACATTACCACCATCAGGTGGTTTACCTATTTTTCCTCTCTTCTTCACTTTCACATTTTTCACTGATTCTTCGTTTATCTCTTGTTTAGACCTGTCACACTTAATACCAATCTCATCAGTAGTAACTGCTTCATATGAATTATTAATAATTTCGTAAGTAATAGATTTTGAATAGACATTAAAAATCAACTTACGGTTTTCAAAACTCATCGTAATTAATCCTTCTCTGCAGTTGATTTGAGCATTGGCAGTGTTCAAGAAAGGACGTCCCAATATTACCTTTTGTTGCTCGTTCGTCATTGTCGGTGCATAATCCAACACCAAGAAATCTACCAAATAGTAAAATTCACCCAACTGGATCTTCACATCCTTAACAACCCCACGTGGTTTCTTTCAAGTATCATCTGCCAGGATCACCTTTCTATCAAAATCATGCAACTGACCAAACTCGTACTGATCAAACAAGCCGCCTGGCAGAATATTCGTGCTCGCCCCGTAATCCAACAACGCCTTGTGGATTTTCAGCTTCCCCACTTTAATAGGTATGTGAGGCGCTCCTAATTCACTTTCTTCACTTCCATCACTTATACCTGCAACTACTTGGGAAAAAGAAGTAAGATTTGTATTAACATTTTCAGAAACAGGAATGGTACTTACCGAATTAACCCTTGTGTGATGTTGTGGATTCTTTGTAGTGTCACTCGGTAACTTCCCTGGATCTCTTCTCACCTCCTTCACATCAACAGCCAACTGAGCAACTTGTTTTTCCAAGGATTGATATGCTTTAGCTTACAATTCTTGATCCTTCTTGATTTGTTTCAGCATTTCCATCACTTTGTTATTTAAACCTTCATTCTGCCTACTCGATTCACCTTGATTTGGATTCTGCTGATAACTCCTCTGATTGAAATTTTGATTGTTGTAACCGGTCTGTCTATTCTGGTATTGCTGACCTCCCTGATTTGGTACCTGAAAAGTAGGATTCAACTGATTAGGTAGTATTACTGTACCTAAAATTAGGGTGATTACGCAAACCTGGGTGATATGTATTTGAATTCATATCATATCTCTGCTGATCACCATAGACTTGGTTAACTTCCTCGTGAGCTGTACCAAACTGCACCGGACATTCTTCCCAAATGTGGCCTAAGCCGCCACACGAATCACAAACCGGATATGATTGAGCCGCATGTAACGCATCCCGTCCGCCAAGACCTTTGAACTTCGCCAACTGGCGTTCCAACGCCTCCTTCTCTCTCTCTAATTGAGCCACCCTAGCTGTAGACGTTCCCGTACTAGCTGATGTAGAGACTGGATACTTCTTTCCTCTATCTGATTGGGCTTGCCTTTTCGAATCCGCAGCTACAATGTCTAAATAATCCCAATCATCGTCAACATGATTTCTCAGAAAAGTACCACCTGTTGTGGCCTTTATATCTTGCCTATCCTCATTTGAAATCCCATCGTGGAAGGCGGTAATTAACTCCCATCTTTGAATACCGTGGTGAGGACAATTACGGATCAACTGATTGAACCGTTTCCAAGACTCGTAAAGAAGCTCACCCGGTAATTGTTGGAACTCTCTAATTGCTGCTCTCCTCGTCTTGGTTCTTTGCGGGGTATAGTACTCATCCAAAAATTGTTGCTGCAGCTCTTGCCATGTATAAATACTAGCATATGGCAAAGATGTAAACCAATCCCTCGCAGCATCCTTTAGTGAAAACTGAAATAACACCAACTTAACCTGATCTGAGGTGAACTCGTGTCCAGCAATCATACTACAAACTACCTCAAAATCCGCTATGTGTGCATATGGCTCTTCAGTACCTTTCCCGTGAAAGGTAGGTAGCATGTTCAGAATATGTGGTTTTGCTTCAAATGAACGTTCCACATTACCTGGTGCTACTGGCATCACTATCGGTGATGCATGCTCAGCAATGTGTGGTCTGAAGTGACTCTCAACCCCTCGAATAGTCAGATCCGGAAATCGAGGATCTCTTTGTCTTTGACGAGGTGCAGCTGGTGCCCTATGAACCAGTGGCGGGGGCTGATAAGCATCTACTCCCTGTGGCTGTCTCTGTTGCTGATACACTGGTTGATTGCGATTAAATGCTTCATTTTGGTACCCACCTGGATATCCCATATACCCATCGTTTATCCCCCACTCCTCATCTTCGTAACCATCATCCCATGTATCTGTTCTCGCCCTATTGTCCACTTGCTCAAACATAGCACCCGACCGGTTCGGGTGTGGCACAAGATTTGGTTGATTCACAGTCCGCAAAGGATTGGGCTCTGGTGGTAGTCGGCTTTCAAGAGGGTAAAGTGGTTCACCAATAAAATGAAATTCTCCAGTTGGAGCAGAGGTTGGTTGGGTGGTCGTGCTTGATGATGGTGCAATGGGTGGGGTTTGTTGTTGTGGTTCAGATGTAAATGGAGGTGGTGGCATCGGTGGCAATTCAGTAGTCGATGTTTGTTGTGGTGTTTGTTGTTGTGGGGTGGATTGGTTTTCTGCTGGATTCATGGTGGTTTGAATTGCTTTTCCCTTCAAGGCTGAACGAAGAAGCAGATTTTGGCGTGCGGTCTTTTCAATTTCAGGATCAAACAAGAGCGGAGAAGATCTTCCTGAAAACCGAGTATGCATGCAAAAAGATCACCTGCACACAAGTAGACAAGAAAAAACGCGTAATACCGAACAAACAAAAATAAACAAAAAGAAATATTTTTGGGTTTTTAGATTTTTTTTCAAAAACAATAAAAGAAACAACTACTACTAAACTAACACTAAGCGCACTAATTCCCCCGCAACGGCGCCATTTTGATGACTGTCGTAAGAGTCAATCAAAAACCTAATTAAACTACGTAGATAGCGTAAATAGGGTATCGTATCCACGGGGAATTTGTGGTTAGAGTTAAAGAAATTAATTAAACTAAATTATCTAAATTGGGGGTTTGTTTGTAGATTCAAAAGAAAACACAATTTGTCACGAAAAGTGTTATCAATATTAAGAAGAAGTAACCTCCATCCGAAATCCCGAATACCCGCTTTAATATAAAAATCCGTTTTCTGATTCAAAACACCACATAGACATGGCCTCGGAATTAAAAAATTTGATTAGTTAATAGGGATAGTTTTTAAGATTCACTATGCAACCTAATAACCCGTTTGTTTGTATCAACTACCCACCAATTTACCAACCCGCTAACAACGCAAGAAAGTTGCCAATACGCTTAATAAACGACAAGTAATTCAAACACAAGAAACGTTTACCAATAATCCAACACAAGTGGTCAAGCTGTACCAGTTTACAAGAATCAGAAAACAAATAATTATGTCAAACCGCGTAAACGTTCATCCGGGCGGAAGTCACCGAAAGATTTAGCCGCACATGGTGATCTTTACCGCAACAATTGTCATCTTGTATTGCTTAGATTCCATAGATTGGCTTGAAGGATGAGATGGAATCACTGAATTCGTCGTTCTGTTCTCGAATGTGACGGCTGTGCATGAATGCCTCTCCAAACCTAATATTAACATACTTTTATAACATTCCATCACAAGGTATGTCGGCCAAGATTTCCTTTTTTACATTATAACATTCATTCTTTTATATTCCCCTCAATGGCTATTGAAAAGAATAATTAAAAGATGTTGACCACAAAATCAATTTCTCGCTAATTTAGTTGATTCCCCGTAAAAGAACTACGCCGCGTCGCGGAAGTAAACCAAACCACCCTTGCGTGTCGCGGAATTTAACCAATTAGCCGACTTCCCTTTTTATTCGAACCGACAAACTTTAATTAATTCCCGCGTGTTGCGGAACCATTAGCGCCACCCCCCGCGCGTCGCGAGGGTGAACATCTTGACCAACACGTTATTTCCTTGGCCGATATTTGACGTGAATTGCTTCGGCGGGTCGCGGAAGATCTTTGAGAACATGTCGCGTGTCGCGGGAGCCATATGACTTGCTTTTCTTTTACTTCTCATCTCATGTTAGCTTGTCGACTCCGTTTTTCAACATCGTTTCCCTCGTTGATTTTTGTATCACCTGTTTAAGCACAAAAACATGAACACATTATAAGTATAAAAATCTTTACGACTTAATATATTTAACACGCTAAGAACCGACATAAACTATATACAAAAACGACTTATTTCGACCCGACATCAATGTGTTAGTCCAAACCAATCAAATGGTAATCCCAACCGACTTCGTCATCCTTGATGACGCTCCGTTATTGTTGGGATGACCTTTTTTAAAGACTCATGAAGCTTTGAAAAATCGGAAGAAAAACAATCTACATTTTCAATTAGGGGCATTCAAAAGAAGTGTCGATCTTGAGCGTTCACTGAAATATCCATTCGGCAATGATGACCCCCTAATTAAAGATGAAAATGAGCCACGCGATACAAGAGAAGAAATTGACCACTTTGTTGAAGAAGAGGTGACCATAGAACAAACCTTCTTGGTACTTGATCAAAATGAGCAACCAAATAAAGGGTCTCTTAAAGACCCACCACTCGAGCTTAAGGAACTTCCAAAAGGTTTGGAATATGCTTTTCTCGACAAAGATGGTAAATTACCTGTAATTATTTCGTCAAAATTAACTAGTGTAGAAAAAGAAAAATTAATCTCACTTTTGAAAAAACACAAAAACGCGATCGCTTGGAAGCTTGTAGGTATTAAAGGAATAAGTCCTTCCATGTGCACGCACAAAATTTTAATGAATGATGACTATAAATCGGTAATACAACCACAACGTAAATCCAAACGTCCAAGATGTGGTTAAAAATGAAGTTATCAAATTACTTGACGCCGGACTCATTTACCCAATCTCCAATAGTCCTTGGGTAAGTCCGGCCCAAGTAGTTCCTAAGAAAGGAGGTATGAAGGTGGTAACTAACGAGAAAAATGAATTAATACCAACAAGAACCGTCACAGGATGGAGAGTATGTATAGATTATCGTCCATTAAATGAGGCAACAAGGAAAGATCATTTTCCTTTACCTTTTATTGATCAAATGTTAGAAAGATTATCCGGTCACAAATTTTATTGTTTCTTAGATGGTTTTTCAAGTTACTTTCAAATACCGATAGCACCCGAAGACCAAGAAAAGACAACATTCACATGTCCCTACGGAACTTTTGCTTATCGACGCATGCCTTTTGGTCTATGTAATGCCCCCACAACCTTTCAACGTTGCATGGCGGCCATCTTCCATTATATGACAGAAAAGACAATGGAAGTCTTCATGGACGACTTTTCTATCTTTGGAGATTCATACGACCAATGTCTCGATAATCTGAACGAATGCTATCCTGATGTGGGGAAACTAACCTCGCCCTTAACTGGGAAAAATGCCATTTCATGGTAATAGAGGGAATAGTACTCCTCACAAAATCTCAAGCAAAGGAATGGAGGTTGATCGAGCAAAAATCGACACTATTTCTCTATTACCACCCCATCCTCCGTTAGAGCTATAAGGAGTTTCCTTGGGCATGCCGGATTTTACAGACGATTTATCAAAGACTTTTCGAAAATCTCAAGACCTCTAACAAAATTACTTGAAAAAGATGCCCCTTTCATCTTTGACAAGGATTGCAACCAAGAATTTCTAACGCTAAAAGAAATGTTAGTCAATGCGCCTATCATGATAGCGCCTGGTTGGAAATTACCTTTCGAAATCATGTGCGACGCAAGTGACTTTGCAGTTGGAGCTGTCTTGGGACAACGAAAAGATAAGCATTTTCACCCAATTTATTACGCTAGTAAAACACTTAATGATGCACAAGAAAATTACACAACAACAGAAAAAGAATTACTAGCTGTAGTATTTGCTTTTGATAAATTCCGTTCTTATCTTGTTCTTTCTAAAATGATAGTTTATACAGACCATGCAGCCATTCGATATCTCTTTAAGAAACAGGATTCTAAACCGCGTTTAATTAGATAGATTCTACTCCTCCAAGAATTTGATATTGAAATAAAAGACAAAAGAGGAGCAGAAAACACCGCTGCAAATCATTTTTCCCGCTTGGAAGATCCAGCTTTGGAGGCAACTAGGGACGAGCTAATCAATGAAAAATTCCCAACGGAATCCCTAGAAATGGTGGAATACCGAGAAGAACCATGGTACGCCGACTATGCTAACTACTTAGCTAGCGGTATAGTCGCAAAAGGATGGCCACATCATCAAAGAAAAAAATTCCTTACCGATGTAAAGCATTATTTTTGGGAAGATCCTTATCATTTCAAAATGTGTGCCAATCAACTTATCCGTCGATGCGTACATGGTAGTGAATCAAGAAGAATTCTCCGCCATTATCATGACAGTCCATACGGAGGACATCATGGTGCCGCTAGTACCGCACGAAAGATATTTGATTCGGGATTTTATTGGCCAACCATTTACAAAGACACCCAAAGTCTTGTCAAGACATGTGACGCTTGCCAGAGATCAGGTAATATTTCTTCCAAAAACGAAATGCCACAAAATGGCATTTTTGTTAGTGAAATTTTTGATGTGTGGGGACTCGACTTTATGGGACCCTTCCCACCATCAAAAGGAAACAAACATATACTTGTGGCAGTGGATTACTTGTCTAAATGGGCCGAGGCCGAAGCGCTTCCATCAAACGATGGAAGAGTTGTGGTAAGATTCCTGAAACGATTATTCTCTCGTTTCGAAACTCCAAAGGCATTAATAAGTGATAGAGGTACCCATTTTTGTAACCATCAACTTGAAATTTTTTTAACAAGGTATGGGGTCTATCACAGGGTCTCAACAGCATATCACCCTCAAACACATGGACAAGCCGAAGTGACTAATCTAGGTTTAAAAAGAATACTTGAAAAAACCATAGGATTAAATAAAAAGGAATCAGTTGATAAATTAGATGATGCTTTATGGGCTTTTCGAACTGCATATAAAACAACGATAGGTACAGCCCCAAATCTCGCTACAAGCGGCCGAAGAATAAAATGAAGGTTTGAGCATCAACATCATATCTTGTAAGTTACGAACATTGGGAAAGCATCTAAATCGGTAAGATTTCTAAAACCAAGTTTCGGGAAATAGGGCATTCAAACGTGCACTTAAAAAAATATTTTAATTTTGCCCGCCCACGGGGCCGTGTCCGCGTAACTGTCGGGATAAAAACCCCTTTTTCTTTCATTTCTTCATTTCAACACGCCCCGTTTCCCCGCAAACTCTCTGGTTCCACCAAATATTTCTGCAGATTTCCACGTTTTTCCGACTTCCGACAACGTTAAGGTATGATTCTATCATAATAATTAGTTAGATTAATCACTTGCATGTAGTTTAACATCAAAAATTTAGGGAAAAATCTAGTGTTCTTTAACTTGAACTGAATCAAACCTCAAATTTTTGCTTAGATCTGTTAGTATTAGTATAGATGCATGTTATAGGAAGTAAATCAACTTGAATTGTTTGTAGATTTGACCAATTTCTCACAAAAACCTCAAACCCTTGTTTTTTATCCGAAAAAGATAAAATTGAAGGGGTAAACGGTTTGTTTTGGGAAAAATGGCAGTTGGGGTTTCATTTTCGGGGAAAACCGCTCCTACTGGACCTAAAATTTTCAAGTTTTCGAAACAGGACGAAAAATCGCATTTTTGGTAAACAGACGCCTGAGCACGGGGTCGTGCTCAGCGAGCACGGGGCGTGTCCAGCTGATTTCTGGCGAACATGGGGCGCCCCCACTGAACACAGGGTCGTGTTCAGCTGACTGATTTCAGTTTTCTTCGAAAATTTTACTGTTTCGTGCTAATTGTTTGGTGTTTTCTTTCAGATGGCCAAGAATTATACTAGGTTTAACCCGAATGAGTGGGCTGCTCAAACACGGTTTGAGGTTCTCAAGACAAGGCCCGAAGAAAACCCCCGACAAGTTTGCTTGGATACTCTAGAAGCAGTAGGCCAAATTGACCGCTTCAACAACGTTGTTACTGGCCCACTAAGAGCAGCTCTTTGCACTCGGCTCCACTCCGTGCACGAGTATAACATGGAATTTTATAGCATGTTTGCCTTCAAGGCAAAAGCGGAGCCGTTTGACAATGAGGGGGTGGAATTCCATTGTGCAGGGGTTATGTACTCAATTTCAATTGCACAATTTGGGGCAATCATCGGGTTGTATGCTGAAGAGGATATTGGAGAGGAGGAGAACACTGGTGGTCTCCGCGAACTCCCACAGGACCAACGCCAAGCAGCATGGGCTCAGATTGGGGAAGGGCACTATAACTCGAGCCAGACCAAGAGCACACAGCTGCGGGACCCTCTCTACCGCTACATCCATAGGGTCCTCAGCTATTCCCTCTACCAGAGACATGACAGTGGTGGTGTTGTAAGTTTGCGTGATCTGATTGTCCTCCACTACATTCACAACCCTATAAACCTCGATGTTCCACACCTGCTACTTTGCAACATGCACTTGAACCAACTTGCCACTCCCCCGACCCCTATCCTTTTTGGAGGGTGTATCTACCGCCTCTTCAAGCATTTTGTGCAAAGGATGCCAAGATACTTCCAGAAGGGCCCATGGTCGGGAAAAGTGGACCTTGTCATATGTCGCTCCATGAATCTAATCAACGAAGCAAATGACGGGACGGTCAGATTTCAGACGGTTCAAGGGCATGTGTGGATCCCTCAAGAACCTCTAGTCCTTCACGCTCCACAAATCCATCCTCCTCCATAGTACCAGTATCAGCACCATGGTGATCCGAGCCAATCCTTCTCTCAAGGAGGTGGTTTTCCTAATTTTCAAAGTTTACATGATTTGTTACAGGAAAACCTCATGTGCACCCGAAACACCTACAATATGGCAAGCAACACGTATGCCCGAGTCGGAGTTATGGAGAGGAACATCTCCGAAATTCAAGATGACATCGGAAATATCCAGGAGTACATGGCGGGCCAAGGAGGGGAGATGAGGACGAGGATATGGATTGAGCGGGAGGCATTGGTGGTGGCATTACACGGTTGAAGGATGTAACAGGTTAACCCTTTATCTCTCACAAACAATTTCATAGCTTGCGTGCCATTGTTGAACAATTTACTTTCCATAACTCTTTTACTTTCCTGCATTTTTTTTTAGTTTGTGTTGTGGATGGTTGAACTTATGGTAAAGTAGGATGTTGGTTATTTTGTTTGGTGTAGTATTTTTAAGTAAAACAGGTACCTACGAGGCTTGAAAGCACTAAGTACTAGTGCTACATAAGCCTTGAAAATAGAACCGAGAGCCGAAACCTGTTTTTGCAGACTGCAGATTGTCAACACGGGGTCGTGCCCAACCAGCACGCCCCCGTGTCCACCGCCCAGTACCGGTTGTTTGTTTAAATTCTGCCCAACACGGGGTCGTGTTCACCAGGCACGCCCCCGTGTCCACATTCTGTAAGTTTTCGTTACTGGCAATCTGACCACGGGGCCGTGCTCATCCAACACGGGGCCGTGTCCAGATGCCAGTAACACCAAAACCTTGTTTTTAACACCTTTCTACACATTCAATCAACCTAAAAACTTATTTTTGGGACACATTGAGGACAATGTGTAATTTAAGTGTGGATGGGATGCTAAAACCTTGAATTTTGCAAGTCCTAATAATAAGCCTTACACAAAACTCTATTGGAACCGCTAATCACCCCAAATTTTTTCAAAAACTTTTCATTTTTTTTACTTGTCTTGGTTTAATTTGGAAATAACAAGTTCTAAAAAGGTTATATTTTTACAAATTGACAACCGATAGCGTCGTGATAAAAAGAACCAACATAAGAAAATTATGAAACGACATGACAAATCTAGTTAAAATTTGATTATATATATACTTGATCACATTATAAACTCATTCCCACAAAAAAATGAGTTTTGAGCCTTTATTGAGCATACAAATATACATCTTTAAATTAAATGCTCATTTTTCGTTTCTTGTGTGAATAGCCGCTTGGTTTCTTAAGACTCTAGAACTTGCCATGACGATACATTCCCGGTCCTTACCAACTTAAACCCAAGTAAGTAAATGATAGAGGCATTAGAACTAACCCTTTTTTTTTTCTACACCATTAGTTTTCATTTTTTTATCACATACCCAAAATCCCCCTAGTTAACCCCTTTGAGCCTAAACCTTTTCATTTTCAAACCCACAAAATAAACACCCTTTACCCACCAAAACCCTTTTTATTTTTAAACCCTTTATTTTAGTGAAAAGCTCGGTTTTCATATGACATTCCTTATAAAAAAAATGAAGTATAGCAATAAACAAAAAAGTTCCTTAAAGAAACTTTGTTTGAAAATGCTTTGTTTGAATAAAAAGTCACAAAACCAAAAAAATTTACGACGACCGACGCTTTTTACGCTTTTTGCCCTTTTTACTAACCACTAACCCAAAACCACCTACCTTTAACCCAAGCCTAACCCTTCCCCAAGTCCTCTTGATATTTACAAAGGATTGTAGTTAAAAAGGAGGAGGACTGATTGCTTGGCAAGTATATGGTAGAAGTAAGTTCCATGCCGGTCTCGAGTGTTTCACAAAAAATACATCTTCGGGCGAGTGTTGAGTGATCTCCCGTGAGGTATGTGAACTTGTATATAAATGGAATTTTAAAGAGGCATGTTATGCCCAAATAAGTAATATCTCTTATGAAACGTTCTAAATAAATCATAACGAATAAGATTGTAAATAGCATAAAAATAAAGCCTAATAAAGATCTTGGATTCCTGACACTCAAGACAAGCCCAAAACTTCTCTTCTACCCATTCCATTTGGGAGTGTAAGCCACATTATAAAGAGTTTTGCTTGAGGACAAGCAAAGATTCAAGTGTGTGGGTATTTGATTTGTCAAAAAGCAACATATAAAATACATCAATTGAGGCATAAAACAAACCCTTTTTAGTATTAATGTTGGAAAAAATATGCTTTTGTCTTCCTTTTGTATTTTCAGGACTAAATGAGCGTAAATGAACAAAAGGAAAAAATATGCAGCAAAATCTAACATAAATACAAGAAAAGGAACAAACGTGGCATGCCCGACCCCTCGACAACATCTTCCCAAGCAAAAAACCAGAAAACAAAAGGCTGACCACAGCCCCGTGCCCAGCGAACACGGGGGCGTGGCCAGGCACCTACAGAAAAGACAAACTGATAGAAGCTTCTATTCCCATCATGGGGGCGTGCCCAGCTCAACACGGGTCGTGGTCAACGCTAAGATTCGCAAAATCTTGCAAATCATGATAGTACAGATTCTCTTCTGCACACGTGGGCATGCCTAGTGAACACAGGGGCGTGTGGAGCCTAATAAAGACAATTGCAATTAATGAAGAAGAGAAAGAGGATGGACACGGGGCCGTGCTCAATGAACACGGGGCCGTGTCCGAGCTTCTGCACAGGCTATAAATAGGGTGCTTGGCTCACATGCAAATCATCCCTTGCCAAGCCACCCCTCTACCACTTCACCCACACTCCACCACCATCACAACACCCACATCCACCACCATCATCTATCATCCATCTAGAGTGTGTGTAGTAGTCTCGGGATCCAAGATTGATAGTAAGATTTCTTGACAATCAAATGCCATGTTTGCCTAAGTCTCTAACATCACTTGGTGAAGACAAGCATTTAGTGTATTAACTTTTGATTTTTAATCTTTTCGCACTTTTTATTTGGTTTTGTATTAATGACTTTAATAACTAGTTTCTTATGTTGAAGGTGAAACTTCCTTATCATTTGTCTGTGGTGTCTTGGCATTATTTTACTGTCTATATAAAATAAAAGATTTTCACCATTCATATCTCTACGGTGTATATAGAGATATATTGGCTACCAGGTCGGGGGTTAAGGGAATGGTTTGGTAAGGTTTTTGCCTTGTTCAGTGTATAGATCCTGCAAGGAGCTGGGCCAAGCTTACTAGGACCTCCTTCAATACCCACTGGTATTGGATGGCGGGGGTGCGAATTGTTTGATCCCCTCATATGTAAACTACTATTAATACATTAACCCGGCTATTTGGGATTGTATCCCTGCTGACTCAAACCACTTAGTCGAGGGTAACGTCACCTTCAAAAGAGGGGCCTACCACTTTACGCATTAATAACTTAATTAATTATCTTCCAATATTCCAACTCTTTATGATTGTATCCTTGCTGATTCAAACTACTGGGTTGAGGGTAACGTCACCTTCAAAAGAGGGGCCTACTACTATAACTAAGATAATCTCTTAAAAAGTGCAAAAGTGCGGAAATCATCAAAGGTTACACTAAAGGCGAGTCGGATCCAAGTGATTCATCTTGTCTATCTGTTTTATTTTATTTTTATTTTCAGCATTTTTAGTTTTAATTTTCATGTTTAAAACCATTTCTAAATTTTTGATTTGATTAGATGTTGAGGATAAACCTGTATTAAAAGCTATTGTGTCCTTGGATGACCTCCATATCTTACCAACGCTATACTACGCTCACGATAGGTGCACTTGCCCATATGTGTGTTTAGTGTTAGTAGAATATCGTGTTTTATAAATTTAAAACTTGACTAAAGTGTTAAAAAGGGCTTAAAATATACATAAAAAATATATTATACTACGCACGCATCAGTATATTTGACAATATACACATATGTATAGTTAAAAGATTAACATTATACACATGTGTATAAATCCCAAAAAAATAAAAATAAAAAAAAATTAAAACCTTAAAGAAAAAGCTCCGATCTTTCAAAAAAAAAAAATTCCATTTTTTTACATTTTTTTTTGCATTTTTTTGCTTAGGGAAAATGTGTGGTCCATAATGTTTCTCAAGGTTTTTATGCACCGCATTTTTTTGCTTAGAGAAAATGCATTTTTTTTGCATTTTTTTCGCGGCGTTTTTATGCGCCGCATTCACGCCTCTTGTTTTTTACGCGCCATTTTTTTAAGCGTCGTTTTTTACATGTTTTTTTAACGCGCCGTTTTTTACGCTTTTTTTACACGCCGTTTTTTACATGTTTTTTACACGTCGTTTTAACGCGCCGTTTTTTACACGGTTTTTTGCGCGCCGTTTTTATGCTCCGTCTCTGCCCAATTTTTTTTACGCCCCGTTTTGCCCAATTTTTTTACGTCCCGTTTAGCCCCGTTTTTTTCGCGCCGTTTTTTACGATCCGTATTTTACGGCCCGTTTTTTTTCCCAAAAAAAAATTTACGGTTTACGGGATAAAATTTTTTAGGTCAATTTTTTACGATTTAAGTTTTACGTTTTAAGTTTTACGTTTTACTTTTTTTACGTTTTACGTTTTTACGTTTTACGTTGTACGTTTTACGTTAAAAATTTATACGTTTACGTTTCACGTAAAACTTTTTACGTTGTTTTACGTTAAAACTTTTTAGTTTTTACGTTAAAACTTTTTAGTTTTTACGTTTTACGTAAAACTTTTTACTTTTTACGTTTTACGTAAAACTTTTTACTTTTTACGTTTTACGTTTTACAGTAAAACTTTTTAGTTTTTACATTTTACGTTAAAACTTTTTACATTTTAAGTTAAAAAGTTTACGGTTTAACATTTTTTTTTTACAAAAACTTTTTTACGCAACACGAACACACCCAGAAAACGCAAACTCGGTAGGTGTCTTAGATTGATTGTTATCGTCATCGACTAGGGAAAAAAATATAAAAAGCCAACAACATCAAAACGAAGCGTATCTCGAAAAAAAAACGGGGTTTGGCTCGGATTTTCCGATAATCAAAAAGGCTGCAAAATGGGGTTGCAGGTTCAAAAAACCTACCATCCGCCGTCCTTGCCGCGCTTTCGTCATCAAAATCAACGTTTTTTTTTTTTTTTTTGCATCATCGCCCCCCAAATCCAAACCGATCAAAACCCACATAATCAAAGAATACAAATGCATCATTCAAGCAACCTGTATCCATTAAAAAAACATTCAAACAAGTGCAGTTATCACAAACAGATCAAGAATTCAAATCAACAGATTCAAAGAATTCAAATCAACCCCCCAACAAATCAACCCCAATCTCCCTTCACTCGAAACCCCCAAATCACAAAAACGACCAAATAACCCCGACCTCCAAAAAACCCCCACCGCCACCAACCCCAACGCCACCACCACCAACACCCGTCTCCCACCCCTGCAAACGTTCAGCACCACCAACAACCGTCGCCCACCTTCATCACAAAAAAGCACCAGCAAAACCCCCCCAAACATTCAAAAGCATAAGCAAAAAAGCACCAGAAAAACCAACCAAAAACGAACATTAAAAAGCATCAGCAAAAAACCCCCCAATATCAACAACATAAATCAATCACAGGTGGGTGTAGGTGACCTGAATAGGTGGCGCCGGAAGGAGTGGAGGTCACAGGTGGCGGCGGAAGGGGTGACAGTGGAGGTCGCCGTGCACCACCATGGCGGCGGAAGAGATGACGGTGGAGGTCATCGAGCACCACCATGGCGGCCACACATAAACTTATACCCATTCTTCACGGATTCAGATTCTATATCTCTTGTAGTCGCCGTCGTACGCCACCACCAAACGGTGGTGGCCGGCCGTTAAATCGAGAACAGGGGGTGTTGGGGGTTTACATTAGGGGATCAGAGATGATGAATGATGAATCTATGTTTTTTTTGAAGAAGAGAGGAGAGAGACATACAAATGAGAAAGAGACAAGTCTGATAGATATAAATGAAGAGAGAGAGTGGGATAAGACATTTGGATCAAATGACCAAATTAACCTTTGCTCTGATTGGTGGATAGTGGTTTTCGCGGTTCTTACAACTGGGGGTGGTTTTCATTTTAGCGGCCTCCTATATATATTATATATATATATATATATAGGGGAAGGTTCATTTGAAAAGAAATTTAATGTGAGAACAAAAAAAAGAAAGGGCATATTAGTAAAATACTATTTCATTTATAACTCATATCATTAATTTTTCTCTCTTTAATTAATTAGTCAACAAATCATTAATTATCTTACATATAA
This sequence comes from Helianthus tuberosus, assembly GCA_030545235.1. Lineage (NCBI taxonomy): Eukaryota > Viridiplantae > Streptophyta > Magnoliopsida > Asterales > Asteraceae > Helianthus > Helianthus tuberosus. The sequence goes on from CM060399.1 coordinate 114,409,492, forward strand.
TCTACAAAACCTACACATATCAAAATTTTCATACATATACCCTACACATTATAGAATTTTATCCTACACAGTCAAAATTTATCCTACACACCTCGAAATATATCCTACACAACTCGTAATTTATCCTACACAACTATTAATTTATTCTATACTCTAAATTATGTTTTTTTTTTAATTTGAAAAAAGTTTATATTTTGAAAAGAAGTTACAAATTTAATTTAGTTAGTTATTAAAGAGGAAGAATAGAAATTAATGATTTATGTAAGTTTACCAGTATACCCTTATATTAAAATAAAATGCAAATATTAAATGAAGTAAAATGAAACATTCTTATTGGTTGAAACTTCTTCTTTTTTCTTCTTACAAAAAAATCCTTCTCATTTGAACCCTCCACTATATATATATATATGTTGTGTGTGTGTGTGTGCAAAATTTATTATACGTGCATGACCATGACAATGACATTTTAAACTAGGATTGATGAAAATGACTTGTGGATTTGTTTGGACCATTGCACATTTCAATTTTTTCAAAAGTAAAATCTTGATATTATATGAATGTTTGTCTTGAAAACTCTTGTCTGTGTTAAAATTTTACCATGATAGCAATGGGTGCTTGGTAGATTTTATAAAAACAAATTTGAAATACAGTAGCAGTGGATATAAGCCCCCCATATTCTGAATGACACTTTACATCTCACATACGTCCACTCAGACATTAAATTGTCTTACTTCCTAACTTTATGCATTGTGCAAATTTGTTTGGAATGACACATGTGAATGTACTTTCCCAGAAGTGCAACTCACGTGACTTTTTAAATCATACAAGGAATCCTACCTATATATCATAAAAAAGGCATATAAACGTACCCAAACAACATGATAATGTTAATAACACTCGTTTCCTTAAAAAAAAAAAAAAAAAAAAAAAAAGAATCCAATCATTTATTCATTCTTTTAGGTCTCATAATGCAAATGCTAAGCTCATTGTAGGCGCAAATACAATAATGGGTCCGCTAAAGATTGTGCTGTTGGAAATCAGGTCCTTGAACGCTTCATTTGCTCGTATTTTGAACGCTTAACAAAGCTTAAACCGAGTTAGTACGTACTAACCCTATTAGAAATAATAATTACAGTTCGAACCCTTAACTTTACTAACCAACATTCCGTGTGTGTTCTTTAAAACTTCGGTCAAGAATTATTAAGGCCAACACGAGTGTCATGGCCTCGAGTGATAATATGTAAAATTGTATACACGTGAGTTGTTGCCATCTTACTAGGTTTTTGAACCCAGTGTTTCTTTATATAGCAATAATTTTTAAGATGTCACGAGAAACGTTTGCCTTATCCAAAATGGCATTTTGTGCATCAAAATGGGTGTATAGAGAATGTTACTTGGAATTATTCATGAAATGATCGATGTGATTAGAAAATGTTAAAAAAATATACAAATGATTCCAAAGTGTGTCTTGGTCATGAACAGAATACGTACGATAATCTTCACGAGAAAATATTAAGAATGAATAATTAAGTAATATTTCATAATAAAATAATATTGAAAATTAACTCTTCTGCTGGTATAATGACATTATCCTGCTCATGCATGCATGAGAGATACAGTTACTTCTGACCGTAAATGTGAATAATCAAATTGAAGAAATATATACCTTTTCTCAGATTCCAAAGTTCTAGGAATTAAAGTTTAATATATGGGTAAGCAACAACATAATATAACAATATCAGATGAGGTTGAATAAAGGTATCTTTAGTTTGGGAAAAATTACTAAAATAGTTATTTGACCGACGATTATTTTTTCTTTTACACAAATGTATTTGCTTTTTCTTATTTTTAGTTAATGTATCTAGTGTGCCAACCAATGTTTTAAAAATCGGTAAATACTGGTACCGGTGCTGGATGCAAATCTGATATGAAACACCCCGGCAGTGTTTTAAAAAAACGGTAAATACCGGCCGGTTATACCGGTATTACCGGTGCCGGATGCAAATCCGGTACGAAACACCCCGGTAAATAAGTGAAACGGCATAAGATTCGTACCGGTGGTAAAATCCGGTATACCGGATTGAACCGTAATACCGGTACCGGTCCATGGTTATTTTAGTTTGGGTTTTTAGTATTCTATAGTTTCATCAGATACATATACCATCGATCAACATTCAAAACCATCATCACTTACGGTTCATCATTTCATCCACAAGATTCAGCTCCATATTCATCGGTTCATCACTCCATCTTCATCATGCTTCTAGTTCAATCTTTATCGGTAGTTTTACTTATTTCAGTAAAATAATCTAAGAGTAAATAGATCCACAAGTGGGTCAAAAAGTGAAAGACTTGAAGCAATTTGATGTGTGTATCTCTGTCTCTCTCCATACATGTATACGTGTGTGTGTGTATAGGTAAAGCAATGTTATGTGAAGATTGTATTTTGAAACATGAAAAAGAAAGATGACATGATAATAGTTATATTATAATTTATTATGTAAGTGAAAAAAATTAAAACTGATAAGTTATGTCAATATAATTCATGTACGTATGTATCTCTATGAAATTATAGAGTTAACTAGTTAATCCGGTTGAACCACCCGGTACAACCCGGTTCTACCGGTTGAACCATTTTTAATATCATCCCAGTATGTTTTAAAAACCGGTTTTTAAAACATTGCACCCCGGTAAATAAGTGAAACGGCATAAGATTCGTACCGGTGGTAAAATCCGGTATACCGGTCTAAACCGTAACACCGGTACCGGCCATGGTTGTTTTGGTTTGGGTTTTTAGTATTCTATAGTTTCATCAGATACATAACCATCGATCAACATTCAAAACCATCATCACTTACGGTTCATCATTTCATCCACAAGATTCAGCTCCATCTTCATCATACATCTAGTTCCATCTTCATCGGTAGTTTTACTTATTTCAGTAAAATAATCTGAGAGTAAATAGATCCACAATTGGGTCAAAAAGTGAAAGATTTGAAGCAATTTGATGTGTGTGTGTCTCTCTCTCTCTCTCTCTCCATGTATGTATGTATGTATGTATGTCTATACAGGTAAAGCAATGTTATGTGAAAGATTGTATTTTGAAACTTGAAAAAGAAAGATGACATGATAATAGTTACATTATAATTTATTATGTTAGTGAAAAAAAATTAAAACTGATAAGTTATGTCAATATAATTCATGTACGTATGTATCTCTATGAAATTATAGAGTTAATTAGTTCATCCGGTTAAACCACCCGATACAACCCGGTTCTACTGGTTAAACCATTTTTTAATATCATCCAGTTATAATTTAAAAACCGGTTTTTAAAACATTGGTACCAACAATGACATTTGCTATATCATGAAGATTTAAATATGTTGTGCCAATAATTTCTTGTCAAACACTGATTGATGGAAATTTTTTAAAAGTCAAGTCTGTTATTTCAAACTGGTTGGTCAAGATGGCAATTTTGATATCATACCCCCTCTAAAGACTTCAAATGTATGGGACCTATTTTATTTTTCTTAGTGAAAAACGTGAAATTAATATTAATAACATGGCAACTTAAAAGAGGGATGAAAAATAAAAATAGAGAGGGTGTGAGAGTACATTTAATTCAATTAAAAAAGCTATCTGTCAAATGACATATACAATAAGCAACTTCATCTTTACCACATACATTCAAAAATCCATATGACTAATTAATAAGGTTACCTAGGGGTATGTGTGTTAACAAAGATTATTAACCATGCCAGTCTCACGGTTGTCTATTCAATTTGTTTTTTTGCACTTTATTTTCCTATTTACTATCATATCGGTGGTGCATCATCAAATCATTCCCCTCGAACAAATTATTGAATCCCACCATCATACAAAAATAAATAAATAAATAATTCATGTTAGTATTGTTCAGTATCTTTCTAAATTTCTGGACGTTTCTTAGCTAAGTACCAAAGAATTTCTATAACCCACTATTTAAAATAAAAATAAGTTTTTTTTTTTTTAACAACAAGGAACGACATGCCAATCACCGTAAAACCGGACACTGTGATCAAGATCGACTACTCGATCGCCGCCAGCCCCTTGGCTCTCCCAAATGCGCGAAAACCCGACCTCCACCCGCCTGAAGGCATGACATTGGAATAATTGGTAAAACCTCACCTCCAATCCAAGACGAACCGGCGCCTTCCATATTCGAACTTCACCCGGATGCCGCAGAAAATAATGGATAGAGTTGGAGTTAAACCTGGGTCACAACTAACACCAAATCTTTTTTCAACCACTCCACCACTAATTGATTGGCTAAAATAAAATAAGTTAATAAAAACTAGTTGCATCAACAAGAGGGAATGTGATTTTCTATCCAAAAAGCAAAGCATAAGATAAAGTTATGCTTCTTGTCTGTCTGTGTTACATGGTCCCGAGACAAAACGATTACCATGCAAAACATGATCATAAAATTCTGAAATATGTTCTAATTTGCTGGATGGTTTCTTTAGCATGAGGTCTGAAGGAATCAAGTCTTATTTACTTCATTGGTATTTTAATATAATATTTCTATAGAGGAAAGGTTTGCCCTTATCTCATCCTCTAGACTCATCTTATCTCATCCTCTAGACTCATCCTTCGAGGCGCTGTTATGAGGGGATCTTATGGCATTTGTTTGTTTGTTTGTTAATATTTCTTAATTATAGATACTACTATCTATGAGATCATTAAAGGACCGAAATAATATTGCATATATATGATAAACATAAGTATATGCAGTTGAGGGAGAAGTGTAGTATGTCTCACCACAGGATAAAATTGAAGAAAGCAAGAGACAAAGTTCAGAAGAGCAGGATATGGTGATTGTGTGAAGAAAATTGTATTTTTGTGATGATTAATGCATCCATGTGAATAGAGGAGGGTTTTTTTATTTGTCCTTGAGGAATGCAGACAATGTTGGAAGCAAATGGAGAAGGCATAGTATAGCTAGAGCTGTGCAAAACTGTCAACTCTTTTAGACCACATACATGATATACATACATATATGTAGACTTTATTTATCTATGTATGCGATGATCATCTAACACTGAAAAACATCTCGTAATTAATGTATTTATATATGGGAATATATGTAATGCAAGACACGAACTAAATGTAGTACAGATTTGTATTAACAAAACTTGTTTCATGGAAAATGATTAATCCAAAAAACAACGAACAATGAGAACAGAGAAAAATGTATAAGTCGAATGGAGAGCAGGCAAAAGCAAAATAATACTCAAAATGCTAACTTTTATTGATTGTAAGAATGTTTAACAAGTATAGGTTTTTCATAAGGGTATTTATAACCAATGTATTTACAAAATATACTCTCTAAGTATAGCCTAGTCATATAGTGTCTAATATCCTCTCTTAAGGCTGTGCACCGACTTGTAGCTTGGAACGTACAATCATGATAACTTGTGTTGATAATTGCTTTGTGAAAATGTTTGTGCTTTGATCTCCGGTGGATATAAATTGCTATAGATGTAAGTTTTTTGTGACAAGAGCTTTGAAGATCATTTTGCAATTAGTGTTTTATAGACCTTTAAATGAATCTAACGGACACGAACAGAGGCATGTTCGTAGTCGCTCATTTAACTTTAACCGAACATGAACACGAAGATATAATCGAACACATTTTTTTGTTCATGTTTGTTTATTAGGAAAATAGGCATGTCCGTGTTCATTTATGTTCGTTCGTTAAAACCTAAACGGACAACTCAAGAATGTAAACGAACATAGGCAAACAAACTTACACGAATACAATCTAACAAACAATAAACAACACATATGAACATAACTTAAGAAACATAAACGAACACAAATAAGCATAAATTACTAAACATAAAAAAAACATATATAAACTAATTTTTTATTTAAATTGGTGATAAATTACGAAAATTCCAATGGAAACCCATTTTTATTCATAGAAAACCCGATTACCAATTAGTTATATTTATATAAGTAGTTAGAAAGTTCCTCTTTAATATATGTTTAATATTTAAATAAATATAACTACTTATATATTTAAATTGAAACGAACATAAACGAACAAACATAAATGAACGAACATAAACAAATGTAAATAAACGAACATAAATGAACATTAACGAACATAAATGTCACACCTCAACCGATGGCAGAATCATCGGAATGTGGCATGATGTGAATAGGTTGCTCGAGAGAATCCATAACGACTAATTGTGACAATATTTAATAAGGTTCAAATTCCCATACAATCAAACAAACATTTCCACAAAACTGAAACGAATTTCAATAGTTTCTTAAGCAACAAAACAAAACGTAACAAAACTTGCAACAAAATTTAGGCGGGTTTCTAAGATCCTAGATCATTTCCAGGAGTAAATCCATCAACGTGTCACATACGTTAAAATAAAAGTCAATACAAAAATGTAAAGGTGATTACACAAGTTTAGCATAAGTATAGTAATAAAGCGAGTACGCATAACCAACATGTAACACGTAGAGAGGTGAATCAAGTAAGCTATCAACAATGATACAAGCTAACCAACATGACTGCGTGTTAGGGTATGCGCGATACGTGTTCACCGCAATGAGCACGCATGTAAGGTTAGTAAGAAATCCTTAACAACCCATGGGTAACAGGTGCTGGGTCCAAGCTATAGTACTATTGTCACACCCCCAAAATACCACCCACGGAAACCCCGCTAGGCGTGTGACAAACTAATAACAAGTCACTAATCATGTTGAACTCATAACAAGTTTAAAAATGAAATTGCCAATTATTAATGAAATGTACCAACATTGAGTTTAATGAAAACCAACAAGTTCAGCGGAAGCAATAAGTAAATAAAGTTTAAATGCTTCAAAGCAAGTATGTAATATCAACAATAACATCAAGAGTATCCAATCACCTCGACACATGACCACTCCAGCTACTTCAGACAGCAAGTTCCAAATCCAAGTAATCTAACGACCTGCGAGCATGCACATACGTGTATCAGACAACGCTGGTGAGTTTATAGTTTTACGAAAACGTTAGTTACCAAGTGTTTAGTTCCGTTCATTGATTACAATGTTGATAATACCTCGAATACAAGATGGCTCCATATTTATTTTGCCATTTCCCCAATGCTCCTATCAAAGCATTGGCATGACTGAGTCATTAGTTCACACCCGTCCTCTCAGGTACGGGGTGAGGGTGCCAAACCTAGATAGCGCTACCAACTAATACTCCGTTACCTCTCAGGTAACAAACAACAAGGAGGACTTTAATGGTGATAGGATGAGTATATTATCCAACATTCCCGATTTTACCCACAAGACGTATTCCTCTCAGGAATACCCAAATGATTTACCCAAAACCTATCCCTCTCAGGGATACCCAATGACTGTCCCAAGCACCGGGACGCATACTCAAGAGGAAATAAACTCACCTTTGGTTTGCTTGGTAGGATCAGTTACTTGTTTAACAAAAGTGGTCTACCAAGTCCTATGATGGTTACACGTAACAATTAGTTGCATACAAGCACAACACGTATCATTCCACACTTATTTAACACGTAGTGCACAAGAAGGCAAGTATTAGTAATCATCACCCCAATACCCTAGTCTTAACAGTTAAGCACGTTGCACCACAATTCATTGACAATGTACAACTCAGTAAAACATAAGGCCCAATCAAGTATGCGGCCCGTTTACAAGTGTGCGATCTAATTAGCTCGGGGCCCGGCTAGAATGTACGACCCAGCAGGCCTCACGGCCTAAGCTACGGAATGTGTATGTGGCCCAACGGTATGACCTACCCAAAATAAACTAGTCTCATGTGATTATAACTGGGCCCGAGATCCAAGTAAAACTCAGGTCCAGCCGAGTGCGTTAAATTCTGTTTGCGCAATCCATAAGTTCTCCGGCCCGGACGTAGTGCATGTCCCAATACACTATGCAGGCCTGAAATCACCAAGCAGTCCATGAATGTAACCCAGCCCCACTGTTTACGCAGCCCAATACATTAATAGTTTCATTCGGCCCACAAATAGGTAAATTTCATGTGGCCCATTGGTCTCTGGCCTGTCCGGATTCGATTTGTTACAAAATTCATTCCTCATCCTTTTACTATTGTTTACCAGTTTAACATTATAGCCATTAATTTACCTCATCTCCTTATTGTTACAAAGAACCCATATTATCATACACCGAACATCATAAACCTCGTATCAAGGAACAGTTATAATCTGTGGTATCGATCCTAATTATTGATTCACAACTAGCCACATCTTAATTTACAAACACATTGGATTAATTAGCAACATAAATCTCCGCATACTATCGGTTTCGTCAAGCAATAATAGCAGTTAATCAATCCATGATAATTACCAATACTAGTAAGATCCTATAATGTCACTTTAACGTCATAGCCGATTCATCATTAGGTAAGCTAACATCTATCGAATTAAACACTAACATGTCAAGTAATACTATCTAGCAACACATAAAATCAATCTATACACATTATACCGGATCATAGACTAACATCCCAAACGATTTTCCCCTATCAATTCTGTTTATTATCATAGGTAAATTGTGTATATCTAGATTTAATACAATTTACAACAACTCCTATGATCATACTGCCACACGCACACTTGGGAGGGGTAGGGTTTTGTAATTACGGTTGTCGTATTTGAGGGTTTCTTCATAATCTGATGGCCATGCACCACTAATATACAAATGCGTTACACACCGGGCCAGGTTTTTGGGCTATAAGATAAACTGGGCCGAGATGTAAAAGCAGATAACTGGGCCGGAATGTATGAGCAGGTTGGGGGGTTCTAGTGAGGCGTACGGTCTCCGGCCCAAATGTGTGATTAGACAAAACTTATAACTTATAGCTAATCTAAACAATACGTAAGAACACACGTTGTGATATGAGTAGTCAAATACATTTAACACGTTTATCGTATCGTACGTCTAGCTATAATGCAAACAGTGACGTATAAAATAATAAACACAGCTAACAATTTAACATATCCGTCATCCAACTATAATGCAGACAGTGACGTATAAAATAATACTGAATCAATGGTCACTAAGCTAGACGACATTAACCTTGAGAGTCCAGGTTGTTACATCATCCCCAACTTGAAAGAAATTTCGTCCCGAAATTTGACAAGTAAGCACAAAGAAGTGAAGTGATAGATCAGGATTGCTGCATGTTATCCTCAGTCACATCATCTACAACTTGAAGAGGAATTTCGTCCTGAAATTCACCAGTGATATCTGAATTAGATTGGTCATCCGGAAATAGTTGAGGATATTTGAGCTTCATCTGATCTTCGTGTTCCCACGTGAACTCCGGCCCACGCCTTGAGTTCCAACGAACTCTCACGATTGGAATGTGACTATGTTTATGCACCTTGACCTCCCGGTCCATGATCTCGATAGGTTCTTCGACAAGCTGTAACTTGTCGTCAATCTTGAGCTCTTGAAACAGCACAATCAATGTTTCATCGAACAAACACTTCTTCAATTGCGAAACATGAAAGACAACATGAACATTACCCAACTCAGCAGGTATCTCGAGCTTGTAAGCCACTTTACCGATTCGCTCTAGGATTTTAAATGGCCGAACATAACGCGAATTAAGCTTGCCACACTTCCCAAAGCGTAACACACCCTCCCAGGGTGAGACTCAACTTGACTAGCTCGCCCGCTGCGAACCCCTAGTGTTTTCCAAACTTATCAGCTTTCTTGGCGGTCACGCGTTGCCGCCGAACGATTTCCGATCTAAACAATCTTCCCAAGGGTTTCGAGTACAAGTCCGGGACTTGTGATTAGGTTGCCACTCGCCTTAATCCAACAAGGAGATTGGCATTATCGTTCATATGATGCCTCAAACAGAGCTGCCTGGATACCAGAATGGTATCTGCTGCAGTAGGACTCATCCAAAGGTAGGTGTCTACTAAGTCAATCACACACATGCTCGCAGCATGTCTTCGAGTGTCAGGGGGGTTCGTTTACTCTGACCATTTATCCTATGGTGATAAGTAATGCTCATGTCTAGACGTGAGCCAAGAGTGTTGTGTAGTGCCTGTCATAAATCAGGTATAGATCAAAACCAGAGATAACAGGAGTTGGAACCTCGTGCCTAAAACCGCCTCTCCCAGAGAAATATTCACAAGCTACGTAAACTCGTCAGTTTCCTTAATTGCAAGAAAGTGTGCTGGTTACGTGTTGGGATTGAACCCTACCAGAGGAAGAGATAATGTAAAGCCAAAACCAGGTCACAACAGAGGATTCATAATAAGCAACAGTTTACACTTTGCTCTCCCCTTGAAAGTGATTTATAACAACTGATGGTCTCTATCTGCTGTTCATATTCAACTGCTGCTGTCCTTTCAACTGCTGATGAAAACCCTGAAGTATCCAACACTGCTGGTCCTATCTACTGATGATAAAGCACTGCCCAGTCAAGGACTGATCAACCTTGAGGAAAGCACTGACATAAAGAGAAAGCAGCTGTTTAGTGAAATATATGTTTTATGTATAGTCAGTGGTTAGGTTAGCAGTGTTTGTGTAAGGACAGTAGATACAGGTTTGTTAGGCTGTTAGACGTCGCTTTCATGGTGACGTCAGCTGAGATACCTCAGTGGTTTGGATTGCCTATAAATGTAATAGTACCCTGTACTGTTACATTTGATTGACTGAGCGAGTTCTTCTCCTCATGTCTAATCCTTTCATCTTGTGTGCAACCAACCTTGGGGCATCAGGCTGAGGGGGAGTTTAGTTTGTAAGCATATCTGTAATCTTTTGCTTTGATTTGTAAATCTTTTGACTCTATGAGAAGCAATTGTTTATCAAACTATTTTCTCCATTTGATTGTGTTTACAAAGTTTGTTTTCATTTCCGCTGCACTTTACATGTTTTCATATTTACAAATCGTTCCAAACATACAAACAAACACAATCATGAGAGCCTCCGATCTTAACAATTGGTATCAGAGCCTGGACAGTCAAATTCGATCTAACAATCAATTTGACATAACAGTTCGGCTCAAAATTCATTGATACTAAGGTTGGTTGTATTTAGTTGAAAAACAGAGTACTATGTAAATCATGTTCAAAATGGTTATTCAAAAACTCTGAAAATCAACCAAGATGTCATATGACACACAAATTTCACACAACAAGTGATATCATGCAAAAGTCACCCATAGTTTTCAGATCTGTAAACATATCTGTTAAATTATGGGATTGTTTTATGTTTTTCAATATTGATTTCAACTGTTGTTTTGATATTTGTGATGTTTTCATTAAATACTAAAGTATGAACCTCAGATTAACAAAACCTATGATTCATAAGACATTGATGTCTTGTTAACTCAAAAAGAGGGAATTAAAACTTTAGTCATTCAGATCTTATGTGTTAAAAACAGGTTGAGTCCCTCAAAAAGACAAAATCAACTTTGTTAAAATACATTGAGGAAATTCACAAAAACTCAGAAGTGTGTTTATCTCAAAACTTTTGAAGTTAAAAGAAAAGAGTATAAACATAAAACACATATGAGTCAAAGTTTAGGGTAATAATGGTCATTAAGCAACTATGTGCATTTATATGTTCAGAAAAAGGTTTTGATTCCAGTAAATGAACTCCAAAGAGGACTAGACAAATGTTCACAAAAATTTTCTCCATGTGTCCTCAGGTGTGCAATCAACTGACAAAGAAAATGGTTCCAAACAGTGGTCAAAATGTATCCAAAAGTTTCCTACCACTGTTGTCAAACCACTGACCATTTTCAAAAACTTGTGAATGATATGATTATGTACTCTATTGAAATTATACCAGATCCTTTTTGATACTATTCTCAGAAAATCCGTTAACTATTTTTTGTTGTTCAAAGGATTTTCTCAAATAACCAGGATATATTATTCATTTTTTTTGGAATAATATATTTGGAACTTATGCTTGTTTTTGTTGGCAATAGTTTCAGCTTCTGTCAGGATGTAATACCTTATTTTTTTGATGGTATTAGTGTCCTCATAAATGGGTCAAAAGGAAATGGTACATATGTCATGATCATATCATACTCAGGTTTGCTCCTAAATTTTTATCAAAGGTTGATTGCAAACTGTGCTTAAATTACTAGGGTACTCATGTGTTAATTGAATATTAAACGAAAATGAGTTGCCTTAGCAAAAAGTTTTCATCATCTGGGGTACTAAACCACTGTCTTTCAAAATTGACATGTGGCAAAACCTTGAATGAAAATCTTCAAAACTGTTGCTGAAACACCTGTCCTTCAGAATTGTACCATTTACCCTAACCACTGTTTTGTTCCAACGTCTGATCTCTAAACACTGTCCACTGCTGAAAGTTAACCACTGATCCCTCATTTTCTTGAAAAGCACTGATGCTCAAAATCAGTGTCTTATCCACTGATATGCTATCCACTGATAGTAAAAAGCATCCACTGCCCATAATTTTTACCGTTGTAACCACTGATGCTTGATACATCAGTGGCTCTTAAAACAACTGTTCTCCATACTTCATCCGTCTCATCAGTGTTTGACACGTGGTCAGTTTTTAGCCCTCAGATCGTAATAACCGCTGCCACATCAGCGATCATTTTTTAAATAAAACCCTGCCCTAAACCCCCAAACAGGGTTTTACACTGTCGAATTGAATTCCAAAATTCTCTTCACAAAAGCAGTTTCCAACCCTTCTTCTCAAAATCTTCAAAAAACGTTCTTCGTTCTTCTCCGTAAAAATGACAAAATCAAAGTCAAAATTAAAATCAAAACCTGAATCACCATCACCTTCACAAGAGATCGCTCAAACAGCCGAAGAATCCATCGATATACCATTCAAACAATCTCACAATTATTTGGGTTTACTCACAAAACCGAAAGACAACCACACTTTCGACTCCATCATTGATACATTGTCTGCATCAAAGTACAAAACTTTGTTGACGGCAGATGCTCCCATTTACTTGCAAACCCAGAGAGAGTTTTGGAAAAAGGCGTCGCTTGAAAAACAAGACGGAAAAGTCATAGCCATTAACTCCTCAATACAGGGTAAAGCAGTTCAAATAACCCCACAGTCGATCTCCGAAGTCTTTAATCTCAACGATCAGGAAGGTAAACTCTCTTTTAAGAAAGCCGAGATGAAAACTGATTTCGTAAAAAGGGGATATGCAGAACAATCAAAGGTTGATACCTTACAAAAAGGTTATTTTCCGTCTGCTCCAAGATTTTTATTTCACACACTTTTGATGTGTGTTTCAAATAAAACAACATCATTTAATGAAATACCATTGAAGATTCAATGCCTGGGGTATGCCATTTTGAATAACAAAGATTACAACTATTCCCAGGAAATCTTCAATGACTTAGTGAAAAATGTTGACAACAAAGCATTTTTACTTTTTCCAAGATTTTTGAGTTATTACTTTAAACAAAAATTTGTAAAGGAAAATGAAAATTTGCCAAAACAAGGTGTTCATTGTCAAATAAAAAGCTTAACAAAAGAAACATTTTCAAGGATGATGGCACCAATAAAAACAAAAGCAGGGGTACCTGAGCAGATTTTAGCGGTTACAACTGCTCCTCAGGTATCAGCTGCTGAGCCCACTGCTCCAGGTGATCAAAGCAGCACAACCACTGCTTTGAAACCCACACCTGACATCACCAAAAAGACCAAAAGAAAAACATCCAGAAAACCCACCAAACCCAAAACAAAGGCAACTCTGGAAGATGAGATCCCAGAGGAAATGCCTGTGACAACACAAAAGTCACCACAAGCCACTGCTGCTACTTCCTCACAGCAGTTGGAAGAAAGATCTCAACCCATGACTAAAACTCCTCCTGCATCCTCACAAAAGGATCAGGTTGTAAGCACAGGGACACCACAATATGAAGCTCTGAATCCACTCGGATCCATCTTCCTCAGTCCTGATCCCAAGGACATGTCTCTTTCAACTCCCATCCCCTCACCAATAATAATGCCACAATCCATGCTACCTTTGTTGCATGCAGCTGCTATAGCTCAGACACAAACCAGTTCCTCTCTATGACCTGTCACTGAGAGTATACCCCCACAGGTGACTGGGTCTGATGCTACTACTCCTGCTATCCCAGCAACAATTGAGGAGGTTACACCCCCTGAGTTACAAGTAACTCTCGGTGGTAGTTCAAGTGGAGCAGCAACTACAACTGGTGGATCACAGGTCTCCAGTTGGCCAGTTGTTTCATAAATCAGACTTCCTTGAAGGCAATTTCTTCAATAGCACCAATGTTAACCACTAGTGAGCCTATTTTGACCACTAGTAACATCAAAGGTTTATCAAGTGCTGAAGAAAGAAGTCCCCAGTACCAAGAACAAGGGGCATCAATGGGTGATTTTTGGGACTCTGTTCCTAAGACACACATTGATATAACCACTGCTGGTGGGGATTCAGATGATCCTACTAAAGTAGGTGATGATTCAAGATATCAGGAATTGACGGGCAGAGTTGACAAACTTGAAGAATCAGTTGCTGAAATAAAGGAGATGGTGCAAGAGATTTTAAAAGCTCAGAAAGCACAAGCCACTGCTGTTCCTGCTCAAGCACCTGCACAACATGCATTTGCTGAAAATGAGCTTTGGAATACTTTTCAACCCATGCTTGAAGCACAGCAACTTATGGCTGACAAAAAGCATGCTATTCAAGTACAAATGCTGACCAACATGGTTGAATCAAGATTTAAAGACACTCAAGCAGATATCAAGGCTATAAAGGCTAGCATTCAAAGTGCCTCTGGCAAAGTTCCTTCTTCCATACCATTTCTTGTAAACCCCCTTCAGATAATGCCAAAAAGGGGGAGAATAACAAGCTGTTGGGAAAAATGAATAGGATGGGAATAGAACATGGCCTTCATGTTGAGTCTGAAAAAGAAAAAGAAAAAGAAAAGCAGGTCTCAAAACATGTTAGCCAAACAGCTGATATAGCAGTAGTTACAAAAACTGCTGTCAGTAGCCAAACAGCTGCCATGTCATCAACACACACCACTCTACCACACACCACTACAACTACTGCTCCACCATCATCATCTAAAATCATACCATCACCACTGCCTCCTGTCATAAAACAGAAGACAACAGATGTTACAACATCTGTTGTAATGACAACAGTGATTGAAACACCAGTTGTTTCAACCACTGTCAGTCAATCACTGTCACAAACCACTGCTATCCAATCTACCACCACTGATCCACCCAAAACATCATCTGCTCCTTCTTCATTAAAAAGGAAAAGGAATCTCATATCAGATGATGATTCACCACCACCATCACCACCATCAAAAACTACATCACCACATCCATCCCTGCTCAGAAGCAGAAGACAACTGCTGACATATCAGCAGTTGTAGTGCCAGCAGATGTTGAGACACCAGTTGTCTCAACAGCTGTTAGTCAGTTATCCACCACTACTCTCACCTCTCCTACTTCACAGCCAAAGCTCTTCAACAGAAAAAGAAAGCCAATACCTGCCGATGAGAGTACACATGCTCCTAATGCTGCAAAATATCCACTGGAACTTGAAGCTATCAAAAATGAGATGAGGCAATTCTATATAGAAGAAGATCCTTCAAAAAGGAGATTCTCCTCACTCATAGGCTACATGCCACCAGAGGATATGGATGATTACCTCAAACTCAAGGCAAGGCAGGCTAAAGCAAGAGCTAAATTTGAAAGTGAACGTGAACGTCTAAGCGAAGAAGGCATTGCTAAAAGACTGGATTTCTTCCTTGAAAAGGTAAAGCAGATGGAAGAATTCGCACAGGAACTAATCAAAGAAAAGGCTGAACAACGCAAAGAGCTAAGAAAACAATATCTTGCCTACATTATGAAAGAAAAATTCTATCCTGCTGAAGAAAAACAGTTTGAAGAATGGCCAATAATCGCTCTAAAGCATGAGGCTGAGAGGATTGACAGAATTAAGAATGATCCTACAAAGAAGAAAAATGCTCCAAACTGGAACAAATTCAAAAAGCTCATTGCTGACTTCACTGCTGAGTATAAAAGAAAGAAAAAGGAGCTGGTGGATGCAAAAATGGATACTGCTGAAGCCATATCAAAATGGTCAAGACAGCAGACTGATGAAGCCTACGAAAGGCTGAAGAAAAGAAAGATAACTGTTTCAGGCACTTCTAAGAAGCAAGAACAAATGATGAAGCTTGAACAGAAGATAGGAAACCTTGACACACTGTTCCGGTCTACTTTTGTAACAAATCAAGAAGAGGGAGAACAGCTGACTGAAGAAGAGGTAATAGAAAAGGAAGCAGAGTACTTCAAAGATACCATCACGAAAATGGGTCTAAAAGAAGAAACTTCAACAAAGCTTCAAAGCCTTTTTAAGGCATTAAACAAACCTGCGTCTCCAAACACTGCTAAAGACAAGACAGAAGCTGAAAGACAAGAACTTATTGAACAAGAAACTGCAGAAGATATAGCTGCAGCAGACAAAGTCACTGAAGAAGCGTTCAAAAGAATGTCTGAAAGTCTGCAGGTGTTTTCAAGGCCATCATCCCTCAACCCATCTTCAAATAAGTCTCTCCCAAGAAACCCACTTGGCTTAAAAATACTAAAGTGGATGTCTGATCAAAAGACTCACGTATTGACCCTGGTCAGAGCCAATGGCGAAGTGAAGTACATATCAAGGAAAGAAGCACTAGGCCTTAGTGTTCAAAATTTGCAGGATCTCCTTGAACTTACACTGTGTAGGGATGAGGATGACCAGAGTGCACAAGAATTTGAAGCTGAATTCAAAGATCAAGCTAAGGCACTCTTGATGAGAAATAAAGGTCCTGAATAATGAAAGGTTTTGGCATTATCTGTTCCAGGGGGAGATTGTTGGGATTGAACCCTACCAGAGGAACAGATAATGTAAAGCCAAAACCAGGTCACAACAGAGGATTCACAATAAGCAGCAGTTTACACTTTGCTCTCCCCTTGAAAGTGATTTATAACAACTGATGGTCTCTATCTGCTGTTCATATTCAACTGCTGCTGTCCTTTCAACTGCTGATGAAAACCCTGAAGTATCCAACACTGCTGGTCCTATCTACTGATGATAAAGCACTGCCCAGTCAAGGACTGATCAACCTTGAGGAAAGCACTGACATAAAGAGAAAGCAGCTGTTTAGTGAAATATCTGTTTTATGTATAGTCAGTGGTTAGGTTAGCAGTGTTTGTGTAAGGATAGTAGATACAGGTTTGTTAGGCTGTTAGACGTCGCTTTCATGGTGACGTCAGCTGAGATACCTCAGTGGTTTGGATTGCCTATAAATGTAACAGTACCCTGTACTGTTACATTTGATTGACTGAGCGAGTTCTTCTCCTCATGTCTAATCCTTTCATCTTGTGTGCAACCAACCTTGGGGCATCAGGCTGAGGGGGAGTTTAGTTTGTAAGCATATCTGTAATCTTTTGCTTTGATTTGTAAATCTTTTGACTCTATGAGAAGCAATTGTTTATCAAACTATTTTCTCCATTTGATTGTGTTTACAAAGTTTGTTTTCATTTCCGCTGCACTTTACATGTTTTCATATTTACAAATCGTTCCAAACATACAAACAAACACAATCATGAGAGCCTCCGATCCTAACATTACGTGAGACAATCAACGATCACCCAGGTGATATTGTTTCCGTTTCGAGTTATAAGTAGACTAGCGACAAAATCCATGGCAGTCTGTTCTCATTTCCATATGGGTGTTGTTGGTTGCTGATACTCTACCTTGACTTTCCCACAAGTCAAACATCATTCACATACATTGCTATGTGGGCCTTCATGCCCGATCACCAGTACAAGATTTTTAGATCCTAGTATCTCTTAGTAAAATCCAGACGACTAGAATATCGAGGCCGGCGTGCTTTGCTCAACACGAGCTCCCTACAGTTGCCGTATAATGAGATCCACATTCGTTCCATGAGGTAGCGAATATCGTCCGACCTGCCACAGATTGCTTCTCCATGCCCCGCATGGGTTTAACTTGAAAATTCTCTTCCTTCAGTGCTTCGATGTGAACAGGGCGAATCTGATCGGGTGGGTTAGAGTCGATGGTGAGTTGCAAGCTCATACGCGTTCAGGTTCCATAGTCGTAATCATTCAAAAGTTCCATCCAGCGATGCCATTACACGTTTTAGCTCTTTCGAAACAACGGTACACGGGAGGCTCTTGTGATCGGTCTAAGTAGTGCATTTGGTACCGTCCAAGTAATGACTCCAACTTAAATCCAAGGCCATGGTTTCCACCCCATGTTGTGAGTCATGTCGTTCTTCTTGTTAATCCACCACGTAAGCCTTCACTTTCTCGTGTTGCATCGGCGTGTAACCGGGACTCTGATTCAAACCATCATGGTATACCACAAAATCACCCGTACCCTCTGGTAAAGACGATGCTCAGTGCATTGTAGTGTTGGGTTTCAAAAGCTGAAAAGACGTTCTCCTGTTTGTCTCCCACGAATACACAGCACCCTGCTGTGCTAAAGATATTAAAGCTGCGAAATCCTCGAACATCCTGTGATGAATCTACGATAGTATCCAGTGTGACTAAGGAATTACTGTATCCCCGAAGGACTCTTCGGTGCCGATCAAGTTCTAATAAAATGGATCTTAGTGAGATCCACGTGTATTCCCATTTCGTTGACTACGCAGCCAAGAAGGTGTACTTCTCGGATCCTGAGGTCACACTTTGGTAGACTTCACATGGAGTTGCTCCTCCCCTAGGAGCTCTAGAACGAAATACAGGTGTCGTTCATGGTGTTCCTTTCTCCTGGTAGTGATTCTAAACATCATAGATAGACGCGGTCAACGAATCTGGCGAAATGAGGTTGACACATACTACACATGTGATCCCTGAGGCCGCGGGTGTGTTGGATATCTTAAATAACTTGAATCGAAACTCGTAGTGGCCGCACTGGATCTGTAACACCATATTAGGAATCATCCTCCCCATGGTCTTCCATCAGATGACAGTCCGGTCTTAAGTTAGTTTCCGGATAGAATCTTTGATTATTGCAACGGGTCAAGCAGATTGTCGATGCGAGATAGGGGTGACGGTCTATGATAGCCACCTAGTGGTAGTCTGTACACGTAAGAAAGGACTCGTCCTTTGTTTCCGCAATAGAGCATGTTTCCCCAAAACGAGGAGCTGGATCTATAAAACTCCCATCCTGTAGTTTCCTGAAGTTGATTAGACAGTTCTTGCAACCCTCCTGGTGCATGACGGTAAGAGGTGCGAGTAATTAAGGCTGCCTCTGGCACGAGATCAAACTGAGATTCTACCTAATTAGTTGTGGAAGTAAACCTGAAAGTTCCTCAAGTAGCACGCTGAGTGGAATCACGAACAATTGGTGGATCCTCGATCCTTTTTCCTTAGCCCGAACATTAGTAACGGTTGCTAACATAGCGGGATAGGCCCTCCGTAGACGCTCCTGGCTTTCATTGCTGAAATGACACTAACCTTTACACCACACTGATGCTTTAGGACAGACGACGATTCGCCACTACGGAGAGGGATACTCAAAATTTTCTCCTCACAAGGTATATCCGCGCGTTATCTGGATAGCCAATCCACACTAACTACTACAACATGTTGGGATTGAACCCTACCAGAGGAACAGATGATGTAAAGCCAAAACCGGTTCACAACAGTGGATTTGTCATAAGCAGTAGTTTGCACTAGACTCTCCCCTTGGAAGTGTTTCAAAAAAGTTGCTGAGCTCTAAGCACTGATCAGTTACATCAACTAATGCCCTTTAACAACTGATGAAGACTTAGAGAGTGTTGAAGTTTAAACACGATTGCTCTATCTACTGTTGTTCTCTAAGTGTTATTGAAGACTCAAGTACTGACCACTCAAATACTGGTCACCTTTGAAGAAAGCACTGATGCTCAAACATCAGTGCTTAGCCTACAACAATTGAAAGCTGAAACAGTTGTTTACTTTTGCTTTGTATTTTACTTGTAATCAGTGGTTCTAGTCATCAGTAGTTATGTAGATCAGTAGTTAAAGGTTGTTAGGTTGTTAAACGTCACTTTTATGGTGACGTCAGCAAAGATGCTTCAGTGGTTTGATTTGCCTATAAATGGAACAGTACCCTGTACTGTTTCATTTGATTGTCTGAGAGATTCTATCTCCTCCAATCCTTTCATCCTGTACGATCATCCATTGGGCATTTTGCTGAGGGGGAGTTTAGTATGTAAACATGCATTATAATCTTTTGATTTGTAATCTTTCGACTAATGAAAAGAATGTGTTTATCAAAACTATCTCTCTTTGATTGTGTTTACCAAGTTTGTTTTCAATTCCGCTGCACTTCATATTATTTCATATTCATTCCTTATTCAAATTATACAAACAAACACATTCATGATACCCTCTGATCCTAACAATTGGTATCAGAGCCCGGACTGTCAAATTTGATCTAACAATCATTTTGACATAAAAAGTCCAGCTCAAAATTCATTGATTCTAAGGTTGATCGTATTTGTTGAAAAACAGAGTAATGAGTAATCACGTTCAAAGTTGTTTATTCAAAAACTCTGTAAAACAACCAGGATGTCATAAGACATACAAAATTCTCGTAACAAACGATGTCATGCATAAATCACCAATAGTTTCAGATCTAGACATTCGTCTGGTGACTTTGGTTTGATTACTCTCTTGTCAAAAATGACTTCAAATGTTATTATGAAATTTGTGTTGTTTACCATCATGACTGCTGCTAAGGTGCTTACCTCATGTCAACAAAAATCTATGTTTAAGTTAAAACATTAGTGTTTTTGGTAACATAAAAAGAGGGAAATTAAAACTTTAGTTATTAAATCTTAAGTATTGAAAAACAGGTTGAGAATCATCAAAAAGGATCAGATCAATTTTGTTAAAAGTACATTAAGAAAATCAGGAGTCAAAATCATCCAAATCATATGTAATGTGAAATTTGGCATAAGCATGTGCGTAAATGACCAAGTCTCTCAAAACATTGCTGAAAAATGATTTTGGACCATGTATTCTTTCATTTGAAACCTCCCAGTAAGTATTTCAACACTTATCTGTGGGAAGGGTAAAATTTGGATAGAAGAAAAATTACAAAAACTCTTGAGTGTGTTTATCTCAAAACTTTTGAAGTAAAAAAGAAAAGAGTATAAAAGGTCTATAAAATGGTTATCAAGCAACTGTGTGCATCCATTGATTCAGGGAAGTTCAGGTAACAAAAGTATCACCAATGATTAAACTTTGCAAGAGGACTAGACAAAATTTTTCGAAATCATCACATGGTAATAAGGTCTATAAAAGGACTTTCAATACTTATGTGAACATGTCTCCTCATATTTGAAATCAACTGACAAGGAAATGGTCTCAAACAGTGGTTATTAAAATGTATTCCAAATCACTGACCATATTCCTAAATTTGAGAATGATGTGATTATGATCTTGTGACAAGTTATAATTAAAAATATATCAGATCCTATTGATGTTGTTTTCAGAAAACCTTTAAATTTTTATCAAGGCTTTTCTTCAATAAAACAGGATATATCAGTCTTTATTTTTCTTAAGAATGATATATTTTGTACTTTTACCTGTTTTTGACAGTGAGAGCTTCATTCACCTGTCAGGATGTAGAACCCTTATATTTTTGCTTAGGGCAATACTTTCCTTGAAAACAGATCAAAAGGAGATGATGCAAAAGTCAAGGTCATTTCAAACTCAAGTTTTCATCACAGATTAAAGATTGAGGGGCTGTTTGGCAACCCTCTTAATGAATCATTAAGAGGTTCCCCTCTTATTCGGACAGAGGTGTATGTGTTTGGTTGGAAAAATACTAGCCTCTTAATGGCAAACCTCTTAATGATTCAGTGCTAAATCATTCAGCTATAAGAACTTGCTGAATGAAAAAAAAAAAAAGACAATTGTTACCCTTTCCCTTCTCTTCTCTGTATAAACAAGAAACCCTACCTTTCACCTCTCATCAGCCAAGACCTCCGCCCCCACCCCTCTCCTCACCACCGAACGCCTCCCGCCGCCCTCCTCCCCCCTCTCCTCACCACCGAACAGCCGCCTCCTCCGTCACCGGAGAACTCACAACCGTAAGAAGCTCCGGCGGAATCACCCTCGCTCTTCTCTCTCTCCTCGACACAGTCACCGGAGAACTCACAACCGTAAGAAGCTCCGGCGGCCTCCACCACAGGACCGGAAGAAGCTCCAGCGGCGGCAGATCAATGGCCGGTGATGGCAGATTTGAGTTTACAGGTGAATCGTTTGATTCGTTCATATAAAGATTTGGGTTTGATTCGAATCATGAAGTCTTTGATTCTTGGGTCTTTTTCGTCGTACAAGGGTTTTGTATTTGTTCTTGAATTTGATGGTTCATCAATCTGTTGTATATTATTGTTTTTGTATGAATTTGTTGATTTTATCATATGGGTTTTGTATTTTGTGATATAAATTGCAAAAACAGTAGACATTTTTATGTTTTTATTTTTTATTTTTAGTTTGTTTAGAGGGGTAAAAATGTAATTTCACACGGTCATTCAGATGTGCAACCAAACAGCACTTTACTGGTTTAGCACTTACTGGTTCAGAGCCACTTACCCATTCAGACCTCTTATTCATTCAGCAATTATTGATTCAGATTTTGCCAAACAGCCCCTGATTGTTAACAAACCTTAAAACGCTTGACTACTCACGTTTTATTCAAAAGGATAAATCACTAAATGGGTGGTCAATGTAAAAAGGTTACCATCATCTGGGATACTCAACCACTATCAAAATCTTTACAATGTTTTAAAACATATTATGAATGGGTGGTAAAACCTTGAATGCAGATCCCTGAAAATTCAGCTAATATGATAGTCTTGATAATATGCATTTAAAATATGTTTTGCAAAGGATGTCATTTTGCAGAGATTTCATAATTGCCATCAACAGATGTTGGACATGATATTGTGGTTTCACAAGACAAAATCATTTCTTTCATCAGAGCGGCAAATGTTCAAAACATTTATCAAAAAGCTTATTCACTGCTGCACTAACAATTGCTGACGTAGTAGCCTTCTAATCCTTACCATTACCTTACCCCTAACCACTGTTCATAAAACTCCATCAAAAATGGATAATTATCAATTTTGGGTCACATCACTTTCATCCATTCCTCCACCTTCATTTTCAAACAGCTGTTGGATCATTAAAAGTCACCAACAGTTGTTAGCTCGGATGATTCACATCTGCAGCATCATCATTTAAACCTCATTCATTCTTAAAATTCTACCATATTACCTTATCTTGACAACATCAACGAAAAGGGATTTTAATCAAAAAGACTATCCTAAAATATTTGCCTTCTTGTTGGCCTTCTACCATTTCATCAACAAGTCATGTGCCATGTTGCACTAAAAGACAGAAAGTTAGGTAGCTGTCTTTTAGGAAGGGCTTCAGCAGTTCAGTAACAACGAGCTTGAAAAACTTGTGCCATAGTCAAAGGATGAGAATCTGTCTGGCAAAAGATGGTTCCACAACCACTAATTGAAGAATATTGGGATGCTGCTGTTGTTGCTAAAAAGTCCAACTGACAGTCAAAAGGCTAAAGTATATCGTCAAAGATTCAATATCTCATTGTTTCACAATCATTCACCATTAGACATCACCATGTGAAGGTTTGCTATGAAAAAGGTTTGATTTCTCTGTTTCATATTCAAACTAAGGATCAACTGGTAGATCTGCTAACCTAAACATTGTCATATTTACCCCTGAAAGGTTGATTCCTAGGACTAATATGCATCACATGAATAAATAAGCAAAAATTGTTTAAACATGAATTTGATGCATCAAAATGTTTTCAGGAAATCAAAAATCCATCCTTAAAAATAGTTAAAATGAAAATTTTTCATAAACCTTAAAAGTCTACCATAACCACTGTCTTATCCAAACATCTGTTTCACTAAAAGTTGTCCACTGCTGAAAGTCAACCACTGTCTTCTAATTTTCTTGGTAATCACTGTTGTTCAAAATCAGTGTTTTATCCACTGATAAGGCTATCCACTGATAGTTAAAGTCTCCCACTGCCTTCATTATGACCATTGCAACCACTGATAGTTGCTCAATCAGTGGTTTTCAAAACACTTGTCCTTCATTTCATCAGGGGTTGGCACGTGGACAGTACATAGTGGTCAGACCTTTTGTAACTACTGCCACGTCAGCTTTCACTTTTTCCTCTATAAAACCCTCTCAAAACCCCCAAACAGGGTTTTACTGTCGAATCGAATTCACAAAAATTCCTTTCTCAAAGCAGTTTTCTTCTCCTTTCTCAAATCCTTCAAATCCTACAACCGATCTTCTTCTCCAAAATGACAAAATCAAAGCCATCTGCAAAATCCACTTCAAAATCATCTCCTAAAAAGGCCACTCAAAAGGCTACACCCATCGAAATACCTTACAAAGCACCTCACAATTATCTGGGTCTTCTTACAAAACCAGACACCACCGATACATTCGACTCCATCATTGACACCATGTCTGCATCAAAGTACAAAACTTTGTTAAAAGCAGATGCTCCAATTTATCTGAAAACGCAGAGAGAGTTTTGGAAAAATATTACCCTTGAAAAACAAGAAGAAGATGTCATAGCCATTAACTCTTCTCTAATGGGCAAAGCAGTCACAATCACACCACAATCCATCTCGGAAGTCTTTGCACTCGATGATCAGCAAGGTAAAAATTCTTTTCCTAAAAATGATTTAAAAACTAATTTCCTTGAAAGGGGGTATGCAGATACAATCAAAAAGGATACCTTACAACAAGGTAATTTTCCACCTGCAACAAGATTTTTGTTCCATACCCTGCTTATGTGTGTTTCAAACAAAACCACTTCTTTTAATGAGATACCATTAAAGATTCAAAACCTGGGATATGCTATTCTACAAGATGAAAATTTCAATTATTCCCAGGAAATCTTTAATGATTTGGTTAAAAATGTTGATAAAAAGCCATTCTTACCTTTTCCAAGATTTCTAAGTTATTATTTTGAAAAGAAATTTGGTAAGGGTGATGCTCATGTAATAAAACAAGGTGACTCCTTTCAAATAAACAGCTTAACTGTTCAAACTTTTACAAGAATGTCAACACCTTGCAAAACACAAGCAGAGATGTCTGAGCAGACTTTAGCAGCTACCACTGCTCCTCAGGTATCTGCTGTTGAGCCCACTGCTCTAGGTGATCATAGCAGCACAACCACTGCTATGAAACCCACACCTACCATTACCAAAAGGACCAAAAGAAAATCATCCAAAAAACCCCCCAAACCCAAATCAAAGGCAACTCTGGAAGATGAGATACCAGAGCAATTGCCAATGACAGCACAAAAGTCACAAGAAACCACTGCTGCTACTTCCTCACAGCAGATGGTAGAAATATCTTAACCCATGCCTCAAACTCCTCCTGTTTCTTCTCAAAAAGAACAGGTTGTAAGCCAAGGGACACCACAATATGAAACATTTGATTCACTTGAATCTATGTTCAATAGCCCACCTCCCAGGGCAAATTCACTTTCTACACCCATACTCACTGCAACAATTCCTCTATCAATAAAGCCTTTGTTGGAAGCTATTGATTTGAACCTGACACAAACCAGTCCTTCTCACTCACCTGTCAACGAGAATATACCTCAACAAGTGACTGGGTCTGGTGTTTCAATCATTACTAACCCACCAACAACACCTAAGGAGGTTACACCCCTTGAGTTACAAGTAACTCTTGGTAGTAATTCAAGTGAAGCAGCCACTACAAAGTGCTGAACCCATTGGTTTGCATTTGGACAGTGGTTTCATTAATAAGACTTCCTTGAAGGCAATTTCTTCTCTGGGAACATTTGTGTATCTGGTTTTTACTGGATCACTAAAAAGTGTTTCTCAAATTGAAGGAAGAAGTCCCCAGTACCAAGAAAAAGGGGCATCAGTGGATGATTTCTGGAATACAATTCCTGAGTCAACTACTGTTACAACCACTGTTAGTGGGAAATCAGATGATCTCATTAAGTTGGGTGATGATTTAATGTATCGAGAATTGACGGGTAGAATTGATAAACTGGATACCTCTGTTGCAGAAATCAAAGAAATGTTGCAACAGTTGTTGAAAGTTCAAAAGGTTCCACCAACTGCTGCTCCAGCTCAAGCACCTGCACAACCTGCACCTGCTGCAAATGAGTTATGGAACTTATTTCAACCACTTCTCCAACATCAAAGACAAATGGCTGATCAGCAGCATGAAATACATGTTCAAAAGCTGAGAAACATGATGGAGTCAAGGTTTAAAGATACCCAAGCTGATATCAAGGTTATGAAGGCCCACATACTGAACACCACTGGCATTGCTCCTCCCACTGTTCTCTTTATTGATAACCCCCCTCCAGATAATGCCAAAAAGGGGGAGAAAATCAAGCAGTGGAAGAAGAAGGGAATTGAAGATGGCCTTTATATTGAACCACAAAAAGATTGCATGACTAAAGACATTCCCTTGCCAGATGCTAGTAAAAAGATTGATGTTACTACAAATGCCATTGCTGATGCAAAGGCAAGTGTTAAAAAGGACAGGGAGGCAAAGGCTAAAGCCAGGTGGGAGCAAGAGAAAAGAGTTTTTATGGAGATGAATGAGCAGGGTGTTTCAGAGTCAATGGATGAAGAAAATCCTAAGCCAAAAAGAAATCAGCCCACAAGAAATGTGAGGCAACCCAAAACCATACCCTCCAGAAAAACAAAACATGCTTCTAAACCTACAAAAGGCTCCAAACATCAATCTCCTAAACCAGCAGTTGTTGAGACTCCTGCTGTATCAACAACTGTTGATACTTCAGTGGTTTCAACAGCTGTTTGCCAAACAACTGCCACCATATCAACACACACCACTTTAACACACACCACAACCACTGGTGAACCACTACCACAAAATATCAATTCACCACCTAAAACAACTTCACCACCATCATCACCTCCTGCTAAAAAGCAGAAGACAACAGATGTTACAACATCTGTTGTAGTGGAAACAGTGCTTGAAACACCAGTTGTTTCAACTACTGTTAGTCAATCACTTATCACCTAAAAGGTTTCTTCAAAAGCCATGGTTCCTTTTGCACCAAAGACTGATACAAAAACACCTTCTCCTAAAAAGGTGTATACTAGAAAAGGGAAATTTCAAGTGCATGATGATGATATACCAACACCTGTTCCTATTTCATCTGCTCCGTATAATGTGATTCCACCAACCCTAGCCAAACCAATAAAAGATCTAAAAATCTTTGTAGGATGTGACCCTGCTGACATCACTCCAATAGCTGCAACTTATCCACTAGAAGTAGAAGCTGTCAAGAATGAAATGAGACAATTCTACACAGTGGATGAGCCTTTAAAAAGAAGATTTCCTTCTCTCATGGGCTTCAGGAATCCAGCAAATATGGATGAGTATCTAAAACTCAAAGCCAGACAAGCTGATATAAGAGCTAGACTTGAATGTAAAGGTCAAGGTGATAAAGCTATTTCTGAAAGAATGGAATTTTTGCTCACTAAGGTCAAACAAATGGAAGATTATGCAAGAGACCTGAGCAAAGATATATCAAATCTACCACCTGAAGCTGTCCTACAAAAGGAACTAAAAGCGTGAGGTGAACAGAATTGAGAAGATAAGAAAGAAAAATTTTATCCAGCAAAAGAAGAACAGTTCAGTGAATGGCCGCTCATTGCTTTAAAGCGTGAGGTGAACAGAATTGAGAAGATAAGAAACAACCCAGGAATGAAAAGGTCAGCACCAAACTGGAGCAAATACAAAAAGGCCGTTGCTGATCTTACCTTGGAGTACAAAAGGAAGAAACAAGAGCTGGTGGATGCAAAGGTTGGACCTGCCAAAGCCATAGCAAAGTGGACAAGGCAATATACAGATGAGGCTTATGAAAGGCTAAGGAAAAAAAGGATGACAGATCCTAACATCCGAAAGAAGCCTAACTACAAAAAGCCAAAATAGCAGATCAATACTTCTGAATCACTGTTCACATCAGCAGATATCTCAATCATTGAGTTAAATCAAAGGAAGAGACAAGAGCAGATTGAAAAAGAAACTGTAGAAGATATAGCTGCATCAAATGACATTATAAAAAGGGCTTTCAAGCAAATGGCAGCTGAAAATTCTGAATTAGCAAAAGTTCAGGGTACTGCTCAACCAGTTATCACCAGGCCACAATCCCCAAACTCATCAGTAAATAAATCTCTCCCCAGAAACCCATTAAATTCAAAGATACTAAAGTGGATGTCTAATCAAAAGACCCACGTATTGACATTGCTCAGATCCAATAGGGAGGTAAAGCACATTTCAAGAGATCAAGCACTAGGCCTGGGTGTTGAAGACTTACAAGATCTTCTGGAGCTTAAGTTGTGCAGGGATGAGGATGACACAAGTTCCATGGATTTTGAGTTGCAATTTAAAGGAAAAGTTAGGGAACTCCTGATGAGACAATAAAGATCCAGAATAATGAAGGGTTTTGGCATCATCTATTCTAGGGGGAGATTGTTGGGATTGAACCCTACCAGAGGAACAGATGATGTAAAGCCAAAACCGGTTCACAAGAGTGGATTTGTCATAAGCAGTAGTTTGCACTAGACTCTCCCCTTGGAAGTGATACAAAACAGCTGCTGAGCTCTAAGCACTGATCAGCTACAACAACTGCTGCCCTTTAACAACTGATGAAGACTTGGAGACTGTTGAAGTTTAAACATTGTTGCTCTATCTACTGTTGTTCTCTAAGTGCTGTTGAAGACTCAAGTACTGACCACTCAAAGACTGATCACCTTTGAAGAAAGCACTGATGCTCAAACATCAGTGCTTAGCCTATAACAGTTGAAAGCTGAAACAGTTGTTTACTTTTGCTTTGTATTTTACTTGTAATCAGTGGTTCTAGTCGTCAGTAGTTATGTAGATCAGTAGTTAAAGGTTGTTAAGCGTCACTTTCATGGTGACGTCAACAAAGATGCTTCAGTGGTTTGATTTGCCTATAAATGCAACAGTACCCTGTACTGTTTCATTTGATTGTCTGAGAGATTCTATCTCATCCAATCCTTTCATCCTGTATGATCATCCATTGGGCATTTTGCTGAGGGGGAGTTTAGTATGTAAACATGCATTGTAATCTTTTGATTTGTAATCTTTCGACTAATGAAAAACATGTGTTTATCAAAACTATCTCTCTTTGATTGTGTTTACCAAGTTTGTTTTCAATTCCGCTGCACTTCATATTATTTCATATTCATTCCTTGTTCAAATTATACAAACAAACACATTCATGAGACCCTCTGATCCTAACACAACAAAACTATCAAGGGTAGATGTCGAACACTTGTCCCACAAAGTCGAGTTTGCATCCCAACGAACATAGGAGGTTTCCATTGACTTGCCATCAGTCGGTTCCACAACAGGGTTGGTTTCCAAAAGCTTCAGGGTTAAGCAGAACAGAGACGAAGCGGTTAGCTACCCATACAAGCTACCTTGTTGCTTTAATGCCTGGCGTCGCCTACGCCAATCTTAAATGCCCTTCCACGAACACCACTACTAGTGTTGTTGATACGGTTACGAGGATTTTTCCAATACTGTCGTTGTTCCCTTGGTTGTTGACATTTTGACTTAACAACAGTCAATCCTTATCGAAGTCACCTTTGATTCTACACTGTAAGCTATGATTATGAGTAACTTGATGTCGCCGTGTCTGTTGCCTCTAATGTCGCTGCTTGTAACGGGGTCCTATGACCTTTCACCAACAGGGTACATCTTTCACATTCCGTGTCACGTACTAAGGCACTATTCACTGCGTGGGAAGTTACACATTCCACTCTATAGTCAATTTTCATCATTCATGTCCCGATTGATTCGTAGGAGTTGACTCCCATAAGTCGCTGGCTAGGGTTAAGGATTCGATTGAAGCCAATTTGCTGGTGTTCATTGCCGGTAACTAGGGCCATTCCAATACTGAGGTCGGTGAGACACTACGCTCATCCTCTTGCCCATCGATCTAGCAAGTTAATTGAGTAATACGTGGTATGTTACGAGAGTGTTGTAGAAGTGATCGCACTTCGGAATCTAAGACGTCAATACATTGAGTTCCAGCAAACGAAGAGAAGTGAGAAAGGTATCGACCAATCATTCGACGCTGGACATCCAATTCAGGGACGTTCGTACTAGCACCTAACATTCTATGTCGCAACCCCCGATCCCTAATCCCTGGGAACGGGCGGCCGCGAGCCAGTTTTGATGGTATCGCGTATTGTCTAATTTGGCAGCGGAATTTTTCATCAGGACCGTAGTTAGGAAATATTGATCATAGTAAAATACCACATTTTCATAACATTAAACAAATGGGATAAACCCAAGTTCATAGTACACATGTTTTTATAGGAATAAATCCTATTTAATTAATAAAAACATCTATTTTATTTTTGGTAACTTTATTGCCACTTTTCCAAGCCTTCAGTGCTGTCCACCTGGATTCTATTTGGCTTTCACAGTTTGTTACCTGAAACACGTTTTAATAACATTTGTCAGTGGGAAATACTGGTGAGTGAATCCCAGTTTAATCAAGTTTAAATAAAATCCCATTGTACAGTATTGAGGGCGATCCCGCAATTATATTTGTTTCCAAGACATCACAATTAACATCCATGGTACTGTCGAACCCGACTTGTGGAAATGTTACCCCTTGACCAGGTCGTAACAAATTTTGTATACAAAACCCCCAAAATACTCATGATAATTGTATTCTTACAAATACTCAATCACTGTTTAATAAATAATTAATTAACTGAGGCTTTGTAAAACAGTTAACAAAAAGCGAATCAACTCACATTGGTGTCTTAGATTTTCCGTAAGGGTTTCCTGATAATTATCTATAATTTACACAAATGTACACGCGTTAGTATAATAACCCATTTTAACATTAGTAATACCCTCCCCGAGACGGCATTCCAACGACTACGTCGGGCAGAACCACGACAACCATTACGGAACTCTAAATCAATCGGGCAGCGTATCTAATACGTATCCAGAGGTTATAATACTTACAACGGAGCAGAACTTCGCTAATTAGGGGGTATAATACCCGATTATAACTTCAACTGCTTAATATTGAGATTGAGAAAAGAAAATGGGACGAACAGACTGAAGATCCGATGCATTCTATTTATAGTTGCTGAGTCTGGTTCTCTCGCGGACCGCGTAACACAAGGGAAGGGCCTACGCGGCCCGCGTTGACTCCAGGTCAAAGCGTAGGTGATCCGGGTCATCACATAGGTTCAACACGTGTTACGACACGTGTCAACACAGGGGTTCGCTGGACCTTTAAGTTGTTGCGGCCCGTATGAAGGTTGGGGTGGGGTTACACGGCCCGCCTCAACTTAAATTTTCTTGTTTTTAATTATTTTTAATACTATTTAATGTATCTGGGGCCCGTTTTCACGTATGGGGTGTTTTTAGGGACATATTGAGGTAATTTAAAATATATTAGGGTGTCGAAAAATATTCGGGGGTGTCGGTTTTCTTTGAGGTTGTCATATCCTCCCCACCTTGTTTTATAGCTCGTCGTCAAGATCTACTGGAACAAGTGTGGATATTTCCTTTGCATTTCTGACTCGAGCTCCCATGTGTACTCAGGTCCTCTTTTGGAGTCCCACTTCACTTTGACCAGAACTAATCTCTTATGCTTGAGGTTCTTGACTTTCCTGTCTTCAATCTGTAGAGGCCTTTCTACAAACTTGAGTTGTTCATTTACCTCTATATCCTTAAGAGGTACTACCAGTGATTCATTGGCTAAGCATTTCTTGAGATTGGATACATGAAATACATCATGTATTCCTGCAATTTCCTCTGGCAGTTGTAGTTGATAAGCTACAGGTCCTATTCTTCTAATAATCTCAAAAGTTCCTATATACCTGGGACTTAGCTTTCCTCTTTTGATGAATCTTACTATTCCTTTCCAAGGAGAGACCTTCAATAATACTTTGTCTCCTACTTGAAATTCCAATGGCTTATGTCAGTTATCGGCATAGCTCTTCTGCCATCCCGTGCTGCTTTTAGTCGTTCCTTGACTTGAATGATTTTGTCGATTGTCTCTTGAACTACTTAATATTGAGATTGAGAAAAGAAAATGGGACGAACAGGCTGAAGATCCGATGCATTCTATTTATAGTTGATGAGTCTGGTTCTCTCGCGGCCCGCGTAACACAAGGGAAGGGCCTACGCGGCCCGCGTTGACTCCGGTCAAAGCGTAGGTGATCTGGGTCATCACATAGGTTCAACACGCGTTACGACACGTGTCAACACAGGGGTTCCCTGGACCTTTAAGTTTTCGCGGCCCGTATGAAGGTTGGGGTGGGGTTATGCGGCCCGCCTCAACTTAAATTTTCTTGTTTTTAATTATTTTTAATACTATTTAATGTATCTGGGGCCCGTTTTCACGTATGGGGTGTTTTTAGGGACATATTGAGGTAATTTAAAATATATTAGGGTGTCGAAAAATATTCGGGGGTGTCGGTTTTCTTTGAGGTTGTAATATCCTTCCCACCTTGTTTTATAGCTCGTCCTCGAGATCTACTGGAACAAGTGTGGATATTTCCTTTGCATTTCTGACTCGAGCTCCCATATGTACTCAGGTCCTCTTTTGGAGTCCCACTTCACTTTGACCAGAACTAATCTCTTATGCTTGAGGTTCTTGACTTTCCTGTCTTCAATCTCTAGAGGCCTTTCTACAAACTTGAGTTGTTCATTTACCTCTATATCCTTCAGAGGTACTACGAGTGATTCATCGGCTAAGCATTTCTTGAGATTGGATACACGAAATACATCATGTATTCCTGCAATTTCCTCTGGCAGTTGTAGTTGATAAGCTACAGGTCCTATTTTTCTAATAATCTCAAAAGGTCCAATATACCTGGGACTTAGCTTTCCTCTTTTGATGAATCTTACTATTCCTTTCCAAAGAGAGACCTTCAATAATACTTTGTCTCCTACTTGAAATTCCAATGGCTTACGTCGGTTATCGGCATAGCTCTTCTGTCGATCCCGTGCTGCTTTTAGTCGTTCCTTGACTTGAATGATTTTGTCGGTTGTCTCTTGAACTATCTCAGGTCCAGATAGTTTCTTTTCCCAAATTTCTGCCCAATAGACTAGGGTTCGGCACTTTCGTCCAGAAAGTGCTTCGAATGTTGCAGCATTGATACTTGTGTGATAACTATTATTATAAGAAAATTCTATTAAAGGTAAGTGATCGTCCCAATTACCTCCGAAATCAATTACACAAGCTCTAAGCATGTCCTCCATTGTCTGAATTATTCTTTCGAATTGTCCGTCTGTTTGAGGATGATAAGCTGTGCTCAGATTTAACTTGGTTCCCATTGCTTTTTTGAAACTTGACCAAAAATGAGAGGTAAATCGATTATCCCTATCATAAACAATTGATAGAGGAATTCCATGTAATGAAACAATTTCATTTACATATGATTTAGCTAGCTGTTCCATACTGAAAGTTTCCTTCATTGATAGGAAATGAGCTGACTTGGTTAGCCTATCTACAATCACCCAAATTGTATCATTTCCTTTCTTTGTTTTGGGTAATTTAGTAACAAAATCCATTGTTATTAATTCCCATTTCCACTTTGGCATTTCTAGTTGTTGTAACAAACCTGAAGGTTTCTGGTGTTCAGCTTTAACTTTTGAACAAGTTAAACATTTAGAAACATAGGCCGCTATGTCCTTTTTCATGCCTATCCACCAGAAATTTTTCCTTAAATCCTGGTACATTTTATCACTTCCTGGATGCATTGTATACTTAGACTTATGGGCTTCCTCTAATATATGATGCCGTAGGTTTCCTAATTTAGGTATCCACATTCTCTTCATATGGAATCTCTAAATTCCATCTGTTCCTTGTTCTAATTCTTTTAGCATACCATTTAATTTTTCAGCATCATCCTTGATTACTGATTCTTGTGCTTTTCTGATTTGATCATTTAAATCTACTTGTAGATTTAATTTAAGAGAACGTACCCTTTTTGGCTTTTCATGATACTTTTGGCTTAAAGCATCAGCCACTACATTTACTTTTCCTTCATGATACTGGATATCACAATCATAATCACTAAGCATGTCCATCCAGCGTCTTTGTCTGATATTCAACTCCTTCTGCCCGAAAACATACCTTAAACTCTTATGATCAATGAATATGGTAAACTTACTACCATAAAGATAATGCCTCCAAATCTTAAGGGCGAAAATTATAGCTCCTAGTTCTTGATCATGGGTTGAATAATTCTCTTCATGATTTTTAAGTTGTCTAGATGCGTAAGCTTTAACCTTTTGGTGTTGCATTAACACACATCCATAACCTAATTTAGAAGCGTCACAATAGACTACAAAGTTTTCAGTTCCTTCTGGTAACGCTAATATGGGTGAATTAGTTAATCTTTGCTTAAGAATTCTAAAAGCTTCTTCTTGTTTTGGTCCCCATTCAAACTTAATGGATTTACAGGTTAATCTAGTTAAAGGAATGGCTATTCTAGAAAAAATCTCAAATAAATCTTCTATAATAACCGGCCAATCCTTAGAAACTTCTAACCTCGTTGGTGATTCAGGGGTTTTCCATTTAATAATTGCCTCGATCTTTGTTGGATCCACATGAATTCCTTCATGATTCACTAAGTGTCCAAGAAATTGCACCTGTTCTAGCCAAAACTCGCATTTTGAAAATTTAGCATAAAGCTTTTCTTTTCTTAATAGACTTAAAAGTGCGTGCAAATGCTTTGCATGATCTTCTTTACTCTTAGAGTAAATTAGAATATCATCTATAAAAACAATTATGAATTTATCCAAATATGGCTTACATATTCGGTTCATCATGTCCATAAATGCAGCTGGGGCATTGGTTAAACCAAATGGCATGACAGTAAATTCATAATGACCATACCTTGTTCTGAAGGCGGTTTTAGGAATGTCCTCTTCCTGTACCTTTAATTGATGATATCCTGACCTTAAATCGATTTTAGAGAAAAATCGAGCTCCTTGCAGTTGGTCGAACAGATCATCGATTCTCGGTAATGGGTACCGATTCTTAATCACATATGGTGCCCGTTTTCACGTATGGGGTGTTTTTAGGGACATATTGAGGTAATTTAAAATATATTAGGGTGTCGGAAAATATTCAGGGGTGTCGGTTTTCTTTGAGGTTGTTATATTCTACACAGTTCTCTAGGCGTTCAGATGGGTGTTCAAGTAATACTCGATAGCTTCGAGATTTGTAAGGATTCAGAGAGGAGTGAAAAGATCACGTTCGAGTAGGAGACAATCACTGCTATGACCCTTATAGGTTTGTTATGTTTCTCATTGATCGAATAACGGAACATAACCCCTTTTTTCACTTGTAAAGCCTCACTGGGACTCGCATGCACCCCACATTATTATTATGTGTGCACCCACAATAATATTGTGATTTGCATGCTCATCTCAGTTCCTCCTAACTCGTGTCAAATGGTTCTTCAAACTCAGATATCAAACGAAGGATGTCAAAGTAATGACGTCACAGAAATCCAAAGACTATGACATATTATCAACGCATCATAATGCAAGCAAGCAATCCATGCCATCATGTTATAGTGATGAGTCTATGTTCGTATGTTACATCATAAACAAATGTGTACTAGTCATGTAATGTATGCAACAGGTGAAAAAGTCAAACCTCGCAATCTGGAGCAGAGTGTCATGGTCGTATTCACGTATTCAGAATTGTTCGGTTATAGTCTGGTTTTATAAAAACATTTTTAAAACCAAGTTCACTATAACCAGTGGCTCTGATACCAAACTGTCACACCCCCAAAATACCACCCACGGAAACCCCACTAGGCGTGTGACAAACCAATAACGAGCCACTAATCATGTTGAACTCATAACAAGTTTAAAAATGAAATTGCCAATTATTAATGAAATGTACCAACACTGAGTTTAATGAAAACCAACAAGTTCAGTGGAAGCAATAAGTAAATAAAGTTTAAATGTTTCAAAGCAAGTATGTAATATCAACAATCACATTATGAGTATCTAATCGGCTAGACACATGACCACTCCAGCTACTTCAGACAGCAAGTTCCAAATCCAAGTAATCTAATGACCTGTAAGCATGCACACACGTGTATCAGACAACGCTGGTGAGTTCATAGTTTTACGAACACGTTAGTTACCAAGTGTTTAGTTCCGTTCATTGATTACAATGTTGATAATATCTCGAATACAAGATGGCTCCAGATTTATTTTGCCCTTTCCCCAATGCTCCAATCAAAGCATTGGGCATGACTGAGTCATTAGTTCACACCCGTTCTCTCAGGTACGGGGTGAGGGTGCCAAACCTAGATAGCGCTACCAACTAATACTTTGTTACCTCTCAGGTAACAAACAACAAGGAGGGACTTTAATGGTGATATGATGAGTATATTATCCAACATTCCCAATTTTACCCACAAGACGTATTCTTCTCAGGAATACCCAAATGATTTAGCCAAAACCTATCCCTCTCAGGGATACCCAACGACTGTCCCAACCACCGGGACGCATGCTCAAGAGGAAATGAACTCACCATTGGTTTGCTTGGTAGGATCAGTTACTCGTTTAACAAAAGTGGTCTACCAAGTCCTATGATGGTTACACGTAACAATTACTTTGCATACAAGCACAACACGTATCATTCCACACTTATTTAACACGTAGTGCACAAGAAGGCAAGTATTAGTAGTCATCACCCCAATACCCTAGTCTTAACAGTTAAGCACGTTGCACCACAATTCATTGACAATGTACAACTCAATAAAACATAAGGCCCAATCAAGTATGCGGCCCGTTTACGAGTGTGCGATCTAATTAGCTCGGGGCACGGCTAGAGTGTACGACCCAGCCGGCCTCGCGGCCCAAGCTATGGAATGTGTATGTGGCCCAACAGTATGACCGGCCCAAACTAAACTAGTCTTATGCGATTATAACGGGGCCCGAGATCCAAGTAAAACTCAGGACCAGCCGAGTGCAGTTAATTCTGTTTGCGCGATCCATAAGTTCTCCGGCCCAGACGTAGTGCATGTCCCAATACACTATGCGGGCTTGAAATCACCAAGCAGTCCAAGAATGTAACCCAGCCCCACTGTTTACGCAGCCCAATGCATTAACAGTTTCATTCGGCCCACAAATAATTAATTTCATGCGGCCCATTGGTCTCCGGCCTGTCCGGATTCGATTTGTTACAAAATTCATTCCTCATCCTTTTACTATTGTTTACCAGTTTAACATTGTAGCCATTAATTTACCTCATGTCCTTATTGTTACGAAGAACCCATATTAACATACACCGAACATCATAAACCTCGTATCAAGGAACAGTTATTATCTGTGGTATCGATCCTAATTATTGATTCACAACTAGCCACATCTTAATTTACAAACACATTGGATCAATTAGAAACATAAATCTCTGCATACTATCGGTTTCGTCAAGCAATAATAGCAGTTAATCAATCCGTGATAATTACCAATACTAGCAAGATCCTATAATGTCACTTTGACATCATAGCCGATTCATCATTAGGTAAGCTAACATCTATCGAATTAAACCCTAACATGTCAAGTAATACTATCTAGCAACACATAAAATCAATCTATACACATTATACCGGATCATAGACTAACATACCAAACGATTTTCCCTTATCAATTCTGTTTATTATCATAGGTAAATTGTGTATGTCCAGATTTAATACAATTTACAACTCCTATGATCATGCTTCTAGTCTAAACACAACAACACTTATTCACAAATCATGCATAATCAATACAATCAACTAATATAAATCATATGATGGGAGGAACACACCGATCGTAAGATTATAGGTAGAGGAGAAGGTTACGAGAGAGAGGGGGGATCTACTGCCACACGCACACTTGGGAGGGGGTAGGGTTTTGTAATTAGGGTTGACGTATTTGAGGATTGCTTCATAATTTGATGGCCATGCACCACTAATATACATATACGTTACACACCGGGCCAGTTTTTGGGCTATAAGAGAAACTGGGCCGAGATGTAAAAGCAGATAACTGGGCCGGAATGTATGAGCAGGTTAGGGGGGTTCTAGTGAGGCGTACGGTCTTCGGCCCAAATGTGTGATTAGACGAAACTTATAACTTATAGCTAATCTAAACAATACATAAGAACACACCTTGTGATATGAGTAGTCAAATACATTTAACACGTATATCGTATCGTACGTCTAGCTATAATGCAAACAATGACGTATAAAATAATAAACACATCTAATAATTTAACATATCCCTCATCCAACTATAATGCAGACAGTGACGTATAAAATAATACTGAATCAATGGTTACTAAGCTAGACGACACTAACCTTGAGAGTCCAGGTTGTTACAACTACCGTTGTTAAGGGTGGTAGGGCAAGTCATCACTGTGTAAACATAGCAAACAATCATTCAACAATTCACGTATAACATGTGAGAGCGGCTAGAGTTTTTAAAAGAATTTAAGCGTTGTGTACGTCGTGTTTTGATAGAGAACGTATGTAATACCCAAAAAGTGCGTTAAGCGAAAACGAGTCGAGTATACTCATAGTGCGTGCTTAACAGTTAAACACGGCCTGGAAAGGAGGGGAGGGAGCGCCGGATCAGCCTGCGTACGGGAACATAATGCATAAGTCCTCCAAAGTACTGAAACGGTCAAGTTGGAGTGTCGAGTGGAAAATCGGGTTCTTCGTACGAAGGGGCACTTCGTACGAAGGGGTGCTTCGTACGAAGCGTTCCTCGCATGAAGGGTACCTGGTGCTTTCTGCGAGTTGCTTATTTCCGTGTCCAAAATCGAGTGTTCTTCGCGTCTTTCTTCAGGAAATCTAGTGTTCATCCCTCCAGTCTTAAGCTACTGATTAAACTTAGAGCCCGAGAGGTCTTTTGAACGTTTTAGTCACATGTGGGAACATGGGCTGGTACTTACGAAGAGGGTGCCTTCGCACGAAGGCGGTGCCTTAGTACGAAGGGGGCGCCTTCGTACGAGCCAGTCCAATTCGCACAGGATACTGTTTTTGCGTCTTCATGCGTTCGGAACTGTGTTTTCGCCTGAATCGAATGTGCTTTCGAGTCCTCTTCATGACGGTTTCGACACCGCTTCGTCCCACTATTCTGTGAATGAAACATATGTCGATTTCGGTCGGTTTTAGTGTAAAAATCGAGTTTAAAACAGTTTTTCCTTGGATTAAACACTTGGTGTGTGTGAAATACTCAGATCTCTATCTTGGGAAGCCAAAGCTAAGCCCAATAAAGTTGTTTAGGTGTAAACCCATTGCAAACTCAGAAGTATTGATGAAAAAGATGAAGGTTTTCGTAAAATAGAGTAGTTTAGATGAAATCGGAGAGAGATGAGGCAGGTAGGGCTTTGTTCTTGAGCGAGTGGCAGCAAGTTGTGAATGAGGAGTGAGTTGGGTATTTATAGAGAGGAAATGTTTGGTGTGAGTTGGGTTTTGTACGAAGGGCTGCCTCGTACGAAGGGGGTGCCTTCGTACGAAGGGGGTGCCTTCGTACGAAGGTGGTACCTTCGTACGAAGGTGGTGCCTTCGTACGAAGGGGCCTGTTTCGTGCGAGTGGCTCCCGTTTCGCATGTCGGATGTTCGTTTGGTGCGTTTGGTTGCGTTAGTTAGAGCACATTAAGTGTTGTGTTGCGTTGCATTTTAACGTGATAAATCGAGTCGCGCGAGTGAGCGATTGAGCGTTTTAAGCGAGTATCAAACACATATAACATATTTAACATTTAAACATACAAATAATATAAATAAATCCGTGTTTTGAGTTCTCGTTGAGTTTGCGTTGCGATGGGCTTTTAAGTAATAAGCCTTTAAATGCGATAAATAAGCGATATAAAATGCATTTAAAAAGGTAGTCAACACTTGGTAATCATTTAATCTAAAAAGTACAAGCGTTTACGACTGAATCAACGATAAGAATATGAACAACCGAAAGTCGGGTTGTTACAGTCTCCCCTACTTTAGGGAATTTCGTCCCGAAATTATGTAGTAGACGTAACAAAGAGTTGTGGATATTTAGCTTTCATATCACTTTCGAGTTCCCAAGTGAACTCGGTGTCGCGTTTGCCTTCCCATGTAACCTTCACTATGGGAATACGGCGACGTCGAAGTTTCTTGGTTTCTCGATCCATGATTTCTTCTGGCTTTTCCACGAAGTGCAATGTCCCGTTTATTTGTAAGTCTTCAAGAGGTACATGAAGATTTTCTTTATCTAGACACTTCTTGAGTTTTGAGACGTGGAAAGTCGGGTGTACGTTGTTGAGTTCAACCGGTAATTCAAGTCGGTAGGCCACTTTACCAATTCTTTCCAGAATCTTAAAGGGGCCCGCGTAACGTCGTGCTAGTTTCCCTTTCTTGCCGAATCGGATCACCCATTTCCAAGGTGAAACCTTTAGGAGGACATGATCTCCAACTTTGAACTCTAGGGGCTTGCGGCGTTTATCGGTGTAGCTCTTTTGATGACTCCAAGCTTTCAGGAGATTGTTTCTTATTTGGAGAATCTTGTCTGTCTTTTCTTGTATTAACTCGGGACAAGTGATTTGTGCATCTTCGATCTCGTGCCAAACAATAAACGATCGACATTTTCTACCGTATAGCGCCTCAAAGGGTGCCATTTGTATACTAGCGTGATAACTGTTATTGTACGAAAATTCTACTAAGGGTAAATGTAATTCCCAATTACCAACAAAATCTATAACGCACGAACGAAGCATGTATTCGAGTGTGCGGATCGTGCGCTCAGTCTGACCGTCGATCTGGGGATGGAATGTGGTACTGAAGTTAACAGTCGTACAGAGAGCAGATTGGAATTTCTCCCAGAGTTGTGAGGTAAAACGACCATCGCGGTCAGAGATGATGTCACGAGGAGTCCCGTGTTGACAAATGACTTCATCGGTATAGATTCGTGCTAATCGTTCAACCTTAAAGTCTTCTCATATCGGAATGAAATGAGCAAATTTCGTAAGACGATCAACGATAACCCAAATGCTATCGTGACCAGAAGGCGTGCGGGGGAGTTTTATAATAAAATCCATGGCTATACTTTCCCATTTCCACATCGGGATTTCGGGTTGTTTGAGTAAACCATAGGGTCGTTGATGTTCGGCCTTAACCTTCGAGTAAGTTAGGCATTTCGAAGCATACAGCGCGATGTCCATTTTCATGCCCGGCCACCAATACCTAGAACGGAGGTCCTGGTACATCTTGTCGACACCGTTGTGAATGAAGTATCGAGATTTGTGGGCTTCGGCCATCAATATCTCCCAGAGGTTATTGTGACTAGGAATCCATATACGGTTGAGATAGTGAAAGATACCATTCGATTTATTCACTAACTGAGTTTCGACACCACACTTCATTTCCTCTTTCAAGGTATTCTCAAGGAAGCATGTGTGCTGCGCGTCGCGAATTAGGGCTTCGAGATCATTCTGGGCTTTAACTTTATGAATACTATGCACATAGCTTCGTCGACTGAGAGCATCGGCTACGACGTTTGCCTTACTGGGAAGGTAGTGTATCTCACAATCGTAGTCGTTGAGAAGTTCAACCCATCTGCGTTGGCGCATGTTCAGTTCTTTCTGGTTCAAGATATGTTGTATGCTCTTATGGTCGATGAAGACCATACACTTTGTACCATAAAGATAGTGCCGCCATATCTTTAACACAAAAACAACTTCAGCGAGCTTAAGGTTGTGGGTAGTGTAGTTCTTCTCGTGGGTCTTGAGTTATCGAGACGCATACGCAATAACCTTGTCTCATTGCATAAGAACACAACAGAGACCTAGGTTAGAGGCATCACAATAAACAACAAAGTCGTCGTTTCCATCGGGAAGTGCGAAGACAGGAGCGTTGCAAAGCATGCGCTTGAGAGTTTGAAAGGCGTCCTCTTATTCAGAACCCCAAACAAAAGGTTCTTCCTTATGAGTTAGAGCGGTAAGAAGTACGATGACTTTAGAAAAGTCAACTATGAATCGACAGTAATAACCCGCCAATCTGAGAAATGAACAAATTTCGGATGGAGTCTTGAGCGTTATCCAACTCTTTACATCTTCTATCTTTGCTGGATCGACATGAATTCCTTGACTGTTAACGATGTGACCGAGGAATTAAACATCCTCGAGCCAAAATTCACACTTGGAGAACTTGGCATAGATGCGATTTCCTTGAAGAAGTTCGAGAACTAAACGAAGATGTTGCACTTGTTCGGCTCTCGACTTCGAGTAGATAAGAATATCATCGATAAACACAATGATGAAACGATCTAAAAAGGCATTCCACACACGATTCATCAAGTCCATGAAGACCGCTGGTGCGTTCGTGAGACCAAAAGGCATGATCACGAATTCATAATGGCCATAGCGAGTACG
Source organism: Helianthus tuberosus (assembly GCA_030545235.1). Classification (NCBI taxonomy): domain Eukaryota; kingdom Viridiplantae; phylum Streptophyta; class Magnoliopsida; order Asterales; family Asteraceae; genus Helianthus; species Helianthus tuberosus. Next base: position 114,452,054 of record CM060399.1, read on the forward strand.
AAATGCGGTTTTTGGGATGTCTTGTTCTTGTACACGCAACTGGTGATACTCGGGATGTAAATCAATCTTTGAGAAACACGTAGCACCTTGGAGTTGATCAAATAAATCATCGATTCGGGGTAGCGGGTAGTGGTTCTTGATAGTAATCTTGTTAAGTTCTCTATAATCGATGCACATTCAGAACAATCCATCCTTCTTTTTCACAAAAAGAACGGGTGCGCCCCATGGTGATGTGCTCGGGCGTATAAAGCCTTTATCAAGAAATTCTTGAAGTTGGCTAGTTAGCTCGCACATTTCTGATGGTGCAAGGCGATAATGAGCTTTTACAACAGGTGTAGCACCGGGAACGAGATCAATACGAAAATCAATATCGTGAGTAGGGGGTAAACCAGGTACATCGTCGGGAAAAACTTTAGGAAAATCACAAACAGCTGGAACGTATTTCATTGTTTTCTTCTCTTTCTTCGTTTCCACAATATGGGCAAGACAAGCGATGTACTCCTTGCGTAAGTACTTACTGTCACACCCCAACCGATGGAGGAAACATCGGGGTGAGGCACTGAGCGAAATAGATTGTCCAAGAGATTCCATAACAACTACGATTACCAATTATTTAAGCATTACGTCCCATACCGTAACATAAAAAGTAACACAGTTATTACAGACAAATAGTTCTCAAAGACAAATGCAGTACTGTTCCGACAACTCAAAATATTAATTGTTTGTTTCTAGACTCTCCTAAGCTCGATTCCACAAAAGCTAGCAAGCACAGCATCCAAATCATCTTAAACACCTGCCACATACGTTAAAATAGAGGTCAATACACATAGTGTAAAGGTGAGCATACAAGTTTAATAGCATAAATAGATAGCGAAATCGGTTTAAGCATAACCAGCATGTAACATGTTGAAAGGTGAAGCTAGCAAGTTTTCGACAATGAATTATGCACAGACATGACTACGAGTTGTAGAATGCGCAACACATATCACCACTGTGACACGTGAAGTAAAACCCTTAACAACCCCTGTCCACGATGGGTGCTGAGTCCAAACTATAGTACTGTTATTGCTAAGGTGTCAGGCAACAATCACTGTGTAAACATAACATACAAGCACTCATCGAGTAACACGTATAACATGCAATAACGGTTAGCGTATAAAGTTTTTACGTTGTGTGTCATTTGCGATTGGAATAAGTAACGTATGTAACACCCAAAAGTGACTAAAGAAAAAAGGGTTCGAGTATACTCACAGATCGTGTTTAACAAGTAAGCACAGTCTTGGATTGAAGAAGCGTTGGAAAGTTAGCATGTTTACAGAACGATAGCATAAGCGATGAACAGTGTGCAAAGCGGTGCGAGTGGGACAAAATGACGAAGGGTCATCCGATCGGATGACAATCCGGACGGATGGTCATCCGATCAGATGCCCATTCAGTTGAATCGTCATTCGTCTAGAATGGATGTGTTTGTGTATGATGTGACTTTGAAGTTTTCGTTGTAGCATTTTAAAAACAGAGAAGTATCTCTACCTTTCAGGTCGTCCGGTCGAACGGTTGTCCAGTCGGATGGTCGTTCGCTCGGATGGCGATCCGTTCAGCGAGATATTTCAAAAGATCTAAGTTCACAGTAGGATGGTCATTCGATTGGATGGTCGTCCGATCGGATGACCATTCGTTTGGCTACTGACATGTATTGAAAATTTGTAAAAAAAGTTTAAGTGTTGGAGACCTCAAGTCATCCGATCGGATTTTCGTTCAAACGGATGGCAATCCGATCGGACGGCAATCCGTTTGGTAACTTTCTCGTTTTGAAATCTAGAAAATTTAATCAGTTTAGAAATTTTGCGGTTTGACATAGACGGTATGGCAACGTGTTAAACAACGGAAACTCCACCAAGTCCAAGTCATGCGATCGGATGGGAATCACCCCGTCTGATCAGTTAACTGTTCTTGACGATTGTTCATGTTCAACCCGCTAAGTCGGTTTTCCCGTCGATTGGAATCAGTTCTCAGACCGACACTCCACTAGAGAATGAGTGGAAGGCCTGAATGAGCTCCGATTCTATCGGTTTTGAGTGCATGAGTGTAAGAGAGTTGAAAGAAGGTTAAACTGGCTTGAAAATGTTTAGATTTATGTGAAATCAGTGTTTAAACATGTTGAAATCCCTTAGATCTGAGTTGTTCTTGGTGGAATGAGGTCACACTTTGAAGTTCATGAGAGCCCTTGATGACATCATCCTTGAACAGCCCAAATCAGTAGATTTCATGGTGAAAAGTTAAGATTTGATGGTGAAAATGATGGAGAAGTGTGTGTAGATGAAAGGTGTACAAGATTTGTGGTAGAAAAATATAAGAATCGCGAGGAATCGAGAGAAAATAGGCCAAAAGCTTGCTGGTCGAAGGAGAGCTGCCACATCACATGAACAGTGATGTGACAGGTGCTATTTATAGGTGAAAGGAGAAGAGAGGTGGTGTAGGAGCGCGATCGGAAGGCAGTTCGATCAGATGGTCATCTGGATGGATGACCATTCGATCGGATGGCGAGTGCGAGTTGGATTAAGCGGTGCGATAGATTTAAATAATAGTTACTGATGTGTGCAGTGTGTTATAAGTTTTTATGTATATTTTATTTTTAACACTTTAGTCAAGTTTTAAACTTAGAAAATACGATATTTTACTAACACTAAACACACATATGGGTAAGTGCACCCATCGTGGGCGTAGTATAGCGTTGGTAAGATACCGGTTTATCCTCAACGTCTAAACAAATCAAAAGTTTAGAAAAAGTTTTAAACATGAAAATAAAAACTAAAAATGCTGAAAATAAAAATAAAAGAAAAAGATAGACAAGATGAATCACTTGGATCCGACTCGCCTTTAGTGTAACCTTTAATGATTTCCACACTTTTACACTTTTTAAGAGATTATCTTAGTTATAGTAGTAGGGCCCTCTTTTGAAGGTGATGTTACCCTCAACCCAGTAGTTTGAGTCATCAAGGATACAATCCTAAAGGGTCGGAATATTGAAAGATAATTAATTAAGTTATTAATGCGTAATATGGTAGGCCCCTCTTTTGAAGGTGACGTTACCCTCGGGTAAGTGGTTTGAGTCAGCAAGGATACAATCCCAAGTAGCCGGATTAATGTATTAATAGTAGTTTACATATGAGGGGATCAAGCCATTCGCACCCCCGTCATCCAATACCAGTGGGTATTGGAGGAGGTCCTAGTAAGCTTGACCCAGGTCCTTGGAGGATCTATACACTGAACAAGGCAAGAACAAACCATTCCCTTAACCCCCGACCAGGTAGCCAATATATCTCTATATAGACCGTAGAGATATGAATGGTGTAAATCTTTTATTTTATATAGACAGTAAAATAACGCCAAGACACCATGGACAAATGATAAGGAAGTTTCACCTTCAACAAAAGAAACTAGTTATTAAAGTCATTAATACAAAACCAAATAAAAAGTGCGAAAAGATTAAAAATCAAAAGTATTACACTAAATGCTTGTCTTCACCAAGTGATGTAAGAGACTTAGGCAAACATGACCTTTGATTGTCAAGAACTCTTCTATCAATCTTGGATCCCGAGACTATTACACACACTCTATGATGGATGATGGTGGTGGATGTGGATGTGGGTTGTAGTGGTGGTGGAGTGTGGGTGAAGTGGGAGAGAGGTGGTTTGCCAAGGGATGCCATTGAAGTGAACCAAGCATCTCTATTTATAGCCTGCACAGAAGCCCGGACATGGCCCCGTGTCCACCCACTTTCTCTTTCTTCATTAATTGCAATTTGTCTGAATTAGCTCCACACGCCCCCGTGTCCGCTGGGCACGGCCCCGTGTGTAGAAGCGTATCTGTACTATCAAGATTTGCTTGGATTCTGCGAATCTTAGCATTGACCACGACCGTGTTGAGCTGGGCACGCCCCCGTGTCGGGAATAGAAGCTTCTATAGCTTTGTCCTTTCTGCAGACATCTGGCCACGCCCCCGTGTCCGCTGGGCACGGGGCCATGGTCAGCCTTCTGTTCTCTTGTTTTTGCTTGAGAAGATGCTGACGAGGAGTCAGGCATGCCATGTTTGTTCCTTTTCTTGTAATTATGTTAGATTTTGCTGCATATTTGCTCCTTTTGTTCATTTACGCTCATTTAATCCTGAAAATACAAAAGAAAGACAAAAGCACACTTTTTCCAACATTAGTACTAAAAAGGGTTAGTTTTATGCCTCATTTGATGTATTTTATATGTTGCATTTTACATACATCAAATACCCCCCGCACTTGAATCTTTGCTTGTCATTAAGCAAAACCCTTTATAATGTGGCTTACACTCACAAATGGAATGGGTGGAAGAGAAGTTTTTGGGCTTGTCTTGAGTGTCGGGAATCCAAGATCTTTATTAGGCTTTATTTTTATGTTATTTACAATCCTATCCGTTGTGATTTATTTAGAACATTTCATAAGAGAAATTACTTATTTGGGCATAACATGCCTCTTTAAAATTCCATTTATATACAACTTCACATACCTTACGGGAGATCACTCAACACTCGGCCGAAGATGTATTTTTGTGAAACACTCGAGACCGGCATGGAACTTACTTCTACCATATGCTTGCCTAGCAATCAATCCTCGTCCTTTTTAACTATACACCTTTGTAAATATCAAGAGGACTTGGGGAAGGGTTAGGTTTGGGTTAAAGGTAGGTGGTTTTGGGTTAGTATTTAGTAAAAAGGGCGAAAAACGTAAAAAGCGTCGGTCGTCGTAAAACTTTTTGTTTTTGTGACTTTTATTCAAACGAAGCATTTTTAAACAAAGTTTCTTTTGAGGAACTTGTTTGTTTACTGTTATACTTCATTTTTTATAAGGAATGTCACATGAAAACCGAGCTTTTCACTAAAATAAAGGGTTAAAAATAAAAAAAGTTTTGGTGGGTAAAGGGTGTTTGTTTTGTGGGTTTAAAAACGAAAAGGTTTAGGCTCAAAGGGGTTAACTAGGGGGATTTTGGGTACGTGGTAAAAAAATGAAAAAATAATGGTGTAGAAAAGAAAAAAGGGCTAGTCCTAATGCCTCCATCATTTACTTACTTGGGTTTAAGTTGGTAAGGACCAGGAATGTATTGTCATGGCAAGTTCTAGAGTCGTAAGAAACCAAGCGGCTATTCACACAAGAAAAGAAAAATGAGCATTTAATTTAAAGATGTATGCTTGTATGCTCAATAAAGGCTCAAAACTCACTTTTTGTAGGAATGGGTTTTTTAATGTGATCAAGTATATATAATTAAATTTTAACTAGATTTGTCATGTCGTTTCATAATTTTCTTATGTTGGTTATTTTTATCAAGACGCTATCGGTTGTAAATTTGTAAAAATATAACCTTTTTAGAACTTGTTATTCCCAAATTAAACCAAGACAAGTAAAAAAATGTAAAGTTTTTGAAAAAAAACATTTGGGGTGATTAGCGGTTCCAATAGAGTTTTGTGTAAGACTTGTTATTAGGACATGCAAAATTCAAGGTTTTAGCATCCCCCCACACTTAAATTACACATGGTCCTCAATGTGTCCCAAAAATAATTTTTTAGGTTGATTGAATATGTAAAAAGGTGTTAGAAAACAAAATTTTATGTTACTGGGCATCTGGACACGGGCCCGTGTTCATCCGGGCACGGCCCCCCCGTGTTCATATTGCCAATATCATAATTAACAGAAGGCTGGCCACGGGGGCGTGTTCAGTGAACACGGCCCCGTGTCCAGTTACCTGTACTGGGCATTTTTCTGCAAAACCTTGAGCACGGGGCGTGTGGGCTGAGCACGGCCCTGTGCTGAACTTGCTGTAATGAAGAAAAATTGTCGGGAGGCTCTGTTTTTGTACATGGGGTCTAGGTTCAAGTTTCCCTTAGTATCCTCCATCATCCCGAGTGTGTTTTATTCATCACGACATCATCCAATCACCATTTAATACTTAAAACCATCATTTCATTAAAGAGTGAATTACATAAGGTCCTATAAAATAAAAACATAAACTAATTCAGGATAAGTAGGTCATGAAACACAAGTCTAAAACCACAAAGAAGTCCTAACGTATAGTTTATTTTAAGAGCAAAATTTCCGAAAATAGTTTTCTCAGTTGAAAGCGGCTTGAAGAACTTCTTTTCCGAGAAGGACCCTTCACACATCGTTAAGCCATTCTTCTATCTCCCGAGGGAGAAGGAAGACGGGCTCATTTGCGTCCTCATTTTGAGGGGGTGTGACTTCTACCAGAACTTCTTGTAGGTTGTCAAGAGGAGATTCTGCGGGGACGTCATCCCACCCGGTGGGGTTAATGACTCCAAGTGCTAAGTTCCAATCCTCTTAGGGAAGGATTGGTTCCATGGGAGGTGTTACAAGAATGTTCAATCTTTGGTGCAAGAGATTGATTTCTTGGAAACTGTTTTCTAGCCCCACCGTGAGATAATTGATACGGTCGATTAGGACTTCTTCTACGGATGTCATTTCGTCGAGAGCTTCTCGTAGTGCCATTACATAGCACACAAGAGTTGCTTCGATTGAAGGCCTTCATCCCCTACGACTGTTTCTTGAATGTGCTGAGGAGGTTCCACTATTTTGGCTTGACATTCTACGAAAATAAGTCGAAAAGAGTTCAATTTAATGAAACAGTACCTCGGACACGGCCTCGTGCTCGCTGAGCACGGCCCTGTGTTCACCTCTCTGCAGATTTTTAAAACAAGGAATCTTGGAGGTTTAAATTATTTTTCTGACTTTTGAATAATTTTTAAGTAGAAATAACTTAAAATAGTGTTGTAGAACTTATTTTTGACAAGATTCTTTGAATAAAAACCCAACAAATATCACAATAAAGCTTGAAACTATGGAGATTTCAAACTCTAATGGAGGTTTTGAGGTGAAAATGAAGAAGAAGGCAAATGACAAAAGTAAGAAAGACAAGATGGTTGTTGAGAACCTTCTTTAGAATATACCTAGTATGGTATATGTGAAGATCCCACCAGATCTCTGTCTTTGGAATGGGTCCAAGAGTGCAGGAATCTTGCTGCATTTACAGAAAACGACAACACGCTGGACACGGCCCCGTGTCAGCTGGACACGGCCCCGTGTGCAAACAAAATTCTGACACTTTTTGTCCGTATTCTGACCAAAAGTCAGACGGAAATCTTTGGGTGGACACGGGGGAGTGCTGACCTGGACACGGCCCCATGGCTAGAAGTTTTTTATGAAGTTTTGTCTATTTTAAGGAGTTTTATCCGGATCGGGTGGCTCCTTACTGGATGGAACAACACCGAAGTGCCTGAGATACCTAAGTTGCCCTAGCTTTAGACAAGAATGCAAGAGGTTATCGGAAAGGGTGATTCCTAAGCTAATTACCGGTGGGCAAGACCAACCTTTATTTCCCTTTTTCGGGCTCTCGTTAAAGAAGGTGTATGTCGAATCGCTCGGGTCTATGTATGCATCGGCAGAAACCGATGGAGAGTCCTTCACGGCACAATCGACACAGGGACGACTATCGCTCAAGTCCTCACAAGAGTTGGAGGTGATTTCGGGAGCAACGATGTTGTCATAATCTGAATGCGGTCTCAATAATTCTCCTTGATTGTCGTCTTGAGATGAAGTAGTTATATCCATCTTAAGTTTTTTATCCATCGGAGAATTAGTTCTTCCATTTGAAATCATTCTTCAAGAATCATTTCATCTCGAAGGGATGATTGAGAGCATTCGAGGGAGAGATAGGGATTGTTTTTACTTTCACCCATCTTAAGGCTACAGGAGAACAATGGGTCTATATAGTGGGGATTGTAATTTAAAAAATAACATTTTAAATCTTCATGAGTTCCGCCACATATTTGACACCACGTACCATAAGAGGAGCGAAAGTAAAAATTATCAGTATCACTCATGTTTGCGTCAAAAATTACCAACCGTCGGGATCTTACGGTTCTGTTTTCAGTATCTGAAACTTGGGCATGTGGCGTGTTCAGTGGGCACGGCCCCGTGTTCAGCTACTGGATGACTTAAAACAGGATTGCCAGTACCAAAGATTGGGCACGGGGGCGTGTTCAGCGGGCACGGCCCCGTGCTGAGCTTCTTCGGAAACAGAAAAATCTAGAAAAAATCCTAAAAAAACAGAAAAATAAGAAAAACGATTAGGCAGGTTGATTCTTAACTTTCCTAAAATCCTTGTGTCCCCCGCAGCGGCGCCAAAAACTTAACGTGTGCGGTGTGTTATAAGTTTTTATGTATATTTTAAGCCCTTTTTAACACTTTAGTCAAGTTTTAAATTTATAAAACACGATATTTTACTAACACTAAACACACATATGGGCAAATGCACGCATCGTGGGCGTAGTATAGCGTTGGTAAGATACCGAGGTCGTCCAAGGACACAAGAGCTTTTAGTACCGGTTTATCCTCAACGTCTAATCAAATCAAAAGTTTAGAAAAAGTTTTAAACATGAAAATAAAAACTAAAAATGCTGAAAATAAAAATAAAAGAAAAAGGATAGACAAGATGAATCACTTGGATCCGACTCGCCTTTAGTGTAACCTTTAATGATTTCCACACTTTTACACTTTTTAAGAGATTATCTTAGTTATAGTAGTAGGCCCCTCTTTTGAAGGTGATGTTACCCTCAACCCAGTAGTTTGAGTCATCAAGGATACAATCCTAAAGGGTCGGAATATTGAAAGATAATTAATTAAGTTATTAATGCGTAATATGGTAGGCCCCTCTTTTGAAGGTGACGTTACCCTCGGGTAAGTGGTTTGAGTCAGCAAGGATACAATCCCAAGTAGCCGGATTAATGTATTAATAGTAGTTTACATATGAGGGGATCAAGCCATTCGCACCCCCGTCATCCAATACCAGTGGGTATTGGAGGAGGTCCTAGTAAGCTTGACCCAGGTCCTTGGAGGATCTATACACTGAACAAGGCAAGAACCTTACCAAACCATTCCCTTAACCCCCGACCAGGTAGCCAACATATCTCTATATAGACCGTAGAGATATGAATGTTGTAAATCTTTTATTTTATATAGACAGTAAAATAATGCCAAGACACCACGGACAAATGATAAGGAAGTTTTACCTTCAACATAAGAAACTAGTTATTAAAGTCATTAATACAAAACCAAATAAAAAGTGCGAAAAGATTAAAAATCAAATGTATTATACTAAATGCTTGTCTTCACCAAGTGATGTAAGAGACTTAGGCAAACATGGGCTTTGATTGTCAAGAACTCTTACTATTAATCTTGGATCCCGAAACTACTACACACACTCTATGATGGATGATGGATGATGGTGGTGGATGTGGGTTGTAGTGGTGGTGGAGTGTGGGTGAAGTGGGAGAAAGGTGGTTTGCCAAGGGATGCATTTGAAGTGAACCAAGCACCTCCATTTATAGCCTGCACAGAAGCCCGGACACGGCCCCGTGTCCATTGGGCACGGCCCCGTGTCCACCCACTTTCTCTTTCTTCATTAATTGCAATTTGTCTGCATTAGCTCCACACGCCCCTGTGTCCGCTGGGCACGACCCCGTGTGTAGAAGCGTATCTGTACTATCAAGATTTGCTTGAATTCTGCGTATCTTAGCATTGAACACGACCGTGTTAAGCTGGGCACGCCCCTGTGTCGGGAATAGAAGCTTCTATAGCTTTGTCCTTTTTGCAGACATCTGGCCACGCCCCCGTGTCCGCTGGGCACGGGGCCGTGGTCAACCTTCTGTTCCCTTGTTTTTGCTTGGGAAGATGCTCTCGAGGGGCCGGGCATGCCACGTTTGTTCCTTTTCTTGTAATTATGTTAGATTTTGCTGCATATTTGCTCCTTTTGTACATTTACGCTCATTTAATCCTGAAAATACAAAAGGAAGACAAAAGCACACTTTTTTCAACATTAGTACTAAAAAGGGTTAGTTTTATGGCTCATTTGATGTATTTTATATGTTGCATTTTACACACATTAGTTACACAATAACATAACCAACATACTATAACACAAATAAACGTGTGTTTCTAGCTCGCGATGAGATTTGCGTTGCGATAGAGTTGCGATTGCGTTTTCGGTTATTCTCCACAGCATTTAAATAACATGAACAAGTAACACATAATAGCACACACACGTAAAACAATATCCAGAACATGAGATTCAGGCTGCGATGCGATAGCGATGCAGTTAGCGATAAATAGATTAGCGATTAACTGCGATTAATTAGCATTTACTTCACATAATACAACTAAAGTACACAAATTAAGGTAATCGATTAACAAGTCAAAGAGTACAATCAATAATTAAGAAAGGAATGACAGATCCCTTTTAGCAATCTTTTCTTCCTTTGACTTTGACTTGTACTTTGACTTCAAAAACGCGGGTTGTACACTTACTTGCTTGGATACACGACATAAGCTTCAATTCTTTCGAGAGTACCTCACCGTAAACACGTAATTGATCACCGTTTGGAAGAGAGAAACGAATCATCTTATCGTAACAAACAACTTCGGCACGATTCTTACGAAGAAAATCCATAGCTACTATGAAGTCAAAACTACCTAGTTGCATAGGTATGAGATTGATCGGGAAAATGTGATTGTTGAGTTCAAGAGTACAATCAAGTAGAACGAAACTAATGGTAACGGTTCTTCCGGTGGCGACTTCTACGTCGAATCTCTTTGGGAGTTTACGCGTTTACATTTAAAAGCTTTTTGAATTCAAACGATACAAAACAGTTATCAGCTCTAGTATTAAATTAGCACGATGCATAAATACCATTGACAAGGAACGTACCATTGACAACATTGTTGTCATTCTGGGCCTGGCGGAGATTGATGTTGAAAGTTCTCCCGCGTGCAGCTTGCGGTTGTTGTTGCTGCTACTGCTGCTGCTGTTGCTGTGGTTGCTGCTGTGGCGACTCTTGTTTTACAACACGGTACGGGCAGACATTGCTAAAGTGATTGGGATCGCCACAAGTGTAGTAATCACGTGCATGAGCAATTGGTGACGTGAGAGTTGGGTTGACCTGAGGAGTGCGAGGTTGAGTTGGAGGTGCTGCGAGAGCTTGAGGAGCTTGCTGATGAGGACCTGAGCGGCTGTTGGCTGTGTAGTGCCCATAAATGTTGCAGTTGACACAGAAACGACAGTTTGCCTCCACTGGATGATGATATGTGCCAGTAGGGCACAATGGGTGATTCCCATTATACGCACGCTTAGCGGGCGGTGCGTTGGGAGTAGCAACCTGGCAAGACCGGGTTTTGGGCGGTGCGACTACTGCACAATTCTTGCTGGAGTTCCATTGCTTGCGACCTTGACGATTAGTCTTGGGGGCATGAGATGGTCCGGTGTTGGTGCTTGGCGTTGTAGTAACTTGGTTGAGACTCTTGGTCGGGACCTTGAAAGTTCCAGCCAAGACTCGCTTCTGGACTTCATGGGGAAGGAAAAATTCCTTCATCATGAGCTCTTTTAGCTCCTCCCATGCGAGAACATAAGCTGCGTCGTTTCCGCGCTTGTTGCGCTCGGCGGTCCACCAGTCAAGTGCCCTTGACTGGAATACACCAGTGGCGTTAACAGTGTGGAGATTCTCGGGACAACAACTTTGTCGGAAGGTGACTTCGGTCAATTCAAACCATTGAAACATCTTATTGGGTCCATCTTCACCAGTAAAGGTCATAGGACCGCAGGCTTTCAACTGCTTGAAGCTGAACGGTGTTTTCGGCGCGTCATTCTTGGAATCAACTGAAGAGTTACTGCTGACAGCTTGAATCTCACTGACGATTTGAGGGATCACCTTGACCATTTCCTTGGCAATGAGAGAGGCGATGCGTTTGTCAGCATTGTTTCGCTAAACAGTTCGGCGAGTGTGAGATCCCAATGATGCCATCTACAGAGGGATTGGATGAGATTCGATTATATTGGGTTTTAGTTAAAAGTTTTGTGTTCCATACAGTATATTTTATTATTATTATTATTATTATTATTATTATTATTATTATTATTATTATTATTATTATTCACATAAGGCACAAATTCACATAATCACGTAAGCACATAATCACATAGGCACATAATCACGTATTCGCACATATACACATAAGCACGTATTAGCACATAATTCATATAAACGCGTATTTTGCACGTATTCACCTTCTCTAAATTATGTGTAGCGCGTGCGAGATACGCGTGATATAGCGTTTCATATGCGAGGATTATAGCGTATGAGAGCATGCGAGTAATACCGTGTATGAGGTTCGCATGACCCCATGAGCTTAAGTAAATAAGACTGCTTAGTTTGTTCGTGATTAGTTAGCATTTTAGATTGCGAGAGCTGTGCGAGTTGTACGTATCTTTGCAAAGCGGGGAGCGATAAAACGAAACCATAAAGCGTAAAGATCGAAATTCACAATTGAAAAAACACATGGTCTCAATAAATTCGATTATGCGTAAAAACGACAATTGCTGGCTTAAAATAAATAGAGCGTCTTGGGTGTTGAGACATCGACTACCCAAAGTGATTTGTTACGATCGGAGGCTCTCAGATTGTGTTTGTTTGTATAATTTGAACAAATCAAATAGAGATGAATAGAGTTTAAGTGCAGCGGAAATGATCACAAACTTTGTAAACACAATTAAGGAAGAAAATAGTTTAGATAAACCAATGCTTTTCATCAGTCAAAAGATTACAAAGCAATTCAAAAGATTACAAGCATGCTTACAAACTAAACTCCCCCTCAGCCTGATACTCCAGCGGTTGGTTGCACAAGATGAAAGGATTGAATTGAGGAGAAGAACACACTCAAAACGACCAAATGTAACAGTACAGAGTACTGTTCCATTTATAGACAATCCAAACCACTGAGGCATCTCAGCTGACGTCACCATGAAAGCGACGTCTAACAGCCTAACAACCTATATCTACTGTTCTTATACAAACACTGCTAAACCTAACCACTGACTATACATAAAACAGATGACATACTAAACTACTGCTTTCTCTTTACATCAGTGCTTTCATCAAGGTTGATCAGTCCTTGATTAAGCAGTGCTTTGTCATCAGTAGATTGTACCAGCAGTGTTTTCTTCTCAGCAGTTTTCTGGCTTCATCAGTAGTTAGAAGAACAGCAGCAGTTGTATCCGGGCAGTGGATGTAAGACCATCAGATGTTATAATCACTTTCAAGGGAGAAGACTTAGTGTAAACTGCTACTTATTGTGAATCCTCTGTCATGATCCGGTTTTGGCTTTCATTATCTGTTCCTCTGGCAGGGTTCAATCCCAACAATCTCCCCCTGGAACAGATAATGCCAAAACCCTTCATTATTCTGGATCTTTATTCCTCATCAGAAGTTCCTTAGCTTGTCTTTTAAATTCTGCTTCAAAGTCTTTGGAACTTGAGTCATCCTCATCCCTGCACAGTGAAAGTTCAAGGAGATCCTGCAAATCTTCAACACCAAGGCCTAGTGCTTCTTTCCTTGATATGTACTTCACTTCACCATTGGATCTGACCAGAGTCAATACGTGGGTCTTTTGATCAGACATCCACTTTAGTACTTTTGAACCCAATGGGTTTCTTGGGAGAGATTTATTTTCTGATGAGCTTTGAGATTTTGGCCTAGAGAAAAATTATACAGCAGTATCCTGAACATCAGACATTCTTTTGAAAGCTTCTTCTATGACTTCATTTGCTGCAGCTATATCTTCTGCAACTTCTTTGTCAATTTGCTCTTGTGTCTTTTGTTGATCAAGCTCACTGTCTGAGATATCTGCTGAAATGTTTGTTGATGCAGGTTTGGTTAGTACCTTTTTGAAAAGGTTTTGAAGGCTCACTGAACTATCTTCTTTTAGACCCATTTTCTTGATGGCTTCTGTGAAGTACTCAGCTTCCTTTTCTTTTTCTTCTTCACTGGTCAGCAGTTTTCCTTTCTCTTGGTTTATCACAAGACTCGGGTCAACTGTTGATGTGATCAGTGTTTTAAGAGCATCCAGTTGTTGTTCTGTCTTGTTGTAGTCTGGCTTTTTAGAAGTGCGTGAGACTGTTATCTTTCTTTTCCTCAGCCGTTCATAAGCCTCATCGGTATACTGCTTTGTCCATTTTGCTATGGCTTCAGCAGTATCCACCTTAGCATCTATCAGTTCCTGTTTTTTCTTTTTGTATTCAGACGTGAGATCAGCAATTAGCTTTTTGTACTTATTCCAATTTGGAGCTGTCTTCTTCTTACTTGGATCATTTTTAACCCTTTCAATCCTGTTTGCTTCATGCTTCAAGGCAACCAGTGGCCACTCTTCAAATTGGTTTTCTTCAGCTTGATAGAATTTTTCTTTCATTATATATGCAAGATACTCTTTTCTCATTGCTTTTTGTTGATCTGTCTTTTCTTTTATCAGATCTTGTGCATAGTCTTCCATTAGCTTGACCTTTGTGAGCAAGAGTACCATTCTTTCTGCAATGGCTTCATCACCTTCATCTTTGCATTCAAGTTTAGCTCTAATCCTTGCCTGCCTTGCTTTTAATTCGAGATATTCATCCATGTTTTCTGGGACTATGAAGCCAATGAGGGAAGGGAATCTTCTTTTTGAAGGATCTTCCTCGGTGTAAAATTGTCTCATCTCATTTTTCACAGCATCTAGTTCCAGTGGATATTTTGCGGCAACAGGATCATATTTTTCATCAGTGACTTGAGTTGTTTCTCTTTTTCTTTTGTGAAGCTTTACTGATGAAGAGGATTTTGGTTGTGATGTAGGAATGATAAGAGCAGTGGTGGATGGTTGATTAACAGCTGTTGAAACAACTGGTGTTTCAACCTCTGTTGTCATTACAACTACTGATGTGTCAGTAGATGTCTTCTGCTTTTGAGCAGGGGTTGAAGATGGTGAGGTAGTTTTTGATGGTGGTGATGGTGGTGGTGAATCATCAGGTATGAAAATCCTTCTCCTTTTTATTGTAGGAGAGGCTGATGATGTCTTGGGTGGTTTAGTGGTTTGAGATTGAATGGCAGTTGTTTGTGATTGACTAACAGCTGTTGAAACAACTGGTGCTTCAACCACTGTTGTCTTCTGCTTTTTGGCAGGAGATGATGGTGGAGGTGTTATTTTTGATGGTGTTGGTATAGCAGTGGTGGTAGTGTGTGTTGAAGTGATGGCAGCTGTTTGGCTACTACTAGCAATTTTTGTAACTACTGCTGTATCAGCTGTTTGGATGGAAGTTTGAGATTTAGTGGTTTGAGATTTTGAACCTTTTGAGGATTTAGATGTATGTTTTTCTTGTTCTGGTTCAACATACAGACCATCTTCAATTCCCTCTTCATCTTCAATTCCCTCTTCAACTGCTTGATATTCTCCCCCTTTTTGGCATTATCTGCAAGGGGGTTATCCATGAAAAGGATGGTAGAGGGAACTTTTCCAGAAGTGCTTTGGAGATGAGCCTTGATAGCTTTGATGTCTGCTTGAGTATCTTTAAATCTCGACTCCACCATGTTTGTCAGCATTTTCACATGTATTTCATGCTGCTGATCAGCCATCTGTTTTTGTTTTTCAAGTAAGGGCTGGAAAATATTCCACAGCACATTTGCAGCAGGTGCAGGTTGTGTAGATGCTTGAGCTGGAGCAGCAGTGGATTGTGCTTTTTGAGCTTTTAGCAGCTGCTGCACCATATCCTTTATCTCAGCAACTGATGTTTCAAGTTTTTCAACTCTGCTCGTCAATTCCTGATACTTTGAATCATCACCCACTTTAATGGGATCATCTGAATCCCCACCAGCAGTGGTTGTACCAATGTGCGACTTAGGAACTGAGTCCCAAAAATCACCCATTGATGCCCCTTGTTCTTGGTACTGGGGACTTCTTTCTTCAGCACTTGATAATCCTTTGATGGTACCAGTGGTTAAAACAAACTCACTGGTGGTTATCGAAGGTGCTATAGAAGAAATTGCCTTCAAGGGAGACTTAATAATGAAACAACTGTCCATATGTAGATCTGTTGATCCAACATTTGTAGTTGCTGCTCCACTTGAACTACTGACAGAAGTTACTTGTAACTCCTGCAGTGTAACCTCCTCAGTTGTTACTGGGATAGCAGAGGTATAGGCATCAGATCCAGTCACTTGTTGGAGTGTACTCTCTTTGATGAGTGATTGAGAGGAACTGGTTTGTGTCTGAGCTATATCAACTGCATGCAACAAAGGTAGTATGGATTGTGGTAGTATGATTGGTGAGGATATGGGAGTTGAAAGAGACATGTCCTTGGGATCAGGACTGAGGAAGATGGATCCGATTGGGTCCAGAGCTTCATATTGTGGGGTCCATGTGCTTACAACCTGGTCCTTTTGTGAGGATACAGGAGGAGTTTGAGGCAATGGTGGAGATCTTTCTACCAACTGCTGTGAGGAAGTAGCAGCAGTGGTTTGTGGTGACATTTGTTTTGTCACTGGCAGTTGCTCTGGGATCTCATCTTCCAGAGTTGCCTTTGTTTTGGGTTTGGTGGGTTTTCTGGATGTTTTCTTTTTGGTCTTTTTGGTAGTGGCAGGTGTGGGTTTCAAAGCAGTGGTAGAGCTGCTATGATCACCTGGAGCAGTGGGCTCAGCAGCAGATGTCTGAGGAGCAGTGGTAACTGCTAGATTCTGCTCAGACACCTCTGCTTTTGTTTTTATTGGTTCCAACATTCTAGTGAATGTTTCAGGTGTTAAACTTTTTATTTGAAAATAAACACCTTGTTTTAGCAAATTTTCATTTTCTTTTTCAAATTTTTGTTTAAAATAGTAGCTTAGAAACCTTGGAAAGAGTAAAAATGCTTTGCTATCAACATTTTTTACCAAGTCATTAAAGATCTCCTAGGAGTAGTTGTAATCTTTATTATTTAAAATAGCATAGCCCAGGCATTGAATCTTCAATGGTATTTCGTTAAACGTTGTTGTTTTATTTGAAACACACATCAAAAGTGTGTGAAATAAAATCTAGGTGCAGACGGGAAGTAACCTTTTTTTAAGGTATCTACCTTTGATTGTTCTGCATACCCTCTTTTCAGAAAATCAGTTTTCAACTCGGCTTTATCAAAAGAGGTTTTACCTTTCTGAAGGTAAATGGGAGCGTCTGCTGTTATCAAAGTTTTGTACTTTGATTCAGATAAGGTATCAATGATGGAATCGAAGGTGTGGTTGTTTGTGGGTTTTGTGAGTAAACCCACATAGTTATGAGGAGATTTGTATGGTATTTCAACGGATTCAGCGGCCGTTTGAGCGACCTCTTTGGAAGATGATGGTGATTTTGATTTTGATTTTGCTTTTGATTTCGTCATTTTGATGCGGAAGAATAGAGAATGATTTGGGATAAAGGGTTAGAAACTGCTTTGAGAAGAGAATTTTAGAATTCAATTCGACAGTGTAAAACCCTGTTTGGGGGTTTTGATCAGGGTTTTATTAAAAAAAATGATCGCTGATGTGACAGCGGTTATTAAGATCTGATGGCTAAAAACTGACCACGTGTCAACCTCTGATGATATGGATGAAGAATGGAGGACAGTTCTTTTGAGAGCCACTGATGAAGCAAGCATCAGTGGTTACAACGGTAATACTGTGATAATCAGTGGATGATTTTTACTATCAGTGGATAGCATATCAGTGGATAAGACACTGATTTTGAGCATCAGTGCTTGACAAGCAAAATGAAGGATCAGTGGCTGACTTTTAGCAGTGGACAATATTTAGAAGGCAGATGTTTGAACAAAACAGTGATTAGGGTAAATGGTAAAGACTTGAAAGATGGATATATCAGCAACCGTTTAGAGAATTTTTCATTCAAGGTTTTGCCACATGTCAATTACACATTTTGAAGCTTATACAAATTTCTGACAGTGGTTTAGTACCCTAGATGATGTAAGCTTTTTACCAAGGCAACTCATTCTTGTTGTAATATTTAAATTAAAACATGAGTACCCAAGTATTTTAAGATCTTTTGACAATCAATCTTTTGCATAGTGTAAGAACAATCCTGAGTTTGACATGACCTTGACAAATATACCATTTCTTTTTTATCTATTTTGAGGATAATATCACCAATAAAAATAAGGTTATATATCCTCACATGAGATTGAAACTTTTACTATCAAAAACCATTGAAAAGTTAAAAATATATCATTCTTAAAGAAAAATGAAGAATGATATAGACTGCTTTATTTATTTGAGAAAACCCCTAAAAAATTAAAGGATTTTTTGAAAACAGCAACAAAAGGATCTGGTATTAATTTTCCACTGAAACTCCTAATCATATCAACCCCAAGCTTATGAAAATGGTCAGTGGTTTGACAACAGTGGTATGAAATATTAAATACATTTTGACCACTGTTTGGTACCATTCTCTTGTTGATTGATTGACAACAGAAATGAGGACATTTGTCTAGTCCTGTTGAAAGTTTATTCTTCTGCGAATACTATTGTTACTTGAACCTTTCCCTGAACCAATGGTTGCACATAGTTGCCTAATGACCATTATTACCCCAAACTTTGACTCGTAAGTGTTTTATGTTTATACTCTTTTCTTCTGACTTTAAAAGTTTTGAGATAAACACACTTTTGAGTTTTTGTAAATTGTCTTCTTCCCTTTTTACCCTTCCCATTCATAAGTAATGAGATACTTACTGGGAGGTCTTTATTGAAGGAATACTTAATCCAGAATCATTTTGTAGTAATGTTTTAAAAGGTTTAGCCATATTTGTACAAATTTTTTACTAATCTCTCATTACAAATGATACTGACTATCCTGCTTTCTTAATGCATTTTAACAGAGTTGATTTGTTCCTTTTGAGGATCTCAACCTATTTTTCAACACATAAGATCAAGTGACTAAAGTTTTAATTTCACTCTCTTTCGTTAGCAAAAACACTAATGTTTTTATGAACATAGGTTTTTGTTAATCTGAGGTTCATACTTTAGCATCTAATCATAGTGAAAACATCACAAATTTCATACCAATAGTTGAAATCAATTTTGAAAATAAGAAATAATCCCATAGTTTAACAGATATGTTTTCAGATCTGAAAACTATGAGTGACTTGTGTATGACATCACTTGTTGTGTGAAATTTGTGTGTCTTATGACATCTTGGTTGTTTTACAGAGTTTTTGAATAACCACATTGAGCATGGTTTACTCGGCACTCTGTTTTTCAACTAAATGCACCCAACCTTAGTATCAATGAATTTTGAGCCGAACTGTTATGTCAAATTGATTGTTAGATCGAATTTGACTGTCCAAGCTCTGATACCAATTGTTAGGATCGGAGGCTCTCAGATTGTGTTTGTTTGTATAATTTGAACAAATCAAATAGAGATGAATAGAGTTTAAGTGCAGCGGAAATGATCACAAACTTTGTAAACACAATTAAGGAAGAAAATAGTTTAGATAAACCAATGCTTTTCATCAGTCAATAGATTACAAAGCAATTCAAAAGATTACAAGCATGCTTACAAACTAAACTCCCCCTCAGCCTGATACTCCAGCGGTTGGTTGCACAAGATGAAAGGATTGAATTGAGGAGAAGAACTCACTCAAAACGACCAAATGTAACATTACAGAGTACTGTTCCATTTATAGACAATCCAAACCACTAAGGCATCTCAGCTGACGTCACCATGAAAGCGACGTCTAACAGCCTAACAAACTCTAACCTCTGATCAATACAAACACTGCTATGCTAACTACTGCTATTAAATTACATTACATAATGACAGAATAAACAACTGCTGCATCCCTCCACTGCTGTGAACCCAGCAGTACTTGTCTGAATCAGCAGTGCTTGACTTAAGGCAGTAGATTGAACAGCAGAGCTTTAGTCTTTCATCAGGTCTTTACTTGAACAGCAGTTGTGGGTCAGCAGTTTGCACGATCAGTAGATAGGAGGTCAGCAGATGTTGAAATCACTATCAAGGGGAGAGACTTGTATGTAACATCTGCTTATTCTGGATCCACTGCTCTGATCCAGTTTTGGCTTTAATTGTCTGTTCCTCTGGTAGGGTTCAATCCCAACATGATTTAACTATTTCCAACAAGTTTGGGCACACGCTTTGGCCTAATAGACTATACTCTCACCGTAATATGGCTAACGACATTTATCCTTCCAGTTACTACATGCCCCGAGTCATTGGAACAGTCGAGACTTTGGTGATATCTTATAAAAATCAGTTTAGGGAGTGGAACGGGTTATTAAGGTGCGGGTTTCACCCCTAACTTAACAACTTCGCTCCTAGCTGTGGTTGTTCTCACTGAATAAATTCGGGAGTTCCACTAGATAGAGATGGAGATTTTCATCGAGACATGGATATCACTCCTAACTCAACGAAAGATTCTCGTGCTAAGAGTAATGCGCAGAGTGAGTGATTGCTTCGAGAGTTCATGGTTTTCACACCTAATCTCGACACAATCACTCGTTTGTGTTATACGAGTGTCTTTAAGTCTTCGAACGTGTTTATTGTGTTAGCCTTAGGAAAGGCATGTAGGTATTTAGACCAAAGAGAAGAGATAGAAGCAGGTAGAGAGATATTTAAACACTTCATGATTCACAAAACAGCCCGTTCGTACAAACTGACCAACTCCCTTCGTACGAAGCAGCAAGTTGGTTCGTATGGAGGTATAGCAGGTGGGTTCATACGAACTGAGTAGGTTTGTATAGGAAGGTTTGTTTTGGCACTTAGACTATAGACTAGGTCAAATCATGCAATTCTACCCAATTTACTAAAGTTATGGCTCTGATATTAACCTGTCACACCCCAACCGATGGCGGAATCATCGGGATGGGGCATGATGCGAATAGGTTGCTCGAGAGAATCCATAACGACTAATTCTGACAATATTTAATAAGGTTCAATATCCCAAACAATCAAACAAACATTTCCACAAAACCGAAATGAATTTCACTAGTTTCTCAAGCAACAAAACAAAACGCAACAAAACTTGCAACGAAATTTAGGCGGGTTTCTAAGATCCTAGATCATTTCCAGCAGTAAATCCATCAATCTGTCACATACATTAAAATAAAAGTCAATACAAAAATGTAAAGGTGAGTACACAAGTTTAGAATAAGTATAGTAATAAAGTGAGTACACATAACCAGCATGTAACACGTAGAGTGGTGAATCAAGTAAGCTATCGACAATAATACAAGCTAACCAACATGACTGTGTGTTAGGGTATGCGCGATACGTGTTCACCGCAATGAGCACGCACGTAAGGTTAGTAAGAAATCCTTAACAAACCCTGAGTAACAAGTGAGTCCAAACTATAGTACTAATGTTGTTAAGGGTGGTATGGCAAGTCATCACTGTGTAAACATAGCAAACAACCATTCAGCAATTCATGTATAACATGCAAGAGCGGCTAGTTTTTTTAAAAGAATTTAAGCATTGTATGCGTCGTGTTTTGATAGAGAACGTATGTAACACCCAAAAAGTGCGTTAAGTGAAAACAGGTCGAGTATACTCACAGTGCGTGCTTAATAGTTAAACACGGACTGGAAAGGAGGGGAGAGAGCGCCGGATCAGCCTGCGTACGGGAACAAAATGCATAAGTCTTCCAAAGTGCTGAAACGGCCAAGTTGGAGTGTCGAGTGGAAAATCAGGTTCTTCGTACGAAGGGGCACTTCGTACGACGGTGTGCTTCGTACGAGACACTCCTCGCACGAAGGGTACTTGGTACTTTGTGCGAGTTGCTTGTTTCCGTGTCCAAAATCGAGTGTTCTTCATGTCTTTCTTCGGGAAATCGAGTGTTCATCCCTCCAGTCTCAAGCTACTGATTAAACTTAGAGCCGGAGAGGTCTTTTGAACTTTTTAGTCACATATGGGAACATGGGCCGGTTTATACAAAGGGGGTGCCTTCATACGGGCCAGTCCGGTTTGCACAGGCGACTGTTTTTGCGTCTTCATGCATTCGGAACTGTGTTTTCACCAGAATCGGATGTGTTTTCGAGTCCTCTTCATGACGGTTTCGACACCACTTCATCCCACTATTCAGTGAACGAAATATATGTCTGTTTTGGTCCGTTTTAGTGTAAAAATCGAGTTTAAAACAGTTTTTCCTTGGATTAAACACTTGGTGAGTGCGAAATACTTAGATCTCTATTTTGGGAAGCCAAAGCTAAGCCCAATACACTCGTTTAGGTGTAAACGCATAGAAAAATCAGAAGTTTTGACGTAAAAGATGAAGGTTTTCGTAAAATAGAGTAGTTTAGATGAAATTGGAGATAAAATCTAGAAAAATCGTTGTGGAAATCACTGTGATTCTTGTAAAAATAGTGGTTCTTACTTGGAAAGTAGAGAGGAGGCAGGTAGGGTGTGCTCTTAAGCGAGTGACAGCCAGTTGTGAATGAGGGAGTGAGCTGGGTATTTATAGAGAGGAGATACTTGGTGTGAGTTGGGTTCTGTATGAAGGACCGCCTCGTACGAAGGGGGTGCCTTTGTACGAACGTGGTGCCTTTGTACGAAGGGGCCTGTTTCGTGCGAGTGGCTCCCGTTTCGCGTTTTGGATGTTCATTTGGTGCATTTGGTTGCGTTAGTTAGTTCGAGCACTTTAAGTGTTTTAGCAAGGTATTAAGTGTTGTGCTGCGTTGCATTTTAGTGTGATAAATCGAGTCGCGCGTGTGAGCGATTGAGCATTTTAAGCGAGTATCAAACACATATAACATATTTAACATTTAAACACACAAATAATATAAATAAATCCGCGTTTTGAGTTCTCATTGAGTTTGCGTTGCGATGGGCGTTTAAGTAATAAGCATTTAAATGTGATCAATAAGCGACATAAAATGCGTTTAAAATTGTAGTTAACCCTTGGTAATCATCTAATCTCGGACTACAAGCGTTTATGAATGAATCAACGATAAGAATAGGAACAACCGAAAGTCGGGTTGTTACAATAAATTAACGAACAAAACGTGTGTTTGTTCGTTCATATAATTAAATGAACAAAAACTGTGTTCATGTTCGTTCATTTATTAAATAAACAAACATAAACGAGCTTCCCGTCGAATAAGTTCACGAATAGTAACGGTAGGTTTAGTTACAGGCCTAGTAGGCCTAGTGTTTTGTTCTTGATTTGTGAAAATATGTTAAGTGTTTTGTTTGTTTTGTCATAGGAGACACCAGGTGTCTCTAAGCCTTATGCAGGCAATACCTAGGCTGTCAAGCGTTATATCTGTTTTTCACTAACTATTAGAGTCGTCCCCAAAAACTCTAGAAAAAATTTAGGCCTCGGGCGATAAAAAAAATTGGGTCCAAAATTGTGGTTAAGGGGAAATGAATTAAAAAAAATAAACCTTTGTGGTGGAGCCAAGACTTGAACTTGGGACCTTTACATTATCTTGAGATGGTTTTTTCCACTACACCACCAACACCTTTTTTACATAATAAACGGATGAATATACTAAATATATAATTTAATCAATATATAAAAGCTTATAAAAACTTTTAGGGCCCTTTGAAAATTTGGGCCTTGGGCTTCAGCACGGGTTGGTCGGCCCTGCTAACTCTATATATAGGTTTAGTTGGGTTTTGCTATGTATGAGTTCAAATTGGTGTAAACACATACTAATCTGAATAGAAACAAAATTTTAGAGCTTAATATTTATATCTATATTTGTGTGTACGTTTCTGGTTGATTGCCATCTACACTGAATAGATACATCCATGATGTTCGTTTATAGGGTTTTCGCATATGTATTTGTACAAATTTGATCCACAATCACAAAGACCCGTGAGGCTACGAGACCTACAAATGGTATCAGAGCATCTATGCTCGTTTAGAGTTTTATTTTGGATCGGTTTAATGGTTTTATCGACTAGTTTTTGTGCATTTTCTTATTCTCATGGAGTTTTATGGTTTGGAGCTGCTATGGATCGATAAGAGTGTGTTTAGAGATCATTTTCATATTTTGATACTATAGAAGTATTTCTTCTACAGTTTCATCTATTTCTTTTTTTGAATTACAAATTTCTTTTAATCCTGTCGTGGGACTTGAAAGTAAGACTTCCTCCTCCCAAACCCATTTTCATCTATTTGTACCGGTGTTTTTTTTTTAAATTTGACCAAATCTAATAGTTATGAAGATTTCTAGTTGTTTGAGGTCGAAGGTGTGGGTTTTGGGTTTAGGATTTCCCTTCCAAAAATATTCAAAGTCAGTTAAGTATGTATCAGCCGACACCTGTCTGCAAGTTGTTTCCTAGTGACACTTACCGGCGACACCTCAAGGTTTTTCTTGTCTTCTTCTAGCGACACTTCAAATTTTGCTTGTCATCTTCTAGCGAAACCTGTTCTCTTCTTCTAGTGGCACCTACATGATGCGACACCTACATCTGTGAAAATTTCCAATTTCTCTAGCTCATTGAAAATGTAAAATTTGACAAATATGTCGGTTATGTTGAACTATGACAATAATGATAACACTCCCACTAAGCCACCGAGGGTTATGTCAATTGCTGACTACTCAAATTGGAAGTCAAGATTTGAGTCGTATATTTCATATATTGATTTTGCTTGTGGGTTGAATTTTCCATAGGCTTATACGCATCCACAATCTGAAGGCTTTTGTATACCTCATCCAACAGCTCTTTCAGATATAGATGACATTGAAGGGAAAGCATTTGAAAAGAAAAGAAAGCTTATGAAACACTTACTATGGGATTACCAAAGAGCGTCTTTCATAGATTCAAACACTATAAGACTTCTAAAGCTCTTTGGGATGCACTAAGTCAAAGATTTGAGGGCAATGTGGAGTTGAAGACAAGTAATAAAGACCTACTTAAGAAACTATTTGATGCCCTTAAATACTTGGATTCTGATAGACTGTGTCGTCCCGATCAGTCAAAAACCTAATTAACCTAGGTAGCTAGGGTAAGTCGAGTATCCTATCCACGAAGTGCACGTGGTCAGTATCACACTAGTTGTTCTATTGTCTTAACTATTTACAAACAAGTGTACAAATTACTTATGAAGCTTGCTAATTTTCTTTGTTTGTTTGGTTGGTTGAAAAAGGTGTCGGAATAAACTGACAAGTTACTATTAACTATAAAAGAATTGATTACGTTAATTATTGCAAAAACTAGATTACTTGATTGAAAACAAGAATTTGAAACAATGATCACACCCGGTTCGATAATTGCAAAACCTAGGGTTCCTACACGTTAACTTGTTACAGTTGCATATAGCGATTAACAAATTAAGTGTCACGTGGCTTAGGTGCCAAGCGCTATCAACGTCATAGACAACGGACCGCAATGCACTTCTTTACCAAGAACATGTAAATCCTAACCTAAGATAAGGCAT
The DNA here is from genome assembly GCA_030545235.1 of Helianthus tuberosus. NCBI lineage: Eukaryota > Viridiplantae > Streptophyta > Magnoliopsida > Asterales > Asteraceae > Helianthus > Helianthus tuberosus. The sequence goes on from CM060399.1 coordinate 114,477,358, forward strand.
AATTGCACATAACCATTTCGCCAAGTCAAATTTTATCATCACTCGGAAATTTACGAATTTGAAACAAATGCAAGACAATTATAAAAGGTTTCAAATACTAAACAGCTTGTCACAAAATCAAACTAAACATAAATGTATAAATACTAGAATTCTTACAAAAATCTACACCGGGGTGAAACCGAGGAGACTAGCCACTCATGGTTGAAGGAACGCGATCACCAGATGACAAACACGAACACCAAGCCATGACCTTGAGTCTTGGAGAAATTATGAAGGTTAGGGTTTAGGATTTGGATGGTGAGTGTGGATGGATGAGGATGATGGTGATGGTGATGGTGGATTAGGGTTAGGAATGTGATTGATGATGAGTTAGGGGTTAGGGAGGTTAGAGGAAGGTTAAAGGTTAAGGAGATGATGAAAGATGGCTCCAAGTTGGTAAAAATGTTCAAAAACTCATAACCCCCATCAAAAGACCCAAAAATTGGGTTTTAGTTCGTCCAAAAACGCAAAACAAAGGAATTTCAGAAAAATGCACTTTCTATAGGGAGTCGCCGACGCCCCCTAGAAATTACATTTTTTGCTGACGCGTTAAGTTGCTGCCTACGTGATTCCTTGACGACAGGGTGCATCCCCGAGGCCATGGGGCGTCGCCAACGCCTCCTATAGGGTATATTTTCCTGTTTTCTCATTTATCGCGTTTTCGAATGATTCCGTTCGCTCCCGGTGCTCCGAATAGGTCTCGAATAGCTCCTTAAACTCCGTTAGACCTGCGAAACCCAATTCCAATCAAAAGTAGGCTATTCGAAACTAAAAGTTATGTAAAAACATAAACTTAAACATAAAGGAACACCAGTTTTCAACCACGCATCACTTCCCCACAATTGTCTTTTGCTTGCCCTCAAGAAATTCTGTTTTTCACTTTCACGTGGGTCAAACGAAAAACGCACTTCCCATTCTCGAGACATAAGTTAAGGTCTAATATCATACCCGGTTCATGATTCTTACAATTTTTGAAATTTTTAGCAGTTAAGTGATTAATCACTTAAAGATGGTTATCCAAGATTAACCCACCCTTGAAACTAACAAATCATACACATCTCTCACAATGTTCTCTCCACTCGGTTTAAAAATTGGCTAATATATGATGCATTAGCACTTTTTAAGTAATATCTCAAACTGATTAGAACATGTACCCGCATAGGCTTGCAACTCAATCATTCTCCACTACCAAACACAAATACTAAGCAAAAGTCAAAAGGTCTTTAAAGGGGTATGGAATAGGATATTTTGAAAGTGGCTAAGGTTTTGAAAACTCTATTTTTTATTACAAAATAACTACGCTAAACACAAGTAACGACAAACATCGAACAAGAAGGCAAAAGTTCTTCGCCTTTTATTCAACAAATATCACACATATTTTTGTGCTTTTCTCAAGAATTTTCTTCTCTTTTTCGCGATGTTTTCTACATTTTTTTATAACATAAGATAAATCTTTACAAACAAACTAATCCTAAAACCGAATTTCCATCACACCAGTTAAAAATAAAAGGTTTAACGGTCATAGGCTAAATGGGTTAGTCAAACGAAAGGTTAGGCTCAAAGTTGGCGACTAAGGGATTTATTTGGGTAAGGATAGATAAATGGTGTAAAGAGAAAAGGTTTACCTAATGCCTTAAGCATTCTTGTGCTCGTATTCGGTCTATGGTCTTAAACGTATCAAAAGTTGCAAGTTCTACAATACGCGACTAATGGCCCACTCAAACAAAGAAATATATATATATATTTATGATGTGTAAAAGTGGCTCAAAATATCACGTTTAAAGGGTATGGTATGTGATATGCATAATGTATTAGTTTCTTAGGCGGATTATTCCCAAATAACCACTCGCTAAATACCGATCATGTGAATACTTTGAACTTGACCATGATAAAAGACCAAATGGGTTGTGCCATCCCTCATTGACTTAGTTACTTATGCTTTTTTAGATTGCTCAAACAAAGACATTTAAAAAAAAATTGAAAAATTTCCCTCATCCCCACATTTGAGGTCAACATTGTCCTCAATGTGTAGTGTTTAAATGAAAGGGTCAAAACCGAAAACTTTTTCTCCTCATCCCCACACTTGAGGTCAACATTGTCCTCAATGTGTAAGAATGCGGATTTTAAAAACGTGCAAGGGATGTGACACGGTCATCCTCCCAAACTTCACCTCGGTCAATAATATACAAAATACATTCCACTTATTAACTAACTAATAATCAAAGCTAAAAAGAAACACATGCACATGGTTTTTACTCATTTCTCATGTGGTCTTCGTTCTTCAATAAAAATGGTTGTCTCACGAACAGGTTGTACCTACATATCTCAAACGTCGTGTAGAAGAAAGCTTCTCACAAACCTCAAAACTTGTTAGTTACCTAGTTCTACCATTTTTACAAAGACTGTGAGTGCATATGTCTATCGCTTCCGTCAATCACGTATCATAGCTGGAACAAATGATCAAGACATGGTTCAAACTGAAGAATACATATGTTTAGATGTTGATTCGTATGAATCAACATATCTGCATTCGTACGAATCAACATATCTCCATTCGCACGAATGGAGTGTAGTTGGTTCGTGATTATCAAGTCCATTCGTAAGTGCTGGTTCGTACGAATGGAGGTCCATTCGTAGGTATCCTTGTACGAATCTATTGTTACTATAAATAGGTGTAGGATCTTGTTCATTTAGAGAACTTTGCTGACTTAGAGGGGAAACTCTGTCAGTTGGTTTCCTTGGTTGTGAACTTTCATATCATCAATAGAAAACAAGTTTAATTACATCTTTGTGTTCAATCTGCACATGTACTTGGATTCCGCACAAGATACGTGTTCTACGCATTCAACGGTTAAGGAATCGGTCCGAAAACGAATCCACAAGTGGTATCAGAGCGGTTGATTGATTGCACGGATTGAAGACACAAAGATTCAAGCAAATTCATCATATTCATAGCTGAATTCATCATCTTCTACACATATTTTCTATTCATCTTCTACTCATTCTTTTTATCTTTAAATCTCAGATTCAAGAAGTTTTCATGGTCAAAAACATTTGATTTTCGAATGTTTTGTGCGAAAAATGTTTTTAAATAACCCTACAAAGTTTCAGATAAAAATTCATACATAATCATGATCAAATTAATGAAAAATATGAAGTTTCAAATTTGTTCATTACGGAACTGAGTTCATACAAATCTACTGAAGGTTTATTTGTACGAATCTAAAAGTAGTCGATCCGTACGAATCAAGGGGTGTCGATCCGTAGGAATCAATCGTGTCTCCATCGTACGAATCAAGGTTTTCAATTTTTTTGTTTTGCAAGGTTATTTAAGTGTTTGATTGTTGTTTGCAGGATAATTAAGATATCAAGATCATGGCAGAAGAATTTTTCATTGAGTTTTACAACGCGTTCACTTTCGATTCATCCGAAATAACAACATCTACACCAAAAGCAATTTCGAAAGCTATTACCGAAACTTTGAAACATGATAATTTTTACGGAACTAACTCAAAACCACCGAAACTTATTAATATTGAAGATTATAACTGGTGGGAGGACAGGTTTATTAACTGCTTACGAGAGTTGGTTTTGTATGGAATTTGGGTATAAAAGGCCGTTAAATGATAGAAATTAAGAAATTCCGCTTTAAGTTTAGGTAAAGAAGAAAAACAAACATTTTCTAATGAACAAAGAATGATTGCGTTAATTCAACAGTCAATCAGATATGATATCTTTGCATTACTTCAGCATGATGGTTCATCAAAGTCTATATGGGAAGCACTAAGAGGGAAAGCTGAAGGTGGGAAACAAATCAAAAGGAATAAGATATCATTGCTAAAGAAAGAATTTGATCTGTTTGATTGTATAAAGGGTGAGAATGTGAGACAAATTATTGAAAGATTCTGTCATCTTAAAATTGAACTTGAAAGATTTGGGATTACAAAAACCAGAGAATAAATCATTGACAAAGTGATCAAAGCCTACCACGTGTAGATGACTGGTAGACATTTGTCATGATACTGAAAAATGATTCACAGTTTGATGAGATCACCCTAGATACATTGTTTGAGAAGCTTGAGGGACATGAACTAGAGTTGCAAAAACAGAACAAAACAAGTAGTTCAACCTATCAGCAAAATGTGAGCCTTTATTACAGAGGAAATTTGCCCTCAACCAATCAATCGTCAAAGATTGGTACAGCTTTCAGTGTTGAAAAGTCAAGGATTCACCAAAAAGTTCATCAAGTTATGATCCAGGTTATCATTCTTCCTCAACAGCGTCAAACACAACAGAACCTAATGAAATTCATTGCAACATTGCCTTAAAACTAAAAAATTCTCCGACTATGAGTATCAATGCTGTTAAACAACAGATGAGTTTCTTAGCATCGATTCTAGAGTGATATGAGAGTCTGGTGGCGGGTAGAATCGGAAACCCTGAAATGACAAAGGAAGACTATGACCAGATAGACTAGGAAGAGATGGAACTTATCGATATCAGATGGTGGTTGGCAAGTGGCATTAGAAGAGCACAACGTTTTATGGGGATTACCGGCAGGTAGTGTCTGGAAGGTTCGAATACTAAACTAGGGTTTGACAAGTCGAAAGTCACATGCTTCCGATGTAAATAGAAAGGTCATTTCAAAAGAGAGTGCGTAAACCGGGAAGTGAATGATCACATCAATCCATTTCATGAGGACTACTACAAGAAGGCTATCTATCAAGCAAATTGGTGAAGGATCATCAAGAGAAAAGACACAAGCTTTAGTGACAATTCAAGATGACGAAGGGTTTAACTGGAACAAATATCTTCCAAAAGAAAAACTTGTTTTGGTTGCTAAAAAGAAAATTCTTCAAGAAAAAACATTCAGAGAAAGACGTGTTGCAGATATCAAGTTGGATGATTTGCAAGCAGCTTATGATGATGCTAGAGAAATGGGCAGATGGGATAAGAAGAGATAACGCTACATAGATCGCAAAGGAAATCCAGGTGTAGATTCAAGTGAGGTGGTTTATGATGATATACTAGAATTAATTCGTTTGTCTGGAGAATATTACTCGAAGAGAGATGCAGATAAAGATTACGTCCCGAATTTGGAAAAGAAAATCAGAGAAGTGATGACAGCAAGATTGAGAAAGCGAGATGAAGAGAGACTCAAGAAAAGTGTTGAGAAGATGGTGGATGAGTTGAAGAAAACAGCAGAAAAAATAGGTAATGAAAGTGAACAAAAGGTTGAAGAGTTGGAGAAGAAAGCAGGAGAAGCTGGTGAGGAAAGTCAGAAAACGACTGATGAGAACTGAAGAAACCGGCAGATGAAGTTGTTGAAAAACATAAGGTGATTGAAGAAGTTCAGAAACATATAGCAAAAGAAGCCTAGCTGCCAAAACCTGAGGTAGTAACTCAAACTGAATCGTTTGAATTGTTAAATAAAACTGATGACCAATGCAAGAAATGCGTGGAAACATGCAGTGCTTGTACTGAAAAGGATGAAAATTTTAAAACCAGAGATATGGAGTTTACAAAATTTGAAAGAGTTTTCAAAGATAAATGCAAAGAAATGTTTGAGAATGAAAAAGTTTTGAAAGAAAATGATGAAAAGCTGACACAAAAATGTAAGGTTCTTGAAAAAGAAAATGAGATTTTGAAACAAAACTGTTCAGCAATGACAGAAGAATGTTTAGAAAAAGAAAATGTGGTTCAAGAAATGAAAAAGGAATATGATTCTATAAAAATTACATATCAAATTACAAAAGAATCATATGAAGCTGTGAAAAGCCAAATGTCACTTGTTCAATCTAGACTTTCACAATGTTCTGAAACGTCACAAATGCTTAAAAACCAGTATGAAATAAAACAACAAGTAGTTAATCAGTATATTGAAGATGTTGCTGAACTTAAACGTACATTGGCTGAGTTAGAACAAGATAATAACAAATTGCATAGTTATCATGCCTCATCATATGTTCTTGAACGTATTTTCAACATAAAACCGGATGATAAAGAATCTGAAAGAAACAAGAAAGGAATTGGTTCAGAATATCACCAGGTTCCACCGCCATTTGAGAAAAGGTTTACATTCTATGATGATGAGAAGGTGGAAAAAGCTTTCAACATGGTTGATCAATTGCCAGAAAATATTGACATAACCTATTCCAAGTCTGATGATACTGGTGATTCAGAGGTTGTAGGTAAGGTCGTTGAAAGTGTTTTGAAAGATGATTCTACAAAACAGATAAGTCCGAGTCGTAAGATGAAGATGAAGAAAGTTTTCATAACAATTATCTTAAAAATTCAAAATATGAGAAAAATGCGAATGAAGATTCAATAGGATTGGCATATACCATGATTGGATCGGACAAATTATTCTCAGATATTGAAGTTCCAATTCAAAATGTGATTTCGGATAAAATTGACAAAGTGTTAAATTGGTAGAAATCGAAAAATCTGAAATCGAAAAATTTGCTGGAAAGCGAGCAAGAAAGCTTTTTATAACAAACCTGGTTACAAAAAGAAAAACATGAAGGCTGGGTTGGGTTATAAAAAGAAACAAAATCAAAAGAAACGTTTTAAAAAGAAAAATCATCAGAAAAAGATGAACTTTGTTCACGAAACAAGTTCAGAAGAAAAAAAAAAGAACTCAAATTTAGACGACAGTCTAATGAAGAGTTTTATGCTCAAAAGAAACAACAACAACAGGCCAAAGATGTTTCCAAGAAAACATGCTTTAAATGTCAACAAGTGGGACATGTTAGTCGTAAATGCCCACAAAATCTGAAGCCTGTTGATGTTGTTCAAGAGAAAAAGAAGGTTGAGATTGAGAAACAAAAGTCAACCAAGTTTGAGTCAAAACAAACTTGGAAGCCAAAGACACCCAAATTAGAGCCAAAACAAATTTGGAAACAAAAGTTGATTTTCAAAGTAGGGGTGTGCAAAAAACCGAATTAACCAAACCATAACCGAATTAACCGACAAAACTGAATCGAAAAAACCGAACCAAATAAAAAACCGGTGGGTCGGTTAATGGTTTTTTTGAAAACCGAAAGTAGCGGGTCGATTATGGTTATCATTTTTTCCATTCCCACCATGACCAAACCGAACCGACATGTAATAAATCTTTGTAGGATTTAGGAGTTTTCACCATATTTTTAGTATTTTATGTTTTTGATTGAATATTTTTAGTACTTATGAGTTTTTCATATCATTTTGTGGTTTTGGTTGAATGTTTATTAGAATTTATGGAATGTATCATATCACTTTATATGGATATTCGATAATAATTGGTATTAATATTTTAGATTATATGTATTTTTTAATACTATGTAATATACTAATATATACAAATATGCAATAACAATTTGTTCCATGTTAAAAAGAGTTAAGCTATTTTTACCTAAGCTAAATACACGGTTAGCCACACATAACCGACCCGTTATAACCATCAAAACCGAATAACCATAACCACCATAACCGATCGGTTATGGTTATGGTTTTTTGTAAAAACCGACCTACCCAAACCGACCCATGTACACCCCTATTTCAAAGTCACAACAAACTTGGAAATAAAAAATGTCCAAGTTTGAACCAAAACAAATCTAGAAACCTAAGAATGATTTGTCAAAATGAAACATTCAAACTCATTCAAGGTTTTATCAAAGAAATGTTTCAACATGGCAAATTTGGGTGGTCAAGAAACAGACCTCTGTGCTTGAAAATCAGAAAATTGATTCAACCAAGAAGGTTGAAAATAAGAACGAAAAAGTGTTTGTGAAAAATGATAAAGATTTTCCAAAATTGAACAATTTGTATTGTGTAACAATACTCAAGGTCAAACAAGCTTGGGTTGCATTATTCAAGTAATTGAGTAGTTTGAATGTGCAGGTGCTCCAGATGTTAGTTGAATGTCAACAAGGAGATCAGAGGAGCAGCCTGGCACGGGAGGAGGAGGGTTCCTATGAATGAAAAACAGGGAGTTTGCTTGTTTTTGTATATAAATAAACCATAAATAAAAAAACCCCTAAAAATAGGAAAAATATAAAAACCAAAAATATGTTTATATTCTGTCAAAAATTGAAAAAATGAAAAAAAATATATGTTTTTAGTTTTTGTTAAAAATCAAATATTTTAAAATATATATATATATATATATATTGATTGAATATGCCGAAACCCTCACGGCTGAACAAACATGATTAATTTCACAAGTGGTTGAAAAGGGTTCTAACATTGTTTAAAATCAATGTGTTGTAAATCATGGGGGTATTTTATGTAAAATAGAGCATGTGATGCAGAAAATGGATGGCGAGATACAGCTATCTACATCAGTTATCAACTTTTCTTTAAATGTTTTGGATTTTAGGGGGAGTAAAAAGAATTTTGAAAGTACAAAAACATTTGAAAACTTGAAAAAGCCAAAAAGATGAGAAAATTCAAAATAAGTTTTTGTGTAAAAAGAGGATATGATAGTACATCAGCAGACAATCACAACATGCTAAAGAAATGGAAAGTCAAATGTGACAAATGGTCTCCTTGATGATGTGCCAGTAGGTTTTTACACAAGTAGTAAATTGATTTCAAGATATAAATTTAAATATCAATAACTTTCTTAACTCGTGGGGAACATCTCTCGGATATATGGACTTAGTACTCCGAAATTTCGTTTGAGAGGTTGCCTGATTCTAAGATATTAGGTCTTTATACTTATTGATATCTTGGGTATTATACTTGGTTTTCTAATTTTGCATTAGCAATGGCCTAGACCTTGTATAATACGTTGAGTGCTTAAAAAGCTTTCCCCCTGCATAAAAATTTAGAAAATATCGAAAGATATATATCAAGTGCAGTTATAAAGAAGATCCCTTAGTGGAACACACCTAAAGTGGAGCCTTCATCTCTTTGACTGAATGGTAGTTCATACCTGAACTCTCAAGGTCTTGCACTAACCCAAAGTACAGATATCAATATAGTATATTCACCTGTAAGACTGAATCTAGGGAATCTTGATACAGGAGTATATTCTAAGGTGGGACACGCGAATAAGTTAAGTGCTTAAAACACTAAATCTCGTATCTTGAATTAATTGAAGTTTGTGTGAAAATTTAAGTGGATCAATATGCTGGCAATCTAAGAGAATCGTTTAGAACTTAAAGTCTAAAAAGGTCAATGGTTCTAGTGATTTGTCATAAAATGATATGATCCTCTGATGTTCGAACTCAAACAAAAATATGTTTGTAAATATTTCTTTACTGCATTTCATTACAGAAAAATCACAAAAACATTTTTAGTGTTTTTAGCATAAACTTTGTAAAATACAAAAAGATTTTGTTTCTGCTTTATTTTCGATAACCGATGTTGGAAAGCTAAGTTTAAAAATCTAAGTATGCTGAACATGTGTCTGAAAAATAAACACGTTCATCAATTTGAAACTTAAGGTTTTAAAATGAAAATTCAAAAACAGTTTGTGAAATCTCCAAGGTCATTAATTTGGACTTGGTAGATAATCTTTAAAAACCCTCTCAGTTACAAAAAGGTTTAGGAATCTTTCATTGTCAGATATTTAGTTATTTGATAGGGGGAGGGAGCCAGTATGAAATCCTGAGTTTTAAAATTGTTAAATGGTTTTTATAGTGCCAGGTTTCGATACTGAGATATAATAAGCTTTAAATGTCATACATCTCTGTTTGGAGCCAGGTTATCAATCCTGGGTGACCAAAAAGCTTTCACTGTTAAATATTTGTGTTAATTCAGATTACGATCCTGATAGCTGAGACTAAGGGGGAGTCTGAAGAAAAGCTCAAAGCAAGGGGGAGCTTGCAGAAATAGAACCAGGTGACGATCCTGAAAAGCCGGAAGCTTACAGAAAGAGGAGCTTGAAGAGCTTAAGGGGAGTCTGTGGTACTAAAGATGTCAAATCTTCTAAAAGATTCAGAGAGAGATAAAAGCTACGAGATTAATTGCAGCAATATCCAAGGGGGAGTCAGTGAATGCATATGTCTATCGCTTCCGTCAATCACATATCGTAGCTGGAACAAATGATCAAGACATGGTTCAAACAGAAGAATACATATGTTTAGATGTTGATTGATACGAATCAACATATCTGCATTCATACGAATGGAGTGTAGTTGGTTCGTAATTATCAAGTCCATTCGTAAGTGCAGGTTCGTACGAATGGAGGTCCATTCGTAGGTATCCTTGTACGAATCTACTTTTACTATAAATAGGTGTAGGATCTTGTTCATTTAGAGAACTTTGCTGACTTAGAGGGGAAACTCTGTCAGTTTGTTTTCATGGTTGTGAACTTCATATCATCAATAGAAAACAAGTTTAATTACATCTTTGTGTTCAATCTAAACACGTACTTGGATTCCGCACAAGATACGTGTTCTACGCATTCAACGGTTAAGGAATCGGTCTGGAAACGAATCAACAAAGACTTTACCAAGCAATATGTTATTCAACTTTGGTTTTTGTGGAAAAAGAAAAAATTACAACAACAACAAACCTAACTCACTTTCATAAGAATCACGGTTGCATTTAGCGTATGCAACAAGCCCTTTAAACCTCCCGATAGCTCGGGAGGACGAGTAGGTCTCGTGAGGGTTATATAGGGAACACACCCACAATGTTCATTTGTCTACGAAAACGGATAAAATAAAAATAAAACGAAAAATAATACCAAATATACAACAATCATACCTGATTTGCCTCTCATGGTGGTCTAAGTTGTAACGCCTCGCTTTTTAGAACTTTCCGTATTTAGAAAGCTTTCTTTGTAATCTATTTTTGGAAGCTTATATCCTATCGTACTCTTATTTCACTATTGCATTGGTAATCCGCTACTTTTATCATATTAAAACTTGATCAATTTATTTAAATTATACTTCGTTTAGTCGTATTCGTTTTACATTCAAATCATATGCGTACTTGACACTTGCTCTTTATTCTCATAAGAACATGCTTATTTTACACGTAAACGACTGGAAATACGTATTTTATACAGGTCATAGATGCAAATACTTGATTATACTTATACGATACTTAATCTATACTTACATCCTTTTTTGTACTTGAAAAATATGCAAATTATACTTAAAATACTCTAAAATGTGCCAAATAACACACCTCAGGGACTAAAAGTGCCAAAACAACATTAAGTTCCCCGGGCATGGGACTCCGCCACCCACGACACCCACCCCCTTAGGCTGTCGCGCCCCGCCATAAGGTCTGATCCGCAGATTGTATTTTAAAGCTTGCTTTTGATCCTTAACTCTCACCTAACTTCTTAATTACACTCCCAACTACTAACCCTAATCCTCCACTATAAATACAACACTTCTAAGCCCCATTTTCACTTTCCAAACCCTTTAAACACGCACAAATCCTCTCTAAACACACTATAATTCCTTGATTTTGAGTAGAAAGTTCAAGGTCAAACAAAGTGAGTTCTAGCTTACTTCCTTCTCCTATCTTGCTTATTTATTCTTTTATTTCAGTTGGATAACCTCTAGGAAGGTTTTCACAAGTTTGCTTGGGCAAACTAAGGTGAAACCTCACCAAATTGGAGGTCCAAAGTGACTTATATTTTCTGATTTTGTTCATATTGTTGAAACTTCAATTTCTTCAACTTTTCTTGATCATTTCTTTTTCCACAAGGTTTGGAGCACCTATAGGAATGTTTCCACAGGTTTACCATGGTAAACCAAGGTGGAACAACACCATTTTAAGGTCCAAACTTTCTGTTTTGAAAGTAACTTTATTAACTTGAACAAAACTTAACTTTTTATGCTTGAATCTTGTACCTAGCAACCTCCTAAACCCATCAATGGTTGTGGAACTTGTTAGAGTCGATTCTTACAAATTTAGAGGTACAAACAACCTCTAAATTTTCTATTTTATTAGGGTTCAATACGACCCAAGTGTTGAAATCACATAAGTTTGCCATAGTTCATATGGTGAGACTTATGTTAGATGCAAGTGTGAACTTTGGATGCTTTGGCATTCCTAACTTGATTCCACACCTCACTTGATGTTTTTAGTTGATATTACAAGTGACTTACTAGTATCAAAGTAACATAGCCCCGTCTAGCCTCCGACACTTAGGATTACCTTTCCATGTCGTGTTGGCTCACCCGATTAAAGACTTACTTGGTCACTTGAACTTGTATTAGTTAGCTTCTTTTAATTCTTGTTATTCATGACCATCCGAATCATCCTTGTGATGATTTCATGTAGTTGTGAATCATACAATGAGGTTAAATCGGTCATGCTTAACTTGCATGATGTCTATGATGGACTTAGTTTTAGGATTTTAATATAACTATATGAACATATATATATATATATATATGTATGTATGTATGTATGTATGTATACACATATTTGGCCAAGTTTGCAATAATAATCGGTTAATGGTTATTCTTCATGAACTTAGGTTAACTTATCTACGATTCTAAGCCACTTGTTATCGATTTTAATGGACAATTTGGGACCCATGAAACCACATCTAACATAGTGTCATAAATGAGTGCTTAGAACTAGATAATACTTTTGCGAATACATATTTTTGTACATTAAATTCTAAATCCCAAACCTAACCACTCCATAAACATCATGCAATCTTACCACTTACCCTTTATTGATAAACAACTCGTCTCACACGGATAATCAGAAAACTTGTGCAATATTGTGAGTATACTCGAATCCTTTTTTACCGTTTTTACACTTTTTGGGTGCACTATGTTTACATATACAAAACACACTCAACATACATACTTTTATGCAATTATAGAAACAATCCAATACATGCTTACCAATATGTTATGCTTGATTCGTGTTTTCTGGGTGATTCTTATGTGATGAACTTGCCATTAACTTCGTACGAGCCTCCACTTAACATGTATAGCGCTATAGGAGTAACGCACCACCCGTGAATGTGAGGTCATGTTAAGTTTATACATTCATTATACTTGTGGTAATTAGAGGGTTGACTTGTAAATCACATGCCAGTTTATACGTTAATCTTGATAACTAGGTTTGCCATGTGGATTGTTCATTGTTCGTTTTATACTTATATGCTAGTACACCAATCTTGTATACTCGCCAATACTTTTGTATTGAACTATACTTTTAAACATGTTGCAGGATCATGATGATGATGATGACGATGCATGGAACTTAGTAGGATGCCTAGAAATGCATTTTAAACTTTTATACTTGTTGTATTGTAATTCATTTGTTTCAAATTGTTATATTTCTATTTCAAACAATGTAATTTGATTCTTTTAGCAATAAAATGAAATTTATCATTAAATACTTGTCACATTAGTGTTATGAAGTCTATTGCAATCTCGTTTCCGTCTCACTCCGATGTTTCCGCCATCGGTTAGGGTGTGACATATGTGAACATTTGCTTAACGATTTTCCAATGTACGCTCGGTAGTTGCCATGCCGAATCCACTCCCCCTTTCTTTTAATCGACATGTATGTTGAATAACTTTGGGGCCACTTCTTAATAAATTGTCCAATGTCATGCAACGCCACCTTTTGAATCCTTATGCCCGAACCTTCATCCCCAACTTTGTTGGTTGGAGTAATAAGTATGGGAGAAGGGTAGGGATGAACTTGGGCTTCTTTCGCCTCTGACTCATCTTCTGGTGTTATGTCTTCAGTTTGGTTTAAACATTCAGTTTCCTACTCCGGAAGATCCATAACCTCTTCCAGCACATCACCATCAACTATGGTACCATTAGTCAACATTTCTCGGTCTCTTCTAATTTGGGCCACCTCCTTAGATAGTTAACCAACCTGAATAACCAAAGCCTCAAATGATTTATCTCTTAGCTCGTCTTTCTTTTTCATTTCTATCATCATGTCCATGATTGCATCAAGCTTAGAGGTTACTGAATCTTGAAGCTCCTCATATGTCGGCTGAGGGTAGTCATGATAATAGTCATCATACTCCTCCTGGTAACTTGAGAAATGTGGCAATTCAGGTTCATAGTTGTTGTAACCCCGCTGTTGCTCATAATGGTAATACATCTCTGAATAGTACTATTCTTGATAATTTGGTGGTGGTGGTTTAACGTATGGATAATGTGAGGATGGACCTTTAAGATCTTCATAATCCGCCCTCCCATATCTGTACCATCCGAAGAGGGAGTCTTCTCCATCCTTGTATACTTGAACCTTCTCGTAGAAAACAGAGCATTCCTGCAATAGATGTTCTTGGCTCCTGCAACATTCACACGAGTCATCATCTACCCAATTCATAATAAAAGAGGTGCCTGCAAAACATGTACCTGCACAGACAAGCTCGACTACCCAAAGTATAATCAAAGAAATATATGAAAGAAAACTAAAAACTACTCAATATGAACAAATCGAACAAGCCATGAAATACTAAGGGCACTAGCTCCCCGGAAATGGCGCCATTTTAACAGAACGTGTCGTCCCGATCAGTCAAGAGCCCAATTAACCTAGGGAGCTAGGGTAAGTCAAGTATCGTATCCATGAAGAGCATGTGGTCAGTATCACACTAGTTGTTCGATTGTCTTAACTATTTACAAACAAGTGTACAAATTACTTATGAAGCTTGCTAATTTTCTTTGTTTGTTTGGTTGGTTGAAAAAGGTGTCGGAATAAACCGACAAGTTACTATTAACTATAAAAGCATTGATGATGTTAATTATTGCAAAAAAGTGGATTACTTGATTGGAAACAAGAATTTGGAACAAGGATCACACCCGGTTCGATAACTGCAAAACCTAGGCTTCCTACACGTTTTAACTTGGTTCAGTTGCATATAGTGATTAACGAATTTAGTATCACGTGGCTTAGGTGCCAAGTGCTATCAACATCATAGACAACGGACCGCAATGCACTTCTTTACCAAGAACATGTAAATCCTAACCTAAGATAAGGCATAATTGCACATAACCATTTCACAAAGTCAAATTTTATCATCACTCGACAATTCATGAATTCGAAACAAATGCAAGACAATTATAAAAGGTTTCAAATACTAAACAACTTGTCACAAAATCAAACTAAACACAAATGTATAAACCCTAGAATTCTTACAAAAATCTACACTGGGTGAAACCGAGGAGACTAGCCACTCATGGTTGAAGGAACGCGATCACCGGATGACGAACACGAATACCAAGCCATGACCTTGTGTCTTGGAGGAATGATGAAGTTTAGGGTTTGGATGGTGAGTGTGGATGGATGAGGATGATGATGATGGTGATGGTGATGGTGGATTAGGGTTAGAAATGTGATTGATGATGAGTTAGGGGTTAGGGAGGTTTGAGGAAGGTTAGAGGTGAAGGAGATGATGAAAGATGGCTCCAAGTTGGTAAAAAAATGTTCAAAAACTCGTAACCCCCATCAAAAGACCCAAAAATTGGGTTTTAGTTCGTCCAAAAAACGCAAAACAAAGGAAATTCAGAAAAATGCACTTTCTGGAGGGAGTCGCCGACGCCCCCTAGAAATTGCATTTTCTGCTGATGCGTTAACTTGCTGCCTACGCGATTTCTTGACGACGGGGTGCGTCGCCGACGGCCATGGGGAGTCGCCGACGCCCCCTGTAGGGTATATTTTCTGGTTTTCTCATTTCTCGCATTTCCGGATGATCCCGTTCGCTCCCGGTGCTCTGAATAGGTCTCGAATAGCTCCTTAAACTCCGTTAGACCTTCAAAACACAATTCCAATCAAAAGTAGGCTATTCGAAACTAAAAGTTACGTACAAACATAAACTTAAACATAAAGGAACACCGGTTTTCGACCACGCATCAGATACTAGATGAATTGATTATAAGGTATTCTCACTTTTCTAGTGAACTTGATGACTATGGGGTTATTCTTTCTCTTGACGAGAAAAATGAGAAATTTTTGGATGATTTCCCATCAAATTGGAAGGTTCACACACTATTAATGAAGGAGACCATGTAACTGGATACATTGATAATTGATTAAATCATTGGAAAAATACAATCATATGGAAAAGATGGCAACTGGTAACAAGCGATAGGTTTATTATCTAGGGATGTATTTTGCCAAGTCTTCTAGTTCGAGTGGTTATGCTTTATTTCCAGAGGGTGGGTTTCAGATGAGTGATTGAAATTAGATTAGTTATGGCGGTTCTGGGTGTCAATCTTGTTTCATTGCTCCAACTTTAAAGAGTTCTTCTCAAGTTTCTTAGATGTTAATATTAAAGTTTTTGAAGATCAAATGACTTTATTCACAACTTTTCTAACTTCATATGAAACATTTAATTGCTGATAAGATCACAAATTTAAAAGTGTTTCATGAAGATTATGACCAGGTTCACCAGGATGATCTTAAAGAAACGGATATTCAGTGACAAATGGCAATGCTCACAAAAAGAGCTAAAATATTTCTTTATAGAACTGGTCGGATTCAAATTAGTGGTAACAACAAGACTAGGATTATGTTCGATGAGTCAAAGGTGAGATGCTACAATTGTCAAAACTATAGACGTAATCTTCAGGATTTACCCAACCAAGTGCTCCTAAACAACAAAACTAGAATCAAAGCAAGAATCAAAATCAAAAAGCTACTTCTTCATCCACTACTCTAGTATCTTAGCAAGATAATGCTTTTGATTAGAGTGCTCATATGGAGGATGTGATCGTCAATCAAGAGTTAATGGCTCAGATTTCACACAAACCGGTTTTGGTAGATTCTAACCCTTTTGATAGATAGCGTTCTAAATGTTTTGAGTTTTTCGGAAAATTAACATATATTAGGAACACAACCTTAATCTTTTATCAAATAAGAAAATAAGAAGTAAAAAAGAAAATGAGAGAATAATAAAAGAATTGAAGCATATAATAGGAATTGTTAAAGTTAAAATGTAAAGCTATTGATCAAAGGGGTTTAATTGATGAATACTATGTTGAATACAATAATAAATGTGCAGAGTAATCTAAAGCCCAAAGTAATTTACTTAATCTTAAAGGAAAAATGAATTTTTTTTATAGTTCATCGTTTAATTTCGATCACAATATTAGTTCTCAAATTCCAAATAAAACTACTGAGGGTTTACACTATAACTTTGTGCAACCTCCTTTCATTGAGAACTATACTTCCTCACCAAAGGAAAATGAAATCACAAATTTTGTTTCTCAAACACCAAAGGTTTTTGATTCGGTAATTGTAAATGCTTGTAATAATTTGAAAAATGATATTGGTGTAGTGAAGAAAGTTTGTAAAGATGGAGAGGCTAGTGATGTGATGAAAAATAAAGAATGTGGTTCGAATAAAATTGAACTTTCTTTGACTCATACTGTTGTTTCTCAAAAGGTAACAAACACGAAATTTGTTGATTTGAATGCTTGTGTTGTTATTGAACAAGAAGATAGATCTAATGACTAATGAGTTGAAAGTTATTAATAATCAAAATATCATTCGTGATAATTGTATATTAGAGGCCCTAATGTTGTGAGTTTTTACATGCTAAAACATTCTACTAAATTGTTTTGTGAGTGTGATTTTTGACTTGGAAATGTTGATCCATACAAAATTGATAAGATTTTCTATGTGACTGAAAAACCAAAGTCTAAAGTTAAAAAGAGTGAAAATGAAGACTTTAAAAGAGAAGTAAAAAGGTTTCGTTTGTTAAAGGAGGAGTGATTTAGAATGAAGTAAAAAAAACTTTGAAAATGAACCAAATGATGTGTTTGTTAATAAGAAAAATTTAAAAGAGAACAAAAACCAATTTTGATAATCAAGCTTCATCATCACATGCCACTACATCCGAATGTGTTGGTCAAAAGGCTAAATCTTCATCATTTCACAAAGCTCCAATCTAAAAAGATCTTTTAATTGTGGAATAGCTAGGTGTACTATGGCCGACTGTGTTTATAAGTCAAATTAAAAGATTGTTGCAAAGCCTACATTTGTTAAGTCAGAAAATGGCACTTTTGTCAAATTTCCTAAAAACAAAGAAAAGAAAAGAAAAGTGAAACAAAAAGCTAAAGTTAAAAAAATCAAGAATAGATTCATTTGAAACAGTTGAATAAGTAAATGTTGAACAACAAAGAAAACTTGTTAAGGGGTCTAAATTTTAGAAAAGAAAAACACAAAATCAAAATATGATTGTGTTAGTGCATATTCCGTGTGTTCGCCACTGTGCGAATAGGCTAGATAGAGTGTTTGTTGAATATTGTATAGATACGAGTTAGAAACGAACACATGAGACTTTGGAGAGGACGAGAGCAGGTTCGTACGAATGAGACTCATTAGTACGGATGAAGCTCATCCGCACCGATGAAGGTCATCCGCACGAATGACTTAGTTTGCTCCAAACCCACATGTATATATAGTGTCATGTGTTTATTAGTTGATAAGTTTTGGGAGTTTGGTTGGAGAGATGCTGATGCTCTCTCTAGCTTGTCAATGATGTATGCTCTTTCGGTATTAATGGAATCCTTCTACTTTTGACTATTCTTATGGGAATTCTACCGAATTAACTTTAAATCGATACCGGCTGAACAACAACGATACTCGCGGTACAAATGTTCATTTTTACGATTACCAATTTCTAAAAGTTGTTTTACTTTTTTGAGAAAGTGTGTTTTTTTAAATCATTTTGTTTGTTAGTAAATAAAAATGGTTAATTAACGCGTTCATGATCGCCCATCTAGAAAATGAGTGTGTGTGTTCGTGTTCGTTCGTTAACATTCAAAATGAACAATTTACAAGGGTAAGCAAACAAACTTGAATTAATATTAACGAACATAAACGGACGACTATAAATAAACGAACATAAAGAACATTTAGGAACACAAATGAACAACGAAACATATATTTATATTCGTCTCTTTAACTAAATGAACAAAAGGAAGTGTTCATGTCCGTTCATTATTATATAAACGAACTTCCATACGAAGGATGCCCAAACGATTCATTACGTTCAGTTCATTTACATGCGTAGAGGGTACACCAAAAAATAAACAACGTTTATTTATCTTTTGGAAAAAAGTTATATGATTATTATTTAAAAACAATTATAAATACTTGATATCCTAGTATAAGAAAAAGTTTTAAAACGTTTTTAAAAACATTTATGTGAAAAAGAAATGTTCTTTGAAAACTAATTAAACATTACGTTTTTTAGATAAGAAAGAAAGGTTAAGTAAATAATAAAAATAATTTCTTTCTTATTTAAAAAGAATGTATTTTAACTTTTTTTTTAAAAATCATTTTCTTGTTCATATAAAATGTCTTTTAACCCTTTTACTATGAAAAAAAAACTTTATAAGTAATGATGTTATAAACGGCTGAATATGACAAGTTTTAAATTGATTTTCTAAGAAGAGTATAAAAATTAAGAAAGCGGGGTATATTTAGGCTACCCCAATTAATAATAATACAATACCAACAATAGAAAGTAAACACAATTTTATTATTTTACGAAGATAGAATAGGTTTATTTTGTTTTCAAAAATAAAGCGTAAAAGATTTGATATCTGGTTAGGAATTGACTATTATTTTGTTTTTTGAAAAAGAGTAAATTGCCACAATTGTTCCTGAGATTTAGGTCTGTTTGTCAGTTTCATTCAAAAAAAAATTTTTTTTTTTTTGTCAAATAACTCTTCACCTTTGGCATTTTTTGTCATTTTCATCCAAACCACTAACTTAGATTACTTTTCTGTTAAGTTGAAAGATATTTGGATGAAACTGACAAATATAAAACTTCAGGGACAATTTTGGCAATTTACTTAAATTCTTTTTAATTTCTTTTATTTAATTAATTTTGTCACATATATATAAAACATAATATACATGTAATTCTTATAAAAAAATAATAGTTTTGTCACATAATTTTTATAAATTTTCATCCAACCACTAACTCAGTTATTTTTTTTTTTCCATTAAGATGAAGGATCTTTTAAATTTTATAAAGTAAGACAAAAATTAATTTCAAATTTTTTTATATACATCAGTTTTATAAAAATAAAATCTATTTCAACCTCTAAATTTTATAAAACTAAAATACTAGTGACCTTATAGAAAAAAAGTCAAATAAACAAATCTTATCATATGTACCAAACAACGTATCGTTACCAAACCTTAAAATTACACATCAAATAGTAAGTATAATGCCATGAACCAAAAGTTTTTTTAGCCAAACCACTCGGAATAAATATTAGTTAGTTAGGCCATCCATAGTCATAAAGCCCCTTTGTGCGCATTATCCGACACGTGTCGTGACACGTCACACAAGGGCTTTATGGGGCGTTATGTCACTTGAGCCCGTAGTCATAAAGCCCCTACATCATCATTACTCAATTAATTAATTTACAATTTTTTTAATTAATTTCTAACTTTTTTAAATTAAAAACTATTACATTAAATAAAAAAATAAGTTTTTTAAAGTTATTTTACAATTACTAAAACTGCCATATTTTTAAACTTATAAATAAGAGAAAAACAAGTTTTAAAAACCAATTTTAGATATTTGAGAAAATGAAGGGACTAAATATGTATAAAGCAAAAACTTTCAAGAACCATTTTAAAAACCTCCTGTCTTCTTCTCCAAGTTTTAAAAACATCATGTCTTCTTCTCCAAATTTCCGGCGAGTTTGCGGCCGACTTTCCGGCAAAAAAAAAATACCGCCTCCTATGTCTTCTTGTCCGATTTGCAGGGACCAAATGTGTATAAAACCAAAAACATTGAAGAACCATCATGCCGCGAAGGTGATGGCGGTGCCATCTTTTTTTTGAGTGATAAAGCCCCTCGTCGCGGTGTGGGTCGCCATCCGGCGCTATGTTTGGCTTTTTGGGGCATATAGCACCCACTACATGTGCTCTTACCCTCATAATCTTAATTAGATAAATATTTTATTTCTGCCAACATATTTCTTGGGTGCTCAACACATTTAAAAAAAATGTAACGTTTTAAAATTTTTTCTATCTGTACACTTGATTAAATACTAAAAGTTGTAATCGATTGTTATGTGCTGCACACCATTGACATTTATTTTATATATCGTTTTCTCTTTATGAAACTGATCTATATAAAAAACTTGATATTAATTTCTGTCTTAATTTATAAAATTTAAAACATCGTTCAGCTTAACAGAAAAAATAAACTAAGTTAGTGATTTGGATGAAAATTTATAAAAATTATGTGACAAAACTATTAATTTTTTTATAAAAACTGCATGTATATTCTGTTTTATATATATGTGAAAAAATTAATTAAATAAAATAAATTAAAAAGAATTTGAGTAAATTGCCAAAATCATCCCTGAGGTTTTATATTTACCAGTTTCATCCAAATATCATTCAATTTAACATAAAAGGTAAACTAAGTTAGTGGTTTGGATGAAAATGTCAAAAAATACCAAATGTGAATGACTGTTTGGCACAAAAAAAAACATTTTGGATCAAACTGGTAAACATGCCTAAAACTCAGAGACAATTTTTGCAATTTACTCTTTCAAAGATAAAACGTAAAAGATTTGGTATCTGGTTAGAAATTGACTAGAAATAGTAAACAAAGCAAATATTCTTTGGTGTCTTGATATAGATTAATGAACTTTTACATTTATAAAATATATATTCCTCATTTTAAAACCAATTTAATAACAAAGAATCAAGATTTAATCAAATATATTAAATATAGCCTTAGGTAATAAAGTCTAAGTTTGAGTACTCAAGACTCAATATTTAGGTACATAGGGGAGGCGGGGTGGGAAGCCTTTTCAGCGTGATGGAAGTTTTCAACGAGTGATGGTCAACAAACTCTCACCGCCACATACAAGTATAACGAGTGATAAAAATGTGTGCGTGATAAACTTCACGCGTTATGGGATATTTTGTGATAAATGGGTGTGAGGGGGTGTGAGGGTTTATTGTTGGGTGTTGTGATTGATGACCATTGCCACTAAAAAAGGTTGTGAGTGATGGAAAAATGGTTGATGACATGGCGAAACTTGATTGGGTGTTGTGAGTGATGAGTGATGACCACCCCCACCCCCCCCCCCCCCCTTAGCAGTTGCCATCAACGGTAGTAGAGGCTTTGTGCCTTTTAGGAGACCAGAATTCAATTCATAGCATTAGGTAAATTTGGTGTAATTTAAAAGTATGGATTACGTAACCTTTGTGGTTCAAAAAAGTGTACTTAAACAGTTGAAGCATAATTTTAGGGTTTTCAAAAAGGAAAAAAAAAAAGCTCCATGATAATTGTCAAGCTCGAGCTCGGCTCGGGCTCAACTTGTTTAGTATTTATTAATTATAATTATTGTTATACATATAATTTAGTTATTTTTTTAAATATTTATATAAATGGTAAATATTATTATTTACATATATGTTTAATATATTAATAAAAAAATATATAAAAAGAAAGCTCGTTAAGGCTCGCGAGCTCGTTTACTAAACGAGCTTGTTTTTAGGCTCGGGCTCGAGTTCGAGCTTGTTTAAGCTCGGCTCGTTCGAGCTTTTTTTCGAGCCGAGCTCGAGTAGCTCGTGAGTAGCTCGTCCATTTGTATTATTTATATTATTTTTATTTAGTATACTATTTAATAGATAATAAACGAGCCTAAAAAGTATATTATTTATATTATTTTTATTTAATATACTAATTAATAGATAATAAACGAGCCGAGCCCGAACCGAGCTCGAGCTTGAGAAAATACAAACGAGCCGAGCTCGAGCCCGAGCTCTCATAAGTTAATCGAGCTCGAGCTTGAGCCTGGTCGGGCTCGGGCTCGGCTCGTTTGCACCCCTAAATACTGCATGTGCCATACAAATAGAACTGAAGACACAAAGACATCTACACCATGATCATTCTCTAGTTAACTGGACTAATATCTATTTAATTCAAATTATTTTGTTTATATCTCTTTTTCACTAGGAAAATTGGCTTATTTGCATGATTGCCATCTGGGATTTGAAACAATATATAACTTAGTTAAAACAGAGTACATGATATTTATGGAGTTTTATACAATGTCATCCTCATGCAGCTCCTGTATGTAACAGGCTGCGATACAACTGATGTTAACCTCAATCTCATTGGTTGTTTTTACATTAGATTTGATTACATGTTACCATTTCTTATCATTATATGCTGTTTAGGTTCATCGACCGTAAAAAAACCTGCTATTCATATCACTC
This sequence comes from Helianthus tuberosus, assembly GCA_030545235.1. NCBI lineage: Eukaryota > Viridiplantae > Streptophyta > Magnoliopsida > Asterales > Asteraceae > Helianthus > Helianthus tuberosus. The sequence goes on from CM060399.1 coordinate 114,500,551, forward strand.
GAGTCTTCAAAAGCAACAAGCAAACTTGGCAAGTCACAGTATGCATTAACGAAAAAGATCATTTTGCAATATATATCAAGAAATTCCAACTTAGCGAACCATATTTCTGAACTCATTGTACATTCAAGCAACAAGAAAAGTGTAACTTGAATACTAGATTTACCTTTTTAGCAAAATAAGAAACAGTATAACCCCATTTCTTATTCTCCCACGAACCCAAAACAGATCCCTGAGCAGAAACCGACGAATTAACATCATCATCATCATTAACATCAACTACAGAAGGTCTATCATTTAACAAAAAGCTCGACCCTTTACCATACGGCGAATCATCATCAACAACCCGATCCATATTACCATTCTCCGGTACACTAACTGAAACCAAACTGTTCACATACTTCTCACCCGACGAACCCATAAACCTATAATCCACAGGCAATGACTTGATTCACTTAAATCTAGCAGCCGCTGCAACAGTGGCCATTGCCATTATTTCACAAACCAGATCCTTCACTTTACCTCTTCCACTTTATCTAACTAACCTAACCGGCTAAATTACCTCAAATTCACACTAAGTTAACCACAAATTCACCTTCAAACACGAAATTAAACACAAATTATCGATTCCACAGCTACTGAAACTGAATGTAACCCTAGAAATCATCAAAATTACCTCATTTCACCAGATCTGTGGTCTGAATTCAACAAATACAGTTAACGAACAGAGAAATGAACTTCCGAAACAATAAATTAGCAAATTTGTGAACATAAACCCTAGTATATGAATAAGATTACCTGGTCCAAAGTCACATGGAGAGAGAGACGATGCCATTTTGCTTTACTGCTTTTTCTTCTTCTTTCCCTCTCTAAACACACATTATTGTCCTGATAATCACCCTTATTTGACAAATGCTTGACCACTGGAACACACCTAAGTGGAAAGCAAAGTCTTTAAGAAACAAAGAAATTAGAAGAAGGGCAACCGGCGGCAAACATACACTAGGATCTCAATCCTATGTGACCATGAAAAGAAAAGCGGTAAAAATTGTTAATTTCCCTCTTTTGTTATATATATATATATATATATATATATAGGGAGGGGCTCATGCGAGAACCACCCTTATTGTGAGAACCGCGAGAACCAATGTGAACACAACCTAAAATAGCTAAAAAAACCTAACCCCCACCCCCCCCCCCCCAAAAAAAAACCTAAACCCCCCACCCCCCCCCCCCAAGCTAAAAAAAACCTAACCCCCCCCCCCAAAAAAACCTAAACCCCCCTCCCCCACCCCCCAAAAACCTAAACCCCCCCCCCCCCACCCCCAAGCTAAAATGCTAAAAACTAAACCCCCAAAAAACCTAAAAAAAATCTAAAAAAATCAAAAAAAAATCCAAAAATTTTTTTTTGATTTTTTTAATATTTTTTAGGTTAAAATCGCTACTTTTCGAAGCCAAAAAAATTTTTTTTTTTTTTTTTTTTAAAAAAAAAAAAATTTCTTTTTGGTTCGAAAAGCAGCGATTTTAACCTAAAAAATATTAAAAAAATCAAAAAAAAAATTTTTTTGTGATTTTTAGGCATTTTTGGTGTGTTCACATTGGATCTCGCGGTTCTCACAATAAGAGGTGGTTCTCGCATGATCTTCTCCCTATATATATATTATGTCAATATTATCATTTTTATTAACTTCCAAATTCTACAGGAAAGGAAACTTGGGCGTGAATTGACTGTTCGTGAAGGGTGGAAGCAATCACATTGCAGGAAAGGAAGTCGACCATTGGATAAATATCTAAGTTGTAGCAGTTCACTACTTTTGGACGTTGATTCGGAAGGGGACGCTTAAGAAGAAAATCTTGTATGGGTTGATACTAGGGCAGAGGAGACTTGGGTATGTCAATTGATTAGTAAATCTGAACAAAGTATTTAACGAAGTTTATTACAATGAAATTTGTATAATATAATTATGTGTTTATCCCATTAGGTTAAATATGAAGGTTTTCTTGAGGATAAGTATGGGAAAGAACGTAATAAACATCCAAAATTTGACGAAGACTTGTGGTCACGAGCTGAGGGCAAGAAGAAAGGAAAAGTGTACGGGTTAGGCAATGATAGTGACCCGTGTGTACATAGCAGAGAAGACCCTGAGGTATTTTTAATCCTTTTAGACTAATAACTTTTGTGCAATTGTATCATTTCCCACTGTTATTATGTTTGTTTGGTTGAGATGCTTGTTTTTTATTGTTAGGTTTGACGCTCTTAAATTAGTGAGAATGTTAAGGAATTTCATAATGATTTGATTACACCTTTTTATGGGTTGTTTCATACAAAAAAATGTTTTTAAAATTAGGTATAATTTCCTTCTTAATATGTAAACAAACTGGAACATGCTATCTAGCTTCTAGCACTTGAATTGTAGCTCACAGTTGTATTTTGTTTTCTTTGCAATCAACTTGACCCATTATTAGTTTTCGTTAATTCTGATTTCTTGATTCTATTCATTGGTTATTTTGTAGATTGAAAAGTTGAACTTAGTTATCAAGGAGCTCGTTAAGGAAACAGATGAAGACAAAGAAAAGTTCAATGGAATTATTGCGGGGTTGTTGGCTGACAAAGAAAAAGATAAGGTGGATAAAGATGCGTTGCTTGATAGGATGTCACAAATTGAAGCAATGTTAACAGCTGCAGTTCGAAGACAGGCTATAAACACTTAGTTTTGAATGTTTAGATGTTTATCTTATTACGATAAATTTAGTTAGTTTATATTTTAGTTGGGATTTTTTATATGCTTTTGAAAACAAGATTTTTATATAATTTTGGGATTTTATGAGACTTTTTTTATATTATTTGTAGTTTTATTGACATGTAATTTTGATGAAAATAGCAGGGAGAAAAGAAATCTGAATTAAAAACCAATATTCAAATAACCAGTATGGTAGCAAATAAATGGTAGCAAATGGTTGCAATTGTGTAAAAAATGGTGGCTAAATGGTGGCAATATCATGGCTAAATGGTATCAAAACTCGTGAAAAATGATGACTAAATGGTGGCAGTATAGGTGGCTAAATGGTATTAAAATGTGCAAAAACAGATGGCTAAATGGTGGCAATATCGGTGGCCAAATGGTGGCAATATCGGTGGCTAAATGGTATCAAAACTACAAAAATTGATGGTTAAATGGTGGCAAATCAGTGGCTAAATGGTATGAAAATGCGTCACAACTAGGTGGCAAACTCGGTGGCAAACAAGACGGAGCGTAGCAAATATGAAGTGGTGGCAAATAATTTTGACCAAATTTGTGGTGGTAAAATAAGGTAGCAAAATATAAAAATGGTGGCAATTTGGTGACATTAGGGCAATTGACACGGGTGTTTTTGGCACCGTATTTTCGGTGTCAAACTGGTGACAATAAGCAAATTGCTACCATTTTGTAACCAAAATTTACATGACAAAAACCATGTTTTCCAATAGTGACATTTACAAGATGGGGGAATAGTGTCAGGCAGCTGTCTGGTACTCCCCCAATGGACCAACACGTTTATTGTTTTATATTCATTTTAAAATTATGTTTTAGCCCCCAACTCAAACTAAAATTACGCTTTTTGTCCCCATCTCAAAATTATGATCTTGCCCTCAATTCAAAATTACGACTTTGCTTGGCACTCTCCCATTGGACCAACCAGTTTATTATTTTATATACATTCAAAAATCACGTTTTTCTCCCTTTTAAAATTACGGTTTTGTCCCTCTTTAAAATTACGGTTTTGTCCCCAGCTCAAAATAAAATTACGATTTTGTCCCAGCTCAAAATTACGATTTTCCCTCCATTCAAAATAAAATTGTGGTTTTGCCCTCAGCTCAGAATTACCTTTTCGCCCCCAGTTCAAAATAAAATTTTGTTTTTGCCCACAGCTAAAAATTACGATTTTGCCCTCTGTTCAAAAATGTGATTTTTCCCCTTTTAAAAAATTGTGATTTCGCCCTCATTTCAAAATTACGTTTTTCCCAGTTCAAAATAAAATTATGTTTTTGCCCCCAATTCAAAATTGCGATTTTGCCATCGATTCAAAATAAAATTGTGCTTTTGCCTCCAGCTTAAAATTACGCCTGTGCCCTTAGTTCAAATTTATATTATGTTGTTACCCCAAGTTCAAAATTACGAATTTGCCCCAGTGAAAATTCACAATTTTTTCCCTGGGTCAAATTTACAGTACTGCTATTACTTTAGCTTTTGACAAATTACGATTTTACCCCAGTAAAAAAATACAACTTTCCCTCAGTTAAAAATTACAATATTGCCATTGTTTTAGTTTTTTTAATCAAAACTATAAAAATGTTTTGTTTTAATTGATTGACTCGATTTAATTGTTTTTCGTGTCAATGAGCTAACTAACACTCGCTCATTATTCGGCCATCGCCCCGCAACGCGGCCAGGGCAACACCTAGTTATTTATACAAATTATAATTAAAAATGAATATTTTCAACATATACATTTTCAAGATGATGATGTCATTGGGTAACGCTTTTGGTAAATGGTTAGCCACTTTTGGCGGCAACTTTGGACTTTTGTTTTTTTTTTTTTCTTTTTTCATATAATAGTTATTTATAGGTGATGCTAAATTACAATTTTATCCCAGGTGTAAAATTACGATTTCGCCCTCGATTCAAAATAAAATTATGCCCTCAGTTAAAACAATACAATTTTGTCCCCAGTTCAAAATAAAAATATGGTTTTGCCCTCAGCTAGAGTCCTGCCAAATTACAATTTGGTTCCCAGTTTAAAATTACGATTTTGCCCCCAGCTAAAAATTACGAATTTGCCCGCAGCTAAAATATTACTATTTTGCCCCATTTCAAAATAAAAAAAAATTAGTTTTGCCCTCAATTCAAAATATTATTTTACCTCCGCTAAAATTTGCAATCTTGCCATCGTTTTTTTTTTCCTTTGGCAAAACTATGTTAGTGTTTTATTTTACTTTGTTGACTTAATTTTGTTTTTATTCTTGCCAAAAAGTTGCCTAGCACTCACTAATTGGTCCTGACAAATTATTGTTTTGCCCCCAACTCTAAGTTACACGTTTGACATCGTTTTAGTTAAAAAAAAATTTATCATAACTATGGTACTGCTTTTCTTTAATTGGTTAACTTGATGTGTCTTCTTTGATATCGTGTTATAGATAGCATGTATAACTAACCGACATAAAGGCGTACATGTTATTAACCTAAGAAATACTCGGTTTAGCGCCCCGCAACCCGGGCAGCGCATAACTCTAGCTGTCTAACACTGGCTCATTAGTACTGAAAAATTACAGTTTTGCATTGAGCTCAAAATTACGGTCTTATCATCGTTTTTTTTTTCACAGCAAAATTATAATAATCTTTTTTTAATTGATTGAGAATTATTCGGCCATTGCCCCGCAACGCGGGCAGGGCATCTACTAGTTATATTTCCAGCATATACAAAAACCAAATGGGGGAATAGTGCCAGGCAGCTGCCTGACACTCCCCCATTGGAGCAACACGTTTATTGTTTTATATCCATTTTAAAATTACGTTTTTGCCTGTAGCTCAAAATAAAATTAAGCTTTTTGTCCCCATCTCAAAATTACGATCTTGCCCTCAATTCAAAATTACGACTTTGCATGGCACTCTCCCATTGGACCAACCAGTTTATTATTTTATATCCATTCTAAAATCACGTTTTTTTCCCTCTTTAAAATTACGGTTTTGCCCCCAGCTCAAAATAAAATTACGCTTTTGTCCCAGCTCAAAATTACGAATTTTCCTTCCATTCAAAATAAAATTGTGGTTTTGCCCTCAGCTCAGAATTACCTTTTCGCCCCCAGTTCAAAATAAAATTTTATTTTTGCCCCCACTTAAAAATTACAATTTTGCTCTCTGTTCAAAAATGTGATTTTTCCCCGTTTAAAAATTGTGATTTCACCCTCAATTCAAAATTACGTTTTTTCCTCAGTTCAAAATAAAATTATGTTTTTGCCCCCAACTCAAAATTACGATTTTGCCATCGGTTCAAAATAAAATTGTGCTTTTGCCTCAAGCTTAAAATTATGATTGTGCCCTTAGTTCAAATTCATATTACGTTGTTACCCCAAGTTAAAAATTACGAATTTGCCCCTATGAAAATTTACAATTTTGCCCCAGGTTCAAATTTACAGTACTGCCATTACTTTAGCTTTTGTCAAATTACGATTTTACTACAGTCAAAAAATACAACTTTCCGTCAGTTAAAAATTACAATATTGCCATTGTTTTAGTTTTTTTTATCAAAACTATAAAAGTGTTTTGTTTTAATTGGTTGACTCGATTTAATTGTTTTTCGTGTCAATGAGCTGATTAACACTCGCTCATTATTCGGCCATCGCCCCGCAATGCGGGCGGGGCACCAGCTAGTTTGATTCACAATTATCATGTAGTTTTTTTATTAACAATCTGATTCACCCTACTAATTACATATTTGATTTACCAAAGCTGATTGGAATTAATAATAATATTATCAAGGGGTCACCTGCGTTTTATCAAATTTTTGTTCATATATTGAACAAATTCCAAGAAAAAATATATTGATATAATAGATTTTAAGGCAAAGGAATCATAATAGTGGGCAAATGCAAACCGTGATTATAGAGGTGTCTCTGAGAATTCACATACATTGTTCGATCTTGAAAAAATGTGCCCTTTCGTTATGTTTTGTTATTATTTAAAAAAATCAAATTAGTATTGGGTTCAACAAACCTAATTCCAAGTGAGCTAAATTTTAAACCATAAAAATGATTTGTAAATGGGCCTATATTGAAAGTGCTATGTGTTTACTATTTAGAAAAAATAACATATACGTATCGGATTTTTTTTTAAATCGCATGCCCCTCGAAATCGCGTGCCTTGTGCGGAGGTCCTCCCCGCACACCATCAAAGCCTCACCGTGAACATAGAACAACTTTCAAGTTTACTCGGATTTGTAATCTTTTACCACAACCTTGAATCTATCTATAAGATATGTGAAGTGTTAGAAATCTGTCTTCTTTTTAATCAAACATTTAACGGGTATGTTTGTATATAGTTTCATGCCAAAGCTTCACTTAATTTACTACTAGAATAATGACTTTCACTGTGGCAGCTTTCATCAATAGACTACTAAGTCAGTGACTACCAACGGATATATCAAATTAAAAAAAAAAAAACCATGATGGAAACTTTCATCAATAGACGACTTAACTACCAACAGATATATCAAATTAAAAAAAAACCATGATTGAAACTTTCATCAATTACTAAGTCGGTGACTACGAACGGATATATCAAATTAAAAAAAACCACGATTAGAATGTCTAAATACTTGTTGGTAATATTGATGGATCATCGAGAGATTGATAGATTACCCAACCACATAAAAAAGATTATAGTTTTTTTTTTTTTTTGAGTAAAACTGCTAAAATGGCCGCTGAGATTTGGTCACTTTAGTCTAAAACTCAAACCTTTTGAATTTGGGTCTCTGTGGTTTCTATTTTGTTGTCATTTTCATCCAAAAGCAAAATTTGGTTAGATTTTTCAGTTAATATCCAGTTTTTTTTGTCTTTTTTCCTTCCTTTTAATGAATGGCAAAATTGTCAGATTTTTTTAATTGTAATAATAAAACGTTAAAATACCATTTTTCCCTCCATTAAAAGGGAGGAAAAGATAAAAAAAAAAAAAAAATTGGATGTTAACTTCAAAATCTGACCATATTTTGATTTTGGATGAAAATGGCAACAAAATTGAAATTATAGGAGCCCAAATTCAAAAGGTTTAAGTTTTAAATTAAAGTGTCAAAAGTAAATAAATCTCAGAGACCATTTTAACAGTTTACTCTTTTATTTCAAATTCCCCGATGACTTGTCAAAATCATGGAAGGAATAGCAACGAAGATTTTGAAAATATTAAAGAATAAATATATAAAACTCGTTAAAAATAATAGCTTTTGAAGGATTTCATTAAAGGTTTTTCAATATTTTATGGGGAATATTTTTTCACATTCTATTGTGGTGGAAAGTTCCTACATTTACGCATAGATTACCAACGAATTAGTCCATTGGTGGAAATATTACGTTTTGTAGTATTTTGATGTATATTCATGATATTCACTTACCCAACTACGAGTTGGTTTATGTGAGTGAATAAGCTCGTATAGAAAATATTCGATTGCACGTGGGGCACATGTGAAATCACACATTGTTTGTGCGTTATCCATCATGAAAGTCTTTGATCTTCATTTAAATAGAAACCATTGTAATTATTCTAGATTATCCTTAATTGTAGATAATAATTATTTAATTTAAATTATTAAATATTAATTAAATTAATATAAATCTTTTATACAAAAATAACATCTCATAACCTATAACCTGTTTTGCCACATATATTCGGTAATATTATTGTGAAAGAATCGAAACCGACCCGAAAGAAAAAAAACAAATTAGAAGTTAGATAGAATTTATTTTTAATATAAATAATAACTAGGTTATAACCCCGTGTTACACACGAGTTGAATAAATAAATTTTATATATTAAATAATAAAACAATATATCTTTAAAAACATCCTTTATTGCACGGGTTGAATACATGTAATTTTATATATTAAATAATAAAAAGTTATATCTATAAGAAACATATTGTACGGGTTGAATAAATGTAATTTTATATACCAAATAATAAAAAAAGTTATATCTTTAAAACCACGTGTATTACATGTGTTGTTATATCTTTAAAAACCCTGTGTAATACATGGGTTTATCTATTGTTAAAAAAATCTTTCTAAATCATTTTTTTATTATTTTTATCCATTAGTTTTTTTTAAATATAATTTTATTATTATTTGGTATATAAAATTATATTTATTCAAGCCGTGTAATACACGAGGGTTTTTAAAGATATAACTTTTTTTATTATTTGCTACATAAAATTAGATTTATTCAACCTGTACAATACACAGAGTTTTTTTTAAATATAAATTTTTAATTATTTAGTATAAAAATTTACATTTCTTTCACCCGTGAATACATAGGGTTTTTTAAAAATATAATTTTTTTATTATTTGTTATATAAAATTACATTTATTTAAACCGCACAATACACGAAGTTCTTAAAAATATAACTTTTTTATTATTTAATATATAAAATTCTATTTACTCAACACGTGTAATAAAAGAGGTTTTTAAAAATATTTTATTTTTTTATTTACTATATAAAATTACATTTATTAAACCCGTGTAATACACGGGGTTCTAACCTAGTGTTAAGTATATAAGGTTAGCATGAACAAATAGATACTTGCTCAACAAATATTCTGCTAGCTCACACCTTCGAAATCGCCAAGGTTTAATCCTTAAGAGATATAAGTATTTAAGTAAAAAAATTAGTCGTTCAAAAAAAAAAATTTGGCCCTTTACCACTTAGGTATTTATGGATTAGTGATTCATGTTGACATTTAGTTTGCACTTTTAAGTTGTCGATGACGATTAGATTTTCATCTAGCTTTCGACGTTTAATATCGGACTCCTGTGAAAAACTCAAAATGATATATATATGACCTGTCTTTTTTAATACTCATGTTATTTATTTTTACAATATCATATTCGACTTACAAAGCATATAACTTACAATACAAATAGATAACGAATTTGTACGTCTCTCTAAAAAATATATACAATGGATTTTATACCTAGCAATAACAAGGATCTCAAATGCCACTAATCAACATTCATTGTTAGCTAGCTTAAAAGCATAAATGGTTTTGATTTTTCATAATGGTAAACCAATAATATATGATAAAACAACCCATTACAATTAATCCAAACTAGTGATTTTTCCCCGCGCTTAGCGGCGGGCATTCGGTCGGTATTTATTCGGTTTGTTACGTTATCGACATTCGCTATAGTAATCAAAAGAGAAAACCTTACATCGATCGAAAACGATAAAAACGAATATCGATACTGCTACCATATAAACTTTAATGTTGTTTAGTTGGTATCAGTTTGGTTGGTTTGCGTTCGATATTTATTTTTTTCAACATTGCCATATAAACTTTAATGAAAATGGCTATTGTGCCGCTATTGTAACAAACCGAACCAAAACCGACTAAACAACATTTGTATCGGTACTTGTATTTATTTTATTGCTTTTACTTTTGATAAACTAAGATTATATCGCTACCATACCGTACCGAACAGAACAACCGTACTGGTATGTATTGATTTTTATGTTTTCTTGTTTAATAACAAATATCGTGCCGCTACCATAGTGAACCGAACTGAAACCAAAAGAACATAAATTCGGTACCGATATTTATTTTTGTTGTTTTCTTTCAATAAACTGACATCGTATTGCTAACGTACCGTACAAAACAACATCAGTACTGATACCTATATTCATTTTTATGGTTTTTGGTTTCAAAATTTTTTCATTAATACAACTCTATTTGTGATGATAAATGAATATCGGTATTAGTACCGTGACAACCTAGACTGATCAATACCGGTTCGAACAACATCGGTGTGGGTACCCGTGTTCGGTTTATCGTTTTTGGTCGATATAAAACACATATTGATTTCTATACCTAGTGCATGAATCGTTACGGTATTGTAACAAACCGATACCAATCAAATTCCCGCAGTAACGTATCTTCATAATGAGCGGGAAAATAACTTGGCATGCTAAAAAAATAAATAAACATAAATACATATTTCGGGGTGTTACAGTCTCCCCTACTTTAGGGAATTTTGTCCCGAAATTAAGTAGTAGACGTAACAAAGAGTTGTGGATATTTCGCTTTCATATCACTTTCGAGTTCCCAAGTAAACTCGGCGACACGTTTGCCTTCCCATCTAACCTTCACAATGGGAATGCGACTACGTCGAAGTTTCTTGGTTTCTCAATCCATGATTTCTACTGGCTTTTCCACGAAGTGCAGTGTCTCGTTTATTTGTAAGTCTTCAAGAGGTACATGAAGATTTTCTTCAGCTAGACACTTCTTGAGGTTTGAGACGTGGAAAGTCGGGTGTACGTTGCTGAGTTCAACCGGTAATTCGAGTCGGTAGGCCACTTTACCAATTCTTTCCAGAATCTTGAAGGGGCCCACGTAACATGGTGCTAGTTTCCCTTTCTTGCCGAATCAGATCACCCATTTCCAAGGTGAAACCTTTAGGAGGACATGATCTCCAACTTCGAACTCTAGGGGCTTGCGGCGTTTATCGGGGTAGCTCTTTTGACGACTCTGAGCTTTCAGGAGATTGGTTCTTATTTGGAGAATCTTGTTTATCGTTTCTTGTATTTACTCGGGACCGGTGATCTGTGCGTCTCCGATCTCGTGCCAAACAATAAGCGATCGACATTTTCTACCATATAGTGCCTCAAAGAGTGACATTTGTATACTAGCGTGATAACTGTTATCGTACGAAAATTCTACTAAGGGTAAATACGAATCCCAATTACCACCAAAATCTATAACGCACGAATGAAGCATGTCTTCGAGTGTGCGGATCGTTCGCTCAGTCTGACCGTCGGTCTGGGGATGGAATGCGGTACTGAGGTTGAGAGTCATACCGAGAGCGGATTGGAATGTCTCCCAGAGTCGTGAGGTAAAACGACCATCTCGGTCAGAGATGATGTCATGAGGTGTCCCGTGTCGACAAATGACTTCGTCGGTATAGATTCGTGCTAATTGTTCAACCTTAAAGTCTTCTCGTATCGGAATGAAATGAGAAGATTTCTTAAGACGATCAACGATAACCCAAGTGCTATCGTGACCAGAAGGTGTGCGGGGGAGTTTTGTAATAAAATCCATGGCTATATTTTCCCATTTCCACATCGGGATTTCGGGTTGTTCGAGTAAACCAGAGGGTCGTTGATGTTCGGCCTTAACCTTCGAGCAAGTTAGACATTTCGAAACATACATAGCGATGTCCTTTTTCATGCCCGGCCACCAATACCTAGAACGAAGGTCCTGGTACATCTTGTCGGCACCGGGGTGAATGGAGTATCGAGATTTGTGGGCATCAGTCATCAATATCTCCCGGAGGTTATTGCGACTAGGAATCCATATACGGTATTCTCACACTTCATTTCCTCTTTCAAGGTATTCTCAAGGAAGCATGCATGCTACGCGTCGCGAATTAGGGCTTCGAGATCGTTCTGGGCTTGAACGTTACGAATACTATGCACATAGCTTCGTCGACTGAGAGCATCGGCTATGACGTTTGCCTTGCCAGGATGGTAGCGTATCTCACAATCGTAGTCTTTAAGAAGTTCAACCCATCTGCGTTAGCGCATGTTCAGTTCTTTCTGGTTCAAGATATGTTGTAAGCTCTTATGGTCGGTGAAGACCGTATACTTTGTACCATAAAGATAGTGTCGCCAGATCTTTAACGCAAAAACGACTACACCGAGCTCAAGGTCGTGGGTAGTGTAGTTCTTCTCGTGGATCTTGAGTTGTCAAGACACATATGCAATAACCTTGTCTCGTTGCATAAGAACACAACTAAGACCTAGGTTAGAGGCATCGCAATAAACAACGAAGTCGTCGTTTCCGTCGGGAAGTGCGAGGACAGGAGCGTTGCAAAGCATGCGCTTGAGAATTTGAAAGGCGTCCTCTTGTGTTGGGATTGAACCCTACCAGAGGAACAGATAATGTAAAGCCAAAACCTGATCACAACAGTGGATTCACAATAAGCAGACGTTTACACTAAGCTCTCCCCTTGACAGTGGTTACCTATCTGCTGATACACTCTAAGTACAGCTCTGAAGAACAACTGATGAACCAAACACTGATGAAACCACTAAAGACTGCTAAAAGGCAAACACTGAGCTCTATCTACTGCTGTCTCTTAAGTACTGCTGAAGACCCAAGCACTGCTCATTCAAAGACTGATCACCTTTTGAAGAAAGCACTGATGTTCAAAACAATCAGTGCTTAGGCTACAACAGTGGAACGTGAACAGTGTTAAACTTGTTTTGTATTTAATTATCAATCAGTTGTTAGACATCAGTAGTTTTGGTATAGACCAGTGTTTATAGGTTGTTAGGCTGTTAGATGTCACTATCATGGTGACGTCAGCTGAGGTACATCAGTGGTTTAGTTTGCCTATAAATATAACAGTACTCTGTACTGTTATATTTGATTCGTTTTGAGTGAGTTCTTCTCCTCAATTCAATCCTTTCATCTTGTGCAACCAACTCTGGAGTATCAGGCTGAGGGGGAGTTTTAGTCTGTGAGTTTGCATTGTAACCTTTTGCTTTTGATGTAATCTTTCAACTCTATGAAAAAGCAATTGTTTATCAAACTATATTCTCCTTTGATTGTGTTTACAAAGTTTGTGATCATTTCCGCTGCACTTAAAACTACACATATTTATTTGATTTGTTCAAATCTCACAAACAAGCACAATCAGTAGAGCCTCAGATCCTAACAATTGGTATCAGAGCCTGGACAGTCAAATTTGATCTAACAATCAATTTGACATAACAGTTCGGCTCAAAATTCATTGATACTAAGGTTGGTTGTATTTAGTTGAAAAACAGAGTATCGAGTAAATCATGTTCAAAGTGGTTAATCAAAAACTCTGTAAATCAACCAAGATGTCATATGACACACAAATTTCACACAACAAGTGAATTCATGCACAAGACACTCATGGTTTCTAGATCTGAAAACAATATCTGTTAAATCATGAGATTATTTCTTATTTTCTAAATTGATTTCAATTGTTGATGTATAATCTGTGATGTTCTCATTAAATACTAAAGTATGAACCTCAGATTAACAAAATCTATGTTCATAAAAACATTGATGTTTTGCTAACATAAAAAGAGGGAAATTAAAACTTTAGTCATTCGATCTTATGTGTTGAAAAACAGGTTGAGATCCTCAAAAGGAACAAGTCAACTTTGTTAGAAATACATTAAGAAAATCAGGGGTCAACATAGTCCGTATCATGTGTAGTGTGAGATTGGTTAAAAAAATTTGTGCAAACATGACCATGTCTCTCAAAACATTACTACAAAATGATTTTGGACTAAAATTCATAAAACTCGAAAGTGTGTTTATCTCAAAACTCTTGAAGTCAAAAGAAAAGAGTATAAACGCAAAACACTTAAGAGTCAAAATTTAGGGTAATAATGGTCATCAAGCAACTGTGTGCATTCATCTGCTCAAGAAAAAGGTTTTGATTCCGATGAATGAACTCCAAAGAGGACTAGACAAATGTTCAAAAATTTATCCATGTGTCCTTATGTTTGAAATCAACTGACAAAGAAAATGGTACCAAACAGTGGTCAAAATGTATTCAGAATGTTCTACCACTGCGGTTAAACCACTGACCATTTTTTATAAACTTGAGAATGTTATGATTATGTTTTCTTTTGAAAATACACCAGATCCGTTTTGATACAGTTCTCAGAAAATCCTTTAATTATTTTTTATAAAGGATTTTCTCGAATAATCAGGATATCTTGTTCATTTTTTTTCTTTGAACAATATATTTTGAACTTTTGCTTGTTTTTGTTGGCATTAGTTTCAATTACCTATCAGGACATAGTTCCTTATTTTTGTTGGTATTATTGTCCTCATAAATTGATCAAAAGGAAATGGTACATTGTTCAAGATCATATCATACTCAGGTTTGTTTTTAAACATAGTCAAAGGTTGGTTGTCAAACTGTACTTAAATTACTGGGGCACTCATGTTTTAATTGGATATTAAACGAAAATGAGGTGTCTTAGTAAAAAGTTCTCATCATCTGGGGTACTAAACCACTGTCCTTCAAAATTGACATGTGGCAAAAAACCTTGAATGAAAATTCTCAAAACAGTTGCTGAAATATTTGTCCTTCAAATCTGTACCATTTACCCTAATCACTGTTTTGTTTCAAACATCTGATCACTAAATACTATCCACTGCTGAAAGTTAACCACTGGTTCTTCATTTTGCTTGGCAAGCACTGATGCTCAAAATCAGTGTCTTATCCACTGATGTGCTATCCATTGATAGTAAAAATCTCCCACTGTCGACATTATTACCGTTGTAACCACTGATGCTTGATTCATCAGTGGCTCTTAAAATAACTGTTCTCCACCCTTCATCCATTTCATCGGTGTTTGACACGTGGTCAGTTTTTAGCCTTCAGGTCATAATAACCGCTGCCACATCAGCGATCATTTTTTTTCCTAAATAAAACCCTGATCAAAACCCCAAACAGGGTTTTACACTGTCGAATTAAATTCCAAAAGTTCTCTTCTCAAAGCAGTTTCCAACCTTTCTTCTCATAACACTCTCCGATTTTTCTTCATCAAAATGACGAAGTCAAAATCTAAATCAAAATCCAAACCAAAATCACCATCATCTTCAAAAGAGGTCGCTCAAACGACCGAAGAAACCATTGAAATCCCATACAAATCACCTCATAACTACGTGGGTCTCCTCACAAAACCTACCGATAACCACACCTTCGACTCCATCATTGATACACTATCTGCATCAAAGTACAAAACTTTGTTGATAGTAGATGCTCCCATTTACTTGCAAACCCAGAGAGAGTTTTGGAAAAATGCTAAGCTTGAAAAACAAGACGGAAAAGTAGTAGCCATTAACTCCTCGATACAGGGTAAAGCATTTCAAATCACCCCACAATCAATTTCAGAGGTCTTCAAACTCGATGATCTGAAAGGTAAAACTTCTTTTGATAAAAACGAGTTAAAAGCTGATTTTCTGAAAAGGGGGTATGCAGAACAATCAAAGGTAGATACCTTACAAAAAGGTTATTTTCCATCTGCACCCAGATTTTTGTTTCACACACTTTTGAGTTGTGTCTCAAACAAAACAACAACATTTAACGAAATACCATTGAAGATTCAATGCCTGGGCTATGCTATTTTAAACAAAAAAGATTACAACTACTCCCAGGAGATCTTCAATGACATGATAAAGAATGTTGACAGCAAATCATTTCTTCTTTTTCCAAGATTTCTGAGCTATTACTTTAAACAAAAATTTGAAAAAGAGGATGAAAATTTGCCCAAACAAGGTGTCCATTTTCAAATAAAAAGTTTAACAATTGAAACATTTTCAAGAATGATGGCACCAATAAAATTAAAAGCAAAGGTGCCTGAGCTGACTTTAAAAACTGCCACTGATCCTCAGGCAACTTCTGCTGAGCCCATTGCTCCAGGTGATCAGAGCAGCACTACCACTGCTTTGAAACCCACACCTGACATTACCAAAAAGACCAAAAGAAAAACATCCAGAAAACCCACCAAACCCAAAACAAAGGCAACTCTGGAAGATGAGATCCCAGAGCAACTGCCAGTGACAAAACAAATGTCACCACAAACCACTGCTGCTACTTCCTCACAGCAGTTGGAAGAAAGATCTCAACCTATGCCTAAAACTCCTCCTGCATCCTCACAAAAGGATCAGGTTGTAATCACAGGGACACCAAATTATGAAGCTCTGGATCCACTCGGATCTATCTTCCACAGTCCTGATCCCAAGGACATGTCTCTTTCAACACCCATACCCTCACCAATCATAATGCCACAATCAATAATACCCCTGTTGCATGCAGTTGGTATTGCACAGACACAAACCAGTTCCTCTCTATCACCCATTACTGAGAGTATACCTCCACAAGTGACTGGGTCTGTTGCTTATACCTCTGCTATCCCAGCAACAACTGAGGAGGTTACACCCCCTGAGTTACAAGTAACTCTCGGTGGTAGTTCAAGTGGAGCAGCAACTACAACTGATGGATCAACAGATCTTCAGTTGGACAGTTGTTTCATTACTAAGACTCCCTTGAAGGCAATTTCTTCCATGGCAACATCGGTAACCACCAGTGAGTTGATTCTAACCACCGGTACCATCAAAGGTTTATTGAGTGCTGAAGAAAGAAGTCCCCAGTATCAAGAACAAGGGGCATCAATGGATGATTTCTGGAACATTGTTCCTAAGTCACACATTGGTACAATCTCTTCAGGAGGGAAATCAGATGATCCCATTAATTTGGGTGATGATTTAAAATATCAGGAATTGACGAACAGGGTTGAAAAACTTGAAGATTCAGTTGCTGAAATTAAAGATATGGTGCAAGAGATTTTAAAAGCTCAAAAAGCACAAGCTACTGCTGTTCCTGCTCAAGCACCTGCACAACATGCATTTGCTGCAAATGAGCTTTGGAATATCTTTCAACCCATGCTTGAAAAACAGCAACATATGGCTGATCAAAAGCATGCTATTCAAGTACAAATGCTGACCAACATGGTGGAATCAAGGTTTAAAGACACTCAAGCAGATATCAAGGCCATAAAGGTTAGCATACAAAAGACTGCCCATGGTGGAAAAGTTCCATCTTCCATCCTCTTCATGGATACACCCCTTGCAGATAATGCCAAAAAGGGGGAGAAAATCAAGTTGAGAAAGAAAGGAATAGAAGATGGGCTGTATATTGAGCCTGAAAAAGAAAAAGAAAAAGAAAAGCAGGTCTCAAAACCTGTTAGCCAAACAGCTGATACAGCAGTGGTTACAAAAACTGTTCTCAGTAGCCAAACAGCTGCCATTTTATCAACACACACACCTTCAACACACACCACTCTGTCACACTCCATCACAACCACTGTTCCACCACCATCATCATCTACAATCATATCACCACCACTGCCTCCTGCCATAAAGCAGAAGACAACAGATGTTACAACATCTGCTGTAATGACAATAGTGATTGAAACACCAGTTGTTTCAACCACTGTCTGTCGAACACAACCACAAACCACTGCCACTCATATTCAAACCACTGATCCATCAATGACATCATCAGCCTCTCCTACAATAAAAAGGAGAAGGATTCTCATATCTGATGATTCACCACCACCATCACCACCATCAAAAATTACCTCACCACTTCCATCCCCTGCTCAAAAGCAGAAGACATCTGCTGACATATCAGCAGTTGTAATGACAACAGATGTTGAGACAACAGTTGTTTCAACAACTGTTAGTTAGTCATCCACCACTGTTTTCACCAGTCTCACATCAAAACCAACAAAACTCTACACCAGAAAAAGAAAACTTACTCAGCCAGATGAGGACCAATATGATCCCACTGCTGCAAGATATCCTTTAGAACTGGAAGCAATAAAAAATGAGATGATGCAGTTCTACAATGATGATGATCCTTCAAACAGAAGATTCTCTTCATTAGTTGGCTTCATGGTTCCAGAAGACATGGAGGAATATCTTGAACTTAAAGTAAGACAGGCTAAGATAAGAGCCAAGGTTGAATGTAAAGGTCAAGGTGATGAAGCCATTGCTGAAAGATTGGAACTTCTGCTCAAAAAGGTCGATCTAATAAAAGATTTTGCACATGAGCTGAGCAAAGAAAAGGCAGAACAACGAAAAGAGATGAGAAGAAAACTTCTTGCATACATAATGCAAGAAAAATTTTATCCTGCTGAAGAAAACCAATTTGAAGAATGACCAATTGTGCTTTTAAAGCATGAAGCTGATAGGATTGATAGACTCAAGAATGATCCTAAAAAGAAGAAGAATGCTCCAAATTGGAGTAAATACAAAAAGTTCATCAATGACCAAACAGCTGAGTACAAGAAAAAGAAACAGGAGCTGGTAGATGCAAAGGTGGACACTGCAATTGCCATATCAAAATGGTCAAAACAGCAGACTGATGAAGCCTATGAAAGGCTGAAGAAAATGAAGATAACTGTATCAGGCACTTCAAAGAAGCGTGAACAAATGATGAAGCTTGAACAGCAGATTGAAAACCTCAAAACACTGTTCCGATCTACTCTTATGACAAACCAAGAAAAAGGGGAACAGCTGACAAGTGAAGAGGTAAAGGTAAAGGAAGTTGAGTACTTCAAAGAAACCATCATGAAAATGGGTCTAAAAGAAGCAAACTCAGAAAAACTTCAAAACCTTTTTAAGAAGGTGTTAACTAAGCCTGCATCACCAAATACTTCAGAAATTTTAGACATTGAGCCAGATCAACAAAAGAGATAAGAGCAGATAGAAAAAGAGACTGCAGAAGACATAGCTGCAGCAAACAATGTTATTGAAATGGCCTTCAAAAGAATGTCTGAAAGTCTGCAAGTTTTCTCAAGGCCAATATCTCAAAGCTCATCGGCAAATAAATCTCTCCCAAGAAACCCATTGGGTTTAAAAGTACTAAAGTGGATGTCTGTTCAAAAGACCCACGTATTGACCCTAGTCAGATCCAATGGCGAAGTGAAGTACATATCAAGGAAAGAAGCACCAGGCCTTAGTGTTGAAGATTTGCAGGATCTCCTTGAACTTACACTGTGCCGGGATGAAGATGAAACAAGTTCCAAAGAATTTGAAGAATAATTCAAAAGAAAAGCAAGGGAACTTTTGATGAGTAATAAAGATCTAGAATAATGACAGGTTTTGGCATTATCTGTTCCAGGGGGAGATTGTTGGGATTGAACCCTACCAGAGGAACAGATAATGTAAAGCCAAAACCTGATCACAACAGTGGATTCACAATAAGCAGACGTTTACACTAAGCTCTCCCCTTGACAGTGGTTACCTATCTGCTGATACACTCTAAGTACTGCTCTGAAGAACAACTGATGAACCAAACACTGATGAAACCACTAAAGACTGCTAAAAGGCAAACACTGAGCTCTATCTACTGCTGTCTCTTAAGTACTGCTGAAGACCCAAGCACTGCTCATTCAAAGACTGATCACCTTTTGAAGAAAGCACTGATGTTCAAAACAATCAGTGCTTAGGCTACAACAGTGGAACGTGAACAGTGTTAAACTTGTTTTGTATTTAATTATCAATCAGTTGTTAGACATCAGTAGTTTTGGTATAGACCAGTGTTTATAGGTTGTTAGGCTGTTAGATGTCACTATCATGGTGACGTCAGCTGAGGTACATCAGTGGTTTGGTTTGCCTATAAATATAACAGTACTCTGTACTGTTATATTTGATTCGTTTTGAGTGAGTTCTTCTCCTCAATTCAATCCTTTCATCTTGTGCAACCAACTCTGGAGTATCAGGCTGAGGGGGAGTTTTAGTCTGTGAGTTTGCATTGTAACCTTTTGCTTTTGATGTAATCTTTCGACTCTATGAAAAAGCAATTGTTTATCAAACTATATTCTCCTTTGATTGTGTTTACAAAGTTTGTGATCATTTCCGCTGCACTTAAAACTACTCATATTTATTTGATTTGTTCAAATCTCACAAACAAGCACAATCAGTAGAGCCTCAGATCCTAACATCTTGGTTAGAACCCAAACAAAAGGTTCGTCCTTATGAGTTAGAGCGGTAAGATGTACGACGATTTTAGAAAAGTCGGCGATGAATCGACGGTAATAACGCGCCAATCTGAGAAATGAACGGATTTCGGATGGAGTCTTCGGTGTAATCCAACTCTTTACAGCTTCTATCTTCGCGGGATCGACGTGAATTCCTTGACTATTAACGATGTGACCGAGGAATTGAATTTCCTCGAGCCAAAATTCACACTTGGAGAACTTGGCATAGAGGCGATTTCCTTGAAGAAGTTCGAGAACTAAACGAAGATGTTGCGCGTTTCGGCTCTTGACTTCGAGTAGATAAGAATATCATCGATAAACACAATGACGAAACGATCCAAAAAGGCTTTGCACACACGGTTCATCAAGTCCATGAAGACCGCTGGTTTGTTCGTGAGACCAAAAGGCGTGATCACGAATTCATAATGGCCATAGCGAGTACGAAATGCGGTTTTTGGGATGTCTTGTTCTTGTACACGCAATTGGTGATACCCGGAACGTAAATCAATCTTTGAGAAACACGTAGCACCTTGGAGTTGATCAAATAAATCGTCGATTCAGGGTAGCGGGTAGCGGTTCTTGATAGTAATCTTGTTAAGTTCTCTATAATTGATGCACATTCGGAACGATCCATCCTTCTTTTTCACAAAAAGAACGGGTGCGCCCCATGGTGATGTGCTCGGGCGTATAAAGCCTTTATCAAGCAATTCTTGAAGTTGGCTAGATAGCTCGCGCATTTCAGATGGTGCAAGGCGATAGGGAGCTTTTGCAACAGGTGTAGCACCGGGAACGAGATCAATACGAAAATCAATATCGTGAGTAGGGGGTAAACCAGGTAAACCGTCGGGAAAAACGTTAGGAAAATCACAAACAACTGGAATGTCTTTCACTGTTTTCTTCTCGTTCTTCGTTTCCACAATATGGGCTAGGAAAGCGATGAACTCCTTGTGTAAGTACTTACTTGCTTGGATACACGACATATGCTTTAATTCTTTCGAGAGTACCTCACCGTAAACACGTAATTGATCACCGCTTGGAAGAGAGAGACGAATCATCTTATCGAAACAAACAACTTCGGCACGATTCTCACGAAGAAAATCCATACCTACTATGATGTCAAAACTACCTAGTTGCATAGGTATGAGATTGATCGGGAAAACTTGATTGTTGAGTTCAAGAGTACAATCACGTAGAACGAAACTAACGGTAATGGTTCTTCCGGTGGCGACTTCTACGTCAAATGTCTTTGGGAGTTTAGCACGTTTACATTTTAAAAGCTTTTTGAATTCAAACGATACAAAACAGTTATCGACTCCAGTATCAAATAAGCACGATGCATAAATACCGTTGACAAGGAACCTACCATTGACAACATTGTTGTTATTCTGGGACTGGCGGAGATTGATGTTGAAAGCTCTCCCGCGTGCAACTTGCGGTTGTTGTTGCTGCTACTGCTGCTGCTGTTGCTTTGGTTGCTGTTATGGTGGTTGCTGCTGTGGCGGCTCTTGTTTTACAACACGATGCGGGCAGACATTACTAAAGTGATTGGGATCGCCACATGTGTAGCAAGCACGTGCACGAGCAACTGGTGCCGGGAGAGCTGGGTTGACCTGAGGAGTGCGACGTTGAGTTGGTGGTGCTGCGAGAGCTTGAGGAGCTTACTGACGAGGACCTGAGCGGCAGTTGGCTGTGTAGTACCCATAATGTAAGGACCTGCTAAAATGTCCCACAACACTCCGTAAGTAGAAACCCGGACCCCTAAAACCCTAATCCTTGTGAAAAATCAAGAAATTCAAATTTGTTGATATGTCGCGGGCCGCGTAAGAGATAACCGAAGCTTACGCGGGGCGCGACAGCTTGAAAATGCTCCAGATAATCTTTAGGCCACGTGTCAGACACGTGGCAGACCTACACCGTGACACGTCAGCCCTAGCCGTAGCTAGGGTGGCCTTCGCGGGTCGCATAGGCTGTTCTTCGAGTTTACGCGGGCCGCATAAAACCCAAAATTTTGCTATAAATTGGATGTTGCATGGCCATTCTCGTCTGTTCGAAATCTTTCACTTACAAAGCTTCCTTCTTTGTGAATTTAGTTTTGTGGTGAAACGCTGCTACGATAACAGGGTAATAACTCGATCACTGATACGATACAATGTCCGATCGATTGAAACCGATCCGATGGATGTTTAAGTGCTGTCCAAATTCGGGCTATACTTTGTCATTCGTCGTGAGGGTTTTGATTTCGTGAGCTTATAGTAAATGTTGTATTAAGTTACTAACCTAGTTTCGTGTGCATTGTTATTTAACTAGGTTACCGAGCTTAATCAATAGGCAAAACTCTGTCCAACTAAACTTGCAATGTGAGTCATTCTCTTTTACCAAATGGTATCCAAAACCCTATTTATTTTCAAAGTTATCATTACAGGTATTAAGTCATTATAGTCTTCAATTACAGCCGGTATGTGGGGTTTTGTATACATTACTTGATAATCATCACCATTGGACAACGGGTTAGCCAATGGGTGATATGACCATAGTCACAGAACGGGTCGAGTGAAAAATACCGTTGGGTAATTGGTTGATATAAACATTGTAATCGCCCTTAATACTGTAATTTATAACAATGTGTCGTTTTGTACCAAATGAATGGCTCGCTAGTATTTCCCCGCTGATAAAATCTTTTTAAACATGTTTCAGGTGATTTACTGTGAACAAGGAAAAGTGTCGCGTAGCACCAGCTTGGACCAAGTGGCTCAGTAAATAAATAAACATGTTTTTTTTGTAAACAGGGAATTTCCCCATGAAATTCCTTTATTGTAAATTACGGGGTTTGTCCCAAAAGGTGAAATAAAATAATTGGGTGTTTTCAGTTTAAACGATCCTGTTAAAATTTCCGCTGCCTAATTAAACACCAATACCACGGGTTTCTTTCCTGCGACTTCTGAACCGGGTAAAACCGGGTCGGGGGCCGTGACATATAAATGTTGCAGTTGACACAGAAACAGCAGTTTGCCTACACTGGATGATGATAGGTGCAGGTAGGGCACAGTGGGTGATTCCCAGTATACGCACACTTAGCGGGCAGTTCGTTGGGAGTAGCAACCTGGTAGGACTGGGTGTTGGGCGGTGCGACTACCGCACAGTTCTTGCTGGAGTTCCCTCGCTTGCGACCTTGACGATTAGTCTTGGGGTCTTGAGATGGTGCGGTGTCGGTGCTTGGCGTTGTAGTAACTTGGTTGAGACTCTTGGTT
Source organism: Helianthus tuberosus (assembly GCA_030545235.1). Taxonomy (NCBI): domain Eukaryota; kingdom Viridiplantae; phylum Streptophyta; class Magnoliopsida; order Asterales; family Asteraceae; genus Helianthus; species Helianthus tuberosus. The sequence continues at coordinate 114,524,136 of CM060399.1, forward strand.
GGGACCTTTAAAGTTCCAGCCAAGACTCGCTTATCGTTGATCTCTGTGGTGAGCTGATAAGTTTCCTCAATTGTTGCTGGTTTCGCTGCTTGAACGAAGTCCGCGACACAGTCGGGGAGAGCACGGGTGTATTTCTTGATGGCTTTCTCAGTAGTGTCCACTTGACTCGGACAGATGATGCTCAATTGCTTGAATCGGGCGGTTAGACCAGCGCTATCACCACCAATTTGCTTGATGTTCCAGAACTTGTTTTCCAGCTTCTAGACTTCGTAGGGAGGGCAAAATTCCTTCATCATGTGCTCTTTTAGCTCCTCCCATGCGAGACCATAGGCTGCATCATTTCCGCGCCTGTTGTGCTCGGCGGTTCACCAGTCAAGTGCCCTTGACTGAAATACACCAGCGCCGTTGACAGTGCGGAGATTCTCAGGACATCCGCTTTGTCGGAAGGTAACTTCGGTTGAGTCAAACCATTGAAACATCTTACTGGGTCTATCTTCACCAGTAAAGGTCATAGGATCGCAGGCTTTAAACTGTTTGAAGCTGAACAGTGTTTTCGTCGCGGCATTCTTGGAATCAACTGAAGAGTTGCTGCTGAGAGCTTGAATCTCACTGACGATTTGAGGGATCACCTTGGCCATTTCCTTGGCAATGAGAGAGGCTATGCGTTTATCAGCATTGTTTCGCTGAACAGTTTGGCGAGTGCGAGATCCCAATGATGCCATCTGCAGAGGGATTGGATGAGATTCGATTATATTGGGTTTTAGTTAAAAGTTTTGTGTTCCATACAGTATATTTTATTATTAATATTATTCACATAAGGTAGAAATTCACATAATCACGTAAGCACATAATCACATAGGCACATAATCACGTATTTGCACATATACACATAAGCACGTATTAGCATATAATTCACATAAACACGTATTTTGCACGTATTCACCTTCTCTAAATTGTGTGTAGCGCGTGAGAGATACGCGTGATATAGCGTATCATATACGAGGAGTATAGCAAATGAGAGCATGTGAGTAATATCGCGTATGAGGTTCGCATGACCCCTTGAGCGTAAAGTAAATAAGACTGCTTAGTTTTTTCGCGATTAGTTAGCGTTTTAGATTGCGAGAGTTGTGCGAGTTGTGCGTATCTTTGCAAAGCGGGGAACGATAAAACGAAACCATAAAGCGTAAAGATCGAAATTCACAATTTAAAACACACGGGCTCAATAAATTCGATGATGCGTAAAAACGACAATTGCAGGCTTAAAATAAATAGAGCATCCTGGGTGTTGAGACATCGACTACCCAAAGTGATTCAACTATTCCCAACAAGTTCGGGCACACGCTTTGGCCTAATAGACTATGCTCTCATCGTAATACGGCTAACGACATTTGTCCTTCCAGTTACTACATGCCCCAAGTCATTGGAACAGTCGAGACTTTGGTGAGAACTTTTAAAAATCAGTTTAGGGAGTGGAACGGGTTATTAAGGTGCAGGTTTCACCCCTAACTTAACAACTTCGCTCCTAGCTGTGGTTGTTCTCACCGAATAAATTGGGGAGTTCCACTAGATAGAGATGGAGATTTCCGTTGAGATATGGATATCACTCCTAACTCAACGAAAGATTCTCGTGCTAAGAGTAATGCGCAGAGTGAGTGATTGCTTCGAGAGTTCATGGTTTTCACACCTAATCTCGACACAATCGCTCGTTTGTGTTATACGAGTGTCTTAAGTCTTCGAACGTGTATATTGTGTTAGCCTTAGGAAAGGCATGTAAGTATTTAGACCAAAGAGAAGAGATAGAAGCAGGTAGAGAGATATTTAAACAATTCAAGATTCACAAAACAGCCCGTTCGTACAAACCGACCGACTCCCTTCGTACGAAGCAGCAAGCTGGTTCATACGAAGGTATAGCAGGTGGGTTCGTACGAACCGAGCAGGTTCGTACAGGAAGCTCTGTTTTGGCACTTAGACTATAGACTAGGTCGAATCATGCAATTCTACCTAATTCCCTATAGTTATAACTCTAATACCAACCTGTCACACCCCAACCAATGGCGGAATCATCGTGATGTGGCATGATGCGTATAGGTTGCTCGAGAGAATCTATAACGACTAATTGTGACAATATTTAATAAGTTTCAATTTCACATACAATCGAACAAACATTTCCACAAAACCGAAAAGAATTTCAGTAGTTTCTCAAGCAAGAAAACAAAACATAACATAACATAACATAACTTGCAACGAAATTTAGGCAGGTTTCTAAGATCCTAGATCAATTCCAGCAGTAAATCCACCAACTTGTCACATATGTTAAAATAAAAGTCAATGCAAAAATATAAAGGTGAGTACACAAGTTTAGCATAAGTATAGTAATAAAGCGAGTACATATACAGTGGCGGATCTAGGATTCGCGCCAAGCGGTAACGTTTTAAAAATAAGCGGTAATGAAATAGAAAAAACGTCAAATTTTTCCAAAATTTACACTAATTTTACACTACCGCCAGAGCGCCAAGGGGTAGCGGGCATTACCCCTTGTTATACACTAGATCCGCCCCTGTACATATAACTAGCATGTAACACGTAGAGAGGTGAATCAAGTAAGCTATCGACAATGATACAAGCCAACCAACATGACTGCGTGTTAGGGTATGCCCGATACGTGTTCAACGCAGTGAGTTCGCACGTAAGGTTAGTAAGAAATCCTTAACAACCCTTGAGTAACAGGTGCTGAGTCCAACCTATAGTACTATCGTTGTTAAGGGTGGTAGGGCAAGTCATCACTGTGTAAACATAGCAAACAACCATTCAAAAATTCACGTATAACATGCGAGAGCGGCTAGCGTTTTTAAAAGAATTTAAGCGTTGTGTGCGTCGTGTTTTGATAGAGAACGTATGTAACACCCAAAAAAGTGCGTTAAGTGAAAACGGGTCGAGTATACTCACAGTGCGTGCTTAACAGTTAAACAAGACCTGGAAAGGAGGGGAGGGAGCGCCGGATCAGCCTACGTACGGGAAAAGAATGCATAAGTCTTCCAAAGTGCTGAAACGGTCAAGTTGGAGTGTCGAGTGGAAAAGCAGGTTCTTCGTACGAAGGGGCACTTCGTACGAAAGGGTGCTTCGTACGAAGCGCTCCTCGCACGAAGGGTACCAGGTTCTTTGTGTGAGTTGCTTGTTTCCGTGTCCAAAATCGAGTGTTCTTCGAGTCTTTCTTCGGGAAATCGAGTGTTCATCCCTCTAGTCTTAAGCTACCGATTAAACTTAGAGCCGGAGGTGTCTTTTGAACGTTTTAGTCACATGTGGGAACATGGGCTGGTTCATACGAAGGGGGTGCCTTCTTACGAGCCAGTCCGGTTCGCACAGGTGACTGTTTTTGCGTCTTCATGCGTTTGGAACTGTGTTTTTGCCTGAATCGGATGTGTTTTCGAGTCCTCTTCATGACGGTTTCGACACCGCTTCGTCCCGCTATTTAGTGAACGAAACATATGTCAGTTTTGGTCCGTGTTAGTGTAAAAATCAAGTGTAAAACAGTTTTTCCTTGGATTAAACACCTGGTGAGTGCGAAATACTCAGATCTCTATATTGGGAAGCCAAAGCTAAGCCCAATACACTCGTTTAGGTGTAAATCCGTAGCAAAATCAGAAGTTTTGACGAAAAAGATGAAGGTTTTCGTAAAATAGAGTAGTTTAGATTAAATCGGAGATAAACTCGTGAACAATCGTTGTGATTCTTGTAAAAATAGTGGTTCTTACTTCGGAAGCAGGGAGGAGGCAGGTAGGGTGTGTTCTTGTGCGAGTGGCAGCAAGTTGTGAATGAGGGAGTGAGCTGGGTATTTATAGAGAGGTGATGCTTGGTGTAAGTTGGGTTCTGTACGAAGGGCCGCCTCATATGAAGGGGTGCCTTCATACGAAGGGGCCTGTTTCGTGTGAGTGGCTCCCGTTTTGCGTGTCGGATGTTCGTTTGGTGCGTTTGGTTGCATTAGTTAGTTCGAGCACTTTAAGTGTTTTAGTAAGGTATTAAGTGTTGTGCTGCGTTGCATTTTAGCGTCATAAATCGAGTCGCGTGAGTGAGCGATTGAGCGTTTTAAGAGAGTATCAAACACATATAACATATTTATCATTTAAACACACAAATAATATAAATAAATCCGTGTTTTGAGTTCTCGTTGAGTTTGCGTTGTGATGGGCGTTTAAGTAATAAGCATTTAAATGCGATAAATAAGCGATATAAAATGCGTTTAAAATGTAGTTAACCCTTTGTAATCATCGAATCTCGGAGTACAAGCGTTTACGAATGAATCAACGATAAGAATAGGAACAACCGATAGTCGGGTTGTTACAATAAATAAACAAACAAAACGTGTGTTTGTTCGTTCATCTAATTAAATGAACAAAAATTGTGTTCATGTTTGTTCATTTATTAAATAAACGAGCTTCACGTCAAATAAGTTCACGAACAGTAACGGTAGGTTTGGTTACAGGCCTAGTGTTTTGTTCTTGATTTGTGAAAGTATGTTAAGTGTTTTGTTTGTTTTGTCATTGGAGACACCAGGTGTCTCTAAGCCTTATGCAGGCAATGCATAGGCTGTCAAGTGTTAGATCTGATTTTCACTAACTCTTATAGTTGTCCCCGAAAACTCTCGAAAAAATTTAGGCCTCGGGCGATAAAAAAGAATTGGGTCCAAAATTGTGGTTAAGGGGAAATGAATTAAAAAAATAAACCTTAGTGGTGGAGCCAAGACTTGAACTTGGGACCTTTACATTATCTTGAGATGGTTTTTTCCACTACACCACCAACACCTTTTTACATAATAAACGGATGAATATACTAAATATATAATTTAATCAATATATAAAAGCTTAGAAAGACTTTTTGGGCCCTTTGAAAATTTGGGCCTTTGGCTTCAGCACGGGTTGGTCGTCCCAAGAGCCGGCCCTGTTAACTCTATAAATAGTTTTAGTTGTGTTTTGCTATGTATGAGTTCAAATTAGTGTAAACACATACTACTCTGAATTGAAACCAAATCATAGAGCTTAATATTATATCTATATCTGTGTGTACGTTTCTGGTTGATTCCCATCTACACTGAATAGATAGATCCATAATGTTCGTTTATAGGGTTTTCGTACATGTATTTGTACAAATTTGATCCACAATCACAAAGACCCGTGAGGCTACGAGACCTACAAATGGTATCAGAGCATCTATGCTCGTTTAGAGTTTTATTTTGGATCGTTTTAATGGTTTTATTGACTAGTTTTTCTGCATTTTCTTATTCTCATGGAGTTTTATGGTTTGGAGCTGCTATGGATCGATAAGAGTGTGTTTAGAGATCATTTTCATATTTTGATACTATAGAAGTGTTTCTTCTACAGTTTCATCTATTTATTTTTTTGAATGCCAAATTTCTTTTAATTCATGTCGTGGGACATGAATTAGCCTAAGACTTCCTCCTCCCAAACCCATTTTCATCTGTTTGTAGTGTTTTTTTTTTTTTTTTTTTTTTTTTTTTTTTTTTTTTTTGCAAATTTGACCTAATCTAATAGTTAGGGCTGTAAACGAACCGAACGAATAGGAACAAGGTCATGTTTATGTTCGTTCGTTAAGGAAATTAACATGTTCGCGAACTGTTCACGAACGCATACCGAACATAAGTTTATGTTCGTGTTCGTTCGTTAAGGAAATTCAGTTGTTCACGAACAGTTCGTGAACACTGGTCTCGAACACAAACGAACACAAGAAAATAAAAAAGAACGAAAACGAACATTTAACTTGAAAATAAAAAATAAAAACATTGATATCCTTAAAAATTATATAAGTAGTTAAACACAAACATCAAATGATAAATCAAAACACAAGAAGTCTACTACACTACTAAACAATGAATCTAGTTTAACTACTTAGACATAATTATCCCAAAAAATGGTTTAGAATGTCCAAATTTTAGCTAACTTAGAAAAAATAGGGTTTCAAGTTTTGAATAGATAAACGGTTTATTATTTATTATTTTTTAATATAATCAAACGAACACGGACGAATATGAACGAACGTAACCGAACATATTACCGAACGTTCACGAACGCAGTCGAACGAACGAGGCCTGTGTTCGTGTTCGTTCGCTAAGTTAAACGATCGGAATTTTTTGTTCGTGTTCGTTCGTTAAGCAAATCGAACAAACATAAACGAACTTCCCGCCGAATGGTTGACGAACTGTTCGCTGAACGTTCGGTTCGTTTACAGCCCTACTAATAGTTATGAAGATTTCTAGTTGTTTGAGGTCGAAGGTGTTGGTTTTGGGTTTAGGATTTCCCTTCCAAAAATACTCAAACTCAGTTAAGTATGTATTAGCCGACACCTGTCTGCAAGTTGTTTCCTAGTGACACTTACCGGCGACACCTCAAGGTTTTTCTTGTCTTCTTCTAGCGACACTTCAAAGTTTTGCTTGTCATCTTCTAGCGAAACATGTTCTCTTCTTCTAGTGGCACCTGCATCATGCGACACCTACATCTGTGAAAATTTCCAATTTCTCTAGCTCATTGAAAATGTAAAATTTGACAAATATGTCGGTTATGTTGAACTATGAGAATGAGGCTGACACTCCCACTAAGCCACCGAGGGTTATGTCAATTGAGTACTACTCAAATTGGAAGTCAAGATTTGAGTCGTATATTTCATATATTAATTTTGCTTGTGGGTTCAATTTTCCATAGGCTTATACGCATCCACAATGTGAAGGCTTTTGTATACCTCATCCAACAGCTCTTTCAGCTTTAGATGACGTTGAAGGGAAAGCAATTGAAAAGAAAAGAAAGCTTATGAAACACTTACTATATGATTACCAAAGAGCGTCTTTCATAGATTCAAACACTATAAGACTTATAAAGCTCTTTGGGATGCACTAAGTCAAAGATTTGAGGGCAATGTGGAGTTGAAGACAAGTAATAAAGACCTACTTAAGAAACTATTTGATGCATTTAAATACTTGGATACTGATAGACCGTGTTGTCACGATCAGTCAAAAACCCAATTAACCTAGGTAGCTAGGGTAAGTCGAGTATCGAATCCACGAAGAGCATGTGGTCAGTATCACACTAGTTGTTCGATTGCCTTAACTATTTACAAACAAGTGTACAAATTACTTATGAAGCTTGCTAACTTTCTTTGTTTGTTTGGTTGGTTGAAAAAGGTGTCAGAATAAATCGACAAGTTACTATTAACTATAAAAGAATTGATTATGTTAATTATTGCAAAAACTGGATTACTTGATTGAAAACAAGAATTTGGAACAAGGATCATACCCGGTTTGATAATTGCAAAACCTAGGGTTCCTATACGTTTTAACTTGTTTCAGTTGCATATAGTGATTAACGAATTTAGGGTCACGTGGCTCAGCTGCCAAGAGCTATCAACGTCATAGACAACGGACTGCAATGCACTTCTTTACCAAGAACATGTAAATCCTAACCTAAGATAAGGCATAATTTCACATAACCATTTCACAAAGTCAAATTTTATCATCACTCGACAATTTACGAATTCAAAACAAATGCAAGACAATTATAAAAGGTTTCAAATACTAAACAACTTGTCACAAAATCAAACTAAACACAAATGTATAAACCCTAGAATTCTTACAAACATCTACACCGGGGTGAAATTGAGGAGACTAGCCACACATGGTTGAAGGAACGCGATCACCGGATAACGAACACGAACACCAAGCCATGACCTTAAGTCTTGGAGGAATGATGAAGGTTAGGGTTTAGGGTTTGGATGGTGAGTGTGGATGGATGAGGATGATGGTGGATTAGGGTTAAGAATATGATTGATGATGAGTTAGGGGTTAGGGAGGTTAGAGGAAGGTTAAAGGTGAAGAAGATGATGAAAGATGGCTCCAAGTTGGTAAAAAATGTTAAAAACTCGTAACCCCCATCAAAAGACCCAAAAATTGGGTTTTAGTTCGTCCAAAAACGCAAAACAAAGGAAATTCAGAAAAATCCACTTTCTGGAGGGAGTCGCCGATGGCCCCCAGAGATTTCATTTTTCAGTGACGCGTTAACTTGCTGCCTACACGATTCCTTGACGACGGAGTGCGGCACCGACGGCCATGGGGCGTCGCCGACGCCCCCTACAGGGTATATTTTCCTGTTTTCTCATTTCTCGCGTTTCCGGATGATGCCGTTCGCTTCCGGTGCTCTGAATAGGTCCCGAATAGCTTCGTAAACTCCGTTAGACCTGCAAAACACAATTTCAATCAAAAGTAGGCTATTCACTAGAAAAGTGAGAATACCTTATAATCAATTCTTCTAAAATCAAAAAGCTACTTATTCATCCACTACTCTAGTATCTTAGCAAGATAAGGCTTTTGATTAGAGTGCTCATATGGAGGATGTGATCGTCAATCAAGAGTTCATGGCTCAGATTTCACACAAACCGGTTTTGGTAGATTCTAACCTTTTTTTTTTTGGAAAATTAACATATATTAGGAACACAACCTTAATCTTTTATCAAATATTGACAAACTTTATTAAGAAAATAAGAAGTAAAAAGAAAATGAGAGATTAATAAAAGAATTGAAGCATATAATAGGAATTGTTAAAGTTAAAATGTAAAGTTATTGATCAAAGGGGTTTAATTGATGAATACTATGTTGAATACAATAATAAATGTGCAGAGTAATCTAAAGCCCAAAGTAATTTACTTAATCTTAAAGGAAAATTGAATTTTTTTATAGTTCATCGTTTAATTTCGATCACAATATTAGTTCTCAAATTCCAAATAAAACTACTGAGGGTTTACACTATAACTTTGTGCAACCTCCTTTCATTGAGAACTATACTTCCTCACCAAAGGAAAATGAAATCACAAATTTTGTTTCTCAAACACCAAAGGTTTTTGATTCGGTAATTGTAAATGGTTGTAATAATTTGAAAAATGATATTTGTGTAGTGAAGAAAGTTTGTAAAGATGGAGAGGCTAGTGATGTGATGAAAAATAAAGAATCTGGTTCGAATAAAATTGAACTTTCTTTGACTCATACTGTTGTTTCTCAAAATGTAACAAACACGAAATTTGTTGATTTGAAATTAGTTTCGTGCCTTCATGTAATCTTCGCCTTATGTCAAAAGAATTAGGTTTCGGCACGTGTAACCTTTCAAAACTTCATTATTATTTCATCATTATCCTTCCTTTACTAGGTTTTACCAATACATGTACCTACATATGAATTTACGTACCTGGTTTCAAATTTGTCTTATTACACGCCTTGGTGTCGGTCCTAGACCGCATTCGCAGATCATCCTCTCCAAATAGTCATGGTTACCTTACACACAACACATTGTTAGTTTTCTTTATATGCATATTCAAGTACATACTTACATTCGCTTCTACCTTTGGATCTTGATCGAGTCTTAGATTGTACGGTTTCCTTATCATGAGACCACGTAGGCTTGAGTTCAAGTACTTACCTTCTCGTACTTCATTTCCCTCAAACCAGAGCTCTGATACCAACTTGTAAGGCCCTAATACGTATTTGACCAAAAGTCGCAGCGGAAATTCGTGCCATAAAATTTCTTTCATTACAAACGTCTTGACTTACTTGAATGTTCGTTTTAATATGTATCTTTTACAGAAATAAAGTATAAGTCCTGTTTACTAAAGTAAATACCTAATTATTCCCGTACAATCTATCCTGTGACTCGGTCTTCGATCTCTATTCCTCATGGTAACCGCCCGTGATTCGTACAACCTGCACTCACCACAAATATTCATAACATTAGTACACAATACATAGACAAGATTCAGTCTCGTATACTTCCCATTTCGTTATCTTTCTAACTTTAAGCATTTCTTCTGCGTATCCATATCCTGGTGAGGCTACGATAATGTACCTGCATTACTTTTCATTCTCAAGGCACACTATTAATAACGTATTACTCGACGTATCTAAATCATGCATACATGCATGATTACATGCATACATACACATCTGCATACGTATATACCTTCCTATATCTCTACATACATGCATACACTCATACGTACCTTCATATATACCAAATACATATCTACATACAGACATTTATTACTACGCCTCTACATACGTACATATACACCTACGTATCTTCACATATACATAATACACATCTACATACGCACATACATACTTCGTCTCTACTTACTTTTATACACTCATACGTGACTTCATATATACTTAAATACACGTCTACATATGTACAAACACTCTTACGTACACGTTCAATATCTTATATACCTCTTGTATATCCATACATTAATTACATGGTACTTAGACTTAGATTTATAGCCCATAGACGTCAAAAGAACGATCAAAATCAAGTTGGGGAGGCCCGCCGTGGTCCACGGACAACAAACCGAAGCCTACTATACCCAAATCAACTTAGATAACAAATTTCAGGTTTTTGAACATGGGGAGGCCGCCGGCGACGGCCCTTGCAATTGCCCGTAGCCCAAAACTTCCGTAGACAGCCAAATAACCCGTCAGCCAAAAACTGACTTTCCACGGGGCGTCGGCGACGACCTCTAGAAAATGGGTTTTTCCTGCTGTGTTATTTCGTCGTTCGCACGCACGCACTAAAACTCGCATAACTTTCATCCTGTTTATCCGTTTAACCACCCGTTTCTTCCTATGTGATCGTAATTTGGTCCTCTACCCTATGGACTCAAAATCCGACATCTGGATTAAGGAAATTCTTAAATTACGCACTTTTGGCTTATTAATCATTCACGAATTATTTGACCCGTTCATGATTTCATCAAACTACTCATTTGTTTTAACCCAAAACTTACATGAACATTATAACTATAATACTTTTACATTATCCGGGGTTTCGTACTTGGGATTTATGCACCCGATACCCGGTATGCGTTAAACTTGTTCATTTCATTCATTCATAGGAAAACAACTTTGCTAATACAATTTCAAATCGCGAAATGGTTTGTCCATTAACCATATCTCACAACTGAGTCTTTAGACTATTAATCCGCGTCTCCGATTCTTGGTTAGCGTACTTACGTGCAATTCTACCCATACCCGAGTATAGTACCATAACCATTACTTATACAACCCTTTCGGTAAGGTAATAAAACCACATTTTGACCCGTTTGGCGTACTTAACGTAAATTATCAATTTCGTACAACCCTTCCGTATTTGACTTCTATTGTCATGATTAATTGACTAGAACATAACTTTACTTTAACAAACTAAGAAGTGATTCAGAAATCACTTACCTTATGCAGCCGTGTTCGTGTCCGCTTCCTTTCCTCCTCTTGACCCGTTAGCCTTTCATGTTTGATTCCATCTCGACATGATTCCTATACTTTCATCTCATCGAAATCACATTCTTATTAGCATACACAAGTTTACATGTTAAAGATCATATCAATTGCATATTTCACATTTGACTTTCATTAGTCAATTATAACAAGCATAAGACATATACCCACTTTCACATCCTTTCAAACTGATATAATTCACCATGTCATTCCATATAACGCGTATTGATGTAACATGTACCATACGACTTTCTAATATCATACCTTTACAACAACAAGTCAAATTATGCTTCCTATGTGTAGTTGACTTTCAGAAGTCAACGGTTTATCATATGAACTTCCGACTTATCCACATATATCCTTAATATCATTTATGCTATATCAATGACACTATATATATTTCTTACTCACGATGCAAATGTGCTTACAATCACATGATCACCTAGTGATATTAAACACAACGTACAACTCCTTAATACATAGTCTTGACCAAGACATACATTCAACCCGAATTCTTATATGAGTTCCATCTAAAGCACATTCTTCAAGTTAGTATACTACTAATTACATCATTACCTCATCTCATTCATTTATATCAAGCCATTTCATACAATCTCACATCTTAACTTCACTTAGACATTTCATCATACACTTGGTGTGCGTACACCATTTAGTCCACATTGTACAACTAATTAAAGCGCATTCTTCCTAGTTCATCCATGAATTAACATAATCTTTCACAAATCATTATCGTAACCAAACATCATATGTTTTATATCAAATTATCCATCTAACTACTTTCTATAACACTACTCTAACATCAACATTACACAATTCATCATAAATCTTCACTAAACTTCATCTTCCTACAAATTCTAAGTGGGTTTTATCCCAACTTATCAATACAATCAAAATTAAGCATAATACAAACTTTACATGTTGATATTATCTAGTATTCATGCTCAATTTCATTAAACATTCACGGATTACACATAACCCACTTCATCAAGATCACCAAAACATGAAATTCGACTTACTTGGTGATAAGAACACTTAGTTGGTCGTAAATCTTAATCCATGCATACAATCAAGCTTCAATCCCCTTTCAATTTGATTGATTTTGTGGCAACAAGGGTTTTCCTTTTTCTCCTCTAGCTCTAGTCGACACATGCATCTGGTATGTATGTGTTTGTGTTTAAATTTTGTGTTTTAATAATAATTTTTTCCACTTATTCAAGTTTAGTCCCTCTAGTTTGTCACACAATCACAATTGCCATCAAACTCATTCCTTACTTGTTTTACCAAGTATTTTAACTAGGTTAAATAGCTTTGTTATTTTATTTCGTGTCATATCATGTGGAAACATAGGGAGAATATATGTATTCGAATTTTGGGGCGTTACAAGTCTATCCCCCTTAAAGAAGGTTTCATCCCCAAAACCTTTCTCATTCTTAGTAGACCAATACTACTCTTACTTTTTCATCTATCCATTCACGATGCTTAATACAACACGAATACATTCGGGATCTTTGCATAAGTCTTATTCATGAATAAAAATAATCGTACGCATTGTCCCTGTCTTCTTAAATTAGTAATTTACTTTCATAATCACACAAGGGTCAGGGTCTGATCCAGAGCTCTTATTAGTGTCTTTTACTTTATAATGCTAGCTCCTAGCACATATCATCACTAGCGTTTCATTCATCGAATTTATTCCAATTGTATACAATTATTACTCGTACAAACCTACGTCTACGGCTTGTTTATAACTTCCTATTTAAGCATATTACATTCATACATTTACTAATCGAAATAAATCGATTTATTTCATTCTACTCATACATCATATACAATCTTTCATTTTGTTCACTTTGAGTCATCCTCAACATCCCATTACTATTGTTACTTCTAATTATTTTCATGTTCATACGAGGGGTCAACATATCATCACAAGCATACTATAAACATTTAATTTTATCAATACTTACTCATAATCACAAGCTAAACATCTTACTAACCTTGATTTAGTTGCGAATCCCAGCGGTTTGTGGCCCGAATCGGCCCGTTTCTTCATGAGTTCATGCAATACCTACATTGATTGCTTCCATTGAATTGTTGAGCATCTGCCTATGCACATCCTTTCAACAATGTCTTGTTCAGATGAACATGGCCAACAAGCCCAGCATCAAAATTTGCATTTTCCATCGGTATATGTCATTATTATTTTCTCTCCAAATTTATTTTATTCGGTGTTTCAAATGCTCACAATTCTTCCATTCTGATAATTATTTCGTTATCCTTTTTGCAAAAACTTCCCCTTCCCATCCATACTTAAGTTATTGTTTGGGTCGTAGCTCGTCATTCATTCCGACTCCCAAGAGTCATTTACCAATAAATCTAACATGCAACTTAATCAAAATTTCTTTCCTTAACTCAAATTTAGGTTCGCGTGCCATTTATGGTCATTCTTTCGTTCTTAAATCCGTCTCGCGTATTCATACATATCACTCATACATTCCTTTACTTCTATTTCGAATCCGTCTCGCGGTTCAAACCTATCATTCATACTTTCCATTACTTCTATGTTTGAATCCGTCTCACGGGTTCAAACATATCATTCATACTTTCCATTACTTCTCTGTTTGAATCCATCTCGCGGGTTCAAACATATCATTCATACTTTCCATTACTTCTATGTTTGAATCCGTCTCGCGGGTTCAAACATATCATTCATACTTTCCATTACTTCTATGTTTGAATCCGTCTCGCGGGTTCAAACATATCATTCTTACATTCCATTACTTCTATGTTTGAATCCGTCTCGCGGGTTCAAACATATCATTCATACTTTCCATTACTTCTATGTTTGAATCCGTCTCGCGGGTTCCAACATATAATTCATACTTTCCATTTATATAAAGTGCTTTAAATTTTCTTGGGAGTCTTATTATTCACACCCACACGTCCACTTAATACCCAATCCTTTCAGACATACCTGCAACAATTATCACGGTCTCACGAACGTCATATGTTTCTCGTGTATTGGCCAGGTACGCAATCCACATACTAGTTTCGTGCCTTCATGTAATCATTGCCTTATGTCCAAAGAATTAGGTTTCGGCACGTGTAACCTTTCAAAACTTCATTATTATTTCATCATTATCCTTCCTTTACTAGGTTTTACCAATACATGTACCCACATATGAATTTACGTACCTGGTTTCAAATTTTTCTGATTACACGCCTTGGTGTCGGTCCTAGACCGCATTCGCAGATAATCCTCTCCAAATAATCATGGTTACCTTACACACAACACATTGTTAGTTTTCTTTATATGCATATTCAAGTACATACTTACATTCGCTTCTACCTTTGGATCTTGATCGAGTCTTAGATTGTATGGTTTCCTTATCATAAGAGCACGTAGGTTTGAGTTCAAGTACTTACCTTCTCGTACTTGATTTCCCTCAAACCAGAGCTCTGATACCAACTTTTAAGGCCCTAATACGTATTTGACCAAAAGTCGCAGCGGAAATTCGTGTAAAATTTCTTTCATTACAAACGTCTTGACTTACTTGAATGTTCGTTTTAATATGTATCTTTTACAAAAATAAAGTATAAGTCCTGTTTACTAAAGTACATACTCATTTATTCCCGTACAATCTATCCTGTGACTCGGTCTTCGATCTCTATTCCTTGTGGTAACCGCCCGTGATTCGTACAACCTGCACTCACCACAAATATTCATAACATTATACCACAATACATAGACAAGATTCAGTCTCGTATACTTCCCATTTCGTTATCTTTCTAACTTTAAGCATTTCTTCTGCGTATCCATATCCTGGTGAGGCTTCGATAATGTACCTGCATTACTTTTCATTCTCAAGGCACACTATTAATAACGTATTACTCGACGTATCTAAATCATGCATACATGCATGATTACATGCATACATACACATCTGCATACGTATATACCTTCCTATATCTCTACATACATGCATACACTCATACGTACCTTCATATATACCAAATACATATCTACATACACACATTTATTACTACGCCTCTACATACGTACATATACACCTACGTATCTTCACATATACATAATACACATCTACATACGCACATACATACTTCGTCTCTACTTACTTTTATACACTCATACGTGACTTCATATATACTTAAATACACCTCTACATATGTACAAACACTCTTACGTACACGTTCAAGATCTTATATACCTCTTGTATATCCATACATTAATTACATGGTACTTAGACTTAGATTTATAGCCCATAGACGTCAAAAGAACGATCAAAATCATGTTGGGGAGGCCCGCCGTGGTCCACGGACAACAAACCGAAGCCTACAAATTTCAGGTTTTTGAACATGGGGAGGCCGTCGGCGACGGCCCTTGCAATTGCCAGTAGCCCAAAACTTCTGTAGACAGCCAAATAACCCGTCAGCCAAAAACTGACTTTCCACGGGGCGTCGGCGACGACCTCTAGAAAATGGGTTTTTCCTGCTGTGTTATTTCGTCGTTCGCACGCACGCACTAAAACTCGCATAACTTTCATCCCGTTTATCCGTTTAACCTCCCGTTTCTTCCTATGTGATCGTAATTTGGTCCTCTACCCTATGGACTCAAAATCCGACATCCGGATTAAGGAAATTCTTAACTTACGCACTTTCGGCTTATTAACCATTCACGTATTATTTGACCCGTTCATGATTTCATCAAACTACTCATTTGTTTTAACCCAAAACTTACATGAACATTATAACTATAATACTTTTACATTATCCGGGGTTTCGTACTTGGGATTTATGCACCCGATATCCGGTATGCGCTAAACTTATTCATTTCATTCATTCATAGGAAAACAACTTTGCTAATACAATTTCAAATCGCGAAATGTTTTGTCCATTAACCATATCTCACAACCGAGTCTTTAGACTATTAATCCGCGTCTCCGATTCTTGGTTAGCGTACTTACGTGCAATTCTACCCATACCCGAGTATAGTACCATAACCATTACTTATACAACCCTTTCGGTAAGGTAATAAAACCACATTTTGACCCGTTCGGTGTACTTAACGTAAATTATCAATTTCGTACAACCCTTCCGTATTTGACTTCTATTGTCATGATTAATTGACTAGAACATAACTTTACTTTAACAAACTAAGAAGTGATTCAGAAATCACTTACCTTATGCATCCGTGTCCGTGTCCGTGTCCGTGTCCGCTTCCTTTCCTCCTCTTGACCCGTTAGCCTTTCATGTTTGATTCCACCTCGACACGATTCCTATACTTTCATCTCATCGAAATCACATTCTTATTAGCATACACAAGTTTACATGTTAAAGATCATATCAATTGCATATTTCACATTTGACTTTCATTAGTCAATTATAAGAAGCATAAGACATATACCCACTTTCACATCCTTTCAAACTCATATAATTCACCATGTCATTCCATATAACGCGTATTGATGTAACATGTACCATACGACTTTCTAATATCCTACCTTTACAACAACAAGTCAAATTATGCTTCCTATGTGTAGTTGACTTTCAGAAGTCAACGGTTTATCATATGAACTTCCGACTTATCCACATATATCCTTAATATCATTTATGCTATATCAATGACACTATATATATTTCTTACTCACGATGCAAATGTGCTTACAATCACATGATCGCCTAGTGATATTAAACACAACGTACAACTCCTTAATACATAGTCTTGACCAAGACATACATTCAACCCGAATTCTTGTATGAGTTCCATCTAAAGCACATTCTTCAAGTTAGTATACTACTAATTACATCATTACCTCATCTCATTCATTTATATCAAGCCATTTCATACAATCTCACATCTTAACTTCACTTAGACATTTCATCATACACTTGGTGTGCGTACACCATTTAGTCCACATTGTACAACTAATTAAAGCACATTCTTCCTAGTTCATCCATGAATTAACACAATCTTTCACAAATCATTATCATAACCAAACATCATATGTTTTATATCAAATTATCCATCTAACTACTTTCTATAACACTACTCTAACATCAACATTACACAATTCATCATAAATCTTCACTAAACTTCATCTTCCTACAAATTCTAAGTGGGTTTTATCCCAACACATCAATACAATCAAAATTAAGCATAATACAAACTTTACATGTTGATATTATCTAGTATTCATGCTCAATTTCATTAAACATTCACGGATTACACATAACCCACTTCATCAAAATCACCAAAACATGAAATTCGACTTACTTGGTGATAAGAACACTTAGTTGGTCACAAATCTTAATCCATGCATACAATCAAGCTTCAATCCCCTTTCAATTTGATTGATTTAGTGGCAACAAGGGTTTTCCTTTTTCTCCTCTAGCTCTAGTCGACACATGCATCTGGTATGTATGTGTTTGTGTTTTAATAATAAATCTTTCCACTTATTCAAGTTTAGTCCCTCTAGTTTGTCACACAATCACAATTGCCATCAAACTCATTCCTTACTTGTTTTACCAAGTATTTTAATTAGGTTAAATAGCTTAGTTATTTTATTTCGTGTTATATCATGTGGAAACATAGGGCGAATATATGCATTCGAATTTTGGGGCGTTACATACGAGTTAGAAACGAACACATGAGATTTTGGAGAGGACAAGAGCAGGTTCGTACGAATGAGACTCATTAGTACGGATAAAGCTCATCCGCACCGATGAAGGTCATCCGCACGAATGACTTAGTCTGCTCCAAACCCACATGTATATATAGTGTCATGTGTTTATTAGTTGATAAGTTTTGGGAGTTTGGCTGGAGAGATGCTGATGCTCTCTCCAGCCTGTCAATAATGTATGCTCTTTCGGTATTAATGGAATCCTTCTATTTTTGACTATTGTTATGGGAATTCTACCGAATTAGTTTTAAATCGATACCGGCTGAACAACAACGATATTCGCGGTACAAATGTTCATTTTTACGATTACCAATTTCTAAAAGTTGTTTTACTTTTTGAGAAGGTGTGTTTTTTAAATCATTTTGTTTGTTAGTAAATAAAAATGGTTAATTAACACGTTCATGATCGTCTGTCTAGAAAATGAGTGTGTGTGTTCGTGTTCGTTCGTTAACATTCAAAATGAACAATTTACAAGGGTAAGCAAACAAACTTGAATAAGTGGAATATAAATAAACGAACATAAAGAAAGTTTAGGAACACAAATGAACAACGAAACATATATTTATATTCGTATCTTTAACTAAATGAACAAAAGGAAGTGTTCATGGTCGCTCATTATTATATAAACAAACTTCCATATGAAGGATGCCCAAACGATTCACTACGTTCAGTTCATTTACATGCGTAGAGGGTACACCAAAAAATAAACAATGTTTATTTATCTTTTGGAAAAAAGTTATATGATTATTATGTAAAAAAAAATTATAAATACTTAAAATACTAGTATAAGAAAAAGTTTTAAAACGTTTTTAAAAACATTTATGTGAAAAAGAAATGTTCTTTGAAAACTAATTAAAAATTACGTTTTTTAAATAAGAAAGAAAGTTTAAGTAAATAATAAAAATAATTTCTTTCTTATTTAAAAAAAATGTATTTTAACTTTTGTTTCAAAAATCATTTTCTTGTTCATATAAAATGTCTTTTAACCCTTTTACTATGAAAAAAAAACTTTTTAAGTACTAATGTTATAAAGGGTTGAATATGACAAGTTTTAAATTGATTTTCTAAGAAGGGTATAAAAATTAAGAAAGAGGGGTATATTTAGGCTACCCCAATTAATAATAATACAATACAAACATTAGAAAGTAAACACAATTTTATTCTTTTACGAAGATAGAATAGGTTTATTTGTTTTCAAAAATAAAGCGTAAAAGATTTGATATCTGGTTAGGAATTGACTATTATTTTGTTTTTCGAAAAAGAGTAAATTGCCACAATCGTCCCTGAGATTTAGGTCTGTTTGTCGGTTTCATTCAAAATGATTTTTTTGTGTCAAATAGCCCTTCACCTTTGGCATTTTTTGTTATTTTCATCTAAACCACTAATTTAGTTTACTTTTTCTGTTAAGTTGAAAGATATTTGGATGAAACTGGCAAATATAAAACTTTAGGGACGATTTTGGTAATTTACTTAAATTCTTTTTAATTTCTTTTATTTAATTAATTTTGTCACATATATATAAAAGATAATATACATGCAATTCTTATAAAAAACTTAATAGTTTTCTCACATAATTTTTATAAATTTTCATCCAACCACTAACTCAGTTATTTTTTTCCATTAAGGTGAAGGATCTTTTAAATTTTATAAAGTTAAACAAAAATTAATTTCAAATTTTTTATATACATCAGTTTTATAAAAATAAAATATATTTCAACCTCTAAATTTTATAAAACTAAAATGCTAGTGACCTTATAGAAAAAAGGTCAAATAAACAAATCTTATCATATGTACCAAGTTTATAATTCATCTTCCAGTCTTTTAAATTCCCTCCTAACAAAAAAAACAGAAGCCACTACCCCCCCCCCCCCCCAACCATCAAACAACGTATCGTTACCAAACTTTAAAATTACCCACTAAATAGTAAGTATAATGTCTTGAACCAAAAGTTTCTTTAGTCAAACCACTCGGAATAAATATTAGTTAGTTACCCTACTAATCTTAATTAGATAAATATTTTATTTCTGCCAACATATTTCTTAGGTGCTCAACACATTTAAAAATATGTAACGTTTTACAATTTTTTTTCTATCTGTACACTTGATTAAATACTAAAAGTTGTAATCGATTGTTATGAGCTGTACGCCATTGACATTTATTTTATATATCGTTTTCTCTTTATAAAACTGATCTATATAAAAAACTGGATATTAATTTCTGTCTTAATTTATAAAATTTAAAGCATCGTTCACCTTAAGAGAAAAAATAAACTGAGTTAGTGGTTTAGATGAAAATTTTGTAAAAATTATGTGACAAAACTATTAATTTTTTTATAAAAACTGTATGTATGTTCTGTTTTATATATATGTGACAAAATTAATTAAGTAAAAGAAATTAAAAAGAGTTTGAGTAAATTGCGAAAATCGTCCCTGAGGTTTTATATTTGACAGTTTCATCCAAATATCATTCAACTTAACATAAAAAGTAAACTAAGTTAGTGGTTTGGATGAAAATGACAAAAAATAGCAAATGTGAAGGACTGTTTGGCACAAAAAAATCATTTTGGATGAAACTGTTAAACATGCTTAAAACTCAGGGACGATTTTGGCAATTTACTCTTTCAAAAATAAAGCGTAAAAGATTTGGTATCTGATTAGGAATTGACTAGTAATAGTAAACAAAGCAAATATTCTTTGGTGTCTTGATAAAGAATAAAGATTAATGAACTTTTTCATTTATAAAATATATATTCCTCATTCTAAAACGAATTTGATAACAAAGAATCAAGATTTAAATCCAATATATTAAATATATAAAATATAGCCTTAGGTGATAAAGTCTAAGTTTGAGTACTCAAGACTCAATATTAAGACTGAGTGTAGTGGGGCAACCTTTTGAGTGGGCGTCTTGCGACACGTGGCGCCACGTCATATTAGAGGATTTTGAGCAAAAAAGGGGTAGTGGGGCAACTTTGCTGGGTAGGGCGTCTTGCGACACGTGGCACCCATTTAATTTTGATTTTTTTTATTTTAAAAATATAAAGTGTTATATTGTGGCCTCACTTGATTAATTATGGTGGATTATTGCATTGGGAATGAAAAAAGTGAGCAGGTTGTGTGATGAAGAGGCGACGAGAAGAGGTTGGGCTGGAGGGGGTCGCCACCCAGGTCGCCTAGGGGGGCGGTGTTCCAAGCGACTCCGGGCGACTCGGGTGGGGGAGTCGCCCCACTACACTCAGTCTTAGGTACTTAAGTAGAGGCTTTGTGTTTCTTGGGAGAGACGAGAATTTAATTCATAGTATTAGGTAAATTTGGTGTAATTTAGAAGTATGAATTACGTAACCTTTGTGGTTTAAAAAAAAGTGTACTTAAACAGTTGAAGCATAATTTTAAGGTTTTCAAAAAGGAAAAAAAAAGCTACATGATAATTGTCAAGGGGACAATTTGATTCACAATTATCATGTAGTTTTTTATTAACAATCTGATTCACCCTACTAATTAGGGTGAAGGGAGCGGTTAAACACTTTGAGTGGCAAACTAAAAAATCAACCATTGAGAGTGTGTCATGTCAAAGTGGTAAACTATGCTCAAAATGTTGGCAATGGTTTAGACACTTGGTGAAGTGGTAAACTATTTAAAAAAAAAAAGGAAAAATGTGTGATTGGTTGAGATTGGATTGGACCCCACCCCACAATACCCTCTCTCTCACATCCCTCCCTCTTCCCGAATCGGCATCCACTCACCGATTTTGCCCCCCTTTTCGGCAAATGGTGTTCGGCAAACAAGTTGGCATTGGTTTGCCAAGTGGTAAAGTGGGTTTACCACTTTCCACTCCCTTCACCCTTACATATTTGATTTACCAAAGCTGATTGGAATTAATAATAATATTTTCAAGGGGACACCGGCGTTTATCAAATTTTTGTTCATATATTGAACAAATTCCAAGAAAAAAATATATTGATATAATAGATTTTAAGGCAAAGGAATCATGATAGTGGGCAAATGCAAACCGTGAACATAGAACAACTTTCAAGTTTACTCGGATTTGTAATCTTTTACCACAACCTTGAATCTATCTATAAGATATGTGAAGTGTTAGAAGTATATCTGTCTTCTTTTTAATCAAACATTTAACGGGTATGATTGTATATAGTTTCATGCCAAAGCTTCACTTAAATTACTACTAGAATAATGATGACTTTCACTGTTGAAACTTTCATCAATAGACTACTAAGTCGGTGACTATCAATGGATATATCAAATTAAAAAAAAAAAAAAAAAACATGATTGCAACTTTCATCAATAGACTACTAAGTCGGTGACTACCAACAGATATATCAAATTAAAAAAAAAAAGCATGATTGAAACTTTTATCAACTAGTGATTTTTCCTCGCGCTTCACAGCGGGCATTCGGTCGGTATTCGTTCGGTTTGTTACATTATCGACATTCGCTATAGTAATCAAAAGAGAAAACCTTACATCGATCGAAAACAATAAAAACGAATATCGATACTGCTACCGATGTAGTTTAGTTGATATCAGTTTGGTTGGTTTGTGTTCTATATTTATTTTTTTCAACATTTCCATATAAACTTTAATGAAAATGGCTATTGTGCTGCTATTGTAGCAAACCGAGCCAAAACCGACTAAACAACATTTGTTCGGTACTTGTATTTATTTTATTGTTTTAGCTTTCGATAAACTAAGATTGTATCGCTACCATACCGTACCGAACAGAACAGAACAACCGTATTGGTATGTATTGATTTTTATGTTTTCTTGTTTAATAACAAATATTGTGCCACTACCATAGTGAACCGAACTGGAACCAAAAGAACATCAATTCGGTACCGATATTTATTTTTGTTGTTTTTCTTTCAATAATCTGACATCGTATTGCTAATGTACCATACAAAACAACATTAGTACTGATACCTATATTCATTTTTATGGTTTCTGGTTTCAAAAATCTTTCTTTAATACAACTCTATTTGTGACGATAAATGAATATCGGTATTAGTGTCGTGACAATCTGGACTGATCAATACCGTTCGAACAACATTGATGTGGGTACCCGTGTTCGGTTTATCGTTTTTGGTCGATATAAAACACATATTGATTTCTATACCTAGTGCATGAATCGTACCGGTACTGTGAGGAACCGATACCAATCCAATACCCGCGATAATATATCTTCATAATGAGCGGGAAAATAATTTGGCATGCTAAAAAAATAAATAAACATAGACATAGATTTAGATTTTTTTTTATTTGAAAAGTTAACGAACGTACATTATCACTAAAAAATCATATTGAATGCTAAATACAATATTACTATTAAAAGATTAAAAAAAACAAATATTTAAGAATTATCAATTATTGCCAAAAGAATAATAAATTGTTTGTTTATGTTTGAAAAAAAATATGTGAAAGCAATTAAAGGGATGATAATAAATCAACTTAAACTTAAAAAAGAAATAATACTAATAGCCTACAAAGACTGTTCATAAATAGACTACTAAGTCGGTGACTACCAATGGATATATCAAATTAATAAAAAAAACCACGATTAGAATGTCTAAATACTTGTTGGTAATTTTGATGGATCATTGTGAGACTGATAGATTACCCAACCACATAAAAAAGATTATAGTTTTTTTTAGTAAAATTGCTAAAATGGTCATTGAGATTTGGTTACTATAGTCTAAAACTCAAACTTATTGAATCTGGTTTCCTGTGGTTTCAATTTTGTTGTCATTTTCATCCAAAAGCAAAATTTGGTCATATTTTTCAGTTAAAATCCAGTTTTTTTGTCTTTTTCCTCTCTTTTAATGAATGGCAAAATGGTTAGATTTTTTTAATTGTAATAATAAAATGTTAAAATACAATTTTTCCCTCCATTAAAAAGGAGGAAAAAGACAAAAAAACTGGATGTTAACTTCAAAATTTGACTATATTTTGATTTTGCATGAAAATAACAACAAAATTGAAATCACAGGAGCCCAAATTCAAAAGGTTTGAGTTTTAAACTAAAGTGGTAAAAGTGAACAAATCTCAGGACCATTTTGACGGTTTACTCTTTTATTTCAAATTCCCCGATGACTTGTCAAAATCATGGAAGGTATAGCAACGAAGATTTTGAAAATATTAAAGAATAAATATATAAAACTCGTTAAAAATATTAGCTTTTGAAGGATTTCATTAAAGGTTTTTCAATATTTTCTGGGAAATATTTTTTTCACAGACATTCTATTGTGGTGAAAACTGGAAAGTTCCTACATTTACGCATAGATTCCTGTTGATAAAACAAATACTAGACCGATGATGGTAGCTAGGCTGGTTAGGCAAAAGGGTTGGAGGGTTCCGGTTTGCCTAACACAGGTCGTGGGGTCCCCCCACGTTTGCATGACGTGGAGAGGGGTTCACTAATTATGTTTGTTGATTGTTCAATATCCTTGGCTGAAGTGTGTTCAGCCTCAGAAGCAAGAACAGTCAAGTTGTGTGTGTTGAATGTGGAAAAGAGAGACTTGAACGGAACAAGTACTCAAGAAGGAAGATCAGGGATTCTAAGAGAATCAGAGCTGATCGGAATGTCCTCAATGCACTAAATGAAGTGTCATTTATGGACGAAATCATCGCCCAAAGAGGAAAACTTAGACCAGTGAACCATGCTTGCAGTGGGGGACTTGCCCATTTGGGGGTTGAACGGTTTAGACCTGCGGATAAAAGGTTGTTCTCTGTGCACATTTTCTCTTTTACGGCTGTGAGAGAGCTGATCAAGCAATCAGTGAAGTGATGTTTTACTGTTTGCATCCTTTTTACTGTTCACCTGAGTTCGTGGGTTTTGAACCCTTTAATCCTTTAACCATCCAAGCGTTTGTGTGCCTAAATCATTTTATTTGGTCTTGAGCTACCCCCGTCATCAGCCCCCAAGTCAGAGGTTTTTGGGAAATGAGCTCAAATACTTCTGACTTTTACACATTTATTTGTATTGCTTAAAGGCTTCAAGGCTTGAAGGGTTCGTTACAGTTGAGTTTTTTGAAATTTGAATTTTGACAAGACGGTTGATGTGACTGATGGCGGTTTTTGCAGAGGGCAGTTTAATTAACTGTCGTGTAATCATAACTCCTATTAGCCTTATTTTTTCATTTTTTTTATCAAGATAATCACACATTTTCTTCATTTTCTCTCAAGTTTCCTTCCATATCTTCCCTTTCCTTTGTCCAAGTTAGTTCTTTATTTCCGTTTTTTCTTTCTTTCAATCATAACTTATGGGTGCTCGTAAGGATTTAGCCGTAAGTTATTCTCGTTTAACCCAAGAGGAGGTTGAAACATTTTGTATGAAATGGGGGATTGGGTTGAAGTTTAAACCAGTTGCTTCGGGGATGGATGTTTCGATCGATCGGTGTCCGGCCGGTTCGATTGCTCTTTACTTACATTTTGAATTTTCTAATCTTCGTCATTCATTTTCTCTCTTCGTTTTGAATGTGTTAGAGTATTATCGTGTCTCTTTTGGTCAAATACACCCGCAGGGTTTGGCTAGGGTTTTACATTTTGAGGTTTTGTGTCGAGCGTGTGGTTATGACCCTACTTTGTTGTCGTTCCGCCGTTTCTTTCGGTTGGCGAAGAACGGTGATTGGTTTACGTTTGAGACGTCTAAAGCCAATATTTGCTTGGTTTCGTCTATGGTCACCACACTTGGTGCCTGGAAGGATCGGTTTTTCTGGGACTCGTATGAGATTATTCCGTTCAAAATGGTTTGGAGGCAACCCGATGCCATTCTTAACGAACCTGAACCCTCTGCTTCTGAGATAAACACCCTTTTCCTTGAAATTATCAGGGAATGTCCCTCGAGGGTTCGTCCTTTTCCCGAGCAACTGTTGGTGTTACTGGGTATTAGTAAATTTTGGGATAAACCTAATCGGGACCCAGTTCTTATGAGGGATGGACAGGGTATGTTTTTGCACATTTTTTTTCTCTTTTGTTTGCATTTTGTGATCCCTTAGATATATTTGTTAATTTTTTGTAGTCATGTTTGCTTTGGAATTCATTAAGAGTGATGATACATCAGATGTTGCATTTGGGGATGTCCAGGCTACACCTGGTGAAAATGTTGTGGTTAAAGGTTCTGAACAGAGGTTCGAGGGTTCGGGTTACGTCAGTGTGCCTGATGTGAAGGGGTTTAAGAAGGTTGTTGTTCCCAAAGTTGTGCGTCGTTGGAATCGACGTTTAAATATTTCTGGTCCACCATCTACTCCGGAACATGTGGACTTGAGTGATGACATTGGTGTTTCTGTGGATCATGGTTCGGATGAGGGTGTTGACAAGGAGAAGGAGTTGGTTGTTGCTGGGAAGAAGTCTGTTGGGAAAGGGGTTGTTGTGGCAAGTTCATCTGGTAAAAGCGTTAGCGGTTCTGAAGGTCTTGACGTTCATCAAGTTTATGTACCTGATTGGGGTGTGAAGTTGGGTGATAGTTTCAAAGATGCTGGTGTTTATGAGGATGTGTTGAGCCACATCGCTCCTCCCTTGGTTCATGGTACTATTGCCGAGATGGATGATGTTATGATGCTGTCTCGTTTGATATTAAGTACCTGCAATCTTGCTGCCGTGCTTCCTCAAGGAGTTGCCCGTTTCCGTAAGAGGATGCATGAGTATGATGAATTTTCGAAGAAGAAAGACAAGATGAAGGCTACTATGAGCACTTTTGAAGAAAGAGAATGAAGGTTTGGTGAAGAAGGAGGAAACTTTGGCTAAGAGGGTTGAGGAGCTAACCCAAAAATATGAGGTGGAGGTTGGTGAGCTGAAAAAGCAGGTGGAAGCCTTGGAGACTTCAAGGGTTCAACTTACTGATGACAACAAATGGTTGATTGAACACGGGTTTCAACAGGTTGTCACTTATCTCCTACATTCGGCCGAATTTAATAGTGTTTTGGGTGGTGTGTATGGTAAGCTTTTGGAGCATGGGAGGCATCAGGGTTATGTTGTCGGTTACAAAGCTTGCCAGTCTGGTGATCCTCAAGACAAGTCCTCCCTTCACCGTCCCGAAGCCCTCAAGGTTTTTCAGGATTCAGTCCTAGAGATGGAGAGCTTGACTTATCCTTATGTTGGTGAGGTCTCAAAGTGCTTTGGCAAGCCTATATCTGTTTTGCAGGATTTGAAGCCACGTGGGCTTGATAAGGCTGCCTGCAAGGAAGTGCTTAACTCTTTGTCAAAGAAGCGTTCTTGCTTGGGGGACAGTGAGGAGACCCTTTCTTGTGCTGATGAAGGCTCGAAGGACCCAAGCCTTGAAGCCTCGGGGACGGCAGTTGAGGAAGGTAAGAAGAAGAAGAAGAAAAAAGCTAAGAAAGCGAAGGGTGATGAAGCTGGTGCATCAAAGTCTGTGGTAACTGATGCAAAGTGAAAACTTTTAAGGCTTATTCGTAGCTTTCTTAGCATCTCGTTGGACAATGTTATGTAATTTCGTTAAACACTTTAGGTTTTGCAGAAACCCTTAAGGTTTCTGTTTTGTGGTTGTGGTTGGCCTTAGTGGCTATTTGAACAATGTCTATGTGTACAAACCGTTAAGGTTTGCTTTAACTTGTTTGAACATTTGGAAGCCTTTAAGGCTTGTTATCTTATGTTATTATCTTTCTACTACTTGCCTTGTGTTGTGATTTTTTGGATGTAGTTGTACATTTTGTGAGGCAGTCTTGTGGAATATTTGTAGCTTGAAGCCTTCGAGGCTTCCGGTTGCTACTTTGTTTTTGTGCCTTGGTTTGTATTTCTGATTTTGGGTTGTATGCAATCTTTGTTTTGCATTGTCGTGTTGCGTCTTCAATTATTTTTTATGTTTATGGCATTGTCTTTGCTGGGTTCGTGTTGTCTTTATGTTTTTTATACCTTAAAGGGTTCAATGCTGCAGTCACATAGCCTTGGTATTTTTAACAAGAAGACATAGCACCTATCCTATCTATTATTTTTCTTTGTTTGATTTTGGTTCGTAAGCCTCTTAATAATGATTTGTTTTTTAGAGCTTTTACAAGGCTTAAGGAACATTTGGTGTAGGCTGCTCAGACCCGTGTATGAGACAACTTTCTTTTTGATATTTTCATAAGTCTCATGGAGTTGTATTGATTTTAGAAACTCACCCCTTATATAGGTTCATTCATCCCTTGAACCTATTGAGCGATGTGGCCTGGGAGCTCATCCCCTTACATGGCCCTTGCCATGGAGTTTTTTGCTAGGTTCTCAACCTGATTTTAGGATAGAAAGACAATTTTGATAAAACATCATCATTCATTCAAGAGGTAATGTTTTACAAAAAGTGAGCATGAGACAACTCTTGAAATACAACTTTCGAAATACAAACTAGACTTTCTTGATCAGACATGGAACATTTTAAGGGTCTTGCCGTTCCAATGTCTGGGAAGCATTTTTCCTTCCGCGTCGGCCAGTTTATAGGATCCACCCTTATGTGCTTCAAGGATTGTATATGGCCCTTCCCACTTTGGGCCATTTTTTCCTTGGTTTTCTTTCTTACTGGCCTCATTGTTTCTAAGTACAAGGTCTCCTGGCATGAAGCGTTCATGCTTGACTCTTGTGTTGTAATAAGCTTGCATCTTTTGTTTGTACTTGGCTTCTTGGATTGCGGCTTGGTCTCGTGTTTCCTCGAGGAGTTGCAAGTTCA
Source organism: Helianthus tuberosus (assembly GCA_030545235.1). NCBI lineage: Eukaryota > Viridiplantae > Streptophyta > Magnoliopsida > Asterales > Asteraceae > Helianthus > Helianthus tuberosus. The sequence goes on from CM060399.1 coordinate 114,552,838, forward strand.
TCATGGTCTCTTTGTTGTTTGCTTCGGGATCCATGTTGAGTGTTCTTTGAGTTACAACTCCTATTTCAGCTGGAATCACGGCTTCTGACCCGAACACCAAGCTGTAAGGTGTTCTTTTGTGGCTTGTTTTTTCCGTCGTTCGTATAGCCCATAGGACGTTTGGCAACTCTTCAAGCCAATTGTTTTCATGCCTTCCCAATCTCATCTTGATTCCTTCAACAATGCTCTGATTCGTTCTTTCAACTTGGCCATTTGATTGTGGGTATGCAACTGAGCTGAATATCTGGGTTATTCTGAATTCTTTGCACCAAGTGCTAAAAGGCTTCTCAGCGAATTGATTCCCATTATCTGTGACCAAGACTCCCGGCAGCCCATATCGACAAATGATGTTCTCCCAAACGAAGTCGATGACTTGTTTGCCTGTGATTTTTGCAAGCGGTTTGACTTCAGGCCACTTGGTAAAGTAATCTATGGATACCAATAAAAATCTTACTCCACCCTTGGCTGGTGGGAATGGACCAACAATGTCCATTCCCCATTTGTGGAATGGCCAAGCTGAAGATATCGGGACAAGATCGTGTTTGGGGCTCTTGGGCACCGGTGCATGTACTTGACAGGCTTTACATTTTCTTAATTGCTCGGTAGTGTCTCGGTGCATTGAAGGCCAAAAATACCCGAGGTTCATTAGTTTAGCAACCACCGTTCTTGCTCCAAAATGAGCTCCACATATCCCTTCATGAACCTTTTTAACCAGGTATTGACTTTGTTCCGAGCCAACACATCTCAGTAAAGGTGCAAGGTAACCCTTTTTGTAGAGGATCTCATCTTGCAACACATACTGCCTGGATTTGATTTTAACTCTTTCAGCCTCTATTTGGTCACTAGGTAACTCACCAGTTTTGAGGAATTTCTTAATAGGAGTCTTCCAATTGGGGCCATCTTCGGTGATTACATCTTGAACCTTCAATTCTTCAATCGAGGGAGTTTTTAGAACCTCCACCAATACCTTTTTGGTAAGGTGGGCAAAGGTGAGAGAGGCAAATTTGCTCAAGGCATCAGCTTTCTTGTTTTGAGACCTTGGGATTTGCTTGACGGTACATGTTTGTAATGTGTTCATCAATTCCTTAGACTTTACTCTATATTTCTTCATATTGGGCTCCTTTGCAACATAACTGTCATTGACCTGGCTTGACACGAGCAACGAGTCTGTGAAGACTTGAAGCTTTTGGACCTTCATTTCCTTAGCTAACTTCAAGCCAGCTATCAATGCTTCGTATTCAGCTTCATTGTTGGTGGTTTGAAATTCAAATCGAAGAGCATATGTAGATTCTAACCCTTCAGGGTTGATCAGAATGAGCCCAGCTCCCGACCCTTCAATGCTTGAAACCCCGTCGGTAAAAAGCTTCAAGGCTTCAAGGTCAAAGGGTTCAGCGGTAGCTGTGTTAACTTCCGTGATGGCTTGCTTTGGGACTTCCACAATGAAATCAGCCAAGACTTGGGCTTTGATGGCTTTTATTGGAACATAGGTGATTTTGTGTTCACCTAGTTCCACGGCCCATTTGGCTAATCGCTCTGAATTTTCCGGTTTTCAAGCACACTCTTAATGGGTTGGTCGGTGACCACTTGTATAGGGTGTGCTTGGAAATACCTTCAAAGCCTTCTAGCCGTTTGGACTAGGGCTAGAGCAAGTTTTTCCAAAGGAGGGTACTTGATTTCTGCTAGTTTTAGAGTTCTGCTGAAGAAATACACGGGTACCTGAACTTTGTCTCGTTCGATGGTTAAAACCGCACTTATTGCTTCTTCAGCAACCGAAAGGTATACAGAGATCAGATCTCCTATTTATGGGGCTGCGGTATCTGCAATGAAGCTAAGTGTTGCTTCATCTGGTTGAAGGCTTCCTCAGCCTCTTCAGTCCACTTGAAATCTTTTTTGTCAGAGCATCCCTTGAGCGTTTTGAAGAAAGGCAAAGATTTTTTAGCCAATTTTGAGGTAAAACGCTTCAGGGCCGCAAGCTTTCCATTCAGGCTTTCTACCTCTTTTTTTGCTTCGTGGTGGTTTAGTTTCAAGAACGACCTTAACCATGTTTGGGTTGACCTTTATCCTTTGTTTTCCCACAATGTGCCCCAGGAATTTACCCTCTTCAAACCCAAACGAACATTTCTCGGGGTTGAGTTTCATGTTGACCTTCCTTAGGTTCTTGAAGGTTTCTTGGATATCATCAAGCATTTGGTATTCTGTTTTGCTTTTGATTACCAAATCATCTACATATGCTTCCATGTTTTTACTAATTTGACTAGCAAAAGCTTTGTCAACCAGGCGTTCGTAGGTTGTACTCGCATTTTTAAGGCCAAAAGGCATCTTTTGGTAGCAAAAGATACCCTTATCCGTGTGAAAAGCGGTCTTTTCTTCATCTTCTTTTTTCATAAGGATTTGATGGTAACCCTTGTAAGCGTCCAGAAAACATTTGAAAGGGTAACCAGTGAGGGAATCAACGTTGAGATCGATTTCTGGCAACGGGTAACAATCTTTGGGACAAGCCTTGTTCAAGTCTTTGAAGTCTATGCACATTCTCTAAGAGTTGTCGGGTTTTCGAACCATGAATGGGTTTGCAACCCAGGATTGATACTTAACTTCCCGGAGAATTCCTGCTGATACAAGCTTTTCAACCTCTTGGCATGCTGCCAAGCTTTTTTCAGGTGCTAGGCTTCGCTTCTTTTGGACAACAGGCTTGACATTGGGTGGTATCTTCAACTCATGTTCAGCAATGCTTCGAGGGATACCCGTCATATCTTCCGGGCACTAAGCAAAGACATCGTTGTAGTGTACTAACAGCTTTTTAAGGTACGAGAGGGTTTCTTGAGAAAGGCTCGGATTAACCCTTATCCTTTGTTCAAGATACTTGGGGTTTATGATCAGCCCTTGTTTGTCGTCTTCATTTTTTGAACTTTCCCCTTCAACCATGTATGCTTCTTGAGTAGGTTGAAGGGTTGCAATCCCTCTCTCGGTAGGGAACTTGACTGTGCCATGACCAACAGAAACAGCCATATAGAATGCACATTGTCCCGACCTTCCTATGATGACATCATAGTTGTAAGGTATATTGATAACCACAAAAGTGAGAGATTGGACTCTCTCCATCTTGCCTTCACTGAAACGGATATCAAGGGTTAGTTGCCCTAAGGGCTTGAGGGGTATGTCAGCAATACCTTTTATAGAGGTTCCGGATGGTTGAAGCTTCGAACGTTCCTCATTGCTCAAACGGTTGAAGAACTTTTCAAACATAATTTCAGTGGCTGCACCAGTGTCTATGTATGCTCTTCTTGTCTTTAATGTACCCACAATTGCTTCAACCACAAGAGGGTTTGAGAGTGGGTCCCTTTCCGTTGGAGGGAAGCAGACACACTGAAGCTCCCAAGCTTCCAACCGCTGCCGTTTGTGGGGAACCTTTCCATCAAAATCCACCATGTTAACTTCCTTGCTCTTCCCTTCAGCGATCTTGTCCCTTACCCCCTTTACTAAGTGGGCAAGCTCCCTGGACTTGATGGCCTCCTCAATCCTCTTTTTTGAGTTGAAAGCAATCATTAGTATGGTGACCCTTCTCTTCATGAAATTCACAAAACTTGGTGGAATTTCATTCCTTTTTGTTTTAGGGAGAGGTCTGGGAGGTCGGAAGTTTTGTTTCACTTCCTCTGTAGCAAGAATCTCTTGGGGGGGGGGGGGGAGGTTTGGTAAGGGGTGTGAAGTTCATGGCCTTCTCCCTGCTTGGAGGGTTCCGGCCTTCAGACCTTCGTTGTTCTGAACCCCGTTGGCGTCTTTCATAGGAATGGAAATTTCCCTTTTTTCTAGCTGGACTGTTGCCTCGCCAGCTAGATCCCATTTTTCTTTGTTCTTTTATGTCTACAGCCTCCTCACTTCTAATGTGGGCTTCGGCCCTTTCGAGAGCTTTTTCTAAGGTTTTTGGCAGGGACTTGTTGAAATCCCTAGTGAGGTATTTGGAGGTGATTGCATTCATGAAACCGGCTACTCTCATCTTTTCATCTGCCCCCACATACGTTAGACCCTCATTTTTATACCTTTCTATGAACTCTCGAAGGCTTTCATCATCCCTTTGTTTTATATGGAAAATTACCGTGGCATCTTTAACGTACCTCCTTTGTTGTGAGAAATTGGCTAGAAACCCTTTGCTCAGATCATCGAAGCTTCGAATGCTTCTGGCTGGTAAATCGTTGAACCATATTCTGGCTGATCCTTTGAGGGCCTGCATAAACATGAGGCAGCATTCAGCATTTGACCATTTCTCAATTCTAGCAGCACAAGTGAAGATCTAAAGGTGATCTTCTGGATCCTCGGTTCCGTCATATGTCTTGATGTGGGATGGCATTTTGATCTTGGTTTGAAAATCATAATCGGCTATTTGCTGTGAGAAGCACGAGAGACTACTTGGTTTGTATGGCTTGGCCAAATCCTCTTCCACCCTTACACCTGTGTTGTTGTTGTGATTCCCTTGTGTGGCCAACACCTGATTAATAAAGTGCTGCCAAGGGAAGGAAGCCATCATCTGAGCCATCATTTGAGGCATAAGGTTGAAGCCTTGAAGGCTTCCAGGTGTAGCTGAGGGGCACTCATAACGGCACTTCGTGCCAAGGGGAGTACGGACAAAGCTTGTTCCCACGTAGATATGACTAGGGGTGGAAGGCTTGCAACAGGAGATTGTAATAGTTGATCAAGAGTTAGCTCATGTCCCAATGGAGCACCGGTTGCAGCTGGTTGGGAGGAAAAGAGAGGAAACGTTGTCGGATCTGGCCTTGTGTATATGTATGGGTTAGGATTTGGAGGTGGATGGCTGGGACCAGCCTCGTTCCTGGACAGGGTTGGTTGTGAGCTTGTGAAAGGAAGAGCTGGAGGTCCAGGAGATAACGATGGCTCTGGCTCATCATAGTCTAACGGAATCCTTACCCCTTTGTCTCTTTCCCTACTCACGTGTTGATTGCGGAGAGACCTCAACTCTAGGAAGTTGTTGGCGACCTTCAGGGGTAAGGTCAACACGTGAGGGGGTGTTAGAGGCACCGACGTTAGGGGATGGAACCCCCGATCTAGACGGAGTCAGTGTTTGAAAAGTGAGGAACTCGGGGTATGTTGCTCCAGTAGGAGTGCTTCCCGGTGTTGAGAAGGACGTTGGTATAGCCACATGAGTCTGGCTAGTGTTTGGGGTAGAGGTATGTGAGACTTGATTTACCTCTCCCGGAGATTCACTTTCCGACGTTATGATTTTTTGAGAGAATGGAGCTACACTACTAGGTCTTTTGAAGAAAATTAGTGGCGTAGCCCCACGGTGGGGGCCAACTTGTTGATCCAACAAATACTAGAACGATGATAATAGCTAGGCTGGTTAGGCAAAAGGGTTGGAGGGTTCCGGTTTGCCTAACGCAGGTCGTGGGGTCCCCCCACGTTTGCAAGAAGTGGAGAGAGGTTCACTAATTATGTTTGTTCATTGTTCAAGATCCTTGGCTGAAGTGTGTTCAACCTCGGAAGCAAGAACAGTCAAGTTGTGTGTGTTGAATGTGGAAAAGAGAGACTTGAACGGAACAAGTACTCAAGAAGGAAGATCAGGGATTCTAAGAGAATCAGAACTGATCGGAATGTCCTCAATGCACTAAATGAAGTGTCATTTATAGAGGAAATCATCGCCTAAAGTGGAAACCTTAGACCAGTGAACCATGCTTGCAGTGGGGGACTTGCCCATTTAGGGGTTGAACGGTTTGGACCTGTGGATAAAAGGTTGTTCTCTGTGCTCATGTTCTCTTTTATGGCTGTGAGAGAGCTGATCAAGCAATCAGTGAAGTGATGTTTTACTGTTTGCATCATTTTTACTGTTCACCTGAGTTCGCGGGTTTTGAACCCTTTAATCCTTTAACCTTCCAAGCGTTTGTGTGCTTAAGTCATTTTATTTGGTCTTGAGCTACCTCCGTCATCAATTACCAACAAATTAATCCATTGGTGGAAATATTACGTTTTGTAGTATTTTGATGCATATTCATGATATTCACTTACCTAACTACGAGTGTGTTTATGTGAGCGAAGCTCGTATAGAAAATATTCGATTGCACGTGGGGCACATGTGAAATCACACATTGTTTGTGCGTTATCCATCCTGAAAGTTAGTGGCTAAGCTTGACCCGAATGACAGGGGGTCGAAAACGTATAAAACCAAAAATTTCTATACGAAAACTATATATATAACACTACTGATCGAAAAGTTCGAAGGGTCGGGCGCCCTCCCAGCCCCTTCTATACTTCGCCCCTGATGAAAGTCTTTGATCTTCATTTAAATGTTAAGTATATAAGGTTAGCATGAACAAATAGATACTCGCTCAACAAATATTATGTTAGCTCACACCTTCGAAATGACCAAGGTTCAATCCCTAGGAGATGTAAATATTTAAGTGGAAAAATTAGCCGTTAAAAAAAATTGGCCCTTTACCACTTAGGTATTTATGGATTAGTGATTCATGTTGACACATAGTTTGAACTTTTAAGTTGTGCATGACGAGTAGATTGGTTCTTCTCTCCTTTCTCTCTTCTCCCTTTGTTCTTCTTCACCTTCGGTGAGTATACACCGAAAAAACACTCTCTCTCGTACTCTCGTACTCCCTACTCCCCATTCAAACACTAGGGGCGGTTCACCGATCGGTGAAACCATTCTCCGAGTTCGGTCCCCGCAACCATACCGAGTCCCCTTACTAGAAAAAAAGGATAATTTTTCTACAAATAGTTTAACACATTTCTGACGAAATATGTATTAAATGGGGAGAGACAAAAATGCGGGCAAATATATGATATTCTGAGAGAATTGCGACAAAACAGTGACAAAAAATGAGCCGTGTCAAAAAAAAAAAAAATTCAACACAATTCCAACAAAACATATGTTAAATCAGTGGCGGAGGTAGTGCTATAGTAGAGATAGTACGGACTACGACTCAACCCTGTATTAGTTGTGTAAAAATACCCTTCAACCTCTCTACGTATTGTAAAATTTTTATTCCTTTTTTTTATTTTATATAAAAACAGTGGCGGACTTTGGAATTATTTTGATAAAGATTTATGCTTCTAATCAAAGGCTTAAGTAAGTTTTTTTCGGTTGAGAAACATCTTATTAAAAATGATCCTATATTGGTAGTTTGACAAAAACGTGTACTCTTGGCCTTATAAAAAAAAAAAACCCAAAGCTAAGTTCAACATGGTTTGTTTCATTTTTTTATTTTGTACACACAATGGCTTAAAAGTTTTGAACTTTAGCCGAAAGTTAGTTTTTGTTGAAGTTTTTGATTAATAACCGAAATAACTATAACCGAATTCATAACCGATTAACCCGTAACCAAAGTTCGGTTATGGTTATGAAATCCCATAACCAAAACTAGTGGTTATGGTTACAGTTAATGGTAAAAACCGAACCAAACCGACCCATGCACACAGTGGCGGATCCAGGATTTTTCTCCAATGGGGTCCATTTTTTTCAGTGTTCAAAATTTTCATAACAAAACATTAAAATTTCCGGGTCGGTCCTCGTTCGGGTCGGGTTAGAGCGAGGTTTGAATTAGATTTAAAAAAAAAGCAGGAAAACAGGCTATGCAAGGGTTGAACACATGACCTCTTGTTGGTAAAGATGAGGGTTTACCATTACACCAACTTTCATTTTCTTTCTATGGTGTCCACATAATTGTATTTATAGGGTCCTTAAAAAAATTAATATACCAGGTCTACTATTTTTTTTAAAAAACATTGGGGTACAAAGACACCGAGCGGCTCTATGTGGGTCCGCCATGCCCTGCTCTATGGTTATCAAATCAAGTTAAACAGACTTTGACTTTTCAATTACACTTCTCCATTGCGGACCTACCCACATTTGTGGGTAAGGAGGCGCACCCCTTGAAAAAAAATAGTGTTAATTTCGTGCAAAATCCCGACCGCACCCTTTGGAAATATTCAACTGCCCCTTTTAAAAAAATCTTATGAATTTATAAGAAAATTGTAAACACTGCTTTTTATTAAAATATAACCTAGTTTATGTAATTATTCTTTAACCACTTTCACTTAACAATTTAATCCAGTCGCTTACACTTAACAATTTAACTCAATAATCATTCCATTGTAACCTAAGCGCAATTAACACAACCCAATCAAATTTGAAGTTAAATAAAATAACCAAACCCATTGCCCCTTTCAATTCGTTTCTCCCGCTCCCCCTCCTCTGATCGCCCAGCGACACAAACAGTGAACATGACGACGACAACCACCAATTTCTTGATGGAAAAGCTTGATTACGGCCACCAAACCACCTAGAATCCGAAATTTAACAAGGTACCTTCCTCTATTTATGTTTTTTGTTGTTTTATGTGGTTTTTTAGGAGAAATAGAGTTATAGGAAGTTAGGAACTAGGGCTTGATTGTTTGAAAATTGAAATTGACCTAACCCGACCCGATCTGATCCAACTATGAAACTTTGTTTGTTTATGTTTACTTGTTTTACATGACACGACCCGATCTAGCCCGCTATGTACCGAATATTTTTTATATAACTAGGGGACGAAAATCTTTAAAAGATTTCTGCACCCGGAAGAAAAAATTATGGGTCCGCCACTTTAATCTCCAGAACAAAATGTGGTTGACATGTAGGTTGTATTTGTAAATTCAACATAACTCAACTAACCATCGTATGGCATAAGCCCATTAAATTGCTAGTAAACATCACTTTGATGCAGTACATAGTTAGATAAAAATACAAACTAGTAAACCCTAAGGAAAACATATATACATATATAAACCGGAAATTAATGTAGTAGTTATTTGAAATGGAAAAAAAAGGTTAAACTCTATCTACAAAACGTTGTTTGGTTGTTATACTTGATTATTATAGGGAAAACTGGGTAAGTGACCTAAACAAAAAATAAACTTAATTACTTGGTTTTTAAGAAATTATACAAAAGTACTGTGTAAAAGGCTACATAGTTACGTGATAAATGATAACTTGAAATAGAACCGTTAATTTTCTAAACTCTTGCTGACAAGTATAATCTTATTCATCACATACACTACCCAACTGAATCTACAGATACAAATTCAAGTCATGAATAAATTTCCCATGTTTGGCTTCTTTTTTCTTACAGTTTTATATATTTACATTCATGTAACTAATTCTTGCTTATAGCATAATAGGGATACCTCTTACACATCAAAGTTTTTTTAAACTCATTTGATTTTGGGTGATGGTAAAGATCATCGTTTATTCTCGTGCAGTCGTGGACCAATCGAGAGGGTTGTGATATGAGAATGCGAAAGTGACGACGAAGAGGTGACTTATAACAAGCGGCAAGATTAGCACGGCAGCAATGTTTAGAGTTAATGTTGCAAGGGGAATGAACTAATGAGACGGGAGGTATATACAATTATTTTAATATGTGTATATATTATACAAAAGTAAATTAAAGTGTTATGTTTTATTTCTGTTATAATAAGAAGAGAAAATCTTTTTCCGATTTATACTATTAGCAAAAGTTGGATCTGATAGTGATATGCTTTTTCCATTATCATACGAAGAGAAAAACTTTATGTGAAAACTAATTAAAATTTGTTGATCAGTTCACACATTCTAGAAGTTATTTTAAAATTAGAATTTTAATTATATGGCGAGTTTTATGTTATTTTACTTTGAATTTTGCTGGGAAATGCTATTGTGATAACTTTTACCACCCGTGAAAGTCAATAATTTAAACTTAATTGAATCATATTTTCCAATACAATATACACATGAGGTGCCATGCATTGAAAAAAATAGTTTTTACAATGAAATCTGAAAGTATTATATTTTATTCTTGAATAGAAAATTTGCATGCACCCAACCATGCATAACAAAAAAATACACTTTGTGAATAGAATATATAGCAAAAAAATAGACTATAATATGTTTCGATAGTTTTATGTTCTGATCGTTGATAAAAAGTGTCTGGAAACTTTTAGGAAAGAATCAACACCATCAAAGATGTGATATAGGTTTTAAGACGGTGTTTTCAACACCGTCTTAAAGTATACCTGTTTAAAATCAAGTCTTATTAGACGGTGTTCAATTTGAACACGGGTTTTAAGACGGTGTTGAAATCAAGTTTTATTAGACGGTGTTCAAAACTTGATGAACACCGTCTTTTGGTGTTCAATTTGAACACCAGCTTAAACTTGATGAACACCGTCTTTTGATATTATGATATAAATCGTCGCTGTTATCATGTCGTCGCAATTGTCACTATTCCCTTGTCGTCGCTGATGCTTAAAAAACGGTTTTTTTTTTTTGTTTTTCTTGTTTTTTCAATACAAACCTGCCAATTTCCGGTTCACGACACACAAAAACTAAATAAACATAAACTAATAAGCATAAACGTAAGCATAAATGGTTGCCTTTCAAAAAAAAACATAAGCATAAACGTCACAATCCGCGTTCGTTTTAAGTCACAATTCACACACGTCATAAAACTACCTAACATATAAAATGTAATAATTGTACGTCATATCCGTGTCATCATCCGCTTCTTCGTCAGATACTTAAGCATAAACGTCTTTGATCACCATATTAAACTTGATGAACACCGTCTTTTGATATTATGATATAAATCGTCGCTGTTATCATGTCGTCGCAATCGTCACTATTTCCCTGTCGTCGCTGATGCTTAAAAAACGGTTTTTTTTTTTGTTTTTCTTGTTTTTTCAATACAAACCTGCCAATTTCCGGCTCACGACACACAAAAACTAAATAAACATAAACTAATAAGCATAAACGTAAGCATAAATGGTTGCCTTTCAAAAAAAAACATAAGCATAAACGTCACAAACGGCACAATCCGCGTTCGTTTTAAGTCACAATTCACACACGTCATAAAACTACCTAACATATAAAATGTAATAATTGTACGTCATATCCGTGTCATCATCTGCTTCTTCGTCAGATACATAATTAGTTAAATACTTTCCAAACTTAGTCGGATAACTTGAACTCAAGTTAAGTTAAGAAGTAAAGGTCCTTGAAGTGGCAGAAAGGGCTCATTTACACCAAATACTTTCTAAGATGATAGTAGAGGTTCCTGCAACTTTAATAACATAATGAGAACCCATTTAAGTTAACCAAATCAAGTGACACTTAAATATTAAAATATAAATTAAACAACCTGAGTTGATCAATTAACAGTGCTAGCAAGTGGCGTTGCCGTTTTGGTCGCTACATTATGAGCTCGAGTAGACATGCGCCGGAGTGAGTTTGATACGTTGTCATCCATGATGAACCTTAACTACAATTACCGCTCATAGACCATCAGATGAAGTAAAAGATTACATAAATCTGTTACTAGAAATGTAGTTAAATAATTTGTATAAGATAGAATAAGACTCACCTGCCTTTCTGAGTTACAACTCTTCTGATCCATACGCGTAACTTTTCTTCCCTCCCTCGCTTATTTAGACCCCCAATGTTGAATTTGAGGCCAATAAATTCCATCAGATGTTATATATTCAACATAACTTGTTTAACCTAATTTCACATAATCAATAAGTTTTTATTGATGAAACTATACAAATGTGTTTATGCAAGGTCAATACATTTCATGCTTTTGATTCACCCAAATTGAATGAATGTCTTAGATTAAAAGATCAACAATTTAGCATTAGTAAATCGTTTGGCTAAAATTGAATGAAAAAGGGTTTTTTTTTTTTTTTTTTAAATTCATGGTTGAAAGTAGAAACAGTTCATGTGGGGAAAAAACAAAGTAATATAAGTTCATTAGTATGAAAATACATATAAAAATTGAACATTTAATGTCATTCACAGCAGTAGCCAGTTCGTCTACCCAAATTCTAATCAATTCTCTCAATAAAATCATCTGATTGAAATTTGCAAAGGGTAACAAAGATCATAGACCTAATTTCAAAAACTTACCAGACCTATTACTCTGACAGTATAGAGATTCAAACTCGTGTACTGTTAAGCACCCTGGTTTAGTCGCTGATGCCAAATATATTCCCTGAGAAAAAATAAAAGATGGAATTACTAAGGCGTACGCACTACTCCTAGTCCTGTATCTAAAAAAAGATGGAATTACATAGGATCACAGATACTATATGTGTCAAACAAATCAAGAAACAACTTTACCTTTGCATCAAATTCCAAAGCAGAAACACCCAACCTGGATGATGATTTTATCAATAAAACTGAATGTTAGTGATTCTTTGACACATAAACACAACAGAAAAAGAAAAGCGTAATTATCATTCTAATTAGAAATAAAGAAAAACAGCACCATATACATTGAAATTCAGTTGATCATGGTAGTGGCTATAGGTCCATGGCATATAATTAACTTCATAACATTGCTTGTAGCATATATCAAAGTTAATCGCATAAGCATAATATGTGAATTCACTATCTTAGACAATACGTGTAAATACAACTAACTACACATAACCAAACTCAACAGCTTGATATGAAAATTGAGTACTAACACTGACTGTCTGATGCTGTTGATAACTGACGGCGGTTCATCCTACAAAAAACAAAACAAACAAAAAAAATCAATAGCATCTATAACCAATTGCGACTTCTATGATTGCATATTTCTTAATTCAAACCAAACCAGATAAAAAACTCACTAGAATAAAACGATAATACTGTCTGAAATGCGTTTTGCAAGGTGTACCCTCGTTATGATACTTATACTTATGCGGAAATGCCCCAATCTCCCAAACAAAACAAACCTAGGGTTAGTAATTTAGTAAAATATACACCATGGTAGAATTATCTGATACAAAATATCAAGTTCTAAGAAACCATTAGCTTTATATATTAAGTTCTAACAAACCCTAAACTACAAATTATAACAATCGAACAAACAACATAAACGATAACATATACCTCAATGAGCAGCGGTGGCGGGTACAGATGCAGTGAAGAATGAACGAGTGCGTGAAGGGGTTGCTGGTGGTGGTCGTCTCCAGTGGCGTGTAGGGTTTGCAGATGGTGGTTGTCTCCGTTGGCGTGAAGAGGTTGCAGATGGTGGTCTTCTCGGGTGGCGTGAAGGGGTTGAAGGTGGTGGTCGGAGCGTCTACGGTGGCGTGGTGGTGGTCGGAGCGTCTCCGGTGGTGTGGTGGTGGTTTACACTCAGGTGGCATGCGGGTTTTGGGGGGACTCTAGTGAGTATGTTAGGGTTCCTACGATATATGTTTCTTAAGTTCCTTTTTTATGTTTTTTTGAATATTTTAATCAAAGTGTATGGTATTTATAAGACAGTGTTCAAGACAACACCGTCTAAAGGTTGCATAAAATAGTATAAGACGGTGTTTAACTATTAGACGGGTTTTTTTTTTGAATTTTCTTGAATATTTTAATCAAAACAGCACAATGGTCATATGGATAGTGATTTTAAGACGGTGTTATTGCTTTAACCCCGTCTAAAATAAAACTTCAACACCGTCTAATACTCCATTTTGTAGTAGTGTAATATATACTTCCGTTTACAGTTTGCATGGTAAAAGCGCATTAATTTTGCGTATTAAGGTACTGATGATTCAAGAGATATGTAATTCGATAATTCGTTAGCTTTTAAGGGACCGGGGGTAGGGACAGTTTACAGTTTGCATGGAAACCCGCTCGAGTGTTTCGGTTAAAAGTGTACAATTTTCGATTTTTTTGTCTGAAATTTTTAAAATTATAAAGGATCGCCCCTTAAATATTTTGCCTAAATATTTATACAATATATAAATTGGGTCCCATGACTCCCCCCCCCCCCATCCGCGGAACTTTTAGTCAAGCTCCGCCACTGACCGGGGTTGCTTACCATTTTTCTTAGATGTCGTCGGGCTGAGTTGTTTTTCTTCGTCTAGGTACTTAGCATTTATCTCGCATCATTATAAATATTTTAGTCTTTATTTTTGTTAAACAATATTTAGTTTTTTTAGTTTTATGTGTAACAACGCGTCATTTGAATGAATGAATATTATGTAGTTTTATTTGGAGTTATTATTGTTTGACCCGACCCGAACATACAAACCGAAACATAGTAATAAGAAAACAATTTTGGTCCCATGACTTTCCGGCCCCTCAGAACTTTTGGTCAAGCTCCACCACTATTCACAAGTATAGTGGTTAAACATTAAATAGTTCATAATTTCTTACATTAATTATTTTCTCTCTAATTAATTAGTGAATTTCACTTTATTCTACACACATAAAATTTTATCATACATAAATCCTATACATTATCGAATTTTATACTACACACGTCGAAATTTATCATACATAATTTCTCTTATAAAGCATTTTTATTAGTTGAAATAACTCCCTGTTTTTACAAATCATTTCTCCTTATTTTAACCCTCCAATATATATACACACACAGGGGATGGTTCAAATGAAAACTACTTTTAACGCGAAAACTCAAAAACTAACTAAAAAAGCCTAAAAAACACACCATTTTTTTTTCAATTTTTTATTAAAAATCGCTAATTTTTGTATATAAAAAAACTTTTTATCAAAAAAAAAAATTGTAGTACGCATACACATGTGTACTATTACACATGTGCACTACAAAACTTTTTTTTCTTTGAAAAAAAGTTTTTTTATATAGTTCAATTTTTTTTGAAAAAAAGTTCAACTTTTTTTTATATAGTTCAAATTTTTTTTGAAAAAAAAAATTGTAGTGCACATGTGTAATACTATACATGTGTATTATTACATATCTGTAATACAATTTTTTTTTTGTAAAAAAGTTTTTTTATATATAAAAATAGCGATTTTTAATAAAATAATTTGTAAAAAAAAAATTGTGTGTTTTTTGAGCTTTTTTTAGTTAGTTTTTGAGTTTTCACAATAAAAGTGGTTTTCATTTGAACATTCCCCTATATATATATATATATAGGATTAGGTTCATTTGTGAATCTCCCCTCTATTTTTGAACTAAATGAACCAATCTAAATCAGTCATCTTGTTGACTTTTTATTTTTATTTTTTATATATATAGAATTAGGTTCATTTGTGAACCTCCTTTCTATTTTTGAACTAAATAAACCAATTTAAACCACTCATCTTGTTGACTTTTTCTTTTTATTTTTTATTCAAAAGGGTATTGACGTGGGTGGAGCGAGAGTATAATTTTTAGTATATTTTTAAGCACTTTTACTCGTTTATCAAACTTTAAATTTATAAAACACGATATAGAACAATCACTCTCTACAACACTTAGACCAAGTGCACCCATCGTTGGCGTAGTATAGTGATGGTAAGATTCTGAGGTCGTCCAAGGAAACAAGAGCTTTTAATACCAGATTATCATTAACGTTTAATCTAATCAAAATTTTCAGAAAAAGATGTTTAACAAATAAAAACTAGAAAGAAAGTAAAATATTATAAAGGAAACGATAGCCAAGATAGAATCACCTGGTTCGACTCTTCTTTTATGTATCCTTTGATGATTTCCGCACTTTGGGTTTTTAAGAGATTATCTTTGTTATAGTGGCATGTCCCTCTATTGGAGGCAACGCTATCCTCGGCCATATTGGTCTGAGTCAGCAGAGATACAGTCCCTCAAGGCCGGAATATTGAAAGATAATTAAATAAGTTATTAAAGCAAAATGTGGCATGTCTCCCTTTTAGAAGCAACGCTTCCCTTGGCCATATTGGTCTGGGTCAGCAGGGATACACTCTCGCAAGCCGGTTTAAAGTTTTAATAGTAGTTTATTTCTAGGGAGTTCAAGTCATTCTTACTTCCCTCGATTTGATGCTATCTGCCTCAAGAGAAGTTCTAATAAACTTTACTAAAGTGCTCACAGGATCTATACACTGAACGAGGCAATAACTTTTCTAAACCACCCTTCTAACCCCTTTCCAGGCAGTTAAATGCTTTATATACATCGTAAAGACACGAATGAGTGAATCAACAAAACATGAAGACATGATTGAATAAAGTTCACTTTCAATATAAAAAAACTAGTTATTAAAGTCATTAATACATATAAAAATTAAAAGTTAACCAAAGCTCGGAAATCAAAACTATTACATATAGGATTTGTCTTCACCAAGTGATGTAAAAGATTAGGCAAGCATAGCCTTTTTTTGACAAAAACTCTTACGATCAATCTTAGATCCGAGACTACTACACACACTCTAAAGGTGGATGATAGAGGAATGTGGTGGATGATGGTAGTGTAGTGGTGGTAGAGTGGTGGCATGTGTGGAAAACGTGGTTTGCCAAGGGATGGATTGCAAATGAACCAAGCACCCCTATTTATAGCTAGAAACAGGCCTGTCACACCGCCCCGTGCTAGAAGGGCACGACCCCATGTCTTCTTCTTCTCTGTCTTCATTTAAGGAGCTGTGTCAGTCTGTATGCACACAAGGTCCCGTGTGTTAGAGGGCACGGCCCCGTGGTCTTGTACTTGTTGTACCATAAGAGATTTAGCATATCTGGGAGTTTACCACGACCCGTATCCATGGGACATGGCACCGTGTCACTTTTCTGCTTTTGTTTGTCTTTTTCTTCATGAACCCTGGAATGGGGCAGGACCCCATGCCTTGGTGGCACGACCCCGTGCTTGTCTTCTGATTTGTTGTTTTGGTCTTAGGGTGAAGCTTAGAGGGTAGGTATGACATGTCATCTTCTCTTCTTTTGTATTTATGTTGGTTTTTTTCCCGTTAGTTTGTTCCTTTTGTACATTTAAGCTATTTTAATCCTGAAAATCAAAATTATATAAAGAAACACACTTTTTCCAACACTAGTACATAAAAGGGTTAATTTTATACCTTATTTGATATAATTTATATGTTTCATTTTGCGCATATGTGTATTATATGAAGTAAAAAATATATTTCCTTAATTGTTTTTTGACTTTTAAATAAACTACCCCCATAACTTTTAAATGACTATAACATTTTCATACGTTTATGTTTTTGTAAACCGTTTAGATCATAAAAATGAGCATTTTATTCTCCTTAATTTGAGTGTGGTCTTGCATTAGTTTTTTTTTTTTTTTAATTTATAAAAATTATAGGTGCTGATGGTGTATAGTAACTGTTTGTATTTATACACATGTGTATAATTGTTGTTCGCTGAGCAATTTGGGTTTTATACACATGTGTATAACGACTGTTTGTTGTTCGCTGAACAGTTTGGTTTTTATACACATGTCTATAGTGACTGTTTTTTATACACATGTGTATAATTGTTGTTAGCTCAATAATTAGTTTTGTTGGATCGTCGTGTGACCCTAATGAGTCGTTCAGAAGAGTTTTGAGTCAGAATCAAAGGCGGAATCAATGATTCTAACTTAATACAACTTGATTTTCCCTAATTATCTTCTTATTAATGATCTCAAAGCTTTACAGATCGTTTGACAAACGGACAGCACCTCGACTCTGAAATCTCGAACGTTACAAATGATGAACCAGCTCAGCTATATATAGGGGTGGTAATTTCGTACGAAATAGCAATAGCTCATTTCGTGCGAAATACCTTTGTGTCATTTCGTACGAAATAGCTCTTGCTATTTCGTGCGAAATGCCCTTTTGACATACAAACCCTAATTTCTATCCTGCTGAGCACTGGTTTATCCTATCTAGACCTAAGACTCAATAAAGACGAAGTTAATAGACATTTATGCTCCAACAGACTCCCCCTTGGATGTTGACGAAGTCTTTAGCATCAAATCTTCAGTCTTTAGTCTTTATCTATCTTCTCACTCTGTCCAAAATGTCTGACATAGTAAGCATCCTTCAATCTCTATCTTCAAACTCCCCTTTGAATGTTGATCCAGAATGTAGACTCCCCCTTTCAATATGCTAGAGCTCGAATTCTGGTTCAAACTTTACACTATCTTTACCATGAGGATCTTGTTTCTTGTTTCTCAAGAAATTTACATTACAATCTATTCTCCGTTTTTACTTCATTTGTTGTTTTTATCAGTTTTTAGAAATTCACTTAAGTATCTAAGTCCAAGTTAATGACCCTAGGCACTTAATTTGTCTGCCAAGTCCAAATTAATGACCTTGGTTGACTCAAGACAAAACAAAACTGATTTTTGTTAAACATTTTTCAAAACATTATCTGAAAATTACAAGTTTCAACTTAATGAACTTATTTTGACTTTTCATTTACAGGTTTAACATATTAAGCTCCCAACTCTTCTGCCCAGCTCAGAAACTTCCTGCATCTTCTTCAAACTGCGAATCTGAAGACCAGCTTTCCACTTTGGTTTGTCGGAAAAATAAAGCAGAAATGTAAAATCTTTTTGGATTTTGAATAAAGTTTCTAGACTAGAATGCTAACAGAAATGAAATGCAGTAAATGAAAACTATTTACAAACATATTTGTGGTGAGCGTGTTAGGGAATCATATCAGCTGTCGACAAGTCACAAGTACCGTTAAGCTTTGATTTCACACTCAGCATTAAACAATTCGCTTAGATTGTCGATATACTGATCCACTTAAGTTCTCACACAAATTTCAATCTGTCCAGGATACGAATTAGATGTATTAAGAACTTAAACTCATTCATATGTCCCACCTCTTGAATATACTCCCGTATCCAGATCCCAATATTCAGTCTTACAAGTGAGTATACCACAGATGATATCTGTAAGGGGTTAAATGCGATGGCCATGAGAGCTCAGGCTATTGCTTCCGCAAAATCAGAGAGATGATGGCTTCGACTTTAGATGTGTCCCCTTTAGAGGATCTTTTCTTCAACATCACATGATTAGCATTTTTCAATGTTTCATCATTTTTATGCTGAGGGTGATGCTATTATTTCAAGCAAGCGAAAAGTATTATACGGGGACTAGGCAATTGCTTCCGCAAAATCAGAAGTCCCGGGATAATACCCCAGATATCACTGAGTATAAAGACCTAGTATTTCAGAAAGAGGGATCTTTCAAACGAAATTTCAGGGGTTACCTATATATCCAAGTAGTGTTCCCCACGAAATAAGCAAGTAAAGATTTAGGTTTATATCCTAAACAAACCTACTAAATGTGTAAAAACCTACCGGCATATCATCATCGAGACTGTTTAACACTTTTAAACTTTCCATATCTTTAGCATACCGTAACTGTCAAGCCGATATACTATCATATTCCCTTTTTACACAAGCTCTTTTTCCGTTTTCTATTATTTTTGGATTTTGAAATATCTCATGTTTTTTGGATTTTGAAAATTTTTATTGTTTTTGTGTTTTCTGAAAATATAACCTACCTCCCCCTAAATACCAAAACAAGTAAAAAATCGACAAACCATTGCAGATTGCTTCTCAACATCATCTACAGTGGTACCTTCATCTACGCCAAGAATCTCCTCCGACACCGATAAAAGCTTCATACCGTTCAATTTTAAAAGATATTGAAAACGTGTTTTATCAAACGCGTCCAACTACCCCCCCTGGTATGTAAATCAGCTTTTTGTTCGTCAGTGTGGATTTTCTCAATTCGTATCAACTTCTTCTCGAAACAGTCTCGGATGAAGTGATGACAAATTTCAATGTGTTTCGTTTTAGCGTGATGAACAGGATTTTTTGTTATGTTTATCACTGCCTCATTATCAACAAAGATAGGGGTGTTAAGAAATTGCAAACCGTAGTCTCGCATCTGTTGCTGGATCCACAAGATCTGAGAGCAGCAACTGCTAGCAGATACATACTCAGCTTCACATGTGGATAAAGCTACAGAGGTCTGCTTCTTGCATTGCCAGGTAACCAATCGTGGTCCAAAAAACTGGCACCCTGCTATTGTTGACTTAGCGTTAACTTTGCATCATCCGAAATCAGAATCAGAATACCCTTCGAGCGTGAAATCGCCTTCTCTTAGGTACCACAACCCCAGTGATGGAGTTCCTTTCTGGTAGCGTAATATCTGTTTCACAATCACCATATGCGAAGCTCTGGGGCATGACTGAAACCGCGCTGCGAGGCAGGTTGGATACATGATATCGGGTCTTGAAGCTGTCAAGTACATCAGTGATCCGATCATGGAACGATACAACGTTTCATCTACTTTCTCTCCGGTGAGACCAGGGTTTATCCCATGGTTCGTCGCTAATGAGGTGGAAGCTGGAGTAGTCCCGGAGATCCCAAATTTCTCCAAGATATCATGAACATACTTCGTTTGATGTATGAATATTCCCTCAGGTAGTTGATCAACCTGAAGTCCCAAGAAGAATTTCATCTCACCCATCGATGACATTTCAAAATTTTGCTTCATAACACTTTCAAAATCTTTGCACAAATGTTCATTTGTTAACCCAAATATGATGTCGTCCACGTATATTTGAACTATCAGAAGATGTCCATCGACTTCTTTGGTGAAGAGAGTGGCATCCACTTTTCCACAGATGAAGCTGTTGGCAAGCAAATGTTGAGACAATGTCTCGTACCAGTCTCTCGGGGCCTGATGTAAACCATACAACGCTTTATCCAGTAAATAAACCTTGTCTTTGTGGATTGGATCGGTGAAGCCCGGTGGCTGTTCGACATATACCTCCTCTTTTACCTTCCCGTAGAGAAAAGCCGATTTAACATCTAGCTGATAAACTTTAAAACCTTTCCAAGATGCAAATGCTAGGAAGATTCTGATCGCTTCAAGTCTAGCAACCGGAGCATACACTTCAGTGAAATCTATACCCTCCTGCTGACTAAAGCCCTGGACTACGAGTCGAGCTTTGTTACGAATAATAACCCCTCGATCGTCTCTCTTACACTTGAACACCCACTTGGTGTTTATCTTCCTGTGACCATCAAGCAAGTCTACTAATTTCCACACTCCTAACTTCTCAAATTAACTCAGCTCCTCTTGCATCGCGTTGACCCAAGAATCTTCAGTTAGTGCTTCCTTATATGTTCGCGGTTCAATCTGCGAAATAAAACAACTAAGTGAAAACTCAGTTTGTAACGGAGCAACTGTAGAATAAAAACAAGTAAGGCCTTGGTCAATTTGTCGTCTTGTACGAACGCCTGATTGTAATTCTCCAATAATCAGCTCTTCTGGATGATACGAAAGAGTTCTCGGCCCCACCTCTCCTAGAACATCTACCTCGCCTTCCAAATTTGTGGCATTCTGATTTACACTTTGTTCACTGACTGGAATTGTTTGACTTGATATCTGGATCTGCTCCCCCTCAGAATCTGAATCACCACGATCGAATATAAGTCTATCATCAGATTCTTGATTATCGTTGACTGCCGTCTGATTGTCAAGAGTTTGCAGAATATCATCATGTTCTCCAGCATTACTAGGACCAGCTTCATCTTCATTAGAAGCTCGAAATTTCCATTTAGATGACTCAACTGGGAATCTTTCTTGTGATGCTTCTTATTCTCTTAGAATATCCAACTCATCAAAGAAATCTGGTTTCTCTTCTAAGTCGAATGAATCCCACAGAGTATCATAATTGAAACGCCATGAGTCACCGAGATTCTGAGGTGGCATGATATAACCTTGACACTCAACATTATGTGCTTCGATGATCCGCTTCAAGCTTGGAACAAAGACTCGTTTCAATGGACTTGCATAACCCACGAAAATTCCTTCAATGCTCTTTGCACCAAATTTGCCAAAAGGTTCTAGAACTGTACAGGGAGACCCAAACGGTTCCAGATACTTCAGGTTAGGTTTGCGATTGTTGATCAACTCGAAACATGTCTTGTTGAATTTCTTCACTGTAAGAACCCGGTTGAGTGTATAGCAAGCGTCTGACACTGCTTCTGCCCAAAAGTTGACTGGTAATTTTGAATCAGCAAGCATCGTCCTGGCTGTTTCAATTAGTGTCATGTTCTTTCTTTCAGCTACTCCATTTTGTTGTGGAGTGTAAGGAGCACTAAATTCTTGCAATATACATCTCTCATCACAATACTCTTCCATCTTGTTGTTCTTGAACTCTGTACCGTTGTCACTCCTGATTCTTCTAATTCGAGCTTGGTACAAGTTTTCAATTTTTCTGAACAACGTCATCAAACTTTCAAAAGTCTCATCTTTTGTCTTCAGAAATGATACCCATGAAAATCTCGAGTAGTCATCTGTTACTACTAAACAGTAGAGATCACCAGTTATGCTTTTGACGTTCACTAGACCAAAAAGATCCATATGAAGTCTCTCTAACGGTCTCGAGACTGAGTTAACCTTCTTCCCAGGGTGAGATTTCTTCTTTTCCTTGCCTTTGATACAGCTAATGCACTCCCCCTCAAGATGAAAACCTTTCACATGAACACCAATTACTAAGTCGTTATGCACCAGGTGATTCATTTTTCGCAGGCGAATGTGGCCCATCTTTCGATGCCACAATTGCGATTCTTTTTCCGTTGCCCTTGACATAAAGCAGTGAGCCTGACCCATTGTAGTAGTTGCTACACTCATGTCCAACACGTACAGATCATTGACTCTAGGTGCTCTCATGATAACCCACTCTTCGGGAACAACAAATCCTGGTTTCAATATCAAACATTCCTTATCTGTAAAGTGCGTTGTATACATACGATCACATATCTAAGAAATGCTCAGAAGATTGTTTTCAAGCTCGGCGATGTAGTTTACTCTTTCAAACGTTACAATACCATTCGATAAAGTTCCTTCACCAACTATTCAACCACCTTGATTTCCTGCAAATCCCACATATCCTCCATTAAACCCTCGAACATCGTACAGTAGGGTCTTCTTCCCTGTCATGTGCCGAGAAGCTCCACTATCCATAATCCAACGTGAAACGGATCTTGGAAGCTCCTGCACATATCACAAATACTTAGTTAGATTTTGATGCCACCCAAGCCTCTTTTGACTCAGGTAGCTTGACTTTGATGTGAGTTTTAGCAGTGTAAAGTGGCGGAAATTTTTTATCATTCATCTTTAAGCTCCCCTCAGACCCAATCTCAACCTTTTTGTATAAAAAGAAATCATTTTTAGAAGATTGACCAGATGATTGGTATTTCTTTGGTACATACCTCTTTTCAGAAGTAGTAGACTTTTGATTCTCAAGTTTCTCATAGTAATCCACAGGGACATTCATCTTTATCGGAGTGGTAGAGGATGATTGTTTTTCCGTCTCAGAAACCTTTGGTTTTGGAGAACTTGATTTCTTTTCAACTGATTTTGGCTTCCATGTTTGTTGAGGCGAAGCAACCCGTTTAAAAAAATTTATCAGTTTTAGTTACCACATTCTTTACAGGTTCAGTTTTGATCTTGGTGTTTTCATTTTTCAAAACTTTCTTCTTAACAACCATTTGAGGTTTGCCTTTTGCATCAACTTTCTTTTTCTGACTCTAAACAACTTCAGACTTAGGCTTTAAGTTGGTGCACTTTCATGCAATGTGTCCAACTTTGTTGCACTTAAAGCATGTACGGGTGTCAGCTACCCAACTTGTGCCTTCGGTCTGAGGCTTTGAGGCATTTTCTTCAAAAAAACTCTTCATTTGATTTTGAAAAAATTTCAGATTCCTGCTCAGAATGAGAACTCGAACTTTTTACAAATACCTTTTTCTCAACAAACTTCTTGTTTTAAAAGTTCCATCTTTAATAATTCTTCCCACCCTTATAACCACCCGACCATTTGTTTTGATTATTGTTAGAAAAACGCGGCGGTACAACAGGTTTTTTGTAGTTAGCTTTATCTTTTTCAAAATTTAATTGCCTTTTAGAACTTTTCAAACCTTCGATCTCAGACACATCAATCTTAACCAGTTTAAAAACATTTTTCAATTTGTCAAAATTCACATTTTCCAAAGGAAATTCAAGATCTGAATACAACTTATTCGATCTCGGCATCTTGTACATCACAAGATTAGGTTCTTCACTTAAGTTGTTTTTGGATGTTGATTTCGGAATATATTTGTCCAAGAAACATTCTTCATCCTCAGTTGAATCACTCTCAGATTTTAAAACATTTTCAACCATGCTTTTAACAATTTCAGACTAAACACTATCCTCATCGGATGATGAATTGAATGTGACATCAATTGATTCTGGAAGTTTAACCTCATTTGTGTCATTATCGTTAACCAACCCGGACTTTTTCTTAGAAAATTATTCAATACTGGCGGTGGAACCTGATGATACCCAACCCCAGTTCCATCCGAATAAACATCTTCGCCAGCTTTGTTCTTCCCGATTGGTTTAGGAACGATATGTTGAAGAACAAAACTTGCGGAGTTGTAATTATTGAGTTTCAGATTGATGCGTTCATTCTCAATCTTAGCTTCCTGAAATTGAAGCTTCAGCTTAGCAATCTCATCCAAATGTTGGTTGATTTGCTATTCTTTAACCCTAAGAACTCCTGACAGTTGCACATTTTCTTTGTTTGTTTTACCATTTCTTTCATCAGAATCTTTTACCGTTCGTTTTAGCTTCTCAAAACTTTCTGAGAGTTAACGATTTTCATGAATTAACTTTTCGTTTTCTTTCCTAATTCTTTCTACATCAATTTTATCATTTTCGTTTTTCTCAGTTAATTCTTTTAATCGTTCATTTGAAGCTTTTAACATTTTTTCACGGTTTAAGATCTGATCTTCAATATCTCTGACTCTTCCTGTCAGTTCTTCGGTCTTTTTACCGCTGAGGTAAGCAATTGTACTACAAACCTTGCAGTCTTTCATGCAATTTTTGCAGTCGCTATCAATTTTGGCTTTCTTAACTGTCTCTTTGGTTAAATCATTTGGATTGACCTTGCTTTTAGACTCAGTTCCAGACTCAGAAACTACATCTAGCTCTTTCACTGCAAGCACTTTGTCAGCCATTTGCTTCAGGTTTTATGCGGTGAATTCTTTTGACGTGTCAATAATCCCGTCATCAACTTTCTTTGGCTGTGATTCTTTCTCTTTTTCTTTTTCTTTTTCTTCAGCTTCTCCTCCTCCCCACCACATTCTTTGTCTTGCTTCTTCTTCTTCTTCAGCAATTTGCTCGGTAAGAGTCTCAACACTGACAGAATCTGGATCAACAGCTATATTTCCCTTGGAATCTAGGTAACATTCTCTATCAGCATCCCATCTATTCGCCCTTTTTGCTTCTTTCCATGTTTGATAGATTTTACTCTTCATGTATTGAGCTACCATCTTTCTGTTGATGTATTTCACTTCTTCAGTTCTGGAATCTTTAAAAGGAACAATCTTTGCTATGAAAGCATATCCCACTGCGTCTTCTTCTGGTAACACTTCACTCCAATCATATCCCTCATTATCACGGATAACAGCAAGTGCTCTGGATTTTTCTTTGGGATTTTCTTCTATCTGCTTCATTCTGGGGGATTCAGATTTGT
This sequence comes from Helianthus tuberosus, assembly GCA_030545235.1. Taxonomy (NCBI): domain Eukaryota; kingdom Viridiplantae; phylum Streptophyta; class Magnoliopsida; order Asterales; family Asteraceae; genus Helianthus; species Helianthus tuberosus. The sequence goes on from CM060399.1 coordinate 114,578,148, forward strand.
TTTGATGATAGATGGCTCTTTTGTAATAATCTTCATGGAACGGATTTGCCGTATCATCAGCATATGCATTTCGACATTCTCTTTTAAAATGTCCCTTTTGTTTACATTTAAAGCAAGTGACCTTCGACTTATCAAACCCTAGCTTGGTTGAAGGTCCACCAATAGAATGTCTACCGGTAATCTCCATGAATCTTTGCGCTCTCCTAACCGCACTCGCCAAACACCACCTGGTATCAATCAACTTCATCTCCTCGGGGTCGATCTGATCATAATCTTCCTTGGTGAGGTTAGTGTTTCCGATCTTTCCCGCTACGAGGCTTTCATAAGATTCTAAGACAGATGCTAAAAACACCATTTGCTGCTTTGCGGATTCTTTACTGAAATTTTGAGCATTCTTGAGATCCACAGCAATGTTACATTGAAACAAATTCTTTGGAACTGATTGACTTTGAGTAGTTGACGAAGAACCTCCATGATAACCACTGCTTGAACTTTCTTGATTTGACGTGTTAGAACTTTCTGTTGAGAAAGCTGTCTTTGGAGACACAGTCTTCGGGATCATACTTCCTCGATAATACAGCTCAACATTCTGTTGATATGAAGAGTTGTTAACTTTGTTCGATTTCCTGATCTCCAACTCATGACTTTCCAATCTTTCGATTAACAGATCAACCGTCAGTTTAGTTGGTTCCACTGTGTTTTTTAGCATCAAAGCAAAATACTGCCAGTCTTTCTCATCAGGCAGTGAGTCAAACAGTTTGTCAACCAATTCTTCTTGAGTATACACGATTCCGTGTCTTGCAAGTTCCATCTTCAAATGTCCGAATCTTTCAATCATCTTTGACACAGATTCATTTTTCAAACATCCAAACAAATCAAATTCTTTTCTTAACAATTTCTTTTTGTTTTTAACAATCTCGGCACTACCCACACATTTTACTTTCAGTTTATCCCATAGATCTTTCGAATTCGTGTATTCAATCAATGATATTATGTCATCCCTCACAGACTGATGAAGTAAAGCAATGCATTTTTGTTCAGCAACAAAACTTTCAACTTCATTATCCGCTATATTTTCATAATCTGTTCTTCCCATATCAAAACCATTCATCATGTTCTTCCAACTGAGATATGCAAAAGCTTTTAGCCATTCTTCAAACCTTTTAGCCCATCTGTTGTATTCTTCAATCGCCATTAGCTTGGGCGGTTTGTTGTAGGTACCATAGGCACTATCAACACTCAAAGAATCAGCAATGGTTTTCTTTGCACTCGGATTTGGAGCATTTTCATTTGTGTTACTTGATGTATCACCTCCTGTGCTACCCGTGAAAACAAAAGTGTCACTGAACGGATTCATAAAATCATCCATCTTCAAGTACCTGAGACAATCAACAAACACTTAGAAAAATTTTTGGATTTTAAAAACAATCTCAAACGAAATGATTCACGTGGAATGAGTTTCAAACGAAATGAATCTCAAGCGAAATGAACAGTCTTCAAACGAAATGACTTCACGCGAAATGAGATTTCACATGAAATGACTATTTCGTGCGGAATAACCAAACGAAAACACCCTCTTCAAGCGAAATAGCAGTTTTGGTGCGAAATAGCGATTTTCGTACGAAATGAATGTGTATTTCGTACGAAATGAGGTCCAAAATTTGATTCTGTGCGAAATGACGTTCCAGATGTTGATTTCGTGCGAAATAAGGCTCCTCAAAGTTGATTCCGTGCGAAATGAGATGTTGTTTTCGTGCGAAATGATGATGACGTCAGCATACCGGGCACCATTTTGTCAAATTGATCTGGTTTTTGGTCGATTTTAGGTCCAATTCTTTCAAGGATTCGTTAAAACTATGTTTTACGTGATATATGTGAAATTTAAGCCTTTTTAACCGTAAAATCTCGTTTAATTTTGAAAAGAATGAGTAGAAGTGAGAAAAACTGATGAAAACAAGCTGAATTGGTAGGAACTCTTCGTTCTTAGCTCTGATACCACTTGTTGGATCGTCGTGTGACCCTAATGAGTCGTTCAGAAGAGTTTTGAGTCAGAATCAATTATTCTAACTTAATATAGCTTGATTTTCCCTAATTATCTTCTTATTAATGATTTCAAAGCTTTACAGATCGTTTGACAAACGGACAGCACCTCGGCTCTGAAATCTTGAACGTTACAAATGATGAACCAGCTCAGGTATATACATGGGTGGTAATTTCGTACGAAATAGCAATAGCTCATTTCGTGCGAAATACCTTTGTGTCATTTCGTACGAAATAGCTCTTGCTATTTCGTGCGAAATGCCCCTTTGACATACAAACCCTAATTTCTATCCTGCTGAGCACTGGTTTATCCTATCTAGACCTAAGACTCAATAAAGACGAAGTTAACAGACATTTATGCAGCAACAAGATTTTATATACACTTATGTATATTGTTTGTTTTTTATACACAACAACCAAGGTGCACTGTTATTGTAAGTATATTTTTCAGACACGTGTGTATAATTGGGGAGAGAAAGCATTTAATTCTAATCAAAGACAGAAAATATGTAAACTTTACTATTATATCATTTCTATTTATTTCTTAATCTATAAAAACAAACAAAAGAATAAATGGTTCAGCTTTGTTCATTTTGTTCACAAAAATCATTAGATTCACTCTTAAACCTTACCATATATATATATATATATATAAAGAGAGTGAGGAACGATAAAATGGAAACCCATTTAAGTTGGTAAAACTTCGAAAAAAATGCAACAAACTTTTTATAAAAAAAATATTGGACATGTCGCATAAAAGAGCAAAAAAAAAAAAAAAAAAGAAGAAATAGAAAATCACCAACTAGTTTTTTTTTTAATTTTAAAATTTGTATGTTACAGATTTTTGAATAGTTACCTGTAACATAAAATTTTCAACTTTTTTTCAAAAACTACTTGACACCTTTTGTTTCTTTTTTTCAAAACGTTCGAAAATATGTATCATACACAACTTAAATTTTTGTAGAAAAAAGTAGCTTGTTACATAATATTTTCACAAAGGCTGATTTTCTTAATTTTCCCAACTTAGGTGGGTTTTCTCACTATACTTTACATGAGCGGAGCTCACGTGATGCGGCATGAAACAAAAACACTGTTAATCATGTAATATGTTATTTAAAATTTTTATACAAACTATAAGAATATTATAATCATGTTAAAGAGAATAAGTTGTTTGTTTCTACAGTGTAATTTAGATATACATGTGTGTGTATAATGTAAGTATTGGTGGAAAACCCTCCTAAATGGGAAAACTTAGCAAACTTTGTTTGTGTGGACAAGATTGTTCCACATCATCTTGTAGAAACACATGCTTAAAGGGCATTTGTGTTTTCTATGCATGCTTGTACCCTACCAACCCACTCACTCCCCCTCTCTTTACTGAGGTGATCACTAATTTATGCTTGGTTATCGTTTTGGGACTGATTTGAGCCTTCAATTTGATCAATTTGTATGAACTAGGGTTTGAAGGAAGAGTTTGGTCGCCCCCTCTGTTTTGATCGATCCAGAGACACACACAAGTGTGCGTTTGGGATTTTAATTTTGTTTTAATAAAACTAGTTTAATTTTTAACACCTTTGGCCCCTCAACTATTTGTCAAGTTTTATTTTAGGTGTTTTTAATTAACTCCCATATTACTACAAGACTTCTAACTAACTAGGTTATTTTTATTCCTAGTTAGTTTATTTTGTTTATTGCCAACATTGAATTTATAATAACAGGTTTATATTTTCGGGGTGTTACATGTTTTTTTCCACAAAATACCTTTAGTTTTGCGTTATTATGTTTTCTAATTACCGGTCCAAACCTTTTTAGATAACTGGAGTGATGATTATGACGAGGACTCGTCGTAACCTCCAAGTACCAATGAAAGAGGCAAATCCCCACTCATCGGCCCCGGTGTTAATTAAGGTTTTCTTTACTTTTTTTCCCATGTTTTTTTTCGTGTTTGTACTCCGAATGTTGTAACATGTGAACACGTTGTCGATTTGAAAAAGAAATTAAAAAAAAATTGTTGTAACACGTGTTACATGGTTTACTTAGTATAAGACGTTGTTTTGCATAAGCCCGATAAAAATAACATTCTGATCAGTGTAACACGTCTAACACATGTAGGCATCATGTTAGGTGTTGGGAAAAAGATACTTTTGTCCGGAACACATATAGTTTTTGAACCTAACATGATGTTTACACGTGTTACACTAATCAAGTCACCCCCACCTAATGCAATACACATGTGGTGGGTCAGCATTAAGTGATACATGTAACATGTGCAAAATTTCCTGTACATGTTTTTTATAATGACCACCGTAACAAGTGTTAACCGGCTAAAAGTAACTTTTTCCCACCACCTACCACGATGCCCACATGTGTTAGGCGTGTTACGCTGATCAAAATATACTTTCCTTTAAAATAACAAATTGTTTTCATGTCTAACATACGTCACAAAGGTATGTTACATACGTAACATGCAATGTTACCAACACCTGTTACATGATTGCTACCTAACACAAGTTACCACCACTTGGTTCAATATATAGCTGGGAAGGTTAAAAAATATGTGTTTTCCCTATAAAAATTACATCTTGACCAGTGTAACACATATAGGCATCATGTTAAGTGTTGGGTAAAAAGATACTTTTGACTGGAACACACATATTTTTTGAACCTAACATGATGCCTACATGTTTTACACGTGTTATGCTGATCAAAATGTACTTTTCTTCAACACAACAGGTAGTTTGATATGTTACATACGTAACAAAGGCATGTTACATTCATAACATGAAATGCTACCAACACCTGTAACATGTGTTACTTCTCACACACTTTATATACACATTATCAATAAGGAACACCCCGCTACTACGTAACTTAGACCCCACAATGCAACAAATTCTAGACTCCCATTGTGGACAAGGACTTCCATCATGTTCTTCGCAGATCATATGAGACACTGGAAGAGCTTATTGCAATGTATAAGGCCTACGGATATCAAGCTGGGTTCAAGGTAAAAAGGACTCAAACAAAGGTTTGGAATGCATAAGCCACGCACAAATACCTGAGGTGCTCGAAGGTTGCTAAACCGCAACAGAAAAGGACGTTTGACACTCTTTGTGAGTCTTCGGTTTATGACCAACGGGAAAAGTACCTTCACACTGGATTAATGTGCATAATCATCCTCTTATTGACCCATTTAACCTCGACCTAAAAAAAATATCAAGAAAACTCCCATTTGCAACCCAACAGTTTATCCACCTAATGAGCATTAATTGTATTCGGCCGGTCAAGACCCAACGGTGCCTAGTAAGTATCAAAAGCAGTCATCATAATGTGCATGGTACTCCTATTGACTTTATAAACTTCATCCAACAATTGAGGATTTTCATACGTAACTGAGACACTCAACTTTTTGTGGAATGCCTCCGTGATCAAAGTAAAAATTTTCCAGACCTCATCTACGACTTTGTTGTATCCGAAGGGAAACTAAAGGCTTTGTTTTGAGCTTATGAGGTATCCAAGGAAAACTACAAAGCTTTCGGCGATGTACGAGCGTTCGATGCCACCTACCAGACAAATAAGTGAGTACATATGTTACATACGTCACACAATCACCTAACATGCGTACCATTTTTATTATTTCCAACATGCATATAGTTTTTGAAACCAATTAAAATGTTATGATGGTCGTGACCCCTGTTTTTCAGGTACAACATTATTTTTGTCCATTCACTTTTGTGAACCGTCACATGCATTATGTGATCTTCGGTGCTGGGTTGCTTTTAAGTGGGACCGTTGGATCATATAAATGGTTACTCCAGGCCTTCTTGAAAACACATGGGACCCAACCCTATTTGATCTGAAGTGATTAGGACCCATCGATGAACCAGGCTGTCCAACAACTTTTTACAACAGCTGCCAACCAAGGTAAAGGATAAGTGTGTAGATATTTTTTAGATTTTTTTACAGTACCCTGACATGCACTTATTTTTCTTTACACCCCACGAACAGATAGCTGGTGACCTATTGCAAAACACTGATATGAGGTCCTACATTCACCAGTTAGATTGGAATGTTTACATAAAGCCATCTACCTTTGAATCCCAATTGGCAACTTTGATGGAAAAAATTGGATTACAAGACCACCAATGGCTCAATGAGATGTATGAAATCAGGGAACATTGGGTTCCTGCCTACTTTAGGGATATCCCTATGTGCTGCTTGATGAAGACGATTTCATGTAGCGGGAGTTCAAATGCAGCTTTTAAAGTTAACTCTACCAGCGCCAACACATTGGTTCATATTATGCTATGTTTTGAGGCACCGATTAGCAGCTAGCGTTACCGCCAAAGAGTTGCTGAATTCAAATCCTCTTCCATCATGTATAACGACAAAAGAAACATATGCATTGAACAATATGCATTCGCTATTTATTCTCATTCGGTGTTTCTGGTCGTCCGAAAGGAAATTCTCAAAGGAAATGTTTTTGCTACATCTAAAAAAGTATTAAAAGACAATATAACGGTTTTTTCGGTCACACAAGAAGACAACAGGAAGGATGTCAACAATGTATTCATGGCTAGCTTTCACAAATATTGTTCCAACTGGTTCCATTTGTTACACTAGAATGACTAACACATGTTACATATATTTTGCAACCCTGTTAACAGCCCATAACACGTTTCACCTCTAAAGATTAAAGGACAAGTTTAACAGTGTCGATAAGACAACGGAATGTTCATGCCGTGGTTTCACCCGAATAGGCTATGTCACCATGTCTTTTGTGTTTATCGCTTACAACATGTTGACGTAATCCCACCCCAATACATTGTCGACATGTGGCAGGGTGATATTTTACCAAAGAGGGTGTTTACAATCGAAAGTCGTTATAGCATCGACATCCAACCGCAATTCATTATGCGCAATGAGATTATTGAGGTGGTATCTGATTGTATGGATGTTGTCAGAAACGGTACTGGTTCACTTTCAACATTGCTTAAATAGCTAAAAGTCATCAAAATGAATTTATCAACAACAGGATCTATTCGGCTACCAGAGAAAGAGTCTACCGAGGATGTCTTAGAAGAGCTGATCGGCCAACAAATAGAAAGTGAGGTGGTGATGAATAACACTGGCGTGGAGCGCAACAAAGGCTTTAGTAAACACCGATGCATTACCAGTAGTAGTCACCAACCAGCATTAAAACCTCTAAAGGCCCCTCGACTATGCAGGACCTACATGAAATACGTCACTAACTATGATTCCCGTAATTGTAGTAGTATTATAAAAAATATTCCTATATGATCCATAGCATTATAAAAAATTTATATTCCTTACCTAGGGTCCGTTGGGTTACCCCAAACCCTTCTACCTCTATCTTGTGATCTGTAGTGACCACTGTATCTAGAGATGGGCCTATTGGTTTTTTTTATACCCGGAACCGGTTCCTAACCGGACCCGGTTCTTGTATAATTGTGGGTGGAACCGGTTCTTGTAGGAACCGGGTCCAGTTCCTAACCAGTTTCAGGCCATTAATACTGGAACCGATACTAACCGATTCCGGGTAGGGTTGTAACTGGTTCCTCTGAAGAACCAGTTCCATCAGGTAAGTCAATAAAATCCCTGCAATGTTACTGTAGGAATCGGTTCTTAAAAATACCTTAAATTGAATAAAAAATTACATATTAAAAAAATACAAATATATTATGAAAATACAAACATATTGCATTGTAACCGGTTTATTTCTTTGACCGTTTACTTGTCGTGGGTGCGTCCATTTGACTTGCGGCTCGCTTTGGTGGGGCCACTTCGGTACATTCCTCTTCGGATCCATTAGTTTCTACTTCGTCTTCCTCCTCTTCATCAACAATCTTGTTCTCTAATTCCACTTCGTCTTCTAGACTTGTCTTATATTGAATACGGTCCACGACATCTAAATGTTCCTTTAGGCAAATTACCATCTCTATTAATTCCGGTGTTAGTTGTTCTTCATATGGACAATACCCTGCCACTAAGAGAAAACGCACTTTCCGAAGCTACGGTGGAAGCTTGGACCGTTAGTATATCACGAGCCATGGTGGCTAGAATCGGGAATTCTGATTCTTTTGATTTCCACCATGACATAATATCAAACTTTTTATATTCCTCGACGGTCATAGTACGCGAATAATTTGTTTCTTTATATCTACCGAGTTCACTTGATGGGGCGTTACCCCCTTGGCGTTTAGCCGTTTCATCTCTAACGACATTCAACATTGTTATTAGTAGGTCTCCAATCGTAGTCGTACAACTAGAGGCCGACGATCGAGACTCAAACATATTAGTATTATTTTCCCCCATATTTGTTTAAATAATGATCATAAAACTTTACATAAAAAAGTGTTAAATTTGTTTTGATTTTATCTTTTGATCTTGGATCCTCCTCATGCATATCCAACTTGTCATATATTTCTTCAGTTAAAGCTTCAACACCTGGGACATTATATAATTACTAATGTTTTTTAGCGCCAAATACATATATCTACCTCGCGCAAAAAAAGAGGTTATTATATAAGTAGAACAGGTAAACAAAACTTAACACTCCACACATTCTCTAAACACGCAACACATTGTCTAAAATGCCATACAACTTAAAAAAAAAATGGCTCAGGTTATTACATGGAGGTTTGAGAGGTCGGAGAGATGTTTCGTCCTAAAGTTCTCTGATAGGAGAAGGGTGAAGCTCAAGACAATCAAGGTCATACTTGGTATGGATGAAGCCGTTCAAAGGGATATTCTAGCCCTTAGGGTTCCAATGGCCGACGATTGTGAAAGGACTCAAACGATAATAAGAAGATTGAAGAGAAAATTTCCAGCCGATGATGATGATGATGTTGAATACTCTGATCTACCAACAGTTACCAGTTGGAGTTTGGATGAGCAATCAAGAACGGTGAAAGTGACTTATCAACACGAGGTAGATTATTCATTGACAATGGACGAAATGCTGCACACAGATAGAGTAAATCTTCTTGACAACTCTGTGATTTAGCACCTTCGAACGACGCAAGATCCAGGGTTGTGATGATATTTAAGTATAGGATGCAACAAAGACGAGATGAGATTATGGCGTTATACGCCAATGCACAAGATGATGATGATGAGTTTGAAGAAAGTGATGAACATAGCGATGGGTACATCTATGATGTAATACCATCCCCAGAAGATTATTAGTTTGGTTTGATTTCGTCTTACTTGTAATCTTTTGAATTATTAATGAATTATAATGAATTTAAGAATGCTATGAACGCTAAGAAATTTACCTTTATAACATTTATGGGATTAATTCAACTAGTGAAATCTACAAAAACGCCTAAAAATTTGTAAAGTTTGAATTATTAAAGGTATATAGTGAATTTGGGAATGCCATAGACGCCAAGATGTTAGAATTATTAATTGATTTTAATGAATTTGGGAACGCCATAAATGCCAGAATATTTACTATGTAACACAAAAACGATTAATTCATCGAGGCAGATCGAAAAAACAATAAAACGCCGTGTAGTTATTGAATATAACTAAAAGCCAAAAAAATCTTACACGCCAAAAATGAAGCGGTTTTGTGAGACACGCATTGGAAAAAGAAGATAAAAGGACAAAAAAGCCCCTATTCCTTCATTATATCGTGCGCCACGTGTTCGGCTAGGATTCGTTGTCACCGTTTTTACACTTTTAGGCGTTTTCTCCTCATCACGTTTCTATATATATATGTGTGGAGGATTCAAATGAGAAGAATTTTTTTGTAAGAAGAGATAAGAAGAAGTTTCAACCAATAAGAATGCTTCATTTTACTTAATTTACTATTTGCATATAATTTTAATATAAGGGTATATTGATAAACTTACATAAATCATTAATTTGTGTTCTTCCCCATTAATAACTAACTAAATTAAATTTGTAACTCCTTTTCAAAATATATACTTTTTCCAAATTAAAAAAACAACTTAATTTAAAGTGTAGAATAAATTTGTGTACGATAAATTACGAGTTGTGAAGAATATATTTCGAGTTGTGTAGGATAAATTTCGATTGTCTAGGGGAATGTTCATTGGGGAACACTAAAAAAGTGGGGGACAGTGGGGAACCGACTCAAACGAACACCGATTGGACTCATTCCAGCGGCGTTGGAACCGGCTTGTGGAACCCTAACTAGGATCTCTTAACCCTAAACCCTAAATCCTAACTCCTAAACTCTAAACCCTAAAGCTAAAACATAAGGCTAAAACCTAAGATAAACCATAAAATCTAAACTATAAACCCTAAAAGCTAAACCCTAAAGGCTAAACCTAAAGCTAAACCCTAAAGCCTAAAGCTAAACCCTAAAGTTAAACCCTAAAGCTGAACCCTAAAAGCCAAACCCTAATATACTTAGGGTTTAGGGGTTATGATTTAGGGTTTAGGGTTAAGAGATCCTAGTTAGGGTTCAACGAGCCGGTTCCAATGCCGCTGGAATGAGTCCAATCGGAGTTCATTTGAATCGGTTCCCCACTTTTTTAGTGTTCCCCAATGAATCTCACACTATATATATAGGGGAAGGCTATAGAGAAAACCCACTTGAGTTGTGTAAACTCAAGAAATCTTTCTAAAAAAATAGGAAATGTAATCTCTATACTAATAAATAAAAATAAAGTACACATGGATGATTTTTAGGTTTCCTTCTTTAATTTTTGCCACTTGTCATTTATTAGAACTATTTTTGCCACGTGTCATGTTGTGAGTATTCCTATATTTTATTAACCCTTTTATTTATTCTTGATCTTGATTAATAATTAATAACTAATAATAATTTATAATTGATGGTTGATTGGTTGATTTAATTGATTTTAAATTTTTAGTAACAGATTTTTTTTCTTCAAAAAATTTAGGTATTTTGTAAACGTGGTCAACATTTAGATTTAATTAATGCAGTTACTGCAAGTAAATTATAAATCAGTTGTAATTACCTGAATTCAATTTTCCGTTCAAAAAAATTTATGCATATACTTTAAATGTGTATCTCAAGGTATTATGATGCATGCAAATATTTTAGTAACACTCTTAGTTGAAAAATCATTAGTTCATTACAATCTTGATAACTTAAGTGTGATATTTTGTGTTCAAGTCTTACGAAAAACAAGATATTCGTCGTTAAAAAATAACATATGTAGCGTTTTTTTTTCTTAAAAATGTGTACTGATTTGGTGGCGATAACCATGGAGTCGCCAGATTTAACAAGGAAGAAGATAAGATGGTTAGGGGATTTTTTAGTAATTCTTTATTTTTTTTTATAAAAGAACCTATTTTGATAAATACTTTTGAAACAAATCATTTTGGTAAATAATTTTGTCAACTACACCCTTTTAAAAAAACAAAATCTCGTCAAATGTACACCAAAAGTTGTATAGTTTAACTCGGTAATATTATAGGTATACTTGAAACTAATAAAATAATTAAAAAAAATGCAAATGAGGTGCTTGAAAAATATGTGGATGTATACTTTTATACTTTTTTAAATTTTATTTAATTGTTTTTCAAAGATATACTTTTAGAAAATACTTTATAAGTAAAAAAGTTTTTTTTACATGAGGGTTATAAAAGATTGCTTTTTGTTGAGTTTAGCCAGCTATATATTGCATTTTATATAAATAGGCATTTAAATTTTATGATATATTATTATACCATTTATATTACCATTATTACATGTAACAATATGTAATTTCGGTGATAAGATGTTTGGTAAAAAAATTGAATTATAGTGTTTTTAATGTACAACCCGGTGTAATACACGGGTTTATAACCTAGTATACATATATTTTAACATTTTTAAAAAAGAAACACAAAAAAACACCTAGTAGTTTTTTTTAAATGTTACAAATTTCAGGTTACATAATATATATGTCCAAAAAAAATGTAACATAAAATTTTCAACATTTAAAAAAAAACTAGTAAGCGTTTTTTTCATTTTTTTTTTCATAAATAGGTCCGTGTACATTTATAATACATTCCCTATTATTTTTAGAAAAAAATAAAATGTTACATAGGGTTTATTTGGGTTTTCTTAACTCAAATGAGTTTTCGATTTATCTTTCTCATATATATATATATATAGGTAGAGGTTCCTGTAAAAAAGGGTTTTTTTTGTGAGAAATGTATGAAAGAATCTACACCATTAGATCTTTGATCTAATGGTTGAGATCATAATGACAAAATTGTAAATAATGTTTACTATTAAACATATTAATTTTCTAGATTAAGGGTATATAGGTAAATTTAACATTTTTAAATTAAGAAACTAACATTAATGCACATGTAACTTCCCCCCCCCCCCCGGTCTTTTTTAAACGTCAATAATATATATATATATATATATATATATATATATATATATATATATATATATAGGTAGAGGTTTCTGTAAAAAAAGGTTTTTTTTTTGTGAGAAAGGTATGAAAGAATCTACACCATTAGATCTTTGATCTAATGGTTGAGATCATAATGGCAAAATTGTAAATAATGTTTACTATTAAACATATTAATTTTCTAGATTAAGGGTATATAGGTAAATTTAACATTTTTAAATTAAGAAACTAACATTAATGCTTATGTAACTTCCCCCTGTCTTTTTTAAACATCAATAACTTTTTATACGTAACTTTAAAAAAAAAAATTACATCATAATAACGAGCATTTTTTATCTTTAATATAAGTACCATATTGCTATACTTATATAATAGAGCAAAATATATGTTTCGATCATATGTTTAGTCCATGAATGGTTATATACTTACTGAATGGTGTTATGTACTTGTTGAATGGTGTTATATATTTTCTGAATGGTGTTATATACCTGCTGAATGGTGTTATATACTTGCTTAATGATGTTATATACTTACTGAATGGTGTTATATACTTGCTGAATGGTGTTATATACTTGCTGAATAGTGTTTATAGAGATCTTTAAAAAAAAATAGATCCTATAATTAAGGTGGCGGTTATGGGAAGTTTTTAATTAATTGAATTAATGATAAAATTACTTGTTTACCCTTTTGAATTAATTTAGATTTAGGACACATGTCATCTCCACAATATTTCTCACCTTTCTCACCCTTTTAACATTTTTTACAATAACCTTACCATATATATATATATATATATATATATATATATACTACTTTAATAAGGATATATGAAGGATAGAATGGTAATTCAACAAGGTGTTGAAAAAACACTTAATGCACAATGTACAACACTTAAAGCACAAGAAAACACAACCTTTTTACCCTTCAACTGATTCATCATCAACCGTCCATTTTTTCACTTTTTTCACACGGATCACGATCTGGACCGTCCATTTGACTTCACACGGATCAAGCATTTCACTTTTTTGTCCTTCTGAATTTTGAAATTCACATCCTGCTCTCATTTCTTTCTCTCTCTCCTCCGAGTTCTCTTTCATCTTGTAGATCTGGATTACAATCTAGGTTTTCATTTTTGTCCAACTCTAAATCAGCCTCACGAGCAGCTTCAAACACTGATCGGGAATTCCGTGTCGTCTTCGTCTACCAGCTGCCTGAAACCATCGTCGGAAGAGAGAGCAGAGACGGTGGTGATGTAGACGAAAGAAAATCACCAGATGCAGTCACCCATCGTCGTTTTCGAATGTCGGGTTCTGGTCTTCCCCATCTTGATCTGGTCTTCAATCGCGAGTCCAGGTAACCCCAAACACACATACGGAACCCTAATCTCTCCATTGTTTCTTTCTCTAAACTTAACAAAACCGGTAACCCGTAACCGTAGGTGCTTCCGTTTCAAAGCAAGAATTTGGTAAAGCGCAACATAGGTATGTGTTTGGATTAAATTGTCTTTAATTTTTTGCACTTTTTTTGTTTGTTTAATTGTTGAGGGCTTTGGATTTTAAGTTAATTTGATATTTATTTGTCGGCTATGGTTCTTGTAGATCTGGATTACAATCTAGGATTTTAAGTTAATTTGATATTTACATAGGTATGTGTTTGGATTACATTGTCGTTAATTTGATATTTATTTGTCGGTGTAGTTCAGGTATCTTAATATTATTTATTAATTTTCATGTTGCTGTTTATTGGCATTGTGACAGGTATCACCTATAGGGAATGGGCACCTGGAGCTGATATCCTTTTTATTAAAAAAAATTATAGCCTGCTTCGCTTATTGGAGATTTCAATAGCTGGAATCCAAATGCTTATGTTATGACCAAGGTATGTTCATTAAGTTGTTACCTAGCTGGGAACTAATGTACGATTCATCATTCAACCACAGACTTCATTGTACCTCTTTCATCAACTGGGAAACTGATTCATAACAAAAGAAATGAAGCATGTCATGCTTTATATACTTTCTATAGTGAGAAATGAATCCTACAGACATTGTTTGATAGATCTGATTTTTGTGAATTTTGTTTAGATCTGATGTATGTGGGTTTCTATTGACAAAAAATGAATTCAATTGATGTATCCTGTAGATCCGTAAATTTGATGTGTGAGATGCGTAGGGTTTCTTTTTGTTTTTATCTGAAATCGGTTTTATATCTGGTGATAACGAGTTTAATATGTTGATTTTTTAGAGTGAAAAATGGATCCTATCGCATTGACATATGGCTGCTGTATTGGGCCACCAGTTTAAGCTTCGTAGAAGGCCCAGGTCAGTTGGGGTTATGCTTGTTTGCGGTCTACAGGTGGCAGTTGGCCTAGCAATGGCTGAAACTAAGGTTCAAGGCCCATCGCTGGTTTAATTTGCAGATTAAAGATAGCCAGGCTTGGGCTGCTAAAATGGGTTGTACTTTACAGGATGCAAAGAATATGTTGTAGTGATTTACTGATTAAGTATTGGTTGTATTTTTTGAAGGTACTCTCCCGTGGGACGATCATTCTATTCTTCTGATCTGGGTCGTAGACAACCACTCGGTGAGGGGTTGGACGATCATTCTATTCTCCTATGCATGCGTCCGTATCCACCTCTGAGATCTTAAACCAATCTTACCTTAAACCAATCTTATCCTTGGCTTGCTTTCATGTTTTTTATTATGCTTGAATTAACTAATTACTGTTACCTATATAATCTTCTACCCAAAACTTAGTTTGTTTTCAATGACTTTGATGTTGATTTGTGCATGTCGGCTTTTGTTTGTTGATGGGAATGAAGCAGAAGCTGGTCCCATCATATTAACCACTATAGGAGGCAATAATGGAGAACCAAACAGGTATGCCTCATTTTGTATAAAGTTTTGTCTTAAAATCGCATCACTGATCTGAATATTAGATTTGGTTTTTAAAAGCAAGTCCTATTTGTCAACTGAAATCATGTTTGATTGGTCGGGGATGTGAGCTATGTGAGAGTCCTTGCTTTTGGTAAGCGGATGCTATTTTATCGATTCACGATATTCAATTGTTGATTAATCATTTATAAAAATTACATACTTTATATACATTTTCTGTATTTTTTAGGTTTGGGTCTTATCAGGAACCCTGGAAACAAGGCCACTACTTCAGTTTCGAAAAGGTTTAAGCTACAGATCAGAAACAAGATTGCCATGCCGGTCTACACTGGGGTACGTCTTTTAGGCGAGCATGAATCGCCCATTGAAATACCCTTGGTTGATGCTCGTAGTGACCAGATAGTGGATACCAACCCTGAATCTGCTGCAAAACTGAAAATATTGGGATTTCGAGTTGGTGACGGTAACTATAAGGGTCCTCGCTATACACGTCCGAAAGACGCAGATGTGTGCACTGTGTACATGTCACATAAATGATCACTAAATGTAAGTAAATGTAATGTAACTTGACGCAGACCATGTAGATGGTTTGTGATACTAACCATATGGATATTTTTTTTCTTATTCTTTTAACTATTGTTTTTTTTTTCTTTAGAAAATGGTTGTCCGATCCGAACAAGATGAGATTCAGCTAAAATTGGGTAACACTAACTAATATTTATCCGGTTTCGTTTATATTTAATCTGGGCTAAAATTGCCTATTTCTTTAAATTGCCCATTTTAAAAGACTATAATACCATTGTATCAAGCTATCATTAAGCAATGAGTATTCAATGCAAAAAAGACACTCCTATGTTGTCATTGTATGCTATTTGGGCATGTTTTTAGCCTCATTTGTTATAAATGAAACTGGATACGAAGTATAAAGTATGGGAGTGCATGCGTTGGTTCGGATCGGTTAGTAGCCTTAACCGAAACCGTACTTAATATTTATGTTAATATGCCTATGGGTTCTCTTTGATTTTGTCCCATGGGGCGTGTGTAAACTATAGGCTTCTTGAAGATGCCTTTAATTTCGAAATTATATTTTTTTATCTATTGTTTTTATTTTGTTAGGTGTGTGCGTATGAAAGCATGCTAGCTGGCATGTACATGCTCAAACGTTTGGGCATCAGCATGACTCATCCCGCTGGTCTTTCTTCCGCAATGAATCAGCTGCTTGATGATGGTGGGGAAGCATGTAGCGGTACATTTCACTCTTAAAACATCGTTTTAATCATGCAAATCTTTTTTATGCCGTCGGCTAAATCTACCTTTTGAATCGCAGGCTGCTAAGTACATCGAGTACAATACTAATTTTGAAGAAGAGGAGAAGAAACAAGCAAAAGTGTTGAAGAATACTTGCAACCTTAATAATGCAGCATGTCAACTGAAACTCAAAGAGTAAAAACAGGCTGAAAAGCTTTGCACCAAGGTTAGATACAACGTATATTGACCTGCTTCAGGTTATTTTGGCGATAAATTAAAAAACGTGAGACCTTTTCTTCAGGTTTATTGACCTGCTTCGATTACGAGACCGGAACGCATTTCAAATTTGCAGATCCGTGTTGTTCAAGTTTTTTTGTGGTTGATTACTTTTTTGCAGTTGAGTCTTTACAAGATGCTCTTAAACAATTGTTTTTGATTGATGCTATAGATGAAAATGGCACCATCACGAGAATAGGAAAAACTATGCAGGTATTGCATTTTATAACTAATAACATCATTTAGACCTATCACATGATAAAATGCCTTCGTTACTGACGTGTTTAATGTTTTTTTTTTTTTTTTGTGATAGAGCTTCCTGTGGAACCTTCACTAGCAAGGACTTTGATCGAAGCAAATATGTATGATTGTTTGACCCAAGCTTTGACTGTAGCTGCTATGCTATCGGTTGAAGGTACATTGCTTGATGTACACTTTACATGGACAGGTTGACAGAAGGTACAAGATATACTATCTTCAAATGCAGATTGTTGTATCGGCATTTGATGTGATCGCGGGATGTGGGGCTGCTAAGCCCTACATAGCACTCGCGCTGCAAATGATTTCACGCCATTTCCGTTGTTTGAGAGACGCGATAAGTGGTCAAATAAAAGAGACTCATAGAAGTCTCGGGGAGACTGATTCTACCGCAAATGAGAGAGGAGTCGGGATTTCCAGGCTTCGGTTTGTGGATCAACAGCTGAGGCAATAACAAGCACTTCAGCAGCTCGGGATGATGTTCCATAGCATCATCTATACTACTATATAATTTATATAGGATGGACAACATTGTAATTTTACCAAATTATGTTTTTCGAAGTCACCTGGTAAAATTAGCAAAATTTTAAAAGGAGACAAGTCAAACCATTTGAAAGCTGGAACCACCCTGATCTGTTTTGATTTTTACTAATTGTTACCGGTTGGGTGTTGACGAAGTTTGGCCAATTCTGGGTTTGGGTAAACAACAAATCAAACCTGCTGGGTTGGGGTGGTCGGCTGGTTGACCGTTTGATTTTAACTTCTTTTTGTTAATATGCATGATTTTTTAATCTAATAAAGATATTTCATGTTCCAAACTTCAAAAAAGGCTAAATAGTCGGTTTGGTTTACACAGGTGGTTGCAACTTGCAAGTTTCAAAACGTCTCACTTGACGAGAAAGTTTTGCCAACTACGTATGGCCAGTTAACAGATCCTTGCCAGATTACAACTTTGTTTGGAGTAAATGGGTTCCAAGTTGGGTTCGTGGCATGGAGAGCGGTTAAAGATCGCCTTCCAACGAGAGCAACTCTATTGGCTAGAAACATTCAAGTAAACTCGGTTAATTGTGTTCTTTGCGGGGAGTATGCTGAGACAAGTGAGCATCTGTTCGTATCTTGTCATTTCGCTCAGATAATTTAGGCTTTGGTATCTCAATGGTGTAAAGTTCCACCGATCTTATCTTTTGGAGTTAAAGACATTCTTGATGTACACACCCATTTGGTGAGCTCGCAAAAGAAAAAGAAGGCTTTTCAAGCTATTATTCAAGTCGCAATTTGGAGCATTTGGTCCGTTAGAATAAGATAATTTTCAATGGTGCATACCCAGTGGTGGCAAAAGTCGTAGAGTAGATAAAGGCTATGGGTTTCCTATGGGTAAAAAATCGCTCAAAGGACCCAGCTCTCACCATGGAAAAGTGGAAAAGCTTTGATGGCTTTGGATAGTTCTATTGTTGCTTAGTTTTGTTTTCTGTTTGGTTGATATGGTGTGCCTTAATTTGGTTTGGTTTGTAAGTGTAGCTGGCAGTTCAAAAAAATAAAAATAAATTACCAGTCATTTTAAGTTGTGTAAATGTATTATCATGACTGTGTTTTAATTGTCATTTGAACTGAGATCTCAAATTAAGATAAAACACATCTAATAAAAAAACAAAGGAGATAATTCTTATATTTCTTGATAAAAAAGTACATCTATTTTTTTGTTTGTTTCAAATTTACATAGGAATAAATACGTACCTTGGATGTAATATGTGAGGATTGATAAGTTAAATAAATTGAGTTGTAACATATTATACAAATAAGAAAACTAACTTAAGTACTGTACGATATATCACGAGACGATTGATAAACAAACAGAAATGGAGTGTCGTATTGTAAACTCACACACCTGTTTGAAACCCCACTAATTGAGTTGTTTTTATTAAATTAAAAAAAAAACTATATCAACCTTATAAATAGATATAGCTTAATTCATATTCCGTGCCCATTTTAGCTAAAACCCATTTTTTAGGGAAAAACAAAGTCGATGCTTTTTTTTTAAACGAGCAGTCTCAATCAATTGGTGTAACACTACATTCATGGTCGATTAGAGATCGTTCATTTTTTCCTTATCAACCCCCTCTGTGTTTTGTGTCTATTCTCGCGGCCATGTATCCACTTCCCATTTAGGTGTCTCTGCCAGTTGGTTACATTTCATGACTCCACTGCTACCAGCTTTCCTTTTAGATGAAATAATTGAGATGCGTAACGCTTATGTCGAAAAAACACCTAATCACGATGCAAGTAGTTGACATGCGGATTTTAATTTTTTATTACTATATTTATGATTGATAATTTCCCATTCGTGTGTTCGTTTTTTTTAATTTTTACTATGTTTGTGACTGATATTTTCTTAATAGCATGTTTGTTATTCTTTTAAAGGCCTGTAAGGCTCATGGTATACGTCACA
Organism: Helianthus tuberosus; assembly: GCA_030545235.1. Classification (NCBI taxonomy): domain Eukaryota; kingdom Viridiplantae; phylum Streptophyta; class Magnoliopsida; order Asterales; family Asteraceae; genus Helianthus; species Helianthus tuberosus. Next base: position 114,597,683 of record CM060399.1, read on the forward strand.
CACCGATGCTACGAATAAGAAACTAAACAAACATATTATACAATGTACACGAGAAAATTGATAAACTCACAGTAAACGAATACCGCATTGTAAATTGTCGTCCCGCCGCATCGCGCGGGTATACGTCTAGTATATATATATATATAGGTAAAGGGTACTGTACAAATTCCCTTATCGTACATTACGTACGCTACAATCTCAGCCGTCAGATCATCATCCCGCAATGAAAATCGCATGTTTTTTTTTTGTAATAATTTCGCATGTGATAATTTTGATGAAATAGCATGTGTTTTTTTGTAACAATTTCGCATGTGGTAATTCAATTTCGCATGTGATAATTTTGATGAGTGATAATTTTGATGAAATAGAAGGCTGTTTTTTTGTAACAATTTCGCATGTGGTAATTCAATTTCGCATGTGATAATTTTGATGAAATAGCAGGTTGTTTTTTTGTAACAATTTCGCATGTGATAGTTCAATTTCGCATGTGATAATTTTGATGAAATAGCATGTTGGTTTTTGTAACAATTTCGCATGTGGTATTTTTGATGAAATCGCATGTTAAAAAACCAACATGCGAAATTGTTACAAAAAAACAACATGCGATTTTCAATGCGGGAAGATGATCTGACGGCTGAGATTGTAGCGTACGTAATGTACGATAAGCGCATTTGTACGTTAACCAGCCTATATATATAAGTTTCGTATATTGTACAAATTTTATGTATGCTATATCATCGACATATAAACTACATATGGGTAGTTAATGTTCAAAAATTTAAAGGACAAATATGGACAAGTTAGTTTAAAGTTTTACTTTACATGCATAACTTATGTATTTGTATGTAAGAAGTAAAAAAAATTAAATATATGTATAAATATGTGTGTGTGAGTGAGAAATGATTACACTACAAGAACAGGGCACCTTTAGCAGCGACAGGTGTCGCCTGTATTGACCACTTTTGTCGCCGCTATTGACTTTTAGCGGCGACATGTCGCCGGTATTGCTCGGACGCTATTGACCGGTCGTCGCCGCTAAAGGTAATCTGTCGCCGGTATTGATCCACCACTTTTAGCGACGACAGATGTCGTCGCTAAAAGTGTCGCCGGTATTAATCTTCGTCGGTAAAGGTTGAAAGGCAATAGCGGCGACACATGTCGCCGCTAAAAGTCAGTTTTTTTTAATACAGCAGCTGTATATACAGCTGCCCAGCCAGTTTTACGGCCGAAAAAACAAAACCTGTCTATTTTCAAACAACGCAAGCATACGCCATGAACATAATCAACATATACTAAAGGTAATATAATTAAAAACTACGTTTAAGTCGTACATTATAATCCTACAACGTTTAATTAAATCTAAATCATACATTAAAAACAAGTCACTCATCGTTATCTTTGGGTTCATCGTCGGATTCATTATCGAATAAGTTGTCAGAATCGTAGTCTTTTGACTTTCCTTTTCCTTGTGAAGCAAGATAGTTGTTAAGTTGGTTCAAAAATGACGGAGTTTGGAACAAGCTGTTAACAAAATCCTACAATAATAGATAGCAAAACGTATATTAGCATATTAATTAACGCTACCAACATATATTTAACAAGGAAACATGCGTTCGTTTGTCATTTTATAAATTGCGTAGTTTACCTCGGAAAAGGGTTCTTGCGTCCGAGCTTGCGAAGACGACATGTTAGATGACGAGTGCGAGGACGTGTTGGAAGAAGGTTTAGGCCCCATCCCGCGGTACCATCCTCGCCACTCACCCAACGCTTCCTGATACGGGGCAATTGGCAGACCCTCACCGCTCCATTCACTTGTGGCCTGTTGTATGTTCCGCTGTATTTTACGAAGATGATTAAATATATATGTGTGTATATATATATATATTTGTTATAGAAAATAATACTTAAAAGAAATACTTACGTAATTTTGTTCAGCAACCGGATCAACCCAATTCCCTTGATTGTCCGTGTGGGTTTTAGCATACGTAGGTACCCAATCCATATCCTGTTTAACATTAAACTTAGATTAGACATTAAATAAACAAAAGCTTACACACACACACACATACATAAAACATTACATTTTTATAGGCGATGCTACCGTACGACGATGTCCCCCCACGGTATGGGAATTGTTGTTTCTTGCGTACTAGTGTGTTGGCCTCGCTTCTTTTCATATATTTTTCTTCCCGGAAACCTTCGATGGTTCTCAACCAGTTATCATAGGACATATCCGGGGGATGGAATGCCCTTGCACTCTCAAGATCCTTGTAACCTCCCTTGCTCTTAAATAATTTTTTAGCATCGTACTTGCGGTCAGAGTACCGCTTTATAAGCACAGCCCTAATGCCACCCGTCAAGTTTTTGGCCTCTATATCACGTTCCACTTCATCAAAATTGAAATTTTCCTACAAATTAAATAAAAAAGTTAAAATATCATATATAAATTAGATTTGCATGTGCTTAAATATTTGATAAAATTTTATGCATATAACTTATTTACCCGTAAGTGGTTCATGAGGGCATCCTTGTAATGTTGTTCAACGTTATCCCATCCAATTTTATCGAACGGGATGGACCACCACATAAACAGGCCGGCCTCCTGTGAAAACATATCTCTTGTTTTACCAACAGGGGTATACGTGACCTGCCTGTCAAACGTAAGCGATACAGGCCCCCCCCCCGCTTTTACCAGACGCCTTAGTTTCTCGTTTTTTGCTTTCCCCCTAACCCTCTTCGGGGGAACCGCTGCAATTAAAACAAAAATAATTAGTAACAACATTTATAATATAAAAAATATAAGGACTACAAAATAATTTAGTAAAAGACTTACCGTTTGTCTCGTGTGTGCCACGAAATCCACCAGGAGGAAGCGGTGGATCACCAGCGCCGTCACCCCCATGTCCCTAGGGGGCCACATCAGCCATCAGATAAGCGAATATCAACAATATCGAAAACATAATCCCTATAAAGTTACAAATGTTACAGCACAAATAAATTCATTCATTCGTACATTCATTCATACACTTACATACCCACATACATGCTTACATACACCTACATACACAAATAAATAGACTTTCATATACTCATTTTTTTTCAAATACACCTACATTATACATTTGACATACAAACATTCATCCTTACATACACATTTGCATACTTTATACAAACATACATACTAACATACACATTTTTCACCAACATACTAACATACACCTACATACATACATTCATTCATACACTTATTTACATCCAAAACTAAAAATTATACAATTTCTAAACTAAAAATTATACAATTTACATCCTAAACTAAAAATTATACAATTTCTAAACATATTTACATCCTAAACTAAAAATTATACATACTAACATACACATTTTAGAATTATACATACTAACATAAGTCGTCAAAATTATACATACTAACATACACATTTTCACCAACATATTTACATCCTAAACCAAAAATTATACAATTTCTAAACTTAAAAAAAAATACATATAAAACTAACCGTTTTTTTCAGGTTTCAAGTAGACTAAGACCGCTGAGACGAGGTGGTGCCAGAGAAGTGAAGGTGGTGACCGGAGAAGAGATGGTGGTGATCCGAATATTCTTCCATAAACACAAATATACACAAAAATGAGCAAAAATTAAAGCCTATAACATGTAAATAACAAAATAGAGAAGAGATTTAAGAAAAACAAAGTTAAACTCACCGATTTGGGCAAAAAACGCGGTTCTACGGCGGTGGTTCGCAGAGATTTGGGGGGAAAATGAAGGAGGAGGGAAGAAAATGGCGCTGTGTGTGCTTTTACGGAAAGATCAATACCGGCGACAACCTGTCGCCGCTATTGACTTATATGTCGCCGCTACTATGATAACTAGGGTTAAACAGGATAAGATTTCTGTGGCTGGGGATTAAAGTGGGACACCAACCTTTAGCGGAGACACTGTGTCGCCGCTATTAATTATTATTTGTCGCCGGTATTGCTTCTTGAATCCCCAACCATTAGATCAGAATAATGATCAACGGCTGGGGAATGGGTTTGACGCGGATCGACCAATAGCGGCGACAGGCCAGTCGCCGCTAAATGTGTCCCATTCTTGTAGTGTTATTTGATGTATACTATGAACATAATTAGAGAACTGCTACTTCATTCCATATTATGGTCTTGATTCATTACTCTAGATTAGAAAATTAAAAACCTATATTATCATCCCAACAACATCCGAAGTCATATAACATGTCACTACAAATAAAATACTGTACTTTTACACACAATATATACACATATATAACACGTTAAGTGCTATGAAACAACTGTTGTACATCATGAAATATAAGTGCACGTGTGGAGAGAGAAGTGCAGGAGGACAAAGTTGATGGCTGTATTTAGAAAGAGAGAAAGGGGAACTCCAAATTCCCCGTGAGGAGCCTTTGGAATCATCCAAAACCAATAACTGCAATTTACTATTTCTTTCTTTTCCTCCATAACCTAGGTTTTTTCATTCTAATTGACTTTAAGTATCATGATAGCTTGGATACAATAAGAACATAAAAGCTAGCAAATTGTTGCATCATTGAGAAATTCTATTCAAATCTAGTGCCATATGGGAAGGGATTAATGTTTTGATAACCGTAGTTTGATTATCGATTCTTGTTCGTTCAGTATGAGCAAATCGTTGTTTTTTTTTTTTTTTTTTTTTTTTGTAATTACAAAATTATTTAGGTTTAGAGATATTTCTTGATTTGATGAGATTGGGAATTACTCAACCAAATAGTTTGATGACGAAAATAATGATGATGTGTTGTATACAGTGTACAGTAGGAAATGGGTCACAATTCTATTAATAAAACTAATAAAAAATAAAGATACTCTCTTTAAATATTTGGGAAATTGTAGTACATGAACCGTGTACAAATTCAAATGAAAATAAATATGAACTACAACATATTTAATAAAACAATCGATTCAAACCAATATCTTCAAAAGATAAAGTCTTTAACTTGATCTTTAACCGCGTCTATTTGTACGGTTCGTTGTGTTTTCCGTCCGTTGTATAGGCTTCAATGAGGTCTTGAACCACGTCTTCTTGTACAATAATTTCCTACAAAAAGAACAAACAAATATTGGCGGTTATGGCTGAGGCACGTGTTCAACACGCTTCCCCTAAAACAGATTTCGCGCCTCTACTAAAGACGACGCGTCTGTCTCCCAGGGTACAATAGCTGAAGCAGTTCGTACTGCCGGAGAAGGCCACGCGCCTGAGGTTACACCGGATAAAAACATAGTGTTTGACCTTTTGGAAATTAAGAATAGAAATTTAGTTGAATCATGTAGAGAAACTTATCTTTATATGTTCTCAACATATGGGTTATCAAGTACTTCTTTTTCAAGGACTCTTCATACATATCTTTTTGTCTCTTTTTTCCTTCTTACTCTTGTAGTTTTACATGTATAAAAAACCCATCAAGTTAGGCACATAGCCTACTTTTAATACAAGAGACATGAGGTAGAGAAAAGTCTCTCTTAATTAGAAATTTATTAGAGACATAAACTCTAATAAATTTACATAAAAACTCTACTTAAGAATTTATGTTCCATATGAAGAGTCTGGTACTTAATTAGATATTTATTAGAAACATAAACTTTAATAAAAACTAATAAATTGAAATAAAAACTCTACTTAAAAGTTTATGTTTCATACGAATAATCTAGTAAATAATTATCATTTCATTAAATTATAATTTCACTAAATTAATATCCATTCATAATATCTAAATTTCCAACAATCCCCCACATGAATGTAGATCGTTCTAAACACATAAAATTTCCAATGGAACCTTGACAATTGAGATTTGCATACGATAGGTAGGTGTTACCCTTTGAACTTTCGCTCCTGAAATGCACTTAGCCCACTAGCTCTGAGTAGATCTCGATGTCTTTGAACTCGTCGGCTGTTTGTGTAGACGACAATACATTTCATACAAGACTCTCCTTAGCCGGGTCATCTCCTCATAGTCGTGTCCAATAATGGTCGTGGAACACTTTCTTGGTTCTGCGAGAGCTCTAAGAATTGTGCCCTCAATTCCATTCGAAGCGACCGTACTTCTCTCTAACATAGGTGATTCTCCTTAGATCATTATAAGCATTGTGGTTATCGTGATTTATCCGAATCATTTACCACATATTATGCTTAGCCTCATTCTTTGTCACTGAATATCATAGGAATAGACTGGGACGTATTTAAACACCCTTTTTTACTTTGGGGTATGTATAACCATATATACATATCATTTATGCCCCCACAGTGACCACTTTTAGCATATGAGTTAGTTGTCCTATTGAACTTAGATCTTGGGATCTCCAGTCAACTAAGTTAGGTGTCCTTCACATACCCTTTTCCATGAGCTTTAGTCTCATTCCACAACTTGATCTCTAATAAACCCTCAGGTTGTTGGATCCATAGCATTAACAAATAACTTGCATATTTGAGATCAGTTGTCATGATGTGTTCTTAACTCGTAAGTTAATTTTGCCTATTGTCAACTTCTAAGACTATAACTTCAGTGGCCATCTGAATCTGGTTATAATATATGTCTTTGTAAGATACGCTTATCATTTAAGGCAAACACATTTCCGTTATTCACTACGACCTTTGTGTCCTCCACATAGTCGCCTGTTTGCAATGTTAGATTGGATTACAAAATACTTATTGCCAAACTTTTATGATACAAATGCAAGACACCCCCACATTTAAGTGTTATAGGATATCATCCAAATTGATCCTCCCCCACATTTATTACCATTTGATCAACATTTTCGTAACTTCACTTATGACGACATATATACACATATGATTGAACAAGATCAACCTCATTGTATCAGTGAATTCAACTCATATTGCATTAGCTTACATAAGCTTGCGAACTAAGCAAAGCAGCACATGCCATTATCATAAGTTTGTCACCAACTTAGAATAATTCTAATTTAATACCTACAATAAGCCTAGACAATGAGTTCTCCTCATTAGCTTTTCGAATAAACTCTTCAAAAGTTACATGTCTTTTCCTTATAATGAATGAAAATTTTCCCTCAACTTTTTCCGAACACAAATTCTTTTTGTGTTCATACACTTTTGAATGTTTAGAGTTAATTAGTCTCCGTCAAGACCCGTAATTAACCAAGTACTAGTCTAGCATGCTTTAGACTACAATACTTTAGCATGTGAACAGAAGATGCATCATTCTGATTCTTCACAGCCCTAAAGATATCATAATATCACTTTGCAACATTCATCCCTTGTAATGACAAAATAACGAGACTTATTCATAATCCTAAAACATCAATATTTAGGAAGGTCTCGCAAATTATTTTATATAGCACATAGCTAAATTTCATTATTTATTTAAGGAACATAACTTATTTACCTTTGATCTCCAACAATCTACCATTGACTCATAAGTACTTAAACATAAGTCTTAATCCAAGTCATTTGGTGAACACATTCATCACCAACAAGATGAATGTTTCTCGTCTACAATCACTGTTATGTGTGAGATAGAGTCAACTACATCGACACTCAACAACATGGCATTCATAATTTTGCCATAAGTGATTTGCACACATCTATTGTTATTCAGTAGGAGATATGTATATTTAGGATGCTCTCCCAAATGAAGGTAAAATCTCCATATAGATCTAACAATAATCAAGTGGTAGATGCATCTACTTTTAAATCTCGCAAGATTTATTAAAGGTATACAATAACATATAGTACTTTTACTTTCATATGTTAGAATTCACACTTGTGAATTTTCCAATGACTTCTAATGAAGTATGTCGACATGAATGTCATTAGTGTATTTCATATCAATACACTCACTACGTTCTTTCATTACTCACTCATGATGTGGTTATACATTTGAAGTTTCGTCTTTGACTTTTAGTCAATGTAACAACTCTCAAGTTGTTTATGTCCAAGTATTTTCATGTATTATCCGTTTAAAACCATATTCTTTTAAACAATGTATAACCGACGTTATAATTATTTTCCACAAAAATAATTTCTACGTCACAACCATTAGTGATTTATTTCTTTGCAAAAAATTGCATGTGTTATCCGAAGATATTGAACACAAAACAATAAAATACATTGGAAACTAAATCATAAGTGACAATCACTTTTGAAATTTAAACGGAAGCATATACAATAGGTAGACATCAAATGGCAAAGTGCTTTTATCTTCAACACTTTATAATCTGACTGAAATCTTTTCAACAATATCGTCCCATGGCATGTCTTGAGGTACTCCCTCAATAAGACTCCATGCACTTGTAAGTACAAGTTCCCCATTTCATCTTGAAACTTTAAACTTGGACAATTATGCTCAAAACAACACCAAGTTGTTACAAATACTACATTTAAGTAGTAAACTTTAACAATTAAATTTGTTCACAACAACACCAAGTTCTTTTTCACCAAATAACATTTTCTAACACGCATGTTAGAAAAAAAATCTTATAACAAGCACATTATAGAATCGAACGTTTACATAAAATGTTTTCCAAAGATATAGTTTATAAAATAAACCATTTCTCATCATTTTTAATGCACACATAGGCAATTAAATGTTTACATAAAACATTTCTATTCATTATGAACAATCTCTAACCTCGTAGTCGTGATACACATTTTCTAACACGCATGTTAGAAAGTTTAAGTCATTATATATATATAAACATGACCAAATTAAAGCATTAAATGTCATCATTAAAACTCTACTAAAGACTTTCATCATATGAAGAGTTAAGAGTCTCAATAATTATAAACTTAAACTCTATTAAAACTCATCAAATGTCATCATTAAAATTCTACTCAAGAGTTTCACCATATGAAGAGTTAAGAGTCTCAATAATTACTGACTTAAACTCTAATAAAACTCTTCAAATGTCATCACTAAAACTCTACTCAAGAGTTTCACCACGCATGTTAGAAAGTTTAAGTCATTATATATATACAAACATGACCAAATTAAAGCATTAAATGTCATCATTAAAACTCATCAAATGTCATCATTAAAACTCTACTCAAGACTTTCATCATATAAAGAGTTAAGAGTCTCAATAATTATAAACATAAACTCTATTAAAACTCATCAAATGTCATCATTAAAATTCTACTCAAGAGTTTCACCATATGAAGAGTTAAGAGTCTCAATAATTACTGACTTAAACTCTAATAAAACTCTTCAAATGTCATCACTAAAACTCTACTCAAGAGTTTCACCACGCATGTTAGAAAGTTTAAGGCATTATATATATACAAACATGACCAAATTAAAGCATTAAATGTCATCATTAATGTTAGAATCTGAGGCTCTCATGATTGTGCTTGTTTGTGAGATTTGAACAAATCAAATAGATATGAACAGTTTTAAGTGCAGCGGAAATGAATAACAAACTTTGTAAACACAATCAAAGGAGAAAATAGTTTTGAGAAAGCATATGCAATTCATTTAGTCAAAAGATTTACAATAAGAATCAAATGATTACAGATATGCTTACATACTAAGCTCCCCCTCAGCCAGATACTTCAGGGTTGGTTGCACAAGATGAAAGGATTGAATTGAGGAGAAGAACTCACTCAAAACGATCAAATGTAACAGTACAGGGTACTGCTCCATTTATAGGCAAACCAAACCACCGAGGCATCTCAGCTGACGTCACCATGAAAGCGACGTCTAACAAACTAACAAACTCTAACTACTGATCTAATACAGACACTGCTATGCTAACCACTGATTACAAGTAAATTACAGACCAAAGGTAAAACAACTGTTCCAGCTTTCAACTATTATAGGCTAAGCACTGATGTCAAACTTCAGAGCATTCTTCAAAGGTGATCAGTCTTCGAGTGGTCAGTACTTTGAGTCTTCAGCAGCACTTAGAGAACAGCAGTAGATAGAGCAACAGTGTTTAAGCTTCAGCAGTCTTTAGGTCTTCAGCAGTTGTTAAAGGCAGCAGTTGCTGTAGCAGATCAGTGTTTTGAACTCAGCAGCTGTTATGAAACACTTTCAAGGGGAGAGTCAAATGCAAACAACTGGTTATTGTGAATCCACTGTTGTGACCTGGTTTTGGCTTTACATCATCTGTTCCTCTGGTAGGGTTCAATCCCAACAATCTCCCCCTGGAACAGATGATGCCAAAACCTTTCATTATTCTGGATCTTTATTTTCTCATCAATAATTCCCTAAATTGTCCTTTGAATTGTAATTCAAAGTTCATGGAATCTGTGTCATCCTCATCCCTGCATAGTGTAAACTCAAGGAGATCTTGCAAATCTTCAACACCCAGGCCAAGTGTTGTTTCCCTTGATATATGCTTCACTTCACCATTGGACCTGAGCAAAGTCAATACGTGGGTCTTTTGATCAGACATCCACTTTAGTATTTTTGAATCCAATGGGTTTCTTGGGAGAGATTTATTTGAATGAGTTTGGAGATAGAGGCCTGGTGATGACAACTTTGAGCAATGATTTTGCTGTTTCTTGTAGTTCTGCTCTAAGTGTCTGAAGAACCATCTTCATGATATATTCTTCTCAAGCTTGTTCTTCTTTTGATATTTCTGCATCCATCTGCTTTGTTTCCTTCTTTGATGAAGGATGGCAGCAGGTGGTGTTTGTGGTGGTTGATTTAGTGGGGATGGCAGTGGTTGTGGTTGTGGTGTGTGTTGATGTGGTATTGGTGGCAGTTGTTTGAGTGGCAGATGTTGTTAATGGTGGAGGTGTAAGTGATTTTGTGGGAACAGAAGTTGTGGTTGAAGTAGTAACTGGCTTAGTTTTAGAAGCTGTGGTGGTTGATTGCCTTGTTTTTCTAACAGGACTCTTCTTTAATGAAGTACCAACCTCTTCTTTTTCCTTTTTGCAGAACTAACTTTTTCTCAACCAAAGCTCTGCTCTCATCCCTTACCCTTTTAATATCAGCAGTGGTTTTGAGACCAGCTGAATTGTCTTGACTTTGAACGATCCTCATTTGTGTATCTTCATCATCTGCTTGAATTTTCAGGGTTTAATCACCTCCCTTTTCCTTTTCTTTGACAGATGTTTCAGCAGAAGTTACTGAGAGATTTTCCTCAGAGTCATTTTTCTCCCCCTTTTTGGCATCATTAACTCTTTCGAAGATAGTGCAGGGGTTGAAATAAACTCCACAGCTCATCTGGAGTAGGAGCAGATGATGGAGTAGCTGTTGGAGATGGTGCAACAGTGGATGGTACCATTTGTGCTTTCAACAACTGTTGCAGCATGTCTTTGATTTCTGCAACAGATGTATCCTGTTTATCAATTTTAGCCGTCAATTCTTGGTACATTAAACCATCACCCAACTTAATGGGGTCATCTGTTTTCCCACTAACAGTGGTTGTAACAGTGGTTGATTTGAGGAAGTGTATCCAAAAATCATCCACTGTTGCCCCTTTGTCTTGGTACTGGGGACTTCTTTCTTCATAATGAGAAACACTTTTTCGTGAACCAGTGAAGACTGGATACACAAGAGTTCCCAGTGAAGAAATTGCCTTCAAGGAAGTCTTATTGATGAAACTACTGTCCAAGTGCAAACCAGTGGGTTCAGCACTTGTAGTAGTTGCTTCACTTGAACTACCACCAAGAATTACTTGTAACTCAAGGGGTGTAACCTCCTCAGTTGTTGCTGGGATAACAGAGGTATAAGCATCAGACTCAGTCACTTGTTGGAGTGTACTCTTAGTGATAGGTAGTTGAGAGGAACTGATTTATGTCTGAGTTATATCCAAAGCATGCAACAAGGTCATTATTGAAGTGGTATTTGTGAAGTGATGATGGGAGTTGAAAGTGAATTTGCCCCGGGCAGTGGACTGTGGATGATGGAATCAAGTGACTCTAGAGCATCATAATTTGATGTCCCTGTTTTTACAACCTGTTCTTTTTTAGAAGAAGCAGGAGGAGTTTGAGGCATGTGTTGAGACCTTTCTACCATCTGCTGTGAGAAAGTAGCAGCAATGGTTTCTAGTGACTTTTGTGTTGTCACTGGCAGTTGCTCTGGGATCTCATCTTCCAGAGTTGCCTTTATTGCAGGTTTGGGGGGGCTTTTGAATTTTCTTTTGTTTTGGTCTTTTGGTGGATTTAGGTGTGGGTTTCACAGCAGTTGTGTTACTGCTGTGATCACCTTGAGCAGTGGGCTCAGCAGCAGATATCTGAGGAGCGGTGGTAGCTGCTAAAATCTGCTCAGGTACCTCTGCTTTTGTTTTAGAAATTTTTGATAGCCTTGTAAATGTTTTCAGGTGTAAGGCCATTTATTTGAAAAAGTGATGATGGCATCTGATGCACACAACTGTTGAATAACATTTGTCCACGTGTAACCTCTGTTTTAAATCAGTGTTTTGCACAAACAGAGGATACACTTTGGCAGTGGATAGATTTTACTATTTAACAGAGTTTTAATGCCATCAGTGCTTTGAACAGACTTTGAGGATTTATTGAAAAATTCAATTTTAAACTATTTTTAAGGTTATTTTTGATTTTTCTAAAAACATTTTTATGCTATTTACACATGGAACACAAGAAAGCTTGCTTTAATCCATGTTTAGCACTCCAAACATAGGGATCAAGTTTTTAACAGTAGATGAATCCAATTTTTAAGTTTGTACATCTACCACCTGATCTTTAGGATGGACATGTTAAAGATGAAATCAACCTTTTTATAGCAATCCCTCACAAAGTGATGTCTGATAATGAATGATGGTGAATTAATGAGATATTGAACTTTTTGATGATATATTTCAGCTACTTGACTGCCCTGCATAAAAACAATCTTTTGAGCAACTATACCAAAATTCAATAACATATTTTGAAGTTACAAACAGTTGGACTTTTCAGCAACAGCAACAACATCATAATATTCTTCAATCTGTGGTTGGAAATATCTGCTGCATGTGCACAATCAATAACACCTTGATGTTTGTACTTGTTTTGAGTTTGATAAAACTTGTCAATCATGCTCCTAGCATATGCAATGTTCTTTGAGGACCCACTTTTCGCCAAATAGATTCTCATCCTTTGGCTGTGGCACAAGGTTTTCAAACAGATTTCGCGCCTCTACTAAAGACGACGCGTCTGTCTCCCAGGGTACAACAGCTGAAGCAGTTTGTACTGTCGGAGAAGGCCACGCGCCCGAGATTACACCGGATAAAAACATAGTGTTAGACCTTTTGGAAATTAATTATATAAATGTAGTTGAATCATGTAGAGAAACTTATCTCTATATGTTCCTAACATATGGGTCATTAAGTACTTCTTCTTTAAGGACTCTTCATGCATATCTTTTTGTCTCTTTTTTCCTTCTTGCTCTTGTAATTTTACATGTATAAAAAACCCATCAAGTTAGGCACATAGCATACTTTTAATACAAGAGACATGAGGTAGAGAAAAGTCTCACTTAATTAGAAATTTATTAGAGACATAAACTCTAATAAATTGATATAAAAACTCTACTTAAGAATTTATGTTTCAAGAGTCTAGTACTTAATTAGAGATTTATTAGAGACATAAACGCTAATAAAAACTAATAAATTGACATAAAAACTCTATCTAAGAGTTTATGTTTCATATGAATAATCTAGTCAATAATTATAATTTTATTAAATTATAATTTTACTAAATTAATATCCATTCATAATATCTAAATTTTCAAGATTTACATGTTTTTAGGCTATTCTTGTTCAATGACTTAATATTATGTTACATATTTTTCATGATTTGAAGGTTTCGAGAATCTTTTCTTAATAATACTAGATGACAAACAACACTAAGATTATGAACTTTTTTTTGAATAAATAAAACACTTTATGAAATTGATCCATAAAGAGATTTGGAGAGGGGTCTTATTTTGTTGTTATTGAAAGATATGGTCAAATCGTTGCCCTCATCTCATTCATTCGACATACATATATACACGGTACAAATCCCAATAATAAGGGAATACAAATCAATTCCTAAAATACATTACTAGGTCTATTCTATTACACCCCCGCAGTCGAAGCTAGAGGTGGCCGAATGTTGACACTGGACCTGAAATCATCAAATAAGACCTTCGGTAATCCCTTGGTGAAAATATCAGCAATTTGAAATCGCGTTGGAGTGTGCAAGATACGAACGCTGCCATGTTGAACTTGCTCACGAACAAAATGAATATCGAGTTCAATATGCTTTGTACGTTGATGTTGAACCGGATTGCCAGAAAGATAAATGGCGCTAATGTTGTCACAATAAACTAGAGAGGCAGTCCGAAGAGGATGATGTAGCTCAAGAAGGAGATTCCGCAGCCAACAAATTTCAGCAACTACATTAGCTACAGCTCTATATTCAGCTTCAGCACTGGAGCGAGAAACGGTAGACTGCCGTTTAGACGACCAGGAAAGAAGATTAGGACCTATGTAGACGCAACAACCAGAAGTGGATCGCCGTGTGTCTGGACAACCTGCCCAATCAGCATCAGTATATGCCCGAAGAGAAACGAGGGTACATGGTGACAGTGTGAGGCCATATGAGGAAGTACCCTGAAGATAACGAATAACACGCTTGAGAGCGTTCCAATCATCGATAGTCGGGGCATGCATGTGAACACATATCTGCTGAACCGCATATGTGATATCAGGTCTTGTAAAAGTGAGGTATTGAAGAGCCCCAGCCAAGCTACGATATAAAGTTGGGTTATCAAATGGTGAACCGGACGTGGTGCTGAGCTTTGGTTTGGTGTCAACCGGGGTAGCAACTGAGTTACATGATTGCATACCTGCTCGAGCAATAATGTCTTGGGCATACGATTGCTGTGATAAGAACATGGCGTTGTTAGTACGAGTAACATGAATTCCCAAGAAATAACTGAGCGGGCCAAGGATACGCAGCAGCACCCCCGTGATGATATGTGAATAGGGAATTGTCACAACGACTTTGTATAAAACCGATAGAGAGCACAAAATCCGTAAACCGTTGATACCATGCTCGAGGGGCCTGTTTGAGTCCATATAGAGACTTTTTAAGAAGACATACGTGATCAGGGAAATCTTTGTGGCGAAACCCCATCGGTTGGTACATGTAAACGGTTTCATAAAGATTTCCATGAAGAAAAGCATTGGTGACGTCCAGTTGATTTATTGACCAAGACTGAGATAAAGCTAGTGCTAAAACCGTGCGAATAGTTGCGGGTTTGACTACCGGGCTAAAAGTCTCCCCGCAATCCACACCAACTTCTTGTGTTCGACCGTCACAGACCAGACGGGCTTTGTACCTTTCCAATGTGCCATCCGACCTGTATTTGTGCCTGAACAACCACATACTGCGTATAACATGCATATGTGCCTGCCTCGGAACTAGTTCCCATGTGTTATTTTTAAGTAAAGCATTAAATTCGTTTGTCATGGCGTTAAACCAGTCCGGGTTGGAGAGGGCATCCTTTGGATTTTTGGGAATGGGAGAGATGGATGTACTGTGAAGGTTAAAAATTTGTTTAGGTTTGGTAATCCCGGACATGGCACGTGTGCGCATGGTCCGGGTAGGATGTGGTGGAGGAACAGGAATGTTGCTGGGAGAAGTGGGTGGGGGCTGTTATGCGGGTGGGGAATAGGTTCGGTGGCAACAGGTTGGATGTCAGGTGGGGCTTGAGGTAGGTCGGGTAGGGTAGTGGGTGGGGATGCAGTGTGGGTCGGCGGGGAAGTGGGCTGAGCAGTGGTTTGGGCGGTAGGAGTGGAGTGCGGAGAGTAGGTTGGGCCGAGAGGTATTTGGGCTGAAGTGTGGGTAGTGTTGGAGTGTGAAGGGGGGTGTGGGCCGAGGGGTATTTGGGCTGGGTGATTGGGTGGTGGCTGGCGAAGTAAAGGGTGAAGAAAAGGATGAATTGGGTCATCCAAAAAGTCATAGCTTTGGAGCGTGGTTTTCGGTTTGTTGGCAAAGGGAAATATGGTCTCGTCAAATAGTACATGACGATTAATGGTTATTTTATGCGTGGAGAGATCAAGACATTTGTATCCTCTATGGTTTGGAGGGTAACCAAGAAAGACACATGGGGTGGAGCGGTATTCAAGTTTATGGATGGTGGTGTGGGGTATTAGAGGGTAACAAATGCACCCAAAAACACGTAGGTGGTCATAAGCGGGGTGAGTGTGATATAGTCGTTTGGTAGGTGTTTCAAAGTTATGGACTTTGGAAGGTATGATGTTTAAGAGATAAGTGGTAACCTCAAGGGCATGGGACCAATATGTGTTGGGCATGGAAGAATGGGCCAAAAGGGTTCGCATGATGTTATTAATAGAGCGTATTTTTCGCTCGGCTTTTCCGTTTTGAGAGGAAGTATGAGGACAAGAGAAACGAAAGTGCATACCATTATTTTTGCAATAGGTTTGAAATTGATTGTTGACATACTCACGACCATTATCACATTGAAATTGTTTGATTTTACGGTTGAATTGTGTTTCAATGTAGTTTGTGAAAATGGTGAACATGGTAAAGACATCAGATTTGTTTGCTATGGGGTAGGTCCATAAAAAATTGGTGTGATCATCTAAAAATAAAACATAGTAACGGTGTCCCCCATTGCTAATGATAGGAGATGTCCAAACATCACTGTGAATAAGATCAAATGGCATTGAGGTACGAGTAAAGGAAGTAGCAAAAGGAAGACGAATGTGTCTCCCGTAAACACAAGCACGACAAAGTTGGTGTTTATTTGAAGTACATTTAATTGAAGAAGAAGTTTTTAAATTGTGTAAAACAGCGAGGCCTGGATGACCGAGCCGTTGATGCCAGATGTCTTGAGAAATAGCAGTGAAGGTTGAAGCGGTGGAAAGTGGTGTGATGTTGGACGGGCTGAGAGTGTAGAGATCCCCCGAGCTATTGCATCGTAGGATAGGTTTCTTGGTCCGGAGGTCCTTCACAGTAAAACCAAAGGGGTCAAATTCAACAGATAATTGGTTGTCAGTGGTAAAACGACGGACATAGATTAAGTTTTTAACAAGGTTTGGTGCATAAAGGACGTTTTTAAGTTTAAAAGGCGGGAAGGGTGGTGGTAATGTGATGTCGCCCTGTCCCAAGACCGGAATGGTTTTGCCATCACCAACAATAATGTTACGAATTATGCTTTTAAAAATAGATGAGAACATAGTGTGTTGAGGAGACATAGTACCTGACGCCCCGGTGTCCATTGTCCAGGAAGAATCATTGTTTTGAAGTGCCAGATTGTAAAGAGCTTGTGCAATATCCGTAGGCGAATACCCGGCGGTGTAGGACTGAGCCGGGTTGCTGTTGCCGCTGCTAGTGGAAGATGGTCTGGGTCCGAGAATGCCTTGGGCCGGGTGGAATGTGTTGGGCTGCTGGGATTGGGCTGAGGGGTAGGGACAAGGAGGTGCCGAAGTCCACTGGTTCCAAGGAGGTTGTGGGCCGGCCCAAACAGGAGACTGCCAAGTATTGCCATTTGGAAAATTGTTACTGCTGTTGTTAAACCGACCACGGCCATACCCGCGTCCACGACGACCGCGCCCATACCCGCGTCCCCGTCCACGGGTTCGGTCGTAGTTGTTGTCACCACGAGTCCGATCGCGTGTGTCGGTGGGGGCACGATGTGAGTTGTCCGAGGTGGTGATGAGTGCGGTACCCGCGGCTTGAGCCGAGAACTTGGCTTGACTCGTTTTACGTTCCTCTACTTGACATAGCCGAGAACGGGTGTTGTAAAAATCGGGCAAGGGGACGGTTTGTTGGAGGATGAGTGCGATGTTTTCGTATTGATCATTGAGGCCGGTAAGGATTTGCATGACAAGTTGTTTTTCCGTAGTGGCTGAGCCGAGGCTGGTGAGTTGGTCGAACATAAGCTTCATGGCTTGACAGTAAGCGGACATGTTGGGAAATTGGTCGAGGCGGGTATTGGCGAATTTGTTTTGTAGGTCGATGGTGCGGGATTCTTGGTTGTCAAGAAAGATGTTTTGTAGGGTGGTCCATGCATTGTAAGCAGTGGTGTCGTTTTTCATAATAGTGTGTAGGAGATCCTGAGTGATGGTACCGTATATCCATTGTAAAACAATGGCATCGATACGTTCCCATGACTCGGAATAGGTAGGTTTTGGTGGTGTCGGGTCGGTTTGTTTGTCGGTGGAGGAGGAGGACGCGGTCTTCTTTGGTTGAAGGTGATCATAGCATTCGTAAGCTTTACAATGATTCTTGAAAAGTTCAGCCCAAGTGTTGTAGTGGTTGGTTTGTTGATCAAGAACCAAAGGAATAGAGTTCTTGATGTTATTAACGATGACGGCAGGATGCATAGATTGAGATGTCATGATGAGGAGGGAAGGGTTTTGCGGCTGGCGATGAGGGACAAAGAAGAAGCACAGCCGCCGTAAGAGACAGGAGGGAGAAAAAAAATCGAGGTAGGGTAACCTACGCTCTTGATACCATGAAAGATATGGTCAAATCGTTTCCCTCATCTCATTCATTCGACATACATATATACACGGTACAAATCCCAATAATAAGGGAATACAAATCAATTCCTAAAATACATTACTAGGTCTATTCTATTAGTTATAATGTCATGGTATATTAATTTATGTAATCAATGTTACATCTATCAATTTATGTAATCAATGTAATGTAATATCTTTAATATGATACTTATTATTTTCATATATGTATTATCAGGCTAAAATCTAGCCATATACCGTAATGATCAAAAACGAAGTTCTCAAGTGAAGAAAGCCTAATGCTAATGTGGAAGGAAGACAATAGTATACATGGCTAGATGATGACTATAATCTACCGTGGTCATGTCCAATTTGAAGAAAAACCTAAATTGTCAAGTGTTGCTCATATGTAGCGTGTAAGAATCGCTAGGCGATAGTCAGCTGGTGGGTACAGACTAGCGTTTAATTAGAATCAATATGGATTAATCGGACTTACTAAAATTGAGATTTTTATATATAATCTTCAATTTAATATATGTATGCACTCATTTTTATGTGTAATCTTTTTAGAAATACAAGTTTTAACCTCTCATTGACTCATTTTTTTAGTAGACAAGATTATTCACTAAAATTTACAAAGTATAACCGGAAAATAGCCCGAATTCGTTCGGAATCGTCAATTTTAGGCCGATTAGGACTACCTAGGGCTACCTTTGACCGTCTAGCGATAACTTGGCCAATTAGAAGAAAATTACTCGGTGAACCTTATATTTTACACAGTTGCATCCTTCATTACAACAATATTCCATTTCCTTTACATTATCAACGAACCTTTAGATCTAACCTAGTTGTAAGATTACTTATGTCTACCGAAAATTGTCGATGACAATTTTGTCGTTGATATCTTATTTAATAAAAGCATAAATGAAACAGCTTTTACGGTTATCAAATGTAAATAATATGTCAAGTACCATAAATAAAAAACATCATATTATAATAGTATTTTGTTATTTATTTACAAATTTTGTTTAGTTAATACATTACAAACAATCTAGCTTACTATGGTGACAGTCTTAGGGTGGTGGAGTCAAGACTTGAACTTAACACATTTATATTATCTTACGATGGTTTTTCCACTCCACCACCAACACTTTTTGATATAATAAGTGGATGAATATGTTAAATATATAATTTAGTATATATATAAAAGCTTATAGAAACATTTCGGGCCCTTTAAAAATTTGGGCCTCGAGCGACGGTACGGGTTGGCCGACCCAAGAGCCGGCCCTAAAAGGACACATTTTTCAAGCTCGAACAGCCTCTGCATGTAAGTTTACATGTAAAGAATTTATTTTACATGTTTTGTATTATTCTATTGATCTAATGTGTTATACTTATCGTTCTAATGCTTATTAAATAATGAGAGAATTTCACTAGACACCAACCGTATTATAGAATTCGTTCCATGGTGCATGGGATTTTTAGAGTGACGTCCTAGAGTTAGAGCTCTAAATATTTTACCAATGCTTTTGTGTATGCATATATATATATATATATATGTATATATATAGGGGACCGCTAGAATAAGAACCACCTCAAGTTATGAGAACCGCGAGAACCACTTGATTCCGGGCGAGGTGGACCAAATTTTTTTTTTTCAAAAACGTAGGTGCATGTATTAGAAACACATTCGTAAAAAAAAATTAAAAAAAAAAAACGCCGTGTGGTAGTTTTTTACACCACAAAAACGTGGTTTACGAGTTCCGTAAATTTTACGAGTTCCGTAAATTTACGGAACTCGTAAACCACGTTTTGTGGTGTAAAAAACTACCCACACGGCGTTTTAAAAAAAAAAAAAATTTTTTACGAATGTGTTTGTGATACACTAATCTACGTTTTCGAAAAAAAATTTTGGTCCACCTCGCCCCATACGATGTGGTTCTCGCGGTTCTCATAACTCGGGGTGGTTCTCATTCTAGCGGCCCCCTATATATATATATATATATATATATATATATATATATATATATATATATATATATATATATATATAGGATAATGCTAGGTAGAAAACCCTCCATTTTGAGAAAACCCTAGAAAACCCAACCTCCCGACATTTTTTTTTTAAAATAACACATGTAATATACATGTTTTTAAGAGTTTTGGGCAAAAAAAAAAAAAACAAAAAAGCGCCGAAGAAATGTTTAAAAAAAAAAAAATTCAGCAAGTTTCTGCCTTTTGTGCCTAACACATGTTAGTCACCCGAACCTTGCTGAAATTTGTTTATTTTTTTTTTAAAACATCCCTTCGGCGCTTTTTTGTTTTTTTGGCCCAAAACACTTTAAAACATGTATATTACATGTGTTATTTTTTTTCAAAAAAAAAAAAAATGTCGGGAGGTTGGGTAAAAATGGGGGGAGATTTGAGTTTCCAGAGTTTTCTAAAAACTTAAGGGTTTTCTATATAGCCCTCCCCTGTATATATATATATATATATATATATATATATATATATGGGGCCGCTAAAATGAGAACCACCTCCAGTTGTAAGAACCGCGAGAACCATTTTCTAGCCATTAGATCAAGTAGATGGATGGATGAGATTAAAATTATTTAAAAATAATATTAAGTATTTTTTTTTCTTATTATGTCTTTAATATTTTAATCCAAAAGGGTATTTAAGTAAAATCACTCTATTTTGTCTTTTTGAGTTTATTGTTTATTGTTTATTATTACTTTATTGTATTATTATATTACATTTTATTTTTTAAATATAATTTTTTTATTAAAATCAATTTTAAATTCAGATTTTTTTAAAATATTTTTTATACTTTTTACAATTTAAGTTTTACGTTAAACTTTTTACGTTTTACGTTTTTTTGACGCGCCGTTTTTACGCCGGGTTTTTTCAAGCGTCGTTTTTTTTAACACTCCGTTTTTTTAACGCGCCGTTTTTTACGCGCCGTTTTTAACGCCGTTTTTTACGCGCCTTTTTTTTAACGCGCCGTTTTTTACGCGCCGTTTTTTTAACGCTGTTTTTACGCGCCGTGTTTTTAACGACGTTTTTTTACGTTTTACGCACTGGTTTTTACGTTAACGTTTTTTTACGTTTTACGCGCTGGTTTTTTACGTTAACGTTTTTTTTTACGTTTTACGCGCCGGTTTTTTACATTAACATTTTTTACGTTTTTACGTTTTACGCGCCGGTTTTTTACGTTTTACGTAAAACTTTTTACGTTTTACTAAAAAAATTTACGATTTACGTTTTACCTAAAACTTTTTACGTTTTACGAAAAAACTTTTTACGTTTTACGTTAAAAAGTTTACGGTTTAACTTTTTTTTACAAAAACGTTTTTACGCAAAACCGAACGCACCCAGAAAATCGCACACTCGGGGGGTGTCTCAGATAGTTTGCTATCATCATCGACGCCTCAAAAAAAAAAAAAAAACCCAACAAACAAAAATCAAAAGAACGAGTGGATTCTTGAAAAAAAAACAAAGTTTTGGCTCAGATTTTCCGATAATCAGAGGCTGCAAAGTGGGGTTGCAGGTTCAAAAACCTACCCTCCATCGTCCTTGCCGCGCCATCGTCATCAAAATCTACGATTTTTTTTTCTCATCATCGCCGCCCAATCCAACGGATCAAAACCCACACAATCAAGAATACAAATAAAAAACAGAAATCAAAGAACCCAATTCAAACCCCCAAAACATATCAAAAATACCCATCAGAATCAAGAAGACAAACTCAACCCCCAATTCGGGCACCATCGGCGCCACGGGGCACCACCGGGCACCATTGGCACCACCGAGCACCATCTGGACCACTTTCAATCGGTCACCTGTAAAAACAAACAAACCCACATAATCAAGCAAACCACCCCACCTGCGGAACAACACCACCACCGACATCCACTTCTCACCAACACACCTACCACTCACCACTCCCTTTCTCCTCTGATTTCACCAACCAACACACCTACCACTCACCACTTTATACAATCTCTATGATATGATGATACCTGCAACCCCAGCACTCACCACTCCCTTTCACCATCAACACCCCCCATCAACACCGCCGTCGGCCATCAAAACACCACCGTCACCATCAACACCCCTCCCCCCATATGTCAACCACCACCTCCTGCAACCACAAGTCTGTTCGGATAATTAACTCATTCAAACGGATCTGAAAAGAAGAAGGTCAAGAAAAGAAACAAAATAAAATGGACTCACCCGAGTTGGATGCTGCTGAAACCACTGGAGCCGCACCTTCGGAGCTCGTCGCTGGAAAATAAGTTACCGGAAACTCAGAGAACATCATCGCTGGAAAATCAGTTACCAGAAAAGAGGGAAGAGGTGGTTGTAGGGTGAGGTTGTCGGTAAACGGGGAGAAGGAGGATGGTTGTGTGTGACGGAGAAGTCGCCGATGAACGGAAATGAGGGAGCTCGGTGGGTTTTTGGGGGGTTTGTCGGAGGTGCTGGGCGCCGGAGTACCGGCTGACATCCGGCTCCGGTCGCCGGTGAGATCAAAATAAGAGAGAGAGATGGTGGTAAATAATGTTTCGAAGAGAGAGAATGTGGAGAGATAATGATGTTTTGAAGAGAGAGAATGTGGAGAGATTTTAAATCTCTGGTGTTATTAATGGAAGAGAGAGAGGGGGATTTGATGTTTTCGGTAAATGACCAATATACCCTTTTCTGTTGGCATATTCTGATTGGTGGAGAGTGGTTCTCGCGGTTCTTACAACTGGAGGTGGTTCTCATTTTAGCGGCACCATATATATATATATATATATATAGGGAGAGGATCATGAGAAAACTAGATATAAATGAGAAAACTAGAAAACTAACTAAAAACCACTAAAAAGGAGGGGGGAGACTTTTAATGAAGGAAGGGGGGGGGGGGGGGCTTTTAATGAAGGAGGGGTAAAATTGGAAAAAAAAAATATAACTTTTCAAACATTTCCCATTTCTCTATACGTTATCATTTTAAAACAAAAAGGGCACCATAAGATCACAAATTTTTGTATCTTTCATTCAAGTATATTCGAGCATATTTTTTATGACATAAAAAAAGATTTATGGTGTCGTCTTGTTTTCAATACTATTATTATAGTAGTGCACATGTGCAATATAACATGTACTACAATTGCATTACATGCTTAAAATTAGCTTTTTGAGTCTAGTTTAGCTTTTAGGGTTAGTTTTTTTGGAGGTTTAAGATTAGGTTTTTGGGTGTGGGGGAAGGGGGGGTTAGGTTTTTGGGGGGGTGGGGGTGGGGGTGGGGGGTTTAGGTTTTTTTTCGGGTTTATGTTTAGGGTTTAGTTTTAGGTTTTCGGGAGGGTGGGGGTGGGGGGTTTAGGTTTTTGGGGGGTGGGGGGGGGGGGTTAGGCTTTTGGTGGGAGGGTGAATTTAGGTTTTTTGGGGGTGGGGGTGGGGGGTTTAGGTTTTTGGGGGGTGTCGGTGGGGGGTGGGTTAAGTGGTTTAAGCTTTATGTATTAGTGCACATGTGCAGTACAACCAAAAAAAAATTATTTTTTTAAAATTTTTTTCCATACATAAAAAGTAGCGATTTTTCTAAAAATAATTGTAAAAAAAAAAAAAAAAAAAAATTTTGGTATGTTTTTAGGTTTTTTTTAGGCTTTTTAGGTTAGTTTTTTGGTTTCCTCATTTAAACTAGTTTTCTCATGATCCATCCCCTATATATATAGGGTAAGGATAGTGTAAAAAGGGCCTAAAGTGTGAGAAGTGTATTATAACACTATATATAATACTATATAACACCATATAAACACCGTATAACAATATGTAACACTATATAATACCATATAACACTATGTAACACTATATATCATTATATAACAAATATAACACTATACATCTATCATAAACATGCTATGAGACAAACTATAGTGTTATATTTGTTATATAATGATATATAGTGTTACATAGTGTTATATGGTATTATATGGTGTTACATATTGTTATACGGTGTTTATATGGTGTTATATAGTATTATATATAGTGTTATAATACACTTCTCACACTTCTCACATTTTGAGCACTTTTTACAGGATCCTCTACCTATATATATATATATATATATATATAGATTAAAGATCATCTGGGCCCAAAGTGTGAGAAGTGTGAGAAATATTGTGAAAATGACATGTGTCCTCAATCTAAGTTACTTCAAAAGGGTAAACAAATAATTTTCCCATTGATTCAATTAATTGATAACCTTCCATAAAAGCCATCCTTTATTATAGGAATATGAATTTGTATTTTTTTAAGATCCATTAATTTCTGAAGATCGCAGAATGAAGGTTTTATAGAGTGTTATATAGTGATGGTTGCAGAATGAAGGTTTTTATACAGTGCTATAGTGTTATATAGTGTTATATTTTATAGTAGCAGTTCTATGATAGATGTATAGTGTTATATAGTGTTATATTTTTTGGTAGAAGGTCTATGATAGATGTATAGTGTTATATAGTGTTATAGTGTTATGTTTTCTGTTAGCAGGTCTATGATGGATGTATAGTGTTATCTAGTGTTATATACTGTTATAAAGTGTTACATAGTGTTATATGGTGTCATATAGTGTTATAGTGTTATATTTTCTGGTAATGATGGATGTATAGTGTTATGTAGTGTTATATAGTGTTATAAAGTGTTACATAGTGTTGTATGGTGTTATATAGTGTCATATAGTGTTATATAGTGTTATAGTGTTATGTTTTCTAGTAGCAGTTACATGTTTCCGGATTCGTAGAATAAGGATGAACAAGGATCGCTGGAATTTAGGAGAGGTTACCTTATTTGAAACATATAAAAAAACACTATTACCCCTGCAATTTTCAAATCGACCCAAATAATTAAAACACAATTTACAATTTGTTCCCTACTGATCTCAACCATTAGATCAAAGATCTAATGGTTTAAAACACTTCTTACACTTCTCACACTTTAGACTCTTTTACATTATCCCTACCCTATATATATAGGATTAGGTTCAAGAGTGAACAATAGTGTAGCTTGCGAACTGAGTGAACTAATCCTGGCCATACACGTGTGTAGATCAATGGCCAGGATTTGATGTTGAAATACACTAGTGTGTTTTACGATTTGATGATGAAATCCTAGCCATCCACGTGTGTAAATCAATGGCCAAGATTTGTTCACTCAGTTCGCAAATACACTAGTGTTCACTCTAGAACCCCACCCTTATCCTATATATATATATATATATATGAAAAGGATAAAATGAAAACCCAATTGAGTTAAAAAAAACCTTAGAAAACCCTAGGTAACATTTTTATTTTTTCTAACACCATATAACACTATGTAACACTATATAACACCATATAAACAAATTACTTGTTCGTTTGGGCATAGTAGGAGATCCAACCATTTTGTTTTCCCGAAGTAGTACTCGGTTCCTTCTAAGTGTCCATTCAATTTTAGGATCAAAAGCTAAGGGTGTTGACTTGTGAGATCCTCTAGTATGCATACACCTGTAGCTACCTGCACATTAACACAACCAACATAAATCCAAAAATAACTGTAACACCCCGTGTTACGAAAGTCAAAGTCAAGGTTGAAGTCAAAGGCAGAAAAGATTGCTAATTGTGATCTGTCACTCCTTGCTTAATTACTGATTTGACGTCTTTGACTTGTAATCGACTCTCTATTTTGTTTGCTTTAGTTGTATTATGTGGAGTATCTGTGAATAATCGAGGGTTAATCGCATATTTTATCGCGTTTTCGCTAGTCGCATCGCAATCGCATTCGCAACTCGAATTATGCGTTCTGGACATTGCTTTACGTGTGTGTGTGTGTGCTATTTGTGTGTTACTTGTGCATGTTTAGTTATGTTTATGTTTTATGGTGATTAATGGAAACGCAATCGCAACTATATCGCAACGCAATTGAATCGCAAACGCTAAACGCAATTTAATTAGGATGATTGTATGTTAGATATAGCATTTGTGTGTTTATTATCGACCTATCGCATCGCTTAACCGAAACGCACAAGTCGGTCTGTTGGTACTTAGACTATAGACTAGGTTGTTTCTAAGACATCGACCCGGACTAGGTCGAGTCTTGCCTAATTCCCTATAGTTATTGCCATCCGATCGAACTGCAATCCGATCGGATTGCACTTGAGGTTCAACACTTAAACAATTTTTAACTTGTTCAATGCATAAGTCAATTCTAACGGATTGCCACCCGATCGGTAGACCATCCAATTGGATGATAATCCTGCTGTGAACTTGTTCTCCGAGAAATACCCCGCTGGACGGATCGCCATCTGATCGAACTACCGTTCGATCGAACGAACCTGGAAGGTAGAGATACTTAACTGTTTTCAAAATGCTAAAACGAAAACTTCAAAGCCATCATACACAAACACATCCTTACCAAACTAATGTCAATCCGACCGAATGGCCATCCGATCGGATTACAGTTCGACACATGGTCACTTTTCCCCGTTTAATGCACCGTTGATTCGCTTATGCTATCGTTAACTGTTCAGGCTAATCTCTCTCAGCGCTCCCTTCAATCCAAGAGAGTGTTTACTTGTTAAACGATATCTGTGAGTATACTCGATCCCTTTTTGCTTTACGCACTTTTGGATGTTACATACGTAACTTATTCAAATCACAATCGACACACAGCGCAAACACTATTTATACGCTGACCGCTATTGCATGTTACGTGTTATTCGATGAATGCTTGTATGTTATGTTAACACAGTGATTGTTGCCTGACACCATAGCAACGATAGTACTATAGTTTGGACTCAGCACCTGTCGTGGACAGGGGTTGTTAAGGGCTTTACTTCACGTGTCCCAGTGGGGATATGTGTTGCGCATTCTACAACTCGCAGTCACGTCTGTACATATTTCTCTGTTGATAACCTACTAGCCTTCACTTTGTTACATGTTACTTGCTGGTTATGCGTAAATGATTTCGAACTCTATTATATTATCAAACTTGTATGCTCACCTTTACACTATGTATATCGACCTTTATTTTAACGTATGTGGCAGGTGCTTAAGATGCTAGGAATTGTTGTGCTTTGGTGAATCAAGCTAGGGGTCTAGTTATGTCACGCTTAAATCTGAGTCGTCGGAACAGTATTTCTTTTTGACACAATTATTTGTAATAACTGTTTTTATTTGGATATGTTGTGGTATGGGACATGACGTTTAATTATCTGGTAATGAATAGTTGTTATGGATACTCATGGACAATCTGTTTCGCTCAGTGCCATGCCCCGATGTTTCCACCATCGGTTGGGGGGAGACAATAACAAACACAACTAATAAAGAAAACACATGTTCTGCACTACTCCCCGGCAACGGCGCCAAAATTTGACGTGTGGTCGAAGTCCCACTAAAAAATAAACCAAATACACTAAATAGATAGTGGTAAATGGGTATCGAACACATGGAGTTTGTGGAAAATGTGTTTACTAAGTAATTTGTAAATTACTAAAGTTAAAACTAAAATGCAGAAAATTAATCTCAAAGTTTGGTTTGTAGAACTAAAATTAAATTGCAATTAACTAAGAAGTTTGTAAACGATTAAGAGAAAGAGTGTTCCTCCTGGGTTTCTAGCTTTACGTGACAATAAATGTTAATGTTCAACTGGAAGATGTTGATACATAATGTCTGCTACCTACGTCATCGAGTCGTGTCATGATTGTAATAGGATTGAATGTTAGATTATTTGGTATTGTCATGTATAGTCAGTTTCGCACGAATGTACTTCTATCTAGTTCGTACGAAGGAAACATTATAGTCCGTACGAATGAGGGGATGTTCATTCGTACGAGAGAAAGCCACATCCGCACGGAAGTGTCATGCCTATATATAGGTGTGTGGATTGAGAGCTCAGTATCAGTTTTACGTTCTGGACGGTGAAGCTCTGTCCAACTGTTTTCAGGATTTGTAAACGTTCAAGTGATTAAGGAAACAATAACAATAGAGTAAATCTTGTGTTTGTCACCTAATCTAATGAATTCCGTGCATATAGACTAGTTTACATAGATTTGGCCAGAGCAAAACGATGACAAACGGTCCTCACAAGGGGTATCAGAGCATGGAGGCCAATATCAGAGACAATACACAAGATTCAAGACTTTGAAGACTTCTATTATACTCATTTTCTTCTTTTTTGTCATTTCTCATAGATTTAATGGTTGAAATGGACTGAATTTTTCAAGAATTACATAAAACACGTTTTTAACAAACCCTCTGAAAAATCAGCTTAAAATTCAATCAGAATCATATAAAAATCGCCAAAAAATGAGAAACTTTGAAAACACTCGTTCGTATGAAGTAACTCTATCCGCATGAACGTAATACGTCCGCACGAACGTAGTACATTCGTACGAAAGAGAAATTTTATTCGCTTGAAATATTATTTTCGCACGAAAGAGTCTCATCCGTCCAAGATTTCACACGAACATAAAAATCTTGTTTTTGTTTGATTTAAGTTTGCACGAAAGAAGGCACCTCCGCACCAGACTCTTTGTCATCTACACAAACTGATTATTGCCGAAAGTTTCACACAAAATGGAGAATGAATTCTACAATACATTTTCATCAGCACCTACAACAGTGTGGTTCAGAACCTAAACTTAGATAATGAATTGAGAATGATGACCAAACCACCAAAGTTGATGAATATGGATGAATTCAAGGGTTGGCATGAAAGGTTTTCGAATAGGGTTCAAGCAAATTACATAGAATGTTGGCACGCAATTGAAGAGGAGTATGATGATCCCATTGCGGAAAATGGTCCAAAGAAAACCATAATTCAATTTACCCCGATCGAAAATGATAATTTCATGAGGGAGAAGAAGATGCTGAATCTTTTTCAACATGCTATCAAAGACGATATTTTTACACTTCTACAGCATCAGGGAACATCCCAGTCAATCTGGAACACACTAAGAGTTAAATATCAAGGCATTCATTCAATGAAGAAGAGTAAAAAGGCCTTTTTTGAAAAAGGAATTCGATATCTTCACCTGTTTAAATGGTGAATCTTTGAAGCAGATAGTTGAAAGGTATTGTTATCTGGTAGTTGAGATCAACATTGTCCTTAATGTATACTGTTTAAATGAGGGGTTAAAAATCTTAACTCTTTCTCCCCATCCCCACATCCCCACACTCGAGGTCAACATTGTCCTCAATGTCTAGGATGAGGGTTTTTCAAAGCACAGGGGACGTGACACGGCAATTCTCCCAAAATTCTACCCCGGTCAAAACTATACAATTACACTCCACTTATTCACCTAACTAAATAATCAAAGTTAAGCAAAAACAACGTATGCACCTGGTTTTACTCATTCTTCGTGTGCTCTTCGGTATTTCAATGCAAACGAGCGTCCCATAACGAACATATTTGTACCTATGAATCTCAACACCCGTGTAGAAGCGAGCTACTCACAAAAATCAACACCCATTACTTTATCCATTTTACCATTTTTATGAAAGATTTACCAAGTCATTCGTTAGTCAACTTCGATTTTGTGGAAAATAATTTACAACAACAACAAGCCTAACTCACATTCATAGGAATCACGACGGTATTTAGTGTAAGCACGCAAGCCTTCTAAACCTCCTGATAGCTCGGGAGGACGAGGAAGGTCTTGTGAGGGTTATATAGGGAACACACCCACAGCGTTCATTTATCTAAAGAAATTAAAGTACAAAAAGAAAAGAAAATACAAAAATAAAACGAAAAACTAAAAAAATAAATAAAAGAAAGCTAAAATTAAAAGAAAAGGGAAATTTACAATAGCAACAAAGCACATACTACCTCATGGTGGTAGAACGGAGCGCTTATCCCCCACGAACTCTTCCCAATCACCCATCGGTGATTCATACCATTTGGTCCCAAATGGACCAAACCTTCTCAAACTCTTTTCTTCCTTCTTATCTTGAGGCGACCTTTTCACCTTCTTCTTCTTGACTAGTTTCTTCCTTGTTTCTCCAAACCTACCAACCATAGCACATTTCTTTTTGTTTGGTCGGATTCATGTCCTCCTTAGGACACTCATCCTCACTAAGAGGGTTAGTAAACTTGGGAAATATATTTAAACTCAATTCCCGATCCTCAAATTTCATGCTTACCTTTCCCGTTGCACAGTTTATTATCGCATTAGCAGTTGCTAGGAATGGTCTACCCAATATGACAATCGGTTTTGTGTCAACACATACAACCTAGTCCACAACCAAAAAGTCAAATGGGTAATAGCAATCCTCAAGCTTAACAATCACATCTTCCACCATCCCCCTTGGATGCGTGGGAGTCTGATAAGCCAACACCACGGGGGTGTCAAAATTCTTTAAAGGACCAAAATCATATTGGTCATACAAACTCCTAGGCAGTATGCTCACACAAGCCCCAAGATCTAGGAACGCCCTTTCAATTTTAAATTCACCAATTTGAACTGGAATTAAGGGACCTCTTGGATCTTGAATTTTTAGGGGAGGACACTCAATAAAATGGCACTGACATGTGAAATCAAGTCAACCGGTTCAGGTAATTTGTTTTGCCGTTTTTTAGTACTTAACTATTTTAAACATTCTACATGAGTAGGAACTTTTTTATGGCATCAAGCAATGGTAAATTGATTTTTGCTAGTATAAAATTTTCCTACCTCTCGTCCTTTTGTGGGGTTTGTTTTTTTCAAAGTTGATGCATTAATTGATTTTAGTAAAGCCAAAGGATATGGGTTGGTCTTAACCTCCACGCCCTTATCCTTGACCTTAGCATGAATTTCACTTAAACAGTTTTCACAAAAAGAGTTTTTTAAAATTTATTTTCCTTTTTTTTGGTTATGAAATTGTTTCTTGCTCATTTTCACTTCCCGACTCATCACCCACATCTTCCACTACACCAGCAACAAATTGTGACGATGGAGTGCTTACAAAACTACAAACTTTTTCATTTGAAAGAATACTTACCGCGCTAACTTGCATGTTCCTCTCATTGTTTGTGCTTGAACTTTGATGCTACGGGTTCACGGAGGTATCATTTGGGAGTCTTCCTCCACTTTCGTTCTCTTTGTTCCCGAGTTCACTTCAAGGGAAAAGAAAAGAAAGCAAAAGGAAGAAAGGACAGGAAAAGAAAGGATGTCTTTCCTTCCAAATCGAAAGGAAAGAAAAAACTAAAGAATTTAGACTAGTTTTCCTTCTATTTCCTTTCTTTTCCTTCCTTAAATGAAACTCGGGAACAATACATGTTTTATTTTCCTTTCTTTTCCTTTTTAAAATGAAACTCTAGAACACAAAATACTTTTACTTTCTTTCTATTTCCTTTCCTTTCCTTCCATTAGTAAACTCTAGAACACAGTTTTTAAGCAAGACCACATCTTCGGCTAGTTGACCCACTTGCCTCACCAAGGCCTCGTGTGACTTGTCTTGCACCTTGTTATCTTTCTTCGACTCCTTGATCATGTTCATCAAAACTTCCATCTTCGCACTTAGATCATCACCGCCACTTTAATTATTCACCGATCATTACCATTACAACCTTAGTCGTAACCTTTTTGGTAGTAGTTATTGTCACGACTTTGGTACCCTTGGTTACCCCCTTGATTGTAATTGTTGCGTTGGTAATCCCCATGGTTACCGCCTTAATGGTTTTCGTTGGAATACCCACCTTGATTACCTGGTTGGAAATTCGGGTTCATCTGGTTAGAGGCATTACTATACCTAAAATTAGGATGGTTCCACAAACCGGGGTGATAAGTATTGGAATTCATATCGAACTATTTGTGATCCCCGTACACTTGGTTCACCTCTTCGGTGGTTTGGGCCATGTTCACTTGGTATTCCTCGGTCAGGTGACCAATTTCGGCACAATCTCTACACACGCCGAATTGCACCGCGTTCACATCTTTCTTCTTCATGCGGGCTAATTCCTTATCCAAAGCGGCGATTCAATCCTTAGAACTAGAATCGAGATTGGGAAGGGACTTTGAGACTGGATGCTTCTTGGCTTGGTCGGCCATCTCCAAGGCTTTGGAGTTCTTGCTCATCCTCTCTAAAAAGGCCCAATCATCCTCTTTGTGGTTGTTCAACAATGGCCCATTGCTAGATGATTGAAGGTACTTCCACTCTTTGATCTCTAATCCTTTCATAAAGCATTTAACCAATTCACATCGCTCGATTTGATGATGAGGGCATTTCCGAATTAGCTCTTTGAAATGGGTGAAAGCCTCATGCATTGGCTAAACCAGTTGTTGCCGAAATGACCGAATCTCATCTCTTGCATCATCGGTCTTTGTTTTAGAATGGTATTCATCAAGGAACACTTATTACATTTTTTCCAATGTCTGAATACTATTAGCCGAAAGTGTATAAAGCCATTGTTTCGCTTTGCCCTTCAACGAAAATTGGAGAACCTCAACCTCACTTCGTTTTGAAGTAACCCCCAATAGTGCTACGCAAGGCAGAAAATTCCCTCAAGTGCGTGTATGGCTCATCGTTGGCCATACCGTGAAGGTGCAGTAGGATGTTGAGGTAGTTATGTTTGTAATCTAATGAGTGTCTTCCCTGCAGAGGAGGAGCAATTGGTGAGTCATTCTCAGTGATTATCAGTCTAAGCCAACCATTAACACCTCGGGATACCAGTTGTTGAGGTTGATTTTGATGTCTTTGAGGACCGTTGACCTATTGATGATCTGGTCGCCTTCGACTGGGTCTTTTGTTAGCCGCCCCCACAATTCGGGGAATCCGATTCTGTTAACGTTATTATTATTTATGTTGTTACCATTATTCTAGTTCCCTTGAGCGTTGTTTCATGGTTGATGGTTGTTACCGTAACCGTCTTCATTACCGTACCCGTAATCCCACTCGCCATCTTCGTATCCAAAGTTGGCATTTTGATAGCCCTCATCTTCTTCGTCAAAAGATCCACCGTTGTAGAAGTTCCCATTGTTTTCGTACTCACCCACCCTTCGTCTTCAACCCGTTGAAATTTGCAGTGTTTTTGTAGGTCCCTTAATCCTAGGGATCTTTCACAGAATCGTCTATCCAACCTAGAGTGCGGAATCCTCTAGATCAGATTGTTACAGAAATAAGTAGAAACGGAAAAATATTAAGCAGTCTTCTATTGATTATCCAAACACGCAGTTTTAAAATAAACTCAAGACTCACACAACCTCTCAGCCTATCTCTGTGATCTTGCCTCTCACACAAATTCTTTTCTCTCTCTAGAATTCTCTAAAGCTTTCTCTAGTTGTTGTTACAAACCCTAATCACAAAACATGTTTATATATCACATGTCTGTGAACTGGACATCTAACTAGGCTAGGCCATTCTCCAAGCCCACTGCAACAATTAATCACTAACCAATAATGCTAAGCCTAATACAAAATATCCAAAGACTAAATACTTAAACTATTAAGTTGTTGTCACAAAATATGCACCAATAGACTCCCCCTTGACGATAGCTTCATAGTGTAACTTTGTCTTCAAACATCTTGCAGTCTTTTGGTTTTTGGATAGCTTCAGCTACACATAGTTTCTAACATCAACGGACTCCCCCTTAGCTGATGCTTCAAATCTTCAAAACTTTCATTCATTGTAGATTAGTGAACTAGCAATCTTTGGTTATGCAAATGAGCTCCAATCTTCCATATCTCTTTGCAATGTAGTAGAAGGATCCTACCATGCATCTTCACACATTCTTCATTCCAATGACCTTCACATAAAATCTGCACTTTACTTGTATTCTACACTTTATTTTGATAACTTCATCAATCTATTTAGAAACACAAGAAAGTATCTTGAAAAACCATTAGTCCTTTTCACATTCTAGATAAACCAATATTTTATCTAGATATGCAAAAATAACAAACTGTCAGTTCAATATGGAAGTAATTTAAAAAGAAAATCTTTTCGTTTTTTTTAAATAAAATAACTAAATAAAACTAAAAAATATTACAATGCATCTTTTTATGAGAATCATATGCAAGAAGATCATATCAGCCAACTCAAACTGTTTCACACTTCCAGATAAATTTTTTTCTATTAATTTTCCATGAATAAGCAATACAAGACGATTACAAGTATTGTTTGTCCACTTAAACAAAACACATGAACATTTCAAGTTCCTTTACTTGGTGATATGATTAAGGTAGTATTATACTGATGTACTAGTGTGTCTGACTTCAGGACATACCCACGCGATCAAGGTATGCACAAAACTTCCACGTAGTAGGTGACTATACCGAATTCATCCTTTTTGTTTTACAACGTCAGAACATTGTTGATCAGGTCAGTACTTTCGTATAGCAAAGAGACCAATATCTAACGAGGGTAAGGCAAATACCAAAATTTGGTACGATTTATGCATTTTGCACATTTGAATGACTCTCTGGGAGAGCTTCTTAAATTTCTGGGTTTTTGGCATTTTAGCTCTTTTAAGATATCTTGGTTGTGCCTAGGTCAGCATATCTCTTAATGCAGTAGATGGACAACCCTGATATCCCTGGATGAAATAATAATATAAAGACCTAAAACCTCGGATTTTGGCAATATATCAACGCAAGATTTAAGGTTATAAAACCATATGCCACTGATATGTTACCCACTCATACACAGTTTGTTATGTTTATATCACCATGGTAAGTTGATTATTTCATGTTTCTTGCCTACCGGTACATCATATGATGAAGCTGTAATCACACTTATCCAATTTCATTTCAGTTCCAGTGTGATAGTCTAACTCGCTGATGTACTATGATTTCTTCTTTTTCGCACCATAAAATCTCCTTTTTCAATATTTTATGTTTTTTCATATTTCAATGTTTTTAGATTTTTAAAATTTTTAACTTACTCCCCCTAAACTCACGCACTAACTAAACTCTTTTTGGCTTAAGTAAATTTCTCCCCCTAATTTTTTGTTTTTATGGAGCATGTTTTAAAAACACAAATAGACTCCCACTTTAACCTGACAATAAGTTTTTCAATTTTGAAGTTTAGAATAATCATAACAATCACTAAAGTAAAATAGTTAGTTATCAATTTTAACCTACTATTCACCTCAGATGCTTTACAGGAACAACCATTGTTGAAGACATCAACAGTCATTCTTGGTCATCCTACACATACTCAACAACTAGTTAGAATGAAGAACCCAAGTCCAGATAGTCTTGGGTTGTCCAGACTCATCACAAATTTGAACTTCTTTCCAAGATTTATTTTCATAAGGTCGTTGGTCACGAGAGTTCCAATAAACTCTCGGAGTTTCTAACCTTTGAAAATTGCTCATTTGAACCCTTCTTCTCCTATTATCATACCATGACTTTTGGAAAAACTTTGGATTTTGTTGAACATTTGAGTTACAAAAACTCCTATATCCATGTTGAAAATTTGGATTACCAAAAGTCTGGTATCGATTTTTATGTCCAACATTTTCATATTGAAACCGATTTGATTTACAATTAAAATGACTAAATTGTGGAGAAATACTTCTTGTTCTATCAAATATTCCTAATGGTGAAGTCTTTGATTGAAATCTTGGTTGATTACTTTGATAATGTTTCACATTATTATTCATACCAACCCTATTTCCATCCTTAACTTCATCAACTTTTTCCTTGTTTTTCTTAAAAGGACAAAAACTCACCACATGCCCTTTATTGTGACAATTAAAACAAGATTTTTTCTTATAATTTTTTGTCAAATCTCTTTTTAAATGTTTTGTTCTTCTCGTCTTCAGTATCCTCATCCAATTTATGAGGTGTACTATTAGACCTAACAGATTCTTTCAAAGAAACTGGACTATTAGGCAAGTCCACAATTATCAGATCCACTACAGCTGGTGTAACAAAACCAGTTAACTCATTCTCATTTGGTAAAAAAGAGTCGTCTTGATCCTTAGAAGGTGGAGCCTTAATGAACCCCACCCCCGTTTTATCATTACTCTTTTTCAACCGACTTTGAATGTGAGTCCCAACTAATGAAGATTTTCCAAATTTGTTTAACTTTCCATTAATTTCAACGATTTGGTCTTCTGCAATGGCGAATTCCCTACATTTTTCAGAAAATTCATTAGTTTTGTCCTTCACAATTTAACGAGCCAAATCAATGATCTGTAACAGTTCATTAACCTTGCTTGTTAAACTACAAATTTCTTGTTCATTTGTATTGAGTATATTTAAACAATTTGACTCTCGTTTAATCTAAAGAACATTTGACACTTTTATTTTTTCTAATTTAGCTAACAGAATTTTGTTTTGCTCCGATAGTCTGTCAACTTTACCTTGTAGTTCACTGCAATTATGACAGGTATGACTTACAGATTCTGATTTTACCTTTACCTCTGATGTAAGTTCACTCTTATCATTTCTACACTTTGAGATTTCTGCATTCTTCTTCTTAACAGTCTCTTTCTTTTCATTCATCACATCATCTACTTCTTCATCCTTCACCACAGGTGTCTCAGCTACACATGCATGTCCAATTGACTTAGCATTTGAGCAGACACTTTTCACAAAAGCACGATTGCTTGTACTCATTCCTAAAGAACTCTGATAACGGTTTTCCAGAGCTTCCCACAGTTCTCTAGATGTAACGTATTTAAAGAAACTATAACTAACTTCCACAGGTAAGGATTTCTTTATCATTGTTAAAGCTCGCTTTTCAGCATCAAACACCCGTTTCTCAGATTCATCCATCTTCTCATGAGAGATCACTAGAATTCTACTGTCAACTCGACATGTGGGAGCAATGTACCCATCAATCATACAGCTCCACATTCTAGGATCTTCACTTTGAACAAATGTTTCAAACTCCTTCTTCCAAATAGCATATTGCGAAACTTTTATCAGTTGTGGCGGTTTATTCACGGTCCCACTTACATTATCCATTATGACCATGTGTAACACGTAGCTTAAATGTTTAAATGGATTTTGGTAACCTGTGTCAAAATCCAAATCCCTTGTTGATAAACGCGTATATCGGTCTATGATTGGATCTTTAATGTATCTGACTGCGAGCCGTCCAGACATCATGTTTGCTGTCTGTCAGTCACGCGATATCCGTGTCACACCCCGATATTTCCACGTATTACTGG
This sequence comes from Helianthus tuberosus, assembly GCA_030545235.1. Taxonomy (NCBI): domain Eukaryota; kingdom Viridiplantae; phylum Streptophyta; class Magnoliopsida; order Asterales; family Asteraceae; genus Helianthus; species Helianthus tuberosus. Next base: position 114,635,273 of record CM060399.1, read on the forward strand.
TGGGGAGTATCGTGACGTAGTTGATATCATCATAGACAATAAACACAATTATAGCACAGCGGAAGGCTTGGTAGATTAATTACTATTACAATCCATAATGTCCGAGAGTTCGAAATAAAAAAAAATATACAGACTGATTGTAATAGAGATCCACAGGCGGATCATGAAAACAAATGCATAAAACAAATTTTAAACAGACTTCAGGCATTTAAGGATTTGCAAGATCCTCTTATTTGACACCAAGTAGCTCCAGTCTAGTTTCGAGAGGTACCTGTCACTTAGTCTTTGGAAAATACGTCAGTTTTCACTGGTAAATACAATTAACCGACTCATTTGAAAAGAGTTTATACAAATTGATTTAGGTGCACAAGGCACAAAACCTTTTATAACTTGGGACAATTTTTATTAAAATCTTGTATACATATTTACATGTTTGTCATACAATTGGGGCCGGTTTGGAAGGCGGTCATGATTAACCGACTAACCACTTTATAAACCCACAAAGGAGTTATCCCCAACTTGTGGGTAATTTAATATTTAGCATTTTGCATCTGTCAGGTGTATGCCTACACCCCGTGCATAGGTCGTGGCCATTTACAAATGAAATGAGCCGAGGATATCCAGGACACGGTAGTTAACCCCCAATATTTATGTTATCAAACAAAACAGATTAAAACGGGGTATGGAGATTTATTAAATCACAATCCGACTAAATAATCACAAACCCAACCAAGCGGTAATAATTTACCGTATTCCAAGCCCGTATAGAGAAAATAAATTAAAAGTATTTACCTGTGCTAGTTATGCAAGGATACTACTCAGCCGTATGCTTCCTAATACATTATGCAAATATCTTCTACCGAAGCTACTTAATCTGTATGGAAGGTTTATTAACCTATTAGGATACTAACGGGTCTTATTTAAGTCAAAGACTTAGACCGGTTAGTTGTAAAGATGTTATACGGTTCGAAACGCTAGATTAAGCGGAGACCGGAATGGAATGTGATTTAGACCCGACAAGTTTGAATACTTGTATAATATGGGTAAACTAAACACATTCTGGAATTTGAAGTTTAAATGATAAGTTTTGACCCGTCTCGGCTAATTTATGTAAACTAGTTACATAAACTGAACTAAACCCGTATAAGCATAACAGGTAGCCTAATGAATCATATACAAGTTCCATATATTATTATGCTTAAAATATGTTAAGACATCAGTAGATGTCAACATATATGCCTAAAAAGTATTTAAAACCTAATTAAGCATCATAAGGGCATTTTGGTCATTTTAGGATTTATAAAAGAGGTTTATAGGTAAACTGATGTTCTGTTCAAAAGCATTCTGTAAAAATATTTATTTTATGATGTTATATCAGTAGGATATCATACATATGTGTGGTTTACCATTTATGGCCAAACTATGCCCCGAAAGGGTATTTTGGTCATTTCACAATTTAACGAGCCAAATCAATGATCTGTAACAGTTCATTAACCTTGCTTGTTAAACTACAAATTTCTTGTTCATTTGTATTGAGTATATTTAAACAATTTGACTCTCGTTTAATCTAAAGAACATTTGACACTTTTATTTTTTCTAATTTAGCTAACAGAATTTTGTTTTGCTCCGATAGTCTGTCAACTTTACCTTGTAGTTCACTGCAATTATGACAGGTATGACTTACAGATTCTGATTTTACCTTTACCTCTGATGTAAGTTAACTCTTATCATTTCTACACTTTGAGATTTCTGCATTCTTCTTCTTAACAGTCTCTTTCTTTTCATTCATCACATCATCTACTTCTTCATCCTTCACCACAGGTGTCTCAGCTACACATGCATGTCCAATTGACTTAGCATTTGAGCAGACACTTTTCACAAAAGCACGATTGCTTGTACTCATTCCTAAAGAACTCTGATAACGGTTTTCCAGAGCTTCCCACAGTTCTCTAGATGTAACGTATTTAAAGAAACTATAACTAACTTCCACAGGTAAGGATTTCTTTATCATTGTTAAAGCTCGCTTTTCAGCATCAAACACCCGTTTCTCAGATTCATCCATCTTCTCATGAGAGATCACTAGAATTCTACTGTCAACTCGACATGTGGGAGCAATGTACCCATCAATCATACAGCTCCACATTCTAGGATCTTCACTTTGAACAAATGTTTCAAACTCCTTCTTCCAAATAGCATATTGCGAAACTTTTATTAGTTGTGGCGGTTTATTCACGGTCCCACTTACATTATCCATTATGACCATGTGTAACACGTAGCTTAAATGTTTAAATGGATTTTGGTAACCTGTGTCAAAATCCAAATCCCTTGTCGATAAACGCGTATATCGGTCTATGATTGGATCTTTAATGTATCTGACTGCGAGCCGTCCAGACATCATGTTTGCTGTCTGTCAGTCACGCGATATCCGTGTCACACCCCGATATTTCCACGTATTACTGGTGGGGAGTATCGTGACGTAGTTGATATCATCATAGACAATAAACACAATTATAGCACAGCGGAAGGCTTGGTAGATTAATTACTATTACAATCCATAATGTCCGAGAGTTCGAAATAAAAAAAAATATACAGACTGATTGTAATAGAGATCCACAGGCGGATCATGAAAACAAATGCATAAAACAAATTTTAAACAGACTTCAGGCATTTAAGGATTTGCAAGATCCTCTTATTTGACACCAAGTAGCTCCAGTCTAGTTTCGAGAGGTACCTGTCACTTAGTCTTTGGAAAATACGTCAGTTTTCACTGGTAAATACAATTAACCGACTCATTTGAAAAGAGTTTATACAAATTGATTTAGGTGCACAAGGCACAAAACCTTTTATAACTTGGGACAATTTTTATTAAAATCTTGTATACATATTTACATGTTTGTCATACAATTGGGGCCGGTTTGGAAGGCGGTCATGATTAACCGACTAACCACTTTATAAACCCACAAAGGAGTTATCCCCAACTTGTGGGTAATTTAATATTTAGCATTTTGCATCTGTCAGGTGTATGCCTACACCCCGTGCATAGGTCGTGGCCATTTACAAATGAAATGAGCCGAGGATATCCAGGACACGGTAGTTAACCCCCAATATTTATGTTATCAAACAAAACAGATTAAAACGGGGTATGGAGATTTATTAAATCACAATCCGACTAAATAATCACAAACCCAACCAAGCGGTAATAATTTACCGTATTCCAAGCCCGTATAGAGAAAATAAATTAAAAGTATTTACCTGTGCTAGTTATGCAAGGATACTACTCAGCCGTATGCTTCCTAATACATTATGCAAATATCTTCTACCGAAGCTACTTAATCTGTATGGAAGGTTTATTAACCTATTAGGATACTAACGGGTCTTATTTAAGTCAAAGACTTAGACCGGTTAGTTGTAAAGATGTTATACGGTTCGAAACGCTAGATTAAGCGGAGACCGGAATGGAATGTGATTTAGACCCGACAAGTTTGAATACTTGTATAATATGGGTAAACTAAACACATTCTGGAATTTGAAGTTTAAATGATAAGTTTTGACCCGTCTCGGCTAATTTATGTAAACTAGTTACATAAACTGAACTAAACCCGTATAAGCATAACAGGTAGCCTAATGAATCATATACAAGTTCCATATATTATTATGCTTAAAATATGTTAAGACATCAGTAGATGTCAACATATATGCCTAAAAAGTATTTAAAACCTAATTAAGCATCATAAGGGCATTTTGGTCATTTTAGGATTTATAAAAGAGGTTTATAGGTAAACTGATGTTCTGTTCAAAAGCATTCTGTAAAAATATTTATTTTATGATGTTATATCAGTAGGATATCATACATATGTGTGGTTTACCATTTATGGCCAAACTATGCCCCGAAAGGGTATTTTGGTCATTTCACAATTTAACGAGCCAAATCAATGATCTGTAACAGTTCATTAACCTTGCTTGTTAAACTACAAATTTCTTGTTCATTTGTATTGAGTATATTTAAACAATTTGACTCTCGTTTAATCTAAAGAACATTTGACACTTTTATTTTTTCTAATTTAGCTAACAGAATTTTGTTTTGCTCCGATAGTCTGTCAACTTTACCTTGTAGTTCACTGCAATTATGACAGGTATGACTTACAGATTCTGATTTTACCTTTACCTCTGATGTAAGTTAACTCTTATCATTTCTACACTTTGAGATTTCTGCATTCTTCTTCTTAACAGTCTCTTTCTTTTCATTCATCACATCATCTACTTCTTCATCCTTCACCACAGGTGTCTCAGCTACACATGCATGTCCAATTGACTTAGCATTTGAGCAGACACTTTTCACAAAAGCACGATTGCTTGTACTCATTCCTAAAGAACTCTGATAACGGTTTTCCAGAGCTTCCCACAGTTCTCTAGATGTAACGTATTTAAAGAAACTATAACTAACTTCCACAGGTAAGGATTTCTTTATCATTGTTAAAGCTCGCTTTTCAGCATCAAACACCCGTTTCTCAGATTCATCCATCTTCTCATGAGAGATCACTAGAATTCTACTGTCAACTCGACATGTGGGAGCAATGTACCCATCAATCATACAGCTCCACATTCTAGGATCTTCACTTTGAACAAATGTTTCAAACTCCTTCTTCCAAATAGCATATTGCGAAACTTTTATCAGTTGTGGCGGTTTATTCACGGTCCCACTTACATTATCCATTATGACCATGTGTAACACGTAGCTTAAATGTTTAAATGGATTTTGGTAACCTGTGTCAAAATCCAAATCCCTTGTCGATAAACGCGTATATCGGTCTATGATTGGATCTTTAATGTATCTGACTGCGAGCCGTCCAGACATCATGTTTGCTGTCTGTCAGTCACGCGATATCCGTGTCACACCCCGATATTTCCACGTATTACTGGTGGGGAGTATCGTGACGTAGTTGATATCATCATAGACAATAAACACAATTATAGCACAGCGGAAGGCTTGGTAGATTAATTACTATTACAATCCATAATGTCCGAGAGTTCGAAATAAAAAAAATATACAGACTGATTGTAATAGAGATCCACAGGCGGATCATGAAAACAAATGCATAAAACAAATTTTAAACAGACTTCAGGCATTTAAGGATTTGCAAGATCCTCTTATTTGACACCAAGTAGCTCCAGTCTAGTTTCGAGAGGTACCTGTCACTTAGTCTTTGGAAAATACGTCAGTTTTCACTGGTAAATACAATTAACCGACTCATTTGAAAAGAGTTTATACAAATTGATTTAGGTGCACAAGGCACAAAACCTTTTATAACTTGGGACAATTTTTATTAAAATCTTGTATACATATTTACATGTTTGTCATACAATTGGGGCCGGTTTGGAAGGCGGTCATGATTAACCGACTAACCACTTTATAAACCCACAAAGGAGTTATCCCCAACTTGTGGGTAATTTAATATTTAGCATTTTGCATCTGTCAGGTGTATGCCTACACCCCGTGCATAGGTCATGGCCATTTACAAATGAAATGAGCCGAGGATATCCAGGACACGGTAGTTAACCCCCAATATTTATGTTATCAAACAAAACAGATTAAAACGGGTTATGGAGATTTATTAAATCACAATCCGACTAAATAATCACAAACCCAACCAAGCGGTAATAATTTACCGTATTCCAAGCCCGTATAGAGAAAATAAATTAAAAGTATTTACCTGTGCTAGTTATGCAAGGATACTACTCAGCCGTATGCTTCCTAATACATTATGCAAATATCTTCTACCGAAGCTACTTAATCTGTATGGAAGGTTTATTAACCTATTAGGATACTAACGGGTCTTATTTAAGTCAAAGACTTAGACCGGTTAGTTGTAAAGATGTTATACGGTTCGAAACGCTAGATTAAGCGGAGACCGGAATGGAATGTGATTTAGACCCGACAAGTTTGAATACTTGTATAATATGGGTAAACTAAACACATTCTGGAATTTGAAGTTTAAATGATAAGTTTTGACCCGTCTCGGCTAATTTATGTAAACTAGTTACATAAACTGAACTAAACGCGTATAAGCATAACAGGTAGCCTAATGAATCATATACAAGTTCCATATATTATTATGCTTAAATTATGTTAAGACATCAGTAGGATGTCAACATATATGCCAAAAAATATTTAAAACCTAATTAAGCATCATAAGGGCATTTTGGTCATTTTAGGATTTATAAAAGAGGTTTATAGGTAAACTGATGTTCTGTTCAAAAGCATTCTGTAAAAATATTTATTTTATGATGTTATATCAGTAGGATATCATACATATGTGTGGTTTAACATTTATGGCCAAACTATGCCCCGAAAGGGTATTTTGGTCATTTCACATATGCTTTTAAGGACATAATTGGAAGTCTGAGTTCATAACTCATTCCTACGGTAAAAATATTAAAAATTATTTACAATTTCAGTAGGTAACAAGTCTTGGGTGCTAATTATGGTTTTAAACCATACTATGCACCTATTTAGCGTAAAAACCGATAATTGACGATATTTGCAAGGTTTATGTGATTCTGAGATTTTGACCATCCTTGGATGGTAAAAATATTTTATTTTTCTTATTAGATCAGTAGCAAAAAGTTTAGCATGTTTATTATTGTAAAACTCATTCTATTCACAAAAGGGCATTTTTGTCAATTATAGGATTTATACAAGAACTCCATATTAAGGTCAGTATGTAATCTGACCCAATAATCCAAAAATTCCTAAAAATGATATCATAACAGTAGGTAATGAGTTTTGTGTCAAAATTTATGTTTAAACATGATTTATGCACAAAAGGGTAATTTAGACTTTATAAAAGCTAAATTTACGATATCTTGCATAACATCAGTTTGAGACCAGAATATAATGTCAAATAATTTTAGACATATTTATAAATCAGTACCTAAGTTATTTGCATGACCATTTATTCAAAAATTCTATTTTTTGAACATAAGGGCATAATGGTCAACTATAAGCATAATAACATAAACATGCATATAATTCAAACTACTTAGTGACCAGGTATATAACCTCAGAGGGTTATACTATAATATTAAATTGAAACAATGAAAGCTTAAAACATAAAGGAATTAAGCTTAATCGGGTCAGAACTGAAAGTCAAAGCAAAAGTCAAGCTTTTGCGACTTTCGGTTGCGAACCGAGTTTAAACTCAGAATTGCCGGGTTGAACATGCTTAAACATGTTCTAATAATATTTACCAAGTTATTTAAGTGAAAAAATATGATTCATAACACCTACATTATCAGTTTTGATTATTATTTACAAATCTGACCCGTTTGAATTTTTAATTAATTAGTTTGACCCGACAATTAACTAAGCAAACCAGAAAATTAGGAGGAGCGCTTTTGAGGGATTAACACCTACCTAATTATGGTCACATAGCCACATTCTCCTCTAACAATGGCTGGACCATTTGGGTTTTAACCGAAGGTCAAAGTCTTTTTACGACAACTTTGACTTTTGGTCTTTAAACCTCTAAAAACTAAACTAGAGTGGCTAAGGACACTTACAAAGGGTCCTAGCTTGAATCTTTAGACTTAGAGGGAGTCTCCTTTATCAGGAATCTCCAAGCAAGAGTGAGAAGTGAAGGTTTGAACTGAACAAAGAAAATGGAACACATGAAGTCCTATTTATAGTTGAAGGTGAGGACCTAAGATTGAACCAGGTGTTAGGGAGTGTCCAAGATCATCACAGGTGTCCTTGGTGGTTTTAAAAAAACCATCAACAAGCTCCTGGTATCGAGTTCTAGGTGTATAAGTTGGTTTATGGCAGAAACTTGCAGATGTCCAAAATCTGCTGCCCAGTTACAGGCTTTACGGACCGTAAGCCTGACCCTTTACGTTTCGTAACCGATATTGAAATGTATCGCCCAGGTACCCTCCTTACGGACCGTAAGTCTGGGTCCTTGCGGTCCGTAAGAGGTTGATCAGAAAAATGAAATCTTTCAAACTTGACATCTTTAGTCCTTAACTTCTATAATCATCATTAATCATTTCCGAGAGCGTGTTTCAACATTATAAAGTCTCGGGTTTAGTAAAAGGTCACTCAGAGGCATAAATTAGCATGTTGACACTTTTAGTTCCTTCGCATACGTATTTTCCACGATTGTCAAGTTTAGTCCTTCAGAATAAATCCGTTACATGGTTAGGGTTTAGGACACGTGTCTGTATATAATTGGACACGATTTTACGAGGTGTTACATCCTCACCCCCTTAAAAGAAATCTAGACCCCGAGATTTACTGAAACAAGTGAGGGTACTTTTGTCGCATAGTGGACTAGACCTCCCAAGTATATTCGGGGCTTCTACGGGCATCCCATTTAACTTTCACAATCGGTACATGTTTCCTTCGGAGCTTTTTAACATGTCGATCCTCGATCGATAAAGGTCTTTCAACGAACCTCAGGCTTTCATCAATTTGTACATATTTATTAGACATTGCTAGCGATTCATCAGCTAGACACTTCTTTGAGTTACAGACGTGGAATACATTATGAATTCCACTCAGCTCCTCAGGTAAGCTTAGCTTATAAGCTGCATTCCTGACACATTCGATGATCTCGAAGGGTCCTATGTACCTTGGGCTTATGTAAGACCCCAAAATCCGGGTGTCTCACAGTTGGGACATCATTGCATAAACAGTCCAAACACTTAAAAATTTTAAGTATTATTATTATTATTATTATTATTATTATTTTCTTAATTTGAAGAATACGCAGCGGAAAACTTTTAAGTCAAATTCCCAATCATGGGAAACATCCAAACTAAAAATACATTTTAATGTTTAAAATTTATTTATTAAAGCATCGTCTTCAACTAGAAATGCCATCTTCAAATGTCGGGTAGCTTCATGCAACATCCAAGAGGCCATCGTTCATCCAGCTAACCTGAAATCAAACTAACATGCATGCAAAAGTCAGCTAGGCTGAGTGAATTCAAGTTTTTTTTATATTGTAATACAATAAGATAGTTGTAAAACATTTTCATCACTTCATCTTAAAATAAACATCAACTTCTTTGAAACATTCTTTAAGATAACCTCAAACATCCGTTCAAATGGGTCAAGCACATAACAATGGGTCTCCTCGACCTTTAAAGCCAAACACAAAGTAAGGAAAAATGACCCTTTTCGCCCCAAGGACCTCTAAACTGTGAGGGGTCTTCCCACCAAGACAGATAGATACGGTTAGGAGACTTCCTCTGCCCCAAGGACTGTTAAGTTGCGAGGACTACTTCTTCCCACATAAGTCAACTAAACAGTTAGGGGATTTTTCGACCCAGTCATGGCAAGACCCAAAACCTACACATTCACATTCATATTCACATACAAATTACTGCAATATTATAATTTACATCATGATCATAAATAAATATATTTATTTTATCTACAAATTCATCTTTAATGGATCAAGCACACAACACAGATCTCCTCACCTTAAATCCCAAACACAAAGTAAGGGATAAAGGAATTTTTTCTTCTCCTCGTATCCCAAGAGCAGGTGAACTGCTAGGGGACTTCCTCTTGCCCCAAGGACAGATAAACTGCTAGGGGGCATCCTCTGTTCGACCTGGCAGTGGCATGACCCAACACATCACACGCTAGCACATAAATTGAGCAAGCAAATAATCCTCATGTATAGTTAATATGTAGATTCAAAGTAACTATACAAATATCTTAGAAGTTTATCAACAATTTAATACATCCAACATACCTATGAGCCCTTTAACTTTAAGACATTAAATAGAGGGCATCATGAACTTACACTTACATACATACTTGTGTATATATATATAGTTCAACCATCATACATGTACCTTCGTATCTACACACCTCATAAATATATACATTCCCTCATAAACTCGAGTATTTATATAACAATATATCTATATAAATTTAGGGGCTGCTTGGTAGCCTCTGAATAGTCATTAAGAGGCTACCTCTTAATGGAACAATTAAGAATTTTACCAATGAGAAGGTAGAAAAATGTGACATGTGATGATTTACCATTTAGATGTTACCTCTTAACCATTCAGACTTTAGGTTACCTCTTATTCATTCAGATGTTTTAAACCATTAAGAGGTAGCATCTGAATGTTCATTAAGATGTTACCAAACAACCCCTTATTCTTATATATATGTAAACATATATAAATATGAGTATATATATTATTCTGATAAGTAATTGCCTTCACATGAATAGGTATATAAAAACATATAACTCTACTCACAATTCATGCTTAAAAAGCATACGAGTAAAAATGAACTTTATAAATATGTTAAAAAAAATTCACAACTTCCGTTATAAAAATAATCATACGAGTTTAGCATGCACATTAGCCCGAAAGATTTAAAAACATTTTAAAAGAGTTGGCTCAAGAACTCACCGATTACAAAGCATCCAAATCCATAAGCTAAACATCCCGCAAACTCGTACTCGAATGATTCTCAATAAAACACCCAAACCACAGAAGCTAAAAAAAAACGAGTGAAGGCGTAAACCTTAGGTTCGCGTCAACAACCTCACATTACATGCTTCCCAAATAAATCCATGGTTCCTAAGCACCAAATTAATATCATCAATATTAGTCATCATCACATGACTATGTTAAATATAGAAAATTTCATGCCAAACCTTCACTAATTTTCATGCAAGACCTCATGGTTTTAGTGTAATAATTATGGCATGGTACAAGACCCCATATAAGAAAACCATTCACTATCCATCACCAACGTCATCAATATCCAATAAGCTAATTAATTTCCATGCACCAAGCCAATATGTGAACCCATGTCTTCGTGCAATATAAAACAGCCATCATATCATGCGTGATTTTTCACACCCAATACCCCTGCTCGATTAATATGCTACCACAAAACAAATGCTTCCATGCGTCAAGTCATCACCACCATTCCAAAATATGAACCCCTCATTCTAAAAAAACATCATTGATCTCAAGCAACACCAGTACCCAAACCGTAACCCTACCTATCGACCTTAAATCGATGACCATCTAACAAACCCAAACCTGCTATCAAGCATGGACACTACCTCCCTATTACCATGAAATCATGCTTTTGCCACATTCCATTCAAGTTCACGGTTTGGTTCCTATTTGACAAAATCCTTCGTGACCATAATTATAATGATCATCCAAAGGTGATCCGCGTGCTTACCAAAACGAACCCGAAATGGGTTTACGCACGGAACACGGGTCCGTCATTCGAACGAAACTGAACTGAACCGAACCAACACACCCTACTTGAGCAATAATCAAACTACACCCGTACCTGAGATGATCTTGAAGTCGCGACATCGAACCGAAATAGTCGCTAGATCTACCGTCGACAATCTTGCCCCACGCACTTCATCTACACCCGAGCCCGAGCCCGAACGCGGACATCATCACCTTCACCAACATCACCATTGTCAACTTCACCTCCGTACTCTACACCGCCTCCATCGCCCTCATCGCACGCCACATTGTCGGCTACCGCCATTGTCCTTTGTTATATTCACAGCCGCTCACCCTCACCACCCAAACCACCTCACTGATAGAATTCAAACCAATGATCCCCTCTATTGATTTACAATGATATTTATAATTACATTCGGTGCCTCTATTTTAGGATAGAGATAAATACAAGAATAATTACCTTAATGCTATACAATCATACTAAATATATATACGCTATTATACCCCCGCAGTCGAAGCGGGAGGAGACCGGATGCTGAGACTGTCTCTGAAATCTTCAAACAATATCCGAGGTAGTCCCTTAGTAAAGATATCTGCAACTTGGTACCGTGAAGGGACATGTAGAACTCGAACCTGACCACGTTGAACTTGTTCTCGAACAAAATGAATATCGAGTTCAATATGTTTTGTTCGTTGATGTAGGACGGGATTCCCTGACAAGTAGATGGCACTGACATTATCACAATATACCAACATGGCACGAGATAACGGATGATGCAGCTCAAGCAAAAGATTGCGTAACCAGCAGATCTCTGCAACAACATTTGCAACTCCGCGGTATTCAGCTTCGGCACTGGAACGAGAAACGGTGCTCTGGCGTTTCGAAGACCATGAGATTAGATTGTCACCAAAATAAATACAGTACCCACTCGTGGACCTCCTCGTGTCGGGGCAGCCGGCCCAATCTGCATCTGTATAGGAAACCAGGGTCTGTGTGGAACTCGCGTGAAGGGTCAAGCCAAAAGATAAAGTTCCTTTGATGTAGCAAATAATTCGTTTGAGAGCATTCCAATGGTCAAGGCGCGGGGAGTGCATATGCATGCATACCTGTTGAACGGCATAGGATATGTCTGGCCGTGTAAAAGTTAAGTACTGTAGTGCACCAGCTAAACTCCGGAATAAGGTAGGATCATGAAACGGTTCACTGGTATGCGCACTGAGTTTGCTGGTAGCATCAACAGGTGTAGCGGCAGAGTTACAGGACTGCATGCTGGCGCGAGAAATAATGTCAGTCGCATAGGATTGCTGTGAGAGAAAATTGGTGTCCTTGGTGCGGGACACAGAAATGCCTAAAAAATAGCTCAGAGGACCAAGATCCTTCATGGCAAATTCACTGCTGAGGCGTGCCATGAGAGACTGACGAAGAGCGTCAGATGAGGTGACGAGAAGTATGTCTTCTACATATAAAAGAAGAAAAGCCGTATTAGAACCCTGATGAAGAGTAAAAAGGGAGGCGTCACACTTGCTATGAATGAACCCAATAGAGAGAACAAAATCCGTGAACCACTGGTACCAAGCCCGTGGGGCCTGCTTTAGCCCGTATAATGATTTCTTAAGACGACAAACATGGTCTGGGAACTGCTTATGTCTGAATCCCATTGGCTGGTACATGTAAACTGTTTCATGGAGATTCCCATGAAGAAAGGCATTGGTGACGTCTAACTGATGTACATACCAATGTTTTGACAGAGCAATGGAAAGAAATGTCCGAATAGTAGCCAGTTTCACAACCGGACTAAAAGTCTCACCACAATCGACACCTACCTGTTGCAATCGACCGTCACAGACCAATCTTGCCTTGTACCATTCCAAAGTGCCATCCGACCTGTACTTATGTTTAAACAACCACATACTCCTGATAACATTCATATTAGGGTGTCTAGGAATGGGAACAATGGAGGTTGTGGTTGTGGTATTTAAGTTGAAGGGTTGCTTAGGTTTAAAAATACCACTCATAGAACGGGTGTGGGGTCGGGTTTGAGGTTGGGTCGTAGTAGGTGGAGGTAGATGGGCCGAGGAAGGTTCAGTGTTTGGTGGAGGGTTTGGGCCGAGTGGATTGGTGGAGGTGGCGGGCACTGAAGTGGGGGCCAGGTTATTGGGCTGAAGGTTTGGGCCAGGAGGGTTATGGGTGGACGGTTGTGGCGATGTGGAGTTAAGGACGGCTATGGGAGGTAATTGTGTGGTTGTGGGGTTTGAAATATGTGGGCATAGGTGTTGTGGGAACGGGTCGGACAAGAAATCGTAGGTGGGTTGCGGGCCAATAGTTTTGAAAAAGGGAATGTGGTCTCGTCAAAAGCGACATGTCGAGATATGACCATTTGTTTGGTTTTCAAGTCAAGGCATCGGTACCCCCTATGAGTAGGTGGGTAGCCAAGAAAGACGCACAGGTGAGAGCGGTATTCAATCTTATGAATTGTAGTGGATGGGTGTAGAGGATAGCATAGGCATCCGAACACACGAAGGTGATCGTACGCCGGGGTGGAGTGGTAGAGAAGTTCGGTAGGTGTGTTGTTTTTGGAGGTTTTGTTAGGTAGGATGTTGAGTAAATAAGTTGTGGTTTCAAGTGCGAAGTGCCAGAAATAGGGGAAGGGAGGGGCCATGAGGGTACGAATCATGTTATTGATGGTTCGAATTTTACGTTAAGCTTTGCCGTTTTGAGATGAGGTGTAAGGACAAGATAAACGGTAAAGAATGCCATTTGTGGTGAAGAAGTTTTGGAAAGAAGTGTTTACGTATTCCCTACCATTATCACATTGAAAAGTTTTTATGGTTCGTTCAAATTGTGTTTTTATATTTGTGGCAAAGTGTGTAAAGGCAGGGAAGACTTGGGATTTTTGGGTTATTGGGTAGGTCCATAAAAAATCCGTGTGGTCGTCTAAAAATAATACGTAATATTTATGATCAGACGAACTTATGATCGGGGAAGTCCAAACGTCACTGTGAATAATATCAAATGGTTGAACAGTATAATTAGTAGAAGCAAAAATGGTAAATGAATACTTTTTTCCAAAAACACAAGCTTGGCATAAATTATTATTTAAATTGTAAAAAGAAACAGAACAAGAAGTTTTTAATGAATTTAAAGATTGACGTCCTGGGTGACCAAGACGTTGATGCCAAAGCTGAGCAGAGATAGCGGCAAAAGCAGTTGGATGTGAGGAGGAGGACCCGAGCACCAGAGGGTAGAGATCCCCGCTGCTATTGCATCGCAGTAGAGGGGCCCACATCTTGAGGTCCTTCACAAGAAAACCAAACGGGTCAAATTCAACAGATACAGAGTTGTCCGTGGTAAAACGACGGACTGAAATAAGGTTTTTAATTAATTTAGGTGAGTATAAGACATTTTTAAGGACAAAGGGTGGGAATGGTTTGGGTAGGTATTTTGTGCCCTGTCCTATAACCGGAATTGTATTACCATTACCTACTATAATATTTTAAGGAATGCATGAATTAGAAAAAGAATGGAAATCACCTTGTTCATGAGACATAGTGGAAGTTGCTCCGGTGTCCATGTACTGTGTTGGGTCGGGCTGCTGAAGAGACATGGTGTACATGGCCTGTTCAATGTCTGTTGGTCTGTAAGCAGCATAATTTCCTTGTTGCGGGCGTGGGCCTAGGAGGCCAGACTGCTGGGCCGGGTTTGTTAGATTGGGGCGGTTGGTAGTGGGGTAAGGGCATGGTGGGTTGGGCCATGGGAATGGTTGTTGGGCCGAATAAGGATTGTTGTTGGACCATTGTGTAGGCTGTTGAAACCAAGGTGGTAGCCAAGGATTGTAATAGGGTGGATTATAGGTCTATTGGTAACGGCCACGGGTTGCCCCATCCAGAAGACCGGTCGTCGAACCGATTGTGGTCTGCTGAAGAGGGCCGACCGGTGGTAACCGAGAGGGCGGTGGAAGCCATTTTTGATGCAAGTAAAGCTTGTTCTGCCTTCCGGGTTTCAACCTGTATCAACTTAGAACGTGCGTTGTAAAACGAAGGTAGTGGTTCTTGTTGTTGAAGAATAGTAGCGATACCTTCATATTGCTCGTTCAACCCAGAAATTAATTGTAAGACCAACCTATCATTGTCGACCGGAGCATTCACGTTCGCTAATTGATCGACCAAAACTTTCAACTCTTGACAATAAGCCGAAACGTTAGGAAAGCTATCCAACCTTGTATTAGAGAACTTATGCATAAGGTGAATGGCACTTGAACCTTTGTTATCTTGAAAGAGATCTTCGATGGCTTTCCAAGCATCGTAGGCGGTGGTAGTTTTGTTGATGATGGGGTGCAGGAGATCATTGGAGATCGTGCTATAAATCCACTGTAGAACAATGGCGTCAAGACGATCCCAATCATCGTTGGGTTGAGTGGTAGTAGAGGAGGCGGTGGTGGTATCCTGTGGTTTAGGAGATAGGTGGTCATGCACTAAGAAGGCCTTGCAGTTGTTCTTGAACAATGTTGCCCAGGTTGCATATTGAGACGATTCAATTTCCAAGATGATCGGGACATAGTTTTTGATATTGGATACTGTGGTGGTGGGATGAATCTTGGATTCAAGGGTTATGGATGGAGTTGTAGGGGTAGGTGGGGTTTCTGTTGTCATTGTCGTTCAAACAGAGAATAAAGACAAGGAATTCAAAAGAAGAATTCAAATAGGTTAATGGATGGAATCTAAAAAAAAAGAAGGAATGGTGGGGGCCAGATCAAGAAAGAATAAAGAAAGGAGAATTAATTTTTGGTGGGAGAACAAAAGAGGCACAAGAACAGAGAAAGAAAAAAACCAGTAGGAGAGGGCACTATCAAGAAGAAAGATCGGCCAAAAGATGGTATCGGCAGGGGAAAGAAAATTAGGGTTAGGCACACTGGGCTTGTGATACCATGATAGAATTCAAACTGATGATCCCCTCTATTGATTTACAATGATATTTATAATTACATTCGGTGCCTCTATTTTAGGATAGAGATAAATACAAGAATAATTACCTTAATGCTATACAATCATACTAAATATATATACGCTATTACTCATGGTTCATACAGTCTCCCCAAACCATGAGCCATGACCACTTCCACTTGGTACCTCTTAATCAATCCGAAACAGCACACACAACCGAAGATTGTTGTTTTTACTCGAAGTACGACACAACCCCATAAAAGCGTCATCACCATCATCGCTTTAAGAACCATCCCCACCCCTACCTTAACCACAACGCCTAAACAAAACAAGCACCAACCTGATCAGAAGCCACGAAGAGATCACGCTTTGCTTTTTCGTGTTTTCACGAGATGAAGAATATGTGGTTAGTGGGTGGTTGCGGCCGTAGGGTTTTTCTTTTTAGAGAAGGATGGGGATAATGAATATGCACATAGACGCCTTCAATTTTCATCCCAAAAGCAAATAATAATCTCAAGTTAAATTCATACACTTTACGTATAGTCATTTGTCAATCTCCTCATTCTACCAATCATTTTCCAAATATATTCTCAACTCATCTAATAAAACCATATTACACACTACACCATCATGTTCTTACGCGTATCTATACGGTTTCTATAACTATTTTGTTTAACGTCAGTTACCGTCTCATCAATAAAAAGCTCGTTAAGATAACTCGTTAAATTATTTTACGACATTGAAGAAACACTAGATAATTGACCGGAATCAAATTATCTAGGGGGTTTGGATCTGCATAAAAGGTGGGTTTTCTCTCGTTTGATCTGATGGAACCGCTCTTCTTCTCCGGTAAACTCAGCAAAACAAAGCACCGTTAGCCTCGTCAAGGGGAGAAAGGAGTTTTCTCCTTGACCCGACTCCGGCGTGAGAATAAGTATGTGTTTATGAAGAAGAAGAAGTATTGTAGAAGTGTGTGTAACTTTTTCCGTTCATACCTGAATTATCCTCATATTTATAACCGTGAGTTTGGGCGGGAAAACTTGTTGATGAAATGTTAACGGAAGATGCTAACCCCGTAAGCGGTTACATTTCCTTCAGTTAAGCTTCTTGATTCGACGTGAGTGCACACGGATCACGGTCTAGATCTGTGGCTGGGGGTTTGCCACGTGGAAAGTGATCAAGTGGAGGTTATTCTCCAATTACATGCCATTATTGTGATTTCGGGGATGTCTGAGGTGATGACACGTGTCCAGTCGGTTATAACCGTCATAGTGGTGCACGATTGAATTCTTTCTAGAAGATTACTGCTGTAATCTGGTGTGACTCTTTATCGTGTGGTATCAAACAAGTAAATAATATCCAAGTCTGGATATTATTAAGAGGAAGTGCTTAACTTAGGATTTTCATCCTTTATGAAAGCGCAAGGACTTATGATTTCCTTTTGGCGCGCAAGTGTTGTCTGCTGTCTGTTTCTTAAGCCTTCCTTTTGTATGACCAGTGCACGGTCGCGCAAGGTAAAAAAGGGCTGAAAGACGAGGTTGTGGTATGGTCCCAAGTACTTATTATAAGGTTTTTGGGACGTTACCCCTTCAGATATATAAAAAAAATCGGGACGTTACAGCTTAGCTTGCCTTTCTTACCAAAACACATCACACCCTTCCAGGGTGATACCTTTAGTAAGACCTTGTCTCCTACCTCAAACTTTAGAGGTTTTCGCCTCTTATCTACATAGCTTTTCTACCTATCTCTAGCAGCTTTTAGGCGATCACGAATTTGGATAATCTTGTCCGTTGATTCAAGGATTATCTCAGGTCCTGATAACTGAACTTCTCAAACTTCTGCCCAACAGACGGGGTTCTACATTTTCTCCCATATAAAGCCTCAAAAGGCGCAACCTGAATGCTGGTATGGTAACTATTATTGTAGGAGAATTCAATCAAGGGAAGGTGGTCATCCCAGCTACCACCTAAATCAATAACACATGTGTGAAGCATGTCTTCTAATGTTTGAATCGTATGATCACTTTGGCCATCCATTTGGGGATGGTAAGCAGTACTGAAATTCAAACGAGTGCCCAATGATTGTTGGAAGCTTTTCCAGAAATGAGAAGTGTATTTAGTATCCCTATCAGATACAATTTATACTGGCACTCCGTGGAGAGATACAATCTCATCCACATATAACTGAGCTAGCTTATCGGAGCTATGAGTCTCCTTGATGGGTAAGAAATGTGCTGACTTAGTCAGTCTGTCAACTATGACCCATATTGTATCGTTTCCATGACTTGTCTTAGGTAACTTGGTAATGAAATCCATGGTTACCATCTCCCACTTCCATGTGGGAAGTTCTAATTGTTGTAGCAAACCTGACGGCTTTTGATGTTCAGCTTTAATCTGAGCACACGTCAGACATTTAGCTACGTATGTGGCTATGGACTTTTTCAATCCAATCCACCAATAGTTGGCTTTTAGATCTTGATACATCTTGTCACCTCCAGGATGGACTGAGTATCTTGAATTATGAGCTTCCTAAAGGATTATATCTCTAAGTCCTCCACGAATAGGAACCCAGATTCTACCATTTAACCTAAGGATTCCAACTTTTCCAGGTGACAACTGATCAACCGTTGCATCTAATTTCTCACTTGGAAGGTTAGCTTCCAATGCAGCTTCTTTTTTAGCAGCTAACAGCCTTTCATTTAAGTTTTTCTTAAGTTCAATACTCTTGGCATTAATCCGTATAGGTTTAATCCTTTCCTTTCTGCTTAATGCATCTGCGACTACATTCGCCTTTCCAGGATGGTGGTGAATTTTGCAGTCGTAGTCATTTAAGGTTTCCATCCAATGACGCTGTCTCATATTGAGATCCTTTTGATTAAACAAATGTTGGAGACTTTTGTGATCTGAATATATCACACATTTAGTTCCATACAGGTAATGTCTGCATGGAAACTTTTGTGATCTGAATATATCACACATTTAGGTGCTGTTTATTTTTGCAGACATAAACTGTCTGCAAGCTAATTTCATCTGTTTTCATCTCTGCAACTGAAGATGTGGTCTGAAGCTCTTCAAGCTGAAAATATAAGACTGTTTGTTTTTATAAATTGATACTGTCTGTACAAACTAAACGAACTTTGTTTTATTTTCCAAATCAAAACATCCTAAACCAATTACCTCAACTACTCATTCCCTTTGTTTTATAGCTTTTATTTTTATCATAGTTTTATACACAATATTTAATCATGAGCTTTTAATTAGATCTGATAATGAGATTCTAAACATGTCTAAAACTATAAGTAATCAACCATCAAACTTAAATGTGCCAGATATGCACAATCATCATTCGTTATTACTACAATTAAAGCTAATTAGTTAAAAATAAATAACGAAACCTAAATGTGACAGAAACTACATCAAATTAAAAAAAAAAAAAAAAGCAAACCACTAATGGAATTCAAATGCAATAAACGGATACCTTGAAAAGTTGCAGAGGGAATGACGATTGAAGAAGACGATACGAAGCATCAGTTAGGGTTTTTGAATCACCATTTTCTTATTCCATTCTTCATCAGTTAGGGTTTTTGAATCACCATTTTCTTATTCCATTCTTCACTGCAGAGAGAGTGACGATGATGATGTTGAAGGTTGATGGAAACCGCGACGGTGGTGGTGGCCGACTGAGGTGACGGCCGGCGACGGTGATCTTAGCTTTTTCTTGAGGGAGGTGGGTTTTTTGTGAAGATGAGAGATGAGGTTTTTTTTTTTTTGAAGATGTTTGAAGTAAGGGTGTTATAGCTTTGTTTTAAGCTGAAAAAAGCCATTTTCAGATCTGTTTAAAAAAAAACAAACAGTCTTCAAGGCCTTATGTCTGCCCGCCTGCAGACATATGCTCTTTGCAGACGTTTTAAGCAAAAACAAACAGCCTCTTAGTTCTATACAGGTAATGTCTCCACAACTTAAGTGCAAATACAACGTCACCTAACTCCAAATCGTGGGTGGTGTAATTCTTTTCGTGCACCTTCGGTTGTCGTGATGCATAGGCAATCACCTTGCCTCTTTGCATAAGTACACAACCCATACCGGTGTGTGAAGCATCACAATAGACAACAAACTCTTCTACTCCCTCCGGCAATATCAACACAGGAGCATTGCTCAATTTCTGTTTGAGGATCTCGAAAGACTGCTACTGTTTAGGACCCCAATCAAACTTTACATTCTTGCGGGTCAAGGTAGTTAGAGGTGCAGCGATCCTTGAGAAGTTTTCAATGAACCTTCTGTAATACCCTGCTAATCCCAAGAAACTGCGGATTTCTGTAGGTATCTTAGGTGCTTCCTAGTTCATGATTTCTTCTATCTTAGCGGGATCCACTTGAATACCAAGCTCGCTTACAACATGTCCAAGGAATTGGACTTCGCGAAGCCAGAATTCGCACTTGGAGAATTTAGCGTAAAGCTTCTCCTGTTGTAGCAATCCTAGAATGCACCGAAGATGTTTCTCGTGATCAGCTTGATTACGAGAATAAATAAGTATGTCATGTATAAAGACTATGACAAACTTTTCTAAGTATGGCTTGCAGACTGGATTCATGAGGTCCATGAATGCTGCAGGTGCGTTAGTGAGCCCAAAAGGTATCACTAAGAACTCATAGTGGCCATATCTCGTTCTAAACGCGGTTTTAGGTACATCTTCAATTCTAACTTTGAGTTGATGATATCCCGGCCTTAAATTAATCTTTGAAAAGAAACTTGCCACTTGAAGTTGATCAAACAAATCGTCGATCCTAGGCAATGGATAACAGTTCTTTATTGTTACTTTATTTAGCTCACGGTAATCAATGCACAGACGCATTGAACCATCCTTCTTCTTTACAAACAGTATAGGTGCTCCCCAAGGTGACGAGCTGGTTTGTATGAAACCCTTTTCCAATAAGTCATCCAATTGGGTTCTCAACTCTTTCATCTCTGTTGGAGCTAAACGGTAGGGAGCTCGTGCAATCGGTGCTGCTCCCGGTAGGATATCAATCCTGAACTCTACTTGCCTTTCAGGAGGTAATTCGGGTAGTTCATCAGGGAAAACATCCGGATATTCAGAAATGATTGGGATGTCTTCTATCTTTGGTTTCGAATTGTCTATTGTCACTTGTTCCATGTAAATGACACATCCACTTTTCAAACACTTGGATGCCTTGAGTATTGACACATTGTCGGGGAAAACCATAGTGTGTATCTCCATGAATGGTGATCAAATCACCAGATGGGGTTTTGATGTTAACTAGTTTCCTATCACAGGAAATTTGGGCTTGGTTACGTGACAACCAGTCCATGCCTAAAACTACATCAAAGCCAGCCAATTTCATTGGCAAAAGAGATAGTGGAATTGAATGATTCTTAATGGATATAAAGCATCCATCAAGAAGAGTTGAAGCGGTTTCTAAGGTACCATCTACGAGTTCTACCTCATATTTAATGTCTAGAGTTTTAATAGGCAGATTCAGTAATTTACTAAATTTATGGTCTACAAACGACTTATCAGCACCTGAATCTAATAAAACTCTAGCATAAATATCATTAATGAGGAAGGTACCTGTTGGTGCATGCGTCTGTCGACTTCGTCTTGTATCGAGTCTAGGACTAAAAATGTTAGATATGTTATACGTTTTAGAATGTGTTTAAGGTAATTTAGCTTGAACGTGGTGATTTCCCTTGAAAGTGTCTCATGACAGTTTCAAGCTAAATCAACACCACTATAAATAGCCTTCAAGCTAAATCATTTGTAACTTTCAGATATTTCTTCCGGTTTGCAACGAAGTGCTGCCGAAGTGTTGTCAGGTTGTAAATGTCATCGAATCAATAGAAACAACAGTTTAAAGAGTAAATTTTGCTGAATTGAACTCGGTTTGTTCGTTTCCGCCGCTCAAACTGAGATAAACTCTTCTGAACGACTCGTTCAGGTCTGCAAACGATCCTACAAGTGGTATCAGAGCTCAGGAGGAAGAGTTCATACCAATTCAGCTTCATTTTTCTGATTTTCTACACCTTCTTTTCAAAATTTTCAAATTTTCACGGTTAAAATCTGCTCAAATTCTCACATAACGTGCGTAATGATGTTCTAACAAACCCTTGAAAGTTTCAAAACTTAATTCGATCATTTACTTGTTCAATCGGACCAAAATCAGATCGAAATGATGATGTCATGCAGATTTCGCTTGAGTTTATGGGTTGATTTCGCTTGAGTGTTGACATTTTAATCAGATTTCGCTTGAAACTTACTTGTTGATTTCCCTTGTATTCACAAATATCATGATTTCGCTTGAAATATTACTTGATTTTGCTAGAATATACCGACTGCTTAAATTGTTTAAAAGAAAGTTCACCGCTTGAAACATTAAAAATGATCATGTGATAGGTGTCAGACCCAGGTCTCGTAAATTGATACTAGTTTGCATGTGATCTACTCATATACTTTGTCGGTTTGTGTCAGCTTACATGTGAAATTGTGTTGGTTTTTATCAAAAGTCAGAATTCATGTGATTCTTTGTCAGATTGTATCAGTATTGCATGTGTTAGTTTTGGTCCAATCAGAGATTTGTGAAATAAGACAAAGTGTTGGTAATTTGATTTGAAATTGGATAGGTGTATGTGATCAGATGTATTAAGGAGGTCATATAGAATTGTTTCATTATTGAAAGTTGTCGGCTTAGTGGGTTTTTTGTAATCAGTCCATCATATATCTTCGGCTCACTAAAATCAAATTTGTGAAATAGTAAAGGTGTCAACTCATTATTGTTGTCGATTTGTCGAGTAAAAGTCAGTAAATGTCTTCGGCTCAAGGTTCAGTATCTTGTGATTCATGTGTTGTTGTTTTTGTTAAGTGTTTGTTTGTAACTTCTAAAGTGTTTGCTGAAATAGTGTAGTGATATATTAGTTTGTCAGTTTGTCTGTTGTCATTTGTTGGTAGTCAGGTCACAAGGTTTGGAGCACGGTTCGATCAGTACGTTTGATCAGTCAAGTTGTTTTTGTGTGATCAAGTCGCGTATTAAAGTCATCGAC
Source organism: Helianthus tuberosus (assembly GCA_030545235.1). Taxonomy (NCBI): domain Eukaryota; kingdom Viridiplantae; phylum Streptophyta; class Magnoliopsida; order Asterales; family Asteraceae; genus Helianthus; species Helianthus tuberosus. The sequence continues at coordinate 114,658,510 of CM060399.1, forward strand.
TCGCTTGTTAGTTCGTACGATTTGGAGGTCAAAGGTTTCAAAGGGTCAGGTTGTTTGGATTTAATTGGGGTCATTCAGTCAGCACAGTTGGTCAACATTCAGTTCGTACAGTTGGTCAACATTCAGTCCGCACTGAAAATCATCAGTCCGAGTACAAGTTTGTTTCAATTAGTTGATTAAGTGTTAAACTGATTGTATTTGTTTGATTGTATTGTCAGGTACTTGTCAAGAGATTCAAGTTGCTACCGAATCATGGATACCGAATTCTACAGTGCGTTTGCCACACCAGTTGCTCCTGTCACTGCTGCTGAGAATTTATACAGTGAGAATGAAACGGGAACGCATCAGAAACCACCAAAGTTGATGTATATCGAAGATTTTCAGGGTTGGAAAAACCGTTTTGAGAATTGGGTTCAGGCTTACAGATTCGATGCTTGGTGTTCTTTACTAAAAGATTACGAGAAACCAAAGAATGAACGTGGTTTGGAAAAGGGTTTCAATGATTTTACTGAAGCTGATAAGTTGAAGTACACTAGTGAAAAGATGATGATCAGCATTTTACAGCAAGCAGTTAAAGAAGACATCTTTGTCTTACTTCAACATAATGGAACTGCTAGATCAATCTGGGAATCTTTACTTCAGAAATTCTGAGGGAGTGCTGATATGATCAAAAACAAAAAGGCCTTATTGAAGAAGTCGTTTGACATATTTACTGCATTTGATCATGAAACTACAAAGGAAACGATAGATAGATGCTGTCATCTGGTTCTAGAAATGAAAAGATTGGATATTCAGAAAGATGATGATGAGTGGGTTGATAAGTTAGCAGAGGCATTACCCCAACAGAAGTGGGGAACTTATCTGATGATTGTGAAACTCATGAGGAAGACTGAGAGTATGAACTTGGCACAGTTTATCCAGAAGATTGAGGAACAAGAGCTGGATATTCAAAAGACTGCTATAATGACGAATCCAAATGCAAAACAAGATGTCAGTTTGTATTACAGAGGGAACAAGTTTGGGGCTACCCCCAGCCCTAGGCCAAAGATTCAAACTGGTTTTAGTGCTGACAGTTCATCTGGAACAAAGAGTATTAATGTGACTCAAAGTGGTGGATCTTCATCATTCTCAAGCTTTGATCCAAATAGCACAACATCAAGTTCTCAACGACAAAACTCAACAAACTTTCAGTGCAATGTTACCTTAAACATTCAAAATGGTCAGAATTTGTCTCCAGAAGTTGCCAAGCAGCATATGGCATCACTGGTTACTATGTTAGAATCTTACGAAAGTTTGATCGATGGGAAGATTGGCAATCCAATGCTTACCAAAGAAGATTACGACCAAATTGATGCTGAAGAACTTGAAGTGATGGATATCAAATGGTGTTTAGCAAGTGCTTGGAGGAGAGCTGAAAAGTTTCAAGAGATTACTGGTATGGATGAATTTCGAGGAATGGCTACCTCTCCATTGGGATTTGATAAATAAAAGGTTACATGTTTCCGTTGTAAAGGAAAAGGTCATTTTAAACGAGAGTGCAAAAGTAAAGAAGCTACCGGGAATCAAGATAGAAACAATTATTATCAGAAATCAATTTTCCATCAGACTACTCAACAACCTCAAATTACACATGCTCATGCTACTAATGATGGAAAGAAGAAAGCTTTACTGATTCATCAAGATGATGAAAAAGTTGCAGAGGGATTTAGTTGGGACAAATACATTCCATCTGATTCAGGCTTTGTTGCTAGAATACTAGATGAAGAGGCAGTGAGAAAAGAATCCCGATATTTCCTGATCTTGGAAGCGATGTGGATACTGATGATGAGGAAGAACATCTCAACAAAGCTAGAAAAGGCATTGATCTAACCAGTTTTAATTTGTTTTTTGCAGATAAAATGGAGATGTTGTACCAGAAAAAGATGGCAAGATTGAAGAAAGAGCTGGAAGCAGCAAAAATGCAAGCTGCTGAAAAGACAGAAGCAGGAGAAGAAATTGTCGAAGTAGAGAAAGTTGTTGATAAGATTGTTGAGGTCGAAAAGATTGTTGAAATTGAAAAACTTGTCGAAGTTGAAAAGATTGTCGAGATTGAGAAGATCGTTGAAGTTGAAAAATTAGTTGAAAAACTTGTTGAAGTCGAAAAGATTGTTGAAATAGAAAAGATTGTTGAGGTCGAGAAACTTGTTGAAGTTGAAAAGACTGTCGAAGTCGAAAAGATAGTTGAAAAGGTGGTTGAAGTTACTAAACCTTGTGAGAAATGTTCAGAGTCTTGCAAAGTTTGTGAAGAAAAAGATGAAAAGATTGCTGAGTTAGAGAAGATAAAAGAAGATTTACTGTGTGATGTGAAGTATGTCAAGGAGTCCTATGATGTGCTGAACAACACAGTTGATCGTCTGAAAAAGACAAATTCAGAAATCGAAAAGGCGATGGATAAAATGAGTGTAACATTAATGACAAAGCAAAGCGTCATCAATGATTATATTGAAGACTGTGCTAAGTTGAAGAAAGATGTGGAACTTGAGAAAATTGAGAGTGAAAGGATTAAACGATTACTATTGAGTTACACTACTTGTGATTATTTGATTGATCGTGTTTATCCTACTGTTGCAGGTTTGGAGGCATTCAAGGAGAAAAAGACTGAAGATACTGATACTAGTAAGAAACCAAGTGTCAAGTATAACAGATGTCCGCCCCCGATCCATGAAACTTATTCTCCAAGGAATCCTAACGAGGAGCGTCTAAAAAAGGCAGTCAACATCAAGTTAAAGTCTGAAATCATTGATGAATTACCAGACAATATTGATGTTACATTCACAGAGTCTGACACTGATCATGAGTCTGAGTTAATAAAGAAAGTTGTTGATCAGGTGTTGGATACGGATGAAGAGTTAAAGTCGGAGTCTAAATCTGAGAGTTCGAGTTCGTCAGAAAATAGTCCGAGTTTGTCAGAAAAGAGTCCGAGTTCACCGGTTAACAGGGTTTATAATAGAGAATTTCTATTATCAAAATCTAATTTGAATGACGGGTCAATCAAAGTGGTTTATACTTTGTTTGATTCAGACAAATTATATTCTGATGAGGAATTTCCAATAAGAAGTGTTAAAACTGAAATGATCAAACAGGTTTTCAAATTAACAGAAATTAATATTTCTGAAATAAAAGATTTAAATCTTGCTGAAAAACCTAAAAAGTACACTTCAAGATTTCAACAGAGATTGAACAAGAAAAAGGGTTACAGTTCTGGTTCAGGTTATCGAAAGAAACCGAAACATAACCGTAATTACAAAAAGAATGGATTAGGTTTCAATTCTTCAGAAAATTATAAAAATCAGAAAACTTATATACCAAAAACAAAATTTGTTTCAGGAGGAAGTTCAGAGGATGAACAGAAGAAACCGTTCTGGAAGCAGTCGAATCAAGAGTTTCTTGCTGAAGTAAAGAAGAATGTGAGAAAGTTTGCTTCAAGAGTTGACAGAAGAACCTGTTTCAAATGCCAAGAAGTTGGACATATAGCTTGGAATTGCTCCAAGACCAACTATCAAAAACAGGAAGTTTCTTCTAACTTTGTCTTGAGAAAGACTTGTGTTGATAAGAAAGAACAACCTGTGAAAAATGTTAAAAAGTTTGAAAATTCTACTTCTGAGGAAGGAGAAAGTTCAAAAAGGTTTTACAAAAGAAGAGGTGACTTGAGTAAACAAAAGTGGGTGGTTAAATCTGAGGGTAATTCTGACAATGAATCTGATTCCATAAAATTAGAGGAGTCTTTGGTTGATAAAAAGGTTGATAATTCCGTTCCTGAGATGAACGAGGAAAACTTTCCGTCATTGTCAAAGGAAAATTTGATGAAGAAAGTGGGAAAGGTAGAGATCTCAAATCAATTCTTCGCTGATAAGGGAGATTTTGATGTTGAGAAAGTTTTTAATGGAAATGTTAAACATATTTTTGGAAAGATGGTTGACAGGAAAGTGAAGGATGCTAAAGAGTTTTACAAATCAAAATGTTGGTGGGACAGATGTTTGCAACCAAAATCACCCAAGGCTGGTCAGGCTTGGGTGACAGCATTTTCACCATAAATTCCTGACTTGCCGGAGCTCCCAGGTTGGTAAGAGTGGAGCAGGTATCGGCATCTTTCTTAGCAAATGATCCTACATGTGGTACAGTTGGTAAAGTACAGGTGGTATATTTAAATTGTTATATTTCGATTTACAAGTGGTTATGATTGATAAGTAAACCTGTAAGTGGTTGAAGAAGGTTATCATTGACAAGTGGTTAATCAAGGTCATTAAGTTGAACTTGATTGGACCATACTTACAAGTGATATTTTGGAGAACAATGTGATGAACCCCTAACCTACAAATGGTTTCTTAAAATCAACAAAACTTATTTTCCGGAAAAACCATTTTGATTAAAACAAACTTAAGTGTTTTGAGATCACAATGGGAAAATAGTTTGTTGTGAGGGGGAGTTCTGATTGTTTATGCCAAGTGGATGGCGAATTGAAGTGATTCGATATCAGTTGTCATGTTACTTGTACAGTTTGTTTTCAAATTTCCTAAAATGTGTTTGCATTTTAGGGGGAGTAAATTTTCAGAAAATCCAAAAACATTAGAAAATTTGAAAAAGCAAAAAAAAAAAAAAAAAAAACATGATAAAATCAAAAATGAGTTTTGTTGTGCAAAAATAGGAAATGATAGTACATCAGTGGACTATCACAACATGCTAAAGAAATGGAAAGTCAAATGTGATAAACGATCTCACTGTGGATGTGTGAGTAGGTTTTTACACATTTAGTAGATTGTGACGAGATATAAACCTAAAATTTCAAACTTCTTATATCGTGGGGAAACATCTCTCGGATATATGGGTAACCCTCGAAATCTCGTTTGAAAGGTCTCATAATCTGATATACTTGGTCTTTATACTCAATGATGTCTGGGGTATTATTCCAGGACTTCTGCTGAACGGTAGTTCTGACCTAGTCCTTGGATAATACTTTCCGCAATGCTTGAAACATAGCATAAACCCTCAGCATGCTGATGAAACATTAAAATTGATAGTCGCTGCTGTTGTAGCTAAAAGATCCTCTAAAGGGGACATACCGAAAAGTCGAAGCTGATATCTCTCTGCGTCCTGAGATCCCTCGGCCCTCGCATTACCTAATTTATGTACAGATATCATTGTAGTATACTCACCTGTAAGACTGAATATTGGGATCTGGATACGGGAGTATATTCTGAGGTGGGACACGCGAATAAGTTTAAGTATCTAAGACATTAATCTCGTATCTCGAAACAATTGAACTTTGTGTGAAAATTTAAGTGGATCAGTATACTGACAATCTAAGTGAATCGTTTAAAACTTAAAATGTTTAAAGCTTAACGGTGTTGGTGATTTGTCTCATAAACTGATATGATCCTCTTACACAAACTCACAAAAATATTGTTTGTAAATATTTCTTTGCTGCATTTCATTTCGGTTATTTCAAAAAATCCAAAAAGAGTTTCGGTGTGTTTTAGCATAAACTTTGAAAAATTCAAAAAGATTTTAGACGACTGATGTTAAAAAGCTGATTTTCAAAATTCCGAGTGCTAAACGTGACGAACAGGTTTGGAAAATTGTGTTTGAAGTTGTGATAAATGGAAATGATAATCATTCAAGTGATTTATCAGAAGTTGACATGATAAATCTTTATATTCAGGGTTATGTCTTCAAGAGTTTAGCAAAGTTTCTAAATTTGTTATATCTTATCTTTTATGAAACTTACTTTTGGGTAGAGAATATGCAGGTGAATCAGGTTACGATACCTGAACCTGTGAAAGCCAGACTACGATCCCAGCACAAGTTGAGGGGGAGTCTGTTAGAGAAAGAGAGTCTGAAGATGCAAGAGCTTGGAGCCAAAGATTCTGAAAGAGAATTGGAGATAGGATAGATCCAGATAGAGATCCTGAAGGGAGCACAAAGACTGATAAAGACTGAAGATTGAGAAGACTCGACACTTAAGACTCGTCAACATTCGAGGGGGAGTCTGTTGGTGCATGCCTCTGTCGACTTCGTCTTGTATCGAGTCTAGGACTAAAAATGTTAGATATGTTATACGTTTTAGAATGTGTTTAAGGTAATTTAGCTTGAACGTGGTGATTTCCCTTGAAAGTGTCTCATGACAGTTTCAAGCTAAATCAACATGTTGATTTCCCTTGAAAGTGGCATGTGTCATTTCAAGCTAAATCAACACCACTATAAATAGCCTTCAAGCTAAATCATTTGTAACTTTCAGAGATTTCTTCCGGTTTGCAACGAAGTGCTGCCGAAGTGTTGTCAGGTTGTAAATGTCATCGAATCAATAGAAACAACAGTTTAAAGAGTAAATTTTGCTGAATTGAACTCGGTTTGTTCGTTTCCGCCGCTCAAACTGAGATAAACTCTTCTGAACGACTCGTTCAGGTCTGCAAACGATCCTACAGTACCGGTTATAACTTTATCGTCATTCACCGCCTCCTTGGCGTTCATCTGAAACACCCTTGCATTGGTCTTTTTTGCTTCATCAGGCTTCTTGGAGTTCTTAGGGCAGTTAGTCTTAATGTGCCCTTTTTCATTGCAAGCATAGCAGGTTGCATTGTAACAAATCTCATCAAAAGTTATATGTATTTAATCAAATTGTCCAATAGGAAACCCTAATTGAGAAACCCAAGTGATTCTGTATAATCCCTAAAATTTTCAGAACATTTGGAATTAGAATCAGGGCCCCTAAAAATCAAGGGGGGTAAACCCTAATTGACGATTATCTCTAAAATGCGTTGTCTAAACTGAAAATTCTCAAAATAGCGATTCAGCAGGCCTATACTAGTGACAAGGCTACCCTAGGGTAGGTTGGTACCCCAGGCGTGTCGCGACAGAAACCGAGACATCTTCCGCGACACGCGGGAGATGTCAATTTCTTGTATAAATACAGGGGCTTGGGACTTGAATTCTGGCTTCAGTTCGACATTAAAATTCCATACATACACAAAGTTAGACACTATTTACTACAAAAACACACACTGATCACGAAGTGCTGCCACAATTCAGGGTAATAACTCGATCGCTGCTACGATTCAATGTCCGGTCGATTAAACTATCCAATGGATGTTTAAGTGCTGCCCACATTAGGGTTTATGCTTTGTCATTCGTCGTTAAATCGATGGATGTTTAAGTATCGCACTTTGTCATTCGTTGTGAAGGTTGTAATCTCGTGAGTTATCGTAAATGCTGTATTAAGTTACTAACCTAGTTTGTGTGCCTGATTATTTAAACTAGGTTATCAAGGCTAATCAGTAGAATAAGCTCTGTTAAATCTGCAATGTGAGTCATTCTCTTTTTATCAAATCTATTTACAAAAGCATGTTTATTTCACAATTATAATTACGGGGATTAAGTCTTTGTAATCACCAAATTACAGCTGGTATGTGGGGTTTTGTATACATTACTTGATAATCGTCACCATTGGGGCAGCCAATGGGGGATATGACCATAGTCACAGATCCGGTCGAGTGACAAATACCGTGGGTAGTTGGTTTGATATCAGAAACATTGTAATCGCTCTTAATATTGTAAATTATAACAAACGTGTCGTTTTAGTAAATAGAATGATTCACTCAGTATTTCCCGCTGACAAAACCTTTTTCAAACATGTTTCAGGTGATCTGTTGTGATCCAGGAAAAGTGCCGTGAAGCACTATCAGCTTAAGGAAGTGGCTCAGAATAAAAAAATAAAGAAACATGTTTTGTAAAATAAAAGATTTCCTGGTGAAATCTCAAGATTGTAAATTATCGGGTTTTATCCCGAATTGTGAAATAAAATAATCGGGAAATATTTCAGTTTTAAAAAGATCCTGAAGAAACTTCCGCTGTTAATTAAATACCACGGGATTTCTGTCCCGCGACTCCTGAAACGGGTCAAACCGGGTCGAGGGCCGTGACAGAAATAAGGTGTTATCAGAGCCACCGATTTAAGCCTATTAAGTATTTAGAAATACTTAATTTTACCGATTGCCAATTATGTGATTATGTGTTTTATTAACTGATTATTTGTTAATTACAGTATGGGTAAACAAAAGCTGTCAAACATCTATCTTAAACTAGATAGGTCATCCAACGAGAAGGGAAGTTCATCCCAAACAAAACCCTATGTAATTCCTGAAGAAGGAATATTTGTCCGTAAGGCACATTACGAGGAACCACTTTCTCCTAATAAAAGAAGTTTGATTATTAGGAAAAGTCAGGAGGAAATAAGGAAAAACCGAGAGAAGAAAGTTAAACAAGAAACCCAGGACTTAATCAATAAATCACCTTGGGAGGACAAATTAGATGAGAAATGGGCAAATCTTTATATGCTAGCCACAGTAGCCGAAAATGCAAATCTCTAAATACTCAAAAGTTTTAGCACTTTTATTTTCCAGAAACCTTATTTAGTAAATAAATAAGTTACAGTAAATTGTAGTATAATTTACTTGTCAGTTGTTTTATGTATGCAATAATATTTACAGGTTATCTATAAAATTTTGTTATTTTATTTTAACATTTGGTATGTATTTTGCATATATGCTAAACAGCATGAATGAGATATCTGAAGGTTTAGAAAATATTAACCTCTATCCCGTTAAGATAGAAGTTTCCAAGGAATTCACTGGTTACTTCGCTGATAAAGAAGAACCCATAGAATTTCAATCCAAACCACTGGCAAAACCTAAACCCAAGAAAAGAAGCAGATTTGTGGGCTGGAGGCGTGTACGTAGGAAAAAGCCATCAACAAGAAAGGTTACCAAAACTGAAGAACCAAAAGACAAAGGAAAAGGGGTAGAAATTGAGGAAAATGTTAATCAAGTAGAGATAGAAGCTGAAAAGAGTTTTAAGCAAACAGAAAGAGAAATCGGAGAAAGTTCTAGACAAAAACAGAAAATGACTCCCTGGGAAGTTTTAGATCATAAACTAGTAATGAGTGATCTCATCGGACCTGCCGATGGAAACCTTGAACCAGCCAATCCAAACCTTATATTTACTGAAGAAGATCTTTTCAGCTACCCACTAGAAGCTCCAATCCCAATCAATCTGGAACCTGCTATTCCAGATCCTATTGTCCAACCTCAACCATTACCAGTAGAATTAGATGAATGGTGGACAACTGATTGGAAATACCAAAATCTTTTAAACAACCCTGATACATTTTTCCCACAAGTTGACCCAGAACCTCCACTATACCCAACTATGAGCCCGGAGAATCTGACTGAACGTTGCCTCTGGGGCGAAGAATTAATATATGCAGGAAATCGGATTAGGGATGTGGGAGAAAGAGTTACTTGGAAGTATAACGAAAGGGAGCGTCGTTTTTAAGAAATTAGCTAACCAGATAATGGGAGTTTGCAGGAATATTTGTTTAATAAATAATCATAATAACCAGTATGTGTAATAACTTAACAATAAAACGTTGTATGATAATCGTGTGTACGAGGCATAATATAATATATAGAAATGAAACTTGTGAAATCGATAATTTTTTATTATACATGTTAATGTGATTATGTGCAAACTGTTTTATTATATTTGTATTTATACTAATTATTTATATAAAATTAATTATCAGATGGCAAACATTGGTAACGAACCAGTAAATGAGGTTAATCAGTCTGAGCAACATCCAGGAGATCAATATATGACTAGACAAGATATCGAAAATATTGTTGCCCAAGGGATAGCCAATGCTATTCCAGCCATCGTTGCTGCTGTAAAGAATCCAATCGAACCACAACAAATCGTTCCTAGTAAACGTATTTCTGAAGATAACTTCAGTAATAGTGTAAACGGAGGCAATGATCATGTCAATCATAATGCAGAACCACATCAAGCTCCATTTCCTAAGAAAATGAAAACTGCAACGCCCGGTTGCACTTTCAAAGAATTCCTTGCTTGTAAACCCACTGGATTTGCAGGCAATGAAGGCGCAACTGCATCACTGCGTTGGTTAGAGAAAACCGAAGCAGTAATTGCAATAAGTAAATGTGCTAAAGATGATCAGGTCATGTACGCATCAAATCTCTTCAAGGAAGGAGCACTTGAATGGTGGAACACTGTGTTACAATCAAAAGGAAGAATAATAGCTTATGCTATGACTTGGGAAGAATTTAAGGGTTTTGTAGAAAGAAAATTCTATCCCGAGTATGAAAAGGAACAGATGACGAATAAGTTTCTAAATCATCGGATGATGGGTGTAGATTGTCGCGGTTATACTTCGACATTCTTTGAATATGCTCGAGTGGTACCAACGCTGGCTTCGCCAGAACCGGTACTCATTTCTCGCTACATTTGGGGACTGATTAGTGAAATCCGCAACATCGTTAAAGCTGCGAGACCTCGCACTATTGACGATGCTGTGGAATTAGCTAATACCCTAACCGATGAACTAGTGCGCACCCAAGATGAAAACAGAAAGAAAGAATTGGCTCAGAAAATTACTCAAGGATTTCGTGCGGGTAACAGTAGTAATTTCAAAAGAAAAGGAACTGGGCAATTCTCAACTCTGTCATTCTGCAGGAAATGCAAGAAGAAACATTATGGAAGATGTGATATAACCTGCAATTTTTGCAAAGTTGTAGGACATCGTGAAGAAAACTGCAGAAAGAAAACAATAGTTTGCTATAACTGTGGAGAAAATGGACATTAATTGGGCAAACCAGCAGACAACAAAACCAAGGCAACCGACGGAACTATTAAGAAGAATGCCAGGGCATTTCAGCTAACTACTCAAGAAGCAGAACTCATCCCAGATGTGATAGCGGGTACGTTCTTAGTTCACAACATTTACGCCAAAGTATTATTTGACTCTGGTGCAAACCAAAGTTTTATAAATACTTCATTCTGCCAAGCTCTTAATTTACCTTTAACCAATATTAGGCAGATTTTTACAGTTGAAACGGCAGACGGAAATTCAGTTAAAATAGATAAAGTATTGCAGGAAGAAAATATAGAACTTTTAGGACATAAATTCTCTGCAAAACTATTGCCAATGAAGTTAGCTGAATTTGATGTTGTATTAGGAATGGATTGGTTAGTAACCAACCATGCTCGAATCTTGTGTGATCAGAATTCTATAGAAATTCAATCATCCACCGGAGAAGTAATTAGGATTACAGGAGATAAACCACGTAAGCTCATGAAGTTCATATCAGTAATGAAAGTTGCTAATTATGAACGAAAACAAGGAATAGTATATATGATTTCAGTAATCATTAGTACTAAGGGTAAAGAACTTAAGGAAATTCCTTGTTAGGATAGGAGGCTCACATGATTGTGTTTGTTTGTATGTTTTGAACAATTTATGAATATGAAAACATGTAAAGTGCAGCGGAAATGAAAACAAACTTTGTAAACACAATCAAAGGAGAAAATAGTTTGATAAACAATTGCTTCTCATAGAGTCAAAGGATTTACAAATCAAAGCAAAAGATTACAGATATGCTTACAAACTAAACTCCCCCTCAGCCTGATGCCCCAAGGTTGGTTTGCACACAAGATGAAAGGATTAGACATGAGGAGAAGAACTCACTCAGTCAATCAAATGTAACAGTACAGGATACTGTTACATTTATAGGCAAACCAAACCACTGAGGTATCTAAGCTGACGTCACCATGAAAGCGACGTCTAACAGCCTAACAACCTGTATCTACTGTCCTTACACAAACACTGCTAACCTAACCACTGACTATACATAAAACAAACAATTCACTAAACAACTGCTCTCCCTTTATATCAGTGCTTTACTCAAGGTTGATCAGTCCTTGACTGGGCAGTGCTTTATCATCAGTAGATAGGACCAGCAGTGTTGGATACTTCAGGGTTTTGATCAGCAGTTGAAGGACCAGCAGTAGTTGTATCTGAACAGCGGATAAGACCATCAGTTGTTATAAATCACTTTCAAGGGGAAAGCTTAATGTAAACTGCTGCTTATTATGAATCCACTGTTGTGACCTGGTTTTGGCTTTACATTATCTGTTCCTCTGGTAGGGTTCAATCCCAACAATCTCCCCCTGGAACAGATAATGCCAAAACCTGTCATTATTCTGGATCTTTATTCCTCATCAAAAGTTCCTTTGCTTCTCTTTTAAAATCTGCTTCAAAGTCTCTGGAACTTATATCATCTTCATCCCGGCACAGTGTAAGTTCAAGGAGATCCTGCAAATCTTGAACACTAAGGCCTAGTGCTTCTTTCCTTGATATGTACTTCACATCTCCATTGGATCTGACTATAGTCAATACGTGGGTCTATTGGTCATACATCCACTTTAGTACTTTCGAACCCAATGGATTTTTCGGGAGAGGGTTATTTGCTGATGAGTTGAGGGATGATGGCCTTGAAAACACCTGCAGACTTTCAGACATTCTTTTGAAAGCTTCTTCAATGACTTTGTCTGCTGCAGCTATATCTTCTGCAGTTTCTTGTTCAATAAGTTCTTGTCTTTCAACTTCTGGTTTGTCTTTTCCAGTGTATGGAGACGCAGGTTTGTTTAATACCTTCTTAAAAAGGTTTTGAAGCTTTGATGAGCTGTCTTCATTCAGACCCATTTTCAAGATGGCGCCCTTGAGATACTCTGCTTCCTTTTCTATTACCTCTTCTTCAGTCAGCTGTTTGCCTTCAACTTGGTTTGACTCAAGAGTAGAACTGTCTGCTGATTTTAACATTGTCATGAGGTTTTCAATTTTCTGTTCAAGCTTCATCATATGTTCTCGCTTCTTTGAGGTGCTTGAAACAGTTATCTTTCTTTTCTTTAGCCTTTCATAGGCTTCATCGGTCTGCTGTTTTGACCATTTTGATATGGCTTCAGCAGTATCCATTTTCGCATCCACCAGCTCCTTTTTCTTTCTCTTATATTCAGCAGTTAAGTCAGCAATGAGCTTTTCATATTTTCTCCAGTTAGGAGCATTCCTCTTCTTCGTAGGATCATTCTTAATCTTCTCAATCCTTTCTGCCTCACGCTTAAGAGCTACTACTGGCCATTCTTTGAACTGTTGTTCTTCAGCAGGATAGAATTTCTCTTTCATGATGTAGGCTAGATATTGTTTTCTTAATTCTTTCTTTTGATCAGCCTTTTCTTTGTTTAGGTCTTGTGCAAACCCTTCTATCTGCTTTACTTTTGTGAAGTAGAACTCCAGTCTTTTAGCAATACCATCTTCGCTTAAACGGTCATGTTCACTTTCAAATTTAGCTCTTAGTTTAGCTTGCCTTGCCTTGATTTTGAGGTAGTCATCCATATCATCTGGTGGCATGTAGCCTATGAGTGAGGAGAATCTTCTTTTTGAAGTATCTTCTTCTGTGTAGAATTGCCTCATCTCATTTTTGATAGCTTCAAGTTCCAGTGGATGTTGTGCAGCATTAGGATCATGTGTACCCTCATCGGCAGGGATTGGCTTTCTTTTTCTGTTGAAGAGCTTTGGTTGTGATGTAGAAGGGGTGAGAACAGTGGTTGATGACTGACTAACAGCTGTTGAAACAACTGGTGTCTCAACATCTGTTGTCATTACAACTGCTGATGTATCAGCAGATGTCTTCTGCTTTTGAGCTGGAGATGGAAAAGGTGAGGTAATTTTTGATGGTGGTGATGGTGGTGGTGAATCATCATCTTATATGAGATTCTTTCTCCTTTTTAATGAAGAAGGGGCAGATGATGTTTTGTGTGAATCAGTGGTTTGAATGATGGGAAGTGTCTGACAAACAACTGTTGAAACAACTTGTGCTTCAACCGCTGCTGTCATTACAACAGATGTTGTAACATCTGTTGTCTTCTGTTTTATGACAGGAGGCAGTGGTGATGGTGTGATTGTAGATGATGGTGGTGGAGCAGTAGTTGTAGTAGTGTGTGGTAGAGTGGTGTGTGTTGAAAATGTGTGTGTTGATAACATAGCAGCTGTTTGGCTACTGACAGCAGTTTTTGTAACTACTGCTATATCAGCTGTTTGGCTGACAGGTTTTGAGACCTGCTTTTCTTTTTCTGGATCAATATAGAGGCCATGTTCTATTCCCTTCTTCTTCATTTGCTTCATTATCTCCCCCTTTTTGGCATTATCTGCAAGGGAGTCATCAAAGAATAGTAAAGCTGAAGGAGCCTTGCCAGTGGCAGTTTGAATACTGTCCTTAATAGCCTTGATATCTGCTTGAGTGTCCTTGAACCTTGATTCCATCATGTTGGACAGCATTTGTACTTGAATAGCATGCTTTTGATCAGCCATTTGTTGCTGTTTTTCAATCATGGGTTGGAAAATATTCCAAAGCTCATTTGCAGCAAGTGCTTGTTGTGGAGCAGGTGCTTGAGCAGGAACAACATTGGATTGTGCTTTCTGAGCTTTTAAAATCTCTTGCACCATCTCCTTTATTTCAGAAACTGATTCTTCAAGTTTTTCCACTCTGCCCGTCAATTCCTGATATTTTGAATCATCACCTACTTTAGTAGGATCATCTGAATCCCCACCAGCAGTGGTTATATCAATGTGTGTCTTAGGAACAGAGTCCCAAAAATCACCCATTGATGCCCCTTGTTCTTGGTACTGGGGACTTCTTTCTTCAGCACTTGATAAACCTTTGATGGTGCCAGTGATTAGATCCAACTCACTGGTGGTTATCGAAGCTGCCATGGAAGAAATTGCCTTCAAGGGAGTCTGATTTATGAAACAACTGGCCAACTGGAGACCTATTGATCCACCAGTTGTAGTTGCTGCTCCACTTGAACTACCACCGAGAGTTACTTGTAACTCATGGGGTGTAACCTCCTTAATTGTTGCTGGGATAGCAGGAGTAGTGGCATCAGACCCAGTCACCTGTGGGGGTATACTCTCAGTGACAGGTGATAGAGAGGAACTGGTTTGTCTCTGAGCTATAGCAGCTGCATGCAACAAAGGTAGCATGGATTGTGGCATTATTATTGGTGAGGGTATGGGGGTTGAAAGAGACATGTCCTTGGGATCAGGACTGAGGAAGATGGATCCGAGTGGATTCAGAGCTTCATATTGTGGTGTCCCTGTGCTTACAACCTGATCCTTTTGTGAGGATGCAGGAGGAGTTTTAGGCATGGGTTGAGATCTTTCTTCCAACTGCTGTGAGGAAGTAGCAGCAGTGGTTTGTGGTGACTTTTGTGTTGTCACAGGCATTTCCTCTGGGATCTCATCTTCCAGAGTTGCCTTTGTTTTGGGTTTGGTGGGTTTTCTGGATGTTTTTCTTTTGGTCTTTTTGGTTATGTCAGGTGTGGGTTTCAAAGCAGTGGTTGTGCTGCTATGATCACCTGGAGCAGTGGGCTCAGCAGCTGATACCTGAGGAGCAGTTGTAACCGCTAAAATCTGCTCAGGCACCCCTGCTTTTGTTTTTATTGGTGCCATCATTCTGGAAAATGTTTCTTTTGTTAAGCCTTTTATTTGACAATGAACACCTTGTTTGAGCAAATTTACATTTTCCTTTTCAAATTTTTGTTCAAAATAATAACTCAAAAATCTTGGAAAAAGTAAAAATGCTTTACTTTCAACGTTTTTCACCATGTCATTGAAAATCTCCTGGGAGTAGTTGTAGTCCTTATTATTCAAAATAGTGTAACCCAGGCATTGAATTTTCAATGGTATTTCGTTAAAAGATGTTGTTTTATTCGAAGCACACATCAGAAGTGTGTGAAATAAAATCTGGGTGTAGAAGGGAAATAACCTTTTTGTAAGGTATCTACCTTTGATTCTTCCGCATATCCCCTTTTTACGAAATCAGTTTTCATCTCGGCTTTATCAAAAGAGATTTTACCTTCCTGATCGTCAAGATTAAAGACTTCGGAGATTGATTGTGGTGTGATTTGAATCACTTTACCCTGTAATGAGGAGTTAATGGCTATGACTTTATCGTCTTGTTTTTCAAGCGTCGCCTTTTTCCAAAACTCTCTCTGGGTTTGCAGATAGATGGGAGCATTTGCTGTTAACAAAGTTTTGTACTTTGATGCAGATGATGTATCAATGATGGTGTCAAAGGTGTGATTATCAGTAGGTTTTGTGAGTAAACCCAGATAGTTGTGAGATTGTTTGTATGGTATTTCGATGGGTTCTTCGGCCGTTTGAGCGACCTCTTTTGAAGATGGTGGTGATTTTTGTTTTGGTTGTGATTTTGATTTTGACTTTGATTTTGTCATTTTTGCAGAGAAGAACGAAGAATGATTTTGAAGTTTTTGAGAAGAAGGGTTGGAAACTGCTATGAGAATAGAATTTTGGAATTCAATTCGACAATGTAAAACCCTGTTTGGGGTTTAGGGCAGGGTTTTATTTAGGGAAAAAAAATTGATCGCTGATGTGGCAGCGGTTATTACGATCTGAGGGCTAAAAACTGACCACGTGTCAAACACTGATGAAACGGATGAAGTATGGAGAACAGTTGTTTTAAGAGCCACTGACGTATCAAGCATCAGTGGTTACATCGGTAAAAATTTTGAGCAGTGGATGATTTTTACTATCAGTGGATAGCATATCAGTGAATAAGACACTGATTTTGAACATCAGTGCTTTTCAAGAAAATGAGAGATCAGTGATTAACTTTCAGCAGTGGACAATGTTTAGAGATCAGATGTTGGAACAAAACAGTGGTTAGGGTAAATGGTACAGATCTGAAGGACAAGTGTTTCAGCAACAGTTTTGAAAATTTTTCAATCAAGGTTTTGCCACATGTCAATTTTGAAAGACAGTGGTTTAGTACCCCAGATGATGAAAACTTTTTGCTAAGGCAACTCATTTTCGTTTAATATTCAATTAACACATGAGTACCCTAGTGATTCAAGCACAGTTTGCAATCAACCTTTGATAAAAATTTAGGAGCAAACCTGAGTATGACATGATCTTAACATATATACCATTTCCTTTTGACCCATTTATGAGGACAATAATACCACCAAAAATAAGGTATTACATCCTGTCAGGAGCTGAAACTATTGCCAACAAAAACAAGCAAAAGTTCCAAATATATCCTTAAAAAAATGAATGATATATCCTGGTTATTCGAGAAAATCCTTTGAAAAAAAAATGGTTAAAGGATTTTCTGAGAACAGTATCAAAAAGGATCTGGTGAATTTTCAATAGAAAACATAATCATATCATTCTCAAGTTTTATGAAGATGGTCAGTGGTTTGACATCAGTGGTAGAATATTTTGACAACATTTTGACCACTGTTTGGTACCATTTTCTTTGTCAGTTGATTGCAAACATGAGGACACATGGACACATGAGTTTTGAAGATCCTGTTGTAGATCTAATTTCTATGTGATGATTTTGAAAATTTGTCTAGTCCTTTTGTAAGTTCAATCACTGGAGACACTAATGTCACTTGAACTTTCTTGAACCAATGAGCACAAATAGTTGCTTAATTGACCATTATTACCCCAAGCTTTGACTCTTAAGTGTTTTAAGTTTATTCCCTTTTCTTCTGAATTCAAAAGTTTTGAGATAAACACACTTCAGAGTTTTTGTGAATATTAGTCCAAAATAATTTTGCAGTAATGTTTTGAGAGACTTGGTCATGTTGCCACAACTTTTCAACCAATCTCACACTACATATGATACGGACTATGTAGACCCCTGATTTTCTTAATGTATTTGAACATAGTTGATTTTGTCCTTTTTAGGAACTCAACCTGTTTTCAACACATAAGATCTAAATAACTAAAGTTTTAATTTCCCTCTTTTTGTGTTAACAAAACAACAATGTTTTTATGACCATAGGTTTTGTTAATCTGAGGTTTGTACTTTAGTATTTAATGAAAACATCACAGATTACACATCAACAATTTAAATCAATTTAGAAAATAAAAATAATCTCATGGTTTAACAGATATTTCTTTCAGATCTAGAAACCGTGAGTGTCTTGTGCATGAATTTACTTGTTGTGTGAAATTTGTGTGTCATATGACATCTTGGTTGATTTACAAAGTTTTTGAATAACCATTTTGAACATGATTTAATCGATACTCTGTTTTTCAACTAAATACAACCAACCTTAGTATCAATGAATTTTGAGCCGAACTGTTATGTCAAATTGATTGTTAGATCGAATTTGACTGTCCAAGCTCTGATACCAATTGTTAGGATAGGAGGCTCACATGATTGTGTTTGTTTGTATGTTTTGAACAATTTATGAATATGAAAACATGTAAAGTGCAGCGGAAATGAAAACAAACTTTGTAAACACAATCAAAGGAGAAAATAGTTTGATAAACAATTGCTTCTCATAGAGTCAAAGGATTTACAAATCAAAGCAAAAGATTACAGATATGCTTACAAACTAAACTCCCCCTCAGCCTGATGCCCCAAGGTTGGTTTGCACACAAGATGAAAGGATTAGACATGAGGAGAAGAACTCGCTCAGTCAATCAAATGTAACAGTACAGGATACTGTTACATTTATAGGCAAACCAAACCACTGAGGTATCTAAGCTGACGTCACCATGAAAGCGATGTCTAACAGCCTAACAACCTGTATCTACTGTCCTTACACAAACACTGCTAACCTAACCACTGACTATACATAAAACAAACAATTCACTAAACAACTGCTCTCCCTTTATATCAGTGCTTTACTCAAGGTTGATCAGTCCTTGACTGGGCAGTGCTTTATCATCAGTAGATAGGACCAGCAGTGTTGGATACTTCAGGGTTTTGATCAGCAGTTGAAGGACCAGCAGTAGTTGTATCTGAACAGCGGATAAGACCATCAGTTGTTATAAATCACTTTCAAGGGGAAAGCTTAATGTAAACTGCTGCTTATTATGAATCCACTGTTGTGACCTGGTTTTGGCTTTACATTATCTGTTCCTCTGGTAGGGTTCAATCCCAACATTCCTGTAGTCTCAGAGTATCCGGATGTATTTCCAGAAGAGTTACCAGGATTACCCTCAGATAGGGAAGTAGAATTTAGGATTCATCTAATTCCAGGAACTACACCGATAGCCAAGGCACCTTATCGATTAGCACCCACAGAAATGTTAGAACTAAAAACACAATTAGATGAATTACTAAGTAAAGGATTCATACAACCTAGCTCATCCCCGTGGGGAGCGCCAGTGCTATTTGTTAAGAAGAAGGATGGTTCAATGAGAATGTGTATCGATTATAGAGAATTAAATAAGGTTACAATTAAGAATCGATACCCATTACCTAGGATTGATGATCTGTTTGATCAACTTCAGGGGGCTAGATATTTTTCTAAGATAGATTTACGCTCTGGATATCATCAATTGAAGGTACAAGAAGAGGACATACCTAAAACGGCTTTCAGAACTAGGTATGGTCATTACGAGTTTACAGTCATGCCCTTTGGGTTAACGAATGCACCTGCTGCATTCATGGACATGATGAATAGGATATGTAAACCTTATTTGGATAAATTTGTAATTGTCTTCATAGACGATATACTTATTTATTCCAAAAGTCAGACAAAGCATTGTGAACACCTTCATGCACTCTTAACTTTGTTAAGAAAAGAAAAGCTTTATGCCAAATTCTCAAAGTGTGAATTTTGGTTAAAGGAAGTGCAATTCTTAGGACACATGGTAAATCACGAAGGTATTCACGTAGATCCTGCTAAGATAGAGGCAATTACCAAATGGAAGGTTCCACAAACAGCAATGGAAATAAGAAGTTTTATAGGTTTAGCTGGGTATTATAGACGGTTTATTAAAGATTTTTCCAAGATAGCCGTACCATTAACTAAGTTAACCTGTAAAGCCATTAAGTTTGAATGGGGACCTAAGCAAGAAGAAGCCTTTAGAATATTGAAGCAGAAATTAACAAATGCACCAATCTTAGCCTTACCAGAAGGAACTGAAGATTTTGAAGTATATTGTGATGCTTCAAAACTAGGGTATGGATGTGTGCTTATGCAACACAAAAAGGTGATTGCATATGCTTCAAGGCAATTGAAAAAGCACGAAGAAAACTATACGACTCATGATTTAGAATTAGGAGCCGTAATTTTTGCCCTTAAGATTTGGAGACATTATATTTACGGAAGTAAATTTACTGTCTACACAGACCACAAAAGTTTAAGATATATATTTGGGCAAAAAGAGTTAAACATGAGGCAAAGGAGATGGATGGAAATCCTAAGTGACTACGACTGTGATATTCAGTATCATGAAGGAAAGGCAAATATAGTTGCAGATGCCTTAAGTCGTAAGTATTATGAGAAACAACGACGGGTTCGTGCTCTCAGATTAAATCTACAAATAGATTTAATGGAACAATTGAAGAATATTCAAGCTACAGCAATCAAGGATGATGCTGAAGGAATGAAAGGACGAATCAAGGAATTAAAACAAGGAGTAGATGAAATTTGGAGATTTCACAAAAGTAGAATTTGGGTACCTAAGCAGGGAGACTTAAGACTTAAGATTTTAGAAGAAGCTCATAAATCTAGGTATACTATGCACCCAGGAAACAATAAGATGTACCAAGATTTAAGAAAGAACTTCTGGTGGATAGGAATGAAAAAGGATATAGCACGATATGTTTCTAAATGTCTTACTTGTTCACAAGTTAAGGCAGAACATCAGAAACCTTCAGGGTTACTACAACAATTAGAAATGCCAGTATGGAAATGGGAACTTATAACAATGGATTTTGTTACTAAGTTACCCAAAACAAGAAAAGGTAATGATGCGATTTGGGTAATTGTGGATCGATTAACCAAATCAGCTCACTTTTTACCTATGAAAGAAACCTTTAGCATGGAAAGACTGGCTAAATTGTATGTAGATGAAATTGTATCCTTACATGAAGTTCCACTCTCCATTGTTTCGGATAGGGATAGTCGTTTTACTTCTCATTTCTGGAAAAGTTTCCAGCAAGCTATGGGAACTCGATTAAATCTAAGCACTGCATATCATCCACAAACAGATGGACAAAGTGAAAGGACGATCCAAACTCTAGAAGACATGCTCCGAGCATGTGTAATAGATTTTGGTGGACATTGGGATGATCATTTACCATTAATTGAATTCTCCTATAACAATAGCTATCATTCAAGTATTGAAACCGCCCCATTTGAAGCATTATACGGAAGAAAGTGCAGAACTCCAGTTTGTTGGGCAGAAATAGGAGAAAGTCAATTATCAGGTCCTGAAATAGTGCAAGAGACAACTGATAAGATTACTCAAATCAAGGAAAGACTGAAGACGGCTCGAGATCGCCAGAAGAGTTATGCAGACAATAGATGCAAACTGTTAGAATTCCAAGTTGGAGACAAAGTACTATTAAAAGTTTCCCCTTGGAAAGGAGTTGTTCGATTTGGTAAGAAAGGAAAGTTAAGTCCAAGGTACGTAGGACCATTTTCAGTGATCCAACGTATAGGACCAGTTGCTTATCGTTTACAACTACCAGAAGAATTAGCAGGAGTACATGATGTATTTCATGTATCTAATCTCAAGAAATGTCTAGCAGACGAATCTCGGGTAATACCCCTTCAAGATATAGAGGTAAACGAAAAGTTGAAATTTGTTGAGAAACCTCTTCAAATTGAGGATCGAAAGATCAAGTTTCTCAAGCACAAACGACTAGTTTTAGTCAAAGTCAGATGGGATTCAAAGAGAGGAGCTGAATACACTTGGGAGCTGGAATCAGAAATGAAGCGAAAGTATCCTCACTTATTCCAGTAAATCTCGAGGATGAGATTTTTATTAAGGTGAGGAGAATGTAACAACTCTCTTCAAAAGTTATATTTATTTAATCAAATTGTCCAATAGGAAACCCTAATTGAGAAACCCAAGTGATTCTGTATAATCCCTAAAATTTTCAGAACATTTGGAATTAGAATCAGGGCCCCTAAAAATCAAGGGGGGTAAACCCTAATTGACGATTATCTCTAAAATGCGTTGTCTAAACTGAAAATTCTCAAAATAGCGATTCAGCAGGCCTATACTAGTGACAAGGCTACCCTAGGGTAGGTTGGTACCCCAGGCGTGTCGCGACAGAAACCGAGACATCTTCCGCGACACGCGGGAGATGTCAATTTCTTGTATAAATACAGGGGCTTGGGACTTGAATTCTGGCTTCAGTTCGACGTTAAAATTCCTTACGTACACAAAGTTAGACACTATTTACTACAAAAACACACACTGATCACGAAGTGCTGCCACAATTCAGGGTAATAACTCAATCGCTGCTACAATTCAATGTCCGATCGATTAAACTATTCAATGGATGTTTAAGTGCTGCCCACATTAGGGTTTATGCTTTGTCATTCGTCGTTAAATCGATGGATGTTTAAGTATCGCACTTTGTCATTCGTTGTGAAGGTTGTAATCTCGTGAGTTATCGTAAATGCTGTATTAAGTTACTAACCTAGTTTGTGTGCCTGATTATTTAAACTAGGTTATCAAGGCTAATCAGTAGAATAAGCTCTGTTAAATCTGCAATGTGAGTCATTCTCTTTTTATCAAATCTATTTACAAAAGCATGTTTATTTCACAGTTATAATTACGGGGATTAAGTCTTTATAATCACCAAATTACAGCCGGTATGTGGGGTTTTGTATACATTACTTGATAATCGTCACCATTGGGGCAGCCAATGGGGGATATGACCATAGTCACAGATCCGGTCGAGTGACAAATACCGTGGGTAGTTGGTTTGATATCAGAAACATTGTAATCGCTCTTAATACTGTAAATTATAACAAACGTGTCGTTTTAGTAAATAGAATGATTCACTCAGTATTTCCCGCTGACAAAACCTTTTTCAAACATGTTTCAGGTGATCTGTTGTGATCCAGGAAAAGTGCCGTGAAACACTATCAGCTTAAGGAAGTGGCTCAGAATAAAAAAAATAAAGAAACATGTTTTGTAAAATAAAAGATTTCCTGGTGAAATCTCAAGATTGTAAATTATCGGGTTTTATCCTGAATTGTGAAATAAAATAATCGGGAAATATTTCAGTTTTAAAAAGATCCTGAAGAAACTTCCGCTGTTAATTAAATACCACGGGATTTCTGTCCCGCGGCTCCTGAAACGGGTCAAACCGGGTCGAGGGCCGTGACATGCATCTTTCAAGTTTCGGCACTCCAAAGTTTTGTGCCCTTTTTTTTACAGATTCCACAAGGTTTGGCTTGTGGATCCAGGTTGCATTTCCTGAAATGCCTTTATATCACAAACCTTGCATCTGTGCTTGTCACTAGACTGACCCTTCTTAAATCCAGAACTACCCTTCTTCTTCTTATTTGACTGGTGAGACTGATCATCCTCTCTTTTCCTCTTCCCTTCCTCATTGGTCTTCTTAGAATTACTCCTTATAAAATCCAGAGTAAGTGACAGTGATAGATCTACAGCAGACCTATAAGAGGTAGGCTTAGAAGCCTTAACATTCCCTTTGATCTCTGGGGCTAACCCCCCCCCAATGAAATGCACAATGCGTTTTGGTTCCGGGGTGACCAAATATGGAACGAGTCGGGACATGGAGTTAAAACTGGTAACATAGGATCTACAATCCAGATCCTTCATAACTAGAGTGAGGAAATCAGTCTCCACTTTATCCACCTCATGCTGTGGACAGTAAGTATCTTTTACTAGCTCAACAAACTTAACCCAAGAAAGGTTATACAGTGGGATTTTCCCTGTAGATTGCACTAAGGCTTTCCACCACGTCAGGGTGTCGCCTTTGAAGGACTGAGATACAAACTATACAATATCTTCCTTGGCGCACCCACTGATATCAACAACAGTTTCCATCTCGTCCAACCACTTCATACAATCAATAACTCCTTTTTCTCCATTGAAATCTCTTGGTTTACAAGAGATAAAATATTTGTAAGTACAACCTTTGTTGTACTGGGAGCCTGATCAAAGACTATCTGCTTTTGAGATTCACTCTTTTGATTGGATGAATGTTGAGATTCATCCTTTTTCAACGTATGCGATTTTGAGAGGGACTTTGAATGAGTTTTCGATCGAGCTTCACTCGAGTTTTTAAACATATTGTTTACAGCTTGAGTAATAGCCGTGTTTATCATGGCTTGAAGTTCAGTGCCAGTAACATTTAGCTTCGTATCATTATTGTTTCCATTAGCTGGGTGACTATTAGCTTCATCTGAGCCATCCATGATTTGAATGCTATAATCAAGCAATAATGGTTTGTTTAGATATCATATAATGAATCATCATTTTTGATGATTAGATAGCCATGGTATATATAAACCATATAGGCCAATAAAGAAAATATGTTTGAATTTATTTATAATTTGCCTAGGTTACAAATGAACCATTATTGGTAATTAAACAGGATATAATCCTTTTATATTTATCAGACAGGGGACACAGTCACAACTATCAATGTCATATAGACATTTTACATAGCACAAAGGCTCGTCTTGAAGGACATTTAGATGACACAAAAGGCCTTGTCACTATGACAATTTAAAATATAATTATGATCTTTTTAGATCAAATGTTTTAAGAGTCGAACATAGTTCATCGCCTTTTAGACAAGAAGTTATAAAATATAACTATCTTTGTCATGAATACACATTGACCAGTAGGCAGAACACCTCAAACGGATGTTTTGTAAAGACATCATAGTTGATGTTAATAGCCATGATTCATATTGATCATTTAGGCCATGAAGGTGGCTTGGAAAGATCCAAGTACTTTGAAGGCTGGTGTGGTTTCTCAAGTCACACTGCCAGGAGTGTTAACATGTTTTTAGATGTTAACAAGGAATTATTGTCTTAAGAGGGTTATACCATCATAACCATTGATATTGTGGCTAAGTTATACCTTTAAGAATATCTTTTGAAATTTCAACGCAGATCAATAAAAATTGAAATGATTATGTACATGATGATGTATTAAAATACATACATAAATTTCAAAAGAAAGACTTCATTAATAGTACTAGAGATTACAAAAAGTGCCCTAAACGGGTCTTTGAAATAAATAAATTGTCCACGCGGGGACTAAAGAAAAGAATAAGTCCTCGCAGGGACTAGAAATAAAAGAAATGTCCACACAGGGACTTAATTGAAACTATCATACAAAATAAAAATAAAGTCTTCTACTTCTTTTTTCCCTTGATGAAGTTTGTAAAACCCTTAAGGAACTTATGGGTCTTTCTTTCACGTTCCTCAGACTTTTGTTCAACCTCTTCCAATCTCTGTAAGATTTCTTACGTTTGTGATTGTTGAGGTGGAGGCTGCTGCTGATAAGAAGGGTATTGATACCCTTGAACGGGATACCCAGTTGGGTATGCTGGTGGAAATGATGAGGGATAAAGAGCGTTAAAGTTAGCTGCTTTGACATAAGGGTCGTGAGCAGGAGCTTGATACTCAAACGGGTTATACCCAATCGGACCTGGGTAAGTAGGTATTAGGTTTTCATAACCCGTCGGCGGTGGCGGTGGTGCAAAGGTGACCGGCGTGGTATTAATTCCCGGCACCGCATGAGAAGGCCCACCCATTTGTGGATCTTCGGGGATCGTAGGGTAATTGCTTGAAGCTTGTGGGGAACTAAATCTCAGTCCCCCTCGCACGGACATGCGTGCGTTCCTCCTCCGGTCTTGTTGGCTCAGGAGGTGGTTGAGGTGGTTCCTCAACTGGCAATGGCGGTGGAGTTACCGCTTCGAAGTGTGGTTCCTCCAATGGAGGTTGTGGTGGTGTATTGTGAAAAGAATGGGTGTTAAAAAAATCCCATTGCCCAAACCATTCTTTATAAGTATCGGGACCTCGATAGGGTGATCCCGTAAAAGATGAACCGCTAGAAATATCATTGGCATGCGTAGGCGTCCCAGTTGGTGGCATTGCTGGATCTAGATCATCGTCCATATCCATATCCTGTGAAAAGTGGTCATCGGGGCCCAACGAATTGTAATCTGGTGGTGCATTGATGTAATCATCAGGGTTAAAGTGACCTTGTGAGTAAGAATAATGGGAATGAGAATGGTGTGATGAATGATGAGATGAGTGGTGAGAAGAGTGGTGAAATGAGTGTGAATGCAGCAAATGCTGCGAGTGTTGTGAATGTTGGGGCTCTTCAGGCCCAAACGAATAATGATATGAAGGTAAGGTACTTAGCGAAACTGAGCGTCTCTCCGGTTCTAGAGAGTGTCTCCAATCATCACGCGAATCGGAGCTGCTGAATGACGCTCAAGGCGTGCATCTGTGTTAGGGTCCAGGGTGACTAGATGGTCCCCCCTCAGGGGACCTTTTCCTTTTCCCCTGACACGTGACAACATTTTTATAAAACCTGTCAAAACAAGAAAACAACATATATGAATAAAACAAAGGTTAAGAATAATCCTAGGTCATTTGCCTAGACTCGAAAGTCTAAGGAATGTCCTATTGTGTCATTGAGATTAAACACAAAATGCTAGTATTTAATTCACTCAATGTTGGCTCTGATACCAACCTATCACACCCCGATATTTCCACATATTACAGGTGGGCCCGGTGGGGAGTATCGTGACGTAGTTGATATCATCATAGACAATAAACACAATTATAGCACAGCGGAAGGCTTGGTAGATTAACTACTATTACAATCCATAATGTCTGAGAGTTCGAAATAAAAGAATATACAGACTGATTGTAATAGAGATCCATAGGCGGATCATGAAAACAAATACATAAAACAAAGTTTAAACAGACTTCAGGCATCTAAGGATTTGCAAGATCCTCTTATTTGACACCAAGTAGCTCCAGCCTAGTTTCGAGAGGTACCTGTCACTTAGTCTTTGGAAAATACGGCAGTTTTCACTGGTAAATACAATTAACCTACTCATTTGAAAAGACTTTATAAAAATTGATTTAGGCGCACATGGCACAATACCTTTTATAACTTGGGACAATTTTTATTAAAATCTTGTATACAGATTTACATGTTTGTCATACAATTGGGGCCGGTTTGGAAGCCGGTCGTGATTAACTGACTCACCACTTTATAAACCCACAAAGGAGTTATCCCCTACTTGTGGGTAATTTAATATTTTGCATTTTGCATCTGTCAGGTGTATGCCTACACCCTGTGCATAGGTCGTGGCCATTTACAAATGAAATGAGCCGAGGATATCCAGGACACGGTCGTTAACCCCCAATGTTTATGTGTCACACACTGACTTTTGAGGAAGCGTATGATGTGTGACTTGTTCAATACCATTGCATTCAATCATAATAAACAACTACATGATCAAAACGATGTTTATACATCCATTAAGTTTAAAGTATTACAAACACCGGTTATTTAAGTTTTCAAACACAGCCTTCGACTAAGTTACAAATCGACAAAAGTGGAAGACATCTAAACTTGGAATTTACTTCTAGAAATAACACCAGTGCCCAAGATCCAACTTGTTACCTGAAATACATGTAATTTTGGAAAACATCAACAAAAGTTGAGCGAGTTCATACGTTTTGTATGAGTACTGATAAGCTTGTAAACATTTGAGAGACTCCTTTGAAAACGGGTATGAAAAGCATCTATGAACAGATCAAATTAATGTTTTTCAAGGACATTTAAGCATGTGAAGACATAGGGAGTACTCAATATGAGTAGGCTTATACCCTCGTCGATTTCCTCTCGACTGTGTCGAATTCCCCGTCGACTGTGTCAATTTACCTTGACTATGTTAATTTTACCCTTGACCGTTGTCGATTTACCTCGACTGGGACACCGAAGCATTCAAGTGGTCACATAAGGACCATGAGTGGGGCTCGGCCGTACCCGTTAGATCAAACCTTCGTCCATAATTAAGAGTTAATGGCATTTCAATTTCAATCTATGCTCACATGATCTATAATTCATTTCATAGCCAATTCATACCATTTAAACGTATGCAACATGTATTCCACCCCCGAGAGTTATAAAACCAAAAACAGTTAAGAGAAAAGGGGGACATGAACTCACGGTTTTGCGTTCTTCAATCCGACGTAACTCAAGCTGCCACTAGTGTGCACGACTACCTACAACGTACTACGGTCTATTAGACGAGCGGGTCGTGCCTTGACTTAATATTAATTAGTGTCTTTGAGTTACGTTTCTTTGTGTCCTTAATATTATTCCAAGTTATATAATTATTTGTTAAAATAATAAATATTTTAACTTAAATTATATTTATGAATTTTGGAATAATAGTTAAAACAATATATTTTAACTTGTTACTTTTCAAGTACTTATACATGTATATCCTTCCCAAGGATGGGTGTATTTGTATTTGTATTCTTACACTTGTATATTTTTGCCATGTATTGTTGTCGTATTCTGGTGTGTAATTATACGTATGAGAATACGTATTTCTATTGTGTTTATTAAGTATCTCATACTTAATTTTGTATTAACCTTTCCGGAATAATATTTCTAATAAAAATACATCAATATATATTTCCAAAATATATATTTTAAGAAATATTTCATAGAAAAATTATCTAGAAGTTTTCCTTGGCAAAAATATTTATACTTTTCATATAAGTCTCAAGAATAATATATTTTCAAGTCTAACTTAGAAAATATATATATATAAATCTATTTTTCGCCCAAAAATAATATGTCCAAAGTTTATTTAAGAAAATATATTTTTTTCCCAAAAATAACATATCTTCTAATAATTCCAAGAAAATATATATATTTTTACTTACCAAAAATAATATATTTCTCCTTGTAAAAAATATGATTTATTTTATAATACTCACGAAAATCATAATTTTGTTCTCTCGGTTTCCAAAATACCGTTACCAAAATATACTTATGACTTTAATTCCGGAATATTTATGTAAGTTATATTCCATGTTCGGTTTCACCAATATTTTGGGTATAAGTTATGTATTTATTTCTCGGAATTTTGGTAGTATTTTGTATGGTAATTTCTTGGTATTTTGGTGAGTTATATTATTTAAAGCCCTAAAATAATATAACTAATACACATAATATACAAGTAATCACACAAATTGTGCCATCTAAATATATATCCCTAAATATATACTTAGTCACTTTTGTTTATCAAAAACAACCTCCAATGTTTGTAATTTTTGTAGCAAAAATTATGGAAAATTTTATATGTAAAAACCATGGT
This sequence comes from Helianthus tuberosus, assembly GCA_030545235.1. Taxonomy (NCBI): domain Eukaryota; kingdom Viridiplantae; phylum Streptophyta; class Magnoliopsida; order Asterales; family Asteraceae; genus Helianthus; species Helianthus tuberosus. Next base: position 114,687,588 of record CM060399.1, read on the forward strand.
TAAAATTTACTTACAAACACTTGTTTAAAAATATTTTTCTAAATGTTTAAAGTCTAAAATATTTTGCCATAGTTTCCCCTTAAAAATGGAGGTTTCCATGCTTTCAAAGCATATCGTTTTCTTTTAAAATCATCATCAATCATCAACAACATAAACAAGACTTACCATATGTTTTAAATATGCAATTTACACTTTGACATGAACTTGAAATTTTGTAAAAATTTGTAGTAACTTACTAGTGTATTTAGTAAGCTTAGTTACCCTTTAAAGTGTGGTTAGTTATTTGAAAATATCATTCTTGAAGAATTTAGATCTTCACAACTTGTAAAGTGATTTTCTAAAAATATTTCTTCTTGGATTTTTCTTGTTAAACACATGATTCTACACTTGGTTAACCACTAAAAATATGATTAGCTTCTTTAAAAATCATGATCTTGTAAATCTTGTAAATAGCTTTGTTCTCTTGAAAATATTATCTTTAAAATCCTTTATTTTCAAGACTTATAACATGTATCACAAATCATCCTACACTAAAACAAGTTTATTTTCAAGTTCATGTTTAACATAAAGGATGATCATTATGACTTTCTCAAGAATCATCCTCATACTTGCTAGATCATGTGTTTAATCACAATCTACCAAGCTTCTTATGATGATCAACATCATAAACACAAGAAATCAACAATCAAGTATACTACATACACTTAAAACCACTTGTTCTTCATGTTTTTAAGCTTTATATTCATGGTTATGCTTATGTTTTCTTGCGATTCTTTAGATTAACATAATACAAAACACATAACACTTTAACCAACAAAATCATGAGTAAAAATAGGATCAAAGAGTCTTACTACTAGCACTAAGGCTAGGGAAGAACAAGAAGCAAGATGATGAAGAAAATAGGTGGTTAAAAGCAAATGGTGAAGGTCCTTTAATCTCCAAGACCTCCAAGCTTCCTAACTTAGCTTCTTACACCTCTAGATCTTCTTAGAATACTTGTATGTTGAGTGAAGATGGAGGTGTAAGTGTGTGGTGTGTTTGTCGTGAACAAGAAGGAGAGAAAGGAGAGGATGGAGCTTGTTGGAAGGTTATAATGAAAGATGAGAATGGTCCTTAGGTTTTATAGAAAATTCTTCCAACATACCAATAACTCTTGGTTTTTATGTTTCTAAAGTAGTGAACATATCCAATTAAACAATGCAAGAAAATCCCAAGTGGGACCCTCATGGTAACCGGCCTCAAGTGGGGGGGGGGGGTACTAGTTGGGTTGTAATGATAAGTTAAGTATTTTGGTTTGATTCAAAGCATATCGGTTAGTGTTATATGTGTTTAGTGTTTATAGGATGTTTTATGATGTTCGGTGACCATAACTAGCTTCGTAACACTAAAACAATGTTTCTAGTGAAAATTTGATGTTTCGGGTAGTGTCCGGTTGTTCGTTTCGCTATTGTTCGTTAAAGTGCTAAATTGCGCAGTTTAGTATGCTTTATGTAGTCTTTTATGACAGTTTCGATTCCCGACACTTAGGAAAGTATTCTGGACCATTATATCACAATTCTGCATTATATTTAAATGTTAAAAGTTGAATTTTTGCTGAATTTATTTATTTTCGGCAGAATTCTGCAGTTTTAGTGTGTTTCTGGCACTTTCCGGTACCTATGTCATCACTAGGAAGGCAGTTTTGTAATCCCTACTTTCCTACACACTATACTAGTGTAACACTTGGTCCTGAGGCTTATTTTTTGTCTTAACATCATGTCTGTCTGAGTACTGATCTCCCGTCAGTACTTCTAGTTTGTCTGATAACTGTGCCAATTCTGTTCTGTGCATTAATAGAACTATATTGTGTTGCATGTAGTAATGATAAAAGTCTTGCAACATGAAATGGCATTGTATGTATATAACAAAAAGCAGAAATTCATTCGTCTTGTAAACTAGATCATGCACATCATTAAAGCACATATTACTGTCTAATTATTGTACGGAATGGATGGAAAAGTGCCAGTTGTCACATTATGTTATCAAACAAAAAAGATTAAAACAGGTTATGTGGATTTATTAAATCACAATCCGACTAATTAATCCCATACCCGACCAAGCGATAATAATTTACCGTATCCCAAACCCGTATAGGGAAAATAAGTTAAAAGTATTTACCTGATCTAGTTGTGCAAGGATGCTACTCAGGCGTATGTTTCCTAAGACCTTAAGCAAATATATTCTACCGAAGCTACTTAATCTGTATGGAAGGTTTATTAATCTATTAGGATACTAACGGGTCTTATTTAAGTCAAAGTCTTAGACCGGTTAGTTGTAAAGATGTTTTACGGTTCGAAACGCTAGATTAAGCAGAGACCGGAATGGATTGTGATTTAGACCCGAAAATTTTGAATACTTGTATAATATGGGTAAACTAAACACATTCTGGAATTTGAAGTTTAAATGATAAGGTTTGACCCGTCTCGGCTAATTTATGTAAACTAGTTACATAAACCGAACCGAATGTGTATAAGCATAACGGGTAGCCTAATGAATCATATACAAGTTCCATATATAATTATGCTTAAAATATGTTAAGACATCAATAGGATGTCAACATATATGCCCAAATAGTATTTAAAACCTAATTAAGCCTCGTAAGGGCATTTTGGTCATTTTAGGATTTATAAAAGAGGTTTATAGGTAAACTGATGTTCTGGTCAAAATCATTCTGTAAAAATATTTATTTTATGATGTTATATCAGTAGGATATCATACATATGTGTGGTTTGCCATTTATGGCCAAACTATGCCCCGAAAGGGTATTTTGGTCATTTCACATATGCTTTTAAGGACATAATTGGAAGTCTGAGTTCATAACTTATTCCTACTATAAAAAAATTAAAAATTATTTACAATTTCAGTAGGTAACAAGTCTTGGGTGCTAATTATGGTTTTAAGCCATACTATGCACCTATTTAGCGTAAAAACCGATAATTGACGATATTTGCAAGGTTTATGTGATTATGAGATTTTGACCATCCTTGGATGGTAAAAATATTTTATTTTTCATATTAGATCAGTAGAAAAAAGTTTGGCATGTTTATTATTTGTAAAACTCATTCTATTTACCAAAAGGGCATTTTCGTCAATTATAGGATTTATACAATAACTCCATATTAATGTCAGTATGTAATCTGAGTCTGACCCAATATTCCAAATATTCCTAAAAATGATATCATAACAGTAGGTAATGAGTTTTGTGTCAAAATTTATGTTTAACATGATTTATGCACAAAAGGGTAATTTAGACTTTATAAATGCTAAATTTATGATATCTTGCATAACATCAGTTTGAGGCCAGAATATATTGTCAAATAATTTTAGACATATTTATAAATCAGTACCTAAGTTAATTGCATGACCATTTATTCAAAAATCCTATTTTTTGAACATAAGGGCATAATGGTCAACTATAAGCATAATAACAAAAACATGCACATAATTCAAACTACTTAGTGACCAGGTAATATAACCTCAGAGGGTTTTACTATAATATTAAATTGTCACAATGAAAGCTTAAAACCTAAAGGAATTAAGCTTAATCGGGTCAGAACTGAAAGTCAAAGAAAAAGTCAAGCTTTTGCGACTTTCGGTTGCGAACCGAGCTTAAACTCAGAATTTTCGGGTTAAAGATGCTTAAGCATGTTCTAATAATATTTACCAAGTTATTTAAGTAACAAAATATGATTCATAACACCTACATTATCAGTTTTGATTATTATTTACAAATCTGACCCGTTTGACTTTTTAATTAATTAGTTTGACCCGACAATTAACTAAGCAAACGAGAAAAGTAGGAGGTGCCCTTTTGAGGGATTAACACCTACCTAATTATGGTCACATAGCCACATTCGCCTCGAACAATGGCTGGACCATTTGGGTTTTAACCAAAGGTCAAAGTCTTTTTACGACAACTTTGAATTTTGGTCTTTAAACCTCTAAAAACTAAACTAGAGTGGCTAAGGACACTTACAAAGGGTCCTAGCTTGAATCTTTAGACTTAGAGGGAGTCTCCTTTATCAGGAATCTCCAAGCAAGGGTGAGAAGTGAAGATTTGAAGTGAGTAAAGAAAATGGAACACATGAAGTCATATTTTTAGTTGAAGGTGATGATCTAAGATTGAACCAGGTGTTAGGGAGTGTCCAAGATCATCACACGTGTCCTTGGTGGTTTTAAAAAACCATCAACAAGCTCCTGGTATCGAGTTCTATGTGTATAAGTCGGTTTATGGTAGAAACTTGCAGCTGTCCAAAATCTGTTGCCTAGTTACAGGCTTTACGGACCGTAAGTCTGACCCCTTACGGTCCATAACCGATATTGAAATGTATCGCCCAGGTACCCTCCTTACGGACCGTAAGCCTGGGTCCTTGCGGTCCGTAAGAGGTTGATCAGAAAAATGAAATCTTTCAAACTTGACACCTTTAGTCCTGCAACTTCTATAATCATCATTAATCATTTCCGAGAGCTTGTTTCAACATTATAAAATATCAGGTTTAGTAAAAGGTCACTCAGAGGCATAAATTAGCGTGTTGACACATTTAGTCCCTCCACATACGTATTTTCCATGATTGTCAAGTTTAGTCCTTCGGAATAAATCCGTTACATGGTTAGGGTTTAGGACACGTGTCTGTATATAATTGGACACGATTTTACGAGGTGTTACAATCAGGCTAATCCTAAACTTTCTTATCTTACTGCTGTTAAACGAGTTTTTAGATATCTTAAAGGCAGACCCCGGTTTGGCTTGTGGTATCCAAGAGATTCAAAATTTGACCTGTTTGCGTTTACTGATAGCAATTTTGGAGGAACTGACAGTGACAGGAAATCCACATCAGCTGTTTGTCAATTTTTGGGTGACATGATCATCTCTTGGCAATGCAAGAAATAGCAAACAGTGGCAATCTCCACAGATGAGGCAGAATATGTTGCTGCTTCTGCTTCTTGCTCATAGATGGTATGGATGCAACATTAATTGCAAGATTACGGTTTGACTTATCTCAACACTACTATTTACTGTGATAATGATGCTGCCATTCAAATTGTCAAAAACCCTGTCTTTCACTCCAAAACCAAGCACATTGATATTAAAGTCCATTTTATAAGAGACTGCTTTGACAGAGGTCTTATTAAACTGGAGCAAATCGACAAGATGCAAATGCTGCCAATTTGTTTACAAAACATATCAGCAGTTCAAAGTTCAAAGTGCTTGTGGATTTTCTGAAAATGATCTGATATACCAACTGAGCATGTTTTTGGTTTTCGTAGGTAAATGTGTTCATAAAGTTTTCTGTTCTTAGATAGTTTTTATTTATGCAAAAATTTAGGGGGAGAAAATTTAAAAAAAAATATATATATACAAAAACATTGAAAATTTTTGAAAAATACAAAAACATTGAAAAATTCGAAAAATACAAAAGAGACATTGCATGACATGGGAAATGAAATGAAATGAATTTTCACTATGTGGAACAGGGCTGACTCATGTAAGACCAGTATCGAAATAGTTTGACTCTAGAATGATATGTTGGTAGGCTCTATGCTTAAGGCTAGAAACTCTAGCTGCTTCTATACAGAACCTAAAATTAGTCTATGACCTCAGGAAAGAACGTCACTTGGAATTAGCTCATTTCTATTTGAATGCTTGAGTGATGTCCCGATACACACAATTTTGGTCTAGTTCTGAAATATTTTCTGAAAATGTCGTGTATCTCCTCTGTTTTGCGTGAGCAAAGACCTGGAGGTGCTAGGCAGCGTCAGCTTCTGTTTTGCGTGAGCAAAGACCTAGTTGTACGTTTGTCACGCTATAGATCTAATTACACTCGAAAGAGGCCCTCAAGTGCCCAAAAGAAACCCAAACACCTATATCAAACTGAGAAAACTCATTTGATCTGTACATTATATCCAATCTCGGCTTATGATCTATCCTGTTTCTCCTCTGTTCTCCTCTCAATCAAGTCCCAGTCTAGGTTTCAGAAATCTAGGACAGACTTGTGGAAATATGTGGTAGGGAAACTACTTGCATGATAGAGTGTGCTGATTATAGTTCTAGGATTTGATTAGTATTTGTTTGAGTGTTCATATTTACTATATCAAAAGCATGATAAAATTAATTACAGACAGTCATATGGAAAAGGTCTAGGGAGATGAGTTTAGGTGGACAAACATATTGGTAATCATTCGGATCACTTAGTAGTAGATCAGTGTTGATAAATGAAGTCTAGCCTGAAACACCGTGATTTAATCCCTGAGCAATAACTATATTTCCTTTTTTTTTTTTTGTAAATAATTATTAGATATTATTTATTTTTGTTTTATAGGTCTCAGTCTCGTAAAACGTGCTCGGGTTGGTGAGGATTATTAAAATGACCAAATGATTTTTGGTAAACTTGAGAAGAATTAAAATATGGTGATTCAAAATCATGAAATGGACTGAACCTGATTGCGAGTCACAATGATGGTTTCGGCCCAGGTCATTTCGAATTACGTGGGCCTGATTTGGTTTGACTAAGGCCCAGCACATGATGGCTAGTGATACATAATGAGGTTCCGACTCGAAACCTCGGTTCCACTCGAATCCTCTCATTTGATTTTGAATTTTTCTCTCATATTCTATCTCAAAATCTCCGGTTCCGACTGACAGACAACAATTAATTCAAGGTAATCTCGATTGAATATTGGGTTTTTGTTTAAAGATTAGATGAAGATTTGAAGAAATTTATTAAGATTTGAAGATCATTGTGAACCCTAATTATCTTCGTAATTTGGTCATCAGCATGATTATTGGGCGTTTATGGATTTTGATCCATATTAACTATTGATGCTGAGAAGAAGGATGTTTATGAGGTTCCAACAGAGGTTGCGAGTGAAGACACTTCAAAGGACTCGAGACTTATCCGGTTGCAAGTCGAAATTCGTTTGGTTCCGACTCAAAACTTGACTTGAAACCTTGATATTTCGACTGATGTTTCCAAGTCGAAATCTCTTGGTTCCGACTCGAGATCTCGACTGTTTTTCTTAAAATATTATTATTTTTGTCCACTCGCAACCTAGTCTGATTATGTGGTCTTGACTGATTTGTTCATGTTGATTTTTTGACCATTGATATTTAACTTAGTTAAGTTTTTGAATTAACTGATTTAGATGGTCAATTAAGTGATTGAAAATTTCTATACTTGACTTGATTCGTTTTGTGAAGAATCATGGAGTTAAAAGTTATTTCATGCTATAATCAAGCTGGATATTTATCGTCACCACCCGAAAAGCACAAAAAGATGTTTGCTTCATTGATCAACGGTCTAAATAACTACAAGATCGTTCACGCTCTCAGAGAAAACCCCGTTGTCTATGAAGGCTTAATCTTGGATTTCTGAAAGACGACAAAGTTTGAAGCACAGGGAGGTGAAGGAAAGGGATCGATAGAAGCCATTATACAACAAAATAATATTGTTATTACAGAGCAAATCATTTGGGAAGTTTTGCTTTTTGGTGATAAAGAGACAGAACCAATCAACCACGATTCTGAAGTTATTAAAGCTGTATTGCCACGATTATATTATAAAGGATCCTACCCTCCTCTGCTAAAGAAGTTTGTTCATCCATATTGGTGTTTACTAATGCACATGTTCATCATGTGCATGACTGAGAACATAGGAGGAACCGATCAACTAAACATTACTCAGTCTGCAGTATTTATCTCGCTGATTACAAAGCAAGACTACAACTACTCGAAGTACGTGTTTGAAGGGATGAAGAGAAACATTACTAGATTACGAAAGGATAAGTTCATGATGTATCCAAGATTTTTACAAATTATTTTGAATGCTCGGTATCCTGATCTAGTGAACAGTGGAAATACGCTGGAATTGAAATCAATGGGACCAACTTGCTTTAGAACATTGGCACCAAAGAAGAATTCAATTGATTAGTTTGAAGGAAAGATACCGTTAGAAAAGTTTGGCCACTTTCCCGAAACTGAAGATGTGGCAGCTGAACCAACCAATCAACCACGATTCTGAAGTTATTAAAGCTGTATTGCCACGATTAAATTATAAAGGATCCTACCCTCCTCTGCTAAAGAAGTTTGTTCATCCATATTGGTGTTTACTAATGCACATGTTCATCATGTGCATGACTGAGAACATAGGAGGAACCGATCAACTAAACATTACTCAGTCTGCAGTATTTATCTCGCTGATTACAAAGCAAGACTACAACTACTCGAAGTACGTGTTTGAAGGGATGAAGAGAAACATTACTAGATTACGAAAGGATAAGTTCATGATGTATCCAAGATTTTTACAAATTATTTTGAATGCTCGGTATCCTGATCTAGTGAACAGTGGAAATACGCTGGAATTGAAATCAATGGGACCAACTTGCTTTAGAACATTGGCACCAAAGAAGAATTCAATTGATTAGTTTGAAGGAAAGATACCGTTAGAAAAGTTTGGCCACTTTCCCGAAAATGAAGATGTGGCAGCTGAACCTATGAATGCTCCAGTGAATGTTCCGATAAATGCTGAGATTGCTAAAGAACATAATGTTCAGATAGTCGATGTGGAAGAGCCGGAGACAGAGTTTCAGAATCTAGTCTTTGACGATGAAGGCATTATGGTTAGTAATGATGGAGATGATGTGTTTCCTCCTGAAGCTGGAGTTAGTGCGACCGTGTCAATTGTTCCACCGGTGATTAGTGCAGAAAATCTGGCTTTGCTTCTAAAGTCAATTAACGAAAGGATTGGGAATCCTCCTCCTGATTCTTCGTTACAAAATCAGGAGCCAGTAACTGAAGACCCAAAGGAATCTGATTCTCAGCCGATAAAGCGGAGAAGAAGAGATCCTCGACCCGGAGTTTTTGTTGAACAAACCCAAGTTCAACCAGTTAATGATGAAGACGGTGATGGTTTATATGACTTCGATTTTGAAACTGCCAAAACAACGATAGAAACAACGTTCGATTTTGAAACCGCTGCAACTACAACAGAGACGACGTTTGATTTTGAAGCCACTGAGACGAGAATGGATGTGAGCTCGGAGTCTGCTGAAGTTTCAGTTTCTTTAGAGATTCCCATTAGTGTCTCTGATCCAATAGAAACCCCTATCACCATATCAAATCCGCTAGAAACTACTACTGTTGGAATTTCTTCTATTGCAGTGTATGATACTCCGTGCAGTTCTAGTGGTATAAGGCATGAAGAATCGGTGTTTACACGTTCAAAGTTGCCTTTTGCTGATGATTCAAGTGATGATGATGAGTTTATCAGTGTTCGGTAGTTAAAGAAGAGGATCGTGGTTCTTGAACAAGATTCTATTCATAAAGATGCAAAGATTATTTAGTTAGAAGACACAATTGTTCAGAAGAATCAGCATATTGATCAACTAGAAGGAGATGCTGGTTTGTTATTCTCTATTGTCTATGATCTACGTGGAAAGTTGGAGAAGAAATTTAGACAAGAGTTTGCTGATCCAACCGATACAGAATAATATGAGAAATCTGCAGAGGATAGAGCTCGAGCTTACGCCAAAGATGATGTTGAGCGAGCAACTGCTATGGATTTGTACTTCAGAACTTCAGTTGATAAAAGGAAAGATAAAGAGAAAGCCAAGAGGTTGAAACAGAAAAGGGAACTGGTAGTTGTGAAGAACAAAAATCTGAACCCTTCTGATCCTGATCTTCAAGCTACTCATCATCTGATGGATGTTGGTGATAGTCACAATGACAAGGTTGGAAATAAATCAGGGATTGTGAGTTGGGGTTTTGATCATGATCGAAAGATGTGGTGGATAAAGAGAAAGATAGGTCCAGTGGAATATGACTCAAAGCCCGGTCAGTTCCTGTCGTTAACATAGGTGGATTTGTCTATGCTTGCAAATGCACCGTATACTGATGACAAATCTAATGGTAGAGGATACTTGTTCTTTGAAAGGCTCAAGAGAGAGGTTGCAAGAGGATTTCTGTCTATGAAAACTGCAGAATCTATCTTGAAACCTGCTCCAAGAGTACGTGATCCTCGAACCAATAGGAGAACGAAGATTGTAGTTTGGCCGCCCACAGATAAAGAGAAGACGATACCATTAGCGAAGAAAATCCCAGAGGTTGGTCTGAAAAGGCTGCATTTCTGAGCATATGATAAGACTGTGGGATAGGCCATGATTGTGTGTGATGATGACGTGTAGTATAGATTAACTGATCCAGTTGATTTATTTTCAGTAAGTTTACAAGATTTGGAAGTGCTAGCACAGAACCGGATCCGATCTACTGAGAAGTACGAGATGATAGCTAAAGATGGATGGCAGCTGTTGCTGGTGCGATACAATTAAGGAAGAAAGGATTTGCAGTTTATAAAGATAAGGTTGGTGGCAGTGGAAGCAGTTGAAGATCGACGTGCCCCCTATGCTATAAACCTAGGGGGAGATTATTAGAACCTGAAGGTTTATACATAGTGGGTTAGTATAGTTAATTGGATTGGGCTTGTAACTATGTTTAGCTTAATGTTTTCGGTCGAAATCATGTGTAATGGGTCTTGGATTCGACTGAGCTAGTATAGGGGCTTTAGGCCCAAGTTGGTTAGTATATAAGTCAACCTTTAATGTTGTTTCAAGGTTGATCATATGTTCTCGATATCTAGGAGCCAGCCGAAACCACTTTTGAGTCTTGTATCAGTCATCTTCAGTCGGTGAATGCAAGATAAGCTTTCTGGTTCATAATTGTTTGTGGTTTGCATCTTGAATCAACTTGTGTTTGGATTCCACACAAACACGAGTTTGTGGTCGATATCATTGAAAGATCCTTTATGGGACTTACATAAGGGTCGTTTGTCTATCGCTGCTAATAAGGTTTTAAGGTTTAGAGGTTGTTTTGTTTATACTAAATTCATATTTACAAATTTTGAATTTCTAATTTGGTTTTTACTATGGGCTTTGTTTTCATGAGTGATTATAAAATTTTATAGATGGTGCTCAGGATTTTTACTTACATATATCACGAAATGTTTTTTAAGGAGGACGGTTTTCCCACCCGTTAAACATTGGACCCACTCAGATTTTATGTTTCATGATGGTGTTAATTGTAAAAGGTGAGATAAACCTACTACAACAAAGTTGAAAAGCGGTCATGTTTTGTTGATCCAAAATGAAAACACAAAGTCCTCCCACTAAACATTTGAATTTCCCCATTTATATAATTTTTAAATATATTATTTTCAATTATGAAGAGGTATGGTCCTAATTCCATGCACACATGGCAGGGACCACACCACTTTTTCCATCCAACATGGCACCTACATCAGCAGGTAAATCCAGAAGCTTCTAGAAGCTTCTGGAAGACGGCAAGGTGGCACCAAAGATGCTCCTTCCGACAAAAAGGACAACACGTGGCACCATTAATCGAGCACCATGTAAACCTGCGACAAATCTAGGGGCAGACCGACAGCAGCAGTACGATTTCTCCAGCATGGACAAATATCGGCGCGCCACGTGGAACACTATCCTGACCACAGCAGAGGAGACCAAGAGGATATTCCCCTTGGTCGGACAGCTGGTACCCGATAGCAGCTAGCAAGGTCGATCCTCCCTCCTTCACCCTCCGGCTATAAATAGGACCCTTTATCATTCAGGTTATCCATTCTGTTCACCTTGGATTTCACCTCTAACACACACTCTTTATTCCTCAGAACAGTACTGATTCTCACGCCGGAGCCCGGTTAAGAGGGAAACCCCCATATTCCCCTCTTAACGAGCTAACGGTTTGCTGTTTTGCAGGATTCCAGTCACAAGTGAGTAGAGAAGGAGATTGAACCCACGACCCACGTAAAAGACAATCCAGCAAGTTAACCATCGGCGTTAACCAGTGTTTCATCATTGGCGCCCACCGCATTTTTTGCAAACCACCTTCATCTCCTTTTTCTTCAAAAAGCTCTCTAAATGACTTAATCAAACCCTTCACCTCACGTGGATGGAGAAATGTCTTCCTTTGAACTGATTTCGGACACCGCTCACATCCAAAGGTATCAAGGGAATGAGACTATCCGAGAAGGGCAAGTAAACAATGAGATACCCGATATCTTTGGGAGCACTTCCAGAGTTATCCATCAAAGAACAAACAGAGCTACTTTTCAACCTCCACTCGGTGTAGTTAACCAAACACCCCCGGAAGTTTCAACACCAAACCATGGGGCTAGTCCTTCAGCACCATCGGGTCAAACGCAGATGAACTTCTCGGCACTCTTAGGCTACCTGAAGGAGAAACTCTGGCCTCCTGGTATGCCAAGCAGACAACATCTTTGAACCTTGTCTATGCGCAGTTAAGCGCACAGCAAGCTCTGCTCCAAGCACAAGCAAATCAGTCCGCTTTTGTCACTCCACCACAAACAGCACCAAATGCTCATATTCCTCAACAGATGCATGTGCGGAACCAACAACCTGATAAAACACCCAACATCAGAAGGCGAAGTGTGAACGATACACGTGACACGTACGGTGAAACCGAAAGCAATTATGTGCAACACACCCACCAGCAGAGAAAGGCAGTGCACAGTCGTTTAGGCCCGCACAACATAAACGACGAGTGGGATAGCTACAACGAAGAAGATGACACAACGTACAAGAGAGAAAGCACGGTGTTTAGCAGGTTACCACCAGAACACGAGGCGTACAAACCCCACAAGCGCGCGGGGTACAATCCAAATGCAGAACATGACTACTCGTTGAGCTATCGCCCAGAAGGCATAGCTGAAAAGTCTAAGTTCATCAGAGAGATCACAACAGCCGATATCGATAAGACAAAACTGCCACAAAATGTGGGCAAATACAATGGCTTAATAGATCCAGACGACCACCTCCAAGTCTTCAACGGCGCAGGATTAACAGGTGGTTAGACAATACCAACTTGGTGTCATCTTTTCGCACAAACCTTTGTCAGCGCGCAGCGCGTCTGGTTTTACAGTCTGCCAGCAGGAAGAATTAAATCATGGATCGATTTTCGAGACAAGTTCCTCGCGCATTTCTCCCAACAGCGCAGGCACACAAGGGATCCAGCTGACTGCTTAAACATATGGAGGAAAGATCACGAAAGCATAGAAGATTTCATTACTAGATATAACAAAGAATGCCTGGAAATTGGGGATGTAGGCGAGAAGATGATGCGCGCACACTTTATGAGGGCAGTAAAGTGCGATGACCTGATCAAACGATTGAAAGGAAGAGACGGAGGCCCCAAAGAATGGGACACCTTCATCGAAGCAGCAAAGACGATTGCGCGCACTGATAAACAATTGATCGACGATGACAGCCATCAATACAATTACAACCAAATGATCGGCGCAATAAGAAAGGCAAAGGCCAGTCATGGAAAACGTCTGGCTACAAAGAAAGAAGCCCGATAAGAGAAGATGAGCGCGCTACAATCAATCAGATCAGTCATCGCAAAGAGGTTAAGAGAGAAAACAGGGAAAAACAGTGGAAACCCTTGATAAAAACCCCTTCCGAGGTCCTGTCAACCGAGAACCACCAGTTCAAACCCCCTTTACAGATGCGAAACAAAAGGGGCCAAGACCCAAATCTTTTCTGCGAATTCCACAAAGATACAGGTCACTTGACCGACGACTGTTTCAGCCTAAAGCAAGAGATAGAAAGAGCTTTGAAAGATGGAAGGCTCACCCATCTGGTAAAGGGGGGAAAGCGTGACAATTGCCAGATTCAAAGAAGGGAAGAAGGCCCAGACAACAAAAAGCTTCGAAAGTTAGAAACTCACATGATCCAAGGGGGTCTACGAAGGTCGCGAAAGAACCATAACAAGCACGCCCAAGACGATTCTTGGCGTGAAAAACAAGTTGTTTTCCCTGTGGTAAGAGGAGGCCCAAGGGGGCGAAGACCCATAGTCATTTCTGGCGTGATCGGTCATTACCAGACTGACTACATTTTCATTGACCCAGGGAGCACCGCAGATATAATCTACGAACAATGCTTTAATCAATTCAACAAGGAGGATAAAGCACGCCTAGAACCAGTAGATTACTCACTAACTGGTTTCTACAACGAAGCCGTTTTTCCTCTCGGCCAGATATCATTCCCGGTGTTGCTCTCGGATGGAAGAAACTCAAGAACAGAAGAAGTTACTTTCATGGTGTTGCTAGCAAGTTCAAGACATGATATCCTTTTGGGAAGAGAGTCCCAAGGAGATTTTAGCATGATATGTTCAGGGCCGCATTCAGCTGTTGGGTTCCCAACAGACACAGGGATAGCAATAATTTACGCAAGCAAAGAGGTCCTCGCAACTGATGAGATCAGACCAGCAAAAGCGAGCAAATCCGCACCACGCGTAGAAGCTGAAAAGTGGATACTAAACAGCAAATATCCAGAACAAACTGTCAAGTTTGGGCCCAGCAACGTCAGATCTCACGTGCGCAGCGCTAAAAACGTTGTTATTTGAGAATATGGACGTGTTCGCCTGGACACTGGCCGATATGGTTGGCGTTCCACGGCACATAGCAGAACACAGACTCAATGTTTCTAAGAACGCTAAACCTGTGGTACATACGAAACGTCATCTGGGAGACATAAAGCACGATGCCATGCAAGAGTAGATCACCGAATTACTAAACGCTGGTATCATCAGAGAAGTTCGTTACCAAACCTGGGTAGCCAGCCCAGTGATGGTCCCTAAAGGAAATGGTGGTTGGCGAATGTGCATGGATTATAATGATTTAAACAAAGCATGCCCACGCGACTGTTATGCTTTACCAGAAATTGATGAGAAAATCGATTCATTGGCGTCGTTCAGATGGAAATGCTTCCTTGATTGTTATAAAGGATACCATCATGTGTAGATGGCCATCCAAGATGAGGATAAGACTGCATTCCGCACGCCAACAGGGTTGTATTGCTATACAAAAATGCCCTTTGGACTAAAGAATGCAGGAGCAACTTATCAGAGATTAATGAACGAAACATTCAGCGATGCAATCGGCAAATACATCGAGGTATACATGGATGACCTGGTCATCATGAGCAAGGAAGAGAGTATGATGTTGGTGAACATCCAAAATACGTTCGACACGTTGCGCGGAGTTAACATTAAACTGAACCCAACGAAATGTTCCTTTGGGATGGAAGAAGGAAAGTTCTTGGGCTTCATCGTCACGAAGGACGTGTTCAAGGTCAATCCGGAAAAAGTTCAAGCGATAGAACAGATGCCTTCACCATCAACGATAAAGGAAATGCAGAAGTTGGCAGGACGGTTAGCAGCCCTCAACCGTTTTCTCGCCAATCATGTAGCGAAATCCTTCCCATTTATCAAAATACGCCGCAACTATGTGAAGAAGAATCAGTTTCAATGGACGCCCGAAGCCGAGCACGCATTCCAAGAAATGAAAGACTGCCTCATACGGTTACCAACACTGACGGCACCAATGAAGGGCGAACCGCTGGTCATGTACCTTTCAGCATCAGAAAAAGCAGTAGGAGCAGTTCTACTCGTGGATCGACAAGGCATACAAACGCCAGTATACTACGTGTCTCGCACCCTGAACGACCCAGAAACAAGGTATGCCATAACAGAGAAACTGGTCCTCGCATTGATTCACGCGTCGAGACGATTGCGCAGGTATTTCGCCAACCACGTCATTCATATCATAACAAATTACAACATTGGCAACATCCTCGCATGACCTGAGATATCCGAAAGATTGGCAAAATGCCACAATGTGATTTTTAGGCCAATGCCAGCAATCAAGGGTCAACTATTGGAAGACTTCCTGACAGAAGTTCCAGATGACAAAGACAGAGAGTGCAAGGCAATGGAAAGAGCTGAAAGGCAGCATTCGAAAGAACCATGGCTACTGTATACAGATGGCACGTCTAACGAAGATAGCGCATGCGCATGACTTAGATTGGTAAGTCCAGAAAAACATGAGTTCACATACGCCATCCGGTTAGACTTCAAGAGCACAAATAATAAAGCCGAATATGAAGCTTTCCTTGCTGGTCTGAGGTTAGCAAATCAAGATGGGAGTCAAACACATAGAGGCGCATGTAGACTCCATGCTCGTGGCAAGGCAGATCAATGGCCAGTATGACACCAAAGGAGATGTGATGGCGCTATACCTAGACCAAGCAGAAACATTGCTACAAAACTTCAATTCCTACAAGGTGCACCACATTAACAGGAGCGAGAATAAACCAGCAGATGCAATAAATAAACTCGCGTCCACCAGCTTTCAGCACCTGGCCAAGGACGTACGCATTGAAGTTCTAAGCTACCCAACAGTACCGCTAAGGCAAGTGAGCGTCATCCAACTGGGAACAACATCTTGGATGACTCCGATCATCATGTATCTCCAGTGAGTACTACCTGAAAACAAAGCCAAAGCAAGGAAAATACAGTACAAGTCCGAGCACTACCAAATGGTTGACGGCATACTGTACCGGAAATCGTACATCGGACCATTACTGAGATGTGTCGATCCAGAAGATGCAAATTATTTGATTCGCGAATACATGAGGGTATCTGTGGCATTCATGCCGGACCCAGAATGGTGGTAGCGAAGGTAATAAACGCGGGTTACTACTGGCGCGGAATGCATCTAGATGCAGTCAAGGTTTTGAGAAGATGCAGCGGTTGTCAGAGACATGCTCCAAAAACAATGCGCCCAAAGAATGAGCTGGTCCCAGTAACAACGGCATGGCCGTTCCAGCAATGGGGGATAGATATGGTTGGTCCTTTTCCAGAAGCGCCAGGTGCAGTGAACTTTATCATAGTCGCAGTAGACTATTTCACGAAATGGGTGGAAGCAAAGGCGCTGGCATTAACCACATCTACTGTGGTGCGAAGGTTTATTTGGGAACAAATAATTTGTCGTTTCGCGCTGCCTCTGAGAATCATAACTGATAACGGAACAAATTTTGCCGCTGAAGATCTCCAAAATTGGTTCAAGGAGCTAAATATAGAACACACCTTTTCCTCAGTGGCACACCCGCAAGGAAAAGGTCAGGTCGAAGCAGTGAACATAAGTATTGTGGACTGTATCAAGGCCCGGTTGGGAACGCAGCAAAGAGGATGGGTTGACGAGTTGCCCAGCATACTGTGGGCCCATAGGACTATGCCAAAGACAAGTAACGGGGAAACACCGTTCAGTCTAGTCTATGGGTCGGAAGCCGTGATACCGGCAGAAATTGGCCTGCCATCTCCAAGGATGCTCTCCATGAATACGATTAACAATGAGGAAGAAAGAAGGTTGGACTTAGACCTTCTAGAAGAAAGAAGAGAAATGGCAGCAATCAACGAGGCAAAATATAAAACCAAGCTGGAAAAATATTATAATAGTAAGGTCATAATTTGAACTTTCAACCCCGGCGACTACGTCTTAAGAGACAACGAGGTGTCTAACGTCGAAAGACCGGGAAAACTAGCTCCCAAGTAGGAGGGACCTTATGTCATAGATGAAGTCCTCGGGAAAGGAGCGTACAAGCTACGCACACTCGAAAACAAAGAAGTCTTATTTTCTCAGAAACTAGCTCCCAAGTAGGGGACTTGGAATGCCCAGCAACTCAGAAAATGTTATACGTAGACGGTTATGAGTCTTATTTTCTCTTGTAATGAATGGCCGTCGGCCCAACACAGTTAACTCTAGTACAAGAAGTGTTGGCTATCTTATCTTGTATGAATTTCTGTTACAACTGCATATATTACTTCGGGCATACACGAAAACACCAATGGCTTAGACATAGGAAACGTTGTAGACCTCTAAGGCTCGTCACAACTAAGTGCACAGCCGGGTCAAAAAACACAACCAAAGCCTATCACGCCAAACACCACTTCGTGCCCATCTACACATGAAAGCATCGTAAACACGGTAAAACAAACATTGTAAGACCCACAAAAGCTGAGCACAACTGGGTCAACACAATAACCTATAAAACGAACACTTCGTATACACGAATCAAATTACGCGCGTAACGACAGAAATCACGTTGTAAAGTTCTTCCAAGCATAACATAATACAGTGTAAATCTAGGATGACTAACACAGCCTAACCTGTCTCAGCCATCATTCATTCGCGATACCTAATCAAAGTAATTACACATGCACATATTGTAACGACAACAAAATCCACAACAAATAAAAACCAGAAATCCACAGTTAGCATAAAACATATAAAATGTACCAAGATACTAACAAATAGAGCAACAGAAAGTAAATTGTTCACAAGCATCAGAAACAGGAAATTGTCAATCAATTACAAGGCATACAAGCCCATACGCGGCATACAAGCCGGAAAACGTCAGTCCTGGCGACTGGGCCCCGCACCCCCACCTTGTGGATCTTCATCACCAAGAGCCCTTTTCAGCAGCGCAATCCCGTCAGGTTTTCGCGATAATTTTCCAACAGCCTTGACAATAGCGAATTCAAGAGACTCGAACACCTCTCGCTTCTCAGCATAACGAGCAGCACAATCAGTTTTATATAAGTCAAAGCTCTTCAATGCTTCTTTTTCCTCAACAGCTGATCTTCCTTCAGTATAACCCTCCTTACGCCCATGATCATAGGCGGCTTCACCAAGTTCATACATGTATTTGGCAAGCTGCTTAGACCCAGCGACACGTTCAGAAATCTGAAGGAAGTAATAGAAAAGTGAGAGAAGTAACAACGACCAACTAAAAGAAAGCAAACACAAAGAAAATTACCAAAGGCACTGCACGCGCAATCAGCCACTTGCAGTCAGCGGAAATCTCCTCAACCAAGATCTCAGCAGCAAACTTCTCCAACTTGGCCATGCGTTGGATGTATTCCTGCTCTCTTTTCTGGTGCGCGACTCGTTCCTCCTCAGCTTCATCACTTATCTTACTCTTCTCTCTCGACAACCTAACAATGGTATCGTGCTGGGTTTACATCTCCTTGTTTGTTCGTTCACAAGCAGCTTCCCAATCTTTCTGCTTGTTAGAATTTAACTGTTTTTCCTTGGCAAGCTTCTCCTCGGCATCAGCAACCCTCCATGCCAAACCCTTCTTCTCAGCATTGAATTTTTCTCTCTCTTCAGCAAACGCCTTCTTGGCAGTCTCAAATTCCAACGTGTCTTCCCCCATTAACTGCCATTCCCACGCAATCTCCTGGGAGGTAGCAAAGAAATTGACCCCAGCATGGATGTGATCGTCCAAGAGATCCATCCGATTGCGTTTCTTTTGAAACAATCTTCAGCAGGGGGGGGGAAGGATAGAGAAAAGAACTCACGGCAGTTAGCGAGCTCGGTCTTCCGAGAACCTTGAGTCAAGTTCCATCGGGGGGCATGGGAGATCAGCACAAGCAGGATTGTGGGTATCCCAAGACCCACCCTGAACATTCTCGTACTCTGGGATATGAGGAGTCCCAGAGGCGCCACCTTCTCCAGAGCCCTGGACAACCCTGGTGTAAATGGTATGGTGGGGAGTAGCCTCACTTGATTCTACGTCAATATCTGCATCACGACCACCATCGCCACCATCACCACCATTAGCACCTGCACCACCACCCTCTCCAACCTCCTCATCCTCCACTTCATCTTCTTTCCTTTTTCCCAGATCAACTTGCGGAGGAGACAAGCCAAAGTTCCTAGACGGCGGAAAGGTAGGGGGTAATCTCATAAATATCAAACTTACGAGCGCTCTTACCTGATTTCACACATGTGTCAAGAAAAGCATGATAGTCAAAAGGAAGAACGAAAAATAAAAAACAAGACATACAAACAAAAATTTCTTACCCTGAGAACCAGAAGCTGCATATATCTTCTCCAGAAGATTACCATGTTTTGCACTAAAAACACCCAGGTCAATCTCCGACTCTGAGGGTGCAGGGGGGTTCTCTTTCTGAAGCTTAGATTTTTTCGCCGCAAGCGCAGCGGCAGCCTGCTCGTCAAGTTCTTTCTTCTTCTCTTCAAGAACTTTCTTCTTTTTCATGATCTCCGTCAGAGTAGCATCGTCATCGGGATCACGTTCAACATGCTTATCTCCTACGTCTAAACCAGGGAGGGTGTCAGAGACGACAACATAGTCCAGAAGGCAGAGGTTAGAAGGTCGCTTACGAGGTGCCTCAGTCACAGGTTCCTCGCCCATCTTCTTCTTCTCAGACGTATCTACTTTTTTCTTCTTCCGGCTTTCAAGCTGTTCAGCAGCACCAGCGCGAACATCAACATCATCGCCAACATGATCGTTTACAGGCTCGTGCATAGCCTCTTACGACGGACCTGCACGCGGGGAACGAGGGATTAGACCTTCATGTGATCTATCAGAACCCTCACTCGAAAGGACGATAACCTCCTCTCGAGTAGGACTAAGTGCATCGTCAACATCATCCCCACCATCTTTCCCTAAAACGGTGTTAGCATGAGCAGCAAAGCTTTCGCCGGTAGGGTGCAAGAAGCGATCTCTTATCTGATCCAACCAAACAGGCCTCCCCTCAGGCAAATATGCAACGACCATAGCTCCACCGGCTTTGGGATCAAGCACGTTCATCAAACTATACCCAACTGAAAAGTACAACAAACATGAGGGAGTACATGACAAATAAAAGAAGAATATAACAATAAATCAAAAACAACAATACCTTTCCCTTGGTAACCGTAGACAGGAACCCCCCTAGGGTTCTGAGGGGCCCACAACATACTCATCCCAGCAGCAACCAGTACCCTCTCCTCAAGCTGGGCGATAGAAGTAACCTTCCGAGTCAGCACCTTGTACTACTCCTGCTGAACAAAGTCTATAGACACATTCACACGAGGAACTCCTTCACTCTCTGCCCGATAATGCATATCGATGGGAATGACTCCTCGACGAATATAGAAAAACGTTTGCTTCCAATCATGCAGACTCTTCGGTGGGTTAGTACTACAGGGACTAACCCCACCGGTTCGACAATTGAAGGAGTAGAAGCCACTAGTATAACTCACAAAATAAAACACGTTAAACATCTCGAAAGTTGGCTCAATGCAATTGGCCCTACATATGAACTCAAAGTGAGTATGCCGGGGCAACCCTAGGGCTTATCTGAGAGATATGTAGCCCATAGTTTGTCAAAACTTCTCTAGTAAACTTTGTCATAGGAAGACGAAAATTACCCTCCTGGAAGTAAGCAGCATACAATGCTATATAGCCCGGAGGAGCATCCAAAGCAGTAGAATTCGGGGTTGGAAATTGAGCACCCCACTCCGATCAAAATCCCATATCACGAACCAGATTCAGGAATTCCTCCTCCTTCCAACTAATCTCTGCACGATCCGGACCGGGAGGATTCCGGGGTTTATACTTCCTCTTCCTCGAAGGATTCGCTCCAGTAGACATAACTAGGTAAGATGGAAGGAAGAATTTGAGGATAAGAAGGACGAGATAAGCGAAGAAAGAGGAGAGAAAAATGGAGTTTGAATTTCAAAAGTGAAGGAAAAAAAGAAGAATCGCCATTGATGTGCGTGAAGTGTTATATATATTAGGTGTATATTTTAAGCCCCTTTAACACTTATTTTAGCCAAGTTTTAAATTTATAAAACATGATATTATACTAACACTAAACACACATATGGGCAAGTGCACCCATCGTGAGCGTAGTATAGCGTTGGTAAGATACTGAGGTCGTCCAAGGACACAAGAGCTTTTAGTACCGGTTTATCCTCAACGTCTAATCAAAGTAAAAAGTTTAGAAAAATGTTTTTAAGCTAAGAAAAATAAAAAACTAACTAAAATGCTGAAAATAAAAATAAAAGAAAAAAAACAGATAGACAAGATGAATCACTTGGTTCCGACTCGTATCTAGTATAACCTTTGATTATTTCCGCACTTTTGCACATAATTAAGAGATTATCTTAGTTATTGTAGTAGGCCCCTCTTTTGAAGGTGACGTTACCCTCACCCCAGTAGTTTGAGTCAGCAAGGATACAATCCTAAAAGGGTGGATTATTGGAAGATAATTAATTAAGTTATTAATGCAATATTGTGGTAGGCCCCGCTTTTGGCGGTGACGTTACCCTCGGCTAAGTAGTCTGAGTCAGCAGGGATACAGTCCTAAATAGCCGGGTTATAGTATTAATAGTAGTTAACTTATGAGGGGATCAAAGAGTTTGGACCCCCGCCATCCAATACCGTGAAGTATTGAAGGAGGTCCTACTAAATTTGACCCAGGTCCATTGCAGGACCTCTAAACGCTGAACAATGGCAAGACCTTTACCAAACCGTTCCCTTAACCCCCGACTAGGTAGCCAACATACCTCCATATAGACCGTGGAGATATGAATGGTGAAAATCTTTTATTTTATATAGACAGTAAAATAATGCCAAGACACCACGGACAAACGATAAGGAAAGATCACCTTCAACATAAGTAACTAGTTATTAAAGTCATTAATACAAAACCAAATAAAAAGTGCAAAAGATTAGAAATAAAAAGTATTAAACTAGACACTTTGTCTTCACCAAGTGATGTAAGAGACTTAGGCAAACATGGCCTTGATTGCCAAGAACTCTTACGATCAATCTTGGATCCCGAGACGACTCACACACTCTATGATGGACAATGGATGATGGTGGTGGATGATGGTGTTATAGTGGTGGTGGGTGGTGGGTGAAGTGTGAGAGAGGTGGTGTGCCAAGGGATGAGTTGAAATGAAACCAAGCACTCCTATTTATAGGCTGAACAGAAGGCTGGGCACGGCCCCGTGTCCGCTGGACACGCCCCCGTGCCTGTCTGACACTCTCTCTCTTCATTAATTGTAATTCACAATTATAATTAATGCGCCTGCTGTACTTTCGCCACGCCCCCGTGTTCACTGGACACGGCCCGTGGTGGGCAATAGAAGCTTCTATAGGTTTGTCTTTTCTGCTGCTTCTTGGGCACGGCCCCGTGCTGGCTGAGCACGGGGCGTGTTCAGTCTTCTGTCTTCTCTATTTTGCTTGGGAAGATGTCGTTGAGGGGTCGGGCAGTCCACTTATGTTCCTTTTCTTGTATTTATGTTAGATTTAGCTGTCTTTTTGCTTCTTTTGTGAATTTGAGCTCATTTAATCCTGAAAATACAAAAGGAAGACAAAAACACTCTTTCCTCATTTGATGTAATTTATATGTTGCATTTTACACACATCAGCCATCTATTTATACCCATCGCATTAAATGCGATGGGTAGTGGATCGCCAGGAAGATAGACGGTCAGCTAATGGGGAGAAGGCACGTCATAGGAGAGATAAACCGTCACCTTACTTTTGGGGACATGCGCGGCACAAGTCTGACACCCTGGCAAAAAAAGTAACTGACACATCTAAAAAGGCGACTGTTCACCTCCGAAAAGACAGCGACATCAGACGACACGCCAGTCATGTCAGTTGTCTTCATCCAAAGAAAGGAAAGTTCCTTCAGAAGAAACCACCATACGCCATGCGCCGTGCGTCCACATGGCTCAACCTTGCAAGGTTACCGTCATACGCCATGCGTCCACTTAGCTCAACCTTGCAAGGTTACCGTCATACGCCATGCGTTGTGCGTCCACTTGGCTCAACTTTGCAAGGTTACCATCATACGCCATGCGTCGTGCGTCCACTTGGCTCAACTTTGCAAGGTTACCATCATACGCCATGCGTCGTGCGTCCACTTGGCTCAACTTTGCAAGATTACCATCATACTTCGTACGCCGTGCGCTATTTCGGCTGAACTTTGCAAGGTTGCCATCATGCGTCGTGCACCCTTTTGGCTCAATTTCGGAAGGTAACTACCATGCGCCTTAAAAAGAAAAAGCAACCACTACCCTTATAAGTCCAGAATCCCTCCTAGACGATCAACTCAACTAGAAGACGCACTGGACTGGGGGGACTTGAAGAGGTATGGTCCCAATTCCATGCACACATGGCAGGGACCACACCACTTTTTCCATCCAACATGGCTCCTACATCAGCAGGTAAATCCAGAAGCTTCTAGAAGCTTCTGGAAGACGTTAAGGTGGCACCAAAGATGCTCCTTCCGACAAAAAGGACAACACGTGGCACCATTAATCGAGCGTCATGTAAAACTTTGACAAATCTAGGGGCAGACCGACAGCAGCAGTACGATTTCTCCAGCATGGACAAATATCGGCGCGCCACGTGGAACACTATCCTGACCACATCAGAGGAGACCAAGAGGATATTCCCCTTGGTCGGTCAGCTGGCGCCCGATAGCAGCTGGCAAGGTCGATCCTCCCTCCTTCACCCTTCGGCTATAAATAGGACCCTTCATCATTCAGGTTATCCATTCTGTTCACCTTGCATTTAACCTCTAACACACACTCTTTATTCCTCAGAACAATACTTATTCTCACGCCGGAGCCCGGTTAAGAGGGAAACCCCCATATTCCCCTCTTAACGAGCTAACGGTTTGCTGTTTTGCAGGATTCCAGTCACAAGTGAGTAGAGAAGGAGATTGAACCCACGTAATAGACAATCCAGCTAGTTAACCATCGGTGTTTCATCAAATTATGTAGTATTTAAACTTAATTTATTATATGTCAATTTGTACGATACCAAAAAATAAATAGGATTCGGAGAATACAAGTATGAAAGGAAGTTGAAAATATGTTATTGAAAGATGAAATGTTCGGTGATATTGATGAATATGCATCTAAACCTCTCATCAATGCTTTTCAATTTTTTACCACGTGTCACGATACACTACTAGAAGAACAATTTGACATAAGAAAATATGTTATTGAAAGATGAAATGTTCGGTGATATCGGTGATATTGATGAATATGCATCTAAACCTCTCATCAAACCTTTTTTTTTTCGAGTAACAGTTATCTATGTACATGTGCATATGCATAATTACTTCGACAAATTCCGTAATACGTCATCAGTAATAGACAATTGCACTTAATTTACAATATCTTCCATAATACACTACTTTTTACATTACCAATATTCAAAATGCACATGTGCATCATTATCTATAACCATGATATAACGTGTTTTGTTACAAAAGTTTGTGATTTTGAATGGAGAAGTAGGCCCATATACATGTTTTTTGGTTAGTTATATCTAGTGGTTGATGGTTTGGTTATAGTTGTTAATTTATGATGTAATATGTTGATTGGATGGTATAAATGGTGTTGATATACATGTAATAAATTGAAAATATTGGTAATGGTATTGTATTATGAATGATAGGGGGTAATGGTATTGTATTATGGATGGTAGAAGGTAATGGTAGTGTATTATGGATGGCATGATAGATGAAAGGGAAAGTGTATTCAAAGTAGTGTACCAAAACACCTTATTTCATATTGATGCATATAGATGCACATGTGCATTTCTAATATTTGTAATGTAAAAAGTAGTGTATTACATATGGTAGTGTAAATGAAAGTACAATTGTCTAATATTTGTAATGAATTACGGAATTTGTCAAAAAAATGACAAAAATGCACGTGTGCATGTTTGTGTATTATGGATGGAATGATAGATGAAAGAGAAAGTAGTGTACCTACACACCTTATTTCATGTTGATACATATAGATGCACATGTGCATTTTTAATATTGTTAACGTAAAAATTAGTGTATTACACGTGTTAGTGTAAATGAAAGTGCAATTGTCTAACATTGGTAATGAAATACGGAATTTGTTAAAGAAATAATACAACTGCACATGTGCATGAATAACTGTTACTCGGAATTTTTTTTTTTTTTTGAAAAAAAAAATTATTTTTTTTATAAAAAAAATATAGCGATTTTTCTAAAAAAAAAAAAAAATTTGGGTGTTCTTTAGATTTTTTAGCTATTACTGTTTGTGTTCACACTGGTTCTCGCAATAAAGGGTGGTTGCTAACGGATCATTCTCCTATATATATATATATATATAGGTAAAGAGTACTGTACAATATTGCTTATCGTACATTACGTACGCTTCAATCTCAGCCGTCAGATCATCTTCCCGCATTTTAAAATCGCATGTTGTTTTTTTTATAACAATTTCGCATGTGATGTTTTTTTATGAATTCGCATGTTGTTTTTTTGTACCAATTTCGCATGTGATAATTTTGATGAAATAGCATGTTGTTTTTTTAATAACAATTTCGCATGTGGTAATTTTGATGAAATCGCATGTGTATAATCTGTATGTGTGTTACTGTTCATCTTCTTCGATTGCTGGTCGAGCATTGTCAGTCTTCTTCCGTTTGACCCTTACAACTCCCAAATTAGTAGTTCTTATTATCGATATCGCACCAAAAGGAACGAAGGAGGTTGGGGAAGAAGAATTTCAGGTTTTTGAATTTGATTTAGGGTTTGATTTTGAACTATCATCGGTCAATTACAGAAATTTATGACCTCGCAATGACGTTTTTAACCTTCCTGGTATGATTTAGATATATTAAAATGATTAATTTAATCATTTAAATTAGTTTCGCCCGCGTTTGATCGATTGAAGATCGTACGGCTGAGGGCATCGCGTACATAATGTAGGATAAGAGGTATTGTACGTTAACCGGCCTCTATATATATATATATATAGGGAGAAGATCATGCGAGAACCACCTCTTATTGTGAGAACCGCGAGAACCAATGTGAACACACCAAAAATGCCTAAAAATAGCTAAAAATCACACAAAATTTTTTTTTTGATTTTTTTAATATTTTTTAGGTTAAAATCGCTACTTTTCGAAGCCAAATTTTTTTTTTTTTTTTTAATTTTTAGCATTTTAGCTTGGGGGGGGGGGGGGGTTAGGTTTTTTTTAGCTTGGGGGGAGGGGGGGGTTTAGGTTTTTTTTTTTGGGGGGGTGGGGGTTAGGTTTTTTTAGGTTTTTTAGCTATTTTAGGTTGTGTTCACATTGGTTCTCAAGGTTCTCACAATAAGGGTGGTTCTCGCATGAGCCCCTCCCTATATATATATATATATATATATATAAAAGAATGATTATATTAAGAAGAGTATAATATTTCGTTAATTTGATCATATTAACGTATTAAATAATTATATTTATAAAAATTAGCAACAATAATTATAATTTCTAGAATTGTTAAGAAAATATATAAATATACAAAGACGTATAAAATAAACCTGCCTGTACTTAAAAGTTTAATGATCAGTTTATTTTATTTCTTTTAGGATAGCAACTCACACACTCATCTAGTGTATTCTTAATTCTACTCTACAGTTCACAACGAAATTCAATCCTTCTACTTCCTTGAAAGGGCCATTATTTAACATACCAATATATTATCACGCTAAATATTTCATTTCTTCATCAAAGGAATTCAAGTTGAGATTTCATATTTTTAAGTGTAAACTGTTGCTACGTTTTTACTAAACACCTTTTTCTACACAATTAATTAAACACAAAAAAAAAGTGTGTATGTTTAGCATACATATATACATATATCTATGTTTGGATATATATACATTTATAAGTGTATGCATGATAATATATAAAACACATAGGTTCAACCTTTAACTCCAAACAATGATCACGAGTTCGAAATTCTCTCCCTTTATTCTCTATCAGTACCCCTGTCTTATGGCTTATTTCCCCACTTTGTAATTTGACAGATATATCCTCACTACCCCTAAAACAAACACAAATACATTAATCAATTCACAACACTATAGAAATTAAAATTGAAGAAAATGGTATAAATGTATGGTTATTGTATCCCTTAGAAAATGAACTTAGTTGGATTTAATGTTTATTTATATAATGTATACATGTGTAACTAAACAATAGAATTTTTTTTAAATGAACAAATAGTCTTATAGTTCTTTTATGTATAAAATTTTAAAAACATATATATGAACATATTAGTTTAATATTTTTAATGTATATATATATATATGTATAGGTAGAGGATCCTGTAAAAAAGGCCTAAAGTGTGAGAAAGGTAAGAAAGAATCTCAACCATTAGATCTTTTGATCTAATGGTTGAGATCTATATGGACCAAAATGTAAAATATTTTCCTTAATTGGGACTGAATTGAAAATTATAGGGGTAATAAAGTCTTTATATCCATTCAAAATAGGAAACTGTAAATCAAAATTCCTATAATTCCGATCTCTCTCTCCAATTGAGCGTACAGATTCTCTCTCTTTCAACAATTTCAAAACCCTAATGCCGCTAAACCTCCATATCGATCGAACAGCGGCGACGACGAGCGGCAGCGGCGACGGCGAGCGGCAGCGGCGACGGCGAGTGACGAGCGGTGACGGCGAGCGGCAGCGACAGCGGCGACGGCGAGCGGGCAGCGGCAGTGGTTGTGCGGATCGGCAGCGGTGGTGCAGCAGTGGTGGTGCCGGAAGTGCCAGTGGTGGTGCCGGAAGTGGAGAAGATGATACAGAGGTGTTTTTTTTATTTACTGCTGAGTTGTGTTATTTTTGTGCTGAATGGTGTTATTTTTGTACTGAATGGTGTTGTTTTTGTACTGAATGGTTTTTTTTATCTACTGCTGAATGGTGTTATTTTTGTGCTGAATGGTGTTTTTTTTGTACTGAATGGTGTTATTTTTGTACTGAATGATGTTTTTTTATTTACTGCTGAATGGTGTTATTTTTGTGCTGAATGGTGTTATTTTTGTACTGAATTGTGTTATATTCTTGTACTGAATGGTGTTTTTTTATTTACTGCTGAATGGTGTTATTTTTGTGCTGAATGGTGTTATATTTTCAAAATTGTGTTATATTTAAAACACCATGTATGAACATACTCTGAATGGTGTTATATATATATGGACGGTTATAAGTCCTAAAATCCAGGTTTTTCTCTCTCGAAATCCTTAAATCAAGGATTACCATATTTGAATTTGTTAATGCATTTACAATCCTACCCTTTTCAATTAATTTTAATCTAATGGTTGAGATTCTTTCTTACCTTTCTCACACTTTTGGTCTTTTTTACAATAACTCCACCCTGTATATATATATATATAGGGAGAAGATTATGCGAGAACCACCTCTTATTGTGAGAACCGCGAGAACCAATGTGAACACACCAAAAATGCCTAAAAATAGCTAAAAATCACACACAAAATTTTTTTTTTGATTTTTTTAATATTAAAATTTTTTTTTTTTTGCTTCGAAAAGTAGCGATTTTAACCTTAAAAATATTAAAAAAATCAAAAAAAAAATTTCGGATTTTTTTTTTATTTTTTTAGATTTTTTTTAGCTTTTTTTAGGTTTTTTGGGGGTTTAGTTTTTAGCATTTTAGCTTGGGGGGGGGGGGGGGGTGGGGGGGTTTAGGTTTTTGGGGGGTGGGGGAGGGGGGGTGGGGTTAGGTTTTTTTTAGGTTTTTTTTAGCTTGGGGGGGGGGGGTTAGGTTTTTTTAGCTATTTTAGGTTGTGTTCACATTGGTTCTCGCGGTTCTCACAATAAGGGTGGTTCTCGCATGAGCCCCTCCCTATATATATATATATAGGGCCAGGATCATTTCAGATATATAAACCAAACATATTAAATATAAAAAAGTACGAACATTACAAAAAAAAAATAATAAATGACGTGTTGTTGCAATTCGTATATAATATTATGAAAAAAAGAAAATAAAAGAAATACCATATATGATTGGTGACCAACTAGCTTGGAACCTTAAAGCAAACTTGAATAACCAAAATGTGTGAATAACCTGATTAGAACAATATCATTAAACTTGAATAACCTATTTTGAATTAATAGCATTGTTAATTTTATCTCATTTTTCCTTATTACAATAAGCTTAAATGCATTATCTGAGGAGATCCATACAAGAAGAGATTTTTAGCGATATTTTCTAAAGATATGACTCCAAAACCAAGCATTTTAGGTATCATGTATATCATCTTCGCAAGTAATTTGTAGCCATTTGTTAGATAAGCCCAGTTTTGTCCGACTACGAACAACCGAAAACATCTCATTCGACTTATAGAATACGTTTATAACATCAACGTTATGGGTCAGCTATTCGAAATATATGTTGATACATATTCCATATTTTCTTGGAAACTATTGTAAACAAAAGGGTAAATTTGGAATTTTACAGAAGTTCCAACCAAAATAAAGATCTTTTTCAGGGAGATTTTTGGTTTTTTACTCCACAGAGAGTATAAGACTGTCATGTGTATGTAGCAAACAAAATGATCATTTTGACTGGTTGCTCAAATACCCTCTTTAAAAAGCTTGAGATTGATGCCACAAAGCAAGAATAAACAATTCAAGAAAGAACTAAAAAATGGTGTCAAGGGAGCACAAGAAGGCTGCACTGCATGAGAAGCTGCAACTTCTTCGATCAATTACTAACTCTCATGCAGTAATTTCCATTCATTCTTTCTTCTTTCTTTTCATTCGATTAAACCTCCTTATTTTGCCCAAACTGGCTAGATTTTCAAATGATTGCAACTCACTCAAAATAACTTATTAGTTTTGGGTTTAAAAATGTTCAAGTTTTACACTTTTCTATCATGAGTTTTCTTGATGATTCATGATCAATCTTGAAGACATGAATCACCATCATTTTAATCAACCTCATGACTTCAAACCCAAATTTTTGTTATTACAATCACCTCTAAATAGTCTTGGATTAAGGCCGGTTTCGAAGTCCAAGTGGCGTACTATTACGAAATTTCATCCTTTTTAAGTGATCCACCTAGAAAATCAAATTTGGGTTCTTTTGATTTATCTTTATAATAATTATGAATGATTCATTAAACAAATGTGCAGAAGGAAGATACGTCGATCATAGTTGATGCGTCAAAGTACATAAAAGAGCTTAAACAGAAAATAGATATACTGAATCAAGACATAGCTCGAAGCTCGAGTTACCAGAACTCATGGCCTATGGTATATATATGTATATTGCCATAGTTGTTTTTTCTTTGGATTTATATTGTTTTTTTGGGTAAACTGTATTTGTGTTTTACTCAGGTTACAGTAGAAACTTTAGAAAAGGGTATGCAAGTAAACGTGTATTCAGAAAGAAGCTGCCCAGGTCTACTTGTTTTTGTGTTGAAAGTGTTTGAAGACTTAAGTCTTAATGTTTTGGAAGCTAGGGTTTCTTGTACAGGCAGTTTTCAACTTGAAGCACTTGGAGTTGAGGTAATTACCTTTTTTTCGGTTTGCTTAACGGAAAACACACACACCCATCTAAAAATCAACTCTAAAATACACCTATATATTGTCCATTTAATGGGACTAAACGGGTACCACATTGTTAAGGATAAACTTGTGTCACTAGGCTAAGATGCCTGAAATTACCTTACCTTTATGACCAATGCTAAATCATATACTTTCATATTCCAGAAATTTAAGAAGGAAAATCATGGTTTTATTATTGAATATTTTTAAGTAAAGACTATTGTTACCTACCACCTTTAATAATTTTGAATAAAAAATTCGGTTATTGGATTTTAATAATCCTAACTTTCACCAGTTGACCGATAATAATCTCAACTTTAAAAATTCCCTTCAATAATCCTAACTTGTAAAAGTTTGACCCTCATTGATCATTTTCTAACATAGGTGCACTTAAACCAATTAAGGAGTCTCTAGGTGTAATTGAATATATTGAGGAGACCAAATTTGTATATGTTTGAAAAGGGTCAATGGCGGCCAAACTTTTACAAGTTGGGATTATTGGAGGGAATTGTTAAAGTTGGGATTATTATCGGCCAACAGGTGAAATTTAGGATTATTAAAATCCAATAACCCTAAAAAATTTGAGTAATATAAAAGGTTTTTCAAATAAGGAAGAAAAAGATAGAGAAACAATTGGTTATATCATTATTCTTAGTTTCATAAATGATCACCTTTGATGAAAAACAATCATCTCAGAATAAGTTAGGCCTTGTCATTGGTGTTTGAAGTACAATCGTGATGCCTTAGCGCCTCATAATTTTGGCTTCGTTTAGTGTATATCGCAAGCCTTCGGGTAAACAAACACCCGTAAGTGAGAAAGCAATTATAAACATCCTTGCCATAATGTATGTCATCTCAAATATTAACCTTAGGTTATTATTGTCTCATTTATATCTCGAATACAAAAGGTGGTTTATAATTTAACGTTCTCTGATTTACAAAAGATGATTTATAATTTTAACGTTTTAGCATCAACCTGACCACCAATCATTCTTACAGAGAGAAGAAAATGGAGAAACCATCGACACTCGTATGGTGAAACAAGCTGTCTTACAAGCAATTGAAGACTGGAGCGAAAGCAACAATCAAGAGTACTAAATAATGCATTTTCGCCGAGTTAAGCTTTAATATTTTTTTCTGTATTCTTCGATTTGGTTTCTCTGTTATACATGATTTCAAGTCGGAGGAAGTAGCTAGCTAGCCTTCAAGAATCATCGATTGAAACAAAGTATCTTGGGATCGATAAAATTATTCCCATGTAATGTTTAAAGGCGGTTAACCGCGAGACTCTATAAAAAATGTAATCTTTATGGCTCAAAATCTTTTTTCTTAAAATGCAAGTTGCAAAAATTTCTATCTATGGCATTCAGTCTACTCAATTTACCGAGTACATTTTTATTTTTATTTATTTATCTATTTATTTTTTATAAAGGGGACGATAAATGGACGATTTTATTGATAGAGAATGAAATAATACAAAAATTGTAGGCATTATCCAACTCTGAGAACTAAGAACATTTATGTATGTCCCTAAACAGGTTAACGTTTAATTCCTGCAAAAATGATGTTTGATCCTAGAGATATTGGAGTTTCAGGGTTAATTTGTAGGATCTTTATAAGAAAGTTCAACTCAAGGGGTCAAATTCAATTATCATATACATTCAAACCAAACAAAGCCCTCTGGTATGCCACATAGAAACTTGTTGCATCTCAAACACAGTACACTACAAGAAATTCATATTCCTACATATAATAATCCATCAAGAATGTGTAAGATATATTCTAAATCCTAAAACCCAATATCAGATTCTTTATGCTTCCTGATAAATGTCACTGCACACCAAATTAAACAAAGCCGGAATGGTTCAAGATCTATATATGTGTCTTGCTATTTTGCCAAAGATAATGATCGTATACATGGTATGGTAATATGTTATGGTTATAACTGTATAGGGACTTTAAATTACAAAGTCTCTATTTATTCAACAATTACATTCAAGTCTCTATGCTATTATGACGGTAACATAATATATCAGTTAATATGATCACTTTCTAATCACTAATTAAGTTCCTACGATCATTATATTTATTAATAAAAACGGTTGTGCTAAACATACATCCTCTCGTGATTTTCTTTAAATTGTATCCCTCCTCTGACTTGTCAAATCATCAATACTTCACTCTTTTTTTTTTTTTTTTTGAATGGCTAAACTTGCACACCATGGGGATTGAACCCATGACCTCCTACTATTCTACACCTTATCTAACTCACCAACACCACTGGGCTATTCCCAATGGATAATACTTCACTCTTTTAACATTAAAAGGAAATAGATATTCACTTAATTTGATGTATATTAAAGAGGGGTATGAGGGAAAATCATGGGGAAGGATACGTTTACCCAACCGCAACGTTAGAACATGCTGTGTCGTTGTAATGCTTGCCGCCACATGCTTGTAATATGTAAACAAAGACCTTCATGTATACTGTTTATATACAAACATTTTAGCCCAAGAGTTAAAAACCTACATTTATCCCCTCTAACGCTAGTTTCTCTTTCATACAACTTCTCCCACCACATATATTTCTCTAAAAAGTTCCCTATCGACGTACCGATTCATAGGCCTTTACCACTATATTTTTTGATACACCACCATTTTTATCGGGTTCATATCTAAGTCACGATCAAACCAACACAAAAACCGATCCTATTATAGATTATGCGCACGTTCGTCAGACACCACACAACCGTCATTTTTTTGTAGTTCCTGACCACTCGACGACGTTTCTATCAACACTGTCGCCATATTTGCATTCCTCGACCAATTCCATGTTGCACCTACTGCCGACCACCACCATTAGTCACGCCACAGTTCGTTTACGAGCCGCTAGGACCGATGTTAATCAATTGTCTTGTTGTTGTCCATTGAGTTGATTCGCTTCTTAGCCAACTCGATCGAGTATCTATTGTTTGTCTTTTACCTATTTTGTTTCTTCCCCATTTGAAAAAAAAAAGTATATATTAATTTTCAATATATTTTATGTTTCAAAATAGTTTTTGTTATGACAAGTTCATAACCACAAAGGCTCATATACTAGTTAACTCATCAACAACACATATGGCTCCACACTTTCACGACGGGCATCATTGGTCCCCACCGGATTTATAATCTTGTGATCTAGACGCATTCTCGTATATGGCATCGAACGATCCAAGTCGTTCCAGTCACACTGATATTGGAGTTACGTACATCAAATATGACATCGGCATAAGTAATTTCAACCCTCATTTTAATACTAGCACTCTTAGTTCTGTTATTATTGAAGATGAATCCTCCATGCTAGTTGCATACCCATTACCACCCCCTTCACCTTACAAACCTTTTTATTATCCCCAACATATCACTGAAAATCTTATATATGTTAGATAATTTACAACTGATAATAATACTCCATTCACTTTGACCCATACAGGTCTCTATCAAAGATTTACAAAACAAACACCTTTTCATTATGTTTAACACTACTATCAATATGTATCCGATTTCTTCACATATTACTTCTTCTTCTCATTCTTCAAGTTATTCCACTTGGCATCAACGGCTTAGTCACCATGGTAATGTTGTTATGAAGAATTTAGTATCTAATGTGCATATCAGTTGGTTAAACAAATTAATATCCTGTGTTTTACGTTAGGGTCTTTTGTTCCCTCCTTTTTTTTCATATTTTACTTTCTAATCTGTGGTAGTATATAGAGATGGGCAAATTGTACCGGCTACTGGTACCAAACAGGTACCGTATAGCCCGAACCAAAACATTTTCAGTACCAACTTTTGACGTTTTTGGTACTAGTTCGGTACCGGTTTGGTACCAATATTTACCGGTTTTTCGGTACTTGTATCCTTTTTGTGTTGAT
Source organism: Helianthus tuberosus (assembly GCA_030545235.1). Lineage (NCBI taxonomy): Eukaryota > Viridiplantae > Streptophyta > Magnoliopsida > Asterales > Asteraceae > Helianthus > Helianthus tuberosus. The sequence continues at coordinate 114,722,612 of CM060399.1, forward strand.
CAATTACGTGAGAAATTTGATGCTACTTAATTATAAACTTTTACATCTTGATGCATATGATAGAACTCGATCAATTTAACTGCGAAGAGAAATATTTCTTATGTGAGCATAGTGTAAAATTTGACAAAACCACCTTTCATGATGATCTCTTTACAAACAGGGGCGGACCCACGTAGAGTGGGTTGGGGTCATCGGACCCTAATGTTTTTTAAAAAGTTAGTAGATCCGGTATGTTAAAATTACAAAGGACCCCATAAAATTAATTAAGTGGGCACCATAACAACAAGAGTCAAGCAGATGCAATGGTCATCCCCTTTGTTTGGTAACAAGAAGTCACAAGTTCCAAGTTGTGTTCTATTTTTTTTTGCTAGTCTAAATTTAAAACTTACTTCCTAAACAAACAGATGCAAACATACATAAAACAGTTAATTTGGTCTATCAGTTTTTTTTTTTTTTGGACTTTTGGAGCTGGTCCATTAGGACTTTTGTTGGCTGTAGGTTTTTATTTCTATTGCCTAGCACCATAGCATTCTATTAATAAGATTTGTTGACCTTAAAAAAACACTTAGTTTCTTAAAACTTGAATTCTAGAGTCAATGATGTAAGGATCGAAAACTTGTATGTTATGAATTTTAACTTTAAAACTTTGCAATGTTTTTTTTTTTCGTTTCGAATGACATCGTATTTATATTGTGTGTTTTCTAATGAGTAAAGAATATATATATCTTTTGTTATGTGTTCCTCGCTCTAAACCGAACCGAACTACGATCGACCCGAAAATTTTAACGTCGGGTTGTGAAATGTTAGAACACCGAAAAAATTGGACCCCATTAGAAAAAAAAATCATGGGTCCGCTACTGTTTACAACACATGGTATCAGATTATGTTTCTCTTGTCTTTATTCGTCTCAACAAAATGGCAAGTCAAAACGTATGCATTGCGTATCGGATTATGTTTCTCTCGTCTTTATTCGTCTCAACAAAATGGCAAGTCAAAACGTATGCTTTGCACCTGATATGCTTGTATTTATACTTATTTTTGTTATCATATTCCTTACTTTTTTATTAGCTTTCCTTACAAATTCATGTGGAATTCGTACTTATTTGTTTATTGATGAATATATAGGAGTTGGTGAATAAACTAGCTAATTGGAAGCAAAACCGGAGCTAAAACGAAGAATTTGTGAAAGGTGAAAAAGATGGGAAACTAAATAATAAAATCTGTCAAGGATCACCATGGAGAACCATGAGGGCAAAGCTTCGATGTCCGTGAGAGTTAGTGATGTAACCTAAACGTAACATGTATTTAATACGCAAACTCCCTCATATTTGTCGAGATACTGGTAAGAATAAGTAAATAATTGAATATAAATGATGATTTGTAGGTTTTGATGCTGGAAGAGTTTTGGAGAGAAAAGGAGTTGGAAATAAGAAAAATGAGGAAAAAGATATGAAAATTAACAAGAGTACCCCCCATACCATAACCCTTGTACCAGACCATACTGTAGGTCCAACTAGCGGAGGATCTAGTCGCCTAATCCTTGTATACGAACTGACCCGGTTGGGCGGAATCCAACCAGGAAAGCAAACTGAGATCGAGACACGAAAACAAAAAGCAAGATATAACGTTTAACGATTCAAATGTTATAACCAGAATAGTTTATTTACAAAGATTACACAAAGTTACTATCACAAACTCTCTGATGTTCTCTCGTATCTCCCTGTCCTTTCATATGCCTTCAGTGCTGCTTATATAGCAACAGCATCGACGAAACCTCATGCAGGTCGACGAAACATCTCAGGAGCCGACGAAAGGTAACTCGACGAAAGGTCACAGCCGACGAAACCTCATGATGACGAAACTAACAGGAGTTTCGTCATGCACAGCAGGTGATTGAAGTTTCGTCGCAGCAGCAAATGTTTGGAGTTTCGTCGCAGCAGCAGGTGTGGAAGTTTCGTCATCAGCAGCAGCAGGGTTCCGTCAACATGCATCATCATAGAGTTTCGTCAGCAAGGAAACAGCAGCAAACAGGTATGTCTGCAACAGCAGATCAGCAACTTGCAGCAGGTCTTTCAGGTGCAGCAACAAATCAGCACTAAGACTTGTAGACTTGAGGTGATCACGATCCGAGACACGACGGAGGATGTCGAGTCTCGGTCTTTAACTTGAAGCGACGACGAACCGAACGAAGTCGCGTCCACATAACGTGTACTAACACATACCACCAGCCGACAAAAGAGAAGTTAGAAAACCCTAAAGACGGCCCACTATTATTGGGTACTACCCGTACTTACTTAAATGGTACTAATCGCACCTATGTCATGAAAACCCTAAATTTGAGTATAAATAGACTATACGACATTAAACAAGAGAGGATGGACCAGAAGCAATTTTGGATGATAAAAGAAGGTGATATGCGGCTAATTGAAGAACTTAACCACAAGGAAACACATAGATAAAGGATCTAATCCATACAGGGTCAATTTTTATCAGATTCGGAGTTTATTGGTTATAAAACTATGTTTTCATTCATGTTTGTTTTGTTATTATTCATCATGTCTAGCTAAACTAGCAGTAAGTGTTCAAATTCGATGAGTCTTAGGACGATTTGATTGTTGTTTTATTTGTTTATGTAAATTGATTTCAGTAAAGTTTGTGTTGATTGTTTATATGTTGTGTATGATTTCATGTAATAAATTGAGTTATGTGGTTGATTCGATCTTTCGATGAGGTATTCTAGTTAGATTTAATTTCTTCTATCCCTAGGCTATATTTACGTTCATTAATCGAGGGCTTAAAACCTTAACTGGTCATAGAAAACATGGTAGCATAATTGGTAAAACGTGTGAGCTAATTATGGATAAGATTTGAATAAGTGGATCTAAAAACTAGTTATAGTTTTCTAAATATTGATCTTTATTAGTACGTAAGTCGCAATGTTCATTGTTCAATCTTTAACTCAACCTAGAAACCCTAAGTCGTTTGAACTCATCACAATAACTTACTTTTTTTGAAATAGGTTTTGAGGTGTTTCTATAGCGTCTACCCTTCCATTCAACAAGGTTAACCTTATCAGGCTCTAATCCATCTTAGTACTTCATGTGTTGTTTTTGAATTAGTTTCCGATACAACTACATAAACATAATCATTTGTTCTTAGTCAATCTCCTTTGATAATTCAATTCTGGATAGTTATTCTTTCTCGTTATGATAGATTCTTGTTCTTAAAGCTTGGTACAAGCTCTTATTGCATGCAGTTATCTTTTGTTTTTGCCATTTTCATCCAAAATCTTTTCACATTTTTATTACTTCTTTCAATCATTTATTCATATATATAATTGATGTGCGCAAAATGCAACATATAAATTACATCAAATGTGGCATAAAACTAACCCTTTTTTAGTACTAATGTTGGAAAAAGTTTTTTTTTGTCTTCCTTTTGTATTTTCAGGATTAAATGAGTTCAAATGAACAAAAGAAGCAAAAAGGCAGCTAAATCAAACAGAAATACAAGAAAAGAAATAAACGTGGCATGCCCGACCCCCCGACAGCATCTTCCCAAGCAAAAACAAGAGAACAGAAGGCTGAACACGCCCCGTGCTCAATGAGCACGGGGACGTGCCCAAGTGTCTGCAGAAAAGACAAAGTTGTAGAAGCTTTTATCACCCACCACAGGGGCGTGTCCAGCGGACACGGGGCCGTGGTCAACTCTAAGATTCGCAAAATTTAGGAAAATCTTGATAGTACAGATACGCTTCTGCACACGGGGTCGTGCCCATCGGACACGGGGGCGTTGTCAACTAATGCAGACAAACTGCATTTAATGAAGAAAGAGAAGATGAGTGGACACGGGGCCGTGCCCAATGGACACAGGGCCATGTTCGGGCTTCTGTGCAGGCGATAAATAGGGGTGCTTGGCTCATTTGCAAACCATCCCTTGGCAAACCACCTCTCTCACACTTCACCCACCCACCACCACCATCACAACCCACATCCACCACCATCATCCATCATAGAGTGTGTGAGTAGTCTTGGGATCCAAGATTGATCGTAAGAGTTCTTGACAATCAAAGGCCATGTTTGCCTAAGTCTCTTACATCACTTGGTGAGGACAAGTGTTTAGTGTAATACTTTTTATTTTTAATCTTTTCGCACTTTTTATTTGGTTATGTATTAATGACTTTAATAACTAATGTTGAAGGTGAGTCTTCCTTATCATTTGTCCGTTGTGTCTTGGCATTATTTTACTGTCTATATAAAATAAAAGATTTTCACCATTCATATCTCCACGGTCTATATGGAGATATGTTGGCTACCTGGTCGGGGGTTAAGGGAATGGTTTGGTAAGAGTCTTGCCTTGTTCAGTGTATAGATCCTGCAAGGACGTGGGTCAACTTTAGTAGGACCTCCTTCAATACCCTCTGGTATTGGATGGCAGGGGTCCGAACTCCTTGATCCCCTCATATGTAAACTACTATTAAAACTTTAACCCGGCTACTTAGGATTGTATACCTGCTGACTCAAACTACTTAGCCGAGCGTAACGTCACCTTCAAAAGAGGGGCCTACCACATTACGCATTAATAACTTAATTAATTATCTTTCAATAATCCAACCCTTTAGGATTGTATCCTTGCTGACTCAAACTACTGGGTTGAGGGTAACATCACCTTCAAAAGAGGGGCCTACTACTATAACTAAGATAATCTCTTAAAAAGTACAAAAGTGTGGAAATAATCAAAGGTTACACTAAATACGAGTCGGATCCAAGTGATTCATCTTGTCTATCTGTTTTTTATTTTTATTTTGATTTTCAGCATTTTTAGTTTTTATTTTCTAGTTTAAAACATTTTTCTAAATTTTTGATTTGATTAGATGTTGAGGATAAACCAGTACTAAAAGCTCTTGTGTCCTTAGACGACCTCGGTATCTTACCAACACTATACTACGCTCACGATGGGTGCACTTGCCCATATGTGTGTCTGGTGTTAGTAAAATATCGTGTTTTATAAATTTAAAACTTAACTAAAGTGTAAAAAGGGCTAAAAATAACTATAAATTATATAACCACCACACACGCATCAAGTTTTTGGCGCCGCTGCCGGGGACACAAGGATTTTAAGAAAGTTAGGAATCAACGGCCTAATCGTTTTTTTTTTATTTTCTGTTTTTTTTAGGATTTTTATAAAATTTTCAGCTTCTACAGAGCTCAGCACGGACCGTGCCTGGTCGGACACGGGTCGTGCCCAGCATTGTTACTGGCAGATTTTATTTTCCGAGTTTCAAAGAGTTGAGGCCGTGTCGGTGCAACACGGGGCCGTGTCGAGCTCCCCAGTAACAGGGATCCGGAAAACAATCACTGTATCTCAGACCACGGGCCGTGTTCATCTGAGCACGGGGCCGTGGTGAAGCTTCTGACCAAACGTTCTTTTTTGTTTTTATTACAGGACTTGGAACCCAGGCGCCACATCTGAACTTTCCGCGCAGTGTATGAGCTCTAGTTCTATTAGAGACATAAAATAACCCCTAGACGAACCCGAACGCTTTCTAAGAAGAAGACTTAAACCTAAAAACCAAGAGAAAGTTTCGGGGGACCCACTTCCAATGGCGGACCAACGTACCATCATGGATTACCTACGACCCACCGTAGGAAATCTCGGCGCCGCTATCAATGCACCGAATGTCGAAGCCAACAACTTCGAACTTCGGCCGCATTTGATACAAATGCTTCAAAACTCCACAACCTTCCATGGGCTTGCGGACGAGGATCCCCATCTACATATTACTAATTTCTTAGAAACATGTGATACCTTTCGGATCAATGGAGCATCAAACGACGCAATCCGCCTTCGAATGTTTCCATTTTCACTAAAAGACCGAGCTAAGGCTTGGCTTAATACCCTCCCAGTTGGCTCGGTAAACACCTGGGATGAACTAGCCCAAAAGTTTCTATAAAAGTATTTCCCTCCTGCTAAAACGGCTAAATTAATGACTGAAATTATTACATATTCACAAGAGGATGGGGAATTCTTATATGAAACTTGGGAAAGGTTCAAGGAGCTACTAAGAAAGTGTCCTCATCACGGTCTTGCGGTATGGCAACAAGTATCCACTTTCTATAATGGGTTGTTGCCACACACAAGACAAACACTTGACTCTAGCTCCGGGGGACTTTTAGGTAATCGTCGCCCAAATGAAATATATAATCAAATTGAGGAAATTGCTCAAACCAATTTTCAGTGGCACACTCCCCGAGGCAATAAATCTATTGCCCCGGGCACCCATAAGGTTGATGAAAGCACTTCTTTACAAGCTTAAATCGAGGCCCTTTCTTCAAAAATCAAAAAGCTAGAGATGACAAAAACAGCCTCGGTTATGGCTTGTGAGGGGTATGGTGGGCCACATGAAAATTGGAGTTGTATGAAAGAAGTAGATAATCAAACAGAATCGGTAAACTACATTGATAATATACCTAGGCCGTCGGGTCCTCCAACGGGTACCTACAACCAAGGATAGTGTAACCACCCTAACCTTTGTTGGAGAGAACCCGGCAATAGTAGTAACCAACAAAATCTAAACCAACGAACAAACTTTCAACAACCAAGAAACGAGTCACAATATTTCTCTCAACAACAAGGGGGACGAGAAAGGCTTGAAGATACCGTATCTCGCCTCATCTCCGACACCGAAAAGAAAATCTCGGATCGATTTCAACAATTGGAATCGAATTTTAGAAATCAACAAGCTAGTATTCAAAACATTGAAAAACAATTAAATCAACTAGCTCAAAATTTCTCCGAGAGACCACAAGGCGCGTTACCAAGTAATACCTAAACCAACCCAAAGGCGCAAATACATCTCATCACCTTGAGAAACTGTACTGTGGGTCCCGAGGAGGCTCCATTACCTCCAACTGAAAGAAGCTGATCTAGCCAAACCACAACTCCACCCACGCCCCAACAAGAGAAGGCTTTTCCACCAAATCAAGAGCCCGCCAAGAATCCTCCGGTTTCGTACCCCGGTCGGTTAATTCGCCAAAAGACCGATGAGCAATTTGCAAAGTTTGAAAATTTGCTAAAACAATTGCATGTTAATGTTCCATTTATCAAAGTCCTATCACAAATGCCTAGATATTCAAAATTTATGAGGGACTTCCTCACTCATAAAAGGAAAATTGAATCATTGCAATTATTAATTTAAGCGAAGAATGCTCCGCCTTGCTACTCAACAAACTCCCACAAAAGAAGATTGACCCTGGAAGCTTCACAATTCCTTGTTCGATTGGGGAATCCCCCATTCGCAATGCACTAGCCGACCTCGGGGCTAGCGTCAACCTCATGCCCGCATCAATGTTCAACCGACTCGGCCTAGGGAAAACAAGCCCTACAAAAATGAGCATACAACTCGCCGATAGGTCCGTCAAATATCCACAAGGTGTCGCTGAAAATCTATTGGTCAAAGTCGGTGAATTTGTCTTCCCGGCCGACTTTGTCATACTAGATATGGAGGAAGATACCGAAGTACCACTCATCTTAGGAAGGCCATTCCTAGCTACGGCCCACGCAGTGGTAGACATGAATGGTGGAACACTAACATTGAGGATCGGGGACAAGGAAATGAAGTTTGGAGTTGGAAAGAGAGTAGAAGACGACGACCCGGTCAACTACATTAAGGTCATAGACTCGAGTTTGGATGATGCTCTCCGACGGTGCAGCATGGGATGCAAAACATCCCACTTGCGTAACATGTGACCAGGCTTTGGGTCTAGCCAAGGACCCTTATAAACGTGGAGCACCACGGAGGCACTCCGCGGAACTATCCATAGTTTAGTTTAGATTAATTTTTATGTTTTCTAGTTTATTTTTAATTTAAAGGAATAAAACACACTCGGGATGGTGAAGGATACCAAGGGAAACTTGAACCAACACCCCATGCACAAAAACAGGGCCACCCGACAATTTTTCTTCATTACAGCAAGTTCAGCACGGGGCTGTGCTCATCCAACACGCCCCGTGCTCAACCATCTGCAGAAAGATGCCCAGTTCAGGTACCTGGACACGGGGCATGCTCACTGAACACGCCCCCATGTCCAGCCTTCTGTTACTTTGTTTTATTTTCTGTTACTAGCGATTTGCACACGGGGCAGTGCCCGGACACCATGGGGCCGTGTCCAGACGCCCAGTTGTTACGCCCTTAATAACGAAAAGACCAAAACAAATGGAAACTTCAAGTTTTCAAGTAGAAACATAATATTTGCATTTTTACCAAAATACCCTTGTAGCTAGTTCGAAATCAACACCTCCCCTAGTCTAGTTATAGGTGTTAATCCGAACTACCCTGTCAAAATACAAGTTTAAAGTACCTAATTACAAACGACTAAGTTTCTAAAACCATAATTTACATAACCAAAAGATTACGTTCAAGAAGTATGAGTTTAACAAAAATATTGTTTCAAAAGGGCGAATACTTCGGAAGCACATAGTCGAGTGTACATGTTTGTGTTTGCCCCAAGCCTCGCCACGCCACCTATATAACAGATTTACCTACAACACAATCCAATTTAACTAGTTAGTTCTTACAACTTTAATTTAAAATAAAAACCAACATCCATTCTTTTCATTACATAACCACATCACCATTTTACTTTCATTTACCCATTGAACGGGTACTTACTTACTATCTCCGAAAGAGATAATGCATCGCATTAGATAATCCGTTGGTTTCGGATTAGACATAATACCACATACATCATCCCAAATCCATTCGTGACGGATTTAGCTACTTTTCTTCTTTCTTACATAACTTCCCATGTATACGGTTAGTTCAAGACCAACTTACCATAACATAACTTCCTCCATAAAACTTCATTCCTTACGACCCGTTTATAGCGGGTTACACTATCGATTACCCATCACCTACGAACTATCATAATTACGATTTTAACATAACAATATCAATTAAACAATAAAGCTTGTATGCATAGAACAACATACCTCGATCCTGTGAGCTGTCCGACCTCCTAGCACTTGAACCTTCTTCTTTTACGCCTACATCAACACATGCATTCATTTAGCCCGACTAAATATCATTTCATTCTTTTACACACTTTTATCATACAACATCTTGTTATTTGTTCTTTTAGGCATTTTATCAAACACTTGGCGGGTTTCGCATTTATAGGACATTTAATTACAAGTATCTTCACATACTAATCTACAAGTTCATAACAATCAAGCAAGTTAATGAGATTCTCTCATCCTACATCATTCATCTATGTTCCATCCATCTAAACGAGTTAAATCACCACAAACCGAACACCAATCGAGTTCTAGTTCATAATCTTAACTTCTATTTGTATATATCACAACATTAATCATAGTTGGGTAGAAACCCATTTCCTAAAGTTCATGATTTCAAGAAATTCAACTTACCACTTTGTTATTCACACCTTGATGACCAAGGATTCGCATTCCTACAATCGTTCGGGCTTGAAATCACCTTCAATTTAATGGAATTAGTGAACTAGGGTTTGTGGTGTTCTTGTCTCTTCTCCTGGATAACATCACGCATACACTAGAAGTGTCTAGTGTGTGTGTTATTTAATTTAACTAGTCTTCCTTTTTAATTTTTCAAGTTTAGTCCCTCAGTTCCTATCGTTTATTTATTTTAGCCCAAACCTTCATTTCATTTACTATTTTAGAGAAAATAATTAGATTACATATTTTTGGGGTGTTACATGTCTACCCCTCTTAGAAAAAGTTTCGTCCCCGAAACTTGAACACATACTAAATCATCATTTACGTACCGAATAAAGAAGGGTAATGCTTCCGCATTTCATCTTCCGATTCCCATGTAAGTTCCGACCCCTTTCGATGTTGCCATTGCACTAGAACTTGTCTAATGGCCTTATTGCGAAGATTCTTTACCTTAAAATCTTTAATGGCTATTGGTCTTTCAACGTAGTTCAAGCTCTTATCTACTTCAATGTCGTCAAGAGGTATGATCGCCGATTCATCCGCAAGGCACTTTCGTAATTGTGATACGTGGAAAGTGTTATGGATCCCATCTAATGAAGACGGTACTTCTAGACAATACGCCACTTTCCCCACTCGAGCCAAGATCTTAAATGGCCCAATGTAACGAGGCCCCAATTTACCCCGTTTCCGAAAACGGATTATACCTTTCCATTGGGATACTTTTAATAGAACATAGTCTCCTACTTGAAATTCGATAGGACGCTTTCTCTTATCCGCATATGCCTTCTGCCTATCCTGAGCTGCCTTTAATCGTGCTCTAATTAGGTCAATCTTTTCATTGGTCATTGCTATCAATTCGTTAGGCGCGAGCTCCCTTTGTCCTACTTCCCCCCAACATACGGGAGTCCTACACTTTCTTCCATATAATAGTTCATAAGGTGCCATTTTGAGACCACTATGATAACTATTATTGTAAGAAAATTCCACTAGTGGTAAATGGTCATCCCAATTTCCCCCAAAATCTAACGCGCATGCTCTTAACATATCTATAAGTGTCTGAATCGTTCTTTCCGATTGACCGTCAGTCTGCGGGTGGTAGGCGGTACTTATGTGCAGTTTCGTGCCCATACTTTCATGGAACTTCCGCCAATAACGAGAGGTAAATCTCGTATCCCGATCTGAAACTATTGACACAGGCACCCCGTGTCGAGATATTATTTCATTCACATCTACTTCCGCCATCTTTTCTGAGGAGTAGACCTCTCGAATTGGTAAAAAGTGTGCACTCTTCGTGATCTGGTCCACAATTACCCATATCGTATCATGCCCCTTTTTTGTTCTAGGTAGCTTAGTCACCAAATCCATTTTTGACTCCTCCCACTTCCATACTGGAATTTCCAAGGGTTGTAACTCTCCATAGGGTTTCTGATGTTCCGCCTTCACTTGAGAGCACGTCAGACATTTCGCGACATACTTAACGATATCGCGTTTCATACCGGGCCACCAATAGTTTGTCTTCAGGTCACAATACATTTTTGTAGCCCCAGGGTGACTGGAATACCGTGACTTATGAGCCTCTTCAAGCAGCACTGTCTTGACCCCGCAAAACCTTGGTATCCAGATCCGACCAAATCTCGTTTTAAGCCCGTTCGAGTTTTCTTCAAATTTCTCTGTTATTCCCTTCGTTCTTTCTTTCTTTGGATCCCCTGCCTCTAGTGCTTTTATTTGAGCATCTCTTATCGTTTCAAGGAGGTGAGGCGTAACTGTCATCTTCATAGATTTTACATGAATCGGGTGTGGATATTCTTTTCGACTCAACGCATCAGCTACGACGTTTGCTTTTCCCGGGTGATATAAAATATCACAGTCATAATCTTTAATCAGTTCCAACCATCTTCGTTGCCTCATATTCAAATCTTTCTGTTCGAAGAAATATTTGAGGCTCTTATGATCCGAGTAGATCGTGCATTTTACCCCATACAGGTAATGCCTCCAAACTTTTAAGGCGAAAACCACCGCTGCCAATTCTAGGTCATGTGTCGGGTAGTTTACTTCATGTGGTCTGAGTTGTCTTGAAGCATACGCGATAACCTTTCCCCTTTGCATTAAAACACACCCCAAGCCTTGACGTGACGCGTCTGAATAGACCACCAAATCCTCCGTTCCATCGGGTAATGTTAACACCGGAGAACTCGATAATTTCTCTTTTAACACTTGAAAAGCTTCTTCTTGTTCTTTATCCCACACGAACTTTCCTTCCTTCTTTCCTTCCTTCCTCGTCAGTTTAGTCATTGGTAATGCAATCTTTGAGAAATCTTGAATAAACTTTCTATAATAGCCGGCAAGGCCTAGAAAACTCCTTACTTCGGTTGGGTTTTTCAGAGGAACCCACTTTAATACGGCCTCAATCTTTGCTGGATCTACTAAGACACCTTCTGAATTTATTACGTGACCTAGAAACTGCACCTCCCTGAGCCAAAAGGCACACTTTGAGAACTTTGCATAAAGTTTTTCTCTACGGAGGATTTCAAGTACCTCACGTAGGTGTCTTGCATGATCGGCCTCATTCCGGGAGTAAACCAATATGTCATCTATGAACACAATTACAGATTTGTCTAACATAGGTCGACATACTCGGTTCATAAGGTCCATAAACGCAGCTGGCGCGTTCGTCAACCCAAAGGACATGACCAAGAATTCATAATGTCCATACCGAGTTCTAAATGCAGTTTTTGCAACGTCTTCCTCTCGCACCCTTACTTGATGATAGCCCGACCGTAAATCTATCTTTGAAAACCAACTCGCACCTTGCAACTGATCTAAAAGATCATCAATTCTGGGTAAGGGATAACGGTTCTTCACGGTCAATTTATTCAGCTCCCGATAGTCGATGTACATACGCATCGACCCGTCTTTCTTCTTTACAAAAAGAACGGGTACTCCCCACGGTGATACACTCGGACGTATAAAGCCCTTATCAAGTAAGTCTTGCAGTTGAGTCATTAGTTCCCTCATTTCGGTGGGAGCCAGCCTATATGGGGATTTAGCCACCGGTTGCGCACCCGGATTTAATTCAATACGAAATTCTATTTCGCGTTCGGGTGGAAGCCCCGGCAACTCCTCCGGAAACACATCTGGATATTCATTCACTACTGCCACGTCTTCGAGCTTGGGAAGGCTTTGATGAACATCTATTACATAGGCTAAAAATGCCCTACTTCCATTACGCACGTACTTGAAGGCTTGGACAATATTGCATAACTTTGCTTTTACATTTCTCTCACCTTGAATACTTAACCATCTCCCACTCGGAGATCGCACGCGTATATTCTTACTTTCGCATTTAATCTCCGCATTGTGTCGGGCCATCCAGTCCATACCTACTACTACCTTGAATTCTCCTAAGACCATAGGTACGAGATCAATATCAAACTCCTCATCCTCTATCGTGAGCTTACAGTTTCTACACACTTCGTGCAACAAATAGTTCTTGCTATCAGCTATCTCTACCTCTAATGGTATTTGCATTCTTTCAATCTTAAATGAGGGGTGATTAATTACATCACTCGAAACAAATGACATAGTAGCCCCGGTATCGAATAACACGTACATCGGCAAGGAATTTAGCAAGAAAATACCTGACACAACATTCGGATGAGCTTTAGCCTCTTCAGACGTAATTTGAAACATTCTTGCTCTTGCCTTAGGGTTCTCCTCCTTTTTGCCTTCCTTCTTCATTCCCGATTGGAGCTTGGGACACTCCGCCTTGATATGACCCTTTTGGAAACAATTATAACATGTCTTCGTATTCTTAGGGCACCTGTAATGCGGATGTCCCTCTTCCCCACAGTTATAGCATCCCTTCTTGCCTAACAGGCACTCCCCAGAGTGAAGCTTTCCACAGTTCTTGCAACGGGGAATTCCACTCTTTGCTTTCTCTTTATTAGCTTGATCTTGAAACTTGCCTTTCTTGAAAGGAGTTGGGTTCGACACCTTCTCTGGCAGTCTCTTTTCACCTCGCTCCACCTGTCTCTTGAGTTCAATCTCCCTGTCTCGCACCCAGTTTATGAGTTCGTCAAGAGTTTCACACTTCGAGGGCGTAATAAACTCCCTAAACTCCGCCTTCAACATATCATGGTATCGATTGATTTTCGTTCTTTCTGAATTCACGAACTCCTTGCAAAACTTCAGCTTATCCAAGAAAATATTTGTTATCTCATTGATTGTTTCATCGTGCTGTCGGAGGCGCAAGAATTCCTCCTGAATCCTATCGATGGCGGATTGAGGGCAATGGTATTTTAGGAAAGGCTCTTTAAATTCCTGCCACGTCATCACTTAAAGTTTATCTTCACCTATCTCTTTACAATGAGCATCCCACCAATCTTTAGCTTGCGATTGCAGTTGACCCGTAGCAAACATTACTTGATCTTCCTTATCACACCGACTTCGGATAAATACAGCTTCTATATTAGAAATCCATCTTTGGCATACAATTGGATCTATCTTTCCATCATACGGAGAAGGACTACACGCCATAAAATCCTTATACGTGCATCTTCATATCTTACTCTTGCTTTTAGACTCTCCAATCATCTCCTTTATTTCATCCATTTTACTTGTCATTATTGCATCAATCGTTTCCAACACGCGACTCTCCACCTCTTGAACCATTTGCGGAAGTTTGGCTTCAAAAGTATTATCCATCATTTGCGCCATCTTTTCATTTAATGCATCTTCCCGTGCCACATCGTCATCATTCGTATCCACGTGGTCCGCCATCTACACAATAAAGTTTTTCGATGGTTTTTAATAAATTTAACATCACCTACCCTTGCGGTTCGTTACAAGTTATGAAGTAATGTCGTAACAACTTTCATGACCCTATTTACATGATTTATAACCTTCCTCAACAAGTTCATTGGTCAAAACATAAAAAAAAAAACGAATCTGCACGTATTAAGGGGGGTCGCGCGACGCTAGGGGGGGCTCGCGTGGCGCGAGGGTCCTTAGCGCGACGCGAGGGTCCCTTTTTTACAGAAGTTTCGATGCTGGTTGCTGCATTTTTTCTCAAAAATCCCATTTTTCACCTAAACGATCATAACTCACTCAATTTTCATTCGATTTACGATCCGTTTCTTCCTACACGATCGTAATTCCATCCCCCTTCACATAGAGTTAAAATCTGGCACCCGGATTAACTATTTTCGAAATTTTTAAGCTTTCGGCCATTTTCTTGCTTATAAACTTTCAACCCATTCATGGTTTATCAACCAAACTTGTCCGTTTGCATACCAAATTCTTGCCAATGCCATGCCATAAATATTTTCAATTACACAAGATTCAATTCTTGGGTTCTATGCACTCGTAAACCATTTCGACACATATCATTATTTTGACCCGTTATAGAATTTAAAGCATATTAAACTTTTACCTCGTTTGCGACCTTGAAGCGAACACACCCATTGCGCGAGCTATCAGTTTGAGCCCAAGCACCTCAACTCGTGCTTGATTCTCTCAAACCTAGGCTCTGATACCAACTTGTTACGCCCTTAATAACGAAAAGACCAAAACACATGGAAACTTCAAGTTTTCAAGTAGAAACATAATATTTGCATTTTTACCAAAATACCCTTGTAGCTAGTTCGAAATCAACACCTCCCCTAGTCTAGTTATAGGTGTTAATCCGAACTACCCTGTCAAAATACAAGTTTAAAGTACCAAATTACAAACGACTAAGTTTCTAAAACCATAATTTACATAACCAAAAGATTACGTTCAAGAAGTATGAGTTTAACAAAAATATTGTTTCAAAAAGGCGAATACTTCGGAAGCGCATAGTCGAGTGTACATGTTTGTGTTCGCCCCAAGCCTCGCCACGCCACCTATATAACAGATTTACCTACAACACAATCCAATTTAACTAGTTAGTTCTTACAACTTTAATTTAAAATAAAAACCAACATCCATTCTTTTCATTACATAACCACATCACCATTTTACTTTCATTTACCCATTGAACGGGTACTTACTTACTATCTCCGAAAGAGATAATGCATCGCATTAGATAATCCGTTGGTTTCGGATTAGACATAATACCACATACATCATCCCAAATCCATTCGTGACGGATTTAGCTACTTTTCTTCTTTCTTACATAACTTCCCATGTATACGGTTAGTTCAAGACCAACCTACCATAACATAACTTCCTCCATAAAACTTCTTTCCTTATGACCCGTTTATAGCGGGTTACACTATCGATTACCCATCACCTACGAACTATCATAATTACGATTTTAACATAACAATATCAATTAAACAATAAAGCTTGTATGCATAGAACAACATACCTCGATCTTGTGAGCTGTCCGACCTCCTAGCACTTGAACCTTCTTCTTTTACGCCTACATCAACACATGCATTCATTTAGCCCGACTAAATATCATTTCATTCTTTTACACACTTTTATCATACAACATCTTGTTATTTGTTCTTTTAGGCATTTTATCAAACACTTGGCGGGTTTCGCATTTATAGGACATTTAATTACAAGTATCTTCACATACTAATCTACAAGTTCATAACAATCAAGCAAGTTAATGAGATTCTCTCATCCTACATCATTCATCTATGTTCCATCCATCTAAACGAGTTAAATCACCACAAACCGAACACCAATCGAGTTCTAGTTCGTAATCTTAACTTCTATTTGTATATATCACAACATTAATCATAGTTGGGTAGAAACCCATTTCCTAAAGTTCATGATTTCAAGAAATTCAACTTACCACTTTGTTATTCACACCTTGATGACCAAGGATTCGCGTTCCTACAATCGTTCGGGCTTGAAATCACCTTCCATTTGATGGAATTAGTGAACTAGGGTTTGTGGTGTTCTTGTCTCTTCTCCTGGATAACATCACGCACACACTAGAAGTGTCTAGTGTGTGTGTTATTTAATTTAACTAGTCTTCCTTTTTAATTTTTCAAGTTTAGTCCCTCGGTTCCTATCGTTTATTTATTTTAGCCCAAACCTTCATTTCATTTACTATTTTAGAGAAAATAATTAGATTACATATTTTTGGGGTGTTACACCAGTAACATAAATTTTTGCTTTTTCACATCTTTTTACACATTCAATCAACCTAAAAACTTATTTTTGGGGCACATTGAGGACAATGTGTAATTTAAGTGTGGGGGGATGCTAAAACCTTGAATCTTGCAAGTCCTAATTACAAGCCTTACACAAAATCTATTGGAACCGCTGAACACCCCAAATTTTTTCAAAAATTTTTCATTTACTTGTCTAGGTTTAATTTGGGAATTTTAAGTTCTAAAAAATGTTATATTTTTACAAATTTACAACCAATAGCGTCGTGATAAAAAGAACCAACATAAGAAAATTATGAAACGACATGACAAATCTAGTTAAAATTTGATTATATATACTTGATCACATAAAAACCCATTCCCACAAAAAGTGAGTTTTGAGCCTTTATTGAGCATACAAATACACATCTTTAAACTAAATGCTCATTTTTCGTTTCTTGTGTGAATAGCCACTTGGTTTCTTACAACTCTAGAACTTGCCACGACGATGCATTCCCGGTCCTTACCAACTTAAACCCGAGTAAGTAAATGATGGAGGCATTAGGACTAACCATTTTTATTTCAACACCATTATTTTTCTATTTTTTTTACCACCTACCCAAAATCCCCCTAGTTAACCTCTTTGAGCCTAAACCTTTTCATTTCTTAACCCACAAAACAAACACCCTTTTACCCACCAAAAAACCCTTTTTTTCATTTTAAACCCTTTATTTTAGTAAAAAACTCAGTTTTTCATATGACATTCCTTATAAAAAAATGATAATGAAGCCAAAAGAAAAATAAACAAACAAGTTTATCAAAAAGAACTTTGTTTGAAGAAATGTTTCATTAAATAAAAAGTTATAAAAAAATAAAAATAAAAAGTCTTGCGAAAACCGACGCTTTTTACGCCTTTCGCCCTTTTCTACTAACCACTAACCCAACCACCTACGTTTAACCCAAGCCTAACCATTCCCCCAAAAGTCCTCTTGATATTTGCAAAGGTGTATAGTTAAAAAGGAGAAGGATTGATTGCTTGGCAAGCTTATGGTAGGAGTAAGTTTCATGCCGCTCTCGAGTGTTTCACTAAAATACATCTTCGACCGAGTGTTGAGTGATCCCCCTGAGGTATGTGAACTTGTATATAAATAGAATTTTAAAAAGGCATGTTATGCTCTAGTAAGTAATTTATCTTATGTAATGTTTTAAATAAATCATGACGAATACGATTGTAAATAAATAAAAATAAAACTTAACAAAGAATCTTGCAAATCCCGACACTCTATGACAAGCCCAAAACCTTCTTTTCTACCCATTCCATTTGGGAGTTTAAAGCCACATTATAAAGAGTTTTGCTTGAGAACAAGCAAAGATTCAAGTGTGGGGGTATTTGATGTGCGCAAAATACAACATATAAATTACATCAAATGTGGCATAAAACTAACCCTTTTTTAGTACTAATGTTGGAAAAAGATTGTTTTTGTCTTCCTTTTGTATTTTCAGGATTAAATGAGCTCAAATGAACAAAAGAAGCAAAAAGACAGCTAAATCTAACATAAATACAAGAAAAGGAATAAACGTGGCATGCCCGACCCCCGACAACATCTTCCTAAGTAAAAACAAGAGAACAGAAGGCTGAACACGCCCCGTGCTCAATGAGCACGGGGGCGTGCCCAAGTGTTTGCAGAAAAGACAAAGTTGTAGAAGCTTCTATCACCCACCACGGGGGCGTGTCCAGCGGACACGGGGCCGTGGTCAACTCTAAGATTCGCAGAATCCACAATGAGAAGTTTATTCTTTTATTATTTAATTACCTTCATATTTTAATACGAATCGGGCCTGTTTGTTTTTGCTAGAAATCCATACAGTTGGGCTAGGCCCAACCCCACTCCCTAAACCTAAACCCTACAATATATATATATATATTATTTATTAAACCCCACCCTCATTTACATAAAAACCCTACACCACATTTGCTGCCTCACAAGTAGTCCCTGTGCTCTCTCCCTCTCGAGCTTCAGACACCGGCAACCTGAGATGTCGGCCGGCTCCCGATGATTGTTCGTTCTCAGCCAAACACCCAGCCACATACTCCCACACCCCTCGTCTCTCCCTTTCTTTGATTTGGTTTACCGACGAGCCGACAACATCAGCCGCACAAGCCCACACTTCTCTTCTCTTCTCTAACCTCCGGTCACCGGAGACCCACTCCGACCGGCGACAGACTCCGGCCACACCTCAGGCCAGACGACACCCCCTTCCTTCCTACATTCCCCTTTACCGTCACACTCGCACACCCCCGTACCCTTGCTCTCCAGCGATGAAGATCAGAAGAGAGAGAAAGTCGGTTCAAGAGAGAGGTGGCGTTACAGCTTCGGCAGCGGCGACGACAACGCTGCCGTGACGGCGACGACAATGGTGATGGGCTTCTGCTGCGATGGGTATGGTGGTTGTTGCGGCTCGAGTTCCGGCAGGGTGACGTCAGTAGAAGAATCGATGGCAGCATCTTAACTAGTCGGTTAGTATTTGACTATTGCTCACCCACCACCACTGCCACCACCACCGAAGTCGCAGTCGCAGCTACAGGGGTGCCTTAGTAACCCCAACATGTTCTGTACGACCAGCTCCTACCAGTCGTGGCACATGCATTACAACAGATGGAGGGCTGGCTGCAGGCGTGAATCGACGCCCGTTATGCCCGAACCGAGGCCCTTCTCATGCGGGTGATCCAGGGTGATATACAGGTGACTATCGAGTGTGGTCGTACCCCATTCCCGATACTAATGTTGCTGCCTCACCCTGGACAGGATTCGGAGCAGTCAGGCTCCACTCAGGATCCGGGGCCGTCAGGCGCGACTCAGGAGCATCAGGATGCGGATCCAATGGTTTAGGATTGTTATACTTTTTTTGTATTTTGACTGTTTATGTATTTTGGACGATGTCATGTTTATATACAAACTTATTTTATAGTTAAATTTGCAGGATCAGTTTATTTTTATTTGTGATTGTTTATTTTAAACGTTTAGATTGGTTTGCTTGGTTACGTATAATGTATAATGTTATGTCACACGTCGTGAATACGTCAACATAAAAAATAATACAAAATACAACTACGATACGACACAACACGACACGATACGATACAAGGATGATACGATATAATACGACACGACACGTCATAATAAAATATAACAAAGTTAAAAATGTGATACGATACGTCATGATACGCTATAATACGTCACGATAAAATATAATAAAGTTAAAAATGTGATACGATACGTCACGATACGCTATAATACGTCACGATAAAATATTAAAAAGTTAAAAATGTGATACGATACGCCACGATACGCTATATTACGATACATAATGACAAAAATATAATAAAAATTATAAAACCCACTAAAAGTAAAATAAACAACAATGAACACCAATAACCAAACCCAAAACACCAATAACCAAACTCAACACACCAAAATTCAACCTCAAAAAATCAGGACTACAATACAGATCGTATAAGCCTATACGACCCGTATAAGCCAGCCGCCAGACATACGTTGACCTTGTCAGTCTGCCATGTCTAATACTTTATCCAATACGGATCGTATAGTCCTATATGATATGTATTGGACCAGTCAAAGTGTATAAAACATAAGCAGAGATAGACACAAACTTATACCTCGAGCTAGTGTAAAATGTAAACAAACTCGATTGTTTCTATTGTCACACCAAGCTAGCTATCTACACACTTTGACTAAATTTCTTATTTGAAAATTCATAACAAAAAATTCTTATGAACTGATTACGAGCACGTCAAACTAAATTTCTTATACACAAAAAAGCAAGTCAAACATTATTGAACATTCTTAACAAAAATACAATATCTCCAAATTTTCTCTTTACGTGGTTTTCATTTTTTAAAACCTAGCCATAACAATTATTTAGAGAGACATTCCTAAACAAGTCATTTTCAATATACAAATACAATTATCGCTCAAATTCTTATCACTAATCCCATTATACAAATCGGACTTCACGTATTTCACTGCACAAAAAAGTCTCTCAACTGTTGATGTGGCCACGTGTAAAACAAGAGCTAACTTCAATAAACGATATATCAATGTAAAAGCTAGGTATTTTTTTTGTTACAACCATCAATTGTACAATACCGGATAAACCATTCAAGTTGGCAAATCTTTGATCCCCTTTCAAATTATCAATATAGGTCGTGAGTTCAGTCACGAGCCTTGGTTTCCAAAGAAACTCCAGTTTGTTGTTTTTATACTCGGGCTAAATGTTTAAATAATTAAACAAATTTTAAATGTGCAAATAATTATATTGGTTAGAATTAGTTGTTGGCTTCAAAACTTTATACGGGCTTAATGTTTTTTATTTGCTTAGATTTAGTTGTGAGTTTCAAAATCTTATACGAAATGTTAATATCTGTGTTTAACTAAGATTAATTATTTATATTTGTATATATGCAAATTTCTAGTTCTTAATAAAACCTTAGATTTAGTTGTGAGTTTCAAAATCTTATACAAAATGTTAATATTTGTGTTTAACCGAGATTAATTATTTATATTTGTATATATGCAAATTTCTAGTTCTTAATAAAATAAATTTTGGGTAGGTGAAAAACTAAAGAATTCCAATGGGCTGTGAATTGCATCTAATGAAAATTGGGCCATGAGCCAAAATTTTGAGTTAAATCATGGGTTACTTAAATTCTTTGGGTTGGTTAATTACTAGAATTGGGCCGGATGGAATTTCTAGAAAACGATGGCCAATGTTTCATGATAATCAAGGGCTGAATCATTTCAATTAGATTGAATGTGGGCTCATTGAGTAATTAGAATGTTAGGGCCTGCATTTGTGACCAGTGATAAACAAATGACAAGCAGCCGATAAGGTGAAGCGACTACTTTAGAAGTGGAGGCTTATGGTGAAGCGACCGCTTGGAAGAGCATTGACATGGAGGTGAGGCGATCACTTTAGAAGTGATCTCATGACAAAGTAGACACTTCCCCTCTAGGGAAGCTCCTAGTATATGATCTTGCTTATTGATGCGTGGTCGAAAACCGGTGTTCGTTTATGTTTAAGTTGATGTTTTTACATGACTGTTATTTTCAAATAGCCTACTTTTGATTGGAGTTGTGTTTTACAGGTCTAACAGAGTTTAATGAGTTATTCGAGAGCTAAACGGAGCATCGGGATGGAACACGGGTCAACCGGGAGCGAGAAATAAAGAAAACAGGAAAACCCAACATGCAGGGGGCGTCGGCGACGCCCTCGGAACGTCGCCGATGCCTAATCACTTGTTTCGTCGGCCAAAAGTGCTTAGGCAGCGAAGTTACACGTCGGCAGAAAAGTCAACTCAACACATGACGTCGACGACGCCTACCCCTGGTGCCCGACGGGAATTTTCATTTGTTTGATGATTGGGGCGACTTATAACTCAGTTTTTGACCATTTTCGGGAGTTACACTTCAATTTCAGTTTGAAATCATTCCTTGGAGCCTAGAACTCAACACCAATCATTCTGAATCCATGCACAACATCCATTTTGATTCGATTTCATCATCACAACTCTTTCCACAACCCTAATCACCATCAATCCTTTAATCCATTCATCACCACCAATCATCCTAAACCCTAATAACCATTTCCACCACTTCAAAGCTTCAAGATGATGATGTTCAAGTTCTCAACATCCGGTGATCGTGTTCATTCGACTATGAGCGGCTAGATTCTCGTTGGTTTCACTCCGGTGTAGGTCTTTGTAAGTTCCTAGGGTTTAAACATTGTATTTGAGATTCAACTTGTGACAAGTTGTGATATGATTTTGAAACTTATGATAATTGTCTTGCATTTTTATTGTATTCATAAATTGTCGAGTGAAGATTAAATTTGACTTAACGAAACGTTTATGTGCAATCATGCCTTTCTAGGTTAGAATTTACATGTTCTTGGTAATGAAGTGCATCTTTCTCCGTTCTTTGTAACGTCGATAGCTATTGGCACCTAAGCCTCGCAACACTAAATTCGTTAATCATATTTGCAATTGAGTTGAATCTAAAATGTGTAGAAACCTTAGGACTTCAATTACCGAACCGGGTGTGAACCTTGTCTTCTTATATTCTTTTAAACCGTAATTAAGTTTTCGTGTAATTGTTCAAGCTTTTCTTAGTTAAATAATTCAAAACAACTTTATTGGTTCATTCCGACACACTTTCAAACAAACCAATTGATAAAATTTATAGCAAGCTTCATAATTAAAGTGACAACATCTAAAATCAATAAAGTCCATACGGAAACCACAAAATCTTCGTGGTTCGACCCTTTACTACCACTAACGCATTGTTAAGGGTAATTCAGGACTATAAATATTATCTTTGACCGAAGCGCGACACTCCGATCAAATTGTGACGCCCTTGCCGGGGAGTTCGAGTGCTTTGTGTTTGGATATAGTTTATTTTTGTGATTAACAGTTTAAGTGCTTGTTTCTTATATTTGTTTCTGCTTTTGTGTTACGCGGGTGTAACTTATGCAGATTACAGGTAGTGCATGCATACACGCAATTCCGGGAGGACTTCTTCACTAGTTTTTGAACCAGAAATCGAGCGGGTCGTTAGAAGAAACTTAGACAACTGGTTAGAGGCAGCACTTGCTTCCGACCCACTCAACACCCATCCACCATCTTCACAATCCGTTGAACCTAGTTCAATGGAGCCTCAAAATTCAAACCAACCTAACAACAAACGTCAATTCCAATACCGTGGAAACCTTCGATCCAACTAAAACCTTCAACATGACCAACCAAGCGATGGCAACAACTCGAGACCACCAACACCACCATTCCAAAACCGTGGCCAAAATCACAACAACCAACTAACACCCATACCTCCACATCAAAACCCGAATAGACAAAACCCATTACCACCCAACATCAACAACCGAAATGTTAACCCCAACCGTGGAGTTAACCAAAATCTCGGCACTCCCGCGAATGAAGATCCATTCCTCAATCTCGATGATTTGAGGAATGCTATCCCCGATGATGAACCATATAGTGTTCCTGGTTATCAATCGCCAGAACATGTGAGTATGCACTTGGCATACACGGATGACGAGGGAAATTATGACGAGAGGGTTGATGATGACATATGGGGAGATGTTAATGCGGAGAATCTCTTTAATGCTAGGGGGTTTGACTATGAAGACTTTGGCTATCAAAATGCCAATTATGTGGGAAACGAGGATTATGGCTAGGGCCGAAAGGACGGGTATGGTAACAACCGCCAACCACGAAACAACAATCAAAGGAACCGAGATGACGGTTATTACAACAACAATAATAATGTTAACCGTAACCGGATTCCCCAATTCGTGGGTGGTGGTAACCAAGGTGGCAATAGAGGAGGTGATCGAAGAGGTAACCGAAGACAGGGGGATCAAGAGGTTAATGGTCCACGCCGTCATCCGCAACAAGCTCCAAGGGGTGTGTAGGATCATGTGCAGACCCGAAATGAGTCGTTCAGAGGCGTTCTACTCAATATGAAAGGCGGAAACAGACATATTGAGTTGAATTCAGCAATAATATTACTTTTAACTGTCTTTCTATTGATCTGGTAACAAATACAAGTCTGTAGACACTTCGACAGAGCTTCGCCGTCGGAAAACTTCAACCTAATTCCGTTTCAAATGAACCTGATCTAACCCTATTTATAGACTTCTAATTTCGCTTGAACATGACTCAAGCGGAATCATAGTTCAAACGAAATTACAAACTCAAACGGAATAAGCTAACTCAAACGGAATTACATGCTCAAACGGAATTAGCCATTTGACTTGATTTCTCTATCTGCATGCCATGAACAATGCAAGACTCGATACAAGACGAAGTCGACAGACGTATGCACCAACAGACTCCCCCTCGGATGTTGTCGAGTCTTCAACGTCTTCAGTCTTTATCAGTCTTCGGGCTTCTTCAAAGTATCTGACAGTGTAAGCATCCTCAAACTTTATCTCTTCTCCTCTTTAGCATCAACAGACTCCCCTCGAACAATCTTCATCTTCCCTCGGATGTTGATCGCAATCTGGCTTTCACAGAATCAAAAACGAAACCTGGCTCTATACTCAGACTCCGAATCCAGGCTATCCTGCACATCCTCTTCCTCACAATAAATTTCACAAATTTAACATTTTACAAATTTATACATCCAGACTCTCCCTCAAATTTATCCAGAATGATATAACAATGTTAATAACTGATAAACCACTTGAAAGAAGATATTCAAACATTTTAGTTTAAACGACTCCCCCTCAAAACATGCTCATCATGTTTAGCACTTGGAATTTTGAAAATCAGCTCTCCAACATCAATTGTCGAAAATCTTTTTGGATTTTACAAAATTTATGCTAAAACACATTAAAAATCTTTTTGTATTTTTGAATGAAAAGAAATTGCAGTAAAAAAATATTTACAAACACTATTTTTGTGAGTTTGTGTAAGAGGATCATATCAGGTTTTGACAAGTCACAAGTACCGTTGAGCTTAGTTACACATTAAGAATTAAACAATTCACTTAGATTGCCGATATGTTGATCCACTTAAATTTTCACACAAATTTCAACTGATTCAGGATATGAATTAGATGTATTAAGGACTTAAACTCATTCATGTGTCCCACCTCTTGAATATACTCCCGTATCCAGATCCCAATATTCAGTCTTACAGGTGAGTATACCACAGATGATACCTGTAAGGGGTTAATTGCGAAACCATGTGAGCTCAAGTCAGAACTTCCGTTCAGCATAGAGATGACGGCTCGACTTTTGGTGGGTCCCCTTTAGAGGATCTTTTTTACAACAGCACATTATTAGCATTTTTCAATGTTTCATCATTTTTTTATGCCGAGGGCATGCTATTATTTCAAGCAAGCGTAAAGTATTCTCCGGGGACTAGGCCATTGCTTCCGCAAAATCAGAAGTCCCTGGATAATACCCCAGATATCACTGAGCATAAAGACCTAGTATCTCAGAAAGAGGGACCTTTCAAACAAGATTTCAGGGGTTACCTATATATCCAAGTAGTGTTCCCCACGAAATAAGCAAGTTTGAATTTAAGTTTATATCCCGAAAAAGCTTACTAAATGTGTAAAAACTTATCGGCATATCATCAGTGAGACCGTTTAATGCTATTTAATAATTACATTTCTTTAGCATACTGTAACTGTCTACTGATGCACTATCATGTTTCATCTGAAAAATCTAACTCCCCCTAAAATGCAAACACATTTAAGGAAATTTGAAAACAAACTATACAAGAAAAATTGACAACTGATATCGAATCTCTTCAAATCTCCATCCTCTTGGCATAAACAATCAGAACTCCCCCTTTCAACAAACTATTTTCTCATTATGATTTCAAAACACTTAGGTTTGTTTTAACCAAAATGATTTTTCCGGAAAATAAGTTTTGTTGATTTTACCATTTATAGGTTAGGGTTTGGTTCATCACATTGTTTTTTCTACTAAATATGAAATTATCCCCATTTTTAACCACTTGTAAGATTTAACAATTTTAGATTTTCCCAACAATATCACATGTAGAAAATCAAGTACAACTTAATGTCCCTGATTTACCACTTGTAAGTCGAAATATCATCGAAATGAATTTCTCAAGAGAAATTCTGATTCCTGCTCCACACTTACCAACCTGGGAGCTCCAGCACTATCCACAACCTGTAAAATTTAACAATTTAGATTCATTCACAAAAATAAACTTTAATGAGAATGATGCCGATTCCTGCTCCACGATTACAAACTTGGGAGCTCCGGCAAGTCAGGATTTTACTTGTGAAAAACTTCCATCCAAGCCTGACTAAACTTGGATGTTTCCTTCTCATTTTCACTTGGGTAAAAAGTTGCTTTCTTTGTTTCATAAAAATCCTTTACCCCTTTGGCCTTTCCCTCAACCATTTTCTCAAACATCTTTTTAACATTCCCATTAAAAGCTTTTTCAACATCAAAATCATTCTTTTTAGGATAAAATTGATTTGAGAATTCAACTTTACCAACCTTTGATTTAAAATTCTCAGCCCTTAATGGTGGAAAATGAACATCATCCATTGGAGGTACTGAGTTTTCCTTTTTAATCTCAAATTGTGGCTCATCTGACTCTATGGAATCAGATTCATCGCCAGATTTTACATATGATTTCTTAACAACCCAAGCTTGGTTGTCAAGATTTCCCCTCTTCTTGTAAAATCTTTTTGAACACTCACCAACTTCATATGTAGAATTTTTAAACACTTTAAATTTTTCAGTTGGTGGTTTAGCTTTATCAACAACAATTTCTTTGAGTTTTTCCGAAACTCCATGTTTTGTGTTGGTTGCTTTTGGATAGTTCCAGGCGATGTGACCAACTTCTTGACATCTATCACAAGTTCTAGTCTCTTTTCTCTGATAAGCTTCAGTTTTCTTCTTTTCAGCAAGAAATTCCTGATTTGACTGTCTCCAGAATGAGCTCTTCTTTTCATCCTCAGCAGAAGTTCCTGACACAAATTTTGTATTTTTAGAAATTTTTTCATTTTTTTAATTTTCTGGTGGAATAAAACCAAGTCCTTTCTTTTTGAAATTACCATTATGGTTTGGTTTCTTTCGATAACCTGAACCAGAACTGTAACCCATTTTCTTGTTTAATTTTTGTTTTATTCTTGAGGTGTAAAGTCTAGGTTTTGTAGTAAGATTTACATCTTTTATTTCAGAAATATTAATTTCTGCTAGTTTGAAAACCTTTTTGATCAATTCAAGTTTAACACCTCTTATTGGAAATTCTTTATCAAAATATAATTTGTCAGAATCATTCAAAGTATATGCAACTTCAAATGTTTCTTTATTCAAATTAGATTTTGACAACAAAAATTCTTTACTATACACTCGTTTTCCCGACGACTTTGAACTCCTGACCGACGAACTCGAACTCCTGGACTCAGACATTGACTCGGACTCCTCATCCTTATCTAACACCTGATCGGCCATCCTTTTTATTAACTCAGACTCATGATCTATGTCGGACGCTGTGAATGTGATGTCAATATTGTCTGGTAATACACCGGTTATCTCGGACTCCAACTTTATATTGACTGCCTTTTTTACTTGTTCCTCATTTAGTTTTCTAGACGAATACCCTTCCCAAATTGGAGGCGGACACTTGTTATAAAAGACACTCTGTTTCTTACCAGTATTCTTTTTCTTCGGCTTCTTGTCTTCAAACACTTCAAAACCTGCAATAGTTGGATAAATTCTGTCAATTAAGTAATCAGAACTTGAATAACTTTTCAGTAATCGTCTGATTCTTTCATTTTCAACTTTTTCAATTTCCAACTTCTGCTTCAACTTAGCACACTCTTCAATGTAGTGATTGATCTCTTTTTGTTTGGACATCATTGTTGCATTCATCATTGTCAAGGCATCTTCTCTTTCAGAGTTTGTCTTCTGCAAACTATTCACAGTTTTGTTCAATACATCGTACGATTCTTTCACATTCTTAACATCAAACAGCAACTTCTCTTTCAACTTTTCTAACTCACTAAACCTTTCATCTTTATCTTCACATTGTTTGCAAGGTTCCAAACATGTAAGACAAGGTTTTGTGACTTCAACAATCTTTTCAATCTCCACAATCTTCTCGACTTCAACTACTTTTTCCACTTCAACTATCTTCTCAACAATCTTAACTTCTTTCGTTTCTTTAGCAGCTTTTCTCTCTTTAAGTTTCTTCAATTTGTCTGCAAAATAAAATTCAAAAATGTCAGAAGATAAATGAGTTTTTCCAATGTTTATCTGTTCAACTTCTTCATCATCATCACTAGTATCTGTTGAACTATTTTCAGAAGAAACAGATTCTTCATCTTGACTTTCTTCTTCATCAGATAACACTGCTATCCATTCTTTCATCAATTCTGGCTTTTGAACAATTTGAGCAATGAAAGCTTTAAACTCCCTATTCTCATCCACAAACTTATCCCAGCTGAATCCTGGAGCCATTTTCTCATCATCTTGATCAATGATACCATAATAAGCTTTCTTGTTTGCATCTTCGATCATTTTCCCATGAGCAGTTTGTGAATCTTTTTGTTGATGCGGTTGATGAGCAACTTGTTGATACATGGCTTTTCGATAGTAATCATGACCACCAAACGGATTCTTTGCTCCATTTGCTTCTTGATTTTTGCATTCTCTTTTGAAATGACCTTTCTCCCTGCATCGAAAATAAGTAACTTTAGATTTATCAAAACCTAAAGTAGAAACATGTGCATCCAAGAAATCATTTCTTCCTGTAATCATTTTGAATTTCTCAGCTCTCCTCAGAAAACTTGTTAAGCACCACTTTATATCCATAAGCTCCAATTCCTCTGCATTAATTTGGTCATAATCTTCCTTGGTTAGCATAGGATTACCAATTCTTCCAGCAATCAATCCTTCATAAGATTCCAAAGCAGTAACCAGTAATTCCATATGACTTTTAACAACTTCTTCAGAAAAATTTTGACCATTTTGAAGATGCAATGCAACATTGCACTGAATCATATGTCCATTACCAACATTTGCATTTTGAACACTTGGAGGATTAACATTTGAAAATCCACTAGTGTTGATTGAACTTTGACTGACTGATCCGGATGAATTTCCTGCACTAAAAGCGGTTTGGATCTTTGGACTTGCTTCAAACTTCTCAACATTTCCTTTGTAATATAACTTGATGTCTTGTTGAACATTTGAACTATTCATTCTTGCAATTTTTTGCTGTTCAAGATCTTGTCCCTCAAGTTTCTCGATGAATTGTGCAATTGATAATCTACTAAACTCTCATGTATTCTTTAAAACCATGAGATATGTACCCCATTCTTTCTAGGTAAAGCATCAGCTAACTTCTCAACCCATTCTGCTGGAGTTTTAGTAATTTTCAACTGAGACATGGTACGCACAAGATGACAATATCTCTCAATGAGAGTCTTTGTAGATTCACCTGGCATACTTGTAAACAACTCAAATTCTTTCTTCAGTAATGATTTTTTGCTGTTGATTATTTCCGTACTTCCTTCGAATTTCTTCTTAAGTGCCTCCCATATTTAATAAGCACTACCATCATGCTGAAGCAACACAAAGATATCCTCTTTGACAGCTTGTTGCAGAAGACTAATCATCAGTTTTTCTCCTTTATAACTATCTCTCTCTTTGTCTGAAAATGCTGAGATAATTTTATCAACATTCAAAGCGGTCTGTGGTCTAACGTATTTTGTTTCAATGCTTTCCCAAGCTCTCAGATGATTTGCCTGAACAAAATTCTCAAAACGATTTTTCCAACCATGGTACTCTTCAATTCCCATAAGTTTCGGGGGTTTTTGCATCGTTCCAGTTTTGTTTTCTGCGTTCATGTTTTGAGCAATGGAAGCTGGACTAGTCGGAGATGTAGCAAATGCATTGTAGAACTCTTCTTCCATGATTCGGTAACACGTTTTTCAAAACTGACACTTTCAAACAGAATAAAGTCTTTCAAACGAAATTACTCTGCTCAAACCTTCAAACGGAATTAACCTGCACAATCAACTTCAAACGGAATTAAGATTTAAACAGTTTCAAACGGAATTCCAACTTCAAGCGAAATACCCTTTCAAGCAGAATATCTAATTTCGCTTGGAAACACTACTCTTTCAAATGGAATCACAAACTTGAAACGAAATAACTAATTTCGCTTGAAACTTTCAAGCGGAATTACCAATTTGAAGCGGAATCACCAAACGGAAATAGGTTTTCAAGCGGAATCACTGATTCCGTTTCAAATTTTCAAGCGGAATTAGGGTACTCGTTCAAACGGAATTAACTGTTTTTCCCATTATTGTCATTTTTACTTTGAATTTTGATCTAATTCTCTCAAGGGTTTGAAAAAACACAATTTCGCTTATGTTGTGAAATATTCAGGCCATTTTAACCCTTAAAACTTGTTCAATTGAGAAAAGAAGGTGTAGAAGTAAGAAAACAAGATGAAATCAGCCTGAAATCTGCAGAACTCCTCCTCATGTGCTCTAATACCACATGTAGCATCGTGTGCAGACCCGAAATGAGTCATTCAGAGGCGTTCTACTCAATATGAAAGGCGGAAACAGACATATTGAGTTGAATTCAGCAAGAATATTACTTTTAATTGTCTTTCTATTGATCTGGTAACAAATACATGTCTGTAGACACTTCGACAGAGCTTCGCCGTCGGAAAACTTCAACCTAATTCCGTTTCAAATGAACTTGATCTAACCCTATTTATAGATTTCTAATTCCGCTTGAACATGACTCAAGCGGAATCATAGTTCAAACAAAATTACAAACTCAAACGGAATAAGCTAACTCAAACGGAATTACATGCTCAAACGGAATTAACCATCTCAAGCGGAATTAGCCATTTGACTTGATTTCTCGATCTTCGTGCCATGAACAATGCAAGACTCGATACAAGACGAAGTCGACAGACGTATGAGGGTGTGAATGATCGATTTAGACTGGTGGTCACCGAAAATGACTCACACATTGTTCCTCGACCCCAAGGAGTGAGGTCGTTTGAATGCAAGCCGAACTACATCAACATCCTACCTCATTTCAACGGTAGGACACACGACGAGCCATACACCCACTTGGGAGAATTTTTCGCTATATGTGGCACGATAGGGGAGCGTGATTTTGAGATCGAGGAAGTGAAGTTGAGGCTATTTCAATTCTCGTTGAAGGATAATGCTAAACAATGGTTCCTCACACTTCTGTCGAACAATATTCGCACTTGGGCTGAGATGCAACAAGCGTTTCTCGACGAGTACTATTCGATAGCAAAGATCGATGATGCATGGGTTGAAATTCGGTCGTTTCGATGACTATCGGGAGAGCTACTACAAGAAGTACCTATTCGTTTCAAGGAGTTAGTTCGGAAGTGTCCTCATCATCAAATTCCTAGATGGGAATTGTTGAAGTATTTTGTGCGGGGTTTGGACTTAGAAGAACACAAGTACCTACTATCTGCGAGTAATGGGACCTTATTGAATAACCATGAGGAAGATGATTGGGAGTTTATAGAAAGAATGAGCAAAAACTCCAAAGCGGTTGCTATGGTGGACCGACCGAAAAAGCATACAACCTCAAGGTCTTGCCCCGATCGCGACACTAGTTCTAAGGATCGGACCGAAACGCTAGAGCGGGAGTTGGCCCGTATGAAGAAGAAGAAAATGGGTATGGTGCAATATGCCGTGTGTGAAGAATGTGGTAACATCGGTCACCGAACCAAGAATTGCCAAGAAAACATGACCCGATCCACCGCGGATGTGAATCAAGTGTATGGAGACCGGAGGCAATATGATATAAACTCCAACACTTACCACCCCGGGTTGAGGAACCATCCTAACTTTAGGTATGGTAATGCCTCCAACCAAATGAACCCGAATTTGCAATCGAGAAATCAAGGTGGGTCTTCGTATCAAAGTTGCGAAGGTGGTAACTAAGGGGGTTACCAAAGGGGTTACAATCAAGGTGGTAAAGGTAATGGTAATGGGTCGGTGAACAATCAAGGCGGTGATGATGATTTGGGTGCCAAGATAGATACATTATTGAATGTGGTGAAGGAATCTAGTAGCGACATCAAGGATATGAAGAGATTTAATGAGATGAAGGATAAATCGCATGAAGCATTGGCGAAGCAAGTGGTCAACTTGCGGAAGAAATGGCCCAAATGAGAGGAAGTGGAGGACGACTCCCAAGTGACACTACGGTGAACCCGAAGCATTAAAGCTCTAGCACAAGAAATGTGAGGAATGCACGCGTTAGCGCGGTAAGTCTTCGTTTGAATGATGAAAATTTTAGTGTCGAAAGCATTCCACCACCACAATTCGTTGATGGTGCAGTGGAACATGTAAGTGATGTGTCAGAAAGTGAAAATGAACAACAAACAGTTTCACAAATTAAAATCAAGAAAATAACTAAAAACTCTTTTTTTGTGAAAATTGTTTAAGTCAACTTCATGATAAGGCCAATGATATGGGTGTGGAGTTTAATACCATTCCCTATCCTTTGGCCTTACTTAACCCAATTAATCCATCAAAGTTTGAAAAACGGTGCCCACCAAAGGATGAGAGGTGGGAAATTTTAAACACACAAAAATTAATTTACCATTACTTGATGACATTAAAAAGGTTCCGGCTCATGTGGAATGATAAAAGGATTAAGCACTGAAAAATGGCATAACAAATTACCCGAACCGGTTGATTTGATATCTCATGTTAATGTTGTCTTGTCGAGTGCCTTCCCCCAAAAAGCTCAAGATCCGAGAGATCCTCTTATTTCAATCCAAATTGGTACATTCAAAATTAAGAGGGCGCTCCTAGATCTTGGAGCTTGTGTGAGCATCTTGCCCGGGAGTCTGTACGACCAATATGATTTTGGTCCTTTGACAAAGTTTGACACCCCCGTGGAGTTGGCCGATCAGACTCCCACGCATCCAAGTGGGATGGTGGAAGATGTGATAGTGAAGGTTAAAGATTGCTATTACCCTGTTTACTTTTTGGTAGTTGACTACGTTGGGTGTGTTGAGGACACACAACCGATAGTTATACTGGGTAGACCGTTCCTTGCAACAGCTAATACCATAATAAATTTTGCAACTGGAACGGTGAGCATGAAGTTTAGGGACCGGGAATTGATTTTGAATGTATTTCCTAAGTTTATTAACCCACTTGGTGAGGATTTGTGTCCTAAGAAAGACATGAATCCAAATAAAAAGGTATGTGCGATGGTTGGTATGTTTAGAGAATCAAAGAAGAAATCGGTCAAAAAGAAGAAGGCGAAGAAGTCGTCTCAAGAGAAGAAGGAGGAGGAAGAATTGAGAAAGTTTGGCTCATTCGGGAATAGATGGTATGAATCACCGGCGGGTGATTTGGATGAGTTCGTGGGCGGCAAGCACGCCATTCGACCACCATGAGGTGGTAAGTTAATTGTTGTTGTATACTTTTTATGGTTCGTTTTAGTCTATTTCTGTAGTCTAGTCTGTCCTGTTGTACATTTCCATTTCGTACTTTGTTTTCTTTAGTAGTTAAATGAACGTTGTGGGTGTGTTCCCTATATAACCCTCACAAGACCTACTCGTCCGCCCAAGCTATCGGGAGGTTTAAAAGGGCTTGTTGCATAAGCTAAATGCAACCGTGATTCCTACGAAATTGAGTTAAGATTTTTGTTGTTGTTGTAAAATTTCTTTTCCACGAGAAAATCAAAGTTGAGTAGAAATATGACTTGGTAAATTCTTTATTAAAAATGGTAGAGCTAGGTAACTAACAAGTATTGATAGTTGTGAGAAGCTTGCTTCTACACGAAGATTGAGATTTGTAGGTACACTATGTTTGCGAGACGACCATTTTTATTAAAGAATGAATAGCACACGAGGAACGACCAAAACCAGGTGCATATGTTTCTTTTTAGCTTTGATATTTAATTAGTTAATAAGTGGATTGTATTTTGTATTTTATTTACCGTGGGTGAAATGTTGGGAGTTTGCTCATGTCACGTCCCTTATGCGTTTTAAAGGCTCCATTCTTACACATTGAGGATAATGTTGACCTTAAGTGTGTGGATGGGGAGAAAAAGATTTTCAGTTTTGACCTATTCATTTAAACACTACACATTGAGGACAATGTTGACCTCAAGTGTGGGGATGAGGGAAAATTTCAAAAAAAATTAAAAATGTCTTTGTTTGAAGCAACCTAAAAAGCACAAGTAACTAAGTCAATGAGGGATGACACAACCCACTTGGTCTTTTGTCATGGCAAGTTCAAATGATTAACATGAAGGGAATTTAGCGGGTGGTTACTTGGGAATAATCCGCCTAAGAAATAGTACATTATGCATATCACATACCCTACCCTTTATACGTGAGATTTTGAGCCACTTTTACACATCATATATATATATATATATAGGTAGAAGATCCTGTACATTAATCTAAAAGTGTGAGAAAGGTGAGAAATATTGTGGGGATGACATGTGTCATCAATCAAAATTAATTCAAAAGGGTAAACAAGTAATTTTCTTATTGATTTAATTAATTGATAACCTTCCATAACCGCCACCCTTAATTATAGGAATACGAATTAAGAATTAATCTACGAATTTGTGTCATCTCGTTTAGAACTGCATAGTGTTATATATTTTTATATAGTGTTACATGGTGTTATATGGTGTTATATTGTGTTTTTTGGTGTAATATACTGTTATATGATGGATGTATTGTGTTATATAGTGTTATATAGTGTTATATTGTATTATATGGTGTTATATAGTGTTATTTAGGGTCATATAGTGTTATAGTGTTACATTTGTCTGATAGCATGTCTATGATAGATGTATAGTGTTATATATTGTTATATAATGTTATATAGTGTTACATAGTGTTATATGGTGTTATAAGGTGTTATATGGTGTTACATAGTGTTATACGGTGTTACATGGTGTTATATGATGGATGTATAGTGTTATATATTTCTTGTAGCAGTTACACATATATGGATTTTTTAGAATGTCCAAATTTTAAAATAAGTTTAAAATTGAATCGCTAGAATTCAGGAGTGAATCGCTAGAATTCAGGAGATGTTACCTAATTTGAAACATATATAAAGACACTATTACCCCTACAATTTTCAAACCAGTCCAAGTAATTAAAACACAATTTATAATTTGGTCTCTATTGATCTCAACCATTAGATCAAAGATCTAATGGTTTAAAACACTTCTCACACTTTTGAATTAATGTACACTATCCCTACCCTGTATAGGGTAAGGTTATTGTAAAAAAGACCAAAAGTGTGAGAAAGGTAAGAAAGAATCTCAGCCATTAGATCTAGATTAATTGAAAAGGGTAAACAAGTAATTTTATCATTAATTCAATTAATTAAAAACTTCCCATAACCGCCACCTTAATTATAGGAAGTATATAACACCATTCAGCAAGTATATAACACCATTCAGCAAGTATATCACACCATTCAGCATTCAGCAAGTATATAACATCATTCAGCAAGTATATAACACCATTCAGCAAGTATATAAACCATTCATTGACTAAACATCTGATCCAAACATATTTTTTTCTCTATATAAGTATAGCAATATGGTACTCATATTAAAGATAAAAAAACGCTCGTTATTTTGGTGTAATTTTTTTTAAAAAGTTACGTATAAAAAGTTATTGACGTTTAAAAAAGACGGGGGGGAAGTTACATGTGCATTACCTAATTTCTAGTGGGTTTAAAAGACTATATTGCCCCTAGATATTTCAAATCAGTCCAAATTAATGAAAATATTTTACAATTTGGTCCCTATTAATCTCAACCATTAGATCAAAAGATCTAATGGTTGAGATTCTCTCTTACCATTCTCACACTTTAGGCCTTTTTTACAGGATCCTTTACCTGTATATATATATATATATATATATATATAGGTAGAAGATCCTGTATATTAATCTAATATTTTGAGAAGGGTGAGAAATAATGTGGTGATGACAAGTGTCCTATATCTAAATTAATTCAAAATGGTGAATTAGTAACTTTCTATTTCTTTCAATTAATTCATTAAAAGATAACTGCCCAAAATAATCGTCACCCTTTATTATAGGAATTCGAATTTAAGAATTAATCTACGAATTTGTGTCATCTCGTTCACCGGTTATTAATTATGTAGTGTTATATATTTTTATATAGTGTTACATGGTGTTATATGGTGTTGTATAATGGTTTTTGGTGTTATATAATTCTATAGTGTTATATAATTCTGTAGTGCAACCACCAAAAAACACTATATAACACCATCAATTATTAATTCTGTAGTGCAACCACCATTCAGAACTGTATAGTGTTATATATGTTTATATAGTGTTATATAGTGTTACATGGTGTTATATGGTGTTATATAGTGTTCTTTGGTTTATATAGTGTTATATGATGGATGCATAGTGTTATACAGTGTTATATTTTTCTGGTAGCATGTCTATGATG
The DNA here is from genome assembly GCA_030545235.1 of Helianthus tuberosus. Taxonomy (NCBI): domain Eukaryota; kingdom Viridiplantae; phylum Streptophyta; class Magnoliopsida; order Asterales; family Asteraceae; genus Helianthus; species Helianthus tuberosus. The sequence continues at coordinate 114,759,258 of CM060399.1, forward strand.
GATGTATAGTTTTATATATTGTTTTATAGTGTTATATGGTGTTACATAGTGTTATATAGTGTTATATGATGGATGTATAGTGTTATACATATCTTATAGTAGTTACATATTTCGGTATTTTTAGAATTTAGGATCGATAGAATTTAGCAGTTAAAATTGAATCACTAGAATTTAGGAGTAAATCACTAGAATTTAAGAGAGGTTACCTAATTTGAAGCATATACAAAGACACTATTACCCCTACAATTTTCAAATTAGTCCATATAATTAAAACACAATTTATAATTTGGTCCCTATTGATCTCAACCATTAGATCAAAGATCTAATAGTTTAAAACACTTCTTACACTTCTCACACTTTAGACACTTTGTACACTATCCCTACCCTATATATATGTTTCTTTGTTTGAGTGGACCATTAGTCTCGTATTGTAGAACTTGCAACTTTTGATACGTTTGAGACCATAGACCGAATACAAGCACAAGAATGATTAAGGCATTAGGTAAATATTTTCCCTTTACACCATTTATATATCCTTACCCAAATAGATCCCCAAGTTGCCCCATTAAGCCTAAATCTTTCGTTTGACTAACTCATTTAGCCTACAACTGTTAAACCTTTTCTTTTTAAACCCGTGTGATGAAAATTCGATTGTAGGTTTATGTGTTTGTATAGTTGTGATTTATATTTGTGAAAAAAAAATCGAAAATTACAGAAAATGTTGTGAAAAAAGAACAGAAAACTGTTAAGAAAAATACCAAAAATATGTGTTTTTATCTACATATAGTGTGGTTAATGTCTACACTTTAAAATATATTTACCAACACATCAACGTTTTTTTTTTCAACACAAATTAAGATCAATACCTACACATCTTCAACATTTACCTACACATAATATTACTTTTACCTACACATAAGATTACTTTTACCCATAGATATATTCATGCCACGTCAACTGCCATGTCGGATGCCACGTCAACTGCCACGTCGGATGCCATGACATATGCCATGTCAGTTACCACGTCAGATTCCACGTCAGCTGCCACGTGAGATGTCTTCTAAACAAATTGTTGTACTTTTAACCACACATATAAATGGCTTTTAGCCACACATATATGTGTAGGTATAGCTTGCTTATATGCCTACATATAACTTATGTGTGGATAATGACCTATATCCATAGTCATGAGCCTACACATCATTACACTTATTTTATGTGTAGGTAAAGAAAACTAACAACGCATTATATGCTTTTTCCCACATATACTTTGTGTTGGTAAAGAACCAAATTTCTTGTAGTGGAGGGGGAGTTTGTAATACATGCATGCAAAGTTGTAATTGAAGTTTGAAATAAATTCAATCATTCGGTTCAATGTTAAACTTGTGTGTGGAAAGCAATTCTCCTGTTTGATTGTGTATGAAAGTTTGTTTCCATTTACATTCCTCTTTAATTGATCTTGTTCATTTTAATTATTGCCAAACAAAAACACAATCATAAGAAACTCAGATCCTAACACGTGTAGAAACCTTAGGATTTCAATTACTGAACCGGGTGTGAACCTTATCTTCATATATTGTTTTAAACCGTTAATTAAGTTTTCGTGCAATTGTTCAACCTTTTCTTAGTTAAATAATTCAAAACAACTTTGTCGGTTCATTTCGACACACTTTCAAACAAACCAATTGATAAAATTCATAGCTGTGACAATTGTCAAATTTGCATGTATCCGTACAATTATTAAACAATAATTAGACAATGATTAGTGCTTATTGACTGTTCTGATTTAACATTTATGACATGAATTGTTTCTGATTTTGTTATCATACATACATATGCATCCTATATTGCAAAATGTCATATCATTATTGCATGCAACACTTATTGATTTAAATGATGCACGAAACAAAGGTAGCACAGTTATTAGACAAATCAGAAAAATGCTGACGGAGTTTAGTACATAGACAGACATGGTATTGAGACACAGAATGAGCCAGAAACCAAAAGTTACACTAGTATAGTGTGGGGAAAGTAAAGATCATAAAACTGTCTTCCTAGTGACAGTTTAAGTGCCGGAAAGTGCCTAAAACTCACATAAATTGCTGAATCCAACACAATTCAGCTTTTAAACAACTTAATATCATGCAGAAATACAAATAAATGGTCCTGAATACTTTCCTAAGTGTCGGAAATCAAAACTATCACATAAGGTAACATAAAGCACACTAAACTGCATATTTTAGCACCTTAACAAACCGGTAACCAACCGAACAACCGGACACTACCCGAAACACCAAATTTTCACTAGAAGCATTGTTTTAACATTTCCAAGCTAGTTATGGTCCCCGGACATCATAACACACTATATAACAGCATACTAATTAAACACCCTAACTAAACACTTGGATTTTAACTATATAAGCTAACTACCATTACAACCTAGTCTAGACCCCCCCCCACCTATTTACGGATTCATGTGGCCCCCACACATTGATTTTATTTTGTTATTTTAATAGATCTTGTTTCCACTTTAATAACATATTATTCAATGGGTTAATTTATGTTGGATGATAATATAAGTAACCATAAGTGCCATAACCTCTCATTCCCTTCACATACCCACACTTGAACTTTCTTCTTCTTCCCCTTGGCTTCGGCCGTGAACCCCACCCATACAACCATCATCATCAATCAACTCTCATCCATTCCATACACATCCAAATGTGTAAGAAGCCATATAAGGAGGCTAGGAACTCTTGGAAGTTGAAGGACTTCTCATACAAGCTTTTATCCACCTCTTCTTCATCTTGTGATCATCCCTAGCCTTGAGCTAGTAGTAAGATCATCTCCATCCATTTTTACATCTTATTTTGTTGGTTAAAAGATGATACAAGTTGATAATCTTGAAGAACACTATAAATCTTGAACATGAAACTTAAACATTGTTGGTACACTTTATGTGGACGCGACTCGGCTCGGTTCGACTCGACTCGGTTCGACGCGGTTAGGTTCGGCTCAAGCCCGACGTCACGACATTCATCCGTCGTGCGCCCCAGAGTTCGACACGCGAAGCACGGAGCGCCGCAAGCCAAGTCCCAGTTACACATCACCATGACATCATCATGATGATGTCACATGGTTGAAATTGTGAAAGTCTTGAACAGAATGCATGTTTGGGCCGTAAATTTTGTTTTGGGCTTTGACTTAATTTGGGCTCCATATAACAAACGATGAAACAGAGATAATACCGAAATCACCTTGGTTTTCGTTGATATGGGTGTGGCGAAATCAGTGATTTCGTCACACTTGTTTTCATCCATAGTGATTTCGTCCAAGGTTCAGTATAAATAGCTCAGCATGTTTCACAGTTTAGTTTATGAGAGCATAGTGAAACCAGAGAGTTTATCGTCAAACATTGTGTGTGTATGTTTGATATTGTTCTCGTCCTTTTAATCCAAGTGAATCTTTGATTATCTGTTTGTGTTATCCATTTTACATTGTTTGGTTTGCACCTTCACGGGGATTCCGCACCCGCGATAGTGTTCGTGATAAACAAGGATAGGTTACGTATCGGATCCTCTGAGAAAAACGGACCTACAAACATAAGACTAAAATCATAAGAAATCATGTTGTTTAAGTGTTGTTATGCTTGTTGATTGTTGATTGCTCATGTTATTGATGTTAATCATCATGTGATCTTGCTAGATGGTGATTAAAGACATAATCTAGCAAGATGAGAGGATGATTATGTCGTAGATCAATAGATCATCCTTGTGTAAATCATGAACTTGAAGTGAAACTTGTTTCTCTTGTAAAATGATGAACAAAGTGAACATAAAGTCTTGTAAACCTATGATTTCAAGAATGATTTTTCAAGAAACCAAGTTAAAAATACAAGATTTACATAAGCTTGGTTCTTAAAGAAATTAACCACATTTTTTGTGGTTAATCAAGTGTAGAAATACATATTTAACAAGAAAAACTCAAGAAAAAAAAATTTTAGAAAATTTATTTACAAGTTGTAAACATCTAATTTTTTCAACAATGGTGTCGAATCAAAATCAGAGCATTCAAAATATTTTGCTTAGTGAGAATGAGACGGGTAGCAACAATCGCCCGCCAAAGCTGAATCACATGAATGACTATCCATCATGGAAGGGTCGTTTTCACACATATGTTTTAGGGCAAAACACAGAACTTTGGACGTGTTTCACTACTGAATGCAACCTTGCCCTCGAAGCAGCATCAACTGCAGCGGGTTTTACTAATATGCTTGAAGACGACAAGAACGCGTATGATCTAGAGAAGAAGGCGTTTGCAATTCTCACACAAGCACTTTACAAAGACATCTTTGATCAATTCGGCTATTGTACAAGCACGAAAGCGTTATGGGATACCTTGGTAACAAGAGGTGAAGGAAATGCAGCTACTAGAAAGACATGTCATGATCTGTTGAAGAAGAAATTCGAATCATTTCATTTCTTAGAGAATGAAACCCTAAATGATATAACTACTCGTTATTATCATTTGATGAGTGAAATTTATTATTTTGGTCTTCTTGCATCTCAACAGGAAATGGTAGCACGGTTTGCTGATGCTCTACCTCCAAAGTGGAGTCCATTCATTGAGCTTCTAAAGCATACGGGCGTTCTAGATACTGTCAATATCTATGAATTCGTTCAGAAGTTGGAACACAAGGATAAAGAAGAAATCCAAAAAGCCAAACAGATTCCAGTGTCCAATACAAGCTCGTTTCCCTTTCCCCAGTTAGCTCATCCTCCGGTTTTCGATCCGCGTGCCTATCTTCCTCCACCGCATGTTATTGCTCAAGCTCACGCCCTTTCAAAACCTCAACTCGATCCGAGTGCCTGGCTCCCTAAACCCCAATCTCAACCTCAAGTTTTCACAACACAACCTCAACTCGATCCAAGTGCCTATTTTCCTAAACCTACTGTCGATTGTGGCCCGGCCATACAGTTGGGAAACGGTGATCAAACAAGAACTGCATTTTATGCTGAAATTGTCAAAAATGTCAATGATGGTGAATCTTCGGGAAATGATGACAGTTCAGGATATAGTGGCAGTACTGATAAAGATGGCTCAGGTGTGAGTGATTACAGTTCAGAATCGGACGTGAAGGAGGGAGTGGATTCTGAAGATGATAGTTTGTCGAATGGTGCCAAGGAGATGAAATGTCAAAATTCTGACTTGATCAAGAAAGCTGATGCTACATCAGAAGAAATGGAGAAGATTCTCACTGAAGATGGATCTTTCTCTTCTCAGACTGCCTTTATGGCTAATGTCACAGCTTCTACAAGTCAGGTACAATCTAAAACTCCTAGCATATGTAGTGATTGTGCTGATATGAAACATGAATGTGCTGAATTGAAACGTGAATCTGAAACGGTTCATAGTCACAATCAGAGTTTGGTTATTGAACTGTCAAAGTGCAAAGAGGCAAATATGGCTCTGGTTAGAAACGAAAAAGATTTTAAATCTGTAATTGAAACCTTAAAGAAAAGTGTTTCCGAAGTGACAAAAACTATTTATCATAAACAAGTTAGTATTAACGATTATATTAATATTGTTGAGGAAACCAAAAAGGAATTAGCCATTGCCAAATGCGAGCATGATGCAATCAAGCAAAAGTTAGAGAGTTATTCTAACTCCCGATTTATGCTCGATCACATTATTGACGCTCAACAGCTGAAGGGAAATGTGAGTGGCGTTGGGTATAAGAAGTTTCCGCCCCTTTGAGACAAAATTATACTCGAATGCCCGATGAGGAAGAAATACCACGTTTTGAGCCAACTGTACCTCTTGATTATGGGGAAGTTACAACTGGCTTAGGGTTCAAAACGGACAATTCATCGGAGGGCTCATCTGATAGAAACGAAAAGTCATCATGTGCTTCAAATCAAAGTCCTCCAACCATTGAGGACTATGATTCTTCGGATGATGCGTCAGATGTGAGTGATGAGGATAAATCTCTTGACGATATAAAAGGAGTAGAAGTGCCTTTTGAAAATCACATTCTGTGTGATCCTCCTACTCCTGTTGTGCAATCAACTGGTGCTAAACAAGAGATAGATCCTATCACTGAGACAGTGTCTACCATTAAAAGTGATAACGTGTTGTATACTTTAGTCGGTGATGACAAAATTTATTCAAACACAGATTTTCCAATTAAAAATGTCAATCAATCTTTGATTGATAAAGTGTTTGAAGATACTACCAGTAAGTTTTTGGAAAAGGGGATTCCGAGAGTTTCAGTAACTCAGTGTAATCCGATTCCAAAAGCTGAAGTTAGAAGAAAATTTGGAAATCAAAAATCACCAACAAAGCAACAACCTTTCGCTTTTAAGGGTAAACAGCAACAGCAGCGAGCTCAAAATTCTAAAGGTTCACAACCGAAGGTTGAGACCAAAGGAGCTCGTTTCAAGAAGAAAAACAATGATGTTAAATTTGTAGCATCCAACGGTACTGATAAAATTGAGACTTTTGAAAACAAATCAAACACCGATTTTGTCCAACAAGTCCAGATTTTAAAACGTAACGCTCAAAACAATTACACCCAACATACAAACGGGTGTGATGAGAAAGCAAGTACCTCAGGTTCTACAGGTTCAACATGTGAAAGTCGAACCGGATCTCCCAAGTTTGTTGAGAGGAGATCGTGTTTCAAATGCGGGGAGTTTGGACATATTATCAAAAACTGCACAAACTCTCCAAAACCAAATTTTGTAGAAAGAGCCCCTTCTGAACAAGGTCACTCACAAAGTCGTCATGTTTCTCCAAAACATGATAAACGCACTATTAAAGAACAGGAAACAAAACAACGACATAAGAATGTGAAGTTGATCGAAAAGGCTTTAAAACCGGAAAATGTTAAAAGGAAACCAAGTTCACAACAACCGTTAAAACCAGAAATTGTAATTAATACACAATCTGGTAAATGGAAACAAGCTTGGAAACCGAAAACAGGTGAAGGTTCAGGGGGAGGCATGAAATTTCCAAATCATCAAGAGATTGAAATTACATTTCTTGATTCTCAGGGGCAACCCAAGTCTATGAAGGCTTGGGTCCCCCTCTCCAACTAATCTCTGAGTGAGTGTGCAGGATGTTCCAGGTGGAACTATCGATAGTCATTGGATTGTTGATATTGGAGTGTCCATGCACAAGATCGGCGACAAAAGAAGTTGTTGCCTTTGATGGAGAGAAAAAGAAAAGAAGACAGAATTGTCTGTCGAAAGAAATTGAAAGCTTCGACAAATTGAAAATCATTCCAAGAGTTTGATTGTTAAAGTCTTTGATCGGGTCCCCAGGATAGATCCAATCAAAATGTACGCACCTGAAGCACGTCTGATGTTCAAAATCAACAAGATGAACGTGCAATGTACATTTCTTCGCGGTGTGTTTGAACAAAATGTGTTTGTTGAACAAACCAACCGGGTGTGCGGATGCCTTGGCGTGGATTGCTCAACCGCACACTACTTCTGAAAGAGAAAGATAATGACCTTCGCTGGTGCAATGTGGAAGACCAGTCAGACCCAAAGGTTTCTGATCTTGTTGCTGTGAAGAGATTTCTCAGTAGCTACAAAAATCGACTTTGAAGTCCACACCGGGTGGATATCCAGTTTGGGAGAGCACTCAGATTCCTTGCAATGCACGAAGCAGTTGCAGGATACGGTTTTAAATTTCTAATCTCTCCTATACTTGTCGATATTTAAGCTACTTTATAAATTGTTATCCTCTCGTAGCACTCTTTGGCCAGACACGTTGATCTCGAATATCACTTCACACGTGATTGTTTCACTATGAAACTCGTCAATGTTGTCATGGTCCGCACCGCTTACCGACGTGCCAACTGATTTTTCCAAAATTTGATAAATCATTTCTGATTAATTTATTTTTGGTAAACGGCATTGAGGTAAAACATGAGTTAACCGACATCGGAAAATCGTTTTTGTAAATACCATTGTGTCTTTTAAATTTTATCTTAGTTTGTTGATTTTAGGGGGAGTAAATCCAAAATTTGAAAATTCAAAAACATCGAAAAATTTCAAAACGCAAAAACATTGGAAAAACAAAAATGAGTTTCCTGGCGAGAAAAAGAGAAAATGATAGTAGATCAGTGGTCTGTCGAAACCTCTTCTAACTGAAATGCAAAATGAAAAATGTTAAGCAGCTCTATATAAAATGTATCGGTAGGCTCACAATCATTTTAAAGTGTGCAGGGCGATATAAACTTAAATCGAGTGAAGACCAGGTGGGAACCGCACATTGGCATATGGTCTTAGTACTGAAATTTCGTTTGAGAGATTGCCGAGGTTCTGAGATATTCGGTCTTTATGCTGTCTTATCATCTGGGTATCATGGTTGTATCTTTTACCGAAAAATAACGGAGACGAAGTCTAGATCTTCCATGATACTATACATACGTGTACATATTGCATTCGACCTCAATAAGTGATCAACAATCACATGTCCCACAAAATAAGTGATAATATATCATAGATTCTTTCCGGGAGTCAAGTTCGTCTCTTTGCTGTACGAAAGTACTGACCTGTTCACGGACTTGCTCTTGTGCCCTTCATGAATATGAAAATCAAGTTCCTCATCAATAAGTGATTCTATCACATAGGGCTTGTTTTCAATCAAAATAAGTGAGTTTCTCACATCTTTTATACGGTCAAACGGATGATAAGCAGTATACTCACCGGTAAGATGAACTCTCGTGCATACCTTGATACGGGAATGTGTCGTGTGTGGATGAACACCGGTCGGTAAGTATAAACCATACACTAATTGTATCCCCTCGCCATGATTACATCTGATAAGTTGAGTTTATGTGGACAACAATACCGATAATTGTTATAGGATGCTTATCTAAATGTTAACTAATTGAACAACAAGAGCGTTTTGGCGTGACCTTACACTGATATGATTCTCTTACCCTCGAAACTCGCAAAAAGAATGTTTGTATATATTTGTTTACTGCTTTTAGTTTCTGTATCGCTGTATATATTTATTTATTGTTTTCCGTCTTTACATTTGAAAAATGAAAAATTCCAAAAAGATTTTAGGTATGTTTTAATATAAACTTTATAAAAGCCAAAAAGATTTTGCTTCTAGTTTATTTTTGATTGACCGATGTTGGAACTCGAATCTATCCTACCCAAAATCCTGATTGTGAGCCGGAAAACAATTGCACCTTCATAAACTGTCGAAGTTAACAAGTTTTGAAAGTTAAAAGGTTAAAATTGATCAATTTTTAAACTTTCAAACTGTTGTCGGTCGGGGTTTGATTGAGATTTGATCTCATATGTGTCATTTGTTTAATTTGTCTAAATTCCAAGCGGTTGTTCTCATTGCGTGTTTAGCTTTCTTGTATGTGCAGATGCGACATCAGAATCAGCTAAAGGCGAAGAGAATGTGTCAGATGACTAGCCGTAAAGTGAAGACACGTCATTGATGCAATCAGAAGATCAAGATGATCGGGTTGCAGTTGACCACTTTTCAACACCACAAGGATCTAAAGTATTGAAGTTCAAAAGATTCACGAGCATCATTCAAGGGGGAGTTTGTTGATACACTCCCTGATTATGTCACGTGAAGACTTTGAAGATCCTCCGACACAAAAGACATGGAAGACGAACCATCACGAGTAGCGTCCAAGGGGGAGTTTGTTGGTACACTTTATGTGGACGCGACTCGGCTCGGTTCGACTCGACTCGGTTCGACGCGGTTAGGTTCGGCTCAAGCCCGACGTCACGACATTCCTCCGTCGTGCGCCCCAGAGTTCGACACGCGAAGCACGGAGCGCCGCAAGCCAAGTCCCAGTTACACATCACCATGACATCATCATGATGATGTCATGATGATGTCACATGGTTGAAATTGTGAAAGTCTTGAACAGAATGCATGTTTGGGCCGTAAATTTTGTTTTGGGCTTTGACTTAATTTGGGCTCCATATAACAAACGATGAAACAGAGATAATACCGAAATCACCTTGGTTTTCGTTGATATGGGTGTGGCGAAATCAGTGATTTCGTCACACTTGTTTTCATCCATAGTGATTTCGTCCAAGGTTCAGTATAAATAGCTCAGCATGTTTCACAGTTTAGTTTATGAGAGCATAGTGAAACCAGAGCGTTTATCGTCAAACATTGTGTGTATATGTTTGATATTGTTCTCGTCCTTTTAATCCAAGTGAATCTTTGATTATCTGTTTGTGTTATCCATTTTACATTGTTTGGTTTGCACCTTCACGGGGATTCTGCACCCGCGATAGTGTTCGTGATAAACAAGGATAGGTTACGTATCGGATCCTCTGAGAAAAACGGACCTACAAACATAAGACTAAAATCATAAGAAATCATGTTGTTTAAGTGTTGTTATGCTTGTTGATTGTTGATTGCTCATGTTATTGATGTTAATCATCATGTGATCTTGCTAGATGGTGATTAAAGACATAATCTAGCAAGATGAGAGGATGATTATGTCGTAGATCAATAGATCATCCTTGTGTAAATCATGAACTTGAAGTGAAAATTGTTTCTCTTGTAAAATGATGAACAAAGTGAACATAAAGTCTTGTAAACCTATGATTTCAAGAATGATTTTTCAAGAAACCAAGTTAAAAATACAAGATTTACATAAGCTTGGTTCTTAAAGAAATTAACCACATTTTTTGTGGTTAATCAAGTGTAGAAATACATATTTAACAAGAAAAACTCAAGAAAAAATATTTTTAGAAAATTTATTTACAAGTTGTAAACATCTAATTTTTTCAACAATGATGTTTTTAAATAAATAACCACACTTTAAAGGGTAACTAAGCTTACTAAACACACTAGTAAGTTACTACAAATTTTTGTAAATTTTCAAGTTCATGAAGTAGTAATTTATGCTTGATTTTGGCAAATTGGTAAGTATTGGTTGATTTGTTGTTGATTGTGTTGATTTATAAAAGAAAATGATATGCTTTGAAAGCATGGAAACCTCCATTTTTAGGGGAAACTATGGCAAAAAATTTCTAGAAATTTAACACTTAGAAAAATATTTTTAAACAAATATTTACAAGTATATTTTAAACCATGAATTTTTAGATAAAATTTGCCATAATTTTTGTTATAAAAATTATAAATATTGGAGGTTGGTTTTTGTAAATAAAAGTGACTAAATATGTATTTTGGAAAATATATATTTAGATGTCACCATGTGTGTGATTATTTGTATATTATGTGTATTAGTTATATTATTTTAGGACTTGAAATAATATAACTCTCCAAAATACCAAAAATTACAATACAAAATATTACCAAAATCCCAAGAAATAAATATATAATTTATACCCAAAATTTTGGAGAAACCGAACAAGGAATATAACTTACATAAATATTCCGGAAATAAGTTCATAAGTATATTTTGGTAATTGGTATTTTGGACACCAAGATAACGAAAATGTGATTTTTACAATTACTACAAAGATATATCATATTTTCGACAAGAAGAAAATATATATTTTTTGAGAAAAAGAAATCATATATATTTTTCCTAAATTATTAGAAAATATATTATTTTTGGGAGAAAATATATATTTTCTTAAGTAAATTTGGAACATATTATTTTTGGGTGAAAAATGGATTTATATATATATTTTCTAAGTTAGACTTGAAAATATATTATTTTTTAGGTTTATATGAAAATTATAAATATTTTTGCCAAGGGAAAAATTATAAATAATTTTTCTATGTAATATTTCTTAAAATATATATGTTGGGAATATATATTGATGGATTTTTATTAGAAATAATATTCCGGAAAAATTTACAGAAAAATTAGGTATAAAGATACTTAGTAAACACAATGAAAATACGTATTCTCGTACGTATAAATACACACTGGAATACATCATTGATACTTGGCAAAAATATACAAGTTTTAGAATACGAATATAAATACACCCATCCTTGGGAAGTTATACATGTACAAATACATAAAGGTGTCAAAGTTAAAATATATTGTTTTATCAAATATTCCAAAATTTAATAAATATAATTTAAGTTAAAATATTTATTATTTTAACAAATAAGTATATAACTTGGAGCAATATTGAAGACACAATGAAACATAACTCAAGGACACTAATTAATATTACGTCAAGGCACGACCTGCTCGTCTAATAAACCGTAGTACGTTGTAGGTAGTCGTGCACACGAGTAGCAGCTTTCGGTTACATTTGGATAGGAAGAACGCAAGATTGTGAGTTCATGTCCCTCTTTTCTTTTAACTATTTTTGTTTTATAACTTCGAGGGTGAAGTACATGTTACAAATTGTTTACAAACGTTTACAAATGGTATGGTTAGCTAAGGAATGAACTATTAGATAATGTGAATCGGTAGGCGCACACTTAAGACCATTAATCCTCGTATAAGGACCGAGGGACATGAGTGATAGATCTATTTGGGTGTAGCGAGCCCACACCCATGAGGACCGGGATTTGGCTCATGAGGTGACTATGTCTTACAGCCGGAGGCCCGGTACAAAATCTGCTAGGTTTGAGCCTTCCTACGTCGTTGCACACATGTTAATGGCCTTGCAAACCATTAATTGATATATTTCCTTGTTTGCTTTCATACCGGGTTTACAAAACATACATACTTACAATGATTACAAAGGTTTATACGTGCACACATACAAAACACATGAACTCGTTCAACTTTTGTTGATGTTTTCAAACTACATGTATTTCAGGAAACTAAATATGGATCTGGCAGGCGTTGGAAGTTTTCAAGGGTTGTTTGAAATAAAAGATGTCATCCGGTGCAGAAGGGTTTGGAGTGTGTATCTTATCCTGGATGAGATACATATTTCAAAGCCTAGTTTTTATTAGTGTCTTTTGGTCGAGTCCTTATGGAACTCTAAAACAATATGAATGATTTGTAATTTGGATTTGTAGTCTGTGTTTGGATTTTAAGACAATGTTGTTGTGATGTTTTAAACTTAATCTATGGATGAATATATTGGTTTTATCATATAGTTGTTTGTTATGGTTGAATGCAATGATATTAAGCAAGTCACACATAATCACGCTTCCGCAAAAGTCAGGGTGTGACAATAGCAAGCTTCATAATTAAAGTGACAACATCTAAAATCAATAAAGTCCATACGCAAACCACAAACTCTTCGTGGTTCGACCTCTTACTACCACTAACGCATTGTTAAGGGTAATTCGGGACTATAAATATTATATATTGACCGGAGCGCTACTTTCCAATCACTTATATATAGGGACTTCAATGTTCATTTATATGTGTGTGTTTGTAGTGAGATCGATCACCATCCCTAGAGAGGAACTCACATAGGGCTGGTCAGCTTATGATCTCCCCTAGGGTTGGTCGAGACTTAATCGATTTATGTATGTGTGTATGACTAATGAATTACTTCTTCATCTTCAATATCTTATTCTTGTTTTTTCGATCTCACACACACATCCGTCTCCATCTATCTTTAATCGATTTATGTATGTGTGTATGACTCATTTTGATCTCACACACACCCATCTCTATCTATCTTTGATTGATTCAAATTGTTTGATCTTGGAGATTTGGGGGTTTCTACAAAATGACTATTTTACCCCTTATGTGATGGGCACATGGGGAAGATTTAACTGGAAAAATAACATACATCGGGTCTAGGGACAGATGGTGTTAAGACTTGAAACATTATGGACGTAAGATGTTAAGAATACACGTTAGAGCAGAAGAAAATTACAATTTACTCTTTTCTATCACTTTTAAGTTTATATAAATGCTAGTTAACATTTGTTAAGCATTAGACTGTTGCATAAATATTCAAACATATTTAAAGTAAGACTTTCTCTGGATATATATGCCATATTTATGAAAATAAAAATACAAAAATATCACACCGAATTGAATGACTCATTTTGAAATCTGAAACTTAGCATGATACTTGTAGAAATTGACGGTGAAAAGAAAAAGGGTTTGTGCAAGCGGCAAGCTTACATCACCATCGTTGAACCATATTAAATTCCTGTTCAACATCGTACATTTGCATATTAAATTCGCGGTTTATGATAATATAACATACCGTATTTCTTCTTTATTTCTTAATCTAGCTCTTTAGTTATATCAAAATTGAAATCAATATTTATCCTTAATTAATTTGGTTAAACTTTAATCATTTTTTTTTAAAGTTAATCAATCATCAATATCATTTTGGTTTCCAATTTAAACAACTTAAGACAGTTTATCTGATCATAAAAACAAATATCATTTGACGTATTAAAAAACTTTTATCATGTAATTAAAAATACATCAAACACACTACTTTTTTTGTTATTTATATTCATTTAAAATAGGGACGATTATATATACACATGATATCCAACCTTCATAATTTTTCAAGTTTTTAAAAGGATATATATAACTGAATACTAAATATTATTCAATTATTATGTATCTTACCATGTCTTCCGATCGACATTAATGCACTCTTCACTTTCTTCATCCTATAAACCATCATAAACCCACCGCCAAAACACCGTGTCTCCGTCGTTGAATGACCACCACTTCGCTGGAACTCCGTCTTTCCTCCACCGTTACTCACCACCACATGGTCTCTTCTGAAACTAGAAGCAAGAAAAAGACTTCGGAGTGAAGTATGTTTCCTTGAACATGAACCGTACAATGTAAAAGAGTCCGAGGTTGACGATGTAGGCGCCACCGACACGTGGGTTTGTCTTGAACTAGTGGAATGAAATAGGGTTTGTAGGGAAGTTGTGTGCTTTGATGAGTTGTACTTTTGGTTGAGTTGATTGTAAGCTGGTGGTGGGGTGAGGGGTGAGATGGTGGATTTGGTGGTTAGGTGTTTAGGGGTACCGGGGTGTGACTCCCACATGAACGGCACAGATCCGGCTGATGCATCACCGTAGTACATCACCCTGAACGACGACTCACCACCACCATTGTTGGTGGTTGTAGATTCTTGGTTCATCTTCAATTGTAGTGCTTTAGGTGTTGTACCTTTGGTTCTTACCATTTTTCTAGGTTTTTCTCTCTACTTCATGATATGAATTGAATTGTTTTTGAACGGAGAGACATAGTTGTTACGCGTTTTGTCTAAACATATATAAATGGAAAAACTAATTTATAAAATACTATATATGCTAAACATAAGCGTTAAATATAAAAAATACAATGACAAAAAAAATATATATTATTTATGGTCGTCGGGTAGTCGATGTGTGTAACTATATTTCGCCTAAGGTATCGATCAAAGCATGTGCGAAAGCCATTTACGATATAAAAAAGTATTCTATTGACATAAACGTAAAATAAAAAGAAAATAATATCTACTCTTCATCGTCATCGGGTAGTCAAAGTCTGTAATTATATTTAGTCGAAGTTATCAATCCAAACACACAAATAAATGAAAAGGTAATATACAAAAGAAAAATCTATTCTCCATAATTGTTGGTTAGCTGAAGCACTTAATTATATTTCGTCGAAATTACTAATTCAAACACGATGAAAGTCGTTCATTAAACCAAAAAAAAACTTTTTTTTTTAAATACAACATTGTATTCAATAAAACTTATATTGAAATGTTAACAAGAATAAAATGTATCTACGCTTTTTTATCTTTTAGATATAATTAGCAAACAAAAATTATTAGAGAAAATTAAATTAAATGTTACAGGAAATAATATTGGAAAAGAAAATATAAATTAGCCAAAATAGATGGCAAAAGATGAAGAGATTAAATAGAAATTATTCATAAGAAGAGAGTATTTGATTTTTCTATATGTATTTTAAAAATAGGTAAACCTATAATAGCCATAATACTTATTTTCAGTCACACAAATTTAATTTTGTAAATACATACTTAAAACATATCATACTTGATGGTACACTAGCGTGACAACTTTTTTGTCATTGTTTGTGGTTGTTTTATAAATACATCTAAAACATACATACTTATCATGTATTTTCGATGGTTGTTACATGAAAAAGTCCATTGCATACGTGACATGCATATTACACATCCTCTTCATGTGTTTGATGTGGAAATGACAACAAACATACTCTAGTTTGCTATTTAAAGTACAAAGGTTAGATAATTAGTCAAGACATGCTTTCATTCTACAAAACATATTGGTGCGTTGAATATACAATGATACATTAATTAGATTTACGAGATCAATCATTGTTTGTGGTTGATTTATAAAACTATTCACGCAAATGGTGTTTTGAAATTATCTCAATTTTCATGAATTTAAGCAAAACTAGCGTCGTATCGTACCATAGTCACGAGTATTTGTAAAGGTGAAGCTATGCCAAGTTTAATGTGTGTTTCAAACGGGTTCAGTCTCCTTGCCCTCTTAATGACTTAGGCTACACGATGTGGGGATCAGCCTTGGATCGTCCTCCATCGGCGCCGATCCTTCGCCCATTTCGCCCCCCCCCCCCCCTGTGGCGTCCTCCCCGGCTTCTCCCGGACGTTCAAGCCGGTCCACTACAAGACAAAACCCCTTCATATATACATACAACATATACATATATTTTAGGGCCATCCTCCATTCCTTACCTCCATTCTCTTTGCCCCATCCTCACACCCGATCTATGTGGCGCTTACATGACGGATCATCCTTTAAGGATGGACTATCACCATACCGCATAGCCTTATAAGCTATATCATCTTTGTAGTACGGCATCTATTACTTGAATACTACAAGGTAATGATAAAATATTTCCATTATAACTTTGTAAATAGTTAGTGTTAATTACACAGATTGACCATCTGGTTTATAGCTAGTTTCGTTTTTTGGTACTAACTTTTTTAACATGTTCAGGTTTTATGGTTTCAATTTTGTAACACATTTGGGTACTAATACAAAACTTAGTTAATTTAGTCATTAACTGAAATTTAACATAAAATTTAACTAAGTTTGGTGTTAGTACCCAAAGGTGCTACAAAGAAACTATGAAACTTGAACATGTTAAAAAAAGTTAGTACTCAAAAACATAACTAGCTATAAACCACATCATCCATCTATGTAATTGACTCAAATAGTTATGTTCTTGTAGCATGTGTTAATTACATAGCAATTACTTCATAGGGAGAAATCATCGATTGTGGGACAAGTGGAAAAATTATGGCTCCAGATATATAACCTATCATCTTCTTCAATCAATTACCCTCTCTAATGAATTTCTCTCTCAACTCTCTCTCTCTAAAATTCACAGTCTTTTGAAAGATAAATCATTCGGTTCACAGTCTTTTAAACCCAATACTCTTTCTTCTTTGGCAAGAATCTGGAATGATCTCAATTTCTTCTTCATATCGAAATCTTCTGCCCCAATTCTCTCTGCCGTCCTTCAGCCTTACGAAATCTTCATCACAAAGGTACAATTCCATCTCTTTTGGTAACATTCAATCTTGGTTTTCTTGCCTTTTCTTTCGATTTCTTAGTTTTTATTTACTGGAACAATATTAGGGTTTTTAGAGTCATCAGGGCACAGGTAGTTGAATATTACACCGAATTTTGACCCTCATGTAGTGTTTATTCATCATCTTTACAAACATATATCATTAATAACCTAGGGGATAAAAAGCATTTATGTTTGGCAGAGTATTATGAGCTAATTTCACTAGGTTAAAAAGCATTTATGTTTGGCAGAGTTTCAGGTATGAGTTTCAGGTTTATATAGATACTATGGTTGCTTATAAAGGTGAAGTTAGAATTGATGACAGCCAGTGAGAGTGTTTTGGTGGAAAACTTGGAGGGGTCGGTGACGTTGTCGAGGTTGTCAGGAAATGCAAAGTGATAGCATTTCCTGACAACCCTCGACAATGTCACCGACCTCCTAATCTGAGCGTGACCCTCTGAAAATATAAATGTTTTGCAACTTCACCATGAATAGAGAAGGAAGAGAGAGTTGGGTTTCTAGCTCCAGTTGTGTTGCAGCCGGATCAACGGCAAATTCCGCAGCAGTAGTTGTTGATGCATGAATATGAAGATTGAATTTGTGAGGTTCAGTTAATAATCGACTGAATGAAATTATATTATTTATTGTATTCGCAATTGTTAAACCAAAATGATTGAATTTGTGAGGTTCAGGAATATGAAGATTGAATTTGTGAGGTTCAGCAGCAGCAGTTGTTGATTCAGCAGCAGCAGCAGTAGTTGTTGATGTAAGTGAGTTTTGCAAAGGTTTGCGGCTTGAAATAAAATTATTTATTGTATTCACAATTTTTAAACCGATTGTGCTTTATGTTTATGATTTGAACTTGTGATAATTTGTGCCTAATAATCGACTGATTGAACGGATTTTGATTTTTAATTAAGTTTATTAATGTAAACCAAAAGTTTTAATTAAGGTATGTGCTCTCACATATTTTTGGTTCAAATTAATTTCATGGGATGATAACATCTTCATTTTTATTACTTAGTTTAGGGATTGAATTTTGTGTAGAGATGGATGGAAGAAGTGGGCACCTGTTTCATCGGACGAGTTTTGGTGTAATCGAATCGAATGGAATGTTGGATCCTTATGTTAATCTCAATGGAACTGTTAGCAGCGAAGAATGTTATTGGTGCTAATCTGAATGGAATGTTGGATCCTTATGCAATCATCACTTGTGGTTCAGAAAAGTGGTTTAGGTAATAGATAGTATAAATTAAGTTTGTTGTGAAACATGTATTTGGCAAAGGTTTGTTTTAGGTTTGAAACCTATGTTTGTTGTTAACAGATGTTAGAATATAAAACATATGTTTCAAACGACTGCTGGGTTAAACAGTGTTTTGTGTAGAAAATAGTGGTTCAAACCACTGTTGGGTTAAAACGGTGGTTGAAACCAGTGTTCGGTTAAAACGGTGGTTGAAACCACTGTTGGGGTTAAAACGGTGGTTGAAACCACTGTTTTGTTCAAACCAATGCTTGAAACTACTGTTCCGTTAAAACGGAGGTTTGAAACCATTGTTGGGTTAAAACAGTGGTTGAAACCACTGTTTGGATGTGTGTTGAAAGTGTTTGGATGTGTTGAAAGTGTGGAAGCGAAGGGTAATAAAGTGGTTTTGTGATTTGGTGGTTTCATATCAATGTAGTTCTTTCCATTTACGTTTTTTTCTATTTGTATGTAGTGAAATTGGCTGAATTTATGAAATGTTTTTAGAGCTTTATTGGAAGAACCGAGACGAGAGGGTTTTTGAACTAAAGTATATGGATACATCAACACATCTCCTGGAAAGTATAAAGAAAGAATGAAATCATACCGGTGGATGGTTAAAAGGAGAAAAATTGCGGATCTCACCTTAGATAGCTGGAACAATTTTGTAAAACTTGGATTTTGTATAGGCTTCTCTGTAGTTTGTTTGTTGTTTTTGTTCTATTTTGGGGTGTATTTGCTCTTATGTTATGGCTAATATAGCAGTTATCAGATAGAAGCATTAGCTTAGGCAATTAAGGAGAACACTATAGTGTTCTTGGAGACGGGATCAGGCAAGATGTTGATCGCGATTATGCTTTTACGTCACTATGCTTATCTGCTGAAAAAACCCTTCCCGTGTATTGTTGTGTTCTTGGTAGTTGGTACCCATTGTTGTATTGGTCAAACAGGTATGTCGGTTGACTTAGTTGTTTCTTGAACATGTTTTCAACATGTGGTTAAAGCATATTAATGGAAGCTTTGTCTGTCTTATTAGCAAGCGGAGTATGTGGGAAAGCACCTTGATTTGAAAGTGGAGGAGTATTGAGGTGAAAAAGGTGTTGATTTTTGGAATGCTGCTGATTGGAAGATACAACGAGATCAGAATCAGGTATGACAAGTCAACATTTGACTTTTTTGTTGACCGCATACAATCTCATCAAAATTTTGACTAATGATCAAATACGTAAAGTACCCCTGAGGCAGACAAATGCAGTCTTGAGTAATAAACTTTTATTGTGTTACTCTTTACCTTTGTTGTATCTTGTAGTTTTTATTTTTCAATTTAATTTGAACACACGTATATGTTATACATCATTCTTACAGCTATTGGTCATGACCCCTGACATTTTAAGGAATGCATTGAGACATAGATTCTTAACGTTGGATATTATCAAGGTGTTAATATTTGATGCATTCCACAACACAAAGAAAAATCATGCGTATGCTATCATCATGAAGGTATATTAATGATCGTAATTTTTAACGTTATTAATTTGTTTTAGTTGAGTTTATAAATTGAAATCATATTTGTTCAAACCACTGCTTGAAACTACTGTTCGGTTAAAACAGAGGTTTGAAACCATTGTTGGGTTAAAACAATGGTTGAAACCACTGTTTGGATGTGTGTTGAAAGTGTTTGGGTGTGTTGAAAGTGTGGAAGCGAAGGGTAATAAAGTGGTTTTGTGATTTGGTGGTTTCATATCAATGTAGTTCTTTCCATTTACGTTTTTTTCTATTTGTATGTAGTGAAATTGGCTGAATTTATGAAATGTTTTTAGAGCTTTGTTGGAAGAACCGAGACGAGAGGGTTTTTGAACTAAAGTATATGGATACAACAACACATCTCCTGGCAAGTATAAAGGCAGAATGAAATCATACCGGTGGATGGTTAAAAGGAGAAAAATTGCGGATCTCACCTTAGATAGCTGGAACAATTTTTTAAAACTTGGATTTTGTATAGGCTTCTCTCTAGTTAGTTTTTTTGCTTTTGTTCTATTTGGGGTGTATTTGCTCTTATGTTATGGCTAATATAGCAGTTTTATATTAATTATGCAAAAGAACAATTGCATCAGCATTTCAATATTAAAGTTTTCAAATTAGAAGAAGAGGTACCACCATCTTATTTTTCAATATCATAATATTTTTATTAACCATCGAGATAGTGTTGTTAATGATGTTTTTATAGAATATTATATGTATTTTGATCTTATCCACTAAAGAAAATCCTTTTGTAACACTTAACTAAGAACAAGTTTTGTTTAGGCCAAATAAGACTGCTTTTAATGAAAGTTTATGCGAATGTCAATTCATCAAATATTTGTTCACATGATAGTTTACATATTTACATATACAAAAACTTTTATCATTATGGTTATTATAATACTAATACATACTGTATTTAACATTATTTTATAAAGATATAGAACTAAAGACCACAATTTAAATGGTATATTATAATCTGAATTTGTTGCGCCTCTTTTGTAAACGCCTCTTTTGTTGGGATTGAACCCTATCAGAGGAACAGATAATAAGAGCCAAAACTGGTTCACATCAGTGGATTCATCATAAGCAGCTGTTTGCATTAGACTACCCCCTTGAAAGTGGTTATAACATCTGATGCCCTCATCCACTGTTTGTATACTACAACTGTTGTCCATTAAGTACTGCATGTGTACAACAACTGCTGAAGACAAAGTGCTGCTATTTAATCTACTGCCCTCAGTCAAATGCTGCTAAAGACCAAAGCCCTGCTTGGAATGAAGCAGTGGAATGTAAAAACTGCTGACATATTATACTTGACAATTTGTCTCTAAAATGTATTTTGTTAAGGATGGCATTCTTGAAGATGTTTCATAAATCACCATCAACAGGTATTGTAATTTACATTTTCATTAATTATTTCCGGTGACATTTTTATTATATCAATGACTTATAGTTATTCTTTTCGATAAAACGGTCTTATGGCATTTTATGATACACAGTTTAGGTAGGTAAAATCCATACTACATGATTATATTTAGAGAGTTGATTCTTGAATTTGTTTTGTTTTATTTTGTGATTGTTTGTTGGTATGTGGTTTATTTTTAGGGTGATCAGTGTTTTATAATCGGACCGTCCGGTTCATTCATCAGGTATTATTTCCTTTTCATTTTCACTACACTGATTTAGCGTTACCTGCTGTTTAACAATCCAGAAAAATATGTTTCATATCATACCTACTTTAGAGTTTTACTTGTATTGTTTAAAACAAAACCAAAAAAAAATTGTTTCCGAGTGAAGAACCTATAACACATCAAAAATTCAGTATTTAAAACTAAACCCAAAAAAATTGGTCAGCCCAAAACCATACCTAAAATTATAATGAAACAGAAGCAAAAATAAAGTGTCATAAAAAAATTAAATCGTTTATTGTATAAATATTAAAAAAATTTACAATTACATAAAAAAAAAAAGAAAAGTAATCAGACACTTAAAGTCTAATAGCAAGAATGAAGAAATTTTAACTTCAACTCCATTGAGCACTGCACTTCTAGATGTATGTCATTGATCTTTCTCATGAAGTCCAGGTCTCTGTCTCCACACTCTATATTATTCGTAACACACAGGTCACGAACGGAAGTAGTCGGCATCGCCCTCAGGTCTCTTGAAACTTGGTCTCTTGTCAGCAGACCAAGTTGCAGTCTGTCAAAACATCTCTTCAACTCTTGAAGAGTACTCCTATCAGCAAAAACTTGCTCTTCGATTTCTTTAATAAAGCGTTGCTTGAAATCCTCAGATTGTGCAGCAGTATGTGACTCCATTTTAATGTATTTATAACAGCTAAGGCAAAACAATAAGAGTTGCTCTTCTATTTCACTGAATGAATCTGGTTATGATGAAACAATGTTTGAATTTGCAATGATATTATATAGGATATCTATCAGCCCAAAGGTCAGGTTTAAATGCAACCATTAAATAAAAATTTATATTTAAAAACCTGATACATGTAATGATTTAATAATGAAAAACGTGTATATAGCCAACATGTCTCTTCATTTACCTTATCAAACATTTTAATCTAAAACCTTTGAAAAATGATCTTTATTAGCAGACGTCTCTTCATTTATCCTATCAAATATTTCAAACACTATAAAGGATCATGATTGCTCTACTTGAAAACATCAAGACTTCATTTTTAAAAAACCCTTCATCCTAAAACAAAACGTCCAAAACCACCCACACTCTTTCTAAATGGCAAGCAAAACCTTCTACTACTGGTCGGATAATACCGATCTTAAAATTGAATATTCAAGATGGTTACTCCATAAACAGAGAAAAGCTGAAGAAGTCAACAAAAAAGTTGCGTTGGTAAGTGATAAATATTATAAGCAGACGTGGAGTAGCATTGCACTGCTGGATGAAGTTGTCTCTTCTCCTCCATCAGAGTTTAAAGAAAAAGCCGAAGAGTTTTTGACACATCTGCTGAAACAAGATCAGAAGACCTGTGATATGCTAGCAGATCTGCAAATTAAAACAAAAAATGAAATTGCATGGAAGAAGGCGAGAGAAATAGATATCCTAGGAAGTGTTAATTGTAATGTTTAGTTTTTAATATTTTTCAAACTCGGAATTTTGTAATACTATTTAATATCGAATGAAGAAGTGTTTATTGCTAGCAGAATTTTGTAAAAGTTGGACTTTGTATAGGCTTCTGTGTAGTTTGTTTGTGTTTTTTGTTCTATTTGGGGTGTATTTGCCCTTGAAGAGGTACCACCATCTTATTTTTCAATAGCATAATATTATTATTAACCATTGAAATAGACTTTCCCCTTCAAAGTCGTTATTTGTTTGGGCCAAATAACAGTGATCCACATCAGTGGATTCATCATAAGCAACTGTTTGCATTACACCTTCCCCTTGAAAGTGGTTATAACATCTGATGGCCCTCATCCATTGTTTGTATACTACAACTGCTGTCCATTAAGTGCTGCTTGTGTACAACAACTGCCCCAGACAAAGTGCTGCTATTTAATCTACTGACCTAAGATAAGTGCTGCTAAAGACCAAAGCCCTGCTTGGAATGAAGCAGTGGAATGTAAAAACTGGTGGCATATAAAGATTGACAATTTGTGTCTAAAATGTATTTTGTTAAGGATGGCATTCTTGCAGGTATTTCATAAATCACCATCAACAGATGTTGGAAATAATATTGTGTTTACGCAAGACAAAATCATTCA
This sequence comes from Helianthus tuberosus, assembly GCA_030545235.1. Taxonomy (NCBI): domain Eukaryota; kingdom Viridiplantae; phylum Streptophyta; class Magnoliopsida; order Asterales; family Asteraceae; genus Helianthus; species Helianthus tuberosus. The sequence continues at coordinate 114,783,217 of CM060399.1, forward strand.
ACAAAATCATTCAATATAATCTCATTAAACAGTTGCTGATTTAATAGTCTTTCAAATCATTATCATTTCCTTACCCCTAATTACTGTTGTGCTCAAACATCTGTTTTCTAAATATTGTCCACTGCTATTCATCATAAACAGCTGTTTGCATTAGACTTTCCCCTTGAAAATGGTTATAACATCTGATGACCCTCATCCACTGTTTGTATACTACAACTGCTGTCCATTAAGTGCTGCTTGTGTACAACAACTTTGAAGAAACCACTGAGTGTCAAACTTTTCATAAATTGACATGCAACAATGGAAGGAAGAAGCAGTAGTTTAGTTTGTCATTTATATTGTATAGAATCAGTGGTTAAGGTTAGCAGTGTTTGAAACCACTGTTCGGTTATAATAGTGTAATCCTTAATGATATGTTTTGAAACTACTTTTGGGTTAACACTGTTAGAAACTACTGTTGATTTAAGGACAGTTTTTGAAACCAATGTTTTAAGCCAAAAGTGTTTTCAAAACAGTGTTTTAACAACACTAAGTATAATTCACCAATCTATCATTGTTTGTATCTTCAATGATCACACAACTTGAATCGTCAAATCATAACATTGAGAGCAGCCCATTAACAAATATTACAAACTGTATGCTGTATAAACTTTTCTTAATAATTGAATGTTGATTTATCTATTGTAATTGATGAAAGCAGGACATCTTCCGGAAGAGTTGCTGATTACAGAAAAAGTTGATCCAGTTGGTTCTCTCATATCATTCACATAACCTGATATTTAAGGAGAGTTGTTCATGAAAGTTGTATTGGCATTGTTAATATTTTTTATAACAAATTGTTAAAGCCTAAATTGTATATTAAATGTAAACTTTTAATACATACAATACAGAGACAAAACGTCATACCAACTTCGTAGACTTGACGGAACTTGCAGACTCGATAACAAAAGACTGTAACATACAATACAGGTGAACTTAGAATTGATGACAACGTTATTGGATTCACCCAATATAGTGTTTCAATATGCTAAGCGTAATGGTGATTAACTTTTTGGTTGAATCTTATAGGCGTATAACGGAAAATGTTGGAGAGGCGGAGGCTTGCAAGTGATGTAACTGTAAGAAATCCAAGTTTTTGCACATACAATACAGAGACAAAACATCATACCACCACAAGCAATTGTGGATCCTTACTGACGGGTGCACTTCGGAATGTAGCAGATATGAATGAATATAACCTCAGTGTAGGTAATTACATATCTGCCACTGGGGTTATATTCATTCATATGAATGAATATAACCCAAGTGGTAGATATGTAATTAGAGAGCTCTGGAATTTCAAGGAAAATCGAAGAGCTCCACTGGGGTTGTATTCATTCATATCAATCACTTCCTTATGTGCACCACATCTTCTAGGAGGTTGTCAAGTGTTCTCACCTTCGTAGTTGGTGTTTTGCGTATCTTTACATCTGCAGCCATTCTGTACATCGAATCAAACCAAAACCAAATAACTGTTATCATCGAATCAAACCAAAACCAAATAACTATTATCATCAAAACCAAAAATCAAAATGAGGAACACATTCAAATCACACATTCAAATCATTGAATCAAATCCAAAACACATTCAAAACCTCTGTTTTGATAGCCTAAACCCTAAATACACAAGAATCAAAACAGGAACACATTCAAAACCTCTGTTTTGATACCCTAAACCCTAAACCCACAAGAATCAAAACAGGAACACATTCAAAACCTCTGTTTTGATACCCTAAACCCACAAAAATCAAAACCAAAACACATTCAAAACCTCTGTTTTGATGCATTTTGAACAAAATCAACCCTCTGTTTTTTTCAAAATCAACCCAAAATCATCGAATGGAACCCAAAATCATCGAATGGAACCCAAAATCATGAACAAAATCAACTCTCTGTTTTTTCAAAATCAACCCAAAATCATCGAATGGAACCCAAAATCAAACCCAAAATCATCGAATGGGACACAAAATCAAACCCAAAATCAGCCCTCTGTTTTTTTCAAAATCAACCCAAAATCATCGAATGGAACCCAAAATCATCGAATGGAACCCAAAATCAAACCCAAAATCATCGAATGGAACCCAAAATCAACCCTCTGTTTTTTTCAAAATCAACCCAAAATCATCGAATGGAACCCAAAATCATCGAATGGAACCCAAAATCAAACCCAGAATCAACCCTCTGTTTTTTCACAATATAAACACATTCAAATCATCGAATCAAACCAAAAATCAATATGAGGATGAAGATGAACCTGATCTGTTCGATGATGAAGATGTTCGATGATGAAGATGTTCGATGAAGATGATGAAGATGATTTGTTGATCTGTTCGATGAAGATGATGATGATGATGATCTTGGGAGTTTGGAGAGATATTGGGAGTTGGGAGAGCTGTTGATCATGATTATGAAACTGGTGGTCTGATAGATATTAAAGGTGGGGGGTATTATGGATTTTTCACAACAGTCAAACGGTAAAACTGACGGAACTCTGATGGCAGGGACTCAAATTGTTATGAATTCATAAGGTCAGGGGCTCAAAAAATCAAAAAATGAATTTAGGGGCTCACGTTGATGTTTGGCACATACCACAGGGACGCAAATTGCATTTTACTCTAATTTCTATATCAAACATGAACTAAATACAAACAATTTAAATGATGTATTATAATCTATTTTGATGGTTATTAAAACTACCCGTGTGGTCACACATACTGTCTTCAACATTACTTTATAAAGATATAGAAATAAAGACCAAAATTTAAATGATATATTATAATCTGTTTTTTAGTATTTGATTTCGATCATTAATAAACCTACCCGTCTGGTTACACGGGTACTACACCTAGTATACACCTATAGATTATTATACATCAATGATTTTGTTATCGGTAAATGTGATCCAAAATATATCAAGGTCTTTAGATTTACGAGATCAATCATTGTTTGTGGGTGATTTATAAAACTATTCACGCAAATGGTGTTTTGAAATTATCTCAATTTTCATGAAATTTAAGCAAAACTAGCGTCGTATCGTACCATAGTCACGAGTATTTGTAAAGGTGAAGCTATGCCAAGTTTAATGTGTGTTTCAAACGGGTTTAGTCTCCTTGCCCTCTTAATGACTTAGGCTACACGATGTGGGGATCAGCCTTGGATCGTCCCCTATCGGCGCCTCCTTCGCCCATTTCGCCCCCCCCCCCCCCTGTGGCATCCTCCCCGGCTTCTCCCGGACGTTCAAGCCGGTCCACTACATGACAAAACCCCTTCATATATACATATATTTTAGGCCCATCCTCCATTTCCTTACCTCCATTCTCTTTACCCCATCCTCACACCCGATCTATGTGGCGCTTACATGACGGATCATCCTTTAAGGATGGACTATCACCATACCGCATAGCCTTATAAGCTATATCATCTTTGTAGTACGGCATTTATTACTTGAATACTACAAGGTAATGATAAAATATTTCCATTATAACTTTGTAAATAGTTAGTGTTAATTACACAGATTGACCATCTGGTTTATAGCTAGTTTCGTTTTTTGGTACTAACTTTTTTAAACATGTTCAGGTTTTATGGTTTCAATTTTGTAACACATTTGGGTACTAATACCAAACTTAGTTAATTTAGTCATTAACTGAAATTTAACATAAAATTTAACTAATTTTGGTGTTAGTACCAAAAGGTGTTACAAAGAAACTATGAAACTTGAACATGTTAAAAAAAGTTAGTACTCAAAAACATAACTAGCTATAAATCACATGATCCATCTATGTAATTAACTCAAATAGTTATGTTCTTGTAGCATGTGTTAATTACATAGCAATTACTTCATAGGGAGAAATCATAGATTGTGGGACAAGTGGAAAAAGTTTGAACATAAGGGGGGTCGGAGTGATTGCGGGGAGTGGATGGGAGGAGCGGGGCAGCCGCGAGGGGAATGATACCGGGTGATTGATCGGTGAGTGGGGAGTAGGAGACACTACAACAAAAATGGCTTTTAGGACCTTTTCTGTGGGACGCTTGTATTTAATAGGACTAATGAACTTTTGGGGTCCTTTTATAATATACTCTACTAAACCGGTGTCCAAAAAACTATTTAATAGAATGGATTATTTTTTGGGATCCTACTATCATATAATTTAATAGGACACTTAAAATGTAGATCCTAATAAAGTACTTTATAAGGCATTTTATTGTTAGTGTTCCATTATGTGGTACTGTATTAGGACACTTGATTATCTAGGGTCCTATTATAACATAACTTAATAGGACACGTTGTAGTTAAGTCATAAATGTTCAGTGTTATAGGACCTTTTCTAGTCGAAATCATATTAGAACTTAACTTAATAGGACACTTGACACTTGGGTCTTATAACTTTAAACTTTATAGGACGCTTAATCATTATGGTGTTATTATAATACACTGTAATAGGACACCTGATATTTGAGTCATAAAACATCAGTTTTATAGGACGCTTATTCGCTAGAGTTCTATTATAACATAGCTTAGTAGGACACTTGACACTAGGATCTTATAACTTTAACCTTTATGGGACACTTAATCATTATGGTGTTATTATAATACACCGTAATAGGACACTTGATATTTGAGTCGTAAAACATAAGTTTTATAGGACGTTTATTCGCTAGAGTTTTTTAATAACATTAGGTTATTGACCCGTGATTACACGGGATGGTAGTAAACAAACAATAATTTATATAAAATATATAGTACATAACCCTAGAAATAGCGTTGTTCACGAGCCGAACCGAGCGGACCTTTACCCATGCTTGGCTCGTTTACAAATTGAACCGAGCGGAGCGGCTCATTTAAAACCGAGCCTAAAATCAAGCGAGCATTTTCTGAGGAATAAATATTCCGAGCGAGTTTCGAGCGAAGTTCGAGCGATTTGAACAACCGTATCACCCGATTTAAATTTGCTAAGACAGATAGCGACAATGTTGAATCTCAAGTTTTTATGTTTTTTAAAACTACCATATTTCATGGCATATATAATAGTTTTCTTATACATAAGAATGTTGTAGCCGGCAGGGCGATAATCATATTGCATAAACAATGACGCTCGGAGCAGGAGACGATCGACTTAGGGTAACGGCATGAAACATTGAGGCGATGAGCAGACTGTCGTTTATCGGTTTAAGGTTTAACTTTTAGATTTGATATTAACCGCATAAAACCGGTATGTATAGATATTGTTATAAATTTGTATATAGTTGACCAAAGTCTAATAGAGTGGTATATATAAAGTTATAAATTTAATTTATATTTAAGCATATATGTATGTGTGTATATATATGTATATTTTATGTACGTGTATATACTTGTTTAGATATGTATGTGTATATGTATAGATATTCTAACTAAAAATAATAATTCGAGCCGAACCGAGCCGAGTGGACCTTTGCTCATGCTTGGCTCGTTTACAAACCGATCCGAGCATAGCGGCTCGTTTACAACCGAGCGTCAAATCGAACGAGCATTTTTCAAGCAATTTCCGAACGAGCGTCGAGTGAGTGACGAGCGGCGAACAATTGCCCTACCTATAAATCTTTATTTCTTATTTATTTGGGCCTTTTATGAATGATTTAAAGAAGGTACCTCGTTCACTTAATCGCATTTATTTCTTTTGAAAACCACATCGGTTTTATGAATGATATTGTAAATGAGTTAAAAGATTTATAATATCATCATGTATGACTTTGTTTGTATATAAAAGCTAGGATATTGATCATGTATAGTTTGATAATATTATTTATAAATAAAACTTATTTATATAAAAGTTTTTTTATTTATATAATAGTTTTTTTCATCCTTTCATATATAATATAGAGAAAATGTCACACAAGTTTAACCAAGTTTGTCAACTGTTTTAATTAAGACACTAAAACTTTTTTTTTTTTTTTTTGGTCTCTTTAAAATAACTAAACTTTAATTTGATGTTCTAATATCATGTAATTACCAGGTCATCAGGTTAATATCTTTTTCTTTTGTTTTTTTGTTTTCTTTTAATGCTTAATTGGATTGGATTATATTTAGATTAATTGGTTCTAATAATATATTTAGATTATATTTATAAAAATATATCTTAAACAATCCCTTTAAATATCACAACCTACTGGCCGACATTTCACACCGGTCGGAGATCAAGTTTTTCTTAAAAGCATTCTAAACTCTACCGAGACTGTAGCAAGAGGAAGGGTCCGGAGCTTGGACCCAAATGATCTAGTTGGTGGTATAGAGATTGGACCAGAATAGTGTGAGGTAAACATTCAAGTACCAATAAAAAAAAGATGAAAACTTGGTAAGACCGTATGGTTTATTTTCTACAATTCAAGATTGTGTTGGTGCATCCATCGCATGACCCTATCCATTCATCTCAGTATGTATTTGTTACACTTATGATACAAATAATTTTAATATCATGGAACTTAATGCTTATACATGGATGGTTTATTTGTAGGTAGTCCATGAGGATTGAGGACGTATGATGACTCAAGATTTTATGCTTCTTATTTCCTTTATATGCTTTTAATTTCTTTGTTAAATGTTAAGCCTTTATGTTAGATAATGTTATAACTTATTTATGGTTAGTGTTTTTGTTATGAACATGCTTATTTGAAATATAATGAAGTTTTATTTCTTTCATTAGTTGATGTTATACAATAACTATTAGGATGTTATATGTTGATGGTCTGTTTATAAAATTGGTTTTATACTCTTATTTGGGATATTAGGACCATTTTCTTGATATTAAAGTAGCTCTAACGTTACATCATAAGGGTCCTATAAATTAATTTTTAAGGACGCTTGTATGTGTATCAAAAGATTAAAAATATGTAATCACATATTAGAACATTGTAAAAGTGTCCTAATATGTTCTTTTTATGACACTATTTAAGTTGTCTATAGACATATTATGCGACCATAAAATTGGTTTCATAATCTTATTTGGTATATTAGGACCCTTTTCTTGGTATTAAATTAGCTATAATGTTACATCATAAGGGTCCCTATCAATTCATTTATAAGGACGCTTATAAGTGTATTAAAAGATTAAAAGTATGTAAGCACATTTTAGAACATCGTAAAAGTGTCCTAATATGTTTTTATTAGGACACTATTTTGGTTGTTTAAAGACATATTACGCGACCATAAATTTGGTTTCATAATCTTATTTGAGATGTTAGGACGCTTTTTTAGTTCCGGGACTTATTACGACTCCTTTACATGAAACGCTTTTACCGTTGTTCCTATTAAATAAAAGGTCCTATAAAATAGCATTTTAGGACACTTTTGCGCGTACTAAAAACCCAGTTTTCTTGTAGTGAGAGAGGAGGTTTTTTTAGTGAGTATACACTGAAGGTGAAGAAGAACAAAGGGAGGAGAGAGAGAGGAGAGAGAGAACCAATGAAAATTTTGATTTTTTTAATTGAGTGGGTGTTTGAATCACTCTTAGTGTTTGAGTAGAAAATAAGAAGTGAAGGGGGGGGGGGGGGGGGGGGGGGTTGACATGGCATAAGATTATTGAGTAGAGAAAACTCAAACACCCTAAGGGTGTCCTATGTGGTGCGGCAAAGGGTATCGGCAAAGGCTTTTGCCGCGCGGCAACACCGCCGTCGAGCCCTTTGCCCCTCGGTTTCGTTGATCAATCGGTGTAGGCTTGCCGCTCGGGAATCATGAGAGAGAGAGAGGGTAGTGTGAGAGAGAGAGGGTAGTGTAGGGTGGGGTCAATTCCAATCTCAACCGATCACACCTTTTTCTTTTTTTTAAATAGTTTACCACTTCACCAAGTGAGAGAGAGAGGGGGTAGTTTTCCTTTTTTTTATATATATAGGGTAAGGTTCATGCGAGAACCACCTTTATTGCGAGAACCAATGTAAACACAACCTAAAATAGCTAAAAAACCTAAACCCCCCCCCCCCCTCCCAAGCTAAATGCTAAAAACCTAACCCCCCCCCCCCCCAAAAAAAAAACCCTAACCCCCCCCCCCCTAAATAAAACCTAAACCCCCCTCCCCCACCCCCCAAAACCTAACCCCCCCCCCCCCCAACCAAGCTAAAATGCTAAAAACTAAACCCTCAAAAAACCTAAAAAAATCAAAAAACACACAATTTGTTTTTACTATTTTTTAATTAAAATCGTTACTTTTAGTAGCCAAAAAAATATTTTTTTTTGCTACTAGAAGTAGCGTTTTTTTTATAAAAAATTATTAAAAAAATTGTGTGTTTTTTTTGCTATTTTTAGGTATTTTTGGTTGTGTTCACATTGGTTCTCGCAATAAAATATGGTTCCTAACGGATCCTTCTCCTATATATATATATATATATATATGTATATATATATATATAGGGGGCCACTAGAATGAGAACCACCTCGAGTTATGAGAACCGCGAGAACCACACCGTACGGGGCGAGGTGGACCAAATTTTTTTTCCAAAACGTAGATGCATGTATTATAAACACATTCGTAAAAAAAAAATTAAAAATGCCGTGTGTGTAGTTTTTTTACACCACAAGTTTGTGGTTTACGAGTTCCGTAAATTTACGGAACTCGTAAACCACAACTTTGTGGTGTAAAAAACTACACACACGGCATTTTTTTTATGAATGTGTTTATAATACATGCATCTACGTTTTTGAAAAAAAACTTTAGTCCACCTCGCCCCGGATCAAGTAATTCTTCTTGCGGTTCTCATAACTCGAGGTGGTTCTCATTCTAGCGGTCCCCTATATATATATATATATATATATATATAGGGAGGGGCTCATGCGAGAACCACCCTTATTGTGAGAACCTTGAGAACCAATGTGAACACAACCTAAAATAGCTAAAAAAAACCTAAAAAAAACCTGAAAAAACCTAACCCCCACCCCCCCAAAAACCTAAACCCCCCCACCCCCTCCCCCCCAAAAAAAAACCTAAACCCCCCCCCCCCCCCCAAGCTAAAAAAAACCTAAAAAAAACCTAACCCCACCCCCCCCCCCCAAAAAAAAAAACCTAAACCCCCCTCCCCCACCCCCCAAAAACCTAAGCCCCCCCCCCCCCAAGCTAAAATGCTAAAAACTAAACCCCCACAAAAAAACCTAAAAAAATCTAAAAATAATCTAAAAAAATCTAAAAAATTTTTTTTGATTTTTTTAATATTTTTTAGGTTAAAATCGCTACTTTTCGAAGCCAAAAAATTTTTTTTTTTTTTTTAAATAAAATTTTAAAATTTTTTTTTTTTTTTTTTTGCTTCGAAAAGTAGCGATTTTAACCTAAAAAATATTAAAAAAATCAAAAAAAAAAATTGTGTGATTTTTAGCTATTTTTAGGCATTTTTTGTTGTGTTCACATTGTTTCTCGCGGTTCTCACAATAAGAGGTGGTTCTCGCATGATCTTCTCCCTATATATATATATATATGCAATTTTAAGAAACATATATATTACAAACTGATCTTAAAAAATATATTACTTCTAGGAAACAACAAAGACATATTTCACAAGAAATATAATTCCAGAAAACCAACAAAATACTAAGTGTGGGAAATATCCAATAAATACAAATACATACGTATACCTATACGTATAAATACGTGCCTACATATATCATTAGACATTTAGTAAAAATACAAGAATACAAGTAATATACATGAAGGGGAAGGTTCATTTGAGAAGAAGATTTTATTGAGAAAAAAAGAATAAAAGGGTATAATTGTAAAACATTAAATAGTTTTTTTTCTCATCTCATTTATTATTATGTTTGACTAATTAATTAGTCATTAAGACTATAATCCTCCACACTAAATATTTTTGCCTACACACATCCAAAGTTATCCTACACATTTCGAAATTTATCCTACACATATTGAAATTTATCCTACACCATATTGAAATGTATCCTACACAACTCGTAATTTATCCTACACGTTTCATGTGTCACAATTACGAAAATGCCTAGCGGAAGAAACAGCTTATATTCATTTCGATGATATCGAAATAGATAATAGTCTGAACTATGCGGTGAGACCGGTGGAGATTTTAGATCGAAAGGTCAAATATTTACGAAATAGACAAATCGATCAAGTCAAAATCAAATGGCAGCATAGAAAAGGCTCGGACACTACGTGGGAGTCCGAGGAAGAGATGCGACGACTCTACCCTACATTGTTTGGTACGTAAAACGGTTTCGGGGACGAAACCCTTTTAAGGGGGGTGGACTTGTGACACCCCGAACAAAAATATAAAACTTTATATTAGAATTATAAAGTTTAAATAAATAAGAATTTATTAACTAGGAATTTTAACCTAGTTAGTTAGTTTCTAGAAATAACTCAAACTAAGGTTAAAAGCAACCAAATTAAATATTGATTAAAATGGAGGGGCTTAAATTGTAAAGATTGAAACTTGAATTTTAATTAGAGAAATAAAACAAACCAAACACCCCCAAAAGGAGGTGTTGGTCGTACAAAACAAGAGCAGGGGCGACACCCCCACTTTCAACCCTAGAATCATACTTAAACTCTCAAATTGGAGAAGCAAATCTGGTCCAAACGAAAATCCGAGCTTAGAATCGTGATCCTCATCGCAAGAGGATTACAAGGTATGTAAAATTTAGTAAAAACTCTTAACTTGAAATTCTCATGAAATTGGAAAAATCTGAATTTAGGGTTGCATATATATGTTAAGATGATTAAAAAATAACTATAGTGTCTTGGAACAAACCCTAGACCAATAGAAGTTGAAATCATAGGAAATTTTGGTGAATCCATGAACACCATTGTATGTGATTTATGGGTTATGAGTAGATTGATGAATACTAGGAAATTGGGTGATTATTTTATGTAATTTGATAATTTGGAGGGGATTTCAGAAATCTAGAAGCTAACAATCGTGAAAAGTGTTGATTTAAGTGAAATTAGGGCTAAATGATAAGCTAGAAACTTGTCATATAACCTAGTGAAAAATCTGCCTTTAAGGTGTTTGTGAAAATGCCTCAAAGAAGGCTTAAAATAGAAATTTAAAGCTTTAAACATATAATCATGATGTTTCGGTGTATTATGCGATGTAAGGTTTAAAAAGAGTTCTAAACATGTCCTGAATTGAACTCTATAGGAAAGGATACCGGAACGTCGAGTGGACAAGCCGGTGGTGATTCGTGGTTGAAGGGCGTACGCTAGGTATGTAACTTGATCCGTTACATTTGGTGAATTGTTGTTAAACTTTGCGTTGTTGATAAAATCGTGTTGGTTGTGGTAATCATGTATGATACTTAAATCCGTAGTTTAAAGATTGGTTTGTAGTCGTTTGGTTGCCATCAAAATGGAGAATTTACCTTAGATGGATCAAACGGGTCGAATCATGATACCTTGTAGTTTTAATATTATAAAGTTGAAAGTAGAGGCGGAAATATTCACAAGAGCACGAAGCCATAAATTGGTAAGAAATGTGAATAATAATAAGCCCCGGATGTTGGGCATAAGGCGCCATAGGTCTAATAGTTAAATGGTAGTAAAATGTGTAAGGTTAGAATGGGTCGAATAATTGTATATGGACATATAGTCTTTTGACCCGTAACCAAGTTTTTCGGTATGAAATTCATAATAGGCATGTCGTTAACGAATTTACAGACACATAGGAAAAAGAATCACCTAAAACGGACTTACGAGTCAAAAGTTATGGCTATTTAAAGTTGGAATTTGATTGAACTTGGAACTGGGAAAGTGCAGCATCAGAAAACAAGACATTCTGTGAATTTAGGGGCTAGGCGTCGCGCGAGCCTCCTTGGCGTCACGCGACGCCCTTGTTCCGAAATTTTATTTTTTTTTCTTAAATGTTGATGCTTGGAACTTGTTTATAACCCTTTTAACTTGATCAAAACTAACTTTTGTTGGGGTTTGATCTTAGGTAATGAAGGAAACTAACCGGAAGATGGTCGAGCAAACTTTTGAAGAACCGAACACTACTTTCAAGCTTCCGCAATTTTTTAAATCTTTACTAGACTTGGATTATGGGTTGTAAATGATTGTTAAACAACTTTTGAAACGTTTTATTTAGTCAGGTTCGACTAAAGCTTTTGTTACTTATGAACCTCTTGTATAAATTTTATGTTAATTAAGTAAGTTTTATTTACAATGGTATACGCTATTATTAAAAATCAAGTATAATTAGACGGGTGTTACAAGTTGGTAATCAGAGCCTAAGGTTGTCAACAAAGTGTTCGGTTCAAGCTTGATCGATCGTCCGGTAAGAATTAACTTATTTTGTTAATAAATTAAGTATTATGTAAAGAAAGAGAAATGAACAAATATGCATGAAAAAAGCGTGTAAGCTCACTCAAATACAAGAAATGCATGAAACAAGAATGATTAAATCAAGTTATAAACTTGATTGAATTGAAACAAGAATGATTAAATCAAGTTATAAACTTGATTGAATCAAAACAAGAATGATTAAATCAAGTTATGAACTTGATTGAATCAAAACAAGAACTATTAAATCAAGCTATGAACTTGATAGAATCAAAACAAGTAAAGCATATGTTATAAATGGAATGTTTAACAACTTATGTAAACATTTCAGAAATAGAGATGGCTGATGGAGGTAATGATAATGCGGTGCCAAGAGTCACCGAACAAATGAGGGAAGTGATTGCCGAAGAGGTTGGAAAGGCGATCGAAAGCAGTTTGTCGGGTTTTATTGATAAAATTCAAAACACAGTTTTATCAATAGTAGAAGACAGAATCAAGAAATTGGAAGATGATTCAAATCTATCAAAGGAAAAGCACGGAGGACGAAAGCCTTGTTCATACAAGGAATTCATGGCCTGTAAACCACCAATATATAATGGGGAGGTTGACCCAATAGTGTGCCAACGATGGCTAAGTGATATCGAAGGGGTATTCGAGAGAACCCATTGTGACGAAAATGACTACGTAGCCTATGGTACGGGTCAACTAAGGAGTCAAGCGGAAGATTGGTGGGATAACAAAAAGAGAGAGATCGATATTGAAGCTGCTATGGTCATGACTTGGGAAGAATTCAAGACGCCATTTCTTAAGCATCATAGCCCTAAGGCGGTTATGAATAAAATCAAGGAGGAGTTCATGCAACTTAGGCACAAGAATGAGACCATAGACAAGATTACGGCAACGTTTATGGATAAGATGAAGTTTTGTGATGATCTAGTGACGAATGAAGAACAAAAGATATACTACTACCATAACATGTTGAGTGCTGAGTATAGGGAATTTATCACCCCTTCCAAATACGAGACCCTTACCGAGATCAAAAATGCTGCTCGGGAAAGGGAGATCGAACTGAAAAAGAGCATTGAAAGGGGTGAACGGAAAGCACAAGATGTAAACCCAAGCCCTGCTAAGAAGGCACGAACAAACGAAACCGTGAAGAAATCTGATACGAAAGGCGGGTCGCCAAGTTGCAGAATCCGCGGAAAGGGTCATAAAGGCGAGTGCCGTTACAAGGATAAGTCGTGTCCCATATGCAAAAAAATGGGACATATGGCTATATCATGCCCGGAGAAAGTGACGGTTTGTTACAATTGTTATCGAACGGGTCACAAAAAGTCGGAATGCCCGGAATTGGTTGGAAAGAAGGATGGGCAGGAACCGAAAGGTGAAGCCCCAAAAGCAAAGGCAAGATCTTTCCAATTAACCACCGCAGAAGCAAAGGTTGAACCTGACGTGGTCTCAGGTATATTTGCTGTAAATTCAATTCCTGCACGCGTGTTATTTGATACGGGTGCGAATAAATCCTTTGTTTCATATGGATTTATTCGACATCCTTCATTTGTTCTAACAAAATTATTTGTGCCCTTAGAAGTAGAGATAGGTAATAACAAGAGCTTTGTTGTTTGTGATGTATGTGAAAACTGTAAACTGAGCATTGATGATGAAGAATATTCGATAAACCTAATCCCGATGTCAATGGGAGAATTTCAAGTAGTCGTTGGGATAGATTGGCTATCTCAACACCATGCAAAGGTCGTGTGTTTTCGTAAAGAGATAAAACTAACATCTCCGAGCGGGAAACACGTCACCATTTATGGCGAAAAAGGAGGCAACCCCATAGTATGCTCAATGTTGAAAGCTCACAAGCTTATGAAGCGAGGATGCAAGGCATTCATAATATACGCTAACGAGCCCGAAAAAGAATCACGAAAGATTGGAGAGGTACCGGTAGTACGAGACTATGAAGATGTGTTTCCGGAGGATTTACCGGGGATACCGCCTGAACGGGAAATAGATTTCGGAATCGAATTGATTCCGGGCGCGAAACCTGTAGCAAAAGCCCCGTACCGACTTGCACCGTCGGAATTACAAGAGTTGATGTCCCAAATCCAAGATCTGCTTGACAAAGGATTCATAAGGCCGAGTGTGTCTCCTTGGGGCGCACCGGTGTTGTTCGTAAGAAAGAAAGACGGGAGCATGCGCATGTGTATTGATTACCGGGAATTAAACAAACTCATGGTAAAGAACCGATACCCGCTCCCGAGAATAGATGACTTATTCGACCAACTACAAGGCGCGAACTGGTTTTCAAAAATTGACCTTAGGTCGGGGTATCACCAACTAAAGGTCAAAGAAGAAGATGTGCCGAAGACGGCTTTCCGCACGAAATACGGACATTACGAATTCCTCGTGATGTCATTTGGACTAACAAACGCACCCGCGGCTTTCATGGACCTCATGAACCGGGTTTGCAAACCAATGTTGGATAAGTCGGGCATCGTGTTTATCGATGATATCTTAGTGTACTCTAAAAGTGAAGCTGAACACGCACACCATTTACAAGAAGTGTTAGAGACACTTAGACGAGAGAAGTTATATGCAAAATTCTCAAAATGTGCCTTTTGGTTACGAGAGGTACAATTTCTTGGCCATGTCATAAATGCCGACGGAGTTTTGGTGGATCCGTCAAAGATAAAGGCTGTGTCAAAATGGAATCCCCCGAAGAACCCTTCAGAAATTAGAAGCTTTTTGGGGCTTGCGGGATACTATAGGAGATTCATTCAAGATTTCTCCAAGATTGCGTCACCGCTAACAAAGCTAACCCGAAAGAAGGAAAAGTTTATTTGGGGTGCCGATCAAGAAAAAGCGTTTCAAACGCTAAAAGAAAAGTTAACTCAAGCTCCGGTCTTGACATTGCCGGACGGCGTCAAGGACATGGTGGTATATTCGGATGCTTCACTATTGGGGCTCGGTTGCGTGTTGATGCAACGGGGCAAGGTAATAGCCTATGCCTCGAGACAGTTGAAGATACACGAGAAGAAATATCCCACGCACGATCTCAAGTTGGCTGCGGTGGTATTTGCATTAAAAATATGGAGGCACTACTTGTATGGGGTAAAGTGCACCATATTCACTGACCAAAAGAGCTTGAAATACTTTTTCGATCAGAAAGAGTTAAATATGCGACAAAGGCGATTGCTGGAAACGGTGAAAGACTACGATTGTGAAATACATTATCACCCCGGAAAGGCTAATGTGGTGGCGGATGCGTTGAGTAGAAAAGCGGACTATGTCCCAATACGAGTAAGATCGATGCAACTCGTGGTGACCTCGGGTATACTTGAACGTATCCGAGAAGCGCAATCAGAAGCAATGAAAGAAGAGAATTGGAAGAAAGAAAGAATAATCGGTCAATTGAAAGATTTGATGGATGGGAATAACGGGTTGAAGACTCGATCCGGAAGGATATGGGTCCCACATACTTGTGGAGTGAAGGCGCTTCTACTTAATGAAGCTCATAAATCCCGTTATTCAATTCATCCGGGTGCGACCAAAATGTACAATGATTTGAAGCAAA
Organism: Helianthus tuberosus; assembly: GCA_030545235.1. Classification (NCBI taxonomy): domain Eukaryota; kingdom Viridiplantae; phylum Streptophyta; class Magnoliopsida; order Asterales; family Asteraceae; genus Helianthus; species Helianthus tuberosus. Next base: position 114,799,096 of record CM060399.1, read on the forward strand.
ATTATTGGTGGCCCGGAATGAAGAGGGATGTGGCAAAGTATGTGGAAAAATGCTTGACATGTTTACAAGTCAAGGCGGAGCACCAAAAACCATATGGCAAACTCCAACCGTTAGAAATTCCGGTTTGGAAATGGAAACATATTACAATGGACCTATTAACCAAGTTGCCTAAGACGAATCGTGGTTTCGATGCCATATGGGTAGTGGTGGATAGATTGACGAAAAGTGCTCACTTCATTCCGATTCGTGAGACTTATACGTCAGAAAAGATGTCAGAAGTTTACACCAATGAAATAATAGCACGTCATGGGGTGCCGGTGTCCATCGTGTCTGATAGGGATACCCGGTTTACTTCGAATTTCTGGCGAGATTTCCAAGAGCAAATGGGGACCAAATTGTTCATTAGCACTGCGTCCCATCCTCAAACGGATGGACAGAGTGAAAGAACGATACAAACATTGGGGGATATGCTACGGGCATGTATAATCGACTTTGGAGGAAGTTGGGATGTTCACCTACCATTAGTTGAGTTTTCGTATAATAACAGCTACCAATCTAGTATCAAGATGGCACCGTACGAAATGCTTTATGGTAGGAAGTGTCGAACACCGGTATGTTGGGGTGAAGTGGGTCCATGAGAACTCGCCCACCAAGATATAGTACGAGCCACGAATGAAAAGATTGAAAAAGTTCGGGCACATTTGAAAGCAGCTCAAGACAGACAAAAGGCGTATGCTGATAAAAGGAAAAGGCCAATCGAATTCCAGGTTGGCGACATAGTCATGCTAAAAGTTTCCCCTTGGAAGGGTGTTATTAGATTCAGAAAAAGGGGAAAGCTAAGCCCGAGGTTTATTGGGCCATTTAAAATCGTTGAAAAGGTCGGCAAGGTAGCTTACCGCCTTAAGCTACCGGAGGAACTAAGTGGCATTCATAGCACGTTTCATGTGTCACAATTACGAAAATGCCTAGTGGAAGAAACAGCTTATATTCATTTCGATGATATCGAAATAGATAATAGTCTGAACTATGCGGTGAGACCGGTGGAGATTTTAGATCGAAAGGTCAAATATTTACGAAATAGACAAATCGATCAAGTCAAAATCAAATGGCAGCATAGAAAAGGCTCGGACACTACGTGGGAGTCCGAGGAAGAGATGCGACGACTCTACCCTACATTGTTTGGTACGTAAAACGGTTTCGGGGACGAAACCCTTTTAAGGGGGGTGGACTTGTGACACCCCGAACAAAAATATAAAACTTTATATTAGAATTATAAAGTTTAAATAAATAAGAATTTATTAACTAGGAATTTTAACCTAGTTAGTTAGTTTCTAGAAATAACTCAAACTAAGGTTAAAAGCAACCAAATTAAATATTGATTAAAATGGAGGGGCTTAAATTGTAAAGATTGAAACTTGAATTTTAATTAGAGAAATAAAACAAACCAAACACCCCCAAAAGGAGGTGTTGGTCGTACAAAACAAGAGCAGGGGCGACACCCCCACTTTCAACCCTAGAATCATACTTAAACTCTCAAATTGGAGAAGCAAATCTGGTCCAAACGAAAATCCGAGCTTAGAATCGTGATCCTCATCGCAAGAGGATTACAAGGTATGTAAAATTTAGTAAAAACTCTTAACTTGAAATTCTCATGAAATTGGAAAAATCTGAATTTAGGGTTGCATATATATGTTAAGATGATTAAAGAACAACTATAGTGTCTTGGAACAAACCCTAGACCAATAGAAGTTGAAATCATAGGAAATTTTGGTGAATCCATGAACACCATTGTATGTGATTTATGGGTTATGAGTAGATTGATGAATACTAGGAAATTGGGTGATTATTTTATGTAATTTGATAATTTGGAGGGGATTTCAGAAATCTAGAAGCTAACAATCGTGAAAAGTGTTGATTTAAGTGAAATTAGGGCTAAATGATAAGCTAGAAACTTGTCATATAACCTAGTGAAAAATCTGCCTTTAAGGTGTTTGTGAAAATGCCTCAAAGAAGGCTTAAAATAGAAATTTAAAGCTTTAAACGTATAATCATGATGTTTCGGTGTATTATGCGATGTAAGGTTTAAAAAGAGTTCTAAACATGTCCTGAATTGAACTCTATAGGAAAGGATACCGGAACGTCGAGTGGACAAGCCGGTGGTGATTCGCGGTTGAAGGGCGTACGCTAGGTATGTAACTTGATCCGTTACATTTGGTGAATTGTTGTTAAACTTTGCGTTGTTGATAAAATCGTGTTGGTTGTGGTAATCATGTATGATACTTAAATCCGTAGTTTAAAGATTGGTTTGTAGTCGTTTGGTTGCCATCAAAATGGAGAATTTACCTTAGATGGATCAAACGGGTCGAATCATGATACCTTGTAGTTTTAATATTATAAAGTTGAAAGTAGAGGCGGAAATATTCACAAGAGCACGAAGCCATAAATTGGTAAGAAATGTGAATAATAATAAGCCCCGGATGTTGGGCATAAGGCGCCATAGGTCTAATAGTTAAATGGTAGTAAAATGTGTAAGGTTAGAATGGGTCGAATAATTGTATATGGACATATAGTCTTTTGACCCGTAACCAAGTTTTTCGGTATGAAATTCATAATAGGCATGTCGTTAACGAATTTACAGACACATAGGAAAAAGAATCACCTAAAACGGACTTACGAGTCAAAAGTTATGGCTATTTAAAGTTGGAATTTGTTTGAACTTGGAACTGGGAAAGTGCAGCATCAGAAAACAAGACATTCTGTGAATTTAGGGGCTAGGTGTCGCACGAGCCTCCTTGGCGTCACGCGACGCCCTTGTTCCGAAATTTTTTTTTTTCTTAAATGTTGATGCTTGGAACTTGTTTATAACCCTTTTAACTTGATCAAAACTAACTTTTGTTGGGGTTTGATCTTAGGTAATGAAGGAAACTAACCGGAAGATGGTCGAGCAAACTTTTGAAGAACCGAACACTACTTTCAAGCTTCCGCAATGTTTTTAAATCTTTACTAGACTTGGATTATGGGTTGTAAATGATTGTTAAACAACTTTTGAAACGTTTTATTTAGTCGGGTTCGACTAAAGCTTTTGTTACTTATGAACCTCTTGTATAAATTTTATGTTAATTAAGTAAGTTTTATTTACAATGGTATACGCTATTATTAAAAATCAAGTATAATTAGACGGGTGTTACACCCTTAAAGTTACATTAAGTACAAATATTAAATGAAGTCTAATAAAGCATTCATATTGGTTGAAATTTCTTCTTTTTTCTTCTTACAAAGAATTTCTTCTCATTTGAACCCTCCACTATACATGAACATACGTATACGTACAAATATGACACAAGTACCTATAAGATAAGTATTCATATATTTCGGTGCATGTATACGTACAAATACATGATTTAGTCAAGTATACAAACAAGTACACATACATGTATATAACTATACAAAGACATGTTAAAAATATATTATTTTGAAAAAAACAAACTTGGAAAATTAAGAATAAATATATATACGTAAACATAATCAAAGATTACATGAAACAAGAGTATATATTTTAGGAGATAAAATATATATTATTACGTCAACAAAACAATCATGTGAGACACGAAGACATACAAAGGGCTAGGCCCTACTAATACATGAACAAAGTATAAAAATGTATCTAGATACATTATACAATAAACATATGGACAATCTACTACCAACGAGTCGAAACAACCAAGGGTTTCAAACAAACAAAACAAATACAAGTTTTAACAAGGTTCATGATGATAGAGTTGTACATGATCAACCCATAGACGTAAGTGCCTTAACGAAGTAGGACACTTATAGGTCAGATTTCAAACAAGGAAAACCCAAGTGATTGCTAGCAAGTTTTGCACGAACGCAAACAATGAGTTCATGTCCCCTCTTTTAAATATATTTTGTTTCCAAAATTAGGGGGAGATACATGTCACAAAATGGTATGAAAGCTAGGGAATGAAATCACCATAGATCATGTGCGCATATGTAGATAAACACAAGAGTAGCCATTTATCACACATATATACCGAGGAACAAAGGTGTAGATCTATTCAGTCTTGGCGAGCTCCACTCATGGTTAGTGAGACCCTGTTGGAGTGCTTTTGTTGTCCTAATAGTCATGGTACACTATAGACTTAGTGGTCGGAAGGACATTCATCGTCTAGGTTTGGTTGCATACTTATCTCGGCACACGTATTAGTGTCCTTGAAAAACATTAATCGATCCACGAATTTCATAGACGCTATGTATAATGGTTTTTCAATACAAGGCTTAACAAATCTTTTCAAGATTCATTTACTTCAAATATAAAACACATGAATTCACCAACAATTTTGATGACATTTTTCTTAACATGTATTTTAGGAAAGTAAGCATATGTGGCCAGAACAAGAATCAAGGAAACCACGGACGATGCCATCTTTTGAAGGGTTTACCCTTTATATACCGCCTTCGTGCGGAATATAGGGGCCAAAGCCTTGTTATTCAACCTCTGTTTAGTTAAAATGTAATTTTGCGAACTCCGTTTACTTTGGATATGTTTATAACAATATTCATAACTCTTGGGTCGTTGTTTGAAACAATATATTACAAGGGCATCGTGGTTTATTTTATTTTATCATATCGAATGTTTACTTTTGAATGCAATGAGAACCTTTCAAGGTGACACACATGCGCCTCCGCTACGAGCAGGGTGTAACACTCAACAGTTATAACAGTTATGACAACTTCGGATCACCTCACCACAACCGAGAGTACTTCACTATTTCTCCAACTGAGTTCTAGTTGTTTGTTCGTGGGGGCATTTTAATATTTATCATTAACCCGCCCAAATGTTATTTTTGTAGTAAATAAGTTTTCTCAATGCATGCATCGACCTACGAATGTTCAGTGGGCTGCCTTAAAACGACCATTACGTTATTTTGATGGCACTATGCATCATGGTTTGCTTATACATCATAATTCTCCTTTACAACTTCATGTTTTTACTGATGTAGATTGAACAAGTGATAAACAAACTTATCGAAGTACTACATTGTCACACCCCGATATTTCCACGTATTACCGGTGGGCTGGTACACCCCGATATTTCCACGTATTACCGGTGGGCCCGGTGGGGAGTATAGTGACGTAGTTGATATCATCATAGTCAAACAACACAATATTTAAATGCACAGCGGAAGCAAAAGATAAATATAATACAAACCGATTCAAAAGTAATATTTAATATTACAACGGGATGTAAGTCGGATCCACAGGCGGATCAAATAAAAAGAAAACACAATTCATCAGACTTATTGCATCCAAGCTTGCTAGACTCTTAGTGATGCTAAGGAGAGGCCAGCCTATTATGCTTAGTACCTGCACTTAACCTTTTTGGGAAAATACGTCAGTTTACACTGGTAAATACAATTTAACTGACTCATTTTGAAAAGGTTTAAAAATTGATTTGAATGCACGTGGCACAAAACATTTTATAACTTGGGATAATTATTTGAATATAATACTTGTAAAAGAATTACATGTTACTTATGCGTTCAGTAGCCCGATCCGTAGACCGGGTTAAAGATTAATAGACACACCACATTATTTGGTTAGGCGCTGACGAGTGTACGCCTACACTCCGTGCTTTTGCCGTGGCCATCTCGTAAGATGATGCCAAGGATATCCGGGACATGGTCATTAACCCCCCAAAGGCTTTAAGCAAACAAAACATTTCAAAACGTAGCATATCAAGGATTTAACCACTATTCGATTAAAGATTCAATGCAGGACCAAGCGGTATTTTATATACCGTACCCCAAGCCCGTATAGGGAAAATAAGTTAAAAGTATTTACCTGAGCTAAATATAAATTCAATCCCAGCCGTATATCACCAAGCAAGTACAGATAGCTTTTACTGGGCTCCTAAATCTGGAACGAAGGTTTTTAATAACCTATTAGATTCCTAACGGGTCTTTAATTAAGACTAAGCTTAGACCGGTTAGTTTTCAAAAGGAAGACACGGTTCAAACGCATGATAAAGCGAAGACCGGTTTACAATGTGGTTTTGACCCGAAAATCTTGTATGCTTGTTTAGTATGGGTAACTTAAACACATTCTGAATTTTGAGGCAAAAACGATATGTTTTGACCCGTTTTGGCTAATATATGCAAACTAGTTACATACGCCGATCCGAACGCGAAAAGTGCGTAACGAGTAACCAAATGAGTCACATACAAGTTTCCTAAGTTAATATGCCCTAAATATGTTGTGATATCAGTATGATATCTTCCATTATGCCAAAAACGAGTTTAAGACCAATTTATGCCCCGTAGGGGTATTTTGGTCATTATAAAGGTTATAAGAGAATTTAAATATCATTCTGAGTTACAGGTCTGATTAAATCAGTAATTATACTTAATTTAATAAGTCATATCAGTAGGGTATCATATATATGTGAAATTTATTAATTATAACCATGTTATGCACCGTAGGGGCATTTTGGTAATTCCACATAGGCTTAAAAAGGGCAAAACAGAGAATCTGAGTTTAAAACTTTTGCTTACTGTTAAAATATAGAAATTTACTGAAAATATCAGTAGGCATCAACCCTTATATATTTAAACTAGTTTCGATACATACTATGCGTTAAAAACGCTTAAAAAGGCGATTTAGAGCCATTTCTGGGTTTTGTATAGAAAGCTGATATTTTTATTATTACAGAAGGCTCAAAATATTTTATTTATCATATTAGATCAGTAGAAAAAGATTTGGGGTCAGAAGGATTTGTAAAACTCATTTTATAGCCCAAAAGGGCAAAACCGGCAATTACCGAATCAAGCCTAGAACCCTATGTTATGCTCAGCCTAAAAAAATAAATAAAAATCTTTAAAAATCCCAAAATATTATTTTATATCAGTAGGTAAAAATTTTGGTATCAAAAATTGGGTTTAGATAGGATATACGCTAATTACGCCGTTTAATTAATAAAAGGCTTTCTAATTACGCTATTGAGCATAACTCCTAATCTAGACCTCAAACTGATGTCAAATTTTAGGGACAAGTTTATAAATCAGTAATAAAGATTATTTTCCTCTCACATTTTCAAAATTCTCGTTTTAGGGTCAAAAGGGCATCACGGTCAACATTTAGGCATTTGACGGAAACAAGCATGAACTAGGATTTCTATGGAACCAAGTTGTATAACCTCGAAGGGTTATAGTAACCTATAACCTGGTCCTAAAGGAATCCTAAGTCATATCTAAACTAAGCTAAATCGGGTCAGAACTGAAAGTCAAAGCAAATGTCAACTTTTGTGACTATCGGTTCCGAACCGGGCCTATACTTAGAATTGTCGGGTTGAATCATGCTTAGGCATGTTCAACTAATATTTACCAAGTTATTAAAGTGAGAAAACTGATTTTATATTAATAGTTATGTATTTTATTTAAAACTAACCTGTTTGACTTTTATTTGACCCGACAATTTAACTAAGTAATCGTGGTAACTAGGAGGTTCCCTTTTGAGGGTTAAACACCTACCTAATTACCGTCACGTAGCCATGTTCGTTGCGAACCATGGCTCAACCGTTTAAAAGTCAAAGCGTCTATCGAAACACTTGACTTTTTCGGCTATAAACCGTTAAATAATTAAACTGAGAACGAAAGGGAACTTACAAGGGTCCAATGGACCGAAGGAGGTTCTCAAAAAGGTTCAAGATCCTCACAACTCAGAGAATAGATCAGATTAGAAGGAGAGGTGCAAATGAGAGCCAAAAATCAAGTGGGTTTATATAGGAAAACAAGGACCGTTAGGATCGCGTCTTGATAAACGTGATCGAATCTGGACCGTACACCTTTACCCATGGTTTTGGTATACAATGGGCGCCCCTAAACAGCCCCTAGATTGATAAAAACCCGCTTGCAACACCTGGAAACAGCTGGAACAGGCTGTAACTGACTGTTTGCACTTCTGATGGACTCACGCGGCCTGCGTAAGAGTCAAAGAGACCTTACGCGGCCCGCCTAGTACCCAGTTCAGCAACAGCAACTTTAAATAATGGCAGAAATGGTCCCTGTGAGCTTTAAAAGTCATTTTAGGCACGTAAAAGGCCCGTTAACCTCATTTCAAGGATCTATAATTATTCTCACACATAGGGGACATGAAACATGCTCAAAAACATGTCGGATGTCGGTTCGTTTGGCCGTACGGTCACGTTGTGCGTCTAATTACGACGAAACACGAACGGACGCGAAAAACGGTCCAAACTACGCGACGAATGGAATTTTATCAAGGCGATCACTAAAATAAAATATTTTAGTTCTTACATAAATTTTTGGGTGTCCGGGGATATTCAGAATGTGAGATATGCGCGAAAGTGCAAACTTGTGCACTTTTTGACACTTTTAGTCCCTGCATGACCTTAAAGTTTATTTTTGCGCACCAAACACCTCTAAGCCTATATATAAGCTATAGAAATGATAAGTAGGGCATGTTTAACTCATGGACAATTTCCGGAAGGTCCGTTACCATACGAATCGACATACTTTTACAGTTTGACGCAAATAGTCCTTAAATTGCGCAAAGTAGCGTGAAATGCCGTTTAATGTTATCCAAGCCTTCCATGGCCCATATTTATCCTTCCCAAGCATATACTTAAATATTAATACGCTCTCGTTCGCTTAGATGGTCACCGAAAGGCGTGGATTCAAAAGTTGAGGCTTTAGGTCCCTCTATTGCGCAAACTTGCGCATCTCATCGTTTAATAGCATTGAAGCCTCATCTAATCCATATTAGACATTCTTGAAAGTATTATTAAACATCACGATACTTTGGGTTCGCTAAAAGGTCATTTAGATGTATAATTAAACATATTGACACTTTTAGCCCCTCTAACTTGCATAGTTGCGCGTAATTTTACTTATAGGCATAAAAACTTTAGTCGGCCAATATTTGGCATTCCCGAGAGTATAATTAAATATTATGAAGCTCCCGGTTTGTTAAGAGGTCACTCAGAGGTTAGAATTTACATGTTGACGATTTTAACCCTTTATTACGCAAACTTTCATTTAATTACGCAAACGGCTACACTTAACCATCAAGTGGCACATTTGTGAATATAAATATCGTGATAGGTTATTTAGAAACTTATTTTAGGTATGCTAACACTTCCAGTCCTTTAATAATCAAAGTTTTCGATTTGTCGAAAAATTAGTCCCTAAATTTCAATGTTTGACTTCATTAGGGTTCATTACACGTGTCAATACATCATTGGACGTGATTTTTACGAGGTGTTACATCCTCACCCCCTTAAAAGAAATCTCGACCTCGAGATTTGCTAAAATGCTGGAAGTACTTTTTGTCACTTAACGAGCTTAACTTCTATAGCATATCTGGAGTCTCTCCAAGCTCCCAAATTGACCTCTATAATAGGTACATGTATCCTTTTTGGAGCTTCTTAACCTGTCGATTCTCAATCGATGTAGGTTTCTCATCATATCATAACTCTGCATATCATTATGTGATAATGCTTCTTGACTTATTGGTGAAACACATCCTCAATTCGTTAGTGTACAATGCATTGTATGCTCCGTCAAGCTCCTTAAGTAGGTTTTTGCTCATAAGCTATTTGATCTTGATACATTCAATTCCTTCGAATCATTTTATACATTCAAAGCTTAACTAGTCTGATAATTAACAAAGTGGCACCCCCCTCAGGGTGATATCTTTTGTTGAACCTTATTCCTTAATAAGAACTTAGGAGGGTTGTTACTTTCATGAATTCTTAATTTTCTGCCAAATACTGGCAATTTACTGATGATTATGGATTTGTTTGATCTTATTCGTTGTTTCCAATACAACTTTCAGATCCTGATAATTAGACTTACTAATCTTTTGTCAAACAATAAATGTTTAACATTCCATCTATACAAGGTCTCCAAAGGAGCAGCCTTGATACTTATATATCAACTATTATGGAAAAGCTTAATTTAAGGTGAGATGGTTATTCCAACCATTGCTTAAAACTAATTTTAAGGAATTAGCTAATCCTTGCCGTTAGTCGAACAAATCGACGATCCTGGGCAGCTGATGGCAATTCTTAATTGTTGCCTAATTTGGGTTGCGGTAATCAATGCATAAGCAAAATGAACCGTCTTTCTTAATTAACAATACCGAATTCTTAGAATATAGGGTTAGGCTATATGAATTCTTTATTTCAAAACTTATTTAATTAGGGTTTCGATTCTTCCAATGATGGTACTAGCCATCTTGGAGATTTCACAATATTACAACCCTAAATGGGATATAAATCGTAACTCTACTTGCCTCTCAGGAGGTAAACAGGGTAATCTTAGGAGGAGATAATCAAGATACAAGGAGATTACAGAGATTTTCCAAATCTCAGGCTCCAATTCATCTATCATATTCTGTGTCAGATAAGTGACACATTTATGTTACGAGTCCACGAATTCTTTAATCGAAGACATTTACCTGGACAATTCCATTCTGGATATCTTCTTTGAATACCTTTAGCTGATTTTAGTACCATATGACCATCGGAATATCTTTGTGGTTCCATGCATTAAACCTCCATACTGATCAGGCATGGAAGCAATCTATGGAACATATTAAGATACACCAATCCTCATGTGGCGCTTTTATCATACCATCTGGTATTCGTAATCGATAGAGATCAAAGAGATATCAACTATACATGCTGACGCACTTCTTCTAGAGAGAGGATACTTCTAGAATTCCATGATTAGGGATTTCTAACAGGAACAGAAGAAATGGTTCTTATGATTTCGCCTGTAAGTCTTACCTTACACTTATCATCTGGGGTTCTTACGGAAAGTTTCTAAAAGTTTGCTAAGCTTATGGTCTTATGAGAGACTTAGCGGTATCTGAATCCAAACATAACTCTTAGCAATGAAATCAGAATAAAGGATTTATCTAGTGTTATTATTAATGTGAACTGCCTCTATCATGCATCAGGAGGGTTAAACGCCTCCATTCTTAATCCTTTTAAACTTAGCTGTAAAATCTTTGACAAACTTTAGGGCAGTCTCAGCTTTGAGTGTTTATTTCTTAATCTATAAAATGCGAGTAGCTGAGACAGATCCATGATAGATTTATAATGAGCAGGCTTTGAAACCTTAATGTGCCTTCTTATTGCCGTTACTAACCACCAATAATTATTGCATTAAGCTTAGGGTTTGGGTAATTGGAATAGGGTACTATCTCAGCCAATGAACTAAAATTTTGCGACATACTGTCGACGTTTTAGAACTTTTATGGTGAGAGTCAGAAAATTTTTATTCCACCTTTTTCCATTTCGATGCGAATAATAGGTCTTTCTAATAAGGTCCTTAACAATCGGTCCATCCCATAATGTATAAGGGGATCTCTCTTATAGACTCCATTAATGTCCTCACTAATCAAGGGTATTACTATCGAATGATTGTGATGCATACTTTACCGTGTGCTTTCCAGCATAATTGCTGACATACCTAATGGTTTCTACTTCATCCAACAATTTCTTGTAATCGATGGTCCCTTTTTACTATTGAAGTCTCTTGACTTCCAAGAGACGAAGCACTTTTAAGTACATCCTAAAGAATGGGCTCCTTGCCACATATGATTTTATTTGTTTTATTCTTCGCATATGAAGTATGAGTAAGGCTCTTATTATGAGCAGCGACATGTGTTTTAGAGCAAACAACATTCGGATTCTTGAATCTTCTCATGGCTTTTCTCATAACCTTTCTAACAACTGGGTTAACTTCAGTTTTGGAGATTAATTCCATTAATATTGAGGTTCACGCTTGATGCACCATTAATATTTGTCGCATTTCTAGCATCGCGACTGTTGTTTGTTTCTTCTGAGTTTTCCATACTTGAAGCCTTGCTGTTAAATACCAATTTCAACAAGTGCTTAGGTAACCCATACCTAGTATTTCCTTGAATTTTCAAAGGCTCACCATAAGGAGTCTTGATAACTACTTGCTCCTTATCACTCTCAATATAGGCTTGACTTTTAAGACGACCAATTCATTCCTATCACTATGTCGAGTCCCTTATTATTTAAATGGAAACAAGGACATCAGAAAAGAATGATTCCTAATGGATATAAACATCCATCTAATATTGCTGGAGTAGTCTCTGAGGTACTATTGGTCAATTCAACTTAACGCTTAGAGTTTTAACAGGCAGATTAAATGATTTACAAAATCTATTGTCTATGAAAGACTTATCTGAACCTGAATAAAATAATACTCTAGCATGAGCGTTATTAATAAAGAAGTACCTGTTGTGACATTTTCATCCTGAATAGCCTCTTGAGCGTCCACTTGAGAGCTTCCAACTTCGGTCTTCTTAGACTCCTCAGGCTTCTTGGTTTTATTTGGGCAATTTGTCTTGATGTGCCCTTTTTCATTGCAACCATAGCAGGTTGCGTCTCCCAATTTCTTGCAATCCAAGGTCTTATGCTCCTTGGACTTGCAGATTCCACAGGGTAGAGGCTGAGATTCAAATTTGCATTTCCCGAGGTGGTATTTCCTACAGGTTTTGCATCTGGTCTTCGCACCGATCTTCTGTTTGCCCTTCAAATCCTTGCATTCATGGGTCTTGTGATCCGTCTCCTTACAGATGACACATCCCCCGGTCTGATCATAGAAACATTTTCCGAAGTACTTATTCCTGCAGGTTTTACACTCGGGTTTTGCCTCCCTTGGTTTGGACTGGTTATAGCTTGAACCGGTCTTACCCTTTTTGTAACCCTTATTAGGGGTGTCATTGCACTTTCACTTATGATTCTTCAACGCACGGTCCACAGCGTTGTTTACGGCTGTATCTATCATAGCCTGTAACTCGGTGCTTGTTAAATTCAGTCTTACATCATCATTCTGATCAACCGGATGATTGTGAGCTTCAGAGGAGTCAGCCATGGTGAAACTTTCAAGGCTACAAACCAAGTGGTAATAATTTGCTTAATTATACAGGGAATTGTCGAGTTTGATGATTAAATAGCCATGGTGCAATTAAACCATATAGGCCAGTAGATAGTATTAAATTTATTTGATTATGTTTTGCCTAGGTTTTTAAATAAACCATCTTTGGCGTTTAAACGGAATATAATCCTACATATTTATTAGACAGGGAACATGAGTCACGACTGTCAACGTCATACTGACATTTTATATATAGCACAAAGGCTTGTTCCAATGACTTTTTGATGGCGTGGTTGCCTTGTCACTATGGAAATTATAAAACATAATCGATGATTCCTTTGGATCGGAAAATTTCATAGTTCATTTTCTTGACAAGAAGTTATGAAATAAAACTATCTTTTTCATGTATATATCTTTGCCCGAAGGTATTTATCCCAATGGATGTTTTGATGTGTTCATCATGTTCGACGTTTATTAGCCATGATTCCTCTTGATCATTTATGCTAAATAAGGGGTTTGGAAAAATTCCTAATACAAAGATGACAAGTGTGATTTTATCGCATCACTGTTGTCGGAAGTGTTAACACATTTTCAGGTGTTAACAAGAATCTGAATCTCTTTTTAAACAGGTTTTACCATCTTAGCTAGGTCTTCAATGACATTCAAGCTAGGTCAAACCTTTTAAGATTCTCTTTTAATATTTATATTGGCAGGAAAGGAATGATATTTATTTTTTATTCAGGATTTTTATCATAATTATCCTGGATTTAATTAAAATATAACTATAGCATAAAAAGTCAAGTCACAAGGGCAAAATTATAAACCATGATTTTGTAGAATCAAGGTATTTAGGTTTGAACGTGTTCACGCCTTTTCTTGACAGAGAGTTGTAGGCTACGACTGTCTTTAGTCTCAGAGGACGTTAATTATAGCCCGTAGGCATTATATCCCTAATGGATGTTTAAATCACAAACTAAGAAAGGATTCCGGGAGAATCCAGTATAAGGATGATTTATGTGACTTTATCGAACCACGTCTGCCAGAAAAGTTAATATGTTATAGATGTTAACAAGGATGTGAATCTCTTGAATAGGTCCTACTATCTGGGCCTCGTCATATAGGCTAGGTTTACCTTTAAGATTCCCTTTTTAATAATTAATGCAGAACAATCCTAACTCGGGATGCTAATAAGGATCTGAACCTAAATTGAGGAACTGCCATCTTGGCCGGGTCTTAATAATGACACGAGGCTAGGTCTTGTCCTTTTTAGATTTTGCCATTTTATTATAATGGTAGATCTTATAAAAGAAATGTTATTTTAATTTATTTCACATATTATATTCATATATAATGATATAAATGAAATTTAGATAAAACATCCCAATGATTTTAAAAGAGGTATAGGATTGCCCTAAGCGGGACTTGAATGAAACGTTGTCCATGAAGGGACTGAAAGATAAGTATGCCCTTATAAGGACTTACTAAGGAAACGGACTTCAGCAAAAAGGAGTTTCTTCTTCATTTCATTTCTGAATGCTTTCTCCTTGGTGGCACGTTAATCCTTGTCGCAGTACGAAGCTCGGCCTTCCCTAGGCCTCGAATGGGGAGAATTTCCATTACGGCTTCATTGTTTGGCGACTTATCAAAATATTTAGAAGTGAAAGCAATAATCCTCCAAATAGAGACAAGAGTATTCCTATGTTAAGTCTAGACTCAGAGAGTTTAAGGAATGTGCTACTGTGTCATTGAGATTAAACACAAAAGGCTAATGTTTAATTCACTCAATGTTGGCTCTGATACCAACCTGTCACACCCCGATATTTCCACGTATTACCGGTGGGCTGGTACACCCCGATATTTCCACGTATTACCGGTGGGCCCGGTGGGGAGTATAGTGACGTAGTTGATATCATCATAGTCAAATAACACAATATTTAAATGCACAGCGGAAGCAAAAGATAAATATAATACAAACCGATTCAAAAGTAATATTTAATATTACAACGGGATGTAAGTCGGATCCACAGGCGGATCAAATAAAAAGAAAACACAATTCATTAGACTTATTGCATCCAAGCTTGCGAGACTCTTAATGATGCTAAGGAGAGGCCAGCCTATTACGCTTAGTACCTGCACTTAACCTTTTTGGGAAAATACGTCAGTTTACACTCGTAAATACAATTTAACTGACTCATTTTGAAAAGGTTTAAAAATTTATTTGAATGCACGTGGCACAAAACATTTTATAACTTAGGATAATTATTTGAATATAATACTTGTAAACGAATTACATGTTACTTATGCGTTCAGTAGCCCGATCCGTAGACCGGGTTAAAGATTAATAGACACACCACATTATTTGGTTAGGCACTGACGAGTGTACGCCTACACTCCATGCTTTGGTCGTGGCCATCTCGTAAGATGATGCCAAGGATATCCGGGACATGGTCATTAACCCCCCAAAGGCTTTAAGCAAACAAAACATTTCAAAACGTAGCATATCAAGGATTTAACCACTATTCGATTAAATATTCATTGCCGGACCAATCGGTATTTTATATACCGTACCCCAAGCCCGTATAGGGAAAATAAGTTAAAAGTATTTACCTGAGCTAAATATAAATTAAATCCCAGCCGTATATCACCAAGCAAGTACAGATAGCTTTTACTGGGCTCCTAAATCTGGAATGAAGGTTTTTAATAACTTATTAGATTCCTAACGGGTCTTTAATTAAGACTAAGCTTAGACCGGTTAGTTTTCAAAAGGAAGACACAGTTCAAACGCATGATAAAGCGAAGACCGGTTTAGAATGTGGTTTTGACCCGAAAAGCTTGTATGCTTGTTTAGTATGGGTAACTTAAACACATTCTGAATTTTGTGGCAAAAACGATATGGTTTGACCCGTTTTGGCTAATATATGCAAACTAGTTACACACGCCGATCCGAACGCGAAAAGTGCGTAACGAGTAACCAAATGAGTCACATACAAGTTTTCTAAGTTAATATGCCCTAAATATGTTGTGATATCAGTAGGATATCTTCCATTATGCCCAAAACGAGTTTAAGACCAATTTATGCCCCGTAGGGGTATTTCGGTCATTATAAAGGTTATAAGAGAGTTTAAATATCATTCTGAGTTACAGGTCTGATTAAATCAGTAATTATACTTAATTTAATAAGTCATATCAGTAGGGTATCATATATATGTGAAATTTATTAATTATAACCATGCTATGCACCGTAGGGGCATTTTGGTAATTCCACATAGGCTTAAAAAGGGCAAAACAGAGAATCTGAGTTTAAAACTTTTTCTTACTGTTAAAATATAGAAATTTACTGAAAATATCAGTAGGCATCAACCCTTATATATTTAAACTAGTTTCGATACATACTATGCGTTAAAAACGCTTAAAAAGGCGATTTGGAGCCATTTCCGGGTTTTGTATAGAAAGCTGATATTTTTATTATTCCAGAAGGCTCAAAATATTTTATTTATCATATTAGATCAGTAGAAAAAGATTTGGGGTCAAAAGGATATGTAAAACTCATTTTATAGCCCAAAAGGGCAAAACCGGCAATTACCGAATCAAGCCTAGAACCCTATGTTATGCTCAGCCTAAAAAAATAAATAAAAATATTTAAAAATCCCTAAATATTATTTTATATCAGCAGGTAAAAAGTTTGGTATCAAAAATTGGGTTTAGATAGGATATACGCTAATTACGCCGTTTAATTAATAAAAGGCTTTCTAATTACGCTATTGAGCATAACTCCTAATCTAGACCTCAAACTGATGTCAAATTTTAGGGACAAGTTTATAAATCAGTAATAAAGATTATTATCCTCTCACATTTTCAAAATTCTCATTTTAGGGTCAAAAGGGCATAACGGTCAACATTTAGGCATTTAACGGAAACAAGCATGAACTAGGATTTCTATGGAACCAAGTTGTATAACCTCGAAGGGTTATACTAACCTATAACCTGGTCCTAAAGGAATCCTAAGGCATATCTAAACTAAGCTAAATCGGGTCAGAACTGAAAGTCAAAGCAAAAGTCAACTTTTGTGACTATCGGTTCCGAACCGGGCCTATACTTAGAATTGTCGGGTTGAATCATGCTTAGGCATGTTCAACTAATATTTACCAAGTTATTAAAGTGAGAAAACTGATTTTATATTAATAGTTATGTATTTTATTTAAAACTAACCTGTTTGACTTTTATTTGACCCGACAATTTAACTAAGTAATCATGGTAACTAGGAAGTGCCCTTTTGAGGGTTAAACACCTACCTAATTACGGTCACGTAGCCATGTTCGTTGCGAACCATGGCTCAACCGTTTAAAAGTCAAAGCTTCTATCGAAACACTTGACTTTTTCGGCTATAAACCGTTAAATAATTAAACTGAGAACGAAAGGGAACTTACAAGGGTCCAATGGACCGAAGGAGGTTCTCAAAAAGGTTCAAGATCCTCACAACTCAGAGAATAGATCAGATTAGAAGGAGAGGTGCAAATGAGAGCCAAAAATCAAGTGGGTTTATATAGGAAAACAAGGACCGTTAGGATCGTTTCTTGATAAACGTGATCGAATCTGGACCGTACACCTTTACCCATGGTTTTGGTATACAATGGGCGCCCCTAAACAGCCCTTAGATTGATAAAAACCCGCTTGCAACACCTGGAAACAGCTGGAACAGGCTGTAACTGACTGTTTGCACTTCTGATGGACTCACGCGGCCCGCGTAAGAGTCAAAGAGACCTTACGCGGCCCGCCTAGTACCCAGTTCAGCAACAGCAACTTTAAATAATGGCAGAAATGGTCCCTGTGAGCTTTAAAAGTCATTTTAGGCACGTAAAAGGCCCGTTAACCTCATTTCAAGGATCTATAATGATGCTCACACATAGGGGACATGAAACATTCTCAAAAACATGTCAGATGTCGGTTCGTTTGGCCGTACGGTCACGTTGTGCGTCTAATTACGACGAAACACGAACGGACGCGAAAAACGGTCCAAACTACGCGACGAATGGAATTTTATCAAGTAGATCACTAAAATAAAATATTTTAGTGCTTACATAAATTTTTGGGTGTCCGGGGATATTCAGAATGTGAGATATGCGCGAAAGTGCAAACTTGTGCACTTTTTGACACTTTTAGTCCCTGCATGACCTTAAAGTTTATTTTTGCGCACCAAACACCTCTAAGCCTATATATAAGCTATAGAAATGATAATTAGGGCATGTTTAACTCATGGAAAATTTCCAGATGGTCCGTTACCATACGAATCGACATACTTTTACAGTTGACGCAAATAGTCCTTAAATTGCGCAAAGTAGCGCGAAATGCCGTTTAATGTTATCCAAGCCTTCCATGGCCCATATTTATCCTTCCCAAGCATATACTTAAATATTAATACGCTCTCATTCGCTTTGATGGTCACCGAAAGGCATAGATTCAAAAGTTGACGCTTTAGGTCCCTCTATTGCGCAAACTTGCGCATCTCATCATTTAATAGCATTGAAGCCTCATCTAATCCATATTAGACATTCTTGAAAGTATTATTAAACATCACGATACTTTGGGTTCGCTAAAAGGTCAGTTAGATGTATAATTAAACATATTGACACTTTTAGCCCCTCTAACTTACATAGTTGCGCGTAATTTTACTTATAGGCATAAAAACTTTAGTCGGCCAATATTTGGCATTCCCGAGATTATAATTAAATATTATGAAGCTCCCGGTTTGTTAAGAGGTCACTCGGAGGTTAGAATTTACATGTTGACGCTTTTAACCCTTTATTACGCAAACTTTCATTTAATTACGCAAACGGCTACACTTAACCATCAAGTGGCACATTTGTGAATATAAATATCGTGAGAGGTTATTTAGAAACTTATTTTAGGTATGCTAACACTTCCAGTCCTTTAATAATCAAAGTTTTCGATTTTTCGAAAAATTAGTCCCTAAATTTCAATGTTTGACTTCATTAGGGTTCATTACACGTGTCAATACATCATTGGACGTGATTTTTACGAGGTGTTACATACATGATATATAGTTTATCTGGGATCCAACCCTAGAGCATGGAATTCAAAATGCCAACCTACTTTGGCACGGTCATCAACCGAAGCCAAATTCCGAGTTGTTGCATCAACTACTACATAATTACATTGGCTTATTTCTTTAATGTTCGAACCTGACTACAAATCTAATGTTACACCTACAATTTATTATGATAGCTTGAGTGCTACACATTATTTGGCCAACCCAATTTTCTACTCCTGAATGAAACATTTTGCTCTTGTTTTCATGTTGTTTGTGAAAAATGCAAGTTGGATCCATTACTGTTACTCATATAAAGGTGATGATCAATTAGCAGAAACCCTAATGAAACCCCTATTCAAGCATTGCTACCACACACTTTTATTCAAGATAGGACTTGTCCCAAGATCGTCCATCTTGCGAGGGAATATTAGTAATAAATGGTCTTCACCACATTACCAAAGACCTTGACCATAACGGTCTTGACCACGTTTACTAGAGTCAACTAAAGACCTTGACCATATTAATTTAATTAATTTTGTAGTCACTAGCTCCTAAATTAGCTCCTTGTAGCTCCTTGTTTTGCTCTTTGCTTTTGTATTTACTTGGCTATAAAAGGCGCTACATTACTTACATGAAAAAATAACATAAATATAAAAATCAATTTTTATTACAAAAATTTTCTATACCTTTATATTTAATGCTTTAGGAATGTTTTAATACATTACAATGTTGAAAACATCAACTATTAGACCATGGGGAATGGGCATTATAGAGGTGTTGACGTGTGCGAGGTGGGTATAACTTTTAATGTATTTTTTAAGCACTTTTCACTCGTTTATCAAGCTTTAAATTTATAAAACACGATATAACACTATCACTCTCTACAACACGCTCGGGCAAGTACACGCTAGGGTAAGATACCGAGGTCGTCCAAGGACACAAGAGCTTTTAATATCGGAATATCGTCAACGTCTAATCTAACCAAATTTTGAGAAAAGATTTTTTTAATAAGTAAAATAGAGAGAAACTAAAGTAACAAAAGAAATAAATAGACAACATAGAATCACTTGGTTCCAACTTATCCTTTACGTATCCTTTGATGATTTTCGCACTTTGGGGTTTTTAAGAGATTATCTTAGTTATAGTGGCATGTCCCTCTTTTGCAAGCAATGCTACCCTCAGCCATATTGGTTTGAGTCAACAGGGATACAGTCCCGTAAGGCCGGAAGATTGAAAGATAATTAAGTAAGTTATTAATGCAAAATGTGGCATGTCCCTCTTTTGGAGGCAACGCTACTCTCGGCCATATTGGTCTGAGTCAGTAGGGATAAATTCCCGCAAGGCCGGTTTAAAGTTTTAATAGTAGTTTATTTATAAGCGATTCAAGTCGTTCTTACTTCCCCCGATTTGATGCTATCTGCCTCAAATGAAGTCATAATAAGCTTGAATCAAGTCCTCACAGTATCTATACACTGAACGAGGCAAGAACTTTACCCAACCACCCTTTTAACCCCCTTCTAGGTAGTTACCGTGCTTTATATAGACCGTAAAGACATGAATGAGTGAATCAACAAAACATGAAGAGATGATAGAATAAAGTTCACTTTCAATATAAAACTAGATATTAAAGTCATTAATACAAACCTAATTAAAAAGTTTACCAAATCTTGGAAAGCAAAAGTAATGCATAAATGACTTATCTTCACCAAGTGATGTAAGAGATTAGCCAATCATGGCCTTTATTTGACAAAAACTCTTACGATCAATCTTGGATCCCGAGACTACTACACACTCTAAAGATGGATGATGGATGAATGTGGTGGATGATGGTGGTATTGTGGTGGTGGAGTGATGGCAGGTGTGAGAGAAGTTGTTTACCAAGGGATGGATTGCAACTCAACCAAGCACCCCTATTTATAGCCGGAAACAGACGGATTACACAGCCCCGTGCCTGGTGGGCACGACCTCGTGCCTCCTTCTTCTCTATCCTCATTTAATGAGTCGTGTCAGTCCGTATGCTTGTACGACCTCGTGACCATTTTACTTGCTGTACTATCTAAGATTTGCATATCTGGGAGTTGACCACGGCCCGTGTCCATGGGACACGGCCCCGTGTCTCTCGCCTGCTTCTGTTTGTCTTTTTCTTTCTAGAATCTTGAGTAAGGCACTGCCCCGTGCTTATCTTCTGACTCGTTGTTTTTGGTCTTGGGGTGAAGCTCGGAGGGTTGGTATGATGTATCAACTTCTGTTCTTTCGTATTTATGTTGGTTTTTTCCGTTAATTTGCTCCTTTTGTACATTTAAGCTCTTTTAATCCCGAATATCAAAAGTATACAAAGAAACGCACTTTTTTCAACATTAGTACTAAAAAGGGTTGAATTTATACCTTATGAGATATAATTTATATTTACATTGTTATTCGACATGATTTATTTAGAACTCATTTTAAGAAAAATAAATATTTTTGGGCATAACGTGCCTTTTAAAATTTCATTAAGCTATTTACAAATTCACACACCTCACAAGTGATCACTCAACACTCGATCGAAGATGTATAAGTGAAATGCTCGATCCCGGTATGGAACTTACTCCTACCATATGCTTGACAATTAATCAAACCTCCTCCTTTTAAACATAATCTTTGTAAATATCAAAAGGACTTTAAAAGGTAGATTTTGGCTAGGGGTAGGGTAGTTTTATTTGAAAAGTGGCTAAAGGCGTAAAATGTCGGGTTTCTTTTGAAAAAATTATTTATCTGTGACTTAGGTACAAACTAAAGGTTTATAGGCAATAAATTTGCTTATTTATTTCAAGCAACTAAAGATTTTTTTTTATAGAATAAATATTCACAAGATAACTAAGTGACATATTTTTGTGTATTTCAAAATAACCGAATTTTACTAAAATAAAGGGGTGTAAAAATAAAAAGGTTTTGGGTGATGGGTGATTTATGCAAAATTGTATTTTGCAGGTTTTGAAATGAAAGGTTTAGGCTCAAACGGGTTAACTAAGGGAAATTTTGTTTTTGATGGGGAGATAAAAAGAAAATAAGGTTGAAAAAGAAAAAGAGTTTATAGTTCTAATGCCTCAATCATTTACTTACTTGGATTAGTTGGTAAGGACCGGTAATATATTGTCTTGTCAAGTTCTAGATTTGTAAGGACCATACGGGCTATTTACACAAGAAATGAAAAGTGAGCATTTAGTAAAGATATGATATTGAATGCTCGGTAAAAGCTCAAAACTCACAATTTGTGGTAAAAGGGTAAAAATGTGAAAATATATATACAATCAAATTTTAAAAAGATTGTTATGCTTTTTATAAAATTTTCTTATATGGTTCTTTTTATCACGGTGCTATCGGTTGTAAGTTCGTAAAAACCTGAATTTTTAGAACTTGATTTTCTAACTTAAACTAAAAAATAGACAAAACAAACTAAAAAAATATATTTTGAAAAAGATTTGGGATGTTTTAATGGTTCCAAGTAGAGTTTTATGTAAGGCTTGTTTTAGGACAAATAAATTCAAGTTCCCCCCCCCCCCACATTTAAGTTACACATTGTCCTCAATGTGTCCAAAATGTGTTAGATTCGATCAAATGTGTAAAAGTGGGTTTAAAGCAACATTTTTTTAAAAAATCAGGTACTGGACACGGGGGCGTGCTTGGGGGACACTGCCCGGTGTAAAAAGTGCCAGTATCATGACTTTTGTGAAAATTTTCAGAATACAGACACGGGGGCATGCTAGGTAGGCACGGCACAGTGTAAAAACTGCCAGTAACGAAAATTTTCTAGAAGACAGGCACGGGGGCGTGTCTAAGAGACACGGCTACGTGTAACAGTTCCAGAAATAAAATTATTTTCTACAGACTTGAGGCACAGGGACATGCTTACCTTACACATCCTCGTGTTGTACTTACTGTTTTAAAGATTTTGCGTCGGGAGACATCAGTTTACATGCATGGGGTTCAGTTTCAATGTCCTGTGGCCATTTTTCATCCTTCTTTCGAGTGTATCTTATTCCTACAAAGAGAAAACTTAAAAATAAAAGCATTAATTAAAAGCTACATAAAAATTTAAACATGTTTGTTCTTTTTCAAAAAGGAAGCCATACTTTTTGAGTTCTAACAATTTATGTTTAATAAAACTACTTTATTATTGGATAGTCCATGGAATGCCTCCATGGTGTGCCACGTTTATAAAGGTACTTGGCTAGACCCAAAGTCGGTTAAATGTTACCCGAGCGGGATGACTTGCACACCAAGTTACACCAGTTGAGGGCGTAGTCTAACCTCGAGTCTATTGCTTTGATGTAGTTGAACGGATCACCCTTCATGCGTTATCCCACTTCAAACTTTATTTCCTTGTCACCCACCCTCAATGTTAGCATGCCGTCACTAATATCCATTACTGCCCATGCGGTGTATAACAACTCTCCTAAAATCTTTAAAACATCCCCATATGTCCTAAATTACACCCCGTATACGAAAAGTATGCCCGAAATACCTTTATTTTATAAAAATCAAGAAAAGTGGGAAATAGGGGGCGCTCGCTGGGCATGACCCCTTTGGCTACATCAGTCGCGGGCCGCGACCCCACGGCCACCAGGCGCAACCCGGTGATGCCACATGTCGCCTCCGTGTCAAAGCTAGCAATTGATTCGACAAGGCTAGGCCCTAGCCAGCGTAGCTCGCGGGCCGCGAATGCCTTGCCTTTTGTTCTCGCGGGGCGTGAGAAAGTCGAGATCAGGCCCTATAAATAGAAGCCATCGGATTCAGTTGAGAAATCGTTCAAAAATCAAAATTCTCTCTCAAATCTCTAAATTCTCTAATAGCTAAAATAATTCCCGGGCATAATACTCACTAAAAAGCGAAGCTCTGCCTCGTTGTAAGTATTATAACCCCCGGTTACGTATTAGTTACTCTGCCCGATTGATCTAGAGCTCCGTAACACATGTCTAGGCTCTGCCTGACTCAGTCGTTGGAGCTCTGTCTCGGGGGAAGGGTATAGCTAATGTTAATTTGGGTTATTATACTAATGCGTGTGCACTGTTTAATTTAATAGATTATAACAGGAAGTCACAAGGAAATACCTAAATTAGCAATGTGAGTAATCCTTCTTTTTGTTTAAACATTTTTGTGAATAATTTCACTTTTTGTAACTTGTTTTCACAAAACCTCAATTATTTAAATTACAATTCACAGTGATTGAGTATTTGTAAATCTATAATTATCGTCGGTATGTTGGGGTTTTGTATACATAACTTGTTACTACACTGTGAGTAGTAGCATGACCACAAGTCTGGATTGACAGTACCATGGGTGGTAATTAAAGTAGATGTAAACAAATGTAAGTGCGGGTTGCCCTTAATGCTGTAAAATGATAAAACATGTTTTGATTAAACTGGGATTCACTCACCAGTATTTTCCACTGACAAAAATGTTTTAAACGCGTTTCAGGTAACAAAATGTGAAAGCCAAATAGAAGCCAGCTGGAGAGCACTGAAGGCTTGGAAAAGTGGCTATAAAAAGTTACCTAAATAAAGAAGAAGTTTTATTTCAATAAATTAGGATTTATCCCTAAAAACATATTGTAATAGAAACCTGGGATTCTCCCATGTGATTATTATTATAAAAATATGGTGTTTTACTCTGATAAACTATTTTCTAACTACGGTTCGGATGTAAATTCCGCTGCCAAATTAAATAAACACCGATACCATCAGCTCTGCGAGTTCACGGCCTTCCGACTCCCGGGGCAAGGGTCGAGGGTTGCGACAGGAAGGTGGTATCAGAGCTACAACCACTGATTTCAGTCACAGAAGTGTTCTGTTGACACCAAAATTTTAATTTTGTTAGGAAATAATCTATGTGATTACGTGCATATCTGTATTTTATTGTTTTGTGTTATTTGACAATCTGTTAGTTTACAGCATAAGTGATCAAGGACCATCTGACGCCTATCGTCACCTCTCTAATTCTCCTAGAGATGAAGGAACTTCCTCCCAGCCTACTCCTTCAGGGTATTCAACTGACACAGAAGAGGGGATCTTTATATTTAAGGCCCAATCCAAAGAACCATTCCCTACGAAAAAGAGAGGATGGTTCAGTCGGGGAGCACATGAGCGTAGGAAACGAATGAGGAAATTACAACAATAAAGGGCTTTAGCAGCAGCAAATAGGGAGATGAACACCCATACCCAAGACATAATCAATAGGCGATTGGCCAACTTTCACATATTAGCCACCACCGCATCAGACCCAAACCTAGACCAGATACTGGCACCACAACCACTACCACTATTCCCAACTCCACCTATGGAAATAGAACGCAACCGAGGAGAACAGGTTCCCATACCCGCCTTTGACCCAAACGAAATCCCTAGAATCCTAGCACCCAATCCTCTAGCTTATGACCCATGGGAGGATGAACATAGGGATTATTGAGAACTCTACCCACAGGAGGAACCCATACCAAACCCCATAGCACAATACACCAACCTCAACCATCTAGATCCATATTGGGATAACGACCAATATGTTCGGGAAACATTAGAAAACTCGTACCCATATGGAGAACCCGTACCACAGTACCCTGACCCAATACCCGCACCACCACCACCCATGAGTACCGAAAACGTGCAGGAACTCTGCACATTTGGTGAGGAGTTAGTAGATGAATGAGAGAGAATAAGACAAATAGGGGAAAAGCTCGTTTGGAAATACGACGAGCGAAATATGCAATACTGGATGAACACCTAGTAATAATAATAATAATAATAATAATAATAATAATAATAATAATAATAATATATGGATATATATATATATATATATATATAAATAGATGTGTGTAGTTTGAAAAAAACACAATAAAAATAGATAATCTAATACCTACTGATGCATAACTAGTAGTGTATTTTAAATTCCAGTTGCAGCTTGTAATAGATGCATATATATAAAATAGAGTAAATGTCGTAATGCTCAACGATTTTGACCAATGTGTTTGTTTGTGTAATTGTTGGCATTAAATCTTATTTTGTGATATTAGTACCTGATAATTGTTTGTAAATCCAGATGGACAATGAAGAAAATCAGGAAAACCAGAAAAATGATAACCAAATAAATAACAGTGCCATCCAACACATAGTAACAC
Organism: Helianthus tuberosus; assembly: GCA_030545235.1. Classification (NCBI taxonomy): domain Eukaryota; kingdom Viridiplantae; phylum Streptophyta; class Magnoliopsida; order Asterales; family Asteraceae; genus Helianthus; species Helianthus tuberosus. The sequence continues at coordinate 114,825,254 of CM060399.1, forward strand.
AAGGGAATTAGAGATGCTATCCCATATATTATCCAGACTGTTAAAGAAGCGGAAAATAATAAAAGTAATAGTGGAAGTAAGCGACCACATACTGAACCCAGTCACAGCATAATCAATGGACTGTTACTTCAATTGCCTATTCCAAAAAGAAGAAGAACCATGTCATATGCTTGTTCTTACAAAGAATTCTAGTCTTGAAAACCAATAGAATTCTCTGGCAATCAAGGAGCTATTGCAGCTCTATGATGGATAGAAAAGATAGAGGCCGTCTTCAAAATAAGCAAGTGCGCAGAGGAAGATAAAATCATGTTTGCTTCCAATCTTTTTAAGAATGCAGCCTTAGAATGGTGGAATACTATTCTCCAGTCTAGGGGCAGTGACAGAGTCCATAATATGGAATGGATTGAGTTTAAGGACATGGTCGAAAGAAAATTTTGTCCTCCCATTGAAAAAGAACAAATTGCTAATAAGTTCTTAAACCTTAGAATGACTGGAGTAGATAGTAAGGGTTACACTACCGTATTCTTCGAATATGCTAGAATAGTGCCAACCCTAGCCTCACCAGAACCAGTATTAATCTCCCGATACATCTGGGGATTAATCAGTGAGATTAGACATGTAGTCAAGGCAACTAGACCACAAACCATAGAAAAAGCTGTAGAACTAGCAAATACCTTGACTGATGAATTGGTACGTATGCAAGAAGAGAACCAGAGGAAGAACCTAGTCCAGAAGCTTACCCAGGAATTTCGCTACGGTTATTCCAACCGTGGGAAGAACATAGGCTCTACTTCCGCACCTTACTGCAAGTCCTGCAAGAAGAAACATTCAGGAAGATGTTCCACATACTGCAACTTCTGCAAAATACCTGGACACAAGGAAGAAGACTGCAGGAAGAAACCCAGTAATGGAATATGCTTCAATTGTAGAGAAAAGGGGCATGATAGGAGCTCGTGGAGACGTAGAATTAAGGTTAAGGATTTCTAGGAGAGGGTACAATTGTTTCTTTAGGTGTAGATATGTAACTATGTGTATATACTGTTTTGTGTTGTCATATTTGTCTTGTTATACTCTTTCGCATCTTATGTTACATTGGTAGCTTCATACACACACACACACACCTCATGTTCTATTTATTCCTTTCCTGGGTGTTTTAGAGCCGAGGGTCTCACTGGAAGCAGCCTCTCTATCCCTAGGGGTAGAGGTAAGGTGTGCCTACATCCCACCCTCCCCAGACCCTACAAATAGCTTTGCTATTGGTGGGATTTTACTGGGTATGATTGATTGATTGATTGTAGAGAAAAGGGGCATATCAAACCGAACTGTCCGAAATTAGCTCCAGCCATGAAAAACAAGACTACTAAGAATGCTAGAGAATTTGTTCTGACAGCTGAAGAAGCCAAGATGATTCCGGACGTGATTGCCGGTACGTTTTTAGTTAATGATTTTTTTGCTAAAGTATTATTTGACTTCGGTGCGAACCAAAGTTTTATTAATACTTCATTTTGCAAAATTCTTAATCAACCATTAACTAAAATTCAACAAGAATGTCTAGTGGAGACGGCAAATGGAGAATCCATTAACATCACTGAAATCTTGCAGGGAGCAAGAATTGAAATTCTAAACCATAATTTTATTGCTAACCTTTACCCAATGAATTTGGCTGGATTTGATATTGTATTAGGAATGGATTGGTTAGTAACCAATAGAGCCAGTATTCTATGTGATCAAAAGTCAATACAAGTAAATTCACCAAAAGGTGAAAATATCACAATTAAAGGAGATAAGCCAACTAGATCTACAAAATTCATCTCGGTGATGAAAACATCAAGTTATGCAAGAAAAGGGTCACTTGTGTATATGATTTCCATAATCATTAACACTAAAGGAAAAGAATTAAAAGATATTCCCGTAGTATCTCAATTCTCATATGTTTTTCCTGAAGAGCTACCCGGACTACCGCCAGATAGAGAGGTTGAATTCAGAATTCACCTACAACCAGGGACAGCACCGATTGTCAAGGCACCTTACCGTTTGACACCAGTAGAGATGCAAGAATTAAAGAAACAGTTGGACGAACTTTTGGAGAAAGGTTTCATACAACCAATTTCATCACCATGGGGAACACCAATCTTGTTTGTCAAGAAGAAAGCCGGAACAATGCGTATGTGCATTGATTACCGAGAATTGAATAAGGTCACGATTAAAAATCGGTACCCATTACCGAGAATCGATGATCTGTTTGATCAATTGCAAGGAGCTCGACTCTTTTCTAATATCGATTTACGCTCATGATATCATCAACTGAAAGTATAGGAAGAGAACATTCCTAAAACTACTTTCAGAACAATGTATGGTCATTATGAAATTACCGTCATACCATTTGGTTTAACCAATGCCCCAGCCGCATTTATGGACATGATGAATAGAATATGTAAACCATATCTGGATAAATTCATAATTGTCTTTATAGATGATATTCTTATTTACTCTAAGAGTAAAGAGGAACATGCAGTGCATCTGCATGCACTTCTTACATTATTGAGAAAGGAGAAGGTTTATGCTAAATTTTCAAAATGTGAATTTTGGTTACAAGAAGTACAATTCCTTGGACATTTAGTTAATCATGAAGGAATTCATGTGGATCCCACAAAGATCGAGGCAATTACTAAATGGAAAGTCCCTGAATCACCAACGAATGTGAGAAGTTTTCTTGGACTAGCAGGCTATTATAGACGGTTTATCCGAGATTTCTCTAGAATAGCCATTTCTTTAACAAAACTGACGTGTAAATCAGTTAAGTTTGAATGGGGACCAAAACAGGAAGAAGCCTTTAGAATTCTTAAGTAAATATTAACCAACGCACTCATACTAGCGTTACCAGAAGGAACTGAAGACTTTGTAGTTTATTGTGACGCTTCTAAGTTAGGTTATGGATGTGTGTTGATGCAACGTCAAAAGGTTATAGCCTATTCCTCTAGACAACTTAAGAATCATGAAGAGAATTATACAATCCATGATTTAGAGTTAGGAGCCATAATTTTTGCCCTTAAAATTTGGAAACATTACCTTTATGGTAGTAAGTTTGCCATTTTCACCGATCATAAGAGTTTAAGATATGTTTTCTGGCAAAAAGAATTAAATATGAGACAGAGACGCTGGATGGAAATTCTTAGTGATTATGATTGTAGTATCCAATATCATGCAGGAAAAGCTAATGTAGTAGTTGATGCTTTAAGTCGAAAGTATCATGATAAGCCAAGAAAAGTATGTTCTCTCAAATTAAATCTACAGGTAGATCTAAACGAGCAAATTAGAGAAATGCAGGAATCAATAATCAAGGACGATACTGAAAAATTAAAAGGAATGATTAAGGAATTAGAACAAGGAACATATGGAATTTGGAGATTCCATAAGAAAAGAATTTGGATACCTAAACAAGGAAACCTACGCCACCGAATATTAGAGGAAACCCATAAGTCTAAGTATACGATGCATCCTGGTAATGATAAGATGTATCAAGACTTAAGAAAGAATTTCTGGTGGATAGGAATGAAAAAGGATTTAGCAGCCTATGTTGCCAAGTGTCTAACCTGTTCACATGTTAAAGATGAAGATTAGAAACCCTCAGGTTTATTGCAGCCACTAGAAATGCCTATATTGAAATGAGAATTGATAACAATGGATTTTGTTACCAAATTACCCAAAACGCAAAAAGGTAATGAACAATCTGGGTGATTGTAGACATATTAACCAAGTCAGCTCATTTCTTACCAATGAAGGAAACTTTCAGTATGGAACAATTAGCCAAGTTATATGTAAATGATATAGTTTCATTACATGGAATTCCTTTATCTATTGTGTCTGATAGAGATAGCCGTTTTACTTCTTATTTTTGGACTAGTTTCCAAAAAGCAATGGGAACCAAGTTAAATATAAGCACAGCTTATCATCCTCAAACAGATGGACAAAGCGAAAGGACAATTCAGACAATGGAAGACATTCTTAGAGTTTGTGTAATTGATTTCGGAGGAAATTGGGATGATCATTTACCATTAACAGAATTTTCCTACAATAACAGCTATCATACCAGTATCAATGCTGCACCATTTGAAGCACTTTATGGATGAAAGTGCCGCACTCCAGTCTGTTGGGCAGAAATTGGAGAAAAGCAGCTGTCTGGACCAGAGATAGTACAAGAAACAACGGACAAGATTATTCAAGTCAAGGAAAGACTAAAAGCAGCACGCGATCGTCAAAAGAGTTCTGTTGATAACAGGCGAAAACCATTGGAGTTTCAAGTAAGGTATTATTGAAAGTTTCGCCATGGAAAGGAATAGTTAAATTCATCAAAAGGGGAAAGCTAAGCCCCAGGTATGTTGGAGCCCTTGAGATTATTAGGAGGATAGGACCCGTAGCTTATCAGCTACAACTGCCAGAGGAAATGGCAAGAATACATGATGTATTCCATGTATATAATCTCAATAAATGCTTAGCAGATGAATCATTAGTAGTACCTCTTAAAGATATAGAAGTAAATGAGAAGCTTAAGTTTGTATAGAAACCCCTACAGATTCAAGAAAGAAAGATCAAGAATCTCAAACACAAGAGATTAGTTCTAGTCAAAGTAAAATGGGATTCCAATAGAGGACCAGAGTACACTTGGGATCTTGAATCAGAGATGCAGAAGAAATATCCACACATGTTCCAGTAGACCTAGAGGAAGAGTTCTAAAACAAGGTTGGGAGGATATAACAACTCTCCTAAAATCTTTAAAACATTCCCATATGTCCTAAAATACAACACGTATACGAAAAGTGGGCCCGAAATACCTTTATTTCATAAAAATCAAGAAAAACGAAAAATAGGGGGCGCTCGAGGGGCGCGACCCCCTTGGCTACATCAGTCGCGGGTCGCGACCCCATGGCCACCAGGCGCAACCCGGAGATACCACGTGTCCCCTCCGTGTCAAAGCTAGCCATTGATTCGACAAGGCTAGGCCCTGGCCAGCCTAGCTCGCAGGCCGCGAAGGCCTTGCCTTCTGTTCTCGCGGGGCGCGAGAAAGTCGAGATCAAGCCCTATAAATAGAAGGCATCGGCTTCAGTTGAGAAATCGTTCAAAAATTGAAATTCTCTCTCAAATCTCTAAATTCTCTAATAGCTAAAATAATTCCCGGGCATAATACCCACTAAAAAGCGAAGCTCTGCTTCGTTGTAAGTATTATAACCTCTGGTTACATATTAGTTACTCAGTCCGATTGATCTAGAGCTCCATAACGCATGTCTAGGCTCTGCCCGACTCAGTCGTTGGAGTTCTGTCTCGGGGGGGGGGGGGTATAGCTAATGTAAATTTGGGTTATTATACTAACGCGTGTGCATTGTTTAATTTAATAGATTATAACCAGGAAGTAACAAGGAAATACCTAAATTAGCAATGTGAGTAATCCTCCTTTTTGTGTAAACATTTTTGTGAATAATTCCTCTTTTTGTAACTTGTTTTTACAAAACCTCAATTATTTAAATTACAATTCACAGTGATTGAGTATTTGTAAATCTACAATTATCGTTGGTATGTTGGGGTTTTGTATACATAACCTGTTAGTACACTGTGAGTAGTAGGATAACCACAAGTCATGATTGACAGTACCGTGGGTGGTAATTAAAGTAGATGTAAACAAATGTAATTGTGGGTTGCCCTCAATGCTGTAAAATGATAAAACTTGTTTTGATTAAACTGAGATTCACTCACCAGTATTTTACACTGACAAAAATGTTTTAAATGCGTTTCAGGTAACAAAATGTGAAAGCCAAATAGAAGCCAGCTGGAGAGCACTGAAGGCTTAGAAAAGTGGCTATTAAATAAAGAAGAAGTTTTATTTCCATAAATTTGGGTTTATCCCTAAAAACATATTGTAATAGAAACTTGGGATTCTCCCATGTATTTATTATTATAAAAATATGGTGTTTTACTCTGATAAACTATTTCCTAACTACGTTCCTGATTTAAATTCCGTTGCCAAATTAAATAAACACTGATACCACCAGCTCTGCGAGCTCACGGCCGCCCACCTCCCGGGGCAAGGGTCAGGGGTTGTGACACACTGGCAAGGAATGGTCTTCCTAATATAAGCAGGATCTCGTTGTCTTCTTCCATGTCAAGAGTCGGTTGGAAAAACAAATTCCCCAACCTTGACCAATGGATTTTCTATGACACCTTGAGGGTATTTTACCGACCTATCTGCAAGTTGGATGCTCATCCATGTAGGATGTGGCTTCCCTAGTCCGAGTCGTTTGAACATGGAGGCAGACATTAGGTTAATGCTAGCCTTAGGTCAGCAATCGCATTGCTTATTGGTGATCCTCCATTGGAGCAAGGAATGGTGAAGCTTTCGAGATCAATATTCTTTTGGGGTAGTTTGTTAAGGAGTGTCGCGGAGCATTCTTCACTTAAGTTGACTTGTTGAATTAACTCAATCTTCCTTTTGTGAGTAAAGAAGTCCCTCATGAATTTGGAGTACTTTGGCATTTGTGTGAGGACTTCAACGAAAGAAAGGTTGATGTGAAGTTGTTTAAGTAAGCTTACAAACTTGGTGAATTGCTCGTCAGTCTTTTGGCGAAGTAAATAATCGTGGTATGGGACCGGTGGTGGTTTGATTGTCTCGGTGTTTTGGGGTTGAGTATTTTCTTGGTTATTGGTTATGGGTGTGTTTGTGGGTTGTGTAGTGATTTGGGTTAAAGTTGGTTCATTATCGGGTCCTACTTTCCAGTTTCTTAAATTGATGAAGTTTACTTGCTCCTTTGGGTTTGGTTCAGTGTTACTAGGCAAGGCTCCTTGTGGTCTCTCAGAGAAATTTTGGGCAAGTTAGCTTACTTGTTTTTCAATGTTTTGAATACTAGCCCGTTGGTTCCTAATTTTGGATTCGGTTTGTAGGAACCTCTCCGAATACCGCTAGTCGGACTTGGAGAAAAGACGAGTGATGAGATCTTCAAGTCTTTCTCTTCCTCCTTGTTGTTGTGGTTGGAAGCCTTGTTGCTCATTTCGGGGTTGTTGTGCAAAGTTGGGTCGTTGATTTTGAATTTATTGGTTGTTACCTCCGAATTCCCTCCAACTAAGTTGGGATAATTTCGCCACTCGGGGTTGTAAGAGTTGCTTGGGGCTCCCGGTGGTCGTGGACGGTTATTGAGGTAGTTCACCACTTTCGTTTAGTTTTCCATATCTTTCATACAACTCCAGTTTTCATGTGGTCCGCCACATCCTTAACAAGCCATAACCAAAACCATTTTATTTAGTTCAAGTTTCTTTATTTTTGTGGTTAAGGATTCGATTTGGGCTTGTAAAAAGGTGGCTTCGTCCACTTTATGGGTACCCGGGGCTAATGATTTTGAACCCCTAAGGGTGTGCCATTGAAAACTGTTTTAAGTTATTTCTTCAATTTGGTTATAAATTTCCTCGGGTCGCCGATTCCCAATGAGTCCCCCGGAGTTAGAATCAAGGATTTGCCTTGTGTGTGATAAGAGCCCATTATAGAAAATGGACACTTGTTGCCAACGTTCAAGACCGTGATGCGGGCATTTCCATAATAACTACTTGAACTTTTCCCATGTCTCGTACAAAGATTCTCCCTCGTCTTGAGAGTAAGAATTAATTTCGGTCATGAGTTTGGCGGTTTTAGCTGGAGGAAAATATATGTAGAGAAATTTTTGGGCAAGTTCATCCCAAGTGTGCCCAGACCCTGATATCCACTAAATGCAACATATAAATTATATCAAATAAGGTATAAAATCAATCATTTTAGTACTAATGTTGGAAAAAGTGTGCTTCTTTGTATACTTTTGATTTTCAAGATTAAAAGAGCTTAAAGGTACAAAAGGAACAAATTAACGACAAAAACCAGGATAAGTACAAAAGAAGAGAAGTTAATACATCATACCAACCCTCCGAGCTTCACCCCAAGACCAAAAACAACAAATTAGAATACAAGCATGGGGTCGTACCCCACTCAAGATTCCAGCAAGAAAAAGACAAACAAAACAGACAACCGACACGGGTCGTGGTCAACTCCCAAATTTGCAAATTTTGGATAGTACAACAAATACAATAGCCATGGGGCCATGCAGTTGACACACGGGGTCGTGTGAGCATCCGCACTGACAAGCTCGTTAAACGAAGATAGAGAAGAAGGAGGGCATGGGGCTGTCCCCACCAGGCATGGGGCCGTGTAAAGCTTTTGTTTCCAACTATAAATAGGAGTGATTGGTTCAATTGAAAACCACTCCACCACCATTATCTACCACAATCATTAGAGTTTAGAGTGTGTAGTAGTCTCGAGATCCAAGATCGATTGTAAGAGCCTTTGTTAAACTATGGCCATGCTTGGCTAATCTCTTACATCAGTTGATGAAAACAAAATCTTTTATGTATTATTTTTTATTTCCAATCTTTGGTTAACTTTATAATTGGGTTTGTATTAATGATTTTAATAACTAGTTTTTTTAATTGAAAGTGAATTTTATCATATCATATCTTTATGTTTTGTTGATTCACTCATTCATGTTTTCGTGTCTCATTCACAGTATAAGTTGGGGCATTAGAGAATGCATGAATCTCTCAAACTACTACTCTGATACCAACTTAAAATGCCCCAAACCCAAGAGTTTCATCTGTTGGATTTACTTATGGCATGGTAATTTAGTTCCTAAACTAGAAATTTCATTCAATACACAATGGGAACTTAGATCATTAGGTCATTATTATCTATTCAAGCCATAACAGAATCATGACAAAAATATAAATGTCTCGGTAACGAACCTTCTCTAAATAGGACGTGAGTCTTCAAAATAGGGTAGCCTTTGGTCCATTCCACTAGTATCTACCAAAACAAACAACATACCTAATATTTAATATCATGTGCATGTGCATGTGGTGAAACAGTGGTTAACCAAGAGAGGTTAATTCACTGGTCTCGTCAAGTAGGGTTAATCCCTTCTTTTCGAGGATTGGTGGCTGAATCGTCCGGTGGTCGGTCTCCTGCACAAGGAAAACAAACCGTGACTCGTAACAAGGAGGATAGGGTGGGGGTGCTCTTTGTTACCACTCTCCGGCGTGAGAATCGGTAATTTTCTCGTGAAGCAAAGTGTGTGATAGTAGTAGTAGAGAGAGTTGATAAGTGATAGCTCAAACCTGGTCCGGGATGAGTATTTATAGCCGAGGAGTGAAGGAGTGTAATTGAGTGGCCAGACTAACAACGCACAGTCCCTTTGCAGGTGTGTCAGGCTTGTCAGTTATGGAGATGATGCCACGTCCTACTGCCGATGCCACGTCTCACTGTGGTGTCAATCTGTTGCTTACGTGTGGGCTGACAGGCAACTGTCATTGGTGCCACTTGCTATGTGGTGTCAGTCTCACTTGCCTTGTGGGCAGGATGCGGTGCCGCGCCGCATCGCTGTTCGCGGTAACTGCTGTTGTTTCCGCGTCCTTGCTCTGGCCAAGACATTTGCAGGATGCGGTGCTAGGCCGCATCGCCGCTAGTGGTGACTGTTGTTGTTGTCCAGATCCCTTGTCGTGACGAAAATGTTCATAGGATGCGGTGTCAAGCCGAATCGCTATGTGTAACACCCATTTTCATACACAAGGTAAGTATTCTCATCACTTGACCGATTGGATTCGACTGCTGTGTTCGCGCGTGCCCGTACGGACACAGATAAGTTCTTGCCGGTGGGGGTTTTCGATAAGCACTACTAGAAAACATGGGGGTTTCCTACCAAAATTTCCGACAAAACCAATTTCGTCGGAAAATTCCGACCATTTTCCGACAAAATACCAACTAAAAAAATAATCTGGTTTTACCGACTATTTTCCTACAATTTACCGACCAAAAAAAATGGTCGGAAACTTCCGACTAAGTTCCGACCAAAAAAAAAAAGAATAAAAGAAGAAAAAAAGTGGTCGGAAAATGGTCGGAAAAGTTAACTATACAAAAAATAAAAATAAATCTTTGTCGGAAACTAGTCGGAAAACATAAAACCAAATTCTAATTAATGTATATTTTAAAAATAATATTTATGAGTCTTAGTTGGTCGGAAAGTTGTCGGAAATTTCCGACCATTTTCCGACAAAAACTCTCATTCGTCGGAAAGTTGTCGGAAATTTCCGACCATTTTCCGACTAAAACACTTATTGGTCGGAAAATGGTCGGAAATTTCCGACAAATTTCCGACTAAAACAATTATTTTTTTCATATTTAATTATACCGAGGTGTATATCTATATATATAAACGTATTTCTTGTCTCTATATGTATATGTATGTGTGTATGTATATATATATATGTATAAGTATGTGTTTGTCCAAGTGTACACACACGCATACATACACACATACATATACATACACATACTTAGCCTGTTTTAATTATTCTTTTGTTATATAATCATGTGGGGGTATATGTGTGTACGTAAATGTATTTGCTTGTGGCTATATGTATGTAAGTATATATATATATATATATGTATAAGTATGTGTTTGTCCAAGTGTACACACACGCATACATACACACATACATATATATACACATACTTAGCCTGTTTTAATTAATGGGTCCTGATAGTGTACATACACGTATAAACGTGTACAATGCGTATAAGTTGGCAAAGTAAAAGTATTTCATGTATAATTAACGTGTACAAAAGATGGAATGGAAAAACGATGTTTAAAGGTTGAAAAAATGAAAAAAACAAAATTTGGTGTCGGAAAATGGTCGGAAATTTCCGACCACTTTCCGACGAAACACAACATTGGTCGGAAAGTTGTCGGAAATTTCCGACCATTTTCCGACTAAAACACAACATTGGTCGGAAAATGGTCGGAAATTTCCGACTAAAACAATTATTTTTTTCATATTTAATTATACCGAGGTGTATATCTATATATATAAACGTATTTCTTGTCTCTATATGTATATGTATGTGTGTATGTATATATATATATGTATAAGTATGTGTTTTGTCCAAGTGTACACACACGCATACATACACACATACATACATATATATACACATACTTAGCCTGTTTTAATTAATGGGTCCCGATAGTGTACATACACGTATAAACGTGTACAATGCGTATAAGTTGGTAAAGTAAAAGTATTTCATGTATAATTAATGTGTACAAAAGATAGAATGGAAAAACGATGTTTAAAGGTTGAAAAAATGAAAAAAACGAAAATTGGTGTCGGAAAATGGCCGGAAATTTCCGACCACTTTCCGACGAAACACAACATTGGTCGGAAAGTTGTCGGAAATTTCCGACCATTTTCCGACTAAAACACTTATTGGTCGGAAAATGGTCGGAAATTTCCGACAAATTTCCGACTAAAACAATTATTTTTTTCATATTTAATTATACCGAGGTGTATATCTATATATATAAACGTATTTATTGTCTCTATATGTATGTGTGTATGTATATATATATATGTATAAGTATTTGTTTGTCCAAGTGTACACACACGCATACATACACACATACATATACATACACATACTTAGCCTGTTTTAATTATTCTTTTGTTATATAATCATGTGGGGTATATGTGTGTACGTAAATGTATTTGCTTGTGGCTATATGTATGTAAGTATATATATGTATAAGTATGTGTTTGTCCAAGTGTACACACACGCATACATACACACATACATATATATACACATACTTAGCATGTTTTAATTAATGGGTCCTGATAGTGTACATACACGTATAAACGTGTACAATGTGTATAAGTTGGCAAAGTAAAAGTATTTCATGTATAATTAACGTGTACAAAAGATGGAATGGAAAAACGATGTTTAAAGGTTGAAAAAAATGAAAAAAACAAAATTTGGTGTCGGAAAATGGTCGGAAATTTCCGACCACTTTCCGACGAAACACAACATTGGTCGGAAAGTTGTCGGAAATTTCCGACTAAAACCATTATTCTTTTGTTAAATAATCATGTGGGGGTATATGTGTGTACGTAAATGTATTTGCTTGTGTCTATATGTATGTAAGTATATATATATATATATATATATATGTATAATACGTATAAGTTGGTAAAATAAAAAATATTTGATGTATAGTTATAGTGCGCAAAAGGGGGAACCGAAAAAATAAAGTTTAAAATTCGAAAACGAAAATTAAAAAAAATAATGGTCGGAAACTAGTCGGAAACTTCCGACCATTTTCCGACCAAACATTTATATTATTCTTAATTTTTGTTTTTTTTATAACAAGTCTAACCTAATTATAAGAGTTGAAAACCCTAGATTCCCTCATTTGTTACAGCCGCTCACCCCTTATTCCTCTCATTTCTTTCTTTTTTTTGTCTGCACTTCTATACATCCACAAAGAGATGAGATGAACTTCATCATCTCCAAACAAATCTCACATACACACCTGTAGAACCCTCTTCACCCCACCACCACTCACTCGACCCTCCTCTCTGTGCGATGAAGGCCGGCAGCCGGTCTGGTAGGACCACCGGCGGTGCAGCGGTGGTTGTTTCCAGCAACCGACAACCACACTCACAGCCCCCCTCCGATCTACGCGATTCCGACAAGAAAAAGGTCACCGGCGACTTTTGAACGGCGGCGGTGTGGTTGTTTCAGCGGCCGAGGTTCTGGTTGGCTACGGTAGCAGGGGTAGTGGTGATGTTTGGCTGGAGATCTGGTACGGTTCACTCGACTCAGTCTCGGGTTTCGGTTCTCGTTGTTTCAGGGAAAAGTGGTGGTGGCCTACGGCGGCAACGGCCACCGGAGTTGCGACAGCGGTGCGGCGACAATGGTGGTGTTATGCCAGGTCAGGTTAGTTTGGTCCAGCTCAAACTCAGATTGCTTTGGACAGGGGCGGATCTATGTTACTCCCAGAGGTAGCCCTGGATACCCCTCAATTTTTATGGCGAAGTGCAAAATTTTTTCTATTTTTATACGTTTTATGTATAAGATACCCCTAACTAAATATTAGTATGAATGGGTATTGTTTAAGTTAACCATAACCACCTACTTAATTATTTAGCTAAAAAGGATTATTCATATATATTGTCGTAATTCAATAAGAATGCATGCCTGTTGTATTTAAACTTAAAGGATATTAATTCAAAAAAAAGTTTTGTATGAAATGGACTTAAGACACCTACGGAACTGTATAAAAGTGGTACAAAAATGAACATCATTTGATTATTAGCTATATTTGTTACTCACCAGCACTTAATTTAGATTGGTTTTACTAACCCCTAACTATTTTATTTAATCAACCCAACAAGATAACTTACGTGTCATTACAATTGTTTAGATACATACATGTATTAAGTCTATATTCGTATTAAACAATAACAATAATGATTTCAAAGACTAGCCACAAAGTATTTATAAACTGATGTTAGATTTGCGCTTTAACATACGGAAGTTAACGAAACCATATATACACATATATTAGACACAGTTTTTATGAAAACGTCGTATCACTAAATGACATTTTATAAACAAATGTTTTCTCTTATAATATATGATTAACTCAGTTCGTAATCATATTCGTCTAACCATTTTATACATTAATAATAATAGTAATAATAAATAAAATTTGAAACTTATGTCTTAATTTGTAGGTTGTCACGACCCCCTTAAAGAACTAGTCTGATATAATTGTTAATAATCTTTCGAGGTACGGATTCTTACCCAACTTTTATTGTTATCTTGATCGATTGTTTGTGTATTCCTTTTCTTTTGAAACGGATCTTTACCCCTATCCTCATAGTTATCATGTTCGATTGTTACAAACCTTGTTGCTTATTTTCTATCAAGATCTGTTTCGGTTCAAGTCTCGAGTTCGAGTCAACTCAGCTCAGTGTCCGAATCAACTCAGCTCAGCGTTCGAGACAACTCAGTTCGGTTTCGTACTATGGTCATCGACAACAGATTCTGCTCGGTTTGGTGTTCGGGTTCTCTGGGTCAACCACAGATTTTTGGGTTTCACACTGTTTGGGTTTCGGTTTTGGTCAACCACAGTCCACATCAGCTTCGGTTCAGTTTCGAGATGTTTGGTGCAAAAGAGTCACAGTGAGCAGTTCGGTTAATACCTTATTTTTGGTTCAGTTTCGAGATGTTTGGTGCAAAAGAGTCACAGTGAGATGTTTGGTGCAAAAGAGTCATAGATGCTTCGTGCATAGTGACATATGGGAAGAGTTGTGCATGGTAAGCCACTTAATACATTATTTTTTTTGGTAATATTTTATTGCATTTTATATTATCATACATTTATTTCTACTTTTGTATAGGGCTGGAACACAGAGGCATGGAAAAAGAAGTCTGTGAAAGGGAGAAATAATCCAGGCAATCCGTTGTAGTCTAGTTTAAGTTTATTATCTTTTTTATAATGATTGATCGTGAAATCATACATATACCTACGTATATATATTTATTTTGTTTAAATAAGTGTCTCAGTTTGATATAGTTGAGTATACTAGGGCCCAAAACAGTAGTCAAGGTTTATTAAATGTTTATATAACCATCTGCAAAAATTCATTGGTTACTATTTTATTTGCAGACATACATGTTCAAGTATGACAGTGTTCACGGCCAATGGAAGCACCATGAGCTTAAGGTGAAAGACGAAAAGACCCTTCTCTTCGGTGAGAAGCCAGTCACTGTTTTTGGCATCAGGTAACATCTAGAAGACTCTTTTTAGTTGCCTGTTTGGAGTCTTTTGTATTAGAACTGTTTAGCAAAATGTTTTGCCTTCTATTGTATTTAACGTTCTGTTTGTTTTTTTTAATTCTATTTAGGAACCCAGAAGACATCCCATGGGGTGAAGCTGGTGCAGAATTTGTTGTGGAGTCAACCGGAGTCTTCACCGACAAGGACAAAGCTGCTGCTCACCTAAAGGTTTAATCCGATCCCCGAGTTTTTCTATATTTTTTATGTTTTAGTTTCTTTTATTGTCATGCCTTTATCTGGGTTTCTTTTGCTTCAACAGGGTGGTGCTAAGAAAGTCATCATCTCTGCTCCTAGCAAGGATGCTCCCATGTTTGTTGTGGGTGTCAACGAGAAGGAATATAAGCCCGATCTCGACATTGTTTCAAACGCTAGCTGCACAACCAACTGCCTTGCTCCACTCGCCAAGGTTAAACCGTTAAATAAGTTCCAATTCAGCAAATAATTTTTGTTTTGTTTTTGTTTCTTGTTTTGGAGTTTCTGACAATGAAAACACCAACTCGTTTTCAGGTTATTAACGACAGGTTTGGCATTGTTGAAGGCCTCATGACAACCGTGCATTCCATCACTGGTATGCAGCATTTCAATTTCAGATTATTGGTTTAAAGCATAACGATACATTATTAAATTTAACATCTTGATAAACATTTCAGCCACTCAAAAGACTGTTGATGGTCCATCAATGAAGGACTGGAGAGGTGGAAGAGCTGCTTCTTTCAACATCATTCCCAGCAGTACTGGAGCTGCTAAGGTATAATAATAAAACCGTGTGAATATGCTAGTTACGGACACATAATTTGTCGTTTTTTGGACCGAAATTTGCGCAACTGCTTTTATATAATGTTTTATATATGTTTATGTAGGCTGTTGGTAAAGTTTTGCCAGCTCTTAACGGCAAACTAACTGGAATGGCCTTCCGTGTACCTACTGTGGATGTTTCAGTTGTCGATTTAACCGTAAGGCTTGAAAAGAAGGCTACCTATGAACAAATCAAAGCTGCTATCAAGTAAGTATTGTGGAACGAATGTTTACATGAAGTAATAATGTTAACACTCGGGAAACGTGTAATCAAGTCTTACATAATTTCAGGGAGGAATCAGAGGGAAAGCTTAAGGGTATTTTGGGATATACCGAAGATGATCTTGTATCCACAGACTTCGTTGGCGATAGCAGGCAAGTCTATGAACAGAATCAATCTCTCAAAACCGCTTTAAATTGGGCCCGAACCATGTTTGACTCGTGTTATTCCTTGTTGACTTTGTCTGTCCAGGTCTAGCATCTTTGATGCTATATTGATCGAGTATTATCTAATCTTATTCCCTTGTAGCCTAACTGCATTATTTAGGGTCAGAACGGGGCAGGTCAAAACAGGTCAATTAAAAAAAGGGTTGTTTTGGTTGGGTCAAAATAGGTTCGGGTCAGAACTTTTTAATATTTTTTTGGTAAAATATATGTGTAAAAGATGATACTTTGATAACAAACTCTTTTTTTTTTTGTACCGAATAAAGATTATGGTCTCTCATCCATTTTGATTATAAACTTCTATATATATTGTTTTTTTCTTCTAATATTATGTTTGTTGTTAACAATTATATAGGTGCGGAACTTGCAATCTCAGGTGGAAAGGTTAAATAAACGATTCGAAGAGGCGCAACAATCCCACGTTGAAATGTTACAAAACCGAGTCGAAGAGATGCAACGACAAATGGCCGAGTTTATGAAACAATTTGGTAATCCTAGCAATCCTCCACCATAGTTTAGTTTCTGTTTGTTGTCTTTTGCGGTTGAACTTGTAATTTGACAACGGTGGCATATTTGATTGTTGAACCTACAATTTGACAACCGTTTTGTATTTTGTAGATGAACTTTCAGTTCTATAATCGTGTCGTATTTGGGATTTTTATTGGATTTTTTTTTCTGCATTTTTAGTAGAAAAATCTGGATTTTTTAGTTTTTTATATTTTTTTTTATTAAAAAGTTTTTTAGTCGGAAATTGGTCGGAAAGCTGTCGGAACATCTTGGTCGGAACTTTGTCGGAAACTTTTGGTCGGAAAATAGTAGGACAACGGCGGTCGGAAAGCTGTCGGAAAATTGTAGTCGGAACTTTGTCGGAAACTTTTGGTCGGAAAATAGTAGGAAAACGGCGCTCGGAAAGCTGTCGGAAAATTGTAGTCGGAACTTTGTCGGAAATAGTAACTTCTTTTTGTCGGAAACTTGTCGGAAATTTAGTCGGAAACTGGTCGGAAACGCCGTTTTCCGACCATTTTCCGACTAAAACCTTGGTCGGAAATGGACAGTTTTCTAGTAGTGAAGAGTAATGGTCACTCGCGGCCGTGATAGTGCGAGATCTGGGATCATAGCCCTTCAAGTCCCCCCAGTCTAGTATTGTTTCCTCATGCAAGTTGCATGTGGGAGGAGCACTGGACTCAGGGGCGGACCCAAGCACAGCCCAAGGTGGGCGGGCGCACCCCCGGGGAAAAAAAATTTAGTGCTAAGTTCCGTAGAAAATCTCGTCCGCACCCCTTAGAATTTTTCGTCCCCACCCCTTGAAATTTTTCGACCGCACCCTTGAAATTTTTCGTCCGCACCCCTTAGGTAAAAAGTGTTATCAATTTATATTTTAAATTTTTTTTAGTAAACTCTGATTTTTAAAAAAAAATAATACCTAAATTATATAACTTTTAATACCTAACTAACTAAACCCAAATACCTATACCTTTACCCACTTATAATTCCTAACTAGCTAGCCCACTAAGTCTTAGCCCATTAACCAAACCCAACAATATTTCAAACTATAATAAAATAATTAAAGCCCAAAACCTTTAGAAATTCTCTCCCGCTCTCTCTCTCGCGGACCTGCCAACGAACAACATCACCCAGCGACAACAGTCCAGCAGCCGGCGACCACCGTAATCAGCCACCATACCACCGTCGTTTGACACCAAATCTAACCGGAATCCGAACACGGGTAAGTTTCTTTGTTATTTTGATGATTTTGGTTGATATTATACGAGAAAAAGGGGTAATAAAGTTGTTAAATATGTTTGAAATTCTGTGTGTTTTGACGTTGTTTATGGTTGTTTAGATGATTTTTAGGGTGATTATGTTGTTTATATATTTTTAGGGTGATTATGTTGTTTATATATTTTTAAGGTGATTACAACTTACGTTATGATTTCTAGAGTTTGAATAGCTGAAAATTAAAATTAAAATTGAAACATTACATTATGGAGCGATGAACTTATGTTATATAGAGAAAGAATTGCTCAAGAAATTAGTTTTAGATGATGTTTTGGATAGATTTCAAAAAATGAAAACCCGTAGGGCGTCGACGTTTTACTTATGTTTGTAACAAGGCTTGACATGTTTTTGATGATTATATAAATTTAGTTTGATGTTCGTTTGTTTTACATGACATGACCCGACCCGATACGAACCGATTTTTTTTTACTTATATACTTAGGGCCTAAAATTTTTAAAAATATTCCGCACCCCCATGAAAAAATTCCTAGGTCCTCCACTGACTGGACTATGAGGTCGAATGGGTACTTTGGAAGTTTGGAGAAGATTCTAGGCCAGACCGATGGCTCCTGCTTCAAGTATGTGAATTCTAGTTTTCATAAGAAGCTTAAAAACTATATCATGTAACGTAGCATATTTATATAAGAGCATAACATAGCGGAACACATCAGACCTAACATATCATAATGTAACAAAACATCATTTCGTTCCATGCGTCCTGTAGGACCGATTACATTCCACATGTCTCATATGACATATAACATATTCACATTCCACACATCCCGTAGGACTAATTAGTTGGAAAGCCACCAAGTCACTACCGAGAACATACTCCTAGGTATAGCTACTGTGTCCATAGTGGTAGCTATAGCTATCGTGTCCATATTGTTAGTCATAGTTACCATGTAAATAGCATTCATCCCTAAAAGGATATAGGAAATATCAACAATACAGTGACTTCAGAAAACATAAATTATACCATAACCTTGTCCTTAGCAACCTTATTATATGTTAGGTTTAAATTTAGGAAAAAAAAATGTAAACTTAAGACACATTATATGACAACATTCCTGACAATGTAGTCGCTAGAAGCCAAAATTATTTCTTCCATAAGAAACTATGCATTTTTAATACATACTACTCTTAAAAACACTTTAATAAGTATGCACATTACTCCAAAACAGTCTATCAAAAAGGGGTCTAGAAACTCACATTTGGGGTTAGCTTAATTCACTATACATCGGATGATCCCCCTCCCTTAACATACTTAGTTAATTTGTTCAAAGATTCATATGAAACAAGTCAACTCACATGTAAGCATTAGATGGCCAACATTTATTTCACAATAACAATAATGAGAAACTAAGGTTTTTTGTAAAAAGTTGCATGAATATGAGAATTCTCTTAAGCACCAACGCAACACAGAGGTTTCTCGTGATCTATAACGCAAAAGTGAGGTTTCTCGTGAACAGTAGCACGTAAAAGTAAGGTTTCTCGTGAACAGTAGCACTAAATATTCATTTTCTTGTATATCAATGGAAATGGAAAAGAATCACTTTTACATTGTGTTATAAAACCTCCAATGCGAAGTCATCCAATATGAGCGTAAAATGTTAACCCCATGGGACGTGAGGGCTCAACCATGAGTGTGACCCCAGGCGTTAGACGAGTATGTATGAATACGTGTGTGTAATTAATTATTGGCCTATGAAAACACCCTATGTGTCATGGACCATTAGCACATATCACATGGCCTTATAGTTTTTGACACCCCACATATACAAAAATTGATATTAATGGAAATCACCTATTTGCAACCAGACCAATTTTAAAAAGATTAAATTTAGTGTATATAAATGGAAATAGTCACTTTTTAGTTGAAACCCATAATATGATTTACATCTTGACATCTTATAAAGGAACTTTAGAACAATTACACTTGAATTATAAAAGAAACAAAAAAGACAAGATGAATGGGATAAGACTTTAGGACCAATAGGTTCTGGGTTCGATTCTCACAAGGGGAGGTTTTCCCATATTTATTGGGTTTCCTCCTGAATTAGTGTATAGGCATTATGCCTAGTGGAGATGGATATGATCGGGTGGTTCCACTGGTGGCACGATAATACTCCAGTGGTCCGTCAGTGATCCGAATTTGCCGTAAAAAAATTATGTGTAAATACATGTAAGACTAGATTTTATAACAACCTTAGTTATATGTAAATACACGTAAGACTAGATTTTACAACAACCTTAGTTAATGTAAATACACTTAAGACTAGATTTTGTAACAACCTTAGTTAAGACTAGAATTTGTAACAACCTTAGTTTTCTGAAAATGATGGATCAACTTCAACCATAGCGGAAGTTGTAATCATATATGTTCACTTTTTTTTTTTTTTTTTTGAAAGGTGAGGATCAAGAACTCGCGTATGTCGGGAGATGTAGACTATGTTGTCTTAACCGGGCCCACGCTACAGAGCCCCCACGCCGACCAACGACATCAACCCCTCGATGAGAAACCCCTATCACACCCAGGTAAACCCGGAGGGGAAAACTCACCCGGCAAGACTCGAACCTGGGTTGCCCCATGCCTTAACATTTTACAATTAACATATAAAATGAATATTAAATTAACCTGGTTGTTACATATTTAGACTGCGGGGTATGGGGCGGGGGTTTGGGCGTGGGTGGGCTGAAAACGCCCAAGCCACCACCCCGGGTGGGCATGGGTTTGGGCGTGGCCCTTCTAGCGTGGGTTTGAAGCCGGGCGTGGGGCGGGCTAGTAGGGCTAGTAAGGTGACATGGCAGGCTCTCAATGGCCAAACCAAACTCATGCCCCCAACCCAAGCCCCACCATACCCCATGGGCGTGGGTTTGTTTGGTGGGGGGGCCTCCCATTCCACGTGTCAACAAATGCCCCAACCCAAGCTCCAACCCAAGCCCCCCATACCCCGCAGTCTTATATAAATAACTAAATAAAAATCCACCACATCACCGATGAAAGTACAAGGACGTGTGAGTTAAGTACACCAAGTCTAGCCATAAATCCTCTACCCAGCCTCATGTTCGACGACATATATTATTTGTATAATTAAATTATAATGTGAAATAATATTAGCAAACCGTTTGGGTCCTAAACTTGATTTTTAAGCTTTATTCTCTTTGCTTGTTATTCTTAGGGGACTAGGGGTGGTTCACTAGTGATAGAAACTATCACTCCCATTGTCCAATCAGATCATGCCATGTCATCAACCAAATTTCTATCACTAGTGATAGAAATGTAGGCGGGGTGGTATCACTAGTGATGGAATTCTATCACTCTCAAATTTTTTTAAATTTCATTTTAAAATAAGAAATTAACAATAAAACACTAAAATTAAAAATTTCATTAAACTTAAAAAATAAATTACATAGGAAAATAAAAAAAACAACTAAAATTAGAAAAAAAAATAAACTAAAGTGGCATCTCCCAACCCCACTTTGCGCAAATCTCGCGCTTTTGTTGAATGACAATTGACTTAAAAGGTTCGTCGAGATGGTTGTGCTTTTCACACAAGATTTTTAAATCATTTTGTCTTTCAATCGTCTTCAAGTGATCCTTGTACGCCTGCTCGCGTTCAACTTTTAAGGACATAATTGTTTCTTTTCTTTGCTCGGCCTTCTTGAATTGGGTCATTTTCTCCTCTTCGATTCTGGAGATCGACTCCGCCACCGCCTCCTTCCCTTTGCTTGACGATTCACCACCTCTCCTGCGTCGTGGCCTTGTAGGTGTAACTTCTTCAACGGGGTCGTTATCGGGTTGATCGGGTTCGTCAAGGGGGTCGTCGTTTAAGTTCATTTGGGGCAAGTTATCCGACGCGGAAGTCGTGTATTTCCCGAATCGGATTTTTTTGATCTTTTACCTCCTCCTCGTTTTTTTGGAGCCGTAGGACCACGCTTGTCAACCAACTCAACGGGGACCCACTTCGGGTGACTTCTCGCAACTTCCCATGCCTTCACGTGTGGAAAACTCCTCTTGCCGTAGACGTCGCAATACATTTCGGTTGCTTGTTGCATGATTGTCGCCTCGCTCGCTCCACTTTGTGGGTTTCGGTTCTACAAAATATATAAAAGGTTATGTTTTTTTTTTTTTTTAATAAACTGTTTTCTGTTTTTTATAAATAAAACTGTTTTCTGTTTTTTTTTTTTAAACTGTTCTGTTTTTTTTTTTAAACTGTTATGTTTTTTTTTTTAAACTGTTATGTTTTTTTTTTTTTTAAACTGTTCTGTTTTTTTTTTTTTTTTAACTGTTCTGTTTTTTTTAAACTGTTCTGTTTTTTTTTTTTTACCATAAAAAACAGTTTTCAATGAAAAAAGATTAAAACTTTAATAAAAAACATACCTTTTGAATGAAACAAGCGTTGAACTTACTAATTTTCCCGTTCAAATCCGTCCACTTCGACGTCATTTGGTCCATGTTTCGTATCTTTGCACCGGGAAGTTGCCTAAAATGATTAATGACCCGTCTCCAAAACGCATCCTTTTTTTGCTCGTTGGCATGTTTCTTGTTCTCCGAGATGTGCAAATACGCCTGCACCAAGGACACCTCCTCCTCGCTCGTCCAAAGTTGTCGGCCGGTTTGGACGATTTCGTGAACGGCATCATTTTCTTCTTTTTCTTCTTCTTCATCTTCCTCATCTTCAAACGGTTGTTCTTGATCGTAATCATCATCATCGTCGTCAAGACTTTGTTGTGGTTCACGATACGCGGTTGCAAAATGATGGAGAATTGTGTTGTCTTCTAGTAGTGGGTCGAGTGTGTGGGGTTGGGTTTGATACGTTTGCGATTGAAATTGGTGAGGTTGAAACGGTGGAACGAACGGTTGGTTATGGTACGTTTGCGATTGAAAGGGTGGATAATGTTGGGTTTGAAAGGGTGGATATTGTTGGGTTTGAAAGGGTGGGACTTGGTCGGGTTCGTCTTGCAACCTAAAGCGCGTCGGCTCGCCAAGATTCGCTCGAACCTTGGGTCTTACGGGATTTTTCTTCGTACCCGAACCTCTTTTTTTCGAACCCCCACCTCTCTTGCTTGAACCTTCCATATTTCTTGTAAAATTATTTAGATTGAGTTGGAGAGTTTTTTAATTTTTTGTATTGAGTGTGAGAATAGTTGGAGAGTTTATTGATTTTTTGTATTGAAATAGGTTGGATTTATATAAAAAAAAAGGATCAAATATCATCCAAACGGTCAAAAAATACCCAACGGTCATGTTCCAACGTTCCAAAATTCAAAGTTCAACGCGTTATCTGTGTAACGCGTTTTAAACATAACGCGTGATCGACAAGGCGGCGGCGGTGTTCCGTGATAAAATAACGCGTGATGAAGCTTCATCACGCACCGCCCCGAGTCACCTTAGAGCATTCACATCCAAGGAATCATATTATGTGTGTGGTGTTTTTAAAATATGAAGAGTATAAAAATTGGTTGTGAGTGGAGGAGAGAGAAAATGTTACTGTTCATCTGTATATTTGGGGGGACACTGTTCCCCCCTATAATTTTTTAATATATTTTGAAAGTGGTTGTGAGTGGAGGAGAGAGAAAATCTAATGATAAAGGTATAAAAAATATTATTTAATTGAAATGAGAGAGAAAATGTAGTGTTTTTTAATGTAATTTAGGGTGAAAATATAGTGGGATGGATGTGAATGCTCTAATCAAAAGACCTAAAAAATCTGTTTGTATCGTCGTTCTAATCAAAAGCCCTAAAAAATCTGTTTGTAATTTGGAAAAAAAAAAAAGTTTAACTCCGTTAATTTTTTTAACGGGGGACCATTGTAGAAAAAATAGGTGAAATGTGGGACTGGTGGGATGAATATGCTGAGGTGAGATTATTAAAGGCCAATAAGGTCTAGGTGGGATTATTACAGGCCAATTTCCCATAAAAATATAAAGTGACTTAATAAGTAACTAGTGAGTTTCCCTCCGCCCTTCGCGGCGGGAATTCTTTGTTATCTGTTCAAATCATTTCGGTACCGTCATTCGCTATAATAATAGAAAGAGAAAACCTTACATCGATGAAAAACAATAAAAACGAATATGATGTTGTTTAGTTGATATCAGTTAGTTTGTTTATGTTCTTTGTTTATTTTTCAACATTGCGATATAAATCATATTGCAAACGAATATTGTACCACTATCATACCAAACCTAATTTAAATCGACATATGTATCGTTTTCGGTATTTGTTTTTATTTTTTTTTTATAAACTTACACCGTATAAGTGAGATTCCCCTGTGCTTCGCGGCGGGTGCTACTATCGTATCAAACCGAACCGAAACCGACTAAACAACATATGTGTCGGTAACATTATCGTGACAATCTGAACCGATCGATACCGTTCGAACATTGGTGTCAGTGCCATTGTTCGATTTTATCGTTTCCGTCAATATAAATCACGTGTTGATTTCTATACTGAGTGCATGTATTGTATCAATATTGTAACTAACTCAATCAATACCGATTCAATGCCCGATGTAACGTACCGTCACAACGTTCGACCAGATAACCTAGAATGATAAAAAAAATAAATGTTACGGATTTAGATTTTTAAAAAAGTTAACGAATACACGTTATTACCAAAAATAAAATATAATAATAGATTATAAAAATTTGAAAAAATAAATACTTAAATATGATCGATTATAATTTATTATTAAAAATCAATAAAATGATAAATAAGTATTAAATAAAAATAAATCCTTAAAAATGATGAAACACTATTCATCAAGAGTTTAAATTAATATGTATAATAATATAAAATGGAAGATGATCAAGGATGTAAAAAAAAGGATTAAGTTCATTTTATACTTTACCTATTTGAAGGCTTGAATGATATCAAGACCGGTTTCTTCAAATTCTAAACTTAAGTTGTATAAAGAGTAAATTACTTTTTGAGTCTCTGTGTTTTAGTGGTTTTAACCACTTAAGTCCAAAATCAAAAAGTTTAACGCCTAAGTCCCTAATCGCTCATTTTATAACGTTTTGAGTCCAACTTTGTTAACCTGGACTCAAAAGGTTAATAGTTGTACTCAAAAGTTATAAAAAAAACGTCTAGGGACTCAGGGCGTTAAACATTTTGATTTTTGACTCAAACGGTTAAAACCACTAAAACAAAAGGACTCAAAAAGTAATTTGTTTAAATTTTAAAGTTCATCTTATGGATTGTTTGGCAACTTCTGAATAATGACTAAGTGTTGAACCAATAAGATGTATGAACTATTAAGTGCCACTATAATGCTTAACAATTGAGAGGCAAATGTATAACCAAATTAGATAAGATGTCTTAACCATTCAGACTCAGTTTAGTGCTTAACCATTTAGAGACAAATGTCTTAATTATTAAGATATATGTTCGCGAAACAAACAATCTGAACCATTAAGTGCTAAACCAGTAAGAACCATTAAATGCTAAAACAGTAAGAGGTCTGAACCATTAAGAGCTAAACAAACAGCCCCTTGAACATTTTTCCAGTCACCACTACAATCGCCAGCCTTCACCATCTTCGATTTCCCTTTTCACTTAGGTTGTATGTTAAGATAGGGTGTTTAGAAAAACCGGAAACCGAACCGTAACAAAAAAAACAATCTGAATAATGAATTCGGTGTTCCGTTTGATTTTAAGCCGAAACTGAGTTGTGATTTTAGTGTTTGGTTCCATATTTTTTTTATTTGGTTTATTCGATTATCCAAAAAAACCATTTAACTAATTCATTATTAACTAAAAAATAATAATATTTCCATGTAAAGTTTATTAGCCCAAATATTAAATCTATTAATCTAAATCCCAACTCAAAATAAAGCCACTCGTTTCCAATCTAAGTTTTTGTTTCTAAACTTTCTTTTATAATATGTTGTGTGTTTTGATTATTCGGTTTAAATTAGTTGCTGACTTGTTGTTCAGAACACAAACATGAATATAAATTAGGGAATAAAAAACTTTGGTTAATTCGATTGAATTTGGTTGAAATTGGTTTGTTTGGTTTTAAAACGAAACCAAACCAAACCGTATTGAATTCATTTGAATTTGGTTCGGTTTAGATATACCCAATTCAGTTAGGTTCGGTGTTTGTTTGTGGTTCAAAATTTTGAAAGCCAAACAAACCGAAAATCAAACTGATGAACACTCCTAGGTTATGACCCAATACAACCATTATGATCATCATACTCAGTAAATCTCACCAACAGCAAAGCTAAGGTAGTGTCTCAGGAAGGTAAGATATGGACAACCTTACCTCTACCTCATAGGAATAGAGAGGCTGCTTTTAGTGAGACCCCTAGCTCGAAAATAGTTTTGCATAAAGCCTTGAACACAAGGCACATAACACTCAGCAATCGGGACCGGTCCGACCTTTGACCCCGTAAGGCGATTGGGTCGACCTCCGGTTCGGTCCTGAAAACATTGCAATTAAGTAAGCATGATTCTCTCAGTAAACAACTTAATGCTAAAAATAAAAAATAAAAACAAAAAAGTATTGGTTTTAAGAAGATAGCAACAGCTAAATTGTAAAGTATCTTGCACCAAACAGTTAAAGAAGTTTGGTAAAATCTGAATTGTATGATTCAGTTTTCCTAGTTTAGTTAGATTACCTACCATTTTGTTATCTTGACATTGAACATTCATCATTGACAAAGAATTTGAGAAGGGATTTGAGTTTCTACGAACAATGCTTTGCTAGGCGTGCTCAAGTTCACAACTCCCCCAAATCTCCAAGTCCCATGGCCACTTGTTTGTTTCCACTAACTGTATGGTTTGAGTGTCAACCCACAATTCACAATTCTTGATGTTTTTCCTCCCTAAAAATTATATACAATATTATCTTCGATGATCAGGAGCACATTAATCGCATATTATTACACTAATCAAACACTCGCTTGTTCTAAATCTGACGCTTCAAAGGTATGGATCCCCATTTGCTCAACAGCCACTAAAAAGTTCCTCGCGTTATCAAAAAATACTGATAAGTAGATAAAGCAGCTTTATCCGGTGAAGCAGCAGAATCACATTGTAAGATCCTGACTATTAATTAACGGTTTTCGTACATATTTCAAAAATAAATATGTAATTATGATTACATATACAATGAAAATACAGGTTAATTAAAACTTTACTAAATTTTAATTCGTTACATCTTGTTTGATAGAAATTCGCCGTTTAAATATAACAACGAAACTATCTGCAGAAGCTTGTAACTACACCGTGTTCGGTTCTTCGTTTAGCTTGATCTTCATCCGGGAACTCTTGATATTTACTTGTGATCAAAACCAACTTAAAAGTTAGTCTTGATGCTTAAATAATAGTTTAAGCAAGTTCTAAACAATAAACAACAAATAAAAATCAACTTTGCTAGCTCTGTAGTCTGTCACAGCCCGCGACAGACTTGGCTTCGGCCTTCGCGGGGCGCGACACCCCGTGGCGGGGCGCGACAGCTCCGTCGCGGGGCGCGACGGCCACATTTTGACAGAAAGTTATTTCCTGTTGCTGCATATTTGCCCAGCCAAGATTTTAACCAATTTCCAACTTCAAAATAGCATAACTTTTGATCTAGTTATCCGAATTACGTGATTCTTGTTTCTATACGTCCGTAATACAATTAAGGATCCGTTTATCGTCTCGGTTCGCATTAAAATCTGATTTATAAGCAAACGTCTTATAAATTCTTTGTGCCATTATTTGACCCGTTTTGGAGGTTTTTAACTTATAGGCATAATTTTCGTTCATCATTACTCACATCTTATTTATACGTGAAGATATCTATTTGCCTTCCACCACAACTATATTTGTGGTGGATTAACTATGGTAATCTAACTATTCCGAAGACTACCCTTCGGTTAGTCAATTTTACGGAAAAGGCCCATTTTTGGGCGTTTGACCCAAAAAGTATTATGCAACTAACTTATGCATTTTATCAAGACTTACTTGGTAGTAATACTCATTTCTACACAACCTTTAAAGGTCGTTTGCCCGGTTTACCCTTCAAGGCGTTTTGGTCAACTTTAGTCCCTCATTTTACGACGAAGGACTTTCGCTAATTATTTGACCAAGAATCGTATGTTTAACTAAAAACTTGTTTATGCGTACCTGGCTCGGTTCAAAGCTAAAACCCGTTTAAATACCACATCAAATAAATTGCTAATTAATAGCACTGCAATTCCTTACGCTATTCATCATGTGATCATAATACTTGACATAAATCATTAGTCGAAATTGTCAAATGGTGATATCATCACCATTCAACCCGTTTGGTCTAACGACCATTTTACCCTCATGAGATGGTATTTATTTACCATCTCGTCCATGTAATCCGTTCCGATTACACCGTTCAATCATATTGCTTAAAATTATTTTCTTAATTCATTTGACACATCATGATTTACGCTTTTAAGCGCCTTTTTCAAAAAAAATTGTTTGTTCGTTAGCTCGTATCCAAACTATCGTACTACCCTTTTTACTCATTAAAGTGTACGCCATAATATATTGTTTCCTAAAATTCTTTGTTTATTCAGTCTATACATGACCGAATCAACATTTTACTACTTTTACTTATTCTGATCCGTATTGTTAGGCCTCGGGTTACCATGATCAATCTACCGTTTCATCTTATTCATAACAATTACAACAAGTAGGTGATCTGATAGTAAAGTGTAAGCTTTACTTACCTCGCGCTCAAATACACTTTTCCTTCATACGTGCCCCGTTTGACTCGTTTCTTCTCCAAGCTTCCACCTAGCTTGTCAAGCGTCAAACTATCTTTTATAATTCACAAGATGGTCAGATTAGTCATCAATTTTCACGACTATGCCATCTTACAGACTGTATATCGAAATCGTTATTCAATCATATTATAGGTTAGTTTGACTTTCAAAAGTCAACTTCCTTTAATCATATAAAATGCACAATTTAGTTCGACCACTCATTTAGGCATTTTATCAAACATCTTGTAGGCGAGATTTTTATGCATTCATTGTTCAAGTTCATGATAAATCTTTAACCATCTTTTTGCATCATAATCAAGCCTTGATGTCTAGTATACTTAAACAACATCTATTACTTGCTTTTAAACATCAAGTTTCACAAAATTTTACCACGCTAACTCAAGTGTTCATCATATTTTTGTAAAACCCGTTTACCACTTACAAGGTTAATCCTTCAATCACTAGTTCATGGCACTTAATTTACCAAATTTCACATCTAGGGTTCGTTCCTAGACTTGTACTAGTGTCAATTTCACTATAACATTCAACATTCACACTAAAATTTCATTCATGCATGATTATCAAAATTTCAAAATATCACCAAACTATAAATTTCGACATACGTCATGATTCCCATGATTAGGTGATCGTTTATATATATATATATATTCATATTTGAATTTGGCCCTCGATTGATCCTCTAATTAAAGAGATTGTTGAGCTAGGGTTTATAACCCTTTTTCTCCTGGCTCTGGTCGATCAAACACACACACCTGTGTGTGTGTTTTAATTTTTTTTATAAATGTTTTGATTAAAACACTTTCCTGATTACCCACTTTTAGTCCCTCCAATATTCATGGTTTATAAAAGGCTTACTAGTTCATGCTTCTTTATTGTTTGGAAACAAATAACTAACTAGGTTAATTAATCCTAGTTAACTTAGTGAGTTCCGGGAGTTATAACCCGTTCATTTTAAGTCCCATTAACCCGGGCCTCTTATTAAACTTTGTTTTCTCAAAAGCTTTTGTTCACCTTTCATTTAATATTAGGTTTATTTATTTGAATCCTAATATTCACCGGGTTAAATTTTACCACTACTGGTATTTTACCGGTTTATTTTTGGTTAATTTAATATAATTAACAAACCCGTTTTTGGGGTGTTACAAGTCTACCCCCTTAAAGAGGTTTCGTCCCCGAAACCTTTCTTACGTGTTTCTTTAGGTTTAACCCCCATGGACTTAGTCTTGGTAATTACTTGAGCATTGCTCGAGTTCAATAATCTTACCAGAAGAGTATGGTAATGTCTTTTTGGTTCCGAAGCGTATGCGTTTTTCCCGTATAAGGCCCCGTGAGCCGTCACTTTCATCTCATATCCCTTATCTCTATTAATTACTTATCTTGGCTGTTAGACTTATTGGTCACCGGTTACCTTATACCCCTTCGCTCGGGCATATCCATTTTGCCTTCTCGAGGCTTACAGACTTTTATTATTCCCATTTCATAGTTCACGATATAACGTGGTTATATTTCATATTACTTTTCTTCACCGTGATCGCATCACGTCATGTTTAAGTTTAAATAAACCTTTCATTATAGAGAATCTTCTTTTCGAATGTATCCTTTTACACCTATCAATGTTAAGACCTAAATCCTTTAATATTAATCATTTTTTAATTTCTTTCATAATACCCATATTTGTTAAAACGTTGTTTCTCACTAAAACTGAATTTTAGTTTAACATTTTCTTTTCACCTTGTTTTACATCCTTTTCTTATATCTAGGAATTTTACGTCCGAGGATTTATTCCTTTCCGTTATTATTTAATGCGTGGAATTATTATTAGTTCCCACGCTTAACCCAAATGACCCGTAGGTTCTTTCACTTAGCCTCGTAGGCTATTTATTTAGATTTTCACCTTTTTACCCTTTTAAAGTGAGACCCCAACAGTTCGTTTCTTTCTATTTGTGACCCAAATGTCTTTTTGGTCCCTTAGACCTTAACATTACTTATAATCCCGTAGGTTATGATGATCTCGTAGATCATCTTTTATTTGAGTCTTTATTCAAATGTGTGTGTGTGTATATATATATATATATATGGCGTCATGGCACCTCTTTTTATGTTTAGAGTTATTTATCTTCGCTTTTGAAGTTCATTTTACCTTGCCCATAATCCAAGTCTACATTCTTTTCCTTTCGAATTATCCTTCCTACTTTATGACTTCTTTCGTCATCTACACGTCGGTTTGTTCTACGCTTTCCGTTACCCGGTTCATACCTATACTTCTTTACGACCCATTACCTGGGTTCTTTTATCCTAATGTTTTTAGCATTCTTACTTCACTAATTTGCATTTTTCCTTTCTATATTCCTTTACGACCCATCACATAGGTTCATTAACAGTTTATTCGGTTTGCGCTTACTTACCTTTTAAGCGTTATTCTTTATTTATCTTGTTTGACTTGTTCGTGTGACACTTCATTACTTATGAATGTCAAACTTCATTTGTATTCAACCCTCTCATCCTATAGTTATCAAATTTTCTGTTTGCGAAATTTGTCGTTCTTTAGTCATAACTCACAATCCGAGTCTTTTGATTTTCTATTTCGCGTTCCCGTCTCTTGGTTTATGCATACTTTCAAAATCCTACTCATCTATCGGGTATTTTACCGAAGTCATCTTTAAAGCAACAGTCCCGGTATGTATTTAGACTTCGTTTTAATTTATTTGGTCGTATTAGCGAAATCCATCGCTTTTATTCAATCATGTCCTTTATTCTTTATTTAATTCGTTTGACATGTCCGTGTGAATTTCATCACCTGTGACAGTCAAACTTTTATCCCTATGCCTTAGCATTCCTATTAGTCGGTCTGTGTTTTCATTCACTTTGTTCTTTGTCCCTTCTCTCGGGCTCGTTATTCTAACGTAATACGCTTCCATCATCCGACTTGCGTTTACGTTTATTATCAAACATTTTTCTTATTTTATTCTTTTAGGTACCCTTTTTTTAAATTGTCACATTCACCCCGTCCTTATTACATCGGACGTAAATGCGTCTATCATAAAAAGTTCATGGTATCATGTGTTCACTACTTACTTAGCCAGAGTAAGCGATCAACACATAACACACATGACCTTTTTATAGTTTTCACATCACGCCCTATGTAAGTAACGCTTCTATTTATTTCAAACCTCTGATTTTATTTAGTAAAACTTTATTTAATTGCAAAACAACAATCATTAGTTTTTACTAGTTTTACACTTGAATATATAAATTGTTTTCTCTTCTATCAAACTATTATATAATCACATTTGTTAGTGTGTTCGTTACTCTTCTCAATAATATCCGTATTGAGAATATACACTTGGATATTTACTTCCATCCAAGTTTCCACATAGACTAGTTTCGTTATTATTTTGTTATTCATCACCGTGAATAACACTTATTTCTACTTAATTGCGTTTGGAAACTTCATCCTGAATAGATGTCTTATTCAGGTTTTCCAAGTTTTATTCTGCGTATGCAATAGTCATTCTCTACGTGTTTGTTACATGTTACTACTTATGCGATTAATTTATAATGTGCACCTGGTAATGCTCGCCATAACGGGCTTTCCATGCCGTTAAACTTCTTCGCGACTGTTACGTGATTTAGGTCCTTGGTGAGTATGCTCTGCTCATCATACTTCGGACCGTTCCTCCGTCATATCCGCTATTTGTTCAACTCTCGTCATCTTCAGACGCGAGTGTCCTTCAATTAAAACATTCACAAAAGTTAGTAATGTCGACATCAATAATCGCCCGTATCATAATATGAGGCTTTCTGCTATACGTGTTAACGCACGTAATTTCGTCAATTATGTCGATCCTTTATCGATTTAACTGGGGTAACGTGTATTACACGGTAATCCTATGTGTTATTCACAACACTTTAATCATACTAAACCATTAATATACTTGTACTTACCGGATTTGCGATCAAGCCTCGAACCGAACACTTTGTTCTTTCAACCATGAGCTCTGATACCAACTTGTAAGACCCTAACTATTAATTAACGGTTTTCGTACAGATTTCGAAAATAAATATGTAATTATGATTACATATACAATGAAAATACAGGTTAATTAAAACTTTACTAAATTTTAATTCGTTACATCTTGTTTGATAGAAATTCGTCGTTTAAATATAACAATGAAGTTATGTACGAAAGCTTGTAACTACACCGTGTTCGGTTCTTCGTTGAGCTTGATCTTCATCTGAGAACTCTTGATAATTACTTGTGATCAAAACCAACTTAAAAGTTAGTCTTGATGATCAAATAATAGTTTAAACAAGTTCTAAACAATAAACAACAAATAAAAATCAACTTTGCCAGCTCTGTAGTTTGTCGCGGCCCGCGACAAACTTGGCTTCGGCCTTCACGGAGCGCCACAGCCCGTGGCGGGGCGCCACAGCATATGACATCTCTGTCGCGGGGCGCGACGGCCACATTTTGACAGAAAGTTAGTTCCTGTTGCTACATATTTTCCCATCCAAGATTTTAACCAATTTCCAACTTCAAAATAGCATAACTTTTGATCTAGTTATCCGAATTACGTGATTCTTGTTTCTATACGTCCATAATACAATTATGGATCCGTTTATTGTCTCGGTTCGCATTTAAATCTGATTTACAAACAAACGGCTTATAAATTCTTTGTACCATTATTTGACCCGTTTTGGAGGTTTTTAACTTATAGGCATAATTTTCGCTCATCATTACTCGCATCTTATTTCTACGTGAAGATATCTATTTGCCTTCCACCACAACTATATTTATGGTGGATTAACTATGGTAATCTAACTATTCCGAAGACTACCCTTCGGTTAGTCAATTTTACGGAAAAGACCCATTTTTGGGCGTTTGACCCAAAAAGTATTATGCAATTAACTTATGCATTTTATCAAGACTTACTTGGTAGTAATACTCATTTCCACACAACCTTTAAAGGTCGTTTGTCCGGTTTACCCTTCAAGGCGTTTTGGTCAACTTTTGTCCCTCATTTTACGACGAAGGACTTTCGCTAATTATTTGACCAAAAATCGTATGTTTAACTAAAAACTTGTTTATGCGTACCTGGCTCGGGTCAAAGCTAAAACCCGTTTTAATACCACATCAATTAAATTGCTAATTAATAGCACTGCAATTCCTTACACTATTCATTCTGTGATCATAATACTTGACAAAAATCATTAGTCGAAATTGTCAAATGGTGATATCATCACCATTCAACCCGTTTGGTCTAACGACCATTTTACCCTCATGAGATGGTATATATTTACCATCTCGTCCATGTAATCCGTTCCGATTTACACCGTTCAATCATATTGCTTAAAATTCTATTCTTAATTCATTTGACACACATGATTTACGCTTTTGAGCGCCTTTTCAAAAAAAATTGTTTGTTCGTTAGCTCGTAGCCAAACTATCGTATTACCCTTTTTACTCATTAAAGTTTACGCCATAATATATCGTTTCCTAAAACTCTTTATTTATTCAGTCTACACATGACCGAATCAACATTTTACGACTTTTACTTATTCTGGCCCGTATTGTTACGCCTCGGGTTACCATGATCAATCTACCGTTTCATCTTATTCATAACAACTACAACAAGTAGGTGATCTAATAGTAAAGTGTAAGCTTTACTTACCTCGCGCTCAAATACACTTTTCCTTCACACGTGACCCGTTTGACTCGTTTCTTCTCCAAGCTTCCACCTAGCTTGTCAAGCGTCAAACTATCATTTATAATTCGCAAGATGGTCAGATTAGTCATCAATTTTCACACCTACACCATCTTACAGACTGTATATCGAAATCGTTATTCAACCATATTATAGGTCAGTTTGACTTTAAAAGTCAACTTCCTTTAATCATATAAAATGCACAACTTAGTTCGACCACTCATTTAGGCATTTTATCAAACATCTTGTAGGCGAGATTTTTATGCATTCATTGTTCAAGTTCATGATAAATCTTTAACCATCTTTTCGCTTCATAATCAAGCCTTGATGTCTAGTATACTTAAACAACAACTATTACGTGCTTTTAAACATCATGTTTCACAAAATTTTTCCACTCTAACTCAATTGTTCATCATATTTTTATAAAACCCGCTTACCACTTACAAGGTTATTCCTTCAACCACTAGTTCATGGCACTTAATTTACCAAATTTCACATCTAGGGTTCGTTCCTAGACTTGTACTAGTGTCAATTTCACTATAACATTCAACATTCACACTAAAATTTCATTCATGCATGATTATCAAAATTTCAAAATATCACCAAACTATAAATTTCGACATACGTCATGATTCCCATGATTAGGTGATCGTTTATATATATATATTCATATCTGAATTTGGCCCTCGATTGATCCTCCAATTGAAGAGATTGTTGAGCTAGGGTTTATAACCCTTTTTCTGCTGGCTCTAGTCGATCGAACACACACACCTGTGTGTGTGTGTTTTAATTTTTTTTATAAATGTTTTGATTAAAACACTTTCCTAATTACCCACCTTTAGTCCCTCCAATATTTATGGTTTATAAAAGGCTTACTAGTCCATACTTCTTTATTGTTTTAAAACAAATAACTAACTAGGTTAATTACTCCTAGTTAACTTAGTGAGTTCCGGGAGTTATAACCCGTTCATTTTAAGTCCCGTTAACCAGGGCTTCTTATTAAACTTTGTTTTCTCAAAAGCTTTCGTTCACCTTTCATTTAATATTAGGTTTATTTATTTAAATTCTAATATTCACCGGGTTAAATTTTACCACTACTGGTATTTTACCCGTTTATTTTTGGTTAATTTAATATAATTAACAAACCCGTTTTTGGGGTGTTACACACATGAACTTTCTACAACCTGATCAAATTAAAACCTCAATTAAAATTAATATATCTAATGAAATAATCAATCTTTCAGATTGTTATAAATGAGGATTTATTATTAACCTTAAAAACAGTTTGAGGATGTACTTTAATAATCACATTGCATAAATTTAATCCACTCCTTGAACCAAGCCGAAACTCTTCGTCAGAAGGCTAAGCATTTACGTGCAAATCCTTTGCTCCAACAACTCTTCCCATTTGCTCAACCATGATAAACCTACATATCTTCTTATTGTCTCTCAATCATGTTGAACCTTCATATCTTCTTATTGCTATACACATTTCAAAAATTTGGCAAAATAATTCAAATCCGACATAATTCACCAGAAATAAGACACACAAATGTAAACATATTACAAATTTATAAGTCACACATTATACGCAACAAACGATTTAAACACGTAAGAAGTATACATCCCTACAAGACATGTTAAATCTTAATCGATTTTTTTATCTTTTTTTTTTCTTTGAACGATTCAATGTTACACTTTTCAGGCATTGAAGTCATCACCTCCTCCTATCTAAACACCTAGAGGGTTTTCTCTCTACCATTGGACTATAGCCTCGGTGACGATCATATAAATTCAAATAAAATTCTGAATATCATATATGTATCCCTTGAAAATACTCAAAACATCAAATGTACCCATAATAACTTAGTTTATGCTCATTTTACCCCTAATTTTCATAAACCTTAAATTTTCAATTTATCCATCTTTGCCCATCTTTTTAGTGCTTTCTTTTTCGTTCTTCACTTTTTTTTCGTTTTTCTACATCATATATTTCTCAAACCTTGGGAAAAGATCAAATAGGAAGATTAATTTCGCTAGGAAGGATAGGAAGCAATAAGAGGATGCCATGTGGCAAAGATGAAAAACATAAGGAGGGGCATTCTGGTCAAAACTCACCATCTTCAAAAAAAACCCAGCATCTGCAATTCATTTCTCTTACCCGTATACTCAAATCCACCATTTTCAAAACTATAAACTACCACATCACAACCACCACCACTACCACCACCTCCACCACCACCACCACCACGACCTACGATCGCCACCATCTTGCCGGAAACTAGATCTGAAACCACCACCTTCAACCACCTGTTGGGTTTTTCAGATCTGACACCAACATTCCACCATCCATTGCCACCGCTCCACCGCCACCAGTTTCCCCATGGTGTATCAGAGTTCTTTTTCCGTCCACCGTCGTTAATCAGAGTTCTTTTGTAAGTTATGTTATATTTTATTTTCATTGCGTTTTAGTTATCAAACCTCAATTGCGTTTTTCACATCATTATGTTTTAGTTAGAGTTCTTTTCATTTTGTTCTTCTGGATGTTAAAATAGAGACATGACCATGCTAAAATAGAAGCATGATCATGTTGGAACAAAGGTATGACCACGTTAAAACTCATTGCGTTTTACAACCTGCAGTGCAAAGAACATGATGATGCTTGGACAGAGGCATGATCATGTTAGAACTAAGGCATACCCATGTTAAAACTACATTGCTTTTTAGAACCTATGTTAAAACTCCATTGCTTTTTAGAACCTGTAGTACAAAATATTAATTTTGGTTTTATTGCGTCTTACAACTTGGAGTGTAAAGTACATGTAGAAACATGGTCATGTTGGAACAAAAGCATGGCCATGTTAAAACATAAACATGGCCATGTTAAAACTTCATTGATATTGATTTTTAGTTTTATTGCGTTTTACAAGCAAATAACATGATCATGCTAAAATAGAAGCATGGTCATGTTGGAACAAAAGCATGGCCATGTTAAAGCATAAACATGGCCATGTTAAAACTCCATTGCTTTTTAGAACCTACAGTGCAAAATATTGATTTTTGTTTTCATTGCGTTTTACAACCTGAGGTGCAAAGAACATGATCATGCCAAAACAGAAGCATGGTCATGTTGGAATAGAAGCATGGCCATGTTAAAACATAAACATGGCCATGTTAAAACTTCATTGCTTTTTAGAACTACAGTGCAAAATATTGATTTTTGGTTTCATTGCGTTTTACAAGCAAAGAACATGATCATGCTAAAATAGAAGCATGGTCATGTTGGATCAAAAGCATGACCATGTTAAAACTTAAACATGGTCATGTTAAAAGTTCATTGTGCAAAATATTGATTTTTGGTTTTATTGCGTTTTACAATCTGGGGTGCAAAGAACATGATCATGCCAAAATAAAAGCATGGTCATGTTGGAACAAAAAAGCATGACCATGTTAAAACATGAACATGACCATGTTAAAACTTCATTGCTTTTTAGAATATGTAGTGCAAAATATTGATTTTGGGTTTCATTGCGTTTTAGAACTGGAGTGTAAAATAACATCAAAGAACATGATAATGTTAAAAGGGAAGCATGATCATGTTGGAACAAAGACATGACCATGTTAAAACATAAACATGACCATGTTAAAACCTATTGCGTTTTAGAACCTGGGTTATAGTGTGTTGTTCTATCCATTGCGTTTTACGCATCTGGGTTTTCAATTTTTTTTTTTCAAAAGTATAGCAATAGTGTGCTTGTTTTAAAGATAAAAAAACACTCGTTTTTATGGTGTAATTTTTATAAAAAAATATTTTCGTATGAAAAAGTTATTAACGATTTAAAAACGATGGGGAATTGGAGGAGAGAGAAACTATTTACTTGAATGGACTAGAATACCCTCAAACTAACTCACGCGCCTCTTTTTTCTTGTTCAATTTCACCCATTTAATCTCAGCCATTGATTAATCAAATTGATGGTCAAGATTACTTCCTAGCCTTCCTAGCAAAATAAACTTCCTATTGTACCTCCACCCCTCAAACCTTACGAATAAACATGTTGGTAGTAGGATTTTTACTGAGCATGTTTTATCATTTTTTTACATTTTTCTTTTTACTACTTTTCCATTTGACTTAATTTTCTAAATCCTTCTTACTACTAGCTAGTAAAATATTCTATAATTGTCCAATATCGTGGTTTTGCTTATTCTTGGAACATCTAAATTGTTACAAGTAAACTAGTTGAAACGAATATAAATAAAAGAGTTAAATGCCATTTTAGTCCCTGTGGTTTGGGCCATTTTGCCAGTTTAGTCCAAAGGTTTCATTTTTAACCTGTGGGTCCAAAAAGGTTTCACAGTTGCCATTTTAGTCCACTGGGTTAACTTCATCCATTTTTTCTATTAACGAGAAGGCTAATTCGGTCATTTTATATTGCTGAATTGTCCTTTTACTTAACAGAATTACATATAAAATGACCGAATTGGCCTTCTCGTTAACAGAAAAAATGGATGAAGTTAACCCAGTGGACTAAAATGGCACCTGTGAAACCTTTTTGGACCCACAGGTTAAAAATGAAACATTTGAACTAAACTGTCAAAATGGCCCAAACCACAGGGACTAAAATGGCATTTAACTCTAAATAAAACTATATTGAAGGAATACAAAAGAAAATTATATTAAGACCCGAGTCAAAAAGTTGTAACTCCACCCCTTATGTCATGATGTCAAGTATATGTATAAAGTATACTTGACATCATAACATGGGTCAGGATATAATAGAAAGTATTTTTTAGTTACGAATGATATAAAGTAATTTTGACCATCAATTGATTAATCAAGGGCTTGGATTAAATGGGTATAATTGATAAAAAAAAATGAAGACGCGTGAGTTTGTGTAGGGGTATTTTAGTCAATCCAAAACAATAGTTTCTCTCTCCTCCAATTATCCCTTGTTTTTTAAACGGTAATAACTCTTTCATACAATATTATTTTTTTATAAAAATTGCACAAAAAAAAAAAAACGAGCGTTTTTTATCTTTAAAACGAGTATACTATTGCTATATTTTTGAATTTTTTTTTCGAAAACCCAGATGCGTAAAACGCAATGGACAAAAAGCATAAAAATGGTTTTTTTTTTTTTTTTTTTTCTAAAACGCAATCGACAAAAATCACAAAGAAATGTCTTGTTTCTAAAACGCAATAGACAAAAAACACAAAAGAAATGTGTTATTTCTAAAACGCAATGGCCGGAAAACACAAACAAATGTTTTTTTTTTTGTAAAACGCAATGGCCTAAAAACACAAAGAAATGTCTTATTTCTAAAACACAATGGCAAGAACACACAAAGAAATGTCTTTTACCTAAAACGCAATGACCAGAAAACATAAAAAAATGTCTTTTACGTAAAACACAATTGACTATAAACACATAAAATGTGTTTTACCTAAAACACAATAGACTAAAAACACAATAAAATGTGTTGTTTCTAAAACGCAATGGCTGAAAAACACAAAGAAATGTCTTTTACCTAAAATCCAATAGACTAAAAACACATAAAATATGTTTTACCTAAAACGCAATAGACTAAAAACACAATAAAATATGTTGTATCTAAAACGCAATTGCTGAAAAACGCAAAGAAATGTATTGTTTTGTAAAATGCAATGGCCTAAAAACACAAAGAAATGTCTTATTTCTAAAACGCAATGACCAGAAAACACAAAGAAATTTCTTTTTCTAAAACGCAATGGACATAAAACAGAAAAAATAAATGTGTTTTACCTAAAACGCAATGGACTAAAAAAATATATAAAAATATGTTGTTTCTAAAACCCAGTGGACTGAAAATACAAAAAAAAATGTTTTTTCATTACTTTGTAAAACACAATGACTCAATTCAAAAACCCAGATCGTAAAAATGCAATTCAAAAATTTCTTACATGGACCGAAGCGATTTGATCAGATTTCTTCTACGATT
Organism: Helianthus tuberosus; assembly: GCA_030545235.1. Lineage (NCBI taxonomy): Eukaryota > Viridiplantae > Streptophyta > Magnoliopsida > Asterales > Asteraceae > Helianthus > Helianthus tuberosus. Next base: position 114,865,455 of record CM060399.1, read on the forward strand.
GACGAAATTTGAATGCTAGAAACACTTATCAGCGTCAAATCGAACGAATAAAGTGATTCGTGTGACAACCCGTACTTCCAAGACCCTTTTCTGTTTGTTACCTTACGTTGAACTTGTTAAAAGGATAATCTATTATTTGTGAAGAGTTATAATTTGGCGATTGAAAGCATATTTTATAAACGATGTAATTTACTTATCAAACGATCAGTTGCACAAGTCCCCGAGTCGCACACTTTCGAGCAGGTCAGATACTTTAGTCGCGTGACCAATGATCTCGGCCCAAAATCCTTGAGCCCAATCGAAACCAACTCAGGTCCAGCCCATCTCCTCTTTTCTCTTGTATGCGTGAGTTCTTGAGGGCCTTCACATAATTCTCATTCCAACTTCTTCAAGCCCTAGTTCCCTCCACCATTAGACGGCAACTTCTTTCCTGGGAAGCTCTCCTCTTCCACCATTAGACGACACTACCATCTTCGACATCCTGTGGTTAGTGTGACATCCCTACTTGATTTATATTCTCTTAATATGTGTTGTTTTGGATCGATGATCAACGCCTAGTGGCTCGATAATTTTGTGAATCCTAAATTGATATTTTTATGTGACTAGGAATTATTTAAATACTGAATCGATGCTGCTAATGTGGCTGAGAATTATTTAATTAGGCATTTGTTGTGATGATAATGACATGCGAACCGGGGTTTTGTGAGATAATCTGAACGATGGATTTGTGTTTTTAGGGTATAGTATTAATAGTTTGCTTGTATTGATAAACTGTGAGATTATGATGATCAAACCTAATTGGAATGTGGTTAATGATTACTGTTGTGTATTCGGTGAATTAAAACTGGAATGGAATAATGATGCATGCTTGGTGATAATTGATATGATTAAGTATATAGAATCTAGGAAACTGTGGTGGCCTTGTGGTTTAGATGATGAACGACGAATGAGATTGGTATGAACATCATAATGTAATCGTCGTCTGATCCATTAACCATGCTGTGAATGTGTTAAACGGTTGTTACGTAATTTAGGGAATTGAAACTGATAAGGGGCGACGAAGATTCGTCTTCCCGGTGAAGGATCTGGTTCGACGAAGGGTGATTCTTCGTCAACCCGACCTTGGTGAACTTTCATCATTCTTCGCCGTACACAACCATGACGAAGATTATAACCTTCGTCATCTTGTACTTGATGAACTCTTTGAACCTTCGTCGTCTGATGATGATGAACTTCCCATGGAATCTTCGTCGAAGTCGTTCTCGACGAAGTATGTTCTTCGTCGTTAGGAATCTTCGCCGTAGGAGATAGATGGTCCGAACTGTAAATCAGTGATGTTATGTTATTAGGACACATGTGTTGTGACTTTCTGTTGGTGGCATGATAGTAATGTTAACTGAATATAAGGGTTTTAATTTGGACTCATGAGGTAGTCAATCCATCTGTTATAAGTTATTGTGATAACTGAGTACTCGATGTGCAACATAAGGTGATCTTGTGATAGAGGTAAACTGTGTAAAGTTGATAACTTGATTGGTTGTAAAAACTGATGTTATTGGTAACCATTGTTGGGAACATGAACTGTGTTATAAACGTACATGAGATCTAAATGCTTACTCTGTGTTATGTGACAATGGTATTACGTGTGACTTGTTGAATACGTGAATTGGATATGTGTTTACGAAACTGACTATTCTTGGTAACCACGGTAGGGTATGGTTGACCAACTTGGAACGGGTAATGTAATATAACATACCGAGCAGTCTAAGGTGAGTTCATTCCTCTTGAGCATGCGTCCCGGTGGGTGGGACAGTCATTGGGTATCCCTGAGAGGGATAGGTTTTTGGGTAAATCAAATGGGTATTCCTGAGAGGAATACGTCTTGTGGGTAAAATCTGGAATGTTGGATAATACACTCATCCTATCACCATTAAGTCCCATCTTGTTTGTTACCTGAGAGGTAACAGGGTATTAGTTGGTAGCGCTATCTAGGTTTGGCACCTTCACCCCGTACCTGAGAGGACGGGTGTGAACTAATGACCCAGTCATGCCCAATGCTTTGATAGGAGCATTGGGGAAAGGGCAAAAATAAATCTGGAGCCGTCTTGTACTCGAGTTATTATCAACATTATAATCAATGAACTGAATTAAACACTTGGTAACTAACGTTTTCGTAATACTATGAACTCACCAGTGTTGTCTGATACACTTGTGTGCATGCTCGCAGGTTACTTGATATGTGTGGATGTGGAACTTGTTGTCTGGGATGCTGGAGTGGTCATGGGTCGAGATACATGGAAATTTGAAACAAGACTAGTTGATTTCATACACTTGGGTTTTGGTTAAACTTTGTATTATGCTTCCGCTGAACACACGAGTTATAAATAACATTTTGTAACACTTTATCTTAATAAATGAAAGCTTTTATTTGAAATCTTGTTACGAGTTCAATGTGATTAGTGGTTAGATCCTGGTATGTCACACGTCCCGCGGTGTTTCCGCATGTGGTATTTTGGTGGTGTGACAGTTTGGTATCAGAGCCACTGGTTATAGTGAACTTGGTTTTAAAAATGTTTTTATAAAACCAGACTATAACCAAACAGTTCTGAATACGTGAATACGACCATGACACTCAGCTCCAGATTGCAAGGTTCGTCTTTTTCACCTGTTGCACACATTACATGACTAGTACACATTTATTTATGATGTAACATAAGAACACACACCTGTCACTATAGCATGATTGCATGAATTGCTTGCCTACATTATGATGTGTTGATAGCATGTCATAGTCTTTGAATTTCTGTAATCTTATCATTTTTGACAACCTCCGTTTGACATCAGAGTTTGAGGAACCATTTGACATGAGTTAGGAGGAACTGAGATGAGCATGCAAATCACAATATTATTGTGGGTGCATACATAATAATAATGTGGGGTGCATGTGATTCCTAGTGAGACTTAACAAGTGAAAAAGGGGTTCTGTTCCGATATTCGAACAATGAGAAACATAACAAACCTATAGGAGTCATAGCAGTGATTGTCTCCTACTCGAACGTGATCTTTTCACCCCTCTCTGAGTTCTTACGAATCTCGATGTTACCGAGTATTACCTGAACACTCATCTGAACGTTTAGCAAACTGTGTAGAATGTTAGGTGCTAGTGCGAACGTCTCTGAGTTGGATGTCGCAGCGTTGAATGATTAGTCTATACCTTTCTCACTCCTCATTGTTTGTTGGAACTCAATGTATTGACGTCATAGATCCCAAGGTGCGATCACTTCTGCAACCCTCTCGCTACATACCGTGTGTTACTCAAACAACTTGCGAGACCGATGGACAAGAGGATGAGCGTAGTACTTTACCGACCTCAGTATTAGGACGACCCTGATTACCGACAACGAACACCAGCGAATTGACTTCAATCAATTCCTTAACCCTAGTGTAACATCCCGTTTTAGATGTATAAATAACATATTAGTTGTTTCGTTATATTTATATTTCAGATATTTTTAAATGGTGAAACACTAGTTTGAGATGTGAGTTATATGAACGAACCTTCAAAATAATCAAACCTCTTTCAAAATCCTATGTACTAAAAAGTTTATCTAATGAGTTAGCCTAACTAGTAATTAAATAATACATATAATATTAATGCTATATTGTAAAACGTTAAAAATGAAATATTATGCATATATAATTATGGTATAACTAAATGAAACAAATATTAACGTTAAATTCATATAGTTACAAATGTATTTTAAATAATTATATTACTTATTGATGGATAAGATAGATAAAGATGAGCATACAGCTCATGAAGTAAATTCTTGCCACGTTGCCTTCTAAATTTTACACCTATATGTAACATATGTCTTAACCGGCACGTCTCGGTCATACATTTTGCCATCTGTTGGATTGGGATTAAGTTGAAAATGAATATAAATATACATATTTTCACTTGATATGACTCTTCACTACTTTCCAAAAAATAAGAATATAAGAGTTATAACTTAGTGGGCATCATAGAGAAAAGAGACACTGTGAGGTTCTAGCCAACATGTTGAAGTAGTGATAACCAGAAATCAGTTGGTTGTGTCAGAAATAACCGACGAAGAGAATAAAGGGTGTGTTCGAATTACAAGTAGCAGGAGGTAATATACTAATCGATTTACTTAGATTATTATTATTATTATTATTATTATTATTATTTGTTAGGATCGGAGGCACTCATGATTGTGTTTGTTTGCATAATTTGAACAAATCTGATAGGAATGAACAAAGTTTAAGTGCAGCAGAAATGAACAACAAACTTTGTAAACACAATAAAAAAGAGAAACAGTTTTGATAAACACATGCTTGACATTAAGTCGAAAGATTTACAATACAAATCAAAAGATTACAAGCATGCTTACAAACTAAACTCCCCCTCAGCCTGATACTCCATGGTTGGTTGCACAAGATGAAAGGATTGAATTGAGGAGAAGAACTCACACGAAACGATCAAATGTAACAGTACAGGGTACTGCTCCATTTATAGGCAAACCAAAACCACTGAGGCATCTCAGCTGACGTCACCATGAAAGCGACGTCTAACAGCCTAACAACCTGTAACAATTGTTCCTATACAAACACTGCTAATCTTAACCACTGATTCTACATAAGACAAGTAATACACTAAACTGCTGCTATCTTCTTCCATCAGTGCTTTCCTCAAAGTTGATCAGTCCTTGAGTGGGCAGTACTTTGTCATCAGTAGATAGAAACAGCAGTGTTCACTTCTTCAGGGCTTTGTCTGCAGTTTAAAGGGTATCAGCAGTTGTATACGGACAGTGGATAGAGAGCCATCAGTTGTTATAATCACTTTCAAGGGGAAAGGCTAATGTAAACAGCTGCTTATTGTGAACCCACTGTCGTGATCCGGTTTTGGCTTTTATTTTCTGTTCCTCTGGTAGGGTTCAATCCCAACAATCTCCCCCTGGAACAGATAATGCCAAAACCCTTCATTATTCAGGGTTTTTATTTCTCATCAGAAGCTCCTTAACTTGCCTTTTAAATTCTACTTCAAAGTCCTTGGAACTTGAGTCATCCTCATCCCTGCACAGTGAAAGTTCAAGGAGATCCTGCAAATCTTCAACACCAAGACCTAGTGCTTCTTTCCTTGATATGTACTTGACTTCGCCATTAGATCTGACCAAGGTCAATACGTGGGTCTTTTGATCAGACATCCACTTTAGTACTTTTGAACCCAATGGGTTTCTTGGGAGAGATTTATTTTCAGATGAGTTTGGAGAAATTGGTCTTGTGAAAAGTTGTAAACTTTCAGACATTTGTTTGAAGGCCATTTCGATGACATTATTTGCTGCAGCTATATCTTCTGCAGTCTCTCTTTCAATCTGCTCTTGCCTCTTCTTTTGATCTAGCTCAATGGCTGTCATGTCTGAAGTGTTTGGTGATGCAGGTTTGGTTAATACCTTTTTGGCAAGGTCTTGAAGCTTTGCTGATTTGTCTTCTTTTAGATCCATTTTCTTGATGGCTTCTGTGAAGTACTCAGCTTCCTTTTCTTTTTCTTCTTCACTGGTTAGTAGTTTTCCTTTTTCTTGATTTTCCACAAGGATAGGGTTATCTACTGATGTGATCAGTGTTTTAAGAGCATCAATCTGCTGTTCTAGCTTTTTGTAGTCAGGCTTCTTAGAAGTGTCTGAGACTGTTATCCTTCTTTTCTTAAGCCTTTCATAAGCCTCGTCGGTATACTGCTTTATCCATTTTGCTATGGCTTCAACAGTATCCACCTTAGCATCCACCAGCTCTTGCTTCTTTCTTTTATACTCAGATGTAAGGTCAGCAATGAGCTTTTTGTATTTGTTCCAATTTGGAGCTGTCTTCTTCTTTCTTGGATCCTTTTTAATTCTTTCAATCATGTTTGCCTCATGCTTTAAAGCAACTATTGGCCATTCTTCAAATTGTTTTTCTTCAGCAGGATAGAATTTTTCTTTCATGATATATGCAAGATATTCTTTTCTCATTTTATTTCGTTGATCTATCTTTTCTTTGTTTAGATCTTACTGATGTGTCAGTAGATGTCTTCTGCGTTTGAGCAGGGGTTGAAGGCGGTGAAGTTGTTTTTGGTGGTAGTGATGGAGAATCATCATCAGGAATGAAAATCCTTCTCCTTTTTATTGTAGGAGAGGCTGATGATGTCTTGGGTGGATCAATGGTTTGAGTGGCAGTGATTTGTGATTGACTAACAGGTGTTGAAACAACTGGTGCTTCAACCACTGTTGTCATTACAACAGATGTTGTAACATCTGTTGTCTTCTGCTTTTTGGCAGGAGGAGATGATGGGGTGGCAGTTTTTGGTGCTGAGTTTAGTTTGGGTGGTGGTGATGTGATCACAGATAATGATGATGGTAGGGCAATGGTTGTGGTGGTGTGTGGTGAGGTGGTGTGTGTTAATACTACAACTTTAGTCTGGCTATCTTTTTCAGGTTCAATATAGACACCATCTTCAATTCCCTTTTTCTTCCACCTGATTTTCTCCCCCTTTTGGCATTATCTGGAAGTGGGTTATCCATGAAGAGAACAGTGGGAGGAACTTTTCCAGTGGTGCTTTGGATATGAGCCTTGATAGCTTTGATGTCCGCTTGAGTATCTTTAAATCTTGACTCCACCATGTTTGTCAGCAATTGTACATGTATTGTATGCTGCTGATCAGCCATTTGTTTTTGTTTTTCAAGAAGGGGTTGAAATAAGTTCCATAACTCATTTGCAGCAGGTGTAGGTTGTGCAGGTGCTTGAGCTGGAACAGTAGTGGATTGTGCTTTTTGAGCTTTTAACAGTTGTTGCGCCATATCCTTTATTTCAGCAACTGATGTTTCAAGTTTTCAACTCTGCCCGTCAATTCCTGATATTTTAAATCATCACCCACGTTAATGGGATCATCTGATTCCCCACCAGTAGTGGTTGTATCAATGTGTGTCTTAGGAACTGAGTCCCAAAAATCACCCATTGATGCCCCTTGTTCTTGGTTCTGGGGTTTTCTCTCTTCAACACTTGATAACCTTTTGAGGGTACCAGTGGTTAAAATCAACTCACTGGTGGTTACCAGAGGTGCTATAGAAGAAATTGCCTTCAAGGGAGTCTTACTAATGAAACAACAGTCCAAATGTAGATCTGTTGATCCATCACTTGTAGTTGCTGCTCCACTTGAACTACCACCAGGAGTTACTTGTAACTCAAGGGGTGTAACCTCCTCAGTTGTTGCTGGGATAGCAGGGGTAGTAGCATCAGACCCAGTCACTTGTGAGAGTATACTCTCAGTGATAGGTGATAGAGAGGAACTGGTTTGTGTCTGAGCTATAGCAATTGTATGCAACAAGGGTATTATGGATTGTGGTAATGTGATTGGTGAGGGTATTGGTGTTGAGAGAGACATGTCCTTGGGATCAGGACTGAGGAAGATGGATCCAATCGGGTCCAGAGCTTCATAATGTGGGGTCCCTATGCTTACAACCTGATCCTTTTGTGAGGATGCAGGAGGAGTTTGAGGCAATGGTGGAGATCTTTCTACCAACTGCTGTGAGGAAGTAGCAGCAGTGGTTTGTGGTGACATTTGTGTTGTCACTAGCATTAGCTCTGGGATCTCATCTTCCAGAGTTGCCTTTTTAGAGGGTTTGGTGGGCTTTTTGGATGATTTCTTTTTGGTGATGGCAGGTGTGGGTTTCAAAGCAGTGGTTGTGCTGCTATGATCACCTGGAGCAGTGGGCTCAGCAGCTGATACCTGAGGAGCAGTGGTAACTGCTAAATTCTGCTCAGGCACCTCTGCTTTTGTTTTTAAAGGTGTTAACATTCTAGTGAATGTTTCAGGTGTTAAACCTTTTATTTGAAAATAAACACCTTGTTCGAGCAAATTTTCATTTTCTTTTCCAAATTTTTGTTTAAAATAATAGCTTAGAAACCTTGGAAAAAGTAGAAATGCTTTGCTATCAACATTTTTCACCAAATCATCAAAGATCTCCTGGGAATAGTTATAACTTTTGTCATTTAAAATAGCATAACCCAGACATTGGATCTTCAATGGTATTTCGTTAAAAGCAGTTGTTTTATTTGAAACACACATCAAAAGTGTATGAAATAAAAACCTAGGTGCAGAAGGAAACTAGCCTTTTTGTAAGGTATCCCTTTTTGTTTGTTCTGCATATCCTCTTTTCAGAAAATCAGTTTTCAACTCGTTTTTGGGAAAAGAAGTTTTATCCTTTCTGATCATCGAGTTTAAAGACCTCTGAGATAGATTGAGGAGTAATTTGAATCGCTTTACCCTGTATAGAGGAGTTGATGGCTATGACTTTATCGTCTTGTTTTTCAAGCGTAGCATTCTTCCAGAACTCTCTCTGGGTTTGTTGATAAATGGGAGCATCTGCTATTAACAAAGTTTTGTACTTTGATGCAGATAAGATGTCGATGATGGAATCGAAGGTGTGGTTGTTTGTGGGTTTTGTGAGTAGACCCAAGTAGTTGTGAGGAGATTTGTACGGGATTTCAATGGGTTCTTCAGCCGTTTGAGCGACCTCTTTGGAAGATGATGATGATTTTGACTTAGATTTTGATTTTGATTTCGTCATTTTGATGAGGACGAACGAAGAATGATTTGGGATGAAAGTTTGGAACTGCTTTGAGAAGAGAATTTTGGAATTCAATTTGGCAGTGTAAAACCCTGTTTGGGATTTTGATCAGGGTTTTATTTAGGGAAAAAGTGAATGCGGACGTGGCAGCGGTTATAGACGATCTGAAGGCTAAAAACTGACCACGTGTCAACCGCCGATGAAGAGATGTTTTATGGAGGACAGTTGTTTTGAGAGAACCACTGATGAAACAAGTATCAGTGGTGACAACGGTAATAATTATGTGAGCAGTGGATGATTTTCACTATCAGTGGATAGCATATCAGTGGATAAGACACTGATTTTGAGCATCAGTGTTTGCCAAGAAAATGAAAGGTCAGTGGTTGACTTTCAGCAGTGGACAATATTTAGGAAACAGATGTTTGAACAAAACAATGGATAGGGGTAATGGTAAAGATTTGAAAGACCAGTATATCAGCAACATTTACAGAATTTTTCATTCAAGATTTTGCCACATGTCAATTACACATTTTGGAGCTTTCATAGATTTCTGACAGTGGTTTAATATCCCAGATGATGAAAAACCTTTTTACTACGGTAACTCATTTTGTGTCATAATATTTTAATTAGACCATGAGTGCCCAAGTATTTCAGAGCCTGTTAACAATCAATCTTTTGCTTAGTGTAAAAACAAACTTGAGTTTGACATGACCTTGACACAAGTACCATTTGCTTTTGATCCATTTTGAGGATAATATTACCAACAAAAATAGAGGTAATATATCCTGACAGGAGATTGAAACTTTTACTATCAAAAACCAGTGCAAAGTTCAAAATATGTTATTCTTAAAGAAAAATAAAGAATAATATATCCTGCTTTATTAGAGAAAATCCTTTTTTTAAATTAAAGGATTTTCTGAAAACAGCATCAAAAGAATCTGGTATAATTTTCCACTAAAGCTCCTAATCATATCATTCTCAAGTTTATGAAAATGGTCAGTGGTTTAACAACAGTGGTATGACATTATAAATACATTTTGACCACTGTTTGGTACCATTTTCTTGTCGATTGATTGACAACAAAAATGAGGACACATGTACACATGAGTTTTTGAAAACCTTGTTATAGACTTTGTTACCATGTGATGATTCTGAAAATTTGTCTAGTCCTCTTGTACGTTCATTCACTGGAGATACTATTGTTACCTGAACTTTCCTGACTCAATGAATGCATACAGTTGCTTAATGACCATCTTTACCCCAAATTTGAACTCTTAAGTGTTTTGTGTTTATACTCTTTACTTTTGACTTCAAAAGTTTTGAGATAAACACACTTTCGAGTTTTTGTGAATTTTCTTCTTCCCTTTTTACCCTTCTCATTCATGAGTACCGAAATACTCATTGGGAGGTATCATTGAAGGAATACTTATTCCAAAATCATTTTGCAGTAATGTTTTGAGAGATTTGGTCATTTCTGCACATGCTTATGCCAAATATCATATTACCCATGATCTGGACATTTATGACTGCCGATTTTCTTAATGTATTCTTAACACAATTGATTTTTGGTCCTTTTGAAGGATCCTCAACCTGTTTTTCAATACATAAGATCTAAATGACTAAAGTTTTAATTTCCCTCTTTTTATGTGAGCAAAAACACTAATGTTTTATGAACATAGGTTTTTGTCGACCTGAGGTACACACTTTAGCAATAAACATAATGGAAACTACACGAACTTTAAAACAACAATTGAGATCAATTTTCGTAAATAATTATACCACAGTTATCAGATATATTTTCACATCTGAAAACTAAAGGTGATTTATGCATGACGTCACTTGTTGTATGAAATTTGTGTGTCCTATGACATCTTGGTTGTTTTACAGAGTTTTTGAATAATTATTTTAAACGTGATTACTCTGTTTTTCAACTGAATACAATCAACCTTAGTATCAATGAATTTTGAGCTGAACTGTTATGTCAAATTGACTATTAGATCGAATTTGACTGTCATTGCTCTGATACCAATTGTTAGGATCGGAGGCACTCATGATTGTGTTTGTTTGCATAATTTGAACAAATCAGATAGGAATGAACAAAGTTTAAGTGCAGCAGAAATGAACAACAAACTTTGTAAACACAATAAAAAAGAGAAACAGTTTTGATAAACACATGCTTGACATTAAGTCGAAAGATTTACAATACAAATCAAAAGATTACAAGCATGCTTACAAACTAAACTCCCCCTCAGCCTGATACTCCATGGTTGGTTGCATAAGATGAAACGATTGAATTGAGGAGAAGAACTCACTCAAAACGATCAAATGTAACAGTACAGGGTACTGCTCCATTTATAGGCAAACCAAAACCACTGAGGCATCTCAGCTGACGTCACCATGAAAGCGACGTCTAACAGCCTAACAACCTGTAACAACTGTTCCTATACAAACACTACTAATCTTAACCACTGATTCTACATAAGACAAGTAATACACTAAACTACTGCTATCTTCTTCCATCAGTGCTTTCCTCAAAGTTGATCAGTCCTTGAGTGGGCAGTACTTTGTCATCAGTAGATAGAAACAGCAGTGTTTACTTCTTCAGGGCTTTGTCTGTAGTTTAAAGGGTAGCAGCAATTGTATACGGACAGTGGATAGAGAGCCATCAGTTGTTATAATCACTTTCAAGGGGAAAGCCTAATGTAAACAGCTGCTTATTGTGAATCCACTGTCGTGATCCGGTTTTGGCTTTTATTTTCTGTTCCTCTGGTACAGTTCAATCCCAACATTATTATTATTATTATTATTATTATTGACTTGTTGTAAGTACGGTTAAGTTTAGCATGAGTACTAGATAATTATGTTTATGTAAAATATTGGTTATAGGAGATAAAAAGCATTTAATCAAGGACTTACGGGGAGGTTTCTCTAGACGTCCAAGTAAGTTCATACAACTCCTCTAACATCATTTAATGTACTACTAGTTGTATGCTATGTGTGTAGTATAGTTGGTGTAAATGTTGGGATTTTATATAATTAATTATAAAATGATGTTAGTTGTAAAAAGGGGAGAAAATAGTTGATGCCATGAAATTTACATGGTAAGGTGTTAAAATAACCATCGGGTTATTAGTCGTTATGTTACCATTGGTTAACAAGTCGTTTAACCACCTTTGAGTGGTCAGTCGTTATATCACCGTCGGGTGAACAGTTGTAAAAATAATAATAATAATAATAATAATAATAAAAGTTAATTATTAAATTGCCATGGGTGAAATATGGTGGGGTGGATAAAACTGTGATCTGAAAAACATTATAGTCGAATTATGAACTTACTTAGCATTGGCTAATAGTTGTATAAACAATGTTTTTCAGGTAAATCACCAGTGCGGGGTTGAAAGAGTCAAGTCGGGCCTCGGTATGTTTAAGGATCGAACATATGTTTACAACCCACTTTTGATGTATGAATTATGGGTTATCTAAATAAGTTGTTTTGATGTAAACTTACTCAACTTATCAAATAAATATATAACGTGAAATTTTAAGATGGTTATTTTATCACATTATTTTATTATGAATGCTTCCGCTGTTATTTAAAAGAAAAAAAATCTGGGACTGGTTTTGGTGGAAAATAATATAAAAAGATGTATAAAAATACGGGTGTTACAAGTTGGTATCAGAGCAATGGTTTAAGTGAACTAAGTATTTAATAAGAGTACCTGGACTTAAACTGTGTGCTCTTGATATGTTGAGTAAGTAATGTTCGATCTGAGGCTCGAAGTGGGATGGGGATTAAATTTGGAAAAAATATTATTACATATTAAAGTCGTATACATACATTAGTCATACAAATTGTATGTTAAGTTGTTAAATAGCATATTTTTGTGCTAAAATAATTATTTGAATCGAAATTTGTGAATTTGGGCATGATGTGATAACTGCAAGAATGTACTAGTATAGTGTATAGACAATCACACCTAGCTAGTGATGCTTGTAAATACATGTTACTTATACAGATCTTGAAGTGATCATATAATTGCCTAAATGAACAAAGATTAGGTATGGTGGTAGATAAAAATGCAGGTGCATTGCCTATTAGAATTATGCTTTAATATAGAGGATAAAAAGCATGCAAAACCTATCTAGTAGAGCAGTAGTAGAAAGTATATAATTTGAGAGTTAATAGAATATAATAAGTATCCTAAAACTTTATCGTCATTTCAGACGTAAGAAATGGCAACTTCACAACATGATAATGAAATCTTAGTTGAGGGCGAAGGAAGTCATCATTCTGGCACTCATGAAACGGAGAGGGCAAAAGGAGACGACATTTTTCATAATGATGATGATATCATTGTAGGAACCGTTCGCGTAATTAAATAAAATAAACAAATTTTATTAAATCGATTACAATACAGAAATGAGAAAGCTAAAAATAACAAGTACAATTACAACTGAAATAAACCAAAATACAAGAAGGAGTAGAAACAGAATGGCTGAGGCACGTGTCTACACGCTTCCCTTAAAACAAATTCCGAGTCTCCCAAGAGTACTCGTTTTGTTTCCCAGGGTACAACAGCCGGAGCAGCGTACTGCCGGAGATGGCCTACCACCCGAAGGCTACCTTGAAGAGAGCAGGATGAAGATCAGTATTAGAGAGAGAGTAGTTTGCATAAGTTGTTGTGTTGCTGGGTTTTCGTGGTATCTTCTGCAGTGGTGGAGATGTTGTATTTATACTACATCTTCATCGAAACGGTCAAAAAGGAATTAAAGGAGAGGTATAAATTGCATTAAACGTCTTTAATGCAGTTTAATATGTCATTTAATTCTCAGTCAAAGACCATTAATTCGTCAGTTTCGAAGCTGAACTGTAACTGCACTGTCATTCAATGCTAGAAGCTTCTGCGCGCGCGTGCGAGCAAGCCACACTGGTGCGCGCGCGCCCAGGTCTGCACGCCCATGCGTGGTGCGTCCTCTTGGCTCACTGCCATGCGCGTGTGCGCCACACTGACTCTGGTCCATACGCGCGTGCGCCACGTCACCTCAGGACCCATGCATCATGTGCAACCGCGCGCCTTCGTGCCACGTCACACGCTTTGAACCTGCACTCCACTTGGTCCCTGCAGCCTATGAGATCCACCACGCGTACGTGGTCAAAAATACAAAGGCGGCCCTCAAGCGGCTCGCGGCGATGCGAAGTGCAAAGTGCGCCATCAAAGCGCCACATTGCGCCTCATCACCCACGCCACGCGCGAGCGCGAGCGCTTTCGCGTGCGCGTGCGAGTTAGGGTGCTCCGCACCCTTCGCGGGTACACTAGTGAGTGCTCCCATGAAACAATAAGGATGGAGAGTTCCCACTTAAATACCCCTTTAAGTTCCATCTCTCATCCGATGTGGGACAAGGTGCTACTTTCCCTTTTGTTTCAGCATTGAATGTTCCAAACACCCAACTTTGAGCATCGATATCTCATTCATCTTAGCTCCATTTTGGACGTGGTTTAGTTCGTTGCGAAGCTCTTCCAACATAGAACACAAACCCACAAATAAATATATAAAACCCGCTCATTTTATTATATTTATTTCTAGTCCAAAATAGGAAAAAATCATTTTCCTATATTTGTGAAAAATGTTATTTTCACCTATTTTTCCAACAATCCCCCACATGAAAAATGCTATTTTCATCAAATTTCCAACAATCCCCCACATGTATAGAAATGGATCTTTTCCTTACACTTTTCAACGATAAACTTCGACAGTTGAGTATTGCAAGATAGGTAGGTTTTAACCTTTGAACCTTCTTTTGTGAAATATACTTAGCTTACTAGTGGTTTGTAGACGCGATGTCCTTGAACATACCCCCATTTGTGTAAATGAAAATACACTTCACACAATACTCTCCCTGGTTTGGCCAACTCCTCATTGTCGTGTCCTATTATGGTCCTGGAACACTAGCCTGGTTCTGCGAGAGCTCTAGGATTTGCGCACCCCACAAATCCATTCGAAATGACCCTACTTCTCTCTAACATAGGTGATTCCCATGAATCATTAAAAGCATCATGGTTATTTGATTTCCCGAAATCGTTAACCTTAATATGCTTAGCCTCACTTCAATGTCACTGATTGGAATGGACTAGGAAGTATATAACTCCCTTTTATTTAGTTTGGGGTACTCCCCCACAGTGACTTCGTTTTGGTAATATGATTAAGTTGTCCTATTGAACTTAGATCTTGGGATCTCCAGTCAACTAAGTTAGGTTTCCCTCATATTCCCATGTATCACGGGCTTTAGTCCCATTCCTCTTGACGACGTTGCTACTAACTCTCTGCTTAAGCCTTTTGTAAATGGGTTTGCAATGTTATCCGTTGATCTCACATAATCAATTGTGATAACACCCGTTGAGAGTAGTTGTCGTATCGTGTTATGTCTACGTCGCATATGCCTTGATCTGCCATTGTACATCAAGCTTTGAGCTCTACCAATCGCTGATTGGCTATCACAATGTACACATATGGCTGGCAAAGGCTTTGGCCATCTTGGAATATATTCCACGAATTGACGTAGCCATTCCGCCTCCTCGCCTGACTTATCCAAGGCGATAAATTCAGATTCCATTGTGGATCTTGCTATGACCGTTTGCTTAGAAGACTTCCAAGCAATAGCAGCTCCTCCAAGTGTAAACACATAACCACTTGTTGATTTGGAATCTTTATTATCCGATATCCAGTTTGCATCAGTGTATCCTTCGATCACTGCTGGTTTTCGGGTATAATGCAGCCCATAATCTCTTATGTATCTTATGTATCTAAGCACCCTCGTGATAGCTTTCCAATGATCCGCGCACGGATTGCTGGTGTATCTACTTAGCCTACTCACCTCGTAAGCCAAGTCGGGTCTAGTACATGTCATTAGATACATTAGACTGCCAATAATTCTTGAGTACTCTAACTGAGCAACTCCATCTCCTTTATTTTTCTTGAGATGTTGGGAGGTATCAACTGGAGTTCGAGCTACACTCTTATCTTCCGAGTTGAATTTTTCAAGAATTTTATCCACATAGTGAGATTGACTTAACACAAGACCATCTTGGGTTCTTATGATTTTTACTCCAAGAATCACATCCGCTAAACCCATGTCTTTCATGTCGAATCTCGCTTTCAACATGCTTTTAGTAGCTTTGATAATTTTATCATTACTCCCAATGATAAGCATATCGTCTACATAAAGGCATAAAATCACATAACCTTCATTTGTGTCTTTGAAATAAACACATTTGTCGCACTCATTTATTTTGAAACCATTGTCAATCATGACATGATCAAACTTTTGGTGCCATTGTTTTGGTGCTTGCTTCAAGCCATACAAAGACTTAACGAGTTTACATACTTTACCCTCTTGACCTGGGGCAGAGAAACCTTCAGGTTGCTCTATGTAAATCTCTTCTTCTAAATCGCCATTTAGAAATGCAGTTTTAACGTCCATTTGGTGAACTTCCAAATTTCTTAAAGCCACAATAGCAAGAACCAATCTAATCGAAGTTATGCGCGTCACAGGCGAGTAGGTATCAAAGTAATCTAGACCTTCCTTTTGTCTAAATCCTTTAATCACCAACCTAGCCTTGTATTTATCAATACTTCCATCAGTTTTCATCTTCCTTTTGAATATCCAACGATATCCAAGTGGTTTGCAACCAGGTGGAAGATCTACTAACTCCCAAGTATGATTTTGCAATATAGAATCAATTTCATTCCTTATTGCTTCTTTCCATTGAGGTCCTTCTGAAGAGGAAACCTCTTCACGATATGTATTGGGCTCGCCCTCAACCATATAGCTAACGAAATCTGGACCGAAGGATTTTTCAACCCTTGGCCTTTTACTTCGCCTACGATCACTTTCTTCAACCTCAGGCCGTTCATGTGTCTTATCATGAACTACCTCATCAACTGGTGTAGATGAGCTTTCACCTACTTCAAAATTAGGTGTTGATGATGTTGCATGTGTTTGTCTTCTCAAAGGAAACACATTTTCAAAGTAAGACACAACGTTAGGATTCACCTCCATGATAGTGTTGACGTGTACATCAGGATTCTTGGACTCATGTACAAGAAATCGATGTGCACTACTTTGATGCGCATACCCAATAAATATGCAATCAATAGTTTTGGGTCCTATCCTAAGAGCCTTAGGAGGTGGTACAATCACCTTTGCTAGGCACCCCCACACTTTCAAGTATTTGTATGAAGGCTTCTTCCTTTTCCATAACTCATATGGAGTTTCGTCTCTCTTTTTGAGTGGTATCTTATTCAAAAGATAATTAGCCGAGAGTATGGCTTCCTTCCACATTTCCTGGTTCACCCCAGAACTTATCAACATGGCGTTCATCATTTCTTTCAATGTACGGTTCTTTCGTTCCGCCACGCCATTTGATTGTGGAGAATAAGGAGGTGTACACTCATGTACAATGCCACTTTTTGCACATAAATCGGCAAAAGGTGCAACATATTCGCCTCCACGGTCACTTCGCAAAGCTTTTATCTTCTTTTGAAGTTGATTCTCAACTTCATTTTTATACAAGATAAATTTACTTATTGCTTCATCTTTACTTTTTAGCAAATATACATAGCAATATTTAGTACTATCGTCAATAAACGTGATGAAGTACTTATTTCCACCTCTTGTGGGTACCGCTTTTAAATCACAAATATCAGTGTGAATTAAATCAAGGGGTTCGGTTATTCGTTCAACCGATTTTGATGATGATCTTGTAAGTTTGGATTCAACGCATGTTTCACATTTATAGTGTGAATTATGGAATGTTGGTATACAATTTAAATTGATTAAACGGCGTATTGAATTAAAATTTACGTGACCTAATCTACCATGCCATTTATTTGAATCAGAAAACTCACGTATATAAGTAGAAGTAGTAGCAATTTTATTCATGTTCTTGACAGCCATTACATTTAATTTGAACATGCCGTTTTGGGCATAGCCCTTACCCACATACATTCCTCGTTTAGTTAGTACAAATTGATTGCTCTCAAAAACTAAACGAAATCCAAACTTGTTAAGCAACCAACCCGAGACTAGATTCTTGCGCAAGTCCGGGACATACAACACGTTGCTTAGAGTGGGCTCCTTCCCCGAAGTCCACTTCAAGATCACTGTTCCTTCACCCATGATGTCAGCGGTGGCTGCATTTCCCATATACAGCTTCGCTTCTCCAGAAAGCGCCTTGAAGGTGGTAAAGAGGCTTTTATCTGTGCAAACGTGACAGGCCACGCCCGTATTAACCCACCATCCTTTTGGAGTGTTGGTCACAGTATTGACCTCATCCATCATTGCGCTTTTGTCGGAAATCATTGACACCAAAGGTATTCCGTCTTCATCCACCATGTGCGCACGCTCACGCTTTGGTTTCTTGCATTGGTTAGCCCGATGCCCCGGCTCGTCACAGTTGTAACAAGTCCCTTGGAATGTCTGAGGTTTCTTTTTCACAACCCCTTTCTTCGGTCCAAGTTTGCTAGCCTTTGCTTTCCCTTTGTCCTTATTGCTCTTAGAGGATTGCCCATGCTCAACCAGATTTGCGCTAGCACTAGTCTGCGCAAGGCTGTCTTTTTGGGCAATTCTATTGTCCTCTTCAATCCGAAGACGAACAATAAGGTCCTCTATAGTCATATCCTTTCGTTTAAGATAATTCTTAAAATCAACCCAACTAGGAGGTAACTTTTCAATCATCGCTGCCACTTGGAATGTCTCGCTAAGTGTCATGCCTTCTGCAAAGATGTCATGAAGTATATTTTGGAATTCTTGGACATGATTCATAACTGTTTTAGAATCAACCATTTTGAAATCCAAAAAACAGGCTACCACAAATTTCTTTGTGCAAGCATCCTCCGTTTTGTACTTCTTGTCCAAGACATCCCAAACGTCTTTGGAAGTCTTGACGTTGTAGTACACATTATACAACGCATCCAACAAGCCGTTTAACACATAGCCACGACATATGAAATCCGAATGCTTCCACGCATCTACCGCGCACTGTCTTTGTGCGTCGGTCTCCCCTTCCACAGGTTGGGGAGCGGTTTCCGTCAAGAACCTCGCAAGGTTCATGGTGGTCAGGTAGAAGAACATCTTCTGCTGCCACCTTTTGAAGTGTAGACCCGAGAACTTCTCAGGTCGTTCAGCGTGATTGGCCACTGTGGACGCTCACACAGTGGTGGCGTTAAGAGGGGTTCCCGTCACAACATTTGTGGTGTTGTTAACGTTGACTTTTTCGTTCGACTTGCTGAAAATTAAAATTTAAAGTTTAGTCCAAAAAATTCTGATTTACGCAAAAACCAGAAGAAAACTAGTAAATTTTAATTTTACCACAAATTTACTGTTTAGGCTTCTAAGTCCAACTTTGAAGACCAAAAACAGAATTTTTAATAATTAAAACTTACTGACTGGCTTCTAAGTCCAACTTTGAAGACCAAGGCAGAAAGTTTATTACCAATTTTTAGGACAAATTCTGAAGTAATCAAAAAATGTTTTCAACCAAAGTCGCTCCTTTGAAGATGAAAACACAAAAAAAAAATCTGTTTTTAAAACACAAACTGAGTGAAAACAAAACTGGTTTGAATCACAAGCAGGATGGTTTTGACTACACGAACAGTTTTAAAAATTTTGTTTTAAGATTGTATGAACCGTTCGCGTAATTAAATAAAATAAACAAATTTTATTAAATCGATTACAATACAGAAATGAGAAAGCTAAAAATAACAAGTACAATTACAACTGAAATAAACCAAAATACAAGAAGGAGTAGAAACAGAATGGCTGAGGAACGTGTCCACACGCTTCCCTTAAAACAAATTCCGAGTCTCCCAAGAGTACTCGTTTTGTTTCCCAGGGTACAACAGCCGGAGCAGCGTACTGCCGGAGATGGCCTACAACCCGAAGGCTACCTTGAAGAGAGCAGGATGAAGATCAGTGTTAGAGAGGGAGTAGTTTGCATAAGTTGTTGTGTTGCTGGGTTTTCGTGGTATCTTCTGCAGTGGTGGAGATGTTGTATTTATACTACATCTTCATTGAAACTGTAGGATCGTGTACCGACCCGAACGAGTCGTTCAGAGAAGTTCAACTTCGTTTCAGAGGCGGAAACTAAGAAACAAAAGTAGAAAACAGCTTTATCTTCACCTTTAACACTGATTGTATTGATTGACAATGTTTACAGCTCAATCCTCACACTGGCAGAGCTTCGGCATGGAATACAAGACATCACTTCTTACTACTCTCTGATTTCGCTCATATGTCCTATTTATAGATGACCTGATTCCACTCTTATGTACATGACACATAAGCGGAATCACCTGAAACTGATTCCACTCTTATGTACATGACACATAAGTGGAATCACCTGAAACTGATTCCACTCTTATGTACATGACACATAAGTGGAATCACCTGATTGACACATAAGTGAAATCACCTCTAATACATGTTTCTTGGATTTTGTGCCATTGTCTAACCTAAATTCTACTAGACTCGATACAAGACGAAGTCGACAGATGTAGTGCACCAACAGACTCCCCCTCAGATGTTGATGGAGTCGACTATCGAGTCACAACAATGCTATGTCTTTACTTCTTCAATCTTGATCAGTCTCTGTGCTTTTCTCTTTCTATCGGTCTTCTTCAGGAACTCTTCCTGGAATCATGTACCCGGATCTTTCTCTGGTTCTAACTCTCATCAGACTCCCCCTATCATCAAGCTGGGATCGCTGTCTGGAATTTGTTATCACCTTTGAAATTAAATCCTGGCTTTCTCAATTTAAGCTCTTCTCAGGTTCTGATACATCTCCTGGCTTTCCGTAGAAACAGGATCAGAAACCTACATATCTCAAACATACAATTTACAAACCAACAATGTTTTGATTCAACTTAATGAATCAACTAAACATTCGAGAATTTTTACATTTAAAACTTATCAAAATTTGAAATATTTCAAAATCTGATTCAACTTAATGAATCATCTAAACATTTCAAATCAATTAACCAACCCATCTGTTCATCATGTTTAGCCATTGAGATTTTGAATATCAGCTTTCCAACATCAGTTGTCGAAAATCTTTTTGGATTTTTCAAAAAATGAAACATAAATGCAATAACAGAAATTAAATGCAGAAATGAAATATGTACAAACACTATTTTTGTGAGTTTGTGTAAGAGGATCATATCAGTTTTTGTGACCAATCACTAGCACCGTTAAGCTTGATTTCATTTTATGCTTTAAACGATTCACATTGATTGACGATATTGTTGTCCACTTAAACTCAATCTAAAAACTTTCGACATGCTTACCGATACGTTTAGGTATATTTAGATAGCACTAAATTCTTATGGACCCCACAATCTCAGCATATCCCCTCATCATGCAATACACTGACTCAAGTAATGCCTTTAAACTTTATCAACTGTGAATTGTGCGAAAACAAAGCAGAATGTTTAAACATTAACAATCAGGTCGATACTTCCGTATACGCAGAGAAAGTCCAATGTTTAAACAAAATAAGAAAAATAAAACAAGTTGAAGTTGTTTAGGCTTTAACCACCAGGTCGATACTCCCGTATACGCAGAGGTGATCCAAAGCTTAAACGAAACACCAAAGAAAATAAAGCAGAACGTTTAGGCAACAACATCCAGGTCGATACTCACGTATACGC
The DNA here is from genome assembly GCA_030545235.1 of Helianthus tuberosus. NCBI lineage: Eukaryota > Viridiplantae > Streptophyta > Magnoliopsida > Asterales > Asteraceae > Helianthus > Helianthus tuberosus. The sequence continues at coordinate 114,886,781 of CM060399.1, forward strand.
AGAGGATGTCCGATGCTTAAACAAAATAAAGAAATAAAACAAGTTTAAATCTTAGCAAAATGAAATGCACAATCACAGCGACTTTTTAGCAAAGTTTGTAAAAGTTCACAAACTTAACCAGTTTTATGTCTTTCGACAATCAGCGATTACTGAGTAGGCACACAGTCAAGAAGGACAAAACTAAGTACTATGCTTTTGACCGTGTTTCCCACTAGAACTAGGCTTTTTCATTTATGTTTGTATCGTTATCGCAAATCTACTAGTCTAGCTGAGCCTATCGTCACATCTTTAGTGAGACCGCTTATCACATTTAAACTTTACATATCTTTAGCATGCTGTGACAGTCCAACTGATCTACTATCATCTCCTCTTTTTGACAACAAAACTCATTTTTTATTTTTCAATGTTTTTGACATTTTCAAATTTTCAAATTTTTTTTAAAATTTTTCTCCCCCTAAAATCAAAATATGTCTCAATTTTGATTTTCTGGGAAAATTTGAAACAAACTGTACAAACTTGACAACTTGATGAGAATTACTTCAATTCTCCATCCACCTGGCATGAACAATCAGAACTCCCCTGACAACAAACTATTTTCCCATAGTGATTTCAAAACACTTAAGTTTGTTTTAATCAAAATGGTTTTTCTGGAAAATAAGTTTTGTTGATTTTACCACTTGTAAAATTGGGGATCAAATCATCACATTGTTTTACCAATCATATGTAGGAAATCAGATACAACTTAATGTCCCTGATTTACCACTTGTAAGATCATTCCAATTCAACTTCTGAACCACTTGTAAAAAATCACAACCATACAACTTAAACCTGCTTTTCAACCAATTTACCATCTTTTGGTTGAATTCTCAAGGTGCCGATTCCTACTCCTTGCTTACATACCTGGGAGTTCCGGCAAGTCCTGCAAACCTTCTCAAAAACACATTATACAAACATGATAAAGAATGATGCCGATTCATGATCCACGATTACCAACTTGGGATCTCCGGCACTAAATGCAGTCTGGATTTTCGGGCTTCTCTCAGATTCTGGAACCGGAATACTACCTTTGTAATACATCTTTACGTCCTGTTGACCACTTGGACTGTTCATCCTCGCGATCTTCTGCTGTTCCAAATCTTGACCCTCAATCTTTTCGATAAACTCACCAATTGATAACCCATCATAAACTCCTGTGTTTTTCAGAATCATCAAATAAGTTCCCCACTCTTTTTGAGGTAACGCATCAGCTAATTTGTCTACCCACTCTTCAGAATCCTTTTTTATACTAAGCATTGACATGGATCGCACAAGGTGACAGTATCTTTCAATCAGCTTCTTTGTGTCTTCACCCGGTAGACTGCTGAACAGATCAAACTCTTTCTTTAACAGTGCCTTCTTGCTTTTAATCATTTTTTCGCTACCCTCAAATTTGACTTTAAGTGCATCCCAGATTGACTTTGCAGTTTTGTCATGCTGTAGCAGAATAAAAATGTCTTCTTTGATAGCTTGTTGAAGCAGACTGATCATCATCTTTTCAGATCTATACATATCCCGTTCTTCATTAGTAAATTCAGATATTTTTTTATCAACTTTCATATCAGTCTGTGGCAAAACATATTTCTTCAAAATACACTCCCATGATCTAAGATGGTTTGCCTGAACCCAGTTTTCGAATCTGTCTTTCCACCCATAGTATTCTTCAATGCTCATCAATTTCGGGGGCTTTTGGGTGGTTCCAGTCTCGTTTTCCAAATTCATGTTCTGAGCAATAGCAGATGGACCAGACGGTGTTGCAAATGCGTTGTAGAACTCGGTATCCATGACTTTCAAATGAACTGGTTCTCCTCGTAACACACCTTTATCACCTTTAAAAACAAACAAACAAACACTTATCAGTTTAAACACTATTAAACAACTGAAACAAACTGATACTCGGACTGGTGAATATTTTGTGCGGACTGAATTTGAGTGAACTGAGTTTGATGTCAAACCGTGCGAACTGCTATGACCCGGATAAAAAACAACCGATCTGACTCACTATGTATGAACTGATAGTTGACAAACTGTGCAGACTGCTATAACCCGGATCAAATTCAAATGATCTGATTTATAAAGACATGTCCTGGAATAAAATTGAATTCGAACGGACTAAACCATCTTTTGTGAACTGAGATCAAATTCAAACTATGTGAAACAAAATTCACTTTGAGTAAACTGATCAAATATCTAACAAATTTATTGAGCCGCAAACACTTTCACATGCAATATCAATGCACTGATGACTGGACACACTGATGCAACTTTAAGACAACCAAAACACATGTGCCAAAAACTATGATTTGGCCACCATTTTCACTAGTCCGACATCTCTGACAACACACAATGATGATTGGGCCGAGGATTTTGAAACTTGGGCCGTTGAATTATGATATATAAACTAATATTGGGCCTTGTGACTCATTTAATCCGACAGCTTAAAAAAAATCTGATTTGTTCTCAAATATGAATGTGACCGGTTATCTCAAACACTTTTATTGGGACTCTAATAACAATTCACGAGACATGCAAATCCTTTGCAAATTGTCGATAATTAACAACCCCTTCACGTGTATACTCAACCCAATTTTCAACACTCAATGATTGGACCGAATTATCCACTAAACCAACACACAATTTTAAAAACCTGACAATTTTATCCTTTGCATGCAAACTTATCAAAAGTAACCGACACTTTTATCACAATTTCATTCGACCTTTTATACCACTGAACCGACAAACTCATTATATTCACATGCAACCGATTTAAACCACATGATTTTATATTCTCAATGTACTGATACTTTGTCGTGTTTTCAGATCAACGATGAGCAGAATCAGACTGTACAGATGAGCGGAATGACAATGTTCACAAAAGCGGAATCAGAGTTCTTGGTGGTCACAAAAGCGGAATCAGAATTTTATGTTGACACAAAAGCGGAATCAGATTCTTGGGTGACACAAAAGCGGAATCATCAAATGTCCATAAAAGCGGAATCACTTCGGGATACATTTTGGTCCATTTTTACTTCGAATTTCAGTTCCAAACTTTCAAGGGTTTGTTAATGTTCAATTATCTATAATCTGTGAAATTTTGAACCGATTCTGACCGTTAAATTTTTCTGAATCGAGAAAAGAAGGTGTAGAAGTAAGAATTCTCAATGAAATACAGCTGTAAACTGAAGAACTCCTCCAACTGGCTCTGATACCAATTGTAGGATCGTGTACCGACCCGAACGAGTCGTTCAGAGAAGTTCAACTTCGTTTCAGAGGTGGAAACTAAGAAACAAAAGTAGAAAACAGCTTTATCTTCACCTTTAACACTGATTGTATTGATTGACAATGTTTACAGCTCAATCCTCACACCGGCAGAGCTTCGGCGTGGAATACAAGACATCACTTCTTACTACTCTCTGATTTCGCTCATATGTCCTATTTATAGATGACCTGATTCCACTCTTATGTACATGACACATAAGCGGAATCACCTGAAACTGATTCCACTCTTATGTACATGACACATAAGTGGAATCACCTGAAACTGATTCCACTCTTATGTACATGACACATAAGTGAAATCACCTCTAATACATGTTTCTTGGATTTTGTGCCATTGTCTAACCTAAATTCTACTAGACTCGATACAAGACGAAGTCGACAGATATAGTGCACCAACAGAAACGGTCAAAATGGAATTAAAGGAGAGGTATAAATTGCATTAAACGTCTTCAATGAAATTTAATACATCATTTAATTCTCAGTCAAAGACCATTAATTCGTCAGTTTCGAAGCTAAACTGTAACTGCACTGTCATTCAATGCTGGAAGCTTCTGCGCGCGCGTGCGAGCAAGCCACACTGGTGCGCGTGCGCCACACTGATACTGGTCCATACGCGCGTGCGCCACGTCACCTGTGAGCCTCTACGAGCACGACACCTCAGGACCCATGCACCATGCGCAACCGCGCGCCTTCGTGCCACGTATACCCACGCGCGGACTGCCACGTCACGCGCTTCGAACCCACGCGTACATGGTCAAAAATACAAAGACGGCTCTCAAGCGGATCGCGGCGATGCGAAGTGCAAAGTGTGCCATCAAAGCGCCACATTGCGCCTCATCGCCCACGCCACGCGCGCGAGCGTTTGCGAGTGCGAGTTAGGGTGCTCCGCACCCTTCGCGAGTACACTAGGGAGTGCTCCCATGAAACAATAAGGATGGAGAGTTCCCACTTAAATACCCCTTTAAGTTCCATCTCTCATCCGATGTGGGACAAGGTGCTACTTTCCCTTTTGTTTCAGCATTGAATGTTCCAAACACCCAACTTTGAGCATCGATATCTCATTCATCTTAGCTCCGTTTTGGACGTGATTTAGTTCGTTGCGAAGCTCTTCCAACATAGAACACAAACCCACAAATAAATATATAAAACCCGCTCATTTTATTATATTTATTTCTAGTCCAAAATAGGAAAAAATCATTTTCCTATATTTGTGAAAAATGCTATTTTCACCTATTTTTCCAACAATCATTAATGAAAAGATTGGAAAAGCACTGGAAAACTCTCTTCCATTCATTATTGCACAAGTTAGCAATAACATACGAACGATCGTGAAGGAAGAACTAGAGAATCAATCAAACGGTAAGACGATGACTACCGGTGAAAGGCATACCAATCCAAATCAAAATACTGGACCAGGAAGAGTTGGTTGTACTTATAAAAGATTTTCTGATTGCAACACTTCACCGTTTTTTGGTGTAGCAAATCCTAACGTCAGTCAACGATGGATTACGGAAGTTGAAGGTGCTTTTGAAACTAGTCATTGTGATCCAAAAGATTTCGTAATTTATGCTTCGAACCTGTTGAAAGGCCGAGCAAGAGACTGGTGGGAAGTTTTGAAATCAGAGCAAGGACAACAAAAGATACGGGAGATGACACGGGAAGAATTCAAGGTCATATTTCTGAAACAATATTGTCCACAAGCTGCAGTGGACCAGATTGCTGAAGAATTTCTTCATATGTCTCAGACCACTGAGTCAGTGGAAGAAATTGCTGGAGAGTATTTGGATAAACTCCAGTTTTGCCCTTATATTATGTTGAATGAAAGAATTAAAATTAACCGATACCATAACTTGCTGAAGAAGGATATTCGGGAGTTTATAAATCCTTCTAGGTGCGAAACCTTGGGGGAAGTTACAAATTGGGCAAGAGAAAGGGAAGCGGAGCTGAACCGTCAAGTTGTAACTGGCGAGAAACGAAAGGTGGAGTTTTCTAATCCTCCATGAAAGAAGGCAAAGTCAGGAGTTTCATTCAAGAAGTTTGAACCACGGTCTGGAACTCGTCAATGCAACATGTGTGGAAGAAACTATCCTGGAGAGTGTCGCTTGAAACAAGATTTCTGCTTTAGATGTGGCAAAGTGGGTCACACCACCCCACAATGCCCTAGTCCAATCAACTTCTGTTACAATTGTAATCTGCCAGGACACGTTAAAAGTCAGTGTCCACTTCTACAAGGAAACACTAGGAAATGGGCAAATCCTCAGCCGATGCAGTCTATTGGTGGGGAAAAGAAAGGAGAGACTAGTCGAGCGCGTGGAAGAGCCTTTCAGATCACAGCTGAAGAGGCAAAGGTGATACCAGACGTGGTGACAGGTACTTTCCTGATCAATAATATTCCAGCGCATATACTATTTGATTCTGGAGCGAGTTATTCTTTTGTATCTACAAACTTTAGTAGATCGTTTACTTTCCCTAGCATTAAGTTGGCAAATCCTCTAGAAATTGAAATAGCAGATTGTAAGAATCTCTTAGTACACGATATATATCCAAATTGTCGTTTTGAGGTCGAAGGAGAAGTATATCACATAGACCTTATTCCTATGGAGCTGGGAGAATTTGATGTTGTAGTCGGCATGGATTGGTTATCTCGCCATCATGCCAATATTGTATGTTATCAAAAGATTATTCATCTATTTTCCTCATGTGGTAAACAAATCACGATTTATGGTGAGAAGAAGAAGAATTTCTCTAATTGCTCAATAACGCAAGCTAGGAAATACTTGACTCGTGGATGCAAGGCATTCCTAGCCTATGTTGTCAATTCAAGTCAAGAAGAGATGAAGCTTGTAAATGTTCCGGTGGTGAAAGAATTCCCCGATGTATTTCCGGATGATCTTCCAGGAATACCACCAGAGAGAGAAGTCGAATTTCGAATTGATCTTATTCCTGGTGCCAAGCCTATTGCAAAGACGCCTTATCATTTAGCTCCAACAGAAATGCAAGAATTGATGTCTCAGCTGCAAGAGCTTCTTGACAAAGGTTTCATCCGTCCAAGTGTATCACCATGGGGTGCACCGATCCTATTTGTCAAAAGAAGGATGGAAGCATGCGCATGTGTATTGACTATCGTGAGCTGAATAAGGTAACCATCAAGAATAGGTATCCGTTACCTAGTATTGATGACTTATTTGATCAACTACAAGGAGCGAGTTGTTTTTCCAAAATCGATTTGAGATCTGGTTATCATCAGCTAAAGGTAAAAGAAGAAGATATTCCTAAGACCGCCTTTCGTACAAGGTATGGTCATTATGAATTTGTAGTAATGCCTTTTGGCTTAACCAATGCACCTGCTGCATTTATGGATCTGATGAATCGGGTATGTCGGCCTATGTTAGATCGATCTGTTATCGTCTTAATTGATGACATCTTAGTATATTCACGAAATGAGGTGGATCATGCTCAGCATCTTCGTGAAGTATTGGAAGTTCTAAGAAAGGAGAAACTCTATGCTAAGTTCTCCAAATGTGCATTTTGGCTACGAGAAGTGCAATTCTTGGGTCATGTAATAAATGCAGATGGCATTTTAGTCGATCCAGCAAAAGTAGAAGCTGTAATGAAATGGTCTCCACCAAAGACTCCTACAGAAGTCCGTAGCTTTCTCGGTCTAGCTGGATACTATCGTCGTTTTATTCAAGACTTTTCCAAGATAGCTTCGCCGTTAACGAAGCTGACTCGGAAAGAAGTCAAATTTATATGGGGAAAAGAACAAGAATATGCATCCAAAGTCTTGAAAGAAAGGTTGACTCAAGCCCCGATATTAGTATTACCAGAAGGGACAAACGACTTGGTCGTTTATTGTGATGCTTCATATTCAGGCTTGGGATGTGTCTTGATGCAGAGAGGCAATGTTATTGCTTATGCTTCTCGACAACTGAAAACACATGAAGCAAACTATCCGAATCATGATCTTGAGTTAGCTGCAGTGGTTTTTGCCTTAAAAATTTGGAGGCATTATTTATATGGTGTAAAGTGTACCATCTACACTGACCATAAAAGCCTCAAATATTTCTTTGATCAGAAAGATTTAAACATGAGGCAAAGAAGATGGCTGGAACTGGTTAAGGATTATGATTGTGAAATCCTTTACCATCCTGGAAAGGCAAATGTGGTTGCAGATGCCCTCAGTCGAAAGGAGGAACATCCACCTATCCGGGTAAAATCTCTAAAAATGATAATTACTTCTGATTTATTCGAAAGAATCAAGATAGCTCAGACTGAAGCCTTGAAAGAAGAAAACCAGAAGAAGGAGAGAATAATTGGTCACGTAAAAGATTTGACAGAAAATGAATCCGGATTAAAGACTAGTTGTGGACGAATCTGGATTCCTAATACATGTGAGGTTAAGAAGTTACTTCTGGATGAAGGTCATAAATCAAGGTATTCTATTCATCCAGGTGCAACCAAGATGTATCATGACTTACGAACCAATTATTGGTGGCCTGGTATGAAGAGAGATATTGTAAAATATGTCGAGAGATGTTTGACATGTTTGCAAGTAAAGGCTGAACATCAGAAATCCTATAGGAAAATCCAACCGTTAGAAATTCCCAAGTGGAAATGGGAACATATAACTATGGATCTAATAACTAAATTGCCAAAGACTACAAAGGGTTTTGATGCAATATGGGTGATTGTGGATAGATTAACAAAAGGCGTTCATTTTCTACCTATTAGGGAGATATATTCATCAGAGCGTATGGCTGAAGTATATATGAATAAAGTAGTGTCCAGACATGGGGTCCCATTATCCATTGTATCAGATCGCGATACACGGTTTAATTCCCGATTTTGGAGAAAATTTCAGGAAGAATTGGGTACCCGACTATTGATCAGCACGGCTTATCACCCACAGACAGATGGTCAAAGTGAGCGAACGATACAGACCCTTGAAGATATGTTAAGGGCATGCATTATCGACTTTGGTGGAAGTTGGGAAAGATATTTACCATTGGTAGAATTTTCCTATAATAATAGCTACCACTCAAGCATAGGGATGTCCCCTTATGAAATGTTGTATGGTAGGAAATGTCGAACTCCAATATGTTGGGGAGAGATCGGTCCACAAGAGCTTGGAAGTAAAGAAATTGTGAAAGAGACAACTGAAAAGATCGAGTTAATTAGAACTCATCTTAAAGCTACCCAAGATCGACAAAAATCTTATGCTGATAAACGAAGGCGGCCTATTGAATTCCAAGTGGGGGATCATGTAATGTTAAAAGTCTCTCATTGGAAAGGTGTAATTCGTTTTACGTAAACGTGGCAAGTTGAGTCCAAGATTTATTGGTCCGTTTAGGATCATAGCTCGAGTTGGGAATGTGGCGTACCGTTTAGAGTTGCCAGATGAGTTGAATGGGATACACAACACGTTCCACGTGTCACATTTACGAAAATGTCTAGCAGACAAGACATCATATGTACCACTAGATGACATAGAGATAGATGATAAATTGAACTATGTTGAGGAGCCAGTTGCTATAGTTGATCGTAAAGTAAAACAACTCCGCAATAAAATAATTAATCAAGTTAAAGTCGAGTGGAAGCATAGAAAAGGATCTGACTACACGTGAGAGTCAGAAGATGAAATGAGGACGTACTATCCTCATTTATTCTCTATATAATGTGGTTTCGAGGACGAAACCTAAAATAGTGGGGGATATTTGTAACATCCCGTTTTAGATGTATAAATAACATATTAGTTGTTTCGTTATATTTATATTTCAGATATTTTTAAATGGTGAAACACTAGTTTGAGATGTGAGTTATATGAACGAACCTTCAAAATAATCGAACCTCTTTCAAAATCCTATGTACTAAAAAGTTTATCTAATGAGTTAGCCTAACTAGTAATTAAATAATACATATAATATTAATGCTATATTGTAAAACGTTAAAAATGAAATATTATGCATATATAATTATGGTATAACTAAATGAAACAAATATTAACGTTAAATTCATATAGTTACAAATGTATTTTAAATAATTATATTACTTATTGATGGATAAGATAGATAAAGATGAGCATACAGCTCATGAAGTAAATTCTTGCCACGTTGCCTTCTAAATTTTACACCTATATGTAACATATGTCTTAACCGGCACCTCTCGGTCATACATTTTGCCATCTGTTGGATTTGGATTAAGTTGAAAATGAATATAAATATACATATTTTCACTTGATATGACTCTTCACTACTTTCAAAAAAATAAGAATATAAGAGTTATAACTTAGTGGGTATCATAGAGAAAAGAGACACTGTGAGGTTCTAGCCAACATGTTGAAGTAGTGATAACCAGAAATCAGTTGGTTGTGTCAGAAATAACCGACGAAGAGAATAAAGGGTGTGTTCGAATTACAAGTAGCAGGAGGTAATATACTAATCGATTTACTTAGATTATTATTATTATTATTATTATTATTATTATTATTATTATTTGTTAGGATCGGAGGCACTCATGATTGTGTTTGTTTGCATAATTTGAACAAATCTGATAGGAATGAACAAAGTTTAAGTGCAGCGGAAATGAACAACAAACTTTGTAAACACAATCAAAAAGAGAAACAGTTTTGATAAACACGTGCTTGACATTAAGTCGAAAGATTTACAATACAAATCAAAAGATTACAAGCATGGTTACAAACTAAACTCCCCCTCAGCCTGATACTCCATGGTTGGTTGCACAAGATGAAAGGATTGAATTGAGGAGAAGAACTCACTCAAAACGATCAAATGTAACAAGTCGTTTAACCACCTTTGAGTGGTCTGTCGTTATATCACCGTCGGGTGAACAGTTGTAAATAATAATAATAATAATAATAATAATAATAAAAGTTAATTATTAAATTGCCATGGGTGAAATATGGTGGGGTGGATAAAACTGTGATCTGAAAAACATTATAGTCGAATTATGAACTTACTTAGCATTGGCTAATAGTTGTATAAACAATGTTTTTCAGGTAAATCACCAGTGCGGGGTTGAAAGAGTCAAGTCGGGCCTCAGTATGTTTAAGGATCAAACATATGTTTACAACCCACTTTTGATGTATGAATTATGGGTTATCTAAATAAGTTGTTTTGATGTAAACTTACTCAACTTATCAAATAAATATATAACGTGAAATTTTAAGATGGTTATTTTATCACATTATTTTATTATGAATGCTTCCGCTGTTATTTAAAAGAAAAAAAAATCTGGGACTGGTTTTGGTGGAAAATAATATAAAAAGATGTATAAAAATACGGGTGTTACACCTAGTCAGCGACTTATGGGAGTCAACTCTTGCGAATCAATCGGGACACAAGCGATGGCAATTAATTTTAAAGTAGAATGTGTGACTGCCAGCACAATGAGTAGCCCCTTAGGACGTGGTACGGAATGTGAAAAGATGGACCCTATTGGTGAAAGATCGTAGAGCTCCGTTTCAAGAAACGACATTAGAGGCAGCAGTCATGGCAACATCAAAAGGTACTTGTAATCATAGCCTACAGTATAGAGATGAAGGCGCCCACGACATGGACTAGCCGTTGTTAAATTAAGACGACAACAACACTAGAAATGATGCTCGTGGAAGAGCATTTAGGATTGGCGTGGACGACGCCAGGAATATAGCAACATGGTGGCCTGCACGTTCTTGGTAACTAATCGCTTCGTCTCTGTTTTGTTAAACCTTGATGCTTCTGAAAACCAAACCTGTTGTGGAACCGACTGATGGCAAGTCAAAGGAAACATCCTATGTTCGTTGGAATGCAGACTTGACCTTGTGGGACAAGTGTTCGACATCGACCTTCCTTCTACTATCCTTGATGGTTTCGATGCGGTAGTTAGCGTGGATTGATTATCCAGATATCGCGCAGATATACTTGGTGAGGAGTAAATTTTGCTTATCCCTCTCCCTAGTAGAGACTCGTCGTCTGTCCCAAATCATCGGAATGGTGTAAAGGTTAGTATCATTTCAGCAATGAAAGCCCAGGAGTGTATACGGAGGGGACTACCCCGTTATGTTGGCTACCGTTACTAATGTTAAGGCTAAGGAAAGAGGATCGAGGATCCACCAATTGTTTGTGATTCTTCTCAGTGTGCTACTCGAGGAACTTTCAGGTTTACTTCCTCGACTGATTAGGTAGAATCACAGTTTGATCTCACGACCAGAGGTAGCCTTGGTTACTCATACTCCTTATCTTCTGGCTCCTGGAAGGTTGCAAGAACTGTCCAAACAACTTCAGGAACTACGGGATGGGAGTTTTATCGATCTAGCTCCTCGTTTTGGGGAAACCGAGTTCTATTGTGGAAACGAAGAACGAGACCTTTCGTACGTGTACGGACTACCACAAGGTGGCTATCATAGACCGTCACCCTTTATCTCGCATCGACGACCTGCTTGATCTGTTGCAATGATCAAGCTTCTATTCGGAAACTGACTCAAGGTCGGATTGTCACCTGATGGAAGACCATGGGGAGGATGATTCCTAACACGGCGTTACAGATCCAGTACGGTCACTATGATTTTCTGTTCAAGTTATTTAAGATATCCAACACACCAGCAGCCTCAGGGATCACATGGGTAGTATGTGTCAACCTCGTCTCGCCAGATCCGTCGACCGTGTTTAGCTATGATGTTAGAATCACTACCAGGAGAAAGGAACCCCATGAACATCACTTGTATTCCGTCCTAGAGCTCCTAGGGGAGGAGCAACTCCACGCGAGGTCTACCTAAGTGTGACTTCAGGATTTGGGAGGTATATTTTCTTGGTCACGTAATCAACGAAGCGGGGATACATGCAGATCTCGCTAAAGATCCATTTTATTAGATATTGATCGGCACCAAAGAGTCCACCGGGAATACAGTAATTTCTTGGTCTAGCTAGATACTATCATAGATTCATCACAGGATTTTCAAATATCGTGCAGCTTTAATCTCTTTATCACAACAGGGTGTTGTGCATTCGTGGGAGACAAAATAGGAGAACGTCTTTTCAGCTTTTGGAACCCAACACTACAATGCACTAAGCATCGTCTTTACCCAAGTGTACGGGTAATCTAGTGGTATACCATGATGGTTTGAATCAGAGTCCCAGTTACACGCCGATGCAACATGAGAAGGCGATGACTTACGTAGTGGATATACGAAGGGGAATTACACGAGTCACAACCTGCGGTGGAAACCGTGGTCTTTGGGTTCGAGTTGGAGGCATTACTTGGACGGACCGAATGCACCACTTAGACCGATCACAAGGGCCTCCCGTGTACTCTTGTTTCGAGAGAGCTAAACATGTGATGGCATCGCTGGATGGAACCTTTGAATGATTACGACCGTGAAACCTGAACGTGCACGAGCTTGCAGCTCACTATCGACTCCAACCTACCTGATCAGACTTGCTCTGTTCAAACTGAAGAACTGAAGGAAGAGATTTTTCAAGATTAACCCATGCGGGGCATGGGGAAACAACCTTTGACAGGTCGGACGATATTCGCTATTTCATGGAACGAATGTGGGCCTCACTATACGGAAACCGTAGGGAACTTGTGTTGAGCAAAGTACATCGGCCTCGATATTCTAGTCGTCTGGGTTTTGATAAGAGATATTAGGATCTATAAATCTTGTACTGGTGATCGGGCATGAAGGCCCACCTAGCAATGTATGTGAATGGTGTTTGACTTGTGGAAAAATCAAGGAACTGATGAGTCTTCACAGTTTGTGATAGTTCCTCTAAGAGAGGCGGTTTTTAGGCACGAGGTGCCAACTCCTGTTACCTCTGATCTTAATCTATACCTGATTTATGACAGGTAGTACACAACACCCTTGGCTCACGTCTAGGAATGAGCATTGCTTATCACCGTAGGACAAACGGTCAGAGTAAATGAACCATCCTGACACGTAGACATGCTACGAGCATGTGTGTGATTGACTTTAGTAAAAGTTGGAAGGACACCTACCTTTGGGCTGAGTTCTACTGCAGCGGTTACCATTCTGGTATTCAGACAGCTCTGTTTGAGGCATTGCATGAACGATAATGCCGATCCCCTTGTTGGACTAAGGTGGGTGACAACCTAATCACAAGTCCAGGACTTGCACTGAAATCTCTGAGAAGATTGTTTAGATCGGAAATCGTGGGGCGGCAACGCATGACCGCCAGGAAAGCTGATAAGCTTAGGAAACACTGGGAGTTCACTGTAGGCGAACGTGTCATGATTGAAAATCTCACCCTGGGAGGGTGTGGTGCGCTTTGGAAAACATAACAAGATGAATTTACAATACGTTAGACCATTCAGGATTCTGGAAAGCATCGATGGCATGGCTTACAAGCTCGAGCCACCTGACGAAATGGGGTAACGTACACGATGTCATTTATTTCTCGAATCTCAGGCAGTGTTGTCGGATGAAACACTTGTGATACCTTTGCTAGAGCCTAAGGCTAACGACAAGTTGCAGTTGTCAAGGAATCTATCGAAATTATGGACCGGGAAGTCAAGGTTCACAAGCATAGTCTAATTACAATCGCGAGAGTTCGTTGGAACTTGAGACGTGGGCCGGAGTTCACGTGAGAACGCAAAGATCAGATGGAGCTCTAGTATCTTCCATTGTTCAAACGGTTGAATCAACTTCTAATGTCATTGGCGAATTTCGGGACGAAATTCCCATTCAAGTTGGGGATGATGTGGCACCCGAGGAAAACCCACAGTCATCCTGATCTAACACCACTTTGCTGCTTTGGGTTACTTATCAAATTTCGGGACAGAATTTCTTTCAAGTTGGGGATGATGTGACAACCCGTACTTCCAAGACCCTTTTCTGTTTGTTACCTTATGTTTATTACGTTAAACTTGTTAAAAGGATAATCTATTATTTGTGAAGAGTTATAATTTGGCGATTGAAAGCATATTTTACAAACGATGTAATTTACTTATCAAACGATCAGTTGCACAAGTCCCCGAGTCGCACACTTTCGAGCAGGTCAGATACTTTAGTCGCGTGACCCAATGATCTTGGCCCAAAATCCTTGAGCCCAATCGAAACCAACTCAGGTCCAGCCCATCTCCTATTTTCTCTTGTTTGCGTGAGTTCTTGAGGGCCTTCACATAATTCTCATTCCAACTTCTTCAAGCCCTAGTTCCCTCCACCATTAGACGGAAACTTCTTTCCTGGAAAGCTCTCCTCTTCCACCGATCTTACCATCTTCGACATCCTGTGGTTAGTGTGACATCCCTACTTGATTTATATTCTCTTAATATGTGTTGTTTTGGATCGATGATCAACGACTAGTGGCTCGATAATTTTGTGAATCCTAAATTGATATTTTTATGTGGCTAGGAATTATTTAAATAGGGAATCGATGCTGTTAATGTGGCTGAGAATTATTTAATTAGGCATCTGTTGTGATGATAAGGACATGCGAACCGGGGTTTTGTGAGATAATCTGAACGATGTATTTGTGTTTTTAGGGTGTAGTATTAATAGTTTGCTTGTATTGATAAACTGTGAGATTTTGAAGATCAAACCTAATTGGAATGTGGTTAATGATTACTGTTGTGTATGGTGAATTAAAACTGGAATGGAATGATGATGCATGCTTGGTGATAATTGATATGATTAAGTATATAGAATCTAGGAAACTGTTGTGGCCTTGTGGTTTAGATGATGAACGATGAATGAGATTGGTATGAACATCATAATGTAACCGTCGTCTGATCCATTAACCATGCTGTCAATGTGTTAAACGGTTGTTACGTAATTTAGGGAATTGAAATTGATAAGGGGCAACGAAGATTCTTCTTCCCGGCGAAGGATCTAGTTCGACGAAGGGTGATTCTTCGTCGACCCGACCTTGGCGAACTTTCATCATTCTTCGTCGTACACAACCATGGCGAAGATTATAACCTTCGTCGTCTTGTACTTGATGAACTCTTTGAACCTTCGTCGTCTGATGATGACGAACTTCCCATGGAATCTTCATCGAAGTTGTTCTCGACGAAGTATGTTCTTCGTCGTTAGGAATCTTCGTCGTAGGAGATAGATGGTCCGAACTGTAAATCAGTGATGTTATGTTATTAGGACACATGTGTTGTGACTTTCTGTTGGTGGCATGATAGTAATGTTAACTGAATATGAGGGTTTTGATTTGGACTCATGAGGTAGTCAATCCATCTGTTATAAGTTATTGTGATAACTGAGTACTCGATGTGCAACATAAGGTGATCTTGTGATAGAGGTAAACTGTGTAAAAATTGATAACTTGATAGGTTGTAAAAACTGATGTTATTGGTAACCATTGTTGGGAACATGAACTGTGTTATAAATGTGCATGAGATCTAAATGCTTACTCTGTGTTATGTGACAATGGTATTACATGTGACTTGTTGAATACGTGAATTGGATATGTGTTTACGAAACTGACTATTCTTGGTAACCACGGTAGGGTATGGTTGACCAACTTGGAACGGGTAATGTAATATAACATACCGAGCAGTCTAAGTTGAGTTCATTCCTCTTGAGCATGCGTCCCGGTGGGTGGGATAGTCATTGGGTATCCCTGAGAGGGATAGGTTTTTGGGTAAAGCAAATGGGTATTCCTGAGAGGAATACTTCTTGTGGGTAAAATCTGGAATGTTGGATAATACACTCATCCTATCACCATTTAGTCCCATCTTGTTTGTTACCTAAGAGGTAACGGGGTATTAGTTGGTAGCGCTATCTAGGTTTGGCACCCTCACCCCGTACCTGAGAGGACGGGTGTGAACTAATGACCCAGTCATGCCCAATGCTTTGATAGGAGCATTGGGGAAAGGGCAAAAATAAATCTGGAGCCGTCTTGTATTCGAGTTATTATCAACATTATAATCAAAGAACTAAATTAAACACTTGGTAACTAACGTTTTCGTAATACTATGAACTCACCAGCGTTGTCTGATACACTTGTGTGCATGCTCGCCGGTTACTTGATATATGTGGATATGGAACTTGTTGTCTGGGATGCTGGAGTGGTCATGGGTCGAGATACATGGAAATTTGAAACAAGACTAGTTGATTTCATACACATGGGTTTTGGTTAAACTTTGTATTATGCTTCCGCTGAACACACGAGTTATAAATAACGTTTTGTAACACTTTATCTTAATAAATGTAAGCTTTTACTTGAAATCTTGTTACGAGTTCAATGTGATTAGTGGCTAGATCCTGGTATGTCACACGTCCCGCGGTGTTTCCGCATGTGGTATTTTGGGGGTGTGACAATTCGCTTCAAAATCACGGGGAAAAAGAGATATTGTGTGAAACTAAACTAGATTTTTTTCAAAAAAGTTGAAGAACACGTTGATTGGGTGTTTGAATCATTGATTGGTGACGAAAATAGCACTTTAATGTAGTGATATTGAGATAGAAAGTGAAGAAAAGGTTGAAGATGATGGGTTTTGAAAATTGTGGGTTTTGAAGTTACTAGGAGAGAAGAAGGAAGATGATTGGATAAAATTGACTAAAATACCATTCCCTTTATTTTTAAATTTTGTCACATGTCATAATCCTATTACTTTCTATCCTTCCTAGCCAAATTAAACTTCCTATTTGATCATCTCCCTACTTGACATAATGTCACTCTATATTGGCTTCTTTTTTAAACACTTGTCACTCTATAGTAGCTTCTTACACTTCTTATTTTTAAGGAAAAATTACATGTTTTGTCCTTTATCTTAATACCATTTTTAGACGGTATCATTTTCATCGAATTTTGACAGGTTTTGCACTTTAGAGAGAATTTTGTTGCACGTTTTGTCTCTTAACCATAACCCAGTTAGATTTTTTTTTGTTAAATCTAGTCAAACAGGGGTAGTTTGGTCTTTGTACCCATTTTTTAGAAATCTTTTTAATAAATAACACAAAACGAATTTTAAAAAACTAATAAAATTTTTTAAAATTAAAAAATCTCTATCTCTCTATAAACACACACATACACAATACTCTTTCTCTCTATCTCTCTCTCTCTCTCTCTCTCTCTCTCTCTGAAAACCTTCATCTACCACCACCACCTCAACCTCACCTTTGTCACCCTCCCCACCTTCCCTATCACCGTCACCACTGCCACCCTTCTCACTACACACCGCCGCCTACCGTCCCCCGCCCACACCATCTGCCATTGTCCCCCACCCTCCCTGTCAACTGATCTAACCACCATCCCCCACCCACACCCACCGTAAGACACCACTCACCCTACTAGCATCTGTCAAAGCAACTAATTGGTGGTTACTCATGGTGGGTCATCAACATCATAGTTTCGATCTTTCTCAACATCAACCCTATCCATACATCTCAGTGTTCTCACCACTGGCACTAAACAAATCTGGATCTTAAAATTGGACAGTGGCAAAGATCAGAATTGTGTTCTTGGGCCTGTCTTTGGTGGGCCGACCTCTGTACTGGCATCTTCTTGAAGGTTTCGCCGCCGTTCGCCGGTCCTCCTCCGCCGCATCTTGTCCTCCCTGCAATTGTAATTGTGATTCTCGCCCTGATATTTCGTTTCCTCATGGTGGATTTATGTTAAATTATTTATTTTTATGTTTTGGGTAGTTATAGCATATGGGTATTGTTGATTAGCCCTTGATTTGTGTAAGTTATGATTCTTGATTTGATCGCACTGCAATTTACACATGTTTTTAAGGTTTTTACTAACTAGATCTCATATATCCTTTAGTCGTATTTATTTACATGTTAATACTTTATTGGCCTCTGTTTCTGGGTTGGTTGGTGGTTACTCATGGTGGTGGTGGGTGAAGGTTGTATGGGTGGTGGTTTTGTGCTGGCACGGCAGGGGGTGGTGGTGTGAGCAGTGGCAGTGGAGGTCTGGTGGCGGTGGAAGTCTTGTGGGGTCGTGGCAGTGAAGGTGGGTGTTGTGGTGGTGATAAGGGTGAGGTGTTTTAGAGAGAGATAGAGATATGAGAGTAAATTGATAAAATTACCCTTATGTGCAAGTCACATGACTAGATTTAACAAAAAAATCTAACTGGGTTAGGTTAAAGGACAAAACGTACAACAAAATTCCCTCTAAAATGCAAAACTTGTCAAAATTCATTGAAAAGGATACCGCCTGAAAAATGATATTAAGATAAAGGACAAAACGTGTAATTTTTCCTATTTTTAAATAAATTTGTATTATAACTCAACCGTGATGAAATAATGTTTTAAATTGTGTAAAAGTAACGATGTGGATATTTTTCCTTGACCTGATTAAATCATATGAGCATTTATGCACAAACGGATATTTTGGAGAAGATACCACCATGCGTTGGTATATGTCTTGCATGTGGAGTAAGAAAGTAAATAAATATTATATTTCTTTTATGCCCTTCCATTATTTTCTTTTCCCTGAAATTAATTTCAATCATTCAAATCTAAGATCAATGGACTAAAATATTTCTTACCCTTCTTATTTATGTTGTCCTTTATATTTGATGATAATCCATTTTATCAAGTGTGGTCATTTAATGGCTACTATTAATAAGTTAATATGAATTTAATATATCTAATTTTATTTAGTTTTTTGTTACAATAAAAAAATGTGTTTGTTACAATAAAAAATGTGTTTTTATATCCGTCAGTGATCCAAATTGATATATACTAGTATTAAACACCCCCCGCGTTGCGGCGGGGGCGAGCACTAATGCCACACTATTATCAGCGACCACCGACACTGAAGTTGCGGTGTTAATGCGAAGAAATTTAACCGAAACGTAAAACATAGAATATAATAACCAAGTTGATTTAGGACTCGCGCGTTACGATGAAGCCGCGTCTATTTTTTCCCGTTTGATAGGTTCATCGTAATCTATATATAATATATATTATTACCACTATACAAACCATAATGCATACATTACAACAACCATTGCATCAATATGTTGCAAATTATATTTATACAAGATTTTGGCTAAATTAATTAGATTATTATAAATAATTGTAATTTACAAATAAAACAACACAACTTTGAATGAATCAAACCGATTGAATATGGTAAGATAATGAAACCATTATTTGATTAGGGTACAACCACTTAAGCACAATTTACAACCATACATGCATACAAAACATATTGAATTTGGTAAGGTAATGAAACCATTATTATTTTATTAAGGTACAACCACTTAAGCACAACTTACAACCTATATTTGACTAAGGTACAACCACTTAAGCACATGTTACAACCAATGATGTTGTGATTAAGTTGTAAAATTATTAAAGTATTTGGGTTAAAAGTAAAATAATAATTAAAGACAAAATAAATTTTAAAGACAAAAAAAAAAAAAAAAATCAAGTGGGTACAACCATTTTTGCTAAAATTACAACTAATAATGCAACAAAATGTTATAAATTAATATATAGTTAATATATACATACATATATATATATATATTAAAATAAGATTAAGATGCTTGCAAATTTTGGTTAAATAAGACATTTAAATAGCCAATGAGGTGGTGGTGGAGTGGTATGGGAGAGGCTTGATATTCTAAGGAACCCAAGTTCGATTCCTGGTCTCCCCATTATTTTTTTCGGCACTTGGTGATGATGAGAGACTAGACGAGTAGGCGAAGATCTCTAGTTCGATCCTTGAACTGAGTGTGTTTTATCTCACCGCACTGTCGTGCATTCGGGCAAGTGTTCATGGGTTTCGGCCCTAGGTAAGAATTTTCCTCGTTTCGGAGACGAGTGTATCCTGATGTGCTGAATTTCGCCAGTAGCCAATTTGAAAGATTCTTTCACCGTTAAAAAAAACAAAGTTCAATAAGACTTGGAGTCGATATGATGAGAGGTAGTTAATTGGTTGGTGGGTTTAATCTGAGTTTTATTCCTACAATCACGCAAAAAGCTTATTATGACTTTAATTGAAGACAATTATTCTATACACCTGTTCATTATTTCTCTTTTAATAATAACTAGTATTAATCACCCCCGCGTTGCGGCGGTAGCGAACACCAATGGCACACTACTACCAGCGGCCACTAACACTAAAGTTGCGGCGTGTTAATACGAAGAAGTTAAACCAAAACGTAAAACATATAAAAAATAACTAAGTCAATCTAGGACCCCGAGCGTTAAGATGAACCTGTCAAACGAGAAAAAATAGACGGCCTAAAACGTTTAACCACACACGCACGTTGCGCCGTGTTTAAGCAACATGTACAACTTATAAATACGCACACTTGGCAACATTTACAACTTATAAATGCACACTTTTTGCTAAATAATAGTATATAAATAAATTAATTAGCATAAAAAATCACTAAAGCTACATATACAACTTATAAATGCACAAATATGTTTCAAAATAATAGTATATAAATTCTTGATTAAACACCTTTTCATTATTTCTCTTTTAATAATATTTCTTGATTAAAATTAAGTCATGTTTATAAATCTATCAATATTATTCTGTTTGTAAAAATATCGTGTTGAAGAGTTGATTATTATTATTAGGTTTAGTTTTGATCTATATTATAAACTAGGTTAGAACCTCGTGTATTACACGGATTGCATAAATTTAATTTTATGTGGTAAATAATAAAAAAGATGTACCTTTTAAAAAAAACTCGTATATTGCACATGTTGAATAAAATATAATGTTATATGTTAACACAAATAGTCATCAAGATTTATATTTTAAAAATAAAAATTGATGCACTATTTACTTATTATAACATTTTGCTTTTTTTTATTTATTATTAGGTGAAAAACACATATATTACATGTTGTTGAATCTCGTTTTTATTATACATTCAAATTCAAATTATGAGATACAATTATTTTAGTTAGTTTTATGCACCTTTATGCTTATTTGTTTATTTCATTCATCATACACTCATCTTAAATTTATATTCAAAAGAGTTTACGGTACAAAAGGTGGAGATCAATCCCCACGTTTTTATATGTTTCATCATTTTTTTAATTATACCGTAAAATCAAGAATTTAATTCTCTTTGAATGAAGTATAGTTTTTTTTTTCAAATTATTATTATTATTATTATTATTATTATTATTTACTTGATTGTAATAAAAATAAATGTTTATATTCTTATATATTTTTTTTAAATTATTATATTATTATTATTATTATTATTATTTAATATGATCATAATAAAAACAAACGTTTATCCTTATCTAAATATTTATTCTTATCTAATATTTTGTTTAAAATTATTATTATTTAATATGAGAGATAAATGGAAAAATAAGGTGAGAAAGCACCAGAAAGTAACATGTGTCCAAAAATGATTTTCATTTATTAGTATAGGAAGATAAATAAATATATATATTCTGTATCCTTCTATGAAGAAAAAAAGTTTCAACCGGTTTTCATGACAGGATTCAAGGTTACTAGAAAGGATTAATTGTTTCAATATATATTAAATTAGTATTAAATCGTTATCGTGTTGTGACGGGATGTAAAACCATGTCAAATACCACCAATACCACATCACCGCTAACGACCACCAATACTGAAGTTGTGGTGTGTTAATGGAAAGAAATTAGACTGTAAAACACAAAAAAAAAAGAATAACTAAATTGATCTAGGACCCACGCGTTGCGACGAATTAGTCAAACCGAAAAAATAAACGACATAAAAATGTTGAACTGCACACGCATGTTTCGCCATGTTAACTCACAAAATTTAGAACGAAATGTAAAAATGTTGAACCACAAACGCACGTTACGCCGTGTTAACTCGCAAAATTTAGAACGAAACATAAAACAAAAAAATTGCGAAAGTTGAAAAGTATATGGGACCAAAGTTGAAATAAGAAAAGTTGTAAGGTTAAATTGTAAAAGGTGAAAAGTTTTGAGTTAAAAGTAAAAAAATCATTTTTAATGAAATACCCTCTAAGCATTAGTTAAAACACCTCTTTGCACAAAAATATTGTGAATTTATAGTATGTTTAAAAGTAAAAGAATCAATTTTTTTTTGAAAAATTCCCTAAGCATTAGTTACAATACATCTATACACAAAAATGTTGTAAACTAGGTTTTGCCCGCCCGCGTTGCGGGGCATTAAGCCGAATATTTCTTTCTCATAGCATGTACGTCTGTGTTTTAGTTACTTTTACATACTACTCATAACACGATCTCAAAAAAAAATTACATTGAGTAAACAAAGTAAAACAAAATACTACCATACTTTTGCTAAAAAAACTAAAACGATGGAAAACTACCGCTTGGCATGACGAATAAAAATTAAATCGAGCCAACCAATTAAAACAAAACACTACCATAGTCTTCTAAAAAAAATATTAAAACGAATTTTATAATGGGGACAAAATCGTAAATAAACCCAAAAAAAATCATCTCGAAATTTAAATCAACTTAAGTTTATATCGACAAGTAAATAAAAATAAAGACGTAAAACTCGATTAAAAAATATTTAGAAAGTTAAGGGGTTGTAAGAGTGAATACTGAAAATTAAAGGGTAAAAGTAAAAAAGAAAAAAAAAACCAAGAAAAAGAAAGAAAGAAAAAGAAAAAAAATGACAACACCACTGTAGCAAAGTGGTGTTGTCATTTTAGTTACTTTTATATACTACTCATAACACGATCTAAAAAAAATACATTGAGTAAATAAAGTAAAACAAAATACTACCATACTTTTGCTAAAAAAACTAAAACGATGGAAAAACTACCGCTTGGCATGACGAATAAAAATTAAATCGAGCCAACCAATTAAAAAAAAACACTACCATAGTCTTCTAAAAAAAAATATTAAAACGAATTTTATACTGGGACAAAATCGTAAATAAACACAAAAAAATCATGTCGAACTGTAAATCAACTTAAGTTTATATCGACAAGTAAATAAAAATAAAGACGTAAAACTCGATTAAAAAGTATTTAGAAAGTTAATGGGTTGTAAGAGTGAATGCTGAAAATTAAAGGGTAAAAGTAAAAAAGAAAAAAAAAAACTAAGAAAAAGAAAGAAAAAGCAAAAAAAAGAAAAAAAAAATGACAACACCACTGTAGCAAAGTGATGTTTTCATTTGATATATATAATAATTTATAGTATGTGAATAAACAATCCTATTAAGATAACACTTGTGTGGTTAATTTGAGAAAAAGGAAAAGCTTACTGAAGTTTAGAAACTTCAAGTATACCGTTGCGATGACCTATTTTATTATAAGTCTCGATAAAAAAATTGAAACTGATTTATGAGTGGTAATGTACAAGTAATCGAAGTATTAACATACATGTTCTCATACAGTTTTTTTAAAACTTTTTTGTCTAGTTGTGAGTGGTAATGTGCAAGTAATTAAAGCCTAAACGTACATATTATCAAATCTACCTCACATTTATTTTTCATTTCTTTTTTTTTTTTTTATAAATTGACATCATTTACCCTTTTCATTATTTTAAGGATATAGTATAATGTTGTAACACCCCAAATCCTAAATTTAACTAATTACGTTAATTGTAGAAATTTTTGTATCAAATAAATTATTAGAGATAATTAACCTAGTTAATACAATAAGGGGTTACCTTTTAATAATAAGGTTAAGAAAGTCCAAGCAAGGAAAATACACAAATAAAACATGAGGGGTTGAAATTGAGCACTTTAGAATGTAGATAAATTAAAAGATGAAAATTTTGTACAAACCTAGTAGTTGGGTTGGGTGTGTGTGGACTAGGGCTGGCAATTTTACACGATACACGAATACACGACACGAACCTACACGACCTTAACATGTATCGTGTATGACCTTAACAGGTATCGTGTACTAAACAGGTAGACACGAAACAACCTGTTACTTTTCGTGTCGTGTTCATGTATAGCGTTTCGTGTTTTCGTGTCTTATCGTGTCTGTTCGTGTATAGCGTTAATACATGTTAACACTTAACATCGAGTGGGTAAGATACCTGTTTACCTGTTAGATACCCGTTAAGATACCTGTTTACCTGTTAGATACCCGTTAGTACATGTTAATACCTGTTAGATAGTTAGATACCCGTTAATACCTGTTTACCTGTTAGATACCCGTTAATACATGATTATTCTAGTGTTCGTTAACAGGTATTAACAGGTAATTTTCGTGTTTTCGTGTCGTGTTCGTGTTTGAAAAAAAGGACACGATAAGTTATCGTGTCGTGTTCATGTATGGGATTTCGTGTATCGTGTCTTATCGTGTACGGGTATACACGATATACCGTTAAGATACCTGTTTACCTGTTAGATACCCGTTAGTAAAAAAGGAGGAAGACTCAAATTGGTGCATTTTGTTCAAATTGAGGAATTTCGGCCATAATCTCATACATAAACTCGAATTCTTGATCATTTAGACTTGCTAATCATAAGGTGACTTGTAGAATTCTATTTGATAAAGATTTGTATGATGAAGAACTTTGAAAGCACCAATCTTGGATGGATTTTGGCAATATGATATAACTTGACGTAGGAAATTAGTTTGGAATCACTATATGTATGAACATGTATGTAGAAATTGTGTAATTGGTTATTTTAAGTGGAAATCATTATGTAGGTTGAAGTGGGTTTTGACATCATCATGAATTTAGAGCCTTTTTGGTTAAAAATTGTTGATGTTAGTCTAATAACATGAAATTATGACGATGGAATATTGTTGAGTTAAATGGAACATGAAAATTAGTAGGAATGTGCTAATATGTTAGTAAGATAGACAATTTTGAAGAATGTTAAATGAATGATCACCAAGTTTCGATGAAATGCCTAATGTCACTAAATGATGAAGTGTTGCACAAAGCTTTACCAAACATGAATTTTTGTGTGTACATGTGTTTTGATGAAAATAATGCAAATTTGTGATAAGATAGTGATTGATGAAGGTGCGGTTATAAATAAGAAGTCCTCAAGTGTAGGTGTGAAAGAAGAAGATTCAAGCAACCTAAGGAGACAAGAAACTCAAGATCTAGGTAAGTTCTTCTAGCTTAGGGGAGGGGGGTGGTCACTAGTGACCATTTTTCCATCACTCACAATATCCAATCATGTTTCGCCATGTCAGCAACCATTTTTCCATCACTCACAACCTTTTTAGTGGGGGTGGTCATCACTCACCACCGCACCCAACAATTTCCCCCCAACCAACAATTACACTCACAAAAAAAATAAAACCATCACGCGTTGAAAATATCACGAAATCGGATTGCGTTATCCTATAACGCGTTGAACTTTTGTTGTGGGGGTGGGTTCAACGCGTGATACAATTGTATCACGGTAAATAACGGGAGTGCCCCGTGTGCCCTTACACATAATTTAAAATTGTAGTTTTAAAGGTGTCATTTGTGTCTTGGAACAAGTGGTATGGAAGGTATGTAGTTGACCCGTTGAAACGGGTCGGTTTGTGTAAGTGTTGGAATAGTTGAAAACCAAGATGAAATCTAGGGATTTTCATTGTATTATATTCATTAAACATTTTGTATGTCTGGAAAGTTAAATATGGAAAGGATGAATTGGAAGAAAAAAAGAAAGAAAGAATGTTACGAATGCATTAGTAAGTGTAAGGGATGTGTAGTTGGGTGAAAATCATTTACCACTAGTACGATGAAGTAGAAGGAAACTTGTTTTTTGGAAATGATTGTTACTAACTTATGTTGGACATCTTGTAGGTAAATCATTCGCTTAGGGTGAAGTCAAGCCTTTGGACGAATACACACGCGATTCCTTTTGATGTGTAGTCTCTTAACAAGTCAAAATGTGTTTTTGAATGTGTATGGGTCTAAACACATTGTTGATGTAAAGTTTTTAAATCTTTAACATATACTTTGCAAACAAGTTATGGTATGTAGAAGCATGTATGCTTCAAGACTATGTTTTGGATATGTGTAAGGAAAGCTCTTTTAGTTGTATGCATAAGCCCATGGCTTTATAGCCTAGTGGTATCTTGGTGGTGGGATAAGGATTTGGGACCAATAGGTCCTGGGTTCGATTCCCACAAGTGGGGTTTTCCCATATTTATTGGGTTTCCTCCTGAATTGGTGTGGCATTATGCCTAGTGGAGATGGATATGATCGGGTGGTTCCTCTGGTGGCACGATGATACTCCATTGGTCCGTCAGTGATCCAAATTTGCCGTTCAAAAAAAAAGTTGTATGCATAAATGTATTTTTCCAAAATTTGAATTCGGACCTATTTTTTTAAATACAAAAAAGAAGGGATTTGACCTTTCCAAAAGTTTCGGCGTCCCAAATGCTTTATAATACTCAAAAGATACCATTGTGACGGATTTTTTTATCAACATTTTGATTAAAGTTTTACCATGTCGAACTAAACTGATATCGTCTGAATAACTTCGATAGCGTTATAGGGTAGTTTCATATATCGTAATCAATAGCGAGTGTCTGTACCGCGACGAACCAAACTGATATTGTCCTAACAATAACAGTACTATCAGAATTGTTAATGATAATCGTTTTATGGTTTTCTTTCTATTATAAGTTTTAAGATACGACGTTTTATAAAATTTCGTAACTGAGTATTGAGTGGCAATGTAAAAGTAATCAAAGGACAAACGTGCATGTTATCAAAGCTACCTCACATTTAGTTTTAACATATAAACCGATGTCATTTACCAATTTTCAATATTCTAATAATATGGAGTGATGCTTAATAAAATTCTGAATATACCGTTACGACGTACTTATTTTTATCTGCATTTCAACAAAAATTTTGTTCAAAATCGGACGAGTCAAATATAATTGATTTTTTTATTCTTTACTATGATTGACTATCAAAGCCAAGCATGCCGTAAATCAAATCAATCACAATATTTAATTTAGTTAAATCTATAATTTAGTTATCTATTCCTTAAATTTTGTTGTACCTTGTATTATAAATTAAAAGGGATGCAAAGTTTATTTTGTGGTGAAAATTATGGCTCCATTTGAAGTAATATAAATTACATATGTTTCTATGTATGGTTTGTATAATATTTTGATTCGTTTTGTATCGTTTTACCATTGGTTTTGTATATTATTGTGTCTTGTGTGCTTCGTAGGGCCCCGGAAGTGAAAACGAGCTAAAACGTTAAAGAAACGAGCACACAGAAGAAGGTTTGGGCTTAGTGAAGGATTCTCATGGAATGGAAATGGATATTTATGAAGATGAGATGATAGAGAACTTACGAATCCGTAGACAGAAATGGTGAAGAAAACGAAGTTGAAACGAAGAAGTTATGACAAAAATAGTTTTCCGCGTAATGATGCTCGTCACGCGGCGTGACGGGGAACCCATATACAGGTCGCATGACGCGAGGCGGTACCTGATCGGCGCGGAAAACTTCGTCTTTAACCCTATTTAAGCCCACAATTAACCCTAATACGAAACACACTTATCCTAGATGAATTTTAGAGGTTCCATAGGTGATTTTGGGTGAAAGAAGGTGTCGGGATCGATTTTGACCTTGTGGGTTCGTGATTTTCACTCTAGCAAACACTTAGTTCGTTATTTATTTTTAACTTAGTGTTTTTGGTACATTTGGACATGTTTTGTTTTATTTTGATGAACTTGCTACTGTTCTTGATTATGATTCTTGGCTAGAAACCTTAAACACGACCTAGGAAAGATGATTACATGTTAAAGATTGGGTTTTTATTGGTTTTGATTAATGTTTATGGATAATTATTAAAGTAAAAACTAGATTTATTTGATTCGGGGTATACGCGTATCTATTCTTTCTTGATTACATGTTTATTACTTCACATGCTCGTTGTTGAATGTCGTTCATTTATAGGTTCATGTTAGATCATCGACTTTGTGTTTTTGATTAGTTTATCGTTTGCTAGACGTAGTATCCATAGACGTTATACTCGTGAATCAAGTAGGTCTAGGTGTTCAACTAATCTTAGTATCCGTGAGGTGTGAGATTATCAGTTTGTCTAGGTTGTTAGATTGCTAAGGTTAGGTACTTTGTGAGATGACCGCTTTAATTTCCCTTTCAATTCTTGCTTAACAAGTCGAATCAGGTTATCATAGTTACCCTAGACTTTCGTGCTATGAGGTACATTTTCACTTAGGGTACTTTATCAATATAATTGGAAAGTCCGTGAGAGATTCCATTAAACCCGGTACTTTAACATATTATAAGGGTTCCATAGGTTTAGTACTTTAAGGTCCCAATTCCAAAACATTGTCATACCAATAGAAAACCAATCAATAACGTGTAGGATTCCAAACTAGGTAGTGTCCATACCATCATCTGAAGCAATCTAAAGTCTCAGTCTGTGTTTTAGTTTGGTTATTAATTAGTTTTGTAAGGACCGTTTCGGGTCTTCGAAAGCTGCAACCGGTCACAATGTCTCCATATCTCGTGCGGAATCCAAGTATGAAGATGACATGCACAAGAACAAGCTAATTAAACTGGTTTCTATTGATTATTTGAAGTTACAGAACCACGAAACCAAATGGACAGAGTTTCCCCTCTCAAGTCCACAGTGTTACAAATGAGAAGACCTAACCCCCTATTTATAGGCATGCCCCTCTCGCATGAACCATCTGGGACGAGAGTGACTTTCGTACGAGTGGCGCCCTGGGACGAATGAGATGTCCATTCGTATGAACTGCACATTCGTACAAATAAGCATTTACACTACAAACTTGTCTTGTCTTGTCTATCATACAATCCTATACAATCAACTACGACTCGATACATTGACAATTATAGATATGATTGACCGAGGTAATAGACATAATGCACTTACAGACTCCCCCTTGGATATTGTCGTAGTAAATTTTCATCGTAGCCATTTGACACTGGTAATCAAGCTCCCCCTATCAATCAACTTCCTATAAGATCTCATTATCATATTTGACTTTTAAGTAGGATTATCTTCATTAACCCTCACAGATAATCAAGTTCAAATTAATGACCTTGAATATCCAATTATCTACCAAGTCCAAATTAATGACCTTGGAGACAATTATCAAACAATTTTTTAAAATTTTCATTTTCAAAAATTTCAAGTTTCAAATTAATGAACTTGTTATTTCAAGACATGATCAGCATATTCAGATTTTGAAAATTCAGCTTTCCAACATCGGTAGTCAAAACATTAAGTGAAATACAATCTTTTTGAATTTTACAAACTTTATGCTAAAACAAACCTAAAATCTTTTTGAGATTTTATCTATAATGAAACAACAACATATTTACAGACATATTTTTGGTGAGTTATGTTAGAGGATCATATATCAGTTTTTGACAAATCACATGCACCGTTGATCTATATAAACTATAAGTTTTAAACAATTCACTTAGATTGTCAGTATACTGATTCACTTAAATTTTCACATAAACTTCAATTAATTCAAGATATACAAGATTAATGTTTTAGGAACTAACTTAATCGCGCGTCCCACTTCAGAATATACTCCCGTATCAATATTCCATGGATTCAGTCTTACAGGTGAATATACCTAAATGACATATGTCTCTAGGTTAGTGCGAGGCCTTGAAAGCTCAGGTTAGAACTACCGTTCAGACAAAGAGATGATGGCTCGACTTAAGGTATGTTCCACTTAGGAATCTTTTGAATAACTGCACTTGATATATATCTTTCGATATTCTCATTTTTATGCAGTTTTCGGGTTTAAGCGCGAAAGCATTATACGAGGTCTAGGCCATTGCTGATGCAAAATCAGAAGACCAAGTATAATACCCCAGATATTAATAAGTATAAAGACCTAATATCTCAGAATCAGGCAATCTCTCAAACGAAATTTCGGAGTACTTAGTACATATATCCGAGAGATGTTCCCCACGAATTAAGAAAGTTTTTGATTTAGGTTTATATCTCGAAATCAATTTACTGCTTGTGTAAAAACCTACTGGCATATCATCAGTGAGACCGTTTATCACTTTTTCACTTTCCATTTCTTTAGTATGTTGTGACCGTCTACTGATGTACTATCATTTTCTCTTTTTACACAAAACTCTTTTTCTTTTTCATTGTTTTTGATATTTTCAAATTTTTAAATGTTTTTGAATTTTTCAAATACTATATACTCCTCCTAAAATTCTAAAATATTTGACAAACCGATGTAGATAGTTTTATCTCGCCATCCATTTCAGCTTCATATTCAGTAGATTGATTATTTTTTACACCCCTCATGATCACAAAACATTGATATTTTACATTTTGAAACCATTTTAAATTATTGGTTTATCATGTTTTGTTTGTTTAGCCGTGAGGGTTCGGCGTATTCCTTTTAAATTTTCAAAACTTTAAATATTTCAATTAAAACCAAACACTTGCTGCTTTCAGACACAAGATTTCTCCTCATGTGCCAGGCTGTTCCGTTGACGATGTTGAACGTTTATTGTCCTCCAGAACACCTGCACAAACATCAACTCAATTACTTGAATAATGCAACCCAGGTCTGCTTGACCTTGGGTATTTTGACACAATAAGATTCATTCAGTTTCAGAAAGTCTTTTTCATTTTTCACAAAAAAATTCTTGTTTATTGACTTCAACCTTCTTGGTTGAATCAAGTTTCCTCCTTTCATCAACATAAGTAACTTTCTGTTTCACCACCTAAGTTTGTCCATTTGAAACATTCTTTAAATAAATCCTTGAGTCACTTTGAATGTTTCTTTTTGACGATTCATCCTTTTGTTTCCAAATTTGTTTTGGTTCAAACTTGGGTGTCTTCTGTTTATCAACTTCTAATTGCTTTTTCTCAACATAAACATGCTTCAGATTTTGTGGACATTTTCGACCGATGTGTCTAACTTGTTTACATTTAAAACATGTTTTCTTTAAAACATCCTTAGCCTGTTGCTATTGCTTCTTTCGAGCATAGAATTCCTCATTAGTTTGTCGACTAAATTTGGATTCTTTTTCTTTTTCTGAACTTGTTCCATGAACAAAGTTCATATTTTTTCTGAAAATTTGACTTTTCAAAACTTTTCCTTTGATTTTTCTTCTTTTTATAACCTAAACCAGCTCATTTATTTTTCTTTTCATAATGAGGTTTGTTATAAAAAGATTTTTCTCCTCTCAACTTCCTTGCTTTACGTACAAGATTTTCAACTTCAGAAAACTCAATTTCCACCAATTTGAACACTTTTTCGATATTTTCCACAATAACATTTTGAATCGAAAATTCAATATCTGAAAATAATTTATCAGATCCAACCATTTGATATGCCAACATTATTGGATCATCATTCGTTTTTGAATCAAATTTTGAATTTTCAAATAATTCTTGTGAAAACTTTCTTCATCTTCAATCTGTGATTCGGAATCATCATTTTTGGTGGAATCATTTTCATTTTCTCCATCAAAAACCTTTTTCAACCACATTTTTTACCAAATCTGATTCACCAACATCAGGTTTGGTATAAGTCACATCAATATCATCAGGAAGCTGATCAACATCATTTGAAATATATTTTAATTTGATATTCAGCGTCTGTTCCACCTTCTCGTCATTACAATAAAAATAATTTCCATTCATCGGAGGTGGAACCTGATGATACTGTGACCCTTTGCCCTTTTTAATATTTTTCTTCTCAGATTCATTCTCTTCCGCTGAAATGTTAAAAATACGTTCAAGAATGTATGAAGAAGCATGATAACTCAATAATTTCTTATTTTTCTTATCTGTTTCAGCAAATTCAAGTTTCAACAAGGCAATTTGACCAAGATAGAAATTTACTGTCTTTTGTTTATCCTTATAATTGGCTTCAAGATATCTTGTTGTTTCAGCATATTTTATGTTTTTATCAACAAGTTGTTTAGTTTCACTTTTCATCTTATCATACGCTTCTTTCATCTTCAAATAATCAAATTTCAGCACATCATTGTGTCTTGGCAATTCTTGAATATTTTTGTCCTTTTGAACACAGTCATTGCATTTTTCAGAACACTTTTGTTTCAACATTTCATTTTCGTTTTCAAATTCATTGCATTTTTGTGTCAAACTCTCTTCCTTTTGTTTCAAAACCTTTTCTTTTTCAAGAATTTCTTTGCATTTTCGTATCAGAAACAGTTCTTTTTTCTCAAACTCTGAATGAGTTTGATTTAAAAACTCTTCAAATTCAACTGCTTCTTTGCATTTTTGTGCAAGAAATTCCTCTTTTTCAGCAACCTCAATATAAGTTTTGTTAAAAAAATCTTCTTTTTTCTCAAGAATTGTGTGTTTTTTGTTTGAAAAACTCTTCTTTTTCTGCATAGAATTCACATGGTATAATATCAAACTTACTCTTGGTTTCACCATTTTTACCATCATCATCAACGATCTGAGCTGCCATCGCCTGATCTTCTTTCATCACCTTTTCTTTCTCTCTCTCTCTCTCTCTCTTCCCTGCTGATTCCAATGCTGTTGAACATACCTACAAAATGATTATTAACTTCATCAGCTAAGGAAATATTAGAATTTTCAGAAACTTCATCAAAACAAACTTCTTCTTCAACTGTCTGTTCATCGTCTTCACGAACTTCAGCAAGCATTGCTCATCCATCAGTTTAAGAAAACATGTTATTCCAGTTAAAACCTTCATCTTCGTGTATGACGACTAGTGCTTTATTTTTCGATTTTGACGATCCAGCTTCAATCTGTGGCTTATCCTGTTTGTGATATATACCTTGCTTGTAGTAATCGCTGAAAGGATTGATGTTGTCTTGATTTTCTTGATATGTGCACTCTCTTTTAAAATGTCCTCTCCTTTTGCATCTGAAACAAGTTACTTTTGACTTGTCAAAACCCAGTTTAGAATTTGATACAAACCCGCACTGTCTTCCTGTAATCTCAACAAATATCCGAGCTCGTCTCATAATACTTGCCATATTCCACATGATGTCCATCAGTTCTATTTCTTCTGGATCTATCAGGTCATAGTATACTTTTGTTATATTACAGTTTTCGATTTTTCTAGCTATAAGACTGTCACACCCCGATATTTACAGCTCAGCCCGGTGGGGAGTACCGTGACGTAAGATTGGTATCATCATAATCAATCATACACAGAATAGCACAGCGGAAGTCTTGGAATATAAAATATTATTACAAACACCAATATCTAAAAATATCAAAGTATTTAGTACAGACAAGCTTGTAATAATCCACAGGCAGATCA
Source organism: Helianthus tuberosus (assembly GCA_030545235.1). Taxonomy (NCBI): domain Eukaryota; kingdom Viridiplantae; phylum Streptophyta; class Magnoliopsida; order Asterales; family Asteraceae; genus Helianthus; species Helianthus tuberosus. The sequence continues at coordinate 114,920,229 of CM060399.1, forward strand.
TTAAAACAAAAGATATTTATCAGACTAATGACATATGCGAAGGAGTTGCAAATTCCTCGTCTAACAATTTCGAGCAGCTTCCAGCCTATTTACGTATTTGTACCTCAGTTTTCACTGGTAAATACAATCAACCGACACATTTGAAAATGTTTATGAAAATTGTTTAAGTGTATAAGGCACGAAAATCTTTTATACTTGGGACAAACTATATCTCATGTTATCAGTTTTACATAACTTGCTCTACATACGGGGCCCAGTACTATGTCGGTTCATGATTAAACGACACACCACTTATTCCCTTATTGGGAAACCCATATTGGGTACAAAATTATATAATAAACCATGTCGCATCTGTCGGGTGTATGCCTACACCCCGTGCTTAGGTCGTGGCCATTTTCAATTAATGAATCAAGGATATCCAAGACACGGTCGCATTAACCCCCAATGTTTCAGTCAAGCAATACGAATTAAAACATGTTACTTGAATTTCCCGACTTATTGGTCTTCAAATCCCATACCTGACCATGCGGTAATTATATTACCGTATCCCAAGCCCGTATAAGGGAAAATAGGTTAAGAGTATTTACCTGAGCTAGCTCCTGTCTTAAAATGCAAGATTTATGATAACTCAGCCGTATTCAATTAAGTAAGCGTAGGTACAATTTACCGGAAGACTCTATTCTGGAATGATGGTATAATAACCAATTTTAGAATGCTAACGGGTCTTATTTAGGTCATAGACCTAGACCGGCTAACTTAAAGTATTAAAAACGGTACGATACGCTAGATTAAGCGATGACCGGAATAAAATGCAATTTAGACCCAACAAGTACGAAGGCTTGTATAATATGGGTAAACTAAATACATTCTAGATTTTGAAGTAAAAATGATAAGGTTTGATCCGTTTCGGCTAATTTATGCAAACTAGTTACATAAACCGTACCGAACGCGTATATGCATAACGGGTTACCGGATGAGTCATGTACAAGTTCCATGAGTTATCATGCTTTAAATATGTTATGATATCAGTAGGATATCAACAATTATGCCCAAAAAGATTTTTAAACTAAATTAAGTCCCGTAAGGGCATTTTGATATTTATAAAAGAGGTTTAATAGTAAACTGATGTTCTGGTCTAAAACATTCTGTAAAAACATTTATTTTATGATGTTAAATCAGTAAGATATGATACATATGCGTGGTTTACCATTTATGGCCAAACTATGCCCCGTAGGGGCATTTTGGTCATTTCACATATGTTTTTAAGGACAAATTTGGAAGTCTGAGTTCATGACTCATACCTATTGTAAAAGTATTAAAATTTATCTATAAATTCAGTAGGTAATAAGTCTTAGGTGTTAATTATAGTTTTTAAACCATACTACGCACCTAATTAGCGTAAAAATCGATGATTCACGATATTTGCGATGTTTATGTGATTCTGAGATTTTGACCAGCCTTGTATGCTTAAAATATTTTATTTTAAATATTAAATCAGTAGAAAAAGGTTTGGCATGTTAATCATATGTAAAACACATTTTATTAGCAAAGAGGGCATTATCGTCAATTATGGAATTTATACGAGAACTCAAAGATATGTTCAGTATATAATCTGGCCCAACATTCCAAAAATCCCTAAAAATAATATCATAACAGTAGGTAATGAGTTTGGTGGCAAAATTTAGGTTTAAACATGATTTATGCACAAAAGCGTAATTTAATTAATAAAAAGTTCAATTTTACAATATCTTGCATAACATTGTTTTGAGACCAGAAATTTATGTCAAATTAATTTAGACATGTTTATATATCAGTAACTAAGTTATTTATATGACCATATATTCAAAAATCTCACTTTTAAGCTATAAGGGCATAATAGTCAAAATTAAGCATAATAACGGAAACAAACAATTAACTCAGATTTCTAGTATGATCGTATAATATAACCTTATAGGTTTATGCTACATTAAATTACGATCATAACAGAACCTAAAATCAGTAGTAAACTAATTTAATTCGGTTCATAATCGAAAGTCAACGCAGAAGTCAAACTTCGCGACTTTCGGTTGCGAACCGACCCTAAAACTGGAATTGACGAGCCGAACATGTCTACACATGTTCTAATAATTATTACCAAGTTGTTTAAATGATAAAACGTATTTTAGAATGCTTCGAAACATATATCGCAATTATTTCAAAAACTGCCCCGTTGACTTTTTAAAACAATATTACGTTGACTCGTCAATTGACCAAGCAAACGTGATTATTAGGAGGTTCCCTTTTGAGGGTTTAACACCTACCTAATTACGATCACGTAGCCATGTTCGTTGCGAACAATGGCTTGACCGTTTAAGGTCTAACTAAAAGTCAAAGCGTTTATCGTAAACGCTTGACTTTTCGGCTTTAAGAGCCAAATAAAATAACTAGCCATGAAAGGATCACTTACAAGTGGTCCTAGGGACTGAATGGAACTCAATGGTATGCTCCTAATGCTTAGGAGCTCCCTCAAGAGATAGAAAGAAGAAATGGTGCAAGTGAACTAATGAGTTCTAAGGCCTTTATATAGTTTTCAAGAATTGCGAGGATCGTGCCAAGTGTTTAGGGCTATCATAAGATCATTACATGTGTAATACTGTAGGATCGTGTACGGACCCTAAATGAGTCGATCAGAGGCATTCTACACAATATGAAAGGCGGAAACAGACATATTGTGTGATTCAGCAAGATATTCACTTATAACTGTCTTTTGATTGATATCTGAGCAATTACAGATCTGTAGACACTTCGACAGAGCTTCGCCGTCGGAAAACCTCAACCTAATTCCGTTCCAAATGACAACACCTAGACACCTATTTATAGGACATCTAATTCCGTTTGAAATATTCTCAAACGATATTACATTTCATGTGAAATTAAGACTCAAACGGAATTACATGTTAATTCCGTACGAAATTACATATGACATCTTCAAGCGGAATTAAGCTGTTCAAACGGAATTAACCTCAGTCTTGATTTCTCGATCTTCATGCCCTGAGCAATGCAAGACTCGATACAAGACGAAGTCGACAGACGCATGCACCAACAGACTCCCCCTCGAATGTTGACGAGTCTTAAGTGTCGAGTCTTCAACGTCTTCAGTCTTTATCAGTCTGATCAATCTTTCTGAAGTATCTGGACACGGTAAAACTTTCTTCAATCTTCTATTTACTCTTTCCTCAGCATCAACATACTCCCCTCTCAACATGCTTTTACAGGATCAGGATCATGACCTGGCTCTATTCTCAGTTTCAGAATCTAGGCTATCCTACACATCCTCTACCTCACAATAAATTTCACAAACTTAACATTTGACAAATTTAAACTCTTGATTATCAATTGTATACACAAAACAATAAATGATTTTACAATGTTAATCTCTGATGAACCACTTGTATGAAAAACATTTTAAAATCTTTTCTTGTTTCAAACAGACTCCCCCTCACACTTTGTCATCATGTTTAGCACTTGGAATTTTTAAAATCAGCTCTCCAACATCAGTTGTCGAAAATCTTTTTGAATTTTTCAAAATTTATGCTAAAACACACTAAAAATCTTTTTGGATTTCGAATAAAACGAAATGCAGTAAAGAAATATTTACAGACAATATATTTGTGAGTTTGTGTAGGAGGATCATATCAGTTTTTGAGACAAATCACCAACACCGTTAAGCTTTAAACATTTTAAGTTCTGAACGATTCACTTAGATTGTCAGTATACTGATCGACTTAAATTCTCACACAAAGTTCAACTGTTTCGAGGTACGAGATTCATATTTTAAGCACTTGAACTTATTCGCGTGTCCCACCTCAGAATATACTCATGTATCCAGATCCCAATATTCAGTCTTACAGGTGAGTATACCACAGATGATATCTGTAAGGGTTAAAATGCGAGGGCCGTGAGAGCTCAGGTCAGAACTTCCGTTCAGCAGAGAGAAGACGACTTCGACTTTTGGTGTGTCCCCTTTGGAGGATCTTTTGTTTCAACAGCACATGATTAGCATTTTTCAATGTTTCTTCATTTTTTGTACTGAGGGCGGCACTATATTTCAAGCAAGCAGAAAGTATTATACGGGGACTAGGCCATTGCTTCCGCAAAATCAGAAGTCCCGGGATAATACCCCCATATATCACTGAGTATAAAGACCTAGTATCTCAGAAAGAGGGACCTTTCAAACAAGATTTCGGGGGTTACCCATATATCCAAGAAATGTTCCCCACGAGATAAGCAAGTTTGAAATTTAGGTTTATATCTCGTCACAATTTACTAAATGTGCAAAAACCTACTGGCACATCATCAGTGAGACTGTTTATCACATTTTTCTTTCCATTTCTTTAGCATGATGTGATTGTCCACTGATGTACTATCATTTCCTCTTTATCACAACAAAACTCATTTTTGCTTTTATCATGTTTTTGCCTTTTTCAAATTTTCAAATGTTTTTGGATTTTCTGAAAATTCTTACTCCCTCTAAAATGCAAAATCATTTAAAGGAAATTTGAAAACAAACTGTTGGATCTGAGTTTGGTTTTGATTGTATTTTCTGTTTGAATTAAGATGGAAATGGATGAGTTGTGCAGCGGAATTAAAATGAAAACAAACTTTGCATACAATCAAACGAGAGTATTGCTTTGATCAAGACATTTTCAACAGAGAACCGAATGATTGAATTTAATTTCAATAACGATTACAAAGTAATGCTTGAATACAAACTCCCCCTCAGCCAGAGCTCAGTGTTTGTTCTTGCGAAGAAGACAGTGTTGCAAAGAGCTAATAGAACAGTACAGAGCACTGTTCTATTTATAGGCACTAGCAAACCACTGAGCATCTAATGCTGACGTCACCATGAAAGTGACATCTAACCTCCTAACAAACTCTAACCTGTGATCAATACAAACACTGCTATGCTAACTACTGCTTAATACAATACATTTTATAAAGATAGAATAAACAACTGCTGCATCCCTCCACTGCTGTGAACCCAGCAGTACTTGTCCGGATCAGCAGTGCTTGAACCAAAGCAGTAGATTGAGCAGCATGGCTTTAGTCTTCCATCAGACCTTTAATTGAACAGCAGTTGTAGGTCAGCAGTTTGCACGATCAGCATATAGGAGGTCAGAAGATGTTGAAATCACTATTAAGGGGAGAGACTTGTATGTAATCATCTGTAAACGTTTGCTTATTCTGGATCCACTGCTCTGATCCAGTTTTGGCTTTAATTATCTGTTCCTCTTGGTAGGGTTCAATCCCAACAATCTCCCCCTGGAACAGATAATGCCAAAACTCTTCATTATTGTGGAGTGTTTATTGCCTCATCAGCAGTTCCCTTATCTGACCTTTAAATTGTAGTTCAAAGTCTAGGGCATCTGTGTCTTCATCATCCCTGCTAAGTGGAAGATCAAGGAGATCCTGCAAATCTTCAAGACTCAGGCCAAGAGCTTGTTCCCTTGATATTTTCTTCACTTCTCCACCAGACCTGAGCAAAGTCAATACGCAGGTCTGTTTGTCAGTTTCCCACTTTTGTATTTTTGAGCCTGGTGGGTTTCTTGGGAGATGTTTATTTGCGGAGGTATTGGGTGAGGCTGGCCTATTCATGACTGGCTGAGCAGTACTTGCAGATTGTTTCAATTCAAGATCTTCTTTTATCATTAATTTAAGGCCTGCTTTTACAATAGCATTTCCAGCTTTTAGATCTTGAATTTTTTCAGCACTTGACTGGTTTTGGCTCCTTCTTTTGTAGATGGCAGCACCAGCTGGAGCAGTGGTTCTTTTGACTTGCAGCTTTGGTGGTCTTTTTGAGACCACTGCTTTGGAGTAGTCAGGCTTTTGTGGAACTTTTGGATCTTTCTTTCTAAGTTCCTCTAAGCTTTTGTAGGTTGCCCTGACCCTATCTTCTCCCCACTTTGTCACTGAGTTCTTAGACCCATAATCAGCAGCTATCAATTCTTCTTTCATTCTCTTCAACTCTAATGCCTTATCAGCTTCAAACTGTTTGAATTTTTCAGGGGGAGTCTGCTTGACCTTATTTTTGATCATTTCTTGAATCCTGGTTGCCTCTTCTTCAAGCTCAGGAATGGTCCAGTTTTTGTACATGTATTTCTCCCGCTTGTATTTCTTGTAGGTCATGATATTCTCAATGTAGTCTTTTCTCAAGGACTCATCTGCCCTTTCAGAGATTTGCTGACATACATTTTTGGCAAATTGCTCCATTGCTCTGACCTGTGTGAGTAGAAATTGATAGTTTTGTTGAAATTCTCTATCAGATTTCCCTTGTTTATTTTTAATAGCAATATCCTCAGCTTGCTTGGCCTTGAGTTTCAAGTATTCTTCAATATTGTGTGGCCTGGGATATCCTTCAACTGATGGCAAACTCCTTTTAGCTGGGTCATCCTCATAATAAAAGGATTTGATTTCTTCCCTAACTGCAATGAGTTCTAGAGGAAATGAGACACCAGCAGGAGGTAGTGGTTTTAGAATTTGAGCTGAAGAGAGAGGTATGGGTTTTGGAATAGTGACAAGTGACAGGGATTTTGAAGATGTTAGTGGTGGTGAAGGTGAATCATCATCTGATATGTAAATCCTTCTCCTTTTTGTTTTAGAAGAGGCAGATGATGTTTTGGGTGGATCAGTGGTGGTAGATTGTGTGGCAGTGGTTTGTGTTTGACTAACAGCTGTTGAGACAACTGGTGTCTCAACCACTGTTGTCTTTACAACAGATGTTATAACACCTGTTGTCTTCTGCTTTTTGTCAGCAGGTAAAAGTGGTGGTGAGATTGTTTTTGGTGGTGACAGTGGTGGTGGTGGTAAAGTAGTAGTTGTGGTGTGTGTTGAAGTGGTGTGTGTTGAAGTGAAAACAGATGTTGAAACAACTGAGGTACCAGCAGTAGTTGATACAACAGGAGTTACAACAGCTGTTTGGGTGGAGGTTTGATGCTGATGGCTTTTGGATGGTGGTTTTGGAGGCTTTGGAAATCTGGATGGGATGGACTTAGGTTTCCTTTTTGTCTTCGGATTTTTAGTATCCTTTGATCCAGAACAACCTTGCTCATACAGTTCCATGAAAGCTCTTTTCTCCTCATTCCATCTTGAGATATCCTTTGCCATTCTATCTCTTTTAACACTTGCTACTCCTTCATCAAGTGCTTCTTGAGTAGCATCAACCTTTTTACTACCATCTGGCAATGGAATTTTTCTGGTCATAGCATCCTTCTCAGGTTCAATATACAGACCATCATCTATTCCTTTCTTCTTCCACTGCTGAACTTTCTCCCCCTTTTTGGCATTATCTTCTGGGAGTTGATCAATGAAAAGTACTGTTGGCGGAGCAGTTCCAGTGGTTTCTAATAAATGGGCCTTGATTGCCTTAATATCTGCTTGAGTGTTCTTGTGCCTAGACTCCATAATGTTTCTCAGCTTTAGGACATGAAGTTCATGTTGCTGATCAGCCATTTCTTTTTGTTGTTGGAGAAAAGGTTGGAAAAGGTTCCAGAGCTCATTTGTAGCAAAAGCTTGTGGTGGAGCAGGTGCTTGAGATGGAACAACAGTGGATTGCATCTTTTGTGTTTTCAACACCTGCTGTAGCAAATTTTTAAGATTTGCAACAGATGTATCCAATTTTTCAATTCGTTCTGTCAAATCCTGATATTTTAAATCATCACCCAATTTAATGGGATCATCTGATATCCCACTATCAGTGGTTTTATCAGTGGTTGAGGTAGGGAGTGTACTCCAAACACTAACCACTGATGCCCCTTTTTCTTGGTACTGGGGTCTTCTTCCTTCAACACTTGACAACCTTTTGATGTTGCCAGTAGGATAAATAAATCCACTGGTGGTTGGCAGAGGTGCTATGTAAGGAATTGCCTCCAAGGAAGTCTTATTAATGTAACCACTGTCCAACTGTAACCAGTGGGTTCAACAGTTGTAGTGGCTGCTTCACTTGGACTACCACCAAGAGTTACATGTAACTCAAGGGGTGTAACCTCCTCAGGTTGTGTTGGTGGGTTAGAAAGGATTGATACATCAGACCCAGTCAGTTGTTGAGGTATATTCTCATTAATAGGTGATTGAGAAGGACTGGTTAGTGCCTGGTTCAAATCAATTGCATCCAACAGAAGTTTAGTGGGTGTGGGAATTGTGGATGTGATGTTTGGTGTAGAAAGAGGATTTGCTCCGGGAATTGAGCTGTGGATGATGGAAACGAGTGTTTCCAGAGCATCATGATGTGGTGTCCCAATTTGTACAACCTGATCTTTTTGTGAAGAAGCAGGAGGGGTTTCGGATATGGGTTGAGATATTTGTACCAACTGCTGTGAGGAAGTAGCAGCAGTGGTTTTGTGTGACTTTTGTGTTGTCACTGGCAGAAGCTCTGGTATCTCATCCTCCAGAGATGCCTTTTTGATGGGTTTGGGGGGTTTTTGTGTTTTTCTTTTTATTGGCTTTTTGGTGATTGTAGGTGTGGGTTTCAAAGAAGTTGTTCTGCTGCTTTGATCACCTTGAGCAGTGGGCTCAGCAGCAGATACCTGAGGAGCAGTTGTAACTGCTAAAATCTGCTCAGGCACCTCTGCTTGTGTTTTGCAAGGTGTTGACATCCTTGTAAAAGTTTCAGCAGTTAAGCAATTTATTTGAATGGAGTCACCTTGGTTTATTGCAGAAAGATCATCCTTACTGAATTTCTTTTCAAAATAATAACTTAAAAACCTTGGAAACAGTAAGAATGATTTTGTTTCAACATTATTAACCAAATCTTTAAAGATTTCCTGAGAATAATTAAAATTTTCTTCTTGAAGAATAGCATATCCCAGATTTTGAATCTTTAATGGTATTTCATTAAAAGAAGTGGTTTTGTTTGAAACACACATTAGGAGGGTATGGAATAAAAATCTTGTTGCAGAAGGAAAGAAACCTTTTTGTAAGGTAGCTTTCTTCATCATTGTGTCTGCATACCCTCTCTCAATGAAGTCAATTTTCAACTCATTTTTAGGGAAAGAAATTATACCTTGCTGATCCTTGAGTTGAAAGACCTCTGAAATGGACTGTGGTGTGATTTGGACATTTTTACCCTTTAGAGAAGAGTTGATGGCAATTACAGTTTCTCCTTGTGTTTCAAGGGTTGCATTCCTCCAAAACTCTCTTTGGGTTGCCAAATAAATTGGTGCATTGGTTGTTAACAAAGTTTTGTACTTTGATTTAGCCATTGTGTCGATGATGGAGTCGAAAGCCTCTGTGGTGCCGGGTTTTGTGAGAAGACCCAGAAGATTGTGAGAAGGTTTGTGTGGAATTTCAGTGGGAGTGGCCTTTTGAGAGACCGCTTTCAATGATGATTTTGAAGTGGGTTTTGTGGATGGCTTCGATTTTGTCATTTTGAAGATGATGATTGAAGAAATTTGTGAAGAAATGTGAAGAAAAACTGGTTTGAGAAAAGAATTTTTGAGAATTCAATTCGACAGTAAAACCCTGTTTTTGGTGTGAAGTGGCGGTTTTATAGAGGAAAAAGTGAAGGCTGACGTGGCAGCAGTTACAAAAGTACTGATCACTATGTACTGCCCACATGCCAAACTCTGAAGAATATGAAGGACAGTACTTTTATGAAAGTTACTGATGAAGGCAGTGGTTTAAACGGTAAAATGGAAGCAGTGGATGATTTTTCACTATCAGTGGATAGCATATCAGTGGATAAGACTCTGCTTTTGAACAATAAAGGTTATCAAGGAAATGAGAGAGCAGAGGATGGCTTTCAGCAGTGGACAGACTTTGAAGTAGAGCAGACGTTTGAACAAACAGTGGTTATGGCAGACTTTTAAGGATTTTAATGAAAACTTCATTTTTAGCTATTTTTAAGGATGGATTTTTGATTTTTTGAAAACATTTTAATGCTTTTATTCATAGAAAACAAGATTTTGCTTGTTATTCCATGTTTAGCATGCCAATCCTAGAGACCAAGCTTTCAAAAGTGGCTGTATCAAGTGTTTTTGTGAACACATCTGCCAGCTGGTCTTTAGTTGGGACATGATGCAGAGAAATCAAACCTTTTTCATAGCAATCCCTCACAAAGTGATGTCTGATGTCGATGTGTTTGGTGGTTGAATGGGAAACTGGATTTTTGATGATATTTTCTGCTGCCTGGCTATCCAACATGAGTGGAGTCTTTAAGGCAGTGATACCAAAATCCAGCAACTGATTTTGAAGCCACAGGAGTTGGGCTGTACAGCTTGCAGCAGCAATGTATTCAGCTTCAGCAGTGGATATTGAAACAACTGCTTGCTTTTTGCTTTGCCATGAAACTAAGCAATCACCTAGAAACTGGCACCCTCCTGATGTGGACTTCCTTGTAGTGTTACATCCAGCAAAGTCACTGTCTGAAAAGCCTGAAAGCTTGATATTCCCATTAGCTGGATACCAGATACCAAGTGTGGGAGCACCTTTTATGTATCTGAAGATCCTTTTTACAGCAATGAGATTTGATTTTCTAGGAGCTGATTGACTTCTTGCACAGACACATGTTGCAAACATGATGTCTGGTCTTGATGCAGTTAGGTACAATAAAGACCCAATCATGCTTCTATATAAAGTTTGGTCAATCAGCTCATCTTTTTCATCAGACATGACAAGCTTATTTGTTGCCATGGGTGTGCTGCATGGTTTACAATCATTCATATCAAATTTTGTCAAAAGTTCTTTAGCATATTTGCTTTGATGAATGAAAGTTCCATTTTGCATTTGCTGAACTTGGAGACCAAGAAAGCATTGCAGCTCACCCATTGCACTCATTTCAAACTCAGCTGTCATGAGTTCTCTGAACTCTTCACACATTGTGTTACATGTGCTTCCAAAAATAATGTCATCCACATAAATCTGGACAATCATTAAATCCTTCCCTCTCCATTTTAGAAACAGTGTTTTATCAATGGTACATCTTTTGAAACCATTTGAGAGTAGAAAGTTGGAAAGAGTTTCATACCAGGCCCTTGGTGCTTATTTCAGGCCATACAAGGCTTTGTTTAGCCTATAGACATGATCAGGATAAAATGGATCCTCAAAACCTGGAGGTTGACAAACATACACCTCTTCTTGAATTGTACCATAGAGGAAAGCACTTTTGATATCCATTTGAAACACCTTCATGTTGTGGTTGACAGCAAAGGCCAGGAACAGTCTAATGGCTTCCAATCTTGCAACAGGGGAGAATGTTTCATCATAATCAATCCCCTCTTCCTATCTGTAACCTTGAACCACAAGCCTGGCTTTATTCTTGACAGCAATACCCCTTTCATCAGTTTTGTTCTTGAAGACCCACTTTGTGCCAATGGGACTAACCTCTTCTGGCAGTGGTACAAGTTCCCATACTTGTTGTCTTTTAAACTGTTGGAGCTCCTCTTGCATGGCTTCTACCCAGCTATTGTCTTTCAGTGCCTCTTGGTACTTGACTGGCTGATGGAGTGATAGAAAACCAGCAAAAAGACAAATGTTTTGGGTTTGGCTTCTTGTGAGCACCCCTTCATTGATGTTGCCAATGATTTGATCAGGTGGATGAGATCTCAAGAAGATTAAATCTCCTTGGTAAGGTATGATGGCATTTGTTGGTGAAGGCTGCAAATGTGAATCATTTGAGCTAACCACTGCTGGTGACTTTGATGACCCAGCAGTGGCTTCAAAAGGTGGTGGAATAGGAGGTAATGAAGTGGACACCTGCTGACTTTTATCCACTGTTTGGGGACTTTTGTCAGCAGTGTTTGAGGATGTGGAAGCAGTGGTTGATGGGCTACTTTGGTCAACAACTGTTGAGGTAGCAGTGGTTGAGCTTTGACAACTGTTTTGAACAGCTGATGCTTTTCCCTTTGTGGCAGACCTTTGAGGGATGATGATTTCATACCCATAGTCTGGTGTTGTATCCTCTGATGGACCTTCACTGTTAGTCTTGACAGCAGTATTTTCAAAAGTAAATTTTTCAAGATCAAACAGATCTGCAGGATTTGCTGGGATTTTCATTGATGAAAGTTCATTGAACTTTACATTCAAGGTCTCCTCCACTGCCTTGGTCCGTGTATTAAACACTTTGTAGGCCTTGGCAGTGGTTGAGTATCCCAGATGATAACCACAATCAATTTTGGCTGCAAATTTTGAAATGGAATCTTTTAAGTTCAAAATAAAGCATGGGCAGCCAAACACTTTGAAGTATGAGATCAGTGGTTTGATTTTATACAGAATTTCATAAGCAGTCTTTTTGTGCCTGGGGTTTATTAAAACTCTGTTCTGGACATAGCAGGCAGTGTTTACTGCCTCTGCCCAGAAAGTTAATGGCAAACCTGAATCTGCAAGCATAGTTTTGTAGCCTCAATCAATGTTTTGTTCTTTCTTTCAACTACCCCATTTTGCTCTGGTGTTCTAGGGATGCTGTACTGCCTTACAATCCCTTTCTTCACACAGAAGGCATCCAACTCCTTATTTTTAAATTCTGTGCCATTGTCACTCCTGAAGCTTTTCACTGGAAGGTCAAATTGCTTTTCAACCTGTGTCACAAAGTCTTGCAAAATGCCTGCAGTTTCATCTTTTGAGTGCAAAAAGAAAGTCCATGTAAACCTAGAAAAGTCATCAACAATAACCAAACAATATCTTTTCTTCTTGAGGCTCATGACTTGAACTGGGCCAAACAAATCCATGTGTAGCATTTGCAAACACTGGGTTGTTTTGGACTCTTCAATGGACTTATAAGAACTTTTATGCTGTTTTCCTTTTAAACAGGAAATGCAATGTTCAGGACATGAAAACAATTTTTGTGGTAGGCCTCTCACCAAACCATTTTTTGAAATTTCAGTGATTGTCTTAAGATTTGTGTGCCCTAGCCTTCTGTGCCAAAGTTCTGTCTCTTTGTTAGAGGCAGCTGAGAACAGACATGCATCAGCTCTGGGACACTCTTTTGACATATCAACAACATAAACATTGCCACTTCTTTGAGCAACAAGTTTAGTTTGACCAGTTTTGATTATTGCTTCAATCTTCTTGACCATTTCTGGTCCAACAATCCTACAACAATCTTTTGTGAAGAATGACCCAAACCCTTTGTCACTCATTTGGGACACACTCAGAAGGTTGAATTTTAGATTGTCTATCAGATTGACATTTTCAAATTTTACATTACCAGACAGCACTGTACCAGACCCCAGAACTTTCCCTTTACTATTATTCCCAAAGGATATATCACCCCCTCCATGGATTTTAAAGTCTTTGAGGAGGGCTTTACATCCCGTCATGTGCCTGGAGCCTCCACTATCTACATACCAAAGACTATCAAAGCATGCAGAAGCTCCCTGCACATGAAGTAAAAGGATTAGTTCATTAGGGTCTCCAAAGCCAACAGGGCTTTGGATGGGGTCTCAACAGTGTCTGGGATGGATGCAGATTGATGGACAGTGGTTAGGTCAGGGGTTTGGACAGTTTTAGTACTGTTTCTTGCTAACCACTGTTGGGGGTCTTGACCAATCACCTGTTGGTAACCAAAAGGATGCCTATTCACTTTAGGTTTAAAAGGCCTTTTGTAGACCTCATAAACGTGTGGAATCCTTTGGTAAGACTGTTTTTCCTTACCTTTTCTGAACTGATTGGCAGGGGGTGCATCAGTAACCTGAACATCTCTTTTGACAGATGTTTGGTTCAGCTGTTTTGTGACAGCTATTTGAACTGGCACAAACAGTGGTTGTTTCTTGGTGAATTTGACAGATGATGTTGATGGACTCAAGGATGTTTTAGCGATGTACTCATTCTTTTTCACATCAAAGTTTTTGAGATACACACATGCTTGAGTTTTGTGGTTTGTTTTACCACACACAATGCAGCTTTCAGCTGAAACAATGACACTTGTTCTGTTCAAACCATAAGCTTTTAAGTGAAAACAGTCTTTTGTTAGATGATTCCTTTTCTCACAGAATTCACAAAACAAGTTATCAATTTTTTCTTTCTTCTTTCTCTTTTCGGACTCCTTTGCAGCAGAGGTTTTAACCTCTGTTGGGATGTCCTTGAGAGGAATAACTTTAGCTTTTGGAGCTTTAACACCATCAGTTGATGTAAAGTCCATTGGCTTGAAATTTTCAAGAATATCACACTCATCAGACCATTTTGGTTTAAATTGATAATCTTCAAGTTCCTCAAAAGTAGAGGATCCCATTGGTCTGTCAAGTGTGATTTTGTTACCAAGTTTGTCAGTGATTTTCACTTCTTGGCCTTTCTTGTTTGTTGGAATAAACTCAGTGGTTACATCAGTGGTTTGAACAGATTTTCCAAAAGCAGTGTTTTCATCATCATGTTTTCTATAACCAACACCAAATTTCACATTGCTTTTTATCTGTTTTTCAAGCATAACCTCATACCCTTTTCATGATTCCACCCATTTTTCACAGGTAATCTGGGTGGACTCTAACTCCTTTTTACAAACTTGGTATTTTTCTACCATAGTTTGGAGTTGAGTTTTGGTTATGCTCTGTTCTTCTTTAAGACTGCTGATCTCTTTTTCTTTTTCAGTCAATTTGTTTTTAAATTCTTTTAAAGAACTTTCAAATTTGACTTCATCAGTTAAGATTTTGTTCCGAAGGTTTTCATTCACCTCTTTGATGTTAGCAAAAGCAATAATGCAATTGTTAGAACACAGTTTTTCAAGAACTTGAGGAGATACCTTGGCAGCAGCCATCATTGCACAATCACATTGATGATTTTCTTCATCATCAGCTCTTTCTTCCTTCTCACCTGCTTTCTTTTCTTCCTCTTCTTCTTTGTCCTCTTTGGACCATGGGTCTGTCAGTGGTTTAATCAGGGTTTCTGAATTTTCTCCCAACAACATTTCACCAGCAACTGCATTAACAACTGCTTCAGTCACCTCAACCACTGTTTCATCACTTAGCTGTTCACCTTCAATTTCAATTCCCTCCTGTATTGAATCTAATGCCATCAAACAAAATTCATCATTAGAAGATTCATTAGAAGCATAGAGTGCAAAATTTTCATCACTAAGCTCATCAGGCATGCTGCTCCAGTCAACAAAGCCTTGAGTGAAAAAGCTTTGCTGATCTGGTTGTACCACTGCTGGAGCAGCAGTTTGAGGTGCAGGTTGCACTTGTGCCTGGGGGACAGGGGTTTGAACATATTGAATCTGTGGAACAGTAGTTTAGACATAATGCACAGGCACAGGGGCAACAGCATAATGAGCAGTGTTAACATGTGCTGCAGGGGTATATTGGGTATAATGCACAGTGCTTTGATTTTGAGGTCTAGGGTTTGAGCTAGGATGAGTGATTATGGGACCAGTTGTTTGACTCCTGCATTCCCTAGCGAAATGACCTAGCCTATTGCACTTGTAACACTTGATTTTCGATTTATCCAACCCAACCCTTAAATTCCCATGTAAACCTGGGAATTTTCGCCCTGTTCTTTTGTAGAATTTGCTAGTTCTAACACTGAGCAAAGCCAATTGGTGCAGGATGTCCATTTCTTCTAAGTCAGTGGGATCAAAATGTTGTAAATCATTGAGTTCAAAACACAAATTATCTGACATCTGGTTTTCAGTGTTTGCAGTAAAAGCATAATTTGCAGAGTGAGGATCAGGGTTGGTAAAGTTACCACCAGCTGTTATATCAATGAAATGATCATAACCCTGTTCCTTACTACTGCTACCAGATTCTTCCTGACCCAGAAGAGCTGTGCTACCGAATGAATAATCATCAGTACCTTTCCCAGACTCTTGCAGCTTCTTTTTCTGGTTCAACTCCCTTTCATAGGTCAGGAGTCTACCCTGAAGTTGGGTCAGGGTCAGATCTTTGAACTCAACAGAGTTTCTAGTCACCAATGCAATTGTGTCCCATTTATTAGGTAGTGATCTAAGAAACCTGCTATTTTGGGTTGATTTTGGAAATTCAGCCTTAACAAGCCTTAGCTCACTGATGAGACAGCTAAAACGTTCAAACTGTTGGGTCAATGTTTCACCCTTAATGTGACAGAAGGTTTCATACTGTTGATTCAGAATTTCCCTATTGTTTTCAATAACTTCTTCGGTACCACCAAATTGTTCCTTCAATGCATCCCATAGCTCTTTGGCACTGTTACAATGTAACAGTCCAGCATAGATCTCATTTGGTAATGCAGATGCTATGATGCTAAATGCTTTGGCATCCAGTTCGAACATTTGAAAATCAGTTTCAGTATAGTTTTCATAAGGTTTTGGTATGTTCTACTTTGGATCCTCAGCACTTGGCACCATAGGAACATGGGGACCAAAAACGACAGACCTCCAACATCCAGTGTTCTGTTGAGCAAGGATGTGACCCATCCTTCGCTCCCAGATGTTGTATTCATTTCTTTTAAGCATAGGTGGTTTAAAAAGCGAGCCAACATTATTCTTATCATCCTGTGATTGTGACGTCATCTCGGTTGTTTTACAGACACTGATTAATCAACTTTAATGGTGATTAAACCTTGCTCTGTTTTTCAACTAAAACGAACAAACTATCGATATCAATGATTTTGAGCTGAACTATTTATGTCAAAATGATTGTTAAATCAAATTTGACTGTCCTTGCTCTGATACCAATTGTTGGATCTGAGTTTGGTTTTGATTGTATTTTCTGTTTGAATTAAGATGGAAATGGATGAGTTGTGCAGCGGAATTAAAATGAAAACAAACTTTGCATACAATCAAACGAGAGTATTGCTTTGATCAAGACATTTTCTGTGACAACTCGAAATTTAGAACCTTTCGTTGTACGCTTGAACGCTAAGTGACTAACTAATTTGATGAATTAATGAATGATATATGTGAACTTATATGATTATGTTTGCGATTGTATGTATGCGAGTATGTATATGAACCGAAACAACAAGGACCCGACTCGAGACCATGTGGTCTCGAGTGAACAGTAATATATGGGCCGGTTGGCCACACACACACCCTTAGCCCATTCGAAGACCCATTAGGGTGCACCCATGTGGAATAACTATATAACCTTGGTGACTACCCATGTTTACCATTTTGGACAACACACTCACTCTCACACACACTCTCCATCCCCTCACTAAAACCCTAGACACCAAGCATCACACTCCTTCTCCTTCTCCTTGGATCAAACCGGTGGCACTAGGACTCTCGGATCGAGCTCAGGATCATCATTCGGAAGTTCACTCATCACTCTTCATACCCTCACACTTAGAGAACCCAATCGGTTAGTGCTTTACTATGTATTAAGGATTATGTGTGCTTGATGTTTGAATGCTTGTCTTCATGTATTAATAAGTGGAAAATGTATGATTATGGCTTTATCATATTCTCGGATGAGTATGTTAATGATAATCGGTTAAACATGCTTTGATTTTAATATATATTGCATAATGAGTTAATGAGATCTTGTGATTAAATGTGGTTCAAACCATTGAATATTGATGTTCATGAAACCGGCTTTCACATGTGTGTAGAAAGCATTATGTTAATCGGATTAGGGTAGATTTTGGAGATGTTATGTGATGACATGAAACCATTAAATGAGTATGATCGAGTGTTTGATTGTTGTTCATGATTATGGTTGTGATTGATGCTAGAAACAGGAAAAATGATGAATAAGTTAGAATAATCAACATGAACATGACTTGGAGATATGAAGAACAACTTGAATATGATATGAACATGCTTGAATATTTGAAATCTGATATGTTTGATCCAATTTGGTAAATTGATAGACAAATAAACATGTTTATGAGAGTGGTACATAATGTTGCATGAAATGGAATTTCTATTGGATAGTACACTGTACCGAATCAGCAGTTGTCCAACCGAAACCTCCATTTGCGACTCGAGACCACCGCATGATGAGTCGAAATCCCCTGGTTGCGACTTCGGTTGCGAGTCGCAAACACCTGGTTGCAACTCGAAACCACATGTGATCAGCACACAAACCTTATGACTCGAAATCTCAGTTACGAGTCCGGTTGCGACTCGAAACCAAAACAGCATGAACCGAGACCATGATTGCGAGTCCTGTTGCGACTCGAGACCGTGACCATGATAACTCGAGACCGCCGACTGCGACTCAGGTTGCGAGTCGAGAACACTTGGTTGCGACTCGAAACCAACATATGCGTGCTGAATTGGACTTGCATGATTATGGGCTTAGTGTTTGGGCCGGACCTTGGACTTTGTTTAATTATGGGCATGTTACTGTTCGTTCAACTCGTATGCATTACTTGCAAACTGCCATGCTTATATGTGAAAGCCACGAATGATACTTGAATACAACGTGCTAGCATACGTGTAGAAACATACGTGTACTACTTGAATACGAACTTGATTGTACGATACAACTATGATAGGACGTGAGTGACCACAATATTGCTTGTTTGACTTTTCTGTGTATCTACCGAGCAAACCAAGGTGAGTTCACACCCTCTACAAAGCATGGGATTCCCAGGGGTCGGGAATTGGGGTTAAGGAACATGGGTTCCTCGTCCTCCTTGGGTAGGACAGCAATGGTTCAGGAATGTAATTCCTCGTCCTCACGGACAGATAACTCGTACTAGACCAAAACTCTATCACGAAGTCCCTCCTTTTTATATCGACTTAATCGCCGGGCCAATGGCGAGCGGGTCATTAGTTAGATAGCGCTATTTAGGTCTGACAAACCTCACACCGTGCCACAGAGGACGGGCGTGAACTAATGGATCTGGGGCACGTCAATGATGATAGACATTGACAGTTTCAGGGCACTTAAACATGACTACAGTCAGCAGTCGATATGGTAACGAGTCTAGTGTATACATGGGGTAGCCCCCACGGCCGAAATGCCAGATAACTAACATGGGGTAGCCCCCACGGCTGGATTGCCAGAGTAACCGGGAATAAACAATGTCACGTTTTAAACTATGGGGTAACCCCCACGGCAGAATGCCAGATAAAGGAAACTGTTTTCGAAACAACTTAAAACGAACACCCAACCGTGAACTCACTCAACTTGTTGTTGACTCGTTACTACATGCCTTGCAGGTCCTTAGGTTCTTAGCTGGAGCTTGCATGGAGGAGGATCGTTGTGGGACATGGATGGCTGTGTGCCATGTTAAACTTTGGAACAATTAAACTTATGTTTTGATTTAAGACTTATGCTTCCGCTTACAACTTAACTATGTTTTGTTGAACACCAAATTGTATTGGTTGAACTTTTATAACTATGTGTTTGCTTGTTCAATATGATTGGTGGCTGGATCCTGGTCAGTCACGCCTCCAAGCGGTAGTACTCCGCAGGTGGATTTTTGGGGGTGTGACAGATTGGTATCAGAGCCATTGGTTATAGTGAACTTGGTTTTAATAAAGGGAAAACGTTTTTGTTAAAACCAGACTATAACCTGTACAGTGCTCAACGGTCCACAACGATGCTTCACTCCACATGCAAGGCTCGACATTCTAGGTGATATGATCTGTGTATATATTGCCTACTTGTTAGTTACATAGTACATTGCTCATGGTATGCTTGGTTAGAATAACTACTGTTGCTTGAACACGTGTGTAATTGCTCGCTTCTGGCATCGCACTTTCGCGAACCCCTCTCACTCACGTTCTTCTTGATATGAAGATCATGTCTGGACGCGTTAACCTAACACAAGCCCAGTTGACGGCTCTGATCAACGAACGAGTTGTCGCAGCACTCGCAGCTGCACACGCTGGAGGTATATCCTGCAGTCCGAACTCATTCTAGGATCTTTAGGATCCTACTCTCGTGAACCAACCTTTGTGTTAAACTCTGTCTTTTCTTTCACCTACGATAGGTCAGCATGTTCAGCCACCCGTGTGCACTTTTAAGACTTTCATGGACTGCCGACCAACTACTTTTAGCGGCACTGAAGGAGCAGTAGGTCTCCTACACTGGTTTGAGAAGCTAGAATCTGTGTTCGAAATGTGCGAATGCCCTGAGGCGCGCAGGGTGAAGTATGCTACCGGTACTCTCGAGGGTTTAGCCCTCACATGGTGGAACGCTCAGGTTCAGATGCTGGGGTTGGTTGCTGCCAACGCCACCCCATGGGAAACTTTTAAGGAGATGATCAAAGAAGAATACTGCAGTCGGGATGAGATTCACAAACTAGAGGTGGAATTCTTCAACCTCAAGATGACGGGGTCGGAAATTGAAGCTTATGTGAAAAGGTCGAACGAACTGGCAATTATGTGCCCTACTATGGTGGATCCTCCCATCAAACGCATCGAACTGTTTCTTCAGGGCTTAGTGCCAGAAATCCAAAGTCATGTGACTTCAGCGAACCTCGCCACCTACCAGCAAGCTGTTCAGTTGGCTCACCGTCTCACGGATCAGGCGGTGGAGCAGAACAAGTTACCAAAACGCATAGGTGCTGCAACTACTTCTGGTACCTCTAGTGACAACAAACGGAAATGGGATGGAACTTCAAGTAAGGGTTCGACTTCTGTTCAGTCCCAGTCTCAGCAGAGAAAGACTGATGACTACAAGAGCCCTAATCAGCAATCGTCTGGTGGTCAAAGCCATGGTGGGTACAAAGGAAATCACCCCAAATGCAATCGCTGCAGCCTGCACCACAGCGGGCCATGCACCAGGGGCAACTGTCATCGGTGCAACAAGCCTGGTCACGCTGCAAAGGATTGCAGGAGCTTATACCCCGCCAATCAGAATCGTCAGCAAGCTCAACAGAACCAGCGCCAGCAGCAGCAGCAAGGGGATAACAAAGGGTGCTTTCAGTGTGGAGCTGAGGGCCACTTCAAGAGAGATTGTCCCCAACTGAACAGGAACCAGAACAACAACAACAACAATAAAAACAATCAGGGGAATGGTAACAATGGGAACAACAACAATGGCGCCAGGGGGCGGGTGTTTGTGATTGGCCAAGGTGAAGCAAGGAATGACCCCAATGTTGTGGCGGGTAAGTTCCTTCTCGACGACTTTTATGTTTCAGTTTTATTTGATTCGGGTGCCGATACTAGCTACATGTCACTAGAAGTTAGTCGAATGCTTAAGCATATTCCAACCCCTTTGAACAACAAGCACACCGTAGAGCTAGCAAATGGTAAGAGTTTAGAAGCCACACACGTAGTCAAGGGTTGTAAACTTATTCTCGCTGACCAGACCTTCTCTATCGACCTCATTCCTATTGTCTTGGGTAGTTTCGACGTTGTCATTGGGATGGATTGGTTATCCCAACACCGAGCAGAGATTCTTTGCAACGAGAAGGTTGTCCGTATTCCAGGTCCCGATGGTGAACCTCTCATGATTCATGGCGACAAGAGAAGTGCTGTTGAGAATGTCATTTCTCTCCTTAAGGCCCAAAAGTGCTTGCGAAAGGGCCACACTGCCATTTTGGCTCTCGTTACTGACACCTCAGAAAAAGAGAAGAAGATAGAAGATTTTCCAGTTGTACGCGATTATCCAGAGGTATTTCCCGAGGGATTACCTGGTCTTCCGCCCCATCGCCAAGTCGAGTTTCAGATCGAACTAGCTCCTGGAGCTGCACCTATAGCTCGTGCACCTTATCGTCTAGCCCCATCAGAGTTGAAGGAACTCTCTACGCAACTACAAGAGCTCCTGGATAAGGGTTTTATTCGTCCTAGCTCATCGCCCTGGGGAGCTCCAGTATTATTCGTGAAGAAGAAGGACGGTACTTTCAGAATGTGCATCGACTACCGGGAACTCAACAAGGTGACGGTGAAGAACCGTTATCCTCTACCGCGTATCGACGACTTGTTTGACCAGCTGCAAGGGTCAAGCTACTATTCGAAGATCGATTTGAGATCGGGTTATCACCAGCTGAGAGTCCGGGAAGAGGACGTCTCCAAAACAGCTTTCAGAACTCGATACGGGCACTATGAGTTTTTGGTCATGCCTTTTGGGATGACAAACGCACCTGCGGTTTTCATGGACTTGATGAATCGAGTGTGCAAGCCTTACCTGGACAAGTTCGTTATAGTCTTCATCGACGACATCCTGATCTATTCCAAGAGTCGGGAGGAACACGAGCAGCATCTGCGACTTATTCTGGAACTCCTTCGAACAGAACAGCTTTATGCAAAGTTCTCGAAATGCGACTTTTGGCTTCGAGAAGTCCATTTCCTAGGCCACGTGGTAAACAAGGATGGGATTCACGTTGATCCATCCAAGATAGACTCGATTAAGAACTGGCCTGCACCTCGTACACCAAAGGAAATTCGCCAATTCTTGGGATTGGCAGGTTACTACCGGAGATTCATAAAGGATTTTTCCAAGATTGCACAGCCTCTCACCTCGCTAACGCAGAAAGGCGTTGTTTATCGCTGGGGAAATGCACAGGAGTTGGCATTTCAGCACTTAAAGGATAGACTTTGCAGCACACCTATCCTTTCCTTGCCAGAAGGCACATACGACTTTGTGGTTTACTGCGACGCATCAATTCAGGGTCTTGGTTGCGTGTTGATGCAACGAGATAGAGTTATAGCCTACGCCTCACGCCAACTCAAGGCTCATGAAAAGAACTACACTACGCACGACTTAGAGCTGGGAGCTGTTGTTTTTGCACTTAAATTATGGCGGCATTACCTGTATGGTACCAAGTGCGCCATCTACACCGACCACAGGAGCCTCCAGCATATCTTCAAGCAGAAGGAACTGAATATGCGGCAACGACGATGGGTCGAACTACTGAACGATTACGAGTGCTCAATCAGATATCACCCGGGCAAAGCCAATGTTGTGGCTGACGCCCTTAGTCGAAAGGATACTGCGCCTAAGCGCGTGCGAGCTTTACAACTCACGATCCATTCTAGTCTTCCCTCCCAGATACGAGCTGCTCAGATAGAAGCACTGAAACCAGAAAACGTCAGGGCTGAAGCCCTACGCGGATCAAGACTACGATTAGAGCGGAAGGAAGACGGTGCTTACTACGTAACGGGACGCGTTTGGGTCCCACTCTACGGCAACCTACGAGAGCTTGTGATGGATGAAGCACACAAGTCTCGCTACTCAGTACACCCTGGATCAGATAAGATGTATCATGATATCAAAACTACGTATTGGTGGCCTAGCATGAAGGCCCACATAGCGACCTACGTCAGCAAGTGTTTGACTTGTGCGAGAGTCAAGTCGGAATACCAGAAACCATCAGGCCTACTCCAACAACCAGAGATACCTCAATGGAAATGGGAGCAAATTTCCATGGATTTTGTCACTGGCCTACCTAGATCCCAGCGCGGGAACGATACTATTTGGGTGATCGTGGATCGACTTACGAAATCTGCACACTTCTTGGCTATCAAGGAGACGGACAAATTCTCCACTCTTGCAGAAATATACATCAAGGAAATTGTTTCGAGGCACGGGGTGCCCACCTCTATTATCTCGGATCGAGATGCGCGTTTTACTTCAGAACTGTGGCAAGCAATGCACAAATCCTTCGGCTCACGATTAGACATGAGCACAGCGTATCACCCTCAGACGGACGGGCAGTCCGAGCGCACTATTCAAACCTTAGAAGACATGCTTCGTGCATGTGTAATCGACTTTGGCAACCGCTGGGAGAAGCATCTGCCACTTGTGGAATTCTCGTACAATAACAGCTACCACACCAGCATTAAAGCTGCTCCATTTGAGGCATTGTACGGACGTAAATGCCGGTCACCTCTTTGCTGGGCAGAGGTGGGAGATAGTCAGATCACTGGTCCAGAATATGTGGTAGACACGACCGAACAAATTGCTCAAATACGAAAACGCATGACGGCAGCTCGCGAACGTCAGAAAGTTTACGCCGACATGGGCAGGAAACCGCTGGAGCTGTAGGTCAGCAGTTTGCACGATCAGCAGATAGGAGGTCAGCAGATGTTGAAATCACTATCAAGGGGAGAGACTTGTATGTAATCATCTGTAAACGTCTGCTTATTCTGGATCCACTGCTCTGATCCAGTTTTGGCTTTAATTATCTGTTCCTCTTGGTAGGGTTCAATCCCAACACAAACTGTACAAGTAAAGTGACAACTGATATAGAATCACTTCAAATCACCAATCACTTGGCATAAACAATCAGAACTCCCTCTCACAACAAAAAAATTTCCCATTATGATCTCAAAACACTTAAGTTTGTTTTAATCAAATGGTTTTTCCGGAAAATAAGTTTTGTTGATTTTACAAAAACCTCTTGTAGGTTAAAGGTTCAATTCATCACCTTGTTTTTTCAACCACTTGATAAATTTAACATTTTTAAGTTCAAACAATCAAATCACATGTAGAAAATCAAGTACAACTTAATGTCCCTGATTTACCACTTGTAAGTCGAAATCACTTTCGTAAATTTCTCAAGAAAGATGCCGATACCTGCTCCTCGCTTACCAACCTGGGAGCTCCGGCAAGTCATATTTTTCACTCATCATAATATGTTCCATCCCAGTCACAAACCTGAGACGAAACAACCTTACTTGATTTCTTCAATTTCTTCTCATAGAACTCTTTCACCCCTTTGACCTTCCTGTCAACCATTTTACCAAAAATGAGTTTCACTTTTGGGTTAAAGGCTTTTTCAATGTCAAATTTTTTCTTTTCTGAGAAAAATTGATTTGAAATTTCAACTTTACCAACTTTTTGCTTAAAATTTTCAGCCTTCAATGGTGGAAAATTTATATAATCCATTGGAGGTACTGATGTTTCCAATTTCATTTCAACACGTGGCTCCTCTGACTTTATGGAATCAGATTCATCACCAGAAGATAGCTCCTCTGATTTTGATAAATCAGAATCATTGCTAGACCTATTATCAGATTTCTTAACAGCCCACTTTTGGTTGTCAAGATTTGCACTTCTCTTGTAAAACCTGTTCGAACATTCACCAATTTTAAATTTTGAATTTTTGAAAAGTTTAGATCTGTCAACTGGTGGTTCAAACACAACCTTTTTATCTTTTAGTTTAGAAACTTCCTGTTTAGTTTGATTTGCATGTGAACATTTCATGGCAATATGACCATTTTTTCCACATTTGAAACAGGTTCGAGTTTCCTTCCTCTTTTTATCAACCATCTTCTCTATTTCTTCTTGTTGCTTCGCAAGGAATTCTTTGTTCGACTGCTTTCTGAATAACTGCTCCTTTTCTTCTTCTGTTGATGTACCTGAAACAAATATCATTTTTGATTTAAAATCTCGAACATATTTTTCATTTTTATAATTTTCTGGTGGAATAAATCCAAGACCTTTCTTTTTGAAATTTCCGTTATGGTTTGGTTTCTTTCGATAACCAGAACCAGAACTGTAACCTTTTTTCTTGTTTTCTCTTTGTTGAACTCTTGAGGTGTAATATCTAGGTTTTTTAGAAAGATTTACATCATTTATTTCAGAAATATTAATTTCTGTTAGTTTGAAAACCTTTTTAATCATTTCTGGTTTAACACCTCTTATTGGAAATTCCTCATCAGAATATAATTTGTCGGAATCATTCAATGTATATGCCACTTTGAATGTTTCGTCATTCAAATTAGATTTTGATAGAATAAATTCTTTATTGTAAACTCTTTTGCCCTGTTTGTCGGTTTGACTCGTAGTGCTGGACTCAGACTTTGACTCTGACATAAAATCCGACTTTGACTCCTCAGTTTCATCGTTATCTAACACATGATCCACCACTTTCTTCATCAATTGAGATTGTTGATCAGTGTCAGATGATGTAAAAGTGACATCAATATTTTCTAGCAGTTTAACTGAAGACTCCGACTCCCACTGTAAATTTGTTGCCTTTTCGACTCTTTCTGAATATGGATTTCGTGGTGAATATCCATTTTCAAGTGGGGGTGGACACTTGTTGTAACTGGCACTATGTTTCTTACCAGATGTCTTCATGTCAGTATCCTTCTTCTTTTTCGTCTTCTTTTCAGAAGCCTTTTCAACATTCTTTTCTATAGTTACTTCATCCTCTTCAACTGCCTTCATGCCTTCAACAGTTGGATAAATCCTGTCAATGACATAAGAAGTACATGAGTAACTTTTTAACAAACGATTAACTCTCTCTGTTTCAACTCTTTGAGTTTCTAGTTTTTGTTCAAGAACAGCACACTTCTCGATGTAATTGTTAACAACTTTCTGCTTCGTCATGAAAGCTCCCTGAAGTGTTTTCATTGTTGTTGCTTGCTCTTCACTTGATTGATTGTATTGATTCATTGCTTTATTCAAAACATCGTATAATTCCTTCAACCTGTTCATGTTATTAATCAGTTCACTATTTTTCTTCTTCATAACCTCACAGGTTTCACAATTCACTGGAATCTTTCTTGCATCAACTTCTTCATCAACTTTGAACTTTGGAACTTCTTTTATCTTTCTCTTTATCACTGGAACTTCCTCATCATCACTGCTGACAGGTGTTTTGATTTTCTTCTTCTTCTTTTTAGTTTTATCATCATCACTGTCACTTTCTTCCATCATTTTTAAATGAGCTGCCATTCGTTTTGCATAATATTCAGTATCATCATCACTATCTTCTTCAATTCTAGCCACAAAAGCTTTGGCTTTTAACATTTCTTTATCAGGACAATAATTATCCCAATTGAAATTTTCCCAACTAAAGCCTTCTGGTAACTTTTCATCATCTTGACTAATCAGACATGCTTTATTGTCAACAGAGATATATTTTTCCCAACTGAAACCTGTTGAAGATTTTTGATCATCTTGATCCACCAAACATGCTCTCTTTGATGATTCTTCTATCACTTTTCTACCATGTGCCACTTGTGGTTCTTGTTGTTGTTGAGCAACTTGATGATAGATCGATTTCCTATAGTAATCATTGTTGTTGAACGGATTTTGAGCTCCTCTTGCTTCGCGATTAGTACACTCTCTCTTGAACTGTCCTTTTTCCCTGCAACAAAAACAAGTAACTTTAGATTTATCAAAACCTAAATTAGAAACACATGCATCACGGAAGTCATTTCTTCCTGTGATTTGTTTGAATTTCTCAGCTCTTCTTAACACGCTCGCCAAACACCATTTTATATCCATTAATTCCATCTCTTCAACATCTATCTGATCGTAATCCTCTTTTGTAAGCATTGGATTCCCGATCTGACCTGCCACTAAACTTCCATAGGACTCTAACACAGTCCCTAATAAAGACATATGACTTTTTGCAACTTCTTCAGAATAACCTTGATCATTCTCAAGATTCAATACAATGTTGCATTGTAGCTTCTTTTCATTCTTTGTTGTTGAAAAATTTGGATCAAAAGATGGATATGATGAAAAACTTGTGTTGCTGTTTGATCCTTTGGATGAACTTCCTGATGAACCTTTAGCATTGAATGCAGTTTCGATCTTTGGTGACATGTTGGTAGTTTTGTCATTCAACCCTCCTTTATAATAAAGACTGATATCTTGTTCACCGTCAAAATCTTTCATTCTTGAGATTTTTCTCTGTTCCATTTCTTGAGCCTCAATCTTTTCAATAAATTTGCTCAATGTCAGACTGCTAAAACCTTTCTTGTTCCTCAACATCATGAGATATGTACCCCCAAGTCTCATATGGCAACGCATCAGCCAGCTTTTTGATCAACTCTTCATTATCTTTGGTGATGCTCAATCTCTTCATGTTTGCTAACAGATTGCAATATCTTTCAATAATTTGCTTTGTGCTTTCATTTTTCAAACCACGAAATAGATCAAACTCTTTCTTCAGAAGTGACTTTTTGTTTTTAACCATCTCTTGACTTCCAACAAACTTTGATTTTAAAGCTTTCCAAATTGAATACAAAGTTCCATTGTGTTGCAATAAAACTAAAATATCTTCTTTCACAGCTTGTTGTAATAGACTTAACATCATTTTTTCATCTTTGTATTTCTTTCTATCTTCGGCACTTAGATCTTTAATTGCAATAATCTCTTCATCATCAGTCATTGGTCTAACATATTTCGTTTCAACACATTCCCAAGCATCCAAATAATTTGCTTGTACCCAGTTTTCAAAACGTCCTTCCCAACCTTTATACTCCTCGATGTTCATGAGCTTAGGCGGTTTTTGCATAGTCCCTGTTTCATTTTCTAACATTGTGTTCTGTGCAAGAGTAATCGGGGTAACCGGAGTAGCAAATGCGTTATAAAATTCCTCTTCCATAATTCGGCAAAAATTTTCAATACAAACACTTTCAAACGAGATTAGGTCTTTCAAACACTCCCAAGCGAAATTACCTTCAAGCGAGATTACCCTTCAAGCGAAATTACCTGCACTAGACAACTTCAAACGAAATTTAAATTCGAGTAGAATTAAAATTTTCAAGCGGAATTATAATTTCGTTTGAAAACTCAAATGGAATTAACTTCAAACAGTAATTCCGTGCGAAATTATGGAGCAATTTCACGTGAAATTAAGCTGATGTCATCATATCTGATCTGAAGTTCAAGCGGAATTATCAATTTTAGCAGATTTAAGTCGAATTAAGGTCCAATTTTCTTAAGGATTAGTTAAAACACAATTTCGCTTATGATATGAGAAATTCAGATCATTTTGACCGTTAAAACTTGTTCAATTTAGAAAAGAAAGTGTAGAAGTCAGAAAAGGAGATGAAATCAAGCTGAAATCTGCAGAACTCCTCCTCCTGGCTCTGATACCACATGTAGGATCGTGTACGGACCCGAAATGAGTCGATCAGAGGTGTTCTACACAATATAAAAGGCAGAAACTGACATATTGTGTGTGATTCAGCAAGATATTCACTTATAACTATCTTTTGATTGATATCTGAGCAATTACAGATCTGTAGACACTTCGACAGAGCTTCGCCGTCAGAAAACCTCAACCTAATTCCGTTCCAAATGACAAGACCTAGACACCTATTTATAGGACATCTAATTCCGTTTGAAATATTCTCAAACGATATTACATTTCATGCGAAATTAAGACTCAAACGGAATTACATGTTAATTCCGTACGAAATTACATATGACATCTTCAAGCGGAATTAAGCAGTTCAAACGGAATTAACCTCAGTCTTGATTTCTCGATCTTCATGCCCTGAGCAATGCAAGACTCGATACAAGACGAAGTCGACAGACGCAGGCACCAACAAATACCATGTTTTAAAACGATTAACAAGTCCATAGGTTTATCAAATGGTTTAGAAGTCTTGTGTGGTGAACAAGTAATGAATAAAAATAATGATAATAATAATAATAATAATAGTAATAATAATAATAATAATAATAATAATAATAATAATATGCCCATCGTGACCAATATTAGGCACACCCGGGAGTATGACCGAGCATCTCGGAGTTCCCGGTTCGTTTAAAAGGTCACTCAAAGGCGTAGTTTCGTAAGTTCATGCTTTTAGTCCTTTTAACGCACAAACTTGTGCGTGTTATCGTTTTATGGCATTAAAGCCCTAAACGGTTAATATAAGCTATTCCCAAGAGTGTGATCAAACATCGTAATGCCTCAGATTCGTTAAAAGGTCACTCAGAGATAAGATTTAACATGTTGACGCTTTTAACCCTCCGTTACGGAAACTTTTGAGTTTATCGCAAACGGTTTCGATTATCCAACAAGTAGCGTAATATGAGAATACGAATATCATGTAAGGTCATTCAGAGGCTTAGTTTAAGCATGTTGACACTTTCAGTCCTTTCACATTCGAATTTTAATGTTTAGTGATAATAGTCCCTCCTAGTCAACGTTTGACATAGTTAGGATTTGGGACACGTGTCGATACATTATTGGACATGATTTTACGAGGTGTTACATCCTTACCCCCTAAAAGAAATCTCTACCTTGAGATTTGTTTGGAGTAATGCGATCAGTTCCGTATCGTAGTAGGTTTCAACCTGTTAAGAGTATCCTGGGCCACGATGGGAATCCCATTTCACATTTACGAGGTAAAATTGGAATTTAAAAAGTCCATAATGGACAAAGTTTTTCAATAAAACTTAAGCTCACGTTTGAATGTCATGACGCGATTGAATTTATAGTCGACAAACTTACTAAGTCGATGCTTCTTGTCAAATATGGAAAATTTAAAATTTCCGACAAGTTATGTTGTATAAAGACAACATTGAATCTCCTTATAGAGCATCGTTGTCTATAGTATCAGATTAAGATACTAAATATAATCTTGTCTCTGGAAAATTCTAGCATGATGCCCAGCTGATGATACCAACCTGTTACACCCCGATATTTACAGCTCAGTCCGGTGGGCCCGGTGGGGAGTATCGTGACGTAAGATTGGTATCGTCATAGTCAATCATAGACAGAATAGCACAGCGGAAGTCTTGAAATATAAAATATTATTACAAACACCAATGTCTAAAAGTATAAAAGTATTTAGTACAGACAAGCTTGTAATAATCCACAGGCGGATCATTAAAACAAAAGATAATTATCAGACTAATGACATATGCGAAGGAGTTGCAAGTTCCTCGTCTAACAATTTCGAGCAACTTCCAGCCTATTTACGTATTTGTACCTATCACTTAGACTTTTGAAAATACGTCAGTTTTCACTGGTAAATACAATCTACCGACACATTGAAAATGTTTATGAAAATTGGTTTAAGGGCACAAGGCACGAAAATCTTTTATACTTGGGACAAACTATATCTCATGTTATCAGTTTTACATAACTTGCTCTACATACGGGGGCCGATACTATGCCGGTTCATGATTAAACGACACGCCACTAATTCCCTTATTGGGAAACCCATATTGGTTACAAAATTATATAATAAACCATGTCGCATCTGTCGGGTGTATGCCTACACCCCATGCTTAGGTCGTGGCCATTTTCAATTTGTGAATCAAGGATATCCAAGACGCGGTCGCATTAACCCCCAATGTTTCAGTCTAGCAATACGAATTAAAATAGGTTATTTGAATTTCCCAACTTATTGGTCTTCGAATCCCGTACCTAACCATGCGGTAATTATATTACCGTATCCTAAGCCCATATAAGGGAAAATAGGTTAAGAGTATCTACCTGAGCTAGCTCCTGTCTTAAATTTTAAGATCTATGATAACTCAGCCATATTCGATTAAGTAAGCATAGGTACAATTTACCGGAAGGCTCTAGTCTGGAATGATGGTATAAATAACCAATTTTAGAACGCTAACGGGTCTTATTTAGGTCATAGACCTAGACCGGCTAACTTAAAGTATTAGAAACGTACGCTACGCTAGATTCAGCGATGACCGGAATAAAATGTAATTTAGACCCAACAAGTATGAAGGCTTGTATAATATGTGTAAACTAAATACATTCTGGATTTTGAAGTAAAAATGATAAGGTTTGACCCGTTTCGGCTAATTTATGCAAACTAGTTACATAAACCGTACCGAATGCGTATATGCATAACGGGTTACCAGATGAGTCATGTACAAGTTACATGAGTTATCATGCTTTAAATATGTTATGATATCAGTAGGATATCAACAATTATGCCCAAAAAAGATTTTTAAACTAAATTAAGTCCCGTTAGGGCATTTTGATATTTATAAAAGAGGTTTAATAGTAAACTGGTGTTTTGGTCTAAAACATTCTATAAAAACATTTATTTTATGATGTTAAATCAGTAAGATATCATACATATGCGTGATTTACCATTTATGGCCAAACTATGCCCTGTAGGGGCGTTTTGGTCATTTCACATATGTTTTTAAGGACAAATTTGGAAGTTTGAGTTCATGACTCATACCTACTATAAAAGTATTAAAATTTATCTATAAATTCAGTAGGTAACAAGTCTTAGGTGTTAATTATGGTTTTTAAACCATACTATGCACCTAATTAGCGTAAAAATCGATGATTCATGATATTTGCGATGTTTATGTGATTCTGAGATTTTGACCAGCCTTGTATGCTTAAAATATTTTATTTTAAATATTAAATCAGTAGAAAAAGGTTTGGCATGTTAATTATAGGTAAAACACATTTTATTAGCAAAAAGAGCATTATCGTCAATTATGGAATTTATACAAGAACTCAAAGATATGTTCAGTATATAATCTGGTCCAATATTCCAAAAATCCCTAAAACTAATATCATAGCAGTAGGTAATGAGTTTGGTGCCAAAATTTAGGTTTAAACATGATTTATGCACAAAAGCGTAATTTAATTAATAAAAAGTTCAATTTTACAATATCTTGCATAACATCGTTTTGAGACCAGAAAATTATGTCAAATTAATTTAGACATGTTTATATATCAGTAACTAAGTTGTTTATATGACCATATATTCAAAAATCTCATTTTTAAGCTATAAGGGCATAATAGTCAAAATTAAGCATAATAACGGAAACAAGCAATTAACTCAGATTTCTAGTATGATCATGTAATATAACCTTATAGGGTTATGCTACATTAAATTATGATTATAACGGAACCTAAAATCAGTAGTAAACTAATTTAATTCGGTTCATAATCGAAAGTCAACGCAGAAGTCAAACTTCACGACTTTCGGTTGCGAACCGACCCTAAAACTGGAATTGACGAGCCGAATATGTTTACACATGTTCTAATAATTATTACCAAGTTGTTTAAATGATAAAACATATTTTAGAATGCTTCGAAACATATATCACAATTATTTCAAAAACTGCCCTGTTGACTTTTTAAAACAATATTACGTTGACTCGTCAATTGACCAAGCAAACGTGATTATTAGGAGGTGCCCTTTTGAGGGTTTAACACCTACCTAATTACGATCACGTAGCCATGTTAGTTGCGAACAATGGCTTGACCGTTTAAGGTCTAACTAAAAGTCAAAGCGTTTATCGTAAACGCTTGACTTTTCGGCTTTAAGAGCCAAATAAAATAACTAGCCATGAAAGGATCACTTACAAGTGGTCCTAGGGACTGAAGAGAACTCAATGGTATGCTCCTAATGCTCAGGAGCTCCCTCAAGAGATGAAAGAAGAAATGGTGCAAGTGAACTAATGAGTTCTAAGGCCTTTATATAGTTTTCAAGAATTGCTAGGATTGTGCCAAGTGTTTAGGGCTATCATAAGATCATTACATGTGTAATACCATGTTTTAAAACCATTAATAAGTCCATAGGTTCATCAAATGGTTTAGAAGTTTTTTGTGGTGAACAAGTAATGAATAAAAATAATGATTATAATAATAATAATATGCCATCGTGATCAATATTAGGCACACCCGGGAGTATGACCGAGCATCTCGGAGTTCCCGGTTCGTTTAAAAGGTCACTCAAAGGCGTAGTTTCGTAAGTTGATGTTTTTAGTCCTTTTAACGCACAAACTTGTGCGTATTATCGTTTTATGGCATTAAAGCCCTAAACGGTTAATATAAGGTATTCCCAAGAGTGTGATCAAACATCGTAATGCCTCAGATTTGTTAAAAGGTCACTCAGAGATAAGATTTAACATGTTGACGCTTTTAACCCTCCGTTACGGAAACTTTTGAGTTTATCGCAAACGGTTTCGATTATCCAACAAGTAGCGTAATATGAGAATACGAATATTGAGTAAGGTCTTTCAGAGGCTTAGTTTAAGCATGTTGACACTTTCAGTCCTTTCACATTCGAATTGTAATGTTTGGCGGTAATAGTCCCTCCTAGTCAACGTTTGACATAGTTAGGATTTGGGACACGTGTCGATACATTGTTGGACATGATTTTACGAGGTGTTACATCCTTACCCCCTTAAAAGAAATCTTGACTATGAGATTTGTTCGGAGTAATGCGATCAGTTCCGTATCGTAGTAGGTTTCAACCTCTTAAGAGTATCCTGGGCCACAATGGGAATCCCATTTCACATTTACGAGGTAAAATTGGAATTTAAAAAAAAATTCATGGTCCATAATGGACAAGGTTTTCAATAAACCTTAAGCTCACGTTTGAATGTCATGACGCGATTGAATTTATAGTCGACAAACTTACTAAGTCGACGCTTCTTGTCAAATATGGAAAATTTAAAATTTCCGACAAGTTATGTTGTATGAAGACAACATTGAATCTCCTTATAGAGCATCGTTGTCTATAGTATCAGATTAAGATACTAAATATAATCTTGCCTCTGGAAAATTCTAGCATGATGCCCAGCTGATGATACTAACCTGTCACACCCCGATATTTACAGCTCAGCCCGGTGTGCCCGGTGGGGAGTATCGTGACGTAAGAATGGTATCGTCATAGTTAATCATACACAGAATAGCACAGTGGAACTCTTGGAATATAAAATATTATTACAAACACCAATGTCTAAAAATATCAAAGTATTTAGTACAGACAAGCTTGTAATAATCCATAGGCGGATCATTAAAACAAAAGATATTTATCAGACTAATGACATATGCAAAGGAGTTGCTAGTTTCTCTTCTAACAATTTCGAGCAGCTTCCGGCCTATTTACGTATTTGTACCTGTCACTTAGACTTTTGAAAATACGTCAGTTTTCACTGGTAAATACAATCAACCGACACATTTGAAAATGTTTATGAAAATTGGTTTAAGTGCACAAGGCACGAAAATATTTTATACTTGGGACAAACTATATCTCAAGTTATCAGTTTTACATAACTTGATCTACATACGGGGCCCGGTACTATGCCGGTTCATGATTAAAAGACACACCACTTATTCCCTTATTTGGTACAAAATTATATAATAAACCATGTCGCATATGTCGGATGTGTGCCTACACCCCGTGCTTAGGTCGTGGCCATTTTCAATTAATGAATCAAGGATATCTAAGACACGGTCGCATTAACCCCCAATGTTTCAGTCAAGCAATACGAATTAAAACAGGTTATTTGAATTTCCCGACTTATTGGTCTTCGAATCTCATACCTGATCATGCAGTAATTATATTACCGTATCCCAAGCCCGTATAAGGGAAAATAGGTTAAGAGTATTTACCTGAGCTAGCTCCTGTCTTAAATTGCAAGATTTATGATAACTCAGCCGTATTCAATTAAGTAAGCGTAAGTACAATTTACCGGAAGGCTCTAGTCTGGAATGATGGTATAAATAACAAATTTTAGAATGCTAACGGGTCTTATTTAGGTCATAGACCTAGACCGGCTAACTTAAAGTATTAGAAACGGTACGATACACTAGATTAAGCGATGACCGGAATAAAATGTAATTTAGACCCAACAAGTATGAAGGCTTGTATAATATGGGTAAACTAAATACATTCTGGATTTTGAAGTAAAAATGATAAGGTTTGACCCGTTTCGGCTAATTTATGCAAACTAGTTACATAAACTGTACCGAACGCGTATATGCATAACGGGTTACCGGATGAGTCATGTACAAGTTCCATGAGTTATCATGCTTTAAATATGTTATTATATCAGTAGGGTATAACAATTATGCCCAAAAAGATTTTTAAACTAAATTAAGTCCCGTGAGGGCATTTTGGTCAATTTGATATTTATAAAAGAGGTTTAATAGTAAACTGTTGTTCTAGTCTAAAACATTCTATAAAAACATTTATTTTATGATGTTAAATCTGTAAGATATCATACATATGCGTGGTTTACCATTTATGGCCAAACTATGCCCAGTAGGGGCGTTTTGGTCATTTCACATATGTTTTTAAGAACAAATTTGGAAGTCTGAGTTCATGACTCATACCTACTGTAAAACTATTAAAATTTATCTATAAATTTAGTAGGTAACAAGTCTTAGGTGTTAATTATGGTTTTTAAACCATACTAAGCACCTAATTCACGTAAAAATCGACAATTCACGATATTTGCGATGTTTATGTGATTCTTAGATTTTGACCAGCCTTGTATGCTTAAAATATTTTATTTTAAATATTAAATCAGTAGAAAAAAGGTTTGGCATGTTAATCATATGTAAAACACATTTTATTAGCAAAAAGTGCATTATCGTCAATTATGGAATTTATACGAGAACTCAAAGATATGGTCAGTATATAATCTAACCCAATATTCCTAAAACCCCTAAAAATAATATCATAATAGTAGGTAATGAGTTTGGTGCCAAAATTTAGGTTTAAACATGATTTATGCACAAAAGCGTAATTTAATTAATAAAAAGTTCAATTTTACGATATCTTGCATAACATCGTTTTGAGACCAGAAAATTATGTCAAATTAATTTAGACATGTTTATATATCAATAACTAAGTTATTTATATGACCATATATTGAAAAATCTCATTTTTAAGCTATAAGGGCATAATAGTCAAAATTAAGCATAATAACGGCAACAAGCAATTAACTCAGATTTCTAGTATGATCGTGTAATATAACCTTATAGGGTTATGCTACATTAAATTACGATCATAATGGAACCTAAAATCAGTTGTAAACTAATTTAATTATGTTCATAATCGAAAGTGAACGCAAAAGTCAAACTTCGCGACTTTCGGTTGCGAACTGACCCTAAAACTGGAATTGACGATCCGAACATGTTTACACATGTTCTAATAATTATTACCAAGTTGTTTAAATGATAAAACGTATTTTAGAATGCTTCTAAACATATATTGCAATTATTTCAAAAACTGCCCCGTTGACTTTTTAAAACAATATTACGTTGACTTGTCAATTGACCAAACGTGATTATTAGGAGGTGCACTTTTGAGGGTTTAACACCTACCTAATTACGATCACGTAGCCATGTTCGTTGCGAACAATGGCTTGACCGTTTAAGGTCTAACTAAAATTCAAAGCGTTTATCGTAAACGCTTGACTTTTCGGCTTTAAGAACCAAATAAAATAACTAATATGAAAGGATCACTTTCAAGTAGTCCTAGGGACTGAAGAGAACTCAATGGTATGCTCCTAATGCTCAGGAGCTGCCTCAAGAGATAGAAAGAAGAAATGGTGCAAGTGAACTAATCAGTTCTCAGACCTTTATATAGTTTTCAAGAATTGCTAGTATTGTGCCAAGTGTTTAGGGCTATCATAAGATCATTACATGTGTAATACCATGTTTTAAACCATTAACAAGTCCATAGGTTCATCAAATGGTTTAGAAGTCATGTGTGGTGAACAAGTAATGAATAAAAATAATGATGATAATAATAATAATAATAATAATAATAATAATAATAATAATAATAATAATATGCTCATCATGACCAATATTAGGCACACCCAGGATTATGACCGAGCATCACGGAGTTTCGGGTTCGTTTAAAAGGTCACTCAAAGGCGTAGTTTCGTAAGTTGATGCTTTTAGTCCTTTTAACGCACAAACTTGTGTGTATTATCGTTTTATGGCATTAAAGCCCTAAACGGCTAATATAAGGTATTCCCAAGAGTGTGATCAAACATTGTAATGCCACAGATTCGTTAAAAGGTCACTCGGAGATAAGATTTAAGCTGTTGACGCTTTTAACCCTCCGTTACGGAAACTTTTGAGTTTACCGCAAACGGTTTCGATTATCCAACAAGTAGCGTAATATGAGAATACGAATATCGTGTAAGGTCATTTAGAGGCTTAGTTTAAGCATGTTGACACTTTCAGTCCTTTCGCATTCGAAGTTTTAATGTTTGGCGATAATAGTCCCTCCTAGTCAACGTTTGACATAGTTAGGATTTGGGACACGTGTCGATACATTATTGGACATGATTTCACGAGGTATTACAAAGACTGTCATATAACTCAAGCACTGATGCAAGAAATTCCATCTGTTGTTTTACTGTGGACTCGTTCAGACCTTCAGCATTTTGCAAATTTACTGAGACATTACATTGTAGTACATGAGATTGATTATTTCTTTGGTTTGAATATGATTTTGATCCCTGTGATGACTTTGAATTTCGAGTTGGAAAATTTGATTCATTACTCGAAAACGTTCCAAATCCAGTGCCACTTGAATTCTTGTTTGTTGAAAAACTAGAAAATCTAGATGAACTTTCTGCACTGTATGTTGTCTGTACTTTTTGACTTTGAATATCGAAGAACTACCACTTCTGTAGTACAAACTCACATCTTGCTGTTCATTCTGTAACTTTCCTGCTTTTCTCAATTCTAACTCGCGTGCTTCCAGTTTTTGGATTAACCTGTTAAAACTAATGGTCTCATATTCTAAATTATTTCTCATGATCAAGATAAACGTAGACCAATCACTTTAATTTGGAAGTGCATCAACGAGCTTGTCCACCAACTCTTCCCGATTCTTTTCAATCCCTAACAGTTCCAATTCTTTAATCAAATAACAAAATCTTTCAATCAATTGTTTTAGTGTTTCGCCTTTCAGATGTTTAAACTTTCAAATTCATTTTTCATCAATGCTCTCTTGCTTTTCATCACCTGCTCATTTCCTTCATATTTA
Source organism: Helianthus tuberosus (assembly GCA_030545235.1). Taxonomy (NCBI): domain Eukaryota; kingdom Viridiplantae; phylum Streptophyta; class Magnoliopsida; order Asterales; family Asteraceae; genus Helianthus; species Helianthus tuberosus. The sequence goes on from CM060399.1 coordinate 114,958,513, forward strand.
CGTTTTAATGCATTACATATTGAATAGAAGTTCCATTGTGTTGTAACAATGATAAGATACTATCTTTCATTGATTGTTGTAGAAAACTCATCATTTTCTTTTCATTCTTGAATTTTATTTTTTTTTCTTCATTGTATTCCATTAGTGATTTCTTTTGACCATCATTCTCCACCGGTTCATTATATTCGATTAAGATTGCATACCAACATCCCATATGGTAAGCTTGAACCCAATTTGCAAACCATTCTTCCCATTTTTTATAATCATCAATATTCATTAATCTAGGTAGTTTTGATTGTGTTCTATTTTCGTTTTCTGACTTTAAAGTCTGAGCCACCCAATCAGGCATTGTTGCAAAAGCATTATAAAACTCAGAATCCATGTTCAACACCTATAAAAATCAATAGACGATCAAACAACTTTGAAACAAGATAAAGATCACTTTCGTATGAGAGAGTAATGACTCTTCGTCCGAACTGGTCAACAAGCACTTTCGTACGAACTAGATTAGTCTGTTTCATGCGAATGTGATAATTATTTCAAGAAACACTTTTTAATCACTTTCGTCCGAATGGTTATGACACTTCGTACGAAATTGACTGGGACGATTCGAACGACCTGTGAACCTCAAGTGGTGTTTTCCATGGTTTTTTTTTAACAATTTTCAATGATTTAATTTGAATTTCGATCTGATTCTTTAAAGGATTGATTAGAACATGATTTCGCACATTATATCAAAAAAATCATAAAATTTTGTCCATGAATTCAGTTTTAATTTTGCATTTTAAGTAGAAAGAATATGAGTAGAAGAAATGTGATGAGAAAGATGATGTAATCAGATCCAAATCAACTCGATTATGCTAGTATCTTGTGTTCTTAGTCCTTGAAACCGGTCTCCAAGCTCTGATACCACTTGAGAGAACCGTTTTGGTGCTCCGAAAGCTGCAACCGATCACAATGTCTCCATATCTCGTGCGGGATTCGAGTATGAAGATGATATGCACAAGAACAAGCTAATTAAACTGGTTTCTATTGATTATTTGAAGTTACAGAACCACGAAACCAAATGGACAGAGTTTCCTCTCTCAAGTCCATAGTGTTACAAACGACAAGACCTAACCCCCTATTTATAGGCATGGCCCTCTCGCACGAACCATCTGGGACGAGAGTGACTTTCGTACGAGTGGCACCCTGGGACGAATGAGATGTCCATTCGTACGAACAGCACATTCGTACGAATGAGCATTTACACTACAAACTTGTCTTGTCTATCATACAATCCTATACAATCAACTACAACTCGATACATTGACACTTATAGATATGATTAATGGATGCAATAGACATAATGCACTCACAATTTTTTAATTAGTTGCATTAGCCATTAGTAAAAACCACCTCAAACAACAAAACAAATTAAGTCGTGTCAGTCTTAGATAAGTGAGTCAAGTCTAGTAAATGTAATTAGTAGTGTCTCGTGGGTTCGATACTCGGACTTATTTGAGCTTTACTACACCAATCGGTACACTTGCCGATTGTGTGGTTTAGGTTTAGATCGAGTCTAAGTTTATAAATTTAAGCTTAGAGTTTCTAGAATAAGGTAAAAATTTAGCTAGTTTAAATAATACCGTTTGAGCACATCACATGTCATGGTATCAGCCAGGTCATCGCCTCCCTCCCCTCTCTAATAACAATACCCCATTATCCCTACTCAGCCAACCTTCAACCCTTTCTCTTATTTTTTTCTCTTTTCCTCGATTACCCCTATTTTGTCATGGTCACTCCTTCATCTTCTTAAGCAAGCCCTCTCCCGATGAATACCCTGTTGCATATGCTCACCATAAAGTTGTTATCTTCCAATTTTCTGATATGGCAAAATCAAATCTTAACTCTGCTTGATTATCCAAAATGGATGCGTTTTGTTAATGGGTCTTATCTCGTTCCATCTCAAACGATCATCGTAGAATAAGGTGAGTCCACTATAAACCCAAAATCTTTATAATGTCTTGAGACAGACATAATTATCCTTCTTCTTCTTCTTCTTCTTCTTCTTCTTCTTCAATCCTCTCTCACAGAGGAGGCTATGGCAGAAGTTTTGGGCTTTACAACCTCTCATGAAGTCTGGAAAACACTGGAATCTGCCTATAGCCTTGATTCCATAGAGCGTTCTCAAAATCTTGAAGACTCTTTACGTCAATTAAAAACGGGAGATCTTTCCGTGTCTGATTACGGGAAACAATTTAAAGCTATTTGTGACAAGCTCGCTGCCATTGGACAACATGTTTTTGATATTGAAAAAAGTCATTGGTTCCTTTATGGCTAAGTACATGCTTTTGAGACATTTTCTACCACTCACAGGGTTGTATATCCCCGTCCTTCCTTTTGTGATCTGCTTGCTCAAGCCGAAGGACACGAGATGTTTGTTTCTTCTTTGCATGGCTCACAAACATCTCCTGCTTCCTTCTCGGTTCAACGTCAGTTTTATAGGCAACAGTCATCGCGTGGTAGAGGACGTTCTATGTCACACCCTGACTTTTACGGAAGCTTATGATGTGTGACTTCTTTAATACCATTGCATTCAATTATAATAAACAACTATATGATCGGAATGATGTTCATCCATTCATAAAGTTTAAAATATTACAAACACCAGTCAATTAAGTTTCAAACGACACAACCTCTGATTAAATTACAAACCAACAAAAGTGGATGACATCTAAACTTGTTATTCATATCCCGAAACAACACCAACGCCCAAGATCCAACTTGTTTCCTAAATACATGTAATTTTGAAAACATCAACAAAAGTTGAGCGATTTCATGCGTTTTATATAAATACTGATAAACTTGTAAACATTTGAGAGACTCCTTTGAAAACAGGTATGAAAAGCATCTATGAACAGATCAAATTAATGTTTTTCAAGGACATTAATGTATGTGAAGACATAGGGAGCACTCAATATGAGTAGGTATATACCCTCGTCGAATCCCCTCGACTGTGTCGAATTCCCATCGACTGTGTCAAATTCACCTTGAATGTTTCAAATTCCCTTGACCGTATCAAATCACCTTGACTGTGTCAAATCACCCTTGACTGTTGTCGAATCACTTCGACTTGGACACCAAAGCACTCAAAGTGGTCACACAAAGACCATGAGTAGGGCTCGGTCATACCCGTTAGATCTAACCTTTATAATTCTTATGAGAGTTATTGGCATTTGAATTTCAATCTATGCTCACATGATCTAATAATTCATTTCATAGCGAAATCATACCATTTGAACATTCGTAACATGTATTCCACCCCCGAGAGTTATAAATCCGAAAACAGTAAAAGAAAAGGGGGACATGAACTCATAAGTTTGCGTCCTACTATCTCGTATGCTCAAAGGTCCTTCTATGAGTCGTACAACTACCTACACACGTGCCATGTTTTATTAGACGTTTAGGTCGTGTAACGACTCTTTGTATTTGTTGTTCATTAAGACTTGTTTTGGAAATCTTGGTGTATTCTGAGTTACATCATTGATGTATATTATAATATTCCAAAGTATATAATTATTTGTTAAAATAATAAATATTTTAACTTAAATTATATTTATCAAATTTTGGAATATTAGTTAAAACAATATATTCTAACTTGGTATATCATGCAGTTATGCGTATGTGTTCTCCCAAGGATGGGTATAGTCATACTTGTGTATATTAGACTTGTGTATTTGCCAAGTATTGGTGGCGTATTCCGGTGTATATTTATACGTACGAGAATACGTATTCTTATTGTGTTTAGTAAGTATTCTTATACTTAATTTTTGTATTAATTTTTCCGGAATAATATTTCTAATAAAAATATATATTCTCAAAACATATATTTTAAGAAACTTACATAGAAAAATTATTTATAATTTTTCCTTTGGCAAAAATAATTGTATTTTCGTTTCAACCTCGAAAATAATATATTTTCAAGTTTAACTTAGAAAATATATATATAAATCTATTTTTTTCACCCAAAAATAATGTATTCTATGTTTATTTAAGAAAATATATATTTTCTCCCATAAATAATATATCTTCTAATAATTCCAAGAAAACATATATATTGTTCTTACCCAAAAATAATATATTTTCTTCTTGTCAAAATATGATTTATTTTATAATACTTATGAGAATCATATTTTTGTTCTCTTGGTTTCCAAAATACCGTTTACCAAAATATACTTACGAATCTAATTCCGGAATATTTATTGTAAGTTATATTCCTTGTTCGGTTTCTCCAATATTTTGGGTATAATTTGTATATTTATTTCTTGGAATTTTTGGTAATATTTAGTATTGTATTTATTGGTATTTTAGTGAGTTATATTATTTCAAGCCCTAAAATAATATAACTAATACACATAATATACAAATAATCACACACATGGTGACATCTAAATATATATTCTCCTAAATACATATTTAGTCACTTTTATTATCAAAAACCAACGTCCAATATTTTGTAATTTTTGTAACAAAAATTATAGCAAACTTTATATGAAAAATCATGGTTAAAATATACTTGTAAATATTTGTTTAAACATATTTTCCTAAGTGTTTAATTTCTAGAAAAAAATTGCCATAGTTTCCCCTTAAAAATGGAGGTTTCCATGCTTTCAAAGCATATCATTTTCTTTTATAAATCATCATCAATCATCAACAAATCATTCAAGACTTACCATGTGCCAAAAATATGAGATTTACACTATGACATGAACTTGAAACTTTGTAAAAATTTGTAGTAACTTACTAGTGTATTTAGTAAGCTTAGTTACCCTTTCAAGTGTGGTTATTTATTTAAAAATATCATTCTTGAAGAATTTAGATCTTCACAACTTGTAAAGTGATTTTCTAGAAATATTTCTTCTTGAAGTTTTCTTGTTAAATATATATTTCTACACTTGATTAACCACTAAAAATGTGATTAGTTTCTTTAAGAACCAAGTTTTTTTAAATCTTGTATTTTAACTTAGTTTCTTGAGAAATCTATTTTTGAAATCATCATTCTACAAGTCTTATAACATGTTTCGTACTTCATTTTACATAAAAACAACTTCATCTTCCAAGTTCGTGTTTACATAAAGGATGATCATTATGATTTCCTCAAGATCCATCCTTATACTTGCTAGATCTTGTGTTTAATCATCATCTAGCAATGTTATTATTATGATCAGCATCATAAACATAAGAAATCAACAATCAAGTATACTACATACATTTAAAACAACTTGTTCTTCATGTATTTAAGCTTTATATTCATGTTTATGCTTATGCTTTCTTGAGATTCTTTAGATTAACATGATACATATCACTTTAGCCATCAAAATCATGAGTAAAAATAGGATCAAAGAGTCTTACTACTAGCACTAAGGCTAGGGAAGAACAAGAAGCAAGATGATGAAGAAAATAGGTGGTTAATAGCTCCTTGTGAAGGTCCTTCAAGTTTCAATGCTTCCACACTTCTTAGACATGCTTCTTACTTCTTAGGATCACCTTAGAATGGATAGTGAATGATTGAAAATGGAGGTAGAGTGAGGGTGTCTTGTGGCCATGAGCTAGAGGGGAAAGAAGAGGAGGAAGATGTGTTGATGAAGGTGAATGAGGACTATGTTTAGGTCTTGTGGTTATTTGAGGATTACTTCCAACATTAAATGGCATAAGGCATAACATGTTGGTATATTCTTCAACACATCAAATAAAATATAGCAAACAAATCTTATGTGGGACCCATGTCCCCTAACCATCCAACATGGGGGGGGGGGGTGGGGGTAAAGTGTAACATTTCAATGGTTAGTTAGTTAAGTTGGTTAGGTTTTAAGGGAATTTGTTAGTGTGTTATGTGTTATGGTGTTTTAGAGTGTGTTATGATGTTCGGTGACCATAACTAGCTTTGTAACATAAAAGCAACACTTCTAGTGAAATTTTGGTGTTTCGGGTAGTGTCCGGTTGTTCGGTTGGTTACCGGTTCGTTAAAGTGCAAAATCGCGCAGTTTAGTGTGCTTTATGTTGTATTTATGACAGTTTCGGTTCCCGACACCTAGGAAGGTATTCTGGACCATTATATCATAATTCTGCATTATATTTAGATGTTAAAAGCTGAATTTTTGCTGAATTTGTTTATTTTCTGCAGAATTCTGTTGTTTTAGTGTGTTTCTGGCACTTTACGGTACCTAATTCATCACTTGGAAGGCATTTTTGTAATCTCTACTTTCCTACACACTATTCTAGTGTAACACTTGGTTCTGGGGCTCATTCTGTGTCTTAATTTCATGTATGCCTGAGTACTGAACTCCCGTCAGTACTTCTAGTTTGTCTGATAGCTGTGCTAACTTTGTTCTATGCATTAAGTAAACCACACTATGTTGCATGTAATAAAGATAAACAATCTTGCAACATGAAATGCCTTTGTATGTATATGACAGTAATCAGAAATTCATTCGTCTAGTTAATTCATTCATGCACAGTCATTAAAGCACAGATTGCTGTTTATTATTGTACGGAACACATGGAGAAATGCCAGTTGTCACATTCTCCCCCCGTTAAAAGAATTTCGTCCCGAAATTCAAGCTATGTTATCAGTCGCAGGGGAGTTGTGAATCCATGTGGATACTTAGACTTAATTTGGTCTAGTATACCGTGGGTTCAACCTCCCATGTTTTCCAAATCGTACGACGCCTTTCCAAGGCAAGACTTTCCTTAAAACTGTATCTCCAACATCAAACTCCAACGGTTTCCGCCGCTTATCAGTGTAGCCTTTCTGTACATCACGTGCTGACTTGATACGACCACGTATCCGATCGATCTTGTCTGTAGTTTCCTGAACCAATTCGGGCCAGTAAATTTTTTATCTCTGGTCTCCGCCTAACACAAAGGGGACCGATACTTACGTTCCTATAAAGCTTTGCGCGAGACGGCCTAAACGGTGGTGTGATAAATATTATTGTAGGAAAACTCCACTAAGGGCAAGTGAGTATTCCAATTTCTCATCAAAGTCCATCACACAAGCACGTAGCATGTCTACCAAAGTCTGTATCGTTCGTTTGCTCTGGTCGTCCGTCTGAGGGTGAAATGTAGTACTAAGGTCCAATCGTGACCTAAACGCCTTTTGAAACGTCTGCCATATCCTTGGCACAAAACGACCATTTCGGTCGGATAAAATAGAAACAGGCAGTCCATAGCGTGCCATAATCTCTCTAAGATAAATCTCTGCTAGTTCCCTTGTGCTGTCTTCCTCACCGCTTGGTAGGAAATGTGCAGACTTGGTGATTTGATCAATAATCACTCACATCACATCGTGGCCTCTTTGGGTTCTTGGTAGCTTTTGTAATCAAAATCCATTGAGATTCATTCACACTTCCACATGGGAATCTCAGGTTGTTGCAGAAGCCCTGATGGTTTCTGGTATTCCTCCTTAACTTCGGCACAAGTAAGACAGTTACCCATATAGGTAGCTATATCAGCTTCCGACTTGGGCCACCCGTACTAATCCTTCAAGTCTTGGTACATCTTGTCGGATCCAGGATGGATCGAGTACCTTGACCTATGAGTCTTGTCCCAAAACTAGCGTACGTAAATTGTCGCGGGACGGAACCCAAAGTCATCCCCTGGAGTATAAGGTTCCGTATTCCTTAGGCAATAACTGCACTTCCATTCCATGTAACACTTCAGCTTGAAGGTTCTCTGGTTTGAGCACCTCTTACTCAGCTCCACGAATTCGAGTAGTGAGATTTGTCTGTATGGTCATCTCTAAGGCTCGCGCCCTTAGAGGGTTTGCGCGATCTTTACGGCTTGAGGCGTCTGCTACAACGCTTGCCTTGTCCAGGTGATACTTAATCTCACAGTCGCAATCATTCAGTAGATCATTCCATCTCGTTATCTCATGTCTAAGTCCTTCTGATCAACGGTGTGCTGCAACTCTTGTGATTAGTAAAGATCGTGTAGCGTTTTTCATACAGGTAATGATGTCAAATCTTCAACGCACAACTACTGCACCTAGTTCAAGGTCTCTTCTCATGATCCTTTAATCAACGTGACGCGTATGCAATGACTTGGTCTTATTGCTTCAATGCGCAATCGAGACCTTGTCGAGAAGCGTGACAAGAACCGCAATTCTATTAGTACTATCAGGTGAAGACAAGATAGGTATCGACTAGGTTAGGGTTGTTAGCGGTTGAACAGTCCTTGAAAGGTTTTCTAGGGGTCGTCTGATACAGCCGACAATCCCCAAAAATTCTTAGTTGTGTCTTAGGGACTCCTTAGTTCTTAATTGCAGGGTCGACATGAATCTCATTCTTAACCACCACGTATCCTAAAAATCTTACCTCGCGAATCCAAAGTTCGCACTTCGACATGCTGGCACATAACTGTTCTTTCTCCAAGAGCCCCAAGATAAATTACAGACGTTGCTCACGACCTTCCTTGGTCTTTGAGCATATAAGAATGTAGTCAATAAATATAATCACGATCTTATCCAGGTACGACTTACATTCCCAATTCATGAGGTCCATGAATGATGCCGGTGCATTTCTTAAGCCAAGCGGCATAACAAGGAACTCGTAATGCTCAAAGCGAGTCCTAAAGTTCGTTTTAAGGATACTTTCTTCTTGTATTCACAGTTGAGGACATCCTGACCTCAAGTCGATCTTCGAGTAGTAACTAGAACCTTACCATTGGTTGAACAAGTCATCAATCCTTGGTAGAGGATACCGGTCCTTGCTATCCAGTTCTCTGAAGTTGATGCAAAAGGGAAACTGCCAACTTTCTTCTTAACTAATAGTACTGGAGCTTCCCAAGGCGAGTAGCTTGGTCTGATGAATCCTTTGTTCTAGCAGTTCTTGTAGTCGAGTTGTTAGTTCTTGTATCTCGAATGAAGCTATTCGGTAAGGCGTCATCCGTCGCCGGTGCCGCTCCTAGCACTAGGTTTATCCTAAACTCCTCTTGTCGCTGTGGAGGTAACCCTGGCAAGTCTTCAGGAAAGGCTTCTGGAAATTCCTCCACCACGGGGATGTCTTCAGGCTCTGGCTTCTTGGTATCCTAATTGACAACATGATCAAGGGAGGCTATGCAGCCTATCTAGAGGCGCTTCTGTGTCTCTATGACCAATGTGAGACGTCGCAAATCCACCGCCCTATGGGGCCTAGTGCCCTCGCATCTATTGCAAGAAGATTGTCTACTATAAGTGTCTCATCATTTGCAAGAGGGATGCGAACGATTTTCCTTATGACGAACAATTTCAGCTCTATCCTTGGATATCCAATCCATGCTGACTACAATATCATGACTTCCCAAGTCAATGGTAATAGAAGGTTCCTGCCTTCCAAGTTCCAAAATAAAATCTTTAATCACCTCATCTGCTTTAACTAACCTTCCATTTGCCAATTCTAAAGAATACATGGCTTCTATCCTCCTTGAAACTAAGCCAAGTAGGTTCTTAATTCCTAAGGATACAAGGTTAAAGTCGGCCCCAGTATCAATCAAAATGGATGCATAGTTCCGGTTAATAGGGAACGTACCCGTAATCGCATTTGGATCCTGGCGTGCTTCACGAGCTCCAATCGTGAAGACCCTTCCTCGCGTGGTTCTTCCTAGGGAAATCTTTCCTAAAGTGCCCCACGTCCCCACATTTGAAGCAACCTGGAACTCTACCATTATCATTTCCGTCTTGGTTGCCGTCATCATTTCCTCCTTGTTTGGGATACTTCGCCCAACAGGCATCCTTGCTGTGTCCTTCTTTTCCACACCTATCGCACTTAGGCCTCAAACATCGACCTTCATGGTGAAACTTGCATTCCTCGCATCTCGGCTTAGTCCCCAAGTAAACCTTACCACCGGCCTTACTGGTGGCTCCATAAGCTCGCATGCCACGAGGTGAGTCCACTTCCCTTCCTTTGTTTGCTTTAGAGCTTTCATAACTGACTTGGGTGCCTATCTTTAGGTTTGAAGACTTCCTTTTGTTATTGCCCGAAGACTCAACATGAGTCTCTTTCTTGTTTGTCTCAGATCCCGAAAACTTTCCTATACGAAGAGCTTCTTCAGTAAGTCTAACACTCAAATCGATAGCCTCTGTGATGGTTGGAGGCTTTGAGGTAGTGACCATGCTCAGGATTTGAGGTGTAAGTCCCCAAATGAATCGTTCAATCCTCTTGAACTCCGGCTCGACTAAGTAGGGAACAACCCTAGACAAGTCATGAAAGTGTTGGACGTATTCAGAGATCTTCAGCCCGTCCATTTTCAAATTCCCAAACTCACTCTCAAGCTTCTGGCTTTCGACCCTGGCGCCGTATTTCTTCTGCATCAATTCCTTGAGCTCGTCCCAACTCAGTGCATAAGCAGTAGCTTCACCAAGGGTCTGAAACTGAAGGTTCCACCAGGAGAGTGCGCCATCCAAAAACAACCCTGAGATATAGGTAACTCTCTGCTCGGGCGAACATTTACTCATTCTCAGAACGGAGTCAGTCTTTTCTGCCCAACGAACAAAAGCAACGGCACCTACTGTGCCATCAAAATTCAATGGCTTGCAGTCCAGGAACTGTCTATAGGTGGAACCAGTTAGAGGGTTATCTCCGGGAGTGCCACCGTTGTGTTCAGAGCGGAGGGCTTCATGCTGCGTTATAGCTTGGGAAATGCGCTTATTGAGTTCGGCCTCAGTTAACGTAATGGTTTCCGTGTCACGTCTGGGCGGCATTTTCTTCTGTCAAAATGTATGGGGTAGGTTAGACTACATTCCATAATTGTCTATGAGGTACATATTACCACAATCAAACATGTAATCACCCAATATCACATGCATATATAATCAACAATGTATAAGTAAGGAAACAACTACTGAGCTTTCATATAGGCTTGACAACTTGACTTATTGTTTGTAACAGGGAAAACAAAATGAACTCGAGGTTACATCACCTCGGTCATACAAGTTTCATAATATGAAAGTAGTAGTTATTTTCCTTCTACATTGGTTTTCTTAGGTCTTTAGCTTCACAAAGACGGGTATACTTCCCAAGAGATGGGGGTTGTACATCTAGTGGTGATAGAAAGTGTAAAGTCACCGAATCTTTCCCGAGTGTTAGCCATCTTTACTTGCTTAGATATCGGTTCCCAAACGACTCGTATATGGGTAGAAGTGTCAGACGCGAAGTAGGCAAAGGCAGGTTTCCTACTTTGTAGAGTGCTAAAGTAACTGTCTAGGTATTGTTCTACTAGATGAAGGTGTGAACACCTAGAGATTAGATTTGGATGGGTGGTGATCATTAGCTTGACCCGCAGAGTCCACTAGGATTTCCATGCACTACAAGTCGTTATTACGTGGGCCCCCGTAATAATAAATTGTCTTGCATGGTCACCCCAAATTTCCCTCGTTCAAAGCAGATGATCGACCAAAGAGGGGACACTACTGTCCTTATACCTCCGACATGGAAAAGGACCGTTGCAGTGGTCCACGCGCTAACATCCGTTATCGTTTCACGTGAGTAGGCACGATGCTTAGACGTGATAGGAATAAGGGGAATTCCTAGTGGTTGGAGGGGCACCTTCAAGATGAGCATCTCAACTTCCTTGACTGGTCAAGAGTGTCGTCCATCTTGTTTCGCAAAAGCCATAGGGACCTCATCCCACGGATGAGGGTGTTGTCCAAGGTTGCCTCCTCTGCCTCGCCGTCACTACCGTAGTCAGGCACCTTCACATTCGAGAGGGAAGAACAACCATCTACTTCGGAAACAAGCTCAGGATCTCGTTTGGTAATCACTCCAGCCATGAGCTTCCAATAAACGCGAGGTCGATAGTCTCATCGTGCGAGTCAAGAACAATAATTGGATTCGGAGTTGAAGGTATCTCGTTCACGTCAATAATTATTCTGTACACTTATACGCATATATATATATATATTAATGAATACATATGTTACTTAGTATAAACAGGCAAATAAATGCATCATATCACATATAACTCTCGTTTGCCCTTTCGGGGGGGGGGGGGTCATTTCATCTTTGGTAAGTCTATCTTACGTAGACTATACCTCATTTGGTACTTTAATTGGGGTATTCTTCTCCCCACTAATGTCCTTGCTTTGTCTTTCTTTGAAAAATGTTTGACTCATAGATCTTGGCGCTTTCGTAAATGCAATGAAAAACCTTTTTTTTTGTAAAAATGTTTTCGTGAGAGAGTTCCTAGTGATTGTAGTCTAGACTCGAGAAGGAATCCAAGTTCACTACAATCGAGGCTCTGATACCAAACTGTCACACCCTGACTTTTGCGGAAGCGTATGATGTGTGACTTGTTTAGTACCATTGCATTCAATTATAATAAACAACTATATGATCGAAATGATGTTCATCCATTCATAAAGTTTAAAATATTACAAACACCAGTCAATTAAGTTTCAAACGACACAACCTCTGATTAAATTACAAACCAACAAAAGTGGATGACATCTAAACTTGTTATTCATATCCCGAAACAACACCAGCGCCCAAGATCCAACTGGTTTCCTGAAATACATGTAATTTTGAAAACATCAACAAAAGTTGAGCGAGTTCATGCGTTTTGTATAAATACTGATAAACTTGTAAATGTTTGAGAGACTCCTTTGAAAACAGGTATGAAAAGCATCTATGAACAGATTAAATTAATGTTTTGCAAGGACATTAATGTATGTGAAGACATAGGGAGCACTCAATATGAGTAGGCTTATACCCTCGTCGAATCCCCTCGACTGTGTCGAATTCCCCTCGACTGTGTCAAATTCACCTTGACTGTGTCAAATTCCCTTGACCGTATCAAATCACCTTGACTGTGTCAAATCACCCTTGACCGTTGTCGAATCACCTCGACTGGGACACCAAAGCACTCAAAGTGGTCACACAAGGACCATGAGTGGGGCTCGGCCGTACCCGTTAGATCTAACCTTTGTCCATAATTCTTATGAGAGTTATTCGCATTTGAATTTCAATCTATGCTCACATGATCTAATAATTCATTTCATAGCCAAATCATACCATTTGAACATTCGTAACATGTATTCCACCCCCGAGAGTTATAAATCCGAAAACAGTAAAAGAAAAGGGGGACATGAACTCACAAGTTTGCGTCCTGCTATCTCGTATGCTCAAAGGTCCTTCTATGAGTCGTACAACTACCTACACACGTGCCATGTTTTATTAGACGTTTAGGTCGTGTAACGACTCTTTGTATTTGTTGTTCATTAAGACTTGTTTTGGAAATCTTGGTGTATTCAGAGTTACATAATTGATATATATTATAATATTCCAAAGTATATAATTATTTGTTAAAATAATAAATATTTTAACTTAAATTATATTTATTAAATTTTGGAATATTAGTTAAAACAATATATTCTAACTTGGTATATCATGCAGTTATGCGTATGTGTTCTCCCAAGGATGGGTATAGTCATACTTGTGTATATTAGACTTGTGTATTTGCCAAGTATTGGTGGCGTATTCTAGTGTATATTTATACGTACAAGGATACGTATTCTTATTGTGTTTATTAAGTGTTCTTATACTTAATTTTTGTATTAATTTTTCCGGAATAATATTTCTAATAAAAATATATATTCTCAAAACATATATTTTAAGAAACTTACATAGAAAAATTATTTATAATTTTTCCTTTGCCAAAAATAATTGTATTTTCGTTTCAACCTCGAAAATAATATAATTTCAAGTTTCACTTAGAAAATATATATATAAATCTATTTTTTTTTCACCCAAAAATAATGTATTCTATGTTTATTTAAGAAAATATATATTTTCTCCCAAAAATAATACATCTTCTAATAATTTCAAGAAAACATATATATTGTTCTTACCAAAAAATAATATATTTTCTTCTTGTCAAAAATATGATTTATTTTATAATACTTATGAGAATCATATTTTTGTTCTCTTGGTTTCCAAAATACCGTTTACCAAAATATAGTTACGAATCTAATTCCGGAATATTTATTGTAAGTTATATTCCTAGTTCGGTTTCTACAATATTTAGGGTATAATTTGAATATTTATTTCTTGGAATTTTTGGTAATATTTAGTATTGTATTTCTTGGTATTTTGATGAGTTATATTATTTCAAGCCCTAAAATAATATAACTAATACACATAATATACAAATAATCACACAAATGGTGACATCTAAATATATATTCTCCTAAATACATATTTAGTCACTTTTATTATCAAAAACCAACCTCCAATATTTTATAATTTTTGTAACAAAAATTATGGCAACCTTTATATGAAAAATCATGGTTAAAATATACTTGTAAATATTTGTTTAAAAATATTTTCCTAAGTATTTAATTTCTAGAAAATTTTTGCCATAGTTTTACCTTAAAAATGGAGGTTTCCATGCTTTCAAAGCATATCATTTTCTTTTATAAATCATCATTAATCATCAACAAATCATTCAAGACTTACCATGTGCCAAAAATATGTGACTTACACTATGACATTTACTTGAAACTTTGTAAAAATTTGTAGTAACTTACTAGTGTATTTAGTAAGCTTAGTTACCCTTTAAAGTGTGGTTATTTATTGAAAAATATCATTCTTGAAGAATTTAGGTCTTCACAACTTGTAAAGTGATTTTCTAAAACTATTTCTTCTTGAATTTTTCTTGTTAAATATATATTTCTACACTTGATTAACCACTAAAAATGTGATTAGTTTCTTTAAGAACCAAGTTTATGTAAATCTTGTATTTTAACTTAGTTTCTTGAGGAATCTATTTTTGAAATCATCATTCTACAAGTCTTATAACATGTTTCATACTTCATTTTACATAAAAACAACTTCATCTTCCATGTTCGTGTTTACATAAAGGATGATCATTATGATTTCTTCAAGATCCATCCTTATACTTGCTAGATCATGTGTTTAATCAACATCTAGCAAGGTTATTATGATGATCAACATCATAAACATAAGAAATAAACAATCAAGTATACTACATACACTTAAAACAACTTGTTCTTCATGTATTTAAGCTTTATATTCATGTTTATGCTTATGCTTTCTTGAGATTCTTTAGATTAACATGATACATAACACTTTAACCATCAAAATCATGAGTAAAAATAGGATCAAAGAGTCTTACTACTAGCACTAAGGCTAGGGAAGAACAAGAAGCAAGATGATGAAGAAAATAGATGGTTAATAGCTCCTTGTGAAGGTCCTTCAATTTTCAAAGCTTCCACACTTCTTAGACATGCTTCTTACATCTTAGGATCACCTTAGAATGGATAGTTAAGGATTAAAAATGGAGGTAGAGTGAGGGTGTCTTGTGGCCATGAGCTAGAGGGGAAAGAGGAGGAGGAAGATGTGTTGATGAAGGTAAATGAGGATTATGTTTAGGTCTTGTGGTTATTTGAAGACTACTTCCATCATTAAATGGCATGAGGCATAACATGTTGGTATATTCTTCAACACATCAAATAAAATATAGCAAACAAATCTTATGTGGGACCCATGTCCCCTAACCGTCCAACATGGGGGGGGGGTAAAGTGTAACATTTCAATGGTTAGTTAGTTAAGTTGGTTAGGTTTTAAGGGAATTAGCTAGTGTGTAATGTGTTATGGTGTTTTTTAGTGTTTTATGATGTTCGGTGAACATAACTAGATTCGTAACATAAAGACAACGCTTCTAGTGAAATTTTGGTGTTTCGGGTAGTGTCCGGTTGTTCGGTTGGTTACCGGTTCGTTAAAGTGCTAAATTGCCCAGTTTAGTGTGCTTTATGTTGTATTTTTTGACAGTTTCGGTTCCCGACACCTAGGAAGGTATTCTGGACCATTATATCATAATCCTGCATTATATTTAGATGTTAAAAGCTAAATTTTTGCTGAATTTGTTCATTTTCTGCAGAATTCTGTTGTTTTAGTGTGTTTCTGGCACTTTCCGATACCTAATTCATCACTAGGAATGCAGTTTTGTAATCCCTACTTTCCTACACACTATTCTAGTGTAACACTTGGTTCTGGGGCTCATTCTGTGTCTTAATTTCATGTTTGCCTGAGTACTGAACTCCCGTCAGTACTTCTAGTTTGTCTGATAACTGTGCTAACTTTGTTCTGTGCATTAAGTAAACCACACTGTGTTGCATGTAATAAAGATAAACAATCTTGCAACATGAAATGCCTTTGTATGTATATGACAGTAATCAGAAATTCATTCGTCTAGTTAATTCATTCATGCACAGTCATTAAAGCACAGATTACTGTTTATTATTGTACGGAACACATGGAGAAATGCCAGTTGTCACATTCTGGTAGCCGGTATCATACACAAGGGGCTGCCTCTTCACGAGGCCGAGGCCGCAGATCGCCTCACTGTCAATTATGTCAGTTAAATGGTCATTATGCCAATGCTTGTGTTAAGTTAGGGAACTATGCTCAAAAAGTTTCACATTCCGCTGCCAATCTAGCCCAAGTTTTTATGCCGATTGCAATATAAATGATCCAACCTTGGATTGGTGTGCCAACTCTGGTGCTACGGTTCATATGGCACCATCACCAGCTCATGTTGAGTCAACCATTCCTTATCGAGGTAATGGCAGAGTTTATTTTGGTAATGGTAACTTCCTTCCCATATCCCATACTGGTACTCTCTCAGTTCACGCTCGTTTGAAATTAAAAGATGTCCTTATTGTACCAAATATAATGAAGAAATTGATATCTACTAGCAAACTTACTAATGATTACCTGGTTGATTTCATCTTTTCCTGATCTTACTTTGCTATTCAGGACCGGGAAACCAAGGACATTCTAGCAAAAGGGACGCATAAGGATGGACTATATATTTTGAACTCCGATTTTCAAGCTCTAGCTGCTACAGTTATTTCTTCATCCAAAGCTTCCTTTGAATTATGGCATAATCGCATTGGACATATAAACTTTGATGTTATTTCCTTTTAAAATAAACATGGGTGTTTACATTTTACGTCAATTTTACCTAGTCCGCAAATTTTTTCATCTTGTGAGCTTTCAAAACAACATCGCTTACCTTTTCAGTCAAATGAAAAGCGCTCATCTCATGTACTTGATTTAGTGCACTATGATTTATGTGGACCCGCACCCGTTATTTTGAATGATGGTTATGGTTACTATGCTCTATTTGTTGATGATTACTCAAGGTTTACATGGTTTTATCCCTTAAAAACCAAATCAGGATTTTTTGAGGTCCTCAAAAGTTTTTTGCAATTTGTCCAAACCCATTTCTCATGCAAATTAAAGGTGTTTCACTTCGTCGGAGGAACGGAATTCTTGAACAATAAGGTTCGGCGCTTATTTCTAGACAATGGTGCTCATCACCAAATGTCTTGCTCATATACTCCCCAACAAAATAGGCGAGTCAAACGTAAACACCGCCATCTTACCGAGACGAGTCTTGTCATGCTATTTGGTGCTAATGCTCCACTTACTTGTTGGTTTGATGAATTATTCTCAGCAGCTCACATTATTAATCGTCTTCCCACAAAGTTATTAGATAACAAATCACCATATGAATTGCTATTTCATTCGGTACCAACGTACATGAATTTTAAAGTTTTTGGATATTTTGTATTCCCGTATTTACAGCCTTATTTTTCTCACAAACTTGCCCCTAGAAACATTGACTGCATTTTTATAGGAAATTGTACTCAATATAAAGGGTACAAGTGTCTTGATCCAACCACAACTAGGGTGTACATAACAAGGCATGCAAAATTTGAAGCAGGTTCTTTCCTATTCTCAAGTAAAACTAGATCTTCTGACATAGCACATTTATTTTTGAGCACCTATGAAGATGATGTTCCTTTATCCTACACTACAACAAAATCAAACCCACCATCTGTCACACCAAAAGTCAACAATTTTCCTACACCACCCACTACATGTACCACATGGGACCATGATGATTCCCCATCTACAACCGAATTACCTACAACCCCCATCACACATGCCTCACCAAATCAATCATCTCCATCATCTTCTGACCCTTTATCCACCCACAATCCATTATTCACATCACTCTCTAATCCATCATCATATGTTTCTACGAACCACAACTCGCCAACTACTTCTTCTACATCATCACATCAACCTTCCATTACATCCACTCACCAAATGGTAACTTGAAGTAAGGCTGGGATTGTAAAACCTAAACACATATTGGACTTGCTTGTCATTGCTCCTATCTATCTTCACACTGCCTTGTTAACATCTAAAGAACCTAATGTTTATAAATCAGCTTCAAAACAAAAACATTGGTGTGATGCTATGTCAGAAGAACTCACAGCTCTACACCAAAACAATATACGGATGCTTGCTCCCCGGCCATCAAACACAAATGAGGTTGGTTCTAAATGGGTATTCCGCACTAAATACAATGTTGATGGTTCAATTGATCGACACAAAGCTCGACTAGTGGCTTAAGGCTTTACATAAATACCCGGTTTTGATTTTTCACACACATTTAGTCCCGTGTTAAAGCCACAACAGTTCGTCTTGTTCTCTCACTCGCGGTCTCAAATAAATGGAATCTCCATCAACTCGACATCAAAAATGCCTTTTTGAATAGAAATCTTCGAGAAACGGTCTACATGGAACAACCGCCAGGTTTTGTTGATGCTCGTAATCTGAACCATGTTTTTCGTTTAAACAAGGCATTGTATGGCCTTAAACATGCCCCACGGGATTCGTTTCAGTGGTTATGTAATTTTCTAATACAACAAGGTTTCACTTGTAGTCAAGCAGACACCTCTCTTTTCAACTTTCATCAAGGTTCCTGTCTCTTGTACTAATTGGTATATATCGTTGGCATCATTCTTACAAAAATCATGAGCCCTCTATCACCCGTTTTGTTGATCGATTACAAACTGAATTTGCTATTAAAGATTTAGGCAAACTTAATCATTTTCTTGGTCTTGAGGTAACTTATACAGATGACAGTTTGGTTCTCATTCAAACCAAGTACTCTCATGACATCCTCACTAGAGCCAGTTTAGACAATTCAAAATCGGTGGGAACTTCTCTTGCAACACAATACGTCTTCAAGAGTTCTGGTCTTGCATTTCATGATCCCACCTTATATCGGTCTCTTGTCGGTGCTCTTAAGTATTTAACTATTATGAGACCATATTTATCATATGTTGTTAACATGGCGAGTCAATTTGTTAACTCTCCTACGATGCATCATTTTCAACTGGTGAAACAATTCATGTGATATAATAAAGGTACTCTCACTCACGAGTTACATTTCTCGTTTCCGATCATGACTAATCTCATTGGATATTGCAATGCGGATTGGGCTCGTTGTATCGAAACCCGACGTTCCACTTATGGCTACTCAAATTTATTTGGTGGAAATCTTGTATCTTGGAGTGCAAAACAGCAACCAACAGTCTCTCACTCTAGCTGCGAGTCTGAATTTCGAGCCATGGCAAATACCGCAACTGAACTCATATGGGTTACTCATTTGCTTCGTGATTTAAAAGCCTTACCACGGGAATGCCCAAAATTATTATGTGACAATTTGAGAGCCATTTTCCTTAGTCAAATTCTGGTAGCACACCGACGGGCAAAACATATTGATATTGATTACCATTTCGTTCGTGAACTTGTGTCTTTAGGTAAGTTGCACAAAAAAATTATGCCAACCAAGCTTCAGGTGGCTGACATCTTCACGAAACCTCTACCTAAGCCTCTCTGTGACATGTTTCGAGACCAACTACGAGTTCGTCATCCACCTGTTCGCTTGAGGGGGGTATTAGAGCCAACAGTGCCCAAATCAAATCAAGCACAATATTTAATTTAGTTACCTTGTATATTCCTTAAATTTTGTTGTACCTTGTCTTATAAAATAGAAGGAATGCAATGTTTATTTGTTAGTGCATATTTCGTACGTCTGCCACTGTCTGAATAGTTAGATAGAGCGTGTGTTGAATATTATATAGAATAGGAGAAAGTTGGACACTGTTTAGTAAATGTCAAGGTCCATCCGGACGGATGACCATCCGGTCGGATGACAATCCGGACGGATGGACATAGTAGGTAGTTGTCTATAAATAGGGACTTGGGGTTCCCATTTGGACAAGCTTTTTGGTTCCCAGTGGGGAAATGCTGTCCAACTTGTCTCGTGGTGCTGTAACGTTGAATAATTAATAGAGACCAGATTGTAAGTGACTACTCGGTGTCGTATCTATCTTCTACTCCTTTCTTAGTCGTAATAAACGCACCGAACACGTCGTTTTGAAACCGAGGCTTCGTCAAATTCGACGGTTCCTGGATTAGCAGTGGTATCAGAGCTACGGTACCGATTTAATCGATCTAACAGTCGGTTAAATCACCCAAAGCTCATCAATTTGGGTTAAACGGGAGTTTTGACGTTAAACAGAGAAAATCATCAAAATAAAGGTCAATTCACGGATGGATTTTGGAATTGAAGACATCATTATGTTCGGAATTGATTCGCGCACAATCCTGTGAAATTTCATCATGAAATTCGCACAAATAAAGATTCTGGATCGAAAAAAACGTGATTCGGAGTGTTCTTGAGCCGTTAGAACATATCCGATCGGATGACCATCCGCTCAGACGACCATCCGATCCAAGTCACTATTGGATGTTTGAAAGATCAGTTGTTTTTCACTCGAATGTTCATTCGATCGATGACCATCCGATCCACAAACACAACTTTGTCCACTTTGCCATTCGATCGAATGACCATCCAATCGGACGACCATCCGTCAACATGCCATTCGACCAGATGATCAAATGCCTAAAAAAAGGCATTTTTTTTATCGCAATGACGAGGTCAGTCTCCAGAAAAAATTTGGTGATTCATAATTTTTTCAGGTTTTTTAACGACCAAGTTGGGTTGTTCGGGGACACCGTCTGGGGCTTTAGGGAACATATTTGATGATGTGATCATGGATTGTGGAAATTAGTGGGGTAGTCATGATACTAGTGCAGAAAGTTTATCTTTCAGGGTATCTGACTATTTATGGGCCAAAAAAAAAAATCCGCAATGATGAAAAACAGACGTTTTGAGGAAAATTGTCATATTTTCGGCATAGTCGAGCTTTTCACAGATAAAAGAACACTGAATTGTTCCATTTGAGGGGGAATTCAGTGATAGAGACGTCAGAATTTGTAAAAATGAGGGGGAATAAAAATTTCAATGTCATATGTTGAAATTCCGGCATTTTTGAAATTCGTGACACTGCAACAGTATTCAGGTAGTTTCGACTTCAGATTGTCAGGAGGAATGTGAATCTGATCGTGGGTGAAAGCTTCAGAGATCAAGATGATCTGAGGTGTTGATATCTGATCGTGGACGAGAGCATCAGAGATCTGAGAGTGATTGTCACACCCCAACCGATTGCGGAATCATCAGGGCGCGGCACTAGGCGAATCAGATTGCTCAAGAGAATCCATAACAACTATATTGCGACAGTGTTTAATGCGTTCATTATCCCATACTAATAAACAATTACAATCACATAAGTTGTCACGAATTTCTTGTTCTCTCAAACAATTCAAATCCGACAACCTAGATTTTAGGTGTGTTTCTAGACTTCCTAGCTTGATTTGATGTAGACTGCGACTAAACCTGCAACATACGTTAAAATAATGTCAATACAAAAGTATTGGCGAGTATACAGGTTTGATATGTAATAGTGTATAAGATAAAAGCTGCGAATTTCCACATACATAAACGTAATACACGACATATATACTCTCAAAATTGATACTACCAGCTAAGTCCTCGAGCTACGATTGCGATTGCTAAACTAGACCCCGTCGGGCGCAATAGTACTATACTAGTCATGGTGGGACGTCGCGAGTATAAGTCCTAGCACATATGTAACTAGCATCACGTATAACTATGCACGTAAGTCATTCGCAAGTGATAAGTAGTTTAAGCATTTGATGTAATTCGATTTAATAGCAACGTATGTTACACCCAAAAGTGCAAAAGCAAAAAGGGTTCAAGTATACTCACATTCGGTATTCGGCAAGCAAACACAACTTGGTTGGGTTGTAGGGAGCGCGTCTGAGATTAGCCTGAGTTTAGATTGATAGCGTAAGCGTTGGATAGTGCGTGAAACGGAGCAAGGTGTCAATGGATCGGACAGTACTCCGATCGGATGGCAATCCGATCGGGTGGCCGGTCAATCGGGTGACAATCCGTTCGGATGGTCATCCGATCGGGTGACCACTCGATTGGATTGCTACCTCGTTTGGGAAAGATGTGTTTGTGTATGATGGTTTGCCTTTTGAAGTTTTCATTGTAGCATTTGAAAATAGAGAAGTATCTCTACCTTTCAGGTCGGTCGGTCGATCGAACGGCTGGTCGATCGGGTGGCAACTCGATCGGGTGGCTGTTCGATCGGATGGTGATCCGACTGGCAAGACACTTTGGTTGATGATAAGCTCACAACAGACTGGTCACTCGATCGGGTGTCGGTCCGATCGGGTGACAATCCGTTGGAACTAATGTGCAATGAAGATTTGTAAAACGTTTAAGTGTTGAGGATCCAAAGTCAGCCGATCGGATGGTCGTTCGATCGAACGGCAATCCGTTCGTCGTTCAGATCTTTGAATGTTTGAAAATTTTTTAAGTCTTGATACCAAGTGCAATCCCAATCAGATTGCGGGTCGATCGGGTGGCAGTCTGATCGGGTGACAATCCGATTGGACGATCGGGTGACAATCCGATCGGACGGCAATCCGTCCCGCACACTGATCATTTCACAACATGTTTATTTTGTTAAGTTTCTGCGATTTGATCGAGACGGTATGACTACGAGCTAAACAATGGAAACTCCACCGAGTCTAAGTCATTGGATCGGATGGGAATCACCCCGTCCGATCAGTTAACTGTTCTCGACGGTTATTCGTGTTCAACACGATAAGCCAGTCATCTCGTTGATAGGATCCAGTTCTCAAACCGACACTTCACTAGAGACAGAGTAGAAGGTCTGTACGAGCTCTGTTGCTACCGGTTTTGAGTGAAAAGTTAAGAAAGTTTGAAGAAAAGCTTAGAAAACTTAGATTTTGCTTAGATTTAGGTGAGATTATTGTTTATACACCGTGGAATCTATTAGATCTGGACTGTTCTTGATGAGATGAGGTCACACTTCATTGTTCCTAAGAACTCCATGATGACATCACCTTAGAACGGCTCAAATCCAAAGATTTAATGGTGAAAAAGTGAGATTTGATGACGAGAAAGATGAAGGAGTGCATGTAGATCATAGAAGTACAATATTCAGGGTGAAAACTTACATGAATCTTGGGAAATCGAGTGAAAATGGCGAGAAGGCGTTTGGTCGAGCGAGGGCAGTCACATCAACTGTTATTGATGTGACTAGTGGGGTATTTATAGGCAAGGAGGAGGAGAAAGGCGGTGTAGTGAATTGGATCGGATGGCTGTCCGATCGAGTGGCACCTCGATCGGGTGGCACCTCAATCGGGTGGCCATCCGGTCGGGCGGTCATTCGGTCGGTGGCATCCGGCGAGTTGTGTTTCGGCGTTTTGTTTCGATCGTTAAGCGTTGCGTTAGTTGGTTACACATTTCATCCACATTTTCATATATTTATTATAATTAGTCACCTTGGGTCGTATATACATATTCATATTCCAATCCTGCGATAATCGAGTTACGCGTGCTTGCGAGTGCGTTTTTTAGTATTGTGCTACATTGCGACACATCATGGCTATCAAGGAGGGTAGAATTGGTCCTCACTCGACATCATCGTAGTTGTCAGAAAGTGCGATGTGATGAGATAGCGATAAAGTATGTGAAAATACTGTGATGTAGTGGTGTATGCGATATAGGTACATTATGATCTGAATCTCTAGTGCTAGGCGTAACGAGTATAACGAGTAGTAACAACGCACGAACGTGCGGGTTGTTACAGTCTCCCCTGCTTTAGGAAATTTCTTCCCGAAATTAATCCACAAGAAGGGTTACGAGGATCGATGCGAGTGAGAGTATCGATTAGAAGCGTCAACATAAACGAGCGATCAATTGAAATTCGACAAGCGAGAGCGTTGCGATGACTGAAGAAAGCAGCGAGTAAAATGATTCGTATAACAAAAGATGGAACACACGAAAAGTGATCCAAAAGTGTTTTGATTTCTTTCCACAGTGCCGTGTTGAATTGTTTCGATGTTCACCCCGGTGCTATGAGGGGAGTTTTATTAGGTTATTATAAGATTTTAGGGTGGTTAAAACTCGTCTTACAAAATTTTCTCGTCGCACGGCATTAACTTGAGTGGATTGTCACACCAACGTTACAAGATAATCTCGTTTTGTACAAAGGTTTTGATCATTTTTTTAGAAAAAGTTTGGTAAGAAAAGCTCGGTTTAAAATTCGTGTAGACAAAGCCTTTTAATAATACCAAAAATTTAGATTTAAGGTCGGCCCCGCATGGCATTTTTCCACGAAAGTTCGACAATATGATTAAAACATTTATATATAGGAAGTACCAGCGGCGTATCCACCATGCTTTAACCATATGGTTTCCGTCTCGTGAGGCAGTGTCATACGTGTCGACATAGTACAGAAGAATTTGCGATGACTTGATCCAAACGGGAAGGGTTGGGTCAAGTCTTGAAAGGTGAACTGAGTGATGAAGTCGTTTTCGAAATCAGTTTGTGACACGAGTGGGTACGATAAGCGATAAGCGGTATACGATAATTGATAACGCAAATACCAAACCCAAGCATAGTAAAGGAAGACGGCGACGATAAGCGAAAAGCGATAAGCGACAAGCGAAAAGCGATGAGCGACAGCGACAACCGTCGAGCGATACGCGACAGTCGATGTGTTGCAAGTCATGCGATTTGATTTGATTAGAATAAACAACACCACAAATTTTAACTAACATTAGACCCCACATGGCCCTTTTCCACAAAAGTCTGCTGATATGGCTAAAGCAATTATATATAGGAAGTACCAGCGGCGTATCCACCATGCTTTAACCATACGAGTTTCATCCCGCGAAACGAGGTCATGTGTGCTAATATAACACAGATAACATAGATAACGGTAAGCGATAGCGACGGCGATAAACGTTAAGCGATATACGATGAGTGATGTAGCGACTCATAAGCGATAAAGCATTACACAAGCGATAGAGCGATACACAAGTGATAGAGCGATACACAAGCGATAGAGCGATTCCCATGATATGTGATAGCGCGATTGCACATAATAAGCGATTGAGATTGCGAGATAGATTCCTGCGATAATGCGATTGCGAGCGTGTTTGACTTACGAAAAGTCTTAGCGATTACACGCTTTGAGTTTCGATTGAGATTGTTACACCTTGCAATGTAGTGTAGTGTGTCAAAAATAATCATAATAGTATAATAGGTCTACGTTCCAACTCCACATGGCACTTTCTTCACAAAACTTCAGTTAGCACGGCGAAACACCATCGTGTTTCAATCCATACGCTTTCGTTCCGTGATTAGGTGTCACACTTTGTCAAACATGGTCAAGACGCTTATATATAGGAAGTACCAACGGCGTATCCACCACGCTTAACCATGCCCTGAACGTAAAGGCATCATTGAAATTCACTACGATCTCCATGCACTAACCAAAATAATTCCGTGTCACCCGTGATTAATTTGATCCTTGCACGTTTATCGCACTTCATCTCAAGAACGCATAGTAGGGGGAAACACATTATATAGTACATAGTGCCAGTATTTAGTCCGTGTGCGAGTGCGAGGGAGAGCGAGAGTTAAATAGAGTCCACATTGCGTCAAGAAATAGAACAAGTTCAACATATATGGGAAGTTAACGGCGAAAATTATATCATTACAACAACACTGTAAGCATAAATTATGTTGTTGTGGAGGACTTCTGCGGGGACTGCGATCGTTGCTGAATTTCCTCAAGTCTGTGGCCCCGTGCGACAGTGCTGGGTAAGATGACCATACGAGTTGCAATTTGCGCAGTAGTGACAGTTAGCTTCTGGCGGGTGATGATACGTACACATGAGACATAGAGGATAGGTTCCGTTGTAGTCACGCTTTGAGTGAACTGGAATTTCTTGGAGAGGCTCTGGTTGCGATAGCTCAGTTGTTGAAGAGTTTGGGCTCATGGTCTTTCATTTGCGGCTGGACTGAGCTTCTTGAGGCGATGCGTTGTCATCGGAGGATTCGCTTGAGGACTCACTTGAAGAATCGTCGGTAGAGTCGTTGGATGAATCGTCGGAAGAATCGATGACGAATGCTTGATGAGCTTGTTTGACAGGATTCTTGGAGAAAAATCCGCCCAAGACTCGTTTGTCGTTGATTTCTGCGGCTAAGCGGTAGGTTACTTTGATGGTGGCAGGTCTTGCAGCTTCGACAAAATCGCCCACACATTCAGGCAAGCCGCGAATGTACTTCGTGATGGATTTTTCTGAAGTGTTGACTTAACTTGGGCAGATTATGCCAAGCTGTTTGAACCTTGCGGTGTAGCCAGTATTGTCACATTCGACTTGCTTGATTTCCCAAAATTCGTCTTCTAGCTTCTGGACTTCGTGGGGAGGGCAGTATTCTTTCTTCATGAGCTCTTTCAGCTCATCCCAAGAGAGAGCATAGGTTGCGGAGATCCCACATTTGTTACGTTCGGCTGTCCACCAGTCAAGTGCTCGCGATTGAAATACTCCGGTAGCGCAAGTAGTACGGAAACTATCGGGACACCCACTTTGACGAAGGGTGACTTCGATAGAATCGAACCACTGGAGTAGCTGGGACACACCTCCTTCACCTGTGAACTCCATCGGGCCACAGGCTTTGAAGTGTTTATAAAGGAAGGTAGATTGCGGCGCTTCCGTCTTAGAGTCTTCTGAGGTTCAAGAGTTGCTGAGAGAGTGCACTTGAGCGACAATTTGAGGAATGACCTTGGCCACTTCCTTGGCCACAAGTGAGGCAATCCTCTTCTCGGCGCTTCGTTTGGCCCTTCTCCTAGCTGTTTGTCTCGAGGCGTAGTCGTTTGAAGACATCTAGACAGAGAGAGAGTTGGAGTGAGATTCGATCATAATGATTTTTTTGAGTTTTGCGATGTGATTGAGCACGATCAAAACTTGTAGTGAGTAATATAATAGATATCACGTAGGAGCCACATAGGAGACACGAGATTCCTAAGTTCTCACACAATTGATTCGTTTTGTACATATAGTTAGTTGTAGTTTATACTTGCACACATACATATCGGTGTAGAATACGTGAGGACGCGATGAAGAGAGAAAGAGCAAGAGCGTAAGCGAATAATTAGACATTAGTTTTGTTGCGCACATTCGATTTTCGTTTTAGATTGCGATAGTTGTGCGAGTTGTGTGTTTTACAAATGCAGGGAGCGAAAATCGATAAATTGAGAAATCGATAAAGCGTAAAGTTTAAATTGTAAACACATGAGCGTAAATAGATTCCATATAGCGTAAAATCGGCGTGTCGTAAGCTAGAAAAGTAGGTGGAGTGCCTCAGGTGTTTAGGCATCGACCGCCCAAGGTAACTCAACTATACTCGACAAG
Source organism: Helianthus tuberosus (assembly GCA_030545235.1). Lineage (NCBI taxonomy): Eukaryota > Viridiplantae > Streptophyta > Magnoliopsida > Asterales > Asteraceae > Helianthus > Helianthus tuberosus. The sequence goes on from CM060399.1 coordinate 114,986,085, forward strand.
TTTGTGCACACGCGTTGCCCTAGAAGACTATGCTTCCACTGGGATGCAGCTCATGGCATTCGTACTCCTTGTCATCGCGTGGCTCGAGTCATCGTTATAGTCAAGTCCTTGGTGAGAGCTTTTTGAAAACCATTTCATAGAGATCGGAACGGTTTATTAAGATACGGGTTTCACCCCTGACTTAATAACTTCGCTCCTGACTGTGGTTGTACTCTTCGAATAAATTTGGGAGTTCCACTGGATTTTGAAATGGAGACTTTCATTGAGATATGGATGTCAGTCCTATCTTAACAAATGCGCTGAGCGAGCGATCTTATCGGGAGTTCTTGGTTTTCACGCCTGATCTCGACTGGATCACTCGGTTGTGTTACGCGAGTATTTTCGAAAACGTGTGTATTGTGTTGGCCTTAGGAAAGGCTAAGTAATATTCTAGCCTTAGGAAAGGCTCTTCATGTGAAGTTGTAGTATGCGGTGTTCACGTGAAGTAGTAGCTTTTAGCGAATTCGAACGAGAGTATCAAGTAGGCCAGTGCAAATACTACTGGGTTCGCACGAGTCGTCCCGTTGGTACCTAGACTATAGACTAGGTCGTTTCTAAGACATTGACCCGGACTAGGTCAAGTCTTGCCTAATTCCCTATAGTTATGGCTCTGATACCAATCTGTCACACCCCAACCGATGGCAGAATCATCGGTGCGCGGCACTAGGCGAATCAGATTGCTCAAGAGAATCCATAACAACTATATTGCGACAGTGTTTAATGCGTTCATTATCCCATAGTAATAAACAATTACAATCACGTAAGCTGTCACGAATTTCCTGTTCTCTCAAACAATTCAAATCCGACAACCTAGATTTTAGGTGTGTTTCTAGACTTCCTAGCTTGATTTGATGTAGACTGCGACTAAACCTGCAACATACGTTAAAATAATGTCAATACAAAAGTATTGGCAAGTATACAGGTTTGATATGTAATAGTATATTAGATAAAAGCTGCGAATTTCCACATACATAAATGTAATACACGACATATATACTCACAAAATTGATACTACCAGCTAAGTCCTCGGGCTACGATTGCGATTGCTAAACTAGACCCCGTCGGGAGCAATAGTACTATACTAGTCATGGTGGGACGTCGCGAGTATAAGTCCTAGCACATATGTAACTAGCATCACGTATAACTATGCACGTAAGTCATTCCCAAGTGATAAGTAGTTTAAGCATTTGATGTAATTCGATTTAATAGCAACGTATGTTACACCCAAAAGTGCAAAAGCAAAAAGGGTTCAAGTATACTCACATTCGGTATTCGGCAAGCAAACACAACTTGGTTGGGTTGTAGGGAGCGCGTCTGAGATTAGCCTGAGTTTAGATTGATAGCGTAAGCGTTGGATAGTGCGTGAAATGAAGCAAGGTGTCAATGGATCGGACAGTACTCTGATCGGATGGCAATCCGATCGGGTGGCCGGTCAATCGGGTGACAATCCGTTCGGATGGTCATCCGATCGGGTGACCACTCGATTGGATTGCTACCTCTTTTGGGAAAGATGTTTTTGTGTATCATGGTTTGCCTTTTGAAGTTTTCATTGTAGCATTTGAAAATAGAGAAGTATCTCTACCTTTCAGGTCGGTCGACCAAACGGCTGGTCGATCGGGTGGCAACTCGATCGGGTGGCTGTTCGATCGGATGGTGATCCGACTGGCAAGACACTTTGGTTGATGATAAGCTCACAACAGACTGGTCACTCGATCGGGTGTCGGTCCGATCGGGTGACAATCCGTTGGAACTGATGTGCAATGAAGATTTGTAAAACGTTTAAGTGTTAAGGATTTAAAGTCAGCCGATCGGATGGTCGTTCGATCGGACGGCAATCTATTTGTCATTCAGATCTTTGAATGTTTGATAATTGTTTAAGTCTTGATACCAAATGCAATCCCGATCGGATTGCAGGTCGATCGGGTGGCAGTCTGATCGGGTGACAATCTGATCGGACGGCAATTCGTCCCGCAGCCTGATCATTTCACAACTTGTTTATTTTGTTAAGTTTCTGTGATTTGATCGAGACGGTATGACTACGAGCTAAACAATGGAAACTCCACCGAGTCCAAGTCATTGGATGGAATCACCCCGTCCGATCAGTTAACTGTTCTCGACGGTTATTCGTGTTCAACGCGATAAGCCGGTCCTCTCGTTGATAGGATCCAGTTCTCAAACCAACACTTCACTAGAGACAGAGTAGAAGGTCTGTAAGAGCTCTGTTGCTACCGGTTTTGAGTGAAAAGTTAAGAAAGTTTGAAGAAAAGCTTAGAAAACTTAGATTTGGCTTAGATTTAGGTGAGATTAGTGTTTATACACCGTGGAATCTATCAGATCTGGACTGTTCTTGATGAGATGAGGCCACACTTCATTGTTCCTAAGAACTCCATGATGACATCACCTTAGAACGGCTCAAATCCAAAGATTTAACGGTAAAAAAGTGAGATTTGATGACGAGAAAGATGAAGGAATGCGTGTAGATCATAGAAGTACAATATTCAGGGTGAAAACTTACAAGAATCTTGGGAAATCGAGTGAAAATGGTGAGAAGGTGTCTGGTCGAGTGAGGGCAGTCACATCAACTGTTGTTGATGTGCTAGTGGGGTATTTATAGGCAAGGAGGAGGAGAAAGGTGGTGCGGTGAATCAGATCGGATGGCTGTTCGATCGAGTGGTGTCACACCCCGATATTTCCACGTATTACCGGTGGGCCAGGTGGGGAGTATCATGACGCAGTTGATATCATCATAGTCAAACAAAACAATTTAATGCGTAACGGAAGCAAAAGATGAATCACATTACAAACTGAATAAAAAGTAATATCAAAGTATTACAAACGGACTGTAAAGGATCCACAGGAGGATCAAAAGTTAAAAAGGATCATTGTTCAACAGATTTTAACATCTAAGCTTGCAAGACTCTTTATTGATGCTTGGAGTAGACAGCCTATTCCGTATAGTACCTGCACTTAGCCTTTTTGGGAAAATACGTCAGTTTACACTGGTAAATACAATTAACTGGCTCATTTTGAAAAGAGTTTAAGAAAAATTGGTTTGGATGCACAAGGCACAAAATATCTTTTGTAACTTGGGACAATTATTTAAAAATAATCTTGTATACAGTTTTACTTATTTGTCGTCCGTCAGGGCCGGTTAGAAGAGTCGGACAAGATTAACTGACACGCCACAGGTATAATGCCCACAAGGTTGATTCCTTAAAGTGGGTTACCAATTTTTACATATGCAACTTTCAGGTGTATGCCTACACACCGTGCTTAGGTTGGGTTTAGATAGGCTTTATGCTAATTACACCGTTTATTTAATAAAAAGCTTTCTAATTACGCTATTGAGCATAACTCTTAATCTAGACCTCAAACTGATGTCAAATTTTTAGGACACGTTTATAAATCAGTGATAAAGGTTTTTGTCCTCTCACATTTTCAAAAATCTCGTTTTAAGGTCAAAAGGGCGTTATGGTCAAAATTTAGGCATATAACGGAAACATGCATATGAATCGGATAACTAATGGACCAAGCTGTATAATCACAGAGGGTTATACTAATATGTAACCTGGTCCCAATAAAGCTCTAAGGTATTTCTAAAATATGCTCTAATGGGTCAGAACTAAAAGTAAAAGTAAAAGTCCACTTATGCGACTTTCGGTTCCGAACCGAGCTTATACTGAAAATTGTCGGGTTGAACATGTTTAGATATGTTCTTATATTAATTACCAAGTTATATGAGTGATAAAATAGGTTGCATGGCTTCTACATTGTTAATTATGCATTTATTTGAAAATTAGCTTTCAGTTGACTTTTTATGATTAACTTTGACCCGACAATTGACCTAGTTAGAGTGGGAATCAGAGAGTGCCCTTTTAAGGGTTTATTACCCACATAATTACCAACTCATAGGTACCTTCAATTTGAGATTTGACTAGACAAATTGTGATTAATCACGAAGTCAACCCTTAATTACGACGGTTTGACTTTAGGCTAATAAACTAAGTAAAACTGAATTAAGAAAGGTTAAGGACACTTACTGAAGTCCTATTCTCGACTAATGACTCCGAGGAAGTGGTCTTGAGCTCCAGGGATCTCCAGAAAATGAGTTGTGAAAGTTTTGAAATGCAAGTGTCCAATGTTTGCAACTTTGGAGTTTTTATATAGGGATTTAAATTGCATAGGATCATTCCAAATAAGTCTATGCATGATTCCAGATCATTACAAGTGCCCCTATTGCATGAAAAACCATTGGGGCAGCCCCTGGTATGTAAAACAAGCCATCTAAGTCGGTTAACAGGTTGAACTGGCAGCTGCCAGACATTTTCTGTCGCTAGCAGGTTTGGGCGGCCCGCGTAAGACCCACACATGGTCTACGCGGCCGGTATAGAGCCCCGGAACAAGTTAAAACAAGTTTCAAGTTTTGCATTTTGGCCCCTGATCCTTATAAACGTGGTTTTAACTTTATTTCTTACATTTTCAACCCTCTAAATTATTTTTAAGGACCTTAAGACATAACCAAACTTTGTTAAGTCCTTGGTTAGCATAACTTTTTCATACGATATCGAAACCTTGTGAAATTTTCATCACGTATTCTAGTGAGCATAATTAATCGTTACAAATCTTTGGGTTTGCTAAAAGGTCACTTAGAGGTATAATTTAAACATGTTGACACTTTTAACCCTTGCGATGTGTAAACTCTCACTTTCTTTCACAAACGGCTACATATGCTTCATAATTCATTCGTTTAAGGGTATAGACATCGTGTAGGGTTGTTGAAAGGTATATTTATCCAATGTTGACACTTTGAATCCTTTATTCACGTACTTTCTTTGTTTGTCAACTTTAGTCCCTCTAAAGTAATTCTTTACACGTTTAATGCTCATGACATGTGTCGATATAATATTGGATATGAATTTACGAGGTGTTACATCCTCACCCCCTTAAAAGAAATCTTGACCTCGAGATTTACTGAAATAAATGAGGGTACTTTTCTTTCATTGTGGACTTTACCTCCCACGTGTACTCGGGACCTCTACGGGCATCCCATTTAACCTTTACAGTCGGTACTTGCTTCCTTTGAAGCTTCTTAACCTGTCGATCCTCAATCGACAAAGTTTTCTCAACAAACTTCAGGCTCTCATCTATGTGCACATCCGTATGCGGTATGACTAGTGATTCATCAGCTAGACATTTCTTCAGATTGCAGATGTGGAATACATAATGAATACCACTGAGCTCTTCAGGAAAGTTTAACTTATAAGCCACTGTTCCGACACATTCGATGATCTAGAATGGTCCTATATATCTCGGGCTTAACTTACCTTTCTTACCAAATCGCATCACCCCTTTCCAGGGCGATACTTTTAGTAACACTTTGTCACCTACCTCGAATTTTAGAGGTTTACGCCTTTGTCTGCGTAGCTTTTCTGCCTATCTCTGGCGGCTTTGAGACGATCTCGTATCTGTACAATCTTATCTGTCGTCTCCAGGACTATATCAGGTCCTTATAGTTGGACATCTCCAACTTCTGCCCAACAAACGGGCGTTCTGCATTTTCTCCCATACAAAGCTTCAAAAGGTGCAACTTGAATACTGGAATGATAGCTATTGTTGTATGAAAATTCAATTAATGGAAGATAATCATCCCAACTTCCACCCAGATCAATAACACAAGCTCGTAGCATATCTTCGAGTGTCTGAATAGTACGCTCGCTCTGACCATCCGTTTGAGGATGATATGCAGTGCTGAAATTTAGTCGAGTGCCTAGGGATTGCTGAAAACTTTTCCAGAAATGTGACGTGTACCTTGTATCCCTATCAGAAATAATAGATACTGGCACTCCGTGGAGAGATACGATCTCATCCACGTACAGCTGAGCTAAATTATCTGAGCTATGTGTTTCCTTAATAGGTAGGAAGTGGGCTGACTTAGTCAGTCTATCCACATTCACCAAAATAGTATCATTTCCTCGTTTAGTCTTTGGTAACTTGGTGATAAAATCCATAATCACCATTTCCCACTTCTAGGTGGGAAGTTCAGGTTGTTGTAGCAAACCTGATGGCTTTTGGTGCTCGGCTTTAACTTGTGCGCACGTCAAACATTTGGCTACATAGGTAGCTATAGACTTCTTCAAGCCTATCCACCAATAATTTGCCTTCAAATTCTGGTACATCTTGTCACTTCCAGGATGAACAGAATACTTAGAACTGTGGGCTTCTTGGAGGATAACATCTCGTAGTCCTCCATAGATTGTAACCTATATTCGTCCATTTAATCTTAGGATTCCATCCTTACCATATGATAACTGTTCTGCAGTGACTCCCAGTTTTTCGTTTGGATAGTTAGCTTCTAACATGGCTTCCTTCTGCGCGGCTAACAGTCTATCACTCAAACTGTTCTTTAATTCAATGCTCTTGGCATTGATTCTTATAGGCTTAACCCTTTCCTATCTGCTCAATGCGTCGGCGACCACATTCGCCTTGCCTGGATGGTACCGGATTTCACAATCATAATCATTCAGTGTCTCCATCCATCGACGCTGTCTCATGTTCAGATCCTTCTGATTGAACAAGTGTTGAAGGCTCTTGTGATCAGAATAGATCACACACTTGGTACCATACAAATAATGCCTCCATAGCTTTAGTGCAAATACAACGGCATCCAACTCCAAGTCGTGGGTGGTGTAATTCTTCTCGTGCACCTTTAATTATCGAGAAGCATAGGCAATAACCTTGCCTTTCTGCATGAGGACGCATCCCATGCCAGTGTGTGATGCATCACAGTACACTACAAATTCTTCTATTCCATCAGGCAATGTCAACACAGGTGCATTGCTCAACTTCTACTTAAGAATGTCAAAAGATTCTTGCTGTTTAGGACTCCAGTCAAACTTGCAATTCTTGCGGGTTAATAAAGTTAGGGGTGCTGCAATTCTTGAGAAGTTTTCAATAAAATGCTAGTAATATCCTGCCAGACCCAAAAAGCTACGAATCTCTGTGGGCGTCTTCGGCTCTTGCCAGTTCATGATAGCTTCAATTTTAGCGGGATCCACCTGGATACCACGCTCACTAACCACGTGTCCAAGAAACTGGACTTCACGAAGCCAAAATTCATACTTTGAAAACTTGGCAGAGAGTTTCTCTTGTTGAACCAGTGAAAGGATACAACGAAGGTGCTTCTCATGGTCAGCCTGACTCTTTGAGTAAATAAGTATGTCATCGATGAAAAAGATAACAAATTTGTCTAAGTAGGGCTTGCAGACGCGATTCATGAGATCCATGAATGCTGCTGGTGCATTAGTGAGCCCAAAAGGCATCACTAAGAACTCGTAGTGACCATAGCGAGTCCTAAATGCAGTCTTGTGCACATCTTCATCTTTAACCTTTAGTTGATGGTAGCCTGACCTTAAGTTGATGTTAGAGAAGTAACTTGCCCCTTGTAATTGATCGAACAGATCGTCGATCCTGGGCAATGGATATCTATTCATGATAGTGACTTTGTTAAGCTCGCGATAATCGATGCATAGACGCATCGATCCATCCTTCTTCTTTACAAACTGGATTGGTGCTCCCCAAGGAGACGAACTAGGTCTAATAAATCCTTTTGCCAACAAATCATCCAAATGAGTTCTCAACTCTTTCATCTCAGTTGGGGCTAACCGGTAAGGTGCTCTTTATAACAGGTGCTGCTCCAGGTATAATGTCGATTCTGAACTCCACTTGCCTATCTGGTGGTAAACCAGGTAGTTCTTCAGGGAATACTTCTGGATATTCAGAAATGACGTGGATGTCTTCAACCTTGGGTTTTGGTTCATCGATAGTTACTTGTGCCATGTAGATGACACAACCTTTCCTTAAACACTTTGATGCCTTAAGCATGGACACTTGGTTAGGCAACCCATACTGAGTGTCTCCCTGTATGGTAAGTGGCTCACCATACGGAGTTTTGATCACCACTTGTTTCTTGTCACAAACAATCTGGGCTTGGTTATGAGATAACCAATCCATGCCTATCACTATGTTGAAACCAGCTAATTTCAAAGGAAGTAAGGATAACGGAAAGGAGTGGTTCCTAATGGATATAAAATATCCATCTAACACAGTCGAGGTTGTCTCTAAGGTACCATCAGCCAATTCTACCTCATATTTCACGCTTAGGGTTTTAATAGGTAAATTCAACAACTTACAAAACTTATCATCTACAAATGACTTATCTGCACCCGAATCAAATAATACCCTTGCATAAACATCATTTATAAGGAAGGTACCTGTTATCACATTATCATCCTGAACGGCTTCTCGTGCATCCATTCGAAAGACCCTCGCATTGGTCTTCTTGACCTCTTCAGGATTTTTGGCATATTTAGGGCAATTGGTTTTGATTTGCCCTTTTTCATTGCAGTTGTAGCACGTTGCATCCTTTATTTTCTTGCAGTCTAATGTCTTGTGCTACTTGTATTTGCATAAATCACATGCAGACGGTTTTGACTGAGACTTGGATTCAAACCTGCATTTTCCAAAGTGACGTTTCTGGCAGGTTTTGCACTTTGGCTTCTCATCTGCTTGCTGACTACCCTTGCTAGACCCAAACTTCTTCTTGTGGTCTGTGTTTCCCTTAAACTTCTTTTTAGACCGTCGTGAGTTATCATCCTCACTTTTCTCTTGCCTTCTTCCGAGTTCTTAAGCGATCTCAGCCTGACCGCATCCAAAGTAAGAGATAATGATAAATCAGTTGTTGACCTAAAAGTAGCAGGTCGTGATGCCTTGACATTGGCCTTGATCTCTGGGGCTAAACCCCCAATGAATCGAGCTATTCGCTTGGGTTCCGGTGTTACCAGATATGGAACCAGTCGAGACATGGTATTAAAGCTAGTAAGGTAAGTTTGACAGTCTAGGTTTTTCATCACCAGAGATAAGAAGTCTGACTCAATCTTTTCAACCTCATGCTGAGGGCAGTAATTCTCTTTGATGAGTGCAACAAACTGATCCCAAGACAGATTGTACAATGGAATCTTCCCAGTAGCCTGGATTAGAGACTTCCACCAGGCTAGTGCTTTACCTTTAAACGACTGAGATACATACTTCACAACAGCCCTATCAGCACAACCACTAATGTCAACTACGGTGTCCATCTCGTCTAACCACGTCATGCAGTCGATAGCTCCTTTTCCCCCAGTGAAATCTCGGGGTTTACAGGATACGAAATACTTATAGGAACAACCCCTAATACGTGGCTCTTGATCGTGTACAATCTTCTTCGACAGAACACTATGCTGATTTGATGAGTGTCAGTCATCATCCTTCTTTGATGGTGGCTTACTATGAGTCTCAGAGTGAGTCTTAGGTTTAGAATGGGGTACATATGAGGCCTTGCTTCGAGTACCACTTGACTCATTTAATTGCCTATCTATGGCCTTGGTAACAGCATTATCAATTAGTGCTTGAAGTTCCGCACCGGTCACATTGATCCTGGTAGTGTCATAATTTTCCCGAGGGTGACTGTTTATTTCTTCAGACTCTGCCATGTAGCTTGCTGGCTACATAAATTGATGATAATTATTTATTCAGAAGTCTAATACAGTAATATCATTCTTGATGATTTATTAACCATGGTATTAATAACCATATTGTTTAATTTGTTAAATATTATTCATTCAGGATTTTTATTATAATAATCCCTTGTTTTAATTAAATTATAATAATAGCACAAAAGGCCAAGTCACAAGGACAATTTAAATTATAAACCATGATTTCAAAGAATCGAGGTATTAAGGTTTGAACGTAGTTCATTACCTTTTATTGACAGGGAGTCGTAGACCACCACTGTCTTTAGTCTTATATGACAATAATTATGGCTCGTAGGCCCTACATCACAAATGGATGTTTAAATAATAAGGAAGGATTTTGAATAATCCAATGTAAGGATGACACGTGTGATTTTTACGAATCACCTTAGCCAGGAATGTTAACATGTTTTCAAATGTTAACAAGGATTTGAATCTTTTTAGACAGGTTTTACCATCATGGCCAGGTCTTATAATGACACGTAGGCTAGGTTATACCTTTTAAGATTCTTATTAATATTTAACGCGGAGCAAATCTTAAATTGAGATTGTTAACCAGGATCTGAATCTGATTGAGGAACTACCATCATGGCCCTGTCTTAAAATGACACATGGGCTAGGTTTTGTCCTTTTTAGATTTTGGCATTTTATTATAATGACAGATCTTATAAAAGGAATGATAATTTTTATTTATTTCATAATTTATGTTTATGCATATAATTAACAAAAATGAAATTTTAAATTAAACTATTCCACTACAAAATTTAAAGAGTACATGTTTGCCCTAAACGGGACTTTAAGAGAAACAACTTGCCCACGCAAGGGCTAAACATAAAAGACATGCCCACGCAGGGGCTAAACAGAAACTACAAGTCCTCGCAGGGACTGGTTACAGAAACAGATGTCCACACAGGGACTTGATTAAACATTAAAGAAATACAAATAAACAGATAAAGGATTTAATGATCCTTTTTGCTCTTCCCCTTGATTAAGCTTTCCAAACCCTTGAAAAATCCACGGTTGTTCCTACGCTCTTCTTGGACCTCCCGCTCAACCTGGCTCAACCTTTCGAGAACCTCCTGTTGTCGCTCTAGTGGTATCAATTGTGGCTGTGGCGGCTGCTGATGTTGCAGAGGTTGAGGAGGTGGCGGGTATTGGTACCCATAGGGTGGATACCCAGTCTGATATGGGACTCCAGAGGGCCCCTCGGGATGATAAGCGTTGCAGTTTGCCGCAACCAGGTATGGGTCAGCCTCGGCGTAGTTGTAGTTAGTATGGGCCGGCTGCTCGAAAGGGTTATATGCCGATACACTGGCGTACGTAGGAATTGGGTTGTTAAAGCCCACTGGTGGCGGTGCGACTGGCGCAGACTCCACTTCAGAAACAGGGTTCGAAGGCCCACCCATTTGTGGGTCTTCGTATAGTGGCGGATAATGACTGCTACTTGAAGGTTGAGAGGTACTGATACGGACTCCCCCTCGCACGGACATCCGTGCGGTTGATCTCCTACGCCTCGGTGGCTCCGGAGGTTGTTGCTGCACTGGTGGTGGTGGTGGTGGGGTGACCGCTACAAAACGGGAATCCTCGGAGGGATCCTGCTGTGGCTGCTGCTGCTGATGCGGAGACGAGTGATAAGAAGGAGATCAACCGGTATTATAATAATACCGCTTGGTCGGGTATGTAGTTGTTTAAATCGGATTAAAACATGTTATGTAAATATATTAACCATAATCCGATTTAAACAACTACATACCCGACCAAGCGGTATTATTATAATACCGTATCCCAAGCCCGTATAAGGGAAAATAAGTTAAAAGTATTTACCTGAGCAAATATTCAAATTTATCTCAACCGTATTCAATCAGTAAGTGCAGATAGCTTTTACTGGTCTCCTAATCTGGAACGAAGGTTTTTATAACCTATTAGATTCCTAACGGGTCTTAATTAAGTCTACACTTAGACCGGTTAGTTTTAAAGAAAGATATACGGTTCAAGACGCACGATTAAGCGAAGACCAGATTAGAATGTGGTTTAGACCCAACAAGTTTGTATACTTGTATAATATGGGTAAACTAAACACATTCTGGATTTTGAGATAAAAATGAAAAGGTTTGACCCGTTTCGACTAATTTATGCAATTACCAATTACCACTTAGGGCAAATCCTATCCTAGCCCGACGTTGCGGGAAGATTGGCAAAGTGGGCTATTGAGCTAGGAGGATACAATATCATGTATAGACCACGACCAGCAATCAAGGGGCAAGTTCTAGCAGATTTTGCCACAGAGGTTCCCATCGACAAAGTCCAAGAATGCGAGGCAGTCCAGAACCCTGTTCCTGTTTTTGACGACCGAGTGTGGACTCTGCACACAGATGGAGCTTCTAATGATGATGGAGCAGGTGCGGGCCTCTGATTGGTCAGCCCCGATGATCACGAACTTACATATGCGATACGCCTGGATTTCCGAAGTACAAACAACGAAGCAGAATATGAAGCGTTTCTAGCAGGCCTTCGTTTAGCGCTCAAGATGGGAGCACGAAACCTCGAAGCTAACGTAGATTCAAAATTAGTGGCTGAACAAGTCAATGGGCATTAAGATGCAAAGGGTGAAGCTATGGCGTTATATCTAGAACAAGCGCGGATGTTAATCAGCCAATTCCAAACGCTCAAAGTCAATCACATAAACAGAAGCGAAAACATGCATGCGGATGCATTAAGCAAGTTAGCTGCCACCAGCTTCAGACACCTAGCAAAAGAGGTACACATCGAAGTGTTGTCCAATCTTTTTGTCCCTCTCAAACAAGTAAATGTTATAGAGATCGGCAATCCATACTGGATGTCTCCGATCATCTTATACTTACAACACGGGAAACTTCCGGAAGGAAAAGCAGAAGCTCGAAAAATCCAAAACAAGGCAATAAACTATGAAATGGCGGACGGGATTCTGTACCGGAAGTCATTCATGGGACCGTTACTGCGCTGTGTTGACAAAACAGACGCGCAATATTTAGTAAGGGAAATCCATGAAGGTTTATGCGGGATACACGCTGGACCGCGCATGGTAGTGGCAAAAATAATGAATGCAGGCTACTGTTGGCCGGGAATGCACATGGACGCGGTAGAATTATTACGGAAATGAACAGCCTGTCAGCGCCATGCGCCAAAAACACTCCGACCAAAAAATCCGCTCGTACCGGTCACGTCCGCCTGGCCCTTCCAACAATGGGGCATCGATCTTGTTGGCCCATTCCCTGACGCGCCAGGCGCAGTAAAATTCATTATTGTAGCAGTCGACTATTTCACAAAATGGGTCGAAGCCAAGGAACTAGCCTCAACAACGGCAATGGTAATTCACAAATTTATATGGGAACATATTACTTGCAGATTCGGATTACCATTGCGTATCATCTCCGACAACGGCACTAACTTTGCCTCAGAAGATCTTCAGAAATGGTTCAAAGAAATGAGGATCGAGCACAACTTTGCCTCGGTAGCGCATCCACAAGCAAACGGCCAAGTCTAGAGTATCAACAAACAGATCGTCGATGGCATTAAGGTGTGACTCGGGACAACGCGCAGAGGATGGGTTGATGAACTCCCCAGCATCTTATGGGCCCATCGTACCATGCCAAAGACCAGCACGGGAGAAACCCCATTCAGTCTTGTCTACGGATCTGAAGAGGTAATCCCAGCTGAAATTGGCCTCCCATCACCGCGCATGCTTGCCATGGAGAAGCGAAACAATGAACAAGAACGAAAGTTGGATTTAGACCTTCACGAAGAAAGGCGCGAGAACGCCGCCATCACAGAGGCAAGGTACAAATCCAAACTTGAGAAATACTACAACGCGCGCGTACACGTATGTACCTTCGTTCCTGGTGACTTCGTCTTGCGCGACAATGAAGCTTCTAATGCGGAAAAACCAGGCAAATTAGTGCCAAAATGGGAAGGACCATACATCATCAATGAAGTCCTGGGCAAAGGGGCGTACACACTGAAAAGAATTGATGGGACACTAGTTCCTCGCACCTGGAACGCGCAGCAGCTGCGCAGGTGTTACATGTAAGCCAAACTATTACACAAAGATGAAATTAACAAGCAATGTATTTTACACTTTGTATTGTTAGCCCTGCGCCTTATTAATGCAAAAGTTATCCTTACGCATGTCATTGTTTATTACAAATTGCATATAATTCCTTTGGTTTACGCGAAAACAATATGGTGAACATTGTACACCTCATGAACAGTCTAAAAGGGGCAAAAATCACACGCCTTATAGATAAACGTTCACACATGAGCACAATACCATTCTCATTCGCTCTACCTACTAAAAACAATTAAACATATGCAACATATTTTTAATCCAAACACAAACCGACGAACCATCAAAAACATACATGCACGACAGTGCATCAAAAAATATCATTAAGTGTAACAACAACACTTCAGACAACTATTCACAAAGAAACACATCAGTGTTTCTTCAAAAAAAAAATGAGGAAGAAGAACAGTACTAGTTACAAATGAAACAAACTAGGAAAGCTGGTCCAACACCCCATATGGAGTATGAAGAACCTCACCATACTTCGACAAAGGACGGGGGTCAACAATCCAAGGATTAGCACCCTCATCCTCAACTTCAACAACAGCAACCGGAATAGCAACCGGAACAACAGCAACCAGAATGGCAACCGGAACAATAGCAACCGGAGCAGCAACCGGAACAACAGTTGGAGCAGCAACACGGTGACGTCGTTGATAAGCAATCAACGAACTTCCCCTCCGGTCAACCGGAAGGGACTGAGTCACAAGATGTGCCGACAACCGGGTAACTCCACCATTATTGTCGTCGGCAAGACGAACATGGAAGCGGTTCTCCAAGGCTTCTTGATGATTTGCATTCTCAACACCGTCATCCCTAACAGCAACCTCAGTCACCGGATTGGAAAGCAATAACAAACCGTCAGCAGCATCGAGCACACGCAAGACGTTAGAAAGCCGCCTCCATTGAATCTGCCCCCTCTTATCCATTTTTCCCAAATTAGGAGAGAAATATCACAACTGATATGAATGAATAAACCAAAGTAGTAATATCGAGATAAGAGACGTAATGATTAAGTGTCAGATCAGGTTCCATCTCAACGGCGCTGACACTACAAGTATCACATCTCATTTAAAACTCCTAGAAGGTGAAGAGTCAACACAACTTACAAAAAATGACATCAGCTCATAATTATGCAAACTCTTCGCCCAAAGTCCTAACAGTTCAAGATAAACAAAGGTATAAATATCTTTTCTCAAAAACTATTCATATACCCAAAAGTCAAAGATTTTCAAAATCATAAGTAAATCTTCTCACAGAAGATTCCTTACTTTCGCGCCAAAAGCATTTTCTCTCATAAAGTCCAGTGTTCCACTTATTTGCATAAGAGCAACACTAGACTGGGGGGACTTGAAGGGGTAAGGTCCCAAAAACTGTATACCAAGTACATGGGACCATACCACGACCTCACCTCTTAGCCCCTTTTTTTACCTTGCGCGGCCGCGCAACTAGTCCTACAGAGAGGACTCAAGAGGAAGATAGCAGGCAACACTTGCGCGCTGAAAAGGAAACCATAAATCCTTGCGCCTTCCTCCATAAACAAAGGATGGAAATCCTAAGTTAGACACTTCTGCTTAAATAATACCCAAACTTGGGGATTATTTACTCAACTAATACCCCACAGTAAAGGGTCACACCGGATTATGGCAATAAACCTTCTAGAAGGATTCAATCGTGCAACACCAGACGGTTATAACCGTCTGGTACACGTGTCATCATCTCAGGCCTCCCTGAAGTCACGATGATGGCATGGAATTGGAGGAAAACCCCCACTTGCCTACTTTCCACGTGGCAATTCCCTAGCCGTAGATCTAAACAGCAATCCGTGTGCACTCACGTCGGATTAAGAAGATTAACGGAAGGAAATGTAACCGCTTACGGGGTTAGCATCTTCCGTTAATATTTCATCAACAAAGTTTTCCCGCCCAAACTCTCGGTTATAAATATGAGGATAATTCAGGTATGAACTCCAAGTTACACACACTTCGTTAACTCTTCTTCTTCTTCCAAAACACATACTTATTCTCACGCCGGAGTCGGGTCAAGGAGAGAACCCCCCTTCTCCCCTTGACGAGGCTAACGGTGTTTTGTTTTGCAGAGTTTACCGGAGAAGGAGATCAGTCACATCGAATCAAACGAGAGAAACAACCCCTTTATGCAGATCCAAACCCCCTAGATAACTTGATTCCGGTCATTTATCTAGTGTTTCTTCAATACCGTTTCCGATACCGAAACATGTCGGGATCAGGATTATCGGTATCGGGATCGGTATTTTATACCATTTGTTCATGCCTACGTAGCATATGATAAAATAATTATTTTTGGTAAAATCTAATTTTTAAAAACTATTGCTAAATGCATAGAGCACCTATAAGTTACAACTAAACATCAGTGTCGTACAGATCGCTTTCTAGTAGAGGTGTCGTTTTTACCTAAAGTCAACCTGAATTAACCTGAATCTGATTAAATTGAAACCCAAACAACCCGAACACGAATAAATTGATTCCCAAACCCTCAAGATAGTACTCGGTTCGGTAATTGGGTTACAATCCTTTCCTAAGGAAACTTGACCCTAAAACAGTTACCTGCTTCTTTATCGGGTATCCTGATCACTCAAAGGGTTATCGTTTCTATTGTCCTTCCCATGTCACCCGTATTGATTAACTTTACGAAAGTAGACTTACAAAGTTGAGTCATATGACTCGTACATCATCCGGGAAGTATTTTGAAACTCCCGAGAACATCGTTAGAACTCTTAGGACATCCCTAATGACTTATTAAGTGAATATAGAAAGAAAATTAAGAAAGAATATGAAGGAATGGTGTGTCTCTGCTGAAATCCGAAGCTGGTATTTATAAATGAACATCTGGGATCTTTTACGGGTCATAAGGATTGTGAACAATGGGTTTACGGCCCATAAAGATCACTTTTCGGAGATCTTGACTTTAGATCCGGATTTCACAGAGGTGTGTTTGCCATCGATGGACTTTACGGGTCGTAAGAAGTGTTTATGACTCGTAAAGATTACTTTTTAGATTTCATGATTTTTGAGCAGGGATTTTTCGGGGGTTGTTAGCGGTGGCGAAGACTTTTTCAGATATTATCTTGGTTTACGAGTCGTGAGTGTTGTTTGTGACCCGTAAGTGTCAAGCCTAGGCTTCGTAGGTATGATACTTACTCTTATTCTTATGTCTCATCGTTAAGACTTTGTCTAGCATTCTTTATGGGTTGTAAGTATTATTTACGACCTGTAAAGTTTGTCATGAACTTGTTATTCTTTTTATCTTCATGTTTTGTCTTGGCTTTTGATCCGCACTCTTTTCGGCTTCTTTTTTCTTTCGTTTACTCACCGTTCCTTTATTGGACCTTGTTGCTTCATTCCTTTTTTCGGGCCTGGTGCTTCATTCCCAGTTTTGTTTCAATTTCGATTTATGAATTGTGTCCGTTTTGACATCATTTTTTTCGTATGTTTCGACCAATTCATAGTTTGAAGCTACAAATCCATGTTAAGAATAATTAAATATCAAACGGAATGGATTTGTTACAAAAAGTGTATCCAGTTGTGGATCATCATCATCATCAGTAAATTCCACCAATAACAAAGTTAAGGTATGGTCTGAGGAGGGTAAGATGTAGACAGCCTTACCTCTACCCCGTAGGAATAGAGAGGCTGCTTCCAGTGAGACCTCTGGCTCAATCCAAGTGTGGATGAATGATATAAATACTATGTATAATTTTGCACACATCAGTATTCTGACCAAATCCAAAATTTCAAATGGATACTAACATAATTGACCACATTTCTAATTCCAATAACAAACACCTGCTGTAATTATATAGATTTAAAACCAAACCAAACCTTTGTTACCCTACTACCAAAATTTTGGATATTTATAAAATATCTAAAGAATAGATATACAACTACTTTAAATGTGTATCCTTATTTCTTTCACTTTTGTCCCACCCACTGTTCCATAGTTTCCTTTCACACACTCAAATCACAGTCTCAACCCGCCATTAACGCTGGGACCAGCTTACAATCCCAACATTATTATTATTACCTGCATCTTCTTCCATCATTCTCATTTTCATAATTCAACAACCACCTCTCTTTTTTCAACTCCTCTCAAACTCATACTAAATAAATAAATTCCCCATTCATCACCATTACTTCATCTGCAACATGGCAGGAACACTTCACTCCCCGGTCGGGCCCGTTTCGGAGACCGGGAAGCTGATCAACCCTCGAGTTGAGATCGATACATCCCCCCCTTTCGGGTCGGTTAAGGAGGCTGTGACCCGGTTCGGAGGACGTGGTTCGTGGATTCCTGTTCAAGTTCCTCGACTTTCCGGTGTTAGTTTCTCTGAATTTTCTGAATATGTTATGTTTTCATCTTGTTTTTTACTTGGTATTACAAGTTAGATATTTTGAATTATTACATTTTGCTCATGTGATGGATAGTGACTCCCTTGGCGGGTTGGATTTTTCAACCCGAACACGATCCATATTTCTAACTGTGTCATCAGTCGAAAACATGAATTCTAACCTGTACATACTTAAAATCATGTAACTTGAACACGACTCGTTTAACCCATTTATTTAAACATGTAAAATGGTTTGACGGGTAGTAATCAAGTTGTAAAGTGTAAACATGTAATTGGGTTGGTGAGTTGTAAAAAATGGATTAAATTATTCGTAATTGGATTAGAGGGTTGACTTGTTTAATTAAGAAAGTTGGGTACATGGCGGATCTAGAAAACCCTTATGGGGGCAAAGTCTCAAAGAAAAGGGGTAACAAAATCGAAAAAACGTCACAATGTTTCAAAATTTACACTACCGTCGGAGCGTCAAAGGGTAACGTAGGGACCCCTTATTAAGAGGTACATCCGCCCCTGGTTGGGTAGTCGACATGTCTAATTAACCATGTTAAACAAGTCAAGCTGTAGACGCCCCGTTTAATTAATCATGTTAGCACAAAAGCAACTAATATATTAAACGTGTTAGATATAACAAACCAAAACCTACTTATCATGTCATGGTTTGGGTAGCACCAGAAATTTACACTCAGTAGTGCCAAAAATCTTGTATTCTCTTCCAAATTTTTATGGATTTACTAGTTTTTTTCTTTTTTTTTTGAAAATATTTCGAAACTTTATTTTCAACAAAACTAAAGTGTAATCGTCCGACAGTTGCTTTCACAAGAAATGGTTTATTTGTACCTATTTTAGTCAAACTTTTGCTTTCAAAAAGCTTAGTTAGTGGTTGCATAGATCCAAAAGGAATATTACACTCTCAAAAGTTTGAATATATTTGTATCTTGATTTTTAAAATTATAATGACTTTTATAATAACAAAAGCTAAAATAATCTAAATGACTAAATCTAATATAAAATACATTTTACACCGTATTCACATTCTCATATTATGTCTCTTTTTTTAGATGAATTCACCTATTTACAACATGAAATTCACTTTGTTTGACCTTTAAAGTCAAACTTAACCCAACTGCTAAAGTTTCTTGAATTACAAGCAGTTAGTTAACAAAATCTTATTGTAAAACAGCATGATCTCGAAGAAATCGACATGGAAACAGTAGAGAAGCAAGCTGCAGATCTAGAAAAAGAACTGATCACCAAAGAACAAGAAACACTTGAAGTACTCAAAGAACTCGAGTCAACGAAAGGAGTCATGGAAGGACTAAAAGTCAACCTCATGAAAGAAGTCTCATCAGTCCTCGATTCGAGTCCGGATTCAAGGACTGTGACACCCGTTGACAAGTCAACGGATAGTTTGATCGTGTGTCCACTTCCATTGCCACCTGGTGTCATCTTGACAGAGCTAAAAGAAGCAAAGTCGAAGCTAAATAGAACAACCAATGATCTTGCTATGATCCGCGCTTCTGTTGAATCTTTAAACAAAAAAATGCGATCCCATAAGGCGAACTTGGCTGAAAAAGAAGTGGAAACCAAACGCGTAATTGAAGAGTCGATAGATGTTTCAAACGGGTCCAACAAATTGACATATGAAGCACAACAGTTTATGAAAATGGAAGAGGCTGCACAATATGAGGTGATCAAGGCAACATCCGAGATTGAGCACACGAAAATGAGTATAAAAATGGTGGAAATGAGGTTAATTGCGGCGAAAAAGATGGAGGAGGCTGCTAGAGCTATGGAAGCAGTGGCTTGTGCTGAGACTATTGGCGGTGATAAACCGATGATTCACGAAGGAATAACGCTTTCGTATGAAGAATACTCTGAACTCTCACAAAAGGCGCAGAAAGCCGAACAAGTTTCTAAGAAAAATGATTATCATAGGAAGGATGTTAATCTGTCTACAATGGGCTTTCTCAAGAATTCAGTTGATCAAACAGATGATGTTAAATTCAGCAGAAAGACCCTTGAAGAAGCTTTAGGTAACATTTTATTTTCAGCTTATGATTATTTAATCTAATTTAATTCCTTATGTTTGAATCAATATAACCAATTTGATACATGTTACAAAAGAATTGATTTATGAGGTTAAAATTAGATTTACCAATTTACCTCATTCTTTACATAAAATAAGAAATTTTTACTCATTTTGCAAATCTTCACTCATTTGTTTGTGTTTTTACAACCCTTTTCCACTTGTTTTATGAGATACATCATGTGGTTAGAATTTACCTAACACTCAAACATTTGATTATATAATTGGCATGGATAACGAGGAATCTTATGTCAAGGCAAATAATGTGCACGCATTTTAAAGAATCTTACGTCAAGTCAAGTAGATCCGCACGCATCTCAAGTTCAAACACTATTTTCTACTGCCTATTTTATCACAAATAATTGTCCAATTCTTATAATTCTAGATGTATAAACTTGGTATAATATCATATTTACCAAATATACACATTTTTAAATTTAGGCCATTTATATCATTTCCTTAAAACATGTAGCAGACTATGAGAGTTTGAAGTGTAAGGAGAAAAAAGAAAAGTCATGTTTTAAATTGTTTTTAATGAGATAGGTAGATCTAATATGAACTTTCTTGATCGGGTAAATACGATATTATACAAGTTTTATGGTGTTTCTTAAGGCTATGAGTAATGGGCATTAGATGTGTGTGAAAAGGTTTGATAACGCCCTCAACACCGTCCCCTTAGGCATTATAGGGGCTGAAGAGGGAGGGACATTTCTAAAGTAATGCACAAAGAGGAGAAAAATAATGAAAAGTAATGAATGAAATGGGCATTAAGGGGTATTAACCATTGTACGTTTTTGAAGGGGCATTATGTTGCTGATGTGACAAAAAATGTCCATGAGGGGGCATTAACCATTACGCATGGTCTAATATTACGAGTGTTTATAAATTGCATGTCCAAACTTACTCTTAACTTACTTGTTCCTTAATGAACAGGGCCTAGAACAGATGCTGCAAATGGAAACAATCTTGAATACAAAAATGGTAACTTCCCAGCAAGACCAGAAACTAATAATCACTCAAAAACCAGAAACTCAACCCCGCTTCGTGGTTATACTCCTCGACGATACGAACCATTGATTAGGGATGATTCAAACTTGATCAACAAGGAATCAAGGCCGGTTTTGAGAACAAGTGTCTCAATTGGTGATATCTTGAGCAGAAAACTTATCCTACAAGATAATATAGTTGTTCGCGAGGATGTTGAAAATCAAACCCGAAGAGATGATGCATCTTTAAGCGAAATGCTTCGCGAACAAAGTAGTCTTATATTTCATGAATCTGGAAAAACCGACAAAGAAGGTAGAATCGATAAGCAGTTCTATACTCAAAGGAAGAAATTTGGTTTCATTCATGTATCACTACCTTTAACCAAACATAACAGGAAGAAACCAAATCCACAACCTCCACATGCATTAAACATTAAGTATCCTTAATTTTCTTGAAGTTATGATTGTTTTTTTTTTCTTAAGGTTTTGATTTGGGGTGTGGATGATTTTATTTTATTATTATTATTATTATTATTATTATTATTATTTTTTTTTTTTTTTTTTTTTTTTTTTTTTTTTGTGTGTAGATGGTTTATATGATGTGTTTGGATGTGTTGTTTTTTGTTACATGCAAGTGTGTTCTACTAGAGTTTGTCTAAATTTCTATGTAAAGAATGTATGTTTTTTTTTTATTATGACATATTAATCCTATGGAATCATGATTATTCTTTTATTTTTGCTTTCAACTACATTGTTATATTTGTAACTCATATGTTGTTATGAAAGCGGTTAAGACTTAGGTGATAAGAAATTCTTGGGATAATCTAAGATCGCACTCTAGTTTTTTAGTCGAAATCAAGCTAAACAACACATGGAATTACAAGTGTTTGTGAATTTTAATGTGAAGACCGAATCCTTTTATATGTATATATAATACCCGAATCGCTTTTGAGGAACAATTCGTACATTCTTAGGCCATGTGTAGTGGTAGAGCTTCATGGAGCCCTATGATGGGTGGTTATGTGACAAGTAGCAAAACGCGTAACAAAGCGAGATTATATAAGTTAAGTATGTAGTGGGGGTTATACTATGTATGTATATATAAATGTGTGTGTGTGTGAGGGAAAACACATGTGTAGCGTCGTTGTCACCATAGCGGGCTTCCAACATCGCAAGCCATAGCGCCCTGGGGGACGGTGTGAGCGTTTTGGGTGGGTATGGCGTTGGAAACGCTCGACTACGGAAGGTCCTAAGGGTAGAAGGGGTGGTCATCACCCATCACACACCACACCTAATCACCAATTGATACCTCACTCCATCAAATTTCATCACAATTCAATCTGTCACACAAGGGGTGGTAATCACTCATTCTTTTTTTTTAAATTAAACAAATAAGATATAAAATTAAAAAAAAAATCCAATATTTATAAAATGCACTAAAATAAAAAATGCAATTAACAAGAAAAATAGGTACTAATACTTAAAAACTAAAATAAAAAAACTACTCTTCGTCGGAATCGGGAAATTGAATATCTCCCACAATCTTTAAAAATAATTCTTTCGACAAACAAAACCGCGTTTTAAACGTATCGCCATTATTCTTTGTGTTTTCAACAAAGTAATCGTTCTTTATAACATCATTAGCATCTTTCCGATCGCAACGAACATTTTTTTTTCTTTAACCGTCCCGTATCTTCAAGCTCTGCAAGCTCAAACATCTTTTCAAAAAAAATTCCGAAACACAACCGGTAGATTCCGGCGAACTAGACGAGTCGGGCGGAAATGCACTCGAGTACTCTATATCCCCCATAGGTATTTTTCTAAAACTACAAAATAGAGGTAGAAGATTTTTAGAGTTGAGATGTAATTTGGAGTGTATGAAATGGGTAAAGATTTGGTGTACTTATAGGTAAAAAATTGTTTTTTTTTTTTAATTTAATGATGGGCCCCACATGAGTATGTTATATTCCTCAAACAATTAAACCATCGCACACTCATATCCACTCGCGATGTACATCACGAGTTCCCTCATATCCACGAGTGATAGCACACTTGGGGCGGTGTGCGGTGTGTTATTACTCATCATGCGTGCCTATCACAAGACCACCCCGACCACCCTAACGAAAATTTGGTTACTGCTTTATTCACACCCCATTGATATTGAATTAGTGATTAATGAGTCAAACATATAGTGTTTTATCAACTTTATTGAAAGTGTTTTATCAACTTTTAGACTACACGGTGTGGACGTGGAAATCTGACATGGAAGCCAGTCCACGCCAAGCTAACCACCCCGTGTCCAGCGTTTAGCACAACGTTTTGTGGAGGACGAGAGATTTCCACCAGTGTGGAGGGCAAAGTCGAAGACAATGTAGCCTCGTGTTGTTAGTTGGTTCAAATCAGTCGTTAAACGACTAGTTTGACTAAACAAATTTAAAAAAATATATATACATAGTCACCTCTTTCAACCCCATTTTTTTAAAAACACACAACAAATTCATCCGTTTCTCTCTACTCAATTATATATTCACTATCATTTTTAACATAATTTTAAAAAATGAAAGGCTCAAGTATAGATTCCATTGATGATAGTTCAATGTGTTCGTAAGCATCCTCAACCTCATAGTTGCGTCTATTAATTACTGAATGGATTTAACAATACCATCTAGTCGATGAGCAGGTTACGATATCTTATACTGAGAGTGAAAATCTTAAATGTGTAGATCATAGATTAGGACAATTTATCCACACACTAGGTTTCACAAGGATTTACATGCACCACAAATTACTATTACGATATCTTATACTGAGAGTGAAAATCTTAATATTGGTGACTCATAAACCCACTTCTCCACAATATTCAAACGACTATAACTTTTTCATACGATTACATATTTTTTTTTAAATTACACCATATTAACGAGCATTTCATTCTCTTTAATTTGAGTAGGTTATTACTATAGTGTTCTTAATTTTTTTATTTTGTTTTACAAGCTTTAACGTTATGTTATTTTGTAATGTAATGTGGTTATGTTCCAATACGTAATTACGTAATATGTATATTATTCATGGAACAAGTATAACGTTACGTGATTATGTATCAGTACGTAATTACGTAATAATAGTTGACTATGTGTTATTACTACGTGATTTTGAATACCCATTACGTGATTTCATTATAGTATTTATATGAAAACTCACTACGTGATTACATACTAACCATAATTGAAAAACAAAACATATAATATATAGGCTAATATTTTAGGTTTTATTACAAATAAGGTATAAATGAAATACAAAAAATTAACCAATCAACCTATAATAACAATGTAATATTTATTGTATATTACACATTTAACCATGTAATAAAGCATAACCAATTAAGTAATCACGTAATAAGCATAAGTGTAATAACTTCAAGTATTACAAATCATATTGAATGGGTAATCATGTAATTATATATATTGAATGTGTAATCACGTATTCTGTAAAAAAAAAAAATAAAGAAAACTATAACAATGGTCTACTCAAATTAAAAACAATGAAATGCTCATTAATTTGGTGTAATTTTTTTTAAATATTGTCGTATGAAAAAATTATAGCTGTTTGAAAATCGTAGGGAAAATAGTTTATGAGTCAACAATATTTGATCTTTCTAAAATACCATTTCTCTCCTACACTACACTTGGTAGAAAATTACTCTATTATACAATAACCAACCTCTTATTTTATTAACATTTATTATGTGTTTATATCACATTGTATTTTTTTTTAAACAATATATTATTGTGTGGTTATGTCAACTAACTCAATAAGTTGTCTTGAAAATACCTAAGTTGTCCAACACATTCTAAGTAAAATTAATCGAAGCTTTAACATTAACCTTTTCAGCTCTATCATTTGTTAGGTTCAGGATTATATGAGTCATATGAATATGCAATTTGTACATCTTAATCCATGTTAGAACTTAACCTAAAGTCTCATCTAATACAAAATCTCAACTAAATAAATGATTATAAACTATGATAAAATATGTAGCAATATTTTTTTTATTCAAAAACATATCAAATTTAACTAGGTTTATATCTATCTTTTCATCCTATTTCATAGAAGAGGAACTGAACGTTTAGTAGGTAGTGCAGTATGTATTTGGTTCTTGTTCTAGTTCATTTTCGGGTTTAGTCTGATTCTCGGTCCGGGTCATTAGATAACCAAGTTCACGTACTAATGGTAAAGGCAGTGGCAGTGGGGTTGGGTTTGTTTAAAGGAACTGACCTTCCTAATAACTGCCCGTGCCTTTCACATTTAGTTTTCGCAGATGACTCAATTTTTATAGGAAGATGGGATGTAGATAATATCAAAACGATGAGAAGAATTCTATGGGTATTTTACATGATGTCGGGTTTAAAGGTCAATCATAAGAAAAGCTATCTCTATGGCCTATGTAGCACGGGAACGGGTACGTGACTAGGGTACGGGGACGATACGGGTACGGGGAACGACAAAACTAAAAAATCCAAGATACGGGTACGGCAAAAAAATATAAAAAATAAAAATATATTTAACAAAGTCCAAAATAAATATATATTGATGTATAGTGTAAACTCTAAAAACACTACATCAACCATAGGTAATTATTATTATTATTATTATTATTATTATTTATGTTACTTTATATATTAAAAAATGTGACTAAATATTGTTAAAATACACTTAAAATTTATTTCTTTGTAAAGTTAACAGGTATGGTGCCGTGTATATTCCTAATAATGTGTTATCTAATAATCTTAACCAATATCAATAGATCCATTCAAATTATTTTACCAAATATATTCCTATAATATGTCACTAAATAATAAAAAAATTATTTCTCAATTATATATCGTTAAAAAGATAAAAAGACTTTAAGAAAAAACAAATAAACTGTAACAGCAAAAGATATATAATATGTATGATATATATCCTGATGGAAGTTTTGTACAAATTAAATAGGATTAGCTTTATGAAAAATCAAATATCATAAATTATATTCAAATAAAATAGAGTGACAACAATCCTTTTGAGTATTGCAGACTCTCATTTCCCTTTTTATTATTTTATTATAGGTATTAAGTGGGCTATAGGCCCTAATAGCTATTTAGTTGGTTTTGCAGCTTATAATATAAAATAAATAGAAAATATCTGTACTTGTAAATTGTGTCTTCTTCTTCACAAATACCAGTAGCCATTTTTTCCGACAACTACATCCTTCCGTTCACCGGAAAAAATTGGTGTGTTTTCTCCACCTTTTTTCTCAGTTCAACTACTCTGTCACTTGTGGAGCCGTCCCCTAAACCCGGAAACGTTTTTGTAGAAGTCCCCAATAACTGGGTACGTTTGGGAAACGTCCCCATGCCGTCCCCTGCGCGTTTCCGTCTCCAAACCGTCCCCGGGACGGGTACTCAAGGCAACCAACCGTCCCCGTGCTTCATAGTCTATGGCGTAGGTAAGAGTGATGCAGAGATAGAACATATGGTGGGGATATTAAAATGCAAATCGGGCGTTTCCGTTCACGTATTTAGGTTTAAAAGTAGGTGCCAATATGAATCGGGTCGGGAGCTGGAAAGATGTAATCGACAAGTTCAATAAGCGTCTTTCAAATTGGAAAGCAAAATTGCTATCGTTTGCGGGGAGACTCACACTTATAAAAGCGGTATTAGGAAGCATCCCTAACTACTTCTTGTCACTATACAAAGCTCCCAAAACTGTGATAAAAACATTGGAGGGAATTAGGAGACGCTTTCTATGGGGTGGGAGTGGCGGAATGAACAAAATCCGGTGGATGAAATGAGAAAGAATTGTGGTCGCAAAAATATGGGCGGACATGACGTGGGGGGATACGCGACATGAACTTAGCACTTTTGTTGAAATGGAGGTGGAGGGCAAAAGAGGACCCGAACTAACTGTGGGTTAAGGTTATTGGATCACTACATCATAACAAGAGGGTAGCACAGAGTATTCCGGTAAAAAAATCTTTGTCGGGGGTATGGAAAAAAATTATCGGGGTGGAGGTGGATTTTAAAAAAGCGGTGTAACGCCCACTTTTTCACATTCGAAATAATAAAAATGACATACTAATTTTAGCAAAAATTGGGCATGACCCGTTCGTACTATAAACAATTTCCCTGCTTTTAACAAAAATCAATCAAATGAACTTCTACGACACTTTTTCAAAAGAAATAAAAGTTATGACCATACAAGACTTAACACAAGGGTTATGTCCGAACTACACAAACGGTTTAAAAAAAATCCAAAACTACTTACTAACATCCTAAAACATAAGTTTTACATTTACATTACAAAAATTATTTTGACCCATTACAAAAGATAACTTGAACCGGAAGCGCAAAAGGCGATTTAGTGTGTGTTCGGTCCGAGCTCGCCGTCGTCAAATATGGGATTTACCTAACATGCATAACACCAAACATTCATTAGTTCGATTCGCTAAAAAAACAAATTTAGGCTTTTATTTTCTTATCATGGTTTTACCCGTTAATCAATTTCATCACTTGTTAACATTAACGTTGTAATCATCCTTTCCTTGCAAGCGCATATTTTCTTTACATCCATTCATCCTTACGTATCGAAATCATTCAATGCATAGACCTTTCAACCCATCCGAAATGGGTTGATTCTTACCATACATTACTAACTTACATTTCTCATTTTGACCCGTTATCGACGAGTCCTTACTTTAACTAACTTAATATCATACAATTCAACATTTCCGACCCGTTTAAAACGAATCATTACACATCCGTCACTACATCATTACTTAAACATTTCTCACGATTTTACATGTCGAATTCATTCGTGATCAATAATGCAAATTTACACTAAAATTTAAATACCACAATTTACCATTCATACATCTACATGTAAAGTAAACAAGTTCATATGAACTTACCTTTACTTTGCGACACTTGCGATCCGGATTTGCTAGTACCTTCTTCCTTCACTCCTACAAGTTACATATTCAACATTCTTTTAATCTCATGCTTTTTATTTCATATTTACATTTACCTAGTGAGTTACTAACTCATCATTTCACCAACTCCATTCATTTTTCATCATATGCATATGAAATTACATAATAGACAATACTCAAGCATTTCATCAAACACATGGCGTGCATAACATTAATAAAGCATAATGTACAAGTATCATATGCACATCTTCACTAGTTCATATCAAGATCATCTAATTCATCAAATTTCCATACAATCATTCATTCATAATCAAATTTCATCCAACAAATACTCATAGTAAGTAACTTTATACATGATTATGACACCAATTTGCACATAATTCATCTCTACACTACACAATGGCTCTAGCTTAAATGGGTTTCCACTTTTAATCATCAATTCATCCAAATTTCAAGCATAAATCACGTTCTATGGTAAGGTCCTAACTCAAAATTACCACAATCTTCATATGAACTCATGATTGGGTCAAAACCCACTTCCTACAAATCACCAAATCAGAAATTTTGACTTACCACTAGAAAGGAAAACTTAGATGACCTCAATTCAGGCTCATGCACAAGTAAATTCTTGATTATCTTCTTCAATTTTATGGATTACAGGAATTAGGGTAAAAGGGTTTTTCTTCCCCTCTGTCTCTCGATCACACCACACCCCCACCTCCTGATTCCCTTTTTTTTTTTTAAGTGTTTATTTCATAATTTTCACATTCAGCCTCTTTTCTTTTAAAACATGTCATATTCTTTCTTTTCTTATTAACTAGGTTACCTTTCCTTTGGTTAACTTAGTTACATACATATATTTTAAACTTACTATCATTTTCTTACGGTTCCGTTTAATAGTTACCGTTTTCTGTTATTTAGCATCACGAATATAATATTATTTTATAACATACGAAATTTGGGGTGTTACAAGTATACCCCCCTTAAAGAAGGTTTCGTCCCCGAATCCTGAATACATACATTCTGACGAGTTTATCTGTATCCCTTCGTAATTACATACCTCGAACTTCGATAACATTCTTTCATTCGATCATCCCTCGTGATGAATTGGTCTTTACTACTCTAATCTTTTCTAATACATTTGGTAATTCAATCTTGTATGAATCAAAGCGATCATATTATATTATTTCATGATTATCTTTCAATTGTTCAAGCTAATTTCTTAAAACTTATCTGTCATATTATTCATTCTCGCATACCTCTAACATCTACTTAGGGGAAATAATTATCATAATTTTCATACTTGTCCATTCCTATTCATTCATAATAAATCACAAATCAAACATCATTCAATAGTTTCTAACTATTTAGTTTCTACATACTCCCCATCCTTCCAAGGCCAATATCAAGCAAAATTTCTTTCATGTCATTTTCTTGATAGGTCTTTTCATACTTTTCTTGCAATATCTTCGTATAATCTTTACCCGAGACCAATATTTCTTCCACTGATGATCTACCATAACTGCATGGTTAACCATAACTTAATGTATACGTTTATACAAATCGTGTACATACTATCCTGCTCTAACCTCTTTACCATCTATCCCTAGGTTACAAGGGCCAACATAAATATTTAATCACGCTATCAATATGATCGTGTAATCAATACTTACATTTGAGCAATTCATATTACACTCGAGGTGTCATACTCAGCTATACTTGTCATCACATTCCATAGCCGTCATACATACGTCATTCCTTCTAGCAATTGTAATACTAAGGCAAATACCCAACTTTGTACCTCAAAGGGTTAATTCTTATCGACCTAGGTTCCGCTACATACAAGATTATAAGCTTATTACTATGCCACTCCATTTCACGTATGAGTTACATAAAACTTGGCACAACCATTCATTCGATAATTGAGATTACACTATACCACGCAGGGTTGTTTTATAACACGAACCAAGAATTATGCATATAAAAACTTTAACTCTCGAACATTTCTTTAGAGGTTTATCTTCTAATAATTCCTCACATACGTTAGGGAACTCGACAGAGGGTAAAATATCCATTCAAATATTCATCACATTTTACATTCCACTCAACCCCTCTTTATGTAACATTCCTCCTCTAACAGTTACGCATTCTTATATTTTTATTCTAGCTTCCTTCGACGTTAACCTTTCACATTTTCGATACCATTCTTTCTATTCATTCTAAATTTGGCATACTAAGTGTGCACCCCGCTTTCTTAACAGTTCCTCGTTTTTCTTTCCTTTCTATTACCCACTTTCCGATATGCGGGTCGACTCTTACCATCTTTCCATCCTGACATTTCAAGATATCTAATAACCATACTTTACAATAAACAAGAATTTAGAGCCACCATTATTTCCTGTATTGATATGAAGATTATAATTTATTTACTAACATTATGAGTCATTTACTTCTGCCTTCCACGTTACTAACCATACTTGTTCCTTCACTATTCCGTTAGAAACAATAATGCTCACCATGAGCCTACTACTTGATTTCTCTATTATTAATATCATCATTCTTCCTAGTCACCCCTTCTTGTGACGTAAAAACTTTGGCTACTAAAGTATGTGTGTGTGTATATACATATACTTGCCTTAACATTTAGTGACTCTATTACAATTAGTTGCTTGTTAATCCATTCCTACAGTATGGACTAATTCGCACATTTGTACTTCCTTATTGATTTTAGACATACTTGTTATCATTTTACCATTTCTTACAAAAATCTCTATCCTCGTCAGTGTTTAAATCATCCATCTAGGTCTTAGCCCATTATTCATTTTAGTCCTCATAAGTCGATCATCACATGCTTAATACGCAACGTGTTCGGAGCATACTTCTTTCATCAAAATCTTATTACCTCAACATCTTTCTATGTATATATATAATTACTTACACCATTACATGTTACCACATTTTTCATATGTTTTACTCTTACTCGTATATCCCGTTTAGGTCTACGATGATTAACTATTAACATATCCCTTCTCATATTCCCACAACTAGCGGCAACATATCTAACATACGTTCACATACGCATCATTTATAAATATATATATATATATATGTGTGTGTGTTCTTTTTGTCCTACATTATGCTTGACCAACCAGGTTATCTATGCCACTTACTTGTTATGTTTATACTTGTAACACCCTGCGTCCCTAAACTTTAGGCTTTTGGCAAGTTTAGTCCCTGGACTTTGTCTATTATCTGTTTTAGTCCTTAATCTATGTATTATTGATACTTTTGATACTTGTGAAACTTTATGAGTCTTTATGATGCTAGAATCTTGATTCATGATACTTAAACTATGATTCTTGATGCTTAACTCTAGATTCTTGATACTTGATACTTGGAAACTATAATTCTATAAGACTTGATTCTTGATACTTGATACTTAATTGGTGCTTGACTCTTGAGACTCGTGAAACTTGATTCTTGGTTAAACGAGAGACTGGAGTCTTGTCACTGGCGGAATCTATGAAACTTGGAAACTTTTGTGTTATGATGTAATCTAGTGATGTGATACTTTTACCAAACTATACGCAACACAACGCTTAATCTAACTCGCAAAATGAATCAAAGACGGGAACGCGGAAAGGATAGGATTGACCAAGTGGCGATCCGATCGGATGACCAACCGATCGGATGGCCACTCGATCGACCCGCCATCCGAACCGCTGCACACCGCCCTGGTCGCTCTCCCATACTATAAATAGGCCTGTCACATCAGTCCTTCACTGATGTGACAGCCTCACTCGACCCAGACGCACACACTCCTCTTTTCCTCCATTTCTTGGTGATTTCGATATGTTTTACACTAGATTCTTGTACATCTTTGATCTACACATCATTCTCTACGAGATTCTCCTTTGAAATCTGACTTTTCACCATGAAATCTCTCGGATCTGAGATCTTGAAGGTGATGTCACCATGGCGGTTTGTACCAAACTGTTGTGTGCGGTCATCCTTGCCAAGATCTAGCTTAGATCTAAGGAATTTCATACGTTTTGCACTAAATCTATACTAGATCTACACTTTTCAAGTTAAAAACCTATGTTTATCTTCATCTCTTTTTAAACTTGTACATAAGACGGTGAGATCCGGATCTAAACAGACTGTAGACTTGATTATTAGTCTGGAGTCGGCTTGGGAAGGGATTGTTACTGGAGAAGACGACCGGAGTACGGATTCTGACATAAATACCATCACGAACTAACGACTGAACGGACCGGGGTGATTCCCGCCCGATCGGATCGCCTGAACACCGATGTATTTACCATTGTCTCAATACGTACCTTAAAGTCGCTGTTTAAACAGAAACTTAGAGATTTTACGAGTTTAGGAACGGGACAAGGATAACCCGATCGAGTTGCAATCCGATCGGATAGCCATCCGATCGAACAGCCACCCGATCGAGTAACACCTGTCCCATTAACGTTAAAATACTTGAAACTTTGAAGTCATGATCGTCGAGTGACAGCTCGATCGGATAGCCATCCGATCGGACAACCATCCGATCGAAGCAACAATGAATCTTGAAACTTGGATCGAGTGGTGGCGACCCGATCGGATAGCCATCAGATCGGACAACCATCCGTTTCCCACACTTTTCAACTTTAAATCGAGTGGCAACCCGATCGGATAGCCATCCGTCCCTCAAGCACTTGTCATTCAATCGACTGGCAATCCGATCGGACAGCCATCCGATCCAGTGACAAATCCGACACTTTATGCAATCTCGTTATTCTGCCCGACTCTTATTCGTTGCAATCTAACCAGGCTAAACCTAGAGAGCTCCCTTTGATCCAATAACAGTTAATCTGTTAAGCAATCATTGTGAGTATACTTGATCTCTTTTTGTTTTAAACTTTGGGATGTAACATGTATTCTACTGAACTACGATACTTGAAACTTTTGCAAGCTAAACTCTATCCTACGTGTACGTGAAACTTGTGATTCTTGTATTCTATTTGTGCTATGTGAACGTTTAATCCAGGGTGTGTAGTTCCGCCTTAACAATAGTAGCACTATAGGAGATGCACCTCCCCATTATTCTCGAGGGTATTGTTAGGAGGATTCTAGTTTTCCTTGAGACTTGGGAAGACAACAAAGCATCGGGATACTTGGGCTATCACTTGTTGGACTGCGAACACTAGCATGGCTGGAACTATTTTGTTACACTTACATTCAGATATGAGTTGTTTTAATCTATTATGCTATTTCTCAAACTTGTATACTCGCCGGTACATTTTTGTACTGAGTCTATTTTAATACATGTTGCAGGCTGATAGGATGTTGTGGAAACAAGTGAATCAAGCTAGGGTGATGCTTAAAAACCCACATAGTTAATTAAACTTTAAAAAATATTTGATAATGGGTGTAATTTGATACGTGATGTGATGGTTATTCGTTTTAGACGATGTTGAATCAATTTAATCTATTATGAAATTTCTAGTGTTGTGGAATCTCATGAGCAATCTGAACGCTTAGTGCTCGCACCCCAATGTTTCCGCCATCGGTTGGGGTGTGACAATACTTATCTTTAGTTAGGTGGAGAAAAAGCATCTCCTTAGTTGCTTTCATACTTTCCTTTCCATCTAACGACTCTACTTTCATCCATCTACAACCCTTTCTTAAGGCTCTATCCATGCTTACCACAAAAATATCTTCCTTTAAAATTTTAATTCTACTAACATTTACTTTTTGTTTGACAAAATTTTCATCCTTAGGATCATACTATACTCAAAATTCCATCATCCTTTCATGTTTAATATTTTCTAAGCTTAATCATAATTATCATTCTTACCTTTCATTACATTCTAGGACCATACCATCCTCTTCCGTAATCATTGCTTTTATTCTTTCCTACCGTGTCATTTGTTATCGTTTGTATTTCCTTCGTCTGTCGTCTACCTTAAGCATTTTCTACATTCATTACTTCATATACTTTCCATGTCATCTTAAGTAACATTGATGCATTCATAATCATATGTCAATAACTTTCATTCCACTTATACATCATCATCAACATTGGTCACGATAGGTCACATCATGCATGCCTTTCGTTCATAGGGGAATAGAATCCCTCATCCTTCTTACTTACTTTCTCGCACCATCCGGTACTCGGAAAATATTTTATTAACAATTTTCTTCGTTTTCATCAACCATCTACTATATCATTCGAGATCATTATTAAAATTTATTCTTTGGTCACGTTCATTTCATTCTAACATTTTAAATTTTTATACTTTTCTTTCTTTCATGCTAGGTGTTAACGGTCCTTTATGGCCACACCACATATCTCTCATTATAGGGTTGATAAACCCAACTAGAACTTCATTCACAACCTTCCAATCATATATGTTCTTACTTTGAAACACTTCGACATGACCCGGTTGACATTTAGATGATCCTAATTATCATAGGTTGCATTTTCAGAAACTTAACAAAACTATTGGTTTTGCCTTAAGAAATATTCTACAACATAGTTTAGGAAATATGTTAATATGCCTAACATATTTCAATGACTTTCATTCTCTTACTTATTACACATTCGTTAATTTTATATACTTTTCACTTTGTTATATGTTACTTCATGTCATCATGCTTACGTCTTATTGACCTTTGTCCTTTTAATTATGGTTATCATGCTTTTATTTCATAATTTCGGGTGTTAATAGCCACTTAGTGACCATACTGCATTCCTTTCTTCATCCTCGGTGTTAACGGCTACTTCGTACCCACACCGCATACCATTCATCATCCTCGGTGTTTACGGTCACTCCGTGACCACACCGTATACCATTCATCATTCTCGGTGTTAACAGTCACTTCGTGACCACACCGCATACCATTTATCATAGGGCATCATCTTTACCATCATTATTGGTAATATCATTATCATCATCATTTACACTCACTGCGTCCACCATCTACAATTACATACTTTATTAGATACCGTATCATTCATTTTTTTATCATTCATGCATTATTTGCTTTCTATAATTCTTTTCCGTAGGTCATAAAAACATACTATCCTTCATTACGAACATTCTAGACATGTTAATTGAAACATACATTCATTCTTACACTTACTTCCTATTCATTCGTTCTTTAACTAATAGCCTTCATGTTAGTCAACTTATATTCATGGTTTTATTAACATTTAGGGGCTCTTTCTAAGTTTAACGAAGGCCCAGAACTGAATTGGAGGCCACGGAATAACAAACAAAACAAATCAGCAAAAGTGAACCGGGAAGGGGCGTCGCCGACGCACCCCAGAATGTTGCGTCGCTGGACTTTGCGCGTAGACAAGAAATTAGGCCATCGGGACTCCCAGGTGTCGCAGACGGGCCTTCTGACCTGCAAACACTGATTTCTCTTATTTTTTACCCACATACTTCATTCCCAATCCCCGGTATGACCCGAAAAGGTTCCGTGACGTTCCGAAACCTCCCGTAGCATCCCGTAATATTAAAACCCAGGTTATTCTATTGAGTTAACTATAAACCCCTTCCCATTTCTAACCATAAGCATAATCAAAATTTACAATTTACTTACTTGCAAGCGCTTCGGAACGAACACACCTTCATACGAGCTTTCGGTTTGAGTTCAAGCATTTTAACTCTAATACTTGAATACCTCAAACTTTGGCTCTGATACCAACTTGTAACGCCCACTTTTTCACATTCGAAATAATAAAAATAACATACTAATTTTAACAAAAATTGGGCATGACCCGTTCGTACTACAACAATTTCCCTGCTTTTAACAAAAATCAATCAAATGAACTTCTACGACACTTTTTCAAAAGAAATACAAGACTTAACACAAGGGTTATGTCCGAACTACCCAAAAGGTTTAAAAAAAATCCAAAACTACTTGCGAACATCCTAAAACATAAGTTCTACATTTACATTACAAAAATTATTTTGACACATTACAAAAGATAACTTGAACCGGAAGCGCAAAAGGCGATTTAGTGTGTGTTCGATCCGAGCTCGCCGTCGTCAAATATGGGATTTACCTAACATGCATAACACCAAACATTCATTAGTTCGATTCGCTAAAAAAACAAATTTAGGCTATTATTTTCTTATCATGGTTTTACCCGTTAATCAATTCCATCACTTGTTAACATTAACGTTGTAATCATGCTTTCCTTGCAAGCGCATATTTTCTTTATATCCATTCATCCTTACGTATCGAAATCATTCAATGCATAGACCTTTCAACCCATCCGAAATGGGTTGATTCTTACCATACATTACTAACTTACATTTCTCATTTTGACCCGTTATCGACGAGTCCTTACTTTAACTAACTTGATATCATACAATTCAAGATTTCCGACCCGTTTAAAACGAATCATTACACATCCGTCACTGCATCATTACTTAAACATTTCTCACGATTTTACATGTCGAATTCATTCGTGATCAATACTTCAAATTTACACTAAAATTTAAATACCAAAATTTACCATTCATACATCTACATGTAAAGTAAACAAGTTCATATGAACTTACCTTTACTTTGCGACACTTGCGATCTGGATTGGCTAGTACCTTCTTCCTTCACTCCTACAAGTTACATATTCAACATTCTTTTAATCTCACGCTTTTTATTTCATATTTACATTTACCTAGTGAGTTACTAACTCATCATTTCACCAATCCCATTCATTTTTCATCATATGCATATGAAATTACATAATAGATAATACTCAAGCATTTCATCAAACACATGGCGTGCATAACATTAATAAAGCATAATGTACAACTATCATATGCACATCTTCACTAGTTCATATCAAGATCATCTAATTCATCAAATTTTCATACAATCATTCATTCATAATCAAATTTCATCCAACAAATACTCATAGTAAGTAACTTTATACATGATTATGACACCAATTTGCACATAATTCATCTCTACACTACACAATGGCTCTAGCTTAAATGGGTTTCCACCTTTAATCATCAATTCATCCGAATTTCAAGCATAAATCACGTTCTATGGTAAGGTCCTAACGCAAAATTACCACAATCTTCATATGAACTCATGATTGGGTCAAAACCCACTTCCTACAAATCACCAAATCAGAAATTTCGACTTACCACTTGAAAGGAAAGCTTAGATGATCTCAATTCAGGCTCATGCACAAGTAAATTCTTGATTATCTTCTTCAATTTTCTTGATTACAGGAATTAGGGTAAAAGGGTTTTTCTTCCCCTCTTTCTCTCGATTGCACCACACCCCCACCTCCTGATTCCCTTTTTTTTAATTGTTTATTACATAATTTTCACATTCAACCTCTTTTCTTTTAAAACATGCCATATTCTTTCTTTTCTTATTAACTAGGTTACCTTTCCTTTGGTTAACTTAGTTACATACATTTATTTTAAACTTACTATCATTTTCTTATGGTACCGTTTAATAGTTACTGTTTTCTATTATTTAGCATCACGAATATAATATTATTTTATAACATACGAAATTTAGGGTGTTACAAGCGGGCATGGAAGTAAGTCAGTGTCTTAAAAGTAAAGTGGGCAATGGTGACAAAACACTATTTTGGTTGGATACTTGGGTAACATACAGACCCTTAAAAGATGAGTACCCACTCATATACCAATTAGCGAAGAATAAAAAAAGGATCAGTGATGCAGAGCTACAAAAGGAATCAGGGCGGAACCGTGTGGGATTGGCAGTGGTGTAGGCTGCCTTATAGTGTCGAGGAAATGAATGAATTGGCAGCTTTGAACGCAGTATTATTACAACAAAAGTTAGGATACAGGGAAGACCAGTGGAGGTGGAAGGAGAATGCGGAGCAAGGATATTCAGTGAAGGTAATTAGGAAGGAGCTGGGTGGGCGATGTATAAGAATTTATACATCTTTTAAACGCCAAATACGCCCCGTTTATGCGAAAAAAATTTGTATTTTCATTGATTTTGGTACTCATTTGAGTTGTTTGTGAAAATACAGGTCCGGGCTTCGGCCCGGTGATGAAATGAAGGCTTTTGGAGCAAAATGGAGCAAAAACGGAACATTCCAGCAAACTGCCAGATACGGCACGACTGTGCCAACCATGCGCACGACCGTGCCAGGCCTTTCGACACCGGCACTCTCAGCCAGCACTAGCATCCAGCACCAGCACCATCAAAATCCAGAAATGGCACGACCGTGCCAACCACTGGCACGACCGTGCCAGGTCAAATTGAGCCCAAGATCAGCATGTTTCCGAGATCGATTCAATCATAGCCGAGCACTATCGGCTCGCACGACCAAACCATGCCCGAGCACGGGCGTGCCACCTCTGGAACTTTTGAGCACGGATTTTCCCAAAATGGAATCAAACATGGTCAACAACCGAGAAAGTAGTTTTGACACTTTCCAAGCATGACCGTGCCAAAAGGTGGCATGGTCGTGCCATTCTCCCAGCAGCTTAAATACGAGTTTCTAGCTCATTTGGAGGAGAGTTGGAGCATTTTGGTGACTTTTTCTCTCAAGAATCTGGTCTTGGAAGCTTGTTGGAGCCAAGAGGGAGCCTTGAAGAGGGCTTAATCACTTGAAGATCTACTCAAACATCATTTTAATCTTGTCTTTAATTTGGTTAGCTTATTACATTATGAACAATTTATGTTTCTTTGCACTTGATTTGGTAGCCATGAGCCTTATAGGCTAAACATTTGAGTTGTCTAAACTTAGTTGAAGCTAATGAATATGTGATAACATGGAAGTAGATGTGATGATTGTTCTTGTTAAACTTCATGTTGGTATTTAATCTTGTTCTTAGAGTTCATGTGTGTGCTTAAAGTTCTTGTTCTTGAATGTTTGCTCATAAGTATTTACATGTTGTGTTGGAAAGCCCATGTAAAGATTATGATTATTGAATCTTGTTAACTTGTTAGTATGATTCATAGCATGAAACTAGGAATGGTGATTGCTAATGTGATTGAATGATGATTTGAGCATATGTATGAATTCTTGCATCTCGATTTGGAAAGATCATAAGTATGTTTATATGGATTCTATAGTTTGTGTTCTTGTTAGTTTAATGATTTAGGCCAAAATTGTTATCTAGCATGACCATGCTTGTGGTTCATATCAAGAACATGATGATAGTGCCAACTACTTGAAATCCAATTCGGCACGATGGTGCCTCTTGACAGCACGATCGTGCTCTTCATAAAATCATGTCGGAGACTGCCCAAATCTTCAAGTAGCACGAGGGTGCCGACATATGGCACTTTCGTGCTTCTCGTGAAATCGCTCAGCTCACTTCCCGGTAATCGGTCCGGCACGATGGTGCCGTCTTGAAGCACG
Source organism: Helianthus tuberosus (assembly GCA_030545235.1). Taxonomy (NCBI): domain Eukaryota; kingdom Viridiplantae; phylum Streptophyta; class Magnoliopsida; order Asterales; family Asteraceae; genus Helianthus; species Helianthus tuberosus. The sequence goes on from CM060399.1 coordinate 115,025,592, forward strand.
GTCGTGCTTCTCAAGATCTCCCAGATCAGTCATCGGAGGTCGGTAAGGCACGAGGGTTCCGATGTGCGGCACGATGGTGCTTCTCAAAAAGGTGGTTCAGATCCGAGTCGTTTACGGCCTAGCACGAGGGTGCCGTGGGATGGCATGGTCGTGCTCCTGGGGAATAAAAACCCAGACTTCATAAAATTCCCAGAAAATCTTCATAAACTCACTGACTTGCAGGTTTGGCACGGTTGTGCCATATGGTGGCACGACCGTGCCATATTGTCCAGTCCCAAAAAAAAATTGTCTGTTTGTTTTGGCTGTTGATTAATTTTGTCTCAATTTTGCAGATGGATCACCCTTACTTGCGGTTCTCCAACAATTTCAGGGATGGGTATTGTATTCCGAAGGTGGAGCAGTTATGGGCTAGACGACACCTAATTGAGCCCATGAGGAGATTACAAAGGGTTGATTTAGACTTGCTCGGACAGACCGAGCGGTTTGATGATCTCATAACACCTCCTTGGTCCCGCCTTTTTGAGATAGAAGAGCCGCAGTATATAGAGTTGGTGATCGAATTCTTCGCATCGTTCTGTTTCACCTTTCCATGCCCTGATGTTTATGAGAAAAATGTTGGTGTCAAGTTTCGATTGGGAAGGAAATGGCATCACCAATCGATCAGCCGATTCGTTGTTGTGTTGGGGTTGTATATGGAAGATGAGATAGATTATGAGCTATTTCATGGGAGTTTACATGATTGGGAGCCAGACACAGAGAGGGCTGCCTTTTGGAATCAAATCATTGTGCCGGGTCGGCTTTGGGAACCTCGAAAAGCCAAAGCTACATGGATCCTTGACCCGCTTCACCGGGGCATTGAGCGCGCTATCTTCCACGTCATTGGAGGTCGGGGTGACAGCACAGAAAATATCACCACCCGCGACCTTTTTCACCTTTACTGCATCGTCTCCGGCTCACACTGCAACTTAGCCGTCAGCGTTGCAGAGTCGATTTTTGGGGGTGTTGGGTCGACACCCACATCGCGCATCTGCGAAGGGGCCTTTGCTACAAAACTTGCCAAATACTATCGGGTTTCTTTAAACAATTTGATCGAAGCCTGTGACTATGTCCTTCTCGATCTGCAGCAGCTAAAATCAATGCACCTGATTCGCAAAGTAAATGGGGTCCCAAAGCTTGTGGACAAATTGGGAAGGATTTGGGACCCGCTGCCTGTTAATGATGAGGCGGATGATGACGATGAGGGTGGTGATGGTGGAGATCATGATGTGCACATGCACGACATTCCAGTTCAGGGACAGGAGGGGGCCGCTGGAGGAGCGGGCCCCCATTTGCAGATTGGACAGGGGTTTGATAGTCCGAACTGGGAGAACATGTATGGTGGATTTGGTGGTGGAGGTTATGAGCATGGCACTTATGGCGCCTACGGTCCTTACGAGCCGTCATCGATGGATCTTTGGAGGTGCATGGAAGGGCTGGAATTAGGCCAGCAAGAGGTGAGGCGAGATGTCGATCTGATACGCGTGGAGCAACACAGGCAGGGTAACTTCATGGAAGAGATGTACGAGCAGACCCAACGCAGCATGGATTGGTTGTTTGGTTCGCAACAGCACATCGTGAACTCAATCAACCATCCATACACACAGCCGCCGCCGCATTTTACGCGTAGATCCAGATTTGATCGCAGGAGCGACGCCGGTCCTTCGGGATCCGGCGAGAGGTCTTAGTCCCGCTTTCCATCTCGTATTTTTATCATCATTTCGAGTTTGAGGGGTGTGCCATTTTCCGTCGTACGTACACCCCTCCGTCGTAGGTGTTAGTTTTTATTGCTTTAGTAGTGGTTAAATTAATAAACAAAGGCAAGGGAAAAATGGGTTGGGTAATATTCTTGTGAATTTGATCTTGTTTGCTAAATGTGCAGTGTTGGTTCAAACTCTTTTGAATAAACGATGAGATGTTGTCTTGGTAGTTCGTTGTGGATGCTCCTTTTTACTTCATATTGCTCCGATTCTAGCCTTTTTGTTTCAGGGGAGTTTTCGTGTTCCTACCTTCCTTTATTTGTATTGAATTCGCATTTCCATTGCTTATTCAATTTTTTGTTGTACGTCGAGGGCGATGTACAATTCAAGTGTGGGGAGGTGGTCTATCGCTTGAGCTTTGTTGTCATGTATAAATAAATAAATAAATAAATAAAATATTAATAATAATAATGATGCAAAGCTCTCTTTTAACAATTTTTGTGGCATATTAATCAAATCAACATAAGTATCGAAATAAGCACCAAAATTTTTGATAAATAAATAAGGGTAAACGCAAAAAGGGGGTTCGCTCGTGTAAGGAAAACCGTCAAGTAACATGTTTTTTGTATAAAATTGAGCATGAGAAATCAAGCGATTGACCTACTTGTTTGCCTTGCATATTTACCCAATACGCCCGTTTCCGTGAGTTATTTTTTAGCCTTATAGCTTTAGGATTATTTTTGCTCATGTTTCTGCGGGCAAAGATTGAGTGAGCCGGATAAATTTTGTGATTTAGAACTTGTGTTAGGTATGCATTTCGAGGCCACAAAGCAAGAATACAAGCATAGAAGTGATTGAGGCATTAGGAAACCTTTTGATTTTAGCCATTTTTATTCATCCCCTTACCCAAACCATTCCCCTAGTTAAACCAATTTGAGTCTTTCCCGTTCGTTTCTTTTAAACATCAAAATATTAGCCACTTAGCCAAATTAGCCTTTTATATTTTGATTAGATTTGATCCTTCCACAAGCTTATGATATCGCATAGTTATCGTCTTGGCATCGAGTGTTCTAAACATACTCCACAAATTGTATGTGCACCTATATTTAGCCGAGTGTGTGTGGACATTTCTGAGGATGCATGGTGAACTTGTAGGGATTTCCAAGATGGACCATTGCTCATAAACATATTTTACTTATTTCTTTTCGGTTCTTTCTTTATATCGAGAACTCCTTGATTGTTTTGACCCGAGTTATTTGTTTGTGCTTATGAAATGCTAGTTGAGATGATTGCCATTTAGAGAGTTTCGTTGATTTTATTTTGCTTGAGGACAAGCAAAGTTCAAGTGTGGGGATGTTTCATGTATAAGAATTTATACATCTTTTAAACGTCAAATACGCCCCGTTTATGCGAAAACTCTTTGTATTTTCATTGATTTTGGTACTCATTTGAGTTGTTTGTGAAAATACAGGTCCGGGCTTCGGCCCAGTGATGAAACGAAGGCTTTTGGAGTAGAATGGAGCAAAAACGAAACATTCCAGCAAACTGCCAGATACGGCACGACCGTGCCAACCATGCGCACGACCGTGCCAGGCCTTTCGACACCGGCACTCTCAGCCAGCACTAGCATCCAGCACCAGCACCATCAAAATCCAGAAACGGCATGACCGTGCCAACCACTGGCATGACCGTGCCAGGTTAAAATGAGCCCAAGATCAGCATGTTTCCGAGATCGATTCAATCATAGCCGAGCACTATCGGCTCGCACGACCAAACCATGCCCGAGCACGGTCATGCCACCTCGGGAACTTTTGAGCGTGGATTTTCCCAAAATGGAATCAAACATGGTCAACAACCGAGAAAGTAGTTCTGACACTTGCCAAGCACGACCGTGCCAAAAGGTGGCATGGTCGTGCCGTTCACCCAGCAGCTTAAATACGAGTTTCTAGCTCATTTGGAGGAGAGTTGGAGCATTTTGGTGACTTTTTCTCTCAAGAATCTGGTCTTGGAAGCTTGTTGGAGCCAAGAGGGAGCCTTGAAGAGGGCTTAATCACTTGAAGATCTACTCAAACATCATTTTAATCTTGTCTTTAATTTGGTTAGCTTATTACATTATGAACAATTTATGTTTCTTTGCACTTGATTTGGTAGCCATGAGCCTTATGGGCTAAACATTTGAGTTGTCTAAACTTAGTTGAAGCTAATGAATATGTGATAACATGGAAGTAGATGTGATGATTGTTCTTGTTAATCTTCATGTTGGTATTTAATCTTGTTCTTGGAGTTCATGTGTATGCTTAAAGTTCTTGTTCTTGAATGTTTGCTCATAAGTATTTACATGTTGTGTTGGAAAGCCCATGTAAAGATTATGATTATTGAATCTTGTTAACTTGTTAGTATGATTCATAGCATGAAACTATGAATGGTGATTGCTAATGTGATTGAATGATGATTTGAGCATATGTATGAATTCTTGCATCTAGATTTGGAATGATCATAAGTATGTTTACATGGATTCTATAGTTTGTGTTCTTGTTAGTTTGATGATTTAGGCCAAAATTGTTAGCTAGCATGACCATGCTTGTGGTTCATATCAAGAACATGATGATAGTGCCAACTACTTGAAATCCAGTTCGGCACGATGGTGCCTCTTGACAGCACGATCGTGCTCTACATAAAATCATGTCGGATACTGTCCAAATCTTCAAGTAGCACGAGGGTGCCGACATATGGCACTTTCGTGCTTCATGCGGGCGGTATAGAGGTATTAATCAGATTTCGTTAACTTATAAGTTGAGACGGGCCGCGTGAACCCCACCTCAACCTTACGCGGGCCACGTGAGATCAGAATTATGGTGCAGCCCTGGGCCGCCACTGTAACAACCATCTAATTTCTATTTGAATTTAAATAAAAAAATGCATGATTTTATATAAAAAGTATTTTACTTCAACACAAGTACAAAATCGAAGTTTTAAAGTGATCACATACTAGTTAACTACCAACTAGTTTAAACATTCAAACATGATTAGTGAATTGATTTCATCATAAACATTGTCTAAACAAAGTTAAATTAACGCGGAAGCTTCAAAAGTTCATGTTCGGTTCTGCAAAACATGCTTGATCGCCATCCGGAAAGACCCCATCATCACCTTGAGTCAAAACCACTTAAAAAGTTAGTTTTGACATTGATATAATGCATATAAACAAGTTCGAGTTTCGAATCATCAAAAATAAAATAAAATTTCAGTTTTGGTCCTGTCGCGTGTCGCGCCAGAACTCCCTTGACTTGTCGCGTGTCGCGAGGACTCCCGCGTGTCGCGCCAGATCCAAAGGATCCTGTCGCGTGGCGCTGGGGAAACCATTTTCCAACAGGTGCAGGTTTTTGACCTGCATTTCCTGCCAGCTCCGAAATTCACCAATTTTAACTTCAAATGCCCATAACTTTTGATCCATAGGTCCGTTTTAGGTGATTCTTTTTCCTATACGTCTGTAATTTAATTACCGACGTGTCTATTACAATTATCATACCGAAAATTTGGTTTACGGGCTGAAAGTATATAAATCCTTAATATATTTGTTCGACCCGCATAGTTTTGCACTAAAACTATCATCAATATTTTTATGACAACAAGGCTTATTTTACCCATCTTCCGGGGCTTACGATCATTGGCGTTTCATTACCAATTCCATGGTTTACGCTCTTATGATCTACAATCGCCAAGGGATCTTTCAATAATTTCATAGTATCGATTAAACCCACATTTATTTGACCCGTTTGGCTGATTTATGGAGTCCACCATTTCAACAATAACCAAACGTTTTCTAATCTAGTTTTGACCGTTCAATTAAGTAGTGATCACCGCCACTTTAACTAATACAAATCCTTATTCTAAAACCCAACTTTGAATAACTACAATATCAAATTATCATAATGTAACGAAACAAGTTACATACTTACATAATTCATCAACATTAGTTTCTAACCATAATTACCCATTCCCGGGCTTGTCAATCTTAGCGTATCACGTCCATTCCATGGTTTACGCTTTTATAACTCAAATTTAATGAGTGACGTTTAAGTCACTTCGAACACTACCATTTCGACCATTATTTGACCCATTTAGTTGTCTAATGGAATTCACCATTTTATCAACATACCAAACTCATTACCCCCAAAATTTTAACTTGTTTCTTTATCTAGTGAGTTACATCACTTTATTTACATTCCATACATGACTAATTAAACAATATTATCAACCAACATTTCTAATTAACTATTTTGACCCGTTTGGTTTGTCGAGTGAACTTCGTCACTTCTATGACATACCAAACTCGCAATTGACACTACAATCTCATTAACATTTCTAAGACTATTGTTTATGCATAATGTAACGAAACCGAAGTTACGTACCTTTAGTGCTTTTCCTTCAAGCGCGTATCAACTCCGGCTCGTCCGCTTGAAGATTCAATTCCTTTGCCTATAGAGTTCAATCAATGACTTGTTTGGAACTCGTATTATTTCATATAACGCATAATTCACCATAACATTCAAAATGCGTTTTTACTCAAAATTTCAACATCTAGTTTTCTTTTAGGCATTTCAACAAACACCTAAAGGGCATAGTTTTGCTAAATCAATAACCAAGTTTCGTAACTAGTCATTTAGCCAATTGTGAACATTTTTCACAAATTCAAGTGTCTAGTTATACATCAACACCTAGACTTATTTCATGGAGCTCAAATAACACTAGATTAATAATCATAATTCTAGTGTTCATCATCTTTTTACAAAACCCATTTAACACATAAATGGGTGATTATAAATCTCATATCTATTGACACTAATGCATCAAATTATTGACTAGGGTTTGTTCTAAATCATGAATTTATCATAACTTTATTCCAGAATCAAACATGCAAGTTCAGATTTCTACTTCATGTGTTCATCAAGAAATCAAACCGAAACCAAAAGACTAAATTCAACATACCTTGTGATCTACTAACTTAGGTAATCACGATTTTAGTTAAAGCCCCAATTCTTTTGGCTTGATTGCTCTTGTTTTCTTGAGTTTCTTGTGGTTTAGGGTTGTGAACAAGACCCCCCTTTTTGGCTCCTGATGAACTCGCCAGACACACACACATATGTGTGTTATATTTTTTTTTTAATAAAAGAACTTGATCCCAATTGCCCATGTTTAGTCCCTCAACATTTATAGGTTTATAATTTGGGCCAATTTACTTCAAGCTTCCTTATTGTTTAGCAATTTATGATTAACTAGGTTAGTAAATCCTAGTTACATTATTATTCGGTAGAACCAATATATTTACCATGTGTAAATAATTATCGTTTTCTAATATTTTAGGGGTGTTACACCCCGTTACCTCGGGTCTTTTATAAGCTTTATTTCCTCCAAAGCTTTGATTCATTTTTTTTAGTTAATATTAGGCTTACTTATTTAGATCCTAATATTTACTGGGTTTATTTTTACCACTGCAGTATTTTACCCGTTTATTTTCGGCCACTTTATTATAATTAATAAACCCGTTTTTGGGGTGTTACAAGTCTACCCCCCTTAAAGAGGTTTCGTCCCCGAAACCTTCTTTAAGTCGTTCTTTGGTTTGGACCAAACTAACTTAGTTTCGTTTTTCAGCCTTTATTTCTTTTAGTCAAAAGTTATTATTTGCCTTGACGCATGCGTCTTCCACATGTAAGTCCTCATGGACTTTAACTTGTGTTTTGTATTTCTTATCTTGTCGCCTATTTGTCCTAATTGTCATTTGGTAACTCAATAGTATGAGTTGCCAACATGTTTACTCGACACTAACTCTATATTGACAAGTGTTTTGTATAAATCCCAACACTAAATTGACTTTGAATGGTCCCATCGGCTAGACTGATTAGTCAACGTCACTTCATGCCCCGTTAATTTCGGGTCTACCCTGTTGCCATAACCAAACTTACATGAGTTTATGACTCCAATTCCCATAACTCACACTACACATGATTATATTCTATATCACTTTTCTTAACCGTGATCGTATCACGTCATGTTTAAGTTTAGATGATCTTTTCATTATCGAAAATCTTCTTTTCGAATGTGTCTTCATGCACCTATTATTTTAGTGCTATCCAATTTCTCTCATAATATTTATATTTGTTAAAACGTTAATTATTTTTACTAAAACCGAATTTTAGTTTATCGTTTTCTCTTTAACCCATATCAATCTCCCATATCAAGGAATTTACGTCCAAGGATTTATTCCTTTCCGTTGCTATTTCGGTACTGACTTCGCCCTTTTTGTGAAATAACACAATTTAAAAAATTGTGAATTCGTTTATCATTCCTGGCCGTTTAGATTTTTTTTTTTTTTTAGTGAAATCCTTCACTTTTGTCAACCAGACTTTTCATGATCTCTTAGTTTTAACCTATTCGGTTAACTTAGCGAAGCTCATCGCTTTTATGCAAATTTTACTTTACGTTATTATTTCACGCGGGGAGTTACGACCAGTTTCCTCGCTTTACATTACTGGCCCGTAGGTTCTTTTACTTAGCCTCGTAGGCTTCTTTTTTTTGTTCAAACGTATATATATATTTATATATGTATATGGCGCCAAGGCTCCCCTTTTTATGTTTAGAATTATTTACTTTTGCCTTTTGAACTTCATTTGACCTTGACCGTAGTCTAAGGCCACAATTGTTTTCCTTCGAACTATTTTTCCGATTTTATGACTTCTAACGTCATTTACACGTCGGTTTGTCATACACTTACCATTACCCGGTTCACACATTTATTTATTTACAACCCGTTACCCGGGTTCTTTATCCTAATGTTTTAATGCTTCCGTTGTCTGGTCTGCATTTTCCTTTTTTATACACTTTTTTTTTACTTATTTGATTCGAACACCATTTCTCTTTTATTAGTGACCCTTCGATTCGTCTCTTTTATCAATGTCCCTAAGGTCCATTTCTTAAGCCTTATTTAGTGAAACCACTGCTATTGTTATACAGCTTTTGGGGTTTACCCATTTTCGTTCCAACACTTTTTTTTAGCCTTAATCCATTTTAACAATAACCAAATCAATTTATTTCATTTTATTATTCCATATCGCTGTATGGAAGTTATCCACATCGTTTATTTATATAAACGAAGTTTCCACATGTTTTATTTGTTTTGGGCAAGTCTATAACCTTGCCCTTGTCATCTTTACTATTGCAAATTTCCGGGTTCGGGTGTTATTACACTCCTTCTCAATACATCATTTATTTACTTTACTAAGTAACCGGGTTCGAGTGTACACGCATTCCTTCCTATTATGACACTTATCTTTCTTTACATTCTCGGGTTCAAGTGTGCGGGCACCCCTTCCCATAGGAATATCTACCGTGATTACTTTTGCTCCGGTTTCACATGCTCACCATTGTTTATTTTCTTATACATATGTATATATATATATATATATATATATATATATTCCTTTTACGTAATTTACTCGTTTTACTACTCATGTATGCCCATATGCAACTATTATTCGCACTCGTATCAAATAAGATCTATGCTGAAACTAAATTTGTAAGAAACATACCTGAAACGATATCAGGTTCAGCTTTAGCCTCTGCGGCTGTCGTGTGGGAAGACCTTGCCTTCTTTTTCGGGGTATCAGGCTTTGATTTCTTTACGGGTCTTGGGTCCACATCCGACTCTCTCTCATCATCTTTTTCTTGTGAGAGACTATCTTTTAATTCAGTCATCATATCCTCCACTACTAGCAAAATTGTGGTTTGCAGTCTCTCGAAGAAATGCGGTAGACTAGCTTCTACTGCCTTTCCGACTTCATCAGAAATTTTAGCTTCCATCTCTTCAGTTAATTGAGATGCTAATTCGCCCCCGGTTACACCGGACATTTCTTTCATCTGTTCGGTGACTTTCGGCACCGTATCATCATCATTTCCTTCATAAGTCATCTTGAATCTGGATGTTTATATTAGTTGTTAAACATTTCATTTTATATCATTTGAATCTTTCGCTTTGGTTTAGCCAAGTTCACAACTTGCTTAGACCATTCATGTTTGGTGCACTTTCCGGGTTTGAGTGTATTACGCACTCTTCCCATGCGCATCTAATCGTATTCATTTTCTAATGTTTCACTAAAATTTACTAAAATAATTAATTCTTACCGGATGTTTGATCAAGCTTGAACCGAACACTTTGTTGACAACCTTGGGCTCTGATTACCAACTTGTAACAACCATCTAATTTCTATTTGAATTTAAATAAAAAATGCATGATTTTATATAAAAAGTATTTTACTTCAACACAAGTACAAAATCGAAGTTTTAAAGTGATCACATACTAGTTAAATACCAACTAGTTTAAACATTCAAACATGATTAGTGAATTGATTTCATCATAAACATTGTCTAAACAAAGTTAAATTAACGCGGAAGCTTCAAAAGTTCGTGTTCGGTTCTGCAAAACATGCTTGATCGCCATCCGGAAAGACCCCATCATCACCTAGAGTCAAAACCACTTAAAAAGTTAGTTTTGACATTGATATAATGCATATAAACAAGTTCTAGTGTCGAATCATCAAAAATAAAATAAAATTTCAGTTTTGGTCCTGTCGCGTGTCGTGCCAGAACTCCCTTGACTTGTCGCATGTCGCGAGGACTCCCGCGTGTCGCGCCAGATCCAAAGGATCCTGTCGCATGGCGCGGGGGAAACCATTTTCCAGCAGGTGCAGGTTTTTGACCTGCATTTCCTGCCAGCTCCGAAATTCACCAATTTTAACTTCAAATGCCCATAACTTTTGATCCATAGGTCCGTTTTAGGTGATTCTTTTTCCTATACATCTGTAATTTAATTACCGATGTGTCTATTACAATTATCATACCGAAAATTTGGTTTACGGGCTGAAAGTCTATAAATCCCTAATATATTTGTTCGACCCGCATAGTTTTGCACTAAAACTATCATCAATATTTTTATGACAACAAGGCTTATTTTACCCATCTTCCGGGGCTTACGATCATTGGCGTTTCATTACCAATTCCATGGTTTACGCTCTTATGATCTACAATCGCCAAGGGATCTTTCAATAATTTCATAGTATCGATTAAACGCACATTTATTTGACCCGTTTGGCTGATTTATGGAGTCCACCATTTCAACAATAACCAAACGTTTTCTAATCTAGTTTTGACCGTTCAATTAAGTAGTGATCACCGCCACTTTAACTAATACAAATCCTTATTCTAAAACCCAACTTTGAATAACTACAATATCAAATTATCATAATGTAACGAAACAAGTTACATACTTACATAATTCATCAACATTAGTTTCTAACCATAATTACCCATTCCCGGGCTTGTCAATCTTAGCGTATCACGTCCATTCCATGGTTTACGCTTTTATAACTCAAATTTAATGAGTGACGTTTAAGTCACTTCGAACACTACCATTTCGACCATTATTTGACCCATTTAGTTGTCTAATGGAATTCACCATTTTATCAACATACCAAACTCATTACCCCCAAAATTTTAACTTGTTTCTTTATCTAGTGAGTTACATCACTTTATTTACATTCCATACATGACTAATTAAACAATATTATCAACCAACATTTCTAATTAACTATTTTGACCCGTTTGGTTTGTCGAGTGAACTTCGTCACTTCTATGACATACCAAACTCGCAATTGACACTACAATCTCATTAACATTTCTAAGACTATTGTTTATGCATAATGTAACGAAACCGAAGTTACGTACCTTTAGTGCTTTTCCTTCAAGCGCGCATCAACTCCGGCTCGTCCGCTTGAAGATTCAATTCCTTTGCCTATAGAGTTCAATCAATGACTTGTTTAGAACTCGTATTATTTCATATAACGCGTAATTCACCATAACATTCAAAATGCGTTTTTACTCAAAATTTCAACATCAAGTTTTCTTTTAGGCATTTCAACAAACACCTAAAGGGCATAGTTTTGCTAAATCAATAACCAAGTTTCATAACTAGTCATTTAGCCAATTTTGAACATTTTTCACAAATTCAAATGTCTAGTTATACATCAACACCTAGACTTATTTCATGGAGCTCAAATAACACTAGATTAATAATCATAATTCTAGTGTTCATCATCTTTTTACAAAACCCATTTAACACATAAATGGGTGATTATAAATCTCATATCTATTGACACTAATGCATCAAATTATTGACTAGGGTTTGTTCTAAATCATGAATTTATCATAACTTTACTCCAGAATCAAACATGCAAGTTCAGATTTCTACTTCATGTGTTCATCAAGAAATCAAACCGAAACCAAAAGACTAAATTCAACATACCTTGTGATCTACTAACTTAGGTGATCACGATTTTAGTTAAAGCCCCAATTCTTTTGGCTTGATTGCTCTTGTTTTCTTGAGTTTCTTGTGGTTTAGGGTTGTGAACAAGACCCCCCTTTTTGGCTCCTGATGAACTCGCCAGACACACACACATATGTGTGTTATATATATTTTTTTTTTTTTGTTTTAATAAAAGAACTTGATCCCAATTGCCCATGTTTAGTCCCTCAACATTTATAGGTTTATAATTTGGGCCAATTTGCTTCAAGCTTCCTTATTGTTTAGCAATTTATGATTAACTAGGTTAGTAAATCCTAGTTACATTATTATTCGGTAGAACCAATATATTTACCATGTGTAAATAATTATCGTTTTCTAATATTTTCGGGGTGTTACACCCCGTTAACTCGGGTCTTTTATAAGCTTTATTTCCTCCAAAGCTTTGATTCATTTTTTTTTTACTTAATATTAGGCTTACTTATTTAGATCCTAATATTTACCGGGTTTATTTTTACCACTGCAGTATTTTACCCGTTTATTTTCGGTCACTTTATTATAATTAATAAACCCGTTTTTGGGGTGTTACAAGTGTGGCCCAACACCCGACAGACCTGCACATCGACTCAGCCCAGCTACATGTTTGACCAGGGTTGACGCGGGCCACGTAACCCTTGTCTGTGTTTTACGCGGGCCGCGTGGGAACCAGTTTCAGCAACTATATAAGCAGGGTATCGAGGAGGGTATTGCTAATGTTATAACCCCTAGATACGTATTAGATACGCTGCCCGATTGATCTAGGGTTCCGTAATGGCTGTCGTGGTTCTGCCCGACGTAGTCATTGGAATGCCGTCTCGGGGAGGGTATTGCTAATGTTAAAATGGGTTATTAATACTAACGTGTGTACATTTGTGTAAATTTTAGATTATCACCCGGAAACCCTTACGGAAAACCTAAGACAGCAATGTGAGTTGATCCACTTTTTGTAAACCTTTTTGTTAATTGTTTTACAAAACCTTAAATACTTTTCCATGCGAATAACAGTTATTGAGTATTTGAAAGAATACAATTATGATGAGTATGTTGGGGTTTTGTATACAAAATTTGTTACCACCTGGTCAAGGAGTAACATGTCCAAAAGTCGGGTTCGACAGTACCATGGATGTTAATTGTTATGTCTTCTAAACAAATATAATTGCGGGATCGCCCTCAATACTGTACACTGGGACTTTTTATTTAAACTTGATTAAACTGGGATTCACTCACCAGTATTTCCATTGACAAATGTTTTTAAAACGCGTTTCAGATAACAAACTGTGAAAGCCAATTAGAAGCCAGCTGGACAGCAATGAAGGCTTGGAAAAGTGGCAATAAAGTTACCTAAAAATAAAATAGATGTTTTTATTAAATAAAATAGGATTTATTCCTATGAAAAAGCATGTACTATGAACTTGGGTTTATCCCATTTGTTTAATGTTATGAAAATGTGGTATTTTACTCTGATAAACATTTTCTAACTACGGTCCTGATGAAAATTTCCGCTGCCAAATTAGAAAACACACGATACCACCCAAACTGGCTCGCGGCCGCCCATTCTCCGGGAACCAGGGATCGGGGGTTGCGACAGGAGGTGGTATCAGAGCTAAGCCACTGATTCAACCACAGAGGTGTTCTGTTGACATCAAAATATAAAGTGTTAGGAAATAAATTACGGGAATACGTACATAACTGTATTTATTTGTTATGTGTTATTTGACTATCTGTTAGTTTACAGTATGAGCGACCAAGGACCATCTGACGCGTACCGTCAATTGTCTGGTTCGCCTAGAAGCGAAGACACATCCTCTTCTCAGCCTTCCCTCTCAGGGTACTCTGCTGATACGGAAGAAGGAATCTTTGTATTTAAGGCTCAGTCAGAGGAGCCATTTCCTCAGAAAAAGAGGGGATGGTTCAGTCAAGGGGCACACGAGCGTAGAAAACGTATGAAAAAGTTACAGGAACAGAGGGTACTAGCAGCAGCCAAGAGAGAGACAGATGCCTATGCCCAGGATATGATAAATAGGGGTATAGCCAACATCCACAAATTAGCAACCACTGCAGCTGACCCAAATCTGGAACAAATAATACCACCCCAACCACAGCCACCAATCCCAGACCAACCCATGGAGATAGAAAACCCTGAAAACCAAGTGGAGATGCATGACTTCAATCTGGAAGAAATCATTAGGGTACCAGCACCAAACCCCTTAGACCCAAATTAAGACCCCTGGTGGGACGACAATAGGGACTTTGTGCAACGTTACCCAATACATGAAGACACACCCATGCAAAACATAGGAGCCTATCCAGGTATGGACCCTTTAGATCCCTATTACCATGATGACTACATTAGGTAGATCTTAAAGGATCCTTACCGATTTCAGGCACTTTCACCCCCATATCAGGAACCCGCACCCCAGATTCCGAACCCAGTCCTAGAACCTGCACCCCCAATGAGTGCAGAAAACGTACAAGAACTTAGGACTTTTGGAGAGGAAATGTTAGAAAGCAGTGAGAGAATGCGACAGGTGGGAGAGCGACTCATATGGAATTACGATGAGCGCAATATGGATTTTTGGATGAATCCATATCCATAGATGTGATGGAGGAGATGGTACTAGTAATAATAATAAAAATAAAATATGTGTGTACAGATGCCTATTACTATTAGTATAATTCTATTTCTGTTGGTATTGTAATTTTTATTTCAGTACTAGTGTGTAATAGATGCATAATAGTAGATTAATAGAGTAAAAGTCGCAATGATCGACATTTTTTGGCAAAAATGGGTGTCATGTGATTGACTATATAAATATTATTTTGTGATATTAATATGGGGTAAATGTTTAAAATTCAGATGGCCGACGAAGGAAATCAAGGAAATCTAAATAACGATAACCAGAGTAACATTAACGTGGTTAATGAGAATCCGAGCATCAATAACAATGGAAACCAAATGGATAATAGTGCCGTTCAACACATAGTGGCATAAGGAATCATAGATGCAATGCCATTTATTATTCAAACGATTCAGGAAGCGAATAATAAAAGTAAACATAGCAGTAAGCGACCAATCGAACCAGAACACAGCGTGAACAATGGCCCTGTACTTCAAGCGCCCATTCCCAAAAAGAGAAGAACCGTGTCTTAAGGTTGTTCTTACAAGGAATTCTGGTCCTGCAAACCAATAGAATTCTCGGGCAATGAAGGACCCATTGCAGCTCTACGCTGGATAGAGAAAACTGAGGCTGTTTTAAAAATAAGCAACTGTGCTGAAGAAGACAAAATAATGTTTGCTTCTAATCTGTTTAAAAACTCAGCCTTAGAATGGTGGAACACTATCCTCCAATCAAGAGGAAGTGATAAGGTTTACAACATGGAATGGGAGGAATTTAAGAATATGGTAGAAAGGAAATTCTGCCCTCCCAATGAAAAGGAACAGATAGCTAATAAGTTCCTAAACTTAAGAATGACAGGGGTAGATAGTAAGGGTTATACTACCACATTCTTTGAATATGCTAGAATAGTGCCAACCCTTGCATCACCTGAACCAGTGTTAATCTCCCATTATATCTGGGGATTAATCGGAGAGATTAGACACATAGTCAAGGCAGCTAGACCTCAAACTATAGAAGAAACTGTAGAACTAGCAAATACCTTGACAGGTGAATTAATCCGTACTAGGGAAGAAGAACAGAGGAGAAATCTAACCCAAAGGCTTACTCAAGAATTCCGTTCTGGGAATTTCAACCGTAGGAATATGGGTTCTACCTCTGCACCTTTCTGCAAGGTCTGCAAGAAAAAGCATTCGGGAAAATGCTCTACTCTTTGCAATTTCTGCAAGATGCCAGGACACAAGGAAGAAGATTGCAGAGAAAATCCAGTAATGGACTATGCTATAACTGTGGAGAAAAAGGCCACATTAAGACAAACTGTCCGGAATTGGCCCCAGCTGTGAACAACAGGAACATTAAAAATGCCATAGCATTTGTTCTGACTGCAGATGAAGCCAAGATGATTCCAGGCGTGATAGCCGGTACGTTTTTAGTTAATGATATCTTTGCTAAGGTATAATTTGACTCTGGTGCAAACCAAAGTTTTATTAATACTTCGTTTTGCAAACTTCTAAATCAGTCATTAACTAAACTACCACAAGAATGTCTAGTAGAGACAGCTAATGGAGAAACTGTTAGAATTTCTGAAATCTTACAGGGAGCAAGAATAGAAATTTTAAATCACGAGTTTATGGAAAACCTTTATACCATGAATCTGACGGGATTTGATGTTGTATTAGGAATGGATTGGTTAATAGCCAATAAAGCCAGTATTTTATGTGATCAAAAGTCAATCCAAGTAAATTCCCCAAAAGGTAAAATGGTCACAATTAAAGGAGATAAACCATCTAAATCCACAAAATTCATCTATGTGATGAAAACTGCAAGTTATATAAGAAAAGGTTCTATAGTGTATTTGATTTCCATAATCACTAACACTAAAGGAAAAGAACTAAAAGACATTCCAGTAGTGACCCAGTTTTCAGATGTCTTTCCAGAGGAATTGCCAGGACTACCACCGGACAGAGAAGTTGAATTCAGAATTCACCTGTTACCAGGAACAACACCAATTGCCAAAGCACCTTACCGTTTGGAACCCGCAGAAATGCAGGAACTAAAGAAAAAATTAGATGAATTGCTGGAAAAAGGATTTATACAACCAAGTTCGTCGCCATGGGGAGCGCCGATCTTATTCGTTAAAAAGAAGGACGGATCGATGCTTATGTGCATTGATTACCGTGAATTGAACAAAGTCACGATTAAGAATCGGTACCCACTACCGAGAATCGATGATCTGTTCGATCAACTGCAAGGAGCTCGATTTTTCTCTAAAATCGATTTAAGGTCAGGATATCATCAATTAAAGGTACAGGAGAAGACATTCCTAAGACCGCATTCAGAACAAGGTATGGTCATTATGAATTTACTGTCATGCCATTTGGTTTAACCAATGCCCCAGCTGCATTTATGGACATGATGAACCGAATATGTAAGCCATATTTGGATAAATTCATAATTGTCTTCATAGATGATATTCTAATTTACTCTAAGAGTAAAGAGGATCATGCAAAGCATTTGCACGCACTTTTAAGTCTATTAAGAAAGGAAAAGCTTTATGCTAAATTTTCAAAGTGCGAATTTTGGTTAGAACAGGTACAGTTTCTTGGACATTTAGTAAACCATGAAGGAATTCATGTGGATCACACAAAAATTGAGGCGATTACTAAATGGAAAACCCCTGAGTCACCAACCGAGGTTAGAAGTTTCTTAGGATTGGCCGGTTATTATATAAGGTTTATTCGAGATTTTTCTAGAATAGTAATTCCTTTAACTAAGTTAACCTGTAAATCCATTAAGTTTGAATGGGGACCAAAACAAGAAGAAGCTTTTAGAATTCTTAAGCAAAGATTAACCCATACACCCATATTAGCGTTACCAGATGGAACTGAAGACTTTGTAGTCTATTGTGACGCTTCTAAGTTAGGTTATGGATGTGTATTGATGCAACGTCAAAAGGTTATAGCTTACGCATCTAGACAAATTAAGAATCATGAAGAGAATTATTCAACCCATGATCTAGAATTAGGAGCTATAATTTTTGCCCTTAAGATTTGGAGACATTACCTTAATGGTAGTAAGTTTACCATATTCACTGATCATAAAAGTTTAAGGTATGTTTTCGGGCAAAAGGAGTTGAATATGAGACAAAGACGCTGGATGGAGATGCTTAGTGACTATGATTGTGATATCCAGTATCATGAAGGAAAAGCAAATGTAGTGGCAGATGCTTTAAGTCGAAAGTATCATGAAAAGCCAAAAAGGGTGCGTTCTCTTAAATTAAATCTACAAGTAGATTTAAATGATCAAATAAGAAAAGCACAAGAATCAGTAATCAAGGATGATGCTGAAAAACTAAAAGGTATGCTAAAAGAATTAGAACAGGGTACAGATGGAATTTGGAGATTCCATAAAAAGAGAATGTGGATACCTAAATTAGGAAACCTGCGTCATCGTATATTAGAAGAAGCCCATAAGTCCAAATATACGATGCATCCAGGAAATGATAAGATGTATCAAGATTTAAAGAAGAATTTATGGTGGATAGGAATGAAAAAGGACATAGCAGCCTATGTTTCTAAATGTTTAACCTGTTCTCAAGTCAAAGCTGAACACCAGAAACCCTCAGGATTTCTACAATAATTAGAAATGCCAGTGTGGAAATGGAAATTAATAACAATTGATTTTGTTACTAAATTACCCAAAATAAAGAAAGGCAATAATACAATCTGGGTGATTATAGATAGGCTAACCAAGTCAGCTCATTTCCTACCAATGAAAGAAACTTTCAGCATGGAACAGCTAGCTAAACTATATGTAAATGAAATTGTTTCTTTACATGGAATTCCTTTATCAATCGTTTCTGATAAGGATAGTCGATTTACCTCTCATTTTTGGTCAAGTTTCCAAAAGGCAATGGGAACCAAGTTAAATCTAAGCACAGCTTATCATCCTCAAACGGATGGACAAAGTGAAAGGACGATTCAGACAATGGAAGACATGCTTAGAGCTTGTGTAATTGATTTCAGAGGTAATTGGGACGATCACTTACCTTTAATAGAATTCTCTTATAATAACAGTTATCACACAAGTATCAATGCTGCACCATTTGAAGCACTTTATGGACGTAAGTGCCGAACCCCAGTCTGTTGGGCAGAAATTGGGGAAAAGCAACTATCTGGACCTGAGATAGTACAAGAAACCACCGACAAGATCATTCAAGTCAAGGAATGACTAAAAGCAGCACGTGATCGACAGAAGATTTATGTTGATAACCGACGCAAACCCTTGGAATTTCAAGTAGGAGATAAAGTATTGTTAAAGGTCTCTCCTTGGAAAGGAGTGGTAAGATTCATCAAAAGAGGGAAGCTAAGTCCCAGATATATTGGACCTTTTGAGATTATTAGAAGAATAGGACCTGTATCCTATCAGCTACAACTGCCAGAGGAAATGGCAGGAATACATGATGTGTTTCATGTATCTAATCTCAAGAAATGCTTAGCTGATGAATCACTGATAGTACCTCTTAAGGATATAGAGATAAATGAACAACTCAAGTTTGTAGAAAGGCCTCTACAGATCGAAGACAGGAAAGTCAAAAATCTCAAACATAAGAGATTAGTTCTGGTCAAAGTGAAGTGGGACTCCAAAAGAGGACCTGAGTATACATGGGAGCTTGAATCTGAAATGCAAAGGAAATATCCACACATGTTCCCGTAGATCTCGAGGACAAGCTCTAAAACAAGGTGGGGAGAATGTAACAATCCTCAATAAACCGACACCCTCATAATTTTTCCGACACCCAAATATATTTTATAATATTCCAAAATGTCCCAAAATACACCCCATACGCGAATACGGGCCTCAAATATGTTAAATAATATTAAAAATAATTAAAAAAATCTGAAATATAAGTCGAGGCGGGCTGCGTAGGACCCCACCCCAACCTTCACGCGGGCGGTATAGAGGTTTTAATCAGATTTCGTTAACTTATAAGTTGAGGCGGGCCGCGTGAACCCCACCTCAACCTTACGCGGGCCGCGTGAGATCAGAATTGTGGCGCAGCCCTGGGCCGCCACATGGCCCAACACCCGGCAGACCTACACATCGACTCAGCCCAGCTACATGTTTGACCAGGGTTAACGCGGGCCGCGTAACCCTTGTCTGTGTTTTACGCGGGTCGTGTGGGAACCAGTTTCAGCAACTATATAAGCAGGCTATCGAGTTTCATTCAGAATCGTTCATTTCCTTCTTTCTTAAGCAAATTTCTGAGTAGTAGAAGTAATACTCGGGTATTATACCCCCCTAATTAGCGAAGTTCTGCTCCGTTGTAAGTATTATAACCCCTAGATACGTATTAGATACGCTGCCCGATTGATCTAGGGTTCCGTAATGGCTGTCGTGGTTCTGCCCGACGTAGTCATTGGAATGCCGTCTCGGGGAGGGTATTGCTAATGTTAAAATGGGTTATTAATACTAACGTGTGTACATTTGTGTAAATTTTAGATTATCACCCAGAAACCCTTACAGAAAACCTAAGACAGCAATGTGAGTTGATCCACTTTTTGTAAACCTTTTTGTTAATTGTTTTACAAAACCTTAAATACTTTTCCATGCGAATAACAAATATTGAGTATTTGTAAGAATACAATTATGATGAGTATGTTGGGGTTTTGTATACAAAATTTGTTACCACCTGGTCAAGGAGTAACTTGTCCAGAAGTCGGGTTCGACAGTAACATGGATGTTAATTGTTATGTCTTGTAAACAAATATAATTACGGGATCGCCCTCAATACTGTACACTGGGACTTTTTATTTAAACTTGATTAAACTGGGATTCACTCACCAGTATTTCCACTAACAAATGTTTTTAAAACGCGTTTCAGGTAACAAACTGTGAAAGCCAATTAGAAGCCAGCTGGACAGCACTGAAAGCTTGGAAAAGTGGCAATAAAGTTACCTAAAAATAAAATAGATGTTTTTATTAAATAAAATAAGATTTATTCCTATGAAAAAGCATGTACTATGAACTTGGGTTTATCCCATTTCTTTAATGTTATGAAAATGTGGTATTTTACTCTGATAAACATTTCCTAACTACGGTCCTGATGAAAATTTCCGCTGCCAAATTAGACAACACACGATACCACCCAAACTGGCTCGCGGCCGCCCATTCCCCGGGAACCAGGGATCGGGGGTTGCGACACCATGCTTGTGGTTCATATCAAGAACATGATGATAGTGCCAACTACTTGAAATCCAGTCCGGCACGATGGTGCCTCTTGACAGCACGATCGTGCTCTTTATAAAATCATGTCGGATACTGCCCAGATCTTCAAGTAGCACAAGGGTGCCGACATATGGCACTTTGGTGCTTCTCGTGAAATCGCTCAGCTCATTTCCCGGTAATCAGTCCGGCACGAGGGTGCCGTCTTGAAGCACGGTCGTGCTTCTCAAGATCTCCCAGACCAGTCGTCGGAGGTCGGTAAGGCACGAGGGTGCCGATGTGCGGCACGATGGTGCTTCTCAAAAATGTGGTTCAGATCCGAGCCGTTTACGCCCTAGCACGAGGGTGTCGTGGGATGGCATGGTCGTGCTCCTGGGGAATAAAAACCCAGACTTCATAAAATTCCCAGAAAATCTTCATAAAATCACTGACTTGCAGGTTTCGCACGGTAGTGCCATATGGTGGCACGACCGTGCCATATTGTCCAGTCCCAAAAAAAAATTGTCTGTTTGTTTTGGCTGCTGATTAATCTTGTCTCAATTTTGCAGATGGATCACCCTTACTTGCGGTTCTCCAACAATGCCAGGGAAGGGTATTGTATTCTGAAGGTGGAGCGGTTATGGGCTAGACGGCACCTAATTGAGCCCAAGAGGAGATTACAAAGGGTTGATTTAGACTTGCTCGGATAGACCGAGCGGTTTGATGATCTCATAACACCTCCTTGGTCCCGCCTGTAAGGACTCTCAAAAATATCCCAATTTTACCCGTAAGTAAAAACCCGGACCCCTAAAACCCTAATCCATATTAAAAATCAAGAAATTCAGAATCTTGGTTCTCTCGCGGGCCGCGTAAGCCTTAAGGGGAAGCTTACGCGGGCCGCGTCAATGTTGAGTTGACCGGATAAGTGTTCCGGATCCACGTGTTCACCAGCTGGCATACATACTCGTGACCAATCAGACCTACGCGTAGACTAGGCGGCTACGCGAGCCGCGTAAATGTTGAGCCAAGGTTCACGCGGGCCGCGTGAACCCTATTGTTCACCTATAAATAGGTTGGATCAGGGGCTTTCATTCTGTGTCGACGAAAACTTTCAAAAATGAAATATTACTGCTCTGATGTAGAAATTTCAATTATAATAGCGAGGCGCTGCTCCGATACAGGGTATTAACTCGATCGCTGCTACGATTCAATGTCCGATCGATTGAAACTATCCAATGGATGTTTAAGTGCTGCCCACATTAGGGTTATGCTTTGTCATTCGTCGTGAACTCGATGGATGTTTAAGTATCGCACTTTGTCATTTATTGTGAGGGTTTAATCTCGTGAGTTATCGTAAATGCTGTATTAGTTACTGACCTAGTTCGTGTGCATGTTATTAATTTAGGATACAAGGCTAAACAGTAGGCTTAAACTCTGCCCGTTAAATCTGCAAAGTGAGTCATTCTCTTTTTATCAAATTACTTTAAAAATCATGTTTATTTTCAAGGTTATAATTACAGGGATTAAGTCTTTGTAATCTCCATATTACAGCCGGTATGTGGGGTTTTGTATACATTACTTGATAACTGTCACCATTGGACAACGGGTTAGCCAAGGGGTGATATGACCATAATCACAGACACCATTGGACAACGAGATAGCCAATAGGTGGTCGAGTGATAAATACCGTGGGTAAATGGTTGATATATAAACATTGTAATCGCTCTTAATACTGTAAATTATAACAACGTGTCATTTTAGTAAAAAGAATGATTCACCAGTATTTCCCTGCTGACAAAACCTTTTTCAAACATGTTTCAAGTGATCTGTTGTGATCCAGGAAAAGTGCCATGATCCACTACAAAGCTTAAGAAAGTGGCTCAATATAAATAAAGAAACATGTTGTGTAAAAATAAAGATTTCCCAGTGAAATCACTTTATTGTAAACTATAGGTATTTTATCCCTAATGATGAAATAACATAATCGGGCATTTTGAGTTTTAAAAAGATCCTGTTAAAAATCTTCCGCTGTCAACTCTAATAAATACCACGGGTTTCCTGTCCTGCAGCTCCTGACCGGGTCAAACCGGGGCTGGGGACCGTGACAGGAAAATGTGGTATCAGAGCCACTGAGTTAAGCTAATTAAGTATTTGAGAAGTACTTAATTTTCCTGATTAACATTTTGTGATTATTTGTTTTTTTAACTGACTACTTGTTAAATACAGTATGGGTAAGCAAAAGCTTTCGAACATCTATCTTAAATTAGATAGTTTACCAAAAGAGAAGGGAAGTTCATCCCAATCAAAATCCTCAAAATACTCAGTAGATACTGAGGATGGAATATTTGTTCATAAAGGCCATTATGAGGAACCACTTTCTCCTAATAAAAGAAGTTTGATTATTAAGAAAAGTCAGGAGAAAATAAAGAAATCTCAATCAAAAGAAATGAAAGTTAATCAGGAAATCCAGAAATTAGGCAGTAAACCACCATGGGAAGACAAGTTAGATGAAAAATTGGCAGATCTCTATATGCTAGCCACTGTAGCAGTAAATGCAAATCTTTAAAATACCCTGACCCAGTATTAGCACCCTTATCACTTACAAGCCAGAAAATTTACCCAGTAAATAAATAAGTTTACAATAAACCCTAGTATGTTTAATTGTCAGTTGTCCTTTGTATTAAATTAGTCACACGGTATGTAATAATATTTGAAGATTTATCTGTAAAATTTTGTTATAAAATTTTAACTTAGCATTTTGTGTGCATTTTGCATATATGCTAAACAGCATGAATGAGTTATCTGAAGCCCTTCAGAATCTCAATCTCTATCCGGTAAAAATAGAAGTTTCTAGAGACTTTACTGGTTACATACCCGATATAGAAGAACCTATGGAATTCAAAACTCCACCTCCGGAGAAACCAGAGCCCAAGAAAAGAAAAAGATTTGTAGGTTGGAGACGTGTACGCAGGAGGAAACCAGCAACTAGGAGAATTCCCAAAATAGAGAATCCCATAGATAAAGGAAAAGAAATTGCAATCGGGGAAGATTTCAGGCAAGTAGAAATGGAAATTGGGGAAAGTTCTAAGCAAGTCCAGGAATTGCCATTACAAGAGGAATTGGATCGTGTACTGGCAAGCTGTGATATTCTCAGGCCCATAAATAACAACCTCTACCCTTATCCTGCCAAAACTCAACTTCCAATAAATTTGGAACCAGCCATCCCAGAACCTCTAATCCATACTCAACCTTTAGGAGAAATGGACGAATGGTTGACTAACGATTGGCAGTTTCAAAACCTCCTAAATAACCCTTATACGTTTTTCCCTCAGTTTGACCCAGAACCTATACCAAATCCACCAATGAGTAATGAAAACTTAGCTGAACTCCGCCATTTTAGTGAAGAGCTGATAGGTGCAGGGAATAGGTGTTGGGATTGAACCCTACCAGAGGAACAGATAATGTAAAGCCAAAACCGGATCACATCAGTAGACTATCAATAAGCAGCAGTTTACACTTTGCTCTCCCCTTGACAGTGGTTATCTATCTGCTGATATACTCTAAGTACTGCTCTGAAGAACAACTGATGAACCAAACACTGATGAAACAGCTAAAGACTGCTAAAAGGCAAAACACTGAGCTCTATCTACTGCTGACACTTAACTACTGCTGAAGATTCAAGCACTGCTCATTCAAAGACTGATCACCTTTTGAAGAAAGCACTGATGATCATGTGATCAGTGCTTAGGCCACAACAGTGGAACGTGAACAGTGTTAGACTTGTTTTGTATTTTATTATCAATCAGTTGTTAGACATCAGTAGTTTGTATAGAACAGTGTTTATAGGTTGTTAGGCTGTTAGATGTCACTATCATGGTGACGTCAGCTGAGGTACATCAGTAGTTTGGTTTGCCTATAAATATGACAGTACTCTGTACTGTTATATTTGATTCGTTTTGAGTGAGTTCTTCTCCTCAATTCAATCCTTTCATCTTGTGCAACCAACTCTGGAGTATCAGGCTGAGGGGGAGTTTAGTTTGTAAGCTTATCTGTAATCTTTTGCTTTGATTTGTAAATCTTTTGACTCTATGAGAAGCAATTGTTTATCAAACTATCTTCTCCTTTGATTGTGTTTGTAAAGTTTATTATCATTTCCGCTGCACTTAATCTCTGTTCATCTCTATTGATTATACAATTTACACAAACTAACACAACCATGTGAGCCTCCGATCCTAACAATTGGTATCAGAGCCTGGACAGTCAATTTCGATTTAACAGTCAAATTGACATAACAGTTCGGCTCAAAATTCGTTGATACTAAGGTTGGTTGTATTTAGTTGAAAAACAGAGTATCGAGTAAATCATGTTAAAAATGGTTATTCAAAAACTCTGTAAATCAACCAAGATGTCATATGACACACAAAATTAACACAACAAGTGATTTCATGCACAAAACACTCATGGTTTCTAGATCTGAAAACATATCTGTTAAACTGTGAGATCATTTCATATTCTTAAAATTGATTTCAACTGTTGTTTTGATATTTGTGATGTTTTTATTAAAATGCTAAAGTATGAACCTCAGATTAACAAAAACCTATGTTCATAAAACATTAGTGTTTTTGTTAACTTAAAAGGAGGGGAATTATCACTTTAGTCATTCATATCTTATGTGTTGAAAACAGGTTGAGTTCCTCAAAAGGACAAAAACAACTATGTTAAAATACACTAAGTAAATTCACAAAAACTCATAAGTGTGTCTATCCCAAAACTTTTGAAGACAAAAGAAAAGAGTATAAACATAAAACACTTATGAGTCAAAGTTTAGGGTAATAATGATCATTAAGCAACTATGTGCATTCATCTGTTCAGGAAAAGGTTTTGATCCCAGTAAATGAACTCCAAAGAGGACTAGACAAATGTTCAAAAATTTATCCATGTGTCCTCATGTTTGCAATCAACTGACAAAGAAAATGGTACCAAACAGTGGTCAAAATGTATCCAAAAGTTTCCTACCACTGTTGTCAAACCACTGACCATTTTCAAAAACTTGTGAATGATGTGATTATATACTCTATTGAAATTATACCAGATCCTTTTTTGATACTATTCTCAGAAAATCCTTTAACCATTTTTTGTTGCGTTCAAAGGATTTTCTCGAATAAACAGGATATATTATTCATATTTTTTTTTGAATAATATTTTTGGAACTTTTGCTTGTTTTTGTTGGCAATAGTCTCAGCTCCTGTCAGGATGTAATACCTTATTTTTGGTGGTATTATCGTCCTCATAAATAGGTCAAAAGAAAATGGTACATATGCCAAGATCATGTCATACTCAGTTTTGCCCCAAAATTTTTATCAAAAGTTGATTGCAAACTGTGCTTGAATTACTAGGGTACTCATGTTTTAATTGAATATTAAACGAAAATGAGTTGCCTTAGCAAAAAGTTTTCATCATCTGGGGTACTAAACCACTGTCTTTCAAAATTGACATGTGGCAAAACCTTGATTGAAAATTTTCAAAACTGTTGCTGAAACACTTGTCCTTCAGATCTATACCATTTACCCTAACCACTGTTTTGTTCCAACGTCTGATCTCTAAACACTTTCCACTGCTGAAAGTTAACCACTGATCTCTCATTTTCTTGAAAAGCACTGATGTTCAAAATCAGTGTCTTATTCACTGATATGCTATCCACTGATAGTAAAAATCATCCACTGCCCACAATTTTTACCGTTGTAACCACTGATGCTTGATATGTCAGTGGCTCTTAAAACAACTGTTCTCCATACTTCATCCGTTTCATCAGTGTTTGACACGTGGTCAGTTTTTCAGCCCTCAGATCGTAATAACCGCTGCCACATCAGCGATCATTTTTTTCCCTAAATAAAACCCTGCCCTAAACCCCAAACAGGGTTTTACACTGTCGAATTGAATTCCAAAATTCTCTTCTCAAAGTAGTTTCCAACCCTTCTTCTCAAAATCTTCAAAAACGTTCTTCGTTCTTCTCTGCAAAAATGACAAAATCAAAGTCAAAATCAAAACCTAAATCACCACCACCTTCAAAAGAGGTTGCTCAAACGACCGAAGAATCCAACGAGATACCATACAAATCTCCTCATAATTATCTGGGTTTACTCACAAAACCTACTGATAATCACACCTTTGACACCATCATTGATACATTATCTGCATCAAAGTACAAAACTTTGTTAACGGCAGATGCTCCCATTTATCTACAAACCCAGAACGAGTTTTGGAAAAAGGCGACTCTTGAAAAACAAGACAACAAAGTCATAGCCATTAACTCGTCGATACAGGGTAAGGTGATCAAAATCACACCGCAATCAATATCAGAAGTCTTCAAACTGAATGACCAAGACGGTAAAATATCTTTTGATAAAGCCGTGATGAAAACTGATTTCATGAATAGGGGATATGCAGAACAATCAAAGGTAGATACCTTACAAAAAGGTTATTTTCCATCTGCACCTAGATTTTTATTTCACACACTCTTGATGTGTGTTTCAAATAAAACAACATCCTTTAACAAAATACCATTGAAGATTCAATGCCTGGGCTATGCTATTTTAAACAATAAAGATTACAACTATTCCCAGGAGATCTTCAATGACATGGTAAAGAATGTTGAAAGCAAATCATTTCTTCTTTTTCCAAGATTTCTAAGCTATTATTTTAAACAAAAATTTGAAAAAGAGGATGAAAATTTGCCCAAACAAGGTGTCCATTTTCAAATAAAAAGTCTAACAATTGAAACATTTTCAAAAATGATGGCACCAATAAAATTAAAAGCAAAGGTGCCTGAGCAAACTTTAGAAACTGCCACTGATCCTCAGGCAACTTCTGCTGAGCCCACTGCTCCAGGTGATCAAAGCAGCACAACCACTGCTTTGAAACCCACACCTGACATAACCAAAAAGACCAAAAGAAAAACATCCAGAAAACCCACCAAACCCAAAACAAAGGCAGCTCTGGAAGATGAGATCCCAGAGCAACTGCCTGTGACAACACAAAAGTCACCACAAACCACTGCTGCTACTTCCTCACAGCAGTTGGAAGAAAGATCTCAACCCATGCCTAAAACTCCTCCTGCATCCTTACAAAAGGATCAGGTTGTAAGCACAGGGACACCACAATATGAAGCTCTGAATCCACTCGGATCCATCTTCCTCAGTCCTGATCCCAAGGACATGTCTCTTTCAACTCCCATACCCTCACCAATCATAATGCCACAATCCATGCTACCCTTGTTGCATGCAGCTGCTATAGCTCAGACACAAACCAGTTCCTCTCTATCACCTGTCACCGAGAGTATACCCCCACAGGTGACTGGGTCTGATGCTACTACTCCTGCTATCCCAGCAACAATTGAGGAGGTTACACCCCCTGAGTTACAAGTAACTCTCGGTGGTAGTTCAAGTGGAGCAGCAACTACAACTGGTGGATCAACAGATCCTCAGTTGGACAGTTGTTTCATAAGTAAGACTCCCTTGAAGGCAATTTCTTCCATGGCAACTTCGGTAACCACCAGTGAGTTGGATCTAACCACTGGTACCATCAAAGGTTTATCGAGTGCTGAAGAAAGAAGTCCCCAGTACCAAGAACAAGGGGCATCAATGGGTGATTTTTGGGACTCTGTCTCTAAGACACACATTGATATAACCACTGCTGGTGGGGATTCAGATGATCCCAGTAAAATGGGTGATGATTCAAGATATCAGGAATTGACGGGCAGAGTTGAAAAACTTGAAGAATTAGTTTCTGAAATAAAGGAGATGGTGCAAGAGATTTTAAAAGCTCAGAAAGCACAATCCACTGCTGTTCCACCTCAAGCACCTGCTCCACAACAAGCACTTGCTGCAAATGAGCTCTGGAATCTTTTTCAACCTATGCTTGAAAGACAAAAACAAGTGGCTGATCAGCAGCATGAAATGCATATACAAATGTTGACCAATATGGTGGAATCAAGGTTCAAGGATACTCAAGCAGATATCAAGCAGATATCAAGGCTATTAAGGCCAGCATTCAAACTACCACTGGCAAAGCTCCTTCAACTTTGCTGTTCTTTGATGACCCCCTTGCAGATAATGCCAAAAAGGGGGAGATAATGAAGCAATTGAAGAAGAAGGGAATAGAACATGGCCTGTGTGTTGAACCTGAGCAAGCAAAGCAAACATCTAAACCACCTCCCACAAAATATCATACAGCTGATACAGTAGTAGTTACAAAAACTGATGTCCGTAGTCAAACAGCTGCCATTTCATCAACACACACACTTTCAACACACACTACTCTATCACACACCATTACAACCACTGTTCCACCACCATCATCATCTACAATCATATCACCACCACTGCCTCCTGCCATAAAGCAGAAGACATCAGATGTTACAACATCTGCTGTAATGACAACAGTGATTGAAACACCAGTTGTTTCAACCACTGTCTGTCAATCACTGTCACAAACCACGGCTATCCAATCTCAAACCACTGATCCTCCCAAAACATCATCTGCCCCTTCTTCATTAAAAAGGAGAAGGAATCTCATATCAGATGATGATTCACCACCACCATCATCACCATCAAAAACTACCTCACCACTTCCATCCCCTGCTCAAAAGTAGAAGACAACTGCTGACATATCAGCAGTTGTAATGACATCAGATGTTGAGACACCAGTTGTTTCAACAACTGTTAGTCAGTCATCCACCACTGTTCTCACCTTTCCTACATCACAACCAAAGCTCTTCAACAGAAAAAGAAAGCCAATCCCTGCCGATGAAGGTATACATGATCCTAATGCTGCACAACATCCACTGGAACTTGAAGCCATCAAAAATGAGATGAGGCAATTATATACAGAAGAAGACCCTTCAAAAAGAAGATTCTCCTCACTCATAGGCTACGTGCCACCAGATGATATGGATGACTACCTCAAAATCAAGGCAAGGCAAGCTAAACTAAGGGCTAAAGTTGAGAGTGAACGTGAACGTTTAAGCGAAGATGGCATTGCTAAAAGACTGGAGTTCTACTTCACAAAAGTAAAGCAGATAGAAGAATTTGCACAAGACCTAAACAAAGAAAAGGCTGAACAAAGGAAAAAGTTAAGAAAACAATATCTAGCCTACATCATGAAAGAGAAATTCTATCCTGCTGAAGAACAACAGTTCGAAGAATGGCCAATAGTCGCTCTAAAGCATGAAGCAGAAAAGATTGAGAAAATCAAGAATGATCCTACAAAGAAGAAGAATGCTCCAAACTGGAGAAAATACAAAAAGCTCATTGCTGACCTAACTGCTGAGTATAAAAGAAAGAAAAAGGAGCTGGTGGATGCGAAAATGGATACTGCTGAAGCCATATCAAAATGGTCAAAACAGCAGACCGATGAAGCCTATGAAAGGCTAAAGAAAAGAAAGATAACTGTTTCAAGCACCTCAAAGAAGCGAGAACATATGATGAAGCTTGAACAGAAAATTGAAAACCTCATGACAATGTTAAAATCAGCAGACAGTTCTACTCTTGTGTCAAACAAAGTTGAAGGCAAACAGCTGACTGAAGAAGAGGTAATAGAAAAAGAAGCAGAGTATCTTAAGGGCGCCATCTTAAAAATGGGTCTGAATGAAGACAGCTCATCAAAGCTTCAAAACCTTTTTAAGAAGGTATTAAACAAACCTGCGTCTCCAAACACTGCAAAAGACAAGACAGAAGTTGAAAGACAAGAACTTATTGAACAAGAAACTGCAGAAGATATAGCTGCAGCAGACAAAGTCATTGAAGAAGCTTTCAAAAGAATGTCTGAAAGTCTGCAGGTGTTTTCAAGGCCATCATCCCTCAACTCATCAGCAAATAAGTCTCTCCCAAGAAACCCACTTGGCTTAAAAATACTAAAGTGGATGTCTGATCAAAAGACTCACGTATTGACCCTGGTCAGAGCCAATGGCGAAGTGAAGTACATATCAAGGAAAGAAGCACTAGGCCTTAGTGTTGAAGATTTGCAGGATCTCCTTGAACTTTCACTGTGTAGGGATGAAGATGACCAGAGTGCAAAGGAATTTGAAGCTGAATTCAAAGAACAAGCTAAGGCACTCTTGATGAGTAATAAAGGTCCTGAATAATGAAGGGTTTTGGCATTATCTGTTCCAGGGGGAGATTGTTGGGATTGAACCCTACCAGAGGAACAGATAATGTAAAGCCAAAACCGGATCACATCAGTGGACTATCAATAAGCAGCAGTTTACACTTTGCTCTCCCCTTGACAGTGGTTATCTATCTGCTGATACACTCTAAGTACTGCTCTGAAGAACAACTGATGAACCAAACACTGATGAAACAACTAAAGACTGCTAAAAGGCAAAACACTGAGCTCTATCTACTGCTGACACTTAAGTACTGCTGAAGATTCAAGCACTGCTCATTCAAAGACTGGTCACCTTTTGAAGAAAGCACTGATGATCATGTGATCAGTGCTTAGGCCACAACAGTGGAACGTGAACAGTGTTAGACTTGTTTTGTATTTTATTATCAATCAGTTGTTAGACATCAGTAGTTTGTATAGAACAGTGTTTATAGGTTGTTAGGCTGTTAGATGTCACTATCATGGTGACGTCAGCTGAGGTACATCAGTAGTTTGGTTTGCCTATAAATATGACAGTACTCTGTACTGTTATATTTGATTCGTTTTGAGTGAGTTCTTCTCCTCAATTCAATCCTTTCATCTTGTGCAACCAACTCTGGAGTATCAGGCTGAGGGGGAGTTTAGTTTGTAAGCTTATCTGTAATCTTTTGCTTTGATTTGTAAATCTTTTGACTCTATGAGAAGCAATTGTTTATCAAACTATCTTCTCCTTTGATTGTGTTTGTAAAGTTTATTATCATTTCCGCTGCACTTAATCTCTGTTCATCTCTATTGATTATACAATTTACACAAACTAACACAATCATGTGAGCCTCCGATCCTAACAATAGGATTCGGGAGGTAGGAGAACAGATCTCCTGGAAGTACGATGAGAGGGAACGTCACTTCTAAAATACCTAGGGAGAGGATGGTGATAAAATTGTGATTGTATAATAGTAAAAGTAATAATAAAATAAGTCTGTAAAACAACCTACAAATAAAACTTTGTAAGATAACGGTGTGTTGACGGGTGGTCCGTAGGACAACCCTTGAAAGGTCTAAATATATACATATTCCATACTTTATTCGGTTAAGTGCTTGAACTTGGTAACTACTAGATGTTCGGGTTTGCAGGTGTTAAAGTGCCAAAATACGGGTCTTAAGAAGCTTGGATGGATGCTAGAAGTTGGTGGAGTCAAAGATGTGAAGGAGTGAAGATTCGGTGAAGAAACAGCGAAAAAACATCAATCAGCGCCGTAACCTACGGCCCTCTGCCGTAGGCTACGGCACCCCATATGTGCACAACTTCTTGCCGTAGATCAGAAGAGACACGCCGTAGGACATTGCTGCTCGCCGTTACCTACGGCCCTCTACCGTAGGCTACGGCACTATATTGACTTTTGAATATGCTGACCGCCGTAACCTATGGTGATCTGCCGTAGGTTACGGCGCCGACTGATGCAAAATTGTAACTTATGCATTAAATTGTCATTTCATGGGTTTTTATGGGGGACCTATCATATGATTTCGGTTACCTTTGGCTTGTGGACGAATTTTGGCTAATCTTGGAGACTTTGGCAAGAAAGAACTATCTAATCATAAGTTTATTGTCTTTGATCTTGATGAACAATAGTACTTTTGTTATGATGTTGCTTCAAGCCATGAGTGGCTAAACACTTGATGATTGTCCTAGATTGAAGGTTTGGTTGAGACATTTCATGTTTGATTTTTCTAATTTCTAGAATAACAATCTTTATCTTTATGATTTGTTGTTATGGTGTGTGATTGTTTGTTAGTAACTTGTTAATCCTTATGTTGAACTAATTAGAAACCATACGTTCTTGGTGCCATTGGCAATCGAGATATCATGGGTATAGTGAGGCTTGGGTAAGGGTTGATTGATCATCGGGTAACAACCTCACGTTCTAGGAATCTGAGTACTTAGTTCCCTTTCATCACTGCAAATAATCACTCATGAACTATGTCTATGTAGTTCTTTCGAGTGAAATGATAAATATGAATGTCGAAACAAACCGGAAATCTAGGATGGTCATTTATCTCTAATTTGCTTACAACCAAAACTTTTCTTTTGCAATGTATTTAGTTAAAATTAGTTCTTAAATCAATTCACTCAAATCAACTCTTGAATTTTACTTTTCTTGCAATTAGCTTAATTTTAGTTAAGTTAGATACACTTTCAAATAACACATTTTCCATAAACTCCCTGTGTTCGATACCCACTTACCGCTAACTATTTAGTTGTATTTGGATTAAATTTGATTGAGACTTCGACCTCACGTCAAATTTTGGCGCCGCTGCCGGGGAGTAGTGCGGAACGTGTGTTATTTTTGATCCTTTTTGGTTTGTTATTTTTCTGGTTTACGCTGGGTGTGTTAGTGTGCAGGTATTTACAGGTGCATGCGTATTAGAAGCTCTCACAAGCTATCACCATTGGCATTCGATCCAGAGATTGAACGGACTTTGAGAGGAAACAGAATCTTGCTAAGAGAGAACAGAATAAGTGGTTCACCAACAACACCAACTACACCAATCACACCAATTCGATACATGGATCCACCACAACAACCACCCACTACGGGTGAACTCATACCACCATTCATACCATCATCCACTCAACCTTCACCAAACACTACTATTCCAAACACCACTACCAATCCTACTCAACCTCACAATGTTACACCAACCAACATCACCCAACCCATTACCACTCAAGAAGAACCTTCACTTTCTTTTAACCCTTCAACTACGATTCCACCACTCACTCATTTCTTCCCAATTTCAGGTCAATCATCCTCCACCTATACATTACCACAAGGTTCCACTGTCGTTCATGCTACTTCTACCTTTAGACCATCAAACCAGTCGGGTTTTCAATATTCGACTTTTCCGTTTGGGCAATCTTCGGGTATAGGAGGATATGGATATGAGGAAGGATATGAAGACTTTGAGGGGTATGATGAGGACGGTTATGCTTATGGGGGTGATGGTGATCAAGGGGAGTTTGCTTATGTGCATAGCCAATCTCAAGGAATGGCAAGTGTTGGTGGAATGCCACAACAACAACAACTCATACCACAACATATCCGGCCAAGGCCACAAGGGCCACCAATGCAACGCCCTATACCATTGCAACAAGTTCGACCACAAAATGTTCAACCACAATTCCAAAGGCCAATTCAACACCAACCGATGCCACAACAACAATTTCAACAACCATTCGCACCACAAGGGCATATACCAAGACCAATGGGTCCTATTCGTCCGAGGGGTCGGTTGGGTGTACCAAGAAGGCATCTTAGGGAACATGCGAGGGGAATTGAAGCACATTTTAGGCCGGTAATTACTCACAACCCTTCACCGGTGGTTATACCTCACAATAACCAAGGAAGAACTTTTGAAGTGAGAACAAATTCTTTGCAAAGTTTGCCGAAATATAAGGGTCTAGCAACGGAGGAACCTTACTTTCATTTGGAGGCCTATGACTCAATTTGCAATACTCTTGGGAGTCAAGGTTTTTGGCCGATGATGTCAAGTTGGTACTATTTCAATTTTCTTTGGAGGATAAGGCAAAGAAGTGGTTCTATACTTTGCCTTTAGCATCCATTTACACTTGGGCAGAAATGCAACAAATTTTCCTAGACGAATTTTACACCGCTCAAAAGACCAACGATGCTAGGAAGGGGTTGAGGATTTTTCAACAACAACAGGGCGAAATGTTTCATGAAGCCTTTGAGCATTTCAACATGATGATCAAGAATTGCCCTCATCATGGAATTGAACTTTGGGAGTTGATGAATGCTTTCCATGAGGGGTTGTGTGCCGAAGATGCGCGTGATTTAATGTCCATCACAAATGGGACTTTTGGTACAAACTATGAGCATGACGATTGGGAGTTCTTGGAGCAAATGGCCATTACATCAAATAGAAAAGCTCAAGCATCAAGGAGAGCACGGCCGGCCATTACCCGAACACAAGTGCATGCGGTTGATGATGGTAATGTACAAACTTCTAATCAAATTTATGATATTTGTGCTATTTGCAATGAAATAGGTCATGCGGCTGAAAATTTCCAAGGAATGGTGGAAGGGCAACATGAAGAAGTTCATGCAGTACAAGGTCAAGGAGGGGGTGGTAGAAATTACAACAATATGAATTCTAATACTTACCACCCCGGTTTAAGGAACCACCCAAATTTTCATTATGGGAACCCTTCAAATCAAGTTAACCCGAATTTCTAAGGAAACCAAGGATTTCAAAGGCAATATCAAACGGGTCAAAGCTCTTCAGGTGGAAACGAAGTAATGGAAATGTTGAAGGTGATGCAAGTCGAAATGCAACGAATGAATCAACGCGATGAGGTTCGGATGCAAAAGGACGAGTCCCGTGATAAAGCTATTCAAACTTTGACTACTCAAATGGGTCAACTTGCGAGTGAAGTGGCGATTTTGAAGAAAGCAAAAGGCCAGCTAACAAGTGATACGGTGACATATCCCAAGAACATAAAATGCGTTAATATCAATGTGGTATGCACCGTTCCTAGTACCGAATTTAATGAAAAATGTCTAACCTCTTCGTGTCAAATAAATACAGGTATAGAGAAGGATGCCGATGGTGAGAATGATAAAGAACATGGAGCACCAATCGTGCCTATCCGTGTGGGAAAATTAAAAATCCCTCACGCATTGTTGGACTACGGGGCAAGCATGAGTGTGCTACCAGGCGATTTATATGATATGTATGACTTTGGTCCGCTTCAAGATATAGACACCATGGTAAGCTTGGCGGATGAAAGTTGGAGGCGTCCACGGGGAATGGTTCAGAATGTTAAGATTCAGTTGGGAGAGTTTGAATACCTGGTGGATTTCTAGTTCTATACTATGCTTCTACCAAAATGGCAGCACAACAAAGGGTAATCTTAGGTAGACCGTTTCTATACACAGCAAATGCTCAAATTAATTGTAGAGACGGGATTATTACCATGACCAAAAAGAAGCGTAAGATGTCCTTTGATGTTCAAACTAGAGTGATTAGTTATGAGTCCATTGAGGGGAAGGGTGGTGAGTCTAGTGATTGTATGAAAAATGTGTTTCAAAGAATGAGAAAAAAGCACCCACCGGACCGTGAAGAAAAACATATGGGTATAAGCAGGAGTGTATTTGATTACCCACCGAGTCGAAACGAGACGGATGCATTTTGCTCAATGGCACAATGTAGTGATGGAAGTGGCAGTAACCGATTCTTTGAGCCACCATAAATGGGGGTGGCACGGTCTGGCTGAAGACTCGAAACTTAGCGCTGCTCGGGAGGCAACCCGGGGTTTTATATTGATCTTGCTATTTTTATCTTTCTATGTTTCAGGGCCATGGCGACATTCAAGTGTGGGGAAGATGTACGGATATTTGGGTAAAAGTGGTGATAGGAAGTCGGATTATCTACAACATCTGTTGTGGCAAACTTCACCAGGTCAATGTACTCTTTCCTTAGTCTTGTTGTGTTCTTTAGCTTTGAAATATTGGTAGTTAGTTTGTTTAATTTTGTTTAAAAAAAATACAAAAAGAAATTTGGGATTTGAGAGTATTAGCGAAAGTTAATGTTGTTGGTTAAAAGCGATCTTTCCCTCAAAACCATACATTGGGACAATGTATCCCAAGTGTGGGGATGAGGGGAATTTTTTGAGAATTTGAAAAATTTGTGAAACCAAACGAAAAGTTGTTGGAATTTGAACACTTGACATTGTTCCGCATGACACACCGACACCCCTTTCTAGTCATTTCATGGTGAGTTTTTGAGCCACATATGATTATTAAAGATGCTTTCCTTGTTTTGAGTGGCGGTATTGTGTTAATAGAACTTGTGTACGAATTCTTGTTGAAGCCTAGGATTAGCATGCTTGTGAAAATGATAGGGGACTTTTAGGTAGCCTCGTCTAGATGTGTGAGAGTGCGGGATTGGTGGGTTGGACCTCATACTTTATATATATGAGTTTGGTATTGTGAGGGGTGGGGGTTTGGTCCTTAGAAAGCCACGTTTGAGCCTTAGACCATTCGGTTGCGACCCAAGCCTACTTCTTATAAAACTTCACCTATTGAGATGACCCGGTTTAGGAATTTAGTTTGTGATTGTTGATGTTCTTGTATATATTGTTGAGTTCTATGCTTAAAAAAAAAAAGAGAAAAAAAATATGAGAAAAAGTGCAAAAAAAAAAAAAGAGTTAGTTGCGATAGTAGTTGAAAAGAAAAGAAAAAGTTGAGGATGTTGTGTACATAGTTGATGTGTGCTTCGTTTAGTAGTAAAAATAAAAACCGGCTCAAATCAATTAGCTCTTTCATATGTATTCCACCATTTCCTACCTTTGCACTTAGCCCCGTTACAACCCGTAAGTCCCTTTGATTCATAAGCATGCTAGATATTTGTTAGGAGGAAACTTGATTCTTATACAAGCTTATTGTCGCACACACACACACGCATTGAGTGGTTTTGCATTACATGCTAGTAATTCTTGTCACCGAGAGATTTTTGTGAGGGGTGTGTCTTGTGGTATGATTGAAAGTTAATAAAAGGACGGACATTTTAGCTTGGTTTGCATGATTGATCGCTTGTGTTTGTGAATAGTTTTGAATGAGTTGCTTGGGACAAGCAACGGGTAAGTGTGGGGATGTGACGGGTGGTCCGTAGGACAACCCTTGAAAGGTCTAAATATATACATATTCCATACTTTATTCGGTTAAGTGCTTGAACTTGGTAACTACTAGATGTTCGGGTTTGCAGGTGTTAAAGTGCCAAAATGCGGGTCTTAGGAAGCTTGGATGGATGCTAGAAGTTGGTGGAGTCAAAGATGTGAAGGAGTGAAGATTCGGTGAAGAAAGAGCGAAAAAACATCAATCAGCGCTGTAACCTACGGCCCTCTGCCGTAGGCTACAGCACCCCATATGTGCACAACTTCTTGCCGTAGATTAGAAGAGACACGCCGTAGGACATTGCTGCTCGCCGTAACCTACGGCCCTCTACCGTAGGCTACGGCACTATATTGACTTTTGAATATGCTGACCGCCGTAACCTATGGTGATCTGCCGTAGGTTACGGCGCCGACTGATGCAAAATTGTAACTTATGCATTAAATTGTCATTTCATGGGTTTTTATGGGGGACCTATCATATGATTTCGGTTACCTTTGGCTTGTGGACGAATTTTGGCTAATCTTGGAGACTTTGGCAAGAAAGAACACTATCTAATCATAAGTTTATTGTCTTTGATCTCGATGAACAATAGTACTTTTGTTATGATGTTGCTTCAAGCCATGAGTGGCTAAACACTTGATGATTGTCCTAGATTGAAGGTTTGGTTGACACATTTCATGTTTGATTTTTCTAATTTCTAGAATAACAATCTTTATCTTTATGATTTGTTGTTATGGTGTGTGATTGTTTGTTAGTAACTTGTTAATCCTTATGTTGAACTAATTAGAAACCATACGTTCTTGGTACCATTGGCAATCGAGATATCATGGGTATGGTGAGGCTTGGGTAAGGGTTGATTGATCATCGGGTAACAACCTCACGTTCTAGGAATCTGAGTACTTAGTTCCCTTTCATC
Organism: Helianthus tuberosus; assembly: GCA_030545235.1. NCBI lineage: Eukaryota > Viridiplantae > Streptophyta > Magnoliopsida > Asterales > Asteraceae > Helianthus > Helianthus tuberosus. The sequence continues at coordinate 115,064,291 of CM060399.1, forward strand.
ACTGCAAATAATCACTCATGAACTATGTCTATGTAGTTCTTTCTAGTGAAATGATAAATATGAATGTCGAAACAAACCGGAAATCTAGGATGGTCATTTGTCTCTAATTTGCTTACAACCAAAACTTTTCTTTTGCAATGTATTTAGTTAAAATTAGTTCTTAAATCAATTCACTCAAATCAACTCTTGAATTTTACTTTTCTTGCAATTAGCTTAATTTTAGTTAAGTTAGATACACTTTCAAATAACACATTTTCCACAAACTCCCTGTGTTCGATACCCACTTACCACTAGCTAATTAGTTGTATTTGGATTAAATTTGATTGTGACCACGACATCACGTCATGTGTACGGATGCATAATATAATATATAAAAAGGGAATCGAGAAATCGATAATTTTGGATATATATTTGTATTGTGAAATGTGTATGATTGTTTTGTGCATAATTGTTATTTATTCTATACTAATAAATTATATATATTAATTATCAGATGGAAAACGCTAATAATGAACCAGTTAAAGAAGTTAATCAATCTGAGCAACACCAGGAGGATCACTTTATGACTAAACAAGATATATAAAATATTGTTGCTCAAGAATGCTATTCCAGCAATCCTTGCTGCTGCCCAGAAACCTGTTGAACCTCAACAAATCATTCCTAGCAAACGTACTTCTGAAGATAACTTCAGTAATAGCGTAAATGGAGGCAGTAATCATACTAATAACAATAATGATCCACGACAGGCCCTGCTCCCTAAGAAAATGAAAGCTGCAACGCCTGGTTGCACTTACAAAGAATTTCTTGCTTGTAAACCAGCTGAATTTACAGGCAATGAAGGAGCGACTGCGGCACTGCGTTGGATAGAGAAAACCGAGGCAGTGATCATAATAAGTAAATGTGCCGAAAACGACAGAGTCATGTACGCGTCGAATCTTTTCAAAGAAGGGGCGCTATAATGGTGGAATACAGTACTTCAAGCCAAAAGAAGAAATGTGGCCTATGCCATGAATTGGGAAGAATTTAAAAGTCTGATAGAAAGAAAATTCTATCCCGAATATGAAAAGGAATAAATGGCTAATAAATTTCTAAACCACCGGATGGTGAATGTAGACTGTCGTGGGTATACTTCGGCATTCTTCGAGTATGCTAGAGTAGTACCAACCCTGGCTTCGCCAGAGCCGGTGCTCATTTCTCGCTATATTTGGGGATTGATTAGCGAAATCCGTAATATCGTTAAAGCTGCGAGACCTCACACTATTGACGATGCGGTAGAATTAGCTAACACCCTAACTGACGAGCTGGTACGCACAAGAGATGAAAATAGGAAAAAGGAATTGGCTCAGAAAATTACCCAAGGATTTCGTGTGGGTAATAATAACAACTTCAAGAAAAGAGGAACGGGGCAATCCTTAACTCCGCCTTTCTGCAAGAATTGCAGGAAGAAACATTTTGGAAAATGCAATGTAACCTGCAACTTTTGCAAAGTTGTAGGACATCGTGAAGAAGACTGCAGAAAGAAAACCAGGATATGCTATAACTGTGGAGAAACTGGGCATTTCAAAATAGAATGTCCTAAATTGGTCAAACCAGCAGACAATAAAGCCAAGACAGCCGACGGAGCTACTAAAAAGAATGCCAGAGCATTCCAACTGACCACTCAAGAAGCAGAACTCATTCCAGATGTGATAGCTGGTACGTTTCTAGTTCACAACGTGTATGCAAAAGTATTATTTGACTCTGGTGCAAACCAAAGTTTTATTAATACTTCATTCTGCCAAGCTCTTAATTTACCCTTAACCAACCTTAGGCAGATTTTTACAGTCGAAACGCCAGATGGGAATTCTGTTAAAATAGATAAGGTTTTGCGGGAAGGAAATATAGAACTTTCAGGTCATAAATTCTCTACAAACCTGTTACCTATGAAATTAGCCGAATTCGATGTTGTATTAGGAATGGATTGGTTAGTAGCCAACCATGCTCGAATCCTTTGTGATAAGAACTCTATAGAGATTCAGGCACCCACCGGAGAAGTAATCATGATTACAGGAGATAAGCCACGTAAACCCATGAAGGTCATTTCAATAATGAAAGTTGCTAGTTATGAACGAAAGCAAGGAATAGTATATATGATTTCAGTAATCATTAGTACTAAGGATAAAGAACTTAAGGAAATTCCTGTAGTCTCAGAATACCCAGATGTATTTCCGGAAGAACTCCCGGGATTACCACCCGATAGGGAAGTAGAATTTAGAATTCATCTAATTCCTGGAACTACACCGATAGCCAAGGCACCTTATCGGTTAGCACCCACTGAAATGTTAGAACTAAAAAAGCAATTAGATGAATTACTAAGCAAAGGTTTTATACAACCTAGTTCATCCCCTTGGGGAGCACCAGTGTTATTTGTAAAGAAAAAGGACGGTTCCATGAGAATGTGTATCGATTATAGGGAATTAAATAAGGTTACAATTAAGAATCAATACCCATTACCCAGGATTGATGATTTTTTTGATCAACTTCAAGGAGCTAGATACTTTTCTAAGATAGATTTACGCTTCGGATATCATCAATTAAAAGTACAAGAAGAAGACATACCTAAAACTGCTTTCAGAACTAGGTATGGTCATTACGAGTTTACAGTCATGCCCTTTGGGTTAACAAATACTCCTGCAGCATTTATGGACATGATAAATAGAATCTGTAAACCGTACTTGGATAAATTTGTAATTGTCTTCATCGACGATATACTCATTTATTCCAAAAACCAGGATGAGCATTGTCAACACCTGCATGCACTCTTAACTTTGTTAAGAAAAGAAAAGCTCTACGCCAAATTATCGAAATGTGAATTTTGGTTGCAGGAAGTGCAATTCTTAGGACACATGGTGAATCACGAAGGCATTCATGTAGACCCTGCTAAGATAGAAGCAATCACCAAATGGAAGGTCCCACAATCAGCCATGGAAATTAGAAGCTTTCTAGGGTTAGCCGGATACTATAGATGGTTTATTAAGGATTTTTCCAAGATAGTTGTACCGTTAACTAAGCTAACATGTAAAGCAGTTAAGTTTGAATGGGGACCTAGACAAGAAGAAGCCTTTAGGATATTGAAGCAAAAGTTAACAAATGCTCCAATTCTAGCTTTACCAGAAGGAACAGAAGATTTTGAAGTATATTGTGATGCTTTAAAACTGGGATTAGGATGTGTACTAATACAACGCAAGAAGGTAATTGCATATGCCTCAAGACAATTGAAAAAGCACGAAGAAAACTATACGACTCATGACTTAGAGTTAGGAGCCATAATTTTTGCCCTTAAGATTTGGAGACATTATCTTTACGGAAGTAAATTTACTGTCTATACAGATCATAAAAGTTTAAGATATATCTTTGGGCAAAAAGAATTAAATATGAGGCAAAGGAGATGGATGGAAATCCTAAGTGATTACGACTGTGATATTCAATACCACGAAGGAAAGGCAAATGTAGTTGCAGATGCCTTAAGTCGTAAATATCATGAAAAGCAAAGACGAGTTCGTGCTCTTAGATTAAGTTTACAATTAGACTTAATGGAACAACTGAAGAACATTCAAGAAATAGCAATCAAGGATGATGTTGAAGGAATGAAAGGACGAATAAAAGAATTAGAGCAAGGAAGTGATGGAATTTGAAGATTCCATAAGAAACGAATTTGGGTACCTAAGCAAGGAGAATTAAGGAATAAGATTTTAGACGAAGCTCATAAATCTAGGTATACCATGCATCCTGGTAACAATAAAATGTACCAAGATTTAAGGAATAATTTTTTGTGGATAGGAATGAAAAAGGACATAACTAGATATGTTTCTAAATGTCTTACTTGTTCACAAGTTAAGGCAGAACACCAGAAACCATCAGGTCTACTACAACAATTAGAAATGCCAGTATGGAAATGGGAACTCATAACAATGGATTTTGTTACTAAGTTACCCAAAACCAGAAAAGGTAATGATGCGATTTGGGTAATTGTGGATCGATTAACCAAATCAGCTCATTTTCTACCCATGAAAGAAACCTTCAGCATGGAAAGGTTGGCAAAGTTGTATGTAGATGAAGTTGTATCCTTACATGGAGTTCCACTCTCCATTGTATCGGATAGGGATAGTCGTTTCACTTCCCATTTCTGGACTAGTTTCCAGGAAGCAATGGGAACCCGATTAAATTTGAGTACTGCATATCATCCACAAACAGACGGACAAAGTGAAAGGACGATACAAACCATGGAAGACATGCTCCAGGCATGTGTGATAGATTTTGGTGGAAACTGGGATGACCACCTACCTTTAATTGAATTCTCCTATAACAATAGTTATCATGCAAGCATCGAAGCTGCCCCATTCGAAGCACTGTATGGAAGAAAGTGCAGAACTCCAATATGCTGGGCAAAAATAAGAGAAAGTCAATTATCAGGTCCTGAAATAGTACAAGAAACCACTGATAAGATCACTCAAATCAAGGAAAGGTTAAATACGGCTCGAGATCGCCAGAAGAGTTATGCAGACAATAGAAGGAAGCCGTTGGAATTTCAAGTAGGAGACAGAGTATTGTTAAAAGTTTCTCCTTGGAAAGGAGTAGTTCGGTTCGGTAAGAAAGGAAAACTAAGTCCACGATACGTAGGACCATTTCCAGTAATCCAACGTATAGGACCGGTTGCCTATCGCTTACAACTACCAGAAGAGCTAGCCGGAGTACATGACGTATTTCATATCTCCAATCTCAAGAAATGTCTATCTGACGAATCTCTGGTAGTACCTCTTCAAGATATAGAGGTAAATGAAAAGTTAAAGTTTGTGGAGAAACCACTGCAGATAGAATACAGAAAGATTAAGTTTCTCAAACACAAGCGACTGGTGCTAGTCAAAGTCAAATGGGATTCAAAAAGAGGACCCGAGTACACTTGGGAGTTAGAATCAGAGATGAAGCGAAAATATCCTCACTTATTTCAATAAATCTCGCGGACGGATTTTAATTAAGGTGGGGAGGATGTAAGGACTCTAAAAAATATCCCAATTTTACCCGTAAGTAAAAACCCGGACCCCTAAAACCCTAATCCATATTAAAAATCAAGAAATTCAGAATCTTGGTTCTCTCGCGGGCCGCGTAAGCCTTAAGGGGAAGCTTACGCGGGCCGCGTCAATGTTGAGTTGACCGGATAAGTGTTCCGGATCCACGTGTTGACCAGCTGGCATACCTACTCGTGACCAATCAGACCTACGCGTAGACTAGGCGGCTACGCGGGCCGCGTAAATGTTGAGCCAAGGTTCACGCGGGCCGCGTGAACCCTATTTTTCACCTATAAATAGGTTGGATCAGGGGATTTCATTCTGTGTCGACGAAAACTTTCAAAAATGAAATATTACTGCTCTGAAGTAGAAATTTCAATTATAATAGTGAGGCGCTGCTCCGATACAGGGTATTAACTCGATCGCTGCTACGATTCAATGTCCGATCGATTGAAACTATCCAATTGATGTTTAAGTGCTGCCCACATTAGGGTTATGCTTTGTCATTCGTCGTGAACTCGATGGATGTTTAAGTATCACACTTTGTCATTTATTGTGAGGGTTTAATCCCGTGAGTTATCGTAAATGCTGTATTAGTTACTGACCTAGTTCGTGTGCATGTTATTAATTTAGGATACAAGGCTAAACAGTAGGCTTAAACTCTGCCCGTTAAATCTGCAAAGTGAGTCATTCTCTTTTTATCAAATTACTTTAAAAATCATGTTTATTTTCAAGGTTATAATTACAGGGATTAAGTCTTTGTAATCTCCATATTACAGCCGGTATGTGGGGTTTTGTATACATTACTTGATAACCGTCACCATTGGACAACGGGTTAGCCAAGGGGTGATATGACCATAATCACAGACACCATTGGACAACGAGATAGCCAATAGGTGGTCGAGTGATAAATACCGTGGGTAAATGGTTGATATATAAACATTGTAATCGCTCTTAATACTGTAAATTATAACAACGTGTCATTTTAGTAAAAAGAATGATTCACCAGTATTTCCCTGCTGACAAAACCTTTTTCAAACATGTTTCAGGTGATCTGTTGTGATCCAGGAAAAGTGCCATGATGCACTACAAAGCTTAAGAAAGTGACTCAATATAAATAAAGAAACATATTGTGTAAAAATAAAGATTTCCCAGTGAAATCACTTTATTGTAAACTACAGGGATTTTATCCCTAATGATGAAATAACATAATCGGGCATTTTGAGTTTTAAAAAGATCCTGTTAAAAATCTTCCGCTGTCAACTCTAATAAATACCACGGGTTTCCTATCCTGCAGCTCCTGACCGGGTTAAACCGGGGCTGGGGGCCGTGACACCGCCTTTTTGAGATAGCAGAGCCGCAGTATATAGCGTTGGTGATCGAATTCTTCGCATCGTTCCGTTTCACCTTTCCATGCCCAGATGTTTATGAGAAAAATGTTGGTGCCAAGTTTCGATTGGGAAGGAAATGGCATCACCAATCGATCAGCCGATTCGCTGTTGTGTTGGGATTGTATACGGAAGATGAGATAGATTCTGAGCTATTTCATGGGAGTTTACAGGATTGGGAGCCAGACACAGACAAGGCCGCCTTTTGGAATCAAATCACTATGCTGGGTCGGCTTTGGGAACCTCAGAAAGCCAAAGCTACATGTATTCTTGACCCGCTTCATCGGGTCATTGAGCGCGCTATCTTCCATGTCATTGGAGGTCGGGGTGACAGCACGGGAAATATCACCACCCGCGACCTTTTTCACCTTTACTGCATCGTCTCCGGCTCGCACTGTAACTTAGCCATCAGCGTTGCAGAGTCGATTTTTGGGGGTGTTGGTTCGACACCCACATCGCGCATCTGCGGAGGGGCCTTTGCTACAAAACTTGCCAAATACTATCGGGTTTCTTTAAACAATTTGACCAAAGCCTGTGACTATGGCCGTCTCGATCTGCAGCAGCTAAAATCAACGCACCTAATTCGCAAAGTAAACGGGGTTCCAAAGCTTGTGGACAAATTGGGAAGGATTTGGGACCTGCTGCCTGTTAATGATGAGGCGAATGATGACGATGAGGGTGGTGATGGTGGAGATCATGACGTGCACATGCACGACATTCCAGTTCAGGGACAGGAGGGGGCCGCTGGAGGAGCGGGCCCCCAATTCCAGATTGGACAGGGGTTTAATAGTCCGAACTGGGAGAACGTGTATGGTGGATTTGGTGGTGGAGGTTATGAGCATGGCGCTTATGGCGCCTACAGTCCTTACGAGCCGTCATCGATGGATCTTTGGAGGCGCATGGACGGGCTGGAATTAGGCCAGCAAGAGGTGAGGCAAGATGTCGATCCGATACGATACGCGCGGAGCAACACAGGCAGGGTAACTTCATGGAAGTGATGTACGAGCAGACCCGACGCAGCATGGATTGGTTGTTTGGTTCGCAGCAGCAGATCGCGAACTCAAACAACCATCCATACACACAGTCGCCGCCGCATTTTACGCGTAGATCCAGATTTGATCGCAGGAGCGACGTCGGTACTTCGGGATCCGGCGAGAGGTCTTAGTCCCGCTTTCCATCTCGTATTTTTATCATCATTTTGTGTTTGAGGGGTGTGCCATTTTCCGTCGTACGTACACCCCTCCGTCGTAGGTGTTAGTTTTTATTGCTTTAGTAGTGGTTAAATTAATAAACAAAGGCAAGGGAAAAATGGGTTGGGTAATATTCTTGTGAATTTGATCTTGTTTGCTAAATGTGCAGTGTTGGTTCAAACTCTTTTGAATAAACGATGAGATGTTGGCTTGGTGGATGGCTTGGTAGTTCGTTGTGGATGCTCCTTTTTACTTCATATTGCTCCGATTCTAGCCTTTTTGTTTCAGGGGAGTTTTCGTGTTCCTACCTTCCTTTATTTGTATTGAATTCGCATTTCCATTGCTTATTCAATTTTTTGTTGTACGTCGAGGGCGATGTACAATTCAAGTGTGGGGAGGTGGTCTATCGCTTGAGCTTTGTTGTCATGTATAAAAAAATAAAAAAATAAAAAATAAAAAAATAAAATAAAATAAAATAATAATAATAATAATAATAATAATAATAATAATAATGATGCAAAGCTCTCTTTTAACAATTTTTGTGGCATATTAATCAAATCAACATAAGTATCGAAATAAGCACCAAAATTTTTTATAAATAAATAAGGGTAAACGCAAAAAGGGGGTTCGCTCGTGTAAGGAAAACTGTCAAGTAACATGTTTTTTGTATAAAATTGAGCATGTGAAATCATGCGATTGACCTACTTGTTTGCATTGCATATTTACCCAATACGCCCGTTTCCGTGAGTTATTTTTAAGCCTTATAGCTTTAGGATTATTTTTGCTCATGTTTTTGCAGGCAAAGATTGAGTGAGCCGGATAACTTTTGCGATTTAGAACATGTGTTAGGTATGCATTTCGAGGCCACAAAGCAAGAATATAAGCATAGAAGTGATTGAGGCATTAGGAAACCTTTTGATTTTAGCCATTTTTATTCATCCCCTTACCCAAACCATTCCCCTAGTTAAACCAATTTGAGCCTTTCCCGTTCGTTTCTTTTAAACCACAAAATATTAGCCACTCAGCCAAATTAGCCTTTTATATTTTGAACCTTTTTTTTGTTGGAAACCCGGTTCGGTTGATGATTAACTTGTAGTTTTGTATAGTTTCTTCTTCGTTGTTATGTACCCTCATGATCAAGAGTTTTTATCTAAGTAGACGTACTCAGTTCTCTCCAAAGCATGAGTTAAAATATATATATATATATATATATATATAAATGAAAAACCCTTATCAATCGGCTTTGTTAGAGCAATTTTGGGAGTGAAAAGCAATACTTGTCGGTTAGCTCTCGGTTAGTTATTATTTAGTTGTATAGTGCTATCTTCTTGTATTTCAAGTTAGTCGAGCCGTCAGGTTACAACCGTTTTAGCCACTTTTAAAAATCCACTTCCACACCCTTAACCCAAGCCAAGTTACAACCCAAACAAGACCTCATGATTTATGCTTTATTTTTGCCAAGTGATTAGATTTGATCCTTCCACAAGCTTATGATATCGCATAGTTATCGTCTTGGCATCGAGTGTTCTAAACATACTCCACAAATTGTATGTGCACCTATATTTAGCCAAGTGTGTGTGGACATTTGTGAGGATGCATGGTGAACTTGTAGGGATTTCCAAGATGGACCATTGCTCATAAACATATTTTACTTATTTCTTTTCGGTTCTTTCTTTATATCGAGCACTCCTTGATTGTTTTGACCCGAGTTATTTGTTTGTGCTTATGAAATGCTAGTTGAGATGATTGCCATTTAGAGAGTTTCGTTGATTTTAGTTTGCTTGAGGACAAGCAAAGTTCAAGTGTGGGGATGTTTGATGTATAAGAATTTATACATCTTTTAAACGTCAAATACGCCCCGTTTATGCCAAAACTCTTTGTATTTTCATTGATTTTGGTACTCATTTGAGTTGTTTGTGAAAATACAGGTCCGGGCTTCGGCCCGGTGATGAAACGAAGGCTTTTAGAGCAAAATGGAGCAAAAACGGAACATTCCAGCAAACTGCCAGATATGGCACGACCGTGCCAACCATGCACTTGACCGTGCCAGGCCTTTCGACACCGGCACTCTCAGCCAACACTAGCATCCAGCACCAGCACCATCAAAATCCAGAAACGGCACGACCGTGCCAACCACTGGCACGACCGTGCCAGGTCAAATTGAGCCCAAGATCAGCATGTTTCCGAGATCGATTCAATCATAGCCGAGCACTATCGGCTCGCACGACCAAACCATGGATTGATATCCGGTTCTTGCCGATTAGCTATATTACCACCCGACGGGTACACTTGCCCTTTGTGTGTGTAGTTAGTTCCTAGGTGAAAAACCATTTTAAAACTAAATTTGTGTGAAGAAAAACTTAATTAAAAATATATTTAATTCACGCACATCAGTGGGATTGTGGACCTAAATAATGCCCCTAACTGTCTTGAATGGAGTAAAATTGCAACGCCCAAAGCGAACTTGTTAATGTGGAGAGTTGTTGAAGAAAAGATTCCCACGGGAAAAGCGTTAAAAAAGAGAGGTGTGCAGATTGCATCGGATACATGTAAGGTTTGCGGTTTAACAACGGAAACGGCGAACCATATATTTATCCATTGCTCGTATGCAAGGTTGGTGTGGTCGTTGATATGGTTATGGCTAAAACTTCCTGTTAGGGACCACCGGGAGACTTTAAGATCAAGACTTCAGGAGAAAAGGGACTGGCCAAGGAAGAAAGAAAAAGTAATTCATGACATTTATCTCCTACCTGCCTGGAGTATATGGAAGAACAGAAACAATAAGGTCTTCAATGACGCAATAATGGATCCAAACAGGCTAGTAGAGGAAATTAAAGTGGAAGCGTTCGATTGGGTAAACAAAAGGTCAAGAATTCTTGGGATAACATGGATCGAGTGGAGTAACTTTACAATTATGGAATAAGGTTAATTGACTGTTTTCATTACGATTGTGTATCCCTTGATGTATGTTCAGTTTTTTGCTTCCTTGAGTTGTATTATCCGGCTTCATAGTAACTTGTTGTAAGTCGGTTTTTGAGCATGAATAAAGGTTCCGTTTTTGTCGTTCAAAAAAAAAAAGATAACCAAGTTCAACCCATCTGGTCCGAAATTTGAAACACAAACATGGGCCCACGTGGCTTGTTTAACCTAAAATATAGGGACGATTGTAAAAAAAACATGTATGTTAATCTGAGAACAATACTAATACATTAGTTTGCAATCGATGGCTTTCATCAATTTCGAACTAGTTGACGCAACTTTATTCGGAATTCTTCACTTGGTACATTTTCTTCTAATCAATGAATACATAAATACAAGGTACAATTATCTTTGAAACAAAATACAATTATTGATCAATACAAATGCAACAAATTGATAATATACGCATAAGCTTTTTAAACAAATTGAAGGTTTTGACTACATTTGCTTCATTAAATTGGGTATAGTTTAATAGTAGAGAACATCAATAAAGAGATTTGCTTCACATACATTCGAATCTCTAATCTCACCCCTGCGAAATATTGATTTTTGAAAGAAAATGAAGCAATTGTTGGAAAAATAGGTGAAAATAGCATTTTTCACAAATATAGGAAAATGATTTTTTCCTATTTTGGACTAGAAATAAATATAATAAAATGAGCGGGTTTTATATATTTATTTGTGGGTTTGTGTTCTATGTTGGGAGAGCTTCGCAACGAACTAAACCACGTCCAAAACGGAGCTAAGATGAATGAGATATCGATGCTCAAGGTTGGGTGTTTGGAACATTCAATGCTGAAACAAAAGGGAAAGTAGCACCTTGTCCCACATCGGATGAGAGATGAAACTTAAAGGGGTATTTAAGTGGGAACTCTCCATCCTTATTGTTTCATGGGAGCACTCACTAGTGTACTCGCGAAGGGTGCGGAGCACCCTAACTCGCACTCGCACACGCTCGCGCATGGCGTGGGCGATGAGGCGCAATGTGGCGCTTTGATGGCGCACTTTGCACTTCGCATCGCCGCGAGCCGCCTTTGTATTTTTGACCACGTGCGCGTTACGTGGCACGAAGGCGCGCGGTTGCGCATGGTGCATGGGTCCGGAGGTATCGTGCGCGACGCACCAAAGTGAGTCAAAACGGCGCGACTGTGTGGCGTGCTCGTAGAGGCTCACAGGTGACGTGGCGCACACGCGCATGGACCTGAGTCAGTGAGGCGCACGCGCGCATGGGTGTGAGCCAAGAGGACGCACCGCGCATGGCGTGCACACCTGGGCGCGCGCGCACCAGAGTGGCTTGCACGCGCGCGTGCAGAAGCTTCCAGCATTGATTGACAGAGCAGTTTCAGTCCAGCTTCGTAACTGACGAGTTAACGGGCTTTGACTGAGAATTAAATGACGTATTAAATTGCATTGAAGACGTTTAATGCAATTTAAACCTCTCTTTAATTCGTTTTTTACTGTTTCGACTTAGGAGCTGTATAAATACAGCTCCACACCCACTGCAGAAACTTACCAGCTAGACAACAGCAATCTTATACTTTCTCTCTACATCTCTCAGATCTTTTTCTTGCAGATTCAAGGTAACCTTCGGGTTGTAGGCTAACTCCGGCAGTACGCTGCTTAGGCTGTTGTACCCTGGGAAACAAAACGAGTACTCTTGGGAGACTCGGAATTTGTTTTAAGGGAAGCGTGTGGACACGTGCCTCAGCCATTCTTCTTCTACCCCATTCTTGTATTTTGGTTTTATTTCAGTTGTAATCGTATTGTAATTGTGCTTTCTTTTATTTCTGAATTGTAATAGTTTAATAAAATTTATTTATTTTTATTTTATTACGCGAACGGTTCCTACAATCTTAAAACAAATTTTTAAAACCGTTCGTGTAACAAAACCATTCTGTTTGTGATTCAAACCAGTTTTGTTTTCACTCAGTTTGTGTTTTAAAAACAGAATTTTTTTGTTTTCTTCTTCAAAGGAGCGACTTTGGTTGAAAACAAATTGGTTACATTCAGTTTTGTCCTAAAAATTGGTAATAAACTTTCTGCCTTGGTCTTCAAAGTTGGACTTAGAAGCCAGTCAGTAAGTTTTAATTATTAAAAATTTCTGTTTTTTGGTCTTCAAAGTTGGACTTAGAAGCCTAAAACAGTAATTTGTGGTAAAAATTAAAATTTAGTAGTTTTCTTCTGGTTTTTGCGTAAATCAGATTTTTTGACTAAACTTTAAAATTTTAATTTTTTCAGCATGTCGAACGAAAATGTCAACGTTAACAACACCACAAATGTTGTGACGGGAACCCCTCTTAACGCCACCACTGTGGGAGCGTCCACAGTGGCCAATCACGCTGAACGACCCGAGAAAGGTGGCAGCAGAAGATGTTCTTCTACCTGACCACCATGAACCTTGCGAGGTTCTTGTCGGAAACCGCTCCCCAACCTGTGGAAGGGGAGACCGACGCACAAAGACAGTGCGCGGTAGATGCGTGGAAGCATTCGGATTTCATATGCCGTGGCTATGTGTTAAACGGCCTGTCGGATGCATTGTATAATGTGTACTACAACGTCAAGACTTCCAAAGACCTTTGGGATGCCTTGGACAAGAAGTACAAAACGGAGGATGCTGGCACAAAGAAATTTGTGGTAGCCCGTTTCTTGGATTTCAAAATGGTTGATTCTAAAAGTGTTATGAATCAAGTCCAAGAATTCCAAATTATACTACATGACATCTTTGCGGAAGGCATGACACTTAGCGAGACATTTCAAGTGGCAGCGATGATTGAAAAGTTACCTCCTGGTTGGTTGGATTTTAAGAATTATCTTAAACACAAACGAAAGGAGATGACTTTAGAGGACCTTATTGTTCGTCTTCGGATTGAAGAGGGCAATAGAATTGCCCTAAAAGGCAGCCAGGCGCAAACTTCTGCTAGCGCAAATTTGGTTGAGCATGGGCAAACCTCTAAAGGCGCAAAGGGTAAGGGGAAGAAGGACAAGGAGAAAGCAAAGGCTAGCAAACTTGGACCGAAGAAAGGGGTTGTGAAAAAGAAACCTCCAACGTTCCAAGGGACTTGTTACAACTATGACGAGCCGGGGCATCGGGCTAACCAATGCAAGAAACCAAAGCGTGAGCGTGCGCACATGGTGGATGAAGACGGAATGCCTTTGGTGGCAATGATTTCCGACAAAACCGCAATGTTGGATGAGGTCAATGCTGTGACCAACACTCCAAAAGGATGGTGGATTGATACGGGAGCGACCCGTCATGTGTGCCCAGACAGGAGCCTTTTTACCACCTTCAAGGAGCTTGCGGGAGATGAGAAGCTGTACATGGGAAATGCAGCCACCGCGGATATCAAGGGTGAAGGAACGGTGATTTTGAAGTGGACTTCAGGGAAGGAGCTCACTTTAAGCAACGTGTTATATGTCCCAGACTTGCGCAAGAGCCTAGTCTCGGGTTGGTTGCTTAATAAGTTTGGATTCCGTTTAGTTTTTTAGAGCGATCAATTTGTACTAACTAAACGAGGAATGTATGTAGGCAAGGGCTATGCCCAAAATGGTATGTTCAAATTGAATGTAATGGCTGTCAAAAAGAACATGAATAAAATTGCTACTACTTCTACTTATATGCTTGAGTTTTCTGAATCGAATAAATGGCATGGTAGATTAGGTCATGTAAATTTTAATTCAATACGCCGTTTAATCAATTTAAATTGTATACCAACATTCCATATTGATTCACATTATAAATGTGAAACATGCGTTGAATCCAAACTTACAAGAACATCATCGAAATCGGTTGAACGAATAACCGAACCCCTTGATTTAATTCACACCGATATATGTGATTTAAAAGCGGTACCCACAAGAGGTGGAAATAAGTACTTCATCACGTTTATTGATGATAGTACTAAATATTGCTATGTATATTACTAAAAAGTAAAGATGAAGCAATAAGTAAATTTATCTTGTATAAGAATGAAGTTGAGAATCAACTTCAAAAGAAGATAAAAGCTTTGCGAAGCGACCGAGGAGGCGAATATGTTGCACCTTTTGCCGATTTATGCGCAAAAAGTGGCATTGTACATGAGTGTACACCTCCTTATTCTCCACAATCAAATGGCGTGGCGGAACGAAAGAACCGCACATTGAAAGAAATGATGAACGCCATGTTGATAAGTTCTGGGATGAGCCAGGAAATGTGGGGGGAGGCCATTCTCTCGGCCAATTATCTTTTGAACAAGATACCATTGAAAAAGAGAGACGAGACTCCATATGAGTTATGGAAAAAGAAAAAGCCTTCATATAAATACTTGAAAGTGTGGGGGTGCCTAGCAAAGGTGATTGTACCACCTCCTAAGGCTCTTAGGATAGGACCCAAAACTGTTGATTGCATATTTATTGGGTATGCGCATCAAAGTAGTGCACATCGCTTTCTTGTACATGAGTCCAAGAATCCTGATGTACACGTAAACACTATCATGGAGGTGAATCCTAACGTTGTGTCTTACTTTGAAAATGTGTTTCCTTTGAGAAGACAAACACATGCAACGTCATCGACACCTAATTTTGAAGTAGGTGAAAGCTCATCTAGACGAGTTGATGAGGTAGTTCATGATAAGACACATGAACAACCTGAGGTTGAAGAAAGTGACCGTAGGCGAAGCAAAAGGCCAAGGGTTGAAAAATCCTTCGGTCCAGACTTCGTTAGCTATATGGTTGAGGGCGAGCCCAATACATATCGCGAAGCGGTTTCTTCTTCAGAAGGACCTCAATGGAAATAAGCAATAAGAAATGAAATAGATTCAATATTGCAAAATCATACTTGGGAGTTAGTAGATCTTCCACCTGGTTGCAAACCACTTGGATATCGCTGGATATTCAAAAGGAAGATGAAAACTGATGGAAGTATTGATAAATACAAGGCTAGGCTGGTGATTAAAGGATTTAGACAAAAGGAAGGTCTAGATTACTTTGATACCTACTCGCCTGTGACGCGCATAACCTCGATTAGATTGGTTCTTGCTATAGCGGCTTTAAGAAATTTGGAAGTTCACCAAATGGATGTTAAAACCGCATTTCTAAACGGCGATTTAGAAGAAGAGATTTACATGGAGCAACCTGAAGGTTTCTCTGCCCCAGGTCAAGAGGGTAAAGTATGTAAACTCGTCAAGTCTTTGTATGGCTTGAAGCAAGCACCAAAACAATGGCACCAAAAGTTTGATCATGTCATGATTGACAATGGTTTCAAAATAAATGAGTGCGACAAATGTGTTTATTTCAAAGACACAAATGAAGGTTATGTGATTTTATGCCTTTATGTAGACGATATGCTTATCATTGGGAGTAATGATAAAATTATCAAAGCTACTAAAAGCATGTTAAAAGCGAGATTTGACATGAAAGACATGGGTTTAGCGGATGTGATTCTTGGAGTAAAGATCATAAGAACCCAAGAAGGTCTTGTGTTAAGTCAATCTCATTATGTGGATAAAATTCTTGAAAAATTCAACTCGGGAGATACGAGTGTAGCTCGAACTCCAGTTGATACCTCCCAACATCTCAAGAAGAATAAAGGAGATGGAGTTGCTCAGTTAGAGTATTCAAGAATTATTGGCAGTCTAATGTATCTAATGACATGTACTAGACCCGACTTGGCTTACGCGGTGAGTAGGCTAAGTAGATACACCAGCAATCCGTGCGCGGATCATTGGAAAGCTATCACGAGGGTGCTTAAATACATAAGATACACAAGAGATTATGGACTGCATTATACCCGACAACCAGCAGTGATCGAAGGATACACTGATGCAAACTGGATATCGGATAATAAAGATTCCAAATCAACAAGTGGTTACGTGTTTACACTTGGAGGAGCTGCTATTGCTTGGAAGTCTTCTAAGCAAACGGTGATAGCAAGATCCACAATGGAATCCGAATTTATCGCTTTGGATAAATCAGGCGAGGAGGCAGAATGGCTACGTCAATTCGTGGAAGATATTCCAAGATGGCCAAAGCCTTTGCCAGCCATATGTGTACATTGTGATAGCCAATCAGCGATTGGTAGAGCTCAAAGCTTGATGTACAATGGCAGATCAAGGCATATGCGACGTAGACATAACACGATACGACAACTACTCTCAACGGGTGTTATCACAATTGATTATGTGAGATCAACGGATAACATTGCGGACCCGTTAACAAAAGGCTTAAGCAGAGAGTTAGTGGAAACGTCGTCAAGAGGAATGGGACTAAAGCCCGTGGTAAATGGGAATATGAGGGAAACCTAACTTAGTTGACTGGAGATCCCAAGATCTAAGTTCAATAGGCAAACTTAATCATATTACCAAAACGGAGTCACTGTGGGGGAGTACCCCAAACTAAATAAAAGGGAGTTATATATACTTCCTAGTCCATTCCAATCAGTGACATTGAAGTGAGGCTAAGCATATTAAGGTTAACGATTTCGGGAAATCAAATAACCATGATGCTTTTAATGATTCAGAGGAATCACCTATGTTAGAGAGAAGTAGGGTCGCTTCAAATGGATTTGTGGGGTGCGCAAATCCTAGAGCTCTCGCAGAACCAGGCTAGAGTTCCAGGACCATAATAGGACACGACAATGAGGAGTTGGCCAAACCAGGGAGAGTATTGTGTGAAGTGTATTGTCGTTTACACAAATGTGGGTATGTTCAAGGACATCGCGTCTACACACTGCTAGTAAGCTAAGTGCGCTTCACAAAAGAAGGTTCAAAGGTTAAAACCTACCTATCTTGCAATACTCAACTGTCGAAATTTATCGTTGAAAAGTGTAAGGAAAAGATCCATTTCCATACATGTGGGGGATTGTTGGAAATTTGATGAAAATAGCATTTTTCATGTGAGGGATTGTTGGAAAAATAGGTGAAAATAACATTTTTCACAAATATAGGAAAATGATTTTTTCCTATTTTGGACTAGAAATAAATATAATAAAATGAGCGGGTTTTATATATTTATTTGTGGGTTTGTGTTCTATGTTGGGAGAGCTTCGCAACGAACTAAACCACGTCCAAAACGGAGCTAAGATGAATGAGATATCGATGCTCAAGGTTGGGTGTTTGGAACATTCAATGCTGAAACAAAAGGGAAAGTAGCACCTTGTCCCACATCGGATGAGAGATGAAACTTAAAGGGGTATTTAAGTGGGAACTCTCCATCCTTATTGTTTCATGGGAGCACTCACTAGTGTACTCGCGAAGGGTGCGGAACACCCTAACTCGCACTTGCACTCGCACACGCTCGCGCGCGCGCGTGGCGTGGGCGATGAGGCGCAATGTGGCGCTTTGATGGCGCACTTTGCACTTCGCACGGTCGCATCGCTGGGCTGCAGGGACCAAGTGGAGTGCAGGTTCGAAGCGCGTGACGTGGCAGTCCGCGCGCGGGTATACGTGGCACGAAGGCGCGCGGTTGCGCATGGTGCATGGGTCCGGAAGTATCGTGCGCGACGCACCAAAGTGAGTCAAAACGGCGCGACTGTGTGGCGTGCTCGTAGAGGCTCACAGGTGACGTGGCGCACGCGCGCATGGACCTGAGTCAGTGAGGCGCGCGCGCACCGGTGTGGCTTGCGCGCGCGCGTGCGTGCAGAAGCTTCCAGCATTGATTGACAGAGCAGTTTCAGTCCAGCTTCGTAACTGACGAGTTAACGGGCTTTGACTGAGAATTAAATGACGTATTAAATTGCATTGAAGACGTTTAATGCAATTTAAACCTCTCTTTAATTCGTTTTTGACTGTTTCGACTTAGGAGCTGTATAAATACAGCTCCACACCCACTGCAGAAACTTACCAGCTAGACAACAGCAATCTTATACTTTCTCTCTACATCTCTCAGATCTTTTTCTTGCAGATTCAAGGTAACCTTCGGGTTGTAGGCTAACTCCGGCAGTACGCTGCTTAGGCTGTTGTACCCTGGGAAACAAAACGAGTACTCTTGGGAGACTCGGAATTTGTTTTAAGGGAAGCGTGTGGACACGTGCCTCAGCCATTCTTCTTCTACCCCATTCTTGTATTTTGGTTTTATTTCAGTTGTAATCGTATTGTAATTGTGCTTTCTTTTATTTCTGAATTATAATAGTTTAATAAAATTTGTTTATTTTTATTTTATTACGCGAACGGTTCCTACAGCAATTTGGTTGAAATTTGGCATTCCCATTTTCGGGTTCGGCCTTTGAATAGGAACGGAAGTACTTGATAATAAAGGGAACCGATACCCGATTTAATGTTAAGGGCAGGTCTTCGGTTCTGTTTTATTACAGCTTTCAGTTATTGGGTTAATTTGGGTAATCACCGGGTCAGGTCGGTTAGTGGCCCATGCTCACCCCTAATTTTCCATACTAGTTTTCTCAACCTCAAACAAGCCATACAAGTATCAATCTTAGAATGAAAAGCAGATTATGTCAAGCCTTGTGGGTTTGGACTTACCAACCTCAAAGGCCCTATGGAGTAAGTGGGAGTTAATAAACCCAAAAATCATGGGGATAATCACCAATGTTGGAACTAGGAATTTTTTTTTTCTGGGGTACGAATTCTTTTAAAGATTTTTGGCCCCTGCCTATATAAAAAATCGGTACTTAGTGGCTCGGGTCATGTAAAACAAGTAAACATAAACAAATAAAGTTTCATAGCGGGTCGGATCAGATCGAGCCGGGTCGGATCAATTTAAATATTCAAACAATCAAACCATAGTTTATAACTTCCTATCACATTAACAAACAAAGTTTCAAGTAAAACAAGTAAACAAAATAAAAAAACTATAATAAGTAAGTAAAGTAACAATAAAAATCATCAAAGTTCAAACGCTCCCTACTTTTATTTCTCCCAGTCATTAAATAAAACAAACAAAAAACTTATCTAAAACATACCTTGGTCTTTAATTAGAAGAATCCGGAGAAAAAAAATGTGGTTTAACCCCTTTTCCTCTTTAGAAATCGCGCTATATATTACTTCCCAACTCGTGTTCTATCACATATAAATCACTTCATAAGTTCATAAAACAATACTAAACACATAAATAATCATGTTCAACAAATACCATAGTCCATAATTTTCAATTTTAATTTTCAAACATTCAAGTCATAGTTCTAAATGTTGATTAGTAATCATTTAAACAAACAAAAGTTAAAATAAAACAACAAAATCATTAGCTACAAGTCTAGACTCTAGAACAACAACAAAAAAAAAACATCAAAAAACTTAAAATGATCAGACTCTTATACATCTTTATTTTCTTCTAATAACCACATAAAAAAAACCAATAAAGAAAAGATACCAATTCTAGGTCGGAATTCCGACGTAATTAAGTGAATAAGTGATTAAAGAATAATTATATAAATTGTGTTACATTATTAATAATAATCAGGTGTGGTTGGGATTTTTAAAGGGGGCGGTTGAAAATTTTTAAGAGGTGTGGTAGGGATTTTCGGCGAAAATTTGCACCAAATATGTTTTTTTCAAGGTACGCACCCGCCCACCCACCCACGGTTGTGGGTAGGTCCGCCCCTGAATTAATCACAACATTCAGTCTCATTGCAAACTAGAAAAAAAGGACCAAGCACCACAAGGAGGAAGGGGGTCGGATAAAGGCATTGCTTCCTCAAGTCCGATATTTACATTCCCTCCAACCTATCCTCCGTGATTCGTTTCAGGAGCTCTAGAGGTTTTTCTAGGCGTTGACATTTATAGTTTAGTCTTTTTGGTTTTTTCTCATGTTTTGGTTGTTTCTTGGTCTAATTTCTGATGTGTTTTAACCGACGAATTTCACTAACCAACTAGAAAGGCGTTAGAATCACAAAACAAACAACTACAAAGGCATCATATGACCTAATCCATCCATATTAGTATTTTTAATAAAACGTAGCATATTTACAAGAATGTTCTTTGTTGGTACCTAATCCATCCATATTAGTATTTTTAATAAAACGTAGCATATTTACAAGAATGTTCTTTGTTGGTATGTTAATTATTATCGATATTAAAAATAATATAAAAAATATAGGGCTGGCAAATCGTGTCTTAGCAGGTTTAACAGGTATTTGATAACGCGAACAACAAAAATTTTAAACATGAATACGACTCGTTTAACTACTTTATATCCAATGTCTATAAGACAGATGTATATTTTATACACCTAGAAGGAGAAATAACGGATCCTAACTTTCAAATTTTGATTATTTTTAAAAACGTAAAAAATCACATGGTGTACTTTTATGTTATCGTGTCTTAGCAGGTTACCTACAGGTTACCTATTGCCAGTCTTAAAAAAATATATCAATATGTAGCGTAGTACGAGGTAGAAAACCGACGGCGCAACCGTGGCGTGCAAACCCTACAAAACCCTGCCCCAATCAAATCACGCCAGCTGTTTACCAAAAACTTTACCGCGGGAAATACCTTTCACCCTTTTTTAACCGGCAAAAACTATTCCCATTTCAAGTTAACCGCCAGCGCACTTTAGCCACATAACATCCCTCCCACTATCTTGCGCACTTTGTTTAATAAAGCTATAAAGGCTTTGTTTAAACCCTAAAAGGCAATAACATTAAGATTTGCAGAAAACTTAAAACAGCATCCATTCATGGCGTATCAATCAAGAACTCGAAAACGGGTCAATGCATTGCGTCGTGCTCCTGATGGCAGCGCCTTTCAAACATGGTATTCATCATTCATCCCCCCTTCATCTCTATCTCTGTATTCTGTGTGTGTATATATATACACACACACACACACACACACACACACGTTTATGGTTTTTATTATTATTATTATTTGGTAGTGGAAGTTGTGGAGTTTCGATAGCGATTGCACTTGCGGATATGCATGAATGTGAATCCAAAAGGGATGTGAAGAAACCGAAAGTGGATTTTCAGATTGAGGTAGAACAGAGGTTTCGAAATGAACCCAGATCAGAATTTCGATTTTTCATGTAATGTTCTTTGATTCTTTTGAAGATTCATGTTAACTTGGTTTTGCAATGTTTAGGAATCCATGAATTGCAGCATTATTTGGCTTCTTTAAAAAAATTATACAATTTTAGGGGGTGTTTGGATATGATTATCTAATTTTAGGGGGCAAGTTGGATTTTAATAAACCAAAGAGTTAAATGTCATTTTAGTTAGTTGCTGTGGTTTGGATTATTTTGCCAGTTTAGTCCAAAGGTTTGAAACGTTGCCATTTTAGTCCAAATAGTTTCAAGCGTTGACATTTTAGTCCACTGGGTTAACTCCATCCATTTTTTCTGTTAACTAGAATAGCAATTCGGTCATTTTATATAAAATTATGTTAACTAGAAAGGGTATTCGGCCATATAAAATGACCGAATTGCCCTTCTAGTTAACAAAAAAATGGATGGAGTTAACCTAGTGGACTAAAATGGCAACGTTTCAAACCTTTGTACTAAACTGGCAAAACGACCCAAACCACAGGGACTAAAATGGCATTTAACTCTAAACCAAACTATCACATTTTGACCGATGATAATCCATTATGGTAATGTGATCATCTTGAACATGTGACTGTTTTTTTTTATATAAGTGAATGTGTTGAAAGTTATTTTGAAATGACATAAACGAAGGTTAGGTGTATAAGGAGTTAATTTTCCGTTAAAGTGAGATTGCCTTTGACAAGGAAAGTGATAGTTCGGAGTGTCATTGGTCACATTATCAGTATCGATCTTTACCGTTCATTGGGTCAGATTTCGGTTTATTAAACTCCCATATGCCATTTTAGGATGAAATAAAGCCGTTTAAATAAGTAGTCTGCGAGTTCATTGAAAAGGAAATCCAAACACCTCTTTTTCTTATTGTATCAAGAAAAATAGCTAGTTTGTATTGAATAGTATTGTTTGATAGTTAACTCCAGAGAACTTGCAATAAACATCTGAAACTTAATGTGGTACTAAAGAAGAAAAATTTTCGAAATATTTAATTCATGATATTTTGAGAAAATATAGTAACAAAATCCAGAAAAGTACATTAAAACATCGCGTACATATGTTGTCGTGGTAACATGGTTATCTATAATGTAGCATGTATTGTTGGTTGTAGGGAAAGTTTTGTGAAGAACTGTGATGCTAAAAGTTACATTGAAATTGATCGAAAAGGGTTTGAAACATGGAAAAACATGTCTTCCGAGGTACCAATCTTTTTTTTTTTTTTTTTTGGTTTTCTTTTTTTATCTATGGTTCGCTTTGATCTGTGAGACGTTTGTTATGTCGTTTTAGGAAAGGCTACCGTCAGTGGCGAAGCTTGAAGTTTTCGTCCGAGGGGTCGAAAAAGTATATACCAAAAAATTTCTATAGAACCGGGGGGTCAAAAACGTATATACCCAAAAATTTCTATACGAAAACTACATGTACAACACTACTGAGCGAAAAGTTCGGGGGGTCGGGCGCCCCTCCCGGCCCCTTAAATGCTACGCCCCTGGCTACCGTATGTTGTTCAAGCTAAGTTGGTGAATAATGTTTATTATGAAAAACTACTTAAAGAATCTGAAGATCAAATGAATTCATGTGTAAGTGTTATGAAGATTGGCTGGGATTATAAATGTTAATTTGAATTATTATATATTTTTTTTAAGATTTACGATTTGTAAATATTTATTTTGATTTATGACACTGCGAGTAGGTCGACGAGGAGGTGAATTCTGCAGAGGTTGGGAAAATTGACAAGGTTTGTATTTGCTTTTTACAATCTTAAAACTTTTATAATTTTCTTTTATATATTTGACTAATCTTGATCTGTATTAAAATTATTTACAGAATGATGGATTCTACAATGATGATTCTTACGATTCAGATTCTTACGGGTCGGATTCTTATTTCTACTAGAAAGGTGAGAACTTAATGTTCTGTTTATTCCTTTTAAGACCGCCCATTTGAAACTTTTAAGCCGTCATTAAGCAATCATATGACTTATTAAAATCAACTTATTTCACCCTTAAACGAGGAGAGAAACATAAACATTAATGATTAAACACTTCTTAATGGGCCTTTCATAAAAAGTTAAAAGTGGTTTGAACTTTGAGCCCAATTCTCTCTAAAGAGCACTTTAGGCTGACCCAGATGCATTGGGCTCATTGGCTTGAACCCTTTTGATTGACCACTTTGGTGTTTGGTCTACTGGTTTTTACAGGATGGTTCTTGGTGTTGGATGGCACTGGCAAGTCATTTTGGCTATTGTATAGTATATAATCAAGGAGCTTTATTTTGTTTCCTGTAATTATGTAGGAAAAAATGGTCATCTTCAGTGTAATTATAGGATTTGTGGGAAAGATGAATGAATGTTAAGGTTGTCTATGCTTATATTTTCGGTACTTTGAGGTTGTCTACTCACTAGTACCTTAACAAGCGTCAACGAATTAGTGCTAAATAACATACATAAAATATAACTTTAACGCTTGTAATCAATACCTTACAAAAGAGCGAACGTTTAAATTCATACTTACTATTATACATTTTTTTTCCTTAATTGTTACCTTACAAAACGTGTTGTACTACTATGTAAAACAACTAACGAACCTTCTACGTTGCTTTTCATGAATCTATCAATCAAGACTATAACTAGAAGGCGCACTCTTGACATATAAGCAAATTAGTAACTCTTTCATTAAAACACCAAATGAAGCAACCATCTTTCATAAGTTTTTTTCCATAGAGAGGATTTTTTTTTTTTTTTTTTCTGTTTTAATCTATACAACCAAATGTGAACTTGTGGCACATAAAGACTCCAACCTGGAGATGCAAAAAGAGTTACCAAAATACCCATTTGTCCGAAAGCTAACATGTTGGTATAGCCCCATACCAATGAACTCACAAAAAGACAAAAATATACCATGTTTTTTTTTTTTTAAATCAACTCCACGTTGCATTTTATTTTTTACAAATTATTGGACCTCAATTATTATTTCCTATAAAATTTGCCAAACTAATAGTACCTAGTTCATCAACTTTTTCATGATAAGTGTGGGACCTAGGTTTCATTATTACATTCAAAGTGTCCCGGGGTGTGGTTGCTCTCCACCGATCACCCCAATCCTCTACATCACCTACACCTTACACCACCTTTCTCTCTATCACATCAAGAGGTGGTGCCTTTCTATCACCGAACCAATCAGCACAAGAGAGAGAGAGAGAGGGAGAGAATGCAGTCGAGGAGAAGGGGGAGAATTCCCCGAGCCCACTGAATCCAAATGGAGAAGGGGGTCCCCCTTCGGCGTCGACGCCAGGTGGCTCTCCTCGAGCCACACCCCACATCCTAAACAAACATACGATTCTGATTTTTTACTCCTTAATAATTTCTTGTCTATGACGGGATATCATGTGGTTAAGGGAGCTGACTTACGAAATAAAAAGTTGAATAAAAAGTTGAAGGTTCAAATCATGTAAAATAATGTAGGTTGTGGTGGTGTATTTATCCTTAATAATTTAGAGATTGTTGTTAATAAAAATCATAATAATAAGTTTATGTTTGTCTCTTAAGATTTGATTAATATATAATGATATTAAATCAACTATGGTATGACACATTTATATTTTGAGATTTTGAATCTGTTACAAATATTATTTTAAAGAATAAAATAAACAACACTTACAAAGGGATATCGGCAGACTATCGTAGAGGGATCTGGAATGGGGTCCCCATTACACACGACAAAAACCTACCGAGTTTACTCATCAATAATGTAAACTGTTGAATTAAATATTGATAATCTAATAAACTATTGATGGAAATTAGTATTCTTCTTGTGTGGTAAACAACCGATCTAGGGCTATAAACGAATACAAATAAGATCTTGTTCATATTTGTTTGTTAAGGAAATAAATGTGTTTATGAATGGTTCATGAACACTTACCGAATGAGATTTTATAATTGTGTTTGTTCATTAAGGAAATGAACGTGTTCACACACACAACCACTAACGAAAGCGACAAAGGCTAGAGGTGGATGGTGAAGGGAATAGCTGGAACTTGAAGTCATAATCATGGAACATAGGTCGATAGTGTTCATCAATGTGAATAGGGAATGATGCATAAACACAGTTGAAATAAGGTTTCTTATTTTAAAATTTAGGATAATAAAACAAATAAAAGTTAAACAATATCAAAAGTTTAGATAAAACAAATACAGTACCAAAATCTCATGAACAACATAAACAAACGAAGAAGAATGAACGTTTACGAACACAATTGAACGAACTAGACTTATGTTCACGTTCGTTCATTTATTAAACGAACGAACGTAAACGAATTTCCTGCCGAATAGTTCACAAACTGTTTGCTGAACGATGTTTATAGCCCTAAACTCATGTATTTAATATTAAGAGTAAACTGCAATTTTACACCCTGAGATTAGGGGTCATTGGCACTCCTACCCCCCTAAGGAAATAATTGCAAAATTACACCCCACTGTTAACCCTTATGTCGCACTTTTACCCCCCGCCGTTAAAGTGGGTTAACAGTCAACTGTATAACATGAAGGTCAAAGGGTAAAATTGTCATTTCGCTCTTATCTAAAGCTTCTTTGATAAACTAAACCCTATAAGTAACATACCCAAGCATAATTACCCCCCCCCCCACCTTCCCACCATCGATCTCTTACCCTTCTTCTCCGGCGACTGAACACACCGACGACTTCAAGCTTCAACCTTCTTCTCCGGCGACTTCAACCTTCAACCTTCTTCTCCTCCATCGTCCGATCACAACCACAGCCGCTATCAGTCGAAATGCCGGTCTTCTTTTGGCTACTCCACTATATCATCCGCCACACCAAAGGTATAATCTGCCAATGTTAGTTAATCAGGGTCAGATTTAGTCATTATCATGTTATACACAGGGGTTAGGGTCTGATTTGGTTCATGTTGGTTTTTTACAGTTGACCTGACGATGAGCTTATCAAGCTCATCTTTGGTGGTCCACCTGGTGGTCTCTGTGTTTGGGAGGCCTGTCCTCAACTTCCATCTACCACCGGAGAGTTGAGCGGATGTTTAGTCTAGTAGTTATTAGGCTTTTGTGTAATATGTAGGTTAACTTAACTTAATCGAAGCTTTTGTGTAATATGTAGGTTAACCTAAGGTAACTTATTTAGCTTTTGTCTAAAAGCTTTTGGGTATTTTGTTTGATCAAAATTAGGTTGTTGACATTATGTTTGATCAAAAAAGCTTTTGGGTAATGCATACAATCTCCTATATCCTCTGTGTTAAAATATTTAGATTTGAGCTGTATGTTTGATTGTATGCATTTGCAGCTTGTTTACTAACCTGAATGTTCTAAAATGACAGTTTCCTTGGTTGATCACACTGAATGTTCTGAAAGTTGGGCATGAAATCTGAACCTTATGTTTGATTGTATGCATTTGCAGCTTGTTTACTAAGCTGAATGTTCTAAAATGACAGTTTACTTGGTTGATCACACTGAATGTGCTGACAGTTTGGGCATTTGCAGGTTGTAAATAACACACAGTTTGGGCATAAGTTGCTTAAGTGCATATGTTCATATGTTCACAGTTGCTGTATGTTCATATGTTCACAGTTACTGAATATGTTCATATGTTCACAGTTACTGAATGTGCTGACAGTTTGGGCATTTGCTGACAACCCCCTTCACAAAACCACCACCCTGGTTGCTGTATGTGCATATGTTCACATTTGATCAAAAAAGCTTTTGGGTAAGCTTTTGAACAGGTATGATTGTTATTACTAGAAAGAAGCAAAACAGCCAAACATTTCCTTCAAATCATCCATCACCATGTCTGTCACACAGTAATGAGGCCTGCAATGAGGCCTTTGCACTGCAATGAGTCCTTCAGCAACATCAGACCCTACAAACATCAGACCACCAAATCATCCATCACCATGTCTGTCACAACCCCCTTCACAAAACCACCACCCTCTCCCGCCACTTTAGCCGCACCATTACCAGCCACAAAGGTCATCACAGTGTTCATGTGTTGGCGGCAATGAGGACACAATGCACTAGGATTAACAATCTGATGATCTCCATCTTGATCAAAAAAGCTTTTGGTGTTTTGTTTCAGATTACGTGTTCAAAATGAAACTATTAGGTTTTAGATCAAAAAACAGGTTCAGATTTTTTATTTAGAATCATAGAACATGTATTTGATTTTGGCGGGAAGGGTTTTGTAAATCTCAGGGGGTAATTGTGCGACTTAACAGGAATGTTGGGGGGTAAAATGTAAGGGTAGTATAGTAATTTCAACTTAGAGTTAACAGACTGTTAACCCACTTTAACGGCGGGGGGTAAAAGTGCGACATAAGGGTTAACAGTGGGGTGTAATTTTGCAATTATTTCCTTAGGGGGGTGGGGGTAGGAGTGCCAATGACCCCTAACCTCAGGGTGTAAAATTGCAGTTTACTCTAATATTAATAATAGATAGATTAGATATTTAAACATTTAACACGTCAGATCACTCGTTTTTGCTTTTAAGTTTTAAATGACTCTTGGAACATTCGTACTTTTTTGAGACACGGTATGAAATGACAAACCACTTAAGACCAAGGGGTATGGGGATCGTCCCCCCCCCCCCCCCCCCGGCGCCGCGCGTCCCCCTCGTCCCACACCGCCCCCTCCCCCTTGTCATGTCGCAAAAGGCACAAGCAAGACGTTGGAGACGAGCATTATTGTTTGTTCTCTCTCCTAGTATTTTATATTGGTTTTGGGTAGTCTCCAAGTGGATGATCCTCCACCCCATGTGACGTGGCGCCTACTAGGGGTGTTCAAAACCGGATATCCGAAAATTCGGATATCCGAAATTTTCGGATACCAGATTTCATTATCCGAATCCGTATCCGAAATTTCGGATATCCGGAATTCAGATATCCGAAATTTCGGATACGGATTCGGATAGTTAATCGGATATCCGAAAATCCAACTTTTTATTTAATTTTTATTTTTTTATTATTTTTTCATATTCGGAAACGGTTATTTTGGATAGTTTCGGATATCCGAATATAAGTTTTCGGATATTTTTCAGATATTTCGGATATTTTCGGATATTTTTCCGATATTTCGAATATTTCGGATATTTTCAGATACTTCGGATATTTTCGGATATCCGAAAAAAATGAAAATTAAATTTTCAGATATCCGAAATATCCGAAAATTTTGAAAATCACTATCCGAATCCGAAAAATACGGATATCCGAAATTCGGATATCCGATTTTTCGGATATTTCGGATTCAGATATTGGATATCTCGGATCGGATTTTCGGATACGGATAGTTTTGAACACCCCTAGTGCCTACGTGGCTGATAGTCTCCAAAATGACTATCCAAACCATACCCTATAGTCTAATAAACTTGATTTTTTGGATTTATCATTTGTCTGTCTTTGTGATTAGACCTATCTTTAGGTTGATGTTTTTAAAGTATGCATTAATATGAACTTTAGGAAAAAGTTTTTGAGAATTACTATTATTAAATAAACTAGTTAACTATTCTAGGGCAGAGTCCATCTTAGGGGTGAGATAAGGCTTTGAAACCAATAGATCCTTGGGTTCGATTCCTACAAGAGGGCTTTTCCCATATTTATTGGGTTTCTTCCTAAATTGGTGTATATGCATTATGCCTAGTGGAGATGGATAGCTTGTTACTGATCCAAATTTGCAATTAAAAAAACTGTTCTAGTGCAGAGAAAAAAAATATGTTATAACAAATTTTAAGTTTTACTTATAGATTATTCAAGAAAACGGATATAGATAAACGTAAATTATTTTTTAATATAAAACGTCTCATATCGAACACCTTCAGCTGCCCATAGGTTTGAGCTGTAAGGGCATCCGGGGTGTATGGGGAGGTGTGCGGGGAAGGGAGTTGCCGCGAGGGGAATGTGCCGCCAACACTCCAACCACTTGAGGTGAACTCAGAATTTGGTAAATTGTTACCGCATGCGGGGGAAGAGGAGGGAGAGGGGGTAATGGTAGGTCTCACTCTCTTTCAACTAATCATACAATTTTCCTTTTGTTAAAAAAATGGTTTGGGTGAAACCACCCCTTATGATTAAGTGCTTGAGGGGAGTTGGCATGGACGAATTTGATTGCCTCCGATGAGGGGAGTTGAGGGGAGCACCCCTCTCACCTTAAAATGTGTTATAATATTAAATGTTGATGGAAGATGTTATTTTATTAAAAACATTGATAATGTCTTTATAGTTGTTAATAATCTATTAGTTAGTTATAATAATTATAAATTATGAGTAAGGTTATTATGTAAATGTTTATTACTTATGGATCATATATCCTTAGTTCGGTCTGGATCATGGATCCTTAGCAAATGGTGCAGAAAGACTGAGGATCACGGATCCTTACTGTTATCTTATCTAACTAACAATTGTTTCCTGTATCATCGACTTTATTTTTCAGGTACATTTCGAAGTGGACTTGTTCTAACATGGAATAACGGGGAATATGCTTCCATTTCGAGCACGTGCATGAGGCTGGTGACCATTATGGTGAACGTGGGTGTTTAGCATGAAGTTCAGATAGTTAGTTGCTGAGGATTAGCTAGATATTTTATGGGGTATTGAGCTTAGTTATCATTATCGCACTATACACACTCGCAGACATTCTCTCTTGAACACAGCTCTCAAACACACTAGAATTCTCATTGTAACAAGCTCAATATCATCCAAAGTTGTAACCTTTATTGTTCAATATAGTTGGTGATCGGTAGTTTCCATCACCCGAGGTTTTTTTATGCCGGAGATCATTCATTGATCAATGGCTTTTTCCTCGTATAAATCTTTGTGTTCATTGTTACTTACATTTGATACTTGTTCATTCATTTGTTCAACACATCAAGCACTCTACCTCACATTCAAAGTTTGGTTACATTATCCATAATCAGATTATTGACCAAAACATTTTGGCGCCCACCGTGGGGAAATTGGTGCTTCAATTCTAAAAATCTCGTTCATTTCATTCATTTACCATCAACTACATGGCTTCTCAGGGAAAAGTTACTTCAAGTGCCATGCCGGCGGTTACCTCATCTCAGAGCATTGCACCGTTGCCTCCTCTTCCCCCTGGATTCCAGAAGAATGTTGAAAATGCTTAGAAGAAGACAACCCTCGTTTTCACAAAAGCTACTACTGTTTCTTCTTCGACACCTACTAACAGTGATCTCTATACTTTGATTTTGCAGATGAAAGGATACATGCAACAACATGATGAAACTAATGGAAGGATCCTTCGTGAAATTGATGAAATCAAGAAGCAGAAGAAATCAGCGAAGGATCACTTTCCATTGATGCCTAGGTCGTTGGATTTCACGACTCCACCATCAACAATACATCATTCCAAAGCATCAAGTGTTCAGTATCAAGGATCATCAGGTTTGCAGAATGGGTCGCTACAGCAACGCAGCCTCAAGTATTCTCCTACCAGCCTCAAGGATCCTCGTCTCAGCATCAAGGATCCTTCCTCAGTTTAGGAGGATACATAGGGACTCTTCCAGCTCAAGGATCCTACTTTCAGCGTCAAGGATCCTCATCCCACGTTCAAGGATCCATGGAGTATCCTCCAAGACCTTCACCACCAATGTATCCTGGATCCAACATCTTCCAGGATTAAGGATCTTCAGGGAGTCAACCACCCATAAGTTCTGAAGTTCACACAGGGGACTTCATTCCCATGCAAACTATTGCTTCATCTGGCCCTAATCTTGCACAAGACATGTCTTGTCTCGGATACACTTCTGGGATACCAATTCCAAACCAATCGGGAGGTAACAATTTCAATACATCCTTTGGTACTAACCATGGTTTCGTGCAGGATGCAGGTATTATAACAACCCACACTTTCCTGCTTGTTACTCTCGCTACGCCTAGCACAAGAGATTCGGATCATAATGTAACTATATCGCTTACTATGCTACTTCGCATATTTTCGCACTACATCGCTTATTACACACGCTATATCGCACTTCACAACACATACACTTATAGCGCTAACGCATACACGATGACATCACGTGAGCATCTAAACTACTCGCTCTCGCTCATCTCAACGCAAACTCAATGCAAACT
Organism: Helianthus tuberosus; assembly: GCA_030545235.1. Classification (NCBI taxonomy): domain Eukaryota; kingdom Viridiplantae; phylum Streptophyta; class Magnoliopsida; order Asterales; family Asteraceae; genus Helianthus; species Helianthus tuberosus. The sequence goes on from CM060399.1 coordinate 115,095,958, forward strand.
CGAAACACAGTTACTTATGCTATGACCTATTATATTATATTATTAGTTAGATATAAGTATCTAAGTATCAAAACTTGTTTAAACGCGCACACGCTGGCACGCGCAACTCAATTTATCGCACTGAAACGCAACGCAACGCGATACTTAATACCTTGCTAAAATACTTAAAGTACTTACACTAACTAACGCAACAAAACGCATCAAACGTGTTTCCTATACTCGAAACGAAGAATCCATACTCAAGACTGGCCCCATCGAACGAAGCCAGCAGCTTCGTACGAAGGCAGCTAGCTCTGAACCAAGGAGCCAGCCTTCCTATATAAATACCCATCCTCTTCTCCTCTCATTCTAACTTGCTGCCATTCTTACCGAAACGCTGCCAAATTGCTGTCCAAGTGTTTTCAATTAAGATCTAGCATTTTTACACGATTACACAACATTTTCCACTACGATTTTACACAAGGTTCACTCCGATTTCATCAAACTTCTTTGTTTTCATCAACACTTCATCTTTTTACTTAAAACTTCATCTATTTCATCTAAACTCGGTCCTTTTCATGGAAAATCTTCATCTTTTTCATCAAATCTTCTTATTTCACCTCTGATCTACACTTAACCGAGTGTATTAGGACTAGCTATGGCTTCCCAAGTTAGAAATCAGTTGATTTCACACTCACCAAGTGTTAGATCTGGGTGAAAACTCTCTAAAACCTTTTAAACTTGATTTTCACACTAAAACAGACCTAAAACGACCTAAATCTCGTTCACTGGATAGTGGGACGAGGTAGTGTCAAAATCGTCTCGAATTGGGCTCGAAAACACATCCGATTCAGACGAAAACACAGCTCCAAACGCAAGAACAACCACTTGTGAAAACTGGACTGTTCTGCGCGAAGCCTTGGATTCGTACGAAGGCACTGCCTTCGTATGAAGGAACTGGTTTCACACAACACAACCCAAGTTCTCATCTGTGACTCGAACAAAGACCTCTTTGACTCTAAGTTTGATCAGCAGCTTCAGGCTAGAAGGATGAACACTCGATTTCTCAAAACAAGATGCGAAGAACACTCGATTTTGGACCAACGGAAGCAACACATGTGCGAAGTCACACCTTCGTACGGCTATTGTGTCCCACTCAACACTCTGATTCGACTGTTTCAGCACTTTGGAGGACTTACGCACTTCTGTTCCCACACGCAGGCTGATCCGACGCTCTTTCCACTCCATTCCAGACCGTATTTACTTGCTAAGCACGCACGGTGAGTATACTCGAACCCATTTTCATTTAACACACTTTTGGGTGTTACATACGTTCTCTATCAAAACATAACACACAACGCAAACACTTATTAAACATTAACCGCTCCCGCATGCTATACGTGATTTGTTGAATGCTTGTTACTATGCTTACACAGTGTTACACTAGACCGCCTTTAGCAACGATAGTACTATAGTTTGGACTCAGCACCTGTTGTGAACAGAGGTTGCTAAGGATCACATCACTTTACTTCACGTGTTCACTTCGGTGAACATGTGTCGCGCATACTCTACATCGCAGTCACGTGGTTAGGTTGTATCATTGTTGGTAGTTACATGCATCGCCCATTATGTGTTTCATGCTGGTTATGTCTAAACGCTTTTTATACTATATCTTTGCAAACTTGTATACTCGCCAATACATTATTGTATTGACTTTATTTTAACGTATGTTGCAGGTTAATCGTAGATTATCTCGAATCAAGATTAAGAAGTTTAGAAACTCACATAAAATCTAGGTTGTCGGATTTGTATTGTTTGAGAGATATGAAATCTGTACGACTATTTGCTGAAATATTGTTTATTAGTATGGGATAATGAACGTATTAAATATTGTCACTAAATAGTTGTTATGGATTCTCTTGAGCAATCTGATTCGCCTAGTGCCGCGCCCCGATGATTCCGCCATCGGTTGGGGTGTGACAGATTGGTATCAGAGCCATAACTATAGGGAATTAGGTCGAGTCGTGTTAAACAGGCCTAGTCTATAGTCTAAGTACCAAAAAGACCCTCTCGTGCGAATCCACACACTGTAGCTTCGTACGAAGGGAGCCTTTCCTAAGGCTAAAAACTTACTTTTTCCTTTCCTAAGGCTGACACAATACACACGATTGAAAACGCTCATATAACACAACCGAGTGATTGTGTCGAGATTAGGTGTGAAAACCAAGAACTCTCGATAAGATCGCTCACTCAACACATTTTCTTAGAACGAGAACCTTTGTTGAGTTAGGAGTGACATCCACAACTCAATGAAAACTCTCCATTTCTATCTAGTGGAACTCCCGGTTTACCCGCTGAGCACAACCCCAGCTTGGAACAAAGTTGTTAAGTTAGGGGTTAAACCCGCATCTTAATAACCCGTTCCACTCCCGAAAATGGTTTTCAAAAGCTCTCACCAAAGTCTCGACTGTACCAACAACTCGAGTCGCGTAGTAACTGGAAGGACGAATGCCGTTAGCCACATCCTGGTGAGATCATAGTCTATTAGGCCAAGGCGTGTGTTCAAACTCGTTGGGAATAGTTGAAACACTTTGGGTAGTCAATGTTTAAAACCCAAGGCACTCTATCTGTTTTCTAGCCTTCAATCGTCGATTTTACGTGTCATCGAATTTGTTACGTTTATATGTTTTCGATTGAAAATTTTACGCTTTATCGATTTCTTGATTTATCTATTTTCGCCTCCCTGCTTTACGTATGCACAACTCGCACAACCATCGCAATCTAAAACAAGAGCCAAATGTCCGCAACAAAACTAACAAGTCTAACAACTCTCCCTCTTAAACGCGTCCTCGCGCTATCTATACAAGCATATATGTACGCAGTACATATGATTACACGTGCTTATGGGAATACGTGAGAACCTAGAAATTTCATGTCTCTTATGTGGCTCCTATGTGAATACATATTACGATATCAACTGCAACAAGTTTTAAACGCGCTCAATCGCATCGCATTTCAAAAATCATTATGATCGAATCTTACTCCAAATCTCTCTCTTTGTCTAGATGTCCTCGAACGCTTCCAACTCGCGACGTCAAGCTCGAAGAAACGCCAATAAGAGGATCGCCTCGCTCGTGGCCAAGGAAATGTCCAAGGTTATTCCTCAAACTGTCTCGCAGATTCAATCCCTTAACGACTCTCAAACATCGGAAGACTCTAAGACCAACACGCCAAAGTCTACTTTCTCCTACAAGTAGTTCAAAGCCTGTGACCCGATGGTCTTCACAGGCGAAGGAGGTGTATCTCAACTGCTTCAGTGGTTCGATGCCATCGAGGTTACCCTTTGTCAAAGTGGGTGCCCCGAGCATCTACGTACCACATGTGCTAGAGGAGTATTTCAATCAAGAGCCTTCGACTGGTGGACAGCCGAGCGTAACAAACGGGGAAGCGAGGCAGCCTACACGTTCTCCTGGAACAAGCTAAAGGAGCTCATGAAGGAAGAGTAGTGCCCTCCCCACGAAGTCCAGAAATTAAAAAACGAGTTTTGGGAAAACAAGCAAGTTGAAGGTGACACCGCCGGCCTCACAGCTAGGTTCAAACAGCTTAGCATTATTTGCCCAAGCCAAGTCGACCCTCCCGAAAAGGCTATCAAGAAGTACATACGTGCTTTGCCTGAGTGCGTGGGCGATTTTGTCGAAGCTGCAAGACCGGTTACCATTGAAGAAACCTATCTCTTGGCCGTAGAAAACAATGACAAACGCGTCTTGGCTGGATTCTTTTCCCAAGATTCCACCAAGAAGGCTGACCAAGTTACCTCTGAATCATCCGATGATGGCACACCGCCACAAGACACCAACAAACCCAACCGCAAGCGAAAGATGTCACACCCCAACCGATGGCGGAATCATCGGGGCACGACACTAGGCGAATCAGATTGCTCAAAAGAATCCATAACAGCTATACTGCGACAGTATTTAATGCGTTCATTATCCCATACTAATAAGCAATTACAATCACATAAGCTGTCACAAATTTCATGTTCTCTCAAATAATACAATCCGACAACCTAGATTTTAGGTGTGTTTCTAGACTTCCTAGCTTGATTTGATGTAGACTACGACTAAACCTACAACATACATTAAAACAATGTCAATACAAAAGTATTGGCGAGTATACAAGTTTTGATAGTGAAACGTAGTAGATAAAAAAATGCTGCGAATTACCACATACATAAACGAGATACCTCATCATACATGCATATAAGACAGATACTACCAGCTAAGTCACTCGAGCTACGATTGCGATTGCTATTCATCCTAACTAGACCCCGTCGGGTTCTAAAGTACTATACTAGTTAAGGTGGGACCTTGCGAGTAAAAGTCCTAACACATATGTAACTAGCATCACGTGTAAATATGCATATCAGTCATTCGCAAGTGATAAATAGTTTAAGCATTTGATTAGTTTTGATTTAATAGAAACGTATGTTACACCCAAAATGCGATAAAAAGGGTTCGAGTATACTCACAGTGATGATGGATTGAAGGGAGCGCTAGAGTGAGTTTAGCCTGATCAGAACGATAATATAAATGATAAGCGATGCATAAAATGGTGCAAGTGTACCAAGGATCGGATGGTAATCCGATCGAATGGCAATTCGATCGGATGGCCATTCGATTGGATTGTCACCTCGTTTGGTGAGGATGAGTTTGTGTATGATGGTTTGTCTTTTGAAGTTTTCATTGTAGCATTTTGAAAATAGAGAAGTATCTCTATCCTTCAGGTCGGTCGATCGAACGACGGTTCGATCGGATGGTGATCCGATTGGCGAGGCTTCTTAGTTTGAGAACAAGTCCACAACAAGACGGTCACTCAATCGGATGGCTATCCGATCGGGTGGCAATCCGTATGTATTGAACGTGTTGAAAATTGTTTAAGTGTTGAAGTCCCAAACATCACATGGTCAGATGGTCGCTCGATAGGGTGGCAACCCGATCGGACGGTAATCCGTTCGACGTCTAGTTCTTCAAAATTGAAACAAAAGTTTTAAGTGTGGGACCAAGGTGCAAGCTGATCGGATAGCTGTCCGATCGGACGGCAATCCGTTCCGATGGCCTGATCATCTTGACACTTGGTTGTTTTCGGTAGTTTGTAGTTTTGATCGAGACGATGTGATACGTGCTAAGCAACAGAATCTCGTCAAGCCCCAAGTGATCCGATCGGACAGGAATCACCCTAGTACGGTCAGTCAGTGGTTCGAGCCGGTGGTTCATGCTTAACCCGAAACCGGTTGTCTCTCTGATAGAAACCAGATCTAGAACAAACACATCACTAGGAATGAGTAGAAGATCAGAACTAGTCCCTATTCTATCGGTTTTGAGCGCATTGAGTGTAAAAGAGTTGAAAGAAAATTAGAAAATTCATCTTTCAATCCTTTTATCCATGAATATGTGTAGATCTATGCGAAAGTGTTGTTTAATCTTGTGGAAATCCTTCGGATCTGAGTGGTTCTTGGTGGAATGAGGCCAACACTTGAAGTTCATAAGAACTCCATGATGACATCATCCTAGAACACCTCAAATCCATTGATTTCACGGTTAAAAGTTAAGATTCAAAAGAGAAAATGTTGAAGAAGTGCGTGTAGATCATAGGAGTAAAAGATTTGAGATAGAAACTTACAAGAATCGCGAGAGATCGAGAGAAAATAGCCCCAAAGCGTGTTGGTCGAGTGAGAGCTGTCACATCACTTGAACAGTGATGTGACAAGGGCTATTTATAGGTGAAGATGAGAGAAGGCGATAGGGTGCCATGGATCGGATGGCTATCCGATCGGGTGACGCTTTGATCGGATGGCAATCCGATCGGATGGCCATTCGATCGGTTGGTCATCCGATCGAGGGCATCCGACGAGTTACGTTTCGACGTTTCGTTTAGTTCGTTCAGCTTTGCGATAGTTTGGTCACACATCTTCATACCCACATTCATATATTTATTATAATTAGTCACAAAGGGTCGTATAAATATCCATACTTCAAAATCTGCATTGCGATAATCGAGTTGCGCGTTTCGAATATGCGTTGCGTTACGACACATCACGACTATCGAGAAGGGTAGAATAGGTCCTCACTCAACGTTATCGTGAGTGTTAGTACGTGCGATGTGATGTGTTATAGCGATAAAGTATGCGTAACATGCGAAAATACTGCGAAATAGCGATGTATGCGATATAGCTACATTATGATCCGAATCTCTGGTGCTAGGCGTAACGAGTGTAACGAGTAGTAACAACGCATGAATGTGCGGGTTGTTACAGTCTCCCTTACTTTAGGAAATTTCATCCCAAAATTAATCCACAAGAAGGGTTGCGAGGATCGATGCGAGTGGGAGTAGCGATTAAAAGCGTAAAAAATAAGCGAGCGATCGATTGAAATTCGACGAGTGAGAGTATTGCGATAACTGGCGATGGCAGCGATTAAGACGATTTGTATAACAAAAGATGGCAACACACGAAAAGCGATCCCAAAAGTGCTTTGAATTCTTGAGAAGTTGATTAATTCGAAAACGTTTGGAGAAACTTGTTTATGAAAAACCTTTCCACAGTGCGGTGTTAAACTGTTTCGATGTTCACACCAGCGCTATGGGTGGGGTTTTATTAGGTTACTAAAAGGTTTTAGGGTGTTTAAAACTCATTTTACGAAATTTTCTCGTCACGCTGCAGTAACTTGAGTCGATTGTCACACCAACGTTACAAGATAGTCTCGTTTTGTACAAAGGTTTTGATCAAATTTTAGAAAAAAAGTTTTGTAAGAAAAGCTTTGTTTACACAAAGGTTTTTTATAATATCAAAAATTTAAATTTAAAATCGGCCCCGCATGGCACTTTCCCACGAAAGTTTGACAATATGGCTAAAACACTTATATATAGGAAGTACCAGTGGCGTATCCACCATGTTTTAGCCATATGGCTTCCGTCCCGTGAGGCGGTGTCATGTGTGTCGACATAGTGCTGATAGATTTCGATTCCCTCGGTCCAAGTGAAAGATGGTTGGACCAAGTGTAAGAGAAGGATTGAGCAAACTGAGCGATGAAGTCGTTTCCGAACTCAGTTTAGCGATACGAGGAGGTGCGATAAGCGATAAGCGGTACACGATAATCGATAGCACAACACCAACATAATGAGTGAAGGTGACAACAATAAGCGAAAGGCGATAAGCGAAAAGCGACGAGCGATAGCGACATCCATCGAGCGATAAGCGACGGTCGTTGTGTTGTGAGCGATGGGAACATGCGATTTGATTAGATTACACGACACCACAAATTTTAACTAGCATCGAGCCCCACATGGCCTTTTTCCACGAAAGCCTGCTGATATGGCTAGAACACTTATATATAGGAAGTACCAGCGGCGTATCCACCATGTTTTAACCCTATCAGTTTTGTCTCGTGCAGCGAGGTCATATGTGCTAACATAACACAGATAGCACAGATAACGCGGATAACAGTAAGCGACAGCGACAACGATAGCGATACACGATGAGCGATAGAGCAATGCATACGATAAGCGATAGCGCGATACACATAATAAACAATTGAGCGAGCACACAATAAGCGACTGAGAATGCGAGATAGGTTCCAGTGAATATTGGGTTTGCGAGCGTGTTGACTTACAAAAAGTCTAGCGATGCCACGCTTTGAGTTGCGATTGAGATTGTTACTCCTTGCGATGTAGTGTAGTGTGTCGAAAATAGATTCAATAGTATACTTGGTCTAATAACGTTCAACTTGTATGGCACTTTCTTCATAAGTCATTGGTGGGTATGGCAAAGCAGTTATATATAGGAAGTACCAGCGGCGTATCCACCATGCTTCAACCACACGCCTCTGCCCGTGAATAGGTGTCACACTGTGTCAACATGGTCAAGACGCTTATATATAGGAAGTACCAGCGGCGTATCCACCACGCTTAACCATGCTTTTAAGGTTATGGCATCATTGAAACTCATTACGATCTCCGTGCACTGATCACAGTAATCCCATGTGCACCCGCGATTAATTTGATCCTTGTACGTTTATCGTACTGTTGGGATTGAACCCTACCAGAGGAACAGATAATGTAAAGCCAAAACCAGGTCACAACAGAGGATTCACAATAAGCAGCAGTTTACACTTTGCTCTCCCCTTGAAAGTGATTTATAACAACTGATGGTCTCTATCCACTGTCCATATACAACTGCTGCTGCCCTTTCAACTGCTGATCAAAACCCTGAAGTATCCAACACTGCTGGTCCTATCTACTGATGATAAAGCACTGCCCAGTCAAGGACTGATCAACCTTGAGTAAAGCACTGACATAAAGGGAGAGCAGCTGTTTAGTGAATTATCTGTTTTATGTATAGTCAGTAGTTAGGTTAGCAGTGTTTGTGTAAGGACAGTAGATACAGGTTGTTAGGCTGTTAGACGTCGCTTTCATGGTGACGTCAGCTGAGATACCTCAGTGGTTTGGATTGCCTATAAATGTAACAGTACCCTGTACTGTTACATTTGATTGACTGAGCGGGTTCTTCTCCTCATGTCTAATCCTTTCATCTTGTGTGCAACCAACCTTGGGGCATCAGGCTGAGGGGGAGTTTAGTTTGTAAGCATATCTGTAATCTTTTGCTTTGATTTGTAAATCTTTTGACTCTATGAGAAGCAATTGTTTATCAAACTATTTTCTCCATTTGATTGTGTTTACAAAGTTTATTTTCATTTCCGCTGCACTTTACATGTTTTCATATTTACAAATCGTTCCAAACATACAAACAAACACAATCATGAGAGCCTCCGATCCTAACAATTGGTATCAGAGCCTGGACAGTCAAATTCGATCTAACAATCAATTTGACATAACAGTTCGGCTCAAAATTCATTGATACTAAGGTTGGTTGTATTTAGTTGAAAAACAGAGTATTGTGTAAATCATGTTCAAAATGGTTATTCAAAAACTCTGTAAATCAACCAAGATGTCATATGACACACAAAATTTCACACAACAAGTGAATTTATGCACAAAACACTCATGGTTTCTAGATCTGAAATAAATATCTGTTAAACTATGAGATTACTTCTTATTTTCTAAATTAATTTCAATTGTTGATGTGTAATTTGTGATGTTTTCCATAAATACTAAAGTCTGAACCTCAGATTAACAAAACATATGTTCATAAAAACATTGATGTTTTTTTTAACTCAAAAAGAGGGAATTAAAACTTTAGTCATTCAAATCTTATGTGTTGAAAACAGGTTGAGTTCCTCAAAAGGACAAAATCAACTTTGTTAAAATACATTGAGGAAATTCACAAAAACTCAGAAGTGTGTTTATCTCAAAACTTTTGAAGTCAAAAGAGAAGAGTATAAACATAAAACACTTATGAGTCAAAGTTTAGGGTAATAATGGTCATTAAGCAACTATGTGCATTCATCTGCTCAGAAAAAGGTTTTGATTCCAGTGAATGAACTCCAAAGAGGACTAGACAAATGTTCAAAAATTTATCCATGTGTCCTCAGGTTTGCAATCAACTGACAAAGAAAATGGTACCAAACAGTGGTCAAAATATTGTCAAAATATTCTACCACTGATGTCAAACCACTGACCATCTTCATAAAACTTGAGAATGTTATGATTATGTTTTCTATTGAAAATTTACCAGATCCTTTTTTGATACTGTTCTCAGAAAATCCTTTAATCATTTTTTCTTCAAAGGATTTTCTCGAATAACCAGGATATATTGTTCATTTTTTTTTGGAATAATATATTTGGAACTTTTGCTTGTTTTTGTTGGCTATAGTTTCAGCTCCTGTCAGGATGTAATACCTTATTTTTGTTGGTATTATCGTCCTTTTAAATGGGTCAAAAGGAATTGGTACCTATGTCAAAATCATGTCATTCTCAGGTTTGCTCCAAAATTTTTATCAAAAGTTGATTGCAAACTGGGCTTAAATTACTATGGTACTCATGTGTTAATTGAATATTAAACGAAAATGAGTTGCCATAGCAAAAAGTTTTCATCATCTGGGGCACTAAACCACTGTCTTTCAAAATTGACATGTGGCAAAACCTTGAATGAAAATTTTCAAAAATGTTGCTGAAACACCTGTCTTTAAGATCTGTACTATTTACCCTAACCACTGTTTTGTTCCAACGTCTGATCTCTAAACACTGTCCACTGCTGAAAGTTAATCACTGATCCCTCATTTTCTTGAAAAGCACTGATGCTCAAAATCAGTGTCTTATCCACTGATATGCTATCCACTGATAGTAAAAATCATCCACTGTCCAAAAGTTCTACCGTTGTAACCACTGATGCTTGATACGTCAGTGGCTCTTAAAACAACTGTTCTCCATACTTCATCCGTCTCATCAGTGTTTGACACGTGGTCAGTTTTTAGCCTTCAGATCATAATAACCGCTGCCACATCAGCGATCACTTTTTCCTAAATAAAACCCTGCCCTAAACCCCCAAACAGGGTTTTACACTGTCGAATTGAATTCCAAAATTCTCTTCACAAAAGCAGTTTCCAACCCTTCTTCTCAAAATCTTAAAAAAAAACGTTCTTCGTTCTTCTCCGCAAAAAATGACAAAATCAAAGTCAAAATCAAAATCAAAACCTGAATCACCACCACCTTCACAAGAGATCGCTCAAACGGCCGAAGAATCCATCGATATACCATTCAAACAATCTCACAATTATTTGGGTTTACTCACAAAACCCAAAGACAACCACACTTTCGACTCCATCATTGATACAATGTCTGCATCAAAGTACAAAACTTTGTTGACGGCAGATGCTCCCATTTACTTGCAAACCCAGAGAGAGTTTTGGAAAAAGGCGTCGCTTGAAAAACAAGACGGAAAAGTCATAGCCATTAACTCCTCAATACAGGGTAAAGCAGTTCAGATAACCCCACAGTCGATCTCCGAAGTCTTTAATCTCAACGATCAGGAAGGTAAACTCTCTTTTGAGAAAGCCGAGATGAAAACTGATTTCGTAAAAAGGGGATATGCAGAACAATCAAAGGTTGATACCTTACAAAAAGGTTATTTTCCTTCTGCTCCAAGATTTTTATTTCACACACTTTTGATGTGTGTTTCAAATAAAACAACATCATTTAATGAAATACCATTGAAGATTCAATGCCTGGGGTATGCCATTTTGAATAACAAAGATTACAACTATTCCTAGGAAATCTTCAATGACTTAGTGAAAAATGTTGACAACAAAGCATTTTTACTTTTTCCAAGATTTTTGAGTTATTACTTTAAACAAAAATTTGTAAAGGAAAATGAAAATTTGCCAAAACAAGGTGTTCATTGTCAAATAAAAAGCTTAACAAAAGAAACATTTTCAAGGATGATGGCACCAATAAAAACAAAAGCAGGGGTACCTGAGCAGATTTTAGCGGTTACAACTGCTCCTCAGGTATCAGCTGCTGAGCCCACTGCTCCAGGTGATCATAGCAGCACAACCACTGCTTTGAAACCCACACCTGACATCACCAAAAAGACCAAAAGAAAAACATCCAGAAAACCCACCATACCCAAAACAAAGGCAACTCTGGAAGATGAGATCCCAGAGGAAATGCCTGTGACAGCACAAAAGTTACCACAAACCACTGCTGCTACTTCCTCACAGCAGTTGGAAGAAAGATCTCAATCCATGCCTAAAACTCCTCCTGCATCCTCACAAAAGGATCAGGTTGTAAGCACAGGGACACCACAATATGAAGCTCTGAATCCACTCGGATCCATCTTCCTCAGTCCTGATCCCAAGGACATGTCTCTTTCAACTCCCATCCCCTCACCAATAATAATGCCACAATCCATGCTACCTTTGTTGCATGCAGCTGCTATAGCTCAGACACAAACCAGTTCCTCTCTATTACCTGTCACTGAGAGTATACCCCCACAGGTGACTGGGTCTGATGCTACTACTCCTGCTATCCCAGCAACAATTGAGGAGGTTACACCCCCTGAGTTACAAGTAACTCTCGGTGGTAGTTCAAGTGGAGCAGCAACTACAACTGGTGGATCAACAGGTCTCCAGTTGGCCAGTTGTTTCATAAATCAGACTCCCTTGAAGGCAATTTCTTCAATAGCACCAATGTTAACCACTAGTGAGCCTATTTTGACCACTAGTAACATCAAAGGTTTATCAAGTGCTGAAGAAAGAAGTCCCCAGTACCAAGAACAAGGGGCATCAATGGGTGATTTTTGGGACTCTGTTCCTAAGACACACATTGATATAACCACTGCTGGTGGGGATTTAGATGATCCTACTAAAGTAGGTGATGATTCAAGATATCAGGAATTGACGGGCAGAGTGGAAAAACTTGAAGAATCAGTTTCTGAAATAAAGGAGATGGTGCAAGAGATTTTAAAAGCTCAGAAAGCACAATCCAATGCTGTTCCTGCTCAAGCACCTGCTCCACAACAAGCACTTGCTGGAAATGAGCTTTGGAATACTTTTCAACCTATGCTTGAAGCACAGCAACTTATGGCTGACAAAAAGCATGTTATTCAAGTACAAATGATGACCAACATGGTTGAATCAAGATTTAAAGACACTCAAGCAGATATCAAGGCTATAAAGGCTAGCATTCAAAGTGCATCTGGCAAAGTTCCTTCTTCCATACCATTTCTTGTAAACCCCCCTTCAGATAATGCCAAAAAGGGGGAGAATAACAAGCTGTTGGGAAAATGAATAGGATGGGAATAGAACATGGCCTTCATATTGTGCCAGAAAAAGAAAAAGAAAAACAGGTCTCAAAATCTGTTAGCCAAACAGCTGATACAGCAGCAGTTACAAAAACTGCTGTCAGTAGCCAAACAGCTGCCATGTCATCAACACACACATCTCCAACACACACCACTCTACCACACACCACTACAACTACTGCTCCACCATCATCATCTACAATCATACCATCACCACTGCCTCCTGTCATAAAACAGAAGACAACAGATGTTACAACATCTGTTGTAATGACAACAGTGATTGAAACACCAGTTGTTTCAACCACTGTCAGTCAATCACTGTCACAAACCACTGCTATCCAATCTACCACCACTGATCCACCCAAAACATCATCTGCTCCTTCTTCATTAAAAAGGAGAAGGAATCTCATATCAGATGATGATTCACCACCACCATCACCACCATCAAAAACTACTTCACCACTTCCATCCCCTACTCAAAAGCAGAAGACAACTACTGACATATCAGCAGTTGTAATGCCAGCAGATGTTGAGACACCAGTTGTCTCAACAGCTGTTAGTCAGTCATCCACCACTGCTCTCACCTCTCCTACTTCATAGCCAAAGCTCTTCAACAGAAAAAGAAAGCCAATACCTGCCGATGAGGGTACACATGATCCTAATGCTGCACAACATCCACTGGAGCTTGAAGCTATTAAAAATGAGATGAGACAATTCTATACAGAAGAAGATCCTTCAAAAAGGAGATTCTCCTCACTCATAGGCTACATGCCACCAGAGGATATGGATGATTACCTCAAACTCAAGGCAAGGCAGGCTAAAGCAAGAGCTAAATTTGAAAGTGAACGTGAACGTCTAAGCGAAGAAGGCATTGCTAAAAGACTGGATTTCTTCCTTGAAAAGGTAAAGCAGATGGAAAAATTCGCACAGGAACTAATCAAAGAAAAGGCTGAACAACGCAAAGAGCTAAGAAAACAATATCTTGCCTACATTATGAAAGAAAAATTCTATCCTGATGAAGAAAAACAGTTTGAAGAATGGCCAATAATCGCTCTAAAGCATGAGGCTGAGAGGATTGACAGAATTAAGAATGATCCTACAAAGAAGAAAAATGCTCCAAACTGGAACAAATTCAAAAAGCTTATTGCTGACTTCACTGCTGAGTATAAAAGAAAGAAAAAGGAGCTGGTGGATGCAAAAATGGATACTGCTGAAGCCATATCAAAATGGTCAAAACAGCAGACTGATGAAGCCTACGAAAGGCTGAAGAAAAGAAAGATAACTGTTTCAGGCACTTCTAAGAAGCAAGAACAAATGATGAAGCTTGAACAGAAGATAGGAAACCTCGACACACTGTTCCGGTCTACTTTTGTAACAAATCAAGAAGAGGGAGAACAGCTGACTGAAGAAGAGGTAATAGAAAAGGAAGCATAGTACTTTAAAGATACCATCACGAAAATGGGTCTAAAAGAAGAAACTTCAACAAAGCTTCAAAGCCCTTTTAAGGCATTAAACAAACCTGCGTCTCCAAACACTGCTAAAGACAAGACAGAAGCTGAAAGACAAGAACTTATTGAACAAGAAACTGCAGAAGATATAGCTGCAGCAGACAAAGTCATTGAAGAAGCTTTCAAAAGAATGTCTGAAAGTCTGCAGGTGTTTTCAAGGCCATCATCCCTCAACTCATCTTCAAATAAGTCTCTCCCAAGAAACCCACTTGGCTTAAAAATACTAAAGTGGATGTCTGATCAAAAGACTCACGTATTGACCCTGGTCAGAGCCAATGGCGAAGTGAAGTACATATCAAGGAAAGAAGCACTAGGCCTTAGTGTTCAAGATTTGCAGGATCTCCTTGAACTTACACTGTGTAGGGATGAGGATGACCAGAGTGCACATGAATTTGAAGCTGAATTCAAAGATCAAGCTAAGGCACTCTTGATGAGTAATAAAGGTCCTGAATAATGAAGGGTTTTGGCATTATCTGTTCCAGGGGGAGATTGTTGGGATTGAACCCTACCAGAGGAACAGATAATGTAAAGCCAAAACCAGGTCACAACAGAGGATTCACAATAAGCAGCAGTTTACACTTTGCTCTCCCCTTGAAAGTGATTTATAACAACTGATGGTCTCTATCCACTGTCCATATACAACTGCTGCTGCCCTTTCAACTGCTGATTAAAACCCTGAAGTATCCAACACTGCTGGTCCTATCTACTGATGATAAAGCACTGCCCAGTCAAGGACTGATCAACCTTGAGTAAAGCACTGACATAAAGGGAGAGCAGCTGTTTAGTGAATTATCTGTTTTATGTATAGTCAGTAGTTAGGTTAGCAGTGTTTGTGTAAGGACAGTAGATACAGGTTGTTAGGCTGTTAGACGTCGCTTTCATGGTGACGTCAGCTGAGATACCTCAGTGGTTTGGATTGCCTATAAATGTAACAGTACCCTGTACTGTTACATTTGATTGACTGAGCGGGTTCTTCTCCTCATGTCTAATCCTTTCATCTTGTGTGCAACCAACCTTGGGGCATCAGGCTGAGGGGGAGTTTAGTTTGTAAGCATATCTGTAATCTTTTGATTTGATTTGTAAATCTTTTGACTCTATGAGAAGCAATTGTTTATCAAACTATTTTCTCCATTTGATTGTGTTTACAAAGTTTGTTTTCATTTCCGCTGCACTTTACATGTTTTCATATTTACAAATCGTTCCAAACATACAAACAAACACAATCATGAGAGCCTCCGATCCTAACACGTACTTTATCTCAAGAACGCATAGTAGGGGTAAAACGCATTATATAGTACGCAGTGCTAGCATTTAGTCCGTGCGCGAGTGCGAGGGGGAGCGAGAGATAAGTAGAGTCTACATTGCGTCGAGAAATTAAACAAGTTCCACATATAAAAGAAATCAACGGAGAAAATCATATCATTACAACAACATTGGAAGCCTAACTAATGTCGTTGTGGAGAACTTCTGCGAAGACTGCGATTGTTGTTGGAATTCCTCAAGTCTGCGGCACCGTGCGGCAGTGCTGGGTAAGATGACCATACCAGTTGTAATTTGCGCAAAAGCGACAGTTAGCTTCTGGTGGGTGATGATATGTACACATGAGACACAGGGGATGAGTTCCGTTGTAGTCGCGCTTCGAGTGAACTGGAATTGCTTGAAGAGGTTCTGGTTGCGATAGTTCAGTTGTTGAAGAGTTTGGGCTCATGGTCTTACGTTTGCGGCTGGGCTGAGCCTCCTGAAACGGTGCATTGTCGTCGGAGGGTTCGTCCGAGGACTCACCTGAAGAATCGTCGGTAGAATTGTTGGAGGAATCGTCAGAAGAATCGATGACGATTGCTTGCTGAGCTTGTTTGACAGGATTCTTGGAGAAAGAACCATCCAAGACTCGTTTGTCGTTGATTTCTGCGGCTAAGCGGTAGGTTTCTTCTATGGTAGCAGGTCTTGCAACCTCAACAAAATCGCCCACACATTCAGGCAAGCCACGAATGTACTTCGGGATGGCTTTTTCTGAAGTGTTGACTTGACTTGGACAGATTATGCTAAGCTGTTTGAACCTTGCGGTGTAGCCAGTATTGTCACCTTCAACTTGCTTGATTTTCCAAAATTCGTCTTCTAGTTTCTGGACTTCGTGGGGAGGGCAGTACTCTTTCTTCATGAGCTCTTTCAGCTCATCCCAAGAGATAGCGTAAGCTGTGGAGACCCCACGTTTGTTACATTCGGCCGTCCACCAGTCGAGTGCTTGCGATTGAAAAACTCCCGTAGTGCATGTGGTACGAAAGTGCTCGGGGAACCCACTCTGACGAAGGGTCACCTAAATGGCATCAAACCACTGCAGCAACTGAGATACACCTCCTTCACCTGTGAAAATCATCGGGTCACAGGCTTTGAAGTGCTTGTAGAGGAAAGCAGATTGCGGTGCTTCCGTCTTGGAGTCTTCCGAAGTTCGAGAGTTGCTGAGAGAGTGCACTTGAGCGACAATTTGAGGAATGACCTTGGCCACTTCCTTGGCCACAAGCGAGGCAATCCTCTTTTTGGCGCTTCGTTTGGCGCTTCGTTTGGCTCTTCTCCTAGCTTTTTGTCTCGAGGTAGAGTCGTTGGAAGACATCTAGACAGAGAGAGATTTGGGGTGAGATTCGATCATAATGATTTTTGAGTTTCGCGATGCGATTGAGCGTGTTCAAAACTTATTGTAGGTGGTATAGTAATGCGTACACACATAGGAGCCACATAGGAGAAACAAGATTCCTAAGTTCTTACGTATTCACATAAGCGATTTGTTTGTATAATCATATAGATGTGTAGATAGCGCGAGGATGCGATAAAGAGAGAGAGAGAGCGAGAGCGAGTAATTAGACATTAGTTTTTGTTGTGAACATTCGGTTTTCGTTTTAGATTGCGATGGAGGTGTGAGTTGTGTGTTTATAAAGCCGGGAGCGAAAATTGATAAATCGAGAAATCGATAAAGCGTAAGGTTTTAAATTGTAAACACATAAGCGTAAATAAGTTCCAACAAGCGTAAAATCGGCGAGTCGTATGCTAGAAAAATAGATAGAGTACCTCGGGTGTTTAAGCGTTGACTGCCCAAGGTAACCCAACCATACCCAACAAGTTCGCGCACGCGCTTTGCCCTAGAAGACTATGCTTCCACTGGGATGCAGCTCATGGCATTCGTCCTTGTCACACCCCGATATTTCCACGTATTACCGGTGGGCCCGGTGGGGAGTATCGTGACGTAGTTGATATCATCATAGACAATTTATCACAGTTTAATACACATCGGAAGACGAAAGATAAAAACATTACAAACCGAATGAAAGTAATATCAATTATTACAAAAACGGTTGTAAGAGATCCACAGGCGGATCAAAGTAAAAAGGAACATTGTTCAACAGATTTTTGAAACATCTAAGCTTGCAAGACTCTTCATTGATGCTAGGAGTAGCCAGCCTATTCCGTCTACTACTTGTACTTAGCCTTTTTGGAAAATACGTCAATTTTCACTGGTAAATACAATTAACCGACTCATTTTAAAATATTTAAGAAAATTTATTTAAATGAACAAGGCACAAAATATCTTTTATAACTTGGGATAATTATTTAAAAATAAACTTGTTAAAGAATTACATGTTTATTATACGTTTAGTAGCCCAGGCTGAAAACCGGGTTAAAGATTAATAGACACACCACATGATATAATCCCGCGGTGAGTTATTCTCGAACAGGCGGTTATATCTTTTTATATACGCACCGGCAGGTGTATGCCTACACCCCGTGCTTAAGTCGTGGCGATTTCAATGAATGAGCCGAGTATATCCCGGACATGGTCATTAACCCCCCAAAGGCTTAGAATAAACAAAACAGATTAAACGGGTTATCTCAATAATTTAACCTTCATACGATTAAAAATTTAATACCCGACCAAGCGGTATTTTATATACCGTACCCCAAGCCCGTATAAGAAAAAATAAGTTAAAAGTATTTACCTGAGAAAATTGTACAAATTTATCCCAGACGTACAAATTAGCAAGTGCAACTATATTTTACTGGGCTCCTAAATCTGGAACGAAGGTTTTAATAACCTATTAGATTCCTAACGGGTCTTACTTAAGTTTAACTTAGACCGGTTAGTTTTCAAGAAAGGTATACGGTTCAAAACGCATGATTAAGCGAAGACCGGATTAGAATGTGGTTTAGACCCGACAAGTATGAAGACTTGTATAATATGGGCAAACTAAACACATTCTGGATTTTGAAGTGAAAATGACAAGGTTTGACCCGTTTCGGCTAATTTATGCAAACTAGTTACATAAACCGTACCGAACGCGATAATTGCATAACGGGTAACCAAAAGAGTCATGAGCAGGTTTCATAATTTAATATGCCTTAAATATGTTGTGATATCAGTAGGATACCTTCCATTATGCCCAAAACGGATTTAAAGTCAAATTAAGCCCCGTAGGGGTATTTTGGTCATTTTAAGGATTATAAAATAAGTTAAATATAAATCTGAGGTTCTAGTCTAAAATTATCAATAAAAATATTTAATTTAATAAGTTATATCAGTAGAGTATTGCGTATATGTGAAATTCATCATTTATAACCAAACTATGCACCGTATGGGCATTTTGGTAATTTCACATAAGCTTTAATGGTCAAATTTAGAAATCTGAGTTCAAAACTTTTGCTTACTGTTAAAGTATAAAAATTTACTTAAAACATCAGTAGGTATTAAGTCTTATATGCCAAAAATAGTTTTAACCCATACTATGCGTTTAAAACGCGTAAAAGTCGGTTTTAAGCGATTTTCAGGTTATAATAGGAAATCTGAGTTTTTGATCAGTTTATAAAGCTCAAAATATTTTATTTATCATATAAAATCAGTAGCAAAAAGTTTGGTATCAAAATGTTATGTAAAAATGGTATAACCGACAATTACCGAATCAAAGCAAGAACCCTATGCCATGATCAGTTTAAAAATAATTAAAAATATTCAAAAATCCCAAAATATTATATTACATCAGTGGGTAAAAGGTTTGGTTTAAAAATTTGGGTTTAGATAGGCTTTATGCTAATTATGCCCTTTAATTAATAAAAAGTTGATGCGTGCGAAGTGTTACTTATTTTAGGTGTATATTTTAAGCCCTTTTTAACACTTATTTTAGCCAAGTTTTAAATTTATAAAACACGATATTTCACTAACACTAAACACACATATGGGCAAGTGCACCCATCGTTGAGTGTAGTATAGCGTTGGTAAGATACCGAGGTCGTCCAAGGACACAAGAGCTTTTAGTACCGGTTTATCCTCAACGTCTAATCAAAATAAAAAGTTTAGAAAAATGTTTAAAACTAAGAAAAATAAAAACTAACTAAAATGCTGAAAATAAAATAAAAATAAAAACAGATAGACAAGATGAATCACTTGGTTCCGACTCGTATCTAGTATAACCTTTGATTATTTCCGCACTTTTGCACATAATTAAGAGATTATCTTAGTTATTGTAGTAGGCCCCTCTTTTGAAGGTGACGTTACCCTCACCCCAGTAGTTTGAGTCAGCAAGGATACAATCCTAAAAGGGTGGATTATTGGAAGATAATGAATTAAGTTATTAATGCAGTATTGTGGTAGGCCCCGCTTTTGGCGGTGACGTTACCCTCGACTAAGTAGTCTGAGTCAGCAGGGATACAGTCCTAAATAGCCGGGTTATAGTATTAATAGTAGTTAACTTATGAGGGGATCAAAGAGTTTGGACCCCCGCCATCCAATACCGTGAAGTATTGAAGGAGGTCCTACTAAATTTGACCCAGGTCCATTGCAGGACCTCTAAACGCTGAACAATGGCAAGACCTTTACCAAACCGTTCCCTTAACCCCCTACCAGGTAGCCAACATATCTCCATATAGACCGTGGAGATATGAATGGTGAAAATCCTTTATTTTATATAGACAGTAAAATAATGCCAAGACACCACGGACAAACGATAAGGAAAGATCACCTTCAACATAAGTAACTAGTTATTAAAGTCATTAATACAAAACCAAATAAAAAGTGCAAAAGATTAGAAATAAAAAGTATTATACTAGACACTTTGTCTTCACCAAGTGATGTAAGAGACTTAGGCAAACATGGCCTTGATTGTCAAGACACTCTCTCTCTTCATTAATTGTAATTCGCAATTACAATTAATGCGCCTGCTGTACTTTCGCCACGCCCCCGTGTCCGCTGGGCACGGCCCCGTGGTGGGCAATAGAAGCTTCTACAGGTTTGTCTTTAGTGCCAGAGCTGTCCATCCTGAGCACTGCCCCGTGCTGAGCTGGGCACGCCCCGTGTCGGGCTGGGCACGCCCCGTGTCGGGCTGGGCACGCCCCGTGTCGGGCTGGGCACAGCCCCATGCTCAGCTGGGCACAGCCCCATGCTCAGCTGGGCACAGCCCCATGCTCAGCTTTCTTCTTGTTTTTGCTTTGGAAGTTGTTGTCGAGGGGTCGGGCATGCCACGTTTCTTCCTTTTCTTTGTATTTATGTTGGTTTTGGCTGTATTTTTGTTCCTTTTGTTCGTTTAAGCTCATTTGACCCTGTAAATTCAAAAGGAAGACAAAAACACACTTTTTCCAATATTAGTACTAAAAAAAGGGTTAGTTTTATGCCTTATTTGATGTAATTTATATGTTGCATTTTACACACATCAAATACCCCCACACTTGAATCTTTGCTTGTCCTCAAGCAAAACTCTTTATAATGTGGCTTTACACTCACAAATGGAATTGGTAGAAGAGAAGGTTTTTGGGCTTGTCATAGAGTGCCGAGAATCCAAGATTCTTTATTAGGCTTTATTTTTATGTATTTACAATCCTATTCGTCATGATTTATTTAAAACTTTTCATAAGATAAATTAATTATTAGGGCATAACATGCCTTTGTAAAATTCTATTTATATACAAGTTCACATACCTCACGGGGATCACTCAACACTCGGCCGAAAATGTATTTTTGTGGATCACTCGAGAGCGGCATGGAACTTACTCCTACCATAGGCTTGCCAAGCAATCAATCCTCCTCCTTTTTAACTTATATACCTTTGTAAATATCAAGAGGACTTTGTGGGTGAAGGGTTAGGCTTGGGTTAAAGGTAGGTGGTTGGGTTAGTGGTTAGTAGAAAAATGGCGAAAAGCGTAACAAGCTTCGGTTTTCGTAAGACTTTTTTTTTTTTTTTTTTTTGTCACTTTTATTTTGATGAAGCTATTATTCAAACAAAGTTATTTTTGATGAACTTGTTTGTTTATTTTCTTTTGCTTCATCATCAACACACTTTTTTTTTTTTTGAAAGTCATATGAGAAACCGAGCTAGTTACTAAAACAAAAGGTTAAAAATAAAAATGGTTTAGGTGGGTGAAAAGGTGTTTGGTTTGGGTTAAGAAATGAAAAGGTTTAGGCTCAAAGGGGCTAACTAGGGGGATTTTGGGTAGGTGGTAAAAAAAAAATAGTGGTGTAGAAATAAAAAGGGTTAGTCCTAATGCCTCCATCATTTACTTACTCGGGTTTAAGTTGGTAAGGACCGGGAATGTATCGTCATGGCAAGTTCTAGAGTCGTAAGAACCAAGCGGCTATTCACACAAGAAACGAAAAATGAGCATTTAGTTTAATGATATGTAATTGTATGCTCAATAAAGGCTCAAAACTCACTTTTGTGGAAATGGGTTTTTATGTGATCAAGTATATATAATCAAATTTTAACTAAGTTTGCCATGCCTTTTTCATAATTTTCTTATGTTGGTTCTTTTTATCACGACGCTATCGGTTGTAAATTTGTAAAAATATAACCTTTTTTTTAGAACTTGAAATTCCCGAGTTAAACCTAGACAAGTAAAAAAAATGAAAAAAAAATTTTTGAAAAAATTTGGGGTGATTAGCGGTTCCAATAGAGTTTTGTGTAAGGCTTGTATTTAGGACTTGCAAGATTCAAGGTTTTAGCATCCCCCCCACACTTAAATTACACATTGTCCTCAATGTGTCCCAAAAATAAGGTTTTAGGTTGATTGAATGTGTAAAAGTGGGTTAAAAACAAGATTTTATGGTACTGGGTGGCTGAACACGGGGTGGTGTTGGCTGAGCACGGCCCAGTGTCCAGACTGCCAGTACCAAAAGTAAACAGAAGGCTGGGCACGGGGGTGTGTCCAGTGAGCACGGCCCCGTGTCCAGGATCCTGAACTGGGCATTTTCTACAGAACCTTGGGCACGGGGCGTGTTGGGGTGAGCACGGCCCCGTGTTGAACCTGCTGTAATGAAGAAAAATCATCGGGAGGCTCTGTTTTTGTGTATGGGGTGTTGGTTCAAGCTTCCCTTATCATCCTTCACCATCCCGAGTGTGTTTTATTCCTGAAAAAAAACTAAACTAGAAAACGTAAAAGTTAATCTAATACTAAAACTACGGATAGTTCCGCGGAATGCCTCCGTGGTGCGCCACATTTATAAGGGTCCTTGGCTAGACCCACCTTATCAGGTGGTTCTGGCTCATCTTCAATTAGGGGGTCATCATTGCCGAATGGATATTTCATTGATCGCTCAAGATCGACACTCTTTTTAAATGCCCCTAATTGAAGAGGTAGATTGTTGAACTTCCGGTTTTTCAAAGCTTCATGAGTTTTTACAAATGGTCGTCCCAACACTAGAGGAGCGTCATCGAGGATGACAAAGTCGGTCGGGATTACCATTTGATTTGTTTGGACCAATACATCCTCAACTACACCGATTGATTTTATTACTTTCCGATTGGATAGAAAAATGGGTATTTGAAGTGGAGAAAAATCACTAATACTTAATTTTTCGAAAATGTAGTTAGGCATTATGTTAACACAAAGATCTCTATCGATTGTGACATTACTAATAAACGAATTTTGAAAGAAACATGGAACCGGTGTAATGTTAATTTCAAATGGGTCTTCTTTTATTAGCGAGGTTTGATCATTAGTTAACTTAACACTTACCGTTTCGTCAATTTTAGTGTTAGTGTTTAACTCTTTTAAAAACTTAGCATGAGTGGGTACTAAACAATGATTTTCAAAAGAAGGTGACAAGAGATTAATTTCTTCAAAATTAGACTCTTCTTGAATTTTAACGTTGTCGGACTCACCTTTTTCGTTGTTTAACTCATGTGTCGGTTTTTCACTTATTTGTTCTTCCATTTTAACACTTTCAGTTATCTCTTCCCTTTTTAATTCTTCTCTTGCGCGGGACTCCTCTTCCCTTGCGCGAGCTTCTTTTATACATCGATCGATAACTCTTATGTGTTCTAATATCCTATCGGTTACTTCGGTTATAGAAAAAGAATCGGTATTTTCTAAGCTTGAATCCGGTTGTTCGATCCTTTGTTCCTCATAATACCCATATGAAGTAGATGGTTCGCACCATTGTTCTTCATTGTAAGTATATGATGGATAAGGTTCGTAATTTTGTTCTTCATAATACTCATATGAGGTGGGTTGTTCACGCCAAGGTTCCTCATAATAAGCATATGAAGGTGGTGGCTCATATCTTGGTTCCTCAAAGTATGAGTATGAAGGCTCATACCTTGGTTCATCAAAATATGAGTATGAGGGAGGAGGTTCATACCTTTGGTCTTCATAGGATGTGTATGAAGTCGATGGCTCGTACCTGGGCTCCTCATAGTAGGTGTATGAATTGGATGGTTGATATGAACGATAATTTTGAACCGATCGTGCGTTACGACAATTAGTGCAATAATTACCCCTATAATCATCCTCCTCATAGGTGTAGTTGTAACCTCCTGAGTATTGATCCATAAGAATCACTCAGCAGACCACAACTAAGTCTCGAGATCAGAAAACAAAAATAAAAACGGAAACAGAGGCTGGACACGGCCCCGTGTTCAGTGGACACGGCCCCGTGTTCAGAATCTGTATCTGGGCGTTTTAATTAAATTTACTGATTTCGTTGAGCACGGGGCGTGTTCAGTGAGCACGGCCCGTGTTCAAGCTACTGTTACTGGGTGTTTTTATGAAAATGTGCAGCACGGCCCCGTGTTCAGTGAACACGGCCCCGTGTACAGGTTACTGTAAATGCAAATCTAAACTAAAATGCAGAAAAATGTGGGCCCGTTTTGAAAAGGTTTTGAAAAACTGATTAGGCCGTCGATTTTAAGCTTTCCTAAAATCCTTTTGTCCCCGGCAACGGCGCCAAAAACTTGATGCGTGCGAAGTGTTACTTATTTTAGGTGTATATTTTAAGCCCTTTTTAACACTTATTTTAGCCAAGTTTTAAATTTATAAAACACGATATTTCACTAACACTAAACACACATATGGGCAAGTGCACCCATCGTTGAGTGTAGTATAGCGTTGGTAAGATACCGAGGTCGTCCAAGGACACAAGAGCTTTTAGTACCGGTTTATCCTCAACGTCTAATCAAAATAAAAAGTTTAGAAAAATGTTTAAAACTAAGAAAAATAAAAACTAACTAAAATGCTGAAAATAAAATAAAAATAAAAACAGATAGACAAGATGAATCACTTGGTTCCGACTCGTATCTAGTATAACCTTTGATTATTTCCGCACTTTTGCACATAATTAAGAGATTATCTTAGTTATTGTAGTAGGCCCCTCTTTTGAAGGTGACGTTACCCTCACCCCAGTAGTTTGAGTCAGCAAGGATACAATCCTAAAAGGGTGGATTATTGGAAGATAATGAATTAAGTTATTAATGCAGTATTGTGGTAGGCCCCGCTTTTGGCGGTGACGTTACCCTCGACTAAGTAGTCTGAGTCAGCAGGGATACAGTCCTAAATAGCCGGGTTATAGTATTAATAGTAGTTAACTTATGAGGGGATCAAAGAGTTTGGACCCCCGCCATCCAATACCGTGAAGTATTGAAGGAGGTCCTACTAAATTTGACCCAGGTCCATTGCAGGACCTCTAAACGCTGAACAATGGCAAGACCTTTACCAAACCGTTCCCTTAACCCCCTACCAGGTAGCCAACATATCTCCATATAGACCGTGGAGATATGAATGGTGAAAATCCTTTATTTTATATAGACAGTAAAATAATGCCAAGACACCACGGACAAACGATAAGGAAAGATCACCTTCAACATAAGTAACTAGTTATTAAAGTCATTAATACAAAACCAAATAAAAAGTGCAAAAGATTAGAAATAAAAGGTATTATACTAGACACTTTGTCTTCACCAAGTGATGTAAGAGACTTAGGCAAACATGGCCTTGATTGTCAAGAACTCTTACGATCAATCTTGGATCCCGAGACGACTCACACACTCTACGATGGACAATGGATGATGGTGGTGGATGATGGTGTTGTGATGGTGGTGGGTGGTGGATGAAGTGTGAGAGAGGTGGTGTGCCAAGGGATGGTTTGAGCTTGAGCCAAGCACTCCTATTTATAGCCTGTACAGAAGCCTGGACACGGCCCCGTGTCCGCTGGACACGGCCCCGTTTCCACCCTTTTCTCTTTCTTCATTAATACATTTTGTCTTTATTAGCTCCACACGCCCCCGTGTCCGCTGGGCACGCCCCCGTGTCCGTCTGACACTCTCTCTCTTCATTAATTGTAATTCGCAATTACAATTAATGCGCCTGCTGTACTTTCGCCACGCCCCCGTGTCCGCTGGGCACGGCCCCGTGGTGGGCAATAGAAGCTTCTACAGGTTTGTCTTTAGTGCCAGAGCTGTCCATCCTGAGCACTGCCCCGTGCTGAGCTGGGCACGCCCCGTGTCGGGCTGGACACGCCCCGTGTCGGGCTGGGCACGCCCCGTGTCGGGCTGGGCACAGCCCCATGCTCAGCTGGGCACAGCCCCATGCTCAGCTTTCTTCTTGTTTTTGCTTTGGGAGTTGTTGTCGAGGGGTCGGGCATGCCACGTTTCTTCCTTTTCTTTGTATTTATGTTGGTTTTGGCTGTATTTTTGTTCCTTTTGTTCGTTTAAGCTCATTTGACCCTGTAAATTCAAAAGGAAGACAAAAACAGACTTTTTCCAATATTAGTACTAAAAAAAGGGTTAGTTTTATGCCTTATTTGATGTAATTTATATGTTGCATTTTACACACATCAAAAGTTTTCAAATTACGATATTGAGCATAACTCCTAATTTAGACCTCAAACTGATGTCAAATTTTTAAGACATGTTTTTAAATCCGTAAGAAAGGTTTTTGTCCTCTCACATTTTCAAAAATCTCATTTTAAGGTAAAAAGGGCATAATGGTCAACATTTAAGCAATTAACGGAAACATGCAAATGAATCAGATTAATTAGGAACCAAGTTGTATAATCTCAGAGGGTTATACTAACCTATAACCTGGTCCTAATGGAACTCTAAGGCATGTCTAAACCAAGCTAAATCAGGTCAGAACTGAAAGTCAAAGCAAAAGTCTACTTTTGCGACTTTCGGTTCCTAACCGAGCCTAAACTCAAAATTGTCGGGTTGAACATGCTTAGGCATGTTCTTACATTAATTACCAAGTTATTTAAGTGTTAAAACAGGTTTCATAGCTTCTACATTGCTAATTATGAATTTATTTGCAAAATAGCTTTCTGTTGACTTTTTTATAATTAAGTTTGACCCGGCGATTGACCTAGTTAGAGTGGAAATCAGAGGGTGCCCTTTTAAGGGTTTATTACCCACATAATTACCAACTCATAGCCACTTTCAATTCAAAAAATGACTAGACCATTAGTGATTAATCACTAAGTCAAAGCTTAATTACGATGGCTTTGACTTTTGGTCATTAGACTAATAAAACTTGAATTAGGAAGGCTAAGAACACTCACAATGGTCCTTAGCACGAATTATGATCTGATGGAAGCTTGCTTGAAGTCCAGAGAGCTCCAGAGAGTGTATGAGAATGATTTTCAAATGTGTAAGAACAATGTTGCAACAAAGGCTCCTTATATAGGAAGTTTAATTGCACAAGATCATTCCACATGAGTCTACAATTGATCCCTGATGAGTCCAAGTGTCCCCTATACATGAAATACCACTGGTGCAGCCCCTGAATTCAAAAACCATGCATCTAAGGCGGTGGAACCGGCTGAACCTACAGCTGTCCACTATTTTCTGCCCAGTTACAGGTCTTACGGACCGTAAGATAAGGGCCTTATGGTCCGTATCTGCTTTTTAATCTTTATCGCCCAATTCAGCCACCTTACGGTCCGTTAGGTGGTCTCTTTGCGGTCCGTAAGACTCGGTCAGAAGACAAAAACTTGTGAACTTCTAACATTTGACCATGCAATCTCTTATAACTAGTATCTTTAGTCATTATCATCACAATGGGTTCACTTGATCAGGTCTGGTCAATCTTGAAAGTGTTGCCATGCATATGTGTTGTTTGGAATTTTGAAAGAAGCCAAGAAATGGAGAAATTTTCGTATAAACACATAGGATCCTATATTTGAATATTTGCATTAGTTACTATGAGATTTTAACCGGATGCATGTGAAGTCCTCATCGGATATTTATGAAAGTTTATTATTATTTTACCAAGGTTCGGTAACGTTAGAAAGGTCACTCAGAGGTAATAATTAACATGTTGACGCTTTTAATCTCCTTAGTTATCTTTCAATATGATCCGGGTTTATATCACGTTTAACGTTCATGACACGTGTCTTTAATATATTGGGCGTGAATTTGTGAGGTGTTACATCCTCACCCCCTTAAAAGAAATCTCGACCTCGAGATTTAATGAAATAAATAAGGGTACTTCTATTTCATTGTGGACTCAACCTCCCACGTATATTCGAGACCTCTTCGGGCATCCCATTTAACCTTCACGATCGGTACATGCTTCTTTCGAAGCTTCTTAACCTGTCGATCCTCGATCGACAAAGGTTTTTCAACAAATTTTAGGCTCTCATCAATATGCACATCCGTATGTGGCATGACTAGTGATTCATCAGCTAGGCACTTCTTTAGATTGCAAATGTGGAACACATTGTGAATTCCACTGAGCTCTTCAGGCAGGTTTAATTTATAAGCCACTGCTCTGACACATTCAATGATCTCGAATGGTCCTATGTATCTTGGTCTTAACTTGCCTTTCTTGCTAAATCGTATTAGCCCTTTCCAGGGTGACACCTTAAGATGAACTTTGTCACCTACCTCAAATTTTAGAGGTTTACGCCTTTTATCTGCGTAGCTTTTCTGCCTATCCCTGGCAGCTTTAAGACGATCACGTATCTGCACAATCTTATCTGTCATCTCCAGGACTATATCAGGTCCTGTTAGTTGGACATCTCCAACTTCCGCCCAACAAATTGGCGTCCTGCACTTCCTTCCATACAAAGCTTCGAAAGGTGCAGCTTGAATACTTGAATGATAGCTATTATTGTATGAAAATTCAATCAACGGGAGGTGATCATCCCAACTTCCACCTAAATCAATAACACAAGCTCTTAACATATCCTCCAGAGTTTGAATTGTACGCTCGCTCTGACCATCCGTCTGAGAATGATATGCAGTGCAGAAGTTTAATCGAGTGCCTAGGGATTGCTGAAAGCTTTTCCAGCAATGCGATGTATATCTCGTATCCCTATCAGAAATAATAGACACTGGTACTCCGTGAAGAGATACAATCTCATCCACGTACAGCTGAGCTAACTTATCTGAGATGTGTGTTTCCTTTATAGGTAGGAAGTGGGCTGATTTAGTCAACCTATCAACAATAACCCAAATAGTATCATTGCCTCGCTTTGTCTTTGGTAACTTTGTGAAGAAATCCATAGTTACCATTTCCCACTTCCAGGTGAGAAGTTCAGGCTGTTGCAGCAGACCTGACGGTTTCTAGTGTTCGGCTTTAACCTGAGTACATGTCAGACATTTGGCCACATAAGTGGCTATAGACTTCTTCAAGCCTATCCACCAATAATTTGCCTTTAAATCCTGGTACATCTTGTCACAGCCAGGATGAACAGAATACTTGGAGTTATGGGCTTCTTGAAGAATCACATCTCTAAGTCTTCCATAAATTGGAACCCATATTCGTCCATTCAATCTTAGGATTCCATCCTTGCCATATGATAACTGTTCAGCAGTTACTCCCTACTTTTCATTCGGATAGTTGGCTTTTAATACAACTTCCTTCTGAGCGGCTAGCAATCTTTCATTCAAGCTGTTCTTTAATTCAATGCTCTTGGCATTGATTCTAATGGGCTTAATTCTTTCCTTCCAGCTCAAAGCATCGGCGACTACATTCCCCTTGCCTGGATGGTATCGGATTTCACAATCATAGTGGTTCAGTGTCTCCATCTATCGACGCTGTCTCATGTTCAGATCCTTCTGGTTGAACAAGTGTTGAAGGCTTTTATGATCAGAATAGATCACACACTTAGTACCATATAAATAATGCCTCCAAAGCTTCAGTGCAAATACAACGGCACCCAACTCCAAATCGTGGGTGGTGTAATTCTTCTCGTGCACCTTTAACTGTCGAGAAGCATACGCAATAACTTTGCCCTTCTGCATGAGCACACATCCCATACCTGTGTGCGATGCATCGCAGTAAACCACAAATTCTTCTATCCCGTCAGGCAATGTCAACACAGGAGCATTGCTCAACTTTTGCTTAAGAATCTCAAAGGATTCTTGTTGCTTAGGACCCCAATCAAACTTGATATTCTTCCTAGTCAACGAAGTTAGGGGTGCAGCAATCCTTGAGAAATTTTCAATAAAGCGCCTGTAATATCCTGCCAGACCCAAGAAGCTACGAATCTCTGTAGGCGTCTTCGGCTCTTGCCAATTCATGATAGCTTCAATCTTAGCGGGATCCACCTGGATACCACACTCACTAACCACATTTCCAAGGAATTGGACTTCACGAAGCCAAAATTCACACTTTGAAAACTTGGCATAGAGCTTTTCTTGTTGAAGAAGTTTCAGCATACAACGAAGATGCTTCTCATGATCAGCCTGATTCTTCGAATAAATAAAAATATCATCAATGAAGACAATGAAAAAATTGTCCAAGTAGGGTTTACAAACGCGATTCATGAGATCCATGAACGCTGCTGGTGCATTAGTGAGCCCGAACGGCATCACAAAGAACTCGTAGTGACCATAGCGAGTTCTAAATGCAGTATTGTGCACATCTTCATCTCTAACCTTCAGCTGATGATAACCTGATCTCAAGTCAATCTTGGAGAAGTAACTGGCTACTTGAAGCTGATCGAATAGATCGTCGATCCTGGGCAATGGATATCTATTTTTGGTGTAACCTTGTTCAGCTCTCGATAATCAATGCATAAACGCATTGATCCATCCTTTTTCTTCACAAACAGGATCGGTGCTCCCCAAGGAGATGAGCTAGGCCTAATAAATCTTTTTGCCAACAAATCATCCAACTGAGTTCTCAACTCTTTCATCTCAGTTGGGGCCAAACGGTAAGGTGTTCTTGCAACAGGTGCTGCTCCAGGTATAATGCCGATTCTAAACTCCACTTGCCTATCTGGGGGTAAACCAGGTGGTTCTTCAGGGAATACATCAGGGTATTCAGAAATGATAGGGATGTCTTCAATCTTGGGCTTTGGTTCATCAATAGTCACCTATGCCATATAAATGACACAACCTTTCTTCATACACCTTGATGCCTTAAGCATAGACACTTGCTTAGGCAACCCGTACTGAGTATCTCCTTGTATGGTAAGTGGCTCACCATACGGATTCTTGATAACTACTTGCTTCTGATCACAAACGATCTGAGCTTGGTTATGAGATAACCAATCCATGCCTATTACTATGTCGAATCCATCTAATTTCAAAGGAAGCAAAGACAATGGAAAAGAGTGGTTCCTAATGGATATGAAACATCCATCTAACACGGTTGAAGCAGTTTCTATGGTACCATCGGCCAATTCTACTTCATATTTTATACTTAAGGTTCTAACGGGCAGATTTAATAACTTACAAAATTTATCATCCACAAACGACTTATCTGCACCCGAATCAAACAATACTCTTGCATAAACATCATTTATAAGGAAGGTACCTCTTATCACGTTGTCATCCTGAACTGCTTCCCGTGCATTCATTTGAAAGACCCTGGCATTGGTCTTTTTACCTTCTTCAGGTTTCTTTGCATACTTCGGGCAGTTGGACTTGATGTGCCCCTTCTCATTACAGTTATAGCACGTCGCATCCTTTATCTTCTAGCAGTCTAACATCTTATGCTCATTCGACTTACAAATCCCACAAGCCCTGGGCTGCGATTGGGATTTCGATTCGTACCTGCATTTTCCCAGATGACGTTTGTTGCAAATTTTACACTTTGGCTTTTCACCCGACTGTTGATCATCTTTTCTAAACCCGAAACTCTTCTTGTGGTCAGAGTTCCCCTTGTGCCTCTTGTCTGAACGGTGTGAGTTATCATCCTCACGCTTCCTCTTCCCTGCATCAGAGTTCCTAAGCGATCTCTGCCTGACCGCATCCAGGGTAAGAGATAATGACAAATCAGCTATGGACCTAAAGGTTGTAGGTCTTGATGCCTTCACACTAGCTTTGATCTCTGGGGCTAAATCCCCAATGAAACGGGCTATACGCTTGGGTTCCGGTGTCACCAAGTAAGGAACCAATCGTGACATAGTGTTAAAACTTGTGAGATACGCCTGACAGTCTAAATTCTTCATAGCCAATGTCAGAAAGTCAGTCTCGATCTTCTCAACTTCGTGTTAAGGACAAAAATTTTCTTTGATTAGAGCAACAAACTGCTCCCAAGACATGCTATATAAGTGGATCTTTCCAGTAGCTTGAATCAGTGACCTCCACCAAGCAAGAGCTTCTCCCTTAAACGATTGTGACACAAACTTCACAACGTCCTGCTCTGCACAACCACTAATGTCAACCAATGTATCCATTTCATCGAGCCAGGTCATACAATCGACGGCTCCCTTCTCCCCTGTAAAGTCTCTAGGCATGCAGGAGACAAAATACTTATAAGAACAGCCCTTAACACGTGGCTCTTGATTGAGCACAACTTTGCTAGATGGAACACTCCTCTGATTTGATGAGTGATGAGAATCACTCTTGCGAGCTGTATGAGTCTTGGAGGGTGGTTTTGAATGAGGTGCAGACTGAGTTCTAACGCGAGTTTCACTCGATTCATTAAATTGTCTGTTAAGAGCTCGAGTAACAGCATTATCTATTAATGCCTGCAATTCCGCGCCCGCTACATTAACTCTGGAAGTGTCATGATTCTCCCTCGGGTGACTGTTGACTTCGTCTGACCCAGCCATGTAGCTTGATTGCTACATAAAATATTGACAAGATTTATTCAAAAGTCCATTATGGAATTGTCCTTTATGGCAATTCATTAACCATGGTAGCCATAAGCCATATTGGTTAATTTAATTAAGCATATTCATTCAGGATTATAATTATCCCCAGTCATAATTTATTAACATATTATAATGGCACATAAGGCCAGGTCACAGGGACAATTTAAACTATAAGCCATGATCTTATATGATCGAGGCATTAAGGCATTGAATCATAGTTCATTACCTTTCTTGACAGGGAGTTATAGGCTACAACTGTCTTTTGTATTATATGACAATGATTATGGCCCATAGGCATTACATCACTAATAGATGTCTCATATATGATCATCTTAAATGATGATCTGAACCCATGATTTATAGATCATTAGGCTAAATAAGGAATCTGGAAGAATCCAATATAAGGATGACATGTGTGATTTTTAACGAATCACATCTGTCAGGAGTGTTAACATGTTCTTAGATATTAACAAGAATTTGAATCTTTTTAAACAGGTTTTACCATCATGGCCAGGTCTATAATGACATGCAGGCTAGGTTATACCTTTTACGATTCTTATTTAATATTTAAAGGCATATCATTTAAAAGGAATGATATTTTTTATTTATTTCATATTTTATATTTATACATATAATGATAAAATGAAAATTTTAAATTAAAACATTCCATAATTAAATAAAAAGAGTACATAAATGCCCTAAACGGGACTTTAACAGAAATAACTTGCCCACGCAGGGGCTAAACTGAAATACAAGTCCTCGCAGGGACTGAGTACATAAATAGATGTCCACGCAGGGACTTTATTGAAAATTAAAGAAAAACAAACAAACAAGGAATCTCAATGATCATTTCTGCTCGTTCCCTTGATTAAGCTCGCCAAACCTTTAAGAAATCCCCGGTGGCTTCTACGCTCCTCTCGAACCTCCCGTTCCACCTGGCTCAACCTTTGTAGAATCTCTTGTTGCTGTGATGGCGGTATCAGTGGCGGCTGCTGATGCTGTGGAGGTTGAGGAGGTGGCGGGTATTGGTACCCATAGGGCGGGTACCCAGTCTGATATGGGACTCCATAGGGACCCTCGGGATGAAGAGCATTGTAGTTCGCCGCTACAAGGTATGGGTCAACTTCGGCGTAGTTGTAGTTAGTATGGGCTGGCTGCTCAAAAGGGTTAAACGCCGCTACACCGGCGTATGAAGGAATTGGGTTATCATAACCCACTGGGGGCGGTGCGACTGGCGCAAAGTCCACCTCGGAAACGGGGTTTGAAGGCCCACCCATCTGTGGGTCTTCATGAAGTGGCGGGTAATGACTGCCACTTGAATGCTGAGGGGTGCTGAAATGGAATCCCCCTCGCACAGACATCCGTGCTCCTGATCTCCTACGCCTCGGTGGCTCCGGAGGCGGTTGCTGCTCTGGCCGCGGTGGTGGCGGTGGAGTGACCGCTACAAAATGTGAATCCTCAGAGGGATCCTGCTGTTGCTGCTGCTGCTGCGATGGGTTGTAGGAGGGAGTAAACACCCAGTCGTATTGGGCAAACCTCGCCTCATAGCTATCTGGACCACGATAAGGTGATCCATGAAAATACGACCCATCCGAAATCTTGATTGGGTGAGTAGGTGTCCCAAATGGTGGTTCG
Organism: Helianthus tuberosus; assembly: GCA_030545235.1. Classification (NCBI taxonomy): domain Eukaryota; kingdom Viridiplantae; phylum Streptophyta; class Magnoliopsida; order Asterales; family Asteraceae; genus Helianthus; species Helianthus tuberosus. The sequence goes on from CM060399.1 coordinate 115,130,126, forward strand.
GCAGGATCTGGGTCATCATCCATATCCATTCCCTGCGCTTCAGGGAAATGGTCTTCAGGGCCCAATGGGTTATGGCCCATTGGTTCTTCGATCTGATTCGCGGGGTTGAACCGGCTCTGAAAATATGGGGTCAGGTCCTGGTAGGCCCGATGTGAGGTCGACCGCCGCAACGGCAGGAAAGAGTGGTGCGAATCTTTGGGCTCGTTCTCCGATTGCGGCCCGGAAGAATGAAGGTACGAGGGTGATGAACTTAGCGAGACAGATCGCCTCGCGGGCTCTAAATATGTCCTCCAATCTCTTGAGGACTTGTGCTCATTGTAACAGACGGAGTCCTCCGGTGGGAAGGTCCGGCCTCATGATCGTTGGGGGCGTTGAATGGCCCCATGCCTCTTCCTCCTCTTCGGAACCTCAGTGGCATTTTGTTGAACCTGTCAAAACAAACAAAGGAAACAACAAAGGAAAACAATAAAGGACAAAATAGAATAAACTAGGATTAGTCCTAAGTTCTTTGTCTAGACTCGGAAGTCGAGGAATGTACAAACTGTGTCACTGAGATTAAACACAAAAGGCTAGTGTTTAATTCACTCAATGTTGGCTCTGATACCAACCTGTCACACCCCGATATTTCCACGTATTACCGGTGGGCCCGGTGGGAAGTATCGTGACGTAGTTGATATCATCATAGACAATTTATAACAGTTTAATACACAGCAGAAGATGACAGATAAAAACATTACAAACCGAATGAAAGTAATATCAATTATTACAAAAACGGTTGTAGGAGATCCACAGGCGGATCAAAGTAAAAAGGAACATTGTTCAACAGATTTATAAACATCTAAGCTTGCAAGACTCTTCATTGATGCTAGGAGTAGCCAGCCTATTCCGTCTAGTACCTGCACTTAGCCTTTTTGGAAAATACGACAGTTTTCACTAGTAAATACAATTAACCGACTCATTTTAAAAATATTTAAGAAAATTTATTTAAATGCACAAGGCACAAAATATCTTTTATAACTTGGGATAATTATTTAAAAATAAACTTGTTAAAGAATTACATGTTTATTATACGTTGAGTAGCCTGGGCTGAAAACCGGGTTAAAGATTAATAGACACACCACATGATATAATCCCGCGGCAAGTTATTCTCGAACAGGCGGTTATATCTTTTTATATACGCACCGGCAGGTGTATGCCTACACCCCGTGCTTAAGTCGTGGCCATTTCAATGAATGAGCCGAGGATATCTAGGACATGGTCATTAACCCCCCAAAGGCTTAGAATAAACAAAACAGATTAAACGGGTTATCTCAATAATTTAACCTTCATACGATTAAAAATTTAATACCCGACCAAGCGATATTTTATATGTAGGATCGATGAATCGTCCAATACGAGTCAATCAGAGTCAGATCTAGTTTCTAGAAAGGCGGAAACAGACTAGAAACCGTGTATCAGTGTTAGAATAGGAGTAGAAGAGTAGAAAGTCAATTTAAACATGTTCTTCATTCATATAAAACGTTTTCGTACAGAGAGAATCCGACAGCACTTCGTGACAAAGTTCTCTGGAAAGTTACAAATGAAAAACACCACTAGCCTATTTATAGGCTGACCAGTTCGCACCAGATTACATGCCCAGTCCGCATGAACTGACTACTCCACTTCGTGCGACCTGACCATTCCACGTCGTGCGAACTGGCTTACATACACATAAACTTAAACTTTGACATTGAAACCTATTACATACAACTGACATGACATAGACTGATGACGCAGGCGATAGACATTATGCATCAACATACTGTTAAAGTATAAAAATTTACTTAAAACATCAGTAGGTATTAAGTCTTATATGCCAAAAATAGTTTTAACCCATACTATGCGTTTAAAACGCGTAAAAGTCGGTTTTAAGCGATTTTCAGGTTATAATAGGAAATCTGAGTTTTTGATCAGTTTATAAAGCTCAAATATTTTATTTATCATATAAAATCAGTAGCAAAAAGTTTGGTATCAAAATGTTATGTAAAACTCATTTTATTAGCAAAAATGGTATAACCGACAATTACCGAATCAAAGCAAGAACCCTATGCCATGATCAGTTTAAAAATAATTAAAAATCTTCAAAAATCCCAAAATATTATATTACATCAGTGGGTAAAAGTTTTGGTGTAAAAATTTGGGTTTAGATAGGCTTTATGCTAATTATGCCGTTTAATTAATAAAAAGCTTTCAAATTACGATATTGAGCATAACTCCTAATTTAGACCTCAAACTGATGTCAAATTTTTAGGACATGTTTTTAAATCAGTAAGAAAGGTTTTTGTCCTCTCACATTTTCAAAAATCTCGTTTTAAGGTAAAAAGGGCATAATAGTCAACATTTAAGCAATTAACGGAAACATGCAAATGAATCGGATTAATTAGGAACCAAGTTGTATAATCTCAGAGGGTTATACTAACCTATAACCTGGTCCTAATGGAACTCTAAGGCATTTCTAAACCAAGCTAAATCGGGTCAGAACTGAAAGTCAAAGCAAAAGTCTACTTTTGCGACTTTCGGTTCCGAACCGAGCCTAAACTCAAAATTGTCGGGTTGAACATGCTTAGACATGTTCTTACATTAATTACCAAGTTATTTAAGTGTTAAAACAGGTTTCATAGCTTCTACATTGCTAATTATGAATTTATTTGCAAAATAGCTTTCTGTTGACTTTTTTATAATTAAGTTTGACCCGGTGATTGACCTACTTAGAGTGGAAATCAGAGGGTGCCCTTTTAAGGGTTTATTACCCACATAATTACCAACTCATAGCCACTTTCAATTTGAAAAATGACTGGACCATTAGTGATTAATCACTAAGTCAAAGCTTAATTACGATGGCTTTGACTTTTGGTCATTAGACTAATAAAACTTGAATTAGGAAGGCTAAGAACACTCACAATGGTCCTTAGCACGAATTATGATCTGATGGAAGCTTGCTTGAAGTCCAGAGATCTCCAGAGAGTGTATGAGAATGATTTTCAAATGTGCAAGAACAATGTTGCAACAAAGGCTCCTTATATAGGAAGTTTAATTGCACAAGATCATTCCACATGAGTCTACCATTGATCCCTGATGATTCCAAGTGTCCCCTATGCATGAAATACCACTGGTGCAGCCCCTGAATTTGAAAACCATGCATCCAAGGTGGTGGAACCGGCTGAACCTGCAGCTGTCCACTATTTTCTGCCCAGTTACAGGTCTTACGGACCGTAAGATAAGGGCCTTATGGTCCGTATCCGCTTTTTAATCTTTATCGAACAATTCAGCCACCTTACGGTCCGTAAGGTGGTCTCTTTACGGTCCGTAAGACTCGGTCAGAAGACAAAAACTTGTGAACTTCTAACATTTGACCATGCAATCTCTTATAACTCGTATCTTTAGTCATTATCATCACAATGGGTCCACTTGATCAGGTCTGGTCAATCTTGAAAGTGTTGCCATGCATATGTGTTGTTTGGAATTTTGAAAGAAGCCAAGAAATTGAGAATTTTTCGTATAAACACATAGGATCCCATATTTGAATATTTGCATTAGTTACTATGAGATTTTAATCGGATGCATGTGAAGTCCTCATCGGATATTTATGAAAGTTTATTATTATTTTACCAAGGTTCGGTAACGTTAAAAAGGTCACTCAGAGGTAATAATTAACATGTTGACGCTTTTAATCTCCTTAGTTATCTTTCAATATGATCCGGGTTTATAACACGTTTAATGTTCATGACACATGTCTTTAATATATTGGGTGTGAATTTGCGAGGTGTTATAGTCCTCCTAGTCATCGCGTGGCTCGAGTCATCGTTATGGTCGAGTCCTTGGTGGGAGCTTTTGAAAACCAGTTTTGTAGAGAGTGGAACAGTTTATTAAGATACGGGTTTCACCCCTGACTTAATTACTTCGCTCCTAGCTGTGGTTGTGCTCTTTGAATAAGTTCGAGAGTTCCACTAGATTTTGAAATGGAGACTTTTGTTGAGTTATGGATGTCACTCCTAGCTCAACGGGAAGTTCTCATGTTAGAAAAATGCACTGAGTGAGCGATCTTATCGAGAGTTCTTGGTTTTCACGCCTGATCTCAACTGGACCACTCGGTTATGGTATGCGAGTGTTTTCAAAAACATGTGTATTGTGTTGGCCTTAGGAAAGGCTAAGTAACATTCCAGCCTTAGGAAAGGATCTTCATGTGAAGTTGTAGTATGCGGTGTTCACGCGAAGTTGTAGTTTTAACGGATTCGAACGAGAGTATCAAGTAGGCCCGTACAAATCCTACTGGGTTCGTACGAGTCGGCCCGTTGGTACTTAGACTATAGACTAGGTCGTTTCTAAGACATTGACCCGGACTAGGTCAAGTCTGGCCTAATTTCCTATAGTTATGGCTCTGATACCAATATGTCACACCCCAACTGATGGTGGAATCATTGGGGCGCGGTACTAGGCGAATCAGATTGTTCAAAAGAATCCATAACCGCTATATTGCGACAGTATTTAATGCGTTCATTATCCCATACTAATAAACAATTACAATCACATAAGCTGTCACAAATTTCATGTTCACTCAAACAATACAATCCGATAACCTAGATTTTAGGTGTGTTTCTAGACTTCCTAGCTTGATTTGATGTAGACTACGACTAAACCTACAACATACGTTAAAACAACGTCAATACAAAAGTATTGGCGAGTATACAAGTTTTGATAGCGAAACATAGTAGATAAAAAAATGCTGCGAATTACCACATACATAAATGAGATACCTCATCATACATGCGTATAAGACAGATACTACCAGCTAAGTCACTCGAGCTGCGATTGCGATTGCTATTCATCCTAACTAGACCCCGTCGGGTTCTATAGTACTATACTAGTTAAGGTGGGACGTTGCAAGTAAAAGTCCTAACACATATGTAACTAGCATCACGTGTAAATATGCATATAAGTCATTCGCAAGTGATAAATAGTTTAAGCAGTTGATTAGTTTTGATTTAATAGAAACGCATGTTACACCCAAAATGCGATAAAAAGGGTTCGAGTATACTCACAGTGATGATGGATTGAAAGGAGCGCTAGAGTGAGTTTAGCCTGATCAGAACGATAGTATAAATGATAAGCGATGCGTAAAACTGTGCAAGTGTACTAAGGATCGGATGGTAATCCAATCAGATGGCAATCCGATCGAATGGCCAGTCGATCGGGAGGCAATCCGTTCGGATAGTCATCCGATCAGATGGCCATTTGATTGAATTGTCACCTCATTTGGTGAGGATGAGTTTGTGTATGATGGTTTGTCTTTGGAAGTTTTCATTATAGCATTTTGAAAATAGAGAAGTATCTCTACCCTTCAGGTCGGTCGATCGAACGGCAGTTCGATCGGACGGCGATCCGATTGGTGAGGCTTCTCAGTTTGAGAACAAGTCCACAGCAGGATGGTCACTCGATCGGGTGACAATCCGTATGTATTGAACGTGTTGAAAATTGTTTAAGTGTTGAAGTCCCAAACATCACATGGTCAGATGGTCGCTCGATCGGGTGGCAACCCGATTGGACGGTAATCCGTTCGACGTCCAGTTCTTCAAAATTGAAACAAAAGTTTTAAGTGTGGGATCAAGGTGCAAGCTGATCGGATGGCTGTCCGATCGGAGGGCAATCCGTTTCGATGGCCTGATCGTCTTGACACTTGGTTGTTTTCGGTAGTTTGTAGTTTTGATCGAGACGATGTGATACGTGCTAAGCAACAGAACCTCGTCAAGCCCCAAGTGATCCGATCGGACAGGAATCACCCTAGTCCGGTCAGTCATTGGTTCGAGCCGGTGGTTCATGCTTAACCCGAAACTAGTTGTCTCTCTGATAGAAACCAGATCTAGAACCAACACATCACTAGGAATGAGTAGAAGATCAAAACTAGTCCCTATTCTATCGGTTTTGAGTGCATTGAGTGTAAAAGAGTTGAAAGAAAGTTAGAAAAATCATCTTTCAATCCTTTTATCCATGAATATGTGTAGATCTATGCGAAAATGTTGTTTAATCTTGTGGAAATCCTTCAGATCCGAGTGGTTCTTGGTGGAATGAGGCCAACACTTGAAGTTCATAAGAACTCCATGATGACATCATCCTAGAACACCTCAAATCCATGGATTTCACGGTTAAAAGTTAAGATTCAAAAGAGAAAATGATGAAGAAGTGCGTGTAGATCATAGGAGTAAAAGATTTGAGGTAGAAACTTACAAGAATCGCGAGAGATCGAGAGAAAATAGCCCCAAAGCGTGCTGGTCGAGTGAGAGCTGTCACATCACTTGAACAGTGATGTGACAAGGGCTATTTATAGGTGAAGAGGAGAGAAGGCGATAGGGTGCCATGGATCGGATGGCTATCCGATCGGGTGACACTTTGATCGGATGGTAATCCGATCGGATGGCAATCCGATCGGATGGCAATCCGATCGGATGGCCATTCGATCGGTTGGTCATCCGATCGAGGACATCCGGCGAGTTGCGTTTCGACGTTTCGTTTAGTTCGTTCAGCATTGCGATATTTTGGTCACACATCTTCATACCCACATTCATATATTTATTATAATTAGTCACAAAGGGTCGTATAAATATACTTCAAAATCTGCGTTGTGATAATCGAGTTGGCCGTTTTGAATATGCGTTGCGTTACGACACATCATGGCTATCGAGGAGGGCATAATAGGTCCTCACTCAACGTCATCGTGAGTGTTAGTACGTGCGATGTGATGTGTTATAGCGATAAAGTATGCATAACATGCGAAAATACTGTGAAATAGCGATGTATGCGATATAGCTACATTATGATCCGAATCTCTGGTGCTATGCAAAGGCTTCGGATCCACTCTCACTGGATCAGCTCTAAAGTGGTTGCTTAGTCTTCCCCCTTTCTCAATTACTTCATTTTCTCATTTAGTTAACTTGTTCAAGAATCAATTCTCATGTAGTATAACATTTGAAAGGTTAACTAGTGACTTGTATAGGATCACCCTAGGCCGTGATGAATCATTAAGAGATTACATAACTAAATTTAGTAGAGAATCCTTAGAAATTCCTAAACTAGATATAGCTACTGCTATTGAAGCATTTAAAATGGGATTACTAAAAGATTCTCAATTCTGACACCTTGTAGGAATCTAGATGAAGTAAGGAACATGGCTTTGAGGTTCATCCATTTAGAGGATGACAAAAGGATCTAGGAAAGGTTATCAGGATCTCGAAACAGGAAAATCAAGGATCCTATTTTAAGAATAATTGATCCAAGTCATACACCAAGCATGACAACCAGAATGTGCATGCAGTTGAACAGGGGGAAGACGATGAGGATTATCCTCATATTTTTTAATATTGTTGTTCTGCTGATAACAGTGAACTAATCCTTGCTATGCAGAATTTAGGAGACAAGGATAGGTGGCCAAGGAAAAACGACAAATCCACAGCTACCAAGGATAAATCAAAATGGTGTGCTTACCATGAGGATTTCGGTCACCTCATGGATGAATGTATAGTACTAAGAAGGAGATTGGTTACCTTTTGAGCAAATGTTACTTGAAGGAGCTGTTTGGAAGGAAAAAGTCAAGGATACAAGATTCTGAAAAAGCTCCTCCACCACCTACTGACGCTCAGATCATTCACTTCATTTCCGGAGGTTCTGATATTTGTGGAACTTCGTTTTCAACAGCTAAGAGACATGCTAAGGAAACGAAGATGGAGAATGGAGAGAGACCTGTTCGAACTTCCATTCTTACTCAGTAGAAAATGATATCCTTTAATGAGGACGATCTTGTTGACATACAGGATCCTCATCACGACGGTTTAGTCATTACATTATTTATTTCTAACCACTTTGTTCGCAGGATCCTCATTGATGGGGGAAGCTCGACGAACATAATCCAGTTGGATGTCCTCAAAAGAATGAACATCCCTAAATCCAAAATCGTCCCAAGATCATCTGTGCTAGTGGGATTCAGTGGAGAAACTAAAAACACATTGGGGGACATCAAACTCCCAATTTACATAGAGGGAGTAAACTCTGTTAAAAAATTATGTGTTATAGATTGCTTATCTTTCTGTAATGTTATTCTTGGCAGGCCCTGGATACATGATATGAAGCCAGTCCCCTCAACATAATGCGTCAAGCTCCCAACTCCGTGGGGTGTGGTGAAAACAGAAAGTGATCAATAGGAAGCGAAGAGTTGCTACACTTCCTCAATGAAGCCATCTTCAAAGCCGAGGGAAGCATAGCAATTACAGTACCCTCCAAGGTACGTCATGGAGGCAAGGGAGCAGGATGTCAAAGATATTCAGTTGGAACCTGAGGATCCTGAATCCAAAGTTTTTAATAGGATCCAGGATCCTGGATAGCATAGAGCAGGACTTAATATCCTTCTTAAAAAGAAGAAAATCTACCTTTGCTTGGAAACATGAAGACATGATAGGTATATCTAAGGATGTTATTACTCGTAAACTTGGTATTGACAGGTCTTTCAGGCCAATACACCAAAAAAGGAGGAAATTTGCACCCGAAAGGAATGTCGTTATCCAAGAAGAGGTAGACAAGTTATTAAAGGGAGGTATGATCAGGGAGGTAAAGTATCCAAGATGGCTAGCCAATGTGGTAGTTGTTCAGAAAAAGAATGGAAAGTGGAGGGTATGCGTTGATTTTATAGATTTAAACAAAGCATGCCCCAAGGATCCTTTCCCTTTACCCCACATTGACTCCATGGTGAATGCAACGGCGGGTTATGAGTTGTTAACTTTTATAAATGATTCGTCCGGATTACAAGGATGAGCATACAACTTGCGGATAAGTCGGTAAAATACCCTCAAGGTGTCATAGAGAACCTACTGGTAAAGGTGGGAAAATTTGTTTTTCCGCCAACTTTGTTATCTTAGACATGGAAGAAGACACCGAAATACCGCTCATACTAGGACGACCCTTCCTTGCCACCGCACGTGCTATGGTGGATATGAGCGATGGAAAACTAACATTGAGGGTTGGTGAAAAGAGATCAAGTTTGAAGTGGGACAACGAGCGGAGGATGATCCGGTCAAATACCTAAATGCGATTGACTCAAGCCTAGACGATGCCTTGCAACGGTACAACTCGGGATGCGAGTCATCCCGCTCGGGTAACATTTGACCAACTTTGGGTCTAGCCAAGGACCCTTATAAACGTGGCACACCATTGAGGCATTCCATGGACTATCCATTAGTTTAGTAGTTTAATCTTAGATTAATCTTTAGTTTAATGTTTTCTTTTAAGTTTTATCTTTGTAGAAATAAGGCATGCTCGACAGACGATGATGGATGATGAAAAATGGAACCCATGCACGTAAATCAGAAGTCTCTCGACTCAAAAACTGCAAAACCGTGTCTGCAGCACGGGCCGTGCTCACCCAGCACGCCCCAGTGCCGAACTTGCTGATGTCCAAAATCTTCTGTCCAGAAGGTGGCACGGACCATGCTCACCCAGCACGCCCCCGTGGCCACCCCACTATAAGTCTTCTGATTTCATCTATTACTGGCACTTCGGACACAAGGTTGTGTCCCCATAGCACGCCCTCGTGCTGCAAGTGCCAGTAACAAAAAAATTTGCTATTTTTCACACTTTTTACACATTTTACCAAAATAAATCCTATTTGGGACATACTGAGGGCAATGTGTAATTTAAGTGTGGGGGGGATGATAAAACCTTGAATCGTTTGTCCTAAAACAAGCCTTACACAAAACTCGCATTGGAACCGCTAATCACTCCAAACTTTTCAAATTTTTTTTTATTTTTTCTTTTACTTGTCTTGGTTTAGTTGGGTAAAGCAAGTTCAAAAAATTATGTTTTTTTTACAAATTTACAACTGATAGCGTCGTGATAAAAAGAACCAATTAAGGAAATTACGAAAACGAGCATGACAATTCTTTATGAAATTTGATTATATATACATTTTTACACTACAACCCTTTTTCCCACAAAAGTGAGTTTTGAGCCATTACTGAGCATATAAATATACATCTATACTAATTGCTCAATTTTCGATTCTTGTGTGAATAGCCCGTTTGGTTCTCACGAATCTAGAACTTGACAATGTGATACGTTCCGAGTCCTTACCGACAAAAATCCAAGTAAGTAAATGATGGAGGCATTAGGATCAACCCATTTTTCACTACGAAACCTTTATTTTTCTTTTCTTTACCAAAAGCATCCCCCCTAGATAAACCTTTTAAACCTTAAACCTTTTCATTCCTAATGTAACACCCCAAAATATAACAAATTATGTATATTTTGAAATATATAATTTGTGTTAAATTAAAACCTTGTGAAATATAACTAGAAATATTTAAGCGAGTTAATTATTGTAGTTAAATAGTAAAGAATCAAGAAATTCTAACCTCTTTGATGAATCCTTAAATGGAGGAACTAAACCGGGCAATTTAGAAAATAGTTTTAATAAAAGAAAATTAAAAACCAAAACACACACACTGGAGTGTTTGTTTGGTCGAGTTTATCGCAGCCCCCGACCCCTACCCCGGGAGCGGGCGCCGCGAGATCAGATTAGTGGTATCGGTGTTTATTAATTTGGCAGCGGAATTTATACATCAGGAACGTAGTTAAGAAATATTATTATCAGAGAGTTAAACACCAAACTTTTATAATAATAAATGTGATAAAACCCAAGTTTCATTTGTAAAACATTTATAGGGATAAACCTTGATTATTGAAAACATAGACTCCTTTTTATTTAGGTAACTTTTATAGCCACTTTTCTAAGCCTTCAGTGCTCTCCAGTTGGCTTCTATTAGCTTCACATTAAGTTACCTGAAACGCGTTTTAAAAATATTTTATCAGCAAGAAATACTGGCGAGTACATTCCAATTTGTAAAACATCAGTTGTTACACATTACAGTATTAAAGGCGATTACAATGTTTATATCTACCCAATTACTCGTTCAGTACGTGTCACTCGACGGATCTGTGACGTTGGTCATATCACACATTGGATACCCGAGCCCAATTGTGAAGGTTATCAAGTACTGTATACAAACCTCATAATACTGGCAGCAATTGTAGAATTACAAAGAAATAATCACTGTAATTGTAATTGATAATCATTTATGGTTTTGGCAAAACATTTGAAATAATGGCTCATAAACGGTGATAAAAGGATAATGACTCACATTGTTGACTTAGATAAATATATAGCTTCCTGATGATTCTCCTGGTTATTATCTATTAAAAATTAAACAATGCACACGTGTTAGTAAGATAACCCAAATCACATTAGCCATACAACACGAGACAGAACTCCAACTACTGAGTCACACAGAGCTTTGACATGCGTTACAGAGCCCTAGATCAATCGGGTATGGTAACAAATACGTGATCGGGGGTTATAATACTTACAACGAGGCAGAGCTTCGCTTTTAAGGGGGTATTATACCCGGTATAATAATTGCCTACTAGAGATTTGAGAGACAAAAGAGAAATGAACGGTTGAAGAATGAGGCCGAAGCCTCCTTTTATAGGCTGGATGTATGGCGGCTCGCGCCCCGCGAACAAGCTGGGCCAGTCCCTTGCGGTCCGCGAGGACTCTATGCTAGGGCCTTGCTTGGCCGAGTCAGTCCACTAGACCCAACACGCACCTAGACACGTGGCTAAAGGGGGTGTCACCTAGTCGCGCCCCGCGACAGACCTATGGGTCTGGGTCGCGGCCCACGAGACCCATATATTTTTGTTTTTCTTTGATTTTTAATAATATAAAGGTTATCTATGCGGGGTATATTTTAGGACGTGTAGGGGTGTCAGGGGTGTTTTAGGCGGGTTGTTATATCCTCCCCACCTTGTTTTGAATTTCATCCTCGAGATCTACTAGAACAGGTATGGATATTTCTGTTGCATCTCTGACTCGAGTTCCTAAGTATATTCTGGTCCTCTCTTGGAATCCCATTTCACTTTGACCAGAACTAATCTCTTGTGTTTGAGATTCTTGATCTTTCTATCTTCAATCTGAAGAGGTTTCTCTACAAACTTAAGTTTCTCATTTAACTCTATGTCCTGAAGAGGTATCACTAATGATTCGTCTGCTAAGCATTTCTTGAGATTACATACATGAAATACATCATGTATTCCAGCCATTTCCTCTGGCAGTTGCAGCTGATAAGCTACTGGTCCTATTCTTTTGATAATCTCAAAAGGTCCAATATACCTGGGGCTTAGCTTTCCTCTCTTAATGAATCTGACCACTCCTTTCCATGGAGAAACCTTCAATAATACCTTATCTCCAACTTGAAATTCCAGTGGTTTTCGTCTGTTATCTGCATAACTCTTTTAACGATATTGTGCTATTTTTAGTCGTTCCTTGACTTGAATAATCTTGTCCGTTGTTTCTTGTACTATCTTTGGCCCAGATAATTGCTTTTCTCCAATCTCTGCCCAACAGACTGGAGTTTGGCACTTTCGTCCATAAAGTGCTTCAAACGGTGCACCATTAATGCTAGTATGATAGTTGTTATTGTAGGAAAATTCTATTAATGGTAAATGATTATCCCAATTTCCTCCAAAATCAATTACACAGGCTCTAAGCATATCTTCCATGGTCTGAATTGTCCTTTCGCTTTGTCCGTCCGTTTGAGGATGATAAGCTGTGCTTAGATTTAATCTGGTTCCTGTTTTGGTCAAAAATCAAGCAATGATAATGCAACCAAACTTTCTGTTGTGAGGTATGATGCTTGAATCAATGAACAACACTAAGGATCACTCAGAAATGAAATGAATAAGTGACACAAAGATTTATACGAGGAAAAAGCCCTTGATCAATGAATGATCTCCGGCATAAAAAACCTCGGGTGATGGAAACTACCGATCACCAACTCAGATTAAACAAGAAATGTATTACAACTTCGGATGATAGCGAGCTAATTACAAGGATCACTATAGTGTAATGTGCAAAAAAATGTGTCATCGCCAAGTGAATTGTCAAGAGCTGGTGAGAGCAGTTGCGAGTGTGTGTATTAAGCTAAAAATAGCCAAGTGTTTTCTATTTAGCTCGCTATCCCCTTTAAAAATGGAAAATATCTAAGCTAACAAACATTCCGCATTTGGTGCAAGTCCTCCACGACCTCCATAACGTCCATTTCAGCCATGCACGTGCGGAATAAATATGGAATATGCTCCAGGAATATCGCCAAGACCAAGTCCAAGCTCGTACTCCTGCAAAACAACATCATATTCAAAGCGGACAATCGTTAGTATAAGGATCCTTACGATGATCCATGATCCTGATCCTGCAATACTTCTGAGGATCACTAATTCAAACAGAAGTGAGGATCACTAAACCTAACAGTAATTGAGGATCACTGATCATTGGAAAATCCTCCCCTAACAATTGCCCCCAAAATATAAGGAGTAATTTGTAAATAAACGAGTTATATTTTCTCGTTCTTATCCGTAACCAACTAACGGATATATACCCGTTGAATCCTGACTAGCCGTTGCTAACATGACATCATTGAGGTGACTATCCTGCAAAATCATCATTATAAATTGAAGTTAGAGATAAGGGTTAGAGAGCATTTAAATTCGTGCGTTTCCTCTTTAAATCCTCATTCGAAGACTTGATCAGGTATTTCTCTTTCTTTTCTCTCTTCATCTTCTCACTCGGTTTCTCTTCTTCACCACCGTCATATTCGAGATGATGCTAAGATCCTCACCGGCTAAGGATCACAAGAAGGACAGCCCCTTGAAAAGCCAAGGGATCATAAAAGATTCTGCAAAAGAACGATGTTGCTTCACTGATCCACAGATAGACAGAATCCGCCATTGTTTTCCGGCAAACACCGATTTCAAACCATTTGATCCCACCGTTCTAAGTGACTACGTTTCTGAAACCTGGGTAGCTTTTCCGGTCACACCATTCATAATAGGATACTCATATCCTTTTCCAGATTTCACCCAATCCTTCTTCTCTCTCACCGGCATCTCCTACATTCAAGCGATGCCAATGATCTGGAGGGTCTTATATACCCTTGAAAGGATCATTGAACATGAAGGAATTGATCGGGGAATGTCGGAGTTTGCAGAGATGTATGACCTCGTTAGCCATGGATCTCACCGATATCTACTCAAACATAAACCTGGTGAAGAACATCCCATCTTCAAAGCCACTAAGAATGACACCAACTGGAAACGGCGATTCTTCTTTGTCAGAAGGGATTCCATCCCTGATGGAAAGGATCTGCCTAGAAAATGGACTACCCATGGTAGGATAGAGGATCCTGAAAAGGATCACGGTATAACCTTGTCTTTGCTGAGGATCACTAACATCCTTCTGTTTCTATTTCGCAGCTACTACTGTCGCACACCTCATCACAACACCTGCAACAAAGGAAAGGCTTGCCGCTTTCCGGAGACTTGATCCTGCAAGAAGATCATTTAAAACAAACACCCAGGATTCTCAAGAAGTATCCTCAGGTCCTGTCACTATGTCGAGTAAGTATCCATGTTTATATGTAATTAAATGCTTAAATTGAAATGAAATAAGGATACTTATCTGTTTTGGATGTGTAGGCGCTGGAAAATCTTCAAGATCTGCCTCCAAATTCAGTGACACTGACCTTGACACTGTCCGATCCTCAAAGAAGAAGCTTGCTGCCAGCCCAGCTGTCACGATCTCCAAGGCAACCACTTCAAAGGGAAGAGGTGGAAAGAAAAGGAAGACCTCTGAAGCTGACAATCTAGAAGGCTTGCCTTTGATCCGCCATCAGTTCCTCGAGTACTTTGCTGAGGTAAGGATCACTGACTTAGCTTAATTATCCTGCCCACTTGAGGATCACGTGATTCTGAGCTTTGCATTGTCTTCTTTGCAGAAATTTGCTGAAATCGAGGACTTTGTTGGGAACGTCAAAGAGATTGAGGAGAAATACTCTGACCTCCAAAAAGTGGCGGTGCTCAAGGATCACAAGATTGCCTCCCTCGAAAAAGGACCTCAATGATGCCAAAACTCAGGCGGTTGCAGCTCAGATCAATGCTGACTATAAGAAGCACGAGATCATGGAGGATGCTAAAGTCTCCGTTGCCATTGCCATGTACAAGACCAAGTTGCAGATGGCCCAAGAAGCTCAGGATCCTAATTTTGACAGGAGCAACTGGGACATGGAGGGCTGGAAGGCTAGGCTGGCTGAGTTGGAGGACGAAGAAGAGGCTGATGAGGTTCTGGCAATCGAGGCTGGTGGCAATGGCAAGGATCAGGGTGGAGAAGCAGGTGGAGCTGGTGAAGGTGATGCAACGAAGGCGTAAGTTGTATGAATGGGCGATGATGGACAACTCTAGACATAGCCGGAGCCCATTTTTTAAGTTTGGTTGTTTGGTTATGATGTTTTTGTTGAACAATGATGGGTTGTAATAACTTTAGACAATAGTTTCTAGGGTGAAGGATCCTGGATCCTTGAACAATAGGCAGGATAATGGGTGGGGGATAGATCCTCTGTTTGGGGGATGAAGCCACTCGTTATCCTTCCTCCTTTTATTTCCTGCACTACAAAGAACCGTAAACAATGGACACCCTTTGCCAACCCATGTGGACGGGCCACGTTTTGCTGGTAGAAACGTGGGTTGGCAATTTTGACAACCTTAAAGGGTTTAACGTTTTGTGAATAAAATAACTCTAACTTTTTGGCTATCTCCCGTGTTGCTATCCTTGTTAGTACTTTACTTTTCAATTGTTGTGATATACATTTTGTCTAAACTTATCAAGTAAAGAAAAAACTTAATAAATATCCTCAAAAAGTTTAGGATATGTTCAAGGATCACATATCCTATAGTCGACAAGTTCCGAAAAGTAGTATATTTTAAGGATCATAAGTTCAGTTGTCAAAGGATAAGGGTTACTCAAATGAATAATGAATAAAATCAAAATAGTTAAGGATCATACCTGAGAATCCAAGTTAGGATCCTAACCTTTAACACTTATAATCAGGATAACCCAAAAGACAAACCTTAGTAGAAGGTAAGGATCAAGGATCCTTGGTCGTTCGCCTCCAAAAACCTGAAATAGGATACAACTTGGGACTAAGCCAATATAAGATAAGAGTTAGTAACTGGGGACAAGCCCAACAATTCTGGGGACAAGCCCATTATACTGGGGACAAGCCCAAAGGAAAAATGGGGACAACCCCAAAGGATAACTGGGGACAAGCCCAAAGGATAACTGGGGACAAGCCCAAAGGATCGTATGTAAACTGGAGTATGGCCCTCACTGGCGACTATCCAAACTTAGTGACATGAAAATGCCAAAACCTTAGCTAATGTGAAAACGTTAGAAACCTTAGGAACGGATGTATGGTACGTCTACCATTATACGTAGGATCCTGAATATAGCCAGTACAATGAAATTGTCAGCCCCTAAAGCGAGTACTGGTCCCATTGCCATGAACTATACCAGGATCATCGTGCGCTACTGGCGAAACTGGGGACAGGCCAAAATAACTGGGGTCAAGCCCAAATAACTGGATACTTCTGTGGATAATCAGTCCTTTGTTAAGGATACCTGAACCTTCAAAACTCAGAATCAAGTGAAAGGAGGATAAAGGATACAGGATCCTTACCCTTATATAGGATAATTAAAAAATGAAATAGTTTGGGATTAGATCATTACCAAAATGAGAATCGTCTGTCTTGTAAGGATCCTTCAAGGATACTTGTCATGTTAGGATCATGGATCCTTATTGTTTTGGTCAAAAATCAAGCAATGACAATGTAACCAAACTTTCTGTTGTGGGATATGATGCTTGAATTGATGAACAACAATAAGGATCACTCTGAAACGTAATGAACAAGCGACACGAAGATTTATACGAGGAAAAAGCCCTTGATTAATGAATGATCTCCGGCATAAAAAACCTCGGGTGATGGAAACTACCGATCACCAACTCAAAATTAAACAAGAAATGTGTTACAACTTTGGATGATAGCGAGCTAAGTACAAGGATCACTATAGTGTATTGTGTATGAAAATGTGCAATCGCCAAGTGAGTTAACGAGAGCTGGTGAGAGCAGTTGTACGAGTGCATGTATAGCCAAAAATAGCCAAGTGTTTTCTAATTAGCTTGCTACCCCTTAAAAATGGAAAATATCTACACTAACTAACATTCTGCAAATGGTGCAAGTCTTCCACGACTCCATAACGTCCATTTTCAGCCAAGCACGTGCGGAATACTTCAAGGAATATACTCCAGGAATATCGCCAAGACCAAGTCCAAATTGATACTCCTGCAAAACAATTTCGAATTAAAAGTAGACAATTGTTAGTACAAGGATCCTTATAGTGATCCATGATCCTGATCCTGAAGCACTTCTGAGGATCACCAGTTCATACCGAAGTAAGGATCACTAAGCCCAATGGCAATTAAGGATCACTGATTACTTAGAAATCCACCCCTAACAATTGCCCACAAAATATAAGGAGTAATTTTGTAAATAAATGAGTTATATTTTGTTCTTATCCGCATTTAACCAACGGATAACTAGCCGTTATAATCGGACTAGCCGTTGCGAACATGACGTCACTGAGGTGACTATCCTGCAGAATCATCATTATAAATAGGAGTTAGAGATAGAGATCAATCTGCATTTAAAATCAAGAGTAACTCCCTTTAAATTCATATCCGAAGACCAAGCAGGTATTTCTCTTCCTCTTCCTTCTTTACGTTTTCTTTCTCTGCTCCTTCTTTCTTCACCTTCTTCAAGATGATGCTAAGATCCTCACCAGCCAAGGATCATAAGAAGGACAGTCCTCTCAAGAGCCAGGGGATCATTAAGGATTCACCGAAAGAAAGATGCTGTTTCACTGATCCACAAATAGACAGGATCCGACACTGCTTTCCGGCGAACACCATTTTCAAAGCGTTTGATCCCACCATTTTAAGCGATCATGTTTCTGAAACTTGGGTAGCTTTCCCAGTCATACCTTTCACAATAGGATATTCGTATCCTTTCCCTGAATTCACCCAATCATTTTTCTCCCTCACCGGCATCTCCTATATTCAAGCTATGCCAATGATCTGGAGGGTCTTATATACCCTTGAAAGGATCATTGAGCAAGAAGGAATTGACTTGGGAATGTCAGAATTAGCTGAGATGTATGATCTCACAACCTTTGGATTCCACCGATATCTATTCAAGCGTAAACCCGGTGAAGAACATCCCATCTTTAAGGCCACTAAAAATGATACCAACTGGAAACGGAGATTCTTCTTCGTCAGAAGGGATTCTATCCAGGATGGAAAGGATCTGCCAAGGAAGTGGAGCACCCATGGTAGGGTAGAGGATCCTTAGAAGTGTTTTGGTCAAAAAATCTGATGAGGATAATGCAACCAAACTCTCTGTTACAGGGTATGATGCTTAAAATGTAGAACAATGACAAGGATCACTTCAATGTAAATTGCACAAATGACACAAGGATTTATACGGGGAAAAAGCCCTTGATCAAGAGTTGATCTCCGGCACAAAAAACCCCGGGTGATGGAAACTACCGATCACCAAGCTCAAATAAATCAATAAATGTTTACAACTTCGGATAGTAACGAGCTAGGTACAAGGATCACTATGGTGAAATGTGTAAAAATGAGTGAAAAATAATAAGTGTTCGTCGAGAGCTTCAAGAGTGCGATTATATGAGAGTGTGTGTAGCTGAAAATGGCTAAGTGTTCTAATTCTAGCTCGTCACCCCTTTAAAAATAGAAGTTAGCTACAATAACAAACTATCCGACTTTCGTGCCAAGCTCCCACGTTCTCCACAACGTCCATTTCCACTCAAACGTGTGCGAAATACCCGTGGAATATTCCATAGTAACGTTGCCAAGACCAAGTCAAGCTTGTTACTCCTGCGAAGTAATACAAAACATAAACAAACAATCGTTAGTATGAGGATCCTTAAGGTGATCCATGATCCTGATCCTGAAGCTCTTCTAAGGATCACTATCTGTCACAGAAGTAAGGATCATTAATTAGGATAACAAGTAAGGATCACTAATTGTTAGAAAATCCTCCCCTAACAATTGCCCCCAAAATATAAGGAGTGATATGTAAAATGAGCGAGTTATGTTTTCTTGATCTTATCCGCAACTAACTATCGTAAATATAGCCGTTATTGTTGAACTATCCGTTGCAACCATGACGTCACAGAAGTGACAACCCTGCACAATCATGATTATAAATAGGAGATAGAGATAGGATCGATTGCATTTAAAATTTCAGAGAAACTCCCTTTATAACTGCATTCCGAAGATAATCAGGTATTCTCTCTTCATCTTCTTCCTTC
The DNA here is from genome assembly GCA_030545235.1 of Helianthus tuberosus. Lineage (NCBI taxonomy): Eukaryota > Viridiplantae > Streptophyta > Magnoliopsida > Asterales > Asteraceae > Helianthus > Helianthus tuberosus. The sequence goes on from CM060399.1 coordinate 115,149,480, forward strand.
TCTTGCTCTGTTTTCATTTCTTTCCATCATTCCATCAAAGATGTTGCTCCGAAACTCCCCAGCTAAGGATCACCCGAAAAACAGCCCTCCGAAAAGCCAGGGGATCATTGAAGATTCCATTAAAGAACGCTGCTGTTTCAATGATGCTCAGATCGATAGGATCTGCCACTGCTTCCCGGCGAACACCGAGTTTAGACCTTTTGATCCCAATGCCCTGAGTGATCATATCTCCGACAAGTGGGTTGCTTTCCCTGTCACTCCGTTCACCATAGGCTATACATATCCTTTCCCAGCCTTCACCCAGTCTTTCTTTTCCCTAACCGGCATCTCTTATATCCAAGCCATGCCGATGATTTGGAGGGTTTTGTACACCCTTGAAAGGGTCATCGAGCAGGAAGGGATAGACCTAGGAATGTCAGAGCTGGGAGAGCTGTATGATCTTACTACCTTTGGTTCTCATCGCTATTTGTTTAAACGTAAGCCTGGTGAGGAACACCCGATCTTCAAAGCCACCAAGAACGATGCTAATTGGAAGCGGCGTTTCTTTTTCGTCAAGAGAGATTCTATTGAGGATGGAAAGGATCTTCCCAAGAAATGGGCTACCCATGGTAGGGTGGAGGATCCTGAGGAGGATCACCAGAAAACTTTCTTTTGATGTAAGGATCACTTATATATTTTTGCTTTCTTGTTATGCAGCTATCACCGTCTCACATCTCAGACTGTCTCTTGCTGCTAAAGAGAGATTCATTGCTTTCAAGAAACTTGATCCTGAAACAAGATCTTTCAAGACAACAACCCAAGATTCACAGGAGGTATCTTCAGGCTCTGTCACGATGTCAAGTAAGTATCCTTGTTTAAAATTTAAATAAATAGTGAAATATAAGTTAAGTGAAGATACTTATCTTGTTTTGGTTGTGTAGGCGCTGGAAAATCCACCAAGTCTGCTTCAAAGTTCAATGTCACTGATCTCACCACCGTCAGATCCTCCAAGAGAAAAGCTCCTACCAGTCCAACAGCTTCGGTCCCCAAGGCACCCCTCAAAGGAAAGGGAATCAAGAAGAGAAAGGCCTCTGAAGCTGAGGATCTGCAGGGTCTGCCTCTGATCTGCCACCAATTCCTCGAGTACTTCAATGAGGTAAGGATCACTGTCTCTGGTTCGTATATCCTGTTGACATATCCTGCTGATATATCCTGCTGATTTAAGGATCACTTAGTCCTGACCTTATCTTTTATCCCTTTTGCAGAAATTCTCTGAGATTGAGGATTATGTTGGCCACGTTGAGGATCAGGATAGGAAGATTGCCGACCTCCAGCAGGTTGCATTGCTAAAGGACCTCAAAATTGATGATCTTCAAAAGGAAGTCCGGGATGCCAAACAGGAGACGGCCAAGGTGCTGGTTAATGTTGACTATGAGAAGCATGAGATCACCGAAGATGCCAAAATCTCTGCCGCCATAGCAATGTATAAGACCAAGCTGCAAATGGCCTTGGAAGCTCAGGATCCTACTTTTGACAAGAGCACCTGGGATGTTGAAGGCTGGCTGAACTGGACGATGAAGAGGCTGAGGAGGTTGAAGAGATCCTGACGATCGAGGCTGGAGGCAAGGGTGAAGGTGGTGAAACAAGTGGAGCTGGAGGTGGTAATGCAGCGAAGGTTTAGGCTGCATGATTGGGCAATGATGGAAACTTCTAGACAAAGCCGGAGCCCAATTTTTTTAGTTTGATGGTTGTTTTGTTGAACAATTTAATGGTTTGTACTGAACAATAGTTTAGGATTAAGGATCATGTATGATCCTTTGGACAATAGGCAGGATTGCAAATGGTGGAGGGATCCTCTGTTTGGGGGATGAAGCCATTGTGATCCTGCCGCCTTTATATTCCTGCACTATCTTTGAACTTATTATCATGGACACCCTTTACCTACCCCAGCGGACGGGCCACGTTTTGCTGGTAGATGCTCGGGGTAGGTAATTTTGACAACCTTTTAAGGGTTAGTCTTTTGTTAATAAATAAAATCTTAACCTTTTGTCGCTTATCTTGTGTTGTTATCCTTTTGTTTCTTTAATTCTCCTTTGTTTTGATGCACACTTATTGAATAAACAATTTTGAATAAGTCATATTGAAAATATTTAGGACATGATCCATGATCAAATATCCTATAGTTAAAGAATCCCAAAAAGCAATATGTTTTAAGGATCACAAGTCTAGTTGTCAAATTTTAAGGGTTATTCAAATAAATAATGAACAGAATTAAAAATAGTTAAGGATCATACCTGAGGGTCCAAGTTAGGATCCTAACCATAATAAGGATAACTATAAGATAAACCTTAGAGAGAATTAAGGATCAAGGATCCCTAGTTGCTTGTCTTCAAGGACCTGAAATAGATCATAACTTGGGACTAAGCCAATATAAGATAAGAGTTAGCAACTGGGGACAAGCCCAAGGATAACTGGGGACAAGCCCAAGGATAACTGGGGACAAGCCCAAGGATCGTATGTAAACTGGAGTATGGCCCTAACTGGCGACTATCCAAACTTAGTGACATGAAAATGCCAAAACCTTAGCTAACGTGAAAACGTTAGAAACCTTAGGAACGGATGTATGGTACGTCTACCATTATACGTAGGATCCTAGGCATAGCCAGTACAATGGAATTATCAGCCCCTAAAGCGAGTACTGGTCCCACTGCCTTGAACTATACCAGGATCATCATGCGCTACAGGCGGAACTGGGGTCAAGCCCAAATAACTGGGGTTAAACCCAAAGAACGGATTGCTTCTGCAGATAACCAATACTTTGCTAAGGATACCTGAACTTTCAAAACTTGAAATCACGTGAGAGATGGATAAAGGACACATGATCCTTATCCTTATATGAGAAAATAAAGAAATGAAATAGTTCAAGGTTAGGATATTACCAAAGTAAGGATCACCGATACTTTAAGGATCCTTCAAGGATACTCCTAACGTAAGGATCATCTGTGCCATGAGGATCCTGCTCACATGAAATATTTCTTCAAGTGGACAGCATTCCAAGCTCTTGGTAGCAAATCACCTTCCATGGTTAGCAATCTATATGCCCCCTTTCCTGCCTCAGCTTCAATCAAATAAGGGCCTTCCCATTTTGGAGCCAATTTTCCATCAGCAGGATTGGTGGTATTCTGAAAAGCTTTCCTTAATACCATATCTCCAACTTTAAACTTCCTGATCCTGACATTTTTGTTGTAAGCACCAGCCATTCTTTGTTGATAACTGGCCATCCTTATCCTAGCCAGATCCCAGATTTCTTCAATAGTATCCAGGTCTTGAGCCAAGTTCTCATCATTTTCCTCAGGATCACGAGTACTTGTTCTAGCAGTTGGAACCACCATTTCTGTTGGGATCACTGATTCTGCCCCAAATACCAAAGAGAATGGCGTTTGACCAGTAGCATTCTTAGGGGTTGTCCTATCAGCCCAAAGCACATAAGGTAGTTCTTCTGCCCATTTCCCTTTCTTGGATCCAAGCTTCTTCTTCAAATTGTTGATGATGATCTTGTTGGATGATTCTGCTTGACCATTAGCTTGTGGGTGGACTGGTGTTGATGTTATCATCTTAATCCCCCAGCTGTCACAAAAGTTAGTGGTTCTGCCCCCAATAAATTGGGAACCATTATCACATATAATTTCAGAAGGAATTCCAAATCTAGTTATAATATTTCTTTTAATGAAGGATATAACTTCCTTTTCTCTTACTTGGGCAAAAGCTTCAGCCTCTATCCACTTGGAGAAGTAATCAGTCATAGCAAGCATGAATACTTTTCCACCAGGTGCCTTAGGGAGCTTACCATCTATATCCATACCCCATCTCATAAATGGCCAAGAGGAGGATATAGGATGCAATAATTCAGCTGGTTAATGAAGGATATTGCTGTGTCTCTTACAAGGATCACATCTCTTAGCATACTCCACAGCATCTCTCTTCATGGTTGGCCAGTAGTATCCTGTCCTCAGGATCCTTGAGGATAATGCCCTGCCCCCAATGTGGTTTCCACAATCTCCTTCATGGAAGTCTTTTAAAACTTCTTGGATTTCAGGATCCTCAATGCATCTCAAGTATGGTCCTGCAAGAGATCGTCTATACAACATATTATTTAAAATTGTGAATTGAGATACCTTAGATTTGAAAGCCCTAGGGTTTTCTCCTGTAGGAATCTCTCCATGTTGTAAGTATCTCATAATTGGTGAGATCCATGATCCTGATCCTGAATGGGATTGAGTATCCTCACTAGGGATAATTGCAGAATTCTTTCCTATCTCCATAGCCACATGATCCTCGGTAGCCGGGGTCAGGATATGGATAATAGGGATTTTGATATCCTCTGGGATCTTCAAGGATGATCCTAAGTTAGCCAATGCATCAGCTTCTGTATTTTCTTCCCTTGGTACCTGCGTCAAACTAAAGAAAACAAAAGAGAGTGCCAAATTTTTTACTATCTCTAAATATTTGGTTAGCTTTTCACCTTTAACAGCATAGGATCCATTAAAGTGGTTTGTAATTAACAATGAATCTACATGTACCTCAAGATACCTGATCCCCATATGCTTTGCAATTTGCAAACCACAAATTAAGGCTTCATATTCAGCCTCATTGTTAGTGGTTTGGAACTCACAAGCTATAGAGTGGGGTATTATGTCCCCCTGTGGCGATTTTAGTAGTATTCCAAGCCCTGTGCCTTTGACATTTGAGGATCCATCAGTATAGAGTATCCAAGGATCCTTGGTCTCCTCTAGCTGCTGGACTTCTAACTCAGCTTCTTTTTGTAACTCACTACTGAAATCAGCCACAAAGTCAGCTAATGCTTGGGATTTGATGGCTGTCCTAGGCTCATATCTTATATCATATGCACTTAGCTTCACTGCCCACTTAGCCATCCTTCCTGACATCTCTGGTTTCCTGAGGACATTCTTAATTAGGAAATTAGTTCTAACAACAATAACATGAGTTTCAAAATAATGTCTCAACTTAGTGGATGCCATAATTAATGCAAGAATAAGCTTTTCAAGGTGTGAATACCTGGATTCGGCATCAAGTAAACTTTTACTTACATAATAGACGGGATGTTGTGTACCTTCGTGATCCTTAACAAGGACCGCACTTACTGCTTTTGAGGATACTGCAAGATATAAGGATAGCACATCGCCTTTTTCTGGTTTCATCAAGGCCGGGGCTGAGGATAGGTAATCTTTGAGGGCTCTTAAAGCATTTTCATGCTTCTCAGTCCACTCAAATTTCTTGTTCTTCCTTAGGATATCATAGAATTCTTTGCACTTCTCTGAGGATTTGGATATAAATCTGTTCAAAGCTGCTATCCTGCCTGTTAGCCTTTGAACATCCTTAGCATTGGCCGGAGATTTGATGTTCACTATTGCTTTGATTTGTTCCGGGCTAGCTTCAATTCCTCTCTTTGTCACCATATATCCTAAGAATTTACCTGCTTTAACACCAAAGTGACATTTTGAAGGATTAAGTTTCATGTTATATTTGTCAAGGATATCGAATGCCTCCTCCAAGTCCCTTAGGTGATCCTCAGCTTTTATGGATTTTACCACCATATCATCTATGTAAACCTCCATAGTTTGTCCAATCTGATCCTTGAACATCATATTCACCAGCCTTTGATATGTTGCACCTGCATTTCTTAGTCCGAACGGCATAGCAATATAGCAGTATATACCAGTTGGAGTCATGAAGGTTGTATCCTCTTGGTCGGATGGTTCCATTTGGATTTGTTGAAATCCATATGAAGCATCCATAAAAGTTAACAGTTCATGACCCGCAGTTGCATCCACCATGGAGTCAATGTGGGGTAATGGGAAAGGATCCTTGGGACATGCCTTATTTAAATCGGTAAAATCGACACATACCCTCCACTTTCCGTTTTTCTTTTGAACAACAACCACATTGGCCAACCATCTTGGATATTTGACCTCTCTAATCATACCTGCCCGGAGCAGCTTCTCTACCTCTTCTTGGATAATGGCATTCCTTTCCGGTGCAAACTTTCTTCTCCTTTGATGGATTGGTTTGAAGGACCTATCAATGCCAAGTTTGTGAGTGATTACATCTTTAGATATACCAGTCATGTCTTCGTGTTTCCATGCAAAGGTAGTCTTTCTCCTTTTGAGGAAGGATATGAGGTCTTCCTTCATACCGCCAAGGATCCCTGATCCGATATAGATTTTGGATTCAGGATCATCAGGATCCATGAGGACTTCTACCACATCCTGTTCTCTTGCCTCCAAGACATTCCTTGGAGGATACTTTGATTGCTATTGCTCCCTTGACTTCGAGGCTGGTTTCATCGATGAAGTATAGCAATTCTTAGCCTCCTGCTGATCACTATCAATCTTCACTATTCCCCAAGGACTAGGGAGCTTCACACATTGATGGTAGGTAGATGGGACTGCCTTTATATCGTGTATCCAGGGCCTGCCAAGGATAACATTACAACAAGATAAATAGTCAATAACACAAAATTTTTTATAAGAGTGTAGGCCTTCAATATATATTGGGAGTTTAATGTCCCCCAGGGTATTCTTAGTTTCGCCACTGAATCCCACGAGCACGGAGGATCTTGGTATGATGTCGGATTCGGGAATACCCATCTTCTTTAGAACATCAAGCTGGATAATGTTCACTGAGCTTCCTCCGTCTATAAGGATCCTGCGGACAAAATGGTTAGAAATGAAAAGAGTAATAACCAAACCATCGTGATGAGGATCCTGGATATCAACACGATCATCCTCATCAAAGGTTATGACTTTTCCTTCAGAGACACTTGATGTTCGAACGGGTCTTTCTCCATTATCCATTTTAGTTTCCTTTGCATGCCTTTTAGCTGCTGAGAAGGATGTGCCACAAATGTCTGATCCTCCAGAAATAAAGTTTATTACTTGTGCATCTGCTGGAGGGGCTGGAGCCTTCTCAGGGATCCTTTCAGGATCCTGAGTCCTTGACTTTTTTCTTCCCAACAATTCTTTTAGATGCCCCTTGCTCAACAAGTATCCAATTTCCTTTCTTAGTGCAATGCATTCTTCTGTGAGATGCCCAAAATCTTCATGGTATGCACACCACTTTGATTTATCCTTAGTTGCAGCTGGCCTATCATTTTTTCTGGGCCATCTAGCTTTATCACCTAGATTCTGCATCGCAAGGATTAGTTCATTGTTATCAACAGAAAAACAATATTCAGAAATTGGAGGATAATCCTCATCATCCTCTTCTTGATCAACAGAATGCACGTTCTGGTTATCAGATCTGTTGTAGGATCTGAACTTGTTGTTCCTAAATGAGGATCCTTGCTTATCTTGCTTTGAGGATCCTGCTAACCTCTCCTGGATCCTCTTGTCATCCTCTAGCCGAATGAACCTAAGTGCTCGGGTTCTTACCTCATCTAAGTTCCTGCATGGTGTCATAACAAGATCATCATAGAACGACGAATCCCTAAGCAATCCCATTTTAAAGGCCTCAACAGCCGTGGCTATATCTAAGTTGGGAATGTCTAAGGATTCTTTACTGAATTTGGTAATGTAATCCCTTAATGATTCATTATGACCCTGGGTTATCCTATATAGATCACTAGTTAATCGTTCAAATTTTCTACTACAAGAAAACTGATTATTAAACAGGTTAACTAGATTAGCAAATGAGGTAATAGAGTAGGGGGGAAGACTTAGCAGCCATTTGAGAGCTGATCCAGTAAGAGTGGATCCGAATCCCTTGCACAGGCATGCTTCCTTTAACCTTTCTGGGATTGGATTGATATCCATCCTCTCCCTGTATTGTGCTATGTGTTCTTAGGATCCGTCGAACCATCATACAGCTTCATTGTTGGCACATGGAACCTCTTGGGTATCTCAGCATCACAGATTGGTGGTGCAAAACGAGATATCTTGTGGCTCCCATCTGCAATCTCTGGGATAGGTTTGACCACTCCTGGAACACTTGATATCATCTCCTTTAGCTTTTGCAATTCTCTGGCCATGGCATGATTGATACCTGGATCCTGCATAAGACCATGGTTAGTAGTATAAGAATTATTAAAAGTGTTACCTCCCATTGGATTCAAATTAGGAAGAATGGATGTTAATCCATATTGTTGGGGCTCTGGAATGATCGAGGGACCAGTAGAAGCATTGGTCTGCATTGGAATAAAATCTCCCTGATGGACATCTGAACTTCCTGTTTGCAAACTCCTCAAGGATCCTGGCATCTGGAAGGATCCCTGAAACTGGGACGATCCTGGAACAAAGGAGGATCCTTGAACCTGGGATGATCCCGGAACAAAGGAGGATCCTTGAACCTGGGATGATCCTGGAATAAAGGAGGATCCTTGAACCTGAGATGATCCCGGAACAAAGGAGGATCCTTGAACCTGGGATGATCCTGGAACAAAGGAGGATCCTTGAACCTGGGATGATCCTAGAACAAAAGAGGATCCTTGAACCTGGGATGATCCTGGAACAAAGGAGGATCCTTGAACCTGGGATGATCCTGGAACAAAGGAGGATCTTTGAATCTGCTGCGCTCCTGAATATCCTCCTGAATTCGTGAGGGATCCCATATGCTGAGGATAGGATCCCGCTGGCTGGAAATAGGAACCCGATGCCTGGGTCACTGTTGTTGTTCCGTAGTGCACTCCTTTTGGTCCACCCACATATTGAACATCTGGAACCACTGATGGCTGAGAAGTAATCACCGGAGTGTCAAAATTCAAAGATCTGGGCATCAGTGGGGAATGATCCTCTGCCGTTTTCTTTTGTTTCTTAAGATCTCCGATTTCTTTGAGAATCCTTTCATTGGTCTTATCCTGTTGCTGTATATGATCCTTCATCTGCAAAATCAAAGTAAACATGTCACTAGTAGTGGGAGTGTAGGAAGCAGAAGAAGTTGGAGGTTTTGAGAAAATGGGAGTTGGTTTCTTCGCAGCATTCTCAGCATTCTTCTGGGATCCAGAAGGTGGTGGAGGCAAAGGGGGAACGCCTTGTGAAGAAGTGAATGAGGGCATCAAATTTGAAGTATTCTTCGCTGAGGAAGCCATTTGCTTGGTTGCAGTGAATTGAAATGAGCACAGAAATATGAATTTTTCTAAGAGTGAAGCACCAATTGCCCCACGGTGGGCGCCAAACTGTTTTGGTCAAAAAATCTGATGAGGATAATGCAACCAAACTCTCTGTTACAGGGTATGATGCTTAAAATGTAGAACAATGACAAGGATCACTTCAATGTAAATTGCACAAATTACACAAGGATTTATACGGGGAAAAAGCCCTTGATCAAGAGTTGATCTCCGGCACAAAAAACCCCGGGTGATGGAAACTACCGATCACCAAGCTCAAATAAATCAATAAATGTTTACAACTTCGGATAGTAACGAGCTAGGTACAAGGATCACTATGGTGAAATGTGTAAAAATGAGTGAAAACTAATAAGTGTTCGTCGAGAGCTTCAAGAGTGCGATTATATGAGAGTATGTGTAGCTGAAAATGGCTAAGTGTTCTAATTCTAGCTCGTCACCCCTTTAAAAATAGAAGTTAGCTACAATAACAAACTATCCGACTTTCGTGCCAAGCTCCCACGTTCTCCACAACGTCCATTTCCAGTCAAACGTGTGCGAAATACCCGTGGAATATTCCATAGTAACGTTGCCAAGACCAAGTCAAGCTTGTTACTCCTGCGAAGTAATACAAAACATAAACAAACAATCGTTAGTATGAGGATCCTTAAGGTGATCCATGATCCTGATCCTGAAGCTCTTCTAAGGATCACTATCTATCACAGAAGTAAGGATCATTAATTAGGATAACAAGTAAGGATCACTAATTGTTAGAAAATCCTCCCCTAACAAGAAGGATCACTGAGTAAGCTCATTTCTGATGATGATTACTAATATGTTTCTGTTTCTTTTGTACAGCTATCACATTCTCGCATATTATTCCTTCAGCTGCCACCAAGGGGAGACTTGCTGCTTTTAGAAAACTTGATCCTGCCACAAGATCATTCAAAACAAACACCCAGGATTCTCAAGAGGTATCCTCAGGTTCTGTCACTATGTCAAATAAGTATCCTGTACTTTTTATATTTAAATGTTTGAATAAATAGTTAAAAAGAGATAGGATAAGGATACTTATCTGTTTTGGGTGTGCAGGCGCTGGAAAATCATCAAGATCTGCCTCCAAATTCAGCGTCACTGAGCTTGACACTGTTCGATCCTCCAAGAAAAAATCTGTTGCTAGCCCTTCCATCGTCATCCCCAAGGCAACCGCTTCGAAGGGAAGAGGTGGAAAGAAAAGGAAGACTTTCGAAGCTGACAACCTACAAGGCCTGCCCCTGATCCGCCATAAATTCCTCAAGTACTTCAATGATGTAAGGATCACTGACTCAGCTTAGTTATCCTATCCACTTGAGGATCACTTAACTCTAATCTTTACATTGTCTTCTTTGTAGAAATTTGCTGAGATAGAGGACTACGTGGGGAATGTTGAAGAGCTTGAGGAGAAATACTCCGATCTCCAAAAGGTGGTGGTGCTCAAGGATCACAAGATTGCTTCCCTTAAAAAGGATCTCAACGATGCTAAAGCTCAGATAGTTGCAACCCAAATCAATGCTGACTATGAGAAGCACGAGATCACACAGGATGCTAAGGTCTCCGCCGCCATTTCCATGTACAAGACCAAGCTACAGATGGCTCAAGAAGCTCAGGATCCTGCCTTTGATAGGAGCAGCTGGGACGTGGAAGGCTGGAAGGCCAGGCTGACTGAGTTGGAGGATGAGGATGAGGCTGATGAGGTTCTGGCAATTGAAGCTAGTGGCAGTGGCAAGGATCATGCGAAGGATACTGGAGCTGGAGGGGATGATGATGCAGCGAAGGTGTAGGCTGCTTGAATGGGCAATGAAGGACATTTCTAGACGTAGCCGGAGCCCATTTTTTTTAGTTTGGTTATGGTTTTTGTTTTGATGATGTCTTGATGAACAATGGTTGGTCTGTACTTAAACAATAGTAATTAGGGTTGAGGATCATGGATGATCCTATGAACAATAGGTAGGATAATGGGTGGTGGATGGATCCTCTGTTTGGGGGATGAAGCCACTCGTTATCCTTCCGTCTTTAATTTCCTGCACTTGTTAGACCTATGAACAATGGACACCCTTTACCTACCCCAGCGGACGGGCCACGTATTGCTGGTAGATGCTCGGGGTAGGTAATTTTGACAACTTAGAAGGGTTTAATCTTTTGTGAATAAAATAACTTTAACTTTTTGGCTTATCATGTGTTGATATTTTACTTTCCAACTGTTGTGATGTTTATTTTGTTTAAACTTATAAAGTAGAGAAAAAATTTAAGAAATATCCCAAAAAGTTTAGGATATGATCAAAGATCACATAACCCATAATTGATAAGTTCTGAAAAGTAACATAGTTTAAGGATCATAAGTTCAATTGTCAAAGGATAAGGGTCAATCACATAAATGATAAAATCAAAATAGTTAAGGATCATACCTGAGAATCCAAGTTAGGATCCTAACCTTTAACATTTATAATCAGGATTACCAAAATACAAACCTTAGTTGAAAGTAAGGATCAAGAATCCTTGGTTATTTATCTTCACAAACCTGAAATAAGATATAACTTGGGACTAAGCCAATATAAAATGAAAGTTAGTAACTGGGGACAAGCCCAACAATTCTGGGGACAAGCCCAATATACTGGGGACAAGCCCAAAGGATAACTGGGGACAAGCCCAAAGGATAACTGGGGACAAGCCCAAAGGATCGTGTGTAAACTGGAGTACGGCCCTTAGTGGCGACTATCCAAACTTAGTGACATGAAAATGCCAAAACCTTAGCTAACGTGAAAACGTTAGAAACCTTAGGAACGGATGTATGGTACGTCTACCATTATACGTAGGATCCTGAATATAGCCAGTACAATGAAATTGTCAGCCCCTAAAGCGAGTACTGGTCCCATTGACATGAACTATACCAGGATCATCGTGCGCTACTGGCGAAGCTGGGGACAGGCCCAAACTGGGGACTAGCCCAAATGACTAGGGTCAAGCCCAAATAACTGGGGTCAAGCCCAAATAACTGGGGTCAAGCCCAAATAACTGGGGTCAAGCCCAAATCACTGGGGTCAAGCCCAAATAACTGGGGTAAAGCCCAAATAACTGGATACTTCTGTGGATACTCAATCTTTAGTTAAGGATACCTGAACCTTCAAAACTCAGAATCAAGTGAAAGGAGGATAAAGGATGCAGGGTCCTTATCCTTGTAAGAGAATAAAAGAATGAAATAGTTTGAGATTGGAATGTTACCAGAAAGAGGATCATCTGTCAGTAGGGATCCTTCAAGGATACTTGTCTGGTAAGGATCACGGATCATGATCACATGAAATATTTCTTCAAATGGACAGCATTCCAAGCTCTTGGTAGCAAATCACCTTCCATTGTTAGCAATCGATATGCCCCTTTTCCTGCTTCAGCTTCAATTAAATAGGGGCCCTCCTACTTTGGTGCTAGTTTTCCATCAGCAGGATTGGTGGTATTTTGAAATGCTTTCCTTAATACCATATCCCCAACTTGGAATTTCCTGATCCTGACATTTTTGTTGTAAGCTCCAGCCATCCTTTGTTGATAACTAGCCATCCTTATCCTTGCTAAATCCCTGATTTCTTCTATAGTATCCAAGTCTTGAATCAAGTTTTCAGCATTTCCTTCAGGATCACGAATGCTTGTTCTTGCAGTTGGAACCATCATCTCTGTAGGGATCACTGATTCTGCCCCAAACACCAAAGAAAATGGAGTTTGGCCAGTAGCATTCTTGGGAGTCGTCCTATCAGCCCAAAGTACATAAGGTAGTTCTTCTGCCCATTTTCCTTTCTTGGATCCAAGCTTTTTCTTCAAATTGTTGATGATGATCTTGTTGGATGATTCTGCCTGACCATTAGCTTGTGGGTGGACTGGTGTTGATGTTATCATCTTAATCCCCCAGCTGTCACAAAAGTTAGTGGTTCTATTCCCAATTAATTGGGATCCATTATCATAAATAATCTCAGAAGGGATACCAAATCTAGTAATAATGTTTCTTTTAATAAAGGATATAACTTCCTTTTCTCTGACTTGAGCAAAGGCTTCAGCCTCTATCCACTTAGAGAAGTAATCAGTCATAGCAAGCATGAATACTTTTCCACCAGGTACCTTAGGAAGCTTTCCAACTATATCCATTCCCCATCTCATGAATGGCCAGGAAGAGGATATAGGATGCAAGAGCTCTGCTGGTTGATGAAGGATATTACTATGCCTCTGACAAGGATCACACTTCTTGGCATACTCCACAGCATCCTTCTTCATAGTGGGCCAATAGTATCCTGTCCTCAAGATCCTTGAGAATAATGCCCTGCCCCCAGTGTGGTTTCCACAATCTCCTTCATGGAAATCCTTTAGGACTTCTTGGATTTCAGGATCCTCAATGCATCTAAGATATGGTCCTGCAAGAGATCGTTTATACAACATATTATTTAATATTGTAAATTGAGATACCTTAGTTTTGAAAGCCCTTGGGTTTTCTCCTGTAGGAATTTCTCCATGTTGTATGTATCTCATGATTGGGAGGATCCATGACCCTGAATGAGATTGAGTATCATCACTAGGGATGATTGCAGAATCTTCACCTATCTCCATAGCTGCATGATCCTCGATAGCAGGGGTCAGGATATGGATAATAGGGATCTTGATATCCTCAGGAATCTTCAAAGATGATCCTAGATTGGCTAATGCATCAGCTTCTGCATTCTCTTCCCTTGGTACCTGTGTCAAACTAAAGGATACAAAAGAGAGTGCCAATTCTTTGACTATCTCCAAATATTTGATTAGCTTTTCACCTTTAACAGCATAGGATCCATTAAAGTGATTAGTGATCAGTAAGGAATCTACATGTACCTCAAGATACCTGATCCTCATATGCTTAGCAATTTGCAAACCAGCTATCAAGGCTTCATACTCAGCCTCATTATTGGTAGTTTGAAATTCACAAGCTATGGAGTGGGGTATTATTTCCCCCTGTGGCGATTTTAGTAGTATTCCAAGCCCTGTTCCTTTCACATTAGAGGCTCCATCAGTGAAGAGTATCCAAGGATCCTTAGTCTCTTCAAGTTGTTGGACTTCTAACTCAGCTTCCTTTTGCAAATCACTACTAAAATCTGCCACAAAGTCAGCTAAGGCTTGGGATTTGATGGCAGACCTTGGTTCATATCTTATATCGTATGCACTAAGCTTCACTGCCCATTTAGCCATCCTCCCTGACATTTCAGGTTTCCTGAGAACACTCTTAATTGGAAAATTAGTCTTAACAACAATGGCATGAGTTTCAAAATAATGTCTCAATTTAGTAGATGCCATAATTAATGCAAGGATAAGTTTTTCTAAGTGTGAATACCTGGATTCAGCATCAAGTAAACTCTTACTTACATAGTAAACAGGATGTTGTGTACCTTGGTGATCCTTAACAAGGACCGCACTTACTGCTTTTGAGGATACCGCCAGGTATAAGGATAACACATCTCCCTTTTCTGGTTTCATCAAGGCTGGGGCTGAGGATAGGTAATCCTTAAGAGCTTTAAGGGCACTTTCATGCTTCTCAGTCCATTCAAATTTCCTATTCTTCCTCAGGATGTCATAGAATTCCTTGCACTTTTCTGAGGATTTGGATATGAATCTGTTCAAGGCTGCGATCCTACCCGTCAATCTCTGTACATCCTTAGCATTAGCAGGAGATTTGATATTCACAATAGCCTTGATTTGCTCTGGACTTGCTTCAATGCCCCTCTTTGTCACCATATAGCCTAAGAATTTACCTACCTTAACACCAAAATGACACTTGGAAGGATTAAGTTTCATGTTATATTTATCAAGGATATTGAATGCTTCCTCCAAGTCTTTAAGGTGATCCTCAGCTTTCTTGGACTTAACCACCATGTCGTCTATATAGACTTGGAAGGGCCATGTTGAATGCTTCCTCCAAGTCTTTAAGGTGATCCTCAGCTTCCTGGATCGAACATCATCAAGATCGGCCGTGTTGAATTGGGAGGCAGGCTTGGAAGATTTTCCGGCACCTACACATTTAAAGCAAGATAAGTATCCTTATCCTATTTCAATTTAACTATTTATTTTAATATTCAACTATACAAAAAGCAGGATACTTACTTGACATGGTGATGGAACCTGAGGATACTTCTTGTGAGTCTTGGGTGTCTATCTTGAATGACCTTATTTCAGGATCAAGCCTCCGAAAAGCAGCAAGCCTTTCCTTGGTTGTGGGTGTTGTGATGAGGTGCAAAACAGATATAGCTGCATAACACAAAACAAAAGGGGGGTTAGTGATCCTATCACAAGAGCAAGATTACCTGATGATCCTTCTCAGGATCCTCTGTCCTACCATTGGTAGACCACTTCCTTGATATCGGTGGGATCCAAACGTCGTGAGATCATACATCTCTGTCAGTTCTGACATTCCTAAATCAATCCCTTCCTGCTCTATGATCCTCTCCAGGGTATACAAGACCCTCCAAATCATCGGCATAGCTTGGATGTAAGAGATGCCGGTAAGGGAAAAGAAGGATTGGGTAAAGTCTGGAAAAGGATAGGTGTATCCTATGGTGAATGGGGTAACTGGAAAGGCAACCCATGTTTCAGAAACATAGTCGCTCAGAATAGTGGGATCGAAGGGTTTGAAAAAGGCGTTCGCCGGAAAGCAGTGACGGATCTTATCTACTTGAGGATCGGTAAAGCAACACCTTTCATTCACTGAGTCCTTGATGATCCCTTGACTCTTCAAGGGGCTATCCTTCTGGGGATCCTTGGTGGGGGAAGACCGGAGCATCATTCTTAACGTGATGTTGGTAAAGAAAGAAAAACAGAGTAAGAGAAGGAGAAATAAGAGAAGAGATACCTGATTGATCTTCGACTGAGAATTTAAAGGGAGTTTCCTTCGGATTTAAATGCATATTGATCCTATCTCTAACTCCTATTTATAATGATGATTTGCAGGATTGTCACTTCAATGACGTCAGGTTTGCAACGGCTAGTCCGTCTCCAACGGCTAGTTATCCGTTAGTTTATTGCGGATAAGATCGAAAAAATATAACTCGTTTGTTTACGATATTACTCCTTATATTTTGGGGGCAATTGTTAGGGGAGGATTTCTTAATGACCTGTGATCCTCAATTATTATCCTATTTGGTGATCCTTACTTCAGTATCAGTTAGTGATCCTCAGAAGTGCTACAGGATCAGGATCATGGATCATCCTAAGGATCCTTATACTAATGATTGTTCACTTTGAATTCGGTATTGTTTTGCAGGAGTACCAGCTTGGACTTAGTCTTGGTAACGTTCCTGGAGAATATTCCGCATCTATGCCGCACATGCTTAACCATGGTGAACGTTATGGAGGTCGTGGGGAGAAAGCATGAATTGCGGATAGTTTGTTATTTAGATTTTTTACTAGATTTAAAAGGGGAAGCGAGCTAATTAGACAACACTTTTGGCTATTTTTGGCTACACACACTCTTACAACCGCTCACAACAGCTCTCGTTCATTCACTTAGCAATTTCGTACACTTTTTACACATTACACTATAGTGATCCTTGTATTTAGCTCGCTATCATCCGAAGTTGTAACACATTACTTGTTTAATTTGAGTTGGTGATCGGTAGTATCCATCACCCGGGGTTTTTTATGCCGGAGATCAACTCTTGATCAAGGGCTTTTTCCCCGTATAAACCTTGTGTCACTCGTTATTTATATTTCATAGTGATCCTCATTGTTATTTACCAATTCAAGCATCATACCCCGTAACAGAGAGTTTGGTTACATTATCCTCGTCTGATTTTTTGACCAAAACAAATCCCACAAGTACTAAGGATCTTGGGATGATATCAGATTCCGGGATATTCATCTTCTTGAGAACATCAAGCTGAATGATGTTCACAGAGCTTCCTCCATCTATAAGGATCCTGCGAACAAAGTGGTTAGAAATAAACAATGTAATTACAAGACCGTCATGATGAGGATCCTGGATGTCAACACGATCATCCTCATCAAAAGTAATGACTTTATCCTGGGTGACAACAGAGGTCCAGACAGGTCTGTCTCCGTTGTCCATCTTGGTTTCCTTAGCATGTCTTTTTGCTGCCGAAAAGGATGTACCACAGATGTCTGATCCACCGGATATGAAATTTATGACTTGTGCATCTGCTGAAGGAGCAGGAGCCCTTTCCGGGATCCTTTCAGGATCCTGAACCCTTGACTTCTTTCGTCCCAAAAGATCTTTCAAATGCCCCTTGCTCAACAAGTAACCAATTTCCTTTCTAACTGTAATGCACTCTTCAGTGAGATGCCCGAAATCCTCATGATATGCACACCACTTGGACTTGTCCATTGTAGCAGCGGGTTTATCGCTTTTCCTTGGCCACCTAGCTTTCTCACCTAGATTCTGCATTGCAAGGATTAGTTCGTTGTTATCAACAGAAAAACAATATTCAGAAATAGGAGGATAATCCTCATCATCCTCTTCTTGTTCCACTGCATGCACATTCTAGTTGTCAGATTTGTGATAGGACTTGGATTTGTTGTTCCTGAAGTAGGATCCTTGCTTATCCTGTTTTGAGGATCCTGTCAATCTGTCCTGGATCCTTTTGTCATACTCTAGGCGGATGAACCTAAGGGTCCTAGTCCTTACTTCATCAAGATTCCTGCAAGGTGTCATAACAAGATCATCATAGAATAATGAATCCCTAAGTAATCCCATTTTAAAGGCTTCTACAGCCGTAGCAATATCCAGGTTAGGAATATCTAAGGATTCTTTGCTAAATTTAGTGATGTAATCTCTAAGTGATTCATTCTGACCTTGTGTTACCCTATACAGGTCACTAGTTAACCGTTCAAACTTTCTACTACAAGAGAATTGACTATTAAACAAGTTAACTAAATTAGCAAATGAAGTAACAGAATAAGGGGGAAGACTTAGCAGCCATTTAAGAGCAGATCCTGTAAGTGTGGATCCAAATCCCTTGCATAGACATGCTTCTTTCAACCTTTCAGGAATTCAATTGATCTCCATCCTCTCCCTGTACTGAGCCACATGCTCTTCTGGATCCGTTGAACCATCATACAGCTTCATTGATGGTATCTGAAACCTGTATCCTGCATAAAGCCATGGTTAGTGTTATATGAATTATTAAAAATGTTACCTCCCGGAGGGTTCATGTTTGGAATCGCGGATGTGAATCCATATTGACGAGACTCTGGCATGGTTGAAGGACCAGAGGGAGCAATGGTCTGCATTGGTATGAAGTCTCCTTGATGAACGTCCGAGTTCTGAGGCTGCATACTTCTCAAGAGTCCTTGATCCTGAAGGACGTTGGATCCTTGGAGTTGAGATGATCCTTGAACCTGAGAGGATCCTGGAACCAGAGAGGATCCTGGGACCAGAGAGGATCCTGGGGCCAGAGAGGATCCTGGGGCCAGAGAGGATCCTGGGACCAGAGAGGATCCTGGGGCCAGAGAGGATCCTGGGACCAGAGAGGATCCTGGGGCCAGAGTGGATCCTGGGGCAAGGGAGGATCCTTGTACCTGGGAGGATCCTTGGACCTGGGAGGATCCTTGTACTGCATTCCCAAATATCCTCCTGACGTGAAGTATCCCTGATGCTGAGAGAAGGATCCTGATGGTTGAGAAGAGGATCCCTGAGGCTGGAAGTAAGAGCCAAATGCCTGACTCATAGTTGCTGTTCCATAACGCCTTCCTGGTAATTCACCCAAGTATTGCACGTCCGGAACTGCTGAGTGTTGAGAAGTTATGACCGGAGTGTCGAAGTTCAGCGACCTTGGCATCAGAGGGGAGTGATCCTCCACTGATTTCTTCTGTTTCTTGATTTCATCGATCTCCAGGAGGATCCTTTCGTTGGTTTTATCCTGCTCTTGTGCATGATTCCTCATCTGCAAAATCAGAGCATAAAGATCATTAGTAGTTGGATTAGTTGAAACAGAAGAAGTTGGTGGTTTTTGAAAAATGGGTGTTTGTTTCTTCGCAGCATTCTCAGCATTCTTCTGGGATCCAGAAGGTGGTGGAGGCAAAGGAGGAACGCCTTGTGAAGAACTGAATAAGGGCATCAAACTTGAAGCGTTCTTTGCTGAAGAAGCCATCTGTTTGGTTGTAGCGAACCGAAATGACCACGAAAATATGAATCTTTCTAGGAATGAAGCACCAATTGCCCCACGGTGGGCGCCAAACTGTTTTGGTCAAAAATCAAGCAATGACAGTGTAACCAAACTTTCTGTTGTGGGATATGATGCTTGAATTGATGAACAACAATAAGGATCACTCTGAAACGTAATGAACAAGTGACACGAAGATTTATACGAGGAAAAAGCCCTTGATCAATGAATGATCTCCGGCATAAAAAACCTCGGGTGATGGAAACTACCGATCACCAACTCAAAATTAAACAAGAAATGTGTTACAACTTTGGATGATAGCGAGATAAGTACAAGGATCACTATAGTGTATTGTGTATGAAAATGTGCAATCGCCAAGTGAGTTAACGAGAGCTGGTGAGAGCAGTTGTACGAGTGCATGTATAGACAAAAATAGCCAAGTGTTTTCTAATTAGCTCGCTACCCCTTAAAAATGGAAAATATCTACACTAACTAACAATCCGCAAATGGTGCAAGTCTTCCACGACTCCATAACGTCCATTTTCAGCCAAGCACGTGCGGAATACTTCAAGGAATATACTCCAGGAATATCGCCAAGACCAAGTCCAAATTGATACTCCTGCAAAACAATTTCGAATTCAAAGTAGACAATTGTTAGTACAAGGATCCTTATAGTGATCCATGATCCTGATCCTGAAGCACTTCTGAGGATCACCAGTTCATACAGAAGTAAGGATCACTAAGCCCAACGGCAATTAAGGATCACTGATTACTTAGAAATCCACCCCTAACACTTATCACATGAAATATTTCTTTAAATGGACAGCATTCCAAGCTCTTGGTAGCAAATCACCTTCCATTGTTAGCAATCGATATGCCCCCTTTCCTGCTTCAGCTTCAATCAAATAAGGGCCTTCCCATTTTGGTGCCAACTTTCCATCAGTAGGATTGGTGGTATTCTGAAATGCTTTCCTTAATACCATATCACCAACTTGGAATTTCCTGATCCTGACAATTTTGTTGTAGGCTCCAGCCATCCTTTGTTGATAACTAGCCATCCTTATCCTTGCCAAATCCCTGATTTCTTCTATAGTATCCAAGTCTTGAACCAAGTTTTCAGCATTTTCTTCAGGATCACGAATGCTTGTTCTTGCAGTTGGAACCACCATCTCTGTAGGGATCACAGATTCTGCCCCAAATACCAAAGAAAATGGAATTTGGCCAGTAGCATTCTTGTGAGTTGTCCTATCGGCCCAAAGCACATAAGGTAGTTCTTCTGCCCATTTTCCTTTCTTGGATCCAAGCTCTTCTTCAAATTGTTGATGATGATCTTGTTGGATGATTCTGCCTGACCATTAGCTTGTGGGTGGACTGGTGTTGATGTTATCATCTTAATCCCCCAGCTGTCACAAAAGTTAGTAGTTCTATTCCCAATAAATTGGGATCCATTATCACAAACAATTTCATAAGGGATACCAAATCTAGTAATAATGTTTCTTTTAATAAAGGATATAACTTCCTTTTCTCTGACTTGAGCAAAGGCTTCAGCCTCTATCCACTTGGAGAAGTAATCAGTCATAGCAAGCATGAATACTTTTCCACCAGGTGCTTTAGGAAGCTTACCCACTATATCCATTCCCCATCTCATAAATGGGAAAGAAGAGGATATAGGATGCAAAAGTTCTGCTAGTTGGTGAAGGATATTACTGTGTCTCTGACAAGGATCGCACTTCTTGGCATACTCCACAGCATCCTTCTTCATAGTGGGCCAATAATATCCTGTCCTCAGGATCCTTGAGAATAATGCCCTGCCCCCAGTGTGGTTTCCACAATCTCCTTCATGGAAATCCTTTAGGACTTCTTGGATTTCAGGATCCTCAATGCATCTTAGATATGGTCCTGCAAGAGATCGTTTATACAACATATTATTCAATATTGTAAATTGAGATACCTTAATTTTGAAAGCCCTAGGGTTTTCTCCTGTAGGAATCTCTCCATGTTGTATGTATCTCATGATTGGGAGGATCCATGATCCTGAATAAGATTGAGTATCATCACTAGGGATGATTGCAGAATCTTCTCCTATCTCCATAGCTACATGATCCTCGATAGCAGGGGTCAGGATATGGATAATAGGGATCCTTATATCCTCCAGGATCTTCAAGGATGATCCTAGATTGGCTAATGCATCAGCCTCTGCATTCTCTTCCCTTGGTACCTGTGTCAAACTAAAGGAAACAAAAGAGAGTGCCAATTCTTTGACTATCTCTAAATATTTGATTAGCTTTTCACCTTTAACAGCATAGGATCCATTAAAGTGATTAGTGATTAATAATGAATCTACATGTACCTCAAGATACCTGATCCTCATATGCTTAGCAATTTGCAAACCAGCTATCAAGGCTTCATACTCAGCCTCATTGTTGGTAGTTTGAAATTCACAAGCTATGGAGTGGGGTATTATGTCCCCCTGTGGCGATTTTAGTAGTATTCCCAGCCCTGTTCCTTTTACATTGGAGGCTCCATCAGTGAATAGTATCCAATGATCCTTAGTTTCTTCAAGCTGTTGGACTTCTAACTCAGCCTCATTTTGCAAATCACTACTAAAATCTGCCACAAAGTCAGCTAAGGCTTGGGATTTGATGGCAGTCCTTGGTTCATATCTTATATTATATGCACTAAGCTTCACTGCCCACTTAGCCATCCTTCCTGACATTTCAGGTTTCCTTAGAACATTCTTAATTGGAAAATTAGTCTTAACAATAATGGCATGAGTCTTAAAATAATGTCTAAATTTAGTAGATGCCATTATTAATGCAAGGATAAGTTTCTCTAAGTGTGAATACCTGGATTCAGCATCAAGTAAACTTTTACTTACATAATAAACAGGATGTTGTGTACCTTGGTGATCCTTAACAAGGACTGCACTTACTGCTTTTGAGGATACTGCTAAGTATAAGGATAATATATCCCCTTTTTCTGGTTTCATCAGGGCCGGGGCTGAGGATAGGTAATCCTTAAGAGCTTTGAGGGCACTTTCATGCTTCTCAGTCCATTCAAATTTCTTGTTTTTCCTCAGGATGTCATAGAATTCCTTGCACTTTTCTAAGGATTTGGATATGAACCTGTTCAAGGTTGCGATCCTGCCTGTCAATCTTTGCACATCCTTAGCATTGGCATAAGATTTGATATTCACAATAGCCTTGATTTGCTCTAGACTTGCTTCAATGCCCCTCTTTGTCACCATATATCCTAAGAATTTACCTGCCTTAACACCAAAATGACACTTGGAAGGATTTAGTTTCATATTAAATTTATCAAGGATATTGAATGCTTCCTCCAAGTCTTTAAGGTGATCCTCAGCTTTCTTGGACTTAACCACCATGTCATCAATATAGACTTCCATAGTGTGTCCAATTTGTTCCTTGAACATCATATTGACTAGCCTTTGATAAGTAGCACCTGCATTCCTTAGTCCAAATGGCATAGCAATATAACAATATATACCAGTTGGGGTCATAAAGGCTGTATCCTCTTGATCAGATGGTTCCATCTGAATTTGTTGAAATCCAGATGAAGCATCCATAAAAGTCAACAACTCATGACCCGCGGTAGCATCCACCATGGAGTCAATGTGGGGTAATGGGAAAGGATCCTTGGGACATGCCTTGTTTAAATCAGTAAAATCGACACATACCCTCCACTTTCCATTTTTCTTTTGAACAACAACCACATTGGCTAACCATCTTGGATACTTAACCTCTCTTATCATACCTGGCCGAAGTAGTTTATCTACCTCTTCCTGGATAATAGCATTCCTTTCAGGTGCAAACTTCCTCCTCTTTTGATGAATTGGCTTGAATGACCTGTCAATGCCAAGTTTATGAGTAATTATATCTTTAGATATACCTGTCATATCCTGATGTTTCCAGGCAAAGGTAGTTTTTCTTCTTTTAAGGAAGGATATTAGCTCTTGTTCAATGTCGCTAAGGATCCCTGATCCTATGAAGATCTTGGATTCAGGATTATCAGGATCCATGAGGATTTCTTTCAAATCCTGTTCTCTTGCCTCCAAGATATCTCTTGAAGGATACTTTAATTGCTATTGCTCCCTTGGTCTTGAGGATGGCTTCATTGATGATGTATAACAATTCTTAGCCTCTTGTTGATCACTCTCAATTTTCACCACTCCCCATGGACTTGGAAGCTTTACACACTGATGATAGGTAGATGGGACTGCCTTCATGTCATGTATCCATGGCCTGCCAAGGATAACATTACAACAAGATAAGCAATCTATAACACAAAATTTTTGATAAGAATGGAGTCCTTCAATATAAATAGGGAGTTTGATGTCCCCCAATGTGTTTTTGGTTTCCCCACTAAATCCCACAAGGACTGAGGATCTTGGGACAATATCAGACTCCGGGATATTCATTTTCTTGAGGACATCAAGCTGAATGATGTTTACAGAGCTTCCTCCATCGATTAGGATCCCGCGAACAAAGTGGTTAGAAATAAACAATGTAATTACAAGACCATCATGATGAGGATCCTAGAAATCAACACAATCATCCTCATCAAACGTTATGATCTTATCCTTGGTAACGGTGGAGGCCCGGATGGGTCTGTCCCCATTATCCATCTTGGTTTCCTTAGCATGTCTCTTGGCTGCTGAAAAGGAATTACCACAAATGTCTGATCCACCGGATATGAAGTTTATAACTTGTGCATCTGCTGGAGGAGCAGGAGCCCTTTCCGGGATCCTTTCAGGATCCTGGATCCTTGACTTCTTCCGTCCCAAAAGTTCCTTCAAATGCCCCTTGCTCGACAAGTAACCAATTTCCTTTCTTAGTGCAATACACTCTTCAGTGAGATGCCCGAAATCCTCATGATATGCACACCACTTGGACTTATCCTTTGTAGCAGCTGGTTTATCACTTTTTCTCGGCCATCTAGCTTTCTCACCTAGATTCTGCATTGCAAGGATTAGTTCATTGTTATCAACAGAAAAACAGTATTCAGAAATAGGAGGATAATCCTCATCATCCTCTTCTTGTTCCACCGCATGCACGTTCTGGTTATCAGACTTATTGTAGGACTTGGATTTGTTGTTCCTGAAGTAGGATCCTTGTTTCTCCTATTTTGAGGATCCTGTCAATCTATCCTGGATCCTTTTGTCATCCTCTAGGCTGATGAACCTAAGGGCCCTGGTTCTTACTTCATCATGATTCCTTCAAGGTGTCATAACAAGATCATCATAGAATAATGAATCCCTAAGCAATCCCATTTTAAAGGCTTCTACAGCCGTAGCAATATCCAAATTAGGAATATCTAAGGATTCTTTACTAAACTTAGTGATATAATCTCTAAGTGATTCATTTTGACCTTGTGTTACCCTATATAGATCACTAGTTAATCGTTCAAATTTTCTACTACAAGATAATTGACTATTAAACAAATTAACTAGATTAGCAAATGAAGTAATAGAGTAAGGGGGAAGACTTAGCAGCCATTTAAGAGCAGATCCTGTGAGTGTGGATCCAAATCCCTTACATAGACATGCTTCCTTTAACCTCTCAAGAATTGGATTGATCTCCATCCTCTCCCTATACTGAGCTACATGCTCTTCTGGATCTGTTGAACCATCATATAGCTTCATAGATGGTATCTGGAACCTTTTGGGTATCTCAGCATCACATAAGGGTGGTGCAAAACGAGATATCCTATGGCTACCATCTGCAATTTCAGGAATGGGTTTAACCACTCCTGGTACACTGGATATCATATCCATAAGTTTTTGTAACTCCCTAGCCATAGCTTGATTGATACATGTATCCTGCATTGAGCCATGGTTAGTGTTATATAAATTATTAAAAGTGTTACCTCCTGGAGGATTCATGTTTGGAATTGCGGATGTGAATCCATATTGACGGGATTTTGGTATGATCGAAGGACCAGATGAAGCGATGGTCTGCATTGGTATGAAGTCTCCTTGATGAACATCGGTGCTCGGAGGTTGCATACTTCTTAAGAATCCCTGATCCTGAAAGATGTTGGATTCTTGAAGCTGAGATGATCCTTGAACCTGAAAGGATCCTTGAATCATAGAGGATCCTAGAAACTGGGAGGATCCTGGAATCATAGAGGATCTTTGAAGCTGGAAGGATCCTTGAGCCATGGAGGATCCTTGACCCTGGGAGGATCCTGGAGCCGTAGATGATCCTTGACCCTGGGAGGATCCTTGAACTGCATGCATTCCCAAATATCCTCCTGACGTGAAGTATCCTTGATGCTGAAAAAAGGATCCCGATGGTTGAGAGGAGGATCCTTGAGGCTGGAAGTGAGAGCCAAATGCCTGACTCATAGTTGTTGTTCCATAACGCCTTTCTGATGGACCACTTTGATACTGGATGCCCGGATCTGCCAATTGTAAGGTAGTTACAACCGGAGTGTCAAAATTCAAGGACCTTGGCATCAGAGGAGAGTGATCCTCCACTGATTTCTTCTGTTTCTTGATATCACCAATCTCCTGGTGGATCCTTTCATTGGTTTTGTCCTGCTCTTGCATGCGATCTCTCATCTGCAAAATCAGAGTAAAAAGGTCATTAGTGGTAGGATTAGAGGAAACAGAATAAGTTGGTGGTTTTGTGAAAATGGGGGTTTGTCTCTTCGCGGCATTCTCAGCATTCTTCTGGGATCCAGAAGGTGGTGGAGGCAAAGATGGAACGCCTTGTGAAGAACTAATTGCCGACATAGAACTTGATGTATTCTTTGTTGAGGAAGCCATCTGCTTGGTTGTAATGAACCGAAATGACCACAAAAGTATGAATCTTCTTAGGAATGAAGCACCAATTGCCCCACGGTGGGCGCCAAACTGTTTTGGTCAAAAATCAAGTAATGATAATGCAACCAAACTTTCTGTTGTGAGGTATGATGCTTGAATCAATGAACAACACTAAGGATCACTCAGAAATGAAATGAATAAGTGGCACAAAGATTTATACGAGGAAAAAGCCCTTGATCAATGAATGATCTCCGGCATAAAAAACCTCGGGTGATGGAAACTACCGATCACCAACTCAGATTAAACAAGAAATGTATTACAACTTCGGATGATAGCGAGCTAATTACAAGGATCACTATAGTGTAATGTGCAAAAAAATGTGTCATCGCCAAGTGAATTGTCAAGAGCTGGTGAGAGCAGTTGCGAGTGTGTGTATTAAGCTAAAAATAGCCAAGTGTTTTCTATTTAGCTCGCTATCCCCTTTAAAAATGGAAAATATCTAAGCTAACAAACATTCCGCATTTGGTGCAAGTCCTCCACGACCTCCATAACGTCCATTTCAGCCATGCACGTGCGGAATAAATATGGAATATGCTCCAGGAATATCACCAAGACCAAGTCCAAGCTCGTACTCCTGCAAAACAACATCATATTCAAAGCAGACAATCGTTAGTATAAGGATCCTTACGATGATCCATGATCCTGATCCTGCAATACTTCTGAGGATCACTAATTCAAACAGAAGTGAGGATCACTAAACCCAACAGTAATTGAGGATCACTGATTATTGGAAAATCCTCCCCTAACAGTTCCCATTGCTTTTTAGAAACTTGTCCAAAAATGAGAAGTAAAACGGCAATCTCTATCAGAAACAATAGATAAAGGAATTCCATGTAATGAAACTATTTCATTTACATATAACTTGGCTAACTGTTCCATACTAAAAGTTTCCTTCATCGGTAGGAAATGAGCAGATTTGGTTAATCTGTCTACAATCACCCAGATTGTATCATTACCTCTTCGTGTCTTGGGTAATTTGGTAATAAGTCCATTGTTATCAATTAACATTTACATATTGGCATTTCTAATTGCTGCAATAACCCTGAGGGTTTCTGATGTTCAGCTTTAACCTGGGAATAGGTTAGACATTTAGCAACGTAGTTTGCTATATCCTTTTTCATTCCTATCCACCAGAAATTCTTTCTTAAGTCTTGTTACATCTTATCACTACCGGGATGTATCGTATATTTAGACTTATGGGCTTCTTCTAATATTTGGTTTCTTAGGTTTCCTTGTTTAGGTATCCAGATTCTGTTCTTATGGAATCTCCAAATTCCATCTGATCCTTGATCTAATTCCTTAATCATACCTTTTAATCCTTCAGGATCATCCTTGATTGCTGTTTTCCAGTACCTCTCTAATTTACTCATTTAAATCTATCTGCGGATTCAATCTGAGAGAGCGTACTTGTTTTGTCTTTTTATGATACTTTTAACTTAAAGCATCAGTTACTACATTAGCCTTTTCTTGATGATACTGGATATCACACTCATAATCACTAAGTATTTCCATCCAATGTCTTTGTCTCATATTTAATTCCTTTTGCCCAAAAATATATCTTAAACTCTTATGATCTGTGAAGACAATAAACTTACTACCATAAAGATAGTGTCTTCAAATATTAAGGGCAAAAATTATGGCTCCTAACTCTAGGTCATGGGTTGTGTAATTCTCTTCATGTCTCTTAAGTTGTCTAGAAGCATAAGCTATAACCTTTTGACGTTGCATCAGCACACATCCGTATCCTAACTTAGATGCGTCACAATAGACTATAAAGTCTTCATTTCCTTCTGGTAACGCGAGTATCGGTGCATTGGTTAACCTTTGTTTTAAAATCCTAAAGGCTTCCTCTTATTTTGGTCCCCATTCAAACTTAACTGATTTGCAGGTCAGTTTGGTTAATAGAATGGCTATCCTAGAGAAATCTTGAATAAACCGTCTATAATAACCTGCCAGTCCAAGAAAACTCCTTACTTCTGTTGGTGATTCAGGGACTTTCCATTAGGTAATCGCCTCAATCTTTGTGGGATCCACATGAATTCCTTCATAATTAACCAGATGTCAAGGAATTTCACTTCTTGTAACCAAAATTCACATTTTGAGAATTTAGCATACAACTTTTCCTTTCTCAATAATGTCAGAAGTGTATGCAAATGCTCTGCATGATCCTCTTTACTCTTAGAGTAAATTAGAATAGCATCTATAAAGACAATTATGAATTTATCCAGGTATGGATTACATATCATGTTTATCATGTCCATAAATGCGGCTAGGGCATTGGTTAAACCAAACGACATGACTGTAAATTCATAATGATCGTACCTTGTTCTGAAAGTAGTTTTAGGAATGTCCTATTCCTGTACTTTCAATTGATGATATCCTGAGCGTAAATCGATCTTAGAAAAGAATCGAGCTCCTTGAAGTTGATCGAACAGGTCATCGATTCTCGGTAGTGGGTAGCGATTTTTAATCGTAACCTTGTTCAATTCCCGGTAATCAATGCACATACGCATTGAACCGTCTTTCTTCTTGATAAACAACACCGGTGCTCCCCACGGTGATGAACTAGGTTGTATAAAACCCCTTTCAAGCAGTTCGTCCAACTGTTTCTTCAGTTCCTGCATTTCTGTTGGTTGTAGGATCGTGTACGGACCCGAAACGAGTCAATCAGAGGCGTTCTACACAATATGAAAGGCGGAAATAGACATATTGTGTGTGATTCAGCAAGATATTCACTTAAACTGTCTTATATATTGATCTGGAAACGATTTACACCACGAAGACACTTCGACAGAGCTTCGCCGTCGGAAACAACCTTCCTAATTCCGTTTCAAATGAAACGGACCAACCTCTATTTATAGACTCACCTAATTCCGTTTGAACATGACTCAAGCGAGAATACATTGAAGCGAAATTAACATACAAACGGAATTACTAACTAATTCCGCACGGCATTACTTGATGTTCATTAGAAGCGGAATTACTCCTTTCATGCGGAATTAGCTTTATGTCATTTTTCTCTAACTTTGTGCCCTGAGCAATGCAAGACTCGATACAAGACGAAGTCAACAGACGCATGCACCAACAGACTCCCCCTCGAATGTTGACGAGTCTTAAGTGTCGAGTTTTCAACGTTTTCAGTCTTTATCAGTCTGATTACTCTCTTTGAAATATCTTGACAGTGTAAAGCTTCTTCAATCTTCTCTCTTCTCTTTTGTCACCTCCAACAGATTCCCCTTGAACAAATAATCTACCCTCGGATGTTGTTCTCACTCTGGCTTTCACAGGATCAGGATCATTACCTGGCTTTATATTCAAACTCAGAATCCAGACTATCCTGCACATCCTCTACCTCACAATAAATTTCACAATTTTTTAAAAATTTGACAAATTTATATACTACTTGCAGGTATCTTTCCAGAATGATTTAACACTTTAACAATTTCAGATGACCACTCGTAAACAAATGTTCAAAATCTTTTCTCAAATAAACTCCCCCTCACTAAATGCTCATCATGTTTAGCACTCGGAATTTTGAAAATCAGCTCTCTAACATCAGTTGTCGAAAATCTTTTTGAATTTTTCAAAATTTATGCTAAAACACACTAAAATCTTTTTGTATTTTTGAATAATATAAGAATGCAGTAAAGAAATATTTACAGACACTATTTTTGTGAGTTTGTGTAAGAGGATCATATCAGTTTTTGACATGTAACAAGTACCGTTGAGCTTAGTTACACATTAAGAATTAAACAGTTCACTTAGATTGCCGATATACTGATCCACTTAAATTTTCACACAAATTTCAACATATTCAGGATATGAATTAGGTGTATTAAGAACTTAAACTCATTCATGTGTCCCACCTCTTGAATATACTCTCGTATCCAGATCCCAATATTCAGTCTTACAGGTGAGTATACCACAGATGATATCTGTAAGGGGTTAAATGCAAAGACCCGTGAGAACTCAGGTCAGAACTTCCGTTCAGCAGAGAGATGACGGCTTCGACTTTTGGTGGGTCCCCTTTAGAGGATCTTTTTTACAACAGCACATGATTAGCTTGTTTCAATGTTTCATCATTTTTATGCTGAGGGCAGGCTTTTATTTCAAGCAGGCGTAAAGTATTCTCCGGGGACTAGGCCATTGCTTCCGCAAAATCAGAAGTCCCGGGATAATACCCCAGATATCACTGAGTATAAAGACCTAGTATCTCAGAAAGAGGGATCCTTCAAACGAAATTTCAGGGGTTACCTATATATCTAAGTAGTGTTCCCCACGAAATAAGCAAGTTTGAATTTAAGTTTATATCCCGAAAAAGTTTACTAAATGTGTAAAAACCTATCGGCATATCATCAGTGAGACCGTTTAACGCTATTTAAACATTACATTTCTTTAGCATATTGTAACTGTCCACTGATGTACTATCATTTCCTCTTTTCTAACACCAAAACTCATTTTGTATTTTATCATGTTTTTTACATTTTCAAATTTTCTAATGTTTTTGGATTTTCTGAAAATTCTTACTCCCCCTAAAATTCAAACACATTTAAAGAAATTTGAAAACAAACTGTACAAGTAAAGTGACAACTGATATCAAATCACTTCAAATCGCCATCCACTTGGCATAAACAATCAGAACTCCCCCTTACAACAAACTATTTTCTCATTATGATTTCAAAACACTTAAGTTTGTTTTAACCAAAATGATTTTTCCAGAAAATAAGTTTTGTTGATTTTATCACTTGAAGGTTAGGGATTCATCACATTGTTTTTCTCAATATCACTTGAAAAATTTAACAATTTTAGATTTTTCCAACAATATCACTTGTAGAAAATCAAGTACAACTTAATGTCCCCGATTTACCACTTGTAAGTCGAAATCACTTTAGTGAATTTCTCAAGAAAAATGCTGATACCTGCTTCACACTTACCAACCTGGAAGCTCCGGCAAGTCATACCTTTTCAAAAACAATTTATCAAGAATGATGCCGATTCATGCTCCGCGATTACCTATTTGGGAGCTCCGGCAAGTCATACTATTCACTTATGAAAAACAGACATCCAAGCTTCACCAAACTTGGATGTTTCCTCCTCAACTTCACTTGGGTAAAAAGTTGCTTTCTTTGTTTCATAAAAGTCTTTTACCCCTTTGACTTTTCCCTCGACCATCTTTCCAAAAATCTTTTTGACATTTCCATTAAACGCTTTCTCAACATCAAATTATTTCTTCTCAGAATAGAATTGATTCGAGATCTCAACTTTTCCAACTTTTGATTTAAAATTCTCAGCCCTCAATGGTGGAAAATTAACATTGTGACACCCCAGGAAAACCATGCAACTTAACTAGCTTCCTCAGTGAGTACGTGCTAAATTTCGGGACGAAATTTCTTTCAACTTGGGGATAATGTGACAACTCGTATTTCCGAACCTATCTTTGTACCTTGATGTAACGAATGTAAACATTATGTGACTATGTGTATTGAATTATTAAATGGAATGTTATGTTATTGAATGTTATGTGAATATGCGATATGCTTGTATATATGTATGTATTATCGCACGAAAGAAACCAACCGCACAATAGCAACTGAGCACGCGCAATCCTTTGGGTTTTATTACTCTCGGCCCACACCTCTCTTGTGAGTGAACCGAATGGGCAGCCCATTAGGAGGGTTCGGCCCACCCCCTTTGTGTCGCATAACCCATGAGTGGAGGGTATGCTTCTCATTTGTTGCAAAACACCCACAACATAGCAAAACCCTAGTGCTCCTTCCTTTCCTCTAGAACTCGACGGCAGCCACATCCAACTTCTCTTGAAGATCTTCTTGATTCGGATCACCTTTGTGTTATCTTCTAATCGGTTAGTGTGTTACTTTGATTTATGTTATGATAGATGATTGAACATGATATAAACTATTGAATCTTAGTGTTCTTAAAATCGGCCCATATGCATGTATTTGATAATGATTCACACTAATCGGATTTGTCACATTAATCGGATTGTATTTGATGATGCTTGTTAAATCGGCTGTTATGTATATGCTTCGGATTGTTAATCATGTGATGTTGGTATATGATTGTTGATCATGTGATGTTGTTAATCAATTGCAAATAATCGGCTGTGATATACGATTAGAATAATAGTTGGGTTGTTAGGATGTATGCTAGTAATTAAGAACATGAATCGTGTAAATGAATATGATTGATATTTATGTTTTGATTGTATTTAGGGTTCATATGAATTAGATGTTAAAAACCCTTGTTTGATCGAATATTGATTATGTATGAAACTGTTAATTTGTTGATTGATCAAATAAAAGGAAACCTTGTAATTGTTTGCAAGATAAAAGCTGTGTAACTGATTTCCATAATATCCAAATAATAAAACTAGTCGCACAAGAGGTCCATTCGCACAAGAGTCCAGTCGCACAAGTCTTGTCAGTCGCACAAGATATCTTCAGTCGCACAAGGTGTCTCTAGTCGCACAAGTTGAAATGTTATTTGACTGTTGGGCCGGGTATATGTTTGGGCCGGATTAGCTCAATCGCACAAGGGTTCTCGGATCGCACAAGGGATCCATGTTTATATTGTTTGGGCCGGTTACTTATTGAACGATTTATGATTATTGGGCTTCTTGTTATTTTGGGCCGGGTGTCTAACGGAGTCGCACAACATGTTGTGGATCGCACAAGGCCGTGCTGAACGCACAACATGTTGGGCCGACTATTATTGGGCTATATCTTTCGGATCGTACAAGTTAGACATGAGGAGTGCTTGACTGTTACTGTTAAGGTGTTAACGTGTATTATGTGTTTGCCATGATCAATGCGTGTTAATAACCTGTTAGACTATGTGTAATCATACGTGCTTTACTTGAACCCAAACCTGACATGTATGATAACCATGTTAGGACGTGGTTGACCTCTAGCAGCTCGACCAAAACTCTATCACGAAGTCCCTCCTTTTTATATCTACTTAATCGCCGGGCCAATGGCGAGCGGGTCATTAGTTAGATAGCGCTATTTAGGTCTGACAAGCCTCACACCGTGCCGCAGAGGACGGGCGTGAACTAATGGATCTGGGCACGTCAATGCTGATAGACATTGACAGTTTAGGGCACTTAAACATGACTTCAGTCAGCAGTCGATATGGTAACGAGTCTAGTGTATACATGGGGTAGCCCCCACGGCCGAAATGCCAGATAACTATCATGGGGTAGCCCCCATGGCTGGATTGCCAGAGTTAATGGGTTAAACAAATCACGTTTTCAAATATGGGGTAACCCCCACGGCAGGGATGCCAGTTAAAGGAACTATTTTGGAACAACTAAAACCAATACCCAACTGTGAACTCGCTCAACATTATTGTTGACTCGTTACTACATGCTTTGCAGGTCAATAGGTACTTAGCTGGAGCTTGCGTGGGGAGTGTCGTTGTGGGACATGGACAGTTGTGTGCCATCTTAAACCTTTGGATATTTAAACTTATGTTTGGGTTTTAAACATTATGCTTCCGCTCATAACTTAAACTATGTTTGTTTTGGACACTAATTGTGTTGATTGGACTTTTACAATTAATTACTTGCTTGTTCAATATGATTAGTGGTTTGATCCTGGTCAGTCACGCCTCCAAGCGGTGATACTCCGCGTGTGGATTTTGGGGGTGTGACAGATTGGTATCAGAGTCATTGGTTATAGAGAACTTGGTTTTAATAAGGGAAAATGATTTTTGTTAAAACCAGACTATAACCTGTACAGTGCTCTACGATCCACAACGACGCTTCACTCCACGTGCAAGACTCGACATTCTAGGTGATATGGTTTATGTTTTATTACCTACATGCTTGATATCGTAGAACTTTGCTCATGATATGCTTAGTTAGTATAGCTACTGCTGCTTGAACACATGTGTGCTTACTATCTTCTGTCATCGCACTCTCGCGAACCCTTCTCACTCCTATTTCCCTTGATATGAAGATCATGTCTGGACGCATTAACATAACTCAAGCCCAGTTGACGGCTCTGATTAACGAACAGGTTGCTGCGGCACTTGCAGCCGCACAGGCAGGAGGTATACCCTGCAGTTTAAAACTCATTCTAGGATCTTTAGGTCCTACTCTCGTGAACCTATCTTTGTGTTAAACTTTGTCCTTTCTTACACCCACAACAGGTCAGCATGCACAGCCTCCTGTGTGCACCTTCAAAACCTTTATGGACTGCCGACCAACTACTTTTAGCGGCACTGAAGGAGCTGTAGGTCTCCTCCACTGGTTTGAGAAACTAGAATCTGTGTTCGAAATGTGTGAATGCCCTGAGGCACGCAGGGTGAAGTATGCTACCGGTACTCTCGAGGGTTTAGCCCTCACATGGTGGAACACTCAAGTCCAAATGCTGGGGTTGGTTGCTGCTAACGCCACCCCATGGAACAATTTTAAAGAGACGATCAAGGAAGAATACTGCAGTCGTGACGACATTCATAAACTGGAAGTCGAGTTCTTCAACCTCAAGATGACGGGGTCGGAAATTGAGGCGTATACGAAGAGATCGAATGAGCTTGCATTACTGTGTCCTACTATGGTGGACCCTCCAATTAAGCGTATTGAACTTTTTCTCAAGGGCTTAGTGCCAGAAATCCAAAGTCATGTGACTTCAGCAAACCTCGCCACCATCCAACAGGTTGTTCAGTTGGCTCACCGTCTCACTGATCAGGCGGTGGAGCAGAACAGGTTACCCAAGCGTATAAGTGCTACAGCTACTTCGGATGCTCCTAGTGACAACAAGAGAAAATGGGATGGAGCTTCAAGCAAAGGTTCAACTTCTGTGCAATCTCAGTCTCAGCAGAGAAGGACTGACGACTATAGGAGTCCTAGTCAGCATTCATCTGGTAGCCAAAGTCATGGTGTGTATAAGGGGAATCACCCTAAATGCAATCGCTGTAACCTACATCACACCGGGCCATGCACCAGGGGTAACTGTCATCGGTGCAACAAGCCAGGCCACGCAGCAAAGGATTGTAGAAGTTTATACCCCGCAAACCAGAATCGTCAGCAACAACAAGTTCAACAGAATCAACGCCAGCAGCAGCAGCAGCCAGGTAACAACAAAGGGTGCTTTCAGTGTGGAGCTGAAGGCCACTTCAAGAGAGATTGTCCCCAACTGAACAGGAACCAGAACAACAATAACAACAACAATCAGGGGAATGGGAACAACGGGGGTAACAATGGCAATGGTGCAAGGGGTCGTGTGTTCGTTGTTGGCCAGGAGAAGCTAGGAATGATCCCAATGTTGTGACAGGTAAGTTCCTTCTCGATGACTTTTACGTTACTGTCTTATTTGATTCGGGTGCTGATACTAGTTATGTGTCCCTAAAAGTTAGTCAACTGCTTAAGCGTACCCCAACACCTTTGAACCCCAAGCACGCTGTAGAGTTAGCTAATGGTAAAAGTATAGAGGTCACACACGTAGTCAAAGGTTGTAATCTTGTTCTTGCTGATCACACTTTCTCGATCGACCTCCTTCCTATCACGTTGGGTAGTTTCGACGTTGTCATTGGGATGGACTGGTTATCCCAACATCAAGCAGAGATCCTTTGTAACGAAAAGATTGTCCATATTCCTCGCCTAGGTGATGAACCTTTCATGATTCGTGGCTATAAGAGTGGTGCTGTTGTGAGCATCATCTCTTTCCTTAAGGCTCAGAAGTGCTTGAGAAAGGGCCACACTGCTATCCTGGCTCTCGTTACTGACACCTCGAAGAAAGAGAAAAAGATAGAAGACTTTCCGATTGTACGCGACTATCCTGAGGTATTTCCTGAGGAACTACCTGGCCTCCCGCCTCATCGCCAGGTCGAGTTTCAAATCGAGCTAGATCCTGGAGCAGCGCCCATAGCTCGTGCACCGTATCGTTTAGATCCATCAGAGTTGAAAGAACTCTCTACGCAACTACAAGAACTCTTGGATAAGGGTTTTATTCGTCCTAGCTCATCGCCTTGGGGAGCTCCAGTGCTATTCGTGAAGAAGAAAGGCGGTACTTTCAGAATGTGCATCGACTACCGTGAACTTAACAAGGTGACAGTGAAGAATCGCTACCCGCTTCCACGCATTGACGACTTGTTCGACCAGCTGCAAGGGTCGAGCTACTATTCAAAGATTGATTTGAGATCAGGATATCACCAGCTGAGAGTCCGAGAATAGGACGTCTCCAAAACAGCCTTTAGAACTCGATATGGACACTATGAGTTTTTGGTCATGCCTTTTGGGCTGACAAACGCACCTGCGGTCTTCATGGACTTGATGAATCGAGTGTGCAAGCCTTACTTAGACAAGTTCGTCATAGTTTTCATCGATGACATCCTGATCTATTCGAAGAGTCAGGAGGAACACGAGCAGCATCTACGGCTCATTTTGGAACTTCTTCGAACAGAACAGCTGTATGCCAAGTTCTCAAAATGCGACTTCTGGCTTCGTGAAGTCCATTTCTTAGGCCATGTAGTGAACAGGGATGGGATTCACGTTGATCCATCCAAGGTAGATTCGATCAAGAGCTGGCCTGCACCTCGTACACCAACGGAAATTCACCAATTCTTGGGCTTGGCAGGTTACTACAGAAGGTTCATTAAGGATTTTTCCAAGATTGCACAGCCTCTCACCTCACTAATGCAGAAGGGCATTGTTTATCAATGGGGAAATGCACAGGAGTTAGCGTTTCAGCACTTAAAGGATAGACTTTGTAGTGCACCTATCCTTTCATTGCCAGAGGGCACAGACGACTTCGTGGTTTACTGCGACGCATCCATTCA
Organism: Helianthus tuberosus; assembly: GCA_030545235.1. NCBI lineage: Eukaryota > Viridiplantae > Streptophyta > Magnoliopsida > Asterales > Asteraceae > Helianthus > Helianthus tuberosus. The sequence continues at coordinate 115,186,381 of CM060399.1, forward strand.
GGGTCTTGGTTGTGTATTGATGCAGCGGGATAAAGTTATAGCCTACGCCTCACGCTAACTCAAAGTTCATGAAAAGAACTACACTACACACGATCTAGAGCTGGGAGCGGTTGTTTTTGCACTTAAGATATGGAGACACTACCTGTATGGTACCAAATGTGCTATCTACACTGATCATAGGAGCCTCGAGCATATCTTCAAACAGAAGGAACTCAATATGCGACAGCGACGATCGGTCGTGCTACTGAATGACTACGAATGCTCGATCAGATACCACCCGGGCAAAGCCAATGTTGTGGCCGACGCCCTCAGTCGAAAGGACACTGCGCCCAAGCGTGTACGAGCTTTACAACTCACTATACAGTCTGGTCTTCCTTCTCAAATACGGGACGCTCAGGTAGAAGCATTGAAACCAGAAAACGTCAGGGCTGAAGCCCTACGCGGCTCAAGGCAACGCTTAGAACAGAAGGAAGACGGTGCTTACTACGTTACAGGACGCATCTGGGTCCCACTTTATGGCAACCTACGAGAACTTGTCATGGATGAGGCACACAAGTCTCGCTACTCAGTATATCCTGGTTCGGATAAAATGTACCACGATATCAAAACTACATATTGGCGGCCTAGTATGAAGGCCCACATAGCAACTTACGTTAGCAAGTGCTTGACTTGTGCGAGAGTCAAGGCGGAATACCATAAACCTTCAGGCCCACTTCAACAACTAGAGATACCACAATGGAAATGGGAGCAAATTTCCATGGATTTTGTTACTGGCCTGCCTAGATCTCAACGTGGTAACGATACTATTTGGGTGATCGTGGATCGACTCACAAAGTCTGCTCACTTCTTGGCTATCAAGGAAACGGATAAGTTCTCCACACTAGCAGACGTATATCTTAAGGAAGTTGTCTCGAGGCACGGGGTGCCCACCTCTATTATCTCGGATCGAGATGCACGTTTTACTTTAGAACTGTGGCAAGCAATGCACAAGTCCTTTGGCTCACGTTTGGATATGAGCACAGCTTATCACCCGCAAACGGATGGGCAGTCTGAACGCACCATCCAGACCCTAGAAGACATGCTTAGGGCATGTGTAATTGACTTTGGCAACGGCTGGGAAAAGCATCTGCCACTTGTGGAATTTTCGTACAATAATAGCTACCACACCAGCATTAAAGCTGCTCCGTTTGAGGCATTGTACGGGCGTAAATGCCGGTCACCTCTTTGTTGGGCAGAGGTGGGGGATAGTCAGATTACTGGTCCAGAACTTGTGGTAGACACAACAGAATGAATTGCTCAAATACGACAACGAATGGCGGCAGCTCGTGACCGTCAGAAAGTCTACGCCGATAAGGGCAGAAAACCACTAGAGCTCCAGGTTGGGGAGCGAGTACTACTCAAAGTTTCACCCTGGAAGGGTGTGGTTCGTTTTGGTAAACGAGGCAAACTTAACCCACGATACGTTGGACCTTTCGAAGTCATTGAGAAAATAGGCAAGGTAGCCTACAAACTGAACTTACCAGCGGAGCTTAGTGCAGTTCACAACGTTTTCCACGTGTCAAATCTGAAGAAGTGTCTGTCAGATGAGACCCACATAGTTCCTTTGAAGGAGCTCACTATCGACGAGCAGTTACGATTCGCCGAGGAACCAGTTGAAATCACGGACCGGGATGTTAAGGTCCTCAAGCGTACTAGAATACCTCTCGTTCGAGTTCGTTGGAACTCACGTCGCGGCCCAGAGTTCACCTGGGAACGCGAAGAGCAGATGAAACAAAAGTATCCCCAACTATTCGCAAACGGTACAACCACTACTGAGGCTGAAGCTACGGAATTTCGGGGCGAAATTCCAGATCAACGGGGGGAGGATGTGACACCCCTGGAAAACCATGCAACTTAACTAGCTTCCTCAGTGAGTACGTGCTAAATTTCGGGACGAAATTTCTTTCAACTTGGGGATAATGCGACAACTCGTATTTCCAAACCTATCTTTGTACCTTGATGTAATGAATGTAAACATTATGTGACTATGTATATTGAATGATTAAATGGATTGTTATGTTATTGAATGTTATGTGAATATGCGATATGCTTGTATATATGTATGTATTATCGCACGAAAGAAACCAACCGCACAATAGCAACTGAGCACGCACAAGCCTTTGGGTTTTATTACACTCGGCCCACACCTCTCTTGTGAGTGAACCGAATGGGCAGCCCATTAGGAGGGTTCGGCCCACCCCCTTTGTGTCGCATAACCCATGAGTGGAGGGTATGCTTCTCATTTGTTGCAAAACACCCACAACATAGCTAAACCCTAGTGCTCCTTCCTTTCCTCTAGAACTCGACGGCAGCCACATCCAACTTCTCTTGAAGATCTTCTTGATTCGGATCACCTTTGTGTTATCTTCTAATCGGTTAGTGTGTTACTTTGATTTATGTTATGATAGATGATTGAACATGATATAAACTATTGAATCTTAGTGTTCTTAAAATCGGCCCATATGCATGTATTTGATAATGATTCACACTAATCGGATTTGTCACATTAATCGGATTGTATTTGATGATGCTTGTTAAATCGGCTGTTATCTATATGCTTCGGATTGTTAATCATGTGATGTTGGTATATGATTGTTGATCATGTGATGTTGTTAATCAATTGCAAATAATCGGCTGTGATATACGATTAGAATGATAGTTGGGTTGTTAGGATGTATGCTAGTAATTAAGAACATGAATCGTGTAAATGAATATGATTGATATTTATGTTTTGATTATATTTAGGGTTCATATGAATTAGATGTTAAAAACCCTTGTTTGATCGAATATTGATTATGTATGAAACTGTTAATTTGTTGATTGATCAAATAAAAGGAAACCATGTAATTGTTTGCAAGATAAAAGCTGTGTAACTGATTTCCATAATATCCGAATAATAAAACTAGTCGCACAAGACATCTTGGTCGCACAAGAGGTCCATTCGCACAAGAGTCCAGTCGCACAAGTCTTATCAGTCGCACAAGATATCTTCAGTCGCACAAGGTGTCTCTAGTCGCACAAGTTGAAATGTTATTTGACTGTTGGGCCGGGTATATGTTTGGGCCGGATTAGCCCAATCGCACAAGGGTTCTCGAATCGCACAAGGGATCCATGTTTATATTGTTTGGGCCGGTTACTTATTGAACGATTTATGAGTATTGGGCTTCTTGTTATTTTGGGCCGGGTGTCTAACGGAGTCGCACAACATGTTGTGGATCGCACAAGGTCGTGCTGAACGCACAACATGTTGGGCCGACTATTATTGGGCTATATCTTTCGGATCGTACAAGTTAGACGAGGAGTGCTTGACTGTTACTGTTAAGGTGTTAACGTGTATTATGTGTTTGCCATGATCAATGCGTGTTAATAATCTGTTAGACTATGTGTAATCATACGTGCTTTACTTGAACCCAAACCTGACATGTATGATAACCATGTTAGGACGTGGTTGACCTCTAGCAGCTCGATTGACCTTTCGTTTACCTACCGAGCAATCTAAGGTGAGTTCACACTCTACAAAGCATGGGATTCCCAGGGGTTGGGAATGGGGTTAAGGAAAATGGATTCCTCGTCCTTTCTTGGGTAGGACAGTAATGGTTCAGGAATGAAATTCCTCGTCCTCACGGACAGATAACTTTACTAGACCAAAACTCTATCACGAAGTCCCTCCTTTTTATATCAACTTAATCGTCGGGCCAATGGCGAGCGGGTCATTAGTTAGATAGCGCTATTTAGGTCTGACAAGCCTCACACCGTGCCGCAGAGGACGGGCGTGAACTAATAGATCTGGGCACATCAATGCTGATAGACATTGACAGTTCAGGGCACTTAAACATGACTTCAGTCAGCAGTCGATATGGTAACGAGTCTAGTGTATACATGGGGTAGCCCCCACGGCCGAAATGCCAGATAACTATCATGGGGTAGCCCCCACGGCTGGATTGCCAGAGTTAATGGGTTAAACAAATCATGTTTTCAAATATGGGGTATCCCCCACAGCAGGGATGCCAGTTAAAGGAACTATTTTAGAACAACTAAAACCAATACCCAACTGTGAACTCGCTCAACATTATTGTTGACTCGTTACTACATGCTTTGCAGGTCAATAAGTACTTAGCTGGAGCTTGCGTGGGGAGTGTCGTTGTGGGACATGGACAGCTGTGTGCCATGTTAAACCTTTGGATATTTAAACTTATGTTTGGGTTTTAAACATTATGCTTCCGCTCATAACTTAAACTATGTTTGTTTTGGACACTAATTGTGTTGGTTGGACTTTTACAATTAATTACTTGCTTGTTCAATATGATTAGTGGTTTGAACCTGGTCAGTCACGCCTCCAAGCTGTGATACTCCACGTGTGGATTTTGGGGGTGTGACAAACATCATCCATTGGAGGCACTGAGTTTTCTTCTTTTACCTCAACCTGTGGCTCCTCTGACTTTGTGGAATCAGATTCATCGCCGAATTTTACTTCTGATTTCTTAACAACCCATGCTTGGTTGTCAAGATTTCCCCTTCGTTTGTAAAACCTTTTCGAACACTCACCAACTTCATATGTAGAATTTTTGAAAATTTTGAACTTTTCAGTTGGCGGTTCAGTTTTTTCAACAACTTTTTCTTTGAGTTTTTCAGAGACTTCCTGTTTTGTTTTTGTTGCTTGAGGACAATTCCATGCAATGTGACCAACTTCATTGCATCTGTAACAGGTTCTTGTCTCCTTTCTTTGAAAAGCTCCATTCTTCATTCTCTCTTGCTTCTTGGCAAGGAATTCTTTGTTTGATTGCTTCCAGAATGAGCTTTTTGATTCCTCTTCACAGCTTGTCCCTGAAACAAATTTTGTATTTGTTTTAGAAGTTTTTTCATGTTCATAATTTTCTGGTGGAATAAATCCAAGACCTTTCTTTTTGAAATTACCGTTATGGTTAGGTTTCTTTTGAAAACCAGAACCAGAACTGTAACCTGTTTTCTTGTTTAAACGTTGTTGAACTCTTGAAGTGTATTTTTTAGGTTTTTCAGTAAGATTTACATTTTTTATTTCAGAAATCTTAATTTCTGTTAGTTTGAAAACCTTTTTGATCTTTTTAACTTGAACACTTCTTATTGGAAATTCTTTATCAAAATATAATTTGTCAGAATCATTTAAAGTGTATGCCACTTCAAATGTTTCGTCATTCAAATTGGATTTTGACAACAAAAATTCTTTACTATAAACCCGTTTTCCCGACGACTTTGAACTCCTGACAGACGAAATCGAACTCCCAGACTCGGACATTGACTCGGACTCCTCTTCCTTATCCAACACTTGATCGACCATCCTTTTTATTAACTCAGACTCGTGATCTATGTAGGACGCTGTGAATGTGATGTCAATATTGTCTGGTAATACTTCGGTTATCTCAGACTCTAACTTTATATTGACTGCCTTTTTTACTTGTTCCTCATTCGGTTTTCTAGGCGAATACCCTTCCCAAATTGGAGGCGGACACTTGTTATAACTGACACTCTGTTTCTTACCAGTATCCTTTTTCTTCGGCTTCTTGTCGTCAAACACTTCAAAACCTGCAACAGTTGGATAAATTCTGTCAATTAAGTAATCAGAACTTGAATAACTTTTCAGTAATCGTCTGATTCTTTCATTTTCAACTTTTTCAATTTCCAACTCCTGCTTCAACTTAGCACATTCTTCAATGTAGTAATTGATCTCTTTTTGTTTGGACATCATTGTTGCATTCATCATTGTCAAAGCATATTCTCTTTCAGAATTTGTCTTCTGCAAACTATTTACAGTTCTGTTCAACACATCGTATGATTCTTTTACATTCTTGACATCAAACATCAACTTCTCTTTCAACTTCTCAAGCTCACTAAACTTTTCATCTTTATCTTTACATTGTTTGCAAGATTCCAAACATGTAAGACATGGTTTAGTTACTTCAATAATCTTTTCAATCTCCACAATCTTCTCGACTTCAACTACCTTTTCCACTTCAACAATCTTCTCAACAACCTTAACTTCTTCCATTTCTTATGTATCTTTTCTCTCTTTAAGTTTCTTCAATTTATATGCAAAATAAAATTCAAAACTGTTAGAAGATAAATGAGTTTTTCCAATGTTTATCTGTTCAATTTCTTCATCATCATCACTAGTATCTGTTGAACTGTTTTTAGAAGAAACAGATTCTTCATCTTGGCTTTTCTCTTCATCGGCTAACACTGCTATCCATTCTTTCAACAATTCTGGCTTTTGAACAATTTGAGCAATGAAAGCTTTAAACTCCCTATTCTCATCCACAAACCTATCCCAGCTAAATCCTGGAGCCATCTTTTCATCATCTTGATCAATGATACCATAATAAGCTTTCTTATTTGCATCTTCGATCATTTTTGCATGCGCAGTTTGTGGTTCTTTTTGTTGATGAGGTTGATGAGCAATTTGTTGATATATAGCCTTCCGATAATAATCTTGTCCACCAAACGGATTCTTTGCTCCATTTGCTTCTTGATTTTTACATTCTCGCTTAAAATGTCCTTTCTCCCTGCATCGAAAACAAGTAACTTTAGATTTATCAAAACCTAAAGTAGAGACATTTGCATCTAAGAAATCATTTTTTCCTGTAATCATTTTGAATTTCTCAGCTCTCCTCAGGACACTTGCTAAGCACCATTTAATATCCATAAGCTCCAATTCCTCTGCATCAATCTGGTCATAATCTTCCTTGGTTAGCATAGGATTACCAATTCTTCCAGCAATCAATCCTTCATACGATTCCAAAGCAGTAACCAGTAATGCCATATGACTTTTAACAACTTCTTCAGAAAAATTCTGACCATTTTGAAGATGCAATGCAACATTGCACTGAATCATATGTCCATAACCAACATTTGAACTTTGAACACTTGGAGGATTGACATTTGAAAATCCACTAGTGTTGATTGAACTTTGACTGACTGATCCAGATGAATTTCCTGCACTAAAAGCAGTTTGGATCTTTGGACTTGCTTCAACAGTTTGAATATTTCCTTTATAGTACAATTTGATGTCTTGTAGATTGCTCGAGCTGTTCATTCTGGCAATCTTTTGCTGTTCAAGATCCTGTCCCTCAAGCTTTTCAATAAACTGTACAATTGACAATCTACTAAACTCTCCTGTATTCTTTAAAATCATGAGATATGTACCCCATTCTTTCTGAGGTAAAGCATCAGTTAACTTTTCAACCCATTCTGCTGGAGTTTTAGTAATTTTCAACTGAGACATGGTACGCACAAGATGACAATATCTCTCAATGAGAGTCTTTGTAAATTCACCTGGCATACTTGTAAACAACTCAAATTCTTTCTTCAATAATGATTTTTTGCTATTGATCATTTCCGTACTTCCTTCAAATTTCTTCTCAAGTGCCTCCCATATTGAGAAAGCACTACCATCATGCTGAAGCAAAACAAAAATGTCCTCTTTGACAGCTTGTTGTAAAAGACTAATCATCATTTTCTCTTCTTTATAACTATCTCTCTCTTTATCTGAAAATTCTGAGATAATTTTATCAACATTCAAAGCGGTCTGTGGTCTAATATATTTTGTTTCAATGCTTTCCCAAGCTCTTAGATGATTTTCCTGAACCCAGTTCTCAAAACGATTTTTCCAGTCATGGTACTCTTCAATTCCCATAAGTTTCGGAGGTTTTTGCAAAGTTCCGGTTTCATTTTCCATGTTCATGTTTTTAGCAATTTCAGCTGGAGTAGTCGGGGATGTAGCAAACACGTTGTAGAATTCCTCTTCCATGTTTCGGCAAAAAATTTCACAACAGACACTTTCAAACGAAATTAGGTCTTTCAAACGAAATTACTTCCAAGCGAGATTACTTTCAAACGAGATTAACCTGCACAAACAAACTTCAAACGAAATTAAGTGTTTCAAACGGAATCACCAAACGAAATTTAATTCCGTGTGGAATTAAACACCAGTTCAAACGAAATAATGCTTTTGGAGCAAAATCACTAATTCCGTGCGGTATTAGCTTGAATTTCAAACGAAATTAACAACAATCTGTAATTCCGTGCGGAATTAGGGTACAATTTCAACCGGAATTATGCTGATGTCATCATTTCGCTCCAACTTTTCAAACGAAATTACATTTTTTATCAGTTTTAGATCAAATTAAGGTCCAATTCTCTCAAGGCTTTATTAAAACAATGTTTCGCTTATGATAAGTGAAATTCAGATCATTGTGACCGATAAAACTTGTTCAATTGATAAAAGAAGGTGTAGAAGTGAGAAAAAGAGATGAAATCAGGCTGAATTTAGCAGAACTCCTCCTCCTGAGTTCTGATACCACTTGTAGGATCGTGTACGGACCCGAAACGAGTCAATCAGAGGCGTTCTACACAATATGAAAGGCGGAAACAGACATATTGTGTGTGATTCAGCAAGATATTCACTTAAACTGTCTTATATATTGATCTGGAAACGATTTACACCACGAAGACACTTCGACAGAGCTTCGCCGTCGGAAACAACCTTCCTAATTCCGTTTCAAATGAAACGGAACAACCTCTATTTATAGACTCACCTAATTCCGTTTGAACATGACTCAAGCGAGAATACATTGAAGCGAAATTAACATACAAACGGAATTACTGACTAATTCCGCATGGAATTACTTGATGTTCATTAGAAGCGGAATTACTCCTTTCATGAGGAATTAGCTTTATGTCATTTTTCTCGAACTTTGTGCCCTGAGCAATGCAAGACTCGATACAAGACGAAGTCGACAGACGCATGCACCAACATTGGTGCTAGTCGGTATGGTGCTTTGGCAATCGGTGTCGTTTCGGGTATTAGGTGAATTCTAAATTCAACTTCTCTATCTGGCGGTAATCTAGGTAACTCTTCTGGAAAAACATCTGAGAATTTAGATACAACGAGGATATCTTTTAATTCTTTTCCTTTAGTGTTAATGATTATTGAAATCATATACACTATTCATCCCTTCCTTTCATAAATTGCAGCTTTCATCACAAAGATGAATTTTGTTGATCTGGTTTGCTTATCTCCTTTAATTGTGATCTTTTCACCTTTTGATGTACTTACTTGTATAGACTTTTGATCACATAAAATACTGGCATGATTGGCTACCAACCAATCCATTCCTAATACGATATCGAATCCGGCTAGATTCATTGGAAAGAGATTAGCAAAAAAATTACGGTTTAAAATTTCTATTCTTGCTCCCTGCAAGATTTCACTTATCTTAATGGATTATCCATTTACTGTCTCTACCAGACAGTCTTGTTGAAGTTTAGTTAATGCTTGGTTGAGAAGTTTGCAGAAGAAAGTATTGATAAAACTTTGGTTTGCACCAGAGTCAATTAATAGTTTAGCAAAAATATCATTAACTAAAAACGTACCAGCAATCACATCAGGAATCATCTTGGCTTCCTCAGCTGTCAGAACGAATGCTCTGGCATTCTTCTTGGGTCCTTCAGTTGTCTTAGCTTTGCTGGTCGTTGCTAGAGCTAGTTTCAGACAGTTCGGTTTGATGTGACCAACTTCTCCACAATTGTAGCATATTCTGGCACTAGCCTTTCTCCTACAGTCTTCTTCCTTATGTCCTGGGTACTTGCAAAAGTTGCAGGACACAACACATTTTCCTGAGTGCTTCTTTCTACAAAACTTGCAGTAGGGTGCAGAAGAACCTGTTCCTTTTCCACGGTAGGAATTACCAGAACGAAATTGGGTAATCCTTTGAGCTAGGTTCTTTCTCTGGTTTTCCTCTTGCATACGTACCAACTCATCAGTCAGGGTGTTAGCTAGTTCTACTGCTTCTTTTATGGTTTGGGGTCTAGCTGCCTTGACTACATGTCGGATTTCACTAATTAATCCCCAAATGTAACGGGAGATTAACAGTGGTTCTGGTGAGGCTAAGGTAGGTACTATTCTAGCATATTCAAATAATATGGTAGTGTAACCTTTGCAATCTATTCCACTCATTTTAAGGTTTAAAAACTTATTGGCAATTTGTTCTTTTTCATTAGAAGGACATAATTTTTTTTCAACTATCTCCTTAAAGTTAGTCCATTCTATATTGTAAACTCTGTCACTTCCTCTAGACTGGAGAATGGTATTCCACCACTCTAAGGCTGCATTCTTAAAAAGATTAGAATCAAACATAATCTTATCTTTATCTACGCATTTACTTATTTTTATGACTGCTTCTGTCTTTTCTATATAGTGCATGGCTGCAATGGCTCCTTCATTTCCTAAGAATTCTATTGGTTTGCAAGCCAATAATTCTGGTTTTCCTGATTTACTTCGTTCAACATCTGAATTGTAAACAATTATCAGGTATTAATATCACAGAATAGGATTAACACAAACATTCAAACAGATTTAACCAAAAGCGTCGAACATTGCGACTTTACTCTTTTTATAAATATATATGCATCAATTATAACTTACAACTGAAAATTAAACATACTAGTAATTATGCATCAATAGGTATTTTAGTATATTTATTCTAGTTGTTATATATATATATATACATATATTTTATTAAAGTACAAAATTACACTCACACACATATATATATATATATATATTCTAGGTTTCGGTCATCCAGTATTGCATTTCACGCTCGTCATATTTCCAGACGAGTTTCTCTCCTCTCTGACGGATTCTATCTCCCTCTTCCACTAACTCATCACCCCATTGGCGAAGTTCCTGCATATTTTCTTCACTCATGGGTGGCATAGGTGCTGGTACTGGGTCAGGGTATCGAGGTATGGGGTGTCCATAAGAGTATGGATTATTTATTACACTTTGACTATACCTGGGGTTGTTCCAAAATGGATCCAAAGGGTTCAGGTCGGTATACTGTGCTATAGAGTTTGGGATTCTAGGGATCTCATAAGGTTCGAATGCAGGTATCAGGAATTGGTTCTCCTGGTTGGGTTCTAATTCCATTTATTGGTCTGTGAATAAGTGTAACAGTGGTGGTTCAGCTATCTGGTTCAGATTTGGGTCTGCTGTAGTGGCTAACATATGGAAATTTGCAAACTGCCTATCAAGTTCCTCTTCCCACAATGGCCTATTGACTGTTTCCTGGGTTTGTGCATTCACTTCCCTATTCGCTCTGGCTAACGCTCGCTGTTGTTGTAATTTCTTCAATCTTTTTCTCCTCTCATGCGCTCCCCTACTAAATCATCCTCTCTTTATGGGAGGGAATGGTTTCTCAGACAGTGCCTTAAAGATACATATTCCTTCCTCAGTATCAGCAGAATATCCTGAGGGATTTGGTTGAGATGAGGTTCCTTCATCTTATGGGGAACTAGCTAATTGACGATAAGCGTCGGATGTACCTTGCTCACTCATATTGTAAACTAACAAATTGTCAAATAACACAAAATAATAATACACATATTTACACAAAATTACATAAATTATTTCCTAACACAATTGATTTAAAAGTTAGGCATGAACAGAACACCTAAATGGCTTAAACCAGTGGCATTGGCTCAGATACCACTCTCTGTCGCAGCCCTCGACCCCTACCCCGAGAGCGGGCGCCTCGAGATCAGATCAGTGGTATCGGTGTTTATTAATTTGGCAGCGGAATTTATACATCAGGACCGTGGTTAAGAAATATTATCATCAGAGTTAAACACCAAACTTTTATAATAATAAATGGGATAAAACCCAAGTTTCATTTGTAATACATTTATAGGGATAAACCCTAATTATTGAAAACATAAACTCCTTTTTATTTAGGTAACTTTTATAGCCACTTGTCTAAGTTTTCAGTGCTCTCCAGCTGGCTTCTATTAGCTTCACATTAAGTTACCTGAAACGCGTTTTAAAAATATTTTATCAGCAAGAAATACTAACGAGTACATTCCAATTTGTAAAACATCAGTTGTTACACATTACAGTATTAAGGGCGATTGCAATGTTTATATTGTCACACCCCAACCGATGGCGGAATCATCGGGGCGCGGCACTAGGCGAATCAGATTGCTCAAGAAAATCCATAACAACTATAAAGCGACAATATATATTACATTTGTTATCCCATACTAACAAACAATACAATCACATAAGTTATCACAGATTTCTTGTCCTCTCGAACAATACAAATCCAACAACCTAGATTTTAAGTGAGTTTCTAGACTTCCTAGCTTGATTTGATGTAGACTGCAACTAAACCTGCAACATACGTTAAAAACAACGTCAATACAAAAGTATTGGCGAGTATACAAGTTTTGATAGCGAAACATAGTAGATAAAAAGTGTTGCGAATCACCACATACATAAACGAGATACCTCAACACATATATTAGACAGATACTACCAGCTAAGTCTCTCGAGCTGCGATTGCTATTCATCCTAACTAGACCCCGTCGGGTGCTATAGTACTATACTAGTTAAGGCGTGACCTCGCGAGTAAAAGTCCTAACACATATGTAACTAGCATCACGTGTAAATATGCATGACAGTTATTCGCAAGTGATAAGCAGTTTAATTGTATAATTCGTTTTGATAACTTCGTTTTGATAGGAACGTATGTTACACCCAAAATGTGATAAAAAGGGGTTCGAGTATACTCACAGTCGGTGTTCAGCAAGTTAACACAACTTGGTTGGATTGAAGGGAGCGCGTCTAAGATTAGCCTGGTTACAGATTGACAGCGTAAGCGTTGAACTGTGCGTTAAACGATGGCGGGTGAACCAAGTGTCGAATGGTAATCCGATCGGATGGCAATCTGATCGGATGGCCATTCGATTGGATTGACATTCGTTTGGTAAGGATGTGTTTGTGTATGATGGCTTTGAAGTTTTCGTTGTAGCATTTTGAAAATAGAGAAGTATCTCTACCCTTCAGGTCGGTTGGTCGAACGGCAGTTCGATCGGATAGCGATCCGATTGGCAAGACACCTAGTGAGAACAAGTTCACAGCAGGATGGTTACTCGATCGGATGGCAATCCGATCGGATAGCAATCCGTTGGAAAACATTGTTCCTTGAAAAAAGATCAAGTACCAAAGTTCCAAATGTCACATGATCGGATGGTCGTTCGATCAGATGGCAATCCGATCAGATGGGGATCCGTTCGACGTTCAGATCTTTGGAAGTTGAAATAAAAAGTTTAAGTGTGGAACCAAGTGCAAGCCGATCGGATGGTTGTTCGATCGGATGGCAATCCGATCAGACAGCAATCCGTCCCAACTGTCTGATCGTCTTGGCACTTGATTATTTTGAAAGTTTTGCAGTTTTGATCGAGATGGTATGATAACGTGCTAAACAACAGAAACCCCATCATCACCCAAGTGATCCGATCGAACAGGAATCACCCTAGTCCGATCAGTTAACTGTTCGAGACGGTTGTTCATGTTTAACCCGAAATCAGTTGTCACTTGGATAGAATTCAGATCTTGGACCAACACATTACTAAGAAAGAGTAGAAGGTCGGAACGAGCTCTGATTCTATCGGTCTTGAGTGCATTGAGTGTAAAAGAGTTGAAAGAAAGTTAGAAAATCATATTTCAATCGTTTTAACCATGAATATGTGTAGATCTATGCGAAAACATTGTTTATTCATGTGGAAATCCTTCAGATCTAAGTTGTTCTTGGTGGAATGAAGCCAAACCTTGAAGTTCATAAGAACTCCATGATGACATCACCCTAGAATACCTCAAATCTGGTGATTTCATGGTTAAAAGTCAAGATTCAAGGGTGGAAAAGATGAAGGAGTGCGTGTAGATCATAGAAGTACAAGATTTGGGTTGAAAACTTACAAGAATCGCGAGGAATCAAGAGAAGTAGAGTCAAAAGTGCGCTGGTGGAGTGAGAGTTATCACATCACTATTCAAGTGATGTGACATGTGCTATTTATAGGTGAAGAGGGGAGAAGGTGATGGAGTGCCACGGATCGGATGGCAATCCGATCGGATGGCCACTCGATCGAATGGTCATTCGATTGGTGGTCTCCAGCGATCTGCGTTTCGATGTTTCGTTTCATTCGTTAAGCGTTGCGCTAGTTCGATCACACATTTTGATACCCATATTCATATATTTATTATAATTAGTCACATAAGGTCGTATAAATATCCATATTTCAAAGTCTGCGTTGCGATAATCGAGTTGCGTGTTTCGAATATGCGTTGCGTTGCGACACATCACAGCTACCGAGGAGGGTAGAATAGGTCCTCACTCAACGTCATCGTGAGTGTTAGTACATGCGATTTGATGTGTTATAGCGATAAAGTATGCGTAATATGTGAAAATACTGCGAACTAGCGATGTATTTGATATGGCTACATTATGATCTGAATCCCTAGTGCTAGGCGTAACGAGTATAGCGAGTAGTAACAGCGCATGAACGTGCGGGTTGTTACATATATCTACTCAATTACTCGTTCAGTACGTGTCACTCGATGGATCTGTGACTATGGTCATATCACATATTGGATACTCGTGCCCAATTGTGAAGGTTATCAAGTATTGTATACAAACCTCATAATACTGGCAGCAATTGTAGAATTACAAAGACATAATCACTGTAATTGTAATTGATTATCATTTATGGTTTTGGCAAAACATTTGAAATAATGGCTCACAAACGGTGAGAAAAGGAGAATGACTCACATTGTTGACTTATATAACATCCTGATGATTCTCCTGGTAATTATCTATTAAAAATTAAACAATGCACACGTGTTAGTAAGATAACCCAAATCACATTAGCCATACAACACGAGACAGAACTCCAACGACTGAGTCAGACAGAGCCTTGACATGCGTTACGGAGCCCTAGATCAATCAGGTAAGGTAACAAATACGTGATCGGGGGTTATAATACTTACAACGAGGCAGAGCTTCGCTTTTTAGGGGGTATTATACCCGGTATCATAATTGCCTACTAGAGATTTGAGAGAGAAAAGAGAAATGAACGGTTGAAGAATGAGACCAAAGCCTCCTTTTATAGGCTGGACGTATGGCGGCTCGCGCCCCGCGAACAAGCTGGGCCAGCCCTTCGCGGCCCGCGAGGACTCTAGGCTAGGGCCTAGCTTGGTCATGTCAGTCCACTAGACCCAACACACACCTAGACACGTGGCTAAAGAGGGTGTCGCCTGGTGTCACCTGGTCGCGCCCTGCGACAGACCTATGGGTCTGGGTCGCGGCTCGCGAGACCCATTTATTTTTGTTTTTATTTGATTTTTAATAATATAAAGGTTATCTAGGGTCGTTTCTCATATACAGGGTATATTTTAGGACGTGTAGGGATGTCAGGGGTGTTTTAGGAGGGTTGTTATAGAGTTCATCAGGAGCATAAGAAGAGGGGTTCTTTCAAAACCCTAAAGTTTACAAAATCATCAAAAATCAAAGAGAAAATTGAACCAAATTCGGTGCTAAAGCTAATTTTGTGATCACCCAAGTTTGGATACCACAAGGTATGTCAAAATTTGATGTTTGATGATGTTGTAAGTTTATGATGAACATTCATAACTAGATGTTTAGTATGTATGTTAGATATGGCAAAATTGAATCGAATACAAGCTTATGAACAAGCCCTAGATGTGAAATTTGTGGTTAGACACCAAGAATCAAGTGTTTGAATAAATGATCTTGTCTATGTTAAATGGGTTTTTGAATTCTATGATGAACACTAGAATTGTTATAGGAGAATGGTTTAATTTGGTAGTAAAATGTAAGATTCTAGGTGTTGATTACACACACTACATGTTAAGACTTGAAAGCCATGTTAATACATGACTTTGAGTAGAGTCATGAGTTTGACAATAGTAGTAAATGAGCCTCGCCCACAAGATGCTCGATATAATGCCTAAGTGAACCTTAAATTGTTGAAAACATAAAGAATCACGTAATTGACTGTAACACCTCGAAAATTCATGTCCAATAATGTATTGACACGTGTCATAAACTTTAAGTGTGTAAAGGATTTCCTTAGAAGGACTAGAGTTGACAAACAAGGAAAGTATGTGAATATAAGGGTTCAGAATGTCAGCAATGGATAAATATACTTTACAATAAGCCTACATGATGTTTATACCCTTAAACGAATGATTTATGGATCATACGAAGCTAATTGTGAAAGAAAGTGAGAGATTACAAACTACATGGGTTAAATGTGTCAACATGTTTAAAGTGTACCTCTGAGTGACCTTTTAGCAAACCCGAAACTTTGTAATGATTAATTATGCTCACTAGAATGCGTGATAAAAATTTCATCAAGTTTCGTTATCGTATGAGAAAGTTATGATAGAATTCGTATACGAGGGGTTAAAAGCGTCAACGTCGAAATTTAAGACTTTTTCGGTGATTGTATGAATAACCGGGGACCTAAAAAAGTTAGTTTATGACTTGGAGTCCTTAAAAGTCAAGTTTGGGGATTACAAATGCAAGAGAGCATCTTAAAATCAAGATTGGAAGTTCAGGGGCTTAATGTGTCAACTTTTAAAAAGTTCTGGTGAGCTGGCCAGTCCTTACGGACCGTATGGCTGGACCCTTACAGTCCGTAAGCCATGCCCAGATGCAGAAACTGGATCAGTTGGCTGTTCAGCCCATGTAAACGACTTATATTGCCCTTTAACACCACCAGGGGTTGCCTAAACTAATTCTTAGGCTTAGGGACACTTGTTAATGACCAGGGATCATGTATAGCCTTGTTTGTCATGATCATAAGCAATCTAGAACATTATATAAAGCCCCACTTTGTTGCAACTTTGATCACTCACTCACAACTCATCTTCTGATCATTTCTGGAGCTCAAGGCCTTTTCCTAAGCATCTCTAATCGTGCATTAGACCTTGGTAAGTATCCTTGACCTTCCTTAATCATGTTTTGCTTAGTTATTAGCTTAAAAGTCAAACCGTCGTAATTAAGGTTTGACTTATCGATTAATCACTAATGGTCCAGTGATTAGTCAAATTGAAAGTAGTTATAAGTTGGTAATTATGTGGGCAATAAACCCTTAAAAGGGCACCCTCTGATTCCCGCTCTAACTAGATCATTTGTCGGGTCAAAGTTGTTTATAAAAAGTCAACAGAACCATAATTTTTGAATTAACGCATAATTAGCAATGTAGAAGGCGTGTAACCTATTTTATCACTCATATAACTTGGTAATAAGTATAAGAACTGGTCTAAGCTTGTTTGATCCGATAATTTTCTGTTTAGGCTCGGTTCGGAACCGAAAGTCGCAAAACTTTGACTTTTTCTTTGACTTCAGTTCTGACCCGATTTAGATGGGTTTGGAAATTCCTTAGAGCTTCCTTAGGACCAGGTTACATGATAGTATAACCCTCTGTGGTTGAATCATTGATTGTCCGATTCGTTTACACGTTTCCGTTAATTGCTTAATGTTGACCATAATGCCCTTTTGACCCTAAAACGAGAATTTTAGAAATGTGAAAGGACAATAATCTTTATTACTGATTTATAAACATGTCCCTAAAATTTCACATCAGTTGGAGTTCTGGATTAGGAGTTACACTCAATAGCGTAATTAGAAAGCTTTTTGATAATTAAAAGGCATAATTTGCGTAAAGCCTATCTAAACTCAATTTTTGACACCAAACCTTTTACCCACTGATTTAATATAATGTTTTGAGATTTTTGAAGATTTTTAGTTATTTTGAAACTGATCATAACCTAAGGTTATTGCCTTGATTCGGTAAATACCGATTATACCCTTTTTGTGTATAAAATGAGTTCTACATAGTATTTTGACACCAATCTAATTGCTACTGATTTTATATAATAAATGAAGTATTTTGAACTTTATAACCTGATCAGAAAACTCAGATTTCCTGTATAACCCGGAAATCGCTTAAAACGGCTTTTTACGCGTATTAAACACCTAGTATGGGTTTAAAACCTTTTTGGCATATGAGACTTATCACCAACTGATATAACCTATTAAATTAAGTTGTGTTACTGATTATTTCAGACCCGAGTCTCAGAATTAAAATTAATCTCTTTTATAATCTTTTAAATGACCAAAATACCCCTACGGGGCTTATATTGAGATTAAACTCGTTTTGGGCATAATGGAAGGTATCCTACTGATATCACAACATAATTAAAGCATATTAACTTAGGAAACCTGTATATGACCCATATGGTTACCCGTTACGCCTCTTGTGCGTTTGGTTCGGTTTATGTAACTAGTTTACATGAAATAGCCGAAACGGGTCAAACCTTACCGTTTTTATCTTGAAATCCAGAATGTGTTTAGTTTACCCATATTATACAAGTCTCCAAACTTATTGAGTATAAATCACATTCTATTCCGGTCTCCGCTTAATCATGTGTTTTGAACCGTGAACCTTTCCTAAATACTAACCGGTCTAAGTTACGACTTAAATAAGACCCGTTAGGAATCTAATAGGTTAATAAAACCTTCGTTCCAGATTAAGAGCCCCAGTAGAAGTACTTGTGCTTGCTGATTAGAATATACGGATGAGTATAAATTGCATTACTAGCTCAGGTAAATACTCTTAACTTATTTTCCCTATACGGGCTTGGGATACGCTATTATAATAATACCGCTTGGTCGGGTATTGAATGTTTAGTCGTATTGTGATTAAATTATTGAGGTAACCCGCTTTAATCTGTATTGTTTGAAATAAAAGCCTTTAGGGGTTAATGACCATGTTCCGGATATCCTTGACATCATTATATTATAAAATGGCCACGTCTTAAGCACGGGGTGTAGGCATACACCTGACAGTGCATAAGGGAAACGGTATCTCACTCTCATGTGGGCCTATACTTGTGGTGTGTCTGTTAATCTTGACTTGGTTTCTACATCGGGCCCTGAACGTATAACAAACATGTAAATCTGTATACAAGATTATTATATAATTGTCCCAAGTTATAAAAAAATATATATGTTGTGCCTTGTGCATTCAAATCAATTTTTATAAATGTTTTCAAATGAGTCGGTTAATTGTATTTACCAGTGTAAACTGACGTATTTTCCAAAAAGGTTAAGTGACAGGTACTGAACGTAATTGGCTGGAAGCTCAGGGCGTTAATAAGGAATCTTGCAAGTTCTAGGCATCCAAAGTCTGTTGAACAGTTTTTCCTTTTATTTGATCCGCCTGTGGATCCTTTACTTTCCGTTGTAATACTTTGATATTACTTTATACTCGGATTGTAATATATTTATCTTTTGCTTCCGCTGTGCATTTATAAATTGTGTTGTTTGACTATGATGATCTCAACTACGTCACGATACTCCCCACCGGGCCCACTGGTAATACGTGGAAATATCGGGGTGTGACAGGTTGGTATCAGAGCCAACATTGAGTGAATTAAACACTAGCCTTATTGTTTAATCTCAATGACATAGTAGCACATTCCTTGACCTTCTGAGTCTAGACTTAACATAGGAATACTCTCAACCCTAATCTGAAAACTATTGCTTCCGAATCTATATATTTTGATTATGTCTCCAATCAAAGAAGCCGTAATGGAATTTCTCCACATCCGGAGCCTTGATTTGCCGAGCTTCGTACCGCGGCTAAGGTGCAACGTGCAACCAAGGAGAAAGCATTCAGAAGTAAAGTAAAGTAAAGAAGAAAACTACTTTTGCTGAAGTTCGTTTCCTCAGTAAGTCCTTATAAGGGCATACTTATCTTCAGTCCCTTCATGGACAACATCATTCCTTTCAAGTCCCGTTTAGGGCAATTATATACTCCTTTTAAAAATCATTTGAATATTTTATCTAAATTCCATTTTTATCATTTTATATGAATATAATATATGAAATAAATCAAATTATTATTCCTTTTCATAATTGATCTACCAGTATATATATTGAAAGAATCTTAAAGGGTAAAACCTAGCTTGAATGTCATTAAAGACCTAGCTATGATGGTAAAACCTGTTTAAAAGAGATTCAGATTCTTGTTAACATCCGAAAACATGTTAACACTCCTGACAACAGTGATACGATAAAATCACACTTGTCATCTTTATATTGGGAAATTCCAAACCCTTATCTAGCCTAGTGATTTAGAATCATGGCTTAAATCATCAAATGAAGATGATCATATTATAAACATCCATAAGTGATGAAATGCCTACGGGCCATACTAATTGTCCTAAGGGACAAAAGACAGTTGAAGTCTTTGACTCTCTGTCAAGAAAAGGGTAATGAAATATGTTCAAACCTTAATGCCTCGATTCTCTGAAATCATGGCTTGTAAATTTAAAACTGTCCTTGTGACTAGGCCCTTTGCGCCACCTTAATATCCTTAATGTTTTATAACTAGGATAAATTATAATGAAAATACTAATTAAATATAACTAACAAATTAACCAATATGGTTTATATTACCATGGTTGATGAATCGTCAAAAGTGATGAATCCATAATAACCTCTAAATGAACCATCGTCAATATTTATGTAGCAATCAAGCTACATGGCTGGATCGGATGAGGTCAACAGCCACCCGAGGGAAAATAATGATGCTCCCAGAGTTAATATAACTGGTGCAGAACTGCAGGCATTAATAGATAATGCCGTTACACGAGCTCTCGACAGACAGTATGATGAATCAAGTGATACACACTCTAAGACTCTATATGTGGCTCGTAGTAAGCCCCTTTCTAAATCACATGAGTCAAGGGAAGATGATGTTCGTAACTCGTCAAATCAAAGGAGTGTTCCGTCTAGACAGGTGGTGCTTCATCAAGAGGCACCAGTTAAGACCTGCTCATATAAATATTTTGTCTCCTACAAGCCCAGAGACTTTACAGGAGAAAAAGGAGCCATCGATTGCATAACGTGGCTCGATGAGATGGACATCGTTGTAGATATTAGTGGATGTGCAGAGCAAGACATTGTGAAGTTTGTTTCACAATCTTTTAAAGGAGAAGCCCTAGCTCGGTGGAGGTCACTGATCCAAGCTACAGGGAAGATCCCTTTGTACAACTTGACTTGGGATCAGTTCGCTGCTCTTATCAAAGAAAATTACTGTCCTCAACATGAAGTCGAGAAAATTGAGACTGAATTCTTGACATTAATCATGGAGAACTTAGATTGTCAAGCATACCTTACAAGTTTCAATACCATGTCTCGATTGGTTCCTTACTTGATCACACCGGAACCAAAGAGAATAGCTCGCTTTATTGGGGGTCTAGCCCCAGAAATAAAGGTAAGTGTGAAAGCATCGAGACCTACTACATTCAGGTCAGCGGCAGATCTGTCGCTATCTCTCACACTCGATGTGGTCAGAAACAAGGCTGCCAAAACCTCTGAAGATGGAAAACGTAAAAGGGAGGATGAGAACTCTCATCGCTCCGATAGGAAGAAAAAGAGGAACTCTGAGGATAAGAAGAGTTCCGGGTTCGAGAAAGACAGCCAGCAGTCGGGTGAGAAGACCAGGTGCAAAACCTGTAGGAAATACCACCTCGGGAAATGCAGATTTGAATCTCAGCCTCTACCTTGTGGGATTTGCACGTCTAAGGAACATAAAACCTTGGATTGCAAGAAGTTGAAAGACGCGACCTGTTATGGTTGCAACGAGAAAGGGCATATCAAGACCAACTGCCCTAGGAATCAGAAGAAGCCCGAAGAGGCCAAGAAAATAAACGCATGAGTCTTCCAGATGAACGCCCAGGATATGGTGCAGAATGATAACTATATAACAGGTACTTTTCCTTATCAAGCAGCTTATGCAAAAATTTATTTGATACTGGCACATATGATTCTATAATGAACGATAAATGTTGAGAACTGTTGCCTCCGCCTGATTAGGACTCCGGTCATTTAATGCGAGGTAGAAACTGGCTGATGATACTTGAGAAAACGCTCCAACAAATCTTAGATTGATATTTTATATCTATTAGGAATCACTTTTTTCTGATACCCTTATGACAAGCTTTCAAGTTATCCAAATTCATCAATATAATAAAGACAGATATGACATTTTGATCCCCTGTCAAAAAGATGATGGATTAGGTCCTAACCTTAAATGCCATTGATGGTCTTTTGTGACCTAGGCTAAACATAATGAATATATATTAAATAACATTCATTAAGAATGTTAGTACTATATTAGCCTGTGTGGTCTATTGATACCATGGTTAGTATATGTTAAGGCCAACAGGATGAAGAATAGCAGTTGTTGGATTACAACTAAGAAATTGTTTTATTGGTGTTAGGAACCAATATCGAGTATGGCAAACTCAGATAAGACAGCCATTGATCGTGTGGTGGATAATGCGACACATGCCAACGATGCTACAATCGTGAACCTTAGAATTTCCAAAGATGTTCTTCAAACTATGATAGACGCAGCTGTTGGAAAAGCTGTGAAGAAGGCTGTGAAAAAGGCTGTGAAAAAGTTCAAGGAGCCCAATGCTACTTGCTCCAAATCCCATCCAAGACCACACGTCCTTACTCACAAGAAGGATCTCGTTCATACCTCTAATGCAAGGGATGAACTAAAAAGGAAAAGGGAGGAAGATAACTCCCAGAGTTCTAAGAAAAAGAACAAACAAAAGTCCAACCAGAAACCTGTATGCAAGACCTGCAAGAAGCGCCATTATGGGAAGTGCAGGTTCGAATCAAAATCCCAATCACAGCCGAGGGCTTGTGGGATCTGCAAATCAAGGGAACATAAAACGTTGGAGTGCAAGGACATGAAGAATGCAGTCTGCTTCGGCTGTAATGAGAAAGGCCACATCAAGACCACGTGCCCTAAATCTGTCAAAGGAAATGCGGCTAAGGAAGGGAAGCCTAAGAATGAAAGCGCCTAAAATGCCTGAGCTAGTTCATATATAATGGCATCAGGTACATTCCTAACACTTATCGGTGATATAAATGCTAAGAGTTTTATTTTGGTTCGGATACCAATAAATCCTTCGTAAACTATAGGTGTGGTAAGCTTTCAAAACCTTTCATAAGAACCCTAGATATTAAGTGTAAGGTAAAACTTACAGACGAAAATCATAGGAACCATTTCTTCTGTTCCTGTCAGAAATCTTCAGTCATAAAATTCTAATGTACCCTCTCTCCAGATAAAGTACATTCGCATGTAATTGATATCTCTTTGATCCCTATTGATTACGAATACCAAATGGTATGACAAAACCGTCGTATGAGAATTGATGTATCTTAATAAGTTCCATAGATTTCTTCCATGCCTGATCAGTATGGAGGTTTAATGCATGGAACCACAAAGATATTCCAATGGTCATACGGTATTAAAGTCAGCTAATGGTATTCAAAGAAGATATCTAGAAAATAGAATTTTCCAAATAAATGTTCCCTGGCAAAGGAATCTGTGGACTCATAGCATAAATGTGTCACTAATTTGGCACAAGCGAGGATGGATGAATGG
This sequence comes from Helianthus tuberosus, assembly GCA_030545235.1. Classification (NCBI taxonomy): domain Eukaryota; kingdom Viridiplantae; phylum Streptophyta; class Magnoliopsida; order Asterales; family Asteraceae; genus Helianthus; species Helianthus tuberosus. Next base: position 115,209,787 of record CM060399.1, read on the forward strand.
GAGCCTGAGATTTGGAAAATCTCTGTAACCTCCTTGTATCTTGATTATCTTCTCCTAAGACTACCCTGTTTACCCCCCGAGAGGCAAGTAGAGTTAAGATTTATATCCCATTTAGGGCTGCATCATTATGAAATCTCCAAGACAACTAGTACCATTATTGGAAAAATCGAAAACCCTAATTAAGTAAGTTTTAAGATATAGATTCATAAAGCCTAACTCAATATTCTGAAAATTCAGTATTGTTAATTAAGAAAGACGGTTCATTTTGCTTATGCATTAATTACCGCAACCCTATTTAGGCAACAATTAAGAATTGACATCAGCTGCCCAGGATCGTCGATTTGTTCGACTAACTGTAAGGATTAGCTACTCCTTAAGATTAGTTTTGAGCAACGGTTGGAATAACCATCTCACCTTAAGATAAGCTTTTCTATAATGGTTGTTATATAAGTATCAAGGTGGCTCCTTTTGGAGACCTTGTATAGATGAAATATCAAAACATCCGTTGGATGGACGAGACTTTGGGAAGTCCACTTATCAGGATCTGAAAGTTGCATTGGAAACAATGAATAAGATCATACAAATCCCTAATCATCTGTAAGTTGCCCGTATTCAGCAGAAAATCAAGAATTAATGAAAGTAGCAACCCTCCTAAGATCTTGTTACAGAATAAGGTTCAACAAAAGATATCACCCTGGAAGGGTGTGCCAAGTTGTAATTATCAGGTTAGTTAAGCTCTGAAATATAAAGTCATTCGAAGGATTCGAATGTATCAAGATTAAATAGCTTACGAGCTAAGACCTAATTAAGGAGCTTGGTGGAATGCGCAATGTGACCCACACTAATGATTTAAGGACGTGTCACCAATAAGTCGAAAAGCACCATCACATAATGATATGCAGATTTATGATGTGATGAACATCCTGTATCGATTGAGGATCGACAGGTTAAGAAGCTCTAAAAGGATACATGTACCTATTATAGAGGTCAACTTGGGGGCTTGGAAAGGCTCCAGATATGCTAAAGAAGTTAAGTCCATTATACGACAAAAAGTACTTCCATCATTTTAGCAAATCTCTAGGTAGAGATTTCTTTTAAGGGGGGTGAGGATGTAACACCTCGAAAATTCATGTCCAATAATGTATTGACACGTGTCATAAACTTTAAGCGTGTAAAGGATTTCCTTAGAAGGACTAGAGTTGACAAACAAGGAAAGTATGTGAATATAAGGGTTCAGAATGTCAACAATGGATAAATATACTTTACAATAAGCCTACATGATGTTTATACCCTTAAACGAATGATTTATGGATCATACGAAGCTAATTGTGAAAGAAAGTGAGAGATTACAAACTACAGGGATTAAAGGTGTCAACATGTTTAAAGTGTACCTCTGAGTGACCTTTTAGCAAACCCGAAGCTTTGTAACGATTCATTATGCTCACTAGAATGCGTGATAAAAATTTCATCAAGTTTCGTTATCGTATGAGAAAGTTATGATAGAATTCGTATACGAGGGGTTAAAAGCGTCAACGTCGAAATTTAAGACTTTTTCGGTGATCGTATGAATAACCGGGGACCTAACAAAGTTAGTTTATGACTTGGAGTCCTTAAAATCAAGTTTGGGGGTTACAAGTGCAAGAGAGCATCATAAAATCAAGATTGGAAGTTCAGGGGCTTAATGTGTCAACTTTTAAAAAGTTTTGGTGAGCTGGCCAGTCCTTACGGACCGTATGGCTGGACCCTTACAGTCCGTAAACCATGCCCAGATGCAGAAACTTGATCAGTTGGTTGTTCAGCCCATGTAATCGACTTATATTGCCCTTTAACACCACCAGGGGTTGCCTAAACTAATTCTTAGGCTTAGGGACACTTGTTAATGATCAGGGATCATGTATAGCCTTGTTTATCATGATCATAAGCAATCTAGAACACTATATAAAGCCCCACTTTGTTGCAACTTTGATCACTCACTCACAACTCATCTTCTGATCATTTCTGGAGCTCAAGGCCTTTTCCTAAGCATCTCTAATCGTGCATTAGACCTTGGTAAGTATCCTTGACCTTCCTTAGTCATGTTTTGCTTAGTTATTAGCGTAAAAGTCAAACCGTCGTAATTAAGGTTTGACTTATCGATTAATCGCTAATCGTACAGTGATTAGTCAAATTGAAAGTAGTTATAAGTTGGTAATTATGTGGGCAATAAACCCTTAAAAGGGCACCCTCTGATTCCCGCTCTAACTATATCATTTGTCGGGTCAAAATTGTTTATAAAAAGTCAACAGAACCATAATTTTTGAATTAACGCATAATTAGCAATGTACAAGGCATGTAACCTATTTTATCACTCATATAACTTGGTAATAAATATAAGAACCGGTCTAAGCTTGTTTGATCCGACAATTTTCTGTTTAGGCTCGGTTCGGAACTGAAAGTCGCAAAACTTTGACTTTTGCTTTGAATTCAGTTCTGACCCGATTTAGATGGGTTTGGAAATGCCTTAGAGCTTCCTTAGGAACAGGTTACATGATAGTATAACCCTCTGTGGTTGAATCATTGATTGTCCAATTCGTTTACACGTTTCCGTTAATTGCTTAATGTTGACCATAATGCCCTTTTGACCATAAAACGAGAATTTTGGAAATGTGAAAGGACAATAATCTTTATTACTGATTTATAAACATGTCCCTAAAATTTCACATCAGTTGGAGGTCTGGATTAGGAGTTACGCTCAATAGCGTAATTAGAAAGCTTTTTGATAATTAAAAGGCATAATTAGCGTATAGCCTATCTAAACCCAATTTTTGACACCAAACCTTTTACCCACTGATGTAATATAATGTTTTGAGATTTTTGAAGATTTTTAGTTATTTTTAAACTGATCATAACCTAAGGTTATTGCCTTGATTCGGTAAATACCGATTATACCCTTTTTGTGTATAAAATGAGTTCTACATAGTATTTTGACACCAATCTAATTGCTAATGATTTTATATAATAAATGAAGTATTTTGAACTTTATAACCTGATCAGAAAACTCAGATTTCCTGTATAACCTGGAAATCGCTTAAAACGGTTTTTTACGCGTATTAAACACCTAGTATGGGTTTAAAACCATTTTGGCATATGAGACTTATCACCAACTGATATAACCTATTAAATTAAGTTGTGTTACTGATTATTTCAGACCCGAGTCTCAGAATTAAAATTAATCTCTTTTATAATCTTTTAAATGACCAAAATACCCCTACGGGGCTTATATTGAGATTAAACTCGTTTTGGGCATAATGGAAGGCATCCTACTGATATCACAACATAATTAAAGCATATTAGCATAGGAAACCTGTATATGACCCATATGGTTACCCGTTACGCCTCTTGCGCGTTCGGTTCGGTTTATGTAACTAGTTTACATGAAATAGCCGAAACGGGTCAAACCTTACCGTTTTTATCTTGAAATCCAGAATGTGTTTAGTTTACCCATATTATACAAGTCTCCAAACTTGTCGGGTCTAAATCACATTCTATTCCAGTCTCCGCTTAATCATGTGTTTTGAACCGTGAACCTTTCCTAAATACTAACCGGTCTAAGTTACGACTTAAATAAGACCCGTTAGGAATCTAATAGGTTAATAAAACCTTCGTTCCAGATTAAGAGCCCCAGTAGAAGTACTTGTGCTTACTGATTAGAATATACGGTTGAGTATAAATTGCATTGCTAGCTCAGGTAAATACTCTTAACTTGTTTTCCCTATACGGGCTTGGGATACGGTATTATAATAATACCGCTTGGTCGGGTATTGAATGTTTAGTCGTATTATGATTAAATTATTGAGGTAACCCGCTTTAATCTGTATTGTTTGAAATAAAAGCCTTTAGGGGTTAATGACCATGTTCCGGATATCCTTGACATCATTATATTATAAAATGGCCACGTCTTAAGCACGGGGTGTAGGCATACACCTGACACTGCATAAGGGAAACGGTATCTCACTCTCATGTGGGCCTATACTTGTGGCGTGTCTGTTAATCGTGACTCGGTTTCTACATCGGGCCCTGAACGTATAACGAACATGTAAATATGTATACAAGATTATTATATAATTGTCCCAAGTTATAAAAAAAATATGTTGTGCCTTGTGCATTCAAATCAATTTTTATAAATGTTTTCAAATGAGTCGGTTAATTGTATTTACCAGTGTAAACTGACGTATTTTCCAAAAAGGTTAAGTGACAGCAACTGAACGTAATTGGCTGGAAGCTCAGGGCGTTAATAAGGAATCTTGCAAGTTCTAGGCGTCCAAAGTCTGTTGAACAGTTTTTCCTTTTATTTGATCCGCCTGTGGATCCTTTACTTTCCGTTGTAATACTTTGATATTACTTTATACTCGGATTGTAATATATTTATCTTTTGCTTCCGCTGTGCATTTATAAATTGTGTTGTTTGACTATGATGATCTCAACTACGTCACGATACTCCCTACTGGGCCCACCGGTAATACGTGGAAATATCGGGGTGTGACATTGACTATTTTGGCAACTTGCGTGTGATATGTCATAAAACGAGTTCTAAATTATGATGTCAATTGAACTCTATAGGCAAGTCGGGCGAAGCATCAAGTGGAGAAGCGGGAACGGATGCGCAGTTGAAGGAAAAGCTTTAAGGTACGTGACTTGTCGTTTTGTTACATTTACATAGTTGAGTTTGACCATTGATATGTCTTATGTAAGAAAATAGCAAAATTTGATGCGTTTGGTATGTTTACAAAGTGATAGAACTCATTTAGACAACCAAACGGGTCAAAATAAAGAAGTTAGTTAAATGATGGTTTTTAGTGATTTGAATATCACGCGAACAAACTGGTAAATTAATGTGTAAGCCGAGTATCGGAAACCCCAAATTATGATTGATGAACCTTAGATTGGGTTGAAACTTAGAGAATTACAATTTCTTTAAGTTATTGAAGAAAAACTTATGCTTGAGTTGAATTTGTCAAGCAGACATTGACGCGTATGCAAACCATGTAATGGGAGCGAAATACGCTAGTTTTATTAAGCTCGAAAAATGGGTAAAATGGACAATGATTAACCTTTGCCATAAGATGTGAAAAGGATGTTAAACGTAACGGGTTGAATAATTATATAATGGATTTGTAAGCCGATAACTTATAAATCAAGATTGTTGCGAACACGAGGAGTGAAATACGTAAGTATATGTTTTACGGTCATTTAGAGATAAGTTTCATGTAAAACGGATAAGAATTGTGAAAGTTATAAGTGATTGAGTAAAACATTGCAATGCTGGGAAAAATGCAGCTCCAACAAAGAATTTTCTGTGAAACAGAGGTTGTCGCGCCCCGCGACCGGCAACACTCTTTGCTGTTGCGCCCCGCCACGGGCTGTCACGCCCCGCGAAAGCCGAAGCCAAACCTGTCGTGGCCCGCGACAGGCTACGGAGCTGGCAAATATTGTTGTTATTGATTATTTTGTCTTACGGACTTGTATAAACATGTAATAAAACCCTCATAACTAACGTTTATGATGGTTTTGGTTATAGGTGACACTATAAACTTTTGGATGAAGATCAAGCATCGCTCAAGAACCGAACACACCTCAAATTGATGCTTCTGCGTTTATCTTTGTTCATTCTCGATGTTAAGACTTATGTAAACACTTAAAAGTGTATTTTGGATGTTTTAAAACTTAGGTGAACATCTTTTAAATTGATGTTTTTGTAAAATGGCATTTTTGTATAAATATGCCAACTTTTAATTATAAAGTATTCAATATTTCGATAAGGGTCTTACATCTAAACCCACAAAAACAAACCTTTTCATTTTTCATCTTTTATTTTTGTAAAGATATCGGTTATGAAATTACGATTATGGCTCATTTTCAACTTTGAAAAAAAAATCAGAATATTTGCTCAAAGTATTTTTTACTAAGCCACAAAGTAATAGAAAATCCGATACTTTTACGCCTTTCGCCATTTAAATAAAATATACCAAACACGAACCACAACCTACCCTTTAAAGTTCTCTTGATATTTGCAAGGATTTAAACGTCAGAAAGGAGGAGGTTTGATCGATTTTCAAGCCTATGGTAGGAGTAAGTTCCAAAACTGGGCACGCGCGTTCTCACTTACACAACATCAGCCGAGTGTTGAGTGACCATTTGCGAGGTGTGTAAATATTTATATAACTAAATGGAATTTTATAAAGGCATGTTATGCCCAAAGTAAATAATTTTTCTTAACTCGAGTTTTAAATAAATCATGACGAATAAGTTGGTAAATAAAATAAAAACAAAATAAATTTAGAACTTGGATTCCCGACACTCTAAATATGAGACCAAAACTTTCTCTTCTACCTATTCCGTTTGGGTGTGTAAGCCACATTTTAGAGTTTTGCTTGAGGAAAAGCAAAGATTCAAGTGTGGGGGTATTTGATGTGTATAAAATGCAACATATAAACTGTATCAAATACGACGTAAAATCAACCCATTTTCGATACTAATGTTGAAAAAAGCTTGTTTCTTTGTTCCTTTTTAATTTACAGGGTCAAAAGAGCTTAAATGTGCAAAGGGACCAAAATAACAGCAAAAACCAACATAAATACAAAGAAGGAGAATTGACGCAACTTTCCACACCCCGAGTCACATCCAAACAAGGAAAATAGCAAGATCAAAAGACCTGACACGGGGCCGTGTCCACCAGACACAGGCCGTGTCCAAGACCAGAATCTCTGCAGAAGAAAAGACAAAAGCAAAGGATAAAACTGACAACCAACACGGGGCCATGCTAAGACAACACGGGGCGTGGTCAACTCTAAGATTTACAGAATCTGAGATAGTACAACAAGTACATTGGCCACGCGTCGTGTCGTTGACACACGGGGTCGTGTTAGTACATGTCCTGACACTGCAGTTAATGAGGAAGAGAGAGAGAGAGATGACCACGGGGTCGTGCCAGGTGGGCACGGGTTGTGGTGAAGCTTCTGATTTCAGCTATAAATAGGGTTGCTTGGTTCCATTCCAAACCATCCCATGGCGAACCACTTCTCTCTCACTTGCCACCACTCCTCCACCACTACAACACCATCATCCACCACCATCATCGATCTTCCATCATTTAGAGTGTATGTAGTAGTCTCATGATCCAAGATCAATCGTAAGAGTCTTTGTTAAACAAAGGCCATGCTTGGCTAAACTCTTACATCACTTGGTGAAGACAAATCTTTTGTGTATTACTTTTTTATTTCCAATCTTTGGCAACTTTTTAATTGGGTATGTATTAGTGACTTTAATAACTAGTTTTTTATATTGAAGACAAATTTATCTAATCATTCTTCATATGTTGTTGATTCACATAATCGTGTCTTTACGGTCTATATAAAGAGCGTTAATTTCCTGGAAGGGGGTTAGAAGGGTGGTTGGGTCAATTTTATGTCTCGTTCAGTGTATAGATTCTGCATGAACCTGGTTCAAGCTTAGTAACACTTCACGAGCGGAACGGGCATTACCCCCCGTGGGAAAAGTGCAAGCCCGCTTGAATCCCTTATCTATAAACTACAATTAAAACTTTAAACTAACCCTGCGAGGACTGTATCCCCGCTGACTCAGACCAAAGGGTTAATGGTGATCGTTGTCTGGAAGGGGGCCCACCACTTTTCGCATTAATAAAGTACTTAATTATCTTTCAATAATCCGACCTTGCGGGACTGTATCCCTGATGACTCAGACCAATAGGTTGAGGGTAACGTCGCCTTCACAAGAGGGGCCTACCACTATAACTAAGATAATCTCTTAAAATGTCCAAAGTGCGGAAATCATTAAAAGGATACATAAAAGAGGTGTTAGAACCAAGTGATTCCTTATTGTCTATTTGTTTTTCATTATATTTTATTTTTTAGTTTATCTTTTTATAGCTTTAAAAACCTTTTTATCAAAGTTTGGTTCGATTAGACATTAACGATAAGCCGGTATTAAAAGCTCTTGTGTACTTGGACAACCTCGGTATCTTGCCATCACTATACTACGTCCGCGATGGGTGCACATGCCCTAACGTGTGTGTAGAGTGATAGTAAAATATCGTGTTTTATAAATTTAAAACTTGAATCAGCGAGTAAAAAGAGCTAAAAAATATATACACAGTAATACCCACAAGCGTAGGTTACAATCCCTTATGAAAGGCATAATATTAAAAGAGGCAAACTAACAAGATTTGGTTGTTAAGTTTTACTTTCCTGTGTAGGAAAGTTTTGGTTTTGTAAAAAGAAATTTATAAGTATGGAAAAAATGTCATTTATCAAACAAATAGATATGATCCTTGGTAACAATGTAGTTTTGTCAATAACAAAAACTATAGTTTGGAGATAAGAAAATATTTTAAAGAAGTTAAAAAATAAAATATTTATATTAAAAACGGCTTTAAAAAAAGTTATAAGAAAATGTTAATTAAATGTCAAGAGGAATTATCTCTTGTGGGGAGACCAATGTTCAATCTTTGTGAGGTATAAGTATTTAAGGGGAAAAATTAGTTGTTAAAAAAATGTCAACTCTAGTTTTAGAAAGTTATCATTTAACTTTAAAAATAATATATATATATATATATAAATGCTAGGGAGAAAACCCTTTATTTTGAGAAAACTTTGGAAACCCATTACTTGGCCAAGATTCATCCACGTGTGCATCAAGAAGCTGATAACTCTTATAACATATAAGGGTATATGTGTAATTTTATCCTAAAAGATCTTTTCTACTTTGAATTGACCAATATCATTTATTACCTTCGCATCACTTGTACAACCCCCATTCCTTTTACTTTTTTTAAACTAATAAAGAAAATTTTCACTTGTTCTTCATCTTCTTAATATCTTCATGTACGAGGTCCACCATTAAAGAACCATGGAGCTTCCTTTTAATAGCACTAAGAAAATGGTGGAGCTTCCTTTGACAAGCTCCAACAACGCATGAGTTAATATCACCAGATCGTCTGATCCCAAACATGATGAAGCTTGTTCTTGGTGTTATAGAGAGAGAAAGCTAATGTTTTGGAGAGAGAAACAACAATTTTCATCTTGTTCTTCTCGGGTGTGTTCATGCTTATTTCGAAGCTGATTTTCGGGTGTGTTCATGCTTCATCTCACGTCGTCATCTTCATCTCGGTTGTGCTCATGCTTGTTGAAAGCTGATTTCTAGAGTTAGAAACAACAATCTTCATCATGTTTATCAAGAACAACAAGAACACACAGAGAGAAGCAAGTTTGAAGATCTTCATCGTGTTCATCGCATGGTTCTAGATCCGGTAAGTGATTTAGAGAGAGAAAGCTGTTTTTTTAGAGAGAGAAACAACAATCTCTTGAGTATTTTATTTTAAAAAATCATTTCACACTTGATTTTTTGTTAAAATGGTTGTTAATAGGTTTTTGTGTAATGGTTGTTTTAGAGATGAAACATGAAAAAAAAAATTTGTTAAAATGGTTCTTAAAAGGGGTAAATGTTTATGTAATTTGCAGGTTTTTATTTTTGTGTTAAAAAGTTGTGCTTGGTTTGGTTGCTTATTTGGGCTTTTGATCTGAATAGTAACTGTTTTTGTGATGTTATTTGAGAAAAAAGATTTTCTGGCTATGAATGTGTTAATATTTATGTATGGTTAACGACTTAACGGTTATCTTATATTTTTGTTATTAGGACGGTGATGGATACAAGGGAAATAAGATCCAATTCTCGGGACCGTTGGTTTCGTCAAACGTGGATCAGATGCTCAAGGATCTTGACCATGTTTATGTTACAGCACAACACAACTAACACGTGTTATAGTTTGAACTTCTCGGACATGCATGTGTTACATGTGACATGAAACCCATGTACAATGTAACACGTGTTACGTGTGACATGAAAACACATTTTTATAACTTCCCTGGAATACGCACACCCACATGTTTACAAACCGTTTCAAGACCGACCCAAACAAGCAAGGGTAGCCGCTGAAAAGCTAAGGCAGCAAAGGTAGTCGCTGAAAAGCTAAGGCAGACTGTCAAAGGAAGCTCCACCATTTTCTTAGTGCTATGTATTTTCGTTTACTAGTAATATGTAATGTGAGACTCTTATTGTTTTGTCTAGTACATGATGTTAAAACGGTATGGACTTAACACATTATAGAAGTCTTAACACACGTTATAAAAGAGGTTTAACACACGTTATATCAAGTATACTATGTTGTTATTAAGTTACTATTGGAGTTTATGCATCCATTCTGGAAGTCTTAACACACGTTATATTGAGTTACTATTAGGTCGTAATTGGTTAAGATAAGTTATCATATTGGGTCATATGGCTCATGGTAACTCTTAATGGGCCATGATGGGTAGTACTACGTTTTTGTTTAATAATTTAGGTTGTAAAAAGTCATATTAGGATGTAATGAGTTATAATGTGCCATAGATGTGGTAGCCATATTTGGTCTTAATAAGTCATAATGGTCATGATATACATAACTTAACCAAGTTATATTAAATTGAGGCATGCATGTATTTATAAGACACATAGTGGGTCTTAAAAGTCATTAATGATCTTAATGTGCATACTGTCTCCATAAAAGTTATGATTGGTCTAGCCGTGATTATTTGTTGTGTTTTTATGTTTTCAATAACTATGTGTCTTTGGGTTCAACTTATCGCCCCCGTCGACTGTTTTCACCCTTGTCACATGTTAAGCAAATACATGTTCCGAACAGACAAATTGTAACACATGTTAGATCAGTATATGCACATCATGGTGTTTTGTAAACCACTAGCTTATACATGAATACATGTCAGGTTACAAAAAGATTATAACAGAGGCTTAACACATGTTATACATTCCAAAATGTGCAAAACAAATGACCCGTTTCATATTATATATTCCAAAATTACCGGTACATGTGTTACCATAAATTGCTCGTTTCATATTACAAGTTACATACTAACTTGTACATTTATTACTTGTACAAGTTTTACACTCAGTATCCACATTATCGGATATTTTAAACATCAACAAAAATAAAATAGATATTACTTGTTTTTTTTAATTAACAAAAGGTTAACACACGTTATATATCATTCTAACAGGGGCTTAACACATCTTATACATGAACACATGTCAGGTTACATCATGGTGTTCTGTTACAGCATGAACCACTAACACATGTTATAAATGAACGAAGAGTTCTTTCCCAAAGGATGTGACTTATTCAATGTCCCCGCATTAACGTCGCCTACATCCATCCAGCTTGTCAATTGAATATCTTTTATGGATCTGTTTCTGTAAATCAACACACGTTATATATCATTCTAACAGGGGCTTAACACATGTTATGGGTCTGTCTCTGTAAATCAAGCAACCCAACAAAAAAAACACTTATTGTTCAGATCAAAAGCCCAAACCAGCAACCAAACCAACAAAAAAACAATTATTGTTAAGATCAAAAGCCCTAAACAAGCAACCAAACCAACAAAAAAACTCGTTCAAAATCTCATCCTAAAGTTTTGGATTTATTTAAAATACATGAACATTAACCATTACTAGAACACTTTCAGCCCACAAAAACATATTAACAACCATTTCAACAAAAAATCAATTGTGAAATGATATTTCAAGAACACTTACCGGATCTAGAACCGTCCGATGAACACTAAGAAGGTCTTCAAACCTTCTTCTCTCACACACACTTGAACATTCAACTCTCTCTCTCTCTCTAAAAAATAAAGATTATTGTTTCTCTATCTAAAACATCAACTCTCTCTCTCTAAAAACATTCATCGTGCCATCGTTCTCTCTCTAAAACAACAAATTATAGAGACATTCAGACCCTTCATTTGCTTCTAAAGGTTGAAGCTTTTTGTAGAATTAGACGGAGAGGAGAGAGATTGGCGTGGCTATGGTTGTTAGATGAGTTGAAAATTGAGGAGAGAGAGGCCCGGAGAAGAAGCCCGGTGAGTTTCGCCGGAGAGGTGGTTGCTGGTGGTGGTTGTTTGTTTCTCTTGGAGAAGGTGGTTGCTGGCGGTGGTTGTGTTCTCCTGTTTGTTTGTCTTCAAGATTAGGGGAGAAGAAATGGGAAAAAGAAAGAGGAAAGAGAAAGAGGTAAGAGAAAGAGAAGCTTTTATAGTGATTTGATGGTACTTCCAAATTCAAATTTTGTTTTTCAAAGTCAATAAAGTTGCTTTTTCATTACCCATATTGCCCTTAACGTGTACTAGCATGGACTATTATATTGTTTTAGAGACAAGAATCCTCTAAACAAATGAGGGCCATTGATCTATTTAGATCTATTTAAATTAATGGATGAGGTTGGGTTTCCAAGGTTTTCTAAAAAAGATGGGATTTTCCATATAACCCAACCCTATATATATATAGGGGATGGTTCAAATGAAAACCACTTTTATTGTGAAAACTCGAAAACTAACTAAAAAAAAGCTTAAAAAACACACAAAAAAAAAATTTCAATTTTTTTTATAAAAATCGCTGGTTTTTATATATGAAAAAAACTTTTTTTCAAAAAAAAAAATTGTAGTACACATGTGTAATACAACACATGTGTAGTACACATACACATGTGTAGTATTACACATGTGCACTACAAAAAAAAAATTTTTTTTTTTTGAAATTTTTTTTTATATAAAAAAACCTGCGAAAATTATTATGCAAAAAAAAAATGGTATGTTTTTTTGGCTTTTTTAATTAGTTTTCGAGTTTTCACAATAACTAGTGGTTTTCATTTGAACCTTCCCCTATATATATATATAGGGAGAGGATCATGAGAAAACTACATATAAATGAGAAAACTAGAAAACTAACTAAAAAAACCTAAAAAAAAAACTAAAAAAACATACCAAATTTTTTTTACAATTTTTTATAAAAAAATCGCTATTTTTTATATATAAAAAAATTTCAAATTTTTTTTTTTGTTATACTGCACATGTGCATTATATGTGTAGTACACATGTGCACTATATCCGTAATAGTGCACATATGCAATACAACAAAAAAATATATATATTTTTTTTTTTGAAATTTTTTTCTATTCATAAAAACCTGCGATTTTTTTATAAAAATTTAAAAAAAAATTGGTATGTTTTTAGGGTTTTTTAGTTAGTTTTTTGGTTTTCTCATTTAAACTAGTTTTCTCATGATCCATATATATATATATATAGGGAAAGGTTCATGCGAGAACCACCCTTCTTGCGAGAACCAATGTGAAAACAAAATAAAATCTAAAGAAAATCAAAAAAGCACTCAAAAAAAAATTTAATATATTTTTTTTAAAAATCGCTATATTTCGTTACCATAAAAAACTTTTTTTTTTCGATTAACAATTATCCATGCACATGTGCATATGTATCATTACTTCGACAAACTCGGTAATACGTTATCAGGAATAGACAATTGTACTTTAATTTACAATACCATTCGTAATACACTACTTTTTACATTAACAATATTCAAAATGCACATGTGCATCATTAGGTATAACCATGATATAACGTGTTTTGGTACAAAAAGTTTGTGATTTTGAATGGAGAAATAAGCCCATATACATGTTTTTTGGTTAGTTATATCTAGTGGTTGATGGTTTGGTTATAGTTGTCAATTTATGATGTAATATGTTGATTGGATGGTATAAATGATGTTTACATACATGTAATAGAGTGAAAATATTGGTAATTGTATTGTATTATGGATGGTAGGAGGTAATGCTATTGTATTATGGATGGTATGAGGTAATGGTAGTGTATTATGGATGGTATGATAAATGAAAGGGAAAGTGTATTCAAAGTATTGTACCAAAACACCTTATTTCATGTTGATACATATAAATGCACATGTGCGTTTCTAATATTGGTAATGTAAAAAGTATTGTATTACACATGGTAGTGTAAATGAATGTGCAATTGTCTAATAGTTTTAATGAATTAAGGAATTTGTCAAAGAAATGACAAAAATGCACATGTGCATGTTTGTGTATTATGGATAGAATGATAGATGAAAGAGAAAGTAGTGTACCAACACACCTTATTTCATGTTGATACATATAGATGCACATGTGCATTTCTAATATTGTTAACGTAAAAAGTAGTGTATTACACGTGGTAGTGTAAATGAAAGTGCAATTGTCTAATATTTGTAATGAATTACGGAATTTGTCAAAGAAATGATACAAATGCACATGTGCATGGATAACTGTGACTCGAATTTTTTATTTTATTTTTTTTGATTTTTTTTATTGTAAACGAAATATAGCGATTTTTACAAAAAAATAGTAAAAAAAAAACAAAATTGGGTGTTTTTTAGATTTTTTTAGGTATTACTGTTTGTATTCACACTGGTTCTCGCGGTTCTCACAATAAAGGGTGGTTCCTAACGGATCCTTCTCCTATATATATATATATATATATATATATATATATATAGTGTGAGGTTCATTGGGGAACACTAAAAAAGTGGGGAACCGACTCAAACGAACTCTGATTGGACTCATTCCAGCGGTGTTGGAACCGTCTCGTCGAACCCTAACTAGGATCTCTTAACCCTAAACCCTAAATCATAACCCCTAAACCCTAAATATACTAGGGTTTGGCTTTTAGGGTTTAGCTTTATGGTTTAGCCTTAGGGTTTAGCTTTAGGGTTTAGCTTTAGGGTTTAGAGTTTAGCTTTAGGGTTTAGGGTTTAACTATAGGGTTTAGCTTTAGGTTTAGCCTTTAGGGTTTAGCTTTTAGGGTTTATAGTTTAGATTTTACGGTTTAGCTTAGGTTTTAGCCTTATTTTTTAGCTTTAGGGTTTAGAGTTTAGGAGTTAGGATTTAGGGTTTAGGGTTAAGAGATCTTAGTTAGGGTTCGACGAGCCGGTTCCAACGCCGCTGGAATTAGTCCAATCGCAGTTCGTTTGAGTCGGTTCCCCGCTGTTCCCCACTTTTTTAGTGTTCCCCAATGAAACTTTCCCTATATATCTCTCTATTATAATAAATCAAGTGTTGAAAATCCCATGTGTCAACACCACAATACTCCTGCCTTCTCTCTTTCCTACTTGTCACTCCCACATTCATTTAGTCCACGTGTCAACTTGTCCTTTTTCCTGTTATTTGTTTTTTTATTTGAAGACTTGCTAAATGTCAAGAGCATTTAATGAGGGTACGTTATCCCTCTTCTCTCTTCTGCAGGTCAAAGCAACCAGCCAAATTCCTATCCCCAATTCTTTCCCTTTCCTCGCCGTCTTCTTCTTCTCTCCTTCTTTCCTTCTCTGCAAAACTACTTCACCTCATCCCAGAATTCAAAATTCAAAATTCAAAATTTAAAAGTTAAACTCTCTCTCTCTCTTATTTACCATGAACATATGAACACACAAATGCTATGACTTTTCATTTTCATTTTAGAGTGAAATTAAATCAGAGACGGATAGGGTTTCCATTAGTGATCTCTGGTTGGATGTTCTTCAAGAACAGGTTTGTATGTCTCATCAACAGTCAGATCTGCATCAATGGTAGGTGTTTTCGGTAGAGATGGAATTCCAGCACTGATCGGTGCCTGATTTGGTGGGGTTAAACCCGTACTGCAGCGACATATCAGATTCCAGTCAAGCCTAGGGTTCCGGCGAGTACTTAGGTAAGCCTTTTCGGTTTCATGTTTCTATTTTTCTTTAGATCGGTAACGTTAATGGCAGTCGATCTATTATGCTCGAAGACGAGACGACCCCTGTTTCATCTTTTCAAAAACCCTTTTCCCAACGCGTTTTCTTCAGATCTTCGCTTTTCTTCGTTGTTTTTGACGATTTCATTTACATATTCGTGTAGATCGTTCTTTGATCTACGTTTTGTGTATGGATTTGATGTGTTTTGATGAAACTTTTGTCAACGATCATTGTGGTTCTCTATTGGTGGTCTTGTGATGGTTGTGGTGAAGCATAAGAGAAGAAAAGAAATTGTTGGTGGGGAAGAGAGTATGTTGATACATTCTGTACTAAAACTGTGGGTTGTAGGTTTAATTTTTTATAAGAATTTTTTATGTTAATTCCATTATAACTTGATACATTCTGTACTAAACTTGATGCAAATATGTACTAAAACTGTGGGTCTGTTTGTGGTAAAGTGGGTGTTGTTTAAGGGCCTCAATCAGTTTTCATTTCACTTTTATGATTATTTGAATGTTAAGATTATATGATTCATATTTGCATGTTGATTCATATTTGCAGAGCAATTTGCTTAAATCTATGGGATACTTAGCGTTAACAGGCCAGTTGTATACATCAAGAAACAATCAAAGATATCATGGACAAGGGAAGTTAATTTTTCTTCTCATTAAAATAAATGTTCTATGCTCCAAATTTTTATTGGTTGTCGCATGTTTAAATATTTTATATATTGTTGATGCAAAGTTTTACTATTCTTACAAGTATTTAGTTAAATATTGTGGTATAATTAACAAAAGTATACAGATTCTCAAGAGTCTATGGTTTTAATGGACTAAGATTGGCTTAAATTTGAGAGATATGTTTGGCTGAATTCTTATGTTACTTCTAAGCATTTTTAGGAAAAAAGAGTTTCGAATAGAATTGTTTTTTTAGTTAATGCACCACTATAGTAATAACAATAATATATAAATATGAAATTTTTGGTTCATGCAGGATGTTGCAGTCAGGTTATTTGTATATAAAGAGTTTTCAGATGATGTGATCTTATCTTTTAAAATGGAGGCAGTTTTTATTTTTATTTTTTTAGAATTTTACAGAAGATGTTATCAGTTCACCTTATGTGGATAATGCATGATTCGACATTGACTCGAGCAGTCCTGCAACTGATTTGTCTTTTATGCTACAGATGAGCGGTTCAAGAATGAAAATAGATGGAAGATTCAAACCTTGTGCTCACATCGGCTGTTTTGATATTGAAGTGTTTTTGGAAATGAATCAACGATCACATAAGGCAAGCCCTTTTATCAACTCGTAAGAGCTTTTTTGTAGTCCCGAATCCCTCTCCCTACGACCCGTTTTATATATTTAATACGGTTGTTGCTGTGATCATGCTTGGTGGTCCCACAAAAGATGCTCTTAGTTCATTTTTAATTAACTTCATTTGCTATCATAACTTCATCGTATTTTTTTTTTACGATTTATAATGATCAGTGAGTGATATGAATTTACTATTGGTTTAATTTCAAGCTATTGTTAATGTTTATTAGAGATAATAGTTTGGTTAGGTTTATTGTAATTATATATGGTACAATTAAGAGATATGATTTGATTAGGCTTTGTTATCGTTGTATACTCATTGTTGACCATAAATACATAACACCTTACTAAAGTTCTATTGTAAGTCGCATAATAATTTTTTCAATTGTATTGGATTAACAAAGAGGCGCTAACTGATTTCTCTTTTCAACCACATCCTCGCCGATTCAACTGCATTGAAACAAAAAGTGATGGTTCTGTTAATCAATTTTTTGTTCGATGGACACAAAGGAGGATAGAATATTATTCCGTTCATCTGGTGGGTCATAATCCTATTAAATACCATCTAAATGATTCCACTATGAAAGACTGGCATTAGAAATGTTGTTTTGATTGGCCAATTCATTTGAACCAACAAATTATTGAAATGCAATGCTGATGAAGTTAATGTGTTCTACAATCAATAAACGTGTTACCAGCATTTTAAATAGGATGCTTGCTTGTAATCTCTTCATGTATTTTTTTCTTACTATTATTAATATGTGGATTGCTGTTTGTAGGTTGACATTCAAATTTGGAGTAAATTGCTTCCTAATTTACCCAAGAAGTTGTAAGTGCAAGTATGAAAAGGCACCCGGAAGTTCTGATGCCCATCCGAAAGAGAAATTTAAGCGCGATAGTCTCTACATAAACGACCAAGGGAAATTCAAACACTTCAATCATAAAAAAGTTTCAAGGAAAAGGGGTATGTATGTAGTTAGTTATGTACCATTGTTCCAGGTTTAGCTGAGTACGGGCCAAATCCTAATGGGCGGTCAGGCGGTCTAAGGTGGGTCCGGACCAAGCTGAGCCGCTGAGGCTCATTGGTCTGGACCCAAAATGAGGGCACCGTCTACAAGTACTACTCGTATAAAAGATCCTTTGATTCTTAATTTGGAACATAGGGGGTGTTATTTTTCATTATAGTATAACATGTATATTGTGTTCATGATAATATCGCATTTAACGTGTGTTATGTTGTCTCTGTATAGGTGGTTCTTTAAGGGGGCAGGGATGGAAATATGGATCAGGGTTTGTGGATGGAATATTCCCAGTGCTGAGCCCTGATGCTCAGCAGATTTTGAATTTCATGAAAAAGGAGATGGATTTGAACAGGGTATGGGATGCTCTTAGTAGTCTTCCTCCTACTCACACTACATGGGATGACATCATCAGCGTTGCTGTTCAACTTCATCTCAATAAAAGATGGGATCCGATCATAACGGTAACAGCCATTATCTTCTGTTGGTATTAAAGTTGGAAAGCTTGATGATTGAAAAAAGTAATATATGTAATTTGTGTGAAAGTAATTAGTTTCATAGATGTCATGGAAAAGCAGAGAACGATTATATGTTTTTATTACCAGGTTGGGTCATATTTAGTATCACTTGAAAGTCAAAATGGGTCAGGTTGGTATAATGCATTATGTATGATTTCATAGTTACTTTGATGGGGAAATGACACACTGATATGTATTTGACCCGTTTCTGTCTTTAAACCCCATTGGCCAATGTTGTTTTGTTGTGACCAGTTACAACATAGAGAATGGGAAAAGAATGAACTTAAAGCTAAAAGATTTAGAGTGGGGTTTTTTAATCAACTTTAACATTTCAGTTAAACTTTTTAAATATTTTACTAACTTTGATATATCTCAGGGAGAAAGAGGTGAGTGTCACTTTATACAAGTATGCAGAGGAGATGAACACATACATGCCATCAAAAAATTAAAGAAGTGCACGTGGTTTTAGTTATTTAATTTGGGTGTTGAAGCTTTCTAAAGGTTCTTAATATAAATTTACTTTTATATATCTTACTAGATTTGAAGTTTTTTTTACATTTGATGTTTTGACCTTTGTTAACACAGGTGATTGGACTAGACAACTAGGAACCGTCTTTTCTGAGGTATGTAACCCGTTATTTACTGTTAAATTTGGCAATCTAGGTCGTTTTGCGACATGTGTAGTAGTTGATTATATCACCTAACAATTGTTTTTTTGGTCTTTGGTAGGTATGTCAGCCTCCAAATAATGGAAAAAGTGGGCTTCTTAGAGCTGATTGCCAAGGAGAAAATCCAAAGGAAGCGTGTTTAAACCATTTATTCAAACATTCATAAAATTTGTTGTTGGTTTTGCGTCTTATGTTATGTCTTTCATAATACATAATTCAATAAAACATTTGTAGAAACATATTTAAGTGTTTTAGGACATAAATCTATTAATTAAAATTAAATTTTTCTACCCGTGAAGCTCGCGGGCTCTAACCTGGTATATATATATATATATATATATATATATATATATATATATAGTAGGGGAGGGCTAAGTGGAAAACCCCATCTTTTTTAAAAAACTATGAAAACCCAATATCAACCATTGATTATGTTTCGTCACACTTGATCAAAGGCTCTCTTAATTTGAGTAAGAATTAGATTTAAAAGAAATGTAATAATACACATTAGTCAACTGGAAGGGCATTTTCGGTAGTATATTCCTTCTCTCTCCACTGTCCATTCCTATCATCTCTCTTTAATGCACCTCTCTTTCTCTCTCTTCATATCCAATTCAAAATAACAATCTCATCTCAGCTCTCTCAATTCCCTCTCTCTAAAATCACAGATCTCATTATCTCCTCCCCGAATCAAAACCCTAGCCCCCATGACTTTGCCTTCTCTCTACACAACACTTACAACCTGCAAGCCTAGAGAGAGAGTGAGAGCCGTGAGAGAGAGTACCAGAGAAATCGAAAGAGAAAGAGAGGTCCAGATAAATCGAAAGAGAGAGAAAACTGGTGGGTTTCCAGCCACCCACGGGCAGCGCTGTGGCGGTGGTGTTGTTGACCGTTGTGGTTGGGGTAGGGGAGGTGGTAGATGCACGATGAGTGAGGCACGATGGTGGTTGCAGATCTGGTGGTTGGTGGAAGGTGGTGGCTGGTTGCAGATCTGGTGGTTGGTGGAAGGTGGTTGCAGATGAGTGAGGCACGATGGTGGTTGCAGATCTGGCTTGTTGGTAGTTGATAGCGGCGACAGTGGGTGGTTGTAGAAGGTGGTGGAGGGTAGGTGGTTGGTTGGTGGCGCCGGAGTTCGGAACGTCGTCGGAGTCAAGATCTAGTAATGGTTAATGTTCTCTCTCTCTCTCTCTTTCATCTCCTCTGTCTTCAATCAAGATCTAGTAATGGTTAATGTTCATGTATTTTAAATAAATCGAAAACTTTAGGATGAGATTTTGAACGGGATTTTTTGTTGGTTTGGTTCCTTGTTTGGGGATTTTGATCTTAACAATAATTGTTTTTTTTTTGTTGGTTTGGTTGCTGGTTTGGGCTTTTGATCTGAACAGTAAGTGTTTTTTTTGTTGGGTTGTTTGATTTACAGAAACAGACCAATAACATGTGTTAAGCACCTGTTAGAATGATATATAACGTGTGTTGATTTACAGAAACAGATCCATAAAGATATTCAATTGACAAGCTGGATGGATGTAGGCGACGTTAATGCGGGGACATTGAATAAGTCAAATCTTTTGGGAAAGAAGTTTTCGTTCGTTTATAACATGTGTTAGTGGTTCATGCTGTAACAGAACACCATGATGTAACCTGACATGTGTTCATGTATAACATGTGTTCATGTATAACATGTGTTCATGTATAACATGTGTTAAGCCCCTGTTAGAATGATATATTAAGTGGGAAAGAACTCTTCGTTCGTTTATAACATGTGTTTGTTTTGCACATTTTGGAATGTATAACATGTGTTAAGCCTCTGTTATAATCTTTTTGTAACCTGACATGTATTCATGTACAAGCTAGTGGTTTACAAAACACCATGATGTGTATATACTGATAATGTGTTACAATTTCTCTGTTCGGAACATGTAATTGATTAACATGTGACAAGGGTGAAAACAGTCGACGGGGGCGATGAGTTTAATGGTGAGCTTAGTTAATATCGTAATCTTGTTGTAACCCCACTTGTATACATATGATAACATGTAAGCATCCATTATAACCCGACTTGTATTCATGTATATCAAAAGCGGTTTGCAAAACACCATGATGTGCATATACTGATCGTAACATGTGTACAAGTTAATATGGAACATACAAGTTAATATTGTAACACCGTATACCTGGGATAACATGTGTTAAACCTCTGTTATAATCTTGGTTTAACCCAACATGGTTTCATGTATAAGCTAGTGGTTTCCAAAACACTATTAACTTGTATAATCTTGGAACATACAAGTTAATATTGTAACACCGTAACTTTAGGATGAGATTTTGAATGAGTTTTTTTTTGTTGGTTTGGTTGCTTGTTTGGGGCTTTTGATCTTAACAATAATTGTTTTTTTGTTGGGTTGCTTGATTTACAGAGGCAGGTCCATAAAAGATATTCAATTGACATGCTGGATGGATGTAGGCGACGTTAATGCGGGGACATTGAATAAGTCACATCCTTTGGGAAAGAAGTCTTCGTTCATTTATAACATGTGTTGGTGGTTCATGTTGTAACAGAACACCATGATGTAACCTGACATGTGTTCATGTATAACATGTGTTAAGCCCCTGTTAGAATGATATATAACGTGTGTTAACCTTTTGTTAATTAAAAAAAACAAGTAATATCTATTTTATTTTTGTTGATGTTTAAAATATCTGATAATGTGGATACTGAGCGTAAAACTTGTACAAGTAATAAATGTACAAGTTAGTATGTAACGTGTAATATGAAACGAGCCATTTATGGTAACACATGTACCGGTAATTTTGGAATATATAATATGAAACAGGTCATTTGTTTTGCACATTTTGGAATGTATAACATGTGTTAAGCCACTGTTATAATCTTTTTGTAACCTGACATGTATTCATGTATAAGCTAGTGGTTTACAAAACACCATGATGTGTATATACTGATCTAACATGTGTTACAATTTGCCTGTTCGGAACATGTAATTGCTTAACATGTGACAAAGGGTGAAAACATTCGACGGGGGCGATGAGTTTAATGGTGAGCTTAGTTAATATCGTAATCTTGTTGTAACCCCACTTGTATACATATGATAACATGTAAGCATCCATTATAACCCGACTTGTATTCATGTATATGAAAGTGGTTTGCAAAACACCATTATGTGCATATACTGATCGTAACACGTGTACAAGTTAATATGGAACATACAAGTTAATGTTGTAACACCGTATACCTGGGATAACATGTGTTAAGCCTCTGTTATAATCTTGGTTTAACCCAACATGGTGTCATGTATAAGCTAGTGGTTTCCAAAACACCATGATTTGTATATACATACTGTAACATGTGTTACGCACCTGACATGTATAACGTGTGTTAAGACTTCCAGAATGGATGCATAAACTCCAATAGTAACTTAATAACAACATAGTATACCTGATATAACGTGTGTTAAGCCTCTTTTATAACGTGTGTTAAGACTTCCAGAATGTGTTAAGTTCATACCTTTTTAACATCGTGTACTAGACAAAACAAAATAAGACTGTCACATTACATATTACTAGTAAACGAAAATACATAGCACTAAGAAAAATGGTGGAGCTTCCTTTGACAGTCTGCCTTAGCTTTTCAACGGCTACCTTTGTTGCCTTAGCTTTTCAGCGGCTACCCTTGCTTTATTGTTTGGGTCGGTCTTGAAACGGTTTGTAAACATGTGGGTGTGCGTATGCCAGGGAAGTTATAAAAATGTGTTTTCATGTCACACGTTACACGTGTTACGTCGTACATGGGTTTCATGTCACATGTAACACATGCATGTCCGAGAAGTTCAACCTATAACACGTGTTAGTTGTGTTGTGCTGTAACATAAACATGGTCATGATCCTTGAGGATCTGATCCACGTTTGACGAAACCAACTGACCCGAGAATTGGATCTTATTTCCCTTGAATCCATCACCGTCCTAATAACGAAAAGATAAGATAACCGTTAAGTCGTTAACCAGACATAAATATTAACACATTCATAGCCATAAAATCTTTTTCCTCAAATAACATCACAAAAACAGTTACTATTCAGATCAAAAGCCCCAAACAAAGCAAACAAACCAACAAAAAACAGTTACTATTCAGATCAAAAGCCCAAACAAGCAACCAAACCAAGCACAACTTTTTAACACAAAAATAAAAACCTGCAAATTAATCTTACACAACTGAAACAACAACTAACAAAGTACGTACACAGAACTAAAAACCTGCAATTAATTCGTCATACCCTAATACATGTCTCTAATACATCGTCATACCCTAATACATGTCTCTATAACATGTTACTATGGTTTAGCTGTGAAACAGGAGTTCAGACTATAACACGTGTTACGTTGGTTGTGCTGTAAGAGTTTCTAAAAACAGATGTGCCGATTATTAGACGTCTAAAAATAAAAAAATCAGGCATGTGTTAAACACGTCATAACTATAATAATTTAAACTGTATGGCTATGTCTAATAGGATAAAGTGTAACATGTATTAGTGTATGACGATGTTCAAAATTGCAATCAGATCCACATTGCAATCTATCTTCTTCTTCTCAAATATGTTCAAAATTTCTAATTTGGTCTAAAAATTGTATTTTATTACCTTGTTTCTTACTTTCTTTCTTATACATTATATTGGATGCAAAATGAAATAACCAATGTTGTTGGTCCAAAACATGCCAAGATTATAAGCAAAGGTCTACTGGTGTATGTAGAAGCAAAAAATAAAACAAATTGACGTTAATAAACCAAACATCAAACAAATTCATCTTCATCTATGTATGAATTTCAACTTAGGTTTTCTAAGATGATATAAAATAATCATATTGAACTAATCCACATATTAAATAAAGAAAACATCAAACAAAAAATGTAGAAGCAAAAAATAAAACAAATTGACATTAATAAACCAAACATCAAACAAATTCATCTTCATCTATGTATGAATTTCAACTTAGGTTTTCTAAGATGATATAAAATAATCATATTGAACTAATCCACATATTAAATAAAGAAAACATCAAACAAAAAACTTGATGAGAGTATGGATACAATACACAAAGAAATCAAACCCTACAGTTAAACTTCAAAGCAAATTGCTTGCTTGATATCAAAATCAAATATAGAAAAATAAGGGTAATAACTTGATTAAAATAAATCCAACCTTCACATAAGAAGCCGGGTACGCACATCATCTTCATCCATCGCTTCCTGCAAATCGAGTTCCCAAATCGTCATCAACACAACCTGCAATTTGACACTTCTTCAATTAAAAAAAATCCAACCTTCACATAATAACTTGGTGGATTTGTCTCCATGGACATTAATGGAGGTAGGATGATATGCAGGAGAAGAGGGGTAAAATGAAGATATGAGGAAATTAATGGAGAAGATATCTTGTAATTTTTGCTTTTAAAAAAGAAATAATCGAAAAGAAATATGGGTTTGACAATGAGGTGATGTGCATTAATGATAATGTCAAATCAATTTGGGAAGATATCTTGGGGGTTGGGTGGATAGATGTCCAATTACAAATATACCCTTAAAGGCAAAAAAACCATAATCAGAATACTATGCATACGTGGAAGGTCCTTGGCCACATGTTGAGTTTGCAAAGTTTTCTCATTTTAAGGGGTTTTTTTATAGAGCATTACCCTATATATATATATATATATATATTAAATAGTTTAAATAAATTAACTAGTTAAAAGGAATTCTAAAATATTATATGTACGGAACATAAAATTTAAGTATGAAGTATAAGAAACGTTTGTACAAACCTAGAGAAACATTAAAGCTAAGAAACTGCATCCAAAATACCTATCATTTAATGTTACTTTTTAACCGTGTTAGAGAAATCGATGGATCTGATAACTTTTATAAAACCTTAGTGGTCCAGTTGAAACCTTAACGATGATTTTCCCAGTTTACTACTCTTATATATTTGTTTATAGAATTAGAAATGTGTGTTTCTTAAAATTTTATATTATTAACATGATTATTATATGCATATCTCTTAGATATATTATGCACAATATTTTTCCCTAAAGATGCCCGCTATACAACAATATAATTTTTTAATAATCAAATATAAAATTTACCAATTAAATATTTTTGAAAACAATAAAAAAACACATCTCCATCATGTTATTAAGATTATAAAAAACATACGGTTGCAAGTCCCATGCAACCACACACCATATGTTTTGTTAGGTTTACTAACGACAATAATGTCGTCTTTGTCCACTCATCAACATTTTGTTTTTTAATTTTTATTATTTTTTAATCTACGGCCTTTACTATTTTTTAATTTTTATTTATGTTTTTGTAGGTAACCTAACAACGTTGTTAAGGGTTATGTTTTGTATATGACCCTAAACAATTAATATGAATGAACTAACTATAAAAATAACGTATTTAAATCTCTCATGCTAACATTAGAGCATACTTTACCTTTCATGTTAAAAGATGTAATATTTAAAATAAAATTATAAACATAGATGTTAATTAAAAACTAGTGTTTTTCAATCACGCGCGTTGCGCGAGAGGCATTGGGGCTTTCGAATAGTGTACTTCATTGTTGTACTTTGGATATCCCCACGAATCGGTGCGACGAGATCTTTTTGCTTCTTCAGTCTGTGTTTGCTCTTACCCTCCTATGTTTGTTACATATCACAAACCAGGAAGAAAGATATATGTTTCTTTTTTCTAACGTAAATTGGCCTAAAGTTGTGAAAACATTAGATTGGCAATTGCAAATCATGCCTTTTAAACAACATCAATGATGATTCGAATAAGTGTAATAACCCATTTCAGTAATGAGCTTTTAAAGCAATTGTAAAAGGTTCACTTTTACACATCCTCTTATCCATACACGGCCAAACACAACAAAAACCATCACAAGGTAAACCATTTACAACCATATATCTAAAGGTACCATGTACAATTCCATCCATTTTGCCAATACTGAGTAATGCTAGTCTTTGAAACAACTTCTTTGTAGGCTTGGTTGCATGATACCCTCTTCGTAACATCCCCTCGACCCAAATTTCGGAATCAGAACAATTTCTTTAAAATCCATGCACCATAGTTTCATACGCCCGCTGATTCAATTCATACCCCTTTCGCCATATCTTTTGAGACAACTTAGAAGCATCAACATCTAGAACACCCAAATAAGCAAAATCACAAAAGCGACACATGTTTCCCAAACAATGCAAAATTAAGGCAAAAAGAAACATTCAAAACCATTAGAACCAAATAAAAGTTAAACAAATACAACAATTAAGCATGTTAAAAAAAATTAAACCTAGAAACGCAACACCCACAACACCGATCATCAGATTTGTATTTAGAAGTAGTGAATGGAGATAACAACCGGTTCCCAATTCTAATTCAAGAGGGTAGATAATTGAGTTAGTGTTCCACACCGTAACAATAAAAAACATTATAACCCAATAATAATGACGGAACTGATGGTACCACTAGGTTCAAAAGAGAGAATGTAAGCCACAATGTAATATATCCCAACCCTTGACTGCAGAAATGCCTCTTCTATATTTTCTGTGACTTTTAAAACTTCGAAACCGATAAAGAATTAAATCGATGCGAACAGACACAACACCACAAGTACGGTTATGTTCGAAAAAAAACCCCTAGCAAATTTTATAACCTAACGCCCTAGGTTAGACATCAAGATAAAAACAAAAATTAAGCATATAAAGATAAAATCTGAATAGAAACACATACACACACTACATAACTAACCAAACACCTTTATCCGGATGAAATGAGCTACCGGAAGCTTCGCGTTCCGATTTGCTACCTAACAACTCCACACGACTAAGTCCACCACCTCCATTGCAACCAGGAGATCTCCTAATCTTTGTAACAACAACAGCTGGAAGCGGTTACCCTACTGCATCCATCGATTTCACCACAGCTAAATCAAAAACGTTGTTAATGCTTCAGATTAGGGCCGCAAAAGACGGATGCCTTCGCCAGAAGTGGGGGGTCGTGTAGGTTAGGGTTTCAACTTTCAAACCCCCATGAAGTTCTGGCAAATAAAACATTTGCCGACACCCTCCGCCACGATCACCGGCCGATTGCAACAACCATCTGAACGAAACCCCTACAAGTAACACCCACAACGGTTGATGGGGTTGATAGAAGAAAGGGTGAAATACAGAGAGATTGAAGAGAGAGCATGAAGAGATGTTGTGAAAAGGGTTAAAGAAACCCTCTGTACAGAGAAGAAAACCCACTCAACACGTGGCAAATACACAAACCCAGTCAACACGTGGCGTAAGCATTAATAATCAGCAAGTATTAAAAACTCAAAATGCCCCCAAGAGAAAACAAAATACCAAAAATGCCATATAACACTATTCATTCCCTTTGCCTATTATCAGATACAAATTTGTCAACAAATTTTATGTTACTGCAAAATAGAGGATTTTCAATAACAAATGTATTCATTGAAAACCCCTTAGTAAAAGTGGGCCACGTAGGTAATATTTTTGTAAGCATTTGACTGCTTAGCGTCACGGGCTAAATGTTTAAAGATCGCAATGCTGTGGGTTGTGCTTGAACGCTTGGGTTACTGGCTAGTCCTGGACTTTATTGGGGGATGGAGTCAGTGTCAATGAAGAGGTGTACATGTCTAGTCGTGCAAACGACGAACGCATCACTGGTCGAGAGCTGGCACCGCTCTCCTGATGAGTCCAAGGCAGGACGAAACCAGTGACCCACACAAAGAAGCGGGATGGATTGGCTTGTCCCCAGGGACTTGAGGACGCCACACGGGGGTCGAAAACTAACCCCGTGACAACTTGGTATCAGAGCATAATGATTCTCAGATATGTTGGAACGTGACTCTTAACCAAATGAGCTTAACATTTAGAGTATGGTTGCGCAATGGTGGTGGGAGAAGACCAAATATGGGTTTGCTTCAGCAAAGGTCTTTGTACTCCGCGAGAGCCGCTCAAGTATAGTTGCACTGAAGCCCTCCATGTTATGTTAAAAAATCAACGGTTCAAGCAGCGCCGTAAAAAGGAAGTTTTGTGAAAGCTGCTACAACTATTCAGGTCCCCGTATTCCTGAAACAAGGTGAATCATTGGCACCAAATCCGATGCGGCGGATGTCAGCGCCACTTATAACCAAAACTGACGTACTATATTGAACATGCATGACAGAAGATCATTGTTGTTGTGCTTCTGGGTGTCCTACCCTCCCAAAGTGAATCATGCTCAACACAAGGGGATCATGCATTGTCAAGTATGCGAGCTGGTATGGGACGGCGAGCATGCACGAGGACGTGCATGAAATGGTGGTGGGAGAGTCTCACGGGCCAAATGTTTGAAGATTTCAATGATGTGGGCTGTGCTTGAACGCTTGGGTTACTGGCTAGTTCTGGACTTTATTGGGTTACACTCATCTTCACTTTAACTTTTTAACTGGATGATTCTTACATCATGTATGTTTCAAACAATCTAAACCCTAATTTTACACAAGCGATAAGATGTCGATTATGATGTTTGTATTCAAAGAGTCCAACACACTTAAATATATAACACTTACATAACACATAGTGGTTGGGACTCTAGTTCTTATTGTGTGTATTGATCAAGTCTCCATTCCTAATATTGTGATAACCACTTTGAGCTATATGTAATTTGACACATTTAAGAATTATTAAGTCATGTGTTTGATAAGTTTTGTCAAGAATTCGAAATGGCACGCAGAGAGTAAAAAAGTAAGCTATGAACATGTAGACTTATATAGGGTTCATGGGAGCGTTTCTAGGATGTTTTTCTTGATGTCTTAAGATAAGTTTAATCATATCTCAAAATATCCTTGTGTCTTGATTTGGGATGACAAGGAGAAATTCAATCGGAATTCACCGACTAAACAAGAACAAATATACAGTTATGTTATGGAAACGATGTACCAAAATCAGAACAAAGATTCTCCATTTATACTTAAGGAACCATCACAATGTTTCGACTAGTGGTTGTCGGTTAAAGGTTAACGCTGATCTTCCTAATTGCTAACGATGGCCTAATCGTCATTGATGACAAAGTTTTTTTGACTGAATACTACTCATTAGTTGTTGATCAGCTAGTATTGATCATCCTTGGCACTAATAGGCCAAGTTGCAGCTGATCTTAGCTACCACAAATGATCAGAAATGAAGCAAGTTACTACTGGTAATCAATTCCAACTAGAGATTAATTTTATGCAATTTATATCAATCATGCAAATCCGAAACAACTTTCAATAACTTCTCATTAAAGTAAGAACAAAACTTTTAGGCGCTGAAAATTAGAACAATCTACTATAAACATATACTCTACACCTTCTAAGCAGTGGCGGAACCAGAAACTTTTAACTGTAGGGTCAGAATATATATAGGGTGGGGTTTGGCTACAAAGTCCATTTTTCCTACAAAGTGTACAAAGTCATAAAATACCACAATTTCAGCCATAAAACACACCTAAAACCTATAAATGACAGAGTGAAGATCACTAAAACACAATATCCAAAGCCTCACAAACCATAAAAACTTCTAACACACCATTGTAGAACTATGAATATAAAACACAACATGATAATCGACATAAAACACACTAATGTTAGTCATTCGATAATCAAAGTCTTATCATCCAAAAAACAATACAAAACCCACAAATATGGCGTTTAAGTAATCTTCACTTTATTATTTGTGGGTTTTAAAATGTGTTTTATGGTTGACATTATGGTATTTTATGACTTTTTACACTTTGCAGGAAAAATGGACTTTGTAGCCAACTCCCACCCTATATATATATATATATATATAATACATACATGAAATATATAAACACATCTGCTACTAATGTAATACATAATTATTTTAGTGATGTAAATATATTAAAAGAAGAGTAAATTACAAGTTTTGTCCTTTATGTTTACACCAAATTATAGGCGTTGTCTTTTAGCGCAAAAGTTGACATGTTTTGTACTTAATGTTCCAAAATCTTGCACGTTATGTCCTTTAGGCTAAAGTCAGTTAGATTTTTTTTTTGTTAAATTTGGTCAACCAAGGGCATTTTAGTCATTTTACCCCATTTATTTAATAGTATTTAAAAAATAAAACAAAATAATTTAAAATATTATTATTATTATTTTAACAATATATATAACCTCCATCACCACCACCACCCTCCACTGCCACTGCCACCCTCCACCTCCTCTTCCACATTCACTGCTACTTGCATCAAAAACCTAAATACCAAATCAAAAACCCCCGAAACCAAAAATATCAAAAACCTCAAAAAAACAATTCCGCATCGAGAATTCCTGAAGCTGTAACCACATGAGACTTCCTGGGCCCCCCAAACCAAGATGACACGCCATTATGAACGGATGTTCTTGATGACTCTGTACCCATTGATGAATCTGACAAAACTGTACAAGAATCGGCACCATTCGCTCGAATTGGGATCGTTGCTGCTCTCGTAGAACTACTATTACCAATCTGAGATTTTTACCGGTGAAACCTAAAGCACAGCAGTCCAATTATGGTCAAAAGTGCTCCAATTACTACCCCAATTGAAATCCCAACGATTAAACCTGATGATTTTGCTTTTATCTCTTTACAGACTCTTTAAAATTTCCTATGCAAGCTATCAATCCATCAACACACCCGTGAATCACAACTAGTAAGTAATTGCATTCAAGTTTGTTGGATTGTAACCCTAAATACAAAAGGCAAAACCAAAATTCATTGTTGCAGCTTTATAGATAATCCAAAATCTTAACTAGCTTAGAACGATGGTCAAACAACCCCTTAATATTAGTTGTTGTACATAATAGTCCCTGAAGATATGAAAAGACATTAATGCCTTGCACATGACCAGATTTAACCAAAAAAATCTAACTGAGTTTGGCCTAAAGGATATAACGTGCAAGATCTTGGAACATTAAGTACAAAACTTGTCAACTTTTGCGCTAAATGACAGCGCCTGCAATTTGATGTAAACATAAAGGACAAAACTTGTAATTTACTTATTAAAAGAATGAAAAGAAAATTTTGACTCAATTTAAAGTAAATCAACCAACGAACAAGCTAAAATTAATAAAAAAAAAGTAAAAGTTAATTATTATTTACACCTTCCACTTTTTATTAAATGGTTAATTAGTATTTAATATTAAACTTTATATAAAAAAAAGTTAAAAGCATTCGAAAAGAAAAGTATACAGTGGTACCGACTACTCTTACCCCTTTGTACTTTTTATTAAATTATTTAATTATAACTGTACCATTCATCTTCTCTACACCTTCTTCATAACACCGATCGAAAAAAAACCAGTTAGCCCTTTTTACACCTTTTCTTCCTTTTTTACGTAACTGCTCTTCAATAACAATCTCACAAGCATGTTACTATCACATAAGGGGTCAAAATACAAAAACCCACTGGTTGAAAGATCAAACATTGCATGTTCGATCGGCAGCTGGAGGGTCAATGGACCCTCCTGACCCCCCTGTAGTTTCGCCCCTGCTTCTAAGTATTGTTTATTCAGGTTTATCCTTTGGTTATAAGTAGCCCTAATTAAACAAAATGGTTGACTTAACCAAAATGAGTTAAAGTACATATTAGGTTTTTCAATTAAGTTGGCTATACTATATAGAGTGGGGATCCTACGGAAAGTGTGTTTTTCCTAGAAAGTCTAGGAAGCGATCTGGGCCATCCAATGGGTGTGTTTAATGGTTAAAATGAAGTCAATGGCAATCTTGTAATTTTTTAGTTTATTTAATTCATTGTTTTAAAAGACTAGGGGCAATTTTGTCAATATATCGTGTTTTAAATCAATTAGATAACCGTCAGTCAAACCCAGTCCCTAATTTCACGCGATTTTCCCTCTCTCTCTCTCCAAACCCATCTTCGAAACCCCAATCCCTACAAAAAATAACTACAATCATGGAAGAAGATAACTTTAGAAAGGATGGAGAGCACCAGATCAAATTAAAACACTTCTCCATTTCCACCATCTCCGAGTTCATCATCACCCTTCAAATACTGTTCTTATCATCTCCGTTTTCTTGACGATGTGTTTTAACAACAAGCAAATTAATACAATTGTGTTTTAGCACCAAGCAGATTCATACAGTTGTGTTTTAGCATTCAGATTCATACAGTTGTGTTTTAACAGCAAGCAGATTCATACAGTTGTGTTTTAGCATTCAGATTTATACAGTTGTGTTTTAACAGCAAGCAGATTCATACAGTTGCGTTTTAACAGCAAGCAGATTCATACAGTTGTGTTTTAACAGCAAGCAGATTCATTACAGTTTTGTTTTAGCATTCAGATTCATACAGTTGTGTTTTAACAGCAAGCAGATTCATACAGTTGTGTTTTAGCATTCAGATTTATACAGTTGTGTTTTAACAGCAAGCAGATTCATACAGTTGTGTTTTAGCATTCAGATTCATACAGTTGTGTTTTAACAGCAAGCAGATTCATACAGTTGTGTTTTAGCATTCAGATTCATACAGTTGTGTTTTAACAGCAAGCAGATTCATACAATTGTGTTTTAGCATTCAGATTCATACAGTTGTGTTTTAACAGCAAGCAGATTCATACCCTGTGTTTTACCATCTTTATATTGTGGGATCTATAAAAAAATTGACTTTAGCCCTGTAAACTGTTAAAACACAGCACCAAGAACATGCTGATAATTTCCAGTAATCTTCTGAACAATGGAATATGCGATTGGTTTAGATTTCGAAAACACAATGTGATGTAACATTATGATGTAATGTAATCATCAAAAAACACAATGTGATGTAATGTGGCATAGACAATAACATAAAACACATTCAGAGTGTTAAATTGCAAAAGAACTGTTAAAACACAACCTGATTATATATTGACTTCAGAGTGTTGAAACACACTGACTTCAACCTCCCTGACTGGTAAAACACATCACCAAGAACATGCTGATAGTTTTCCAGATAAATACATTGACTTCTAGATTTGAATTCGAAAACAACAAAAATTCCGAAAATCATGGAATGTTAGTTAATGAAAAATAAATTCCAAAAATAAAATTAAAATGTGAAATTACATAGTTGCCCTTTTAGTTAAAATAACTCAATGTCACATGTCCAATTCTCATTGCTTCCTAGACTTTCTAGGAAAAATACACTTTCTACCTAACTTCTACTCATACTATATATACATATAATAATCTTTCTTCCACAACATGATTATTATTTTTTCTTTCAAAATTAGAAACAAGTGTTTATTCTTTATTTTGAATGGTTAACGAATGCTTCAAATGGGCTACTGACGAAATTCATCACATCGGGATACATCCGTCTCCGAACCGGGGAAAACCCTCACCTAGGGCTGAAGCCCGTGAACACTCGCCCGAAGGCACGACAGTGCGGTGAGGTAAAACTCGCTCAGTTCAAAAATTGAACTAGCGATCTCCACCTATTCAACTAGTCTCTCATCATCACCACCAGGTACAACAGATAATAATAGAAAGGACAGGAATCAAACCTGAATCTCTTAGGTAGTGTTTGGTATGCAGGAATGAGATGTGGAATTGAATGAGTGATTACGAGGGAATGAAAAAAAGAGTGTTTGGCTGGTCAATGGAATGAAATCACTCATTCCAAAAGGCATTCTATTCCCTCAAAATCATTCTTTCCACACCCCATGTTTTTTCCATTCCATCCCCCCTTGCACCATTCAACAACACCACAACCAACGACCTTCGCCACAACCCACCACCACCACCACCCACCACCGACGCCATCGTCGCCACCAGCCACCACCTCACCCCGACAGCCACTGCCATCGCCGCCGCCGCCACCCACTAGCCACCCTTATCACCCACAGTTGCGACCAACCACCAACGCCACTCGCCGCCGCCCACCACCACCATCGTCGACGCCACCACCACCGCCACCACCAGCCGCCACCGCCGCCACCTTTGCTGCCACCCACCACCAACGACCACCTTGTCCCCACCACCACTGTCGTCACCGCCGCACCGCCACTCGCCGCCACCACCACCACCCATCGCCGCCGCCAACACCCACCACCGCCACCTATAACCACCCACAGTCACTACCACCGACCACCACCACCACTCATCGCTAATTTTATTACTCCATTTTTCTTGTCTACCGAACAATACACAATAATAATTCATTCCATTCACATGGTAACCAAACAAGACATGGAATGGTAATGATCCATTGCATTCCCTCGTCCATTCTATTACACCATACCAAACAAACCCTTAAAACACCAAATCTCTATCTCTCCACCTCATTTGGAACAAGTGTTTATTCTAGTAGGCCAATTAATATACGGCTCCATCCTCCCTACAAAAGTCACGTGACGTCTACGGGCTTACAAAAAAAATCAATACTGGAGGCGCCACCTAAACTACTACAAGCATCTTCGTGGTAGTTGTGATGCCATCGAATATTACGAGTCAATTTCCTCTGCTCCACCCCCACCCTAATTACCATACACCTGCACCAATCACATTCTCCCGTCACTATACAACCTATACCCTACCGCCACGTGTCCCCCCACACTCAAATATCCCAACATCCCCCTCTCACCATATAATAATTTCCCCTTATCTTCCTTCATATATACAGATCTCGCACTAGAGATACGTTTGCAGTCTCTCGATCAGATCTCATCGTGTTTTTTGCAGTTTTCGCATCTGAATTTGAGGTCCTAACAGGTAACGGTTACTTTCGATCTTGTTTTTTGTGAATTTTTAGTGAATTTTATGCGATTTTTTTGTGAATTCGTGTTGAGATGATGTGATTTGTGAACCCTAGGTTTGAGTTTTGTGTATTGATGCAGATTGAGCATGTTTTTGTTTGAATTGAGTGGTTGATTGTTAGTTTTTTAGGAATGAAGTGATTGTAGTTGAGGATTTGATTCAGTTTTGTATCGAAACAGTGTTTGGTAAACCCTAGGTTTGAGTTTTATGCATTAGATGCTGTTTGAACACTGTTTTTGCTTGAATTGAATGGTTGATTGTTGGTTGTTTTAGGAATGAAGTGATTGTAGTTGAGGATTCGAATCAGTTTTGCGTTAGAATAGTGTTCGTGAGAGTAATTCATTGTATCAAACTAGAAGCTAAAAACAAACGGATGCTTACACGTAGATGTGAATTAATCATAGGCTCTGGTTTAGGATGATTGTGATAAAGAGATTTGTAGGTTTGAATTATATGCATTTGATGCAATTTGAACACTGTTTTTGTTTAAATTGAATGGTTAATTGTTACTCTTTTAGAGAGGAAATGATTGTAGTTGAGAATTCGATTCAATTTTGCATCAGAGTAGTGTTTGTGAGAACAATTCATTTGTATTAAACTAGAAACAAGTGGATGCTTACATGTTTGTATGCTTACACAGATGTGAATCAATCATAGGCTCTGGTTTAGGATGATGTGAGCTGTGAATATAGAAATTTGGTTCTGTGAAAGCTTTGTATGATATGTGGTTCTAGATATGAGAGTTATACTGAATTTTGATTGGGCAATTGGGGTGTTGAAGAGATGAATTATGCATCTCATCCTTGATTTGCATTGAGATTTTGCAGTTTATAGGGATCGATTAAGGTGAAGTGAATTAGAATATATTTGAAATTGCTTTTACTACCAATTAATCTGATAAGTAATCCAAAACACCATCAAAACAGTTCATTGCTGTATCAGAAATAACAAGCAGATAAACAGTTTTACAGTCTATCCAAACACCCCCTAAGCTGAGAACTTTTGAACTTGAGACCCTGTTAAAGCAATAGATGGTGCTCAACTTTGGCCATTGAAATATGCAGACCTTTTGGCAGAAGTAAATATATGACTCATGAAATTTTAAGAGTTTGTTATCGATTTATTGTATAGCTTAGTGTTAGGTTTTAAAGTTCCGAATTTTATTCAAGATTTTCCTTTGAACCTTCTACAAATACCTATTTGGTGCCACTGGCTATCCAGATGTTTCTTGTTATCTTTTTTTACGCATGTGGAGATTGTGTCTTACTAGTTGGCTCATTGTGTTTATTTCTTCTATACAATCACCAATGTATACGTTAAAACATAAAAGTCATGTTAACTGTAGTGTAAAGCACCTTGAACCAACACCAAGCCACCAAAATGGTGTGAAATTGTGAATATATTTAAATTAATTCGTGTTGATACATTTATGTACAAAATATGAAAATATTGTGTAAGCATATTTTATATGTTTCTTTTACATTAAGACGATGTATATGTCTTGTGCATACACATTGGAGATTATGCCAGATGGATTTGGAGCCAGAAACACTTTGATAGTGGTTAGAAGATACAAATCAATTTCTTGATTAGCGCGTGTCAATATGCTTTAATCATCGTTTATCTATCACTTCTTTGTGAAAAAAGATACTGACTCAATACTTCTTTAATTTCCTTCAGAAATTCACACACAGCAACTGTCAACTACCTGGGAATGCGGAATGATGGGTTCAAACGTTGGTAATTTCTTCAGTAAAACATGCACAATTGCAATTCCATATGAGCTACTTGTGCTCCTCGATGAAGTCGGGTTCAATAATCATGCTCAAATGCACAATGTTTCCGCAATTTCCGGTACTCCTGTCGTGTTAAAGCACGAGCTTGTTGAAGACGGTTAGTTCTTCCGTTTAAAAACATCCTGTTTGTGGGTATATAAACTAGTCAATACTAGCAGGAAATAAGATAGGGTTGTAGTACTTAACTAGAATTGTATAATAAAAAATGGAAAATATGGGAAATGTGTTGATGCAAAAGTACGAAGTTGGGAAAATGCTTGGTCAAGGTAATTTTGCTAAAGTTTATCACGGACGGGACGTGAAATCAAACGAAAGTATCGCAATCAAAGTGATTGATAAAGAAAAGGTGTTGAAAGTCGGGCTAATCGATCAAACGAAACGAGAGATATCGCTTATGGGAATGGTTAAACACCCGAATATAATCCAGCTTTACGAAGTTATGGCCACGAAAACCAAAATTTATTTCGCAATGGAGTACGCAAAAGGCGGTGAGCTTTTCGACAAGGTGGCTAAAGGAAGGCTAAAAGAAGATGTTGCTAGAAAGTACTTTCAACAGTTAATATGTGCGGTTGACTTTTGTCATAATCGCGGTGTTTATCATCGCGATTTAAAGCCGGAAAACTTGCTGCTAGACGAGTATGAGAATTTAAAAGTGACGGATTTTGGGTTAAGTGCTCACGCGGAGTGCACTCGCTTAGATGGGTTACTTCACACGACGTGTGGGACCCCTGCCTACGTGGCGCCGGAAGTAATTGGTAGACGAGGTTATGATGGTGCTAAAGCGGACATTTGGTCTTGTGGGGTGATTTTATTCGTTCTTTTGACCGGTAAACTTCCGTTTAACGACTCGAACATTATGCAGATGTATAAAAAGATAAGCAAGGCTGAGTATAAGTGCCCGCATTCATTTCCACCCGAAGTTCGTCGGCTGCTCAAAAGAATTCTCGATCCAAACCCGAATACTCGTATTTCCATGAAAAAGATAATGGAAAATTCGTGGTTTAAGAAAGGATTAAACTTAAACTCTAAGCAGATGAAAGATTCTGTTAATCCTGATTTCCAACCGCTTTTTGAGCCCAAAAAACCCGATTTCAGTCATGCCAGTAAGGTTTCTAGTTTTAATGCATTTGATATCATCTCTCTATCAACCGGATTCGATTTATCTGGTTTGTTCGTTGAAAATGATCGAAAGGAAGAAGTCAAATTCACTTCCGCAAAACCTGCTTCTGATATCATATCAAAAATGGAACAAATTGCTACAAGTTTGAAGATGGAAGTATGCACGAAAAAGGATGGCCAGCTGAACTTAAAGAAACCGAGTGGAAGTCAAAACGGGCCATTGTTAATTGATGTTGAAATCTTTGAAATTACATCATCCTTTCATTTGGTAGAGTTGAAGAAATCATCTGGTGATGCGTTTGAATATCGGAAGTTGTTTAAACAAGACGTCAAACCAGCTCTCCAAGAACTTGTGTGGGCATGGCATGGTGAGTAACCAACCGTAGAAAAACCGTTGATTTTATCTTCCAGCATTTCCAGATTTCTTGTTGCATTTGTATCTTTTATCATTTTTATCTCAGGATAATCCCTAATTTGTGCCATGAACATCTTTTTATGAAGATTATTATTGTTTTAGATGTCTGATGATCTATGATTCTCTCAACATGTGTTGCATAGTGATGGGTTGGCGGGTTAAACAGATGAACCCGAACACAACCCATATATTTACTTGTGTCAAAGACATCAAGCCTAACTTCGACACATCTAATTGAGTCAAACGGGTTGATGCCTTGTAAAGGGTTGGCGGATTGAGAGTTGTAATCAGGTCGTAAACGGATCATAAATGTGTTGGGTTGTAATAAATATGTTAAATGGGTTGGCATGTTGTCAACGAGTTGCAATAATGGGGTTAAACACCTTAAAAAGTAGTTATTTTTTTATTCTAATTTTAAACAGGTAGACTTATATAATCAAACGTGTAAAACATGTCAACTTGAACACAACCTGTTTATTAAACAACTTCGACATGACAAAACATAGCTTGATTATTTTCGTTAATTGACACCAACATAGCATATACCAAATGGATAGAAATAAAGGATGATCGAGACAGATTCTTTTCTGATGTATCCAGTTGGTATAATAATAAAAGATACAACTCATCAATGCTTTTAAGCTTGTACTTGATGCATAGGAAGTTGTAAAGCTATGACGTAAATGTCACCTTCTTATCTTGAAAGAACAAAGGGTTGAACACACTAAGTTGCAGGCAGCAGATGCACTTGAAAAAAGGGGGTTGAGCAAAAAGGATGCTTCAATGTTTTCTTTTGGGTGTGAGAATAGAACAAAGATGCTTGCAAATGTCACTGTCCCTTCTCTTAACTTTGAACAAATAAAGATGCATAATATGCAAAGAGTACATGTTACATTTTACTTCAGTGCATCTTTCTCTCTTAGGGGGGACGGGGCACCCCCGTGATCGCCCTCCACCACGTGTGGAAACGAAAATAACACCGCCACCACCCCTCTTGATCACGCGTCAAACCCAAAAAGCGTGAAGTTTTTGACGCGTTGTAAAATCAAAAAAGGAACGTTGGAACAATTTGACCGTTGAATGTGGGAGAGTGTGAGGGAAAATTGTTGGGTGTGGTGAGTGATGAGCATTTCCACTAAAATCCACAACTAGTGAAGGAATAAAGCTCGATGACGTGGCGGAACTTGATTGGATGTTGTGAGTGATGAGTGAGTGGTGAGTGATGGGTGCCCTTACCCCCTTATGGTTGAAAACGAGCGTAATGTAACTACATACGTTTAGGATTTACAACCGAAAGTCATGATCTATTGAACATATAATATGACCAGATTGTATCCTCAGTGATTCATGTGTAATTCATTATACTTAGAAAGAAAAAAAGTAATCATTGGACATGACAAATATCACTTAAAAAATCATGAAGCTATTGAACATAGAATATGATTATATAGTACCCTTCGCCAGTGATTCAAGCGAAATTTACTCTCTAAAAGACATCGCTTCATTAAAATTTAAAGAAAAAAAATATTTTGGATTGACTTGACCAATATCACTTAAAAATCATGAAGCTATCAGTATTGAACATAGAATCTGATATAGTACCCTTCGCTAGTGATTCAAGCGAAATTTACTCTCTAAAAGACATGGCTTCATTAAAATTTAAAGTAAAAAAATATTTTTGTTAGACTTGACCAATATCACTTAAAAATCTTAAAGTTGTTCTCCGAACTAGGTTGAGTATGCCTTTTTTTGTTTGGTGTGACCTTGTTCCGGTCTAACTATGAGGTTTATCGTTTTGTGAGAAATTTTTCCCTTGCGTAGGGATATGTAACTTTCCAAGTGGCAATTTACATGCTTTATGGTATATTACAAGTGGTGTAACGTAATACAAGTTGGTTGGTGAAGTCGATTACTAAAAACTAGTATTAAAGTGTGGTTGGCATTATTCTAAAATTGACAAGTCGTTACATGGAACCAACAACCTAGCACTCATATGTTTACTAACTTTGTAATCACGCATCTAAACCTAATCTCAAATTTAAACTCTCTTTATAGCAAATGATTGTGATATTAACTAAAACTCTTTTGACATACATTATGAAGCAATGCCTAATTCTGGACCCTTTGTGGCACTAATTGATTCTCATTTGCATTACTATTATTCATGATGTGGGCCAAGTTAGGCCATTCATTTTTCTTAAAAGCTATGCCCTCTCACACACCAACAAAGAATAAAGGAGAAGGCTTTGTTTACCCACCCCCCTACCCCACCCCATCCTACACTCAACACTATTCTATTCATAAACTCATTCATAAGTGAGGAAAGTGCCCCATGAAAATAAAAGATGGAAAAAGCATTTGAAAAGTACAAATATATTCACAAGATTCATGACAAGTTTTGGACAAGTGGTAAGGGCTTGTTACCCATGGAGCATCACTTATATTCAAAGATATCTCATCTTTCACATCCTAATATCATAATAATCCAAAACTATATAACTATAATAAATATTTATTGACTATAACATGCGACGACAAATGTTCGCCAAAAAATTAGTGATGGATATACGCTCCTTATCCATCTGGTCGTATAGACGTAGATGTAGCATCGCCTATAAATCAACGTCTAGGATACACAAAAGATTTAAAATAAAGAGTTTAACATCTTTATGAACTATAAAGGAAAGAAGACAAAAGAAATAGCTTTCCCTTAACACATACAATGTTAAAAAGCAACAAAAGTAGCTTTCATTACTTGAGAACCATTCATATCCCACCATAGGAGAAGTGTTGACCCAACCCAATGGTCTCTATTGATTGAAATAACATTGTTTGGCCCATCATTTTGGAACAATTTTCCTTTTTGTCTAGGCAAATTCAGGCTTTGATTAGACTATCAGGACACCGGAGGGTCAGTTAATAAAACCATAGTTAACTAGTATGAGTTTATAGATTTTTTTTGTAGGAGTTGGCTTGTTTCATGGTTAGAATGTAAAATGGTCTTTAGTTCAAATATACTATGTACTCGTTATGTGGTAACAATCAAGAATGTTTTGAGGGGAATTTGAGATCGAGCTTGATGATGTTATGTGAAATTTAAACTCGATTAATAGTTACACGAGTATTCTTGTTGTGTATTCTAAGTCGGCAAGCCTATAAAGTTTTAGTAGCTCGAAAATTAACATTCGATACTAGGCTTATATTAGATTATTAGTGGAAGAGGGGCCACAATAATATTTTTTATGTTCGCTTTAACTACTCTACTGATAATAATTTCAGGAGTGAAAACTATATTAAAAACAATGTTGGTGTATGTTCGTTTCCGGATCGATTCCGTAACTCCGATAATTGCGTAGATCTCGTATCACGTGCGGAATCCGTGTACGAGAGCGGATCGGACAAGAACAAACTAATTTAAAGTTGGTTTCTATTGATGATTGACAGTTACAATACCTTGAAAACAATCTGCAATAGTTTCTTTTTCGAAGTCTCCAAAAGTC
This sequence comes from Helianthus tuberosus, assembly GCA_030545235.1. Classification (NCBI taxonomy): domain Eukaryota; kingdom Viridiplantae; phylum Streptophyta; class Magnoliopsida; order Asterales; family Asteraceae; genus Helianthus; species Helianthus tuberosus. The sequence goes on from CM060399.1 coordinate 115,251,652, forward strand.
TTAAAATGAACAAGACACTCCTCTATTTATAGGCTAGGTCTAACTAAGGATGGACATTTCGTACAAATGGACTCCTTTCGTAAGGATGGACTCCTTTCGTACAAACCAACATTTGACAAGTTTATAACTTTGAACAACCTTGTCTTGAACATTTCTCGGCTATGATACGTGATTGACGGAATCGATAGACATATGTACTCACAGACTCCCCCTTGGATATTGCTGCAGTCAATCTCGTAGCTTATTCTTCTCTCTGAGTCTTCTAGAAGCTTTGACATCTTTAGCACCACAGACTCCCCATTGCTCTCACAAACTTCTCTTGAATTTGCTTTCTGCTTCAGCAGCTCCCCCTTTCTTCAGACTCTCTCTTCAAGCTCTAGATTATCAGGATTGTCTCCTGGCTCTATCATTACAAGCTTCCCCTTGCTTTGAGCTTTTCTCCAGACTCCCCCTTAGATTCAGCTATTAGGACCGTAATCTAGCTTTCATAAAAATTTGACAATTAAAGATTGTAAGATCACTCATGATTAGTAACCTGGCTTTTTGCATCTAGGATCGAACACCTGGCTCTCTCCCCCTATCAAATAACTATCATATTTGACATTCAAAGAATCCTAAACCCTCTCAGTTAATCATCCAAGTCCAACTTAATGACCTTGAAGATTTTACAAACTGTTTTTGATTTTTCATTTAAAAACCGTAAGTTTCAAATTAATGAACTTTTTTATTTTCAGAGACATGTTCAACATACTTAAATTTTGAAACTCAGCTTTCAAACATAGGTTGTCGAAACATAAAGCAGAAACAAAATCTTTTTGTATTTTTACAAAGTTTATGCTAAAACACTCCGAAAATCTTTTTTTAATTTTGTATAATGAAATGCAATAAAAAAATATTTACAATATATTTTTGTTTGAGTTCGCGTCAGAGGATCATATCAGTTTATGACAAGTCACTAGCACCATTGACCTTCTATAGACTTTAAGCTCTAAACTATTCACTTATATTGTCAGTATATTGATCCACTTAAATTTTCACACAAATTTCAATTGATTCAAGATACGAAATTAGTGTTTTAAGAACTTAACTTATTCCCGTGTCCCACCTCAGAATATACTCCCACATCAAGATTCCCTAGATTCAGTCTTACAGGTGAATATATCTAAATGATATCTGTACTCTGGGTTAGTGCGAGGCCTTGAGAGCTCAGGTATGAACTTCCATTCGGTCAAAGAGATGAAGGCTCGACTTAAAGGTGTGTTCTACTTAGGAATCTTCTTTACAACTGCACTTGATTTATATCTTTCGATATTTTCTCAATTTTTATACAGAGGGAAAGCTTTAAGCGCAAAAGCATTATACGAGGTCTAGGCCATTGCTGACGCAAAATCAGAAGACCAAGTATAATACCCGAGATATCAATAAGTATAAAGACCTAATATCTCAGAATCAGGCAACCTCTTAAACGAAATTTCAGAGTACTAAGTCCATATATCCGAGAGATGTTCCCCACGAGATAAGAAAGTTATTGATTTTATGTTTATATCTCGAAATCAATTTACTGAATGTGTAAAAACCTACTGGCACGTCATTAGTGAGACCGTTTATCACATTTGACTTTCCATTTCTTTAGCATGCTGTGATTGTCTTACTGATGTACTATCATTTCCTCTTTTTATACAAAACTCTTTTTCATTTTTTCATGTTTTTTACTTTTTCAAATTTTCAAATGTTTTTGTATTTTCAAAAATTTTACTCCCCCTAAAATAAAAAACATTTAAGAAAATTTGACAACTTGATGTAGACAGCTTCATTTCGCCATCCATTTTCTGCTTCACATGCTCTATTTTGTATAAAGCACCCCCATGATTTACAACACATTGATATTTAACAGTTTGAAAACCGTTTTTCAATTTTTTTTATCATGTTTGTTTAGCCGTGAGGGTTTCGGCGTATTCCTTCAAAAAACATATTTTTTCAAAACTTTTGATTTTTGACAATTAAAAAGCAAACAATTTTTTTTATGTTTTTCTATTTTTTTAGGGTTTTTAGTTTATGATTTATTTATTTACAAAAACAAATCAACACTCCCTGTTTTTCATTCACAAGGGTCTGCCACCTTTCGTGCCAGGCTGCTCCTCTCTGCTTGTTGACATTCAGCTACTTTCTTGAGCACCTGCACATTCATCTAACTCAATTACTTGAATAATGCAACCCAGGTATGTTTGACCTTGGGTATTGTGATACAATACGAATCATTCAACTTCAGAAAATCTTTATCATTTTTCACAAAGACTTTTTCGTTCTTATTTTCAACCTTCTTGGTGGAATCGATTTTCCATTTATCACTCACAGAAGTCTTTTGTTTCTTTTGCACCCAAATTTGTCCGTTTGAAACATTCCTTTGATAAAATCTTGAATCACTTTAAATGTTTCGTTTTGACAAATCATTTTTAGGGTTCCATATTCGAATTGATTCAAACTTGAATGTTTTTGGTTTCCAAGTTTATTTTGATTTTGATAAATCAACTTTTTGTTTCCAAATCTGTTTTTCCTCAAATTTGGGTGTCTTTGATTTCGGTTTCCAAGTTTGTTTTGATTCAAACTTGGTTGACTTCTAATTCACAACTTCAACTTTCTTTTCTCAACATCAACTAGCTTCAGAATTTGTGGACATTTACGACCAACTTGTTCACATTTAAAGCATGTTTTCTTTGAAACACCTTTAGCCTGTTGTTGTTGCTTCTTCTGAGCAAAGAACTCTTCATCAGTCTGTCGACTAAATATAAGTTCTTTATCTTCTTTTGAACTTGTTTCGTGAACAAAGTTCGTCTTTTTCTGAAAGTTTGTCTTTTCAGCCAGGTTCGTTTCCGGATCGATTCCGTAACTCCGATGATTGCGTAGATCTCGTATCACGTGTGGAATCCATGTACGAAAGTGGATCAGACAAGAACAAGCTAATTCAAAGTTGTTTTCTATTGACGATTGCCAGTTACAATACCTTGAAAACAATCTGCAAGAGTTTCTCTTTCAAACTCTCCAAAAGTCTTAAAATGAACAAGACACTCTTCTATTTATAGGCTAAGTCTAACTAAGGATGGACATTTCGTACAAATTGTCACACCCCAACCGATGGCGGAGTCATCGGGGCATGGCACTGAGCGAAACTGATTGTCCAAAAGTTTCCACAACAATTATCACTACTATTCAATTTAATTAATACGTCCCATACCGTATCTCAAACAGTCAAACAATTATTACAGACAAGCATCAAGACAAATATTCTGTTCCGACAACTCAGATTTAAATAAGTAGCAATTGTTTATCTGCTTCTAGAGACCCCTAGTCCGTTATCTACAGACAACTATTTGTTGGGCTCTAAAGCTTTATTCTAGCTTCCATTTCCTACCACACATGCATCCTAAGCACCTGTCACATACGTTAAAATAAAAGTCAATACATATAATGTAAAGGTGAGCATACAAGTTTGATAATAGCATATAGAGTCGAATTCGTTTACGCATAACCAGCACGTACACATAGTGAAATGAAGCGCGTTAGTTATCGACATAGATCCATCGATACCAATGACTGCGGGTTGACTGCCTGAGGCAGTTCGCAATACAGGATTACCACCGTAATCCATGCAAGTAAAAGATCCTTAACAACCCCCGTGTGAACGGGTGCTGAGTCCAAACTATAGTACTATCGTTGCTAAGGCAGGTAGACAACATTTCCATGTGTAAACATAACAAACAAGCATTCATGAGCCACATATAACATGCATTAACGGTTAGCGTTCAAATAGTTTGAGTAGTGTGATAATTGTAGTTTGAATATTCGTAACGTATGTAACACCCAAAAGTGCTTAATGCAAAAAAAAAGGGTCGAGTATACTCACAGTGATTTATGGATTGAAGGGAGCGCTTAGCGAATACGGTTAGCCTGAATAGATTCGGTAGTATAACGATAAGAGAAACGTAAAACAAGAAACAAGTGCTGAGGGGTCGGACAACTCGTCGATCGGACGACAGTTCGATCGGACGGCTGACCGTTCGGTTGACAGTCTGCTCGGACGGCTGTCCGTTTGGTTGGTAAGCCGATCGGATGGCTGTTCGAGTGGATTGTTTCTTCCTCTGGGAAAGATGTGTTTGTGTATGATGGCTTGACCTTTGAAGTTTTCGTTGTAGCATTTTGAAAACATTGAAGTACCTTTGCCTTTCAGGTCGGTCGATCGGACGGCTGTTCGATCGGCCGGCAGCCCGATCGGTTAGGCATTAAACAGAATTTCAAGTTTTTGCCATTGGATCGGACAGGTGTTCGATCGGTTGGCAAGTCAACAAGTCAAGGACTTTAATGAATTGCAAGGTGTTGTTTAGTGGATCGGATGGTTGATCGATCGAATAGCACAACTGTTGTTCGATCGGACAGCAGGGTGTCACCTGATCGGATGGCTGTTCGATCGGGTGGTTCTTCTAGGGCATTAAACATGTTGAAAATTGATTAAGTGTTGAAGCATAGTATCTCATGATCCGAAGAGTAATCCGATCGGACAATAGTTCGATCGAACAACAGTTCGTTCAATACCATTCTGTTGGATCGTGTACGTGACCCTGAATGTCAGTTAAGGTAGTTCAACATCGATTACTAAGGCGGAATCAAAGTAAACAACGTCCAAAACAGCTTGTATCCTTTAATCTTTCTTTCTATTATCAATTGTGAGCTTTTACAATGTTTTCTAACAAAAATTCTGCAGCACCTTCGCTCACACACACAACTGTTCCTTCCGTTCTGTTTGAAATGAGACTAGCACACTCCTATTTATAGACATGAGACCCTTCCGTTTGAAATTAACATAACCTGGTTCAAACGGAACCCTTATCTCAAACGTAACCCTTATTTCAAACGGAACCCTCATCTCAAACGACCATTTCAAACGGAACCCCTTTAATCACTTCCTAAATCAAAACTAAACCCTAATTCTATTACTATTTCACACTCATACACTCTATCTAGACATAAGACTTGATTATGACGTAATCAGCAGACATTTAGTGCACCAACAAACTCCCCCTTGGATGTTGATGAAGTCTTTGGCTTCAAGTCTTTGTCTTTATCATTCTTCAAACATTGTAAAAACTTTCTTCAATCTCTATCTTCAATCTTTAAACTTCAATCTTCCCTTTGACCGTTGATCCAGTCTCCCCCTTTCACAGACTCCCCCTCTCAATATGCTAGAATCTGAGATATCTGGTTCAAGCTTTGACAATTTGCTTCCATTGGGAATAGTGAAGTCCAAACCTGTTACTCAACCAACAAACATTACAATTCTATATTTTTAATATTAATTCTCAAACTCAATCAGTTATAGAAATCCACTCAAGTATTCAGGCTCAAGTTAATGACCCTGATCACTTGATTAATCTACCAAGTCCAAATTAATGACCTTGGTTGATCTTTTTGACGAACTAATACTGATTTTAAAACAACAATTTCAAACATTTTCTGAAAATAACAAGTATCAAATTAATGAACTTGTTTTTGACTTTTCAAACAATTTAACCTTCTTCAAAAATAAGCTCTCCTCATTCTTCAGTCCAGAATCTCCTGCATCTGCTTCAAACATCTGAAAATCCAACAATCAACTCTCCACTTTGGTTTGTCGGAAAATAAAGCAGAAATAAAATCTTTTTGGATTTTATAAAGTGATCTAAACTAAGAAATGAAATACAGAAAACTTAAATTTCAGAAAGTAAACAAAATAAACTATTTACAAACATATTTTTAGCGAGCGTGTCAGGGAATCATATCACCTTTTCAGACAAATCACAAGTACCGTTAAGCTTCATTTCATACTCAGACTTAAACAATTCACCTCGATTGTCGATATACTGATCCATCTTAAATTCTCACACAAATTTCAATTTACTCAGGATACGATTTAGATGAATTATGAACTTAGCTCATTCATGTGTCCCACCTCTTGAATATACTCCCGTATCCAGAATCCCAATAATTAGTCTTACAGGTGAGAATACTACAATGATATCTGTATATAATTTAGGTATGCGAGGGCCGAGGGATCTCAGGTCGATACTTCCGTATACGCAGAGAGATATCAGCTTCGACTTTTCGGTGTGTCCCCTTTAGAGGATCTTTTTGCTTACAACAGCAACATTTATCAATTTTATTGTTTCAGCATGCTGAGGGTTTAATGCTGTGTTTCAAGCATTGCAGCAAGTATTAGCCAAGGACTAGGTCAGAACTACCGTTCAGCAGAAGTCCCGGAATAATACCCCAGACATCATTGAGTATAAAGACCTAGTATATCAGATTAAGAGATCTTTCAAACGAGATTTCAGGGGTTACCTATATATCCAAGTAGTGTTCCCCACGAATTCACAAGTTTGAATTTAGGTTTATATCCCGAATAAATCTACTAAATGTGTGAAAACCTATCGACACATCATCAGTGAGACTATTTAACTCTTTTATACTTTACAAATCTTTAGCATACTGTAATCGTCTAGCTGATGTACTATCATTTTCCCTATATACACAAGCTCTTTTTCATATTTTATCATGTTTTTGTATTTTATCATTTTTTACTGTTTTTGTATTTTCTGAAAATAAACTATGTACAAATATCTACTCCCCCTAAATACCAAAACAAGTAAAAATTCGACAAACCATTGCAGATTGTTTCTCGTCTTCATCCGCAACAGTACTTTCATCAACGCCTACAATTCCATCCGACACCGAAAGAAGCTTCATACCATTCAGTTTTAACAAATATTTAAACCGATTTTTATCAAAAGCTTTGGTATGTAAATCAACTTTCTGTTCGTCAGTGTGGATTTTCTCAATTCGTATCAACTTTTTCTCAAAACAATCACAAATAAAGTGATGACGAATTTCTATGTGTTTAGTTTTAGCGTGATGTACTGGATTTTTAGTTATATTTATAGCGGCCTCATTATCAACAAAAAGAGGTGTGTTAAGAAACTGCAAACCGTAGTCGCGCATCTGTTGCTGTATCCACAAGATCTGAGAGCAGCAACTGCTAGCAGAAACATACTCCGCTTCACATGTAGATAACGCCACAGACGTTTGTTTCTTACACTGCCAGGTAACCAATCTAGGACCAAAGAACTGGCATCCTGCAGTTGTTGATTTTGAATTGACTTTGCAGCATCCGAAATCCGAATCGGAATACCCTTCGAGCGTAAAATCGCCTTTTCTAGGATACCACAACCCCAATGAAGGAGTTCCTTTCAGGTAGCGCAATATCCTCTTCACAATAATCAAATGCGATGCTCTCGGGTTAGACTGAAATCTTGCTGCGAGGCACGTTGGGTACATAATATCAGGACGTGAAGCAGTTAGGTACATTAATGAACCTATCATGGATCGGTAAAACGTTTCATCAGCCCTGTCTCCGGTGAGATCTGGGTGAATCCCATGATTTGTTGCAAGTGGGGTAGCAGCTGGAGTAGATCCTGACATCCCGAATTTCTCCAAGATATCATGAACGTACTTCGATTGATAAATGAAAATTCCCTCAGGAAGTTGTTCAACTTGTAAACCCAGAAAGAATTTCATCTCCCCCATTGATGACATTTCAAACTTTTGCTTCATCACTGATTCAAAATCTTTGCATAGATTTTCATTTGTCGACCCAAAGATTATATCGTCCACATAAATCTGAACTATCAGAAGATGACCATCGACCTCTTTAGTGAAGAGAGTGGCATCCACTTTTCCACAAATGAACTTGTTGGCTAGTAGGTGTTGAGACAAAGTCTCGTACCAGGCTCTCGGGGCCTGATGTAAACCATACAGCGCTTTGTCCAATAAGTAGACCTTGTTTTTGTGGATTGGATCAGTAAAGCCCGGTGGCTGACCGACATAAACCTCCTCTTTAACCTTCCCATAAAGAAACGCCGATTTAACATCCAACTGATAAACTTTAAAGTTCTTCCAAGACGCAAATGCTAGGAAAATTCTGATCGCCTCTAGTCGAGCTACAGGAGCATAGACTTCGGTAAAATCAATCCCCTCCTGTTGACTAAATCCCTGAACAACAAGTCGAGCTTTGTTCCTTACAACAACTCCTCTATCGTCCCTCTTACACTTGAACACCCACTTGGTGTTAATTTTCCTCTGACCATCCGGCAAATCAACTAACTTCCACACTCCCAATTTCTCGAATTGACTAAGTTCCTCCTGCATAGCATTGACCCAAGAGTCTTCAGTAAGTGCCTCTTTGTAAGTTCTTGGCTCAACCTGCGAGATAAAACAACTTAATGAGAATTCAGTTTGCAAAGGAGCAACTTTTGTATAAAAACATGTAAGCCCTTTATCAATCTGATTTCGAGTGCGAACGCCTGTCTGCAATTCTCCTATGATCAACTCCTCTGGATGATATGAAAAAGTTCGCGGCATCACTTCGCTTGGAACATCTACATTTCCCTCCAGATTAGTAACATTCTGTTCTGTATCTTGTTCACCAACTTGGTTTGTTTGACTTGAAAATTGAATTTGCTCCCCCTCAGAATCTGAATCACCATGATCAAAGACTGGCATATTTTCAGCTTCTAGATTATCATTTTGAGCCGACTGATTATCCTGAGCAACTTCAATCTGTTGGACATCATCATGTTCACCAGCATTACTTGGACCTGCTTCATCGTTATTTGAAGTTTCCCGTGGTCTTCTCGAATACTCAGCTGGGAACCTTAACTGCGACTCATATTCACGCAAAATATCCAACTCATCAAAGAAATCTTCATCATCCTCTGATTCTTCTCTCATGTCAAACGAATCCCAAAGTTTGTCATAATGATAACGCCATGAATCTCCAGGATTCTGCGGCGGCATAGTATAACCTTGACATTCAACATTTGCAGCTTCAATAATCCGCTTCTCACTTGGAACGAAGACGCGTCGCATCGGATTTGCATAACCAACAAATATACCCTCAATGCACTTCGGACCAAACTTTCCAAAAGGCTCTATAACCGTACAGGGTGACCCAAACGGTTCTAGATACTTCAAATTCGGTTTGCGGTTATTGATTAGCTCAAAGCATGTTTTGTTAAACTTCTTGACAGTGAGAACCCTGTTGAGCGTATAGCATGCGGCGGAAACAGCTTCAGCCCAAAAATTAATCGGTAACTTTGAATCTGCAAGCATAGTTCTAGCCGTCTCGATTAGCGTCCGGTTTTTGCGTTCTGCGACTCCATTCTGCTGCGGAGTGTACGGAGCACTAAACTCATGCAAAATACCTCTTTCATCACAAAATTCTTCCATGTTGCTGTTCTTGAATTCAGTACCATTATCACTTCGAATTCTCTTGATACGCCTTTGGTACAAATTCTCAATCTTCCGGAACAGCCCCATCAAACTGTCAAATGTTTCATCTTTCGACTTCAAGAAAGAAACCCACGAAAATCTGGAATAATCATCAGTAACGACCAAACAATAGTAATCTCCTGTAATGCTTTTGACATTCACCGGACCAAACAAATCCATGTGAAGTCTTTCCAGAGGTCTCGAAACTGAATTAACTTGCTTTGTAGGGTGTGACTTTTTCTTCTGCTTGCCTTTGATGCAGCTAATGCACTCCCCTTCCAGATGAAAACCTTTGATATTAAGACCCAATACCAAATCATTGTGCACCAAGTGATTCATCTTCCTTAGGTGAATATGCCCCATCTTTCGGTGCCACAATCTTGATTCTTTCTCAGTTGCTCTAGACACGAAACAATGTGCTTGACCAGTAGTTGTAGTTGCTACAGACATATCTAACACATATAAATCATTCACTCTAGGTGCCCTCATGATAATCCATTCTTCAGGAACAACAAAACCAGGTTTCAAGATCAAACATTCTTTATCAGTGAAGTGAGTAGTATACTGATTGTCACAAATCTGCGAGATACTAAGCAGATTGTTCTCCAGCTCAGTGATGTAGTTAACTCTCTCAAACGTCATAATCCCATTGGATAACGTTCCTTCACCAACAATTCTACCACCTTCATGACCAGCAAATCCCACATAACCACCATTTATATTCCTCACATCATATAGCAATGCAGTTTTTCCTGTCATATGTCGAGATGCGCCACTATCCATGATCCATCTTGAAATGACTCTTGGAAGATCCTGCACATACCACAAGTTGATTTCAAAACATTTTAATAAAGATGCCGATTCATGCTTCGCGATCCAGGAAGCTCCGGCAATTCAAACTACTTATTCAAACATGGTGTCCACCCAGGCTTCATCAGCTTTAGGTGTAACCTTGACTCTCGCAATTTGAATTTTGAAATTTTCAGCCTTCAAAGGTGGAAAATTTGCATCATAATCAACCGAAATTGATTCTTCAGCCTTTTTCACTTCAGAAGTTGAAATTTTCATTTCAGTTTTTGGTTTCCAAACTTGTTGAGATAATGCAACCTGTTTATAAAACTTGTCATTTTTAGTTACCACTTTCTTAACTGGTTCATTTTTCACTTTGATGTTGTCATTTTTAACACTCTTTTTCTCAACAACGATTGGTGCTTTACCCTTCACATCAACTTTACCCTTTTGAATCTTCACATTTTCAGTCTTAGGCTTCGCATTGGTACACTTTCGTGCAATGTGACCAACTTGATTACATCTGAAACATGTACGAGTATCAACAACTCGACTTGTGCCTTCAGACTGATAATGTGAAGCTCTTTTCTCAAAGAACTCTTTATTGGATTTTGAAAAAATTTCATTTTCCTCATCAGAACGTGAACTTGAACTGTTCACAAACACCTTCTTTTCATCAAACCATTTGTTTTGAAAATTCTTTCTTTGAAAGTTCTTACCACCCCGATAACCACTCGTCCAGTTATTTCGATTGTTATCATACAAACGTGGTTTCTTATAGTAAGCTTTATCTTTCTCAAAATTCATTTGTCTTTTTGTTTGTTTTAAACTATTCACTTCTGACAACTCAACTTCAACCAACTTGAAAACATTTGTTAACTTTTTCTCATTAACATTCTCAATGGGAAATTCAGAATTCGAATACAACTTATCAGATCCAGCCATCTTGTACATCACAAGACCCGGTTCATCACTTAAGTTGTTTTTGGATTTTGATTTCTGAATGTATTTGTCCAAGAAACATCCATCATCTTCAGCTGAATCACTATTCAAAACACTTTCAGCTGTACTTTTAACAATCTCTGTCTGAACACTATCATCAGATGATATAGAAAAAGTAACATCAATGTTCTCCGGAAGTTTAACTTCTTTTTCTTCTTCAATTTCAACCAACCCAGATTGCTTTTTCCTGTAGTTATCAAGAACAGGTGGTGGAACTTGATGAAACCCCACCCCAGTTCCATCACAATATACATCTTCGCCCGCTTTGTCTTTCCCGATAGGTTTGGGAATGATGTGTTGCAAAACAAAGCTTGCAGAGCTGTAACTGTTAAGCTTCAACTGGATTCGCTCGTTTTCGATTATAGCCTCTTGAACTTTAAGTTTCAATTTAGAGATTTCATCCAGTTGTTGATTGATTGATTCTTCTTTGACTCTAAGTACTGCTCTTAGATGTTCATTTTCTTTAAAAGTTTTACCATTTCGATCATCACAATCTTTCATTTTGCTTTTGAGTTTTTCAAATTTTTCAGAAATCTGACGGTTTTCAAGAATCAACTTTTCATTTTCTTGTTTAATTTTGTCATGATCAATTTTATCAGTTTCAATTTGAACAGTTAATTCTCTTATCCGTTCAGTTGAAGCTTTAACTGTTTTGTCACGACCAAGAATCTGATTCTCAACGTTTCTGACCTTTGCTGTCAGATCTTTAATTTTCTCACCGTTGAGATACGTGACAGTATTACAAAATTTGCACTCTTTGTTGCAATTTTTGCAATCAGCATTTCCTTCGATCTTTTTACCTGACACATTTGTTGACACATCTGAACTGACCTGGCTTTTTGACTCAGACACGGAGTTAGAGTCTACCTCAAGTGCCTTAGCGGCCAACACTTTGTCAGCCATTTTTTCCAGGTTCTCTGCAGTCAACTCCTGCATAGTATCGATAACTCCAGTATCAATCTTATTGGATTCTTTTCCTTCTATCTCTTTTCTCTCTTTCTCCTCTTCAATCATTTTTGAAGTTGGAGTTCCCCACCATTTGTGTTGCCAATACTCATCATTTTCTTTCATTTCCTTGATTAAGACTTCCAGATCGAGAGTTTTGTGATCGATTGCAATATTTCCATACTCATCAAGATAACACTCTCTGTCTGGATCCCATCTATTGGCTCTCTTTGCTTCCAAATAGATACTAGAAAGTCTAGTAATTTTGTTTTCCGAAATCATTTTTCTGTATCTATACTTCTGCTCTTCAGTTCTATCATCTTTCCATGGAATAGGTTCATTTTTCGCCATGAATGCGTAACCAACCGCATCTTCTTCTGGTAGAACCTCTTGACTCCAATCATATCCCTCATCATCATAAATCACTGCAAGAGCTCTAGATTTCTCTCTGTTGTCTTCAACCTGCTTCAATCTAGGCGGCTCGGATTTATTCTGGTGATAAATCGCCTTCTTGTAGTAATTATCTCTGAAAGGATTCTCCGACTCATCAACATAAGCATTTCGGCATTCTCGTTTGAAGTGACCCTTCTGCTTACACTTGAAACAAGTCACCTTCGATTTATCGAACCCCAGCTTGGTAGAAGCACCACCAATTGTTTTTCTTCCAGTAATTTCCATGAATCTTTGTGCACGACGAACAGCACTTGCCATAGCCCAACGAATATTGATCAGTTCCATTTCCTCCAGATCAATCTGATCGTAATCTTCTTTTGTCAGATTTGTATTGCCAATCTTCCCAGCTACCAATCCTTCATACGATTCCAACACCGATGCTAGAAAAATCATCTGCTGCTTGGCCGATTCTTCATCAAAGTTATGAGCATTCTTCAAATCTATCGCGATGTTGCATTGAAAACGATTCTTTGCATCAGAATGACTTGCAGATGATGAAGATCCACTGTGATAACCACTATGACTTCCACTGCTTTGACCACTTTGACTTTCTTTGCCAGCTGTAGACACATTTTCAGCAGAAAATGCAGTCTTTGGAGAAGTAGCTTTCGGCATCATGCTTTTTGGATAATACAAATCCAAATTCTGCTGGTAGGATGAGTGATTAACTTTGTACGTCTTCTTCAACTCCAGCTCATGACTCTCAAGTCTCTCAATCACCAAATCTGGTTTCAACAATTCAGAAGGAATAGTGTTCTTAAGCATGAGAGCATAATATCTCCACTCCATCTCGTCTGGCAATGAATCGAACAACTTGTCTACTTGCTCATCATCAGAATACTTGATATCATGTCTTGCTAATTCCAGCTTCAGATGACCAAACCTTTCTATCATTTTACACACTGACTCATTCTTAAGACAACCAAACATATCAAACTCTTTCCTAAGAAGTTTCTTTTTGTTTTTCACGATTTCAGTACTTCCTAAACATTTCTTTTCTAACTTTGGCCAGAGGTCTTTAGCGTTTGTATAATCGATCAATGAAATGATATCCTCCCGAACAGATTGAAATAACAATGCCACACACTTTTGTTCAGCTACGAATGATTCAATCTCATCAGATGCTGTTAAAACTTCACCATTCTTGTTTCCTTGTTCATAACCGTTCTTTAGACTTTTCCAACTTGGAAATGCGAATGCCATCATCCAATCTTCAAACTTTCTGGACCAACGACTGTATTCCTCGATAGCCATTAGCTTTGGGGGTTTATTGAATGTTCCAAAAGCACTTTCAGATTCCCAAGCTTCCTTTTTCTTCTCTTTCGGTGGATTCTCGTTCTCATTGCTTGTAGATGAAACGTCTCCCGAGTTTCCAGCAAACGCATACATGTCACTGAACGGGTTTAAGAAAATATCATCCATCGAGAATGTACCTGTAAAATCAGACAACACTTAGAAAAATTTTGGTTTTGGAAAATATCAGATTCAAACAGAATCTGTTCAAATGGAATGGTTCAAACAATGGTTCAAACGAACTGGTTGTTTTCAAACGGAATGGGCTGTTCCGTTTGAAATAACAATAGTTTCAAACGACAGATATTCAAACGACCACCTTCAAATGGAATGAATTCAAACGGTCACACTTCAAACGATATGGTTCAAATTCAAACGACAATTTCAAACGACCACCATTTTCAAACGATTGTTCAAACGATCAGTTTGATTTCAAACGATATGATCAATTTCAAACGGTATGACGTCAGCAATTCGCGAACATTTTCAAACGGTATGGATGATTTCGATCAGTTTTAGGTCGAATTTTGGTTTCAAAATTTCAAGGATTAGTTAATAGTGGATTTCGTTTGCTATGTGAACATTTCAAGCCATTTTAACCGCGACAACTAGTTTAAAACAGAAAAGAAAGGTAGAAGTGAGATAATCCGATGATTTCAAGCTGTATTTGGTATGAACTCCTCGTCCTGAGCTCTGATACCACTTGTCGGATCGTGTACGTGACCCTGAATGTCAGTTAAGGTAGTTCAACATCGATTACTAAGGCGGAATCAAAGTAAACAACGTCCAAAACAGCTTGTATCCTTTAATCTTTCTTTCTATTATCAATTGTGAGCTTTTACAATGTTTTCTAACAAAAATTCTGCAGCACCTTCGCTCACACACACAACTGTTCCTTCCGTTCCGTTTGAAATGAGACTAGCACACTCCTATTTATAGACATGAGACCCTTCCGTTTGAAATTAACATAACCTGGTTCAAACGGAACCCTTATCTCAAACGTAACCCTTATTTCAAACGGAACCCTCATCTCAAACGACCATTTCAAACGGAACCCCTTTAATCACTTCCTAAATCAAAACTAAACCCTAATTCTATTACTATTTCACACTCATACACTCTATCTAGATATAAGACTTGATTATGACGTAATCAGCAGACATTTAGTGCACCAACACATTCTTCAAATCAAGTTGTTTGTGTGGAACCATGTGCTAGCCGATCGGCTGGGTTATCCGATCGGCTAGCTGTCCGTTCGGACAGCAGTCCGATCGGTCAGCATCCTGACCTGATCAGCCTTGCGTCTAACACCTTGGTTGTTTCGTTTGTTTGTTGTTTTATCGAGGTACTTTGACAACGGGTAAAACCATAGATGCCTCGTTCTTACTTGGTCTCCCGGGTCGGACAGGAATCACCCAAATCCGATCGGTGGTCTGTTTGGAACGAAGTTTAACATTAACCCGAAATCGGTTAACCTCGTGGATAGAACCCAGATCTGGAGTCGTATAACCATCGAAGTGGTCAGTAAAACCGGCTCGGGTTCTGTTTCTACTGGTTCGAGTGAAAAGAGTTGAAGGAAGTTGGGAAAATCCATCCTTCAATCCTTTTCACCACGTATATGTTTAGATCTACAAGAGATCCTTGTTTGTTTATGTTGAAATCGGCTAGATCCAAGTCATTCTTGGTGGATTGCGGCCAAAACATGAAGTTCTTCAAGAACCCATGATGACATCATCCTAGAACACTTGATTCTTGATGATTTCACGGTTAAAAGTTTAGATTCGAAAGATAGAAAGGTGTAGGAGTGTGTATAGATCAAGAAAGTACAAGATTTAGGACGAAAAACTTACCGGAATCGAGAGAAATCTGAGAAAAGGCAAGTTGAGCGTGCGGGTCGAACAAGGGTTTCCAAAAGTGGAAAGAGTGACAATGACAGGGGTATTTATAGGAAGACAAAAGAGGAAAGGGCTAGCCGATCGGTTGGCACCTCGATCGGACAGCAGTCCGTTCGGCTGGCTGTTCGATCGGCTGGGAAGCCTGATCGATCGGTTGCCCCTTTCGAGTGTTTTGCGCGGCGATTTCTGGTATTTCGGTTTCGATTGCGAGCGGTTCGATACGATAGGGTTTCCTAGTCAAATTACTTTCAGTCTCAACTACTTCGTATCTAGCAAAATCTCTTTCCCACTATCTATCATGGTTCGATTGCGATTTGAGTTCGAGTTTGATAGCATTCGAGTTAGATTTCGAGTTCGATTGAGTTCGCTTGATTACCACAACATATCATAAGTAAACATGCACAGGTAACACGTAAGGTACACACAAATGTATATATATAATAAGTAAAGTACACAGTTCGAGTTGCGATTCGATGTCGATTCGATTAGTATAGCTTGATTATTAGTTGATTAACTTTATCGCATTGTTACTGCCTATAATTCACAGTTGCAGGTCGATTGAAGTACGATTAACATGATTCGATTATTGCAAGTAACAACACTTACTCCACATAATATAAATAAAATAAAAACATTTCTACGAGTCAAATTGCGCGAAATCGGTCGTTGACTTTGACCTTGACTTTGACTTTGACTTGTGAAAACACGGGGTGTTACAGCCTCCCCTTGTTTAGGGAATTTCGTCCCGAAATCAACCTGAAAGCCGTAAGAAAGCCGTGAATCACGTGTGAGAACTTCCCGCTTGGGGCCGATTTTTGACTCTGTAACGTGCGGAATCCGTACACGAACGTGACTAAACACAATCGTAACGGAGTTGAAACTGGGACCTACAAGTGGTATTTGAGTAGGTTCTCGGTTGCGAAGGTCAAACGCACAGATTCGTACTATAATCGCGATTCCATTGATTGGCATGAAATTGTACAAAATATTAGAATCATAAAGCCATTTTCTCTCTAACGCTTCTCTAACTAAACAACTGCGGGTACTTTGCCTTCATGTCACTTTCGAGTTCCCAAGCGAACTCCGCGCCTCGTTTGCCTTCCCATCAGACCTTCACAATAGGAATGCGCGAGCGCCTGAGCTGCTTGGTTTGGCGATCCATGATTTCGACAAGCTTTTCCACGAAGTGTAATGTTTTGTTCACTTGTAGATCGTCTAGAGAGACATGTAAATCGTGGTCGGCGATGCACTTTCGGAGGTTTGACACGTGGAAAGTCGGGTGGACGTTGCTAAGTTCCTCCGGTAATTCGAGTCTGTAGGCGAATTTTCCGATCCTTTCCAGAATCTTAAAAGGTCCAACATATCGAGGCGCGAGTTTCCCTTTCTTGCCGAATCGGACTACACCCTTCCAAGGTGATACCTTTAGGAGTACGTAGTCACCAACGCCAAAGTCACGGGGCTTGCACTTTTTATCGGCGTAAACCTTCTGTCGATCCCGAGCTTTCACCAGGTTGTTTCTGATTTGGAAAATTTTGTCTGTCGTTTCTTGTAATAGCTCAGGACCGGTTAGTTGCGAGTGACCGATCTCGTGCCACACAATAGGCGACCGACATCTTCTTCCGTATAATGCCTCGAAAGGTGCCATCTCGATGCTAGAATGATAGCTATTGTTGTACGAGAATTCGACTAACGGCAGGTGTTTATCCCAATTACCACCGAAGTCTAGAACACACGCAGGGAGCATGTCTTCAAGAGTACGGATCGTTCTTTCAGTCTGGCCGTCGGTTTGAGGGTGGGAAGCAGTACTTAGATTAAGCGTTGTACCGAGTGCCGTTTGGAACGTTTCCCACAATCGTGAAGTAAACCGAGCGTCACGGTCAGAGATGATGTCACGAGGCGTCCCATGATTACAAATGATCTCGTCGGTGTAGATTCGGGCTAATCGTTCCACCTTGTAGTCTTCTCGTATAGGCAGAAAGTGAGCTGATTTAGTCAATCGGTCGACCACAACCCATATGCTATCGTGACCTGATGACGTGGGTGGAAGCTTGGTTACGAAATCCATAGCTATGCTCTCCCACTTCCACATGGGAATTGGTGGTTGTTCGAGCAAGCCAGAGGGTCTTTGATGTTCAGCCTTGATTCTAGCATAAGTTAGGCATCTTCCGACGTAGAGAGCGATATCCCTTTTCATGCCCGGCCACCAGTACTTGTAACGAAGATCTTGGTACATTTTGTCAGCACCGGGATGAACAGAGTAGCGGGATTTATGGGCTTCGTCCATGATAATCTGTCGCAAATTGGTTCGCTTGGGAATCCAAATTCGGTCTAAAAAGTGGAATATCCCATTGGACTTGCTCACAAGCTGGGCTCCATCGTGGTAGATTCTTTCTTTCTTCAAAGTGCGTTCGTTAAAACATGCATGCTGAGCGTCGCGGATGAGAGTTTCGAGGTTGTGCTAGGCTTGAACATTACGAGTGCTAAGCAGGTAGCTCCGTCTGCTAAGTGCGTCGGCAACAACATTTGCCTTGCCTCGGTGATAACGAATCTCATAGTCGTAATCGTTGAGAAGTTCTACCCATCGGCGTTGACGCATATTAAGTTCCTTCCGATTAAAGATATGCTGTAGGCTCCTATGATCGGTGAAGATCGTACACTTAGTACCATACAGGTAGTGTCACCAAATCTTTAATGCAAAAACAACCGCGACTAGCTCGAGATCATGGGTTGTATAGTTCTTCTCGTGGATTTTGAGGTGACGAGAAGCGTAAGCTATGACCTTGTCCCGCTGCATGAGAACGCAACCAAGACCAAGGTTGGAAGCATCACAGTAGTCAATGAAATCATCGTTTCCGTCTGGCAACGTGAGAACAGGAGCGTTTCAAAGCATGTGTTTGAGGGTTCGAAAGGCAGACTCTTGTTTAGTTCCCCAAACAAAAGGCTGGTCCTTATGTGTAAGAGAGGTAAGGGGTACAACAATCTTCGAGAATCCTTCGATAAATCGTCGATAATAACCCGCTAGTCCGAGAAAAGAGCGGACTTCCGACGGATTCTTAGGTGTAACCCAGCTCTTGACAGCTTCAATCTTTGCAGGGTCGACGTGAATGCCTTGACTGTTCACGATGTGTCCCGGAAACTGAACCTCCCCCAACCAAAATTCACACTTGGAGAATTTGGCGTAGAGTTAGTTCCCCTGGAGTAACTCGAGAACCAATCGTAGATGTTGCGCGTGTTCGGTTTTCGATTTGGAATAGATCAAGACATCGTCGATGAATACGATGACGAAACGGTCAAGATATGGTTTGCACACGCGATTCATCGGATCCATGAAAGCCGCTGGTGCATTTGTTAGGCCAAAAGGCATAACAACGAATTCGTAGTGGCCGTAACGGGTTCGAAATGCGGTTTTGGGTATATCCTCCTCTTGAATGCGTAGCTGATGGTAACCTGAACGTAGGTCGATCTTCGAGAAACACGTAGCGCCTTGTAGTTGATCAAACAAATCGTCGATACGAGGCAGAGGGTAGCGGTTTTTGATAGTTAACTTATTCAATTCCCGATAGTTGATGCACATCCGGAACGACCCATCCTTCTTTTTGACGAAAAGGACTGGCGCGCCCCAAGGAGAGGTGCTCGGGCGAATGAAGCCTTTTTCAAGTAATTCCTGGAGTTGGGTTGAGAGTTCGCGCATTTCCGACGGTGCGAGTCGGTAAGGAGTTTTGGCAATAGGATTTGCTCCAGGAATAAGGTCAATGCGAAAGTCGATATCATGACTTGGAGGTAATCCAGGAAGATCCTCTGGAAAAACATTAGGAAATTCTCGAACCACTGGAACGTCTTTTACTTCCTTCTTCTCTTTCTTTTCCTTCTCTGCTACTACAATGTTTGCCAAGAAAGCTCTGTATTCCTTACGGAGATACTTGCTGGCTTGGATACATGACATAAGCTTGAGCCCCTTTGAAGTAGCATCGCCGTATACACACAATAAGTCACCATTCGCGAGCGAAAAACGAATCATCTTGTCGAAGCACACAACTTCAGCATGGTTTTCTCGAAGAAAGTCCATGCCTACTATGACGTCAAAGCTTCCGAGTTGCATTGGAATAAAGTCGATTGGGAAGATGTGATTGTTGAGCTCAAGAGTACAATCACGGATAACAGAATTAACAGCGACGGTTCTTCCGGTAGCGACTTCTACATCGAACTTCGAGGAGAGTTGGGAACGTTTACGACTAAGGAGTTTCTCAAATTCGAGCGACATAAAGCAATTATCGGCTCCAGTATCAAACAAACAAGAAGCATAAATACCATTCACAAGGAACGTACCATTGACCACGTTGTTGTCGGCCTGGGCTTGACGCACGTTGAGGTTGAAAGTTCTGGCGCGTGCGGCCTGTTGTTGCTGCTGTTGTTGTTGTTGTGGCTGCTGTTGCTGAGGCTCTTGTTTCACAACCCTGTTTGGGCACACGTTGGCGAAATGGTTCGGGTCGCCACACGCGAAGCAGGCTCTGGCTTTGAACGCGGGTGCCGGAGGAGCTTGCTGACCCTGTGGGGCAGTGAGTAGAGCTTGATTGACAGGAGCTTGACGAATACGGCAATTGGCAGTAAGGTGGCCGTACACATTGCAATGAGCACAGAAGCGGCATTGAATAGCAGTCGGGTGGTGGTAGGTGCAAGTAGGGCAGAGCGGGTGTGGCCCAGTATATGCACGCTTTGCAGGCGGTGCATTGGCCACAGGCACCGCTACTTGACGCTGTTGGGCAGGTACAGCTTGAATCGGTGCAGCAGTAATCGCATAGTTCTTGATGGTGGAGTTGTTCTTTCTCTTGTTCTTTCTCTTGTTGCTTGATGAGGTGGGTTCAGCAGTTGGTGCGGTGGCGGTAGCTTGGTGTAGATGCTTGGAAGTCTTATCCCATACCCCAGCCTTAACCCGTTTGTCATTGATCTCAGCGGCCAACAGGTAAGTTTCCTCGATCGTTGTAGTCTTAGCCGCTTGCACGAAATCAACAACGCAATCGGGCAAGGCTCGGATGTACTTCTTGATCGTCATCTCGGGAGTCTTGACTTGATCAGGACAGATAATGCTGAGCTGTTTGAAACGAGCAGTGAGACCAGCATTGTCACCATCCTTCTGCTGTATGTGCCAAAATTCATCTTCCAGCTTTTGACGTTCGTGGGGGGGGGGCAGAATTCCTCTAGCATGACTTCCTTGAGCTCATCCCACGACAGACCGTAGGCTGCATCGTTCCCTCGCTTGTTTCTCTCGGCCGTCCACCAGTCTAGAGCATGGGACTGGAAAACGCCGGTAACGTTCAGAGTTCGAAGGTCATCAGGGCAACCACTCTGTCGCAGAGTAACCTCGATGGAGTCAAACCAGTGAAATAGTGCAGTGGGACCTCCTTCGCCAGTGAATTCTTTTGGCCCACACGACTTGAATTGCTTGAAACTGAAAGGTCTTGCAGCAACCTTAGGAGCTTCGGTTCTCGATTCCTCGGATGATTTGCTGGCATTCTCATAGACGTCACTCACGGCCTTTGGCACACTTTTAGCGATAATGGAAGCAAGGCGTTTGTCCCTCTTTTCCTGACGAGAGAGTGCATGACGAGATCCAGACGACATGGTCTGCAACAGACATTGTCACAGGACTCATCACATTGTATTCGAATCTCACCTCACACGTCTATTTCTTGCTAAAGCTCAGGAACATGTATACTTACGTAAATTCTTATCACGAATCACAAAATCACATAAGCACGTAAAGCACATAGTCATTTAATTCCTACACACGTAAGGCACAATAGCAAGAAACACATACGCCTTAGCTACTAGAGGCATTCAGAAAACAGAAACCTATCACTCAAAGTCTGCGATTGCTTGCTATAGTAGTCGCGTTTAGCATATCGAATATGCGTAGTATATGCGTATTGTTACCCTAGGGTCGTCTAAGTTTCAGCGATTTGTCAGCGATGTGTAGTGTGTTGTGTGGGTAGCGAGAGCAAAAGGCATTAGATCAAAGCCAGTAGCATCTCAAAACGCTAACAAATAAACATAAAACACATAAATCTCATAAAATCGACGAATCTTCAGAGTCAACAGTTGTAGACTCAGAATCAAAGTACACAAAATTCGAGGTATAGATTGTCTGCGGCTAGTAGGCTTCGACTATCCAAGGTGGTTCAAAATTCGAGGTATAGATTGCACTTTCAACTTTCAGGATCGTGCCTTGGCCTCGATTCTTGGGCGTTTGGCGTGAATCCCGTTAGTTTTATTGTGACTATAGATCGTCTGTTGAGACCTTGGTGAGAGTTTTGTAAAATGCGCGGAACAAGTCATCAAGGTTAGGGTTTCACCCCTGACTTAACAACTTCGTCCCTGCTTTGATAAAGCTGAGGAGATTATTCATCAAAATATGGATTTCACTCCTTATTTGGCATAATTCTCCTCGTTTGCAGCTAAAATGTGAGCTGAGTAAGCAACTTTAGTTGAGAGTTTGCGGTTTTCACACCTATTCTCGGCCTTATTGTCCACTCATAGTTGAAAATTCGAGTGCAGTGGGGGTGTAGAACAAGCGAAAATAACGAGAAGTAAGCTCGTACATAACCCCTACCGGTCATGCACAAGTCGGTCTGCTGGTTCTTAACTATAGTCTAGGTATCTAAGACTTCGACCGGGACTAGGTCGAGTCTTGCCTAATTCCCTATAGTTATGGCTCTGATACCAATCTGTCACACCCCAACCGATGGCGGAGTCGTCGGGGCATGGCACTGAGCGAAACTGATTGTCCAGAAGTTTCCACAACAATTATCATAACTATTCAATTTAATTAATACGTCCCATACCGTATCTCAAACAGTCAAACAATTATTACAGACAAGCATCAAGACAAATATTCTGTTCCGACAACTCATATTTAAATAAGTAGCAATTGTTTATCTGCTTCTAGAGACCCCTAGTCCGTTATCTACAGACAACTATTTGTTGGGCTCTAAAGCTTTATTCTAGCTTCCATTTCCTACCACACATGCATCCTAAGCACCTGTCACATACGTTAAAATAAAAGTCAATACATATAATGTAAAGGTGAGCATACAAGTTTGATAATAGCATATAGAGTCGAATTCGTTTACGCATAACCAGCACGTACACATAGTGAAATGAAGCGCGTTAGTTATCGACATAGATCCATCGATACCAATGACTGCGGGTTGACTGCCTGAGGCAGTTCGCAATACAGGATTACCACCGTAATCCATGCAAGTAAAAGATCCTTAACAACCCCCGTGTGAACGGGTGCTGAGTCCAAACTATAGTACTATCGTTGCTAAGGCAGGTAGACAACATTTCCATGTGTAAACATAACAAACAAGCATTCATGAGCCACGTATAACATGCATTAACAGTTAGCGTTCAAATAGTTTGAGTAGTGTGATAATTGTAGTTTGAATATTCGTAACGTATGTAACACCCAAAAGTGCTTAAAGCAAAAAAAAAAGGGTCGAGTATACTCACAGTGATTTATGGATTGAAGGGAGCGCTTAGCGAATACGGTTAGCCTGAATAGATTCGGTAGTATAACGATAAGAGAAACGTAAAACAGGAAACAAGTGCTGAGGGGTCGGACAGCTCGTCGATCGGACTGCAGTTCGATCGGACGGCTGACCGTTCGGTTGACAGTCTGCTCGGACGGTTGTCCGGTCGGTTGGTAAGCCGATCGGATGGCTGTTCGAGTGGATTGTTTCTTCCTCTGGGAAAGATGTGTTTGTGTATGATGGCTTGACCTTTGAAGTTTTCGTTGTAGCATTTTGAAAACATTGAAGTACCTTTGCCTTTCAGGTCGGTCGATCGGACGGCTGTTCGATTGGCCGGCAGCCCGATCGGTTAGGCATTCAACAGAATTTCAAGTTTTTGCTTTTGGATCGAACAGGTGTTCGATCGGACAGGCGTTCGATCGGACAGGTGTTCGATCGGTTGGCAAGTCAACAAGTCAAGGACTCTAATGAATTGCAAGGTGTTGTTTAGTGGATCGGATGGTTGATCGATCGAATAGCACAACTGCTGTTCGATCGGACAGCAGGGTGTCACCTGATCGGACGGCTGTTCGATCGGGTGGCACTTCTAGGGCATTAAACATGTTGAAAATTGATTAAGTGTTGAAGCATAGTATCTCATGATCCGAAGAGTAATCCGATCGGACAATAGTTCGATCGAACAACAGTTCGTTCAATACCATTCTTCAAATCAAGTTGTTTGTGTGGGACCATGTGCTAGCCGATCGGCTGGCAAGTCGATCGGCTGGGTTATCCGATCGGCTGGCTGTCCGTTCGGACAGCAGTCCGATCGGTCAGCATCCTGACCTGATCAGCCTTGCGTCTAACACCTTGGTTGTTTCGTTTGTTTATCGTTTTATCGAGGTACTTTGACAGCGGGTAAAACCATAGATGCCTCGTTCTTACTTGGTCTCCCGGGTCGGACAGGAATCACCGAAATCCGATCGGTGGTCTGTTTGGAACGAAGTTTAACATTAACCCGAAATCGGTTAACCTCGTGGATAGAACCCGGATCTGGAGTCGTATAACCACCGAAGTGGTCAGTAAAACCGGCTCGGGTTCTGTTTCTACTGGTTCGAGTGAAAAGAGTTGAAGGAAGTTGGGAAAATCCATCCTTCAATCCTTTTCACCACGTATATGTTTAGATCTACAAGAGATCCTTGTTTGTTTATGTGGAAATCGGCTAGATCCAAGTCATTCTTGGTGGATTGAGGCCAAAACATGAAGTTCTTCAAGAACCCATGATGACATCATCCTAGAACACTTGATTCTTGATGATTTCACGGTTAAAAGTTTAGATTCGAAAGATAGAAAGGTGTAGGAGTGTGTATAGATCAAGAAAGTACAAGATTTAGGACGAAAAACTTACCGGAATCGAGAGAAATCTGAGAAAAGGCAAGTTGAGCGTGCTGGTCGAACAAGGGTTTCCAAAAGTGGAAAGAGTGACAATGACAGGGGTATTTATAGGAAGACAAAAGAGGAAAGGGCTAGCCGATCGGCTGGCACCTCGATCGGACAGCAGTCCGTTCGGCTGGCTGTTCGATCGGCTGGGAAGCCTGATCGATCGGTTGCCCCTTTCGAGTGTTTTGCGCGGCGATTTCTGGTATTTCGGTTTCGATTGCGAGCGGTTCGATACGATAGGGTTTCCTAGTCAAATTACTTTCAGTCTCAACTACTTCGTATCTAGCAAAATCTCTTTCCCACTATCTATCATGGTTCGATTGCGATTTGAGTTCGAGTTCGATAGCATTCGAGTTAGATTTCGAGTTCGATTGAGTTCGCTTGATTACCACAACATATCATAAGTAAACATGCACAGGTAACACGTAAGGTACACACAAATGTATATATATAATAAGTAAAGTACACAGTTCGAGTTGCGATTCGATGTCGATTCGATTAGTATAGCTTGATTATTAGTTGATTAACTTTATCGCATTGTTACTGCCTATAATTCACAGTTGCAGGTCGATTGAAGTACGATTAACATGATTCGATTATTGCAAGTAACAACACTTACTCCACATAATATAAATAAAATAAAAACATTTCTACGAGTCAAGTTGCGCGAAATCGGTCGTTGACTTTGACCTTGACTTTGACTTTGACTTGTGAAAACACGGGGTGTTACACAAATGGACTCCTTTCGTAAGGATGGATATTGTTCATTCGTACAAACCAACATTTGACATGTTTATAACTTTGAACAACCTTGTTTTGAACATTTCTCAGCTACGATACGTGATTGACGGAAGCGATAGACATATGTACTCACAGTTAGATATCTCCATCGATGGAAATTTAGTTGGTCGAAAGGTTAACTTACCTGACCCCGTCTAATTCTGTCATAAACTTAAGGGTTTTTTACATATTTCTCCTTCCTAAGATGACTTATTACATATTTACCCAATCATAAAATTCAATTACATGTTTCCCCTCCCTAACCTATATGTATTACATATTTCCCCTTTTTATTAAAATTACTCATATTAATTACTCATATTAATGATTATTTTACCCTTAATAAGCTTATTAAATGAATATTTACATATTTCCTTTTTTTACCCTAGTTTGGCAACAATTAATATTGCAGTCTGTGGTGCAGCTCGCTTTAAGTAGTGTCTAAGGAACAGTTTTCTTCTTTTCCAAAAGGGTAAAACAAGGATCAAGAACAACATTTGAAGCAGTCTATCAAATATTATAGCTATATCCTCCACTTGTGGTGGAGTGGTGGAAAGGATTTGGTTTTCCTTGGATGGCCAAGTTCGATCCCCACTCCCATCACATTTGGGGGAATGGCAATGAACGGGTGGAGGGCCAGTTGGTTCGAAACCCGGGAGCCACCCCGAGTTTTCTATTACAGTGCATTTACTCCAGAGAGTCCCCGACTCTTGTGGAGGGTGCAACTACACGCTCCCGGTTAATCGGGTGGGCAGTGGGCTGGAAATTTTCTCGGGGAACGCCTTAGCCAAACTCTGACGCACCAAGCGTGGGCCCGGTTAAGACAACATAGCCTTGGATGCCGGAGTGGGGCGGAGGGGCCTACCCGAGTTATAGGGTAGGTGCGATCTCTATCGCCTGTTGTAGAAATATCGCCGTTCAAAAAAAAAATTATTATAGCTATATAAAGAAGAATTAATCATCCAGATTCCACAATTTCCAAGATTGGTGGTGACTGGCCATAATTAATCATCCAGATTCCACAATTTCCAGATTCCACAATTTCCAAGATTCCACAATTTCCAAGAAGAATTAATCATCCAGATTCCACAATTACATAACCTAAAATTTATAAAAAAAAAAGACAACATTTAAAAATTTATAAAAATTACACTACTCGTCTTCGTCACCGTCCCCGTCGTTTGCGTTGTTCCATATATGTTCTACCAAATCCTGTTGAAGGTTTGCATGCGTATAGTCGTTGGTTAGCGCGAACGAGTTTAAATCCTGTTGCGTCGGATCTACCGGGACAGTATACCCGTAAGATGCATTCTCATCATACTCACAAATCGCCCGACCTTCGTCTTCAATAATCATGTTATGGAGCAAAATGCAAGCGTACATACAAAGGCGCAACCTCTTCGGTGTGAACGCACGTGCCGGTTGTTGAATGATGGCCCATTTTTTTTGTAAAACACCAAAACAACGTTCGATGTCTTTTCTTGCAGCTTCTTGACGCTTGGCGAATTTTTTCCTTTTTTCGTCCTCGGGATATGGAATAGTCTTGACAATTGTAGACCAAGACGGATATATTCCGTCAGCAAGATAATACCCGCGTCTATACTCAACCCCTGAAACTGTAAAACGGGTGTCCGGACCGGTTCCATTAACGACATCGCTAAAGATCGCCGATTGGTATAGCACGTTGAGGCCGTTGAGTGAACCAGGGAGACCAAAGAAAGAATGCCAGATCCACAAATCTTGTGACGCCATGGCCTCAAGTATTAAGGTTGGATGGCCGTGATCACCTCGAGTGTATTGGTCTCGCCATGCAGTCGGGCAGTTATGCCACGCCCAATGCATACAATCAATGCCACCAAGCATTCCCGGAAACCCGTGCCGTGCTTCATGAGCTTGGTACAACTGTTGAACATCATACGCGTTTGGTTTCCGCAAATATTGTTTGCTATACAGTTTCACCACATTATGCCAAAACCGATACAAACATTCCCGCGTAGTTCTTGCCGACATCTGTAAGTACTCGTCCAAAGCGTCGGCCACTGTCCCGTACGCCAGTTGGCGAATGGCCGCAATACACTTTTGTAACGTGGTGAACCCTTCATAATTCCGAGCATCGGGTCGTTGCGTGAAAAACGGGTCTAGCCCTACCAAATCATCAGCAATCCGTGTGAATAACCGGCGACTCATTCGGAACCTTCGTCTGAAAATGTCGGCATTGTAAAGGGGTGCATCCGAAAAATAATCGTTCACCAATTTCTCGTGCGCTCCTGTCGAGGACCACCAAGAATTAGATGCCAAGAATTAGATGTCATCGTGGATGAAAAGATGCCATTGTGGATGAAAAGATATTTTTTTATAAAAGAATGGTATAAAAATTAGAGTGTTTTGGGTTGAAAGTGGGGAGAAAATGGTGAAAAATGGTATAAAATGAGATGATTTTATAGAAAAAGGGATTTTTTTAATTAAATGTCATAGCCGTTGAACGGCTATATTTTCAAAACAATGGCCCGTCATCATCGTCGTTAGGTAGCCGGTTATCACAAGACGGGACGAGGGGGGCGGTGTGGGGGACCGGCGCCGGGCCTAAGCCGGCCCCCATACCGCTTGGTCTAATTGGATACTAATTTTTCCCCACACACGTATGAGACGATTATAATGCATATTAATTGATTGTTTATCTCTTAATTTAATGGCAACGTTCTGCTATGTATATATGTATGAACAACATAAAAAGATAACTGAAGAAAGCAGGTCAGCTGGCTAATCACCAACCGAATATGGTAAAGATTTAGTGCCAATTAAAAAAACAAAAACAAATCTGGGTGTGTGTTTTGTCACTATATATTGATAGATTATGGGTTTTTACAAGGGTAATTGGGTAATTTAAAAAAAGGGAAATATGTAATTGAATTTTTTGTTTGAGAAAATATGTAATAAGCCCAGGGAAATATATGTAAAAACCCCTAAACTTAAATTCAAATCGATAACTCGGAGTCAAAAACCTAAGTTTCTTTAACTATATGACTAATCTATTGCATTTCCGTAAACAAAAATACCTTCTAAATTGTTTACCCTTATGATTACAAACATATCACTAATATCATTTTCTGTCAAGAATTATTAAAATTGTTTTTTAGTTAAAGTAGATGTGGATGTAAATGGATAAATGAGTTAAACTTAATAGAAAAGATCACGAGCTAAAATGGGTCGTGTTGGTTTTGATTAGTGTAACATGAAACGTTTATCAAATGTATTGTACCGTTTTTGACTCATCGTATTCAAAATTTAAGGATCTTTAAGACATTTGCTAAAGTTTTCTTGAAGTTAATCCATTTTATTCGTTAGAAAAATATTTTTCAAGTCAACCTACCTATAGAGAAAATATCCCCTCCTCGTGGCCCAGTGGGTATTCCCACGGGGTTAAGTTGGCCGGCTCCTCCTTTGGGAGGTCATCGGTTCGACTCCCACTTGTGGCCTTAGGGGGGGGGGGGGGACGTCCCAATGATAGATCGTATCCTACCGAGGCATGGTGCGGTCTTGAGGGCAACCCGGTTTTACCCAGCTGTTACCCCAGCGAGTCTCTCGTGTGGGGGCAGTATGGTTTCCGGGCGGAAGTTAGCTTACGCGGCGGCCGGGGTCCGATCGAACATCACGTCCGTAAATGCAGGGCTGACGGGGGATTGTCTTAGACATGAACCCGGTGACCACTGATCCAGTACATAGAAAGTCAACTTCAAAAAAAAAAAAAAAAAAAAAAAAAAAACCTACCTTTAGAGAAAGAGCTCAAAATTGTCTTGCTTATCATTAAACCTTATATATTAAAAAATAAGTATACTTTTAAGGACAGTCTTAAACCAACAATTTATAACACATGGGAATGGGACTATACACGAACATTCATGTAGCACTACTAGTTTTATCAAATTCAACTTGCCAATTATTTGATGGTGGTCAACCAAAAGGTTGACATTAACAAGTACAAGAAAGCATCCTATGATGGTTCTTCAATATTAAATTTGTTTCATCTCAAATAATGTTAAAGTCTCCAAAAACCAATTGCCTTTTCCTATTATATTTCTTGATGGTATATGGAACATGGTTTGATTTCCTTTGATCCAATTGGTATTAGTTAATTATTATGTTAATTAAACCACTAATTATAGGCTTAAGATTGATTGTTAACATATTTATTTGTTAAAACATTAGAAGGGAAACATGACATATATGTACCAATCCTCATTTTATTGCTTGCTCGTTTTTGATGTAATTATGAAACAAACCAGGCATACACATATTTGATATTTAAGGCACTTATTTATCTTCACATGACAAGATCCCATAAGAAATGATGGTTATCATGATAAACTATGGAAGATACCAACTCAATATATTAAAAAATGATACACGAGTAGTATATTAATATGTTAGCAAATGCATAGTTTCTAACTATTGAAAACTGGCTTTAGTTAACAATAAATTAAATATAAAGCCACTTTCAACCTTGTTATCATTTTGGCATATTAAATACATCCACATCTCTATTCGTAATGAATGTAGATACACATCACGTAGACCAAATAAAACTTTGACATATATGGCCCAACATTTATTATAATAACTAGAATTCCAAATTATAAGTTAAAACAACCAAAACTGCCCACCAAAGAAATACATTCAAATCCCCATAATTCTATTTCAACTTAGAAAAAGTTAGAAAAATCATATGAACCAACATCTCGTTTTTTTTTTTCTTGTATTTTTTAAATCATACAACACAGGATTATGGGATTATCCACTATGGCCTGTTCCCCCTATTTTGTATTTTTTACTTTTCTCTTATTAAAGTCAAAAGGAGGTGAATTACAACACAAAAGTGTGTTTATTAAATATAGGCTTTGGATGAAATGAATGAATGGAAATAAATTTGATTTATTTGGTAGCATTATGCTTATGCATAAAGATAAAGTATAACCCATAGATCCAAACTGACCAATAGTGATAATTTTATTTACTTCATATAAACTTTCTTTCTCCTCTCTCTTATGTATATAAAATAATACATGAACAACCCATGTCATGTGTTAGATGAATTGAATAATATCAGCTATACAATAGTTAAGTCTCTAAATATTTCTTTTAGTTGCAAACCAAAGATGGACACATTTATATATTATTATATTAAATATGAAAACATTCATTTACACATTTTTTTTTTTTAGTGGAAAATCTATTTAGATATTTATATATAAGGTCACACAATTTACACATTTAGATACCAAATAGACATAAATGAGTTAATATAAAGACGTACATATTTACATATTATATTATATATAGAAAAAGTTAAGTATGTATTACAATTCATAATGTTAAATAGGCACATAAGATATGCAAATTTTATTGAAATCTCATCTACTGTTTTCTTCTATTCATCTCCAAGAACGCAACTGCATAATGTTTCCCAACTTTAGTGATCTTCACTCGTTTCGAGTGGACTTCATTAACAACCAATTCCTTGTTTCATCTTTAAGAAGCATTGTTCTTGACAAATGCATAAGGCAATAATAGAAACAAATAAAAAGGAACATAAGTAAGTGTTAAAAAAGTAGCACCTTATATTAATAAAAATTGAAAGAACAACACATTTGATCGTAAAATTCTAACTAACAATGCGGGTCAAGTTATTCTACAAAGGCTTCTAATTGTAAGAAGTGTAAGAAGGATTTATAGAGTGACAAGTGTCCAATAACCTAAAACTAAACCCACTACATCACCACCAAAAACCTAAACACCCACCCCCACCCCACCACCACCACCACCCAAAAACCTAACCCCCCCCCCCCCCCCCCCCCGCAAAAAAAAAAAACTATACCTCACCAAAAAAACCCCCAAAAAACCTAACCCCCCCCCCCCCCCCCAAAACCTAAAAAAAAATATAAAAAAAACTAAACACCCACCCCCACCACCACCCAAAAACCTAAACCCCCACCCCCTCGGCAAAAAAAAAAAAAAGTTTTTTTTTTTTTTTTTTGGGTGGGTGATGTGGGGGGTGGGGGTTTTTGGTGGTGGTGGATGTTTAAGTTTTTTTTTTTTTTTAGTGGGTTTTTTTGTGTAGTGGGTTTTTTTAGGTTATTGGACACTTGTCACTCTATAAATCCTTCTTACACTTCTTACAATTAGGATCATTTGTATTTGATCCTAATCCCTAACATATGTTTCAAACTTAATATAAAATATAGTGATTGTTAAAAGTAGATAAATACAAGAGTTTTCTTTTATGTATCGCAGAAAATATGTCAAAATGATCACACTTGTCAATAACACCATCATTGAAGAACACACGTTCCTCACCAATTTGGCTCTCGATATTTGCTAAACTTCAACAATTGCGATCATTTTCAGTAAACAAGTGTTAAAGAATCTCTTAAATCCATATGAAATAACTATTTTATCCTTAAATTTGAATATATACAGGGGAAAGTTTAATGAGAATGCTAAATGCGACATTTTTAGGTTTCTTGCAATTTTGACATGTAACTTTTAAAAGTATGATATAGTAAAATATAACTTTTGAAGTTTACTATATAAAGAAGATAGAAGTAAGCATAATTACCTTCTTCATAAGTTACACCTTTAGAAAATGAAAGCGAAAATTATTTATAGAAATAAACCAAAATTTAAGAAAAAAAGAAAAATGTTTTTAAGTGTACGAATACAAACTTTACATATATCGATGAAAAGTCAAAATGGTAAAAAGTCAAATTGTTTGCCCAAATGGAGAAATAAATTGGCATGAAACGTGAATATGATCCGTCAATGGTGGGTTGTTTGATGTTGTTGTTACCATTAAATACATTGAATTCAATGGTGTGTTCCTAAAGGATTCTTAGTATCTTATCTTATAGTTTATATACTTTAGTAAATTAATTAATTAATTAACTATATATTAATTTGCAACATTTTGTTGCGTTGTTGGTTGTAATTTTGGCATAAACAGTTGTACCATACTTGATTTACTTTTATTTTACTTTGGCATAGAGTAAATTACCATTTTAGTTCCTGAGTTTTTATCTAAATTGTCATTTTAATCTAAATAGTTTTTTTTTCTCCTCTGGGTCCCTGAGTTTTCTTTTTTCTTGTCATTTTGATCACATTGCCTAACTTAGTCTAAAAACCATGTTATAATCAGGGGTATTTTCGGCATTAAATTATTATGAGGTTTATAAATTATGTTGTAAACTACCCTGGTTATCACTACACAACAGTTATGCCAAAAACATCCCTGGTTATAACCAGATTTTAGACTAAGTTAGACAATGTAATCAAAATGACAAGAAAATGGAAAAGTCAGGGACCCAGAGAAAAAAAAACTATTTGGACTAAAGTGGTAATTTGGACCAAACCTTAGGGACTAAAATGACAATTTACTCTTTAGCATAACTATGTATTAATTTGCAACGTTTTGTTACATTGTTGGTTGTAATTTTGGCATAAATAGTTGTACCCTACTTGATTTACTTTTATTTTACTTTAACCAGTACTTTTACATTTTTTACAATTTAACCCCAATATTTTTTATTTTTACCTTTGGTCCCTCTACTTTTCACCATTAACAAATTTTTCGTTGAACGTTTGGGTCTAAATTTTGCGAGTTAACACATCATAACGTGCGTGTGTGGTACAACGTTTTTACGCCTAATTTTCCCGTTTAACAACCCCGTTGCAATGCGCAGGTCTTAGATCGACTTAGTTATAGTTTTCTATGTTTTACATTTCATGTCTGTAGTTCAACGTTTTTACGCCTAATTTTCCCGTTTAACAACCCCTTGCAATGCGCATGTCTTAAATCGACTTTTTTTTATAGTTTTATGTGTTTTACATTCATGTGTGTAGTTCAACGTTTTTACGTCTACTTTTCTTTTCATTATGTTTTATTTATTTATTTTTTTGTTAATTTTTTTTAATATGAGTTGTTCCGGTGTTGGTGGTCGCTGGCTATAGTGTGATATTGGTGCAACTTGATACGGTTTTAGGCCCCCGCCGCAACCCAGGTGGCTTAATACTAGTTAATGTTAAATTACGAAGTACACAAAAAACCCATCGGGCTGCTCTTTATAACGTTGATTTAAGCAATCCCGATTAGCTCAGTTTGAACGTCACAAAAAATATTTTTTGTGTATATATCAGCAGCTTGGCCCTCCAACACTTTATAATTACTTTTCAACTGGGGGTGTTTGTATCGAGATTCATGATCATTTTTTTAGTGCGTGTGACATTGTGCTTTTATTGCAGTTTCGTAATGAGTCATGAACTCAACAAGAGTAGATTTTGAATTGCACACTTGACTAAAAAAATAGTTCTCACTCTCTGACCTTGATGTCGTACGCATAAGGCCCGACAGTTCCTCCATTCTATAGTATGCAGGGATCCAAGATTCCCTAAGTGCAAAAATATCAGAAAGCCAGAAATTATCATCTAAATTAAACTCTCTAATAACATCTTCCCATCCTGATTCAAACTCTTCGGGTGTAAGCATATCCGTCCACACAACACCACAAATACGTTCTTTAAAATTGGTGGAATTGCATATCCTGTAGGATC
This sequence comes from Helianthus tuberosus, assembly GCA_030545235.1. Classification (NCBI taxonomy): domain Eukaryota; kingdom Viridiplantae; phylum Streptophyta; class Magnoliopsida; order Asterales; family Asteraceae; genus Helianthus; species Helianthus tuberosus. The sequence continues at coordinate 115,285,712 of CM060399.1, forward strand.
GGGGATTCGATCAAACGAGTCGTTCAGAAGAGTTCTCGATCAATACGAAAGGCAGAATCAGACGTATTGATGTTATATCATCTAGATATGCACTTAGAATCACTTTAACTGTCAATTGTATTGATTTGATAGTGTTTACAGATCGTTCGACACTTCGGCAGCACTTCGTCTCCGGAATCAGAATGTTACAAATGAAGACCCAAGACCCTCTATTTATAGGAAATCCAGGTCGCATGAAACAATCCATACGAGCTGGCCTAGGTCGCACGACCTGGCCAGAAAGCATGAGAATGTCACTTCGTGCGAGGTGACTGTTTCAAGCCTGTTTCCCATTTTCTCGTACTACGTGTCCTGGTCTATCTATTCTATTACAAGACTCGATACAAGACGAAGTCAACAGACATATGCACTAACAAACTCCCCCTTGGATGTTGACGAGTCTTCAGTGTATTGAGTCTTCAGTCTTGATCGGTCTTCTCGCTCTTTCCAAAGTATCTTTCTCTGTAAGCATCCTCATCAATCTCTATCTTCTTTTATCAGAAACTCAATCTGGCTCTTCAAATTCTCTTGATCAGATCTCTTGATTCCTTAAGCTCATCAGCATCAACATATTCTATCTCGAACAATGTTCCATGATATGAGTTTGGCTCTTTTAAACTTCAAACTCCCCTTTGCTAACAGACTCCCCCTTAAGTTGTTCAGGGATCGCAATCTGACATAGCACTCGTTCTAAGATCGTGTCCTGGCTTAAACTCTGCTCAGGCTTAGACACAGGGTCAGGACAAATCTCTACCCAAAAATAAATTTCACAATTTTTAAAATTTAACAAATTTAGAAACCACTAGTAGATATCATTCAACATCAACAATAATAGTTATATCAAGTTCAAATCAATGACCTTGATTAACTAACAGTAAACACTTCTCATATAATCTCATACTCTAATTTCATTTCATTTTTCATTTCAAACACACTCTCCCAACCCACTGTCGTTCACCATGTTTAGCACTCGGAATTTTGAAAATCAGTTTTTCAACATCAGTTGTCGAAAATAAGATGAAATAAAATCTTTTTTATTTTTCAAAAATTTTATGCTAAAACACATTCTTTTTGGTTTTTTTAAGATTTTCAGTGTGTTAAAATGCAATAAAGAAATATTTACAGACAATATTTTTGTGAGTTTGTGTAAGAGGATCATATCAGTTTATGACAAATCACTAGCACCGTTGAGCTTTAAACACTTTACGATCTAAACGATTCACTTAGATTGTCAGTATACTGATCCACTTAAATTTTCACATAAAGTTCAATTGTTTCGAGATACAAGATTAGTGTTTTAAGGACTTAAACTTATTCGCGTGTCCCACCTCAGAATATACTCCCGTATCCAGACTCCTATATTCAGTCTTACAGGTGAATGTACACTAATGATATATGTAAACGGGTAATGCGAAACCATGAGAGCTCAGGCTAGAACTTCCGTTCAATCAGAGAGATGATGGCTCGACTTTAGGTGTGTCTCGTTTGGGGATCTTTTCTTCAACAACACATGATTAGCATTTTTCAATGTTTTATCATTTTTTATGCTGACGGTGAGCTTTATGATTAAAGAAGTGCAGAGTATTATACGAGGACTAGGCTATTGCTCCCGCAAAATCAGAAGTCCTGGTATAATACCCCAGATATCATCATGCACAAAGACCTAGTATGTCAGAAATAGAAAGCCCTTCAAACAAGATTTCAGGGGTTACCTATATATCCGAGAGATGTTCCACACGAGATAAGTAAGTATTTGATATTTAGGTTTATATCTCGAAAACAATCTACTAAGCGTGTAAAAACCTACTGGTATATCATCAGTGAGACTGTTTATCACATATTAACTTTCCAATTCTTTAGCGTACTGTGATTGTCTACTGATATACTATCATTTCCTCTTTTTCACAACAAAACTCATTTTCGATTTTTCGATGTTTTTGGATTTTTCAAATTTTCAAAATTTCTAAATTTTTTTACTCTCCCTAAAATCAAAAATATGTTTCAATTTTTTTATTTTCCGGGAAAATTTGAAAATATGTTGCTTTTACTTTCAAATTTAAAGCAAGAAACTATACAAATAAAATGACAAGCTGATGTGAATTGCTTCAATTCTCCATTCACTTGACATAAACTGTGACAATTCGAGTTTCCAAGATTCCATCTTCACGCTAATTGTACGTTAACTGTTTAGTTGTTTGTTTACATGACTTGTTTGCCTTAACCGTACATGTTGATCATATGTGGAGACGTTATGTGATTGTTGCATCTATATGTTTGGTGATATAACATGTAACCTGTTTGAAAAACTTAAACTATTTAAACCTTGAATGAGTTCGACGAAACCCAAGGGTTTCGCCATTAACCACTTTGACGAAACAGAGGAGGGTTTCGCCGGCACAGTGTTACGCCGAAGCCCATTAAGGGCCCAGTTCAGTTACGTGTGCATATATTACGTTGACTTTTGCATTCGTGAATCAATTAATCAAATCGAAACCCTAGAATCCTCTCCACCTTCCTGCGGCAGCCATCACCTCTCACCATCATCTCTTTAGGAAATTCTTGTGTTTCATCATAACCGGTTAGTCACGTTTATCGATTCGATCTACTTGTTGCTTTATGTGTAAATAGATATCGTAATGAGAAAGTTTGACTTCTGAATGGTTTTGACTATGATTAATGTTTAGATTGAGAATCATGTGATTAGGGTTTTTACTATTCTTGTGCAAATCGGTTGTTTAAGAACTATGTGATAGTATCTCATGAGATTGCATTCGTTCACGTTTCTGCCGATATGGCTGTTGATATGACACTTGTGTTGAATAGATCTTATCAGTGAAATACATACGGGTTGCAATCTAGATTGTATAAGGTTGTTTTGTGAATTAGGGTACATGCTAGATGTTATGTGCCATGATGAATTGGTATGATAAAGTGGTATCGATGATTGCTGTATGATTGTATGATTGCTGTATGATGATGATCGGCGGTTAGGGTTCTGTGTAATCATCAGTTACACGACGTAATCGATGCATCCTGAAGAAACGCCGATATCGATGAAACCAGGGGGGTTTCGCTGAGGGTAATCACGACGAAATGGGTGGGTTTCGCCGAAAGGATGCATGAGGAAACCAGGGGTTACGTCGAAGGGTGATCACGACGAAACTAGGGGGTTTCGTCGAATTAGAAAACTGCACAGTAACTAAGTTTAATTCTGTTAGGAGTTAACTGAGTTAGTTATGTGTCGTTGAATGTAACTCATGTGAATATGCGATTAACTGCTAAATGCTATGAGGCGTTTGTTACTTGAGCTATACTTTATGATCATGATTTATACGTGAACTATGTGAATATAAACTGATTGTGAATACGTGCATACCATAGGCTTTGACTGATTAATTGGAATCAAGTAATTAATCAACCGAGCAAACCGAGGTGAGTTCACACTCCTTTCAAGGCATGGGATCCCCAAGGGTTGGGAATGGGTTAAAGAACTAAAACAGAAACTACATATTCTCCTTGGGTAGGATATGTACGGCCATCCTCCATGGGTAGGATGCCAAGATTTAAACCTCGTGTATTCTCCTTGGGTAGGATACGTACGTTCGTTCTCCTTGGGTAGGACAACAAGATTAAACATACTGGACCAAAAATCCATCATAAGTCCCTCATTTTTATATCGACTTAATCACCAAGGCCGAAGGCGAGCGAGTCATTAGTTAATAGCGCTATTAGGTTTAACAAACCTCACACCGTGCCGGTAGGACCGGCGTGTACTAATGGACTAAGGCAAAGGGTCAATGATGATAGACATTGACTTAGGGCACAACTTACTTTCGTTAGTAGTCGATATGGTACGGTCTGGTAATTCACATGGGAAGCCCCCACTAATCATTGAGAAGGTTTGGGAAACAAGGTTACTGATTAAAACGTGGTGTACAAAACAAACTTACGATTATTGAAACGAAATCAATATCTAATTAACCAACTGTGAACTCGCTCAACTTTGTTGTTGACTCGTTGTTACATGCCTTGCAGGTCGTTAGGTACTCATGGAGCTTGCACGGGGAGGCTGGTCGTTGTGGGACATGGATTGTCATATACCATGTCAAACATTTGATACATTTGAACTTTTATTTTGGTTTTAAACATTATGCTTCCACTGATTACTTAGACTATGTTTTGTTGGATACCAATTATATTGTGTTTGGGTTTTACATTTATTTATACGCTATGTTCAATATGATTGGTGGCTTGATCCTGGTCAGTCACGCCTCCAAGCGGTGATACTCCGCATGTGGATTTTGGGGGTGTGACAGATTGGTATCAGAGCCATTGGTTATAGTGAACTTGGTCTTAAAAAGGGAAAAAGTTTTTGTTAAAACCAGACTATAACCTGTACAGAGCTCAACGATCCACAACGACGCTTCGCTCCACGTGCAAGGCTCAACACTATAGGTGATATGATTTGTGTTTATATTGTCTACTTGCTAGTTACATAGTACATTGCTCATGGTATGCTTAGATGAACGTAACAACTATTGTTTGAAAACACATGTGTGCTTACTCTCTTCTGTCATCGCACTTTCGCGAACCCCTCTCACTCATGTTTCCTTTGATATGAAGATCATGAGTGGACGTATCAACATAACTCAAGCCCAGTTGACGGCTTTAATTAATGAACAAGTTACTGCAGCACTCGCAGCCGCTCAGGCAGGAGGTATAACCTGCCATTGCAACTTACCCTGGGATCTTTAGATCCTACTCTCGTAAACCAACACTTGTGCTTAACATTGTTTCTTCTTACACACACGATAGGTCAACATGCTTAGCCTCCTGCATGTACCTTCAAAACTTTTATGGACTGTCGACCTACTACTTTCAGTGGCACTGAAGGAGCGGTAGGCCTCCTCCACTGGTTTGAGAAGCTCGAATCGGTCTTCGAGATGTGTGAATGCCCTGAAGATCGTAGGGTGAAATATGCTACTGGAACACTCGAAGGTGCTGCGTTAACCTGGTGGAAAGCACAGGTTCAACGCCTAGGGCTGGCGGTTGCTAATGCCACCCCATGGAACGGTTTCAAAGAACTGATCAAAGAAGAGTACTGTAGTCGTGACGACATCCACAAGCTAGAGGTTGAATTTTTCAATCTGAAGATGACGGGGTCTGAAATCGAGGCATACACAAAGAGGTCGAACGAATTAGCTATCCTGTGTCCCACTATGGTGGATCCTCCTATCAAGCGTATCGAGCTGTACCTTAAGGGTTTGGTGCTAGAAATTCAAAGCCACGTGACCTCAGCTAATCTTGGCACCATTCAGCAAATCATCAAGTTGGCTCATCGTCTCACTGATCAGGCAGTTGAGCAGAACAAGCTGCCCAAGCGAATAAGCGCTACTACTACAGATGCTCCCAGTGATAACAAGCATAAATGGGATGGGATCTCAAGCAAGGGTTCGACATCAGCTCAGTCTCAGGCTCAACAACGAAAGACAGACGATTTCAAGAGTCCCGGTCAGCAATCTTCAGGGGGTCAAGATCAGGGTCAGGGTGGATACAGGGGAAATCACCCAAAGTGCAATAGATGCAACAGACACCACAGTGGTCAGTGCAACAAGGGTCGTTGTCAGAGGTGTCTCAAGACGGGTCATGAAGCCAAGGATTGCAGGAGCGCGCGACCTGCAAATCAGAATCGTCAACAGCAACAGCAAGTCCCACAGAATCAGCCGCAGCAACAGCAGGGTAACAGGGGATGCTTTCAGTGTGGTGCTGAAGGTCACTTCAAGAAAAATTGTCCTCAGTTGAACCAGAACCAGAATAACAACAATAACCAGGGGAACGGGAACAACAATGGGAATAACAACGGGGGAAACAATGGAAACAATGGCGCCCGGGGCCGTGCGTTCGTGATTGGTCAGGGTGATGCTAGGAATGACCCCAACGTCATAATGGGTAAGTTCATTTTGGACGACTTTTATGTTAATGTTTTATTTGATTCGGGTGCCGATACCAGTTATGTGTCTCTAAAAGTTAGTCAAATGCTTAAACGTACCCCAACACTTTTGAACACCAAGCACATGGTAGAGCTAGCAAACGGTAAAAGTCTTGAAGCCACACACATAGTTAGGGGTTGTAATCTCATCTTAGCTGGTCAAAACTTTTCAATCGACCTTATTCCTATCGTTTTGGGTAGTTTCGACATTATTATTGGTATGGATTGGTTATCGCAACATTGAGCAGAGATCCTGTGCAAGGAGAAGGTCATCCGCATTCCTCTTCCAGATGGGGAACCATTAGTGATTCATGGCGACAAGAGTGGTGCCGTGGTGGGCATCATTTCTTTTCTTAAGGCCCAGAAGTGTTTGCGAAAGGGCCACACTACTATCCTAGCCCTCGTTTCTGATACATCCTCGAAAGAAAAGAAGATTGAAGATTTTCCGGTCGTACGTGACTTTCCTGAGGTATTCCCTGAGGAATTACCTGGTCTTCCGCCTCACCGTCAGGTTGAATTTCAGATCGAGCTAGCTCCTAGAGCAGCGCCCATAGCTCGTGCACCTTATCGTCTAGCTCCCTCAGAACTTGAAGAACTGTCCATGCAACTACAAGAGCTCTTGGATAAGGGTTTTATTGGTCCTAGCTCTTCACCTTGGGGAGCTCCAGTATTATTTGTGAAGAAGAAAGACGGTACCTTCCGAATGTGTATTGACTACCGCGAACTCAACAAGGTGACCGTAAAGAGTCGCTATCCACTCCCACGTATTGATGACTTGTTCGATCAGCTGCAAGGGGCGGGCTACTATTCGAAGATTGACCTGAGGTCAGGCTACCATCAACCGAGAGTCCGAGACGAGGATATCTCTAAGACAGCGTTCAGGACTCGTTATGGGCATTACGAGTTCCTGGTTATGCCTTTTGGATTGATAAACACACCCGCAGTCTTCATGGATCTTATGAACAGAGTGTGCAAGCCTTACCTGGATAAGTTTGTTATAGTATTCATCGACGACATTCTGATCTACTCTAAGAGTCGGGAGGAACACGAGCAACATCTGCGGATTATTTTGGAACTGCTTCGAACAGAGCAACTTTATGCTAAGTTTTCGAAATGCGACTTCTGGCTTCGTGAAGTCCATTTCCTAGGCCATGTGGTAAACAAGGATGGGATTCATGTTGATCCATCCAAGGTCGACTCGATTAAGAACTGGCCTGTACCCCGCACACCAACAGAAATACGCCAATTCTTGGGTTTGGTGGGCTACTACCGAAGGTTCATCAAGGATTTCTCCACGATTGCGCAACCTCTCACTGCACTAACTCAGAAAGGTGTCACCTATCGTTGGGGTAATGCACAGGAATCAGCATTTCAACACTTAAAGGATAGACTTTGTAGCACACCTATTCTCTCATTACCAGATGGCACAAACGATTTCGTGGTTTATTGTGATGCGTCAATTCAGGGTCTTGGGTGTGTGTTGATGCAACGGGATAAAGTCATTGCTTATGCATCGCGCCAACTTAAAGTTCATGAAAGGAATTACACTACACACGATCTGGAGCTGGGAGCTGTTGTTTTTGCACTCAAGATATGGAGACATTACCTGTACGGTACCAAGTGCACCATTTACACCGATCACAGGAGTCTCGAGCATATCTTCAAGCAAAAGGAGTTAAACATGCGACAACTTCGATGGGTCGAACTCTTGAATGATTACGAATGTGCGATCAAGTACCATCCGGGCAAGGCCAATGTTGTGGCCGATGCCCTCAGTCGAAAGGACACTACGCCTAAGCGCGTGCGAGCATTACAACTTACCATCCAATCTAGTCTTCCTACTCAGATACGGGATGCTCAGGTTGAAGCAGAGAACGTCAGGGCGGAGTCCCTACGTGGGTCAAGGAAACGATTAGAACAAAAGGAAGACGTCGCTTACTATGTTACAGGGCACATTTGGGTCCCACATTATGGAAACTTACGCGAGCTGGTGATGGATGAAGCACATAAGTCACGTTATTCGGTACATCCTGGTTCGGATAAGATGTACCACGATTTGAAGACTACGTACTGGTATCCTAGCATGAAAGCCCACATAGCAACCTACGTCAGCAAATGCTTGACTTGTGCGAGAGTCAAGACTGAATACCAGAAACCATCGGGCCTTCTCCAACAACCAGAGATACCACAATGGAAATGGGAGCAAATTTCCATGGATTTCGTTACTGGCCTACCTAGATCTCAGCGTGGAAATGATACTATTTGGGTGATAGTGGACCGATTGACTAAGTCTGCACACTTTTTGGCCATAAAAGAAACAAACAAGTTCTCTACTCTAGTAGACATTTACTTAAAGGAAGTGGTTTCGAGGCATGGGGTGCCAACCTCCATTATTTCTGATCGTGATGCACGTTTTACTTTTAAACTGTGGCAAGCAATGCACAAGTCCTTTGGCTCACGTTTAGACATGAGCACCGCTTATCATTCACAAACGGATGGGCAGTCTGAACGCACCATCCAAACCCTTGAAGACATGCTTAGGGCATGTGTGATCGATTATGGCAATGGCTGGGAAAAACATCTGCCATTAGTGGAATTTTCGTATAATAACAGCTACCACACCAGCATTCAAGCCGCTCCATTTGGGGCATTGTACGGGTGTAAATGCCGATCACCTCTTTGCTGGGCAGAAGTTGGTGACAACCAAATCACGGGTCCAGAACTTGTAGTAGACATAACGGAAAGGATTGCACAGATACGAAAACGAATGGCGGCAGCTCGTGACCGTCAGAAAAGCTACGCCGATAAGCGTAGGAAACCACTCGAGTTCCAGATTGGGGATCGAGTGCTACTCAAAGTCTCACCTTGGAAAGGTGTAGTCCATTTTGGCAAACGAGGCAAACTTAACCTGCGATACGTTGGACCTTTCGAAATCATAGAGAAAATAGGCAAAGTGGCCTACAAACTGAACCTACCCGCAGAACTCAGTGGAGTTCACAACGTATTTCACGTGTCAAATCTGAAGAAGTGTATGTCAGATGAGACCCTCGTAGTTCCTTTGAAGGAGCTCACTATCGATGATCAGTTGCGATTCGTCGAGGAACCAGATGAAATCACATACCGAGACGTTAAGGTTCTCAAGCACACCAGAATACCTCTTGTTCGGGTTCGTTGGAACTCCCGTTGTGGCCCAGAGTTCACCTGGGAACGAGAAGACCAAATGAAACTCAAGTATCCCCAGTTGTTCGAGAACAGTGCAACCACTACTGAGGTTGAAGCTACTACAGAATTTCAGGATGAAATTCCGAATCAACGGGGGGATGATGTGACACCCCAGGAAAACCAGTAAACCACGCAACTTAACTAGCTTCCTCAGTAACCGCATGCTAAATTTCGGGACGGAATTTCTTTCAAGTTGGGGATAATGTGACAATTCGAGTTTCCAAGATTCCATCTTCACGCTAATTGTACATTAACTGTTTAGTTGTTTGTTTACATGACTTGTTTGCGTTGTAACCGTACATGTTGATCATATGTGGAGATGTTATGTGATTGTTGCATCTATTTGTTTGGTGATATAACATGTAACCTGTTTGAAAAACTTAAACGATTTAAACCTTGAATGAGTTCGACGAAACCCAAGGGTTTCGCCATTAACCACTTCGACGAAACAGAGGAGGGTTTCGCCAGCCCAGTGTTACGCCGAAGCCCATTAAGGGCCCAGTTCAGTTACGTGTGCATATATTACGCTGACTTTTGCATTCGTGAATCAATTAATCAAATCGAAACCCTAGAATCCTCTCCACCTTCCTGCGGCAGCCATCACCTCTCACCATCATCTCTTTAGGAAATTCTTGTGTTTCATCTTAACCGGTTAGTCACGTTTATCGATTCGATCTACTTGTTGCTTTATGTGTAAATAGATATCGTAATGAGAAAGTTTGACTTCTGAATGGTTTTGACTATGATTAATGTTTAGATTGAGAATCATGTGATTAGGGTTTTAACTATTCTTGTGCAAATCGGTTGTTTAAGAACTATGTGATAGTATCTCATGAGATTGCATTCGTTCACGTTTCTGCCGATATGGCTGTTGATATGACACTTGTTTTGAATAAATCTTATCAGTGAAATACATACGGGTTGCAATCTAGATTGTATAAGGCTGTTTTGTGAATTAGGGTACATGCTAGATGTTATGTGCCATGATGAATTGGTATGATAAAGTGGTATCGATGATTGCTGTATGATTGTATGATTGCTGTATGATGATGATCGGCGGTTAGGGTTCTGTGTAATCATCAGTTACATGACGTAACTGATGCATCCTGAAGAAACGCCGATATCGACGAAACCAGGGGGGTTTCGCTGAGGGTAATCACGACGAAACGGGTGGGTTTCGTCGAAAGGATGCACGACGAAACTAGGGGTTATGTCAAAGGGTGATCACGACAAAACTAGGGGGTTTCGTCGAATTAGAAAACTGCACAGTAACTAAGTTTAATTCTGTTAGGAGTTAACTGAGTTAGTTATGTGTCGTTGAATGTAACTCATGTGAATATGCGATTAACTGCTAAATGCTATGAGGCGTTTGTTACTTGAGCTATTGATGCGTGTGAAGTGTTATATATATTAGGTGTATATTTTAAGCCCCTTTAACACTTTTTAGTCAAGTTTTAAATTTATAAAACACGATATTTACTAACACTAAACACACATATGGGCAAGTGCACCCATCGTGAGCGTAGTATAGTGTTGGTAAGATACCGAGGTCGTCCAAGGACACAAGAGCTTTTAGTACCGGTTTATCCTCAACGACTAATCAAATTAAAAAGTTTAGAAAAAAATTTTAAGCTAAGAAAAGTAAAAACTAACTAAAAATGCTTAAAATAAAAATAAAAGAAAAACAGATAGACAAGATGAATCACTTGGTTCCGACTCGTGTATAGTGTAACCTTTGATTATTTCCGCACTTTTGCACTTATTTAAGAGATTATCTTAGTTATTGTAGTAGGCCCCACTTTTGAAGGTGACGTTACCCTCAATCCAGTAGTTTGAGTCAGCAAGGATACAATCCTAAAGGGTCGGATTATTGAAAGATAATTAATTAAGTTATTAATGCATATTATGGTAGGCCGCTCTTTTGGAGGTGACGTTACCCTCGACTAAGTAGTCCAAGTCAGCAGGGATACAGTCCTAAATAGCCGGGTTATAGTATTAATAGTAGTTAACTTATGAGGGGGTCAAAGAGTTTGGACCCCCGCCATCCAATCCCGTTAAGTATTGAAGGAGGTCCTACTAAATTTGACCCAGGTCCATTGCAGGACCTCTAAACGCTGAACAATGGCAAGACTCTTACCAAACCTTTCCCTTAACCCCCGACCAGGTAGCCAACATACCTCCATATAGACCGTGGAGATATGAATGGTGAAAATCTTTTATTTTATATAGACAGTAAAATAATGTCAAGACACCACGGACAAACGATAAGGAAGAATCACCTTCAACATAAGAAACTAGTTATTAAAGTCATTAATACAAAACCAAGTAAAAAGTGCGAAAAGATTAGAAATAAAAAGTATTACACTAGACACTTGTCTTCACCAAGTGATGTAAGAGACTTAGGCAAACAAGGCCTTGATTGTCAAGAACTCTTACGATCAATCTTGGATCCCGAGATGACTCACACACTCTATGATGGACAATGGATGATGGTGTTATGGTGGTGGTGGGTGGTGGGTGAAGTGTGAGAGAGGTGGTGTGCCAAGGGATGGTTTGAGCTTGAGCCAAGCACTCCTATTTATAGGCTGAACAGAAGCTCGGGCACGGCCCTATGTCCAGTGGGCACGGCCCCGTGTCCACATCCTTCTCTTTCTTCATTTAATGCATCTTGTCTTATTAGTTGACCACACCCCCGTGTCTGCTGAGCACGACCCCGTGTGCAGAAGAATCTTTGTACTATGAAGATTTGCTTGGATTGTGCGAATCTTATAGTTGACCACGGCCCCATGTCCGCTGAGCACGGCCCCGTGGTGGGCAATAGAAGCTTCTACCACTTTGTCTTTTCTGCTGACACTTGGGCACGCCCCCGTGCTGGATGAGCACGGGGCGTGTTCAGTCTTCTGACCTCTTGTTTTGCTTGGGAAGGTGCTGTCGTGGGGTTGGGCATGTCACGTCTTGTTCCTTTTCTTGTATTTATGTTAGATTTTGATGTCTTTTTGCTTCTTTTGTTAATTTGAGCTCATTTAATCCTGAAAATATAAAAGGAAGACAAAAGCACACTTTTTCCAACATTAGTACTAAAAAAGGGTTAGTTTCATGCCACAATTGATATAATTTATATGTTGCATTTTGCACACATCAAATACCCCCACACTTGAATCTTTGCTTGTCCTCAAGCAAAACTCTTTAATAAGTGGCTATTACACTCCCAAATGGAATGGGTAGAGAAGAAGGTTTTTAGGCTTGTCATAGAGTGTCGGGATGTCCAATATTCTTTTAGTTTTATTTTTATTTATTTTCAATCCTATTCGTCATGATTTATTTAAAACTTTTCATAAGATAAATTACTTATTAGGGCATAACATACCTTTTTTAAAATTCTATTTATATACAAGTTCACATACCTCACGGGGATCACTCAACACTCGGCCGAAAATGTATTTTTGTGGATCACTCGAGAGCGGCGTGGAACTTACTCCTACCATAGGCCTGCCAAGCAATCAATCATCCGCCTTTTTAAATTATATACCTTTGTAAATATCAAGAGGACTTTATGGGTGAAGGGTTAAGCTTGGGTTAAAGGTAGGTAGTTGGGTTAGTGGTTAGTAGAAAAAGGGCGAAAAGCGTAACAAGCGTCGGTTTTCGTAAGACTTTCTATTTTTCCATTTTTATTTTTATGAAGCTATTTTTTCAAACAAAGTCATTTTTGATAAACTTGTTTGTTTATTTGCTTTTGCTTCATAATCAACTTCTTTTTTTTTTTACGAAAGTCATATGAGAAACCGAGCTAGTTACTAAAACAAAGGGTTAAAAATGAAAAAGGTTTTGGTGGGTAAAAAGGGTGTTTGGTTGGGTTATGAAATGAAAAGGTTTAGGCTCAAAGGGGTTAACTAGGGGGATTTTGGGTAGGTGGTAAAAAAAAGAAAAATAATGGTGTAGAAATAAAAAAAAAAGGTTAGTCCTAATGCCTCCATCATTTACTTACTTGGGTTTAAGTTGGTAAGGACCGGGAATGTATCATCATGGCAAGTTCTAGAGTCGTAAGAACCAAGCGGCTATTCACACAAGAAACGAAAAATGAGCATTTAGTCTAATGATATGTAATTGTATGCTCAATAAAGGCTCAAAACTCACTTTTGTGGGAATGGGTTTTTATGTGATCAAGTATATATAATCAAATTTTAACTAAGTTTGTCATGCCTTTTTTATAATTTTCTTATGTTGGTTCTTTTTATCACGACGCTATCGGTTGTAAATTCGTAAAAATATAACCTTTTTAGAATTTTGAAATTCCCAAGTTAAACCTAGACAAGTAAAAAAATGAAAATTTTTGAAAAAATTTGGGGTGATTAGCGGTTCCAATAGAGTTTTGTGTAAGGCTTGTATTTAGGACTTGCAAGATTCAAGGTTTTAGCATCCCCCCACACTTAAATTACACATTGTCCTCAATGTGTCCCAAAAATAAGTTTTTAGGTTGATTGAATGTGTAAAAAGCAAAAATTTTGTGTTACTGGGCGCTGAACACGGCCCCGTGTTGTCCGGGCACGGCCCCGTGTTCAAGTGCCAGTAACAAAATTAAATCAAGAGAAACAGAAGCCTAGACACGGGGGCGTGTTGAGTGAACACGGCCCGTGTCCAGTTACCTGAACTGGGTCTTTTTCTGCAGACTGTGCAGCACGGGGCCGTGTTGGGCGGACACGGCCCGTGTTGAACTTACTGTAAACAAAGAATTTTGTCGGACGGTCCTGTTTTCCTGCATGGGGTGCTGGTTCAAGTTTCCCTTGTATCCTCTGCCATCTCAAGTGTGTTTTATTCATTTCAACACCACCCAAACACCAAATTAACTAAAAACCATCATTCATTGAGTCGTAGAGAGTTACATACTAATCCTAATATTAAATAAAACAGAAAATAAAAGTTAAAAGTCCTAATATTAAAGAGGTCAAGTGATCCGTAAAATTTTCCTAAGGAGCCCTACTTCTTCAATAAGAACCAAAATTCCGGAAATAGATTTCCGGTCTAAAAGCCTTGTAGAACTCCAAGCCGAACGGTGTCCCTTAGATGTTACTAGAGCCATTCTTCTATCTCCCTCGGGAGAAGAGAGGCGGCTTCATGTTCCTCGACATCTTGTGGAGGAGGAGCGACACCAATCGGAACCCCTTGTAGTATGTCTCGAGGAGGCTCCTGATGTAGGGCGTACCATTCGGCCGGAATGATGACTTCCGGCACCACATTCCATGCCCTTTGGGTGATAATCGGTACCAAAGGAGGAGAGGCGAGAATGTTCAACCTTTGGTGCAAAAGGTTGACCTCCCGGAGACATCCTTCTAGTCCCACCGTCAAATGATTAATGCGGTCGACCAATGCCTCTTCCACACTTGTTACTTCATCAAGGGCTTCTCTTAAGGCGTAAACATAGTTTACAAGAGAATCCTCAACCGTTGATGATCTTCTCCCCTGCCGGTTGTTTCTGGAATGCGACGAAGAGTTTCCGCTTGTTCTGCTTGCCATTCTGAGAAAACATACCGAAAAGAGTTCAATTTTATGGATCCAGTACTTCGGACACGGCCCCGTGTTCAGCGAACACGACCCCGTGTTCAAATATCTGCAGGATTTATGAACAAGGAATCTTGGGGTTTCAAATTGTTTTTATGATTTTTGAAGCATTTTTGAACTTAAACAACTTAAAACATTGTTATAGAACTTATTTTTAACAAGATTCCATGAACAAAAATCTAACAAACATCTCAATAAGGCTTGAAATTATGGAAGGTTCAAGCTTTAATGGAAGTATGAGGAAAATTGAAGAAGATGATAGTGGATAAAAGAGGAAAGGACAAGAAGATAGTTGAGAAACTTCTTTTAGAAAATACCTAGGATGGTATGTGAGAATATTCCTCAAATCTCTGTCCCTGGAATGGTTCAAATGTGCAGGATTCTTGGCTGCATTTATAGAAAACGACAGTACGTTGCGCACGACCCCGTGTCGGCAGGACACGGCCCCGTGTGCAGATGGAATCCTGACACATTTTTGTCCGCATTCTGACAAAATCAGAAGGGAATCTTTGGGTGGACAAGGGGGCGTGCTGACCTGGACACGGCCCCGTGTCTAGAAGCTGTCTTAAGGAATTCGTCTATTTTCAAGGAACTTTCCCGGATCGGGCGGTTCCTTACTGGATGGAACAACCCCAAAGTGCCTAAGATACCTTAATTGCTCTAGATTGAGACGAGAGCGCAAGAGGTTGTCGGTGAGGGTGATTCCTATGCTATATGTAGGTGGACAAGTCCAACCCTTTTCCGGGCTCTCGTTAAAGAAGGTGTATGTCGAATCGCTCAGGTCTATGTATGCATCAAACGAAGTTGATGGGGAGTCCTTCACGGCACAATCGACACAGGGACGACTATCGCTCAAGTCCTCGCTAGAGTTAGAAGTATCGTCGGAAACAACGAAGTTGTTTGAATGCGGTTCCAACCCTTCTTCTTGGCTATTGTCTTGGAAAAGATCATTGAAATCTTTCCTAAGTTCTTTTAACCAATCAATAATTAGATCTTCTAGTTGAAATAATTCATCGAGAAGCATTTCTCCTAGAAAATCTGGTTGGGAGCATTCGAGGGAGAGATAGAGATTATTTTTACTTTCGCCCCTCTTAAGGATACTAGGAAACGATGGGTCTATATAGTGGGGTTTATAATTTAGAAAATAACATTCTAATTCCTTATGGTTACCGCCACATAATTGACACCACATAGTACCATAAGAGTGCCGAAAGTAAAAAGTATCAGTATCACTCATATTTGTGTCAGAAATTACCAACCGTCGGGATCTTACGGTTCTGTTTTCAGTAACTGAAACTTGGGCACGGGGGCGTGTTGAGTGGGCACGGCCCCGTGTTCAGCTACTGTCTGACTTAAAACAGGATTGCCAGTTCAAATGATTGGGCACGGGGCGTGTTCAGCGGGCACGGCCCGTGCTGACTTATGCAGAAGCTGAAAAATTAAAAAAAAAAATCCTAAAAAAATTGAAAAATACGAAAAAAAAAATTAGGCCGTTGATTCCTAACTTTCTTAAAATCCTCGTGTCCCCGGCAACGGCGCCAAAAACTTGATGCATGTGAAGTGTTATATATATTAGGTGTATATTTTAAGCCCCTTTAACACTTTTTAGTCAAGTTTTAAATTTACAAAACACGATATTTACTAACACTAAACACACATACGGGCAAGTGCACCCATCGTGAGCGTAGTATAGTGTTGGCAAGATACCGAGGTCGTCCAAGGACACAAGAGCTTTTAGTACCGGTTTATCCTCAACGTCTAATCAAATTAAAAAGTTTAGAAAAATGTTTTAAGCTAAGAAAAGTAAAAACTAACTAAAAATGCTGAAAATAAAAATAAAAGAAAAACAGATAGACAAGATGAATCACTTGGTTCCGACTCGTGTATAGTGTAACCTTTAATTATTTCCGCACTTTTGCACTTATTTAAGAGATTATCTTAGTTATTGTAGTAGGCCCCTCTTTTGAAGGTGACGTTACCCTCAACCCAGTAGTTTGAGTCAGCAAGGATACAATCCTAAAGGGTCGGATTATTGAAAGATAATTAATTAAGTTATTAATGCAAATTATGGTAGGCCCCTCTTTTGGAGGTGACGTTACCCTCGACTAAGTAGTCCGAGTCAGCGGGGATACAGTCCTAAATAGCCGGGTTATAGTATTAATAGTAGTTAACTTATGAGGGGGTCAAAGAGTTTGGACCCCCGCCATCCAATACCGTTAAGTATTGAAGGAGGTCCTACTAAATTTGACCCAGGTCCATTGCAGGACCTCTAAACGCTGAACAATGGCAAGACTCTTACCAAACCGTTCCCTTAACCCCCGACAAGGTAGCCAACATACCTCCATATAGACCGTGGAGATATGAATGGTGAAAATCTTTTATTTTATATAGATAGTAAAATAATGTCAAGACACCACGGACAAACGATAAGGAAGAATCACCTTCAACATAAGAAACTAGTTATTAAAGTCATTAATACAAAACCAAGTAAAAAGTGCGAAAAGATTAGAAATAAAAAGTATTACACTAGACACTTGTCTTCACCAAGTGATGTAAGAGACTTAGGCAAACATGGCCTTGATTGTCAAGAACTCTTACGATCAATCTTGGATCCCGAGATGACTTACACACTCTATGATGGACAATGGATGATGGTGGTGGATGATGGTGTTATGGTGGTGGTGGGTGGTGGGTGAAGTGTGAGAGAGGTGGTGTGCCAAGGGATGGTTTGAGCTTGAGCCAAGCACTCCTATTTATAGGCTGAACTGAAGCTCGGGCACGACCCCGTGTCCAGTGGGCACGGCCCCGTGTCCACATCCTTCTCTTTCTTCATTTAATGCAGCTTGTCTTATTAGTTGACCACGCCCCCGTGTCCGCTGAGCACGACCCCGTGTGCGGAAGAATCTTTGTACTATGAAGATTTGCCTGGATTGTATGAATCTTATAGTTGACCACGGCCCCATGTCCGCTGAGCACGGCCCCGTGGTGGGCAATAGAAGCTTCTACCACTTTGTCTTTTCTGCTGACACTTGGGCACGCCCCCGTGCTGGCTGAGCACGGGGCGTGTTCGGTCTTCTGACCTCTTGTTTTGCTTGGGAAGGTGTTGTCGTGGGGTCGGGCATGTAACATCTTGTTCCTTTTCTTGTATTTATGTTAGATTTTAATGTCTTTTTGCTTCTTTTGTTAATTTGAGCTCATTTAATCCTGAAAATACAAAAAGGAAGACAAAAGCACACTTTTTCCAACATTAGTACTAAAAAAGGGTTAGTTTTATGTCACAATTGATGTAATTTATATGTTGCATTTTGCACACATCAGCTATACTTTATGATCATGATTTATACGTGAACTATGTGAATATAAACTGATTGTGAATACGTGCATACCATATGCTTTGACTGATTAATTGGAATCAAGTAATTAATTATCCGAGCAAACCGAGGTGAGTTCACACTCCTTTCAAGGCATGGGATCCCCAAGGGTTGGGAATGGGTTAAAGAACTAAAACAGAAACTACATATTCTCCTTGGGTAGGATATGTACGGCCATCCTCCATGGGTAGGATGCCAAGATTTAAACCTCGTGTATTCTCCTTGGGTAGGATACGTACGTTCGTCCTCCCTGGGTAGGACAACAAGATTAAACATATTGGACCAAAACTCGATCATAAGTCCCTCATTTTTATATCGACTTAATCGCCGAGGCCGATGGCGAGCGGGTCATTAGTTAATAGCGCTATTAGGTTTAACAAACCTCACACCGTGCCGGTAGGACCGGCTTGTACTAATGGACTAAGGCAAAGGGTCAATGATGATAGACATTGTCACACCCCCAAAATCCACCTGCGGAGCACAACCGCTTGGAGGCGTGACTGACCAGGATCCAACCACCAATCATATTGAACAAGCATGTAAGTAATTATAATAGTTCAACCAATACAATTGGTGTCCACATAAAACATAGTCAAGTTGCAAGCGGAAGCATAAGTCTTAAAAACAAAGCATAAGTTTAATTGTTTCAAAGTTTAACATGGCACACAGTCGTCCATGTCCCACAACGATCCTCCTCCATGCAAGCTCCAGCTTAAGAACCTAAGGACCTGCAAAGCATGTAGTAACGAGTCAACAACAAGTTGAGTGAGTTCACGGTTGGGTGTTCGTTTTAAGTTGTTTCGAAAACAGTTTCCTTTAGCTGGCATCCTGCCGTGGGGGTTACCCCATAGTTAAAAACGTGACTTGTTTATTCCCGGTTACTCTGGCAATCCTGCCGTGGGGGCTACCCCGTGTTAGTTATCTGGCATTTCGGCCGTGGGGGCTACCCCATGTATATACTAGACTCGTTACCATATCGACTGCTGACTGTAGTCATGTTTATGTGCCCTGAACGGTCAATGTCTATCATCATTGACGTGGCAGTAGTCCATTTGTTCACGCCCGTCCTCTGCGGCACGGTGTGAGGTTTGTCAAACCTAAATAGCGCTATCTAACTAATGACCCGCTCGCCATTGGCCTCGGCGATTAAGTCGATACAAAGATGAGGGACTTCGTGATAGAGTTTTGGTCTAGTACGAGTTATCTGTCCGTGAGGACGAGGAATTACATTCCTGAACCTTTGCTGTCCTACCCAAGGAGGACGAGGAACCCAGTTCCTTAACCCCATTCCCAACCCAGGGAATCCCATGCTTTGTAGAGGGTGTGAACTCACCTTGGTTTGCTCGGTAGATACACAGAAAAGTCAATCAAGCAATATTGTAGCTACTCACGTCCTATCATAGTTGTATCATACAATCAGGTTCGTATCCAAGTAGTGCACGTATGTTTCTAGCATAATGTATTCAAGTACCGTTCATGGCATACACGTTTGATCATAGCAGTTCAACAATATTCACGTTCAACAGTAACATATAAGGTCTGTGCATTAGGCCCAAGAGTCCGGCCCAATCTCTTAAGTCCGAAATGAGGTGCAAGCCCAAACAGCGTGTATCTGGGTATAGTCTCGAGTCGCAACTAGGCGCTTGCGACTCGCAACCTGAGTCGCAATCATGGTTTCGGTTCGTGTTGGTTTGGTTACGAGTCGCAACTGGACTCGCAACCGTGGTTTCGAGTCACAAGGTTGGTGTGCTGATCATGTGTGGTTTCGAGTCGCAACTAGGTGTTTGCGACTCGCAACTGATGTCGCAACCGGGGATTTCGACTCATTAAGCAGTGGTTTCGAGTCGCAACTGATGGTTTCGGTTGGACAACTGCTGATCCGGAACAGTGTACTATCCAATGAGAATTTGATTTCAGAAAATGGTTTGTACTACCCACTTAAACATGTTTGTTTGTCTAGTAATTTACTAATTTGGATCAAACATATCAGATTTCAAATATTCAAGCATGCTCATATGATATTCAAGTTGTTCTTCACACATTCATCATGTTCATCAATATCCAAGTAGTTCATCATATCATAACTTGAAACAACAATCCGAAATATTCAAACAACTAATCCGATTACCACATAAGTGCAGCCATTTAACAAGCATTTTGATTTGTAACCTAAGAGCATGCAATCCGATTTCATAACATGAATAAGAATCGAGCATTCCAACAACAAATCCGAATAATATGAGCATTATACACACCGATTTCATGAACACCAACCATTTATGGTTTAAATCACATTAAATCACAAACATCATTAACTCATCATGCAATCAATCCGGAATCTAAGTATGATAGTTTATTAACATCATCATGTATAAATCTAACAAACCAACATATTACCAAGTCACACAAGATATATCATCATTAACAAAATATCACATCATCATCATCAACAACAACCGAAATCTAAACACACAATGGGAATCACTAACCGGTTAGAGGAATAGTGGTGAAGGATGGAGCTTTGTTTGGTGTGAACAAGCAAAATCCGAGAACCCTTTTGTGGTCGGTTGGTTGGATCCGAGAAGAAGGAGGAGAGTGTGATGCTTGGTGTCTAGGGTTTTAGTGAGAGTGGAGAGTATGTGTGTAGAGGAGAGTATGAGTGTTGTTGCCCAAAAATGACAAGTATGGCTAACATGAGGATTATATACTAGTCCTAAGTAGTGCACCCTAATGGACTCGGATGAGGTGCACGGCCCAACCGGCCCATATGTCACACTAGTTCACTCGAGACCACATGGTCTCGAGTCGGGTTCATGGCTTTCGGCTCATATACATACTCGAATACATACACACAAGCATACATGTAACATAACACAAAATCATATAAAGGTTCACTTATCATTCATTAAATCATCAAATTAGTTAGTCATTTAGTGTTCAACGTACAACGAAAGGTTCTAAATTTCGAGTTGTCACATCATCCCCAAGTTGAAAGAAATTTCGTCCCGAAATTTGGTAGGCACTCACTGAGGAAGCTAGTTAAGTTGTATGGTTTTCCTGGTTTTCCTGGGGTGTCACATCCACCCCCCGTTGATCTGGAATTTCGTCCCGAAATTCCGTAGCTTCAGCCTCAGTAGTGGGTGTACTGTTTGCGAACAGTTGGGGATACTTTTGTTTCATCTGATCTTCGCGCTCCCAGGTGAACTCTGGGCCGCGACGTGAGTTCCAACGAACTCGAACGAGAGGTATTCTAGTACTCTTGAGGACCTTAACATCCCGGTCCGTGATCTCGACTGGTTCCTCGACGAATCGTAACTGCTCGTCGATCGTGAGTTCCTTCAAAGGAACTACGTGGGTCTCATCTGACGGACACTTCTTCAGATTCGACACATGAAAAACGTTGTGAACTGCACCGAGTTCTGCTGGTAAGTTTAGTCTGTAGGCCACCCTGCCTATTTTCTCAATGACCTCGAAAGGTCCAACGTATCGTGGGTTGAGTTTACCGCGTTTACCAAAACGAACCACACCCCTCCAGGGTGAAACTTTGAGTAGTACCCGCTCCCCAACCTGGAGCTCAAGTGGTTTCCTGCCCATGTCGGCGTAAACTTTCTGACGTTCGCGAGCGGCCGTCATGCGTTTTCGTATCTGAGCGATTTGCTCGGTTGCATCTACCACATATTCTGGACCAGTGATCTGACTATCTCCCACCTCTGCCCAGCAGAGAGGAGACCGGCATTTACGTCCGTACAATGCCTCAAACGGAGCAGCTCCAATGCTGGTGTGGTAGCTGTTATTGTACGAGAATTCCACAAGTGGTAGATGCCTTTCCCAGCGGTTGCCAAAGTCGATTACACATGCACGAAGCATGTCTTCTAAGGTTTGAATAGTGCGCTCGGACTGCCCGTCCGTCTGAGAATGGTACGCTGTGCTCATGTCTAGTCGTGAGCCGAAGGATTTGTGCATTGCTTGCCACAGCTCTGAAGTAAATCGCGCATCTCGATCCGAGATAATAGAGGTGGGCACCCCGTGCCTCGAAACAATTTCTTTGATGTATATTTCTGCAAGAGTGGAGAATTTATCCGTCTCCTTGATAGCCAAGAAGTGTGCAGATTTTGTGAGTCGATCCACGATCACCCAAATAGTATCGTTTCCGCGCTGGGATCTAGGTAGGCCAGTAACAAAATCCATGGAAATTTGCTCCCATTTCCATTGAGGTATCTCTGGTTGTTGGAGTAGGCCTGATGGTTTCTGGTATTCCGACTTGACTCTCGCACAAGTCAAACACTTGCTGACGTAGGTTGCTATGTGGGCCTTCATGCTAGGCCACCAGTACGTAGTTTTAATGTCGTGGTACATTTTATCCGAACCAGGATGTACCGAGTAGCGAGACTTGTGTGCTTCGTCCATCACAAGCTCTCGTAGGTTGCCATAGAGTGGGACCCAAATGCGTCCTGTCACGTAGTAAGCACCGTCTTCCTTCTGCTCTAAGCGTTGCCTTGATCCGCGTAGGGCTTCAGCCCTGACGTTTTCTGGTTTCAGTGCTTCTATCTGAGCAGCTCGTATTTGGGAAGGGAGACTAGAGTGGATCGTGAGTTGTAGAGCTCGTACGCGT
Organism: Helianthus tuberosus; assembly: GCA_030545235.1. Lineage (NCBI taxonomy): Eukaryota > Viridiplantae > Streptophyta > Magnoliopsida > Asterales > Asteraceae > Helianthus > Helianthus tuberosus. Next base: position 115,308,501 of record CM060399.1, read on the forward strand.
TTAGGCGCAGTGTCCTTCCGACTGAGGGCGTCAGCCACCACATTGGCCTTGCCCGGGTGATACCTGATTGAGCACTCGTAGTCGTTCAGCAGCTCGACCCATCGTCGTTGCCGCATATTCAGTTCCTTCTGCTTGAAGATATGCTCGAGGCTCCTGTGGTCGGTGTAGATCGCGCACTTGGTACCGTACAGGTAATGCCGCCATAACTTAAGTGCAAAAACAACAGCTCCCAGCTCTAAATCGTGCGTAGTGTAGTTCTTTTCATGAACCTTGAGTTGGCGTGAGGCGTAGGCTATAACTTTGTCTCGTTGCATCAACACGCAACCAAGACCCTGAATTGATGCGTCGCAGTAAACCACAAAGTCGTCTGTGCCTTCTGGCAAGGAAAGGATAGGTGCGCTACAAAGTCTATCCTTTAGGTGTTGAAATGCCAACTCCTGTGCGTTTCCCCAGCGATAAACAACGCCCTTCTGCGTTAGTGAGGTGAGAGGCTGTGCAATCTTGGAAAAATCCTTTATGAATCTCCGGTAGTATCCCGCCAAACCCAAGAATTGGCGAATTTCCTTTGGTGTACGAGGTGCAGGCCAGTTCTTAATCGAGTCTATCTTGGATGGATCAACATGAATCCCATCCTTGTTTACCACGTGGCCTAGGAAATGGACTTCTCGAAGCCAGAAGTCGCATTTCGAGAACTTTGCATAAAGCTGTTCTGTTCGAAGGAGTTCCAGAATAAGTCGCAGATGCTGCTCGTGTTCCTCCTGACTCTTGGAATAGATCAGGATGTCGTCGATGAAGACTATAACGAACTTGTCCAGGTAAGGTTTGCACACTCGGTTCATCAAGTCCATGAAAACCGCAGGTGCGTTTGTCATCCCAAAAGGCATGACCAAAAACTCATAGTGCCCGTATCGAGTTCTGAAAGCTGTTTTGGAGACGTCCTCTTCCCGGACTCTCAGCTGGTGATAACCCGATCTCAAATCGATCTTCGAATAGTAGCTCGACCCCTGCAACTGGTCGAACAAGTCGTCGATACGCGGTAGAGGATAACGATTCTTCACCGTCACCTTGTTGAGTTCTCGGTAGTCGATGCACATTCTGAAAGTACCGTCTTTCTTCTTCACAAATAGCACTGGAGCTCCCCAGGGCGATGAGCTAGGACGAATAAAACCCTTATCCAAGAGTTCTTGTAGTTGCGTGGAGAGTTCCTTCAACTCTGATGGGGCTAAACGATAAGGTGCACGGGCTATAGGCGCAGCTCCAGGAGCTAGTTCGATCTGAAACTCGACTTGACGATGAGGCGGAAGACCAGGTAATTCCTCAGGAAATACCTCTGGATAATCGCGTACAACTGGAAAATCTTCTATCTTCTTTTCTTTTTCTGAGGTGTCAGTAACGAGAGCCAAAATGGCAGTGTGGCCCTTTCGCAAGCACTTTTGGGCCTTAAGGAGAGAAATGACGTTCTCAACAGCACTCCTCTTGTCGCCATGAATCATGAGAGGTTCACCACCGGGACCTGGAATACGGACAACCTTCTCGTTGCAAAGAATCTCTGCTCGGTGTTGGGATAACCAGTCCATCCCAATGACAACGTCGAAACTACCCAAAACAATAGGAATGAGGTCGATAGAGAAGGTCTGGTCAGCGAGAATAAGTTTACAACCCTTGACTATGTGTGTGGCTTCTAAACTCTTACCATTTGCTAGCTCTACGGTGTGCTTGTTGTTCAAGGGTGTTGGAATACGCTTAAGCATTCGACTAACTTCTAGTGACATGTAGCTAGTATCGGCACCCGAATCAAATAAAACTGAAACATAAAAGTCGTCGAGAAGGAACTTACCCGCCACAACATTGGGGTCATTCCTTGCTTCACCTTGGCCGATCACAAACACCCGCCCCCTGGCGCCATTGTTGTTGTTGTTCCCATTGTTACCATTTCCCTGATTGTTGTTATTGTTGTTGTTGTTGTTGTTCTGGCCCCTGTTCAGTTGGGGACAGTCTCTCTTGAAGTGGCCTTCAGCTCCACACTGAAAGCACCCTTTGTTATCACCTTGCTGCTGCTGTTGGCGCTGGTTCTGTTGAGCTTGCTGACGATTCTGATTGGCGGGGTATAAGCTCCTGCAATCCTTTGCAGCGTGACCAGGCTTGTTGCACCGATGACAGTTGCCCCTGGTGCATGGCCCGCTGTGGTGCAGGCTGCAGCGATTGCATTTGGGATGATTTCCTTTGTATCCACCACCAGACGATTGCTGATTAGGGCTCTTGTAGTCCTCAGTCTTTCTCTGTTGAGACTGGGACTGAACAGAAGTCGAACCTTTACTTGAAGTTCCATCCCATTTCCGTTTGTTGTCACTTGAGGTACCAGAAGTAGTTGCAGCCCCTATGCGTTTTGGTAACTTGTTCTGCTCCACCGCCTGATCCGTGAGACGGTGAGCCAACTGGACAGTTTGCTGGTAGGTGGCGAGGTTCGCTGAAGTCACATGACTTTGGATTTCTGGCACTAAGCCCTGAAGAAATAGTCCGATGCGTTTGATGGGAGGATCCACCATAGTAGGGCACAGAATTGCCAGTTCGTTCGACCTTTTCACATAAGCTTCAATTTCGGACCCCGTCATCTTGAGGTTGAAGAATTCCACTTCCAGTTTGTGAATTTCATCACGACTGCAGTATTCCTCTTTGATCATCTCCTTAAAAGTTTCCCATGGGGTGGCGTTGGCAGCAACCAACCCCAGCATCTGAACTTGAGCGTTCCACCATGTGAGGGCTAAACCCTCGAGAGTACCAGTAGCATACTTCACCCTGCGCGCCTCAGGGCATTCACACATTTCGAACACAGATTCTAGCTTCTCAAACCAGTGTAGGAGACCTACTGCTCCTTCAGTGCCGCTAAAAGTAGTTGGTCGGCAGTCCATGAAAGTCTTAAAAGTGCACACGGGTGGCTGCACATGTTGACCTATCGTAGGTGAAAGAAAAGGCAGAGTTTAACACAAAGGTTGGTTCACGAGAGTAGGATCCTAAAGACCCTAGAATGAGTTCGGACTGCAGGATATACCTCCTGCGTGTGCAGCTGCAAGTGCTGCGGCAACTCGTTCGTTGATCAGAGCCGTCAACTGGGCTTGTGTCAGGTTAACGCGTCCAGACATGATCTTCATATCAAGAAGAACGTGAGTGAGAGGGGTTTCGCGAAAGTACAATGATAGGATAGAGTAAGCACGCACGTGTTCAAGCAACAGTAGTTACACTAACCAAGTATACCATAAGCAATGTACTATGTAACTAGCAAGTAGGCAATATATACACAGATCATATCACCTAGAATGTCGAGCCTTGCATCTGGAGTGAAGCATCGTTGTGGACCGTTGAGCACTGTACAGGTTATAGTCTGGTTTTAACAAAAACGTTTTTCCCTTTATTAAAACCAAGTTCTCTATAACCAATGGCTCTGATACCAATCTGTCACACCCCCAAAATCCACCTGCGGAGCACAACCGCTTAGAGGCGTGACTGACCAGGATCCAGCCACCAATCATATTGAACAAGCATGTAAGTAATTATAATAGTTCAACCAATACAATTGGTGTCCACATAAAACATAGTCAAGTTGCAAGCGGAAGCATAAGTCTTAAAAACAAAGCATAAGTTTAATTGTTTCAAAGTTTAACATGGCACACAGTCGTCCATGTCCCACAACGATCCTCCTCCATGCAAGCTCCAGCTTAAGAACCTAAGGACCTGCAAAGCATGTAGTAACGAGTCAACAACAAGTTGAGTGAGTTCACGGTTGGGTGTTCGTTTTAAGTTGTTTCGAAAACAGTTTCCTTTAGCTGGCATCCTGCCGTGGGGGTTACCCCATAGTTAAAAACGTGACTTGTTTATTCCCGGTTACTCTGGCAATCCTGCCGTGGGGGCTACCCCGTGTTAGTTATCTGGCATTTCGGCCGTGGGGGCTACCCCATGTATATACTAGACTCGTTACCATATCGACTGCTGACTGTAGTCATGTTTATGTGCCCTGAACGGTCAATGTCTATCATCATTGACGTGCCAGTAGTCCATTAGTTCACGCCCGTCCTCTGCGGCACGGTGTGAGGTTTGTCAAACCTAAATAGCGCTATCTAACTAATGACCCGCTCGCCATTGGCCTCGGCGATTAAGTCGATACAAAGATGAGGGACTTCGTGATAGAGTTTTGGTCTAGTACGAGTTATCTGTCCGTGAGGACGAGGAATTACATTCCTGAACCTTTGCTGTCCTACCCAAGGAGGACGAGGAACCCAGTTCCTTAACCCCATTCCCAACCCAGGGAATCCCATGCTTTGTAGAGGGTGTGAACTCACCTTGGTTTGCTCGGTAGATACACAGAAAAGTCAATCAAGCAATATTGTAGCTACTCACGTCCTATCATAGTTGTATCATACAATCAGGTTCGTATCCAAGTAGTGCACGTATGTTTCTAGCATAATGTATTCAAGTACCGTTCATGGCATACACGTTTGATCATAGCAGTTCAACAATATTCACGTTCAACAGTAACATATAAGGTCTGTGCATTAGGCCCAAGAGTCCGGCCCAATCTCTTAAGTCCGAAATGAGGTGCAAGCCCAAACAGCGTGTATCTGGGTATAGTCTCGAGTCGCAACTAGGCGCTTGCGACTCGCAACCTGAGTCGCAATCATGGTTTCGGTTCGTGTTGGTTTGGTTACGAGTCGCAACTGGACTCGCAACCGTGGTTTCGAGTCACAAGGTTGGTGTGCTGATCATGTGTGGTTTCGAGTCGCAACTAGGTGTTTGCGACTCGCAACTGATGTCGCAACCGGGGATTTCGACTCATTAAGCAGTGGTTTCGAGTCGCAACTGATGGTTTCGGTTGGACAACTGCTGATCCGGAACAGTGTACTATCCAATGAGAATTTGATTTCAGAAAATGGTTTGTACTACCCACTTAAACATGTTTGTTTGTCTAGTAATTTACTAATTTGGATCAAACATATCAGATTTCAAATATTCAAGCATGCTCATATGATATTCAAGTTGTTCTTCACACATTCATCATGTTCATCAATATCCAAGTAGTTCATCATATCATAACTTGAAACAACAATCTGAAATATTCAAACAACTAATCCGATTACCACATAAGTGCAGCCATTTAACAAGCATTTTGATTTGTAACCTAAGAGCATGCAATCCGATTTCATAACATGAATAAGAATCGAGCATTCCAACAACAAATCCGAATAATATGAGCATTATACACACCGATTTCATGAACACCAACCATTTATGGTTTAAATCACATTAAATCACAAACATCATTAACTCATCATGCAATCAATCCGGAATCTAAGTATGATAGTTTATTAACATCATCATGTATAAATCTAACAAACCAACATATTACCAAGTCACACAAGATATATCATCATTAACAAAATATCACATCATCATCATCAACAACAACCGAAATCTAAACACACAATGGGAATCACTAACCGGTTAGAGGAATAGTGGTGAAGGATGGAGCTTTGTTTGGTGTGAACAAGCAAAATCCGAGAACCCTTTTGTGGTCGGTTGGTTGGATCCGAGAAGAAGGAGGAGAGTGTGATGCTTGGTGTCTAGGGTTTTAGTGAGAGTGGAGAGTATGTGTGTAGAGGAGAGTATGAGTGTTGTTGCCCAAAAATGACAAGTATGGCTAACATGAGGATTATATACTAGTCCTAAGTAGTGCACCCTAATGGACTCGGATGAGGTGCACGGCCCAACCGGCCCATATGTCACACTAGTTCACTCGAGACCACATGGTCTCGAGTCGGGTTCATGGCTTTCGGCTCATATACATACTCGAATACATACACACAAGCATACATGTAACATAACACAAAATCATATAAAGGTTCACTTATCATTCATTAAATCATCAAATTAGTTAGTCATTTAGTGTTCAACGTACAACGAAAGGTTCTAAATTTTGAGTTGTCACATCATCCCCAAGTTGAAAGAAATTTCGTCCCGAAATTTGGTAGGCACTCACTGAGGAAGCTAGTTAAGTTGTATGGTTTTCCTGGTTTTCCTGGGGTGTCACATCCACCCCCCGTTGATCTGGAATTTCGTCCCGAAATTCCGTAGCTTCAGCCTCAGTAGTGGGTGTACTGTTTGCGAACAGTTGGGGATACTTTTGTTTCATCTGATCTTCGCGCTCCCAGGTGAACTCTGGGCCGCGACGTGAGTTCCAACGAACTCGAACGAGAGGTATTCTAGTACTCTTGAGGACCTTAACATCCCGGTCCGTGATCTCGACTGGTTCCTCGACGAATCGTAACTGCTCGTCGATCGTGAGTTCCTTCAAAGGAACTACGTGGGTCTCATCTGACGGACACTTCTTCAGATTCGACACATGAAAAACGTTGTGAACTGCACCGAGTTCTGCTGGTAAGTTTAGTCTGTAGGCCACCCTGCCTATTTTCTCAATGACCTCGAAAGGTCCAACGTATCGTGGGTTGAGTTTACCGCGTTTACCAAAATGAACCACACCCCTCCAGGGTGAAACTTTGAGTAGTACCCGCTCCCCAACCTGGAGCTCAAGTGGTTTCCTGCCCATGTCGGCGTAAACTTTCTGACGTTCGCGAGCGGCCGTCATGCGTTTTCGTATCTGAGCGATTTGCTCGGTTGCATCTACCACATATTCTGGACCAGTGATCTGACTATCTCCCACCTCTGCCCAGCAGAGAGGAGACCGGCATTTACGTCCGTACAATGCCTCAAACGGAGCAGCTCCAATGCTGGTGTGGTAGCTCAATCTTACCAATTTGTTATTTCAAGTTTCCGTTTGACAATGGTGGAAATTGATCTGACAAACGGAGCAGCTCCAATGCTGGTGTGGTAACATCAAAATCTTTCTTATCAGGAAAGAATTGATCTGAAATCTCAATCTTACCAATTTGTTATTTCAAGTTTCCGTTTGACAATGGTGGAAATTTTTCATCATCCATTTTCGGAACGAAATTCTCATCATTTAGCACAACATGTGGCTCCTCTGACTTTGACGAATCAGATTCATTGCCAGATTTAACATCTGATTTCTTAACAACCCACGTTTGATTGTTAAGATTCCCTCTTCTTTTGTAAAAATGTTTTGAACTTTCACCAACTTCGAGAGTCAAAATTTTGAACTCTTTAAATTTTTCTGTTGGTTATTCCTTTTTATCAACACATTTTTCTTTCAATTTAGAGTTAGAAGAAACTCCCTGTTTTGTGTTGGTGAGCTTTGAGCAATTCCAAGCAATATGTCCAACCTCTTGGCATTTGTAACAGGTTCTACTTTCAACCCTCGGTTCAGATTCCTTCAACATATTCTTTTGCTTTTCAGCGAGAAACTCCTAGTTTGACTGTTTCCAGAAAGGTTTGTCCTTTTCCTCTTCTGAACTTGCTCCTGGAACAAATTTAGTTTTTGGTTTATAAATTTTCTCATTTTTATGATTTTCAGGTGGAATAAAACCTAAACCTTTCTTTTTGAAATTACTATTATGGTTTTGTTTCCTTCGATAACCCGAACCAGAACTGTAACCCTTTTTCTTGTTCAATCTTTGTTGCACTCTTGAAGTGTATTTTTTAGGTTTTTCAGTAAGATTTACATCTTTTATTTCAGAAATATTAATTTCTGTTAATTTGAAAACCTTGTTAATCATTTCAGTTTTAACACCTCTTATTGGAAATTCTTCATCAGAATATAATTTGTCAGAATCATTCAAAGTATATGCTACTTTGAATGTTTCGTCAATCAAATTATTTTATGACATCAGAAAATCTTTATTGTAAACCCTTTTGACCGGTGAACTCGAACTTCTGTCTGATGAACTCGAATTTTCAGATTTAGACTCTGACTTTGACTCTTCATCTTTATCCAACACCTGATCGACCACTTTTTTAATTAACTCGGACTCATGATCAGTGTCATCAATATCATCTGGTAATCCATCGATAGACTCGGATTTCAGATTCAGATTGAGTGCTTCAGCCACCTTTTCAAAGTGTCAGGGGGTATAGACATCCCACATTGGATTTGGTACTCTGTTATACTTCAAACCAGTTTTCTTACCAGAATTTTCTTCTTCATCTGCAACCTTATGAGCTGCAACAGTTGGATAGATGCGATCAATAACATACTCCGAACTTTGATAACTTCGAAGTAAAGTATTCACTCTTTCTGTTTCGATCGTCATCGCAGCCAATTCTTGTTTCAGCCCAGCAATAATCTCGATATATTTGTTGATTGCAGTTTGCTTTTGAAGAACTGTTGCTTTCAGAAGATTCTTCATCTGAATATCCTCATCACTAGCTCCTTTGTACAAGTTCACTTTGCTGCTTAGGAGATCATATGACTCCTTTATGCTCCTCACATTGTGCAGCAAATTTTCTTTGAGCTTCTCCAATTCAGCATACGTTGTATCTTTCACGACACAATCTTTGCAAGGTACTAAACACTTTGCACAAGGTTTTTCAACCTCTACAATCTTTTCCACTTCAACAATTTTTTCAACTTCAACTATTTTTTAACTATTTTTTCCACCACATTTTCAATCACAATCGGTTCTTTCTCAACTTCTATCTTCACTTCACTCTCTTCAACCTCGATCTTCTCTGTCGGTTTTTCTTCAACTTTTGCCTTTTCTTCAGCAACCATTCTTGCTTCCATTTCTCTCTTCAGTCTAGCAGCCCTTTTCTCTTTCAAAATCTCAATTTTATCTGCAAAAAACAAATTAAAACTATAAGTATCCAATTGTTTTCTAGCTTTATTAATATACTCTTCCTCATCATCAGTGTCTGCATCACTTCCTGAAGATTTAAAAATCGGTTGTCTTCTAGGACTGTTCTTAGATTTGATTGTTCCTTCTTCCGAGGTTGAATCTTCAAAGAATCGAGCAACAAATGCTTTAGAAACTGAAGGTCTAGAAGGATCATAATCATCCCAAGTGAAATCTTTCGGAATCCTTTCATCTTCTTGATCTAACAGACCAAAACAAGCTTTACCCTTTGATTCTTCAATCGAAATAGTACGTGAATGTGAAGATTGTTGTTGATATGGTTGTGGAGCAACCTGATGATAAATTGCTTTTCTATGATAATCGTTGTTTCCGAAAGGATCTTGTCTTTCGGTTGCTTTTTTGTTTGTACACTCTCGTTTAAAATGCCCTTTTTCTCTGCAACGAAAACAAGTAACCTTTGATTTGTCAAAACCTAGCTGAGATGTAGCAGCTTCACGAAGATCATCTCTTCCAGTGATCTGTTTGAACTTTTCTTCTCTTCTCAAAACGCTAGCTAAACACCACTTGATGTCCATCAACTCAAGTTCTTCAAAATCAATCTGATCATAATCCTCTTTAGTGAGCATCAGATTGCCAATTCGTCCAGCAACCAAGCTTTCATACGACTCTAACACAGTAACAAGTGATGCCATGTGTTTCTTCGCAATATCTGGAGAGAAATTTTGACCATTTTGAATATTTAATGTAACATTGCATTGCAGAACTTGACCATTAAAGTTTGTTGAACTTTGTTGTTGAGAAATTTGGTTCAATACTTGAATAAGACGAAGAATATCCACTGCTCTGATTTGTATTGTTTGCATTTGTTCCGGAAGTACCATCAGCAATAAACGCAGTCTGAATCTTTGGACTCGGAGTGGTCTCAACTTTGCTTCCTCTATAGTATAAACTAACATCTTGTTGGACTTCTCATTGTAGCAGTTTTTCGAATTGATTGCTCATGTTCTTCCAATTTCTTGATAAACATACTCAAATTCATATCTTCAAATTGTCGGTTATGCTTTAAAATCAACAGATATGTTCCCCATTCATTCTGTGGTAACGCATCAGCTAGCTTATCAACCATTCATCATCTTCTTTCTTGATGTCCAATCTTTTCATTTCCATGACAAGATGACAATATCTCTCAATAATCATTCTTGTTGTTTCACCTTCAAGAGCTGTAAACATATCAAAAGATTTTTTTAGTAAAGCTCGTTTATTTTTTTTATCATATCAGCACTACCCTTAAACTTTTTAATCAACGCTTTCCAAATTGATCTAGCAGTTCCCTCATATTGAAGCAAAACGAAAATATCTTCTTTTACCGCTTATTGGAGAAAGCTAATCATCATTTTTTCACTTGTGTATTTTAATTTTTCATCCGGTAAAAATTAACTTAATTGTTTTTCATTTCCAAGTTCATCTTTCGGTAGAGTATAATCTTTCTCTAAAGAAACCCATGCATCAAACTTGTTTGCTTGTACCCAGTTTTCAAAAGGATCTTGCCATCCTTTAAAGTCCTCAATATACATAAGCTTTGGAGGCTTTTGGAAAGTTCCTATTTCATTCTCAATACCAACAGTTTCAGCAACGGTAACTGGAGCAGCCGGGGCAGTAGCAAACGCGTTGTAAAACTCGTTATCCATGTTTTGGTACGAAAATTCTCAAAAACTGATTGTTCAAACGAGCTGAGTTTTCAAACGTTCTGAGTTTAAACGATCTGGTAATCCTAATTGTCCTCGTGCGACTTGGACTAACTTTCAAATGATCTTATCAACTCGTGCGACTTGGACAAATTTTCAAACAACACGGAATCCTTTCACACGATCTGGTTACAATTCAAACGATTTGGTCAACTTCGTACGACCTGGACCACTTCGTACGAGCTGATAGTGTCTCAAACGATCTGATTTGGTGCGATCTGGGTCAAAACGTGCGACCTGGATCAACTTCAAACAAACTGAATCAACCTTCAAACGACCTGGACAAATCAAACCGTGCGACCTGGTAACCTTTTCAAGCGATCTGGTTCAGCTTTCGAACGAACTGAGATGTTTCACACGACCTGAATTCAGTTCGCACGACCTGGATCATAGATTCAAACGACCTGACTGAGTTTCACACGACCTGAATTCAGTTCTCGAACGATCTGGGGATTTTCAAACGGTTTCGGTCCTAAAGTTCATGATTTTATCAAGTTGTAGATTGAATTAGGTTCTGATTTGTTCACGGATTGATTAAAACAATATTTTACGTGTTATTTGTCAAAATCAGGTCATTTTAACCGTGAAAACTCGGTAAATTTGATGAAAATTGTAGAAGAATGAGTAGAAATCAGATTTTATCCGTGAAAATAAGCTGAAATGGTAAGAACTCTTCCTCCTGAGCTCTGATACCACTTGTAGGATCAGGGATTCGATCAAACGAGTCGTTCAGAAGAGTTCTCGATCAATATGAAAGGCGGAATCAGACGTATTGATGTTATATCAGCTAGATATGCACTTAGAATCACTTTAACTGTCGATTGTATTGATTTGATAGTGTTTACAGATAGTTCGACACTTCGGCAGCACTTCGTCTCCAGAATCAGAATGTTACAAATGAAGACCCAAGACCCTCTATTTATAGGAAATCTAGGTCGCATGAAACAATCCATACGAGCTGGCCCAGGTCGCACTACCTGGCCAGAAAGCATGAGAATGTCACTTCGTACGAGTTGACTGTTTCAAGCCTGTTTCCCATTTTTCTCGTACTACGTGTCCCGGTCTATCTATTCTATTACAAGACTCGATACAAGACGAAGTCAACAGACATATGCACTAACATATCCTAACACCAACCTACATATAACACGAAAACGCCATGCAAATATATGCATTAGAAATAACAAAATAACATGAAAAACAGTTATGAATGACAAAACGCCATATATCTTAAAACGCCAAAAACATGAAAATAAGAAAATCAACCTTTAGAGAAAGTTTATGCATCACGTGCCACATGCATAACCTGTAAGACCCTTACTTAAATTATACGATTATCATATAAGTTTCAACTATAATAGTGTATTTACGGTTAAACATACACCTGAAAATATGAATTTGTTAAAACATTTTAAGAAATAAAACATATCAACATTTTGTAAATATATTCGCCGTTTAACACATGACGACACATTTAGCAGAAGCTTGAATTCTTGATTATGTTCGGTTCTTTGTCAAGCTTGATCGTCTTCTGGCACCTTAAAGCAAACCTACATTTCATAAACCATGAAATGAGTTAGTTATTCGCAGTTTATAAGTGTTTAGATCAAGTTCGGATATTAAAACGAATAAGAAAAACATTTTTGCCAGCTCTTGGGTCTCTCGCGGGGCGCGACCGAGACCTTCCCGGCTCTCGCAGGCTGCGACAACCCGTCACGTGTCGCGCAGGAATTACTCTTCCCCATCGTGTGGCGCGAGGGGTACACTTTTCCAGCAGGTTTCATTCTGAAACCTGTATTTTCCAGCCAAACCAGTTTTTACAAAAACGAACATAACTCGCTCATTATTTATCCGATTTAAGTCACGTTTCTTCCTACGTGATCGTAAATTGATTTTCCATCATATGGAGTTAAAATCCGATATTCGAATTAAAAAAATTTGAGACTTTTAAGCCTTCGGCTTAATATATATTTACGGAACTTTTGACCCGTTCATGATTTTATCAAACAAACTTATTTGTTGCATTCCAATGATCATGAACTTTATGTTATAACTGTTTTCTATTGTATTAGGTCCAAATCACGTGTTTATATGCATATTTAACCCGTTTTTGCTTATATACCTATTTTGACTCGTTAAGGGCATTTAAGTACTTTTAAGCACAAATCACTTTCATTCGTTTCTAGCATCATATTTCCACATTTCTTATCAAATGATCTTCCACCACAGCTATATTTGTGGTGGATTCACTGTGGTAATCTATTTATTCCGAGTTTTACCCCTCAGATTATCATTTTACGGCAAAGACTCACATAGAGTTATTTGACCCAAAGATTCACACCTTTCGCTTTTTATACTTATTCTAAGTATTTATTTGATCATAAAACTCGTTTCCAAACAACCTTTAAGGTTAGTTTGCTCAATTTATCTTACAAGGGCGTTTTGGTTATCTTTAACCCTTATTTTACGACGAAGGACTCTTTAATGATATGTTTGACCAAAATCCCATATTGTAACTCAAATTTTGCTTCGAAATCATTATGTTTCTAAAAATACAATGACTATAGTTTAAATTATTGGGTTTGCCTATTAAGGTAACCAAATGTCCATTTTTGACTTCTTTTAACTCTCATTGAACCTTAAGTTCTAAATGAGTAGTTAACCAATTACGTATACCTTGCTCGGATCAATATATTGACCCGTTTTAATACTTTTCTTGAATAACCGCTAATTAATAGCGATGCTAATATCCATTAGATATCTACTCATGTCAGCATATAACTCGACAAATAATCATTAGTCGATATTGTCAAAGGGTGATATCTTCACCTTTGACCCATTTGGTCTAAGTGACCGTTTATCTTTACGAGATGATATTTATTACCATCTCATCCACATGACTCACTCCAGTTGACACCGTACATTCATTTTACTTATAAACCATTTCTTAATTCTTTTGACCTATTATAGTTTACGCCATAAAGTGTCTTTCAAAAACTAATGGTTAGCGTCAACGAGTGACCGAATTACCGTTTTACCCTTATTATTTGTGTTGGTTTACCCTATAAGGTAACCATTCAAAACTCATTATCTATTAGTCATTGCATGACTAAATAATCGTATTAGTCCTTTTAACCATTAAACATGGTTATTATTATTGTCTTTTGTTCCAACCCGTATCATGTCGCGTGGGAACATCATAATTCAAACATGACTTTCTATTATTCATAACCTATAAAACAAATAGGTATTCAATAAAAGGTGTAAGCTTTACTTACCTTGCATCCTGATTATGCTTTTCCTTCATTCTTGATTTATTTGACCCGCTTCCTTCCCAAGCTTCCACCTAGCTTGTCAAGTGTCAAACTATCATTGTAATTTGTAAGATGGTTAGATTAGTTATAATCATTCACGACTACTCCATCCTACGATTTTTATATCGAAATCATCATTCGATCATAACAAGGGTCATTTTGACTTTTTAAAGTCAACTGCCTATTAACGTAAATAATTGAACGAAGTAGCTCAACTACTCGTTTAATTACTTGGTAAATTATCCGGTAAGCATCATTCTGATGTTACCGTTTTAATCACTTATTAACCAAGTTCTTGTAACCATAAGTGACCGAATTAATACATGATGATATTAAACATCATTTAACATGAACATATCATAAATTTTTATCATATCATACAAAACTCATTTCTTAGCAAGTATGATTTATATATTTAAACACCTAAATTGTTTAAGTATCATCTTATTAATATCAGGTATGATGATTCCAATCACAATTATATCATCAATTTCAACGTATGATTAAAACCCACTTATCCTAGTGTGGTAAATCATCTAAACATTCAATTCATGGAAATATATGTATAATTTTCACTTAAGGTTTTGTTCCTAAGCAATTATACATCACAATTCAACCATAGCTTTTCATCCATAATTCGTGATTATGATGTTTCTTCAATTTTTACAACTTCACAAATCATCAAAATTTTACATACCTTATGATCCCCTAGCTTGGGTGATCATTAATTCACGTTTAATTGTGAATTTGAGCTTCATTTAAGCTTCCAATTTGATGATTTTGTTAGAAGTTAGGGTTTTGGCTCCTGGGGAGTTCTTCTGGTCGAATAGAAGTCCAGAACACACACTCTGTGTGTTTGATCTTTTGTTTAATTCATTTTTATACTATAACTTTCAAATTGTCCCAATCTAGCCCCTCTTGTTTGGTTAGTTATTAAGTAGGCCATAACCTACTTATTTCTAACAATATTCCCACTTATTAACTAGGTTAAACATTCCTAGTTAACTTAATGGGTTTGGGGAATTTATGACTCAGTTCATTTTAAGTCTCGTTAACTCGGGCCTTTTATAAACTTTATTTCCACAAAAGCCTTTATACAACTTTTATTTAATATTAGGTTTATTTATTTAAAAATCCGAATATTCACCGGGTTTGATGTGTGCAAAATGCAACATATAAATTACATCAAATGAGGCATAAAACTAACCCCTTTTTAGTACTAATGTTGGAAAAAGTGTGCTTTTGTCTTCCTTTTGTATTTTAGGATTAAATGAGCTCAAATTAACAAAAGAACCAAAAAGGCAGCTAAATCTAACATAAATACAAGAAAAGGAATTAACGTGGCATGCCCTACCCCCCGATAACATCTTCCCAAGCAAAACAAGAGAACAAAAGGCTGAACAAGCCCCGTGCTCAATGAGCACGGGGGCGTGCCCAAGTGTCTGCAGAAAAGACAAAGCTGTAGAAGCTTCTATCACCCACCACAGGGGCGTGCCCAGCGGACACGGGGCCGTGGTCAACTCTAAGATTCGCAGAATCTAGGGAAATCTTGATTGTACAGATACACTTCTGCACACGGGGTCGTGCCCAGCGGACACGGGGGCGTGGTCAACTAATGCAGACAAACTGTAATTTATGAAGAAAGAGAAGATGGGTGGACACGGGGCCGTGTCCGGGCTTCTGTGTAGACTATAAATAGGGGTGCTTCTGTGTAGCTTGGAATTATGGGACCATCCCTTGGCAAACCACCTCTCTCACACTTCACCCACACTCCTCCACCACCACAACACCATCATCCACCACCATCATCCATTATCCATCATAGAGTGTGTGAGTAGTCTCGGGATCCAAGATTGATCGTGAGAGTTCTTGACAATCAAAGGCCATGTTTGCCTAAGTCTCTTACATCACTTGGTGAAGACAAGTGTCTGGTGTAATACTTTTTATTTTTAATCTTTTCGCATTTTTTATTTGGTTATGTATTAATGACTTTAATAACTAGTTTCTTATGTTGAAGGTGAGTCTTCCTTATCGTTTGTTCGTGGTGTCTTGGCATTATTTTACTGTCTATATAAAATAAAAGATTTTCACCATTCATATCTCCATGGTCTATATGGAGGTATGTTGGCTACCTGGTCGGGGGTTAAGGGAACGGTTTGGTAAGAGTCTTGCCTTGTTCAGTGTATAGATCCTGCAAGGACCTGGGTCAACTTTAGTAGGACCTCCTTCAATACCCACTGGTATTGGATGGCGGGGGTCCGAACTCCTTGATCCCCTCATGTGTAAACTACTATTAAAACTTTAACCCGGCTACTTAGGACTGTATCCCTGCTGACTCAGACTACTTAGCCGAGGGTAACGTCACCTCCAGAAGAGGGGCCTACCACAATATGCATTAATAACTTAATTAATTATCTTTCAATAATCCAACCATTTAGGATTGTATCCTTGCTGACTCAAACTTCTGGGTTGAGGGTAACGTCACCTCCAGAAGAGGGGCCTACTACAATAACTAAGATAATCTCTCAAAAAGTGCAAAAGTGCGGAAATAATCAAAGGTTACACTAAACACGAGTCGGATCCAAGTGATTCATCTTGTCTATCTGTTTTTATTTTATTTTATTTTATTTTTCAGCATTTTAGTTAGTTTTATTTTTTTAGTTTAAAAAACCTTTTTCTAAACTTTTGATATATTAGACGTTGAGGATAAGCCGGTACTAAAAGCTCATGTGTCCTTGAACGACCTCGGTATCTTACCAACACTATACTACGCTCACGATGGGTGCACTTTCCCATATGTGTGTTTAGTGTTAGTAAATATCGTGTTTTATAAATTTAAAACTTGGCTAAAAAGTGTTAAAGGGCTTAAAATATACATTAAAAATCTATAACACCACACACACATCAAATACATTCCCGGCTCTAGAACTAAATGCTTATTTTTCGTTTCTTGTGTGAATAGCCGCTTGGTTCTTACGACTCTAGAACTTGCCACGATGATACATTCCCGGTCCTTACCAACTTAAACCCGAGTAAGTAAATGATGGAGACATTAGGACTAACCATTTTTTATTTCTACACCATTTTTTTTACCACCTACCCAAAATCCCCCTAGTTAACCTCTTTGAGCCTAAACCTTTTCATTTCTTACCCCAAAACAAACACCCTTTTACCCACCAAAACCCTTTTTCATTTTAAACCCTTTATTTTAGTAACAAAGCTCGGTTTTTCTTATGACTTCTCAAAAAAAAAAAATGATGATGAAGTCAAAAGAAATAAACAAACAAGTTTATCAAAAAGAACTTTGTTTGAAGAATTGCATCATCAAAATAAAAAGTTACAAAAAAATAAAAAGTCTTACGAAAACCGATGTTTTTTACGCCTTTCGCCCTTTTCTACTAACCACTAACCCAACCACCTTCCTTTAACCCAAGCCTAACCCTTCCCCCAAAGTCCTCTTGATATTTACAAAGGTATATAGTTAAAAAGGAGGAGGATTGATTGCTTGGCAAGCTTATGGTAGAAGTAAGTTCCATGCCGCTCTCGAGTGTTTCACAAAAGTACATTTTCGGCCGAGTGTTGAGTGATCCCCCGTGAGGTATGTGAACTTGTATATAAATGGAATTTTAAAAAAGGCATGTTATGCCCTAATAAATAATTTATCTTATGTAATGTTTTAAATAAATCATGACGAATAGGATTGTAAATAATTAAGAATAAAACTTAATAAAGAATCTTGTAAATCCCGACACTCTATGACAAGCCCAAAACCTTCTCTTCTACCCATTCCATTTGGGAGTGTAAAGCCACGTTATGAAGAGTTTTGCTTGAGGCAAGCAAAGATTCAAGTGTGGGGGTATTTGATGTGTGCAAAATGCAACATATAAATTACATCAAATGAGGCATAAAACTAACCCTTTTTTAGTACTAATGTTGGAAAAAGTGTGCTTTTGTCTTCCTTTTGTATTTTCAGGATTAAATGAGCTCAAATGAACAAAAGAAGCAAAAAGACCGCTAAATCTAACATAAATACAAGAAAAGGAATTAACGTGGCATGCCCGACCCCCCGACAGCATCTTCCCAAGAAAAACAAGAGAACAGAAGGCTGAACACGCCCCGTGTTCAATGAGCACGGGGGCGTGCCCAAGTGTCTGCAGAAAAGACAAAGCTGTAGAAGCTTCTATCACCCACCACGGGGGCGTGCCCAGTGTACACGGGGCCATGGTCAACTCTAAGATTCACAGAATCTAGGGAAATCTTGATAGTACAGATACGCTTCTGCACACGGGGTCGTGCCCAGCGGACACGGGGGCGTGGTCAACTAATGCAGACAAACTGCAATTAATGAAGAAAGAGAAGATGGGTGGACACGGGGTTGTGCCCAATGGACACGGGGCCGTGTTCGGGCTTCTGTGCAGACTATAAATAGGGGTGCTTGGCTCATTTGCAAACCATCCCTTGGCAAACCACCTCTCTCACACTTCACCCACACTCCACCACCACCACAACACCATCATCCACCACCATCATCCATCATAGAGTGTGTGAGTAGTCTCGGGATCCAAGATTGATCGTAAGAGTTCTTGACAATCAAAGGCCATGTTTGCCTAAGTCTTTTACATCACTTGGTGAAGACAAGTGTCTAGTGTAATACTTTTTATTTTTAATCTTTTCGGACTTTTTATTTGGTTATGTATTAATGACTTTAATAACTAGTTTCTTATGTTGAAGGTGAGTCTTCCTTATCGTTTGTCCGTGGTGTCTTGGCTAAAAAGTGTTAAAGGGCTTAAAATATACATTAAAAATCTATAACACCACACGCACATCAGGTTACTTTTACCACTAACGGTACTTTACCCGTCTTTTACTATTAACGTGGTTTGATTACCAAACTCATTTTCGGGGTGTTACATAACCGATGCCTCATTTCAACAAATAAAGCAGAAATAGCCTTCTTCATTGCTGTATCTTGGTCAGTGACAACAACTTTTGATTGAGAACCAACAACTTCTAGAAAAACTCTCAACAACCATATATACGTATCAGCAGTTTCTGATGCCAATAATGCAGCACCAAATGTAACATTGCAGTGGTGATTGTCTATACCAGTGAACGGTACAAACACCATAGAGTATCTGCATATGAAAATGCCATTGAAAAATGAAATGAGAACAAAACGCCAATGCGTGTAAATAGTGAAAACGCCAAAAAAAATTGGAATTCTAAATATTACTTGTTGGAACGATACATGGCGTCAAATGAAATCACATCACCAAACATGTGGTATGTAACACCCGTCTAATTTTACTTGAATTTAATAATAGTTCATACCATTTTAGATAAAAGATGCCTAATTAACATAGATTTCATAAGTAAAGTTCATAAGTAGCAAAGACCTTAGTCAACTAACGACTAAGTTAAAACATCCAAAAGTTGTTTAACAATTTGTTTACAACCCATAAACATAGTCTATTAAAGGTTAAAACATTGCGGAAGCTTGTAAATAGTGTTCGGTTCTTCAAAAGCTAGCTCGATCATCTTCCGGTTAGTTTCCAACATCACCTAAGATCAAAACCACAACAAATGTTAGTTTTGATAAAGTTAGGATGGATATAAACAAGTTCCAAGAGTCAAAAAGTCAAAATTTATTTTTTTTCCGGATCAGGAGGCGCCGCGTGACGCCAAGGGCCTAGGCGTCACGCCTAGCCCTTGTTTTCACAGAATGTTGTTTGTGCTGATGCTGTACATACCCAGCTCCATGTTTGTTCAATTTCCAACTTAAAATGGCCATAACTTGTGATTCGTAAGTCCGTTTTTAGTCATTCTTTTTCCTATACGTCTGTAATTTTATTACCAACGTGCCTATTAAGATTGACATACCAAAAGTTTTACTTACGGACAGAAAGACTATATGTCGTTACGCATTTATTCAATCCATTTCTACTTGACACAATTTACTACCATTTAGCTAGTAAACTTATGATACTTTATACCCAACATCCCGGGCTTATCATCACTCGCATTTCTTTACCAATCTCATGGCTTAATGCTCTTGTGATTGCCAACTCCATTTTTTTTACTCTCTAAAACACTAAAACAACAATTTACACAATTAAATGACTCGTTTGGCTCATCTTATGGAATTCCCCAATATGATGACTACCAAACGATTCTTTATCACTCTTAGACTAGTAATTCAAGTAACGATCATGGTCGCTACAATCGACACCCTATTTATCCTAAAATGAGACTTCGCAAAATTTAACAACGATTCATTTAATGTAACGGGTCAAGTTACATACCTTCAAAGTAGGCCTTTCAAACGTGGTTCGCCACCCGCTTGTCCGCTTGACGCTCCTGCGTCCTTTCCTATAGAGTTCATTTATTACATGTTTAGAACTCTCTTTAAACCATATATCGCACAATACACCGAAACATCATAAATATGCGTTTAAACTTTGAATTTCAGTTTTAAGCCTTCTTTGAGGCATTTTCACAAACACTTTAAGGGCAGGTTTTTACATGATTAAATATCAAGTCTCTAGCTTATCAATTTGCCTTAATTTCACATCAATCAACCATTTTACATAATTGTTAGCTTCTAGAATTCAGAAGTCACTTCAAAATTGTCAAATTACACTAGAACCACACCCAATTTCCTAGTGTTTATCAAGTTCTACAAAACCCACTAATCACCTACAATGGTGTTCATGGATTTTACTAAAATTTCACAAGATTTTAACGTGTATTTGTCTAGGGTTTGTCCCTAGACTCTATATTGTTCCTATTTCATCATAAACAAACATGCAACCATAAATTTCAGATTTTCCCAATTTCATGAGAATTTCGAGTTGAGAGTTTTCATCAAATTTTACATACCTTGTAATCCTCTTGTGATGAGGATCAGTAATATATGCTCAATTTTTGTTTTTGATCAGATTTGGACCATTGATTTTGTGAATTATGTGATGAACTAGGGCTTGGTGATGTCTCCTGGTCGCCCCCCTGCGTCCCATGTACGACCAGACACACTTTTGTGTGTTTGGTCCTTAATATTTTTTTTTTATCTAATTAAGTTTCAGATTTTACAAGATAAGCCCCTCCACTTTTGAATAACTTAAAGTTTGGTTGTTTCTAACCCTATTATAAGTTATTTCTAGACTTGTAGCTATCTAGGTTAAAACTCCTAGTTAGTAAATTCTTGTTTATTTATACTTTATAATTCTAATATAAAGTTTTATATTTTCGGGGTGTTACAAGTCCACCCCCTTTAAAAAGGGTTTCGTCCCCGAAACCAAAGTACGTACCAAATAATGTAGGGTGGAGACGTCGCATCTCCTCTTCGGACTCCCACGTAGTGTCCGAACCTTTCCTATGCTCCCATTTGACCTTGACTTGCTTAATTACTTTGTTCCTCAAACTCTTCTTTTTACGATCTAAAATCGCAATTGGTTTTACTGCATAGTTGAGGCTGCTATCCACCTCGATATCATCGTAGTGGATACGAGCAGTTTCGTCCGCTAAACATTTTCGGAGATGTGACACGTGGAATGTGCTATGAATCCCACTCAACTCCTCGGGTAATTCGAGACGATATGCCACCTTACCAACCCGTTCGGTGATTCTGAATGGCCCAATAAATCTTGGGCTCAACTTTCCTCTTTTTCTGAACCGTATTATTCCTTTCCACGGCGATACTTTCAGCATTACTTTATCGCCCACTTGAAATTCAATCGGCCTCTTTCGTTTATCCGCGTACGACTTTTGTCGATCCTGAGCCGGTTTTAGGTGATTTCGGACCATGTCGATCTTCTCATTCGTAGTTCGGATTATATCAGTAGGTGCTAGTCCTCGTGGACCCACTTCTCCCCAACATACCGAGGTTCGACACTTTCTACCATATAACATTTCATACGGGGCCATCTTAATGCTAGCGTGATAGCTATTGTTATATGAAAATTCGACCAAGGGTAGATAGACATCCCAACTACCCCCGAAGTCGATAATGCAAGCCCGCAGCATATCTCCCAACGTTTGTATTGTTCTTTCACTCTGCCCATCCGTTTGTGGATGGTAAGCAGTGCTAATGAACAGTTTAGTTCCCATTTGTTTTTGAAATTCACGCCAAAATTTCGAAGTAAACCGAGTATCTCTGTCTGACACAATGGATATCGGTACCCCATGACGTGCTATGATTTCATTGGTGTACACCTCCGACATCTTCTCAGATGTATAAGTCTCTCGAATCGGAATGAAATGAGCACTTTTCGTCAATCTATCCACGACTACCCATATAGCATCAAACCCACGATTAGTTTTGGGCAATTTGGTCAACAAATCCATGGTGATTTGTTCCCATTTCCAAACTGGGATGTCCAATGGTTGCAACTTACCATATGGTTTCTGGTGCTCCGCTTTGACTTGCAAACAGGTCAAACACTTCTCCACATACTTCACAATATCTCTTTTCATCCCGGGCCACCAATAGTTTTGTTTTAAATCATTATACATCTTGGTCGCTCCCGTATGGATGGAATAACGGGACTTGTGAGCTTCATCTAGTAGAAGCTTTTTAACTCCACATGT
The DNA here is from genome assembly GCA_030545235.1 of Helianthus tuberosus. Classification (NCBI taxonomy): domain Eukaryota; kingdom Viridiplantae; phylum Streptophyta; class Magnoliopsida; order Asterales; family Asteraceae; genus Helianthus; species Helianthus tuberosus. The sequence goes on from CM060399.1 coordinate 115,330,905, forward strand.
GTTAGGAACCCAAATTCTATTGAAACGCGTTTTCAAACCGTGGCTTCCTACTTCGAGATCCTTAACTTGGCCAACAATCCTTTCCTTTCTCCAGTTTTCCGTCTTTACTGCTTCATCTTGTGCCTCTCGGATTCGTTCAAGTAAGCCCGAGGTCACAATGAGTTGCAATGATCGTACTCGTATCGGGACATAATCTGTCTTTCTGCTTAGGGCATCCGCCACCACGTTTGCCCTTCCGGGGTGATAGTGTATTTCACAGTCGAAATCTTTCACCGTTTCTAACCATCGCCTTTGTCGCATATTTAACTCCTTCTGATCAAAGAATTATTTCAAGCTCTTGTGATCGGTGAATATAGTGCACTTTACCCCATATAAGTAGTGCCTCCATATTTTTAATACAAATACCACCGTAGCCAACTCGAGATCGTGCGTGGGATATTTCTTCTCGTGTATCTTCAATTGCCTCGAGGCATAAGCTATAACTTTGCCCCGTTGCATCAAAACGCATCCGAGTCCCGATAATGAAGCATCCGAATAAACCACCAAGTCTTCGACCCCGTTCGGCAAAGTTAGTATCGGAGCTTGAGTTAACTTCTCTTTTAGCGTTTGAAACGCTCTTTCTTGGTCGACACCCCAAATGAACTTTTCTTCCTTCCGGGTTAGCTTTGTTAGCGGTGACGCAATCTTGGAGAAATCTTGAATGAATCTCCTATAGTATCCCGCAAGCCCCAAAAAGCTTCTAATTTCCGAAGGGTTCTTCGGGGGACTCCATTTCGACACGACGTCGATCTTTGACGGATCCACCAATACTTCGTCGGCACTTATGATGTGGCCAAGAAATTGTACCTCTCGTAACCAAAAGGCACATTTAGAGAATTTCGCATACAACCTTTCTCGTCTAAGTGTTTCTAACACCTCTTGTAAGTAGTGTGCATGTTCAGCTTCGCTTTTAGAATACACCAAAATATCATCGATAAACACGATGACTGACTTATCCAACATTGGTTTGCAAAGCCGGTTCATGAGGTCCATGAAATCCGCGGGTGCATTTGTCAGCCCAAATGACATCACGGGGAATTCGTAATGTCCGTATCTCGTGCGGAAAGCCGTCTTCGGCACATCTTCCTCCTTGACCTTTAGTTGGTGATACCCCGGTCTAAGGTCAATTTTTGAAAACCAATTTGCACCTTGTAATTGGTCGAATAAATCATCTATCCTCGGAAGCGGGTATCGGTTCTTTACCGTGAGTTTGTTTAACTCCCGGTAATCGATACACATGCGCATGCTTCCGTCTTTCTTTTTCACGAACAATACCGGTGCGCCCCATGGAGACACACTCGGCCTTATGAATCCTTTGTCAAGCAGGTCTTGAATCTGGGACATCAACTCTTGTAATTCCGACGGTGCGAGTCGGTACAGTGTTTTTGCTACGAGTTTTGCGCCCGGAATCAATTCGATCCCGAACTCTACTTCCCGTTCAGGTGGTATCCCTGGTAAATCCTCCGGAAACACATCTTCATAGTCTCATACTACCGGTACATCTTCAATCTTCCGTGATTCTTTCTCGGGCTCATTTGCGTATATCATGAATGCCTTGCATCCTCGCTTCATAAGCTTGTGAGCTTTCAACATTGAGCATACTATGGGGTTGCCTCCTTTTTCGCCATAGATAGTGACGTGTTTCCCGCTCGGAGATATTAGCTTTATCTCCTTACGAAAACACACGACCTTCGCATGGTGCTGAGATAGCCAATCCATCCCAACGACTACTTGAAATTCCCCCATTGACATCGGGATTAGATCTATCAAGTATTCCTCATCGTCTATGCTTAATTTGCAGCTTCGACAAACGTCACAAACTATAAAACTTTTGTTGTCCCCTATTTCTACTTCTAAGGGCACAGATAACTTTGTCAATACAAAAGAAGGATGTCAAATAAATCCATGCGAAATGAAGGATTTATTCGCACCCGTATCAAACAGTACACGTGCTGGAATTGAGTTAATTGTGAATATACCTGAGACCACATCGGGTTCTGTTTTCGCTTCAGCCGCGGTAAGTTGGAAGGACCTAGCCTTCGCTTTGGGAGCTTCTGCTGGAGACTCTTTTGTGTCTCTCTTTCCAATCAACTCGGGGCATTTAGACTTTTTGTGGCCGGGTTGATAGCATTTGTAACATACGGAAACTTTTCCGGGACATAGTGATGCAGTGTGCCCCGTCTTCCCACATACCGGACACGACTTATCTTTGAAGCGACACTCACCTTTGTACCCCTTTCCACATACTTTGCAACTTGGCGACCCGCCTTTAGCCTCCACTTTCTTCCCCGATTCAGCAGTTCTAGCTTTCTTTGTAGGGCTTGGATTCACATCCTGTGCCCTTCGCTCACCCCTTTCAACTTGTTTCTTTAACTCGATTTCCCGCTCCCGGGCGGTGTTGATGATTTCTGTGAGAGTTTCATATTTTGAGGGAGTCATAAACTCCCGGTATTCAGCACTCAGCATGTTGTAATAATAGTATATCTTCTGCTCTTCAGTGGTGACTAACTCATCACAAAATCTCAGCTTATCCATGAAGATGCCCGTGATCTTATCAATTGATTCTCCCTTTTGTCTTAACTGGATAAATTCCTCTTTGATCCTGTTGATAACTGCTTTGGGACTATGGTGTTTAAGGAACGACACCTTAAACTCATCCCAAGTCATGACCCTTGCCGCTTCGGCTCCCATTTCCTTCTTTTTATTGTCCCACCAATCCTTGGCTTGATTTCTCAATTGACCCGTTCCGTAAGCAACAAAGTCACCTACGTCGCAGAGGGTTCGTTCAAACACTCCTTCGACGTCACTTATCCATCTTTGGCAGATTATCGGGTCAACTTCCCCGTTATAGATTGGCGGTTTGCACACCATAAATTCTTTATATGAGCACCCTTTACGTTCTCCCGTTTTATCTTTCATAAGGTTGACACTATCCTCCAACCTTTTAACTCGCTCTTCAACAAGCGACAACACCGTGCTTTGAATTTTGTCTATAAACCCGGATAGACTACCTTCAATTGCCTTCCCTACTTCTTCGGCAATTATCTCTTTCATTTGTTCGGTGCTTGTTTGCACCGGATTATCATCGTTCCCATCAGACATCTTGAAACTGAAATGTTTACATTTAAACGTTAAACATTTCATTTATAACATTGCTTCTTTTGTTTCGGTTTAGCCAAGTTCCCGACTTGCTTTAACCGTTCACATTTGGTGCACTTTCCGGGTTTGAGTGTGTTAACACGCTCTTCCCATGCACATCATTTCATTTCTCATTTCTTACATAAGATATAATTTATTAACATAATAAGTTAATTCTTACCGGACGATTGATCAAGCTTGAACCGAACACTTTGTTGACAACCTTAAGCTCTGATTATCAACTTGTAACACCCGTCTAATTTTACTTGAATTTAATAATAGTTCATACCATTTTAGATACAAGATGCCTAATTAACATAGATTTCATAAGTAAAGTTCATAAGTAGCAAAGACCTTAGTCAACTAACGACTAAGTTAAAACATCCAAAAGTTGTTTAACAATTTGTTTACAACCCATAAACATAGTCTATTAAAGGTTAAAACATTGCGGAAGCTTGTAAATAGTGTTCGGTTCTTCAAAAGCTAGCTCGATCATCTTCCGGTTAGTTTCCAACATCACCTAAGATAAAAACCACAACAAATGTTAGTTTTGATAAAGTTAGGATGGATATAAACAAGTTCCAAGAGTCAAAAAGTCAAAAAAAAAAAAATTTCCGGATCAGGGGGCGCCGCGTGACGCCAAGGGCCTAGGTGTCACGCCTAGCCCTTGTTTTCACAGAATGTTGTTTGTGCTGATGCTGTACATACCCAGCTCCATGTTTGTTCAATTTCCAACTTAAAATGGCCATAACTTGTGATTCGTAAGTCCGTTTTTAGTGATTCTTTTTCCTATACGTCTGTAATTTCATTACCAACGTGCCTATTACGATTGACATACCAAAAGTTTTACTTACGGACAGAAAGACTATATGTCGTTACGCATTTATTCAACCCATTTCTACTTGACACAATTTACTACCATTTAGCTAGTAAACTTATGATACTTTATACCCAACATCCCGGGCTTATCATCACTCGCATTTCTTTACCAATCTCATGGCTTAATGCTCTTGTGATTGCCAACTCCATTTTTTTACTCTCTAAAACACTAAAACAACAATTTACATAATTAAATGACCCGTTTGGCTCATCTTATGGAATTCCCCAATATGATGACTACCAAACGATTCTTTATCACTCTTAGACTAGTAATTCAAGTAACGATCATGGTCGCTACAATCGACACCCTATTTATCCTAAAATGAGACTTCGCAAAATTTAACAACGATTCATTTAATGTAACGGGTCAAGTTACATACCTTCAAAGTAGGCCTTTCAAACGTGGTTCGCCACCCGCTTGTCCGCTTGACGCTCCTGCGTCCTTTCCTATAGAGTTCATTTATTACATGTTTAGAACTCTCTTTAAACCATATATCGCATAATACACCGAAACATCATAATTATGCGTTTAAACTTTGAATTTCAGTTTTAAGCCTTCTTTGAGGCATTTTCACAAACACTTTAAGGGCAGGTTTTTACATGATTAAATATCAAGTCTCTAGCTTATCACTTAGCCTTAATTTCACATCAATCAACCATTTTACATAATTGTTAGCTTCTAGAATTCAAAAGTCACTTCAAAATTGTCAAATTACACTAGAACCACACCCAATTTCCTAGTGTTTATCAAGTTCTACAAAACTCACTAATCACCTACAATGGTGTTCATGGATTTTACTAAAATTTCACATGATTTTAACTTGTATTTGTCTAGGGTTTGTCCCTAGACTCTATATTGTTCCTATTTCATCATAAGATAAACATGCAACCATAAATTTCAGATTTTCCCAATTTCATGAGAATTTCGAGTTGAGAGTTTTCATCAAATTTTACATACCTTGTAATCCTCTTGTGATGAGGATCAATAATCTATGCTCAATTTTTGTTTTTGATCAGATTTGGACCTTCGATTTTGTGAATTATGTGATAAACTAGGGCTTGGTGATGTCTCCTGGTCGCCCCCCTGCGTCCCATGTACGACCAGACACACTTTTGTGTGTTTGGTCCTTAATATTTTATTTATCTAATTAAGTTTCAGATTTTACAAGATAAGCCCCTCCACTTTTGAATAACTTAAAGTTTGGTTGTTTCTAACCTTATTATAAGTTATTTCTAGACTTGTAGCTAACTAGGTTAAAATTCCTAGTTAGTAAATTCTTGTTTATTTATACTTTATAATCCTAATATAAAGTTTTATATTTTCGGGGTGTTACATGGTAATTACGTTTGCATTGATCATCACACCAAAAAAGTCCCTTCAAACGATTCTCTTCGTCTGTCAAGTAATCGTATGAGAAATTAGGCTGGGACTGTTTTTTCTCATCCAAATGTCTCACAACCATCTCAGCGTCGTATTCCCCTATAAATAAGTTAAGTTGCCTCTTGTAGTTCTTAAAATCAACTTTACTTGCACCCTCGTCTTCAAAACCGCCAAAACAAGTCTTCATATCATTAAACACCTTAACCGGTCCCACATTCAACTTAGACATGCTATGTATAACATGCTTCTCGAGCTGAGTAAGGTGTCGTTCACATGGAAGAAAATGCTTATCAGGCTCTTGAACAAAAACATGGTTGTGCTCCTCAACAAACTTATAGACCTTCCATGATCCAACCTCAAGTATTACACATAAATGTGCTCCATAACCAGTCCTCTTTGAAAAGTTGGATCGCACAATCATTTCCATTTGATTCAGGTCCAACATATCAACCTTCTTGTCCTTATACACGCCAGATCTCGTACATATGTAATACTTAATATGTTTTTCACTTTTGGCATTTATCTTTTCAGTCCATTTCCTGATAGAAAATGTCACACCACATTCAGAGGTGGAAGCGCGAGGTGTGATCGTGATTGATTCTCATTGCATATGAATTTAGCAAACATTCTATATGATTAAAATAAACTCCATATGCCATTCATAGTTTCAAGTTTCAAAACATAAGTTAAGTAAAGTATTTACATCACTTCAAAAGATGACAAGTTTAAAAGGTTACAACATATTTCAAATTCTAAATGATCAAGGATTTATTCCTCATGTCGCCACGAAGAGGCGAGATATGATGATAAAGCCTACAAAAGTGGCATGGAGTGACGACACATGACTTCTTGAAGCAAAGAACCGCAAAGCATTCTACTAGTTTCCTGAAATACATGTAAGTTTGAAAAACGTCAACAAAGTTGGTGTGAATTCATGCAGCTTATATAAAAAGTATGAGTTTTATTTGCATGACACATGGTATATAACAATCCTCAAGAAAACCGATACCCTCAAATTTTTCCGACACCCTAATATATTTTGAAAATATCCCAACATGTCCCAAAATACACCCCATACGCGAAAACGGACCCCGAATACCCTAAATATTATTAAAAATAATTAAAAATATGATTTTTAGGTTTGTCACGGGCCGCGTAGACCTCTTAAGTGTCTTACGCGGGCCGCTAGAGATCAAAGTTGTGGCGCAGCCCGGTGATGACACGTGTCATCATCGTGGCGGGTCTAGTCGATGATCCGGACAAGCTAGGCTGCTGACCAGAGTTGACGCGGGCCGCGTAGGTGTAACACCCCGAAAACGGGTTTGGTAATTAAACCCCGTTAATACTAAAAGACGGGTAAAAGTAACCCGGTAAATATTAGGATTTAAATAAATAATCCTAATATTAAATACAAGTGAATAAAAAGCTTTTAAGGAAATAAAGTTTATAAGAGGCCCGAGTTAACAGGACTTAAAATAAACTTAATTATAAATTCCCCGAACCCACTAAGTTAACTAGGAACATTTAACCTAGTTAATTAGTGGGAATATTGTTAAAAATAATTAGGTTGTGACCTAATTAATAATGAACCAAATAATAGATGGGGGACCAAAGTTGTTAAGTTTGAAACTAATAATAATTAAAACAATAAAAAAATTAAAACCAATATGTCTGGTTCGATCAAACACAGAGGGGCGACACCAGGATTCCTCCTCAAACCCTAAACTCAACAAATCTCACAAAGTGAAGGCACAAATCGGTTCCAAAACAAAATCTGAGCGTAGATTGGTGATCTCATCTGAAAAGGGATCATAAGGTATGTAAATTTTGTTGAAAATTTCCATCTAAATTTCTGGATGAACTTAGAGAATTCGAATTAGATGGTTGCATGTTCGTTATATGATGAAATAGGGACATTGTAGTGTCTAGGAGTAAACCCTAGACAAGCATATGATGAAATTAGGTCTAAATCTTGTGAATTCATGATCACCATTGAAGGTGATAAGTGTGATGATGCTAAATTCGTGTAATGTGATGTTTTTAGGGTTTTTGATGGCTAAAAATAGTGCCATAATGTCATAAACTTGTTTTGATTGAAAGCTGAATTCAAACAGCTTTTGATCAGAATTTACAGCCGACTTGTATTGGCTGTAACAGGGACAAAACATGACAAAAACGTGTGTTTCTTGAGTCTAAAATGTAATTCCAGGAAATATCTTTAAAACCCCACTGGAATCGCATTTTTTCGACGAAAATTGAGCGTTTTATGAATTTTTCCGTATCAAAGGTTCAAGCTGCGTTTTCTGGCAAAATTTGCAGCCCATTACGAATGTCATAACTCAATTTAGGAATTGAGTTATGATCTCAAATTCTTGTTGTAGAAAGTTTTAAGTGATTAAAAGAATCGCCAAGTGGAATTTCGTCAATCGGATAAACGAGGAATTTTTAATGAATTTTTCCGTAAGCTGCAGTCAGAAGTGACGAATCTGATTGCAGATTATTAAAGAATTTTTGGTAAAGAGTTAGATCTTGAAATTTTAACATAAGGTCTAACCCTCCGAGAGGTACGCCACATAAAAAATCATAATTTTTGAAGACTTGTAAATAGGTTAAACAGGTCACCAAAAACAGCCTATTTTCAGTGATACGAAACTTGATTGTTGATGTTATAAATTATGCCCACAATGTTCATATGTTGAAATTATGAATCAAACGCGTAATTTCCTAGTTCGACTAATTACGTGTGATGTGGGGTAATACAAATTTTAATTATGAAGTCGATTTAGCTTATATGCACATATCATATAATTAAGGGTAGTTAACTTTTGAAAAGTTAAACTAACCATGGACGGAGTCGAATAGTAGTTTTGACATAGAAAATATGTAAGGTGGAATAGTCGTGGTTATAATGACTAATCTAACCACCTTGTGAATTATGATGATAGTTTGACTCTTGACAAGCTAGATGGAGGCTTGGGAATGAAGCGGGTCAAACGGAGCAAGTACGAAAAGGAAAGCGTAATTTGGATGCGAGGTAAGTAAAAACTTACACCCTTTTTAGTATACATCAGTTGTGTGTATTGAAAATGAATAAGGAAAAGTTAGTAATAGAGTTATAATGTTCCGACGCAATTAATATGAGTAGGAACTAGTGCAATGGTGAGAAATCATAAACAATGGCAAAAAGGGTAAATTGGTAAATTAGTCATGTGACGATGAACTAATAAGAAATTTTGAAACACAACGTTATGGTGTAAACCGGAATGGGTAAAAGGGCGAGATGGTAACTAGATATCATCTCATAATGGAAAATGGTCGTTCGGACTAAACGGGTCAAATGATATTGGCAAGATCATTTGACAATATTAATTGATGATCGCTTATTGAGTTTTGTGATTACAGGAAATATCATACGGTTTGTGTTGGTATTAATTAGAAATTAATAGTGAAAGATATTTAAACGGGTCAGTCCTATGACTCGAGCCAGGTACGCATATTTAGAATTATTGTTAAAAGCGATATTCTTGGTCAAATATTAGCGAAAGTCCTTCGTCGTAAAATGAAGGACTAAAACTGACCAAAAAGCCCTTGATGGGAAAACCGGGCAAACGACCCTTAGAGGTTGTTTAGGAATTAGTATTAAGATTACGAAATAAAAGTAGATACTTTAATGTAGTAAAATGATGGGTGAAAGGAGAGTGAAATTTAAAGTAAATGGTAAATCCCTCTAACGGGTCAAAATGAAGTTTTACGCATAACTCAACCTGTGAAAGCCAAATAGAAGCCAGCTGGACAGCACTGAAGACTTGGAAAAGTGGCAATAAAGTTACCTAAAAAGTAATAGATGTTTTTCTTAAATAAAATAGGACTTATTCCTATGAAAATGTGTGTATTGCAAACTTGGGTTTTATCCCATGTGTTTAATATTATGAAAATGTGGTATTTTACTCAGATAAAATATTTCCTAACTACGGTCCTGATGAAAAATTCCGCTGCCAAATTAGACAATACGCGATACCACCGAAACTGGCTCGCGGCCGCCCGTTCCCGGGGATTAGGGATCGAGGGTTGCGACAGAAGGTGGTATCAGAGCTAAGCCACTGATTCAGCCACAGAAGCGTTCTGCGGACATCAAAATTCAATCTGTTAGGAAATAAATTACGGGAATACATGCATAAATGTATTTTATTGCTATGTGTTATTTGACTATTTGTTAGTTTACAGTATGAGCGACCAAGGACCATCTGACGCATACCGTCAATTGTCTGGTTCGCCTAGAAGCGAAGGCACCTCCTCTTCTCAGCCTGCCCTTTCAGGGTACTCTGCTGATATGGAAGAAGGAATATTTGTGTTTAAGGCTCAGTCAGAAGAGCCATTTCTTCAGAAAAAGAGGGGATGGTTCAGTAGGGGAGCACACGAGCGTAGAAAACATATGAAAAAGTTACAAGACCAGAGAGCACTAGAAGCAGTCAAGAGAGAAACAAATGCCTATGCCCAGGACATGATCAATAGGGGAATAGCTAACATCCACATTTTAGCAACCACTACAGCTGACCCTAATCTGGAACAAATGATAGCACCCCAACCACAGCCACCAATTCCTGACCAACCAACGGAAATAGAAAACCCTGAAAATCAAGTAGAAATGCATGATTTTAATCCGGAGGAAATACCTAGGGTACCTGCACCAAACCCCTTAGACCTAAATTACGACCCCTGGTGGGATGACGTTAGGGACTATGTGCAACGCTACCCGATACATGAAGACACACCCATGCAGAACCTAGGAGCCTACCCAGGTTTGGATCCTTTAGATCCCTATTACCATGATGTATTCATTAGGGAAATTTTAGAAAATCCTTACCAATATCAGGCCCCTACCTCCATATCAAGAACCCGCACCCCAGATTCCAAACCCAGTCCTAGAACCTGCACCCCCAATGAGTGCAGGAAACGTACAAGAACTTAGGACTTTTGGTGAGGAAATTTTAGAGAGTAGTGAACGAATGAGACAGGTAGGAGAGCGAATCGTCTGGAAGCATGACGAGCACAATATGGATTTTTGGATGAATCCATATCCATGAATGTGATGGTGGAGATGGTAGTAATAATAATATAATATGTGTGTATGTGTATGGAAAAAAAAACTACGGATGCCTATTACTAGTAGTGTAACTTTAAATTTCAGTCGGTATTGTAATTTTAATTTCAGTACTGGTGTGTAATAGATGCATAGTAAATGAAAATAGAGTAAGTCGCAATAATGATCGACGCTTTTGACCAAAATGCGTGTCATGTGATTAGCTATATTAAATATTATTTTGTGATATTAATTCATGGTAAATGTTTAAAATTCAGATGGCCGACGAAGGAAATCAAGGAAATCTGAATAATGATAACCAGAGTAACATTAACCTGGTTAATGAGAATCCGAACATCAATAACAATGGAAATCAAGTGGATAATAGTGCTATCCAACACATAGTGGCTCAAGGAATTATAGATGCAATGCCATTTATTCTTCAAACTGTTAAGGATGCTGATAATAAAAGTAAATATAGCAGTAAGCGACCAACTGAACCAGAAAACAGTGTAAACAATGGACCTGTACTTCAAGTGCCCATTCCCAAAAGAAGAAGAACCATGCCTTATGGTTGTTCTTATAAAGAATTCTGGTCCTGCAAACCAATAGAATTCTCGGGTAATGAAGGACCCATTGCAGCTCTACGCTGGATAGAAAAGACTGAGGCTGTTTTAAAAATAAGCAAGTGTGCTGAAGAAGATAAGATAATGTTTACTTCTAACCTGTTTAAGAACTCAGCCTTAGAATGGTGGAATATTATTCTTCAGTCTAGAGGAAGTGATAGGATTTATAACATGGAATGGGAGGAATTTAAGAATATGGTAGAAAGGAAATTCTGCCCTCCCAATGAAAAGGAACAGGTAGCAAATAAGTTTCTGAACTTAAGAATGATCGGGGTAGATAGTAAGGGTTATACTACCACATTCTTTGAATATGCTAGAATAGTACCAACCCTTGCATTACCTGAACCGGTATTAAACTCCCGTTACATCTAGGGATTAATTGGAGAGATTAGACATGTAGTCAAGGCAGCTAGACCCTAAACCATAGAAGAAGCTGTAGAATTAGCAAACACCTTGACAGATGAGCTAATCCGTACTAGAGAAGAAGACCAGAGGAGAAACCTAACCCAAAGGCTTACTCAAGAATTCCGTTCTGGGAAATTCAATCGTAGGAATATAGGTTCTACCTCTGCACCATACTGTAAGGCCTGCAAGAAGAAGCATTCGGGAAAATGCTTCGCTCACTGCAATTTCTGCAAGGCACCCGGACACAAGGAAGAAGATTGCAGAAGAAAATCCAGTAATGGACTGTGCTTCAACTGTGGAGAAAAAGGTCATATCAAGCCGAACTGTCCGAAATTGGTTCCAGCTACAAACAACAAGAACACTAAAAATGCTAGAGCATTTGTTCTAACAGCAGATGAAGCCAGAATGATTCTAGATGTGATAGCCAGTACGTTTTTAGTTAATGATATCTTTGCTAAAGTATTATTTGACTCTGGTGCGTACCAAAGTTTCATTAATACTTCGTTTTACAAACTTCTTAATCAATCATTAACTAAACTAACACAAGAATGTCTAGTCGAGACAGCAAATGGAGAAACGGTTAGGATTTCTGAAATCTTGCAGGGAGCAAGAATAGAATTTTTAAACCAAAAGTTTATTGCAAACCTTTACCCAATGAATCTGACAGGATTTGATATTGTATTAGGAATGGATTGGTTAATAGCCAATAAAGCTAATATTTTATGTGATCAAAAGTCAATTCAAGTAAATTCACCAAAGAGTGAAAAGATCACGATTAAAGGAGATAAACCCTCTAGATCCACGAAATTCATATCTGTGATGAAAACTGCAAGCTATATAAGAAAAGGGTCTATAGTATATTTGATTTCTATAATCACTAACACTAAAGGAAAGGAATTAAAAGACATTCCAGTAACGTCTCAGTTTTCATATGTATTTCCAGAAGAATTACCAGTACTACCGCCGGACAGATAAGTTGAATTCAGAATTCATCTACTGCCAGGAACAACACTAATTGTCAAAGCACCTTACCGTTTGGCACCCGCAAAAATGCAAGAACTGAGGAAACAATTAGACGAATTTCTGGAGAAAGAATTTATACAGCCAAGTTCATCGCCGTGGGGAGCGCCAATTTTATTCGTTAAAAAGAAGGACGGATCAATGCGTATGTGCATTGACTACCGTGAATTGAACAAGGTCAGAATTAAGAATCGGTACCCATTACCAAGAATCGATGATCTGTTCGATCAACTGCAAGGAGCTCGATTTTTCTCAAAAATCGATTTAAGGTCAGGATATCATCAATTAAAGGAACAGGAAGAGGACATTCCTAAAACAGCATTTAGAACAAGGTATGGTCATTATGAATTTACTGTCATGCCATTTGGTTTAACCAATGCCCCAGCCGCATTTATGGACATGATGAACCGAATATGTAAACCATATTTGGATAAATTCATAATTGTCTTTATAGATGATATTCTAATTTACTCTAAAAGTAAAGAGGAACATGCAAAGCATTTGCACGCACTTCTAAGTCTATTAAGAAAAGAAAAGCTTTAAGCTAAATTTTCAAAGTGCGAGTTTTGGTTAGAACATGTACAGTTTCTTGGACACTTAGTTAATCATGAAGGAATTCATGTGGATCCAACAAAGATCGAGGCGATTACCAAATGGAAAACCCCTGAATCACCAACTGAAGTTAGAAGTTTCTTAGGATTAGCCGGTTATTATAGAAGTTTTATTCAAGATTATTCTAGAATAGCCATTCCTTTAACTAAGTTAACCTATAAATCCATTAAGTTTGAATGGGACCAAAACGGTAAGAAGCTTTTAGATTTCTTAAGCAAAGATTAACTAATACACCCATATTAGCGTTACCAGAAGGAACTGAAGACTTAATAGTCTATTGTGACGCTTCCAAACTAGGTTATGGATGTGTATTAATGCAACGCCAAAAGGTTATAGCTTATGCATCTAGACAACTTAAGAATCATGAAGAGAATTATTCAACCCATGATCTAGAGTTAGGAGCTATAATTTTTGCCCTTAAGATTTGGAGACATTATCTTTATGGTAATAAGTTTACCATATTCACAGATCATAAGAGTTTAAGGTATGTTTTCGGGAAAAAGGAGTTGAATATGAGAGAAAGACGTTGGATGGAAATGATTAGTGATTATGATTGTGATATCCAGTATCATGAAGGAAAAGCAAATGTAGTGGCAGATGCTTTAATCCGAAAGTATCACGAAAAGCCAAAAAGGGCACGCTCTCTTAAATTAAATCTGCAAGTAGATTTAAATGATAAGATAAGAGAAGCACAAGAATCAGTAATCAAGGATGATATTGGAAAATTAAAAGGTATGCTAAAGGAATTAAAACAAGGAACAGATGGAATTTGGAGATTCCATAAGAAGAGAATATGGATACCTAAATTAGGAAACCTACGTCATCGTATATTAGAAGAAGCCCATAAGTCTAAGTATACGATGCATCCAGGAAATGATAAGATGTACCAGGATTTAAGAAAGAATTTCTGGTGGATAGGAATGAAAAAGGACATAGCAGCCTATGTTTCTAAATGTTTAACCTGTTCTCAAGTTAAAGCTAAACACCAGTTAGAAATGCCAGTGTGGAAATGGGAATTAATAACAATGGATTTTGTTACCAAATTACCCAAAACAAGAAAATGTAATGATACAATCTGAGTGATTGTAGATAGGCTAACCAAGTCAGCTCATTTTCTACCAATGAAATAAACTTTCAGTATGGAACAGTTAGCTAAATTGTATGTAAATGAAATCGTTTCATTACATGGAATTCCTTTATCAATTGTTTCTGATAGGGATAGCCGCTTTACCTCTCATTTTTGGTCAAGTTTCTAAAAAGCAATGGGAACCAAGTTAAATCTAAGCACAGCTTATCATCCTCAAACGGAAGGACAAAGCGAAAGAACGATTCAAACAATGTAAGACATGCTTAGAGCTTGTGTAATTGACTTCGGAGGTAATTGGGACGATCACTTACCTTTAATAGAATTTTCTTATAATAATAGTTATCACCCAAGTATTAATGTTGCACCATTCGAAGCACTTTATGGACGAAAGTGCCGAACCCCAGTCTGTTGGGCAGAAATTGGGGAAAAGCAACTATCTTGACCTGAGATAGTGCAAGAGACAACTGACAAGATCATTCAAGTCAAGGAACGACTGAAAGCAGCACTTGATCGACAAAAGAGCTATGCTGATAACCGACGCAAACCATTGGAATTTCAAGTAGGAGATAAAGTATTATTAAAAGTCTCTCCTTGGAAAGGAGTGGTAAGATTCATCAAAAGAGGAAAGCTAAGTCCCATGTATGTTGGACCTTTTGAGATTATTAGAAGAATAGGACCTGTAGCCTATCAGCTACAACTGCCAGAGGAAATGGCAGGAATACATGATGTATTTCATGTATCAAATCTCAAGAAATGCTTAGCTGATGAATCACTAATGGTACCTCTTAAGGATATAGAGGTAAATGAACAACTCAAATTTGTAGAAAGGCCTCTATAAATTGAAGACAGGAAAGTCAAAAATCTCAAGCACAAGAGATTAGTTATGGTCAAAGTGAAGTGGGACTCTAAAAGAGGACCAGAGTATACATGGGAGCTTGAATCAGAAATGCAAAGGAAATATCCACACTTGTTCCAGTAGATCTCGAGGACAAGCTCTAAAACAAGGTGGGGAGGATATAACAATCCTCAAGAAAACCAATACCCTCGAATTTTTCCGACACCCTAATATATTTTAAAAATATCCCAATATGTCCCAAAATACACCCCATACGCGAAAACGGACCCCGAATACCCTAAATATTATTAAATATAATTAAAAATCTGATTTTTGGGTTTGTCGCGGGCCGCGTAGACCTCTTAAGGGTCTTACGCGGGCCACTAGAGATCAAAGTTGTGGCGCAGCCCGGTGATGACACGTGTCATCATCTTGGCGGGTCTAGTCGATGATCCGGACAAGCTAGGCCACTGACCAGAGTTGACGCGGGCCGCGTAGGCCCTTGTCTTCTCTTAATCGGGCTGCATAAAAGTTGAGATGAGGGACTATAAGTAGCAGGCATCGGATTTCAGCACAACTCGTTCATTTCTTTCTTTCTAAACTTAATTCTCTCATAGTAGGCATTATACTCGGGTCTAATACCCCTCTAAATAGCGAAGTTCTGCTCCGTTGTAAGTATCATAACCCCTTGATACGTATTAGATACTATGCCCGATTGATCTAGGGTTCCGTAACGGCTGTCGTGGTTCTGCCCGATGTAGTCGTTGGAATACCGTCCGGGGAGGGTATTGCTAATGTTAAAATGGGTTATTATACTAACACGTGTGCTTTTGTGTAAATTATAGATAATTCTCAGAAAACCCTAAAGGATAATCTAAGACAGCAATGTGAGTTTATCCGCTTTTGTTAACCTTTTTGTGAATTGTTTTGACAAAACCTCACTTAATTAATTATATATTAAGCAGTTATTGAGTATTTGTAAGAATACAATTATCATGAGTATGTTGGGGTTTTGTATACAAAGTTTGTTACAACATGGTCAAGGAGTAACATGTCCACAAGTCGGGTCTGACAGTACCATGGATGTTAATTGATATAACTTGGAGACAAATATAAATGTGAGATCGCCCTCAATACTGTACAATGGTTTTTATTTAAACTTGATTAAACTGGGATTCACTCACCAGTATTTCCCACTGACAAATGTTTTTAAAACACGTTTCAGGTAACAAACTGTGAAAGCCAAATAGAAGCCAGCTGGACAGCACCGAAGGCTTGGAAAAGTGGCAATAAAGTTACCTAAAAAGAAATAGATGTTTTCTTAAATAAAATAGGACTTATTCCTATGAAAATGTGTGTATTGCAAACTTGGGTTTTATCCCATGTGTTTAATATTATGAAAATGTGGTATTTTACTCTGATCAAATATTTCCTAACTACGGTCCTGATGAAAAATTCCGCTGCCAAATTAGACAATACGCGATACCACCGAAACTGGTTCGCGGCCGCCCGTTCCCGGGGATTAGGGATCGGGGGTTGCGACATGGTATGTAATTATAAAAATGCAGTTGTAAAATGTATGTTGTACGTGTAAATTGTAAATCGTAAATGTAAGGAAATCGAGATCACTAATGTTTCGCGAGGACATTAACATGTGTGACGACATAGGAAGCATCCAAACCTAGGTGATTTTATACGTCGATTACCCTTCGACTGTGACCCCAAAGCACTCTACCGTATGGGTCAATGTGCACCAAGAGTGATGCTGCCAAAACCCGCTAGATCTAACCCTTTGTTCCTTGGTCTAAACTTAGATTAATGGTGCTTACGTATACCCTATTCGCACATGATCTATTGTATCATTCCTTAATTTTTAACATACCATTGCACATGTGAGTTCGTGTTAGGATCGATTCCGTAACTCCCTTGACTGCGTATATCTCGTATCTTGTGCGGAATCCAAGTACGAGAGTAAATCGAACACAAACAAACTAATTAAAGTTGATTTCTATTACTGATTGATAATTACAGAACCGTGAAATCAAACGAGCAAAGTTTCGTTAATCTAAAGCTCAAAGTTACAAAAGAATAAGACATGATGCGTGTGAAGTGTTACTTATATTAGGTGTATATTTTAAGCCCTTTTTAACACTTATTTTAGCCAAGTTTTAAATTTATAAAACACGATATTTCACTAACACTAAACACACATATGGGCAAGTGCACCCATCGTTGAGTGTAGTATAGCGTTGGTAAGATACCGAGGTCGTCCAAGGACACAAGAGCTTTTAGTACCGGTTTATCCTCAACGTCTAATCAAAATAAAAAGTTTAGAAAAATGTTTTAAGCTAAGAAAAATAAAATCTAACTAAAATGCTGAAAATAAAATAAAAAATAAAAACAGATAGACAAGATGAATCACTTGGTTCCGACTCGTATCTAGTATAACCTTTGATTATTTCCGCACTTTTTCACATAATTAAGAGATTATCTTAGTTATTGTAGTAGGCCCCTCTTTTGAAGGTGACGTTACCCTCACCCCAGTAGTTTGAGTCAGCAAGGATACAATCCTAAAAGGGTGGATTATTGGAAGATAATGAATTAAGTTATTAATGCAGTATTGTGGTAGGCCCCGCTTTTGGCGGTGACGTTACCCTCGGCTAAGTAGTCTGAGTCAGCAGGGATACAGTCCTAAATAGTCGGGTTATAGTATTAATAGTAGTTAACTTATGAGGGGATCAAAGAGTTTGGACCCCCGCCATCCAATACCGTGAAGTATTGAAGGAGGTCCTACTAAATTTGACCCAGGTCCATTGCAGGACCTCTAAACGCTGAACAATGGCAAGACCTTTACCAAACCGTTCCCTTAACCCCCGACCAGGTAGCCAACATACCTCCATATAGACCGTGGAGATATGAATGGTGAAAATCCTTTATTTTATATAGACAGTAAAATAATGCCAAGACACCACGGACAAACGATAAGGAAATATCACCTTCAACATAAGTAACTAGTTATTAAAGTCATTAATACAAAACCAAATAAAAAGTGCAAAAGATTAGAAATAAAAACTATTATACTAGACACTTTGTCTTCACCAAGTGATGTAAGAGACTTAGGCAAACATGGCCTTGATTGTCAAGAACTCTTACGATCAATCTTGGATCCCGAGACGACTCACACACTCTACGATGGACAATGGATGATGGTGGTGGATGATGGTGTTGTGATGGTGGTGGGTGGTGGATGAAGTGTGAGAGAGGTGGTGTGCCAAGGGATGAGATGAAATGAATCCAAGCACTCCTATTTATAGGCTGAACAGAGAGCTGGACACGGCCCCGTGTCCGCTGGACACGGCCCCGTGTCTGTCTGACATTCTCTCTCCTCATTAATTGTAATTCGCAATTACAATAAATGCGCCTGCTGTACTTTCGACACGCCCCCGTGTCCGCTGAGCACGGCCCCGTGGTGGGCAATAGAAGCTTCTATAGATTTGTCTTTTCTGCTGCTTCTTGGGCACGCCCCCGTGCTGGCTGAGCACGGGGCGTGTTCAGTCATCTGACTTCTCTAATTTGCTTTGGAAGGTGCCGTTGAGGGGTCGGGCAGTCCACTAATGTTCCTTTCCTTGTATTTATGTTGGATTTAGCTGTCTTTTTGCTTCTTTTGTGTTTTTGAGCTCATTTAATCCTGAAAATACAAAAGGAAGACAAAAACACTCTTTTTCCAATATTAGTACTTAAAAAGGGTTAGTTTTATGCCTTGTTTGATGTAATTTATATGTTGCATTTTGCACACATCAAATACCCCCACACTTGAAATTTTGCTTGTCCTCAAGCAAAACTCTTTTAATATGTGGCTTACACTCCCAAATGGAATAGGTAGAAGAGAAGGTTTTGGGCTTGTCGTAGAGTGTCGGGATGTCCAAGATCTTTTTGGGTTTTATTTTTATTTATTTACAATCCTATTCGTAATGATTTATTTAGAACGTTTCATAGGAGAAATTACTTATTTGGGCATAACATGCCTTTTTAAAATTCCACTTATATACAAGTTCACATACCTCACGGGAGAAATCACTCACACTCGGCCGAAGGTGTATTTTTAGTGAATCACTCGAGAGCGGCATGGGACTTATTCCTACCATAGGCTTGCCAAGCAATCAATCCTCCTCCTTTTTAACTTTTATACCGTTGTAAATATCAAGAGGACTTTGTGGGTTAAGGGTTAGGCTTGGGTTAAAGGTAGGTGGTTGGGAAAGTGGTTAGTGGTTAGTAGAAAAAGGGCGAAAAGGCGTAACAAGTGTCGGTTTTCGTAGGACTTTCTATTTTTGTAACTTTTTATTTTAATGAAGCTTTCATTCAAACAAAGTTATTTTTGATGACTTTGTTTGTTTTATTTTCTTTTTGCTTCATCAATAACACACATTTTTTTTTTCATACGAAAAACCGAACTTGTTACTAAAACAAAGGGTTAAAAAAAAAAAAAAAAAAGGTTTTGGTGGCTAAAAGGGTTTTTGGTTTGGGTGATGAAATGAAAAGGTTTAGGCTCAAAGGGGTTAACTAGGGGGATTTTTTTGGGTAGGTGGTAAAAGAAAAAGAAAAATAATGGTGTAGAAATAAAAAGGGGTAGTCCTAATGCCTCCATCATTTACTTACTCGGGTTTAAGTTGATAAGGACCGGGAATGTATCGTCATGGCAAGTTCTAGAGTCGTAAGAACCAAGCGGCTATTCACACAAGAAATGAAAAGTGAGCATTTAGTCTAAAGATGTAAATTTGTATGCTCAGTAAAGGCTCAAAACTCACTTTTGTGGGAATGGGTTTTTATGTGATCAAGTATATATAATCAAATTTTAACTAAGTTTGCCATGCCTTTTCATAATTTTCTTATGTTGGTTCTTTTTATCACTACGCTATCGGTTGTAAATTCTTAAAAATATAACCTTTTTGAGAACTTGAATTTCCCGAGTTAAACCTAGACAAGTAAAAAAAATGAAATTTTTTTGAAAAAAATTTGGGGTGATTAGCGGTTCCAATAGAGTTTTGTGTAAGGCTTGTATTTAGGACTTGCAAAATTCAAGGTTTTAGCATCCCCCCCACACTTAAATTACACATTGTCCTCAATGTGTCCCAAAAATAAATTTTTAGGTTGATTAGATGTGTAAAATAGTGTTTAAAAAGAAAAAATTTGTGTTACTGGGCACTGAACACGGCCCCGTGTTATCCGGGCACGGCCCCGTGTTCAAGTGCCAGTAACAAAATTAAAATAAGAGAGACAGAAGTCTGGACACGGGGGCGTGTTGGGTGAACACGGCCCGTGTCCAGGTACCTGAACTGGGCGTTTTTCTGCAGGTGGTTCGGCACGGGGCCGTGTTGGTTGGGCACGGCCCGTGTTGAACCTTCTGAATTGGAGAGAATTGTCGGGTTGCCTTGTTCTTGTGCATGGGTTCATTTTTCTCGTTCCCCTTTTCATCCTTTACCACCATGAGTGTGTTTTATTCCTTACAAACCATCCAAACCTTAAAACCATCATTTCATTTCATCATAGAGAGAACTTACATAATCTTAAATTTAAACTAGATAATAAAAGCTTAACTAAATAGGTCAGGAGGTACACGAGGTTATCATAGAGAGTTCTACTATTCTAAGAAAATTTCGAGAATAGTTTCCCGATATAGTAGGACTTTTAGCCGAAGGATTTGTTGTTTAAAGCCATTCTTCGATCTCCCTAGGAAGAAAGAATGCGGCTTCATTTTCTTCCGCAACTGGTGGCTGAGGAGGAACATTCACCGGGACTCCTTGCACCACTCTTCGCGGAAGCTCTTGGTGCATGGCGTACCATTCGGCTGGAATGACAACTTCGGGTACCATGTTCCACGCTCTTTGGGTTATTATAGGTACCAAAGGCGGGGAAGCGAGAAGGTTCAACCTCTGGTGCAAGAGGTTTACTTCATGGAGACAGCCCTCCAGCCCTACTGCAAGATGGTTGATACGGTCGACCAATGCTTCTTCCACTCCCGTCATTTCATCAATAGCCTCCCTTAGAGCGTAAACATAGTTTACAAGAGAGTCTTCTGCCGTTGAAGATCTCCTCCCTTGTCGGTTATTTCTTGAAGATGATCCGCTTGTTCTGCTTGCCATTTTCTGTGAAGGAAACCGAAGAAAGCTAAATTTTTACAAAACAGAGCCCCTGGACACGGCCCCGTGCTCGTTGAGCACGGCCCCGTGTCCATTTGTCTGCAGGATTTTTGGCTAAAGAATCTTGGGGTTTTAAATTATTCTCATGATTTTTATCTGGGTTTTAAGCTCAGATAATTTAAAACAAAGTTATACAACTAACTTTAAACCAGAATCTTTAGCAAATAATCTTACAAACTTCACATAGAGGGTTGGAATCAATGGATTTCCAAGCTTCCATGGAGGAAATTTTGAAAAATTTTTGAAAGAGGAGGAAATAAGTAAAAGTGGAAGGGACAAGAGGGTCCTTTGGAACCTTCTTTTAGCACTTACCTAGGATGGTATGAGTGAAAATCCCAGGGATCTCTGTCAATTGAAGTGGTCAAAATGAGCAGGAATCAGGCTGCATTTAAAGAAAACGACAGCGCACTGGGCACGGCCCCGTGTTGACTGGACACGGCTCCGTGTTCAGAGAAAATCCTGACACATTTTGTCCGTATTCTGACCAAATCAGCAGAGAATCTTTTTAGTGAGCACGGGGGCGTGTTGACCTGGACACGGCCCCGTGTCTGGAGGCTGTTTTATGGAGTTTTGCTACTTCAAGGATCTCGTTGAAATCGGGTGGTTCTTTACTGGTTGGAACAACCCCAAAGTGCCTAAGATACCTTAATTGTCCTAGACTAAGGCGAGAATGCAAGAGGTTGTCGGTGAGGGTAATTCCTATTTTCATTCTAGGTGGACAAGTCCAACCCTTTTCCGGGCTCTTGTTAAAGAAGGTGTATGCCGAATCGCTCAGGTCTATGTATGCACCGAACGAAGTCGATGGAGAGTCCTTCACGGCACAATCGACACAGGGACGACTATCGTCCAAGTCTTTGCTAGGTACGAAGGTATTTTCGGGAGCAACGAGGTTGTTGGAATGCGGTTCCAACATTTCTTCATAGTTATCGTCTTGGGTTGGATCAATAAAATCCTTCCTAAGCTCTTCTAACCATTTCTGAATTAGATTTTCTAGTTGGAATAACTCATCAAGGAGCATTTCCCCTAGAATATCTGGCTGGGCGCATTCGAGGGAGAAATAGTGCTTATTTTTACTTTCGCC
The DNA here is from genome assembly GCA_030545235.1 of Helianthus tuberosus. NCBI lineage: Eukaryota > Viridiplantae > Streptophyta > Magnoliopsida > Asterales > Asteraceae > Helianthus > Helianthus tuberosus. The sequence goes on from CM060399.1 coordinate 115,353,285, forward strand.
CCTCTTAAGGTTGTAAGAAGTCGGTGGGTCTATGTAGTAGGGCCTATAATTTAGAAAGTAACATTCTACTTCTTTATGTTCGCCACCACATAATTGACACCACGTACCATAAGAGTGCCGAAAGTAAAAACAATTACTATCACTCATGTTTATGTCAGAAATTACCAACCGCCGGGATCTAACGGTTCTGTTTTCAGTAACTGAAACTTGGGCACGGGGGCGTGTTGAGTGGGCACGGCCCCGTGTTCAGCTTACTGTCTGACGTAAAACAGGATTGCCAGTTCCAATGATTGAGCACGGGGGCGTGTTCAGCGGGCACGGCCCGTGCTGAGCTCTGCAGAAGCTGAAAAACTAAGAAAATCCTAAGTGCACCCATCGGCGCCAAAAACTTGATGCGTGTGAAGTGTTACTTATATTAGGTGTATATTTTAAGCCCTTTTTAACACTTATTTTAGCCAAGTTTTAAATTTATAAAACACGATATTTCACTAACACTAAACACACATATGGGCAAGTGCACCCATCGTTGAGTGTAGTATAGCGTTGGTAAGATACCGAGGTCGTCCAAGGACACAAGAGCTTTTAGTACCGGTTTATCCTCAACGTCTAATCAAAATAAAAAGTTTAGAAAAATGTTTTAAGCTAAGAAAAATAAAATCTAACTAAAATGCTGAAAATAAAATAAAAAATAAAAACAGATAGACAAGATGAATCACTTGGTTCCGACTCGTATCTAGTATAACCTTTGATTATTTCCGCACTTTTGCACATAATTAAGAGATTATCTTAGTTATTGTAGTAGGCCCCTCTTTTGAAGGTGACGTTACCCTCACCCCAGTAGTTTGAGTCAGCAAGGATACAATCCTAAAAGGGTGGATTATTGGAAGATAATGAATTAAGTTATTAATGCAGTATTGTGGTAGGCCCCGTTTTTGGCGGTGACGTTACCCTCGGCTAAGTAGTCTGAGTCAGCAGGGATACAGTCCTAAATAGCCGGGTTATAGTATTAATAGTAGTTAACTTATGAGGGGATTAAAGAGTTTGGACCCCCGCCATCCAATACCGTGAAGTATTGAAGGAGGTCCTACTAAATTTGACCCAGGTCCATTGCAGGACCTCTAAACGCTGAACAATGGCAAGACCTTTACCAAACCGTTCCCTTAACCCCCGACCAGGTAGCCAACATACCCCATATAGACCGTGGAGATATGAATGGTGAAAATCCTTTATTTTATATAGACAGTAAAATAATGCCAAGACACCACGGACAAACGATATGGAAAGATCACCTTCAACATAAGTAACTAGTTATTAAAGTCATTAATACAAAACCAAATAAAAAGTGCAAAAGATTAGAAATAAAAAGTATTATACTAGACACTTTGTCTTCACCAAGTGATGTAAGAGACTTAGGCAAACATGGCCTTGATTGTCAAGAACTCTTACGATCAATCTTGGATCCCGAGACGACTCACACACTCTACGATGGACAATGGATGATGGTGGTGGATGATGGTGTTGTGATGGTGGTGGGTGGTGGATGAAGTGTGAGAGAGGTGGTGTGCCAAGGGATGAGATGAAATGAATCCAAACACTCCTATTTATAGGCTGAACAGAGAGCTGGACACGGCCCCGTGTCCGCTGGACACGGCCCCGTGTCTGTCTGACATTCTCTCTCCTCATTAATTGTAATTCGCAATTACAATAAATGCGCCTGCTGTACTTTCGACACGCCCCCGTGTCCGCTGAGCACGGCCCCGTGGTGGGCAATAGAAGCTTCTATAGATTTGTCTTTTCTGCTGCTTCTTGGGCACGCCCCCGTGCTGGCTGAGCACGGGGCGTGTTCAGTCATCTGACTTCTCTAATTTGCTTTGGAAGGTGCCGTTGAGGGGTCGGGCAGTCCACTAATGTTCCTTTTCTTGTATTTATGTTGGATTTAGCTGTCTTTTTGCTTCTTTTGTGTTTTTGAGCTCATTTAATCCTGAAAATACAAAAGGAAGACAAAAACACTCTTTTTCCAATATTAGTACTTAAAAAGGGTTAGTTTTATGCCTTGTTTGATGTAATTTATATGTTGCATTTTGCACACATCAAGACACCACCTCTATTTATTAGACAACCCCTAACTAAGGATGGACATTTCGTGGAAATGGACTCCTAACTAAGGATGGACATTGTCCATTCGTACGAACCAACATTTGATATGTTTATAACTTTGAACAACCTTGTCTTGAACATCTAATAGCTATGATATGTGATTGACGGAAGCGATAGACATATGCACTCATAGACTCCCCCTTGGATATTGTTGCAGTCAATCTCGTAGCTTTTTCCTTCTCTCTTAGTCTTTAGCAAGTTTTGACAGAATTAGCACCATTGACTCCCCTTTGCTCTAACAGACTCCCCTTGGAACTGCTTCCTGCTTCAGCTCCCCCTTTCGACAGACTCTCTCTCCAGACTCCCGCTTGCGTTAAGCTCTCAGCTTTTAGGATCTGAAACTTGACTTAAAATCATATGACAATTCAAAACACATATGAGAGAATATCTAATCATTTTAGGATCGAGAACCTGGCTCTTTGCAAGAATGGTTATATGACAAATAAAACTCATTTGCATTGTCCAGGACCAGGAACTTAGCTCTTAACACAAATATTTTAATAGTTAAAGTTTTTAAGACACTCAGGATTGGTAACCTGACTCTAATGCAGGATTTAACATTTTGTAAACTCAGGAACCAATTACCTGGCTTCCCCCCCCCCCCCCCATCAAATAACTTTTTATATTTGACAATCAAAGTATCCAACTTCCTTAACCCTCGCAGATAATCAAGTTCAATTTAATGACCTTGAAATATCTGATTATCTACCAAGTTGAACTTAATGACCTTGGAGACTTCACAAACTGTTTTTAGATTTTTCATTTAAAAACCTCAAGTTTCAACTTAATGAACTTGTTTATTATCTGAGACATGTTCAGCACACTTAGATTTTGAAACTTAGCTTTTCAACATCGGTTGTCGAAACATAAAGCCGAAACAAAATCTTTTTGTATTTTACAAAGTTTATGCTAAAACACTCCCAAAATCTTTTTGTAATTTTTCGGTAATGAAATGCATTAACGAAATATTTACAGACATATTTATGTTTGAGTTCGCGTCAGAGGATCATATCAGTTTTTGACAAGTCACTAGCACTGTTGACCTATATAGACTTTAAATTCTAAACGATTCAGTTAGATTGTCAGTATATTGATCCACTTAAATTTTCACACAAACTTCAATTGATTCAAGATACGAGATTAGTGTTTTAAGAACTTAACTTATTCGCGTGTCCCACCTCAGAATATACTCCCGTATCAAGATTCCCTAGATTCAGTCTTACAGGTGAATATACCATATTGATATATGTTCTCTGGGTTAGTGCGAGACCTTGAGAGCTCAGGTTAGAACTTCCGCTCAGTCAAAGAGATGAAGGCTCAACTTAGGTGTGTTCCACTTAGGAATCTTCTTTACAACTGCATTTGATATATATCTTTCGATATTTTCTCAATTTTTATGCAGAGGGAAAGCTTTAAGCTCAAAAGCATTATACAAGGTCTAGGCCATTGTTGACGCAAAATCAGAAGACCAAGTATAATACCCCAGATATCAATAAGTATAAACACCTAGTATCTCAGAATCAGGCAACCTCTCAAACGATATTTCAGAGTACTAAGTCCATATATCAGAGAGATGTTCCCCATGAGATAAGAAAGTCTATTGATTTAGGTTTATATCTTGAAATCAATCTATTAAATGTGTAAAAACCTACTGCACATCATCAGTGAGACCGTTTATCACATTTGACTTTCCATTTCTTTAGCATGTTGCGATTGTCTACTGATATACTATCATTTTCTCTTTTTACACAAAACTCTTTTGAATTTTTTCATGTTTTTTACTTTTTCAAATTTTCAAATGTTTTTGTATTTTCAAAATTTTTACTCCCCCTAAAATCCAAAACATTTAAACGAAAATTTGACAAACCGATGCAGATAGCTTCATCTCGCCATCCATTTTCTGCATCACATGCTCTGTTTTGCATAAAGTACCCACATGATTTACAACACATTGATATTTAACAGTTTGAAAACCGTTTTTCAGTTTTGTTTTATCATGTTTGTTCAGCCGTGAGGGTTTCGGCATATTCACTCAACATATTTTTTCAAAAAAATTTGATTTTTAACAAATTTAAAAACAATAATTTTTTTCATTTTTTATGTTTTTCTATTTTTTTTTATATGTTTTATTTATTATTAACAAACCAACACTCCCTGAATTTCAACCACATGGATCCTCCTCCTGTGCCCGGCTGCTCCGTTCTTCATGTTGACATTCAGCAAACTTCTGGAGCACCTGCACATTCAAACTACTCAATCACTTGAATAATGCAACCCAGGCTTGTTTGACCTTGGGTATTGTAACAAAATACGAATCATTTAATTTCGGAAAATCTTTGTCAGTCTTAACAAAAACTTCTTCGATCTTATTTTCAACCTTCTTGGTTGAATCGATTTTCCGTTTCTCATTCATAGAAGTATGTTTCTTAACTACCCAAACTTGTCCGTTTGAAACATTCCTTTGATAAAATCTTGAATCATTTTGAATGTACCATTTTGACAAATCAACTTTTAGTTTCCAGATTTGTTTTGGTTCAAACTTGGACATTTTTGGTTTCCAAGTTTGTTTTGACTTTGAAAGATCAATCTTTTGTTTACAAATCTTTTTCGGCTCCAAATTGGGTGAATTTTCTTTTGGTTTCCATGTTTGTTTTGATTCAAACTTGGTTGACTTCTGTTTCACAGCCTTAACCTTCTTTTTCTCAACATCAACAAGCTTTAGATTTGGACATTTGCGACCAACATGTCCAATTTGGCCACATTTAAAGCATGTTTTATTTGAAACATCTTTAGTCTGTTGTTGTTTCTTTTTCTGAGCATAGAACTCTTCATTAGTCTGTCGACTAAATCGAAGTTCTTTCTCTTCTTCTGAACTTGTCCCATGAACAAAGTTCGTCTTTTTCTAAAGATTTGACTTTTTAGACCGTTTCTTTTGATTCTGTTTCTTTTTATAACCCAACCCAGCCTTTGTGTTTTTATTTTTATAACTAGGTTTGTTATAAAATGTTTTCTTGCTCTTACCAGCAAATTTTGCAATTTTAGACTTTTCAATTTCTACTAGTTTGAAAACTTTGTCAATTTTATCCGAAATCATATTTTGAATCGGAAATTCAACATCTGAGAATAATTTGTCCAGTCCAATCATGTATATGCCAATCCTATTGGATCATCACTCACATTTTTCTTAGATTTTGAATTTTTTGAATAGTTTTTTGTGAAAACTTTCCTCATCTTCATCTTGTGATTCGGACTTACCATTTTTGGTAGAATCATCTCTCAAAACGCATTCAACAACCTTACTTACTACCTCTGAATCACCAACATCATCAGATTTAGTGTAAGTCACATCAATGTTTTTAGGTAATTGGTCAACCATGTTCAAACCTTTTGCCACCTTTTTCGTCATCATAGAATGTATAATTATCCTCCAACGGTGGTGGTACCTGATGATATTCTGAACCAATACCCTTTTTGTTCTTTTTAGAATCTTTATCATCTGGTGTGATGTTGAAAATACGTTCGAGAATATACGAAGAATCATGATAGCTTTGAAGTTTTTTAACTATCTTTTCTTTTTCAGCCAATTCTTGTTTAAGTTTAGCAACTTCATCAATACATTGATTTAACCCCCGTTGTTTTCCTTCTTATTTGGCTTCAACAAGTTATGTTGTATCTAAACATTTTGATAATCTTATGTCCATACTTTTTGTCACACCCTGACTTTTGCGGAAGCGTGATTATTGGTGTGACTTCTTAATACCATTGCATACGATCATAACAACACTATATGATAAAACCAGTAGATGCACATCCATTAATTTAAGTTTAAAAGTAGTACAACATAATTGTCTAAAATGTCGATACCAAATTCAAGTTACAAACCATAACATGTTTTAAGGAGTTCAAAAAGACTCAACAAAAGATTTTAAAACAACCCCGAGTTTAGGACCACGTATCTCGTCCAGGATTAAGATACGTCTCCTAAGACCTAATGACTTGGATGACATCTTTATTCACAACGCAGCTTAAAAACTCCAATGCCAGCCAGATCCATTTACTAATTCCCTGAAATACATGTAGTTTGAAAAATCAACAAAAGTTGAGAGAGTTCATGTGTAAGTGAGTATGTATAAACCTTTGTAATGTGTCTGTATGTATGAAAGTCCCTGGTATGTAGCATTAAGGAAAAAGAGATCACCATTGGGTTGCAAAGCCAATGATATGTGTGAAGTGATGCAGGAAGACTCAAACCTAGCAAATTTGTGCGTCGGGCTCATAGTCACCACCTGGTCCACTCAGCGGACTCAGGAGTGGGGCTCGCTACACCCAAATAGATCTATCACTCATGACCCTCGGTCCTACAACGAGGATTAATGGCCTCAAGTACCACCTACCCACTCACATGATCTAAGTAGTATACCCTCCTTAGGCTAACCATACCATGTATAAAAGTGTCTGTAATTACTGTAACATGTATTCCACCCCCGAAGTATAAAAACTGAAAACAATTAATAGAAAAGGGGGACACGAACTCACTGTATTGCGTCTTCGTACTTGTAACCCAAATCTCCGCGGCAAACACGACTTCCTACAATGGTCTAACGTCTATTAGACGAACGTGTCGTGCCTTGTCTTAGTATTTATGTTTTTGAGTTACAATTTCTTGACATCATTCCAAGTTATAATCACTGGTTAACGTTTGGATTAATTGCTAAACAATATTTCATATTCCTACTTCTCAAGTATTTTAACTTCGCATTTTCCTTCCCAAGGATGGGGGTATCTCATACATGTATTTTCGTATTTGTATTTGTATAGCTTGCCAAGTAATGGCGTCACATTTCAGTGTATTGTTCCAACTAAAAATATGTTAATATATTCCTAATATACATTTCCAAAACCATATATTTCAAGTCTCACTTAAATATATATAAACTTATTTTGTTCAATCATGTATTTTCCCAGAAAATATACATTTTTCTCAAAAATCATATATCTTCTAAATATACTAGGAAAATATATTTTAACTCCCAAAAATAATATATTTCTTGTTGTCAAAAATATGATATACTTGGTAATATTTACGAAATTATATTTTCACTTCTTTCATTCCCAAAATAATATTTACCAAAAATATAGTGTAATGGTATATCCCGGAATATTTCATAAGTTACGTTTTCTTGTTCGGTTTCACAATGTTACGTGCGTAACTTAAATATTTTATTCCTTGAAATTTTGATATTATTTTGGAGTTGTAATTTCTATGGTATTTTGTAAGTTATATTATTTTACCCTAAAATAATATAACCAGTTCACAAAATATACAAATAATCACACAAGTGTCTCAGTAATAAATATATATTCTAAATATATATTTACTCACTTTTATTTGCGAAAACCAACCTCCGATACTTTGTATTTCGTAACAAAATTTATGGCGAAGTTTGTATTTGAAACACAAGTTATAAAATATACTTGTAACACTTGTTTAGAAAAATATTTTCTAAGTGTTGGAATTTTTAGAAAATTTCGCCAGAGTTTCCTTTGTAAACAGAGGCGTCCATGCTTTCTAGCATATCATTTTCTTTTGTAAAAAACATTCAATCAATTCTCAATCAACAACATATAACCTTCATTTACCAAACTAGCCAAAAACAAGCATAATCATGAACTTATGAACTTGAAGATTTATAAAAACATGTAGTAACTTGCTAGCACACTTAGTAAGCCTTGTTATCTTTAAAAATGTGATTAGTTTCTTAAAAAAATTATTTTTAAAGAGTTTGAACTTTTACAACTTCTAGTCATATTTTCTAAAAATATTTTTTTTGTGAAATTTTCTTTTTACGCAAGTGTTCCTACACTTGTTTATCCACTAAAAATGGGTTTAGTTTATGTAGATCTGAGTTTTAACAAAACTCATACTTTTCACTTGGTTCTTTCGAAAAACCACTCATAGATCTTTAGATCTACAAGTTTATAACTTATTTTGGTCTTTATTTTTCAAGAAACTTTCATTTATTCAAGTTCATAGTTATGTGTTGATGATTTCATCATCCTACACATCTTTAACGTTCACATCTTGCTAGCTCATGCCTTTAAACATGATCTAGCAAGACCATATGGTAAACCATATCATTTTTACTAACAAACAACATACAATAATCATAACAACACAAGAACAACATGATTTCATCTTCATTTTAGCACTACTTCATTTCATAGTTAGTTTATGTCTAGACTTTGATTATGTTCTTTAGAGTTCTTATATTTTCACCATTCTTTTCACTATTAACCAACAAAATTATGAAGAAGATGAAGATCTAAGGCACTTACTACTAGCACAAGGCTAGGGGAGTTTCAAAGCGTAAATGTGATGGATAAAAGAAAACGAGAGAGGTCCTTGAGCTTCCGAACACACCGAGCTTCGTTAATCACCTTGTTACAACTTGTGAGGCCCTTGGAATGCTTGAACTTGAAACAAAAATGGATGGTGTGTGTGTGTGGGAAGTCGGCCGAGAGCAAGGGAAGTGGGAAAGAGTTTTGAGTGTTGAAATGTGAAGAATGAGTATGATGGTTCAAGCCCTATGGTTTATCTTATAATCTCCAACATTCTTTAATCCATTAGTTAATATGCTTCTAAAGTACTTGGTATATCTAATAAACAAGTGCAAGAAAATCAACAAGTGGGGTACACTTGTAACCGTCCTTAGGAAGGGGGGGGGGGGGGGGTTCTAGTTGGGTTGCAATGGTTAGTCAATGATTTTGGTTGAAAAAAAAGGTAAGTTAGTGCTTTATGGTGTGCTATGTAACATATAGTGGGTTAGGGTGTTCGGGGACCCTAACTAGCTCAGAAAAATAAAACCAATGTGTTTGACAATATTTTTGTCTTCCGGGTAAAGTCCGGTTGTTCGGTTGGGTGTTGTCCATTAAAGTGCTAAATTAATCCACAAAGTGTCTTTTATGTTACTTTTAGTGACACATTTAATTCCCAACACTTTGGAAAGTATCTAGGACTATTTTGCCAAGTTTTTGCACTTTACTAGCATTATTAAATGCTGAATTTTGTTTAAAAGTGCAGAATTCTGCATTTAAAGTGTGTTTTAGGCACTTCCCGGCACTATAATTATCATCTAGTGACGCAGTTTATGGTCCTCACTTCCCTACACTCCCTACTAGTGTAGTATCCTGTCTCTGGCTCATACTGGCCTCAAATACATTGTCTGCCCAGGTGCTGGCATTGTCAACATGTTTTTTGGGTTATCCGCCCAGTGTGCTAACTGTGCTTTGTGCATCAAGTTTGTCACTAAAGTTTGTGTGTAATAAATGGAGTGACAGTATGAATGTGATGCATGTGTATGTATGTAACAGAAATCAGAAAGTAGTTTAATCAACAGTTGTAATCAAGCACAGTCATTAAGCACAAATTAATTACTAATTAACTGTACGGATGCCTGCAAATTTGACAGTTGTCACACTTTTAACTTGTCTCTTCAAAGTTTCATAAGCTTCTTTTACGTTATGATTTGCAAATTTCATTCCATCATATTCTTTCTGTAATTCTTGAATGATTTTATCTTTTTATAAGTATTCATTACAATCTGCTGAACATTTTTGTTTTAAAATCTCATTTTCTTTTTCAAAATTTTGACATTTCAGTGTCATCTTTTCTAATTTTTGTTTCAAAACTTCTTCATTTTCAAACATATCTTTACATTTTGTTTTGAAAAGAGTTTCAATTTTAGTAAATTCAATATCTCTTGATTTTAAATTTTCATCCTTTTCAGTACAGGCTCTGCATGTTTCCATGCATTTCCTGCACTGTTCATCAATTTTATTTTCAGACTGTTTACCAATTTCATCAGATTTACTCATTGATTTGATCTGACTTGATGACTTAGTAAATTCAGATAGAGTATTTACCTCTTTTTGATCTGCCACTATCGTGCCATCAATCGTCTTCTTCAGTTCTTCAACCAACTTCTCAATTTTTTCTTTAATGGCTTCTTCCTTTTTCTTCTTCATCTCCGTCACCTTCTTTAGACTTGCGTACAACACTTCTTTTATACGCTTCTCCAGATTCTCCTCGTAATTTTTCTCTTCTTTCCTCCTTCTGTAAAACTCTCCTGAGCTTGGAATAACAGTTACCAGTGCATCAAAATCCACTTTCTTGGGATCTACCACAGGGTTTCCTTGAGGATCTAAGAAGCATTCTCTTTCTGCATCCCACCTTCCAGCCTCTTTAGCTTCATCAATAGGATCATACAACTTATCTATCCTCTCACGTGCAATCTGTTTATGTCTTAACCATTCTATTGTACAACCAATGCTCTGTTCTCTTTTGGAATGTATTTATTCCAATTAAAACTCTCGTCTTCTTGAGTTACTATCAAAGCTTGTCTCTTTTCTTTTGACAAACCTTCGCTAATCTGCTTTTGGTTTAATCTTTGGCGGCTCATTTATGCGATGGTAGATTGCATTCTGATAGTAATCCTCATGAAATGGATTTGCGCTTTCATCTGCTTGCCGATTTGTACACTCTCTCTTGAAGTGCCCTTTCTGCTTGCACTTGAAACAAGTAACCTTTGACTTATTAAATCCCAACTTTGTTTCACCACCTCTAAGACAAGATCTCCCGGTAATCTCCATAAACATTTGAGCCCTCCTCATAACGCTTGCCATGCACCATCTTATATCGATAAGCTCCATCTCTTCTGGATCGATCTGGTCATAATCTTCCTTTGTCATATTTGGGTTTCCAATTTTACCCGCTACCAGACTTTCGTACGATTCCAGAATTGATGCTAAAAATATCATATGTTGCTTGGCTGCTTCTGCATTCAGGCTTTGAGAGTTTTTTAGATCTATGGCAATATTACACTGAACTATGTTAGGATTAGATTGGTTTGATGCAGATGATGAATGATAACCAGAATTAAAATTCGACGAAGTGCCTTTTGAATCTTTTGAACTGTCAACACTAAAAGCAGTACTGTAACACCCCGAAAACGGGTTTGGTAATCAAACCCCGTTAATACTAAAAGACGGGTAAAGTACCTTTAGTGGTAAAAATTAACCTGGTAAATATTAGGATTTAAATAAATAAACTTAATATTAAATAAAACGTGAATAAAAGCTTCTCAGGAAATAAAGTTTATAAGAGGCCCGAGTTAACGGGACTTAAAATAAACTTAGTTATAATTTCCCCAAACCCACTAAGTTAACTAGGAATATTTAACCTAGTTAATAAGTGGGAATATTGTTAAAAATAAGTAGGTTGTGGCCTACTTAATAACGAACCGAACACGAGGGGTTAAATTGGGATAACTTAACAAAGTTATTTAATAAAAGGAAATCAAAACAAAACACACACTTGAAGTGTGTGTTCTATGATCGAGCAGGGGTGACACCCCAGGAGCCAAACCCTAAACTCCAACATAATCATCAAATTGGAGGATCAATCGAAAGCCAAATTCGGATTTGAATACATATAAACGATCACCAAGTCAATGGGATCGTAAGGTATGTCGAATTTTTAACATTCATGAAGTTGTGAAAATTATTTAACTTTGCATGATGCGATCTATGTATAAATCGTAGAGGCTATGGCCGAATTAATGAAGTGTGATTGCTTAGGAAAAAACCCTAAGTAGAAATTGAAGTAAAATTGTTATGATTTGAATAATTTGATGATTTACCACACTTAGACAAGTGGGTTTTGATTATGTAGTGAAGATGATGATATACACATGTATAAGATCATATTTTATAGTAGAAACAAGGCACTCGAACAAATTACATGATTTGGGTACTTGTTCATACATGATTGATATGGATGTTGATGTTAATCTTGATAAAAATGACTAGTTATGAGCTAGTTTGTAAATGTGTAAAATTATGCCCATTAGGTGTTTGTTAAAATGCCTAAATGAAAGCTAAAATGTTGAAATTTCGAGTGAAACGCACGTTTGAATAATATGGCGAATTATGCAAAACATGAAGCGATAAGAGTTCTAAACATTATGTTGATTTAGACTTAATTGTGTAAACCATGTGATCGAAAGTAGTTAACTTTTGATAAGTTAAGTTAACTAATGATGAAGTCGAATAGTAGTTTTGACGTAGAAAATACGTAAGGTGGAATAGTCGTGATTGTTAATGACTAATCTAACCGCCTTGTAAATGTTGACAATAGTTTGACGCTTAACGAGCTAGGTGGAGGCTTGGGAACGAAGCGGTCAAACGAATCAAGTACGAGAAGAAAAGCGTAAACCGGATGAGAGGTAAGTGAAACTTACACCTTTTTGTAGAATACTTATTTATTCTATAAGTTATAAACTCGATAAAGATGATATTGGAAATATGGATTCTGACGCAATTGATACGAGTCAGAACATATACAAAATTGATAAAAACCATGGTTTATGGAAAAGGGGACAAAACGGTAATTTAGTCATGTAATGACTAAGAAATTATGAAATTTCGTTAAGGTTACCTTATAGTGTAACTAATAATGAGAAAAGGGGGTAAAAATGGAAATTTAGTTAAGTGTCAACTAATGTAAACCGAAGCTAAAAGGACACCCATGGCGTAAGCCAAAATGGGCTAAATAAGTAAGGAAAGGGATCTAATGAAAGAAAAATCTAAAATGGTCGGATGGGAAAATTGGTAATTAAAAACCATGTTTTGCTACATAAGTAAATGTTTGGTCATATAAGCCAGACGGGTCAAATGGTGTGATAACGCCATTTGACAATATAGACTAATGTGGTTGTCAAGTCTTATGTTAACATGAGCGATTAGCAATTCGGATAATTGCGCCGCCATAGAATATGTGGTAATTAAAGAGAGGTATAAATCGGGTCTATTTATTGACCCGAGCCAGGTACGCATGTTAGAATTATAGCTAAAAGCGATATTTTGGTCAAATATTAGCGAAAGTCCTTCGTTGCAAAATGAAGGACTAAAATTGACCAAAAACCCCTTGAGGGGTAAATAGGGCAAACAACATTTAAGAGTTGTTTAGAAGTAAGCGTTTTGTTAAATTGAGTCCTTGCGATACGCATAAAAATTGAGATAGGATGTAAACTAAAAAGAAGCGTGATTTAAGCTTGAAAATGTTAAATACCCTAACGGGTCAAAAAGTGTCAAAATTGAATTTCAAGTCGAGAGCTTGAAATCGAAAATTTTGAGAATTCAGATGCCGGGTCTTTACTCCATGAGATGGAGAATTAAATTACATAGAAAAAAGAATCACGTGAATCGGATAAGTAGAACAAAAGTTATGAAGTTTAAAAGTTGAGATTTGGCACAAAAAAAAGTATAGCCGGGCATCTGCAGCAGCAAACAAGCAACATTCTATCGAAAATGGGGCGTGGCGTAGCGCGACGCCCCGTAGCATACGACGACGCCCCTAAATTCTGAAAATTGTTTGAATTTTGTTGTTTTGACTCATGAAACTAATTTTAACATGTATTTAACTTATCGAAACTAACTTTTATGTTGGTTTTGAATTTAGGTGATCGAATTATGCACACGGATAAAGATCAAGCTCGATGAAGAACCGAACACACAAGATTAAAGCTTCCGCACGTTGTTTCATCGTCATTTTAAACGACGAATCCGTACATATTAAATTGTATTATTTTCAAATTGTAAAAGTTTTAATTTACCCGTATTATTCAACAATATGTGCACATAGTTACATGTTTATTTTTCGTAATTTATACGAAGATCGTTATTTAATAGTAAGGGTATTACAAGTTGGTGATCAGAGCTCACGGTTAAAGAGTAAAGTGTGTTCGGTTCAAGGCTTGATCGCAAATCCGGTAAGTACAAGTATGTTAATGGTTTAGAATGATTAAAGTGTTGAGAACAACACATAGGGTTATCGTGTGATACACGTTACACCAATCACATCGATAAATGATAGATATAGTTAACAAAATTACATGCGTTGACACATACAGTAAAAAGCCTTGTATTACAATATGGGCATTTATTAATGTCGAAATTACTAACTTTTGTAAATGTTTAGTTGAAGGACACTCGCATCTGAAGATGACGGGAGTTGAACGAATTGTGAATATGACGGTGGAACGGTCCGAGGTATGACAAGCAGAGCATACTCATTGAGGACCTAAATCGCGTGACGATCGCGAACAAAGTTAACGGCAAGAGGAGCCCGTTAGGGCAAGCATTACCAGGTGCACGCTTTTAAATTTAATCGCACAAGTAGTAATATGCAACAAACACGTAGGGGATAACGGTTGCATATATCTGACAAAACCTGAATAGGATATCTATTCAGGATGATGTTTCTAAGAGAAATTTAATAGAAACGTGTGTTATTCACGATGATGAATAACAAAGAAATAATAGTATTAGTTCATATGGAAACTTGGACGGTGGTAATTATCCAAGTGGAAAACTCTCAATATAATGCTATTGAGAAAAGTAGCGATCACATTAACGAATGTGATTATATAATAGTTCGATAGAAAAGAAAAACATTTTATATGTTCAAATGTAAAACTAGTAAAACTAATGATTGTTGTTTTGCAATTAAATAAAGTTTTACTAAATGAAATCAGAGATAGGAAATAAATAGAGGCGTGACTTACATAGAGTGTGATGTGAAAACTATAAAAAGGTCATGTGTGTCATGTGCTGATCGCTTACTCTGGCCAAGTAAGTAATGGCATATGATATCATGAACTTCTTGTAGTGGACACATTTACATCCGACGTAGTAAGGACGGGGTGAGTGGGACAAATTTCAAATGAATCAAATGAGCAAAATATTTAATAATAATGTAAATGCACAGCCGAGCGATGGAAGCGTATTACATTAGGATAACGAGCCCGAGAGATGGGACAAGGATTAATGTAAATGAAGATATAAATGAATGACCTAAGGAAAATTCGCGAAAATGAGTCATTTTGGATGAAAGAGCCATGGTTGACAAATGGGCAGGTAAAACCAAAGTATAGATGATCCGCAGGGTCATAAAAACGAAGATATTGCCCACATGAAAAAGATAATCATTGTTGTTAACTTTGGTCATAGTAAAGAGAGGTCGATGATGGTAATCGTCACTTAGAATCTGTAAGGCCGTCAGGGATGGTCACATAAAGAATAAAAGACATGGTTGAATAAAAGCGATGGATTTCGCTAAGACGACCAAATAAATCGAGGCGAAGTCTTAATGCATACCGGAAGGGTTGCAATGATAAAAACTACGGTAAAACACCCAGTTGATGGGTAAGGATTAAACACATGCGTAGACCGAGAAACGGGAACGCGGAGGGGAAGTCAAAAGACTCGGGTTTCGAGTCATGACTAAAAGACGATAAGATACTGCAAATAGAAATTTTGATAAATTACGTTCAACTATTTTAAAGTTGAACGGGTCGAACTAATTTTCACAACTTCATGTTTATTTTTCGTAATTTATACGAAAATCGTTATTTAATAGTAAGGGTGTTACAAGTACTAATCTTTGGTGCTTGATTGTTCATCAGCATGCTTCCTCGGTAGTAAAGATTTACATTTTGTTGATAATTAGAACTGGTCATTTTGCTTTGTTTTTGTAATTCCAGTTCATGACCTTCAAGCTTTTCAATTAACCAATCAAGACTCATAGTTTTAGTTTCAACACCGTTCTTGAGGATCATGACATAATATTGCGAGTCATTTTCATTGGGATGTGCTTCAATCAGCTTGTCTATTAACTCCTCGTTGTCCTTTGTGACACCAAACCTTTCCAGTTCCAGTTTCAGATGGAAAAACCTTTCAATCACTTGACGAACATTTTCTCCCTTCATGCACATAAACAAATCGAACTACTTTTTCAGCAAAGATTTTTTATTTTTGACAATCTCATCCCCACCTGTACACTTTTTCCTTAAAGCTTCCCACAATCCTTTCGACGTGTCATCATAATGAAGTAGTGATATGATATTATCTCTAACAGATTAGTATAACAGTGCAATCATTTTCTGTTCATCAGAAGCATGCTTTATATCTCTGTCAACAAATTCATCGAGTGGTACTAATTCTCCGCCTTTTTTTGTTGGGTTTATGATAGAGATTGAATCGGATGATGATGAAATCAGATACACAATTTATTGAATTGAAGAAGATGATCCAAATGATCTACAATGGATAACTAACCACTAAAGTGGTACAGGGCTATACCCTTCTCATGCTGATGCAATGAGCCTAACAAACTGAATAATATCTCTCATACCCTCCTAAATGACTATTGATCCTTATTTATAGAAATAGAAATTACACTTTACCCCCTTCTAGAATAGACAAATGACATTTAACTATAACCAGATTATGATTCATATCATTACCCCCTTCAAAACAGTCTTGTCCTCAAGACTGGGAACCACAATTGACTCGACATCCAAGCGTAGATTTCCTCGAGAGTGTCTCAGGTGGTCGAGGCTGCCCATGTACCACCCAAAGATGACTAGTGGGGATCATTCCTCCCTTACAACCTGAGTGTCGATCGTAGAATTCGAGCGAAAATTTCCCCCTATCAAAGGGAACTGAAATTGGGACAAAAACCGGAGGTTTTATCATCCCCGCCAGCAATAATTTTCTAGCAACTTGGATAGAGACATGTACCAAAGGCAAGGGAAAAGAGACCAACTGTGATGAGGAATAGATGGTGTCACGAAATAGAAGCTGAATTGCTGAAGTAAGTATGTCACCCGGCGATCCCAGACTTGTAGAGCCCAGATCCACAACCATTTTCTGTTGAATACGTAGGCCCACTATAGTGTCCAAGCCCAACTGTCCTTGCATACTATCCGATGTAGCCCAATCAGCCCTGTGCGACCTTGAAGAACGAGAAATCGTATGACCACGCAAGCATGCTTCAGATCTGGACACGATTGCCTCCAATTGAGCTAATAGAGCTGAACGATCACCAGACAAATCCCCATTAGAAGCAGATTTGAGTCTAGAAGAAGAAAATACCGCACCGGAATCGACTCTCGAACCACGTGAATCTGATAACCCTAACTTTGGTGGAAGATCGGTGTGTTTTGTCTCTTGATCCTTCATCCAAGCGAGCATCACCTTATGAAATTCAGCGGATTCCACCCGATACGCATCTAACACAGAGAGAGAAGCCTGAATTTCAGCAACATCAGATTGAAGTTGTTGAATATGTTGTTCGTGAGCATCCAAACAAAAATTCTGATCCTGAGCATCAAATCATGAGGTTTGATTCACCATGATTGAATCGGAATTTGGAAGAACACCGGTTGATGAAATAGGATCTGGAAATTGAATCGGTTGATAGCAGAAATCAGAAATTGAATCGATAATGAATCGATTGGAGATTGAATCTGAGATAGGTCGATTGAAATCTGATATAAATTGATATCAGAAATTGAAATTGAAGATAGATCTGAAATAAAGATGTAATCAATTGAAATGATAGAGCTGGTTGAAGTGGTGATCGAGCGGTGGTAGAGCAGAAGTAGCAGGTCAGACCAATGATAGAGATTGAATCGGATGATGATGAAATCAGATACACAATTTATTGAATTGAAGAAGATGATCCAAAGGATCTACAATGGATAACTAACCACTAAAGTGGTCCATGGCTATGCCCTTCTCATGTTGATGCAATGAGACTAACAAACTGAATAATATCTCTCATACCCTCCTAAATGACTATTGATCCTTATTTATAGAAATAGAAATTACACTTTACCCCCTTCTAGAATAGACAAATGACAATTAACTATAAACCAGATTATGATTCCTATCATTTTACATATCCCAATTTCAACTTAACCCAACTATCATACGCATACGCTTTTACCCAACCCTCAAATCTGTTTTTCCACCAGTTATAGTCCTCAATATTCATTAATCTTGGTGGTTTCTGATGATTTCCATACACGTTATCATAGTTCAAGCTTTCCGAGATTGCATTTGAAATGCTCTTCATTATGGGTGTTGCTTCAGACGGGAACGCATTGTAAATTCGTTATAGAACTCTTCCCCCATGATCTTGGAATGTTCGTAAATCACCTGCAAAATAACAACAACTTATCAACCAACTATCAAACCCTGGAATGTGCGAATGTGGAATGGTTCGTGCAAATGAACTAAGGTCAATTCGTGTGAACTGACAATCCTTGGTTCTTACGAATCAAGCTACACACTTAATCCAAATTTAAAACATAAACAACACCAAAACACTTGATATGCGCTAATCAAGTTGTTGATCCGTGAATGTTCAATCTCTAGGTCCATGCGGATCTAGAGTTTTAAAAATCTTGTTGATTCGTGCAAAATTAAAACCAACTGATCCGTGATTAATAAAGCAATTCAATTATTTCCTGATCAAAACACCAACTAGATTCGTGTGAACCAAGGTTTTTTAGGTTCGTGCGAATCAATTCAAACACAACTAGATCCGTAACAATTCAAGGTTTTAATCTGTGAATAATGTGAACTTGGCTAATGTAGATCCATGAGAACCAACATCTAGATTCGTGTAAAACTAGATCCGTGCAAAAATCCTAATAGATGTTGATTCGTGTGAAGTATGCAGATCCGTGAATAATTTGAAATGTTGATTCGTTCATATAACTATAACCTTGATTCGTAACAATTACACCAAGTTGATTCGTTCAAACAGTTCAGCATGCAACAAACAACAACTTAATGAGTAGATCCGTGAATATATTGAACACTTGATTTGTGCTTATGAACTCTATCAGATCCGTGCGGAACAATTCCACTTGATCCGTAAATGTTAAATGTTCTTGATTCGTGACTGTTGAAACCAGGTTCGTGAATATGTATTGATAAACTTTGGTTCGTGCGAATCAATACTTAAGTTGATCTGTGAATACAACTCAGCGCGCAAACAACAACTTTGATTTTGTTACTAGACTTGTGCGGATCAACTTATTGTTGATTTGTGCAAATGCACAGCCCTTAAAAACTGATGTTAAACTGACCAAATGAAGTTCATTCGTGATTTCCTGATCTGTATGAAATCAAACTAGACCCGTATGTATGTATGACACTAGGTCCGTGCGGATCTACTTAAAAGTAGATCCGTCCGAACTTGATCTGCGCGCAACCAGCTCTCAATTTTCATGTTTTTCACAAATTTGATGGAGAATTAGTTTGAATTTAGGTTTGAAACTTTATAAGGTTGTTTAAAAACAATTTTCGCACATTATGTTGAAAAATCAGTTGATTTTATCCGTGAAATCAGCGTGAATCTGAGTTTGAAAGATGAAAATAAAATGTAGAAAATGAGTAGAAGAAGAATGATGAAATTCAGCTCCAAATTTGATGAAATCAGCTTGATTCTTGTGTCTCGGGGGGTGAAAATGGGATCGAATCGAGTCAATCTGTAAGGGTCGTATCCAGCTAGTCGGTCTGATGGAAACAGGAGGCTGCAAGCTCTCATCATCAGTAGTATGAACTGGGGTGTGTGGAAGAGTAGAGGTGGGAGCATATGTAGGTGTAGGTGGGGGTGTAGGTGTAGATGTAACAGGGGTGGCGGAAGAGGCGTCGTTGGCTGGGTACGCCTCCAGGCCAACGGCCTGTTAAGCATATGAAGTAACAGACGCTCGAGAGTCAGCGTCTGTGTCAGAAGATATGTCCACCACTGAAATCAATGAAGACGCGACCTCCAAGATGGAGATGTCAAAGACCTCCCCATCGCCAAGGTCCTCGTCTGGGTGGTCTACATGGAACACCGGAATCTTGTCATCGTCTAGGTCGACAACGAATGGCCAATCCTCCAGAGGGATCGCGGCAAGTGGAATGGCGGGAATAGGTATAACCTCAATGATGTGCTCACCATCGAGATGCCCTATGATGAGCTGATCATGCAGCTGTGGGGGCAAAGCGAGAACATCGTCCACCAGATGGACGTCACCATCAGCAAGGTCGGGCAAAGCAAAAGGCTGAAAGTTATCCAAGTCATCGTCATCTGACATGAAGTCGGGGTCCTCCTCGGCACTCGAGTTAGTGTCGGAGGTGAAGACCTCCTCAGCTGGTACAACCTCGTCATCGGAGACGAGCTCCATAGGGTCGTGATTGTAAGATAATCCGCTACTCTCATATGATGACATGCTGACCTGTAAGATAAATGTTATGACATATGTATATATTAATCATTTTTACTTAATATATATATAGTTACACACAATATGTAAGTAGCATGTTTGTTCATTTTAAGTTATCATATTCATATCATGTAGACTAACTTAAGTTTCTACGTCTACTTTTTGTGTAGTCTAACTCAGGTAATTGTCCTCGCGTTGTTTTTGTAAAATGATTTTGTGTAGTGGACTTTGCGAAATGTTTTATGCAATGAAAACCTCTTGTTTTTGTAAAAATTGTTTTCATGAGGGGATCCTAGGGATTGTAGACTAGACTCGAGAAAGAATCCTAGTTCACTACAATCGAAGCTCTGATACCAATCTGTCACACCACGTTCAGAGGCGGAAGCGCGAGGTGTAATCATGATGGATTCTCATTGCATACGAATTTAGCAAGCATTCTATATGATTAAAATAAACTCCATATGCCATTCATAGTTTCAAGTTTCAAAACACAAGTTAAGTAAAGTGTTTACATCACTTCAAAAGATGACAAGTTTAAAAGTTTACAACACATTTGAAATTCTAAATGATCAAGGATTTATTCCTCATGTCGCCACGAAGAGGCGGGATATGATGATAAGTCCTACAAAAGTGGCATAGAGTGACGACACATGACTTCTTGAAGCAAAGAACCGCAAAGCATTCCACTAGTTTCCTGAAATACATGTAAGCTTGAAAAACGTCAACAAAGTTGGTGTGAATTCATGCAGCTTGTATGAAATGTATGAGTTGTATTTGTATGAAACATGGTATGTAATTATAAAAATGTAGTTGTAAAATGTATGTTGTAAGTGTAAATTGTAAATCGTAAATGTAAGGAAATCGAGATCACTAATGTTTTGTGAGGACATTAACATGTGTGACGACATAGGAAGCATCCAAACCTAGGAGATTTTATACGTCGATTACCCTTTGACTGTGACCCAAAAGCACTCTTCCGTATGGGTCAATGTGGACCAAGAGTGAGGCTGCTAAAACTAGCTAGATCTAACCCTTTGTTCCTTGGTCTAAGGGTCAATGTGGACCGAGAGTGAGGCTGCTAAAACTCGCTAGATCTAACCCTTTGTTCCTTGGTCTAAACTTAGATTAGTGGTGCTTACGTATACCCTATTCGCACATGATCTATTGTATCATTCCTTGGTTTTTAACATACCATTGTACATATATTTTCCCCAAAGTTTTGAAAACAAGAAAATGTTTTGAAGTGGGGACATGAACTCACTGTTTTGCATCTTCGTGCGTCTTAAACTTCACCGGTCCCTTCTTGGTTTGCGACGTAACCTATAAATGTTCTACGTATGTTAATCACCTAAACTCGAAATTCATTGCGTACAAGTTATCCGTCTTATCTTATGTGTTTGTTTTGTTTAAGATGTATATGTTCTTGAATTGTTATGATATATATTTTACAAAATATACAATTTTGTACATGTGAGAGTTGTGTTAACGGATTTAGTTCTTATTGCGGCTTCGTGCCTCGCATGAGTAAGATGTGCATGTCCGAGACATTTGTGGGTCATGCCCATTATAGTCGGGTTTCACCCGTTCGTCGTGTTATCATTAAATTATATTTTCTATTTGTAATTATATATATATATTTATAGGGGTTAAAAGCAATATGTGTTAAAAATAATATATTTTTAACTTATCCTTATATATGTTTACTTGTATTATTTCCCAAAAATAAATGTAAGTAAATTGTTAAATAATATTTCTAATATTATTTTCAGTATAAGTATACTTATTTTGTTATTTGTATAACTTGTCATTTTTACCAAGTGTATACTCCAAGTGTATACTTAGGCAAGTATACATACTTTTGTATATAAATACTCATGTATTTTGTATTAAGTGTCAAAAATCATTTCCTATGATTTTTATACTTTTCGGAATTATATTTCTTTAAAATAATATATTTTTAAGGCTTGTTTGAAATATATATTTTTGTCATGCTTGTTATATATATATATATTTATATATATATTATCACTTTTCCGATTTTCGTATAATTTTCATTAATTGTAATAATTATATATATTTTCCTCTAAACATATGTATTTGTCCATATACTTGTCCAAGTGTCCAAAGTCCATAAATTTGATAAGGAATATATATATATATATATATATATATATTGGTATTTTTGTCCATACACCCATTTATGGGTGATTATGTGTATATTATTCATAAATAATTCTTTTTGTATTTTATGTGTATTTGGTGTTTATATTCCTTGGGAGTATTTAGTGTATTTTAAATCCCTACGTGTACACTAATATATATTTACACATAATATACACATAGCACATAAATTTGGTGACAACTAAATATATATATTTGCCTTAATATATATATACTTGTTTTAATCCTTTAAGAAAACTCTATTTCTCAACTTATATTTTTGTATAAAAATTAAGGGAAAACCATGTTTTACTTTCTTGAACATTTTAGTAGAAAATGTCTTGCAAAACTTTATATTTTTCTTGAACATGTGGGGCCCTCATGTTGACCGTCCAAAGCTTAGGGGGGAGGGGGGTTAATTGTTAAAAGTTGGAAGTTGAGGGTTAAGGATGTAAGTTGGATGTTTAATTATGTTTTAAATGTGTTTAAGTGTTTTTAGGTGTTTTATGATGTTTTATGACTTCCATAACACTAAAACAATGCTTCTAGTTCATTTTTGGTGTTTTGGTAGTGTTCGGAAAACTGTTCGGTTGTCGGTTCGTTAAGATGCTAACTTATGTAATTTATACGGTATGCTGTACCTTTTGTGTCATGATTTCATCCTTAACATTTTTCAAGTTATTCTGGATGTTTAATATGATTTATGAATCTATTACAAATAATTAAATGCTGAATTTTGCTGAAAATGCTGAAATGGTTATTTATAGTTTGTTTCGGACAGTTAGTGCTTGTTTAAGTTTCCGGAAAGTGTTAACTAATGTACTTGTTCTCCCAGTTGGGATTTAATATATTTTTGATATCAGACCTACATCTAAGTCCTAAATCTACCATTTAACTAGGTACTGAGGTTGTGCTTACACAGCTTGTCTAACCGGTGAGTTTACTAATTGTTTCGACGCAATGCTTAAATTGTTTCACAATGCGATAAATGAAATATGTAATATGCATGATTTAAATGTATGGCATGTAAGCATATAATGTTGACGTGAAAACACATAATTGCAGACAATAATTAATTATTAAAATAGTACGGAAGTTACCGGATTTGTGTCGTTTGTCACAGAAAAACCACAAGCCGTAGCATACCTAACATATATTGAATAACAATCATCATGGCTTGGGAATATCATGTCCATTTTGGGCTTTATCTCTTCACTAACGTCGGGAATGATAAATGGTAAACCAGTTTTGTGGCAAAACCTTTCATTCGAAGAAACACCCTCGTCTGAGAAAACACAGTGAGAACAATTTAAGAAAAACGACATCAAAATACATTATCAATGAAAACGCCATTGAAATATATTATCAATGAAAACGCCATTAATTGAATAATAAACAAGACCTAATAATCATATAATTGAAAACGCCATAAAGAAAGCACCATTAGTTGATTAATTAACAATATGATGTATTAACAATATCAGATAAAACGTGTTAATGAAAACGCCATAAGTTGAATAATTAACAATATGAATAATTAACAAATATAACGTGATAATGAAAACGCCATAATTAACAAAACTGATGTTTACAAATTAACAAATAGTAAGAACTGATGTTTACAAATAGTACTCCAAAACATTCAAAACTAATCAGGTGTAAAACGCCATTGATCGTAAACAATAAGCATATATTAGATCACAAACGACAATTAACATTAATAATGAAAACGCCAAATATCAATTATATGAAGAACGCCATTGAAACATAAACGCATTGTCAAATATTACTTTGAAAAAAAAAACTACATTGAAACAAGCATAAAGAACAAAACGCCATATATGTTGTATATGTGTTGCATGATTTGTTGTAACACATATAAAAACGTCATCAAATATTACTTTGTACAACGAAATCCACGTTACACACCATATATCTCGAAAGCTTGGAAAAGATGTAACTGATAATACGAAATTTTTGGAGTTTTGTTTGAAACAGAATTATAACGCGATTTATGGAGGAGAACATGGACAATGACAATCGTACCCCTGCATATCATTTAGCACCCCTTGCCACGTGTTCGACCAGGATCCGTTCTCACCGTTTTCACACGTTCAACCGTTTTCTCCTGATCTCGTTTCTACATATATATCTTAGCTATATTTTTCTTATAAAATATTAAAATAATGATTCAATAAACTGTATAACCAAATATGAAAGCATAAACACATAAATGTGAAACCAAAACTTTTAATCTAGTTATTATGTGTATGAAAATATTGCGGTGCTTTGGCGACTTGGCGTACAGAATTTGTCAAGTCGTATAATGTGCAAGTCAAATGCCAGATTTCTAAATAAGCGGGTTTTCAAAACTTGATAACTCAATTAGCATTTTTTTTTTCTTCTCTTTTGCGTTATAAGTTTTAATTATGTTCATATGTTACAAGACCATTGGGTATGGGGAGGATAGTCTCCAAAAAGACTATCCTCCACATAAGCGTCACGTAAGCATAGGAGGACCCTCCCCTTGGAGACTATCTAAGGGTGTGGTGGATGCTCCTCCTCCATTTTTTATTATTATTTATTTGATTTAATTAATTAATGAAAACAAAGTAAATAAAAATAAAAAAATTACATTTAAATAAAACCTAAAAAAACATCAACCTAAAGTTACATTTAAATAAAAAAAACACACCTAAAAAAAACCTAAAGTTACATTTAAATAAAAAAAACACACTTAAAAAAAACCTAAAGTTACATTTAAAAAAAACTACACTCCCCACTCCATTTTCTCTCTCTCTATATATATATATATATATATTGTATTTTAAGTTATTATTGTTATTATTAAATTAAGGGTCATGCTAGCTGCACACGCCCAAAATTATTTTCACACCCCAAAGCGCCGCGCTATGGCCAAAGCGTGGCGCTTCGATCGACAAAACGTGCTTCGATTGACGTTTGAAACATTCGATACTGTTTGACAGACATAAAGCTGATTATGATGTTTTGTCGGTAACCCTAAGCGCCGCGCTTTGGCCATAGCGCGGCGCTTCGACCCCAAATTTCACCCATTTTACCTTTTAAAAGCAACCTCTGAGACAGAAGTGCTTCGACCCTATACATTTTCATTCACAGACACTTCGATATACATTCACCCATCCGTTGTGTTTCTTCAAAATAACGCGCGGTTTTGCTGTATTAGTTACATCTCTTGAAAAAACGATGTCGTGGTTAAACAACTATATTTTCGGTCAATATTCTGACGAGACAGTTGTTCCTGATTCTTACGAGGGGACCGCTATTTCTGACTCGTATGAGAAACCGGTCTCGTCCAACTTGAGGGAGGCAGAGGTTGTATTTGGCATTCATTATCGTGATAACACGGTGACGCTGGATTTGAATACCCCTGTGGAGGACCCTTACGCACAACAAGGTTATTCGAATTTCGGTTACGGTGGCGAGTACAGCTTTGTACAGCAGGAGTGTGGTCCAAACGACAGTTACGGTTGTCAACAGAGCTTACAAGGTTATTCGAATTTCGGTTACGGTGGCGAGCACAACTTTGAACATCAAGTATATTCGGACCTCGGTGACGATGGTGAGCCGGGGGATGTGTCTGTTGACGAGGAAGGCTGTTACCCGGTTACGTTTTCGTTTGATACGACGCAGACCTTTTCGTCACGTAAAGAGTTGGTGCGTTGGGTACAAGACACGGCAAAAGACAACGGTTACCTCATTGTGACTAAGAGGTCGAATAAAAGAGGAGAGAATTACAAGATTTGGTTTCAATGTACTTTTGGTGGGGAGCATAAGAGTATAGCTACACAGAGGAAAACGGGTAGCAAGAAAATAGGCTGCCCGTTTGAGATGATCGGGTTTTCGGAATCATCCGGAAGTGTTTGGAGGATCGAGGTGATGAAGGCGAAGCATAACCACACTCCTATTGAAAACTTAGAGGGTCACGCGTATGCGAGAAGGCTTTCTTCGGAGGATACAAAACTGGTTAAGGAGCTGGCAGAGCAAGACATACCCAACCAAAGTATCTGGCGAACGCTGACAAAAAACAATCCGGCTAGAAAGCTTATTCCGAAAGATATACACAACGCTGTTCAGAAGATCAACGCCGAAAAAAATGTCGGTAAGTCTCCGATGCAAAAACTTGAAAGCATTCTTCTCGAAAAAAATTACACTTATTACATGCGCACGAATGAGATATCAAACGAAGTTGAAGATGTCTTCTTTGTTCACGAAAGATCATTCAAGATGTGGTGTGCCTTCCCGCATGTGCTAATTATTGACGCCACCTACAAAACGAACATGTACAACCTGCCATTTGTTCAGGTCGTAGGCATGACGTCGAAAAACAAATCGTTTACGGCTGCTTGTGCGGTAATTTCCGCTGAGAAGTCAGAGAACTACCTATGGGTGTTGCAGAGGATCAAGTCTATGCTGGTAGGATGTATGGAACCGCGCGTGATTTTAACAGACAGGGATTTTGCGCTAATGAACGCGTGTGAACAAGTTTTTCCAAAAGCGCATAAGTATCTTTGTCGGTTCCATATTCAACAAAATATTAATAAGAACAGCAAGAAGAAATTCTCTGACAAGGATTGGAAAGAATTCGTACGTAGTTTTTGGTTATTGTGCGAGTCTACGACCGAGGAAATATACAGGTATAACTTGGAAAACCTTGAAGCACAGCTGAAAGAAGATGACCGTGAACGTAGGTATTTCTTACATAATTATGTTCAAATTTTATATAATAACAAAAACTGACTATTTACGTTTTTTTTAATTTTAGAGGTTTTTGATTATATGAAGAAATCCTGGTTGGATCCGTACCGTGAAAAGTTTGTATCATGCTGGATTAACAAAACTATCAACTTTCACCAAACTACGACCAACAGGGTTGAGGGCATGCATGCAACACTAAAAAGTCACTTTCCAAGTCATCGCAACACACTGGATAAACTTGTACTGTATGTTGATCATGTTGTTGATAGACAATACACCGAGATTAGTATAAGCTTTGAAACAAGCCTCCGAAAAGTGATGACGCACCACAGGAAGCAGCCCATGCTTGCATATATTCTCAGAAAGGTTTCAATATATGCGATTGAGCTTTTGAGTAGGGAACTAAAACGTAAGGAAGACGGGTTGAGAGACTACGGTGCAAGCTGTGGTTGCCAACTTTTTACCAGCTGTGGTTTGCCATGTGCCTGTCGTTTGGAAAAGTTGGAAAATAAAGGTAATTAATATCTTTGACCTTTCTCGTTATGATTTTGCCACCTAATTTGTTTTCATCCACAGGTCAGCAACTCCGGATCACACACATAGACGTGTTCTGGAAGAAGCTTAACTTCAAGCCTGCAAAGACAAACATAGAGGATATCGATGTAGACGCGGAATTTGAAAAATTGAAACAAAAGATCGATCCAACACCCCCTCAGGTGAAAAGGAGCTTCTTTGAAAAGTTTCAGCAAATCCTCAATCCAGGGAACAATAACAAAAAACCTCCTGCTGTTCTGAAGAAAACTCGTGGTCGCCCAACATTGAAAACGCAGGAAGAAAGAAAGGTTGAAGCCGCTAGAAAAAGCTCGTACATTCCGTCGGAAGAAACTTGGGTCGAGGCCTCAGATGATCTTCCCCGTCACAGCTCGTACATATCACTCGAAGATTCTAGAAGACAAAAGAATACCAAACCGATCAACCTGCACCCTGATTTCCCGATGATCAAGCTCGGTCCTAAGACGGATATAGCGATCCGCAACTACGCATCTCAGATTCCCGAAGTGATCCATCCATACATCGTTAGAATAAAGGACGTGAAACCAGATGGTCATTGTGGGTTTCGATCGGTGGCTGTTGGGTTAGGAGTGAAACAAAATTCATATTTGATGATCCGGAAACAACTTATAAAGGAGTTACGTACGAACGAATCGCTTTGGAGGCAGTTTTTCGATCCGGAAAACATAGGACATTATGATGCGCTGCTTAGACGGATCAATTTCAAGGGGGTGGGACGAGCAGATATCGAAAATTACATGACGATGCCTGACACGGGGTTTCTTATTGCCCAACGATACGGTGTGATTGTTCACAGCTTCGACATGCGTGGGAGCTGTACAATTTTCCCTCTGCTGGGCGGGCCAAACGAAGCTGAGGAACCTCACCTGGTGGTTGCGGTTGTGTTCGTCGACCATGGGCATTTCATACATGTAGAGCTTGGAGGTTGTTATCCAATGCCTCCCCCAAACCCACTCTGGACAGCACACAGAACAGAGCGCGCAGCAGCCTGGCATACATTATACAGGGATCAGATCAACACGTACGAAATGCTTACGTATCGTGCCCCTGACCTTAATGTAACCCCATATGTTCACGATGTATGTTAAATGTGTTTAATAATAATCAGATTCAATACACACTTGTACGACCCAAAATGACAATATACGTCATAATACTACAATTAATGAAAAAATATGTTACGGTAGGCGGCTGATACACATAACACCTCTCACAGGAGTACTTGTGCTTTCAAACCAAAATGATACGATATAACGGAATAAGACATCACACGTAACCGATTTGATCCGGAACTTGCAATATAGTCCATATATAATAAAAAATGATGTATAATGGAGAAAATGTAAAATTTAGACTATTATCGACGCGTTTGTGAATTAAAAACAATTTTAAAAAATTTAAAAAAGGCCCAAAGCGCCCCGCTATGAGCATAACGCGGCGTTTTGAACCCGAAGCGCCCCGCTATGGCCAAAGCGGGGCGCTTTGGACCCTCGCTTTAGCTGAAGCGGGGCAGCCTTCTCCCCCATTTCAACCCACACACACACACACACATTAAGGTGCGATTTACACACACATCAACGTTTTCAAGGTTTCAATCGCTAAAAGGTACGATCGAACTTCATTTATTGTTTTGGTTCAAGTTATGTGTTTCATTTTGTTTGAATTTTGTTTGATTTGGGCGGTATGATCGATCTTTGGGGGCTGTTCTTCAAAACGAAGAAATAAAGCGCCGCGCCGAGGCCAAAGCGCGGCGCTTTGGTTCATTTTAATTTTTTTTTTAATTATTTGTTTAATATTATTTGTTTAATATTATTTGTTTAATAATATTTGTTTAATATTATTTGTTTATTATTTATATTTAATATTATTTGTTTATTATTTATTTTATATTTAATATTATATTGTCAACGTGCAGGGATGGATTCCTCCGATGACGAGATTGAGCATATGGAGGCTGAGGTAGATGTGGGCGAGGAGGGAGAGCCGGCATGTCCGTACCTTCAGTTTCCGCCGGGGTCACGGGCGAGGGGGAGATGCGCGAGGTTGCGCACCATCCCCCTTGGGGAGCATGTAGGGATAGATTGGAGCCTGCTGGAGACCGTGGGAGAGGCCGCGCGGGCGCGTGAGATAGTTGGACTAGATACTCCTTGGTCGCGCCTATTTGAGTTAGCGATGGAGGACGCGTACCCTGAGCTGACGTGGGAGTTTCTTTCCACGTTTACATACGCGCCGCATCCGGCGGATTACGTGGAGGACCCGGATTTTCCTGTCCACGAGGTTACATTCCGTCTCGCCGGTCAGGAGTTTGAGATGAGTGTGCGGCAGTTTGCTGTCCATACAGGTTTGTTTAAATAATATTATTTATTATTTTATATTTAATATCATTTGTTTATTTAATGTTATTTGTTTATTTAATATTATTTGTTTATTATTATTATTTGTTTATTTAATGTTATTTGTTTATTTAATATTATTTGTTTATTATTATTATTTGTTTATTTAATATTATTTGTTTATTATTATTATTTGTTTATTTAATATTATTTGTTTATACAGGTTTGTACACAGAGGCCGAGCTCGATACTGATTTATATACGCAGGCAGTTACGATGATGGACAGGCAGACGCTTATCAGTTTCTGGAGGGCCATTTCCAGGGCTCCCTTTGGGAGATCCTGGCAAAAGGCCACCACCATCAAAGACCCCTTGTTCCGATACCTTCACCATGTTATCGCGTCAACTATCGTGCCGCGGGAAAACAGCAGGGAGAAGGTCAACCTCAGTGACCTTTTCTTTCTATACTGTCTACTGCGACGACAGCCCTGCGATCTAGCAGCCAGCCTGGCAGATTACTTTGCCACAACATACCACCGGCAGCTCTGCGGGTGGGTGCACACTGGCTCATACATCACCGCCATCGCACGCTCGCTCGGGATCGTGCCCGAGGGAGATCCGGTGCTGTCCGATCCGGTCCCGTCTACCAGGTTGGGCCGCGCGTCAGTTTCTAGCATGCAGATCACCCGTCGCTTTGATGTTGGTCTGAGGTTTAGGGGCGGAGACGGGCTGATTTGGCAGCCGGAGCCGGTGCCGGAGGTCATCCCGGTTGTTATTGAGTTGAGGCCTGGAGTGTTGGCCCCTCCTGCTGAGCAGGCGGCCGCTCGGCAGGCTCAGCTACAGGCTCTGGGACTCGATCAGTTCCCGGGCCAGCCTCAGGCTGAGGCTCAGGCTCAGGAGGAGCCTCAGGCTCAGGCTCAGGCTCAGCCTGTATTAGAGGATCCGGCTCAGGAGGAGCATATCGAGGAGATCCCGGTACCACCAGTTCAGCCAGCTCCTGAGCCGCCACAGTACCCGCAGCACGTTTACGCTGACCTGCCTCCGGTAGCGCGTGAGGTGGCTCGGGACTTCGACCGGCGCCTCAGACGCCAGGCCGCACGCCAGGACTGGATCATCGAGACGCTCGTTTCTCTACGAGAGCTCGCTGGGTTGCCTCCACTTCCCCTCCCACCGTCCCCACCGCACGAGGATTAGTACCTTAGTTTGTTTGTATAGTGTTTTGTTATGTATTATGTAGTCAGTTGTACCTTTTTGTTTTGTATGTACAAACTGATATATATTTACATCACGTTGATTTTGGATTGTTTACGTTTAATTCTTATGGCTTTCTGTACAATTTATTTAACGTGTTCGTTTAATTTAACAAAATAAACTAGGTTAACAGTTTATAAAGACGCACTTATATTATATACATTCTATAAAAATAATGACGTAAAAAAACGTAATTATAAAACTCAAATACAATTTTTTCCTTCAAAAAACACTACCAAACTAACCCACATCCCACCTATTTCAAAAAAAAAAACCAACACAACTTCCAGCCAACACTTTTTGTCTTTTTGCACACTCAAAGCGCCCCGCTTTGGCCATAGCGGGGCGCTTTGGCCAAAGCGGGGCGCTTTGGGTGTGCAAATAGATAAAGGCCGTGTGCAAATAGACGAGGCCTTAAATTAAAGCTATTTAGGATGTCTAATCAACAAAAAGAATAAAAAGGAACATGTGCCGTACAAGTTGGCTTTTAACTTGTAGTTGGAAGTTTTTTTTTGAACGGCGATATTTCTACAACAGGCGATAGAGATCGCACCTACCCTATAACTCGGGTAGGCCCCTCCGCCCCACTCCGGCATCCAAGGCTATGTTGTCTTAACCGGGTCCACGCTTGGTGCATCAGAGTTTGGCTAAGGCGTTCCCCGAGAAAATTTCCAGCCCACTGCCCATCAGAGTTTGGTGTAGTTGGAAGTTAAGTGGCAAAAGTAACAAGTCAACAACCACTCACTGTAAAATAAGGATTAAAATCGAAAACTCATAAAATTACATAGGTTAAATTATAATTAACCTTAATATATCAAGACTAAGGGGAGGGGGTGGTCACTAGTGACCATTTTTTCATCACTCACAATATCCAATCATGTTCCGTCATGTCAGCAACCATTTTTCCATCACTCACAACCTTTTTTAGTGGGGGTGGTCATCACTCACCACCACACCCAACAATTTCCCCCAACCAACAATTTCCCCCAACCAACAATTACACTCACAAAAAAAACCATCACGCGTTGAAAATATCACGAAATTGGACTGCATTATACTATAACGCGTTGAACTTTTGTTATGGGGGTGGGTTCAACGCATGATACAATTGTATCACGGTAAATAATGGGAGTGCCCCGTGTGCCCTAATGACGATGGTAAATTGTCTTTTCTTGTGTCCAAACCGATGTCATCATAATATCATACTTTTTGAGATTAGGCAACGATGTCATCATCATATCATAGTTTTTGAGATTAGGCAAAAGAAATATTTATATAAAAATAATCTATATATACATTTATCAATTATCAATTCTTGCGGGTAGTAAAGTTTTGCATATAAAATTTTCTATCGATACATTGATCTCTTATGAATAGTAAAAAAAATTTTTTTTCGAAATTCATTACAAAGATTTTATTTTTTAAAGTTTGATCACAATGATTTTATAATTTTTATTTTATTTTATTTTATAACATTTATTTATCAACTCTTATGAACAATAAACTTTTATTTTTCTTATTGATTCACCACAAAGATTTCTTATTAAAGTTTGATCACAACGATTTTAAAACATTTTTATGACTTGTCAACAAAGGTTTTCTTCTTCAAAGATTTTGACCAAAAAGATTTTTTCTAAAATGTAGGAGTATTCACATCCAACTTCCAAATTATGTGTAAAGGATTTTTATTTTATAAAAAATGGTTGTAGTTGACTGTAAGTGGTTGTGAGTAGAGAAGATATAAAATATTATTATTCATCTCTAAATTTGAGAGGACAATGTTCACCCTTTATAACTTTTTAATATATTTTGAAAGTACTTGTGAGTGTAAGAGAGAGAAAATGTAATGATTAAGGTACTAAAAAGTATTATTTAATTGAAAAGTAGAAACAAAACATAGAAATTTTTAGTGTAATATAGGATAAAAAACAGGAGAAGGGGGAGGTTCGATATGAATGCTCTAACATTACGAGTAGTTAAGTTTAGTTTTTATAAATTGACAACATTTTTATACTTTGAAAGAGAGACACAATGTTTTTAATTTTATAACTTTGATGAAATACATTTTTATAAAGGTCTATTTAAAATCGATCGTGTGAAATATAATCGATTTTTTGTTTTTTACTGTGACAAACCGAACGTCTGAATAACATCCGTAGCGATGTTTGTTTTTATGGTATTCTTGATGTTCCGGTATAATTACATTCAAAATGGAGCGTAATCACACTAGTATTTGTTTTTATCTCTTTCGGTTTCTACACCAAGTGCCAAAGTTGTACCTGTTAGGGGAGGATTTTTGATATCCTAAGGATCACGGATCCTCGAGTGCTGCCAGGACCATGGATCCTCAATTCTATTTGAATTAAGAATCCTTAGCAGGTGTTGCAGGATCAGGATTCAGGATCCTTATTGTTATCCTTACACTAACAATTGTCTACCTTGTACGTAAGCTTGTTTTGCAGGAGCAAAAGCATGGACCAAGTCTCACTGAAATTCCTGGAGCATATTCCCTCAATATTCCGCACGTGCTTGGCTCTTGTGGACGTTATGGAGATCGTGGGGAGCTTGCACAAATTGCGGATAGTTAGTTAGACTAGTTATTTCTAATTTAAAATGGGGATAACAAGCTTAGATAGAACACTTAGCTAATTTTGGCATACACACACTCTCGCAACAGCTCTCAACCAGCTCTCGAATACTACTTGGCAATTTCATATATTTTTTGCACATTACACACTAGTGATCCTTGTAACAAGCTTGTTATCATCCCGAGTTGTAAACTTCTTTTGTTTAATCTTAGTTGGTGATCGGTAGTTTCCATCACCCAAGGTTTTTTGTGTCGGAGATCAACTCTTGATCAAGGGCTTTTTCCTCGTATAAATCCTTGTATCACTTGTTCATTACATTTCTGAGTTATCCTTAACATTGTTCATTGATTCAAGCATCACACCTCACAACAAAAGATTTGGTTGCATTATCTTTGCTTGATTTTTGACCAAAACAGTTTGGCGCCCACCGTGGGGTAATTGGTGCTTCAATTCTGAGAAATTTTGTTCATTTCATTCATTTCGGTTCATTACCTTCAACCACATGGCTTCTCAGGGAAAAACTACTTCAAGTTCCATGTCGGCGGTTTCCTCATCACATGGCATTCCACCATTGCATCATCTTCCCCCTGCATTCCAGAAGAATGCTCCGAAGAAGACAACCCCCGTTTTCACAAAACCAACTGTTGTTTCTTCCTCTACACT
The DNA here is from genome assembly GCA_030545235.1 of Helianthus tuberosus. Taxonomy (NCBI): domain Eukaryota; kingdom Viridiplantae; phylum Streptophyta; class Magnoliopsida; order Asterales; family Asteraceae; genus Helianthus; species Helianthus tuberosus. Next base: position 115,387,872 of record CM060399.1, read on the forward strand.
TACTAACAGTGATCTTTATGCTTTGATTTTGCAGATGAGAGGATACATGCAACAACAGGACGAAACTAATGGCAGGATCCTTCACGAAATTGATAAAATCAGCAGAGGATCATCCCCCTTTGCTGCCGAGGTCGCTGAATTTTGACACTCCGGTCATAACTTCCCAGCACTTTGCAGCTCTAGATGTCCAATACCAGGGTGGATCAACAGGAATGCGTTCTGGATCATCGGCAATGTCTCAGGCTCAAGGATCCTCTTTCCAGCCTTCAGGATCCTCATTTCAGCGTCAGGGATTCTTCACCAGTTTAGGAGGATGCATGGGGACGCAACTGATTCAAGGATCCTCTCAGGTTCAAGGATCCTCACAGGTTCAAGGATCCTCCTCTCAGGTTCAAGGATCCTCTCAGGTTCAAGGATCCTCTCATGTTCAAGTTCAAGGATCCTCTCATGTTCAGGTTCAAGGATCCTCTCAGGTTCAAGGATCCCCTCAGGTTCAAGGATCCTCTCAGGTTCAAGGATCCTCCTCTCAGGTTCAAGGATCCTCATCTCAGGTTTTCGGATCCATGGATTATCATCCAAGACCTTCAATCACAGCACATCAAGGATCCAACATTGCTTCCCCTGGTCCCTCGGTTATGCCAGAATCCGGAAGTTCAGATGTTTATCTAGGAGACTTCATACCAATGCAGACCATTGCTTCCCCTGGTCCCTCGGTTATGCCAGAATCCCGTCAACATGGATTCACATATGGAATTCCAAACTTGAATCCTTCAGGAGGTAACACTTTGAATAATTTTTGCAATGCTAACCATGGCTTTGTGCAGGATACAGGTATCAACCAAGCTATGGCCAGAGAATTACAAAAGCTTAAGGATATGATATCCTGCGTTCCAGGAGTGGTTAAGCCCATTCCTGAAATTCCGGATGGAAGCCACAAGATATCTCGTTTTGCACCACCTATTTGTGATGCAGAGATACCGAAGAGACTTCAAATACCAACCATGAAGTTGTATGATGGTTCAACGGATCCAGAAGAGCATGTAGCTCAATACAGAGAAAGGATGGAGATCAATCCCATCCCGGAGAGGTTAAAATAAGCATGTCTATGCAAGGGTTTCGGATCCACACTGACAGGATCAACTCTTAAATGGCTGCTAAGTCTTCCTCCTTAATCTATTACTTCATTTGCTAATCTAGTTAACTTGTTTAATAGCCAATTCTCATGTAGTAGGAGATTTGAACGATTAACTAGTGATCTATATAGGGTAACCCAAGGTCATAATGAATCACTAAGAGATTACATAACAAAATTCAGTAGAGAATCCTTAGAAATCCCTAACTTAGATATTGCTACTGCTGTTGAAGCTTTTAAAATGGGTTTACTTAAGGATTCTCAGTTCTATGATGATCTTGTTATGACACCTTGCAGGAACTTAGATGAGGTAAGGAACAGGGCCCTTAGGTTCATCCGTTTAGAGGATGACAAAAGGATCCAGGAGAGATTGTCAGGATCCTCAGAGCAAGACAAACAAGGATCCTATTTCAAGAATAACTGATCCAAGCAATACTCCAAGCATGACAACCAGAATGTGCATGCTGTGGAACAAGAGGAAGATGATGAGGATTATCCTCCTATTTCTGAATATTGTTTTTCTGCTGATAATAGTGAACTAATCCTTGCTTTGCAGAATTTAGGTGACAAGGCTAGGTGGCCAAGGAAGAATGACAAACCGCCTGCTACCAAAGACAAATCGAAATGGTGTGCTTACCATGAGGATTTTGATCATCTCACAGATGAGTGCATAGCATTAAGGAATAAGATATGTTATCTTTTGAGCAAAGGATAATTGAAGGAATTGCTTGGAAGGAAAAAGTCAAGGATCCAGGATTCTGAGAAAGTTCCTGGAAAAGCTCTTCCTCCACCAGCTGATGCTCAAATCATCCATTTCATCTCCGGAGGTTCTCAGCAGCCAAGAGACATGCAAAGAAAACAAAGATAGAGAATGGGGGCAGACCTGTTCGAACTTCCATTCTTACCCAGGAAAAAGTCATATCCTTTGATGGGGATGATCGTGTGGACATACAAGATCCTCATCATGGCGGTTTGGTTATTACATTATCTATTTCTAACCATTTTGTTCGCAGGATTCTCATTGATGGGAGAAGCTCAGTGAACATAATCCAGTTGGATGTCCTCAAAAGAATGAACATCCTTGAATCTGATATCGTCCCAAGATCATCTGTCCTTGTGGGATTCAGTGGAGAGACAAAGATTACATTGGGGGACATCAAACTTCCTATTTATATAGAGGGAGTGAATTCTATTCAAATATTCTATGTTATTGATTGCTTATCTTGCTGTAATGTTATCTTTGGCAGGCCATGGATACACGATATGAAGGCAGTCCCCCTCAACAAATCATTAATGTGTCAAGCTCCCAACTCTATGGGATGTGGTGAAGATAGAAAGTGATCAGCAGGAGGCAAAGAACTGTTACACTTCTTCAATGAAGCCAGCTTCCAAGGAGCAAGACGTCATGGAGGCAAGAGAGCAAGACGTCAAGGATATTCTGTTGAACCTAGAGGATCCTGAATCCAAAATTTTTATAGGATCCGGGATCCTAGACAGTATTGAGCAGGATTTAGTATTCTTCTTGAAAAGAAGAAAATCTACCTTTGCTTGGAAACATGAAGACATGACATGTATATCTAAGAATATTATTATTCACAAACTTGGTATTGACAGGTCTTTCAAGCCAATACACCAAAAAAGGAGAAAGTTTGCACTCGAAAGAAATGCCATTATCCAAGAAGAGGTAAACAAATTGCTAAAGGCAGGTTCTTAAGGATTATCTATCCTCGGCACCAGCCCTGATGAAACCAGAAAATGGAGAATCATTATCCTTATACTTAGTTGTTTCAGCTAAAGTAGTAAGTTCGATCCTAGTTAAGGATCATCAAGGCTCTCAACATCCGGTATACTATGTAAGTAAAATTCTACTTGATGCCGAGGCCAGGTATTCTCATTTGGAGAAATTAATTCTTGATTTAATTATGCCTTCAGCTAAACATAGACATTATTTCGAAACTCACACCATTATTGTGAAAACTAACCTTCCTATCAAGAATGTTCTCAGGAAACTTCAAATGTCAGGTAGAATGGCAAAGTGGGCAATCAAGCTTATTGCATATGACATTGAGTATGAACCAAGGACTGCCATCAATTCCCAAGCTTTAGCTGACTTTGTGGCTGATTTCAGTAGTGATCTATAAAGGGACGCTGAATTAGAAGTTCAACAACTTGAGAAGACCAAGGATCCTTGGACACTCTTCATGGAAGGAGCTTCAAATGTTAAAGGAACTAGATAAAGCACGCTACTAAAATCGCCACAGGGGGACATTATACCCTAATCCATTGCATGTGAATTCCAAATCACTAATAATGAGGCAGAGTATGAGGCCTTGATAGCAGGTTTGCAATTAGCTAACAATATGAGGATCAGGGAAGAAAATGCAGAAGCCGATGCCTTAACTAACCTTGGATCATCCCTAAAGATGCCAGAGGATGTGAAGATACCTATCATCCATGTTTTGTCTCCTGCAATTGAGGAAACTTAAGTAATGGAGATAGTGGAGGACGCTGCAATTGTACCTAGTGATTATGTGCAGTCAAATTCAGGATCTTGGATCCTTCCAATTCTGAACTATATCCAGAGTGGAGAAATTCCCACAGGGGAAAATCCCAGAGCTTTCAAAGTCAAGGTATCTCAATTTACAATATTAAATAACATGTTATATAAATGAACTCTTGCAGGTCCATATCTAAGGTGCATCGAGGATCCTGAAATCCAAGAAGTCCTGAAGGATTTCCATGAAGGAGACTTTGGAAACCACACTGGGGGCAGAGCACTGCTCTCAAGGATCCTCATAACAGGATACTATTGGCCTACTATGAAGAAGGATGCTGTGGAATATGCCAAGAAGTGTGATCCTTGTCAGAGACATAGTAATATCCTTCACCAACCAGCAGAGCTCTTACATCCTATATCCTCTTCTTGGCCATTTATGAGATGGGGAATGGATATAGTTGGTAAGCTTCCTAAGGCACCTGGTGGAAAAGTATTCATGCTTGCTATGACTGATTACATCTCCAAGTGGATAGAGGCTGAAGCCTTTGCTCAAGTCAGAGAAAAAGAAGTGATATCCTTTATCAAAAGAAATATTATTACTAGATTTGGTATCCCTTCTGAAATTGTTTGTGATAATGGATCCCAATTTATTGGGAGTAGGACTACTAACTTTTGTGACAGCTGGGGGATTAGGATGATAACATCCACACCAGTCCACCCACAAGCTAATGGCCAGGCAGAATCATCCAACAAGATCATCATTAACAATTTGAAGAAGAAGCTTGGATCTAAGAAAGGAAAGTGGGCAGAAGAACTACCTTATGTATTATGGGCTGATAGGACAACTCCCAAGAATGCTACTGGCCAAACTCCTTTCTCTTTGGTATTTGGAGCAGAATCAGTGATTCCTACAGAGATGGTGATTCCTACTGCAAGAACAAGCATTCGTGATCCTGAAGAAAATGCTGAAAACTTGGTTTAAGACTTAGATACTATAGAAGAACTCAGGGATTTGGCAAGGATAAGGATGGCCAGTTATCAACAAAGGATGGCTGGAGCCTACAACAAAAATGTCAGGATCAGGAAATTCCAAATTAGTGATATGGTATTAAGGAAAGCATTTCAGAACACCACCAATCCTGCTGATGGGAAGTTAGCACCAAAGTGGGAAGACCCCTATTTGATTGAAGCTGAAGCAGAAAAGGGGGCATATCGATTGCTAACAATGGAAGGTGATTTGCTACCAAGAGCTTGGAATGTTGTCCACTTGAAGAAATACTTCATGTAATAAGGATCCATGATCCTTAGCTAACAAGTATCCTTGAAGGATCCTTACAGGACAGAGGATCCTCATTTTGGTAATGATCTAATTTCAATCTATTTCATTCTTTAATTATCTTATATAAGGATAAGGATCCTGGATCCTTTATCCTCCTTTCACTTGATTCTGAGTTTTGCAGAAGGTTTGGGTATCCTTAACAAAGGATTGAGTATCCACAGAAGTATCCAGTTATTTGGGCTTGACCCCAGTTATTTGGGCTAGTCCCCAGTTTTTGGGCCTGTCCCCAGTATCGCCAGTAGCGCACGATGATCCTGGTACAGTTCATGGCAATGGGACCAGTACCCGCTTTAGGGGTTGACAATTTCATTGTACTGGCTGTATCCGGGATCCTACGTATAATGGTAGACGTACCATACATCCGTTCCTAAGGTTTCTAACGTTTTCATGTTAGCTAAGGTTTTGGCATTTTCATGTCACTAAGTTTGGATAGTCGCCAGTGAGGGCCATACTCCAGTTTACACAAGATCCTTTGGGCTTGTCCCCAGTTATCCTTTGGGCTTGTCCCCAGTTATCTTTTGGGCTTGTCCCCAGTATATTGGGCTAGTCCCCAGAATTGTTGGGCTTGTCCCCAGTTACTAACTTTTCTCTTATATTGGCTTAGTCCCAAGTTATATTCCATTTCAGGTTTTTGAAGCTAAACAACCAAGGATCCTTGATCCTTACCTTCTACTAAGGTTTGTCTTTTGGTTATCCTGATTATAAATGTTAAGGGGTTAGGATCCTAACTTGGATTCTCAGGTATGATCCTTGATCACTTTGATTTTATTCATTATTTGTATAAGTGACCCTTATCCTTTGACAACAGAACCAATGATCCTTAAGTTGCATAACTTTTCTGAATTTATCGACTATAGGATATTTGATCCTTGATCATATCCTAAAATTTTTAAACATGATTTGTTAAACTTTTCTTCTTTACTTAATAAATTCAAACAAAGTATATATCAACAGTTGAAAAATAAAGAATTCATAAGGATAACAACACGGGAAATAGCCAAAAAGTTAAAGTTTTATTTATTCACAAAGTTAAACCCTTTTAAGGTTGTCAAAATTGCCAACCCAAATTTCTACCAGCAATACGTGGCCTGTCCACTTGGGTTGGCAAAGGGTGTCCATTGTTAACAGGTCCTAATAGTGCAGGAAATAAAAGATGGCAGGATAACAAGTGGTTTCATCCCCCAAACAGAGGATCCCTCCACCACCTATTATCCTACCTATTGTTCAAAGGATCCATGATCCTCAACCCTAATAGCTATTGTTTAGTTATTACAGACCTACAATTGTTCATGAAAAACACCATAACCAAAAAACTACTACCAAATCCTAAAAAATGGGCTCCGGCCGCGTCTAGAAATATCCATCATTGCCCATTTCAGCAGCTCACACCTTGGCTGCATCACCACCAGCATCATCACCACCAGCCTGATCCTTCCCACTGCCACTTGCCTCAATCGCCAAGACCTCAATAGCCTCCTCCTCTTCATCCTCTAGCTCAGCCAGCTTCGCCTTCCATCCCTCCTTGTCCCAAGTGGTCCTGTCGAAGTCAAGATCCTCAGCCTCCTGGGCCATTTGCAGTTTGATCTTATACATGGCGATGGCAGTAGAGACTTTAGCATCCTCCAGCAGATCATTCTTCTCGTGATCAGCATTTATTTGGGCCATGACCACCTGCTTCTTCGCCAGATTGAGGTCCTTTTCGAGGGAGGAGATGGTTTGATCCTTGGCCAGGAAGATCTTTCGGAAGTCCCGCTGCTTCTAATCGGCTTCCTCAGTATAAGCATCAAACAACATTTCGATCTCGGCGAATTTCTGCAAGAAAAGACAAAATAAGGCATAGGATCCTTGATCCTCAGATGGGCAGGATAATCAGTCAGGGTTAGTGATCCTTACATCGGCAAAGTATTCTTGGAACTGGTGGCGGATGAGGGGCAAGCCTTCAAGATTGTCAGCTTCGGTGGCCTTCCTCTTCTTTCCCCCTTGGAGGTGACAGGTTTGGGGACTACGGCACTCGGGCTAGCAACAGTTTTCTTTTTTTCCGGAGCGAGGAGCCACAATGCTAAGATCACTGACACTGAAGCGGGTGGCAGACCTTGAAGATTTTCCAGCACCTACCAATCCAAAACAATAGATAAGTATTCTTGTTTTATTTACATTTTAACATTTAATTAAATACAAACTCGGATACTTACTTGACATTGTGACGGAGCCTGAGGATACTTCTTGAGAATCCTTGGTGTTTGCTTGGAATGATCTTATTGCAGGATCAAGATTCCGGAAAACGGTGATCCTCTCCTTGGTTGCAGGTGATGAAATAATATGGGAAACAGAGATGGGTGCAAAACAGAAAAGATGTCAGTGATCCTCAACAGAAACATGGGTATCCTATGATCCTTCTATAAGGATCCTCTATCCTACCATGGGTGGCCCATTTTCTTGGAAGATCCTTCCCATCCGGGATGGAATCCCTCCTAACGAAGAAAAAACGTTTCTTCCACTTAGTGTCGTTTTTGGTGGTCTTCAGGATTGGGTGTTCTTCGCCGGGTTTGTGTTTGAATAAAAAGCGGTGTGAACCGTGGCTCACAAGGTTGTACAGTTTGGCAAGTTCAGACATTCCTAACTCTATATCCTCCTGCTCAATGATCCTCTCAAGGGTAAATAAAACCCTCCACATCATAGGCATTGCCTGGATATAGGATATGCCGGTAAGGGAGAAGAAAGATTGGGTAAAAGCAGGAAAAAGGATAGGAGTATCCTATCAGAAATGGGGTGACTGGAAAGGCAACCCGAGTTTCAGAAATGAAATCACTCAGGACGGTAGGGTCAAAAGCTTTGAAAACAGCGTTCCCCGGAAAGCAATGACGAATCCTGTCGATCTCAGGATCAGTGAAGCAGCAACGTTCCTTGGGCGAATCTTCGATGATCCCTTTGGCTTTTTAAAGGACTATCTTTCTGGTGATCCTTGGCAGGGGATGATCTTAGCTTCATTGTGATTCAGAGATTTCGAGAAAGAAGAAGAACAGAGTAAGAAAGAGAAAAGAGAAAGGGGAGAGAAGTACCTGCCTGATCTTCGAATGAGGATTTAAAGGGTGTAACGCACGAATTTAAATGCTTCCTAACCCTTATCTCTAACTTGAATTTATAATGATGATTCTGCAGGGATGTCGCTTCAATGACGTATGATCGGTAACGACTAGTTCGATCCTAACGGCTATATATCCGTTAGTTTGTTGCAGATAAGATCAAGAAAATATAACTCGCCAATTTACACTTTACTCCTTATATTTTGGGGGCAATTGTTAGGGGGGGATTTTTGATATCCTAAGGATCACGGATCCTCGAGTGCTGCCAGGATCATGGATCCTTAATTCTATTTGAATTAAGGATCCTCAGCAGGTGTTGCAGGATCCTTATTGTTATCCTTATACTAACAATTGTCTACCTTGTACGTAAGCTTGTTTTGCAGGAGCAAAAGCATGGACCAAGTCTCACCGAAATTCCTGGAGCATATTCCCTCAATATTCCGCACGTGCTTGGCTCTTGTGGACGTTATGGAGATCGTGGGGAGCTTGCACAAATTGCGGATAGTTAGTTAGACTAGTTATTTCTAATTTAAAATGGGGATAACAAGCTTGAGATAGAACACTTAGCTAATTTTGGCATACACACACTCTCGCAACAGCTCTCAACCAGCTCTCGAATACTCTTGGTGATTTCATATATTTTTTGCACATTACACACTAGTGATCCTTGTAACTAGCTTGTTATCATCCCGAGTTGTAAACTTCTTTTGTTTAATCTTAGTTGGTGATCGGTAGTTTCCATCACCCTAGGTTTTTTGTGCCGGAGATCAACTCTTGATCAAGGGCTTTTTCCTCGTATAAATCCTTGTGTCACTTGTTCATTACATTTCTGAGTTATCCTTAATATTGTTCATTGATTCAAGCATCACACCTCACAACAAAAGATTTGGTTGCATTATCTTTGCTTGATTTTTGACCAAAACAGTACCGATATAACGAACTGAACTATTACCGACTAAAATCTTGCTGCGAAGCACAAATAGTCCCTGTAGTAATGATACATTTACTATCTTCTCATATTTTCTTTAAAAATGCTACACAATTCTTCTTATAGCAAACACACACACACATACACACATATATAGCAATATGATATTCATATTAAAGATAAAGGACGCTTGTCATTATGGTCTAACTTTTTTTATAAACAAATTGATATATATATATATATATATATATATATATATAGGGTAGGGTTCATGCGAGAACCACCCTTATTACGAAAACCGCAAGAACCAATGTGAATAGGGGGCAATTTTGTAAATACATAACTCCTCTCCCTGCATCCTATACTACTGGACTTAAAAAAAAATCACACTCTATCAATTAATCACGTCCGACAATCCCACAAGCATCATCAATCCGTGCGATTCATCATAGTGATTCATAAAAAATCAAGTTCGATGATCCACAATATCAGCAGCTCGTCATGAAAATTCGTCGTATGATCGACATTAGTGCAATAAGAACATAATCACCGATCGCACATTCGTCTTCGATTCGAAATTAGGGCAAAACGATCATAATCATCGAGTTTTGTTGTACAAATAGGGATAATCTGAAGAACAGATGTCTTCTAACGGACTCGCGATTCGCTGTTGCACCGTTCTGTGAAATTGTAAGTTCATACACTTTGTTTTGTAGTCGTATATGATAATACAACTCTTAATCATCGATTCAGATATGTTACATAAGCAATTGTTTCATATCTGTTTCATATCTGCATTATTGAAAATTGTGTTATATATATGATTTTTAAGTGAACATGGGCGAATGTTGTGATAGAACTATATGTAATGTTGTAGTTATATGTTTTTCATGTAGTTTTCCTACTGAATAATGTTATGTGAATAATGCTAGATATGATTGGCAACATGAAATTTTATTTGGTTAGTGTTAGGGTTTTTTTTACTGAATTATAACTGTTGATAAGTTATGTCATGTTAATGCACATGTGCATATTTTGACAGAATACGCTTACATGGAACAGGATAATAAGGTAATGTTGTGATCTATATAGATATGCACATGTGCATATTTTCTAACAGAACATGCTTACACAGAACATATGACTTTGAATAAGAGTCTCACCTATGTATCAATGATATGTAATCGGTATTTAGTTTATTTTGGTGTTTTTGGTGTGATATACAGTTATGCGAATGTGTATCTCACCTTGGAATATGTTAATAAGGTATAATTGTGTGATATATAGTTATGCACATGTGCATAGTTTGACATAATATGTTAATACGCACATGTGCATAATTTGTCAGCATGGGTTATTAAGGTAATTAATGTTTATGCACATGTATATAATGATGCACGTGTGCATATCTTGTATGTTGATCATAAATTAATGTTGATACACATGATCATTGTAGATCATCGATGGAAAAAAATACATGGATTGACAGATTAAAGAGTTAAGCAGATATTAGACGAAGAGGCGTTGAAGCAATAGGAATGCTGGGGTGTGCTCAACAACTGGAAAAAGGAACAGACAATATGATGTTATGGATGATTCAAGGACATGAAACTCGTAGTGTTTTTTTTTTCTTTTTTTTTTGTTTGGGCAGTAGTAAGTGGCTAACTGATGTGGTGTGGGTATATTTGGATGGCAGTAGTTGTAATTAGGAGTTTATACTGGTTGATGCTTTATGCACATGTGCATGAATATGGTAAATTTACAAGGTGTTGGTTTGGATGAACATATATATGACTGTTCAGGTATGATATTAATATATAACATGTTACAGATTGATATGTTTAGTGATATATGATGTATTATGTTGTTTATTAAATGGAATGTTAGGTCTGCACATGTGCATCTTTCTGTCAATACATTAAGTTTGGTATTACATAAGAAACCAACTAAAAAACCATAACAAAAAGTAAGTTTGATAATCCACATTAAAACAACTTAAAAAACAGAATCAAAATGACTATTGATTATAATTTGTTTATCGTCATAAATAGTTAATTCAAGAATCACAAATTTAGGTTGGTCGGTTTACGACGTCTCTGGTTGAACGTATAAGAATGATCGTAGCTCGTAATCAACTAAAACGTAATCAAAATAAAAGTCTTTAAGGTTGGCAACTCGGGATTTCATTGTATGTAATATAATGTCTGAATCACGTTCACCGATAAATAGACTGTCTCTCGTATGTCTCTAGAACAGTTTTTGAAATATTCTTTCGTCTGCATCACCCTTATCATCCTATATTTTTCAAATGTATACATAACAAGGATCAGTGGCTGAATCACGTTCACCGATAAATAGCCTGTCTCAGGATCAGTGGCTGGATCGTCCGCTGATCTGTCTCTTGCACAAGGGAAATGCACCGTTACTTGTAAGAAGGAGGATGGGGTGGGTGGTGCTCCTTGTTACCACTCTTCGGCGTGAGAATCAGTAATTTGCTTGAGAGTAAGGTGTGTGATAGTAGTAAGAGTGAGAGTATATAAGTGATACCTCAAACCTGGTCTAGGATGAGTATATATAGCCGAAAAGTGAAGGAGGGTAATTGAGTGACTAGACTGACAACGCACAGCCCCTTGCAGGTATGTCAGGCGCGTAGGTCATAGAGGTGACGCCACGTCCCACTATGGCTGTCAGTCTGTGTGCCATCGTTGCTTACGTGTGGGCTGACAGATGACTGCTATCAGTGCCACTTGCTGTTTTGGCCACCTGAGTCAAGGTGTCAGTCCCACTTGCGTCGTCAATGGTATGCGGTGCTTGGCCGCATCGCTATCTACGGTAACTACGGGTGTTTTGCGTCCCTTACTCTGACGATATTGTTTACAGGATGTGGTGCTAAGCCGCATCGCTATGTGCGGTAACTGCTGTCGTTACGACATCCCTTGTCGTGACGAAAATGTTTATAGGATGCGGTGCTAAGCCGCATCGCTATGTGCGGTAACTGCCGTTGTTACCACATCCCTTGTTGTGACGAAAACATCTATTTTCATACACAAGGTAGGTCTTCTCATCACTTGACAGATTGGAATCGCTGACTGTGTCCGCGCATGCCCGCACGGACGCAGATAAGTTCTTGCTGGTGGAGGTGTTTGATAAGGGTGATGGTCACTCGCGACTGCTTAGGTGCGAGATTTGGGACCATACCCCTTCAACTATATATTTTATTTAATTTATAGGTGTTATAAACCGTGTATTACATGGGTTAAATATAAAAAATATAAATCATAAACTTTTATATAATCATTATCACAGAGGTTGAGGAAATATAAACTATATTATTATAAAAAAATTTGTAATACCGTTAATAAACGTAAACTTTAAATGTAATAATATTATAAAATTAAAATTAGTTTATGATTTTAGTTTTCAAACATCTTTTTTTAATCTCTATATTTATGTATATTTCACGTAACATATTTATAAAGATTTCTTGTTTCTTAATCTTTATAAATTATTAATTAGTTATAATTGGTCACATAATGATATTTGATCAGTAATAGTCTCAATTAATTAAATACAACTGAAATTGGTCAAATATAACCATATTTGACCATGAGTAAGCATTAGGGGTGTTCAAAACCGGATATCCGAAGTTTCGGATATCCGAAAGTCGGATATCCGAACATTTCGGATAGTAGATTTCACTATCCGAATCCGTATCCGAAATTTCGGATATCCGACTTTCGGATATCCGAAATTTCGGATACGGATACGGATAATGAAACGGATATCCGAAATTCTAAAACCAAAAAAAAAAATTCAAATAAAAATACAAACTTTGTCTTTCCCAACATAATAAAAAGATCTGCTCTTCAAAAGAAACAAACCAACACAATTCAAAGTTCTAAAATAACACATAACATGTCCAAAATAACACATAACTGATAACACAATTCAAAGTTTTAAAAGTCGAAATAAACACATAATCTTCCAAATCCAATCATCTGATTCCAATCCATCCTTCGAACTTCCAATGCACCATATGAAACCTGCGCAAGAATATAATGCGAAACGAGTCAACAAATTTTTTTGCTTCATATGTATTAAAGTAATACAAATTTTTTTGAGATTCACTTACAGTACTGTCGGGAATATTAGGGGGTTTATCATTTTGCTTCTTCTTTTGCTTCTTTTCTTTAGCCTTGGAAATCAGTCAATCACCTCATTTTCCGACACTAACTCACAATCGGAGTTATTTGCAGTAGGGGCATCCATTTAAAACAACCTGTAAGTATGTAACAAATACAAAACAAAACAGCTGTTAACAAATCTGTAACTAATAAAAGTACTAAAACAGCTAATAAACTGATGAACAAATCATATTATAAACCGATGAACAAATCATATTATACAAACAAATCATATTATAAACTGATGAACAAATCATATTATACAAACAAATCGTATAAAAACAGCTTATAAACTGATGAACAAATCATATTATACACTATTGAAGGATTCAGCAGATCTAGATCGATCTGAACAAATCAGATTTGAACAAACTGATGAACAAATCATATTATACACTTTGAACCGTGAATCAGATTTGAACAAGTCTTCGACTGAACAAATCAGATTTGAACAAACTGATGAACAATTCATATTATACACTTTATGATTTGAACAAATCAGAAAGTATAAACCGCGCGTCGGGTGTGAGAGACCGAGTCTTCGACTTTCAGATTCGATCTTTAATATTCGACTTTCAGACTCGATCTTTAATATTTGAACAAATCATAAACTTAAAATAAAGATTTGATACGGAAACAAACCTTGAATCTTCGACTTTCAGATTCGATCTTTAATATTCGACTTCGTATTGATTCAGCAGATCATCTTCGATTCTGATGAGTGATGAGGATTGAGGGGCGTCGGGTGTGAGAGACCGAGTAGCGGCTGGAGTGGAGAATGAATCGATTAGGGTTAGGTTATAATTTTTATATGGTATTTATATATATTATAAAAATATATTAAAAAAATGTTTCGGATATCCGAAATATCCGAAATTTTCTGAAATCAGTATCCGAATCCGAAAATTCGGATATCCGATTTTCGGATATCCGAAATTTTCGGATATCCGAATTTTCGGATAATTCGGATTCGGATATTCGGATAATTCGGATTCGGATTCGGATGATTTTGAACACCCCTAGTAAGCATACATTATCAAAATTCACCATTTATCAAAAGGACTTTCAATGAATATTAGTGAAAAACTTTATTAGTTTTATTTATAAAAGGTTAAATAAATCATAATTTCCTAATATCATTTTATAATGTTAGGAAGATATTTTAATATATAATATTAATTAAAGTTAGACAGAGAGATCATAAAAATTTAGATTAAGATAACATATAGTAAATAGTAATAATAATAATAATTAGGATAATAATAACAAAATTATTTTTAAATAAATTAAAAATAAAATTGTGAGTATACCATTAATTAGAATTTATTAATATTTAGATTTAGATTAGATTAATGTTCACATTAAAGTTGAAACCATGCATTTTGTGTCAAATTAGATTAGATTAATGTTCACATTAAAGTTGAAACCATGCATTTTGTGTCAAAATTCAAATCCAGAGTAAATTATCAAAATCGTCCTGAGGTTTGGGCATCTTTGTTAGTTTTATTCAAAACAATTTTTTTGTACCATATTGTCCTTCACTTTTGGCTAATTTGTTATTTTCATTCAAACATTTAACTTTTTTTGCTAAAATCGTCCGTGAGGTTTGAGATTTTTTTTAATCATTTTAATCCAAATATATGCTAGAAAATTAACCCAAATTAGACGTTTAGATGAAAATAGCAAAAAATCTCAAAAGTGAAGGACGAAATGGTACAAAAAATTTTTTTAGATGAAACTGACAAACATACCTAAACCTCCCGGATAATTTTGCATTATTTATAAACACCTCCACTTTCATATTTAAAAATAATTTACTTTATCCTTCATACAATCAGATATACAAGTATCATTTCACAAGTTAAAACAAAACGAACTAAAAGTCCGAATCTCCCGTTGACCAAAGTTAAAAACCTATCCAAGTCAAATATATATAAACAAACAAAAATCTTAGACTAAAAGCATGTGAAATTCAACTTAAAAAAATAATCAAAGCATGTGAAATTCAACTTAAAAAACTAAATAAATAATAAAAAAAGAAAACCAAGATACCACCATTCATTGAGGTATAAGAATCATCCCTCCCAATCCCTCTCTTCCTAGTTCCTACCCATCAAATCCGTCACTATTTCTCCTTCTTCCGTCACTATTTCAATTCTCCCGTTACTATAAATTCACACACTCCTCATAACTTCGTCACGTATGAATAACACATACACGACGCTTTAATATCCTACACCACCGGAAAAAAAAATGGAAACCGGCGGCCCACCAGAGCCAAAACCGTCACCGTTAACCCGACTCAACACGTTCGTCGCTAAAACCCGAGTCGGAAAACGATTCAAACTCACCGAGCGTAACACCACCTTCACCACCGAGCTCCGCGCCGGCACCGCCACGTTCCTCACCATGGCCTACATCCTCGCCGTCAACGCCAGCATCCTCTCCGACTCCGGCGGCCCATGTTCCGTCGCTAACTGCGTCCCACTCTGCTCCGATGCATCCGTTTCCGTCGCTAATTGCACCGGTCCAACTCAGCGAGTTATCCAACCCGACGAGTCATGCAAATTCGCCCCGGTTAACCCGGGCTACACGGAGTGTTTAACAACTATTAGAAAAGATCTTATTATCGCCACCGTAGCATCTTCGCTTATTGGTTGTGTGATCATGGGTGTTTTCGCCAATTTACCATTGGCGTTGGCGCCTGGAATGGGCTCCAATGCCTACTTCGCGTACACCGTGGTCGGCTTCCACGGCTCGGGTAACATATCTTACGAAAATGCCCTCGCCGCGGTTTTCATCGAAGGGTTAATATTTTTATTAATCTCCGCCGTCGGCTTACGAGCTCAGTTAGCCAAACTAATCCCAAAGCCGGTCCGAATATCCTCCTCAGCCGGTATCGGCTTATTTCTCGCCTTCATCGGGTTACAAAACAACCAAGGAATCGGGTTAATCGGGTTCAGCAGTTCCACTTTAGTAACCATCGGCGCGTGTCCAGCCTCGTCGAGAGTGTCAGTCGCGCCGGTGGTTACTTTCCTGAACGGAACCGTCGCACTCCTCCCTGGCGGTTCCGTTTCGGGAGATATCATGTGTTTACATAACCGAATGGAGAGCCCGACTTTCTGGCTCGGCGTGGTCGGGTTTGTAATTATCGCGTATTGTTTGATTAAAAATGTAAAAGGCGCGATGATATACGGCATTGTGTTTGTTACGGCCGTATCATGGTTCCGTAACACGGATGTAACGGCATTTCCGAAAACTCCACAAGGAGACTCAGCGTACGAATATTTTAAAAAAGTTGTTGATATTCATACAATTCAGTCAACCGCGGGTGCATTAAGTTTCTCCAATATCAACAAAGGGTATTTTTGGGAAGCGTTAATAACTTTTTTATACGTAGATATTCTTGACACGACTGGAACACTGTATTCAATGGCAAGGTTTGCGGGATTCGCGAACTCTAACGGTGAGTTTGAGGGTCAGTATTTTGCTTTCATGTCTGACGCGTCGTCGATTGTGATCGGGTCGTTGCTCGGGACGTCACCCGTGACGACGTTTATCGAGTCGTCTACGGGGATTAGGGAAGGTGGGAGGACGGGTATGACGGCGTTAACCGTGGCGGGGTATTTTATGCTAGCGTTCTTTTTCACGCCGTTACTGGCGTCGATACCCGCGTGGGCCGTGGGGCCACCGTTGATATTAGTAGGAGTTTTGATGATGAGATCGGTTGTGGAGATTGATTGGGATGATATGAGGCAGGCTGTACCGGCGTTTATAACGCTGTTATTGATGCCGTTAACGTATTCGATTGCGTATGGGTTGATTGGTGGGATTGGGACGTATATTGTGTTGAATTTTTATGATTGGGTTCAGGGGGTGTTATGTAAATATGGAATTGTTAAGGGGGGTAGGAGTAATAATACTGTTGTTATTAATGGTAGTGCAGGGGGTGATGGGGTAGTTGTAGGGAATAGTGTGAATGGAAGTGATAAAAGTGTTGAAGTTTAGTGTTTTTTTTTATTAATATATTATATTTGTTATTTTGGCTTTTGATTAGTATATATATTTTGAATACAATGTCCATTTAGAACTATATATTGTCTTTTCTCATGTTAATTATATTAGTTTTTTTAATTAAACGTTATAATAATGCATGAATATAAAAATTTCCACATCAATATCAATCTTCATCTAGTGAATAGACTTCAAGTTAAAACGTGTGAGTTTGTTTTATAACTTATCAAGATCAAGATTAAGATGTGAAATGACATCTAAATTGTAATTTACTCTCATTAAATGTTATATTCTATTAAGATTTCTTTTAAATTTGTTTTATTGGACGTAATCTAATCCAATGTTTTCGGTAATTCCAAGTTCAATTTTGTCGTGCCGAAACCTATTCGTACCTTTTTATTTCGTATTGAAGGTTTATATGTCAATAAGAACCAAGATTCTTTCTATCTTCGTATGTTCATATTAGTTAAAGCCCATGGTATTATAGCGTAGTGACATCTTAGAGATGAGATACTGCTTAGGAACCATAAGGCCCTGGGTTTGATTCCCACAAGTGAGTTCTTCCCAAATTTATTACGTTTTCTTCCGAATTGGTGTATAGGCATTATAGCCTAGTTGAGATGGATATGATCGGGTGGTCCCGCTAGTAGCATAATGATATTCCAGTGTTCCGTCAGTGATAAAAATTTTGCCGTTCAAAAAAATATGCTATAAAAAATCCTGGTGTTATTTATAGAGAAACTTTAATTAAATTAAATAGAATTAAATGAGGTGGCCATAGACTCCTATGATTTAGGTTATTTCCAGTTTGACATGTACAAAGAGATAGAAGAGAAGAGACCCTACCTTGATGGATTGCATTAAAGTCGAAGGTCAAACATATATTGGGCAAGCCAGTGGCGGATTTAAGGGTGTTTTGAGGGTTCCTAAGAACCCTTTCGGTTTAGAAAAAAATGAAAAAAATAGTGGAAATTTTGTAGATTTTTTTTTTAGAAAAATTGGAAATTAGTGAAAATCTACCAAAAGGAAACTCGGTAGAAAACATTTCTGGATCCGCCACTGAGCCAAGCTGGTGGGACTCTTTGTGGGTCGATTGCTTCTAGTATTTTTGTTCTACATGGGCTTTAAAATGATAACGTGTGTTTCTCTCTCTCTATGTATATTTTTATCATATATAGGAGTGATCTGTAGAATATAAATTACTGTGATAACACCAATAAAAAAGAACTTATTCTTTTTTCTATTCTAAAGAGTTGTAAAATAAAAGAAGTCTGAAATTCACAAAAAGACGTGAGAATACTGTCTAAATAAGCTACGTATTGTATATTAAAAGTATAGACACTAGGACAATCGTTTTACCCTTACGCAATTAAAATATCTTAGATCACAACCATAGATATAAATTTGATAAGATATATTCGCCGGAGATGATGCTTTCCTTATCATCAACACATAGCGACGGTTATGAGCTACATGTTTTATTCGCATCTGAAAACGACGATGACAGTGATTTAGGTTTGAGGTTTTGTAAATAAATGCATAATTTAGTTCGACTAGTTATCAAGTAGTTGGTTCAATGATTGTTCCTCTAAGAAAAGTTTTACCTTTGAGCACACAAACAATTAGGATTACCTTTTGTTTAAAAGCATTTATCTATGCACTTATGGCCCAAAGGTGTCCATTAACACAATAAGACACATTAACAAAATATAAATCTTCAAGCGTAAGTAATCAACGTATTTCTTAAGCCATAAGCACCAAAAGTAATACTCCTAAGATTATACACATGTTTCTCATTTGTTTTGGTTTTTTAAGGAACAATGGTTTCATTTAAAAAATATAGCCTTTTGTTTTCTAGTATTGGTTCTTGTTTCTATCACTTAAAAATGTTGCTACTTTTTATAGTATTCTGCTAGGAGAAGGATACGTTATGAACCACCCTTTATTGTGAGAGCCATGAGAATTACTGTGAACACAACCAAAAATACCTAAAAAACACACAATTTTTTTTAATATTTGTTTTTTATAAAAATCGCTACTTTTCGTTAAAAAAAAATTTGGATACAAAAAGTAGCGATTTTTATAAAAAAATATAAAAAAAAATTGGTGGGTCTTTTAGATTATAATAAGGTTGTTTTGAGGTTTAGCTTTATGGTTTAATTTTTAACATCTAGCTTCGGTGGGGGGGGGGGGGGGGTTAGGGTTTTTTTTTTTTTTTTTTTATAGGTTTTTGGGGGGTTTTAGTTTTTAGTTTTTAGCATTTAGCTTGGGTGTGTGTGTGTGAGGGGCGGGGGGTAGGTTTTTGGTGGTGTAGTGAGTTTATTTTGTTATGTTTACATTGGTTCTCGCGACTCTCGCATCAACCCTACCTTATTCTGCTATCATATAATCTTTGTTTTCTTGAAAATTTCCATTTTTTTTTAATTCAAAGATATGATGTTGTGGAAGACTTCAAATAGTTGAAATTTTAAGATAAAGTTTTAAAACCTCACATCACGATCCAAAAACATTGGGTGTAAAATTCAAAGATGTGGAAGACTTTATATAGTTGAAATTTTAAGATAAAGTTTTAAAACCTCAAATCACGATCCAAAAACATTATATGTCTTCAAGAAACTCGATTTCTAATTTACAGGACACCGTTTGTCATTTTCTAACATAGTCACTTCCCCTGTATTCTAGCTTTGCTACTCAATAAAAATTTTCAACTATTATATGATAATTGATAATGCATCTAATTGTGTGTAATTCACAACCTCTAAATCATTCTCAACACCTCTATTATTTGGAATTATAAGGTACATATTTGTATAACAAAATCAGATGCATTTAATCATATTGTAACGTTCAATGATCTCAATATCCATTTGATGAAAACCTTGCATTTCAACTTAGTACCTTAAATAAGCATTTACAAGTTTGCATGTGAAGAATCGAAGTCTTTAAACCCAAGTAGTGAGACGACATTTTCAACCATAACTATCTTGTTCCTCTTCGAACATGCAACGAAACCCACACTCTCTAATACCTACAAAGAATAGACACAAATATGGATAAAAATAAGACTGTGTCTTCATTTGTCTGTGAGCAAAAATAAGAGAGAGTGTTTTAAAGAGAGATTGAAATCATACTATGCGAGAGTGTTGGTTATGAGTCTCCAACCCTAAGAGAGTTCACCTACAGTTGGCAACAATTCCTAAACTTATAGATGTAAACTATTTCGGTATTGTAATTGCGACGACATTAATGAAACGAGTTTCTACATCTTATATGATGTAAACTATTTCGGTATTGTAATTGCGACGACATTAATGAAACGAGTTTCTACATCTTATATCATGATTTTTTTTATGTATCAAATGACTCACACGCTCCCGTCTTTACATGTTGTTGGATCAAGAGTGATCTTCTTGTTAGGTTTACCGATTCGAGAGGGGTTCCAGGGATTTTATGTAAGAATATATTTAATATATATTCAATATGACCATTTTTATCATTTATATTATAAACTGATCATTAACTTTATTGCCCATATTCCGTTAAATGATAAATATTCGATGTATTATTAGAGAGGGTTTATAGTTGACACAATCACCACCATACCATCTTCCTCTAAAACTTTGATCCTTAGATCACCTTACCATTATAATCATACACCCTAAACGGAACCCGACATGGCTACTGACGTGGCGTGAGGGTGTATGATTTTTATTATATTTTTTTAGTACTTTTCACTCTTTTATCAAGTTTTTAATTTACAAAACACGATATAACACTATCACTCTCTACAACACACTAGGGCAAGTGCACACATCGTTGGCGTAGTATAGTGATAGTAAGATACCGAGGTCGTCCAAGAACACAAGAGCTTTTAATACCGGAATATCGTCAACGTCTAATCTAACCAAATTTTGAGAAACTATTGTTAATCTTCCTATACTAATAAATGAAAATTTTTTTTGGACACGTGTCACTTTCTGGTGTTTTCTCACCTTATTTTCCTATTTATCTCTTATATTAAATAATAATAATAATTTTTAACAAAAAATTAGTTAAGAATACATATTTAACAAAGTAAAATGTTATAATAAGTAAATAGTACATCAAAGTTCATTTTTAAAAGATAAATCTTGACGACTGTATGTGTTAACATATAACATTATATTTTATTAAACACGTGCAATATATGAGTTTTTTTAAAGATATATCTTTTTTATTATTTATTATATAAAATTACATTTATGCAAAACAAAAAAATCAAGTAAAATGTTATAATATAAGTAAATAGTACATCAATGTTCACTTTTAAAAAATAAATCCTGATGACTGTTTGTATTAACCTATAACATTATATTTTATTCAACACGTGCAATATATGAGTTTTTATTAAATCTATCTTTTTATTATTTATTATATAAAATTATATTTATGCAACCCGTGTAATACACGAGGTTTTAACCTAGTAGTAGAATAAAGAAAGAAACTAAAGTAATAAAAGAAATAAATCCTGACTTATCTTTTACGTATCCTTTGATGATTTCCGCACTTTGGGTTTTTTAAGAGATTATTTTGGTTTAGTGGCATGTCTCTCTTTTGGAGGCAACGCTACCCTCGGCCATATTGGTCTGAGTCAGCAGGGATACAGTCCCACAAGGCCGGAATATTGAAAGATAATTAAGTAAGTTATTAATACAAAATGTGGCATGTCCCTCTTTTGGAGGCAACACTACATTCGGCCATATTGGTATGAGTCAGCAGGGATACAGTCTCGCAAGGCCGGTTTAAAGTTTTAATAGTAGTTTATTTATAAAGGATTTAAGCCGTTCTTACTTCTCCCGATTTGATGCTATCTGCCTCAAAGGAAGTCCTAATAATCTTGAATCAAGTCTTTGCAGGATCTATACATTAAACGAGGCAAGAACTTTAAACAAACCACCCTTCTAACCCCCTTTCTAGGCAGTTAACGTGCTTTATATAGACCCTAAAGACATAAATGAATGAATCAACAAAACATGAAGAGATGATAGAATAAATTTCACTTTCAATATAAAAAAATTAGATATTAAAGTCATTAATATAACCCAATTAAAAAGTTAACCAAAGATTGGAAATCAAAAGTAATACATAAAATATTTTGTCTTCACCAAGTGATGTAAGAGATTAGCCAAACATGGCCATAGTTTGATAAAGGCTCTTACGATCGATCTTGGATCCAGAGACTACTACACACTCTAAACTCTAACGATGGTGTGGAGTTGTGAGAAGAGGTTGCCAAAGGGTGGCAAAAGTAGGAGAAGTAGTTTGCCAAGGGATGAATTGCAATTGAACCAAACACCCCTATTTATAGCTGGAAACAGACGGTTTACACGGCCTCGTGCCCCCTTCTTCTATGTCTTAATTTAATGAGTTGTGTCAGTACGTATGCTTGCACGGCCCCGTGGCCATTGTACTTACTGTACTATCTAAGATTTGCGTATCTGGGAGTTAACCACGGCCCGTGTCCATGGGACACGGCCCCGTGTCTCTTGTCCGCTTCTGTTTGTCTTTTTCTTTCTGGAATCTTGAGTGGGGCACGGCCCCATGCCTTGGTGGCATGGCCCCATGCTTGTCTTCTAATTTGTTGTTTTTGGTCTTGGGGTGAAGCTCGGAGGGTCGGTATGATGTATCAACTTCCCTTCTTTTGTATTTATGCTGGTTTTTGCCGTTAATTTGTTCCTTTTGTCCATTTAAGCTCTTTTAATCCTGAAAATCAAAAGTATACAGAGAAACACACTTTTTCCAACATTAGTATTAAAAATGGTTGATTTTACCTTATTTGATATAATTTATATGTTGCATTTGGTGCATATCGATACATCTATCTCTATGACTTCTAGATTAACAGGTACACACATTCTTTCATCTTCTTGTTTCTATCATGTTTATATAAAGAATTGATCAACATATGATTTTAGAATATATGTTGATTAATCAATTTCGTTTTGTTAAGAAAGAAAAAGATTTGATGAAAACACATTATAAAAATCAGGTTCTTATGGTTTTTTAATGTAACTTTCATATCTAATGTCATGGTTATGTTTCATGGATTATAAGATCTGATTAAAACATGTATAAACCTCAATAAAACTGTGGTTTTTTAATGTAACTTTCATATCTAATGTCATGGTTATGTTTCATGGATTATAAGATCTGATTAAAACATGTATAAACCTCACTAAAACCGTTACTTTTTTAAAGTTTTGATAAACATTTATTTAAGAACAAGTTTGAATGTTCGTAAATTGTTCTTGGTGTTCTTGATTGTCTTCATACTAAGTTTGATGAAAATTATACAATTTGGTGATTGATTTGTTACAACTTGTTTTTCAGATATTTTTGGGTAACCATGTCTCCAAGTTTTCTAATTAAATAAATAAGTTAATTTATTAATTAATTTGGAATCTTCAGAATCTTTAACATGTCTAATATTCCAAAAGTTTGAAATTAAACGCACTTGTAGTCCCTTAAGTTTATGAAATTTTGTTTGACATGAGGTGACACTGAGTCGGCTGGCATTAAAGTCACCAACAGTAATGTCATCAGGCACAATTTCCATCAGGCGATACTCTTGTCCGTCGGCACTGTGTTGGCGACACTCTGTCCAACTGATACAAAGTCAGCAGTTGGTGGATCCTTAGATCAGTGGCACTAGAAGTTGGTTAACTCTATTGACATTGGTGTCACTAAATTAACGGCACTGAGAGTATATCGGATTCACAGTCATTAACACAGTGACATTGTCATTAACCTGGCGACACTATCATTAGCCCGATGATACTGCCTTAATTCTTCACACAAACTTAAATGGTCCTTTAAGTCACACACACACACACACACACACACACACACATATATATATATATTACAAAACCGGTAGTTTGCTATTAACTAATTGATTTGTTATATTAAACCTTACGTATCAGATGTTTTACAAAACTAAGATTGTTTTACTTGGATAATACTTTGATGTCTCACTTCTGCCCAAATGTGATGTGTTACATCTATTTCGTTGTTCAAGTCTAAATAAGTATGACCTTTTTTCCTAATATGCCTGAATGTTTCACTTCTATCAAGAGGTGATGTGTTACATTTATGTCTTGCAAAAACTAAGTAGTGCCTAACAAATTGATTATCACACTTCTACCCTAAGGTAATGTGTTACACTTAATTTGCACCTTTTATAAAATGCTGAATAGTTTCACTTCTACCCAAAGGTGAGATGTTATTTCTTAAGTAGAACTTAACTTAGTCTACTAGTTTGATGTTAATAAAATACATATCACAACTTCATTACTAAAATAGTCCTAACTTATGCCTGCCTTTGATTAATAGCCCCTTAGATCATTCTAAGTTCCTCTAGCTAAGTATCTTATTCTTCTTATCTTAAATCCAGTTATAGCTCCTAACTACGGCATTCCACCGTTGACTAGTGATAACTTTGTTGCCTGGAAAGACTAACTTATGCTAACTCTTGCTTTGCTGGATTTTGATTTCATATTAAGGGTCTGTTTGGTATGGGGTAATGGAATGGACGAGTGTATGGAATGCACAGGGTAATAGAATGGGCAAAGTAATGAAATGGATCATTACCATTCCATGTTCTTATTTGGTTACCATGTGGGAATGAAATGAATCATTAACTTTTGTTGTTTTATAAGCAGGAAAAAAATAAAGGAATAAAATCGGCGATAGGTGCTTGTAGTGGGTGGTGGCGCTGATGGTGGTGGCCAACGGTGGCAATGGTCGACGGGTGAGCCAGTGATCGATGGCAGTGGGTGGTGACGGTGACAGTGGCTGGGGTGGTGGTGATGCTGGTTGGTGGCGGCGACAAAGGTGGGTGGTGATGGTGGCGCTAGTAGTCGATGGTGGAGGGTGGTGGCAGTTGTAGGATCGGTTTTTGTTGACTTAACAATACGTTGTGATATCTAGGCTTCAAATATATGTGTGGAATCCATAAAAATGAAGTAGAACAAGCAAGAATTCCATAATTTCTCAATTTTCATTAATTTGGACAACATAACAGGACATACTAATGTTTTTAACAAAAGCTAAGCTCTAGAGTGAAATCCCAAGTTGTGTAGTTATGCGCCCCAAACATCCTCTTTATAGACATTTGGTTTGGGGCGGATGACTAGTTCTAGCGAATGACTCATCCGTCCGGATGTGTTCTCTCACATTACAAACCTTTCAACCCTATTACATGTTATGCTATCCTATAAATCAACTAGACACGATACACAGACGTAGGCAATAGACATATGTACTAACAGACTCCCCCTTAGATGTTGCCACAATCTTGCTCGGTCTTCAAAAACTTCATCCCTTGCTTCCAATGAAATTATTCCGATATTTCTGCCGTCTTCTCTCGAAACCTTCTATCGGTGTCTGATCTGTCTTTGGAGCCCATTTCATATACTTATATCTTGAGATTGAATCTTTCAATCATCTTTCTTCAATCCTCTGTTTGTTCTTCTTTACTTTAACATCTTCTTTCTTTTCTATCGACCTCCATTTAGAATCCCACATGCATCCAGAGTGTATATCATAAGCATATCATACTTTGACTGCCTTCTGAAACTGCATTTCTTGAACTTTATCATCAAAAGAAAAATAGATCTTGTTGTAAAACAACATTTTGATATCCTTCTCTGACATATTTACAATCCACATTGGATCATAAACCCTTATATATCTCCAATTCCCATCTTTACTCAGAACAATAACTGCCTCTACGGTTTGTTGATCATAATGTCACCATCTGAATTCTCCATGAAAATCTTGTTCCATCTTCATTAACGACATGTTTCTTATCAACTTTGGTCGTTTTTATACCAATGTCACTTTTGGCTTTCCTGTTTCTGGACCAGTCTCATCTTTGGATACTGTTCTTTTAGGTTCTGATTCTTCCACTGTGCAAAGTGATGCTTTGATTGATATTTGATAAACCTCAAGGTCTTCTGATTGTACTGAGTCAGCTCATAGTTTATCATTCTCGTTCTGCACTATTCAGTCACGTCCCACCATGGTAAACTTTTAATATCATTGAGCTTTTTGAAATAATGAACCCCGTATTCTCTCTAGATAGCAAACACTTTCAGTTCTGGTATCCATCCCCAACTCATGATATGTCCTTGTGAAATGTCCTTGTATCTTGTGAAGAAAGCTAACGGTTTGCGAAACTTTCTTTCAGTAAGAATTGTCTTAAACCACTTCTGCCTAGCGTATTTTGTTTCATCCTTTTCAATTCTTGGTGGCCTTCCTATCTTTGTCCCTTCTTCATTTTTTCTCCACACAATGTCATTTGCTTTTTCAGCAAACATTTCATTAAAAGTAGGGAATTCTTCTATGACATGGGTTACATATCGAAGTTCTTTATCATCAGAATCATCTTCAACTATCACTTCATCAAAGTCATTAGCATAAGGTATGGATTTGAAAATATACTCTTCCAGCTTATCAACTTCAATATTCAGCAACTCGTCTTCAAAATCAAACACAAATTCTTCTTCATTAACCTCACATAATTTTGCTAACTCTTCTTTCGTATAATTGTGCACAAATTCACCTTCTTCAATATCCCTAGGACATAAACGTATGGTTCCTAGACCAGCAGAAACAAATGTGATTGGTACTACATCTGTGAAAATTCATGTAGTATCCTCACCAAAACATACTTCGTCTTCTGGCTCCCCCTCAACTCTAGATACTTCTTCATTTATAATATCATTTGTATGCACATCTTCAACATGAGTTTTAGGTGCTTTAGATTCAGTATTTGTTACGTCAGTGATAGTAATCCCTACACCTCCTTGATATTATCATCATTACGATCATCATCATCATCATTATCATAATTTAAACCTTCAAAATCAATTTCTTCTTCATCCTCTTTATCATCATCCACATCTTCATATGGCTTGTTCTCTGGTCCATAAACAACCTCTGAATCAGTTGGTTTTACATGTTCAGCTTTAGACATAACACTATTGTGCTCATGTATAAACTTCTCCTTGTGAATAGCAGCAACTGGTGATACATCAACACCTTCAGAAACTTTCACAATCTCTACTTCAGACGTTTTTGCCATTTCTATCTCCGAAGTTTTCACAGACTCTGCTTCAGGTACAATCTCAGGCATAGCATCTACAACTTTCTTGCCTTTATCAACAATCACTGTTTCAGTCACAGGTTCAGTTTCAGTAACATGATCCACATTTTCTACAACAGGAGTAGTTTTAGCAGTTTCAGGTTCAGTAGAAACATTCATCTTCTTCACTTCTTCCTCAAAGTTGATTTCCATGTGATTTTCTAAAACTGTGAACCAATTTCTGTATTTGATCAACATAATAGCTTGAATTCGTCTGCTTAACTCGTGTTCTATTATCTTCAACTGTTGCTCTTGAGATAGCTTTGACAATCTTTCATTCTCAGTTACTAAGCTTTCAGTTATCACCGTCATATTTGCAACTTTATCTTCAAAATCTTTAATTCTATTGTCGTTAGGATCATCAAAGAAATCAAACTCATCCAACGTGTGGAAATGATGGACCTTCATTCATGAATTCTGGACTTGCTTGCTCAGGTTTCTTTGATTGTGATGGTGGTGGTGTCGGTGGTGATGGCATCGAAGTAAGAGTCTTTATATGAATATTTGTCACTGTCTCCAAATCTACAACTTCCTCTTCTACAGTTGGTGTACCCGTCTTTACTGTAACCTTCTTTGGATCTACATCCATTTCTTCAACCACCTTTTTAACTTCTTTAGCAGTAACTACTGGTTCAGCTCCAGTAGTCAGTTCTGTTGACGGCTCATCTTTATCAGTCAATTTCAAACCAGGTGATTTCTTTGATTTTTTCAATGCTGGAGAACTTGTCTTCTTCACATTCGAACTTACACTGCTTTTCTTTCTACTAGCAGCTTTCTTCACTGGCTTTGATTTAACTACAGGTTCTAGAGGAACATGTGTTTCATCTTTCTCCTCCTCAGTTAATTTTCTTTTCACTACTATCAGAATATTATCATCACTTTAAGTTGACTCGTCATCATCATCTTTCTCTATTTCTTTCTCAGCATCTTTCTCTGGTTCTTCAGGTGTTTCTTTGTCAGAGGTTGTTGAAATAACGTCATGTTCTTTATCTTTTAGTTCTTTCTTTAAAACACGTTTTCGTTTCTTCTTGGTTTCTTCTTTGATAAACCATTTGCTTTGTGACGGCTTTAAGTCTACCAACAATGGTTCTTCATTATCTGAATCAATACCATATTTTCTCCATTTACCTTTAGGCGGAGGAAGATAACCAGCTTTCTTCAATTCTCCAAATAGACCTTTAAAAGACGAAATATCTTTATCTTTTTGACCTTTGTAAGTATTCAAATGTTCTAAAGATAAATTGTTAATATGATCAAGTTGCCTTATCTCATACTCTTTCTTCACCAGATCCGACAACAAATAATCCAAAAACATTTGAATGAATCTTGGATACGTCACCCATCGATCTTCAGATATGTTGTACTTCATGTTCAGAAATATCATTTTTGAGAAGTTGTACTTGAGATTTAGGCACAATGAAGCAATCATACACATGATTTAATCAATAGCAACATCATATCCTCCTTTGTGGTTGCCCAAGAAATGAATCACAACGTGCATAGGAAACTTGTACGGCCTTGAAATACAACTCCTTGCATAATTTGTTGCATTAACATACCCTTTGTAACCCATTTTTAGAAAACAGCCTTTCACCATTCTTTCAGAGAAACCAGTTGGATCTTTAGGATTATCTTCGAACTCTAAAACTTTCATGATTAACTCCTCTGTAATTACCACCATTTTTTCTTGTACAATCGAATAAATCTTTGGTGGTTTTTTATCTTCAAATCTTCTTGTAGCATGCAATACAGGCTTGGTTATGCAATAACCAATCCATGCCTAAAACTACATCGAACCCCGCCAATTTCATTGGCAGAAGAGAGATAGGAAAAGAATGAGTCTTAATGGATATGAAACATCCATCAAGAATGGAATATGCGGTTTCTATAGTTTCGTCAGCAAGTTCTACCTCATATGTAATATCTAGGGTTCTTATGGGCAAGTTTAATAGTTTGCTAAACTTAAGATCTACAAATGATTTATCTACACCCGAATCAAATAGAACTCTAGCATAGATATCATTGATCACGAACGTACCCGTTATGACGTCGTTGTCATTTACAACCTCCGTGGCGTTCATTTGGAAGGCCCAAGCATTCCCCCTTTTTAGCCTCTCCAGGCTTTTTGGCATTCTTTGGGCAGTTAGTCTTTATGTGCCCCTTTTCATTACAGCCGTAGCTAACGGCGTAAATGAGACATATCCTCCATTGAATATTTTAATATCATGAAGTTGGGAAATGTCTCTAGTCATATGCCTGGAACAACCACTATCAACGACCCAAAGTTTGATGATAGTCCTCCATAGTCGTTCATGCACATATAGTCGGATCAGTTAGATTTTGGTACCCAGACCATTGTTGATCTGGGCAATCCCTTACTATCACAATACGACACTTTTTGCCAGATCATATCCTCATTACTATCAGAAATAGACAATGATTGAGAACTTGAGGACTGCCGCAATGATTTTGGGTGATTGTCTTTCAAAGATTTTAGGTTTCCAAATTTTATTTTCAATCCTTTTAGAAACATATTTAGACATTCCTGGAGTATCTACTTTCTTTTGTTACTTTTAAAACTTGTTTTTCTGATTAAGAATTTTGTGATTTTCTTTCTTTGCTGGATTCCAATCACCGTCAGATGCTTAGCCTTGGTGATTCTTTTGGGCATAGCCTTCTGATGTTGTGAATATCTTGCATAGTAAGGCACATAAGGACGATGAAACCAATTTCTGTCTATGTGTCCTGGAATGCCACAATTAAAACAGGTTTGTCTTTTCAAGTAAAAGGTGTTCTGAGTCGCTTGTGTGGCTTTCGTAGGCCTTGAGGGTTGTGATGGTCTTCTCTGTGTTTGACGTTTATGCACATTTTTTTGCTTGTTATGAACCTGCTCACAAACATCAGCACAAGAGTATTGGTACTTTGAATTTGCGGTTGTTACACCTCTATTTTCTTGTCAATTTTCTGATTATTTTTAGGTGAAATCCTTTTTTCCTAAACATTCTCATTGCAAATTTTCATATTTATCAGATGTTATACTCGAAACCCTAATCAAATCATTTTTCATGACATTATCTTTAACAAAAACAGAACCAGAATTCAAAGGCTTAGTCACCACACACATCAAAGTTTTTGCCTGAAACATCATGGCACACACACATGTTTCACAAAAATCCAGAAAAAGAAATATTGTTTTGAGAAAAATTATTATTGAAAGAATCATCAAAAGATTGTTCATCATCATCTTTGGTCCGTTCTTCAATTATCACTTCATCTGCACATGACTTAGAAGCATTAGTATCATTCACACGATTACACGTCACATTTATTGGTTTGGTGAAATCCTTTCCAATAGATGCTACTTCAACCGGCTTACCATAAACCATTATCCTTTCATTTTCAATTTCTTCGTTTGTGAGTGGCCTGCTGGTGTAATTAGATTATATATGGCAGAGGAACTCTTTTATAACCCAACCCAACCCCATTCCTTTCTTTTCTTTATATTCAAGTTGAACATTACATATATTTGAACAGTTGTGCTAGATGTATCAAATTTCTTTATGTTCCGTTTATTTTGTTGAAAAGTTTCTTTCAATTCATCAAGTTCAGCTGTATGAACATGAATGCGTTCCTTTGCATCTTCATGTACACAAATCTTCCGACTAAGATCTCGTTTTCGTTGCAACATGTCTTGTTTTTGAAGTTTAACCTTTTCATTTAAAATTCTGTTATTTTTCTTTAAGGTTGACTTTTCTCTTTTAAGATCTTTGATATCTTTAATCATGTCTAAGTTATGTAACTAATGTGCAACCTTAGCAATACACTCTTTAGTACATAGACATGAGGTTACCTCATCAATGGATGGTTGAGCATCTTTCACTTGAGCCATGAGAGCTTGATTTGAATTTGAAATCAGTGAGATTCAGTGCATACATCTAATCACTCAGTTGAAAACGTTCTCATGATGCGCCACCATAACATTATTTCCATTCGTCGCGACAAATGAAGTTGATGCAGTAGCATTCGTAATGGGTACTAGGGCTCTCTCAACATTTCCTTTCCACATGTGCTTTCTTGCAGTCTCTAGTAAAATGACTGGGCTCATGACATCTGAAACACCTAAGCTGGTCCTTGCTGATTCCCATAATCCTATCAGCAACATTCATCCAATAATTTCTTCTGGTCTTTTTCAAAATGTTTCTAGATCTGAAAGCAGTCATTTGTCATGAGATGTCCATTTCTTCAACATCTTCAGGATGAATATGGTTCCTGTGACAACTCGAGTTTCCAAGATTTCCATCTTCGCATTTAGTGCACGTTAATTTTTTTTATGTTGTTTGTTACTCAACTTGTTTGTTTCACAACGCTTACCTTTGTAATACGTTATATCGTATTTCGATTGATATTTTATACTTGGGATCCATAATATATTTTTATATGTGATTGTATGTTAATAAGGTGTTGTATTAATTAACATATGTTAAATAAAGATGAACTCTTACTGAAAACAATACCCATGAATTCACCCAAGTGATGAAAACACTTTAGTGTTTTCGTCCAGAATGTTTGGCGAAATCAGAGATGGGCTTGGCCCATGGCCCAGTATTTTGAGATATTTTATTTAAGCAGTTTATAATCACAATCTTCTCCGAGACGTTACCCACTTACCAAACCTTATCACTTTGTTCTCTCTCTCTACATCTGAAACCCACAAACAGAATTCCTCATCTTGAAGCCAAACCCCTGTTAAATCTACGGTTAGTGATTTACATGTTAAGATGATATCTTGTATTAACTGCTACTATGAGATATTATGATCTGATTTTGATTGATGATTAAATGTTTAGATCATTGTTCTCTGTTAAATGGTGATTGTTAATCTTCAAGATAAAGTGATCGTAGATAGCCAGTTGATAGATGCATAAACTAGATCTCCTGTTAAATGATAAACACTATGATGTTGTTGGATGTTAATTCTGAGAATACAGATGAGTAGATATCTAATCAAATGTTTTAGCTTTTGTTTGATTGATTGTTTGTACAAAAGGGTTGAATCTGATAAGAAATGGGATTAGAATTGCTGGGTTTTATGTAAACTGATGTGTTGTTGATGATGATGAATAGTAGCGAAATCACCCACCACAAAAGAAAGTGGACGAAATCACTTATGTGATTTCGGCCCACATAGTGAGTTCGGCCCAGATGGGTTTTTGGCCCACACATAAGGGTTTTCGGCTAGCATAGTGTTTTCGGCCCAAGTTGGTTTTCGGCTATAAAGGGGTTTTCGGCATAAGGTGATTTTGGCCTTTAGTGTTTTTGGCTCATGTGTTCTGTGTGTTGTTATTAATCTATTAGTTAATCAATTCAGTTAGTTTTTTTTTTGATGCAGTTAGTTGTTAACTCTATTTATTTAATTTACACAGTAAGTTATTAAACTTGTCTGTATGTAACTCTGTTTGTTCTTAACTACATTAAGTTGTTAATCCAGTTACATACGTTAACTCTGTTAGTTCTTATTCAACTATGTTATGGCTCATTAACTATGCCAAGTCAGTAACTGTATTTAGTATGTTATTGGATAATATGCTATAATAAACTGTGATTAACTGTTATGTGATGTGCGATTAACTGCCAAACACGCTTTGTGATATTACTGTGATGATAGTTACAAGTGAAATATTACGAACGTAAACTGACTGAACATACGTGCACTATAGGACTTGACTGATTTAATTATGAGCACTTAACTTAGCATACCGAGCAAAACAAGGTGAGTTCACACTCTTACCAAGGCATGGGATTCCCGGTGGGTTGGGAATGGGTTAAGAAACTATAATGGAACCTACATATCCTCCTTGGGTAGGATATGTACCGCCATCCTCCATGGGTAGGATGCCAATATAAATCCTGCGTATTCTCCTTGGGTAGAATACATACGTTCGTCCTCCTTGGGTAGGACAACAACCTTAACGTACGTAAAACCTACGTACACTCACACTCGCTACGGTCCTTGGATCAAGAAGGGCGCGTACAAATACGACTAGTCTAACACATGGGGAAGCCCCCACTAATCTTCACACAGATGCCTGAAAAGGCCGCGATACGGCCACTAATCTTCGCACAGATGCCTGAAAAGGCCGCGATACGGCCACTAACCTTCGCACAGATGTCTGGAGGACTGCGATAGGAATTAATGAGAAACATGGTATACAAAACGAACAACTGATTTACGAAACGAACTCTATAACTGAATAACCAGCTGTGAACTCGCTCAACTAGTTGTTGACTCTCTGTTACATGCCTTGCAGGACCTTAGGTACTTTTGGAGCTTGCACGGGAGGCACGGTCGTTGTGGACATGGATCGTGAATGTGTTGTTAAACATTATGACATTTTGTACTTAAACTTATGTTGGGTTTTACATTATTGCTTCCGCTACACACTTGTTTTATGTTTGGTTTGAAAACACCTATCGTATTGATAAATGACTTTTACTATTTACTTATGTTCAATATGATTGGTGGCTTGATCCTGGTCATGTCACGCCTCCAAGCGGTGGTACTCCGCGTGTGGATTTTGGGGGTGTGACAGATTGGTATCAGAGCCATTGGTTATAGAGAACTCGGTTTTAATAAGGGGGAAAACGTTTTTATTAAAACCAGACTATAACCAGAACAGTGCTCAACGATCCACAACGACGCCTCGCTCCACGTGCAAGACTCATCACTCTAGGTAATATGGTATATGTTTTATTGCCTACTTGCTAGAATTGCATAGAACTTTGCTCGTGGTATGCTTAGATTACATTGTCTACTATACGTTATTGCTCGAGAACACTTGTGTGCTTACTCTCTTCTGTCACCGCACTATTCGCGAACCTCTCTCACTTATGTTGCATTTGCTATGAAGATCATGGCCGGATGTATTAACTTGACTCAAGCCCAGTTGACGGCTCTCATTAACGAACGAGTTGCTGCGGCACTCGCAGCCATACAAGCAGGAGGTCAACACGCTCAGCCACCTGTTTGCACCCTCAATAATCTCAAGGATTGCCGACCTAGTACCTTTAGCGGTACTGAGGGAGTTGTAGGCCTACTCCATTGGTTCGAGAGGCTCGAAACTGACTTTGAGGTGCGTGATTGCCCTGAGTCTCGTAGAGTAAAGTTTGCTACTGGAACACTCGAAGGTGCTGCATTAACCCGGTGGGAAGCACAGGTTCAAATGTTAGGGCTGGCAGCTGCTAATGCCACCCCCTGGAACGAGTTCAAGGACCTAGTTAAGGAAGAGTTTTGCAGTCGGGAAGACATCCACAAACTAGAGGTGGAGTTCCTCTACTTACAAATGACGGGGTCTGAAATTGAGGTTTATACGAAGAGATCGAATGAATTAGCCACATTTTGTCCCACTATGGTAGACCCTCCCACCAAACGCATCGAGCTGTATCTCAAGGGTCTGGTGCCCGAAATTCAGAGTCATGTGACCGCAACAAATCTTGGCACTATCCAGCAAGTCACTCGGCTTGCTCATCGTCTCACAGATCAGGCAGTAGAACAAAACAAACTACCGAAACGTGTTAAAGCTGCTACTACGTGTGCTTCTAGTGACAACAAACGCAAGTGGGATGGAAACTTGAGTAAGGGATTAATTCCGGTCCAGCCTCTGGCACAGCAGCAAAAGATAGATGACTACCAGAGTCCCAGTCAGCAATTTTCTGGTAGTCGTGGGCAGAGTGGATATCGAGGAAATCATCCAAAGTGTAACAGATGCAATAGGCACCACAACGGTCAGTGCAACAAGGGTCGTTGTCAGAGGTGTCTTAAGATAGGTCATGAAGCTAAGGATTGTCGAAACTCACGTCCTGTAACTCAAGAACAGCAACGACCGCCTCAATCTCCACAGAATCAGCAGCAACAACAGAGTTTTAAAGGATGTTTTCAGTATGATGCTGAAGGTCACCTCAGGAGACACTGCCCACGGTTGAACCAGAATCAGAATTAGAACCACAACCACGGAAACGGGAACAATAGTGGAGACAACAACGGGGGTAATAACGACGGCAATGGTGCCAGGGGTCAAGGGTTCGTGATTGGTCAGGATGATGCTAGGAATGACCCCAACGTTGTAATGGTTTCGACATCGTTATTGGTATGGATTGGCTACCTCAACATCGAGCAGAGATTCTTTGCAAAGAAAAGATCGTCCGCATTACTCGTGCTGGTTAAGAACCTTTGGTAATTCATGGTGACAAGCTCCAGGAGCAGCACCCATAGCTCGAGCACCTTATCGCTTAGCTCCAAATGAACTGGAAGAACTGTCTAAGCAATTGCAAGAACTCTTGGAAAAGGGTTTCATACGTCCTAGCTCTTCTCCCTGGGGAGCTCCAGTATATTTTGTGAAGAAGAAAGACGGTACTTTTCGTATGTGCATAGATTACCGAGAACTAAACAAGGTGACCGTGAAGAATCGCTATCCTCTTCCACGCATCGATGACTTATTCGACCAGTTGCAAGGGTCGAGCTATTACTCGAAGATTGACCTGAGGTCAGGCTATCATCAACTGAGAGTCCGGGATGAGGACGTCTCCAAAACAGCATTCAGAACACGCTACGGTCACTACGAATTTTTGGTCATGCCATTCGGGCTAACGAACGCGCCTGCAGTTTTCATGGATCTTATGAACAGGGTGTGCAAACCTTATCTTGACAAGTTTGTTATTGTTTTCATCGACGACATCTTAATTTATTCGAAGAATCGGGAGGAACATGAGCAGCATTTACGACTTATTCTGGAACTCCTTCGAACGGAACAGCTGTACGCTAAGTTTTCAAAATGCGACTTCTGGCTTCGTGAAGTCCACTTTCTAGGCCACGTGGTAAACAAGGATGGGATTCATGTCGATCCATCCAAGGTAGATTCGATCAAGAACTGGCCTGCACCTCGCACACCGACAGAAATACGCCAATTCTTGGGTTTGGCGGGTTATTACAGACGGTTCATCAAAGACTTCTCAAAGATTGCACAGCCGCTTACATTACTGACACAGAAAGGTGTTGCTTATCGTTGGAGTAATACACAGGAAACATCATTTCAGCACTTAAAGGATAGACTCTGTAGCGCACCTATCCTCTCATTGCCTGAAGGCACGGATGATTTTGTAGTCTACTGCGACGCATCCATCCAAGGTCTTGGATGTGTGTTGATGCAACGGGATAAAGTTATTACTTATGCTTCACGCCAACTTAAGATTCACGAACGGAATTACACTACGCACGATTTAGAGCTGGGAGCTGTTGTTTTTGCGCTCAAGATATGGAGACATTACCTGTACGGTACCAAGTGCACCATCTACACCGATCACAATAGTCTCGAGCATATATTCAAGCAGAAAGAATTGAACATGCGACAACGTAGATGGGTCGAGCTGCTGAACGATTACGAATGTGCTATAAAGTACCATCCGGGCAAAGCCAATGTGGTGGCCGACGCCCTCAGTCGAAAGGATAATACACCTAGGCGTGTACGAGCGTTGCAACTCACTATTCAGTTTAGTCTTCCTTAACAGATACGACTATACGAGATGCTCAGGTAGAAGCATTGAAATCGGAAAACGTCAGGTCTGAAGCCCTACGCGGCTCAAGGCAACGGTTAGACCAAAGGGCAGACGGCGCCTATTATGTAAACGGACGCATCTGGGTCCCACTCTATGGAAACTTACGCGAGCTTGTAATGGATGAAGCTCATAAGTCTCGCTACTCAGTACATCCTAGTTCGGATAAGATGTACTACGACCTCAGAACTACATATTGGTGGCCTAGCATGAAGGCCCACATAGCAACTTACGTTAGCAAGTGTTTGACTTGTGCGAGAGTCAGAGCGGAATATCAGAAACCATCAGGCCCACTCCAGCAACCTGAAATACCACAATGGAAATGGGAGCAAATTTCCATGGATTTTGTTACTGGCCTACCTAGATCTCAGCGCGGAAATGATACTATTTGGGTGATCGTGGATCGACTCACAAAGTCTGCTCACTTCCTGGATATCAAGGAAACGGATAAGTTCTCCACTCTAGCAGACGTATACCTTAAAGAAGTTGTCTCGAGGCACGGGGTGCCCACCTCTATTATCTCCGATCGTGATGCACGTTTTACTTCAGAACTGTGGCAAGCAATGCACAAATCTTTTGGCTCTCGTCTAGACATGAGCACAGCTTATCATCCTCAGACCGATGGGCAGTCTGAGCGCACTATTCAAACTCTAGAAGACATGCTTCGGGCGTGCGTAATTGACTTTGAAAAGGGCTGGGAAAAACATCTGCCACTTGTGGAATTTTCGTACAACAACAGTTACCACACCAGCATTAAAGCTGCTCCATTTGAGGCATTATACGGGCGTAAATGCCGATCACCTCTTTGTTGGGCAGAGGTGGGTGACAGTCAGATCACAGGTCCAGAAATGGTAGTTGATACTACTGAAAAGATTGCTCAAATACGACAACGCATGGCGGCAGCTCGTGACCTTCAGAAAGCATACGCCGATAAAGACAGGAAACTACTCGAGTTCCAGGGTGGGGATCGAGCACTACTCAAAGTTTCACCCTGGAAGGGTGTCGTTCGTTTTGGCAAAAGGGGCAAACTCAATCCACGATACGTTGGACCATTTGAAGTCATAGAGAAGATAGGCAAAGTGGCCTACAGACTGAACTTACCAGCTGAACTCCGTGCAGTTCACAATGTTTTCCACGTGTCGAATCTGAAGAAGTGTCTGTCAGATGAGACCCACATAGTTCCTCTGAAGGAGCTTACTATCGACGAACGGTTGCATTTTGTCGAAGAACCAGTTGAAATCACGGACCGGGATGTTAAGGTCCTCAAGAACACCAGAATACCTCTTGTTCGAGTTCGTTGGAACTCCCGTCGTGGCCCAGAGTATACCTGGGAACGAGAAGACCAAATGGAACTCAAATATCCCCAGTTGTTCGAAAACAATGCAACTACTACTGAGGCTGAAGCTACTACAAAATTTCGGGATGAAATTCCAAATCAACGGGGGGATGATGTGACACCCCAGGAAAACCAGTAAACGATAACTTACCTAGCTTCCTCAGTAACCGCATGCTAAATTTCGGGACGAAATTTCTTTCAAGTTGGGGATAATGTGACAACTCGAGTTTCCAAGATTTCCATCTTCGCATTTAGTGCACGTTAATTTTTTTTATGTTGTTTGTTACTCAACTTGTTTGTTTCACAACGCTTACCTTTGTAATACGTTATATCGTATTTCGATTGATATTTTATACTTGGGATCCATAATATATTTTTATATGTGATTGTATGTTAATAAGGTGTTGTATTAATTAACATATGTTAAATAAAGATGAACTCTTACTGAAAACAATACCCATGAATTCACCCAAGTGATGAAAACACTTTAGTGTTTTCGTCCAGAATGTTTGGCGAAATCAGAGATGGGCTTGGCCCATGGCCCAGTATTTTGAGATATTTTATTTAAGCAGTTTATAATCACAATCTTCTCCGAGACGTTACCCACTTACCAAACCTTATCACTTTGTTCTCTCTCTCTACATCTGAAACCCACAAACAGAATTCCTCATCTTGAAGCCAAACCCCTGTTAAATCTACGGTTAGTGATTTACATGTTAAGATGATATCTTGTATTAACTGCTACTGTGAGATATTATGATCTGATTTTGATTGATGATTAAATGTTTAGATCATTGTTCTCTGTTAAATGGTGATTGTTAATCTTCAAGATAAAGTGATCGTAGATAGCCAGTTGATAGATGCATAAACTAGATCTCCTGTTAAATGATAAACACTATGATGTTGTTGGATGTTAATTCTGAGAATACAGATGAGTAGATATCTAATCAAATGTTTTAGCTTTTGTTTGATTGATTGTTTGTACAAAAGGGTTGAATCTGATAAGAAATGGGATTAGAATTGCTGGGTTTTATGTAAACTGATGTGTTGTTGTTGATGATGAATAGTAGCGAAATCACCCACCACAAAAGAAAGTGGACGAAATCACTTATGTGATTTCGGCCCACATAGTGAGTTCGGCCCAGATGGGTTTTTGCCCCACACATAAGGGTTTTCGGCTAGCATAGTGTTTTCGGCCCAAGTTGGTTTTCGGCTATAAAGGGGTTTTCGGCATAAGGTGATTTTGGCCTTTAGTGTTTTCGGCTCATGTGTTCTGTGTGTTGTTATTAATCTATTAGTTTATCAATTCAGTTAGTTTTGTTTGATGCAGTTAGTTGTTAACTCTATTTATTTAATTTACACAGTAAGTTATTAAACTTGTCTGTATGTAACTCTGTTTGTTCTTAACTACATTAAGTTGTTAATCCAGTTACATACGTTAACTCTGTTAGTTCTTATTCAACTATGTTATGGCTCATTAACTATGCCAAGTCAGTAACTGTATTTAGTATGTTATTGGATAATATGCTATAATAAACTGTGATTAACTGTTATGTGATGTGCGATTAACTGCCAAACACGCTTTGTGATATTACTGTGATGATAGTTACAAGTGAAATATTACGAACGTAAACTGACTGAACATACGTGCACTATAGGACTTGACTGATTTAATTATGAGCACTTAACTTAGCATACCGAGCAAAACAAGGTGAGTTCACACTCTTACCAAGGCATGGGATTCCCGGTGGGTTGGGAATGGGTTAAGAAACTATAATGGAACCTACATATCCTCCTTGGGTAGGATATGTACCGCCATCCTCCATGGGTAGGATGCGAATATAAATCCTGCGTATTCTCCTTGGGTAGAATACGTACGTTCGTCCTCCTTGGGTAGGACAACAACCTTAACGTACGTAAAACCTACGTACACTCACACTCGCTACGGTCCTTGGATCAAGAAGGGCGCGTACAAATACGACTAGTCTAACACATGGGGAAGCCCCCACTAATCTTCGCACAGATGCCTGAAAAGGCCGCGATACGGCCACTAATCTTCGCACAGATGCCTGAAAAGGCCGCGATACGGCCACTAACCTTCGCACAGATGTCTGGAGGACCGCGATAGGAATTAATGAGAAACATGGTATACAAAACGAACAACTGATTTACGAAACGAACTCTATAACTGAATAACCAGCTGTGAACTCGCTCAACTAGTTGTTGACTCTCTGTTACATGCCTTGCAGGACCTTAGGTACTTTTGGAGCTTGCACGGGAGGCACGGTCGTTGTGGACATGGATCGTGAATGTGTTGTTAAACATTATGACATTTTGTACTTAAACTTATGTTGGGTTTTACATTATTGCTTCCGCTACACACTTGTTTTATGTTTGGTTTGAAAACACCTATCGTATTGATAAATGACTTTTACTATTTACTTATGTTCAATATGATTGGTGGCTTGATCCTGGTCATGTCACGCCTCCAAGCGGTGGTACTCCGCGTGTGGATTTTGGGGGTGTGACAGTTCCAATCAGACATTAACAGTCCTGGGCATGAGAGATCACTTGCAAGAAAGGCATTTAAATAGTTAATCATGCTAGCAACTAAGGCAATATTTTCTTCATTTTGTTTAGTGCTAAATGCAGTATTAGGAACAAGTTGAGCCGCAGATTTGGTAGCAGAGGTAATAATAGGAGTATGGGCAGGAGCAGGTGGAGGTGGAGGCACATAGTAGGTCTGTGCTGATGCAGACTGATTAGATGAGCTTCGAAACATTTGAAGTTCTTCTAGAGGTTCTGGAGCAAGTTTACTACCAAAGGTGCATCTAAAAATCTGAAAATTGTTTTGAGACACCAGAACAGAGTTTGAACTAGTTATTCCTATTGCCAATAAGTTGTTTCTATGGTCCATCTCCCTTCGCTTGTCATCAATCTCACACACCTTGATAACTGATATCATTTGGGAAAGAGTTATGCATATCCTTTGTCTTCTTAATCATTGCCACATTTGAATCCTAACTTTTTGGCAATGCATTGAGCAGTTGTCTGTTGATGGCAACATTTGTCAGTGGAATACCAGTAGTTCTCATCTGAGTCACGAGTTTCAAAAACCTCTAAATCCGATTATCAACAGCCTCGTCATAGATATGGTTGAACATGTTGAAGTTTCCATTCAACAGGTTCCTTCGGCTTTCTTTCATGTCTTCATTGCCCTCAAAGACTTCCATTAGAGCTTCCCATAGTTCTTTAGCTTACTTCGTGTTTTTGAAACCCTGGGAGATTTCACGTGATAATGCCATGGTTAGGTACGAAAGTGCCTTGTCATCTTCTTCTCATAATGTTCATTAGTATATTATGACAGAAGTTTGTAAAGAGTAGTGTTGGGGTCATCTTCCCTTGTATACGTGATTTCACAAGGGCCTCCAAGAATGCATCTCCAGACTTTGGCATCCTTGACTTTCACGTGTTGTTCAAAGTTGTACTTCTAATCAGAG
Source organism: Helianthus tuberosus (assembly GCA_030545235.1). Classification (NCBI taxonomy): domain Eukaryota; kingdom Viridiplantae; phylum Streptophyta; class Magnoliopsida; order Asterales; family Asteraceae; genus Helianthus; species Helianthus tuberosus. The sequence continues at coordinate 115,429,677 of CM060399.1, forward strand.
TAGTCATCAGTGTGGAGTAGACGTGGAACACGACTAGTAGTTTCAATGATGGAATCCAATTCATGATGGATGTTGACAGCAGCAGCAATGGATGCATTAGCTAAGTCACTTGGATTCATGGTTAATTAAGTAGATTACCAAATAGGATTAGGTTTATTAAGTGTCCCAGTTATTAGTCCAAGTCTAAATCCACAGTATACGGTCAAAGGCATGGTATTTGAGAGTAATTGAAAACTTGAATCAACTGGAAAACGAAGAGTTACCGAAAGTAGTGAATTAGTCGAAAACAATATAGTTTTCGAGAACCACGTGTCACTCTAAAACTACTTTGATGTTGAGAGCTTGGGTGAACTCGAAATCTCATGTTATCTCGAAAACTAAAGTAGATTTGAAATCTCTGATGATCTTGAAAACTCGTGCTGACTCGAAAACAGCTATGTTCTCGAAAATTGGTGTGCACTCGAAAATTTCGATGAACTCGAAATCTCTATTCTATTGTCGATTTTTCTGACTTGAAATCTCGCACTTGTTGTCCAAAACAGTAACTCAAATCGAAATGTTGATGTCGAAATCTCCCACTCAAAAACCAGATTTTCCAAAAACTATGGGATTTGACGATTTCAAAAGATCCAAAACAGGTTTTCTGAAATCTTTTCCACAAGAAATCTCGAACTAATTCTCTTGTTCTTCAAAAACATATAGTAAGCAACCACCGAAGCAAAACGTAGCAATTTTGATGAGTTTTAAGAACACCAAAAACTGCTGATTTCATCGGAATCTCTAAACATTCAAAAAACAGCTTCAGTCTTCACCGAACCTTCGAGAACCTTGATTAATCGATATCATAAACCGAGCCTAGAAGTAGGTTCTAATGGCTATGATACCACTTGTTAGTCCCAAATCCGGAGGATCTCTAACATGATATCAAGTTATCACAATCAAATGGCGAAGTCAAATGGAAGTGATGATTCCAGAACAAACAAACACACGATGTTATGGTTTCAATGCACATTTGGATTGATTTTAAGTTGAGTAAATATACCCTAGGAGCCTCTTCGACTTCCCTAGTTTCTAACTTATGAGGTCTAACCTAAAGATGACGTAAATAAGCCCTTATATACTTCCTAGGTAACCCATGCCCCACATGGGATCCCCTTGGGCTGACCTAGCCTTAGGCATGCCCCAAAACACCTTTTAAGTTCTGATTTCTAACACAAACTAACCCAATAAATCCCAAATTGTAACCATAGCCCATTGTGTATATTTGATATATAAATATCACACTTTTAGGCCAAACAATAACACTTTCACTGGCGTTGGTTTATAACTAGATACAAAGTAGTTGTTTGTTCGTGAGCGAGTTTAGTAAAATAATCTTTGTATTAAGTATATAAGTACTAAGAATATGCTTGCGGATCCGATGACATAAGGTTTCCCACCTAAAGTATTGGAAGAACTTATTTCGAAGATGGATTTTACAAGAGACCTTTTAATTGCATATTATACTTACTTACGGTTTATTAATAAAATTTCCTTATTTATTTGATTTTGTTTGTCTCTAAATATGTTTCAGCTAGCCTAATAAGCATATAGACAGTAATTATAAAAATCAAACGTTAAGGGTTTACTTGTCAATTTAGCCTAACTACTTAGGTTTTAAATTTGGGACTGTAGTATGATTAATGGGGCCCTTAAATTGAATATTGATTCAGTGATTGTATTTATTTGCTACGGTTTTGGTTTAAAACTAAAATGAGTATTTAAAATTGATTAGGCTTACCTAATGCTCATATTAAATGATAACTCGGCAAAGTGAAAGAATATAAGGATATATTTTGTATATATATATATATACAGAAACGGGGGATCAGGAGAAAACGCTTGGAAATGTGAAAACGGTGAGAAGGGATCCTGGCTGAACACGTGGCGCGCGATATAATCAAGGCGGAGGGGATTTTTTTGTCCTTTTATCCTCTTTTTTAATGAATTTCTCAAAACACCGTTCTCATTTGTGGCGTTTAGGATTTTTGGCGTGTAGTTAGAAACAATAAGTACCTGGCGTTTTATTGTTTTTTAGATCTGCCTCGATGAATTAATCGTTTTTGTGTTACAAAATAAATATTTTGGCGTTTATGGCGTTCCCAAATTCATTAAAATTAATTAGTAATTCAAACATCTTGGCGTCCATGGCGTTCCCAAATTTATTATATACCTTTAATAATTTACACATTACAATTTTTTTTGGCATTTTTGTAGATCTGACCGGTTGAATTAATCCCTTATATCTTATAAAGGTAAATATCTTGGCGTTCATAGCCTTCTTAATTCAAAATGAAATCAAACTAAACTAATAGTCTACTATTGATGGTATTACATCAGTGATGTACCCATCGCTTTGGTCATCACTTTCTTCAGACTCATCATCATCATCTTGTTCATTGGCATATAACGCCATAACCTTGTTTAGTCTTTGTTGCATCCTATATTTAAATATCATCACAACCCTGGATTTTGCATCGTTCGAAGGTGCTAAATCACGGAGTTGTTCAAGAAGGTGTAGTCTATATGTGTTCAGCACTTCGTCCATCGTCAATGAACAATCCACCCCGTGTTGATAAGCCACTTTCACCGTTCTTAATTGTTCATCCAAAATCCAACTGGTAACTGTTGGTAGATCAGTATCGTCATCATCATCATCATCTGCTGGAAATTTTCTCTGCAATCTTCTTATTACCGTTTGAGTCCTTTCACAATTAACGGCCATTGGAACCCCAAGGGCTAGAATATCCCTTTGAACGGCTTCATCCAAACTAAGTATGCCCTTGATGGCCTTGACCTTCACCCTTCCCCTGTCATAGAACTTTAGGACGAAACGTGTCTCCGACCTCTCAAACATCCATGCAATAACCTGAGCCATTTTTTTTAAGTTGTATGGTGACGTGTGCAAAATGCAACATATAAATTACATCAAATGAGGCATAAAACTAACCCTTTTTAGTACTAATGTTGGAAAAAGTGTGCTTTTGTCTTCCTTTTGTATTTTCAGGGTTAAAAGAGCTTAAGTGAACAAAAGAAGCAAAAATGCAGCCAAATCCAACATAAATACAAGAAAATGAACAAACGTGGCATGCCCGACCCCTCGACAGTGATGCGTGTGAAGTGTTATATATATTAGGTGTATATTTTAAGCCCCTTTAACGCTTATTTTAGCCAAGTTTTAAATTTATAAAACACGATATTTTACTAACACTAAACACACATATGGGCAAGTGCACCCATCGTGAGCGTAGTATAGTGTTGGCAAGATACCGAGGTCGTCCAAGGACACAAGAGCTTTTAGTACCGGTTTATCCTCAACGTCTAATCAAAATAAAAAGTTTAGAAAAATGTTTTTAAACTAAGAAAAATAAAAACTAACTAAAATGCTGAAAATAAAAAAAAAGAAAAAAAAGATAGACAAGATGAATCACTTGGTTCCGACTCGTATCTAGTATAACCTTTGATTATTTCCGCACTTTTGCACATAATTAAGAGATTATCTTAGTTATTGTAGTAGGCCCTTCTTTTGAAGGTGACGTTACCCTCACCCCAGTAGTTTGAGTCAGCAAGGATACAATCCTAAAAGGGTGGATTATTGGAAGATAATTAATTAAGTTATTAATGCAATATTATGGTAGGCCCCGCTTTTGGCGGTGACGTTACCCTCGGCTAAGTAGTCTGAGTCAGCAGGGATACAGTCCTAAATAGCCGGGTTATAGTATTAATAGTAGTTAACTTATGAGGGGATCAAAGAGTTTGGACCCCTGCCATCCAATACCGTGAAGTATTGAAGGAGGTCCTACTAAATTTGACCCAGGTCCATTGCAGGACCTCTAAACGCTGAACAATGGCAAGACCTTTACCAAACCGTTCCCTTAACCCCCGACCAGGTAGCCAACATACCTCCATATAGACCGTGGAGATATGAATGGTGAAAATCTTTTATTTTATATAGACAGTAAAATAATGCCAAGACACCACGGACAAACGATAAGGAAAGATCACCTTCAACATAAGTAACTAGTTATTAAAGTCATTAATACAAAACCAAATAAAAAGTGAAAAGATTAGAAATAAAAAGTATTATACTAGACACTTTGTCTTCACCAAGTGATGTAAGAGACTTAGGCAAACATGGCCTTGATTGTCAAGAACTCTTACGATCAATCTTGGATCCCGAGATGACTCACACACTCTACGATGGACAATGGATGATGGTGGTGGATGATGGTGTTATGGTGGTGGTGGGTGGTGGGTGAAGTGTGAGAGAGGTGGTGTGCCAAGGGATGAGTTGAAATGAAACCAATCACTCCTATTTATAGGCTGAACAGAAGGCTGGGCACGGCCCCGTGTCCGCTGGACAAGCCCCCGTGCCTGTCTGACACTCTCTCTCTTCATTAATTGTAATTCGCAATTACAATTAATGCGCCTGCTGTACTTTCACCACGCCCCCGTGTTCACTGGACACGGCCCGTGGCGGGCAATAGAAGCTTCTATAGGTTTGTCTTTTCTGCTGCTTCTTGGGCACGGCCCCGTGCTGGCTGAGCACGGGGCGTGTTCAGTCTTCTGCCTTCTCTATTTTGCTTGGGAAGATGCCGCTGAAGGGTCGGGCAGTCCACTTATGTTCCTTTTCTTGTATTTATGTTAGATTTAGCTGTCTTTTTGCTTCTTTTGTGAATTTGAGCTCATTTAATCCTGAAAATACAAAAGGAAGACAAAAACACTCTTTTTCCAACATTAGTACTTAAAAAGGGTTAGTTTTATGCCTCATTTGATGTAATTTATATGTTGCATTTTACACACATCAAATACCCCCACACTTGAACTTTTGCTTTTCCTCAACCAAAACTCTTTAATATGTGGCTTACACTCCCAAATGGAATGGGTAGAAGAGAAGGTTTTGGGCTTGTCATAGAGTGTTGGGAATCCAAGATCTTTTTGGGTTTTATTTTTATCTATTTACAATCCTATTCGTTATGATTTGTTTAGAACGTTTCATAGGAGAAATTACTTATTTGGGCATAACATGCCTTTTTTAAAATTCCATCTACATACAAGTTCACATACCTCACGGGAGAAATCACTCACACTCGGCCGAAGGTGTATTTTTAGTGAATCACTCGAGAGCGGCATGGAACTTACTCCTACCATAGGCTTGCCAAGCAATCAATCCTCCTCCTTTTTAACTTTTATACCTTTGTAAATATCAAGAGGACTTTGCGGGTGAAGGGTTAGGCTTGGGTTAAAGGTAGGTGGTTGGGTTAGTGGTTAGTAGAAAAAGGGTGAAAAAGCGTAACAAGTGTCGGTTTTCGTAGGACTTTCTATTTTTGTAACTTTTTATTTTGATGAAGCTATTATTCAAACAAAGTTATTTTTGATGAACTTGTTTGTTTATTTTCTTTTGCTTCATCATCAACACATTTTTTTTTCCAGCCGATCATACGAAAAACCGAACTTGTTACTAAAACAAAGGGTTAAAAATGAAAAAGGTTTTGGTGGGTAAAAGGGTGTTTGGTTTGGGTTATGAAATGAAAAGGTTTAAGCTCAAAGGGGTTAACTAGGGGGATTTTGGGTAGGTGGTAAAAAAAAAGAAAAATAATGGTGTAGAAGAAAAAAGGGTTTAGTCCTAATGCCTCTATCATTTACTTACTCAGGTTTAAGTTGATAAGGACCGGGAATGTATCGTCATGGCAAGTTCTAGAGTCGTAAGAACCAAGCGGCTATTCACACAAGAAACGAAAAATGAGCATTTAGTCTAAAGATGTAAATTTGTATGCTCAATAAAGGCTCAAAACTCACTTTTGTGGGAATGGGTTTTTATGTGATCAAGTATATATAATCAAATTTTAATTAAGCTTGTCATGCCGTTTCATAATTTTCTTATGTTGGTTCTTGTTATCACGACGCTCTCGGATGTAAATTTGTAAAAATATAACCTTATTAATCTTATGATTCCTAACTTAAACTTTAGACAAGTAAAAAAATGAAATTTTTTTGAAAAAATTTGGGGTGTTTAGCGGTTCCAATAGAGTTTTGTGTAAGGCTTGTTATTAGGACTTGCAAAATTTCAAGGTTTTAGCATCCCCCACACTTAAATTACACATTGTCCTCAATGTGTCCCAAAAATAAATTTTTAGGTTGATTAGATGTGTAAAATGGTGTTAAAAGCAAAGATTTATGTTACTGGCAGTCTGGACACGGCCCCGTGGGGACCGGACACGGCCCCGTGTTCAGGTGCCAGTAACAAAAATTAAAGAAAAGAAACAGAAGCCTGGACACGGGGGCGTGTCTGGTTAACACGGCCCGTGTCCAGTTACCTGAACTGGGTATTTTTCTGCAGGGGGTTCAGCACGCGGCCGTGTTGGTTGGACACGGCCCGTGTTGAACCTTCTGTAATGAAGAGATTGATGCCGGGTTGCCTTGTTCTTGTGCATGAGGTCATTTTTCTCGTTCCCCTTTTCATCCCTTACCACCATGAGTGTGTTTTATTTATTATGAATCATCCAAACTTAAAAACCATCATTTCATTGCATCATAGAGAGACCTTACATAGTCCTAAATTTAAACTAGATATGAAAACAAAGAAATATTAAACCATGGAGTTCTGGCCTCTACTTTATTTTAATTAGCAAAATTTCCAAGAAGCTACTAATCTTGGTTAGACAAGGCCTTTTAGAACTCCTTCTTCCGGGTGCGTCTCTCCTCATATGTCGGCGAGCCACTCCTCCACCTCTCTTGGAAGGAGAAAAGAAGGCTCATTGGCATTGGTTTGAGGAGTTTCGATTTCCACCGGGATCTCTTGTTGGTGTTCCACGGGAGGTTCCGCTGGCAAATCTTCCCATCCGGCAGGGTTGTTTATTCCGAGTGCCAGGTTCCAATCCTGTTGAGGGAAGACTGGTTCCATCGGGGGTGCTACAAGAATATTTAACCTTTGGTGCAAGAGGTTAATTTCTTGGAAGCTGCTTTCGAGTCCCACCGTAAGATCGTTAATACGGTCGATTAGGACCTCCTCTACTGATGTCATTTTGTCGAGAGCCTCCCTTAATGCTATCACATAGTGCACAAGTGTAGCTTCAACGGAGGGCCTCCTTCCTCTTCGGCTGTTTAAGGAATGCACGGAAGATGTTTCGCTGTTTTCACTCGACATCCTACGAAAAATAAACTGAAAAATAGTTTATTTGATGAAACAGTGACCGGACACGGCCCCGTGCTCATTGAGCACGGCCCCGTGTTCATCTTTCTGCAGAATTTTGGAGCAAGGAAACTTGAAATTTTAAGTTATTTTCTGAACTTGTGGGGTCTTTTTAGACATTAATAACTTAAAACAATGTTACATAACATATTTTTACCAAGATTCCTTGAACAAAACTCACTAATCCCTACCACAAAGTTGGAAGAATTCAAACTTTTAATGGAAGTTCTTGGAGAAAGATGGAGAAGAAGGAAATGGCTAAAAGAGGAAAGGACAAGATGGGTTGTTGGAACCTTCTTTTAGACTTACCTAGGATAGTTGAGAGAAGATTCCTTCAAATCTCTGTCCCAAGTTGGTCCAAATGTGCAGAATTCTTGGCTGCATTTATAAAAAACGACAGCATCCTGGACACGGCCCCGTGTCCATTGGACACGGCCCCGTGTGCAGGTGGAGTTCTGACACAGTTTGTCCGTATTCTGACGTACTGATCAGAAGGGAATCTTTTGGTGAACACAGGGGCGTGTTGGCTGGACACGGCCCCGTGTCGAGGGACTGTTTTATGAAGTTGTCTAGTTTTTTTAAGGAACTCATTAGTATCAGGTGGCTCCTGATTGGTTGGAACAACCCCAAAGTGCCTAAGATACCTTAATTGTCCTAAACTAAGGCGAGAACGCAAGAGGTTGTCGGTGAGGGTAATTCCTATTTTCATTCTAAGTGGACAAGTCCAACCCTTTCCCGGGCTCTCGTTAAAGAAGGTGTATGCCGAATCGCTCAGGTCTATGTATGCATCAAACGAAGTCGATGGAGAGTCCTTCACGGCACAATCGGCACAGGGACGACTATCGTCCACGTCTTTGCTAGGTATGAAGGTATTTTTGGGAGCAACGAGGTTGTCGGAATGCGGTTCCAACATTTCTTCATGGTCATCGTCTTGGGGCGGATCAATAAAGTCCTTCCTAAGCTCTTTCAACCAATTTAGAATTAGCTTTTCTAGTTGAAATAACTCGTCAAGGAGCATTTCCCCTAGAAAATCTGGCTGGGCGCATTCGAGGGAGAGATAGGGCTTATTTTTACTTTCGCCCCTCTTAAGGTTATAAGGACTCGGTGGGTCCATGTAGTGGGGCCTATAATTTAGAAAGTAACATTCTAATTCTCTATGTTCGCCTCCACATAATTGACACCACGTACCATAAGAGTGCCGAAAGTAAAAACAATTACTATCACTCATGTTTATGTCAGAAATTACCAACCGCCGGGATCTAACGGTTCTGTTTTCAGTAAGCGAATCTTGGGCACGGGGGCATGTTGAGTGAGCACGGTCCCGTGTTCAGCTTACTGTCTGACTTAAAACAGGATTGCCAGTTCCAATGATTTAGCACGGGGGCGTGTTCAGCGGGCACGGCCCGTGCTGAGCTCTACAGAAGCTGAAAAACTAAGAAAATCCTAGAAAATTAAAAAGAAAAATAAAAATATGATTAGGCCGTTGATTCCTAACTTTCTTAAAATCCTTGTGTCCCCGGCAGCGGCGCCAAAAACTTGATGCGTGTGAAGTGTTATATATATTATGTGTATATTTTAAGCCCCTTTAACACTTATTTTAGCCAAGTTTTAAATTTATAAAAAACGATATTTTACTAACACTAAACACACATATGGGCAAGTACACCCATCATGAGCGTAGTATAGTGTTGGCAAGATACCGAGGTCGTCCAAGGACATAAGAGCTTTTAGTACCGGTTTATCCTCAACGTCTAATCAAAATAAAACGTTTAGAAAAATGTTTTTAAACTAAGAAAAATAAAAACTAACTAAAATGCTGAAAATAAAAATAAAAGAAAAAAAAGATAGACAAGATGAATCACTTGGTTCCGACTCGTATCTAGTATAACCTTTGATTATTTCCGCAATTTTGCACATAATTAAGAGATTATCTTAGTTATTGTAGTAGGCCCCTCTTTTGAAGGTGACGTTACCCTCACCCCAATAGTTTGAGTCAGCAAGGATACAATCCTAAAAGGGTGGATTATTGGAAGATAATTAATTAAGTTATTAATGCAATATTATGGTAGGCCCCGCTTTTGGCGGTGACGTTACCCTCGGCTAAGTAGTCTGAGTCAGCAGGGATACAGTCCTAAATAGCCGGGTTATAGTATTAATAGTAGTTAACTTATGAGGGGATCAAAGAGTTTGGACCCCCGCCATCCAATACCGTGAAGTATTGAAGGAGGTCCTACTAAATTTGACCCAGGTCCATTGCAGGACCTCTAAACGCTGAACAATGGCAAGACCTTTACCAAACCGTTCCCTTAACCCCCGACCAGGTAGCCAACATACCTCCATATAGACCGTGGAGATATGAACGGTGAAAATCTTTTATTTTATATAGACAGTAAAATAATGCCAAGACACCACGGACAAACGATAAGGAAAGATCACCTTCAACATAAGTAACTAGTTATTAAAGTCATTAATACAAAACCAAATAACAAGTGAAAAAGATTAGAAATAAAAAGTATTATACTAGACACTTTGTCTTCACCAAGTGATGTAAGAGACTTAGGCAAACATGGCCTTGATTGTCAAGAACTCTTACGATCAATCTTGGATCCCGAGACGACTCACACACTCTACGATGGACAATGGATGATGGTGGTGGATGATGGTGTTATGGTGGTGGTGGGTGGTGGGTGAAGTGTGAGAGAGGTGGTGTGCCAAGGGATGAGTTGAAATGAAACCAAACACTCCTAGTTATAGGCTGAACAGAAGGCTGGGCATGGCCCCGTGTCCGCTGGACACGCCCCCGTGCCTGTCTGACACTCTCTCTCTTCATTAATTGTAATTCGCAATTACAATTAATGCGCCTGCTGTACTTTCGCCACGCCCCCGTGTTCACTGGACACGGCCCGTGGTGGGCAATAGAAGCTTCTATAGGTTTGTCTTTTCTGCTGCTTCTTGGGCACGGCCCCGTGCTGGCTGAGCACGGGGCGTGTTCAGTCTTCTGCCTTCTGCCTTCTCTATTTTGCTTGGGAAGATGCCGCTGAAGGGTCGGGCAGTCCACTTATGTTCCTTTTCTTGTATTTATGTTAGATTTAGCTGTCTTTTTGCTTCTTTTGTGAATTTGAGCTTATTTAATCCTGAAAATACAAAAGGAAGACAAAAACACTCTTTTTCCAACATTAGTACTTAAAAATGGTTAGTTTTATGCCTCATTTGATGTAATTTATATGTTGCATTTTACACACATCAACAGCATCTTCCCAAGCAAAACAAGAGAACAGAAGGCTGAACATGCCCCGTGCTCAGTGAGCACGGGGGCGTGCCCAAGTGTCTGCAGAAAAGACAAACCTGTAGAAGCTTCTATCACTCACCACGGGGCCGTGGTCAACTCTAAGATTCGCAGAATCTGAGGAAATCTTGATAGTACAGATACGCTTCTGCACACGGGTTCGTATCCAGCGGACACGGGGGCGTGGTCAACTAATGCAGACAAACTGCATTTAATGAAGAAAGAGAGAAGGGTGGACACGGGGCCGTGCCCGAGCTTCTGTGCAAGCTATAAATAGGGGTGCTTGGCTCATTTGCAAACCATCCCTTGGCAAACCACCTCTCTCACACTATACCCACCCTCCACCACCATCACAAACCACATCCATCATCCATCATAGAGTGTGTGTAGTAGTCTCGGGATCCAAGATTGATCGTAAGAGTTCTTGACAATCCAAGGCCATGTTTGCCTAAGTCTCTTACATCACTTGGTGAAGACAAGTGTCTAGTGTAATACTTTTTATTTTTTAACCTTTTCGCACTTTGTATTTGGTTATGTATTAATGACTTTAATAACTAGTTTCTTATGTTGAAGGTGAGTCTTCCTTATCGTTTGTCCGTGGTGTCTTGGCATTATTTTACTGTTTATATAAAATAAAAGATTTTCACCATTCATATATACACGGTCTATATGAAGGTATGTTGGCTACCTGGTCGGGGGTTAAGGGAACGTTTTGGTAAGAGTCTTGCCTTGTTCAGTGTATAGATCCTACAAGGACCTGGGTCAAATTTAGTAGGACCTCCTTCAATACCCACCGGTATTGGATGGCGGGGGTCCAAACTCTTTGATCCCCTCATATGTAAGCTACTATTAAAAATGTAACCCGGCTACTTAGGACTGTATCCCTGCTGACTCAGACTACTTAGCCGAGGGTAACGTCACCTTCAAAAGAGGGGCCTACCATATTATGCATTAATAACTTAATTACTTATCTTTCAATAATCCTACCCTTTAGGATTGTATCCTTGCCGACTCAAACTACTGGGTTGAGGGTAACGTCACCTTCAAAAGAGGGGCCTACTACTATAACTAAGATAATCTCTTAAAAAGTGCAAAAGTGCGGAAATAATCAAAGGTTACACTAAACACGAGTCGGATCCAAGTGATTCATTTTGTCTATCTGTTTTTATTTTTCAGCATTTTAGTTAGTTTTATTTTTCTAGTTTAAAAACCTTTTTCTAAACTTTTGATTTGATTAGACGTTGAGGATAAACCGGTATTAAAAGCTCTTGTGTCCTTGGACGACCTCGGTATCTTACCAACACTATACTACGCTCACGATGGGTGCACTTGCCCATATGTGTGTTTAGTGTTAGTAAATATAATGTTTTATAAATTTAAAACTTGGCTAAAAGTGTTAAAGGGCTTAAAATATACATTAAAAACTATAACACTACACGCACATCAAGTTTTTGACGCCGGTTCCGGGGACACAAGGATTTTAAGAAAGTTAGGAATCAGCGGCCTAATCGTTTTTATTTTTTTAGGATTTTTTTTTTAATTTTTCAGCTTCTGCAGAACTCAGCACGGGCCGTGCCCGCTTAACATGCCCCGTGCCCAACCTTTGGTACTGGCCATCCTGTTTTAAGTCAGACAGTAAGCTGAACACGGGGCCGTGCCCACTCAACACGCCCCATGCCCAAGATTCAGTTACTGAAAACAGAACCGTAAGATCCCGACGGTTGGTAATTTCTGACACAAACATGAGTGATACTGATATATTTTTTACTTTCGGCACTCTTATGGTACGTGGTGTCAAATATGTGGTGGCCCTCATAAAGATTTAGAATGTTATTTTCTAAATTATAAGCCCCATTGTTTTCCTGTAGCCTTAAGAGGGGCGAAAGTAAAAATAATCCCTATCTCTCCCTCGAATGCTCCCAATCGGACCTTCTAGGAGAAATGCTTCTTGATGAACTATTTCAAATGGAAGAGCTAATTCTCAATTGGTTAAAAAGAACTTAAGATGGATAACACTACTTCATCTCAAGACGATACCCAAGAAGAATTATTGGGAGCGCATTCGAATAAAAACAACTTCGTTGTTCCCGAAATCACCTCTAACTCTAGCGAGGACTTGAGCGATAGTCGTTCCTATGTCGATTGTGCCGTGAAGGACTCCCCATCGACTTCGTTCGGTGCATACATAGACCTGAGCGATTCGGCATACACCTTCTTTAACGAGAGCCCGGGAAAGGGTTGGACTTGTCCACCTACATTTAGCATAGGAATCACCCTCACCGACAACCTCTTGCGTTCTCGTCTTAATCTAGAGCAATTAAGGTATCTCAGGCACTTTGGGGTTGTTCCATCCAATAAGGAACCACCCGATCTGGATGAATTCCTTAGAAATAGACGAAACTTCATAAACAGCCTCTAGACACGGGGCCGTGTCCAGGTCAACACGCCCCCATGTCCACCAAAAGATTCCTTTCTGACTTTTTGTCAGAATACGGACAAATTGTGTCAGGATCCTGTCTGAACACGGGGCCGTGTCCAGCCGACACGGGGCCATGTGCAGCGTGCTGTCATTTTCTATAAATGCAGCCAAGAATCCTGTACATTTGGACCATTCCAGGGACAGAGATTTGGTGGGATCTTCACACATACCATCCTAAGTATTTTTTCTAAAAGAAGGTTCTCAACAACCATCTTGTCCTTTCCTCTCTTGTCCATTACCTTCTTCTCCATTTCTTTTACCTCAACACCTCCATTAGAGCTTGAAATCACCATGGTTCCAAGCTTTATTGTGATGTTTGTTAGGTTTTTGTTCAAGGAATCTTGTTAAAAATAAGTTTTGCAACATTGTTTTAAGTTATTTCTGCTCAAAAATGCTTTAAAAGTTGAAAAAATAATTTAAAACTCCAAGATTCCTTGTTCCAAAAATCTGCAAAAATGTGAACACGGGGCCGTGCTCATTGAGCACGTGGCCGTGTCCGAGGTTACCGTTTCATTAAAATGAACTCTTTTCCGTTTATTTTCGTAGAATGTCAAGACAAAATAGTGGAACCTCTTCTGCGCACTCCAGAAACAGTCGAAGGGATAGAAGGTCTTCAATTGAAGCAACTCTCGTACGCTACGTGATGGCATTACGCGAGGCTCTTGATGAGATGACATCGGTAGAGGAGGTCCTCATAGACCGTATAAATTATCTTACGGTGGGGTTGGAAAACAGTTTTCAAGAAATCAACCTCTTGCACCAGAGGTTGAACATTCTTGTGACACCTCCCATGGAACCAATCCTCCCTCAAGAGGATTGGAACCTAGCACTTGGAGTCAACAATCCTACCGGATGGGATGACATTCCAGCGGAGCCTCCTCTTGAAGATCTACAAGAAGTCCCTGTGGAGGTTGCACCCCCTCAAACCGATGCCAATGAGCCCGCCTTTCTTCTCCCAATGGAGATAGAGGAATGGCTCGCCGACATGTGAGGGACCCATGTCCTGAGGAAGAAGTTCTTCGAGCCGCATCCAACCGAGAGAATTATCTTTTCAGAAATTTTGCTAATAGAATAAACTTTAGGCTAGAACTTCTTGGTTTAAACTTCTTGTGCTTCTTTTGACCTATTTATCTAGAATTTTAACTTATTAGGAATATTATGTAAGTTTCTCTATTTAATGGAATGATGGTCTTAATTAATTTGGTGATTGGATGATTTTGTAATGGATAAAGCACACTCGGGATGGTGAAGGATACCAAGGGAAACTTGAACCAGCACCCCATGCACAAAAACAGGGCCACCTGACAAATTTTCTTCATTACAGCAAGTTCAGCACGGGGCCGTGCTTACCCAACACGCCCCGTGCCCAACCATCTGCAGAAAATACCCAGTTCAGGTAACTGGACACGGGGCGTGCTCGCTGAACACGCCCCCGTGCCCAGGCTTCTGTTTCTTTTTACTAATTTCTGTTACTGGCGATCTGAACACGGGGTCGTGCCCGGACACCACGGGGCCGTGTCCAGACGCCCAGTAACATAAATTTTTGCTTTTTCACACCTTTTTACACATTCAATCAACCTAAAAACTTATTTTTGGGACACATTGAGGACAATGTGTAATTTAAGTGTGGGGGGATGCTACAACCTTGAATCTTGCAAGTCCTAATTACAAGCCTTACACAAAACTCTATTGGAACCGCTAACCACCCAAATTTTTTTCAAAAATTCTTCATTTTTTTACTTGTCTAGTTTAATTTGGGAATTTCAAATTCTAAAAAGGTTATTTTTTTACAAATTTACAACCGATAGCGTCGTGATAAAAAGAACCAACATAAGAAAATTATGAAACGGCATGACAAGTTTAGTTAAAATTTGATTATATTTACTTGATCACATAAAAACCCATTCCCTCAAAAAGTGAGTTTTGAGCGTTTATTGAGCATACAAATACATATCTTTAAACTAAATGCTCATTTTTCATTTCTTGTGTGAATAGCCGCTTGGTTCTTACGACTCTAGAACTTGCCACGACGATACATTCCCGGTTCTTACCAACTTAAACCCGAGTAAGTAAATGATGGAGGCATTAGGACTAACCATTTTTATTTCTACACCATTATTTTTCTTTTTTTACCACCTACCCAAAACCCCCCTAGTTAACCCCTTTGAGCCTAAACCTTTTCATTTCTTAACCCAAAACAAACACCATTTTACCCACCAAAACCTTTTTTATTTTTAACCCTTTGTTTTAGTAACAAACTCGGTTTTTCTTACGACTTCCTTAAAAAAAAATTGATGATGATGATGAAGCAAAAAGGAATAAACAACCAAGTTTATCAAAAATAACTTTGTTTGAATAATGGCTTCATCAAAATAAAAATTACAAAAACAAAAAGTCTTACGAAAACCAACGATTTTTACGCCTTTCGCCCTTTTACTAACCACTTACCCAACCACCTACCTTTAACCCAAGCCTAACCCTTCACCCAAAAGTCCTCTTGATATTTACAAAGGTGTATAGTTAAAAAGGAGGAGGATTGATTGCTTGGCAAACTTATGGTAGGAGTAAGTTCCATGCCGCTCTCGAGTGATTCACTAAAATACATCTTCGGCCGAATGTTGAGTGATCCCCCGTGAGCTATGTGAACTTGTATATAAATGGAATTTTAAAAAGGCATGTTATGCCGTAATAAATAATTTATCTTATGTAATGTTTTAAATAAATCATGACGAATAGGATTGTAAATAAATAAAAATAAAACTTAATAAAGAATCTTGGAAATCCCGACACTCTATGACAAGCCCAAAAACCTTCTCTTCTACCCATTCCATTTGGGAGTGTATAGACACATTATAAAGAGTTTTGCTTGAGGACAAGCAAAGATTCAAGTGTGGGGGTATTTGATGTGTGCAAAATGCAACATATAAATTACATCAAATGAGGCATAAAACTAACCCTTTTTTTAGTACTAATGTTGGAAAAAGTGTACTTTTGTCTTCCTTTTGTATTTTCAGGGTTAAAAGAGCTTAAGTGAACAAAAGAAGCAAAAATGCAGCCAAATCCAGCATAAAAACAAGAAAAGGAACAAAGGTGGCATGCCCGTCGACAGCATCTTCCCAAGCAAAACAAGAGAACAGAAGGCTGAACATGCCCCGTGATCAGTGAGCACGAGGGCAAGCCCAAGTGTCTACAGAAAAGACAAACCTGTAGAAGCTTCTATCACCCACCACGGGGGCGTGCCCAGCGGACACGGGGCCGTGGTCAACTCCAAGATTCGCAGAATCTGAGGAAATCTTGATAGTACAGATACGCTTCTGCACACGGGATCGTGCCCAGTGGACACGGGGGTGTGGTCAACTAATGCAGACAAACTGCATTTAATGAAGAAAGAGAGAAGGGTGGACACGGGGCCGTGCCCAATGGACACGGGGCCGTTCCCGAGCTTCTATGCAGGCTATAAATAGGGGTGCTTGGCTCATTTGCAAACCATCCCTTGGCAAACCACCTCTCTCACACTACACCCACCCTCCACCACCATCACAACCCACATCCACCACCATCATCCATCATCCATCATAGAGTGTGTGTAGTAGTCTCGGGATCCAAGATTGATCGTAAGAGTTCTTGACAATCAAAGGCCATGTTTTTCTAAGTCTCTTACATCACTTGGTGAAGACAAGTGTCTAGTGTAATACTTTTTATTTTTTAATCTTTTCGCACTTTTTATTTGGTTATGTATTAATGACTTTAATAACTAGTTTCTTATGTTGAAGGTGAGTCTTACTTATCGTTTGTCCGTGGTGTCTTGGCATTATTTTACTGTCTATATAAAATAAAAGATTTTCACCATTCATATCTCCACGGTCTATATGGTGGTATGTTGGCTACCTGGTCGGGGGTTAAGGGAACGGTTTGGTAAGAGTCTTGCCTTGTTCAGTGTATAGATCCTGCAAGGACCTGGGTCAAATTTAGTAGGACCTCCTTCAATACCCACCGGTATTGGATGGCGGGGGTCCAAACTCTTTGATCCCCTCATATGTAAGCTACTATTAAAACTTTAACCCGACTACTTAGGACTGTATCCCTGCAGACTCAGACTACTTAGTCGAGGGTAACGTCACCTTCAAAAGAGGGGCCTACCATGTTATGCATTAATAACTTAATTAATTATCTTTCAATAATCCAACCATTTAGGATTGTATCCTTGCTGACTCAAACTACTGGGTTGAGGGTAACGTCACCTTCAAAAGAGGGGCCTACTACTATAACTAAGATCAACACGTATATCCAAAATCATCATCACATATATAATAACATTTATCAAATTTTGCACACAGACTTAACCCATAAGGGCTAGTGCCTAAATGCGTTATCAAAACTGGTCACCAAAGTGATGTACGTGCAACGTACCGCAAACGTGTATAGATATCGTGGTTACAACAACTGTGGCTTCATCTTTCGCATCAACCAGGGACGAAGTCTCAACACTGCATTGCCCAAAACATAACCGAACGGATCGCAACATGAAGCCCGTCTGCCCTGAGTAACGGTACCTTGATAATGTAGTCGGGTGTTTATATATAGGAAGTACCGCAACATATCCACCACACCTATATACATGATCAATGTTCCGTTCACCAAAATATTCAGGCCTAATATTACTTTTCGTCAATAACCAACTGAAATCCGAAACACTCATTAATCGAAAAAAAAAACACAATGTAACCGACGATCATACAAAACGAGATTTCACAACGCAAAGCGTTCCAATGAATCTGTATCATCACAAAATTTATACCCAATGGAACCGAATGACAACGGGGAGGGTAACTTATTCACGCGCTCCAGGCCATCTCCATAACTCGGAGATCGTCATATTCAGATATAACATATATCGAAACATGTGCTAAGTAATACCACAAAGCATTCTAGTATCACACGACGTGAAGGCTAAAGCCAATATTGTAAACAGAAGAGGAATCCAACGGACAATCAAATGGATCATGGATTCACGGACGAAAAAGTTTCGTAAGATGTTTAAACTCTACGACTGTATAACAATCGAATGTGAAGCAATGAGAAGTGGAGTAAGGATCCGTACACGTCCTCCCAGTCTATCTGAACGACCTGAGCGTTCTTTGGGTATCTATGTTCTTTTCGAAGTATCACTATAGTATATAACCATCGTTATAGTAGCTATAAGAGTAGAGTTGGTGAGATCGTATCATAATAAAGTCTTGAGTTCTCACATCATCAAGTATAAGTAACAACTGTGTGAGTGATAGGAATCAAACTCTAGTGTATATTAAATATGTGATCAGTAGGAATGTGGAATGGACTGTAATACCAGTTTTCTGCCTATCACCAAGGCACATGCAGTAACGTATAATCCACCAATCCCAATTCATGTATCAATCCACACACAAACATCCACACACTATCACCTTGGTACACGCATGTATCACTCCACATATTTAAGCGTGTTTATTACCACGACTTTCCCAACACCGCCTCGTATGAGCAAGTCTGCTATTATGTTCCGGACCATAATAACCCCCTTGCCCTACAAGGCCATCCTGGTACTCGCCAATAGGATACTTTACAGTGTTCATTAACTACTTTTAGTAGTGGTTAATTTTCCAGTGATGTCCACTAAGGTCCGAGCCTGGAGTTATAGTCTAGGTTTCCTTAAAGGCACCTAATTCTCTATAACCAATGGCTCTAATACCATCTTCTGTCACACCCTGATTTGCAGCGAAAGAAAAAAAAAAACATGGGATGCAACAGACACCTCTGGTACAAGCACATTGTTTATAAAGACACTACAATTTATTAATTACAAAATGTTGATTACATACTATATGTATGTTACAACTGCGTGTTCCCATGAACCACATAAGTCTTCTAAGTCGCATGCGTCTATCTCAATATTTGCCAATAAACACGTCTTGAACAACATACACGGATCACATCAGTCTCAAGTTACCTGAAATGCATGTTAGTTTAAAAAAAGGGGCAGCTAAACGTTGCTGGTGAGTTCCACTGGTTTGGTTGTTTTGTTTCAAATTGTATCAACATGTTTAATTGCACATATTACGGTTCATAGATGGAATTACACGAGTGTCACAAGTGAAACCTAGACTGTTTTAATCGCACTGTGTCACACAGACACTTAATCGCACCACCTGCATTACATACAGTTTAATGCCCTCGGGTAGTTATGTCTAACAACATAACCTGGTTGGACGCGTGCAGTTGCCTGGCTGCCGGCCGCACCTGTCCGGCGGCACCTGGTTGGACGTTAATCACTTGTATCGGGGCTAATATCGTGTGTTAGATAATTCACATCATACAGTTTGGGCAATTAACACAGTTTGTAACATGCAATTCACCCCAGAAAACAGGAAAACAGTTTAAAAGTGGGGGAAGGGAACTCACAGTGCAAATAGTAGTCTCGGCTAAAGAGTGTTTAATCAACGAAATCAGCTTTAATAGCACACATGCAAGTAAGGACTCAAATCAGTATCTAAGTCGGTAATGGTCATAACTTGGATTTGGTCAGGAGTTTTCACCCCGGATTGAGTCTATAGGACACGGGTATGGTGATGGAGGTCAGGGTAGTATTAGTTTTCAGTTTGGCTTCCGGGCACCGGTTCGCGTGCCAGACAATGTCAGTAGTTTAACGTTTTCGGATAATGGTACGGGAATACCAATAGTGCCAACACGTTGTTATTTAAGAATGATTAATTTTTCATTAAGGGAGTTTGTGTGTTTGGGGAGTCCAGGTTGCCCAATTTTGAGTTTCCGTTTCCACCGTCGGGGATTTCCCGAAATGGTATTGGACACACCCCGAGTGTCCAATCTGCCCTGGAATCTCCCGGAATACTCCCCGTGTTTCAATTATAGTATTTATCGGGTTGGGTCAGTTCCCAGTTCCGGCAGGTTCGTTACACGGTAAACTGCCGAAATTGATTTAAAATAACCCATTTTTAATCCCAAAAATTCCCATTTTAACTATAATATGAATAAAATTCTGAAAATTTTTATATAACTCAGTAAAAATCTGTAGAATATGGAAAAAATTTCTGGAAATTTATTTTGGCATTTTACTTGTCTAAATAAATTATTTATAAAATCATATTTAACCACATAATTAACATTAATTACCATCAGTGATCCAAAAATTCCCAAAAATTTTAAGATTTTTCTGATTTCGTTTCGGTGCGTTTCCGGCTACCGAAATTCGCAAAAAAAAACGCGGATTTTTAACCCAAAGCAAAACTCAACTAATGGACTCCTAATTTTCCCAGAACATTCCTAATATGTTCCTTAGTGTCTCTGTAAAATTTGGTGATTCATTGAATCCGTTTGGTATTTTTCCAGAATTCTTTTGTTAAAACAGTCAAAATTTCACCAAAAATCGTAGAAAATTCCAAAAATTCTAAAATTTTATGTGGACCTTCCTGACACTACCCTTCATCACCACCCCAATTTCAGCTCAATCCAAGTATCACGGACCAAGTTATAGTCCGAACAATATTCTGCCTAGTCTAGATTCAAGTTTCGGGTCATATACCTAGCGATTGCTTCGATTCCAAGCGTTCCTTGTGAGTCCAGAAGTATGTGTGGGCTATATTTAGTACCTACACATCAAATACAATCCAAATATGCTATAACTTAGATCAATCAAGCTTTATTTCATTGTTTTTCGGTTAATCGACTAGTTAAGTGATTTCTGTCGAATAGGTGTTGATTAGGGTATCAAAACCCAAAGATTTATAACCATGACTGCCATATAACACCAGGGTATTCATATGGTGTTCATATTCAGCCCCTAAACTTGTTCAAAACTCCAAAATTCATGGATTAAAAAGGGTTTTCATGGCCTAAACCATGTTTATTCAAGAAACCATGCGTAAAACCTTATGGATTTGAGTTAATACCTTTGATTTGTTGAATTTTCTTGTGAATTCAGCTGGTTGTTCTTGAGAGAAACCAGATTTTGGAAAGGATTTGGTGTTAAAATGAATTTAGAAAAGAAAAAAAATGATTTTTTTATTAAATAAAGGGAGTGGGGCGGTTTGGGTGTGGGTCCCACAAGGGACACCTCGTGCTACGTTACGTGCGCTAAAAGATGATGTTTATCTTCCGTTGAGTGTTTAGGTTCGTTTACGGGTCCCGGACGCGTTCTCGATTTACGTGACGGACTCCGTTTCGCGCGTAATTAGTGTCAAAAGACTCGGTTTTAAAAATCATGCATAACCGTCTTGAAATCCGAACCCAATTACGTTTTAATCATAAAAGACTCGTATTAGAGTGGTTTAAGTGTTTTAAGCTTGATCGATCGTTCCTTGCACTTTTGATTGCCTTATGTTATTCCTGAAACGAAAGCATTTTCCTAACCGGGAAGCTGCTCCGTTTTGCGTGCCCGATCTCTGATTGGTTTCAAACCTTATGTCACAGTCTGAGGCACAAAACTAAGTTGTTCCTGGAACTCGAAATCTTAAATGATGCTACCGATAACCTAATAATCAATGTCAAAGGTTTAAAGCGCTGTTAAACGGAAAGCTCCGGTTTAACACGTGTTTAAAGTCTAAGGATACCAATTTCACATCATGGGTCCTTATACGTGTCATGTCATTCATAACGTGTTCTCGGATTCCTCCGAGACATAACATATAGCAGTTAATCAAGCATATAAGTCACGCATGTTTTAAGGGTTTTCGCGGAATTAAAGTGTTAAGTGTGCTTTATAGTTTTGGACCGTTTAGGGTGTACCTGGTTTCGTCATGGGTGTCACAGTCTCCCCTGGTTTAGAAATTTCGTCCCCGAAATTCAATTCGTCTAGTTAGGGAAGAGATGTGGGTATTTTCTACGGAACTCATCCTTCCGTTCCCAGGTATACTCAGGTCCTTGCTTCGAGTTCCACTGGACTTTCACCAGCGAGATTTTGTTATAACGTAGTTGTTTGGTCTTCCCGTCTACTATTTCTACCGGTTCCTCCACAAAGTGGAGTTTGTCATCAATGTGTACATCTTCTAACGGTATAATAGCTGCTTCATCCGTGAGACATTTCTTTAAGTTGGATACGTGGAAGACATCGTGAATTGTGCTCAGTTCATCTGGTAGTTTCAGTCGGTACGCTACAGATCCAACCTTAGCAATAATTTCATACGGCCCAATGTATATTGGAGTCAACTTTCCTGCCTTGCCAAACCTAATCACTCCTTTCCACGGTGACACTTTTAACAGTACTTTGTCACCTACTTCAAACGACAACGGTTTCCTGCCAACATCGGCGTAACTTTTCTGCCGATCTCGGGCTGCTTTCAGTCTACTTTGGATCTTATGCACCTTGTCTGTCGTCTCTTGAATTAGTTCAGACCCCGTGAGTTGAGTATCGCCCACTTCAGCCCAACAAAGTAGCGATCTTCACTTCCGGCCATATAGTGCTTATTACGGTGTAGCTTGTATGCTACTATGATAGATGTTATTGTAAGAGAATTCAATGAGGGGAAGGTGCTTATCCCAACTTCCTCCAAAGTCTAGGGTGCAAGCACGAAGTAGATCCTCTAATGTCTGGATAGTTCGTTCTGATTGGCCGTCTATTTGGGGATGGTAAGCCATACTCAGGTCTATTCTAGACCCCAAAGTTTCTTGTAACTGTTGCCAATAGTGTGAAGTGAAATGACTATCACGGTCTGAAATGATTGCAACTGGTACCTCGTGTCTAGCCACAATTTCATTCGTGTAGATTTTGGCCAATTTCTCGGCGTTGTAGGTAGTACGAATCGGAATAAAGTGCGCTGATTTGGTTAGTCTATCTACTACTACCCAAATCGCATCATGACCTCGGGGTGTTTTTGGAAGGTGGGTCACGAAATCCATCGTGATTTGCTCCCATTTCCATTGAGGTATTTCGGGTTGTTGTAACATTCCCGAGGGTTTCTAGTATTCTGCCTTTACCCGGGCACAAGTCAAGCATTTTCTCACGTACTCTGCTACGTCCTTTTCCATACATGGCCACCAATAAAATTCCTTAAGGTCGTGGTACATCTTGTCTGTACCGGGGTGAATAGAGTACTTAGATTTATGAGCCTCATCCATAACCAGTTGAAGTAGGTCATGGAGAGTAGGAATTCATACCCTATTTTTGAAATACAACACTTCATCCGGTTTCCTCACAAAATTCCCTTCATTTTCGTGTAAGTTTTCTCTATTTAGTTGGCCTTCCTCCAAAGCTTCCATTTGAGCATTACGAATCTGCTCTTTCAGACTGGTTAGAACAATCATCCCAAGAGCTCGCACTCTGAGTGGCTTTACTCGGTCTTTTCTACTCAAGGCATCGGCTACTACGTTAGCCTTACCTCGATGGTATTTTATTTCACAGTCGTAATTGTTCAATAGCTCCACCCATCTGCACTGTCTCATATTTAGCTCCTTTTGATCGAATATATGTTGGAGGCTCTTGTGATCTGTATAAATTGTACATTTCGTACCGTACAAGTAATGTCTCCAGATCTTAAGTGCAAAAATCACTGCGCCCAGCTCTAAATCATGCGTCGTGTGATTCTTTTCATGTACTTTTAGCTGTCTAGACGCGTAAGCAATGGCCTTGTTTCTTTGCATTAGGACACATCCGAGCCCTTGCCGAGATGCGTCACAATATACGACGAAATCATCGTTGCCTTCGGGTAAACGACAGGATTGGAGCTTCACATAACTTTTGTTTTAACCGCTGAAAAACTGTTTCTTGTTCTTCGCCCCATTCGTACTTTCAATCTTTCTGTGTCAAGGCAGTTAAGGATTGAGCAATGTAGGAAAAGTTTTTAATAAAGCGACGGTAATATCCAGCCAATCCCAAGAATTGGCGTATCTCTTTCGGAGACTTAGGCGCTTGCCAATTCTTAATAGCTTTGATCTTACTAGGGTCAACATGAATCCCTTGTTGATCTACCACATGTCCTAAAAATTGCACCGCTTGTAACCAGAAGTCACACTTTGAAAGCTTGGCGTACAACTTCTCTTTCCTCAATATCTCTAGTATGGCTCGTAGATGGTGCTCGTGTTCCTTTTTACTCTTGGAATAGATCAAAATATCGTCAATAAAGACTATGACGAATTTATCTAGATATGGTTTACAAACTCGGTTCATGAGGTCCATAAATACCGCGGGTGCGTTGGTTAACCCAAAGGGCATAACCAGGAACTCATAGTGACCGCACCGAGTTCGAAAGGCTGTTTTAGGGATATCTTCCTCTTGAACTTTCACTTGATGGTAACCGGATCTAAGATCGATTTTGGAAAAGTAACAGGCTCCTTGAAACTGATCAAATAAATCATCGATTCACTGAAGAGGATATCGATTATTTATGGTAACCTTGTTCAGCTCCCGGTAGTCAATACACATCTGAAAGCTTCCATCCTTTTTCTTCACAAATAACACTGGTGCTCCCCAAGGTGAATAACTGGGACGGATAAAACCTCGGTCTAGCAGTTCTTGTAACTGAGATGATAGTTCTTGCATCTCTGAAGGTGCTAAACGGTAAGGGGCTTTTGCAATTGGAGCTGCTCCCGGTATTAAGTCGATACGGAACTCGACTTGCCGATTGGGTGGCAATCCAGGCAATTCATCGGGAAACACGTCTGGGTAATCACACACTATTGGAATATCCTTAATACGTTGTTCTTCTGGTTCGGTCATCTTTACACTTGCTAAGAACACATCACATCCTTGACGTATACCTTTCAACACTATAAGGTGGGATATGAGGTTTAATATGGTACCAGACTTCTCTCCCTGTACCATAATAACTTCATCATTAGGAAAAGGGATCCTAACCATCTTTTGCTCACATATAATCTCCGCCTTGTACTTGGACAACCAGTCCATTCCCACTACTATATCGAAACTTCCAAGCTCTACCGGTAGTAGGTCAATAAGGAATTGGTGGTCGTTAAGAATTAAAGGACAATCACGAATGATTTGGTGACTAGTTATAGGTTTACCGTTAGCAAGTTCTATGGAATAGGGACTTGTTAATTCAATAGCCGGTATATTTAATAGGGGTAAAAAATTAATGGAAACGTAGCTCCTATCTACGCCCGTATCAAACAATACTGAAGCATACTGATCGGGAATGAGAAAGGTACTTGTCACCACATTTGGATCCTGCCGTGCGCCACCTGATTCGATAACAAAAACACGCCCTCGGGCTTGGTTTGAAGTAGAAGCTTGTCCCTGGTTCATTTTTCACGTCTGACCTTGGTTGAGCTTAGGACAATTGATTTTAAAGTGTTCCGTACTACCACATTAGAAACAAGTACGGGGGTAGGTCAACTGCGGTTTCTGGGGTTGTTGTAATTGTTTTTGTTGAGTTGGTGGTTGGGGTCGTTGCTGAAGAGACTGAGGCCTTGGGGTTTGGAACCGGTTGGGTTCCACTGGTGTCTTACAGTTTCGGGTATAATGTCCACTTTTATGGCACCTCGAGCATATCCCTGCTCGACATGCACCATAGTGGTGCAAAGTGCACTTGTTCCATTCTGGGGTTGTTCATTTATAGCCACCAGAGTTCCCTTTGGTGTAGTCATGGCGTAACTTTGACTAGTGGCTCTCCCCCTCTTCGGTATGGCTGCCCACGCTCGACTACTTTCCGGGGCCTCTCGATTATTTCCTGCCGGCTCTCCCGGCATTGTCAAAATCTTGCGTCTAACCATGTCGTACGTAACCGTGCCTGACCTAGCTACCACTCCGTGCATGGTCAGGTGCTCCACCGAATTAATGACACTCCTTACTTCCGGGGCCAGTCCCCAAATATACCTCTCGATCTTCTTGGACTCTGGTCGAACCATATCTGGCAAGATGCGTGCCAGTTCATTGAAGCGATTTGTGTAACCTGCATGATCCGCACCTTGCATCTGCAGGTTCCAAAACTCATGCTCGAGTTTCTGAATTTTGTGGATTGGGCAAAACCTTTCTCTTATTAGTATCTTAAGATTATACCACGTCATAGCATTAATCGCATCCTGCCCGCGAGATTGCACAATAGCATTCCACCAGTTCAAAGCGTGGTCAGTAAAAGTGCAAGCTGTATACTTTACCGCACAGTCACCCTGACAATTACTTATGTTAAGGACCGATTCCGACGTCTCGATCCATTTCACAGTTCCATTAAACTCCATTGGTTTGCACTCCATAAAGTGTTTGTACGTGCAAACTGGCCTAACATTGTTTCACGTCATGGGTCCTTATTAGTGTCATGTCATTCATAACGTGTTCTCGGATTCCTCCGAGACATAACAGATAGCAGTTAATCAAGCATATAAGTCACACATGTTTTTAGGGTTTTCGCGGAATTAAAACGTTAAGTGTGCTTTATAGTTTTGGACCGTTTAGGGTGTACCTGGTTTCGTCATGGGTGTCACAAAAACTATAACACTACACGCACAACATATGGCGTTTTAGACAATATATGGCGTGTTTAGAAAATCTGTAGAGTGTTAAGTTTGTTTACCTGTTCTACTTATATAATGACCTTTTTTTGGCGCGAGGTAGATATATGTTTTTGGAGCTAAAATATTTTTTATGTGTATTTTTTGTATGTTTTGTCGTGCAATGTAGGATGCAGACCTATAATGTGACATATAATTATGGCGTTTCGAAAAAAAATCAATTGCCTTGGTGTGGTTTTTAATATAATAAATGTTAGTAATAAATTTTCCGTCGTTTCAGTTACTGTTTGTAGTTATTGTTTGTTCAGCTTTATCTGTTAAGGCTGTAACACGTCACATCTTTTAGGTTTTGGCGTTTTGTGTTTAATAGCGTTTAGATAAAGATAGCAAAATAAAAAAAAATTAAGACACCCTTTAGTTCTATTCTCATTGTTAGTGTAGTAATGTCTATCGCCTCCGTCAATCCAGTTTGTAGCAGTTTCTGAAGAAATATAGACTTTATATTGTAATAAGTATGGAAAAGGCAAGGTGGTAATATTGTAATTAATGAGTTTTTCTCATTAAAGCCTTGGCCTATAAATAGGAGGCTTATGCCTTAGTTTAGAGACTTTTGCCATTTTGGAGATTGGAGAGCTTGGTGCTTAGAGAGAGAAAGTCTAGAGAGAGAAAGTGCTCAAGGTGATTCGTGGTGCTTTGTACGTTTTCATATTATCAATAGAATCACGTTTATAGTACGGTCGTGTGTTCGGTCACATTCGTGTACGGATTTCGCACGTTACACGAATCGGTTCGCAATCGTTACGGAGTCAAAACCGATCCTACAAGTGGTATCAGAGCAGGAGCTCGATTGCACGGATCAATCACACAAAATCGCACGAGATTTCATCATTTTCAGAGTCAAAATTACTTCTGATTTGTCGAATTTCTAACTCTACACATTTTCTTCACGTTCTTGACTGAAAATTGCAAAATTAAACAGGTTTTTACGGTTAAAAATCACTGATTTTTGGATATGTTGTGCGAAAACACTTGATCTAAAAGCCTACAAATTTTCAGATCTTAATTCTAAGCCGTTTGTGAAAAATTGAGATTTTTGTGATTCGAAATATCGTATGAATATGCTAACTGTTGCTGCTGTTGTTATTGATGGTGTTCACCGATCGGATGGCAATCCGATCGGATGACCACCCGATCCGTTGAACATTTGTTAAAATCATTTGTGTCAAAGTCTCGGATTGTCACCCGATCAGGTGACCATCCGATCCAACCTCACTCGTTCCATCTTTTAAAGTCAACAGATCAGTCAATATTTCAGTTTCATTTATTACATCACGTGAATATATCTGATTAGTGTCAGCCCATGTGACCTCATATTTTTGCACGGCCCAATCAAAATATTAAAATCAATTTTCACGGTCCATTATTAACATCACGTGAATCTAAGTGTTGTTTGGCCCAAGATAAGTTGATCAGTACATGTGATCTCATCATTTGGGGTCCAATTACATTTGAAGTAAAATTGATATTGTCGGCCATATGATAACTGTTTGCATGTGAGATTATATTGAAAGTCAAATTTCATTGTTGAGGTCAAAGAGTCAAACCGCTACTCGATCGGATCACCGTCCGATCTGTTGCAATTTATTTGTTTTAATAAAGACCAATTATCGAGTGGTGACTCGATCAGATCACCACCCGATCCGTTACATTTCACTAAAGGTTTGAATTTGTTGACCCACCCGATCGGATCACAATCCGATTCAAGGGACTTTGTTTATTTAAAAGTTTAAAGTGCAAAGAATCAATGGCAATCCGAACGAATTGCCACCCGATCCTAATCATTTCATTTTGTTTGT
This sequence comes from Helianthus tuberosus, assembly GCA_030545235.1. Taxonomy (NCBI): domain Eukaryota; kingdom Viridiplantae; phylum Streptophyta; class Magnoliopsida; order Asterales; family Asteraceae; genus Helianthus; species Helianthus tuberosus. Next base: position 115,457,981 of record CM060399.1, read on the forward strand.
AATACAGGTCAGTGGCAAAGAATCGGATACTCACCCGATCGGGCAGCATTGTCACCCGATCGAGTAGACACCCATCCCACCCGATCGGACAGCATCTCACCCGATCGGACAACATCCCACCCGATCGGACAGCATCTCACCCGATCGGACAGCCTCTCACCCGATCGGACAGCCTCTCACCCGATCGAGTAGCCACTCGATCCAAGACACAGTGTCACCCGATCGAGTAGCCACCCGATCCAAGGCACATAGTCACCCGATCGGGTAGCCACCCGATCCAAGGCACACTGTCAATCATCGGATCGTCACTCGATCAGACCACCACCCGATCCGCTCTCATCCGATCATTATTACTGTTGACTTTTGTTGACTCACTCGATCAGATACCCGTTCGATCCAGGTGTTTGATATTTTTTTTAAAAACTGATCGTGTTTGTTCTTTTGATTGATCTAGGTGATTAAAGGTGATAACGCCATTATTGAAGAGTTCTACAACACGTTCTACAAAGCCTTCACATCAGAATCTTCGGAAACTTCAACCGTTACACCGAAATCTATAACAAAAACAATCAATGATAACATAAAACATGATAATTTCTATGGGACGTATTCAAAACCACCTAAACTTGAAAATATTGAAGATTATACATGGTGGAAAGAGAGATTCTTGAACTGGACCAAGGCATATGCTCACGAGAGTTGGTTCTGCTTAGAATTTGGATACAGTCGACCGATCAATGACAAGCATGAAGAGATACATCTCAATGATCTTTCTGATGAAGACAAACAGAAATTCTCATATGAGTAGAAGATGATAGCATTGATTCAACAATCTATCCGAGATGATATATTTTCATTGTTAAATCATGATGGGTCATCAAAATCGGTTTGGGAAGCGTTAAGGTTTTAAAGCGGAGGGTGGCAAACAAATTAAAAAGAATAAAATTGCTTTACTAAAAAAGGTGTTTGATTTGTTTGATAGCTTAAAGGGAGAGACAGTGAGGCAAATGATTGAACGTTTTTGCCATTTAAAAATTGAGTTAAACAGGTTTGGGATTGTGAAAACGAGAGAAGAAGTGATTGACAAAATAATTGAAGCATTACCACTAGCTGATCAGTGGCAAACGTTTGTTTTTATTTTGAAAAATGATGTATTGTATGAAACAATTACTCTCGATGTGCTAATTGAAAAGATTGAAACTCGTGAGCTTGAATTGCAGAAACAGAACAAGATGAGTAGCTCTTCACATCAACAGAATATCGGTCTTTACTACAAGGGCAGTGTACCTCAGGTGACTGTTATTGAATCACCAAAGACGGGATTCAGTGCTGAAAAGTCAAAAGAACCACAGAAAAGCTCATCAAGTTACGATCTAGGATATCATTCATCTTCATCAAAAGCAAATCCTAATGAATCTGAGGAAATTCTTTGCAACATCGCTTTGAAACTGAAGAATTCTCCGGCTATGAGCATCAATGCAGCAAAACAACAAATGAGTTTTCTGGCATCTGTGTTAGAGTCATACGAAGGTCTAGTATCTGGAAAAATTGGAAACTCAGAGCTGACAAAGGAAGACTACGACCAGATCGACCCAGCAGAAATGGAACTCATTGACATACGCTGGTGTTTAGCAAGTTGCATTCGAAGAGCTCAGACGTATATGGAGATTACTGGGAAGCAGTCAATAGGTGGTCCGTCAACAAAGCTGGGATTCGATAAATCCAAAGTGACCTGTTTCAAATGTAAGCAAAAAGGTCATTTCAAAAGTGAATGCAAAAACTCTAAAGTTGACGAAACTGAGAAACCTTTCAATGATGATTATTACCGAAAGGCGATTAACCAGCGTAGCAAAGAAGAGCCAAAATTGATTGAAAATAACCCCAAAGAGAAGTCAAGAGCATGTGCAGTAATCCATGATGATGAAGGGTTTGACTGGAGCGAATTCCTTCTAGAAGATGAACTTGTTGATGATCGTCTCACAGCTCATGGCAGAACTGTATCAAAGAGCAAACATCGTGCTTTTGTTGCTAAAATCAAAGAGAAATCTTGAGAAGAAATTCTGAAAAAGAAAACCGAAAGAGAAAGATTCTTTGCTGGTTGCAGAATTGAGAAAATGCATAAAGAATACGAAGATGCAAAGTACTGTGGAAGATACGACAAGAAGAGAGATTGCTATGTCAACAAAAATGGTGATCCTGTCGTTCATCGAAAATAAGTTGTTTTTGATGATGTTCTTGCAGTAATCCCTCTATCCGGCGAATACTATTCAAATGTTACGAAAGATAAAACTTATCTGAAAAGACTTGATAAGATAATTCGTGATGTAATGACAGCGAGTTTGAAAAAGAGGGATGAAGAGAGGATGAAAAAGAATGTTGAAAATTTGGTTGATGATTTGAAGAAGGTTGCTGAAGAAGTCAAAGTTGAAGCTGTGAAAGAGGAAGATGTGAAGATAGCTAAGGAAGAGAAGTTAGAAGAAAAAGTTGTTGAAAAAGAAGTTGTTACTGAGGAACAGCAGGTTGAAGAAGAGATGAAGAAGAAAGAAAAAGAAGAAGAAGTGAAGATATTGGTTGAAGAGACTGAGAGTTTGGATGTTGGTGATGATGTTGGTACTGGTGAAGAAGAACAGAAGAATGAAGCTGATCAGAAAGAGAAAACAGAAAAAGCCGAAGTGCCAATCACTGAGGTAAAATCTGATTCTGAAGTCTCAAATAAAACTGCTGAACAGTGCAAGAAATGCATGGAAACGTGCAGTGCTTGTACTGAAAAAGACGAAAAGTTCAGAACAAGAGATCTAGAATTCACTAAAATCGAAGAAGTTTTCAAAAATAAATGCAAAGAAATGTTAGAAAAAGAAAAAATTTTGAAAGATAATGATGAAATTATCACACAAAAATGCAAGAGTTTAGAAAAAGAAAATGAAATTTTGAAAGAAAAGGTTTCAAAAATGACTGAAGAGTGTTTGCAAAAAGAAAATGTTTTTCAAGAAATGAAAAAGGAGTATGATTCAATAAAATTGGTCTATCACATTACAAAAGAGTCATATGAAGATGTGAAAAGTCAAATGAAACTTGTTAAATCTATATTGAGATACTGTTCTAAAACAACTGATACGCTTAAGCGACAGTATTCAATAAAGCAACAAGTTATCAATTCTTACATTGAGGATGTTGCTAAGCTAAAGCATCAAATAGCTGATTTAGAACTGGATAACAACAAGTTACATAGTTATCATGCATCATCATATGTGCTTGAAAGAATTTTCAACATAAAATCGGGTGATGATGATTCTGAGAAAAACAAAAAGGGTAGTGGTTCTGAGTATCATCAAGTTCCTCCACCGGAAAAGTTTGCATTTTATGATGATGAGAAAGTCGAAAAAGCTTTCAACATGGTCGATCAATTGCCAGATAACATTGACGTAACCTATTCCAAATCTGATGATTCAAGTGATTCAGAGGTGGTAGGTAAGGTCGTTGAAAGTGTGTTGAAAGAAGAGTCAGTTGAAACAGGTAAATCTGAATCACAGGATGAAAATGAAGGTAGTTTTCATGAAGAATATCTGAAAAACTCAAAATCTGAGAAAAATTTGAATGATGATTCAAAAGGATTGGTTTATACCATGATTGGATCGGACAAATTATTCTTAGATATTGTATTCCCGATTCAGAATGTGATTTGAGAAAAGATTGATAAAGTTTTCAAAATGGTTGAAATTGAAAAATCTGAAATTTCAAAGTTTGCTGGAAAAGGTCACAAAACTTTTTATACCAAACCTGGTTACAAAAAGAAAAACATGAAGGCTGGGTTGGGTTATAGAAGGAAACAGAATTTGAAGAAAAATGAAATGCCAAATTATCAAACAAAAATGAATTTTGTTCACGGAACAAGTTTCGAAGAAGATAAAGAACTCCAATTTAGACGACAGTCTAATGCAGAGTTCTATGCTTAGAAAAAGCAACAACAACAGGTCAAAGATGTCTAAAAAAGAACATGTTTTATATGTGATCAAACTGGACATCTTGCACGCAAGTGTCCAAATCTGAAACCTGTTGGTGTTGAGACGAAAAAGAAATATGATGATGTTGAGAAACAGAAATCTGAGGATGAGAAACAAAGGTCAACCAGATTTGATTCAAAACAAACTTGGAGGTACAACACAAACAAGTTTGCTTCGAATCAAACTTGGAAATCAAATTCAAATAGATTTGTTTCAAGACAAACCTGGAATTCTCACACACCCAGATTTAGAACAACACATAGTTGGAGAACAAATGTTGATGCAACAAAACCACAACAGTTTTGGAAACCAACTGTTGTTCAGAATCAAAATGTTCAAAAAGATTCACATTTTTACAAAAGAGGTACTCCAAAAGGTCAAACATGGTCTGTTAAGAAACAAATAGCTTCGGTAAATGATGAAAAAGTTGAAGTCAAAATTGACAAAGTCTTTGTACAAAATGACAAAGATTTTCCGAAGTTAAATGATGCATATTGTGTTGAAATGCCTAAAGTCAAACAGACCTGGGCAAAATTGTTCAAATAATTCAATAGTTGAATGTGCAGGTGCTCAAAAAAAATTGAAGACTGTGAGAATGGAAATCGGAGCAGCCTAGCACAAGGAGAGGAGAAGGCTGCTGAACCCTGCGATTGTTAAACAGGGAGTTTGTTCTTTATGTATATAAATAAACAATATTTCAAAAAACCCTAAAAATTGAAATATTTAAAAACCAAAAATATGTGTGTTTTTAATTTTTGTAAAAAAAATTAAAATTTTAAAAATATGTTGATTGAATACGCCGAAACCCTCACGGCTGAACAAACATGATTAATTTCACAAGATTGAAAAACGGTTTTTAAACTGTAAAAATCAATGTGTTGTAAATCATGGGGGTACATTATATTTTATGCAAATCAGAGCATGAAAAGCAGAAAATGGATGGCAAGAACTAACCCAGATAACAGATATCAGATTGGTATACTCACCTGTAAGACTGAATCTAGGGAATTTTGATACGGGAGTATATTCTGAGGTGGGACACGCGGATAAGTTTAAGTTCTTAAAACACTAAGTCAGTATCTCGAATCAATTGAACTTTGTGTGAAAATTTAAGTGGACCAGTATACTGACAATCTAAGTGAATCGTTTAGAACTTAAAGTGTTTAAAGCTCAACGGTGCTAGTGATTTGTCATAAACTGATATGATCCTCTTACGCGAACTCAATCAAAAATATTCTGTAAATATGTTTGTAAATATTACTTTACTGCTTTATATTTCAGAAAAATACAAAAAGATTTTGATTTCTGTTTTATTTTCGACAACCGATGTCTGAATGCTGAGTTTCAAAATCTAAGTATGCTGATCATGTTTCTGAAAATAAACAAGTTCATTAATTTGAAACTTGTAGTTTAAAAAAAACAAAATTCAAAAACAGTTTGTGAAATCTCCAAGGTCATTAAGTTGGACTTGGATGATTAACTATGAGGGATTTGGATTCTTAATTTGTTAAAAATCTGTTGAAAAGAGCTAGGTTTCGGTTATGGATTCTTAAATACTGCCAAATCTATGAAGATTGTTGATAGGGGGAGAGAATCAAGTATTCCTGGATATATTCATATTATTATATTTTAGATCCAGGATCTTGATTAAAAGTTTCTAAGAGCCAGGTCACGATTCCTGGACAATAAAAAATGCTTTCACTGTCGAAATATTTTAGCTTATGTTGAGAGTGCCAGGTAATCAATCCTGGATGTTCAAAATGTTTTTACTTATAAATGTTTGAGGATTGCAGATGTCGTTCCAAGACTACGATCCCGATAGCCGAGTCTAAGGGGGAGTCTGAAGACGAGCTCAACGCAAGGGGAAGCGTGCATTCAAGAAGCCAGGTAACTTTCCTGAAAGAGCTTGTATCCGGAAAGCCAGGTGTCGATCTCAAAAGCACGGAAGCTTGACAAAAGGGGGAGCCTGGAGAAAGAGTTTACCGAAAGGGGGAGCTGAAGCTGAAGACAGATCCACGGGGATTCTGTTTAAGCAAGAGGGAGTCTGTGAATGCTGAAGATGATAATGTTTCAAGAGGACTCAGAGAGAGAGAGAGAGAAAGACAAGAGGCCACGAGATTGACTGCGGCAATATCTAAGGGGGAGTCTGTTAGTGCAGTAATGTCTATTGCCTCCGTCAATCCAGTTCGTAGCAGTTTCTGAAGAAATATAGACTTTATATTGTAATAAGTAGGGAAAAGGCAAGGTGACAATATTGTAATTAATGAGTTTTTCTCATTAAAGTCTTGGCCTATAAATAGGAGGCTTATGCCTTAGTTTAGAGACTTTTGCCATTTTGGAGATTGGAGAGCTTGGTGCTTAGAGAGAGAAAGTCTAGAGAGAGAAAGTGCGCAAGGTGATTCGTGGTGCTTTGTACGTTTTCAGATTATCAATAGAATCACGTTTATAGTACGGTCGTGTGTTCGGTCACGTTCGTGTACGGATTCCGCACGTTACACGAGTCGGTTCGCAATCGTTACGGAGTCAAAACCGATCCTACACTCATGCACACTGTTTTATTCATTTCAGTAAATTGTTGTATTTTTTAATAATACTTGTTTAAAGTAATTTTATTATAGTTTTGGCATTTGGTGTTTATGGCATCAAGGCGCTTATAAGCAAATTACAGAAATAATGGCGGAAAATTAGATAACAAACCACAGAAAATGATACCAAAAAAATAGAAAAGAAAAAAAAATTAAAAATCCTAATCCAATTTCTCATCCAAATCTTCATTGTCACTAGTCTCTTCTTCTTGAAGTTTTTGTGCCTTGAACCTTTGAATACCTTAGATAGATACCGATTTCCCTACACAGCAGAAATGCCCTGTAACGCCTCACTTTTTGAAACATACTTTAATTAGAAAGATTATTCATGTACCTTTTTTTTGAAACTTACATCCGTATTGTATTCGTATTTCGTTTCCTTTTTCGAAATTCATAACTTCGGTCGTAATAAAATGGAGTATTTAATACAAATTATACCTTGTTTATTTATTCATGTTTGTACATTTAAATCTGTTTATACATTTGATACATACATCCATTCCATACATATACGTTCTTCTCGTAAAATAATACATGACTTTAGACGCTATTTCATACAAACATTTGATATTACGTTCACAATACACAATCTATACTTTATTTTATATCAACCTATTTAATTTTATGTTTTATATAAATTAAACATTAATATATATAAACTATATGTATATGCTTAATAAATTACTTAGTTTAATATATATATTAATAAACGTTATAATATGTTATTATATGAAATAAAAAAAAGGAAAGTATGAAGGACATGTGTGGCCAATTGTGATTCAGCCTATACACGGCTGGATGAGCTTTATTTTTCTTATTTTTTTTATTATTTTTTTTATTGCACCAATATACAATAAAATATGCCTATATTTTTTTTTGAACGGCCAACAAACTTAATCCCGAGCACTCTCGGGGCACCCACTGTATAAACGGAGTACTCCGAGAGCAACCCGAGTCCACCACCAATTTCGGGGAAAACCCGGTAACCCACCCGCCCGTAGGCACGACGGTGAAATTATCGGTAAAACCCGTTTGGCTCAAGGATCCAACCCAGGTTTCCCTGGGTCTCCTATCATTGCCCACCAGTGACTCACTCTGCACCAAGTGGGAGTCGAACCTGCATCTCTTAAGAGAAATGCAAGCCCTCCACCACTTGATCTAGAGATCGTTGACAAAAAAAAATATGCCTATATTAGTTGACAAAAAAAATAATGAAATAATTGGGAACTAAGCTGTTGGGCGGCCAGCATGTTCCATCAGCAACAACATCTTCTTTTGAGCAGAATTGTCCAATCTTATGCATTCAACAGCCAACTAATCACCTTTAATACACATCTAACACCCAACTAACTTACATTTAACACAAACCTTAATCCATCCCCTATATAACCCAAGCCTCCTTCAAACATTTTTCACTTTCTAAACACTTTCTATTCACTCTCAAACACTTCAAACCATAGTTGATTGCAGAAGTTCGAGCAGATTTATACCACTTCACTAAAGTGAGCATAACTCACTCAATACTTGTCCGATTTAGTCCATGACCCTCCTTGTATGTTTTTACATCAAGTGTAGTGGTGAACACTTATAGGTACCTAAATGGAAGACTATTCTTCATACCTCCTACATGACTTCCATGAAACTTAGAGGTACCTAAATGGAGGATTCATCATCCTACCTCATGCTTGAACTATTGGACTTATTGATATATTACATAATCTATATAATACTTATATATACTATTAAAGTATTCGAACCTTTGATGATGAATTTGTGTTCATTCGTCAAAGTACTAGATTACATCATCTAAAGCCTAGTAACTTGTTACGATTCTAATGGGTATTAAACCTATGAAATCATTCTAACCCCTATGGGTTTTATAGTGTCAAGAACGAGTACTTAGCCTAGATGATTATTTTCGTGTATATTTACCTTGTTATACTTTAAATTCCAAATCTACACATCCCTTAATCTTCAATCCAAACCCATTCATACACTAAATCTCATTAACTCATCAATACTCGGATAATCGGAAGAGTTAGCAAATTTGTGAGTACACTTGACCCATTTCCCTTTAAATACACTTTGGGGGCAACATGTTTTACTTGTTAACCCGCACAATTCACAAACATGCTTTTATTCATGCGATCCGTATACATGCCTTGTTATGCTTAGGTTCATGCTAGAATACATACTACTTGTTAACTCGGCTTCAACAATTATAGCGCTATAGGAGTAGCACACCACCCGACGGGGCTTTGTTAAGGCTTTATTCTATAACGGTCTCGTTGCTTCTGTGACGAGGGATGTTAAATACTAGTGGACACTAGAGTTGACATATTGATATGCATGATAGTTTGACCTTGTATACCAAATGCTATGTTGGATTGAAAATACTTTTATACACATGCCACGAGTCTAAAACTAGTGTACTCGCCAATACCTTTGTATTGAACTATGCTTTTTAAAACATTTTGCAGGTTTAGCGATGATGTCGGTGATGCATGGAATCTAGTAGGATGCTTAGATACACACTTTAAATTTTGTACTCCTATTGTGTTGTATTTCATTATTCATGTTGTTATATTTGTTTCAAATCCTTGTAATTGATTATTTAGAAATGGAATGAAATTTTATTATTTAAATACTTGTCACAATTATTAGTGTTATGATGTCTCGAGCAATCTATTTCGTCTCACTCCGATGTTTCCGCCATCGGTTGGGGTGTGACAGATTGGTATCAGAGCCATAACTTGTCACACCCCCAGAATCCACATGCGGAGTATCACCGCTTGGAGGCGTGACTGACCAGGATCCAGCCACCAATCATATTGAACAAACATATAAGTAGTTATAAAATCCAACCAATACAACTGGTGTCCAAACAAAACATAGTTTAAGTTGCAAGCGGAAGCATAATGTCAAAAACCAAAGCATAAGTTAATAATGTTTAAATCCATCATGAACACTCAATGTCCATGCTCCACAACGACTCTTCCCCATGTAAGCTCCTGCTAAACCCATTGACCTGCAAAGCATGTAGTAACGAGTCAACAACAATGTTGAGCGAGATCACAGTTGGGTGTTCGTTTTAAGTTGTTCCAAAAAACAGTTTCCTTTAACTGGCATCCCTGCCATGGGGGTTACCCCATAGTTGAAAACGTGTTAAGTTTATTCCCGTTTATTCTGGAAATCCAGCCGTGGGGGCTACCCCATGTTTAGTTATCTGGCTTTTCGGCCGTGGGGGCTACCCCATGTATATACTACTAGACTCGTTACCATATCGACTGCTGACTGTAGTCATGTTTATGTGCCCTGAACTGTCAATGTCTATCATCATTGACGTGCCCAGGTCCATTAGTTCACGCCCGTCCTCTGCGGCACGGTGTGAGGCTTGTCAGACCTAAATAGCGCTATCTAACTAATGACCCGCTCGCCATTGGCCCGGCGATTAAGTCGATATAAAAAGGAGGGACTTCGTGATAGAGTTTTGGTCTAGTAAAAGTTAACTGTCCATGAGGACGAGGAATTACATTCCTGAACCAGTACTTTCCTACCCAAGAAAGGACGAGGAATCCATGTTCCTTAACCCCATTCCCAACCCCTGGGAATCCCATGCTTTGTAGAATGTGTGAACTCACCTTAGGTTAGCTCGGCAGATAAACGAGAGGTCAATTGAGCTGCTAGGGGGTCAACCACGTCCTAACATGGTTACCATACAAGTCAGGTCTAGGTTCAAGTAGTGCACATAAGTTTACACGTAAGCTAACAGGTTACGACACGTATGGATCATGGCAACACATTAACAGTCAAGTACATAACATATTCAAGCTTGTGCGATTTAAGTGGAAGCCCAATAATGACTTGCCCAACCTGTTGTGCGTCCAGCACATCTTGTGCTACTCACGACAGGTTGTGCGATCCACACATACCCGGCCCAGCATCATAAATAGTCCAACAACTTAGGCGGCCCAAGAATTAAGAAATTTCATAACATTGTGCGGTCCAGTTCGGCTTGTGCGACTGGACAATCTTGTGCGATTGAGTTGGGCCACATGGCCCAATAACATAATAAACCTAGCATCATCATCAACAGTTACACCCTAGAATAACCCTAATCATCATCTATCTAACAGTTACGTCGTATATCAACAAACAATCATCAAGTTTTCGATTTTACAATAACGTGAAGTCGAAGCATTAACAATACACATACTTGTAACCATTATCCGTTTATTACTTGTTTAACATTCAAAGCGAACAAAGACCAATAAGATGCGTAGACCCAAATCATTTACCTATTTAAGCGAACATAACTCGAAATCAATCATCAGGCAAAATCATGAGGTCATCGGTCATCGGTCATCGATTAACGAGAGCACTTGTCTGATTTCATTTAATCTAATAATTTATGTACCATTGACAAGTCACACACACACCTATAAAATATCACATATCCCTGGCAAATCCATATGCAAATAAGAACCTTATGGCCGACAACTTGATAAAGCATTCAGAGAATTAATATGATTGGACCGATTTATGTATAGTGGGCTGACAATTCTATCCATTCCCATGTATGTGTAATTCCCATGATGTTTCATATGGATCCTAATTAAATATACCTACATGTAACTAGCAACAATTTCCATTAACACAAATTAGTTTCACTACCCAAGATTGGAATATTGGAGAAGGTGGCTTCGTTCAGGAGCTTCACACGTTTGAGGAGATTGCCGTCCAATATGAAGAGAGTTAGGGTTTGCCACTTATCGATTATATGCACTGATATAAAACAATACCTATATTCGAAAGTTACTGGGCCAAAGCCCATTCCATGTTTTCGTCATGGGGGGGTTTTCGCGAGGTGGGGTTTTCGAGTGGAGAGGGTGTTTCAAGTAGGGGTCAACATTTATTAATATAACACATATATTAACAATACAGAATATACATTTCAATGTAGGTGGGTGTTTCGTCTAAGTTTTAATTAAACAATCATAACATTAATACCAAATGTATTATTAACTTACACTCACATATAATATACACCAAATATATAAAACACACTATGCTATAAGTACTAGGTTAAGTCGAATAGAGACCTTGAGAACTCGGGTTGTCACATTATCCCCAACTTGAAAGAAATTTCGTCCCGAAATTTAGCACGTGGTTACTGAGGAAGCTAGTTGTGTTGTGTAGTTTACTGTTTTTCCTGGGGTGTCACATCCTCCCCCCGTTGATCTGGAATTTCGTCCCGAAATTCCACAGTAGCTTCAGCCTCAGTAGTGGTTGTACTGTTTGCGAACAATTGGGGATACTTTTGTTTCATTTGATCTTCGCGTTCCCAGGTGAACTCTGGGCCACGACGTGAGTTCCAACGAACTTGAACGAGAGGTATTCTAGTGCGCTTGAGGACCTTAACATCCCGGTCCGTGATTTCAACTGGTTCCTCGACGAATTGTAACTGCTCGTCGATAGTGAGCTCCTTCAAAGGAACTATGAGGGTCTCATCTGATAGACACTTCTTCAGATTTGACACGTGGAAAACGTTGTCAACTCCACTGAGTTCTGATGGTAGGTTTAGTTTGTAGGCCACCCGGCCTATTTTCTCAATGATTTCAAATGGTCCAACATATTGTGGGTTAAGTTTGCCTCGTTTGCCAAAACGAACAACACCCTTCCAGGGTGAGACTTTAAGTAGCACTCGATCCCCAACCTGGAACTCGAGTGGTTTCCTGCCCTTATCGGCGTAGCTTTTCTGACGGTCACGAGCTGCCGCCATTCGTTGTCGTATCTGAGCAATTCACTCCGTTGTGTCTACCACAAGTTCTGGGCCAGTGACCTGACTATCCCCCACCTCTGCCCAACAAAGAGGTGATCGACATTTACGCCCGTACAATGCCTCAAATGGAGCGGCCCGAATGCTGGTGTGGTAACTGTTATTATACGAGAACTCCACTAACGGGAGATGCTTTTCCTAGCCATTACCAAAGTCGATTACACATGCCCTAAGCATGTCTTCAAGGGTCTGGATAGTGCGTTCAGACTGCCCATCCGTTTGCGGGTGATAAGCTGTGCTCATATCCAAACGTGAGCCAAAGGACTTGTGCATTGCTTGCCATAGCTCTGAAGTAAAACGTGCATCACGATCAGAGATAATAGAGGTGGGCACCCCGTGCCTCGAATCAACTTCCTTAAGATAAACGTCAGCTAGAGTGGAGAACTTATCCGTTTCCTTGATAGCCAAGAAGTGTGCATACTTTGTGAGTCGATCCACGATCACCCATATAGTGTCATTTCCGTACTGAGATCTAGGTAGGCCAGTAACGAAATCCATGGAAATTTGCTCCTATTTCCATTGTGGTATCTCTGGTTGTTGAAGTAGGCCTGAGGGTTTCTGATATTCAGTCTTGACTCTCGCACAAGTCAAACATTTACTAACATAGGTTGCTATGTGAGCTTTCATGCTAGGCCACCAATACGTAGTTTTGAGATCGTGGTACATCTTATCCAAACCAGGATGTACTGAGTAACGAGACTTGTGTGCCTCATCCATCACAAGCTCTCGTAGGTTGCCATAGAGTGGGACCCAAATGAGTCCTGTTACGTAGTAGGCACCGTCTGCCTTTTGTTCTAACCGCTGTCTTGAGCCACGTAGGGTTTCAGCCCTAACGTTTTCTGGTTTCAATGCTTCTACCTGAGCATCTCGTATCTGTGCAGGGAGACTAGATTGGATAGTGAGCTGTAAAGCTCGTACGCGTTTAGGTGTAGGATCCTTTCGACTGGGGGCATCGGCCACAACATTGGCCTTGCCCGGATGGTATTTGATCGAGCATTCGTAATCATTCAACAACTCGACCCATCGACGTTGTCGCATGTTCAACTCCTTTTGCTTGAAGATATGCTCGAGACTCCTGTGATCGGTGTAAATGGTGCACCTGGTACCGTACAGGTAATGTCTTCATATCTTGAGTGCGAAAACAACCGCTCCCAGCTCCAAATCGTGCGTAGTGTAGTTCCTTTCGTGAATCTTAAGTTGACGTGACGCATAAGCAATAACCTTGTCACGTTGCATCAGCACACATCCAAGTCCCTGAATGGATGCGTCGCAATAAACCACAAAATCGTCTGTGCCTTCAGGCAATGAGAGGATAGGGGCGCTACAAAGTCTATCTTTTAAGTGTTGGAACGCTGATTCCTGTGTATTACCCTATCGATAGACAACGCCTTTCTGAGTTAGTGAGGTGAGGGGTTGTACAATCTTGGAGAAGTCATTGATGAACCTCCTGTAGTAACCTGCCAAACCCAAGAATTGGTGAATTTCCGTTGGTGTGCGAGGTACAGGCCAGTTCTTAATCGAGTCTACCTTGGATGGATCAACCTGAATCCCATCCTTGTTTACCACGTGGCCTAAGAAATGGACTTCTCGAAGCCAGAAGTCGCATTTTGAAAACTTAGCGTATAACTGCTCTGCTCGAAGTAGTTCCAAAATAAGTCGCAGGTGCTGTTCGTGTTCCTCCCGACTCCTAGAGTAGATCAGAATGTCGTCGATGAATACAATCACAAACTTATCCAAGTAAGGCTTGCACACTCTGTTTATAAGATCCATGAAGACTGCAGGCGCGTTTGTTAGCCCGAATGGCATGACCAAAAACTCGTAATGGCCTTAGTGTGTTCTAAATGCTGTTTTGGAGACGTCCTCGTCCCGGAATCTCAGTTGATGGTAGCCTGACCTCAGGTCAATCTTTGAATAGTAGCTCGACCCATGCAGCTGGTCGAACAAGTTGTCAAAGCGTGGAAGAGGATAGCGATTCTTTACGGTCTGTTGGTGCTTTCATCTGTCGTCTTCGTCTTACATCGAGTCTTGGACTTGTTACAGTTTTGTCCGTGCATGAAGTCATCGTCAAGAATGATGACATCACATATGTGACATCAATGATGACATCATATGTGTTACATCATCACATAAGTTAGATTTCACAAAACAGAATATGACAGATTGTAGGTTTCTATTCAAAGTCAAATATGTAGGTTTCTCTTGAAAGTGGAACTTGTAGGTTTCTCTTGAAAGGTTTCTATTGAAGCTGACATGTGTGTTTTCAATAGAAACCAGGAACACTATAAATAGGCATGAGAGCTATTCATTTGAAAAGGTTTTCCAGATTTGATACCGAAGTGCTGCCGGTATTTCTCTTGAATGTAATAGCTGTAAAATCAATATACAAGAGGTTTAAAGTGTAACTCAAGTTGTTTTCACGTCCGTTTCTTTGTTTCCGCCTCTGAAACGGATTTGAGCTCTTCCGAACGACTCATTCGGGTCAAAATTCGATCCTACAAGTGGTATCAGAGCTAGTTGGAAGAGTTTTGCAGTTTACAGCTGATTTTCATTGAAATTTCTCGTTTCTACACCTTCTTTCTTCAATCGAACAGGATTTCACGGTCCAAATTGGTTCAAATTTTCACAGTGCACTCGGAATTGGACATAGACAAACCCTTGAAAGTTTCATGATAAAATACGGACTAAAAATGGACAAAATTGGACAAAAACTAGGTTTCTATTGAACGAACACTACAGGTTTCGTTTGAAATTGACAGGTTTCGTTTGAAATTGTCAGGTTTCTATTGAAGGTTTGTCAGGTTTCTATTGAAGGTTAATCAGGTTTCTATTGAAGGTTAATCAGGTTTCTATTGAAGGTTAATCAGGTTTCTATTGAAGGTTAATCAGGTTTCTATTGAAGGTTTGTCAGGTTTCTATTGAAGATTAATCAGGTTTCTCTTGAAGGTATTTGTCAGGTGATAAAGGTGTGTTACGAGGAGAACCAGTTCGTGTGAAAGTCATCATGGATACCGAGTTCTATAACGCGTTTGCAACACCGTCTGGTCCAACTGCTATTGCTCAAGCTAAGAGTTTGGAAAATGAGACGGGAACCACCCAAAAGCCCCCTAAATTGATGAGTATTGAAGAATACTACGGGTGGAAATATAGATTCGAGAACTGGGTTCAGGCGAACCATCTTAGGTCATGGGAATGCATACTGAAGAAATATGTGTTGCCTCGAACAGATTTGCAGGTTCTCAAAGAGTTATCAGAGTTTACGGATCAGGAACGGGTCATGTACAAAGCCGAAAAAATGATGATCAGTCTGTTGCAACAAGCTATCAAAGAAGACATATTCATTCTGTTACAGCATGATAAAACTGCAAAGTCAATCTGGGATGCACTTAAAGTCAAATTTGAGGGAAGTGAGAACATGATAAAGAGCAAAAAGGCGTTGCTTAAGAAAGAGTTCGATTTGTTCAGCAGTTTACCGGGTGAATATACGAAGAAGCTGATTGAACGGTATTGCCACTTGGTGCGATCTATGTCAATGCTTAGTATAAAAAAGGATCCTGAAGAGTGGGTAGACAAATTAGCTGATGCGTTACCACAAAAAGAGTGGGGAACTTATTTGATGATCTTGAAAAACACAGGGGTTTATGATGGGTTAACAATTGGTCAGTTTATTGAAAAGATTGAGGGTCAAGATTTGGAACAGCAGAAGATCGCGAGGATGAATAGTCCAAGTGGTCAACATGATGTAAAGATGTATTACAAAGGTAGTATTCCAGTTCCAGAAGCTGAGAGAAGTCCGAAAATACAAACTGCATTCAGTGCTGGGGATTCAACAGAAAAGGTTGATCAAAGTTCAAACAAAAGCAGTAGCGGATTCTCATTATATCCGAGTGTCAATCCAAAAAGTTCATCAGAAAGCTTTCAGACTCAAAACACAAAGACAGGAAATGGTTATGTGATTCAGTGTAACATCGCTCTAAATCTTCCAGAAGGTCAAAGTTTTTCAGAAGACACTGCTAAAGACCACATGGCTTTACTCGGATCAGTGTTGTTATCTTATGAGGGTCTAGTGGCTGGTAGAATCGGAAATCCTATGCTTACCAAAGAGGATTACGATCAGATAGACGCCGAAGAGATGGAATTAATGGATATCAAATGGTGTCTTGCGAGTGTTCTTAGACGTGCTGAAAGATTCAAAACGATTACCGGGAGAAATGACTTTCTTGATGCTCATGTATCTACTTTAGGTTTTGATAAATCTAAAGTTACTTGTTTTCGTTGCAGGGAGAAAGGCCATTTCAAGCGGGAGTGCAAGAACAGAGAAGCTAGTGGCGCTCAGAATCCGTTTGGAAAAGATGATTACTACCAGAAAGCCATTTATCAGCAAGTCGGTCAATCACAAGACTCACAGACGGCTCATGGTAGAAGAATCGAGGATTCAAAAAGAGCGTGTGTGGTGGATTTTGACTGGAACAATTATATTTCTTCTGATAGCAAAGCATGCATAGTCGGTCAAGATGATGAGAGGCTACCTGAAGGTTTCAGCTGGAATATGTTTGCAGATGAGAATGGGAATTTTAAAGCTTTCATTGCTAAGATTGTCAGAGAACCAGACATGTTTACCACATGGATGAAGTCTATTGGAGTGACTGTAAAGAGTGTGGATGAAGAGTCTGTTGTTTCTGTTGAAAGTTCAGAAAGTGCTGATGAAAGTCTATAAAGTTCTGATGAGAGTGTACAAAATGTTGTTATTTCAGAAAAGGAAGTTGTATTTGATCAAACACCGTCAGATTCTGGTTTATCAGATGTTGATTCTGAAAAATTTGTACAGTTTTATCAGTCACCAGTTTATAGTAGCAGTGATGATGAGGAAGAGAAACATATAAATGTTGCAAAATCTCATCTTTCTCCTGAAAGTTTTCATTTCTATTTTGCAGATCGCCTGGAGAAACTGAAGGAGAAACGAGCTGCTAAAGAACAACAACTAAAGAAATCTGAAGATGTTGTTCAGAAAGAGAACATTGAAAGTGTTACTGAGGAGATGGTTGAGTCTGAGCGAGTGAAGGTAGAAGAGAAGGTGATTGAAGAAGAAAAAGTGGTTGAAGTGGTAAAGACAATCGAGATTGAGAAGATTGTTGAAGTTGTAAAGCCTTGCTTGAAGTGTTTGGAAACTTGCAAAGAATGTGCTGCAAAAGACGACATCATTGCTGAATATGAGAAGAAGAAAGAGCAGTTACTGTTCAACCTCAATTATGTGAAAGAATCTTATGATGTCTTGAACAAAACAGTAACTGGTCTTCAAAAGACAAATTCAGAAAGAGAACAAGCACTAACTATGATGAATGCTGTGATGATGACAAAGCAGAAAGCCATCAACTTTTACATCGAAGAAAGTGCTAAATGGCAGCAAGAGTTGGAGACAGAAAAGATTGAGAATGAGAGAATTAGACGTTTATTACAAAGTTATTCTAGTTCTGATTATCTCATTGATCGTATTTACCCAACTGTTGCAGGTATGGAAGCTTTTCAAGATGAGAAGCCGAAGAAAAAGAAAGATAGTGGTAAGAAACCGACTGTTAGCTATAACAAGCGTCCGCCTCCAATTTGGGAAGGGTATTCTCCTAGAAAACCAAACGAGGAGCAACTTAAAAAAGCAGTCAATATAAAGCTAAAAACCGACACAACTGACGTTTTACCAGATAACATTGATGTCACGTTTACCTCGTCTGATACTGATCATGAGTCTGAGTTAATAAAAAAGGTGGTCGATCAGGTGTTAGATACTGAGGAGGAATCCGAGTCAAAGTCTGAGTCTGGAGGGTCAAATTCGTCAGTCAACAGTCCAAAGTCGTCGGTTAAACGGTCTTATAGTAAAGAATTTTTGTTATCGAAAGCAAATTTGGATGATGAAACATTTGAATTTGCATACACTTTAAATGATTCGGACAAATTATACTCTGACAAAGAGTTTCCAATAAGAGGTGTTAAAACTGAAATGATTAAAAGGGTTTTCAAACTAACAGAAATCAACATTTCTGAAATAAAAGATATTAATCTTTCTGAAAATCCAAGACCTTACACCTCAAGAGTGCAACAACGTCTAAACAAGAAAAAGGGTTACAAATTTGGTTTTGGTTTTCAAAAGAAATCTAACCAAAATCGTAGCTACAAAAAGAAAGGATTAGGATTTATTCCACCAGAAAATCATAAAAATTTGAAAAATTCTAAAACAAAAACAGAATTTGTGTCTGGTGGAAGTGCAGAAGAGGAACAGAAGAAACCATTCTGGAGACAGTCAAATCAAGAGTTTCTTGCTGAAAAGAAGAAGAATGGAACTGAAGTTTGTTACTTCAAAGAAACTAGAACCTGTTACAAGTGCAATGAATCTGGTCACATAGCATGGAACTGTCCGAAAAATGCTAAGTCAAAACAGGGAGTTTCTAACAAGTTGAAAGGAAAAGTTGTTGATATTGAACCACCAACCGACAGACTTAAAATTTTTGAAAACTCAACTTATGAGGTTGGTGAGTGTTCTAAAAAGAATTTGTACAAAAAGAATGCAAAAGACAATCAAGTATGGGTTGTTAAAAAGTTTGATGAGAAAGTCGGCGATGAATCTGGTTCCACAAAGCCAGAAGAGCCACAGGTTGAGGTGAAAATATCAGTAAATGATGATGAGTTTCCATCACTAAAATTTGAAGAAGTTAAACAGAAAGTTGGTAAGGTTGATATCTCGAATCAGTTTTACAACGAGAATACTAAGTTTGATGTTGAGAAAACATTCAATGGAAGTGTTAAGAAAATTTTTGGGAAAATGTTGAATGGGAAAGTTAAGGGGGTTAAAGATTTTTATGCAACTAAAAAGGCAACTTACAACCCCACTGCGCAAGAATTGAAAGCCATCAAGTCTGAGAAGACTTGGATGGAAGTCTGTTTCCCTTGAAGTCTTAGGATTATGCCGGAGATCCCAAGTTTGTAATTGTGGATCAGGAATCGGCATCTTTCTTGATAATTGTTTTTGTGATTGAATTTTAAAAATATTTAAATGGTTACAGGATAAGTGTGAAATGCCGGAGCTTCCAGGTTGGTAAGTGTGGAGCAGGAATCGGCATCTTGATTGGTAAAATGGTTTGTGTAGAGGTTTATTCCTACATAGGCTTATATGTTGTGAATATTTTTTACAAGTGGTAAGAGGTTGATTCTGTCAAAGTGATTACTCAAGGTCATTAGTTTGAACTTGATGTAATCTTCATATAAGTGGTTGAATACAATGTGATGAACCAAACTTTACAAGTGGTAAAATCAACAAAACTTATTTTCCGGAAAAATCATTTTGGGTAAAACAAACTTAAGTGTTTTGAATTCATTATGAGAAAATAGTTTTGTGAAAGGGGGAGTTCTGATTGTTTATGCCTAGTGGATGGCGATTTGAAGCGATTCGATATCGGTTGTCAAGTTTTTGTACAGTTTGTTTTCAAATTTTCTAAAATGTGTTTGCATTTTAGGGGGAGTAAAAATTTTAGAAAATCCAAAAACATTAGAAAATTTGAAAAAGACAAAAACATGATAAAATACAAAAATGAGTTTTGGTGTCATAGAAGAGGAAATGATAGTACATCAGTAGACAGTCACAGTATGCTAAAGAAATGTAATGTTTAAATAGTGTTAAACGATCTCACTGATGATATGCCGATAGGTTTTTACACATTTAGTAAACTTTTTCGGGATATAAACTAAATTTCAAACTTGCTTATTTCGTGGGGAACACTACTTGGATATATAGGTAACCCCTGAAATCTCGTTTGAAAGGTCCCTCTTTCTGAGATACTAGGTCTTTATGCTCAGTGATATCTGGGGTATTATCCCGGGACTTCTGCTGAATGGAAGTTCTGACCTAGTCCCCGGATAATGCTTTCTGCAAATGCTTGAAACATAGCATCGCCCTCAGCAAGCTGATGAAACAATAAAATTGATAGTCGCTGCTGTTGTAATACAAAAGATCCTCTAATGGGGACACACCCAAAAGTCGAGTCATGATCTCTCTTCTGAACGGTAGTTCTGACCTGAGCTCTCATGATTCTTCATAATTTATAACCCCTTACAGATATCATCTGTGGTATACTCACCTGTAAGACTGAATATTGGGATCTGGATACGGGAGTATATTCAAGAGGTGGGACACATGAATGAGTTTAAGTTCTTAAAACACCTAACTCATATCCTGAATCAGTTGAAATTTGTGTGAAAATTTAAGTGGATCAGTATATCAGCAATCTAAGTGAATTGTTTAATTCTTAATGTGTAACTAAGCTCAACGGTACTTGTGACGTGTCAAAATCTGATATGATCCTCTTACACAAAATTCACAAAAAATATTGTCTGTATATATTTCTTTATTGCATTTCTTTACATTCAAAAATACAAAAAGATTTTCGGTGTGTTTTAGTATAAATTTTGTAAAACTCAAAAAGATTTTCGACAACTGATGTTGGAGAGCTGATTGTCAAAATTCCAAGTGCTAGACATGATGAACAAATGGTTTGGGAAAATGTGTTTTGAAAAGAAAAATGATCAAATTTTAAAATGATTCTTCAAGATTATTGAGTTATTTTGAGAGAGAGTCAGTGTTAGTGCATACATTGAATTGTTAAATACATAAAATTTACTTTTAGGTAGAGTGAGTTTGTGCAGGTTTAAGTATGAGATGGATTGATGATCCTGAGCTGGATGAGAGTCAGATTACAATCTTGGAACATCCTCAGAAAAAAAAAACAGCCAGATTACGATCCTGAAGCAGATGATGCTGAAGAACTAACGGAATGCCAGCACATTGTTAGGGGGAGTCTGTTAATGCTGAGTGAAAAAGTGAAGCTCAGAGACTGATTAAGACTGAAGATGCAAAGACTCGACATGTGAGACTCGTCAACATCTGAGGGGGAGTCTGTTGGTGCTTTCATCTGTCGTCTTCGTCTTACATCGAGTCTTGGACTTGTTACAGTTTTGTTCGTGCATGAAGTCATTGTCAAGAATGATGACATCACATATGTGACATCAATGATGACATCATATGTGTTACATCATCACATAAGTTAGATTTCACAAAACAGAATATGACAGATTGTAGGTTTCTATTAAAAGTCAAATATGTAGGTTTCTCTTGAAAGTGGAACTTGTAGGTTTCTCTTGAAAGGTTTCTATTGAAGCTGACATGTGTGTTTTCAATAGAAACTAGGAACACTATAAATAGGCATGAGAGCTATTCATTTGAAAAGGTTTTCCAGATTTGATACCGAAGTGCTGCCGGTATTTCTCTTGAATGTAATAGCTGTAAAATCAATATACAAGAGGTTTAAAGTGTAACTCAAGCTGTTTTCACGTTCGTTTCTTTGTTTCCGCCTCTGAAACGGATTTGAGCTCTTCCGAACGACTCATTCGGGTCAAAATTCGATCCTACACGGTCACCTTGTTTAGTTTACGGTAATCTATGCATATACGGAAGGTACCGTTTTTTTACAAACAACACGGGAGCTCCCCAGGGCGAAGAGCTAGGACGAATGAAAACCTTACCCAAGAGTTCTTGTAGTTGCGTAGAGAGTTCTTCCAACTCTGATGGAGCTAAGCGATAAGGTGCACGAGCTATAGGTGCTGCTCCAGGAGCCAACTCGATTTGAAACTCGACTTGACGATGAGGCGGAAGGCCAGGTAGTCCCTCAGGAAATACCTCAGGATAGTCGCGTACAATCGGAAAATCTTCTATCTTCTTCTCTTTCTTCGAGGTGTCAGTAACGAGAGCCAAAATAGTAGTGTGGCCCTTTCGTAAACACTTCTAGGCCTTAAGGAAAGAGATGATACTCACAATAGCACCACTCTTGTCGCCACGAATCATGAGAGGTTCATCACCTGAACGAGGAATACTGACAATCTTTTCGTTGCAACAAATCTCTGCTTGATATTGAGGTAGCCAATCCATACCAATAACGATGTCGAAACCATCACAACGTTGGGGTCATTCTTAACATCACCCTGACCAATCACGAACACTCGACCCCCTGGCACCATTGCCGTCGTTATTACCCCCGTTGTTGCCTCCATTAGTGTTCCCGTTTCCTTGATTGTGGTTCTGATTCAGGTTCTGGTTCAACTGTGGGCAGTGTCTCTTGAAGTGACCTTCAGCACCACACTGATAACATCCCTTGTTACCCTGTTGTTGCTGCTGATTCTGTGGAGCTTGTGGCTGCTGTTGTCGGTTCTGGTTTGCAGGACGTGAGCTTCTACAATCTTTGGCTCCATGACCAAGCTTGTTGCATCTCTGACAACGATCTTTGTTGCACTGCCCGTTGTGGTGCAAATTACAGCGATTGCACTTAGGGTGGTTTCCCTTGTATCCACCCTGACTTTGATTACCAAAAGACTGCTGACTGGGGCTCCTGTACTCATCCGTTTTTCGCTGCTGCGACTGAGACTGAACCGAAGTGGAACCCTTGCTGGAGGTTCCATCCCAGTTTCGCTTGTTGTCACTGGGAGTAGCAGAAATAGTAATAGTAGTAGCACCAATATGCTTAGGCAGCTTGTTCTGTTCCACTGTCTGGTCTGTGAGACGATGAGCCAACTTGATGATCTGCTGAATGGTGTCAAGATTTGCTGAGGTGACTGTGAATCTCTGGCACTAAATCCTTTAGGTACAGTTCAATACGTTTGATGGGAGGGTCTACCATAGTAGGACACAGAATAGCCAATTCGTTTGATCTTCTTGTATATGCTTCGATTTCTGATCTCGTCATCTTTAAGTTGAAGAACTCTACCTCCAGCTTGTGGATGTCGTCACGACTACAGTATTCCTGCTTTATCAGTTCCTTAAAGTCGTTCCAGGGTGTGGCTTTGGCAGCTACCAGCCCCAATATTTGTACTTGTGCATCCCACCAAGTCAAAGCAACGCCTTCAAGGGTACCAGTGGCATACTTCACCCTACGAGCCTCAGGGCATTAACACATTTCGAAGACCGATTCGAGCTTCTCGAACCAGTGGAGGAGTCCAACGGCCCCTTCAGTGCCACTAAAAGTACTAGGACGACAGTCCATGAAGATTTTGAATGTGCATACAGGTGGCGGAGCGTTCTGACCTTGTTGCACGAGGTAGAAAACACAGGGTTAAGCGCGAGAGTTGGGTCATGAGAGTATGATCTAACATCCTAGGATAGGTTCGGAATAGCAGGTTATACCTCCTGCCTGAGCGGCTGCGAGTGCTGCCGTAACTTGTTTGTTAATAAGAGCCGTCAGCTGGGCTTGAGTTAGGTTCACACGTCCACTCATGATCTTCACATCAAAGTAAACACAAGTAGGAAAGGTGTCGCGAATGTGTGTAAGTGTGGAGTGACGAAGGAGAGTAAGCACACATGGTTCAAGCAACAGTTGTTATACTAACTAAGCATACCATGAGCAATGTTCTATGTAGCTAGCAAGTAGGCAATATAAACATAAATCATATCACCTATAGTTCTGAGCCTTGCACGTGGAGTGAAGCGTCGTTGTGGATCGTAGAGCACTGTACAGGTTATAGTCTGGTTTTAACAAAAACTTTTCCCTTATTAAAACCGAGTTCACTATAACCAATGGCTCTGATACCAATCTGTCACACCCCCAGAATCCACATGCGGAGTATCACCGCTTGGAGGCGTGACTGACCAGGATCCAGCCACCAATCATATTGAACAAACATATAAGTAGTTATAAAATCCAACCAATACAACTGGTGTCCAAACAAAACATAGTTTAAGTTGCAAGCGGAAGCATAATGTCAAAAACCAAAGAATAAGTTAATAATGTTTAAATCCATCATGAACACTCAATGTCCATGCTCCACAACGACTCTTCCCCATGCAAGCTCCTGCTAAACCTATTGACCTGCAAAGCATGTAGTAACGAGTCAACAACAATGTTGAGCGAGTTCACAGTTGGGTGTTCGTTTTAAGTTGTTCCAAAAAACAGTTTCCTTTAACTGGCATCCCTGCCGTGGGGGTTACCCCATAGTTGAAAACGTGTTTAGTTTATTCCCGTTTATTCTGGCAATCCAGCCGTGGGGGCTACCCCATGTTTAGTTATCTGTCTTTTCGGCCGTGGGGGCTACCCCATGTATATACTACTAGACTCGTTACCATATCGACTGCTGACTGTAGTCATGTTTATGTGCCCTAAACTGTCAATGTCTATCATCATTGACGTGCCCAGATCCATTAGTTCACGCCCGTCCTCTGCGGCACGGTGTGAGGCTTGTCAGACCTAAATAGCGCTATCTAACTAATGACCCGCTCGCCATTGGCCCAGCGATTAAGTCGATATAAAAAGGAGGGACTTCGTGATAGAGTTTTGGTCTAGTAAAAGTTAACTGTCCATGAGGACGAGGAATTACATTCCTGAACCAGTACTGTCCTACCCAAGAAAGGACGAGGAATCCATGTTCCTTAACCCCATTCCCAACCCCTGGGAATCCCATGCTTTGTAGAATGTGTTAACTCACCTTAGGTTAGCTCGGCAGATAAACGAGAGGTCAATTGAGCTACTAGGGGGTCAACCACGTCCTAACATGGTTACCATACAAGTCAGGTCTAGGTTCAAGTAGTGCACATAAGTTTACACGTAAGCTAACAGGTTACGACACGTATGGATCATGGCAACACATTAACAGTCAAGTACATAACATATTCAAGCTTGTGCGATTCAAGTGGAAGCCCAATAATGACTTGCCCAACCTGTTGTGCGTCCAGCACATCTTGTGCGACTCACGACAGGTTGTGCGATCCACACATACCCGGCCCAGCATCATAAATAGTCCAACAACTTAGGCGGCCCAAGAATTAAGAAATTTCATAACCTTGTGCGGTCCAGTTCGGCTTGTGCGACTGGACAATCTTGTGCGATTGAGTTGGGCCACATGGCCCAATAACATAACAAACCTAACATCATCATCAACAGTTACACCCTAGAATAACCCTAATCATCATCTATCTAACAGTTACGTCGTATATCAACAAACAATCATCAAGTTTTCGATTTTACAATAACGTGAAGTCGAAGCATTAACAATACACATACTTGTAACCATTATCCGTTTATTACTTGTTTAACATTCAAAGCGAACAGTGACCAATAAGATGCGCAGACCCAAATCATTTACCTATTTAAGC
Source organism: Helianthus tuberosus (assembly GCA_030545235.1). Taxonomy (NCBI): domain Eukaryota; kingdom Viridiplantae; phylum Streptophyta; class Magnoliopsida; order Asterales; family Asteraceae; genus Helianthus; species Helianthus tuberosus. The sequence goes on from CM060399.1 coordinate 115,483,580, forward strand.
GAACATAACTCGAAATCAATCATCAGACAAAATCATGAGGTTATCGGTCATCGGTCATCGATTAACGAGAGCACTTGTCTGATTTCATTTAATCTAATAATTCATGTACCATTGACAAGTCACACACACACCTATAAAATATCACATATCCCTGACAAATCCATATGCAAATAAGAACCTTATGGCCGACAACTTGATAAAGCATTCAGAGAATTAATATGATTGGACCGATTTATGTATAGTGGGCTGACAATTCTATCCATTGCCATGTATGTGTAATTCCCATGATGTTTCATATGGATCCTAATTAAATATACCTACATGTAACTAGCAACAATTTCCATTAACACAAATTAGTTTCACTAACCAAGATTGGAATATTGGAGAAGGTGGCTTCGATCAGGACCTTCACACGTTTGAGGAGATTGCCGTCCAATATGAAGAGAGTTAGGGTTTGCCACTTATCGATTATATGCACTGATATAAAACAATACCTATATTCGAAAGTTACTGGGCCAAAGCCCATTCCATGTTTTCGTCATGGGGGGGTTTTCGTGAGGTGGGGTTTTCGAGTGGAGAGGGTGTTTCAAGTAGGGGTCAACATTTATTAATATAACACATATATTAACAATACAGAATATACATTTCAATGTAGGTGGGTGTTTCGGCTAAGTTTTAATTAAATAATCATAACATTAATACCAAATGTATTATTAACTTACACTCACAGATAATATACACCAAATATATAAAACACACTATGCTATAAGTACAAGGTTAAGTCGAATAGAGACCTTGAGAACTCGGGTTGTCACATAACTATAGGGAATTAGGAAGAAAAAATTGCCATGCTTTTTACCTAGTCTATAGTTCTAGAGCTTTATTCTTATGATTTGCTTGAACCACTTGCATGATACTTTATTTGCTCCTTATTTATTTTCTTTTGACCTTTTAAAACATATATGTCACTTTTGTGTTAATACTTGCTTTATTATTTGTTAATACTTGTTGTATTGTCCCATTCTTTATGTGCTATTCTTGAAATGTCTTTTACGTGTTATTTTCTTGAAATGCTTTATGTGCTTGCACTTGTTATTATTATTTTGAACATACGTCTTTTCACTCGTTTATACTAAATTCGAAACCACTCATAATACACAAACGAGACGACTTCACCAAAATAGGCGTGAAACCCACAATTTGGTGAACAACTCTCAATCCATCTACTTTTCCTTTTTACATGAAATTCACCATCAAGATAGGAGTGAAATCCTCACCTTAATGGAGAAATTCAAATTTCAAATTCTAGTGGACCCTCGTCAAAGTGTTGAAATTAAATTTTGACCCGACGAGTACCAACCACACTTAGGATACGAAATTGCCAAGTTAGGAGCGAAACCCGCACCTTGTCGACTAGTTCCACTCCTCGATTTTCATAAATCCCGCCAAGTCTCGAAATTTCAATTGATTTGGGACATGTAGTAACCGGAAGGGTAAATACCGTTAACCGACTTGTCGGCGGGAGTATTTTACCTATTAGGCTAAAGCATGCTCCTCAAATTCAAAAGACTTTTCGACCACTTTGGTTAGTCAAAGTTCCGTTTTGGAACCATCCAAATTTTAATCAAACATGTGTTTCTATTATTTATCTTATACGATGCAACCTTTCAAATTCAAAATTTACTTTCAATATTTTCTTCTCACACACACAACATATTAAATCTTTTCATATGTTTATACATATGCATGATTTCATATAATTTGAATTCATATTCCTTGTAACGACAAATGGAGACATATCATTAAGATATGAGTGATTTCCTTACCTTGACGATTAACTCCACTCCCTTTTTCCTTAAAACAACCTCACCAACGAGTTAGGGGTGATTCCCTTACCTAGGTGATCGTTACCAAAATTTTCCTTCAAAATGTTTTATTATGCAAACCCGATCATGTTTTGTACCTAAATCATTTATCATTATTCAAAATACCTACTTGTACCGATTTCAAAATACATTGTTTTATAAAACGTACTTCTTATTCTACAATCTATTTTCACCAAACTCATATACACGAGATTCTTAATCATGTCTTAAAACGTTTTATTACCCGAATTTCAAAACCATACGAAATGCTACCTATCAATTCAATCGGTCCAATGAATCTCTTGCCCATGAACTTCATATTCGACTTAATCGCTAAAACACACACTCACGTTATATCACCATACTAAAGACTTTCATTCCCAATCGGAATTCAAACCAACTTTCTCATATACTTATAAGATCTTATAGATATTATACGATCATTTTACCAAATACGCTATTCAACATCAACAAATCATTTGTTAAATTTTTTTTCTTAAACAATCACCAAGTCCTTTTGCTAAATTTCTTTTCTAAGGATCGACGTTTTCACAAGAACCTTCAAAATTCAAAATTTCTTGTTTTGATGCAAATGAAACAAACCCATTATTTTCGAAAACCTTTTTTTTCTACACCGCTTAATTCGTCATTTAAATTTCAAAACACGTGGGCTAGAAGACTTCATGGGGACCGACAATCTTCAACATACGTAAACTCTTTTTAAAACAAAAGTAGCATTTCATTCATTACAAAATACGTTATGCATAACCAATGAGTACTTTATGTTCCTTTACATTTACAAACTATATTCTACCTTCCCAATCCAACTCAATCTATTTTTGATTCGATATACTCAATGATTCGCTTAAACAACTATACATGCATATCATCGTACACATTTTAGTCGATATCTCGCGATAATTTCACTTATATTGTTCATATTTACATGCTCAACCTTTTGAACGCTTTTATACGCTTAAATTTCGTTATGCTTCGACATACACTATATGCGTAATTTTATTATTCGTACCTACACTTATACTCATACGTTTAATGCTTATATTCATACTCAAACTTATATTTATGCTCATACTTTCATTCATACTCATGATTCATACATTCGTACCTGTACGCGAGCGTAATCCGAGGGATTTGCTTGCGTGGGTCTCATACATACTTAAGAATGAACTTGTTTTTATACTATATTCTTATACGTACACATTTTTATTTTTAAATTATGTATACCCTGATTCATACACAACCAGTACAAGCTATGCGAATCATGCGACGATCAAAATAATCGTGGGTGCACACGGGATTATAGTGATAGACGTATGAGAACCCTAGAGTGTACTACTATGTATGGTAAGACACAGAACGTAACATGACACCGAATACGAAACGAACGTGATGTGGTCAAAACATGGTGGATACGCCGCTGGTACTTCCAATATATAAATGTTTTCACCAGGTTACCAAACTTTCGAAAGACGTGCCACGAGAAATTCGGTGTTTTGCAGACCGTTTGGACCTAATACGCAAACTTTAACAACTCACCAACGTAATATATCTGATTATCCGTGACGAGACCTCATTCTTAACACACCACTTTCATTTATCCAACACTCATGTCATTCTCATACTCACATTCGTTTAATAGATCGATCGTTTACTTTATTACCTCCATTATTCTTCGTCTTTTATTCGAACCCCGTTCGAAATCAAGTCTGTTTAAACGTTCGAATCCTAACTTAACTCCTTACCTTTAAAACTATTTTTCATTATTTATTCTTGTGCAAACATACTTAGTAGACCGCTATCATTTTTTTTAGTACCAAACCTTCTCGTTACTCTCAATAAACAATTTTTTACAAATGTGTGATTTTATACTATCCTTAAAACTCCCTATGCAAACTACCCCACTTTCATCAAAGACAAACCGTTTTGATACAAAGATCTCCTTCGTAAATACGATACTTTTTAAAACACCTCCAAATTTAGTTATTCAAAATTTGTTTAAACTCGCTTTACGTATATACGCACCTACACGTTTTCAATTATGTTTGAGTCATTTTAGACAAACGAACTCCTTTGCAAACCTATCTCGTCCCTCTTCAAAATTTCATACTTTCTACGTTTCAAAATTTTCAAGTCTCAATTTTAAATAATCACTTTTTTTTTGCCAAAACTCTTTCAAGTCTTCATGTTGAATAAATTTCGGGACGAAATTTCCTAAAGGAAGAGAGACTGTAACGCCTCGCTTTTTGAAACTTACTTTAATTAGAAAGATTATTCATGTACCTTTTTTTTAAACTTACATCCGTATTGTATTCGTATTTCGTTTCCTTTTTCGAAATTCATAACTTCGGTCGTAATAAAATGGAGTATTTCATACAAATTATACCTTGTTTATTTATTCATGTTTGTACATTTAAATCTGTTTATACATTTGATACATACATCCATTCCATACATATACGTTCTTCTCGTAAAATAATACATGACTTTAGACGTTATTTCATACAAACACTTGATATTACGTTCACAATACGCAACCTATACTTTATTTTATATCAACCTATTTAATTTTATGTTTTATATAAATTAAACATTAATATATATAAACTATATGTATATGCTTAAGGGTGAAGGGAGTGGTTAAATAGGTGAAAGTGGCAAACTTTAAAATGGATCAATCAGAGAGTGCCACGTCAGAGAGGAGAAAAAGTTTAAACTTTGCTGAAAAGTGTTGGCAATGGTTTAGACAGTTGAAAGTGGCAAACTTTTTTTTTTGTTTTTAAAAATTATGTGTTAAATAAAAACAATAAAGCATCAAAATTGGTTGAAAGTTTGGAGAAGGTTTGGAGAAAATTGGGTGTAAATGTTGATTTATATAATAAAAAGTATAATTTTTTTTAATGATTAAACGGAAATAATGCCGTTACACACACACCCCAAGGTTGTCCTCTTCCCTTTGTCGATCGGTGACTACATACCGAGTATCATGTTTGCCGCGCGGTAAAAAAGGGATGGCGGCGGTGTTCCCGCTCGGCATTCTCCTTTGCCGATGGGTTTGCCGCCCCACTCCCTTCACCCTAATAAATTACTTAGTTTAATATATATATTAATAAACGTTATAATATGTTATTATATGAAATAAAAAAAAGGAAAGTATGAAGGACATGTGTGGCCAATTGTGATTCAGCCTATACACGGCTGGATGAGCTTTATTTTTCTTATTTTTTTATTATTTTTTTATTGCACCAATATACAATAAAATATGCCTATATTAGTTGACAAAAAAAATAATGAAATAATTGGGAACTAAGCTGTTGGGCGGCCAGCATGTTCCATCAGCAACAACATTTTTTTTTGAGCAGAATTGTCCAATCTTATGCATTCAACAGCCAACTAATCACCTTTAATACACATCTAACACCCAACTAACTTACATTTAACACAAACCTTAATCCATCCCTTATATAACCCAAGCCTCCTTCAAACATTTTTCACTTTCTAAACACTTTCCATTCACTCTCAAACACTTCAAACCATAGTTGATTGCAGAAGTTCGAGCAGATTTATACCACTTCACTAAAGTGAGCATAACTCACTCAATACTTGTCCGATTTAGTCCATTCTTTTTCCTATGTGCTTGGATTGACCTTAGCTTCGATCCCATGGGGTTTTCACAGTAAATAAGTCCCTGGAACTCCGGCAAAAAGGCTCCAAAGTTCACTGTTCATTTCTGATTTCATCTAATCTTTACTAAATTTGTTCAACTTGAGTCTAACTCATCTCAAACCTATGTCCTTATGCTTATAACCAATTCTATGGTTAGTTAGACTTAAAAACCAGGTTGAGACATTCAAAATCAGAGGTTAAACCTCATATACATTTTGTTTTGTTTAGGGTTTTTAACCCTCAAGTAATGTTTAAGTCCAAGACTTAATGTAGGTGTGATTATGGACTAACTTGGGTTGTCCAACATAAAATCCCCACATTACTTGATGATTTATTATAGAGTAGTTGTTTATATTCTTGTATTATTCATAGTTCATGACCCTCCTTGTATATTTTTATATCAAGTGTAGTGGTGAACACTTAGAGGTACCTAAATGGAAGACTATTCTTCCTACCTCCTACATGACTTCCATGAAACTTAGAGGTACCTAAATGGAGGATTCATCCTCCTACCTCATGCTTGAACTATTGGACTTATTGATATATTACATAATCTATATAATACTTATATCTACTATCAAAGTATTCGAACCTTTGATGATGTATTTGTGTTCACTCGTCAAAGTACTAGATTACATCATCTAAAGCCTAGTAACTTGTTACGATTCTAATGGGTATTAAACCTATGAAATCATTCTAACCCCTATGGGTTTTATAGTGTTAAGAACGAGTACTAAGCCTAGATGATTATTTTCGTGTATATTTACCTTGTTATACTTTAAATTCCAAATCTACACATCCCTTAATCTTCAATCCAAACCCATTCATACACTAAATCTCATTAACTCGTCAATACTCGGATAATCGGAAGACTTAGCAAATTTGTTAGTACACTTGACCCATTTCCCTTTAAATACACTTTGGGTGCAACATGTTTTACTTGTTAAACCGCACAATTCACAAACATGCTTTTATTCATTCGATCCGTATACATGCCTTGTTATGCTTAGGTTCATGCTTGAATACATACTACTTGTTAACTCGGCTTAAACAATTATAGCGCTATAGGAGTAGCACACCACCCGACGGGGTTTTGTTAAGGCTTTATTCTATAACGGTCTCGTTGCTTTTGTGACGAGGGATGCTAAATACTAGTGGACACTAGAGTTGACATATTGATATGCATGATAGTTTGACCTTGTATACCAAATGCTATGTTGGATTGAAAATACTTTTATACACATGCCACGAGTCTAAAACTAGTGTACTCGCCAATACCTTTGTATTGAACTATGTTTTTTAAAACATGTTGCAGGTTTAACGATGATGTCGGTGATGCATGGAATCTAGTAGGATGCTTAGATACACACTTTAAATTTTGTACTCCTATTGTGCTGTATTTCATTATTCATGTTGTTATATTTGTTTCAAATCCTTGTAATTGATTCTTTAGAAATGGAATGAAATTTTATTATTTAAATACTTGTCACAATTATTAGTGTTATGATGTCTCGAGCAATCTATTTCGTCTCACTCCGATGTTTCCGCTATCGGTTAGGGTGTGACATGCCCGGCTCTAGACGAAGCTGATCAGTCAGTAAAATATGGCGTTTTGGTTTTTGGTGTGATCAATTGTTGTTCATTGTTGAAGTGGTTTTGTGGATTTTAGAGACATAGAATGATGTCGTATGTGTGGATGCTATTTCTGGGTGTGATTGTGAGTGGATTTTTCGCTTGGTTGATCTTTGGTCGTTGTCTTCATATTCATTCCACTCTTCATCATTTAATAATGGAGTCCAAAATAGCATTTACACCGGCATGGGTCTCTTCTTCTTCTCATCCAAACCTTCTTCAAGAACAAAGCACACAAAATGACATATCACTGTCATCAGTCTCTTTTTCTTGAAAATTTATCCATCTCATTCAGCGAAATCTTATTGAGTTACCCCCTCACCTAAGAATACATTAAGTGAAACTTCATGCAGAACAATACTGAATATCCAAGAAACGGCGTTTGCCATATGTGGTTTTTTAAACTTTTTTGGCGTTTTAAAGTGAGTGGTATTTAGGAAACATGGCGTTTGTTTTTGGGTGTGATCAACGGAATGTCCTAATACATTTGTTTATATAAGGTGTTTTTGGCGCGTAGTTTAGGCGGGATTTTATTATAATAAATGTTAGTAATAAAGTATCCGTCGTTTCAGTTACTGTTTGTGGTTACTGTTTGTTCAGCTATATATGTTAAGGCTGTAACACATCTCATCTCTCAAGTTTGGCATTTTGTATTTAGTGGCGTTTTGTAGTTAAAGATGATAAAATACACTAATTAACTTTTGATGTCTGGCGTTTGTGGCATTTTGTTGTTTTATAACTAATGAGAGAAATATTGTATTCTATTATTTGAAAAGTACATAATAAACACAGAAAAAATTACACACAAGAAAAAAAAAGTAAAGAAAAAAAAATTAAAACTCCTCGTCAGAAGGGACTTTGTCTGAGAAGTATCCATCACTCACCTCGTCTTCTTCTTCGGATTCTTCTTCTAGTTTCTTATACAAGCCATCACTTTCACTTTCATTGTCCTGTTGTTCTTGAAGATTTTGAAGCCTCCATTTGAACATGTCCTGCAACAACGCCAATTTTATGTTCATGTATGTGTTCAAACATGTTACGTAGTGTAACTCCTCCAGGAACCCAAGAACCTGCTTGGTCATGATGTTTTCAAGCATGTAGTCTTCCTGCTCTCAGGAGTCACATATAACGGTGGCCATGTTTGTGTCTTCATCAAAACGCCATAATGTGATGACTGGGTCCATTTTTGCATTTGCCTTGTTTGGTCCAAATTTTCTGGTTAATCTTCTTATAAGCGTATGTGTTTTATCACAGTGGTTATCAAGAGGGACGCCAAGTGCTAGGATCCTCCTTTGTACTTCTTCTTCCATGTTCAATATGGCTTTGATTGTTTTAAGAAACACTCTTCTTCTGTTGTCAAAACGGATCACGAATCTTCTGATTCTGAGGGTGTATCTCCATGAAATGATGGTTGCCATTTTTCTTCCTTTCAGGGTTTTTTTTTTTAAATTTGGCGTTTTGGTTAAAGATGGCGTTTTTAGTATGATCAATGGAAGTGATGATGGAAGCGATGGTAACGTCGTTTATATAATGATGCTTTTTGGCGCGTAGTTTAGGAGAGAATTTTTTAATAAATGTTAATAATTAACTTTCAGTTACTGTTTGTTCCATTTATCTGTTAACTCTGAAACGTGTTTTATCATTAAAGTTTGGCGTTTGGTGTTTTGCTTATTAGTTTGGCGTTTTGAATTAAAGCAGTAAAAAGACCCTTTTACCCTTAATGAAGCACGTCCAAGTAATAAAGTTGATGTTATTTAGGAAAACGCCACCGCGTCATTCTACTCCATAGATTGTTTTGATCCAACGGATGAGGGGCGTTCTCACCGTTTCACACTTTTAGTCGTTTTCCTTAAATCATGCCCCTATATAGATAATCAATACGCTCATTATTATCATTTATATTATAAACTAGTTTAAGTACTTTTGTGTTAACTCAAAGTAAATTATATTATTTATAATTGTTTATATATAATTTTGAAATGAGCAAATGTTCCATTACTTATATAGTTTAACTAGACTAGAACCCCATGTATTACACGGGTTGAATAAATGTAATTTTATATACCAAATAATAAAAATATAATAATAAAAAAAATTATATCTCTAAGAACCCCATGTATTGTACTGAATATATGTAATTTTATATACCAAATAATAAAAACCCGTGTATTGTACGTGTTGAATAAATCTAATTATATATACTACATAATAAAAAAAGTTATATTTTATATACCAAATAAAATATAACTTTTAACGTTATTTTCACGAACTTAGTAAAATAACGTTAAAATTAATGCAATTTCATTGTTGCCCTCCGAGCGTCCACACTTATACACATTATATACGCATACCGCAAGCGGGGCGAATATATACTAAATAATAAAAAAAGTTATATCTTTAAAAACACCATGTATTACACGGGTTAAATAAATGTAATTTTGTATAGTAAATAATATGCTATTGGATTCGTTTAAAATAATAAATTTGGTTCGGTTTAATTCGAATCAAATCATAAACTTGGTTAAGTTTAATTCGAATTGATTAGAACCCCAATTTGAAAAATCAAAAACAGAATTATATTATAAGCTTCTCTTCCTAATTAGTGTTTTTTAAAGTTTGATCTAATGTCTATTAAGTTATTTTGTATATTTTGTTTGTACTTTAATTTTTTTATATGAGCGTATTATTGTTTTTTTTTAAGTTTAAGATTATTGTTTTGTGCTATTATTTAAAAAATATCTTTAATTTATAATTTAAATTTGAAGATAATATATCATTAGATTAAATAGAATGATTCTATCCGACATTTAAAGTAAGATACGATTTAATATTAATTGATTATTTGTTATTTAATTAATTGATATCAGATAAGTATGAAAATGCAGGAAATTAAAATGTAGACACATTCAATGAGTGACATGTGTCGCAAAGTTGGTTTCTTTTATTATATAGTATAGATTGTCCCATTACCAGTATGAAATTAGATATTACATAAAATAACTGACAAACTTATATATAATTAATAAATAAATATTTCCCTTTGAAATTTGTAAGAGCTGCCAAGCCGCAGAAAGCCTTCCCGCATTCTTTCCTAAATCTGAGTATCGATCACAACTTCTTGTTTACCATCGATCCGTTTCGCTACCAGTCGATCATAAAAGATGCCTCATTTCATTGAGTCCACCTCCGATTCATAGACACCTTGAAAATTTGGTTCAACCATGGTTCTTGGAAAGTTGAGATGGTCCAAATAATTGAGTATACCTATGTTTAGCTGAATTCGATTGTCTAATGGGTCAAAAGATTCAATTAAAAAAGAAAAGACATGGAAGTCACTGAGTCCTGTATGGCTTCTATTGTAGCATGCTTCTATGTAGTTGTTTAGGCGTAGATGCATAAACCATCCGAGAATTTGTTCTGTTTCACAAAAATTGTCACCTATACGTTCGTAGAATGTGGTCTTAATCATGCTCCAAGTTTGAGGCTCTTCGTCGGGGAATCCTAAATCGACCCTATCCACCCAACTTGTAGCTAACGCGATATCCTCTGCTTCGGTCCAACGACGTGCCATTAAAATAAAAAGGTTTGAGAGTATAAAAAATGATGAGGGTGTTAAAAAATGAGTAGATGGAGATATTTTTGGTGGAATAAAATATGAGAGAGTATGTATATAGGATGGATTATTTGACTTTTGAAAAAAAAAATGGAGTTAAATGTCATTTTAGTCCCTGTGGTTTGGGTCATTTTACCAGTTTAGTCCAAAGGTTTCATTTTTTATCTGTGGGTCCAAAAAGGTTTCACCATTGCCACTTTAGTCCAATTGGTTAACTTTATCCATTTTTTTTGTTAACAAGAAGGACAATTCGGTCATTTTATATGGCCAAATTGTCTTTCTAGTTAACAGAATTACATATAAAATGACCGAATTGCCCTTCTCGCTAACATAAAAATGGATGAAGTTAACCAAGTGGAGTAAAATGGCAACGGTGAAACCTTTTTGTACCCACACGCGAAAAATAAAACATTTGGACTAAACTGGCAAAATGGCCCAAACCACATGGACTAAAATCGCACTTAACTCAAAAAACTAAACTAGATATGCATATTTGACTTAACACGGAGTTGGATAATTGAAAGCCAAAAGATTTGGGTGGGTTTGGTTGTAGGTTTTCTTCAACTAAAGAGGAGAATCATACCTAAAACCAGAATAAATGATACGCAAACAATTTGACGACCGGTCTATGTTGTCAACTCAAGCTTTTTTCTAACCGGATTTGGTTTAGGCGTCTTATCTGGTCGGTCTAGATTGCTTAACCCACATGACTAGTTCAAGGGGCCTCTTCAAGATTAACGCATATCGTAACCAAAATCCATGGAACGATCAAGACGTAAAACCATATAGGTATCTTGTATGATTCAGTAAGATAATTCTTTATTTATTGATCATTTACGTAAATTAACTTTTTTATTTTTATTTATTATTTTTTTTTTTGGCAATAATCGGCAATATCATTCTACACGAAAAAGGGTAATTACAAAGCAATGGCAGGTAGTCGGGCAACAAGTTGCGCCGCCACCCCCTTTTGAATAGAAAAACCAATTCTACTAAATACAAAGTTTGAAACCTTTAGCGACGAAGAATTACTATTAACGACTTTTTGAGCCCGATTCAAAAGTCGCACAGCGTCAGGAGCGAGATCACCAAAGGTATCAAACGCAAACGGGACAAACACATGTTGATTCTCCAGGCAGGCTTTCTCATGTTTTGCCACTTTGCTTGCCTGTGCCTTGAGCACCGCTTGCCCTACGACAAAGCCCTTGTCCTTGAGCCCGACAAGGGGGGAGACTCCAGTTAGATCTAAACAAGCGTGTTTCCCCCCTTCCCATCCAAACACAAGGATGTCCGTCCGGCGTAAAGTGGACCTCCCCTTTAAGGGGTGAGTCAGGAAATTTACTGGAGCCTCCTTTTTGGCAGAGATCCCGGCCCGCTTAAGAACATCACATAACACATCTCTCACCCAATCATGCCGATATTTAAACCCTGGTAACTCTTTACAGTGGATCGTGTGCTCGCCGAAAGAATCCAAACACGCTTTGCGGCATACCGGACATGGCTCGTCAACTGGGAACAAAAGAATCATCAGTCGGTATCTAAGGATAGCACGGTATTCCACAGCCGACATGTGTTGCCCCAAACCTTCAATAGGTACGACAGACAGTAAATTTTGAGCATGTAGGGCACGTAGACATTCAAACACAGCTCTTTGCCAAGGGGATAAAACAAACTTCTTTTCAAACCTCTTGACAATTTCGCCATATAAGGCATTCGCCAGAATTTTCTTGGATTTAGGAGGGGCGGTGTCTTTAATGTAGAAACCGCCAATATCAAGGTCGGGAAGAGAACTATGCAAAAGGTCCAACGCACTCCTGTAATCGGAGTCTAAAACATCCCCACCACATTCTCGGAGTATGTGGTCTTGTAAAGCCCAAGATTGGGCCCTTGAAGCCACGAAAGCATATGAAGAGGCATCCTCGGCCATACAAATCCCTAAGCCTCCGAACCGGGTCGGGAGAGAAGCCAACCTTCACTGGAGATCTCCAAAAAAGGCACCCCACAAACAACAATATCCTCTAATGCTCCCCGGGGGGCTCATAAAAAACAGAGACAGCTCCCCCGACCAAAGAAGGTTGACACGTTCGAAGACCAAAGAGTAATTTAGCAACACCCATATAGGAACGAAGCAAGAGGAGCTCGCTCTAAGGGTCGCGTAGGCAGGAGTGTGCCTTAATTGCTTTTTGTAGAAAAGTCAAAGAAGAAACAAGGTGTTTTTGTGCCCAAATTCTTAGTGTCGTGTGCTTCCTTTTATTGTTCAAATTAAAAAATACAAAATAAAAAACAAAGTTTTGTTGTATTATTATTTTATAACTGAGAACCATTGTCAAACTTTTGGATGTTTTAGATTTTCTTATTATTATTATTATTATTATTATTTATTAAGTAAGTTTTATTTTATTTGGGTTTTTTGTATCATGAGAAAAATAATTTTATTTGAGATTTACTCTTTACTTTTATAATGAGTTGAAAAATCTAATTTAAACCGTAAAAACTTGTTATCAGAAAACTAGAAAAACCTAACAAATACCCTTCAAACTAACAAGAAAAACCCAACAAATACCCTTCAAACTAATAAGAGGCAACTTGTGATGTGCATGTGGACTTCAAGATGTTAAAATTTAAAAATTAGCACAAGTTAGATTCACAGGGCCGGCTCTGGACCCTGCAAACCCGTGCCGACGCCCAAGACCCAAAGTTTCAAAGGGCCCGAAAAGTCTTTATAAGCTTGTATATATTTATTAAATTATATATTTAGTATATTCATCCGTTTGTTATTCAAAAAATATTGGTGGTGTAGTGGCAAAAACCATCTCAAAATAATGTAAAGGTCTCAAGTTCGAGTCTTTGCTCCATCACTAAGGTTTTATTTTTGTAATTCATTTACTCTTAACCATAATTTTGGGTTCAATTCTTTTCGTTGCCCGAGGCCTAAATTGTGTTTGTCAAAACGTCGGGTGAAGTGGGGTTTTCAAAAAATCGACCGTTATGCAACAGATATAAAAATATTTTTTATTATTTACTTTTACCCCTTATTTAAACCCACGTAATCCATTTTTATACACATTTTAACAACCTCCTTCTCTTATTTTTTTATAAAAAACATACGATGCATCCATTTCGTTCCCTTTTGGTGTTCTGTCTCGGCCAACCAACCCAAATTCGTATCACCCGAACACCATCCAACCACTACCAACCAATAACTGCCAAGATTGTGATCCGAATACGATAGGGTACACACAACTATTTAACATGCCCCAACAATACTTTCAAGGGCCACTCGATTTTGCATCAAATATGAACATCAACTTGGGGGGTACGTATGGTTCCCAAGACGAAGCAAGCCCGAGATCGAGACGATGCCGGAGACACAAGCCGAGCATGAACCTGAGGCCTCTCAACATGGAAGAAGCTCGCATAAAAAAAGAGGCTAACGCTCCTCGTGCGAAAAAGACCTACCAACCTTGGACAAAAGACAAGGAGTACAAGCTCGCATGGGCTTGGCTCGACATCTCGGAGGATTCCGAAGTTGGTAAGTGTTATTTTTTTTAAATTTTACTTATTTTTTAAAAATAAAGTATAATAATATATTTTCTAATTTTTATAGCCAAATATCAAAGACTACCAATTTTTTAGGAAAGGATCCAGGCAAACTTTTTTGCTCTCATGGGGAAAGGGGGGTATTGGGTCAAGGATTCGGTATCAAGCAAGCGGACCGATATAAATGGAAAATGCCATGAGTTTCAAGAGGTTTCCAACGTACGAAGGACAATTGAGGTAGCAGCCAAAGCGATGCAGATATATTAACAAAAGCGTTGGAGGAGTACAACTCAACGCCAGAGACATTCGCATACTTGAAGTGTTGGAAGATTCTACGTGGAAGTCCTAAGTGGGCTAACGTACCAACCATGACGTCATGTAGTAGGCGCAAGGCAAAACGGTCCAAAACCTCCTCTTCGGTTTATCCAGAAACGCCCACTTCGGATGCTCGAAACGTTGATTTAAACAATCATATTAATTAGGATAACGAGGAGGAGGAAATGGATTTGCCCCGACCTCCCGGTAGAAGAAATGGTAAAAAGGGGGAAGGGCGGAGTCGTCTTCCTCGGGTGACGAAACGAAAGAAGATTTCGAGGAAATGAACTGACAACTTCAAGATATACGAGACTTTGGGCATATACGTTTGGAAAAATTGCAAGAAAGAAATGTCGTAAATAAAAAGTTCGTCGCGATCCAAGAAACGAGGCAAATGGAGAGAGACATCGAGTGTTTGTCTAAACCAATCGAGCACCTCCAAGGAGACACCTTGATCCTAGCACAAATGCTTAGGCAATAAATCCGTGACAAATAGGAGCTTTAGAGCTTTATTTTTTTAAGCATTCGTATGTTATTTTATATTATTACCTTTGCATGTTTTGTCTTTATTTTTTAGTATTTCAATTAATGTTAATGCAATTTTTTATTTATTGAAATATTATTTGTTTAAATTTCCAAAAATAAAAATAAATTAAAATAAATAATTGGGTAATGATTGAATGGAAGGTTATAAGGGTGTAAGGAGTGGTAAAACACCTTAGAGTGACAAAACAAAAAAACAACCAATTAGAGTGCGTCATGTCAATCAGTGAAAAGTGTTTAAACTTTGCTGAAAAGTGTTGACGATGGTTTAAACACTTGCTGAAGTGGTAATTTTTTTTTTTTTTTGTAAACTAGTATATTTAATATTTAAGTTAATAAATGTAGAATAAACTAATAATAACATTAAATTAAATTAAAAACATTAAAATTACATTAAATTAAAAAAACAATAAAATTACATTAACTTGAAATAAATTAAACTAGTCTTCGTCGGAATCGACCAAAAGGTGGGGTAAATCTTGACTTGCGAGATGATTTATGAGATCGTGTTTTAGTCTCCAATGCGTGTCTTCATCCATCAACTCGCCCAACACCGTATCGTCTAGAGCGGGCTCGACCGAAAGATCCTGAATGTGTACCGGTGCTATCGCCCTTCCTTCATCTTTCAAAATCATGTTGTGTAAAATCACAGACGTGTACACAACACTCCTAATTTTTTTAACGGATATTGCTCGCATCGGTCGACTCAATACACCCCATTTCGCCTTCAAAACACCAAAAGCCCGTTCAACCTATTTTCTTGCCGCCTCATGTTGCCTCTTGAATTTCTTTTGGTCTACTTCGTGAGGGTAAGGGATCGACTTCACAAACACGGATCACGAAGGGTAGATTCCATCCGCGAGCAAATAACCATGTTTGTATAAATGGTTGTCAACGTAAAATGGACATTTTGGCGTGGTTCCATTTCGTTCTGTTAAAAATAACGGAGATTGTTGTAGCACATTGATATCGTTTTGAGAACCCGGTGGACCGGCAAAAGCATGCCAAAACCATAAGTCTTGAGAAGCAACCGCTTCGAGCATAACAGTTGGGTATCGGTGATCTCCTCGTATATATTGGCCTCGATACTTTGTCGGACAAAATCGCCAAACGAAATGGGTGCAATCAAGGCTACCGAACATACCTGGAAGGTGGTGTTTTTCCTCATGAGCTTGGTATAAAAGTGCCATGTCGTGGCTTGCCGGTCTACGTAAGAACTTGGGAGCGTATATTTTGCAAACCGTGTCGCAAAAATATTCTAGGCACTCGCGGGAAGTTCTTTCGGCCATATGCAAGTACTCGTTGTTCTCGTCTGGAGTGTTACCAGTTGCGAGTTGTTTATTAGCCGATGTCACCTTTTGCAACGGCGTAAAGCCCTTCCTACCTCGCGCATCGGGGGCCTCTTCAAACCACGAGTCGTTCTCTTCCACGTCGGCCACAATTTTTAGAAACAAATGTTTCGACATACGGAACCTATGCCGAAAGATATCTTCGTTGTACTTCAGGTCTTCGACAAAATAATCCGCCATGAGTGTCTCATGCCCCTCCTCACGTTGACGTTCAATATATCTCCTTCGGTTAGATGTGCCCGTGTCATGGAGTTCGGCTTCTTCGATGAGATTTTGAAAAAAAAAAAGAATGCTACTATCGGATGAATCGTCGCTACTCATGGGTGGGAACCATAACGGGAGTTCATCCGCCATTTTGTTTTGTAAATGTTTGGGAATAATTGGTGGTATTTTTTGGTTTGGTTGGGTTTGGTTTGGTATTTATAGTTTAATTTTTTAAAGAAAAAATATTTTTTTATTTTATTTTAAACGGTATTATAGCCGTTATAACTCGCCCCCAACGTTCAAAATTTCATCCTTTCCCGAGTGGCATATGGTCCCCGATTCAGCAACCAAACCGTATCGGCAAAGGGCCGGCGGCGGTGTTTGCCACGCGGCAAAACACTTTGCCGAACCCTTTGCCGCACCCACACCAGACACCCTAAGACATTACACCACTACACAACTTTTGAATTTCAAACCCTATAATATTCCATGATGACTGGAATGTCACGTGTCGTATCAAGCCCAAAGGAAAAGTTTAATATTCAAGAACCATTACACATGTCTAAGATCACTTATTGAGAGTAGGGATGGGCAAATCCCGATCCCGATACCATACCGTCCCGATACCGACAAATCCTGATCCCGAATTTTGTGAAAACTAGATACCGATACCGAAATACGTAGGTTCGGTACGGTATCGGTACGGTGTTGGTATTTTGAGGGTAAAATTCGGTATTATACCGATACCATGCCGTACCGATACCGAAAAAACCTAAAAGTGGATACCGAAACCGCTTCGGTATGGTATTATCGGGATCGGGATGGGATCGGTATTTGACACCACTTTCTCATCCCTAATTGAGAGGCTCAAATGTTATCATTGTGGCACCTGGAGAAGTTTACAAACCAGGTTATTGGAAGAGTTAGATTTAAAAAGAAAGCCGATTTAGTATGATCATAATTCACGATTAAGTAAAAAATTTACAGTCAAATTGAATAAGAAACATGATATAAAATCAACAAAATTAATAAAAACAAAAATAAAAGACAGATCCTATCCTATATCTGTGTAGTTGTTGGAAAAACAAAGACTTGAAGATGAAAAGATGGTCGGATATGGCATTAAAGTCATGTTGGGTGAAAACTTACCAAACTTTCTTGCTCAATTGAATTCACATCCATTTGCTTTTAATGGATTCATCAAATGCTAAAGGGTGTGGGGTTATGGTTTAGACATAATTAGCTACATATGAATATGAATGGAAGGCTACACCACCTCCTTCACCATGGTTTGTATGGATTAAACTATGACAATCATGGTCCTTCTTTCCATTTTTCAAGTAATCACTTTCTTTTTCTTTAAACAAAGATAAATTAAAATAAATAAGAGGATAAATGTTTGGGTCATGACCACACCCTTAGGGTAGTGGTTTTAGATTGTGGATTAGAGGTGGGTGACATGTCACTGACGTGGAGAGTCATGGTGGTCATGAGGGTCATAACCACACCTTATAGCCTAAAAATATCTCTCTGAGTTGAATTTGGTGTATACATAAAACATAAAATATTGTTTAGAGCAATACCAAACCCAATTACATAGAAACTAGAAAAGTAACCCGCCGCGATGCGGTGGGGGCTAGATTTTTATTTATGTTAAGCTAGTTGCCATTTACATCCATTAGGTTAGATACATCAGCTGGAACCAAGAGTTTGTACATTTGTTATGGTTGCTACTTAGGTTACTAACACTAAGTGTGTTAGTTACATAAGTTGCACAAAATATATTTTCGTTGACAATGTGGCTTGCTGAATTGCGGACTGCAGCTGCGTTTTTTCCTACCTGGCAGCTGTACAAAAGGTGTCTGACGTCCCTATCATTGCCCGCGTCCCTTCTTTGAAGTATTACTGGTATCTGGGATGATAATTTATGTGTATTAGTGTAAGGTATAGTTATAAATCTAAGGGACTGTGGGTAGAGTTATTGATCAAACACATCACTATACAGGTTTTGACATGCCTAGGATTGGTGTGTGTGTAATGTTTACCTGGCGATTCATCTTGAGGGCGCTTTTGTTGGTTAAGCTTGGCGTAGGGTGTTTTTGGTGGAGGAACCCTCACATTTAACTACAAAAGTATAAAAGGTACAAAATTAACTGCACAACACTAACAAAAATTGAATACCAAAATAAACAACAAAGAATACACTAATCCAGAATTGTTATTTCCAGTAAAAAGAATTATATAACTTTAATTAAAATATCAAACCAATACTAATATCACGAGTTTTGCTCTGTTGTATTACATGCACCATTGACAAGGTCAGTTTGAAACCTTTATGGTCAAGCGTGCGCATGATTGCATAATCTGTAAAAGAGTGAACATAACATCATGAGCATTTTAGTTTTCAATTGCAAACATCTGAAATGTAAGAGGCTAAAAAACAATGACCTTTACAGTTAACTTGACAAACATTGCAAGTGTTGATGTTGGAACTTACTGAAGAGAGTTCCTAAAGAAACGAATGCCCTGAAACAAAGAAATTCAGTGCTTATTATACAGAAAACACGCCCTTTTTGACAGAAAAAAAATGTACACAAGTTGTTTATTGTATCTGCAATGCAAAACTGATGTCGGCTTCATCTACTTGCAACGTCACTGTCCTTAATTTATCATCTCGGGATTGACCGAGTTTTAGAATTCCCTATAAAATGATAGCAATTTATAAGTATTTGCAACAAAAAAGACATTTTTTAATATTTAATATATAAAAAGTCGACTGATAGGTGCAGATGGGTTGGTTACCTGATCACCTAGCACTCTACACATGCATGAAAGTTCCATTATACCAACTGGTGGTATGAATGTTGATTTGGAGATATCAATAGAAAACTTGTTCAACTGTAAAAAAAAATAATTAATTTTGATTAGAATATATAGATATTTCATCTTTTTCATGAAAGAAAGATGATATGGTTATACCTCTTCTATTGTTGTATCCTTATTTCCTTTACGAAACAGCTTCACAACAGAACATAGTACAATCTACACCGAAGAGACAGTAGGAAATTAGTCTACTTCAAAGGAAAGATCGGGTTGACCATTGACCCACTAATCTTGTTTTGACTTTTGACCATTCTTAGTATATAGAGAATTGAGTTTAGTTGTGTTTACAATGCAATATAAAAACAAATAGTTATCTAAATCTTTGAATGAAATGACTTAGACGTTTATGACCCGTTCACTTTGACCTATTTAAATGAAAACACTTAAATGACTGTGTTTAATTGTGTTTAAATCGGTACCTGTTGATGCTGTGGAAGGGATTGTATAGTGTCGACTATTGGTGATTTGTAAGCCCTCGACAAAGCAATAGCCATACGATCAACCCTCACCTACATGAAAATGAAGTAGTGACAATTAGATAACTATTTAAACAAGTTTATGAATTTTACTTTTCATCAGATGAAAAAAAAAATGTTGTAAAAAGTTATTTAATGAAAACTATTACCATGGATGTCAAAGTTGAAGTGCAGGTAGATTCTCTAAGCTCAGTTTCAAGCATCTCTATCGCACCACTGGAAAGCGAAATAAAAGCTCAAGATCAATTTCCGCCTTAAAGAATTTACGAGAATTTGTAGACTGTAAAACAATTATAAATAATTAAATAGAAATACCAACCTGCAGATACCAAGAGCTTTCCTCATATCACCAGATGCTGCAGCTACTTTCTGCATACATTCATTCAAATGGTGCATCTTAGAATTTATAGCAACCACAAGTCTTTAATTACAACTTACCATGGCCCAAGGAAACCTATAAGTCATAGAAAATAAGGACCACTTATCAAGATTCAAGAACATAGACACAAACCATAACAATGAAGAATAAAAACAAAAATCGACTATTTATACGTTAATAGATTGAAATCGCCACCTTTAAATGAGTTGAAATAACTACATACCTGCACATGAGGGAGTATATATATTTGCCTCCATGAAGAGCCTTTTTGGTAGATCTATCTTTGTAAGTTGGTTAGCAAGAGCATGCATACTCAGTGAGAAAAACAAAGTCTTAAAAGAGTTTCTTTTATCAAATTATGTTTTTACATCTTTTATAATATGAAAACCTTCTACAGGAACAAAGTAATTCGAAAAGTTTTTCTCAATAGTTACTTCTCTAGCCTATCCCATGTTATCAGTTGACCAAATTTTATATATATTTTATTTCCCTCTTTTTTAAATGATATCATGTGCAAGAAAGTAAAAACAATGGAATAGAATTAAAAGCTGTATCAATGTTGTAATCTTAGATTAGGCCAAATGAAGACTTCATCAAACTTGAAACCGGCTATTTACCTTTAATATTAAAAAAAACATTTACAAAATTTGCGGTTATGCAAAAGAATAATATTCATGAACCATCGTTTTCTTTTTTAAAAAAGAAACTTTATAGTCAATACAAACTAACCGTTTCGAATAAATGAATTACTTGTTCAAACCAATTGAAACCACCAATCCGATCCATTCTGTTTGGCCGGTCCAGCCAACACAACCCGATCGAACCAGACAAAACCCCTAATTCGGATCATAAAATTATTAAGGTCTTAATCACAATAAAAAAAGACCTAAGAGTGCAACCAACATGTCCAATTTCTGTTTTTTGTTACTGGATGTTAAAGGCTTATCCTCACTACCATGCTTTGTTCAGATTGGCATCCATCACAGGGGAACAACCCTGCAATAAATTTATTGAAGATCCAAACATCTAGGTTTATTCAACATAAAACATATGCACAAACATCATTCTATTCTATATGAATTTATATATCGCATAAAAAAAGTGACCACAAATTTAAAGGTGAATCTTCATTGAGCATTAAATTGAACACCAATTTCAAGCCTAGACCTGACTTACCTTGCTACGGTCCCGCACCTCAGATCTCCAAAATCATCTTGTACCTCCTTCAATCGCAAAGTCACATTATCGAGTACAAGTACAAACTGAAAGCAAATTAAACCAACTGTAACTATTTATTTATTGCACAAAAGATTCAAACTATCGATACACATGATTCAACAACTAAACCCTAAAACCTTAAAACCCACTCTCCAAATTCAATTTCTTACTCAGATCAAACACGGTGTAACATAAACGAACATATAATCATCGAAACAAATTAACACATGGCCAAATGGAGGTACGATAGCAAACCAAAATCGAAAACTATACTAACATTTAACACATTACAGAGAAAAAAACGCAAACTGAAGAATCCTAACTGGATCTTTGTACTGATTTGAAAGAACGCTTAACAAACCCTAACTGATCCAAAATGGAACTCACCGGAGGTCGCAGACGAAACGGAGAGACGACCAGAGTATAAACGTGGAGCCTTCACTAAAAAGCAAATGACTCACCACCAATAATTTTCTCTTCAATGTTGTAGCTGTAGAGATCTTTGGCGGCGTAGCCGTAGCCCGTAGCCTTAGCCGATGAAGCCACCGGCAAGAAACCGGGTAGTATCCATTACCCATCTTGTTTGTAAAACCCATCCAGCTAGAAACCACCATCCATCACCGCTAGCGGAGGCAGCCGGAGTTTGTTCAGATCCTTTTCTCCCTGGGTCTCTTTTTGTGTGTGCGAGTAAAGTGAAAAGAGTGATGGTGAAGAGGGTTTTTAATTTTTGTGAGGGAGTGCTAAAGTCATGACCTGGACCCACACACGAGATTGGTACAACACTTTAAGCAGCATGTACAATATCAATTGCAACAAAATGTTGCAAATTAGAGTAGTATATAATTGTGAGTTATAAAATCATTAAAAACAACAAAGGTAATTAAAACAAAAATATATAAATCAAAAAATAAATAGCATAGTAAAATGTGTAAGAGTTAAGTTATTGTACAAATGGGTATTAACATACAAAATATCCTTAACGTAAGAAGTGAAAGAGGGAAAAAAATTTCCCATCTTATTAAGCACGTATTTTAGTCCCAGAGTTAAAAACAGAATCATGAATTTACATTAGTAGAGTATTATGTAATTTGTAGAGTAATTATAAGGGAAAATGCCATAGAAATGTAACCAAGTTTGTTTAGTGTTTCAATTAAGTCACTGAATTTTTTTTTTTTATCTCTATAAAGTAACTAAACTTTAGATTTGTTTTCTAATATTATGTAATTACTAGGTCACCAGGTTACCATTTTATTTCTTTTATTTTTATTTGATTGGTTATTATTTAGATAAGGTGGATTTTATAAAATCAAAATATAATTTAATTGATTTATCCAGAAAATAGGTATTTTTATGTTGAATATATTCTAACGGTGTAATTTAAATAAATGTTTGATGAATATAATAAAAATAAAATAATAACATGTATGTGTTGTTAAGGCATTCAAACAGACAATAAATAAAATAAAAAAAATAACAAAAGGAGAGAGATATCGGGGTGCTGTGTGAAACAAGAGAAAAGAGGAAAATAAAAATATGATATTTTTTACCCTAGTCATTATATATATTTTATATTCCAAATTAAAGTTTAAAAAATAATAGAGTAAATTGTCATTTTGGTCCTTATGGTTTGGGCACTTTTGCCATTTTAGTCCAAATCTCAAAATTTTTAAATCTGGGTCCATGTGGTTTCACTTTTATTGTCATTTTAGTCCAAAATTCAAAAACTTCCTTTTTTGACTGTTGCAACCTGTCTATTTTGTCTTTTTGTGCAGGGGCATTTTTGTTCAACTAATTTTATTTAACATATTAACTAAATGAGTAAACCAGCACATCATCTTCTCCAAGGAAAAAGGAAAAAAGACCTATAAATAACCCTAACCCTAATCGATCAAAACCTCTCACCGTCCCCCATCATCTTCTTCCTTAGACCTGCAACATTATTTTCTTCTTAAACCTTCTTCGCATAACCGTCACACATTCTTCTGCTGTAACAAAACGACTTAAATGGGCGTCGTACGGACAGACGAGAGCCAGAGATCCGAGATCGAAGAGTTCCGCCGTATGCTACTGTCCTGCTCCGTCGTCGTCGTTAAGGTCAGTACGGAAGACGAGCGCAATCTTCGGCGACTGACGTCACGTAACCGAAACGAATTTACGGTAAATTAGAAGCTCGTTTGCGTCACCAGCAGCGTCTCGTTTCTCGGAATCGCTATCGTGAAACAGCTCGTGCTTAGAGGATATTCCGTTCGAGTTATTGTTGATAACGAAGGTAACGATCTTATTTCGTGTAGGTTTTATCGTTTTTGAATGAAGTTATGACTGTTTTTGTGTTTAAATTGTTAAAATGATTATTTATGGATGAAATTATCCATGTTTTTTTTTGTATAAAATGATGAATTGATTGTTTATGATTAAGATTAATTCTGTTTTTGTGTTTAGATTGATGAATTGATTGTTTATGAACGAATTTATGAAATTGTTGTTAGATTCCGCCATTGCAGTTGCAGGTCTGAGGAAGAAGATGATGGGGGACGGTGAGGGGTTTTGATCGATTAGGGTTAGGGTTATTTATAGGTTCTTTTTCCTTTTTCTTTTTATTTTTTAATATAAATTAGTTAATAATAATCTATAATAACAATTTTGCCCTTAGGAGAAATGAGGAAAAGACAAAATTCAGTAAGAAACCCTGACAAAATTAGGGGGTTTTTGAATTTTGGACTAAAACGGCAATAAAAGTGAAACCATAGGGACCCAGATTTAAAAAGTTTGAGATTTAGACTAGAATGGCAAAAGTGCCCAAACCACAGGGACCAAAATATAAAAACCCTCCAAAATATTTCTGACACCCCTAAATCTAGTTAGAGTATCCTAATATGTTTTAAAAATACACTTATAAGTGTACATGTTTAAAGATAACTAAACATAAGTAGGCAACTAGATATGACAACAAATCTAACATAAAATTTAAAGTCATGTATTTCATTACCTCCACAGATAAAGCAGCTCTCCCGAAACCTTTAAAATAACCCTAAACGTGTAACACCCCGTGTTTCGGAAGTCAAAGTCAAAGTCAAGATTGAAGTCAAAGGGAGATAAGATTGCTAATTGCAATATGTCACTCCTTGCTCAATTCCTGTTTTGACTTCTTTGACTTGCAGTTAGTCTAAGTTTATTATCGCTTTAGTTGTATTATGTGGAGTATCTATTAATAATCGCATAGTAATCGCTATTTATCGCATGTTTAATCGATCTATCGCTTATCGCAGTCGCACTTGCAACTCGAATTACGCGTTCTGGATATTGTTATATGTATGTGTGTGCCTTATGTGTTACTTGTGCATGTTTAATTAAGTTTATGTGTGGTGTATAATCGAAACGCAAACGCTAAACGAATATTAAATAAGGATGATTATATGTTGATATAGTAGTTGGGATTAAAAGTAATTTGACTAGGAAACTCAATCGCATCGCAACGCTCGTAATCGCATTCGAAATCGCAAAACACACCGCGCTGTGCCCTCCAATCGAGTGGCCAACCGATCGAGCAGCCACCCGATCGGACTGCCATCCGATCGAGGTGCCACTCGATCGGGCTGCCGCCCGACCAGGGTAACCACTCGATCGACCAGCCTTCTTCACCCTTTTCCTTTTATGGTAAGCCTGTAAATACCCCCTGTCAACATCACAAACTTACCATTTTCGGCATCTCTCGTCCGACCAGCGTTCTTGCCCACTTTTTCTCCGATTTCTCGCGATTCTTGTAAGTATTCAACGTAAATCTTGTACTTTCTTGATCTACACGCACTACTACACCTTTCTATCTTTTGAATCTTAACTTTTAACCATGAAATCACTAGATTTGAGGTGTTCTAGGATGATGTCATCATGGTGTTCTTATGAACTTCATGTTTTGGCTTCAATCCACCAAGAACAACTTAGATCTAAACGATTTCCATACAAATAAATAAAGATCTTGCAAAGATCTGAACATATTCATGGTGAAAAAGGATTGGAAGATGGTTTCTAACTTTCTTTCAACTCTTTTACACTCAATGCACTCAAAACCGATAGGATCGGACCTTGTTTTAACCTTCTACTACTACTTGTCGACGTGTTGGTTCAAGATCTGGATTCTATCCACGAGATTACCGATTTCGGGTTAAACATGGAACACCGTCTCGAACAGTTAGCTGATCGAATTTGGGTGATTCCTGTCCGATCAGGTTACTAAGTTGTGACGAGGTTTCTGTTGTCTAATACGTTATCAAACCATCTCGATAAAACGACAAACTATCAAAATGACCAAGGAAGAAGACGATCAGGTTGACCAGGTGGGAGTGTCGCCCGATCGGACTACTGTCTGATCGGACTGTCACCCGAACGGGTTGCCACCCGACCGACTTGCACCTTGGCCCCACACTTAATTTTCTTTACAAACTTCAAGAGTTTTGAACACCGAACGGATTGCCGTCCGATCGGGTTACCACCCGATCGACCGACCACCGACCCTGTGATGTTTTGAACTCAATACTTAAACAATTTTCAAAGATGTTCAATGCACATGGGTTGCCACCCGATCGGACTACCATCCGATTGAGTGACAAACTGCTGTGAACTTGTTCTCACTGAAGTGTCCAACCAATCGGTTCGTCATCCGATCGAACAGTCGTTCGATCGATCGACCTGAAAGGTAGAGATACTTCTATGTTTTCAAAATGCTACAACGAAAACTTCAAAAGACAAGCCATCATACACAAAGACATCCATCCCAAATGAGGTAACAGTCCACTCGAATGGTCACCCAATTAGACGACCGATCTAACGGATTGTCACCCGAACGACCGGCCATCCGATCGGATTGCCATCCGACCGGATTGCTGTTCGACCCACTGACACTTCACACCTTTTTACGCGCCAACTTTCGCTTATGTTATCGATAACTGTTCAGGCTATTATCCGCTCTAAGCGCTCCCTTCAATCCATTAATTCAAACGTTGTGAGTATACTCGATCCCTTTTTGCTTTACGCACTTTTGGGTGTTACATACGTTACTTATTCTAAATCACATCAAACACACTACGCAATACTTTAACGCAAACCGTTGCTGCATGTTATACGTGACTTAATGAATGCTTGTTTGTTATGTTTACACATGGAATGCTGTCTACCTGCCTTAGCAACGGTAGTACTATTAGTTTGGACTCAGCACCTGTTCACTCAGGGGTTGTTAAGGACAATTAGTTACATGGCTCACAGTGGTGAGTGTGTATCGCGAACTGCCTTGGGCCGTCAACCCGCAGTCATTGGTATCGATAGGTTCATGTCGATAACTAACATGCCTCATTTTACACTGTGTACGTGCTGGTTATGCGTAAACGATTTCGAACTCTATTATACCTATTAAACTTGTATGCTCACCTTTACACTATGTGTATTGACTTTTACTTTAACGTATGTGGAAGGTGCTTAGGATGTTTAGATGCTTTGCTTACTGTGAAATCGAGGCTAGGAAAGGTCTAGAACAATAAACAATTGTCTGTATTTGAAATCTAAGTTGTCGAAACAGAACAATTTGACTAGATCTTGTCTGTAATAATTATGTTATCTTTTATGACGTGGTATGGGACATTTTGCTTTAAGTAATTGGTAATTATAGTTGTTATGGAAACTTCTGGACAATCTGTTTCGCTCAGTGCCACGCCCCGATGTTTCCGCCATCGGTTGGGGTGTGACAGATTGGTATCAGAGCCATAACTATAGGGAATTAGGCAAGACTCGACCTATTCCTGGTCGATGTCTTAGAAACGACCTAGTCTATAGTTAGGAACCAACAGACCAACTTGTGAATATCCTGCAGGGATTATGTATGAGCTTACCTGCTACTTCTCGCTATTCTAGCCTACGCTACACTATCACTGCACTCATATTTTCAAAGATGAACGAGCGATCAAGTCGAGATTAGGTGTGAAAGCCGCAAACTCTCGACTAAGTTGCTTGTTCGAACCGCGTTTTCATCTAACAGGAGAAGTTGTGCCGAATCAGGAGTGAAATCCATACTTTGACACAATAAATTCTCCTTTATTTTATCAAAAACCGGAACGAGATCGTTAAGTCAGGGGTGAAACTCGAACCTCGACGACTTGTTTCGATCTATATTTTATTTTACAAAACTCTCACCAAAGTCTCGACGGACTCCAATGACTTGAAGTCACGATATGACTGGAAGTATGCGTGCCGATCGCCCAGATTCGAGGCGAGAGCACAGTCCTGAAAGTCAAAGTGTGTACAAAAAGTCCTTGTGAATAGTTGAATCACTTTGGGTAGTCGATGTCTATCGAGCCTGAGACAATCTATTCTCGATTTTTATGTGTTTCGATTCTGAGCCCGCAACTGCTGACTCTGATACTTGTCGATTTTATGTGTTTATGTGTGCATTTACCTGGTTATATGTTTTGATTTTTGGTGATTTATTCGACTTTCGACATTCGCTTTTCGATCGACACACACAACTCGCACTGCACTCCTATCTCAGCACGCTAACAAATCGCTACTACATGAGGAGCGACTTTACGCCATGATTAAATGCTATGTTATTTGCTTATGCTATACTACCCGCTATGTTAATCGCGATCGCTACTTTCAAACACTCGCGGACTTTGAATAATAGGTTTCTGTATTCTGATTGCCTCATGTGCCTATGTGCTTATGTGCTTCTGTGCCTTACGTGCTTATATGCTTCTGTGCTTATGTGAATCTGTGGATTGTTGGTACACTTTATGTGGAGGCGACTCGGCTCGGTTCGACTCGGCTCAGTTCGACTTGGTTTTAACTCGGTTAGGTCCGGCTCAAGCCCGACGTCACGACATTCCTCCGTCGTGTTCCCCAGAGTTCGACACGCGAAGCACGGAGCGCCGCAAACTATGTCCTGATGACACATCACCATGACATCATCATTGTGATGTCATGATGATGTAATATGTTGACTAATCTTTTACAATTCTGAATTGTTAAGATTCGTATCACGTAGATTGTTACATGTTGGACCTTTTCCATGTGCTTGGGCCAATCAACATACTTCATGGGCTGATACCTTGTTCTGGGCTTTGACCGTACATCTGGGCTTTACTACAACGACGAAACAGAATAGAATTCATATGTATATCGACGAAACAGAGTGTTTCGTCGACTTTGATTTGTTTCGCCGAGTTCAGGTTTAGTTTCGTCGAGTCTGTGTCTATTTTAGTATAAATACTCATCATTTGTTTCTGTGTGAGATAGATGAGCTGTGAGACTTTGAGAGAGAGTCTTTAAACATTGTTTGTATATGTTTGTTCTCGGTTTTCATCCCGTTTAATCAATAGAGTGTGTATCATTGATTATACGCGTGTGTTCTATACACTTTGTTTGGTTTGCACCGTCACGGGGATTCCGCACCCGTTACCGTGTTCGTGATAAACAAGGATAGGTGTTCGTTATCGATCCTTCACCGGAAAAACGGGACCTACAATTGGTATCAGAGCCTTGGCTCTTTTCCTTGTTTAAAACCAAACATTGTCGTGTTTTAATCAAGTTGTTTCTTGTGATTTTCAGATTTTGTTCTTGAAAAAGGTTATATATTTTCTGAAAAATGGTTCAAAAATCTGTCAAAATCATGTTGTTTTGCTAAAAGTTTTATTGAAAACCTTGTTGTATTACATGTTTACATGTTAAAGTTTGGGTTTTTATTAAAAGTTTGAGCAAAATCGTGTTCAACAAATTTCTCCGGTGAAATTTTAGACTGAATATTCAAGTTGTTCTTCATAATCATCAAGGAGTTCATATTTGTTCTTGAATAATATCTGGTTTTGATCAATTTGTGGTTTTAAAATTAAAGTGATAAAGATTATAATAATGTTTGTTTGAAAAAGTTGTACATGTGATGATTTGTTTGTAGAAAAAGGAACTTTGAAAATCTGAAAAGGTAAGGTGTAGTTTGAAATTTGTGGCTCACTTGTCAGAAGGATAAGGCTTTATTAAAAAATCTAACCAAAAGATAAGATCAAATCAGTTTCGTCGCTGAGTTTACACATGTGTTTCGTCGACCAGATTACTTAAATCTGTTTCGTCGATATTAACATCAGTTTCTGTTTCGTCGTTCAATTATCACATCTGTTTCGCCGGACCTTCATTATTAAACATCAAAGTCTGTTTCGTCACTTTAATATAATCTACTTCAGTTTCGTTGTATGGATTGAAGTGGGCTTCAAAACCGAATTGGGCCTCAACTTGTTTCATCGTTTATCAACAAACTTGGTTTGGGTTTCAACAAAATTGATTTGGGCCTCACCACAGTTGACGTCATTCATCATTGATTCACCTGTTTTCGTCACTTTGATTTATTAAAACAAATTGGTTTCGTCATTATTTAAAAAAAAAAAAAAAACAAGCAAACCAATTTCGTCCCACACAAGAGTCACCGTCGCAGTTCAATACAGTTTGCATGTGAGATTATAGTGAAAGTCAAAATTCATTGTTGAGGTCAAAGAGTCAAACATTTTCAACATTAAAAAAAAAAAAAGGAAATTAGATTGATTTTTGAGTGGACTTTCATTGGGCTACATATTTCGTGGGGTTTATCTATTACAATTGGATTTGGCCTACAATTCACGAAAAATTGGTCATTGTTTAGTGGGCCTGTCTGTTACAATTCTTTGTTGGTTTGATCACACGAATTAAATTTTTCGTGGACCAACATTTTTCAAAATTAATTTTTTTTTTCACAGAGAATTTGTAAAAGTGATTTAACACTGTGTTTTCAAGTATTTGATCAGGTTTTCACTCACGTCTATTAAACATGAGTTATACGAGTCTGAACTCACAACTAGCTCAAAATCAGATTTCGATGGCAGATTATCTTTCACAATCAATATCCAAATACAAATCTCAAGATCAACCTCCACCTCAAGTTACCACTACTCAACCACAGTTCAATCAAAGTGCTTACCTTTGGCCCCCTAAACCTCACGCTCAACCTCAACAAGGCAACCAAAATCCTTTCATAAATCAAACAAGTACATCCACGTCCAACTCAAATAAAACTGATGAAAGGTGTGACTGGTCTATAAAATTGGGAAGTGGAGATCAAGGAGGAACTGTGTTTCATGCTAAAATTGTCAAGAATGTCAATGATGGTAAATATTCAGGAAAAGATGACAGTTCAGGATGTAGTGGCACTGATGAAGATAGTTCAGGTGTGAGTGATAGTTTGTCGAATGGTGCCAAGGAGATGAAATGTCAAAATTCTGACTTGATCAAGAAAGCTGATGCTACATCAGAAGAAATGGAGAAGATTCTCACTGAAGATGGATCTTTCTCTTCTCAGACTGCCTTTATGGCTAATGTTTCAGCCTCGTCGAGTCAGGTAACATCTGAAACTCCTAGAATTTGTAATGACTGTGCTTATATGAAACAGGAATGTGAAAGAGTGAAACTTGAATGTGACACAATTCATAGTCACAATCAACATTTGGTTGTTGATATGTCAAAGTGCAAAGAGGCAAACATGGCTTTAACAAGAAATGAAAAGGACTTTAAATCTTTAATTGAAAATTTAAAGAAAAGTGTTTCTGAAACTACCAAAGTTGTTTATCATAAACAAATTAGTATTAACAAGTACATTAATATCGTTGAGGAAACCAAAAAGGAATTAGCCATTGCCAAGTGCGAGCATGATGCTATCAAGCAAAAATTGGAGAGTTATTCTAACTCCCGATTTGTGCTCGATCACATAATTGACGTTCAACAACTGAAAGGGAACGTGAAAGGTGTTGGGTATAAGAAATGTCCGCCCCCTTTGAGACACAATTATGCTCCACCACCTGATGAAGAGGATATGCCTCGTTTTGAACCCAGTGTGCCTCTTAATTATGAGGAATTTACTACTGGATTAGGGTTCAAACCGGACAGCTCCTTGGGAACCTCATCTGTTGAAACAAAAACTTCAACAACAGTGAGTCAAAGTCCTCCAATTGTTGAGGATTATGATTCATCTGATGATGAAACAGATGCTAATGACCAGGATGAATCACTTGACAAGAAAAAGGGAATAGAAATTCCAATTGAGAATCATATTCTTTGTGATCCTCCTATTCCTGTTGTGCAACAAGTTGCCAAACAAGTGATTAATCCTGTCAAGGACGACAAGAAACCTGTGTCTACTGTTAAGAGTAACAATGTGTTGTATACTTTGGTTGGTGATTCTAAAATTTTTTCGGATAATGATTTTCCAATTAAAGACGTCAATCCATCATCGATTGATAAAGTTTTTGAAGATAACACAAGCAAGTTTTTGGGAAAGACGATCCCGGGAGTTATTGTAACTCAGTGTGATCATATTCCAAAAGCTAAAGTTAGGAAACAATTTGGAAAACCAAAATCACCAACAAAGCAACAACCTGTAGCTCCTAAGGGTAAACAACCAGTTCAACGAGCTCAAAGGCCAAATGTTTCTAAATCAAAATTTGAAACAAATGGAGCTCGTTATCAAAAGAAAAGCAATGATGTCAGATTTGTGGCATCTGAGGGTACTGATAAAATTGAGACTTTTGCAAACAAATCAAACACCGATTTTGTACAAAATGTCAAGATTTTAAAGCGAAATAGTCAAAACAATTACACTCAACAAACAAACGGGTGTGAAGAAAAGCCAAGTACCTCAGGTTCTACGGGTTCGACATCTGGCCGTCGATCAGATTCTCCTAAGTTTGTTGAAAGGAGAAAATGTTTTAAGTGTGGGAAGTTTGGGCACATCATTAAAGAATGCACAAACTCGCCCAAACCAAATTTTGTAGAAAGAGCCCCTTCTGAACAAGGTCACTCACAACGTCGTCCTGTTTCTCCAAAACATGATAAACGCACTATTAAAGAACAGGAAACAAAACAACGACATAAGAATGTGAAGGTGATCGAAAAGGCTTTAAAACCGGAAAATGTTAAAAGGAAACCAAGTTCACAACAACCGTTAAAACCAGAAATTGTAATTAATACACAATCTGGTAAATGGAAACAAGCTTGGAAACCAAAAACAGGTGAAGGTTCAGGGGGAGGCGTGAAATTTCCAAATCATCAAGAGATTGAAATTACATTTCTTGATTCTCAGGGGCAACCTAAGTCTATGAAGGCTTGGGTCCCCCTCTCCAACTAATCTCTGAGTGAGTGTGTAGGATGTTCCAGGAGGAACTATCGATAGTCATAGGATTATTGATAGTGGAGTGTCCATGCACAAGATCGGCGACAAAGAAGTTGTTGCCTTTGATGGAGAGAAAAAGGAAAGAAGACAGAATTGTCTGTCGAAAGAGATTGAAAAGCTTCGACAAATTGAAAATCATTCCAAGAGTTTGATTGTTCAAGGCTTTGATCGGGTCCCCATGATAGATTCAAATCAAGATGTACGCACCTGCAGCACGTCTGAAGTTCAAATTCAACAAGATGAACGTGCAGTGTACATTTCTTCGAGGTGTGATTGAAGAAAATGTGTTTGTTGAATAAACCAACCGGGTGTGCTGATGCCTTGGCATGGATTGAACAACCGCACACTACTTCTCAAGAGAAAGACAAAGACCTTCGCTGGTGCAATGTGGAAGACCAGTCGGACCCAAAGGTTTATGATCTTGTTGCTGTCAAGAGACTTCTCAGTAGCTACAAAATCGACTTTGAAATCCACACCGGGTGGATATCCAGTTTGGGAGAGCACTCAGATTCCTTGCAATGCATGAAGCAGTTGCAGGATACGGTTTTAAAATTTCTAATCTCTCCTTTACTTGTCGATATTTAAGCTGCTTTATGAATTATTATCATCTCGTATAGCACTCTTTGACCTGACACGTTGAACTCGAATATCACCTCACACGTGATTGTTTCACTATGAAACTCGTCAATGTTGTCATGGCCCGCACCGCTTACCGACGTGCCAACTGATTTTTCCAAAATTCGTTAAATCTTTCTGATTCAAAATTAATTTTGGTAAATGGCATTGAGGTACACCATGAGTTAAACCGACATCAGGAAATCGTTTTTGTATATATCTTTGTGTTTTAAATTTATCTTAGTTTGTTGATTTTAGGGGGAGTAAATCCAAATTTGAAAATTCAAAAACAGTGAAAAATTTCAAAACTCAAAAACATTGGAAAAACAAAAATGAGTTTCCTGGCGAGCAAAAGAGAAAATGATAGTAGATCAGTGGTCTGTCTAAACCTTTTTAAACTGAAATGCAAAATGAAAAATGTTAAGCAGCTCTATATAAGATGTATCGGTAGGCTCACAATCATATTAAAGTGTGCAGGGTGATATAAATCTTAACCGACTGAAGACCAGGTGGGAACCATTCATTGGCATATGGTCTTAGTACCGAAATTTCGTTTGAGAGATTGCCGAGGTTCTGAGATATTCGGTCTTTATGCTGTTTTATCATCTGGGTATCATGGTTGTATCTTTTACCGAAAAATAACGGAGACGAAGTCTAAGATCTTCCATGATACTATACATACGTGTACATATTGCATTCGACCTCAATAAGTGATCAACAATCACATGTCCAAACAAAATAAGTGATAATATATCACAGATTCTTTGCGGGAGTCAAGTTCGTCTCTCTGCTGTACGAAAGTACTGACCTGTTCACGGACTTGCTCCTGTGCCCTCATGCATCTGAAAATCAAGTTCCTCATCAATAAGTGATTCTATCACATAGGGCTTGTTTTTCAAATCAAAATAAGTGAGTTTCTCACATTTTTATACGGTCAAACAGATGATAAACAGTATACTCACCGGTAAGATGAACTCTCGTGCATACCTTGATACGGGAATGTGTCGTGTGTGGATGAACACCGGTCGGTAAGTATAAATCATACCTTAACGTATCCCCTCGCCATGATTACATCTGATAAGTTGAGCTTATGTGGACAACAATACCGATAATTGCTATAGGATGTTTATCTAAATGTTAACTAATTGAACAACAAGAGCGTTTTTGCATGACCGTACACTGATATGATTCTCTTACCCTCGAAACTCGCAAAAAGAATTTCTGTAAATATTTATTTACTGCTTTCAGTTTCTATATCTTTGTATATATTTATTTATTGCTTTCCGTCTTTACATTTGAAAAATGAAAATTCCAAAAAGATTTTAGGTGTGTTTTAATATAAACTTTATAAAATTCAAAAAGATTTTGCTTCTAGTTTATTTTTGATTGACTGATGTTGGAACTCGAGTCTATCCTACCCAAAATCCTGATCGTAAGCCGGAAAACAATTGCATCTTCATAAACAGTCGAAGTTAACAATTTTTGAAAGTTAAAGAATTAAAATTGTTCATTTTCTAAACTTTCAAACTATTGTCGGTCGGTGTTTGATTGAGATTTGATCTCATATGTGTCGTTTGTTTAATTTGTCTATATTCCAAGCGGTTGTTCTCATTACGTGTTTAGCTTTCTTGTATGTGCAGATGCGACATCAGAATCAGCTAAAGGCGAAGAGAACGTGTCAGATGACAAGCCGTAAAGTGAAGACACGAAGTGGAGGCACTCAAAGGATAAAATGATCGAGTTGCCACTGACCCTTCATCAACACCACAAGGATCTGAAGAATTGACAAGTCAAAAGATTCACGAGCATAACTCATTGGAGAGTTCATTTTAAGGGAGAGTTTGTTAACACACTTTCTAAATAAAATGGGGAGTTTGTTGATACACTTTCTTCTTATGACGCGTGAAGACTTTGAAGATCCTCCGACATGAAAGACACAGAAGACGAACAATCACAGAAGATGAACCTCACGAGTAGCGTCCAAGGGGGAGATTGTTGGTACACTTTATGTGGAGGCGACTCGGCTCGGTTCGACTCGGCTCAGTTCGACTTGGTTTTAACTCGGTTAGGTCCGGCTCAAGCCCGACGTCACGACATTCCTCCGTCGTGTGCCCCAGAGTTCGACACGCGAAGCACGGAGCGCCGCAAACTATGTCCTGATGACACATCACCATGACATCATCATTGTGATGTCATGATGATGTAATATGTTGACTAATCTTTTACAATTCTGAATTGTTAAGATTCGTATCATGTAGATTGTTACATGTTGGACCTTTTCCATGTGCTTGGGCCAATCAACATACTTCATGGGCTGATACCTTGTTCTGGGCTTTGACCGTACATCTGGGCTTTACTACAACGACGAAACAGAATAGAATTCATATGTATATCGACGAAACAGAGTGTTTCGTCGACTTTGATTTGTTTCGCCGAGTTCAGGTTTAGTTTCGTCGAGTCTGTGTCTATTTTAGTATAAATACTCATCATTTGTTTCTGTGTGAGATAGATGAGCTGTGAGACTTTGAGAGAGAGTCTTTAAACATTGTTTGTATATGTTTGTTCTCGGTTTTCATCCCGTTTAATCAATAGAGTGTGTATCATTGATTATACGCGTGTGTTCTATACACTTTGTTTGGTTTGCACCGTCACGGGGATTCCGCACCCGTTACCGTGTTCGTGATAAACAAGGATAGGTGTTCGTTATCGATCCTTCACCGGAAAAACGGGACCTACAGTTATGTGCATACGTGATTACATGATCGTGTTCCTGAGCTTTAGTAGTATTAGACGTGTGAGGTGAGATCCGATTGTACTGTGTCTGAGACCCATGACGATGTCTGTTGCAGACAATGTCAACTGGACCCTCATCTGGACCCCGTCACCCATGAATCACTCGCCAAGAACAGAGAGACAAGCGCATTGCTGCTATTGTCGCAAAGCAAGTAGCAAAGGTCGTCCCTCAGATCGTGAGTGAAATATACGAGAATGTGAGCAAATCGTCTGAAGAGTCCAGAACCGAAGCCCCTAAAGCTACTCCCAAGACTGCTTTCAGCTTCAAGCAGTTCAAAGCTTGTGGTCCAAAGGAATTTACAGGCGAAGATGGCCCAAC
This sequence comes from Helianthus tuberosus, assembly GCA_030545235.1. Taxonomy (NCBI): domain Eukaryota; kingdom Viridiplantae; phylum Streptophyta; class Magnoliopsida; order Asterales; family Asteraceae; genus Helianthus; species Helianthus tuberosus. The sequence continues at coordinate 115,520,235 of CM060399.1, forward strand.
GGCTATGTTTCAATGGTTTGATTCCGTCGAAGTCACTCTGCGCCAGAGTGGATGTCCTGAAAATCTCCGTACTCTAAACGCTACCGGCGTCTTCCAGTCCCACGCATTAGACTGGTGGACGACCGAGAGGACCAAATGTGGAAATGACGCAGCCTATGAGCTGACATGGGAAGAGTTGAAGGCCATCATGATGGTTGAATTATCCCCTCCCCATGAACACCAAAAGCTGGAGGACGAATTCTGGCATATCAAGCAGAAGGATGGAGATAACGCAGCTCTGACTGCTCGCTTCACGCAGCTCAGTATCATCTGTCCCGATCAAGTGAAGACGCCTGACATGACCATCAAGAAGTACATTCGAGCTCTACCATACTGTGTTGCAGATTTTGTGCATGCCGCAAAACCAGCAACAATCGAAAAAACCTACTTGCTTGCCGCTGGAATCAACGACAAGCGAGTCAAAGCTGGTTTCTGGGATAAAACTTTGAAGAACCTGCATCAAGCCATCGCTGCACCAGCTACCGAAACCGCCGCCGCTCAGTCATCGAAAGTCTCACGCCGCAAGAAGAAGAACAACAACAACAGCTCCAGCAACAAGAACTGTGCTGTCACTACCACTGCTGCTCCACTCCAAGTCGTACCGGCTTAGCAGCAACCATAGCATCGATCAGCACCAGTTATCTATGCACCGCCTGCAAAGCGTGCATACACTGGTCCCCACCCTGCTTGCCCGACATGTACTTATCACCATCCAGTGGGTATCGCCTGCAGATTTTGCGTACATTGCAACATGTACGGCCACTTCACTGCTAATTGCCGTACTGGTCCCCGACAAGCACCAACCCAAGCCACTGCTCATCAAGCTCTACTTCCAGCCCCTCAAGGCCAACAAGCGGCTCAGGCACCCGTGATCAATGCCAGAGTCTGCTTCGCGTGTGGTAATCCCAACCACTTTGCGAACATGTGCCCGAACAGGGTTGTGAAACAAGAGCCCCAGCAGCAGCAGCCCCAGCAGCAGCAACAGCCTCAACAGTAACAGCAACAAGCCGCCCGCGCTAGAACTTTCAACATCAATGTGTGCCAAGCCCAGGATGACAACAACGTGGTCAATGGTACGTTCCTTGTGAATGGTATTTATGCTTCGTGTTTATTTGATACTAAAGCCGATAACTGCTTTGTATCGTTTAAATTCGAGAAGCTCCTTAATCGTAAACGCTCCCATCTCCCCTCGATGTTCGATGTCGAAATCTCCACTGTAAGAACTATCGTCGTCAATTCTGTCCTTCGTGATTGTACTCTTGAGCTCAACAATCACATCTTCCCAATCGATCTTATTCCAATGCAACTCGGAAGTTTTGACGTCATAGTAGGCATGGACTTTCTTTGCGAAAACCATGCTGAAGTTGTGTGCTTTGATAAGATGATTCGATTCTCGCTCGCGAATGGTGATGTATTATGTGTTTATGGCGAAGCTGCTTCGAAAGGCCTCAAGCTCATGTCATGTGTCCAAGCTAGCAAGTATCTCCGCAAGGAATACAGAGCTTTCTTGGCTAACATTGTAGTAGCGGAGAAGGAAAAGAAAGGTAGGCCTGGAGTAAACTGTAACGCCCCGCGTTTTCATACCTTCTATATTTAGAAACCATCGTTTGTAAAAACTATTTTTGGAAACTTCGTAGTCTTGTAATCGTTCTTTCATTAAAAAGCGATGTAAAATCCGAGACTTGGATCATGAATAAAACTCGTATTTGGTTAATTACATAATATACGTACTTTATATATGCTCGTATGTTCGAAACGGTGAATCAATTGATACTTATTCGTTATTCTTGGAAACTATGCGCTAAACTTGTAATTAATCTAAACATATGCATAAAACGTGTTTTGAACGAGAACGACACTTGATTTTGATACTCATACGCTTAATTATACTTGGGTTATACTCCCCATACTTGGATTTATCTTAAACTATGTTTTTGTGGCACTTATAGTCCTTAAAAGACCTAAAAACACTAAAATAATAACTTCAGGGGCTAAATTGTAAATTTTGAAACTTATGTCCGGATAAGAAAGCCCGGGCGGCCCGCCTCAACTTACCTTGATACCTCAAGCGGGCCGCCTGAGGGTGCCCAGATCAAAAACCTTGTGCAGTCGCGACCAGATTCATGTTTGAGCGGGATTTTCTTGTTTAAACCAGGTTTTAGCCTTAACTATCCCCCCAAAACAACCCTAATCACTCCCCTATAAGTACCCAAGGTCCTCCAAGCACTTGAACACTTTCAACACTCCCAAATCTCTCCTAAACACTCTCAAGTTCTTGCAAGAATCTGCATTTTCAGACAGATTCACAACCTTGCACAAAAGTGAGCATAACTTGCTCATTTCTTAATGAAATCACTTGATTCTTCTTCCCATTTGCTTGGATAATCATGGGGTTTGATTCCTTGGTTTCTCCATGGAGAAATCAGACCTGGAATTGCTCCGAAATTGTCCATAAACTTTCTGTTTTGTTTCAAGTTCTTCAAAAGTTTGTTTAAACTTATCAAACTTGTGTTTAACACATCTCACACCTATGTCCTAATGCTTACAACCTATCTCATGGTTGGTTAAGCTTAAAAAAAAGGTTGAGACACTTGAAATCAGAGGATTAAACCTCATAATATTCTGTTTTGTTTAGGGTATTTAACCCACAAATCATGTCAAGCTTAGATCTTGATGAATGAGTGATTATGGAACAACTTGGGTTGTCCTACATACAATCCTCACATGATTTGATGATTTCTCTATAGTTAGGTTGTTTATGTTATTGTGCTAATCCTAATTCGTGACCCTCCTTGGTTGTTTTTACATCAAGTGAAGTGGTGAACATTCAAGGGGTTCCTAAATGGAAGCATGTTCTTCCTACCCCGTACATGACATCTATGATAACTCGAGGTGCCTAAATGAAGATCCTAATCTTCTACCTCCTACTTGAATTATTGGACTAAATAATATGTAATACTTAACCTAGATATATATATACACTCATTCGAACCTTTGATGTTGAACTTGTGTTTACATGTTAAAGTAGTAGAACATTATATAAGACCTAAACCTTGTTGTGATTCTTATGGGTGTTCAACTCATGAAAACATTATCATAACCCTTGTGGTTACCAAGTGTCATACAAGTGTTAAGTGTTGAAGATGATTATTTTCATATGTTATTCTCATATCTTATTTTTATGTTGTTTTAAATACCGAATCTCGACTCTAAGCATACTTGAACTTTAACCCTTACACATTCAATCTTTTAACCTCATCAACTCGTCAATAATTGGATAATTGGAAAGCATATGCAAACTTTGTGAGTATACTCGTATTTCCCCCTTTTTACTTTTACCACTTTTGGGGTGTAACATGTTTACTTATCAACAACTTACACGTGAACATTTTGCTTAAACACATGAACATTCCTATTAACATGCTTGTATACGTGATGGCTTGATACTTTAAACTTGGGTGAATCTTATGTGTTGAACTTATCATTAACTTCGTACGAGCCAAACCGTGACATATGTAGCGCTATAGGATTAACGACCCGCCCGTAAACTTGAGGTTATGTCATGAGCCTGTTGCGTTTCCTTGGTTTGATATGTTAGACACATGCCATATTTATTGTTTATCTTGAATCACATGCTTGCTATGAGGAATTGTTTAAAAATTATCTTTTGTTATGTACGTACCAAACTTGTATACTCGCCCTTGCTTTTGCATTGAACTTTATTTTAAACATGTTACAGGTTGAGGATGATGATGCCATGAAATGAAGTAGCGTTGATACCTAGATACACATATAGACGTTTAGATTAAATACGTTGTATAAATGTCATAATTGTTGTCGTATTGCTCTTTTTGTATTTAACATATTGTATTTCAAATTTCATGTATTGTAACATTTATTTATGAAAGAAGTCAATTTATCTTTAATTCTATTGTCACAATTAGCGTTATGATGTCTCGAGCAATCTTCACACTTCGTCTCATCCCGATGTTTCCGCCATTGGTTGGGGTGTGACATAAACGAGGTTCCTGTGGTTCGAGAATTTCCTAACGTTTTTCCTGAGGATCTTCCCGGACTACCGCCAAGTCGTGATATCGACTTTTGTATCGACCTCATTCCTAGAGCCAACCCTGTTGCCAAAGCTCCTTACCGACTCGCACCGTCCGAAATGTGCGAACTCTCGAGTCAGCTTCAGGAATTACTTGATAAAGGCTTCATTCGCCCGAGCACCTATCCTTGGGGCGCGCCAGTCCTTTTCGTCAAAAAGAAGGATGGGTCGTTCAGGATGTGCATCGACTATCGGGAATTGAATGAGTTGACCATCAAGAATCGCTATCCCCTGCCTCGCATTGATGATTTGTTTGACCAGCTACAAGGTGCTACATGTTTCTCGAAGATCGATCTACGCTCAGGCTATCACCAGTTATGCATTCAAGAGGAGGATATACCCGAAAACGCTTTTCGCACTCGATACGACCACTATGAGTTCGTTGTTATGCCTTTTGGTTTAACCAACGCACCCGTGGTTTTCATGGATCTGATGAATCGCGTGTGTAAACCTTACCTCGACCGCTTCGTCATCGTGTTCATCGATGATGTCTTGATCTATTCCAAGTCGAAAGCCGAACACGCGCAACATCTACGTTTGGTCCTCGAGCTACTCCATGGAAATCGACTCTATGCCAAGTTCTCCAAGTGTGAATTCTGGCTGGAGGAGGTTCAATTTCTCAGTCACATTGTCAATGGTCAAGGTATTCACGTCGATCCCGCGAAGATTAAAGCAGTTAAGAGTTGGATTACACCTAAGAACCCGTCTGAAGTCCGTTCTTTTCTCGGATTAGCGGGCTATTATCGACGATTTATCGAAGGATTCTCCAAAATCGCTGTGCCGCTTACCGCTCTCACGCATAAAGACAAGCCTTTTGTTTGGGGAACTGAACAAGAGTCTGCTTTCCAAACCCTCAAGCACATGCTTTGCAATGCTCCCGTTCTCACATTGTCCAACGGAAACGACGACTTTATTGTCTATTGTGATGCCTCAAACCTTGGTCTTGATTGTGTCCTCATGCAACGGGACAAGGTCATTGCTTAATCTTCTCGTCAGCTCAAAATCCACGAGAAGAACTATACCACCCATGATCTCGAGCTAGGCGCAGTTGTTTTTGCGTTAAAGATTTGGCGACACTACCTGTATGGTACCAAGTGTACGATCTTCACCGATCATAGGAGCCTACAACACATCTTTGACCAGAAGGAACTTAATATGCGTCAACACCGATGGGTTGAACTTCTTAACGATTACGACTGTGAGATTCGTTATCATCCTGGCAAAGCAAATGTCGTTGCCGACGCTCTCAGCAGACAGAGTTATTTGCTCAGCATCCGTAATACCCAAGCCCAATATGATCTCGAAACCCTCATCCGCGAAGCTCAGCATGCCTGTTTTAATGAACGCACTCTGAAGAAGGAAGGAATCTACCACGATGGAGCCCAGCTTGTGAATAAGTCGAATGGGATATTCCACTTTCTGGACCAAATTTGGATCCCTAAGCGGACTAATTTGCGACAGATTTTGATGGACGAAGCCCACAAATCCCAGTATTCTATTCATCCCGGTGCCGACAAGATGTACCAGGACCTTCGCTACAAGTACTGGTGGCCGGGCAAGAAAAGGGATATCGCTCTCTACGTTTGAATGTGTCTGACTTGCTCGAAGGTCAAGGCTGAACACCAAAGACCCTCTGGCTTACTTGAACAACCCCCGATCCCTATGTGGAAGTAGGAAAGTATAGCTATGGATTTCATAACGAAACTTCCACGCACGCCATCAAGTCACGGCAGCATCTGGGTTGTCGTTGACCGTTTGACCAAATCTGCTCACTTTTTGCCAATACGAGAAGACTACAAGGTAGAAAGATTAGCCCAGATCTACACCGATGAGATCATTTGTCGACATGGGACGCCTTGCGACATCATCTCTGACCGTGATGCTCGGTTTACCTCGCATCTATGGGAAACATTTCAAGCGGCTCTCGGTACTACGCTTAATCTAAGTACCGCGTTTCATCCCGAGACCGACGGTCAGACTGAGAGAACGATTCGTACCCTTGAAGATATGCTCCGTTCGTGTGTCATAGATTTCGGTGGTAATTGGGATGCTTACCTGCCGTTAGCCGAATTCTCGTACAACAATAGTTATCATTCCAGCATTCAAATGGCACCATTCGAGGCTTTATACGGAAGAAAATGTTGATCGCCAATTCTATGGCACGAGACCGGTCACTCACAACTAACCGGTCCTGAGCTATTGCAAGAAACGACTGACAAAGTCCCCCAAATTCAAGACAATTTGTTGAAAGCTCGGAGTCGCCAGAAAAGTTACGCCGATAGACGACGCAAGCCCCTTGAATTTGACGTTGGCGACTACGTACTCCTAAAGGTATCACCTTGGAAGGGTGTGGTCAGATTCGGCAAGAAAGGGAAACTAGCGCCTTGATATGTTGGACCTTTTAAGATTCTGGAAAGGATCGGAAAAGTCGCCTACAGACTCGAACTACCAGAGGAACTTAGTAATGTTCACCCGACTTTCCATGTGTCGAACCTCCGAAAGTGCCTAGCTGAGCATGATTTAATTGTACCCCTCGATGATCTCCAAGTGAACGAAACACTACACTTTTATGGTAAGCCTATAAATACCCCCTGTCAACATCACAAACTTTTATGGTAAGCCTATAAATACCCCCTGTCAACATCACAATCTTACCATTTTCGGCATCTCTCTTCCGACCAACGTTCTTGCCTACTTTTTCTCTGATTTCTCGCGATTCTTGTAAGTATTCAATGTAAATCTTATACTTTCTTGATCTACACGCACTCCTACACCTTTCTATCTTTCGAATCTTAACTTTTAACCACGAAATCACTAGATTTGAGGTGTTCTAGGATGATGTCATCATGGTGTTCTTATGAACTTCATGTTTTGGCTTCAATCCACCAAGAACAACTTAGATCTGAACGATTTCCATACAAATAAATAAAGATCTTGTAAAGATCTGAACATATTCATGGTGAAAAAGGATTGGAACATGGTTTCTAACTTTCTTTCAACTCTTTTACACTCAATGCACTCAAAACCGATAGGATCGGACCTTGTTCTAACATTCTACTACTACTTGTCGACGTGTTGGTTCAAGATCTGGATTCTATCCACGAGATTACCGATTTCGGGTTAAACATGGAACACCGCCTCGAACAGTTAGCTGATCAGATTTGGGTGATTCCTGTCCGATCAGGTTACTAAGTCGTGACGAGGTTTCTGTGTAACGCCCTAACACGTTTTAACCAAAAATCGCAGCGGAAATACGAACTTAAATATTTTCTTTCATTGTATTCATTCTAACATACTTAGAAATACATTAAATCACTCTTTTACATTAAATACATTAATGCTTTCTATAAATTTATAAAATCTGGCCTACTTATATTAAATTACGTGACCACAAACACACCCACGTACAATCCATGTCTTGACTCGATCTTCAACCGCGTACACTTCTTGATGAAACATCCATAAACCTGTACAGCCTGCAGTCACCACATTCAATCACATCATTAGGAACCGGTGACATAATACAAAATCTTATCACATGCATAATAAGGCGTTAACATATCATGCTTTCTCTTATACTAGCCCCTTCATCCATCCATCCGATCACTCGCATCAGATTGCGGAGCCAACCTTCACCTCCATTGTTAACATGCCTATACTTCACATTAATTCTCAATAGAAAAATGGTTAGTATCATTAGCTTTTCTTCATATGAACATATCCTCGAATACACATAACTCATCTTATTCACTTTCGCATTTAATTAAATACTCACTCAAGCATGTATTCACTTTCTATTCATCCACGTACTTACAATTTACATCCTACATGTATAACTCCTTAATTCGTCTTAATGCATAATTCGTTATGTAAGTTCCCTTTCTTACCCAAACTTAATCGAATCTCTTTCTTAACCACTTCCGACCCATTTCTCACTAAAACTTAACTTAGTAATCACATCGATTCATATCTTCTTACATTACATTCAATAATTACCATATATCATAAATACATTACCAAACAAAAGGGTAAGTTCGGAGTTCACTTACCTCGTGCGTCCGAGTTCGAGCATAGCTTCCGTGTTTATCCTTGGCCCGTTGCCCTTCCATGCTTGTGTCCATGTTGACATGACTCCTATCCGTACATGTCATCACATTCATCATAACATGATTAGCATACATGAGCATACATACCTTTTAATGAAGGTTTCTTGCCATATCATCTTATCAACTAATTTCTCACTCGTAATCCATTCAAAACACATTCCTTATACAAATCTATTATTTAATACATCATCACATTCTACATACATTTATTCATTATTAGCATACAATCTCACTTATCATTTTCTCCTAAGCATTTCATCAAACACTTGGTGCGCATATCACTTTCTAAGCATAATGTACAAGTGCTTTAAGCATGTTCTTCCCTATTTCATCTTATGAACCATCACATTCAAGCAAAATCTCATAATCATAAATTCCACATCAAGTTTATCTATCTAAGTCTATCATATAACACCTTATACATCACAAGATCACACTATAACATCTACAAGTTCATCATGATCATCATCTTCACACTCATGCAATGGGTTTTCATTCTAAATCACCCAATTACTTGGAATTATTCATAACACAAGTTCTATTTGGTGTTTCTAACACCTCTACAAGCTTAATTGCATACAAATTCATGGATTGATCATAACCCACTTCAAACAAGATCATCAAATCTAAGTTTTAAGGCATACCTTACGATCCCCTTGTGAAGGTGATCGTTAATTCATGTTCGGTTGTGAATTTGGGCTTCGTTTGGCCTTTCAATTTGGAGAATTTGTGAAGTTTAGGGTTTTGGCTCCATGGGAGCCTTCCCTGCTCGTTGATGAACACACACACGATGTGTGTGTATGTGTGTGTTGTTTTCTTTTTAATAAAACAACTTTCAAGTTGTTCACTTTGGTCCCTCATGTTTCGTTTTAATTAAATAAGGCTACAACCCTTCGTTTAATACCAATGATACTAATATTCAACTAGGTTAATTATTCCTAGTTAATAATTATTTACGGGTTCACTTTTACCCCTAACGGTATTTTTTTTTTACCCGTTCCTCTATATTAACCGGGTTTAAATTACCGAACCCATTTTTGGGGTGTTACATTCTGTTGTCTAATACGTTATCAAATCATCTCGATAAAACGACAAACTATCAAAATGACCAAGGAAGAAGACGATCAGGTCGACCAGGTGGGAGTGTCGCCCGATCGGACTACTGTCCGATCGGATTGTCACCCGAACGGGTTGCCACCCGACCGACTTGCACCTTGGCCCCACACTTAACTTTCTTTACAAACTTCAAGAGTTTTGAACACCGAACGGATTGCCGTCCGATCGGGTTACCACCCGATCGACCGACCACCCGACCCTGTGATGTTTTGAACTCGGTACTTAAACAATTTTCAAACATGTTCATTGCACAAGGGTTGCCACCCGATCGGACTACCATCCGATCGAGTGACAAACTGCTGTGAACTTGTTCTCACTGAAGTGTCTAACCAATCGGTTCGTCGTCTGATCGAACGGTCGTTCGATCGATCGACCTGAAAGGTAGAGATACTTCTATGTTTTCAAAATGCTACAACGAAAACTTCAAAAGACAAGCCATCATACATAAACACATCCATCCCAAACGAGGTAACAGTCCACTCGAATGGTCACCCAATCGGATGACTGATCGAACGGATTGTCACCCGAATGATCGGCCATCCGATCGGATTGCCATCTGACCGGATTGCTGTTCGACCCACTGACACTTCACACCTTTTTACGCGCCAACTTTCGCTTATGTTATCGATAACTGTTCAGGCTAATATCCGCTCTAAGCGCTCCCTTCAATCCATTAATTCAAACACTGTGAGTATACTCGATCCCTTTTTGCTTTACGCACTTTTGGGTGTTACATACGTTACTTATTCTAAATCACATCGAATACACTACGCAATACTTTAACGCTAACCGTTACTGCATGTTATACGTGACTTAATGAATGCTTGTTTGTTATGTTTACACATGGAATGCTGTCTACCTGCCTTAGCAACGGTAGTACTATTAGTTTGGACTCAGCACCTGTTCACTCAGGGGTTGTTAAGGACAATTAGTTACATGGGTCACAGTGGTGAGTGTGTATCGCGAACTGCCTTGGGCAGTCAACCCGCAGCCATGGGTATCGATAGGTTCATGTCGATAACTAACATGCCTCATTTTACACTGTGTACGTGCTGGTTAAGCGTAAACGATTTCGAACTCTATTATATCTATTAAACTTGTATGCTCACCTTTACACTATGTGTATTGACTTTTACTTTAACGTATGTGACAGGTGCTTAGGATGTTTAGATGCTTTGCTTGCTGTGAAATCAAGGCTAGGAAAGGTCTAGAACAATAAACAATTGTCTGTATTTGAAATCTGAGTTGTCGAAACAGAACAATTTGACTAGATCTTGTCTGTAATAATTATGTTATCTTTTATGACGTGGTATGGGACATGTTGCTTTAAATAATTGGTAATTATAGTTGTTATGGAAACTTCTGGACAATCTGTTTCGCTCAGTGCCACGCCCCGATGTTTCCGCCATTGGTTGGGGTGTGACAAAACGCTCCTAAATATACCCCGTATGTAAAAACCAAGCCCGAATACCTTTATTTTTAAAAAAATTAAATATAAATAAGAAAAATAGGTCTCTCGCGGGGAGCGTAAGCCACCCCTTGACCTTACGCGGGCCGCGACAGCAAGGAGTCAGGGTCGCACCCGGTGCTACCACGTGTCGTGCAGCGTTTCGAAGCTAGGGCTGAGTCGGACAAGCTAGCGCCTACCCTAGGGAGCCTCGCGGGCCGCGTAGACCTTGGTCTAACCTTACGCGGGCCGTGAGAAACTCGAAATGTGGCCCTATAAATTGGGAGCTCGGGCTTCAGTCTCAAATCGCTCAAAATCTTTTTCTCTCAACAAAACTCTGAATAGTAGGCATAATTTTCAAGTATAATACCCCCTAATTAACAAAGTTCTGCTCCGTTGTAAGTATTAAACCCCGGTTACGTATTAGATACACTGCCCAATTGATCCAGGGATCGTGGTTCTGCCCGACGTAGTCGTTGGAATGTCGTCTCGGGGAAGGTATCATTAATATAAATAATGGGTTATTATACTAACACGTGTGCATTTGTGTAAATTATAGATAATCACCAGGTTACCCTAAAGGATAACCTAAGACAGCAATGTGAGTAATCTCCTTTTTGAACTATTTTTACAAAACCTTAAATGTTTTACAATGTGATTAAGCAGTGATTGAGTCTTTGTAGTTCTTCAATTACTGCCGGTATGTTGGGGTTTTGTATACAAAATGTGGAACACGTTACCATTGGACAAAGAGTTAGCCAATGTGTAATATGACCCACCAGTCAGGATTGACAGTACTGAATGAGTAATTGTGTAGATGTAAACATTGTAATCGCTCTCAATACTCTGTTAATTAATAAAACTCTTCTTGATTAAACTGGGATTCACTCACCAGTATTTCCCACTGACAATTGTTTTTAAAAAGCGTTTCAGGTAACAAAATATAAAAGCCAATTAGAAGAAAGCCAGCTGGAGAGCACTGACGGCTTAGAAAAATGTGGCTATAAAAGGTACCTAAAAGACGATGTTTTAAATTCAATAATATAGGGTTTATCCCTATAAACATGTTGTAATAAGAAACTTGGGTTTTACCCATGTGAGTATTAATATAAAAATGGTGGTTTTACTCTGATAAAACATTTCCTAACTACGGTCCTGATGAAACTTCCCCTGCCAAAATAATAAACAAATGATACCACCAAAAATGGTTTCGTGGCCGCCCGTTCCCAGGACAGATAGGGGGCGGGTGTGACAACCGTCAAATTTGCATGCATCCGTACAATTATTAAATGACGATTAGTGCTTAATGACTGTGCTGAATTATACTTAACTGCTTTCTGATTACTACATCATACTTACATGTGCATCACATATTGAATAATGTCACATCATTATTACATGTAAACCATATTGACTTACATGATGCACAAAGCACAGTTAGCACAGTTGCCGGATAAGACGGGAATATGCTGACGGGGTTCAGTACATAGACAGACAGTGTTTTGAGACCCAGTATGAGCCAGAAACCAAGTTCTACACTAGTATAGTGTGTAGGGAAGTAAGGACCACAAAACTGCCTTCCTAAGTGATAGTTTGAGTGCTGGAAAGTGCTTAAAACTTACCTAAAGTGCAGAATTCTGCAGAAAATTCAGCAATTCAGCATTTAAATACATTAATATTATGCAGTAACATGAGTAAATGGTCTTGAATACTTTCCTAAGTGTCGGAGATTAAAAGTGTCACAAAAGGGTACTTAAAGATCACTAAACGGAATAGTCTGACACTTTAACGAACCGGTATCTAACCGAACAACCGGACACTACCCGAAACACCAAAATTATACTAGAGACATTGTTTTAATGTTTCTGAGCTAGTTATGATCCACGAACACCCTAACACACTATATAACACATGATATGCATAACACCTAAACTATTACACTTGAAATCTCACTAATTAATCTAACTTACCATTTAAACTTACACTTAGACCCCCCCCCCCATTATGGTGGACGGTCACCAAGGGTGTGGGCCCACCCCATGATCTTACAAGATTTCCTTAAATCTTTCTTTGATTCATTTTGATTTAGTGGAAGATCTTGTTATGTACTTACAAGACATGTTATCCAATGGGCAATGCACAAACTTGGTTATAAGATATCTTGAACTCTCATTCTTACACACTTCATACACACCTTTTTCATCCCTTCTTCTTCCTACCTCACGGCCACAAACAAGCACCACCACCACCACCCTCATTTCCATCTCATTCTCATACATTCCAAGGTGTACACAAGGTGTAAGGAGCCATACAAGGAAGCTTGGTGCTCTTGAAAGTTGAAGGACCTCTCTCTAGTGCTTTTATCCACTTGTTTTCTCCTCTTGAATCATCCCTATCCTTGAGCTAGTGGTAAGAACTTCATACACTCCATTGTTCATCTTATATTAGTGGTTAAAAGAAGATTCATGTTGATTATTATGAAGAACACTAAAGAACATAATCATGAAACATGAACATAAGCTTGAAATTATAAGAAAACTTAAAGGAATCATGTTGTTTAGTGTTGTTGTGATATTTGATGAATGATTGTTTGTGTAAATGATGTAGATCATTATATGATCTTGCTGGATCATGATTAAAAACATAATCTAGCAAGATGAGAGGATGAAAATGTTAGAGATTTATAAATCATCCTCATGAAAGACATGAACTTGAAAGGATATATTGTTTTCTTGAAAAATAATAATCAAAGTGGGTTAATAATCGTATAGATCTAAAATTTATGAATGGTTTTCCAAAGGAACCAAGCTTAAAATGTGAGTTTTAGTAGATCTTGGTTCTTACATAAACAAACACTATTCTTAATGGATAAAAAAGTGTAGAAACACTTGTGTAACAAGAAGGTTACATAAAGAAACATTTTTAGAAAATGTGTTTTGAAGTTGTAAACATCCAACTTCTTCAAGGATGAAGTTTTTAAAGTAGTAAACACATTTTAAAGGGTAACCAAACTCACTAAACACACTACCAAGTTACTACAAGTTTTTATGAAAGTTCAAGTTCAAGTTGTTATGTAAATAGCATTGTTTTGACACTTGGTACGCGTTGGTTAAGTTGTGGATTGTTGGTGATGATTTTAAAAAGAAAATGATATGCTTTGATAGCATGGACACCTCCATTTTTAGGGGAAACTATGGCAAAATTTTCTAAAAATATAAACACTTAGAAAAATATTTTCTAACAAATATTTACACGTGTATTTTAACTATGGTTTTCGATATAAACTTTGTCATAATTTTTGTAACAAAAATATAAATATTGGAGGTTGGTTTTTGTAAATAAAAATAACTAAATATGTATTTGAAAGATATATATTTAGAAGACATGATGTGTGTGAATATTTGTATACTTTGTGTAGTAGTTATATTATTTTAGGGTTAAAATAATATAACGTGACAAAATACCAAAAAATTACAATCCAAAATATTACCAAGAATCTCATGGAATAAATATACAAGTTACACACATAATATTGTGAAACCGAACAAGAAATGTAACTTACCAAATATTCCGGAAAATATGTTTATAAGTATATTCTTGGTAAACAATACTTTGGACACCGAAAGAATGAAAATGGGATTTTCACAATTATCACAAAGTTATAACATATTTTTGACGAGGTGAAAATATATTATTTTGGGAAGTAAAAATATATTTTCTTGGTATTACTAGGAAATATAATATATATTTTCTTGGAATACATTATTTTGAAACTACAAATGTTTTTGCCAAGAGACAAATCAGGAATAATTCTTCTAAGGAATATTTCTTGGAATATATATATATATATATTTTAGAAGTATATATTGGATACTTATTAAAGATAATACACGTCAGAATACGACACCAGGGCAAGTTATACAAAATACAATAATACGAATATGCATGTATGAGATACCCCCATCCTTGGGAAGGAAATTCGAATATGAATACTTGAGAAGTATTGTTACAAAATATTGTTTAACGATTATTCCAAAATTAAAATATAATTTAAAGTTAAAATAATTATTATTTTTAACAAGTGATTATAACTTGGAATAATATCGAAGACACTTTAAAACATAACTCAAAGGCACTAATCAATACTAAGACAAGGCACGACCCGCTCGTCTAACGGACCGTAGTACGCATGTAGGTAGTCGTGCGTTCTAGAGGAAGCTTTGAGTTACATCGGATACAAGGAACGCAAAACTGTGAGTTCATGTCCCCCTTTTCTTTTAACTGTTTTCAGTTTTATAACTTCGGGGGTGAAATACATGTTACATACTACTTACAAACAGTTACCATGGTATGATTAGCTAAGGAAAGGTACTGCTAGATCACGTGAATGGGTAGGCCATTAGCTTAAGACCATTAATCCTCGTATAAGGACCGAGGGGCATGAGTGATAGATCTATTGGGTGTTACGAGCCCCACCCATGGGCCTACGAGTTGGCCGCATGTGGTGACTATCGTTCCGCCGGAGGGGCCGGTACGAAATACGCATACAGGTTTGAGTGCTTCCTATGCCATGTCACTTATATTAATGTATTAGCTACACATTAATTGATCTGTTTTTCCTTGTTGCAACATACCAGTTTACAAGTACGTACATACATACATATAAAGCTTTTCAAGGATGATTCGTGCACACATACTAAACACATGAACTCGCTCAACTTTTGTTGATGTTTTCAAACTACATGTATTTCAGGGAACTAGTAAGTGGATCTGGCGGGCGTTGGAAGTTTTTATGCCGCGTTTGAAATAAAGATGTCATCCATGGTCTTTGGGTTTGGGTTTGGTCGGTGTGTCTTATTCCCGGACGAGACACGTCTCCCAACCCTTGGTGCTATTTAATATCTTTCGATGAGTCCTTAGTGAACTTATAAACATTTTGGTATGATTGTAAAACTTGAATTTGAAGTCTACGTTTTTAAACAATGTTGTTATGTTATAAACTTATTTAATGGATGACAAATCTATGGTTTTATCATATAGTTGATGTTATGATTGAATGCAATGATATTAAGAAAGTCACCCCATAATCACGCTTCCGCAAAAGTCAGGGTGTGACAGCGGGGGTTGCGACAGAAGGTGGTATCAGAGCTAAGCCACTGATTTAGCCACAGAAGTGTTCTGCTGACATCAAAAGATTATTTAAATCGTTAGGAAATTAATTACAGAAATACGTGCATATCTGTATTTTGTTGTTATGTGTTATTTGACTATTTGTTAGTTTACAGTATGAGTGATCAAGGACCCTCAGATGTTTATCGTCAGTTGTCCGATTCACCTAGGAGTGAAGGTACCTCTTCCCAGCCTGCCCTATCTGGGTATTCTGCTGATCAGGAAGAAGGGATGTTTGTCTTTAAGGCTCAGTCTAAAGAGCCATTCCCTCAGAAAAAGAGAGGATGGTTTAGTAAGGGAGCATTCGAGCGTAGGAAAAGAATGCGAAAGTTGCAACAACAAAGAGTCTTAGCAGCCGCTAAGCGAGAGTCAGATGCCCATACACAGGATATGCTTAATAGGATCTTAGCCAATTTTCATATCCTAGCAACAACAGTTGCCGACCCAAACCTGGAACAACTAGTAGCCCCACAACCCTTACCTTTGTTCCCCACTCAGCCGATGGAGATAGAAAACAACCCCGAAAACCAAGTCCAAATGCATGATTTCATCCCTGAGGAGATACCTAGGATACCAGCCTCTAATCCCTTAGACCCGGATTATAATCCATGGTTTGATGATCATAGGGATTATGTGCCACGCTACCACCTAAACGACGAACCCATGTCGAACTTAGCAGCTTATCCAGGTCTGGACCCTCTAGATCCCTACTACGATAACGATGAACATATTAGGGAGATCTTAGAGAATCCGTACCCTCAGGAGGATCCCATGCCCCAGTACCCAGACCCAGTACCAGCACCTGCACCCCCAATGAGTGCAGAAAATGTGCATGAGCTCCGAACTTTCGGAGAAGAGATTTTAGAGAGTAGTGAGAGGATGAGGCAGGTAGGAGAATGACTCATCTGGAAATACGACGAGCGCAATATAGATTACTGGATGAATCCAGATCAGTGAAGGCGATGGTGGAATTGATAATAATAATAATGTAATATAATATAATAATGTATAATATGTGTGTTGTTGAAAAAAAAATCATAACTATAGATGCCTACTAGTAGTGTAATTTTATTTCAGTTGTGTTGTAATTTTAATTTCCCGTTCTGGTTTGTAGTAGATGCATACTATATATATATATAGTAAGTCGCAATGATCGACGCTTTTGACCAAAATGAGTATTATGTGACTAGTTATATTAAATATTATCTTGTGATATTAATACGTGATAATTGTTTAAAATTCAGATGGCCGACCAAGTGAATCAAGAGAATCTGGATAATAACCCGGAAAACCAGAATGACAATAATCTGAATAACAATAATCCGAACAATGATAATAATGGAAACCAAGTGGATAATAGTGCCATTCAACACATAGTGGCACAAGGAATTATAGATGCAATGCCATTTATCATTCAAACTGTTAAGGAGGCGGATAATAAAAGTAAACATAGTAGTAAGCGACCAACTGAACCTGAAAATAGCGTAAACAATGAACCCGTACTTCAAGCACTCATTCCCAAAAGAAGAAGAACCATGCCTTATGGTTGTTCTTATAAAGAATTCTGGTCTTGTAAACCAATGGAATTCTTGGGCAATGAAGGGGCCGTTGCAGTTTACGCTGGATAGAAAAGACTGAGGCAGTCTTAAGAATAAGCAAGTGCGCGGAAGAGGATAAGATAATGTTTGCTTCTAATCTGTTTAAGAATTCAGCCTTAGAATGGTGGAACACTATCCTCTAAACTAGGGGAAGTGATAGGGTTTACAATATGGAATGGGAAGAATTTAAGAACATGGTAGAAATGAAATTCTGCCCTCCCAATGAAAAAGAACAGATAGCAAATAAGTTCTTAAACCTTAGGATAACTGGTGTGGATAGTAAGGGATACACTAAGTTATTCTTTGAATATGCTAGAATAGTGCCAACTCTTGCATCACCTGAACCAGTATTAATCTCCCGTTACATCCGGGGATTAATCGGGGAGATAAGGCATGCAGTCAAGGCAACTAGACCACAAACCATAGAAGAAGCTGTAGAACTAGCCAATACCTTGACAGATGAATTAGTCCGTACACGAGAAGAGGATCAAAGAAAGAACCTAGCTCAAAGGCTTACCCAAGAATTTCGCTCTGGAAATTCTAATCGTGGGAAAAATGTAGGTTCTACCTCTGCACCCTATTGCAAGTATTGCAAAAAGAAGCATTCTGGAAGATACTCCATATATTGCAACTTTTGAAAAATATCTGGACATAAGGAAGAAGACTGCAGGAAAAAGCCTAACAACTGGATATGCTACAACTGCGGAGAACAAGGCCACATCAAGCCAAACTGTCCAAAATTAGCTCCAGCTACAAACAACAAGAACACCAAAAATGCTAGAGCATTTGTTCTGACTGCAGAAGAAGTAAAAATGATCTCAGACGTGATTGCCGGTACATTTTTGGTTAATGATGTTTTTGCTAAAGTATTATTTGACTCTGGTGCAAACCAAAGTTTTATTAATACTTCATTTTCGCAAATTACTCAATCAACCATTAACTAAACTCTCACAAGAATGTTTAGTGGAAACATCAAATGGGGAAACCATTAAGATTTCTGAAATCTTGCAGTGAGCAAGAATAGAATTTTTAAACCAACAGTTTAGTGCAAACCTTTACCCAATGAATTTGGCAGGATTTGATGTTGTGTTAGGAATGGATTGGTTAATAGCCAATAAAGCCAGTATTTTATGTGATCAAAAGTCAATCCAAGTAAATTCACCAAGGGGTGAAAAGATCACAATTAAAGGAAATAAAACCTCTAGATCCACTAAATTCATCTCTGTGATGAAAACAACAAGTTACATAAGAAAAGGGTCATTAGTGTATTTGATTTCCATAATCACTAACACTAAAAAAAAAGAATTAAAGGATATTCCAATAGTATCCCAGTTTTCAGATGTATTTCCAGAAGAACTACCAGGGCAACCTCCAGACAGAGAAGTGGAATTCAGAATCCACTTGATACCAGGAACTGCACCAATTACCAAAGCACCTTACCGTTTGGCACCCGCAGAAATGCAGGAACTGAAGAAACAATTAGATGAATTGTTGGAGAAAGGATTTATTCAGCCAAGTTCATCCCCATGGGGAGCACCGATTTTATTCGTTAAAAAGAAGGACGGATCAATGCATATGTGCATTGACTATCGTGAATTGAATAAAGTCATGATTAAGAATCGGTATCCATTACCAAGAATAGATGATCTGTTTGATCAATTGCAAGGAGCACGATTTTTCTCAAAAATCGATTTTAGGTCAGGATATCATCAATTAAAGGTACAGGATGAGGACATTCCTAAGACCGCTTTCAGAACAAGGTATGGCCATTATGAATTTATTGTCATGCCATTTGGTTTAACCAATGCCCCAGCTGCATTTATGGACATGATGAACCGAATATGTAAGCCATATTTGGATAAATTCATAATTGTCTTTATAGATGATATTCTCATTTACTCTAAAAGTAAAGAGGAACATGCAAAGCATTTGCACACACATTTAAGTTTATTAAGAAAGGAAAAGCTTTATGCTAAGTTTTCAAAGTGCGAGTTTTGGTTAGAACGGGTACAGTTTCTTGGACACTTAGTCAATTATGAAGGAATTCATGTGGATCCTACCAAGATCGAATTAATTACCAAATGGAAAACCCTGAATCACCAACCGAGGTTAGAAGTTTCTTAGGATTGGCCGGTTATTATAGAAGATTTATTCGAGGTTTTTCTAGAATAGTCATTCCCTTAACTAAGTTAACTTGTAAATCCGTTAAGTTTGAATGGGGACCAAAACAAGAAGAAGCATTTAGAATTCTTAAGCAAAGACTAACCCATGCACCCATACTAGCGTTACCAGAAGGAACTGAAGATTTGGTAATCTATTGTGACACTTCTAAGTTAGGCTATGGATGTGTGTTGATGCAACGTCAAAAGGTTATAGCATATGCATCTAGACAACTTAAGAATCAAGAAGAGAATTATTCAACCCATGATTTAGAACTAGGAGCCATAATTTTTGCCCTTAAGATTTGGAGACATTACCTATATGGTAGTAAGTTTACCATTTTCACAGACCATAAGAGTTTAATGTATGTCTTCGGGCAAAAGGAATTGAATATGAGACAAAGACGCTGGATGGAGATGCTTAGTGATTATGATTGTGATATCCAGTATCATGCAGGAAAAGCAAATGTAGTTGCTGATGCTTTAAACTAAAAGTATCGTGAATAGTCAAAAAGAATACGTTCTCTTAAGTTAAATCTGCAAGTAGATTTAAATGAATAGATTAGAAAGGCACAAGAATCAGTAATCAATGATGATACTGAAAAACTAATAGGAATGATTAAGGAATTAGAACTAGGAACAAATGAAATTTGGAGATTCCCTAAGAAAAGAATGTGGATACCTAAATTAGGAAACCTGCGTCATCGTATATTAGAAGAAGCCCATAAGTCTAAATATACGATGCATCCTGGAAGTGATAAAATGTATCAGGATTTAAGAAAGAATTTTTGGTGGATAGGAATGAAAAAGGATATAGCAGCTTATGTTTCTAAGTGTTTAACTTACTCACAAGTTAAAGCTGAACACCAGAAGCCATTAGGTTTATTACAGCAGTTAGAAATGCCAGTATAGAAATGGGAATTGATAACAATGGATTTTGTTATTAAATTACCCAAAACCAGAAAAGGTAATGATACAATCTGGGTGATTGTAGACAGGCTAACCAAGTCAGCCCATTTTCTACCAATGAAGGAAACTTTCAATATGGAACAGTTAGCTAAATTATATGTAAATGAAATAGTTTCTTTACATGGAATTCCTCTATCAATTGTTTCTGACAGAGATAGTCGTTTTACCTCTCATTTTTGGACAAGTTTCCAAAAAGCAATGGGAACCAAATTGATTCTAAGCACAACTTATCATCCTCAAACAAAAGCCAATTCAGACCATGGAAGACATGCTTAGAGCTTGTGTAATTGATTTCGGAGGTAATTGGGATGATCATTTACCATTGATAGAATTTTCTTATAATAATAGTTATCACACAAGTATCAATGCTGCACCATTCGAAGCACTTTATGGATGAAAGTGCCGAACTCCAGTCTGTTGGGCTGAAGTTAGAGAAAAGCAACTATCTGGACCTGAGATAGTACAGGAAACAACTGACAAAATCATTCAAGTCAAGGAACGACTGAAAGCAGCACGTGATCGAAAAAAAAGAGTTATGCTGATAACAGACGAAAGCTATTAGAATTTCAAGTAGGAGATAAAGTGTTATTAAAAGTCTCTCCTTGGAAAGGAGTGGTAAGATTCATCAAAAGGGGAAAGCTAAGTCCTAGGTATGTTGGACCTTTTGAGATTATTAGAAGAATAGGACCTGTAGCTTATCAGCTACAACTGCCAGAGGAAATGGCAGGAATACATGATGTATTTCATGTATCTAATCTCAAGAAATGCTTAGCTGACGAATCATTGATAGTACCTCTTAAGGATATAGAGGTAAATGAACAGTTAAAATTTGTAGAAAGACCTCTACAGATTGAAGATAGGAAAGTCAAGAACCTCAAGCACAAGAGATTAGTTCTACTCAAAGTGAAGTGGGACTCCAAAAGAGGACCAGAATACACATGGGAGCTTGAATCAGAAATGCAAAGAAAATATCCACACTTGTTCCAGTAGACCTCGAGGACGAGTTCTAAAATAAGGTGGGGAGGATATAACAACCTCCAAAATATTTCTGACACCCCTAAATCTAGTTAGAGTATCCTAATATGTTTTAAAAATACACTTATAAGTGTACATGTTTAAAAATAACTAAACATAAGTAGGCAACTAGATATGACAACAAATCTAACATAAAATTTAAAGTCATGTATTTCATTACCTCCACAGATAAAGCAGCTCTCCCGAAACCTTTAAAATAACCCTAAACGCTCTTAAATATACCCCGTATGTAAAAACCGAGCCCGAATACCTTTATTTTTATAAAAATTAAATAAAAACAAGAAAAATAGGTCTCTTATGGGGCGTGTAAGCCACCGCCTTGACCTTACGCGAGCCGCGACAGCAAGGAGTCAGGGCCGCACCCTGTGCTGCCACGTGTCGTGCAGTGTGTCGAAGCAAGGGCTGAGTCAGACAAGCTAGGGCATACCCTAGGGAGCCTCGCGGGCTGCGTAGACCTTGGTCTAACCTTACGCGGGCCGCGAGAAACTCGAAATGTGGCCCTATAAATTGGGAGCTCGGGCTTCAGTCTCAAATCGCTCAAAATCTTTTTTCTCTCAACGAAATTCTGAATAGTAGGCATAATTTTCAAGTATAATACCCCCTAATTAACGAAGTTCTGCTCCGTTGTAAGTATTATAACCCCGGTTACGTATTAGATACGCTGCCTGATTGATCCAGGGTTCCGTAACGGCTGTCGTGGTTCTGCCCGACGTAGTCGTTGGAATGTCGTCTCGGGGAAGGTATCATTAATATAAATAATGGGTTATTCTACTAACACGTGTGCATTTGTGTAAATTATAGATAATCACCAGGAAACCCTAAAGGATAACTTAAGACAGCAATGTGAGTAATCTCCTTTTTAAACTGTTGATCGGATTGTCGCGCTTCGGTCAAAGATAAAATTTATAAGCCCTATTTACCCTTAATAAATAGCTAGTGGTGGCCCCGAACCACGAAGATTATGTGGTTTGCGAGTGGATTCGATTGAATTATAAAAAGGTGTCACAATTATGAAGCTTGCTATGATATTTTTGTATTTTTGTTTTGTTGAAAGATGTGAATTTAAACTAATGGAATTGATTTAATTGATTAACAACTAACAATTAACGATTGCAAATAGACTTGATTACTAAACAATAATTAGAAAAAGGGTTCACACCCGGTTTCGGTAATTGCCAACCTAGGGTTTCTACAAGTTTTTAGATCCAACTCAATTGCATACGATTAGCGGATTTAGTGTACCGTGACATAGGTGCCAATAACTATCAACGTTTCGAAAAACGGACAAGAATGCACTTTGTAATCAACACAAGTAAAACCTAACCATGATAATTTATGAATACGAAACAAATGCAAACTATTGTCAATGGTTCAAAAATCAAACACAATTTGTCATAAAGTCGAAGCAAGAAACAATTCAAAACCCTAAGTTAACAACTACCTACACCGGGGTGAAACCAGGGTGATTAGCCGCTCATGGTTGAAGAAACTTGATCACTAGAAGATTGGAACTTGAATGAAGTCATCTCGAAGCTTGAACAATAGAGAGTTGATGGATGTTGAAGGTTTTGGTGAAGGATGATGGTGGAAATAATTATGGTGGAAGGATTAGGGTTTGTGGATGGATGATTGTGGAAAAATGATGATGATCTCGATGTTGATTCGGGTGATGTGTGTTGTGAGAGATCAATTGTAATGAATGGTAGGTGATTAGTGGCTCCCTGAATCTAGTTCAAACTCTAAACAAAGTGTAACTTACGACTTGAATGCCTTCCACCCAATGAAAATCGATTTTTAGCTAAAACCCCAAAAATTTGCGAAGCGGTAAATCCCTGCCCGTCGCTGACGGGCCTGACCCTGTCGCCGACGGGTTCCCAAAAACTGAAACATGGCCGACGGCCTATCTTGCTGGATACGGACGTTTTCGGCCGACGGGATGTTCTAGAGCCCGTCCGGGACGACCCTAGACCCGTCGGCGACGGCCTCTTGAACTCCAATTCTCCAAATTTCGCTTCTTGCACTCCCGGTTGATCCGTAACGCATCCCGGTGCTCCGGTTTTTGACCCGGTGACTCGTAAAGTTCCCGAAAAGCTCCTTAAACTTCATCAAACCTGCAAAACACATTTTTGATTAAAAGTAGGCTATCCGAAATTAAAACTTACATAAAAACATCAAGTTATATGATAACGAGCACCGGTTTTCAACCACGTATCACATCCCCACACTTGTCTTTTGCTTGCCCTCAAGCAAATCTGTTTTTTTTCACTTTCACGTGGGTCGAACAACGAATACACTTCCCATTCCCGAGACAAAGGTTAAGGTCTATTGTCATACAAAAGTTCAAACCTTTTACAATTTACAACATATTTAATGATAAAGTGAGCATTCACATATACAATGGTTATCCAAGATTAACCCGCCCGTAAAACTAGCAAGTTATGCACATCCCTCACAATGTTCTCTCCACTCGGCTTATAATTTGGCTAATGTGTATAATGTATTAGCACTTCAATCAATTAATCGCTCAAAACCGATTAGAACATGTACCCGCATAGGCTTGCAACTCAATCATTCTCCACCACCGATCACGAATACTAAGCACAAGTCATAGGGTCTTTGTAAGGGTTGTAACAGGGCTAGGCTAAGGGTAGGAAATGGGATATTTTAAAGTGACTAAGGTGGTGAAAATTCGATTTTTATTACAAAACAACGAATCTACGCACAACTAACTACCAATATCAAACTAGAAGGCAACAAGCTTTCGCCTTTTATTTCACAACTAAGAACACATATTTTTGTTCTTTTCTCAACAATATTTTTGAAATTTTCCCCCATCCCCACACTTGAGGTAAACATTGTCCTCAATGTGTAGTGTTTAAATGAACGGGTCAAAATCAAAAAGTTTTACTACTCCCCCATCCCCACACTTGAGGTAAACATTGTCCTCAATGTGTAAGAACTAGAGTTTTAAAACGCACAAGGGATGTGACACGGCTAACCTTCCCAAAATTTCACCCCGGAAAAATAAAATACAAAATACAATCCACTTATTACTAAACTAAGAATCAAGGTAAAAAGGAAACGCATGCACCTGATTTTTGTCGCTTGATGCCCGTATCTTCTTCTTCTCTTCATAAAAACGGTTGTCTCTCGAACATCATGTACCTACAAATTCTAACCCTTGTGTAGAAGCATGCTTCTCACTACCATTGAAATTTGTTAGGTGGTTAGTTCTACCATTTTTATAAAAGTGTTACCAAATCATGCGTTAAATTACCTTGATTTTTGTGGAAAATGAGTTACAACAATAACAAGCCTAACTCACTTTCATAGGAATCACGGCGGCATTTTGTTGGTGCATCTAGTGTCTGTTAACTATGTCTTATTCGAGTTTTATGTCTAGATAGGTTGATTGAGTGCACAACTGGGATTGAATTAGAGTTTGATTATGTTTTAGGAGGTAATTCCGTTTGAAGTTGGTTCTGGACAAGTTCAAACGGATCACCAAGGTAATTCCGTTTGAACATGGCCGTGTCACCCTCAAACGGATCACCTACATCTATATATAGGAGTTGTGCATGTTCATTTGAAACGGATCTGAATGTGTGAGAGCTGAGGTGCTGCCAAAATTTTGTCAGATTTGAATGTGTAAAAGCTCTACAAAGCAGTAATACAAAGAAGTTAAAAGGATACAAGCTGTGTGACTTTGTTTACTTTGATTCCGCCTTAGTAAATGAAGATGAACTGCCTTTACTGACTGTTTAGGGTCACGGAACCGATCCAACAAGTGGTATCAGAGCTCAGGACGAGGAGTTTATACCATTGCAGCTTGAAATTACCGGATTTTCTCACTTCTACCTTTCTTTTCTGATTTGAACTAGTTGTCACGGTTAAATTGGTCTAAAACTCTCACATATCAAACGAAATACTGTGTTAACTAATCCTTGAAAATTTGAGACTAAAATTCGACTTAAAACTGATCAAAAACACCTATTCCGTTTGAAAATTGTTCGTAATATGCTGACATCATAGGTTTCCGTTTGAAATTTGCACATAATTACGCTTGAAAGTGCTCATTAAATCTAATCCGTTTGAAGAATATGGGTAATTACGTTTGAGGCATGTATTTCGTTTGAAAGTTCCGTTTGAAAGTGGTTAGTTTGACAGTTCCGTTTGAAAGTGGTTAGTTTGAAAGTTCCGTTTGAAAGTGGTTCGTTTGAAAGTAGTTCCGTTTGAAAGTGGTTTGTTTGAAACTTGATTAGTGTTGTTTCAAACGGAATAACATATTTTGTTTGAAAAGAGCCATTCCGTTTGAAAGATAATATACCGTTTGAACAATTCCGCTTAAATAGATTCCGTTTGAATCTGTCATTTTTCAAATTCAAGTGTTTGCTGATTTTTCAGGTATGTACAAGATGGATGATCTATTCATGAATCCGTTTAGCGATATGTATGCTTTTGCTGGAAATTCTGGTGACGATACTTCGCCTAGCAACACCAATGAGAACATGCCAAATACAAAGAAAAAGTTATCGGATGCTTTGGAAGTTGAAAGCGCATTTGGAACATATAACAAACCTCCGAAGTTGATGGCTATCGAAGAGTACAGTCGATGGGCCAAGAAGTTTGACGATTGGTTGAGGGCCTTTGCTTATCCTAGCTGGAAGAGTCTAAAGAATGGATACAATGATGGAGGCAAAAATGGTGAAAGCTTAAAATCACCTGACGAAATAGAATCGTTTGTTGCTGAGCAAAAATGTATTGCATTGCTGTTTCAATCTGTTCGAGAAGATATAATATCTTTGATCGAATACACGAGTGCTAAAGATCTCTGGAATAAGTTGAGAATCAAATGTTTAGGAAGTGCAGAAATAGTGAAAAACAAAAAGAAACTACTTAGAAAAGAGTTTGATTTGTTTGGGTCTTTAAAGAATGAATCAGTTTGTAAAATGATTGAGAGGTTTGGGCATCTGAAGCTGGAACTGGCGAGGCATGAAATTTTCTATACTCAAGAAGAGCTAGTCGACAAATTTTTTGATTCATTGCCAGATGAGATGGATTGGCAATATTATGCCTTAATGTTGAAAAATACTATCAAGCCGCCAGAAGTGTTGACTGTAGATTTGTTGATTGAAAGACTAGAGAGTCACGAGTTGGAGTTAAGGAAAACACACAAAGTCAATCATTCATCATACCAGCAGAACTTGGATTTGTATTATCCAAAAAGTATGTTGCCAAAGAATACATCTCCCAAGACAGCGTTTTCTGCTGAGAATTCCAACACTTCAAGCAAAGAGAGTCAAAGCAGTGGATTTCACAGTGGTTCTTCGTCACATTCAAACCAATCTGATGCAAAGAATTTATTCCAATGCAACATCGCTGTAGACTTAAAGAACGCTCAGAATTTCAGCGAGGAGTCTGCTAAACAACAGATGGTTTTCCTAGCGTCGGTGCTGGAATCATATGAAAGTCTTGTGGCAGGGAAGATTGGTAACACCAACCTGACGAAAGAATATTACGATTAGATAGATCCCGAGGAGATGGAACTGATCGACATAAGGTGGTGTATGGCCAGTGCAGTTCGTCGAGCACAGCGTTTCATGGAGATAACTGGAAGAAAGTCTATTGGTGGACCATCTACCAAATTGGGCTTTGGCAAGTCTAAAGTGACATGCTTCAAGTGTAAACAGAAAGGTCACTTTAAGCGTGAATGCCGAAATGCTTATGCTGATGAGTCTGAGAACCCGTTCAGAGAAGACTACTACAAGAAAGCGATTTATCATCAAAATAGATCGGAGCCACCAAGAATGAAGCAGCTTGAGGATAACAAAGAGAAATCTAGAGCTCTTGCTGTGATTCACGACGATGAAGGTTTCGATTGGAGCGAGTTGTTACCTGAGGAGGATGCGGTTGGATATGCATTCATGGCAAAATCTGAACCTGTTCCTTGGAAAGACAACAGAACTGAAGAACAGAAGTATGGTCACAGAAAGCTAATAGCTCAGAACAAAATGATTAGAATAGCTGGTATCTATCTTGAAGCAAAAAGAGCAAATAGATGGGATCCAGACAGAGAATGTTATCTTGACCCCCAGGAAACATTGCTATTGACCATAACACTCTTGATATGGAAACCATAATTAAAGAAATGAAAGATGAAGATGATTACTGGCAAAGAAAATGGTGGGGAAGTGGAGAAGAGAAAGAAGAGAAAGAGAAAGAAAAAGAGAAGTCAAAGAAGATTGACAATGGAATCATTGACACGACTCAAGTGTTGAATGCTGAAAACATGGGAAAGATGGCTGACAAGGTGCTGGCTGCTAAGGCAATTAAGGTAGATTCTAAATCCGTCTCTGAGTCTAAAAGCCAGGTCAGTTCAAATGCGTCAACGGATGAGTCAGGTAAGAAAGTTAATGGTGATGTTGACTGCAAAAATTGCATCAAAGAATGCAAAGTTTGCAGTACAAACACTTATCTCAAAGGTAAGAAGATTGATGATCTGACTGCTAGAGTCAGAAGTGTTGAGGATCAAATTCTTGATCGTGATAAAAGGGTGAAAGCTTCAACTGACAGATTGAAAGAATTAACTAACAAAATTGAAAATGATAAAATTGATCAAGAAAAGGTTAGGAAAGAAAATGAGAGATTAGTTCTTGAAAATCTTCAGATTACTGAAAAATTTGAGAAGCTTAAAAGCACGGTTAAAGATAATGATGATAGAAACGGAAAAACATACAAAGAAAATTGTCACTTGCAAAGTGTTTTGAGAATTAAAGAAGAATTAATCAACAAACAATTGGATGAGATTGCTAAATTGAAGCTTCAGTTTGAAGAAGCTAAGATTGAGAATGAGCGAATCAATTTGAAATTGAACAGTTACAACTCTGCAAGCTTTGTTTTGCAACACATTGTTCCCAAACCCATTGGGAAAAACAAAGCAGGCGAAGATGTATACTGTGATGGAACTGGGGTTGGGTTTCATCAAGTTCCACCACCAGTTCTAGACAATTATACGAAAAAGCAATCTGGGTTGGTTAATCTTGAAGATGAAAATGAAGTGAAACTTCCTGATTCAATTGATGTGACATTTTCTTCTTCATCATCTGATGATAGTGTTCAGACAGAGATTGTTAAAAGCATAGTTGAAAATGTTCTAAAATCTGAAAGTGACACTACTGAGGAAGATGAATGTTTTCTGGACAATTACATTTTGAAACCAAAATCCAAAAACAACTTAGGTGATGAACCGGGTCTTGTGATGTACAAGATGGCTGGATCTGATAAGTTGTATTCGGATTCTGAGTTTTCTTTGGAGAATGTAAATGTTTCAAAATTGACAAATGTGTTCAAAATGGTTGAAATTGATTTGTCTGAAGTAAAGACTTTGAAACAAACAAAAAGGCAAATGAATTTTGAGAAAGATAAAGCTTACTACAAGAAACCTGTAGTTCCATCGCGTTTTTATAACAACAATCGAAACAATTGGTCGGGAGGATATCAGGGTGGTAAGAACTATCAAAGAAAGAATTTTCAAAACAAAAGGTTTGCTGAAAAGAAGGTGTTTGTGAACGGTTCAAGTTCACTTTCTGATGAGGAAAATGATTTTTTTTCAAAATCAAATGAAGATTTTTTTGAGAAGAGGGCCTCACAACATCAGTCTGAAGGCACAAGTCGGGTAGTTGATACTCGTACATGTTTTAGATGCAACATAGTTGGTCACATTGCAAGAAATTGTACCAACTTCAAGCCTAAGACTGAAGTTGTTGAGAGTCATAAGAAGAAGGTTGATGCTAAAGGCAAAGTTCCAATGGTTGTTGAGAAAATTTTGAAAAATGAGAAAATCAAAATTGAACCTGTTAAGAAATTGGTAACTAAAAATGACAAATTCTATAAACGGGTTGCTTCATCTCAACAAACATGGAAGCCAAAAGTTGTTGAAAAACCAAAGGTTTCAGAGTCAGAAAAACAATCATCTTCTACCACACCGTTAAAGATGAATGTTCCTTTGGATTATTATGAAAAGTTGGAGAAACAATCTTCTACTCCACCAGAGAAGAAGAATGTTCAAAAAAAAAAAACCAACCAACCGGTCAACTTAAGATAGATGAGTTTTTCTTATACAAAAAGGTTGAGGTTGGATCTGAGGAAAGTTTAAAAATGAATGATAAAAATTTTCCACCACTTTACACTGCTAAAACTCACATTAAAGTCAAGTTACCTGAGTCAAAAGAGGCTTGGGTAGCATCAAAATCTCACTAAAAAGTTCGGACTTGCCGGAGCTTCCTAGTTGGTAATTGTGAAGCATGAATCGGCATCTTTATTGAAATGTGTTTTTAAATCAATTTGTGATATGTGCAGGAACTTCCGAGAGCTGTTTCACGATGGATTATGGATAGTGGAGCGTCTCGACATGTGACAGGGAAGACTACATTGTTGTACGATGTTAGAAATTTCAATGGTGGTTATGTGGGATTCGCAGGAAACCAAGGTGGTAGAATTGTTGGTGAAGGAATGTTATCCAATGGAATCGTTACGTTTGAAAGAGTTAACTACATTGCTGAGCTGGAGAATAATCTGCTGAGCATCTCGCAGATTTGTGACAGGATGTATACCACTCACTTCACAGACAAAGAATGTTTGATCTTGAAACCAGGATTTGTTATTCCTGAAGAATGGATTATCATGAGGGCACCAAGAGTCAATGATCTGTACGTGTTGGACATGAGCTTAGCTACTACAACCACGGGTCCGGCTCATTGTTTTGTGTCTAGAGCAACAGAGAAAGAATCGAAGTTGTGGCACCGGAAGATGGGGCATATACATCTTAGAAAAATGAATCACTTGGTGCACAATGATTTAGTTCTTGGAGTTAATATCAAAGGTTTTCATCTGGAAGGGGAGTGCATTAGTTGCATCAAAGGCAAGCAGAAGAAAAAGTCACACCCTAAAAAGCAAGTCAATTCAGTTTCCAGACCGTTAGAGAGACTACATATGGATCTGTTTGGTCCAGTAAATGTCAAAAGTATTACAAGAGATCTCTATTGTTGATCGGAGTGTCGCGCTCCGGTCAAAGATAATATTTATAAGCCCAAATTATCCTTAACAGATAGTTAGTGGTAGTAAGGGGTCGAACCACGAAGAGTATGTGGTTTGCGTATGGATTAGATTGAATTATAAAAAGGTGTCACTATTATGAAGCTTGCTATTTTGTTTTTATGTATTTTTGATTGATTGAAAAGATGTGAATTAAAACTACTAAAATGAAAAGATTGATTAACAACTAACGATCAACAAATTGCAACAAATGAAATTGATTGTTTGAACAATATAGAGAAAACAAGGTTCACACCCGGTTCGGTAATTGCAATCCTAAGGTTTCTACACGTTTTAGATTCAATTCAATTGCAAAGATGATTAACGAATTTAGTGTCACGAGGCTTAGGTGCCAAAAGCTATCAACGTTATAGACAACGGATCACAATGCACTTCGTTACCAAGAACATGTAAACTCTAACCTAGACAAGGCATAATTGCACATAAACATTTCATAAAGTCAAATTTAATCTTCACTCGACAATTTATGAATTCAATACAAATGCAAGACAATTTTCATAAGCTTCAAAATCAAATAGCAAATTGTCACAAAATCAAACCAAGAACATCGTTTAAACCCTAGACTTACAAAAACCTACACCGGGGTGAAACCTCCAAGGAATTAGCCGCTCATGGTGAAAATGGCACGATCAACGGATGATGGAAGCTTGAATTGAATCATCTTGGAACTTGTAGAATGGTGAATGATAAGGATTAGGGTTTAGGATGAGTGATGATGGTGAGTGGTTGAGTGGATTGATGGAATGATGAACTAGGGTTTCGATTCAAGAAGATGATGGTGCTTTGTTCTTGATTCGGGTTGATGGTATGATGGTTGGTGGAATGGTAGATGATAGATGATGAGTTTTAGGCTCCAAGATCACTTTCAAACTTCAAAGTGTTGTGTAACTCCCGTTTCTTGGTCAAAATTGATGTTATAACTCGTCCCCAACTCAAAAATCAAGTTTTTCGCGATATGAGAATGCAGGTGGCGTCGCCGACGGCCATTTAGGGCGTCCCCGACGGCCCCTGGAAGTCTCAGTTTCGCCCGACGGCTTAATTAGCTGTTTACGGAGGTTTCTGGCCGACGGAACAATCCAGAGGGCGTCGCCGACGGCCCTTTTGGGCGTCCCCGACGCTGCCTGGTTTTGTCGGTTTCGTCCAAAACTGTTTTCTTCATAACTTCTTCGTTATAGCTCTGTTTTACTCACCGTTTTCGACCACGTTCTCGTAATTCAGCCCTCTATCAAGCCATCTTCCAATATATTCATTTTAAATCCATCAACATTCCCCAAAATACATCCAATCTTAATGATTAACCCGGTTTTCTTCATTTCACATCCCCGGTTGATCCGTTTCGCGACCCGGTGCTCCGTTTAGCTCCCGGTTAGCTCCTTAAACTATTTTAGACCTGTAAAACACAAATCACATTAAAAGTAGGCTATTCAAGATTAAAAGCTACGTAAAAAGATCAACTTAAGCATAAACGATCACCGATTTTCAACCACGTATCACATCCCCACACTTGTCGTTTGCTTGCCCTCAAGCAAATCTGTTTTTCACTTTCACGTGGGTCGTACAAAGAATACACTCCCCATTCCCGAGACGAAGGTTAAGGTCAATTGTCATACTAAAGTTCAAACTCTTTACAATTTGCAACATATTTAACGGTAAAGTATATTCACATATATAAAATGGTTATCCAAGATGAACCCGCCCGTGAAATCAACAATTCATGCACATCCCTCACAATGTTTTCTCCACTCGGTTTATAAATTGGCTAATTTTTATAATGTATTAGCACTTCAAAGAATGATCGCTCATAACCGATTAGAACACGTACCCGCATAGGCTTGCAACTCAATCATTCTCCACCACCGAACACGAATACCAAACACAAGTCAAAAGGTCTTTGTAAGGCTTGTAACGGGGCTAGGCTAAGGGTAGGAATTAGGATATTTTTAAAGTGGCTAAGATGATGAAAAATTCGATTTTTTATTACAAAAGACTAACTAAACAACACTAAATATAAACATAACTATGAGGCAACGACTTTCGCCTTTTATTCAACAAACTGCTAGCACATCTTTTTGTGTTTTTCTCAATGCTTTTTCATTCTTTTTCGCAACATTTTCTGTTTTTTTTTTCAATGAATCACAACAACTATACAAACTTAAGCTCTTAAAATCGAATTTTTCATCACACGGGTTTAAAAGAAAAGGCTCATGGTTATGGGCTAAGTGGGTTGTCAAACGAAAGGTTTCGGCTCAAAGTTGGCTACTAGGGGATAATTTGTGGGTAAGGATATAAAAATGGTGTAAAAGGAAAAGGTTTACCTAATGTCTTAATCATTCTCGTGCTTGTATTCGGTCTATGGTCTCAAACGTATCAAAAGTTGCAAGTTCTACAATACGCGACTAATGGTCCACTCAAACAAAGAAACATGTAAATGTAAATCTGTGATATAAAAGTGGCTCAAACCTCATGTATAAGGGTATGATATGTGATATGCATAAATTGCTAGTTCCTTAGGCGAATTATTCCCAAATAACCACCCGCTAAATACCCGTTATGCTTATTAATTTGAACTTGACCATGACAAAAGACCAAATGGGTTGTGCCATCCCTCGTTGACTTAGTTACTTGTGCTTTTAAGATCGCTTTTGAAACAAGAATATTTTGAAAAATTTTTGAAATTTTCACCCATCCCTACACTTGAGGTAAACATTGTCCTCAATGTGTAGTATTTAAATGAACGGGTCAAAATCGAAAACTTTTACTACTCCCCCATCCCCACACTTGAGGTAAACATTGTCCTCAATGTGTAAGAACTAGAGTTTTAAAACGCACAAGGGACGTGACACGGCTGACCTTCCCAAAATTTCACCCCAGAAAAAAATAAAATACACAATACAATCCACTTATTATTAAACTAATAATCAAAGTAAAAAGGAAACGCATGCACCTGATTTTTATTGCTTGATGCTCACATCTTCCTCTTCTCTTCATAAAAACGGTTGTCTCTCGAACATCATGTACCTACAAATTCTAACCCTTGTGTAGAAGCATGCTTCTCACAACCATCAAAATTTGTTAGTTACCTAGTTCTACCATTTTTTTAAAAGTATTACCAAGCCATGCGTTATTTCACTTTGATTTATGTGGAAAATAATTTACAACAACAACAAACCTAACTCACTTTCGTAGGAATCACGGTTGCATTTAGCTTATGCAACAAGCCCTTTTAACCCCCCCCCCCCCAATAGCTTGGGAGGATGAGAGGTCTCATGAGGGTTATATAGGGAACACACCCACAACGTTCATTTATCTACTAAACAAAATAACAAATTATACAACAACAACAATACTAACTAAACTACGAATAACAACTAAAACGAAATGCGAAATAAAATATACAACAACAATTGACTTACCACCTCATGGTGGTCGAATGGCATGCTTGCCGTCCACGAGCTCCTCAAAATCACCCACCGGTGATTCGTACCATTTGTTGCCAAACGGTCCAAACTTCCTCACCTCCTCTTCCTTCTTCTTTTCTAGAGGTGACTTTTTCGTCTTTTTCTTCTTGACCGTTTTCTTCTTTGTTTCTCCAAACCTACCAACCATAGCACACATCTTTTTGTTTGGATTCATGTCCTTTTTAGGACACTTATCATCACCGAGTGGGTTAGTAAATTTTGGAAAAACATTTAAATTTAACTCTTGGTCCCCAAATTTCATGCTTACCGTTCCCGTTGCACAATTTATTATGGCATTAGCAGTTGCCAGGAACGGTCTACCCAGTATGACTATCGATTGGGTGTCTTCAACACACCCAACATAGTCTACTACCAAAAAATCAACTGGGTAGTAGCAATCATCCACCTTAACAATCACATCTTCCACCATCCCCCTTGGATGCGTGGGAGTCTGATCGGCCAATACCACGGGAGTGTCAAACTTTTTCAATGGACCAAAATCGTATTGGTCATACAAACTCCCGGGCAAGATGCTCACACAAGCTCCAAGATCTAAGAGTGCCCTCTCAATTTTAAATGTTCCAATTTGAATTGGAATAAGAGGATCTCCCGGATCTTGAGCTTTTTGGGGGAGCGCACTTGATAAAACGGCACTAACATGTGATACCAAATCAACCGGTTCGGGTAATTTATTGTGCCGCTTTTCAATGCTCAACTCTTTCAAGCATTCCAGATGAGCCGGAACCTTTTTAATGTCATCAAGTAACGGCAAATTAATTTTAGCTTGCTTAAAATTTTCCCACCCCTCGTCCTTTGGTGGGCACCGTTCTTTACTTTTCGATACATTAAGCGGGTTAAGTTGATTTAAACAATTTTCACAAAAAGCATTTTTAGTTATGTTTTCAATTTTTCTTTGTGAACTCGTTTCTTGTTCATTTTCACTTCCCGTCTCATCACTTATATTTTCCACTACACCATCAATGAATTGTGGTGGTGGAATGCTTTCAACACTACAACTTTCATCATTTGGAAGAATACTTACCGCACTAACGCTTGCATTCCTCACATTGCTTGTGCCAGAACCTTGATGCTTCGGATTCATTGTAGTGTCACTTGGAAGCTTTCCCATGCTTCCCCTCATTTGAGCCATTTCCTCCGCGAGTTGGCCCACCTGCTTTGCCAATGCCTCATGTGCTTTATCCCGAATCTCGTTTGTCTTCTTTATCTCCTTGATATCATGGTGAGATTCTTTTATATTGTTTTGAGATTCTTTTTGCATATTCAACAAAGCATCCATTTTGGCACTCAAATCATCGCCACCAGCTTGATTCACCTCCACGGTGGCTTGACAATTCTCGGTCCGGTGACCGATGTCTCCGCATTCCTCACATACGGCGTATTGCACCGCATTCACTTCTCTTTTCTTCATGCGAGCCAACTCCCGCTCTAACGTTTCAATTCGATCCTTAGAATTCACATCACGATCGGGCCAAGACCTTGAGGTGGGGTGCTTTTTGACTCGGTCAGCCGACTCTTTCGCCTTTGATCTCTTGCTCATTCTTTCTAGGAACTCCCAATCGTCATCCTCGTGATTGCTTAATAGAGTTCCATTGCTGGTCGATTCAAGGCGGTTCCATGTCTCATCATCCAAACCCCTCACGAAGCATTTGACCAACTCCCACCTTTCAATTTGATGATGTGGGCACTTCCGGATCAATTCCTTGAATCGAGTGAATGCTTCATGTAACGGTTCACTCGAAAGTTGGCGAAAAGACCGAATTTCATCTCTAGCATCGTCGGTCTTCGCCATTGAGTAGTATTCGTCAAGAAAAACTTGTTGCATTTCAGCCCATGTGCGAATACTATTCGCCGGAAGTGTAAGAAACCATTGCTTCGCTTTATCTTTTAGCGAAAACTGAAATAAGCGAAGCTTGACCTCCTCCAATGCAAAATTATGCCCCCCGATAGTGCTACATATAGACGTAAACTCCGCCAAATGAGTGTACGGTTCATCATTGGACCTCCCGTTGAAGTGGGGAAGTATGTTAATGTAGTGGGGCTTGCAATCGAACATCCTTCTTTCGCACACTATTGGTGAATCATTCTCGGTGACCACCGGGCGGAAATGGTCATTCACTCCCCGTGGGGGTTGTTGACGACGTTGTGGACCGTTAACCTCTTGATCGACCGGTCTTCGATTGTCTCTTCGGTCACCTCTTCTATCCCCACCCTGATTTCGACCTTGGTTACCTCTTTGATTTCCTCCTCCCACAAAACGAGGAATCCGGTTAGGGTTTGCATTGTTATTGTTGTTGTAAAACCCATCATTCCAGTTCCGTTGGTTGTTGTTTCGTGGTTGACGGTTGTTTCCATAACCATCATTTCTCACGTTCCCGTACCCATAATCATCATCCCCCACAAAGTTGGCATTTTGATAACCAAATTCTTCATCTTCGAACCTTCTAGCATTACCGACATTACCACGATGCACATACCCCCAATCTTCATCATCATTAGCCCGGTCATCGTAATTACCCCCATCGTCCGAATACTCCGTGTGAACACTCACATGTTCCGGTGATTGATAATCGGGAACACTAAACGGTGCGTCATCGGGGATAGCGTCTCTCAAATCGTCGATGTTGAAAAACGGGTCTTCGTTCGCAGGATTGCCACGATCTCGGTTACCTCTACGGTCGGAATTGACATTCCGGTCGTCAAGGTTATTGGGTAAGGAATTATGTCGGTGAAGGTTTTGTTGTTGGGGTGTTCGTTGGGTGTTATTGGGATTTTGGTATTGGAAAGGTGGTGTGGGTGGTCCGGTGTTGTTATTATTACCCGGTCGCTCTTGAGGCATAGGTTGAACATTTGGAGCGGGGTTGAAGGTGCCTCGGTATTGAAATGGGTTTTGGTTTTGGAATGGATTTTGATTAAGGTTTTGGTTGGAATTTTGGTTTTGGTTTGCCATTGAATCGGTTTCAATGGTTGGTGTGAGTTGTGGTGTTTGATGGATTTGATTAGAAGCAAGTGTTGCTTCCAATCGGCTTGCTAAATTCCTTCTTGCGACTCTTTCGATTTCCGGTTCGTAGACTAACGGTGAAGTCCTCCCGGAATTCCTTGTATGCATGCACTACCTGTAATCTACACAAGTAACACACCTCGCGTAACAAGGAAAAAGACAAGTACAAGAAAAGAAATCTGCAAATTAAACAGTTAATCACGCAAATTCAAGCAATATCCAAACACAAAGCTCACGCACTCCCCGGCAACGGCGCCAAAATTTGATCGGAGTGTCGCGCTCCGGTCAAAGATAATATTTATAATCCCAAATTACCCTTAACAGATAGTTAGTGGTAGTAAGGGGTCGAACCACGAAGAGTATGTGGTTTCGTATGGATTAGATTGAATTATAAAAAGGTGTCACTATTATGAAGCTTGCTATTTTGTTTTTATGTATTTTTGATTGATTGAAAAGATGTGAATTAAAACTACTAAAATGAAAAGATTGATTAACAACTAACGATCAACAAATTGCAACAAATGAAATTGATTGTTTGAACAATATAGAGAAAACAAGGTTCACACCCGGTTCGGTAATTGCAATCCTAAGGTTTCTACACGTTTTAGATTCAATTCAATTGCAAAGATGATTAACGAATTTAGTGTCACGAGGCTTAGGTGCCAAAAGCTATCAACGTTATAGACAACGGACCACAATGCACTTCGTTACCAAGAACATGTAAACTCTAACCTAGACAAGGCATAATTGCATATAAACATTTCATAAAGTCAAATTTAATCTTCACTCGACAATTTATGAATTCAATACAAATGCAAGACAATTTTCATAAGCTTCAAAATCAAATAGCAAATTGTCACAAAATCAAACCAAGAACATCGTTTAAACCCTAGACTTACAAAAACCTACACCGGGGTGAAACCTCCAAGGAATTAGCCGCTCATGGTGAAAATGGCACGATCAACGGATGATGGAAGCTTGAATTGAATCATCTTGGAACTTGTAGAATGGTGAATGATAAGGATTAGGGTTTAGGATGAGTGATGATGGTGAGTGGTTGAGTGGATTGATGGAATGATGAACTAGGGTTTCGATTCAAGAAGATGATGGTGCTTTGTTCTTGATTCGGGTTGATGGTATGATGGTTGGTGGAATGGTAGATGATAGATGATGAGTTTTAGGCTCCAAGATCACTTTCAAACTTCAAAGTGTTGTGTAACTCCCGTTTCTTGGTCAAAATTGATGTTATAACTCGTCCCCAACTCAAAAATCAAGTTTTTCGCGATATGAGAATGCAGGTGGCGTCGTCGACGGCCATTTAGGGCGTCCCCGACGGCCCCTGGAAGTCTCAGTTTCGCCCGACGGCTTAATTAGCTGTTTACGGAGGTTTCTGGCCGACGGAACAATCCAGAGGGCGTCGCCGAACGTAAAAACAGGACGCTAATCGAAACAGCCAGAACAATGCTTGCTGATTCAAAGCTACCGATAAATTTTTGGGCAGAAGCAATTTTCGCCGCATGCTATACACTCAACCGGGTTCTCACTGTCAAGAAATTCAACAAGACATGCTTTGAGTTTATCAATAACTGCAAACCGAACCTGAAGTTTTTAGAACCGTTTGGGTCTCCTTGTACAGTTCTAGAGCCTTTTGGTAAATTTGGTCCAAAGAGTATTGAAGGAATATTTGTGGGTTACTCAAGTCCACAAAGACAGGTCTTTGTTCCAAGTCTGAAGCAGATCATCGAAGCACAACATGTTGAGTGTCAGGGGTATACTATGCCGCCTCAGAATCCTGGTGACTCATGGCGTTTTAATTATGATAAATTGTGGGATTCGTGTGACATGGAAGAAGAAAAGGATGAAGAAGCAGATTTCTTTGATGAGTTGGATATTTTGAGAGAGTATGAAGAATCGCAAGAAAGGTTCCCAGCTGAGTATTCAAGAAGACCGCAACGAGCATCAAATGACGATGAAGCAGGTCCAAGCAATGCTGGTGAACATGATGATATCCAACAAAATGAAGTTGCTCAAGATAATCAGACGGCACAGAATGATAATCAAGAATCTGAGAACATGCCAGTATTTGATCGTGGTGATTCAGATTCTGAGGGGGAGCAAATTCAGATTTCAAGTCAAACAAACCCAGTCAGTGAACAAGATGCAAATCAGAATGTTACTAATCTGGAAGGCGATGTAGATGTTCCAGGCGAAGTGATGCCACGAACTCTTTCATACCATCCAGAGGAATTGATCATTGGAGAATTGCAAACAGGCGTCCGCACTCAAAGACAGCTTGATCAAGGGCTTACATGTTTCTATACAAAAGTTGCTCCTTTACAAACTGAATTCTCATTGAGTTGTTTTATCTCGTAGGTTGAACCAAGGACTTATAAAGAGGCGCTTACTGAAGATTCTTGGGTCAATGCAATGCAGGAGGAACTGGGCCAATTCGAAAAGTTGGGAGTGTGGAAGTTAGTGGATTTGCCTGATGGTCAGAGGAAGATCAACACCAAGTGGGTGTTCAAGTGTAAGAGAGACGATAGAGGAGTTGTAGTTCGCAACAAAGCTCAACTCGTAGTCCAGGGTTTCAGTCAGCAGGAGGGTATAGATTTCACTGAAGTATATGCTCCAGTTGCTCGACTAGAAGCAATCAGAATCTTCCTAGCATTTGCGTCTTGGAAAAATTTCAAAGTATATCAGTTAGATGTGAAATCGGCGTTTCTCTATGGGAAGGTAAAAGAGGAGGTATATGTCGGACAGCCACTGGGCTTCACCGATCCAATCCACAAAGACAAGGTCTACTTGCTGGATAAAGCGCTGTATGGTTTACACCAGGCCCCGAGAGCTTGGTACGAGACATTGTCTCAACACCTACTAGCCAACAGCTTCATCCGAGCAAAAGTGGATGCCACTCTCTTCACTAAATAGGTCGACGGACATGTTCTGATTGTTCAGATATACGTGGATGACATCATATTTGGGTCAACAAATGAAAATTTATGCAAAGATTTTGAAAGAGTTATGAAGCAGAAATTCGAAATGTCATCGATGGGTGAGATGAAATTCTTTTTGGGACTGCAGGTTGATCAACTACCCAAAGGAATTTTCATACATCAAACGAAGTACGTTCATGATATCTTGGAGAAATTCGGGATGTCAGGTTCTACTCAAGCTTCAACCCCGTTAGCGACAAATCATGGGATAAACCCTGATCTCACCGGAGAAAAGGTAGATGAAACGATGTATCATTCTATGATCGGTTCATTGATGTATTTGACAGCTTCAAGACCCGATATTATGTACCCAACCTGCCTCGCAGCAAGATTTCAATCTAACCTGAGAGCTTCGCATATGGTGATTGTGAAAAGGATATTACGCTACCTGAAAGGAACTCCATCATTGGGGTTGTGGTATCCAAGAGAAGGCGATTTCACGCTCGAAGGGTATTCCGATTCCGATTTCGGATGCTGCAAAGTTAACGCTAAATCAAGAACAGCGGGGTGCCAGTTTTTCGGATCACGTTTGGTCACCTGGCAATGCAAAAAGCAAACCTCTGTGGCTTTATCCACATGTGAAACGGAGTATG
The DNA here is from genome assembly GCA_030545235.1 of Helianthus tuberosus. Classification (NCBI taxonomy): domain Eukaryota; kingdom Viridiplantae; phylum Streptophyta; class Magnoliopsida; order Asterales; family Asteraceae; genus Helianthus; species Helianthus tuberosus. The sequence goes on from CM060399.1 coordinate 115,561,158, forward strand.
TATCTGCTAGAAGCTGCTGCTCTCAGATCTTGTGGATCCAGCAACAGATGCGCGACTACGGTTTGCAATTTCTAAATACCCCTATCTTTGTTGATAATGAGGCAGCAATTAACATTACTAAAAATCCAGTTCATCACGCTAAAACAAAATATATTGAAATTCGTCATCACTTCATTCGCGATTGTTTCGAGAAGAAGTTGATACGAATTGAGAAAATCCACACTGATGAACAAAAAGCTGATTTACATACCAAAGCATTTGATAAAACACGTTTTCAATATTTGCTAAAACTGAATGGTATGAAGCTTTTATCGGTGTTGGAGGAGATTATTGGCGTTGATGAAGGAGACATTGTAGATGATGTTGAGAAACAATCTGCAATGGTTTGTCGATTTTTTACATGTTTTGGTATTTAGGGGGAGGTATAGGGTAATATTTTCAGAAAATACAAAAACAATAAAAAATGACAAAAATACAAAAACATGAGATATTTTTTTCAAAATCCAAAAACAATAAAAAATGGAAAAGAGCTTGTGTAAAAAGGGAAAATGATAGTACATCGGCTTGACAGTTACAGTATGCTAAAGAAATGTAATGTTTAAAAAGTTAAACAGTCTCGCTGATGATATGCCGATAGGTTTTTACACATTTAGTAGGTTTGTTCGGGATATAAACCTAAATATTTACTTACTTATTTCGTGGGGAACACTACTTGGATATATAGGTAACCCCTGAAATCTTGTTTGAAAGATTCCTTTTTCTGATATACTAGGTCTTTATACTCAGTGATATCTGGGGTATTATTCCGGGACTTCTGCTGAATGGAAGTTCTGACCTAGTCCTCGAATAATACTTTCTGCAATGCTTGAAACATAGCATCACCCTCAGCATATATGATAAGGCAATAAAATTGCTTAGCAATGCTGTTGTAAAAAAGATCCTCTAAAGGGGACACACCCATATCGATTCGTGATCTCTCTGCTGAACGGTAGTTCTGACCTGAGCTCTCACAGTTTCGATCATAATTCATTCCCTTACATATATCATTTGTGGTATACTCACCTGTAAGACTGAATATTGGGATCTGGATACGGGATATATTCAAGAGGTGGGACACACGTATAAGTTTAAGTCTCTAAAACACTAAATCCGTATCCTGGACAGATTGAAATGTGTGTGAAAATTTAAGTGGATCATTATATCGACAATCTAAGCGAATTGTTTAATTCTGTGTATGTAATTGAAGCTTAACGGTACTTGTGACTTGTCGAATAGCTGATATGATTCCCTAACACGCTCAACCAAAAATATGTTTGTAAATAGTTTATTGTTACTGCATTTTAGTTCTGTATTTCATTTCTAGTTTAGAAACTTTATTAAAAATTCAAAAAGATTATACACTTCTGCTTTATTTTTGACAAACCAAAGTGGAGAGTTGATCTTCGGATTCAAGAGTTGAAAGCAGACGCAGGAGATTTCTGGGCTGAATGATGAGTTTGGAGCTAAACATGATAAGTTTGTGAAAGTTGAAAAGTTAAAGCAAGTTCATTAATTTGAAACTTGAAAATTTTTAGAAAATCAAATTGAACTGAATGTAAGTGTGATTTATCTCAGATCAACCAAGGTCATTAAGTTGGACTTGGTAGATTAATTGAGTAATCAGGGTCATTAACTTGGACCTGAATAGTTAAGAGGATTTCTAACACTGAAGGTTAAAAGGTAAGTTTGGATTGATACTGTTCTTGTCATATATCTTATATTTAGGTAGAGTATATGCAGGTAATAGGAATCCCCATGGCAATGAAATGTTAAAAGTTTGAATCAGAATTCAAGTCCCAGCATTCTGAGAGGAGGAGTCTGTGAAAGGGGGAGTTAGAGTTCTGGATCAACAATCAAAGGGGAGATTGAAGATGGAGCTAGGTTGAGTTCCTGAACATATGAAGAGAGAGTTTTTGCAATGAGAAGACAAAATTTGGAGAGAGACAAAGACTAAAGAATCGACGCCGAAGACTTCGTCAACATCCAAGGGGGAGTCTGTTGGTGTATCTAGTGTCTGTTAACTACGTCTTATTCGAGTCTTATGTCTAGATAGGTTGATTGAGTGCACAACAGGGATTGAATTAGAGTTTAATTATGTTTTAGGAGGTAATTCCGTTTGAAGTTGGTTCTGGACAAGTTCAAACGGATCACCAAGGTAATTCCGTTTGAACATGGCCGTGTCACCCTCAAACGGATCACCTACATCTATATATAGGAGTTGTGCATGTTCATTTGAAACGGATCTGAATGTGTGAGAGCTGAGGTGCTGCCAAAATTTTGTCAGATTTGAATGTGTAAAAGCTCTACAAAGCAGTAATAGAAAGAAGTTAAAAGGATACAAGCTGTGTGACTTTGTTTACTTTGATTCCGCCTTAGTAATTGAAGATGAACTGCCTTTACTGACTGTTTAGGGTCACGGAACCGATCCAACACATTTAGCATATGCACGCAAGCCCTTTAAACCTCCCGATAGCTCGGGAGGACGAGTAGGTCTCGTGAGGGTTATATAGGGAACACACCCACAATGTTCATTTAACTAATAAAACGAAATACAAAATTATACAACAACAGCAATACTAACTAAACTACGGATAACAACTAAAATGAAATGCGAATAAAATATACAACAACACTTGACTTACTACCTCATGGTGGTCGAATGGCATGCTTGCCGCCTACAAACTCCTCGAAATCACCCACCGGTGATTCATACCATTTGTTGCCAAACGGTCCAAACTTCCTCACTTCTTCTTCCTTCTTCTTTTCTTGAGGCGACTTTTTCGCCTTCTTCTTCTGGACCGGTTTCTTCTTTGGTTCTCCAAACCTACCAACCATAGCACATACCTTTTTGTTTGGATTCATGTCCTTCTTGGGACACGTATCCTCACCGAGTGGGTTAGTAAATTTTGGAAAAACATTTAAATTTAATTCCCGGTCCCCAAACTTTAAGCTCACCGTTCCCGTTGCACAATTTATTATGGCATTAGCAGTTGCGAGGAACGGTCTACCCATTATGACTATCGGCTGGGTGTCCTCAACACACCCAACATAGTCTACTACCAAAAAGTCCACTGGGTAATAACAATCTTCCACCTTCACAATCACATCTTCCACCATCCCCCTTGGATGCGTGGGAGTCTGATCGGCCAATACCACGGGAGTATCAAACTTTTTCAATGGACCAAAATCGTATTGGTCATACAAACTCCCGGGCAAGATGCTCACACAAGCTCCAAGATCGAGGAGCGCCCTCTCGATTTTAAATGCTCCAATTTAAATTGGAATAAGAGGATCTCCCGGATCTTGAGCTTTTTGGGGGAGCGCACTCGATACACGGCGCTAACATGAGATATCAAATCAACCGGATCGGGTAATTTGTTGTGCCGTTTTTCGATGCTTAACTCCTTTAAGCATTCCACATGGGCCGGAACCTTTTTAATGTCATCGAGTAACGGTAAATTAATTTTTGCTTGTTTAAAATTTTCCCACCTCTCATCCTTCGGTGGGTACCGTTCCTCAACTTTTGATGCATTAATCGGTTTAATTTGATTTAAACAATTTTCACAAAAAGAATTTTTATTCATTTTTTCAATTTTAATTTGTGAAATCGTTTCTTGTTCATTTTTACTTTCCGACTCATCTCTAGTATTTCCCACTACACCATCAACGCATTGTGGTGGTGGAATGCTTTCAACAATACTACAAACCTCATCATTTGAAAGAAGACTTACTGCGCTAATGTGTACATTCCTTACATTGCCCGTGCTTGAGCTTTGATGCTTAGGGTTCACCGTGGTGTCACTTGGGAGCTTTCCCATGCTCCCCTTCATTTGTGTCATTTCCTCCGCAAGTTGGCCCACTTGTTTTGCTAATGCTTCATGCGATTTGTCCCGAATTTCGTTCTCCTTCTTGGACTCTTGCATCATTGAAAGCATTGCATCCATTTTGGCACTCAAATCACCACCACCTCCTTGATTATTCGTCGACCCGTGGCCATCTTGATTGTAACTTCTTTGGCGAGTTTGGTGCGAATACCCACCTTGATTCCCCGATTGAAAATTCGGGTTCATTTGGTTGGAGGCATTACCATACCTAAAGTTAGGATGGTTCCTCAACTCGGGGTGGTAAGTGTTGGAGTTCATATCATATTGCCTTCGGTCCCCATACACTTGATTTACCTCTACGGTGGCTTGACAATTCTCAGTCCGGTGACCAATGTCTCCGCATTCTTCACATACGGCATATTGCACCGCATTCACTTCCCTTTTCTTCATGCGAGCCAACTCTCGCTCTAACGTTTCAATTCGATCCTTAGAATTCGCATCACGATCGGGCCAAGACCTTGAGGTGGGGTGCTTTTTTGCTCGATCGGCCGACTCTTTCGCTTTTGACCTTTTACTCATCCTTTCAAGGAACTTCCAATCGTCATCCTCGTGATTGCTTAATAAAGTTCCATTGCTCGTTGACTCAAGGCGATTCCATGTCTCGTCATCCAATCCTCTCACAGAGCATTTAACCAACTCCCACTTTTCTATTTGGTGATGTGGGCATTTCTGAATCAATTCTTTGTATCGGGTGAAAGCTTCATGCAACGGTTCACTCGATAGTTTCCGAAACAACCTTATTTCATCCCGTGCATCATCAGTATTCGCCATTGAATAATATTCATCAAGAAAGACTTGTTGCATCTCACCCCATGTCCGGATACTATTCGCCGGAAGTGTAAGGAACCATTGCTTCGCCTTGTCTTTTAATGAAAACTGGAATAATTGAAGCTTGACCTCCTCCAATGCAAAGTTGTGCCCCCCGATAGTGTTATAAATGGAGGAAAACTCCGCCAAATGCGTGTACGGTTCATCATTAGACCTCCCATTGAAGTGGGGAAGTATATTGATGTAATGAGGCTTACAGTCGAACATTCTCCTTTCACACACTATTGGAGAGTCATTATCGGTAACCACCGGTCGGAAACGGTCATTCACTCCCCTTGGAGGTTGTTGACGACGATGCGGACCGTTAACTTCTTGATCGACCGGTCTTCGATTGTCCCTTCTATCACCTCCTCTATCACCTCTTCGGTTTCCACCTTGGTTACCCCTTTGATTTCATCCTCCCACGAAACGAGGAATCCGGTTAGGGTTAGCATTGTTGTTATTGATGTTGTAAACCCCTTCATTCCGGTTCCTTTGGTTATTTTTTCGTGGTTGGTGGTTATTTTCGTAACCGTCATTTCTCCTATCCCCGTACCCGTAGTCATCGTTCCCCACGAAGTTGGCGTTTTGGTAGCCAAACTCATCGTCTTCAAACCCTCTTGCATTGTAGATGTTGCCTTGATTCACATACCCCCAATCTTCGTCATCATTAGCCCGATCATCATAATATCCCCCATAGTCTGAATTTTCTGTATGAACACTCACATGTTCTGGCGATTGATAACCAGGAACACTATACGGTTCGTCATCGGGGATGGTGTTCCTCAAATCGTCTATGTTAAAGAACGGGTCTTCATTCGCGAGATTGCCACGATCTCGATTCCCTCGACGGTCGGAATTGACATTCTGGTCATCAAGGTTGATGGGTAAGGAGTTTTGTCGATGAAGGTTTTGTTGTTGGGGTGTTCTTTGGGTGTTGTTGGGATTTTGGTTTGGAAAGATGGTGTGGGCGGTCCGGTGTTGTTATTACCACCCGGTCGCTCTTGAGGTATAGGTTGTATATTTTGGGCGGGATTGAAGTTGCTTCGGTATTGGAATTGGTTCGGGTTTTGGTTTTGGTTTTGGTTGAGGTTTGGGTGATTGGAGTTTTGGCTTGCCATTGAATAGGTTTCAATGGATGGTGTGGATTGTGGTGTTTGGGTGGCTTGGTTAGAAACAAGGGTTGCTTCTAACCGGCTTGCTAGGTTCTTTCTTGCAACTCTTTCAATTTCCGGTTCGTAGACTAACGGTGAAGTCCTCCCAGAGTTCCGCGTATGCATGCACTACCTGTAACCTGCACAAGTAAACACCCCGCGTAACAAGGAAAAAAACAAAGTACAAGGAAAGAACTATGCAAATTAAACAGTTAATCACACAAATTCAAACAATATCCAAACACAAAGCGCACGCACTCCCCGGCAACGGCGCCAAAATTTGATCGGATTGTCGCGCTCCGGCCAAAGATAAATTTATAATCCCTATTTACCCTTAACAAATAGCTAGTGGTGGCAAGGGGTCGAACCACGAAGAGTATGTGGTTTGCGAGTGGATTCGATTGAATTATAAAAAGGTGTCACAATTATGAAGCTTGCTATGATATTTTTGTATTTTTGTTTTGTTGAAAGATGTGAATTTAAACTAATGGAATTGATTTAATTGATTAACAACTAACAATTAACGATTGCAAATAGACTTGATTACTAAACAATAATTAGAAAAAGGGTTCACACCCGGTTTCGGTAATTGCCAACCTAGGGTTTCTACAAGTTTTTAGATCCAACTCAATTGCATACGATTAGCGGATTTAGTGTACCGTGACTTAGGTGCCAATAACTATCAACGTTTCGAAAAACAGACAAGAATGCACTTTGTAATCAACGCAAGTAAAACCTAACCACGACAATGCATAACTACATATAACCATTTCGTAAAGTCATAACTTTTAACATCGTTCGACAATTTATGAATACGAAACAAATGCAAACTATTGTCAATGGTTTCAAAAATCAAACACAATTTGTCACAAAGTCGAAGCAAGAAACAATTCAAAACCCTAAGTTAACAACTACCTACACCGGGGTGAAACCAGGGTGATTAGCCGCTCATGGTTGAAGAAACTTGATCACCGGAAGATTGGAACTTGAATGAAGTCATCTCGAAGCTTGAACAATAGAGAGTTGATGGATGTTGAAGGTTTTGGTGAAGGATGATGGTGGAAATAATGATGGTGGAAGGATTAGGGTTTGTGGATGGATGATTGTGGAAAAATGATGATGATCTCGATGATGATTCGGGTGATGTGTGTTGTGAGAGATCAATTGGTAATGAATCGTAGGTGATTAGTGGCTCCCAGAATCAAGTTCAAACTCTAAACAAAGTGTAACTTACGACTTGAATGCCTTCCACCCAATGAAAATCGATTTTTAGCTAAAACCCCAAAAATTTGCGTAGCGGTAAATCCCTGCCCGTCGCCGACGGGTTCCCAAAAACTGAAACATGGCCGACGGCCTATCTTGCTGGATACGGATGTTTTCGGCCGACGGGATGTTATAGAGTCTGTCCGGGACGGCCCTAGACCCGTCGGCGACAGCCTCTTAAACTCCAATTCTCCAAATTTCGCTTCTTGCACTCCCGGTTGATCCGTAACGCATCCCGGTGCTCCGGTTTTTGACCCGGTGACTCGTAAAGCTCCCGAAAAGCTCCTTAAACTTCATCAAACCTGCAAAACACATTTTTGATTAAAAGTAGGCTATCCGAAATTAAAACTTACGTAAAAACATCAAGTTATATGATAACGAGCACCGGTTTTCGACCACGTATCAACTGTTTTTACAAAACCTTAAATGTTTACAATGTGATTAAGCAGTGATTGAGTCTTTGTAGTTCTTCAATTACTGTCGGTATGTTGGGGTTTTGTATACAAAATGTGGAACACGTTACCATTGGACAAAGAGTTAGCCAATGTGTAATATGACCCACCAGTCAGGATTGACAGTACTGAATGAGTAATTGTATAGATGTAAACATTGTAATCGCTCTCAATACTGTGTGACTGTGTTGATTAATAAAACTCTTCTTGATTAAACCGGGATTCACTCACCAGTATTTTCCACTGACAAATGTTTTTAAAACGCGTTTCAGGTAACAAAATGTAAAAGCCAATTAGAAGAAAGCCAGCTGGAGAGCACTGACGGCTTGGAAAAATGTGGCTATAAAAGTTACCTAAAAGACGATGTTTTAAATTCAATAATATAGGGTTTATCCCTATAAACATGTTGTAATAAGAAACTTGGGTTTTACCCATGTGAGTATTAATATAAAATATGGTGGTTTTACTCTGATAAAACATTTCCTAACTACGGTCCTGATGAAACTTCCGCTGCCAAAATAATAAACAAATGATACCACCAAAAATGGTTTCGCGGCCGCCCGTTCCCGGGACAGATAGGGGGCGGGGGTTGCGACACAAAATGGCAGTTTACTCAAAATAATAAAACCTGACACATCATCATTGTAACCTAGTAACCTGATAATTACATAGTATTAAAACGCTAAATGAAACTTCAGTGACTTTAGAGAGACAAAAAAAGTTTCAGTGACTTAACTGGAACAATTGTCAAACTTCATTACATTTCTACAAAGTTACCCCTATATAATTATAATTGCTCTACTACTGTAAAATTATGAATTTTACAATTAAACATCATTCTTAAATAGTAGAGAAAAAATAAAAAAAAAAACAAAAACAAAAATTCCTCCCACACTTCTTACGTTAAGATTATTTTATATATTAAGACACATTTGTATTTGATTTTTATATAAAAGTGTAAACCAAAAGAGGTGTAAAACAAAGTTGAGTAAAAAGAGGTGTAAGAGAGTGGTAACAATGTAATTGTGTATGTAGAATTTTTATAAAAGTTAAAAAAGTTATTAAAAATAAATATAAACTTAAAATAGACAAAGAAATAAATATAAATTCTACGTTGTTGTCGAGTAGGGATGGCGATGTGCCGAGTATTGGTAATCCTATATCTATACCCGGTTGTAAAATTTAAATTATAAATTACATAGATATAAGTTTTATGATAAATAATTAAATAATAACATTATAATTTCTATCTTGTTTTATTCATATACTTCACTCCACGCAAAATTTGATTAATATTATCAAATATATATTTCAACATATTTTTTCACATAATAAACCCACTAACATATATCACTAATAGATAAGTGTTAAATGAAAAATAAAAATATAAAATAAAAAAAAATCAGGTATACGATCGAGTATATTGTTCGGGTAAACATGTATGTGGTTTCGGGTAATTTGGTTAGGTATCATCTCTCCAAGAAGGAAAAAAAAGAAAGAGAAAAAAGATAAAAGATCCGCAACGAGGACCGAAAAGTCAAGTGGTATATCCATCAAGTTCGAAGAATACAAATTTATGAAATAAGAGTTGGTGGACATTAAAAAGAAACGAGAGGAAAAATTTATGGCGTTGGCGGATGAACATCGAGAGGCGGTGAGATCACTTATGTTTGATGAGGATTTGAAGACGTTTAACAGGCCACACGACAATGTTCCACCGGAGATGTTGCAAATCACACTAGCCTGAAAACGCGAGATCGCAAAAAAATATAACTGGTCATGTAATTTCTAAATTTTTATGGTTTTAATTTATTTTACTAGTTTTAATTTTATGTTTTGTCTTTTTTCAATTTAGTTTAACGTAAAAAAAAATATAATGTCTTTATTTAATTGACATGACAATAAATGAGTGAGTGAAAAATTTACCTCTTCTTAAAGGTGACCACGCTAACGGTACACAATACACTTGCACAGTATTTCATTGTTCAAATAGTTGACCAATGATTCATTTTTTAGATAGTCTTAGGGCTGTTTGACAACTTCTGAATGGTTAAGTGCTGAATCAGTAAGAGTTCTGAACCATTAAGTGCTAAACCAGTAAGAGGTCTGAACCATTAAGAGCTAGTATAATGCTTAACCGTTCAGAGACAAATGTCTGACCAATTCAGATTAGAGGTCTTAAGCATTCAGACTCAGTATAAAACTTAACCATTCAGAGGCAAATGTCTGAACAATTAAGACATCTGCTCGCGAAACAAACAGTCTGAACCATTAAATGCTAAACCAGTAAGAGTTCTAAACTATTAAGAGCCTCATTAAGAGCTAAACAAACAACCCCTTACTTGACTTTTAGATGTGTATATATTTGGTTGACGGATTTTTTTTTTTTTTTTGAAGGAATTCGTAAGTATTAGATTTGTGATTCGAATTTGTCAAATGCTTTGGAATAGTAACGAATGGAATTTATCAAAAGTAATTGTATTTTGTATGCATTTAAAGGACAAATTGTATTAAGAAGGAATTGAAACGTTTTATTATTGCTGGAGTCGTCACCGTTGATACTGAATCCACGATAATACTCAAATGGTCAGTGGCGGACCCATGAATTTTTCTATGGGGGTGCGGAACATTTTTAAAAATTTTAGGCCCTAGGTATATAAGTAAAAAAATCGGTTCGTATCGGGTCGGGTCATGTAAAACAAACGAACATCAAACTAAATTTATATAATCATCAAAAACATGTCAAACCTTGTTACAGACATAATTAAAATGTCGACGCCCTACGGGTTTTCATTTTTTGAAATCTATCCAAAACATCATCTAAAGCTAATTTCTTAAGCAATTCTTTCTCTATATAACATAAGTTCATCGCTCCATAACATAATGTTTCAATTTTAATTTTCAACTATTCAAGCCCTAGAAATCATAACGTAAGTTGTAATCACCCTAAAAATATATAAACAACATAATCACCCTAAAAATCATCTAAACAACCATATACAACGTCAAAACACACAAAATTTCAAACCTATTTAACAACTTTATTACCCTTTTTTTCTCCTATAATATCAACCAAAATCATCAAAATAACAAAGAAACTTACCCGTGTTCGGATTCCGGTTAGATTTGGTGTCGAACGACGGTGGTATGGTGGCTGATTACGGTGGTCGTCGGCTCCTGGACTGTTGTCGCTAGGTGATGTTGTTCGTTGGCGGTGCAGGGACGCAAGAGAGAGAGAGGGGGGGATAGAATTTCTTAAGGTTTTGGGGTTTAATTATTTTATTATAGTTTGAAATATTGTTGGGTTTGGTTAATGGGCTAAGACTTAGTGGGCTAGCGAGTTAGTAATTATAAGTGGGTAAAGGTATGGGTATTTGGGTTTAGTTGGTTAGGTATTAAAAGTTATATAATTTACGTATTATATTTTTTTTAAAAATAAGAGTTTACTAAAAAAATTTAAAATATAAATTGATAACACTTTTTACCTAAGGGGTGCGGACGAAAAATTTCAAAGGGTGCGGTCGAAAATTCCAAGGGGTGCGGACGAAAAATTCCAAGGGGTGCGGACGAGATTTTCGACGGAATTTAACCCTAATTTTTTTTCCCCCGGGGGTGCGCCCACCTTGGGGTGGGCTTGGGTCCGCCCCTGCAAATGGTTCAGTAACATATGATTTTATTCAACAACCTTGAACACGAAGGTTTCAGCTAAATCGGTTGTCTCACGCCCCAAAGGTCTCGATTACAATCTTCTTATAAAAACAAAGTCTACCTAACAATAACTCTAAACTAAACAAAATAAAAGAGATAAACATGACCCTGGGTTCACAGCCCAGTGGTCATGCAATGATATGGGTAGAGGCCTGGTCACAGGTTCGAAACCAGTGGAGCACACCCGAATTTTCTATTACAATGCATTTACTTTAGAAAATCTTCGACTCTTGTGTAAGGTACAACTACACGCTCTCGTTCAATCGGGTGAGCAGCAGGCTGGAAATTTTCTTGGGGAGCGCCTAGCCAAACTCTGATGCACCAAGCGTGGGCCCGGTTAAGACAACATAGCCTTGGATGTCGGAGTGGGGTGGAGAGGCCTACCAATGTAACATGTGGGTGCGATATCTATCGCCTGTTGTAGAAAGTCGTCGTTCAAAAAAAATAGAGATAAACATGGGAATAATTCAAATAATAAATAAAAGATGTATAATGATCTTCTCCAAATAAATGGTCATCTTTCAACCAACTTGAATAGGTTATCATTTAATGCGTGTTTGGATTCAATTAGGGTCGGATGTTCTTGCATCAACTTCCCACCCCACGGGAGCCGCAACCGTTGTTTCCGCCACCTATACACTATGAAACCCCTTCGACACCACTGCCACTTACCATTGCCGCCACATGCCCCACCATTCTTGAGGTGGTGGTGACGCCAACGAAAATGGTGGTGACAACAACGATGGAGGTGATGATGACGGGGTGGTTTGTTGCGGCAACAAGGGTGGTGGTTATGACCAAGAGTTGATAGTGGCGGCGTGGTGGCTGAGGTGTGGGTAAGGTGATGAAGGTGATACTTTTGGACATGTATGCTAGTATGCTACATTTTTTTTGAACGGCAGAACTTCTTTATCAAAATAAAGAAAACGGGCCAACAAGAAATTGAGGCCCGCCAATTACACGATTACATCTCGAATATTGAAATCGTTCCATCTATCCCATTCTAAGTTACAAAATTTAGATCTATTGCTAATCCACAAGAATGAGTTTTCTTTGATGTCATCCACCGTTCGGTTGAAATGAATTTTACATTATATGATCTAGATGAAAACAAGTAAACAACCCATAAGAGGACACATGCATGTTAGGGTCCTAAAAAGTTATAGAAAGACTCGGAAGAATAAAGAAAAGGGGAAACTAGTTGCACACTTGGTGTGTAGATAGTCAGCCTAAAAAGTGTTTTTTTGTCCTATATGCACATCCTGCAGTGTCGGGCTGTGGCTAAAGCGTAGCTTTTTGGTCCGGTCAACTAGACAAAGACTGACGAGTGTCTGATGGGTCTGTTGACCGGACCAAAACACCAAGCTTTGGCCGCGTTTTGGTCCTGTCAACCATACACCCGGTCAGTCTTTTGTCTGGTTGACATGACCAAAATGCGGCCAAAGCTCGGCGTTTTGATCCGGTCAACAGACCCGTCAGTCTTTTGTCTGGTTGACCGGATCAAAACGCCGCGCTTTGGCTACAACTCGACACTGCAGGGTGTGCATATAGGACAAAAAAGCCCTTTTTGTATGCATATAGACATTTGGGTGTGCCAATAGGTACACCCTAAAGAAAAAGAAAGTAAGAAGGAGATCAAATTTGTCTAGACAATAAACAACAAAGATGGATCCATCAAAAGATTATGACAAGACGTGTGGTGGAAGAGTACCACCACTTAGCTAACAAGTATGGTCACGGTGTTGGGAGAAATATGTTAAATTTATGAGACAAACAAACCACCAACTAGAATGTGTGAAAAAAAAAATGTTTGCTAACATTCATACGATGATGGATAATAATGTCAGACTGCTTTTGTGCTCTTTCATTTAGTTGGATGCAATAAACTTTTTTGTGTGAGCAATCTATACCATAGGATGCACCTTAATGGTCCAATGACTATCGCGATGGGTAATGAGCCGGGTATGGGACAAGATTTTACAACTGGGTATTGGTATAGGATTAGTCATACCCGACCCATTGTCATCCCTAATGATTAAAATGTCTGAGAAAATACAAGATGATGATAAAAATGTCCGAAAAAAACAGAAGATGCAAAAATCAAGATGATAATATGTAAAAAAAATGCTAAAAAAAATATTGAACATAACTATAGGATATCATTCATGCTTATTTTTGTTAAGCTTACGTGAACCATGACTTCCAATAATAAGAACCGAACCATTTGAGTAGATAGTTCAAAAAATGCTTAATAAATGTATACTTGTCCTGTCTTACTTAGCTTTCTACTTCACACTTTTTCAACAACGACGATCTTTTTTATACTTGACACTTCTTTTGCAATCAATCAACGTCGATGGTTGATGCATAAACTTTCTTTAGGGGGGAAATGCAGGTCGGGAAAAGACGTGTAGGGCCAAAACGGGTCTAGTTGAAAACAACATATAACATGAAAAGCTCTGTAAACATGTTTTAGACTAGTAATTACTCATAATCAAGTGATTCATAGAATCACACTAAATTAGGCGGGGCAAACTAATGGAAAATAAAGAAAAGACCAACACTAATCTTCTTGTGCTTAAATCCGTTGATAGTTATTTAATGCAAAGTTAAACATATCCGGAAGTGATCATTGACATGTACTGTAGAAATTATAATCTATCAAGTAAGCGTTTGCAACTTTAAAACTTTATAAAAAAAAGTATTTGCGACAACATAAGCATTTGTATTGTGAACAACTAATTGCACAAGCCGTAATTGTTTTTGTATTCATATTCGAAATTTCAAATTGCACAACCAACTTTGATTTAAGTTGTTCATTCGTATAATAATAAGATAAAAATAGAAATAGTGGGCTTTAATAAAATTAGTCGTTACACAAACCGATACGGATCAGGTTCAAAACCGGTTTTAGCGTTTAAACTGTTTTTTAGGTGGGCTCAACCCGGTTCGCTGGGCCCAAACCGGTTTTTTTACATCTCTAATTAGAGGAGTTGTTGGGGAATGAGCTGGCCTTTTAGAAAACGAGTTGGGGCCTAAATCAATTTAAGAAAAGGAATTACATATATATTACACTACTTGGGCTTCTCTGAATGGGTGCAACAATTTATTGTAATGTTTTATAAGGTTGGGCGTAGCGGGTGCCACCCACTCCACCTCATGATCAGGCGTTAAACACTTTTACTACCTTGCAAAAGTGGGGCGCCAAAAGGCACCTCCGCCAAGCCTTTAATAGGGGGGCAACTCCTTGCTCAACCAACACTACATTTTTTTTTCTTTTGTATAATTTTTCACTAAACCTAGTGAAAGTATGGTTAAGTTAAAGCCCTAATGTTTATGTTGCAGTGACATGACAATTGCTTTCATAACGATAAAATATGTAAAAAAAACTTTTAAATCGATTATTTTTTTAAAAAAATGGAAGTTTTACAATGGCAATATTAATCATCAAGGCCGCCCTCACTACAACAAGCTTACAAATTCACCAAAACGTCACCAACTAATGAAGCCAACTAAACTAATTAGAAAGGAAAAGGGTTGAGTTGTGCTCCACCCATCTTCCAAATCTTGAGAGATGCCTTAACAGTGATTCCAGTTGCATTGTTGAACACAAACACTTTGGCGGCATCATAGATTGCCATTGTAGGATACACTCTTGATGTAATCACCGTTCTTCCTCCTTGTGCAAAGCTTTCGACTATTGAATGATCCACCTGACAAAAACAACATGTATGTCGAGTCAGATTATGTAACGGGTCAAAATGGGTTCAGGCCAAAATAGCCTAGTTTAAAAAATACGTCAAATGGATTATGTCACATACCAATAACCTCATGTCGTAGTTTTCCCCATGGAGTACAGGAACACTGCTTCCATATACCATCTTGCCCACATCTAAAAGCTTTGATGATCTGCAAAAAAAATAAATTTTATAAGTCAGTTTATTAGTTTTATATAATAAACAAATTAAATAAGGGCAAAAGTGGAAGAAAAAGACTCAAACTAATACAAACCTTGATTCATCAGCACAGAAATAAGTTCTTGAAGTGCCATCCAAGTTTTTCGCAATGTAGAAGTAAACAGGAGTTTGTTCTGAAAGTGCCGAATCTGCAAGAACCACAAGCCCAAACGGTCCCAAAACACCCCTCATGGCTGAACCCTCGCTCGTGGTGCAGTTGAACAACACATCGGCTTCTAAGGTTGCACCCAGCAAAGCTTCATCAACCTCGAATGAGGCACTTATGTCCAACTATAATAATTGCCAAATAAATTGTTAGTTTATATCACAAGTTTTCAAATTTGTTTACATTTAACATTGGCATGATTCAGTTTGGCCAGTTTTTATAAAAATCCTAGGCTAAACCCCTAGCTAGATTTTTGGGAAAAGACAAACCAAACGTTTGAACCAATTTTTTTTAAACTGTTAGTTTGTATTAAAAATGTTAAAAATAAATAATGATTTAACTTAAAAATGGAAATAATAAAGCCGCGTGTCACCTGTGTGGCTGAGCCTATATCAAGCGGGACAAGTGATCCAGGCCGCAACTCAACATCTTTGAACTCATCGTACTCTTCAGATCTCAAAGTTTCTGTTTCCTCGACCGGCCATTGAATCAAGTTACTTTGCGTCTTCGTGTCCAACACCACGGTTCTAGGAACATTCTGTAAATAAATCAAAATTAATAAACTATATTTTAACCATTATTCAAAATATAAAATACACAAATACATATATAATGTGACTTCTATTACATACCAAAATATTGGCCCATCCTTTCTCGAGGTCATCTTTTTGAGGATCCGTTTCACCAACATAGCCCCATAAGACCCGCCTCTTCTTACTCGGGTCATAAAACGTCTTTGAAGCATAAAACTTTCCATAATCATATCTCAACCCGATACCCAAATCCATTTCCGGATCATCCGGATACCATTTATCATGAACCACGTCATATGCCCCAATTGCATACCAATCATGTCTATCCTCATCCCCACTTTGCTTCAACACATACTTAGCACCCGACTCATGATTCGACATATCCAACCCGTTTGTCTCGGTCGTGGATACGGGGTAAAGATCAACACATTCCCACATACCCGTACCCTGAACCGAATGGAGCACCTCATCCAACAATTCAAAATGGGTGAAATTAGTGGTGTGGTAAATTAAAGCACAACCAATTGTATTATTGTGCTTGGAGCCCATAACCATTCGGTACTTCCCATCGGGCCCAATCCAAAGAGATGACGGGTCCCTAAAGTCTTTGAGACCCACGCCCGGAGGAGGGAAGAGAATTGGGTTGCCTTCGTATTTGACCCATTCGATAAGAAGTGGATCAGAAGCATTTTTGGGGTACGCGAGGCATTGAAGCTGAGAGAGGTCGTAGGCGTTGCCGCTATAAAGCATGAAGATTTGGCCATTGGGGAGGATGGTGGCGGACCCAGTCATGACACCATGGATGTCGTACCAGTGATCCGGAACCATGGCTAAAGGGAGGTGGAACCAATTGATGAGGTCTTTCGAGACTGCATGACCCCATGTTATGTTGCCCCAAATGGCTGACCCCGGATTGTATTGGTAGAATAAGTGGTACCATCCCTTGTAATACAGTGGACCTGAAATGCATCCAAAGCATTTTAAGAAGCTTACGATAATAATAGTAATAGTAGTAGTAGCAGCAATAATAATAGTTCTAATAGTTACAAAGGATATTTAAATCTTTTAACGGGATAAAGGTGGCGTAAAAACAAGGTTTTACTCAAACATTATCGGTTACATCCTAATAGTAGTAGCAGCAATAATAATAGTTCTAACAGAAAGTGCACTAATTTTAACGTTATTTTACTAAGTTCGTGAAATAACATTTAAAGAGGGGGATGGTTAATCGTGCATCATGTGGTGACGTTGATAGCCGAAAGACAAGGGAGTACATGCACTAATCGGCCTTTGTCTTAATTGTTGAGTGTTATATGCCTTATGTCTAAGGCTTGATGCAAAACTACTATCGAGACGAGGGTCTCACTAAAAGCAGTCTATCTGTTCCTATAGGGTAGAGGTAAAACTGTCTACGGCTTACCCTCCTCAGACCCTACGTTAGCTTTGCTATTGGTGGGATTTACCGAGTATGATGATGATCCTAATACTAGGATACTTCGAGTACTTTATATTAATTTGAATACCTTACTGCAATGTATTTATTTTCATCTACTTTTGATAAATTTATTAAAAATAAGGGTTGTATTAAATAAATAAAATATATTATATAAGATGCAACTAATTTTTTAATAAAATTTATATTTATATTAATCTCATGCCATAGATTAAAATAATCAAATCCTAACAAACTATTTAACTTTATATAGCATGTTTAAGAATATACTTTCAATTGTTTTTGCACGGCAAGAATATACTTTAAATAAAAATAAAAGCAGAATAAAAAACTAAAATTTGGAATATAGTTTGTTTCGAACTGTTTTGGTTTGTAGCTTGGTGTGTCAGGTAGGTCTGGTCTATATGTCAGTGTTTGAGTTTCGATTGTATACTTTTACTTGGACCACTATTGGTTAGGTTTTGTGGGGTGCCGTGATTCTGCGCCATGCAAGAAGCCAAGCTTTGTGTGTGTTGTCACCTCTGCTTGCTTATTTGGCTTTGAAACAATTTTATTGGTTTTCCACAAGAAAAGGTTCTGTTGCCATGATTGTCTATATGGCTATTTATGCATTTAGTAATTATATGAGATAAAAATATGGGTTTAATATGACAAAAGCAAATATACTTTTTAGTTTTTTTTAACCACTAATTTCTTTAATTTTCAGTCGTATGTGGGACTTGAACCCAATACATTTTTCTTCCCAATCTAGGTGTTTTTAAAGGCTTTGTCTTTGTCAATGGACCACCACCCCATTGATATATACTGTTTAGTATTTTTCGGTAAAAAAGTCTCTCTGCTCAGTTTTTTATATTAAAATTCTTAAACATGTCAAAAGATTAAAAAAAAACGTCTTTCAACCAAAGTTTGCTATATTATTAGAATCTTTAAAACTTGGATAAAATTTGATAATATGACTTTCTAACATTAAAAAAAAAGATTTCTACTATCTTACTTTATAAAATATGCAATGGTAACAAGGTACCATTTAATACAAAAAAAAAATCAAATTACGTGCATTTTATACAAGTACAGATATTTATATGTAACAAATGTAGGTTGAAAGAGCATTTTGTGTGTTTTCTTTGCATGTTTAGGGAATATAACACATGAAATTGGGTTAAGTAATTTTTTCATAATAAATAAGAAAAGTATGTTAATTTTTATAGCATTAATCCTAAAAAATACTAAAGAAGTATATATAAAAAAGGACAAAGAAATAGAAAAAAAATATTAAAATAAGAATAAGAAACAAAAATTTTTAAAATTTCACTTCTAAAAAAGTTATTCTTATTAAAATGAATTAAATTGAATCAAATATAAATATAAAACGTATTCTAACAAAACGACTGACTTAATACAAAGAGGACAATAACCAAAAAACAAGAATAAAATGCTTTATAAAAATAATGGTTTTAGTGGACAATAAGAAAATGGTAAACAAGCAGACCATGAAGGGTATATTAGAATTTCCGTGTTTAAAACATCATAATTAGTTATATTTTTGCCTTTTACAAAAGTTTTAGTGGCGTTCATGTTATTAAACTTGTTTTTTTTTTATTATGGTTATGTGTTATGCACAACGTTCCCTCATCCCTCACTAGCACATCTTTCACCTCAAGTGCTCAACTTATCTTATACAAATCATTCACCTCACTTTTTTAAATATTTTTTAATACAACTAATTCTTCGAGAGAAAAAACAGAAAGTTAGAGAACGATGTAATTTTTGCGGCAGCGGGGGCGACAGTGTTCATGGTGACCCCACACCTTTCACGTCAGCATCCCGCGACTTATATCGAGAATATAACACATAGCCTTATAAAGTAAATTTGATGACCATATCCCGGGTTCAAACAAGCACAAGCCTAACCAAACTAACAGTGGCGGATATAGAAAAAACGTCAAGCGACAACGTTTCAAAAATTTCTTTTCTATAGGGGCAGGGAAATCGAAAAAACGTCAATTTTTCCAAAATTTACACCACCACCGGAGCGTCAATGAGTAGCGGGGGATATCCCTATTATCAACCTATATCCGCCCCTGCAAACTAAGCTCGATCTTAACTATCCTGTCAAGTATGGTTTATTAGCAATGCTCAAAAGCTTGATTTAGAATCACTTTTTTTGTTAATTATTTAATTAATTTTCATTTACACACGTACAAATTTCATGTATATATTTATATTTATAATTATAACTATATAAATAACTTACTATATACTATTTAGTTTCAAATAATCTATATATATATATATATATATATATACCATCAAATCTAAGGGTGAGAGGGGCACTCCCCTAAGAGGGGAGTCCCCTCTCTTACGCACCACCAATCAGCATATGCCACGTCAACTCCCCTCTTAAACTCCCCTAACACCCCAATTTGATGGCGCCACTCCCCTCTTAACACCCCTTGTTTTTTTATTCAAAAAAAAAAAAAAAAGAAGAAAATGGTTTGATTGGTCTAAATTGCGGCTGGCCCCACCATCACTCACTTCCCTCTCCGGTGACTTCACCCCGACTTGGCTCCCCGATTAGGGTCCCCGCCTGGATGGCGGGGGTGTTCCCGCTCGGTAAAACTGGTCCCCGCACGGGGTCACCGCGAACGCCCCGCTCACCCTAAGTATACTTTAAAAGGAAAATAAATGATTGCAAGAATACATACCATCAGGATCTGACATGACCATCAGCAAAATCATCCATCAAAAGCAAGCCAAAACCATGCAAACAAATCAAATAAAAAACACACATGAGCCAATATTAATATCCAAAACATAACACACATATTAAAACCAATTGTAACAAAATTTAATGCATACCGCTAATGAAATTTTTATCGGGTTGAAAATGGTAAGCAGATCGTTGCCATTCAATGCTATCATCCGCTCCCACAACCTCCTTCGGACTGCTTGTCGATGGTTCAATATCAACTGTGGTGGACTGCAAGGGAGTTTTCCGGTGTGTTATTGCAGCCAATGATGAAAGAACAAGAATGGACACAAATAATCCAGTGAGGATCTTTACGATGGATGATCGACCGGGTGGAGACTCGGTCGATTCCGGGCGTTGTTCAAGGTCATTGTGAGTAATAAGAGGGGTGGTGGGGGTGGAAGCCATGGTGATTTTTGCACACGGTATGAAGTATAAAAGTATAAGCTTGTTGGTTGTGTGACTAGGGTTTTTATAGAATCATTGAGCTTGGGTTTCGCATGAATTGTGGGCCCAAACACTAGATTAACATGAAAAAAAAAGGATTTATAATTTATTTATTAATACTATTGTTATGTGTTTTATTTTACTTTAACTAATGAGTAAAATATGAAGAATTGTGAATTTTTAACTGATTTTATTCATTCAACCTAATTTTTCTCTCATACCCCAAAATTTTCTCATTTCTAACAAATTGTAAGATTTATTGTTTTGTTATATGATTTTAATAAAGTGTCTTGTAATTTTAATTATCTAAACAATGTAATTTACTAGATAATTACAAACAATGTAAAAGATGTTTGTTTACTACATGACTAGAATTACCACCCGCCGCAATGCGGCGGGAGATTCATTAGTTATATATCATGTTAGATGAAAGGCAAATGTTTCTAACATGACCACGACCCTATGTGTAAAACCGAGAAAAAAAATAATTATTCGCACGTTGCGACAGACCTATCAAACGGGAAAAATAGACACGCTGCGACGGACATGTTAAACAGGAAAAAAAATAGATGAAAAAACGTTGAACCCCACATGCATGTTGCGGCGTGTTAACTCAGAAATTTAGAACGACACGTTAAACGGAGAACTTATGAAAGATGAAAAGTATATAAGAGACTAAAGTTGAAAGTAAAAAAAGTGTTGAGATTAAATTGAGAAAGATGAAAAGCTTTGGGTTGAAAGTAAAAAAAATTAAAGGGGTTAAATTGCAAAAGATGAAAACTTTTGAATTAGAAGTGAAAAATCAAATTAATCAAAGGGATTAAAATATCAAAGATTAAAACTTTAGACTTAAATTGCCAAAGATTGAAACTTTAGAGTTAAAAAAGAAATCAATTTCAGATTACGAAAATAAAAGAGATAAATAGATTTAGTTAAATTGATGTTTAATATTATTATTATTATTTAAAAAAAAGAAATTACCAGAAAATGACATGTGTAAAGATGAAAAGCTTTGGGTTGAAAGTAAAAAAATTAAAGGGGTTAAATTGCAAAAGATGAAAACTTAGGGATTAAAATACCAAAGATCAAAACTTTAGACTTAAATTGCCAAAGATTGAAACTTTAGAGTTAAAAAAGATATCAATTTCAGATTACAAAAATAAAAGAGACAAATAGATTTAGTTAAATTGATGTTTAATATTATTATTATTATTATTATTTAATAAAAGAAATTACCAGAGAATGACATGTATACAAAAATGATTTTTGTTTATTAGTATAGAAAGATTAGATAGCTTCTAAATCAAGTGTCCTAATTCTACTCGAATATATAGCCATCTTTAATAATCTAAACAATTATGAATATGTTTTGTTGGTGGTTCAAAAAAAAAAAATCTAAACAATTTACTAGATAATTACAAACCAATTTTTTTAATTGATAAATGTTTCTCTTACTTTACACCATTAATTATCCTAAATTACACCCTTTGTCTAAATTTGAACATAGGATCTCACCTCTAAGAGACATGTACATCTACCAGGTGAGCTACCGACATTGACAATTACAAACTAATTATAAATTCAAATTAATTTTTATGATATCAACTTAGTATTCCTGAGCCAGCTGTCTCTAAGCTGATAGGTTTCGGCTTGGGTCCAAACCTGGCTTTGTGAATCCAATTTTATAATCGGGTTTGGTCCATGTTTTACACCTCTATGTGCAATGCACATTCAATAATCAGGTTTGGTTCATGTTTCACACCTCTATGTGCAATGCACATTCAAGGATGGGGGTGTGTAGAATGCAGATTCAAGGATGGAGGTTTCATGTGAGGTGGATGTTGATCCTTATGAAGCATGTTATGGTTGCATGAGGCAGTGGTGGATTCATTGCCAGGCCCCTGTGCATTTTTGTTAACCCACATGTGTGATATGCTTGTTTTTTTTAGTTAGCCAACAAGTCAAGCATATTAATTTATTTGTTTTCGCTTTATGTCTAATTGTATAGATTTTACAAATAATATTTCAAAATCATTTACTAAAAAGTTTATGTTAATTATTTATTTGTTATAACTGGGTTAAAAAATGGTAATTATTATTTGTTAATGCTATTCTTCTGTTAGTAGGTATAGCAAAATTCTTAAAAAAGAATAATGTAATGTGTATAAAGAGAAGTGACTTTTTTTTAACTTAGGGTGGAGTGTATGGTCAATCACCCTAGGGTGTTTGAGTGAAATCCTACCCAATAATATTATGCCATGTCAACTCCCCATTCCACTCTCCATTTTACACTCAATCACAAGGTATGGTCAAACACCCCTCAATTAAAAAAAACTTGATTGGTTGAGCCTCTCTCTCTCCTCTCAATCACATCGGTGAACAATCACCGATTTTTGTTCACTCTCTCCAGCTCACCGCACACTCTCCTTCACTCGGTATAGTCACCGATCGGTGACCTCAAGTCAAACACCCAACTCTCCGCTACTATACCCTGTACCCTTACATTTTTGCAGTGTGTTCCAAAAAAAGTGACTCTTTTTAAGTGACATTTCATGTACCATGGGAAATCAAAGATGTCAATTTGTGATTTTGTCTTGAGTAGAGCGGACAGGCACAAATCTTTAATATACCAAGCATCTCCCCTTACACGAGTGGGTTACGCTTTTATCTCAATTCCTTCTTTGGATGATTAATATGCCATTTATATAAACCAATCTTTTCTCTATTTGTATTTGCTTTCTTTTCTTTATTTGGGTGTTTTTATAAATCATTGGCTATATATGTGGCTATAGGGGAATGATAAAACGAAAACTCACTTGAGTTGAAAAAACACAAAAAACCTTTATAAAAACCCTGTATAACATTTTTTTTTTCCTAGAAAAATAGGTAATGTAATATGCGTATATTTGAATATTTTTGAAAAAAAAAAAAAGCTTCAGGTAAATTTTTTTAAATGTTAAAAATGTGATGTTACATGATATATATGTCAAAAAAATGTAATCTACAGATTTAAACGTTGTTTTTAAAAAAAAAACTACTGGGCGCTTTTTACATTTTTTTATAAAAATGTTCAAATATATTTATTTTATATTCTCAGTTTTTTAGAAAAATGTTCAAATATATTTATTTTATATTCTCAGTTTTTTAGAAAAATGTAAAAATGTTACATACATAAGACGAAGAAAAAATGAAAATTTTTACACTTCGCCTTAAAAGTTGAGGGGTATCCCGGGCCACCCCTGGTACTAACATAGATCCATTGTTTCAGATGGTAGCAGTAGATGGCTTATGGTGATGGCGGTGAAGATGGCTTATGTTTATGGAGGATGTGGTGATTGTAGTTGCCGACCAGAGACGGCGGTGGACCGGCCGGAGACAACGTTTGGTAATAATATAAAAAGAGTAGGTCAGTGCTTTAGAGAGAGGGTGTTAAGATGTGTATAAATAGGGTGAAGATCATTTGGGAACCATCATTTATGACGAGAACCAGTATGAACACAACTTAAACAACTTAAAAAAACTTAAAAACACACAATTTTTTTAATAAAAAGTCACGATTTAAATGTAAAAAAATTCAAAAACAAATAGCAGTTGGTTTTGTGGTTTAGCTTTAGGGTTTAGTTTTTAGCATTTAGCTTGAGTGGAAGGTGGTGTGGGTAAGGGGTTTAGGTTTTTTTAGGTTTTGGGGGGTGGGGGTTTAGGTTTTTTTAGTTTTTTGGTGGGGTATATTTTTTTTCAGAGAGAGGGGGGGGGGGGGGGGGGGGGAATGGGGGTTTAGGGTTTTGGGTGGTGGTGGGGTGGGGTGGAGGGTTCATTGTTTATTGTGGGTTTATTTTGGTTGTGTTCACAAGTGGTTCTCACGATAAATGGTAGTTCCAGTATAAATAGGGCTGTTCATAAAGCTCGCGACTCGTAGCTCGGCTCGTAGCTCGCTTGAAAGAAGCTCGAGAAAAACTAGCTAAAACAACTCAATTTGAGATGATGTGAACCAAGCTGGCTCATTTTGTATCCAAGCCCAGCTCGAGCTAAGCTCGGCTCGTTGGCTCGTTCTTAGGCTCGTTTAACTTCGACGTAAAGCTCAAGCGAAGTTTAACCGCCTGAATTAATTTCAAGCTTGAGCTCGACCCCACCCTGGCACGACTCGGCTCGACTCGTTTACAGCCCTACGTATAAACCCTACCCTATATATATTAAATATTTTTTCTTTTTATTTTTTTCTTTTTCCTAAATAAATAGGTAAAATGATTAAAGTGCCCTCATGTGCAAGATACATGACTAGACTTAACTGAAAATTTTAATTGGACAGTCAGTGCAAAGTTTTTAAACGTAAAGAATGATTCTTGTAATTTCGAAAGGTAAAGGACATCTATTACAATTTTTTTATAAACATAAAGGACCAAAATTGTAATTTACCCTTAGCTTTTTAACATTATTTAACTAAATAATTAATTATAAGCATCTCCGCACCAACAAAAGATTTATGTGTCGGATAAAACATTAGATTAGCGGATGAGAAAAGTGCCCTTAACATATGATTTAGGTTGTGTGCGACAATCATACTTGTTATTTACCGAGTTTAACAACACTTCTATATAAACCCTCACTCATTGAGAGCAAGAGCATTCAATACAGGTACAGGTGTTCATTATTCGGATACAACCGAACTAACCAAAAACCATACCGAATTCAAAATAGGAAAAAAGGAATCAGATAAAAATTCAGTTATTTGGTTCAGTTTGAAACCATAACGAAATTCATATTCGGTTTTCGGTTTGACTTTTTTTTTTAATTTGGGAAAATCAGTTTAATCGAATTAACCGTATTACCCATTTTAATTTCTAGATATTGTATGATTTACACACATATATGGTAGGGTTCGGCTACAAAGTTCAAAACTTCTAAAAAGTATGAGAAGTCTATTGATGTGCGCAAAATGCAACATATAAATTACATAAAATGTGGCATAAAACTAACCCCTTTTTAGTACTAATGTTGGAAAAAGTGTGTTTTTGTCTTCCTTTTTTATTTTCAGGATTAAAAGAACTTAAATGAACAAAAGAATAAAAAATGCAGCTAAATCTAACAATAATACAAGAAAAAGGGAAGAAACGTGGCATGCCCGACCCCTCGACAGCATCTCCCAAAGCAAAAAACATGAAGAAAGTTGAGGATGGGGCTGTGCCCAGCTGAGCACGGGGCGTGCCCAGCGGACACGACCCCGTGCCCAGCGGACACTGGGGCGTGTTTAGGTGTCTGCAGAAAAGACAAAGTTGTAGAAGCTTCTATTCCCGACACGGGGGCGTGCCCAGCTCAACACGGGGCCGTGGTCAACGCTAATATTCGCAGAATCCAAGCAAATCTTGATAGTACAGATACGCTTCTTCACACGGGGCCGTGCCCAGCGGACACGGGGGCGTGGTCAACTAATGCAGACAAACTGCAATTAATGAAAAAAGAGAAGAAGGGTGGACACGGGGCCGTGCTGCACACCAGCATCCCTTGGCACACCACCTCTCTCACACTTCACCCACCACCCACCACCATCACAACACCATCATCCACCACCATCATCCATTGTCCATCATAGAGTGTGTGAGTCGTCTCGGGATCCAAGATTGATCGTAAGAGTTCTTGACAATCAAAGGCCATGTTTACCTAAGTCTCTTACATTACTTGGTGAAGACAAGTGTCTAGTAATACTTTTTATTTTTAATCTTTTCGCACTTTTTATTTGGTTATGTATTAATGACTTTAATAACTAGTTTCTTATGTTGAAGGTGATTCTTCCTTATCGTTTGTCCGTGGTGTCTTGGCATTATTTTACTGTCTATATAAAATAAAAGATTTTCACCATTCATATCTCCACGGTCTATATGGAGATATGTTGGCTACCAGGTCGGGGGTTAAGGGAACGGTTTGGTAAGAGTCTTGCCTTGTTCAGTGTATAGATCCTGCAAGGACCTTGGTCAAATTTAGTAGGACCTCCTTCAATACCCACCGGTATTGGATGGCGGGGGTCCAAACTCTTTGATCCCCTCATATGTAAGCTACTATTAATACTTTAACCAGGCTACTTAGGACTGTATCCCTGCTGACTCAGACTACTTAGCCAAGGGTAACGTCACCTTCAAAAGAGGGGCCTACCATAATATGCATTAATAACTTAATTAATTATCTTTCAATAATCCGACCCTTTAGGATTGTATCCTTGCTGACTCAAACTACTAGGTTGAGGGTAACGTCACCTTCAAAAGAGGGGCCTACTACAATAACTAAGATAATCTATTAAAAAGTGCAAAAGTGCGGAAATAATCAAAGGTTACACTAAACACGAGTCGGATACAAGTGATTCATCTTGTCTATCTGTTTTTACATTTATTTTATTTTTCAGCATTTTAGTTAGTTTTTATTTTTCTAGTTTAAAAACCTTTTTCTATTTTTTTATTTGATTAGACGTTGAGGATAAACCGGTACTAAAAGCTCTTGTGTCCTTGGACGACCTCTGTATCTTGCCAACACTATACTACGCTTACGATGGGTGCACTTGCCCATATGTGTGTTTGGTGTTAGTAAAATATCGTGTTTTATAAATTTAAAACTTGGCTAACGTGTAAAAATGGGTTAAAATATACTTAAATATAAATCACACCACACGCGCATCAAGTTTTTGGCGCCGATGCCGGGGACACAAGGATTTTAAGAAAGCTTAAAATCGACGGCCTAATCAGTTTTTCAAAACCTTTTCAAAACATGCGTACATTTTTCTGCATTTTAGTTTAGTTTTGCATTTACAGTAACCTGAACACGGGCCGTGCTCATTGAACACGGGGCCGTGCTGCATATTTTTCATAAAACACCCAGATACAAAGCCTGAACACGGGATCGTGCTCACTGAACACGCCCCCGTGCTCAACGAAATCAGTAACCTTAATTAAAACGCCCAGATACAGATTCTGTACACGGGGCCGTGTCCACTGAACACGGGGTCGTGTCCAGCCTCTGTTTCTGTCTTTATTTTTGTTTTTCTGGTCTCGAGACTTTGTTGTGGTCTGCTGAGTGATTCTTATGGATCAATACTCAGGAGGTTACAACTACACCTCTGGGAAGGATGATTATAGGGAAAATTATTGCACTAATTGTGGTGACCCGCACTCGGGTCAATATTGTAACTTATATCAACCATCCACTTCATACACCTATTATGAGGAGCCCAAGTATGAGCCATCAACTTCATACACATCCTATAAAGACCAAAGGTATGAACCTCCTCCCTCATACTCATATTTTGATGAACCAAGGTATGAGCCTTCATACTCATACTTTGAGGAACCAAGATATGAGCCACCACCTTCATATGCTTATTATGAGGAACCATGGCGTGAACAACCCACCTCATATGAGTATTATGAAGAACAAAATTACGACCCTTATCCATCATATACTCACAATGAAGAACAATGGTGTGAACCATCTACTTCCTATAAGTATTATGAGGAACAAAGGATCGAACAACCGGATTCAAGCTTTGAAAATCCCGATCCTTACTCTATCACCGAAGTGACCGATAGGATATTAGAACACCTTAAAACTATTGAGCGCTACATAAAAGAATCTCGCGCAAGGGAAGAGGAGTCCCGCGCAAGAGAAGAGTTAACTTGTAATAATAACGTAGAAATAGTTGAAAGTGTAAAAATGGAAGAACAAATAAGTGAAAAACCGACACATGAGTTAAACAACAAAAAAGGTGAGTCCGTCAACGTTAAATTTCAAGAAGAGTCTAATTTTGAAGAAATTAATCTCTTGTAACATTCTTTTGAAAATCATTGTTTAATACCCACTCATGCTAAGTTTTTAAAAGAGTTAAACACTAACACTAAAATTGACGAAACGGTAAGCGTTAAGTTAACTAATGATCAAACCTCGCTAATAAAAGAAGACCCATTTGAAATCAACATTACACTGGTTCCATGTTTTTTACAAAATTCGTTTATTAGTAATGTCACAATCGATAAAGATCTTTGTGTTAACATAATGCCCAACTACATTTTCAAAAATTAAGTATTAGTGATTTTTCTCCACTTCAAATACCCATTTTTCTATCCAATCGGAAAGTAATAAAATCAATCGGTGTAGTTGAGGATGCCTTCGTTCAAACAAATCAAATGGTAATCCCAACCGACTTTGTCATCCTCGATGACGCTCCTCTAGTGTTGGGACGACCTTTTGTAAAAACCCACGAAGCCTTGAAAAACCGGAAGTACAACAATCTATCTATTCAATTAGGGGCATTTAAAAAGAGTGTCGATCTTGAGCGATCAATGAAATATCCTTTCGGCAATAAAGACCCCCTAATTGAAGATGAGCCAGAACCACCCGATAAGGAGGGTCTAGCCAAGGACCCTTATAAACATGGCGCACCACGGAGGCATTCCGCGGAAAATATCCTTAGTTTTAGATTAGTTTAACTTTTATGTTTTCTAGTTTAGTTTTAATTTTCAGGAATAAAGCACACTCGAAATGGTGGAGGTTACTAAGGGAAACTTGAACCCACACCCCATGCACAAAAACATAGCCTCCCAACAAGTTTTCTTCATTACAGCAAGTTCAGCACGGGGCCGTGCCCACCCCAACACGCCCCATGCCCAAGGTTCTGCAGAAAATGCCCAGTTCAGGTAACTGGACATGGGGTCGTGCTCACTGAACACTCCCCCGTGCCCAGCGTTCTGTTTAAATTTGATACCGGCAGTCTGACCACGGGGCTGTGCTCAGCCAACACACCCCGTGTTCAGCTAGCCAGTAACATAAAATCTTGTTTTTAACACACTTTTACACATTTTAATCAACCGAAAAACTTATTTTTGGGACACATTGAGGACAATGTGTAATTTAAGTGTGGGGGGATGCTAAAAGCTTGAATCTTGCAAGTCCTAAAAACAAGTCTTACACAAAACTCTATTGGAACCGCTAATCACCCCAATTTTTTTTTTTCAAAAATTTTCATTTTTTTTACTTGTGTTGGTTTAATTTGGGAATAACAAGTTCTAAAAATGTTATATTTTTACAAATTTACAACCGATAGCGTCGTGATAAAAAGAACTAACATAAGGAAATTATGAAACGGCATGACAAATCTAGTTAAAATTTGATTATATATACTTGATCACATAAAAACCCATTCCCACAAAAAAGTGAGTTTTTGAGCCTTTATTGAGAATACAAATATACATCCTTAAACTAAATGCTCATTTTTCGTTTCTTGTGTGAATAGCCGCTTGGTTTCTTACGACTCTAGAACTTGCCACGACGATACATTCCCGGTCCTTACCAACTTAAACCCAAGTAAGTAAATGATGGAGGCATTAGGACTAACCCTTTTTATTTCAACACCATTATTTTTCTTTTTTTATCACCTACCCAAAATCCCCCTAGTTATCCCATTTGAGCCTAAACCTTTTCATTTCTTAACCCAAAACAAACACCCTTTTACCCACCAAAACCCTTTTTCATTTTAAACCCTTTATTTTAGTACAAAGCTCGGTTTTCATGTGACATTCCTTATAAAAAATTGTTGAAGCCAAAAAAATAAACAAACAAGTTCATCAAAAAGAACTTTGTTTGAAGAATTGCTTCATTAAAAAAATAAAAAAATAACAAAAAGTCTTACGAAAACCGACGCTTTTTACGCCTTTCGCCATTTTCTACTAACCACTAACCCAACCACCTACCTTTAACCCAAGCCTAACCCTTCCCCCAAAAAGTCCTCTTGATATTTACAAAGGTATATAGTTAAAAAGTAGGAGGATTGATTGCTTGGCAAGCTTATGGTAGGAGTAAGTTCCATGCCGCTTTCGAGTGTTTCACAAAAATACACTTTCGGCCAAGTGTTGAGTGATCCCCCGTGAGATATGTGAACTTGTATATAAATGGAATTTTGAAAAGGCATGTTATGCCCTAATAAGTAATTTATTTTATGTAATGTTCTATATAAATCATGACGAATAGGATTATAAATAAATAAAAATAAAACCTAATAAAGAATCTTGGAAATCCCGACACTCTATGACAAGCCCTAAAACCTTCTCTTCTACCCATTCCATTTGGGAGTGTAAGTCACATTATAAAGAGTTTTGCTTGAGGACAAGCAAAGATTCAAGTGTGGGGGTATTTGATGTGCGTAAAATGCAACATATAAATTACATCAAATGTGGCATAAAACTAACCCTTTTTTAGTACTAATGTTGGAAAAAGTGTGTTTTTGTCTTCCTTTTTTATTTTCAGAATTAAAAGAGCTTAAATGAACAAAAGAAACAAAAAATGCAGCTAAATCTAACAATAATAGAAGAAAAGGGAAGAAACGTGGCATGCCCGACCCCTCGACATCATCTCCCAAAGCAAAAAACAAGAAGAAAGCTGAGCATGGGGTTGTGCCCAGCTCAACACGGGGTGTGCCCAGCAGACACGGCCCCGTGCCCAGCGGACACGGGGGCGTGTTTAGGTGTCTGCAGAAAAGACAAAGTTGTAGAAACTTCTATTCCCGACACGGGGGCGTGCCTAGCTCAACACGGGGCCGTGGTCAACGCTAAGATTCGCAGAATCCAAGCAAATCTTGATAGTACAGATACGCTTCTGCACACGGGGCCGTGCCCAGCGGACACGGGGGCGTGGTCAACTAATGCAGACAAACTGCAATTAATGAAGAAAGAGAAGAAGGGTGGACACGGGGCCGTGTCCAGGCTTCTGTGCAGGCTATAAATAGGGGTGCTTGGTTCACTTCAAAGGCATCCCTTGGCACACCACCTCTCTCACACTTCACCCACCATCCACCACCATCACACCACCATCATCCACCACCATCATCCATTGTCCATCATAGAGTGTGTGAGTCGTCTCGGGATCCAAGATTGATCGTTATCACACCCCGACTTTCCACGTGTCACCGGTGGGCCCGGTGGGGAGTATCGTGACGTAGTTGATATCATCATAGTCAAACAACACAATATATAAATGCACAGCGGAAGCAAAAGATAAATATATATTACAATCCGAATATAAAGTAATATCCAGTATTACAACGGAAAGTAAAGGATCCACAGGCGGATCTTAAAAGTATCATTTGTTCAACAGACTTTAGACGCCTAGAACTTGCAAGATTCCTTATTAACGTCCTGAGCAGCTTCCAGCCTATTACGTACTTGTACCTGTCACTTAGACTTTTGAAAATACGTCAGTTTTCACTGGTAAATACACTCAACCGACTCATTTGAAAATGTCTATAAAAATTGATTTGAATGCACGTGGCACGAAAATATTTCGACACTTTGATTAAAATGCACAGAGGCTAAATTAATCTTTTATACTTGATTAAAATGCACAGAGGCAAAATTAATCTTTTTCACTTGTATACTTGGGACAAACTATATTTCATGTTATCAGTTTTACATAACTTGCTCTACATACGGGGCCCGGATCTATGCCGGTTCATGATTAACTGACACACCACTATTCCCCTATTGGGAATTCCATATTGGGTATAACTATTCCCTTATTGGGAATCCCTTATTGGGTATAATTAGTTAATAAACATATGGCACCTGTCAGGTGTATGCCTATACCCCGTGCTTAGGTCGTGGCCATTGCATTTAATGAGTCAAGGATATCCAGGACACGATCGCATTAATCCCCAATGTTTCAGTCAAGCAATACGAATTAAAAACAGGTTATTTGGATTTCTCGACTTATTGGTCTTTGAATCCCATACCTGACCATGCGGTATTTATATTACCGTATCCCAAGCCCGTAATAGGGAAAATAAGTTAAGAGTATTTACCTGAGCTAGCTCCTGTCTTAAATAGCAGAAATTTATAACTCAGCCGTATTCACTTAAGTAAGCGTAGGTACAATTTACCGGAAAGCTCTAGTCTGGAATGATGGTATAAATAACTAATTAGAATGCTAACGGGTCTTTAATTAAGCCTAAGCTTAGACCGGTTAGTCTTACAGGAAGATACGGTTCGTACGCATGATTAAGCGAAGACCGGAATAGAATGTGATTTAAACCCGACATGTTCAGAGACTTGTCTTATATGGGTATTTCATACACATTCTGGATTTTGGGATAAAACCAATAAGGTTCGACCCGTTTCGGCTAATTTATGTAAACTTGTTACATAAACCGAATCGTACGCGTAATAAGCGTGGCGGGTATTCATGAGAGCTATATACAGGTTTCCTAAGTTAATTAATGCCTCAAATATGTTGTGACATCAGTAAGATGTCTTTCATTATGCCCGAAATGTATTTAAACACAAACTAGGCCCCGTAGGGGTAGTTTGGTCATTTAAAAGGTTATAAAAGAGTTCAAGTATTTACCTGAGTTACAGGTCTGATATAATCAGCAAAAATACTTATTTTGATAAGTTATAACAGTAGGATAAAGTATATATGTGAATTTACCAATTATAACCAAACTATGCACCGTAGGGGCATTTTGGTAATTTCACATAAGCCGAAAAAGCTCAAAACTGAAGTCTGAGTTAAACAACTTTTGCTTACTGTTAAAATATTCTAATTTGTCTAAAATATCAGTAGGTATCAACCCGGTTATGTTTAAAGTAGTTTTAATACATACTATGCGTTAAAAACGCTTAATAAGGCGATTAAGAAGCCGTTTACGGGTTCGATACATAAAGCTGATATTTTTATACTTCCAGAAGGCTTAAAATAATTTATTTATCATTTAGAATCAGTAGCAAAAGGTTTGGAGTCGTTTAGATACGTAAAACTCATTTTATGGCCCGTAAGGGCAAAACCGACAATTACCGGATTAAGCCTACGACTATAAGTTATGCTCAGCCTAAAATTAATTAAAAATCTTTAAAAATCCCAAAATAATATATTACATCAGTGGGTAAATATTTTGATATCAAAAAGTAGGCTTAACTAGGCTATACGCTAATTACGCCGTTTAATTAACACAAAGCTTCTATTTTGCGCTAATGAGCATAACTCTCAATCTAGACCTCGAATTGATGTCAAACTTTGATTACAAGTTTTTATATCAGTAATTATGGTTTCTACTCTTTTACATTTTCAAGAATCATGTTTTAAGGTGTAAAGGGCATAATGGTCAACATATGAGCAATTAACGGAATCATGCATATTAATTGGTTATCTAATGAACCATGGTGTATAATCACAGAGGGTTATACTAGCATGTTACCTGGTCCAAATAAAGCTCTAAGGCATTTCTAAAACATGCTTAAACGGGTCAGAACTGAAAGTCAATGTGAAAGTCAAACTATGTGACTTTCGGTTCCGAACCGGGTCTTTACAGAGAATTGTCGGGTTGAACATGTTCTTACACTAATTACTGAGTTATAACAATGATCAAACAGGTTGTATGTGTTTTATATTGCTAAATATGCATAAATTGTAAACTAAGTATCCTGTTGACTTTTTAATCGCAAGTTTGACCCGACATTTGACATAGTTAGATTGGAAATCAGGGGGAACCCTTTTGAGGGTTTATTACCTACATAATTACCAACTTATAACTACTTTTGATTCGACTAATCACTGGACCAATAGTGATAAATCTTAAAGTCAACCGTTAATTACGACGGTTTGACTTTTAAGCTAAAACTAAGCTAAAACTTAACTAAGAAAGGTTTAGCAAGCTTACCAAGGTCCTATGCACGAAATGTGAAGACTTGAGCCTGCTTGGGAGCTCCAGAATTGACCAGGAATGCAAATGAAGGTGTGAGGAACAATGGTTGCAACTAAGGTCCTTTTATAGTATTTTAAACACCACAAATCTTTGACATCTAAGTCTATAAGTGACCACAACATTCTAACAAGTGTCCCTAGTGCATAGGGGGTGTTTAGGGGTCAAGAAATATGAGGAAAAACGTTTAAATTCAGTTTAAACGCGAATGCAGGCTGCTGCCAAACTTTTCTGTTACTGTAAGCCTGACGCGGCCCGCGTAAGGGTGTTGATGGACCTTACGCGGCCCGCATTAGCCCTCCTGATCAGATTTTTCATTTTCATGTTTCCGCATATTCGTCCCTTGGCTCTTCGAAAGGTCAACTAGCTTATTTCTTGCAATTTGACCCCTTATTATTTACTCATAAGGGCTTTAGGACTTATACCCACTTTGCCAAGTCCCTGGACATTTCCAGTTAACCCTAAAAAGTCATAACTTTCAACGTTAACGCTTTAACCCCTCGTATACGAATTTGATCATAACTTTCTCATAAGATAACGAAACTTTATGAAATTTATATCGTGCATTCTAGTGAGCATTATTAACAGTTACAAAGCTTCGGGTTTGTCAAAAGGTCACTCAGAGGTATAACTTAAACATGTTGACACATTTAACCCCTGTAGTTTGTAATTTCTCACTTTTAGCTTCGCATGATCCATGATTTATTCGTTTGATGCTATAAACATCATGTAGGGTTAATGTACAATATATTTATTCATCGTTGACATTCAGAACTTGTATTTTCACATACTTTCCATGTTTGTCAACTTTAGTCCTTCTAAGGTATTATTTCACATGTTCAAACTTATGACACGTGTCAATACATTATAGAACACGAATTTTCGAGGTGTTACAATCGTAAGAGTTCTTGACAATCAAAGGCCATGTTTACCTAAGTCTCTTACATCACTTGGTGAAGACAAGTGTCTAGTGTAATACTTTTTATTTTTAATATTTTCGCACTTTTTATTTGGTTATGTATTAATGAGTTTAATAACTAGTTTCTTATGTTGAAGGTGATTCTTTCTTATCGTTTGTCCGTGGTGTCTTGGCATTATTTTACTGTCTATATAAAATAAAAGATTTTCACCATTCATATCTCCACGGTTTATATGGAGATATGTTGGTTACCTGGTCGGGGGTTAAGGGAACGGTTTGGTAAGAGTCTTGCCTTGTTCAGTGTATAGATCCTGCAAGGACCTGGGTCAAATTTAGTAGGACCTCCTTCAATACCCACCGGTATTGGATGGCGGGGGTCCAAACTCTTTGATCCTCTCATATGTAAGCTATTATTAATACTTTAACCCGGCTACTTAGGACTGTATCCCTGCTGACTCAGACTACTTAGCCGAGGGTAACGTCACCTTCAAAAGAGGGGCCTACCATAATATGCATTAATAACTTAATTAATTATCTTTCAATAATCCGACCCTTTAGGATTGTATCCTTGCTGACTCAAACTACTAAGTTGAGGGCAACGTCACCTTCAAAAGAGGGGCCTACTACAATAACTAAGATAATCTCTTAAAAAGTGCAAAAGTGCGGAAATAATCAAAGGTTACACTAAACACGAGTCGGATCCAAGTGATTCATCTTGTCTATCTGTTTTTACTTTTATTTTATTTTTCAGCATTTTAGTTAGTTTTTATTTTTCTAGTTTAAAAACCTTTTTCTAATTTTTTATTTGATTAGACGTTGTGGATAAACCGTTACTAAAAGCTCTTGTGTCCTTGGACGACCTCGGTATCTTACCAACACTATACTACGCTCACGATGGGTGCACTTGCCCATATGTGTGTTTGGTGTTAGTAAAATATCGTGTTTTATAAATTTAAAACTTGGCTAACGTGTAAAAAGGGGTTAAAATATACTTAAATATATATCACACCATACGCGCATCACCTATGTAGGCATTATGTTTTAAATTTTAGGCATAATCGTTTAGATTCTTTTGACATCATATTATACAGAAAAATACCAAGAGTAACAATTTAAAACACAGTGAAATGTATTATATGTTTGAAATTTAAACACACTGATTAACAATCTTGACATAGTTTTTTAAATTTAATGCTCATAATACATTTGATTGTGTTTTTAACTGTTACGTTTGTTGTTGTTTTATTTATAATTTATAATACCATGCCAAAAAAATAAAAAGCATCGTGCCTAAAATTTAAAACACAATGCCTACATAGACATCTCACTTTTTCTAAAAGTTTTTTGAATTTGAAGCCAACTCCTTACATATATTTATACACACATACACGTCTTAGCCTCTAGTCTTAGTCTTTAGCCAATGTCCATTAAATTGCCCACCCAAACCAAGATCCGTCTTTCATTATGCGAACCCTAAAATCTTTATTAGTTCTTCCTTCGCTAGTTCGCCGATGTCCATTAAATAGCCCACCCAAGCCAAAATCCATCTTTCATTATTCAAACCCTAAATCTAAATTACATTATGCGTTCGCTAGTTCGCTACTTCACTGTGAAACTGTTTCCCTTGGAACTCTAAATGTGATTATGAAGCGCGAACCCAAGATTGAAGAGGTAGGAAACTTCTGAATTGAAGATCGTTTCCACGTGTGCAGGTAAGTTCGAACATTCGAACTCAAAATTTGTCTCCCTGCTTACATTCGTATAATTTTCGTTCTCAAAGCCCTACATGGATTTTTCCAAAACAAGAAAAAGTATGATTTGGCTGAATTCAGTTAACCTGGTTTTTTGTTTTAACTAAAAACAAAACCGAAATCATATTCTATTACTCGGTTCGGTTAGACATTTCTCCAATTCAGTTGTTCGACTTTCAGTTATGACTAAAAAAATTAAAGACCAAATTAACAAAATTAATCGTTAACCAAACCTAACACCCCTAAACACAAATGTACGTATACATTCTTTCTTTTTCAACACTTACTCTATATATCT
The DNA here is from genome assembly GCA_030545235.1 of Helianthus tuberosus. Taxonomy (NCBI): domain Eukaryota; kingdom Viridiplantae; phylum Streptophyta; class Magnoliopsida; order Asterales; family Asteraceae; genus Helianthus; species Helianthus tuberosus. Next base: position 115,598,460 of record CM060399.1, read on the forward strand.
CTCTTTAAAACAATCAACTATTATACATTCTTTCTTTTTCTACACACTCTATCTCTCTTTCTCTCTCTGAAACAGATAACAATTAGTCTATTATCGAGTTATTGTCTAATAACAGGTCTGATACAATTGATAAACATGAAGCGTTCTCCATTAAAAAACGCATGTATGGTGTTTGGTTTTTATATAGTTTTATTAACTTTTAATTTTTATTATTATAATTAATGTTGAGCATGTTTGGTTCTTCTCTTACATACGATATTTTTATAAAATTTCGAGTATGCCCTTTTGACACGCCTAATTTTATCTACATTTCGTTATAATTCTTTTAAAGCGAGTTGTGAGTAGTAATGCACAAGTATTTTTCTATCTATGTCTCGATATAAATTTTATTAAACAGGGTTGTGAGAAATAATGTACAAGTAATCGAAGCAAAAACATACATTTTATCATAATTATGCCATGTTTCGTTATTCTAAAAATGTAATGTAATGACTTATAAAGTTCTGAATATGTTGTTGCTACATTTATAAAAAACACTTCCTTAAGTTGAATAAAAACTTTGGAGACTTCGTGAACACACCTAACACTCAAATCCTGACCTACTTATCATCCAAACTTCATTATATACATGCCAAAACTAAGATATGACGTTGTGTTTTAGAGAGTTTAGATGTAAATGATAGTAAGTAAGAAGCTCTACATGTTGCATACTTAGTTTTGGCATAAGATGACTTGCGGGTGACTTTCTTGCCAACTTTTCTCAACCTTGGGCTATCAACCAGAACCATTCAAAGCTCCAAGATTTACTTGGTATACTTAGGAGCAAGTAGGTTCAAATGGTGCATAAAACCAAGCCCAAGCGTAGCGGGAATCACAAACATAAGTTTGAGAATGTAACCCTCGACCTGCATCAAGATCCAAGGTTTAAACCCAATTCTCGACAACATAAATGGTGGATTACTTTCTTCCATATGATAGTACTCTGAAAATAGTGAACGTAGGCGAAAACTGTGCGCTAAACGGAGTTATAACGAAGGAGGAATCGCAAAAACAAGTTTGGTGTTTATTGCTGATTTGCAAGACACGAAAATCCCATTTTAAACTTGTCCCACATCACCCCAAATACATTTTTGTGCTCCCTTTCACACCTATAAATATCCTTTCTTGGTTTCATATAGCTTGGAATACCTAGTTGGAGTATAAACAAGTAAAATAACCAAATTTTGGTGGTTCCACAAGAGCAATACCCCTTTGGGTGTTGTGCGTAGTAGTTTTTTTTTCGTTCTCGATGACGAGATGCTGCCCTTCATGCTCCTCTCGTTTTGTAAAACTTCTTTGAGGTAATTTTATTTTCTTTTTCATTATTCATTCATTTATTGTTTTCTTAGTTTAAATAATTTAGTATAGGTTCTTAGTTAAGGAACATTAGGCTTGTTTAGGTATCCTTGCTAAGGCTCATCCTTAGAACGCCTAACATTGCCAGGGCCCGTCCTTTCGATAACCTATCTTTGCAAAGACACGTCCTTAGGACGTATATCCTTTCTTAGGCTTGCCTTTAGCATTGGCGAAGCCTTGTAGAGGCTCGTTAGGCCCAACGAGTCCAACCTATCATGCTAGTTCATTTAGCTACGCCTAGCATAACGTTTACCCTTTCCTTGTTGCATTCGTTTGTCTAGGTTGAATCACGCTTGTTATTCAGATCGTTCACTTGTTCATTTGAACTGATGTCTGATCAGATACGTTCAAAGTTCAAACCCAGGGCATTCAGCTTGATATAGTTGTTGATCTTGATTCTTTTCCATCATGCTAGTTTGCTCGAGCATCATTGAGGTGAGTAGATCTTTCCTAATTCCTGTTTTACATTTACAAGTTTTGGGGTGTATCATGTGCATTATTTACAACATTTTGTGATTTAAATTTCATTACAAATACATGCAAGTCAATGTGTGATTACATGATATGTGTTGCTTGGTTCATTGTTTACATTTCAAGTTATGCATTGGTTTGTTTGGTTCATTGGTTGCATTTAAAGTCAAGATATAGATATACATTACACATGGATCCATAGGCTGACTAGTTCGCTATTGCCATGGGTTGTAACTAGTACGCCACCACGCATAAAACTCGTTCTTCGGGGCTTAAGTCTCACATTACAAATGCAGTACAAGGCATCACAAATACAGTACATTACATTGCAGATATAGTACATTCATTTACATTACAGATTCAATTACGTTCATGACATTTCAATACATTATTGTTTCTTGGTTGTCACATACTGTTCAACTTATCATTTGATTACCATTGTATTCACATGTAATAATTTCTCAAAAAAAAATAAAAAAAAATAAACAAACTATTTTTACTAAAACCTTTTACATTTACTCACCAACTTTTGTTGACCTAGAAACCATTTTTCCACATGATACAGATTGGCAGGTTTAAAAACTTGATGACGACATTTAGGGATGATGTCTTAGAAACACAAACCGGATTATGTGTTGTACTTCCATTGTTATTTGAATTGTATGTATTGTGACAAACTGACTACTAATAATATTCAACTTTTAATACTTTGTCATAAGTTGTGAACAATCGGATCATGCCCCGGTCACCTATGTCGCTACGGGTCGGGTGTGACAGTCCGAACAACTGTAGCAACGGTACCAGTACACGTTTTAATGGTTTTTGGTATAAAATTAATTGAAAATAGACTTGTATTTTTTAATTAGTATGGCCGAATAACAACACGCATCAACACTGCTATCAAGGTACAATTCAAAGGTTACACCGAGTGCAACAACTAAATATGAGATTGTTTAAATCAAACTATCTAACACCAAACGTGTGTTTGATGACTATTATCGGAAAAAAAATAAAATTTAGTTATTATTTATTATAATTATGAAATAAAAAAAATTAATAAATTAACCAATGGATAATTAAATAAAAAGTTATTTAATTACATGTTTAATTATGAAATAATAATTTAACTACATGTTTATTTTTGAAGTAATAACAATTAACAAATTAAGCAATGGATAATTAAATAAAAAGTTATTTAATCACATGTTTAACTAAAATGGGTGTTGATTTATTTAATTATTTTTAGTTAAACAAATCAAAAGGATAAATAAATAATATATTTTTATTTATTTATTCGGGTCACTAAATTAAAAAATTAATTTATTAACTATCTATTTACATAATTATATCTGAAAAATTAAGGATCATTTAAATGTTTTAGATACCCCTAATAAACCCTAAAGTCCAAGTGATAAACATTGAAAGCATGTTTGAGTTTGACCTAGCTTAGGGTTCCGTGGTAATATAGACTAAGGGATCTCATTTAGGTTGTACCAAATTTCTTAAACCCTGAATCTTTGTTTATCCTTTGTGCCTACCACCCTACATAATTGGTCCACCCATTGCGTCTTTCCATCCTTGTCAGACACCTGACGCCAGTCGGATTGTCGACTAGTGTCGTCGATTTCAGGTTGTTGCATGCATCGCACTGCTACCGGGGCCCTCGTCGCACTGCCCTCCACCGCGCCTGATATGGAGCAAAGTGTGTATGAAAAATTTGTATCTCATACAATCGGGTTTTAAAAATGGAATTATCAACTAAATTGCACAATCACAACAAGTACCCATCGTGAAAGTAGTAAAGTCAGTAAGACCGGGTATCAATCCAAGGATACTTATATGCAACCCTCGATACTAAACCTCTTTCAAATCCTAGTCGGGATATAAAATTATGGTTACAACTAATAGTTAAGTAAAGAGGTAAACTCATTGTACTGACTTAGCCTCCGGCCAGAGTTCTTATCCTTCTTGCTGCACCGACTCTACTCATGCGCGTGCATGTTGGGATAGTGGTCGCTTAATACTGGTTGTTCTTCCCACCAGTCAAGGTTTTTTCCATCTGCATAACTATTTTAGCGGTTGCCATCACTTTATCCCAGTCTTTGGGCATTCCATCTCTTCCTGTTATAATTCGTATCAAACTATCACAATGCACAACATGAGTGTGTACGCATCAAATTTTCACTGAAATTTCCAATTTCCAAACACTATTTGATAAACTGAGTAATGAATTCTTCGAGACCTTCATTATCTCTTCGCCAAATGTTCATTACATCGGTTGTATCACACTCATGGTGCCTTTGCTGACTGAAATTTGCGAGACACTTTTCTTCTAACTTCATCCATGACTTTAATTTGCTTACTGGGAGACTGCCAAACCAGGTGTGCCCCACACCTGTGAGGGTTTGATAAAAAGATGGCACCACATTGGGTGGGTCCATCCGCCGACAACAAAAACGCCTGTAAAACCTTGAATCAGATCATCCGGATCTAAAAATACATTGAACTTACTAATGGTTGGTGGAAGTTTCGCCTTTTTCCAATGATGCGAGAGTAATTTCTCATATAAACTTTGATTGCTCGGTTGCGGCTGCTGGCCTATAAACCAGGCTATAATCATGCTTAGCCGACATGGTATATGCTATGCAAGCCCGTGGCTTGTGTGACTCATGATTTTTTTGGCAAACGGCTGAATAGCGATGAACTATCACCCTTATAATGTGTCGGATCAGATTCATCGGTGTGTGTATCCCACTCATCATTCATGTTACGTGGACCGAGACGGCTGCTCACTGGTGTTCGTCTATGTGAATGAGTGTGGTTGTTATCATAACGCCTTCGTGTGTTAGTGCGACTATAACGCGTGGTGCTGACACATTGCTATAGACCTCGAGTGGTGTGGGTGACTTGCCATGCTAGTTTCTGTCTATTCGCTCAAACGGTACGTACGAGGGTTCACTTTACCTATGAGGAGAGCTATAATCTAGCTGCCTGGGTGCTGGGGTCACCGCAGGAACTTGTTGCGTCTGAGCTTGTTGTGTGCACATTTGTGCGTAAATGGTGTTAAGTGTTGCTTGATTTTTAATGAACCACGAGGCGGGATATTCCCCCTCTGGTAGCAAAGAAGAAAGTTGCGTCGATGGTCCAGCACCATGGCTTTTTGGGGTCATGTTTTGGTTGATACTGTCACACTCGGTCATAGGCGAAAGCACGAGGTGTGATTGTGATTGATTCTCATTGCATAAGAATTAGCAAACATACTATATGATTAAAATAAACTCCAAATGCCATTCCAATAGTTTCAAAACATAAAACATGAGTTAATAAAAGTGTTTACATCACTTCAAAATAAACTAAGTTTTAAAAGTCAACAACATAGTTCGAGTTCTAAAATATCAAGGACTTGTTCCGCATATCACCGCAAGGAGGCAGAATATAATGAACAACCCAACAAAAGTAGCATGGAGTTAGGTCACATGACATCTTGAAGCAAAAGCCCGCAAAGATTCCACTAATTTCCTGAAATACATGTAAGCTTGAAAAACATCAACAAAGTTGGTGAATACATGCAGGTTATTTTGTATTAAATATATATTTGTAAAATGTGAGATGTATTTGTATGTAAAGCGGTATGTAAATATAAATGAAATCATGATCATTAATGTTTTGCAAGGACAGTAATATGTGTGGCGACATAGGAAGCAATCCAAACCTTGATGATTTTTGTGCTGATTACCTTCGACTGGGGCACAAAAGCACTCTTCCGTGTGGGTCAATGTGGACCAAGAGTGGGGCTCGTCAAAACCCAATAGATCTAGCTGTAATGCTTCGCACATTTGTACATTCCCGATTTAGCAAATATTGTTGTATAATCTGTTTTTTTTTAACTTGTACTCATGTCGTATTCTATCTCATATCATTTTGTAATCCTAGACTATTAATCGTAATGAAAACGCAAGTATTTTATTCATATTCATGCTATTTATGTTAGACTTGTTTACATTTTAAACATCATTATAACACGATACACATTTATTCTTGTTACACGTAAAACCGATTAAAACGCATAACATAATCAAACTTGAACCTCGAGAGAAAGTGAAAGACCCCTCTTGTGCGAATGCCCCTTGTTGGTGCATATGTCTGTCGACTTCGTCTTGTATAAAGTCTTGTAATAGGTTAGATAGATCAGGGCACGTTATACGAGAAAATAGAGTTTTAGAGGATGTTGTCCATTTCGCACGAAATGGAACATGTCCAATTCGTACGAATTGGCATTGGCCAGGTCACATGAGACCATTCCATGCGAACTGGGACTGCCTATAAATAGGTGCCTTGATCATTTCATTTGTAACACTTCTGATTCCGGTAGCGAAGCTCTGTCAAAGTATCTCCAGGTTGTAAATCGTCATCAAATCAATACAAGAGATAGATTAAGTGATTCTAGTGTGTATACAGCTGAAATAACTCCGATACGTCTGATTCCGCCTCTCGTATTGGACGAGATCTCTTCTGAACGACTTGTTTGGTCGTGCAAATGATCCTACAAGTGGTATCAGAGCTCAAGAGGAAGAGTTCTTACCGATTTCAGCTGTTTTTCATCTAAAATTCTGATTTCTACTCCTTCTTTTACAAGTTTTTCAAAATTAACTGAGATTTTACGGATAAAATGGCTTGATTTTCACATATAACGTGCGAAACACTGTTTTAACAAAGCCTTGAAAGAATCAGACCTAAAATCGAACTAAAACCTGATCAATTTTGTCAAAAACGTGGCCGATTGTATGACATCAGCAGCAATTCGTACGATTTGAGTCACAGGTCGTGTGAATATTCATTCCATTTCGCACGAGTTGGTCAATAGGTTATCAGTTCGCTTGAAAAGGCAATCATTTCGCACGGATTGGACATAGTAAACCTCAATTCGCACGGATTGGACATTGTAGACTCCATTTCGCACGAATTGCACTCAGGTCGCATCAAGGAGTTACCATTTCGCACGAATTGCACCATTTCGCACCAAGTTGTCCAGATCACACCAGATTGTTTCCAGATCGTTTGAACAGTTAGTCTTTGTGAATTTTCAAAACCGAAACATGGAGAACGAGTTCTACAACGCCTTTGCTACCCCGATCACTGTAACTCAGAACACGATGTTAGAAAATGAAACGGGTACCATGCAAAAACCGCCTAAGCTCATGAGTATTGAGGAGTATAGTGGATGGGAGGAACGTTTTGAAAATTGGGTTCAAGCAAATTACTTAGACGCATGGGAATGTATTGAATATCGATATATTAGACCGGTTAATGACAACGGAGAGAAGGTTGCTATTAAAGATCTAATTGTTGATGAGAAAAAGAAATACAAAAGTGAAAAGATGATGGTTAGTTTATTGCAGCAAGCTATTAAGGAAGAAATTTTGATTTTACTACAACACAACGGAAGTGCACATTCAATCTGGAAAGAACTAAGATCGAAGTTTGTTGGAAGCAAAGAAATGATCAAGAACAAAATGTCTCTTTTGAAGAAAGAATTTGATCTATTTCGTGGATTAAAAACTGAAAATACCAAGCAGATTATAGAAAGGTATTGCAATTTGGTGATGAACATGAAGAGATTGAATATCACGAAAGATAATGAAGAATGGATTGAAAAGTTGGCCGATGCGTTGCCACAAGATGTTTGGGGCACGTATCTTATGATGTTGAAAAATAAACCTGAATTTGACAATCTAACGCTGAGCACGTTTATTGAACAACTCGAAGCTCAAGAGATGGAACAACGAAAAATAGCGAGAATGAAGGACTTTGATGGTGAATAAGACATTGGTCTATATTATAAAGGAGGTATTAGTGATAAAACCAACACTTCACCAAAAATTGAAACTGCTTTCAATGCAAAAAGTTCTTCTGGAGGATCATCTCAAGGATCAAACAACAAAACTGGATTCTCTACATATCCATCATTCGATCCAAATTTTTCAGCAACCAAGAATGGAAAAGTATTACAATGTCACATTGCGTTAAATCTTGAGAATGGTCAGAATTTCTCGGAAGAGGTTGCAAAAGGTGATATGTCTTTGTTGGTGACCGTGTTAGAATCTTATGAGAGTTTAGTTGCAGGAAGGATCGGAAATCCAATGTTGACAAAAGAGGATTACGATCAGATCGATGCTGAGGAGATGGAGTTAATGGATATAAAGTGGTGTTTGGCTAGTGTGTTGAGGAGAGCTGAGAAGTTTAAACAGATTACAGGAAGAGATGATTTCCGTGATGCAAATGTTTCTACTTTAGGATTTGATAAATCTAAAGTTACTTGTTTTCGTTGCAGGGAAAAAGGGCATTTCAAGCGAGAATGCACAAACCGCGAAGCAAGTGGAGCTTAAAATCCATTCGGCAATAATGATTATTATCGAAAAGCAATTTATCATCAAGTTGCTCAACAGCCGTATCAACAACAATCGCCACAAACGTCACATGCTAGAAAGGAGATTGAAGAACCAAAGAAAGCTTATCTAGTTAATCAAGATGATGAAATATCGCCAAAAGGATTTAGCTGGAACAAATATATTTCAGCTGAGAGTAAAGCATGTCTGACAAATCAAGATGATGAAAGGCTTCCAAAAGGTTTAAGTTGGGATGATTATGATCCTAACAGAACTTCAGATCATAAAGTTTTTGTTGCTCAAATTGTTGAAGATAGTGTTGATGATTATTATGCAAGGAGAATGAAAGAATATGTAAAATTACGAGATGAGAAAGATGACAGTGATGTTGAAAATGTCCAAGTGATAAAGAAGTAGGTTAAAGAAATTCCAGCTTTCAAGATTGAAAAGAAAGCTGATGCAGAAAAGGTGTCTGAGAAATGTGAAAACTGTGAGACTATGAAAAAGCACAACAATGAGTTGATTCATAACATAAACAGACTGAAAGAATCACATGATGTCTTAAACAAAGACATGAATCAATATAATGAGTCAAGCAGTGAACAAGCAACAGCCATGAAGACACTCAATGGAGCATACTTGACAAAACATAAAGTCGTCAATAATTACATTGAGATATGTGCTGAGCTTGAACAAAAATTGGAAACTCAGAGGATAGAAACTGAGAGAGTAAACAGGTTATTGAAAAGTTACTCATGTTCTTCTTATGTGATTGACAGGATATATCCTACAGTGGAAGGCATGAAAGCGTTTGAAGAAGAGAAACCTGAAGTGAAGAATTCTGGTAAGAAACAAAGTGTCAGTTATAACAAGTGTCCACCCTCGCTCGAAAATAGATATTCTCCACGAAATCCAAATTCAGAAAGAGTAAAAAAGGCAACCAATTTAAAATGGGAGTCTGAACCTTTAGATGGATTGCCAGACAACATCGATGTCACTTTCACATTGTCTGATACTGATCATGAGTCTGAGTTAATAAAGAAAGTGGTCGATCAGGTGTTGGATAAAGATGAAACCGAGGAGTCAGAGTCAAAGTCAAAGTCTGACACGTCAAGTCCAACAGTCGAAAAGAGCAAACGAGTGTATAATAAAGAATTTCTGTTATCACAAAATAATTTGAATGATTCTGACAAATTATATTCTGATGAAGAATTTCCATTAAGAGGTGTTAAAACTGAACTGATCAAAAAGGTTTTCAAACTAACAGAAATTAACATTTCTGAAATAAAAGATGTAAATCTTTCTGAAAAACCTAAAAAGTACACCTCAAGAATTCAACAAAGGTTAAACAAGAAAAAGGTTACAGTTCTGGTTCGGATTTTCGAAAGAAACCAAACCATAACGGTAATTTCAAAAAGAAAGGTTTAGGTTTTATTCCACCAGAAAATCATAAAAATGAAAAAACTTATAAACCAAAAACTTTTTTTGTTTCAGGAACATCTTCTGAAGAGGAAAAAGAGCATTTGTTCAGAAAGCAGACAAACAAAGAATTCCTTGCAAAGAAGCAAGAGGAAATAAAGAAAGATGTTGCTCAACAGAAGAAAGAGACAAAGACCAGTTATAACTGCAAAATAGTTGGTCACATTGCCCGAAACTGTTCAAAGGCAACCAACACACAACAGGGAGTGTCTCTTAAACTCAAAGAAAAAGTTGTTGAAAAAACCAAACCACCAACCAAAAAATTTAAAGTTTTTGAAAATTCAACATTTGAGGTTGGTGAGTGTTCAAAAAGTTTTTACAAAAGAAAGGTGAACCTTAACAATCAAAAGTGGGTTGTTAAGAAATCTGATGTATTTTCTGGCGATGAATCTGACTCGTCAAAGTCAGAGGAGCCACAAGTTGAGCTAAACATAGAAACTTTAGTACCACCAATGGTTAATGTCAATTTTCCACCATTGCGGGCTGAAAATTTTAAACAAAAAGTTGGAAAAGTTGAGATTTCAAATCAATTCTTTCCTGAGAAGAAAGAATTTGATGTTGAAAAAGCCTTTAACTCCAAAGTGAAGCATATTTTTGGAAAAAAAATGGTTGACGGGAAGGTCAAAGGAGTAAAGGAATTTTATGAATTGAAAAAGAGTAAACCAGATGAAGATGGTTCACCCATGTTCGTATCGTCATGGGATAGAACCTATCAAGAGTAAAATCCGGACTTGCCGAAGCTCCCAATGTTGTTAATCGTGGAGCATGAATCGGCATCTTTCTTGATATTTCAAAATTGTCATATTTCGACTTACAAGTGGTATTTTTGATGAGAACCTACAAGTGGTTAATCAAGGTCATTAAGTTGAACTTGTTTTAACTTTCATACAAATGGTAATTAGAAAACAAAGTGATGAATTAAACCCCGATCTTACAAGTGGTTTCAACAAAACTAATTTTTCGGAAAAACCAGTTGATTAAAACAAACTTAAGTGTTTTGAAATCATAATGGGAAAATAGTTTGTTGTCAGCGGGAGTTCTGATTGTTTATGCCAAGTGGATGGCGAATTAAAGCAATTCACATCGGTTTGTCAAATTTTTCTTTAAATGATTTTGAATTTTAGGGGGAGTAAGAAATTTCAGAAAATCCAAAAACATTAGAAAATTTTGAAAAAGCCAAAAACATGATAAAATCTAAAAGCCAAAAACATGATAAATTCAAATTGAGTTTTGTTGTGAAAAAGAGGAAATGATAGTACATCGGTAGACAATCACAGTACGCTAAAGAATTGGAAAGTTAAAATGTGATAAACGGTCTCACTGATGATATGCCAGTAGGTTTTTACACGCTTAGTAGATTGTGTTCGAGATATAAACTTAAATATCATTACTTACTTATCTCGTGGGGAACATATCTCGGATATATGGTTAACCCCGAAATCTTGTTTGAAGGGCTTTCTATTTCTGACATACTAGGTATTTGTACGTGGTGATATTTGGGGTATTATACCTGGACTTCTGATTTTGCGGGAGCAATAGCCTAGTCCTCGTATAATACTTTGCACTGCTTTAATCTTAAAGCCCACCCTCAGCATAAAAAATGATGAAACATTGAAAAATGCTAATCATGTGCTGTTGAAAAGAAGATCCCCAAGGGGGACACACCTAAAGTCGAACCATCATCTCTCTGATTTTGCGGAAGCAATAGCCTGAGCTCTCATGGTCTCGCATTTAACCCCTTACAGATATCATTAGTGTACATTCACCTGTAATACTGAATATAGGAGTCTGGATACGGGAGTATATTCTAAGGTGGGACACGCGAATAAGTTTAAGTCCTTAAAACACTAATCTCGTATCTCGAAACAGTTGAACTTTGTGTGAAAATTTAAGTGGATCAGTATACTGACAATCTAAGTAAATCATTTAGAACTTAAAGTGTTTAAAGCTCAACGGTGCTAGTGATTGGTCTCAAAAACTGATATGATCCTCTTACACAAACTCACAAAAATATTGTCTGTAAATATTTCTTTACTGCTTTACTTTTAAAACTAAAATCCAAAAAGAATGTGTTTTAGCATAAATGTTTGAAAATTAAAAAAGATTTTATTTCATCTTATTTTTGACAACTGATGTTGGAAAGCTGATTTTCAAAATTCCGAGTGCTAAACATGATGAACAAAAGGTTTGGGAAAATTTGTTTAGAAATAAGAAAAATGGTATTTTTACAAGTGGTTATCAGAGATTTTAAATGTAAAATCATTTTGGATAATATCTACAAGTGATAGTTTGAGATTGATTTTACAAGAGGTAAGCAAAAATTAAAATTGTTATAAATCAAAATCTTATGTTTTGGGTAGAGAATTGTGCAGGTAAAGCCAGGTTTCGATTCCTGAGCATATGCAGATTAAAGCCAGGTTTCTGATTCTGTTGCTACAAAGAGCCAGGTTACGATCTTAGAACCTGTGAAAGTTGTACAGCCAGGTTTCCGATCCAAAGCCTGTAGATAGAGAATTCCAGACTGCGATCCCAGCTTATCGAAAGGGGGAGTCTGAAGACGTAAGAGCCAGATTCAGATCCTGGAACAAAGCTCAAGATAGAAGCTGCTAATGCTGATGAGCTTAAAGAATCAAGAGATCTGATCAAGAAAAGATAGAGTCAGATTGCGATTCTAGAAGAGTAAGAGAGAGAAGAGAAAGAGCAGATATAGATTGATGGATGCTTACATTGTCAGATATTTTGGAGAGAGCGAGAAGACTGATCAAGTCTGAAGACTCGACACTAAAGACTTCGTCAACATCCAAGGGGGAGTCTGTTGGTGCATATGTCTGTCGACTTCGTCTTGTATCAAGTCTTATAATAGGTTAGATAGATCAGGGCACGTTATACGAGAAAATAGAGTTTTAGAGGATGTTGTCCATTTCACACGAAATGGAACATGTCCAATTCGTACGAATTGGCACTGGCCAGGTCGCATGAGACCATTCCATGTGAACTGGGACTGCCTATAAATAGGTGCCTTGATCATTTCATTTGTAACACTTCTGATTCCGGTAGCAAAGCTCTGCCAAAGTATCTACAGCTTGTAAATCATCATCAAATCAATACAAGAGATAGATTAAGTGATTCTAGTGTGTATACAGCTGAAATAACTCCGATACGTCTGTTTCCGCCTCTCGTATTGGACGAGATCTCTTCTGAACGACTCGTTTGGTCATGCAAACGATCCTACACCCCTCTCGCACGAATGGGCCTATCGTCCATACTTCCCTCTCGTCTGAACTCGTCAGTTGCCCTAATTTCGTGTGAGTGCATATGTCTATCGCTTCCGTCAATCACGTATCGTAGCTGAGAAATGTTCAAGACAAGGTTTAGAAGTGTTATTATATGAAATATAATGTCCACCCATCCTTATGAAAGGAGTCCATTTGTACGAAATGTCCATCCTTAGTTAGTCCTTGCCTATAAATAGGAGAATAGTCTTGTTCATTTAGAACTTTTGGAGCTTTTAAAGAGTTAGAGAGAGAAAGCTCTGCTCAAGTGTTTTCAAGGTTGTAAACTGTTACATCATCAATAGAAAACGCATTATAATTAGTTTCTGGTGTCTGATCCACTCCCGTACACGGATTCCACATGTGATACGAGACCTACGCAGTCATCAGAATTACGTAATCGGTCCAGAAATGAACTTACAAGTGGTATTAGAGCGGGAGATCGATTGCACGGATAGAAGATACAAGATTCAAGCTGATTTCATCAAAATCAGAGCTGAATTTCATCAAATTCTTCATATTCTTCTTCTACTCATTCTTTTTGAACTTTAAACTCAGATTTACGAAGATTTCACAGTTAAAATCGGCTAAATTTTGGATATGATGTGCGAAAAACGTTTATAAACGATCCTACAAAGTTTCATAACTAAATTCAAAGTGAATCATCTTCAAATCTGTGAAAAACTATGATGAACAGAACTGTTTGCGCAATGTGGGTTTCAAACGAATCAACAAGTTTTCATACGGATCAGCATTAATTCATACGAATCAAGAGGATATTAAGCACGAACCTAGGGTGAATATTCATACGGACCTACTAGTTTAAGAGGATCCACACATTGACGAACCAAGTTGTTGTGAAGTTGTTACGAATCTGCAATCATTGTTTTGTTTCAAACAATTCTACCTTATTTGAACGGATCGACGTTGTTTGTACGAATCAAGACTCATTTAGTTCACATGAATCAATTAACATAACATCTGTTATGGATCTAGTTGTTATGAATCAATATTCACGAATTTGCTTCACTCAATTGTTCACACGACTCTACTTAAGTGGGTTCGCACGAACCGGGTGTAGACATCAATTGCAGCGAATCAACATTAATTGATCTCATTCATTCGGATCTGAGATTGAGACTTCTCATTCGAACAAATCCAGAATTCTCTTATCACGAATCTGGGTATTAGATCTGATTGGGTTTTAGTTTGATTGTGCATATTTACGGATCAAGAAATTCTTGATCCACTCGAACCATTCAAGGACCAAGATCAGAATTGTTTTAAGTTGATTGAACGGATCTAGATCATATTGATTCGTACGATTCAATAATTACGAATCAACAATCAAGGATTACTTGATCAGCACGGTTTGAGATTGTGTTATTCGAATCATTATTCACAGATCTAGTTTCATCAGTTTCACACGAATCTGGTAGTTCATCAATACTCATGGATCCATGTTGATTTAGGTTTTAATCCGTACGAGTGTTGTCATAGAATCAAGTTGTTGTTTGTTACACAGTTATTGTGGATCAGGATCTAATATACTTGATTCGCACAGATTCATTCACATCATAGTCATACGAAGCTGGGTTTTTGAACGATCAAAACGGTTTTGAGTGTGTTGGTTCACACGAACTTGAAAAAGGGTTTATCCGCACGTCATACATATTCACGGATCAAGGAACCTTACATTCACAATAAATCTAGTGTTTCAAGGATCTCACCCGAGCAAATCAGAAATAATATACACGCACAAATCAAGTTTTAGAGTTGTGGTTATCAAAGTTGATCCACACAAGTTAATCTTTACACATTTGTGCAAACTCACATCATTCCTCATTCGCGAAAACTTATGTGTCAAGTGTTTTAATTTTCATAAATTTCTCTAATTGAGTGTTTCATTATTTGTTTTGCAGGTGATTTACAAACATTTCATCATCAAGAAAGCAGAGTTTAGTATCTGGTTGGGTATTTTTGAAAGGAAATATAAATTTTAAGAAAAAATGTTTAATCGAGAGAGGGAAATTGCTATAGATCCTAAGACAATAGACTTTGAAGTTGTAGTAGCAACCATTCCTACGGCTAGAAAGCAATATTCAAAGGAAAAATGAGATATTGAATATGTTAAAAGATTAGAGAAGTGTAGGGAAAAGGTGTTTAAGGGAAGTATAAAAAGTACGGAACAATTGACAGAAAGTTTGAAGAAGATACCTGATAAAAAGTAGATACCAGTAGAACAAACAATGGTGACCAAAGTAAGTTCACCAAAGTGTCAAATCAGGACATTCAAATGGATAAAAATGATGAAAATAATGTAAAATCTGAAGTTTAAAATGAAACACAGTGCGGGAAAGACATAATATCATGCACTAACTGTGTTAATAAGGATGAAGAGTTAAAATCCAGATCAGTGAATTTTCTAAAAATAAAAAGATTTTGAAAGAAAAAAATAGAGGAGCTGACATTAAAATGTAATATTCTTGAAAAAGAAAATGAATTATTAAAACAAAAGTGTTCAGCAGATTGTGAAAAATGTTTTCAAAATAAAAATGTTGTCCAAGAAATGAAAAAAGAATATGATAGCATTAAATTTGCAAATCATAACATAAAAGAAGCTTATGAAACTTTGAAGAGACAAGTCAAAAGTATGGACGGAAGATTGTCAAAATGTTTAGAAACAACAAGACTTGTTGAGGCCAGATATGAAGGAAAGCAACGGGAGTTAAATAAATGTATTGATGAAGTTGCTAAACTTAAACAAGAATTGGCTGAAAAGGAAAAAAAAAATCTTAAAAAACCTCAAAGTTATCATAATTCTTCATACATTCTCGAACGTATTTTAAATATCACACCAGATGATAAAGATTCTGAAAAGAACAAAAAGGGTATTGGTTTAGAATATCATTAGGTGCCACCACCGTTGGAGGATAATTACACGTTCTATGATGATGAAGAGGTGGCAAAAGGTTTGAACATGGTTGACCAATTACCAGAAATCTGATGATGCTGGTGATTCAGAGGTGGTAAGTAAGGTTGTTGAAAGCATTCTGAAAGATTAGTCTACCAAAAATGGTAAGTCCGAATCACAGGATGAAGATGAGGAAAGTTTTCACAAAAAATATCTAAATAATTCAAAACCTGAGAAAAATGCGAATGAAGATCCAACAATTTTGGCATATTATATCATTGGATTGGACAAATTATTCTCAGATGTTGAATTTCCAATTCAAAATGTGATTTCGGCTAAAATTGAAAAAGTTTTCAAATTGGTAGAAATAGAGAAGTCTGAAATTGCAAAATATGCTGGAAAGGGAAATAAAACTTTTTATAACAAACCTGGTTACAAAAAGAAAAACATGAAGGCTTGGTTGGGTTATAAGAAGAAACAAAACCAAAAGAAAAAGGCTGAAAAGTCAAATTATCAGAAAAAGACGAACTTTGTTCACGGAACAAGTTCAGAAGAAAAGAAAGAACTCAAATTTAGGCGACAGACTAATGAAGAGTTCTATGCTCAAAAGAAACAACAATAACAGACCAAAGATGTGTCAAAAAAACCTGTTTTAAATGTCAACAAGTGAGACATGTTAGTCGAAAATGTCCACAAAATCTGAAGCCTGTTAATGTTGTTCAAGAGGAAAAGAAATCTGATGTTGTGAAACAAACGTCAACCAAGTTTGAGTCAAAACAAACTTGGAAGCCAAAAACATCCAAGGTTGAATCACAACAAACTTGGAAATCAAAAACATCCAGATATGAGACAAAACAAAGTTGGAAATCAACGACTGATTTGACAAAACCAAACCAATTTTGGAAACCAAAAGTTGATTTATCAAAACGAAACGTTCAAAGTGATTCAAGATTTTATCAAAGAAATGTTTCAGCAGGACAAATTTGGGTGGTCAAGAAAAAGACTTCTGTGAGTGACAATAAACGAAAGATCGATTCAACCAAGAAGGTTGAAAATAAGAACGAAAAAGTTTTTGTCAAAAATGATAAAGAATTTCCGAAGTTGAACAATTCATATTGTGTCACAATACCCAAGGTCAAACAGCCCTGGGTTGCATTATTCAAGTAATTGTGTTAGTTGAATGTGCAGGTGCTCCAGAAGACAGCTGAATGTCATCACAAGGAGAAGAGCAGCCTGGCACAGGAAGAGGCAGATCCCTGTGATGTTTGTTTTTGTAAATAAATAAAACATAAATCAAAAGCCCTAAAAATAGAAAAAACATAAACATAAAAAATTGTTTGTTTTTTAAATGTTAAAAAATCAAAAATTTTGAAGAAATATGTTTTTTGAGTGAATACGCCGAAACCCTCACGGCTGAACAAACATGATAAAACAAAATTGAAAAACGGTTTTCAAACTGTTAAATATCAATGTGCTGTAAATCATAGGGGTACTTTATGCAAAACAGAGCATCTTATTGCAGAAAATGGATGGTGAGACAAAGCTATCTGCATTCGGTGTGTCAAATTTTTCTTAAATGTTTTGGATTTTAGGGGGAGTAAAAATTTTGAAAATACAAAAACATTTGAAAATTTGAAAAAGCCAAAAACATGAGAAAACTTAAAAATGAGTTTTTGTGTAAAAAGAGGAAATGATAGTACATCGGTAGACAATCACAGTATGCTAAAAAATGGAATGTCAAAATGTGATAAACGGTCTCGCTGATGATATGTCAGTAGGTTTTTACACATTTAGTAGATTGATTTCGAGATATAAACTTAAATCAATAACTTTCTTATCTCGTGGGGAACATCTCTTCGATATATGGACTTAGTACTCCGAAATTTCGTTTGAGAGGTTGACTGATTCTGAGATACTAGGTCTTTATACTTTTTGATATCTGGGGTATTATACTTGGTCTTCTGATTTTGCGTCAGCAATGGCCTACACCTTGTATAATACTTTGCGTGCTTAAAAAGCTTTCTCTCTGCGTAAAAATTTAAAAATATCGAAAGATATAAATCAAGTGCAGTTTTAAAGAAGATTCCTAAGTGGAACACACCTTTAAGTCGAGCCTTCATCTCTTTGACTGAACGGTAGTTCATACCTGAGCTCTCAAGGTCTCGCACTAACCCAGAGTATAGATATCAATATAGTATATTCACATGTAAGACTGAATCTAGGGAATCCTGAAATGGGAGTATATTCTGAGGTGGGACACGCGAATAAGTTAAGTTCGTAAAACACTAATCTCGTATCTTGAATCAACTGAAGTTTGTGTGAAATTTAAGTGGATCAGTATACTGACAATCTAAGTGAATCGTTTAGAACTTAAAGTCTATAAAGGTCAACGGTGCTAGTGATTTGCCATAAACTGATATGATCCACTGACACGAACTCAAACAAAAATATGTTTGTTAATATTTTTTACTGCATTTCTTTAGAGAAAAATTACAAAAAGATTTTCGGAGTGTCTTAGCATAATCTTTGAAAAATACAAAAAGATTTTGTTTCTGCTTTATGTTTCGACAACGATGTTGGAAAGCTGAATTTCAAAATCTAAGTATGATAAACATGTTTCTAAAAATAAACAAGTTCATTAATTTGAAACTTGAAGTTTTTTAATTGAAAAATCCAAAAATAGTTTGTGAAAATCTCAAGGTCATTAATTTGGACTTGGATGATCAACTGAGAGGGTTTACGATGCTTTCACTGTTAAATTTATTTAGTTACTTGATAGGGGGAGAGAGCTAGTATACAATCCTGGAGTTTTAAAATTGTCAAATGATTTTTATAGAGCCAGGGTTCGATACTGGGAAATAAGGTTTTTAAAGGGCCAAGAATCGATCTTGAACCAAAAATAGTTTTACATTGTCAATCTTTCATTGAGCTAGGTTCATGATCCTGGTGACCTAAACAGTTTCTAAATTGTCAATTAATTTTTGCAAAAGAGCTAGGTGTTCAATCCTGGATGCAAAAAGCCAGGTTACTAATCCTAGATGATCTCATGATCTTTAATTGTCAAATTTTATGAAAGTTAGATTACGATCCTGATAGCTGAGGCTAAGGGGGAGTCTGAAGAAAAGCTCAAAGCAAGGGGGAGCTTGCAGTGATGGAACCAGGTGACGATCCTGAAAAGCCAGAAGCTTAAAGAAAGGGGGAGCCTGGAGAGAGAGTCTACCGAAAGAGGGAGCTGCTGAAGCAGGTCGCGTATTCAAGAAGAGCTTGTTAGAGTAATGGGGAGTCTGTGGTGCTGAAACTATCAGATCTTCTAGAAGACTCAAAGTGAAGATAGAAAGCTACGAAATTAACTGCAGCAATATCCAATGGGGAGTTTGTGAGTGCATATGTCTATCGCTTCCGACAATCACGTATCATAGCTGAGAAATGTTCAAGACAAGGTTTAGAAGTGTTATTATATGAAATATAATGTCCATCCTTACAAAAGGCGTCCATCCTTACGAAAGGAGTCCATTTGTATGAAATGTCCATCCTTAGTTAGTCCTTGCCTATAAATAGGAGAATAGTCTTGTTCATTTAGAAATTTTGGAGCTTTTGAAGAGTTAGAGAGAGAAACCTCTGCTCAAGTGTTTTCAAGGTTGTAAACAGTTACATCATCAATAGAAAACACATTATAATTAGTTTCTTGTGTCTGATCCACTCTCGTACACGGATTCCGCACGTGGTATGAGATATACGCAGTCATCGGAGTTACATAATTGATCCGGAAACGAACTTACATTTCGCCCTAAAGCTTATAAATAGGCACACTACCCCCCTCATTTCTCTTGCTCAAGTTTCACAAACACTCTCAACTCCCTCTCTAAGATCAGAAGCATTTTTGTAAGAATTCCTTTCTTTTTCCATTCATTTTCATTACATTTCTTACACTTTAATCTTGTTTCTCTAACATTTCTTACATTTTGATCTTAATTCTTAAACTTTCTTGCAAAACTTTCTTGATTCAACACATCTCAGGGATGGTTTCCACTAGTTTGCTGGGGCAAACTGATGTTGGAACATCACCATATAAGATTTGAATCAAGATCTACAAAACTTTACCATTTTTACAACTTGTTCATAAACTTTCATTTTGATTTCTGTACGATCTTGATGGAATCTGGAACCCTTCAGACCCTCAACTCATTATATAGTTAAGAGTTTGCATTTGGGTTAATTTTCACCAAGAATTGATCTGTTTCGGACAGATCTAACATACATTGTTCGACAAACAGTCATCAGTCGTCCGAAAGGAGATCCCTTTCGTACGACAGGGTGTCCCCTTTCGCACGAAAGGGACTATTGTCACTTGCTTTGTTTTCATTTTCGTTTCTGTTTTATATCAGTTCATCAGTGATCAACCCCAAGTAGTTTGCTAGTCACAAAGTCAGTTAACCCCGTCCAGCCTCCGATACTTAGTTCACTCTTTCCATGTCGTGTTGGCACACCTGGGTTGTTTGATTACTTGGATGTTTAACCATTTTACTTTATGTTTTCAATTAGTTTAACAACTACTCTACTGTTTATGTTTAAATCAATTTACGATCAAGTTTTACGCATTTCAAAACTAGACCAGTCGTCCGAGAGGCCCATTCGTACGAAAGGCCATTGCCCTTTCGCACGAGAGGCCCTTTCATCCGAAAGGTTCTGTTTGCTCGTTTTGTTCCGTACTTTTTTTGTAATTTATAATCTGATCCGAACCTCTTTCACATCAGAATACTTACACCTCTGTTTACCCATTTCAGGGTGATTTCCGTGTTCCGAGCTAATCAACTCAACTCTCGATTTTCGTTGAACTCTACGCAAAACTGTGAGTAAACTCGATCCCATTTTCATTTTTATCACTTTGGGTGCAACATGTACACTTATAAAAAGCACGCAACACTATTAAACTTGTTTATTCAATCACACTCTATCCACAATTAAACATGAAAACATATTATACTTGTTATTCTCATATGCTCTGTTTACACTTTGTCTATATGCTCATTAACTTTTCCAGCCTACCTTAACAATCATAGTGCTACAGGATTAACGCCCTGCCCATATACTTGTGGTATTGTTAAGTAAAACACATTACACCCTCTTCGTTTCGACGATGTTGGGTAAACACGATTGCGTTAAACTCTGGTTTGACTTATAGCTTACACTCGTACAGCATCTTAGTAACTAGTATACATTTATCATGTTGGATATGAGTACAATTTAAACATTTTCATATTATACTATGTATTTAAACTTGTATACTCGCCAACATATTTGTTTATCATATTTTAATACATGTTGCAGGTTGATAGGTGATGAACGGAGGGAAACAAGTTTAGGGTGGACTTAGATACACGCCTAAATGAATAAACACTTATTTATGATTCTTGTATTTGATGCTACAATTTGATCATGTTTGTTTTGTTGGACGATGTATGACACTTTAGTATTTATGAAATTTTGATTATATAATTATTGTTAATTTATTGTTATGAAACTATGAGCAATCTTGTGATCGTCTCACTCCGATGTTTCCGCCATCGGTTGGGGTGTGACAGATTGGTATTAGAGCCATAACTATAGGGAATTAGGAAAAGTATGGATGCTTTTTACCTAGTCTATAGTTTAGGAACATTATTGTTGTTTGTGCTTTAAAACTACTTGCATTCTATCTTATTTTCTCCTATATATTCTCTTTGGTCTTTAATATACATGTCTTTCCTAAGGCTAACACAATACACACTTGAAGACTTGATGAAGACACTCTTATTCCACAATTGAAACGACTCACCAAAATAGGGGTGATTTCCACATTTGGTGATAACTTCCAATCCACTATACTTGTTATTTTGCACGAAATTTACCATCAAGTTAGGAGTGATATCCATACCTTGATGGGAATTTCCATTTCATATTCTAGTGGACCCTTATAGTTCGATAAGTACCAACCACACTAGGGTACGATGTTACCAAGCTAGGGGTGAAACCCGCATCTTGATAACTAGTCCTACTCCTCGATTTTCGATCACGCCAAAGTTTCGATTTTCCAATCGACTAGGGGCGTGTGGTAACTGGAAAGATAAACATTGTTAATCACTTCTCGACGAGAGTATTTATCTATTAGGCCAAAGCACGTTTCCCCTAACTCGAAAGGACTTCAATTCACTTTGGAATAGTCTCAGTTACGTTCCGTGACAATCCAATTTTTTACATTAAATCTCTTTTATGCTATCTCAATTTTAATGTGTTTTACATTTGTACGTTATTTCATTTTAGCATTGGAGACACGAATCGCACTATCCTCGCAATATAAAACAATAATCTCTCATGAACAAATTAAATCTATAATGATTTCATGATTATTTGTTATACAATGTGAAACTCTTGTTATGCTATGTGAACTATGTGAAACATTTACATGCTATGTGATGTATCATATGAGACAAACTAATTTTCCAAAACATTATGATCAAGTCTCATCTATTCCATTGTTTTGAATCTTTAGATGTCTTCCAGCCGTCTTTCAAACTCGACCAAGAGGTCCAAGACTGGCTCCAAAAAGAAGGTGTTGGCATACATGGCTACTCAGATGGCACGTGTAATTCCTGAGATTGTTAGCAAGATCAACACATCCTCTACCCCTAACTCCTCAGTTGACTCTAAGGTTGACCGACCTAAGCTTGTTTCTTTCAACTTCAAACACTTCTCAGCCTGTAACCCAAAAGCTTTTACTGGAAACGATGGTGTGACTGCGATGCTCGAGTGGTTCGACAACATCGAAGTTACATTCATTAACAGTGAGTGCCCTGAAAACCTCAAGACCCACAGTGCTATTGGTGTCTTTCAAGCTAAAGCCTTAGATTGGTGGACGAATGAGCGCAACATTCGTTCCAACGAGGAAGACTATGCCCTACCATGGTCTGAATTCAAGGAAATGATGATGACCGAGTTCTGCCCTCCTCACGAGCAGCAGAAGCTCGAAGAAGAATTTTGGACCGTTAAACAGATTGGTGATGACAACCTTGGCTATACCACCCGATTTAAACAGTTGAGCTTTATTGTACCCCACCTTGTTTCTACTCCTGAGCGTACTATCAGGAAGTACCTCCAAGGCTTACCCCCTGCTATGCGTGATACTATCGAAGCCTCCCAGCCTGAAACCAGCGAGGCAGTTTATCGCCTCACAGCCAGCTTGAATAACAACCGCATCAGAGATAAACAAACCGTAACCCCCACCTCTACCAAGTCAGCCAACCAAGTTACCACTGAAACCAAAGCACAGTCGAGTGGCAGCAAAGGCAAGAAACTAAAGTTTCAAAACCAAAGTTGCAACGCGATTATCCCTGCTTCTACCCCAAAATCTTACCACACCTAAAACTACAAAGAAGCCCTACATTGGAACGCACCCCAAGTGTAATACCTGCCACTACCATCACCCAGCCAACACCGCTTGCCGTCATTGCACTACATGCAATCGGTTTGGGTATACAACCACTTATTGCCGCAGTGGTCCCACACACAAGGCAACCAAGTTCAGCAAGCTCCTCAAAACCCAAAGCCAAGCAATAATGTCAGATCATGCTACAAGTGTGGAGATACTACTCATCTTCGCCCTCAATGTCCTCAATTGAATCAAGAGCAGCAACAACAAGCACCACGAGGTCGAGCTTTCAACATTAATGCAAACCAAGCTTAAAACAACAATGAAGTCGTGAATGGTACGTTTCTCGTTAATGAAATTTATGCTTCTATACTATTTGATACTGGCGCGGACAAAAGCTTTATGTCCATTGAATTTGAATCTATGTTAAATTGTGCACGCTCTAAACTCCCCAAGTCATTCACAGTCTAGGTAGCCAATGGCAAGTCTATCACCGGTGATTCTGTTCTTCACAATTGTTTTCTCATTCACAACGATCATGTATTCGCTATCCATCTTATACCCATGCAACTAGGCAGCTTTGATATCATAGTAGGCATGGATTGGCTTCGTAAGAACCATGCTGAAATCGCTTGTTACAAAAAATACGTTCGTTTGCCTCTTCCTTCTGGCGATACTTTGCATGTCTATGGAGACAGACCTTCGAAAGGACTGAAGCTTATGTCATGCACATAAGCGAACAAGTACTTACGTAAATAGTACTTTGCCTTTTTATCCCACGTGGTTGAAGAAAAGGGCAAGAGAAAGAGCATAACTGTTCCAGTTGTGCATGATTTCCCCGACGTCTTTCCTGAAGATCTACCTGGTCCTCCCCCCTCTCGATCTGTTGATTTTCTCATTGACCTTATCCCTGGTTCAACTCTCGTTGCTAAAGCTCCTTATGGTCTTGCACCCTTGGAGATGCAAGAGTTGTCAAGTCAACTTCAACAATTTCTTGATAAAGGTTTCATACACCCAAGTACTTCTCTTTGGGGCATTCCTGTTCTTTTCATGAAGAAGAAAGATGGTTCGTTCCGTATGTTTATCGATTATCGTGAGCATAACAAACTCACTGTCAAAAACCGTTATCCTCTCCCTCGCATTGATGATCTTTTTGACAAACTCCAAGGCGCAACGTGGTTTTCTAAGATCGATCTTCGTTCAAGCTATCATCAACTTCGTGTTCACTACGTTTCGCAATCGATATGGTTACTACGAGTTCGTGGTTATGCCATTTGGCTTGACCAACGCACCTGCAGTCTTCATGGACTTAATAAACAGTGTGTGTGTAAATCTTATTTGGAACATTTTGTGATTGTGTTCATTGATGACATCCTCATTTATTCGAAAACCCAAGCTGTACACGAACGTCATTTACACCTCATTCTTGGACTCCTACGTGGTGAACGTTTATACGAAAAGTTTTCTAAGTGGGAGTTTTGGATCAAAGAAGTTCAATTCCTTGGACATGTCGTGAGTGAAAAAGGAATTCATGTTGACCCCTCGAAGATCGAAGAAGTAAAGAATTGGCTTGCGCCTAAATCTCTGTCTGAAATTCATTTTTTTCTAGGATTGGCG
This sequence comes from Helianthus tuberosus, assembly GCA_030545235.1. Taxonomy (NCBI): domain Eukaryota; kingdom Viridiplantae; phylum Streptophyta; class Magnoliopsida; order Asterales; family Asteraceae; genus Helianthus; species Helianthus tuberosus. Next base: position 115,623,399 of record CM060399.1, read on the forward strand.
GGTTACTACCGTCGATTCATCTCAAACTGTTCAAAAATAGTCGTTCCTCTCACTTTGTTGACTCAGAAAGAGAAACCTTTTGTTTGGGGTCCCGAACAAGAGGAATCCTTTCAAACGCTTAAGGACTTTCTTTGCAATGCTCTTGTTCTTGCTCTTTATGATGGAAATGATGATTTCGTAGTATATTGCGATGCATCGAACTGTGGTCTTGGTTGCGTTCTAAGGTCATCACGTATGCTTCAAGACAGATACATGAGAAAAACTACACAATGCATGATCTCGAACTTGGCGCAGTTGTTTTTGTGTTAAAAATATGGTGACACTACCTGTATGGTACAAAATGTGTGGAGTTCACCGACCATAAGAGCCTACAACACATCTTTAACCAAAAAGAGCTAAACATGCGTCAACGTCGTTGGGTGGAATTACTTAATGACTGCTACTGCAAAATTCGTTATCACCCTGGCAAAGCAAATGTCGTGGCCGACGCACTCAGTCGCAAGACTCATGTTAACAGCATTCGTTGTTCTCAAATCGTTAGTGATCTTCATACTCGCATTCGTGAAGCTTAGTATGCGTCCTTCAATGAATCAAATATGTACAACGAAATGAAGTATGGTGCTGAAAACCAACTCATAACGAAATACAATGGACTCCAATACTACCTCGATCGTGTTTGGGTGCCAAATCGTGACGAACTTCATGAACTTATATTGAAAGAGGCGCACAAATAACGATACTCTATTCATCCTAGTGCTGATAAGATGTACCATGATCTTCGTACGTCCTATTGGTGGCCTGGTATGAAGAAAGACATCGCCACCTTTGTTTCAAAATGCCTTACTTGCTCGAAAGTCAAGGCCGAACATCAGCGTCCTTCTGTTTACTCGAACAACCAGAAATCCCAGTTTGGAAGTGGGATAGCATTGCTATGGACTTCATAACCAAACTTCCTCGCACACGTTCTGGTCATGATAGCATTTGGGTGATCATTGATCGTTTGACCAAATACGCTCACTTCCTCCCCATTCGTGAGGATTTCATGGTTGCGAAACTAGCTCGAATCTACACAGATGAAATCATATGTCGTCATGGTATGCCCATTGACATCATTTCAGACCGCGATGGTTGTTTCAGCTCACGTCTTCGGCAAACATTTCAAACCGCTATGGGTACCCACTTGAATCTTAGTACGGCTTTTGGTCCTCAAACAGATGGACAGACTGAACGTACTATCCAAACCCTAGAGGACATGCTTAGCTCTTGTGTTATCAACTTTGGTGGTAATTGGGATGTACATTTACCTTTGATCGAGTTCTCATACAACAACAGCTACCATTTCAGTATACAAATGGCTCCTTTTGAAGCATTATATGGTCGCAAGTGCCGATCTCCCATTTGTTGGCACGAGTTTTGGTGACACTCAAATTACTGGCCCTGAAATTATTCAAGAAATGATGGATAAGATTCTTCAAATCCGTGACAACCTCTTCAAGGCTAGAAGCAGACAGAAGCGCTATGCTCATAAGAGACGCAAACCATTGGAGTTTAACGTTGGTGATCAAGTACTCTTCAAGGCATCTCCTTGGAAAGGAGTAATCCACTTTGGTAAAAAGGGAAAGCTTGTTCCACGCTTTGTTGGTCCTTTCAAGATACTCGAGAGGATTGGTAAAGTGGCTTATCGAGTCGATTTACCTCAAGAACTCAGCACCGGTCATCCAACATTTCACGTCTCGAATCTCAAGAAGTGTTTAGCTGAAGAAGGACTTCAAGTCCCGATTGACGATTTGCAAATCAATGAGACTCTTCATTTTGTGGAAAAACCAGTCGAAATCATGGATCGAGGAACCAAACAACTACGACGCAGTAGAATTCCTATAGTCAAAGTTCGTTGGGAAGGAAAACGTGCTGTCGAATTCACTTGGGAACTCAAGAATGAGAGAAGACCAAGCATCCACATCTCTTTGTTCAGCCTCCCTCTTGTATAGATTTCGAGGATGAAATCTCCTAAAGTAGGGGAGATGTAACGCTTCGCACATTTGTACTTTCCCGAGTTAGCAAATATTGTTGTACATTCTGTTTTTTTTTTAACTTGTACTCGTGTCGTATTCTATCTCATTTCATTTTGTAATCCAAGACTATTGATCGTAATGAAAACGCAATTATTTTATTCATATTCATGCTATTTATGTTAGACTTGTTTGCATTTTAAACATCATTATTGCACAATACACATTTATTCTCGTTACGCGTAAAACCGGTTAAAACGCATAACATAATCAAACTTGAACCTCGAGAGAAAGTGAAAGACCCTTCTCGTACGAGTTCCCCTCTGGCACGAATGGGCCTGTCGTCCATACTTCCCTCTCGTCCGAACTCGTTAGTTGCCCTAACTTCGACCTAAAGCCTATAAATAGGCACACTACCCCCCTCATTTCTCTTGCTCAAGTTTCACAAACACTCTCAACTCCCTCTCTACGATCAGAAGCATTTTTGTAAGAATTCCTTTCATTTTCCATTCATTTTCATTGCATTTCTTACACTTTAATCTTGTTTCTCCAACATTTCTTACATTTTGATCTTAATTCTTAAACATTCTTGCAAAACTTTCTTGATTCCACACATCTCAGGGATGGTTTCCACTAGTTTGCTGGGGCAAACTAATGTTGGAACATCACCATATGAGATTCGAATCAACATCGACAAAACTTTAACGTTTTTACAACTTGTTCATAAACTTTCATTTCGATTTCTGTACGATCTTGATGGAATCTGGAACCCATCAGACCCTCAACTCATTCTATAGTTAAGAGTTTGCATTTGGGTTAATTTCCACCAAGAATTGATCTGTTTCGGACAGATCTAACATATGTTGTTTGAAAAACAGTCACCAGTCGTCCGAAAGGAGATCCCTTTCGTATGACTGGGTGTCCTATTTCGCACGAAAAGGACTGTTGTCACTTGCTTCATTTTCATTTTTGTTTCTGTTTTATATCAGTTCATCAGTGATGAACCCCAAACAGTTTGCTAATCACAAAGTGAGTTAACCCCGTCCAGCCTCCGACACTTAGTTCACTCTTTCCATGTCGTGTTGGCACACCTAGGTTGTCCTCACTTGGTTGTTTGACCATTTTACTTTCTATTTTCAATTAGTTTAACAACTACTCTATTGTTTATGTTTAAATCAATTTACGATCAAGTTTTACACATTTCAAAACTAGACCAGTCGTCCGAGAGGCCCATTCGTATGAAAGGCCATTGCCCTTTCGCACGCGAGGCCCTTTTGTCCGAAAGGTTCTGTTTGCTCGTTTTGTTCTGTACTTTTCTCGTAATTTACAATCTGATCCGAACCTCTTTCACATCAAAATACTTACACCTTTGTTTACCCATTTTAAGGTGATTCCGGTGTTCCAAACTAATCAACTCAACTCTCGGTTTCGTGGAACTCTACGAAAAACTGTGAGTATACTCGATCCTATTTTTGTTTTTATGACTTTGGGTGCAACATGTACACTTATACAAAAACACACAACACTATTAGACTTGTTTATTCAATCACACTCTATCCACAATTAAACATGAAAACATGTTATACTTGTTAATCTCATTGCTCTGTTTACATTGTGTCTATATGCTCATTAACTTTGCAAGCCTCCCTTAACAATTATAACGCTATACGATTAACGCCTCGCCCGTATACTTGTGGTATTGTTAAGTAAAACACATTACACCCTCTTCGTTTCGACGATGTTGGGTAAACACGTTTGCGTTAAACTCTGGTTTGACATATAGCTTACACCCGTACAACATGTTAGTAACTTGTATACATTTATCATGTTGGATATGAGTATAATTTAAACATTTTCATATTATACTGTGTATTCAAACTCTTATACTCTCCAACATATTTGTTGATAATATTTTAATACATGTTACAGGTTGATAGGTGATGAATGAAGGGAAACAAGTTTAGGGTGGGCTTAGATACACGCCTAAATGAATAAACAATTATTTATGATTCTTGTATTTGATGCTACAATTTGATTATGTTTGTTTTGTTGAACGATGTATGGCATTTTAGTATTTATGAAATTTTGATTATATAATTATTATCACATTTAGTGTTATGAAGCTATGACCAATCTTGTGATCGTATCACTCTGATGTTTCCGCCATCGGTTGGGCTGATAGGCCTTGAGCTCGACGTCGGCATCGAGGAATATCCCATTTGTACCCCTAGAAACAACCGTTAATGTTTGCAGGAAAATGGGAAGATGGCGCATGATGATTGGATCCATGTGGTCTTGTAGTTTTCCTTGTTGTCGGGCCTATCATCAACGGTTAATGGAGATCATGGAGCAGTGAATGACACACGGTGATTGGTGACACGTCATTGTCCTTTTGAACTTCTTGACTCCTACACGATTGTTCATCTTGAGGTTTTACTGGACACAACCTGGCGGCGTCCATTGGTCAAATGCCCTGTCACTTGTACTGGTTGTACCATGCGTTATCGGCATGCATAGGCTTGCGCCATAGAGGCTTGTGTGGATCTCTTGAAGGTGACAATATCAAGTTCAAATATTAAGTTCACTTGTTTTGGGTGTGGCCTTCTGCGTGCGACACAAGCTTGTTGGTGCGCATACTGGCGCGAGATTTTGGACCATACCCCTTCACATATAAAGTTTTCTAGTGAATTTAAACACTTTCGATATTAATATGATAATGACGATATTTTGGTATAGCTGACTATATTTTAATGATATGTTTTATCAAGTTTAATGATATTATAGGATTTTGAACGGTTGAGATGAACTATATATTATTTACAAATAATGTTGTGTATGAGTGTAAAATTAATAATTAAATTTATATTAAATATATTTGGTTAATGATATAATACTTATTTTTTAATAAAAAAATAATTATTCATAATTAAGTATGAGAGAAAGACAGGAAAAAATAGATAGCTTCAATGAATGATATGTGTCACACATTGTTTCTTTTATTATACAGTATAGATATATATAGATTCTATCTATACTATATTATAATGCATGATGGAGGGGTATTTTAAGATACCAAAAAAATAAGAACTTCTTCCATTTTAATTTATAAATACACCCCTAAAATGAGGGTAAATTAGTCTTTTAAACATTAATTATATTTTAGCCCCCCGTCTTATTACACTTAAATCCCTAAGTTTTAACAAAATTATAGATAATTAGTTACATTTTTCTCCCTCCACAACAAACTTATAATTCTTTTACGTATTCTTGTTATATCTTATAAACTACAAAGTTTAAAAAAATCCAAAGGTACTGTGACGACCTACTCTTTTTTGTCGACGTTTCGATAGTTGCCTTGGTCAGTATTGACGTGCAGATTAAAGGTACAAGTAGATGATACCTTAATGTACAAGTGATTAAATCCCAACGTACTTGGTCATTATCGCAGAATGTTTAATAGCTATGGTTACTGTAGAAACGACTTCAAACTCCCTCACCCCACCCCACCCTACCCCAGACACATGACACACCCCACGCACTACTTCAAAATTCGAATTGGTCGATTTTCAAACAGCTGAAATTTCAAAATTCAAATTGTCCGCTCTTCAACTAAGCGAAATTTCAGAATTCAAACATTGTCTTCGTTCGCTCTCTCTCTCTCTCTCTCTAAATAAAAAACCCTAACCCCATTTCACTTCTTCCTTTCATTTCACCGATGATCTCCAAACAACATATTTCAGCTTTCCAGTGATCAGACTGTAAGCGAAGGTACCAAATCCGGTGAGTTAGTACGATGGCGGTTCGTAGTAGCTCTTGCAACAAACCGAGGTGGTTGGTGTCCAGGCGCGGTTCCGACTAAACCCTTTTCACTTTTTTTCTCTATAAAAACAGAGGTAAGGTCTAAATTTTTAGATTCATTCCCGTAATTTAAGGTTGTGGTAGGATTTCAATGACTAAAAATGTTCGCAGGCAGTGGAGGAAGTTGGTGTAGGATGAGGTTTTGGACCTCAACAAAGACAAGAACGCTCCCCCTCCCCTGCCATTAACAAGGTATTACTTATTGGATGTGAATTTTGCAATCAATTTCTCTTAATTATGTTTGGTGCGTTTTGATTTTTTAAGGATTTTGTACTCGTGAAACCTATACATCTCTGACATCTTCATCTTTCTGTAGTATCGTATTAATTGCCTTTAGGTTAGGGCTCTTTTCAGTCAATTACTCTTCCACTAATTTCGTATGTGGTTTCGATTTTAGGATTTGAGACGACCAACTGTTAAGTTTTCTCATGCTTAATCATTTAAAAACATATATGCATAGTGACTGATTGCCAGTCAAAGGACTTTCAAGTTTCAATTTCTTGATTTCAGCTTACCTGGTTACATGATTATGTACAATTGTAAAGAAGTGATTATACTTATTACGGTTGTTATTTTATTGCATTTACATTGGTGAAGATGGGTGAAGTACTCATTATATGTCTTCCAGGTCCTTGGGGCTGTTGATAATTATGAAGCAGTTAATCATTGTATTATAAAAACCGGTGGATTTCTGTTATGTAATTGGAACGATATTATAGAATGTTTCTTGTTACTGTAACCTTGACACTTGAATGAAAATCTATATTTCTGCAGGACTTCCCTTGCCCTAAATCTGGTATTAGACCAGATCTTCTTAGGTGTGATTCATGTGGAAAAGACCTCTGTCTTTGTGGCTCAGGTTGATGTTAAAATGTTACAAATATGGTCTTGAAATTTTGATGGATTTTTTTTATATTAGAGTGGTTAGAACTGTGTTTTGTTTATGATTATGACATATGTTTCATCTGTCTTATTTTTCAGATATATGCCCCTGTTTCCGGCTGTAGGATCGTGTTTTGACCCGAACGAGTCTATCAGAGGAGTTTTGATCAGATACAGGTGCGGAAAACAAGTACCTGACGTAGAAACAGCTAGATCTTCACTTAAATCACTTTTCTGATTGATATTACAACGTTTACATTCAAATCTCACACCGGCAGCACCTCGGTATGGAATCTCTCAAAAGTTACAAATGAGATCCGCTTATGGGGTATTTATAGAGTTGGTAGGTCCCTACATATGGACATGTTCGTATAAGCGGACCTGAACAGGTAGGTTCCCATATACGGACATGTACGAATAAGCGAACCTAACCAAATAGGTTCCCATATACGGACTTGACACATAAGCGGACCTCCTATGTCCATATAAGCGGACCTACTCTCTAAATCACAAATTCTCTCCAGTTTTCTCGTAAAACGTGCCCTAATCTAACAATCTAAAACTAAGACTCGATACAAGACGAAGTCGACAGATGTAGTGCACCAACAGACTCCCCCTCAGATGTTGACGAGTCGACTATCGAGTCACGACAATGCTGTGTCTTCACTTCTTCAGTCTTGATCAGTCTCTGGGCTTTTCTCTCTCTTTATCTTCATCAACAGACTCCTCTTTAACATGAAAATCTTCAGACTCTCCCTAACGATCTGCTGGCATTCCTTTGTTCTTCAGCAACATCTGCTTCAGGATCTTTGTCTGACTTTCAGAGCAATTCATTTTCAGAATCGAAACTTGACTATTCCTGCACATTCTTAACCCAGAAATGAATTTCTAAATTTAACAATTTAAATGCACCAACATTCTGATATAATCAGATGACTCCCTCTCATAAACATAAGCAACAACAATCACTCTCCCTCAGATCACAAACTCATGATGAACCACTTGATGATTTAGAAAATACATTTTGACATTTTAAAACACACTCCCCCTCACAACAATGTCATCATGTTTAGCACTTGGAATTTTGACAATAAGCTTTCCAACATCAGTTGTCGAAAATCTTTTTGACTTTTTCAAAAGTTTATGCTAAAACACACTCAAAATCTTTTTGGATTTTTGAAAGTAAAGAAATGCAGTAAAGAAATATTTACAGATAATATTTTGTGAGTTTGTGTAAGAGGATCATATCAGTTTATGACAAGTCACGAGTACCGTTGAGCTTAGTTACACATTAGGAATTAAACAATTCACTTAGATTGCCGATATACTGATCCACTTAAATTTTCACACAAATTTCAACTAATTCAGGATATGAGTTAGGTGATTTAAAGACTTAAACTCATTCATGTGTCCCACCTCTTGAATATACTCCCGTATCCAGATCCCAATATTCAGTCTTACAGGTGAGTATACCACATATGATATCTGTCAGGGGAATAAATTATAGTACGAGGGCCGTGAGAGCTCAGGTCGATCTTTCGATACGCAGAGAGATGACGGCTTCGACTTTTGGTGGGTCCCCTTTAGAGGATCTTTTGATTACAACAACAATGACTATCAATTTTATTGTTTCATCAATTTGCTGAGGGTTGCGCTATATTTCAAGCATGCGGAAAGTATTCTCCGGGGACTAGGTCAGAAATTCCTTTCAGCAGAAGTCCCGGGATAATACCCCAGATATCACCGAGCATAAAGACCTAGTATCTCAGAAAGAGGGACCTTTCAAACGAGATTTCAGGGGTTACCTATATATCCAAGTAGTGTTCCCCACGAAATAAGCAAGTTTGAAATTTAGTTTATATCCCGAAAAAGTTTACTAAATGTGTAAAAACCTATCGGCATATCATCAGTGAGACTGTTTAACGCTATTTAAACATTACATTTCTTTAGCATACTGTGACTGTCTACTGATGTACTATCATTTCCTCTTCTTTGACACAAAAACTCATTTTTGAATTTATCATGTTTTTGTCTTTTTCAAATTTTCAAATGTTTTTGGATTTTCTGAAAACTTCTACTCCCCCTAAAATGCAAACACATTTTAGGAAATTTGAAAACTACTAGACTCTTGACCCACTTGAAACATAACATGAACTGTACAAAAACTTGACAACTGACATCGAATCACTTCAATTCGCCATCCACTTGGCATAAACAATCAGAACTCCCCCTATCACAAACCATTTTCTCATTTAGATCTCAAAACACTTAAGTTTGTTTTAATCAAAATGATTTTTTCCGGAAAATGAGTTTGTTTTTACCACTTGTAAGTTTACCACTTGTTTAAGTACGGGGATGTGGTTCATCATCTTGTCAGTTTTATCAACTGTAGTAAATCAAGTACAACTTAATGTCCTTGATTCACTGTTTGCAATTAAGCAACCTCTTACCACTTGTAAGAATATCCAACATTTAAAACATATGTAGGAATAAAACCTCTACACAAACCATTTTACCAATCAAAATGCCGATTCCTGCTTCGCACTTACCAACCTGGAAGCTCCGGCGTAGTCATTCAACCTGTAAAATTTTAACAATTTCAAGCATTTTCAAGACAACTTAATTAAACATGAAAGATGCCGATTCCTGATCCACAATTACAAACTTGGGATCTCCGGCAAGTCAGGTTTTTCAAGCAAAGAAAATGTCCACCCAAGCCTGACCAGCCTTGGGTGTTTTCAATTCAGAAGCAGTTGGAGTGTAAGTTGCTTTCTTTTTAGCATAAAATTCCTTTACCCCTTTTACTTTCCCTTCAACCATTTTTCGAAAATTTTCTTCACTTTCCCATTAAACGCTTTCTCAACATCAAAGTTATCCTTTTTAGAATAACCCTGATTTGAGATTTCAGACTTTCCAGTTTTCCTTTTAAAATTCTCAGTCCTCAATGGTGGAAAATTCTCATCATCCATTGAAGGAACTGAGTTTTCATCACTCTCATCAAACTCTGGCTCCTCTGATTTTGTGGAATCAGATTCATCGCCAGATTTTACTTCAGATTTCTTAACAACCCATTTTTGGTTGTCAAGTTTAACACTTCGCCTGTAAAATCTCTTCGAACACTCACCAACTTCAAATGTTGAATTTTTAAAAACTTTAAATTTTTCCGTTGGTGGTTCGGTTTTATCAACAACAACTTCTTTCAGTTTTCCAGAAACTCCCTGTTTTGTGTTTGTCGCTTTCGGACAGTTCCATGCAATGTGACCAGTTTCATTGCATCGGAAACATGTTCTTGTTTCTTTCCTTTGATAAGCTCCATTCTTCGTCTTTTCAGCAAGAAACTCCTGGTTTGACTGTTTCCAGAATGAGCTCTTTGCTTCTTCTTCATGGCTAGTTCCTGCAACATATGTCATTTTTGATTTAAAATCTCGAACATATTTTTCATTTTTATAGTTTTCAGGTGGAATAAAACCAAGTCCTTTCTTTTTGTAACTACGATTGTGGTTTGGTTTCTTTTGAAAACCAGAACCAAAATTGTAACCCTTTTTCTTGTTCAAACGTTGTTGTACTCTTGAAGTGTAAGGTTTAGGTTTTACATTAAGATTTAAATCTTTTATTTCAGAAATATTAATTTCTGTTATTTTGAAAACCTTTTTTATCAAATCAGTTTTGACACCTCTTATTGGAAATTCTTTATCAAAATATAATTTGTCAGAACCATTCAAAGTATATGCAACTTCAAATGTTTCGTCCTTCAAATTAGATTTTGACAACAAAAATTCTTTACTATACACCCGTTTTCCTGACGACTTTGAACTCTTGACAGACGAACTCGAACTTCCGACAGACTGACACGAACTTTCGGACTCAGATTTTGACTCTGACTCCTCATCCTTATCCAACACCTGATCAACCACCCTTTTTATCAATTCTGACTCATGATCTGTGTCAGACGCTGTGAACGTGACATCAATATTGTCTGGTAAAATATCCGTTATCTTGGATTCTAACTTAATATTGACTGCCTGTTTTAGTTCTTCCTCGTTAGGTTTCCTAGATGAGTACCCTTCCCAAATCGGAGGCGGACACTTATTATAACAGACACCCTGTTTCTTACCAGTATCCTTTTTCTTCTTTGGCTTTGTTTCTTCACCTTTAAACGCTTCAAATCCTTCAACTGTTGGATAAATTCTATCAATTATGTAGTCACAACCTTTGTAACTTTGCAGCAATCTTCTGATTCTTTCGTTCTCAGTTGCTTCACTATCCAACTCTTTCTTCCACATTGCACATTCTTCTATGTACAAGTTGATTTCTTTCTGCTTTGTCATCATAGTAGCATTCAACATCTTCAAAGCTTTCTCTCTTTCAGAGTTAGTCTTTTCCAGACTATTCACAGTTCTGTTCAATACATCATATGACTGTTTCAATTTTTTTACATCAAACAACAACTTTTCTTTCAACTTTTCTAACTCACTAAACCTCTCATCTTTCTCTATACATTGTTTACAAGACTCTAAACATGTAAGACAAGGTTTTGTGACTTCAACGATCTTCTCAACTTCAACTATCTTTCCAACTTCCACAATCTTTTCAATCACTTTGACTTCTTTTAAATCTTTTGCAGCTTTCCTTTCTTTCAGTTTCTTCAATTTTTCTGCAAAATAAAATTCAAAAGTGTTAGAAGATAAATGAGTTTTTCCCAAATTTATCTGTTCCATCTCTTCATCACTATCACTGCTTTCAGAAGAAACAGATTTTCCATCTTGACTCTCCTCATCATCCGACATCACAGCCATCCATTCCTTTATCAACTCTGGCTTTTGAACAATCTGAGCAATAAAAGCTTTAACATTAGGATCAGCTGGAATGTACTTGTCCCAGCTAAAACCATCAGCTACTTTCTCGTCGTCTTGATCCATGATGCCATAGTAAGCCTTTTTGTTTGCATCTTCGATCATTCTTCCATGTGCCGTTTGAGGTTCCTTTTGTTGATGCGGTTGGTGAGTAATTTGCTGATAAATGGTCTTCCGATAATAATCATCTTTCACAGCAGACTCCTTTGCTCCTCTCGGTTCCTGATTCTTGCACTCCCTTTTAAAATGGCCTTTCTCACTGCAACGAAAACAAACAACTTTAGATTTATCAAATCCAAGATTAGAAAGATTTGCATCCAAGAAATCAGTTCTTCCTGTAACCAATCTAAATTTTTCTGCTCTCCTCAAAACGCTCGCTAAGGCCCATTTAATATCCATTAGTTCCAGCTCCTCTGCATCAATCTGATCATAATCTTCTTTTGTGAGCATTGGATTGCCAATTCTTCCGGCAATCAACCCTTCATAAGACTTTAATGCAGTGACCAATAATCCCATATGATGCTTTACAACTTCTTCAGAATAATTTTGACCATTTTGAAGATGTAAAGCTACATTACACTGAATCGAATGCCCATTTCCAGCAGATGCACTTTGAACACTTGGAGGATTTACCGTTGAGAACCCACTAGTGTTGACTGATCCTTGACTGCTTGGTGTAGACTGATTTCCAGCACTAAATGCAGTTTGTATCTTTGGACTGGCTTCAGCAGTTTGAACATTTCCTTTATAGTACAATTTAATATCTTGTTGATGAGTTGAACTATTCATTCTAGCAATTTTCTGCTGCCCCAGATCCTGTGCCTCCAACTTCTCTATAAACTGTGCAATCGATAACCTTTTAAACTGTCCGGAATTCTTTAATATCATCAGATATGTACCCCATTCCTTTTGCGGTAACGCGTCAGCAAGATTTTCAACCCATTATGCTGGAGTTTTTGTAATCTTCAATTGTGACATGGTGCGTACAAGATGACAATATCTTTCAATAAGACTCTTTGTTGTTTCACCAGGCATGCACGCAAATAGTTCAAACTCCTTTTTCAGCAATGCTGCTTTACTTTGAAGCATCTCTGTACTTCCTTCGAATTTCGTTTTAAGAGCTTCCCAAATAGAATAAGCGTTTTCATCATGTTGAAGCAACACAAATATATCTTCTTTAACAGCTTGTTGTAACAAATTGATCATCATTTTTTCTCCTTTGTAACTCTCTCTTTCTTGCTCCGTGAACTCTGAAATTATTTTATCGACTCCCGCTGAATTCTTTGGCCTCTCATATTCTGTTTCGATGCTCTCCCAAGCTTTTAGATGATTCGCCTGAACCCAATTCTCAAACCGTTTCTTCCATCCATGATAATCTTCAATTCCCATAAGTTTCGGGGGTTTTTGCATTGTTCCGGTTTCATTCTCCATGTTCATGTTCTTAGCAATGTCGGATGGATTAGTTGGAGTTGAAGCAAAAGCGTTGTAGAATTCAGAATCCATGTTTCGGTAACGAAGAATTTCTTAAACAAGCTTTCAAATGAACTGGTTCACCTCGTAAATCACCTGACGTACACAAACAAACAAAAAACACAATCAGTTTAAAGACTTATCAAAACAACTGAATCAAACTGATACTCTGTGCGAACTGAATCATTCGAACTGATGAATATTCTGTGCGAACTGAGGTTTAAATTGGCAAACCGTGAGAACTGCTATGACTCGGATCAATTTCAAACAACCAGACTCACTACGTGCGAACTGATGGACTTTCGAATGACCGGATGAACTTTTGACGATTGTGAACTCCAAACCGTACGAACTGGTACAGTTTCAAGCAATCTAAACTGAATTCAAGCGACCTTTTCAAACGACCTGGTTCACAAAACACGACTTGGACTTCCAAACAATTTGTTCGACTTCCAAACGAACTGGTTCAAAGTTCAAGTGGACTGGACCTTTGAATGGACTGACAAACTTAAACCGTGATTGATTGGGCCGTGTGATGGGCTGACAACTAAAATCACACTACATGGGCCGTGACATTTAAATGAATTTTAATCCTCAAACTGTAATTGGGCCGTAACTTTTAATCCGACAAATTATGCACACCCCACTAAACTGACACTATATAACCCAATTACTTCAATTTGACCTTTATCACTTCAACGACTTCAGTATACTGACAACTCGAAGACTTTTAAAGCATACATTTAAAATCTCATAGGACCTCACAATTCACTTCTTGAATCAAACAATTTTTTAATGTCTGACACTTTCTATTGTTCACATGCACTTCCTGAACAAAACCGACACACTTTATCTTTCAACACATGCTTCGATATAATGGACATATATGCGGTTTACTTTGATTGGGCCTCAAATGATAATAAACCTGATTAAACACGTGAACTGAGTTTAAGTGGACCAGAATGTTCAAATGAGCGGACCAGAATGTTCGAATAAGCGGATCTCCTGATGTTCGAATAAGCGGATCTACAAGAGCGGACCCCAACTAAATATAACTACAAGCGGACCTCTTAAGCGAACTTGAAAGGTCTTATAAGCGCACCTTTATGCAATTTAGAGCGGACCTAGGTGTTTTCGATGGTCATAAAAGCGGACCTAGATCTCTAGGGTTGACATAAAAGCGAACCTAGATGCTTAGGAGTGACACAAAAGCGGAACTATGATGTCAAATGAGCGGATCAGGTGTCTAATAAGCGAACCTTTGGAGCGGATCTTCTCAAAAAGTGTCCGAAAAAGCGAACCTGAATGTTCACAAAAGCGGAACTATGCCTTGTTCATAAAAACGGACCTTAATTGAAGGTTAATTTGAACCATTTTTAGTGTGAATTTTAAGGTCAAACTTTCAGGGATTTGACAATGATCAATAATTTACAATCTGTGAAATTTTGAGCGAATTCCGACCGTAAAATCTCATTCTGATGAATAAAGAAGGTGTAGAAGTAAGAATTTAAGATGAAATCCAGCAAATCTCTATAGAACTCTTCCTCCTGAAGCTCTGATACCACTTGTAGGATCGTGTTTTGACCCGAACGAGTCTATCAGAGGAGTTTTGATCAGATACAGGTGCGGAAAACAAGTACCTGACGTAGAAACAGCTAGATCTTCACTTAAATCACTTTTCTGATTGATATTACAACGTTTACATTCAAATCTCACACCGGCAGCACCTCGGTATGGAATCTCTCAAAAGTTACAAATGAGATCCGCTTATGGGGTATTTATAGAGTTGGTAGGTCCCTACATATGGACATGTTCGTATAAGCGGACCTGAACAGGTAGGTTCCCATATACGGACATGTACGAATAAGCGGACCTAACCAAATAGGTTCCCATATACGGACTTGACACATAAGCGGACCTCCTATGTCCATATAAGCGGACCTACTCTCTAAATCACAAATTCTCTCCAGTTTTCTCGTAAAACGTGCCCTAATCTAACAATCTAAAACTAAGACTCGATACAAGACGAAGTCGACAGATGTAGTGCACCAACACCGGCAAGATGCTAACGGTAGAAGAGCATGCAATTTATATACTTGCTTGTGTAGCTCCAGCTTGTCAGGCACTGAGGCAAGTAATCTTATAAAATCTATTTTTTTGGTATGTAAATGATCACGTGATTCCCATACAATAACTAAAAATCAGTTCTTCACCATTTTTTTTAAATATGTTAGAGAACTCAGAGCTTTTGTGTGTAAATCAATAAATCTGGATGATTTATTGAGCATTTAAACATGTGACCTGCAAAAATAAAGTGTCATTTAGTTGATGTAGTATTGAGGCATTGCCGATTGCCAATTTTCTTAATTTGAGTTCAGATTTTGGTGTTATATATTTCCTTTATATACAAATGTCATGTTCATCTTCAAAAACCTTCCACTAATAAAGAACAAAAGTCTTTGGGCCATGACACTAATGCGTCACCATCAACCACTAAGTTGCAGGATGAGCCATGTGCATTTGATTTCGATGATGAAGGCGAAGACATGAATATAGCTGATTTTGGTCGAGCATTTACTAAAGCTACAACTTGGGCTTCTGCTTCTATAACTTAAAAGTATAACACTTGCCCACCTATAAGGCTAAGAAGTAGAGCAGTTGATGACGAGTCAGCAGGTATGGTCTCGAATACAATAATCATTGATGGTTATAGTTTTCAGTTTTATTTGTCGGTTAAATTCAATGATTTGCATGTTGTTATTTTGGTTGCTGATATGCACCAAATGCAACATATGAATTATATCAAATAAGGTATAAAATCAACCATTTTGTGTACTAATGTTGGAAAAAATGTGTTTCTTTGTATAGTTTTGATTTTCAGGATTAAAAGAGATTAAATGTACAAAAGGAACAAATTAACGAAAAAAACCAACATAAATACAAAAGAGGAAAAGTTGATACTTCATACCGAGTCTCCAAGCTTCACCCCAAGACAAAAACAACAAATCAGAAGACAAGCACGGGGC
The DNA here is from genome assembly GCA_030545235.1 of Helianthus tuberosus. Classification (NCBI taxonomy): domain Eukaryota; kingdom Viridiplantae; phylum Streptophyta; class Magnoliopsida; order Asterales; family Asteraceae; genus Helianthus; species Helianthus tuberosus. The sequence continues at coordinate 115,639,497 of CM060399.1, forward strand.
CGTGCCACTAAGGCATGGGGTCGTGCCCCATTCCAGGTTCCGAGAAGAAAAGGATAAACATAAGCAGACAAGAGACACTAGGCCATGTCCCATGGACACGGGCCATGGTCAACTCCCATATATGCAAAATCTTCAATAGTACAACAAGTACAAGGCCACGGGGTCGTGCCTCTGACACACGGGGTCGTGTGAGCATACGGACTAATACAACTCATTAAATGAAGACAGGGAAGAAGGAGGCACGAGGCCGTGTGAAGAGTCTATTTCCAGCTATCAATAGGGGTGCTTGGTTCAATTGCAATCCATCTCTTGACAAACCACTTCTCTCACACCTGCCACCATTCCACCACCACAATACCACCATCATCCACCACATTCTTCCATCATCCATCTTTAGAGTGTGTAGTAGTCTCGTGAATTAAGATTGATCGAAAGAGTTTTTGTCAAACAAAGGCCATTAATGATATTCTGGTATTAAAAGCTCTTGTGTCCTCCATCATCCATCTTTTTATATTTTATTTTCTATTCAATTTTTATTTATTAATATCTTTTTAAAAAAAAAATTGGTTAGATTTGACGTTGATGATATTCTGGTATTAAAAGCTCTTGTGTCCTTGGACGACCTCGGTATCTTACCATTACTATACTACGCCAACGATGGGTGCACTTGCCCTAGCGTGTTGTAGAGAGTGATAGTGTTATATCGTGTTTTATAAATTTAAAGTTTGATAAACGAGTAAAAGTGACTAAAAATATATCAAAAACTATACCGACCTCGCACCACGTCAATTACAGTGTTAGCATGCTTTTATATATACACCGAGGATGAGAATTGTTCGAAAAGTATTACCTCTATCTCTTCAAACATTTCAATGCTTAACATCAAAGATAACCAAAGTGACGGAATTGTCTTTCCTATTTTTACTTCAGTTTTTGTAGGTTATTATTTTTTACTATAATTGAGTTATACTCAACAGATCTTTGTTGAAGTTGCTGGAAGTGAGCGTGTAGCTCAAGCATTGATATGCTAGAAAGGGGTTAAGAAACAAACAAATAGTTCAAACTGCGATTATTGAAACACAAGTGAATCATTCACTAACATGATTAACCCCGCTGATGTAATCGTCATGTAGTTGATGAACTTGAAGGAACTGGGGTTTTTATTTGCTCGAGCAATGAGGTCACTTTATTATTCAGGTTAGTCTATTGGCAATACTTTGATTGAGGATTATTATTTTAAAAATAAATGTTTAAATTCATTTACTTGTTTTTGTTCCAGATATAAGAAATCGTTTGGGAAGATTTTCGTTCTTGATGAATTAAATCGGTTTTTGTTAAAGTCCTTCATTAACACCTATTTTGGCATTTTTCTAACAGATGGTTCATCCAGTTGTTGTTGAAGATGTTAAACTGAGATGTCAAAATCCAACAAGCTTTAAATGGTCACAAGAATGTGGTTAGACTCTACAATGCATTTGAAGATGATTGATTTGTATATATCGTCATGGAGTAGGCCTTGTTATATTTGCTTTATTATTAGTTATTAATCACCTCTGGTGACAATTTATCTTTTTAAAATTGAATGAAGACTGTTTGAGGTTATGTGAAGGTGGTGAGTTGCAGGACTGGATTCAGCGGATTAGTAGATCCCGACGAGGAGGAGTTTGATTTGGAGAATGAAATTGATTAGAGTGGAAACTAAACATGCCGAATCTGATGGTCTTATATTTATCTACAGTGCTGGACATTCATATGATCATATAGTAATATGTAATATGATGAAAAAAAAATAAGTTTTTAAAGTCTTGAGTTGTAAAGTTTATGCTTTTAAAATAATTCTGATTAGTTTAGTTTTCAAGGCGTAAGTAATCAGTTTTGGGTGTGTTGGTATATTGAATATCATCTGATTATATAATTGATAACTTACATAAAATTTTAGAGTTCAAAGTTTATCACTTTATTAATTATCACAACATCGAATGACGTACATAATCAATCCTTATTAGATTTGATCAAACACACACGTGAGTACACAATTTCTATAAAATAAATAAACATTTTCTATAGTAACCCCACCGTACATAGATTATTGTAAAAAGAGTTTATACTGAATTACTAAAATATGATTCTATGAAAAGTGAAAATTTATATTGTTACAAATCTATACAAAATAAGAGTTTAAGAGATAGAACAATTGATATTGATACAAATTAAATTTCCAAAAAAAAAAAAAAAAGAGTTGTATAAGAAATAGAAGTTCAACGACTCTTCTCTTTAGTTTAAAACAAGCATACGATACACCATTTTGAATCAAGTAATATATTATCTATTTATTAGATTATTAGATTGTAAACTTTGGAATTTCTTAGGGTTACAATAAACATATGCCTCTAAATGAGAGGTATTAGGTTTAATCTCAAGCAAGGAGTAAATTAAAATTTATTTGGTGTAATTTAAGAGATAAATATGTAAGCGTTCCCATTTGAAAAAAAATCAAGAAACATAGATATTTAACTTAAGGCTCAGGGCATGGCAAAGATAGACCACACATATGCTAAGAATATGAAAAATAACAGACGTATTATACAATATATCAAGATAGTATAAAGTATAAACTAACAGAAAACATGAGACGACCGAACCATGCACACCACAATGAAATGGACTAATGGATGACTTAACTTATGACATATATCCACCACAATGATGGTACAATTATACGAATAAAAAAATTACGAGAAACAAGTACCGCAATGCGTATTGTCACCCCCGTCGCATCGCGCGGACACCCTACTAGCATACATACAATGAAGAGCTGTGTCTCTGGTTGATTGGAGGCTTGGAGCATTTTTATTTATTTATTTTTGTCTTTTTTTTACGTAGCTTTTTTTTCTTCTTGAGTAAACTTCCGTTTTGCTCCCTGTGGTTTGCTCACTTTAACGGTTTTGCCCCAAACCTTTCAAAATAGCCATTTTACTCCCTGATCTTTGAAGGCCATCTTGATTTTGCTCCCCGCCCCTTAACCTCATCCATTTATGCTGTTAACCCATCTCACGTGCAAATCACCTGAGGGGCATTTATGTCTTTTCCCAACCCTCTTTAATGAATCATATTTAAAACCCTAACAACCATAATCGCCCCCATTCATCTTCTTCCCCATCAACAAAGAAAAACCCTAAATCTATGGCAGACGTTCACTGTGCTTGTGGATCTCCAACCTCGAACGTGTCATCTTAGACTCGAGCTAATCCAGTAAGGAGGTTCTATCTATGTGCTCAACATGGCTTTGTGAAGTGGTCAGATCCACCCATGTGTCGACGATCTACTGAAATCATACTTGGTTTGTTGGAGAGGTGTAACAGGAACGAATCCATTGCAAGAGCTGCTACGAAAGAAAACAGGAAGCTTAAAGTTTTGTTAGTGTTGACATGGATGTTTTGCATCTTCTTGTTGCTAAAAATTGACCTAGGTATTTTGTAATTAGGAATAACCAGTGTTGTAGGTTTGTTATCGAAGAATGTTTGTTGGAACGGTCTTGTATGGAAGAATGTATTTTGGAACTGTAATGAAAGCAGTTTACTTGTTTGGCACTGTTGATGGTTTTTTTTATATGTTTAGTTTTGACATCGTTGACATTACATACGGACAACGGCAAAATTACGACCACTTTGTACAGTTATGCCAATCTGTTTGGTATGTTTGGTTTGCAGCCGTTTGTCGGCAAATCAAAACAAAACCAAACCAAAACAAGACCAAAACAACACCAAATCATACCTGCATATGATAAAGGACACCAAAACAAGACCAATCTGTTTGGTATGTTTGGTTTGCAGCCGTTTGTCGGCAAATCAAAACAAGACCAAACCAAAACAAGACCAAATCAAAACAAGACCAAACCAAAACAAGACCAAACCAAAACAACACCAAATCATACCTGCATATGATAAAGAACACTAAAACAAGACCAAATCATACCTGCATATGATAAAGAACACCAAAACAAGACCAAATCATACCTGCATGCATTAAAGAACACCAAAACAACATACAATAAACTGCAGTAACATACATAAACAAGACCAAGACCAAAATTGCAGTATAAAATACATAAAAGACATTAAATACATAACAACCAACCATAACATTGTCATTGATATAATAAGTAGGCCTTAACCCATAAGAAACACCAAAATTCAGGCCATAGGGTAATACAGTCACACTGTCAGCAAAAGAGGATGATTGTTATCACATACATACTTAAACCATTAAAAACCTAACCACAAACATCTAAAACTTAAACATTGGACTGAGACCCATCTGCAGTTCCCTTGCAAGACCTTTGATTATGCCCCTTCCCACCACACTTTGTGCATTTCAAAGTTTGACCAACCCTAGACAGCTTCCCTTGCTTCGATGCCTGTTCAGTCAACTCTTCTGCACTTTTCTTCCTCTTCTTTCTTGGCCTACCAACTTGCTTGTGGTGCTTTACTGGAACAAGGGTTGTTGGACAAGCAGATGGTAGCCACATGTTCCTACCATTGATTGGGTCCACTGTGTGTGCATAGACCTGCTTCCAAGTTTGTAACCAATAGACTTATGAAACCCATTTCTCTGGAACATCCACTTCTATTCCATGTGCAGCCATATCCCAAATAACTGCCACAGCATGCTTACAAGGCATACCAGTTAGTTCCCACCTTCTGCAAGAGCAGGTTTTATCAGCCATGTTAACAACATACTGTTCCAATGGACTCCCTTTAACCTGATACTTGTCCACAACATTCCACTGGACACTCAAATCTGCAGCCTTCTCCTTTATCTTGTCAAAAATCTCAGTAGCAGTTGGTGTCAAGTGACATTCACTCTTTGAAATCAGTATGTGCACAGCAACATTCCTCCTCATCAAATACTCTCTAATATACTCTAGACATGTTATAACAGGCTTGTCCCTTCCTTCAAACAACTGTCTGTTGAAAACTTCACACAAGTTGTTAAGAAGCACATCACTGAAAGCCCTACCTGCATAACACAAGTTACAAATGATAAACATTACTAAATGAAGTTACAATATTGACATACCACTAAAATAGGCTCTGGTCCAGTGAACAGGTGGAATCTCCCTTAGCCATTGATATAAACCCTCATCAGTGGCTAGAACCTCCTTCATTGCTTGTTCAAAGTAAGCTACAGTAGTTGAAGATGCACATTTCCATAACAAATTCTTATATAGCTCACCCTTCCACCTAGGCTTCATGTTTTCATGCACATGCCTCAAACAGAACCTGTGTTCTGCATATGGAACCACCTGTTGTATGGCTGGAATGAGGCCCTAAAATGAACAATGGCAGTTAATGTTAACAATGACAGTTAATGTTAGAATGAATTAGTGTTGCAGAATGACAGTTAATAAAGTTACCTTCTGCCTATCAGTGATAAATGTGAAGTATGAATTTCTCTGAAGATTTAAGTAATGTCCCAGACAATTCAAGAACCAAACCCATGAATTTTTGGTTTCAGCTTCAACTAAGGCATAGGCCACAGGATATATTCCATTGTTGGAGTCTAGGCCCACTGCTGTTAACACTTGTCCTGGGAAAGGACCTTTCATGAAGGCTCCATCCAAACCCAATAGTGGCCTTCCACAAAGCTTAAAGCCTGCCTACCTAAACATATGTAGATCCTTCTAAACTGTCTTGTTGGGCTACTAGGATTAGCTTCAGGCTCTACATCAATTGTCACTGTTGTTCCTGGGTTAGACCTCATGAGTTCTTCACTATAGTCTCTCAGAATTGCATACTGAGCCCTGTAGTCCCCCTCTATCTTCTGTTTTGCAATCCCTTTTGCCTTGAACATCTTTTGCAAAGAAACTGAGATCTGATGCTTCCTTTGGAAAGTTGCCTTTTGCTAGACACAACCAACTTCTTAACTAGGGCCCTTATCTCCTTCCTTTCTGCAAAAACTTGACCAAGATAGAACGGGTCAGCCACAGGATCATTCCTTCTTTTTTGTTTCCTTCTCTTCCTTCTCAGTTGTATCTTAAGGGGTGGGTCATTTTCCTCATCAGTTAAGCTGTCAAACTCATCTAAATGTGCATTCAGTCCCATACCCTCTGAGTCACTTAAATGATTGTACTCTAAAGGCTCTTCCTCTATGTCATGATCCACATAACTACTAAAATTCTGCATATCAACCACTACATCAGCAATCCTATTATCTTCATCTACTATGTAATCTGAATCATCAGAATCATCTTCCTCTTCAACACTATTTGCAGGCTCCTCAACTAGGTCCCCATCTTCATCTTCACTAGCCTCAACATCATCTTTGCCCTGCTTATAATCACTATCCTCACTATCACTAGCCTCACTGCCCTCACTGCCCTCACCATCATCTCCCTCATCATCAGCCTCACTACCCTCATCATCAACTTGCCTAAATTCCACATCTTTCAATACCTGACTCTGATCTAATTCAACTTGCCTAAATTCCACATCTTTTTTATTAACCTCAGTTTGACTACTTCCAGCATTCAATACCTGACTCTGATCTAATTCAACTTGGCTATCTTCAACAACATTTTGATTAACCAGCACATCAGTTTGACTAGTCCCAGCATCACCTACATTATACTCTAATGCTAGTCTCCTGGAAGCCCTTGACAATATTTCTTGTGTATTCCTAACAGGTAGATCATCATCATCATCATCATTTATTTCATGAATCCTAACTTTACAATTAGGAGACATAAAATAAGTTTCAACTAAAGTTTGACCATGCTCAGCATATACTTCCATCAACTTATGATCTCCCACACAAGACAAAAAGCTGATCACATTAGAGTCATTTCCTAAAGCCCTCAATCCAAAGTTCAAATCTTCATCAAACACTTTGAAATGGTAAAAAATCAACTCTTTTTCAGAGTAGCCTAGTTCTAACATCATATAACTTACTTCATGAACTGCAAATTCATCCTTGTCCATGAAGTCAACATAGTCTACCTTACCTTTTATGTAAATCCTGTTAGGAAACTTTGTGAAAGATCCCCCATGATGAATCTTCAGTGAGAAAAATGTAGGATTATCTGAAAAACATAACAAAATGATCAGTGTTAGGGTTCAATAGATGATCAGTGTTAGGGTTTACTACATGATCAATGTTAGGGTTTAAAAAACTCACCATACAGTGTCTGTACATCAACCTCTTGTCCCCTAGGACGAACGAACCACATTGACATTGCACTTCAATCGTCGATGATCCTGAATGATTTCGTTTTGGGAGAATGTTTAGGGTTTGAGAGTGATTTCGTTTTGGAGATGAACATCGATTTGGGAGAAATGTCTGGGGAAAAGGGTGATAAGATTATAATAAGGAGTAGTTAGGGTTTTAAATATGATTCATTAAAGACAGGGTTGGGAAAAGACATAAATGCCCCTCAGGTGATTTGCACGTGAGATGGGTTAACAGCATAAATGGATGAGGTTAAGGGGCGGGGAGCAAAATCAAGAAGGCCTTCAAAGATCAGGGAGTAAAATGGTTATTTTGAAAGGTTTGGGGCAAAACCGTTAGAGTGAGCAAACCACAGGGAGCAAAACGGAATTTTACTCTTTCTTCTTCTTCTTCTTCTTTGTTTTGGATTTTTGTTTTTTTTTTAACTTTATCTTACAACTTTTAGCATTGACATTTATAACTTCTTAACTTTTTAAAGACTTTGTAATCGAGTTTTACGTGTTTATTTTTATGTATGTGTCGGTATAAATTCAAGTTGATTTACGTTTTGACGTAAAGTTATTTGAAAAACGACTCGGGTCAAATATAATTCATTTTCGTGCTAAGTTTTATCTACGTTTTCAGTTGTTCCACGTTTTGACATAAATTTTGTTCGAAAACGAGTCGGGTCAAATATAATTCGTTTTCATTAAACAATACAGATTCAAGTTACTTTACGTTTCCACACCGTCGCAAGGCGCCGTACCATTCTTTAACTTTAAAAAACATTATTTTCTTACGTGCTTTATTTTTATGTACATGTCGGTATAAATTCAAGATGATTTAATTTATTTTGGAAATGAATCGGGTCAAATATAATTCGTTTTCGTGCTTAAATTTATATATACGTTTTCAATTTATCTACGTTTTGACATAAATTTTGTTAAAAAACGAGTCGAGTTAAATATAATATGTTTTCATTAGACAATAAAAATTTGAGTTATTTTACGTTTCGAAACCGTCGCAACGCGCAGTACCATTCTTTAACTTAAAAGACATTATTTTCTTACGTACTTTATTTTTATATGCGTGTCATTATAAATTCAAGTTGGTTTAATTTATTTTACAGATAAGTCGAGTCAAATATAGTAACATTTCATGCTTATTTTTTATGTACGTTTTAAGTTGATTTACGTTTTAGCATTAAATTTTGTTAAAAACAAGATGGATTAAATATAATATATTTTTATTAGATGACACATATTTAGGTTACTTTACATTTCCAGGCACGCGAGAAAATATACTAGCTTAAAAAAAACTAGCATCGAAAAATAATATACAATAGTCGGCTGTTTTGACTTATTGTCCACTGTTGTAAGAGTCATTTCATGTTATAAACTAGTTTTATACCCGCACGCGTTGCGACGCGCAAGACTGAGTTGTTCTCGGTTTGAGCACTCAATAATACTCTACTGAAAGGGGGCGATCATATATAGACCAAGTTATCACGCCTTTAAGATTTATATGAAATCGCAACATTTTCTTAAAAAAGTTGAAATCAGAAGTATATAAAGACAATAGAAGCACATACATCAATCAAAGTGGTAGTTCAACTCTATTGGTAACATACGTATTTAGGGGCAGAAGATATAGTTCCTAATATGTTTAACAATACTGATTAGACCTACGCATCACTAAACTCAAGATGCATAACCAATATGAATTCGGTACAGAACCTTAAACACGTCCAAATTTTCTATAATGTATAAATTTCAAGATGCATAGCCATACAACAATCAAGTAAAAGGAACTTTATAAACCCAATAGGCACCAAAACCAATATTTTCTAATAAACATACTCTGGCCATCATATTCTCGACAATTCCAGCTGGTTCTGATAGCTACAAAATACGGGAAACAAACAACTGATGCAATAAAAAATTAAAATAAGTGCATGGAATTTATCTTATGCATCATATAGTGAAAAAAAAGGGGATATAAATCATGAAGACTAACCTTAAGCAAATCGGTACACGTAAATGTTTAGGCTTGAGGTCTCCCGATAATAACCAACGAAGTCCTAAGCTCAAATTTAGCATATTTATTGTTTTTAATAAAGTTGCTACATCTCATTATTTCAACTTGGGCTTCCTTTTCGTTCCAAACTTAAACTTAAATATTCTGGCGAAATTTAGTGTGACCCGTATAGTAAATTTAATTGCTCAACTACGGCGAGTATTGAGTCTTTATATTCTGGCGAAATTTAACGTGACCCGTATGGTAAATTTAATTGCTCAACTATGGCAAGTATTGAGTCGTAGGTCATATAACCCAATCCGATGTTGAAAAAGATGCCCGGTACAAACAGGCATACAGCCAATATGGGGTCACCGAACAGGATCTATTTTACTTGTTTGAAATTTATAGTTTGGTCATCTCATAAGAACTCATTTAATCATATGGCCTGTGCTATGCATAATCATATAATGGCCTAATAATTTAATCTAGTTTGGTCACTTCTTGTTTGAAATTCCTATTGATGTCCTAATCATATGAGTGACACTTCCATCAGATTTGATATTTGATAAATCTGTAGATTTTTTTTAGAAAATGATAAATTACCCACCAAATATATAAGTATATTTACTTACTACTCTCAAAGGAGGTGTTCATTAAAATTGCTTATGTGCTTGAAACCTTTAAAAATAAGCAAAATCTAACTGCTTATTTCAAGATAGCTTATTTGAAAGTTCAAACACGATTAATCAGATCAGCAGCTTCAATAAGCAATACAGCAGCTTCAATAAGCAATACTAAACACCCCGCAAAACAGTTTATCCCAGTTTCAAAAAACTCTGATTACTATATGTGTGCATTTGACAATGTGATGAAATTGATAAGGATACTGTTCTTTTAACCTGATCCTATCAGCCTTATTTATTCAAATGCATACCCTTAAACGGAACAACTCAAACATTTTTTATTACTTATTAAACTACGTAATTAGCTTCACATATTTAGACCTCATTAACAAATAATCTTCAATAGTCAATCCAATCTAAATAATATCAAACCAAACCTGGAAAGTTGCAATTATCATATTGCTTGTGTTGCAGGAACCGACACCTTATATCCGGAGCGCTTCCCACATAAACTGTGCTTATCATCCCATCACCCTACTACCATTTTCCTAGACGACAGTTAGTTAATTACATTTATGTTTTCAATGTTTGGATTAATTAAATGGATTAATTCATCAATGAATAAGAATTTATAACATACCCGTCACCAGGAAAGGCGCAAACAGCATGCACATCCCAAATTAGTTTGCAAAACAACAAAACTATGTGGCTCAGATCTCCCAGAAATCATGGCTACAAGGTGGGTTGCAGGTTAAAACCTACCATCCGCCATCCTTTCCACGACATCATCAACTGTAAAAAGACTTTTGAGATCATCATAGCCAAGTGACAAAACCCATTACCACAGCGAACCAACAAAATTGTAGCAAAATACCGTAATTAGATCACAAAAATGCTAAAAAAACATCGATTCAGTAGGCTCACATATAGATCACAGCCAAGCAACAAAAAAAGCCCCAAAAAAAACCTACCCTTTTTACCATTCATTGGTGCACCTTTTCCCTTAAAAAGGAGTAAGGTGTAAAGCTAGAAGAGACGGGTCTCAAGGGGGATGACCGCCCAAATAGGCCTATTGGAACAAACCAAGATGATCTCCCAAATAGGTCAATCAGAACAAACCACGAAAACAAACATTTTTCATTTCCATTGCTCTATTAATAGAGTATATATAACATACCAGTCACCAGGAGGGGCGCAAACAACCTGTACATCCCAAATTAGCTTGCCACAAAGCAAAACTACGTGGTTCAGGTCTACAAGAAATCATGGCTGCAAGGTGGGTTGCAGGTCAAAACCTACCATCCGTTATCCTTGCCATGCCATCATCAACTGTAAAAAAAACCTTTTGAGATCATCATAGCCAAGTGACAGAACCCATTACCACGACCAACCAACAATACAGTAGAAAAATACCGTCATTAGATCATAAAACTGCTAAAAAACATGGAATCAGTAGGCTCACATATAGATCACAGCCAAGCAACCAAAAGCCCTAAAAAGAACCTGCCCTTTTTTTACTATCATTGCTAAGAAGTTTAAATAGATAGTAATAAAATTAACTAACAAAGAGGAAAAAAAACTTGAATGATATACACCCCCAAAACCAGGGACGACGCCGGTTCTACCAGCTCTCTTTATACAAATTTGCTTTGCAAATCGCATAATGGTAGCCTTGAATGCTCGAATTTCGACGTCGATAAGCTTCTCTTTGAAAAAACATTCTTCAATGCCTCCATTAACAACCTCCACTAATAGATCTGATACACCAGAAACACTTTTGATCGCCTCTTTCTTCGATTTCTCTGTCAAATTGTTAGGTTAAACAGTTAATAATCAAATTCATCAAAATTACACCTCCACACTAAATCAACAAACAATAAATAAAACCAAATTCGGTTTTAAATTCTACCAGCTAATCAACTAATTTCAATTCAATCATTTCAAATTAACAAATTAACAAACCCTAGATCTATGAAATGAGATTAATTGCACCCTAGGGTTCTGTTGATCAACATAATAAACATAGCCAACACTTACTTACCGGTGCTGATATAACCATTCAAACCCTAACTAACAGATTATTAAAACCCTAACAAACAGATTACGAAAACATGATGCGCACACCCAGCCCCATAAAAATCGCAAAACATAATCAAGAAATTACAATTGTCACCTGGTCACTTCAAAATCTTTACTGGCGGAACTGAAATTGGAGCCGTAATTAAATCAGACGACTTTCGATTGGAGCCCTAGCGTGCAGGAGGAGTCGGAACTCAGAAAGAATGCCTGAAATACCGGTGAATAGAGGATGCAACGAACTGAGATGCTGAACAACGATGTGGTTTTCGACTACGAAAGCATCGGAAGATCAAATCCTTTTCAATTACCGGAGTAGGATAAGCTTGTGGGTTTGGTGTTCGCACAAGGCTCTTAACACCGTGGAAAGAGATGAACGCATAGCAGACGTTGGATCAATAATCAACGGCTGAGATGTGAAACTGTTCATAAGAACTACCCAAAATGTTAATATAGAATAATTATACCTGTGGTGGGGTTGTCAAATTGTGAATACTGCTTTTTTTCTTTCAAAAACATTTTTTATATAAGTTTTTTTTTTAAATTACGTCAACATATTTATATACGAGAATTGCAAGATAACTTATTAAAAAATGTATCAACATTAATATTGAAACCTACTTAAAGGTTTAATTTAAGACGTCATAACATCATCATCATACTCAGTACATCACACGAATAGGAAAACTAAGGTAGGGTCTGAGGAGGATAAACATAGACAGCCTTACCTCTACCCCGTAGGAATAGAGAGGCTACTTCCAGTGAGACCCCCGGCTCGATTGTAGTTTTGTATCAAGCATTGGACCTAAGACACATAACACTCAAACAATCGGGACAGAGACTTATTGGTGCATGTACCCCCGTGTCTTTCAGCAATCAACGTCACCACATGATGCATGATTAACCATCTGCCGCTTTTAACGTTATTTTCACGAAATTAGTAAAATAACGTTAAAGTTAGTACCATTTCACTTTTCCCCCCGAGCGCCCACACATATATACATTATATGTGCACACCGCAAGCGAGGCATTAAGACGTCATAACATAATTTCATAAAACTAGTGCATGGTTTTAGAGCACCCATGACCCATGTTCTACAAACCATCAAAACCAAGATAAACCATCACTTTAACGTCATGTCATATTTACAAATCAACTTAAAAAATACACAGTTTACCTACAATATATAAATCTTCACAAGCTCCACATTGCCGCACACTTTTTAACCATATTGAAGAAGAATGCGTTAATGGCCCACCAAAGAAGTCCGATTGAGGTCCAGACTGCCATACGAGTGCTATAATGTTACTGGACGAGGGACGATGTCCGCAGATCTTCACATGTAGGAGTCAGATGAGTAAAATGTTCACATTATAGGTGCTCTTAGTGGACGGTGGACGGTGGTGGGTGGTGAGTGGTGGACGGTGGGTGGTGGTCGTGGTGGACGATGGTGGTGGTACACGGCGGTGGTGGTGGTGGACGGTAGTGGTAGACGGTGGTGGGTGGTGGACGGTGGTGGTGTTTAACCATCTGCAGACCTTAGAAAATTTTAAAAGTTGTTGTGCCAAGTTTGCACCAAGAAGAGCTCGTACAGACGTTTTTCAATGGAACATCTTCGGAATAACAAACAGTCTATGGATGGCAATATCTGCGCGGCGCAGAAAGAAGAGCCTGCGCAGATTTTTTATATAAAAACAAACACCACCATAATATAGTTATAAGTTAAATGCAAGAAGAAGAGATCGCACATGCGTTTTTCAATGAAATGTCTTTGTAAAAACAAACGGTCTGTAGATAATAATTTCTGCGTGTGGTCTACGCGACACAGACAGAAAGGCGCGCACAGTTTTTTTTAGAAAAACAAACACCACAATAATGTAGTTATAAGTTAAATGCATGAATAATTGTAAGAATTTATGGAAGTTTGTTGTTAATATTTAAAAAAGAGTTTGACAATATGTTTTTATTAATTAAAAATTGATGTGGTTGAAAATGACAGAAAAGTTTATTTTTTATATTAGAGAAGTGTTGCTGACATAATAATTTTAACTTTTTAAAAGAATATAATTTGTTTTCGAGTTTTATTATTGATCTTTCCTTTTTTAAACCGGCAATGATGGTGATGGATTTTTAAATATAAAAACTACGCCTTTATATATAAAAAAGCTATAATTGGACAAAAGTGCTTCGTGGGAAAATAATAAAATATATCAATGGTGAGTATTAAGAAATAAGAAAATTTAGTAGCCGTCAATTAAATAGCTCCCCAACTTAAAAATAAAAAATCTTTAATGATCCAACATCTGGCTTTTGTTTTTTTCCCAGAAAACGGGAGTGATAAGCTGAATAAATGAGTTTCGTTGCCGGAATGATGCTTTCATTAAAAAAAATAAAAAAATAAAAAATTAGGCCACTATACATTCACGGCCGCTCATCTCTCAATCCCAATCCCATAGGTGAGGTATGACGTTCGCGCAACCTCGTAGATGCCACGTCAAGGCTCCACCTTGCAATTTCTTTTTTTCTTTTTTGGTTTTCCGCTATCTTCATTACCTAGCGGCATTCAACCGGTGACGAAAATTGAGATTTTTGATTGGGGGCGGAAGTCACTGGACCTAAAAATTTCTATAAACCGGGGGGTCGAAAACGTATATACCCAAAAATTTCTATACGAAAGTTACATACTCTCCACTACTAAGAAAAAAGTTCAGGGGGTTGGCCGCCCCTTAAAAGCTTCGCCCATGCATTCAACCACGCACGAAGACACACCAACTCAGCAATAAGATGCAGTGTGGTGTTCTTCAACGATAGAGCCGTCCCTAAGGAATTAAGTCCCTTAGCCGGCACAAAAATAAAGGCCCTTTGACCTAACGAATTATATAAATTATTTTTTTAACGAAGAATAACCTTATAGCATCGGATAGTTGTTTAAGACTCTTTGGATTAACTTTTTTTAACTATTGCTTTCTCTTTTTACATTTTTGAGCAACGAATGATTGTTTAGAAGACATAATTTCTAAAACTCAAATCCAAATTCAAAAATCAAAACCGTTACTTAATTCAAAATTTCTAAGTCTAACAATCAAGAAAACACCCAATTTAAGGCTCGACATTCAATAACAACATACCCAATTTAAGGCACAACATTCAAAAGAATAAAGATAACACACCAAATTTTAGGCACAATATATAATAAAACACCCAATTTAAGGCTAAATTAACAATTATAGATTAGAGCAAAAATGTGTGAATCAAGAAAGTGGAACAACAATAATAAAAAAAAACATACCTTGATTAAATGATTAGGTTGTGGTGATCGCCGACGTCAATTCTGGTCGTCTTTGATGGTCGTTGGAGTGGATGTGGTGGTGGTGGTGGCGTGAAGTGATTATGGTGGATTGGTGGGTCAGTCGCTAGAATCAAAAAATAGCGGCAATTTTTTCTTTCTTTCTATTTTTTTTTTTACCTTTTTATTATTAATTAGATTAGATAGATATTTGGATAATGGAAATGGATTAAAATAAGACATATGAGCTTAATATATTATACGATTTTAGATATAAATAAAAATAAACTTATTTGGGTCTAATAAGTAGTAAGACTAAATTTTTATATAGTTGGTCTAATAAATTTTTCAGTTTCATATTTTAAAAAATATATATATAAATTTTTAAAAATCAAATTTAAGTTGTTGAAAAAATCAGGCCTCGGCCTGTCGGCCGGGGTGTAGCTCGCACCCCAAGACCGACCCTGTTCAACGACACCGTTATGTCACCTCATTCCACTTACAAGGCAGCGGAAATCTAAACCGGATGATAATAAATGTATTTAAAAAGTATTTATTATAAAAATATCTTTGAAGGTTTTTGCTAATTGGGTGTTGTTTTCAATGAGGTAGTATTTTATATTTTCATCTCATCATTTTTTTTCTAATTTATTATGTCTGTTTTTACGTTTTGTATCCTTGTGATGACCTTTCTATTGTGTTTTACATCTGAATGTGTGTGTGGTGTGTGTGTGTGTGGGGGGGGGGGGGGGGAGAGGGGATTCTCTAGTAGATTATGATTGTGTAGGGTTGTAAACGAACCGAACGAACACGAACGAGACCTTGTTCGTGTTCGTTTGTTAAAAAATATATGTGTTCGCGAACCGTTCACGAACACTTATCAAACCGGATTTTATGTTTGTGTTCGTATGTTAAGGAAATGAAGTTGTTCGTGTTCGTTTGTGTTTGTTAATTTTAGGCAACGAACGTTGACGAACACAAATAAGCACAAACTAATGTTCATGAACATAAATGACAACAAACGAACACAAACAATCATTCATAAACATAATATATAATAGACTGACACTTATTAGATATTTAATTTGTCATAATTTTGATATATTTAAATAAATATAAAAACTAAAATCACAAACGAACTATCGAACACAAGCGAACACGTTACCGAACGTTCACGAACATAAACGAACGAACGCGACCTCTGTTCATGTTTGTTCGTTTAACTAAACGAACGAAATTTCTTGTTCGTGTTCGCTTGTTTAATAAATGAACGAACACAAACAAACTTCCCGCCGAACGGTTCACGAACTGTTCGCCGAACGTTTGGTTCGTTTACAGCCCTATGATTGTGGGTACTATGTACGGAAAATCTCAATAGAGGCATAGGGACTAAAATCCAGTCCAATACACAAACCCTAGGGCTAGAAATAAAGAAAGAGTATAACAATAAGGAAAACATAATAAATGTGTTAAATATGAGTTTACAAAGGTTTGTGAAAAAACTAACAATTAAGTAATCACAAACGAGAAGTCATACTCAACAATTGTTTTACATTGATTCAAATATTCAGTGTTTTAAAAAAGAATGATTCTACAGACTCCCCCTTAGGCTGATCACTATAAAAGAGACTGTTCGTACAAAAGAAAATGTGATGTGTATCTCTAACAGATGAGATCTATTTATAATAAGTACGAAAGCTTTGTTTGTGATTGGCTGACATCACCCTGATAGTGACATCTAACATTTGTAACAGAAAAGATACCACAGATGTGCAAATCTAACATCTGATCTAACTATGCTATACATTAATACAAAACAAGTACTGTTACATTGGGAAACCTCTGTTTGGACTATCCTCTATTGCTTTGATCCAAACATCTGTTTGGCCAAACTGATATTTAGTCTTCTTCATCAGGCCTTTGGCTTCAACAGACTTTAGCCTGTTGTCCGTTGTGTCTTTATCTAATGTCATTGATTGTGTTTTTTATTTACTTTCCATTATGTTATACGTTATGGCCATTGTGTTATACGTTATGGTCATTGTGTTTTAGTCTGTTGTCCATTGTGTCTTTATCTATTGTCATTGATTGTGTTTTTTTATCTACTTTCCATTATGTTTTACATCATGTCCATTGTGTAATATACAACTGGGTTTTTGATTTTTTTTTTGAAAAATATAACAATATGGTACTCATATTAAAAACAAAAAGACGCTCGGTTTTATGGTATATTTTTTTTAAATAAATGATGTATAAAAAAGTTACGGACGTTTAAAAATTGGGGGGGGATAACATGTGACTTGCATGTGCATATTCTTTTCCTCTTGTGAACAAAATTACCCTTCCCACTTGATTTCTCATAGGACACTTGTCACTTTCTAATGACTTCTTACACTTCTTAGTTTTAAATCCTTTGTATTCTAACTCAACCCTATATAAAAGATATATACTTTTAAAATCAGAGCTCCTCATACTATTTATACTTTTAAATACATAACACCTGCAACAATTTTGAAGCTCTATCTGGCTTCCCAACCGATTTACTTGTACACCTAAAATGGGGAATGGACGGTCGGTCTAGGCCCACCTAGGTCCTTAAT
Organism: Helianthus tuberosus; assembly: GCA_030545235.1. Classification (NCBI taxonomy): domain Eukaryota; kingdom Viridiplantae; phylum Streptophyta; class Magnoliopsida; order Asterales; family Asteraceae; genus Helianthus; species Helianthus tuberosus. Next base: position 115,657,308 of record CM060399.1, read on the forward strand.
GAATCCGCCATTTTTACAAATGCCATGGTGAACAAATTTGTGTTTTGAAATTTAGAGTCAACATGCATCAGCTTTATCTGATTTGATTTAACATGTTCTCTCACAAAGTATCAATCTATTTCTACATGCTTCATTCTTTCATGGAAAACTGGATTGTTAGCTATATGTTTGACTACCAAGTTATCACAGAACAACTAATTTGAGTTACTTTGTTCGCAATGCAAGTCTTTTAATAACCACTGAAGCCATAACACTTCACTAATTGTCATGGCCATAGCTTTGTATTCAACTTCAACCGAGAAACAAGACACCATTAATAGCTTTCTTGACTTCTATAAGATAGGAGCTCCTCCTAAAAGTAACAGATAACCACTCCTTCATCTTATGGTATAATGAAACCCAAGCCAATTTGAATTAAGTTTAAGCCACCAAGTTCATCCCTCCTTCGTTTAGAAGGAAAATTCCTAGACCCACTGTAGCGTTTAAGTATCTTAGCACTCTTATTGCTTCCTCCATGTAATTCCTTCAAGGATTGGCAACCAACTGACTAAGAACTTTAACAAAATAAGTGATATCCAGCATGGCCGCTTGCAAATACAACAATCTTCCAACAAGTCTTCGACACTCACTTGCATCGAGCCTTCTTCATCGTCTTTTGCTAACTTGGTATTTTGTTCCATGGGAAAAAGCACTAGGTCTACATCCCGTCACACGAGATACTTTGAGAATGTCAAGAATGTACTTTCTTTGATTGAGCACTAATCCACTTTTGGTGCGTGTTACCTCAATTCCCGAGAAATATATCAAAGTACCCAAGTCTTTCTAACTAAACTTTATATCCAAAACATCTTTGTGTCTCTAATCTTCTTTCTTTTGTTTCCCACGATAATTACATCATCAACATATATGATAGCGCTACAAATGAATCACAAGTCTTGAAAATTAACAGTTGGTGATTGGCTTTAGCCCAAGTGAAACCAATTTCATGTAGAGACGAGGTGAACTTTTGGTGCGGTTTCTCGAAGCCTACCTCAATCCATGCACGGTTTTTATGAGAGAAGACACTTTGCTTTCTTTCCATTTTTTAGATCCTGTGATATTTTCATGTAGACCTCCTCTTCCAACTCGCTATGTTGGAACACGTTGTTGGAATAAATTTAGTTAATAATTCATCTTTTTTTGGTTGCAATTGCCAGACGGTACCAACAATGTTTGTACTTATAAAAATAAAACCCCGACATTAAGTTTTTCCATGAGAAAGGTGCCCCAAATGCCTATGCCAAACTTCACTGATAACATTCATTGCCATCCTCTCCTCCTTCCCACCGTTATCCAATAAAGAACTTCTTTGCATTTATCCATCCCAATCAATTTCCTCGAGTTCAGGTCCTGCATAACAAAGAAATTTGGAAAGAATGTTATAGAGCACTAAATATAATTTGTTAACTAGCTAACAAAGCGAAGGCAACATGTGAAATCGGGAACATATAAAACATCATGTAATTTGCTTCTATTGGGCAACATGCATGGCACCTTTCCCATTACGGGTATGGATTCACTGTTTGGGATGGTGATGGGTAGCTCCCGCGATGTCTCGATCCTTCCATGAAAAAAAAATCTAAATCATAAGTTATATGCTCGGCACAACCTGAGTCCAAAACCCATTTGTTACCTTTATCAAGTCTACCAACCATATTTGATATCGATTGTTAGTATTGTTGATTACTTAGACCCATAGTCAGAATTTGCTTCCTCTCAGCATCGCACTGGCTTCAACACACGCAACCTTGATTTTGTTTTCATCAACCTTCTTATTTCCAGGCCGCCGATCCGGGTACCATATGATCTCGAAACAACTATTGAATTTTGGTCATTTGTACCACAAAAATCGCAATCTTCCATCTTTTTATTCGTGACCCCTTGTTGTTCTTGGCTCCAGTTTTGTTCGACCTAGGTCCATCACTTTTCATAAATGCTTGAAACGCAGTGGCTTCCACACATATCTTCTTGCTATTAGATACAACTCTTTGTTGCTCGTCATATATCAATAGATGGTATGCTTCCCCAAAGAAGGAATTAGCTTCATGGCCAGGACCGGAGTTCAGATCGTGGAATAGTCGTTACCGAGTCCAAGTAAAAACTCATATAGTATCACACCCCAACCGATGGCGGAAACATCAGAGTGAGACGAAAACAAGATTGCTCGAGACATCATAACACTATATGTGAAAATATTTAATGAATTCCAATTGCATAATACTAAGATGAAATACATTGTTCAAAACCCAATACATCAAGTTGCAAACAAACATCATGAAACAAAAATATAAGTTTATCTTTAAGGTGTGTATCTAAATCCACCCTAAATGAGTTTCTTCATCACATCAATTAGCGACCTGCAACATGTATTAAAATATTGATCAGCAAAAAGTTGGCGAGTATACAAGTTTGATAACAGAGCATAATAGTGAAAAGAGTTTGCTCATATCCAACATGATGAAATGTATATACTGTTACTAACATACTACACATGTGTAAGCTATATGTCAAACAAGAGTTTAACGTAATCGTGATTACCAAACATCGTCGAAACGAAGATGGTGTAACATAGTTTTCTTAACAATACCACTAGAATACGGGCAGGGCGCTAGTCCTATAGCGCTATAATTGTTAAGGTAGGCTTGCAAAGTTAATGAGCATATAGACACAAGTATACATAGCATGCGAGATTAACAAGAATAAAACAAGTCTCATGTCAAAGGGGATAGAGTGTGATTTGTAACAAGTTTAATAGTGATTGCGTGATGTTGTATAAATGTACATTTTGCACCCAGAGTGTACAAAATTGAAAATGGGATCGAGTATACTTACGTTTTTGCGTAGTTTCCACTAAACCGGGAGCCAAATGGATGACGATCGGTACATTGAGGTTACCCTACAATGGTTAAATGAAGGTATGAGTATTCTGATGTGATATAGGGTTCAGATTAGACTTTAAATACGAAAAAGTATAAACTAATCCAAGTTACAGAAGCCTTCGTGCAAATGGAAGTCTGTTCGCGCGAGTGGGATACCCACTCGTGTGAGTGGAATATCCACTCGTGCGAATGGACTTCTCTTTCATGCGATTGGACCATTAGTGCGAGGATTCATGCGTAAATTTTTAACTGTAAATTTATTTAACGTTGTACAGTAATAGTAATTGTCATAGAAAGTGAAAACAGTAAATAAAATACCCAAACTGTCAAATAAGAATGACCCATGCGTGTCATACCCAACATTGCAAATGTTGGAGGCGAGGCGGGTTAGCTTACTTTGTTTCTAGCAAACTGTTTGGCGTTCATTCGTATGGTACACCAATGAGGTGGTGGAACTAGGTTGGAAAGCAAAGGCTCCCACAGTTCACACTTCGTCACGACTCAAATTTATTCATATTGAGGATGGTGAATCTGGGGTGACTTCAACATTTGAAGCACTGATGAACTCGAATCGAACAAAATATAAAAAATCAAAATGTAGCGCGTGACACGGTCCCTTCGTGCCAAGGGGACTGCCCACTCGTGCAAGTGGGTGTCTTCCTTCGTGCGAGTGGGTGAGATTTGTTCTAAACGACTGTTTTGGTTCATCCAAAATAATCCATTTCTTGATAAAATTAACCCTAACGTAAACGCATAACTATGAACTGAGTTGTGAGCCTGGTGGGTACTAGATTCCACCAAGTTTCGTAACAGAAAATAAAAACTAAGTGTAAGAACAAGTTTAGAATCAAAGTTTTTAAATCTTTGTTTGTACCTCAAAAGTGGTGAGGTTTCACAATTAGTTTGCCAAGGTAAACTCGTGAAAAACCATCCAAGAGGCGTGTCAAATAAGATGATTTTGAAAGAAAAGTTAAAGAAATTAAATGAAAATGTAAGAAAATAAAGAAAATGATTACTGAGATTCTTCTGATCGAAAATGAAGGTTAAGAGCACCTGAGAGTGTCTGGGCGACCGAGAAAGTGAAATGAGTGGGGTTAGGCACATATTTATAGGCTGAGAAGTGGTTTGGAGCGACTAGGTTCTTTGTGCGAGTGGCTTGGAGCGAGTGAGGTTGGAGCGACTAGGCTCTTCGCACGAAGATTCAAGTTTAGTTATTTTGCGTATTTTATCCGGTTTTCGATGTAACAAGTATAATTGTGTAATGTATAAGTATAAAGCATATAAAATGGTGTTTAAAACATAGATTTTGAGTATGAACATGTGTAACATAATTGTGAATAAAACATTTGAATTTCATTATGATCAATAGTCTTGGATTACAAAGTTGAAAGAAAGTATGGTACAATACAATTGCAAGTTTCCAAAAATAGAATTACAACAATACTTTCTAAATAAGGAAAGTACAGAAATGCGAAGCATTACATATAGTTTATCTTTGTCTCCTAGCTCTCCAATCTTCTTACTAATAGTACATACACAATCGAGTAAAGAACACTTTGGTACTATAAATGCTGATCCGATCTTATCCCATATCACACTTAGGTTCCTTCTTGCTTGGTCGTGCTCAGAAGTTGTTTCAATTTGTATGCTCTTGGAGCACTCTCTTTCCTAAATCGTTCACGTAGATAGGTCTAAATCTCTTCAGTCGTTTTAGCTTACTTAACGCTAACCCTGATTTCCTTCTCTATAGCGGTGGTTAACCACCCTTTGATCATTACATAACACCACAACCATACCATGTGATTAGGTTATGTCTTCTCTGGTTTCCTGATGATTCCATAAAAAACCTATTTTGTTTTTTCGCAAATATAAAGTTCTCTATCTCTTGGTTCCAGTCGAGATAATTATTATCGTTTAAGGGATCATTCACTTGCATCTACCTTAGGTAATAGAATGGATGTAGATAATATGGTGGGTTGTGATCGGGAATTTGGTTTGGTTTTTGAATGGTCCACTGCCTTTGTCATCGGCCATTGTTGATCGGGAGAGGTGATGTTAGGGTTTTGGGGTTTTTAATTAGGCGGTGGGCAAGACCCGTTCTAATACCATGTAAATGTTGAATGGGATTGTTTTTTTTCTAAATTAATATCTCAAGAGAGGTACATGGAATAATTACACCAACTTGGGGCTAGAAATAAGGGAATAGTTTAATGGGATAAATCTCATCCAATAAATAGCATAACATTCTACAATCAATTAACATTCAGGAACATATTGCCTACTTTGAAAAGAATGTCCAACACATGTAAAATTATAAGAACATAGGAACTTAGGTTGCTTTCTGCAAGTTTATTCACCCAAATTAACTATTTGACATGTATTTATTTTTGAGTTATCACCTCAAATATTTCTTTATCTAAGTTAAAACACATCAAAGAACGTGCACCGGCTTTTGACATTAAAATTATTTGTTTTGTAACATCATGGGGTGTATACACATCCCTATTAGCTTGATCCCTAGTAGGATGCCTCTGAAGGATTAATCTTGATATAGGAAAGATTATTTAAATAGGTAAAGATAATTTTAGTAGTTTAAAGTAATAAGGTTATCTAGTTATTTTATTAATTGGTTAATTAAGTATTAGAATTGGTATTGGTTTAGTATAACTAGTTTTATAGTTTGAGTTTAATTAGGATAACTTGTTTAGGAAGGATAGTTTTTAGTATAAATATAGGGATATTGAGTTTAATTAGGGATATTGTAATTCTTGGTTCAGTTTTTTGTTTTATTAATATTAAAAGAGTCGTAAGGTGTTCTCACAAATCTCTTGTGTGTTGATTGTTGTGTTTAATCTGTTTTACCAACAATTGGTATCAGAGCTTGAGCTTGGTAAAGCTCATACCCGGAATAGAAGACCGTTGTTTGGTGCAAGAATCTGACAGAAAGAAAAAGACGGGAAGCAATAGTTTTCTTTTCTGTTCCATTGAACGATTCGAAATCATCACAGGAATAAAAAAAATGTCTTATTTTTTTGATGCGACGAGAAAGTGGACGTCTAATATAGTGTTAATTTAAAAATCCTTTCAAAGCAAGCCTATAGGTGACTCAAAAGTGCTGGTTGATCAAGAAAAAAATTGAAGTAAACAATGCACCTCAATTTAATGAAACAAATCTTGCACATACCTTTTAAATTACAACGACAATTGAGGAATTCCATTGAAGAGAGTAAATAGGTTAAAATTCAAGTACGAAGCAGCAACAACAATTTAAGAAAGAGATGTGCAGAATGAGAACCGATGAAAGAAAAAATTAAAGGAAGCCCGGACCCAATTAAGACGAATCAGAACCGAGCAAATTCCAATTCAAACAAGTAAAAGAAGACTAGACCATTTTGGGTTGTATGGAACAACCAATCTTGTTGAAATCAAAGTTGATAATCACTTCGTTCAAGTGATCAGAATAGGCGTAAATCTTTTAATTCGATAAAGGTCTGTTCGAATCTGACAAGATTCCTGTGCATATCAAGCAGGTGTAAAATCTTGTAATACGATCAAGGTGTGATCGAATCTGACAAGATCAGCCGAGGATACATTGATGGGAGTTTCTATCATTATAGAAACCCACTACTTACTCAGATTCAATCATAACTGGTGTGAGTTGTGATTAGATTTTCGAAAAGAACTCGTGATTCTTCCAATCGAAGTAATTAGAGTTGAGAGATGGCATAACCAGATATGCCAGTTATTCTAGTTCGTGAAAATAACAATACTTCGTTTCAAGGTCCTCGATTGACATCAAAGAACTACAATACTTGTACTTTTTAATAGAGTTGGTATTAGATGCTCAAGGACTATGGGAGGTGATTAATTTGGTGACAGGAGATGCTGTGGATGAGAAGAAAAACAAAGTTGCTAGGGTGGTTCTCCTTCAAGCACTATCGGAGGATATACTCCTTCAAGTCGATTAGATTTCTTGGTTCTTACAATGTTAAAAAGGCTCGACTAGCTACTTTAAGTAGAGAACTCGAGCAACTTTACATGAAAGAGACAAACACGATTGAAGAATTTGTTGGTAGGCTAAGTGGGGTTGTCTCAAAGTTTAGCAATCTTGGGTCGAGTCTTGATGATGAAGTAATTGTTCGAAAGTTGTTGGATTCAGTACCAAATAAGTATCTTTAGATTGTTCCCTCCATTGACAGTATTCAGATATCGAGAGCATGCCATTCGAAGAAGCGATTGGCAGGTTGAAAGCCTATGAAGAATGCATCAAATTGCAAAACGAGAGGGCTAATGATATTGAAAGCAAGCTATTATTCACCAAATCTGATGGATAAGAGGGTTAAAAAAAGATGAGGCCATTTGTAAATGTTGTGGAAGGAGCTCGTCAAATCAAACTAGCCGTGGAAGGGGTTGCGGTAATGGAAGAGGTCGAGGTGGTCAATCTGGAGGAAACTGGGATAAAAGTAAAATAAGATGTTTTAATTGCAATGAGTATGGGCATTATGCAAGAAAGTGTTCCAAGAAGGAGTCAAAGGAAGAAGTAGCAAACTTGGCTAAAGAACATGATCTAAGATGTTTTAATTGCAATGAGTATAGGCATTATGCAAGCGAGTGTTCCAAGAAGGAGTCAAAAGATGAAGTAGTAAACTTGGCTAAAGAACATGATCCGTCAGTATTTTGAAAAATAACGTGATCATATCAAGTTAAGGGAGTGAATGAATGATTAATCTTTATATAGGAAAGGTTATTTAAATAGGTAGAGATAATTTTTTTAGTTTAAAGTAATATGATTATCTTGTTATTTTATTAATTGGTTAATTAAGTATTAGAATTGGTATCGATTTAGTATAACTAGTTTTATAGTTTGAGTGTAATAATGATAACTTTTTTAGCAAGGATAGTTTTTAGTATAAATATAGGTGTAGGGATATTGTAATTCTTGGTTCTGTTTTTTGTTTGATTAATATTAAAAGAGTCGTGAGATGTTCTCACAAATCTCGTGTGTGTTGTTTGCTGTGTTTACTCTGATTTACCAACAGTCTCACATCAAAATTGTTAACCAAACTATTAAATGTAAATTGAACACATGTTATGAACTTATGATTGGAATAAAACAAACATATTTAACTACGTGAGTAAAAATCTCTAACAATCTTGTTGTGAGCAATACGTATCGCTTTCAACCATCATGTGCAATAAGTGTCCATCTATCAAGTGTAGCTAGTGAATTTATTTTCCCAATTTGCTATGTGATGGAGTTCATTCTAATTTGATTAAGACCCCTGACATAGTAAGTTAAAGTTTTCAGTTTTGCAATATTTATCATTGATTTTGGTAATAAATATGGAAAATATTTCCATACAACATGACTTGTTAGAGATGTCTTATGTGATGTGCTTAAACATGCTGAAATCTCTGCAAAAAAAAAGAGGCCCCTATGAATTTCCTGACAGGCCCACTAGAAGGGAGGTCCACTCTTCGACCGACAAATGTTCTTGTTTTCGGTTGGGCAGGAGTGTTACACGCTTGTGTGGACCTTACCAAAGTATCCATCCTTTTTGGGCCATGGAAAACGGTTTCGTTACTCGTTGGGCTGTGTTGAAGGCAGAATCGGGAAAAGTTGCTAAGCATGAAAAGGCTTGTATTTAGAATCAACATGTCTTCGTTCCCTTTGCCTTTGATACCTTTGGTTCCCTTGCTCCCTAATCTATTGGTTTTTTGGACAAAGTGCAGAGGGTCGTGCACAACAATTTCTCGACACCAAGGAACCAAACTTTTATTTTCGGTAGAACTGGATTTGCTATTCAAAAGGGGGGTTGTGGCACAACTTGTTGCCCCTTTACCTGCCTTTCCTATGTATTTTTTTCTATCGTTATTTTGCACGTTTACCTGTCATTCTTATGTATTTTTTCTATCGTTAATGAAAAAATATTATAATGGTTATGATGATGTGGGTACTCGGAGAACCTAGTCAGCAAAGTCAAAGTTAACAACAATAATAAAAATAAATAAGTAAGTAATACTGAAACACAAAGCAAGAAGCTGAAAGTCAGAAGCTAGGAGCTCCTGACCAGGAGCTGATGCGCCTATAGCTGATGAAGGGAAGGTAAAGTTACTGTATAACCTTAGGGCTTGAATTGTACAAGTCAAGACGGAAACACAAACTTCTATAAAGCATAAAGTGTCCCCGAGACACACAAAACCTGAAACATACCGAAAGAGGTAAAGGCCAAACCTGCAAGCAACATCAGGATGGATAAGCTTACTTGGACTAGAAAGTGTACAGCTGGCATAGGGCTCCTTGGGCAGACCAGTCTGCCTATATAAGAAGAGTCTTGTCCCAGCCAAAGGTTAGATCATTCACTCATTCTCTCACTCTAAACTCTTATCCTATCTTTTGCTAAGACTCTCAAAGAACAATCCACCGATTCTCACGCCGGAGTCCAAACGCGGGAGGCCCCCGCGTTAAGGCTAACGGTGTTCTTTGGTTGCAGATTCTGATCAAGGAGCTGTCTTTTGGAGCGGATCCTGGACCTTCACCCTGCCATACTCTTGTTGTTTTAACAAGTGGTACCCACCGTGGGGCTGTGCTACTTAGAACATTTTCCGGTAGTACAGCTCTGTCCCTAAGTTACCTTCCTTTATGGCCGGAAGGGATCCTCATCTAAAAGAAGTTTCAAGCAGTTCTATGCCTCGGTTGTTCCACCAACCTGGACGGACTTCATGTCGCATCGGTGACACAAAATGCACAACAGTTCCAAACTCCTCCCTCTACACGAGTTAATCCATCTTCACCGAGTGAAGTTCTCTTCCCGGTTGAAACCATGGAAATAACCCCGAAGGGAGTAAGGAATAATTTCATAGTGTTAAGAGACCTCTTGAACGGGTACGTTCAAGAAGAAAGGACAAAAGGGGTCAGAGTACGTTTGTCTTATGACAAGCCTGAAGTTGCACTCTCCCTATTGCCCTCTCCGTTGTGCACTACCACATCTCCAGGTACTACTCGAGCAAGAACCAGTTCTGACTCACATCCGTACCTTATGCCCTACGATTCACTCGGGCCGGGGAGCTACTCTACTAGCTCACCTATCGTGCTCCCAAGAAGCCCCGAATACACTGTTGAACAGCTCCTACAACAGGCTCAAGCAGCTACCCCGTCTCCTCCAACTACCTTCGAGGAAGCCCTTCAATCGTTACCCTTGGCTAGCAGAGCTGTAGCTTTAAGTCTGGCACCACCTCCTGGTCTTCAACAGGGTTCCCCCTGTATGGTTCTCAATACCCTCATATGGCTGCTCACTTGGCTCAACTGAGCCAACAGCTTATGGAAGCCAAATGTGGCCAGCTGCCCAGGTTGTGTCACAAGCTCAAACCCAACCCAACATCCAGGCAGGTGTTACCACTAGCGGAGCCGGAGTGAACCTTGATATACCCTCCATGCCTTATAAGCCCAACTCATTATCATGCTTCTCTGAAGAAATAGCCAACTATGTCTTCCAAACAAAGATAAAGATGCCATCTAATGTTAAGACATACGATGGTTTGGAAGATCCTGAGGATCATCTTCAAGTCTTCACAGGAGCTACTATGGTTGAGGGTTGGAATAACGACGAATGTTGTCATATGTTTATGCAAAACCTCATTGGGCCAGCTAGGTTATGGTTCTGTGGGCTCCCCACCATAAACATAAAATCCTTCGATGACCTTTATAAAAGCTTCCTTTCCAACTTTAGCCCTCAAAAGAGATGTACCCAGGATGCTACCGTCATGCATTGAATCCAACAAAAAGACCATGAAGACCTTCGGGAATTCATAGAAAGATTTAAGAGGGAGGGTTTGATGTATAGCGGGGAAACTGAGTAAATGAGGGTATCGACCTTCATGAACGCTATAAAGCCCAAGAAGCTCGTCAGAAGGTTCCATGAAAACAACCCTCAGACAATGGAAGAAGCCTTTGAAAGGGCAGAATCATTCCTGAAAGGTGAAGAAGCTTTGGAAAAACAAGCATAAAAAAAGTGGGAGTAGGGAAGCTGGAGGGAGCTACCTCCTCCAACCAAACGGTCAAAGTTCCAACCCTTCGTCGATCGACGACCCTTCAGTTCTTACGAAGGAAGAAGATTCGAAGACAGAAGAAGATATCTTCGTCCGAATCGAAATCAGGACAAAGACAAACAGATCTTCACCCTCCTCACCAAGACGCCCCAAGAAATCTTATCAACTGAAGAGGTCAAGTACAACTTCCGACCTCTATCCAAAGCAGCCAGCAAAAGAGATGCAAGTAAGTTTTGTGCCTTCCACAATGACACTGGGCATCACACTAATGATTGCTATCAGCTGAAAAAGAGAATAGAAGAAGCTATCAAGTCGGGGGAGCTCGCTCACTTGGTAAAGGAGATAAAAGATAAGAAGGAAGGAAAAAAGGAAGTTAGCATAAACATGGTTTGGTCAGAAAGTAAGCAAGAAGGAAAATGGAGGAGGAGCATACCATGGAATCAATAGTTCATTTGCTTCCCGCCTATGGATCCAAACGATAAGCAGGAACATCCAATCATCATGGAAGCCGAGATAGAAGGGGCTTCCCTCGATAGGGTGTACCTGGATCCGGGAGCAACCTCCAATATTATGTACCAAAGATGCTTTGACTTACTTGGAAGTGAAACAAAAGCTCGTCTACAAGCTACTAACACATCCCTCAGAAGCTTCACCTGGGAGAAGGTACAACCTCTAGGGAAGATAACACTGAACCTATGTTTCAGAGATGGAGACTTGTCCAGAATAGAGGAGCTTACTTTCATCATTTTAAGTTCCCCATCAAACTATAACTTGTTGATAGGAAGGCCGGGGTTAGCAGTATTTGATGCTGTGGTGTCAACAACACATGGAATGATGAAATTTCCAACAGACAAGGGTATCGCTTCGCTGGTACCTACACAAGTAGCCCTTTTGATCGCCTCCATGGAGATAGCGGAAGGGGAATGCTGCAAAACAAATGGAAGTTCGGTTGAAGAAATAAGCATCAATGATTCCTACCCGGAACAGAATATAAGAATCAACAATCACCTCCCTGATACAATCAAACAAAGACATGTTGACCTCCTCCGAGGGAACACGGATATGTTCGCTTGGTGTTCGGGAGATATGGCGGGAGTACCATGGGAAGTAGCAGAGCATGCGTTGAACATAGCTCCCACCTACCAGCCTGTCACACAGAAGAAAAGAAGCCTAGCACCTGAACATAGTCAAGCTGCCTGTTGATGTGTGTCGGTGTGAATATATTTTTAGTTATATTTTAAGCCCTTTTTAACACTTTAGTCAAGTATTAAATTTATAGAACACGATATTTTACTAACACTAAACATACATATAGGCAAGTGCACCCATCGTGAGCGTAGTATAGCGTTGGTAAGATACCGAGGTCGTCCAAGGACACAAGAGCTTTTAGTACCGGTTTATCCTCACCGTCTAATCAAATCAAAAGTTTAGAAAAAGTTTTAAACATGAAAATAAAAACTAAAAATGCTGAAAAATAAAAATAAAAATAAACAGATAGACAAGATGAATCACTTGGATCCGACTCGCCATTAGTGTAACCTTTGATGATTTCCGCACTTTTGCACTTTTTAAGAGATTATCTTAGTTATAGTAGTAGGCCACTCTTTTGAAGGTGACGTTACCCTCAACCCAGTAGTTTGAGTCAGCAAGGATACAGTCCTAAAGGGTCGGAATATTGAAAGATAATTAATTAAGTTATTAATGCGTAATGTGGTAGGCCCCTCTTTTGAATGTGACGTTACCCTCGGCTAAGTGGTTTGAGTCAGCAGGGATACAATCCCAAGTAGCCGGGTTAATGTATATAATAGTAGTTTACATATGAGGGGATCAAGCCATTCGTACCCCCGCCATCCAATACCAGTAGGTATTGAAGGTGGTCCTAGTAAGCTTGACCCTGGTCCTTGTAGGATCTATACACTGAACAAGGCAAGAACCTTACCAAACCATTCCCTTAACCCCCGACCAGGTAGCCAACATATCTCTATATAGACAGTAAATAACGCCAAGACACCACAGACAAATGATAAGGAAGTTTCACCTTCAACATAAGAAACTAGTTATTAAAGTCATTAATACAAAACCAAATAAAAAGTGCGAAAAGATTAAAAAACAAAAGTATTACACTAAATGCTTGTCTTCACCAAGTGATGTAAGAGACTTAGGCAAACATGGCCTTTGATTGTCAAGAACTCTTACTATCAATCTTGGATCCCGAAACTACTACACACACTCTATGATGGATGATGGATGATGGTGGTGGATGTGGGTGTTGTGACGGTGGTGGAGTGTGGGTGAAGTGGGAGAGAGGTGGTTTGTCAAGGGATGCCTTTGAAGTGAACCAAGCACCCTATTTATAGCCTGTACAGAAGCCCGGACACGGCCTCGTGTCCATTGAGCACGGCCCCGTGTCCATCCACTTTCTCTTTCTTCATTAATTGCAATTTGTCTGCATTAGCTCCACACGCCCCGTGTCCGCTGGGCACGGCCCCGTGTGCAGAAGCGTATCTTTACTATCAAGATTTGCTTGGATTCTGCGAATCTTAGCGTTGACCACGCCCCATGTCGAGCTGGGCATGCCCCCGTGTCGGGAATAGAAGCTTCTATAGCTTTATCCTTTCTGCTAACAACTGGCCACGCCCCCGTGTCCGCTGGGCACGGGGTCGTGGTCAGCCTTCTGTCTTCTTATTTTTGCTTGGGGAGACGCTGTCGAGGGGTCAGGTATGCCACGTTTATTCCTTTTCTTGTAATTATGCTAGATTTTGCTGCATATTTGCTTCTTTTGTTCATTTACGCTCATTTAATCCTGAAAATACAAAAGGAAGACAAAAGCACACTTTTTCCAACATTAGTACTAAAAAATGGTTAGTTTTATGCCTCATTTGATGTAATTTATATGTTGCATTTTACACACATCAAATACCCCCACACTTGAATCTTTGCTTGTCCTCAAGCAAAACTCTTTATAATGTGGCTTACACTCCCAAATGGAATGGGTAGAAGAGAAGTTTTGGGCTTGTCTTGAGTTTCGGGAATCTAAGATCTTTATTAGGCTTTATTTTTATGTTATTTACAATCCTATTCGTTATGATTTATTTTGAACTTTTCATAAGAGAAATTACTTATTTGGACATAACATGCCTTTTTAAAATTCCATTTATATACAAGTTCACATACCTCACGGGAGATCACTCAACACTCGGCCGAAGATGTATTTTTGTGAAAACACTCGAGACCGGCATGGAACTTACTTCTACCATATGCTTGCCAAGTAATCAATCCTCCTCCTTTTTAACTATACACCTTTGTAAATATCAAGAGGACTTGGGGAAGGGTTAGACTTGGGTTAAAGGTAGGTGGTTTTTGGGTTAGTGGTTAGTTAAAAGGGCGAAAGACGTAAAAAGCGTTGGTCGTCGTAAAAATTTTTGTTTTTGCGACTTTTATTCAAACAAAGCATTTTCAAACAAAGTTTCTTTTGAGGAACTTGTTTGTTTATTGCTAGACTTCATTTTTTTTATGATAAGGAATGTCACATGAAAACCGAGCTATTTACTAAAAAGAGGGTTAAAAATAAAAAAAGGTTTTGTTGGGTAAAGGGTGTTTTTTTGTGGGTTTAGAAACGAAAAGGTTTAGGCTCAAAGGAGTTAACTAGTGAGATTTTGGGTAGGTGGTAAAAAAAATGAAAAATAATGGTGTAGAAAGAAAAAGGGTTAGTCCTAATGCCTCCATCATTTACTTACTTGGGTTTAAGTTGGTAAGGTCCGGGAATGTATTGTCATGGCAAGTTCTAGAGTTGTAAGAAACCAAGCGGCTATTCACACAAGAAACGAAAAATGAGCATTTAATCTAAAGATGTGTATTTGTATGCTCAATAACGGCTCAAAAACTCACTTTTTGTGGGAATGGGTTTATAATGTGATCAAGTATATATAATCAAATTTTAACTAGATTTGTCATGCTGTTTCATAATTTTCTTATGTTGGTTCTTTTTATCACGACGCTATCGGTTGTAAATTTGTAAAAATATAACCTTTTTTAGAACTTGTTATTCCCAGATTAAACCAAGACAAGTAAAAAAAAGTTTTTTGAGAAAAATTGGGGTGATTAGCAGTTCCAATAGAGTTTTGTGTAAGGCTTGTTATTAGGACTTGCAAAAACTTCAAGGTTTTAACATCCCCCCCACACTTAAATTACACATTGTCCTCAATGTGTCCCAAAAATAAGTTTTAGGTTGATTGAATGTGTAAAACAAAAGCTAAAAGCAAAATTTTATGTTACTGGGCATCTGGACACGACCCGTGTTGATCCGGGCACGACCCCGTGTTCAGATTGCCAGTATCATAGTTTACAGAAGGCTGGGCACGGGGGCGTGTTCAGTGAACACGGACCCGTGTCCAGTTACCTGAACTGGGCATTTTCTACAGATCATCGGGCACGGGGAGTGTGGACTGAGCACGGCCTGGTGCTGAACTTGTTGTAATGGAGAAGAATTGTCGGGAGGCTCTGTTTTTGTGCATGGGATGCAGGTTCAAGTTTCCCTTGGTAACCTCCATCATCCCGAGTGTGTTTTATTCCAATACAACATCATCCAAACACCATAAAAAACCATCATTTCATTAAAGAGTGAATTACATAAGTTCCTAGAAAATAAAAGCATAAACTAAATCCAATATAAGTAGGTCATGAAACATAAGAAATAAAAAACTGCAAAGAAGTCCTAGCCTAAAGTTTATTTTAAGAGCAAAATTTCCGAAAAATTAGTTTTCTCGGTTGTAAGCGGCTTGAAAAACTTCTTCCCCGGGAAGGACCCTTCACACATCGTTAAGGCATACCTCTATGTCCCGAGGGAGAAGAAAGGCGGGCTCGTTTGCGTCCTCATTTTGAGGGGGTGTGACTTCCACATGAACTTCTTGTAGATTTTCAAGAGGAGGTTCCGCAGGGATGTCATCCCACCCGGTGGGGTTAACGAATCCAAGTGCTAGGTTCCAATCCTCTTGGGGAATGATTGGTTCCATGGGAGGTGTTACAAGAATGTTCAACCTCTGGTGCAAGAGATTGATCTCTTGGAAACTGTTTTCTAGCCCCAACATAAGATAATTAATACGGCCAATTAGGACTTCTTCTACGGATGTCATTTCGCCGAGCGCTTCCCGTAGTGCCATCACATAGCACACAAGAGTTGCTTCGATGGAAGGCCTTCGTTCCCTACGAATGTTTCTTGAATGTGCTGAAGAGGTTCCACTATTCTGGCTTGACATTCTACGAAAACAAGTCGAAAATTTCAATTTAAATGAAACAGTACCTCGGGCACGGCCCCATGATGGCTGAGCACGGCCCCGTGTTCACCTCTCTGTAGATTTTTGAAACAAGGAATCTTGGAGTTTTAAATTATTTTTCTGACTTTTGAAGAGTTTTTAAGCAGAAATAACTTAAAACAGTGTTGTAAAACTTATTTTTAACAAGATTCCTTGAATAAAAACCTAACAAATATTATACATATATTAATAGAGAAACTGAATGAATAGTGTTAAGCCTGCTCATTGGAGGATCTAGACGGTGATGAGTCATCACCACAAAAACATGTGCCCTAATTTACCACCATCGAGTCAGCCATGAAACCACATATATTAGCTAGAGAGAGAAACATTACTGGATTTGAAGTGAGAGAGAATGCAGATGAGAGCTGATGTTTAGCAGCCATTGTAATGAGGAAGTGGAGAAGAAGGGACTCAAGAAGAAGGGGTTCAACGGAGATGAAGACGGCGGCCGTACGCCCGACATGTTTTCCGTGAGTCTCCCGTATGCCTCTTTTCTCTTACATGCCTCTCTTTTAACTCAGGTCAGTGTTCTTGAAGGAGTTTCAGCGGCAGGGACAAGAAGCTAGGGTTCCGGCGAAGATCCGACAAGGTTCTGGTAGGTGCTCTGGTGACCGATCTAAAGTGGGATTAAGCTTTCGACAGAATCCTTGCAGTGGTGACGACAGCGGTTCCACAGGCAGTAATTATGTTTCCTTGATTACAAATTTAGGGCTAATTTTGATATTTATATATATTTGATACAGATTCAGTTTGGATTTTTTGTGTTTCATCTGTGTTTTATCAACTTCTTCGTCTTTGAAAGGTGTTTGTGGGTTTCGCGATCTAGAACAGAGGTAATAAGGAGAAGTATTAACAATTTTCAATCACTCATCAATTGGTAAGTCTGTTTAGTCCTAAAAGTTATGTGTTTTTAAGATTATTAGGTAATTTGAGAATTTTTTGGTTTTTAACCTAAAAGTTAGTTAATAACAGAACCAAAACGAACACTGGAATAGTGCCAACCTGGTGTCATTGGTTCACTTACTCAATGGTTTTCGATAATTTTGATATCAACATTCAAGATGACAATGTTTTGGCACTCCCCGTTGAATAGGGATCGGGTAAACTTGGGTTTTTCTAGAGTTCAAGGAAGCAGCTACGATAAATCTCCTCAAACTATTTTCAAACACGAGTAAAGCCAGGTCCTTACTCTATAATGTTTTCAAAGTTTTGATGCCTAAACCTGTGTTTGCCTTGATGTAGTGGAGTAATATGGTTACGTGACTTAAATTACCAGATTGCCCTATCAAACGTATAAACCCAGCCAACGAGTTGCAAGTTTTGCAAATCTTTTTACCATAGTAAATTTAAAAATTAAGTGCCTATTTTGACCGGCACCCATTTTGGCCCGTTACTTAGTCTACCTATTAGGTCACGCTTAACAAATCTTTACAAGTTTTCTTAACAAGATAAATTTCATATATTCTTGACCCGCATCTATCATATGTTTATACTTTTGTTTGACAAGATAAGATTACATATATATTCTTAACATGGTTATTATTTTTTAGGCTGGTGAACTAAAGAGGGAGAATTTTAAAGGCTCTAAGGTAATATAGAATTGATTTTACATCAGAATTATTCTTTGTATCTAATCTTAAATTCACTACTGTGCTTATGATATTTGCTAATTTTCTCTAACCCACCTATTAGACCACATCTATTAAATCTTTATAGGTTTTTGGACAAGATATGATTACGTATATTAATTACATGGTTATTATTTTCAGATTGATGAACGAAACAGGGAGGGCTATAAGGTAATAAAAATTATATTCTTCAGCTACCTAAATTGATTTTTCGTCAGAATTGTTCTTTATATATGATGTTTATGATACTTGCTAAACTTTCTTTGTATATTTTTATGTTACAATAGTTGGTAATAACCAAAGTGTGTTAGAGTATTAAGTGATGATATATCATGTAGTCGTGTTTCATTTTGCATTTATTGATATCAAGCCTACTCAACCTTTTTCGGTTATAATTATGTAAATTTATATCCTTGGTTTTAAAGAAAAATTTTGGCACATCACATTTGGTTTTGTCCTACACTGCCAGCACATTCCCCCTTCATGAGAATTTCTTTCACCTTCGATGCTTCTGCTCTTGCGCTTCCTCCGGTGAGTTTTGTGTGGGATTGCTTGCAGTTCTTATGCTTCATCTTCTGTTACGTACTTGCTCTGCTTCATTGATATCTTCAGGTGAGTATATAACTGATTTGGGATTTATTATTGACATATATTAAAGAAGGGGTGGATAAATAGTAGGTTTTCTAATATTTTATTGTATTGATATATATGCGTGCCACAACTTTACCCATGTTTCCAGCGTAGGATTCACAATGGTAACCTACCTAAAGAACAGTAATAGACTGGTTGACCAGATTATAATTTTCACTTTAGTTCTCAATGCTTTTAACGCTTTGAACTTGCTGTTGTGGCAATTTTTGAGATTCAAATGAAGTGATGTTCAGTTTTTCTTTCCAAAGCTAAGCAAACAACTTGATTTATGATTGCAAATGTTCCACCAATTTGCACTACTAATACTAAGACTTTCTAACTGTATTTCTAACAGGAAAGCCATAGTGACGAAAAGAAGAATTTCTGGTCTCACAGCCGCAACTAGACCAGATTTACTTAAAGTTCGTATTATTAGAGTATGGGTTTCTTTTCTTTGGAAGGAGCTATGTTGTTTGTTCATCTTTGATAAAGAGGTTGCTTTATGGGGACCTGATCCTCAATCAACTGGGTCCTCCTTAACCACCAGTGTTTCGACTACATGTGTGTTTTAATTCAGCTACTAGGTATGTGTATTTGGGACTTAATTGTTATTTTGTTTACTTTGCCTAAAGACTTTGATTTGAATCATCTCTTATCGGTTCAAGTTTCTTAATTTAGTTCTCTGAGTTTGTTGCCATTTAATAGTAAAACATCATCATTTTGTTGATTTTCCATTCTACATATATTGGGCGTGCTGATATTATTATTATGCTTGCTTTCTCATCAGGTATGATCATTGTGATTTTTAAAACCATCTTACTCTTCTCTCTCCCATTACGTACATCTTAATACGAGTCAAAACGTTAGTACAGCATACGTGTGAGAATACGTGTCTGCTTCCCCCGTTTTTCTCTACCATGCACCCCACTTATAAGTTTATAGATGATTCGGTTTAGCGCGCCGCAACGTGCGTGGGATAAAATCCTAGTTACAATAGAGCTTGAAACTATGGAGATTTCAAACTCTAATGGAGGTTTAGAGGAGAAAATGAAGAAGAAGGCAAATGACAAAAGTAGAAAAGACAAGATGGTTGTTGAGAACATTCTTTAAAATATACCTAGTATGGTATATGTGAATATCCTACCAGATCCTTGTCTTTGGAATGAGTCCAAGAGTGCAGGAATCGTGCTGCATTTATAGAAAACGACAGCACGCTGGACACGGCCCCGTGTGCAGACAAAATTCTGACACTTTTTGTCCGTATTCTGACCAAAAGTCAGACAGAAATCTTTGGGTGGACACGGGGGCGTGCTGACCTGGACACGGCCCCGTGGCTAGAAATGTTTATGAAGTTTTGTCTATTTTCAAGGAGTTTATCCGGATCGGGCGGTTCTTTACTGGACGGAACAACACCGAAGTGCCTGAGATACCTAAGTTGCCCTAGTTTTAGACAAGAACGCAAGAGGTTATCGGAAAGGGTGATTCCTAAGCTAAACACCGGTGGGCAAAACCAACCTTTATTTTCCTTATCCGGGCTCTCGTTAAAGAAGGTATATGCCGAATCGCTCAGGTCTATGTATGCATCGACGGAAACCGATGGGGAGTCCTTCACGGCACAATCGACACACGGACGACTATTGCTCAAGTCCTCGCAAGAGTTAGAGGTGATTTCGGGAGCAACGATGTTGTTATAATTCGAATGCAATCCTACTAATTCTCCTTGATCGTCATCTTGAGATGAATTAGTTATATCCATCTCAAGTTCGCTTATCTATCGAAGAATTAGTTCTTCCATTTGAAATAATTCTTCAAGAATCATTTCATCTCGAACGGATGATTGAGAGCATTTGAGGGAGAGATAGGGATTATTTTTACTTTCGCCCATCTTAAGGCTACAGAAAAACAATGGGTCCATATAGTGGGGAGTATAATTTAAAAAATAACATTTTAAATCTTCATGAGTTCCTCCACATAATTGACACCATGTACCATAAGATGAGCGAAAGTAAAAAAAAATCAGTATCACTCATGTTTGTGTCAGAAATTACCATCTGTCGGGATCTTACGGTTCTGTTTTCAATAACTGAAACTTGGGCACGGGGCGTGTTCAGTGGGCACGATCCCGTGTTCAGCTACTCTCTGACTTAAAACAAGATTGCCAGTACCAAGGATTGCCAGTACCAGGTAGCCAACATATCTCTATATAGACCGTAGAGATATAAATGATATAAATCTTTTATTTTATATAGACAATAAAATAGCGCCAAGACACCACGGACAAATAATAAGGAAATTTCACCTTCAACATAAGAAACTAGTTATTAAAGTCATTAATACAAAACCAAATAAAAAGTGCGAAAAGATTAAAAAACAAAAGTATTACACTAAATGCTTGTCTTCACCAAGTGATGTAAGAGACTTAGGCAAACGTGGCCTTTGATTGTCAAGAACTCTTACTATCAATCTTGGATCCCGAGACTACTACACACACTCTATGATGGATGATGGTGGTGGATGTGGGTGTTGTGATGGTGGTGGAGTGTGGGTGAAGCGGGAGAGAGGTGGTTTGTCAAGGGATGCCTTTCAAGTGAACCAAGCACCCCTATTTATAGCCTGTACAGAAGCCCGGACACGACCCTGTATCCATTGAGCACGGCCCCATGTCCATCCACTTTCTCTTTCTTCATTAATTGCAATTTGTCTGCATTAGCTCCACACGCCCTGTGTCCGCTGGGCACGGCCCCGTGTGAAGAAGATTATCTGTACTATCAAGATTTGCTTGGATTCTGCGAATCTTAGCGTTGACCACGCCCCGTGTCGAGCTGGGCACGCCCTCTTGCCGGGAATAGAAGCTTCTATAGCTTTGTCCTTTTTGCAGACATCTGGCCATGCCCCCGTGTCCGCTGGGCACGGGGCTGTGGTCAGCCTTCTGTCTTTTTATTTTTGCTTGGGGAGACGCTGTCGAGGGGTCGGGCATGCCACGTTTATTACTTTTCTTGTAATTATGTTAGATTTTGCTGCATATTTGCTTCTTTTGTTCATTTAGCTCTTTTAATCCTGAAAATACAAAAGGAAGACAAAACCACACTTTTTCCAACATTAGTACTAAAAAGGGTTAGTTTTATGCCTCATTTGATGTAATTTATATGTTGAATTTTTCACACATCACCTGTCAGAAGGTAGAGAGACTTGTGGAAGCTGGTATCCTAAGGGAGGTAAAGTATCACTCTTGGCTAGTAAACCCCGTCATGGTAAAAAAACCAGATGGCTCTTGGAGAATGTGTGTTTATTTCAAAGATCTTAACAAAGCGTGTCCCAAAGGCTGCTACCTGTTGCCTGAGATCGACTGGAAGGTAGACTCGCTCCCTGATTTTGAATACAAGTGCTTCCTAGATGCCTATAAAGGGTATCAATAGATCAAAATGGTAAAGGAAGCCGAGGATAAGACAGCGTTCCATACTGATAAGGGGATCTTCTGTTACAAAAAGATGCCTTTTGGATTGAAGAACTATAACACCCCGATCGCGTAATACAACAAACCACGGCGGAAACATCGGGGAGTCACGTTACAGGAAATTGTTTCACAACACATGGCATTTGAAGTTTTGTTTTATTTCATTAATAGATTCATTGTTTTGATACAAACCAAATAAGTACAAACAATTGTCTTTCAAGTTTTAAGTTACTAAGGAATGCATCCATCCTATTTGAAGTATGCATTCCTGTCATCAAACAATAGTTTCCTGAAACATATGTGAAAAACAGTCAGCAAAGAAAGTTGGCGAGTACATAGGTTTTGTATGTCAAATTCATGGCTTTGAATCCATATTGCAATACCTCGTCCGACTTCGAGAGTCGACGAGTGTGAACCTTGAAATCAAAAAGTGTTTAATATTGCAATATATTTTATCAACTTTACAAGTTGATATAAGTAAAACAAAACCTTGTAGCATTGAATCTTGACCGAAATCATTTGTTTTGTAAAACCGGGTAGTAAGTCGATTTAAAAGAAAAGAATTTGTGGTTTATATCTTTAAGTGAAAATCATTGTGTGACATTGTTCAAAACCATTTGTCCTTGTTATAAACCAATTGTCCATTGTACGTGTCATAAACCATTGTACGTGTCATCAATCAATCGTCCGAGTCATGAATAAATCGTCTGTGTTTTAATTGTGAAAACTTTTTGTCGTTCTTTAATGAATACATTCAAACCTATGTGACTCGTCTATACCACCCAAGGGGTATCTTTAAATCAACTAACAAACCACCAAAGGGTTTGTTAAAATAACAGATTATGTCATTCCCCAAACTACCTACCAAATCCAGTGAATAGTCTAGTAACGGGATTGTCAGTCCTATGGTACCATAACATACTTGTTGGTGCACTAAATGTCTGCTGATTACGTCATTATCAAGTCTTGTGTCTAGGATTGTTTATATGATCACACCATAGGGTTTAAGTTAGGGTTTTAGGTATGAAACATGAGATTTCGCTTGAATGGGTATGTATATGCTTGAAGCGAAATCAGCATAAGAGATTTCGCTTCAACAGTCTCAAGCGAAATCATGTCACTCTATATATAGGTGTGTTGGTCATTTGAAGCGATATCAGTTGTCATTGTATGTGAGTCAAGGTGCTGCTGAATTTTTGTCAGAAATACATTGTAAAGACTCAGAAGGCATTAATAGATAGAAAATTAAGAAGAACAAAGCTGTTATGACTTTGTATACATTGATTCCGCCTTTGTATTCAAAGATGAACGCCTTAACTAACTTTTAGAGGTCGTACAACGGTCCAACAAGTGGTATCAGAGCTCAGGACGAGGAGTTCATACCATAGCAGCGGATTATCTTCTTTCTACTCATTTCTTTTTACATTTTTCTGATCTGAACTAGTTCCAACGGTCGAAATGGTCTGATTTCAGAATATAACGTGTAAAACTGAGTTTTAACAAAGCCTACAAAGTTTCGGACTAAAATTCAGCTTAAAACATATTAAAATTGACCAAAAACAAGATTTCGCTTGAAAGGTGTTCGAAATTATTGATTGATTTCGCTTCAGATCTGACTGTTTGGACTGGTTCGCTTGAAAATCTGCTGAAGCGAAATAGTTTTTGCTGGATTTCGCTTGAATTCTGCTGAAGCGAAATAGGACTGTTGGATTTCGCTTGAAACTTGAAGCGAAATTGTTTGTTGTTGATTTCGCTTGGAGGTCTGATCTGCTGAAGCGAAATAGTAGATTTCGCTTGAAACATTTTATACTACAGATTTCGCTTGAATCAGAATTGTTGTTGGGTTTCGCTTGAAGTTGAAGCGAAACAGATTTTATCAGATTTCGCTTGGACAAATACTTTTGAGCTGATTTCGCTTGAAGCTGATTATTTCAAGGATTTCGCTTGAACTTGTTAATTTTTCAAAACCTAAAATTTTTCTAAGTGTTTGACTGATTTTTTTTTCAGGTACGATCAAGATGGATGATATTTTCATGAATCCTTTCAGTGACATGTACGCATTCGCTGGAGATTCCGGAAACAACGATACTTCTACAAGTGATGCAAACAAAAGTCCACCGAAAGAAAGAAAGAAGGAAGCTTGGGAGTCCGAAAGTGCATTTGGAACGTTTAACAAACCTCCTAAGCTGATGGCTATAGAAGATTATAGCAGGTGGGCAACAAAGTTCGAAGATTGGTTGATGGCATTTGCTTTCCCTTGCTGGAAGAGTATGAAGAATGGTTATGCTCAAGGAAAGAAGAATGGTGAAGCATTAAGATCAGCTGAAGAGATTGATTCATTCGTAGCTGAGCAAAAATGTGTGGCATTATTGTTTCAGTCAGTGCGTGAAGACATCATTTCACTGATAGATTACTCAAATTCTAAAGACTTATGGGCAAAGTTGGAAAAGAAATGTGTTGATAGTCAAGAGATTAAGAAAAACAAAAAGAAACTTCTTAGAAAAGAATTTGATCTGTTTGGTTGTATAAAGAACGAGTCAGTGTGTAAAATGATAGAACGGTTTGGTCATCTGAAGCTGGAATTAGTAAGACATGAGATTGACATTTCTGAAGAAGATCTTATCGACAAATTGTTCGATTCGTTGCCTGACGAGATGGATTGGAGATATTATGCATTGATGCTGAAGAATACCATCAAAGAACCAGAAAAGCTGACATTAGATTTGCTGATTGAAAAACTCGAGAGTCATGAACTAGAGTTGAAGAAGACGTACAAAATTAATAATTCATCATATCAGCAGAATCTGGATTTATACTATCCAAAGAGTATGATGCCGAAAGCTACTTCTCCAAAGACTGCATTTTCTGCTGAAAATGTGTCGACAGTCGGCAAAGAAAGTCAAAGTGGTCAAAGCAGTGGAAGCCATAGTGGTTATCACAGTGGATCTATATCTTCCGCAAATCATTCTGATGCAAAGTTTTCTTGCAATATCGCGATAGATCTGAAGAACGCACAGAATTTTGATGCGGAGTCGGCCAAGCAACAAATGGTTTTTTTGGCGTCTGTTTTAGAATCCTACGAAGGGTTGGTGGCTGGAAAAATCGGGAATACAAATCTGACGAAAGAAGACTACGATCAGATAGACCCTGAAGAAATGGAGCTGATCGACATTCGTTGGGCAATGGCAAGTGCAGTTCGACGTGCACAACGTTTCATGGAGATTACAGGGAGAAAAACAATTGGTGGTGCTTCTACCAAGCTGGGATTCGATAAATCGAAGGTGACTTGTTTCAAATGTAAGCAGAAGGGTCATTTCAAACGAGAATGCAGAAACGCTTATGCTGATGAGTCAGAGAACCCTTTCAGAGATGATTATTACAAGAAGGCAATCTACCATCAGAATAAATCTGAGCCGCCTAGATTGAAGCAGGTTGAAGACAACAGAGACAAATCAAGGGCTCTTGCTGTGATTTATGATGATGAGGGGTATGATTGGAGTAAAGAAGTTCTACCGGAAGAAGATGCGGTTGGTTACGCATTCATGGCAAGCAATGATGAACCTAAGCCATGGAAAGATGATCGTACTGAAGAAGAGAAATATCACTACCGGAAAATGGTTGCTGAAACAAAAATTATCAGACTTTCTCGTATCTATCTGAATGCAAGGAGAGCCAATAGATGGGATCCAGATAGAGAGTGCTATCTTGATGAGTATGGAAATATTGCAATTGATGATAGTACACTTGATATCGAAGCCATCATCAAGGAGTACAAAGAAGAAGATGAATATTGGCAGCACAAGTGGTGGGGAATACCAACGTCAAAGATGATTGAAGAAGCGAAAGAGAAAGAGAGAAAAGAGAAAGAGGAGAAAGAGAAGAAAGAAAAGCAAGTTGATACAGGCATAATTGATACTACGCAAGAGTTGACAGCTGAGAACCTGGGAGTGATGGCTGACAAAGTGCTAGCTGCAAAAGCACTTGAGGTAGATACTAATTCTGTTACTGAGTTAAAGGAGTCGGTCAGTCAAAGTGTGTCAACAAATGCGTCAGGTAACAAGATTGAGTTAGGTAACAAGATTAATGGGAATGCTGACTGCAAAAATTGCACCAAACAATGCAATTTTTGTAGCACCGTCACGTATCTTAACAATGAGAAAATTCAGAATCTGACAACAAAGGTTAGAAATGTTGAAAATCAGATTCTTGATCGTGACAAAAGTGTAAGAGCTTCAACTGAACGGAACAAAGAATTAACAATTCAAATTGAAAATGATAAAACTGAACGTGAGAAAATAAAATCTGAAAATGAAAAGTTAATTCTTGAAAACCGTCAAATTTCTGAAAAGTTTGAGAAATTGAAAAACATTGTCAAAGATAGTGATGATCGTAATGGCAAAACATTTAAAGAAAATGAACATCTAAGAGCTGTTTTGAGATTAAAAGAAGAATCGATTAATGAACAACTGGATCAAATTGCTAAATTGAAACTTAAAGTTCAAGAAGCTGAAATTGAGAATGAACGAATCCAGTTGAAGCTTAACAGCTATAAATCGGCAAGCTTTGTTTTGCAGCATATTGTTCCTAAACCTATAGGGAAAAACAAAGATGGCGAGGATGTGTTTTCTGATGGAACGGGTGTAGGTTTTCACAAAGTTCCACCGCCAATTTTAGACAACTACACGAAAAAACAGTCTAGTTTGGTGGAAATTGAGGAAGAAAGTGAAGTTAAACTTCCTGAAAATATTGATGTCACGTTCACATCTTCCAATGACGAGGGTGTCCAAAGTGATGTGGTGAAAAGTGTGATAGACAAAGTGCTTAAACCTGATTGTGACACTTCTGAGGAGGATGGGGGTTTCTTGGACAAATACATTCAGAAATCAAAGTCCAAAAACAACTTAAGTGATGAACCGGGTCTTGTGATGTACAAGATGGCTGGATCTGATAAGTTGTATTCGGATTCTGAGTTTCCCATTGAGAATGTTAATGTGAAAAAGTTGACAAATGTTTTCAAATTGGTTGAAGTTGAGTTGTCAGAGGTGAACAGTTTGAGTCAAACAAAAAGGCAAATGAATTTTGAGAAAGATAAATCTTATTACAAAAAGCCTATTGTTCCACCACGTTTTTATAATAACAATAGAAACAATTGGTTGGGTGGTTGTCGAGGTGGTAAGAGTTATCAGAAAAAGAGTTTTCAAAACAAGAGGTTTGCTGAAAAGAAGGTGTTTGTGAATGGTTCAAGTTCACTTTCTGATGAGGAAAATGAGATTTTTTCAAAATCGAATGAAGAGTTCTTTGAGAAAAGAGCTTCACAGTATCAGTCTGAAGGCACGAGTCAAGTAGCTGATACTCGTACTTGTTTTAGATGTGAACAAGTTGGTCATATTGCACGAAAGTGTACATATGTGAAGCCTAGGACTGAAGCTGTGAAGGTTCAACAAAAGAAGGTTGATGTGAAGGGTAAAGCACCAATGTATGTTGAGAAGAAAGTGGTTGAAAAGCAAAACGCTAAAATCAACAATGTAAAAGCAAAAAATGAACCTGTAAAGAAGTTGGTAACTCAAAATGACAAGTTTTATAAACGGGTTGCATTAACTGAACAAATTTGGAAACCAAAAACAGAGAAGAAAATTTCGCCTTCTGAAGTGAAAAAGGGTGAAGAATCAATTACGGTTGATTATAATGCAAATTTTCCACCTTTGAAGGCTAAAAATTTCAAAATTCAAGTTGCGAGAGTCAAGGCTAAACCTAAGGCTGATAAGGCCTGGGTGGACACCATGTTTGAATAAGCAGTTTGAATTGCCGGAGCTTCCTGGATTGCGAAGCATGAATCGGCATCTTTATTGAAATGTTTTAAAATCAATTTGTGGTATATGCAGGATCTTCCAAGAGCCATTTCAAGATGGATCATGGATAGTGGCGCATCTCGACATATGACAGGAAAAACTGCATTACTATATGACGTGAAGAATATCAATGGTGGTTATGTGGGATTTGCAGGTCATGAAGGTGGTCGAATTGTTGGTGAAGGAACGTTATCCAATGGGATTGTGACGTTTGAGAGAGTTAACTACATCACTGAGCTGGAGAACAATCTGCTTAGTATCTCGCAGATTTGTGACAATCAGTATACTACTCACTTCACTGATAAAGAGTGTTTGATTTTGAAACCTGGTTTTGTTGTTCCTGAAGAATGGATTATTATGAGGGCACCTAGAGTAAATGATTTATATGTGTTAGACATGTCTGTAGCAACTACAACTACTGGTCAAGCACATTGTTTCGTGTCTAGAGCAACTGAGAAAGAATCCAGATTGTGGCACCGAAAGATGGGGCATATACATCTAAGGAAGATGAATCACTTGGTGCACAATGATTTGGTATTGGGAGTTAATATCAAAGGTTTTCATCTGGAAGGGGAGTGCATTAGCTGCATCAAAGGCAAGCAGAAGAAAAAGTCACACCCTACAAAGCAAGTCAATTCAGTTTCAAGACCTCTGGAAAGACTTCACATGGATTTGTTTGGTCCGGTGAATGTCAAAAGTATTACAGGAGATTCCTATTGTTTGGTCGTTACTGATGATTATTCCAGATTTTCGTGGGTTTCTTTCTTGAAGACAAAAGATGAAACATTTGACAGTTTGATGGCGTTGTTCAGGAAGATAGAGAATTTGTACCAAAGGCGTATCAAGAGAATTAGAAGTGATAATGGTACTGAATTCAAGAACAGCAAGATGGAAGAATTTTGTGATGAAAGAGGTATTTTGCATGAGTTTAGTGCTCCGTACACTCCACAGCAAAATGGAGTCGCAGAACGCAAAAACCGGACATTAATCGAGACGGCTAGAACTATGCTCGCAGATTCAAAGTTACCAATTAATTTTTGGGCTGAAGCTGTTTCTGCCGCATGCTATACGCTCAACAGGGTTCTAACTGTCAAGAAGTTCAACAAAACATGCTTTGAGCTAATCAATAATCGCAAACCGAATTTAAAGTATCTAGAACCGTTCGGGTCACCTTGTACGGTTATAGAACCTTTTGGGAAGTTTGGTCCGAAGTGCATTGAGGGTATATTTGTTGGTTATTCAAATCCATTGCGACGTGTCTTCGTTCCAAGTGAGAAGCGGATTATTGAAGCTGCAAATGTTGAATGTCAAGGTTATACTATGCCGCCGCAGAATCCTGGTGATTCATGGCGTTATCATTATGACAAACTTTGGGATTCGTTTGACATGAGAGAAGAATCAGAGGATGAAGAAGATTTCTTTGATGAGTTGGATATTTTGCGTGAATATGAGTTACAGTTAAGATTCCCAGCTGAGTATTCAAGAAGACCACGGGAAACTTCAAATGATGATGAAGCAGGTCCAAGTAATGCTGGTGAACATGATGATGTCCAACAGAATGAAGTTGCTCAGGATAATCAGTCGGTTCAGAATGATAATCTAGAAGCTGAAAACATGCCAGTATTTGATCATGGTGATTCAGATTCAGATTCTGAGGGGGAGCAAATTCAGATTTCAAGTCAAACAAACCAAGTTGGTGAACAAGATGCAGAGCAGAATGTTACTAATCTGGAGGGAAATGTAGATGTTCAAAGTGAAGTGATGCCGCGAACTTTTTCATATCATCCAGAGGAGTTGATCATAGGAGAATTACAAGCTGGCGTTCGCACTCGAAATCAGATTGATAAAGGGCTTACATGTTTTTATACAAAAGTTGCTCCTTTGCAAACTGAATTTTCTTTGAGTTGTTTTATCTCGCAGGTTGAACCAAGAACTTACAAAGAGGCGCTTACTGAAGACTCTTGGGTCAATGCAATGCAGGAGGAACTTAGTCAATTTGAGAAATTGGGAGTGTGGAAGTTAGTTGATTTGCCGGATGGTCATAGGAAAATTAACACTAAGTGGGTGTTCAAGTGTAAGAGGGACGATAGAGGAGTTGTCGTAAGGAACAAAGCTCGACTCGTTGTTCAGGGATTTAGTCAACAGGAGGGAATTGATTTTACCGAAGTTTATGCTCCTGTAGCACGACTAGAGGCTATCAGAATTTTCCTAGCATTTGCGTCTTGGAAGAACTTCAAAGTTTATCAGTTGGATGTTAAATCGGCGTTTCTTTATGGGAAGGTTAAAGAGGAGGTTTATGTCGGTCAGCCGCCGGGCTTTACCGATCCTATCCACAAAAACAAGGTCTACTTATTGGACAAAGCGTTGTATGGTCTACATCAGGCACCGAGAGCCTGGTACGAGACTTTGTCTCAACACCTTCATTCGTGGAAAAGTGGATGCCACTCTCTTCACTAAAGTCGTTGATGGTCATCTTCTGATAGTTCAGATTTATGTGGACGATATAATCTTTGGGTCAACGAATGAAAATTTATGCAAAGATTTTGAATCAGTGATGAAGCAGAAGTTTGAAATGTCATCAATGGGGGAGATGAAATTCTTTCTGGGTTTACAAGTTGAACAACTTCCTGAGGGAATTTTCATTCATCAGTCAAAGTATGTTCATGATATTCTAGAGAAATTTGGGATGTCAAGTTCTACTCCAGCTGCTACCCCACTTGCAACAAATCATGGGATTCACCCAGATCTCACCGGAGACAGGGCTGATGAAACATTTTATCGATCCATGATAGGTTCTTTAATGTACCTAACTGCTTCACGTCCTGATATTATGTACCCAACGTGCCTCGCAGCAAGATTTCAGTCTAACCCGAGAGCATCACATATGATTATTGTGAAGAGGATATTGCGCTACCTGAAAGGAACTCCTTCATTGGGGTTGTGGTATCCTAGAAAAGGTGATTTTACGCTCGAAGGGTATTCCGATTCGGATTTCGGATGCTGCAAAGTCAATTCAAAATCAACAACTGCAGGATGCCAGTTCTTTGGTCCTAGATTGGTTACCTGGCAGTGTAAGAAACAAACGTCTGTGGCGTTATCTACTTGTGAAGCGGAGTACGTATCTGCTAGCAGTTGCTGCTCTCAGATCTTGTGGATACAGCAACAGATGCGCGACTACGGTTTGCAGTTTCTTAACACACCTATTTTTGTTGATAATGAGGCCGCAATAAATATAACTAAAAATCCAGTACATCACGCTAAAACTAAACACATAGAAATTCGTCATCACTTTATTCGTGATTGCTTTGAGAAAAAGTTGATACGAATTGAGAAAATCCACACTGACGAACAGAAAGCTGATTTACATACCAAAGCTTTTGATAAAAATCGGTTTAAATATTTGTTAAAACTGAATGGTATGAAGCTTCTGTCGGTGTCGGATGGCATAATTGGCGTTGATGAGGGTACTGTTGCGGATGAAGACGAGAAACAATCTGCAATGGTTTGTCGAATTTTTACTTGTTTTGGTATTTAGGGGGAGTAGATGTTTGTACATAGTTTATTTTCAGAAAATACAAAAACAGTAAAAAATGCAAAAATACAAAAAACATGATAAAATCTGAAAAAGAGCTTGTGTATATGGGAAAATGATAGTACATCAGCTAGACAATTACAGTATGCTAAAGATTTGAAAAGTTTAAAAGAGTTAAACAATCTTACTGATGATATGTCGATAGGTTTTCGTACATTTAGTAGATTTATTCGGGATATAAACCTAAAATTCAAACTTGTGAATTCGTGGGGAACACTACTTGGATATATAGGTAACCCCTGAAATCTCGTTTGAAAGGTCTCTTAATCTGATATACTAGGTCTTTATACTCTATGATATCTGGGGTATTATTCCGGGACTTCTGCTGAACGGTAGTTCTGACCTAGTCCCTGGCTAATACTTGCTGCAATGCTTGAAACACAGCATTAAACCCTCAGCATGCTGAAACAATAAAATTGATATATGCTGCTGTTGTAAGCAAAAAGATCCTCTAAAGGGGACACACCGAAAAGTCGAAGCTGATATCTCTCTGCGTATACGGAAGTATCGATCTGAGATCCCTCGGCCCTCGCATACCTAAATTATATACAGATATCATTGTAGTATTCTCACCTGTAAGACTGATTATTGAGATTCTGGATACGAGAGTATATTCAAGAGGTGGGACACATGAATGATCTAAGTTCTTAATTCATCTAAATCGTATCCTGAATAAGTTGAACTTTGTATGAGAATTTAAGATGGATCAGTATATCGACAATCGAGGTAAATTGTTTAAGTCTGAGTATGAAATGTAGCTTAATGGTACTTGTGATTTGTCTGAAAAGCTAATATGATTCCCTGACACGCTCACCAAAAATATGTTTGTAAATAGTTTACTTTGTTTAATTTCTGCAATTTAAGTTTTCTGTATTTCATTTCTTAGTTTAGAACACTTTGATATAATCCAAAAAGATTTTATTTCTGCTTTATTTTCCAACAAACCAAAGTGGAGAGTTAATTGTTGGATTCTCAGATGTTTGAAGCAGATGCAGGAGATTCTGGACTGAAGAATGAGGAGAGCTTACTTTGAAGAAGTTTAAATTGTTTGAAATGATAAAAACAAGTTCATTAACTTGATACTTGTTATTTTTAGAAAATGTTTGAAATTTTGTTTTAAAATCAGTGTGTTTCGTCAAAAGATCAACCAAGGTCATTAATTTGGACTTGGTAGATTAATTGAGTAATCAGGGTCATTAACTTGGACCTGAATACTTGAGTGGATTGTTAAAGCTGATTGAGTTTGTATTTTATTGTTGAAAAGATAGAATGGTTATGTTTGCTGGTTGAGTAACAGGTTTGATCTTCATTATTCCCAACGGAAGCTATAAGCTAAAGCTTGAACCAGATTTCTCAGATTCTAGCATATCGAGAGGGGGAGTCTGTGAAAGGGGGAGTCTGGATCATCGGTCAAAGGGAAGATTGAAGATAAAGTTTGAAGAGAGTTTTTACAATGTTTGAAGATTGTGAAAGACAAAGACTTGAAGCCAAAGACTTCATCAACATCCAAGGGGGAGTCTGTTGGTGCACTAAATGTCTGCTGATTACGTCATTATCAAGTCTTGTGTCTAGGATTGTTTATATGATCACACCATAGGGTTTAAGTTAGGGTTTTAGGTATGAAACATGAGATTTCGCTTGAATGGGTATGTATATGCTTGAAGCGAAATCAGCATAAGAGATTTCGCTTCAACAGTCTCAAGCGAAATCATGTCACTCTATATATAGGTGTGTTGGTCATTTGAAGCGATATCAGTTGTCATTGTGTGTGAGTCAAGGTGCTGCTGAATTTTTGTCAGAAATACATTGTAAAGACTCAGAAGGCATTAATAGATAGAAAATTAAGAAGAACAAAGCTGTTATGACTTTGTATACATTGATTCCGCCTTTGTATTCAAAGATGAACGCCTTAACTGACTTTTAGAGGTCGTACAACGGTCCAACAATACTACTGGTCGGCTTGGCCAAAGCTAATGAATGTCATTCGTGTTATGGATAACGCACCAACAAGTTCGTCCTAATTATTGAAATCATCGTGTTTTATATAAATCATAGACTTCGTTTTTTAAAACTTGAAAAGTAGTTTGACATATATGAGTCACCCCACAACAATTTAAAGCATAAAATATGAGAACTATGTACTCACTTAGGATTGCGTAAGCGTCCATGAATCAAGTGAAATAACAAAGCTCAATGTGTCTTGTGTTAAGGAACACTTAAGATCTCAGATAGGATGTAACAACCCGCTTTTTGGAAAGTCAAAGTCAAGATTGAAGTCAAAGGAAGAAAAGATTGCTAATTGCGATCTGTCACTCCTTGTTTAATTATCAATTTGACTTCTTTGACTGTAATCAAACCTTTATCTTATTTGCTTTAGTTGTATTATGTGGAGTACTTGTCAATAGTCAAGGTTTAATCGCATATTAATCGCTAATCGACTTAATCGAATCGCAATCGCAACTCGAATTACGCGTTCTGGATATTGTTTTAGGTGTGTGTGCCTATTATGTGCTATTTGTGCATGTTATGATTATGTTGAGGTGGTTAATCGCAATCGGAATTGAAATTCTATCACGTTACAATCGAACCGCAAACGCTAATCGCAAGTTAATTATAGTGATTGTATGTTAGATATAGTAGTTAGGATTAATGGGTAATACTATCGCATCGCTCACTCGAATTGCATCGCAACGCACTACACGCAAATCGAAACAACGAAACTCGTCACGCCAAACACCAGGATCGAGTGGCCAACCAATCGAGTGGCCATCCAATCGGATTGCCATCCGATCGGATTGTCACCCGATCGAGTTGCCACCCGATTGGACAGCCATCCGATCGGTGACCTGCTCGACCCATCACCACTTTCCTTTTTGGGAAACCCTATAAATACCTCCCTGTCACATCATTTGTGATGTGACAACTCCTCACTCGAACTAGCTCGCTCAAGCTCACTTTTCTCTCGATTACTCTCAATTCTTATAAGTTTCCAACCTAAATATTGTACTTCTATGATCTACACACGCATCTTCACCTTTTTCACCTTTGGATCTTAACTTCTAATCGTGAAATCACCGGATTTGAGGTGTTTTAGGGTGATGTCATCATGGGGTTCATATGAGCTTCATGGTTTGGCTCCATTCCATGAAGAACAACTTGGACCTGAAGGATTTCCACAAGATTAAACAATGTTTTCACTTAGATCTATACATATTCATGGTGAAAAAGATTGAAAGAAGGTTTTCCAACTTTCTTTCAACTCTTTTACACTCAATGCACTCAAAACCGATATAATCAGAGCTCGTTCTGACCTTCTACTCTTTCTTAGTGATGGGTTGGTTCAAGATCTGAATTCTATCCAAGAGACTACTGATTTCGGGTTTAAACAAGAACTACCGTCTCGAGCCGTGAACTGGCCGGACAAGGGTGGTCCCTGTTCGATCGGGTCACTTGGGTCGAGATGGGGTTTCTGTTGTTTAAACAAGTTATCATAATACCTCGTTCAAAACTGCAAAATCTCCAACAAAATCAAGTGTCAAGACGATCAGGACGTTGGGACGGATTGCCGTCCGATCGGATTGCCGTCCGATCGACCAGCCGTCTGATCGGATTACACTTGGTCCCACACTTCAACTTTTCATTTCAAACTTCAAAAATCTGAACGTCGAACGGATTACTGTCCGATCGGATTGCCATCTGATCGAACGATCATCCTACCATGTGACGTTTGGAACTTCAACACTTAAACAATTTTCAACATGTTCAATGCCACAGATTGCCACCCGATCGGATTGCTATCCGATCGAGTGACCGTCCTGCTTTGAACTTGTTCTCAACTGAGAAGCCTCGCAAGACGGATCACCGTAGATCAAACCGCCGTTCGATCGACCGACCTGAAGGGTAGAGATACTTCTCTATTTTTAAAATGCTACAACGAAAACTTCAAAGGTCAAACCATCATACACAAACACATCTTCAACGAGCAAGGTGTCAATCCAATCGAATGGCCATCCGATCGAATGACCATCCGAACGGATTGACATCCGATCGGGTGGCCATCCGATCGGATTGCCATCCGACACTTGGTCGATCTCACCGTTTTACGCACCGACATTCGCTTATGCTATCGTTAACTGTTCAGGCTGATCTCACTCTAGCACTCCCTTCAATCCATTAATTCCATCGCTCTGAGTATACTCGATCCCTTTTTGCTTTATGCACTTTTGAGTGTTACATACGTTACTTATACTAAATCACAATCGACACACAACACAAACACTATTCATACACTAACCTCTATCGCATGTTATACGTGACTTGATGAATGCCTGTTTGTTATGTTTACACATTGATTACTGTCTACCTGCCTTAGTAACGATAGTACTATAGTTTGGACTCAGCACCTGTTCACTCAGGGGTTGTTAAGGACAATTACTTCATGTGTTTACGGTGGTGAACATGTGTTGCGAACTTGCCTCACACAGTCAACCCGCAGTCATTGGTATTGATAGGGTCTTTCTCGATAACTTACATGCTTCACATTATGCGTCGTACATGCTGGTTATGCGTAAACGATTTCGAACTCTATTATGCTATTATTTAACTTGTATGCTCACCTTTACACTATGTGTATTGACCTCTATTTTAATGTATGTGACAGGTGTTTGAATGCATAGGATGTTGTACCTGTTTTTGTGGAATTGAGCTTAGGAGAGTCTAGAAACCCACAAACAATTTCTTTCATTTGAAATCTGAGTTGTCGGGACAGAACAATTTGTCTTCGATTTGTCTGTAATAACTATGCTACTTGTTATGTCATGGTATGGGACGTGATGCTTAAATAATTGGTAATCATAGTTGTTATGGAAACTCCTGGACAATCTGTTTCGCTCAGTGCCATGCCCCAATGTTTCCGTCATCGGTTGGGGTGTGATAGATTGGTATCAGAGCCATAACTATAGGGAATTAGGCAAGACTCGACCTAGTCCGGGTCGATGTCTTAGAAACGACCTAGTCTATAGTCTAAGTACCAACAGACCGACTTGTGCATACCCAGTTGGGGTTCTGTACGAGCTTACTCGTTGCTTCTCGATCAAGCTCACTATACACTAGACACACTTGCGCGAACATCGCATACTACAGTTCTGCGCAAGACCAGTCTTTCCTAAGGCTGATTACACACACACAAACGAATTACCTGGTTAAGATTAGGTGTGAAAAACCGCAAACTCTTGACCAGACCACCCGTTCAAATTGCTATTTTTACTATAAACAAGGGAAATTGTGTCGAACCACGAGTGAAATCCATATTTTGACGCAAATTCCTCCTCTCTACCTCATCAAAGCAGAGACTTAGTCGTTAAGTTAGGGGTGAAACCTGAATCTTGATGACTATTTCCACTCCTTATCGTGGTTTACGAACTCTCGCCAAAGCTTCGACGGACTCCGATGCCTTAAGTCACACTGTAACCGGAAGGATGAGTGCAGACTGCCCGGATTGAGGCAAGAGCACAGTCCAGAAGGCCAAAATGTGCACTTACAGTCCTTGAGAATAATCGAACCACTTTGGTTAGTCGATGTCTAAACAGCCGTAGACAACCTATTTTCGCTTTTATGTATTTCGATTCTGGATTTCGCCGCAGCTAACTCTGAGATTTTATGTGAATTTATGGGATTTATATGGTGACTTGTTAGCGTTTTGAGATAAGCAGTACAGTGGTACTTCGATTCTATGTTTTCCACGCCAGATCACACACGATCCACACCACACCGACAAACCGCTGGACATTTTTGGCAATCGCTTCTCGATAATCGTAATCGCCATACTAAATCGATATACATGCTGTGAAGAATAGGAAATACGTGCAAAATATAGGAAGGTTTCTGTATTCTGACTGGCTTATGTGCTTCTGTGCCTTACGTGCTTATGTGCTTCTGTGCCTTATGTGATTATGTGCCTATGTGCTTATGAGTTTATATGGTTCCGTGTTTATATGACTACGTGTTCCTGAGCTTTATGGTAAATAGCTAGACTAATACTAGGAATTAATTGAGATTGAGTTTGAGTCCTGTGACGATGTCTGTTGCAGACAATGTCGTCAACTGGATCCCTACACTCCTGAGCTGCTAGGCGAAAGCACGCTGACAAGCGACTCGCCTCTCTCATCGCTAGTCAAATCGTCAAAGTCATCCCTCGGATTATGAGTGAACTGAACGAGAATGCAAGCAAATCCTCGGAAGAGTCCAGGACCGATTCTCCCAAAGCTGCTTTTAGCTTGAAGCAGTTCAAAGCTTGCGGACCTAAAAAGTTTACTGGTGAAGATGGTCCTACGGCCATGTTTCAATGGTTTGATTCTATCGAAGTCACCCTGCACCAGAGTGGCTGTCCTGATAATCTCTGTACTCTTAACGCTACTGGCGTCTTCCAATCCCGAGCTCTATATTGGTGGACGGCCGAGAGAAACAAGAGCGGAAATGATGCAGCTTACGGATTAACGTGGGATGAGTTGAAGAATGTTATGATGCAAGAGTTCTGCCCTCCCCATGAGCGCCAAAAGCTGGAGGACCAGTTCTGGCATATCAAGCAGAAGGATGGTGACAACGTTGGTTTGACTGCTCGCTTCAAGCAGTTGAGTATTATCGGTCCAGGCCAAGTGACTCCGCCCGAAATCGCCATCAAGAAGTATATCCGTGCTCTTCCGGATTGCGTGGCTGACTTCGTTCATGCGGCAAAGACGACAACAATTGAGGAGACATTTTTACTCGCTGCTGAGATCAACGACAAGCGACTCAAGTCTGGTTTTTGGGATAAAGCTTCCAAGAGTCTACATCAAGCTACAACTGCTACACCCGCTGAAACCGCCATCGCATCACAATCATCGAAGCTCTCACATCACAAGAGGAAGAACAACAGCAGCTCAAGCAACAAGAACTGTGCGATCACTGCTGCACCGCTTCAAACCGTACCAACCAACCGCATCAGCAACACCGCCAAGTAGCGGCACCAGTGGCCAATGCACAGCCGGTAAAGCGTGCATACATTGGACCACACCCGCTCTGCCCTACTTGTACTTATCATCACCCGACTGGTATCCCGTGCAGATTCTGTGTTCACTGCAACATGTACGGCCACTTCACCGCAAACTGCCGTGTAGGCCCACGTCAAGCCCAAGCTCTAACTTAAGGTCAAGCTCCTGCGCAACAAGCTCTACTCGCTGCTCCTCAAGGCCATCAAGCGGCTCCTTTACCCGCGCTCAATGCTAGAGCTTGCTTTGCATGTGGTGATCCCAACCACTTCGCAAACATGTGCCCCAACAGGGTAGTGAAACAAGAGCCCCAGCAACAGCAACAACAACAGCAGCAGCAAGCAGCTCGCATGCGCGTTTTCAACATCAACGCCCGCCAGGCTCAGGCAGACAACAACGTTGTGAATGGTACATTTCTCATAAATGGTATATATGCTTCGTGTTTGTTTGATACTGGAGCCGATAACTGTTTTGTGTAGCTTGAATTCGAAAAGCTCCTTAATCGTAAGCGCGCCCATCTTCCCTCGACGTTCGATGTTGAAGTTGCCACTGGAAGAACCGTCACCGTCAGTTCTGTTCTACGTGATTGTACTCTCAATCTCAACGGTCACGTTTTCCCGATAAATCTCATTCCGATGCAACTCGGTAGCTTTGATGTCATAGTAGGTATGGATTTCCTTCGGGAAAATCATGCTGAAGTTGTTTGCTTCGATAAGATGATTCGTTTCTCTCTCGCTAATGGTGATCAATTGTGTGTTTATGGCGAAGTCACTCCGAAGAAGTTACAACTCATGTCATATGTCCAGGCTAGCAAGTATCTCCGCAAGGAATACCAAGCATTCTTGGCACATATCGTAGCAGTGGAGGAAAAGGAAGTTAAGATAGTAGACAAGGTCCCTGTGGTTTGTGAATTTCCTAACGTTTTTCCTGACGACCTACCAGGGTTACCTCCCACTCGTGATATTGAATTTCGAATCGACCTCATTCCTGGAGCAAACTGTCACACCCCGATATTTCCACGTATTACCGATGGGCCCGGTGGGGAGTATCGTGACGTAGTTGATATCATCATGGTCAATTAATCACAGTTTAATGCACAACGGAAGTCTAAAAGTAATATTATTACAAACCGATTCAAAGTAACATAAAATATTACAAGCGGTTGTAAAGGGGATCCACAGGCGGATCTAAAATATAAGAAAATATTGTTCAACAGAAATAAGCATCACGAGCTTGCAAGACTCTTTATTTGATACTAGAATTAGCCAGCCGATTACGAATAACACCTGCACTTAACCTTTTGAAAATACGTCAGTTTACACTGGTAAATACAATTAACCGACTCTTTTGAAAAGTGTTTATAAAAATTGATTTAAATGCATAATGCATACAAATTCCTTATTAACTTGGGATAATTATTTAAAAATAATCTTGTAAAAGAATTATATGTTTGTTATACATTCAGTAGCCCGGGTTAGAAGTACCGGGTTAAAGATTAATAGACCACCACATGATATAGTCCCACAACGAGTTATCCTCAACAAGTGGTTATATATTCTTTACATACGCACCGACAGGTGTATGCCTACACCCTGTGCTTAAGTCATGGCCATTTCAATGAATGAGCCGAGGATATCTAGGACACGGTCATTAACCCCCCAAAGGCTTAAAGCAAACAAAACAGATTAAACGGGTTATCTCAATGTTTTAACCATTATTCGATTAAAGATTCAATACCCGACCAAGCGGTATTATTAAATACCGTACCCCAAGCCCGTATACGGGAAAATAAGTTAAAAGTATTTACCTGAGCAAAAATATAAATTTATTTCCAGCCGTAAATCAATTAAGCAAGTACAGATAGCCTTTACCGGGCTCCTAATTTGGAACGAAGGTTTTTAAATAACCTATTAGAATCCTAACGGGTCTTATTTAAGTCTTAACTTAGACCGGTAAGTTTTAATGAAAGGTTTACGGTTCAAAACGCAAGATTAACCGAAGACCGGATTAGAATGTGACTTAGACCCGACAAGTATGAAGACTTGAATAATATGGGTAAACTAAACACATTCTGGATTTTGAGGTAAAAATGATAAGGTTTAACCCGTTTTGGTTAATTTATGTAAACTAGTTACATAAACCGTACCGAACGTGTATAATGCGTAACGGGTAACCAAATGAATCATGAACGGGTTCCACAAGTTAATATTCTTTAAATATGTTGTGATATCAGTAGGATACCTTCCATTATGCCCAAAACGAATTTAAAACCAATTTATGCCCCGTAGGGGTATTTTGGTCATTTTAATGTTTATAAAAGAGGTTAAATAATAATATGAGTTTCTGTTCTAAAATAATCAGTAAAAATATTTATTTTAATAAGTGATATCAGTAAAATAACTCATATATGTGAAATTTATCATTTATGGCCAAACTATGCACCGTAGGGTCATTTTGGTCATTTCACACATGCTTTAGGGGTTAAATTTGGAAATCTGAGTTCAAAACTTTTACTTACTATTAAAGTATAAAAATGTATTCATAACATCAGTAGGTAACAAGCTTTAGGTGCCTAATATGGTTTTAAACCATACTATGCGCCTAAATCGCATAAAAGTCGGTATTTGATGATATTCGGTTTAAATAAGGGAATATGAGATTTTGACCAGCCTTTATAGTTTAAAATAACTTATTTATAATATAAAATCAGTAGAAAAAGGTTCGATATGTAAAGGATGTGTAAAACTCATTTTATTAGCAAAAAGGTCGTTATCGTCAATTACCGAGCCTATGCGAGAACTCTATGTTATGATCAGTTTAAAAATTAATTAAAAATCCAAAAATTCTAAAATATTATATTACATCAGTAGGTAAAAGGTTTGATGTCAAAATTTGAGTTTAAATAGGATTTATATCATATATGCCGTTTAATTAATAAAAAGGCCTTCATTTACGATATTGAGCATAACTCTCATTTTAGACCATAAACTGATGTCAAACTTTTAGAACATACTTAAATATCAATAATAAAGGTTTTTGTCCTCTCACATTTTAAAAAATCTCGTTTTAATATCAAAAGGGCATTATGCTCAACATTTAAGCAATTAACGGAAACATGCATATGAATTGGATTATTAAGGAACCATGTAGTATAACCTCAGAGGGTTTTACTAACATATAATATGGTCCTAAAGGAACCCTAAGGCATGTCTAAAACAAGCTAAATCGGGTCAGAACTAAAAGTCAAAGCAAAAGTCTACTTTTGCGACTTTCGGTTGCGAACCGAGCCTAAACTCAGAATTGTCGGGTTGAACATGCCTAGACATGTTCTTACATTATTTACCAAGTTCTTTTAGTGTTAAAACATGTTCCATAACTTCTAAATTCTCAGTTATGAATTTATTTGCAAAAATAGCTTCTGTTGACTTTTTAATATTAAGTTTGACCCGACAATTGACCAAGTTAGAGTGATAATTAGTAGGTGCCCTTATAAGGGTTTATTACCCATATAATTACCAACTCATAGCCACATTCAATTCGAATAATGGCTGGACC
This sequence comes from Helianthus tuberosus, assembly GCA_030545235.1. NCBI lineage: Eukaryota > Viridiplantae > Streptophyta > Magnoliopsida > Asterales > Asteraceae > Helianthus > Helianthus tuberosus. Next base: position 115,699,323 of record CM060399.1, read on the forward strand.
ATTAGTGATTAATCACCAAGTCAAAGCTTAATTACGATGGCTTTTACTTTTGGTCATTAAACTAATAAAACTTGAACTTAAGAGGCTAAGAACACATACTAGGGTCCTTAGCACGAGTTTAGAACAGAAGATGGCTCTCTTGAACTCCAGGAAGCTCCAGAGAAAGTGTTGTGAAATAAAATTCAAGTGAATGCAAGAACAATGCAAACAAAGGGCCCTTAAATAGGATTTCTAGAGCTTCAAGGTTGATCCACCTGCCCCTACAACTGATTTCTGATGATCCCAGGTGTCCCCTATGCATGTAAATTTGTTGGCACAGTGCCTGGTATCAAAAAATGGCATGCAAAGGCGGTGGAACTGGCTGGAGATGCACCTGTCCCTTTTTTTCTGCATCTGGCACTCTTACGCGGCCCGCGTAAGAGTTGGCCTTGGGTCTACGTGGCCCGCGTGAAGGGCGATCTCCGGTAAAAAGTTTGCTAAGTTTGCAATTTCAGTCCCTGGTCCAAATAAACTTTATTTTACTTTTATTTATTGCACTTTGGACCCCCATAGTTAACTTTTAAGGACCTTGGGTCATAAACTAACTCTGTTAAGCTCCCGGTTAGTCGTACGATCACCCGAACAGTCTTGTTTTCATCAAAACTCCACAAAATTAATACCCAATATTCTTGAGAACCAAACATTAAATTATTTACAATGTTTTAGGGTTCGTTAAAGGTCACTCAGATGTAACTTTAACATGTTAACACTTTTAACCCATATGTTTCGTAAGATCCTTATTTTAAACACAAACGACTTCTAATGTTCGATAAATTATTCATTAAAGAATACGAACGTCGTATGAGGTCAATCAGAGGCACAAGAATGGCATGTTGACACTTTGGATCCTTTTACTAACATATTTACATTGTTTGACGATTTTTAGTCCTTTGGAAACAATTCCTTACACGTTTAAAGTCCATGACACATGTCTTTATTATATTGGTCGTGATTTTATGAGGTGTTACATCCTCACCCCCTTAAAATAAATCTCGACCTCGAGATTTACTGAAATAAATGATGGTACTTCTGTTTCATTGTGGATTCAACCTCCCACGTGTATTCTGGGCCTTTTTCGGGCATCCCATTTTACCTTGACAATCGGTACATGCTTCCTTCGAAGCTTCTTAACCTGTCAATCCTCGATCGACAAAGGTTTTTCAACAAACTTTAAGCTCTCATCTATCTGCACGTCCTTGTGCGACATTGCTAGTGATTCATCAGCTAGACATTTCTTCAGATTGCAGATGTGGAACACATTATGAATTCCACTGAGCTCTTCTGGCAAATGTAGCTTGTAAGCTACGGTTCCGACACATTCAATGATTTCGAATGGTCCTATATATCTTGGGCTTAGCTTGCCCTTTTTGCCAAAACGCATTACCCCTTTCCAGGGTGATACCTTAAGTAACACTTTATCACCTACCTCGAATTTCAGAGGTTTACGCCTTTTATCTGCGTAGCTTTTCTGCCTATCCCTGGCAGCTTTGAGACGATCTCGAATCTGTACAATCTTATCTGTCGTCTCCAGGACTATATCAGGTCCTGATAGTTGGACATCTCCAACTTCCGCCCAACAAACTGGCGTTCTGCATTTCCTTCCGTACAATGCCTCAAAAGGCTCTGCTTGAATACTTGAATGATAGCTATTATTGTACGAGAATTCAATCAATGGAAGATGGTCATCCCAACTTCCTCTTAGATCAATAACACAAGCCTGTAACATATCCTCAAGCGTTTGAATTGTACTCTCGCTTTGCCCATCCGTCTGAGGATGATAAGCAGTGCTGAAGTTTAGACGAGTGCCTAGGGATTGCTGAAAGCTTTTCCAAAAGTGAGACGTGTATCCTGTATCTTGTATCCCTATCAGAGATAATAGACACTGGCACTCCGTGAAGAGATACAATCTCATCCACGTACAGCTGAGCTAACTTGTCAGCGCTGTGAGTTTCTTTAATCGGCAAGAAGTGGGCTGACTTGGTTAATCTATCAACTATAACCCAAATAGTATCATTCCCACGTTTAGTCTTTGGTAACTTAGTAATAAAGTCCATGGTTACCATTTCCCATTTCCATGTGGGAAGCTCGGGCTGTTGTAGCAACCCTGACGGCTTTTGATGTTCTGTTTTAACTTGAGCGCACGTCAAACATTTAGCCACATAAGTGGCTATAGACTTCTTCAAGCCTATCCACCAAGAATTTGCCTTTAAATCCTGGTACATCTTATTAGGGGTGAGCAAAAAACCGAAATAACCGAACCGTAACCGAAATAACCGACAAAACCGAACCGAAAAAACCGAACCGAAACAAAAACAGACGTTTCGGTTTTTCGATTTTTAATAACCGAAAATTTTGGTTCGGTTTTTGGATAACCATTTTTAATAACCGAAAAAACCGAACCGAACTGAAACTAAAAAAACATATATTTTTATGTTTAAGTTTAAGTGTTTAACCAATGCTATTAGAAATTATTAATTTTATTCTTGAATATTAAGTACTTATAATAAAAACATTAAGATGTTTATTTATAATTGAGATCATTTGTTTATTGGCTATAACAAATAACAAAATTTAATTTAAAAACTAAACAATCTTCAAAGTATTATAAAAGAAAAAGTCCTAATAAAAACTTTGAAGAAACATAAAAATAGATTAGAAGGTTAGGTTTAGGTAAACATTTTTAGTTAAGAAGATTAAGTATAATAACTTAAATGTAACCATATAACAAAGATTCTTAAATTTTGAATTATACTTTTTTTATTTTTGAATCTTACTTACTTTTGTTTCAAAAATCGAAATCACCGAAAAACCGAACCGAACCGGTGTAAAAACCGAAAAAACTGAAACCGAAAAAAACCAAAACCGAACGGTTTTGAAAATCCGAAAACCGATATTTCGGTTTCGGTTTTGAGTTTGCTCAAAAACCGAACCGTGCACACCCCTACATCTTATCATTGCCAGGATGGACTGAGTATTTCGAACTGTGGGCTTCCTGGAGGATCACGTCTCTAAGTCCTCCATAAACTGGAACCCATATTCGTCCATTCAGTCATAGGATTCCATCCTTGCCATACGATAACTGTTCAGAAGTTACTCCTAACTTTTCGTTCGGATAGTTAGCTTCTAATACAACTTCCTTCTGAGCGGCTAACAATCTTTCATTTAAGCTGTTCTTCAATTCAATGCTCTTGGCATTGATTCTAATGGGCTTAACCCTTTCTTTTCTGCTCAAGGCATCGGCGACTACATTCGCTTTGCCTGGATGATAACGGATTTCACAGTCATAATCATTCAGTGTCTCCATCCATCGACGTTGTCTCATGTTAAGATCCTTCTGATTAAACAAATGTTGAAGGCTCTTATGATCAGAATAGATCACACACTTGGTTCCATAAATATAATGCCTCCATAGCTTCAGTGCAAATACAGCGGCACCCAACTCCAAATCATGGGTGGTGTAATTCTTCTCGTGCACCTTTATTGTCGGGAAGCATATGCAATAACTTTTCCTTTCTACATAAGCACACAACCCATGCCAGTGTGCGACGTGTCACAGTACACAACAAATTCTTCAATACATTCTGGCAATGTCAACACATGAGCATTGCTTAACTTTTGCTTAAGAATATCGAAAGATTCTTGCTGCTTGGGACCCCAGTCAAACTTGACATTCTTACGGGTTAATGAAGTCAAAGGAGCAGCAATTCTTGAAAAGTTCTCTATGAAACGTCTATAGTATCCTGCTAGACCCAAGAAGCTGAGAATCTCTGTAGGAGTCTTGGGTTCTTGCCAATTCATAACTGCTTCGACCTTTGCGGGATCCACCTGAATACCATGCTCACTTACCACATGTCCAAGAAATTGGACTTCTCGAAGCCAAAACTCACATTTAGAAAACTTGGCATAGAGTTTCTCTTGTTGTAGGAGTTTAAGGATACATCGGAGATTCTTTTCATGATCAGCTTGATTCTTCGAGTAAATAAGAATGTCATCAATGAAGACAATGACAAACTTGTCCAAGTATGGCTTGCAAACGCGATTCATGAGATCCATGAATGCTGCAGGTGCATTAGTGAGCCCGAAAGGCATCACTAAGAACTCATAGTGACCATAGCGAGTTCTGAATGCAGTCTTATGCACATCTTCATCTCTGACCTTCAGTTGATGGTATCCTAACCTTAAATCAATCTTGGAGAAATAACTTGCTCCTTGCAGCTGATTGAACAAATCATCGATCCTAGGTAACGGATATATATTCTTGATTGTAACCTTATTTAACTCATGATAATCGATGCATAAACGCATCGATCCATCCTTCTTTTTCACAAACAGAATAGGCGCTCCCCAAGGGGATGAGCTAGGTCTAATAAAACCCTTTGCTAACAATTCATCCAACTGAATCCTTAACTCTTTCATCTCAGTTGGTGCCAACCGATAAGGTGCTCTTGCAATTGGTGCAGCTCCAGGAATGATATCGATTCTGAACTCCACTTGCCTATCTGGGGGTAAACTAGGTAGTTCTTCGGGGAGTACTTCTGGATATTCAGAAATGACGGGGATGTCTTCAATCTTAGGCTTTGGTTCATCAATGGTTACCTGTGCCATGTAAATGACACAACCTTTCTTCATACACCTTGACGCCTTAAGCATAGACACTTGCTTAGGCAATCCATACTGAGTACCTCCTTGTATTGTTAACGGCTTACCATAAGGAGTCTTGATAACCACTTGCTTCTTATCACATACGATTTGGGCTTGGTTATGAGATAACCAATCCATGCCTATCACTATGTCGAATCCGGCTAGTTTCAAAGGAAGCAAGGAAAGTGGAAAAGAATGATTCCTAATGGATATAAAACATCCATCTAATACAGTTGAGGCAGTTTCTATGGTACCATCGGCCAATTCTACTTCATACTTTATGCTTAGAGTTTTAACAGGCAGATTTAGCAATTTACAAAACTTATTATCTACAAAAGACTTATCTGCACTCGAATCAAACAATACTCTAGCATATACGTCATTGATGAGAAAGGTACCTGTTATCACGTTATCATTCTGAATGGCCTCCTGTGCATTCATCTGAAAGACCCGAGCATTGGTCTTTTTACCTTCTTCGGGTTTCTTTGCATACTTTGGGCAGTTGGACTTGATATGCCCTTTCTCGTTACAGTTGTAACAAGTCGCATCCTTTATCTTCTTACAATCCAACGTTTTATGCTCACTTGATTTGCAAATCCCACAAGTTCTAGGCTGCAATTGGGATTTTGATTCGAACCTGTATTTCCCTAGATGACGCTTCCTGCAGGTTTTACACTTGGGTTTCTCACCCGCCTGCTGACTATCCTTTTTAAATCCCGAACTCTTCTTGTTATCAGAGTTCCCCCTATGCTTCTTATCAGATCGACTTGAGTTCTCATCCTCACATTTCCTTTTCCCCTCTTCCGAATTCTTAAGCGATCTCTGCCTGACCGCATCGAGGGTAAGGGATAACAACAGATCAGCCACTGACCTAAAGGTTGTAGGTCTTGATGCTTTCACACTTTCCTTAATCTCTGGAGCTAAACCTCCAATAAAGCGAGCAATACGCTTTGGTTCCGGTGTGACCAAGTATGGAACCAATCGAGACATGGTATTAAAACTCGTAAGATATGCTTGACAATCTAAGTTCTTCATGACCAAGGTCAAGAAGTCAGTCTTGATTTTCTCAACTTCATGTTGAGGACATAAATTTTCCTTGATTAAAGCAACGAACTGATCCCAAGACATGCTATATAAGTGGATCTTTCCTATAGCTTGGATTAGGGATCTCCACCAAGCTAACGCTTCACCTTTAAATGACTGCGACACAAACTTCACAATGACTTGTTCAGCACAACAACTAATATCGACAACAATGTCCATCTCATCGAGCCAAGTCATACAATCTATGGCTCCCTTCTCCCCTGTGAAGTCTCTTGGCTTGCAGGAGACAAAATACTTGTAAGAACAGTTCTTACCACGGGGCTCTTGGTTGAGCACAATCTTCTTAGATGGAACACTTTGCTGATTTGACGAGTGACGAGCCTCGTCCTTCTTTGACTCGTGTGATTTAGAATGGGGCTTACTATGAGCCTCAGAATGAGTCTTAGAGTGCGTGCCACTTGATTCCTTGAAGTGTCTATCAAGTGCTCTAGTAACGGCATTGTCTATCAACGCCTGAAGATCTACACTAGCTACATTAATCCTGGTGGTATCATTATTCTCTCTCGGATGACTGTTAACTTCCTCCGATTCAGCCATGTAGCTCGATTTCTACAAAACAATTGATAATATTTTATTCAGAGGTTATTATGGAATCATCATTTCTGATGATTCATTAACCATGGTAAACATAGACCATATTTGGTTAATTTGTTAATCATATTTATTTAGGATTTTCATTATAATTTATCCTAATTATAAAATATTAAGGGTATTATTAATGACACATAAGGCCTAGTCACAAGGACATTTTTAAAATTATAAGCCATGATTTTAGAGAATCGAGGCATTAAGGTTTGAACGTAGTTCATTACCTTTCATCGACAGGGAGTCGTAGACTACAACTCTCTTTTGTCTTATTTGACAATTATTATAGCCCATAGGCACTGCATCACTAGTGGATGTCTCATATATGATCATCTTAATTGATGATTTGTACCTATGATCTATAGATCACTAGGCTAAATAAGGAATCTGGAAGAATCCAATATAAGGATGACATGTGTGATTTACCGAATCACATCTGCCAGGAGTGCTAACATGTTTTCAGATGTTAGCAAGGATTTGAATCTTTTAAATAGGTTTTACCATCATAGCCAGGTCTATAATGACATATAGGCTAGGTTATACCTTTTAAGATTCTTATTTAATATTTAAAGGCAGATCATTTAAAAAGGAATGATATTTTTGATTTATTTCATACATTATATTCATATATATGATGATATTTGAAATTTAAATAAAACATTCCACTAAATTTAAATGAAGTACATAATTACCCTAAACGGGACTTGAAAGAAATAACATTGTCCACGTAGGGACTAAAATAAGAAATACTAGTCCTCGCAAGGACCTCTTACCTAAATAAAAATTGTCCTCGCGTGGACTTAATTGAAATAAACAGTAATACAGATAAATAAGGATTTTAATAATCCTTCTTCTTCTTCCCCTTGATTAAATCTGCCAAGCCCTTAAGAAATCCCCGGTGGCTTCTACGCTCCTCTTGAACCTCTCGTTCCACCCGGTTCAACCTCTGTAGGATCTCCTCCTGCTGTGGTGGCTGGATCTGTGGCGACTGCAGTGGCTGCTGATGCGGAGGTTGAGGAGGTGGCGGGTAATGATACCCATATGCTTGGTACCCTGACTGGTATGAAGCTGCGAAAGGTCCTTCAGGGTGAAGAGCATTGTAGTTGGCCGCCTCGAGGTACGGGTCGACGGCAGGAGCATTGTAGTAGTTGTAGCCAGGGTAAGCTGGCTGCTCAAAAGGGTTATACGCCGCTGCACCGGTGTATGAAGGAATTGGGTTATCATAACCCATGTGTGGTGGTGGCTGAGGTGCGACTGGAACTGAGTCGACCTCTGAAACTGGGTTTGAAGGCCCACCCATCTGCGGGTCTTCATACAGTGGCAGGTAATGACTGCCACTGGATTGTTGAGGGGTGCTGAAATGAAAATTCCCTCTTCACACGGACATCCGTGCGCCTGTTCTTCTTCGCCTCGGTGGCTCCGGAGGCAGTTGCTGCTCAAGCGGTGGTGGTGGCGGCGTGACCGCAACAAAATGTGGGTCCTCAGAGGGATCCTGTTGCTACTGTAGAGGTGGGTTGAAAGAGGGAGTGTACTCCCAATGGTAAGTGGCCCACCTTACTGCAAAACTATTTGGGCCTCTATACGGCGAGCCATGAAAAGATGACCCATCTGAAATCTCTATGGGATGCGTGGGCGTCCCAGATGGTGGTTCGACAGGATCGGGGTCATCATCCATATCCATGTCCTGAGCTTCAGGAAAATGGTCTTCGGGGCCCAATGGGTTATGACCCATTGATTCTTCAATCTGATTTGCCGGGTTGAACCGGCTTTGGAAATACGGGGTCTGGTCCTGGAAGGCCCGATGTGAGCTTGACCGCTGCAGCGGGATGAAAGAGTGATGAGAATCATTGGGCTAATTTTCCGAGTATGGCCCAAAGGAGTGGTGGTAAGAGGGTGATGAGCTAAGCGAGATAGAACGCCTCGCGGGCTCCAAGTACGTCCTCCAATCTTCTTGAGGACTTGAGCTCATTGTTGTAGAAGGAGTTCGCCGGTGTGACGGCCCGGCCTCATGGTCATTTCTTCCTAGCATCGGGGCCTTGCCTCGTCCACCTCTTCCTCGAAATCATGGCGGCATCCTTCATTTCTGCCAAAACAAACAAAAGAAACAAGCAAAAGAAAACAATAATATTAGGATTAGTCCTATGTTGGTAGCCTAGACTCGGAGGTCAAGGAATGTGCAAACTGTGTCATTTAGATTAAACACAAAAGGCTTGTTTTTAATTCACTCAATGTTGGCTCTGATACCAACCTATCACACCCCGATATTTCCACGTATTACCGGTGGGCCCGGTGGGGAGTATCGTGACGTAGTTGATATCATCATGGTCAATTAATCACAGTTTAATGCACAGCAGAAGTCTAAAAGTAATATTATTACAAACCGATTCAAAGTAACATAAATATTACAAGCGGTTGTAAAGGGGATCCACAGGCGGATCTAAAATATAAGAAAATATTGTTCAACAGAATTAAGCATCACGAGCTTGCAAGACTCTTTATTTGATACTAGGAGTAGCCAGCCAATTACGAATAACACCTGCACTTAACCTTTTGAAAATACGTCAGTTTACACTGGTAAATACAATTAACCGACTCTTTTGAAAAGTGTTTATAAAAATTGATTTAAATGCACAATGCATAAAAATTCTTTATTAACTTGGGATAATTATTTAAAAGTTAACCGACTCTTTTGAAAAGTGTTTATAAAAATTGATTTAAATGCACAATGCATAAAAATTCTTTATTAACTTGGGATAATTAAAAAAATTTATTTAAATGCACAATGCATAAAAAGCCTTTACAGTTTAAAATAACTTATTTATAATATAAAATCAGTAGAAAAAGGTTTGATATGTAAAGGATGTGTAAAACTCATTTTATTAGCAAAAAGGCGTTATCGTCAATTACCGAGCCTATGCGAGAACTCTATGTTATGATCAGTTTAAAAATTAATAAAAATTTCAAAAAATTCTAAAATATTATATTACATCAGTAGGTAATATGTTTGATGTCAAAATTTGAGTTTAAATAGGATTTATATCAAATATATCGTTTAATTAATAAAAAGGCCTTCATTTACGATATTGAGCATAACTCTCATTTTAGACCATAAACTGATGTCAAACTTTTAGTACATACTTAAATATCAATAATAAAGGATTTTGTCCTCTCACATTTTAAAAAATCTCGTTTTAATATCAAAAGGGCATTATGGTCAACATTTAAGCAATTAACGGAAACATGCATATGAATTGGATTATTAAGGAACCATGTAGTATAACCTCAGAGTGTTTTACTAACATATAATATGGTCATAAAGGAACCCTAAGGCATGTCTAAAACAAGCTAAATCAGGTCAGAACTGAAAGTCAAAGCAAAAGTCTACTTTTGTGACTTTCGGTTGCGAACCGAGTTTAAACTCAGAATTGTCGGGTTAAACATGCCTAGACATGTTCTTACATTATTTACCAAGTTATTTTAGTGTTAAAAAATGTTCCATAACTTCTACATTATCAGTTATGAATTTATTTGCAAAAATTGCTTCTGTTGACTTTTTAATATTAAGTTTAACCCGACAATTGACCAAGTTAGAGTGATAATCAGTGGGTGCCCTTCTAAGGGTTTATTACCCATATAATTACCAACTCATAGCCACTTTCAATTCGAATAATGGCTGGACCATTAGTGATTAATCACTAAGTCAAAGCTTAATTACGATGGCTTTTACTTTTGGTCATTAAACTAATAAAACTTGAACTTAAGAGGCTAAGAACACTTACTAAGGTCCTTAGCAGGAGTTTAGAACAGAAGACGGCTCTCTTGAACTCCAGGAAGCTCCAGAGAAAGTGTTGTGAAATAAAATTCAAGTGAATGCAAGAACAATGCAAACAAAGGGCCCTTAAATAGGATCTCTAGAGCTTCAAGATTGATCCACCTGCCCCTACAACTGATTTCTGATGATCCCAGGTGTCCCCTATGCATGTAAATCTGTTGGCACAGTCCCTAGTATCGAAAAATGGCATGCAAAGGTGGTGGAACTGGCTAGACATGCACCTGTCCCATTTTTCTGCATCTGGCACTCTTACGCGGCCCGCGTAAGAGTTGGCCTTGGGTCTACGCGGCCCGCGTGAAGGGCGATCTCCGGTAAAAAGTTTGCCAAGTTTGCAATTTCAGTCCCTGGTCCAAATAAACTTTATTTTACTTTCATTTATTGCAGTTTGGACCCCCATATTTAACTTTTAAGGACCTTGGGTCATAAACTAACTCCGTTAAGCTCCCGGTTAGTCGTACGATCACCCGAACAGTCTTGTTTTCATCAAAACTCCACAAAATTAATACCCAATATTCTTGAGAACCAAACATTAAATTATTTACAATGTTTTAGGGTTCGTTAAAGGTCACTCAGAGGTAACTTTAACATGTTAACACTTTTAACCCCTATGTTTCGTAAGATCCTTATTTTAAACACAAACGACTTCTAATGTTCGATAAATTTTTATTAAAGAATACGAACGTCGTATGAGGTCAATCAGAGGCACAAGAATGGCATTTTGACACTTTGGATCCTTTTACTAACATATTTACATTGTTTGACGATTTGTAGTCCTTTGGAAACAATTCCTTACACGTTTAAAGTCCATGACACATGTCTTTATTATATTGGTCGTGATTTTACGAGGTGTTACACAAACCCTGTTGCCAAAGCGCCTTATCGTCTCGCTCCTTCTGAAATGCGCAAACTCTCAAGTCAGCTCCAGGAACTACTCGATAAAGGCTTTATTCGCCCTAGCACCTCTCCATGGGGCGCGCATGTCCTTTTCGTCAAAAAGAAGGATGGATCGTTCCACATGTGGATCGACTATAGGGAGTTGAATAACCTTACTATCAAGAACCGCTATCCTTTGCCGTGAATCGATGATTTGTTTGACCAACTACAAGGTGCTACATGTTTCTCGAAGATCGATCTACGTTCAGGCTATCACGAATTACGAATCCAAGAAGAAGATATCCCCAAAACCACTTTTCGAACCCGCTATGGTCACTACGAGTTCGTTGTCATGCCTTTTGGTTTAACCAACGCTCCCGCAGTTTTCATGGATCTAATGAATCGAGTGTGCAAACCCTTCCTTGATCGCTTCGTAATCGTATTCATCGACGATATCCTGATATATTCCAATTCAAAAGCCGAACACTCGCAACATCTATGTTTGGTTCTTGAGTTACTCCAGGGAAACCGTCTCTACGCCAAATTCTCCAAGTGTGAATTCTGGCTGGAGGAGGTCTAATTCTTGGGTCACATTGTCAATAGTCATGGTATCCACGTTGACTCTGCGAAGATCGAAGCTGTTAATAGTTGGGTTACACCCAAGAACCCGTTTGAAGTCCACTCTTTTCTAGGACTGGCAGGTTATTATCGCCGTTTTATATAAGGTTTCTCTACAATAGTCGTACCGCTTACCTCTCTTACATATAAAGACAAACCTTTCGTTTGGGGAACTAAACAAGAGGAGTCTTTCCAAACTCTTAAGTCTATGCTTTGCAATGCTCCCGTGCTCTCACTTCCCAACGGGAACGACGATTTCGTAGTCTACTGCGATGCCTCTAACCTCGGTCTTGGTTGTGTCCTCATGCAATGAGACAAGGTTATCGCGTACGCCTCTCGACAGCTCAACATCCACGAGAAGAACTACACCACACACGACCTCGAGCTTCGCGCAGTTGTTTTTGCATTAAAGATTTGGCGACACTACCTTTACGGTACTAAGTGTACGGTCTTCACCGATCATAGGAGCCTGCAACACATCTTTGACCAGAAGGAACTGAATATGCGCCAACGCCGGTGGGTAGAACTCCTCAACGATTACGACGGTGAGATCCGTTACCATCCAGGCAAAGCAAACGTCGTCGCCGATGCTCTCAGTCAACGAAGCTATCTGCATAGCGCCCATAACGTCCAAGTCCAGCATAATCTCGAAACCCTGATACGCGAAGCCCAACATGCTTGTTTTACCGAGCGAACTTTGAAGAAGGAAAGAATTCTAAACGATGGCACCCAACTGGAGAATAAATCGAATGGTATCTTCTATTTTCTAGACCGAATTTGGATTCCCAAGCGTACCGATTTGCGACAACTTCTGATGAACGAAGCCCACAAATCTCAATATTCCGTTCATCCCGGTGGTGACAAGATGTACCAAGACATGTGCTACAAGTACTGGTGGCCGGGTATGAAGAAGGATATCGCTATCTATGTTTTGAAGTTCCTGACCTGTTCCAAGGTCAAGGCCGAGCATCAAAGACCCTCTGGCTTGCTCGTTCAACCCGAGATCCCTGTGTGGAAATGGGAGAGCATAGCTATGGACTTCATAACGAAACTTCCGCGCACGCCATCAGGCCACGACAACATCTGGGTTGTCATTGACCGTTTGACCAAATCCGCTCACTTCTTACCGATACGGGAAGACTATAAGGTAGAACGATTAGCCCGAATCTACACCAATGAGGTCATTTTTCGACATGGGACGCCTCGTGACATCATCTCTGACTGCGATGGTCGATTTACCTCGCGTATTTGGGAAACGTTTCAATCTGCTCTCGGTACTACCCTTAATCTAAGTACCGCTTTCCATCCCCAGACCGACGGTCAGACTGAACGTACGATTCGTACCCTTGAAGACATGCTTCGTTCGTGTGTCATAGATTTCGGTGGTAATTGGGACACGCACTTACCTTTTGTCGAATTCTCGTACAATAACAGTTATCACTCTAGCATCCAAATGGCACCATTTGAGGCTTTATACGAAAGAAAATGTCAATCGCCTATTGTATGGCACGAGATCGGAGACGCGCGAATTACCGGTCCCGAGCTGTTGTAAGAAACGACAGACAAGGTCCTCCAAATTCGAGACAATCTACTGAAAGCTCGGAGCAGACAGAAAAGTTACGCCAACAGACGCCGCAAGCCCCTCGAAAGTGACATGAAGGCGAAGTACCTGCAACTGTTCGTTACGCTTACTTCTTAAATTTCGGGACGAAATTTCCTAAAGTAGGGGAGGCTGTAACAACCCGCTTTTTGGAATGTCAAAGTCAAAGTCAAGATTGAAGTCAAAGGAAGAAAAGATTGCTAATTGCGATCTGTCACTCCTTGTTAAATTATCAATTTGACATCTTTGACTGTAATTGAACCTTTATCTTATTTGCTTTAGTTGTATTATGTGGAGTACTTATCAATAATCGAGGTTTAATCGCATATTAATCGCTAATCGACTTAATCGAACCGTAACTCGAATTACGCGTTCTGGATATTGTTTAACGTGTGTGTGCCTATTATGTGCTATTTGTGCATGTTATGATTATGTTGAGGTGGTTAATCGCAATCGAAATCGAAATTCTATCGCGTCACAATCGAACCGCAAACGCTAATCGCAAGTTAATTATAGTGATTATATGTTAGATATAGTAGTTAGGATTAATGGGTAATACTATCGCATCGTTCACTCGAATCACATCGCAACGCACTACACCCAAATCGAAACAACAAAACTCATCGCGCCGGACACCAGGATTGAGTTGCCACCCGATCGGGCTTCCACCCGATCGGACAGCCATCCGATCGGTGACCTGCTCGACCCATAACCACTTTCCTTTTTGGGAAACCCTATAAATACCTCCCTGTGACAGCTCCTCAGTCGAACCAGCTCGCTCAAGCTCACTTTTCTCTCGATTACTCTCAATTCTTGTAAGTTTCCAACCTAAAGCTTGTACTTCTATGATCTACACACGCATCTTCACCTTTTTCACCTTTGGATTTTAACTTATAACCGTGAAATCACCGGATTTGAGGTGTTTTAGGGTGATGTCATCATGGGGTTCATATGAGCTTCATGGTTTGGCTCCATTCCACCAAGAACAACTTGGACCTAAAGTATTTCCACAAGATTAAACAATGTTTTCGCTTACATCTACACATATTCATGGTGAAAAGGATTGAAAGAAGGTTTTCCAACTTTCTTTCAACTCTTTTACACTCAATGCACTCAAAACCGATAGAATCGGAGCTCGTTCTGACCTTCCACTCTTTCTTAGTGATGGGTTGGTTCAAGATCTGAATTCTATCCAAGAGACTACTGATTTCGGGTTTGAACAAGAAAAACCGTCTCGAGCCGTGAACTGGCCGGATAAGGGTGGTCCTTGTTCGATCAGGTCACTTGGGTCGAGATGGGGTTTCTGTTGTTTAAGCAAGTTATCATAACGCCTCGTTCAAAACTGCAAAATCTCCAACAAAATCAAGTGTCAAGACGATCAGGACGTTGGGACGGATTGTCGTCCGATCGGATTGCCGTCCGATCGGATTACACTTGGTCCCACACTTCAACTTTTCATTTCAAACTTCAAAAATCTGAACGTCGAACGGATTACTGTCCGATCGGATTGCCATCCGATCGAACGACCATCCTACCATGTGACGTTTGGAACTTCAACACTTAAACAATTTTCAACATGTTCAATGCCACGGATTGCCACCGGATTGGATTGCTATCTGATCGAGTGACCGTCCTGCTATGAACTTGTTCTCAACTGAGAAGCCTCGCCAGACGGATCACCGTCCGATCGAACCGTCGTTCGATCAACCGACCTGAAGGGTAGAGATACTTCTCTATTTTTAAAATGCTACAATGAAAACTTCAAAGGTCAAACCATCATACACAAACACATCTTCACCGAGCAAGGTGTCAATCCAATCGAATGGCCATCCGATCGGATGACCATCCGAATGGATTGACATCCGATCGAGTGGCTATCCATTAATTCGCTTAGCGCTCCCTTCAATCCATTAATTCCATCGCTCTGAGTATACTCGATCCCTTTTTGCTTTATGCACTTTTGGGTGTTACATGCGTTACTTATACTAAATCACAATCGACACACAACGCAAACACTATTCAACCTCTATCGCATGTTATACGTGACTCGATGAATGCCTGTTTGTTATGTTTACACATTGATTACTGTCTACCTACCTTATCAACGATAGTACTATAGTTTGGACTCAGCACCTGTTCACTCAGGGGTTGTTAAGGACAATTACTTCACGTGTTTACGGTGGTGAACATGTGTTATGAACTTGCCTCACACAGTCAACCCGCAGTCATTGGTATTGATAGGATCTTTGTCGACAACTTACATGCTTCACATTATGCGCCGTACATGCTGGTTATGCGTAAACGATTTCGAACTCTATTATGCTATTATCAAACCTGTATGCTCACCTTTACACTATGTGTATTGACCTCTATTTTAACGTATGTGACAGGTGTTTGAATGCATAGGATGTTGCTACCTATTTTTGTGGAATTGAGCTTAGGAGAGTCTAGAAACCCACGAACAATTTCTTTCATTTGAAATCTGAGTTGTCGGGACAGAATAATTTGTCTTTGATTTGTTTGTAATAACTATGCTACTTGTTATGTCATGGTATCGGACGTGATGCTTAAATAATTGGTAATCGTAGTTGTTATGGAAACTCCTGGACAATCCGTTTCGCTCAGTGCCATGCCCCGATGTTTTCGTCATCGGTTGGGGTGTGATATAGGAGGCCTCCAAAAGATGGAAGCAAGCTCCAAGAATGTGGGAGAGATGAGAAGATGGAAATGAGCAAAGAATGAAGAATAATTTATTGATATTTATAGTAGTCTTGGAGTATTATGATCATGACATGTGTCCATGATGTTTGCAAGGATTAAATAGGATCACAACAAGTGTTAAGATCAGATTTTATGCTTGGTGAACACACATCTTGGGCTCCAAGAATAAAAAACCATGTATGCAAAACAGGCTGTGCAGTTGAAACAACTTTCTTCCTAGAGGAGGCTATCACGCCCCGTGACCCAGAAGGCCCTAGGCTGTCGCACCCTGCCACCCCCTTCAGCTCAGTTTCACAATTTGGCAGAACAGGCCCCTGCACAAGATTTGATGGGTTTTGAAGCTTTTAACCCCCGTTAACCCAAATTTTAGGCTTTATAAGGACGTTAAAGCATATGTGATTTAGATTATGTCTGAAAATGTCATGGATGTCGGTTTGGTCGGCCGTACGATCGCGTTTTTCGCTTAATTATGATGAAGGCTTTAACGAACGCGAAAACGACCCAAAATGCAAATCGTTGCGCATTTTTTCATCCTTATCAATAAAATACAAGATTTTATTGATTACAAGGATTTTGGATGTTTGTACATGTTCCGTATTCAAAAATACGAGAATCGACAGACTTTCGTAGTTTGACGCAAATAGTCCCTAAGCTCGAATAAGCATGTTTTGCCATACCGAACCCCTCAAAACTTATTTCTAAGTTATGTAAAGGGTATATAGGGTATATTTAGCTTATGTCATTGTTTTGGAGCGTACTTTGCGTTAAACTGATTACGTTTGCGTAACAGTTTACGTATAACTTCCAGAAAAGCTCTTTAAGAGTTCGAAATTGTACAAGGATTGAAATATATAAATATCACATGTAATTATACAAATCCCGAGAATGAAACACATGATTTTATTGGATTCGAAATTGTTCAGAATTGTACAATGGAAATTTCGTCGCGAAATTTAATTTAGAGGAAACTTCTGAAAATTGATGTGTGTGTTTTGCTTTCAAATGATCCTCCATTCCCTAAGTAAAACCCTGGGCCACGTTTGGATTCCCATCGAACTTTGTTAATCGTACTCGTCTGCTGTCTATAGGAATGAGTTCAGATCCGAAGATTTAAACTTCACTCCAACCGACAGGTGTATGACATTTTCGATTGTATGGAGCCTCGGAAAAGAGCCATATAAATGTCAAAGTGGCATTCTTGTTGTAGAAGAATTTGAAGAGGGTGTGAACTTTTTGGAGTTTCGAACAACGGATGGAAGAATGTTTCCTATGAAGACTATTATAGGAAACTTGTGTGTGTGTTTGAAGTTGGAGTTGGAGAGTGTAAGATAGAACAACATTGGTCAAGGTCTAGAACTTCTAGTAACTTAAATAACTCCACGCTTGCAATGTAATAAGGAACACTTATATATAGGAAGTACCAGCGACGTATCCACCATGCTCTTATTACATTGTTTCTGTTTTGTTATTCTTATCACTATAGGTTCTTACACATGACAAAACTTGTTGTGGTTTCTATGCACTGAATTTTATAATTATGTATGCATCCATAATTACTCAATTCCTTTTATAGTCCACACAGTTCATTTTATGATGTGTAGGGGAAAATCAAACGAATAACATGTGACGACTTGACTAGACCACCAAAGGGTCTCTTTAACTAGATCAATGAATGATCTAAATAGACCACCAAAGGGTCTCTTTAACTAGATCACCAAAGGATCTCTTTAACTAGATCGGCGAACGATCTCTTTAACTAGACCACCAAAAGGTCTCTTTAACTAGATCAACACATGATCTCTTTAACTAGATCGACGAACGATCTCTTTAACTAGACCACCAAAGGGTCTCTTTAACTAGATCAACACATGATCTCTTTAACTAGATCGACGAACGATCTCTTTAACTAGACTACCAAAGGGTCTCTTTAACTAGATCAACACATGATCTCTTTAACTAGATCGACGAATGTTCTCTTTAACTAGACCACCAAAGGGTCTCTTTAACTAAATCAACACATGATCTTTTTAACTAGATCAACGAACGATCTCTTTAACTTTGGAATAGTACTTTGGAATCCAAGGGTTTTAACTATTTGTATAGAAAAGCCCATTAAGGATTTAAGATAGTACTTTTGGATATCCTTATAAGAATCTAACATATGAAAATATGGAAGATTCTACAAGGATTTGGATAGTGAGCATCTGAATCCCTTGAACACAATAATCCTAAAGTGATTCGGATAACGCTACAAGGGTTATACAATAAGAACACTTATATATTGGAAGTACCATCGGCGTATCTACCATGTTCTTATGGTATTACACTTGTTTTGTTATTTAAATCACCACTAATCACATGACACATAATCATCAACTTGGTCATCAATTTGTTCATTAACTTGTACATACGCATTAAAGTACACAAAGAATCCAATCAAGGACTTCAATTAGTACTTTAAACATCCTCAAGAATCTAACTATGAAGATAGGAAGATCCTATAAGGATTTGGTTTGGTCACGTCGACTTGAACATTATCATATTTCATAAGACCAATTAATGACTTATGAAAAGTACCCTTAAGTATCCAAGCAAGGATTTAAAGTGGTACTTCGAGTATCTGTTAACAGTTATAACTTGTACCTTGTACTTTGTTTCTTAGAAAAACGCGTACTTAGGATTTTTCTGGATATCGCGATCGATCATAAAATAGAAGAAACTACGAGAGTAGTTTGATTTTCAAGGAACCACATCCTTTGTGTTGGTATTGTAGGGGTATGTCACACATACACGTAATCACATTGCTTTTGTAAATAAAATTGGAATAACAAGTTTATTTATAAACCAGCTGAAATGTTTCAAGATTCTTGGATAACAAAAGGAAATTTTAAAAGTTTAAATGTTCAAAGTTGCATTGTCTTTAGCGCGTGCCTTGTTTGCATCTATGTTAAATGCTCATCCATGGGCTAGATTTGCATTAACAAGCTTTGGGCAATTGTTTCTGAAATGACCCATCTCGCCACAGTTGTAGCAAGAACCTGGTGGAAAGTGAGCTTGTGCTGGATCTGCTTGAGGTTGAACAGGGTTCGGAACAACTTGGTTCGGGGAAAATCGACAAGCATTTGCTAAATAAACAAGTTACCAATAGGAAGTGCATTGACGACATTGTAAGTGAGCTTGGTGGTGAGCATTGCACATGTTGCATAACGGTGCTATACCGGCATAAGGTTTCTTCGCAGGAGGTTGAGGTGGTTGGTTGTGAGTGTTCTGGTTAACAACCGCGAAGTTTTGTGAAGCCTTATTGGTGTGCGTATAGCGTGATATGATTTTATTAATATTTTAAGCCCGTTTTACGCATTAGTCAAGTTTTAAATTTATAAAACACAATATTATACTAACACTAAACACACAATTGGGCAAGTGCACCCATCGCGGGCGTAGTATAGTGTTGGTAAGATACTAAAGTCGTCCAAGGACACAAAATCTTTTAATACCGGTTTATCCTCAACGTCTAATCGATCCAAATTTCTAAGAAAAGTTTAGAAACATGAAAATAAAACTAAAAATGGAAAGATAAATAAAATGAAAAACAAATAGACAAGATATAATCGCTTGGACCCAACTTATCTTTAATGTATCCTTTGATGATTTTCGCACTTTCGAACTTTTTAAGAGATTATCTTAGTTATAGTAGTAGGCCCATCTTTTGAAGCTAACGTTACCCTCAACCCAGTGGTTTGAGTCAGCAGGGATACAATCCCAAAGGGTCGGAATATTGAAAGACAATTAAGTTAGTTATTAATGCGAAAAGTGGTAGGCCACTCTTTTGAAGGTGACGTTACCCTCGGCTAAGTGGTTTGAGTCAGCAAAGATAAAATCCCAAGAAGCCGGTTTAAAGTATTAATACTAGTTTACATATGAGGGGTTCAAGCTATACGTACTCCCACCATCCAATACCGTTGGGCTTTGAAGGAGGTCCTAGTAAGCTTGAACAAATTCCTCGCAGGATCTATACACTGAACGATACAAGAACTTTACCAAACCACCCTCCTAACGCCCTTCCAGGTAGTTAACGTGCTTTATATAGACCGTAAAGACATGAATGAGCAAATCAATGACATTATGAAGAAATGGTAAAGAAAATTCACTTTCAACATAAGAAACTAGTTATTAAAGTCATTAACACAAACCCAATACAAAAGTGCCGAAAGATTAAAAATCAAAAGTAATACATTAAAGACTTGTCTTCACCAAGTGATGTAAGAGATTAGCCAAACATGGCCTTTGATTGACAAAAACTCTTACAATCAATGTTGGATCCCGAGACTACTACACACTCTAAAGATGGATGATGGTGGTAGATGTGGGTGTTGTAGTGGTGGAGGATTGGTGGCAAAGTGGGAGAGAAGTGGTTTGCCAAGGGATGCCTTTGAAGTGAACCAAGCAACCCTATTTATAGCCTGAACAGAGCCCTGGCCACGGCCTCGTGTCTAGTGGGCACGGCCCGTGGCCATCCTTTTCTCTTCCTTCATTAATTGCATTTATCAGTAGAGGGCCCCACAAGACCCCGTGTCTTTTGGCCAAGGCCCCGTGGTCAACTCTTTGCTATACTATCAAGTTTCTGCAAATCTAAGAGTTGACCACACCTCATGGAGAACTGGGCACGGCCCCGTGGTGGGCGTAGAAGCTTCTGCAACTTTTGTCTTGATGTGCAGGGTTTGACCACGCCCCATGCCCAGCTGGGCACGGCCGCGTGGTCAGTTTCTGTCTTCTTGTTTTTGCTTTGGGGATGCTGCCGAGGGGTCGGACATGTCACTTTATTCCTTCTTCTTGTATTTATTTTGGTTTTGGATGCTTATTTTTTCCTTTTGTTCTTTTAAGCTCGTTTAGTCCCGTAAATTCAAAAGGAAGAAAGAAACACACTTTTTTCCAACATTAGTACTAAAAAGGGTTAATTTTATGCCTCTATTGATGTAATTTATATGTTACATTTTGCACACATTACTTATGCTTCTTGGAACCTTGGAAAGTTCGGCTTTGTTTTCCTTGTTTTCCTCTCAAGTGGTCTTAGCTGCTTGTTTCTTGTCGCCTTTGCGAAACAGTTTCCCTTTTCTGATTTGGGATTCAGTTAGGGTAGCAGCTAATTCGATAGCCTGTCTGACAGTGGTAGGGTTGCAACCAGTAACAATGTCCTGAACTAGGTCAGGAAGGCCATCTATGTACTTCTCAATTGCCTCATCTAAAGGCGTAACCATGGTTGGACACAACATGCTCAACTCCTCGTACCGATCGGTGTAAGCACGATGTTCTCCACTATCCTGTTTCAGGTCGTGGAATTCATTCTCAAGTGCCCTTTGCTCGTGGCGTGGGCAGAACTCTTTCATCACAAGAGCTCAAAGGTCTTCCCATGTTTGTGTCATTTCCACATCGGCACCCCTATCCCTCATCACACCGTTCCATCACGTGTGTGCTCTTTTCTAGAATACACTCGATGCAAACTCAACCTTTCACCCATTCGTGCATTGAACATGAAGAAATGTGCTTTTGAGACTCTCAAACCACTATAGGAGCCCAGTAGCTCCTTCAGACCCAGTAAACGTGAGTGGTTTAGCCGAGTTAATTGTTTATAGTTGCACTAAGCGGGTGCAATGTTATTGTTGTTGTTGTTCGCTTGGTTTAACTGGGTTACTAGGTTTGGGAGCACGATAGCAATTTGTTGAGCGATCATAGCCGCCATATCGGCGTCTTGATTTGTATTACGTCGAGGAGGCATTCTAAAAGAGCAGAGAAATATGAGAGAAAACAAGTGCGATGATATTGGATAATCAGAACTGATTGTTAAAAAAATCGACGAAACATAAAGATTGTGATCATTTGTTCGTTACTTAAAACAAACAAATAACATAGTGACTAATCAAAGTAAATGGGTCTTTATAATGTATCACGAATATATGCTTTAGCCTATAAATGGACACTCACCCCAAGAGTTCCCAGGTAAGAGTGACTGGTCCGGTGATGGGGATTTGTATGAACACTCTTGCCTTAGACAGAAAACTCAGGGTACATGCATCCACCCTTCCGGATCGTACATGTTCACATTATTAACGCCCAAACTTTGATGAGATTTTGATAACATCAAAGGCTCAAAAGCCTAATACAAATCATCTAAGGATAGATGATTATATGTAAGGTTTTGGAAAAAAAAAATTGACTCAAGAGAATGAATTATATTTTGGTTTTGATAATCACCTAAGGATAGGTGATGGTATTGTATTAAGAATCTAAACACAAGAAAACTCGCGTAAGAGTCCTAGGAAGGTTAGATACTAGGTCAAGAGTATTACTAATAACCTAATTCCCTATAACCATGGCTCTGATACCAATCTCTGTAACAGCACAATCGCGTAATACAACAAACCGTGACGGAAACATCGGGGAGTCACATTACAGGAAATTGTTTCACAACACATGGTATTTGAAGTTTTGTTTTATTTCATTAATAGATTCATTGTTTTGATACAAACCAAATACGTACAAACAATTGTCTTTCAAGTTTTAAAGTCACGAAGGCCCGCGCCCATCCTATGTGAAGTATGCATTCATGTCATCAAACGATAGTTTCCTGAAACATATGTGAAAAACAGTCAGTAAAGAAAGCTGGCGAGTACATAGGTTTTGTATGTCAAATTCATGGCTTTGAATCCATATTGCAATACCTCATCCGACTTCGAGAGTCGATGAGTGCGAACCTTGAAATCAAAAAGTGTTTGATATTACAATATATTTTATCAACTTTACAAGTTGATATAAGTAAAACAAAACCTTGTAGCCATGAATCTTGACCGAAATCATTTGTTTTATAAAACCGAGTAGTAAGTCGATTTAAAAGAAAACAATTTATCGTTTATATCTTTATGTGAAAATCATTTTGTTATATTGTTCAAACCCATTTGTCCTTGTTATAAACCAATCGTCCATTGTACGTGTCAAAAACCATTGTACGTGTCATGAATAAATCATCCGTGTCATGAATAAATCGTTCGTGTTTTAATTGTGAAAACTTTTGGTCGTTCTTTAATGAATACATTCAAACCTGAGTGACTCGACTATACCACACAAGGGGTATCTTTAAATTGACTAACAAACCACCCAAGAGTTTGTTAAAATAATAGATCTGTCGTTCCCCAAACTACCCACCAAATCCATTGAATAGTCTAGTAACGGGATTGTTAGCCCTATGGTACCATAACATACTACTAGTCAGCTCGGCCAAAGCTAATGAATGTCATTCGTGTTATGGATAACGCACCAACAAGTTTGTTCACATTATTGAAATCGTCGTGTTTTATAAAAACCATAGACTTCCTTTTTGAAAACTTGAAAAGTAGTTTCGCACATATGAGTCACCCCAAAACAATTGAAAGCATAAAATACGGGAACTATGTACTCACTTGGGATTGCATAAGCGTCCTTGAATCAAGTGAAATAACAAAGCTCAACATGTCTTGTGTTAAGGAACACTTAAGATCTCAGATAGGGGGCCTCCAAAATATGGAAGCAAGCTCCAAGAATGTGGGAGAGATGAGAAGATGGAAATGAGCAAAGACTGAAGAAGAATTGCATGCTATTTATAGTAGTCTTGGAGTATTATGATCGTCACATGTGTCCAAGATTTTTGCAAGGATTAAACAAGATCACAACAAGTGTTAAGATCAGATTTTATGCTTGGTGAACACACATCTTGGGCTCCAAGAATCAAAAACCATGTATGCAAAACAGGTTGTGCAACTGAAACAACTTTCTGCCGAGAGGAGGCTGTCTTGCCCCGCGACCCAGAAGGCCCTAGGCCATCGCGTCCTGCCACCCCCTTCAGCTCAGATTCACAATTTGGCAGAACAGGCCCCTGCACAAGATTTGATGGTTTTTGACGCTTTTAACCCCCGTTAACCCAAATTTTAGGCTTTATAAGGACGTTTGTAACACCCCGAAAACGAGTTTGGTAGTCAAACCATGTTAATACTAAAAGACGGGTAAAGTACCGTTAGTGGTAAAAATAACCCAGTAAATATTAGGATTTAAATAAATAAACCTAATATTAAATAAAAGTTGAACGAAAACCTTTGAAGAAATAAAAGTTTATAAACGGCCTGAGATAACGAGACTTAAAATAAACTAAGTCATAAATTTCCCGAACCCACTAAGTTAACTAGGAATGTTTAACCTAGTTAATAAGTGGGAATATTGATAGAAATAAGTAGGTTGTGGCCTGCTTAATAACTAACTAAACATGAGGGGCTAAAATGGGTTAACTTGAAAGTTAACTAAATAAATAACAAATAAAAAAAAGAAGAAACACACACACACACACACAGTGTGTGTTCATGTGAGCGACCAGGAGAAGAAAGAAAGGGTTAAAAACCCTAGTTCAAAAAATTCATCAAATTGAAATTTGATTCAAGCCCTAAATCGATGCATGAATACATAGAAACAATCACCTAGTCATGGGGATCATAAGGTATGTCATAAAACCTAGATTGGTTAAAGTTGAAATTTGAGACAAGTAGGTTACTTGCAAATAGATTGTTGGGTTATGATCCAAAGTCGAAATTGAATGTCTATCTATGTTTAATTTCGTTAGTTTTGATGATATTATGAAAAACTTGATGTATTGTTACTTGAAGATGATTAACAAGTAAACTAGAAAGTGGGTTTTGACTAAATAGTGAAGATGATGATATGTTTGTGCTTAAAATCATCATAAGTGATAGTGGAAGTGAGATACTTGAACAAGTTAGAGGTTCGGGTAAATGCCCATACATGACTTGAAATGGGTTCTTGAATGTTGTGATGAAATTTGGTAAATATATTCATATAACTAGGTGTTGAAATCATGTTAACTACTAATTGATAGGTAGAACTTGATTATATTAGATGTTTGGATGAATGCTAGTGATATGATGAAACGGGTTTCACTCTTATATGAGAAACCCTTAGTTCTTGCGAAATGAATGAACAAATTAGTCTTGATAATCACTTGAACGAGATAAAGTGTTGAAAGTGTAATAAACTCGTTTAGAACCTTGGTTAAAATGGTGGCCTAAAGATAAAGCCTACCGGGTAATCAAAGAATGCCTAAACTAGTTGATGAACTTGAATATGCATCTTGTATACTAGTGGGAATTTGACTTTTAAAAAGTCAAACTGACCTATCATACGATGAATGATAATTTGATATGAAATGTGTAAGGTGGAATAATCGAATAAAAATATGATTAGTCTAACCACCTTGTGAATGATGAATGATAGTTTGGAGCTTAACAAGCTAGGTGGAAGCTTGGGGAGAAAACGGGTCAAACGAATCAAGTACGAGAAGAAAAGCGTAAACTGGACGAGAGGTATGTAAAGCTTACACCCTCTTTTGTAGAATGCCTAATTATTATAAGGGTTTTGAACATGATAAGCTAATGATTAAATGTGATGTTCTGACGTAATTTGATACAGGTCGGAACAAGTAAAAATGAAGAAAAAACCATGAAGGATGGTAAAAAGGGGTAAAATGGTGACATAGTCATGGAATGACGAACATACTATGAGTTTTTGAAATGTCACCTTATGGGGTAACCCATAATAAGGATAGAGGTAAAATGGTAATCTAGTCGTGTGTCGACAAACATAAATTAAAGTTTAAAAGGTACCCTACGGCGTAAGCCAAGATGTGTTAAATAAGTATGAAAAAGGTTTAAGGAAATACGACCTTATGATGGAAGTCCGAGGTAAGTAAATTGAGTGATATGGTAAATAAACACCATTCTACTAAATGCGAAATAATTGGTCTTTTTGTCCAACGGATCAATTGGTGAACTTAACATCATTTGACAACAATGACTAACAAAAGCTTGTCGAGTTTTATGCTCAAAGGAATGATTAGCGTAGGTAATTTTGCAATTGCTATTAAGTAGCAATTTATTAAAGCAAGGTATTAAAATGGGTCAACAGTGTGACCCGAGCCAGGTACGCATAAGTAAGTTTTAGTTAAACATGTGGGTTTGGTCAAATAATTATCGAAAGTCCTTTATCGTAAAATGAGGGACTAAAGTTAACCAAGACGCCCTCAAAGGGTAAATGGGGCAAGTGACCCATATGGGTTGTTTAGGAACTTGCATTATGATTAGGGAATCATTAAACATGAATACAAGTTATAGGCATAAACATTGATGTATCAAGTGCCTAAAATGGGTCAGTTGCGTAAAATGAGTAACCGAAGGGTGAATTTGGGATAATGGGTTAGTTATGCTAAATCCACCACAAAAATAGTTGTCGTGGATATAAGCAGATATTTTAGATGTGGAATTACGAAGTATGAAAAGAAAAGAGCCAGTTTTAGACTAAGTTGCTTAAATCGACCAAACGGGTCAAAATGGATATATGCGCATAGCTTGCGTACTAGTCGCATAATTTATAAAAATTTCAAACCCGAGCTAAGGTTTTTGTGTTAAATACATTGTAGCATGTATTTTGATTAGTTAAAAATAAGTTGGTAGTTTTAAACCTAAACAGGTCAAAAGTCATAGTAAACCAATTTCAAGCCGAAGGCTTGAAATACTACATTTTATAAATACGGATGTCAGATTATAACTCCATATGATGGAGAATTAAATTACGAACGCGTAGAAAAAAGAATCGCGTAAAACGGACATCTAGGTTAAAAGTTATGAAGTTTTAAAGTTAAAAATTGGTTAAAACTTGGAGCTGGGAACATGCAGCTCATCAAAACAAACCTTCTGTCGATATGAGTCTGTCGCGCCCCACGACGAAAGAAAGGAAGGCGGTCGCGGGCTGCGACAAATCGTGCTCAGTCACTCCCGGCCCGCGAGAGACGCAAGAGCTGGAAAATTTTATTTTATACGTTGATTGATGCTTAGAACTTGTTTAATCGTATTTTTAAGTTATCAAAACTAACTTCTAAGTTGGTTTTGATCATAGGTGAACACCAAGAGTGCCTAGATGAAGTTCAAGCTCAAGAAAGAACCGAACACATGAAAAAGAAGCTTTCGCACATTTTGTTTCGTCGTCATTTTAAACGACAAATTTATACGCACTATGTTGTACTGAAACACTATCAAGAAAATTTTTAATAAACCCGCATTTTATATGAATGTGTATACTTAAATACACATTTAATTGTACGAAAATCGTTAAATAATGGTAAGGGTCTTACAAGTTGGTAATCAGAGCTCAAGGTTAAAAGAATAAAGTGTTCGATTCGAGGCTTGATCGCAAATCTGGTAAGTACATGTATACTAATGGTTTAGTATGATTAAAGTGTTGTAAACAACACATAGGGTTATCGTGTAATACACGTTACCCCAATGAAAATGATTGGTATATTTAACGAAATCACGTGCATTGACACGTACAGTAAAAAGCCTTGTATTACAATACGGGCGTTTATTAATGTCGAAATTACTAACTTTTGTAAATGTTTAGTTGAATGATACTGGCATCCGAAGATGGCGAGAGTGTAACAAGTGACGGACATGACAGAGTAACAGTCCGAAATACGACAAGTAGAGTATGCTCATCAAGGACCTAAATCGCGTGACGATCGCGAACAAGGTTAATGACATGGAGAGCCTGTTAGGGCAAGCATTACCAGGTGCACGTTTTTAAATTTAAATCGCACAAGTAGTAATATGCAACAAACACGTAGAGAATGACTTTTGCATGTATAGGACAAAACTTAGAAAACCTGGATAGGATATCTATTCAGGATGATGTTTCCAAAAGTAAATAAGTAGAAAGAAGTGTAATTCACAATAATGAATAACAAAACAATAACAGGACTAAATTATATAAAAACTTAGACAGGAGTAATTATCCACGTGTATAATTCTCAATATAATGCTATTGAGAAAAGTAGCGATCACATTAACGAATATGATTATATAATAGCTCGATAGAAAGGAAAACATTTTATATGTTCAAATGTAAAACTAGTAAAACTAATGATTGTTGCTTTGCAATTAAATAAAGTCTTACTAAATGAAATCAGGGATATGAAATAAATAGAGGCGTTACTTACATAGGGCGTGATGTGAAAACTATAAAAAGGTCATGTGTGTCATGTGTTAACCGCTTACTCTGGCCAAGTAAGTAGTGGCATATGATACCATGAACTTCTTGTAGTAGATGCATTTACGTTCGATGTAATAAGGATGGGGTGGGTGGGACAAATTAAAAAGTACCCAAATGAATCAAATGAGCAAAATATTTGATAATAATGTAAACGCACAGCCGGACGACGGAAGCGAATTACATTAAGATAATGAGCCTGAGAGAAGGGACAAATACTAATGTAAATGAAGATATAAATGAATGACCTAAGAAAAATTCGCGAAAATAAGTCATTTTGGACGAAAGAGCCATGGTCGACAAAATGGGCAAGTAAAACCAAATTATAGATGATCCGCATGGTCATAAAAAACGAAGGTATTACCCACACGAAAAAGATAATCAAGGATGTTAACTTTGGTCGTAGTAAAGAAAGGATGATGATGATTATCGTCACTTAGAATCTATAAGGCCATCAAGGATGGTCACATAAAGAATAAAAGACATGGTTGAATAAAAGCGATGGATTTCGCTAAGACGACCAAATAAATTAAAACGAAGTCTTAACACATACCGGGACGGTTACTTTGACAGTGACTTTGGTAAGATACCCGATAGATGGGTAGGATTTTGAAAGTATGCGTAAACCAAGAGACGGGAACGCGAAATAGAAAGTCAAAAGACTCGGATTAGGAGTCATGACTAAAAGACGATGAGAATTTGCAAACATAAATTTTGATAACTACATTCAACTATTTTAAAGTTGAACGGGTCAAATAAAGAATGAAGTTTGACGTTCATAAGTGATGAAACCTCACACGAATAAGTCAAACGAGATAAATAAAGTATAAAACTTGGTAGTGCAAGTAAGCGCAAACCGAATAATGGAAGCGCGAAATATTAATGAACCAATATGATGGGTGGTAAAGGAATGTAGATAGGAAAAATGCAAACTAGCGAAACAAGAATGTTAAAAACACTAAGATAAAGAACCCGGGTAACGGGTCGTAAAGAAGTATAGGTAAGAACAGGACAACGGTAAGCGTAGGACAAACCGACGTGTAAATGACGTTAGAAGTCATAAAGTCGGAAAGATAATTCGAAAGAAAACAAATGTAGCCTTAAACTACGGCCAAGGTCAAATGAAATCCAAAAAGCAAAAGTAAATAATTCTAAACATAAAAGGGGGTGCTTTGACGCCATGTACATATATAAACATAAATACATTCAAATAAAGACACGAATAAAAGATTATCTATGGGATCATCATAACCTATGGGATTAAAGGTAGTGTTAAGGTCTACGGGACCAAGAAGACCCTTGGGTCATGAATAGAAAGAAATGAATTGTTGGGGTCTCACCTTAAAAAGGTGAAAGTCTAAAGAAATAGCCTATGAGGCTAAGTAAAAGAACCTACGGGTCAATAGCGTAAAGCGAGGGAACTGGTTAAGATCCCCCGTATAAAACGAGAACGGAAAAGAATAAAATTATTGGTTGTCAATTTCCTTGATGTGAGTAATTGGAATAAGTTAAAGAGGAAAGCGTTAAACTAAAATTCAGTTTTAGTGAGAAATAGTGTTCTAACAGTTATGAATGTTGTGAGAGGAAATATTTAATATTAAAAGAAACAAGTCCTGACGCCAATAGGTGTGAAACGATAAATTCGAAAGGAAAGTTTTGAAAACAACAAGGCTGTTGTGAACTTAAACACAACATAAAGCATGGCCGCATTGTAGCATGAGCTACGGGATTAGGGGTCATGAATGCTTGCAAGCCTCAGGGAAAGGCAATGTTAGCATACCCGAGCAGTGATGTGTCAGGTAGCCGGCGACTAGTAAGTCTAACCGGAAAGACCAGTTAAGATCAAAATGGTAATTATAACTAGTAAAACGTGCTTATCTTATTAATAGTAGTGTGGGATAAATGTAGATTGCACCAGAAAACCGAGTGGCCAAGAAGGTAACCCGTTATAGTAAGTGATAAAGGCAAGAAATATTAGATGAAACTAACGGCCCATGAGGCCTTACACATAAAAGACGCATATGTCGCGTAATCAAAAAGATATTACCATACTTTCCAGGTGATATCAATAAAATTGTTAAACTATGAGCAATGCTCAAGTAATATCCGGAAATAAGTCCATGGGGTTAACCCAAGGAACTACGTAAGAAAGGTTTCGAGGATGAAACCTTTTTAAGGGGGGTAGATTTGTAACACCCCAAAAAAGGGGTTGGTAATCAAACCACGTTAATACTAAAAGACGGTTAAAGTACCGGGTTAGTGGTAAAAAAATAACCTAGTAAATATTAGGATTTAGATAAATAAACCTAATATTAAATAAAAGTTGAACGAAAACCTTTGAAGAAATAAAAGTTTATAAACGGCTCGAGATAACGAGACTTAAAATAAACTAAGTCATAAATTCCCCGAACCCACTAAGTTAACTAGGAATGTTTAACCTAGTTAATAAGTGGGAATATTGATAGAAATAAGTAGGTTGTAGCCTGCTTAATAACTAACTAAACGTGAGGGACCAAAATGGGTTAACTTGAAAGTTAACTAAATAAATAACAAATAAAAAAAATAAGAAACACACACACAGTGTGTGTTCGTGTGAGCGACCAGGAGAAGAAAGAAAGGGTTAAAAACCATAGTTCAACAAATTCATCAAATTAAAGCTTGATTCAAGCCCTAAATCGATGCATGAATACATAGAAACGATCACCTACTCATGGGGATCATAAGGTATGTCATAAAACCTAGATTGGTTAAGGTTGAAATTTGATACAAGTAGGTTACTTGCAAATAGATTGTTGGGTTATGATCCAAAGTTGAAATCGAATGTCTATGTATGTTTAATTTCGTTAGTTTCGATGATATTATGAAAAAGTTGATGTAATGTTACTTGAAGATGCTTAACAAGTAAACTAGAAAGTGGGTTTTGACTAAATAGTGAAGATGATGATATGTTTGTGCTTAAAATCATCATAAGTGATAGTGGAAGTGAGATACTTGAACAAGTTAGAGGTTTGGGTAAATGCCCATACATGACTTGAAATGGGTTCTTGAATGTTGTGATGAAATTTGGTAAATATATTCATATATCTAGGTGTTGAAATCATGTTAACTACTAATTGATAGGTAGAACTTGATTATATTAGATGTTCGGATGAATGCTAGTGATATGATGAAACGGGTTTCACTCTTATATGAGAAACCCTTAGTTCTTGCAAAATGAATGAACAAATTAGTCTTGATAATCACTTCAACGAGATAAAGTGTTGAAAATGTAATAAACTCGTTTAGAACCTTGGTTAAAATGGTGGCCTAAAGATAAAATGCCTACCGGGTAATCAAAGAATGCCTAAACTAGCTGATGAACTTAAATGTGCATCTTGTATACTAGTGGGCATTTGACTTTTAAAAAGTCAAACTGACCTATCATACGATGAATGATAATTTGATATGAAATGTGTAAGGTGGAATAATCGTTTAAAAATATGATTAGTCTAACCACCTTGTGAATGATGAATGATAGTTTGGCGCTTAACAAGCTAGGTGGAAGCTTGGGGAGAAAACGGGCCAAACGAATCAAGTACGAGAAGAAAAGCGTAAACTAGACTAGAGGTAAGTAAAGCTTACACCCTCTTTTGTAGAATGCCTAATTATTATAAGGGTTTTGAACATGATAAGCTAATGATTAAATGTGATGTTACGACGTAATTTGATACGGGTCGGAACAAGTAAAAATGACGAAACACCATGAAGGATGGTAAAAAGGAGTAAAATGGTGACATGGTCATGGAATGAAGAACATACTATGAGTTTTTGAAATGTCACCTTATGGGGTAACCCATAATAAGGATAGAGGTAAAATGGTAATCTAGTCGTGTGTCGACAAACGTAAATTAAAGTTTAAAATATACCCTACGGCGTAAGCCAAGATGTGTTAAATAAGTATGAAAAAGGTTTAAGGAAATACGACCTTATGATGGAAGTCCGAGGTAAGTAAATTGAGTGAAATGGTAAATAAATACCATTCTACTAAATGCGAAATAATTGGTCTTTTTGTCCAATGGATCAATTGGTGAACTTAACATCATTTGACAACAATGACTAACAAAAGCTTGACGAGTTTTATGCTCACAGGAATGATTAGCATTGGGAATTTTGAAATTATTATTAAGTAGCAATTTATTAAAGTAAGATATTAAAACGGGTCAACAGTGTGACCCGAGCCAGGTACGCATAAGTAAGTTTTAGTTAAACATGTGGGTTTGGTCAAATAATTAGCGAAAGTCCTTTATCGTAAAATGAGGGTCTAAAGTTGACCAAGATGCCCTCGAAGGGTAAATGGGGCAAACGGCCCATATGGGTTGTTTAGGAACTTGCATTATGATTAAGGAATCATTAAACATGAATACAAGTTATAGGCATAAACATTCGTGTATCAAGTGCCTAAAAATGGGTCAGTTGCGTAAAATGACTAACCGAAGGGTAAATTTGGGATAATGGGTTAGTTATGCTAAATCCACCACAAAAATAGTTGTGGTGGAATATAAGCAGATATTTTAGATGTGGAATTACGAAGTATGAAAAGAAAAGAGCCAGTTTTAGACTAAGTTGCTTAAATCGACCGAATGGGTCAAAATGGATTTATGCGCATAGCTTGCGTACTAGTTGCATAATTCATAAAAATTTCAAACTCAAACTAAGGATTTTGTGTTAAATACATTGGAGCATGTATTTTGATTAGTTAATAATAAGTTGGTGGTTTTAAACCTAAACTGGTCAAAAGTCATAGTAAACCAATTTCAAGCCGAATGCTTGAAATCCTACATTTTATAAATACGAATGTCAGGTTATAACTCCATATGATGGAGAATTAAATTATGAACGCGTAGGAAAAAGAATTGCGTAAAACAGACATCTAGGTTGAAAGTTATGAAGTTTTAAAGTTAAAAATTGGTTAAAACCTAGAGCTGGGAACATGCAGCTCATCAAAACAAAACTTCTGTCGAAATGAGTCTGTCGCGCCCCGCGACGAAAGAATGGAAGGCGGTCGCGGGCCACCAGAGGGCCTCGCGGCCCGCGATAAATCGTGCTTAGTCTCTCTCGGCCTGCGAGAGACGCAAGAGCTGGAAAATTATATTTTATACGTTGATTGATGCTTAGAACTTGTTTAATCGTATTTTTAAGTTTTCAAAACTAACTTCTAAGTTGGTTTTGATCATAGGTGAACGCCAAGAGTGCCCGGATGAAGATCAAGCTCAAGAAAGAACCGAAGACATGAAAAAGAAGCTTCCACACATTTTGTTTCGTCATCATTTTAAACGACAAATTTATACGCACTATGTTGTACTGAAACACTATCAAGAAAAGTTTTAATAAACCCGCATTTTATATGAATGTGTATACTTAAATACACGTTTAATTGTTGATAATTGTACGAAAATCGTTAAATAATGGTAAGGGTCTTACAACGTTAAAGCATATGTGACTTAAATTATGTCCGAAAATGTCATGGATGGCGGTTCGTTCGGTCGTACGGTCGCGTTTTTGCTTAATTACGACAAACGCTTTAACGAACGCGAAAACGACCCAAATTGCAAATCATTGCGCAATTTTTCATCCTTATCAATAAAATACAAGATTTTATTGATTACAAGGATTTTTGGATGTGCGTACGTGTTCCGTATTAAAAAATACGAGAATCGGCAGACTTTCGCAGTTTGATGCAAATACTTCATGAGCTCGAATAAGCATGTTTTTGCCATACCGAACCCCTCAAAACTTATTTCTAAGTTATGTAAAGGGTATTTAGGGTATGTTTAGTTTATGTCATTGTTCCGGAGCATAAGTTGCATTAAACTGATTACGTTTGCGTAACAGTTTATGTATAACTTCCAGAAAAGCTCTTTGAGAGTTTGAAACTGTACAAGGATTGAAATGTATAAATGTCACATATAATTATACAAATCCCGGGAATGAAACACAAGATTTCATTGGATTCGAAATTGTTCGGAATTGTACAATGGTTGTAAAGGCACAAATGTCACAAGAACGTCGGGGCAACATATCAACGTCTAGTGGACAAGGCTTTCGCGAACAAATCGGAAGAAATATGGAAGCATACATTGATGATCTTGTGATAAAAAGTCACACTGGAGAAGACATGCTCCGAGACATCAAGGAGACGTTTCACAATCTCAAAGCAATCAACATGAAATTAAACCCAAACAAGTGCTCCTTTGGGTTTGAGGAAGGAAAGTTCCTCGATCACATTGTGGGGAAACAAATCATAAAATCAAATTCGGACAAGGTCTGAGCGGTTAAAGAAATGAGCCAAAAAGGAAGTTGAAAACGTTAATGGGAAAATAGCAGCTCTCAAGCGCTTCCTCCCCAAGTCAGAAGAAAGATCACTACCATTCTTCAAGACACTAAAGAACTGTGCCGATAAGAAGAACTTTATGTGGACGGAGGAAGCGGAGACATCCTTCATAGCACTTAAGGAGCTCATAGCTTCCCTGCCAAAAATGGCAGCACCCAGAAAAGAAGAAACAATCATAGTCTACCTGTCGGTAGGTTCGTAGACTATAAACATCTCATTTACTTTGTGGTCCACGGAGCCCTATGCTCACGACCATCTAAGCTAACAGCTCCTTTAAAAATGTTTATCCGTAGGACAAGAAGCGATAAGCTCTGTGCCTGTGGTGGAAAGAGGGAAGAAGCAGATACCTGTATACTTTGTAAGCAAAGTTCTAAAGGCAGCTGAGGTCAATTACTCCCCAATCGAGGAGCTGGTACTAGCACTAGTACACACGGCTAAAAGACTAAGGAAATACTTTCAGCCTCATCCAATTCAGGTTCTCACTGATCAACCACTGAAGTCCATACTGGAAAAACCTAAAGACTCAGGATGGTTAGCTAAATGGGCCATAGGGTTGGGGGAACATAAGATTGAGTATGTACCAAGGAAGGCTTACAAAGGACAAGTATTGGTAGATTTCTTGACAAAAATGCCAATAATCAAAGAAGTAAATGATATAGAAGAAAAAAGATGTCAAACGATAATCCTAGGGAAGTGGACATTGTTCTCCGATGGAGTTTCTAGTATAGAAGGTTTCGGGGCAGGTCTCATCATAACAGACCCCCACCGAACTGAATATACTTATGCACTTCATCTTGATTTCCCTTCATAAATAATGAGGATGAGTATGAAGCCTTGTTAGCTGGGATGCGATTAGCAAAAACAATGAAGGTTGAGGAGTTGCATGCCTTCACTGATTCAAGATTGGTAGCAAGCCAAGTGGGGGGGGTGATACACAGCAAGGGAACCATCTATGGTAAAATACAAAGAAAAAGTTAAGGAACTGATGGGTAGCTTCAAATCTTGCTCATTAACCCAAGTATCAAGAACAAAGAAAAAGAAGGCAGATGCCTTGAGTAAGCTAGCTTCCTTGACGTTTGCACACCTCACCAAAAAGGAACTCGTGGAAGTGCTCAAAACAAGGTCCATCGAAGAAGCCAAAATCCAAGATGTGGTAGTTGAAAATGAAGATACATGGATGACACCCATCCAACAGTTCCTGTAAGAAGGGAAGCTCCCCCCCCCCCCATAGAATCAGAGGCCGCTAAGATAAGGACGAAAGCCAAGAAATATATCCTAGAAGAATGGAAGCTTTACAAAAAAAAGGTTACCTCTCCCCTTTGCTACGATGTGTAAGCCCAAACCAGAGCAATTACTTGATAAAAGAGATCCATGAGGGCATCTGTAGATCACACGCAGGGGTAAGAACAGTCGTGGAAAAGCTGATGAACATGGGTTACTTCTGGCCAATGATGCATAAAGATACGACTGAAGTTATTTACAAATGTGAAGCATGCCAACTACATGCCCCTAGTTAAAGCAAGTCCGAAACATGATCTTGTCCCGATATTGGCTGCCTGGACATTCTATAAGTGGGGAATGGACATCGTAGGACCTTTCCCCCAGGCAGATGGACAGGTAAAATTCCTCTTGGTGGCAGTAGACTACTTCACAAAATGGCCAAAAGTCAAACCATTAGCGAAAGTCTCAGGGAAGAATGTCATCAACTTCGTCTGGGAGCAGATACTATGCAGGTTCGGATTGCCAGGGGTGATAGTAACCGATAATGGGAAGTAGTTCGTAGGAAAACCATTTAGCACATGGTTCCAGGAACTTCAAATCAAGCAGGTCTTCAGCTCTGTCTGTTCTCCACAATCAAACGGACAAGTGGAGCAAATGAATCGCAACATTGTAGAGGGGTTGAAAACTTGAGAGATACTATTATGGAAAATAGAGGGTAGAAGAGCTCCCCAGTGTACTATGGGCCATTCGCACCTTAGAGAAGACAAGCCATCAAAAGACCCCATATAGCCTTGTATACGGCTCAGAAGCTGTGATACCTGCTGAGATCGGAGTTAGAACCTTGAGAAGCTCGAAGAAAAACAACACCACAAATAATTCAGAGATACTATTAAACCTTGACCTACTTGAAGAAGCCAGGGAGGATGCCTTAATCTGAGAAGCGAGGTACAAACAGAAAATGGAGGCCTACTACAATGCAAGGGTCAAAAAAGAAGCCTTCAAGCCTGGTGACTTGGTACTCAGGAACAATGAGGCAAGTAGGCAAGAAGACCTTGAAAAAATGGGCCCGAAGTGGGAAGGTCCATACATTATTACCGAGGTGCACAAAGGAAGTTCCTACAAGTTTGAAACACCTAAAGGCAGGAAGGTACCAAGACATTGGAACAGAAAGCACCTCAAGAAATTCATAGTCTAGACAACCGATGTAATGACAAAAGCAAACTTGTACCTCGCTAGATCAGTTTAATGAAACAAAGATAACACTTTTGTTATCTTTTATTCTTATTTCATTGTTCTATCCTAAGGGTGAGCTCCTCCCAATAAAGCTCCATGGGATCTGACGCTATATCTACCCATGAAACGGGGATGAGCTCCCAGGCCATATCGCTCAACAGGGAACAAGGCGCTATATCTTCCTGTATACAGGGTGAGTTCCTAAAACAATACAACTCCATGGACTCAAGGAAGATTTTTCCAAATTCATTTATGAAAAAGTACAAGTACACATAAAAAACTACAAACTAGTTCCTTTGCAAAGACGCAAATAAACACAAAAGTTACAAGTGCATAAACAAATCAAACATTATAAAAATAAGTCCATGAAAGAGGGGGAGCACCTCACACCAATTCTCCTCCATAAGCTAACATTATAAACTACAATAAGCTTATATCCAATTTATCACCATAACAAAATAAAAGGTGGACTAGAAAAGAGATAGAACCCTAACAACTTGCATTGATTCTCTCCAAAAAGACTCGAACTACGTGACTACAGCACTTAGTTTGGAACCTTTACGGAAAAGGACATTGCAAAAACACAATTGACAAAGGGAAAACTAAGGTACAAAATTTCCCATGATATCAGCCAAACACAAATTTGACAACAAAATGATAATAAACAAAAAATGCAAGTACACAAAGTAGGAAATACTAAAAGAAGCTAAATACCCCCAGGGGAGCAGCTTCCATTCATTCATAACCATAAGTTCAAAACAACATAAAAGCCCTCATAGGGGCACAACATACAACCACAAAATGTTAAACATTGTTTAAAATACAACCATAATAAACCAACAATAACAACTAAGTTGAACCAAAATCACCGGCACCAGTGAAGAGAGGATCTTTATCCAAGGGGAGATTATCGTATAAACCATCCAGGTCATCTTCTTCATCATCACCAGACACAACAAAAGTCGTTTCAACCCTTACAGAAGACAAATGAGGAACATCAATAGGGATGGACATGGTAGAAATCGGCTCCGGGTCGGGAAATACCTTCAATTTCTTTGAAGAAGGACCTGCATCATTATCCTCCTCATCAATGGTCTCGAACAAGGCCCGCATAATGAAAGCAACTGCTCACACAACTCCTTGTTCTTACCTGCCGGTTCCAAAGCTTCAAGTTAAGCCACTGGACGATCAACCATTCGAGACAAATCTTCAACATAGGGGTAGGAAAGGGCCTCCATTTCCTTCACAACATCAACAAAGTCTGATAGAGAGTTTGACTTGAAAGCATGAAGCTTCTCTATAGCTTCTCCCTTTGAAGCATCATAAAATCCTGCAACAAGACCTGTATGACGGCCATGAGCCATCGCTTTAGAGTAAATACCTGCAAGATGTTGATTAAACTCCTGTCTGTGAAGAAGGTAAGTCACAAAACGACGAAGATCGAAACCAATCACCCATTTTCTATCATCCTCCAACTGTTTCACTCGTTGCCTCAGCTCTTCCGTAGCTACTTCATCGGCAACACGCTCCTCCCTAAATTTAGCCCTTTCAATACCAAAGCCTGCCCTCTCCTTAGCCAACTAATTATTGAAGTCTGAAAGCTGCCCAGCATCGACTTCAACCTTCTTCATCTCTTCATTCATTTTGGCTTAAGAAGAAAGCAGCTGACCTTCAAGCTCAGTTACCTTTACCTGGAAGGCTGCCAAATTCTCTTGAGAAGTCTTGAGTTCTGCTTCTTTCTTCTTCAAAGCAGCAGTAACATCGTCAATTCTGTTGGTAGCGGCAGCCCAACGTTCAATGCAGACAGGAAGGGAGGTAACAAGTTGGGCAGCATCGGTGATAGCTCGATAAGCAGAATCCTCATCGGATAACTTTGATAAGAGCTCTTTTTCAGCGGGAGTAGCCATGGTCCTTAGCATATCATGGCAAGTCTCATTACTAGCAGTAGTATCACAAACACGAACATTCCACTGAGGAACAAACATAGGAAAATTAGCCTTTACAGGACCCTTCCCCTTAATAACCTCTGGCTTTTCCTTCAAGACCACCTCAACCTTCCCTTCAACCTTCTTCTTCTTCTTCTTCTCATCAACTAACACAAAGGAAGCAGCTTCCTCAACACCACTAGCAGAATCCCCTTTCCCAGGGGAAGCAGTTTTAGAAGCACCACCCTTTGGCTTCTTCTTCAAAATAGTTTTTGATTTTCTACCCTCATCAATAGTAGGAGCATACTTCTTAGGACTGTCCTCTTGGACTCGTTCACCTTCTTCAAAACAGCAGATATCTGCTGGTCGGGAACGCCACCTGTCTCACTTGACACCTCTCTAATCTCCTTCTTAACAAGCTTCACGCTAATAACGGATGCGATGACATTAGCATCATCTTCATCACCACTGTCAACAGAGATAGGGTCAGAAGATTGCGAAGAAACAGTAGGGGAAATGGTAGACCGGCGAGAAGGGGCGGGTTGTTTCCTAGTAGAAGAACCATCAACAAGGGGCTGAACGGGAACACTATCAAAATCTCCACCAATAGTCACATGCTCATTACGACGAACCACAGAAGGACCACCATCAGGAACCTCCTTCTGACTGATTTCCACATTAGAAGGGTCATTCAACAGAATGTAGTCTAAAGCACTCATTTCTGAAAAACAAAGAAACAAAACATGAGCATCAAACAAATAAGAAGTAAGGCAAACATAAAAACCACATACCCTTCTTATTTAAATACAAGACTGGTTCAAAGCCAGACTCAGCCCAGTCTTGACTGATACCCAACCTAACAAGAAGCTCCTTCGGGTAAGCCCTTAGTTTAGAACGGTAGGCACGAAGCCTAAGGAGTAACCTCTGGTGAAGCTCATTAACCCCCAGTTGCTCCTCATTCAAAACCTCAGAAAATTTTCGAGGGACAATAGTAAAAGGAAGTAACCGATCAGAGATAAAAAAGAATTGGTTCTTCCAAGCATAGGTATGACCAACGATATGAGAAAGGAGGGGTGCCTCACATTGAGTCTTCTCAATGGTACACCAATCGTCGTTCCGGGCAAGCCGGAAAAACCGATGGAACATTAAGAGAGAAGGCTCATAAGTAAGAGCCCGGCATAAAATTTCAAAGTGTATAATCCTGGTGATGCGTGTGGTGTGTTATATATTTTAATGTATATTTTAAGCCCTTTTTACACGTTAGTCAAGTTTTAAATTTATAAAACACGATATTTTACTAACACCAAACACACATATGGGCAAGTGCAGCCATCGTGAGCGTAGTATAGTGTTGGCAAGATACCGAGGTCGTCCAAGGACACAAGAGCTTTTAATACCGGTTTATCATCAACGTCTAATCAAATCAAAAAGTTAGAAAAATGTTTTTAAACTAGAAAAATAAAAACTAACTAAAATGCTGAAAAATAAAATTAAAATAAAAACAGATAGACAAGATGAATCACTTGGCTCCGACTCGTGTTTAGTGTAACCTTTGATTATTTTCGCACTTTTGCACTTTTTAAGAGATTATCTTAGTTATTGTAGTAGGGCCCTCTTTTGAAGGTGACGTTACCCTCAACCCAGTAGTTTGAGTCAGCAAGGATACAATCCTAAAGGGTCAGAATATTGAAAGATAATTAATTAAGTTATTAATGCATATTATGGTAGGCCCCTCTTTTGAAGGTGACGTTACCCTCGGCAAAGTAGTCTAAGTCAGTAGGGATACAATCCAAAGTACCCGGGTTAAAGTATTAATAGTAGCTTACATATGGGGGGATCAAAGAGTTTGGACCCCCGCCATCCAATACCGGTGGGTATTGAAGGAGGTCCTACTAAATTTGACCCAGGTCCTTGCAGGATCTGTACACTGAACAAGGCAAGACTCTTACCAAACCGTTCCCTTAGCCCCCGACCAGGTAGCCAACATATCTCCATATAGACCGTGGAGATATGAATGGTGAAAATCTTTTATTTTATATAGACAGTAAAATAATGCCAAGACACCACAGACAAACGATAAGGAAGAATCACCTTCAACATAAGAAACTAGTTATTAAAGTCATTAATACATAACCAAATAAGAAGTGCGAAAAGATTAAAAATAAAAAGTATTACACTAGACACTTGCCTTCACCAAGTGATGTAAGAGACTTAGGTAAACATGGCCTTTGATTGTCAAGAACTCTTACGATCAATCTTGGATCCCGAGACGACTCACACACTCTATGATGGACGATGGATGATGGTGTTGTGATGGTGGTGGGTGGTGGGTAGTGGGTGAAGTGTGAGAGAGGTGGTGTGCCAAGGGATGGTTTGCACATGAGCCAAGCACCCCTATTTATAGGCTGAACAGAGACTCGGGCACGGCCCCGTGCCCATTGGGCATGGCCCCGTGTCCACCTTCCTTATCTTTCTTCATTAATTGCAGTTTGTCTGCATTAGTTGACCACGCCCCCGTGTCCGCTGGGCACGCCCCCGTGTGAAGAAGCGTATCTCTACTATCAAGATTTCCCCAGTTCTACGAATCTTAGAGTTGACCATGGCCCCGTGTCCGCTGGGCACGCCCCCGTGGTGGGTGATAGAAGCTTCAATAGCTTTGTCTTTTCTGCTGACACTTGGGCACGCACCCGTGCTCACTGAGCACGGGGAATGTTCAGCCTTCTGTCTTCTTGTTTTTGCTTGGGAAGATGATGTCGGGGGGTCGGGCATGCCACGTTTGTTCCTTTTCTTGTATTTATGTTAGATTTAGCTGTCTTTTTGCTTCTTTTGTTCATTTGAGCTCATTTAATCCTGAAAATACAAAAGGAAGACAAAAACACACTTTTTCCAACATTAGTACTAAAAAATGGTTAGTTTTATGCCACATTTGATGTAATTTATATGTTGCATTTTGCACACATCAAATACCCCCACACTTGAATCTTTGCTTGTCCTCTAGCAAAACTCTTTATAATGTGGCTTTACATTCCTAAATGGAATGGGTAGAAGAGAAGGTTTTTTTTTTTTTTGGCTTGTCATCGAGTGTCGGGATTTCCAAGATTCTTTATTAAGTTTTATTTTTATTTATTTACAATCCTATTCGTCGTGATTTATTTAAAACATTACATAAGATAAATTACTTATTAGGGCATAACATGCCTTTTTAAAATTCCATTTATATACAAGTTCACATACCTCACGGGGGATCACTCAACACTCGGCCGAAGATGTATTTTAGTGGATCACTCGAGAGCGGCATAGAACTTACTCCTACCATAGGCTTGCCAAGCAATCAATCCTCCTCCTTTTTAACTATATACATTTGTAAATATCAGGAGGACTTTTGGGTGAAGGGTTAGGCTTGGGTTAAAGGTAGGTGGTTGGGTTAGTGGTTAGTAAAAAGGCGAAAGGCGTAAAAAGCGTCGGTTTTCGTAAGACTTTTTATTTTTGAAGTTTTTATTTTGATGAAGCCATTATTCAAACAAAGTTATTTTTGATAAACTTGTTTGTTTATTTCTCTTTTGCTTCATCATCATCATTTTTTTTTTGAAAGTCATAAGAAAAACCGAGCTTGTTACTAAAATAAAGGGTTAAAAATAAAAAAAAGTTTTGGTGGGTGAAAGGGTGTTTGTTTTGGGTTATGAAATGAAAAGGTCTAGGCTCAAAGGGGTTAACTAGGGGGATTTTGGGTAGGTGGTAAAAAAAAGAAAAATAATGGTGTAGAAATAAAAAGGGTTAGTCCTAATGCCTCCGTCATTTACTTACTCGGGTTTAAGTTGGTAAGGACCGGGAATTTATCGTCGTGACAAGTTCTAGAGTTGTAAGAACCAAGCGGCTATTCACACAAGAAACGAAAAATGAGCATTTAGTTTAAAGATATGTATTTGTATGCTCAATAAAGGCTCAAAACTCACTTTTTCTGGGAATGGGTTTTTATGTGATCAAGTATATATAATCAAATTTTAACTAAACTTGTCATGTCGTTTCATAATTTTCTTATGTTGGTTCTTTTTATCATGACGCTATCGGTTGTAAATTTGTAAAAATATAACCTTTTTTTAGAACTTGAAATTCCCAAATTAAACCTAGACAAGTAAAAAATTGAAAAAAATTTTGAAAAAATTTGGGGTGATTAGCAGTTCCAATAGAGTTTTGTGTAAGGCTTGTATTTAGGACTTGCAAGATTCAAAGTTTTAGCATCCCCCCACACTTAAATTACACATTGTCCTCAATGTGTCTCAAAAATAAGTTTTTAGGTTGATTGAATGTGTAAAAAGGTGTGAAAAAGCAAAATTTTATGTTACTGGGCGTCTGGACACGGCCCCGTGTTGGATGGACACGACCCCGTGGTCAGAGTGCCAGTAACGAAAACTTACAGAAGGTGGAAACGGGGGCGTGTTGGCTGGACACGACCCTGTGTCTGGCAAAAATCTGCAGAATTAAGCAAACAGCAGGTCTGGGGAAGTGGGCACGGGGGCGTGTTGGCTGGACACGGCCCCGTGTAGACAATCTGCAAAGGCGAAAAACAGGTTTCTGGATTCGGTTTTCCTGTCCCGGCTCTAGTAGCACTAATGTTTAGTGCTTGAAGCCTCGTATGTACCTGTTTTGTCAATAAACACTACACCAAACCATAACAGGCATCCTAAATTATCATAGTTCAGCATCCACATTACCAAGTTAAAAAGAAAAACAAATGCAGAAAATAAAAAGAGTTAAAGGAAAGTAAATTGTTCAACACATGGCACGCAGGTCAGAAATTGTTCAAAAGAAAAGAGGGTTAACCTGTGGGACCTCCTACCAGCTGCTCCTACCTCTGCTCCTCCCGCCTAGTCCATGTCCTCGTCTTCATCATCACCTCCTCCTCCGTGCCCC
Organism: Helianthus tuberosus; assembly: GCA_030545235.1. Taxonomy (NCBI): domain Eukaryota; kingdom Viridiplantae; phylum Streptophyta; class Magnoliopsida; order Asterales; family Asteraceae; genus Helianthus; species Helianthus tuberosus. The sequence goes on from CM060399.1 coordinate 115,743,128, forward strand.
GCCATGTACTCCCGGATGTTCCCGATGTCATCCTGAATATCAGAGATGTTTCTCTCAATTGCTCTAACCCAGGTGTACGTGTTGCTGGCTAAGTTATAGGTGTTCATGGTGCACATGAGGTTTTACTGCAACAAATCATGTAAACTTTGGAAGTTAGGAAAACCGCCTCCTTGTGAGGAGGATTGGCCCGGATCACCGTGGGGCTGGTACTGGTACTGAGGAGGTTGTTGAAACTGTGGAGCATGAAGGACGAGTGCCTATTGCGGGTTCCATGCATGCCCTTGGACTCTTTGGAAGCTAACCGACCCGTCTTCGGCTTCATAGATCAAGTTCATGGAGTGGCAAATGTGTATGTCCACTCTTCCAGTCCATGGGTTCTTTTGGAAAGACCTGGGCATGTCCACGAAGTGCTTGAAGAGACGGTATATCCACCCCCCGAAGAAGATAGGGGTTGGTGGAGTAGCAAGCCGGTTCCAATGCATGTTGCGGAGCAGGAGGTACGGAACATCGAGGTGTCTGTGGGTATGAATGCAATGAAGAACTATCAGATCTCTTAGCCCAACAATGCCACTGCTATCATGCCTTTGACTAAGAGAGTAGGAGAGGACCCGGTTAATGTAACGGTAAAGAGGGTCCCTCAACCTAGTGCTCTTAGTGCTGCTTGGGTTGTAGTGCCCATCTCCTATTTCAGCCCAAGCGGCTTGGCGTTCGTTTTCTGATAGTTCACGTAACCCTCCGGTGTTTTATTCATTACCCGCATCTTCCTCCGCGTACAAACCAACTATCGACCCAAACTGTGCCATCAAAATCGAGTATTTGGTCCCCCCCACATTGGAATTCTACCCCTTCATTATCGAATGGGTCGCACCTTGAATTGAACACGAATGTGCTATAGAACTCCAGATTATATTCGTGGACAGAGCGAAGGCGAGTAGTGAGGGCGACTCTCAGCGGCCCGGTGACTAGGTTGTTGAAGCGGTCCCATTGGTTCACTAATCCCAAAAGATCCGTGCACACTTGTCTTGGGTATTCCTCCGGTCTGGTTCGAAGCACATCGTATCTTGCTTTAGCAACGAGCTCATTTGCATTGAACCTTGTGAATTTCTTCGACATCTGAAAGAATACACCAAAAGTTAGCACGAAACAGTGAAATTTTCGGAGAAAACTGAAAACAGCTAGCTGGACACGGCCCCGTGTTCAGCGGACATGACCCCGTGTCCAGACGTCTGTTACTCAAAAACTTTATTTTTTGACCTGGTCCCGAAAACTTGAAAATTTTTGGTTCAGTAGGTGCGGTTTTCCCCAAAAATGAAACCCCAAGTGTCGTTTTTCCCAAAACAAACCGTTTACCCCTCCAATTTTATCTTTTTCGGTTCAAAAACAAGGGTTTGGGGTTTTTGTGAGAAATCGGGCAAATCAATTAACAATAGAAGTGGATTTACTTCCTATAACACTAATCTAAACTAATGCTAACAGATTTATGCAAATATTTGAGGTTCGATCCGGATGAAGTTCAAGAACCCTAGATTTTTTCCCAAATTTTTGATGTTTTAACTACATGCAAATGCCTAATCTAACTACTAATGATGATAGAATAATACCTTCATGTTGTTAGAAGTAGATGAGACGTCGGAATTCTACAGAGAAATCGCCTGAACCAGATAGTTTTTGGGGAAACGGGGCGTGTGGAATGAAGAAACTGTTTGAGAAAAGGGGTTTTATCCCGACAGTCGCGCGGACACGGCCCCGTGTCCAGCGGACACGGCCTCGTGCCAAGCATAGTTAATTTTTTTTAAGTGCTCGTGTGAGTGCCCTTTGTTTCCCAAAAACTTGGTTAGAAGACTTACCGATTTAGATGTCAACCTATTCGTTCGTAACTTACCAGGTATGATGTTGATGCTTTCATTCTTCGACCGTTTGAAGCGAGATTTCTTCCTCTTCATCCTCAATGAATCCTTGATAGAGCTTCAGCCGTTGGCCATTGACTTTGAATGGAATTCCATTTCGAGATTTAATTTCTATTGCACCGTGTGGGAAAACATGGGTGATGGAAAAAGGTCCTGACCACCTAGACTTCAATTTACCAGGGAATAGTCGAAGTCGTGAATTAAACAATAGAACTTGATCTCCTACTAGAAATTCATTAGGTTTAATATGTTTGTCATGCAAGTTTTTCATTCTTTCCTTATAAATTTCGGAGTTTGAGTATGAATAATTCCTTAATTCGTCTAATTCATTTAATTGACAAAATCGATTTCTACCGGCAAAATCTAAATCTAAGTTTACATTTTTAATTGCCCAGTAGGCTTTGTGTGCAATTTCTACTGGCAAATGACAGCTTTTTCCATAGACGAGCTTATATGGGGTTGTTCCTATTGTTGTTTTATAAGCAGTTCGAAAAGCCCATAAAGCATCATCTAATTTATCGGCCCATTCCTTTTTATTTAACCCTATGGTTTTTTCAAGTATTCATTTTAAACCTCTATTAGTCACTTCGGCTTGTCCGTTTGTTTGAGGGTGATATGTTGTTGATACCCGGTGATAGACCCCATATCTTGTTAAAAAAATTTCAAGTTGATGGTTACAAAAATGGGTACCTCTATCACTTATTAATGCTTTAGGTGTGCCAAAACGAGAGAATAATTTTTTCAGAAATCTTACCACGACTCTCCCATCATTTGTTGGAAGTGCCTCGGCCTCAGCCCACTTAGACAAGTAATCTACCGCCACAAGTATATATTTGTTTCCTTTTGACGGTGGGAAAGGTCCCATAAAATCGAGTCCCCACACATCAAAAATTTCATAAACAAGAATGCCATTTTGTGGCATTTCGTTTTTGGAAGAAATATTACCTGTTCTTTGGCAAGCATCACATGTCTTGACAAGACTTTGGGCGTCTTTGTAAATGGTTGGCCAATAAAACCCTGAATCAAATACCTTTCGTGCGGTACTAGCGGCACCATGATGTCCTCCGTATGGACCTTCATGACAATGGCAGAGAATTCTCCGTGCTTGGCTACCATGTACGCACCGTCGGATGAGTTGGTCGGCACACATTTTGAAAAGATAAGGATCTTCCAAAAAATAATGCTTTACATCAGCAAATAATTTCTTTCTTTGGTGATGTGGCCATCATTTGGCAACTATACCGCTAGCTAGGTAGTTAGCATAGTCGACATACCATTGTTCTTGTCTGTATTCCACCATTTCTAGGGACTCCGTTGGAAATTTTTCGTTGATTTGCTCGTCCCTGGTTGCCTCCAAAGCTGGGTCTTCTAAGCGTGAAAGATGATCCGCTGCGGTGTTTTCAGCTCCTCTTTTGTCTTTGATTTCAATATCAAATTCTTGGAGGAGTAAAATCCACCGAATCAAACGTGGTTTGGCGTCCTGCTTTTTGAAGAGATATCGAATGGCTGCATGATCTGTATAGACTATTGTTTTAGAAAGAACAAGATAAGAATGAAATTTATCAAAAGCAAATACCACAGCTAGTAATTATTTTTAAGTTGTTGTGTAATTTTCTTGTGCATCGTTAAGTGTTTTACTAGCATAATAAATTTGGTGAAAATGCTTTTCTTTTCTTTGTCTCAAGACAGCTCCGACTGCAAAGTCACTTGCACCACACATGATTTCGAAAGGAAATTTCCAATCAGGCGCTATCATGATAGGTGCATTGACCAGCATTTCCTTTAGGGTTAGAAATGCTTGATTGCAATCCTTGTCAAAGATGAAAGGGGCATCTTTTTCAAGTAATTTTGTTAGAGGCCTTGAAATTTTAGAAAAGTCTTTGATAAACCGCCTATAAAATCCGGCATGCCCTAGGAAACTTCTGATGGCTCTAACGGAGGATGGGGGTGGTAATCGAGAAATAGAGTCTATTTTGGCTCGATCAACCTCCATTCCTTCGCTTGATATTTTATGACCGAGTACTATTCCCTTCGTTACCATGAAATGGCATTTTTCCCAATTAAGGGCGAGGTTAGTTTCCTCACATCGGGATAGCATTCTGTGACAACTGGCACCAAACCGGTAATTACCATACACTTTAATTGTTATTTAATGACCGCAATTATGTGCTTAATTGTCAGCAATGTCTGAACACATACTAAACAAGTGAATTCATGCACGTTGTATACTACAAAATATTGCTTTATGCAAAAACGAGAGCGTTGCGTCAGAAATACTAGTAAACTCACCGGTAAGACACACTATGTCAACAGAACTGCAGAAAGCAGTCAGACAATAAAAATTGGAGCCTAGGTGTAGGTCCGACAACAAGAATACATTAAAACCCAAGAGTACATACAAGGGTTTAATATATATACTCCCCGGAAGCAAAAATAAGCACTAAAAAGCACCCGAAACGCACTTTAAGTGCAGAATTTTATATAATTCAGCTCAAATCAGCTTTTAACAACATAAATATTATGCAGAAATTTCGTTTTATCATCCAGAATACTTCCCTAAGTGTCGGGAATCGAAAGTATTACAAAAAGGTACTTAAAAGACACTAAAAAGTGTAATTTAGCACTTTAACGAACCGGTATATGACCGAACAACCGGATATTACCCGGAACACCAAAATAATGCTAGAAGCATTGTTTTTATTTTTCTAAGCTAGTTAGGGTCCCCGAACACCCTAACACACTATATAAAACACCATACACTTAAACACTAAGCACTATACTTAAAAGTCTAACTAGATTACCTAACTAAACATTGAAATGAAACTAATACCCCCCCCCCCCCAATCTTGGACGGTTGGACAAGGGTTCTCAAGGGGGATTTCTTTCAAATATAATAATAGATATGCTAAGATTTATGTCATGGAATATTCCAACATAATATACCATGAGTATGGAGGACTTTTATATAAACCACAAAACAACAACCTTCATCATTCATCTCCTAACTCACCCCAACCACCTCTTCTTCTTCTCTCAAGGCTACGGCCCAACACCCCCACGTATCATCATCATTCTTCAATCCATTCTCAAGAATTCTAAGCATATCCTAAGGTGTATGGAGCCTAATTAGGAAGGTTGCAAGCAACGGATCTTGAAGGACCTCCTTCATTTGCTTTTATCCACCTCATTTGTCCTCTTAAACTTCCCTAGCCTTGTGCTAGCAGTAAGTGCTTCTAAACATCATCCTGATCTTGTTTAAAGTGGTTAATAGTAGATGTAATGGTTAAAAATCAAACACACACAAGAACATGACATAAAGTCTTGATCATATGATGAATAAGTTGGATAAAGAGAAACTAGTTGTGTAAATCTTGTGAAACTTGTCTAGTTGTGATTATTTGATGTTGTTTGTTACTAGAAGTGGGATGGATCATCATCTAACCATACTAGATTATGGTCAAGAACATGAACTAGTAGTAAGTTAGTGTTAAAATTATAAAAAGATGATGAACCCTTCCACTCATGAAACTTGAACTTGAGTAAATGTAACTTTTCTTGTAAAATAAGGTTCTAAACGAGTAGATCTAAAGATCTACACGTGGTTTTTCGAAAGAACCAAGTGAAAGATGCAAGTCTTGTTAAAACCCGGATATTTTATGAACTAGAAGTATTTTTGGCAAATAAACAAATGCGTAAACACTTGCGTAACAAGAAAATTTAACAAAGAAATGTTTTGTAAATCTTGACTAGAAGTTGTGAAACTTCATGTTCTTTAAAAATAAAGTTTTTAAGAAACTAATTTTATTTTTAAAGGTAACAAGACTTACTAAATGTGCTAGTAAGTTACTACATATTTTTACAAACTTTCAAGTTCATAAGTGTGTGGTTTATGCTTGTTTTGACAAGTTTACTAAATAAAGATTGTGTTGTTGAGAAATTGGTTGTTGATGATTTTAAAAGAAAATAAACACATGTTTTGAAAACATGGGAAACCTCCATTTTTAGGGGAAACTCTATCAAAATTTCTATAAATTTTGACACTTAGAAAATATAAGTTTTCGAGAAACTTATTCCCTAAAAATGTATTTAAAAATATTACTAAGGTTTCCCTAATTTTTGGTGATAAGAAATGATGATTTCTTCAAGATTAAAATTTATATTAAGTATGTATATTTTTTAGAGAAAAATATATATTATTTGATCACCAACTTTTGTGCTAAGTGTATATAGTATGTGTTATACGTACTAGTGTATTAAGACTTAAAAATACACTAAATACTCATGAGAAGTATAAACACAAAAATGCACATACAACATATAAGATACATAATTCGGGTGCAAAGTGCAAAACACGAGATACTTATAGTAATTTTTGAGAAAATAATATAAGTAAGATACTTAGTTAAAAATATAAAATATTTTTAACACAACAATACTAATACAAAAGAGAGTGACTGTACTTGTGCGACGCAAGTCTAGTGACTAACGTTAAGAAAACGCGTATAGGTCACGACGTTAATTAAGCAAATCCGGTGAAGTTTACGACGCAAGGAACACAAAGTTGTGAGTTCATGCTCCCCTTTTTCTTTTAACCGTTTTTAGTTTTATAACTTCGGGGGTGAAATACATGTACAAATATTACTATGTTTACAAATGGTATGAATACAAGAAGCGCACTTGGTAAGGACGAGTACCAAGTATGATGCGTTATGAGAAATAATACGAGAAATCGTGTCACGAATAGGGAACATAAGCACCATTAATCAACAATATACCTAGACTGCAGAACAAAAGGTTAGATCTAACGGGTGCCGGGCAGCCACACTCTCGGTGAGGGCGAGAATCGAGTAGCGCTTTTGTGTCTCAGAATATGCTAACTAGAAAAATGCCTAAGGTTTGGTGACTTCCTATGTCGTGTCACATGTTAATGGCTTTGCAACCCATTAACAATCCTGATACTTACAGGAATACTTTATTTACATAAAATTCATACCATACTAAAACTTGAATTATACTTGAGTACGTGGGGTACTCAAGAAAACGTGAATTATACATGAGTACGTGGTGTACTCACGAATACTTGATTTATATATGAAAACTTGATTTATACATAACACAAACTATGTTTTCATACAAAGTATACAAACGTGAAATACAAAAACTGCATGAATTCACACCAACATTATGTTGACGTTTTTTTTCCAAAACTCACATGTATTTCAGGTAACTAGGATGGATGTGCGCGTGGTCTTACTCATGCTCGTGGATGTCGCTTTGTTTATCGTTAAATAAAGTTGTAACTTTTAAAACAATATGCTATCTCGTGTTGTAAACACTTGACTTATGTTTTTAGTAATGTAATGTTTGAAGTTACTTTTGAGCATGTAGTATGTTTACTCTTCATATGCAATGAGAACCTTTCATGATCACACCTCGTGCTTCCGCTGCAGAAAGGGGTGTGACAGATTGGTATCAGAGCTACGATTGTAGTGAACCAGGATTCCTTCTCGAGTCTAGTCTACAATCTCTAGGATCCTTTCACGAAAAAAAAAATCAAAGAGTTTTCATTCCTTAAAACGTCCCGCGACATCCACTACCAGAAATTGTCTACAAGAGTCTAGAAAAGACACAACGAGACTTAGGGTGCACAAGAGTAGCACTTGTCGTTGATTAGAAATTACTTGCAATTATGTGTGATAATTGACATATACACATACAAGAAGTAGAATGTCACGAGTATACGTGACTTCACCTGAAAGCAATGGCCTACCTGAAGGAAGAGATACGAGGATGAAATGAACTGTGCGGACTGTGCAAGGAGTTACGTAATTATGGATGCATACATAATTATGGAAGTCAGTGCACAGAAACCACAGCAAGTCTTGTCACGTATAGATTCCCTCAGTGCAAGCCTACTAAGTACTCTGCTAGAGTAATAATTGTTTGATGTCATTTATGTGGTATATACCTGTGAATATATATACTACTACTATCTCGTATGACGATATCAGACGAATGTCTAACCCTATTGGGTTGTGTTCTTCAGAACATGGCACCCAGAAGAGCTGTGAACGCTCGTGACCAACCTCCTCTTCCCTCACTGCCAAGAATTGCCGAAGAGCTGGAAGCTCTACTGGAAGAAAGGATCTCCACTGCTATCGCCCAGTACGAGGCAAACCGAACTCAAGACAGTGGCGGCCCAAGCAACGCTAGACGTAATGGGAACGGAGATTCGTCTGGAGGCAATGCAGCTCCAGGCTGCACTTTCAAGCAGTTCCTCGACTGCAAGCCGATGAACTATGATGGCACAGGAGGTGCAGTAACATTTGTACGCTGGACGGAGAAGACTGAAGCTACTATCCGCATGAGCCAGTGTACCGCGGATCAGCAAGTCACTTTGGCTACTGGATTGTTTATCGATGAAGCTCTGACTTGGTGGGACTTGCAAGTCCAAACTTTGGGCGATGATGCCGCTTATGGCCTAACTTGGGATGAACTGAAGGAAAGAATGAGAGAGAAGTACTGCTCTCGTGCAGAACTCCAAAGGCTGGAAACGAAGTTCTGGCACTTAACCATGGAAGGTGCTGACATTAATGGATATACTCGAAGGTTCCACGATCTGTCTAGAATGCTTCCCTACATGGTGACTCCCGAATTTAAGCGTGTTGAACTCTACATTTGGGGATTGGCCCCAGAGTTTCGCGGCATGGTAACTTCGGCCAAACCTCAAACAATCACTGAGGCGGTAACTCTGGCTGCCAACCTTACTAAAGATTGTGTTCGTAGGAAGAGGTTATCACTAAACTCAACTGAAAGGACCGAGACGCATGCTAAGTCGTCTGGTGACAAGAAGAGGAAGCATTCGAATCTGAATCAAACAACTCGCAACAACAGCAAGGGCTTCAACAACAAGAAGCGCGACCCTAAACCGCCTCAGGAAGCGGAAACTCTCTCATCCATGAATGACGCTCATACCAAAAGGTATCTGGGCACTATGCCTTTCTGCAACCAGTGCAAGCGTCATCACGGAGGAGTTTGTCGCATTCCAAAATGCGAGAAGTGTGGAAACCTGGGTCACCGTACCGAGGACTGTTGGGGAAAAGGAAAGAACCGGAATGGAAATGGCAATGGTAACCGGAATGGCCATGGAGCTAGGAAAAACCAAGGATGCTTTGGTTGTGGAAGCACGGATCATGTCAAGAAAAATTGCCCAAGGGGAAAGAACGTTCAGACTCGAGCGTTTGTGATTAGGGCAAGGAAAGTACGCGAGGACCCTAATGTGGTCACCGGTACGTTTCTCATTAACAATCACTTTGCATCCATATTATTTGACACTGGCGCCGATTATAGCTTCATGTCTGTGGAATTTAAATGCATGCTTGGAATAGAATCTTGTAGATTAGAAATTCCTTATTCCATAGAACTAGCCAACGGTAAACTTGTTGAATCGGGCGAAGTCGTTAGAGGCTACACACTAGAACTTGGTGAACGAAGATTTAGCATCGACCTCTTACCTATTCAATTGGGTAGCTTCGATGTAGTAGTCGGAATGGACTGGTTATCCAAGAACAAGCTGAAGTTATTTGTCATGAGAAAATCATTCGCATCCCTTTAGCGAATGGTAAAACTCTCATCGTGCATGGAGAAAAGCGAGACGCGCCTCTTCGAATCATCAGTTGTATGAAGGCACAGAAGTGCTTAAGGAAAGGATGTGTTGCCTTCCTAGCACACGTTGTAGGTAAGAAGGCTGAGGAGTCGAAACTCGAGGACATTCCTGTGGTGAAGGAATTTCCTGATGTTTTTCCCGAAGATCTGCCAGGACTACCTCCGCAACGACAAGTCGAATTCCGTATAGACTTGGTTCCAGGAGCCGCTCCTGTAGCCAAGGCACCCTATCGACTTGCTCCATCCGAGATGCAAGAATTATCTACACAGCTCCAGGAGTTGTTGGATAAAGGATTCATAAGGCCAAGCTTCTCACCTTGGGGAGCTCATGTATTGTTCGTAAAGAAGAAGGATGGAACACTGCGGATGTGTATCGATTACAGAGAACTGAACAAGCTCACGATCAAGAATCGGTATCCACTACCGAGGATTGATGACTTATTTGATCAATTGCAAGGATCAAGCTACCATTCCAAGATCGATCTTCGATCTGGAAACCATCAGTTAAGGATACAAGAGGAAAGCGTACCGAAGACTGCATTCAGAACACGCTATGGGCACTACGAGTTTCTTGTGATGCCATTCGGACTGACGAATGCACCTGCGATCTTTATGGATCTGATGAACCGCGTATGCAAACCATATCTCGATAAATTCGTGATTGTATTTATCGATGATATCCTGATTTACTCGCGAACGAAAGAAGAACATGATCAACATCTCAGAACTATTCTGGAACTACTAAAGAAAGAGAAGCTTTTTGCAAAGTTCTCGAAATGCGAATTCTGGATTCGTGAAGTACAATTTCTTGGTCACGTTGTGAATAAGAAGGGCATTCATGTAGACCCGTCCAAGATAGAAGCAGTAAAGAATTGGGAAGCTCCCAAGACCCCAACTGAAGTTCGACAATTTTTGGGCTTAGCGGGCTATTATCGACGATTCATCGAGAATTTCTCAAAGATAGCTCAACCGCTAACGACCCTTACACAGAAAGACAAGAAATACGACTGGGGTTACAAACAGGAAGAAGCCTTTCAGCTACTTAAAAACAAGCTATGCGATGCACCAATATTATCATTACCCGAAGGCACAGAAGACTTCGTGGTATACTGCGACGCCTCACGAGAAGGCTTGAGTTGCGTGCTCATGCAGCGCCAAAAAGTCATCGCTTATGCTTCAAGACAGCTGAAGGTACATGAAAGAAACTATACCACTCACGACCTAGAGCTAGGCGCAGTGGTATTCGCCTTGAAGATCTGGCGACACTATCTATATGGTACTCGATGTACAATCTTCACAGATCACAAAAGCTTACAACACATATGTGATCAGAAAGAATTAAACATGCGACAGCGACGTTGGGTCGAGCTGCTGAATGATTATGACTGTGAGATTAAGTACCATCCTGGAAAGGCAAACGTTGTAGCAGACGCATTAAGCCGAAAAGAAAGGGTTAAGACCCTAAGGGTTCAAGCGTTTGAAATGTCCATGCGAACGAACCTCACTACACGCATTCGTGATGCACAACAAGAAGCTCTTAAAGAAGAAAACCGTAAAGCTGAATACCTCCAGGGTATGTCGAAATACATGGTGCCAAACGAAGAGGGAGCCTTATACTTCAAGAAGCGTAATTGGGTTCCACTCTATGGTGGCATTCGAGAAGTCATTCTTGATGAAGCCCACAAATCGAGATATTCGATCCATCCAGGATCGGACAAAATGTATCAAGACTTGAAGGAATATTACTGGTGGCCGAGACTTAAAAGCGATGTTGCTGTTTATGTTGGAAAATGCCTAACATGTGCCAAGGTTGAGGCAGAATATCAGAAACCGTCCGGCCTACTACAACAACCAGAGATACCCATGTGGAAGTGGGAGCAAATCTCGATGGACTTCATAACAAAATTACCCAGGACCCCGAGAGGGCACGATATGATATGGGTAATAGTTGATCGATTAACGAAATCTGCGCATTTCCTACCGATCCGAGAGAAGGATAGCACTGGAAAGCTTGCAGAGATATACTTAAGAGAAATTATGGCATGACATGGAGTGCCTATCTCAATCATTTCAGACAGAGATGGACGCTTTGTCTCAAGAATCTGGCAATCATTTCAGGAAGCCTTTGGATCTCAGTTAGATCTAAGCACAGCATTCCATCCACAAACAGACGGCCAGAGCAAACGGACTATACAAACGTTAGAAGATATGCTTCGCGCATGTATCATGGACCTAGGCGGCAGCTGGGATACTCATCTGCCTTTAGTTGAGTTTTTCTACAATAACAGCTATCATACAAGCATAAAGGCCGCACCGTTCGAAGCTCTGTATGGCCGCAACTGCCGATCGCCCTTATGTTGGGCAGATGCTGGAGATAAACGTATGGTTGGTCCTGAACTTGTACAAGAGACAACCGACAAGATTGCGTAGATCCGAGAGCGCATTAAGGCGGCTCGAGATCGACAAAAGAGCTACGCTGATCTGAAAAGGAAACCAGTAGAATTCAAGGTGGGAGACAAAGTGCTGTTAAAAGTCTCACCTTGGAAGGGCGTAGTAAGATTTGGAAAACGTGGAAAGCTGAATCCACGATACATCGGACCATTCAGAATATTGGAAAGAATTGGTATCGTGGCATACAAGCTGGAATTACCGGAAGAACTTAATGGAGTACATGTTACGTTCCATGTATCCAACCTCAAGAAGAGTCCAACACAAGAAAACGTGATCATCCCGGTGGATGAAGTGCATATTGATGACGCCCTCCGATTTACAGAACAACCCGTTGAGGTTACCGACTGGAAAGTCAACAAGACCAGGAGGAGCAGCGTAAAACTTGTCAAAGTACGTTAGAACTCGAAGCACGGACCCGAGTATACGTGGGAACGTGAAGACCAGTTCAAAAAAAAGTATCCCCACCTATTCAAGAAGACTCCTGCGAGAGTTGGTTAGCCTGAATTTCGGGACGAAATTCTTTTAATGGGGGGAGACTGTGACAACTGGCACCAAACCGGTAATTACCGTACACTTTAATTGTTATTTAATGACTGCAATTATGTGCTTAATTGTCAGCAATGTCTGAACACATACTAAGCAAGTGAATTCATGCACGTTGTATACTACAAAATATTGCTTTATGCAAAAACGAGAGCGTTGCGTCAGAAATACTAGTAACTCACCGGTAAGAGACACTGTGTCAACAGAACTGCAGAAAGCAGTCAGACAATAAAAATTGGAGCCTAGGTGTAGGTCCGACAACAAGAATACATTAAAACCCAAGAGTACATACAAGGGTTTAATATATATACTCTCCGGAAGTTAAAATAAGCACTAAAAAGCACCCGAAACGCACTTTAAGTGCAGAATTTTATATAATTCAGCTCAAATCAGCTTTTAACAACATAAATATTATGTAGAAATTTCGTTTTATCATCCAGAATACTTTCCTAAGTGTCGGGAATCGAAAGTATTACAAAAAGGTACTTAAAAGACACTAAAAAGTGTAATTTAGCACTTTAACGAACCGGTATATGACCGAACAACCGGATATTACCCGGAACACCAAAATAATGCTAGAAGCATTGTTTTTATTTTTCTAAGCTAGTTAGGGTCCCCAAACACCCTAACACACTATATAAAACACCATACACTTAAACACTAAGCACTATACTTAAAAGTCTAACTAGATTACCTAACTAAACATTGAAATGAAACCAATACCCCCCCCCCCCCTAATCTTGGACGGTTGGACAAGGGTTCCCAAGGGGGATTTCTTTCAAATATAATAATAGATATGCTAAGATTTATGTCATGGAATATTCCAACATAATATACCATGAGTATGGAGGACTTTTATATAAACCACAAAACAACAACCTTCATCATTCATCTCCTAACTCACCCCAACAACCTCTTCTTCTTCTCTCAAGGCTACGGCCCAACACCCCCACATATCATCATCATTCTTCAATCCATTCTCAAGAATTCTAAGCATATCCTAAGGTGTATGGAGCCTAATTAGGAAGGTTGCAAGCAACGGATCTTGAAGGACCTCCTTCATTTGCTTTTATCCACCTCATTTGTCCTCTTAAACTTCCCTAGCCTTGTGCTAGTAGTAAGTGCTTCTAAACATCATCCTGATCTTGTTTAAAGTGGTTAATAGTAGATGTAATGGTTAAAAATCAAACACACACAAGAACATGACATAAAGTCTTGATCATATGATGAATAAGTTGGATAAAGAGAAACTAGTTGTGTAAATCTTGTGAAACTTGTCTAGTTGTGATTATTTGATGTTGTTTGTTAATAGAAGTGGGATGAATCATCATCTAACCATACTAGATTACGTTCAAGAACATGAACTAGTAGTAAGTTAGTGTTAAAATTATAAAAGATGATGAACCCTTCCACTCATGAAACTTGAACTTGAGTAAATGTAATTTTTCTTGTAAAATAAGGTTCTAAACGAGTAGATCTAAAGATCTACAAGTGGTTTTTCGAAAGAACCAAGTGAAAGATGCAAGTCTTGTTAAAACCCGAATATTTTATGAACTAGAAGTATTTTTGGCAAATAAACAAATGCGTAAACACTTGTGTAACAAGAAAATTTAACAAAGAAATGTTTTGTAAATCTTGACTAGAAGTTGTGAAACTTCATGTTCTTTAAAAATAAAGTTTTTAAGAAACTAATTTTATTTTTAAAGGTAACAAGACTTACTAAATGTGCTAGTAAGTTACTACATATTTTTACAAACTTTCAAGTTCATAAGTGTGTGGTTTATGCTTGTTTTGACAAGTTTAGTAAATAAAGATTGTGTTGTTGAGAAATTGGTTGTTGATGATTTTAAAAGAAAATATACACATGTTTTGAAAACATGGGAAACCTCCATTTTTAGGGGAAACTCTGTCAAAATTTCTATAAATTTTGACACTTAGAAAATATAAGTTTTCGAGAAACTTATTCCCTAAAAATGTATTTAAAAATATTACTAAGGTTTCCCTAATTTTTGGTGATAAGAAATGATGATTTCTTCAAGATTAAAATTTATGTTAAGTATGTATATTTTTTAGAGAAAAATATATATTATTTGATCACCAACTTTTGTGCTAAGTGTATATAGTATGTGTTATACGTACTAATGTATTAAGACTTAAAAATACACTAAATACTCATGAGAAGTATAAACACAAAAATACACATACAACATATAAGATACATAATTCGGGTGCAAAGTGCAAAACACGAGATACTTATATTAATTTTTGAGAAAATAATATAAGTAAGATACTTAGTTAAAAATATAAAATATTTTTAACACAACAATACAAATACAAAAGAGAGTGACTGTACTTGTGCGACGCAAGTCTAGTGACTAACCTTAAGAAAACGCGTATAGGTCACGACGTTAATTAAGCAAATCCGGTGAAGTTTACGACGCAAGGAACGCAAAGTTGTGAGTTCATGCTCCCCCTTTTCTTTTAACTGTTTTTAGTTTTATAACTTCGGGGGTGAAATAAATGTACAAATATTACTATGTTTACAAATGGTATGCATACAAGAAGCGCACTTGGTAAGGACGAGTACCAAGTATAATGCGTTATGAGAAATTATACGAGAAATCGTGTCACGAGTAGGGTACATAAGCACCATTAATCAACAATATACCTAGACCGCAGAACAAAAGGTTAGATCTAACGGGTGCCGGGCAGCCACACTCTCGGTGAGGGCGAGAATCGAGTAGTGCTTTTGTGTCTCATAATATGCCAACTAGAAAAATGCCTAAGGTTTGGTGACTTCCTATGTCGTGTCACATGTTAATGGCTTTGCAACCCATTAACAATCCTGATACTTACAGGAATACTTTATTTACATAAAATTCATACCATACTAAAACTTGAATTATACTTGAGTACGTGGGGTACTCAAGAAAACGTGAATTATACATGAGTACGTGTTGTACTCACGAATACTTGATTTATATTTGAAAACTTGATTTATACATAACACTAACTATGTTTTCATACAAAGTATACAAACGTGAAATACAAAAACTGCATGAATTCACACCAACATTATGTTGACGTTTTTTTTTTCCAAAACTCACATGTATTTCAGGTAACTAGGATGGATGTGCGCGTGGTCTTACTCATGCTCGTGGATGTCGCTTTGTTTATCGTTAAATAAAGTTGTAACTTTTAAAACAATATGCTATCTCGTGTTGTAAACACTTGACTTATGTTTTCAGTAATGTAATGTTTGAAGTTACTTTTGAGCATGTAGTATGTTTACTCTTCGTATGCAATGAGAACCTTTCATGATCACACCTCGTGCTTCCGCCGCAGAAAGGGGTGTGGCACATTCGTTCAAGGTTATCTAGGCATTGGTCGTATGAATCCCCAAAGATAGAAAAGTCGTCCATGAAGACTTCCATTGTCTTTTCTATCATGTCATGGAAGATGGCTACCATGCAACGTTGGATGGTTGCGGGGGCATTACATAGACCGAATGGCATGCGTCAATAAGCAAAAGTTCCATAGGGACATGTGAAGGTTGTCTTTTCTTGGTCTTCAGGTGCTATCGGGATTTGAAAGTAACCTGAAAAACCAATCAAGAAACAGTAAAATTTATGACCGGGTAATCTTTCTAACATTTGATCAATGAAGGGCAAAGGAAAGTGATCTTTCCTTGTTGCTTCATTTAACCGTCTATAATCTATACATACCCTCCATCCTGTGATGGTTCTCGTTGGTATTAATTCATTTTTTTCGTTAGTTATTACCGTCATACCTCCTTTCTTTGGAACTACTTGCAAGGACTATCGGAGATAGGATAAATAAGTCCGGCGTCAAGTAATTTGATGACTTCGTTTTTAACCACTTCTTGAACATTTGGATTTACTCGACGTTGTGGTTGTATTACCGACTTGTAGTCATCATTCATTAAAATTTTGTGCGTGCACATGGAAGGACTTATTCCTTTAATATCTACAAGCTTCCAAGCAATCGCATTTTTGTGTTTTTTCAAAAGATTAATTAATTTTTCTTTTTCTAAACTACTTAATTTAGACGAAATAATTACAGGTGATTTACCATCTTTGTCTAGAAAAGCATATTCCAAACCTTTTGGAAGTTCTTTGAGCTCAAGAGGTGGGTCTTTAGGAGACTCCTTATTTGGTTGCTCATTTTGATCAAGAACTTTAAAAGTTTGTTCTATGGAGACCTCTTCTTCAACAAAGTGGTTAATCTTTTCACTTGTATCGGGTGGTTCATCTTCATCTTCAATTAGGGGGTCATTATTGCCGAATGGATATTTCATTGACCGCTCTAAATCGACACTCTTTTTAAATGCCCCTAATTGAATAGATAGATTGTTGTACTTCCGGTTTTTCAAAGCTTCGTGGGTTTTTACAAAGGGTCGTCCCAACACTAGAGGAGCGTCATCGAGGATGACAAAGTCGGTTGGGATCACCATTTGATTAGTTTGAACCAAGACATCCTCAACTACACCGATTGATTTTATTACTTTCCGATTGGATAGAAAATGGGTATCTGAAGTGGAGAAAAATTACTAAAATTTAATTTTTCGAAAATGTAGTTGGGCATTATGTTAACACAAAGATCTTTATCAATTGTGATATTACTAATAAATGAATTTTGAAAAAAAACATGGAACCGATGTAATGTTGATTTCAAATGGGTCTTCTTTTATTAGCGAAGTTTGAACATTAGTTAACTTAATGCTTACCGTTTCGTCAATTTTAGTGTTAGTGTTTAACTCTTTTAAAAACTTAGCATGAGTGGGTACTAAACAATGATTTTCAAAAGAAGGTGACAAGAGATTAATTTCTTGAAAATTAGACTCTTCTTGAATTTTAACGTTAACGGACTCACCTTTTTCGTTGTTTAACTCATGTGTCGGTTTTTCACTTATTTGTTCTTCCATTTTTACCTCTTCAACTATCTCTTCTTTATTTAATTCTTCTCTTGCGCGGGACTCCTCTACCCTTGCGCGAGATTCTTTTATGTAGCGTTCGATAGTTTTAAGGTTTTCTAATATCCTATCGGTCACTTCGGTGATAGAGTAAGGATCGGGATTTTCAAAGCTTGAATCCGGTTGTTCGATCCTTTGTTCCTCATAATACCCATATGAAGTAGATGGTTCACACCATTGTTCTTCATTGTATGTATATGATGGATAAGGGTCGTAATTTTGTTCTTCATAATACTCATATGAGGTGGGTTGTTCACGCCATGGTTCCTCATGGTAAGCATATGAAGGTGGAGGCTCATATCTTGGTTCCTCAAAGTATGAGTATGAAGGCTCATACCTTGGTTCATCAAAATATGAGTATGAGGGAGAGGGTTCATACCTTTGGTCTTCATAGGATGTGTATGAAGTCGATGGCTCGTACCTGGGCTCCTCATAGTAGGTGTATGAAGTGGATGGTTGAAATAAGTTACAATATTGAACCGAGTGCGGGTTTCCATAATTAGTGCAATAGTTTTCCCTATAATCATCCTCCTCATAGGTGTAGTTGTAACCTCCTGAGTATTGATCCATAAGAATCACTCAGCAAACCACAACAAAGTCTCGAGACCAGAAAACAAAAATAAAAACGGAAACAGAGGCTGGACACGACCCCGTGTTCAGTGGACACGGCCCCGTGTACAGAATCTGTATCTGGGCGTTTTAATTTAAAGTTACTGGTTTCGTTGAGCACGTGGCGTGTTCAATGAGCACGGCCCCATGTTCAGGCTACTGTAAATGCAAAATCTAACTAAAGTGCAGAAAAATGTGCGCGTTTTAAAAAGGTTTTGAAAAACTGATTAGGCCGTCGATTTTAAGCTTTCTTAAAATCCTTGTGTCCCCGGCAACGGCACCAAAAACTTGATGCGTGTGGTGTGTTATATATTTTAATGTATATTTTAAGCCCTTTTTACACGTTAGTCAAGTTTTAAATTTATAAAACACGATATTTTACTAACACCAAACACACATATGGGCAAGTGCATCCATCGTGAGCGTAGTATAGTGTTGGCAAGATACCGAGGTCGTCCAAGGACACAAGAGCTTTTAATACCGGTTTATCCTCAACGTCTAATCAAATCAAAAAATTAGAAAAATGTTTTTAAACTAGAAAAATAAAAACTAACTAAAATGCTGAAAAATAAAATAAAAATAAAAACAGATAGACAAGATGAATCACTTGGCTCCGACTCGTGTTTAGTGTAATCTTTGATTATTTCCGCAATTTTGCATTTTTTAAGAGATTATCTTAGTTATTGTAGTAGGCCCCTCTTTTGAAGGTGACATTACCCTCAACCCAGTAGTTTGAGTGAGCAAGGATACAATCCTAAAGGGTCGGATTATTGAAAGATAATTAATTAAGTTATTAATGCATATTATGGTAGGCCCCTCTTTTGAAGGTGACGTTACCCTCGGCTAAGTAGTCTGAGTCAGCAGGGATATAGTCCTAAGTAGCCGGGTTAAAGTATTAATGGTAGCTTACATGAGGGGATCAAAGAGTTTGGACCCCCGCCATCCAATATCGGTGGGTATTGAAGGAGGTCCTACTAAATTTGACCCAGGTCCTTGCAGGATCTATATACTAAACAAGGCAAGACTCTTACCAAACCGTTCCCTTAACCCCCGACCAGGTAGCCAACATATCTCCATATAGACCGTGGAGATATGAATGGTGAAAATCTTTTATTTTATATAGACAGTAAAATAATGCCAAGACACCACGAACAAACGATAAGGAAGAATCACCTTCAACATAAGAAACTAGTTATTAAAGTCATTAATACATAACCAAATAAGAAGTGTGAAAAGATTAAAAATAAAAAGTATTACACTAGACACTTGTCTTCACCAAGTGATGTAGAAACTTAGGCAAACATGGCCTTTGATTGTCAAGAACTCTTACGATCAATCTTGGATCCCGAGACGACTCACACACTCTACGATGGACGATGGATGATGGTGGTGGATGATGGTGTTGTGATGGTGGTGGGTGGTGGGTGAAGTGTGAGAGAGGTGGTGTGCCAAGGGATGGTTTGCACATGAGCCAAGCACCCCTATTTATAGGCTGAACAGAGACTCGGGCACGGCCCCGTGTCCATTGGGCACGGCCCCGTGTCCACCTTCCTTCTCTTTCTTCATTAATTGCAGTTTGTCTGCATTAGTTGACCACGCCCCCGTGTCCGCTGGGCACACCCCCGTGTGCAGAAGCGTATCTGTACTATCAAGATTTCTCCAGATTCTGCGAATCTTAGAGTTGACCACGGCCCCGTGTCCGTTGGGCACGCCCCGTGGTGGGTGATAGAAGCTTCTATAGCTTTGTCTTTTCTGCTGACACTTGGGCACGCCCCCGTGCTCACTGAGCACGGGGCGTGTTCAGCTTTCTGTCTTCTTGTTTTTGCTTGGGAAGATGCTGTCTGGGGGTCGGGCATGCCACGTTTGTTCCTTTTCTTGTATTTATGTTAGATTTAACTGTCTTTTGTTCATTTGAGCTCATTTAATTCTGAAAATACAAAAGGAAGACAAAAACACACTTTTTCCAACATTAGTACTAAAAAAGGGTTAGTTTTATGCCACATTTGATGGAATTTATACGTTGCATTTTGCACACATCACCTGGCAACACCCACATGAGCCAATTGACCCAAAGAGAGAAGGTAATATTTCAAGACCTCAAGAAAAAAGTTGGTAAAAGGGCATCGCAAGTTATGCTGATCAACAATTCGGGTATAGAAAACAATAAAACCAGGCGGACATTCATTCGCAGTCCTATCCCCCGGAACCTGTGTTTCAAGGGTAAGATCGATGCCATAATCGGCACAAAATTGATCGATGTTCGACTGAGTGTGCTTGGTAAACTGAACAAGTATATCATTCTTGTTTGATGCCATAAGAAAAGTAAAGAAAAACAGTGACTCACCGGGATTATAAGGAAAAGTGATCGGAAAATAGTCGAAAGAACCACTGGTTAATAACAGGAAAAGTGGATGTTGAAGACAAGAATTGGAAGGACAACGAGGGCGGTTATATAAAGAAAAATGATTTCAAAATTCAAAGCGGCATAAACAACTGACAAATGGAAGGCTGGGATTAAAACCGTCAGAGATAGAGGGCTAGGGTAGTCAAAGCAGACCTGACGGAACCGTCACATCAGTCACATCCGGGCCGCTCAAACCCACAAGTGGGGTAATGGGCCTAACGACGAGAAGCTCGAAAGTGTTAAATGCTTCTAGAACATCAGTTCAATAATAAGCATCATTTTTCTTAATAAAAAACTCATATTTTATTGAACACATCAAAGAAGCATAGTTCAAAAACCTTTCTCGGAAAAGGGCAAAAAATTAAAACCCTTAACTTAGAGTCACAAGTGCTGCTATTTACAATACCGACACTCATGACTGGGGGGGCTGATGACATGGGTACTCGGAGAACCTAGTCAGCAAAGTCAAAGTCAACAACAATAATAAAAATAAATAAGTAAGCAATACTGGAACACAAATCAAGAAGCTGAAAGTCAGAAGCTAGGAGCTTCTGAATAGGAGCTGATGCGCCTATAGCTGATGACGGGAAGGTAAAGTTACTGTATGACCTCGGGACTTGAATTGAACAAGTCAAGATGAAAAAACAAACTTTTATAAAGCATAAAGTGTCCTCGAGACACACAAAACCTGAAACATACCCAAAGAGGTAAAGGCCAAACCTGCAAGCAACATCAGGATGGATAAGCTTACCTGGACTAGAAGGTGTACAGCTGGCATAGGGATCCTTGGGCAGACCAGTCTGCCTATATAAGAAGAGTTTTGTCCCAACCAAAGGTTATATCATTCACTCATTCTAAACTCTTATTCTATCTTTTGCTAAGACTCTCAAAGAACAATCCAATGATTCTCACGCCGGAGTCCAAACGCGCGTGAGGCCCCATCTCGCGTTAAGGCTAACGGTTTTCTTTGGTTGCAGATTCTGATCAAGGAGCTGTCTTTTGAAGTGGATCCTGAACCTTCCCCCTGCCATACTCTTGTTGTTTTAACAGGTTAAAAAAGAAATATTCAAAATGCGAGTTAGAAAATCAATATGATAAAGTGCTTGAGCTAACCCGTTTAATTGTGTAACTTGAACAACCCATAATGCGATCAACTTGATACAACATAAACTTACAAATCATACAGAGTTTTAATATTTATTTCGTACAAGAAAAGGTTGTAACGAATCAACTATACGTTTTTCATGTTTCATACGATTCTTAATTTTTACTCCATCGCGATTGAACAAGAGGATTACTTGAATTAGAGTTGAAATCACTAATAACGATAATGTATAGTTCTGGCTTATATTTTAGTAATGTAATCGGCCTAAGAATTTAAGACTTACTAGGCCTACTTATACTTCTTGACTCCTTGTATTCTCATTATTCGACACGTTTAATTACAAATCTTAGTTCGCCTAAACTATTATCTTCTTCTTGTTACCATTGTCGACATGTTCACCTAAACGATTATCTTCTTTTCGTTACCGCTGTGGACATGATTTAAATGTATCTTCAACTTTATAACATGATAAGATAAATGTTATTTGTATACAAATTTTTTATTAACTACATAAGAAATCAGTTGCTATGTACTCTTCTTCCTAAAAGAAAATACAACATTTTGTAAAGTTGCATCGCTTATAAAAGGACAATGTTTGTTTGGTATTTTATTTCGTTTGTCCATTAGCAATTATTACAAAAGTTTGATTATAATAATTTTGATATTCTAAATTTCTATCTTTTATTACTTAAAAGGTAACCAAGAAGTAAATAATAAATTATGTATCAACTATCAACCAAGAATTAAAGAATAGAAGTGTGACTGGGTTTTAGACTAAGACAACCAACTCAACAAGATTTGGAACCGGTCGACAATTTCTCACATTATATTATTTCAACTTGACGTTTATCTTATCAACAAATATTTATATTTTATAATATATTTAGCACGTTTTTAAATTTTTAATAACCTTTAACTCTACCTTTTTGCTTTCTAGTTTCTTAATGCAATAATACTGGTTTCCATAAACAAGAATGACGTTGTGGTGTTGAACTGATCATGTTTGAGCTTAATATGAACCGCGTGAAGATTTATATAAACTCGAATACGATACAAATACAAAAATCGTGTTAGACAGAGGAACTTGAATATGGATGATGAATACATAGATCGAGTCCAAAGGGTCATGCATAAGAATGTTATGATCCCGAGATCTATGGATGTAGTCTTAAAAGACTTGGTTTTGCTATTCAAAATGTGGTTGCGGTGCAGTCTTTGCTCGTTTAGCTTCTATTTCGATGTAGAAAAAAATTAAATAGATGAATAGAATACATAGGTTGATTCGGAAACAATCCATTTAAGTTGAAAATTTTTAATTTTTATTTTAGTAATACAAATTTATATTAATATATACACCTAAAAACACAAATGTATATACTTATTTGTACGCTTGAAGGTTGATTCGATATTGTTGTTAATGAGAGAATTTTTTTTCAGCATAAAGTTTGTTTAAGATTAACAATACCATAAAAGATATCAAATAGATTTAATAATTTATTAAATAGAAAAAAGTATATAACAAGAAACTTGTTGATCAGTTCTGTTTAATCATAATGGAAAATATGAAAACATACCCGTGATTGCAGACATGTCAACAGAGAATCCAGATGGAGACGCAGCAATAAGATTTGACATCATTGTCAGCTTGATCTGGTACCTCCTTACGGTGCAAACTAATGATAGTGATGAAGAACCGATAAAGGGTAATCGGCAATGGGAGAGAGAGGCGATTTGATGTTATGAGAATAATCAAGTTGTCTAACCCTGTAACATCTACATTAGTCTCCTTATATATGCAATAAAGAGGAAACCCTAATTAGTTAGTAAGGGTAATATGGCCCATCAACAATTATCAACTAATTATTTAATAGGTTGTTATATATTTTAATCTATATAATGTAAATAATTATAATGACTACTAGATTACATATAACATAATAATATATTTAATCTTACAAAACTAGCTTTAAATTTACTTAAAGATGTGCAGAGAAAGTAAAAAAAAAAAAAATCTATTTTCTTAGTATTATACTTGCAAGGGCCTTTTTTTTTTTTTTTTTTTAGTTCTATCTCCAAATCTGTTGAAAAAAAACTTACCGAACATATTTAGAAAACGAAGACAAGTCTTCGAAAAATGTAAATTAGGGGGTAAAATGATGTAAAAGGCCAGTAATGATAATTACCAGTATGCATTTCTTAGAGTCTTGAAGTTGAACATTGAACATTATTTAGAACCAGTATGCATTTCTTAGAGTCTTGAAGTTGAACATTGAACATTATTTAGAAATTGAAGCAAAGACTACAAAGGAATTGGTTTTGGGATCCAACGAACATTGACTTCAACCCATTAACTTATGATTGGGCTACCACCAGCCCAAATTACTATATTTGGTGTACATTTAGGCTTAAAAAATATATCCTAACCGGTTTTTTTGGTCAAAAACTTGGCCAAAACCGGTCCAGGAATTAGGGGTTTTTTGTCCACTTAACCGATGGGTTATTAATAGGGTTATTGGACTTTATCACACTTAACTATTGGCTATTAGCCGTTGTCACCCCCAACTATCACTTTGACGCCCACCACCCCCAACTTAACACTTACTTTGTTCTGTCACCACGTCTTTAACTGATCACTAACTTTTAAGCTTGTTACTATACTTTGGTGGTGTCCAAACTTTCCTAAAACCTTCCTAAGATCTCTATGACACCCCCAAAAGTATAAAAACAACTCAAAAGTTAATGATCAGTTAATGATGTGGTGACAGAACACACTAAGTGTTAAGTTGGAGGTGACGGACATCAAAGTGATAGTTAAGGGTGACAGCAGCCAATAGCCAATAGTTGGTGGTGATTAAATCCAATAAACCTTATTAATAAGCGTTAAATTTAAAAGAAAAAAAAAATACTAAATATATAAAATAAACTCAACAAACTTCATTTTTTTTATTTATTTTTGAAAGAGTAAATTAAAAGTTTTATCCTTTATGTTTACATCAAATTTCAGGTGCTGTCATTTTGGCCAAAAGTTTACAGGCGGTGTCCTTTACCTTTCAAAATCCTGCACGTTTTGTCTTTTAGGCCAAACCTAGTTAGAAATCTCAGTTACAAAATGTCATGTGCAATGCACATGAGGGTAAACTGGTCATTCTCTCCCAACTCTTTTAATTCCCATTTATAACCCACACCAGCTTTCTCTTCAACATCCGTAAACACTTCTTTCTTTTCCACTATGCTTCTAATCCAAACCCTAATAGGGAAGAACAATGGAAGAAGTTTGTCATGGAGTCAACGAATAGCAGCGACAATGGACATAGTGAAGGGGATTCAGTTTCTTCATTCGGGTATCGTTCGCTGTTGTTTTCAAGCAACCTAAAGATAACAGATGTCTTGTTGGATCAAAACTTCACTACAAAGAGCAGCTGCTGTAAGTCCCAAAACTACCAATCGGATATCAAAATCACTAATCAAAGTGCGGAATACTGAGAAAAGTGATGAAGAACAAGAACTTGTATCGATTGAATAACCAAAGTGCACACGGTTTCTAGAGAACCGTCTGGTACACAAACCAAGAATTCAAAGACTAGGAGGAACAATAATCTGAACAACAACCCTAAAATGACCTAGGCTCACCCTATTTATAGTTACATAGGGTGACCTAGTTACAAACTGGGCCAGGCCCACATGCACAATATTGACTAAATAAGCCCAAATCACTTAAATAGCCCACGTGGCTTATCCTAATATTATCTAACCCACTACAAGGGTAAGCCCAATAGCCTATACTTGTGTTTGATAAAGATAAGCGTAAACCTACACAATTATATGGCCTTGCAATATCCCCCTAGATTTATGTTGTCTTTATCAAACTACAGTCTTCATCATGTTTCTGTGGGAAGATACTTCATGTCTTCATTCTGAAACTTGGGCTCTTTGTTCTTCTTAATCACGATCAGCTTTTCTTGAAAATTTTGTTGAAAATAATGCAAGAGGAGGATTCTAAGCAACTATTTTCTTTGTCAATGTCTTCTCTTTCAAGCAGGTTCACAGGTACTTCTTCAAATGCACTATCACTGTCAGATGATTACTCGTATCTGGTTCTTCTGACTCAGGCACATCTTGTTGTTGTGATGCTTCATGCTTTTATCAGCAACCAACAACATCTCAATCTTCAACAACCCCTGTTTCTTGATTTGAATCAAATTCTGCATATGCTCAGAAATTCATAAGCAACAATTATGTGCAACAGAGGGAAATACCACATGAACACTTGGTACATCCAAGTTTTTGTACCCGGATTTCACAAGTTAAATTTCTTTCAACTTATGATGATCAATTAAATCTTCGAGAATGGTTAAATATTTTAATAAAACAAATAAACACTCTATTTTTGAATTTTTTTCATTTTAAATATAAACTGAAACAAAAATAAACAAAGAAACTAATATACAATTACAATTGCAATGGGATCAAATCACAGTGTTTCGGGCCAGACTACACTTATCAACACCAATTTACTTTGGGTGATCCGAGCGATTGCCAGTATGTTTGTCCACTTAAACTTATCTCCTTAGGCCTTTTTCATATAACGGTCTGCAACTGATTTATCATGTTTTTCAATTTAATTAATATGAACACTCAATTAAATCACAATCAAATCCCAGAATTTTAATCAGAACACACTATCATACATGCAGTTTCCCTACCACATATTTCACAAGCCCGTTCTAGTATTCTGAAACCTTGACTGGGACTGGATTGAGAAAAGAACAGAATAGATCATTTGTAGAGATGGATAAAATATACAGATCAAATGAGTTTTCTCAGTTTGATATAGGTTTTTAGGGTTTCTTTTGGGCACTAGAGGGCCTCTTTCGGGTGTATTTGATATATAGTGCGACAACGTACAGCTAGGTCTTTGCTCACGCAAAACAGAGGAGCTACACGAGTTGTTCATAAGAGATTTTAGAACTAGAACAAAATTGTGTGTATCGGGACATCACACACGCATTCAAATAGCCATGTCCTAATTCCAAGTGACGTTCTTTCCTGAGGTCATTATTAAATTAGTGTTCTGCATAGAACCAGTCAAAGAATCTAGCCATCTGGATAAAGCCTACCAACATATCGCTCTAGAATCAGACCATTTCAATATTGGTCTTGCATGAGTCAGCCTTAATCCACATAGTGAAATTATTTCATTTCCCATGTATGGAACAAAATATTTTTGAATTTTCTGTTTTTCGAATGTTTTTTGTATTTTCTCATTTTCTCTATTTACAGATATCTATGGATATCCCCCTAAATTTGTGCATAAAGCTTATTCGCAAATTTACCTAACAACGAAAACGTATGTACAAAGATTGACACGAAAGAAAATGAAAATATTTTTGTTGTTTTTGCCTAACCGTTCCATCATAAAATTTACGACTAATCAATATCAAGATTAGAATATGAAATTCACATGTGTACCTTTTCGCTGATCTTATCCCACCTCTCTTATCTCCTTCAAACGAAACATATCAACTATAAAAAAAATATACATTTAGCAACAGTGAAATGTTACCCGTTATGTCTCTGGAACAACCGCTATCAACATCCCTAGATGTAACCTTCTGATGCTGTGTATAGTATGGAACATAGGGACGATGTGTGCAATTTCGAGCAATGTGACCGGGTATGCCACAATTGTAGCATGTTTGCTTTTTCACGTAAGGAGCATATCCCGATCCATTCGATCCAACTGATGATAAGTTTGAGTTATAAGACTTGTTGGATGATTTGTTTGCAGATTTTTCAACCTTTCTATCTTGTTTCATCTGCGTGTGTTTACAACAGTTAGCACATTTACTAGATTTAGCATTTTCAATTCTAACTGTTGGCTTTGGAGGCATATATTTATCTGAAGGGCCTCTCAAAGCTGGGTCAGAAACAGCATTTCTCACATAAGGAGGAGCATCAGTAGACAAATTTGATGTTTTTGAACAAACATCGTCATCCTTTTGACAAATAATATCATCCTCCTCAACCCAATCCTCTACTATTACCTCATCTGCACATGAGGTAGAAGCATCAGTAACATTCACACAATTAAAATCAGGGTCTGGCCTTGTTGTTTCAATTTTGGACGTTGTGGGCTCAGTCACTGCTTCGATGCTTGATTCAGCTGAACCACTTGAGTTACATTTCTTTTGTAGTGGCTCTGCTGAATCTTCTTCTGCTAAGTCAGCTGCTCCAGAAGATTCACAGTTAGATTCACAAGATTCAACTGATTCCAATTTCTCAGAATCAGTTGCTTCAGGTGAATCACATTTGGAATCAGATGGAGCAACTTGCTCAGTTGTTGTATTTGCCGATTCTTTATTTTTCTCAAAACTCAGTGTCTCTGTTTTCTTAGTGACATCATTTGATTTTACAAAGACAGGTGCAGATGCTGGTTCAGTTGTCTTTGTTTCATCTCTTTTAGGTTTTGAGATTTTAACTTTTGTTGATTTTACCGGCTCAACCTTGATGTCATTGGGTTTTCATACTCCATTTTAGGCAGATTATCTATCTCCTCTTCAGTCATGGGAAGTGAAGTGTAATTGTGATTGTATGGTGGAGGTATACATACGAATCCCAATCCCTTATTCCTCACTTCCTTCTTACTATATTTTAACTGTTGATTAATCATATTTTCAACTTTTTCACTTGATATATCAAATTTTTTAAAATTAAACTCTGTGTTTTCAAAAGTTGATTTTAAATCATTAAGTTCAACAGTTAATTTTTCAGATAATTCTTTGAAGTGGAGATATCTACAATTTGCTTCACTCAGATCGTTATGCAACTTACGGATATCAAGATTTTGCGCCTCCACCATATCCTTGTACCCGTTTAGTTTCTTTTTAATTTCATAAGAGTTAACTGCCATTTTCGTCCCTGTGGTTTGGTCACTTTGGCCATTTCAGTCCATTTTTCAAAAATGCGCCATTTTCGTCCCCGACGTTCTGGAAAGGTGCCATTTCAGTCCAAAAATCATAACCCAGTTAAGTCAGTAAGTAAATAAGGACTGATTGTGTAAATTTGTAACATAAAGGACTGATTGTGTAAATTTGTAACACCACCACCACTAGCCCTGCCACCACCACCACTCCGCTGCCACCACCGCCACCACAGCCACCACCGCCACCACCACCGCCACCACAGCCACTGCTACCACGTCTTACCACCGGAGATACACCAATACATCCATCATTGTTCACGTTGAAATCATCATAGTTGAAATCATCAACCCATTCTCCGATCATCTTCTTCGAACTCCGACGAACGACGTTGTTCGTTTCCGAACCACCCTCATCGACATCGTATCTCATCGACAACTTATGTAACTCCAGCCGTCATCTTCATTTTGCCACCACCCAAGACCACCGTCTCCCATCATGCACCATCAGAAACCATCGTGCACCACCCATGACCAGAAAAATCACAACCCCGATGAACAAACGAACTAAACTAGGAGACGAATAACCAATTGCAACCAGAAATCTAGCCATGATCGGTCTTTAAAAAGTCCCACCGGAATGATAAAAATAGAAGCAAACACATACCTGGATTCATACAGACATATAATAGAAGTTGGAATCCCAGTCGGAGTCTCTCTCACAGTTCACCACCGGAATTATAAAAATAGAAGCAAACACATACCGCCACCACCACCACCGCCACCACAGCCATAGCCACCACAGCCACAGCCACCACCGCCACCACAGCCACAGCCACCACAGCCACTGCCACCACAGCCACCACCGCCACCACAGCCACACCGCCACCACAGCCACTGCCTGAATTCGGATGAAGTTGCAGGTTCCGGTGAAGTTAGATCTTTCAGAAACGATGATTGGATCTTCGTTTTTATCTTCAAAGTGGTCGATTTGCCTGAATTCGGATGAAGTTGCAGGTTCCGGTGTAGTTGCAGGTTCCGGTGCCGGTAATCATCTTCATCCGTAAATCGAGAACTCCGAACACAACGGTGGTGATGTGCTTGGTGATCGTTGTGATCGTTGACGGAGATGATGACGATGATGAACGGTGACTGTTGATGAACAATGATGGATGGATTGGTGGTGGCTGTGGTGGCGGTGTGGCTGTGGTGGCGGTGGTGGCGGTGGTGGCAGCGGAGTGGTGGTGGTGGCAGGGCTAGTGGTGGTGGTGTTACAAATTTACATAATCAGTCCTTTATGTTACAAATTTACACAATCAGTCCTTATTTACTAACTGACTTAACTGGGTTATGATTTTTGGACTGAAATGGCACCTTTCCAGAACGTCGGGGACGAAAATGGCGCATTTTTGAAAAATGGACTGAAATGGCCAAAGTGACCAAACCACAGGGACGAAAATGGCAGTTAACTCATTTCATAATTATTAGATCTTGTATATTGAAGTTGCATAACGAGCGAGTCTGCCTGCTCTTTGAACCCTTTAAGCTTTTCCCTACATTAAGTTCACTAAAGTCTAATGATTTTCCGATTGGTGATAGAACTCACACTTTGAAAATCGAAGAGGCGCCCACTGCAAATTTATGTCAATGGCTGAATCCACCTTCTCTATCTCTCTATTATCTTCTTGAACAATGAACAATCTTAAATCTCAATCTTTTAATTATTTAACTGGACTTAGTTCTAAGAATAAACTTCACTGTTCTATTGTTTACATTTGAATTACAGACTTACAGGCTTGTTTTGCCTTAAATCATATCATGTTTAGGCCACATTTTGGGAATTTTTTCCTATGGAGAATGAAGCTATCGAACAAATCTAATGTTCAATCCAGATCGAGCTATGGTTCTGCAGTTTGAAGATAACTATTTTAGTTCTTGCAATTTGTTTATGCTCTAATCTACTACACTCAACTAATATGATTACTATATATTTTTCAAATTTGATAACTATTCCTTTGATAATTAGCAGTGACCTTGTTTCAGTTTTTTCCATTATAACTAGTATACAATTAATTGATGTAGCATTCTTTATGTGGGTTTTTGCTAAATGTTATAACCTTTGTTGTTGTTTAATTGATGGCTTCAAATTTGTTAACTGTTTCATAATTAACTATGACATTGTTTCAATTTTTTCTATTATAACATGTATACAATTAACTGATGTAGCTATCCTTTGTGTGGGTTTTTGCTAAATGTTATGACCTTTGTCGTTGTTTAATTGATGGCTTGATGTGGATCTAGCTGTTAATAAGTTTGATTTTTCATGGGGGAGATGTTATTGAATATCCCTAAGAACTTTGGATAATATGAAGGCCACAGTTAGGATAATATGGTGGAGATATGTTGCAATGCTGATTTTAATGTGTTTTGCTACTTGTTTTTATCATTTTTTTAGAGTTAATTACATAGTTAGTCCCTATGGTTTGCACAAAGTAACATACTTAGGTACTAATAGTTTAAAATCACCTTCTAGGGTATTAACTTTTCATTTTGTAATGTTTGGAGGTATTAATGTTAATTGTTTGTCAAACTATTAGTACCTAACTATGTCATTTTATGCAAATCACAGGGACTAACTATGTTAATACCCTAGAAGTTAATACCTCCAAACGTTACAAAATGAAAAGTTAATACCCTAGAAGGTGATTTTAAACTATTAGTACCTAAGAATGTTATTTTGTGCAAACCATAGGGACTAACTATGTAACTAACTCAATTCTTAACCCACTTTAGTTTGTGATTTGAATATATATAAGATGCTTCATTTCTCTGCAATGTTGTGATATTGATAAGTATGGATATGGTTTGTTGTTCATTAAAATTAAGTGATTGATAAGGATAGACTAATGATAACCAAAATATCACAAAATATTAATAACATCCTAACAACAAATAACAAGATTGACTTAAGATCAGGATATCACCAGTTGAAAGTGAAAAGTGAAGATGTCCCCAAGACTGCATTTAAAAGAAGATATGGTCACTATGAGTTTCTGGTGATGCCCTTTAGACGCACCAATGCACCTGTAGCGTTCATGGACCTCATGAACATAGTTTGCAAACCATATCTAGATAAGTTTGTCATTGTCTTCATAGATGGCATACTTATCTATTCTCGCAGTAAAATAGATCATGAGAAGAACTTGAGATGTATACAAAGATTGCTAAAGCAAGAAAGATTTTATGCAAAATTCTCCAAGTGTGAGTTCTGGCTCAAAGTAGTCCAATTTAGGATACATGATTAGCGAGTGTGCTATCCAAGTGGATCCTGCTAAGATAGAAGCTATCATGAATTGGGAAGCACCCAAAACACCTTCTAAAATTCGAAATTTCCTAGGGTTAGCAAGCTATTATCGTAGATTCATCGAGAACTTTTCAAGAATAGCTACACCCTTGACTGCACTAACTCGGAAGAATGTGAAGTTCAATTGGGGTCCCAAGCAGAAATAATCTTTTAAAATTCTGAAGCAGAAATTGAGTAATGCTCCTGTTTTGTCATTACCTGAAGGAGTTGAAGACTCCGTTGTATATTATGATCGATCGCACACATGATTGCGTGTTAATGCAGATAGGTAAGGTTATTGCCTATGCATCACGATAACTTAAAGTGCATGAAAAGAACTACACCACTCATGATTTAGAGTTGGGTGCAGTAGTGTTTGCTTTAAACACATATTTAATCAGAAAGATTTGAATATGCACCAACTCCGTTGGATGGAAACCCTAAATTATCATGAATATGAGATTCGTTATCATCCTGGCAAGGCCAATGTTGTTGTTGATGCTGATGTGTTCAAAATGCACCATATAAATTACATCAATTGTGGCATAAAACTAACCCTTTTTTAGTACTAATGTTGGAAAAAGTGTGCTTTTGTCTTCCTTTTGTATTTTCAGGATTAAATGATCTCAAATTAACAAAAGAAGCAAAAAGACATCAAAATCTAACATAAATACAAGAAAAGGAACAAGACGTGACATGCCCGACCCCACGACAACATCTTCCCAAGCAAAACAAGATTACAGAAGACTGAACACGCCCCGTGCTCTGCCAGCACGGGGGCGTGCCCAAGTGTCAGCAGAAAAGACAAAGTGGTAGAAGCTTCTATTGCCCACCACGGGGCCGTGCTCAGCGGACATGGGGTCGTGGTCAACTATAAGATTCGCACAATCCAGGCAAATCTTCATAGTACAAAGATTCTTCTGCACACAGGGTCGTGCTCAGCGGACACGGGGGCGTGGTCAACTAATAAGACAAAGCTGCATTAAATGAAGAAAGAGAAGGATGTGGACACGAGGCCGTGCCCACTGGACACGGGGTCGTGCCCGAGCTTCTGTTCAGCCTATAAATAGGAGTGCTTGGCTCAAGCTCAAACCATCCCTTGGCACACCACCTCTCTCACACTTCACCCACCACCACCATAACACCATCATCCACCACCATCATCCATTGTCCATCATAGAGTGTGTGAGTCGTCTCGGGATCCAAGATTGATCGTAAGAGTTCTTGACAATCAAGGCCATGTTTGCATAAGTCTCTTACATCACTTGGTGAAGACAAAGTGTTTAGTGTAATACTTTTTATTTCTAATATTTTCGCACTTTTTACTTGGTTTTGTATTAATGACTTTAATAACTAGTTGCTTATGTTGAAGGTGATCTTTCCTTATCGTTTGTCCGTGGTGTCTTGGCATTATTTTACTGTCTATATAAAATAAAAGATTTTCACCATTCATATCTCCACGGTCTATATGGAGGTATGTTGGCTACCTGGTCGGGGGGTTAAGGGAACGGTTTGGTAAAGGTCTTGCCATTGTTCAGCGTTTAGAGGTCCTGCAATGGACCTGGGTCAAATTTAGTAGGACCTCCTTCAATACTTCACGGTATTGGATGGCGGGGGTCCAAACTCTTTGATCCCCTCATAAGTTAACTACTATTAATACTATAACCCGGCTATTTAGGATTGTATCCCTGCTGACTCAGACTACTTAGTCGAGGGTAACGTCACCTCCAAAAGAGGGGCCTACCATTATTTGCATTAATAACTTAATTAATTATCTTCCAATAATCCACCATTTTAGGATTGTATCCTTGCTGACTCAAACTACTGGGGTGAGGGTAACGTCACCTTCAAAAGAGGGGCCTACTACAACAACTAAGATAATCTCTTAAATAAGTGCAAAAATGCGGAAATAATCAAAGGTTACACTAGATACGAGTCGGAACCAAGTGATTCATCTTGTCTATCTGTTTTATTTTTATTTTTATTTTCAGCATTTTAGTTAGTTTTTATTTTTCTTAGTTTAAAACATTTTTCTAAACTTTTTGATTTGATTAGACGTTGAGGATAAACCGGTATTAAAAGCTCTTGTGTCCTTGGACGACCTCGGTATCTTGCCAACACTATACTACGCTCACGATGGGTGCACTTGCCCATATGTGTGTTTAGTGTTAGTAAAATATCGTGTTTTATAAATTTAAAACTTGGCTAAAAATAAGTGTTAAAGGGGCTTAAAATATACACCTAATATATATAACACTTCACACGCATCAAGTTTTTGGCGCCGTTGCCGGGGACACAAGGATTTTAAGAAAGTTAGGAATCAACGGCCTGATCGTTTTTCTTATTTTTCATTTTTTTTAGGATTTTTCTTAATTTTTTTAGCTTCTGCAGAACTCAGCACGGGCCGTGCCCGCTGAACACGCCCCGTGCCCAATCATTGGAACTGGCAATCCTGTTTTAAGTCAGACAGTAAGCTGAACACGGGGCCGTGCCCACTCAACACGCCCCCGTGCCCAAGTTTCAGTTACTGAAAACAGAACCGTAAGATCCCGACGGTTGGTAATTTCTGACACAAACATGAGTGATACTGATACTTTTTACTTTCGGCACTCTTATGGTACAATGTGGTGTCAATTATGTGGTGGTAACCATAAAGAATTAGAATGTTATTTTCTAAATTATAAACCCCACTATATAGACCCATCGTTTCCTAGTATCCTTAAGAGGGGCGAAAGTAAAAATAATCCTTATCTCTCCCTCGAATGCTCCCAACCGGATATTCTAGGAGAAATGCTTCTCGATGAATTATTTCAACTAGAAGATCTAATCATTAATTGGTTAAAAGAACTTAGGAAAGATTTCAATGATCTTTTCCAAGACAATAGCCAAGAAGAGGGGTTGGAAACGCATTCAAACAACTTCGTTGTTTCCGAAGATACTCCTAACTCTAGTGAGGACTTGAGCGATAGTCGTCCCTGTGTCGATTGTGCCGTGAAGGACTCCCCATCAACTTCGTTTGATGCATACATAGACCTGAGCGATTCGACATACACCTTCTTTAACGAGAGCCCGGAAAAGGGTTGGACTTGTCCACCTACATATAGCATAGGAATCACCCTCACCGACAACCTCTTGCGTTCTCGTCTTAATCTAGATCAATTAAGGTATCTTAGGCACTTTGGGGTTGTTCCATCCAGTAAGGAACCGCCCGATCCGGAAAAGTTCCTTAAAAATAGACGAATTCCTTAAAACAGCCTTCCAACACGGGGCTGTGCCCAGGTCAACACGCCCCCGTGTCCACCAAAAGATTCCCTTCTGACTTTTGTCAGAATACGGACAAAACGTGTCAGGATCTTGCCTGCACACGGGGCCGTGTCCAGCCGACACGGGGCCGTGTCCAGCACGCTGTCATTTTCTATAAATGCAGCCAAGAATCCTGCACATTTGGACCATCCAGGGACAGAGATTTGAAGGGATTTTTTGACCTACCATCCTAGGTAAGTTCTAAAAGAAGGTTCCAACAAACATCTTGTCCTTTCCTCTTTTATCCGTTACCTTCTTCTTCACCTTTCTTGCAACAACACTTCCATTGAAGCTTGATTTCAAGCCTCATTGTGATGTTTATTGAATTTTTGTTCAAGGAATCTTGTTAAAAATAAGTTCTACAATAATGTTTTAAGTTGTTTCTGTTCAAAAATGCTTTACAAATCATGAAAACAATTTAAAACCCCAAGATTCCTTGCTCCTAAATCCTGCAGATATCTGAACACGGGGCCGTGTTCGCTGAACACGGGGCCGTGTTCGAAGTACTGTTCCCATAAAATTGAACTCTTTTCGGTGTGTTTTCTTAGAATGGCAAGCAGAACTAGCGGAAACTCTTCATCGCATTCCAGGAACAACCGGCAGGGGAGAAGATCTTCAACGGTTGAAGATTCACTTGTAAACTATGTTTACGCTTTGAGAGAAGCCCTTGATGAAATGACAAGTGTGGAAGAGGCATTGGTTGACCGCATTAATCATTTGACGGTGGGACTAGAAGGATGTCTCCGGGAGGTCAACCTTTTGCACCAAAGGTTGAACATTCTTGCATCTCCTCCTTTGGTACCGATTATCACCCAAAGGGCATGGAATGTGGTGCCGGAAGTCATCATTCCGGCCGAATGGTACGCCCTACATCCGGAGCCTCCTCGAGACATACTACAAGGGGTTCCGATTGGTGTCGCTCCTCCTCCACAAGAGGTCGAGGAACATGAAGCCGCCTCCTTTCTCCCAAGGGAGATAGAAGAATGGCTCTAGTAACATCTAAGGGACACCGTTCGGCTTGGAGTTCTACAAGGCTTTTAGACCGGAGATATATTTCCAGAATTTTGGTTCTTATTGTAGAAGTAGGGCTCCTTAGGAAGATTTTACGGATCACTTGACCTATTTAATATTAGGACTTTTTACCTTTATTTTCTGCTTTATTTTTCATTTTTAGGACTATTATGTAATTCTCTCTATGATTAATGAATGATGGTTTTAGTTAATTTGGTGTTTGGGTGGTGTTGAAATGAATAAAACACACTTGAGATGACAAAGGATACAAGGGAAACTTGAACCAGCACCCCATGCAGGAAAACAGAACCGTCCGACGAAATTCTTCGTTTACAGTAAGTTCGGCATGGGACGTGTCCGCCCAACACGGCCCCGTGCTGCACAGTCTGCAGAAAAAGACCCAGTTCAGGTAACTGGACACGGGCCGTGTTCACCCAACACGCCCCTGTGTCCAGGCTTCTGTTTCTCTTGATTTAATTTTGTTACTGGCACTTGAACACGGGGCCGTGCCCGGACAACACGGGGCCGTGTTCAGCGCCCAGTAACACAAAATTTTTGCTTTTTCACACCTTTTACACATTCAATCAACCTAAAAACTTATTTTTGGGACACGTTGAGGACAATGTGTAATTTAAGTGTGGGGGGATGCTAAAACCTTGAATCTTGCAAGTCCTAAATACAAGCCTTACACAAAACTCTATTGGAACCGCTAATCACCCCAAATTTTTTCAAAAATTTCCATTTTTTTTACTTGTCTAGGTTTAACTCGGGAAATTCAAGTTCTTAAAAAGGTTTTATTCTTACGAATTTACAACTGATAGCGTCGTGATAAAAAGAACCAACATAAGAAAATTATGAAAAGACATGACAAACTTAGTTAAAATATGATTATATATACTTGATCACATAAAAACCCATTCCCACAAAAGTGAGTTTTGAGCCTTTATTGAGCATACAATTACATATCATTAGACTAAATGCTCATTTTTCGTTTCTTGTGTGAATAGCCGCTTGGTTCTTACGACTCTAGAACTTGCCATGACGATACATTTCCGGTCCTTACCAACTTAAACCCGAGTAAGTAAATGATGGAGGCATTAGGACTAACCCCTTTTTTTTATTTCTACACATTATTTTTTTTTACCACCTACCCAAAATCCCCCTAGTTAGCCCCTTTGAGCCTAAACCTTTTCATTTCATAACCCAAACCAAACACCCTTTTACCCACCAAAACCTTTTTCATTTTTAACCCTTTGTTTTAGTATCAAGTTCGGTTTTTCGCATGACTTTTCAAAAAAAAATGTGTTGATGATGAAGCAAAAGAAAATAAACAAACAAGTTCATCAAAAATAACTTTGTTTGAATAATAGCTTCATCAAAATAAAAGTTACAAAAATAGAAAGTCTTATGAAAACCGACACTTGTTACGTTTTTCGCCTTTTTTTTCTACTAACCACTAACCCAACCACCTACCTTTAACCCAAGCCTAACCCTTCACCCACAAAGTCCTCTTGATATTTACAAAGGTTTATAAGTTAAAAAGGAGGAGGATTGATTGATTGCTTGGCAAGCCTATGGTAGGAGTAAGTTCCATGCCGCTCTCGAGTGATCCACTAAAATACATCTTCGGCCGAGTGTTGAGTGATCCCCCGTGAGGTATGTGAACTTGTATATAAATGGAATTTTAAAAAGGCATGTTATGCCCTAATAAGTAATTTATCTTATGTAATGTTTTAAATAAATCACGACGAATAGGATTGTAAATAAATAAAAATAAAACTAAATAAAGAATCTTGGAAATCCCGACACTCTATGACAAGCCCGAAACCTTCTTTTCTACCCATTCCATTTGGGTGTGTAATAGCCACATATTAAAGAGTTTTGCTTGAGGACTAGCAAAGATTCAAGTGTGGGGGTATTTGATGTGTTCAAAATGCAACATATATATTACATCAATTGTGGCATAAAACTAACCCTTTTTTAGTACTAATGTTGGAAAAAGTGTGCTTTTGTCTTCCTTTTGTATTTTCAGGATTAAATGAGCTCAAATTAACAAAAGAAGCAAAAAGACATCAAATCTAACATAAATACAAGAAAAGGAACAAGACGTGACATGCCCGACCCCACGACAGCATCTTCCCAAGCAAAACAAGATTATAGAAGACTGAACACGCCCCGTGCTCAGCCAGCACGGGGGCGTGCCCAAGTGTCAGCAGAAAAGACAAAGTGGTAGAAGCTTCTATTGCCCACCACGGGGCCGTGCTCAGCGGACACGGGGCCGTGGTCAACTATAAGATTCGCACAATCCAGGAAAATCTTCATAGTACAAAGATTCTTCTGCAAACGGGGTCGTGCTCAGCGGACACGGGGGCGTGGTCAACTAATAAGACAAAGCTGCATTAAATGAAGAAAGAGAAGGATGTGGACACGGGGCCGTGCCCACTGGACACGGGGCCGTGCCCGAGTTTCTGTTCAGCCTATAAATAGGAGTGTTTGGCTCAAGCTCAAACCATCCCTTGGCACACCACCTCTCTCACACTTCACCCACCACCCACCACCACCATAACACCATCATCCACCACCATCATCCATTGTCCATCATAGAGTGTGTGAGTCGTCTCGGGATCCAAGATTGATCGTAAGAGTTCTTGACAATCAAGGCCATGTTTGCCTAAGTCTCTTACATCACTTGGTGAAGACAAAGTGTTTAGTTTAATACTTTTTATTTCTAATCTTTTCGCACTTTTTACTTGGTTTTGTATTAATGACTTTAATAACTAGTTGCTTATGTTGAAGGTGATCTTTCCTTATCGTTTGTCCGTGGTGTCTTGGCATTATTTTACTGTCTATATAAAATAAAAGATTTTCACCATTCATATCTCCACGGTCTATATGGAGGTATGTTGGCTACCTGGTCGGGGGTTAAGGGAACGGTTTGGTAAAGGTCTTGCCATTGTTCAGCGTTTAGAGGTCCTGCAATGGACCTGGGTCAAATTTAGTAGGACCTCCTTCAATACTTCACGGTATTGGAT
This sequence comes from Helianthus tuberosus, assembly GCA_030545235.1. Classification (NCBI taxonomy): domain Eukaryota; kingdom Viridiplantae; phylum Streptophyta; class Magnoliopsida; order Asterales; family Asteraceae; genus Helianthus; species Helianthus tuberosus. Next base: position 115,782,413 of record CM060399.1, read on the forward strand.
GGCGGGGGTCCAAACTCTTTGATCCCCTCATAAGTTAACTACTATTAATACTATAACCCGACTATTTAGGACAGTATCCCTGCTGACCCAGACTACTTAGTCGAGGGTAACGTCACCTCCAAAAGAGGGGCCTACCATAATTTGCATTAATAACTTAGTTAATTATCTTCCAATAATCCACCATTTTAGGATTGTATCCTTGCTGACTCAAACTACTGGGGTGAGGATAACGTCACCTTCAAAAGAGGGGCCTACTACAATAACTAAGATAATCTCTTAAATAAGTGCAAAAATGCGGAAATAATCAAAGGTTACACTAGATACGAGTCGGAACCAAGTGATTCATCTTGTCTATCTGTTTTATTTTTATTTTTATTTTCAGCATTTTAGTTAGTTTTTATTTTTCTTAGTTTAAAACATTTTTCTAAACTTTTTGATTTGATTAGACGTTGAGGATAAACCGGTATTAAAAGCTCTTGTGTCCTTGGACGACCTCGGTATCTTGCCAACACTATACTACGCTCACGATGGGTGCACTTGCCCATATGTGTGTTTAGTGTTAGTAAAATATCGTGTTTTATAAATTTAAAACTTGGCTAAAAATAAGTGTTAAAGGGGCTTAAAATATACACCTAATATATATAACACTTCACACGCATCAATGCCTTGAGCCAAAAAGAGAGAAAAAAGCCAATTAAGGTACATGCAAAAGGAATTGAGCTGCGAACTAGCTTGAATGAGAAGCTATTAGATGCTCAAAGGCAGTCCTTGCTAGAGGCAAATGCTCCAAAAGAGGAACTAGGTGGAATTGTCGAACAATTAAAACATGGTAATGATGGAATCTTGAGACATAATGATAGAATCTGGGTTCCCATTTTTGTAGGACTCAGAAAGTTAATTATAGAAGAATCACATAAGTCGAGATATTTTGTACATCTGGGTGGAGATAAGATGTACCAATATCTCAAGAAGAATTATTGGTGGATAGGCATGAAAAAGTCTATAGCCACCTATGTAGCCAAGTGTCTGACGTGTTCACAAGTGAAAGCTGAACACCAAAAACTATTAGGTTTGCTACAACAGTTAGAAATACCCATTTGGAAATTGGAGATGGTAACAATGGATTTGATAACCAAGTTACCAAGAACAAGTCATGGCAACGATAGTATTTGGGTTATAGTCGACAGACTGACTAAGTCAGGCCATTTCCTGCCAATTAAAGAAACTTATAATTCTAATAAATTGGCCAAGTATATGTTGATAACATAATATCTCTGCATGGAGTACCGTTGTCTATAGTATCCGATCGTGATACAAGGTACATATCTTATTTTTGGAAAAGCTTTCAATAAGCTTTAGGCACTCACCTAAATTTCAGTACGGCTTACCATCTACAGAGATGGGGTCAGAGTGAGCGTACTATTCAGACATTGGAAGACATGCTGAGAGCATGCGTGATTGATTTAGGTGGTAGTTGGGATAACCACCTATCTCTAACTGAATTCTCCTATAACAACAACTATCACACTAGTATAAAAGTCGCTCCACTCGAGCTTTTATACGGAAGAAAGCATAGAACGCCTATTTGTTGGGCAGAATTTGGGGAGAATCAATTATTTGGACCAGAGATAGTTATGGAGACCACTGATAAGATAGTACAAATCCGTGACAGACTCACAGCAGCTCGTGACAGACAAAAGAGCTATGCTGACAAGAGAAGGAAATCTCTTGAATTCCAAATCAGAGACAAAGTTATGCTAAAAGTATCACCTTGGAAAGGCGTCATGAGATTCGGAAAGAAGGGCAAGTTAAGCCCAAGATATATAGGACCTTTCGAGATAATCGAACGTGTAAGTTCCATAGCTTATAGGCGTAAGCTACCTGAGGAACTAAGTGGAATCCATGATGTATTCCACATATCAAATCTGAAGAAATGTCTAGTCGATGAGTCTCTAGAAATGCCACATCATGATGTGCGAATTGACGAAAACCTAAGGTTCATTGAGAAACCTTTATCAATCGAGGATCGACAGTTTAAAAAGTTCCGAAAGAAAATAATCCCCATCGTGAAAGTTAAAATGGGATTCCTGTTCTGGCCCAGAATACACGTGGGAAGTTGAGACGAATATGAGACAAAAGTACCCATATCTATTTGAATAAAATATCGAAGACAAGATTTCTTTTAAGGGGGTGAGGATGTAACATCTCGCATATTTATATCAAATTATAACGCAACATGTGTCCAAACTCTCCGTCACGTGGGAAGTTGAGACGAATATGAGACAAAATTACCCATATCTATTTGAATAAAATCTCAAGAACGAGATTTCTTTTAAGGGGGTGAGGATGTAACATCTCACATATTTATATCAAATTATAACGTAACATGTGTCCAAACTCTTCATTTAATTCCGATTTGGGGAATGAGAGGGACCAAATACGTTAAAAAGGGGACGATATAAAGTCGGAGGACTAAGGTGATTAAAATGCCACAATTCAGCTTCTAGGGGTCCCTTACGGACCGTAAGGGGTCTTGAAAATGTAAGGCGGTGAAAAAAACCCCTTTCAGATCGTAACCCACCTCGTACGGTCCGTAAGAGGTGCCCAACGACAGAAAGATGGCAGCTGGCCTGCCAAGACTGCTATGTCGCCACCTAGCTCTGATTCGGCCTTTTAACAATCTAAACCAATGGTTTTGATATCATACCAGTGTATATAGACTAATAAAAATGTATTTTGACATGCTCAACTCATCATACTCAGTTTAGACCTCAATACTTCTATCGAAAGTCAAGCAGTTTGACTTTTGCTTTGACTTTCGATTCTGACACGTTTGGTCTACTTTTAAACCCAATCAAGGCATGTTTTGTGCCATAATATTACAGGGAATAACCCTCTGAGGTTATACCTTATGGTCATACCATTTGAAGGATAAATCAACAAGTCCACTATATACTTTTAAAAATGTCAAAAACACCCTTTTGGTGTAGAAATGGTTTTAAAACCTACGAGGCACATAATTTGACCTCAAAACTGATTATATAACATTTTGAAATATGTTTTGATGAAACGGACTTGTCATAGATCCATTCGACCTTCTGATGCCGCTTTTACGCAAATGACTATTTTTATAAATATAAAATATATAAACTAGTCGAATTGGGTTTATACCTTTTAAAATCCCTCCAAATTAGAATGTTTGGTTAAATAAACCATATCCAATGAGGCTTCGCACTCGAAAGGGTATAAACCATATTCTAAACCGATCAATGCTTAATCTAGGGAAACCGAACAATATTCTAAGTAACGAGTCAAGTAATTTAACTTACAAAAAGACTCGTGAACATTCTAGTGGATATATATATATATATATATAGAAACAGGATCATGAGAAAACGCCCAAAAGTGTGAGAACGGGGAGAACGCATCCTGGGCCAACACGTGGCGCGATATAATTAGGGCGTATGGGCTTTTTTGTCATTTTATCTTCCGCTTTTCCAATTCCGCTTTTCACAATATTGATTTATTTTTGGGGTTTAAGATTTTTTGGCTTTAACCAAATTCAATAGTTATATGGCGTTTTGATGGTTTCATTGTATTAACACTTTGGCGTCTATGGTGTTTTATGGTGTTTTTCAAATCGTATGCCATTGGAACCCCAAGGTGGTCAGAATATCTCTCTGAATGGCTTCATCCATACTAAGTATGGCCAGGACTTTTTAGGATGACACCCCATTGTTTGTTCTTAGATTCAAAGGCGTTTTAGACAAGATGACCCATTGTTCTATTATTTTTTATATACCTTTTGGCGTTTGTGGTATATTGGCGTTTTAGAATCGGAAAATTATATTACAACCACAGGGAAAAAATATAAGCGAAAAAAATAAATTAGAAATCCTAATCGGATCTCTTTTCACAATCTTCACTGTCATCAGTCTCTCTCTTCTTTAATACTACAAGAACTGTCACCAAATATATGGCGTTTTATGTAAAACTTAACAAATCCATCGGTTTGATTATTTTGCCTGCTCGTATGTTGAAGTGGCGTTTGTGGATGTTTTGGGGACATAGATCTATGACGTGTGGGTGGGTTTTTCGCTTTGATCTTCATCTTTATAATCATCCCACTCTTCAGTGTCATTGATCTCTTCTCCTCATCCAAGCCTTTTTCAATCACAAAGAACATAAAATGAATTTTTAATTTTTTGGCGTTTTACAATGAGTGGTATTTAGTAGTATTGGCGTTTGTTTTTTCGATTTGATCAAATAGAAGATAATGAGAGGTATCATTTTATAGGATGTCTTTTGGCGGCGTAGGTTAGGCGGTGCATTATTATAATAAAGTATTCATCGTTTTAGTTACTGTTTGTAATTAGTGTTTTTGATAAGCTTTATCTCTAAAGTCTGTAACACGTCCCATCTTTCAAGTTTGGCGTTTTAGATTCTAATATAATAAATTTTCCGTCTCTTCAGTTTTACTGTTTTGTAGTTACTATTTCTAGTTACCTTTTCAAGTTTGGGTGTTATTTTTTTTTATTTTGGTTTTTTTATAATACTTGTCCAAAGTAATTTTATTATAGTTTGGGAGTTTTTGGGGCGTTTTACGACATGATAACGTTTTAACAAGCAATTGGATGTCTGGCGTTTTTCATTATATAACATTCAACTGAAAAAGAAAATAAAAAAAGATTATATAAACAATTGATCTTCCAAATCTTCACTGTCACCAGTCTCTTTCTTCTTTTTTGTATCATCTTAACTGCTTGTTTCGACTTTCGTATGATTCATTTTGTTTTTTTTTATTTTGTTTTTGAAGTAGTTTTTTTGTCGCCGTTTGAAAGCACAAAGTCTGACATCAGCATCTTTTTCTTGAAGATTTGTCCATCTCATGCAGCAAAATGTTATTGAGTTACACCCTTCAGCTAAGAATCTTCAATTTCCAAGGAACGATGTTTAATTTTTTTAACTTTTGGCGTTTTACCGAGAAAAAGAACGCCACTAAATAAAAGCACCTTAAACCTCTAAATTTGATCATGCTAAAATCAATAATGTTTTGTTGTATGAGATGGACAACATTGTTAATCCTCAGTTAAGAAAGATGTCTGACAATGTTGTCCACCCCATACAGCTAAAATTTATTGACAACAAACCTCAATAATGTTTTTGTATGTTTTGGCGTTATAAATTGGATGGAAGTTGAGTATAAAGTCAATAAGATTTTACTCAATGAAATGGACAATATCCTCACTTAAGGATTTTTGTCCATTACATTGAGCGAAACCTTACAGACAACCAAACTGAATTTCAAATAAACGTTTTGGTTTAGAGAATATTTGATGTTAAGGTTTTTTGGCGTTTCTAAGACGAATGGTATATATTAAATATGGCGTTTGGGGTTTTGGGTGTTTTTTAATTGAAGGTCTGAGATATTGTATATATAGGTTGTTTTTTGGCGGTTTTTTTAGGCGGGATTTTATTATAATTAAGTTTGGCGTTTTATATCTAATGGTGTTTTTAGATTAGGACGGTGTGTGCTATTGTAGGGCGTTTTATTTCATGAGATGGCGTTTTATGTGGAGAAGTCAAAAGACTTTTTTATCCTTAATGAAGCGCGTCCACGTAATAAAATTGATGTTATTTACGAAAACGCCACCGCGCCAATTGTTAGTGCATTATGTATGTAGCTTCCGTCTGTATTGAGTCTAAGTATTTTGTCCTGTATGTGTCGTTATACATTTGTGTATGTATGTTATTTTGTATTTAGACTAAACGGGAGACATATTTTAAGTATGTAAAGTGATCCGGACGGATGGCCATCCGGACGGATGACCATCCGACCGGATGACACCTCCTCTCCCAAGATTCCCTATAAATAGGTGAGTAGGGGTCTTAGTTTAGAACCTTTTGCCATTTTGTCTAGCGAAGCTCTGTCCAATTGTCATCAGGATCTTTGTACTTTCATACTTTTCAATGAGATTGGACATGTTTACAGTGGATATCGTTGTTGATGATTCTCTGATGATGCCGAGGGATTTCGCACCTCTGTATTGATCGATTCGCACCACGTTCTTCAAGAACCGTTCCTGCGTTGCACTCACAAGTGGTATCAGAGCCACAGGAGGTCGAATCGGAGATAGTTACAGCGATTTCACGAGGATTTCAGCCGTTTTCAGTCAAATCTCACTGGAGATTTTGACGATTTCATCATCTTCTTCTACATTTCTTTCTGGTTTTCATATTTTCACACCTAAACTCAAAAAAACTCAAAATTGACGGACAATTTACAGACAAATTGGACTAAAATTGATATCAAACTGATCGGAATCTATCATCGCATAATCCTACAAAGTTTCAATCCAAAATTCGAGATAAAACACATTCAAATTGATCAAAAACTATGAACTGTTCATCGCACTTGCTGACGTCACTCATCTGAACGGATTGCACTAGATATTGTTCTTGTTTTCATTGTTGACGTCATACTCAAACGATCGGATCACCATCCGACCGGATAAGTAGTTGAGTTTTAAAAGTTCAAGTTTCAAAACAACGAACGACCATCTGATCGGATAGGCATTCGTCACTTGGCATACTTGTTGCTCAGTTGATTGTGGTCATCCGTACGAACGACCATTCGTACGAACGGCCATTCGATCCAAGTGTTTGTGTTTGACTTTTCAGAATTTGACCAAGTGTTTGACTTTTCAGGAACGATCATGGCAGACAAGTTCTTGAATCCTTTCAGCGATATTTTTTCATACAACACAGGAGACACGTCTTCCAACACCAATACCAACACGAACCCAAAGACTGCTACTAAGGCGATCTCTTACTCGCTGAGCGTCGATAATGCTTACGGCACGTACAACAAACCTCCAAAGCTAATGGCGATCGAGGATTATAACAGATGGGCTAAGAGGTTCAATGGTTGATTAAAGGCGTTTGCGTAAGATAGTTGGAGATGTATGAAAAATGGTTTCACGGCTTCAAGGCAAGATCATGAAAATTTGGTTGATACTGAACAGGAAATGTTTATAGCTGAATAGAAATGCATTTCTCTATTACATCAGTCCGTTCGAGATGGTATCATATCCTTGATTGACTACGATAACTCAAAATATTTATGGGAAAAAATCGAGAAGAAATGTGCAGGGGGTGAGAAAATAGTGAAAAATAAGAAAAGTTTGCTAAAAAAGGAATTTGATTTGTTTACATGTATGAAAAACGAGAGTGTACGTCAAATGATTGAAAGATTCTGTCATCTGAAGGCAGAACTAATCAGATATGGAATCAAGAAAGACGAGGATGAGATGGTTGATAAAATGTTCTAGGGTTTGCCAGATGAGCAAGACTGGCAATATTTCGGTCTTGTGCTCAAAAACACCAAGCCAGCAGCAGAGATAACGATAGATTGGTTGATCGAACGACTTGAAGGCCATGAGCTGGAGATAAAGAAGATGAACAAAGTGAACAGTACGCCATATCAACAAAACGTTGATCTATACTATCTGGGCAGTATGATTCCCAAGGTTACTTCACCGAAAACTGCCTTCAGTGCCGAGAATTCTAATACTGTGTCACCAGAGAAGACCAGCAATGGTACTTCACCAAACAGCGGTTATGACGAAACTGGTTCGAGTACATCTTCACCCGCATCAAACAATCAGCAGTCACAAAATGCTTCAAAGAATGTATTCCAGTGCGATATTGCTGTTAATCTGAACAATGCTCAGAATTTCAACGAAGAAACAACAAAATAGCAGATGGTATTCTTTGCATCGATTCTGGAGTCGTACGAAAGTTTAGTTGCCGGAAAGATTGTGTGACAACTCGGAATTCCAAGGCTCTTTATGCACGCATCATTTCTATTCATGATTCTGTCGTATTTTGTGAACTAGTGATTGTTATAGGAACCTTGTTATTGTATATCGGAATGAACATCAAGCGCTCGTAACATATGATGATAACCGCACATGAACTCTGGGTCGCACACTTCCTTTTCACAATCAAACATCCATGCACTTGGGCCCTTGGCCTAGCTCCCTTGAGCCGAAATGAAACACAAGAGGGCCTGGCCCACTTACTCGATATCAGCACACATAAGGTGTGCGTGACCCTCATGATCTCATAAGGCACCATGCTAGCAAACCCTACTTCTTTTTCCTTTACACATCAACGGAAACATGAGACTTTCACCCCTACCCCTTCGGTTGTAATCCACTTCTCTATCATTCCACTCCATCTTTTACACAAGGTTAGTAATTAATGTGTTGAATTATGGTGCATCCTTTCTGTTATGATTAGGCTTATGTGTGAATGCATGATGGTTATTGGTTGAAATTCCTGTGGTTTATGGTTTATTAGTGTAGGATCGATATTCGACCTAAATGAGTCGGTCTGAGTCAAATCTAAGTCACTAGAGAGGCGGAAACAATCTAGTAACTGAGAATCGGTGTTAGAATGTGAGTAGAAGCAGAGAAATACACTTTAAACTAGTTTTCCATTGATTTTAGACGTTAATACACGCAGAGAATTTGACAACACTTCGTGACAACTTTCACCGAACCGTCTCAAATGGAAAACACAACATCCCTATTTATAGGGAATCCATTTCGCACGAGTTGGCAAGTCCATTTCGTATGAAATGGCAAACTCCATTTCGTGCGAAATTGCCTTTCAACATCCATTTCGTGCGAAATGGTACAAAACACATAAAATTACAATTTTAACCCTATTACATGCTACTGACACGACTCAGACTGATGACGTAGGCGATAGACATTGTGCACCAACAAACTTCCCCTTGGATATTGCCACAGTCTTCAGTCAGCCTGTCTTCAAAACTTGCTTTCACAAAGACTTGAAAATTTTTGCATGACGCTTTGACTTCTTCAGCAAAGCTTTTCTCAGGCTCCCCCTATCGTTAAGCTTCCATGCTTTTGGGATCGACACCTTTCTTTCCGGTTACAAGCTCCCCCTTGCTTTGAGCTCGTCTTCAGACTCCCCCTTAGACTCGGCTACCGGAATCTTAGTCTGGTACAGTATCTGCAATACTCAAACATTTATAAGTAACAACTTTTGAATGTCCAGGATTACATGATACTCTCTCCCTATCAAAATACTATAAATATTTGACGATATCAAGAATCCAACAACTAAACCTAGCTCTTTTCAATAGATTTTACCAATTAAGAATCCGAAACCCTCTCAGTTAATCATCCAAGTCCAACTTAATGACCTTGGAGACTTCACAAACTATTTTTGATTTTTTTTACTTTTTACCAACACACACAGTTAACCAAGTCCAATTTAATGACCCTGGTCAACTGTTTAGCCTGCCAAGTCCAAGTTAATGACCTTGGTTGACCAATTTATGATCTCGCTGATATTTTTGAATCAAATTAAGTTCAAATTAATGAACTTTTAAACATTTCGAGCAATTACCAACATCTTTTCAAGCTTTTTCTTATCCAACCCCATGATCCAACATGTTTAGCACTGTGAGACTTTGATCATCAGATCCCCAACGTCTGTCGTCGAAAACAAGATGAAAAGATAAATCTTTTTGGATTTTATAACATTTTGCTAAACAAACAGAACATCTTTTTGGATTTTTGGATTTAAGAAACAGTAAATTGTACACACATATTTATAGACAACTTTTTGTGAGTATGCGTTAGAGGATCATATCAGTTTATTGAGACACATCAGCTGCACCGTTGATCTAAACTTTACCACTTAAAGCTTTTAAACAATTCACCCTAGATCATCGATATTGTGGTCCACTTAAACTCCTCTAGGATGTTCGTACTGCTTACCGATACGTTTAAGGTATATTAGAAAGCACTAAAATCCTATGGGCCCCACAATCTAAGCATATCCCCTCATCATGTAATGCACTGACCCGAATAACGCTTTTAAACTTTCATCAACTGTGATTTGTGCAAAAATAACTCAGAAAACTTAAACATTAACGATCAGGTCGATACTCCCGTATACGCAGAGATCGTCCAATGTTTAAGTAAAATAAGAAAAAAACAAGTTGAAAGTGTTTAGGCTTTAACCACCAGTTCGATACTCCCGTATACACAGAGGTGATCCAAAGCTTAAACGAAACACCAAAGAAACTAAAGCAGAACGATTAGGCATTAACATCCAGGTCGATACTCCCGTATACGCAGAGGATGTCCAATGCTTAATCAAAATAAAGAAATTAAACAAGTTTAAATTTTTGCAAAAAGAAAACATAAAATCACAGTGACTTTTCAGCAAAGTTATGAAAGCTCACAAACTTACCAGTTTTATGTTCTAAGACAATCAGCAATTACCGAGCAGGCACACAGTCAAGAAGGACAAAACTAAGTACTATGCATTCGACCGTGTTTCCCACCAGACTTAGGCATTATGCGTTATGTTTGTATCGTTTTTGCAAAACTACTAGTCTTAGCTGAGCCTATCGACACATCCCTAGTGAGACTGTTTAAAACTTTATAAAACTTCACATTTCTCTAGCGTGCACAGATAGTCCACTGATGTACTATCATTTCCTCTTTTTACACAAACTCCTTTTGTTTTTACTTTTTTACTGTTTTTGGATTTTGAAATTTTATCATGTTTTTGTATTTTCTATAAACTTTCTCCCCCTAAAAACAAAAACATATTTTTGTGTTTTTGGTTTTATCAAAAGCAGAAGATAAACTATATAGAAAAATGACAACAGGACGCAGATCACTTCTGCTCGCCGTCCTCCTCGGCCTCACACTCTATTACCCTCCCAGAAAACAAATTTTTCAACCCGTTCAATTTTAAAAGATAGTTAAATCTTGTTCTATCAAAGGGTTTTGTGTAAAAATCAGCTCTCTGATCATCGGTGTGTATATGATCAATTCGAATCATTTTTTTTCTCGTAACAATCGCGAATAAAATGATGTCGAATTTCAATATGTTTCGTTTTAGAGTGATGCACCGGATTTTTAGTTATGTTTATAGCTGCCTCATTGTCCACAAAGATTGAAGTATCCAAGAACTGCAAACCATAGTCCCTCATTTGCTGCTGGATCCAGAGGATCTGAGAGCAACAGCTGGAAGCCGAAACGTATTCAGCCTCACAGGTTGAGAGAATGACTGTGGTTTGTTTCTTACACTGCCAAGTAACAAGTCAAGTTCCGAAGAACTGACAGCCAGCAGTTGTGGACTTTGCATTAAGCTTACAGCTCCCGAAGTCAGAATCAGCATAACCAGTAAGAGAAAAGTCACCAGATTTAGGATACCACAAGCCGGTGCTTGGGCAACCTTTAAGATACCGTAAAATTCTCTTCACAATCGTCATGTGTGACTGTCTCGGACTTGACTGATATCGGGCGCAGAGGCAAGTTGGATACATGATGTCCGGCCGTGAAGCTGTCAGGTACATTAACGATCCAATGAGTGACCGATACAGCGTTTCATCCACTTTTTCACCAGCTTCTTCCGAACATATACCATGATTTAAAGCCAGGGGGTTGAAATAGGTGATGATCCAGACATATTGAACTTATCCAAAACATCATTCACATATTTTGTTTGGTGAATGAAGATTCCTTCGGGCATTTGCTCAACCTGTAACCCTAGGAAAAACTTCATCTCCCCCATCGAACTCATTTCAAACTTTTTCTTCAAAACCTTCTCAAATTCTTTGGACAGCTCATCGTTCGTCGATCCAAAAATGATATCATCAACGTAGATTTGAACGATAAGTAGATGCCCTGCAACCTCTTTTGTAAACAAAGTACTATAGACTGTCCCTCTGGTGAACCCGTTGGTCCGCAGATGTTGGGAAAGCGTCTCGTACCAGGCTCTCGGGGCCTGGTGTAATCCGTAAAGCGCTTTGTCGAGTAGATATACCTTGTCTTTGTGCACTGGATTGGTAAACCCCGGTGGTTGTCCGACGTACACTTCTTCTTTGATCTTTCCATAAAGGAATGCAGATTTGACATCTAGTTGGTAGACTTTGAATCCTTTCCATGACGCGAACGCCAAGAAGATTCTAATCGCCTCGAGTCTAGCAACGGGTGCATATACTTCAGCAAAATCGATCCCTTCTTGCTGACTAAAACATTGAACTACCAACCGTGCTTTGTTCCGTAGTATCACGCCTCTATCATCCCGCTTACACTTGAAGACCCACTTGGTCTTGATCAGCTTTTGATCTTCCGGGAGTTCAACTAATCTCCACACTCCAAGCTTTTCAAACTGTAGCAGCTCTTCCTGCATTTCATTCACCCAGCTATCTTCAGTTAATGCTTCTTTATATGTCTTTGGCTCTACCTGCGAAATAAAGCATTTCAATGAGAAGTCTACTTGTAAAGGAGCGATAGATGAATAAAAACATGTAAGGGCTTTGTTGATTTGATCACGCATTTTCACGCCACTGTGAAGGTCACCGATGATTTGCTCCAATGGATGGTAAGATAGAGTTCTCAGCATGACTGTGTCTGGCACGCTAACTTCCGATTGCAAATTTGTGATATCCTGATCACCTGTGTGATCAACAGCTTCTGATGTTGCAATATTTGGTTCCTCGTCAAAACTCAGATCGGCTTCTGATTCTGAGTCATCAAATTGATCAAATATTGGAGCTGGTTCTTCTGGGGGTTCGTGTGCAGTTCCACTTGGACCAGCCTTGTGATCATTTGTACCCACGGTGGGCTGAGAAACTACCAACAGTCTTGGCACTTGTTCTTGTGACATAGATTGCTGATGTTGGTATAATAATTCTAGTTCCTCCTCACTTGGCTCATTCGGTAACTGGAATGACTCCCAAAGTTTTTCGTAATCGAATAGCCATCTGTTTCCGGGAAGCTGAGTTGGAGTTGTATGCTGCTGACAGTCGACATGCTAAACTTATATGGTCTTTCCTAAGCATGGAACAAATACTCTCTTCAGTGGACTTGCATAACCTACAAAAAAACCTTCGTTAACTTTTGCACCAAATTTACCATCTGGATCAATAAATGTGCCTGGTTATCCAAACGGTTCTAAGAATTTCAGATTCGGTTTATAGCGATGAAGTAATTCGAAGCAGGTTTTCTTGTACTTCTTTACTATAAGAACACGATTTAGCGTGTAACATGCTGCAGCAACTGCTTCATTCCAAAAGAATATCGGCAATTTGGAATCGGCTAGCATAGATCGAGCTGTTTCGATCAGTGTGCGATTCTTTCGTTCTACGACACCGTTTTGTTGTGGAGTATACGGTGCGCTGAATTCATGAAGAATGCCCTTGTCATTGCAAAACTCGAGCATACGATTGTTTTTAAACTCCGTTCCGTTGTCGCTTCGAATTCTTCTGATCGGCAGTTTGTACAGCGTTTCCATCTTTTTGAATAAAATAATCAACGAGTCAAACGTTTCATCTTTTCTTTCGAGACACATCACCCATGAAAATCTTGTAAAATCGTCACTGACCACTAGACAATACAGATCTCCACTTACGCTCTTCACATTTACCGGTCCGAAAAGATCCATGTGGAGTCCTTCGAGCGGTAGTCTGATGGGGTTCAAGAGCTTCTTTGGGTGTGACTTCTTTGTTTGCTTACCCTTTTTACATTCTACACAAACATCATTCAGATGGAAAATTTTCAAATTAACACCTTCAACAAGATCATTGTGAACTAACAAATTCATTTTTCTCACATGAATGTGACCCATCTTACGATGCCACATTATTGATTCTTTTTCAGTTGCTTTTTTTTTAGTTACAAAACATTTTGGTTTTTTATCTGATGTTGTTGCGACGCTCATGTCTAGGACATACAAATCGTTTTCACGAGGAGCGCGCATCAACACCATATCTTCTGGAATTTTAAAACCTGGTTTAAGGATTAAACACTCATTTTTTTGTAAAAAGAACTGTGAACGACTTGTCACAAATCTGCGATATGCTCAACAGATTGTTTTCAAGTTCAACGATGTAGTTCACTTTATCAAACGTTACAACTCCATTGGTAAGAATTCCTTCACCAACGATTCTTCCTCCCTGAGTTCCCGCAAAGCCAACATATCCTCCATTAATTGATTTGACATCATAGAGTAGTGCTAACATCCCAGTCATATGCCTCGAGGCGCCAATATCCATGACCCACTTGGAAATGATCGACCTCAGAAGCCCCTACACACATCAAAGACATTCACTCAAACAACGATGCCCAAGATTTCTTCACATTTGGAACACTACCAAATACAAGATCATAAGCTACGTCAACTTTTAGAATGTTGAAGACAACGTTTGGAACAACAGGTTTTGACTTTGATTTTAGATCTCCCTCCTTGATTGGTGGGAATTCTTCAATCAATTTGTCCAATTCAAACTCAAGATTTTCATTGTTAGTTACAACGACTGTCGGCTCAAATTTAAAACCTTTTCCATTTTCTTTTCTTCAATCGATTGTTTAGGTTTCTCCACCCATGATTGATTTTGAAAATTCTTCGTTTTAGAATAAACCTTTGAAGTTTTTAGAGATTTTGAAGATTCATCAATCTCAAAGGTTGATTTTGGCTTGTCCTCAGACTTCAAAGATTCACCTCGTTTCAGAATACGCACGGGGGAAACCATCGGTGATTTTCCTTTAACATCCTTTGAAACTTTAGGTTTGGGTTTCTGGAAAACTGGTTTTTCAATCCTTTTAACACACTGTTTGGCCATGTGACCAATTTCATTGCAACGATAACAGACTCTTTTGTCGTACTCAACAAAAGTAGATCTGTTGGTCTCATCTCTAATCTTTTTGGCTGCAATGAAATCGTCAACAACTTTCTGACTAAAGATATAATCTTTTTCATCAACTGTATTCTTACCCGCCACAAACACATCACTCAACTTTTCATTTGGCTTAACCTCTTTCTTAGCCATTTTCTTTTCAAAACGGACACCTTTCCTTTTGAAATTGTTACCATGTCTTTTGTTATAACCATTGTTACCCACCCATTCTTTCTTTCCCGGGTTGTTTGGTTGTTGTTTCACAAAAGATTTTTTCTGTTTTGATAAAAACGCTTTGTTGTTAACCTCTGAAATGTCAATTTCCACAAGCTTATAAACCTTTTCAACATTTTCCAGTTTTGCATTCTGAATCGGGTACTCAAAATCAGTATATAGTTTGTTAGTTCCGGTCATCGTGTAAGCCACAATGATCGAATCGTCATCCACAACTTTATCTGATTTTGGTATGAACTTATCAAGAAAGTTTCCGTCATCTTCAGAATCAGAATTGGAATTCTCCAAATGAGTTTTAACCGTACCGAAATCTGAGGTATCACTTTCTTCATCCAACACTTGGTCAACAACAGTTTTAATCACTTGTGACTCGTTGTCAGTGTCAGATGGAGAGAATGTACCATCAATGTTTTTCGGTAACTCATTCTCTACAGTTCTCAACTTGAGATTCAAAGCTGCTTCCACCCCATCTGGATATTTCTGTGTATAATGATTCCACATTGGGGGTGGAACATTGTTGAAAGCAGGTTTAACATTAGGTAGTTGAGGAACAATTTCTTATCAACTCTTTCTTTTTCAATACGCATCAATTCAAGTTCCTTTTTCAAAGATGCGATAGTGTCCAGATGAATGTTAATCTCCATCTGCTTTTCCATGACAGTTTCTTTGAACAACTTAGTAGCTTTATCATTTTCTATACTTTCCTTTTGAATCATTTTGATTGAACGTGATAAAGTATCATAGGCTTCTTTCACATCATTAAGATCAAATTTTACATTGTCAGTATATTTCTTCAATTCTTGAAACTGTTTGTCTTTCTCAAGACAATCCATGCAGGGTTTTAAACAGTTTTCGCATGGTGTTTCAGGAATTGGATCAATCTTTTCAAAAACCTTTTCTTCTTTATCAGTTTTAATTTCTTGTTTACCAAACCCGTCAGACTCAGACTCTGATTTTTCTCCTGATTTGATATCCAGATTTTCTGATTTGAACTCGGACTCCTTTTCGACTGACTCCTTTTCGACTGACTCCGTTTTGACAGACTCTGTTTCGACAGACACTGACTCTTGAGTTTTGTCTACCTCTTTCAGCTTGACCATCAGCGCCTTGTCAGCTATCTCCTTCAGAGTTTCTTCATTCATCTCTTTAGAAACATCTATGATTTCTTCAACCGGAGCTTTTTCGACGTCATATCGTGGACAAAAACCTGTAGTTGGCTAACTGAAGAATCCTGCAAAAGAATCAAACATGTTAGGAGGCATTATGGATTTAAAAGAATTAGCAATAATCTCCTGTTCTGATTGATAATAATAAACTTCTGCTGCTGCCTCTTCAAGTTCTGCCATACTCCCTTCACTCATTACTTCACCAATTTCGTCAGTTTCAACAACACATTCTGGCTCTTCAACAATCTCCGCGATCATAGCAAGACCCTCACCAGGAACATATTTATCCCAACTAAAACCTTCCGGAATCTTCTCATCATCTTGATTAACCAAAAGAGCCTTTTCTGGTTTGTTTTCAATTTGAGGTCTTGGATTGAATGGTTGCTGACTATTTTTGTGATAGATTGCTTGTCGGTAATAGTCATTTTTGAACGGATTCTGATGATTGTTTACTTCCCTGTTTGGACACTCACGTTTGAAATGCCCTTTTTCTTTGCATTTGAAGAAAGTTACTTTCGCTTTATCAAATCCAAGCTTACAATCAGGTCCTGAGAGACTGTTTCGTCCGGTTATTTCCATGAATCTTTGTGCTCTCCTCACTAAGCTCGTCATTCCCCATTTGATATCAATAAGCTCTAATTCTTCAGGATCAATTTGATCGTAATCCTCCTTTGTCATGTCCGGATTACCGATCCTTCCAGCAACTAGACTCCCATATGATTCAAGAACGGAAGCTAATAGTGCGATATGTTGCTTTGCAGCTGCTTCTGTAAAATCTTGACCATTTTTTATGTTTACAGCAATATTGCACAGTATCCCAGAAGCGTAACTCTGATTATTTGAACTTGATGAACCTTGAGGAGACACTTGTTCTTGAACCTTAGGATTTGGTTCATAACTTGTGAATAGTTGTAGTTCGGTGTGCTTTGAGAAACTCTAGATGTAGGCTCAACACTAAATGTTGTCTGAATTTTTGGACTTAGGTTAGATGTTGCAGAAGAGCTTCCTTTGTAGTACAACTGAACATCTTGTTGTACATTAGCAGATTTCATTTTTCTGATCTTTTTAAGTTTAAGTTCAAGCTCATGTGATGCAATTTTCTCGATGAACGTGCTTAGATTGAATCCAACATATTCCAAGTTATTTTTCAAAACCAACAAATATGTGCCCCATTCATCATGCGGTAAAGCATCTGCCAACTTGTCAACCCATTCTTCATCTGTTTTTTCAATGCTCAAACGCTTCATTTCTACAACCAAATGACAATATCTCTCGATCAACTCTTTTGTTGACTCACCCTTGATACCCGTAAAAATATCAAATTCCTTTTTCAGCAATGCCGTTTTGCTCTTTATCATCGAAGCACTTCCAAGAAACTTAACTTTTAGTGCATTCCAGTTAGACTGCGAGTCATTCTGATGATGTAGCAAAACCAAAATATCTTCTTTTATTGCTTGCTGCAAGATACTCATCATTTTCTTCTCGGCTTTAAAGCTATCCTGTTCAAGCGGAGTTAACTGATGAAGTGTTTTCTCAATACCCGCTCCATTCGTCGGAGGTACATACTTTGACTCAATTTTCATCAAACACTCAAAATGATTTGCCTGTACCCAGGTTTTAAACCTCTCTGACCACCCTGAATATTCGTCAATGTTCATTATTTTGGTGGCTTTTGCATTATACCAAGCTCGTTCTCCATGTTTACGTTCTGCACAATACTTGCTGGAGTTTGAGATGCTGTCATTCCTCCTTCGAAAAACATGTTATAAAATTCTTGATTATCCATTTTAAACTATAAAAACAGTTTCAAAAAATTTTTCTAAGTTTTTGAAAAAAATTTCTTTTCAAACGAAATGACTTCCATACGGTTTGGATTTTCAAACGGAATGAACCTCAAACGAAATGATCTTTCAATCGAAATGAAAATTTCAAACGAATTGGAATGCCATTTCGTGCGAAATGAGTAAAAAGGTTCCAATTCGTGTGAAATGATCAAACAATCCGGATTTTCAAGCGAAATGGTCCAATTCGTGCGAATTGGACACAATTTTCAAACGATTTGGTAAAGCTTCACACGAAATGGTTCATTTCGTACGGAATGGACACAAATTTCACACGAAATGATACATGTTCACACGAAATGATGTTTTTGATACTTTTTGATCAATTTTAGTCCGAATTAAGGTCTGTAACTTTGAAGGATTGGTTAAAATGGTGTTTTACACGTTATATCCAAATCTCAGTCCATTTTGTCCGTGGAATCGTTAAAAAATCTAAGAATGAGTAGAAGTAGAGAGTTCTAAACCATTCAAAGCACTGATTCAGCCGATTTAACTCATCCTGAGCTCTGATACCACTTGTAGGATCGATATTCGACCTAAATGAGTCGGTCTGAGTCAAATCTAAGTCACTAGAGAGGTGGAAACAGTCTAGTAACTGAGAATCGGTGTTAAAATGTGAGTAGAAGCAGAGAAATACACTTTAAACTGGTTTTCCATTGATTTTAGACGTTAATACACACAGAGAATTTGACAGCACTTCGTGACAACTTTCACCGAACCGTCTCAAATGGAAAACACAACATCCCTATTTATAGGGAATCCATTTCGCACGAGTTGGCAAGTCCATTTCGTACGAAATGGCAAACTCCATTTCGTGTGAAATGGCCTTTCAACATCCATTTCGTGCGAAATGGTACAAAACACATAAAATTAAAATTTTAACCCTATTACATGCTACTGACACGACTCAGACTGATGACGTAGGTGATAGACATTGTGCACCAACAATTAGAATCCATAAGAATTATGTATGATGTTTGAAATTGCCGATCTTGATCAGATCCGAATGTCATGATGATGAACTGTTATTGCAGGATGGAAGTTGTTAGGATGCTCGACTCATGATCATAAATTAATAAATTATGTGCTGAATAGAAATAATTGAGAGATGTTATGATATGCTATAACTGAATTGAATATGTGAAATAATTCTGATAATGATGCTGTTAACCATTGGGTAGTGATTAGGGTCCATGAGAGGTTATGGTTGGTAATCTGTTAGAATATTATTTTGATAATGGTAGCATAACTAAAATCGATGGACTTGTTGTTGAATTCTGGATATCATTTGGCTGTTTGATTCGCTAGAATGTTGTGTGATGATTGCGAAAATTAGGGAGTAAAAGATGGAAACTCGTAACTGAATGAACAAATTGACTGTTGTGGAAACTGGCGGAATTAGGTGCGGCGATGAAAGATCCCCGATGAAATATGGTAATTCGTCGACGGGTTCTCTTGACGAAATATGGTACTTCGTCAGCTGGGCTTCTTTTTGACGAATATTGTTCTTTCGTTGAGGCTGCTATTGGGCTACAAAACCAACCGACACTACTGATAAGATTTGACCTCAAAACACTTTATGTTTTATTGTGCCATGCAAACCTTTGTCAACACAAAATCTCTAGTCATTTTAAGATATATCGAATCTTATTGTATTGATTATCTTCACATGCAATCTGACTTAGCCACATGCAACTGTATTTCTATTGGGCCTCAACATCCACTTTGATTTAATGAGCCGTCAAAGCCTTTTTCAACAAATAGGATATATTGGGCCACTAGTGTTTTGATTAAATTGTAAATTGACCAAGCAAACAGTGGGTTCAAACTGATAAGTATTGCTGCGAAACATGCATGTGAATTATGGATTGGTTTGAGTTGGAATAGTTTATATGTGTTATTCAATAATTGTTGCTTTGAACACACACCACGAATCTAATTTACACATGAACAATGCGAATGTAAACTGACCACGGGTACATGAATACTATAGGCATTAATTGATTAAGTGTGAATGAATAGGAGAACGTCTTTTCAGCTTTCAAAACCCAACACTACAATGCACTGAGCATCTTCTTTACCCGAGGGTACGAGTAATTTAGTGGTATGCCATGATGGTTCAAATCAGAATTCCAGTTACACGCCGATGCAACGCGAGGAAGTGATGGCTTACGTAGTATATTTACAAGAAGCGTTGCACGAGTCACAACCTGCGGTGGAAACCATGGTCTTTGGATTTAAATTGGAGGCACTACTTGGACGGTACTAAATGCACTACTTAGACCGATTACAAGGGCCTCCCGTGTACCCTTGTTTTGAAAGAGCTAAACATTTGAGGGCATCGCTGGATGGAACTTTTGAATGATTTCGACGATGGAACTTAACGCATATGAGCTTGCGGCTCACCATCGACTCTAGCCTATACAATCAGATTTTCCCTGACCAAATCGAAACACTGAAGGGAGAAAACTTTCAAGATGGGTTCATGCGAGGCATGGAGGAGCAACTTTTGGCAAGGCGGACGATACTCGCTATTTCATGGAACGAATGTGGACCTCACTATACGGCAACGGTACGGAACTTGTATTGAGCAAAGCACACCAGGCTTGTTATTCTAGTCGTATGGAGTTTGATAGGAGGTATTAGGATCTATAAACCTGGTATTGGTAATCGAGCATGAAGGCCCACCTGTCAATGTATGTGAATGATGTTTGACTTGTGGGAAAGTCAAGGGGGAGTATCAAAAACCCTCTAGTTGTGCCAGCAACTAGAAACACCCATATGGAAATGAGAGCAGACTGCCATGGATTTTGTCGCTAGTCTACTTACAACTCGAAACGGAAACAATATCACCTGAGTGATCATTGATTGTCTCACGTAACCAGCACACTTTCTTGCAATCAAGGAAACTGACGAGTCTTCACAGCTTGAGAATATTCCTCTGAGAGAGGCGGCTTTTAGGCACGAGGTGCCAACTCCTGTTATATCTGATTTTGACCTATATCTGATTCATGGCATGCACTACACACCACTCTTGGCTCACATCTAGACATGAGTATTACTTATCACCATAGGACAAATGGTCAAAGTTAACGAACCCCCGCTGGACACTCGAAGACATGCTGCGAGCATGTGTGGGATTGACTTAGTGAAAATTTGAATGACACACACCTTTGGCTGAGTTCTACGGTAGCAATTACAATTCTAGTATTCAGAAAGCTCTGGTTAAGACATTACATGGACAGCAATGCTACTCTCCTTGTTGGATTAAGTTGGGTGACAACCTAATCACAGATCCAGGACTTGTGCTTGAAACTCTTGAAGATTGCTTAGATCGAAAGTTGTTTGACGGCAACGCATGACCGTTAGGAAAGCTGATAAGCTTAGGAAACACTGGGAGTTCGCGGTAGGCGATCGTATTGTGTTGAAAATCTGTCACACCCCCAAAATCCACCACGTGGAGTATCACCGCTTGGAGGCGTGACATGACCAGGATCGAGCCACCAATCATATTGAACAACGTAATTAAGTAATTTAAACCAACCACAATACGATTGGTGACCAAAGGAAAGTAAACCGACTTTAGGTTAACAGCGGAAGCATAAAACGTAAAGCTAAAACATAAGTCCCATAGTTCATAAGTTTAAAGTCCAAAACGTAGGTTTAATAAGTTCATAAGGATTAAATGTTTAGCACGGGATATAACATCCATATTCCACAACAACCTCCTCCTCATGCAAGCTCCATAAGCATCTGGCGACCTGTAAGGCATGTAACAACGAGTCAACAACAAAGTTGAGTGAGTTCACGTTTGGTTGTTTAGTTTTAAGTTGTTTCTAAAAAACATGGTTTGACTTTCGTTGGCTTAATTGCCGTGGGGGTTACCCCATAGTTGAAAGTATGTTTAACCAGTTCCTTTTATTACCCAAACCATATCCATAATCAGTGGGGGCTTTCCCATGTGAACTACTAGACCGTTAAGATATCGACAACTGACGAACAATAGTTGTGCCCTACATCAGTGTCTATCATCACTGACAGTTTGCCATAGTCCATTAGTACACGCCCGTCCGAACGGCACGGTGTGAGGTTTGTTAAACCTAATAGCGCTATTAACTAATGACCCGCTCGCCATTGGCCTCGGCGATTAAGTCGATATAAAATGAGGGACTTCATGATAGAGTTTTGTCTAGTAAGTTTTAAGGTTGTTGTCCTACCCAAGGAGGACGAACGTACGTATTCTACCCAAGGAGAATACGCAGAATTATTATTGGCATCCTACTTATGGAGGATGGCCATACATATCCTACCCAAGGAGGATATGTAGATTCCGTTTTAATTTCTTTAACCCATTCCCAACCACCGGGAATCCCATGCCTTAGATAGTGTGTGAACTCACCTTGGTTTGCTCGGTTTGACTCTCAAATATAGCTAAAAGTCAAGGTCGGCCAATCACGTCCTAATATGATTACCAGTTAGTCATTTAGTGGTTTCAAATAGAGCACAAGGTTCCTACATGTATCTACTACATAACATGCATTCACTTCAATAGTTCATGCTCATATAAACATTCCACCTATAGCTACCCAAGAACAAGCATACGATATTGTACAATAATACTTTCATTGACATAAAACATGTTAGATCATCCTCAGCTAACATACTCGACATTTAGACACGCAGTTTACGACTTATGTCAGTTTAGCTTTTATATTCAAAACTGGGCTGTTTTCGGGGATTTTAATAAAATAGTTAACTTGTTCCAAAAATTCCCAACTTTTTACAGAAGGTCTTAAACGATCCAAATATTATTGTGTAAAAATCTCGGGATCCAATTCATCATCAATATTTTATAAAAAATCATTTTCCGGACTACACTCAGATTTATCTTTTTCTGACTGCAGTCCACGGAATAATTTATTTAAAATTCATCGTAAGTCCGATTTACGAAATTCCAGTGGGAGGATTACAAATACATCAGTGGTCATTTACAGTACAAGTTTCATGACCTAGTTCTACTCAGGTTTCAAGTTATGACTAAAAATATAACACCCATTTACTGCTATAAAAACTCAGCTTTAGCTGTTGTTACAAATCGACCCTTTAAAAATAGCAAACGAAGTCCAAAAATTATGATTCCAGTGCCATTAGAACCGTATTTCATAATAAATAAATCTAGACTTCAGAAAATACATTTTTCGTTTTATTAAGGTCCTGTTACAGCCAACTGAAGTTAGCTGTAATCACCAAACAGCCTCCTGTTTTCAGTTTTTAACATTCTAAAGCGCGCTCGATTGATTCCGTTAACATGTTTAGCGATAAAGAACGATACTTACAGCAAATTATAAGTCCTTCATATCAGCACATAATCATCATACACCAAACAACATCATTCTAACATCATTTCTTCATGTATCATCTTGTTTAAGCTCATGTTCAAGTTTTAAGTGTAAGATCTTATGGTGTTCATATGTTTTCTTCATAATACATCTATTAACCACTTAAACAACATGTAAAATGCAAGGATCTAAGTGCTTACCACTAGCATAAGGCTAGGGGAGTTCAAGTGTAGAAAAGTGGTGGATAAAAGAAAACGAGAGAGGTCCTTGAGCTTCCGAACACACCAAGCTTGCTTGTATGATCTCTTGCACCTCTAGATGTATGTAGAATGCATGAAAGAAAACTTGAAGGTGGTGATGGTGGGTGTGGTGTTCTCGGCCGATCAAGAAGAAGAGAGGAGGAGGAGGAGAGTGTGTTTGCTAAATGTTGTGGTGAGAATGAAGGTTATGACCCTAGGTGCTTCTTTATAAACCAAGTTCACCCTTTAACCATTGTGTATCATGTTCTATTATCCACAAACATGATCTAATATAATAATCAAGAAAATCAATGGGTGGGTCACCCATGTAACCGTCGCCCAAGGGGGGGGTATGGGGTTGGGTTCCAATGGTAAAGTTACTAATCTAGTTAGATTTCCAATGTTTAGTTAGTGTGTTATAATGTGTTGTTAATTATAAAGTGTGTTAGGGTGTTCGGGGACCCTACCTAGCTCAGAAAAATAAAAACAGTGTGTTTGACAATATTTTTGTATTCCGGGTAATGTCCGGTTGTTCGGTTCGGTGTTGTTCCGTTAAAGTGCTTAATTAATCCGTAAAGTGTCCTATATATATATATATTTTTGTAACATTTTTAATTTTCAACACTCAGAAAAGCACACAAGACTATTTAGTAACTTTTCTGTACACTACTAGTATGTTAACAAGCACATGTAAGTATAACACAGAAATCAGAAAGCAGTTAAATGATTCAGCATAGTCATCAAGCACGTTAATTATCATTAGTAAATTGTACGGATACATGGAATTATGAGGATTGTCACATTCTCCCCCTGTTAAGAAAATTTCGTCCCGAAATTTAGCAGGTGGTTACTTGAGGAAGCTAGTTAAGTTGCGTTGGTTTCCTGGTTTTCCTGGGGTGTCACATCATCCCCCTGTTGATTTGGAATTTCGTCCCGAAATTCTGCAGTAGCTTCAACCTCAGTAGTGGTTGCACTTTTCTTAAACAGCTGGGGATACTTGAGTTTCATTTGGTCTTCTCGTTCCCATGTATACTCTGGGCCACGACGGGAATCCCAACGAACTCGGACGAGAGGTATCCTTGTGTGCTTGAGAATTTTAACATCTCGATCCGTAATCTCTACTGGTTCTTCGAAGAATCGCAGCTGGTCGTCGATAGTGAGCTCCTTTAAGGGAACTATGAGGGTCTCGTCTGACAAACACTTCTTCAGATTTGACACGTGGAATACGTTGTGAACTCCACTGAGTTCTTCAGGTAGATTCAACCTGTAAGCGACTTTGCCAATTTTCTCAATGATTTCGAATGGTCCGACATAACGCGGATTGAGCTTGCCTCGTTTGCCAAAACGAACTACACCTTTCCAAGGTGAGACTTTAAGTAGCACTCGATCCCCAACCTGGAACTCGAGTGGCTTTCTTCGCTTATCAGCATAGCTTTTCTGACGGTCACGAGCTGCCGCCATTCGTTGTCGTATCTGAGCAATCTTCTCGGTTGTATCTACTACAAGTTCTGGGCCAGTGATTTGACTGTCGCCAACCTCTGCCCAACAAAGAGGTGATCGAAATTTCCGTCCGTACAACACCTCAAATTGAGCGGCCTGGATGCTGGTGTGGTAACTGTTGTTATACGAAAAATCCACTAACGGGAGGTGT
Source organism: Helianthus tuberosus (assembly GCA_030545235.1). NCBI lineage: Eukaryota > Viridiplantae > Streptophyta > Magnoliopsida > Asterales > Asteraceae > Helianthus > Helianthus tuberosus. The sequence continues at coordinate 115,807,620 of CM060399.1, forward strand.
TTTTCCCAGCCATTACCAAAGTCGATTACACATGCCCTAAGAATGTCTTCAAGGGTTTGGATGGTGCGTTCAGATTGCCCATCCGTCTGTGGGTGATAAGCGGTGCTCATATCTAAACGTGAGCCAAAAGACTCGTGCATAGCTTGCCACAGTTCAGATGTAAAACGTGCATCACGATCAGAAATGATGGAGGTTGGCACTCCGTGCCTTGATACCACTTCCTTTAGGTAAATGTCTGCTAGAGTAGAAAACTTATCCGTTTCCTTGATAGCCAGGAAATGTGCAGACTTTGTCAGTCGATCCACGATCACCCAAATGGTATCACTTCCGCCTTGAGATCTAGGCAGGCCAATAACGAAATCCATGGAAATTTGCTCCCATTTCCATTTCGGGATCTCTGGTTATTGAAGTAGGCCTGATGGTTTCTGGTACTCGGTCTTGACTCTCGCACAAGTCAAACATTTGCTAACGTAGGTTGCTATGTGGGCTTTCATGCCAGGCCACCAGTATACAGTCTTTAGGTTGTGGTACATCTTATCCGAACAAGGATGTACTGAGTAACGAGACTTATGTGCTTCATCCATCACAAGTTCGCGTAGGTCTCCATACAGTGGAACCCAGATGCATCCGTTTACATAGTAGGCGCTGTTTTCCTTTTGTTCTAGCCGTTGTCTCGATCCTCGTAGGGACTCAGCCCTGATGTTTTCTGCTTTCAATGCTTCAACCTGAGCATCGCGAATCTGAGCGAGAAGGTTAGATTGGATGGTAAGCTGTAACGCATGTACACGCTTAGGTATAGTATCCTTTCGACTGAGGGCGTCAGCCACAACATTGGCTTTGCCCGGATGGTACTTGATAGCACATTCATAATCGTTTAAGAGCTCGACCCACCGGCGTTGTCGCATCTTTAACTCCTTTTGCTTGAAGATATGCTCGAGACTCCTGTGATCGGTGTAAATGGTGCACTTGGTACCGTACAGGTAATGTCTCCATATCTTAAGGGCGAAAACAACTGCTCCCAATTCTAAGTCATGCGTAGTGTAGTTCCTTTCGTGAACTTTAAGTTGGCGTGATGCGTAGGCAATGACCTTGTCCCGTTGCATCAACACGCAACCAAGTCCTTGGATGGAAGCGTCGCAATAAACCACAAAATCTTCTATGCCCTCAGGCAATGAGAGGATAGGCGCGCTACAAAGTATATCCTTTAAGTGCTGGAATGCGGATTCCTGTGCATCACCCCAACGATAGGTTACACCCTTCTGAGTCAGTGAAGTGAGAGGTTGCGCAATCTTTGAGAAATCCTTGATAAACCGTCTGTAATATCCTGCCAAACCCAAGAATTGGCGGATTTCTGTTGGCGTGCGAGGTGCAGGCCAGTTCTTGATCGAGTCAACCTTGGATGGATCTACATGAATCCCATCCTTGTTTACCACATGGCCTAGAAAGTGGACTTCGCGAAGCCAGAAGTCACATTTCGAAACTTGGCATACAACTGCTCTCTCTGAAGAAGTTCCAGAATAAGCCTCAGGTGTTGCTAGTGTTCCTCCTGACTCTTAGAATAGATCAGGATGTCGTCGATGAAGACTATGACAAATTTATCCAGGTAAGGTTTGCACACTCGGTTCATGAGATCCATGAAGACCGCAGGTGCATTCGTTAATCCGAAAGGCATAACCAGAAACTCGTAATGGCCGTAACGAGTTCTGAATGCTGTTTTGGAGACGTCCTCCTCTCGGACTCTCAACTGATGGTATCCCGATCTCAAGTCAATCTTAGAGTAATAGCTCGACCCTTGCAACTGGTCGAACAAGTCATCAATGCGAGGAAGAGGATAACGATTCTTCACGGTCACCTTGTTGAGTTCGCGGTAGTCAATACACATCCTGAAAGTACCATCTTTCTTCTTCACAAACAAGACTGGAGCTCCCCAGGGCGAAGAGCTAGGACGTATGAGACCCTTTTCCAAGAGTTCTTGCAGTTGCGTGGACAGTTCTTCAAGTTCCGATGGAGCTAGATGATAAGGTGCTCGAGCTATGGGTGCCGCTCCAGGAGCTAGCTCGATTTGAAACTCAACTTGGCGATGAGGCGGAAGACCAGGTAATTCCTCAGGAATTACCTCAGGAAAGTCACGCACAATAGGAATGTCTTCTATTCTCTTCTCTTCCATTGATGTGTCAGTAACGAGTGCTAGAATGGCAGTGTGGCCCTTTCGCAAACACTTCTGGGCTTTAAGGAAAGAGATAATGCCTACGACAGCACCACTCTTGTCGCCATGAATCATGAGAGGTTCTTCACCAGAACGAGGAAGGCGGACGATTTTCTCCTTGCAAACAATCTCTGCTTGGTGATGAGATAGCCAATCCATCCCAATAACAACGTCGAAACTACCAAGTGTGATAGGAATAAGATCGATAGAGAAAGTCTGACCAGCTAAGACGAGGTTACAACCCTTAACTATGTGTGTGGCCTCGAGACTTTTACCGTTTGCTAGCTCTACTGTGTGTTTGGTGTTCAAAAGTGTTGGGGTGCGCTTAAGCATTTGACTAACTTTTAAGGACACATAACTAGCATCGGCACCCGAATCGAATAAAACAGTAACAAAGAAATCATCCAGAAGAAACTTACCCATCACCATGTTGGGATCGTTCCTTGCATCACCCTGACCCAGCACGAAGACACGTCCCCTGGCACCATTGCCGTTATTGTTACCCCCGTTATTGCCTCCATTGTTGTTCCCGTTTCCTTGGTTGTTGTTGTTCTGGTTCTGGTTCAACTGAGGACAGTTCCTCTCAAAGTGGCCTTCAGCACCACACTGAAAGCAAGCTTTATTGCCCTGCTATTGCTGCTGCTGGTGGTTCTATGGAGCTTGTTGTTGTTGTTGGCGATTCTGATTTTCTGGTCGTGCACTCCTGCAATCCTTTGCTTCATGACCAAACTTGTTACACCTCAGATAACGATTCTTGTTGCACTGCCCGCTGTGATGCTTGTTGCACCGGTAGCACTTGGGGTGGTTCCCTCGGTATCCACCCTGTCCTTGATTACCAGAAGGTTGCTGACCAGGACTCTGGTAGTCATCAGTCTTTCGCTGCTGAGACTGAACTGAAGTAGAACCCTTACTGGAATTCCCATCCCATTTTCGCTTGTTATCATTGGGAGCGTCAGTAGTAGTAGCACTAATACGCTTAGGCAGTCTGTTTTGTTCAACTGCTTGATCGGTGAGACGATGGGCCAACTTGATGATCTGCTGAATGGTACCCAGGTTTGCTGAAGTCACGTGACTCTGAATCTCTGGTACAAGACCCATGAGGTACAGCTTAATACGTTTGATGGGAGGGTCTACCATAGTAGGGCACAAGATGGCCAGCTCGTTTGACCTTTTCGTATACGCCTCAATCTCAGACCCCGTCATCTTCAGATTGAAAAATTCCACCTCTAGCTTGTGGATGTCATCGCGACTACAGTACTCTTCTTTGATCAGTTCTTTGAAACCGTTCCAGGGGGTGGCATTAGCAACCGCCAGCCCTAGTAGTTAAACCTGTGCTTTCCACCAGGTTAACGCAGCACCTTCAAGCGTTCCAGTAGCATATTTTACCCTACAATCTTCAGGGCATTCACACATCTCGAAAACTAACTCAAGCTTCTCGAACCAGTGTAGAAGGCCTACTGCTTCTTCTGTGCCGCTGAAGGTACTGGGTCGGCAATCCATGAAGGTTTTGAACGTACATACGGGAGGCTGAGCATGTTGACCTGTGGCGTGAGCATAAAGACAAGGTTAAGCACAAGAGTTGGTTCGCGAAGGTAGGATCTAAACGTCCTAAGATGGGTTGATATGGCAGGTTATACCTCCTGCAGGGATAGCTGTGAGTGCCTCAGCAACTCATTCATTGATCAAATCCGTCAACTGGGGCTGAGTTAGGTTGATACGTCCTCCGCGTCTGTTCATGATCTTCACAACGAAACAACGTAAGTGAGAAAAGTGCCGCGAAAGTGCGTAAGTGTGGGACGACAGTAGAGAGTAAGTACACAAGATTCAAATAGCAATTATCACATTAATTAATGCACAGTGTGAACTATCTAACCGACAATATAACATAAATCATACCACCTACTGTGTCGAGTCTTGCACGTGGAGCGAAGCGTCGTTGTGGATCGTTGAGCACTGTACAGGTTATAGTCTGGTTTTGTCAAAAAGCTTTTCCCTTTTTAAAACTAAGTTCACTATAACCAATGGCTCTGATACCAATCTGTCACACCCCCAAAATCCACCACGCGGAGTATCACCGCTTGGAGGCGTGACATGACCAGGATCGAGCCACCAATCATATTGAACAACGTAATTAAGTAATTTAAACCAACCACAATACGATTGGTGACCAAAGGAAAGTAAACCGACTTTAGGTTAACAGCGGAAGCATAAAACGTAAAGCTAAAACATAAGTCCCATAGTTCATAAGTTTAAAGTCCAAAACGTAGGTTTAATAAGTTCATAAGGATTAAATGTTTAGCACGGGACATAACATCCATATTCCACAACAACCTCCTCCTCATGCAAGCTACATAAGCATCTAGCGACATGTAAGGCATGTAACAACGAGTCAACAACAAAGTTGAGTGAGTTCACGTTTGGTTGTTTAGTTTTAAGTTGTTTCTGAAAAACGTGGTTTGACTTTCGTTGGCTTATTTGCCGTGGGGGTTACCCCATAGTTGAAAGTATGTTTAACCAGTTCCTTTTATTACCCAAACCATATCCATAATCAGTGGGGGCTTTCCCATGTGAACTACTAGACCGTTAAGATATCGACAACTGACGAACAATAGTTGTGCCCTACATCAGTGTCTATCATCACTGACAGTTTGCCATAATCCATTAGTACACGCCCGTCCGAACGGCACGGTGTGAGGTTTGTTAAACCTAATAGCGCTATTAACTAATGACCCGCTCGCTATTGGCCTCGGCGATTAAGTCGATATAAAATGAGGGACTTCATGATAGAGTTTTGTCTAGTAAGTTTTAAGGTTGTTGTCCTACCCAAGGAGGATGAACAAACGTATTCTACCCATGGAGAATACGCAGAATTATTATTGGCATCCTACCTATGGAGGATGGCCGTACATATCCTACCCAAGGAGGATATGTAGATTCCGTTTTAATTTCTTTAACCCATTCCCAACCACCGGGAATCCCATGCCTTAGATAGTGTGTGAACTCACCTTGGTTTGATCGGTTTGACTCTCAAATATAGCTAACAGTCAAGGTCGGTCAATCACGTCCTAATATGATTACCAGTTAGTCATTTAGTGGTTTCAAATAGAGCACAAGGTTCCTACACGTATCTACTACATAACATGCATTCACTTCAATAGTTCACGCTCATATAAACATTCCACCTATAGCTACCCAAGAACAAGCATACGATATTGTACAATAATACTTTCATTGACATATAACATGTTAGATCATCCTCAGCTAACATACTCGACAATTAGACACGCAATTTACGACTTATGTCATTTCAGCTTTTATATTCAAAACTGGGTTGTTTTCGGGGATTTTAATAAAATAGTTAACTTGTTCCAGAAATTCCCAACTTTTTACAGAAGGTCTTAAACGATCCAAATATTATTGTGTAAAAATCTCGGGATCCAATTCATCAACAATATTTTATAAAAAATCATTTTCCGGACTGCACTCAGATTTATCTTTTTCTGACTACAGTCCACGGAATAATTTATTTAAAATTCATCGTAAGTCCGATTTACGAATTTCCAGTGGGAGGATTACAAATACATCAGTGGTCATTTACAGTACAAGTTTCATGACCTAGTTCTACTCAGGTTTCAAGTTATGACTAAAAATATAACACCCATTTACTGCTGTAAAAACTCAGCTTTAGCTGTTGTTACAAATCGACCCTTTAAAAATAGCAAACGAAGTCCAAAAATTATGATTCCAGTGCCATTAGAACCGTATTTCATAATAAATAAATCTAGACTTTAGAAAATACATTTTTCGTTTAATTAAGGTCCTGTTACAGCCAACTGAAGTTGGCTGTATTCACCAAACATCCTCCTGTTTTCAGTTTTAACATTCTAAAGCGCGCCCGATTGATTCCGTTAAGATGTTTAGCGATAAACAACGATACTTATAGCAGATTATAAGTCCTTCATATCAGCACATAATCATCATACACCAAACAACATCATTCTAACATCATTTCTTCATGTATCATCTTGTTAAAGCTTATGTTCAAGTTTTAAGTGTAAGATCTTATGGTGTTCATATGTTTTCTTCATAATACATCTATTAACCACTTAAACAACATGTAAAATGCAAGGATCTAAGTACTTACCACTAGCATAAGGCTAGGGGAGTTCAAGTGTAGAAAAGTGGTGGATAAAAGAAAACGAGAGAGGTCCTTGAGCTTCTGAACACACCAAGCTTGCTTGTATGATCTCTTGCACCTCTAGATGTATGTAGAATGCATGAAAGAAAACTTGAAGGTGGTGATGGTGGGTGTGGTTTTCTCGGCCGATCAAGAAGAAGAGAGGAGGAGAGAGTGTTTGCTAAATGTTGTGGTGAGAATGCAGGTTATGACCCTAGGTGCTTCTTTATAAACCAAGTTCACCCTTTAACCATTGTGTATCATGTTCTATTATCCACAAACATGATCTAATATAATAATCAAGAAAATCAATGGGTGGGTCACCCATGTAACCGTCTCCCAATGGGGGGGGGTATGGGGTTGGGTTCGAATGGTAAAGTTACTAATCTAGTTAGATTTCCAATGTTTAGTTAGTGTGTTATAATGTGTTGTTAATTATAAAGTGTGTTAGGGTGTTCGGGGACCCTAACTAGCTTAGAAAAATAAAAACAGTGTGTTTGACAATATTTTTGTATTCCGGGTAATGTCCGGTTGTTCGGTTCGGGGTTGTTCCATTAAAGTGCTTAATTAATCCGTAAAGTGTCCTATATATATATATTTTTGTAACATTTTTAATTTTCAACAATCAGAAAAGCACACAAGACTATTTAGTAACTTTTCTGTACACTACTAGTATGTTAACAAGCACATGTAAGTATAACACAGAAATCAGAAAGCAGTTAAATGATTCAGCATAGTCATCAAGCACTTTAATTATCATTAGTAAATTGTACGGATACATGGAATTTTGAGGGTTGTCACAAAATCTCACCCTGGGAGGGTGTGGTACGCATGGGAAGTGTGACAAGCTTAATTTACATTACGTTGAGAAGAATCGGTTACATCGCCTACAAACTCGAGTTACCCGACGAATTGGGTAACGTACATGATGTCATTTATGTCTCGAATCTAAGGCAATGTTTGTCCGATGAAACGCTTGTGATACCCTTATTAGAGTCTGAGGTTAATGGCAAGTTGCAGTTGTTGAGGAATCTACTGAAACCATGGACCGGAACGTCAAAAATTCGTTAGCATAGTCGAATTCCAATCGTGAGAGTTCGTTGGAACTTAAGACGTGGACCGGAGTTCACGTGGAAACGCAATGATCGGAGTAAGCTCTAGTGTCTTCAGTTTTTCAAACGGTTGAAGCAACTCCTGATATCACTGGCAAATTTCGGGATGAAATTTCCTTCAAGTTGGGGATGATATGGCACCCGAGGAAAATCCACAGTCATTCTGAACTACCACTTCTTCTCTCCGGGACTGCTTATACTGTTTACCAAATTTCGGGACGAAATTTCTTTCAAATTGGGGATGATATGACAACTCGGAATTCCAAGGCTCTTTATGCACGCATCATTTCTATTCATGATTCTGTCATATGTTGTGAACTAGTGATTGTTATGGGAACCATTGAGCATACTATTGTATACTTGTTATTGTATATCGGAATTAACGTCAAGTGCTCGTAACATATGATGATAACCGCACATGAACTCTGGGCCACACACTTCCTTTTCACAATCAAACATCCATGCACTTGGGCCCTTGGCCCAGCTCCCTTGAGCCGAAATGAAACACAAGAAGGCCTGGCCCACTTACTCGAAATCAGCACACATAAGGTGTGCGTGACCCTCATGATCTCATAAGGCACCATGCTAGCAAACCCTACTTCGTTTTCCTTTACACATCGACGGCAACAGGATACTTTCACCCCTACCCCTTCGGTTGTAATCCACTTCTCCATCATTCCACTCCATCTTTTACACAAGGTTAGTATTTAATGTGTTGAATTATGGTGCATCCTTTCTGTTATGATTAGGCTTATGTGTGAATGCATGATGGTTATTGGTAGAAATTCCTATGGTTTATGGTTTATTAGAATACATAAGAATTATGTATGATGTTTGAAATTGCCGATCTTGATCAGATCCGAATGTGATGATGATGATGAACTGTTATTGCAAGAGGGAAGTTGTTAGGATGCTCGACTCGTGATCAGAAATTAATAAATTATGTGCTGATTAGAAATAATTGAGAGATGTTATGATATGTTGTATCTGAATTGAATATGTGAAATAATTCTAATAATGATGCTGTTAACCATTGGGTAGTGATTAGGGTCCAAGAGAGGTTATGGTTGGTAATCTGTTAGAATATTATTTTGATAATGGTAGCATAACTAAAATCGATGGACTTGTTGTTGAATTTTGGATATCATTTGGTTGTTTGATTCGCTGGAATGTTGTGTGATGATTGCGAAAATTAGGGAGTAAAAGATGGAAACTCGTAACTGAATGAACAAATTGACTGTTGTGGAAACTGGCGGAATTAGGTGCGGCGACGAAAGATCCCCGACGAAATATGGTAATTCGTCGACGGGTTCTCTTGACGAAATATGGTATTTCGTTGGTTGGGTTTCTTTTTGACGAATATTGTTCTTTCGTCGAGGCTGCTATTGGGCTACAAAACTAACCGACACCACTGATAAGATTTGACCTCAAAATACTTTATGTTTTATTGTGCCATGCAAACCTTTGTCAACACAAAATCTCTAGTCATTTTTAAGATATATCGAATCTTATTGTATTGATTATCTTCACATGCAATCTGACTTAGCCACATGAAACTGTATTTCTATTGGGCCTCAACATCCACTTTGATTTAATGAGCCATCAAAGCCTTTTTCAACAAATAGGAGATATTGGGCCACTAGTGTTTTGATTAAATTGTAAATTGACCAAGCAAACAGTGGGTTCAAACTGATAAGTATTGCTACGAAACATGCATGTAAATTGTGGATTGGTATGAGTTGGAATAGTTGATATGTGTTATTCAATAATTGTTGCTTTGAACACACACCATGATTCTAATTTACACATGAACAATGCGAATGTAAACTGACCACGGGTACATGAATACTATAGGCATTAATTGATTAAGTGTGAACGAATAGCTTGCCATACCGAGCAAACCTGTGACAACACGAGTCTTCAAGGCCTTTCCTCGGCACGTTACTTGTTTACAAACTCTATTATTGTATATTGTTTGTGTATGGGTTGCATTTTGGATTGGTTAGATAATATAAACTTATTATAAACTTATGAACTTAGGAACTGTTTGAGTTATAACTTAGCACATGCATTCTCATCATTATGACTACATAGAACTTTCGCCACAACACTCACTCGACGAAACCTAGGGGTTTCGTCATGCATGTCACGACAAAACATAAGAGTTTCGCCGTTCGAAGCCCAAGAGAGGCCCATATGTCTGTTGTGTATTTATACGTACTCAAGGGTTACGAAACACTTTTAGCTAACCCTAACCTACCCTTGAGAGTCCGACGGCAGTTCTTTCCTTCGTAACCTATCCCCTCCAGTGAAATCTATTGTTCCTCGATATCAACTGTTCGATATCGCGGTTAGTGCTCCATCATCTCTATTAATTAATTGATGTGAATGTTTGATGCCTTGATTGTTATTTCTGCATGAAATATAACTCCATGTGGTGATGAAAATAGATGTATTAGTATGATTAGAGTGGAGTAATTGTGTGTTAACTTATGTGAAACTAGGTTTTCGTCTATGGCACAGTACAGTTTGAATAGATGAATGATTATAATGCCTATTCATGTTGATGTTAACGATTAGAGTCTTTCAGTCGATGAATGTATATGTTTGATCTTGGGGTGGTACTCAATTGGTGTGTCTGTTTGATTGAACTGTTATGATTTGTATGAATGATGATTATTAGTTACTAGTATGCTTGATTATCATTGATCTGCTGTTAGATCTGTTTGAGTAACATACGACTGAATGAAAAAAATGTATAACTGACTGACTAGGGTTGTGGCGAAACAAAGTGGCCTTTCGCCACACCCTAACTCGACGAAACTTAGTGGACTTTCGCCACATCTCATCGACGAAACACTTGGGAGTTTCGTCACTTATATCATCGATGAAACACTTGGGAGTTTTGTCACTCTCCTTGTAGACGAGACACTTGGTATTTTGTCGTCAGCATGCAACAGACTGTAGTTAGAATATGAATGAATTATTGTTGATTAAACCCTATCACAGCCTGTTAAGAATATAGTTACTGACTGAGGAAACATGGTGTGGTTGTCAGGAGTAGTACACTTAACTGTTATATGCCATTGTGAATCAAACCTGTGAATTGCGAAATTGCATGAGTTTGGATGACTACTATGTTGCTTGTATGCATATTATGATTTTAACTTATAAGTGAACCATGCGAATGTAAACTGATTATGTACACATGGATACCATAGGGTGTGACTGTTTAAGTGTGAACAAGTAATTAATCAAACCGAGCAAACCAAGGTGAGTTCACTGCTCTTTTTCCAAGCATGCATCCCGGGGAGGGATATCGGGTAACGTTCCGGGGAGGAATGTCAGGTTATTGGGATGTTTTTTATTACACTCATTTCTATCGATAAGACCCCTTACATCTACCGATTAGTTGCCGGGGAGGCAACGAGGTTATTAGTTGATAGAGCTTTTAGGTTTGGCACCCTCACACCGTACCGATAGGACGGGCGTGAACTAATTACCTTAACCACTTGACCAATGTTTTGATAGAGACATTGGGGTTGGGCAAATAAATCTAGCTGCAATCTGTGGTAATCGATTTAATAACAACATCAAATCAAATCATTGAACTGTTTTATACTCATATCTGGTAACTAACGCGTTAACAAAACTTTGAACTCACCAGCGTCGTCTGACACACTTGTCTGCATGCTTGCAGGTCGTTAGATTCTTGATATGGACTTGCTATCTGGGAGTGCTGGAGTGGTCATGGGTCGAGACTCTTGGATACTTGCTTTGTTGATTATAACACACATTTTGAAACATTTGATTTACAGTTTACATTATGCTTCCGCTGAACATCTACTTTGGTTTAACTTATGATTTGGATTTATATTTTGAAATGAATGGAATGTTTTATTTAAATATTGTGCGTAGTTCAATGTCATTGGTGGCTTGGATCCTGGTACGTCACATGCCTAGCGGGGGTTACCGCATGTGGTATTTTGGGGGTGTGACAGTTTGGTATCAGAGCCACTGGTTATAGTGAACTAGGTTTTAAAACGTTTTTATAAAACCAGACTGTAACCGAACAACTTCGAAAATCGACCATGACACTCAGCTCCAGATTGCAAGGTTCGTCTTCTGTTTACTTTATGCATTACTTGTTTAGTAGTTACACACACACGACTTGCATGAAACAACATATTTGAAACTTTGATGTGATTACCTATGCTGCGTGTCTTAGTGGAGCTAGATAGTGCGTGTAGCACTACCCTTCAACTCTTGTGATTATTAATCTTGTAATGCCTTTCGTTGTGCTATTTGAGTGTGGGGGAAACTTTTAGCACAAGTTAAGAGGCACTGAGATGGGCATGCAAATTGCCTTATTATTATAGATGCACACATAATAATAACGTGAGGTGCATGTAAGTCCCAGTGAGGCTTAACGAGTGTGAGAAGGGTTCTGCCCTATTGTGTGTAAACTTGGTAGTTTGTAGATTTCAACGTGAGATTTGACTCTTACCTCATCTCGACTCCTAAATTTGTTCCCTCTCCTTATATAGAATCATATGAGTGGACGAGGTCATGGACGTGGTCACATCGCAATGACCCAGGCTGAGCTGACAAACTTAATCAACACACGTGTGGCTGAGGCTTTGGCAGCCTACCAAGCTGGTACGAAATATGCCGAATACTCTTTAATCTTGTGTCGCGTACACAACTCTTACCCCTGTGTTGTATTTTCTTTCGTCCATTAGGTCAACCAGCGCATCAGAACAATCCGCCTGCCTGCACATTCAAGACATTCTTGGATTGTAAGCCACAGACGTTTAGTGGGACTGAGGGGGCTGTGGGGTTACTGCGTTGGTTTGAGAAGTCTAAATCAGTGTTTGCTATGTGTAACAGTCCCGTGGGGGACCGGGTGAAGTATGCTACTGGCACTTTGGAGGATGGTGCCTTAACTTGGTGGAATGCCCAGGTGCAAATGTTGGGCATCGAGATGGCTAACGCCACCACTTGGGATGATTTTAAGGAATTGATACGAGAAGAGTACTGTCCTCGTGATGAGATTCAGAAGCTCGAGAACGAGTTCTACGATTTGAAGATGGAAGGATCCGAGATTGAGGCTTACACGAAACGATCTCATGAGCTAGCAACTTTGTGCCCTAACCTGTCTCGACCTGCATCTCGAAGAATTGAGTTGTACCTCAAGGGCCTAGCACCAGCTGTAAAGGGGTATGTCACTGCTGCAAACCATAACAACCTGCCCCAGATCATCCGTTTGGCACTTAAGATTACTGACCAAGAGGTCGAGCGTGGCTCATTGCCGCCTCGTAAATCTGCTACTACCTCTGCTGCTACCGCTACCACACCTGCTAGTGATAACAAGCGAAAATGGAACGACGCTGACAAGGCAACCAGTGCCAGTCAATCTCAGAAAAGGCCTGACAACAGCTATAATCGTAGCTTCAGTCAGTTGTCCTCAGTTAACCAAGGCCAGGGCCGCAATCAGAATCAGGGCTCCTATGTTGGGAAGAAGCCACAGTGCAACAAGTGTGGTTATCATCATTATGTACAGTGTGTCCGGACTTGCCGTAGGTGCGAAATGGTGGGCCATGAGGCCAAAGACAGTAGAGCCCCGCAACTAAAGCAGCAACAGCAACAAAATCAGCAGCAACAGCGACAGCAAAGCCAACAACCCCATCAGAACCAGGGCTTTAAGAAGGGGTGTTTCTAGTGTGGGGATGAGGGCCACATCAAGCGGGATTGCCCTCAGCTGAATCAGAATGCCAACAACAACAACCGCCAGAACAACAACAACAATGCTGGAAACAATAACAACAATGGCAACAATGGGGGCAATGGTGCTCGTGGAAGGGTATTTACAATCGGTACTGGTGATGCTAGGGACGGCGGCAATGTCGTGACTAGTACATTTTCTGTGAACAATCTTCTTGCTTATGTGTTATTTGATTCCGGTGCCGATTGGAGTTATGTGTCCCTAGAGTTTGGTCGACGATTAGGGTTAGCCCCAACACCTTTAGAAGTTAAGCATGTAGTAGAATTAGCTGATGGTAAAGCGATTGAAGCTTTGCATGTCCTATTTGGGTGTAAACTAGATCTTGTGGGTCAAGTGTTTGATATTGATCTCCTTCCTGTTACCCTCGGTAGTTTTGATATAGTGGTTGGTATGGATTGGCTGTCTAAACACCAAGCTGAGATTCTGTGTGGAGAGTCATTATCAGTTCAGGGGCATCGCAGTGGTGCGATGGTTGGTATCATCTCAGCTTTGCAAGCGCATAAATGTCTTCGAAAGGGGTATCCTGCTATTCTAGCACTTGTTACTGACACTCCGTCAGGAGAAAGAAAATCGAGGATCTGCCAGTTGTACGCGAATTTGCCGATGTGTTTCCTAAGGAACTTCCTGGCTTACCTCCTCACTGTCAAGTGGAATTTCAGATTGATCTTGCACCAGGAGCAGCCCCGATAGCTCGTGCCCTTATCTTTTAGCACCTGGAGAATTGCAGGAGTTGTCTAATCAACTGCAAGAGTTACTGGATAGGGGCTTTATTCGACCCAGTTCTTCGCCTTGGGGAGCACCAGTTCTGTTCATAAAGAAGAAAGACGGGTCCTTTCGCATGTGTATTGATTATCGGGAACTCAAGCCGTTTTATTTTCCAATTATTTCTTCAATTAAGAAAACGAGAGAGAACTAAAATAGTAGACTAATCATTCTAGGTATTATCTCTCTTAGCCCATTCGGAAGGATCTCATCTCATAATTATCCATGACTGTTTATGTCTCTAGCATGACCACTTGATGAAATGTGGAGGGAAGTGGCGTAAATGGCCGATACTACTGGAAGAATTCCTCTTTGGATAATAGGTATTGTAGCTGGTATTCTTGTGATCGGTTTAGTAGGCGTTTTCTTTTATGGTTCATATTCCGGATTGGGTTCATCCCTGTAGTAATCGGATGAATTGAGTTGTATACATGAAAGCGTAAGCTGTCAAGAACCGTTATCCGTTGCCACGCATCGACGACTTATTTGACCAGTTGCAGAGGTCAAGTTTTTACTCGAAGATTGACTTAAGATCGGGCTATCATCAGATGAGGGTCCGAGAGGAGGATGTTCCTAAAACGGCTTTTCGAACGCCTTATGGGCACTATGAGTTTTTAGTTATGCCGTTTGGGTTGACGAACGCGCCAGCGGTCTTCATGGATCTCATGAACCGAGTATGCAAACCGTATCTTGACGACTTCGTTATTGTATTTATCAAAGACATTCTAATCTATTCAAAGAGCAAGGAAGATCACGAGCGGCACCTGCATCTTATTTTGGAGCTTCTGAGGAAGGAGCAGCTCTATGCGAAATTCTCTAAGTGTGACTTCTGGATTCGAGAGGTACACTTCCTTGGACACATAGTGAATGAATCGGGAATACACGTGGATCCTGCTAAGGTTGATGCTATCAAGAGTTGGGCGGCACCAAAGAATCCTTCGGAGGTGCGACAATTTCTTGGTCTCGCGGGGTATTATCGAAGATTTATCAAGGATTTCTCGAAGATCGCTCAACCTCTTACCTCATTGACACAGAAAGGTGTTGTGTATTCTTGGGGAACGAAACAAGAGGATGCTTTCCAGTTGCTGAAACAGAAACTCTGCAGTGCGCCAATTTGTCTCTACCTGAAGGAACAGAAGATTTTATGGTATATTGTGATGCTTCTATTCAGGGTCTTGGTTGCGTGCTGATGCAACGCAACAATGTGATCGCTTATACTTCTCGACAACTGAAGGTTCATGAGAGGAACTATACGACACACGACTTAGAGTTAGGAGCGGTGGTGTTTGTGCTCAAAATCTGGAGGCATTACATGTACGGTACTAAATGCACTATTTATACCGACCACAGGAGCCTTCAGCATATTTTCGACCAGAAGGATTTGAATATGCGACAGTGTCGCTGGGTAGAACTCTTAAATGATTACGATTGTGCAATCAAGTATCATCCGGGTAAGGCTAACGTGGTAGCTGACGCTCTCAGTAGAAAGGAATCAAAACCCAAACGTGTTCGCACTTTGCAGCTCACCATTCATTCTAACCTACCTGACCAGATTCGTTCTGCACAAACTGAAGCATTGAAAGAGGAAAACATCGAAGCAGAGTACTTAAGGGGCATGGAGAAACGGCTTGTAGAGAGATCGGATGGTCTCCTCTACTTCATGGAACGTGTATGGATTCCCTTGTTCGGTAACCTTAGGGAGCTGGTGATGGACGAAGCACACAAGTCTCGATACTCTGTTCACCCAGGTTCGGATAAGATGTATCAGGACCTTAGAGTCATGTATTGGTGGCCAAAGATGAAAGCTCACATCGCGACTTATGTGAGTAAATGTTTAACCTGCTCGAAAGTTAAAGTGGAATACCAGAAACCGTCTGGATTGCTGCAACAACCAGAAATACCCATGTGGAAGTGGGAGCAAATCGTAATGGATTTCGTCACAGGTTTGCCGAGAACTCAAAATGGAAACGATACCATTTGGGTGATCGTTGATCGTCTCAAAAAGTCAGCACACTTTCTAGCGATCAAGGAAACGGATAAGTTTTCACAATTAGCTGCTGTATATCTTAAGGAGGTGGTTTCTAGGCACGGGGTGCCGACATCTATTATTTATGACCACGACCCGCGTTTCATCTCAGATTTGTGGCAGTCGATGCACAAATCATTCAGCTCGCGTCTCGATATGAGCACTGCTTATCACCCGCAGACGGATGGACAAAGTGAGCGAACCATCCAGACACTTGAGGATATGTTACGAGCATGCGTGATTGATTTTAGCAGGGGTTGGGAGAAACACTTGCCTTTGATAGAGTTTTCCAATAACAATAGCTACCATACCAGCATCCAGGCAGCTCCGTTCGAAGCATTGTATGGACGAATGTGTCGTTCACCTCTCTGTTGGGCTGAGGTGGGGGACAGCCAGGTCACAGGCCCTGAACTTGTGTTGGAAACTTCAGAAAAGATTGTTCAGATCAGGAATCGGATGGCAGCAGCGCACGACCGTCAGAAAAGCTACGCTGATAAGCGTAGAAAACCCTTGGAATTCGCAGTTAATGATCGTGTTATGTTGAAGGTCTCACCCTGGAAGGGTGTGGTGCATTTTGGAAAACGCGGAAAGCTAAACCCTCGTTATGTAGGGCCATTCAAAATTATGGAGCGGATTGGTAAAGTGGCCTACAAGTTAGAGTCACCTGCTGAGTTGGGTAACATCCATGATGTGTTCCATGTGTCTCAATTAAAGAAGTGTTTGTCTAATGAAACACTGGTCGTACTATTTCAAGAGCTGAAGATTGATGACAAGTTGCAGTTTGTCGAGGAACCAATAGAAAATATGGACCGGGAGGTCAAGGTCCGTAAGCACAGCCGTATTCCGATTGTAAGAGTTCGTTGGAACTCAAGGCGTGGACCGGAGTTCACATGGGAACGTGAGGATCAGATGAAGCTCAAGTACCCACATTTATTCCCAGATGACAAGTCCAAGTCTGACAAACCTAAGTCTGGCACAACTAGTGAAGTTCGGGACGAAATTCCCAATCAAGTTGGGGATGATGTGGCACCAGCAGAAATTCCACAGTCATCCTGATCTAACACCTTGCTGTTTTGGGTTACTTATCAAATTTTGGGACGAAATTTCTTTCAAGTTGGGGATGATGTGACAACCTGAGTCTTCAAGGTCTTTCCTCGGCAGGTTACTTGTTTACAAACTCTGTTATTGTATATTGTTTGTGTATGGGTTGCATTTTGGATTGGTTAGATAATATAAACTTGTTATAAACTTATGAACTTAGGAACTGTTTGAGTTATAACTTAGCACATGCATTCTCATCATTATGACTACATAGAACTTTCGCCACAACACTCACTCGATGAAACCTAGGGGTTTCGTCATGCATGTCACGATGAAACATAAGAGTTTCGCCGGCCCAATTCCTTTCGAAGCCCAAGAGAGGCCCAGATGTCTGTTGTGTATTTATATGTACTCAAGGGTTATGAAACACTTTTAGCAAACCCTAACCTACCCTTGAGAGTCCGACGGCAGTTCTTTCCTTTGTAACATATCCCCTCCAGTGAAATCTATTGTTCCTCGAGATCAACTGTTCGATATCGCGGTTAGTGCACCATCATCTCTATTAATTAATTGTTGTGAATGTTTGATGCCTTGATTGTTATTTCTACATGAACTAACTCCATGTGGTGATGAAAATAGATGTATTAGTATGATTAGAGTGGAGTAATTGTGTGTTAACTTATGTGAAACTAGGGTTTCGTCTATGGCATAGTACAGTTTGAATAGATGAATGATTATAATGCTTATTCATGTTGATGTTAACGATTAGAGTCTTTCAGCCGATGAATGTATATGTTTGATCTTGGGGTGGTAATCAATTGGTGTGCATGTTTGATTGAACTGTAATGATTTGTATGAATGATGATTATTAGTTACTAGTATGCATGATTATCATTGATCTGCTGTTAGAACTGTTTGGGTAACATACGGCTGAATGAAAAAATGTATAACTGACTGACTAGGGTTGTGGCGAAACACAGTGGCCTTTCGCTACACCCCAACTCGACGAAACTTGGTGGACTTTCGCCACATCCCATCACGAAACACTTGGGAGTTTCGTCACTTATATCATCGACGAAACACTTGGGAGTTTCGTCACTCTCCTTGTAGACGGGACACTTGGTATTTTGTCGTTAGCATGCAACAGACTGTAGTTAGAATGTGAATGAATTATTGTTGATGAAACCCTATCACAGCCTGTTAAGAATATAGTTACTAATAGAGGAAACATGGTGTGGTTGTCAGGAGTAGTACACTTAACAGTTATATACCATTGTGAATCCAACCTGTGAATTGAGGAATTGTATGAATTTGGATGACTACTATATTGCTTGTATGCATATTACGATTTTAACTTATAAGTGAACCATGCGAATGTAAACTGATTATGTACACATGGATACCATAGGGTGTGACTGTTTAAGTGTGAACAAGTAATTAATCAAACCGAGCAAACCAAGGTGAGTTCACTGCTCTTTTTCCAAGCATGCATCCCGGGGAGGGATATCGGGTAACGTTCCGGGGAGGAATGTCAGGTTATTGGGATGTTTGTTATTACACTCATTTCTATCGATAAGACCCCTTACATCTACCGATTAGTTGCCGGGGAGGCAACGAGGTTATTAGCTGATAGCGCTATTAGGTTTGGCACCCTCACACCGTACCGGGGAGGACGGGCGTGAACTAATTACCTTAACCACTTGACCAATGTTTTGATAGAGACATTGGGGTTGGGCAAATAAATCTAGCTGCCATCTGCGGTAATCGAGTTAATAACAACATCAAATCAAATCATTGAACTGTTTTATACTCATATCTGGTAACTAACGCGTTAACAAAACTTTGAACTCACCAGCATCGTCTGACACACTTATCTGCATGCTTGCAGGTCGTTAGATTCTTGATATGGACTTGCTATCTGGGAGTGCTGGAGTGGTCATAGGTCGAGACTCTTGGATTTATATTTTGAAATGAATGGAATGTTTTATTTAAATATTGTGCGTAGTTCAATGTGATTGGTGGCTTGGATCCTGGTACGTCACACGCCTAGCGGGGGTTACTGCATGTGGTATTTTGGGGGTGTGACAAAACCAAGGTGAGTTCACTTCTCTCAAAACAAGCATGCATCCGGTGGAAACAATCAAACTGACAAAACTTGTAAACGGATTTTCGTAAACCCATATCCTTGTAAGGGATATGAGGCGGTTTTCAAATACCCACATCCTTGTAGGGGATGTGAGGTGGATTTAACACACGCATATCCTTGCAAGGGATATGCAACAGTTTTCAGTAAACATTATTGTTGGATAATACACTCACTCTCTATCACTTAAGTCCTATCATACTACCGGGTTGTTGCTTGTAGGGCAACGGGGTTATTAGTTGATAGCGCTATTAGGTTTGGCACCCTCACGACGTACATGGATAGGACGGGCATGAACTAATAACTTTGAAATCATGACCAATGTTTGATAGAGCATTGGGGAAAGGCAAAAAGGGCCGTCTGCGGTATCGAGTTATTATCAGCATAACATAACATGAATCAGTAATCGGTAACGAATGGTTCAACAAATCAGTGAACTCACCAGCGTTGTCTGATACACGTTTTTCTGCATGCTTGCAGGCCCTTAAGTACATGTTGTTGGGACTTGCTGTCTGGGATGCTGGAGTGGTCATGGGTCGAGATGCAAGGGATCGCAAGTCAAGATTAATGGTTTTCGTACATATGGTTTATGGAACATTTAACAATTGATTTATGCTTCCGCTGTATACAATGAACTACATTATACGTTTTGTAACATTTTATGTTAATGAATGAAAGTTTTTATTTAAAATATTGTTATGAGTTCATTGTGATTGGTGGCTAGATCCTGGTACGTCACACGTCCCGCGGTGTTTCCGCACGTGGTATTTTGGGGGTGTGACAGATTGGGAACACCAATGTCACCAAAGAGGACTACGACCAAATCGATCCAGAGGAGATGGAGTTGATTGATATTAGATGGTGCATGGCGAGCGTGATTCGCAGAGCATAAAGGTTTATGGAAATTACCGGGAGAAACTCTATTGGAGGTCCTTCAACGAAGCTCGGCTTCGACAAATCCAAGGTGACTTGCTTCAAATGCAAGGAGAAGGGACACTTCAAGCATGAATGTAGAAACTCTGCAGCAGATGAAATAGCAAATCCTTTTCACGATGATTATTACAAGAAAGTTGTTTATCATCGAAACCGAGAGGAGCCACTGAGAATGAAGCAAATTGAGGAGATTCCAAAAGAAAAATCAAGAGCTTTAGCGGTGATCCAGGATGATGAGGATTTTGATTGGAGTGAATTCTTTTCGGATGAAGATGCTATAGGTTTCGTATTTATGGCAACAACTCAACCAGCAGCAACAGGGTCAACATACAACCGTGAAAGGGCTATGGCACAACATATGAAGAAAAAGATCTACGAAGCTTGGAAAGAAGCCAAAAAGGCAAAAAGATGGGATCTGGATCGTGAATGTTACTTAGATCCAAAGGGCAACATTTGCGTTGATCCATCATCAGTTGATGTCGAAACTCTCATGAAATCAATTCCGACAGCTGAAGAACATATCAAGATCGATGATGCAAAGAGAGCCGAGAAAGAAAGGCTCATTGAGGAGAGTCGTAAAGAATACCTAAAATCCCTAGAGCCAAAGATGATGGACGAAGGGATCATCAACACTACAAAGGAAATGACAGCAGAAAATCTGACGAAAATGGCAAACCAAGTTCTAATGGCGAAAGCACTTGAGGTAGATTCCAAGACTGCTTCTAGTTCTGAGTCATCAGGAAAGGTCAGTAGTAGTGGTTCAGAAACCGAATCAGGTAAGACTGATTGTGCTAAAACAGAAGGTGTTTGCAAAAATTGCACGAAAGAGTGGAAAGTCTGCAGCACACACACGTATCTCGCAAACAAAAGAATCCTGGAGCAGGTTGAAAAAGTTGGTATGATTGATAAAGAAGTTTTGAATCGAGATAAACTGGTTAAAGCTTCAAGTGAAAGAATCAAAGAATTAACCGAAAAGATTGAAAAAGATAAAAGTGAAGTTGAACGTTTTCAAAAGGAAAATGAAAAATTAACTCTTGAAAATAGAAAGATTTCTTAAAATTTTGATAAGCTCAAAAGAACGGTAAAAGATTCAGATGAACGAAATGGTAAAACTTACAAAGAAAACATTCATTTATCAGGAGTTCTTCAAGCAAAAGAAAAACTAATAAACCAGCAACTAGATGAGATCGTGAGTCTCATGCTTCAATTCCAAGAAGCTAAGATTGAAAATGAGAGAATAAATCTGAAGCTTAACAGCTATAACTCCGCTAGCTTTGTTCTTCAGCACATAGTTCTCAAACCAATCGGGAAGAACAAAACTGGTAAGGATGTTTACTCAGATGGAACAGGGGTGGGTTATCATAATGTTCCACCACCTGTGCTCAACAACTTCTCAAAGAAGAAATCTGGGTTGAATAACGAATCTGAAACAAGTGAGAAAACCGATTTTGAAAAATTGCCAAAAACAATTGATGTCACATTTACTTCACAATCTTATGAGGACAGTGTTCAATCTGAAGTTGTGAAAAATGTTGTTGAAAATGTGCTAAAATCAGACAGTGATTCCACTGAAGAGGATGAATGTTTTCTAAACAACTATATTCAGAAACCAAAATCCCAGGACAACTTAAGTGATGAACCTACTCTTTTCATATACAAGATATGTGGTTCTGATAAGTTGTACTCGGATACTGAGTTTCTGATTGAGAATGTGAACATGGATAAACTAAAAAAGGTTTTCAAACTTGTTGAGATTGATGTTTCTGAAGTGAAGGATTTAACGAATTCCAAAAGGTTTTAGAACTTTGAACGTGATATATCTTACTATAAGAAACCTGTTGTGCAAACCACGTTTTAACAAAAACAATCAAAACAAATGGTCGGGTAGATATCAGGGTGGTAAGAATTATCCAAAAAGGAACTTTCAGAAACAAAAATTTGTTAAAAAGAAAGTTTCTGTGAAGAGTTCAAGTTCAATTTTCGAGCAAGAATCAGAAATATTTTCAAAAACAAATGAAGATTTTTTTTGCTAAAAAGGCCTCACAGCCGCAGACTGAAGGTAAAAGTCGGGATGTTGACACTCGTACTTGCTTCAAATGCAACCAAGTTGGTTACATTGCATGCAAGTGTACCAATTTGAAACCTAGGTCTGTGGTTGTTGAGAATCCAAAGAAAGCAAACGATGTCAAAGGCAAAGCGCCTATGTATGTTGAGAAGAAGATTTCGAAATCTGAAAAGGTCAAAACAGAAGTTAAACCTGTTAAACAATCGGTCCCATCACAACCAGTAAAGAAAAATGATAAATTTTACAAACGGGCTGCTTCTCCTCACCAGACATGGATGCCAAAGTCAATATCGCAAGCCAAGACATCTGATGAAGCAAAACCAAAGGTTCAGTCAAAACAACCGTCTTCAACCAAATCGGTTAAGATGGATGTACCTTTGGATTATTACTTAAAGCTTGAAAAACAAACTTCGACCCCACCAGGGAAGAAGTATGTTCCAAAGAAGGTTCAACCATCTGATCAACCTAAAAAGGATGATTTTTTTCTATATAAAGAGGTTGAGGTTGGAACCGAAGAAAGTTTGAAAATGAACGACAAAAACTTCCCACCACTATGCACAACAACAACTCACCTTAACGTCAAGCTACCCGAGTCAAAGGAGGCTTGGGTTGCTTCAACTTCTACCTAAATTGTTTTGAAATGTGCAGGAACTCCCAAGATCTATCTCGAAGTGGATTATGGATAGTGGAGCGTCCCGGCACATGACGGGGCAAAAGACCCTTCTGTACGACGTTAGAGGTTTCAACGGTGGGTATGTCGGTTTTGCGGGAAACCAAGGAGGACGTATTATCGGGGAGGGCACGTTATCAAACGGTGTCGTTACATTTGAAAGAGTCAACTGCATACCGGAATTGGAGAACAATTTGCTTAGCATTTCTCAGATTTGTAACAGAATGTACACAACTCATTTTACTTACAAGGAGTGTCTGATTCTGAAGCCGGGGTTTGTTATTCCCGAGGAGTGGATCATCATGTGAGCACCAAGGGTAAACGATCTGTACGTGTTGGATATGAACGTTTAGATATGAGCGTTCCTACGACTACCACGGGTCACCCTCAGTGTTTCGTATCGAAAGCTACTGAAAAGGAGTCAGTGTTGTGGCATCGAAAAATGGGCCACATTCACCTACTTAAGATGAACCATCTGGTACATAACGATCTTGTTAGAGGTGTTCATTTGAAGAGTTTTTAACTGGAGGGAGAATGTATAAGCTGTCTGAAAGGAAAGCAACACAAGAAATCCCATCCAAGAAAATTGTTGAACTCAGTCTCGAAGCCACTTGAATGACTTCACATGGATCTCTTCGGTCCTGTGAATGTCAAGAGCGTTATTGGAGATCTTTACTGCCTAGTGGTTATCGATGACTATTCGAGATTTTCGTGGGTGATGTTCCTGAAGTCCAAAGATGAAACATTTGAGAGTTTGCTGAGATTATTCCGAAAGATAGAGAATCTATACCAAACCCGCATTCGCAGACTAAGAAATGACAATGGTACGGAGTTCAAAAACAACAGAATGGAAGAATTCTGCGACAGACGAGGGATATTGCAAGAGTTCAGTGCACCATATACTCCACAGTAGAATGGAGTTGCAGAAAGAAAGAATCGGATGCTAATCGAAACGGCACGAACGATGCTAGTTGATTCCAAGTTACCTATCAACTTTTAGGGAGAAGCTGTATCAGCCGCTTGCAATACGCTCAACCGGGTACTCACTGTGAAAAAGCATAACATAACGTGTTTCGAGTTGATCAACAATCGTAAGCCAAATCTTGAATATCTAGAGCCGTTCGGGTCTCCCTGCACTGTTCTAGATCCTGATGGAAAGTTTGGTTCGAAGAATTTAGAAGGTATCTTCGTGGGTTACTCCAGTTCACTTAGACGAGTGTTCGTTCCAAGTCTCGAAAGGATCATCGAAGCACAGCACGTTGAATGTCAAGGCTACACTATGCCTCCACAGAATCCCGCAGACTCATGGCGATTTAATTATGATGCCCTTTGGGATTCATTTGACTTAGAAGAATAGCCAGAGTACTTTGATGAATTAGATATATTACGGGATTATGAAGCATCCCAGGGGAGATTTCCAGCAAGGTCTTCTAAACGTCAACATACTTCCAATGATGATGAAGTTGGTCCCAGTCATGATGGTGAAAGTGATGAAGTTTAGCAAACTCCAACTACTTCGGAACTAGAGCCTGCTCCAGAAAATCAGACAACGACAGTTTATGATGATAATTCAGAGTCTGATTCAGATAGCCCAACTTTTGATCATGGTGATTCAGAATCTGAGGGGGAGCAGATCCAATCTGAGGGGGAGCAGATCCAATCTTCAGATCAGACAGTTCATGTTGATGAACAAGTTGCGGACCAGAATGTCACAAATTTGGAAGGCGAGGTGAACGTTCCCGGTGAAGTTATGCCGAGGACTCTATCCTATCACCCCGAGGAGTTGATCATAGGAGAACTGCAATCAGGAGTTCACACAAGAAGCCAAATTGACCATGGCCTTACTTGTTTTTATACTAAAATTGCTCCATTACAAACTGAATTCTCACTCGGTTGCTTTATTTCCCAGATTGAACCTCGAACATACAAAGAAGCACTGATGGAAGAATTGTGGGTGAATGCAATGCAGGAGGAGCTGGGTCAATTTGAGAAGATTGGAGTATGGAAACTTGTCAATCTTCCTGACGGACACAAAAAGATAAACACCAAATGGGTGTTCAAATGCAAGAGAGACGATCGAGGAGTGATAGTCAGAAACAAAGCTCGACTCGTTGTTCAGGGTTTTAGTCAGCAAGAGGGGATAGATTTGACTGAGGTGGATGCTCCGGTTGCTCGACTTGAGGCCATCAGAATATTCCTTGCTTTCGCTTCATGGAAAGGTTTTAAAGTTTACCAGTTAGATGTCAAATCAGCATTCCTTTATGGAAAGGTGAAAGAGGAGGTATATTTCGGTCAGCCACCGGGCTTTACCGATCCGGTACACAAAGACAAGGTCTACCTCCTGGACAAAGCGCTGTATGATTTGCATCAGGCCCCGAGAGCCTGGTACGAGACGCTCTCTCAACACTTGCTTACCAACGGCTTTATCCGAGGAAAAGTGGATGCCACTCTCTTCACTAAGGAGGTCGCTGGTCATCTACTGATCATTTAGATATATGTTGATGACATTATTTTCGGGTCCATAAACGAAGAACTCTGCAAAGATTTCGAACAAGTGATGAAGCAAAAGTTCGAGATGTCTTCAATGGGTGAGATGAAGTTCTTCCTAGGGCTGCAAGTCGATCAAATGCCTGAGGGAACTTTCATAAATCAAACGAAGTACGTTTACGACGTTCTAGAGAAATTCGGGATGTCTGAGACGGCGCCAATGTCCACCCCATTAGCAACTAATCATGGTATCAACCCTGGTCTCACTGGAGAAAAGGTCGACGAGACACTATACCGTTCGATGATCGGTTCGCTGATGTACCTGACAGCATCCAGACCTGATATAATGTACCTGACATGCCTCGCGGCCCGATATCAGTCAAGTCCTAGAGCCCCGTACATGTCCATCGTCAAAAGGATCTTACGCTACCTGAAAGGCACCCCAAGCCTGGGGTTGTGGTATCCCAAGGATGGTGACTTCAAGCTTGAAGGATATTCGAACTCAGATTTCGGTTGCTGCAGGCTCAATGCAAAATCAACAACTGTAGGATGCCAATTCTTCGGACCCCGACTGGTCACATGGTAGTGTAAGAAGCAAACCTCTGTTGCTCTTTCAACATGTGAAGCAGAGTACGTGTCTGCCAGCAGCTGTTGCTCGCAGATCATGTGGATTCAGCAACAGATGCACGATTACGGTTTGCAATTTCTTACCTCTCCTATATTTGTTGATAATGAGTCTGCAATCAACATAACGAAAAATCCGGTACATCATGCTAAAACTAAACATATAGAAATTCGACATCACTTCATTCGCAATTGTTTCGAGAAGAAGTTGATTCGAATAGACAAAATCCACACCGACGAACAAAAGGCAGATTTACATACCAAAGCTTTTGATAAATCACGTTTTCAATATCTATTAAAATTGAATGGTATGAAGCTTTTGTCGGCGGTAGAGGAAATACTTGGCGTTGATGAGAAAACCGAAGCAGAGGATGTTGAAAAGCAAACTGCTTTGGTTTGTCGAATTTTTAGTTGTTTTCGTATTTAGGGGGAGAAAGTAGATTTCAGAAAATACAAAAACAATAAAAAATTGCAAAAATACAAAACATTGAGATATTTTCAAAAACCAAAAACAATAGAAAATCAAAAAGAGTTTGTGTAAAAAGAGGAAATGATAGTACATCAGCTAGACAGTTACGGTATGCTAAAGAAATGAAAAGTGTTAAGGCATTAAATGGTCTCACTGATGATATGCCGATAGGTTTTTACATATTTAGTAGACTCTTTCGGGATATAAACATAAAATCATTTCTTGCTTATTTCATGGGGAACACCTCTTGGATATATAAGTAACCCCTGAAATCTTGTTTGAAAGATTTTCTATTTCTGACATACTAGGTCTATGTACTTGATGATATCTGGGGTATTATACCAGGACTTCTGATTTTGCGGAAGCAATAGCCTAGTCCTCGTATAATACTCTGCACAACTTTAATTGTGATTCCAGGATCCGGCGAGTCTGACGGAGCTTCAGTCCCAAAACGACGTGTTCGGTGCGATTATTACGACTAAGAAAGGAGTAGAAGATAGATACAACACCGAGCAGTCACTTAAAATCTGGTCTCTATTGATTATTCAACATTTAAAACACCACGAGACCAGTTGGACAACATTTCCCATCTGGGAACCAAAAGCTTGTCCAAATGGAACCCCAAGGTCCCTATTTATAGACATCCACACTATGTGTCCATCTGATCGGATTGCCATCCGATCCTGATGGACCTTTACAATATCAAAACCTGTCCAACTTTCTCTAATCTATACAATATTCAACACACGCTCTATCTAACTATTCGCACAGTGGCAGACGTACGAAATATGCACTAACAGATTCCCCCTTGGATGTCACTGTCGAATCATCTTTAAAACTTTGAGAACCTTGAGTTGTGTTTGATTATTCTGCAACTTCAACTTTTCTGCAACTTCAATCAGGTATCTTGAAATCTGACTATCCAAATTCCCCCTCGATTGATGATTCGGGTTTGCTTTTAACCAAGTAAAGCACGAATTCCCCCTGGAATGAATCTTCAGGTCTTTTTCACAGTTTATGACTCTCCTCTGATTTGCTAAACTGCAACCTTCACGAACAATCACCAACTTAAAACTAGTCAATCCAGCATCCTCTGTTTCAACTTTAACCGCATCCGAGCTCAGTTTTTGATATCACAAGTAAGCACCACGATCTTCGCATTCTGCCTGCTCGATCTAAGAATGTACAAAAACTCAACCGGAAAATGATAGAAACTTCAAATACCCCACTGGTTAACTTCAAATCCGTGATTCCCCCTGAAGATCTGATATCCCATTTACCGTGATCCACGTTAACGCACCATAAGAATGACATATCTGTGTAAACGATATTCTCCACAATCAGCAAATCTTCATCGGAAAACCAAATCATCTGGTAATGTAATCCGATCTCTGAAGCATTCGTCCACAACCAGATTCATCTCCTCGGATAATCTAGATCATTGAAGCTATTTTCCACGATCACTCTCAGATCTCCGATGCTTTCGTCCATGATCAGATATCAACACTTCGGATCATCATGATCTCGGAAGCTTACACCTATGATCATATTCACATTCCCCCTGACAATCTGAAGTCGAAACTACCCGAATACTGCTGCAGTGTCACGAATTTCAAAAATGCCGGAATTTCAACATACGACAGTGAAATTTGTATTCCCCCTCATTTTTGCAAATTCTGACGCCTCTATCACTGAATTCCCCCTCAAACTGAATTCAGTTTCTAATTCTCTTCTCCGAAAAACTTGCTCAAACTAGAATATCACAATATTCGCCACAATTGTCAGTTTTTCGCCTTTGCGGATTTTACGTTTTGGCCCATAAATAGTCAGATAACCCAGATGATAAACATTCTGCACCATTATCATGACTACCCCCACTAATTTTCACAATCCGTGATCGCATCATCAAAATTGTTCACTAAAGCCCCCGACGGTGTCCCTGAACAACCCAGCTTCGTCGTTAAAAACCCGAAAAAATTTACAATCACCAAATTTTTTCTGGAGACTCTCCTCGTCGTTGCGATCAAAAAAAGCTTTTTTTTAGGCATTTGATCATCTGGTCGAATGTCAAGTGTCGGATGGTCATCCGATCAGATTGCCATCCGATCGGATTGTCATTCGTTTGAAGGATAAAAATGGACAAACAAGTGTCAGTGGATCGGATGGTCATCCGATCGGATTACCATCCGATCGGAGTGTCGTTCGTTGAAAACAACTTGATCTTTAAAACACCCCATAGTGACATAGATCGGATGATCATCCGATCGGATTGCCATCCGATCGGATTGTCATCCGATTGAAAGCATCTTCTATAAACCTTCAAGTATGATGGTGATATGGATCGGATGGTCATCCGATCGGATTGCCATCCGATCGGATTGCCATCCGATTGCAAATTTTCTAACAGCTCAAGAACACTCCAAATCACGTTTTTTTCGATCCAAAATCTTTATTTGTGTGAATTTCATGATGAAA
This sequence comes from Helianthus tuberosus, assembly GCA_030545235.1. Lineage (NCBI taxonomy): Eukaryota > Viridiplantae > Streptophyta > Magnoliopsida > Asterales > Asteraceae > Helianthus > Helianthus tuberosus. The sequence continues at coordinate 115,836,595 of CM060399.1, forward strand.
CTTCACAGGATTGTGCGCGATACAATTCCGAACAGATTGACGGCTTCAATTCCAAAATCCATCCTTGAATCGACCTTTATTTTGATGATTTTCTCCATTTAATGTCAAAACTCACGTTTTAACCCAAAATTGATGAGCTTTGGGTGATTTAACCGACTGTTAGATCGGTTAAATCGGTACTGTAGCTTTGATACCAATTGTGATTCCAGGATCCGGCGAGTCTGGCGGAGCTTCAGTCCCGAAACGACGTGTTTGGTGCGATTATTACGACTAAGAAAGGAGTAGAAGATAGATACAACACCGAGCAGTCACTTAAAAGCTTGTCCAAATGGAACCAAAAGCTTGTCCAAATGGAACCCCAAGGTCCCTATTTATAGACATCCACACTATGTGTCCATCCGATCGGATTGCCATCCGATCAGATTGCCATCTGATCCGGATGGACCTTTACAATATCAAAACCTGTCCAACTTTCTCTAATCTATACAGTATCCAACACACGCTCTATCTAACTATTCGCACAGTGGCAGACGTACGAAATATGCACTAACATTAATCTTTAAAGCCTCCCCTCAGCATAAAAAAATGATAAACATTGCAAAATGCTAATCATGTGCTGTTGAAGAAAAGATCCCCAAGAGGGACACACCGAAAGTCAAGCCATCATTTATTTGTCTGAACGGAAGTTCTAACCTGAGCTCTCATGGCCTCGCACTACCCATTACAGATATCATTATTGTACATTCACCTGTAAAACTGAATATAGAGATCTGGATACGAGAGTATATTCTGAGGTAGGACACACGTATAAGTTAAGTACTTAAATCACTTAAATCGTATCCTGAATAAGTTGAAGTCTGTGTGAAAATTTAAAAGGGTCAGTATATCGACAATCTAAGTGAATTGTTTAAAGCTTAGTGTGAAATTAAGCTCAACGGTACCTGTGACTAGTCGGCAGCTGATATGATCCTCTAACACACTCACCAAAAATATGTTTGTAAATAGTTTACTGTTTATTTACTACATTTCATTTCATTTTAGCGTAAAACCCAAATTTTAGTTTAAAACTTTCTTAAAATCCTAAAAAGATTTTATTTTCTGCTTTAATTTTAGACAAACCAAGGTAGAAAGCTGATCTTCAGAATCTGAAAAGTAATGCGAAGCAGGAAGGTTCTGGGCTGATCAACTGGGTTGGGAGCTAATCTTGAATGTTTGAGTATTTCAGCGTATAAACAAGTTCATTAAGTTGACACTTGTACAATATTTTCAGAAAAAGTGCTGAAAAAGTTTGAGAAAAATGCCAGTTGTTTCGTTTCGGGTCAACCAAGGTCATTAACTTGGACTTGGTAGGCAAATTGAATACCTAGGGTCATTATTTGGACCTAGATACTTGAGTGGATATCTAAAACTGACCAAATCAGATAAAATTTGGAAAATGAGAAAAAGTAAAAAATTAAAAATGTTTGTGTTTGGAACGAATGACAATCCGATCGGATGGCATCCGATCGGATTGTCATCCGAGTGGTGTCAAGTGGCCAAGGTCAATGACTTCAGTCAAACACATTCGTTCGGACCACCCTTCGCTTACTATCACTTTCTCTCTCAACCAATCATAATTTTGGTCGCAACCCCCGGCCCCTATCTCCTGGGATCGAGCGGACGCGAACTCATATTTGGTGGTATCATTGGTTTATCGTTATTTGGCAACGGAAATTTCATCAGGACCGTAGTTAGGAAATGTTTTATCAGAGTAAAATACCACATTTTTATATTAATAAACACATGGGTAAACCCCAAGTTTCTGTTACAAACATGTTTATAGGGATAAACCCTATATTTATTGAATTTAAAACATCGTCTTTTAGGTAACTTATATAGCCACATTTTTCCAAGCCATCAGTGCTCTCCAGCGGGCTTCTAATTGGCTTTCACATTTTGTTACCTGAAACGCGTTATAAAAACATTTGTCAGTGGGAAATACTGGTGAGTAAATCCCAGTTTAATCTAGAGGCATTTATGTTTTAACAATATTGAGAGCAATTACAATGTTTATATCTACACAATTACTCATTCAGTGTTGTCAATCCTGACTGGTGGGTCATATTACACATTGGCTATCTCATTGTCCAATGGTAACGTGTTCCACATTTTGTATACAAAACCCCAACATACCGGTAGTAATTGAAGAACTACAAAGACTCAATCAGTGCTAATCACATTGTAAAATATTTAAGGTTTTGTAAAAACAGTTTGCAAAAAAAGGTGGATTACTCACATTGCTACTTTAGATTTTTCTTGGTGGATTCCTGGTGATAATCTATTAATTAAACAATGCACGTCTGTTAGTATAATAACCCAATATTTACATTAGTAATACCCTCCCCGAGATAGAATTCCAACGACTACGTCGGGCAGAACCTCGACAGCCGTTACGGAACCTTAGATCAATCGGGCAGCGTATCTAATACGTAACCAGGGGTTATAATACTTACAACGAGGCATAACTTCGTTATTTTAGGTGGTGTAATACCCGATTATAGCTGTTATATTACAGAAATTTGAGAGAAAGAAAGTTTGTGAGCGATTTCAAATGAACAGCCGATTGCATCTATTTATAGTGTCTGATTAACACTTCCTCGCGGCCTGCGTAAGCCGAAGGCTTAGCCTTCATGGCCCGCGACATAGGGGGAGTAGGTCCTAACTATAACCAGTCAGCAGTATAGGTTCGACACACAACCCGACACGTGGCAGCACCGGGCTACGCCCTGGTGACCAACTGTCGCGCCCCGCGTAGAAGACTACTAAGGTCTTCGCGGCCCGCGAGCGACACTAAATTCTTGTTTTTATTTTATTTTTAATTATTAAAGGTATTTAGGGCCAATTTGCGTGTACGGGGTGTATTTTAGAACATATAGGGGTATTCTAAATACATTAGGGGTGTCAAAAATATTTTAGGAGGGTTATTATATCCTCCCCACTTTGTTTTAGAACTCGTCCTCGAGGTCTACTGAAATAGGTGTGGGTATTTCTTTTGGATCTCTGATTCAAACTCCCAAGTGTACTCTGGTCCTCTCTTGGAATCCCATTTTACTTTGACTAGCACCAGTCTCTTGTGTTTAAGATTCTTGACTTTCCTGTCTTCGATTTGTAGAGGCTTTTCTATGAACTTGAGCTTTTCATTTATCTCTATGTCTTTAAGAGGTACCATTAATGTTTCGTCGGCTAAACACTTTTTGAGATTACATACATGAAATACATCACGTATTCCTGCCATTTCCTCTGGCAGTTGTAGCTGATAAGCCACTGGTCCTATTCTTTTAATAATCTCAAAAGGTCCAACATACCTGGGGCTTAGCTTTCCCCTTTTGATGAATCTTACTACTCCTTTCCCAGGAGAAACTTTTAATAAGACTTTGTCTCCTACCTGAAATTCCAATGGTTTTCGTCTGTTATCAGCATAGCTTTTCTGACGATCGCGTGCTGCTTTTATTCGTTCCTTGACTTGAATAATCTTGTCTGTTGTTTCTTGTACTATCTCTGGTCCAGATAACTTCTTTTCTCCAATTTATGCCCAACAAACTGGGGTTCAGCACTTTCGTCCATAAAGTGTTTCAAATGGTGCAGCATTAATACTGGTATGATAGTTGTTGTTGTAGGAAAATTCTATAAATGGTAAGTGATCGTCCCAATTTCCTCCGAAATCAATTACACAAGCTCTAAGCATATCTTCCATTGTCTGAATCGTCCTTTCACTTTGTCCATCCGTTTGAGGATGATAAGCGGTGCTTAGATTTAGCTTGGTTCCCATTGCTTTTTGGAAACTTGTCCAAAAATGAGAGGTAAAATGGTTATCTCTATAAGAAACAATTGATAAAGGAATTCCATGTAATGAAACTATTTCATTTACATACAACTTGGCTAGTTGTTCCATACTGAAAGTCTCCTTCATTGATAGGAAATGAGCAGATTTAGTTAGTCTATCTACAATCACCCAGATTGTATCATTACCTTTTCGTGTCTTGGGTAATTTGGTAACAAAGTCCATTGTTATCAATTCCCATTTCCATACAGGCATTTCCAATTGTTGTAACAAACCTGAGGGTTTCGGGTGTTCAGCTTTGACCTGTGAATAAATTAAACACTTGGCAACATAAGCTGCTATATCCTTTTTCATTCCTATCCACCAGAAATTTCTTTTTAAATCCTGATACATCTTATCACTTCCAGGATGTATCGTATATTTAGACTTCTGGGATTCTTCTAATATTCTGTTACGTAGGTTTCCTAATTTAGGTATCCAAATTCTTTTCTGATGGAATCTCCAAATTCCATCTGTTCCTTTTTCTAATTCTTTAATCATTTCTTTCAATTTCTCAATATCATCCTTGATTACTGATTCCTGTGCCTTTCTAATGTCACACCCCGACCACGTAAAACAACAAGACGTGGCGGAATCGTCGGGGAGTGTTGTAACAGAATCATTGTTTCATAACACATGGAAAATTGAAATATTGTTTTATTGATTAAAAGAGTTACAATGTCTTAACAAACAAAGAAGTATAACAAAATTAACTAGTCTTCCATCTTTTATTGTCACTAAGGCCCAAGTCCGCCTAAGTGTATCTTGATCAATCCTATGCATCATTTCCTAAAACACATGTGAAAATAGGTACGTCAGCATAAAAATGCCGGCGAGTACATAGGTTTTGTGAAAATAGGATTCATGACTTATAAGTTTAGAAAAAGATTGTTTAACAAAAGCCAGTCATGATCCTTGTAAAATGTTTTGTTTTATAAATCATTTGAAAAACGATGATATGTAGAAGAATAATGTAAGATTAAATGAATAACCAAGTAAAATGAGTTTGTATAAGATGAGTTGTTTGTAAAACAATGTCTTGTGAAAAATATGTTATTTGTATAAAAATGTTATATGTCTAAACTGAAATGATTCAAATAACACTACGATATGTAATACCATACAAGCACTTATATATAGGAAGTACCAGCGGCGTATCCACCATGCTTGTATCATATTACACACGCCTCGTTACTCAAACCACTTACCCAACAAACCACCAATGTAAATTGCCCATGTCTAAACCATTTGTCAAATGTCTTTGTGTAAATCATGTCAAAATGTTTATGTCAAATATAGTCCATGAAATGTGTATATCAATATCAAAATGTCTATGTCAAATGTCTTTGTGTAAACCATGTCAAAATGTTTATGTCAAATATAGTCCATGAAATATGTATATCAATGTCAAAATGTCTATGTCAAATGTCAATTATGTAATGTATAAACAAAATGTCATGTATGGCAAGTGGAATATATATATATATATATATATATCCACTGAGCCATAGGTAAAATGCACAAAACAATGTATTGAAGTAAAACGAGGTTTAAATCAACATTATGTTTTGTGGAAATGCATGCTATACTGAATACAAACATTTATGCGGTGTTGTGAAAATGCATACATTCAAGTCTTGTGACTGTGGTGATAAACCCTTAAACAAATGAAAGGACTATCTGTCTTATGTTTTAATCGAATTCGGTCATTCCATCCATCCAAACAAACCTAGGACTTTAGGAACGGGAGTTATCAATTCCTATGGTACCATTACCTACTAACGAGCGGCGTAGCTAATGTTAATGAATGTATATGGTCTCATTTAAACAAACCAAATGTCATATCAAAATGTAAGCATGTGGTGAAAATAATGTACCTAGTATGCTAAGTAAACATACAAGGTAGAGATGTAAAACAATGTGTCCATATGTTACGAGAACATATGCAACAAAGATGCAATGTAAAACAAATGTACTAAGTATGATGAACATACATAGCATGAAAACGTAAAACAATGTACTAAGTATGCACTAAATGGACATACATAGCATGAAATGAAATGTAAAACAATGTACTAAGTATGCACTAAATGGACATACATAGCATGAAATGAAATGTAAAACAATGTACTAAGTATGAACTAAAGGAACATACATAGCATAAAATGTCATGTAAAATGATGTACTAAGTATGCTACAAAGGACATACATAGCAAAAACACAATGAAATCATGTACTAATAGTGTGCTAATGAACATAGCAAATATATGATATGAAAGCATGGAAAGCATGAAAATAACAAGTAGGCACATGTGTTTCACCCCAAAATGTTTGGAAAACAGTAAAAGAGGGGTCTATGTACTCACTTGAGGGTGCTTAGAAGTCTTGAACAACAACCAAGCAAAGCTATAGGGATCACAGAATCAAACGGCACCCTATATAAAAAACTACATAAATAACCGGACCTAAATCGGGAGATTGGATAGTATGAGGTTTCGTAAACCAAACGAGTATTGGAACTCATATGATATGGTTTAACAAAGCCTACATACTAAAATGAAACCTAACCTATGTGCTTACGACCCATCACGACCCGTTTAGGTAGCTTACGCTACTTTAACACGTCGTTTGCGTAAAACGCGTTCGGACCGCTTAACTAGCCCTATGACAAGTAAGATATGCCTTAACATGTTTAATATTGTTGCTAAATCAGTTTAGATGTCAAAAGTTATGTTACATAGGCTTAAAATGAATTTTGGTGCGAAAAGGGTATTTTGGTAATTTACCTAAGGCATATAAACCACCTATCATACAACTACTTGAACGAAGTGACCATAAGGTATAACCTCGGAAGGTTATTCCCTATACAACTATGGCCACCTAATGTGTTTGGTCGGATCCTATAGATCGACCAAACGGGTCTAGTTCGTAAGTCTAAGCGGGTGTTTAGTCCGCTTGACTTACGACTCTACACAAGCACTAAACCTAAAGTGACGAGCTAAACATGCTAGAACATGTTTAGTTAAGTTAGAAAACAGGTTTTGATATCAAAACAAACGGTTTTGATACCCTAGAGTAGTTTGGTTACAAAATACGCAAGAATACGCATTTTGGCCGAAACTACGACTCGTCACTGAGCCTAGATAACGTGGTAATCAGTAGGTATAGTCACTAGGGACTATAACCATCGTGATTACGCTCACGTTATGAAGTTCAAACGAACTTCGCATTGACCATAAACTGGTCAATGCAGAAAGTCAAACGCAGTTTGACTTTAACGCTAAAACGAAAGAAAAACGCGAAAGAATACTTACAGAAGGTCCCCGCAAGATTTGACCCGATTCACTCTCAGGTAGGAAGCATATACTTCCACTTAGAGAGTTTTGAATCAGATCAAATGTGAGGAAAAGAGTGAAAGGAGTGGGCTATATATAGTTTTCGTACAACCGTTAGGATCGTTCATCGAATAACGTGCTTCGATCTAGGCCGTACAAGTGGGCACATGGTATTTGGATACCATGGGCACTTAAAAACCATCAAAATTGGCCCATAGATTGATCAAAAACCGTTTGCAAGTGTGTGGAACAGCTGTTAACAGCTAGAACAGATTTTTGCAGATCTGGGCCTCTCACGCGGGCCGCGTAAGGTTTACATATAGCTTACACGGGCCGCCTGGCCATCTATTACAGAATTGCAGTTTTGGTCCCTGAACTTCAGAATCATGCATTTCGGCCCATTTTTGACATGTTTAAGACCTGTTAACCTCTTTTCAAGGCTCTAAAATGAAGTTAAAGTATAGGTAACTCAACACATGCTCAAAAATATCTCGGATGTCGGTTCGTTTGGTCGTACGGTTGCATTGTTCGGTTAATTACGACGGAAGTCGTAACGAACGCAAAAACGATCCAAATTTCACGACGAATGGATTTTTCTTATGCCAAACACTAAAATAAAATATTTTAATGCTTACATAAATTTTGAATGTCCGGATGTATTCGGAACGTAAGTTATGCGCGAAAATGCAAACTTATGCACTTTTTGACGCTTTTAGTCCCTGAATGAGCATAAAGTTTATTTTAGCACACCGAACCCCTCAAAGCCTATTCCTAAGCTATGTAAAGGATATTTAGGGTGTGTTTAACTTATGATCAAGTTCCGGAATGTCCGTTACAGTACGAATCGACATGCTTTCGCAGTTTGTCGAATTTAGTCCCTGTAAGCGAATAAACTTGATTTCGGCACACCAAACCTTCCAAAACTTATTTCTAATTTACGTATAGGTTATTTAAGGTATGTTAATCCTATTTCACTATTCCGAAGTGTTTTTTGCATTAAACTGGTTATATTTACGCATCAGTGCGCGTATAACCTTCCAGAAAGCGATTTAAAGCCCGAAATCGATCAAGAATTGATATGTGCAAATGATACACATATTTATGCAAATCCCAAGTATGAAATACAATATTTCATTGGTTTGGTATTTGTTTGATGGTTGAAGTGACACAAGTGTCACATCTAATCTCTTCGTTTAAATCAATTTTCAGATTTAAATTAAGAGAACGTACTCTCTTTGGCTTTTCGTGATATTTTCGACTTAAAGCATCGGCTACTACGTTACCTTTTCTTGCATGATACTGGATATTACAATTATAATCACTTAATATCTCCATCCAGCGTCTTTGTCTCATATTCAATTCTTTTTGCCCGAAAACATATCTTAAACTCTTATGATCAGTGAAAATGGTAAACTTACTACCGTAAAGATAATGTCTCCAAATTTTCAGAGCAAAAATTATGGCTCCTAATTCTAAATCATGGGTTGTATAATTTTCTTCATGATTCTTAAGTTGTCTAGATGCGTAGGCTATAACCTTTTGACGTTGCATTAATACACATCCATAACCTAATTTAGAAGCATCACAATAAATTACAAAATCTTCAGTTCCTTCTGGTAATGCTAATATGGGTGCGTTGGTTAATCTTTGCTTAAGGATTCTAAAGGCTTCTTCTTGTTTTGGTCCCCATTCAAACTTAACAGATTTACAAGTTAATTTCGTTAAGGGAATGGCTATTCTAGAAAAATCTCGGATGAATCTTCTATAATAACCGGCTAGTCATAGAAAACTTCTAACTTCTGTTGGTGATTCAGGGGTTTTCCATTTAGAAATTGCCTCAATCTTTGTGGGATCTACATGAATTCCTTCATGATCGACTAAATGTCCAAGAAACTGCATCTGTTCTAACCAAAACTCGCATTTTGAAAATTTAGCATAAAGCTTTTCTTTTCTCAGCAAATTTAGAAGTGCATGCAGATGCGCTGCATGTTCCTCCTTACTTTTAGAATAAATTAGAATATCATCTATAAAGACAATTATGAATTTATCCAAATATGGTTTACATATTCGGTTCATCATGTCCATAAATGCGGCTGGGGCATTGGTTAAACCAAATGGCATGACACTAAATTCATAATGGCCATACCTGGTTCTAAAAGCGGTCTTAGGAATGTCCTCTTCCTGTACCTTTAATTGATGATATCCTGAACGTAAATCGATTTTAGAAAAGAATCGAGCTCCTTGTAATTGATCGAACAGATCATCGACTCTTGGTAATGGATACCGATTTTTAATCGTGACCTTGTTTAATTCATGGTAGTCAATGCACATTCGCATTGACCCGTCTTTCTTCTGGACGAATAAAATCGGCGCTCCCCAAGGTGATGAACTTGGCTGTATAAATCCTTTTTCCAATAGTTCGTCTAACTGCTTCTTTAACTCTTGCATTTCTGCGGGTGCTAAACGATAAGGTGTTTTGGCAATTGGTGCTGTTCCTGGTAGCAGATGGATTCTGAACTCGACTTCTCTATCCGGCGGTAGCCCTGGTAATTCTTCGGGAAATATATCTGAAAATTGAGATACTATAGGGATATCTTTTAATTCCTTTCCTTTAGTGTTAATGATTATAGAAATCATATACACTAATGATCCTTTTCTAGCATAACTGGCTGTTTTCATTACAGAGATGAATTTTGTGGATCTAGTTGGCTTGTCTCCTTTAATTGTGATCTTTTCACCTTTTGGTGAATTTACTTGTATTGACTTTTGATCACATAAAATACTGGCTTTATTGGCTATTAACCAATCCATTCCTAATACAACGTCAAATCCTACCAGATTCATTGGGTAAAAGTTTGCAATAAACTTTTGATTTAAAAATTATATTCTTGCTCCCTGCAAGATGTCACTAATCTTAATGGTCTCTCCATTCGCTGTTTCTACTAAACATTATTGTTGGAGTTTAGTTAATGGTTGATTGAGAAGTTTGCAAAATGAAGTATTAATAAAACTTTGGTTTGCACCATAGTCAAATAATACTTTGACAAAACATCATTAACTAAAAACGTACCGGCAATCACGTCCAGAATCATTTTGGCTTCTTCTGTAGTCAGAACAAATGCTCTAGCATTCTTAGTAGTTTTGTTGATTGTTGTTGGAGCTAATTTCGAACAATTTGGCTTGATGTGGCCTTGCTCTCCACAATTGTATCATATCTTATTGGTGGGTTTCTTCCTGCAGTCTTCTTCCTTGTGTCCAGATATTTTGCAAAAATTGCAGTATATGAAGCATCTCCCAGAATGCTTCCTTTTGCGATACTTGCAATAAGGTGCAGAAGTAGAACCTACATTTTTTCCACGGTTGGAATTACCGTAGCGAAATTCTTGGGTAAGCTTTTGAGCTAGGTTCTTCCTCTTGTTTTCTTCTTGGGTACGTACCAGTTCATCTGTCAAGGTATTAGCTAGTTCTACGGCTTCTTCTATGGTTTGTGGTCTAGCTCCCTTGACTACATGTCTAATTTCACTGATTAATCCCCAGATGTAACGAGAGATTAACACTGGTTAGGTGATGCTAGGGTTGGCACTATTCTAGCATATTCGAAGAATGTAGTAGTGTAACCTTTACTATCTACTCCAGTCATTGTTAAGTTTAGGAATGTATTTGCTATCTGTTCCTTTTCATTGGGAGGACAGAATTTCCTTTCTATTGTATCCTTAAACTCGTTCCATTCCATACCATAAACCCTGCCAGTTCCTCTAGATTGGAGGATAGTGTTCCACCATTCTAACGCTGCATTTTTAAACAGATTGGAAGCAAACATTATTTTATCTTCTTCTTCGCACTTGCTTATTTTTAAGACTGCCTCAGTCTTTTCTATCCAACGTAGAGCTGTAATGGGCCCTTCATTGCCAGAGAATTCTATTGGTTTACAAGACTAGAATTCTTTGTAAGAACAACCATAAGACATGGTTCTTCTTCTTTTTGGAATTGGCATTTGAAAAATGGGTCCATTGTGCACGCTGTGACTAAGTTCAGTATGGGTTCGCTTTCTCCCATTATCACTTTTATTATTATTTTCCGCGTCCCTAACATTTTGGATAATAACTGGCATGGCATCCCTAATTCCTTGGCTTACAATGTGTCGAATTTCACTGTTATTTATTCGATTTTCATTATTCTAGTTTTCCTGATTTGCTGCGTCGGTCATCTGGATTTTAAACAATTACCAAATATTAATATTAATATCACATGAAAATATCCAATGCAACCATTACACAACAAGCATGTTGATCCAAAATCGTCGAACATTGCGACTTACTCTATTTTATATTATGCATCTATATTTATTACAAATACAACTGGAATTAAAATACAATACTAGTATGCAACATTAATCACAACATGGTCTATACTACAATATATTATTATTATATATATAAGATTTTTTTCAAACATACACACACACACATATATATATATATATATATATATTATTACTAATGGTATGGGTTCATCCAAAATTCCATATTACGCTCGTCATATTTCCAGACGAGCCTTTCACCTATCTGTCTCATTCTCTTACTTCCTTCTAAAATCTCCTCACCAAAGGTTCGGAGTTCTTGCACATTCTCAGTGCTCATGGGTGGTGCAGGTGCTGGTATTGGGTCTGGGAACTGGGGCATCGGTTCTTCGTAAGGGTAAGGGTTCTCTAGAATCTCCCTGATGTATTGGTCATTATCATAATATGGGTCTAGAGGACCCAAATCGGGATAAGGTCCTACTAAGTCTTGCATGGGCTCCTCTATGGGGATTGGATAATGTTGCTGGTAATCCCTATGGTCGTCAAACCATGGGTCATAGTCTAGAGGAGGGTGTGCATATACCCTAGGAATTTCGGCTGGATTTAGTTCAATGTCCATGGGTTGTGTGGGAAATAGTGGCAAAGGCTGGGGTGCTATCAGTTGCTCTAGATTAGGGTCGGCAGCTGTAGTTGTTAAGATATGAAAATTTGCTAGACTCCTATTGAGCATATCCTGAGTGTTAGCATCCGTTTCTCTCTTAGCGGCTGCTAAAACTCGCTGTTGTTGTAACTTTTTCATCCTTTTCCTATGTTCATGCGCTCCTCTGCTGAACCATCCTCTCTTCTTGGGAGGGAATGGCTCTTCAGATTGGGCCTTGAACACGAATATCCCATCTTTGTTGTAAGCCGAAAACCCTGAGAGGGTAGGCTTTGAAGAGGAGCCTTCGTTCCTAGGTGAACCGGACAGTTGACGGTAAGCATCTGAAGGTCCTTGGTCACACATGCTGTAAACTAACAGATTGTCAAATAACACAAAATAATAATCTACACGTATGCACATAATCTTATTGATTATTTCCTAACAGAATTGATAATTTCAATGTCAGCAGAATACTTCTTTGGCTGAAATTAGTGGTTGTAGCTCTGATACCACCTTCTGTTGCAACCCCCGGCCCCTATCTCCTGGAATCGGGCGGACGCGAACTTAGATTTGGTGGTATCATTGGTTTATTATTGTTTGGCAGCGAAAATTTCATCAGGACCGTAGTTAGGAAATGTTTTATCAGAGTAAAATACCACGTTTTTATATTAATAAACACATGGGTAAAACCCAAGTTTCTATTACAAACATGTTTATAGGGATAAACCCTATATTTATTGAATTTAAAACATCGTCTTTTAGGTAACTTTTATAGCCACATTTTTTCAAGCCTTTAGTGCTCTCCAGCGGGCTTCTAATTGGCTTTCACATTTTGTTACCTGAAACGCGTTTAAAAAACATTTGTCAGTGGGAAATACTGGTGAGTGAATCCCAGTTTAATCAAGAGGCATTTATCTTTTAATAGTATTGAGAGCAATTACAATGTTTATATCTACACAATTACTCATTCAGTATTGTCAATCCTGACAGGTGGGTCATATTACACATTGGCTATCTCGTTAGTCAATGGTAACGTGTTCCACATTTTGTATACAAAACCCCAACATGCCGGCAGTAATTGAAGAACTACAAAGACTCAATCACTACTAATCACATTGTAAAATATTTAAGGTTTTGTAAAAACAGTTTGCAAAAAAAGGAGGATTACTCACATTGCTACTTTAGATTTTTCTTGGTGGATTCCTGGTGATAATTTATTAATTAAACAATGCACGTTTGTTAGTATAATAACCCAATATTTACATTAGTAATACCCTCCCCGAGATAGAATTCCAACGACTACGTCGGGCAGAACCTCGACAGCCGTTACGGAACCTTAGATCAATCGGGCAGCGTATCTAATACGTAACCGGGGGTTATAATACTTACAACGAGGAAAACTTCATTATTTTAGGGGGTATAATACCCGATTATAGCTTTTATATTACAGAAATTCAGAGAAAGAAATTTTGTGAGTGATTTCAAATGAACAGCCGATTGCATCTATTTATAGTGTCTGATTGACACTTCCTCGCGGCCCGCGTAAGCCGAAGGCTTAGCCTTCGCGGCCCGCGACATAGGGGGAGTAGGGACTAGCTATGACCAGTCAACAGTATAGGTTCGACACACAACCCGACACGTGGCAGCACCGGGCTACGCCCTGGTGACCAGCTGCCGCGCCCCGCGTAGAAGACTACTAAGGTCTTCACGGCCCGCGAGCGACACTAAATTCTTGTTTTTATTTTATTTTTAATTATTAAAGGTATTTAGGGCCAATTTGCGTGTACGGTGTGTATTTTAGAACATATAGGGGTATTCTAAATACATTAGGGGTGTCGAAAATATTTTAGGAGGGTTGTTATAATTCTGATCTCACATTCTTGCTTTCCAAGTTACATAGGATTGTTGGCACACTCAAACTTCACTATGGTAAAGGTAAGTCTACTAATTTTCACCGTTAAATTTGATGAATTTGATGTTTTTAGAGGGTGTCGGCTCGGATAAGTGTAAAAACCTAGATCTAGGCTTGTTTAGACTATTATTGTACAAATTAATCTAGGGTTTTGTTCATTGGCCTTAGATCTATAGGTTTACCGTGCCAATTTCATGAAAAACACACTAGATTTGAAGTTAGAAGTTTGATAGGTGTCGGTGGGCCGAGGCACATAAAGTGAAATTAAATCCAAACCATTAATCTGAACATAGGGTTTTGTTAGTCGGCCAATTCTCTATGTGAAAATGTGTTCAATTTTGTAAAAAGGTTCAAAAATTTGATCTTTGATTGTTTATACTCAAACTGTTCTTCATGGTCACTTGGAACGAATGACCATCCGATCGGAGGGCCATCCGATCCATGACACTTTTACGTACATGTGTTGTATATTTTGTCAAAAACACATAGCCATGTTCATGCTTAACTGTTGATGTTTTCACTCGAATGGCAATCCGATCGGATGACCATCCGATCGGAGGGCCATCTGATTCAAAAAACTTTCTCACATGTTATCTTTCATATGGCTGATCTTCACTGTTGGAGCGAATGGCAATTCGATCGGATGGCCATCCGATCCAAATGCACATATGTTGACTGATTACACTTCATTGTTTTAGGCTCATCCGATCGAATGACCATCCTATCGGACGACCATCCGATCATCAGTACTGTAAGAGTGTAAGAGTGTTTCAGTGTTAGAAAAATTTTCAAGTTTTTCAAATATTGTCACTATTCACTATTATGTCTCGAAGTTAGTGCAGATTTTAATGTTGACATTTTTGCAGGCAAGAGCATCTGATTGGCACGCAAATCACAACATTTATTGCATTCTGGTAGAAAACTATGCGAATATGGAACCATTCAAAGAGATAGTGCAATTTTTAAAGGATAGTCGAATTTCTAAGGTATTGACTGATAAGACAAAATGTTATGAGTCGCATCTAAGATTGTTTTGGAAGTCTGCAAGATACGAAGAAAAAGAAAAAGAAAAGATAATATATTCGGCAATTAAGAAGAAGATGATAAAGGAAAGGATATAGATATTGAGGTTAAGTTCACAGTGGCGGATGTAAGAAGGGTTCTGGATTTAACAAGATAGTGTATGATAGTCCTGATAAAGCTCAAGCACAACAGTATCAAAAGATGGCGAATTTATTCTTTGCAAAGGATATAAACTCAGGAAGATATTGGGAATCAAAGTTCAGAGACATTGAGTTAGAGGAATTCCTAAAGAAAGAAAAGAGAAGCGAGAAGTTCAGAAAGATAGCTGAAAGAGCTGCGGTTTTGAGAAGAAGGAAACTCTTCAGGCCTCCTCCAACGGATCAAACGCCAATAGAGTCTGAAGAGAAGAAGATACCGAGATGGGATAGGAAAAGAGATGGAGATCCTGAGTACAGGAAATATTGGAATGAAATTGGAAGGCCTCTCAGACGCAAGATGTTAGCAGAACAAGCAGAGACAAGGAAAGAGAAAGCTAGAGCTAAAAGACGCACCAGGAGGGTGGAATAAAGACTATGCAGGAAGGAAGACTACAGCTACATCCAAGGGGGAGTCTGTTAGTGCATTATGTCTGTAGCTTCCGTCTGTATTGAGTCTATGTATTTTGTCCTGTATGTGTCGTTGTACATTTGTGTATGTATGTTATTTTGTATTTAGACGAAACAGGAGACATATTTTAAGTATGTAAAGTGATCCGGACGGATGGCTATCCGGAGGATAACCATCCGACCGGATGACACCTCCTCTCCCAAGATTCCGTATAAATAGGTGAGTAGGAGTCTTAGTTTAAAACCTTTTACCATTTTGTCTAACGAAGCTCTGTCCAATTGTCAACAGGATCTTTGTACTTTCATACTTCTCAATGAGATTGGACATGTTTACAGTGGATATCGTTGTTGATGATTCTCTGACGATGCCGAGGGATTCCGCACCTCTGTATTGATCGATTCACACCACGTTCTTCAAGAATCATTCCTATGTTGCACTCACACCAATCTAGTCCATAGATTGTTTTGATCGGACGATCCATAAGCGTTCTCACACTTTTCACCAGTTTCTCTCTCTCTCTCTCTCTGTATATATATATATATATATATATATATATATATATATATATATGTGTGTGTGTGTGTGTGTGTGTCATTCTGGACTATAGAGCATTCCAGATAATCGTGCCTAGGATATACAACTTGAAACACCGCTTTGCTTCAAATAATTTATTTTAACAGAATATTTGCTAAGTAAAGGTAAATACTTTAAGCCTAGTTTTATTTGAAAACTTGGGATACGGCATTAGCCGCTTGGAACGGTTATTATATAAATGGGAAAATGCTTTAATAAATATAAGAATCTGGTTTAATCTGTATTGCTTGAATAACATTAAACACTAGGGGGTAACGGTAACGTGTCCGGGCGTCCCGACTCATCAACTAGGAATGGGCATATAAAATATGCGTAGGGTAGTAGGCATACTCCCAGAAGACGTTGTATTAAAGGTGTTGTGTACCATCATCATATACCATCATGGATTTCTAGTACCCAGCTGTATTGACAAGCATGTAAAACTGGTGACAAGAAATCTATCCCAATAGTATACTAAATGATTAACACACGAATTATCATAATTTGTTTAAATGATTTATGAAAGTGATTTTAAAAAATGAGTCGGTTAAATTGTATTTACCAGTGAAAGCTGACGTATTTTCAAAAGATTAAACCGCAGGTAACGAGCCGTAAATGTAGGGTGGAATGGCTCGGTCAAAGGAAAAGCTTAGGAATTTGCGACTCCGCTGCTTAAAGGCCTATGATGTCCTTAAGCTTACTTATATTTCGGATCCTACTGGTGGGACATTGTATCAAACGCTTATAAATTTTATTCAATAAATTTGAACTTTTACATTATTACTTTATCATCTTATCTTTCACTGCATATTTGTGAAACTTTTATCAATCGTCACATACCCACCGACCGGACCCACAAGAAATCAGGGTATGATAACATCGTGATGCGAAGGATTTGAACGGAAGAATCAGATGAATTTTGGTGTGAACTTTCGTTTAATTCAGCATCTATCCGACTGCGAAGCTTGAAAAGAAAATTCTAGAACCATACGACGCGTATAGTGTTATCTGCGTCATATAAGGTTCGCATTTAAACCTACCTCCCCCAAGATTTCCGAATAGTACACATCAGTCAAGCCCTATACGACGTGTATAACATTATACGCGTCATATAAGGTTTACTTTTGTAGCTTGATTCCGAGATAGTTGACACATCAATCAGTCCTCTATCTAACGCGTATAACACTATATGCATCGTATAGAGTACGATGTTAGGTCTTTGGAAATGGTAACATCGTACTCTATATGGCATGTATAGTGCTATTATACACGTTGTATACATGGCTCATATAATGTCCGTGGAACCCAGGACCGTCTCCAAAAATCACAAAAAAAAAAAAAAAAATTGGCCTTGTTTGAGATAAAAATTTTGGGCCCCATTCGCAGATCTTCATATAATATAAACTCATCAATCATTCAATCAAATATATAAATACTAAAAACCCATAATACTACGATAATTGTTATGAAATAGATAAAACAAATTAACAAAAATAGTGTAGCAAAAATGATCAAGTTATCGAACCTACTTGCTAAGCGAACAGTGTGGTTCTTCTAGCGTTTTTTGAAGCAAAACTCTCGATCAACTCCTTGTAATCCATAGTATCTAATATTTCACTTTCAATAGAAATTGTCGCCAACCCGTTTAGCCTTTTTTGTGACATTGTAGAACGTAAATAGATCTTCAACTTTGAGAAACTTCTTTTTGCTGATGCCACGGTTACCGGAATTGTCAACAACACTTTATATGCATTTATAGCATTAGGATAAGTAGTACTGCGTTGGAAGATATAGTCTAAAACATCAAAAGGGTTGTCAATGTGTCTCGGTAAAAATGTATTAATCAACTTCAACTCCGTATACAGGCCCTTATTTTTGTTTAGACTAGTCACTTGAGCTTGATAATTGGGCCATTTTTTAAAACTTTTAAACAGACCCTTATTTAAAAAACTTTGGGTACCCTTATTTATACAAACATCCATAATTATATATGTATATATATATATATAGGGGAAAGTTTAAATGAGAACACTAAATATTGTGAGAACCGTAAAAACGAATGAAAAAACCACGAGAACTTGGTCAAAAACAATTCAAATTCAAAATTTTTTTACACTTATCATTATTATTCGAATACAATGTTAGAAATTTAATTTACACCTTTAAATTAAAGTGAATTCGTAAATAAAGAAAATTTACACATGTGTAAGTTAGCCATTTACACATGTGTAAATTTGTTATATTTACACATGTGTAAAAAATCTAATAAGATTGATTTTAAGAGGATAAATGAATTATTTGATGTTGTAAATTTTTTTTTTTATGTTGTATCTTAATTACAATAAGATTTGTATTAAAAAATGGTTTTGATTGGTTTTTCTATTCGTTCTCACGGTTTTCGCAATATTTAGCGTTCTCAAGATAACCGTCCCATATATATATATATATATATATATAGGGAGCCGCTAGAATGAGAACCACCTCCAGTTGTAAGAACCGCGAGAACCACTCTCAACCAATCAGAATTTGACAACCCAAAGGGTATTATGGTCATTTACCCCATATGTCTAATCTATCTATCCTCTCTCCTCTCTCCTTTTCTATTTAAAAGATGCAGCTTTCTTTCAATCCCCCATCACCGATCCATTTTTGAAACCCACCCCAAATGTCATCTCCGGTTCGTTGCTGGCCGTCCCCATGGCGCTGCTGCTGCCGCCGCCCAATTCCTTCGCCACCTCTCTATCTGTCTGGTAGCTACCAAAACACCCCCCCCCCTTCCGTCTCAACATTAATCACCACCACCCAACTGTTACAAAACCCCAACAACTGTTCACCGAGATGGGGGACTGAAAACGAGATGGGGAACAATTCCAAGCTCCGATTTGGGGGGTAGTGAGCTCCGATTTGATGTTGTGGTGGTGGTGGCGGTTCGACGGCTTGGTGGTGGTCGGCGGTGGTTGTCGGCAGCGGTGGTTCTACGGCTACGGTGTTGGTTGGTCGGCGGCGGTGGTTCTAACAGTGGGTTAGTGGGTTAGTGGCTGGTGATTCTTCTGGTGATTCTTGGCCTGTGTTCTTGAATGATGATGATGATACCGATGGTTTTTTTGGTATGTGTTCTTGATTTTTCTGGGTTTACTTGATTTTTCCGGGTTTACTTGAATCTGGGTTTGAATCTGGGTTTTTGAATGATGTACACGTTGAATCTGCTGCAGGTTTGCTTCTGTTGAATATGGGTTTGAATCTGGGTTTTTGAATGATGTTCATGTTGAATCTGGGTTTGAATGATGTTAATGTTGAATCTGGGTTTGAATGATGTTCTGTTTTTGGGACCTTTTTGATTCTGTTGAATCTGGGTTTGAATGATGTTCATGTTCCTTTTGGGATGTTCCTTTTGAATGTTTAAACCGGGTGAATCTGGTGGCTTTTTGAATCGGCGGTGATGATGCAAAAAAAAAACGGACGATGGCGCGGCAAGGATGGTGGAGGGTAAGTTTTTGAACCCGCAACCCCACTTTTGCAGCCTCTGATGTTCGGAAAATCTGAGCCAAAACTTCTTCTTTTTTTTCCCAGAATCCACTCGTTTTTTTTTGTTTGTTGGGTTTTTTATATATTTTTTTTGAGGCGTCGATGATGATAGCAAACTATCTGAGACACCTACCGAGTAACGATTTTTTGGGTGCGTTCGTTTTTGTGTAAAAAAGTTTTTGAAAAAGAAAAAAACTTAAACCGTAAACTTTTTAAAGTAAACCGTAAACTTTTTTACGTAAAACGTAAAAAGCTTTACGTCAAACGTAAAACGTAAAACTTTTTACGTAAAACGTAAAACTTTTTACGCAAAACGTAAAACTTTTTACGTTAAACGTAAAATGTAAAAATTTTAACGTAAAACGTAAAAAGTTTTACGTAAAACGTAAAATGTTAACGTAAGAAACCGGCGCGTAAGTTTGCGATTTCTGGGTGCGTTCGTTTTTGCGTAAAAAAGTTTTTGTAAAAAAAAAAAATTAAACCGTAAACTTTTTGACGTAAACCGTAAACTTTTTAACGTAAAACATAAAAAGTTTAGGTAAAACGTAAAAACGTAAAAATTTTTTACCAAAACGTAAAAAAGGTTAACGTAAAAAACCTGAATTTAAAAATGTTAACCTAAAAAACGTTAACGTAAAAAACTGGCGCGTAAAACGTAAAGACGTAAAAAACATTAACGTAAAAAAAACGGCGCGTAAAACGTAAAAAAACGTTAACGTAAAACACCGGCGCGTAAAACGTAAATAACGTTAACGTAAAAATGGCGCGTAAGACGTAAAAAAAAACGTTAACGTAAAAAACCGACGCGTAAAACGTAAAAAACCGACCCGTAAAACGTAAAATAACGTTAACGTAAACGACCGGCGCGTAAAATGTAAAAAAAAAACTCTAACGTAAAAAACCAGGGCGTAAAACGTAAAAACGGCGCGTTGAAAAAATGACGCGTGAAAAAGTCGGGCGAAAAAACGGCGCGTCAAAAAACGAGGCGTGAATAGGCTGGGCGTAAAACGTTAAACGTAAAAATCTGTAAATAAATCTGAATATGAAAATGTTTAATAAAAAAGCTAAGTTTAAAAAAAATCTAATATAATAATACTAAAAAGTAATAAAAAACAATAAAGGTAAAAAGACAAAATAGTGTAATTTTACTTAAATACCCTTTTGGATTAAAATATAAAAGACATAATAAGACAAAAAATACTTAATATTATTTTTTAATACTTTTAATCTCATCCATCCATCTACTTGATCCAATGGTTAGAAAGTGGTTCTCGTGGTTCTTACAACTGTAGGTGGTTCTCATTCTAGCGGACACCTATATATATATATATATATATATATATATAGGGGAGGGCTATATAGAAAACCCTTAAGTTTTTAGAAAACAATGGAAACTCAAATCTCCCCCCATTTTTACCCAACCTCCCGACATTTTTTTTTTTTTTAAAACAATAACACATGTAATATACATGTTTTAAAGTGTTTTGGGCCAAAAAAAAACAAAAAAGCGCCGAAGGGATGTTTTTAAAAAAAATAAACAAATTTCAGCATGCTTCGGGTGACTAACATGTGTTAGGCACAAAAGGCAGAAACTTGCTGAATTTTTTTTTTTAAACATTCCTTCGGCGCTTTTTTTGTTTTTTTGGCCCAAAACTCTTAAAAACATGTATATTACATGTGTTATTTTTTTCAAAAAAAATGTCGGGAGGTTGGGTTTTCTAGGGTTTTCTCAAAATAGAGGGTTTTCTATCTAGCTTTAACCTATATATATATATATATATGGGAAGGTTCAAATGAAAACCACTTTTATTGTGAAAACTCGAAAACTAACTAAAAAAGCCTAAAAAACACACCAATTTTTTTTTACAATTTTTTTTATTAAAAATCGCTATTTTTTATATATATAAAAAATTCAAAAAAAAAATAATAATTTGTAGTACACATGTGTAATAATACACATGTGTAATAATACACATGTGTAGTACACATACACATGTGTAGTATTATACATGTGCACTACAAAAAAATTTTATTTTATTTTTTTGAATTTTTTTATATATAAAAAATAGCGAAAATTGGTATGCAAAAAAAATTTTGGTATGTTTTTTTTTTTGCTTTTTTAATTAGTTTTCGAGTTTTCGCGATAACTAGTGGTTTTCATTTGAACCTTCCTATATATATATATATATATAGGATACCATAACGAGGAGGATCGTATATGGTAGTTTCACATAACATTAAACCGTCAAAATAAGGTGATAAGTTTTACAAAATTCAAACCGTCAAATTAACTTAAGGTGGATTACAACCAGTCCTAAAAACTCCCTATCAATTCATAAAACGGGATAACACGGACCAAGGTTCCCTTAGGCCATAAGACCATTAATTCCCAGTTCAAAATTCCAACCCTGCCAGTTTATGTTTTAACCATTTTAAAAAAACTTTTTTATAATAAAAGTACCATGTTATCAAAGGATGTTACTGAGTCATGCTTCAATACTTTAAGAGCTTTAGCCCATCATGATTTATAATAAGAAAACAAAATTTAAATACTTACTTAAGAATACCAAGAGGATCTTCAAGTCGGAAGATTTTATTCAATACTTATAATATTTTTACAAGTGCAGAAATTAGAGAGAGAGAAGAGAGGGGCAAAAGATTGCGTGCCCCCTAACAACACAAACCAGCTCTATAAATAGCCATAGAAAGGAATCAATACCCGGGTGCACTCTGGGCCCCATAGCAGTAGTGGATTCTTTTCTTTACAAAAGGCGAGAGCATTATTGAAAACAAACAAAATGAAAACGGACAAATAAAGAAAAGTAAAGGGGCTCTATGATTGCCCAAATGCCGTGTATGATGACCCAACTTTTCTCATTTTTCAAAGATGCCCATTATGAGTAGGGCCTTGGTGTCGACTCAATTATTTGTCTTTTTTCTTTTCCTCTGATTCTTTGTTTGGGGTAAATTCTTCTACCACCGTTTGAAGGTATGCTTCAAGATCATCGTCCAGACGTATTTCTGGAATTTTTTCTATTGGTTGAGATTCTCCTGCTAAACATGAGAAACGGTTGTTCTCATCTTCTTGACTGGTAGATGAGATTGACATTGCTTTGGAGGAGCATTCAGTGGTTGATTCAAAAAACTTTTTTAACTCCTTCTTCATTTCTTCTTTGTATAATTCCAGCATGTCAGCCTTTGAGACTCCTGAAACTGCCTGCTTATCTTGAATCCTTCTTGTCATTTGTTCAAAAGGACTTGGCAACTGTCTTTGTTGTCTTTTAACAATTTGAGTTTTATAATACTCAGTTTTATTGGTGATCAAATTTATTGTGTCTTGACCTTCCAATTCTTTCGTAGAGTTATTAACTCTTGTCATTTTTTACCAGAACTTGGTATAAGATGTTCTTTTGAGACAGGAAATATTATCTCTCAGGGTATGACCTGTTGTTGGTTTCCATCTCCAAATCCAGGGTATGGAAAACTCTATGAAAAAATACATTGAGGCTATACCCTCAAACCAAGTTTTATTATACTCGGCTTCAATGAGATCCGGAGAGACTGCTACCCACTCTTGGTAAAGACCTTTGAATGGTTCTGGCAGAATCTGGACTGATGGACCATATAAAATGAACCATTTTTGGAACCAGCTTGGGATTCCATCCTTATGAATCTTGTCACTCACTTTTATGAACCATGAGTGTTTTTTACTGGGATTTTCATAAAATAAACATTTCTCAAAACTTTGATTATAATCCCAATAATTGTATTTATAAGTTTGTCTGTTAGGATTTATAAATTCTTTTTCATTTAAAGTACTTAATCCCCATTTTTGAGGCGATAAAAGATGTTTTATAAAAATCTTGCTAAAATTGAATGAACTTTTAATTTTATCTGCTGGATAAAAATGTCTTAATTCAGCGGACTCCGAAACTTGTATAATGGTTTCATAATATTGCCTTGGTTTATAAGAAGTAGCATCATATGATGCTGGTTCTAAATACTTTTGCATTAAACACCAAGGATCATCAAAAAACTTTTTATCTTCTTGGTTCAAAAGAATTATTTTCTTCTGTCTATCGGATATAACCCATGACTCTTCATCATCATCTTGTGCAATATGAGCATAAGAGGGAGCCTTTAAGGCCTCTTCTTGGGCTTTTATAATAGTCTGTTCTTCTTCTTGGGCTTTTATAATAGCCATGATCTTTTCATATGATGGATCATTGGGACTTATTTGGATTCCAGTGTTATTATTTGAACTACTAGAAGCAATATCCGAGGCTATGAGCCTTCTGCTTCCTTGCTGGACCAAAACTAAATCTTGGTCTCTTCCTCTTCCCCTGCCTCTTCCCCTATATGATGTGGGAAAAGGTTGTTTTCCTCTATTATGAGGAATCATTCCTGAAAATATAAAATCAGGCTGATGAGATTATTTTCTCATTATCTTCAAGAATCTTTATTTGATTCTTAAAATGATGCAGTTTGGTAAATTGTTCTCTAAGCCTATCAATCCTTTCAGCTGGATGAATACTATAATTATTCATCAAGTTATGAATTCTATACTGAGTGACCCTTATTAGAACATTATAATCATCAATTTCATTTTCTATATTATTACAAACTATCTTCAAGGGTCCTTTAAACTTTTTCATTTGAACACCTGCAAATTAAACAGAAGATATTATCTTCAAATATTCTCTAGTTAGAAAATCTGGAAGACTATTTTCTTCTCCTTTTTTATAATGTATTTCAAAATCAAATGGGCTAATTGAGATTGCCATCTAGCAAACATTTGTTTAGAAACATCATGTTTAAAATCCTTTTGAAACATAAATTTAGCTGCTTGACAATCAGTTTTTATTATAAACTTTTGATTGTATAAATCATCTTGAAATTTTAAAACACATTTTAGGATTGCTAAAATCTCTTTTGCAATAGTAGCATATTTTTTCTGGCTTTCAAGCCATTTTCCTGAATGAAACATAACAAGATATTCTTGTTTTGTTTGAGGAGAAATTTGTTTTAATATTCCCCTATAACCTAACTCTGAGGCGTCTGTTTCTATAATTTTCTCCCAATTGGGAATAGCAATTGTCATACAAGGAAGACCTAAAACTTTCTTTTTTATTCTTATAACCGCTTGAGTATGATTTTCATCCCAAGGTTTAGGATTCTTTTTTAATGAGTAAATTGCCATTTTAGTCCCTGAGTTTTGTCCAAATTTGCCATTTTGATCCAAATAGTTTTATTTTCCCCCCTGAGTCCCTGGCTTTTACATTTGTTGCCATTTTGATCACTTTGCCTAACTCCATCCAAAAACCCAGTTACTCTTTTCAATTTAAACCTTTTCAGTTGCCACTTTGATCCAATTCCAAAAAATCAAAAAAAATCCAAAAAATCAAAAAAATTCCAAAAAATTCTAAAAAATTCTAAAAAATCTAAAAAATTCAAAAAAATCTAAAAAAATCAAAAAAATCTAAAAAATTCTAAAAAATCATAAAAATTCAAAAAAATATAAAAATCAAAAAAATTCTAAAAAAGCATAAAAATTCTAAAAAATCCAAATAATTCTAAACGGTTCGCGTCGAAACGGTTCGGTTCGATACGGTACGGGTCGAAACGGTACGGTTCGATACGGTACGGGTCGAAACGGTTCGCGTCGAAACGGTTCGGTTCGAAAGGGTTCGCGTCGAAACGGTACGGTTCGAAACGGTTCGGCTCGAAACGGTTCGGGTTCGAAACGGTACGGTTCGAAACGGTTCGGGTTCGAAACGGTTCGCGTCGAAACGGTTCGGTTCGATACGGTACGGGTCGAAACGGTTCGGTTCGAAACGGTTCGCGTCGAAACGGTACGGCTCGAAACGGTTCGGCTCGAAACGGTTTGGGTTCGAAACGGTACGGTTCGAAACGGTTCGGGTTCGAAACGGTTCGCGTCGAAACGGTTCGGTTCGAAACGGTTCGCGTCGAAACGGTACGGGTCGAAACGCTTCGCGTCGAAACGGTTCGGCTCGAAACGGTTCGGGTTCGAAACGGTACGGGTCGAAACGGTTCGTGTCGAAACGGTTCGGGTTAGAAACGGTTCGCGTCGAAACGGTTCGGTTCGATACGGTACGGGTCGAAATGGTACGGTTCGAAACGGTTCGCGTCGAAACGGTTCGGTTCGATACGGTACGGGTCGAAACGGTTCGGTTCGAAACGGTTCGCGTCGAAACGGTTCGGTTCGAAACGGTACGGGTCGAAACGGTACGGGTCGAAACGCTTCGCGTCGAAACGGTTCGGCTCGAAACGGTTCGGGTTCGAAACGGTACGGGTCGAAACGGTTCGGCTCGAAACGGTTCGGCTCGAAACGGTTCGCGTCGAAACGGTTCGGTTCGATACGGTACGGGTCGAAACGGTACGGTTCGAAACGGTTCGCGTCGAAACGGTACGGTTCGATACGGTACGGGTTCGAAACGGTTCGCGTCGAAACGGTTCGGTTCGATACAGTACGGGTCGAAACGGTTCGGTTCGAAACGGTACGGGTCGAAACGGTTCGTGCCGAAACATTTAATGATTTTTGGATTTTTTAGAATTTTTATGATTTTTAGAATTTTTATGATTTTTAGAATTTTTTATATTTTTTTGAATTTTTATGATTTTTTTGATTTTTTTGAATTTTTTAGAATTTTTTTTTATTTTTTGGAATTTTTTTGATTTTTTTGGAATTTTTTTGATTTTTTTGGAATTGGATTAAAATGGCAACTGAAAACATTTTTTAAGGAAATCCCCAAAATACCCCTGTTACAAACTGGGTTTTTGGATGGAGTTAGGCAAAGTGATCAAAATGGCAACAAAATGTAAAAGTCAGGGACCCAAGGGGGAAAATAAAACTATTTGGATCAAAATGGCAAATTTGGACAAAACTGAGGGACTAAAATGGCAATTTACTCTTTTTTAATCTATCATATAAAATAGAAGAATCCTTTGCTAAATCATGGTAGTATGGAGCTATATAATTTAAACTTCTTAAAAACCTTTGAAGTTGAGTTTTATCAGTAATTTTATCAGGAAATTTAGAAGCAAATTCTATACTTCTATTAATAGGAACTATTTCCCCTTTTTCTATTATATGACCTAAAAATCTAATAGATGTTTGAAATAACATCATCTTTGGACTAGATATAACCAATCCTTTTTTTATGATAATGGTTTTAAATATGTCTAGATGTTTAAAATGAGTTTCAATGTCTTTTGAAAACACCAATATATCATCTCTATAAACAATTATAAAACTTGAAAAAAGAATGAATATTTCATTCATAATTTTTTGGAATTCTGAAGGGGCATTCTTCAAACCAAAAGGCATAACATTCCATTCATATTGCCCAAAAGGAACATTAAAAGCAGTTTTATACCTGTCTTTTTTATCAATTTGAATCTGCCAATATCCAGACTTTAAATCAAATTTTGAAAATATTAAAGCATCATATAACCTATCTAACAAATCCTTTTTATTAGGAATTGGATATCTAATCCATTTCAAAACTTTATTCAGAGGTTTACAGTTTATAACTAATCTAGGAACACCTATTTCAATCTCAGAATGTTTATTAACATAAAACGCAGTACATGACCAGGGAGACTTTGAAGGACATATTAATCCCTTCTGTTGTAATGACTCAATCTCCTTTTTACATAACTCTAAATATTCCGAATTCATCTGACAAGGTCTTGCCTTGGTTGGAATATTACTTTCTATAAAATCTCCTTCATAAGGTAAAGAGACAATATGTTGTTTTCTATTCCAAAAAGCATTTGGATGATCATTACATATTTCCATATTAAACTGATTTTTTATGGTTTCTATTTTTAATATTAACTTAGGATTTTTTTAATCTTTCCTCAATTGTATTAATACTTATTTCTTCTTTACGCAAATTTATTTGATTAGTTTTAGCTTGTATAAGAAATTCATTTATAAATTTTTCAAAAGGTTGAGTTATAAATTCAAAATATAATTCCTTGTTATTATAACAAGCTTTAAATCCTTTTTTATTAACTTCTTTTAAAGGAAAGATTTTTGATAGAAATTGAGTTCCTAATATAACTTCATTTGTTATATTTTTAACTAGAACAAAGGATAAAGGAATACATTCTCCATTATTACAAACCTTTGCATTAGGAATTTTATATTTAACTCACATATCTTCCCTATTGGCTGCTTTAAGAATATGAGTTGTTTTTTTCAAAATATTTTGTCGGAATTAATCCTTCTCTTAAACAATTTAAATCTGCTCCTGAATCAATCAGAGCAACAAAATTCTTTTTAAAAGTATTTTGTATTAATAAAGTAACTTTTACTAACCATTTTTGAGAAATAAATTTTTCTATTTTATTAATATATTCTTCTCCCTTGTTTTTATTAACAACTAAAGGAGGATATTCAAGATCATAATTTATTTTATCATCCGGATTATTAACAGATGAAGGTTTATAAGATGTTTCTCCTATTTCAAAATTAGGAGACTTATAAAATGTTTCTGTTTCTTCTATGATTTTCCCTTCAAGATTTATGATTCTTTTTTCAAAGCTAGAATTTTTATTTTTTAAATAAACAATTTCATCCTTTAAATTGTTAATTTCCATTTTTAAATCTTCTGAAGTAGAAGAATTTTCTTTTTTATTATTTAATATATTATGAACATATTTCATGGAATAAGGACCTTCAGGTTGCTTTATTTCTTTTTGAACTTCTTTATTATGAAGTTCTTCAATTTGGTATAACATTTGCAGAATTTTTAATTTCTCTTCTTGACTATTAATTTTGTTTAAAACATTTCCCAAAATATTACTGTCTATAACATTGATTTCATTATCATTAATATTATTATCCTGAAATTGTGACATGACTTTATAAATCATTTCATCATCAGAATTAATTTTATCACAACAATTTTCTTGACAATTATCAGAACAAGAACTTTCCTCAGTACTATAATCTGAGGATTCTTCAGAATAAAAAATTTTATATAATTCATTTTTGACATCTTCTTCTATGTCTAAACTATTTATTTTCTTTTTAAAAGTTTTTCTTTGGCTACATTCATTAGCCTTATGACCTTTCTTCTTGCATATATAACAAGTAGGATCCCATTTTTCTCTTCTTTGGGTTTTTCTTCGTTCTCTTTTTTCCCTTCGTTTCTGGAAATATTTTTCCCTTTTTTCCTTTCTGTATTTTTTATAATATTTTTCATTATCAAAACTCTTTTCTTTGGTACAAACCATACCAAATTGTTCACAAAATTCTCCGAACTGTCTTTTTTTCTGTTAGGCTTTGTTTTTTAATTTGTTGGTTCAATTTTAACTCATTACATAGAGCTAAACCCTCTTGAACACAGACCCCTATAAGTCTGCCATAAGTATAACTATCATAAGGGATTTGAATATTATTTCCCCTAAGAACTTTCCTTACTCTTTCAGCAAATAAAGATGGAAGACCATCAATGAATTTGGACTTCCAATGAGAGCTATTATTCTCTGGAAGCTCATAGACTCTACTTAAAAATACATCTTTATACCATCTAAATGAGGTTAGAGTATGACATTTTAGTCCATTTAACAAAGTTCTAATGGTTTCAGAATTATCAGACCATCTACCTGTAAAGTGTTCTATAATAGTTATAATTAAAGTGTAAACAGCATCAGAAACTTGTTTATCACCCTCTTGCCTATAATGTTTATAAACTTGCTCTTGTTTATCACTAATATAATTATCCCACCATCCTTTTAACTGACCTGTAAAGGCTGCAGTTGTCATTTTACAGACTACGTCATCATTATTAGCATTATTTTTAGCTATGGTGGCATACATTAACATTCTATGTGTCATAGTATAAACTTGTCTATCCGTATAACCATCTAAATTCCATTCATAAATGGCTTTTCCATTATAAGAATTATTTATTTCTAATTCTTGTTCCTCATGTAAAACATCCTGGGGAGTAGGCCTATGATAATAATATAATCTTTGTCTAGGTCTATCAGAATATTTATTATTATAACTATCATAACTCTTATGTTTTCTACCTTTTCCAAATTTATTTATAGAATCAGTAACATAAGCTTCATATGTTTCATTATCCATGTTTTCCATATCACTTAAAACATTAAGTTGGACATTTGAAAACTTTTCTTTTATAATTTCTATTAAGTCATCCATCGACTTAAGCTCTTCTCCAGGTTTTGTTTTATAATTTTCTATCTCAGGAGGAGGCTGGATAGTAGCTTTAGCCAGTATAATTGACTCAGGTTCAGAAGTCTTAGTATTACTAGACTCTCCTAATTCCTTCTCTTGATTAACTAAAACCTTTTCTATTTTATTATTTATTTCCTGAAGATTTTCAGATAAATTTTTTAGGCATAAATTTGTATAATTATTCTGTTGTATAATATGATTAACATGAGCAATAGTAGCAGTCATTAACCCACTACCTAAAGCTTTTTAAAAGCAGCAAAATGAATTATATCATTTTCTTTTGTCATTTCAAAATCATTTTGAGGAGGAAAAATGGATTTTGTTATCTCTCCTGTAATTAACTTATAATTTTTCTCAATAACTGAAATATATTTTAAAGAGTACTTATTTATAAACCAAACAGGAAACTCTATTATTTCCTGAACTTCATCCAGATCTTTATAAAATTCTCTTCCTATTTCAAATCTTTTTTCTCTAGAATATGATTCTAACATCCAATCTTTAAATGGTTGCCAAATAGGATGCCTATATTTTTCACAAATTTTTTGTCTTATGACAGATCCAGGACTAAAATCAATTTTTTTCTTTTATCATTATAAACTAAAACTCATGTGTGAGACTGTATCATCCTCACTAACAGGTTGATATATACCTGAAACTAAATTGTCATTATTGACATTAAGATTTTCTATTCTACTATTTCTTATTTGAGAAGTAGAAGCTCTAGAAGATTCAGGTAAATCTACTTTATAATCAAGCGGTGATATATAAGACCTGGAAGAAATAGATTTCAAAAGTTTTTTATCTTTCCTTTCTTCTTCAAATTCTATTTCTATATTTCCTTCAGGAGTTTCTATTAATCTCCTTAGCTTATGATTTATCTGTGGTTGTAACTTAACAGCCTTATTAATAACCCAATTTTCTGGAAATGTAATTTCTTCCCATTTAACTGGTCTTCTTATAGAAATATTAGATTTTCCATAATTTGTTTCTATCAAAATAGTTTCATCACTAGATTTATCAACTCTTTTATATCTAGCATTCATAGTAGTAAGTAATCTATAATATATTCTATAACAAATACATATAACTTCAGATCCTTCAGCATAATTATAACCATGCGTTTTAACATATAAAGTTAAGGCATCATCAATATTTTTATCTGTTAGAGATAAATGAACATCAGGATAAACATTAAAATAAACTGGACCATGTGCCAGACTAGTTTCTATAATACCCATCAATGATTGTTTCCAGTTTAAGTTACGAGCATCTCGTAACACAGCTATAAAACTTTCTGGTAAACCTTTTAACGTTAATGGTTTAAAAGCAACTTGGACTAAACCAATATGCATAAAATTAAAATCTTTTTTATATCTATTTATCTCAGACATATTTAAAAGTTTTATTATCATTTCCTCATCCTTTATAGAGGCTGATTCTTCAGTGGTTTTAACCACATGTTTGTTTATTAGATTATCAAAACTCCCGATTTGGTATATAACCTTGGGACTTATATGAGGTATTGTCCATTTATTAAGTAAATCAAGATCCTGAGGTATATCATATTCCTCATTAGTACTATTTTTAATAGTACTATTCTTCTTAAACAAATTTAACATGATTAAAAATAAAGTATTGAAACAAGACATACAATAACTTCCTTTGATTCCATGCCTCTGATACCATAACGAACGTTCCAACAAAAATACTTGTATGCATAAAAAACCCCAGGTTCGGCGGGGTAAATGCATTAAAAAGGGACAAATTTTAGCGTATGGTGCTGCTACAGTTGGTGGCGAACTCGCTTTGGGGAAAAATGTATTAGTAGCTTATATGCCATGGGAAGGTTACAATTTTGAAGATGCAGTACTCATTAGCGAGTGCTTAGTATATGAAGATATTTATACTTCTTTTCACATACGTAAATATGAAATTCAGATTAACCAAGGCCCCGAAAGGGTCACTAATGAAATACCGCATTTAGAAGTCCATTTACTCCGAAATTTAGACAAAAATGGAATTGTAATGCTGGGATCTTGGGTGGAAACAGGTGATATTTTAGTAGGTAAATTAACGCCCCAAATGGTGAAAGAATCATAGTATGCCCCGGAAGATAGACTGTTACGAACCATACTTGGCTTGCCCCTCTCTTCTCTCTCTCTAATTTCTGCACTTGTAAAAATATTCTAAGTATTGAATAAAATCTTCCGACTTGAAGATCCTCTTGGTATTCTTAAGTAAGTATTTAAATTTTGTTTTCTTATTATAAATCATGATGGGCTAAAGCCCTTAAAGTATTGAAGCATGGCTCAGTAACATCCTTTGATAAGATGGTACTTTTATTATAAAAAGGTTTTTCTAAAATGATTAAAACATAAACTGGCAGGGTTGGAATTTTGAACTGGCAATTAATGGTCTTATGGTTTTAGTTAATCAAGAGAAGGAATTAGGAGAGTCTAGTAATACTAAGACTTCTGAACCTGAGTCAATTATACTGGCTAAAGCTACTATTCAGCCTCCTCCTGAGATAGAAAATTATAAAACAAAACCTGGAGAAGAGCTTAAGTCGATGGATGACTTAATAGAAATTATAAAAGAAAAGTTTTCAAATGTCCAACTTAATGTTTTAAGTGATATGGAAAACATGGATAACATAACGAGGAGGATCGTATATGGTAGTTTTACAAAACATTAAACCGTCAAAATAAGGTGATAAGTTTTACAAAATTCAAACCGTCAAATTAACTTAAGGTGGATTACAACCAGTCCTAAAAACTCCCTATCAATTCATAAAACGGGATAACACGGACCAAGGTTCCCTTAGGCCATAAGACCATTAATTGCCAGTTCAAAATTCCAACCCTGCCAGTTTATGTTTTAACCATTTTAGAAAAACCTTTTTATAATAAAAGTACCATGTTATCAAAGGATGTTACTGAGCCATGCTTCAATACTTTAAGGGCTTTAGCCCATCATGATTTATAATTAGAAAACAAAATTTAAATACTTACTTAAGAATACCAAGAGGATCTTCAAGTCGGAAGATTTTATTCAATACTTAGAATATTTTTACAAGTGCAGAAATTAGAGAGAGAGAAGAGAGGGGCAAAAGATTGCGTGCCCCCTAAGAACACAAACCAGCTCTATAAATAGCCATAGAAGGGAATCAATACCCGGGTGCACTCTGGGCCCCATAGTAGTAGTGGATTCTTTTCTTTACAAAAGGCGAGAGCATTATTGAAAACAAACAAAATGAAAACGGACAAATAAAGAAAAGTAAAGGGGCTCTATGATTGCCCAAATGCCGTGTATGATGACCCAACTTTTCTCATTTTTCAAAGATGCCCATTATGAGTAGGGCCTTAGTGTCGACTCAATTATTTGTCTTTTTTCTTTTCCTCGGATTCTTTGTTTGGGGTAAATTCTTCTACCACCGTTTGAAGGTATGCTTCAAGATCATCGTCCAGACGTATTTCTGGAATTTATTCTATTGGTTGAGATTCTCCTGCTAAACATGAGAAACGGTTGTTCTCATCTTCTTGACTGGTAGATGAGATTGACATTGCTTTGGAGGAGCTTTCAGTGGTTGATTCAAAAAACTTTTTTAACTCCTTCTTCATTTCTTCTTTGTATAATTCCAGCATGTCAGCCTTTGAGACTCCTGAAACTGCCTGCTTATCTTGAATCCTTCTTGTCATTTGTTCAAAAGGACTTGGCAACTGTCTTTGTTGTCTTTTAACAATTTGAGTTTTATAATACTCAGTTTTATTGGTGATCAAATTTATTGTGTCTTGACCTTCCAATTCTTTCGTAGAGTTATTAACTCTTGTCATTTTTTACCAGAACTTTGTATAAGATGTTCTTTTGAGACAGGGAATATTATCTCTCAGGGTATTACCTGTTGTTGGTTTCCATCTCCAAATCCAGGGTATGGAAAACTCTATGAAAAAATACATTGAGGCTATACCCTCAAACCAAGTTTTATTATACTCGGCTTCAATGAGATCCGGAGAGACTGCTACCCACTCTTGGTAAAGACCTTTGAATGGTTCTGGCAGAATCTGGACTGATGGACCATATAAAATGAACCATTTTTGGAACCAGCTTGGGATTCCATCCTTATGAATCTTGTCACTCACTTTTATGAACCATGAGTGTTTTTTACTGGGATTTTCATAAAATAAACATTTCTCAAAACTTTGAATATAATCCCAATAATTGTATTTATAAGTTTGTCTGTTAGGATTTATAAATTCTTTTTCATTTAAAGTACTTAATCCCCATTTTTGAGGCGATAAAAGATGTTTTATAAAAATCTTGCTAAAATTGAATGAACTTTTAATTTTATCTGCTGGATAAAAATGTCTTAATTCAGCAGACTTCGAAACTTGTATAATGGTTTCATAATATTGCCTTGGTTTATAAGAAGTAGCATCATATGATGCTGGTTCTAAATACTTTTGCATTAAACACCAAGGATCATTAAAAAAAATTATCTTCTTGGTTCAAAAGAATTATTTTCTTCTGTCTATCAGATATAACCCATGACTCTTCATCATCATCTTGTGCTATATGAGCATAAGAGTGAGCCTTTGAGGCCTCTTCTTGGGCTTTTATAATAGCCTGTTCTTCTTCTTGGGCTTTTATAATAGCCATGATCTTTTCATATGATGGATCATTGGGACTTATTTGGATTCCCGTGTTATTATTTGAACTACTAGAAGCAATATCCGAGGCTATGAGCCTTCTGCTTCCTTGCTGGACCAAAACTAAATCTTGGCCTCTTCCTCTTCCCCTATATGATGTGGGAAAAGGTTGCTTTCCTCTATTATGAGGAATCATTCATGAAAATATAAAATCAGGCTGATGAGATTATTTTCTCATTATCTTCAAGAATCTTTATTTGATTCTTAAAATGATGCAGTTTGGTAAATTGTTCTCTAAGCCTATCAATCCTTTCAGCTGGATGAATACTATAATTATTCATCAAGTCATGAATTCTATACTGAGTGACCCTTATTAGAACATTATAATCATCAATTTCATTTTCTATATTATTACAAACTATCTTCAAGGGTCCTTTAAACTTTTTCATTTGAACACCAGCAAATTAAACAGAATATATTATCTTCAAATATTCTCTAGTTAGAAAATCTGGAAGACTATTTTCTTCTCCTTTTTTATAATGTATTTCAAAATCAAATGGGGCTAATTGAGATTGATATCTAGCAAACATTTGTTTAGAAACATCATGTTTAAAATCCTTTTGAAACATAAATTTAGGTGCTTGACAATCAGTTTTTATTATAAACTTTTGATTGTATAAATCATCTTGAAATTTTAAAACACATTTTAGGATTGCTAAAATCTCTTTTGCAATAGTAGCATATTTTTTCTGGCTTTCAAGCCATTTTCCTGAATGAAACCTAACAAGATATTCTTGTTTTGTTTGAGGAGAAATTTGTTTTAATATTCCCCCATAACCTAACTCCGAGGCGTCTGTTTCTATAATTTTCTCCCAATTGGGATTAGCAATTGTCATACAAGGAAGACCTAAAACTTTCTTTTTTATTTTTATAACCGCTTGAGTATGATTTTCATCCCAAGGCTTAGGATTCTTTTTTAATCTATCATATAAAATAGAAGAATCCTTTGCTAAATCATGGTAGTATGGAGCTATATAATTTAAACTTCCTAAAAACCTTTGAAGTTGAGTTTTATCAGTAATTTTATCAGGAAATTTAGAAGCAAATTCTATACTTCTATTAATAGGAACTGTTTTCCCTTTTTCTATTATATGACCTAAAAATCTAATAGATGTTTGAAATAACATCATCCTTGGACTAGATATAACCAATCCGTTTTTTATGATAATGGTTTTAAATATATCTAGATGTTTAAAATGAGTTTCAATGTCTTTTGAAAACACCAATATATCATCTATATAAACAATTATAAAACTTAAAAAAGGAATGAATATTTCATTCATAATTTTTTGGAATTCTGAAGGGGCATTCTTCAAACCAAAAGGCATAACATTCCATTCATATTGCCCAAAAGGAACATTAAAAGCAGTTTTATACCTGTCTTTTTTATCAATTTGAATCTGCCAATATCCAGACTTTAAATCAAATTTTGAAAATATTAAAGCATCATATAACCTATCTAACAAATCCTTTTTATTAGGAATTGGATATCTAATCCATTTCAAAACTTTATTAAGAGGTTTATAGTTTATAACTAATCTAGGAACACCTCTTTCAATCTCAGAATGTTTATTAACATAAAACGCAGTACATGACCAAGGAGACTTTGAAGGACATATTAATCCCTTCTGTTGTAATGACTCAATCTCCTTTTTACATAACTCTAAATATTCCGAATTCATCTGACAAGGTCTTGCCTTGGTTGGAATATTACTTTCTATAAAATCTCCTTCATAAGGTAAAGAGACAACATGGTTCGATATTCTGGTGTCCTAGTCGTAGAGGAACCACACCAATCCATCCCGAACTTGGTGGTTAAACTCTACTGCGGTGACGATACTGTAGGGGAGGTCCTGCGGAAAAATAGCTCGACGCCAGGATGATAAAAAACTTCACACCTCCCGTTCTTCATACTTTTTAAAAAAAAAAATAAAAAAAAATGAAAAATAAAAAGGTCGTCTTATTCAAAACCCCAATTATGACATCCCCTCTCTCCCACTTCACACCTCGGAACGCGCCGTTCTTATAGAGAGAAAGTAGAGATAATGGCGCTTTGACATCTTCTTAACCCGAAATGGCTGAGGAGAGCAAAGGTTCCTTTTTTTCACAACTGCAGCATTGTCATCATATCGTATTATCATACCGTTGTCACGTTTAAGTTCTTTACAAGTACGGACAATTACAGCTCTGACCACTTCTGATCTTTCTAGAGGCATGTTTGGAACTGCGTCTTTGATCACAGCAACAATAACGTCACCAATATGAGCATATCGACGATTGCTAGCTCCTATGATTCGAATACACATCAATTATCGAGCCCCGCTGTTATCTGCTACATTCAAATGGGTCTGAGGTTGAATCATATCATTTTTTTTCTGTTTTTTACAATACAAAGGTCGAAGAAAAAAAGAAATATTATTTGTTCAAAAAAAGAAACCTGCACCCGCTATTTTTAAGGCCTATTTCTTTTTTATCCCGAAATGATGAATTGAGCTCGTATAGGCATTTTGGACGCTGCTATTGAAATAG
Source organism: Helianthus tuberosus (assembly GCA_030545235.1). NCBI lineage: Eukaryota > Viridiplantae > Streptophyta > Magnoliopsida > Asterales > Asteraceae > Helianthus > Helianthus tuberosus. The sequence goes on from CM060399.1 coordinate 115,873,843, forward strand.
CCCTTCAGGCTATATTTTCTGTTACTCCACCCATTTCATAAAGGATTCGACCTGGTTTAACAACAGCTACCCAATATTCGGGAGAGCCTTTACCTGAACCCATACGTGTTTATGCGGGCCTTACTGTAACTGGTTTATCTGGAAATATACGGCCATGGAATCAAAGGAAGTTATTGTATGTCTTGTTTCAATACTTTATTTTTAATCATGTTAAATTTGTTTAAGAAGAATAGTACTATTAAAAATAGTACTAATGAGGAATATGATATACCTCAGGATCTTGATTTACTTAATAAATGGACAATACCTCATATAAGTCCCAAGGTTATATACCAAATTGGGAGTTTTGATAATCTAATAAACAAACATGTGGTTAAAACCACTGAAGAATCAGCCTCTATAAAGGATGAGGAAATGATAATAAAACTTTTAAATATGTCTGAGATAAATAGATATAAAAAAGATTTTAATTTTATGCATATTGGTTTAGTCCAAGTTGCTTTTAAACCATTAACGTTAAAAGGTTTACCAGAAAGTTTTATAGCTGTGTTACGAGATGCTCGTAACTTAAACTGGAAACAATCATTGATGGGTATTATAGAAACTAGTCTGGCACATGGTCCAGATTATTTTAATGTTTATCCTGATGTTCATTTATCTCTAACAGATAAAAATATTGATGATGCCTTAACTTTATATGTTAAAACGCATGGTTATAATTATGCTGAAGGATCTGAAGTTATATGTATTTGTTATAGAATATATTATAGATTACTTACTACTATGAATGCTAGATGTAAAAGAGTTGATAAATCTAGTGATGAAACTATTTTGATAGAAACAAATTATGGAAAATCTAATATTTCTATAAGAAGACCAGTTAAATGGGAAGAAATTACATTTCCAGAAAATTGGGTTATTAATAGGGCTGTTAAGTTACAACCACAGATAAATCATAAGCTAAGAAGATTAATAGAAACTCCTGAAGGAAATATAGAAATAGAATTTGAAGAAGAAAGGAAAGATAAAAAACTTTTGAAATCTATTTCTTCCAGGTCTTATATATCACCGCTTGATTATAAAGTAGATTTACCTGAATCTTCTAGAGCTTCAACTTCTCAAATAAGAAATAGTAGAATAGAAAATCTTAATGTCAATAATGACAATTTAGTTTCAGGTATATATCAACCTGTTAGTGAGGATGATACAGTCTCACACATGAGTTTTAGTTTATAATGATAAAAGAAAAAATTGATTTTAGTCCTAGATCTGTCATAAGACAAAAAATTTGTGAAAAATATAGGCATCCTATTTGGCTACCATTTAAAGATTGGATGTTAGAATCATATTCTAGAGAAAAAAGATTTGAAATAGGAAGAGAATTTTATAAAGATCTGGATGAAGTTCAGGAAATAATAGAGTTTCCTGTTTGGTTTATAAATAAGTACTCTTTAAAATATATTTCAGTTATTGAGAAAAATTATAAGTTAATTACAGGAGAGATAACAAAATCCATTTTTCCTCCTCAAAATGATTTTAAAATGACAAAAGAAAATGATATAATTCATTTTGCTGCTTTTAAAAAAGCTTTAGGTAGTGGGTTAATGACTGCTACTATTGCTCAAGTTAATCATATTATACAACAGAATAATTATACAAATTTATGCCTAAAAAATTTATCTGAAAATCTTCAGGAAATAAATAATAAAATAGAAAAGGTTTTAGTTAATCAAGAGAAGGAATTAGGAGAGTCTAGTAATACTAAGACTTCTGAACCTGAGTCAATTATACTGGCTAAAGCTACTATTCAGCCTCCTCCTGAGATAGAAAATTATAAAACAAAACCTGGAGAAGAGCTTAAGTCGATGGATGACTTAATAGAAATTATAAAAGAAAAGTTTTCAAATGTCCAACTTAATGTTTTAAGTGATATGGAAAACATGGATAATGAAACATATGAAGCTTATGTTACTGATTCTATAAATAAATTTGGAAAAGGTAGAAAACATAAGAGTTATGATAATTATAATAATAAATATTCTGATAGACCTAGACAAAGATTATATTATTATCCTAGGCCTACTCCTCAGGATGTTTTACATGAGGAACAAGAATTAGAAATAAATAATTCTTATAATGGAAAAGCCATTTATGAATGGAATTTAGATGGTTATACGGATAGACAAGTTTATACTATGACACATAGAATGTTAATGTATGCCACCATAGCTAAAACTAATGCTAATAATGATGACGTAGTCTGTAAAATGATAACTGCAACCTTTACAGGTCAGTTAAAAGGATGGTGGGATAATTATATTAGTGATAAACAAAAGCAAGTTTATAAACATTATAGGCAAGAGGGTGATAAACAAGTTTCTGATGCTGTTTACACTTTAATTATAACTATTATAGAACACTTTACAGGTAGATGGTCTGATAATTCTGAAACCATTAGAACTTTGTTAAATGGTCTAAAATTTCATACTCTAACCTCATTTAGATGGTATAAAGATGTATTTTTAAGTAGAGTCTATGAGCTTCCAGAGAATAATAGCTCTCATTGGAAGTCCAAATTCATTGATGGTCTTCCATCTTTATTTGCTGAAAGAGTAAGGAAAGTTCTTAGGGGAAATAATATTCAAATCCCTTATGATAGTTATACTTATGGCAAACTTATAGGGGTCTGTGTTCAAGAGGGTTTAGTTCTATGTAATGAGTTAAAATTGAACCAAAAAATTAAAAAACAAAGCCTAACAGAAAAAAGACATTTAGGAGAATTTTGTGAACAATTTGGTATGGATTGTACCAAAGAAAAGAGTTTTGATAATGAAAAATATTATAAAAAATACAGAAAGGAAAAAAGGGAAAAATATTTCCAGAAACGAAGGGAAAAAAGAGAATGAAAAAAAACCCAAAGAAGAGAAAAATGGGTTCCTACTTGTTATATATGCAAGAAGAAAGGTCATAAGGCTAATGAATATAGCCAAAGAAAAACTTTTAAAAAGAAAATAAATAGTTTAGACATAGAAGAAGATGTCAAAAATGAATTATATAAAATTTTTTATTCTGAAGAATCATCAGATTATAGTACTGAGGAAAGTTCTTGTTCTGATAATTGTCAAGAAAATTGTTGAGATAAAATTAATTCTGATGATGAAATGATTTATAAAGTCATGTCACAATTTCAGGATAATAATATTAATGATAATGAAATCAATGTTATAGACAGTAATATTTTGGGAAATGTTTTAAACAAAATTAAAAGTCAAGAAGAGAAATTAAAAATTCTTCAAATGTTCTACCAAAATGAAGAACTTCATAATAAAGAAGTTCAAAAAGAAATAAAGCAACCTGAAGGTCCTTATTCCATGAAATATGTTCATAATATATTAAATAATAAAAAAGAAAATTCTTCTACTTCAGAAGATTTAAAAATGGAAATTAACAATTTGAAGGATGAAATTGTTTATTTAAAAAATAAAAATTCTAGCTTTGAAAAAAGAATCATAAATCTTGAAGGGAAAATCATAGAAGAAACAGAAACATTTTATAAGTCTCCTAATTTTGAAATAGGAGAAACATCTTATAAACCTTCATCTGTTAATAATCCGGATGATAAAATAAATTATGATCTTGAATATCCTCCTTTAGTTGTTAATAAAAACAAGGGAGAAGAATATATTAATAAAATAGAAAAATTTATTTCTCAAAAATGGTTAGTAAAAGTTACTTTATTAATACAAAATACTTTTAAAAAGAATTTTGTTGCTCTGATTGATTCAGGAGCAGATTTATATTGTTTAAGAGAAGGATTAATTCCGACAAAATATTTTGAAAAAACAACTCATATTCTTAAAGCAGCGAATAGGGAAGATATGAGAGTTAAATATAAAATTCCTAATGCAAAGGTTTGTAATAATGGAGAATGTATTCCTTTATCCTTTGTTCTAGTTAAAAATATAACAAATGAAGTTATATTAGGAACTCCATTTCTATCAAAAATCTTTCCTTTAAAAGAAGTTAATAAAAAAGGATTTAAAGCTTGTTATAATAACAAGGAATTATATTTTGAATTTATAACTCAACCATTTGAAAAATTTCTAAATGAATTTCTTATACAAGCTAAAACTAATCAAATAAATTTTCTTAAAGAAGAAATAAGTATTAATACAATTGAGGAAAGATTAAAAAAATCCTAAGTTAATATTAAAAATAGAAACCATAAAAAATCAGTTTAATATGGAAATATGTAATGATCATCCAAATGCTTTTTGGAATAGAAAACAACATATTGTCTCTTTACCTTATGAAGGAGATTTTATAGAAAGTAATATTCCAACCAAGGCAAGACCTTGTCAGATGAATTCGGAATATTTAGAGTTATGTAAAAAGGAGATTGAGTCATTACAACAGAAGGGATTAATATGTCCTTCAAAGTCTCCTTGGTCATGTACTGCGTTTTATGTTAATAAACATTCTGAGATTGAAAGAGGTGTTCCTAGATTAGTTATAAACTATAAACCTCTTAATAAAGTTTTGAAATGGATTAGATATCCAATTCCTAATAAAAAGGATTTGTTAGATAGGTTATATGATGCTTTAATATTTTCAAAATTTGATTTAAAGTCTGGATATTGGCAGATTCAAATTGATAAAAAAAGACAGGTATAAAACTGCTTTTAATGTTCCTTTTGGGCAATATGAATGGAATGTTATGCCTTTTGGTTTGAAGAATGCCCCTTCAGAATTCCAAAAAATTATGAATGAAATATTCATTCCTTTTTTAAGTTTTATAATTGTTTATATAGATGATATATTGGTGTTTTCAAAAGACATTGAAACTCATTTTAAACATCTAGATATATTTAAAACCATTATCATAAAAAACGGATTGGTTATATCTAGTCCAAGGATGATGTTATTTCAAACATCTATTAGATTTTTAGGTCATATAATAGAAAAAGGGAAAACAGTTCCTATTAATAGAAGTATAGAATTTGCTTCTAAATTTCCTGATAAAATTACTGATAAAACTCAACTTCAAAGGTTTTTAGGAAGTTTAAATTATATAGCTCCATACTACCATGATTTAGCAAAGGATTCTTCTATTTTATATGATAGATTAAAAAAGAATCCTAAGCCTTGGGATGAAAATCATACTCAAGCGGTTATAAAAATAAAAAAGAAAGTTTTAGGTCTTCCTTGTATGACAATTGCTAATCCCAATTGGGAGAAAATTATAGAAACAGACGCCTCGGAGTTAGGTTATGGGGGAATATTAAAACAAATTTCTCCTCAAACAAAACAAGAATATCTTGTTAGGTTTCATTCAGGAAAATGGCTTGAAAGCCAGAAAAAATATGCTACTATTGCAAAAGAGATTTTAGCAATCCTAAAATGTGTTTTAAAATTTCAAGATGATTTATACAATCAAAAGTTTATAATAAAAACCGATTGTCAAGCAGCTAAATTTATGTTTCAAAAGGATTTTAAACATGATGTTTCTAAACAAATGTTTGCTAGATGGCAATCTCAATTAGCCCCATTTGATTTTGAAATACATTATAAAAAAGGAGAAGAAAATAGTCTTCCAGATTTTCTAACTAGATAATATTTGAAGATAATATATTCTGTTTAATTTGCTGGTGTTCAAATGAAAAAGTTTAAAGGACCCTTGAAGATAGTTTGTAATAATATAGAAAATGAAATTGATGATTATAATGTTCTAATAAGGGTCACTCAGTATAGAATTCATGACTTGATGAATAATTATAGTATTCATCCAGCTGAAAGGATTGATAGGCTTAGAGAACAATTTACCAAACTGCATCATTTTAAGAATCAAATAAAGATTCTTGAAGATAATGAGAAAATAATCTCATCAGCCTGCTTTTATATTTTCATGAATGATTCCTCATAATAGAGGAAAGCAACCTTTTCCCACATCATATAGGGGAAGAGGAAGAGGCCAAGATTTAGTTTTGGTCCAGCAAGGAAGCAGAAGGCTCATAGCCTCGGATATTGCTTCTAGTAGTTCAAATAATAACACGGGAATCCAAATAAGTCCCAATGATCCATCATATGAAAAGTTCATGGCTATTATAAAAGCCCAAGAAGAAGAACATGCTATTATAAAAGCCCAAGAAGAGGCCTCAAAGGCTCCCTCTTATGCTCATATAGCACAAGATGATGATGAAGAGTCATGGGTTATATCCGATAGACAGAAGAAAATAATTCTTTTGAACCAAGAAGATAAAAAGTTTTTTGATGATCCTTGGTGTTTAATGCAAAAGTATTTAGAACCAGCATCATATAATGCTACTTCTTATAAACCAAGGCAATATTATGAAACCATTATACAAGTTTCGGAGTCTGCTGAATTAAGACATTTTTATCCAGCAGATAAAATTAAAAGTTCATTCAATTTTAGCAAGATTTTTATAAAACATCTTTTATCGCCTCAAAAATGGGGATTAAGTACTTTAAATGAAAAAGAATTTATAAATCCTAACAGACAAACTTATAAATACAATTATTGGGATTATATTCAAAGTTTTGAGAAATGTTTATTTTATGAAAATCCCAGTAAAAAACACTCATGGTTCATAAAAGTGAGTGACAAGATTCATAAGGATGGAATCCCAAGCTGGTTCCAAAAATGGTTCATTTTATATGGTCCATCAGTCCAGATTCTGCCAGAACCATTCAAATGTCTTTACCAAGAGTGGGTAGCAGTCTCTCCGGATCTCATTGAAGCCGAGTATAATAAAACTTGGTTTGAGGGTATAACCTCAATGTATTTTTTTCATAGAGTTTTCCATACCCTGGATTTGTAGATGGAAACCAACAATAGGTCATACCCTTAGAGATAATATTCCCTATCTCAAAAGAACATCTTATACAAAGTTCTGGTAAAAAATGACAAGAGTTAATAACTCTACGAAAGAATTGGAAGGTCAAGACACAATAAATTTGATCACCAATAAAACTGAGTATTATAAAACTCAAATTGTTAAAAGACAACAAAGACAGTTGCCAAATCCTTTTGAACAAATGACAAGAAGGATTCAAGATAAGCAGGCAGTTTCAGGAGTCTCAAAGGTTGACATGCTGGAATTATACAAAGAAGAAATGAAGAAGGAGTTAAAAAAAGTTTTTTGAATCAACCACTGAAAGTTCCTCCAAAGCAATGTCAATCTCATCTACCAGTCAAGAAGATGAGAACAACCGTTTCTCATGTTTAGCAGGAGAATCTCAACCAATAGAAGAAATTCCAGAAATACGTCTGGACGATGATCTTGAAGCATACCTTCAAACGGTGGTAGAAGAATTTACCCCAAACAAAGAATCCGAGGAAAATAAAAAAGACAAATAATTGAGTCGACACCAAGGCCCTACTCATAATGGGCATCTTTGAAAAATGAGAAAAGTTGGGTCATCATACACGGCATTTGGGCAATCATAGAGCCCCTTTACTTTTCTTTATTTGTCCGTTTTCATTTTGTTTGTTTTCAATAATGCTCTCGCCTTTTGTAAAGAAAAGAATCCACTACTGCTATGGGGCCCAGAGTGCACCCGGGTATTGATTCCTTTCTATGGCAATTTATAGAGCTAGTTTGTGTTGTTAGGGGGCACGCAATCTTTTGCCCCTCTCTTCTCTCTCTCTAATTTCTGCACTTGTAAAAATATTCTAAGTATTGAATAAAATCTTCCGACTTGAAGATCCTCTTGGTATTCTTAAGTAAGTATTTAAATTTTGTTTTCTTATTATAAATCATGATGGGCTAAAGCCCTTAAAGTATTGAAGCATGACTCAGTAACATCTTTTGATAACATGGTACTTTTATTATAATTTTTTTTTTCTAAAATGGTTAAAACATAAACTGGCAGGGTTGGAATTTTGAACTGGCAATTAATGGTCTTATGGCCTAAGGGAACCTTGGTCCGTGTTATCCCGTTTTATGAATTGATAGGGAGTTTTTAGGACTGGTTGTAATCCACCTTAAGTTAATTTGACGGTTTGAATTTTGTAAAACTTATCACCTTATTTTGACGGTTTAATGTTTTGTAAAACTACCATATATATATATATATATATATATATATATATATATATATATATATATATATATAATTTTTAAAAAAATTTCAAGCCCTATATTGATTTGGGCCCTGATCACAGACACCTCCTGCACCCCTTGATAGACAGCCTTAGTGGAACCCTATACCATGTGTATAATGTTATATGTGTCGTATAGGAGGTATTTTAAGGACCCTTTATAAAACTAAAAACTAAAAACAAAAACACTATATGGATTTATTGTCCAGGCCACCCACCGTCTTGGCTGACGGCAACTTACCTACAACCATCTTTCTGAAAACATACCGGAGAATAAATCAAGGGTTGCTGCCTTTTTCATACCATTGCCTATTTTCCTGCCTCCTTTTATGACTAAAATTGTTGACATTTTAAAGAAATGTTATTTATTAATGAGCCAAAACTGTTATTTGTCGGTCAACCATCAAAGTGGAAAAAAAAATATATTATTGTCTCCATCATCTTTGAAAAGGTTTCACGACTATTGTTTAACCATTGGCATACCAACTATGTTAGAAGGTGTAATAAAATCACCTTCTAACATAGTTGGTATGCCAATGGTTAAACCTGGGGTGTAATTCTAGTTTCATCACTACTTTTATGTGAACGGCAAGCTAAACCTGGGGTGTAATTCTAGTTTCATCACTCTTGTGCCCAAATCCGCCTACCCTCAACTCATCAAGGACTTTCGGCCCATCAGCCTAGTTGGGTGCATCTCGAAAGTGGTCTCCAAAATACTTGCCAACCGGCTCAAAATAGTTATCGGTGACTTGGTAAGCGACACCCAAACGGCGTACATTGAAGGGAGAAGCATCCTTGAAGGACCTCTTATAATAAACGAGCTAGTTTCATGGGGCAAAAAATACAAAAAGAAAATGCTACTCTTTAAGGTTGACTTCGAAAAAGCATTCGACTCTCTAAGTTGGGATTTCCTTGATTCCGTTCTTGCACAAATGGGTTTCCCCGCGCTTTGGCGTAAATGGGTCACGGGTATACTCTCATCAGCTAGAACCTCAATTCTAGTAAATGGGTCTCCCACACTCGAATTCAATGTTCAAAGAGGAGTGCGTCAAGGTGACCCATTATCCCCGCTTTTATTCATACTAGCCATGGAAGCCCTCCACGTGGCTTCGGTTAGTGCAACTACGCTTGGGATTTTCAATGGGTTAAAATCACCAAATGATGGGCCGACTATCTCACACCTCCTTTACGCGGATGACGTCCTGTTCGTTGGAGATTGGTCAGTTTCAAATTTCAATAACCTTGCAAGAATACTAAGGTGCTTCCACTTGTCTTCTAGCCTCAAAGTTAATTTTAATAAAAGTCAATTATATGGGGTAGGTGTGTCTAGAGCAGAGATTGCAAGCATGGCGTCCATACTACATTGCTCATCGGGTTCGCTTCCCTTTAATTACCTTGGTCCCCCGGTAGGAGCAAACATGGGGCTGGTAAGAAACTGGAAACCAGTGATCGAAAGATTTGAAAATAAACTTACTTTATGGAAGGCACGGACGTTATCTTTTGGAGGAAGGGTAACCCTCATCGAAGCGGTTCTTGGTAATCTTCCATTATACTACTTCTCACTCTTCAATGCACCGGTACAAGTAACAAAGACTCTGGAGCGCATTCGAAGAAAATTTCTGTGGAGTGGTTGTCCGGAAAAAAATAAAATCTGCTGGGTTCCTTGGTTTAAAGTGGTCGCGCCTAAGGAAGAGGGAGGTCTGGGTGTTGGTAGTCTTGCTTCTACCAATAAAGCCTTGATGGTCAATTGGAGCATTAGATACAAGAATGACAACTCGTCACTATGGGCTCGGTTAATTACGGCACTACACTGTGGGGTTAGATGCAAGTCGAGTATTCCGGTGAAGTGCTCAATCGGTGGGGTTTGGAAATCTATTGTTAATATGGGCAGAGCTACACAAAATCCTACCATTAATATTAACGCGAAAATGTCACCAAGAATGGGGGTAGGGGACAAAACGTTATTTTGGCTGGATAATTGGATGGGTAATGGACCTCTACGTGACCGTTTTCCCAACCTCTACGCGGTGGAGTCCGAGAAAAGATGCACAGTCCAACAGCGGTATAGCATAATCGATGGGAATGTGGAGTGGTTCTGGGGCAGTTCGAACATCCTGACCCAATCCGAACAACTGGCTGAATGGGCTTCCTGCACTACTCTTCTCTACAATATCGAGCTCGGGTCAGGACCAGATCTCTGGTTATGGAAAACAGGTTCTTCAATGGAGATATTCACTGTGCGACTTTTACGGGCAGAGTTGGATCACATTAATATCATACCGGAAACAAAGGTGCTCAACTGGCTACACTGGATTCCGAAAAAAGTTAACTGTTTCTTATGGCGAGTCGTACTGGACCGAATTCCGACCAAAGAAGCATTGATGGCTAGAAGAATCTCCCTCCCCTCAGCCTCTTGCATCTTCTGCAACGACGCTATAGAAACCGTAGACCACCTTCTTGTTACCTGTGACTTCGCCCAGCAGGTTTGGACTCTAATCCTTCAATGGATCAACATTCATCTACCGCGTTTCACCTTAAGTGTCATACAACTGTTCGAACATATTTTATCCCACAAGACACACAAGGCCTTGAAAAGAGCAATATGGGCGGTTGGGGCTGCAACATGCTGGAATATATGGCGAACAAGAAACGACTTCATCTTCAAGCACAAATCTCCTCAGCTGACTAAATTGATTGGCGACATCAAGGCGCACTCTTTCCTGTGGGTGCAATCTCGAGCTGGTCTTCCTGATATAACCTGGGAAAAGTGGAGGGGTTTCAAGTTTACGGATTTCCCCCTTTAGCTTGAACTTTCTTTGTAGTTCTTGTAATTCTGTTCCTTTTTTATTTTTGTACTGTACTTCAAAGCTTCTTGCTTTTTTATCTATGAAATTCCGCCTTTTCAAAAAAAAAAAAAAAAAAAAAATGTTAGAAGGTGTTGTTGATAAATCAGAACTTGACTTGTGTGCACGTTGAAATGTCTATAGCTAGAAATATAAATATTTTTAAAACATTTTGGGTACAAATATATTTGTTATAGTTATATCATTTAATGAGATTTTTTTTTTTTGTTGGTTAATATTATCGAGTATGTCAGTACTGATGTTTGGTTGGCCTGGTCCGATCCAAATGGTATTTTTTTACGAAAACTAAACTACAACATTTTAATTAAAATTTTACACGATTTCACAGATGTTTGTTGCTAATAATAATATTATTATAGGTCCAATTGTCCAATGACTCGATCCATTATGCATGAAAAGGGTATACAACGATGTTGTTTTGATGAACATTGCTGCTTAGTTTATATCGAAAGAGTTTAATGATAAATGACTTAATCTTTAGTAACATAAATTGCAAATCTTGAGAGAATTATATGAAATAGTAACATGTTTACCATAAAAAATAATATCTTTCAATATCTATTAACCATATTGTTCTTTGGGAAAATCACCAAAATAGCCATGACCACGCCGTTATTTCAATACTAGCCAACTGACACCTCTCCACGAGCCGGTACCGTTCACTGACACGGCTTAAGGAGTTCTTTCAACGCAAACCAATTGGAACACGACACGTGTCCGACAAACTTCTGTGACGGCTTGAGCACTTACCGGAAACGGCTCGGGTCACCTCAGACGTCTCGAACAATGCTGTGACGGCTTGAGCACTTGCCGGAAACGGCTCGGCTTGAGCACCACCGTAAACCACCACCACCACCCTCACCGAGCACCACCACCCTGCAACCAACCACCACCACCCTCCACCCACCACAACCACCACCCGGATTAGTATAGATGCGGCGGAGTTTGTTGAGTTGTTTACTGTAAAACCGGTGGTTGTTGATGAGTTTGTTGAGTTGATTGAGTTGCTGAACGACGATAAAGACTTGAACTTCGATCAGCACATATGCTTCAAGGAGGTGAGGGTTGTGGTGGGTGGAGGGTGGTGGTGCTCGGTGAGGGTGATGGTTGGTTGCAGGGTGGTGGTGCTCGGTGAGGGTGGTGGGAGGTTGCAGGGTGGTGGTGCTCGGTGAAGAAGATGAAGACAGGGAGTAGGGTGGGAGTTGTGAAAACTGAAAAGAAATATGGAGATGAGAGAGAAAGAGGAGAGAGAAAGGTGATCTACCAAAAGTTGACTGGCATGCTTTTTGTTGACAGTAAGACCATCCGTAGTGGGGCGGTATTTTTAAAAAAAATTGAAAAAAAACGCCGCAAAACGCCCCCCCCCCCCCACCATTACACCCGGCGTTATTAGGCGTGATTTTTGAAAAAAAAATTCGTTTGGCGTTTTATTTAAAACGCTGAAATTGCATAGGGGGAGAGATTAGACCGTTGCCAACGGTCAAATGTTAAATATTTTTATTTTTTTTTTAATTTCAAAATTTACCCACTATATAAATATCACCCACTTTCTCCTACTTTTTTTATAAAAAAAACTCACACTTTCTCCTACTTTTTTTATAAAAAAACTCACACTTTCTCTCCTACTTGTTTTATATTTTATACAAACATGCATCCATACCGACCCCCATTTGGTGTCCCCGCAAGACCCATGAACCCGAACACAACCCAACCGCAACACACGTTTAACCTTCAAGAAATGGACCCGAGCATGTTAACGTACGCGGCTTACTTGAGTGGCGCCACTTCGTTCGTGCCTCCCACCTTCGGCTATGGTCAAGTCGGCGGGTCGCAACCGTCACAACAACAACCCGAATCCGAACCCGATGTCGATGTCGTGCCGGAGACGCAAACCGAACCGGTGGAAGAGAAATCGAAACGCGGCAGAAGGTCGCATAAGAAGAAGGAAAACGATGAACCTCGACGTACAAAAACTCACCTTAAATGGACGAAGGACGAGGAATTCACGTTGACTCGGGCGTGGCTCGACATTTCGGAGGACCACGAAACTGGTAAGTTTTATATTTTTTTTTTACTTATTTTTTATTTATATTTTTACTTTTATTTTTAACATACAACTTATATTTTTACTTTTATTTTTTAAATTTGTAGCAAACTTTCAAACGGGCCACGTTTTTTGGGATAGGGTTCGTGCACTCTTTTATAGCACGTGGGGTCAATGCGAACATCAGGACAAAGATTCCATTTCTAGCAAATGGACCGACATCAACAACAAGTGTCATGCGTTCCAAGAAGTGTACCAACATAACTTCGATAATCGCGGGAGCGGTGAAGCTGACGTCGGGGTTTTAACGAGGACTTTGGACGAGTTCGAGAAAACGAAATGCCCTTTCGCGTACTATAAGTGTTGGGATCTAGTACGAAAAAGTCCAAAGTGGGCGCTAGTAGGTACCATGACGTCTAGTAGTAGACGTCGAGCTAAACGGTCAAAAACATCATCCTCCGTTGACCCTGAAACACCGACATCGGATGCCCGCAATGTCGATCTAAATGAGGTGGTGGACGTTGAAGAAGAGTTGACCCGACCACCCGGTAGAAGAAAGGATAAGCGAACCGGGAAAAAAACGGTCGAGTCGTCTTCCGATCTCGAGTTAAAGGAAGATTTCGAGGAGATGAACCGTCGTCTCCAAGACATTCGCGACCTCGGCCACCAACGTTATGAGATTATGAAAGAACGAGTGGCCGAAACCAAAAAGTTTAACGAGATGCAAGAGGCGAGGCAAATGGAAAAGGACATTGAGTTTTTGTCCAAACCTATCGACCACCTCCAAGGCGATGCGTTGATCCTTGCGCAAATGCGTCGCCAAAAAATTCGAGAAAAAATATGGACTCTAGATCATCTTCTTTTTTTTAACTTTATTTTTTTCGGTTTTTTTATTTTCTGTTTTTTTCGGTTTTTTTTATTTCAAGTAGTGTAATTTTTATTTTAAATTAATAAAGTTTTTTATGTTTTAAATTAAAAAAAAATATAATTGTGAAATGATTGCATGGGCGTTATTGGAATAATACTCCACTACGCCACTTTTGGAATAATGCCCCATGCTAACTGGACTGTCACGTGTCGAATAATGTCTCATGGTAGGGGCATTATTTTGTTTAACCACTACACATGGTCTAATGGCATGCTTTTTGTTGACAGTTAATACGTGGCAAAAGATGATTGGCCTTTGAGGAAAGTTCTTAGCTTATGTCTTGAGCCGGGTTGGAATTTGTGAAACGGCATTTTATGGGGTGTTAACGGGCTATTTTTGAAATTTTGACCAAATGTTGGCTAAATTCATGATTTTCCCTTGTTCTTTTCCTACGTCAGAAAACTGAATAAAACTGTTATTATGATTTAGTTAATTAAACAAAGTATGATGGTAAAGTTATAATATTCAATGCTCGCTGAAATTATATACAACATATAATCCAATTCAAAGTCAATATTAAGGATGGAATTATTAAAACCAAATAAATGTTTGTGTACGATATTGACCATATAATGATAGATATAAAGATAACAGATAATATAGGTAAATAACTGTTTCATATACTGTAGCTAAAACAATAATATATTTTTTTATGTGGTTTTTGTTTAAAATAAAATTGATTTTCTTATCAAGAAAAGTCCTTGTACACAAAAGAACTGCATGTGGTATGAACCACGGCAGCAAGTAGTAATAATGTACCAGCATTGATGCGTGTGGAACAAGTCTGTAATGCACACATAGTTACCATGTAATTAAATCTCAAATCCAAAAATGAAATTTTCTATAGTATATATAACGATCCCAAAACTCAAGAACAAACAAATAAACAATCATGTATATAATCAATCCTGTATATCAATAATCAAATGCACACACAATATTTAGTGCATTTCTGTATAATATATATCTAAAAACTAAAAAAAAAAATCATATCCTAATTCTCAGAACTAGAGAACGAATAAACGAATCATATAATCTATCTATGCTACAAAGTACAAACATATACGTATACCGAAAATAAAAACACGGTTAATTATTCTTGCTGTTGGTTCTTCGGCTTGGTCCCGAGTTCGGTACACGCTTCCCTTTCGGTAACGAACTCATAAACAAACTCTTGTAGTGTCCGGCTTTTGGCAGGGGCGACTCAACCTTTTTGGGCATGGGTGATGCTACGAAGTTATTGGTCGTCAAGGGTCTAGCGACCGCAAACGAATATTGTGAGATTAGCATGACGGAGAAGAGGAAGGCGGCGATGTGCCGGATGTTGATCGGATTTGTCATCGGAATGGAGTTGAGTTGAGTTGAAGGTGAGAAATGAAAGTTGAAATAGAGGGGATGGGCCTTGGAATATATAAGAGTAACTAGGTTATAACCCGTGGTACCCACGGGTTGCTCTATTTTTAAGGATATTAATATTTTATTAATTTTATTACAATGGTCCATTTTATAAAATTTGTGGTAATATATATAATATCATTCAATGTTAATCGTATATAATAATATATGCAAACAATGTGATTTCATAGGAAGTAAAAGGACCAGAAAGTAGAATCACCGGGGTAACCCTTTACCCAAAAAAAAAGGGACCAGAAAGCAAGCCCAACTCTTTTTTGCATTCCATACAGAAGATTTCGTATGGAGTAAAGGGACGGAATAAAATACAAATACATACGAGCAGTTTTTATGAAGTGTGCTAGAAGAATTTGTTAGTGGTTTGAACATAAAGTTTGGCTCTTCAAGAGTTGAATCTGAGTTTGCTCAACGAAAATGTACACATTCCCATTCTACTTCTAAAGAGAGCATAACAACAGAACCACAAATGGCCGAATATACTATTACAGTTGAAAAAAAGGTAGTTTAAAGGCACTAATGCAGTATATAGCTAAAAGCATCCCCTTTTAAAAATCTACCAGTAGCATATCTCGTACATGACTTTAATACGTTTAAACTGATCATAAACATACAGTACGCATGGACATATACAAATCTGAAGTTGAACATTAAGAACACAATTCGGAAAGAAAAACAACTTATTATGTTAAAACATGTTTGGGTACATTATACTAAATATGGGTGTCAATTCGTACCCAGAAATTCCATTTAGTTAACAGATTAAATATAAAATTTCTTCTTACTTGGGCAAACCATTGAGCGGGTCAAGAAGAGCTTTAGTTTCAACAGACAGCACATCAATTTGATTTCTAGTGTGCAGTACTTTTTTTCTTTTTTGGCCTTGATCGTATGATGTATATATTTTAATGGACCCCTAGCCGCCCTCTTTAATGAAAAGATAAATATTTTCTCAGGTTCTCGCTCATGCACTTTTGCTTTGTCCATCAATGCTTGAATATACCTAGGCTATAACATGAGGTACAGACCATCATCAATATCAGATAAAGGCCTCAAAATTTTTTAATATTTACATTTTAGATATAATACTAAATATGTGCAATCAATCCAAGCAATGAAAAAAAAAAAACAATAAAGATTTCACTTCAAGTAACCAAAATTCATTAAAAAGTGGGAATGATCAAGAATACTAAAATGATAATAATATTTTTCTACGTGAATAATACATCATAAGTCATCTTAAGTCTAGTTTAACACATGAAACTTCTTAAGTTGTTTTTATTCAATGATCAAGAATACTAAAATGATAATACTATTTTTCTACTTATAATTAACATATTCTATTTATAAAAATATGTTCCAAAGAAATGATACCAGCATGTTTGTGGACCAACCTAAACCGAACTGGTCAGTTTGAATTTGAACTTGTTTCAGTAAAACTCGTGTGACTGTTACCTGTACCTCTACTTTTGGGCTCTGACCTAAAATATATTCAAAGTAATACTGTAAAAACTTATAATTGTAGTACTTACCCGAGCTCGCATATCAATAGCATGGCCCCGACCAACACCAAGTGCTCAACCTTTCCATTTCAAGAAAAAAAATGAATTAGAGTTATATTCTAATCTAAAAACATTCACACATGACACATTGAAGGAGTTAAACTATACCTTAATTCAAGGTTCTAAACATTTGAACATTGGAGCATTCTTAAGCATTTAGTCTAACCCCATCATCATACCAACAAAGGTGAGTTGATGAACATGAAGCGAAATATAAAGCATACTTATAATACACTTAAAAGTCTTGAACTTAAAAACATACTTAAAAATCAAAGCTTACTTATATATTTTTTTCGTTATCAAGAATATAAAAGACGCGCTACCAGTGGACAAATCCATTCTTTGGTTGGATTCTTTAATATAGTATATATGTATCCTATATAGCACTCATTCGAGCTGGTACTGTTCACCAGTTGCATTTTGTATATAACATAAACATAGCCGACCTACAGAACCAATAGGTTATTATTTCACTTGAGCCAAATTTAAAAGGTCTGCCCCAGTGCAGTCTAAATAGTTTCTCAGGTTCTCGCTCATGCACTTTTGCTTTGTCCATCAATGCTTGAATATACCTAGGCTATAACATGAGATACAGACCATCATCAATATCAGATAAAGGCCTCAAAATTTTTTAATATTTACATTTTAGATATAATACTAAATATGTGCAATCAATCCAAGCAATGCAAAAAAGAAAACAATAAAGATTTCGCTTCAAGTAACCAAAATTCATTAAAAAGTGGGATAAAGTGTAAAAAGGCTAACCCATGTTGCTGTAAAGTGCTGCAAAAGTCTTCTAAACGTCTGAATTCTTCAAGTGCAAAGTAAAAAAAAAAACAGTTCATTTGTCACATGCCTTAACTTGGAAAATTTTAAATTATCGTAAGCAACAAAAACCTATAAAAACCCCAGCTATTGATGTAGAATAGTAGGAATAGAGGCCTTATTCATGCAAAAAATTGTGAGATTCACTTTCACTCTTCAAGTAATTATAACTATCAATAAGATAACTCCTAACTTGACACAATGCCAAAGACAAAAGTATAAATGCATAGAAGGTTATTACATTACTCCGATCTTTAATTGCTTTATCTTTTTAATTTACACTGTTTTTGTCAAAAAAGATCTATTCTCATGTAGAAATTTAGGATCAGTAGGTGTCTTCTCTTTCTTAACTTCCTTTAGCTCATCAAATCCAAACTCTTATTTGAAGACCTGTGTACTTTTGTTTTGATTTACTTTGTATTATTTGATCTTATTTGTTATTTAATTTATTTATCAATTGATCCAATCTAAAATTTATTATTAATTTAATTATTTCTCATACCAATGTTTAAAAAATTATATACCCATGAATTTAAAATAAAAATTATTGGATTAATATCGAATATAAATTGTTAGTGTTTGTCCTTAAGTAAACCAACCATAATTATTTGATTAATATTTGAGAGCAAGTGAGGAGACAATAACTAACGATTCAAGTTTTTCCATATACCAACAGATGTAATTGTACCTGCACTATGTAGACTACTCCAAAGTTGTTTAACGATTGAGAGAAATTGGGTTTAGTTGACAAAGACCACTTCAAGGGAGAAAACAATAAGAAAAAAAAAAAGAAAAATCAAAATTAGATCATGTATTAGACATTTGACCCAAATACCTGCAATGTTTACCTGATAAAACTCTACGGCTATATCAAGGTTGTCTTGTCTCGGACTCCAAGATTATTGAATGTTTCTGCACGATGGGGATTGAAGTGGAAAGCAAGCTCATAGAATACAATTTTCTGCAAAATAAATGAGAACTGAATACGATTTCTAGAAAAAACACAAAGGCACTTACAGACTGTATGCAATAGGAACTATACAATTTCTAACAGTTCCGAATACATGTCCATTCTAACAGTTGTGATAAACATAAAAACACCCAATAGGAACTATACATATTCAAAGAACACGAGCACCATTACCACTCACAAACGTCTGAAACCACCTAAACCGTCACCTTAGCCCGTCCCACACTACCTGTCACAAAAATATAAAGTGACCATTTTGATACTTATTTTTTCTTTCTAAAATGACCCATTTTGCCTAAAAACATTTTGACCCGTTACCCGCCGCTTTTCCAAGCTTAGTTCCAACCCAAACTAATTTAGGCAGCCCACACACATTGCCACCTCAATAAAAAAAACAAACTATATTAAGATCTACTCTACTCACCAGAAGATAGTGACCTCATGTTGCTATGGTGGACCCCTAGATTCTTCATTCCCCGTGTGTTCCTGTATTCGTATAACAATTCCAATTATGACGAAGAAAACCGTGGTGACGACCCACATTTATGGAGTAAATGGCCACAAGAAAACCCAAGCACTTGACTCTAGTTTCTTTATAGGGACCACTACAACTAAACCTGATTCTATATATGCCAGTGTGAAGCCAGCAATGGTTATACTGTTAGTGATGATTGAAATATCACCAACAACAATATGAAAAGTCAACATTATAAAAAAATCCAAAAGAGGGAAACGAATCTGAACACATATACCATTTTTTACACATTAATAGCTACTTTCGAATTCTCAAATGTAAATTTCTCCTTGTATATATTATTTTGCTAAAAAAAGAATTGAAAAGCTGCCTTTTCTAGTTCCAAACGTGCGCTTTTTTTCACGTTCTATTTCCTGTAATCATTATCACCCTAATTATATTGTTTTAAAAGGTTTTAAAGTAAACTAAATGGTACCAACTGCAGGAGTTCACGCTTTGTCAATGTTTCCTCACAAATTTTATAAAACGGACCATTGTATATATAGTATATACAGACACCAGCAAATCCATCGCGATTTGCAGGACCCTGAGCAAGGCTAACTGTCCCTTCACAATAGTACGTCCAGTTATATAAAACATCAATTCATAGAAATAATAGAAGCTACATTCACAAAAACTGTTTACGTAAGAAAATAAAAACCTACAAATTGTAATTATTCATTAACTTTCAACATATCGAGTAAAAACCTACAAATCATAATATCACAAAAACCTAAAAACCCTAAACCGAGGTCTGAACTTCGGAACAACATATCGAGAAAATGATCAAATTAACAATTACCAGAACGAAATTATTGTCACATCCAGGTCTAGTAGGGGCTTTATCATCACGGTGAACTATATCGCCGGCGCGTGCACCTTCCAACCAAAGAATTACAGGCAAAGGATAGTTCGGCTCTAGGTGAAGCCCTAGGTGAAGAAATCGGTGAAATCGGGATGAATAAACTGAAAAAATAAATTAATTAAAAGATGAACATATGACAGAGAACATCAAATAGGAATCGACATTATCAAACATGAATCTATATTTAAAGAACTTTTACCTGTTTGGTGAATCCTTTGGAGAAGACGATGATGGATCCAGTACACCGATGAATGAGAGGGAGGCTAGGGTTTAGAAAAGTGAGGTTGTAAAGTAATATTGTTTGGAAAAGACCATATATACGATCCATTTATTTTGACCCGAATCCGAATTCCGACCCAGTTTAGAAACGGATCCCGCCTCCCATTTTGCTCATATGTTTTCCCGCCTAAAAACCTTGTGAGATTGAACCACAAGCTGACACCTCATCTTTGAAGCCCTCATAACATGCCAAGTAAGCCCTTATTTATCATGTTTATATATATATATAGATTTAGAGAGGCTGAAAAGGTCAATATTATTAAAAGTCAACCAAGACACCTGTCAGGGAACAACAACGCGTATATTCATGCATATCCTCGTTATTTGTTTGGGGGATACGTTTTGAAGGTGTAACAAGCATACCGCGTCTACGGTTTGGTATTGTTAATTCAGACTGTTACATTTTTTCGAAAGCATTTGTTTGTTACAAACACTATAATGTTTGAAACATTTATTAAAACTGAACACAAATGATTTGGAAACTAACCCATTTAATACTTGTATCAGTAAATTCAATCTAACAAAACTCTAAATTAATAAAAAAGTAAACTGTTAAAATTGTCCTGAGTTTTGGTCACTTTTGTCACTTTAGTCCAAAACTCATACATTTTGAATCTGGGTCTCTGTGGTTTCAATTTTGTTGCCATTTTCATTCAAAATCAAAATCTTGTAAGGTTTTTCAGTTAACATCCAACTTTTCTATCTTTTTCATCCATTTTAATGAAGGGCAAAATAGTCTTTTAACGTTTTATTATAACAAATTAAAAAATCTGATCATTTTGCCATTTATTAAAAGGTAGGAAAAGGACAAAAAAAAACTGTATGTTAACTGAAAAATCTGAACAGATTTTGTTTTTGGATGAAAATGGCAACAAAATTGAAACCACAGGGACCCGGATTCAAAAGGTCTGAGTTTTGGACTAAAGTGGTAAAAGTAATCAAACCTTAGGGACCATTTTGACAGTTTACTCTTAATAAAACTCTGTTTATGCTAAACATAAACTAACTAGAACACAACTCAGACTTAATTTAAATAATCAAATAAACTTAACCGATAAATCAAAACATTCAAATCAAACATGTAAGGATTAATACTACTTAAACAATCAAGCCTTTTCTCCTTCTTTCGTTTAATTTAGAGTTAATTACACTTTTTGTTCTTGCGGTTTGCTAAAAATAATTGTTAGAGTTCATTAGTTTAAAAATTGTCAACACAATAGCAGTGGTTTCATTTTTGTTTCAGTTGGGCACACCCTTGCTAACCCCATCCACTTATTCTGTTAGTTTTATGTTTAATGACCATAATGCCCATGTTATTAAAAGGGGCCCACCATCATCAAACATCACCACCAGCTGCTGACCACCGTCAACTTCGGCCACCCTAACTCGCCTAATGTTATCTGTCAAAGTGAGTGTTGTCAGTGTTTGATGGATGTTGATACGTATAAATCCTAGCAAAGTTTTGTTTTTGGTCATTTGTTAAAATGTCAAATGCAGGTTTAGTTCCTTTTCAGAAGTATGATGACTTTTGTTACACCATTGATGTACATAAACCCAAATCATTTGAATCAACATCTAGTTGATTTAAATTCCTAACAAACGTCGTAAACAGTGAAAAGTTTTCAGACAAAAAGAACTCACTGCCCATTCTTTGGTAAAGAAATAACTCGATTCCATTCTCACCAATCACGATATTCTTAGTGGTGCTTGCAACATTCAAGATTTGACAACAAACCTCGACGTCATGGTTACTACAAGTCTACAAGCATAACTAATGTCTGCAAAAAGTAGTTAGGGGCTTGAAAACGATTCGTTTGGCGGTTGTTCATCCAATATATCCATTCATGGCAAGGTCATTCGACATGAGTTTTTGCATAAAATCTTTGAATTTTCTTCATGTTATTCAAATATGTTGGTCGTGTGTGTGTATTTATGGATAGTAAATTGAAGTACTTTGACAATTTGATGGATAACACTAGGCGAGTTGGAATTGGTCGGGGTTGGTGGTGATTGGCGGTTGGTGGTGGTGGTGTTTGATGAAGAAGAAGACGGTGGTTGGCCCCTTTTAATAAACTTTTGATAACAGGAACATTATGATCATTTCACATAAAACTAATGGAATAAGGGGGGTGAGTCCAATTGAAATGAATATGAAACCACTGTAACTGTTTTGACATTTTTTAAACTAATGAACTATAACAATTATTTTCAACAAACCACATGGACGAAAAGAGTAATTAACTCTTTAATTTATCTCAAACCAAGCTCGATTAGGAATAACCCCTTCATCCTCAACCTTAATCCTAATCTACATCTTCATAAAAGTTAAGCTCACATTTCTCTTTCACTTCTAACCTTCTCGAACTGACCACTTCAGCTTCTTACCTAAATCACATATATCAAATCTCACAACTTGAATCACTCAGGGTTACTTTTACTAATGAGAAGGTAGAAGAATGTGATATGTGATGATTTACCATTCAGATGTTACATCTTAACCATTCAGACTTGAGGTTATCTCTTATTCATTCGGAGGTTTTAAACCATTAAGAGGTAGCATCTGAATGGTCATTAAGAGGACACCAAACAGCCTGTGTTTTATATTTATGGTAGATGTTAAAGTTGTCGCTTTTCATATTAGTGTTTCAAAAGAAAATTGTTCATTTATATCTTTGTCTCGTAGTAGAAAATGATGTTAAGTTGAATAAATGTAGTATTATATAACTAGTAATAAAAAAATATGTTTTTAAAAACATGGGTTGTATTAATCTATGTATCGCACGAGTTGAAAAAAAATATAATTTGTTAACACATACAATTGTCAATATATATATGTCATTAAAAATAAACTTTAACGTGACAATTTAGTATTTGTTAACTTAATTTTTATAATATTCTTTTTTCAACTTTGTATTAAATCTTTTATGTAATTGATGAATGTTAATTCAAATAAAGAGTACTTAGTCTTTTAAATATTATTTTTTTATCATGGTCACGTTAACTTAAATTGTAATTATAAATATATATATTGTAGTTTGCATATCCTTGTAATACCCCATATTATTTGAGAATTGTTTTCTTATCATTCAAACCATACAAATATATTTAAATATATTTAAAAGTCATCCAATAAAAAACAATTGTTATCGTTATTTTTCTAATATTTTAATGAACATAATTTTAAATTTGATGATATTTGAAGACTTAAATAGAAGCTTTAAATTAAATTAAAGTAAGTTATTTTAGAGAAGTCTTATTAAAAATAGTTTTTATCGATTATGTTGATGTCCACTCAATACTAACATAACATAATTTAAATAAGATATATAATAATTATCCCTAATGCAAATTTAGTTTTCGAAACTGAAAAGTAAAGTCAGAAAATTATAACTATCCATAATTTAACTTAGGGCTATTTGGTAGCCTACCATTCAGATGTTACATCTTAATAGTTTAAAACCTCTGAATGAATAAGAGGTAGCCTCAAGTCTGAATGGTTAAGAGGTAACCTCTGAATGGTAAATCATCACATGTCACATTATTCTACCTTCTCATTGGTAAAATTCTTAATGGTTCCATTAAGAGGTAGCCTCTTAATGACTATTCAGAGGCTACCAAACAGCCCCTTAGATTTACATTATCTACCAGTTGAGTGTCGTTTTGAGTTTTGACCCTTTTGACATTTTCAGTTCCTTCTGTTTGCTAATAAGATATGAGTGTAATGAATAAAAATGAGAAAGGGCCGGGTCTATAAAGAAGATAGACGATGAGCTTAACCAACAAAATGTTAAACAATACGTTGGTTGTTTCTTGAAAATTAATGATGATTATGTGTCAACCAATTCTCTATTTTCACAAGAAATTGTTTCTTGTCGGAATCATCACTGCTATAACATTAGTTTTAGCTTTTTGTTTCCCTTCTTTTAACCCATAACTAGAACTACGCGTATGTAGATCGAGTTGCAAAAGATTCTTCCTTCTTAACACGACAAGCTTCAATACATGCTCGTGCAGTAGCTACACATGCGTGTATATAGAACCGTATATAGTTCATATATAAGCTTTAGGTTCTTCGGGTGGGCCTATAAGGCATAAGTAATGAACACCGATGATGTTTGTGACAAGAGGTAGGGTTCTATGAAAAATAAACTAGCTTAAACTTATATAGTGATGCCTAATGTCTTTGTAAAAGAATGCAATTTATTATTTCTTTGAACTCACGCTCAAACTAACTCTATTCACAATACACATTTGTTTTTCTTTTCTAATTTTGTTACTTGCACCATTTTCAATATAACAAATAGAATAATTACTAGAAAAATTACAAGTGTCAAGAGCTTCAAATCAGAAGATTTGAGGTAAGTGTGGTATTTTATTATTAGAATATACAACCTTAGTCATTAGATTAATGAAATCTTAGAAAATAAATATTATATGCTAAGATTTATAAGTTTATACAGTTTCATCTACAAAGTAACCGAGTTGAAAGATTGTTTCTTGCCGGACATTCTGGTCTTTGGATGGGTAGAAGGAAAACATGTATGCGTGGATCTAACAGGGGTTTCCCCGCTTGTGGGTTTAGGGGTAGTGCTTTCACGGTGGGTCAGGCTGCTTTAAAAGGTTGCTTCGGGTAAAGTGACCAAACATGAGAAAGCGTGCCTTGACAACCAGCACGTGTTTATCCCATTTGCTTTTGATACTTTTGGTTTTCTGGCACCAGAGGCCGTGGATCTACTTAGTCGAGTTCAAAGGGTCATGCATAGTAATGTAATGACCCCCAAAATCTATGGACGTAGTTTTTAAAAGGCTTAGTTTTGCTATTAAAAAGGGGTAGCGGCGCAGCTTGTTGCCCGTTTAACAACTATCACGATGTGAATTCGAACTATATGTAAATGAATACAATAGTTTTTATCCTAGCATTTTGTACAAATTTCTAACATATGTATAATACACAATACGAACCATTGAATTCGCAACTCATATGTCCTTGGATTCACATCAAAGCCGAGGTGCGTGCGTTATGGATGGTCCCTTTCAGGCATTATACCCGTTGATAACAATTGTCTCATCTATTGCACGACACCGTACTGCCCCCTACCGAGCAAGAAGATCTAATTAAGCTCAAGTCAATATGACTTTCTGACAATCTGTATATCTTTTAAATTATCTTTATAGCATGTGGGACTCCTCTTTGAATTATCTTTAGACTAAAGGGTATGGGGCCCGGCTAGGACCGGCGCCGGTCCCCCACACCGCCCCCCTTAGGGTCGGCTCGGCCCAAACGGCTCCCCACAGCCGAATGAGACGAAGCACTTTTCACAATTTTCAAAAAACAACCGTTGATCAACGGCTAATTTAAAAAAAAAATTCCATTTTTCTTTAAAAACTCACTTATTTTCACCATTTTCCCCACTTTCAACCCAAAACCCTTTCATTTTTATACCATTTTCTCTCCACTTTTATAAAAAAAAAAATTACCTTTTCATCCACAATGCCACCTAATTCTTGGTGGTCCTCGTCTTCGGATGAGCAAGAGGAGATGTTTTTCGCAAACGCTGTGTTACGGGCGGCGGAGATTCTTATCGAGGAGGAAGAGGAAGACGAAGAGGAAGAAGTCTCGTCTGAAAGCGTTATTACCAGGCGGATACGGGTTAACAGAGACCGCCAAGGTTTATCATTAATAAATTTTATTATCCTTATTTCCTCGTATTTATATATTTTTTACGACGGGAGCGCAAGAGAAATTGGTGAACGATTATTTTTCGGATGCACCCCTTTACAATGCCGAGATATTCAGACGCAGATTCCGAATGAGTCGTCGGTTATTCACACGGATTGCTGATGATTTGGCGGGGCTAGACCCGTTTTTCACGCAACGATCCGATGCTCGAAATTATGAAGGGTTCACCACGTTACAAAAGTGTACTGCGGCCATTCGCCAACTGGCGTACGGGACAGTGGCCGACGCTTTGGACGAATACTTACAAATGTCGGCAAGAACTACGCGGGAATGTTTGTATCGGTTTTGCCGTAATGTGGTGAAACTGTATAGCAAAAAATATTTGCGTAAACCAAACGTGTATGATGTTCAGCAGTTGTACCAAGCTCATGAAGCACGGCACGAGTTTCCGGGAATGCTCGGTAGTATTGATTGTATGCATTGGGCGTGGCATAGATGCCCGACTGCGTGGCGCGGCCAATATACTCGCGGTGATCACGGCTATCCAACCGTGATACTTGAAGCCGTGGCATCACAAGATTTGTGGATCTGGCATTTTTTCTTTGGTCTCCCTGGTTCACTCAACGACCTCAATGTGTTATACCAATCGGCTATCTTTACCGATGTCATTAATGGAACCGGTCCGGACACCCGTTTTACAGTTTCTGGGGTTGAGTATAGACGTGGGTATTATCTTGCTGACGGGATATATCCGTCTTGGTCTACAATTGTGAAGACTATTCCACATCCCGATGACGAAAAAAGAAAAAAATTTGCCAAGCGTCAAGAAGCTGCAAGAAAAGACATCGAACGTGCTTTTGGTGTCTTACGAAAAAAATGGGCCATCCTTGAACAACCGGCACGTGCGTTCACACCGAAGAGGTTGCGCCTTTGTATGTACGCTTGCATTTTGCTCCATAACATGATTATTGAAGACGAAGGTCGGGCAATTTGTGAGTATGATGAGAATGCATCTATCGGGAATACTGTCCCGGTAGATCCGCCACAACAGGATTTAAACTCGTTCTCGCTAACCAACGACTTCACGCATGCAAACCTTCAACAGGATTTGGTAGAACATATTTGGAACAACTTTAACGTAGCGGACGGTGACGAGGACGAAGACGAAGACGAGTAGTGAAATGAACGTCGTAGGTTTTTTTTTTTTTAGGAAATGTAATTTTTTTTTTCGGTAATGTTTTTTTTTTTATTATTTTTAGGAAATGTAATTTTTTTTATGTTATGAAGTGACTTTATTTATGTTGTTTTATGTTGTATTTTTTAACTTTTATAAATTTTTTATCAAGTTAATAAATTAAAAGTTACACAATTAATAAAATAATGAGGTGAGGTAGCCTCATCCTCCATCCCCCTCAAATATGAAGGAGGCCCATCCCACATGAGCCGGTGACGTGGCGCTGACGTGACGACTCATCCCCTCCAAGCCAATCCTCTCCATACCCTTTAGTCTAAGTTCAACTTGTATGACTTTCTGACAGTGCAAATCATTTCAAAACATACAAATCACTGCAAGGATTAAATTTGGTAATTAACATGATCTGTAATTGAACAAGAATTAAGAGAGACAGAGAGAGAAGCACCAAGGCAACTAGGTTTTTTTTTTGTGAAGATGAAAGAGGCAATAGTATGCGTCATAATTCATAAACATGCTTGAATAACATGAATGAGTAGAATTTATACGTATATTGGTTGATAACAATGGATGAGTTTTTTAGTTACAAATATAATATAAATAAAGCATAGTAATTTAAAGCTCAATGAGCTTTGAATAATAAACAAAATATTTTTTTTCTAGGTTTTTTATTTTGTAGCTGATAAATAATATTATAATTTATGAAACAATTGATATACTCATCATCAATACACATATTCAATCGTGTGATCGGATTTTAATATTATTACATTTAGAGTTTACATTTGTTAACGGTGTTACACATTTTTATAAGAATATAGTTTATATTTCCTTAATCCATGTGAAAAAAAATTCATGAATTATAAATATATATGATTATAATATTATTACATTCATTAACCGTTTGATAAGGATTATATAAAAGTTTATAATTTACAATTTGTATATTCAACTCATGTAATACACGAGTTTATAATGCCTGTAAATTAAAATAATCGTCAATCTAGATTTTTTTTATATTTAACCCGTGTAATTCACAAGTCCGTCATATATACTAGTCTCGTTTTGGTATTTTTGTGAAATTAATTAGTTGATTTTAAAACTAATTATAAAATTTGAACACCTACTCAGATATATAGCAAAAATAAATAAATAGTTAATAACACAGATAGTTTTTATGGTTTATTGAAAGTAACATCTTTGGTAATATATATATAGGGGAAGGTTCATTTGAGAAGAAATTTAATGTGAGAATAAAAAGAAGAAAGGACATAATGGTAAAACATTAAATAGTTTATAACTCCTCCCATTAATTATGTTATCTCTCATTAATAAAGCAAAAAAAACATTGTATCCTACACATTTCAAAATTTATTCTACATATATCTTACACTTACCGAAATTTACCCTACGCATATCTAAATTTATCATACACATTTAAGAATTTATCCTACACGTACTAAAATTTATCCTACACATACTAAAATTTATCCTGCACATGTCGAAAATTGTCCTTCACCCTAAATTATTTTATCTTGAAAGACTATATTTAAAATGGGAGTTACAAGTTTAATAAGTTAGCTAATTAATTACAATTAGAAATTTACATATATGCCCTTATTAATAACATTAAATACACATATTAAATGAACTAAAATTGAGCATTTCTATTGGTTTAAAACTTATTCTTTTTATTCTTACAAATTTTTTCTTCTCATTTGAACCTTCCACTATATATATATATAGAGAGAGAGAGAAATGTATTGTACAATCTGGGTTAACGTACGCTGTGAAAATATAACATGCGTGATTAGGGTTTTTACCCCATGCGTGATTTCTGATTTTTGTACATGCGTGATTATGTTCCTCCGTAATTATGGGTTTCAAAATGCGTGATTATGGTTTTTGAGTTTTATAACGTGCGTAATTTCATCTAATACACATCGTACGTTAAGGAATATTGTACGTTAACCAACCCCTATATATATATGTATTGTAACAGGTTCAGATTCTATTGTTTAACACAAAAATTAACGAGAGTTAACCTTAATACTCAAAGTTGTTACAAAATCGAAAACATCAAACTTGAACTTGTAATAAAAAAAAAGTTATTACTCAAAAGTGTTACTTTCAATAACCATAATGACTATTTGTATAATCAACTCATAAATAAATGAATTAGGTGTTAAATATATCACAAATGATATTCTATATAGTTACATCTATCTCACTTTTAATAAATAATTTCAATACATCGATATCACTTAATTACTGTAAATGTAGAAATAATTTTTTTGTGATTTATAATAACGAATATCAAAATTTCAGTATATAATTTCGAATTTAAATCCGTATCTAAATTATTTCCAAACTAATTTCCGTTATTATCTATAATTTTAATTTTATAATTTAAAATCATGATATATAATCCTCCTTTAATAATAAATTTATTATAAAAAGATAATAATATATTTAGATTATATAAATAACCGAATAACTTAAGAAGAATCAAGTTACAAAATTCAAAAAATACGTGTACATTTTCATTTCACTTTATATCATTCCAAGATCAAAGAGACAATTTTCTCTTGTTGTATTACAAAATTCAAAAAATACGTGTACATTTTCATTTCACTTTATATCATTCATTCATCCCAGTGTAATAGACAAGATCAAAGAGACAATTTTCTCTTGTTGTATGTTTCGCGATGACACTAAATACACCATCCAGAGTTGGTTTGTTTTGAATATAACTAGTGTTTTCAAATGTGTGTAATACACGAGTCTATAACCTAATTAGAAAATAAATATATCAAATGTGGATTATCATCTTAAAAATATAAAGGTACAACTGTATAAATTATAATAAATTAAAACCATCTTAGGCCACATGACATAGTCTTATACCTCTAAATGCCACGTGGCATCTTTACACGGTCTAAGTAAAAACAGAGCGGGATTTTGTCTTCTCGTATATGTCCAGTCTCTTCTTTCCAAGACAATTCTCTTCTTACACTATTTTTTTTGCTTAGGCGCTAAAACAAGTTTTTCCATGCCCTCCTTTAAACCCTAATTTCATATCTCTGCATGTTTCAGTGGCTCTTAATTGCAGTTTCCTCTTCTTCTATTAATCGCTAGATCTTTCATCAACATGTATGAATTCTCATGGTTTCCAGATCATTCCGTCCCTATGATTGTTTCATTGGATGAATGGAAAATCAACTTAAATCGATTATCATTATCAGTGGCGAATCCAATGGTTATGGATCTAGAGAGGGCGTTCCTATCTTCGAACAACGAATCTGATTAGAAACTCTCTCATTGAAACCCGAAGGTATCAATACTTCTTCCTATTCATATCCTTATTACTTAAGATTCATGTTACAAATTTGTTTCGGAGCCGCTTGATTTTGCACACAAATCTGATCAGAAACTCTCTCAAATGTTGTTTTTTTTTTTCATTCTGATTCTTCATTTCTGTAACAAGTTTCGTTTTCTATATCTTTGATTTTTCCGATTTCAGTCTTAAATAAAACAAATAACACAAGTTTTGTTTTTTCCGATTTCAGTCTTAAACAAAACAAATAACACCATGTAGTGACATTCTTGAATCAACACATAACTAATACTAACCACTAAACCTACGGATTTTTAATAGAATTTATAATTCAATAAGTGAATAGAAAAAAATTGAAGAGTAACTGATGTTGGAGTAATTCATAATTGTCTCTATGGAAAAACGATGGAATAATTTGAAGAAGATAATGATGAAAGATAGAAGGAAATAAAGATGGAGGTTAAACTAAATCGTGTAGTTTATTATATGAATCTATTTTGGTTTGTT
This sequence comes from Helianthus tuberosus, assembly GCA_030545235.1. Taxonomy (NCBI): domain Eukaryota; kingdom Viridiplantae; phylum Streptophyta; class Magnoliopsida; order Asterales; family Asteraceae; genus Helianthus; species Helianthus tuberosus. Next base: position 115,904,942 of record CM060399.1, read on the forward strand.
GATCAGGTTAGGAAATAAAGATGGAGTGTTAGCTAAATTGTGTAGTTTATTATATGAATCTGTTTTGGTTCCCATGATGGGTGCTTTGAAAAGTGAAAGAAATTTGCTTTGGTAAAAAAAACTGGTTAAGTAACTTCTATTGTGGTGTAGATATCCATCAAATTACCTAGAGACACAAGGCCTAGATATATGTTGCCTGGATATATGTTGTCATGGCCTCTGACCCGGTTTTACCCGTTTCAGGAGCCGCGGGACCGAAACCCGTGGTATTGTTCATTTTGGCAACGGAAATTTTAATAGGATCTTTTAAACTGAAAAAGCCCAATTATTTTATTTCACATTTTGGGACAAATCCCATAATTTACAGTAAAGGAAATTTCACGAGAAAATTCCCTGTTTACAAAAACATGTTTATTTATTCTATTTACTGAGCCACATTCTTCAAGATGTAGTGCTACGCGGCACGTTTTCCTTGGTTCACAGTAAATCACCTGAAACATGTTTAAAAAGATTTTATCAGCGGGGAAATACTGGCGAGTCATTCATTTTGCACAAAACGACACATTGTTATAAATTACAGGACTAAGAGCGATTACAATTGCCACTATCTTATAATTATCTGGTCCAGTGACACCCCCTGGTGACGATGGTCATACCACTATTGGGTCCTTTCACCCAATAATGATGATTATCTCTGTTTAGGTTCGTCCACCTAAACGAGAGAGAACAATAGTAATGTGCACAATACCCCACTTACTGCCAGAAATTTAAGATAACAAAGACTTACCCCCTGTAAAATATAACTGGAAAACATTTAGGTATTGAAAAACACTTTTGATGAAAAGAGAATGACTCACATTGCAAGTTTAGTTGGACAGAACTTTGCCTACTGCTTTAGCCTTGTAACCTAGTTAAATAACAATGCACACGAAACTAGGTCAGTAACTTAATACAACATTTATGATAAACTCACGAAATCAAAACCCTCACGACGAATGACAAAGTATAGCCCGAATTCGGGCAGCACTTAAACATCCATCGGATCGGTTTCAATCAATCGGACATTGGCAGTGATCGAGTTAATACCCTGTAATCGTAGCAGCGTCTCGACACCTTAACACTCGTTTTTAAGCAGAATATGGACGTTTTGAACTAAATTTTCGAACACAGAAGCAAGTCCTATGCACGTCCCATTTATAGCCGTTTTTTGAGTCTCTCGCGGCCCGCGTAGACCTTAAGAGGATCTTACGCGGCCCGAGGGCCACCCTAGCTAGCGCTAGGGCTGTCGTGTCACGCCATAGGTCTGCCACGTGTCAGACACGTGGCATGAAGCTGATCCGAGTCATCCGTTGTGCTGTCGCGGCCCGCGTAAGTTTAGCTTAAATCTTACGCGGCCCGCGTGAAGTCCAAAAATTTTGAATTTCTTGGTTTTTCATGAGAACTAGGGTTTTAGAGGTCCGGATTTTCACTTACTGAGTGTTGTGGGGTATTTTTGCAGGTTCTTACATCCTCCCCACCTTATTTAAAATCTCGTCCTTGAGATTTATTGAAATAAGTGAGGATACTTTCGCTTCATTTCTGATTCCAATTCCCATGTGTACTCGGGTCCTCTTTTTGAATCTCACTTTACCTTGACTAGCACTAGTCTTTTGTGTTTAAGAAACTTGACCTTTCTGTCTTCTATTTGAAGCGGTTTCTCCACAAATTTTAATTTTTCATTTACCTCTATATCTTGAAGAGGTACGACCAGGGACTCGTCAGATAAACATTTCTTGAGGTTGGATACATGAAATACGTCATGTACCCCGGCTAGTTCTTCTGGTAGTTGTAAGCGATAGGCAACTGGTCCTATATGTTGGACAATTGTGAATGGTCCTATGTACCTTGGACTTAGCTTTCCTTTCTTACCGAACCGAACTACCCCTTTCCAATGAGAAACTTTTAAGAGTACCTTGTCTCCAACTTGAAACTCTAATGGTTTACGTCGATTGTCTGCATAACTTTTCTGGCGATCTCGAGCCGTTTTTAGTCTTTCCTTGATTTGAGTTATCTTGTCGGTGGTTTCTTGTACAATTTCAGGACCTGATAATTGACTTTCTCCTATTTCTGCCCAGCAAACTGGAGTTCTACACTTTCGTCCATACAGTGCTTTGAACGGGGCAGCCTCGATGCTTGCATGATAACTATTGTTATAGGATAATTCAATTAAGGGTAGGTGGGTATCCCAGTTTCCACCGAAATCTATTACACATGCCCTGAGCATATCTTCTAGGGTTTGAATTGTCCTTTCACTTTGCCCATCAGTCTGAGGATGATAGGCAGTACTTAAATTTAATCACGTCCCCATTGCTTGTTGGAAACTGGTCCAGAAGTGTGAAGTGAAACGACTATCTCTATCTGATACAACAGAGAGTGGAACTCCATGTAGTGATACTACCTCGTCTACATATAACATAGCCAGTCTTTCCATGCTAAAGGTTTCCTTCATGGGTAGGAAATGGGCTGATTTGGTTAATCGATCCACAATCACCTAGATTGCGTTGTTACCTTTCCTGGTCTTGGGCAACTTAGTAACGAAGTCCATTGTTATTAATTCCCACTTCCATACAGGCATTTCTAACTGTTGAAGTAGACCTGAGGGTTTCTGGTGTTCTGCCTTAACTTGCGAACAAGTTAAACACTTAGATACATATCTATCTATGTCCTTTTTCATCCCTATCCACCAGAAGTTATTCCTTAAATCTTGGTACATCTTATTATTCCCAGGGTGCATGGTATATCTAGATTTATGGGCTTCTTCTAAAATTTTATCTCTTAAATTTCCTTGCTTAGGTACCCAAATTCTTTTCTCCTGGAATCTCCAAATCCCATCAGTCCCTTGTTCTAATTCCTTCATTCGTCCTTTCATTCTTTCAGCATCATCCTTGATTGATGTCTCTTGTACTTTCTTTAATTGTTCCATTAAATCTAATCGGAGATTTAATCTAAGAGCACGAACCCGGCTTTGTTTTTCATGATACTTACGACTTAAGGCATCTGCGACTACATTTGCTTTTCCTTCGTGATATTGAATATCATAGTCGTAATCACTTAGAATTTCCATCCATCTTCTTTGCCTCATGTTTAATTCTTTTTGCCCAAATATGTATCTTAAACTCTTATGATCTGTATAGACTGTAAACTTACTTCCGTACAGATAATGTCTCCAAATCTTAAGGGCAAAAATTATTGCTCCTAATTCTAAGTCATGAGTCGTATAATTTTCCTCGTGCTTTTTCAATTGTCTTGAGGCATACGCAATTACCTTTTTGCGTTGTATCAACACACATCCTAATCCTAGCTTAGAAGTGTCACAGAATACTTCAAAATCTCATGTCCCTTCTGGTAGGGCAAGAATTGGGGCTTTTGTTAACTTTTGCTTTAAAACCTTAAAGGCCTCTTCTTGCTTGGGTCCCCATTCAAATTTAACTGTTTTACAGGTTAGCTTAGTTAATGGCACAACTATCTTAGAGAAATCTTTAATAAAGCGTCTATAGTACCCAGCTAATCCTAGAAAACTTCTAACTTCGGTAGCTGATTGTGGGACTTTCCATTTGGTGATTGCTTCTATCTTAGAGGGATCTACGTGAATACCTTCATGATTCACCATGTGTCCCAAAAATTGCACTTCCTGCAGCCAAAATTCACATTTCGAGAATTTGGTGTAAAGCTTCTCTTTTCTTAACAAAGTTAAAAGTGCGTGTAGATGTTTACAATGCTCGTTCTGACTATTGGAATAAATAAGTATATCGTCGATGAAGACAATTACGAATTTATCCAAATACGATTTACAGATCCTATTCATCATGTCCATAAATGCTGCAGGAGCATTTGTTAGTCCAAATGGCATGACTGTAAACTCGTAATGACCATACCTAGTTCTGAAAGCAGTTTTAGGTATGTCTTCTTCTTGTACCTTCAATTGATGGTATCCGGAGCGCAAGTCTATCTTAGAAAAATATCTAGCTCCCTGAAGTTGATCAAAAAGATCGTCAATCCTAGGTAATGGGTATCGATTCTTAATTGTAACCTTATTCAATTCTCTATAATCGATACACATTCGCATCGACCCATCCTTCTTTTTCACAAATAACACTGGTGCTCCCCAAGGGGAGGAACTAGGTTGTATGAATCCTTTACTTAGCAGTTCATCTAACTGCTTCTTCGGTTCTAACATTTCAGTGGATGCTAACCGATAGGGTGCCTTGGCTATTGGTGTAGTTCCAGGAATTAGATGAATTCTAAATTCTACTTCCCTATGTGGTGGTAATCCTGGTAGTTCTTCTGGAAATACATCCGGGTATTCTGATACTACAGGAATTTCCTTAAGTTCCTTACCTTTAGTGTTAATGATTACTGAAATCATATACACTATTCCTTGTTTTCGTTCATAACTAGGAACTTTCATTATTGAAATGAACTTCATTGGTTTACGCGGCTTATCTCCTGTAATCATAATTACTTCCCCTGGGGGTGTATGAATTTCTATGGAATTCTTATCACGGAGGATTCGAGCATGGTTGGCTACTAACCAACCCATTCCTAGCACGACATCGAATCCAGCTAAATTCATAGGTAGCAGGGTTGTAGAAAATTTGTGGCCTGAAAGTTCTATCTTTCCTTCTTGAAGAACCTTATCTATGTTAACAGAATTACCATCTGCTGTTTCTACCGTATAAATCTGCCTAAGTTTGATTAAGGGTAGCTTAAGAGCTTGGCAGAATGAAGTATTTATAAAACTTTGGTTTGCACCAGAGTCAAATAGTACTTTCGCATAAACGTCGTGTACCAGAAACGTACCAGCTATTACATCCGAAATCATATCGGCTTCCTGCGTGGTCAGCTGGAAGGCTCTTGCATTCTTCTTATTAGTTCCTTCAGCAGGTTTGGCCTTGTTATCGGCTGGCTTGACTAATTTCGGGCAGTCTTGCCTGAAGTGCCCTATTTCGCCGCAGTTGTAGCAAATCGTTGATTTCTTCCTCCTGCATTCTTCTTCTGGGTGCCCCGGTCTATTGCAGAAATTGCAATACCCTCGGCATTTCCCAAAATGATTTCTTTTACAGGTATTGCAAAATGGCGGGGTGGAGGATTGCCCAGTTCCCTTTTTCTTGAAATTGCTATTAGTATTACCCCCACGGAATCCTTGGGTAATTTTCTGGGCCAATTATTTATTCCTGTTTTCTTCTCGTGTACGTACCAGCCCGTCAGTCAAGGTATTGGCTAATTCCACCGCATCGTCAATTGTGCGAGGTCTCGCAGCTTTAACGATATCACGAATCTCGCTAATTAAACCCCAAATATAGCGAGAAATAAGTACCGGTTCTGGCGAACCCAGGGTTGGTACAACTTTAGCATATTCAAAGAATGTCGAAGTATATCCTTGACAGTCAACATCCACCATCCGGTGGTTTAGGAACTTATTTGTCATTTGTTCCTTTTCATATTCAGGACTGGATTTTCTTTCCACCAATCTCTTAAATTCTTCCCAATCCATGGCATAAGCCACATCACTTCCTTTGGCCTGTAGCACCGTGTTACACCATTCTAACGCCCCTTCTTTAAAGAGGTGCGATGCGTACATAACCTTATCTTCCTCGGCATATTTACTTATTTTAATTACTGCTTCGGTTTTCTCTAACCAACGCAGTGCAGCAGTTGCCCCTTCATTGCCTGCAAATTCGATCGGTTTACAAGCAAGAAATTCCTTGTAAGTGCAACCAGGTGTTGCAGCTTTCATTTTCTTAAGAAATGGGGCTTGAACCACATCATTATTATTATTTCCGCCTCCATTTACACTGTTACTGAAATTTTCATCGCGAGTACGTTTGCTGTGGTTGGCTTGTAAAGGTTCAACGGGGTTTTTAACAACAGCAACGATTGCGGGGATAGCATTGGCTATTCCCTGGGCAACGATATTTTCTATGTCTTGCTAATTATGGAAGTGATCTTCATTGTTTTGTTCAGATTGGTTAACTTCATTTGCCGGTTGGTTTTCCACATTTTCCATCTGGATAATTAACAATATATGAAATTTATTATCACAAAATAGATAACAACCAAACAATAAAGCAATCACACATAATCATGTCAACACGTATAGCCAAAATTGTCGACTTTGCGACTTTCATATTTATATATATATATTAGTATGCATCGATACACACCGGTTATATTACAAAAGTTTTATTTGAGTTTTTTACATGATTATATTTTTATTAATTATTATTATTTTATTATTATTAACACACCACCACAGTTAACCGGCTTTTCAGAAACGACGCTCCCTCTCGTCGTACTTCCACGTGATTTTCTCCCCCACTTCCCGAATTCTATTTCCCGCATCCACCAGTTCCTCGCCATAGTGACGGAGTTCAGCCAAGTTTTCTGTGCTCACAGGTGGATTTAGTGCAGGCTCAGGGTCAAACTGGGGAAAATAGACGTTGGGGTTATTCATGAAATTCTGAAATTGCCAGTCATTCGTCCACCATTCCTCCAATTCTCCGGGTAGAAGTTGATGGTTGACAATAGGATCTGGGATAGCAGGTTCCAAATTAACTGGAAGTTGTGATTCAGCGGGGTAATTGAAGAGGTTTTAATCGGCAGGTCCGATGAGGTCACAATTCGCCAGTTTGTGATCCAGCTCCTCCCATGGTGGCATTTCCTGGGCTTGCCTGGAACTTTCCCCGATCTCCTTTCCTTTCTCTTTGTCTTTCGGATCCTCAGTCTTTTTAACCTTCTGGGCAGGTGGCTTCTTCCTACGTCCACGTTTCCAATCCAAGATTCTCCTCCTCTTTTTCGGCTTTGGTTTCTCCTGGGCCTGGAATGTTAGTGGTTTCTCAGTATCCGCCTGGTAGCCAGATGGGTTTCCTGTGGTATCCATATCGGTGGTATGGATAGTAAAGTTTCGGAGTGCCTCCGACAGTTCATTCATGCTGTCTCGCACACATGAGGAAACACACACAAATTTAGGTTAAAATTTCATTCATTAATTTAAATTTTCACAGAATCACAAAAATGGCAATCTGAAAAATTAAGTATTTTCTAAATACTTAATGGACTTAAATCAGTGGCTCTGATACCACCTTTTTCTGTCACGGCCCCCGACCCGGTTTTACCCGTTTTAGGAGCCGCGGGACAGAAACCCGTGGTATTGTTCATTTTGGCAGCGGAAATTTTAACATGATCTTTTAAACTGAAAATGCCCAATTATTTTATTTCACATTTTGGGACAAATCCCATAATTTACAGTAAAGGAAATTTCACGAGAAAATTCCCTGTTTACAAAAACATGTTTATTTATTCTATTTACTGAGCCACATTCTTCAAGCTGTAGTGCTACGCGGCACTTTTTCCTTGGTTCACAGTAAATCACCTGAAACATGTTTAAAAAGATTTTATCAGCGGGGAAATACTGGCGAGTCATTCATTTTGCACAAAATGACACATTGTATAAATTACAGGACTAAGAGCGATTACAATTGCCACTATCTTATAATTATCTGGTCCAGTGACACCCCCTGGTGATGATGGTCATACCACTATTGGGTCCTTTCATCCAATAATGATGATTATCTCTGTTTAGGTTCGTCCACCTAAACGAGAGAGAACAATAGTAATGTGCACAATACCCCACTTACTGCCAGAAATTTAAGATAACAAAGACTTACCCCCTGTAAAATATAACTGGAAAACATTTAGGTATTGAAAAACACTTTTGATGAAAAGAGAATGACTCACATTGCAAGTTTAGTTGGACATAACTTTGCCTACTGATTTAGCCTTGTAACCTAGTTAAATAACAATGCACACGAAACTAGGTCAGTAACTTAATACAACATTTACGATAAACTCACGAAATCAAAACCCTCATGACGAATGATAAAGTATAGCCCGAATTCGGGCAGCACTTAAACATCCATCGGATTGGTTTCAATCGATCGGACATTGTATCGTAGCAGTGATCGAGTTAATACCCTGTAATCGTAGCAGCGTCTCGACACCTTAACACTCGTTTTTAAGCAGAATATGGACGTTTTGAACTAAATTTTCAAACATAGAAGCAAGTCCCATGCACGTCCCATTTATAGCTGATTTTTTAGTCTCTCGCGGCCCGCGTAAACCTTAAGAGGATCTTACGCGGCCCGCGGGGGCCACCCTAGCTAGCGTTAGGGCTGCCGTGTCATGCCGTAGGTCTGCCACGTGTCAGACACGTGGCATGAAGCTGATCCGAGTCATCCGTTGTGCTGTCGCGGCCCGCGTAAGTTTAGCTTAAATCTTACGTGGCTCGCGTGATGTCTAAAAATTTTGAATTTCTTGTTTTTTCATGAGAACTAGGGTTTTAGAGGTCCGGGTTTTCACTTACTGAGTGTTGTGGGGCATTTTACAGGTTATTACATATGTTTGTAAAGTAAGTGTTAGGCTGATTTTTTTAAGTTCATAATGGACCTTCAATTCAATTAATTGGGGTGATTTGGTTGTTTATCTCTTTGAGTAGTGATTTGGTTTCTACAAAATCAAATGATTTTAGTGTATGTTGATAGTTAACGCATGACTTGGTTTCTACTCTGTTAATTTTAAATCAAATGATTTTAGTATGGGTTGATAGTTATCCAGTTGATGTTATTGTTTTTGGCTCATGCATCATGATATAGGATGAAAACTGGTTGCTAGCTTGAAACGATGCAGAAATCAAAGGCTCAAAATGACATTTTGTGACAACTGGCACCAAACCGGTAATTTCCGTACAATTTAATTAATACTTGATAACTGCAATTATGTGCTTAAATGTCAACATTGTCTGATTACATACTAAACAAGTGAATTCATGCACGTTTTATACTACAAGAATTATTTTTTGCATTAATGAATAGCGTTGCGTCAGAAATACTAGTAAACTCACCGGTAAGACACATTGTGTCAACAATTCTGCAGAAAGCAGTTAGACAATAGAATTGGAGCCTAGGTGTAGGTCCAACGACAAGAATACGTTAAAACCTAAGAGTACATACAAGGGTTAACATATAGACATTTCGGAAGCTTAAATACGTACTAAAAAGCACCCGAAGCACACTTTAAATGCTGAATATTACTCATTTCAGCAAAATTCAGCATTGTAACAAGATTGTAGCATGTAAACATATGACAATTGATCCAGAATACTTCCCTAAGTGCTGGGAATTGAAAGTGTCACAAAAGGATACATAAAGGACACTAAACGGTGCAATTTAGCACTTTATCGAACCGGTATTTAACCGAACTGTCACACCCCGACCACGTAAAACATCAAATCGTGGCGGAAACGTCGGGGGGTGTTGTAACAGAATTATTGTTCCACAACCATGGTAATTAAATTTACATTTTATTCAACAACCAAAGGTGGAATACATTGTTTCAAAACAAGAACCAAAGAGTACACAACATAATTAAACTAAGTCTATCTTTATTTTAAGTCTCTAAGGCACAGGTCCACCCTAGTGTGTCACGAACATCCTAAGCAGCAGCTCCTGAAAACACATGTGAAAATAGGTACGTCGGCATAAAAATGCCTGTGAGATACATAGGTTTTTGAAAATAGGATTCATGACTTGAGTTTAAAGAAATATTTAATAAAATTCAGTCATGAACCTTGTTAATTGTTTTGTTTTATAAATCATTTGAAAAACGATAGCAAAATCAGATGATATGTATATATAAAAGAGTAGTGTATGGTTAAAAGAATAACCAAGTAAAAAGAGTTTGTATAAACCAAGTTATTTGTAAAACAATGTTTAAGTGAAAATGTGTTGTAAATGTAATATGTCTAAACTGAAGTGATTTAAATGACGCAACGATATGTAATATCATACAAACACTTATATATAGGAAGTATCAGCGGCGTATCCACCATGTTTGTATCATATTACACAGGCCTCGTTATTTAAGTCACTCAAACCAACCAACATTGTAAAATATCCATGTTTTAGTCTAATAGTCAAATGTCATAGTATAATCCAAGTTGAATATAAGTCATGTAATTGTGTAAACAAAAGTTATGTATGGTAAGTAAAATGAGACTACTTAAACCACAAGTAAAAATGTACAAAACATAGTTTTTTGAATAAACCAAAAGTTATGTTTTGTAAAATAAATGCATGTCTTACTGATACAAACATTTATGCGGTAAGTTAACGCATACATTCAAGCCTTGAGACAGACGGATAACCTTAGAGTAAAGATTATCAAAGTAAAATGTTTTCGGATTCAGTCATTCCTTACACCCAAACAAACCTAGGATGTCAGGAATGGGATTTGTCAAGTCCTATGGTACCATTACTTACTACCGAGCGGCGTAGCTAATGTTAATGAACGTATTTAAGTCTCGTTTGTACAAACCAAATGTTATACCAAATGTAAACATGTTATATGAAAACAATGTACTAAGTATTCTAAGTTAACATACAAAGCAGAAAAGTCATGTAAATCAATATGCTAGCATACTCAGTCAACATACATAGCAGAAATGTAAAGTAAAGTATTGTACTATATGCGTACTAGTGAATATAGCAAGTATATGATATGAAAACATGGAAAGCATGAAAGTAACAAGTAGGCACATGTGTTTCACCCCAAAATGTTTGGAAAACAGTAAAAGAGGGGTCTATGTACTCACTTGAGATTGCTTAGAAGTCCTAGGATAACCACCAAGCAAAGTTAGAAGATCACGGAATCAAACGGCACCTAATATAGGTAACTACATTAATAAACGGACCTATTCGGGGGATCGGGTAGCATTAGGGTTCATAAACCAAATGAGTGTATGAACTCAAGTAATATGGTTTAACAAAGCCTACATACTAAAACAAAACTTATCCTAAGTGCTTTTGACCCGTTACGACCCGTTTAGGTAGCTTATGCTACTTTAACGCGTCGTTCGCGTAAAACGCGTTTGCAATGCCTAACTAGTCCTATGACAAGTAATATATGCCTTAACATGTCTAATATTGTTGCTAAATCAGTTTAGATGTCAAAATTTGGGTTACATAGGCTTAAAATGAATTTTTGACGTAAAAAGGACATTTTGGTAATTTACCTACGGCATAAGAACTACTTATCATACAACTACTCAAACGATGTGACCATAAGGTATAACCTCGGAAGGTTATTCCCTATACAACTATGGTCACCTAAAGTGTTTGGTCGGATCCTATTGATCAACCAAATGGGTCGGGCTCGAAAGCATAAGCGATTGATTAGATCGCTTACCCTTACGACCCTAAACAAGCACAAATCTAAAAGTGACGAGCTAAACATGCTAGAACATGTTTAGTCAAGTTAGAAAACAGGTTTTGATATCAAAACAAACGGTTTTGATACCCTAGAGTAGTTTGGTTACAAAATACGCAAGAATACGCATTTTGGCCGAAACTACGACTCGTCACTGAGCCTAGATAACGTGGTAATCAATAGGTATAGTCACTAGGGACAATGACCATCGTGATTACGCTCACGTTATGAAGTTCAAACGAACTTCGCATTGACCATAAACTGGTCAATGCAGAAAGTCAAACGCAGTTTGACTTTCAAGCATAAAAACGCATAAAAAGAACGAAGGAACACTTACAAAAGGGACCCCGCAAGTATTTGATCCGATTCTCTCTCAGGTAGGAAGCATATACTTCCACTTAGAGAGCATGAATCAGATTCAAATTGTGGGTTGCAAGTGAACTATGGAAGGGTATTTATAGTTTTTGTAGAACCGTTAGGATCGTTTCTTGAAAACCGAGATTCAATCACAGCCGTACACCTCGAGCCCATAGTTTTACAAAACAATTTGAGCCCCTAGATTAAGCCCATGGTTTGTCAAAAACCATTTGCAAGTGGAATACATGGCTGGAATGAGCTGGAACAGGCTGTTTTCAACATTCTACACATCTGGGCAGCTTACACGGCCCGCGTAAGGACACAAGAAAGGCTACGCGGCCCGCCTGGGCTCTGCAGACCAGCAAAAACTTTCCAAAATGACAGTTTCAGCCCCTGTACGTGTTTTAAGCTCATTTCGACACTTCTAAGGCCTGTTAAGCCAAATTTAAGGCCCTAAAATGATGCCCAAACATTGTGGACATGAAACATGCTCAAAAATATGCCGGATGTCGGTTCGTTTGGTCGTACGATCGCGATGTTTGCTTAATTACGACGGAATGCGCATAAGCGTGAAAAACGATCCAAATTGCGCGACGAGTGGATTTTTCTCATGCCAAACACTAAAATAAAATATTTTAATGCTTACATAAATTTTTGGATGTCCGGATGTATTTAGAACGTAAGTTATGCGCGAAAATGCAAACTTATGCACTTTTTGACGCTTTTAGTCCCTGAATGAGCATAAAGTTTATTTTAGCCCACCGAACCTCTCAAAGCGTATTTCTAAGCTATGTAAAGGATATTTAAGGTGTGTTTAACTTATGGCCATGTTCCGGAATGTCCGTTACAGTTCAAATTGGCATACTTTCGCAGTTTGTCAATTTTAGTCCCTGTAAGCGAATTAACTTGATTTTCCAATACCAAAACCTTCAAAACTTATTACTAAGTTATGTAAAGGTTATTTAAGGTATGTTAAGTATATATTGATGTTCCGGAGTATTTTTCGCGTTTAACTGATTACGTTTACGCACCAGTTTGAGTATAATTCTCCAGAAAGCGATATAGAGTTTGAAATTGAATAAAAGTCAAAACATGAAAAATGTAAAACATAAACAAACAAATATTGGGATCAAATGAATTTATTTCATTGATAATTGAACTGTTTACAATGATTACAAGCACATATATCACACGAACAACCGGACATTACCCGGAACATCAAAATATTATTAGAAGCATTGTTTTAATGTTTATGAGCTAGTTATGGTCCCCAAACACCATAACACCCCTTATAACATAATAACACACTAAATCCCTAAACTTTATACTTGGAACTTAACTTATTAATGTAATTAGAGATTGGAAGTTTCATTTACCCCCCCCCCCTTAAGAGTGGCCGGTCATGGGGACCCCACCAAAATCCCCATGAGATTTCACTAAATCTCAAGGATTTTGCTTAGATTATGATTAGATCTTGAGTGTACTTTAGGAGATCTCAAAGGATTTGTAAGAAGATACGCAAGTACTATAAGATAACTTCATGATTAAAGTTTACACTTAAACCCCTTCCCATATCCTAATAAGAATCGGCCATATGCTTGATTAAAAGATTTGGTAGCTTTGTTTAGAAGATCTTGCTTTGTACTATGGGAACATAAGATCCTATGGTTAAACACAAAGCATGGAGATAAGAAGAAACCATATGCTCATAAACCTCACACATTCAACACACTAATCTCTCTCCCTCTCCTCCCCTTGCTCACGGCTACAAGCCACCACCACACCACCATTGTTTTTGTTTCAAGTTCATACAATCCAAGGTCTTCTCAAGGTGCTAGAAGGTCACTAACGAGGCTCGGTGCTCACAGAACTTGAAGGACCTCATTCGTTTTCTTTTATCCACCACATTTTCAACCTTGTTCTTCCCTAGCTTTAAGCTAGTTGTAAGATTCCTGAACACCCTTGTTTACTTAACATTTTAGTGGTTAAAAGTTGTTGTTTGATGATTAACACAAGAACACTAAAGAACATACACTTGAATCTTGAAACATAAGATGAAACATGATGTAATATTGTTAGAATGATGTTGTTTTGAATGTGTTAATGATTGCTTATTGATTTCTTGATAATATGATGTTGATCATCATATTGAACTTGTTAGATTATGATTAAGAACATTATTTAACAAGTTAGGAGATGATTATATCCCTACATAAAATAATCATCTTCTAATAAAGACATGAACTTGAAAACAAAATGATTTCTTGAAAAGTAATAAACAAAATGAGCTAGTAAACTTATAAATCCAAGATTTATGAATGATCTTCCAAGAAAACCAAGTTTAAAATATGATTTTAAAGGATCTTGGTTTATATTTAAACCTACACTATTTTTTTATTAGGAAAACAAGTGTATAAACACTTATGAAACAAGAAAAAATACAAAAGAAATATTTTTAAGAAAAGTATCTTACAAGTTGTAAATGACTAAATCCTTCAAGAATGAGATTTACAAACAAACAACCATGTTTTTAAGGGTAACTAAACCTACTAAATAACATGGTAAGTTACTACAAGTTTTTACAAAAACTTCAACTTCATGATGTAGTATGATTTACATGATCTAGACTTTAAGACTTGATTGTGTTGTTGATGTTGTTGATGATTTAAAAGAAAATAAACACGTGTTTTGAAAACATGGGAAACCTCCATTTTTAGGAGAAACTATGTCAAAATTTTTATAAATTTTGACACTTAGAAAAATATAAGTTTTTGAGAAACTTATTCCCTAAAAATGTATCTAAAAACATTTACCAAGGTTTCCCTAATTTTTGTGTTAAGAAATGATGATTTCTTCAAGATTAAAATTGATATTAAGTATGTATATTTTTTAGAAAAATGTATATATTTATTGATCACCAAATTTTGTGCTAAGTGTATGTAGTATGTATTATATGTGATAGTGTATTAGGACTTGAAAATACACTAAATACTCCTAAGGAGTGAAGATACAAAAAAAAAAAAAAATACACATACAACATACTTAGACAAATACAAGAGAATATATTTATGAAAATATATTACTTGATAGAATAAATAACTTGGACAAGTTATGAACATGAAATGAAGTTATGGACAAAATACATAATTCGGGTGAAAAATACAAGATACTTATATTTATTGTTGAGAAAATAATATAAGTAAGACATACAGTTAAAAATATAAATTATTTTTAACACAAGAACACATGTACAAAAGATAGTGACTTGTACTTGTGCGATACAAGTCTAGTGACTAACGTTAATAAAACACGTTTAGGTCACGACGCTAGATAAGCAAAAACCGGTGAAGTTTACGGCGCAAGGAACGCAAAGTTGTGAGTTCATGCTCCCCCTTTTCTTTTAACTGTTTTTAGTTTTATAACTTCGGGGGTGAAATACATGTTGCAAATATTACAATGTTTATAAATGGTATGATGGATACAAAAACAAGAAGCACTCTTGGTGATAACTAGTACCAAGTATGATGCGTTTTCAGGAATGATACGAGAAATCGTGTCACGAATAGGGTACCATAAGCACCATTAATCGTGTATATACTAAGACCGCAGAACAAAAGGTTAGATCTAATGGGTTTTCGGGCAGGCACACTCTTGGTGAAAACTAGTACCGAGTAGTGCTTTTGTGTCTCCGTCGTGAATCGACAACTACAAAAATGCCTATGGTTTGGTTGCTTCCTATGTCGTGTCACATGTTAATGGCCTTGCAACCCATTAACAACTTGATACATACAGGAATACTTGACTTATACAAGAATACTGGATTTATACAAGAATACTTGATTTATACAAGAATACTTGATTTATACAAGATACATACCATGTTTTTCATACAAAGTATACAAACGTTCAATACAAGAACTGCATAAATTCACACCAACATTATGTTGACGTTTTTCCAAAAACTCACATGTATTTCAGGTAACTAAAGTGGATGTGCCCGGGGTCTTACTCATGCTCCTGGATGTTGTTTATGTTTATCCTAAAATAAAGTTGTAAACTTTCAGACAATATGTCGTCTCGTGATCTAAACACTTAATCTATGTTTTCAGTAACGTAATGTTATGGGTATTTGAAGTTATGTTTACGAGCATGTAGTATGTTTACCTTTCGTATGCAATGAGAACCTTTCATGATCACACCTCGTGCTTCCGCCTAAGAAAGGGGTGTCACAGATTGGTATCAGAGCTACGATTGTAGTGAACCAGGATTCCTTCTCGAGTCTAGACTACAATCTCTAGGATCCTTTCACGAAAACAAATTTTTTTTCAAAAAGTTTTCATTGCATAAAAATTTCCGCGACATCCACTACCTGAAACTGTTTACAAGAGTCAAGAAAAGACACTACGAGACTTAGGGTGCACTGGAGTAGCACTTGTCTGTGATTAAGAATTACTTGCAATTATGTGTGATAATTGATATATACATATACTAGAAGTAGAATACCACAAGTATACGTGACTTTACCTGAAAACAATGGCCTATCTGAAGGAAGTGATACGAGGATGAAACGAACTGTGCGGACTGTGCAAGGAGTTACGTAATTATGGATGCATACATAATTATGGAATTCAGTGCACAGAAACCACAACAAGTCTTGTCACGTATAGATTCCCTCAATGCAAGAAAAGGTCAAATGTGAACACCCCTCCCCCAGCCTACTAAGTACCCTGCTGGAGTAATAATTGTTTGATGTCACTTATGTGAACATGGCACCAAAGAGAGCTGTGAACGCTCTTGATCAACCTCCTCCTCCCCCACTGCCAAGAACTGCTGAAGAGCTAAACGCCCTACTGGAGGAAATAATCTTCGCAGCTATAGCCCAGTACGAGGCGAACCGTACTGAACAAAGTGGAGGACCAAGCAATGCCAGGCGTAATGGGAATGGAGATTCATCTGGAGGAAACGCAGCTCAGGGATGCACTTTCAAGCAGTTTCTCGACTGCAAACCGCTGAACTACGACGACACTAGAGTTGCAGTGGCGTTTGTACGCTGGACGGAAAACACTGATGCCACTATCCGCATGAGCAAGTGTACCGCGGATCAGCAAGTCACTTTTGCTACTGGGTTGTTTGTTGATGAAGCTTTGACTTGGTGGAATTTGCAAGTCCAGACTCTGGCTGATGATGCCGCGTACGGCATGACGTGGGACGAGCTGAAAGAGAAAATGAGAGAAAAGTATTGCTCTCGTGCTGAACTCCAAAGGTTGGAGACTGAGTTCTGGCATTTGACCATGGAAGGTGCTGACATTACTGGGTATACACGAAGGTTCCACGATCTGTCGAGGGTGATCCCCTACATGGTGACACCTAAATTTAAGCGCGTTGAATGCTACATTTGGGGATTGGCCTCAGAATTTCGCAGCATGGTAACTTCGGTCAAACCTCAAACGATCACTGGGGCTGTAACTCTGGCTGTCAGCCTTACTGAAGATGCTGTTCGCATGAAGAACTTATCACTGAACCCAACCGAAAAGACCGAGACGCATCCTGAGTCGTCTGGTGACAAGAAAAGGAAACATGCAAACCTGAATCAAGCGACACGTAACAACAAAGGTTCAAACAACAAGTAGTGTGACACTAACCCGCCTCAGGAGGCGAAAACTCTTGCAACCATGAATGACGTTCCTGCCAAAAGGTACCTGGGCACTCTGCCCATTTGTAACAATTGCAAGCGTCATCACGAAGGAGTTTGTCGCATTCCAAAATGCGACAAGTGTGGAAAATTGGGTCACAATGCTGAGGATTGTTGGGGAAAAGGAAAGAACCGGAATAGAAATGGCGCTGGTAACATGAATGGTAACGGAAAGGGGCAGAACCAAGGATGCTTCAGTTGTGGAAGCAAAAAGCATTTCCAAAAAGACTGCCCAAAGGGGAACAACGCTCAGGCTCGAGCGTTTGTGATTGGAGCAAGGAACGCACGCGAGGACCCTAATGTGGTCACCGATACATTTCTCGTTAACAATCACTTTGCATCCATACTATTTGACACTGGTGCCGACTATAGCTTCATGTCTGTGGAATTTAAACGTATGCTTGGAATAGAATCTAGTAGATTAGATTTTCCTTATTCCATAGAACTAGCCAATGGTAAACTCGTTGAATCGGGCGAAGTTGTTAGAAGTTGCACATTAGAACTCGGTGAGAGAAGATTTAGCATCGACCTCTTACCTATTCAATTAGGTAGCTTCGATGTAGTGGTCGGAATGGACTGGTTGTCCAAGAACAAAGCTGAAGTGATTTGTCACGAGAAAATCATTCGCATCCCTTTGGCGAATGATGAAACTCTCATCGTACATGGAGAAAAACGAGACGCGCCTCTCCGAATCATCAGTTGTATGAAGGCACAGAAGTGCTTAAGGAAAGGATTTGTTGCTTTCCTAGCACACGTTGTAGATAAGAAGGCTGTGGAGCCGAAACTCGAAGACATTCCTGTGGTGAAGGAATTCCCTGATGTTTTTCCCGAAGATCTGCCAGGACTACCTCCACAACGACAAGTCGAATTTCATATAGACTTGGTTCCAGGAGCCGCTCCTGTAGCCAAGGCACCCTATCGGCTTGCACCATCTGAAATGCAAGAATTATCTAAACAACTCCAGGAGTTGTTGGATAAAGGATTCATAAGGCCAAGTTTCTCGCCCTGGGGAGCTCCAGTATTGTTCGTGAAGAAGAAGGATGGAACACTGCGGATGTGCATCGACTATAGAGAATTGAACAAGCTCACTATCAAGAATCGGTACCCACTACCGAGGATTGATGACTTATTTGATCATTTACAAGGATCAAGCTACTATTCCAAGATCGATCTTCGATCTGGATACCATCAGTTAAGGATACAAGAGGAAAGCGTACCAAAGACTGCATTCAGAACACGCTATGGGCATTACGAGTTTCTTGTGATGCCATTCGGACTGACGAACGCGCCAGCTGTATTTATGGATCTGACGAACCGCGTATGCAAACCATATCTCGATAAATTCGTGATTGTATTTATCGATGATACCTGATTTACTCGCGAATGAAAGAAGAGCACGAGCAACACCTCAGAACCATTTTTTAGCTACTGAAGAAAGAGAAACTTTATGCGAAATTCTCCAAGTGTGAATTCTGGATTCGTGAAGTACAGTTTCTTGGCCACGTTATGAACGAGAAGGGCATTCATGTAGACCCATCCAAGATAGAAGCCATAAAGAATTGGGAAGCCCCCAAAACCCCGACTGAAGTTCGACAATTTTTGGGCTTAGCTGGCTATTATCGGCGATTCATCGAGAATTTCTCAAAGATAGCTCAACCGCTAACTACCCTTACACAGAAAGAAAAGAAGTACGACTGGGGTGACAAGCAGGAAGAAACCTTCCAGCTACTTAAAAATAAGCTATGCGATGCACCGATACTATCCTTACCCGAAGGCACTAAAGACTTCGTGGTATACTGTGACGCTTCACGCCAAGGTTTGGGTTGTGTGCTTATGCAGCACCAAAAAGCCATCGCTTACACTTCAAGACAATTGAAAGTGCATGAAAGGAACTATACCACTCACGACCTAGAGCTAGGCGCAGTGGTATTCGCCTTGAAGATCTGGCGACACTATTTATATGGTACTCGATGTACAATCTTCATAGATCACAAAAGCTTACAACACATATTCGATCAGAGGGAATTAAACATGCATCAGCGATGATGGGTCGAACTGCTGAACGACTATGACTGTGAGATTAAGTACCATCCTGGAAAGGCAAACGTTATAGCAGACGCGCTAAGTCGAAAAGAAAGGGTTAAGGCCCTAAGGGTTCGAGCATTGGAAATGACTATTCAAACGAACCTCACTGTACGTATTCGTGACGCACAACAAGAAGCCCTTAAGATGGAAAATCGTAGAGTTGAATACCTCCGAGGTATGCTGAAGAATTTGGTACTAAACAAAGAGGGAACCTTGTACTTTAAGGTTCGTATTTGGGTTCCGCTCTATGGCGGTATTCGAGAAGTCATCCTTAATGAAGCTCACAAATCAAGATACTTGATCCATCCAGGATCGGACAAAATGTATCAAGACTTGAAGGAATACTATTGGTGGCCAAGACTTAAAAGCGATGTTGCTATCTATGTTGGAAAGTGCCTAACTTGTGCTAAGGTTAAGGCTGAGTATCAGAAACCATCTGGGCTACTGCACCAACCAGAGATACCCATGTGGAAGTGGGAGCAAATCTCGATGGACTTCATAACAAAATTACCCAGGACCCCTAGAGGGCACGATATAATACGAGTGATAGTTGATCGATTAACGAAATCCGCGCATTTCCTACCGATCCGTGAAAAAGACAGTACTGGAAAGCTTGCGGAAATATACTTGAAGGAAATTGTGGCACGTCATGGAGTGCCAATCTCAATTATTTCAGACAAAGATGGACGCTTTGTCTCAAGAATCTGGCAATCATTTCAGGAAGCCTTTGAATCTCAGCTAGATCTAAGCATGGCTTTCCATCCGCAAACAGACGGCCAGAGCAAACGAACAATACAAACGTTAGAAGATATGCTTCGTGCATGTGTTATGGACCTAGGCGGCAGCTGGGATACTCACCTACCTTTAGTTGAGTTTTCCTACCATAATAGTTACCATACAAGCATAAAAGCCGCACCGTTCGAAGCTCTGTATGGCCGCAAGTGCCGATCGCCCTTATGTTGGGCAGACGCTGGAGATAAACGTATGGTTAGTCCTGAACTTGTGCAAGAGACAACCGACAAAATCATGCAGATCCGAGAGCGCATTAAGGTGGCTCGAGATCGACAAAAAAGCTACGCTGATCGAAGACGAAAACCATTAGAATTCGAGGTGGGAGACAAAGTTTTGTTGAAAGTCTCACCTTGGAAGGGCGTAGTAAGATTTGGAAAGCGTGGAAAGCTGAATCCATGATACATCGGACCATTCAAGATCTTGGAAAGAATTGGTACCGTGGCATACAAGTTGGAATTACCGGAAGAACTTAATGGAGTACATGATACGTTCCATGTATCCAACCTCAAGAAGAGTCCAACACAAGAAAACATGATCATCCCTGCGGATGAAGTGCATATTGATGACACCCTCCGATTTACAGAACAACCCGTTGAGGTTACAGACTGGAAAATCAACAAGACCAGAAGGAGCACTGTCAAACTTGTCAAAGTACGTTGGAACTCTAAGCACGGACCCGAGTACACGTGGGAACGTGAAGACCAGTTCAAAGAAAAGTACCCCCACCTGTTCAAGAAAACACATGCGAGAGATAGATCAGCCTGAATTTCGGGACGAAATTCTTGTAACGGGGGGAGACTGTGACAACTGGCACCAAACCGGTAATTTCCGTACAATTTAATTAATACTTGATAACTGCAATTATGTGCTTAAATGTCAACATTGTCTGATTACATACTAAACAAGTGAATTCATGCACGTTTTATACTACAAGAATTACTTTATGCATTAATGAATAGCATTGCGTCAGAAATACTAGTAAACTCACCGGTAAGACACACTGTGTCAACAATTCTGCATAAAGCAGTTAGACAATAGAATTGGAGCCTAGGCGTAGGTCCAACGACAAGAATACATTAAAACCCAAGAGTACATACAAGGGTTAACATATAGACATTTCAGAAGCTAAAATACGCACTAAAAAGCACCCGAAGCACACTTTAAATGCTGAATATTACATATTTCAGCAAAATTTAGCATTGTAACAAGATTGTAGCATGTAAAAATATGACAATTGATCCAGAATACTTCCCTAAGTGCTGGGAATTGAAAGTGTCACAAAAGGATACATAAAGGACACTAAACGGTGCAATTTAGCACTTTAACGAACCGGTATTTAACCGAACAACTGGACATTACCCGGAGCATCAAAATGTTATTAGAAGCATTGTTTTAATGTTTCTGAGCTAGTTATGGTCCCCAAACACCATAACACCCCTTATAACATAATAACACACTAAATCCCTAAACTTTATACTTGGAACTTAACTTATTAATGTAATTAGAGATTGGAAGTTTTATTTTACCCCCCTCCCCTAAGAGTGGCCGGTCATGGGGACCCCACCAAAATCCCCATGAGATTTCACTAAATCTCAAGGATTTTTCTTAGATTACGATTAGATCTTGAGTGTACTTTAGGAGATCTCAAAGGATTTGTAAGAAGATACGCAAGTACTATAAGATAACTTCATGATTAAAGTTTACACTTAAACCCCTTCCCATATCCTAATAAGAATCGGCCATATGCTTGATTAAAAGATTTGGTAGATTTGTTTAGAAGATCTTGCTTTGTACTATGGGAACATAAGATCCTATGGTTAAACACAACACACTAATCTCTCTCCCTCTCCTACCCTTGCTCACGGCAACAAGCCACCACCACACCCCATTGTTTTTGTTTCAAGTTCATACAATCCAAGGTCTTCTCAAGGTGCTAGAAGGTCACTAACGAGGCTCGGTGCTCACAGAACTTGAAGGACCTCATTCGTTTGCTTTTATCCACCACATTTTCAACCTTGTTCTTCCCTAGCTTTAAGCTAGTTGTAAGATTCCTGAACACCCTTGTTTACTTAACATTTTAGTGGTTAAAAGTTGTTGTTTGATGATTAACACAAGAACACTAAAGAACATACACTTGAATCTTGAAACAGAAGATGAAACATGATGTAATATTGTTAGAATGATGTTGTTTTGAATGTGTTGATGATTGCTTATTGATTTCTTGATAATATGATGTTGATCATCATATTGAACTTGTTAGATTATGATTAAGAACATGATTTAACAAGTTAGGAGATGATTATGTCTCTACATAAAATAATCATCTTCTAATAAAGACATGAACTTGAAAACAAAATGATTTCTTGAAAAGTAATAAACAAAATGAGCTAGTAAACTTATAAATCCAAGATTTATGAATGATTTTCCAAGAAAACCAAGTTTAAAATATGATTTTAAAGGATCTTGGTTTTTACTTAAACCTACACTATTTTTTTTATTAGGAAAACAAGTGTATAAACACTTATGAAACAAGAAAAAATACAAAAGAAATATTTTTAAGAAAATCATCTTACAAGTTGTAAATGACTAAATCCTTCAAGAATGAGATTTACAAACAAACAACCATGTTTTTAAGGGTAACTAAACCCACTAAATAACATGGTAAGTTACTACAAGTTTTTACAAAAACTTCAAGTTCATGATGTAGTATGATTTACATGATCTAGACTTTAAGACTTGATTGTGTTGTTGATGTTGTTGATGATTTAAAAGAAAATAAACACATGTTTTGAAAACATGGGAAACCTCCATTTTTAGGGGAAACTATGTCAAATTTTTTATAAATTTTGACACTTAGAAAAATATAATTTTTTGAGAAACGTATTCCCTAAAAATGTATCTAAAAACATTTACCAAGGTTTCCCTAATTTTTGTGTTAAGAAATGATGATCTCTTCAAGATTAAAATTGATATTAAGTATGTATATTTTTGAGAAAAATATATATATTTATTGATCACCAAATTTTGTGCTAAGTGTATGTAGTATGTATTATATGTGATAGTGTATTAGGACCTGAAAATACACTAAATACTCCTAAGGAGTGAAGATACAAAAAAAATACACATACAACATACTTAGACAAATACAAGAGAATATATTTATGAAAATATATTACTTTATAGAATAAATAACTTGGACAAGTTATGAACATGAAATGAAGTTATGGACAAAATACATAATTCGGGTGAAAAATACAAGATACTTATATTTATTGTTGAGAAAATAATATAAGTAAGACATACAGTTAAAAATATAAATTATTTTTAACACAAGAACACATGTACAAAAGATAGTGACTTGTACTTGTGCGATACAAGTCTAGT
Organism: Helianthus tuberosus; assembly: GCA_030545235.1. NCBI lineage: Eukaryota > Viridiplantae > Streptophyta > Magnoliopsida > Asterales > Asteraceae > Helianthus > Helianthus tuberosus. The sequence goes on from CM060399.1 coordinate 115,928,553, forward strand.
GACTAACGTTAATAAAACACGTTTAGGTCACGACGCTAGATAAGCAAAAACCGGTGAAGTTTACGGCGCAAGGAACGCAAAGTTGTGAGTTCATGCTCCCCCTTTTCTTTTAACTGTTTTTAGTTTTATAACTTCGGGGGTGAAATACATGTTGCAAATATTACAATGTTTATAAATGGTACGATGGATACAAAAACAAGAAGCACTCTTGGTGATAACTAGTACCAAGTATGATGCGTTTTCAGGAATGATACGAGAAATCGTGTCACGAATAGGGTACCATAAGCACCATTAATCGTGTATATACTAAGACCGCAGAACAAAAGGTTAGATCTAATGGGTTTTCGGGCAGGCACACTCTTGGTGAAAACTAGTACCGAGTAGTGCTTTTGTGTCTCCGTCGTGAATCGACAACTACAAAAATGCCTATGGTTTGGTTGCTTCCTATGTCGTGTCATATGTTAATGGCCTTGCAACCTATTAACAACTTGATACATACAGGAATACTTGACTTATACAAGAATACTGGATTTATACAAGAATACTTGATTTATACAAGAATACTTGATTTATACAAGAATACTTGATTTATACAAGAATACTTGATTTATAAAAGATACATACCATGTTTTTCATACAAAGTATACAAACGTTCAATACAAGAACTGCATGAATTCACACCAACATTATGTTGACGTTTTTCCAAAAACTCACATGTATTTCAGGTAACTAAAGTGGATGTGCGCGGGGTCTTACTCATGCTCCTGGATGTTGTTTATGTTTATGCTTAAATAAAGTTGTAAACTTTCAGACAGTATGCTGTCTCGTGATGTAAACACTTAATCTATGTTTTCAGTAACGTAATGTTATGGGTATTTGAAGTTATGTTTACGAGCATGTAGTATGTTTACCTTTCGTATGCAATGAGAACCTTTCATGATCACACCTCGTGCTTCTGCCTAAGAAAGGGGTGTGACACATTTAAATTGCAGAAAAGAACTGAAATGGTGCATTCAACAGGGCCAGAAAAGAGAGTTTGAGTTTGATAGATTCGTCTTTAGGGTGTTTCTGCGAAGCCAAAACCGGCACCGATCAGGTACAATAAACTTGATTTATGTGAATTTTAGGGTTTCTAGATCATATCTGACTTAATTTGATTTGTGATTGGGCAGTTATTTACAAGTGGTAAAAGAGAAAAGGTGTATCAACACAATTTTTGAAATGAAGATGAGTGCTTGATGGGGTTTATCTTCAGTTAACTAGCATAATTATGGTTTATATTCATTTTGGTTACGTCAACTGGATATTCCTATGTATAAGAATGGGGTTAAGTAACTGATTGTAACAGGTTCGAATGAAATGGTTTTGGTTGAAAATAGTTTAGTACGCAATGGGTTAGGGTTAAAATTGATGTGTGAGGTAGCTAATCATAATGGATTCGGGTTGAAATGTTAGTAGGTGCTTTGACAAGTTACCTTATCCAACCGAACCCGTATGTCCCGCTATCTCTTAAAAAATATGATACAGTCGTATAATTGTAGGATCGTGTGTTGACCCGAAATGAGTCGATCAGAGGCGTTCTACTCAAAATGAAAGGCGGAAACAGATATTATGAGTTGAATTCAGCAAGATATCACTTATAACTGTCTTGTATATTGATTTTGATACGTTTACAATCCTGAAGACACTTCGACAGAGCTTCGCCGTCGGAAACAAGAAGATTATCCAAGATTACAAATGATATCGCTTGAATGCTATTTATAGAGATCTGATTTCGCTTGAACATGCTTCAAGCGAAATATCATACAAGCGAAATCACCTAACTCAAGCGAAATAACATTGTTCAAGCGAAATAATCAGCTCAAGCGAAATAACAATCTTGACTTGATTTCTTGAACTTTGTGCCCTGAACAATGCGAAACTCGATACAAGACGAAGTCAGCAGACGTATGCACCAACAATAATCCTAATATGCATTTTATAGATTTAAGAAAGGTAAGTTAAGATGTTATATTATACCACAATCATTGAAACAATCGAATTTGGTTTATGTGTGATAGAATCGAATTAGAAACTGATAGAGAAGAAGTTACGATCAATCAAGCTAATCTTCATTAACGAAGATTGTTATACTTTTACAACGACTAGCAACATCCTAACTAACTCTTTAACAACTAACCACCCCTTATTACAATATTACCCTCCCACATTTCAACATTTACATAATAGCCCCTGGACTATCTTTCAATTACTACAATAATAATCCCTAAACTTCTACTATCTATCAATACATTCCCCCTAACAAAATTCTTGTCTCAAGAATTGAATTGTGCGAACCTAGTCTAAAAGTCTTCCAAATCTTCCCACGTTGTTTCTATAATAGGCAAATCTTCCCAATGAACCAACACACTTGTAGCCATTCGATTATTCTTCCTAACCAACTTCCTATCCACAATAGCACGGGTTGTAACAGAAATCTAGGCTCTATAGGAAGTGGAATCACCTGAGAATGACCTCCAAAAGCTGGTTTGAGTAATGATACATGAAATGTAGGATGAAGTTCAGATGAAGATGGCAGATCCAACTTGTAAGCAATTGATCCAATCCTCTCTATGATTAGAAACGACCCAAAATACTTAGGACCCAGTTTCGGATGGTTACGGCCCTTTAAAGTCTTTTGCACATACGAATGCAACTTGACATAAACCCAATCTCCTACCTTAAAACTTCTGTCAGTTCCTTTCTTATCCGCTTGTTGTTTCTTCTGATTTCTAGCCCTGCTCAATGACTTCTTGAGATTAACAATCTTTAATTCGATTCCAGTTTAGAATCATAATGTCACACCCCAACCAATGGCGGAAACATCGGAGTGAGACAAAAACATGATTGTTCATAGCTTCATAACTCTAAATGTGACAATTTACGATTAATCAAAATTTCATAAATACTAAATCATGAAATACATTGTTCAACAAACCAAATTCGATCAAAATGTATCAAACATGAAACATAATTCAAATATTGTTTATTACTAAGGTGTGTTTCTAAGTCCACCCTAACTTGTTTCTTCACATCGTCGTCTATCAACCTGCAACATGTATTAAAATATATCAACAAATATGTTGACGAGTATACAAGTTTGAATACATATCATAATATAAAAATATTTAACTATGCTCATATCCAACATGATAAATGTATACAAGTTACTAATATGCTGAACGGGTGTAAACTATTTGTTAAACCAAAGTTTCGAACGCAATCATGATTACCCAACATCGTCGAGACGAAGAGGGTGTAATGTGTTTTACTTAACAATACCTCAAGAATACGGGCGGTGCGTTAATCCTATAGCGTTAGAATTGTTAAGGTAGGCTTGTAAAGTTAATGAGTGTTTTGGTAAAAAATTACCGAAGCAATTAAGTGATCAAATTAGTTAAGTGAGGTAGTGTGCTAGAAATGTGTGTTGAAAATATGTTGATTGAGTTGTTTGTAAAAACAGTTTTCAGGATACGGCTCAGGATATTGAGTTGTATCTACGATCAAACTATGAGCAAAAAGTAAACGGGGTGACATGAGATATACGAGGAAAGCCCTTGATCAATCTAGATCGCCGGCACAAAACCTCGGGAGCTGACAATCGCAGCTGCCTTGTTCTTCTTATTGCTTTAAACGTCAGGATACAGTGCAGGATATTGATCAGATCGCTAAGTGTTACAATGCTTTTTGTGAAAGTAAAAGTTGCGAGAGAGTAAGTGTGAGAGAGTAGTGAGTGTCGTTGTGATGTCCTATTCGATCTGATTTATCCACCTATTTATAGCTAGTAAACGAAAACAAAATCTCCTATAAATATGGGATGCCTTCGAATATTCCTTAGTAGCCGTTGGAGACCAGGTAAAGCGGGTTCAACGTCTTCCTTTAAATGACTTAGACCGAGTCTTCCGGGGAAAGGATCCTCATAAACGTTACCAGCTTGGACTCGCACTCCTGCACATAATCCGTTAGTAATCCTCAGGATACCATTCAGGATGTTACCAATATCCTGAATCAGCATCCCAGATATGAACATATATCAGATAAGCAAGATATAATTTAAGATATTATCCAGGATATGAGCTCAGAATTTCACCCATAACAATTGTCCCCAAAAAATGTTACCGTTAGTATCCTGGCACTAACGGTTACATTTTTTGCGAATAACGAGGCAATTAAGAGATTAGACTCATGATGTGACCGTTTGTAACCGCGCAGCCTACATTTACTCATTGCTCCCCTATATCTTCTCATGCTTATCCCATTTAACCTTTACCGAAGAGAAAAAGGCAAATACTTCTCTCCCTTAATTCCATCTTCTTCTCACATTTTGTTCAATATTCCGGCGAGAATATGACAAGACAAACAAGATCAAGCTCCGGTGACTCCGCCCCCTCATTCATCCAGCAGAATCTTCACCAAGAACCGGAGAAGGAAATATGCACCTTTGATAGTGCACACTTGTCAGCTCTCAAATCATCCGGCATCTTCCCGGAAGGGACGGTGTTCCGGCCGTTTGACCGGGAAATCCGGTCGGACATGGTTTTCGACGAGTGGATATGTTTCAATGCCTTTCCCTTTACCTTAGGATTGCAGTTTCCCTTTCCCGAAGCTCATTACTGAATTCTTTAATGTTACCAAAATCTGCTTCAGCCAGACAATGCCGATGCTCTGGCGAGTCTTGTCTGTTCTTGATCAGATCAAGAAAAATCATATCCCTGACCTTTCTGTTCATGACCTCCCCCTGGCATATCGACTTAGATGCCATGGTTCCTGTAGATTTTTGTTCTATTCTACCTCCAGCGATCCACTGATACTTCGTGCCACCAGGAACGAGGAGAAATGGCAATCCAAGTTCTTCTTTGTAAAAAGAGACTCCATCCCTGGTGGAACGGAATATCCGGTGAAGTGGTTGAGAAAGGGTAGGATTTAGGGTTCTAGGATGATCCTGTCTTGTATCCTGTTTTATATCTTGAACTAATTAATTTGTTTTGTTGTCTTGTACACAACTGATTTTAGGAAGCTTGCACCTCCCCTAGCTGATTCACAGAAGAGAATTGACGCTATCAGACTCCTCCCAGAGGCCGAAAGAAGTTTTAACCCGTCTCCACCATCTCCAAGCCCTTTTTCCAGTGCAAACATGTCTGGTAAGGATCCTGCACGATATCCTGCATACATGTTTTTATTTGATATGTTTAGGAAAGAGTTTTACTCCCTGTGTGCAGACTCCAGCAAAGTTCCAATCCTCCTGGACCTTGATGAGCTTGATAGCTATCCCACTCCAGTCAACGTCAAGAAAGAAACTCCTGCCGCTACCAGCTCCAAGCCACTTCCGGCCCCTAAGGCCAACCAAGGACTCGTGCTTCCACCGCAAAAAAGAGGAAAGGTTCCGAAGTCAGTGCCCCAGTCCCGGAAGGGTTCTCCTATGAAGAACTCAGCTTTTCTGATTCCTTAGAGCCGATGACATCCTTCCTTAACAAGGTAATATCCTGCGACTATATCATGCACATATATCCTGATAGGATATCCTGACAAGATATCCTGGTTAATATATTTTGACTCATACCTGAACTTTGACGTACAGGGTCTCCAGCATCTGCTTCATCTCTACACTGAAGCTTGTGGTACAGCCGCATTCCACGAAGCCAGGATTAAACAGCTTGAAACTACCGTTGCCAACCAAGGTGCCAATGCTGAAGCAAAGACTCGGCATTACGAGGGCAAGCTGAAGAAGGTCACCCAGGATGCTGAGATCAAGCTGGCTACCGTCCAAATGGAGCATGAACAGGCCATGGTCTCCTTCCGAGAAGGGATCAAAAACTCAGCCGTTGTCTCTCTGCTGCAAGCTCGTATCAAGATGGCTTATGAGGCCAAGGAGACAGGCCTTGAGTGCCCAGCCTGGCCGGTTGAATCCTGGGTGGCAAAGCTGAAGGAGCTTGGAGGCAAGGTTGTGCCATATCCTATTGAGGCTGGTGAATCCTCCAAGTCAGCAGAGGTGGTGGACAAAGCTGAAGAGAAGAAGGATGCCAGGGCGGATGCTGGTGAGGATGCTACTCAGGATGCTGAGGCTGAGAAGGTGGAGAAGACTGGTGGAGATGCCGCTGTGTAAGGGCATTCAGGTGGGCGATGATGGATGTATGTGCCAAGGCCGGAGCCCACTTTTTCAAATTTGATCGTTGGTTTGTAACCCCAAAACAATTTACTTTTTCTGCACTTTACTTTTCCTGCATTTGAACAATATGATGGCCAAAGGTGGAGGGATCCTGAGTTTCAGGACGAAGCCCTTGGTCATCACCGTTAGTATGTTTTGATTTTGAACAATATAACAGTTGGAGGTGGATGGGTCTCGGTTTGAGACAAAACCTTCAACTGTTAAGTAAATATGGTAAGGAACTATCCGTGCTCTTGGTGGATGGACCTTGGTTTGAGGTGAAACCAAGAGCACATATTTTGGTATGTTAATAATATAACCTTCTTTTGGCTTTATTTCTGTTGTTATACCTTTACTACATGAATTTTACTTATGAAAACAGTTTTGTTTGAACATTCTTGGGAACACATTGTAAGAGTATCCTGAGAAATATCCTGCTCAGGATACTGACACACAATCTGTAAAATTCAAGTTATTCAAAAAAGGAGAGATCATACCAGAGACTCTTAAAGAGTCAATTCCAATCTTCAATTATAGAAATGTCCCAGTGCAGACTTATAAGTTCGAATCCATCCTTTAAATTGTATTATACATGTCCCCTGTGTTCAACATGTTTGAAAGCTTAATATCCTAGGGATAAACCCTTAATATCCTGGGGATTAACCCTTAATATCCTGGGGATTAACCCTCAATATCCTGGGGATTAACCCTTAATATCCTGCGCTACAGGCGAGAGTGTACAAACTCCAAGACTTAGAAAGGTGAAAACCTTTAAACCTTAGAGAGTATGAAAATACCCTTTCGTGAGAGAGGGTGATCAATCCTCATATACCTTTAGGATCCAGGATATAGCCAATAGTAACGAAATTGTCAGCCACTTTTACATGAACTGGTCCCGCTACCTTGAACTATCCATAGATAACTTGCGCTCCAGGCGGGGTGTTTAAACCCAATTCGTAAGAAAGGTGAATACCTTTAAACCTTTGAAGGGATTAGAATCCCTTATACGTGAGAGAGGGGGCCAATCCTCTAATCCTTCGAGATATCCTGAGTGTATATCCTGGAGCTATATCCTGAAGCATATTCTGCAAAACAATCTTAAACTAAGGTGGGTGTTAGCTTGGCTAACACCCCTCCGATGCTTAAGTCAGTATTGGGTTCAAGATAACAAACAAATTCAAACATATTTAAAAAGCGGTAGAATACATACCATTCTGGGATAGAAATTAAATTCTATTCTTACTTGAAATATAGCTTTAAGTGTATAGCATTCCATGATCTTGGTAGCATATCTCCTTCCATACTCCTGAGTCAGTATGCTCCTTTTCCTGATTCTGACTCAACCTCATATGGTCCTTCCCATTTCGGAGCCAACTTTCCATCGGCAGGATTAGTAGTATTTTGAAAAGCCTTTCTTAACACCCAATCACCAACTCGAAATCTTCTAGTCCTTATATTCTTGTTATATGCCCTGGATATCCTTTGGTGATATGCTGCCATCCTTAGCCTTGCTGCATCTCTCGTTTCGTCTACAGTGTCCAAGTCTTGACACAAAGCCTCAGGATTCTGCTCAGGATTCTGCTCAGGATCCCGGAGTATAGATCTTGCCGTAGGTATCATCATTTCTGTTGGGATTACTGCTTCTGCTCCAAATACCAATGAAAATGGGGTTTGTCCAGTTGCATTCTTTACCGTTGTTCTATCAGCCCACAAGACAAAGGGTAATTCTTCTGCCCATCTTCCTTTCTTAGCTCCTAGTCTTTTCTTCAAGTTGTTGGCAATTATCTTGTTTGAGGATTCAGCTTGTCCATTTGCTTGAGGATGTACCGGAGTAGATGTGATCATTTTGATTCCCCAACTTTTGCAAAAGTCAGTAGTCCTCTTGCTTATAAACTGGGATCCATTGTCACAAATGATTTCAGCTGGTACTCCAAACCTGGTCAGGATATTCCTCTTTATGAAGGATACTACTTCTTGGTCTCTAACTTGAACAAATGCTTCAGCCTCAACCCACTTAGAGAAATAATCCGTCATTGCCAGCATAAAGACTTTTCCTCCCGGAGCTTTTGGTAATTTCCCTACTATGTCCATCCCCCATTTCATAAATGGCCAAGGGGAAGCTATAGGATATAGTGGTTCAGTTGGTTGATGTAGTATGTTACTGTGCGTTTGACATGCATCACATCTTCGAGCATATTCTGTAGCATCTTTTTTCATTGTCGGCCAATAGTATCCTGTTCTTAATACTTTTGAGAATAATGACCTGCCCCCAGTGTGGTTGCCACAATCCCCTTCATGTATATCTTGGAGCACTTCCTTGGTTTCAGGATCCTTCAGGCATCTCAGGTACGGACCTGCAAGAGATTTCTTATATAAAACATTATTTATAATGGTAAATCGTGATACCTTCATCCTGAATGCCTTAGGATTCTCGTCTTTAGGGATGTATCCTTCCTTGAGATATCTTATGATCGGAGTCATCCAGGATTCATCATCCTTATTAGGATCATGACCAGGATCCTGGATGTTTGTTACCTCCTTATTCTGAGCTTTGAAGGGATCCACAGCAGGATATAGGATATGAAGTATCGGTATCTGGGTTCCCTCTGGTATCCTGACTGATGATCCTAAGTTTGCCAAGGCATCCGCTTCAGCATTATCTTCCCTTGGTACCTGTTCAAGTGTAAAAACATCGAAATATCCTACTAATTTTTTGAGAATATCGAGGTACTCGACTAACTTCTCACCTTTAACTGCATAGGATCCATTAAAATGATTAGTGATTAACAAGGAGTCAACATATACTTGCAAATTCTTGATATTCATATTCTTAGCCAACTCTAATCCTACAATTAAAGCCTCATATTCTGCTTCATTATTAGTAGCAGGAAATTCACACCTAATAGCCTGGGGTAATATGTCCCCCTGTGGCGATTTTAGTAGTATTCCCAATCCTATTCCTCTAACATTAGATGCCCCATCGGTATATAATGTTCAGGATCCTGAGGATTCTCCTAACTGCTGGACTTCTAGGTCTACTTCATCCTGAATGTCACTACTGAAATCAGCCACAAAGTCAGCTAGAGCCTGTGATTTTACGGCATTTCTAGGTTCGTATACTAAGTCATAAGCACTTAATTTCACTGACCACTTAGCCATCCTGCCTGACATCTCAGGTTTCCTAAGCACATTTTTAACAGGATAATTAGTTTTAACATGTATCCTATGTGTCTCAAAGTAATGTCTAAGCTTTGTTGATGCCATAACTAGGGCCAATATTAACTTTTCTAAATGTGAATATCTAGTTTCAGCATCTAATAAACTTTTACTAACATAATAGACAAGATATTACTGACCTCCATGATCCTTTATAAGGACGGCACTTACAGCATTCCCTGATACTGCGAGGTATAGGGACAGTGGTTCACCATTCTCAGGCTTCATTAATAGAGGTGCAGATGAGAGATAATGCTTCAAATCCTGCAGGGCTGCCTCATGCTTCTCTTTCCATTCGAACTTCTTGTTTTTCTTCAGGATATCGTAAAATTCCTTGTACTTTTCCTAGGATCTTGAAATAAATCTGTTCAATGCTGCTACTCGCCCTGTTAACCGTTGTACATCCTTCATATTTGAAGGTGATTTGATGTCTAAGATGGCTTTAATCTGCTCCGGGCTTGCCTCTATTCCTCTTTTAGTCACCATATATCCTAGAAACTTTCCTGCCCCTACTCCGAAATGGCACTTAGCAGGATTTAGTTTCATGTTATACCGGTCCAGGATATCAAATGCTCCCTTAATATCCTGGAGGTGATCCTCAGCCTTTTTAGATTTTACCACCATATCATCGATGTATACCTCCATGGTGTCCCCCAGCTTGTCTTTAAGCATCATGTTTACCAATCTCTGGTATGTTGCACCTGCATTTTTCAAACCAAAAGGCATAGCAGTATAACAATAAATACATGTTGGTGCCATGAAGGCAGTATCCTCCTGGTCCGAGGGTTCCATTTGAATCTGCTGAAATCCTGAGGATGCATCCATGAAGGTTAGCATCGCATGGCCGGCAGTAGCATCCACCATTGCATAAATATGAGGAAGAGGAAATGGGTCTTTGGGACAAGCCTTATTCAAATCTGTGTAATATACACAAACTCTCCATTTCCCATTTTTCTTCTGTACTACGACTACATTTGCTAGCCATCTTGGAAACTTGACTTCTCTAATCATTTTAGATTTCAATAGCCTCTCTACTTCTTCCTGAATGATCACATTTCGTTCTGGAGCAAACTTCCTTCTCTTTTGTTGAATGGGTTTGAATGACTTGTCGATACCGAGCTTATGTGTTATAACATCTTTGGAAATGCTTGTCATATCCTCATGCTTCCACGCAAATGTCGACATCCTGCATTTCAAAAAGTTAGTTAACTGTTCTTCAATATCCTGAGGGATATTGGTTCCTACGAGCACCGAGATATCCGGATTATCCTGATCCAGGATAATTTTCTTTACATCCTGTTCCGAAGCCTCCACGATATCCTGGGCCCGCATCTTTAATTGCTATGCTGCATTAGGCTTGGTTGAGGATTTCATTGAAGATGAGTAACATTCATTCGCCTCCTGCTGATCACTATCAACCTTGACAACCCCCCAAGGGGTAGGGATCTTAATGCATTGATGATAAGTTGATGGCACGGCTTTCATATCATGGATCCAAGGCCTACCCAATATTATGTTATAGCAGGATAGGGAATCCATCACACAGAAACGTTGTATTGAGTTGACCCCTTCAACATATACTGGTAGCTTTATCTCTCCTACTGTGTTTCTAGCCTCTCCACTGAACCCAACAAGCACGGTGGATTTCGAAGTGATATCCATTGGAGATACATTCATTCTTTTCAAAGTCTCTAGTTGGATTATGTTGACGGAGCTGCCATTATCTACCAGTATCCTGCGTACAAAATGGTTAGCCACATATAATGTTATTACCAGAGCATCATGGTGAGGATCCTGGACAGTATCCCTGTCATCACTGTCAAATGTGATCACTTTATCAGTTGTGAGGGTAGTCATCCTGGCTGGTTTATCTCCCCTTTCGGCCTTAGCTTCCTTTGCATGTCTCTTGGCCGCAGAATACGAAGTTCCACAAATGTCGGATCCTCCTGAAATAAAGTTGATTATTTTGGCATCTGCAGGAGGTGATGCTGCTCGTTCAGGATCCTTCTCAGTATCCTGACCCTTATTCTTCTTTCTTCCTAGGAGATCCTTCAGATATCCCTTGCTTAGAAGATAACTTATTTCTTTTCTTAGAGCAATGCAATCCTCAGTTACATGTCCGAAATCTTCATGGAAGGCACACCATTTGGACTTATCCTTCCAATCAGCTTTTTGTTGATTCTTTCGAGGCCACCTAGCTTTGTCTCCTAAGCCCTGCATAGCATACATTAACTCAGGTATGTTAACAGAAAAGCAATATTCAGATAATTCAGGATATTCTTCAGGATCCTCGTCTTCAACAGCATTCACTTTCTTGTTGTCATTTCTGCCATACGACTTAGAGCGATATGGTTTAAATGAGGATTCTGACTTCCTATTGGTTGACTCATAAGTGGTGGACGAGTTCATCCACTTTTGCATCTTCTTGTCATCCTCCAGTCGAATATATCTTAGTGCCCTGTTTCAAGCTTCATCCAAGTTCCTGCATGGGTTCATTACAAGATCTTGGTAAAATTGAGAGTCTTTTTGTAGCCCCATCTTGAAAGCTTGCACAGCTGTTGCAACATCAAGATGTGGAATATCTAAGGATTCTCGGCTAAACTTGTTCACATAATCTCTTAAGGACTCCTGAGGTCCTTGAGTTATCCTGTAGAGATCACATGTTAGTTTTTCAAAACTTCGACTGCAAGAAAATTGACTATTAAATAAGTTTACAAAGTGAGCAAATGATGTAATCGAATGAGGAGGAACATTTAAGAGCCATTTTAAGGCTGATCCTGTTAATATAGAACCAAAACCCTTGCATAGGTGTTTTGGTCAAAAATTACCGAAGCAATTAAGTGATCAAATTAGTTAAGTGAGGTAGTGTGCTAGAAATATGTGTGAAAAATATGTTAGCCAAGTTAATTGTAAAAACAGTTTCAGGATACGGCTCAGGATATAGAGCTGTATCTGTGATCAAACAATGAGCAAAAAAGTAAAGGTTGACACGTGATGTACGAGGAATGTCACACCCTGGCTTTGCAGAAGCGTGGGTTTATTTGGTGTGACTTCTTAATACCATAGCTTAATCACAACAAAGCTATATGAAAATAAAACCATGCAGATCATCCATTGATTTAAGTTTGAAAAGTAACATACCACAACATTGTCTTAAGGCGTTGACACATGCAACGGAAATTACAACCTAATAACATAAAAACATTGTTTGAAAGACACAACCACAAACTTTAAATAGACGTAGTTTAAGAACTGTGACTCGTCCAGGTAAAAGCCACAACCCCTAAACTTGGATGATCCCATAACTCTAACGCAGCGTGAAAACGTAGCATACCGTGCCAGATCCTTAGTTCCCTGAAATACATGTAAGTTGGAAAAATCAACAAAAATGTTGAGCGAGTTCATGTGTAGTGAGTATGTAAAACCTTTAAAGTACGTCCCAATGTAAAAAGGTTTAAGTACGTCCCAATGTAAAAATGTCCCTGGTATGTAGCAATAAGGAAAAAGAGATCACAATTGGGTTGCAAAGCCAATGATATGTGTGAAGTGATGCAGGAAGACTCAACCCTAGCGGATTTGTGCGTCGGGTACTTAGTCACCACCTGGTCCATTAAGCGGGCTCAGGAGTGGGGCTCGCTACACCCAAATAGATCTATCACTAATGTCCCTCGGTCCTACACGAGGATTAATGGCCTCAAGTTGCGCCTACCCACTCACATGATCTAAGTAGTAACCCTCCTTACGCTAACCATACCATGTAAAAAGTACTCGTAATCATAGTAACATGTATTTCACCCCCGCGGTTTAGAAAACTGAAAATAGTTAAGAGAAAAGGGGGACATGAACTCACCGTAGTGCGTCTCTAACTAGAAATCTCCCGGTCAACCTGCTGTGCGACGACCGACACGTACTAACTTTTATTAGACGGACGGTCGTGCCTTAGCTTAAGGTTTAATGTCTTTGGGAAATAGTTAGGCAACTATTTCGTAATTACACTTCGTAATTATTTTGTAAATATATTCCTTCCCAATGATGGGGGTTTTAATACATGTGCGTTCGTATAACATCGAAATATATTATTAAGTCTCACTTAATGTAATATGTTTTATTTCATTTGTCTAAAATACTTTACTTCCAAAATATAAATATTTTTCCTAAAAATATTATATTTTATTACATACCATTTTCCAAAATAATACTTTGTCAAAATACACACTTATGTGTATTTACTGAAAATACGTAAGTTACGTTGTAAGGTTCGGGAGGTATAAATAATACCGGTGTAACTTGAATATTTATTGTGGAGGCGTTCGTATTATTTTGGAGCCGTGAATATTTAGTAATATTATTTTTACCCTAAAAATAATATTTACGTAGTTCACAAAATAATCATAAAAATTTACACAAGTGTTGTTATGAAAATATATATTCTAAATATATATTTTAGCAAGTTTTATTTGTGAAAATCCCACCTCCGACACTCAGAAATTTTGTAATAAAATCATGGCGAAATTTATTTGGGAAAAATAAGTTAAAAATTATATTCATAACACTTGTGATAAAAATATTTCTAAGTGTTAGGTTTTTGGAAAAAATTTCGCCAGAGTTTCCTCTGTAACTGGAGGTGGCAACGCTTTCAAGCGTATCATTTTCTTTTATAAATTCAACCAACAATGTTCCCAACATCGACAATCACTATTTCAACACTAAACTAGTCAAAAATATACGTAAGTCGCAAACACATGAACTTGTGGGTTATGTAAAATCGTGTAGTAATCTTCCAATATTCTTAGTAGATCTTTCTATCTTTGTAAGTAAGATCGGTTTCTCGAAAATCTTATTTTTAAAGAAAATACATTTTTACAACTTCTAGTCAAAATTGCAAAATCATTTCTTTGTTAAAACCTTTTGTTACACAAGCGTCTACACACTTGTGTGTTCACAAAAATCACCTTTGTTTAGGAAAGATCCGGCTTTAAAAATATGATTTCTTTTGACACTTGGTCCTTTGAAAATATCACTTGTAGATCCGTAGGTCTACTAGTTTATAACTCCATTTTATAAGAAAAATTGTTTTTACACAAGTTCATGGTTATAAGTAGTAGTGTTCTTCATCTAACCACTTTTCACACTTTAACACACACTAGGTCATGTTCCATGAACATGACTTAGTCGGGTTAGATGATGATCCGAACTAACACTAGCATAAAACAACACTAAATAATCATAACAAAACTAGTTTTATAAGTTTTACACCAATATTTACTTATTAACCACCAAGTTCATCACCTTTAGTAGACTTTTAATTTTTGTTCTTACATGATCGTGAATTTTAACCGACAAAACTCTTATTAACCACTTTAGAATAGATCAAGAAGGTGTTTAGAGTCACTCACTACTAGCTCAAGGCTAGGGAAGAAACTAGTCGAAAAACGGGTGGTTAATAGCAACGTCGAGAGGTCCTTGACAATCCGCAAGCACCGGGCTTCCTTGTATGAGACCCTTCACACTTGTATATAAGTAGAATGCCTTGAATGAAATTGAAAAAAAAATGGATGGATGTGGTTGTGTGGTTTCGGCCGTGAGTTCAAGAGAAAGGAGAAGAGAGCACAATTTGTTAAGTGTTGTTTGTATGAAAGGTTTTATCCTACAAGTCTTTATATAAACCCTCATTTACCAAAACCCTTTAGATAATATGTCCACAAGATATTTAGCATAGTTTAATGAAATAATCTCAAATGTAAGAGTGTGTCCCCCCACATGGGATCGATCGGTTCTAAAGGGGTGGAGTTTGGTTTTTTTTTTCAACTAAGAAGTTAGTGCTAGTTATTTAGTTTAGTTAGGAATTAAATTAGAGTATTAGGTGTGTAGTAATATAACGGGTGTTAGGGTATTCGGGTACCCTAACTAGCTTAGAAAAAGAAAAATAATGTTGTTGTCAATATTTTTATGTCCCGGGTTAAGTCCGGTTGTTCGGTTGGATATTACTCCGTTAAAGCGTTAAATAAGTATTTAAAGTGTCGTTATTATTATTTTTAGTGACACAGTTTATTCCCGACACTTTGGAAAGTGTCTAGTAATATTTTCTCATGTTTTGGCACTTTACTAGTTAGCTTAATGCTGAATTTTTATTTAAAGTGCTGAATTTTGTACTCGAAGTACGTTTTAGGCACATCCGGACACTATAATTATCACCTAGTGACGCAGTTCTACAACCCTCATTTCCCTACACTCTCTACAGGTGTAGTAAACTATCTCTGGCTCATGCAGGCCTTAGAGGCAGTGTCTGCCTGATGCTGGTTATATCAACATGTTTAATGGGTATCCCGTATAGTGTGCTCACTGTGCTTTTTGTGCATCAAGGTTGTCACTGATGTTTGTGTAAAAATAATAGAGTGACAGTATAAAATGTGATGCATGAGTATGTATGTATCAGAAATCAGTAAGCAGTTTAATCACAGTTGTAAGCAAGCACAGTAATTAAGCAGTAATTAAATATTAATTAATTCGTACGGATACCTGGTTTGGTGAGGGTTGTCACAAGGAAAGCCCTTGATCAATCTAGATCGCCGGCACAAAACCTCGGGAGCTGACAATCACAGCTGCCTTGTTCTTCTATTACTTCAAATATCAGGATACAGTGCAGGATGTGATGCGGATCAACTAGGTGTTACAATGTAATTCGAATACAAGTGTTTGTGTATAGTGTTTGCAGTGAGCTAGAGAGTAAGCGTGTTCGAAAGTGTGAGTGTAAGTTGCGTGCCTTAATCTGATCCGCCCCCATCTATTTATAGTAAAAGAAATGCAACAAACTATCCTAATAAACCGGGATCCGGCGAATATTCCCCACTCGAACATTGCAGACCTAGTCTTTCGGGTTCAACGTCTCTCACATAACAGATACGCCCGAGTCTTGAGGAGAAGAAGTCCATCTGACTGTTAGGAACCCACAGCCTCTAACCTGCACGTGGTTAATTTAGTTAACACCAGGATATCACCCAGGATGTCAGCAATATCTTAATCCAGTATCCTGATCACAAGCAAACAACCAAAAACAGGATATTAGTCAGGATATGTACGCTCAGAAAATGACCCATAACAATTGTCTGCAAATATATCTGTTGGTATACCAATCCAACGGATATATTTTAAAAATTCTATCTCGTAAATCAAGGCAATTAAAACGAAACGATGGTTGAGGTGACATTGTGCCATTTTCAATGCAATATTTACTCTTTGCCCCCTATATTCAGCCTATAATTAGCTGAGATATTTCTTCTTGTTATCATTACTCTTCAAGCGATTTCAGGTAACCATCCTTTCCCTCATCCTCTATTCTTTTTCCAGAGTTTCTTTTAGTTTGCTTAATACACTTCATGGCATCTCGGACAAGATCTCGTTCGGATGAACCAGTCCCAACTCTCGTGAGTCAAAACCTCATACGAGAACCGGAAAAAGAAATATGCTGCTTCAACAATGCCGATATCGCTGCCCTCAAGAATTCCGGCGCCTTTCCCGCTGGAACAGTCATTCGCCCTTTTGATCGGGAGATCCGATCAGACGTGTCATCAGACGAGTGGGTCTGTTTTTTTGCCTACCCCTTTTCTTTGGGGCTCCGGTACCCATTTCCACCATTTATCTCTCGTTTCTTCGACCTCACCAGCCTTAGTTATGCTCAAACTATGCCAATGGTCTGGCGAGTTTTGATGGTGCTAGATCAAATCAGATCTCGCCATTGCCCTGACCTGTGTATTGAAGACCTCCCTATAGCATACTGGTTGAGGTCCCATGGCGACAGCCGTTTTCTTTTGTTTTCCACCTCCAAAAGCCCTTTAGTCCTTAAGGCCACCAAGAACGAAGACCGATGGCGGCGGAAGTTCTTTTTTGTAAAAAGAGACTCTATCGACAAGGGTTTCGATATGCCGGTTAGATGGTTAACCAAGGGTAGGATCTAGGGTTTTAGGAATATCCCCAAGTGCATGAAGTCCGCAAACACTTAGAAAATTTTTGAACACTAGTTCCAATTGTATAGACATTTTTTTTGTGTTACAGGGGTAAAACCCAAAACGTACTGGAGATAAATCCCTCGTATCCTGGGGGAAATCCCAAATTTTCGTGCGCTACAGGCAGGAGTGTATAAACTCCAAGACTTAGAAAGGTGAAAACCTTTAAACCTTAGAGAGTATGAAAATACCCTTTCGTGAGAGAGGGTGATCAATCCTCATATACCTTTAGGATTCAGGATATAGCCAATAGTAACGAAATTGTCAGCCACTTTTACATGGACTGGTCCCGCCACCTTGAACTATTCCCGAATAACTTGCGCTCCAGGCGGGGTGTTTAAACCCAATTCGGAAGAAAGGTGGATACCTTTAAACATGTGAAGGGATCAGGATCCCTTATACGTGAGAGAAGGGGGCCAATCCTCTAATCTTCCGAAGTATCCTGAGTATGTATCCTGGTGCTATATCCCGAAGTATATTCTGCAAAACCACCATAAGCTAAGGTGGGTGTTAGGCTGGCTAACACCCCTCCGATGCTTAAGTCAGTAATAGGTTCAAAATAGTAAATAATATAAAAATTTAATAAGAGAGACAGAATTCATACCATCCTGAGTTGGAATTTAAATTCCATACTCACTTGAAATAGAGTTTTAGATGTATAGCATTCCAGGATCTCGGTAGCATATCCCCCTCTATATTCTTGAGTCGGTATGCTCCTTTTCCTGATTCTGATTCAACCTCATATGGTCCTTCCCATTTTGGAGCCAGCTTTCCATCAGCAGGATTAGTAGTATTCTGAAAAGCCTTTCTTAACACCCAATCTCCAACTTTGAACCTTCTAGTCCTTATATTCTTGTTGTATGCTCTGGATATCCTTTGTTGATATGCTGCCATCCTTAGCCTTGCTGCATCTCTTGTCTTATCAATAGTATCCAGTTCCTGGCATAGGACTTCAGGATTCTGCTCAGGATTCCCGAGGTTGGATCTTGCTGTAGGTATCACCATTTCCGTCGGGATCATTGCTTCTGCTCAAAATACTAAGGAAAATGGGGTTTGACCAGTTGCATTTTTTACCGTCGTTCTATCAGCCCACAAAACAAAGGGTAGTTCTTCTGCCCATCTTCCTTTCTTGTCCCATAATCTCTTCTTCAAGTTGTTGACAATTATCTTGTTTGAGGATTCAGCTTGTCCATTTGCTTGAGGATGTACCGGGGTAGACGTAATCATTTTGATTCCCCAACTCTTGCAGAAGTCAGTAGTCCTTTTACTAATAAATTGAGATCCGTTGTCACAAATTATCTCAGCTGGTACTCCAAACCTAGTCAGGATATTTCTTTTTATGAAGGATACCACTTCCTAATCTCTAACTTGAACAAATGCTTCTGCTTCAACCCACTTGGAGAAATAATCCGTCATTTCCAACATGAAAACCTTTCCTCCTGGAGCCTTTGGAAGCTTTCCCACTATATCCATACCCTACTTCATGAACGGCCAAGGGGAAACAATAGGATACAGTAGGATACAGTGGTTCAGCAGGCTGATGTAATATGTTACTATGTCTTTGACATGCATCACATCTTCAAGCATATTCTGTGGCATCTTTCCTCATCGTCGGCCAATAATATCCTGTCCTTAATATCTTTGAGAATAAGGACATGCCCCCAGTATGGTTACCACAATCCCCTTCATGTATATCCTGAAGTACTTCTTTGGTTTCGGGATCCTCCAAGCACCTCAGATATGGTCCTGCAAGAGATTTCTTATACAAAACATCATTTATAATGGTGAATCGTGATACCTTCATTCTAAAGGCTTTAGGATTCTCATTCTTTGGAACGTGTCCTTCCTTGAGATATCTCATGATTGGAGCCGTCCAGGACTTAGGATCCTCATCAGGATACTCATCATCAGGATCCTGAATACTTATTACTTCCTTATCCTGAGGATTCGTCGCGGGATATAGGATATGTAATATTGGTATCCGGGTTCCTTCCGGTATCCTGACCGATGATCCCAGATTTGCCAAGGCATCAGCTTCAGCATTATCTTCTCTTGGTACCTGTTCAAGTGTAAAAATATCGAAATATCCTGCTAATTTTTTGAGAATTTCGAGATACTCGATTAACTTCTCTCCTTTAACTGCATAGGTTCCATTAAAGTGATTAGTGATTAACAAGGAGTCAACATATACTTGCAAATTCTTGATATTCATATTTTTAGCCAACTCTAATCCTGCAATTAAAGCCTCATATTCTGCCTCATTATTAGTAGCAGGAAATTCACACCTAATAGCCTGGGGTAATATGTCCCCCTGTGGCGATTTTAGTAGTATACCTAAACCTATACCTCTTACGTTAGATGCACCATCAATATATAATGTCCAGCATTCTAAGTTTTCTCCTAGCTGTTGTACTTCTAAATCTACTTCATTTTGAATGTCACTACTAAAATCAGCCACAAAGTCAGCTAAAGCCTGAGACTTTATGGCATTTCTAGGCTCATATACTAAGTCATAAGCACTCAATTTTACTGAGCACTTAGCCATCCTACCCGACATCTCGGGTTTCCTAAGCACGTTTTTTACAGGATAATTGGTTCTAACATGAATCCTATGTGTCTCAAAATAATGTCTAAGTTTTGTTGAGGCCATAACTAGGGCTAATATCAATTTCTCTAGATGAGAATATCTAGTTTCAGCATCTAGTAAACTTTTACTAACATAATAGACAGGATATTGCTGACCTTCATGGTCCTTTATAAGAACGGCACTTACAGCATTCCCTGATATAGTGAGGAATAGGGATAGTGGTTCACCATTTTCAGGCTTCATCAATAGAGGTGCAGTTGAGAGATATCGCTTCAAATCCTGCAAGGCTGCTTCATGCTTTGCTCCCCATTCGAACTTCTTGTTTTTCTTGAGGATATCATAAAATTCCTTGCATTTTTTCGAGGATCTTGAAATAAATCTGTTCAATGCTGCTACTCGGTCTGTTAACCGTTGAACATCCTTCATATTCGAAGGTGATTTTATATCCAGGATAGCTCTAATCTGCTCCGGGCTCGCCTCTATGCCTCTTTTCGTCACCATATATCCTAGAAACTTTCCTGCCCCCACTCCGAAATGGCACTTAGCAGGATTCAGTTTCATGTTATACTGATCCAGGATATCAAATGCTCCCTTGATATCCTGGAGGTGATCCTCAGCCTTTTTAGATTTCACCACCATATCATCAATATATACCTCCATGGTGTCCCCCAGCTTATCTTTGAACATCATGTTCACCAATCTCTGGTATGTTGCACCTGCATTTTTCAAACCGAAAGGCATAGCAGTATAGCAATAAATACCTGTTGGTGTCATGAAGGCAGTATCCTCCTGGTCCGAAGGCTCCATTTGAATCTGCTGAAATCCTGAGGATGCGTCCATGAATGTTAACATCTCATGCCCGGCAGTAGCATCCACCATCGCATCAATATGAGGAAGAGGAAATGGGTCTTTAGGACAAGCCTTGTTCAAGTCTGTGTAATCTATACAGACCCTCCCATTCCCATTTTTCTTCTGTACTACGACTACATTTGATAGCCATCTTGGAAACTTGACCTCCCTGATCATTTTGGACTTCAACAATCTTTCAACTTCCTCTTGGATAATTGCATTTCGTTCAGGAGCAAACTTCCTTCTCTTTTGCTGTATAGGCTTGAACGTGTTGTCAATTCCAAGCTTGTGAGTGATGATGTCTTTGGATATACCTGTCATATCCTCATGCTTCCATGCAAATGTTGGCATCCTGTACTTCAGAAAGTTAGTTAATTGTTCTTTAATATCCTGAGGGATATTGGTTCCTACGAGCACTGAGATATTAGGATTATCCTGATCCAGGATAACTTTCTTCATATCCTGCTCTGAAGCCTCCACGATATCCTTGGCCCGCATCTTTAATTGCTATGCTGGATTAGGCTTGGTTGAGGATTTCATTGAGGATGAGTAGCATTCCTTCGCCTCCTGCTGATCACTATCAACTTTGACGACCCCCCAAGGGGTAGGGATCTTGATGCACTGGTGATAAGTCGATGGCACAGCCTTCATGTCATGGATCCATGGCCTGCCTAGTATGATGTTATAGCAGGATAGGGAGTCCATCACACAGAAGCGTTGTATAGAGTTGACCCCTTCAACATATACTGGTAACTTTATCTCTCCTACGGTATTCCTAGCTTCTCCACTGAAACCAACGAGCACAGTGGACTTCGAAGTAATGTCCATCGGAGATACATTCATCCTCTTCAATGTTTCCAGCTGAATTATGTTGACGGAGCTACCATTGTCCACCAATATTCTGCGTACAAAATGGTTAGCAACATATAATGTTATTACGAGAGCATCATGGTGAGGATCCTGGACAGTATCCCTGTCATCACTATCGAAAGTGATCACTTTATCGGTTGTAAGGGTAGTCATCCTAGCTGGTTTGTCTCCCCTTTCAGTCTTAGCTTCCTTTGCATGTCTCTTGGCCGCAGAATACGAAGTCCCACAAATGTCGGATCCTCCTGAAATAAAGTTGATTATTTTGGCATCTGCTGGGGGTGATGCTGCTCGTTCAGGATCCTTCTCAGGATCTTGCCCTTTATTCTTCCTTCTTCCCAGCAAATCCTTCAGATACCCCTTGCTTAACATGTAACTTATTTCTTTCCTTAGAGCAATGCAATCCTCGGTCACATGTCCGAAATCTTCATGGAAGGCACACCATTTGGATTTATCCTTCCAATCAGCTTTCTGCTGATTCTTTCGAGGCCACCTAGCTTTGTCTCCTAAACCCTGCATAGCATACATTAACTCAGGTATATTAACAGAAAAGCAGTATTCAGATAATTCAGGATATTCTTCAGGATCCTCGTCTTCAACAGCATTCACTTTCTTGTTATCGTTTCTACCATATGGCTTGGAGCGATATGGTTTATACGAGGATTCTGATTTCCTGTTGATTGATTCGTAGGTTGAGGTAGAATTCATCCTCTCTTGCATCTTTTTGTCATCCTCCAAGCGGATATATCTCAAAGCCCTGTTACGAGCTTCGTCGAGATTCCTGCAGGGATTCATTACAAGATCCTGATAAAACTGAGAATCCTTTTGTAACCCCATCTTAAAATCCTGCACAGCTGTTGCAACATCAAGATGTGGGATATCCAAGGATTCCCGACTAAACTTGTTCACATAATCCCTCAAGGATTCCTGAGGTCCTTGAGTTATCCTGTAAAGATCACTGGTTAGTTTCTCAAAACTCCGACTGCAAGAAAACTGACTATTAAATAAATTAACCAAATGAGCAAACGAAGTAATTGAGTGAGGAGGAACATTTAACAGCCATTTTAAGGCTGATCCTGTCAAGGTAGAACCGAAACCCTTGCATAAGCATGCTTCCTTGAGTTTCGGAGGGATAGGGTTTATCTCCATTCTTTCTCTATACTGGGCAACATGCTCTTCAGGATCCGTAGACCCATCATACAGTTTCATGTTGGGGGTTTGAAATCTCTTTGGGATTTCAGCATCACAGACAGGATATGCAAAGCGGGATATCCTGTGGCTGTCTTGGGACACTTCCGGAATTGGCTGGACCACTCCAGGTACACTGGATATCATGGCCTTCAATTTCTGAAGCTCCCTAGTAAATGTTGACGTCATACCTGCATCCTACAAAGACCCATTATTGTTAGTAGCAAGAATATTATTATTTGATACGTTACCGGTCTGAGGATTCTGGCCATATCCTGAAGCATATCCTGAGCTCCTCACAGTTGACATCCTAACCGAGGAGGGTATCTCAGGAGTATGATTCTGAGAATGGCTTGGCATGATATTCCCCCGGTTATCCTCAGTGTAAACTGCAGAACTGAAGTTCAAAGCCCTAGGCTGCAAAGGAGTGACAGTTTCTTCAGCAGGTCTACTTGGGCCGGATTTCAAGAGTCGTATCTCTCTTATCAGCATCCGATTAGTTTCCTGTTGCTGCCTCATCTGCTCCTGTACACTACCAAACAAATTCAGAATTTCATCATTAGATGCCAAAACGGGACCGGATCCATGGGTACTGGGAGCGGGGATAACATCCCGAGCTACATGACTTTCAGCTCCGTGTGATGAAGCTTGCATTCTTGGAGGAGGAGGTGGAAGCACCGAACCAATTGTTACAGAGGTTGTAGCAGACATGGTGGAAGAGCTCATGTTTGATCTCGTGGCCATTGAAAACAATTTAGAAAAAAGTTTTGACAATAGAAAACCGAGTAATGATTTTACTAAAGTTTTTAGCAAAAATAGCACCACTTGCCCCACGGTGGGCGCCAAATTGTTTTGGTCAAAAATTACCGAAGCAATTAAGTGATCAAATTAGTTAAGTGAGGTAGTGTGCTAGAAATATGTGTGAAAAATATGTTAGCCAAGTTAATTGTAAAAACAGTTTCAAGATATGGCTCAGGATATAGAGCTGTATCTGTGATCAAACAATGAGCAAAAAAGTAAAGGTTGACACATGATGTACGAGGAAAGCCCTTGATCAATTTAGATCGCCGGCACAAAACCTCGGGAGCTGACAATCACAGCTGCCTTGTTCTTCTATTACTTCAAATATCATGATACGGTGCAGGATGTGATGCGGATCAACTAGGTGTTACAATGTAATTCGAATACAAGTGTTTGTGTATAGTGTTTGCAGTGAGCTAGAGAGTAAGAGTGTTCGAAAGTGTGTGTGTAAGTTGCGTGCCTTAATCTGATCCGCCCCCATCTATTTATAGTAAAAGAAATGCAACAAACTATCCTAATAAACCGGGATCCGGCGAATATTCCCCACTCGAACGTTGCAGACCTGGTCTTTCGGGTTCAACGTCTCTCACATAACAGATACGCTCGAGTCTTGAGGAGAAGAAGTCCATCTGACCGTTAGGAACCCACAGCCTCTAACCTGCACGTGGTTAATTTAGTTAACACCAGGATATCGCCCAGGATGTCAGCAATATCCTAATCCAGTATCCTGATCACAAGCAAACAACCAAAAACAGGATATTAGTCAGGATATGTACGCTCAGAAAATGAACCATAACAATAGGCATGCTTCCTTAAGATCTGGAGGGATAGGGTTGATCTCCATTCTTTCCCTATACTGGGAAATATGCTCTTCAGGATCCGTAGTTCCATCGTAGAGCTTCATGTTGGGGGTTTGAAATCTTTTTGGGATTTCAGCATCACAGATAGGATATGCAAAGTGAGATATCCTGTGGCTGTCTTGGGACACCTCCGGAATTGGCTGGACCACTCCAGGTACACTGGATATCATGTCCTTCAATTTCTGAAGCTCCCTAGTAAATGTTGTCATCATACCTGCATCCTGCAAAGATCCATTATTGTTAGTAGCAAGAATATTATTGTTTGATACGTTACCAGTCTGAGGATTCTGACCATATCCTGAAGCATATCCTGAGCTCCTCACAGTTGGCATCCTGACCGAGGAGGGTATTTCAGGAGTATGATTCTGAGGATGGCTAGGCACAATATTTCCCCTGTTATCCTCAGTATATACGGCCGAGCTGAAGTTCAAGGCTCTGGGCAGTAAAGGAGTGACATTATCCTCAGCGGGTCTGCTTGAGCTAGATTTCAAGAGTTTTATTTCTCTCATTAGCATTTGGTTGGTTTCTTGCTGTTGCCTCATCTGTTCCTGTACACTACCAAATAAAGTTAGAATTTCATCATTAGAAGCCAAAACAGGAGCAGATCCCTGAATGTTCCAAGTAGGGATAATATCCTGAGGTTGTGAAGAAGCCTGCATCCTTGGAGGAGGTGGTGGAAGCGTTGAGCCAACGGTAGCAGAGGTTGTAGCAGACGCAGTGGAGGAGCTCATGTTTGATCTTGAGGCCATTGTAAATAATGTGGCAAAAAGTTTTGAGAATAAGAAACCATGTAACGATTTCGCAAAAGTTTTTAGTAATAATAGCACCACTTGCCCCGCGGTGGGCGCCAAATTGTTTTGGTCAAAAATTACCTAAGCAATTAAGTGATCAAATTAGTTAAGTGATGTAGTGTGCTAGAAATGTGTGTTGAAAATATGTTGATTGAGTTGTTTGTAAAAAACAGTTTTCAGGAACTATGAGCAAAAAGTAAAAGGGGTGACACGAGATATACGAGGAAAGCCCTTGATCAATCTAGATCGCCGGCACAAAACCTCGGGAGCTGACAATCGCAGCTGCCTTGTTCTTCTTATTGCTTTAAACGTCAGGATACAGTGCAGGATATTGATCAGATCGCTAAGTGTTACAATGCTTTTTGTGAAAGTAAAAGTTGCGAGAGAGTAAGTGTGAGAGAGTAGTGAGTGTCGTTGTGATGTCCTATTCGATCTGATTTATCCACCTATTTATAGCTAGTAAACGAAAACAAAATCTCCTATAAATATGGGATGCCTTCGAATATTCCTTAGTAGCCATTGGAGACCAGGTAAAGCGGGTTCAACGTCTTCCTTTGAACGACTTAGACTGAGTCTTCCGGGGAAAGGGTCCTCATAAACGTTACCAGCTTGGACTCGCACTCCTGCACATAATCCGTTAGTAATCCTCAGGATACCATTCAGGATGTTACCAATATCCTGAATCAGCATCCCGGATATGAACATATATCAAATAAGCAAGATATAATTTAAGATATTATCCAGGATATGAGCTCAGAATTTCACCCATAACAATGAGCATATAGACACAATGTATACAGAGCATATGAGATTAACAAGTATAACATGTTTTCATGTTTAAATGTGGATAGAGTGTGATTTGAATAAACAAGTCTCATAGTGTTGCGTGTTATAATGTACATGTTGCACCCAAAGTGATAAAAATGAAAATGGGATAGAGTATACTCACGGTTTTGCAAGTGGTTTCCACAAACGTGAGATGATCGTCTTGAGAGGTTGAAGCACCAAATTATCCTAACAAGGATGAACAAGGTGTGTAAGTACAAGGATTTAGAAGTTGGAATGTAAATGAGATTTGAATAAGAAATGAATAATAATAATTATATATGAAAATACATAAAATATTATCTTGACTAAACACTCACTTCGGACACTATTAATTTATGTGTATTTCGTGGGTACTATTTCACCCACTAGAAGTCCAAGTGTGATGAATTTAGTCTAAGATAATGTTTACCTTTGCATGCAACTTTCCATCATAAATTGGTTGGTGTCATGGCTAGGTTTAATATATATATATATATATATATATATATCTTTAGTCCATAATGATTTTGGTAATAATAATAATTAATTGCAAGAATAAATAAATGAATTTACCAAAATTAAATTGCAAGATTAAATGAGTTAGAAACAAAATTAAAAGGGTTAGTGGTTAGTAGCATGAATGATTTTGTTAATAATAATAATTAATTGCAAGAATAAATAAATGAATTGACCAAAATTAAATTGTAAGATTAAATGAGTTAGAAACAAAATTAAAGAGGTTAGTGGTTAGTAGCATGAATAAAATGTTAGTGATTATTAGCATGGTTAGTAATGTAAGACATATAATAAGGAGTTAGACAATATTAAGTTAGGCATTTTAATAATTGATCATGGTTAGTAATGACATAATTAAAGATTAAAAAAACATATAAAAGAAAACCCAAGATTGGTACTTATTTTGGTGATGCATCATCTTTGTTTACTATGGTAAACATGACTTCCATAAGGATTTCTCTAATATGGGAAGTATGAAGACACAAAGAAAAACAAGAAAAAGAGAAAAATGTAAAAGAAGATGAAACTCACTTTTAAGAAGGAAGAAGAATTCTTTGACAAATGGCAAAGAAAAGTGGTGGAATGAGTGTGGTATTTATATGTGAGAGATTAGGGTTTAAGGTCGTGAAAAAATATGGAAAGTTAAAAATTGGCCCATATATATATATATAGTGGAGGGTTCAAATGAGAAGAAATTCTTTGTAAGAAGAAATTTCAACCAATAGGAATGCTTCATTAGAATTCATTTAATATTTGTACTTAATGTAACTATAAGGGTATATTAGTAAACTTACATACATCATTAATTGGTAGTTTCATCTTTAATAACTAACTATATTAAATTTGTAACTTATTTTTAAGATATATATTTTTCACAAAAAAAAATTCATTTAAAGTGTAGGATAAATACGAGGCGTGTAGGATAAATTACGAGTTGTGTAGGATAAATTTCAATATGTGTAAGATAAATTTCGAAATGTGTAGGATAACTTTTGATGTGTGTAGGCAAAAATATTTAGTGTGGAGGATTATAATCTTAATGACTAATTAATTAGTCAAACATAATAATAAATGAGATGAGAAAAAAAACTATTTATGTTTTACAATTATACCCTTTTATTCTTTTTCTTCTCAATAAAATTTTCTTCTCAAATGAACCTTCCCCTATATATATGTATATATATATATATATATGTATATATATATTATTTTTGGGCCTAATGTCATGGGCTTGTTTGTTTTATGTATTTCTTTTTTGTTATTTGTATAAATTTTAGTTTCTAACATAATTTATAAACATAGTATGACACAATAGTTGATTGAGTGGGTCTCGAATATCGAATTTACACAACATAAGTCGGTTTTCGAATGATTTATATATGTCTGATGATTATATGAATATACCTATGTTTGATTGAACAATTATTGAGAGAAAAAATATATAAAAATAAAAAGAATTCCATTATGATCATAAGTCTCAGATTACAATGGTTGAATACGAAAACACAGAAACAAATAATACAAAAATTGCGGAATGTTACACATAAGGAATGAAAGGAATGTGAACAGGATGATGTATACCGTATAAAGCTTCAAATGGAGACACCTGAATAGCTGAGTGCTAAGTAGAGTTGTACCACCATTCCGCTAGAGTTACCTATTTAGGCCATTGACCAGGTGAATCCATTACCATGCATCTCAAATACGATTCCAAACACCTGTTTAAAACCTTAGTCTGGCCATCAGACTGGGGATGATATGCTGATGATAATGCCAACTCAATGCCCTGCAGCCTCAAAAAATCTCTCTAGAATTCACTTACAAAAACAGGATCTTTGTCTGACACAATGGTGGAAGGGAACATTTGTAATTTGAAGACATTATCAAATAACAATTGAGTGACTTGTGCAACAGTGAATGGGTGTGATAAGCTAATAAAGTGGCCATACTTAGTAAATTTGTCAACCACACTAATATGGTATCTTTGCGAAAAGCTTTAGGCAACCCACTGATGAAATCCATGGATATATTAGAGAATACTGAAGTAGGTGCAGGAAGTGGTTGTAGAAGACCAGGAGTTGCAATTCTTTCATATTTAGCTCTTTAACATATCACACAGTCTAGAACAAAAGCTCTAACATCCCGATCACACCTCCTCCAAAAGAACATACTTTTTAATCTGTGCAAGTAGGAGTATAACCAGAATGACCACCCAAAGCTGAAGAATGGCATTGTTCTAATATATCCTGTTTCAAAGCTGAATCATTACCAATGACTATTTTACCCTTCCTCCTCAAAACCCCATTAGACCAAGTCATATTCTTTACAATGATCCCATCCTTCAACAGTTGAATGATATCATGTAATTGTGTGTCAAGAATCCAACTTTTCTGAATTTTATCCCATAATAGAGGTTTAACAGAACCGGTACTCATCTGAAACAATGTCAATCCTTCTACTCTAGACAGTGCATCGGCTGCAGAATTTTCACTACCCTTTTTATAAATGATCTCATAGTCATAGCCAATAAGTTTTGAAAGCCATTTCTGTTGCAAGGGTGTATTGACCGTTTGTTCAAGCAGGTACTTCAAACTTTTTTGGTCAGTTCTTATAACAAAGTGTTTGGCTATCAAATAATGATGCCAATGCTTGCTTTACTGCCATTAAGATTGCCAATAACTCTTTCTCGTACACAGACATAGACATTTGATTGATAGAAATGCCCTTGCTAATAAAAGCCAATGGGTGGCTGTCCTGCATTAGTACAACACCTAACCCTCTTGCAGAAGCATCAGTTCCCACAACAAATACCTTAGAAAAATCAGGTAGACCTAAAACAGGAGAAGTGGACAGTGCTTGTTTCAACTTATCAAAAGCAATTTGTGAATCCTCGGACCAAGTGAATCCTTCCTTCTTCAACAGATTAGTTAATGGCTTAGCAATTCCTCCAAATGATCTTATAAATCTTCGGTAATATCATACCAATCCCAAGAATCCTCTCAATTGTTTCACTGTTTTAGGAACAGGCCAATTAACTATAGCAACAATCTTTGAAGGATCAGTGGTTACACCCTCTCTAGTAATGATGTGCCCCAAGTAATCAATTTGTGCACCAGAAAAAGAACAGTTAGACTTTTAGCCATTAAGGTATGTTTCCTTAATAATTCCAAAACCAGTTTAAGATCTTTGAGGTGTTGTTCCATTGAAGAACTATACACGAATATATCATCAAAGAAAACTAAGACACACTTCCTTAATAAGGGTTTGAAAGTATTGTTCATTAAAGTCTAAAAGGTTGCAGGAGCATTGGTTAATCTAAAAGGTAATACAAGGAACTCAAAATTTCCCTGATGAGTCCTGAAAGCTGTCTTATAAACGTCATCTTCGAACATCCTGATTTGGTGATAACCTGATCTCAGGTCTAACTTTGAAAAGACAAAACTACCCCCCCCCCAATTCATCTAATAGTTCATCAATTAATGGAATACGGAAACTATTTTTTACAATTGCATCATTCAATCTTCTTTAATCAATGCACATCTTCCAACTCCCATCTTTCTTTTTAACAAGAACCACAGGGGTAACAAATGAACTTGTACTTTCCCTTATAACTCTACTGTCCAATAACTCTTGAGAAATCTATTCTATCACATCCTTCTGTGCAGCTTGGTATCTGTATGGTTTTTGAGCTATAGGTTGTGTCCCTTCCTTTAAAATGATCTTATGATTACAGGATCTAGTAGGGGGTAGGGTAAAAGGAATGGAAAATATGTCTTCATAACTCTCTAGCAATTTGTCAAATGCCTTCCCATGATTCGTTTCTGTCACACCCTGGCTTTTGCGGAAGCGTGGGTTTATTTGGTGTGACTTCTTAATACCATAGCAACAATCACAACAATGCTATATGATAAAAATATGAGATGTTCATCCATTAAAAATAGTGAGAAAATACCACAATATCATTGTTTAGAAACATCGACATTTGAAATAAGTTACAAACCACAAATTATTTAAAACATTTTCATAGGACACCAAAAGACTTTAAATAAGACGAGGTTTAGAGATATATAACCCGTCCAGGAATAGGTTACACTTCTCAAACTTCACAACTTTGGATGACATCTATTTATCCAACGCAGCTAGACACATGCATACCCTGCCAGATCCTGCTAGTTCCCTGAAATACATGTAGTTTGAAAAATCAACAAAAGGTTGAGCGAGTTCATGTGTAAGTCTGTGAGTATAAACCTTTGTAATATGTCTTGTATGTATAAATGTCCCTGGTATGTAGCAATAAGGAAAAAGAAGTCACCAATGGGTTGCAAAGCCAAAGGTAAGTGTGATAAGGTGCAGGAAAACTCAAACCTAGCAAATTTGTACCGGGCTTCCGGCTGGAAGACATAGTCACCTCTATGGGTCACCCTGACCTCACGGGTGTGGGCTCGCTACACCCAAATAGATCTATCACTCATGTCCCTCGGTCCTATGACGAGGATTAATGGCTTTAAGTGTTGTGCCCACCTTTCACAGTCTAGTTAGTAAAACCCTCCTTAAGCTAACCATACCATGTATAATAATGTCTGTAATAGTTGTAACATACTTGGTACTCGTTCTCACCAAGAGTGTTTCTTTTTGTATTCTCAAATTGCATCATACTTGGTACTCGTTCTCACTAAGAGTGTTTCTTGTTATTATATCATTTATAAACATTGTAATATTTGTAACATGTATTCCACCCCCGAAGTATAAAACTGAAAACAGTAAAAGATAAGGGGGACATGAACTCACCTTGATTACGAGTAAGTCCTAACGAGTATGCAAATGTGAGAGTTCTTGGAAATAAGATTCCACGTCACTCTAATTGATTGAACATGCAACAATATGGAATATGTATCAACAATAATGTTCTAATTGGATAATTGGAAATCCTAAATCGATAGGATTCGGTAGTGTTTTGTTTAAATGGTGACTATAAGGTTTGGATAACCTAATAGAGAACTCGGAAAGTGAATATGAGGTAATGGAATTATTTATGAAAAATATTTATTTATCATAAATAATAAAATTACACAAATTGTACAAATGATTTAATATAAACATCAAAAATAAAAAGTTTAAAAATATTTGAAGACCCCTGGGTTCGAACCCGGGTCTTTGTTTTGCAATAAACACACACAACCACTGGGCTAGGCCTGGTGGTTGTTTAATAGTTTAGTTTGTTCAATGTATATACAGAAATCAATTGTGTCATCTTCCCCAAATCAGAGTCAAACAAAAAGTCAAACGTCGCAATTCATGATCAAAACTGGTTTATAATTTAATTAACTTTGGGGAAACATTGTATAAGCATAAATGAACTAATTGAAACAATAAAAACGAACCGGTATCGGCTGGAACGGCGTATCGACAAGATTCCGGCGAGTTTGAACTCCGGCGAATGTTTCCGATCGGGTTTCGTCAAAAACAGTATGTTTAAGTGTTCTAATGGGTGTGGAAGATTTGTGAGAGTTCATGGAGCCTTTTATACACGAAAAATTTGATCAAACCGACACAAAATTAGTAGATTAATTCCACTTATCTAACCCTTTTTTTTATATAATAAATCCCGGTTAGTGGTGGTTTAATGCGTTCTTAGTGCGAAATATTTAATGAAAAGGAGTATAATCATAGTGGGTTAGGTTAAAAGTGATGAAGGAAGTGGAAAAATTCAATTTTGGGCGAATTTGGTGTGTTTTGGTAGAAAATCGCGACCTGCAGTTTAGTATTTATATATATTCAGATCGATTTTAAGGTGTGTATATATATAATACAATCTAATATCAAACACATGTGGTCTGGTAGTCCAGCTGGTTGATGCGCGCTGATGGGTGCGAAGGGGCGCCGGTTCGAGTCTTGTTGTTGGTCTGTTTGATGGGTTTTAAACCCTTTTTATTTCAGAATATTATTAATGATAATATTTACTTCCAAATAGTGTATAAAACAATTAAAACCTGAGTTCTATCAGCTCCTGCCTGGAGGAAAAACTGGCTAAGACACTTCGGTTTCAAACGTATGGTCACGAGTTCGATCCTCACACCCAACCGGTTCAACCCCATTTTTTCCGAATTTTTGAGAATTTACACTTTGGTCCCTGTAGTTTCATTTGTACAAAATTGGTCCTTGTAACAGTTAACTCATATAGTTAACTAGGTTAACTTTTACTTTGAAATCCTTTATATAATAACTAACCTGGTTAGGAAATTTGGTTAAAATAGTTTTAAAAGTGACCATAATGGTCCCTGAACTACTAGTTTGAGAAAATGACCCAATGGTCCTTGTACTTTTAAACCAAAAATATATATATATTTAGTTTATTTAAAATATAAGTTTTAAAAATGACAATCTAGTCCCTAAACTTTGTACTTTCAAATAATGAAGGTTTTAGTCCTCGAAATTAAAAAGTAATAATTTCAAGCAAGTTTTAAAGAATGTCGAATAGGTCCCTCAACCTATTGTTTGTCTATGTGTTAGCATTGTCAGCATGTTTCTGAGTTATCCGTTCACTGTGCTAACTGTGTTTTGTGCATCAAATTTATCACTAAAGCTTGTGTGTAATAAATGGAGTGACTGTATAAAATATGATGCATGTGTATGTACGATATAAAAATCATAGAGCAGTTTAAATTATCAGTTGTAATCAAGCACAGTCATTAAGTGCGTAATTAAAATTAATTACTTGTACAGTACCTGTAATTTTGAGGGTTGTCACATTCTCCCCCCGTTAAGAAAATTTCGTCCCGAAATTTATTCGAAAGAGATCATAGAATGAAATTGAAATATAAGCAAGTCATTGTTTGGTGCTGATAATTTTGAGGAAATTATCATTGTATAGAAATTATTTTGTATGGCACTATGTTATGCTGGATTTGTAATGTAAACATTATGCAAACAAATACACAAATCATGACTAGGTGTTGACGGAAGCTACAGACGTATACTCTAACACACATAATCACATAATGTTTTTGTATGCCACCTTACTTAACAAGGCTTACTATGATTCTCATGCGTCGAACCCCGTAATTAAGTGTGCACCCAAAATTACGCGTTTCGTTGCATGGTCCACATAGCACTTCTAGTTAGGTGAGGAAAACAAATAAGATTGAGGTATTGTTTAAATCAAACAAGCATCAATATTGCACAACATTAGTTGAATCAAAACGTATTTCAGATTCGTAATGATAGCATCGTTTGTTTTGTATACAAAAAAAAATTAGTCGTAGGTATTTCATTCAAGCAAAATGAAATTTTGTTTCACATAAATCAAACTAATAGTGTGCATTATAAACTAAGCATGGATTGTCATTAGCAATGTAAGTTTACTGTACCAAGAGTACATGTGTTTGTAATTTATGCATTCAGTATCAATATACGAAGCAAACTGTATTTGTTTGAAGATTAAACAAACAAGTATAAACATGTCAACAATGGCACATAATTAATGGGACAATAAAACAATTATTAACAACATAAGGAGGATAAGTAGGTGTCTTTTAGTAAGAAGTAAGGGAGTTATTGTACATATGCTTATATTTAACCCAAAACGGAAATTTCACAAACTAGGCACCTGGCTCGGTTGGCTAGGCGCGCGAAAGGGTGTGGCCTAGACCCGAGTTCGATCCCGGGGACGGCCGGTTTCACCATTTTTTTATTACTATACAAATAAAAAAAATGTTACACTTAAACGAAAATTTTTGATACACTTGAGGTATGTAAGGTATGTTTAATATTGATAAATCGTACGGGTACATGTAGAACAAGTATAGCATGTTAAGTGTTAACACATAAGTGACATATACGTTTAAAAGATCGGAAAAGAATAAATAAAAGCAATTAAGGTATCATGTAAGTAGTTTTAAGCAAATCATAAGAATGAGGCTCTAAAACTATAGACTAGATTAAAGCATTCCTACTTCAATCACCTTTTGAGAACTAGGCATAAGGTTGTTATCGTCTTAGGAGTTCAAAGATAAAATGGAAATGAATCAAATTCAGACTCAGAACTAAAAAGTGGTGGAAGTGGTAGAGTCAATTCCATCCGAGCAGCTAATTGTCTTAGCATGTCTTCCAACCAGTTATTTCTTTCTGTCAGCCATTGTACTTGTCTTGACAAGTCTTGGACCTGATTGCTTAACCTAGCCATTTCAACTACCACTCGATCTGGAGGTAGATGCATTTGAGGCATCGTACTTGGGCATGCTCTATCAGTTGGTGGTAGTTGTCCTACTTCGTTCATCAGTGACTGGAAGAAATGTGGCGATAACGGTGACTGCAAAAATGATTCCTATCCTAATTGATCTTGGATCATCATGCTTTCATCAAACAATTCATCTTGCGTCATTGGAGCCTCCTCGAAGACTATCGGTGTGAAGTCTTGCGAGACGTTTGGTGCTAATGATTGGGGTGGGTCAGTTGGAATATTTTCGTGTATGTATGGCAGCTGTGGTTGTATATCATAACGATAAAAAGACGATGGAAGAAATTGTGACGATGACTGTTGTAAATTTTGTGGGAAGGTATTCTCTAAGATAACTGGAGCTCCCTCCAACTGTGATGATTGTGTTAGTGTACCAATATGAACAGAGGTTAGCCTCATGGTGTAAGGATTTACAATCCCAGGTGCCTTTGGTGGAGATAATCCCTGGATAATCTGGTCACTTAAGACACCTAATGATTGTGCTATTTTTGTAATGTAAGACCCTCCCATGAGACTTCTCAGAGGATTTGAATGTTGACTAGAAAAATATTCAGCAAGTTCGTGGGCAATATTACAGGGAACTTGCTCAAAAATACTATACAAATAGAAAAGTTCGATTGTTTTAACCCTGTGTAGATTATGTTTGCGCCTCGTGATAGTGTGGGCTAAAACACGGTGCATATATTGATAACAAGGGTCTATGAAGCTCGCAGAATTATTATGGTCACACCATTTTTTTAATGAATGGCGTTGCCAATAATCTACCATATTCGCGGAGGAACCAGAGGTTGATGCCTCCGTAAAAATGGGTTGTTTGACTTCTTCATCTGTATATATGCCCAGATGAACTGCGAATTCTGTCAATGACATGGTATGAAGTTGCCCACAAAGTTGAAAACGAATGGATTTATTGGTAAGATTTTCATTAGATTTGTAATAGAAAGTGGACGAGAACTCATACACTAGTTCATCATATGATGGTTCTAGGATGTCGAAGAAACGGCGCCAAGGTGTATTAGGTTGTAGTGATCTTGCCAGCAAACCACTGAAATCAAACATTCCTATTCGTTGCCAATCAATACTGCTAATAGCAAGAACTTTTTTATACTTGAGTTTTTGATACCTCTCTTGATAGTGTAAAGTAGTAAACTGAAGGAAAGGATGAATTTTTGCTGCATTTGAAGATTCAGCATATGCTGTTGGGAGATTTGCCATTTGGATATGGGGTTTTGTTGAACTAAGAAAGGTTTGGGTATGTGTTGAATTATATCAGAAGTTTGTAGTTCTTGTGTAGATTAGCTCGTGTAGTGAATTTCTTATATAGATAAGGAGATTCCGGATTACACCATGTGATCGGTTAGTGCTTCCATGCTACGTTCTGCAGCTAGTTTAAAAATTTGAATCTGACAGGTATGGTCTCGAGAAAATTTTGAAACTTTGAAAAGGAGGGAATCGTATCATAATAAATTGATAATTGTACAAAGTAGGTTGATTAGAGCTTGGATTGTTCTGAAACGGAGAGAAGAAAAAAAATTCTTTTGAATTAGGGTAACATGCCTTGAGTCGATAGGCATACTGTACTCTCATCGGTAGTTCTCAGGTAGGCAAACATGTGTCTCTTCATGGAGGTATTTTCTGAAAGAAAGATTATAATGATTTCATAATGGGGTAATGTAGTTTCATAAAATCAATGAGGATCAAAGAAGACACGTAACAAGATGAATATCATTTATTCCACGAATAAATGACATCAATGACAAGTCAAAGTAGTTGGGTTCTTATAACTTGGTGAAGTCATGCTTTAGCCTATAAGTGGATACTCATCCCAAGAATTCCCAGGTAAGCACAACTGGTCTCGCGTCTGATGAGATTTATACGAAGTGCTTGCCTAGACAGAAAACTCAGAATACAGGCATCCACCCTTCCAGATTGCACGAGTTCGTTATTAGAGCCCAAGACTTTGATGAGAATTTAAAAATCAGAAGAGGTTTTGAAAATAATCACCTAAGGATAGGTGATGAGCATTTGTAAAATCTAAAGATAAGATCTGTGGTAACGAGGCATTGGTTACAAAAAAATAAGAATAGAGATGAAGACAAGGCAAAGATAACGGAAGAGTTACTAATGGAAAGTGTCCTAGGTAAGTTTTAGTCTAGGTCAAGAGTAACCTAAATCCCTATAACCATGGCTCTGTTGCTTGACAACTAATCCATCCCTACTACCACATCGAAGCTTCCTAACTTGACTGGCAGTAGGTCTAATGTAAGCTTGTTTTCTCCCAGCTTTATCACGCATCCTCTGATGAGTTCATTCGTTTCCACTAGCTTCCCATTAGCCAGTTCAATTGAGTACGGAATGTCTAACTTACTAGCAGTTAACCTAAGTATTTTCTTAAATTCTAGCGATACAAAACTATAGTCGACACCAGTGTCATAGTAAGTATAGTAAGTAAGTAATATGCGTATGTAATAACACAATAACTCATAACATCCCATGTCATAGCATAAAATAATCCAACAACGCATGTAAGTCACAATCAATGTAAACAAGTAATCATCCTAGTCTTCCCCAGACTATCTTACCTAGTCTCTTAGACTAACTCCCTGGCCTCTAAGACCAAACCTCCCCAGTCTCTAAGACTTGCTCCCTGGCCTCTAAGACAAAACCTTCCCAGTTACTACATGTCCGACCCGAGAAACACATGTTTGTAAAGAAACGTTTGTACCCTGGATCTGGAAACTTGTATATGCAATGTAAAAATGTTTTCGTGAGAGCCCTGATGATCATAGTCTAGACTCGAGAAAGAATCCTAGTTCGCTATGATCGAGGCTCTGATACCAAGCTGTCACACCCTGGCTTTTGCGGAAGCGTGGGTTTATTTGGTGTGACTTCTTAATACCATAGCAACAATCACAACAATGCTATATGATAAAAATACGAGATGTTCATCCATTAAAAATAGTGAGAAAATACCACAATATCATTGTTTAGAAACATCGACATTTGAAATAAGTTACAAACCACAAATTATTTAAAACATTTTCATAGGACACCAAAAGACTTTAAATAAGACGAGGTTTAGAGATATGTAACCCGTCCAGGAATAGGTTACACTTCTCAAACTTCACAACTTTGGATGACATCTATTTATCCAACGCAGCTAGACACATGCATACCCTGCCAGATCCTGCTAGTTCCCTGAAATACATGTAGTTTGAAAAATCAACAAAAGGTTGAGCGAGTTCATGTGTAAGTCTGTGAGTATAAACCTTTGTAATATGTCTTGTATGTATAAATGTCCCTGGTATGTAGCAATAAGGAAAAAGAAGTCACCAATGGGTTGCAAAGCCAAAGGTAAGTGTGATAAGGTGCAGGAAAACTCAAACCTAGCAAATTTGTACCGGGCTTCCGGCTGGAAGACATAGTCACCTCTATGGGTCACCCTGACCTCACGGGTGTGGGCTCGCTACACCCAAATAGATCTATCACTCATGTCCCTCGGTCCTATGACGAGGATTAATGGCTTTAAGTGTTGTGCCCACCTTTCACAGTCTAGTTAGTAAAACCCTCCTTAAGCTAACCATACCATGTATAATAATGTCTGTAATAGTTGTAACATACTTGGTACTCGTTCTCACCAAGAGTGTTTCTTTTTGTATTCTCAAATTGCATCATACTTGGTACTCGTTCTCACTAAGAGTGTTTCTTGTTATTATATCATTTATAAACATTGTAATATTTGTAACATGTATTCCACCCCCGAAGTATAAAACTGAAAACAGTAAAAGATAAGGGGGACATGAACTCACCTTGATTACGAGTAAGTCCTAACGAGTATGCAAATGTGAGAGTTCTTGGAAATAAGATTCCACGTCACTCTAATTGATTGAACATGCAACAATATGGAATATGTATCAACAATAATGTTCTAATTGGATAATTGGAAATCCTAAATCGATAGGATTCGGTAGTGTTTTGTTTAAATGGTGACTATAAGGTTTGGATAACCTAATAGAGAACTCGGAAAGTGAATATGAGGTAATGGAATTATTTATGAAAAATATTTATTTATCATAAATAATAAAATTACACAAATTGTACAAATGATTTAATATAAACATCAAAAATAAAAAGTTTAAAAATATTTGAAGACCCCTGGGTTCGAACCCGGGTCTTTGTTTTGCAATAAACACACACAACCACTGGGCTAGGCCTGGTGGTTGTTTAATAGTTTAGTTTGTTCAATGTATATACAGAAATCAATTGTGTCATCTTCCCCAAATCAGAGTCAAACAAAAAGTCAAACGTCGCAATTCATGATCAAAACTGGTTTATAATTTAATTAACTTTGGGGAAACATTGTATAAGCATAAATGAACTAATTGAAACAATAAAAACGAACCGGTATCGGCTGGAACGGCGTATCGACAAGATTCCGGCGAGTTTGAACTCCGGCGAATGTTTCCGATCGGGTTTCGTCAAAAACAGTATGTTTAAGTGTTCTAATGGGTGTGGAAGATTTGTGAGAGTTCATGGAGCCTTTTATACACGAAAAATTTGATCAAACCGACACAAAATTAGTAGATTAATTCCACTTATCTAACCCTTTTTTTTATATAATAAATCCCGGTTAGTGGTGGTTTAATGCGTTCTTAGTGCGAAATATTTAATGAAAAGGAGTATAATCATAGTGGGTTAGGTTAAAAGTGATGAAGGAAGTGGAAAAATTCAATTTTGGGCGAATTTGGTGTGTTTTGGTAGAAAATCGCGACCTGCAGTTTAGTATTTATATATATTCAGATCGATTTTAAGGTGTGTATATATATAATACAATCTAATATCAAACACATGTGGTCTGGTAGTCCAGCTGGTTGATGCGCGCTGATGGGTGCGAAGGGGCGCCGGTTCGAGTCTTGTTGTTGGTCTGTTTGATGGGTTTTAAACCCTTTTTATTTCAGAATATTATTAATGATAATATTTACTTCCAAATAGTGTATAAAACAATTAAAACCTGAGTTCTATCAGCTCCTGCCTGGAGGAAAAACTGGCTAAGACACTTCGGTTTCAAACGTATGGTCACGAGTTCGATCCTCACACCCAACCGGTTCAACCCCATTTTTTTCGAATTTTTGAGAATTTACACTTTGGTCCCTGTAGTTTCATTTGTACAAAATTGGTCCTTGTAACAGTTAACTCATATAGTTAACTAGGTTAACTTTTATTTTGAAATCCTTTATATAATAACTAACCTGGTTAGGAAATTTGGTTAAAATAGTTTTAAAAGTGACCATAATGGTCCCTGAACTACTAGTTTGAGAAAATGACCCAATGGTCCTTGTACTTTTAAACCAAAAATATATATATATTTAGTTTATTTAAAATATAAGTTTTAAAAATGACAATCTAGTCCCTAAACTTTGTACTTTCAAATAATGAAGGTTTTAGTCCTCGAAATTAAAAAGTAATAATTTCAAGCAAGTTTTAAAGAATGTCGAATAGGTCCCTCAACCTATTGTTTGTCTATGTGTTAGCATTGTCAGCATGTTTCTGAGTTATCCGTTCACTGTGCTAACTGTGTTTTGTGCATCAAATTTATCACTAAAGCTTGTGTGTAATAAATGGAGTGACTGTATAAAATATGATGCATGTGTATGTACGATATAAAAAT
The DNA here is from genome assembly GCA_030545235.1 of Helianthus tuberosus. Lineage (NCBI taxonomy): Eukaryota > Viridiplantae > Streptophyta > Magnoliopsida > Asterales > Asteraceae > Helianthus > Helianthus tuberosus. The sequence continues at coordinate 115,969,126 of CM060399.1, forward strand.
CATAGAGCAGTTTAAATTGTCAGTTGTAATCAAGCACAGTCATTAAGTACGTAATTAAAATTAATTACTTGTACAGTGCCTGTAATTTTGAGGGTTGTCACAGTTTCACTAATTTGTGGAGAATGGTTCTCAGACGATAAACTAAACAACTTCCCTTGTACCACTTTAATGTTATCAGCTAACATCTCTTGCATTTTCTCCACTGAACACAATGTAGGTCCTTTATTTTTATACTTTTTAGCTCAAAATGAACCCCATTCAACTGAAACTTCATTGTCAGATTCCTAAAATTCCATGTGATGTCATTAAGACTATGCAACCATTGTATGCCCAATACCATATCGTAATTAGATAGTGGAATTAAGAAAACATCAGGCTTAAACCAGTTCCCCTGCATAGACCATTGTAGGTTTCCACTCATTTTTTCACACTTCATTTTATCTCCATCAGCCACAGTAGTATCCATAGGCTTAATGTTCCTAATATTGATTCCCATTCTAAGCGCCAACTTTTCATCTAAAAAATTATGTGTAGAACCAGAATCAATCAGGATATGAATTGGTTTGGTCCCAATTGAACCAGTGATTCTTATTGTAGAATAAGAAGGAATTCCCATTATGGCATTTAAAGAGATTTGTGGTTCTTGAACATCTAATGGTATAACATTTTCACCCCCAACCTTGATTTCCCCCTCATCTCCCTCTTCCATGACTTCTATAGAAAACAGCTGCTTGTTTTTACATTGATGAGTAGCCCCAAACTTCTCATTACACCCAAAACATTCACCCCTAGATCTTTTATCAGCTATTTCTTTAGGACTCAACCTTCTAGTTGTGAGGGGTCTAGCTTTAATCGGTAGAATAGATAATAATGGCATGTTAGAAGAGGTATTTCCAGTGAATGTTTTATTGCCAGAGTTATTAACCTTCTGTTGGTAAACATTAGAGTGATATGGTCTAGTATTTTTAACAGTGTTAGACCCTTGTATAGCATCATTAGCCTCATCTTGTAACCTAGCCAACATATAAGCTTTAGGAATATTTCTTGGCCTTAATAGCCTTACTAGATATCCAATCTCAGGCTTAGCAGCTCTCAGAAATAAACTGACTGCATATTCACCACACATTGTTACCTTGGTTAGGGCTACATCGAATTTTTAGCAGACGTCTTGTAATGATCCTGTTTGTTTCAAAGCCACTAACGCACCCATTACATCTTGCACCATTACTTCTGCAAATCTGGTTGCAATAAAGTTCTTGTATTCAGACCACATCATACCTTCAATCGAACCTCCTCTGGATTTCACAAACGACTGATGCCACAACAGTGTAACATCTTCCAAGTGAATAATTGCACATTTGACCTTAAATCTTTCTGGAGTCTCATCTACTGAAAAGTAATGTTCCACTCTGCACAACCATCCTTCCACATTCACACCATTAAATTTTGGAAAGTCCATCTTTGTTAACTTGTGGAAGTGCCTTTGATACAATTGATCTTCATTATCATCACCACTAGTACTAGGTGACTCATGGCGGCCAAATTGTATACTCCTCAAATTCATTAGAATCTCTGACATTTGTGATTTCATTTCTGTCATATCTGATGAATTCTGAATGGTTGAAGCTTTAATGGCCTCCAATTCCGTCAAATTTTTGCCGGTAACAACTTCTAGTCTATGGACCACTGCATCGTGATCTTGTACCATTTGTTCTAGGGTTTGACTAAGAGATTGATTCTGAGATGTCGTGATTGATTGAGATGAATTGATCGAACAATGATCAATTCTTAATCGAATGAACGTAATGAATTTGATCGAACAATGATCAAATTCTGTATTGAATTGAACGAATCAAGATTTAACCTAACGATGATCAAATATACTGAAATTAAATCGAATTATAGACAAATTGAATGAATTCACGAGCTTGCCGAGGAGCGAAAGCTCTGATACCACTTGATAGAATCGAATTAGAAACTGATAGAGAAGAAGTTACGATCAATCAAGCTAATCTTCATTAACGAACACTGTTATACTTATACAACGACTAACAACATCCTAACTAACACGTTAAAAACTAACCACCCCTTATTACAATATTACCCTCCCACATTTCAACATTTAAACAATAGCCCCTGGACTATCTTTCAATTACTACAACAATAGTCCCTAAACATCTACTATCTATCAATGTGCTGGTGATTATAGGTAGCTTTGTTCCTGCAAGCTGGAAACAATCAAGAACAGTCAAAACCAGTAAACAATGATGCAAATTTTTTAACGTTCCATATTGTGAATCATTAGGTGGAGACTCGGTTACTCTCTTAATCTAACCACCACCACCAAGAACAACTACCATCACCACAACAACAATCCATAAGGTATGCCTAATATGCCATGGAGATAAATCCCTTTTCACCTTGTGTTGTAAGAAACTAAATCCAATCCCATTTGTAAGCAATCTTATGTTCTTTTAATTTCGTTCTAAACTCAATGAAATAATCTATTTGTAGTGGGGCAAGCTAAAGATCAGAACTATGTTATTATTGTGTTGGGATTTATTTACTGTGTTGTGCTTTGTAATATAAGTTATTATTGTGTGTAGTTGCGATATAGTACGTCGTTTCGCGTTAGTCATTACGAGTGGTGTGTGTTTTTTTCTTGGGGGGTCGGGGTTGACGTATGTGTTATTTACAGTTGAAGGGCAAGTAGATGGCCCTATGCTCGGTGAAGAGTATGGAGGAAATATGTTAATAATTGTAACACGGAAACCAATTGTGAATATAGTAGCATCTACATTTACGTGTAGTTTATTAAACCAACAGATTTATAAGAAGTATTTTTTTATACAAACTGTGTAGCACACTGAAACTTAAAGTAGTAAATAAAAAAATGAATACTGATATAAGAAATTAGATAAAAAAGATTTTGAAATAAAACTTAATAATAGAAATATGGTCAAACTATCTTGTCCAATTAATTAGTTCAATCGGTAACGACCGAATCAAATTGAGATGATTCTATATGCTCCACCGGGAAGGTTATGTAGCCGATCCTTGCTAAGGGATCGATCAGGTTTGATTCTAAGAACAGTGATCACCAGGGATGAGCATGGTACTGGTATCATACGAAAATACCGATATCGAAAATGTTTGGTACAGTACGGTACCGGTATTTAGAGGTAAAAATCGGTTTTTTACCGGTATCAGAACCGAAAATCCCAAAAAATGAGTACCGAATCGGTAACGAAAAAAATCAATACGGAAAATTTGGTACTGATACTCAGTAACAAATGTTCATCCCTAATGATCACTATTGGTATTTTACCGGTACCGAGTATAATTATTAATTAGGTTTTTTCTACAATATTCTTGACTACAGTTACCTTTTTTGGCTACCTGTAAAATACCAATAGTTAAGGGATAAAAGATGATTTTACTTTATGAGAAGTTTCTGTGTATTTTAAAAGCTAATAAACTTGTGTTGAAACATAAAATAAAAGTTTATTTTACAAATATTTGTTTAGTTTTTCAAACAAAACGAGAGTGGAATTTAAAGTTTATTGCATGTAAACGTAGCTACACCTAGTAGTCGGATATTGACAATTTCCTTGTAGTTGAAACTTTACTAGATACCAACTCTATATATTTTATATATATTATGTTTGTTTCACATTTATAATATAATTGTAACTAGATTGTTTCCTCGCGCGTTGCAGCGGCACGTTGTCGCGGGCATTCGATCGGTATCGATTAGGTTTGTTATAGTTCTGGTATCGGTATAAAATCAATACATGTTTTACATAAATTGAAAATGAAAAAAAATGAACACCGGTATCGACAACGATGTTGTCCAAATGGTATCGATCAGCTCAGATCGTTACGGTACTGTTAATGATATTCGTTGATCATCGCAGACAGAGTTGTATAAATGGAAATTATCGAAACTGGTAATCACAAAAATGAACGTAAGTACATATAACAATGTTGTTTGATAGGATACGTCAGTTTATCGAAAGTAAAAACAATAAAAATAAGTACCGGTACCAATACCGATGTTGTGCCTTCGGTTTCGGTTCGTTTGACTACTGTTACGACACAAAATTCATTACCAAACATAAACCATACAAATAAGTACAGGTACAGGTATCGATGTTGTTCGACTCGGTATAGTAGCGATACGATATCAGTTTATCGAAAGCAAAAACAATATAAATAAATATTGGTTTATCAAAAGCAAAAAAAATATAAATAAATACTGGTATCGATACATATAATATCCGGTTGGTTTTGGTTCTTTTTTTGGTATGATAGCAGTACAATATCCGTTTTCAATAAAGTTTATATTGTAATGTTGAAAAAAGCAATCGGTTTTGGTTAAGTTTAGCACGATAGCAGCACAGTATCCGTTTCCAATAAATTTACATCATAATGTTGAAAATATAAACATAGAAGGCAACTTATTTGAAAAATAAATAAAATATTATTAAAAAAATTGAAACAGTAATTTAAAAAATCAAAATCACTATTCATGAAGACTTTGTGTTAATATATATAATATAATATATTAAATATCATTTTTTATGTTTGTTTAACATTTATAACTTTCTTGTAATATATTAAATATCATTATTTATTTATTTATCTATTTTTCATGTATCAACTTTTTGTGTATTTACATTATTTTTGCTTACCCATTTTACATACCTAAATATGCTTTATTGATTGAAAATGAAAACTGGCCATGTTTGCATAGTCAAAGAAAAAAGCTAATTATTTTTATTATTTCTCAAACTTTTATTTGCTTAATAAATATATGTTTAATAAAGTAGTTTGAAGTTTCAACCCTACTTTTAAAATAATATAATAGCTAAAAGCCTCAGGTTTCTTATAAGAGCTTTTCTTATTAAACCTTATATTATAAACTAAGATTAGGTGAATAAAAAAACTAAGAGTTAATTTCGTTTTTTCTTCTTGTGGTTTGACATTTTTAACGTTTTTGTTCCAATAGTTTAAAAAAGTATCATTTTCTTTCCTGATGTTTGTAATTTATTGCCAGTTTGCTTTCCCCCTTTAACCCAGATAAAATTTTTAATTAACAGTAAGGGTATTTCAGTAACTTACATATAGGTATATAATTGTTTACTATTAATTCCTAGAATCCATATTTAATCGGTAATAAAGAAAATAAAAACATAGTTAATTGATGATAATCGATGCAAATTCTTCAAAGTTACGTACCATTTTCAAAGTCAAAAATTTTTTGTTAGCATATTTTATATACATATCAAAGATTTACGACATCACATTCCACCATATCTAATATCTTTGTGATGGAATACAGATAGGGCTGTAAACGAACCAAACGTTCGGCGAACAGTTCGTGAACCGTTCGGCAGGAAGTTCGTTTGTGTTCGTTCGTTTAAACAAACGAACACGAACAAGAAATTTCGTTCGTTTAGTTAAATGAACAAACATGAACAGAGGTCGTGTTCGTTCGTTTATATTCGTGAACGTTCGGTAACATGTTCGTTTGTGTTCGATAGTTCATGGGTGTTTTTAGTTTTTATAGTTATTTAAATACTTCAAAATTTCGACAAATTAAATGTCTAATAAGTGTCGATGTATTATATATGTTGTTTATGAACGATTGTTTGTGTCTGTTTGTTTCCATTTGTGTTCATGAGCATTAGTTTGTGCTCATTTGTGTTTGTCAACGTTTGTTTTTGTTCGTTGCCTAAAATTAACAAACAAACACAAACGAACACGAACAAGTTCATTTCCTTAACAAGCGAACACGAACATAAAATCTCGTTCGATAAGTGTTCGTGAACGGTTCGCAAACACATATATTTCTTAACAAACAAACACGAACATAGTCTTGTTCGTGTTCGTTCGGTTCGTTTGCAGCCCTAAATGCAGATTCAAGATTGGTGCACACCTTTTTCACAAGTTCAAAGTTGGTTAGCATATTTTAGAGTAAATTACATTTTTGACCCCTGTGGTTATATCACTTTTACTATATTAGTTCAAAATAAGAATTTTTAACATATCTGCCCCCATGGTCTCTATAACTAACCATTTTGGCCCCTAAGTCTAGAGATCATGGGTGTCACACCCCAACCGATGGCGGAAACATCGGGGTATGGCACTGAGCGAAACAGATTGTCCAGAAGTTTCCATAACAATTATCATTACCAATCAATTTAAAATAACATGTCCCATACCATGTCTCAAAAGGTAAACAAATTATTACAGACAAGATCTAGGCAAATAGTTCTATTCCGACAACTCAGATTTTCAAATACGGCAATTGTTTATCTGCTTCTAGAGACCCTTGATTTAATTTGTGCAGACAATTATTTGTTGGCCTCTAGAGCCTTATTCTAGCCTCGATTTTCTAGCAGATGTGCATCCTAAGCACCTGTCACATACGTTAAAATAAAGTCAATACATATAATGTAAAGGTGAGCATACAAGTTTGATAATAGCATATAGAGTTCGAATTTCGTTTACGCATAACCAGCACGTACACATAGAGAAATGAAGCACGTTAGTTATCGACATAGATCCATCGATACCAATGACTGCGGGTTGACTGCCTGAGGCAGTTCGCAATACATGATTACCACTGTAATCCATGCAAGTAATTGTCCTTAACAACCCCTGCGAACAGGTGCTGAGTCCAAACTATAGTATTATCATTGCTAAGGCAGGTAGACAGCATTCCATGTGTAAACATAACAAACAAGCATTCATAAGCCACGTATAACATGCATTAACGGTTAGCGTCCAAATAGTATTGAGTAGTGTGTTTATTATGATTTGAATATTTGTAACATATGTAACACCCAAAAGTGCTTAAAGCAAAAAGGGATCGAGTATACTCACAGCGATGATGGATTGAAGGGAGCGCTTAGAGCGGTATTAGCCTGATTAGAACGATAACATAACGATAAGTGACGCGTAAAACGATGCCAGGGATAAGTGGCTCGGACAGTAACTCGATCGGATTGGTCATCCGGTCGGACAGGTTGTCCAGTCGGATGGCTATTCGAGTGGATTGTTTCTTCCTTTGATGTGTTTGTGTATGATGGCTTGTCCTTTGAAGTTTTCGTTGTAGCATTTTGAAAACATGAAAGTATCTCTACCTTTCAAGTCGGTCGATCGGTCGGTCGGTAAAATTACTACAACACCCTTTTAACTAACATGCATTTTTAACCGAATTAGAGTTAGAGAGCAAAATAACAATAAAATAAAAACATCATAAAGGAAAATGGTACTTTTTAAACTATAGGGACAAAAACATTAAAATGGTCACAAACCACACAAAGAAAAACGAACTTAACTTAAAAACTAAAGTTGAAAGCTTTAAAAGCTTTTTTAAAGAAAAACACCCAAGTTGGTCATGTTGACCCTAAAGAAAACCCAATTAAACATTTGACTAATTAGTTTTAGTGTTTGTTTATTTCTTCGACCGTTTCATTAGTTAACAAGTTTTTCGATAGAATAATTATATTATACCCAATCAAAATACACCTAAATACCTAATACAGAACAATAAAAAATACAATGTTTACGCATTGTATAAAAGTCATTAAATTATGCGTCACATGATTGGTTAAATAATTTTTTCTACTTAAAAAGTAAAACACTTATTAATTTTTTTATTAGGTCTACTCTAAGTCGGCTATTACTATCACGTAATTTACGATCCAAACCATGTGAATGATGTAAATATTGATGTATATATTATTTTTTAATGATTTAAGTATTCTAAAAACACATAAATACATAATATTCAGTCAAAAAGATTATTAGTCAAATAGCCATGAACAATTTAGTCAAACAAAAATACCTAAAACATGCGTCGGCGTTGATATCGCCCACTATGTTTGGCACTTGGCCCCGCAAATGCCCTTTTGTCAAACACGCAGGAACATGTGATTTGGATATAAGATTTCATAAAGCAATTTTGTTTATTTTTATTTAGAGTTAATTACATAAATGGGTCCTCTGGTTTATATCTAATTTTGTCTTTGGGTACTAACTATTTTTTTAACAGGTTTAGGTTTTATGGTTTCAATTTTGTAAAACATTTGGGTATTAACACCAAAATTTGTTAATTAATGACTAAAATACCCTTGCATTTTTTTTAACTTTATCAATGTAACACATTTTGGTACTAACACCTAATTTTATTTAAGTTTAAATTAATTTTACAAAATCTATTTATTTTTTTATTTTCATCTTTTTATTATCTCTTAATCAACATAAAATCTATTTATTTTTTTTTTATTTTCATATTTTTATTAAATTTCTTATCTAACATAAAATCTACTTGTTACACTAGTATTTTTTAAATAGAATTTTTAAATAAAATCTACTAGCTATATCGTTTTATGTAAATTAAATTTCTTACTCGTTTTAAATAATGTAAACCTTACTCGTTTTCAATTTTGGATAGATTTGATTGATAATAATAAATATCTTTCATGTAAAAAATTAAGCTTTTTTTAACTCGTTGTTTTTGTTCATTTACATTTTACTATTTTAGAAAGATATTTAATTTACATAAAATCTGCTAGTTACACTAGTAAAATCTACTAGCTATATAGTTTTATGTAAATTAAATATCTTTTTTTACAAAAAAAAACGAGTTAAAAAAAGGCTTAAAATTTTTTAGTTTTATCTAAGATACCTAGCTATATAGTTTTATCTAAAATACCTAAGTATATAGTTTTTATGTAAATTAAATATCTTTCTTAAATAGTAAAATGTAAATGAACAAAAAAACGAGTTAAAAAAAGGCTTAAATTTTTTACATGAAAGATATTTATTGTTATCAATCATATCTATCCAAAATTGAAAACGAGTAAGGTTTACATTATTTAAAATAAGTAAGAAATTTAATTTACATAAAACTATATAGCTAGTAGATTTTATTTAAAAAATCAATTTAAAAAAATACTGGTGTAACAAGTAGATTTTATGTTAAATAAGAAATTTAATAAAAATATAAAAATAAAAAAATAAATAGATTTTGTGTTAATTAAGAGATATAATAAAAATATGAAAATAAAAAAATAAATAGATTTTGTAAAATTGATTTAAACCTAAATAAAATTAGGTGTTAGTACCCAAATGTGTTACATTGATAAACTTAAAAAAAATGCAAGGGTATTTTAGTCATTAATTAACAAATTTTGGTGTTAATACCCAAAGGTGTTACAAAATTGAAACCATAAAACCTAAACCTGTTAAAAAAAAAGTTAGTACCTAAAGGCAAAATTAGGTATAAACCACATGAACCATTTGTGCAATTAACTCTTTTATTTATTTGTAGAACGTATTTTAATAAAATCTTTCACAAAGTTGAAAACTAAGAAACCTAACAATCAACAAATTAACATTGACCATAAAATTTCATCATATATGTTTTACATTCCAAAACTCGTTAAGTGTCGTATATCAAAAGTGATATACTGATACGCCGTGGTTATTAAACCTCGTAAAACTTCTTTTTCATTCCATTCTCGAGTTTCACATTACAAAGAAGATATTATTTTTTTTCATTGCTTGAACACGGAACAACCAAGTTCTAACACAGAAATGCAAGATACAAGCTAAATTAATATACATGTGTTCTAACTAAATTTATTAATGCATCCAAATATTAGGGTGTCCGCGGGGTTCATGTGGAGGTGGGGGGAGTGGAGTTGCCGCAAGTGGATTGCGCCGCGAACACTCCAAGTCCATGCGGTGAACTCAGAATTCGGCAACGTGTTACCGCATGCGGGAGCGGGAAGAGGAGGGATAGGGGTGATGGTGGGCCCCACTCTTTTTCAACTAATCATATATATCTTTTTTTAAAGGCTTTTGTGATTAAGTGCTTAAAGGGAGTTGAAGAGGGGAATTGACTGGACGAATTTGATTGGCTCCGATGAAAAGAGTTGAGGAAAGCACCCCTCTCACCCATACCTTATGATACCAAACAATCAAAAGAACATCCACACGTGTACATTTGGTGTCAAGGTCAAAAGCTATCTATTTTACTTTAGTATGGTAATGTTTCCCCATGAATGGATTGGAACAAAGGAACGGTAAATATTTCAACGTGCAGTTTGTTTTTTAAGATGTAATTATCAGCGGTCTACGGACAATATCTATAGACATTTGTAGAAGAATAGATGGATCGAACCTCTAAAGTCTACAAGAAGAAGACTATTTTTTTAAAGGTATGTAGACTTCTAAATAAACTGGTACTCGTGTATGGGCGGTGGTGGTGGTACTGGACGGTGGTGGTGGGACGTGGACGGTGGGTGGTGGACGTGGACGTGGACGGTGGGTGGGTGGTGGTGGACGGTGGTGGGGATGGACGGTGGTGAACGATGGTGGTGGTGGTGATGGACGGTGGTGGGTGGTGGTGTTTAATCCTCTTCAGACTTTAGAAGATCTTGTAAGTAGTTGGGCCAAGTCTGCACCAAGAAGAGCTCGCGCATACGTTCTTTAATGAAACGTCTTTGGAAAAACAAACAGCTTTATGGGGGCCGAGGGTGGGGGGGGGGACCCCCCGAACTTTTCGCTCAGTAGTGCCCGATATGTAGTTTTCGTATAGAATTTTTTAGGAATATATGTTTTCGACCCCCGGTTTTATAATTTTTGTAGGTATATACGTTTCGATCCCCCAGTCGGAAAATCTCAAGCCTCGCCACTGCCGCACATATTTAAAAAGAAAACACCGTCTAAGTATACTATATAGATGTATGTAAGCAATTGAGTATATAAGTCATGGGGAAGGATCCACTAAAAAGTGGATTTTGCCTAAGTAGCCTAAGAAGGAATCTTAACCATTCATTTTTCAAATCAATGGTTAAGATGAAAGGGTAGGAGAAAGGAGGAGTACAAGGGTATCTTGGGAAAAATCCTATTTATGGACTTTCTCTCTCCACATGCAAGTCACATGCATATTCCACCCTCTTTTTTTAAACGTTCATAACTTTTTTATACGACATTATTTTTTCATAAAAATTTCACCATAAAATCGAACGTCTTTTTATCTTTAATTTGAGTACCATATTGCTATATAAAATATGAAGACTAAAAAAAGCCACTTAAATGTGTTGTATTTCTATATTATATAACATTTTTTGTGCTGAATTTTTGTACTATATTTTTGTGCTAAATTTTTTGTGCTGAATTTTTTTGTCTTAATTTTTTTTTCCTCAATTTTTTTGTGCTAGATTTTTTTGTACTACATTTTTTGCTAAATTTTTCCGTGCTATATTTCTTTGTACTATATTTTTTTGTGCTACATTTTTTGTGCTAGATTTTTTGTGCTAGATTTTTTTGTACTAGATTTTTTTTGTTTATATTTTTTAAAAACAAAAGGGGTGCCACATGTCATTTTCACTCCTATTTATAAGGACCAAAATGCCCTTCATTCCTACTTATTAGGAGTGCCACATGTCATCATCACAATCTTTCTTAGGCTACTTAGGCAAAATCAACTTTTTAGTGGATCCTTCCCCTATAAGTCATAGCCATTACCACCCATTTAAATACTGTTTGATTAATTATCCGGATAACATAAAATTAAATGTTTGATAAGGATTGGGTTTGTAAACAACATGTGCTCGGGCCGGGTCTAAGATCTAGGCATAATAGTATGGTAGTGTGTAGATTTTAAAACTTAGAATAAGAAGGCAAGTTGATTAGGTACACATGGGACAACTTTGTGATTCATTTCCGACGTAAGAATCATCTTAATATTATGTGTGTTAAATTGTACAGGTGTGAATAAAAATAAACATATCCTTCTGATGGTAAGAAACATTCGTATGTATGGTGCTCAATGATCTTTAGATCAAGTGGTGGAGGGCTTGCATTTCTCTTGAGAGATGCAAGTTCGACTTCCACTTGGTGCAGAGTGAGGCACTGGTGGGCAATGATATGAGACCCAGGGAAACCTGGGTTGGATCCTTGAGCCAAACGGGTTTTACCGGTAATTTCACCGTCGTGCCTACGGGCGGGTGGGTTACCGGGTTTTCCCCGGAATTGGTGGTGGACTCGGGTTACTCTCGGAGTACTCCGTTTGTCCAGTGGGTGCCCCGAGAGTGCTCGGGATTGAGTTTGTTGGCCGTTCAAAAAAAAAATTAGTGACGGTGTCCAATAAAGGCATGACACGTATAGCCAAGCAAGTAGCATAGATTAGTTTGTAGACCCCTGGGCTTATAGCTCAATGGTCATGGAAATGAGGGAAGACTCCTGGCCGAAAGGTCTCGAGTTCGATTCCTGATCCACTCGGGTTTTACCGGCTCTGCATACTCTCCACTACTAAGTGAAAAGTTTGGGGGATCGGCAGCCCCACTATGTTACGCCCCTGACCTCAATGCCTTGAACGAAAATACATCTCTCTTTTGAAGTTCGTTTTAGGTTGTGGGGATTAATGGTATACTTTTCTCCCATACGGCCATACTCTAAATTATCATTGTCTTGGTTACAATATGTGACCTCGAATACCGATTCATATCTGGCAGATGCTTTATTGTCATCTTTGGTATCATGCTTATGGATTATATATATTTCTAGTTTCAAAGTGGGCCTTTAAAGGAGTATTTGGATTTGGCCTATATTTAGCTATTTAGGTACATCATTATTCACCATTGATAAATGAGCGAAACCGTCTCTTAACATTTAATTATTTTTTTTTATTCTCTCTCAACCGCCGCCGGAAGTGCTCGACGGTGAGTCCCATCCCGGTATAGCGGGCGAGGTTTAAGGATAATCACTGTGGTGATAGTCCTACGTACCTTTCTCCCTATCCTGTCTTGGTGCCTCTCCCATTCGCCTTTCGGGTCGGTTTTTCTTTTCGTCGCTTCGTGTTTTCTTTCTACCACTTGTGTTTTCTCTTTGCCTCGGTGCCCTTTCCGGTTCTTGATTGGGTGTTTTCCTCCTTGAGATGGATAGAGGGAGGAGACGGAGGCATGAGTCTCATCGGCAGCCCCAACATATGGACCTGACAACCTTGGAGTATCTTAGAAGAAAGAAGCTGGAAGAACAACAGAACTTACGTAACGGGAAATCTTGGAATAGGGTGCTGAGCAAGAAGGAGATTCAGAATGAGAAGAGGTTCTTAGCTCGGGAGGAAAGACTTCGGGATGCTACCTCGTTTTTTGTCTCCAACCTCCCAGCAGGTTGTTCAAGGGACAAATTGTGGAATGCTTTTGACCATTTTCACAATCTTGAGGATGCATTTGTTCCCAGAAGAAGAGACGGGTTTGGGAACCGTTTTGGGTTCATAAAATTCTCTGGAATCCAAGATGTGGGGGAATGGGAAAGGAGGCTTCAAGGAGTTAAGATCGACGGTGCAGTTTTAGGGGTGAATGTGGCCAGGTTTAACAGAGATGGGAGGTCGAAGAGCAAGCAGACCAACACTGGTAGAGTCTCAGTGTTCTCAAGGCTTAATGATTCAGGCAATAACCACAAGATGGATAAAGTCAAAACTCCATGTAATGTTGGCAGTCTGGGAAAAGAGACTTATGCGGAGATTCTTGGCAAAGATAAGAAAGCTCTTAATAATAATCTTTTTATAGATTTACCTCCGATGGTTTCCGAAGCTGAAAGAAAATGGAAACTTTGTTCTCTTATCGGGGAGGTCAAAGATCTCGATATAATGGAGGACCTAAAGGAAATTCTTAATGAGGAATGTTGCAAAAAGGCGGCAGTAAGATATATTGGAGGTATGAAGATCCTTCTCACTTTCAGGTCTAAGGAGGAAGCGGAGTCTTTCCTAAAAGATCAAGCGGATTTCTGGGCTAACTGGTTTGCACGGTTGTACGTTTGGGATGGCCAACCTCCAGTGTTCAAAAGATTGGCTTGGATAAAAGTAGTGGGAGTCCCGCCGTGCCTGTGGGATAGGCACGTTTTCAACAGAATCGGCGAAAGATTTGGAACGCTGATGATGAAGTCGGAGGCTTCGTTGGATACGGTCAATATTTCCGATGATAAAATGGCAGTGATAGTTAACTCCGGTGTTCGGATCTCGGCGGAGATGACCTTGAAGTGGAAAGGGCATCATATTAAAGTTTGGGTCGAGGAATACGATGAAAAATGGGAACCTGAATTTTTGTTGCCGGATTGGGGCATGCCTGCTTCACCGGTGCTGAAATCTCAGGTGGTTGTGAACGGAGGTGACGAGGAGGAAGTCGAAGAGTTGGGTAACGAAGAGGTGTGCATGGGGAAGAGACATGGGGAAGGTCAGCAGGCTTGCATGGGGGTGGCGCATGGGGAAACACAATTACACGTTCCTTCTACTCCACATTCTTCGAGAAACGGCGAGGTGTCGGAATGTGGGACCCCCAGTCATGTGGGTAACGTGGGAAATTTGGATCAGTCTAAAAGGCCCATAAACCCCACTCAGGAGGATATGCCATCTGGTAATGGGCTGAGTTATGTGACAGTTAGGCCCAAAGATAAACGAAAAAAGAATTTTGGCCCAGTGTTCCAAACCCCAGATCTTAATGAACCGGAGAACTCAGACCCGTTCGGTTTAGATGAGATTATTCAAAGGATTTCTAGAAAGACCCATCCACAGGAACAAGAAAAAATATTGCAACCAGGAGCTAGTAGAGAGGAGGGGGTGGATTCGGAGCCTGATGACGATAGCAGGAGGCCTATCGATATAGAGAAGGAAGTAAGGGATACCTTGAGATATGGGGAATGTCTGGGAGTGGAATTAAATGGGTTTGAGAACCATGTGAGAAAGATCGTACAGGGGGAAGTGGAGTTCGATAGGTCCAAATGAATTTTTTGACAATTAATATCAATGGGGTTTCTGGCAGTCATAAACCAGAATGGATCAAGAGATTGGTGTATGGCGAAAAGGTTTCGTTTTTGGGGATACAAGAGACTCATAAGTCGGATCTGACAGAGCAATTTCTTCACCGGTTCTGGAACAGAGCTCCAATGGGGTTTGCTACGTTGGATGCGGTTGGTCGCTCGGGAGGGCTTGCTTCGATTTGGGACTCGAGTCTCCTGGTGGTGGACTCGGTGGTGAAAAAAGACAGATTCTTGGTGGTGTCAGGGTATCTTAAAGGGGTTGAAGAAAGGGTTAATATTCTCAACGTCCACGCCCCAAATGATGCAGCAGGCCGGAGCGCTCTTTGGGAGTCCATTGAAGAGATCAGAATTGCTACCCCAGGCATGTGGATCGCCCTTGGGGATTTCAATGAAGTTAGAAGTGCAGACGAACGTAAAAATTCTCGGTTCGACCCTATCTCCTCTTCAGCGTTTAATAATTTCATTAGCAGGGTGGGGTTTCTGGAGTACCAGATGGCAGGGGGGAAATTTACGTATATTTCAGACAATTTCGATGTCAAACTTAGCAAGCTTGATCGGATGTTTGTTTGTGACCGATTTTTGGAAAAGTGGCCCCTTGCTAGTCTTAGAGTTTTAAATAAAGGATGGTCGGACCATTGCCCGGTTGTGCTAAATTGTACCGGGTTGGACTTCGGGCCGACTCCTTTTAAGCTATACAACAGCTGGGTGGGTACCCCGGATTTGGCGGAAATTGTTAACAGGAAAACGAGTGGCTGGGCTCTGAGGTCTAAAGGGGATATTGAGCTATCTAGGCTGCTAAAGGATATAAAAAGGGAGATAAAGAAATGGAGAGCAGAAAAAAGACAGCAAGAAAATCATATTTTTCTCGAGTTGTCAAAAGAAGTGGAGCAGCTAGAAAGAAAAGCGGAAGTGGGGCATCTTAATGAGGAGGAAAAAAGAACAAGAGTCTCCATTAGGTTGAAGATCAAAGATTTGGAGTTGGCTAAAGCCAAGAACTTGCAACAAAAGTCCCGAGTGAGGTGGTTAAGAGACGGTGACGAAAATACGTCATTTTTCCACAGTATTGTCAATGCCAACATGGCCAGGAACAGGATTCACGGCCTAAATTTGGATGGGGTCTGGGTCACGGATCCGATAATAATTAAGGAAGAGCTCCGTAAAAAGTTTAGAAAACAATTCGCGGAACCTATGAGACGACGTCCGTCGTTCTCTAATTGGGACTTGCCTTCCTTGTCCCAGGATGAAGCGGATCAGCTAATTACTTCTTTTAGCTCTGATGAGATAAAAGCGGCTATTAAGGGGTGTGATGGCAGTAAAACACCTGGGCCTGATGGCTTCACTCTAAAATTTTTTAAAGCCTACTGGGAACAACTCAAACCTATGCTCGTGGCTGTTATGGAACAGTTTCACACGACAGGAGAAATAAGCGTGGGGTGTAACGCGTCGTTTATAGCCCTTATCCCCAAAAACAACGATCCACAGGATCACTCGGATTTCAGGCCTATCTCTCTTCTCGGGTCAGTTTATAAAATCCTGTCTAAAATTCTCTCAAATCGCCTTAAGGTCGTCTTGGATAATCTTATTGCTCAAACTCAATCGGCTTTCATCGGAGGGAGGAATATCTTGGACGGGCCTTTGATTGTGAGCGAATCGGTTTCTTGGGCTAAAAAGAATAAAAGAAAGCTTTTAGTATTCAAAGTTGATTTTGAAAAAGCGTATGATTCCATTAATTGGAAGTTCTTATTCAAAGTCATGGAGTTTATGTCTTTTCCGGAAAGGTGGATTACTTGGATTAAAGGGTGCCTAAGCTCAGGAAAAGGGTCGGTTCTCGTCAATGGGTCGCCGTCAAGCGAGTTCGTGTTTAAAAGGGGTTTACGACAAGGGGACCCTCTATCCCCTTTTCTGTTCATCTTGGCATTGCAGGTGCTGGACATGTTCATGAGAAGGGCCGTAAGTCTCGGCTTATACCATGGTTTTCAAACACCTAATGGAGGCCCTATCATTTCGCACCTCTGCTACGCTGATGATGTACTCTTTATCGGTGAATGGTCGGAGCACAATTTTATCTACCTCAAACATTTACTAAGATGCCTGTTCCTGGTCACTGGGCCTTAAAGTAAACCATTACAAGAGTAAAATTTATGGGGTTGGGGTTGGAGAAGACGAGACTCGAGATATGGCGAAGATTCTTAATTGTGGGGTCGGAGCTTTCCCTTTTGTGTACTTAGGGGTCCCTATTGGTGCCAACATGAAAAGGGCGGTTCATTGGCAGGCGGTCGTTGACAAGTTTCACAGGAAGCTATCGGCTTGGAAAGCAAGAACTCTTTCGTTTGCTGGGAGGGTTACCCTTGCAAAAGTTGTGCTTGGTAGCCTCCCGTCGTATTACCTATCTCTTTTCCTTGCCCCAAAAGCGGTGGTGAATAAACTCGAGAGTATTAGGAGGGCGTTCGTCTGGGGAAAGACAAATTTGAGAAACAAAATCAGTTGGGTCCGATGGGAGAATATGAGTAAACCTAAAAAGTTGGGCGGGATCGGGATAGGGGGTATAAGAGATTTTAACTTGGCTATGCTTGCCAAGTGGTGGTGGAGACATAAGGAGGAACCTAATCAACTGTGGGCTTCTGTCATCTCTGCTCTCCATAAAACAGCTCAAAGAAACAAGTTGATTCCGGTCAAAAATTCCTTGCCGGGGGTGTGGAAGGATATTGGATCACTGGACGTGATTCTTTATAAGGAAGGGATTAATATCAGAGATAAACTCAAGGTTACGGTGGGAAACGGAACCAACACAAGCTTTTGGAAGGATAATTGGTTGACGGGGCAGCCGCTCAAGACCTTGTTTCCAGATATTTATCGGATAGCTAAACATAAGGACGCTACTACGGCGTCTTATTGGCAGGGGAATGTGGGGAATCCGGTATGGGCTTGGGAATGGATTAAGAATCCCTCGCAGATCTGTGAATGGGATCAGCTTACCGAGCTCACTAGGCTGCTTGCGGCCGTGAGTTTAAAAGGTGATAGAGACCAGTGGAAATGGGAGAATGAAGAAGGTGTTCCTTTCTCGGTTCGTGATCTTCGAATGGATTTAGTGAAGCGGAGACATGTGCAGGCTGAAGATGAGGAGCACAGATGGAACTCATGGGCTCCGCTTAAAGCGAATTACTTGACTTGGAGGGCTCTAATGGGTAAGATCGCTACCAAAACAGGCCTAATGAATCGCGGAGTCTATTTACCAGATGTCTTATGTGCTACCTGCGGTATTGAAGAAGAGAGTGCTGACCACCTGTTTGCGAAGTGTTTGACGGCGCGCAGCATCTGGTGGAGTATTTTTTTTCTTGGTTAAAAATCCCGTGGCCATCAAATATGGACAGCCTGAAGGTGATAATAGACGTGCTTCTTAACAGCCCGGGAGCGAAAAACTGGAAAAGACTTGTGCATTTGGTCACCGTTGCTACGGTTTGGAGAATTTGGAATGTCCGCAACAGAAAAGTGTTTGAAGGGGAGGGCATCTCTGTCCGCAAAGCAGTGGAGGGGATAAAAGAGGACTCCTTCATTTGGGTGACTAATCGGGCCAAGAAGCAGTCGCCTTCGTGGGAGAATTGGATCGAGTTTGATGTCCTGTGTTTGTTGTAATTGTTTTAGTTGTTTCTGTGCTTGCTGTTTTTGTTCCCTTTTTCTCTTGTCCAGCTGCTTGCTGAATTCTTTATTTATATAAAGAGTTGTTTGCCGTTAAAAAAAAAACATTTTGTAGTGAATGTATAGAAAAATCTCACAAACTTTCATGGTTACCCATATCTATCGGTGATGGATAGGTGAAGATCATGAGAGCGAGTGCGTGGACTCTAGGTATAGAGAT
The DNA here is from genome assembly GCA_030545235.1 of Helianthus tuberosus. NCBI lineage: Eukaryota > Viridiplantae > Streptophyta > Magnoliopsida > Asterales > Asteraceae > Helianthus > Helianthus tuberosus. Next base: position 115,987,823 of record CM060399.1, read on the forward strand.
ATACAATACATTGAAAGATTGACCACCACTGACACATCGATGTAACGAAGAGTAATAGTCAAGAAAGGGATAGGTATCAGTAATTATTATTAGTAGTAAGACTAAAGGGTATGTGGGCCGGCTAGGACCGGCGCCGGTCCCCCACACCGCCCCCCTGAGGATCGGCTCGGCCCAAACGGCTCCCCACAGCCGGGTTAGACGGGGCCCCACTTGAAGATAATCCTGCTTTCTCTCTCTCTCTCTCTTCTTTCTCTGTCCTCTCTTTCTTTCTCTCTCCTCTCTTTCTCTTTCTCTCTCTAGATAATCAAATAAATTAAACTTTTAATTGTTTTTATAAATTATGTGGAGCCCCATCCTCCATCCCCCTCAAATGTGAAGGAGGCCCATCCCCACGAGTCGCCTACGTGGCGCCTACGTGGCGGCTCATCCCTGTGGGGATGAGCCTCACCATACCCTTTAGTCTAACACATGGTTGACCCCTAGGAAATGTATCTAATGCCAGGGTGGGTTGAGATCTTATACAAGCAGTGCTAATTGTGAGAATCGTAAGAACAGATTTGAACCATTGATAGTTTAAATCAAGGGTTGAGGATGATTATAAATAAAACCCTTATAATAAAAAATCAGCACTAACAAGTTAGGAGTAATTTCGTAAAATTGCTAGTCATTTGACCATTTTCAATTAAATACAAATTCCACCAAGGTTTTTTAAACTAAAATAACTTTTATATACTTCATTATTTAAAAAAAAATATACCATAAAATCAAGTATTTTTTTATCTTTAATATGAGTACCATATTTCTATACCTTTTTTTATTTATAAAAGTAACCTTTAAAAAAGTTACCAAAAGTTGTTTTATAATTGTGCTAATAATGTGCTGATTATGTGTTAATTATAATATAATACAAACAAACACCAAAAGTATATATAATCAGCACATCTGATGTGCTGATAATGGAGAACGATTGAGGATGTTGTGCTAATGTCGTTTATGTTGATAATGGAGAACGATTGAGGACGATGTGCTGATAATGGAGAACGATTAAGGATGTTATGCTAATTATATACCGTTGTGCTGATTATATTTTTTGTGGTGGTTCCTACAGGTTGGTTCGATCATGGAGAGTTACTAGATCATGGATATGTTAAAAAATTCAAACTTTGATTTGAATTAAACTTGCATGGATTTATGGTCTTAGCCGAAGAGTATTCCAGAAGATTATTAATTTAGGAATAGATTGTAATATCCTATTTACTGTGCATTATTTGTATATATTGTTTCCTTATTATTCGTTTGTATTCTCCCTATATAAAGGTCATTGTAATTCAATAGAAATCATCAAAGAAATTTATACCATAAACACTTTTATGGTATCAGAGCTTCGGTTCTGAAATACACCTTCCTCTCTTTCCTTTCGTTTTTTCCCTTATGTGTTAAGAACTATTTTTAATTAGTTATAAATAAATATTGTGAAAAGGTCTAAATTACCTCTAAACTATATTTTTACTGAGGGACACTTGTCAATTATGTGTTGGTTCTTACAAACATAAGTGTTTGTATTTGATCCCATTCCTCTAATGCCAAACTCACACTATGTTTTACATTAATTTTAGAGGATATGAGTATGTCGATGATATATTCTAGAGGGGGAAATCTTGACCCAAAGCCTTACAAATGGGTCAGTTTGGGTTGGTTTTAAAATTATATGGGTTGGTTTGGGTAAGATATTTTAACTAAATGGGTCACAATTGGTCACTTGAAATTCCATCTTGTTATTTTCGGGTCAAAGCGGGTCGACAACATTAAAGAAATGGGTCGATGTGGGTTAGTGTCTTAAAGAAACGAGTTTCGGATCACAATGGGCTTCGAGCCTGCACAAGTATCCGCACGAGACGGGTTACGGCACGAGACGGGTTACGGCACGAGACGGGTTACGGCACGAAACGGGTTTTGGATCGGAACGGGTTCAGTTCAAATTGAGTTTCGGGCCGAGACGGGTTTCGACATGACCCAGGTTTTGGATCGGAACGGGGTCGGTTCGGGTCGGGTTTCGGGCCGAGACGGGTTTCTACACGGGACGGGTTTCGGATCGCAACGGGTTTTGGGCCGAGACGACTTTTCACATGAGACGAGTTTCAGGTCGGGACGAGTTTCGTATCGTTTCGACCGGTACCGTTTCGACCGGTACCGTGTCGACCGGTACCGTTTCGACGCGAACCGTTTCGACGCGTAACGTTTCGACGCGAACCGTTTCGACGCGTAACGTTTCGACGCGAACCGTTTCGACCCGTGCCGTTTCGACCATTACCGTTTGGGTGACCCACTTGGGAGGAATCATAAATGCTTCTGTATATATGTGTATATATATACATTCTATTTCATATCAATGGAATTTCAGCTTTAATATCATCTATTTGCGTTAATTTCACACAAACTTACGCTCGCTAGCTTAATTGAATTGCATTGCATTTGTGGTGTTTGAAAAGGTATATTCTTAATTTTGTATAGTGAAATTTGATCTGTTTGTTCTTAATCAGTTTAAATATCATATTCTTGTTAGTTGTTACTGTTATAAATTTGTTAGTTGAATCGCATTTATGGTGTTTGAAAAGAAATTCAATGTATTTACCAAAACAATAACTTCATTTGAGTTTTATACATATAAACAAATTCAGATACGTGACACGTGTACATGCGTGAGTTTTAGATACGCGACAAGGTAGTTGTACTCATTTAGCCTGTGGAGGCCACCCTTGGCCCTTGATGTACAATTACTTAAAAAAAAACATTTTTTTAACCAACACGACCCGACCCGAAACTCGTTCTGACCCGAACCCGTTCCGACCTAAACCCGTTCCAACCCGAACCCGTTCCAATCCGAACCAAAACAACACGTTTTTTAATTGACCCGAACCCGTTTTGACCCATGACCCGACCCAACCCGACCCGTTTTCCAGGTCTAATTATATTCACATCCATTTTATTTATTGGTTTGCCATTCTTTCAAAAGTCAAATAATATAACTACCAATCATGTTATCACATGATTTGCTACCAGCTAGTCTTAGCTGTCACGGCCCCCGTCTTGGTTTTACCCGGTTCGGAAGCCGCGGGACAGAAACCCGTGGTATTGTTTATTTTGGCAGCGAAAATTTTAACATGATCTTTTAAACTGAAAATGCCCAATTATTTTATTTCACAATTTGGGGCAAACCCCGTAATTTACAATAAAGGAATTTCACGAGGAAATTCCCTGTTTTACAAAACATGTTTATATATTTTACTGAGCCACCTCCTCAAGCTTTTAGTGCTACGCGGCACTTTCCCTGGGTCACAGTAAATCACCTAAAACATGTTTAAAAAGATTTTATCAGCGGGGAAATACTGGCGAGTCACTCAATTTGTACAAAACGACACATTGTTATAATATACAGTATTAAGGGTGATTATATTGTTTCTATCAACCAATTACCCCAAATCGGTATTTGTCACTTGACCGTATCTGTGATTATGGTCAGATCACCCATTGGCTAACCCGTTGTCCAATGGTGACGGGTATCAAGTAATGTATACAAAACCCCACATACCGGCAGTAATTGAAGATTACAAAGACTTAATTCCTGTAATTATAACTTTGAAACAAATAGGGTTTTGAAAACAATTTGGTAAAAAGAGAATGACTCACACTGCAAGTTTAATTGGACAGAATCTTGCCTACTGATTTAGCCTCGTAACCTAGTTTAATAACAATGCACACGAAACTAGGTCAGTAACTTAATACAACTTTTTCGATAACTCACGAAATCAAAACCCTCACGACGAATGACAAAGTATAGCCCGGATTCGGGCAGCACTTAAACATACATCAAATCGGTTTCAATCGATCGGACATTGTATCGTAGCAGTGATCGAGTTAATACCATGTAATCGTAGCAGCGTCTCGATACCTTAACACTCGTTTTTAAGCATAATATGGATGTTTTGAACTAAATTTTCGAACACAGAAGCAATGCCAGGTATCGTCCCATTTATAGCAAAAATTTGGGTTTTACGCGGCCCGCGTAAACCCAAGAAAGATCTTACGCGGCCCGCGAGGGCCACCTAGGCTACGATTAGGGCTAGCCTGTCACGCGTAGGTCCGCCACGTGGCTGACACGTGGCCTAAAGCTTATCCGGCCGAATCACCTAGCTGTCGCGGCCCGCGTAGGCCGAGCTTAATGCTTACGCGACCTGCGAGAAGTCCATAATTTTTGAATTTCTTGGTTTTTCATGAGAACTAGGGTTTTAGGGGTCCGGGTTTTCACTTACGGGTTGTTTTGGGACATTTTTGCAGTTACTTACATCCACCCCACCTTATTTAGAATCTCGTCCTCGAGATTTACTGAAATAAGTGAGGATACTTTTGCTTCATTTCCGATTCCAGTTCCCAGGTGTACTCAGGTCCTCTTTTTGAATCCCATTTTACCTTGACTAGCACCAATCTTTTGTGTTTGAGGAACTTAATCTTTCTGTCTTCTATGCAGAGCGGTTTCTCAACAAATTTTAGCTTTTCATTTACCTCTATATCTTGAAGAGGTACTACCAGGGATTCGTCAGATAGACATTTCTTGAGGTTAGATACATGAAACACGTCATATACTCCAGCTAGCTCTTCTGGTAGTTGTAAGCGATAGGCAACTGGTCCTATCCGCCGGATTACTGGGAATGGTCCTATATACCTTGGGCTTAGCTTTCCTTTCTTATCGAACCGAACTACTCCTTTCCAAGGAGAAACTTTCAACAACACTTTGTCTCCAGCTTGAAATTCTAATGGCTTGCGTCGATTGTTTTGATAACTTTTCTGGCGATCTCGAGCCGTTTTTAGTCTTTCCTAGATTTGAGTTATCTTGTCGGTGGTTTCTTGTACAGTCTCGGGACCTGATAATTGGCTTTCTCCTATTTCTGCCCAACAAACTGGAGTTCTACACTTTCGTCCATATAGTGCTTCGAATGGGGCAGCTTCGATACTTGCATGATAACTATTGTTATAGGAGAATTCAATTAAGGGTAGGTGGTCATCCCAGTTTCCACCAAAATCTATTACACATGCCCTGAGCATGTCTTCTAGGGTTTGGATCGTCCTTTCACTCTGTCCGTCTGTTTGAGAATGGTATGCAGTACTTAAATTCAGTCGGGTCCCCATTGCTTCTTGGAAACTTGTCCAGAAATGCGAAGTGAAACGACTATCCCTATCTGATACTATGGAGAGTGGGATTCCATGTAAGGATACTACCTCGTCTACGTATAACTTTGCTATTCTTTCCTTGCTAAAGGTTTCCTTCATGGGGAGAAAATGAGCTGATTTGGTTAATCGATCCACAATTACCCAAATCGCGTCGTTACCTTTTCTGGTTTTGGGCAACTTGGTAACAAACTCCATTATTATTAGTTACCTTTTCCATACCGGCATTTCTAATTGTTGGAGTAATCCTGAAGGTTTCTGATGTTCTGCCTTAACTTGTGAACAAGTTAGACACTTAGATACATATCTAGCTATGTCCTTTTTCATTCCTATCCACCAGAAGTTGTTCCTTAAGTCTTGGTACATCTTATTATTACCAGGATGCATGGTATATCTAGATTTATGGGCTTCTTCTGAAATCTTATTTCTTAAGTCTCCTTGCTTAGGTACCCAAATCATTTTCTTATGGAATTTCCAAATTCCATTAGTCCACTGTTCTAATTCCTTAATTCGTCCTTTCATTCCTTCAGCATCATCCTCGATTGCGGTTTCCTGAACATTCTTCAGTTGTTCCATTAAATCTAACTGTAAACTTAATCTAAGAGCATGAACTCGTCTTTGTTTCTCATGATACTTATGACTTAGGGCATCTGCTACTACATTTGCCTTGCCTTCGTGATATTGGATATCACAGTCGTAGTCACTTAGAACTTCCATCCATCTTCTTTGCCTCATGTTCAATTCTTTTTGCCCAAATATATATCTTAAACTTTTATGATCTGTATAGACTATAAACTTACTTCCGTACAGATAATGCCTCCAAATCTTAAGGGAAAAAATTATTGCTCCTAATTCTAAGTCATGAGTTGTATAATTTTCCTTGTGTTTCTTCAATTTCCTTGAGGCATACGCAATTACCTTTTTGCGTTGCATCAGTACACATCCTAACCTTAGCTTAGAAGCATCACAGTATACTTTAAAATCTTCTGTTCCATCTGGTAAAGCTAGAATTGGGGCATTTGTTAATCTTTGCTTTAAAATTCTAAAGGCCTCTTCTTGCTTGGGTCCCCATTCAAACTTAACTGTTTTACAAGTTAGCTTAGTTAATGTCACAACTATCTTAGAAAAATCCTTAATGAAACGCCTATAATAACCAGCTAACCCTAGAAAACTTCTAACTTCCGTGGCTGATTGTGGGACCTTCCATTTTATGATTGCTTCTATCTTAGAAGGATCTACGTGAATACCTTCGTGATTCACCATATGTCCTAAAAATTGCACTTCCTGTAGCCAAAATTCACACTTCGAGAATTTAGCATAAAGCTTTTCCTTTCTTAACAAAGTTAAGAGTGCATGCAGGTGCTCACAATGCTCCTCCTGGCATTTGGAATAAATAAGTATATCGTCAATGAAGACAATTACAAATTTATCCAAATACGGTTTACAGATCCTATTCATCATGTCCATGAATGCTGCAGGGGCATTCGTTAGTCCAAATGGCATGACTGTAAACTCGTAGTGACCGTACCTAGTCCTGAAAGCAGTTTTAGGTATATCTTCTTCTTGTACCTTTAATTGATGATATCCGGAGCGCAAATCTATTTTAGAAAAATAACTAGCCCCCTGAAGTTGATCAAAAAGATCATCGATCCTATGTAACGGGTATCGATTCTTAATCGTAACCTTATTCAATTCCCTGTAATCGATACACATTCGCATCGAACCATCTTTCTTTTTCACAAACAACACTGGTGCTCCCCAAGGGGATGAACTAGGTTGTATGAATTCTTTGCTTAATAATTCATCTAACTGCTTTTTCAATTCTAACATTTCGGTGGGTGCTAACCGATAAGGTGCCTTAGCTATCGGTGTAGTTCCAGGAATTAGATGAATTCTAAATTCTACTTCCCTATCGGGTGGTAATCCATGTAGTTCTTCTGGGAATATATCCGGGTATTCTGATACTACTGGAATTTCCTTGAGTTCCTTACTTTTAGTATTAATAACTACCGAAATCATATACACTATTCCTTGTTTTCTTGCATAACTGGCTACTTTCATTACTGAAATGAATTTCATTGTCTTTCGTGGCTTATCTCCTGTAATCACAATTATTTCTCCTGTGGGTGTATGAATTTCTATGGAATTCTTATCACAGAGGATTCGAGCATGGTTGGCTACTAACCAATCCATTCCTAACACAACATCGAATCCAGCTAAATTCATAGGTAACAGGTTTGCAGAGAATTTATGGCCTAAGAGTTCTATCTTTCCTTCTTGCAAAACCTTATCTATGTTAACAGAATTCCCATCTGCCGTTTCTACCATAAAAACTTGTCTAAGTTTGGTTAAAGGTTGCTTAAGGGCTTGGCAGAATGAAGTATTTATGAAACTTTGGTTTACACCAGAGTCAAACAATACTTTTGCGTAAACGTCATGAACTAGGAACATACCAGCTATCACATCAGGAATCAGATCTGCTTCTTGAGTTGTCAGCTGAAAGGCACTTGCGTTTTTCTTAGTAGTCCCTTCAGCAGGTTTGGCCTTGTTGTCAGCTGGTTTGACCAGTTTAGGACATTCTGGTCTAAAATGTCTAGCTTCGCTGCAATTGTAGCAGATCCTTGTTTTCTTTCTGCACTCCTCCTCTCGATGCCCCAGAGTTTTGCAGAAGTTGCAGATTTCATTACATCTTCCAAAATGTTTCTTTTTACAATTTCTGCAGAATGGCGGGGTGGAAGATTGCACAGTTCCCTTTTTCTTGAAAATATTACCCCCACGAAATCCTTGGGTAATCTTTTGGGCTAATTCCTTTTTCCTGTTTTCTTCTCTCGTGCGTAACAGCCCGTCGGTTCAGGTGTTGGCTAATTCCACCACATTGTCAATTGTGCGGGGTCTCGCAGCTTTGACGATATCACGAATCTCGCTAATCAAACCCAAATATAGCGAGAAATAAGTACCGGTTCTGGCGAAGCCAGAGTTGGTACTACTCTAGCATACTCAAAGAATGTCGAAGTATACCCTCGACAGTCAACATCCACCATCCGGTGGTTCAGGAACTTATTTGTCATTTGTTCCTTTTAATATTCGGGACATAATTTTCTTTCCACTAATCTCTTAAATTCTTCCCAATTCATGGCATAAGCCACATCACTTCTCTTGGCTTGCAGTACCGTGTTCCACCATTCTAACGCTCCTTCCTTGAAAAGGTGGGATGTATACATAACCTTGTCTTCTTCGGCACATTTACTTATTTTAATTACTGCTTTGGTTTTATCTAACCAACGCAGTACAACAGTTGTCCCTTCGTTGCCTGCAAATTCGATCGGTTTACAGGCAAGAAATTCCTTGTAAGTGCAACCAGGTGTTGCAGCTTTCATTTTCTTAAGAAATGGGGCTTGTACCACATTATTATTATTATTTCCGCCTCCATTTACACTGTTACTGAAATTGTCGTCGCAAGTACGTTTGCTGTAGTTGGCTTGTGAAGGTTCAACGGGGTTCTTAACAGCAGCGACGATTGCCGGGATAGCATTGGCTATTCCCTGGGCGACGATATTTTCTATGTCTTGCCTATTAAGAAAGTGATCCTCATTGTTTTGCTCAGATTGGTTAACTTCGTTAACTGGCTCATTAACGGCGTGTTTCATCTGATAATTAACAATATATATATATATATATATATATATTATTGGCACAAAATAAATAACAACCTACCACTATAAAGCAATCACACATAATCATGTTAACACGTATAGCCAAAATTGTCAACTTTGCGACTTTCATCTTTTTATATATATATTAGTATGCATCGATACACACCAGTTATATTACAAAAGTTTTATTTGAGTTATTTTACATGATTGTATTTTTATTATTATTAAACACACAACCATAGATAACCGGCCTTTCAGAAACGACACTCCCTCTCGTCGTATTTCCATGAGATCTTTTCCCCCACATCCCGAATCCTATTTCCTGCGTCCACTAGTTCCTCGCCATAACGGCGGAGTTCAGCTAAGTTTTCCGTGCTCATAGGTGGGTTTGGTGCAGGCTCAGGGTCAAACTGGAGAAAATAGACGTTGGGGTTATTCATGAAATTCTGAAACTGCCAGTCACTCGTCCACCATTCCTCCAATTCTCCGGGTAAAAGTTGGTGGTTAACAATAGGATCTGGGATAGCAGGTTCCAAATTAACTGGAAGTTGTGATTCAGCGGGGTAATTGAAGAGGTTTTCATTGGCAGGTCCGATGAGGTCACAATTTGCCAGTTTGCGATCAAGCTCCTCCCACGGTGGCATTTCCTGGGCTTGTCTAGAACTTTCCCCGATCTCCTTTCCTTTCCCTTTGGGTTCCTCAGTCTTTTTAACCTTCTGGGCGGCTGGCTTCTTCCTACGTCCACGTTTCCAGTCCAGGATTCTCCTCCTCTTTTTCAGTTTTGGTTTTTCCTGTGGCTGGGCCTGGAATTCCATAGGTTCTTCAGTGTCGGCCAGATAACCGGAAAAGCCCCCTAGAACTTCCATGTCAGCAGAATGGATAGTGAGGTTCTGAAGAGCTTCAGACAACTCATTCATGCTATTAATATATAAAGAAACACAAAAATCCGAGTTAGAATGTTATTTATTGCAAATTAAATTTTCACAGAATCACAGAATGGCAATCTGAAAAATTAAGTATTTCTAATTACTTAATTAGCTTAAATCAGTTGCTCTGATACCACCTTTTTCTGTCACGGCCCCCGTCCCGGTTTTACCCGGTTCGGAAGTCGCGGGACAGAAACCCGTGGTATTGTTTATTTTGGCAGCGGAAATTTTAACAGGATCTTTTAAACTGAAAATGCCCAATTATTTTATTTCACAATTTGGGGCAAACCCCGTAATTTACAATAAAGGAATTTCACGAGGAAATTCCTTGTTTTACAAAACATGTTTATTTATTTTACTGAGCCACCTCCTCAAGCTTTTAGTGCTACGCGACACTTTCCCTGGGTCACAGTAAATCACCTGAAACATGTTTAAAAAGATTTTATCAGCGGGGAAATACTGGCGAGTCACTCAATTTGTACAAAACGACACATTGTTATAATATACAGTATTAAGGGTGATTATATTGTTTCTATCAACCAATTACCCCAAATCGGTATTTGTCACTTGACCGTATCTGTGACTATGGTCAGATCACCCATTGGCTAACCCGTTGTCCAATGGTGACGGGTATCAAGTAATGTATACAAAACCCCACATACCGGCAGTAATTGAAGATTACAAAGACTTAATCCCTGTAATTATAACTTTGAAACAAATAGGGTTTTGAAAACAATTTGGTAAAAAGAGAACGACTCACATTGCAAGTTTAATTGGACAGAATCTTGCCTACTGATTTAGCCTCGTAACCTAGTTTAATAACAATGCACACGAAACTAGGTCAGTAACTTAATACAACTTTTACGATAACTCACGAAATCAAAACCCTCACGACGAATGACAAAGTATAGCCCGGATTCGGGCAGCTCTTAAACATCCATCGGATCGGTTTCAATCGATCGGACATTGTATCGTAGCAGTGATCGAGTTAATACCCTGTAATCGTAGCAGCTTCTCGATACCTTAACACTCGTTTTTAAGCAGAATATGGATGTTTTGAACTAAATTTTCGAACATAGAAGCAATGCCAGACATCGTCCCATTTATAACAAAAATTTGGGTTTTATGCGGCCCGCGTAAACCCAATAAAGATCTTACGTGGCCCGCGAGGGCCACCTAGGCTACGATTAGGGCTAGCGTGTCACGCGTAGGTCTGCCACGTGGCTGACACGTGGCTTAATGCTTATCCGGCCGAATCACCTAGCGGTCGCGGCCCGCGTAGGCCGAGCTTAATGCTTACGCTGCCCGCGAGAAGTCCATAATTTTTGAATTTCTTGGTTTTTCATGAGAACTAGGGTTTTAGGGGTCCGGGTTTTCACTTACGGGTTGTTTTGGGACATTTTTGTAGGTCCTTACATTAGCTCCCCCACATTGCGGTGAGAGGCGTAAAGCCGTGCTACCAGCGTTGCAGTGAGATATAAAACCATGTTAAGTTGCAACCAAACGACGATCAAAACCGGGAAAAAACATAAAATAAAAACACGAGTTTCTAGCACCAAGTGACTCACATGACATAAAATGTAGTCAAAATAGAATTTATACCGACACGTATTAAAAAGTCGAGGGGGTAAAAAAACGTAAGGGACCAAATGTGACAACCAAATACAGTGCTAAGTACCAACCGAACTTCGACCAAATCCGGGAAAACGTAAAACAAAAGTAACAAAAAAATAAACTATATAAAAGATCAATTTTTATTACAAACACACACACACAAAATATAAAACCATAAAAAGACAAAAAAATCACTATTCCTCCCAAAGTTATATATTATTATATATAGATAATGTCATTGTAACAAACTATAGCCGAGGAACCGTACAAGAGCATTCACAACAGAGGAACCATATTTTTCTCCATCTTTAAAATTTAAGGCAAATGATTATAAACCTTCTTTTCCACTCTACATTAGCCTCCCTATCCAATTTCCCTCTCTCTAAAATTTTAAAAAGTGTTAGTGCAAGCCCCTAAATTTAGGGCTCTACTATTCACCCCCAATTTATTATTTTATTATATTTTTAACCTTTTCATTTAAAAATAGTACTTTATATATGTATATACTATTTATACAAATTCAAATATACACTTAAACTTTGACGTGTTCAGTTTGTATAAATACTTATATATAATGACTTATTTTTTTAATTTTATATCAAAACGTAGATAAAAATAAATACGACATAGGGATGTGTTGAAATTTATAGAATATAACGTAGATTCTTATAAATTTTTATTGATATATACAAAGTAGTTAAGATTGTAATAGGAAGAAAGAGAAAAAAAATAATAAAAAGGATATAGAGATATGAACAATGAATGAGATTTGAGAGATTTTTTTTTAAAGTGAGAGTAAAAAAAAAAACCTAGTTAAATTACAGGGTTGGAGTTGGAGAGTCTACTGGGAATGCTCTAAGCTGCTTCAAACAAATATTACTATATGTTAATAAAGGAATTGAAATAAATAGTGATTTTAATATTATAATAGTATATAGTTTTTTTAATACTTTTATTATTTTAATATTATAATAATACTTATTTTCTTTACTTTTTAATTTTTATGCCTTTTTTAATACCAGGGGTTGGGACAGCGGCGGAACCAGCCTATTAAATCAGGGGTATCCCAAATTTTCTTTTTACCGTGCAATTATACAATATTAAAAAACGACAATAACTAAATAAAGTAAAACAAATACCTAATAGATTTGTCCTCTTCTTTTTTCATAGCTTAAATCGTTCCATCACGTCGTCCACTTTTACTTTATGAAAAAAAAAACATTTTCGACTGCCAAACCATGGCATTGTTAAAAAATTTCGGGCCCATTCGATTGAGTATAAAACAGGCCCATTGCCGCCCCCACAATCAACATATAAATGAGCCTGTTTTATTATTATTTTGGGTCTTGGGCTAATGAGCTAACTTAATAGGCAATTGACAATTATGTTTGGGCTTGTAAAAAGAATTAGATTTACACTCTTATACTATCCTATTTTTATGGTTAGGGGTATCCTCGTATTTTTTAGGGGTATTCTTTGTATAAAAACAAAAAAAATAACACTGCAAATACGGGGTTGAGCCGTAGCCCGTGCTACGGCTGCTTATGTTGTGGTTCCGCCTCTAGGTTGGGATAAGGTTGGTGTCAACCGGTATCGAACCAGTTCTGTTCTATTCGGTATCAGTACATGAAGGTAAAAAACGACACTAATACAGAAAACGCCAAAAGTTGCTGCTGAATTGATATTGGAAATTTTTTGGTTTGGGAAATTCAGTGCTGCTACCCTGTACCATTTGCTCATCCCTGATCACGGTTACCGTACGAACAACGGTATCCTACAACTTTTTTTTGTTGATTTTCTTCAACTTTTAATTTTTTCCTTTTTTTAGTTTCAGTGGTAGAGATGAGCTTGGTGCCAACCGATACAGAATCGGTACTGATACCGAAAATACTGGTTACGGTACCGGTATATGAAGGTAAAAAACGGTAGTGAACCGGTACCAGGAATGCCAAAAGTCGGTACCGAAATGGTACTTAAGATCTTTCGGTTCGGAAAATTTGGTACTGGTACCCAAAACAATTTTCTCATCTCTGACCACGGGTTTCATACGAACAACATCGTTACCATACAACTTTTTTGGTTGATTTTTTTTCGGTTATCTTTTAGTGTTTTTTTCTACATTTTCCTTTTATTCTTGTCAGCAGTTCCGTTCGCAACACGCTCGTAGTGATTTCAAAACACATCTAAACACAGACTAAATAACAAAAGAAATTCGCCGCAACACGACGAACTTCTTTAAACCTAGTTATTACAATAACCAAGTTGAAGGCTAAAGGTTCGGATCCTTGGGGCTTTTAGCTATGGTGGCTTTGGAGTTTGGAGTGTGATATATGTTTAGAAAAGGTATATAATTATATATCTCTGTTGAAAGAATATGTTGTTAGTTCTAGTTTTATATTCTGACTTTAGTTATTTTTATGTTTCTTATAAGTTCTTATTTTTGTTATAAGGTTTTAAATTGAGTAACTTTCGTTTTGCTCTCTGTGGTTTGGTCGTTTTAATGGTTTTGCCCCAATCATTTAAAAACGACAATTTTCCTCCAATAGTTTACTATGTTTTTCCTATTTTGCTCCCCGCCTCTAACTCCATTCAAATTGTTTGTTAACTGAAAGAGTATTTTGGTAATTAAAATACTCTTAGTTTTATACTTGAAGTTACCAAAATACCATTTCATTTAACAAACAATTTGGATTGAGTTAGTGGCGGGGAGCAAAATGGGAAAAATATAGTAAACTATTAGAGGAAAATGGTCGTTTTTAAATGATTGGGGCAAAACCATAAAAGTGACCAAACCACATGAAGCAAAAGTGAAGTTTACTCTTTTAAATTTTAATTAATACTTTCCTGTTTGTTTGAGGACTGGACTTATACAAGTGGGCTTGGTCTTATTACACGCTGTTGGGCTGAGAAGATGCTGGCGATTCATGGGCTAGATGCTGATGGGCTTAGGGCATCGACTAGAAGGCTGGAGTATATACATTCATATGTGCAGCTCATTTGAAAGGTTTAAGAGAGAGAAGGTTGGTTCAGTTCGTTGAATAGCAGAATCTAGGGTTTTCGTTGTGATTTGTTGCAGACTTTCATGTCTAATTCGAAAGTTTAGTTTTCTTTGTGTGTTCATCGGTTTGATTATCATATTTTCGAGGTTTTTTTTTTTTTTTTTTTTTTTTCTCAAAATAGTACGGGTAGAGAAAATATTTACCAAAGACCATGTGTATAGGGGTATTATAATAATGTTATCATAATGCCCATTCTTTGGGTATGAAGCAACACATGACACTTCAGGCATTATGGAATGTGAAGTTAAAAAGGGGTGAAGTGGTATAATGCCCCTTTTAATCATTACCCTATAATTTATTTTTAATTTCTTTTTTTTTAGGAAAATTAATACAAATAATATTTAATTATCTAAAAAAATACATTAACACTAAATAAAATACTAAAAAATAAAGACATCACATGCAAAGCTACTAAAAAAATACACGAATGGTAAAAATAAATAAAGCTCTAAAGTCTGTATTTGTCGCGAATTTGTTGCCTACACATTTGAGTTAAGATCAAGGCGTCTCCTTAGAGGTGATCGATCGGTTTAGACAAATACTCGATGTCTCTCTCCATTTACCTCGCTTCTTGGATCACGATGAGCTTTTTATTTTCGCTGTTTCTTTCTTGCAATGTTTCCAAACGCCTATGCCCAAGATCTCGTATATCTTGGAGTCTTCGGTTCATCTACTCGAAATTTTCTTTCATTTCGGCACCCGCCGAAGATGACTCCGTCCTTCCCCACCCCCTTTTCCCACTTCTTCTACCGGGAGGTCGAAGCTAATCCATTTCCTCCTCCTCGTCATCCTCGTTGATAGGATTCTTTACATCGACGTTTCGAGCATCGGAAGTGGGCTTTTCCGCATCAACCGAAGAAGAGGTTTTGAACTGTTTCGCCTTGCGCCTACCTATATAGTTAACATCCCGATACATCAGTGATATGTCGGTTATTGGTCCCTTACCGAGATAACGGTGCACAATATCGGTACCGTTATATCAGCGATATTGACCGATATTTGACCAATATATCATTGATTTTCCCGATATCAATACCTTTCTTCTTATTTCTACCATTCGTCTTTCTTCTTATTGCTGCAATTAGTGTTTAAGTCTTAATTGTTAGTTGTTATTGTTAAATGTTAGTGTATTAAGTCTAATCAGTTCCTACCTGCTACAATTGTTAATGTTTTGCAAGTTGCAAAAGGTTAATTTGTTAATGGTAGAAGAGTATACTAAATTGTTAGTGTTATATATATAAACTTAGCATGATCTTAAAATTACCGATATCCCACCGTGATAACCGATATCTCAAATATCGGTCCTTGACCGATATCCGATATTCTACCGCATTAACTACTTAGGCGCCTACTACTAGACGTTATGGTTGGTACGTTAGCCCACTTTGGACTTCCATGTTGAAGCTCCCAACACTTAAGTATACAAATGTCCCCACCGTTGAGTTGTACTCTGTAACGCTTCACATTTTGTACTTTCCTTATTTAGAAAGTGTAATCGTATTTATATTTATCGAAGCTTGAATTCGTATCATGTTCGTATTCCATTTCCAGTTTTGTAATTCGAGACTTTGATCATAATCAAATACATATTTTATACATACTTGTTATACATGCAATCAATCCTTTAAATACATAATTACTTGCAAACCAACACTTGTTATGCGTGCAAATACTTGAACTTACATTCGTGATACTCGAATTATACTTACTTGCATCTTACATACTTGAAAACATGTTAAATAAGGTAAGTTATTGCATAAAATAATAAGGAAATCAAAGTTCAGGGGTCAAATGTGAAAGAAATGAAACTTCAGCGGAGAAAAGGGACGCCGCGCTATGCGACGCCTTTCCTCCTTTCCCGTCGCGTGACGCTAAGGCTCTCGATCCGCAAAAACTTGTTTTCAACCCTTGCATTGGCCAACTGTCTCCTCCCCAATCACCATTTAACCTTCTTTAACACAAAGCCCTACCTCCTCTCTACATAAACTGTCACACCCCAACCGATGGCGGAATCATCGGGGCGCGGCACTAGGCGAATCAGATTGCTCAGGAGAATCCATAACAACTATTTTGCGAAAATAATTAATGCGTTCATTATCCCATACTAATAAACGATTTCAATCACATAAGTCGTCACAGATTACATGTTCTCTCGAACAATACAAATCCAACAACCTAGATTTTCGTTGAGTTTCTAGACTTCCTAGCTTGATTTGATGTAGACTACGACTAACCTGTAACATACGTTAAAACAACGTCAACATAAAAAAGTATTGGCGGGTATACAAGTTTTGATAGTGTAGCGTAAATAGTTAAAAGTGCTGCAAATTACCAAATAGATAAACGAGATACCTCAACATACATGCATATAAGACCGATACTACCAGCTAAGTCACTCAAGCTACGATTGCGATTGCTATTCATCCTAACTAGACCCCGTCGGGTGCTATAGTACTATACTAGTTAAGGCGGGACCTCACGAGTATAAGTCCTAACACATATGTAACTAGCACCACGTGTAAATATGCATAACAGTTATTCGCAAGTGAAAACAGTTTGATTGATTAATTTGTTTTGATAAGTTCGATCTAATAGAAACGTACGTTACACCCAAAATGCGATAAAAAGGGGTTCGAGTATACTCACAGCGACGATGGATTGAAGGGAGCGTGTCTAAGATTAGCCAGATTACACAGCGATAGCGTAAGCGATGAACAGTGCGATAAGCGGTGAGAGGTGACCAAGTGTCGAGTGGCAACCCGATCGGATGGCAATCTGATCGGATGGCCAGTTGATCGGATGACAATCCGATCGGATGGTCATTCGATCGGGTGACCATTCGATTGGGTTGTCATCTCATTTGGTAAGGATCTGTTTGTGCATGATGGTTTGTCCTTTGAAGTTTTCGTTGTAGCATTTTGGAAACAGAGAAGTATCTCTACCTTTCAGGTCGGTCGATCGAACGGTCGGTCGATCGGGTGGCAACCCGATCGGGTGGCTGTTCGATTGGATGGTGATCCGATCAGCGAGACACTTTGGTTGATTAGTTCATAGCAGACTGGTCACTCGATCGGGCGGCAATCCGATCGGGTGACAATCCGTTGGAACTGCTGTGCGAAGAAGATTTGTAAAATTGTTTAAGTGCAATCCGATCGGATTGCAAGTCGATCGGGTGGCCGTCCGATCGGACGGCAATCCGTCCCGCAACTGAATCGTTTCACAACTTTGTTTATTTTGTTAAGTTTCTGCGATTTGATCGAGACGGTATGGCTACGAGCTAAACAATGGAACTCCACCAAGTCCAAGTCATCGGATCTGATGGGAATCACCCCGTCCGATCAGTTAACTGTTCTTGATGGTCGTTCGTGTTCAACACGCTAAGTCAGTCATCTCGTTGATAGGAACCAGTTCTCGAACCGACACCTCACTAGAGAAAGAGCAGAAGGTCTGTACGAGCTCTATTTCTACCGGTTTTGAGTAAAAAGTTAAGAAAGTTTGAAGAAAAGCTTAGAAAACTTAGATTCGGCTTAGATCTAGGTGAGATTAGTGTTTATTCTCCGTGGAATCCATCAGATCTGGACTGTTCTTGGCGAGATGAGGTCACACTTCATTGTTCCTAAGAACTCCATGATGTCATCACCTTAGAACGGCTCAAATCCGAAGATTTACCGGTGAAAAAGTGAGATTTAATGATGAAAAGATGAAGGAGTGCATGTAGATCATAGAAGTACAAGATTTAGGGTGAAAACTTACAAGAATTGCGAGAAATCGAGTGAAAATGGTGAGAAGGCGTCTGGTCGAGCGAGAACAGTCACATCAACTGTTGTTGATATGACAAGTGGGGTATTTATAGGCAAGAGGAGGAGAAAGGCGGTGCAGTGAATCAGATCGGACGGCTGTCCGATCGAGTGGCGCCTCGATCGGGTGGCACCTCGATCGGGTGGCCATTCGATCGAGCGGTCAGTCGATCGGTGGCATCCGGCGAGTTGTATTTCGGCGTTTCGTTTCGATCGTTAAGCGCTGCGATAGTTTGGTTACACATCTTCATCCACATTTTCATATATTTATTATAATTAGTCACGTTGGGTCGTATATACATATCCATATTTCAAATCCTGCGATAATCGAGTTACGCGTGCCTGCGAGTGCGTTTTTGAGTATTGAGTTGCACTGCGGCACATCACGGCTATCAAGGAGGGTAGAATTGGTCCTCACTTGACATCTTCGTGGTTGTCAGCAAGTACAATGTGATGTGATAGCGAAAAAGTACGCGTAATATGCGAAAATACTGCGAAATAGCGATGTATGCAATATAGCTACATTATGATCCGAATCTCTGGTGCTAGGCGTAACGAGTATAACGAGCAATAACAACGCACGAACGTACGGGTTGTTACAGTCTCCCCTGCTTTAGGAAATTTCGTCCCGAAATTAATCCACAAGAAGGGTCGCGAGAGTTGATGCGAGCAAGTAAGCGATAAAGCGACAAGATAGCGAGCGATCGATTGAGTATACACGTGCGAGGGCATTGCGAAGACCAAGCAAGAGCAACGAGAAATGCGATTCGTATAATCAAGGTGATAACACACACAAGAATGCGATTCTACCGCGTTTTAAATTTTCGAAAAGTTGATTAATTAGGAAAAACTTGTTTATGAAAATTTTCTCACGGTGCGGCGTTAACTGTTTCGATGTTCACGCCAGCGCTATGAGTGGGGTTAGGTTATTAAAAGATTTTATGGTGTTTTAAACTTGTTTTACGGAATCTTCCCGTCACGCGGCAGTAACTTGAGTCGATTGTCACACCATCGTTACAAGATAATCTCGTTTTGTACAAAGGTTTTGATCAACTTTTAGAAAAAAATTTGTAAGAAAAGGTTGGTTTAAACTTTGGGTAAACAAAGCTTTTTAATAATACCAAAAATTTAATTTTTTAAGGTCGGCCCCGCATGGCACTTTCCCACGAAAGTTCTACAATATGGCTGAAACACTTATATATAGGAAGTACCAGCGGCGTATCCACCATGTTTTATTCATATGGCCTCCGTCTCATGAGGCAGTGTCATCCGTGTCGACATAGTATAGACAGAATTGCGATGGCTCGATCCAAACGGAAAAGGGTTGGATCGAGTCTTGAAAGGCGAACTGAGCGATGAAGTCGTTTTCGAACTCAGTTTAGTGACACGAGCGAGTGCGAGAAGCGATAAGCGGTACGCGATAATTGATAACGCAAATACCGAACACCAAGCATAGTAAACGAAGACGGCGGTGATAAGCGAAAAGCGATGAGCGACAAGTGAAAAGCGATGAGCGACAGCGACAACTGTCGAGCGATACGCGACAGTCGATGCGTTCCAAGTCATGCGATTTGATTTGATTAGATTAAACAACACCACAAATTTTAACTAACATTAGACCCCACTTGGCCCTTTTCCACAAAAGTCTGCTGATATGGCTAAAGCACTTATATATAGGAAGTATCAGTGGCGTATCCACCATGTTTTAACCCTATCAGTTTCGTCTCGTGAAGCGAGGTCATGTGTGCTAACATAACACAGATAACATAAATAACGGTAAGCGATAGCGATGGCGATAAACGTTAAGCGATACACGATGAGCGGTAGAGCAATACACAAGCGATAGAGCGATACACAAGCGATACCCACGATATGCGATAGCGCGATGCACATAGTAAGCGATTGGGCAAACACACTATAAGCGATTGAGATTGCGAGATAGATTCCAGCGATAATGCGATTGCGAGCATGTTGACTTACGAAAAGTCTAGCGATTACACGCTTTGAGTTGCGATTGAGATTGTTACACCTTGCGATGTAGTGTAGTGTGTCGAAAATAGAACTAAATAGTATACTTGGTCTAATAGCGTTCAACTTGTATGGCACTTTCTTCACAAGACATTGGTTGGCATGGCGAAGCACTTATATATAGGAAGTACCAGCGGCGTATCCACCATGCTTCAACCACACGCCTCTGCTGTAACGATTCGCATTTTCATATCATACTATTTTCAGCAAGTCTTATTGTACTTTCTATTTTCAGTCAGTTGTACGTTCGTTTGTAATCCGAGACTTGATATCATAATGGAAATGCATTGTTTTGATCATATTCTCGTTGTAATTCTATGTTATGCATGCACAAATTGTTACACTTGATAGCACGTTAAACTATGTCAATCATGTGAGAACAATGGAACAATATTCTAATCAGAATTCGTACGCAAATTCGGAGAATTTCCCAAAACAAGCTTAAACAAGAAATTATTATTTATAAATGAGGATTTTCTTTTTATAAATAAATAAAACTATGAAATTACTTTTGTTGAAAAGGTTAAAAGTTAAGTTAGTTAGTTAATTAGTTAACTAAACTAACCAAATAACTAAGTTAATAATACTAAATTTAACTAAGCTAGGTATAAATAAACTAAATTAAATAGCTTAGTTAAGATAATTAACTCAATTATTTGTTTTCCTACCTTTTTTGGGTAACTCAGTTAGAAATTACAGTTACCTCAGTTAGTCCAGTTAGGGAAACTACAGGAATCTAAGTGTAAATATTCAAAAATTCGGATAAAAGGGGGTTCCTCTTGTATGGAACCGGCCCCTTGCAAGATTCGAACTCGGATCCCTCAGTTCACACACACGCGCCTTAACCGACCGGGCTACCGTCATCGCTGTTTAATATCTCAGTTAATTAATTCTTATACGTAAACTAAGCGGTTTCTTTTTTTTAAACATTTGACCGCCAAAAACGAAACCGCGTTTGACCAACCTGTTTCCATTTCTTCTTCGCTGATTTCTCGAGAATTGGCGGAAGTTTCCGTGTTTCCCCTATTCGAATCAATCACGATCGACTTTCCAAGATTACGAGACCATTTCCAAACTTACAAGATGCCTTCGATTCACTATATAAATACCGACCCACACCTTCACTCGAACCTGCACCATCTTCTCGACACCTTCAAACCTCACCCAAAGCCAATGTTGTAGAAATCGGCCTAGGCGGCCGATTAATCGCCGCCTAGGCGCTAGTCGGTAGTCGGTAGTCTACTGACTAATTTTAACCTAGTCGGTCCCATTAATCGGTTTTAGTCAAAGTCGGTCAAAGTCGGAATTAATCGGTGAAAATCGGTCTTAGTCGGATTAATCGAACTAATCGGTCCTGTCTTTTGAAGCCCATTAAACCCATTTTTGACCTTTTAAACCCATATTTTAAAGCAGGCCCACACATATTACAGCCCATTATAACTATTTTTGACCTTTTAACCTATTATATTGAACTTCAGCCGACACATGTTTTGTGTCTTTGTCTCTTTGACCGTCGACGGTCGACCACAAGCAGCTCCGAGTCCGAGTTCACCACCGCACACCACCGCACCCCACCAGCAGCTCCGAGTTCATCCACAGCTCCGCCGCACACCACCGCACACCACCAGCAGCTCCGAGTTCATCCACAGCTCCGCCTTCAAGGTAAGTTTCTGATTTACGGCTTCGAATCTTTGATTGTTTCGATTGTTTGTTATCATTTGTTTTCAATTAGTTATAAATTATAATACGGGTTCGAATCTTTGATTGTTTCTGATTTACATTACAGCAACAGTAGGTTTCATTGTTTGATGTTTCAGCAACAGTAGGTTTGATTGTTCCATTTTTTCGATTGTTTGATGTTTTAACAACAGTAGGTTTCATTATTCCAATTTTTCGATTGTTTGATGTTTCAGCAACAGTAGGAAATTAATGTGAACTTGATGATCTTTGAAGTATTTGAAATATATGTTAGTTTTTGAATTTCTAAGTACTTGATTTGTTATGTTTAAGTTTAATTGCTTATGTTTGAACCATACTATTTGAAACTTGAAGTATTTATGTGAATTTTGAAGTATTATCTTTATATTATTGTGTGTATATATATAAATTTGAAAAATTACATATAAAAATTCCCATTCCGATTAATCCCTATTAATCCCGATTAATCCCTAGGCTGTACCTCACCGCCCGACTAGCGCCTTCTACAACATTGCCCAAAGCACACCCACTGTGATCACACGTCCCGTTTCTGTTTCGTCGCCGACCGGAAGTTCGCCGGAGAAGACAGTCAACAACCGGGAGCTCTCGACACGACCTCGATCTCGAACTCGGTACAATTCGATTTCTATTATGTTACAGTTATATAAATATTGAGTATATATATATTTTTGTTAAGACTGTATGTTATTACTACTACTAGTATTATTATTATATTATTATTATTAATCAGATTCTATTATTATTAATAATCAGATTATTATTATTATTATTATAAATATCCAGTTTATTACTTGTTAAAATTCTGATTATCATCAATTTTTCAGATTATTATTATAGTTATTATTATTAATATTCAGATTATTATTAATATTACATTTATTAAATAATCTGATTAAAATTTTAAATTTATTATATTCTGATTTAATATTAATTTTACTAATATCCGGATTATTATTATTAAATTATTATTCAGACTATTCTATTAATCAAATTATAATAATTATTATTATTAATATAAGGGTTATTAGATTTTATCACCTCTAACTATTACCTATTGGCCGTTGTCACCCCCAACTATCATTTTGACGCCGTCACCCCCCAACTTAACACTTAGTGTGTTCTGTCACCACGTCGCTAACTGATCACTAACTTTTGATCCTGTTCCTACACTTTTTGGGGTGTCATAGGGATCTTGGAAAGGTTTTAGGGATCTTAGGACAACCCCAAAAGTATAATAAGATGATCAAAAGTTAGTGATCTGGTAACAGAACACACGAAGTGTTAAGTTGGGGGTGATGGACGTCAAAGTGATAGTTGGGGGTGGCAGCGGCCAATGGCCAATAGTTAAGGGTGATAAAATCCAATAACCCTTAATATAAATATTCAGATTTATTAAATTCGGATCATTATTATTATTATTAATATTTCAGATTATTAATAATATTATTACTATTATCATTATTCTGATACTATATTCAGATTATTATTTACATATTTAATCCGAATATCATTATTATAGTTATTAAAAATTCAGATTTATATTATTATTATTAAAAACATAGTTAATATGATTATATTATTATTACAAACATCATATTTATTATCATTAATTTTATTAACACTATAATTATCCTTTTTATATTTAATATTATTGTTATTATTATTATTATTAAAAACTATTATTATAATTATCAAAGTTATCAAAAGTAAAAATATTACTAAAGTATTATCAATAATCTCAGTTATTAAATGTTAGTGTAATTATCGTTAATTCGAAAACAAAATAATAACACTAAATCAACATTAACTTACGTTTCACCCTTCAATCGTTAGGGTAATCACTTGCACATCTTGGGAAATCTCCATACTTTTTACAAGAAAAATGCAACACAAACAAAGGTGAGTATACATGACCCATTTTTTTCATTTTAACACTTTTGGGTGCAATATGTATTCCATATCAAACACACTATCCACTTCAAACAGCTTTATGCACACTCTATCCAAATTTCATGTGATACATTTGATTTATGTTATACATGTTATGCTATTGTAAACTCTCATGACTATGTGTTCATTAACTTTGCAAGCCTCCCCTAACAATGGTAGCGCTATAGGTTGAGAAACGCCCCTCCCGTTATTTTGGCGGGTATTGTTAGGTTAATCTATGTTAAAACCATCTCATTCATTGGGATAGGCATGTTAATTGCGTTAAACTTTGGTTTGGACACATAGAGTAACATCGTTTCGAGTATATACTGTTAATATGATCATGTTATTCACATTGGATATGAGAAACATTTATACAAATTATTATGCTATGTATCAAACTTGTATACTCGCCAACATTTTTTTGTTGATTTTATTTTAATACATGTTGCAGGTTGAAATTGTGCAAGATTCAAGAAAACGAGCAAGGATGGCTTTAGATACCCATTTTAGCAAATAAAGAATTGTTTGAATTTATGTTGGTTGATTTGAAACATTGTATTTCATTTTAGTTTCAATGAAATGGAATAAATTTATATTGTCATAAATAGTGTTATGTTGTTTTGAGCAATCTGTTTCGCTTAGCGCCACATCCCGATGTTTCCGCCATCGGTTGGGGTGTGACAGATTGGTATCAGAGCCATAACTATAGGGAATTAGGTAAATTGCTACACTTTTCCCTAGTCCATAGTAGGGAATTAGGAATGCCTTGCCTAGTCTATAGTTTAAGAGCTTATTCACTATGTGTTGCTTAAAACAACTTCATTTCTATCTTCTTTGCTTCCCTCTATTTTCTTCGACTCTTAATATACATGCCTTCCCTAAGGCATAACACAATACACACTTGGAAGTTTTGAAGACACTCTTATAACACAATCGAAACGACTCATCAAAATAAGGGTGATTCCTACATTTGATGAAGACTTTCACTCAGCTATACTTTAAGTTTTGCACGAAATCTACCCTCAAGTTAGGAGTGATATCCAAACCTTGAAGGAAATTTCCATTTCATATTCTGGTGGACCCTTATCTTTTGATAAGTACTAACCACGTTAGGGTACGATGTTATCAAGTTAGAGGTGAAACTCGCATCTTGTTAACTAGTCCCATTCCTCGATTTTTGATCTCGCCAAAGTTTCGATTTTCCCAACCGATTAAGGACGTGTAGTAACTGGAAGGACAAATATCGTTAATCGCTTCTCGATGAGAGTATTTGTCTATTAGGCCAAAGCACGTTTCCTTAATTCGAAAAGAACCTCGATTCACTTTGGAATAGTCTTATGTTACATTCCGTGACAATCCATGTTTTACGTTAAATCTCTTTTATGACATCTCAATTATAATGTGTTTTATATTTGAACATATCTTTCATTTCAAAAGTTTAGAATCACGCTATCTTCGTAATCTCAAACAATTAATACTCTTGTGAACAAACTAAATTTATGATGCTTTCATTTCATGTTACACTATGTGAAAACTCATGTTATGCTATGTGAAATCATTTGAAAACTATATGCTATGTGAAAACTATATGCTATGTGACGCATTCATTAAAACAATTTCTCTAAACAAACCATTATGATCAAAGTCTCATCCATTCTTTGTTTTAAATTCTTAGATGTCGTCATCTCGCCGTCAATCTGACTCAATCAGGAAGTCAAGCACCACCTCGCAAAAGAGGATGATAGCCTTCATGGCCAAACAGTTTGCTCGTGTTGTCCCCAAGATTGTGACTGAGATCCAAGCTTCCAACACCCCTAACTCCTCTGTTGATTCGAAAGCGGTCCAGCCTAAACGCATCGCCTTCAACAACAAACACTTTGCCTCTTGCCACCCTAAGCCTTTCACTGGGAAAGATGGTGTGACAGCTATGCTTGAATGGTTCGATAGCATAGAAGTTACATTCATCAACAGCGAATGTCCCGAAGAACTCAAGACACGTAGTGCTACCGGTGTCTTCCAAGCAAGAGCCTTGGAATGGTGGACGAATGAGAGGAACATTCGTTCGAATGATTTGGCCTATGCGTTGCCTTGGGAGGAGGTAAAACAACTTATGATGGAGGAATTCTGCCCCCCACACGAACAACAAAAGCTTGAGGAAGAGTTTTGGGCCCTCAAACAAATTGGCGACAACAACCTTGCTTACACCACCCGATTTAAACAGCTATGTGTCATTGTACCCCACCTCATTCACACCACTGAACGAATGATCAGAAAGTACATCAATGGTTTACCACCTGCCATGAGAGACACCATTGAAGCAGCCAACCTTGATAACATCGAGGCTGTCTATCGTCTCGCGGCTAGCTTAAACAACAATCGCGTTCGCGACAAACAAACTGCTGCAGCCACCAAAACTACCAACCCTACTAAACCAGCTCACCAAATAACCCATCAACCAAATGGCAATCGGGGCAAGAAACGTCAGTTTCAAAACCCTGTTTGCAATGCGGTTGTACCTGCTGCAAACCAAAACCAAGAAAACCCTGAGAAGAAACAATACATTGGTACTAATCCAAAATGCACCATTTGTCACTTCCATCATCCCCCAACTGTCCAATGTCGCCATTGCACCTCATGTAACCGCTATGGTCACCTTGCTCCTTATTGTCGCAATACCCCGGCACCTGCCCACAACCCTAAACCAGCAAATACTGTTAGAGCCTGCTTCCATTGTGGGGACACTTCACATCTTCGCCCTCAATGACCTCAGCTGAAACCAGAACTACGCCTACAAGCTCCTCGTAGACGTGCTTTCAACCTCAATGCCAAGCAAGCTCAGAACGACAACGAAGTGGTTAATGGTACGTTTCTCGTTAATAATCAATATGCTTCAATTCTATTTGATACTGGCGCGGATAAAAGTTTTGTATCGGTCGAATTTGCTTCTTTGTTAAATTGTTCACGCTCGAAACTACCTAAGTCATTCTCAGTCGAAGTTGCCAATGGCAAATCAATCCTAGTCGATTCTATTTTACGCAATTGTGTCCTTACTCTCAACGAGCACACTTTTCCCATCGACCTCATACCCATGGAGTTGGGTAGCTTCGATGTCATAGTAGGCATGGATTGGCTTCGTAAGAACCATGCTGATATCGCTTGTCATGAAAAATACGTTCGGTTACCTCTTCCAACTGGCGACACACTCAACGTCTATGGAGATCGGCCCTCTAAAGGACTAAAGTTGATGTCGTGCACCCAAGCGAATAAGTATTTACGCAAAAAGTACCTTGCCTTTTTAGCCCACATAGTGGAGGAAAAGGGCAAGGGGAAGGGCATAAGTGACGTTCTAGTAGTGCGTGATTTCCCTGATGTCTTCCCAGAGGATTTGCCTGGTCCTCCTCCACCTCGATCTGTTGATTTTCGCATTGATCTCGTACCTGGTGCAACTCCTGTTGCACGAGCTCCCTATCGTCTTGCACCCTCTGAGATGCAAGAATTGTCTAGTCAGCTTCAAGAACTCCTCGATAAAGGCTTCATACGTCCAAGTACCTCACCTTGGGGTGCTCCTGTACTTTTCGTCAAAAAGAAAGATGGTTCCTTTCGCATGTGCATCGATTATCGTGAGCTTAACAAACTCACTGTCAAAAATCGTTATCCTCTCCCTCGCATCGATGACCTCTTTGATCAACTTCAAGGCGCAACTTGTTTTTCCAAGATCGATCTTCGATCTGGTTATCATCAGCTTCGCGTCCTCGAGGAGGACATTCCCAAAACAGGTTTTCGCACTCGCTATGGGCACTATGAGTTTGTGGTCATACCTTTTGGGTTGACCAACGCACCTGCTGTGTTCATGGATCTAATGCATCGTGATTGTAAACCATACTTGGATCGTTTCGTAATTGTATTCATCGATGACATCCTCATCTACTCCAAGACTCGTGTTGATCATGAACGTCATTTGCGTCTTATACTTGAACTTTTGCGTGGTGAGCAACTATACGCAAAGTTTTCCAAATGCGAATTTTGGATCAAAGAAGTCCAATTCCTTGGTCATGTCGTCAGTGAGAAAGGAATTCATGTCGATCCTGCTAAGATTGAAGCTGTGAAAAATTGGATAGCACCAAAAACCCCATCAGAGATTCGTTCATTCTTAGGATTGGCGGGTTACTATCGCCGATTTATCTCAAACTTCTCGAAAATCGCTATTCCCCTCACCATGTTAACCCAAAAGGAAAAGCCTTTCGTTTGGGGTCCTGAACAAGAAAAATCCTTTCGAACTCTTAAGGACATGCTTTGCAATGCTCCTGTTTTAGCCCTTCCGGATGGAAACGATGATTTCATAGTATATTGCGATGCTTCGAACCGTGGTCTTGGTTGTGTCCTCATGCAACGAGACAAGTTCATCGCTTATGCTTCTCGACAACTCAAAATCCATGAAAAGAACTACACTACCCACGATCTCGAGCTAGGCGCCGTTGTCTTTGCGTTAAAGATTTGGCGACACTACCTATATGGTACCAAATGTGTAGTCTTCACTGACCACAAAAGCCTACAACACATCTTTAATCAAAAAGAATGAAACATGAGCCAACGTCGTTGGGTGGAATTGCTTAACCACTACGATTGCGAGATTCGCTATCACCCTGGAAAAGCAAATGTTGTGGCCGATGCTCTTAGTCGTAAGGCTCACGTTAATAGCATTCGTTGCTTTCACATCTCAAGCGACCTGCACGCTTGCATTCGTGAAGCTCAATACTCGTCAGCCAACGAAGGAAGTATAATCGAAGAAGTACGAGGTGCTTCTGTTGATCAACTTATCACAAAACCCGATGGTCTTCAATACTATCTTAATCGTATTTGGGTGCCTGATCGCGACAACCGTCGTGAATTCATCATGAACGAGGCACACAAATCCAAGTATTCGGTTCATCCTGGTGCCGATAAGATGTACCATGACCTTCGTACGTCCTATTGGTGGCCTGGGATGAAGAAGGACATTGCCTCCTACGTATCCAAATGTCTCACCTGCTCAAAAGTCAAAGCTGAGCATCAGCGTCCTTCTGGTTTACTCGAACAACCAGAAATTCCAGTTTGGAAGTGGGATAGCATATCTATGGACTTCATAACCAAACTTCCTCGAACACCTTCTGGTTACGACAGCATTTGGGTGATCATTGATTGCTTAACCAAATAAGCACACTTTCTCCCCATTCGCGAAGACTTCAAAGTTGAAAAAATCGCTCAAATCTACACCGATGAGATCTTATGTCGTCATGGCATACCTCTTGATATCATTTTAGATCGCGATGGTCGTTTCACATCTCGTCTTTGGAAAACATTCCGGTCTGCTACGGGTACTCACTTAAACCTCAGTACGGCTTTCCATCCTCAAACAGATGGACATACAGAGCGTACTATTCAGACCCTAGAGGACATGCTACGTTCTTGTGTCCTTGACTTTGGTGGTAGTTGGGATGAACATTTACCATTGGTCGAATTCTCATACAATAACAGCTATCACTCTAGCATTCAAATGGCTCCATATGAAGCTTTGTATGGACGTAAGTGTCGATCACCTATCAGTTGGCACGAAGTTGGTGACAAACAACTCACTGGTCCTGAACTTATCCAAGAAGCAACGGATAAAATCCTTCAAATCCGCGACAACTTACTCAAGGCTAGGAATCGACAAAAGGTTTATGCAGATAAGGGGCGTAAACCCATGGAATTCAATGTTGGAGATCATGTGTTGCTCAAAGTATCTCCTTGGAGAGGAGTGGTTCGTTTTGGGAAGAGAGGTAAACTTGCTCCTCGATACGTTGGTCCTTTCAAGGTACTCGAAAGGATTGGAAAAGTGGCATATCGACTTGATTTACCTCAAGAGCTTAGCAATGTACATCCAACATTTC
Organism: Helianthus tuberosus; assembly: GCA_030545235.1. Lineage (NCBI taxonomy): Eukaryota > Viridiplantae > Streptophyta > Magnoliopsida > Asterales > Asteraceae > Helianthus > Helianthus tuberosus. Next base: position 116,017,683 of record CM060399.1, read on the forward strand.
ATGTTTCAAATCTTAAGAAGTGCCTAGCTGACGAAGGACTTCATGTTCCGGTGGATGATTTGCAAGTCAACGACTCTCTCCATTTCGTGGAAAAACCAGTCGAAATAGTAGATCAGGGAACCAAGCACCTTAGACGCAGCAAGATTCGCATAGTCAAAGTGCGATGGGAAGGAAAGCGTGGTGCTGAGTTCACTTGGGAACTTAAAAGCGACATGAAGAACAAGTATCCACATCTCTTCGTTCAGCCTTCCTCTTAAAGATTTCGAGGACGAAATCTCCTAAAGTAGGGGAGACTGTAACGCTTCGCATTTTCATATCATACTATTTTCAGCAAGTCTTATTGTACTTTCTATTTTCAGTCAGTTGTATGTTCGTTTGTAATCCGAGACTTGATATCATAATGGAAATGCATTGTTTTGATCATATTCTCGTTGTAATTCTATGTTATGCATGCACAAATTGTTACACTTGATAGCACGTTAAACTATGTCAATCATGTGAGAACAATGGAACAATATTCTAATCAGAATTCGTACGAAAATTCGGAGAATTTCCCAAAACAAGCTTAAACAAGAAATTATTATTTATAAATGAGGATTTTTTTTAATAAATAAATAAAACTATGAAATTACTTTTGTTGAAAAGGTTAAAAGTTAAGTTAGTTAGTTAATTAGTTAACTAAACTAACCAAATAACTAAGTTAATAATACTAAATTTAACTAAGCTAGGTATAAATAAACTAAATTAAATAGCTTAGTTAAGATAATTAACTCAATTATTTGTTTTCCTACCTTTTTTGGGTAACTCAGTTAGAAATTACAGTTACCTCAGTTAGTCCAGTTAGGGAAACTACAGGGATCTAAGTGTAAATATTCAAAAATTCGGATAAAAGGGGGTTCCTCTTGTATGGAACCGGCCCGTTGCAAGATTCGAACTCGGATCCCTCAGTTCACACACACGCGCCTTAACCGACCGGGCTACCGTCATCGCTGTTTAATATCTTAGTTAATTAATTCTTATACGTAAACTAAGCGGTTTCTTTTTTTTTTAAACATTTGACCGCCAAAAACGAAACCGCGTTTGACCAACCTGTTTCCATTTCTTCTTCGCTGATTTCTCGAAAATTGGCGGAAGTTTCCGTGTTTCCCCTATTCGAATCAATCACGATCGACTTTCCAAGATTACGAGACCATTTCCAAACTTACAAGACGCCTTCGATTCACTATATAAATACCGACCCACACCTTCACTCGAACCTGCACCATCTTCTCGACACCTTCAAACCTCACCCAAAGCACACCCACTGTGATCACACGTCCCGTTTCTGTTTCGTCGCCGAACGGAAGTTCGCCGGAGAAGACAATCAACAGCCGGGAGCTCTCGACACGACCTCGATCTCGAACTCGGTACAATTCGATTTCTATTATGTTACAGTTATATAAATATTGAGTATATATATATTTCTGTTAAGACTGTATGTTATTACTACTACTATTATTATTATTATTATATTATTATTATTATTAATCGGATTCTATTATTATTAATAATCAGATTATTATTATTATTATTATAAATATCCAGTTTATTACTTATTAAAATTCTGATTATCATCAATTTTTTAGATTATTATTATAGTTATTATTATTAATATTCAGATTATTATTAATATTACATTTATTAAATAATCTGATTAAAAATTTAAATTTATTATATTCTGATTTAATATTAATTTTACTAATATCCGGATTATTATTAAATTATTATTCAGACTATTCTATTAATCAAATTATAATTATTATTATTATTATTATTATTATCATTATTATTAATATAAATATTCAGATTTATTAAATTCGGATCATTATTATTATTATTAATATTTCAGATTATTAATAATATTATTACTATTATCATTATTCTGATACTATATTCAGATTATTATTTACATATTTAATCCGAATATCATTATTATATTTATTAAAAATTCAGATTTATATTATTATTATTATTATTAAAAACATAGTTAATATGATTATATTATTATTAGAAACATCATATTTATTATCATTAATTTTATTAACACTATAATTATCCTTTTTATATTTAATATTATTGTTATTATTATTATTAAAAACTATTATTATAATTATCAAAGTTATCAAAAGTAAAAATATTACTAAAGTATTATCAATAATCTCAGTTATTAAATGTTAGTGTAATTATCGTTAATTCGCAAACAAAATAATAACACTAAATCAACATTAACTTACGTTTCACCCTTCAATCGTTAGGGTAATCACTTGCACATCTTGGGAAATCTCCATACTTTTTACAAGAAAAACGCAACGCAAACAAAGGTGAGTATACATGACCCATTTTTTTCATTCTAATACTTTTGGGTGCAATATGTATTCCATATCAAACACACTATCCACTTCAAACAGCTTTATGCACACTCTATCCAAATTTCATGTGATACATTTGATTTATGTTATACATGTTATGCTATTGTAAACTCTCATGACTATGTGTTCATTAACTTTGCAAGCCTCCCCTAACAATGGTAGCGCTATAGGTTGAGAAACGCCCCTCCCGTTATTTTGGCGGGTATTGTTAGGTTAATCTATGTTAAAACCATCTCATTCATTGGGATAGGCATGTTAATTGCGTTAAACTTTGGTTTGGACACATAGAGTAACATCGTTTCGAGTATATATTGTTAATATGATCATGTTATTCACATTGGATATGAGAAACATTTATACAAATTATTATGCTATGTATCAAACTTGTATACTCGCCAACATTTTTTTGTTGATTTTATTTTAATACATGTTGCAGGTTGAAATTGTGCAAGATTCAAGAAAACGAGCTAGGATGGCTTTAGATACCCATTTTAGCAAATAAAGAATTGTTTGAATTTATGTTGGTTGATTTGAAACATTGTATTTCATTTTAGTTTCAATGAAATGGAATAAATTTATATTGTCATAAATAGTGTTATGTTGTTTTGAGCAATCTGTTTCGCTTAGCGCCACATCTCGATGTTTCCGCCATCGGTTGGGGTGTGACATCTGCCCCGTGAATAGGTGTCACACTCTGTCGACATGGTCAAGATGCTTATATATAGGAAGTACCAGCGGTGTATCCACCACGCTTAACCATGCTTTTAACACTATGGCATCATTGAAACTTATCACGATCCCCGTGCACTAACCAACTTAATCCCGTGTGCACCCGTGATTAAGTTGCCCCTTGCACGTTTATCGTAACTCGCTTCAAGAACACATAGTAGGGGTAAAACACATTATATAGTATATAGTGCTAATACGTAGTCCGTGCGCGAGTGCGAGAGAGAGCGAGAGATAAATAGAGTCCACATTGCGTCGAGAAATAGAACAAGTTCAACCATGCAAAAGAAATTTACGGCGAAAATCGTATCATTACAACAACATTGGAAGCATAATTAATGTTGCCGTGGAGGACTTCTATGGAGACTGCGATTGTTGCTGAAATTCCTCAAGTTTGCGGCCCCGTGCGGTAGTGCTGGGTAAGATGACCATACCAGTTGCAATTTGCGCAAAAGCGACAGTTAGCTTCTGGCGGGTGATGATACGTACACATGAGACACAGGGGATGAGCTCCGTTGTAGTCACGCTTCGAGTGAACTGGGATTGCTTGGAGAGGTTCTGGTTGCGACAGTTCAGTTGTTGAAGAGTTTGGGCTCATGGTCTTTCGTTTGCGGCTGGACTGAGCTTCCTGAAGCGGTGCGTTGTCGTCGGAGGATTCATCCGAGGACTCACTTGAAGAATCGTTGGTAGAATCGTTAGAAGAATCGTCGGAAGAGTCGATGACGATTGCTTGGTGAGCGTGTCTGACAGGATTCTTGGAGAAAAATCCGTCCAAGACGCGTTTGTCGTTGATTTCTGCGGCCAAGCGGTAGGTTTCTTCGATGGTAGCAGGTCTTGCAGCTTCGACAAAATCGCCCACACATTCAGGCAAGCCACGAATGTTCTTCGTGATGGCTTTTTCTGAAGTGTTTACTTGACTTGGGCAGATTATGCTAAGCTGTTTAAACCTTGCAGTGTAGCCAGCGTTGTCACCTTCGACTTGCTTGATTTCCCAAAATTCGTCTTCTAGCTTCTGGACTTCGTGGGGAGGGCAGTACTCTTTCTTCATGATCTCTTTCAGCTCATCCCAAGAGAGAGCGTAAGCTGCAGAGATCCCACGTTTGTTACGTTTGGCTGTCCACCAGTCGAGTGCTCGCGATTGAAATACTCCGGTAGCGCAAGTAGTATGGAAACTTTCGGGACACCCACTTCAACTAAGGGTGACTTCGATAGAATTGAACCACTGGAGTAGCTGGGACACACCTCCTTCACCTGTGAACTCCATCGGGCCACAGGCTTTGAAGTGTTTATAGAGGAAAGCGGATTGCGGGGCTTCCGTCTTAATGTCTTCCGGGGTTCGAGAGTTGCTGAGAGAGTGCACTTGAGCGAAAATTTGAGGAATGACCTTGGCCACTTCCTTGGCCACAAGCGAGGCAATCCTCTTTTTGGCGCTTCGTTTGGCTCTTCTCCTCGCTGTTTGTCTCGAGGTAGAGTCGTTGGAAGGCATCTAGACAGAGAGAGATTTGGAGTGAGATTCGATCATAATGATTTTTGAGTTTTGCGATGCGATTAAGCGCGATCAAACGAGTAATAAAATAGATTTCACATAGGAGCCACATAGGAGACACGAATTTCCTAGATTCCTACACAATTGATTCGTTTTGTACATATAGTTAGTTGTAGTTTATAATTACACACACACATGTCGGTGTTGAATGCGCGAGGACGCGATGAAGAGGGAGAGAGCGAGAGCGAAAGCGAGTAATTAGACATTAGTTTTGTTGCGAACATTCGGTTGTCGTTTTAGATTGCGAGGGTTGTGCGAGTTGTGTGTTTTACAAAAGCAGGGAGCGAAAATCGATAAATCGAGAAATCGATAAAGCGTAAAGTTTAAATTGTAAACACATAAGCGTAAATAGATTCCATATAGCGTAAAATCGGCGATTCGTAAGCTAGAAAAGTATATAGAGTGCCTTGGGTGTTTAGGCGTCGACTGCCCAAGGTAACCTAACTATACCCAACCAGCTCGCGCACGCGCGTTGCCGTAGAAGGCTTATGCTTCCACTGGGATGCAGCTCATGGCATTCGTCTTCCTAGTCATCGCGTGGCTCGAGTTATCGTTATAGCCGAGTCCTTGGTGAGAGCTTTTGAAAACCATTTTATAGAGAGCGGAACGGTTTATTAAGATACGGGTTTCACCCCTGACTTAATAACTTCGCTCCTCACTGTGGTTGTGCTCTTCGAATAAATTCGGGAGTTCCACTGGGTTTTGAAATGGAGGCTTTCGTTGAGATATGGATGTCACTCCTAGCTTAACAAAAGTTCTCGTGCTAGAAAAATGCGCTGAGTGAGCGATCTTATCGAGAGTTCTTGGTTTTCACGCCTGATCTCGACCGGATCACTCGGTTGTGTTACGCGAGTATTTTCGAAAACGTGTGTATTGTGTTGGCCTTTGGAAAGGCTAAGTAATATTCTAGCCTTAGGAAAGGCTCTTCGTGTGAAGTTGTAGTATGCGGTGTTCACGCGAAGTAGTAGCTTTTATCGAATTCGAACGAGAGTATCAAGTAGGCCCGTGCAAATCCTACTCGGTTCGCACGAGTCGGCCCGTTGGTACCTAGACTATAGACTAGGTCGTTTCTAAGACATTGACCCGGACTAGGTCAAGTCTGGCCTAATTCCGTATAGTTATGGCTCTGATACCAATCTGTCACACCCCAACCGATGGCGGAATCACCGGGGCGCGGCACTAGGCGAATCAGATTGCTCAGGAGAATCCATTACAACTATTTTGCGACAATAATTAATGCGTTCATTATCCCATACTAATAAACGATTACAATCACATAAGTCGTCACAGATTACATGTTCTCTCGAACAATACAAATCCGACAACCTAGATTATAGTTGAGTTTCAAGACTTCCTAGCTTGATTTGATGTAGACTGCGACTAACCTGCAACATACGTTAAAACAACGTCAATACAAAAATATTGGCGAGTATACAAGTTTTGATAGTGTAGCGTAAATAGTTAAAAGTGCTGCGAATTACCAAATACATAAACGAGATACCTCAACATACATGCATATAAGACCGATACTACCAGCTAAGTCACTCGAGCTGCGATTGTGATTGCTATTCATCCTAACTAGACCCCGTCGGGTGCTATAGTACTATTACTAGTTAAGGCGGGACCTCGCGAGTATAAGTCCTAACACATATGTAACTAGCACCACGTGTAAATATGCATAACAGTTATTCGCAAGTGAAAACAGTTTGATTGATTAATTCGTTTTGATAAGTTCGATTTAATAGAAACGTATGTTACACCCAAAATGTGATAAAAAGGGGTTCGGGTATACTCACAGCGATGATGGATTGAAGGGAGCGCGTCTGAGATTAGCCTGATTACACAGCGATAGCGTAAGCGATGAACATTGCGATAAGCGGTGAGAGGTGGCCAAGTGTCGAGTGGCAACCCGATCGGATGGCAATCCGATCGGATGGCCAGTTGATCGGATGACAATCCGATCGGATGGTCATTCGATCGGGTGACCATTCGATTGGGTTGTCATCTCATTTGGTAAGGATGTGTTTGTGCATGATGGTTTGTCCTTTGAAGTTTTCCTTGTAGCATTTTTGAAACAGAGAAGTATCTCTACCTTTCAAGTCGGTCGATCGAATGGTCGGTCGATCGGGTGGCTGTTCGATTGGACGGTGATCCGATCAGCGAAACACTTTGGTTGATAAGTTCATAGCAGACTGGTCACTCGATCGGGCGGCAATCCGATCGGGTGACAATCCGTTGGAACTGCTGTGCGAAGAAGATTTGTAAAATTGTTTAAGTGCAATCCGATCGGATTGCGGGTCGATCGAGTGGCAGTCCGATCGAACGGCAATCCGATCGAACGGCAATCCGTCCCGCAACTGAATCGTTTCACAACTTTGTTTATTTTGTTAAGTTTCTGCGATTTGATCGAGACGGTATGGCTACGAGCTAAACAATGGAACTCCACCAAGTCCAAGTCATCGGATCGGATGGGAATCACCCCGTCCGATCAGTTAACTATTCTCGATGGTCGTTCGTGTTCAACACGCTAAGTCGGTCATCTCGTTGATAGGAACCAGTTCTCGAACCGACACCTCACTAGAGAAAGAGCAGAAGGTCTGTACGAGCTCTGTTTCGACCGGTTTTGAGTAAAAAGTTAAGAAAGTTTGAAGAAAAGCTTAGAAAACTTAGATCTGGCTTAGATCTAGGTGAGATTAGTGTTTATTCTCCGTGGAATCCATCAGATCTGGACTGTTCTTGGCGAGATGAGGTCACACTTCATTGTTCCTAAGAACTCCATGATGTCATCACCTTAGAACGGCTCAAATCCGAAGATTTACCGGTGAAAAAGTGAGATTTAATGATGAAAAAGATGAAGGAGTGCGTGTAGATCATAGAAGTACAAGATTTAGGGTGAAAACTTACAAGAATTGCGAGAAATTGAGTGAAAATGGCGAGAAGGCGTCTCGTCGAGCGAGAGCAGTCACATCAACTGTTGTTGATGTGACAAGTGGGGTATTTATAGGCAAGATGAGGAGAAAGGCGGTGCAGTGAATCGGATCGGACGGCTGTCCGATCGAGTGGCGCCTCGATCGGGTGGCGCCTCGATCGGGTGGCGCCTCGATCGGGTGGCGCCTCGATCGGGTGGCCATTCGATCGAGCAGTCAGTCGATCGGTGGCATCCGGCGAGTTGTATTTCAGCGTTTCGTTTCGATCATTAAGCGCTGTGATAGTTTGGTTACACATCTTCATCCACATTTTCATATATTTATTATAATTAGTCTTGTTGGGTCGTATATACATATCCATATTTCAAATCCAGCGATAATCGAGTTACGCGTGCCTGCGAGTGCGTTTTTGAATATTGAGTTGCACTGCGGCACATCACGGCTATCAAGGAGGGTAGAATTGGTCCTCACTTGACATCTTCGTGGTTGTCAGCAAGTACAATGTGATGTGAATATGTGATAGCGATAAAGTACGCGTAATATGCGAAAATACTGCGAAATAGCGATGTATGCGATATAGCTACATTATGATCCGAATCTTTGGTGCTAGGCGTAACGAGTATAACGAGCAGTAACAACGCACGAACGTGCGGGTTGTTACATAAACAAGCCTCCATCCTTCCATTTTCACTTTCCCAATTCACATACACTCTCAAAAACGCTTTCAATATGTTGGAATTGCAAGAACAATGCAGAAATCTCTAAGTTCCAAAGTGAGTTCAAACTCAATTTTCTACATCTTTCTCCATCTTTCTTCCACTACAAAGCTTGAAACACCTCTAGGAGTGTTTCCACAAGTTTACCATGGTGAACTAAGGTGAAACATCACCATTTTGAGGTTCAAACTTTCTGTTTTGGAAGAAATTTTATTTGAATCTTTATGAACATGTTAAACTTATACAATCTTGTACCTACCTTGCCTCTAACATGTTAAACTTTCTGTTTTGGAAGAAAACCGTTAGGCTCGCCGCAGAGATAGGAGGGCCCTCTGCGACCTCCCTCCGGCGTGAGGATTAGTATTTGATAGAGAGAGAAAGTAGAGAGAGAAAGTAGGACGAAGGTTCAGGAAATTGTACTTGGCTTGTACTTTGATGGGTTATTTATACTAGTCAACTGACATGACGTCACCTGGCAGAACGCAATTATCTGATGATCCGTCTTCGGTGGTCTGGGGAATGGAGGTCTTTGGGACGTACATCCCGCTATGTTTCGGTCCGTCCTTCAGGGGAAGGTCCGTCATCGGTTATGTATCTTCAAAAATAATTGATTTTAGCACATATTTGAATGATATCAACACTTTTCTTAATCAGCACATTGAAAACAAAAGGAAGATCCAAATAAAGAATTAATTGTTTGTTAGCATATTTATAGGGAATTCAGTATAATTAATATTATTTAGGATATTATTTTGTTATTTCTCTATAATTGGTTGGATGTCACGTGACACTTTTTAAATGGTTCTTACAGTTTATATACGAAATATGGTTTGTATTTGATCTTACTCCGTAATTCGGTTTCATTTAACATGTCTCATACGTGGGTACAAAACACGTTAAACAGAAAGAAATAATGTTTTTGATGATGCTGAAAATGCACCCTATGTTGGTTCAGTTCTGTTTGAACATAAAGGAAAACATGAAAACGTACCTTTGGTTGCATCAGCACAGGTTAGCAGAGAATCCAACAATGGAGACGCGGCCATTAAGGTTGACATGATTGTCATCTTGGTCTGGTTCCTCCTTAGGGTGCTGACTGATGATGGTGGCTGAGAAAAACCGATAAGGGAATCGGTATGGAGATGGAGGTCGAAATTGATGTTATGATCTTATGGGGTGTGTCTGTTTGTGTAACTGTCTAACCCTCTAACCTCCACATAATTCTCCTTATATAAGCACCCAGAAGGAAACCTAATTAGTTAATAAGGGTAATATGGTCCATCAACAATTACCAACTAATTATTTAATAGGTTATTATATATTTTGATCTCTATAATGTAAATGATTATATGGCTACTAGATTAAATATTAATACATAATATATTTAATCTTACATTCTCCCACTTAGCCGAGTAATCATTTACTATGAGTATTAGATAAGCCTGATCAGGAGTTAACACTCATTTTAGCCTTAAACAAGTACTATAGCAGAAAAATACAGCCGTTGAATCATTATGCGACTCAGGACCCCCATTAATCATACTATAGCCTTAATTTAAAACCTAATCGTCATGATCAAAATACGCGTAAGCCCTTTGTTTGATTTGTAACTTTATTTGTCTTATATGCCATTATGTCGACTTAACATATTCTTAGAGACGTACAAAATCAAACTGATGAGGAAAAATTAACTAATACTTAGTCATTCATAGTACGATATGCAGTTGCGCATGGCCATTAACTAATACCCGTCTTTGAGCTCTCTTAATAAGACTTATGGGTAATAGCCCTTCAGTTATAGGATCCTTAAGCATATCATGAATGTATTCGATACAAAACTTAGTTTCCTCAATTCGTTCATAAACGAATAATTAATTGCGTATCGAAACTTAATGCAGCACCTCTTGAACTGTTATTGTTCAAGGAATCATGGTAGCTGACTTTATCACACTAAGTCTTCAAAACATCAATTATATGGAGTTAATAAACTTATGAGTCTACTGATATATTTCCAACAACATTTAGTGACTATATTATGTCGTTATAACTTAGGTTGTTAATATCAGTGCATTATGACTCCTCCATGAGATATGTTTTGTCTGCTGACATAAAGATATACCCGAAATAACATTTTATCATCTTTTAATATCACAAAGTTATAGTAATAAACCGGTTTTAATTCTCACTTCTTCTTCAAATAATAGCCTCTCGTTTCTTTAAAGATATTGTAATACTCCATTAGATGCTTCACAATAATCTAGACATATCTAGCGTGTTGCAAAGTGAGTAATATCTAAACGAGTATAGACTTAAACTTACATAAGGCTTCCAATTAATGAAGCGTAAATAAATAATCTCACTTATCCTATTATCCTCTAAAGGAGAGCAGTATTTAGTTACATATGTAAGGACCCATTTAATATTAAACTTATGGAACAGAACTAATATCCCATTGGGTCTATCTCAGTATGTTATGATATCTATTACATAAGAGATATCTCTGAGATCTATTATATCAAAGTTTGTGTTAACAATGCTTTGACTTATGTAACACATACTTGTCAAAAGAATGTCATCTATATAGACAAGTTTATCTTAGTTGCTCCCACTCATCTTGAGGTAGGTACATTATTCCACTTGGTTGTTGATGAAAATAATTGCGTTAAGATTTCATCACATTATGATGTTTGCATTAACCCATACATGGATTTTATTGACTTATAAACAAACTGTTCTTTAACCATAAGTTTAGAACTTTCAGGTTGTCTTATGAACATGTAAATGTGTCAGCCATTTGTTATGGAAAATTGTTTATAATGTTCATCTAATGTAGCTTAAAACTATTATAAGCTACTAGAACAATGATGATCCTTAAAGAAATCTTTTGTAAGATAGGTAAGAAAGACTCTTTCATAATTTATCTCTTCCTTAGTACAACCTTTGACAATCAATCAAGCTTCTTCGTGTCTTAACGCTTATATTAGGATCTGGTTTTCTTATGAACACTCTTAGGTAATTCAATCAAATCCCAAACGTTATACGAACACATAAAATCAGTTTTACTAGAAAACTGTTTTATTCCATTAAGAATATTGATTGACACTAATGGCTTAATTTTAAGAGATAGGATCAGTAAACATTTCCAAAATCCATTTCAACTTCAGTTAGGGAGGTTATGTAATCATCAAAATTAGTAGGCTTTTAAACCTAGATGACCTCCTGAGTTGATTATTGGGTTCATTAGAAGTTTCAGTTTTATGGATTAGCTCTTGGTTAGGTTGCTATCATTTTCATTCTAAGTTTATAATAGTTGGTGCAGTATGGTGTACAAGAGGTGTAATGGGAGTTAAATTCGAAATGAAATTTAATGACATTCTTCCCCCCGCCTCTTGTATTCCTTGCAAATCATAATAAGGACTTTTACTGTTCCCACTGACCTTAGGAATCTTTAGGAACTCAGCATGCTTAGGGTCAAAGCTTAACGACCAACAAAAACTAATAGAGAAAACAAATTAATGACGTTAGTCGTTGTAGTTTCTCTTGTTGAGGATTATGTTAGTTTAGGTAAGAAATCTAAGTGTGTCCACAATTAAGCAACAATGAAACTTTTGTAAGAGTAGCATTAGATTTTAAGGAGATAGGTTTTAATGGAACAGTGTCGTGATGGAGCGGTGTCTTGTACAAGAGGTGCAAATAGAGGTAATGTAAAATTTTCACTCCCCCACCTCTTGCAACTATTGCAAGTTATTAATAAGACACTTAATGCTCCCACTGATCTTTAATATCTCTAGAATGCTACAAGAGAAGTTTCAATGAGGCACGTGACGTGGGAACTTATCATATATACGTTAGACTTTATTTGATTTCTTTAATGTCCAAATATCATAAGAAACTTTAGGAACATATCTAATAGAAATCTAATTAAGTATATATATGAATAGATTTCTTCTAATACCGTGAGCCATATGCGACAAAATTTAGATACAAGTTGATAGTCTTTTAAATGATAAATGAATTATGTCTGAATATTCCATTTGGAATAAGTTCCACGAATGTCAAAAATGACTTATGATGGACCCATACTTATTCCTTAAGCCAAGTCATACTTAGGGCTTTAACGTCATGATTTAAAATCACTTAGAATGAGGTTAGTTGAATAATCATCCTCATTAAGAAAGTCATGATGTCGCATGAATTTCGGTTATAATGGATGAAATGTATAAGTCTCATTTTCCTTTTGTCAAGTTCTCATGTGCATGATAACAAAAGTTGTGAAAATGTAAGGTATCATCTAGTTTCATTTTAATAATGTTTCAATCCAGATAGTTAGAACAAATAAGATGAGAGTTGAAGATAAGTGTGACTTTATGTTGACTATGCAAACCTCACAACCTTCATGACATAGCCTAAGTAATGATACTGTACTCTGATTAATAATCAGAACATGTAATGTATCGAAAAGCTTTGTTAGAAGACTGCATATTATGGTTCTTATAGCCTTAACATTTAATTTTGTCACTAACTCTCATATTAGTTATTTGTCAAGTTCTGGGAAGGAAACGTATGGAACTAGAGTCAACTAATCATGTGTTAATTGGAATATTGAAATTACCAGACTTAAATATCATTAATAAGTGACTACCTAATCAATTTACCCAACTGTTCTTTAGAATAATGGATAGTCTCGTTGCTTATGTCTAGTCTAATGACATAAATATGCAGTGAGATTTTCCCTTGAAGAACCTTAATGTTGGAATTAGCACTTGTAATTTGTCTATGGACCTGAGAACAATCCTCTTTAAACGTTTTAAGTGGTTGTAAGGTGAATACCAACTTATTTTCCAGCTTTAAACATTTATTTCTTTGTACATATGTTGCTTATCAACACACTCGTTATACTTTGGTATTTCTTGAGTGTTGTAGTTGATTTATAATGCATCAGATTGTACAAGTGAAAATCTTAGTATGTAATGTACTGGAAAAAATGTACTTATTTCCATGCGTAAGCCCTTAACTTTATGGGTCATGGTTTTGTACATTATAATGTATTCACATATACCACTTAACTTTATAGTTTAGAGTTTCAAATTAAGGCATGCATCTTAGGAGTTCTAGTGATTATTCCATAAATAAAGATTAGTCTCAGGAAAGACTTAGTCTGGAATAACTTTAGTGATAGCATTTACGTTAGAGAGTTCTTGATTATCATAATAGACATCATGTTCGATTTGTCCTATTCATCATGCTCTAACTTTCTTCTTTATAATCTTTATCAGAAGAGAGCAATAGGATTATCGTGTCTTAGGAAATAATCAAGGATTTAATTTAAGAGCTAATTCTAATAGAAACTTGAAATGCTTTAAATAAAGCAAACATTTTAGGTTTAAAAATTTAGAGTGGATGAGATATTGATATAAAGAAGAAAAATTATAGTGAGTAACATTATGGGTACTAAGAATAAGGCAGACGAAATGATCATAAAAAACTAATTAAGGATTATTAAGCTAAGGATCATTATGTGAAGAGATTGTGATATGTCTATTACTAACATCAAAATAATAGACTATAGCTAAAAAATTCTACTTAAACGAAAACAAAACAGCTTTGGCCAGAAGTGTAATCATTTAAGCATATGTGCAAAGTGGTTGTAACAAATCAGCTTTGGCCAGAATTGAAACAATCACTTTAGTTATGCACTTGTTGAGTATGCCATCTATGAATGAATTAAATCAGCTTTGGCCAGAAATTAAGACATTCATGCTTATGATGCACACACAACATAGCTTTCCTAATACTTGAATGATAAGAAGATGTATCAAGTCAGCTTTGGCCAGAAATGATAGATCAGAAGCTCATTCAAGTTAAGCTATTTTGGTTTTGTAAAACATTATTTGATCCTTATTAATTTAATTAAGTATAAACAAAACCAAGTATTTAATAATAAACATTATTTGATCCTTATTAATTTAATTAAGTATAAAAATTTTTAGGTCACATTAAACAGCTTAAGGTCTCGAGTCGCAACCTTAGTCTCGAGTCGCAACCTTAGTCTCGAGTTGTAATGTTATGGTTTCTAGTCGCAACCTTAGTCTCGAGTTGTAATGTTATGGTTGCGAGTCGCAACCTCCTGATCTCGAGTTGTAATGTTATGGTTGCGAGTCGCAACCTCCTGATCTCGAGTTGTAATGTTATGGTTGCGAGTCGCAACCTCCTGATCTCGAGTTGTATGGTTGCGAGTCGCAACCTTAGTTGTAATGGTTATGGTTGCGAGTCGCAATCTCCTGATCTCGAGTTGTAATCTGATGATAGCTGTTTCTTGTGATAATCATAACTGAAATTCGAAAATTATGAATTGTGATATAGTTTCCTATTTTATTATTGATCTAATTTTATCAGTAAATTTCGAAATCATAATTGTTTATCTCATTAACATATTTCGAAAATAACTTATTAGATAAAATAAGATCAAATTAGGGAAAACATTATACAATTCAAATCAAATTCCAAATCATAAAGGAATCTTCGAATTTTTCTAAGAACATATTATGAACCCTAAAAACATAAAACATGATTCTGGAACCCGAAACCTGAATTTTTTAAGGTTTTCTAAAACAGATTTCGGTCACAAACATAATCCAGTTAATTTTAACCCAAATTTCGGTTAAAACATGAAACATATAATTAATTCAGATTTCGAAAACAATGATCTCGAAAATCGGCTGTTCATCATAAGATTTCGAAAATAATGATTTCGGTCTAAGACCCAAAATCGGCTGTTCATAAGATTATTCAAAGAAAAAATTCCGTTTTCCAAGTTTCAATCCCAGAATTATGGATACAAAAACAGAACTGACTAATCAACATATGCTCTGATACCACATGTTGGTTCAGTTCTGTTTGAACATAAAGGAAAACATGAAAACGTACCTTTGGTTGCATCAGCACAGGTTAGCAGAGAATCCAGCAATGGAGACGCGGCCATTAAGGTTGACATGATTGTCATCTTGGTCTGGTTCCTCCTTAGGGTGCTGACTGATGATGGTGGCTGAGAAAAACCGATAAGGGAATCGGTATGGAGATGGAGGTCGAAATTGATGTTATGATCTTATGGGGTGTGTCTGTTTGTGTAACTGTCTAACCCTCTAACCTCCACATAATTCTCCTTATATAAGCACCCAGAAGGAAACCTAATTAGTTAATAAGGGTAATATGGTCCATCAACAATTACCAACTAATTATTTAATAGGTTATTATATATTTTGATCTCTATAATGTAAATGATTATATGGCTACTAGATTAAATATTAATACATAATATATTTAATCTTACACCCTAAAGATTTTTTTTTCTTTTGCCAAATCTACTTTCCTGATAGTATATTTTGCCTATACATTTTCTTTCGTATACTTTTTTTTTTACTTCTATTTGCTTTTTATGCTGTTCCTTTATTGACTTTTTTTTTTCTTCAAACACATTCTATTTATAAAAAAAAAAAAGAATTTTAAGACAAAAAAGTACAAAATTTTAGTACAAAGTCAAATGAAGGACAATTTCAAACATATCCTATTTATAAAAAAATAATGTAAGTCAAAAAAGTACAAAATTTTAATACAAAGTTAAATGAAGGACAATTTCAAACACATGCTATTTATAAAAAAGAAATAACGTAAGACAAAAAAGTACAAAATGTTAATACAAAGTTAAATGAAGGACAACAAAATGTTTGAAATGAAACAACAAAATGTTGCATAGAAATATATTTAATTATAAAACAAAAATAAAGGGAAAAGTTAAATATAAAAACGAATAAACATAACATATTTTGTGAAAATATATAATGAGCTTTATATTTTTAAATACATTTTATGAAAGAGTAACATAAAATATCTTACATTTAAAAAAAGTGAAACAAAAAAAAAATATAAAAGCTAAATACAAAATTAATAAAATACAAAAAAATATATCAATCTAAAACATTTAATAAGAACGTTTTATAAAGATAAAAACAAATAATAAGGTTTTCTTAATTATAAAGTCTTAACAGTTTAAAAAAGTTGTTAAAATGATTGATATGATTTGTAACTCATTGAAAAGAATAGGGTAAAAATAAGAGTGGGGGTATATTTAGAATTCTTGTACATAAATAGTAAGTGGGTAAGCTCGGACCTGTTGGTGGTATATGTCCGGAATCTGTTAGAAAAAACGTCTAAGGGCAACACATGCAAAGTTGCTGGTATATGTCCGGAATCACATTACCCACGCCCTGATTTCTAACAAATATCACCAACGTATTTCCGTTGGTGGCCACCTTTTCCAACGGATTGCCGAAAAATGTGGTCGCCGAAGAAAGTTATTAGTTTTGCAGTGTAATTTGTATTAACTCGCTATTTATTTGCTATTTGTACAGTTGGATATAAGTGCCTTGTTCAAGGTATGTAAAGCATCACTAAATGCAACCTTGGAACCCGATGTTTCGTACAACTGTACAACAAGTGAGGGCTCAGCCGGGAGAGGCGGTTTGGGAACTTTTGGGCTGTTGGTTCTAGCCGATGCATCATTTACCGAACAAACACTAGTGTATTTTTACATCGCAAAAAACACGGATGGCACCTCACGAACTTATTTCTGTGCTGATGAATCAAGGTTGGTGTTAGATTCTTTTGTTTTTTTTTTCGCTTTTTCCTTTCAATCCACGTAATAATCATTTAAGGAATGGGTATTGATGCAGATCATCAACACTTTCGGATGTGGGCAAAAGGGTATATGGAAGCACTGTTCCTGTGCTTCATGGTGAAGACTACAACATGAGGTTATTGGTACGTGAAATCCCTTCACTTTTTAATAGAACTTAAATCGAAATATAGGTATAAAAAATACTATACAGCTAGATTTATATAAAATAATAATAATAAATACTCTAAATTATCGAGGGTATGTGAGATTGTTGGCCACAACCCTTAAATAGCGTTGTAAATGAGCTGATTGTACGCCACTCAAGATCAACTTGCTAAAAGCTTGAATCGAGCAAAGCTTAAAGGAGTCCGAGCTAAAGCCTATGGGAGATTATTTAATAAACATATGCCGAGCTTTTATAGACTCACGAGCCTATCATTTATTTATATGTATATAATATTTTTAAATATAATAAGATTATATTATATATTACAAGTAGGATATAAATAACAAAAATATATATCATGTTATATATAATAAAAGAAATGTTAAATAATAAACAAACCGAACCAGAGCTTTAGATTTAAAATATATATCATGTTATGTTATATATGTATATAATAAAAGAAATAGTAAATAATAAACAATCCGAACCAGAGCTTTAGATTTAAAGCTTAAAACGAGCCGAACTCGAGCTCTCTTATGTTGAACGAGCCAAGCTCGACCTTAGGCGAGCAATCATTGCTTCATTTAATCATTTACATCCCTACTTTCAAAAGTCAAGGTGATCCTAGGATGATCTCAGAATAACAAATCACCAATGGCTTAAAGGGGGCAAATTTGGATAGATATCGACATAAATTCTCATAGTTTTTCATCTCTAGATCTCATCTTACACCCGACATTATAGTTCTTACAAATACATATGAATGTATCCTAATGCGTGCAGGTGGACCATTCAGTCGTAGAAAGCTTTGCACAAGGAGGAAGAACGGTTATATCATCAAGAGTCTATCCTACAAAGGCAATCTATAAAGCAGCCAAAGTGTTCTTGTTCAACAATGCCACTGATATCTCTGTCAAGGCATCTCTCAAGATCTGGAAGATGGGTAAAAGCAAAATTTAAACATTTCCCTTTCTAAACGGGTTAACCATGGGCATTCCGATCATTTCCTAAGCTTGTTATAGTAGCTAAACGATTGTCGGTTCAATCGTTTAAGTTTCCTTGTGTCGCATTCTATATTTTACTCTATTTTCTCGCAAATGAAATAATCAAAGCTCCTGGAGCACCATGAAACTCTATCACGGATTACAACTATATAAAGAAAATTGTATCCGCGATTCTTTGTGACATCTAATCAAGGCGTATTGTATTCATATCTAAATTGTGCAACAAATTGGAACTCATGATAAGAATTTGCTATATTTAACAAAGATTTTCTTGTGCTGCACATGTAAATTCCTCAGAAAGAATCTAAAGAAATAAAGAACAAATTGATATGGAACTTGAAGAACTTGTTCATTTACAAAACAACAGTCAAAAGAACTTTACCTCTGTTGAATCAGCCACTCCATCTTCATTCCTCGTCTACATATTCTTGATTCAAATCTATCAACAGCCGCCTTTCTAAACCTAAACCCGATGAATACGATGATGAATCATCAGATAATCTCTGGGACGCCAACGACTCATTTGACAGTCTGTATGATGCCACCAACTCGTTTGAAATAACATTAGTGCTAGATGTCGAAACACCACTCGAAGATTGTCTGTCAAAATGCATAATCTGTTCACCAGAACCCTCTTCTTTTTTCAGAACATCTGGAATGTGTTCGGGTATGCGTTTTTTCAGGTGCGTGTGCCAATGGTTCTTAATCTCGTTATCACTTCTTCCAGGTAATTTTGCAGCAATGGCTGACCATCTGCAACACATCAAACAAATCTGCATAAGCATAACTATTGATATACATAATTAGTAGATTTAAATCAACAATATGATCACACATACTTGTTTCCCATTTCTCTATGATACTTGCAGATAAGATCTTCTTCTTCTTTACTAAAATTCCCGCGTTTGACCGTCGGTCGAAGATAATTCATCCATCTCAATCTACAGCTCTTACCACATCTAGCTAATCCTAATTCCAAAAAAAAAAAAAAATCAAACTAACAGCATTTTAATTAAGTTTACAAATCAATTAACATAATTCAATCAAAACTACAAATCAACCAACAACATTTCACTCATAATTACAAATCCAACTTCTAACATAACAAACTCAAAAAACTAAATTCAACACCATATGTATGTTCAAGTTACCACAACAACAAGTTGCTCGAATAAGTGACGAAGTTTGAGATTTCCAACCGGGGTCGAAAAAGTATACACCCAAAAATTTATATAAAACGGGGGTAGAAAACGTATGTACCCAAAAAAATTTATACGAAAACTACATACCTGTGCTCCTCTGCTGAGCGAATACTTTACCAAATTTAAACAAATATGAACAACACGGGTGAATTATTAATAATCATACCGGCGTATTTAGGAAGCTCACGCCAGTTCCAATGGCCATAACGTTGAACATAAGCTCTTAATTGGTTGTCTTCTTCTTCACTCCAAGCGCCTTTTTTGATGCCGTTTTTGTCAACGCAAGGTGCTCTTACCATTGTTGTTGATGATCTTTAGAGTTCAGATCTCTCTCTCTCTCTACTGTGTAGCTCTATCTGGCAGTGTTTCTCTCTCATCAGCTGCCATAGTCTAAATGGTTAGTTAGCAATCAACATCTATTATTTTAATGCATGTATTTACATTCTAACTACTTTCTTTGTGTTTTGACTTTCAATATCACTCCCTTTGTTTTTGTTGTTTTGACACTTTTTAGTTGTTGGTTTTTGATAAATGTATGATGTGTCGTACTACTTACTTAAATTTGTTCAGCTGGCTCGCTCGTATTTAGCTCGATGAGAAGGTACTTGTAATTGAGCTAATTTGGCTCGAGCTAGTTCACTCGTATTTATATGTTAGATGATTTTGAACTGAAGAAAGTTTGTTTGTTAGGTCGTTCGAATGAATTTGTATGATTGTTTTTTCGTGTATATTGTTAGTTTGGTAATTTTGTATTTCGTATATGTTTTATTTAATATTTTCTTAGCTTTTATTTGAAAATATATTTGGTAAAATATTTGTTGTGCCAATCTAAAAAAAAGTACTATAGAGGTGTAATCACAAATAATCTAGAATGTATGTGGTGTGCGACATTAGCGGAGTCAGTTGACCATATTTTCATATCACGCAACTTTGCTAAAACTGTGATGGCTCAGATCACATTCAAATTCTGGTGTGGTATATCTGCTAATTTGGGGAAGTTGGCGAAAGAGATTTTCGAATTCCCGAAGACCCTAAGCTCTCCTAAACCTATTAAGAAGTTGATTCCCCGATACTTGTTAGGCACTAAATGAAAAGGTCTTCAATGGTCACAACTCTCGTCTGAACAAGGCAGTTGAGGATAAAATCCTGTCTGTTCTTATGAATTAAATATTAAGCGAAAGCTCATCACTTGGATTTGTCTCTTTGGTGTAGTAATGCATTGTATTTTAACAATGCCTAAAGGGCATTCGTTGTTTTGTTCACTTGGGTTCTAGCTCTTGCTGGTTCCTTTTTGAAAGAAATTTGTCATCGATCCTAAAAAAATATCATTATCATCATACTCAGTAAATCCCACCAATAGCAAAGCTAAGGTAGGGTCTGAGGAGGGTAAGATGTAGACAGCCTTTCCTCTACCCCGTAGGAATAGAGAGGCTGCTTCCAGTGAGACCCCCAGCTCAATAGTAGTTTTGCATCAAGCATTGGACATAAGGCACATAACACTCAGCAATTGAGACAAAGACCGATTAGTCATGTACCCCTTGTCTTTCGGCTATCAACGTCACCACATGATGCATGATTAACCATCATCCTCTTTTAACGTTATTTTCACGAAATTAGTAAAATAACGTTAAAATTAGTGCACTTTCACTTTTGCCCCCTAGCACCCACACATATAAACATTATATGCATCCTAAAAAAATATGTTTTGCAAATTATCATCACCCAAGGGCTGGATAACTATTATATAATAATACGTGGGCTAAGTTTATTTACAAGATTTTCAGGGGGAGTCATACTATAATTCTGTTAAGTTTCAGGGGTGTATATGTAATTATGTAAACTCGTAGCACGTGCTGAACCGGCTAAGCCATTTAGGTTCACCAACCCACGTTTATCCGTTCTTTGACTTTGCTACTTTTGTATTTAATAAAAAGACAAAAAGTAGTTGCTTCACCTACTTTAATAATAGTTTGTGATACAACACTTGCCTACTAATTTTTGTTTGATCCAAGTTTGGATCCATGAAATTTAAACGAGTGGTGAATGAGTTAATGGTGGAGTGGTGATTGGTGAGGAAAAGATCTAGTATTTCAAGTGATTCAGGTTTAATTCCTGCTCACAGCATTTAGTTTCTGCGGCACCTGGTGATGATGGAAGACTAGACGAGTAGGCGACGATCGCTAGTTCGATCCTTGAACTGAACGGATTTTTACCTCACCGCACTGTCGTGTCTTCAGGCGAGTGTTCATGTGCATCGTCCCTAGGTGAGGGTTTTCCTCAGTTCGGAAGGCAGGTGTATCTCGATGTGATAAATTTCGCCAGTAACCCGTTGAAGGATTCGTTGGTTGGCCATTCAAAAAAAAAAAAAAGAAATCTAAACCAGTTTACAATAAATTTTGTTTGATCTATCACGTAAAAGTATCTATAAATTAGTCACTTGTCTTTCTTTTCGTACTGTATATTTCTTTTTTTTTTTTTCTTCTTTTTCCCTCCGTAACTTTTTTTTCACTAGAGTGTTTTCAATGAAAGATCCTGCCTTTCTAAAAAAAAAATAAAAAATTCTATAACAGTCCGTTTTGAAAAAAAGTTTGAATCCTTAAAATCTAAATTCGGTTTATAATAAATTGTGTTTGGCGTATCATGTAAGTGCATCTAAGATAGTCGGTTAACAAGAGGGAATGTTGTGAAGGAAAGAGAACATGACGTTAAGGAGAAGGATATAGTCGATTAGTCGGCATTGTTGAACAAAGATGTTAAAAATGGGTTTTACGAGTGAGATTGAGTGCTTTTTGAGCTAGTTTTTATTGGGAGAGGGCAAAGCCTAAAAGGATTGTCAGGTGCTTACGTGAAGCTGGTTTGGAATATCTTATTCTGGATGGTTTAAGAGTTAATTAAATTTGTTGAGCGGTTCGTCAAGACGAACGTATAATAAAATTGTTCGATAGTGTATAATTATTATTATTATTATTATTATTATTATTATTATTATAGATCTAGTGCGTGAGGATCAAGGATCCTTATCATTACTTATGTTTTCTAACAATTGTTCTCTATGCTTTCTAAAGTTTATGTGCATGTTATAAACGACGTGGACTAATTCTCAGTTGGAATCTTGGGAATTATTCGTTCAAGATGCTGCACGTGTTAATTCATCAAACGGTCATGAGGCTTGAACGTGGTCTTCTGAAGAAACACTGGTTTAATTGACCAGAATCAATTAAACCAGGGGGTTTGAATCTGCATAAAAGGGTTTAATCTCCTCGTTAGGATTCGGGGGTGACTGATCTCCTTCTTCAAACAACAACTGCAAAACAAACAGCCGTTAGACTCGCCACGGGGAGAATGGTGGTTCTCTCCGTGATCACTCTCCAGCGTGAGAATAAGTACAGGGTTTTATGAAGAAGAAGAAAAAGTAATAGTAAAGTGAAGTGAGTGTAACTTGAGAGTTTGTACCTGAATTATCCTTTATTTATAGCCGAAGTTTGGGCGTGAAAATCTGTTGATGAAAACTTGACGGAAAGTTCCTTTCCGTAAGCGGTTATTTCCCCTACCGTTAATCACTAACGGGTGTGTGTGCACACGGATCGTGGTCATGATCAATGGTTGGGGTGATGACACGTGTAAAGTTGGCAAGTGTGGATCTTCCTTTCATTTTGTGTCGATCATCATGACTTTAAGAGGTGCTTGGGATGATGCCACGTGGCCATTCGGTAATAACCGAATGGTTGTGCACAAATAAACCTTCTAGAAGGATTACAACTGTAATCATGTGTGGCTCTTCCTCATGCTGATTCTGTTATAACAGAAAGGTTGTTTTTATCCAAGTCTGGATGACATTTACGCGAAGGTTTTGTTAGGATTTTATCCTATCTGTTGTATGAGAGCTTCGCGCAAGAATATGTTATACTTCTCTTGGCGCGTGGATGTTGGAAACTGTTTCCTTTTTAAGTTCTCTTTTTAGAACCAGTGCGCGGCCGCGCAAGGTCCTTTGAAAGAGGCTTGCTGTTGGTGGAGTTATGGTATGGTCCTGACGCCTGAGCGGGGTTTTTGGGACCTTACCCCTTCATCTTTCAAGTAAATCAGACTTAGTTGTTAGGTTAATAAAAAAGGGGTTGATCAGGTGTTAGTGAACAGAGTTGCAATTACGAACACACACACACACACTTTCGCATACACAACAAACCAGAGCTCTCAAAACACACTTAGCATTCGATAACATCTAAAGTTGTAATCTTTATTGTGCTATATAGTTGATTGTGATAGTTTTCACTATCCGAGGTTTTTATGCTGGCGATCTAATAGTGATCAAGGGTTTTTCCTCGTATAAATCATTGTGTTCATCATTTCATTCATTAAGCATTCATTTCACTATTGTCCATCACCTAAGCACTCTACCTCACATTACAGATTTAGTTACATTATCATTAATCGGATTTTTAACCAAAACAATACGTATACCGGTTTCGATGTTATTGATCATAATTAAAAGAAAACACACTGTATTTATAAACTAAAAAATCACAATATATTAAATTGACCAAGCTCAAATTCAAATAAAATTTATATCCAAAAGTAGATAATACTAATGCGTTGTAAAGATATATTCAAAATTTTGTATAACATTATATTTTAAAAATAACATGAGAAACCTAAATATTTATAAAATTATATCGAAACGTACATAAAAACTAATGTGTTGTAAAGATATATTCAAAATTTGTATAACATTATACTATAACTTAAAAGACAAAGTCGGTGGAAACTCCACCGTCTTTGCCTCTCCCCCCCCCCCCCCCCATACTTTTATGATGTTTCAATTTTAGCCCCTTGATTTTAATACCTTGAATGTTTCATAAAATGGCAAATTTAGTCTCTAAAGTACTACTCCCTTTTACAAATAGTTTGCTTTTGACACCCTAACTTTGTCGTAGTTTCCTTTTTACCCTCAACTTTGTTATAGTTTCCTTCTTACCTCAAAACTTTATCAAATTTTATCTACCATATCTTAGCCCTAAAGTTTAGGAATTGCAATTTTTAACCACTTAACTTTTTATGAACTTTGTAAATGTCACTTTGACCCCCTCGAAAGTTTATGGCTTGACGATATAAATTCGAGTTAGTTGGGTCACGTATAGTACGTTATGATTGTACTATATAAATTCGATTTATGTTATGTTTTGATCAAATCGCAATGCAACTATAGGATACATTGAGTTCAATCGGATACGTCAAAACATGCGTTTTCATATAGTTAACACATCACGTAACGCTTTGACTAATCCGTTCAATATTTGTGAAGTATCCGCGACGTAACACGCGTGAGTCTTATTACTAGTTATATTTTAAAAATAACATGAGAAAACTAAATATGTATAAAAAGAAATATAATCTTAAAATAATAAAAATAATTATTGGTTAAAAAATAAAATAAAGGCAACGTGGCACATGCAAATCGTGAAGAGTATTTACTACATCTACAAAGACTATGGCATGTAATAGTGTTTTCTTGTGATTGGTCGAAATGGGCGGTCGCCCCATCTCTATTGCACCAACCAGTTTATTATTTTATATACACTTTAAATTTACGTTTTTGCCCCGAAATAGTGTTTCCCTGCCATTGGTTCAAATGGGCGGCAATCAAAGCCCATTTGACCAACCAGTTTATTATTTTATACCCACTTTAAAATTACATTTTTGCCCGCAGCTAAACAATACGGTTTCGCCCCAACTTTAAAATACATTTACCCTTTGCCCCCAACTAAAAAAAAACGATTTCACCCTTCGTAAAAAAAGTACACTTTTACCTTCAGCCAAAATTACGTTTTCTCCCCCGTTCAAAATAACCCCCCCCCGGCTCAAAATTACGATTTTACACCAGTTTATTATTTTATACTCACTTTAAAATTACGGTTTTGCCCCCAGTTAAAAATTACGTCTTTGCCCCAGTTCAAAATAAAATTACGCTTTTGCCCCCAGCTAAAATTTACGATTTTCCCCTCGGTTCAAAATTACGATATCATCCTCAATTCAAAGTTACGTTTTCGCCCGCATTGTAAAATAAAAATATTGTTTTCCCGTAGCTAAAAACTAGGATTTTACCCTCGGGAAAAAAAATTGATTTTTCCCCCAAGTAAAAATAAAAATATGACTTTGCCCTGACCTAAAAATCGTGTCAAGTAGCTGTCTAACACTCTTTTTATTTTTTCTTTTTAGCAAAACTATAGTACTGTTTTTTTAATTGGTTAAGAATTATTCGGTTATCGCCCCGCAACGCGGGCGTGGCTTCACCTAGTTTTTAATATAAAACAAAAACAGCCAGCCAATCACAAAAGGTTCCCACTCTACGGTCTCATATTATATTATACTAACATTTATCAAGGGGATGTAGAGTGGGAACCTTTTGTGATTGGCTGGCTGTTTTTGCTTTATATTAAAAACTAGGTGAAGCCACGCCCGCGTTGTGGGGCGATAGCCGAATAATTCTAAATCAATTAAAAAAACAGTACTATAGTTTTGCTTGAAAGAAAAAATAAAAAGAGTGTTAGGCAGCTCATTGACACGATTTTTAGGTGAGGGCAAAGTCATATTTTTATTTTTACTTGGGGGAAAAATCAATTTTTTTCCCGAGGGTAAAATCCTAGTTTTTAGCTACGGGAAAACAATATTTTTATTTTGCACTGGGTGAAAACGTAACTTTGAATTGGGGATGATATCGTAATTTTGAACCGAGGGGAAAATCGTAAATTTTAGCTGTGGGCAAAAGCGTAATTTTATTTTGAACTGGGGGCAAAGACGTAATTTTAAACTGGGGGCAAAACCGTAATTTTAAAGTAGGTATAAAATAATAAACATGTGTAAAATCGTAATTTTGAGCCGGGGGGAAAATTTTATTTTGAACGGGGGCGAAAACGTAATTTTGGCTGAGGGTAAAAGTGTAATTTTTTTACGAAGGGCGAAATCGTTTTTTTTAGCTCGGGGCAAAAGGTAAATGTATTTTAAAGTTGGGGCGAAACCATATTTTTTAACTGCGGGAAAAAATGTAATTTTAAAGTGTGTATAAAATAATAAACTGGTTGTCAAATGGGCTTTGCTCGCCACCCATTTGAACCAATGGCAGGAAAACACTATTTCGGGGCAAAAACGTAATTTTAAAGTGTGTATAAAATAATAAACTGGTTGGTCCAATAGAGAAGGGGCGACCGCCCATTTCGACCATTGGCAGGAAAACACTATTCCCTGCCATAGTCTTTGTAGATGTAGTAAATATAATATAAGACCGATGGGTGTGGGCGTTGGAGTGTTGGCGTTTTGGCTCTTTAACATCGGGTGCTTTAGTTCGGGTTGGCGTTTTGGTTGGTGTCATCCGCTTGGCGTGGAGCGCTGGCCTAGGGTGAGGTGTCTGGTAATGGTGGTTGGGTGTTGATGACCGTTTAGCTAGGTGCCACATGGCACCCCAACGTCGGCCTCGCCACGCCCCTTCCACCTCCCACATTTTTGGGTGTGGACTGACGGAACCCACACTTACCACGTGTCAAGCAATGCCTCTAACCAGTGGCGGACCCAGGATTTTGGGACAATGGAGTCCCATTTTTTCGGTGTTCAAATTTTTTGGATCGGTCGTTGTTCGGGTCGGGTCGAGAAACATAATAGAAAACAAAATCATAACTAAACTAGAAGTTTCATTTACTACACATTCATTTACTACACATTCAACTATTAGAATACCCATTTTTAAAGTCAAGTTTTAAAAAAACACAAAAAAACGAAAGAAACAGGTATTGAACCTGGGACCTTTTGTGTGTAAACAAGGGGTTTTACCAATGCACCAGCTCACTCATATTGTTATGGGGTCCAACTAAATTATTTTATGGGGTCCATAGAAAATTTTATATACCGTTTCTACTACTTTTTATAAAAAGATTGGGATCCGGGGACCCCGTTCCACTTAACGTGGGTCCGCCCCTGCCTCTAACTCAAACCCCTCCACACCTCATAGTCTTAAGTTGGTATAAAGATTTTAAAAGTTTTTTATTATGCATGTATAAAAGATTGAAATCATCCCTGTAATAATATCTTTAACAAAATATAATAGTTTTCATTCACGTTACTATATTTTTGAAAAATTAACAGATAAATAACAATACTAGTTGATCAACATCAATAGAGTAAACTGTCAAAATGGTCCATGAGGTTTGGTCACTTTTGCCACTTTAGTCTAAAACTTAAACCTTTTGAATCTAGGTCCCTGTGGTTTCAATTTTGTTGTCATTTTCATCCAAAATCAAAATCTGATAAGATTTTTCAGCTAACATCCAATTTTTTTTTTTTTTGTCTTTTTTTCTTCCTTTTAATGAAGGGCAAAATGTTCTTTTAACGTTTGATGACGGGGGTATCCCAAGACTAAATAAAATGACTAACTACATGAACGCTCAAAGGGTTAAACGGTTCAATGGTTGAAAAGCTGAGGAGATGAAGTAAAGCAATACGGGAACAGTAAATAGTCACATCACCGGATTGCTTCACCAACTCGCCAGCCGCAAAAGCAATGCAGGTCCTCAGAACACATTCTATTATCCAGGGGTCAAAAGGCTTTAACCCCCGAAAGGGTAAGCCCCTCACTGCAAGCAAGGTCACTAGTCAAATGCATCCCTCTTTGGGAGATGTCTTCTCCTATATATTTGACACTTCATTTAATGAGTTAAGACATTCCTGGTCTGTCCTGTTTCCTTAAAACTCTGGCCATTCACCACGAGTACTTGCTTCACGCGAGTTACTCCCTTTCACATCCAACACACACATTCTCTTTGCTCCTTCATCCGAATCTGAACATACTTCAGAGGAGGATCTTTAGCAAACAATAAAAATAAACTAGTGAACCTCCTTCCACGTCTTGCAAACGTGGGGGGACCCCACGACCTGCGTTAGGCAAAGTTGAACCCTTCAACCCTCTTGCCTAACCAGCACAGCTACCATCCTTGGTCTATTATTTGTTGCATCAACAAGTTGGCGCCCACCGGGGGCTACGTCGCTATTTCTCCTCAAAAAGACCTAGTAGTGTAGCTCTTTTCACTTGAAACCACCATGTCCGAAAGTGGATCCCCGGGAGAAGTAAATCAGGCTCCAAACACCTCAACCCCGGGTAGCAGCCAAGCTCATGTGGTTATACCACCTTCTTTCTCAACTCCGGGGAGCACTCCCGAGTTTCTCACCTTCAACACTCCAACTTCGTCCAGATCCGGAGTTCCTTCCCCCAATGTTGGTGTCTCTGACACCCCAGCACGTGTTGAACTTACCCCTGACGGGGTTGCCAACAATTTCCTTGAGTTGAGGTCTCTCCTCAACCAGTATGTGAGTAGAGAAAGAGACAAGGGAGTGAGGATTCGTCTAGACTATGACAAGCCGGAGCCAACGTTATCTCCCGGACCTCCTATCCCTCCTTTTACAACTAGGAATGAGGCTGGTCCCAGTAATCCTCCAAACCCTAATCCATATCTATCCACAATGGCGAATCCTATGGTGCATCCCATCTTCTCTTCCCAACCTATTACAAGTGGTGCTCATTTGGGGCATGAGCTAACCCTTGACCAGCTCCTACAGTCCCCAGTAACAAGCCTCCCGGCTTCTATAACAACTTCGTGGGAACAAGCTCTGTCCGTGCTCCCTTTGGCACGAAGTGCTGTCATGAGCACCCCCTTTGGAGTAAGCTGCTCAGTAGCACCCGGAAGTCTTCAAGGCTTCAACCTCATGCCCCCAATGATGGCCCAGATGATGGCCAGCTTCCCGTGGCAGCACTTTATTAATCAAGTGCTGGCCACTCAGGGAAACAACAACAATGGCAATAACACGGGTGCAATGGCTGAAGAAGATTTGGCCAAACCATATAAGTCAAGTAACCTTTCATGTTTTTCACAGCAAATAGCTGATTATGATTTTCAAACAAAGATCAAGATGCCTCCTCACATCAAAACATACGATGGGACTGAGGATCTAGAAGACCATCTTCAGATCTTTACCGGTGCAGCAAGGATAGAGAAATGGTCAAACGCTGAATGTTGCCTAATGTTCATGCAAACCCTTGTTGGATCAGCCAGGATCTGGTTCAACGACTTACCTGCTCGAAGCATCCGAAGCTTTGACGACCTCAGCAAGGGTTTTCTGGCCAATTTCTCCCAACAAAGGCGATATGTCAAAGACGCAACAGTAATCTTTCAGATAAAACAACGTGATGATGAAAGTCTTCGAGCGTTCATCGAACGATATAAAAAGGAATGTCTAACGTATGTGGGGGCGGACGAGAAAATGAGAGGCTGGTTTCATGAATGCCATCACATCCAAATATCTCACGAGAGATTTCAACAAATCTCTGCCCAAGACCTTGGAAGAAGCTCTCGAAAGGGCTGAAGCCCACATCCGGGGAGAGGAGGCAGTAGACATTAAAGAGTAAAGAAAAAGAGGATCCAGCTGGCGAAACAATAGTCCAGCTAGAAAAAGGGGAAACTTCAACTCTTATGACAAACGACCAAAGGGTTCAGACCATCGAAGGTCTGAAGGCCGGAACCCTCCCAGCCGGGAAAAAGGCATGAGTTTCACACCCCTCACAAAGACTCCACAAGAAATCCTCGCAACGGAAGAAGTCAAGCAAAACTTTCGGCCTCCTAAACCTCTCCCCAAAAGTAGAAAAAATGAAAACTCCACACAGTATTGTGAGTTTCATGAAGAAAATGGTCACCACACCAATGATTGCTTCCAGCTCAAGAAAAGAATTGAAGAAGCTGTTAAGTCCGGAGAACTCGCTCACTTAGTGAAAGGGGTACGGGACAAAATGGCTGAAGGAAAGGGCAAGGAAGTCAATATGGTGGATTTCGATGGAAGGGTTCCTCACAATAGACAGCGGTTGGAAGCTTGGGAGCTTCAGTGTGTTTGCTTCCCCCCAACAGAAAAAGACCCTCTTTCAAGCCCTCTTGTGGTATAAGCTACTGTGGGAACGTTGCAAACAAATAGAGCATACATAGACACTGGGGCAGCCACTGAAATCATGTTCGAGAAATTCTTCAACCGCTTGAGCAATGAAGAACGCTCAAGGCTTCAACCCTCTGGAACCTCCATAAAAGGTATTGCCGATATACCCCTTAAGCCTTTAGGGCAACTGACACTTGATGTTCGTTTCAACGAAGGTTAGAAGGAAAGAATTCAACCACTCACCTTTGTGGTTATCAACATACCTTCAAACTATGATGTGATCATTGGAAGGCCAGGGCAGTGTGCATTCTACATGGCCGTGTCTGTTGGCCATGGCACGGTTAAATTTCCCACCAAGAGGGGTATTGCAACCCTTCAACCCTCTCAAGAAGCATACCTCGTTGAGGGTGAAAGTTCCAGAAATGAGGAAGACAAGCAAAGGCTAATCATAAATCCTAAGTACCCTGAACAGAGAATAAGGGTCAATCCGAGCCTTTCACAAGAAACCCTCTCATATCTAGAAAAGTTGCTAACACATTACAGCGATGTCTTCGCTTGGTGTCCAGAGGATATGACGGGGATCCCTCGGAACATTGCTGAACATGAGTTAAGAATACCACCGGATGTCAAGCCTGTGGTCCAGAAGAAAAGAAGTTTAGCACCTGAGAGAAGCCTGGCTGCTTGCCAAGAAGTTGAAAAGCTCGTATCAGCCGGCATTCTCCGAGAGGTCAAGTA
This sequence comes from Helianthus tuberosus, assembly GCA_030545235.1. Lineage (NCBI taxonomy): Eukaryota > Viridiplantae > Streptophyta > Magnoliopsida > Asterales > Asteraceae > Helianthus > Helianthus tuberosus. The sequence goes on from CM060399.1 coordinate 116,048,746, forward strand.
CCAATCATGGGTTGCAAACCCGGTTATGGTCAAGAAACCAGACAACTCTTGGAGAATGTGCATAGATTTCAAAGATCTTAACAAGGCTTGTCCTAAGGATTGCTATCCGCTACCGGAAATTGATCTCAAGGTTGACTCCCTCACCGGTTACCCTTTTAAGTGCTTTCTTGATGCTTACAAAGGGTATCATCAAATACTCATGAAAGAGGAAGATGAAGAAAAAACAGCGTTCCACACTGATAAAGGAATCTTTTGTTACCAAAAGATGCATTTTGGCCTCAAAAATGCTAGAGCAACCTACCAACGTCTAGTGGACAAAGCCTTTGCAAGCCAAATTGGTAAAAACATGGAGGCATATGTCGATGACTTGGTGATCAAAAGCAAGACGGAGTATCAAATGCTCGACGACATTCAAGAAACTTTCAGGAACCTCAGAAAGGTTAACATGAAGCTCAACCCTGAAAAATGTTCATTTGGGTTTGAGGAAGGAAAGTTCTTGGGTCATATTGTTGAGAAACAAAGCATCAAGGCTAACCCAAACAAGGTGAAAGCCGTTCTTGAAACCAAACCACCAAAAACCAAGAAAGAGGTTGAAAGCTTAAACGGGAAGCTCGCAGCCTTGAAGCGTTTTACCTCCAAGTTGGCTGAAAGATCTCTGCCCTTCTACAAAACGCTCAAGAATTGCTCTGATAAGGACTTCAAATGGACTGATGAGGCTGAAGAAGCCTTCAACCAGATGAAACAACACCTTGCTTCTTTACCTGACATTGCAGCTCCAGAAACGGGAGAGTTAATCTCGGTGTACTTTTCAGTCGCTGAGGAAGCCATAAGCGCGGTCCTCACCATCGAGCGAGAAAAGGCCCAGGTACCCGTTTATTTCTTCAGCAAAACTCTAAAATTGGCTGAAACCAAATATCCTCCCCTTGAAAAGCTTGCCCTAGCCCTAGTTCAAACAGCTAGAAGGCTTCAAAGGTATTTCCAAGCACACCCAATACAAGTGGTCACCGACCAACCTATTAAAAGTGTACTTGAAAAACTAGAGAATTCGGGAAGGTTGGCCAAATGGGCAGTGGAACTAGGTGAACATAACATCACCTACGTCCCACGAAAAGCTATCAAAGCCCAAGTCTTGGCTGATTTCATTGTGGAAGTCCCAAACCAAGCAATCACTGAAGTGAACACTGCCACCACTGAACCCTCCAACCCTGAAGCCTGGAAGCTTTTTACCGATGGGGCTTCAAGCGTTGAAGGGTCAGGGGCTGGACTAATTTTGATCAACCCAGAAAGGGTGGAATTCACATATGCTCTCCGTTTTGATTTTCAGACCACCAATAACGAGGCTGAATACGAGGAACTGATCGCCGGTTTAAGGCTGGCCAAAGAGATGAAGGTCCAGAAGCTTGAAATGTTCACAGATTCATTGCTGGTCTCAAGCCAAGTAAACGACAGCTATGTTGCCAAAGAGCCCAACATGAGAAGATACAAAGAAAAATCCAAGGAGCTAATGAATACCTTTCAAATATGCAACATCAAACAAATTCTCAGATCACAAAACAAAAAGACCGATGCCTTAAGTAAGTTGGCATCTCTCACTTTTACCCACCTCACCAAGAAGGTGTTGGTGGAAGTGTTAAAGGCTCCATCAATCGATGAAGTGGAAGTTCAAGACATAGTCACCAAGGAAGATCCAAACTGGATGACTCCCATCAAAAAGTTCCTAAAAAATGGTGAACTACCCAATGATCAAGTAGAAGCTGAAAGGGTTAAAATCAAGGCAAGGCAGTACGTACTACAAGGAGAAACCCTTTACAAAAAGGGTTACCTTGCCCCCTTGCTAAGATGTGTTGGTCCTGAGCAAAGTAAGTACTTGATCAAAGAGATTCACGAAGGCATATGCGGAGCTCATTTTGGAGCTAGGTTTGGTGGTTGTAAAACTCATGAACCTTGGATATTTCTGGCTCTCAATGCATCATGATACCGCTGAGCAATTGAGGAAATGTGATGCTTGCCAAATTTATGCACCAGTCCCAAAAAGTCCCAAGCATGATCTGGTCCCAATAACCTCTGCATGGCCGTTCTATAAATGGGGAATGGACATCGTTGGTCCGTTTCCCCCAAGCAAAGGTGGGGTGAAGTTTTTGTTGGTAGCAATAGATTATTTCACCAAGTGGCCAGAGGTTAAACCATTCGCAAAGATCACAGGCAAACAGGTCATTGACTTTGTTTGGGAGAACATTATCTGCCGCTATGGATTGCCGGGGGTACTTATCACTGATAATGGAAAGCAATTTGCTGAGAAGCCTTTCAGCGTTTGGTGTAAAGAATACAGAATCAACCAGGTTTTTAGCTCAGTGGCTTACCCGCAATCGAACGGTTAGGTTGAAAGAACGAATAGAAGCATAGTGGAAGGTATAAGACTGGGAAGATACGAAAACAACTGGCTTGAAGAACTGCCTAGTGTTCTATGGGCCATAAGAACGACCGAAAAAACAAGCCATAAGAGAACAACTTATAGCTTGGTATTTGGGTCCGAGGCTGTGATCCCCGCTGAGATAGGAGTTGTAACACAACGAATTGTTAACATGGATCCCGAAACAAACCAAAAAGAGACCATGTTGAACTTACAACTCCTAGAGGAAGCACGAGACCAAGCTGCAATTCAAGAAGCCAAATACAAGCAAAAAATGGAAGCCTACAACAACAAGAGAGTTAAGAACGAACGCTTCAAGCCAGGGGATTTGGTCCTTAGAAACAATGAGGCTAGCAAAAAAGAGAATCAAGGAAAGCTTGGCCCAAAATGGGAAGGCCCGTATACCATCCTTGAAGCACATAAGGGGGGATCTTACAAGCTAGCAGACTTAGAGGGTAAAAGGCTTCCAAGACATTGGAACGGAAAAACCTTGAAAAGGTTCCATGTTTAAACAAGAAAGATTGGTTTGTATTTCACGAGTTGTATTTCGAAAATGACACTACGAAAACCTTTTGTAAGAACAAGTATCTATTGAATGAATGAAGTTGTTTTATCAAACTTGTCTTTCTATCTTGAGATCAGGTTGAGAACCTAGCAAAAAACTCCATAGCAAGGGTCATGTAAGGGGATGAGCTCCCAGGCCACATCGCTTAATAGGTTCAAGGGTTGAATAAACCTATATAAGGGGTGAGTTCCTAAATCAATACAACTCCATGAAACTTATTATGTAAAATCAAAATTGTCTCATAGACGGGTTCGAACAGCCTACACCAAATGTTCCTTAAGCCTTAGAAAAATAACCAACAAACAGGCTTACAAAATCAAACAAAACAAGAAAATAAAAAGGATAGGTGCTATGTCTTCTTGTTAAAAATACCAAGGCTAAGTGACTGCAGCACTGAACCCTTTAAGGTATAAAACACATAAAGACAACGCAAACTCGACAAAGACAAAGTTACAAGAGGATAAAAATAATCTAAAGGATGATACAACTTAAACGAAAAATTAAAAGCAAGTCAAGTAACAAACTAAGAAGCCTTCAAGGCTTCAAGCCACCTAGTTGACAACTCGAAACCTCAAAGGCTTCAACTTACCTGCGGATAGCCAAAAGGCTTCAAGGGTTGAAGCCAACCAGGCTGCCTCAACAAAATAGGCACAAATATAAAAACACAACACAAGGAAAATAGATAAAACATAATAGCATATCAAAGAAAGCCCTGAAAGACTTTCAACCACAAGTTAAAACAAGTCCTAGTGACTTGCAAGTTTAGATATTGTTCAAACGACCATACAGGCCTAAAACACAACCAACAGGAACCTTAAGGGTTCCTGGAAACCTAACATTGTTCAAAGTTAAGATTACAAACCACAAATTGTTTTTAAGTGCTAAGAAAGCTACGAATTAAGCATCAGCAGAGGACTTGGAAACCCCGGAACCTTCACCTTTGACCTTCTTTGCTTTTTTGGACTTCTTAGCTTTTGCACCTCCATCATCACCTACTGCTGAAGCCTCCAAGCTTGCATCCTTTGGGGCACCTTGTTCCGCCGAAAAGGTGTCATCACTATCTCCCGAGTAGGACCTCTTCCTTGAAAGGGAACCCAAGATTTCAGCACAGACTTTTTCATTAAGGCCCTCCGGCTTTAAGTCCTGCAACACAGCAAGAGGCTTACCAAAACAAGCAGAAACTTGATGGATATAAGGGTAGGTTAGCTTCTCCATTTGTTCAACGGAGCCTTTGAAAATATCGGAAGCCTCGGGACGAAACAGGGGAGACTTCTTCAAAGGATGACCGGATTCATGAAGCTTATAACCAGCGATGAGGCCTTGGTGTTTCCCCAGGTTGAGCAACTTAGTATAACTTCACCAAGGGCAGAGTTAAACTCCTTGGAGTGAAGAAGGTAAGTAACAACCTGGTGAAAACCTTGCTCAATTAACCACTGATTCTCAATGGTGGAACGAGCTACCGAAGCTTTCAACCCTTCCTTTTCCTCATCAAAAGCCCGCTGCTGAACAAATAAAGCCTCCCTGTCCGCTTTAAGCTTCAACCGATCAGCCTCAAAGCTCTTCTTCAAATCACTCATTTCAATGTCATGCATCTTAGTCAGCTCACTAACCTTTTTGTCCCACGCTTCTTCTTTCCTAGCAAACCCAGCTATCTCCTTCTTCATCGCAGCCATTGAAGATTTCATCTTATCTTTCTTCTTAGAAAATTCTTCATATTCCTGCATCCTCTTACGAAAACGAGCAATCCCTTGAGGAAGCATAGCAGCAAGGTTGCAGGTGCTCAAAATCATGCGAGACAACATCAAGTCATCATCCATCCCAGCAATAGTATTGTGAACTGAAGGAGGAGCAATGTGACTCAGAGCATCTTCACAAACAGCAGCATCTTTAAAGCTGTCATCATTTTTCACCGACCAACTAGGCACATAAACTTCATCCGGATCCAACCCTTCAACATCCCTGCTTGAAGAACCCTGAACAGGGGTAGCAATAACCTTCTTGGCTGAAGCCTTCTTACCATGAACAACCAGTTCCTTCTCCTTTTCAGCACCTGCCTCAACACCTTGATCTTTAAAAGCTTCAATATTATCACTCAAATCCACTGGTTCAGTAGAAGTGGATTGAGGAGCAGCCTTCAACAAACGGCGGGTAGATCGGCGGGTTGAAGACTTGGGAGCATTAGACTTAGAAAAACCTTTGACATTGGAAGTACTAGTATAACCCGAGCCCTCGAACCTTTGCTCAGCAGTTCTAACTACAACGTTTTCACCAGGAACATCCCCAAACACAACATTAGAAGTGTCGTTACTCTTAATGAAATCCAGGGCAGACATGACTGCAAATAACAAAACAAAAACACATAAGGCATAAGTCAAGAAAAATGCAAAAAGGGCAAAAAAGAAAAACGCATACCCGTGCCACTCCTCATTAGAACCGGATCCCGATCAGCATTTCCCCACAATTTACTAACCCATAATAGAACTAGCAAATGCTCAGGGAAGGGACGAACCCTCGAAGGGCACTCCCGGATGGCTTTGAGAAAAGCATCATTCAACTCAGATTCGGAGGGCTCCGGTTCATTGAGAACAGCATCCGGGTGCCTCCACTCCATTTTAAATGGAACAATAGAATCAGAAACCCAGAAAAAGCGATCATTCCAAGTACCAAGTGTTGTAACCATAGACGAAATAAGACAAGAATCAACCTTGGATGTTTCAAAGGTGAACCAATCACCATTTTTGGCCAAACGAAAAAACCGGCGAAAGAGCAACAAGGAAGGATCATACCCAAGGGCACGGCATAAAACCTCAAAGTGCAAAACCCTAGCCATGCCCTTCGGATGAACTTGCCCAAAAGAAACTCGATAATATTGCAATAGATTCAAAACAAAGAGAGAAAAGGGATAACGAAGGTTCGAGAACTCAAAATAACGACAATACAGAGCAATCGAACCAGGGGTCGGTTTATCAATAGGAACATCACAAGCAGGAGCGGTCGGTTTAAACATTTTATCAATACCATATTCCACACAAAATGATTCTACCTCTTCTTGTGTTAATCGGGAAAAGGATTTTGCTAAATCCTTACGAGCACCCATTTTGCAAGAAAATATGAAGAATGTAAGGAGATACAAAGGAAACCAGAACTAACCTTGAAGAAGAAGAAAGGAACCGCAGAGAGGAAACTTGATAAGACAATAAGGAAAATGAATGAAAAAATTCAAATATAAAAAAAAATAAAATAAAACACAAATAGGGGTGATAATTGCAAACAGTTACTTCTGCAAAACCGCCACCCTATGAACTGCCATACATCAATCAAATCAGTTGTCAGTTATTTAAAATTCAAAAATTAACCGACTCCAACCCTTAAAGCCTTCAAGCGTTGAATCCTTGAAACCTTCAGGCAATAAAACACATGTATTAAAGTCATAAGTCTTTGAGCTCATTCCCCAAAAACCTCTGACTTGGGGGGCTGATGACAGGGGTAGCCCAAGACTAAATAAAATGACTAACTACATGAACGCTCAAAGGGTTAAACGGTTCAATGGTTGAAAAGCTGAGGAGATGAAGTAAAGCAATACGGGAACAGTAAATAGTCACATCACCGGATTGCTTCACCAACTCGCCAGCCGCAAAAGCAATGCAGGTCCTCAGAACACATTCTATTATCCAAGGGTCAAAAGGCTTCAACCCCCGAAAGGGTAAGCCCCTCACTGCAAGCAAGGTCACTAGTCAAATGCATCCCTCTTTGGGAGATGTCTTCTCCTATATATTTGACACTTCATTTACTGAGTTAAGACATTCCTGGCCAGTCTTGTTTCCTTAAAACTCTGGCCATTCACCACGAGTACTTGCTTCATGCGAGTTACTCCCTTTCACATCCAACACACACATTCTCTTCGCTCCTTCATCCGAATCTGAACATACTTCAGAGGAGGATCTTTAGCAAACAATAAAAATAAACTAGTGAACCTCCTTCCACGTCTTGCAAATGTGGGGGGACCCCACGACCTGCGTTAGGCAAAGTTGAACACTTCAGCCCTCTTGCCTAACCAGCACATCTACCATCTTTGGTCTATTATTTGTTGCATCAACAACGTTTTTATTATAACACATTAAAAAAATCTAACTATTGGTTTTTGATGAAAATAACAACAAAGTTGAAACCACATGGACCCAGAATTAAAAGTTTTAATTTTGGACTAAAGTGGGAAAAACGATCAAACCTTAGAGACTATTTTGGCAGTTTACTCGTATCAATAATAAAAGGTCGAATGACAACTGTTACGTCAACCTATGACTTTATTAGATGTTTTAAATTAAAACTAGAATAGAACCGAAGCCCCGCGTTGCGGGGCGGATTTTTTTATCATGCCGGAAGGTCTTTTTTAATGTGATTTGAGCGTCCTATATTGTTTTTGTAATTACCATCGAACAATATGTGAATAGAACAATACATATCAATTTAATTTTCTCGCACCAATGAAATCATAAAAAAAATCAAGTGTATTATCTGAAAATGATTGTGTTTTCAAAGTGAGGCTCAGACATATCGTTAACAACCTCTGGCTATAATCAAAGTTACATATTTCTTTAACCTGTAGTGTATTTACCTAATTCGTAGATTATTCCAGATTATAGGAAAAAAAGTATTTCAAGAAAACATATATGGCTTAGAATCATGGCTGCATTTGTTTGCTTGTTTCAAGCCGCGTTATCTCGCCAAAAGTACAATATCATTATTGCCAATTCACTAATCCGAACATATTATCTTTACAAAAAGATTGAATCTTTCCCATCAAGCTTTGTTTTCATTTTCCAAAACTCAAACCCATCTTCCATTGTTGCTATTCTAATAGTAAAAGTGCATAAGTCTAAAAATTTACAAAACTCTAAAAATCATTAATTGAATTTTGTAGATTTTGTTAGTTTTAAAAGTAAAAGCATTCAGGAAGTTAGGTCAAAGGGTCAATAACAATATGACATTCTCATTCATGATATGAGGCTGGTTGACAAAATTCATCGAGAAAACTCTAAATATCTACATCTCAAAATTTGACTAACTTGAAATCAATATTTCACTAATATAAAATAATAAAAAAAAACCATTCCTTATCTTGTAAAAAATCGATCCTGGCATACTTTCCCCATATTTTCCACCATACAAAATAATAGCATTAAAAGAAAAAAAACAATTGCAGTAACATTTTCATTTTCATTTTTATTTAAACTGGGGGTCATAATAATATTTTTCACGTAAATAAATAAATAATAGTTCATTATTTTTTAAAACTAAAAGCATTCAAGAAGTTAGGTCATTTTATTTTAGCCCTTTCACCCATCATCAATACAATACAGCCCAAATTGACCCTTTGACACATCGTTAATAAAAATATATTTCGAATTGACCCATATTTAGTATAGAGCTGTTGAATAAGTTCTTACAAATAAAATCTAACCTGTCTCCCTTTAGAACATCATTCAGAACTTCACAACTGTGACTCCACGTTCGGGCTCTTCCAAAATCAACCTCACATGCGTACGTGAACAATTAAACACATATTATTGATAAAACTTTGGTAAATAGAATGAAACTCGTTAAATCAAATCATCAGATGTGCAAAATAAGAAGGCGTCTAACATTGTAATTTACCACTAATATAATTGATTTATTTCTTCTATTTAATAGCATGCATTGTACTATTGAAGACAAAAGTCATCAAAGGATAAAAATAATACGAAGATGTTTTAGTTGCATTGTGAAAGTGATTACCTAATTATTAATGTTCAAGTTTAACATGTTTTAACTTCTTTTAACAGCAATGACCAGTTGACTCCAACCAAACACCTCCTAAGCATCCACCACCACTGCTCCTGTGGTTCAGGTTGGTTCCTGACGCCGACAGACACCATGAAGAGACATAGTTCTTCATTGACAACCCTTATAAAACTCAAGCATCATACATCATGTTCAAGGGGCATACATCATACATCTCGATTAAAGAAGTTCACGGGCTGGTTAGGCAGCCGACCGGATTCCATCATTTCTATTGTCGATTCTCTCTCTCTCCCTCTCTCATGTGAATACTCTTCTCGGTTCTCTCGCTTTGTTTTGTGGCCCGAAAGAAACCACATGTAACATGGCAAAACGTAAAGGAAAAGCTTCGCGGTCAAACCCAAAAACTCTAAAAGCTACACTGGCGCTAAGGCAATGATGTTTCATATATATAACAAAGGCTTATTCAAAAAAGAATTTAATAGTACATAACAATTGCGGTCCCTAGTCCCTACCTGGAAGTGGAAGGTATAATGAGACCTTCCTAATTCCTAAACTATTATTGAACTGAAATTGAAGGTTAAAACCCAAAAGTTCATCGTTGTAGAGCAGTTCAATTGCAGAAACCAAACTGAAGTAAAAAACTATTAAGAACCCTTTCTCGCGTCTAGAAACAGTAGCTATAGTTAAAACTGAAACCATACACATTCTTGTTTCTGACTAATCGTTCTGTATATCCACATAAGTATCCCTTTCATATATTAAAAGCCGAAAACAAAATCGAACGATTCATGAATAGAACACCATTTTTTATAACTATTTTTTTCAAACACGAACGACATATATGGAATATCAAGATACGAATATAAGTTTTATTTGTGATTAAATTCATTTTTAAAGCACCAATCAGTCTCATCAAGATACTTACTGGGGTAACATCAGACCTTCCTTCAGCACCACCAGATTGATTAAGTGTCAAAAATCGAATGGGCGTGGTGGGATGTGAAATGAGTAAGTGCATCTTTGCCCAAATTTGCATCACATATTGGACAAACCAAGACAAACAGCTTAATCCCAGATAAACAATTGATTGCAGAAACCTAAATGCTTCATTCAAGACTATGAACGCATCTTTAAAAAGAAAATAATGGGAAATCAGTACCGCGTTTTTGACTTCGAAATAGTGTTCTTCCTGCGTATATATGGTAACAAAGCAAAGGGGTATCAATTTTAAAATAACAAAAAGGGCAGGGAGACCGAGATCTAACATCATTATCTCCATCCATTCAGGAAGAGTAACATAAAGCGAGAGAAGAAAAAGTACCTGATGTTGTTATATTCGGTTACGGCGATTCGACGCCGTAGTGTTCAATTAGGGCATAGATGGTGTTGAGCAAGGATAGGGTTTTGCAAGAGGTTAGCTTGCGCCGGAACCCTAATCGCCGCCTTGTCTCCGCCCCTGCCCTCTTTCCCTCTCTCTCATATCGTTTTGATCTCAAAGACAAAGGATCGCTATCTCAGTTCGCCGATGCTGTCGGCAGTATGGCTTCTAGAAGCCACAGCCGGCGGATCTGGTTTCAAGTGACGGAGGAAAACGATGAAGACCGTCTTCTGCGTTGTAAGCCGCTGCCCTCCGTCGGTCGTCCACCGTGCCTACCACCTCTCTCCCTTCCTCCGTCTAGATTATCTCTCAAGAACCTGTGTAAAAAGTGGTATGAAGAAGCCAAATAGCAACTGATATGTGTTGAGGGGGAAATCAAAGAAGACACAGTTGAGTGGCAGAAACGAAAAGTTGAAAAGATTCCTGGCGCAAGTAGGCGATGTAAATTGATATATATAATAATATACCCATAAAATAAATATACAAGTATACAACTTATTCTTAAGAAAAAGTTATTTGTTAACGTCTTCTTGGGGAAAGATCTGATTAATTTACATGAAAGTACAAGTATATATAGTAATTGTGATAACTACATTTTAGTTGTTTAAAAGTAAGTAGAATGACACTAAAACTTTAGAATTTTAACAATATAAAGTGTCTCTAAAATATCTTAATTCCATATACATTCGAACATATATAAAATATATTAATATAGTTTTACCGGTATTATCTATCTCAAAACCAGCTAGAAAAATCGAGCTTTCTTAATTCCATATACATTCGAACATATATAAATTTATCCAAATTAATCTGCAATTGCAATGCTTCTTGTTTTTTTTAACGGCAAATCACTTTATATATATATAAAGAGTCAGCTAGAAACTGGGAAACAAACAGGAAAAAACAAAAAAAAAAAACGACAGAAATATAAAGACAACTACATCAACCCTACGGAATAAAAAATCAACCAATTCCATCCGGATCCCAAACCGACACCGAACCCCCATTGAAAATGATTGAGATAACGACATGAAAATGAAAGTCACATGACGCAGAGAGCATGAGATGGTTTTCAGGACATGATTGGAACTTAAAAGGTTGAAAAGAAGAGAGGAGTTCGAGGGAGAAGTGTTCCTTGTTTATTTTTTTTCATTTTGTGTATACCTTTTTTCAACCAACATATTAATTTTTCTAACTATATTTATATTTAATTAAACAAATATCTGTTATATATATATATATATATATAGGGTAAGGTTCATGCGAGAACCACCTTTATTGCGAGAACCACGAGAACCAATGTGAACACAACCTAAAATAGCTAAAAAAACCTAACCCCCCCCCCCCCCCCGCGCAAGCTAAAATGCTAAAAACTAAACCCCCAAAAAACCTAAAAAAATCTAATTTTTTTTTTTTAATATTTTTATGTTAAAATCGCTACTTTTAGTAGCAATTTTTTATTTTTTTTTTAAATTAAAAGTTTTTTTTTTGCTATTAAAAGTAGCGATTTTTTTTATAAAAAAAATATGAAGAAAAAAAATTTGTGTGTGTTTTTAGCTATTTTTAGACATTTTTGGTTGTGTTCACATTGGTTCTCGCGGTTCTCGCAATAAAGGGTGGTTCCTAACGGATCTTTGTCATATATATATATATAGGATTAGTTTCAAACGTGAACAAATTTCCAAGAGTGAACCGCGTGAACTGATCTGAACCATTGATTCCATATACATTTGACAAGGGTAAGATTGTAACTTTATATAATTATTGAATTTAAATTATTGTCTTATTAATTTTAAAATCCTAACATATTTAAATCATCATCAGTTACCAACTTTTTCGACAACTACAAAACAATTACTTATTTTTTATTTATTAAGATAATCTTAACATATTTTATATTTATCAAGATTATCTTTCATAATTTTTTCAACAAACATCCATATCTTCATGATATTTGATCCACAATTCCCGTCGATGAAGTTTTCAATTCCAGAAGTTTAAACTTCCGCCGTTCATTACGTCCCGTCGTTCATAACGTCTCCTCCTTCATCAACTTTCAAAACCTGAAAATTATCTCACCGGACATATTGATTTTTGCTGAGTAAGTCGACTGTATCTTTGCCGCTAATTGACTTGGTAATTGTCGTCGACGGTCGTCTTTATTGTTTCCGTCGCCATCAGCCCGCGGGCATCGAAAGTTAAGCCGGACTAGCATTCCGGCGAATATCAATTGTATTAAGTAAATAGTTATTCAGTTTCTTAGTATGTTCCAATTACAACTTGAATATTGACTTAGAACTTGATTGTTTGTGTTTGTAATTAAATTGGTGTCGTTTGAGTACATTGAAACATATCTGAATTTTTTCCTGCAGGTGCTACTGTTGAATCATTCATGGCCGACCCAGAAATCGACAATCACAATTCTGACCAAAACATTGGCGATAATGTCTTCGTTACAACAATGGATCGTCCAGGTAGTGTAATCGTATGACCATTGATTTCCATAGATTTTAACAAACATGTAATATTGTCATTGTTATTGGTCATAGTAGCAAGATTCGAATTATAGTTTTAGTCTTTTCTTGGTTGAACTAGAGTTTTCAGTCATCTTTTTTATTGTGTATAACTATTAGCTCCGTAGTACACATGTGTACTGCTGTGTTCTATACACTCCATAACGATAGTACGCATGTGTATAATACACGGTATAGTACACATGTGACCCGCAACATTGTTGTCTTTGTTTTTTGAATGATTCTTTTGTACTGTAATTGTGCAAAGTCAGTTGCTAGTAACGTTTACGAAACGCCAAATGGGACTAGGTACTGGACACCAATTGTCCCCTGGATTCAAACCGTATGTGAAAGCTAGATTTACTACGATTGAACAAGCAATTTGAATGTACGAGGAGTACGCACAGCTAGCAGGATTTGGAACCCGTTTGGGTACTTCGAAAAAATAGGCGACGAGTTAATTACGACTCGGCGATACGTTTTATGCTCCAGGGTGAAAGTGAACAAACATAAAGATAAAGAAACTAACCCTGATGCTATTGACTCAAATTCACCATCACGTCGTTCCAATGTCAAAGTTACAGATTGTAAGGCATGTGTGAAGTTTGTTCGTATAAAAAAGTCAGTTGAGTATGAAATCTATGATTTTGTTGAACAACACAACCATGGGTTTACCTCTCCCGAGAATCTTGACTTATCACTAAAGCGAAGAAAGCTCGATTTTTCTACAAAAGAGTTCATAGCAAAGTGTCGCAATGCTAATCTTGGCCCTACCAAATCCCACAAGGTACACGTTGCAATAAAAGGTGGCCACCATAATGTTCCCGCTACCGTTGCGGACTACAAAAATTGTGGCCGTGACATTCGAGATTTTATTGGTGATAGAGACGCACAAATGATAATTGACAAATTTAAAGCTCGCAACGAAAACAAAGTTAATTACACATTTAATACCCATATTGATGATATGGAACTTCAGTTAATTTTTTGGTGCGTCGGCGTTTCTAAATTAAACTACGAAGCGTTCGGTGATGTTTTGGCGTTCGATGCAACGTATCATACAAATATGTGAGTTTGAAAAAATTTCACTTATAATTTTGTTACATTTTTTGTTTATAAGTTACATTTGAAAACTTTTTTTTTCCGAACAGGTACGATATGATTTTTGTGCCTTTCACTGGAGTTGACCATCATAAAAAGTGCACAATATTTGGAGCTGGGTTGTTACATAATGAGACTATTGAATCATACACCTGGCTTGTACAAAATTTTCTTCAAGCACACAATGGAAAACAACCACTTTTGGTATTAACTGATCAGGATTGTGCTATGAAACAAGCTGTCGCCAACGTATTTGACAAGTCTATCCACAGACTATGTATGTGGCACATTATTCAAAAGTTGCCAGCAAAGGTATTTGTTACAAACATGTCTACATCATAATGTCATTACTTTGTACCATAGTTGTAAATATGGCAGTTTAACTAAATGTACACATGTGTATTATTCGCTATATTTTCTTATGTACACATGTGTACACCGAAGTACTACACAGAGTTATTTTTTTTAATTTTCTTTATTTTGTAGATCAAGGGTAACGACAAGAGGAACGCATAAATCAAGAAAAAATTCCACAAACTTGTATGGAATGTTTACATCAAACCAGAAACATTTGAAAAGAGATGGCATTTACTTATTGCTGAGTACGGTTTAGAAGAGCACTCATGGTTGACTGAAATGTATTCGATTCGTGAATAGTGGATCCCAGGATATTTTCGCGAAATACCTATGTGTACCTTAATGAAGACCACATCTAGATGCGAAAGCGCTAACCATTTGTTCAAATCAAACTCCAGTTCACACAATACGTTGGTACAGTTTATGTTGTGCTACGATACGTCTGTCGATGGGTTACGAAATGACCAACGTGAACTCTCTCATAAAACAAACACCACTAATCCAGAATTCAATACCAAATGGCCCATCGAAAGTCATACGAACATTATTTATACTAGAAAAATATTTTTGGACGTCTAAAAGGAAATTCTCAAGGGTAAGGAGAATAGCTACATTGCTGAACGATCACTATCAGATGGAGTAAATTGTTTCGTAATTGCTCACCAAGATCAGACATCAGAAGTTATAAACGAGTTCAAGGTTAGCAACTAACACTTATAATATACTTTTTCTTTTATATATACTGTCCAACTTTTTACCCTTAAATTGCAGGCCACGTTTAACAAACAAGATCTATCTGTTACCTGCAAGTGTATGGGATTCACCCGAAATGGATATCTATGCCGTCATGTGTTCTGCGTACTTGGACATCATAACGTACATAAGATTCCAACACAATATTCACCCAAGATGGAGGAGAGATGCTATTCCTAGCCGCGTGTATAGCCTTGAGAACAGGTTATCTATTGATCAAAGCAGGAGCGGAAGATTATGGCGTAACATATTAGATAATTTGGAAATGTGTAGAGATAGAGTGAGAGGCAAGATTGATAAATTAGAGGAACTCGATGCTCAAGTACATACATTAAAAGATAAGATCTTTGCAGAAGTTCCATATGATCCAGAAATTAATAAGTAGGGTGTCGTCTACCAGGAAATTCTTTCGCATTCAATACCAGAGGAGGTCTCGTGTACCGCACCGAAGAAAATACGTAACAAAGGATGTGGGAAGCATAAACGACCAGTTGGCCCGAAGGATTTGCAATAAAGAAATTCAAAAAACATAGGAGGAAATGTAATTTTTGTGGCAAACGGGTAAGGAAGCATGATAAAAGGAATTGTCCACTTAAAAAGGTAAACCAACGAAGGATGATTCGTCTACTGAAGAAGATGACGAGGAAGAAGAGGATGAGCAGTATGAGTATGACGAAGGAAGCGAAACCGGTACCGATGGCGAAGGAAACGAAACCGGCACTGATGGCGAAGATAACGGTAGCGACATCTAGAAAATTTTCTTTTACTTTACAAACAATTGAAAACAATTTGGTGAACCTTTTATTTTTATTGTTTTGTGATATTTGTTTTAGCGTTTGATAATTGTTTTTGTGATTGTTTGATGCATAATATTTTTTGTGATTGTTTTGATGGATAATAAGACCTGTTATCACTTACAATTATTATTTTTCTTTTATTTAACGGTATGACTTTGTATTTTATCGATGAAAAAAAGTCCACAAAGACATAAGCAACATTCCTGTTTAATGGAAAGATCTGAAAATGGAATCCGTACACTTGTGTACTTATATGCTAGTATGTCTGTACACAGGTGTACTTTAATGTTTACAACATAAGTACTCATGTGTACTTACTTATATGTGATAACTCTGCTCATTTTTTATATTGTGAAAACGTTTAATTACATTTAATACACATCACCCATATTACGTATAGACAATACACAATAAACTTTTATTCCACTGTTTCAAAAAGTAACAAAATACCAAGCCATCAAATGCTTCTAGTGTAACAATCCTAAATGAACCGACACCCTCGAATATTCTTCGACGCCCTAAAATATTTTAAAATATTCCAATATGTCTTTAAATACACCCCATACGCAAAAATGGGCCCCAATTACATTAAATAGTATTAAAAATAATTAAAAACTGAAATATTAAGTTGAGGCGGGCCGCGTAAAGGACCCTTAACCCTTACGCGGGCCGCGAGAACTTAAAAACCTGGCGCAGCCCGGTGTGGCCACGTGGCCCAACACACGGCGAACCTACCTGATGACCCGGATCACCTACGCTTTGACCTGGGGTCAACGCGGGCCGCGTAGGCCCTGCTCTTGTTTTACGCGGGCCGCAACAAGGTCAAGATCAGCACCTATATATAGAAGCCATCGGATCTTCAGTCGAACTCGCTCACAACTATTTTCTTTCTCTAAATTCTGAATAGTAGGCTTAATACACGGGTATTATACTCCCCTAAATAGCGAAGTTCTGCTCCGTTGTAAGTATTATAACCCCTGGATACGTATTAGATACGCTGCCCGATTGATCTAGGGTTCCGTAACGGCTGTCGTGGTTTTGCCCGACGTAGTCGTTGGAATGCCGTCTCGGGGGGGGGGGGGGGGGGTATTACTAATGTTAAAATGGGTTATTATACTAACGCGTGTGCATTTGTGTAAATTATAGATTGTTACCAGGAAACCCTTACGGAAAATCTAAGACAGCAATGTGAGTTGATCCACTTTTTGTTATCTGTTTTTACAAAACCTTAAATAATTTTCCATGAGAATAACAGTTATTGAGTATTTGTAAGAATACAATTATCATGAGTATGTTGGGGTTTTGTATACAAAATTTGTTACCACCTGGTCAAGGAGTAACATTTCCACAAGTCGGGTTTGACAGTACCATGGATGTTAATTGTTATGTCTTAGAAACAAATGTAATTGCGAGATCGCCCTCAATACTGTACACTGGGTTTTTTATTAAACTGGGATTCACTCACCAGTATTTCCCACTGACAAATGTTTTTAAAACGCGTTTCAGGTAACAAAATGTGAAAGCCAAATAGAAGCCAGTTGGGCAGCACTGAAGGCTTGGAAAAGTGGCAATAAAAGTTACCTAAAAATAAAATAGATGTTTTTATTAATAAAATAGGATTTATTCCTATGAAAACGTGTGTACTACGAACTTGGGTTTTAACCCATTTGTTTAATATTATGAAAATGTGGTATTTTACTCTGATCAATGTTTCCTAACTACGGTCCTGATGAAAATTTCTTCTGCCAAATTAGACAATACGCGATACCACCGAAACTGGCTCGCGGCCGCCCGTTCCCGGGGATCAGGGATCGGGGGTTGCGATAGAAGGTGGTATCAGAGCTAAGCCACTGATTCAGCCACATAAGTGTTCTGCTGACATCAAAATTTAATCTGTTAGGAAATAAATTACGGGAATACATGCGTAATTATATTTTATTGCTATGTATTATTTGACTATTTGTTAGTTTACAGTATGAGCGACCAAGGACCATCTGACGCGTACCGTCAATTGTTTGGTTCGCCTAGAAGCGAAGGCACCTCCTCTTCTCAGCCTGCCCTCTCAGGGTACTCTACTGATACGGAAGAAGGAATCTTTGTGTTTAAGGCTCAGTCAGAAGAGCCATTTCCTCAGAAAAAGAGGGGATGGTTCAGTAGAGGGGCACACGAGCGTAGAAAACGTATGAAAAGGTTACAAGACCAGAGAGTACTAGCCGCAGCCAAGAGAGAGACATATGCCTATGCCCAGGATATGATAAATAGGGGTATAGCCAACACCCACATCTTAGCAACCACTGCAGCTGACCCTAATCTGGAGCAAATAATAGCACCCCAACCACAACCACCAATCCCTGATCAACCCATGGAGATAGAAAACCCTGAAAATCAAGTAGAGATGCATGATTTCAACCCGGAGGAAATACCTAGGGTACCAGCACCAAACCCCCTAGACCCAAATTACGATCCCTGGTGGGATGAAGTTAGGGACTATGTGCAACGCTACCCGATACATGAAGACACACCCATGCGGAACCTAGGAGCCTATCCAGGTATGGACCCTTTAGATCCCTATTACCACGACGAATATATTAGGGAGATTTTAGAAGATCCTTACCGATTTCAGGCACCTACACCTCCATACCAGGAACTCGCACCCCAGATTCCGAACCCAGTCCTAGAACCTGCACCCCCAATGAGTGCAGAAAATGTACAAGAACTTAGGACATTTGGTGAGGAAATTTTAGAGAGCAGTGAGAGAATGAGACAGGTGGGAGAGCGACTCGTCTGGAAGTACGACGAGCGCAATATGGATTTTTGGATGAATCCATATCCGTGAATGTAAGAATGGAGACGGTAATAGTAATAATAATAATAATAATAAAATAATAAAATATGTGTGTACGGATGCCTACTATTATTTATTTCAGTTGGTATTGTAATTTTATTTCAGTACTGGTGTGTAATAGATGCATAGTAGATGAATAGAGTAAAGTCGCAATGATCGACGCTTTTGGCTAAATTGCGTGTCATGTGATTGACTATATTAACTATTATTTTGTGATATTAATACGGGGTAAATGTTTAAAATTCAGATGGCCGATGAAGGAAATCAAGGAAATCTGAATAACGATAACCAGAGTAACATTAACATGGTTAATGAAAATCCGAGCATCAATAACAATGAGAACCAAATGGATAATAGTGTCGTTCAACATATAGTGGCACAAGGAATCATAGATGCAATGCCATTTATTATTCAAACGATTCAAGAAGCGAATAATAAAAGTAAACATAGCAGTAAGTGACCGATTGAACCAGAAAACAGCGTGAACAATGGACCTGTACTTCAAGTGTCCATTCCCAAAAGAAGAAGAACCATGCCTTATGGTTGTTCTTACAAAGAATTCTGGTCCTGTAAACTAATAGAATTCTCGGGCAATAAAGGATCCATTGCAGCCCTACGCTTGATAGAGAAAACTGAGGCTGTTTTAAAAATAAGCAAGTGTGCTGAAGAAGACGAAATAATGTTTGCTTCTAATATGTTTAAGAACTCAGCCTTAGAATGGTGGAACACTATCCTCCAGTCAAGAGGAAGTGATAAGATATACAACATGGAATGGGAAGAATTTAAAAATATGGTAGAAATAAAATTCTGCCCTCCCAATGAAAAGGAACAGATAGCTAATAAGTTTCTGAACCTAAGAATGACCGGGGTAGATAGTAAGGGGTATACTACCACATTCTTTGAATATGCTAGAATAGTACCAACCCTTGCATCACCTGAACCGGTATTAATCTCCCGTTACATCTGGGGATTAATTGGAGAGATTAGACATCTAGTCAAGGCAGCTAGACCACAAACTATAGAAGAAGCTGTAGAACTAGCCAATACCTTGACAGATGAGTTAATCCATACTAGAGAAGAAGACCAGAGGAGAAACCTAACCCAAAGACTTACCCAAGAATTCCGTTCTAGGAATTACAACCGTAGGAATATGGGTTCTACCTCTGCACCATTCTGCGAGGTCTGCAAGAAAAAGCATTCGGGAAAATGTTCCACTCTTTGCAATTCCTGCAAGATGCCAGGACACAAGGAAGAATATTGCAGGAGGAAAACCAGTAATGGATTATGCCCAAGTGGGAAGCCACTATCCCACTTATCGGCTGTTACCCCGAACCACGTCTCCATATGCCTCATGACAAACACTCCGCAATCCACGGTGTTGTTGACTGTCTTCCATTCAAACTCCAACCTTACCACGTCTGCAGTCTCAATTTCCGCACTCTTAGGATGATTCACCATCTTCAAATACTTACAGAAAATGTCTTTCTGAAATCAAAACATCATGTAATAACCAGTTACAATGCGTTCTGTTACACCCCCAAAATACCACATGCGGAAACTCCGCGGGACGTGTGACGTACCAGGATCCAGCCACCAATCACATTGAACCCATAACAATATTTTAAATAAAAACTTTCATTCAATAACAATAAGTATTACAAATGTTAAACGTAATTCATTGTATACAGCGGAAGTATAAATCACTTGTTAAGCGTTTCATAAACCACGTGATCAAAAACCAATAGACTTGTGTTGCAATTCCATGTATCTCGACCCATGACCACTCCAGCCTCCCAGAAAGCAAGTTCCCTGATATAAACCTACAGACCTGCAAGCATGCAGACAAGTGTGTCAGACTACGCTGGTGAGTTCAAAGTTTGTTAACGTGTTTAGATACCAGTTACCAGATTAAAACGTGTCACAAATTTGATTTGATGTTGTTATTAACTCGATTACCACAGATGGCAGCTAGATTTATTTGCCCAACCCCAATGTCTCTATCAAAACATTGGTCAAGTGGTTAAGGTAATTAGTTCACGCCCGTCCTCCCCGGTACGATGTGAGGGTGCCAAACCTAATAGCGCTATCAACTAATAACATCGTTGCCTCCCCGGCAAATAATCGGTAGATGTAAGGGGTCTTATCGATAAAAATGAGTGTAATAACCAACATCCCAATAACCCGACGTTCCTCCCTGTCACACCCCGATATTTCCACGTATTACCGGTGGGCCCGGTGGGGAGTATCGTGACGTAGTTGATATCATCATTGACAATTTATCACAGTTTAATACACAGTGGAAGTCGAAAGATAAAATCATTACAAACCGAATTAAAAGTAATTTCAAGTGTATTACAATAACGGTTGCAAGGGATCCACAGGCGGATCAAAAGTTAAAAAGATCATTGTTCAACAGATTTATAACATCTAAGCTTGCAAGACTCTTTATTGATGCTAGAAGTAGCCAACCTATTCCATTTAGTATCTGCACTTAGCCTGTTTGGAAAATACGTCAAGTTACACTGGTAAATACAATTAACCGACTCATTTTGAAAATGTTTAAGAAAAAATGATTTGAATGCACAAGGCACAAAATAATCTTTTATAACTTGGGATAATTATTTATATATAAACTTGTAAAAGGTTTACATGTTCGTTATACGTTCAGTAGCCCGGGCTGAATACCGGGTTAAAGATTTATAGACACACCACATGATATAATCCCGCGGCGAGTTATTCTCGAACCGTCGGTTATACCTTTTTATATATATACACTGGCAGGTGTATGCCTACACCCCGTGCTTAGGTCGTGGCCATTTCAATGAATGATGCCAAGGATATCCGGGACATGGTCATTAACCCCCCAAAGGCTTAAGCAAACATAACAGTTTAAACGGGTCATCTCAATAAATTAACCTTTATATGATTAAAAATTCAATGCCCGACCAATCGGTATTTTATATACCGTACCCCAAGCCCGTATAAGGGAAAATAAGTTAAAAGTATTTACCTGAGCAAGTATATATCACAACCAGCGAGTGCAAGTATCTTTTACTGGTCTCCTAATCTGGAACGAAGGTTTTAATAACCTATTAGATTCCTAACGGGTCTTAATTAAGTCTAAACTTAGACCGGCTAGTTTTAAAGGAAGATATACGGTTCAAAACGCACGATTAAGCGAAGACCGGATTCGAATGTGGTTTAGACCCGACAAGTTTGTATACTTGTATAATATGGGTAAACTAAACATATTCTGGATTTTGAGATAAAAATGATAAGGTTTGACCCGTTTCGGCTAATATAAGCAAACTAGTTACATAAACCGCACCGAACACGAATAATGCGTAACGGGTAACCAAATGAGTCATGGACAGGTTTCCTAAGTTAATATGCCTTAAATATGTTGTGATATCAGTAGGATACCTTCCATTATGCCCAAAATGGATTTAAACTCAATTTATGCCCCGTAGGGGTATTTTGGTCAATTTAAAGCTTATAAAAGAGTTTAAATATTTATCTGAGTTTCAGGTCTGATATAATCAGTAAAAATATTTATTTTTATAAGTCATAACAGTAGTGTATTGCATATATGTGAAATTTACCTTTTATAACCAAACCATGCACCGTAGGGGCATTTTGGTAATTTCACATAAGCTTTAAAGGTCAAAATTAGAATTCTGAGTTCAAAACCTTTGCTTATTGTTTAATTATAAAAATTTACTTAAAACATCAGTAGGTATTAAGTTTCATATGCCAAAAATGGTTTTAACTCATACTATGCGCTTAAGACGCGTAAAAGTCGCTTTTAAGCGATTTTCGGGTTAAAATAGGAAATCTGAGTTTTTGATCAGTTTATAAAGTTCAAAATATTTTATTTATGATATCTTCGGGTTAAAATAGAAAAGGGCATAACCGACAATTACCGATTTAAAGCAAGAACCCTATTTTATGCTTAGCTTAAAAATAAATAAAAATATTCAAAAATCCCAAAATATTATATTACATCAGTGGGTAAAAATTTTGGTGTCATAATTTGAGTTTAGATAGGCTTTATGCTAATTACGCCGTTTAATTAATAAAAAGCTTTCTAATTACGCTATTGAGCATAACTCTTAATCTAGACCTCAAACTGATGTCAACTTTTTAGGACAAGTTTATAAATCAGTAATAAAGGTTTTTGTCCTCTCACATTTTCAAAAATCTCGTTTTAAGGTCAAAAGGGCATTATGGTCAACATTTAGGCATATAACGGAAACATGCACATGAATCGAATAACTAATGAACCAAGTTGTATAACCTCAGAGGGTTACACTAATCTATAACCTGGTCCTAATAGAACTCTAAGGCATTTCTAAAATATGCTACATTGGGTCAGAACTGAAAGTCAAAGCAAAAGTCTACTTTTGCGACTTTCGGTTCCGAACCGAGCTTAAACTGAAAATTGTCGGGTTGAACATGGTTAGACATGTTCTTACATTAATTACCAAGTTATATGAGTGATAAAATATGTTTCATGGCTTCTACATTGTTAATTATGTGTTTATGCGAAAATTTGCTTTCTGTTGACTTTTTATAATTAACTTTGACCCGACAATTGACCTAGTTAGAGTGGGGATCAGAGGGTGCCCTTTTAAGGGTTTATTACCCACATAATTACCAACTCAAAGCTACTTTCAATTCGATAATTGACTGGACAATTAGTGATTAATCACTAAGTTAAACCTTAATTATGACGGGTTTGACTTTAGGCCATTAAACTAATAAAACTGAATTAAGAAAGGTCAAGGAGGCTTACTGAAGTACTAAGCACGACTAATGACCCTTAGGAAATGATCTTGAGCTCCAGGAGACTCCAGAAGTTAAGTTATGAATGTTTTCAAGTGAGTGCCCAAAATGTTGCAACCAAGAACTCATTATATAGTGAATTAGATTGAACAAGATCATTCCAAACAAGTCTACAAGTGTTGTATGATGTTCCCAGGTGTCCCTATGCATGAAAAACCACTAGTGCAGCCCCTGGAATGAAAAACAAGGCTTCAAAGGCGGTGCAACAGGCTTTACCCGCAGGTGTGCAAAGATTCTGCCCAGCTCAGGCCATCGCGTCGCGCGACGGCATATGGTGAAGCTGGTGGCGCGATGCCAGCACTCTATGTATCAGCAATTCAAGTTTCAAACTTGCTGTTTTCACCCCCTGAACCTTTTAAAACGAGATAATTTCCATTTTAAGCACATTTAACCCATATAACTTATATTTCTATGATCTATGAGATATAACCAAACACCGTTAGGTCCGGTTTCATTAAATGATAACCGAAAACATAATTTTTGCCTTGTTGACGCTTTTAACCCCTTACTTACGAATGTTCGCGTATCTTTCTCATACGATATCGAAACCTTGTGAAATTTTTATCACTTATTCTAGTGAACATAATTAATCGTTACAAAGCTTCGAGTTCTCTAAAAGGTTACTCAGAGGTATAACTTAAACATGTTGACACATTTAACCCTCGCGTCTTGTAAACTTTCACTTTCTTCCACAAACGGTTTCATACGCTTCATGATTCATTCGTTTAAGGGTATAAACATCGTGTAGAGTTGTTGAAAGGCAAAATTATCAGATGTTAACACGTTGTATCCTTATATACATATAATTTCTTTGTTTGTCAACTTTAGTCCCTCATATTTAATCCGTTACACGTTTAAAGCTTATGACACGTGTCTTTATTATATTTGTCGTTATTTTGCGAGGTGTTACATCCTCACCCCCTTAAAAGAAATCTCGACCCCGAGATTTACTGGAACAAATGAGGGTACTTCTCTTTCATTGTGGACTCTACCTCCCACGTATACTCGGGACCTCTTCGGGCATCCCATTTAACCTTTACAATCGGTACCTGCTTCCTTCGAAGCTTCTTAACCTGCCGATCCTCGATCGACAAAGGTTTCTCAACAAACTTTAAGCTCTCATCGATATGCACATCCGTATGGGGTATGACTAGTGATTCATCAGCTAGACATTTCTTTAGATTGCAGATGTGGAATACATCATGAATACCATTGAGCTCTTCAGGCAGGTTTAACTTATAAGCCACTGTTTCGACACATTCGATGATCTCGGATGGCCCTATGTATCTTGGACTTAACTTGCCTTTCTTACCAAATCGCATTACCCCTTTCCAGGGTGATACCTTCAGTAACACTTTGTCACCAACCTCAAACTTTAGAGGTTTACGCCTTTTATCTCCGTAGCTTTTCTGCCTATCCCTGGAAACTTTGAGACGATCTCATATCTGTACAATCTTATATGTCATCTCCAGGACTATATCAGGTCCTGTTAGTTGGTCATCTCCAACTTCTGCCCAACAAACGGGCGTTCTGCTCTTTCTTCCATACAAAGCTTCAAAAGGTGCTGCTTGAATACTGGAATGATAGCTATTGTTGTATGAGAATTCAATCAATGGAAGATGATCATCCCAACTTCCTCCTAAGTCAATAACACAAGCTCGTAGCATATCCTCGAGTGTCTGTATAGTACGCTCGCTTTGACCATCTGTCTGCGGATGATATGTTGTGCTGAAGTTTAATCGAGTGCCTAGGGATTGTTGAAAACTTTTCCAGAAATGCGATGTAAATCGAGTGCCTAGGGATTGATGATAGACACTGGCACTCCATGGAGAGATACAATCTCATCCACGTACAGCTGAGCTAATTTATCTGAGCTATGTGTTTCCTTAATAGGTAGGAAGTGGGCTGACTTAGTCAGTCTATCCACTATAACCCAAATAGTGTCATTTCCTCGCTTTGTTTTTGGTAACTTGGTGATAAAATCCATAGTCACCATTTCCCATTTCCAGGTGGGAAGTTTAGGCTGTTGTAGCAAACCTGACGGCTTCTGGTGTTCTGCTTTAACTTGAGCACATGTCAGACATTTGGCCACATAAGTGGCTATAGACTTTTTCAAACCTATCCACCAATAATTTGCCTTCAAATCCTGGTACATCTTATCACTTCCAGGATGAACAGAATACTTGGAACTATGGGCTTCTTGAAGGATAACATCCCGAAGTCATCCATAGATTGGAACCCATATCCGTCCATTCAATCTTAGGATTCCGTCCTTGCCATGTGATAACTGTTCTGCAGTGACTCCCAACTTTTCATTAGGATAGTTAGCTTCTAATACAGCTTCCTTCTGAGCGGCTAACAACCTTTCATTCAAACTGTTTTCAATTCAATGCTCTTGGCATTGATTCTAATGGGCTTAACCCTTTCCTTCCTGCTCAAAGCATCGGCGACTACATTCGCCTTGCCTGGATGGTATCGTATTTCACAATCATAGTCATTTAACGTCTCCATCCATCGACGTTGTCTCATGTTTAAATCCTTCTGATTAAACAAATGTTGAAGGCTTTTGTGATCAGAATAGATCACACACTTGGTACCATATAGATAATGCCTCCAAAGTTTTAGTGCAAACACAACGAAACCCAACTCCAAATCGTGAGTGGTGTAATTCTTCTCGTGCACTTTTAGTTTTCGGGAAGCATAGGCAATAACCTTGCCTTTCTGCATGAGCACACATCCCATACCAGTGTGTGATGCGTCGCAGTATACTATAAATTCTTCTATTCCATCAGGCAATGTCAACACAGGTGCATTGCTCAACTTCTGCTTAAGAATGTCAAAAGATTCTTGCTGCTTAGGACCCCAATCAAACTTGATATTCTTGCGGGTTAGTGAAGTTAGGGGTGCAGCAATCCTTGAGAAGTTTTCAATAAAACGCCTGTAATATCCTGCTAGACCCAAAAAGCTACGAATCTCTGTGGGCATCTTCAGCTCTTGCCAGTTCATGATAGCTTCAATCTTAGCGGGATCCACCTGGATACCACGCTCACTAACCACATGTCCAAGGAATTGGACTTCACGAAGCCAAAATTCACACTTAGAAAATTTAGCGTAGAGCTTTTCTTGTTGAAGAAGTGCAAGAATACAACGAAGGTGCTTTTCATGGTTAGCTTGATTCTTTGAGTAAATAAGAATGTCATCAATGAAGACGATGACAAATTTATCCAAGTAGGGTTTGCATACGTGGTTCATGAGATCCATGAACGCTGCTGGTGCATTAGTGAGCCCAAAAGGCATCACCAAGAACTTGTAGTGACCATAGCGAGTTCTAAATGCAGTCTTGTGCACGTCCTCATCTCTAACCTTTAGTTGATGGTAGCCTGACCTCAAATCAATCTTGGAGAAGTAACTTGCCCCTTGCAATTGATCGAACAGATCGTTGATCCTGGGCAATGGATATCTATTCTTGATCGTGACCTTGTTAAGCTCGCGATAATCGATGCATAGACGCATCGATCCATCCTTCTTCTTTACAAACAGGATCGGTGCTCCCCATGGAGACAAACTAGGTCTAATAAATCCCTTTGCTAATAAATCATCCAGTTGAGTTCTCAACTCTTTCATCTCTATTAGTGCTAACCTGTAAGGTGCTCTAGCGACAGGTGCTGCTCCAGGAATAATGTCAATTCTAAACTCCACTTGCCTATCTGGGGGTAAACCAGGTAGTTCTTCAGGAAATACATCAGGGTATTCAGAAATGATAGGGATGTCTTCAACCTTGGGTTTTGGTTCATCGATAGTTACTTCCGCCATGTAGATGACACAACCTTTCCTTAAACACTTTGATGCCTTAAGCATGGACACTTGCTTAGGCAACCCATACTGAGTGTCTCCCTGTATGGTAAGTGGCTCACCATACGGAGTCTTGATCACCACTTGTTTCTTGTCACAAACAATCTGGGCTTGGTTATGAGATAACCAATCCATACCTATCACTATGTCGAAACCAGCTAATTTCAAAGGAAGCAAGGATAACGGAAAAGAGTGGTTCCTAACGGATATAAAGCATCCATCTAATATAGTTGAGGCAGTTTCTATGGTACCATCGGCCAACTCTACTTCATATTTCATGCTTAGGGTTTTAACAGGAAGATTTAGCAACTTACAAAACTTATCATCGACAAATGACTTATCCGCACCTGAATCAAATAATACCCTTGCATAAACATCATTTATAAGGAAGGTACCTGTTATCACTTTATCATCCTGAACTGCTTCCCGTGCATCCATTCGAAAGACCTTAGCATTGGTCTTTTTCAGGCTTTTTGGCATACTTAGGGCAGTTGGACTTGATGTGCCCCTTCTCGTTACAGTTATAGCACGTTGCATCTTTTATCTTCTTGCACTCTATCGTCTTGTGCTCACTTGACTTACAAATCCCACAAGCTCCTGGCTACGATTGGGACTTGGATTCATATCTGCACCTTCCCAAATGGTGCTTCTTACAGATTTTACACTTGGGCTTCTCACCCAACTGTTGGTCACCTTTCTTGAACCCTGAACTCTTTTTGTGGTTAGAGTTCCCTTTGTGCTTCTTGTCAGAATGGCGTGAGTTATCATCCTCACGTTTTCTCTTCTCAGCATCAGAATGCCTAAGCGATCTCTGCCTGACCGCATCCAAAGTAAGGGATAATGATAAATCAGCCGCTGACCTAAAAGTAGCAGGTCGTGATGCCTTCACACTAGCTTTGATTTTTGGGGCTAAACCCCCAATAAAACGAGCTATACGTTTTGGTTCCGGGGTAACCAGGTATGGAACCAAACGTGACATGGTATTGAAGCTAGTAAGGTAAGCCTGACAGTCTAGGTTTTTCATCACTAAAGATAAGAAGTCAGCCTCGATCTTTTCAACCTCATGCTGAGGACAGTAATTCTCCTTGATGAGAGCAACAAACTGATCCCATGACAGATTGTATAACGAGATCTTCCCAGTAGCTTGGATCAAAGACCTCCACCAAGCTAGTGCTTCACCTTTAAACGACTGTGATACAAATTTCACAACATCCCTATCCGTGCAACCACTGATATCAACTACGGTGTCCATCTCGTCTAGCCACGTCATGCAGTCAATAGCTCCCTTTTCCCCAGTGAAATCTCGGGGTTTACAGGATACGAAATACTTATAGGAACAACTCTTAATACGTGGCTCTTGATCGAGTACAATCTTTTTCGACGGAACACTATGCTGATTTGATGAGTGTCGGTCATCATCCTTCTTTGACCCTTGCTGTTTAGGAGGTGGCTTACTATGAGCCTCAGAGTGAGTCTTAGGTTTTGATTTAGAATGAGGTGTAGATAGGGTCTTACTTCGAGTATCACTAGATTCATTAAACTGCCTATCCATGGCCTTGGTAACAGCATTATCAATTAATGCTTGAAGTTCCGCACCCGTTACATTGATCCTAGTGGTATCATGATTTTCCCTTGGATGACTATTGATTTCTTCAGACTCTGCCATGTAGCTTGATTACTACATAAAATGATGACAATGATTTATTTAGAGGTATATATTAGATTTGTCATCTTATTAATTTATTAACCATGGTATTAAAGAACCATATTGGTTAATTTGTTAAGTATTTCATTCAGGATTTTTCATTAATAACCCTTAGTTATAATTAAATATAATAATGGCACAAAAGGCCAAGTCACATGGACACATTTAAATTATAAGTCAAGATCTTATATGATCGAGGTACTAAGGTTTGAATCATAGTTCATTACCTTTCTTGACAGGGAGTTATAGGCTACAACTGTCTTTTGTCTTATATGACAATGATTATGGCCCGTAGGCATTACATCACAAATGGATGTTTAAATAATAAAGAAGGAACTGGAATAATCCAATATAAGGATGACACGTGTGATTTTACGAATCACATAAGCCAGGAATGTTAACATGTTTTCAGATGTTAACAAGGATTTGAATCTTTTTAAACAGGTTTTACCATCATAGCTAGGTCTTATAATGACATGCAGGCTAGGTTATACCCTTTAAGATTCTTATTTAATAATTAAAGGCAGATCTTATAAAAGGAATGACATATTTTGGATTTATTTATTTATTTCATACATTTTACATCTATGCATATAATGACAAAAATGAAATTTTAAATTTAACCATTCCATTACTAAATTAAAGAGTACATGATTGCCCAAACGGGACTTTTAACAGAAATAACTTGCCCACGCAGGGGCTAAACAGAAATGACATGCCCACGCAGGGGCTAAACAGAAATTACAAGTCCTCACAGGGACTAGTTACAGAAATAGATGTCCACGCAGGGACTTGATTGAAAATTAAAGAAATACAAATAAAGGATTTAATGATCCTTTTTGCTCTTCCCCTTGATTAAGCTTGCCAAACCCTTGAGAAATCCTCAGTTGTGCCTACGCTCTTCTTGAACATCCCGCTCTACCTGGCTCAACCTTTGGAGAATCTCCTGCTGTTGTGTTGGTGGTATCAATGGCGGTTGCGGCGGCTGCTGATGTGGAGGTTGAGGAGGTGGCGGGTGTTGGTACCCATAAGCTGAGTATCCAACTCCCCAGGGAGCTCCATAGGGCCCCTCGGGATTAAAAGCATTGTAGTTTGCCGCTACTAGATAAGGGTCAACGTTGGCGTAGTTGTAGTTAGTATGGGCTGGCTGCTCAAAAGGGTTGTACGCCGCTAAACCGATGTATGCAGGAATCGGGTTATCATAACCCATTGGTGGCGGTGCGACTGGTGCAGACTCCACCTCAGAAACTGGGTTCGAAGGCCCACCTATCTGCGGGTCTTCGTATAGTGGCGGGTAATGACTGCCCCTGGAAGGTTGAGGAGTGCTGATACGTACACCCCCTGGCACGGACATCCGTGCATTTGATCTTCTCCGCCTCGGTGGCTCTGGAGGCGGCTGCTGCACTGGTGGTGGTGGCGGTGGAGTAACCGCTACAAAACGCGAATCCTCCGAGGGATCCTGATAACTGTCTGGACCACGATAAGGTGATCCATGATATGACGACCCATCAGAAATCTCGATGGGGTGAGTAGGTGTTCCGGTTGGCGGCTCGGCAGGTTCCGGATCCTCTTCCATGTCCATGGAGAAATGGTCCTCCGGTCCCAACGGGTTATAACCCATTGGCTCTTCAATTAGGTTTTCCGAGTTGAACCGGCTTTGAAAGTAGGGTGTTGGGTCGTTGAAGGAATGGTGTGAGTTGGGGCTTTGAAGGGGTATAAAAGAGTGATGTGAGTTGTGGGGCTCGTTCTCCAATTGAGGCCCGAAAGAGTTGAGGTAGGAAGGTCAGGAGCTCAGCGAGACTGAACGCCTCGCGGGTTCTAAATGGGTCCTCCAGTTTTCTTGAGGACTTGTGCTTAAAGTGTCTGATGGAGTTCGCCGGTGTGAAGGCCCGGCTTCGTGATCGTTGGGGGCGATGAATGGCCCCTTGCCTCTCCCTCGGATTCTTGGCGGCATTTTTATAGGTCCTGTCAAAACAAACAAAAGAAACAACAAAGGAAACAATAAAGGACAAATCAAAATAAGTCAGAATTAGTCCTAAGTTCTTTGTCTAGACTCGAAAGTCGAGGAATGTGCATACTGTGGTCATTGAGATTAAACACAAAAGGCTAGTGTTTAATTCACTCAATGTTGGCTCTGATACCAACCTGTCACACCCCGATATTTCCACGTATTACCGGTGGGCCCGGTGGGGAGTATCGTGACGTAGTTGATATCATCATAGACAATTTATCACAGTTTAATACACAGCGGAAGTCGAAAGATAAAATCATTACAAACCGAATTAAAAGTAATATCAAGTGTATTACAATAACGGTTGCAAGGGATCCACAGGCGGATCAAAAGTTAAAAAGATCATTGTTCAACAGATTTATAACATCTAAGCTTGCAAGACTATTTATTGATGCTAGAAGTAACCAGCCTATTCCGTTTAGTACATGCACTTAGCCTTTTTGGAAAATACGTCAGTTTACACTGGTAAATACAATTAACCGACTCATTTTGAAAATGTTTAAGAAAATTGATTTGAATGCACAAGGCACAAAATAATCTTTTATAACTTGGGATAATTATTTATATATAAACTTGTAAAAGAATTACATGTTCGTTATACGTTCAGTAGCCCGGGCTGAATACCGGGTTAAAGATTTATAGACACACCACATGATATAATCCCACGGCGAGTTATTCTCGAACCGTCGGTTATACCTTTTTATATATATACACTGGCAGGTGTATGCCTACACCCCGTGCTTAGGTCGTGGCCATTTCAATGAATGATGCCAAGGATATCCGGGACATGGTCATTAACCCCCAAAGGCTTTAAGCAAACATAACAGTTTAAACGGGTCATCTCAATAAATTAACCTTTATATGATTAAAAATTCAATGCCCGACCAAGCGGTATTTTATATACCGTACCCCAAGCCCGTATAAGGGAAAATAAGTTAAAAGTATTTACCTGAGCAAGTATATATCACAACCAGTGAGTGCAAGTATCTTTTACTGGTCTCCTAATCTGGAACGAAGGTTTTAATAACCTATTAGATTCCTAACGGGTCTTAATTAAGTCTAAACTTAGACCGGCTAGTTTTAAAGGAAGATATACGGTTCAAAACGCACGATTAAGCGAAGACCGGATTCGAATGTGGTTTAGACCCGGCAAGTTTGTATACTTGTATAATATGGGTAAACTAAACATATTCTGGATTTTGAGATAAAAATGATAAGGTTTGACCCGTTTCGGCTAATATAAGCAAACTAGTTACATAAACCGCACCGAACACGAATAATGCGTAACGGGTAACCAAATGAGTCATGGACAGGTTTCCTAAGTTAATATGCCTTAAATATGTTGTGATATCAGTAGGATACCTTCCATTATGCCCAAAATGGATTTAAACTCAATTTATGCCCCGTAGGGGTATTTTGGTCAATTTAAAGCTTATAAAAGAGTTTAAATATTTATCTGAGTTTCAGGTCTGATATAATCAGTAAAAATATTTATTTTTATAAGTCATAACAGTAGGGTATTGCATATATGTGAAATTTACCTTTTATAACCAAACCATGCACCGTAGGGGCATTTTGGTAATTTCACATAAGCTTTAAAGGTCAAAATTAGAATTCTGAGTTCAAAACCTTTGCTTATTGTTTAATTACGCCGTTTAATTAATAAAAAGCTTTCTAATTACGCTATTGAGCATAACTCTTAATCTAGACCTCAAACTGATGTCAAATTTTTAGGACAAGTTTATAAATCAGTAATAAAGGTTTTTGTCCTCTCACATTTTCAAAAATCTCATTTTAAGGTCAAAAGGGCATTATGGTCAACATTTAGGCATATAACGGAAACATGCACATGAATCGAATAACTAATGAACCAAGTTGTATAACCTCAGAGGGTTACACTAATCTATAACCTGGTCCTAATAGAACTCTAAGGCATTTCTAAAATATGCTACATTGGGTCAGAACTGAAAGTCAAATCAAAAGTCTACTTTTGCGACTTTCGGTTCCGAACCGAGCTTAAACTGAAAGTTGTCGGGTTGAACATGTTTAGACATGTTCTTACATTAATTACCAAGTTATATGAGTTATAAAAGAGGTTTCATGGCTTCTATATTGTTAATTATGTGTTTATGCGAAAATTTGCTTTCTGTTGACGTTTTATAATTAACTTTGACCCGACAATTGACCTAGTTAGAGTGGGAATCAGAGGATGCCCTTTTAAGGGTTTATTACCCACATAATTACCAACTCAAAGCTACTTTCAATTCGAGAATTGACTGGACCATTAGTGACTAATCACTAAGTCAAACCTTAATTACGACGGGTTTGACTTTAGGCCATTAAACTAATAAAACTGAATTAAGAAAGGTCAAGGAGGCTTACTGAAGTACTAAGCATGACTAATGACCCTTAGGAAATGATATTGAGCTCCAGGAGACTCTAGAAGTTAAGTTATGAATGTTTTCAAGTCAATGCCCAAAATATTGCAACCAAGAACTCATTATATAGTGAATTAGATTGAACAAGATCATGCCAAACAAGTCTACAAGTGTCACACCCCAACCGATGGCGGAAACATCGGGGTATGGCACTGAGCGAAACAGATTGTCCAGAAGTTTCCATAACAATTATCATTACCAATCAATTTAAAGTAACATGTCCCATACCATGTCTCAAAATGTAAACAAATTATTACAGACAAAATCTAGACAAATAGTTCTATTCCGACAACTCAGATTTTATCAAATAGCCCAATTGTTTATCTGCTTCTAGAGACCCTTGACTTCATTTGTACAGACAACTATTTGTTGGCCTCTAGAGCCTTATTCTAGCCTCGATTTCCTAGCAGATAAGCATCCTAAGCACCTGTCATATGCGTTAAAATACAAGTCAATACACATAGTGTAAAGGTGAGCATACAAGTTTGATATAGCATATAGAGTTCGAAAGCGTTACGCATAACCAGCACGTACACAGAGCGAAATGAGGCATGTTAGTTATCGACATAGATCTATCGATACCAATGACTGTGGGTTGACTGCCCAAGGCAGTTCGTAATACATGATCACCACTGTAATCCATGCAAATAATTGTCCTTAACAACCCCCGAGTGAACGGGTGCTGAGTCCAAACTAATAGTACTACTATCGTTGCTAAGGCAGGTAGACAACATTCCATGTGTAAACATAATAAACAAGCATTCATTAAGTCACGTATAACATGCGGTAACGGTTAGCGTTAAAAGTATTGCGTAGTGTGTTCGATGTGATTTAGAATAAGTAACGTATGTAACACCCAAAAGTGCATAAAGCAAAAAGGGATCGAGTATACTCACAACGATGATGGATTGAAGGGAGCGCTTAGGGAGTAAGATTAGCCTGAATAGATTTATAGCATAATGATAAGTGACGCGTAAAACGAGGCAAAGTGCGAGTGGCTCGGAAAGTAGTTCGATCGGATGGTAGTCTGTTCGGACGGCTGGCCGTGCGGATGGCAGTTCGTTCAGACAGTAGTCCGGTCGGATGACTGTTCGAGTGGATTGTTTCTTCCCTTGAGAAGGATGTGTTTGTGTATGATGGCTTGACTTTTGAAGTTTTCGTTGTAGCATTCTGCAAACATCGAAGTATCTCTACCTTTCAGGTCGGTTGATCGGACGGTCGTTCAATCGGATGGCAACCCGTTCGGTTGGACACTTCGTGTTCGTAGCAGGTTGTCACCCGTTCGGTTGGTTGTTCATTCGGATGGCATCCCTTGTGTATTGAACATGTTGAAAATTTGTTTAAGTGTGGAAGTCAAAATGTCTCATGGTTCGAATGGTAATCCGATCGGACAACAACTCATTCAACATTCAATCCTTCAAATATTGTGCAAGTCGTTCGGCTAATAACCCGTGCGGTTGACAACCCATACGGTTAGCAGTTCGTTCGGACAGTGGTCCGATCGGACAGCATTCCGTCCTGGTAGTTCCGTCTGTCTTACACTTGGCTGTTTTGTTCGTTTATCATTTTATCGAGATGTGTTGATATCGTGCTAACCAACAGAACCTCATCCTAAGTCTAGTGACCCGTTTGAACAGGAAACCACCCAAGTTCATTCATTCCACCGGTTTAAGATGTTGCTTCATGGTTAACCCGGACTTGGTAATCTCATGGGTAGAGTTACGGATCTCGAACCAACCCTAACCACAATGATGTGTAGTGAGCCAGCACAAGCTCCGATTCTATCGGTTTTGAGTGCATTGAGTGTAAAAGAATGAGAAAACTTGTGATTATTTCTTTCAACTCTTTTATCCTTTCGAAAATGTTCAGATCTATGCGAAATCGTTGCGAAATCATGTGGAAATCCTTCAGATCTGAGCTATCCTTGGTGGAATGAGGTCAAACTTGAAGTTCATAAGAACTTCATGATGACGTCACCCTAGAACACCCCAAATCTTGATGATTTCTTGGTTAAAAGTTAAGATTTAAAAGATAGAAAGGTGTAGGAGTGCGTGTAGATCATGAAAGTACAAGATTTAGGACGAGATCTTACCGGAATCACGAGAAATCTGAAGAAAAGTGAGGAACACGAGCTGGTCGGATGTCACTTGCCAAAAGTAGTAAGTTTGAGAGTGACAAGGGGTATTTATAGGGTTACCCAAAGAGGAAAGGGTTGGCCGTTCGGCCAGGCAGCTCGATCGGACAGCCTGTCTGATTGGACGGCATTCCGTACAGACAGCTGGTCGATCGGTTGGTTGCCTGATCGATCGGTCGCCTGATTCGAGTGTTCAACACGACGATTTTTGATGTTTCGATTTCGATTGCGAGCGTTGCGGTGCGATAGAGTTTTCCTAGTCAAATTACTTTCAATCCCAACTACTCATATCTTTCACTATCCCTCCTCTACCAATTATCATACCATTTCGATTGCGATTGAGTTCGATTGCGTTTGAGTTTCGATTGCGATTCGATTGATTACCACACATAACATAAATAACATGCACAAGTAACACATAAGGCACACACACACGTATAACAATAATCCAAAGCGTAATTCGAGTTTCGAGTGCGATTGCGATTCGATGTTGATTAAGTTAGATTGGTTAGCGTTTAGTTGACTTTATCGCATTGTTACTTCCTATAGTTCACAGTCGTACGTCGATTAAATAACGAATAACACACGTCGATTGTTGTAATTATTGACACTTACTCCACATAATACAGCTAAAATAAACACATAAAAGAAATCCCCTACTAGTCAAGTCGCGCGAAATCGGTCGTTGACTTTGACCTTGACTTTGACTTCAAAAACATGGGGTGTTACAGCCTCCCCTAGTTGAGGGAATTTCGTCCCGAAATTAGGCCGAAGCCGTAACAAACAACTGCGGGTACTTCGCCTTCATGTCGCTTTCGCGTTCCCAAGTGAACTCTACGCCTCGTTTGCCTTCCCATCGGACTTTCACAATAGGAATGCGCGAGCGTCTGAGCTGCTTGGTTTGGCGATCCATGATCTCAACAAGCTTTTCCACGAAGTGTAATGTTTCGTTCACTTGCAGATCCTCTAAGGGAACATGTAAATCAGGCTCAGCTAGGCACTTCCTGAGGTTTGAGACGTGGAAAGTCGGGTGAACGTTGCTAAGTTCCTCCGTTAGTTCGAGTCTGTAAGCCACTTTGCCGATTCTTTCCAGAATCTTAAAGGGTCCAATGTATCGAGGCGCGAGCTTTCCTTTCTTGCCGAATCAGACCACAACCTTCCAAGGTGAAACCTTTAGGAGTACGTAGTCGCCAACGTCAAATTCAAGGGGCTTGCGTCGTCTATCGGCGTAACTTTTCTGACGATTCCGAGCTTTCGTTAGATTGTCTCGAATTTGGAAAATTTTGTCTGTCGTTTCTTGCAATAGCTCGGGACCGGTTAGTTGCGAGTGACCGATCTCATGCCACACAATAGGCGATCGACACCTTCTTCCGTATAAAGCCTCGAATGGTGCCATTTGAATGCTGGAATGATAACTGTTGTTATACGAGAATTCGACTAACAGCAGGTATGTGTCCCAATTACCACCGAAGTCTACGACACACGAACGGAGCATGTCTTCAAGAGTACGAATCGTTCTTTCAGTCTGACCATCGGTTTGAGGGTGGAAAGCGATACTTAGATTAAGCGATGTACCGAGAGCCGTTTGAAACGTTTCCCACAGTCGTGAGGTAAATCGAGCATCACGGTCAGAGATGATGTCGTGAGGCATCCCATGATTACAAATGATCTCGTTGGTGTAGATTCGGGCTAATTGTTCTACCTTGTAGTCTTCCCGTATTGGCAAAAAGTGAGCAGATTTGGTCAAACGGTCAACAACAACCCAGATGCTGTCGTGACCTGATGACGTGTGCGGAAGCTTTGTTATGAAGTCCATAGCTATACTCTCCCACTTCCACATAGGGATAGGCGGTTGTTCGAGTAAGCCAGAGGGTCTTTGGTGTTCGGCCTTAACCCTTGCACAAGTCAGGCACTTTCCAATGTAGAGAGCAATATCCCTTTTCATGCCCGGCCACCAGTACTTGTAGCGAAGATCCTGGTACATTTTGTCGGCACCGGGATGGATAGAATACCAGGATTTGTGGGCTTCGTCCATCAAAATCTGTCGCAAATCAGTCCGTTTAGGGATCCAAATTCGGTCCAGAAAGTGGAATATCCCATTCGACTTACTCACAAGCTGGGCTCCATCGTGGTAGATTCTTTCCTTCTTCAGAGTGCATTCATTAAAACATGCATGCTGAGCTTTATGAATGAGGGTTTCGAGATCGTACTGGGCTTGGACATTACGAGTGCTAAGCAGATAGTTCCGTCTGCTGAGTGCGTCCGCAACAATATTTGCTTTGCCTGGGTGATAACGAATCTCACAGTTGTAATCGTTGAGAAGTTCTACCCATCGGCGTTGACGCATATTAAGTTCCTTCTGATTAAAGATATGTTGTAGGCTTCTATGATCGGTGAAGATCGTACACTTGGTACCATACAGGTAGTGTCGCCAAATCTTTAACGCGAAAACAACTGCGCCTTGCTCGAGATCATGGGTTGTATAGTTCTTCTCGTGGATTTTGAGTTGTCGAGATGCATAAGCTATAACCTCGTCTTGTTGCATGAGAACACAACCAAGACCAAGGTTGGAAGCATCACAATAGACAATGAAATCGTCGTTTCCGTCGGGCAATGTGAGAACAGGAGCAATGCAAAGCATGTGCTTGAGGGTTTGGAAAGCAGTCTCTTGTTCGGTTCCCCAAACAAAAGGCTTGTCTTTATGCGTGAGAGCGGTAAGGGGCACAACAATCTTTGAGAATCCTTCAATAAATCGTCGATAATAGCACGCTAGTCCGAGAAAAGAACGGACTTCAGACGGATTCTTAGGTGTAATCCAACTTTTAACGGCTTCAATCTTCGCGGGATCGACGTGAATACCTTGACTATTTACGATGTGACCCAGAAACTAAACCTCCTCCAACCAGAATTCACACTTTGAGAATTTGGCGTAGAGTTGATTCCCCTGGAGTAGTTCGAGAACCAAACGTAGATGTTGTGCGTGTTCGGCTTTCGACTTGGAATAGATCAATACATCGTCAATGAACACGATGACGAAACGGTCGAGATATGGTTTACACACGCGATTCATCAGATCCATGAAAACCGCAGGTGCGTTGGTTAAACCAAAAGGCATAACAACGAATTCGTAGTGGCCGTAGCGAGTGCGAAACGCGGTTTTGGGTATATCCTCCTCTTGAATGCGTAGTTGGTGATAGCCTGAGCGTAAATCGATCTTCGAGAAACACGTACCACCTTGTAGCTGATCAAACAAATCGTCAATGTGAGGCAGGGGATAGCGATTCCTGATAGTCAACTTATTCAATTCCCGATAGTCGATGCACATCCTGAACGACCCATCCTTCTTTTTAACGAAAAGGACTGGCGCGCCCCATGGAGAGGTGCTCGGGTGAATAAAGCCTTTCTCAAGTAATTCCTGGAGTTGGTTTGAGAGTTCGCGCATTTCGGATGGCGCGAGTCGGTAACGAGCCTTGGCAATAGGGTTGGCTCCAGGAATGAGGTCGATATGAAAGTCGATATCATGACTTGGCGGTAATCCTGGAAGATCGTCAGGGAACACATTAGGAAATTCCCGAACCACAGGAACGTCTTTCACTTCTGTCTTTTCTTTCTTTTCCTTCTCCGCTACTACAATGTTAGCCAAGAAAGCTCTGTATTCCTTGCGGAGATACTTGCTAGCTTGGACACATGACATGAGCTTGAGACCTTTCGAAGCAGTTTCGCCATAAACACACAATAAATCACCATTCACGAGCGAGAATCAAATCATCTTATCAAAGCACACAACTTCAGCATGGTTTTCGCGAAGAAAGTCCATGCCTACTATGACGTCAAAACTTCTGAGTTGCATCGGAATGAGATCGATTGGAAAGATGTGATTGTTGAGCTCGAGAGTACAATCACGAAGAACATAATTAATGACGACAGTTCTTCCAGTAGCGAATTCAACATCGAACGTCGAGGGGAGATGGGAGCGCTTACGACTAAGGAGTTTCTCAAATTCGAACGACACAAAGCAATTATCGGCTCCAGTATCAAACAAACACGATGCATGAAAACCATTCACAAGGAATGTACCATTGACCACGTTGTTGTCAGCCTGAGCTTGGCGCACATTGATGTTGAAAGTTCTGGCGCGTGCGGCTTGTTGTTGCTGATGCTGCTGTTGCTGCTAGTGAGGCTGCTGCTGCTGGGGCTCTTGTTTCACCACCCTATTCGGGCACATGTTCGCAAAGTGGTTGGGATCACCACATGTGAAGCAGACTCTGGCGTTGATCGCGGGTGCCTGAGCCGCTTGTTGGCCTTGCGGGGCTGGGAGCAGAGCTTGATGAGCAGTAGCTTGAGCTGGAGCTTGACGGGGACCAGTATGGCAGTTGACAGTGAAGTGGCCGTACAGGTTGCAGTGAGCGCATAAACGATAGGCGAGACCCACCGGGTGATGATAAGAGCATGTTGGGCAAGCCGGGTGAGGGCCTGTGTATGCGCGCTTTGCTGGCGGTGCATAAGTAACTGGTGCTGGTCGGTGATGAGGCTGCTGCTGAGCCGGTACGGCTTGAAGTGGAGCAGCAGTGGTAGTGACAGCACAGTTCTTGTTGCTGGAGCTGATGTTGTTGTTCTTCTTCTTGCGGCGTGAGGTCTTTGTCGATTGAGCGGCGGCGGTTTCAGCAGTTGGTGTGGCGGTGACTTGATGCAGGTGCTTCGAAGTTTTATCCCAGACACCAGCCTTGACCCGCTTGTCATTGATTTCAGCGGCCAGTAGGTAAGTCTCTTCGATCGTTGTAGTCTTGGCTGCTTGCACGAAATTTGCAACACAGTCAGGCAGGGCTCGGATATACTTCTTGATTGCGATCTCCGGAGTCTTGACTTGATCAGGACAGATAATGCTGAGCTGCTTGAAGCGAGCAGTGAGTGCAGCGTTTTCACCATCCTTCTGCTCTATGTGCCAGAATTCATCTTCTAACTTTTGACGTTCATGAGGAGGGCAAAATTCTTCCAGCATGACTTCCTTGAGCTCGTCCCACGACAGACCGTAGGCTGCATCATTCCCACGTTTGTTCCTCTCAGCCGTCCACCAGTCTAAAGCGCGGGACTGGAAGACGCCAGTTGCGTTGAGAGTGCGTAGGTCATCTGGGCAACCGCTCTGTCGCAGTGTGACCTCGATGGAGTCAAACCATTGAAACAAAGCTGTAGGGCCTTCTTCTCCTGTGAACTCTTTCGATCCACACGCCTTGAATTGTTTGAAGCTAAAAGCAGCTTTGGGAGTCTCAGTTCGGGATTCCTCAGATAACTTGCTCATATTTTCGTATATCTCGCTGATGACTTGGGGTACCACCTTTGCTATTTGCTTAGTGATCAT
Organism: Helianthus tuberosus; assembly: GCA_030545235.1. NCBI lineage: Eukaryota > Viridiplantae > Streptophyta > Magnoliopsida > Asterales > Asteraceae > Helianthus > Helianthus tuberosus. The sequence goes on from CM060399.1 coordinate 116,089,587, forward strand.
GGCAGCAAGGCGTTTGTCTGCTTGCTTTTGGCGAGCGTCTCAGGTAGCGCGAGATCCAGATGACGACATTTTCTGCAACAGACATCATCACAGGACTCAACAAGACATATTCGAATCTCACCTCACAATCCTACTATTACTAAAGCTTAGGAACACAATGAATCATGTATCACATAATCACAGATTCACATAAGCACAGAGGCACATAAACACATAAGCACATAAGCACGTAGGGCACAGAAGCACATAATCATGCAATCACAAGAGGCAGTTAGACTACAGAAACCTACCATTCACAGTTCGCGAGGGTTTGAGTATAGCGATCGCGTTTAGTATATCGAGTAGTGTAGTATAAGCGTATATCATAGCATAAGGTCGTCCACAATTTAGCGATTTGTCAGTGATCTATAGCGTGTTGTGTGATTAGCAGAAGCAAAAGGCGTTAGAACGAAACCAATAGTACCTCAAAACGCTAACAAATAAACATAAACCACATAAATCACATAAATCACATAAAATCGGCGAATCATCAGAGTCTGCAGTTGCGGGCTCAGAATCGAACACATAAAAATCAAGAAATAGATCGTCTGCGGCTATTAGACTTTGACTACCCAAAGTGATTCGACTATTCACAAGGACTTGTTGTGCACATTTGACCATCAGGACAGTGCCTTTGCCTCGATTCTTGGGCGTTGGGCACGCATCCCGTTAGTCATATCGTGACTTCAGGTCGTTGGAGTCCGTTGAGACTTTGGTGAGAGTTTTGTAAAAAGGACGGAACAAGTCATCAAGGTTAGGGTTTCACCCCTGTCTTAACAACTCCGTCCCTGTTTTGATAAAATAAGAGAGAATTATGCGTCGAAGTATGGATTTCACTCCTGGTTCAACACAGATTCTCGTGTTTATAGATAAAGTTGTGGGTTGAACAGGCAATCTAATCGAGAGTTTGCGGTTTTCACACCTAATCTAGACTTAATAGCTCATTCATACTTGAAAATTCGAGTGCAGTGCTAGTGTAGCGTAGGTGAGAATAGCGAGAAATAGTAGTAAGCTTATGCATAGTCCCTACTGGATACGCACAAGTTGGTCTGTGGGTTCCTAACTATAGACTAGGTCTCTAAGACTTCGACCCGGACTAGGTCGTGTCTTGCCTAATTCCCTATAGTTATGGCTCTGATACCAATCTGTCACACCCCAACCGATGGCGGAAACATCGGGGTATGGCACTGAGCGAAACAGATTGTCCAGAAGTTTCCATAACAATTATCATTACCAATCAATATAAAGTAACATGTCCCATACCATGTCTCAAAAGGTACACAAATTATTACAGACAAAATCTAGGAAAATAGTTCTATTCCGACAACTCAGATTTTATCAAATAGCCCAATTGTTTATCAATTGTTTATCTGCTTCTAGAGACCCTTGACTTCATTTAGACAGACAACTATTTGTTGGCCTCTAGAGCCTTATTCTAGCCTCGATTTCCTAGCAGATAAGCATCCTAAGCACCTGTCACATACGTTAAAATACAAGTCAATACACATAGTGTAAAGGTGAGCATACAAGTTTGATATAGCATATAGAGTACGAAAGCGTTACGCATAACCAGCACGTACACATAGCGAAATGAGGCATGTTAGTTATCGACATAGATCTATCGATACCAATGACTGCGGGTTGACTGCCTAAGGCAGTTCGTAATACATGATCACCACTGTAATCCATTCAAATAATTGTCCTTAACAACCCCCGAGTGAACGGGTGCTGAGTCCAAACTAATAGTGCTATCGTTGCTAAGGCAGGTAGACAGCATTCCATGTGTAAACATAACAAACAAGCATTCATTAAGTCACGTATAACATGCGGTAACGGTTAGCGTTAAAAGTATTGCGTAGTGTGTTCGATGTGATTTAGAATAAGTAACGTATGTAACACCCAAAAGTGCATAAAGCAAAAAGGGATCGAGTATACTCACAACGATGATGGATTGAAGGGAGCGCTTAGGGAGTAGGATTAGCCTGAATAGATTTATAGCATAATGATAAGTGACGCGTAAAACGAGGCAAAGTGCGAGTGGCTCGGAAAGTAGTTCGATCGGATGGTAGTCCGTTCGGACAATAGTCCGGTCGGATGACTGTTCAAGTGGATTGTTTCTTCCCTTGAGAAGGATGTGTTTGTGTATGATGGCTTGACTTTTGAAGTTTTCATTGTAGCATTATGCAAACATCGAAGTATCTCTACCTTTCAGGTCGGTCGATCGGACGGTTGTTCGATCGGACGGCAACCCGTTCGGTTGGACACTTCGCGTTCGTAGCAGGTTGTCACCCGTTCGGTTGGTTATTCGTTCGAATGGCATCCCTTGTGTATTGAACATGTTGAAAATTTGTTTAAGTGTGGAAGTCAAAATGTCTCATGGTTCGAATGGTAATCTGATCGGATGGTAGTCCGATCGGACAACAACTCGTTCAACATTCAATCCTTCAAATATTGTGCAAGTCGTTCGGCTAGCAACCCGTGCGGTTGACAACCCGTACGGTTAGCAGTTCGTTCAGACAGTGGTCCGATCAGACAACATTCCGTCCTGGTCGTTCCGTCTGTCTTACACTTGGCTGTTTTGTTCGTTTTTCGTTTTATCGAGATGTGTTGATATCGTGCTAACCAACAGAACCTCATCCTAAGTCTAGTGACCCGTTTGAATAGGAAACCACCCAAGTTCATTCGTTCCACCGGTTTAAGATGTTGGTTCATGGTTAACCCGGACTCGGTAATCTCATGGGTAGAGTTACGGATCTCGAACCAACCCTAAACACAATGATGTATAGTGAGCCGGCACAAGCTCCGATTCTATCGGTTTTGAGTGCATTGAGTGTAAAAGAATGAGAAAACTTGTGATTATTTCTTTCAGCTCTTTTATCCTTTTGAAAATGTTCAGATCTATGCGAAATCGTTGCGAAATCATGTGGAAATCCTTCAGATCTGAGTTATCCTTGGTGGAATGAGGTCAAACTTGAAGTTCATAAGAACTTCATGATGACGTCACCCTAGAACACCCCAAATCTTGATGATTTCTTGGTTAAAAGTTAAGATTTAAAAGATAGAAAGGTGTAGGAGTGCGTGTAGATCATGAAAGTACAAGATTTAGGACGAGATCTTACCGGAATCGCGAGAAATCCGAAGAAAATTGAGGAACACGAGCTGGTCGGACGTCACTTGCCAAAAGTAGTAAGTTTGAGAGTGACAAGGGGTATTTATAGGGTTACCCAAAGAGGAAAGGGTTGGCCGTTCGGCCAGGCAGCTCGATCGGACAGCCTGTCCGATCGGACGGCAGTCCGTATGGACAGCTGGTCGATCGGCTGGTTGCCTGATCGATCGGTCGCCTGATTCGAGTGTTCGGCGCGACGATTTTTGATGTTTCAATTTCGATTGCGAGCGTTGCGGTGCGATAAAGTTTTCCTAGTCAAATTACTTTCAATCCCAACTACTCATATCTTGCACTATCCCTCCTCTACCAATTATCATACCATTTCGATTGCGATTCGATTGATTACCACACATAACATAAATAACATGCACAAGTAACACATAAGGTACACACACACGTATAACAACAATCCAAAGCGTAATTCGAGTTGCGAGTGCGATTGTGATTCGATGTTGATTAAGTTAGATTGATTAGTGTTTAGTTGACTTTATCGCATTGTTACTTCCTATAGTTCACAGTCGTACGTCGATTAAATAACGAATAACACACGTCGATTGTTGTAATTGTTGACACTTACTCCACATAATACAGCTAAAATAAACACATAAAAGAAATCCACTACTAGTCAAGTCGCGCGAAATCGGTCGTTGACTTTGACCTTGACTTTGACTTTGACTTCAGAAACACTGGGTGTTACAAAAAGTGTTATATGATGTTCCCAGGTGTCCCTATGCATGAAAAACCACTGGTGCAGCCCCTGGAATGAAAAACAAGGCTTCAAAGGCGGTGCAACAGGCTTTACCCGCAGGTGTGCAAAGATTCTGCCCAGCTCAGGCCGTCGCGTCGCGCGACGGCATATGGTGAAGCTGGTGGCGCGACGCCAGCACCCTATGTATCAGCAATTCAAGTTTCAAACTTGCTGTTTTCACCCCCTGAACCTTTTAAAACGAGATAATTTCAATTTTAAGCACATTTAACCCATATAACTTATATTTCTATGATCCATGAGATATAACCAAACACCGTTAGGTCCGGTTTCGTTAAATGATAACCGAAAACATAAGTTTTGCCTTGTTGACGCTTTTAACCCCTTACTTACGAATGTTCGCGTATCTTTCTCATACGATATCGAAACCTTGTGAAATTTTTATCACTTATTCTAGTGAACATAATTAATCGTTACAAAGCTTCGGGTTCACTAAAAGGTCACTCAGAGGTATAACTTAAACATGTTGACACATTTAGCCCTCGCATCTTGTAAACTTTCACTTTCTTCCACAAACGGTTTCATACGCTTCATGATTCATTCGTTTAAGGGTATAAACATCGTTTAGAGTTGTTGAAAGGAAAAATTATCAGATGTCAACACTTTGTATCCTTATATACATATACTTTCTTTGTTTGTCAACTTTAGTCCCTCATATTTAATCCGTTACACATTTAAAGCTTATGACACGTGTCTTTATTATATTGGTCATGATTTTGCGAGGTTTTACACTCCCCGGAACAATTACCAGATATCCCTCCCCGGGATGCATGCTTGGAAAAAGAGCAGTGAACTCACCTTGGTTTGCTTGGTAAGGTTAATTTCTTTGTTTAACAGTTGATCAGGTACATCCTAACATAGTTACCAATAGTAATCAGCTTCATGTGCACATATAGTACATATTTCGCGTACGATTAATTCACGTATTCCTTAATCACATACCACACAGTTTAATGTATAGGTGACTCACATATAGTTCACGTTATAACAGTTAACATGTCAACCACATCAAGTAGTCTCTTAGCATGTGTTCTGTTTACATCAATTTCACACCATGATTTCATCATGTACAAGCCACACATAACACTTTGTTCGTTAATACAAGTATACGTACAACAATTAAGTTGATGGCCCACCTAAGACTTGTGCGGCCCAGTTAATACTATAAAGCCCAAATCAAATATGAAATCACCACCACTTCCCATTGATGTGCGTAAAGTGTGATATGGATTTATGTATATTTTAAGCCCTTTTTACACGTTAGTCAAGTTTTAAATTTATAAAACACGATATTTACTAACACCAAACACACATATGGGCAAGTGCACCCATCGTGAGCGTAGTATAGTGTTGGTAAGATACCAAGGTCGTCCAAGGACACAAGAGCTTTTAGTACCGGTTTATCATCAACGTCTAATCAAATCAAAAGTTTAGAAAAAAAAAATTTAACTAAGAAAAAATAAAACTAACTAAAATGCTGAAAATAAAATAAAAAAGAAAAAAAACAGATAGACAAGATGAATCACTTGGCTCCGACTCGTGTATAGTGTAACCTTTGATTATTTCCGCACTTTTGCACTTTTTAAGAGATTATCTTAGTTATTGTAGTAGGCCCCTCTTTTGAAGGTGACGTTACCCTCAACCCAGTAGTTTAAGTCAGCAAGGATACAATCCTAAAGGGCCGGATTATTGAAAGATAATTAATTAAGTTATTAATGCATATTATGGTAGGCCCCTCTTTTGAAGGTGACGTTACCCTCGGCTAAGTAGTCTGAGTCAGCAGGGATACAGTCCTAAGTAGCCGGGTTAAAGTATTAATAGTAGCTTACAGGAGGTCCTACTAAATTTGACCGTGGAGATATGAATGGTGAAAATCTTTTATTTTATATAGACAGTAAAATAATGCCAAGACACCACGGACAAACGATATGGAAAAATCACCTTCAACATAAGAAACTAGTTATTAAAGTCATTAATACAAAACCAAGTAAAAAGTGCGAAAAGTTTAAAAATAAAAAGTATTACAGTAGACACTTTGTCTTCACCAAGTGATGTAAGAGACTTATGCAAACATAGCCTTGATTGTCAAGAACTCTTACGATCAATCTTGGATCCCGAGACGACTCACACACTCTATGATGGACAATGGATGATGGTGGTGGATGATGGTGTTATGGTGGTGGTGGGTGGTGGGTGAAGTCTGAGAGAGGTGGTGTGCCAAGGGATGGTTTGAACTTGAGCCAAGCACTCCAATTTATAGGCTGAACAGAAGCTCGGGCACGGCCCCGTGTCCACATCCTTCTCTGTCTTCATTAATTGCACTTTGTCTGCATTAGTTGACCACGCCCCCGTGTCCGCTGGGCACGACCCCGTGTGCAGAAGCATATCTGTACTATCAAGATTTACCTGGATTCTGCGAATCTTATAGTTGACCACGGCCCCGTGTCCGCTGAGCACGGCCCCGTGGTGGGCGATGGAAGCTTCTACAGCTTTGTCTTTTCTGCTGGGACTTGGGAACGCCCCCGTGTTCACTGAGCACGGGGCGTGTTCAGCCTTCTGTTTTCTTGTTTTGCTTGGGAAGATGCTGTCGTGGGGTCAGGCATGTCACGTTTGTTCCTTTTCTTGTATTTATGTTAGATTTAGCTGTCTTTTTGCTTCTTTTGTTAATTTGAGCTCATTTAATCCTGAAAATACAAAAGGAAGACAAAAGCACACTTTTTCCAACATTAGTACTAAAAAGGGTTAGTTTTATGCCACAATTGATGTAATTTATATGTTGCATTTTGCACACATCAAATACCCCCACACTTGAATCTTTGCTTGTCCTCAAGCAAAACTCTTTATAATGTGGCTTTACACTCCCAAATGGAATGGGTAGAAGAGAAGGTTTTTGGTCTTGTCATAGAGTGTCGAGATTTCCAAGATTCTTTATTAAATTTTATTATTATTTATTTACAATCCTATTCGTCATGATTTATTTAAAACTTTTCATAAGATAAATTACTTATTAGGGCATAACATGCCTCTTTAAAATTCTATTTATATACAAGTTCACATACCTCACGGGGATCACTCAACACTCGGCCGAAAATGTATTTTAGTGGATCACTCGAGAGCGGCATGGAACTTACTCCTACCATAGGCTTGCCAAGCAATCAATCCTCCTCCTTTTCAACTATATACCTTTGTAAATATCAAGAGGACTTTTGGGGTGAAGGGTTAGGCTTGGGTTAAAGGTAGGTGGTTGGGTTAGTGGTTAGTGAAAGGGCGAAAAGCGTAACAAGCGTTGGTTTTCGTAAGACTTTTTATTTTTGCAACTTTTATTTTTGAAGAAGCTTTTATTCAAACAAAGTTATTTTTGATAAACTTGTTTGTTTATTTCTCTTTTGCTTCATCATCAACACTTTTTTTTTTTTTGAGAAGTCATACGAAAAACCGAGCTTGTTACTAAAATAAAAGGTTAAAAATAAAAAAGGGTTTTGGTGGGTGAAAGGCTGTTTGGTTTGGGTTATGAAATGAAAAGGTTTAGGCTCAAAGGGGCTAACTAGGGGGATTTTGGGTAGGTGGTAAAAAAAAGAAAAATAATGGAGTAGAAATAAAAAGGGTTAGTCCTAATGCCTCCATCATTTACTTACTCGGGTTTAAGTTGGTAAGGACCGGGAATGTATCGTCGTGGCAAGTTCTAGAGTCGTAAGAACCAAGCGGCTATTCACACAAGAAACGAAAAATGAGCATTTAGTTTTAAAGATATATATTTGTATGCTCAATAAAGGCTCAAAACTCACTTTTGTGGGAATGGGTTTTTTATGTGATCAAGTATATATAATCAAATTTTAACTAAGCTTGTCATGTCGTTTCGTAATTTTCTTATGTTGGTTCTTTTTATCACGACGCTATCGGTTGTAAATTTGTAAAAATATAACCTTTTTAGAATTTGAAATTCCCAAGTTAAACCTAGACAAGTAAAAAAATGAAAATTTTTTTGGGGTGATTAGCAGTTCCAATAGAGTTTTGTGTAAGGCTTGTTATTAGGACTTGCAAGATTTAAGGTTTTAGCATCCCCCCCACACTTAAATTACACATTGTCCTCAATGTGTCCCAAAAATAAGTTTTTAGGTTGATTGAATGTGTAAAAGGGTGTGAAAAAGCAAAAATTTGTGTTACTGAGCGCTGGACACGGCCCCGTGTTCAGGTGCCAGTAACAAAATTGAAAAAGAGAAACAGAAGCCTGGACACGAGGGCGTGTTGGGTGAACACGACTCGTGTCTAGTTTACCTGAACTGGGTATTTCTGCAGACTGTGCAGCACGGGGCCGTGCTGGGCGGACACGACCCGTGCTGAACTTGCTGTAACGAAGACAATTTGTCGGATGGCCCCTGTTTTCCTGCATGGGGTGCTGGTTCAAGTTTCCCTTGCTATCCTTTGCCATCCCAAGTGTGTTTTATTCCTGCAAATTAAAACTAAACTAGAAAATGTAAAAAAAATTAATCAAAGCTAAATTAAGGATAGTTCCGCGGAATGCCTCCGTGGTGCGCCACGTTTATAAGGGTCCTTGGCTAGACCCAAAGCCTGGTCATATGTTACCCAAGTGGGATGTTTTGCATCCCATGCTACACCGTCGGAGAGCGTCATCCAAGCTTGAGTCTATGACCTTCATGTAGTTGACCGGGTCTTCGTCTTCTACTCTCTTTCCAACTCCAAACTTCACTTCCTCGTCCCCAAACTTCAATGTTAGTGTTCCGTCATTCATATCCACCACTGCTTGGGCGGTGGCTAGAATTGGCCTCCCGAGGATGAGGGGGACATCGGTGTCTTCTTCCATGTCTAGTATGACAAAGTCGGCCGGGAAGACGAAATTGTCGACTTTGACCAATAGATTTTCAGCTACACCTTGTGGAAATTTAACGGATCTGTCGGCAAGTTGTATGCTCATCTTTGTAGGGCTCCTTTTTCCTAGGCCGAGTCGGTTGAACATTGATGTGGGCATGAGGTTAATGCTAGCCCCAAGATCGGCTAGCGCATTACGAATGGGGGATTCCCCAATCGAGCAAGGAATCGTGAAGCTTCCAGGATCAATTTTCTTTTGTGGGAGTTTGTTGAGTACTAAGGCGGAACATTCTTCGCCTAAGTTAACTAATTGCAATGATTCAATTTTCCTTTTGTGAGTGAGGAAGTCCCTCATAAATTTTGCATATTTAGGCATTTGGGTTAGGACCTCGATAAATGGAATATTGACATGCAATTGTTTTAGTAAATTTTCGAACTTTGCGAATTGCTCATCGGTCTTTTGACGAATTAACCGACCGGGGTATGGAACCAGAGGAGTCTTAGTAGGCTCTTGAACTGGTGGAGAAGCCTTTTCTTGTTGGGGCGCGGGTGGAGCTGTGGTTTGGCTAGATTGGCTTCTTTCAGTTGGTGGGAGTGGAGCCTTTTTGGGACCCACGGTACGGTTTCTCAATGTTATGAGATGTACTTGCGCCTTTGGGTTGGTTTCGGTATTACTTGGTAACGCGCCTTGTGGTCTCTCGGAGAAATTTTGAGCTATTTGATTTAATTGTTTTTCAATGTTTTGAATGCTAGCTTGTTGATTTCTAAAATTCGATTCCAATTTTTGGAATCGATCCGAGTTTTTCTTTTTGGTGTCGGAGATGAGGCGAGATACAGTATCTTCAAGCCTTTCTCGTCCACCTTGTTGTTGAGAAAAATTTTGTGGTTGTTGAAAGTTAGTTCGTTGGTTTTGTTGGTTACTACTATTGCCGGGATCTCTCCAACCAAGGTTAAGGTGGTTACGCCATCCTTGGTTGTAGGTACCCGTTGGAGGACCCGACGGCCTAGGTCTATTATCAATGTAGTTTACCGTTTCCGTTTGATCATCTAATTCTTTCATACAACTCCGATTTTCATGTGGCCCACCACATCCTTCACAAGCCATAACCGAGGCCGTTTTTGCCATTTCTAACTTTTTGATTTTTGAAGAAAGGGCCTCGATTTGGGCTTGTAAAGAAGTGCTTTCATCAACCTTATGGGCACCTGGGGCAATAGATTTATTGCCTCGGGGAGTGTGCCATTGAAAATTGGTTTGAGCAATTTCCTCAATTTGATTATATATTTCATTTGGGCGACGATTACCTAAAAGTCCCCCGGAGCTAGAATCAAGTGTTTGTCTTGTGTGTGGCAACAACCCATTGTAGAAAGTGGATACTTGTTGCCATACCACAAGACCATGATGAGGACACTTTCTTAGTAGCTCCTTGAACCTTTCCCAAGTTTCATATAAGGATTCCCCATCTTCTTGTGAATATGTATTAATTTCAGTCATTAATTTAGCCGTTTTAGCAGGAGGGAAATACTTATATAGAAACTTTTGGGCTAGTTCATCCCAGGTGTTTACCGAGCCAACTGGGAGGGTGTTAAGCCAAGCCTTTGCTCGGTCTTTTAGTGAAAATGGAAACATCAGAAGGCGGATGGCGTCGTTTGATGCTCCATTGATCCGAAAGGTATCACATATTTCTAAGAAATTAGTAATATGTAGATGGGGATCCTCGTCCGCAAGCCCATGGAAGGTTGCGGAGTTTTGAAGCATTTGTATCAAATGTGGCCGAAGTTCGAAGTTATTGGCTTCAACATTCGGTGCATTGATAGTGGTGCCGAGATTATCTACAGCGGGTCGTAGGTAATCCATGAGGGTACGTTGGTCCGCCATTGGAAGTGGGTCCCTCGAAACTTTCTCTTGGTTTTTAGCTTTAAGTCTTTTTCTGAGAAAGCGTTCGGGTTCTTCTAGAGGTTCTTTTATGTCTCTACTAGAACTGGAGCTCATACACTATGTAGGAAGTTCAGATGTGGCGCCTGGGTTCCAAGTCCTGCAATAAAAACAGAAAAGAACGTTGGTCAGAAGGTTCACCACGGTCCCGTGTTCAGCGAACACGGCCCGTGGTCGGAGATACAGTGATTGTTTTCCGGATCCCTGTTACTGGGGGAGTTGGACACGGCCCCGTGCTCAGCTCTCTGTAACTCGGAAAATAAAAACTGCCAGTAACAATGCTGGGCACGGCCCGTGTCCGACCAGGAACGGCCCGTGCTGAGCTCTGCAGAAGCTGAAAAATTAAGAAAAATCCTAAAAAAATAGAAAAATAAGAAAAAACGATTAGGCCGTTGATTCCTAACTTTCTTAAAATCCTTGTGTCCCCGGCAACGGCGCCAAAAACTTGATGTGCGTAAAGTGTGATATGGATTTATGTATATTTTAAGCCCTTTTTACACGTTAGTCAAGTTTTAAATTTATAAAACACGATATTTACTAACACCAAACACACATATGGGCAAGTGCACCCATCATGAGCGTAGTGTAGTGTTGGTAAGATACCGAGGTCGTCCAAGGACACAAGAGCTTTTAGTACCGGTTTATCCTCAACGTCTAATCAAATCAAAAGTTTAGAAAAAAAATTTAAACTAAGAAAAAATAAAACTAACTAAAATGCTGAAAATAAAATAAAAAAGAAAAAACAGATAGACAAGATGAATCACTTGGCTCCGACTCGTGTATAGTGTAACCTTTGATTATTTCCGCACTTTTGCACTTTTTAAGAGATTATCTTAGTTATTGTATTAGGCCCCTATTTTGAAGGTAACGTTACCCTCAACCCAGTAGTTTGAGTCAGCAAGGATACAATCCTAAAGGGTCGGATTATTGAAAGATAATTAATTAAGTTATTAATACATATTATGGTAGGCCCCTCTTTTGAAGGTGACGTTACCCTCGGCTAAGTAGTCTGAGTCAGCAGGGATACAGTCCTAAGTAGCCGGGTTAAAGTATTAATAGTAGCTTACATATGAGGGGGTCAAAGAGTTTGGAACCCCGCCATCCAATACCGTTAACTATTGAAGGAGGTCCTACTAAATTTGACACAGGTCCTTGCAGGATCTATACACTGAACAAGGCAAGACTCTTACCAAACCGTTCCCTTAACCCTCGACCAGGTAGCCAACATACCTCCATATAGACCGTGGAGATATGAATGGTGAAAATCTTTTATTTTATATAGACAGTAAAATAATGCAAAGACACCACGGACAAACGATAAGGAAAAATCACCTTCAACATAAGAAACTAGTTATTAAAGTCATTAATACAAAACCAAGTAAAAAGTGCGAAAAGATTAAAAATAAAAAGTATTACACTAGACACTTTGTCTTCACCAAGTGATGTAAGAGACTTAGGCAAACATGGCCTTTGTTGTCAAGAACTCTTACGATCAATCTTGGATCCCGAGATGACTCACACACTCTATGATGGACAATGGATGATGGTGGTGGATGATGGTGTTATGGTGGTGGTGGGTGGTGGGTGAAGTGTGAGAGAGGTGGTGTGCCAAGGGATGGTTTGAACTTGAGCCAAGCACTCCAATTTATAGGCTGAACAGAAGCTCGGGCACGGCCCCGTGTCCACATCCTTCTCTGTCTTCATTAATTGCACTTTGTCTGCATTAGTTGGTTCTTAATAGGTTTAGTACTTAAAGATCCCGGTTCCATAATTCATGCATTTAACTTAATCGGTAATTCTTTAAAAACAATCCAGGATTCTTGTCTAGGTGGTCTCGTTCTCATATAAGAAAAGTCCTTAGTCTTTATTCGTACTTAGTCTAGCTTTAGTTTAATTTAGTAGTTTAATATAGATTTCCTTAGTTTTCCGTAACCCCCCCCCCAAAAAAAAAACAAATAAACAAGTTAAGTCGTGTCTGTCAGCGTCTAGTCAGAGTCTTGTCTACGTGATACATAGAGTCTCGTGGTTCGATATCCGGACTTCCTAGGGTTATACTACATTGATCGGTACACTTGCCGATTGTGTGGTTTTAGGTCGAGTCTAGAATTAAAGCTTTTTAGTGTCTAGCTTAGAGAGTCTAATATAGTTAATTTTCATAGTCTGTTTAGCACACATCAAGTTTTTGGCGCCGTTGCCGGGGACTCTTGGTAATTGCGTTCATTAGCTTTGATAGATTTACTTGACAAATACGTGCTACGTGTTTATTTTGTTTGTGTCTTTTATTTTCATCTTGAGTCGTAGTAACTAGTGTTTGTTGTTCTTGTGATTCAGGTTTTTGCCTGTAGTGGATGCCACATCTACGCTCACACGGACCACCACCACCAGTCAAGCAGTCATCATCTCAACTGGGCGAAGGCCCAGAGGTTAGTTCTTCATCTTCATCTCTTCCCGTTTTCCCATATTTCGACACCAATCCCCTTACCGTACCACCACCTTCACCAAACCATTCACCTAAGGATTCCCCACCCAATAGTCCCACTTCTAGTACCTCTAGCGAACTAGAAAACTTAGAACCAATGGCCAACAATAGGCAAACTGTCCATCAGCAAGCCACTCAGAATTTCACCGGCCTTGCTTCACCCATCACCGTCCCACCCAAAGTTAATGAAAATTCATGGCAGATTCCATCTTATGCCATGCAGGCTATCACCAATACCATCCAATTCCATGGCCGAGACGATGAGGACGCCCCGGCCCACATCAACCATTTCTCTCGTATGCTAGCTACTTTTAGCCTTCACGGTGCACCCAACGATGCCACCTACCTACAGCTTTTCCCATTCTCATTAGCCGGCCGTGCGGCTACTTGGTTGGACTCTCAACCAACCGGTACCTTTACCACATGGGCGGGGCTTCGTCAAGCCTTTTTGAACAAATATTTCCCACCCGCTAAAGCCTCACGTCTTAGAGACCAAATCCACTCCTTCCGCATGGAGCCCGACGAGCCTTACTACCTTGCTTAGGAGTGTTTCCAAAACCTTTGTGCTCGTTGCTCCCAGCATGGTCTTTCCGATTGGGCTTTCTGTGAGAAATTCTATAACGGTCTCACACAAGAGGCTCGTTATAGGTTCGATACTAATGCGGGGGGGGGGGGGCATATGATGGGTATTCTTACAGTTGCTGAGTGTTTAGAGCGTTTTGAGGCATTTGCTCAGTCTCAATCCCAATCACGATCCGATCAGAGGTATCAAAGTGGTAGTACCAATGCCACCACTAGTGCACCCGCCCGAGGGGTGAACCATGTCACCATGGATCCTAGTTTAGCCTCTGTTTTGGAAAACATGTCTAGGGAACTTAAAGAAATCAAGGCTAAGGTAGACAAATGTGAGTATTGTCGAGGGGGTCACGACACGGGTGCGTGTCCATTACTTGTTGGTGAGGAGCAGGTCGATTTTGTAGGAGGAGGGTTTGGTAGAGGTCAACCTAGCGGTTTTGGTGGTAATAATAATTTTGGGTCGGGTTGGCGTAATAATAATAATAACTTTAATAATAACACTTTTCGCTCAAATGGACCCCCTGGCTTTCAAATGGCTCAAAACCCAAATAGGGGCCAAAGTTCATGTAAGGACTCTCAAAATTTTCCTAAAAATACCCGTAAGTAAAAACCCGAACCCTTGAAACCATATTATACATAAAAAAATTAAGAAAACAAGAAATATGGTTCTCAGGCGGGCCGCGTAAAAGACAAGCTATGTCTTACGCGGGCCGCGTCAACTCATGTTTGACCGGATAAGTGTTCCGGATCCAAGTGTCGCCTACGTGTCACACCTACTGATGACCAATCAAGGCTACTCGTAGACTAGGCGGCCTCGCGGGCCACGTATATGTTAACCTTGGGTTTACGCAGGCTGCGTGAAACCCTAATTTTAGCTATAAATAGCTAGTTGCATGCACAGTCTGGTGGTGTCGAAACGAACTTTCAAAAACAAAGTTTTAGTACTCTGAAGTCGAAAATATCAATTATATTAGCGAGGCGCTGCTCCGATACCGGGTATTAACTCGATCGCTGCTACGATTCAATGTCCGATCGATTAAATTATCCAATGGATGTTTAAGTGCTGCCCACATTAGGGTTTATGCTTTGTCATTCGTTGTGAATACGATGGATGTTTAAGTATCGCACTTAGTCATTCGTTGTGAAAGTTTAATCTCGTGAGTTATCGTAAATGCTGTATTAGTTACTAACTGAGTTCGTGTGCATGTTATTAAATTTAGGTTAAAAGGCTAATCAGTAGGCTAAGCTCTGCTCATATAAAATCTGCAATGTGAGTCATTCTCTTTTTATCAAATTTGATTTCAAAAGCATGTTTATTTTCAAGGTTATAATTACAGGGATTAAGTCTTTGTAGTCACCAAATTACAGCCGGTATGTGGGGTTTTGTATACATTACTTGATAAACTTCACTATTGGACAACGAGTTAGCCAAGGGGTGATATGACCATAGTCACAGACACCATTGGACTCTGAGGTTACCGATGGATGTTCGAGTGACAAATACTGTGGGTAGTTGGTTGATATATGGAAACATTGTAATCGCTCTTAATACTGTAAATTATAACAAACGTGTTGTTTTAGTAAAAAGAATGATTCACCAGTATTTCCCGCTGACAAAACCTTTTTCAAACATGTTTCAGGTGATCTGTTGTGATCCAGGAAAAGTGCCGCGAAGCACTACAAGCTTAAGGAAGTGGCTCAGTATAAAATAAAGAAACATGTTTTGGAAAAATAAAGATTTCTCCGTGAAATCATATGATTGTAAATTACCGGGGTTTATCCCGAGTTGTGAAATAAAATAATCGGGAAATTGCAGTTTTAAAACGAACCTGTTCAAATCTTCCGCTGTTAATTCAATTAAATAAATACCACGGGATTTTCTGTCTCGCGGCTCCTGAAACGGGTCAAACCGGGTCGGGGGCCGTGACAGAAAAAGGTAGTATCAGAGCCACTGATTTAAGCCTATTAAGTATTTAGAAAATACTTAATTACCATTTTTGTGATTATATGTTTTATTATTTGAATATTTGTTTACAGTATGGGTAAGCAAAAGCTTTCAAATATCTATCTTAAATTAGATAGGTCATCAAAAGAGAAGGGAAGTTCATCCCAAACAAATTCCTCAAAATACCCAACAAATATTGATGAGGGAATATTTGTTCGAAAGGCACCCTACGAGGAACCACTTTCTCCTAATAAAAGAAGTTTGATTATTAGGAAAAGTCAGGAGAAAATAAAGAAATCCCGAGAAAAGAAAGTTAACCAGGAAACCCAGGAATTAACCAGTAAACCACCTTGGGAAGACCAGTTAGATGAAAAATGGGCAGATCTATATGCTAGCCACTGTAGCAGTAAATGCAAATCTTTAAATACTCTGACTCAAGTTTTAGCAACCTTTATCACCTACAAGTCAGAAACCTTATCCAGTAAATAAATAAGTTACAGTAAACCCTAAATATGTCAGTTGTTCTTTGTATTGAAATTTATCACATGGTATGCGATAATATTTAAAGGTTATCTATGAAATTTTATTATAAAATTTAACTTAGCAATTTTTATTTTGCATATATGATAAACAGCATGAACGACTTGTCTGAAGCCCTTCAAAATCTAAATCTCTATCCGGTGAAGATAGAGGTTTCCCGAGATTTTACTGGTTACATACCCGATATAGAAGAACCTATGGAATTCAACGCTTCACCTCCAGAGAAACCCAAGCCTAAGAAAAGGAGAAGATTTATAGGATGGAGGCGTGTGCGTAGGAGGAAACCCACAACTAGGAGAATTCCTAAAATAGAAAATCCCTTAGATAAAGGAAAGGGGATTGAAGTCGGGGAAAGTTTTAGGAAGATGGAAAAGGAGTTTGGGGAAGGTTCTAGGCAAAATCAGATGGAACTTGGGGAAAGCTCTAGACAAGTTGAGGAGTTACCATTTCAGGATGAATTGGATCGCGCATTGGCAAGCTGTGATATAGTCAGGCCTGTCAATAATAATTTTTACTCTTATCCTGTTGAAAATCAACTACCAATAAACTTAGAACCAGCAATCCCAGAACCTATAATCCACACCCAACCTCTAGGAATGGACGAGTAGTGGACTAATGACTGGCAGTTCCAAAACCTGCTCAACAGTCCTTATTCCTTTCTTCCTCAGTTCGACCCAGAACCTATACCAAATCCACCCATGAGCAATGAAAATCTAGCTGAACTCCGCCACTTTGGCGAGGAGCTGGTGGATGCAGGAAATAGGATCAGGGAAGTAGGAGAACAGATCTCCTGGAAATATGACGAGAGGGAACGTCGTTACTGAAATACCAACCGACGAGGGATGGTGTGGTGTGAAAATGTGAAACTGTGGTTGTAAAATAAATAAGTAGAATATAGTCTGTAAAATAACTATAAAATAAAACTTTGTAAGATAAAAGTGTGTAATGATACATATTATAAAATATAAAAATGGGAATCGAGAAATCGATAGTTTTTGCTATATGTGTGTTGTGAAATTTATATGATTATTTGTGTATAATTGTTATTTATTCGATACTAATAAATTATATATATTAATTATCAGATGGAAAACGCTAATAATGAACCAGTAAACGAGATTAACCATTCTGAGCAACATCCGGAGGATCAATTTATGACTAGGCAAGATATAGAAAATATTGTTGCTCAAGGAATAGCCAATGCTATTCCAGCAATACTTGTTGCTGCCCAGAAACCTGTTGAACCTCAACAAATCATTCCTAGCAAACGTATTTCTGAAGATGACTTCAGTAATAGCGTAAACGGAGGCGGTAGTCATACTAATCACAATAATGATCCACGGCAGGCTCCACTCCCTAAGAAAATGAAAGCCGCAACATCTGGTTGCATTTACAAAGAATTTCTTGCTTGTAAACCCATTGAATTTGCAGGCAATGAAGGAGCGACTGCGGCACTGCGTTGGTTCGAGAAAACCGAGGCAGTAATCATAATAAGTAAATGTGCTGAAAACGACAAGGTCATGTACGCGTCAAATCTTTTCAAAGAAGGGGCGCTAGAATGGTGGAACACGGTACTTCAAGCTAAAGGAAGAAATATGGCCTACGCCATGAATTGGGAAGAATTTAAGCATTTAATAGAAAGAAAATTCTGTCCCGAATACGAAAAAGATCAAATGGCAAATAAGTTCCTAAATCATCGTATAACGGGTATAGATTGTCGTGGGTATACTTCGACATTCTTTGAATATGCTAGAGTGGTACCAACACTGGCTTCGCCAGAACCGGTACTCATTTCTCACTATATTTGGGGATTGATTAGCGAAATCCGTAATATCGTTAAAGCTGTGAGACCTCGTACTATTGATGATGCGGTAGAATTAGCTAACACCCTAACTGACGAACTGGTACGCACAAGAGATGAAAACAGGAAAAAGAAACTGGCTCAGAAAATTACCCAAGGATTTCGTACGGGTAATAAAAGTAGCTTCAGGAAAAGAGGAACAGGGCAATCTTCAACTCCGCCGTTCTGCAGGAATTGCAAAAAGAAACATTATGGAAGATGCAATGTAATCTGCAACTTTTGCAAAACTATAGGACATCGCGAAGAATACTGCAGAAAGAAAACCAGGATGTGCTATAACTGTGGAGAAAATGGGCATTTCAAAACAGAATGTCCTAAATTGGTCAAACCAGTAGACAACAAAGCCAAGCCGGCCGATGGAGCTACCAAGAAGAATGTTCGAGCCTTCCAGTAAACTACTCAGGAAGCCGAGTTAATTCCTGACGTGATAGCTGGTACGTTCTTAGTCCACAACAGATACGCAAAAGTATTATTTGACTCTGGTGCAAACCAAAGTTTTATAAATACTTCATTCTGCCAAGCTCTTAATTTACCCTTAACCAACCTTAGGCAGATTTTTACAGTCGAAATAGCAGATGGGAATTTTATCAAAATAGATAAGGTTTTGCAAAAATTAAAATATAGAACTTTCAGGTTATAAATTTCATGCAAACCTATTACCAATGAATCTAGCTGGGTTCGATGTTGTGTTAGGAATGGATTGGTTAGTAGCCAACCATGCTCGAATCCTTTGTGATAAAAACTCTATAGAAATTCAGGAACCTACTGGGGAAGTAATTATGATTACAGGAGATAAATCACGTAAACCCATGAAGTTCATATCAGTAATGAAAGTTGCTAATTATGAACGAAAGCAAGGAATAGTATATATGATTTCGGTAATCATTAGCACTAAGGGTAAGGAACTTAAGGAAATTCCTGTAGTCTCAGAATACTCGGATGTATTTCCAGAAGAGTTACCAGGATTACCACCCGATAGGGAAGTAGAATTTAGAATTCATCTAATTCCAGGAACTATACCGATAGCTAAGGCACCTTATCGGTTAGCACCTACAGAAATGTTAGAACTGAAAAAGCAATTAGATGAATTACTAAGTAAAGGTTTCATACAACCTAGTTCATCCCCTTGGGGAGCACCAGTATTGTTTGTGAAGAAGAAGGATGGTTCGATGAGAATGTGTATTGATTATAGAGAATTGAATAAGGTTACAATTAAGAATCGATACCCATTACCTAGGATTGATGATCTTTTCGATCAACTTCAAGGAGCTAGATATTTTTCTAAGATCGACTTACGTTCCGGATATCATCAATTGAAAGTACAAGAAGAAGACATACCTAAAACTGCTTTCAGAACTAGGTATGGTCATTACGAGTTTACAGTCATGCCCTTTGGGTTAACGAATGCTCCTGCCGCATTCATGGACATGATGAATAGAATCTGTAAACCATATTTGGATAAATTTGTAATTGTTTTTATAGACGATATACTTATTTATTCAAAAAGTCAAAACGAGCATTGTCAGCACTTACATGCACTCTTAACTTTGTTAAGAAAAGAAAAGCTTTACGCCAAATTCTCAAAGTGTGAATTTTGGCTGCAAGAAGTGCAATTCCTAGGACACATGGTGAATCATGAGGGTATTCACATAGATCCTGCTAAGATAGAGGTAATTACCAAATGGAAGGTTCCGCAAACCACAATGGAAATTAGAAGTTTTATAGGTTTAGCAGGATACTATAGACGGTTTATTAAAGATTTTTCCAAAATAGTTGTACCATTAACTAAGCTAACCTGTAAAGCAGTTAAGTTTGAATGGGGACCTAAACAAGAAGAAGCCTTTAGAATCTTGAAGCAGAAGTTAACAAATGCCCCAATCCTAGCCTTGCCAGAAGGAACCGAAGATTTTGAAGTTTACTGTGATGCTTCAAAACTAGGATTAGGATGTGTACTGATGCAACGCAAGAAGGTAATTGCATATGCATCAAGACAATTGAAAAAGCACGAGGAGAATTATATGACTCATGATTTAGAATTAGGAGCCGTAATTTTTGCCCTTAAGATTTGGAGACATTACCTGTACGGAAGTAAATTCACTGTCTATACAGATCATAAAAGTTTAAGGTACATATTTAGGCAAAAAGAGTTGAACATGAGGCAAAGGAGATGGATGGAAATCCTAAGTGACTACGACTGTGATATTCAATATCACGAAGGAAAGGCAAATGTAGTTGCAGATGCCTTAAGTCGTAAGTATCATGAGAACCAAAGACGAGTTCGTGCTCTCAGATTAAATCTACAATTAGATTTAATGGAGCAATTGAAGAATGTTCAAGAAACAGCAATAGAGGATGCTACTGAAGGAATGAAGGGACGAATAAAAGAATTAGAACAAGGAGCTGATGGAATTTGGAGATTCCACAAAAGCAGGATTTGGGTACCTAAACAAGGAGATTTAAGAGATAAAATTTTAGAAGAAGCCCATAAATCTAGGTATACCATGCATCCAGGAAACAATAAGATGTACCAAGATTTGAGAAAAAATTTATGGTGGATAGGAATGAAAAAGGACATAGCTAGATATGTTTCTAAGTGTCTTACTTGTTCGCAAGTTAAGGCAGAACACCAGAAACCTTCAGGTTTACTACAACAATTAGAAATGCCAGTATGGAAATGGGAACTCATAACAATGGATTTTGTTACTAAGTTACCCAAAACCAGAAAAGGTAATGATGCGATTTGGGTAATTGTAGATCGATTAACCAAATCAGCTCACTTTCTACCTATGAAAGAAACCTTTAGCATGGAAAGGTTGGCAAAGTTGTATGTAGATGAAGTTGTATCCTTACATGGAGTTCCACTCTCCATTGTTTCGGATCAGGATAGTCGTTTCACTTCCCATTTTTGGACTAGTTTCCAAGAAGCAATGGGAACTCGACTAAATTTATGTACTACATATCATCCTCAGACAGACGGACAAAGTGAAAGGACAATCCAAACTCTGGAAGACATGCTCAGAGCATGTGTAATAGATTTTGGTGGAAATTGGGATGACCACTTACCATTAATTGAATTCTCCTATAACAATAGTTATCATTCAAGTATTGAAACTGCCCCATTTGAAGCACTATATGGAAGAAAGTGCAGAACTCCAGTTTGTTGGGCAGAAATATGAGAAAGTCAATTGTCAGGACCGGAGATTGTGCAAGAAACTACTGACAAAATCACACATATCAAGGAAAGATTAAAGACTGCTCGAGATCGTCAAAAGAGCTATGCTGACAATCGACGAAAACCACTAGAGTTCCAAATTGGAGACAAAGTACTATTGAAAGTTTCTCCTTGGAAAGGAGTAGTTCGATTCGGTAAGAAAGGAAAATTAAGTCCAAGATACGTAGGACCATTTCCAGTAATCCAACGTATAGGACCTGTTTCTTATCGATTACAACTACCAGAGGAGTTAGCTAGAGTACATGATGTATTTCATGTATCTAACCTCAAGAAATGCCTATCAGATGAATCTCTGGTAGTACCTCTTCAAGATATAGAGGTAAACGAAAAGTTAAAATTTGTTGAGAAATCTCTTCAGATAGAAGACAGAAAGGTGAAATTTCTCAAACACAAACGGTTGGTATTGGTTAAAGTCAAGTGGGATTCAAAGAGAGGACCTGAATACACTTGGGAGCTGGAATCAGAGATGAAGCGAAAGTATCCTCACCTATTCCGATGAATCTCGAGGACGAGATTCTAAATAAGGCGGGGAGAATGTAAGGACTCTCAAAATTTTCCTAAAAATACCCGTAAGTAAAAACACGAACCCCTGAAACCATATTGTACATAAAAAAATTAAGAAAACAAGAAATATGGTTCTCAGGCGGGCCGCGTAAAAGACAAGCTATGTCTTACGCGGGCCGCGTCAACTCATGTTTGACCGGATAAGTGTTCCGGATCCAAGTGTCGCCTACGTGTCACACCTACTGATGACCAATCAAGGCTACTCATAGACTAGGCGGCCTCGCGGGCCGCGTAAATGTTAACCTTGGGTTTACGCGGGCCGCGTGAAACCCTAATTTTAGCTATAAATAGCTAGTTGCATGCACAGTCTGATGGTGTCGAAACGAACTTTCAAAAACGAAGTTTTAGTACTCTGAAGTCGAAAATATCAATTATATTAGCGAGGCGCTACTCCAATACCGGGTATTAACTCGATCGCTGCTACGATTCAATGTCCGATCGATTAAATTATCCAATGGATGTTTAAGTGATGCCCACATTAGGGTTTATGCTTTGTCATTCGTCGTGAATACGATGGATGTTTAAGTATCGCACTTTGTCATTCGTTGTGAAAGTTTAATCTCGTGAGTTATCGTAAATGCTGTATTAGTTACTAACGGAGTTCGTGTGCATGTTATTAAATTTAGGTTAAAAGGCTAATCAGTAGGCTAAGCTCTGCTCATATAAAATCTGCAATGTGAGTCATTCTCTTTTTATCAAATTGATTTCAAAAGCATGTTTATTTTCAAGGTTATAATTACAGGGATTAAGTCTTTGTAGTCACCAAATTACAGCCGGTATGTGGGGTTTTGTATACATTACTTGATAAACTTCACCATTGGACAACGAGTTAGCCAAGGGGTGATATGACCATAGTCACAGACACCATTGGACTCTGAGGTTACCGATGGATGTTCGAGTGACAAATACTGTGGGTAGTTGGTTGATATATGGAAACATTGTAATCGCTCTTAATACTGTAAATTATAACAAACGTGTCGTTTTAGTAAAAAGAATGATTCACCAGTATTTCTCGCTGACAAAACCTTTTTTCAAACACGTTTCAGGTGATCTGTTGTGATCCAAGAAAAGTGCCGCGAAGCACTACAAGCTTAAGGAAGTGGCTCAGTATAAAATAAAGAAACATGTTTTGGAAAAATAAAGATTTCTCCGTGAAATCATATGATTGTAAATTACCGGGGTTTATCCCAAGTTGTGAAATAAAATAATCGAGAAATTGCAGTTTTAAAACGATCCTGTTCAAATCTTCCTCTGTTAATTCAATTAAATAAATACCACGGGATTTTCTGTCCCGCGGCTCCTGAAACGGGTCAAACCGGGTCGGGGGCCGTGACAGTTCACTTTTTGGTGGGGGTTCAGGTGGGCAGTTCAACAAAGGGTTCAATGGGCAGGTCAAGGATGGGGGGTCAAATAACCAAGGTCAAACAGGTCAAGGTCCAAGTTTTGATTTTGGGGGTAGCATAGAAAGAATGGAGTCCATGATGAGTCAACTAATTGTTAGGGATCAAACCACTCAAAAGACCCTTAGTGAACATGATCTCATGCTTAAGAACCATCAAGCCTCCTTCCAAGACCTTCAAAGATTTGTAGGGGATATGTCTAGAAAATTAGAGGAGAGACTACCCGGTCAGTTTGCGGGTAACACCCAACCCAACCCTAATGCCCATGCTAAAGCCATTACCACCCGTAGTGGCAAGACCGTAGGAAAACCTAGAGTCGAGGAGAGAGTGGTTGATGAAGAGGGAGATATCATAGATGAAGAGATCGAAATGGAGGCTCCCGGCAAAGTGCAAAAGAGGCTAAGCCCAGCAAGTACCGCACAGCCCGGTGAGTCTCAAAGTGAGAAGAAAGTTGAGAAAACCCCCATAGACGTTAGACCTTCACCTTTAGTGGACCATGCGTATATTCTGTTTCCCTCACGCCTTAAGAACCAAAAATACTCAAGGGAATACGGGCAATTTCTAGACATCTTCAAGCAATTGAAGATTAATCTTCCGTTTATCGAGGCACTTCAATCGATGCCTAAATACGCGAAATTCTTGAAAGATCTCCTTAGGAACAAAGAGAAGTTAGGAGAGTTGTCTAACGTTCCGTTGAAAGGGGGATGTTCCGCCGTTGTGTTAAATAAGCTCCCCGAAAAGCTTACCGATCCCGGTATTTTCGCCATTCCTTGTCTATTCGGTAATAATACCAACACTAGAGCTTTGGCCGACTTAGGTGCTTGCATCAACTTGATGCCCTTTTCTCTTTATGAGAAGCTAGACCTAGGAGAACTTGCACCTACCCGAATGACATTGTCCTTAGCCGATCGGTCCGTTAAATACCCTAGGGGTATAGTTGAGAACTTGCTAGTTAAGGTAGACAAATTCGTGTTTCCCGTCGATTTCGTAATTCTTGATATGGAAGCGGATAAGAGAGTCCCCATTATACTAGGTCGTCCTTTCTTATGTACCGCTAAGGCCCTTATAGACGTTCATGATGGTAAGATCACTCTTAGGGTCGGTGAGGAGAGAGTCACATTTGAGATAGAGCGTTCCATGAACCACCCGAATGGTTCGGATGACTATAGCGGTCCTTGTCATTCCGTCTACTTTTTGAATTCGTTCATCTCGTGTGTCGACCATTGCTTAGAGTACATTAGTGGAGCGGACCTAGTGGTAGGAGAGAAGGTAGAAGAGGAGTTGGAGAGTGTAGATGAAGTTGAAGAGGAGGGGATTCCTTTAATCCTCGATGTATTAGCCGTTAGTGATGACACCACCCAACCCCCACCCTTAGAACTTAAGGTACTTCCATCTCATCTAGAGTATGCTTTCTTAGGGGAGGGTTCCGAGCTACCCGTCATTATTTCATCCGAGTTAGAGGAAAGTGAGAAATTGAGGTTGTTGGATGTGTTGAGGGCCAACAAAGAGGCCATTGCATGGAGGTTGTCCGACATCAAGGGCATAAGCCCTTCCTATTGCACCCACCGGATACTCATGGAGGATGATTATAAACCGGTGGTGCAACCCCAAAGGAGGCTTAACCCCAACATGCAAGATGTAGTGAAGAAGGAGGTTCTTAAACTCCTAGATCTCGGGATGATCTATCCCATTTCCGATTCTCCATGGGTTAGTCCCACACAGGTTGTCCCCAAGAAGGGGGGGATGACCGTTGTCATGAACGAAAAGAACGAGCTTATCCCTTCCCGCACGGTCACGGGATGGCGAGTGTGCATCGACTGCCGAAAGTTGAATGATGCCACCCGAAAAGACCACTTCCCATTGCCTTTCTTAGATCAAATGTTGGAGCGTTTAGCCGGTCAACAATTCTATTGTTTTCTCGACGGCTTTTCCGGGTACTTCCAGATCCCCATAGCACCGGAGGATCAGGACAAGACCACTTTCACATGCCCCTATGGCACCTATGCGTACCGACGCATGCCATTTGGGTTATGTAACGCTCCAGCTACTTTTCAGCGTTGCATGGTTGCCATATTTCAGGATATGATAGAGACTTCCATGGAGGTTTTCATGGATGATTTTTCAGTTTATGGTGACTCTTTCGATACATGTTTGAAGAATTTGGAGAGGATGTTGAAGCGGTGTGTGGAGACGAAGCTTATGCTAAATTGGGAGAAGTGTCACTTCATGGTGACGGAAGGTATAGTGTTACGGCATAAGATATCGAGAGAGGGTATTGAGGTAGATCGTGCGAAAATAGATACCATTAGTAGGTTACCTCCACCCACGAGTGTTAAGTCAATTAGGAGTTTTCTAGGGCATGCGGGCTTCTATAGGCGTTTTATTAGGGATTTCTCAAAAATTACTCGCCCCATGACCCATTTGCTAGAGAAAGATGTTCCATTCGTCTTTGACGAAGAGTGTCTTAAGGCCTTCAACTTCTTGAAGGAACAGTTGGTTAGTGCACCTATTCTTATCTCGCCCGACTGGAGCTTGCCGTTTGAGCTAATGTGCGATGCGAGTGACTATGCCGTTGGAGCGGTATTAGGATAAAGAAAGGATAAGCACTTCCACCCCATTTACTACGCGAGCAAACCGCTCAATGATGCTCAAGAAAAATACACTACCACGGAAAAAGAGCTTTTAGCCGTAGTTTTCGCTTTTGATAAATTCCGCTCGTACCTCGTTTTATCCAAGACAATTGTTTTCACCGACCACTCCGCGTTACGTTTTCTTTTTCAAAAGAAAGACGCTAAACCCCGACTCATTCGGTGGATTCTTTTGCTTAGCGAGTTCGATATTGAGATTAGGGACAAGAGAGGGGCCAAGAATGTGGCAGCCGATCATTTATCGCGACTAGAAGATCCCAAAAGGGAAGAGATTCGTGAGGAGGATATTGGAGACACGTTCCCTCACGAGTCTATAGAGTTTGTTGAGGCCGAGAAAGAAGGATTGCCATGGTTTTGCGACTTAGCAAATTATCTCTCTAGTGGCAATGTAGTGAAAGGGATGTCTACACAACAAAGGAAGCGATTCATTAGCGAGGCGAGAAAGTATGTTTGGGACGATCCTTTTCTCTTTAGGATAGGAGGAGATAGAGTTCTTAGACGTTGTGTGTCGAGAGAGGAGGGGTGGAACATCATACGCATGTGCATGAAGGCCTCACGGGAGGACATCATGGTGCACACACCACCGCCCAGAAGGTATTCGATTGTGGTTTCTATTAGCCTACCGTTCTTAAGGATGCCGAGGAGTTCGTGAAGATGTGTGATGCATGTCAACGAACCGGAAATATTTCCGCCAAAGATGAGATGCCTCAAAATCCCATACAAGTAGTGGAAGTTTTTTACGTTTGGGGCATCGATTTCATGGGACCATTCCCAAACTCCAAGGGAAATCGTTATATACTCGTGGCGATTGACTACGTATCTAAATGGGTTGAGGCTCAAGCTCTTCCCACAAACGAAGCCCGAGTAGTTTTGAAATTTCTCAAAAAGCTCTTTTCCCGATTCGGTACTCCTAAAGCCTTAATTAGTGACCGTGGCACTCACTTTTGCAATGCATTGATGGAGAAATTGCTTGCACGCTACGATGTCACTCATCGTTTGTCTACCGCATACCATCCACAAACAAGTGGACAAGTGGAGAATGCAAATCGCGGTATTAAACGAATCTTAGAGAAAACAGTGGGTAAAAATAGGAAAGATTGGTCCGACAAGCTAGACGATGCATTGTGGGCATTTAGAACCGCTTACAAGACTCCTTTAGGAACCACACCTTTTATGATCGTCTATGGGAAAGCTTGTCATCTCCCCGTAGAGTTAGAGCATAGAGCGCTTTGGGCTTTGAAAACCGTTAATTTAGACATGACCGAAGCCGCTAGGAAGCGTTTCTTTCAAATTCATGAGCTTGAAGAGCTTAGGGATACGGCGTATGCTCGGTCGTTGGGAATCAAAGAGAAAACGAAGTTGTTACATGATGGAAGGTTGAGAAAAGTGAAGGAGTTTAGCAAAGGCGACAAAGTGCTTCTCTACAACTCGAGATTGAAGCTTTTTGCGGGTAAGTTGAAATCGAAGTGCTCGGGACCTTATATGGTTCATTATGTGTTTCCGTACGGAGCGGTGGAAATCATGGATGAGAAGGATGGTCGTACTTGGAAGGTGAATGGCCATCGTTTGAAACATTACATTGGAGGAGCGATAAACAAGGATGTGAGGGAGGTAACTCCTCTCGAAATCCCACCTAAAGCCACCAATTAGTGTTTTGGGTGAAAGCCCAAGT
Source organism: Helianthus tuberosus (assembly GCA_030545235.1). Lineage (NCBI taxonomy): Eukaryota > Viridiplantae > Streptophyta > Magnoliopsida > Asterales > Asteraceae > Helianthus > Helianthus tuberosus. The sequence continues at coordinate 116,117,235 of CM060399.1, forward strand.
GTACATTTTGTATTGTTTGTATAAGAGTCATCGTTTGAGTATATTCGTGTTCTAACAAGTATTTTCGTAGATTTTCGGTGTTTGTTTTGTGTCGTTGAGAATTTCGCAGGTTTCGTCACCGCTATGGAACGGAAGAAGCATGAGAAAAGAGGTCCCAGGTATGTTTCCTTGATACTTAGAAAAAAAATTAGGAGTTTTGGATGGTGAGGAAAGGTTTTGAAAAAAATTCTAAGGCATGAAAGGACAATTTTCACGTAACATTCTGTAAAAAACGACCCCAGGGGTGACGCCTAGGACCTTAGCGTCACGTCTAGGGTAAATGTTCAAATTTAATTGTTTTTGGTGGCGCCGCGTCGCGCGAGGCCCCCCCTCACCTTTAGCGTCGCGCGAGGCCCCCCTGGACCGGTTTAAGTGTTCTTTTTTTACCCTATTGCTGCATAACTCCTTTCCTCCTCACCATTTCGAAACCCTAGTCGCAAACACACTAAAATCACCATATCTTGCTTATTTTTCCACCAAATCACTCCATTCTTCTTCCTACATCACCACAATCACTTTCCCTACAATACCCACCATCAATTTCACCCGAAATCGCGATACATTTTCATGTTTTTGGACAAACTCGTGCACCACAAGTTCAAGGTTTCATTTTTCTTGCTAAATCCGAATCCAATGTATGATTTCTGTGATTTCTCGTTAGTAGGTAACTTTATTTCTCATTTGTATTGTCGGGTTAGTCTTGTTTTAGGTCTAGGGTTTGGGTAGTTTGCTAAAGTTGAGATTTTTGAGCCGTTAATGATGCTAGTGGTATGCGGGTGGTTTTTGTTTGGATGTTTACACAGAATGGAGCTTGCGGATGGTTCGGGTTGGTTTACTTGGGGATGTTTGAGACTTGTGGGGTATGTTTGGACATTTAGGCCACGTGTTTGAGCTTTATGGGTTTGTTTGGCTACCACTAAGAAGTTTTTGCTAAAAGAAATAGGTTTTTGAACTGATTTTTGCAAATCTAATTAGTTTTCTAAACGGCTTTTGTTGCCCAAAACGTCGCTTTATGGTTTAAAAGTTTCAAACTCTCACGTGTAAAGCTCAAGTGTGGGGATACGAGTCACACTTTTTCATTCAACAACGTGATTTTTAATAACTTTGCGGCTCGTATCCGTTGCTCCCACATTTAGCTTTGTTTGATAATGTTTCGGCACTTGGGATTGCTCGAGGGCGAGCAAAGTGCCGGGAGAGGGTATGATCCTAAGTTTGGTTGTATTTTGCGTCTTAGTGTCGAGTTTTGTGTCGTTAGCATCGTTTGTGTGGTACGAGTCATTTTGGTGTGTTTAGAGTCTTATTATAGTCGTATTGTTGCATCACTTGATTACTAAACCGTTTCGCTCGTACTCAATCTCCATTCGGGCGGAGTTCGGTTTGTTTTTAAGTTGTTTTTCGATAGAGTCATTCGGTTTCAAACAACGGCCGCGAACGAAATGCTGTACGGCCATTGTTTGAATGTACATTATAATATAAAAAAAATTAAAAACACCAAAAATAGTTTGTGATTACTAACACTCTGCATTGTTTTTCTTGTCAAAATTTTTCGTGTTTTGCAGAAACATGTCAGGTGAAGGCTCATCCTTTAACCCAAGGAAAAGGAAGATCCGATATCGTGGAAACGATAGGAGAGTGTATTCTCGAGTTGAGAGGCTAGTTGATCACCCAGTCTTGGATTTTGAAGAAGACAGTGAGGAAAGGGAAAAACTAGTGAAATATGTGCCAACCAATATGTTGGAACATCGAACGATTGATTGGGAATGGTTGCAAGGAATGGGAGCTAGTGACCGTGTAGCGGAATTGTTGGGGCCAAGACTGAGAGCGGCAATGGATTGCCATTGGCCACAGTATATGGAGCTGACACTTGAGTTCCATTGTACCTTCCATCATAAAGAGGGTACTTTTGCTGAGAAAAACGCGGTTTCATTCTCATTGGGCAGGAATTTGTATGAGATGAGTATTGCTCAGTTTGGAGTGGCTTTGGGTTTCTACACGGCGGAGGGGGTGCAGACGGATGAGTTTGTTAATGGGTTAAGGGGTGTGTACAATCATCCTCGGCCAAATTGTTTGGGTTCGGAGGATTTGGCTAGATTTTGGGAAACAATTGCCACCCAACCGTTCGCCAACACGAACCTTATCACATCAGTTCGTGATCCGATACATAGGTATATTCTGAATGTATTGGCGACTACGGTTGTGGCAAGAAAGTCGGGTGAAAATAAGGCTAATTGGTTGGATATTTTTGCTTTGATGTGCATGGTGGAGAAAAGGAACTGGAACTTGGCGAGCTTCTTCGCATGGTCGTGTAATCGACCTCGTAGGGGAGGAAAACGGGTTGAGATGGATCTTAGGCCATGCATTGCTATGTTGGCAAGGAATTTACGGGCTTTCACAAAATATAAGGCGGAGCAGATGCATGAGAGTTTTGAAACGGTTTATTGGAGTGTTGCGGATCTACAGTTAGCGGGTGTTCTAATATCTTCGGACCCGCTAGAATGGAATTACTCACAGGGTGCTCCTCCGCCACGACAGCCGGTACCTAGGCAGAGGCGTGAGGTCCCAGCTCCACAGCAACCAATTCGACAGCCACGACCTAGCCCATTCACTCCTGAAGCTGCTTATGACATGACCCAGCAGCGATTTGATCAGCTAGAAAACAGAATGAGAGTTGATCACCAGTGGACGATGCAGAGCCACCACCGCCAGGATGACATGCTCAGGTATATGATGTCGGGTATGAGATTAGATGTTCCTCCACCTTTTTCCGGTTTACTTCCTCCGCCACAGTATGGAGGTGAGCAGCAGACCCCGTACGTCTATGGACAGTATCCGGGGTACGATCAGTGGGGTGGACAGAGTGGTTATAGCTATGGTGGACAGTATGGATGGCAGGAGGTTGGAGGCTCGGGAGTGCAGCATATGGAGGAGGAGGAGTCAGATGAGGAGTGATGGAGACAGACTGAAGCAGCATATATCCTTTCATGTTTATTTTATTTTATGCTGTTTTAGGAGTTCGATTTGGTTGTATCAGTAGGACACATATTTTTATTTTTCATTTGAACTTCGGATGTTGGTACGTTGAACGTTGGGTAGTAGGTTGCTTGGTATGGTATGTTTCCTTTAGGTTGATGATTGGAGCCGCTTTCCGTTCGTGTGAGAGAGAGTTTGGTATTGTTTGCTGAGCACGTTCGGTATTGGAGGGCTTATGTGGAAACGACTGGCACTTTGACAGTCTCATATACTCAGCTAAGTCGTTTCCCTTTTGTTGTTGTTGTATATTTTTATTTATTTCGTTTGCAGTTGTTTTTATTTTTAGGTAGTTGTTGAGTCGTATTTTCGTTCTTGCATTAGGGACAATGCAATCTCTAAGTGTGGGGATGGGATACTTGTAAATAATCGAGTCTTAAATATGAAAAACAAAACCAAAAAAATTAAAAAAAATCAAAAAAAAAAAATTTGAAAAATCTAAAAAAATTTGAAAAATCAGAAAATGTCTTTCGAATAAAAAAGAAGTTTGCAAATTAAAACGGAAAATGATAGAAAAGATGAATTGTTGCTCGGGGTCGAATAATAATAATAATAAGAGTTTTAATAAATCGAGCTTGCGTCTAGTTAGGGATATGTGGATAGGCCCGGGTTTGGTTTTAGGTCCCTTTGAGCTAATATACCTTAATTGTCGGTCTGCTAGTGGGTTTTCGCCTAGGAAATATGGGAAATTAAAACTGCCGATAATAGTATAAGGGGCACCGTTATAAGTTAAAACCGTTAGAGTTTGTGGTCATGCAAAAATAGAAAAAATGGAATATAAAGTGAGCTAGAAACTAAATGAAAGTAATGCATTCCTATGTAGTTTGGGTTGGGGATAGCGACTCTACAACCGAATTACCGCTAGGGTGTGTGAAATCGACCGTGCAAAGAAAAAAAAAGTACCGAAACCTAAGTAATCTGTGGTTGGGGATAGCGACTCTACAGCCGGATTGCCTCTTGGTTAGGGAAAGCATCGTTTAGACTCACGAAAAAAAAAGAGAAAAAAAATGGAAAAAGAAAAAAAGATTGATTGTAAACTCTCTTGGTTTTGATATAAGACGGTTAGGAATTGGTCCAGTGATCGTTCTTTTAGTCCTATAAGCTTGAGGTGGGAGTAGGTGGACCATTGATTCTAGCGTGAGGCCCTAGGTAGATTGACCGCACTTAAATTAAAATCACATGATAAGGGCTTAGGACCGGATTTGGGTTTAAGGGGACAAGTATATTCGCAATCGCGGCTAACGGAAGTCTTGGTTTTAATTAAATATACCTATGCTTTTTATCCGAGTGAGTTTTCGTCTCTGATTCCGTTGCATAATTCTTTTTCGAGGACGAAAAAAAGAGTAAGTGTGGGGATGTTTGATGTACTGCAAAGTACATATGTTTATAGTGTATATTTTGGTATGTTTTCGGTTGTTTTGAGTCTAGTTTAGGTTAGAATTTTGATACTGCTGACGTTAAGCTTTGATTTCAGGTCTCGTGGCTTAAAGTGATGGAAAACGAGTCAAAACGAGCAGTTTGGAAGAAAAGGGGGATTCGTACGCGAGTTGGAAGCTGGAAATCAAGAAAATAATAAAATATTTATTAAAGGGAGGCGCCGCGTGACGCCTAGCCCCCTCGCGTCACGCCTAGGGTCCTATTTCGAAGAAAAGGTGTATTGACTGTTAGGGTTTTAATGGAAACTCCCAAGAAACTTAGGAGAACCCTAATTACGAAAATCAGACTTCTTTGGGCAATCTTGGAGCATTCTTGGCGCACAATCGGAGATCTCAAGGCGTTGGAATCATTGGTACGAGTCAAGGGCGAAGAATCGAATAATATATCGGGTTTTCTAATCCCTTGTTTTGTCGATTACTTTTCTTGGAACTTTGTTATAATGAATTCCGGTTTAGATTTCTTTGGATTGTTTTCACGTTTTAGTATGCTTGGCTAAACTTATAAACCGCCTAGACTTGATGAATGGATTAATATAAAGTTTTTACCGTTTTTGTTAATTGCATGATTGTTATGGATTGATTGTGTTTAGTTAGCGGTTTGATTTAATGATTTGATGTATATGCATGCTTTGAGTTGGTTTATTGTTATTATTTGCTTCATATGACTCTTAGTGACGGTCTTTATCACAACGTAGAGTCATATTAGGGTTTAGGATTTCGGTGAGTGTCTATATCACGTTAGAAAACCTTAACTCTTTAGGGAGAATTGCGCAATAACCCCTAGAAGTAACTGGTTTTATAATTTGCTAAGTCTTAGTGTTCTACTAGTCCTAATACCTGGAAAGTGAGGGGCTATTGGTAGGTCTTACCCGGCGAATTGCTTTAGATAGTCCTTGGAAAAAGTCATGTCTTGGTTTACCTGTCGGTTTTATTAGTCTATCAAGTCAAATTAATTACTTCAAACTACCCTAGATCTATGATTGGAAAAGAGTAGGTCAACATTAGGGTACTTACACAATAATTAGACAACTGGAAAGGCGTCTAATAACCGGTAGGATTAACGGCCTAGGTAGTTCCACAGGTTTCTCCTTGAGAAGGGTCGAGGGGCTTAGTTGGTTCTTAATAGGTTTAGTACTTGAAGATCCCGGTTCCATAATTCATGCATTTAACTTAATCGGTAATTCTTTAAAAACAATCCAGGATTCTTGTCTAGGTGGTCTCGTTCTCATATAAGAAAAGTCCTTAGTCTTTATTCGTACTTAGTCTAGCTTTAGTTTAATTTAGTAGTTTAATATAGATTTCCTTAGTTTTCCGTAACCCCCCCCCCCCCAAAAAAAAACAAATAAACAAGTTAAGTCATGTCTGTCAGCGTCTAGTCAGAGTCTAGTCTACGTGATACATAGAGTCTCGTGGTTCGATATCCGGACTTCCTAGGGTTATACTACATTGATCGGTACACTTGCCGATTGTGTGGTTTTAGGTCGAGTCTAGAATTAAAGCTTTTTAGTGTCTAGCTTAGAGAGTCTAATATAGTTAATTTTCATAGTCTGTTTAGCACACATCACATACGTTCCTAGTAAATTCATTACAACCTACATTCAATCAATTCAATCGTGACATCTTTCAAAAAATCTAAAACTTACGTCTTCTCATTGTTATGTTTCGAACCTACAAATGTAAACACAAATGAAATTAATCAGCAATAAAGCTTTAGCCATTGCACTAACATTACGTTATTGTACATAAATTTAATATTATTATTAAACCAAAAATACCACATACCTAGGAAGCAAGGCACATAATACGCATTACATATCACTTCTCAATTCATCTTATAATATACATACACTAGTGTACCCAAAATTGGGCAACGAGTACACTTGTGTACTTTGAAAACATAATCATTTATAACTAAGCACACAGACGATCATAAACTCAATTAAAAACATGGCACAAACCCCTCATTGTGTTTAACCAAATTTTTATTCAACATAATTAACAAACGGCACAAATCTCATCCTAGTTTAACACTGCATACACCGGTGTACATCACGAGTTTAACAAAATTATCAACCGAATTGCAAACATCGTACACAGGTGTACTGAACGATTATATCTTTCTTGAAAAACAAAGAAACATACTTAGAATCTACTAAAAAAAGAACAACATAACAACATTCAAGCCCTAATTCTGATTAACTTCTTCATCGTAATCTTACTCCGAATCGATTAACTCCTACTAAAAATCAAACCATTGTACCTAATTTTTGTAAATAAACAACTTTCATACAACAACATTCAAGCCCTAATTTCGATTGGTGTTCTTACTTCATCAAAAAAAGGAACAGAACATGCAAGTAGTTTCTAAAACATATAAAGATTAAGATTTTCATTTTGTACCTTTGATTGTCGAAGAAGAAGTTGGACTTTCCGGCGATTAAGAAAGTACACACGCCGTTCTTTTGGGTTTCGCCTCTGTCGTCGCCGATGAAGTGTAAAGAGAAAGTGGTATTTTTTTTTGTTTTGATTTTGTTATAAAACTGATATAAAAAGATCTTATAAAGCAAAAGTTAGCTATTTACGGGATTTACTCTCTTATTATTGGAAATAATTTTCTTTCCGGGTTTTAAATAAGCAAAATAATATAATTACACTTCTACCATTTTAATTTTAATAAAACAATAAAATCTAATCTATTAATTACAATCATGCCACCCCTTTAAAAAAATCAAGATCATATTAATCAGCGGTCAAGATTTGTTCACGCAGTTCACTATTGGGAGGTTGTTCACGCTGGAACCTTACCTTATATATATATATATATATATATATACAAGTCTTTGATAATATCCAAATTAAGAAAAATAATTATAATATCATGAAAAGAATGACAATTTTTAGAATTCATGACTTAAGTAATGACTATAGTAATCCTAATATTTGGAAAGATCTTTCAGATGAATATGTCATTCTTTTGAAATCTATTTCTGCTAGATCATATATTTCTCCTCTTGATTATAAAGTAGATTTACCAGAATCTTCTAAAGCCTCTACTTCTCAAATAAGAAATAGTAGAGTAGAAAATTTAAATGTTGATAATAATTTAGTTTCAGGAATATACCAACCTGTTAGTGAGGATGATACAGTCTCACACATGAGTTTTAGTTTATAATGAATAAAGAAAAACTTGATTTTAGTCCTGGATCTGTCATAAGACAGAAGATTTGTGAAAAATATAGACATCCTATTTGGCAACCATTTAAAGATTGGTTTATGGAGTCATACTCTAGGGAAAAAAGATTTGAAATAGGAAAAGAATTTTATAAAGATTTGGATGATGTCCAGGAAATTATAGAGTTTCCTGTTTGGTTTATAAACAAATACTCTTTGAAATATATTTCAGTTATTGAGAAAAATTATAAATTAATTACAGGAGAAATAATAAAATCTATTTTTCCTCCTCAAAATGATTTTGAAATGACAAAAGAAAATGATATAATTCATTTTGCTGCTTTTAAAAAGGCTTTAGGTAGTGGGTTAATGACTGCTACTATTGCTCATGTTAATCATATTATTCAACAAAATAATTATACAAATTTATGTCTTAAAAAAATTAAATGAAACCATTCATGAAATAAATAATAAAATTGAAAAGGTTTTAGAAAATCATGAAAAGGAAATAGGAGAGTCTAGTAATAAAAAAATCTCCTGAGTTATCTGAACCAGCTATATTAGCAAAAGCTACTATTCAGCCTCCTCCTGAAATAGATAATTATAAAATAAAACCTGAAGAAGAGCTTAAGTCTATGGATGACTTAATATAAATTATAAAAGAAAAGTTTTCAAATGTCCAACTTAATGTTTTGAGTGATATGGAAAATATGGATAATGAAACGTATAAAGCTTATGTTACTGATTCTATAAATAAATTTGGAAGAGGTAAAAAACATAAGAGTTATGATAATTATAATAACAAGTATTCTGATAGACCTAGACAAAGATTATATTATTATCCTAGGCCTACTCCTCAGGATGTTCTTCATGAGGAACAAGAATTAGAAATAAATAATTCTTATAATGGAAAAGCCATTTATGAATGGAATTTAGATGGTTATACTGATAGGCAAGTTTATACTATGACTCATAGAATGTTAATGTATGCCACCATAGCTAAAAATAATCAAAATACTGATGAAGTAGTCTGTAACATGATAACTGCAGGTTTTACAGGTCAGTTAAAAGGTTGGTGGGATAATTATATAAGTGATAAGCAAGAACAAATTTATAAACATTATAGACAAGAAGGTGATAAACAAGTTTCTGATGTTGTTTATACTTTAATCATAACTATTATAGAACACTTTACAGGTAGATGGTCTGATAATTCTGAAACCATTAGAACCTTGTTAAATGGTCTTAAATGTCATACTTTAACCTCATTTAGATGGTATAAAGGTGTATTTTTAAGTAGAGTTTATGAGCTCCCAGAGAATAATAGTTCTCATTGGAAGTCCAAGTTCATTGATGGTCTTCCATCCTTATTTGCTGAAAGAGTAAGGAAAGTCCTTAGGGGTAATAATATTCAGATCCCTTATGATAGTTATACTTATGGCAGACTAATAAGAGTCTATGTTCAAGAAGGTTTAGCTCTATGCAATGAGTTAAAATTAAATCAACAAATTAAAAAACAAAGCCTAACAGAAAAATGACAGTTAGGAGAATTTTGTGAACAATTTGGTATGGATTGTACCAAAGAAAAGAGTTTTGATAATGAAAAATATTATAGAAAATACAGAAAGGAAAAAAGGGAAAAATATTTCCAGAAACATAGGGAAAAAAGAGAAATGAGAAAAACCCAAAGAAAAGAAAAATGGGTTCCTACTTGTTATATCTGTAAGAAAAAAGGTCATAAGGCTAATGAATGTAGTCAAAGAAAAACTGTAAAAAATAAGATAAACAGTTTAGACATAGAGGAAAATGTTAAAAATGAATTATATAAGATTTTTGATTCTGAAGAATCCTCAGATTATAGCACTGAGGAAAGTTCTTGTTCTGATAATTGTCAAGAAAATTGTTGTAATAAAATTATTTCTGATAATGAAATGATTTATAAAGTCATGTCTCAATTTCAAGATAATAATATTAATGAAAATGAGATTAATGTTATTGACAGTAATATTTTGGGAAATGTTTTAAATAAAATCAAAAGTCCTGAAGAAAAATTAAAAATTCTTCAAATGTTATACCAAAATGAAGAACTTCAAAATAAAGAAGTTCAAAAAGAAATAGAGGAACCTGAAGGTCCCTATTCCATGAAATATGTTCATAATATTTTAAATAATAGAAAAGATAATTCTTCCACTTCTGAAGATTTAAAAATAGAAATTAGCAATTTAAAACAGGAAATTGTTTATTTAAAAAATAAAAATTCTAGTTTTGAAAAAAGAATTATAAATCTTGAAGGAAAAATTATAGAAGAAACAGAGACATTTTATAAACCGTCTAATTTTGAAATAGGAGAAACTTCTTATAAACCTCCTTCTCCTAACAAAAATAATCCTATTAATAATTATGATCATGATTTCCCTCCTTTAATAATTAAAAACAAAGGGGAAGTAGAGTTTATTAATAAAATAGAAAAGTTTATTTCTCAAAAATGGTTAGTGAAAGTAACTCTTTTAATACAAAATACTTTTAAAAAGAATTTTATTGCTCTTATTGATTCCGGAGCAGATTTAAATTGTTTAAGAGAAGGATTAATTCCTACAAAATATTTTGAAAAAACTACTCATATTCTTAAAGCAGCTAATAGGCAAGATATGGGAGTTGAATATAAAATCCCAAATGCAAAGATTTGCAATAATGGAGAATGTATTCCTTTATCATTTGTTCTTGTAAAAAATATAACAAATGAAGTTATATTAGGAACTCCATTTCTTTCAAAAATATTTCCTTTAAAAGAAGTTAATAAAAAAGGATTTAAAGTTTTTTATAATAATAAGGAATTATATTTTGAGTTTATAACTCAGCCATTTGAAAAATATTTGAATGAATTTCTTATACAAGCTAAGACCAATCAAATAAATTTTCTTAAAAAAGAAATTAATATTAATACGATTGAGGAAAAATTAAAAAATCCTAAGTTAATATTAAAAATTTAAAAAATCAATTTAATTTAGATATATGTAATGATCATCCAAATGCATTTTGGAATAGGAAACAACATATCGTTTCTTTACCTTATGAGGATAATTTTATAGAAAGTAATATTCCAACTAAGGGAAGACCTTGTCAGATGAATTCTGAATATTTAGAGTTATGTAAAAAGGAGATTGAGTCTTTACAACAAAAGGGATTAATATGTCCTTCAAAGTCTCCTTGGTCATGTACTGCGTTTTATGTTAATAAACATTCTGAGATTGAAAGAGGTGTTCCTAGATTAGTTATAAACTATAAACCTCTGAATAAAGTTTTGAAATGGATTAGATATCCAATTCCTAATAAAAAGGATTTGTTAGATAGGTTATACGACGCTTTAATATTTTCAAAATTTGATTTAAAGTCTGGATACTGGCAGATTCAAATTGATAAAAAAGACAGGTATAAAACTGCTTTTAATGTTCCTTTTGGGCAATATGAATGGAATGTTATGCCTTTTGGTCTGAAGAATGCCCCTTCAAAATTCCAAAAAATTATGAATGAAATATTCATTCCTTTTTCAAGCTTTATAATTGTTTATATAGATGATATATTGGTGTTTTCAAAAGATATTGAAACTCATTTTAAACACCTTGATATATTTAAAACCATTATTATAAAAAATGGATTAGTTATATCTAGTCCTAAAATGATGTTTTTTCAAACAAGTATCAGATTTTTAGGTCATATAATAGAAAAAGGGAAAATAGTTCCTATTAATAGAAGTATAGAATTTGCTTCTAAATTTCCTGATAAAATAATAGATAAAACCCAGTTACAAAGGTTTTTAGGAAGCTTAAATTATATAGCTCCTTATTATCATGATTTAGCTAAAGATTCTTCTATTTTATATGATAGATTGAAGAAGAATCCAAAACCTTGGGATGAAAATCATACCCAAACTGTTATAAAGATAAACTAAAGGTTTTAGGTCTTCCCTGTATGACTATTGCTAATCCTAATTGGCCTAAGATTATAGAAACAGACGCCTCAGAGTTAGGATATGGGGGAATATTAAAACAAATTTCTCCTCAAACAAAACAAGAATATCTTGTTAGGTTTCATTCAGGAAAATGGCTTGATAGCCAGAAGAAATATGCTACTATTGCAAAAGAAATTTTAGCAATTTTAAAATGTGTTTTAAAATTTCAAGATGATTTATATAATCAAAAGTTTATTATAAAAACTGATTGTCAAGCAGCTAAATTCATGTTTCAAAAAGATTTTAAACATGATGTTTCAAAGCAAATGTTTTCCAGATGGCAATCTCAATTAGCTCCATTTGATTTTGAAATACAATATAAAAAAGGAGAAGAAAATAGTCTTCCAGATTTTCTAACTAGAGAATATTTGAAGATAATATCTTCTGTTTAATTTGCATGTAAAAATGACAAAGGCCAGAGGACCTCTAAAACAAGTCTTTGATAATATCCAAATTAAGAAAAATAATTATAATATCATGAAAAGAATGACAATTTTTAGAATTCATGACTTAAGTAATGACTATAGTAATCCTAATATTTGGAAAGATCTTTCAGATGAATATGTCATTCTAAATAATATTAGGAATCAAATAAAGGTTCTTGAGGAAAATGAGAAAATAATCTCATCAGCCTGATTTTATATTTTCAGGTATGATTCCTCATAATAGAGGAAAACAACATTTTCCCAATTATAGGGGAAGAGGAAGAGGCAAAGATTTAGTTTTGGTCCAGCAAGGAAGCAGAAGGCTCATAGCCTCGGATATTGCTTCTAGTAGTTCGAATAATAATACGGGAATTCAAATAAGTCCCAATGATCCATCATATGAAAAGATCATGGCTATTATAAAAGCCCAAGAAGAAGAACAGGCTATTATAAAAGCCCAAGAACAGGCCTCAAAGGCTCCCTCTTATGCTCATATAGCACAAGATGATGATGAAGAGTCATGGGTTATATCCGATAGACAGAAGAAAATAATTCTTCTAAACCAAGAAGATAAAAAGTTTTTTGATGATCCTTGGTGTTTAATGCAAAAGTATTTAGAACCAGCATCATATGATGCTACTTCTTATAAACCAAGGCAATATTATGAAAGCATTATACAAGTTTCTGAGTCTGCTGAATTAAGACATTTTTATCCAGCAGATAAAATTAAAAGTTCATTTAATTTTAGCAAGATTTTTATAAAACATCTTTTATCTCCTAAAAAATGGGGATTAAGTACTTTGAATGAAAAGGAATTTATAAATTCTAACAGACAAACTTATAAATACAATTATTGGGATTATATTCAAAGTTTTGAAAAAATGTTTGTTTTATGAAAATCCCAGTAAAAAACACTCATGGTTCATAAAAGTGAGTGACAAGATTCATAAAGATGGAATCCCAAGTTGGTTCCAAAAATGGTTCATTTTATATGGTCCATCGGTCCAGATTCTGCCAGAACCATTCAAAGGTCTTTACCAAGAATGGGTAGCAGTTTCTCCGGATCTCATAGAAGCCGAGTATAATAAAACTTGGTTTGAGGGAATAGCCTCAATGTATTTTTTCATAGAGTTTTCCATTCCCTGGATTTGGAGATGGAAACCAACAACAGGTCATACCCTGAGGGATAATATTCCCTGTCTCAAACGAACTTCTTATACAAAGCTCTGGTAAAAAATGATAAGAGTTAATAACTCCACAAAAGAATTAGAAGGTCAAGACACGATAAACTTGATCACTAACAAGACTGAGTATTATAAAACTCAAATTGTTAAAAGACAACAAAGACAGTTGCCAAGTCCTTTTGAACAAATGTCAATAAGGATTCAAGAGAAGCAAGCAGTTTCTGAAGTCTCAAAGACTGAAATTCTGTCATTATACAAAGAAGAAATGAAGGAGTTAAAAAGGTTCTTTGAAGCAAGTACAGCAAGCTCCTCCAAAACAATGTCAATCTCATCCACCAGCCAGGAAGATGAGAACCGTTTCTCATGTTTAGCAGGAGAATCTCAACCGATAGAAGATATTCCAGAAATAAATCTGGATGATGATCTTGAAGCATACCTTCAAACGGTGGTAGAAGAATTCACCCCAGAGAAAGAATCCAAGGAAGAGACGAAGAAATAATTGAGTCGACACAAGGACCCCACTCATAATGGGCATATTTGAAAATGGGAAAAGATGGGCCATCATACACGGCACTATAGGCAATTATAGAGCACTATGGGCAATTATAGAGCCTCTTTTGCTTTTGCTTTTTCTTTTTTGTCCGTTTTCCTTTTTATGTTTTGTTTGTTTTCGTTTTCCTTTCCTATATATAGGAGTAGTTTGTAACTGATAGAGGCACGCAATCCTTTGCCCCTCTCTTCTCTCTCTAATATTTCTGCACTTGTAATTTATTTGAAGCTTGAATAAAATCTTTCAACTTTGAAGATTTCCCTGGTGTTCCTCAGTAAGTATTTAAATTTTGTTTTCTTTTTATAAATCATGATGGGCTAAAGCCCTTAAAGTATTGAAGCATGGCTCAGTGACATCCTTTGATAACATGGTACTTTTATTATAAAAAGGTTTTTCTAAATGGTTAAAACATAAACTGGCAGGGTTGGAATTTTAAACTGGCAATTAATGATCTAAGGGAACCTTGGTCCGGCTTATCCCGTTTTTATGAATGAATTGATAGGGAGTTTTTGTGACTGGTTTTAATTTGCCTTATAAGTTAATTTGACGGTTTGAATTTTATAAAACTTATCACCTTAATTTGACAGTTTAATGTTTTGTAAAACTGCCATATACGATCCTCCTCGTTATGGTGTATATATATATATATATATATATATATATATATATATAGGGTAAGGTTCATGCGTGAACCGCGAGAACCAATGTGAACACAACCTAAAATAGCTAAAAAAACCTACCCCCCCCCCCCAAAGCTAAACGCTAAAAACTAAAACCCCCAAAAAACCTAACCCCCCCCCCACCCCCAAGCTAAAATGCTAAAAACTAAACCCCCAAAAAACCTAAAAAAATCTAAAAAAACTCTAAAAAAATAAAAAAAACACACAATTTTTTTTTTAATATTTTTAAGTTAAAATCGCTACTTTTAGTAGCAAAATTTTTTTTTAAATAAATTAAAATTTTTTTTGCTACTAAAAGTAGCGATTTTTTTATAAAAAATATAAAAAAAATTGTGTGTTTTTTAGCTATTTTTAGATATTTTTGGTTGTGTTCACATTGGTTCTCGCGGTTCTCGCAATAAAGGGTGGTTCCTAACGGATCTTTGTCCTATATATATATATATATATATATATATATATATATATATATATATATATATATACATAGGGTTAGGATTTAGAGAGAACGGTGAAAAGTGTGAGAACGATTTTGGTGATAACATGTGGCATTGATGTTAAATTACACTAAGGGGTAATATTGTAAAAAAACCCACTTACATGAACTGGGTGTTCAAATAAAACGCCATAAAAACACACAATTCAAAAAACACCATGAAAATACCCAGTTAAAACGCCAACAAAAAAAACCATTTTTTTGAGTTATAATTTACAACAGCTCAAAAAACCATTTTTTAGCCATATAGCTCCCAGTTAAAACGCCATAACAAAAAAAAAAACTATTTTTTTGAGCTATAATTTACAATAGCTCAAAAAAACCATTTTTTAGCCATATAACTCAAAAAACGCCATAAGCTCGCCAAAAAAGCTATTTTTTGAGCTATAATTTACAACAACTCAAAAAAACCATTTTTTTGAGCCATATAGCTCAAAAAACACCATAAGCTCCCAGTTAAAACGCCACGCCAAAAAAAGCTATTTTTTTTAGCTATAATTTACAACAGCTCAAAAAAACCATTTTTTGAGCCATATAGCTCCCAGTTAAAACGCCATAACAAAAAAAAACTTTTTTTTGAGCTATAATTTACAACAGCTCAAAAAAACCATTTTTTAGCCATATAGCTCAAAAAACGCCATAAGCTCCCAGTTAAAACGTCACGCCAAAAAAAACTATTTTTTTAGCTATAATTTACAACAGCTCAAAAAAACCATTTTTTAGCCGTATAGCTAAAAAAAAAACCATTTTTTTGTCTAACCGCCTAAATTAATATTTTTTTAGCTCAGAAAAATCATAATTTGTACTGTAAAAACGCCATAAACACTCAGTTCAGAAAAACGCCATGAAAAAACTCAGTTGAAAACGCCATAAAACACTCAGTTCAAAAAAACGCCATGAAAATACCTAGTTAAAATGCCATAAAAACACCTATTTCAGAAAAAACGCCATGAAAATAGCTAGTCTAAAACGCCATAAACACCCAGTTCAGAAAAACGTCATAAAACCCAGTTAATTTTTTTTCGAAAAGTATATTAATAGTATACTCGTTGGAAAGATAAAAAAACGCTGAGTTTTATGGTGTAATTTTTTTCGAAAAATAATCACGTATAAAAAAGTTATTGTCATTTAAATATGATGAGGGAAAATGACATGTGATTAGCATGTGCACCTTTGTTTGGATCTTCCTATTTTACCCCTCCTGTTAGTTCCAAGGCCCCTATAATTTACAAAAATGCCACCGCATTAATCTCAGCCACAAACCACTAATATCTTGTGGCTGAGAATCGGTCTCACCGTTCTCACACTTTCAGGCGTTCTCTCCTGATCCTGTTCCTATATATATATATATATAGGATAGGGATCCTAAGAGAAGTCCACCCTATTTGAGAAACTTGAGAACCAATCTGGACCACACATTTTCCCTAAGCAAAAAATGCAAAAAAATGTGAAAAAAAATGCAATTTTTTTTTTGGGAAAAATGGGAGCTTTTTCTTTAAGGTTTTAATTTTTTTAAAATTTTTTTTTTGGGATTTATACACATGTGTATATTGTTAATCTTTTAACTATACATATATGTATATTGTCAATTATACATATATGTATATACATGTTTAAACCCTAAGCCTTAAACCCTAAACCTTAAACCCTAAACCCTAAAGCTAAACCTTAATGCTAAACCCTAAAGCTAAACATTGATTCTAAACCCGAAAGCTAAACCCTAATGCTAAACCCTAAAGCTAAACCCTAATTCTATACGTTGGGGATGATGTGACACCCCAAACTTTCAAAGTTAGCATTACTTAATTTCCATGACCTCTAACTTGTATCTATACGTTGCATGTGCCCTTAAACGTTGAAACTATGTGCATGTTATATAAACTTGCTTGGTTGCACTTCATTATTATTGAACGTAAATACAAGTGTTGGATGGATAGTATGGAAACAAGATTGTCACGGAAGCTAGTCGCACACTCGGGCTGGCCTGTACACTTGTCACACGGGCCGAGTGCCCTCACCTGATTATCCTCGGCAGAGCCCAAGTATTGGGTCCAGCCCACCCATCTCGAACACATGCACAGATAAACTATGTTGAATAGAGTTATATATCTTCCCAAAACACAAAATAGAAAAACCTAGCACACCTCTTCCCCTCTCTCTCGGCTGACGACAACTCCTCTCCCGAAGCTTCTGTTCTAAGCATCTTTGCTCCATCTCGTAACTCGGTTAGTGCTTACTATTGTTTGATTATTAATGTTTAATGCATGTGTAGGAGCGAATGCAAATAGGTTTGTGTGATTCACATCCTTGGATGATCTTGATTATGTATTATACATGATTGAGGAAAGTTCTATGATTTTGTGGAATGCTATTTGCTTGTATGAATAGAGTATGAATTAGAATACGAACTAGGGTTTCGGCTATGAGTAGGTTGATGTCGATTTATAGTGATGATCATGAGTTTTGTTTGTAAACTAAGGTAAACCTGATCGATCATTGGCGTGTTGTTAAACAAATAGTGTAATACGATAATAAGGGTTGTGAGGAATAGACTATGACAATAATGGCTACCACGAATTCAGAAGTTGATCATAATGTTTAATCTAGGACATAGGGTTCATGTATATGTTGATGAGTATGGTGAAACGATAAGATGGTGAATCTGACTATGTGTTTTGATCTTATGACAATGAACTAGGGTCCCATAGTTAAATGATGTTTGTGCTATTCGGTCCAATTGAATATTGATTTTTGAATGCTAAATTCTATTGATGATAACAATTATAGATTGAGTTAATGTTCATAATGGTAAACGGAAAAATAGTGTGGAAATTTGGTTAATTATGTAACTGATTGATCGGATAATGAGGCATCGAGCAACTGACCTCGCATACCCTGATCGCACACATTTATTATGATCGCACAAACAGAACTTAGTCGCACACACCTTATGGGATAGCACAACCTGTTGGGCTTTGATTACACTTGAATCGCACACTTAT
Source organism: Helianthus tuberosus (assembly GCA_030545235.1). Lineage (NCBI taxonomy): Eukaryota > Viridiplantae > Streptophyta > Magnoliopsida > Asterales > Asteraceae > Helianthus > Helianthus tuberosus. The sequence goes on from CM060399.1 coordinate 116,135,251, forward strand.
GTGCTAGTCGCACAACTGAACTCCGACCGCACACTTCAGTGGGCTGAATTATGTTCATGGGCTGCTTGGTAAAAATGGAATCGCACATCATATTGGGCCGAGCTTTGAGCTTGGGCCGAAGTAACTCGTGCACCGCATGAACCAGAACCAATCGCACTCTCTTGTGAATAATGAAATAACTGTTAAGTGTTTGTGAAACATGAACATGTGATGTGAACTTTTCATGAGACCCGAATACTTGTTACATGTTATTAAAGGTTGTAGTGTTACGTGACCTCTTGTTACAACCTGCATAATGATGTGTGTTTTATGTGTACGCTACTTGTGTAATGTAAATGTGGAATACATGATCTATGTGTATGTAAACTGATTGTCTTTGGTAACCACGGTAGGGTTTGGTTGACCAACTTGGAACGGGTAATGTAAGGTAACATACCGAGCAATCTAAGGTGAGTTTACTGCTCTTTTTCAAGCATGCATCCCGGGGAGGGACAACTGGTAAATATTCCGGGGAGGAATACTGGGTTATTGGGTTTAGTTGGAATGTTAAACTGGGAATGTTGGATAATACACTCACTCCTATCACCTTAAGTCCCATCTTCTACCGAACTGATTGTCGGAGAGGCAACGGGGTTATTAGTTAATAGCGCTATTAAGTTTGGCACCCTCACACCGTACCGGGGAGGACGGGCGTGAACTAATGACCTTAAATCATGACCAATGCTTTGATAGGGGCATTGGGGACGGGCAAACAAACTGACGCCATCTTGTACGGTATCGAGTTATTATCAACATTGTTTTTGGAATTTCTTTTGAATTGAACTAAACTTTTGGCAGCAAAACACGTAACATGATTTTCGGTAAACAAAACTGTGAACTCGCCAGCGTTATGCTGATACACTTTTCTGCATGCTTGCAGGTCTATAGGTACATTTATTTGGAACTTGCTGTCTGGGATGCTGGAGTGGTCATGAGTCGAGATACATGGAATCACGAGACAAGCTCAATGGTTTTCATACACTTAGATTATGAAATACTTAACTAATGTTTTATGCTTCCGCTGAACGCAATGAGTTATAAATAATGTTTTGTAACACCTTACTTTAATAAATGAAAGTTTTTATTTGAAATCTTGTTATGAGTTCAATATGATTGGTGGCTAGATCCTGGTACGTCACACGCCTCGCGGGGGTTTCCGCATGTGGTATTTTGGGGGTGTGACATAGTTTCACAACACGTTATCAGCACGAATGTGCCTTTTGTGAAAACCTCGGTTTTCATTTCAAGCTCTCTATACACTCACTTCCGCATGCCTTGCTCGGTGATTGTATAGAGGGGAATCAGTTGTTGTAAGTTATCTTGACTGTTGTTGTGACATGGCGGGAACCAGAGGTGACGCAACATGGTGGCTGCATGAAACTATCGAACATATTCTTTCTCACATGAAATCAGGTTCTCAAACCGTAAATCAGGTATTTATGAACTACTCCTAGTCTTTATATGATATGCATATACGAATGATAATTACAATAAAAAAAATAAGAATCCATGGTCTAAAATCTGGGATTTTTTTTTTTTTTTTGATTCAAACGAATTAGGTTTAATAAGGGAATAATAGCTGCTCTAAGTTAAATGAGGTTTAATTCTTAATCTGGGTCCGATCCAGACTTATGACCGACTATGTTTTTCTATGCGACCTACCTCTCTATATGTATATCAAAAGCATAATTGAGACTATCTAAATTAAGTCTTTTACAAGTTAACAATTTTTTTTGATAAATTATTTTATTGTTTATGAATCACATATCCTTTTATAAAAAATATTACTCAGGTATGAAATTCATGTTTTAGATTATTCATATATGCTATCTATATCTAAATCAAGCTCTTATGGTAATACTTATGGTCATTATTTCAAATTTAATTTACTAGTGTATGCTTTCTTCACATCTCCGTAATAGGGTTCCTTTATATGATGATAATGATCACTTTTATATTTTATATACTTATTTATATGTCAATCAAAAAATATATGTATTTATATAAAGTCACAACTATTCCTTTGTGGTATTACTTCTTATTTTATATTTTTAATAACAACCAATTTTTGTCTAAATGCGCATAGGCTTTATTTGCATTTAAAGATTGTAATTTTTAGGTTTGTTGCCAGTATCATGATTTACTGGTGACAAAATTACATTTTGAAAAGTATAGTGATTTACACTAAAGTTGCATGATATTATCCGTATATCCAGTTCTGCTTTTACTTGGTTAACTATAGTACTCACGTCCTTTTAAATCCAAAGTTCTAAGCATTTGATTTACCTAAAAAATATCATGTAGGATTAGAAGTCAAACTTTAGTTAAATTATTGATATAGGATTTGACTGCATTTGTATCAACGTGATTTTTATAATATATTTAGTTAACATTCAAGTGTGAGTTCTGTATGCATGTGTATAAGTGTAATTTACAATCCAATATGCATGATAAAAATATAGATCGATCTATAATGGTTTTATGGAAAAAATTATGATTAAATTTCACTTTTGTGGAACAATAACTTTAAAGTTATGTAAACATATAGATAGATCTATAATGGTTTTATATGATGGTACTTTATAATATTGGGGGCTATATAATTTAGCTTTGTTGTTGTATATCATCGCTAATCGCTATTGCAATTGTATATGTCACTTCTATATGCTATTAGATATTTAGATAGAGGAAATAAAAAACAGAAGTTAGTCGTCTTATAGTTAATATCAAATAACAGAGTATAAATATGCCTTGATATGAAATCCTATATGGTATACTCCCTAAATCTCATTATCAATTTGTAAAAGTTTATACAATTTTAGCCGGATATAATCATGATTCAGATATATTATTACTTCTCAATTAAGATTATGGGAAGGGGAGATTGTTTAAAAATAAGATATGGATAAAAACAATTTCCATATTATCATATCTCAAGTTGCTCCTGAAGTAGCAATATTATTAATTGTATGAAATGGCATGACGTGAGTTATATCCGTATGTCCTAGAAAATCATGAAACTTGTTTGATTCTACTACATTACCTGAAGTGAATATATATATTGATCTTTGTGATATGAACATTATTGAGAAAACTGCAATGATGGTCATATAAATAATGAGATCGACCATTAGAAATACAACGATGATCATGTTAATAATGCGGCTAACCACCACAAGTGGGAAATTAAAGAAGTGGTTACATGAGAATAAAGTATGAAAAGTATGAAAGTGATATAATAATAGTTTGAATTGATAAGACATTGTTTTCTTGTATCTTATGTCTTGTATTAGCATAAGTGCAACTAGTACATAGGCGATCATAAATCGGAAGTTTATAGATCACGATTATTTAATAAATTGGAATGACCAGTTAGATCACACCGAGTGAAAGATGATGTGAAATTTAGTGAAGAACTAGAAGATTCTTCCTAATAATTAAACATGCAATATATGTTCTTGAAGAAAATTCTTCTTGAAATTATACATATTATGTTTGCTCTCAAGAAAACTTATACATTTGTCTAAAAAAAGGTAGGGTGTGTATCCATAAATAGTCTGGAAATGGTTAGAGGACATGATTATCCCAACACGATGCATCGTCTAAATGGTAATCAAATTCACAACTTGAAGTTTATGTAATTTATGGCTTAGCTAATGAGATAGCAAGCACAATATTATAGATTGCATATTTATTTTGATGATAATGGTGAATTTAAATCCCAAGTTAATAAAAATCATTGGAATAAGTGTTTTTGTTGAAACGATCACTAAACATCTAAAACTGATTGTGAAGTCAATGATTATGAGAGCAAAAGTTCATGTTTATATTTAAGTACATGTGATTTTATATGCAGAAACATTAATTCACATCAAGCCAATATGTTGTAATAGTTTCTCCCCATTATAGTTGGTTTTTTATCAGAAACCAAATATTTCTTATCTAAGAACTTTGGTTATGCAACATTTATTGAAATTGATCCACCAAAACGCACAAAGATGGACCTCAAAAGGTGGTTGGGAATATATGTTGATGTATAGAGCATTGACGAGATATTTATTTACCGCTTAATTAATTGATATCCATTTCAATGGATTAACATTCCCAACATAAGGGGGAGATAAAAAGCAGTTGGAAAAGAAATGAGTTTGTATGAATTATCATTGATCCTCAAAACTAAAAATGTGAACCAGAAGTTCAAAGGAAAACTCAATTACAAAGATTAGCGAATCTATTCCAAACACATTCATTGATCTTAAAAAGCTGACTATGTCACATATAACAACTGCTAATGCTCCAATTAAGATGAGGTCCCAGAAGGACAACCACAAGTTTGTAATGAGTCTATTGCGCGTCTAAATTGTGGTAAACTAGTCGATTCCAATAATAAAATTCCTCAAAAGTTGGAGCAACTAATTAAGATGGTCAAGTCGAGGTTATATTAAAAAAAGACTCATGAAGAGACAATAGACATGATGGTTCCAGAAGAACCTCAGGTACCTGAAATTAAAAAGATCTCGTTAATTTGTATCATGTCTAAATATATATGGAATCGAATTGAAATCGACTTTGTTATACTTTTGTATATAAAATAGCGCTTGAAATGATAAAATGATGATGATCAAAAAATTTAAGATATGCCTATGAGAAATGATTAGCCAAAGCGAAAAGACGCAAATGAGGCAGGGTTGAATTCTTTATTGAAATGGAAAGTTTTCGGACCAATAGTCCTTACAACAAAGGTTGTAAAATATATTAGATAAAAGCAGGTCTTTTATGCTAATCAATAAATGAAAAGAAAACGATATAAGGCAAAATTAGTGGCACAAGGATTTCATAAAGACTTATAATTGATTATGAGGAGACGTATTCTCTAGTGGTGGATGTAATAGCTTTCCAATATTTAATTAGTCTGGTAATATAAAAAGAGAATATGCATCTTATGAATCATTTGATATTAAAAATTTACATAAAAGTTCCTGAAGGATTTAAATTATCAAAGGAATGTAAGTTAAGTTCTCGAGAACAATATGATCGTTGTAGAAAGATTCATTTTTGAATACGACTGAACTCTTGATGAGTTTCCTGAAGTAGTTGAGTTCTCTAAAAGCGAGTTGAAACATCTTAACGATGTAATTCTTATGCACCAATAAACATAGATAGAAAACTTTTACCCGATGATTGTGATATCTCGATAAATAGTGTATATGCATGGTACAATATGGATTTCGGAGATGAAAACAAGTGTTCATGTCATTTTTGCATATGATATAGAAATCTATGTGTTAAATGAGCAAGTTTATGTAGCAAAACTCTTGAAGAATGAACACACATGCATATTTGGATAAGATGGAAAGAATTCCCTCGTGGATTGATAATGCCAAAAGCATTGGTATCAAAACCTCAAAAACGTACTATATGAAGTTGACAAAATACGTATGGACTAAAATAGTCAAATCTAATGTGGTATAATTGACTCACTAGTGAGCTCAGAAACAAGAAATACATATGGTGAAGTTGGTCCATTTGTTTTCATTAAAGAACAATATGAGGTTTACAAGTATTACAATATATGTTGATGATGTCATTGAATCTCCCGAAGAGAAAAAATGAGCTTAAATATTAAAGCAAGAATTTGCAAATGTAATATGGTATTGCAAATTTATGGCTCGATATGTAGAACATACATTTATATTATTATCCATCAATCATAATACATTTAGAAAATGGTGGACATTTTCATATGGATAAAGCTTATGGTGTAAGTACATTTAATGATGTCCAAATATTAGATACAAAAAAATGACTTTTATCATCTTCTATCAAAGAAGCAAGGATCCTTGATCCTGAAGTACCATAGTTCAATACAAATTGTATTAATATATCTTGCTAGTTATACACGAACATATATCATTAAATTTACTGGCAAGATATAACTCGTGTATATTGATGAGATAGTGTAATGGGTAAAACATATATTTTCTATACCCTTAAGGTACGAAAGATATGAGTTCATATTTTACTAACCCATCAACAAGTTTGGTTAGTTTTGTAAATGCGGGAATTATAACAAAACACATTCATGGATCTTATGGTATCTGCTTACAAGAGGAGGCAATTAAAGTTTCACATGAAGATCATACATCAATGTTCACTCAAGGATTGTTCACTCAAGGATTGTACATCAAGAGATCAAGTGACAAAACACTTACTACAAAAGTTTTCAGCAACTTTCAAAGAAGATTGGCACTTGTTACTTAAATAATACATATCATAATGAGGGAGAGTTTTACACAAGTTGCGCTCTTTTTCCCTTCACTAAGTTTTATCTCATTGGGTTTTCTTAGTAAGGTTTTTAATGAGGCAACATACATGATCCAGAAGTATCAGGGGGAGATAATACGCATTACACGCTGCACTCTTTTTCCCTTAGCTATGGTTTTGTCCCACCGAGTTTTCCTAGCAAGGTTTTTAACGATGCAACGCCAAATTATATTATGTTGATAACCAAGGGAGAGTGTTATTAATATATATATATATTATTGTGGTTATCAATTCCTAATATAGTTTACGTCTTCTTCTCCAAGTTTTCTTCTCATATATATGTATTTCACATTGTATCTCTTGTATGACACGCCTATTAATAAAATATCAATTCATTTCTCCTATCTATACTATATTGTTTTGCTATTAGGCTAGTTTCACAACATCAATTTTTTTTACTCTTTAATGATTTACATTTTTTTCAATCAGTCCAATATATTTTTTTATTTCCTTAAAATAAAGTTTATTAATAATCACTTATAAAAATATCTTTTAATAGTATTTCCCATTCTCGTTTGTCATAAAACTTAAAGCACATTCCAAATTAAGAAATGCATTATGTTGTATCTATACTTACTATCTTATAAAGCATTTCCCAAGGATACCGGCAAAAGTTAAGTAATTACAATTTATAGTGCTTAGGGTACAATACTTAATTACCTTAGTCAGGGGGGCATAATTGTCCTTCTCATTAATCTATACGACATAAATCCAATTAATAAATTAACAAATGATTTATAATACTTCATTGACTTTAAGGGCCATAATAATAAAGATAATTATTTTAAATTACATTAGGTTATTTAATTGAATTAATGAGTCTATATAAATTCTTATTGCATGAAACCGTTACCATTTATGTCTTAGTTAATAATTAAACCACAATAACTCTTTAGGTAATTTTCATCAAATTTAAGATGGTATACCAAAAGTCTTAGTTCAAATGCCAAGTTTTTTTTTTTTACCATTTTCTTCCCTTTTTGCCCTTGTTTTCCATTGTCGTCACTGGATCAGTTGTGAAATTGAATGCCAACATTGAAACTGCCCTCAAAATAACTATTGAATTCAAGTAACAGAGTAACAGACACCTATTCATTTATCTAATTGTTTGTTTTCATTTATTTTTATTTATAGCTGGTAACTGATCATCATAAATTCATAATTATTTGAGATTGAATTTGATAACTACACATATTAGTAGCCTATATATGTAACACACAAATCTCATAAAAGTTCGATCCATTTTCCTTCCTCTTCTGCTCCTCTCTTATTCCACCACAGCGAACAAAAGCATGTCACAACTCTCTTCATTTTTACGGGTCTGTGTCTTGGCGTGAACGCCGACAGCCCCCAGAATGAGTCATGGAAGAATTCTAGCAGCCTTAGTATGGTTACGATTGACTGTTCTCAAGTGAACAAGGGGGCCTATGGTCTAGCTAACCGGGGCAGGCGTCCACCTTAATTTAAAATACCTAGCGCCCACGTAAATTTTACAGTCGACCCGTTTGACCATTCAAATTTGTTGAGCGGTTACCGTGGAAGAGATTGAAGAGAAGATAAGAAGCGCATGATGTTGTGGTGCATTATGCTGGTTATTCTATTTGTGAAGAGAATTAAAAAGACGAAGAAGATTAGTCGAATGGGTATGGGTTGGGTTTTTAATTAAACTTGTGCTTCCTTTCTTACGGTTTGATTAGACACAACAACAAAAAAAGGCGACGGGGCATGAACTGGCAATAGTAATATAGTATGCGATGTCTTATTTAATTTAAGTTTTTTTTATTTATTTATTACTTTAGTTCTAAATAAATCAGGAATTTGTATTTATTTGTTGTTTATTAGAAAATGACTAACTATTTTGTTTATCGGATTATTTATTTTGGGATGTATTAGTTTAATTTATTAAATGGTATGAGTTACGTATTCATTTTTGTTCATATTTGTACATTATTTTATTATTATTTATTTATTTTAGTTCATAGTTTTATATATAATAGATTTTCAATTTTCATTATGCATTTCTATTAAAGTTTGACTTATATTTATTGATTATATAAAATTTAGTTTTATTATTTTTCCTGTGTGACTCAACCTGTATTCGACCAAAACGGATCGAAAAAATTCATTACATCGATAGAAAAACAACTCCTAAATATTTCGGCTCTGTGAAAATAATTACCAGATTGGTCATTTCGCATGAACCAAAGGTAACTGCAAACTCCTATTATATATATACAGTTCATCTGTTAACGCACACAAGAAACATCAGAATATTATATAATATCAAAATTAGTGATGAGAAGGTTCTGGCAAAATTTAATTATGCATATGAAAAGAGGATGAAAAATTTCCATTTTATATTAATAGTTGAAATGTAACTAATTGAATTAGTTTGTATTATAATGGAAAGGAATATAAACTTGTGTGTTTTAAATAAAACAAATGTTATTTAACTATATATAAATTTTAAATTACCTATATATTAAAAATCCAATTGAATGAATAGTAACATTTATATATCAAAAATAGAACCTATAAATTTACTAAACCGTGTGTATTTTCGGTACCGATTCGGCACCGGTATTCACCTGTTTTTACCCTCAAATACCAGTGCCGTACCAGTACCGACCGGTACCGTGCCGTACCGTACCGGGTATATTCCGTACCGGTACCCACTTATGGGGATTTCGGTAACGGAGGTATATTCGGTACCGGTACCCACTTTTGGAGATTTCGGTAACGGTATTTTCGGTAACTGTTGGTACCGAGCTCATCAAATCCTGTAGCAACGTAGCAATGCAAGTAATTGCACCGTTTAGATTACTTTTCATACACACAATAAGTAAACTGTATTTTGTTTAAATGAGGTTTTATATACACAACAACTTATTTTGCTTTCTTTTTTGTCTTTTTCTGTAATGAATGAATTGTATCATGTAAAATTAACTTGGAATTGAATGAATAGTAACGTTTATGTATTAAAAAATAGAACCTATAAATTTACTAAACCGGGTGTATTTTCGGTACCGATTCGGCACCGGTATTCACCGGTTTTTACCCTCAAATACCAATGTCGTACCAGTACCGACCGGTACCGTGCCGTACCGTACCAGGTATATTCCGTACCGGTATCCACTTTTGGGGATTTCGGTAACGGAGGTATATTCGGTACCGGTACCCACTTTTGGGGATTTCGGTAACGGTAATTTCGGTACCTGTTGGTACCGAGCTCATCAAATCATGTAGCAACGTAGCAATGCAAGTAATTGCACCGTTTAGATTACTTTTCATACACACAGTAAGTAAACTGTATTTTGTTTGAATGAGGTTTTATATACACAACAACTTATTTTGCTTTCTTTTTTGTCTTTTTCTGTAATGAATGAATTGTATCATGTAAAATTAACTTGGATATTTAGATTATTGATGAGAAAATCGTATCAAATCTTGTAATCAAACTGGTATCGTATCGGTACCAAATTTACTATACCAAATCATTCTCCGTACCAATTTGGTACCCACCTTTTGGCGTTTTCAGAATCGTTACTTTCGGTTCGACACCGGTCTAGCACTATACCAGTATTTATTGCTTTTTACCTTCAAATACCATACCGTATTGTACCGAGCATTTTCGGTGCCGGTACCTAATTTCGATGATTTTCCGAATCGGTACTTTCGGTGCCGTTACCGGTACCAAGCTCATCCATATTTTAACGTGATAGCACCATAATAACTGAACTGAAAACAATCGAATTTCCAACGTGTAGGACGTGTGGGTCCTATTATTATATATTAGGTTATTTCAAATAGTTTTTTAGGACGTAGTGACTATCGTTACCACGTCATTTTTATTGATGTTTTGATATTCGGTATCTGCTTGCCGTTGTTGACACGCGTTTTGCAGTCATTGGGTCCCTGCCGCAACTCGCGGGCGGAAAATCAACTAGTTGAGTTAAACTCTCAAGAGCTATGCATCGACTTTAAACTCAAATTAGATAAAATACAATTATTATATTACTCAACGACCAAACGCTCCAAAGGACCAACATATCGAAAGACCAAACATATTACTTGCATAACACGTCTTAAAAATTCATTTATTTCAAAATTGATATTATATTAGGTTATACAACAACCTCTCATGACGCCATCACTTTACTGATCACCTGATTGTCTGATGCATATCATGTTCTCATCACTTATTGTTGACTCCGCCGCAACGCGCGGGTTTCCCACTAGTACAAAATAATATACGATAAGACCTTCTATTTAAAATGCATGAAACGCATATTCAAATTTATATCGAACATTACATGTTACAACCTAGGAGAGAAAAACCGAATAACATATCAAACGAATATAAAAAAATCATCATTATCTTCAGTGTGATGTATAGCAACACCCTTAGATCGTGGGGTAAGGTGGGGCGGGGGTTTAGGGCATGGGTTGACATGTGGATTATGGGGCACTCAATCAATATATCCATTGACTTGATCAAAAATTCATTTGTTGGGGTGGCGTGGCCAAGCCACTTCAATTTTTTTTAATATATATATATATAGGTAAAGAGTAGGATACAAATCTCCTTATCGTACATTATGTACGCGCTACCCACAGCCATACACGTGTCATGATTCAATTTAATTAAATAAGGGTATATCAGACATTCTATTCAAACATCTGAGGGCTAATCAGGGAATTCCGTCAACTAGGAAGCAGATTTCGAGTTCGTTTCATAACCATCCATTTAATTATTGTTAGTATCAATTCGATTTGTAGGTTTTTTGATTGATTCCTGACCGAACACAGATTGGCGATTTCCGAAATTGCTGGATTCGTCATTTAGGATGTTTGTTTTTGGTTTTTCATCATAGGGTTACGGTGAGGTTGAAGATAAGTTGTTTCTGGTTTTATTTGTTGAATTTATCATATCGCATGTGTTGTTTGATATATCGCATGTAGTGTTTTTAACATATCCCAGGTAGTTAAGATTGGATCATATGTATAATTTCGCATGTTTTAAGTTGGACATTTCGTATACAATGAAGTTTAATATTTAATTTCGCATGTTTAAGTTGGAGATTTCGCAAACTAGAAAGTATTTAACATATATAGCTCTTTAATTCGCACGCTTTAATAGTAATTATATTTATTTTCGCATAGTGTGTTTCATAATTCAATTCAATAATTGAAATCAAATAATTGAGTTCAATAATTGATTTCAATAATTCATATCAATAATTTTTCTTTTATTATATAGTTTATCTTTTTATCACTATTTCAAACATCCTATTAAAAATGGCAGATCTACCAACATCCTCTTCTTCTGAATCAAGTATCAAGCAGGCTTTGAGGAAAAGGATTCAGGAACAAATTCAAGAGGATCGATCATGTCAAGAGATGTTGGAGACCAACATTTCTCATGTAACAGAAAACATGAAGAGAAGACAAGAAATTCTGAACTTGCTATCTCAGATGCAAGTGAGTAGTCTTCAAGAAATTGCTGTTATGTTCATGGTGGATCTGGGTGAGAGGGATGAGAAGCAGTTGAAAGAGTTGGCTAATGCAATAACTATCTTAAGTTGCTCGATGAAGATGAAAATGGAGTTTCTTTCATCTTTTGAATGAACTTTGTTTATTTTAGTGCTTTGTTTTAATAAAATATCCAAGTTTTGCATGTTTCAATAAATTCGCATGTTGTGTTATGGATTGGATTTTTTATTTCGCATGTGTATATTCCCCTATTTTGCAAATTTTAAGCAATTCAATGTCAAACTTGCGATTTTAAACATAATATATGCGAAACTAAAAACACTAATGTTATATAACAAGTCTAAATATTCAACATAAATCCAACATCAAACAAGTTTACTTTCCCTTTCCAAAATATGCACTCATCCTAGCTGGGATTATCTTCTCCAAATCTTTCATATACCTTTCTTTGTCTAGCCTTTTATCGAAAGTATTTGCCTTTTTAATTATTAGTTCACGATGCATATTGTGTTCGGATAGAATGATTTTACTGAGATATATGTGCCTTAGGAGATGAAGTTGTGAATTCTGTCTGTTGTTTACTTCATCTTCTTTCACAAATCCAGTCACCCATGGTGTTTTCTCTCGTTTGTATGTTTCCATGTGACGCATCGTAAACACTCCACAGTCTACGCCGTTATTCTTCGTCCTCTAATCCATCTCTTTTCTTTTTATAACTGAGGTTGCAAGTTCTTCTATAGCCGGTGTTGGTTTTAAAGCCTTTCGTAGGTGTAAAACCAATACCCTTCTCTGTAACATAGCAACATTGTGTTAGTAGCTTTTACATAATATATAACATGTATATTTATAAGTTTTTGTATTACTAGTGTGTCTGGAAGCCCCTTGTATCTTTCCTCAAACTCTTGTTCAGCTGCTGAATTGTCAATCAGCTCAATTTTGCCGGTTTTCAAGTGGAAGCACAAGACATAGAAGTGGTCAACTTGAAGTACCGGAATAAACACCAGGTCAACTGAATCAAGTTTTTTTACCTCATATTTTAGTATGATGTCTTCAAAATTTGAGGCAAATATGTTTAGACGTTGGTTGTCTGTGTATTTCTTCTCATCGTAAAAGATATCCGGCTGTATGTTATGTAATTAGAATCAAAGTTAAGTAATGTATTAAAAGGTATTTAAACAATGGAATTTTTCACATGCGAATAGTATGTATACCATATGCGAAATTACAACAGTATGAGAAATGTTGTTTTTTGTTTTCACAGGAAAACTATCTACTATTCTACATGCGATTTATCTATAATTAGTATGCGAAATCATTGAATATGCATTTACTGTTTTAATTTCAAATGCCAAAATGTTTATGAAAACATACCATCATTGTGCTAAACAAGTAGAGTCTGTATGGTGATGATTTTCTATCCCTCTTTTTCTCTTCAAGGTTTAGAACATCCACAAATGCATCTATTCCGTTTGATGCTACGTACTGACCTCTGTAGAAGCTTTCAAATATAGCTTTGAATGTGTAAACCCCAGTTTTTTATCAATAAAATTCATCTCTGCCAGGCAAAAAATAAATAATTAATATTTTGAGTGTATATATTTAGATGTTTATTAGTTGATATAACCATTTTTACTTACTCTATGTTTGCAAATGTAGCAAATGTATATCGGATCACACTCAATTCTTGATTCAAGAGTGCTTCGTGCATGTTTACCACTCTGTTGCAGTAAGGGGGAACAAAATGCGTCTCCAAGCTCTGCTATACATATATCATATAACATTTAGTTCTTGTTTTGTTATCGCAACAAAACTACTGTTTCATTGTTACATATAGGCGCTTAACTCCAAAGTTAACATCCTTCTATGTTTCCTATAGTTATTTGTACTATATATACTCTTACGTTACCTTCAACTCACCTCATTCATTCTACATTACCATTCATCTCGTTTCATGCATTACTTAATTTGCATAAGCAAGCGTGTCCTCGATTTCATTTCATACTTCAGCGATCCGTAAACCAGATCGATCCGCTCCTTCACGAGTACTAACCGTATCAGGCCAGCTTTCATTCATTCTTGTAATGGGCTTCCACTCGTGCACATTCCTTCACCAATTCGATTGGTTTCATCACATTCAGAATTCTACCATTAACATCTACAAAATCGGCGGTTAGCACCTTTCATTCAAAAATTCATTATACTAGGTGATTACCCACCTATAATCCCTTTTTACATCTTCCTACATACATGCTATAACACATCCCACATTTCATCCCTTACATGTAATTCTTTTATTCTGATTACTTATTTCGTTAACCTTCGCAGTTTGACTTTTCAAGGTCAAACTGATATTTCTTACTTATCGTAGATGTGTTGAAGTATACGTTCTTACTTCTTTCCTTTCATGCTTACTTGCCAAGACATTCATTACATCATTTCAGTATTCTTGCCAAAACTTACCCTTCTCAATCATACTTAAATTATTGTCCGGGTCGTAGCCCGTCATTCATTATGACTCCTAAGAGTCGATTTCTAACACATCTAACACATAACATGTTCAAAACTTCTTTCTTTCGTCAAAATTTAAGTTTGTGTGCCAAAATTATGCCCACCTATAAGTATAAAACTTAACCAATCAAAACATTAAATATATCGGGTTTAAATGGCGATTACCATTTGACCCGCATGACTCATTCGTCTCTTTAACCATTCTTGCATACAAACATATTTGTGTATATATATATATATATATATATATATATATATATATATATATATACAAGTTTAAGACATAACTTGGATAATATTCGCTTTTTAAAGAATATTTACTTGCTTAGTCTGTAATTACTTACACATTCAAATCTTTTCATTTTTATCATTCATTATGTTTCGAACCCGTCGCGCGGTTTCTAACATATCATTCATACTTTTATTCCTTCTTAGTTTTGAATCCATCTCACGGATTCTAACATATTGTAACATTTCTAAAATTTATAAAAATAAACTATATAGAAACTCATATTATTAAACGGATAGATTAAGGGTAAGTTGACTATTAGAAATATGAAGTACCTAGACGGGCCTATGAACCGTTTAATAATTAAATTATAAAAATACATTATATTTGAACCTACTCTGTTTTTAGTGAAACTTGGTTCAAAATGTAGACACAAATATTCTTGTTCTAATGGCATATTCATTGTTTTATAAAACTTCATATTTTAAAAGTTATAAGCGCCAAATAAGTGAAACAGCTGAATTAATTATATAATATAATAAAATCAAAATTTACATTTAAACAAAAAGTGTAGGTAGGTTTTAATACATATAATAAAATATTAATATTAATATCACTAAAACTCAAAGCTTCAAATCAAAATGGACATCTGTATAGTACGTGGCAAGTGATAAGAGATGCAATTAATGTAAATGTGATGGCTAAGATTCAAAGTTTTACTATAAATAGAAACTAACTTTCAAACAATAGCTTCTGTTCATCCCTCTCGATCCCTCTCTAAATCTATAGTTCTATTTTTATTTCCTTAAGTATTATACTCCAAAGCCCTGCCCCGTTTTAAGTGTTTTAACCCCTGATCACTGATACCCTGTCCGATTGATCTAGGGCCCCGTAACGCATGTCAAGGCTCTGCCTAAGTCCGTTGGGGTTCTGTCTCGTGACGTAGGGATAAAGTTAAATTGGGTTACTATACTTAACACGAGTGCATTATATATTTTATTAAAAAGTCTAGGAATTATACCCAAGATATAACAACCCTCCATAAAATATTTTAGACACCCCCAAATGTCCTAAATACACCCCGCATACGTAAAATAGGCCCGAAATACCTTTACATAATTAAAAATTAAATAAAAACAAATCCTGGTGACGCTCGCGGGGCGCGAAGCCCCTGACCCTATTCGTCGAGGGCCGCGACAGCTCAACGCCAGGAAAAGACCCAGAGCCGCCACGTGTTGATGACTCAGCGAACCTCGTTGCCGCCTTAGGGCCCTCGCGGGCCGCGTAAGCCCCCTTGTTCTTCTTCGCGGGGTGCAAGAAACCAATGATCAGGCACTATAAATAGAAGGCATTGGCCTTCAGTCCAAACCGTCTATTTCTCTTTCTCTCTCTCGAAATTCTGAAGAATAATAATACTCTCCGGGCATAATACCCCCTAATTAGCGAATCTCTGCCTCGTTGTAAGTATCATAACCCCGGTTACGTATTAAATACGCTGCCCGATTGATCCAGGGTTCTGTAACGGCTGTCGAGGTTCTGCCCGACGTAGTCGTTGGAATGCCGTCTCGGGGAGAGTATTACTAATGTAAATATTAAAGGTTATTATACTAACGCGTGTGCATTTGTGTAAATTATAGATTGTCACCAGGAAACCCTTACAGAAAACCTAAGACAACAATGTGAGTAATCCTTCTTTTTGTGTAAACCTTTTTGTGAGTAATCTCCTTTTTGTAAATTGTTTTTACAAAACCTCACACGATTAATTATATATTAAACATTTATTGAGTATTTGTAAGGATACAATTATCGTCGGTATGTTGGGGTTTTGTATACAAAGTTATGTTACTGCCTTGCGAGGGGTAACATTTCTACAAGTCGGGTCTGACAGTACTGTGGGTGGTAATTGATATGACTTGGAAACAAATATAATTGCGAGACCGCCCTCAATACTATACAATGGTTTTTATTAAAACCTGATTAAATTAGGATTCACTCACCAGTATTTCCTACTGACAAAATATTTTTAAACGCGTTTCAGGTAACAAAATGTGAAAGCCAAATAGAAGCCAGCTGGAGAGCACTGAAGGCTTAGAAAAGTGGCTATAAAAGTTACCAAATTAAAAAGGAGAATTGTTTTCAATAATTAGGGTTATCCCTAAAAACCTGTTTATAATGGAAACTTGGGTTTTTCCCATGTATTTATTATTATTGAATATGTGGTGTTTTACTCTGATAAAATATTTCCTAACTACGATCCTGATGAAAATTTCCCGCTGCCAAATTTATAAAACACCGATACCATCTGACTGGCTCACGGCTCCCGTTCCCAGGGTGGGGTCGGGGGTTGTGACACATATCATTCATGCTTTCATTCCTTTCATGCTTCGAATCCGTCTCGCGGATTCTAACATATCATTCATACTTTCATTCCTGAAAGTCTTACATTTCTCTTCACCCTCACGTTCACCTACTACCTAATTCTAACGGACATACCTGTAACAATTATCACGGTCTCACGAACGTCATATGTTTTTGTGTACTGGCCAGGTACACAGTCCACATACTAGTTTCGTGTCTTCGTGTAATCGCCACCTTATGTCCGAAGAATTAAGTTTCGGCATGTGTAACACTTTCAAAACTTCATTACCATTCCATTATTATATTTCATTTAAAATTTTCTTTCACTTGCTAGATTATACCGTTACATGCGCCCACATGTTAAATTTACGTACCTGGGGTCAATTTGTCTTATTACATGCCTTGATGCCGGTCCTAGACCGTATTCACGGATCATCCTTTCCCAGCAATCATGCTTACCTTACACATAACATACTGCTAGTTTTATTCAAATGCATATCTAAGCACATACTTACCTTTACTTCCACCCTTAGATCTTGACCGAGTCTCGGATTGTACGGGTTCCTTGTCACAAGAGCACACAGATTTGAGTTCAAGTATTTATCTCCTCATACTTGATTCACTCAAACCAGGGCTCTGATACCAACTTGAAACGCCCTCACACGTAATAACTTAAAAACAACACAGCGGAAAAAGAGCCTTAAAAATTTCTTTCTCTATTAGACACATTTCTTACATGAAGTCTCAAATACGGAATGTCAAACATTAACTAAAAGAAATATACAACATTCACTTTCAATTAACACTTTAAGGCGTTACATAATTAAAGACATGTGGCCGTTCTTTTCCGTACAATCCTTGTTCTCGACTCGATCTATGTCCGCTTCTCTTCGTTTGTGGTAGAAGAAATCCGTGTAGTACCTGTGGACATCACATACAACTTAACCATTAGTCGTTAACAACATCATACGACATTATTCTCATGTAATTTAATATCAAATATCATTCAACTATCCTCTAGTATTTTCTCGTTCCGAGTTCGACTTCGATACCTCATGAACCCGATGTTCTTTTACCTGCATTACATTTCAACTTCAAGGCACACCATTAGCAAACGTCAATGCCCAAACATAATGAAACCATTCCCTCATACCTTTATAATATCTCGCATTTATATATGAATACTAATTCCTATGTGCATTCATAGCATATTATATCCATACATGCATACATTCATAAATCATACATGTACACAAACATATACACATACATATATACGCACACATTCGTACACGCACACATACATACGTACAAGCTCTTACATACCACTTACATTCCCATATAATTTTACTAACATATCCTAGTCACAAACATCCATATAAATAAGTCTCATACGTACAAACTTACATGCATGTTCATTTATTTTCATGCTTACCTATGGATTCCGTCAATAACATGTAGGTAGATCTATACACATACATATCTCCAAACTTAATTCTTTCCCACACATACTTTGAGTGAACGTTCATGCTCATGAGTGAATATTTCAACTATTGAGTGAACATTCTTGCTGACGAGTGAACGTTCCAACTGTTGAGTGAACATTCTTGCTGACGAGTGAACGTTCCAACTGTTGAGTGAACATTCTTGCTGACGAGTGAATGTTCCAACTGTTGAATGAACAATCTTGCTGACGAGTGAACGTTCCAACTGTTGAGTGAACATTCTTGCTGACGAGTGAACGTTCCAACTGTCGAATGAACATTCTTGCTGACGAGTGAACGTTCCAACTGTTGAGTGAACATTCTTGCTGACGAGTGAACGTTCTAACTATTGAATGAACATTCTTGCTGAAACGAACTTAAAAAAACACGGTTTGCCAGCTAACTGGCTCTCGCGGGGCGCGACAGCCCTACCCCGGGCGGTCGCGGGGCGCGACACCGACACCTGTCGCGTTGCGCGACGGTGAAACTGAATTGCTGTCATGTAGCGTGACAGCCCTATTTCAACAGAATATTTCCCTTTGCTGCTGCATAAAGTTCCCAGCTATGTTTTCAACCAAAACTCAACTTGAAACTTACATAACTTTTGAGATAAGCGTCTGTTTTGTGTAATTCTTGTTTCTGCGCGTCCGTAATTTAATTACGGATTTGTTTACCATCCTAACTCACATCAAAATCTGAATTATAAGAAAAAGGCTTAAAGATCCTTCATGCCATTATTCGATCCGTTCGATTCCACCATTTTATTTCCGATGTAACTAGCTACTTTCAGCCCCGACAATCATTCCTACCTTAGCATTTCCATTTATTAATTAATCATACATGACCTTCTCACATTTATAAGCATTAAATAACTCCCTAAACATACTAATAAGTGAGTCGGAAGTCACTTACCTTAAGCGTGCGTATTAGAGCTTACTTCCTTCCTCATCTCGCCGCGCTAGCCCTCCGTGCTTGAGTCAATTGATACGATTCCTTTCCTTACATGTCATCACGTTCGTATCAAAGTTAGCATATATGATGATCCATACAAACAAACATTCATTTCCTTTTATTTACACATTATTTGACTTCCATTAGTCACATTTTCGCATACATGAGACACATATCAATAGTTACCTTATTCAAATCTCACGCAATCCGATTACCATCATACATAGCACATAAATCATCTAGTACATGACACACTAATTCTCTACTCTAACATTTGTATTCAAAAGCCCATCCATTACATTCATACACTGTTGACTTTCAAAAGTCAACGATCTAACTTACATGTATACCTTCAAATTGTTATTCTTAATAAGGTAGACCATAGTAATAACATCGTGTGCATTTCATACTCATGTGGTGACGCACATACCACATGGCCACCTAGTTATATCCACATATAATCACATAGTAAATCCTACATATGCGAATTCTTCATGATCCTACCAATTGACCAACACATTCTAAATTAACCCATTTACATAACTCCACCTTCTTTACTCGCTAGTGAGTTCACACGCTTAATATTTAGTACATGATTATTTACTAGTTATGATCAAACACCTAATCCCACATACGGTGTGCATCACACCCTCAAAACATGTAGTACAACTTTCTAATGCAAGTATCTTACCGTATCATCTTATCACACTAATTTCCCACTTGTAATCCATCTAAAACACATTCCTTTTGCAAAGCTATTATCTATTACATCATTATCAGATTCTACATATAATTATCCATTGCTAGCATACAAATTTCACTTATCATTTTCACCTAACCATTTTATCGAACACTTGGTGTGCATACCACTTTCTAAGCATAATGTACAAGTGTTTTGAGCATGTTTTTCCCAACTTCATCTCATGAACCACCACATTCAAACAAGACCTCATAATCATCAATTTCACATCAATTTCATCTATCAAAATCTATCATATAATACCTTGCTCATCACAAAATCACAATATAACATCTACAATTTCTTCATGATCATCCTCTTCACATTCATGCATGGGTTTCATTCTAATTCATCCAAATAACTAAAATTTAACCATGATTCAACTTCAACATATTAGCATTAACAAGTATTTATTCTAATTTTAACCAATTTCACGGATTAAACATAACCCACTTCATACAAGGTCACCAATCTAAGTTTTAGAACATACTTCATGATCCCCTTGTGAAGGTGATCATTAATCCATGCTCGGTTATGAATTTAAGCTTCATCTAGCCTTTCAATTTGATGATCTTTCTTGATTAGGGTTTGGCTCTTTAGAGTTCCTGAACATTCACGAACACACACGAAGTGTGTGTTTGTGTGTGTGTGTGTTGATTTCTTTTAAGTTGATAATTCAACTTTCATTTTATCCCAGTTTAGTCCCTCGTGTTTGCCACTAAAACATATTTGACACAACTTTTGTCATTTAATACGTTTGACCACACACTTAACTAGGTTAAATAGCCTAGTTATTTATTTCATGCTATGTCATATAAGAACATACGACAAATATAAACATTCAGGTTTTGGGGTGTTACAATATCCAAAGATCTTGGGACGCAACCGCTTCAAGTGCGGCCGTGACCTTTTGCCACGTACTAGATCCTAATTGCCCGGTTACATTCGGTTTTTGTTGGAAATAAACATACTTCTCCTCAAGATCCCTAGATATCCTTAAAAATAAGTTTCTACTCATACGAAAACGACGCCTAAACATTTTTTCATCATACTTAGGTTCGGCTGAGAAATAATCGCTTACCAATAAATTGTTAGCGGTGTGCCGTTCACGAGCGATGTGCCTCCTCCGTTTAGGTTTCGAAGTCTCTTCCTCATCGTCTTCCACGATAGCTTTCACCACCGTCGTGATCGTTTGTAGAAATATTTCCGCACCATCGTCAGATGATGATGACGATTCACTTGAACTTGAAGAACTCATTGCAAGATTGTGTTTTATGTGTTTGATATTGTGTGAGAAAAATGTTAAATATGGTAAGGTATTTATATAGGAAAAAAGTTTTTTTTTTATAAAATTAATGCCCAACGGCTAGTTTTGTTGGCCAATGAGATCCCGCCATGTCAGGTACGTAGACCCGCCCCACGCCCGGGCTAAAACCCCCGTCCAAGCCCACCTGAGGTGGTGACTTGGGCGTTTGTACCCAACCCCCGCCCCATACCCCATAGTCTTAAAAGATATTGTTATAATTGATTACTAATAAACTATTTATTTAGTTTTGAATACGATAATGAATTTACTATGAATTTCTAAGCAGGATAATTAGTTAGTTTGCAATTTGTAAATACATCTTAAATAAAGAAAATTGTATGAAACAAAACAATTCAACGAATTACTTTCAGTTCCATCTAAAAAATAACTAAATAAATAAACTATTTATCATCATGTTTCTTTAAGGAAAAGAAACAAACCACATAAATATCCAATAAAAAAATATTGGATTGATTGTAAAAATATAGATCCTTAAAGAAAAAAATAGATACTTGATTAATTTAGTAGAAATATAAAGAAAAGTTTAATATACCTGTTAAAAAAGAAAAGACAAACACAAAACAAACAAAAAAACACTATTTTAATAAATAGTTTTCATGAAAAACCATTTTAATAAATAGTTTTTTTTAGCATAACTAGTTTGAAAAAAAAAAAAAACTCCAGCTTCTAGAGTGTGGTTATTTTATCATATAATTATAACAAAGTGAAGTGACGCAGGTTACAAGTAGTCAAATAACTTATTATAAAATCAATTTTCCTTTGAATAATTCTTTACATGTTTTTCAAGAGTAAAGATTAAATAGATATGAGTCTTAACTTACTAAATAGATTTAATGTGAAATATGAAGGAAACTTTTTTTTAGTTTTTTCCCCATCAAATGATGTTTAATTGCAAATTTAAAAAAAAAATCATAATTTTATAATAGTAGGTAATTATAATTATTCTACAAAATTACATAATTACTGTAAAATCATGATTTTTTTAGATTCTGGGACAAAAATATGTGATTAATAAATAACATGAGAAAATTTTCAAAAAAAAAAAAAAAAAAAAATTCCCTCCTTTAGTTCTCACGTTAAGAATATTTTGTATTTTAATACCATTTGTAGTAACTTAACCTTATTTCTTAATTCTTATTTCCATTCTATTATTTTACAACTTTGGTTGCTTCTCTAGTAACACTATTCAATTTTTTCTTGCTTGTCATTGGTTTGCACTCCATCATTCTTTCTTTTCATTGGTCATCACACACTTCACCTCACCTCTCTCTATCCTTCCTGATACCACTACATCAACCACAATAATTTCTCTCTTTGCAGATCTCAGCACCATCATCGTAAATGTCACACCATTGCTGGCTGCAAGAGGTTGTGGTGGGTGGAGGCGTTAAGGTGGTATGTGGTTTGGTAGGGAGAATGTTGATATCAGTTGCGGTGGTGATACGGATCCAGGCCTTATCGCCGAACCACCCGGTGACACAAGTCCAGGACCCGACCCGAAGCGTGGCTAGGAAGAATGCCAGATTTGATTCCATCCAACAAATCCTTTTATATTTTTAAGTTATCTCCTTCTGATTTCAATGTTGATCTATTTCGTTTCCATGTTTATTTCTAGTATTTTTTCTATTTAAGCAATTGTAAGCAAGGTTGGATGCTTATGAATTAAACAAGAACTCCTTTTGAACGTTGTGTTTTTTTTTTCTAGAGATTGTTTGTTCCACTCGTATACGAATCCGTATCAAGTGGTATCAGTAGCTCGGGTTACTCGAGATGTATGCGCACGGGAGAGATCGTCGTTATCAACACCGTAGATTTGCCGCCGGAGGCAACGATCATGAACAACGTGATCCCCGCGACATTGCTGAGATTGAACGCCTCCAAGCATGGATTCGTGAACTCGAATTCAATCAATATCAAGATGATTCTGTAACAGTAACAGATGTGTGGGAAGGTGAAGATGAGGACTTCCACAATGTTTTTGCACGCCGTCGTCAGCACCGGGATCCACCACCCCCGCCACCCACGGACCCCATCCGGGCTTTGGGTATTCGCACCGAGATTCCAGAATTCGAGGGAACATTGCAACCGGATGATTTCATTGAGTGGATAAAAACATTTGAACGTATCTTCGACCTCCGGGATGTCCCCGACAAACTTAAGATAAAACTCGTTGCTATTCGTTTTAAAAAATATGCCTTGTTGTGGTGGGAACATGTGCAGAAACAACGGGAACGGGAGGGAAAACACAAAATCGAATCATGGGACAAGATGAAGCAGGTATTACGGTCTAAATTTTTACCCGCTAATCACCGCCAACAATCCTACCTGGATTACCACAATTTTAAACAACATTCTTTATCTGTGGAAGAATGTATTCGGGAATTCGAACGCTTGTGTATGCGTTGTGGTGTTTATGAAGATGAAGAACAAGTTACTGCTCGCTTGTTGGGGGCACTCCGATCAGAAATCTCAGATGTTATTCAATTGCAACAATATTGGTCATTTAATGATGTTTGCAGGTTCGCCTATCAAGTGGAAAAACAAGTAATTGCTAAGTCAAAACCTGCCACTCGCACAACACCACCTTCCCGGACCCCTGCGTCGACATCATCACTGCCCAAGGGCGGCCCAACCAAAGCCGACCCCCCCCCGTAGTACCAACGGGTCAGTCGAGTTCCACGGGTAATGCTCTTCGTTGTTATGAATGCTAAGGCCTTGGCCACCTTAAAAGAGATTGCCCAAATAAACAAGTTCTTGCTTTTATTGATGACACTGAACCAACTTATGATACTGACGGAGAAGAAGAGACCGAAGTCCTTTACCTCGATCGGGGTGAAGCCCTTGTTATTCAGCGTCTTCTCAATACCGCTATGGCCGATTTAACCGATGACACAACATGGCTTCGTAACAACATCTTCCGAACAAAGTATACGTCGAAAGGGAAAGTTTGTAACGTTATCATTGACGGGGGAAGTTGTGAAAATATGGTAGCAAGTTTTATGGTGGAAAAACTCAATCTGCCAGTACACGATCACCCCGATCCGTACCAACTTACGTGGTTAAAAAAGGGTAATCTACTCAAAGTTACTCATCGATGTTTAGTCTCATTCTCCATTGGTAATAAATACACGGATGAAATTTGGTGTGAGGTCATACCAATGGACGCATGTCACCTATTATTGCGTCGGCCATGGCAATATGATCGGCGAGTTAAACACGACGGATTCAGCAATTGTAACACCCTAGTTTCTATTTAACGGTTTTACATGTAAATACCAACAATTAGATGTGTAGTTAAGACTACACATACTATAAAAATATGGATTTATTAAAACTTTTCGCAAATCAAAAGTTATTCGACATAACGTGATCAGATTCGTCGTTTAAAATTTATGACGATGCAATGTGCGGAAGCATGTATCTATATCGTGTTCGGTTCTTCGTTGAGCTTGATCGACTTCCGGCCTCCAAAAGTACCTACATTTCATAAACATGAAATGTTTTAGTCATACGGGGTTTAAAACGTGTCTAAATGAATTCGGGAAGCGAAACTAATTAAAATATATTTTATTACAGGGTCCATCGTAAATTACGGTGGGTACCGTAACCCACCGTAATTTACGGTAGCCCCTGAATATCAAATCTTCCACCGTAAAACAGGGGATGTATGGAGTAAAGGCTTAAAGGCTACCGTAAGTTACGGTAGCTACCGTAACTTACGGTGGCCTCTGCATGATTTTCCAAGTTTGCCGTTTTCTAAAACGGAAACCTTCATAACTTTTGATCCGCTTGTCCGTTTGACCCACCGTTTCTTCCTACGTGATTGTAATTTGATTCTCCACCTTATGGAGTTAAAATTCAACGTCCGGTTTTACAAAATTTCAGACTTTTAAGTCTTCGGCTAATTACCCTTTTTACCAATTTTAACCCGTTCGTGATTTTAGCAAACAAACATGTTGTTGATTCTAAATTCTCATTATTTCCATGTTATTTATCAATGATCTTCCATCACAATTATATTTGTGATGGGTTTAATGTGACGATCTATATAATCCGGGTTTTACCCCTCGGATTATCATTTTACGACAAAGACTCGTATAGAGTCTTTTGACCAAGGATTTACATCTTTCGCTATTATACTTATTCTATATATTGACTTGATTTTAAAACTCGCTTTCAAGCGACTTCTAAGGGTTGTTTGCTTAATTTTACTTACAAGGGCGTTTTGGTCATTTTTAACTCTTCTTTTACGACGAAGGGCTTGCTTAAGCCATGCACGCCCAAAATCTCATTTTTTAACCAAATCTTGTTTTCAAAACACTCCGTCTATAATTTAAACCCTTCGGTTTACCTTTTAAGGTAACCAAATTTCCCTTTTTACTTTACCTAACTCTCATAGAACTTCAAGTTCTAAATGATGAGTTGATCTATTATACATACCTGGCTCGGATCAACTTTTTAACCCGATTTTAATACCTTGCTTTGAAATCGCTAATTAAGAAAGATGCGAGTACCCATTGGATATCTATTCCTGTAAGCATATAACTCGACAAAAATCATTAGTCGATATTGTCAAAAGGTGATGTCTACACCTTTTGACCCGTTTGGCCAAATTGACCGATTATATTAGCGAGATGACATTTATTACCACCTCGTATATATGACTCGCTCCGATTTACATCGTGCGGTCACTTTATTTATAATTCCATTTCTTAACACTTTTTGGCCTACTATGGCTTACGTCATAATTATCTTTTTCGTAACACGACAAAAGGATATTCTGAAATATATGACTAGTTTAAGATATACTTACCTTGCATCCGAATTACGCTTTTCCTTCATACTTGCTTCGTTTGACCCGCTTCCTTTCCAAGCCTCCACCTAGCTTGTCAAGCGTCAAACTATCATCATAATTCGTAAGATGGTTAGATTAGTCATCATTAATTATGACTATTCCATCTTACGGGTTTTACATCAAAATTCACCATTTGATTTCATTTTGGTCAGTTTGACTTTTAAAGGTCAAACTGCCTATTAACATAAGTGATTATATCATAAACCCCGACAATTCATTTAAGCACTTTGTCAAGTATCCGATAGGCATTATTCTTACGCCACCGTTTTAACTACTTTTCAAATCTAAGTTCATGCTATTATTAACACCAATTTAACTTAGCTCTTGATTATCAAAGTTAATTATTCATTTGTTAAGCAAGAACTAAAGGTTTCCATATACATGTAAAACCCGTTTCATCATAGCATTAGACATTCATCCAAACATCAATATAATCAAGTTCTACATATTAATTAGTAGACATCAAGATTCCAAACACCTATTTATATGAACCCAAATCACTAATTTCATCATAATATACTAAACCCCTTTCATGAAAGTATGACCATGTACCCAATTTCATGGTTTAATCAAATACCTTCCATTCATTATCATGCATGATGATTCTAAACATAGTCTTATCATCAATTTCATCATAACAATAAAACCCACTTAGCTAGGTGTGGTAATTCAACCATACATCCAAATCATAGCAATTTGTTCTAAATTTTCGCTTAGGGTTTGTTCCTAAGCAATCATACATCTCAAATTCAGCCATAACTTCTATGATTCGTACATAGATCGCATCATGCAAAGTTAACTAATTTTCACAACTTCATGAATGTTAGAAATTCGACATACCTTACGATCCCCTTGACTTGGTAATCGTTTATTTGTGCTTCGATTTGGGTCAAGAATTACTCTTCAATTTGGGGATTTGTTGAACTAGGGTTCATCCCCTTTTCTTTTGGTCTCCTGGTCGATCACGTACACACACACTCTTAGTGTGTGTGTTGTGTGTTATTACTTGTTTTTAATTAAAACAAGTTTCCCCACTTGGCAAATATTAGTCCCTCATGTTTTATCTTGATCAATTGAAGCTACAACTTACCATTTATCACTTAGGCACATACTAGTAACTAGGTTAATTATCCTTTGTTAACTTAATAGGTTCGGGAAGTTATAACCCGTTATATTTTAAGTCCCGTTAACTCGGGCCTTCTATATACTCTGTTTTCTCAAAGTATTTATCTCCCTTTAACTTAACATCAAATTTATTTATTTAAAACCTAATATTTACCGGGTTAATTTTTACCACTAACGGTATTTTACCCGTTGTCACTATTAACGTGGTTTGATTACCAAACCCGTTTTTGGGGTGTTACAGCAATACTTACACATTCAAAAAAGATGGTCTTAATATCACATTGGCACCTTACAACCCACAACAGGAGGAATCACATTCTTTGTTGGTTTCTAAGTCAGAATTTGTGGCTATAACATAAATAACTCCCGAACATATAATTTTTGGTTTATTAATTGCCGAGGAAAATCCCGATGTACCTCCCACTCCACCGGAAGCCCAACCACTATTAGCCGTGTTTCATGATGTTTTTCCGAATGATATTCCAGCAGGTCTTCCTCAAATCCGAGAGATACAACATTGTATTGATTTTTTACCCGGCGCTAGTATTCCCAACAAACCGGCTTATCGTATGAACCGAAACGAGTTTGCCGAGTTACATCGCCAAGTCACAGAATTGTTGGAGAAAGACCTCATTAGATAGAGCATGAGCCCTTGTGCCGTCCCGGCCTTCCTCGTGCCCAAGCCGAATGGTAGCTTTCGGATGTGCATTGACAGTCGTGCGGTTAACAAAATCAATATCAAATACCGATTTCCTATTCCACGCTTTGATGACCTACTCGATCATTTACATGGTGTAACAGTCTTCTCCAAAATTGATTTACTTAGTGGATATCACCAGATTCGCATGCGGCCGGGAGACGAGTGGAAGACCGCATTCAAGACAAGGGATGGGTTATATGAATGGATGGTGATGCCATTTGGGTTTTCTAACGCCCCAAGTACTTTCATGAGGCTCATGAATCATGTCTTTAAGCCCCTTATTGGTCGATGCGTTGTCGTTTATTTTGACGACATATCGGTTTTTAGCAAAAATGTAACGGCTCATTTAGGCCACCTTCGGGATGTTTTCAAAATCCTACGAGAACAAAAATTGTATGCCAACGCGAAGAAATGCCACTTTTTGACAACCGAGGTTATTTTTTTGGGATATTTGGTGTCGGCCAACGGTATACATATGGATGAGTCAAAGGTCTTGGCTATTGCCACGTGGCCGTCTCCGACTTCGCTTCACGAGGTTAGAAGTTTTCATGGTCTCGCATCCTTTTATAGGCGTTTCATTCGAAATTTTAGCACTACTGTCGCCCCTATTACGGAGTGTTTGAAAAGTAGCAAGTTTACATGGTCTCCTGCAGCCGAAAAGTCATTTATTACCCTCAAAGCAGCGGTTAGTAATGCGCCAGTCCTTGCCTTACCAAGTTTTAATCATGTGTTCGAAGTCGAATGTGACGCTTCGGGGGTGGGAATTGGTGGTTTCTTGAGTCAACAGCACCGCCCCATTGCTTTTTTTAGTGAAAAATTAAGTGACACCCGGCGCCGATATAGTACCTATGATAAAGAGTTTTATGCTATTGTTCGAAGTCTCGAATATTGGCGCCATTACCTTCTTCCCAGTGAATTTATTCTATACTCAGACCATCAAGCTCTTAAGTTTATCCAAGGTCAGGCCAAACTCAACCCCCGGCACGCAAAATGGGTCGAAACACTTCAAGATTTCACATTCGTTATCCGACACAAAGCCGGATTGGCAAATTCGGTTACTGATGCATTAAGTCGTTGGGCAGCTCTTCTTAATTCTGTCACTTTTGGGGTCATCGGGTTTGAGTCGTTTTCTCATCTGTACCAAGACGACCCTGACTTTCATGATATTTGGCAAAAAAGTAAGGACGCACCGTATCAGTGTTTTGTGCAAAAGGGCGGCTTCCTTTATAAAGGGCAACGCTTATGTGTTCCTCAGTCTTCCTTTCGGGAGGCTATTGTTCTTGAATGTCATCAAGGGGCTTTAGGGGGTCACTTCGGGCGGTCTCAGACGGTTGCTTTTGTCCAAGATCGTTTTTTTGGCCAAAAATCATACGGGAAGTTTCTAAAATTTTGAAAAGGTATCGCGTTTGTCACATTGCCAAAACTCACAACACCAAGCAAGGTTTGTATACACCATTACCAGCCCCTACACGACCTTGGGAAGATGTTAGCATCGATTTTGTGGTAGGCTTACCGTTAACACAACGGAAAAAGGATTCTATTATGGTGGTTATTGATCGTTTCTCAAAGATGGCTCATTTTGTTCCGTGTGTCAAAACCTTTGACGCCTCGCAAGTTGCGCGTCTTTATTTTGCCGAGATTGTACGATTGTATGGCGTTCCCAAGACTATCACTTCCGATCGTGATGTTAAGTTTATTAGCCATTTTTGGCGCACATTATGGAAACGATTGGGAGCAAAGTTGCAATTTAGTAGTTCTCACCATCCGCAAACTGACGGACAAACGGAAGTTACTAATCGAAGTTTGGGAAATTTACCCCGGAGCCTTGTCGGTGACAATCCTAAGAAGTGGGATCTTATTTTGCCTCAAGTCGAGTTCGCGTATAATCGGTCCAACCATAGCTCCACGGGATGAAGTCCATTTTTTGTTGTGTATGGCCGAAATCCCTTCACTCCTCTTGATCTCGCCCCATTTCCCGAGTTGGAGCATTTCAGTACCGATGGGGATGAGCAAGCAAAACATATTAAGCTCTTGCATGAACAGGTTAGAGAACAAATTATTAAGCATAACTTACAATACCAAGCGCGGGTTAATAAACATAGACGACATGTGGTATTCAACGAGGGTGATTTAGTTTGGGTTCATTTAAGTTGGGATCGTTTTCCGCTAGGCCGTTTTGGGAAGTTGCGCCCGAGGGCTGATGGGCCTTTTCGTGTACATCGACGTATCGGGGGTAATGCTTACCAGATCGATCTCCCTAGTCACTACAAGGTTTCTGCCACCTTTAACGTTTCTGATTTAACACCGTATGTTCCTGACGATGAAGGTGACTCGGGGTCGAGTCCTTTTTTAGAGGGGGAGGATGATACGGATCCAGGCCCTATTGCCGAACCACCCGGTGATACAAGTCCAGGACCCGACCAGAAGCGTGGCTAGGAAGACTGCCAGATTTGATTCCATCCAACCAATCCTTTTATATTTTTAAGTTAGCTCCTTTTGATTTTAATGTTGATCATTCCCTTAATTATCGTATTTCGTTTCCATGTTTATTTTGTAGTATTTTTTCTATTTAAGCAATTGTAAGCAAGGTTGGATGCTTATGAATTAAACAAGAACTCCTTTTGAACGTTGTGTTTTTTTTTTCTAGAGATTGTTCCACTCGTATACGAATCCGTCAGGGGCGGACCCAAGTTATGGGGTGGGTGGGCGGCCGCACCCCTTGAAAAAGAAAATTGGTGGTATTTTTCACGAAAAATCCAGACCGCACCCCTTGGAAATTTTCGTCCGCACCCCTTGAAAGATTCCGACCGCAACCCTTAGAAAAAAATGTTAGGAATTTATGTAAAAAAATTAAATTGTGAACACGGATTGAAACCCGATCAAATTATGTAAACAAGTTAGCCTACTAACCTTTTAATAAAACTTAAATTCAATCCATCAAGCCCAATAACTTAATACCCATTCAAGCCCAACCCAACTACTAGTTTTGTTAAACAAACCAGTCTACGTAATTAAAAAAAAACCCAAATCGCTGCAACTTGCCAGCGACTCCCACCCTCCCTCTGCCTCACTTGGCAAACATGCTTGTTGATTATATGATTGTTGGTTGGCAAATAATAATTACTAGGGCTTGAAATTCAAAATTTTAAATTGAAAATTACGGAACATGGGCTATGGTTGAACATTTGAAGATCCTTGTTTATTTTGTATGTGATAGGATTAGAAATGAACAATGAGTATGGAAGTTATGCCGCGATTTCTCAAGAGGAAAGGGGTTGAACCACTTTTTTTCGTCGGATTATTCTAATTAAAGACCAAGGTATGCTATAGATAAGTTTTTTTGTTCTTTTATTGAATGATTAAGAGAAATAAAAGTAGGGATGGTTTGAACTTTGATGTTTTTTTGTTTGTTAATGTGATAGGAAGTTAGGAACTAAGGTTTGATTGTTTGAGAATTGAAATGGACCCGACCCGATCTGATTCGACCCGCCATTAAACTTTGTTTGTTTGTTTTTACTTGTTTTACATGACCCGACCCGATCCGACCGGCTATGAACCGATTTTTTTATATAGCTAGGGGTCTAAAATCTTTAAAAAATTTCCGCACCCCCAGGAAAAAAATCCTGGGTCCGCCACTGGAATCCGTATCAGGTGGTGACTGGCGGTGGTCGGAGGTGGCGACGCTTGGTTACGTTTGACCGGGACCACCAATGCCGTGTATCTAGAGTTTTACGGTGTTATAAGTGGGCCGATGGTTGGTGATAGATGATGAAAAGTTTAGGTTTTAGAGAGAGAAAGGGAGAAATGAAAGAATATATGTGGTTAGAGGTTTGAATTTGAATGTGACGATTTGGTGACAGTGCTGCGATGATGGTGGCGGCAACTTTGTGATGGTGGTGTTAGTGATTATAGCATAGAGAGATGTGTATTTCCTCTAAATAGTCTTTGAAAATCATGTCCACAAGTTAATTTATATTATATGTTATTTATTTGAGCGTTAAATTATTCAATTTAATTTTCCTGTTGTAACACGCGGATCCTAATAGCTCGTTAAAATTAAATAATATTGAGGTCACACAATCAATTGTTGATCTGAAGTGGGCCAAACTTAGATTATATTGACCGTGTCTATCCGAATACCAAAATTAATATTTCCGCATGAAAACAAATTACCCTATATATTATCACCCTATATATTAAAAACAAAAGTTTTTGAACAGTGTCATATGCCAATTTGCATATAGGTGATGAGCACGTGGTATTAGGTACCGGTACCAGTATCAGTATCAAATTTATCAAACCGGGTGTATTTTCGGTACCGGTTCGACACCGGAATTCACCGGTTTTTACCCTCAAATACCGGTGACGTACCAGTACCGACCGGTACCGTACCAGGTATATTCGTTACCGGTACCCACTTTTGGGGATTCGGTAACGGTATTTTCGGTACCGGTTGGTACCGAGCTCATCAAATCATGTAGCAACATAGCAATGCAAGTAATTGCACCATTTAGATTACTTTTCATACACACAGTAAGTAAACTGTACTTTGTTTGACTCAGGTTTTATACACACAACAACTTATTTTGCTTTCTTTTTTTGTCTTTTTCTGTAATGAGTGAATTGTACCATGTAAAATTAACTTGGATATTTAGATTATTGATTAGCAAATCGTATCAAATCCTGTAATCAAACCGATATCGTATCAGTACCAAATTTATTATACCCAATCATTTTCGGTACCAATTTGGTACCCACATTTTGGCGTTTTCAGAATCGTTACTTTCGGTTCAACACCGGTCTAGCACCATACCTGTATTTATTGATTTTTAGCTTCAAATACCATACCGTATTGTACCGAGCATTTTCGGTCCCGGTACCTAATTTCGATGATTTTCCGGATAGGTACTTTCCGTGCCGTTACAGGTACCGAGCTCATCCATATTTTAACGTGTTAGCACCGTAATAACTGAACTGAAAACAACCGAATTTCCAATGTGTAGGACGTGTGGGTCCTATTATTATATATTAGGTTATTTAAAATTGTTTTTTAGGACTGAGTGACTATCCTTACCGCATTATTTTTATTTATGTTTTGATATTCGGTATCTGTTTGCCGTTGCTGACACACGTTTTGCAGTCATTGGGTCCCCGCCGTAACGCGCGGGCGGAAAATCAACTAGTTTGTTTTAAAAATTAACTAGTGGGAAGGCCCGCGCGTTGCAGCGGGTGTCCTGACTCATCAGATTCAATTATAATCCCTGTGTTTCGTGGCGGGCTTTTGACTGGTATCGTTTCGATATACACGCATCTGATATAACAATCAACACCGGTTTTACATGGATCAAAACCATAAAAAAACAAACGTTGGTACCTATGTTTCAGACGGTATCAATTCGGGTCATCAGGGTAGTTAAAGTTGATAACCAAAGTTACTATTATTCGTGGTTACTACTAACATCACCGGTTAATACTAAGAGAATAATTTCCAGTGATTATTAGTTACTGCTTCCTACTATGAACTTTTGTCCCTTGGGCCCTGTGCGTTTTCCCTTTGAACCCACGTCAAGCACGTAACTCACACGGACCACACCTTTTATTATACTAAAATGAAATTAATTAAACTAAAATCACCAACACTTGTAAGCATGCATATTTGAATCAATAATAACATTTCCATTTAAATTGAGTTGATTGTATATAAGCATATATAATATAAAAAACTTGATGTGTATATAAATAGTTGAACTACTGGATATGAACATCATCTTTTGGGGTGGGGTTAGGAAAATCTCTATATAATTGATAGTGGGGTGCCCGCGCAATGCAGCGGAAACACAACACTTAGATTGGTGATTTTAGGGGTTGCACATTGCGTTGCGATTCGTTTCGGTTTAGCTTTGACCTATAACCATAATGAAAACCAAATTAATTATAAAACATGAGATTCTAACCTAGTGAGTCATTTATAGTCTTAGGAAGCCAATGTGAGTCACTGATGCCGGTTTCGATGATCGCCGACGATCCTAGCTCGGTGTTACGCAACAGAAAAAATAACATCGGATATCAATAATTGAAAAGAATGTTTAATTGAGCCTATAGTTTTGTATATTTATTTCCAAGTGAAATATAGAATTAAATATAGAATTATCTTTATAAAATATTAACTATTAAATATATAAGATATTATTAGTTAATGATTGATTTCTTTACTTAAGATATAATTAAATTCATAATAACATTGATTAGGTCTTTTTATATTTAATCATCATCATCATTATTTATTATTATTATAATAGAAGTATAGATTATTTATATTTATACATACTATTAAATATTAAAAATCCCAAAGGTTGCATGTCTAACCTTTAATTTACTCAATTAATTCCTTTAATTATTATAAAACTTTTATTTAATTCCTTAATTTAATTCAATTAATGGAAGACATAAGTGGGCATGGATTCTATGGGTGAAATGTCTAGATTGCCCTCAAAGTGTCTTAAAACTTTGCACAATGTCCAAGTTTTCCTCCTCTAAAATGGCTTGCTTCATTTGTACATGGTGCTTCAAGATTTGTACCTAGGCAAAATTGCGAAAAGGGTAGAAAACCCGTTCTCTTAATATAGTATTATAGATTATAGATATTTAATGCACCTTTTAAATATTTTAATTTTATGTTAACATTGACAGTTGTTATTGTTATCGTCAACGTAAACTCTCACCACAAATTATAATTCTGGCCACAACAAACAACCTGATGGTAATGAAACACCAAGTGGCCAGCGAACTTCACGTTTAAAACAAATGTTGTATTTTAAGAAAAGACGTTTTAAATCTTATAATAACTAGACAATTATTCAACTTATTGATCTTGACATAAAAGAATAACAAGATACACAATGACAAACAATCATTAAAGAATGACGAAAAGACCTCCCAAAATCTTAATTATTACATTCAATGGAATTCGTTCAAATGAAAGTTACATAATTATGTGGTTTCTTTTGTTGTGCTTTCAATCGATTATGTTCGATTACATTTTGGCGAGTTATAAGGCTAGTGGGTGTGGTATAAGGCCCCCAGGGGCTTTATCACGTCACATCAGCGCCACGTAGACTCCATGTCACATATGGGGCTTTAAAGCTCCTCTCTTTAACTTGCATACAATGAGATAAAGTCCCTTACCTATTAATAAAGAAAAAAAGGAACAAAATAATGTGATTGGCGCTTAATGCCCGTTAATGGCATGGCGAAGAGGACGATGGCGCCCCCCTTTGGCGCCTAGGAAGTGGGTTAGGGACGCTATGAGGCGCCAAAGGGGGTGAGGTAGCAGGGGACGTGAAACCATACCCACGAGCCTAAATACAATACAAAACAATTCAAGAATTTTCCCCACATGTATGCTCAAAGTATTTTCTTATGATGCGCTTTTATTGTTTTCATAGGCTTCCTTTCAATCTTTTATGGAGGTGTGATAATGTGTTCTTTATACATTTAAATAATCTGCTCTTGTTTGAGTTTCTTCACTGGTTCACTTATGCTTTGTGTTTCAGTATTATATATCAGAGGTTTGGGGGATAGAGTGAGTTACAATGTCAATAGATAAAATGTTGGAGAATTTTCATCATTTCGTTAATCCGTTCCTTAGAAATTCTAGTTTGGAGCTAAAAACACATGAATCCTGAACTTAATAAACTTGAGCATTTACTTATTTGATTGAATCCTTTCAAAAAAAACTTATTTGATTGAATTGTAGTTTCTAAAGTTTTAATTTCTCAAGATTTGGCAATACATGGCTATTCTCATTTGGAAAATATATCAAGTTATTACAATATTTTGGCAAATTGGATTTAAAAAATCCAACCTTAAAATAATCCCAATTGGATTTATTTACGACAGTGGTCCAGCCTTTTTTATTTTGTTTGTATAATGGTCCGTCATTCCAAATTACAAACTGATATCTTAGGCTTTTGATTAGAATGGGGATACGAGTCGATTGATGTAAAACTTACCTCGACACGCTGCTCCAAACGGCTTTATTTTTGTTAATTGCAAGTTTAAACACCTGAATCAAAGTACCGTTTTCGTCGTTAGGAGCACTGTTTCGATGTAAATGTTGCATCAATCGACTCGTATCCTCATTCTGATCAAAAGCCTAAGATATCAGTTTGTAATTTGGAAAAAAAAAATACTTAACTCAGTTAAGATTTTTAATGGTGAGCCATTATACAAACAAAGTAAAAAATGTTGGACCATAGTCAGGAATAAATTCAGTTGGTATTATTATTGGCCAATACTAGAATGGTTGGATTACTTAAATCCAATTTGCCTAATGGAGAATAAATGGAGAATAATTCTGAAGTGCAATTGAAGATTTAAGAAGATGACATGACAGAGGATGAAATTATGAATATGTAGCGAAAACGGCGAAGGAAACTGGGTTGAAACGAGAAAGTTATGACCAAAACAGTTTTATGGAAAAATGTCTTTGTAGCGCGTCGGTATTCTTGAGGATTGACTTGTATAATTGTATGCCATGATTACATTAATGAAAACACAACAATCCAATCATACATGCTCATATACGTGATACTTGATTTATATTCTTGGAACATTCTTATGTGATTTACTTGTCATTAACTCGTACGAGCCTCCCCTTAACATGTATAGCGTTATAAGAGTAACGCACCGCCCGTAGTCTTGAGGTCATGTTAAGTTAAGTCATACATAAACGGTCTTATCATTGCTACGATAAGATTACGCTAGCTGTAATCAGAGGATTGACTTGTATAATTGTATGCCATGATTATATTAATCTAGATAACTATTTTTGTCATGTGGATTGTTCAAACTTTTATATATATGCTAGTACTCAAACTTGTATACTCGCCAATACTTTTGTATTGAACTATACTTTAAAACGTGTTGCAGGATTTTGGTGATGATGATGCACGGAATCTAGTAGGATGCCTAGAAACGCACTTTAAACTTTAATACTTGTTGTATTTTATTTTGATTCAAACTTGTTGTAATTTCATTTTCAAACAATGTAATTGATGTTAGCAATGAAATGAAATTTGTCTATTAGATACTTGTCACATTTAGTGTTATGAAGTCTCAAGCAATCTTGTTTTCGTCTCACTCCGATGTTTCCGTCATCGGTTGGGGTGTGACATGACTATTGGATAACAATATCACAAGTTATATGCAACGGAAATATTAGAGTAAAAATATTTAATTAAATAAAAGTCTTGAATATATATATATAAGTTATACAAGCATTCAGTGTATACCCACAGTCGGGATCAATATAAAAAGAGCTTTAGACATCATAGGCCTTAAGCTAGGAGTTGCAAATTCCATAGCCTTTATCATAGCTGACCCGGATTCCCAGCCTAATATCAAGGTTTGGTACATGCGGTTCAATCTTTTGAAAATATGTCAGTTTTCGTTGGTAGATACAATTAACTGACTCGTTTTGAAAATAGTTTTTCAATAAAGAGTTTCATAGTTAGAGAAAACACGTAGGTAATCATTTAATATTTATTGGGATTTTATCTTGTCATCAGTTTTACAATACTTGTCATACAGTTGGGAACCAGAATCAGTGTCAGTCATTTTCATTGTTATAATGATTAAGGTACATACCAAAGTTTAACAACGCGTCTTATAGTCAGTATGCCTACCCCCGCGCGTTATTTAGTATGGCCATAATAATTCATGAGTCAGGATGCCGGACACGGTACCATTAACCCCCAATTGTTTCAATTATCAAGTAATACGGATTAAACCGAGTTCTTATATTTATAAGGAATCACGGGGCTCATTTATATAATACCCGCTCCAAGTGGCATATTTGTCATACCCCAAGTTTAAAAATAAAATAAGTTAAAAGTATTTACCTTTTGCTAGCTTCCAACCGATAACGATTTTAGTTTAGCAAAAGCCGCAAGTCTAAGTATTATTGACCTAAGTCCGATTATCTGGGGGGGGGGGGGGGTTCTATAGTCCGGAATGAATAGAATTAGTTATCCATTAGAATGTCTACGGGTCATAGGTCATCATCATTATCATCATACTCAGTAAATCCCACCCATAGTAAAGCTAAGGGAGGGTCTGAGGAGGGTAAGATGTAGACAACCTTACCTCTACCCTGTAGGAATAGAGATGCTGCTTCCAGTGACACCCTGGCTCGATTATAGTTTTGCATCAAGCCTTGGACATAAGGCACATAACACTCAGCAATTAAGACAAAGGCCAAGTAGTGCATGTAAAGGTCTTTCGGCTATCAACGCCACCACATGATGCATGATTAACCATCCCCCTCTTCTAACATTATTTTCACGAAATTAGTAAAATAACATTAAAATTAGTGCACTTTTACTTTCACCCCCCGAGCACCCACACTTATATACGTTATATGCGCATACCGCAAGCGGGGTGATGTCTACGGGTCATAGGTAAGTTCCTTAAACTTGACCCGTTAACTTAGGAATAAGTTTAGTTTCGCTAGATTAAGCGTAGACAGGATAGAATGTGGTTTATACCTATCCAGTGCAATGACTCATTGGATAAAGGTTATTTAACCAAGCATTCTGATTTAGAATAGTTTTGAAATCATTTGACCCTATTCGACTAGTTTATATATTTTATATTACTTAAATAGTCATATGCGCATAGGCGGTATTGGGTAGTCGAATAGGTTTATGATGAGTTCGTTATGTCAAAATATTTTTAATAATGTTATATAATTAGCGTTGAGGTCAAATTATATGTCTCATTGGTTTAAAAAACCATTTTTATGCTATAAGGGCATTTTTGACATTTATAAAAGTATATAATATTATATAATCACCCATGACTTTTCTCAATTTTGTGGTTAATGCTGGTGAGGGTGCTTCTTCTAGAAGCTTCTGGTTCCTTCTCTGTACAAGAGGGCAATTTTAATTAAACTTACTATACTAATGCTCGGATTTCTTTCACTAAATCATATACTAATGATATACGTTTAAACCAAATGGCATTCAAATTACAAAACATATATCAAATTATTCTAATAGGTGTAGCATTGTAATCAAATATAAATAATCAGTGAAATTTTATTACTTTAAACACACACACAAAATAAATAACAAAGACGAACTAATGCATTGCAAGACTAACCCAGAAGCCATGTCTCTGAAATCAATGTGACGCTTCAATATCTCATCTTTTAGGTCTTTGAGAGACGTATACCTGCATTCATAACAAATAAAAACCAAAATGCTAAAAAACAAACAAACAATGGAGCCTTAAGAAGATTACATTTTGGTCATGACGTACATTCTCATCATTATCATTACACTATATAAACAAAGCAACTACAAACATGTATGGTTCATATTAAACTCACCTTCAGGTTATGCTCACCTCCATCAACAACAATCTTGTTATGTCAACGAGCCTCATATTAAGCTAAACTTAAACTATAGATCAAGGTTGACCAGTTTGATCATCCCAAGGTAAACTTAATTATTTTTTTGATGATCTACCATAAGGGTAATTAAGTTAAAATTCATATCCTTAAAGTGGACATCCTTCCAAAACAATTACACATATGCACCCAAAATAATTGACAAAGTAATCTGAATTTTTTTAAATTATCATTTGAAAGAAAAAAAAGAAAAGAAAAAGTATAGTATGTTTTATAACTTGAATAGAAAAACATAACACACAATAACAACACGCAATCTGAATACACTAATAGGGTTTAAAGATTGAAATCGGACCTGATAGAAGATTTAACCGTGAAGCAATGGGTGTCATATAAAGCACAAAGCCATCGTCTCTCAACCAAAATCGGTGGCTACCGGTGTCCTCCAGTATGATGACGATGATCAGTCTCTTTTCCGCAGGGAAAACGACTGCAGCCAGTAGCGCTTAAAGGGAGCAAATAGATACTTGATTATCTCTAGCGATGGTAGAAGACATGTTAGGGTTATGTGGATTGGGTAATACCCAGTTTGATCCAACATACAAAAGAAAACTCCACCCTTTTCTGAGGATATGCCAAAACCAAGAAGAATCAAAACCAAAAATGCAGCCATCAAATAAAAAAAACCCTAAAAACAGACGAGATTAAATCAAAATCAACAGCTTAACGAACAAATTTAACCTAATTATGTAACGAAAATGCAAATCAAACCAAAATAACATACCTCTCAAACAAAGTTCTTTCCATTTTGTTCCAATGATCATAACCCTTAACTTAGGGTTTATGTCGGTTGTCTCCACCACCAAAAATAAGAAGATAATCCAAGTTTGTGGTGGTAACAACGATTAAGCGATGATGAAGATTTAGGTTTTAGAGAAAATGAGGCGTAGGAAGAAGAGGCGATATGATCTGCAGTAGCAGAGATGTGAATCTAGGGTTTCAAGTATGAAGCGACGAAGGAGAAGAATGAGGTTGTAGAGAAATTTAGGTTTTTTAGATGGCTTATATACACGGGTAAAAAAAAAACGGGTAAAATAGCTCCAATCGGGGCTTCGCTGTAAAAAATAACGGACCCATGCTTTTGGAGCCAAAACACAATATTTAGATGCCCTCGTTGAGTGCCACATTAGCCCACATATTTTCATTTATATAATATATAAGATTTATGACAATTTTATGTATTTTTGCTTAAAAGGGACGAATGCTTTAATGCTTTATTCAATTTCGAGCAG
Organism: Helianthus tuberosus; assembly: GCA_030545235.1. NCBI lineage: Eukaryota > Viridiplantae > Streptophyta > Magnoliopsida > Asterales > Asteraceae > Helianthus > Helianthus tuberosus. Next base: position 116,176,088 of record CM060399.1, read on the forward strand.
GTAATTACGATTGTGTGCAACAACAAGAGATCAAAACCAAACCCAGAACATAAAAACACATCAACAAACAGTTTATGGGTTTTAATGTTATATAAGATATTTGCATCTGAAATAATAGGACTTGCAGGTGGCGGCGGAGTGATCAGAGATGGTGGTGGTGTAGCGGCGGAGTGATCGGAGATGGGGGAGGTGTGGAAGTTGATGATGAAGTGTGGCGGTGGGGTTTCACAAGTAAAATAATATAGTTGGCCACTTGGCCTAATCAATTTCTATTTTGTTTTTTTATCATTAAGGGTAAATAAGTTATTTCACATCCACTTAACTTGGAAAACTAACCTCCATCCAATATAAGGACCATTCGAGTAACAAAAAGCAAACCACAGAGAACATACCTATAATTTCAAAAAATCAGGAACTATATGTGTTATTTTTTCCAAACCACATGAACATCCGGGCATTTTACTCATAATTATTTTTTACAACAACCATATACACTTCAGCCGCAAGTTATGCACCTCACTCTTGACTTTGTGATGTATAATAAATAATTATCACAACAAGAATTAACAATCTGCCGCAAGAGACAGAAAGGTGCATACCTTTTTTTCCTTTTAGGCAATTCAGCCGCAACTAAGGCACCGCCTCACTTTCCCTTTGCGACAACCATCCCGTTCTTTCGTGTACGCGTTCTAGCACTTGGTCGTTGTATCTTGATGTTTTACATGGTTATTCTAGCACTTATCAAATGACTCAAACACAATGATTAATCCAAAGGCTTGGAACCAAAAACAATTCTAATTGAAGGCAACTGTTATCAAGCCTCATAGGTCTCATTACAATAGATTTTCAATAAAAAAAGTCTACTAACTAAACAACCTTAGGGTGGATTGGTGGAATGAGTGCTCCCCATTTGAGGAGTGGTAAACTTATTTTCTAACCAATAATGTCATGTCATGTCAACTTCTGACTCCACTCCCCTTTTTGCACTCAATCACTAGCAATGCTCAAATACATAGAGACTGGTAAACAATTTCTTAAAAAGAAAAAGAAGATAAATTTGTGATTGGTTGGAAGGGGTTGTGACCTACCATTAACCCCTCCTCCCTCCCACCTCTCTCCTCTTCCCCACTCGGTGACTACTCACCGTTTTTGTCCCTCACCATTCACCGAAGATTGATAACCGAAGGGGTGGCATCCCCTTCTTGATCGGTAAACACCCCTCCCGGAATCCTTCACCGAAACCACTCCCTCCACCCTTAGTCCTACTTATTCTAAACAATGAAAAGATAAACATGAAAATTTGAAACCCCACAAATATAGGATAACATGATTAGGAAACTAATAAATCAATCCATCTCAACACAATCCAAAACAATCATGTGTGTTCTTATTCCATCTTATTTTCATCTTGTTCTATTATTTGAACCTATTCATAGCCCCATTGGCGCAACTTAGGCATAGCCCGAGGGGGCGCCCGCCCTCCCGAACTTTTCGATGCGTAGTGTTATGAATAGTACTTTCGTATAGAAATTTTTTAGGTATATACGCCCCCCCCCCGGTTTCGGAAAATTGGGGGGGGGGGGGGGGAAGCTTCGCCAATGCATAGCCCTATTCTATTGGGAAACAAGTGGCGCATCCGAACCAACACACAAATGAATTACGTAGAAACATAAAATAAAATGTGAATCCTGCATCCATGTACTGCAACTATATATATCATTATACTCTGGGTTTACACATAGGAGTTGGAACCTTTAGATGTTGATCCATGTGACTTGTAGTTAATAAAATGATGACTTTGATTGATACGGATGAAGATATCGTAAGAGACGGATCCGTGGCTTGAGCGTGAAGAATAATTTGGCCCTCATTCAGTTAACCCAGCTTATGTCGTCTGTTTGATAATTCGTTGTTAACAATTGCCTAAGGGTTACAAAAATTGATACTTTTTTTAGTCATTTATCGGGTGTTGATGCTAATCAAGAGTTCGTTAAAATTTTTGAATTGTTCCACGACGAATTTAAAAAGTTCGATTGATATCAGACGTTAAAACGCGTGTTGGCGATGTTTTTGACCTCGTAGCCCTTGCCGCAACGCGCGCGGGTCTAATCTCTAGTTTATTATATATTTGATTGAACATTGGTTCATTTTGTATAGTTTTGTAGACCATATGCTTATATTGGGCTTGGTTCATGGTTTAGTGGACTCCGGCCATCCCAGGTTAGCCCTTTAGAAACGGAAGCTAAGGCTCATTCTTAAGGCCCTGTCTTCTTCCAAAAATAGCATATATCTCTCAAGACTCTCACACAAATAAGTGGCGGAACCAGCCTATTAAATCAGGGGTATCCCATTTTTTCTTTTTACCATGCAATCATACAATATTAAAAAACGACAATAACTAAATAAAGTAAAACAAATACCTAATAGATTTGTCCTCTTATTTTTTCATAGCTTAAATCGTTCCATCACGTCGTCCACTTTTACTTTATGAAAAAAGCATTTTCGACTGCCAAACCATGGCATTGTTAAAAAATTCCGGGCCCATTCGATTGCGTATAAAAAAGGCCCATTGCCGCCCCCACAATCAACATATAAATGAGTCTGTTTTATTATTATTTTGGGTCTTGGGCTAATGAGCTAGCTTAATAGGCTATTAACAATTATGTTTGGGCTTGTAAAAAGAATTAGATTTACACTGTTATACTATCATATTTTTATGGTTAGGGGTATCCTCGTATTTTTTAGAGGTATTCTTTGTATAAAAACGAAAAAAGTAACACTGCGAATACGGGGTTGAGCCGTAGCACGGGCTACGGCTGCTTATGTTGTGGTTTCGCCTCTGAGACAAATAATACTTATGATCCTTACACATGTATACAAGTAATTTTTATACTGGCTGGCCTAAAATACTTTTTGTCTAAATTTAGTTTTACTGTGTAATTAATTTATTATTTCAAATTTGATTATATTGGACGACTTTCGATATTTTTCCTTTTAATCTAAGTTTTTAGTTTATATATTTGACCCGGTAGAGAGGAAACATAACCCATATCGATCTACTTATAACAAAGTGAGTTAAAACTGCTACGTCTTCTGTTTTGTTTATGTTGTGTAGAAGTTGACTTATGGGGTCATAAAATTTACTCGATAAATTATATGTATAACACATTATATGTTGACAAAGTAGAAGGGCAAAAGAGTCATAACACTATAACCCAAACGATGGTATACCGACTCTTGCGATACAAGCGGGTGTTAACTTGTCACCTCTGCAACACACAAACTCAATTACTTTCAAATATTCACTTTTCACCTTGGAAATTCTGAAATTTTACTTTTGCCCCTTTTAAACAAAACTTAAAATTGCCCTCCTTCAAATGTTTGACCAAACTGCCAACCGCTTGGTGCGACGTTGTAGCTCGTGATGGTTCTTCCATCGCTAGTGGTGACTTGAAAAGAAAGGCTCTGACCATTGAGGTACGAGTTACTTTGCCAATTTTGCCCCCAGTTTCGTGACATTGGTTGCCACCCGGTTTTAGATCCTTTAATTGATACAGCATGTACATCACCTGCACCGCCGACGTTGGTGATCAAAACCAAATTGAAGTATGAGTGACCATTTATTGTAAACCTCACTCCTCCCTTCTTTACACAAGGTACCCTGTACATTGTAATTGAATTAAAGCGTTAGTAATGTACGAAATTACATCACATGGTAATATATTTTGCATAGTTTTCAGTTGTGAAACCAGAACTTCGACTCAGAGTGTCACCGTAGAATTTTTTTTTTATTCATAGTAAGATAACTCATGTCCAATGATCTCTAGATCAGGTGGTGGAGGACTTGTATTTCTCTTGAGAGATGCAGGTTCGACTCCCACTAGGTGCAGAGTGAGGCACTGGTGGGCAATGATAGGAGACCCAGGGAAACCTGGGTTGGATCCTTGAGCCAAACGGGTTTTACCGGTAATTTCACCGTCGTGCCTACGGACGGGTGGGTTACCGGGTTTTCCCCGGAATTGGTGATGGACTCGGGTTACTCTCGGAGTACTCCGTTTGTCCAGTGGGTTCCCCGAGAGTGCTCGGGATTGAGTTTGTTGGCCGTTCAAAATAAAAAGTAAGATAACTCATGTTTTCCTTCAAGAGTACTTGCTTCTTGTTTCTATAGAAAGAGAATTGAAAATTTCACGTAGTATAAAAATGCACATTTTCTCCTCTAGTGGGAGCAATATGAAATGTTCAACTCACTTTTTTCTAAAAATCCACTTTTTAATATGTAAAGTTTTAATGAGTTTCGATGGCTAAAGGTTTAGTGGGTCCTTTTGACACTATTAGCATATTTCTATATTTTAGGTGATGAACTTTATATAAAAGCGAAGACGGTACATTTTAAAATAACTAAATTTTATTTTTGTCTTTAGTCTAACCTTCAAAATAATGACATGACAGCCCATGTGTAACTATCAAATTTTAGTTCAAGTGATGATTTCTGAAAATCAGTTAACTTACATGATGACCTAAAGTTAGAAAGTTTCAAAAGAATTTTGCATTTTATAGTACTTTGGTTGTGAATGAGAAGAGAACGTTACCTTTGGAACAAGACAGGCACGATACCGGCCCGGTATTGTGCTATTTGCAAGAATGCTGGCTCGGCCAAGTCAAAATGTTGGTGAGGAGGGTTGCACCATCCGCCATCATCGTTAGGTTGAGCCGGGTTAGGTGGACAGAAATTGGTGGCAGTGATGATTATGCTACCAGGCAAGCACCATTTAGGGTCATCATTGCATCTCAACTCGTAACATGACCCACAACTCAACCCGTTGTTGAAAAGCGCGGTACTTAATGCCGCGGTATTGGTTCCATATCCTTGGCTATACAAATTCCCATATCCACAAGCACCACCTGCAACAAACATAATCATAAGTTCATTTGTATCATGATAATTTGAATAACAATTTTTAGTGAATTAATGATGGTTTTTTAGATCAATACCCATGGTGCCCGAGGCGTCTCCTCCACCATAGAAGGTGGCGTGACCGTAATCGCCATAGACAAGGTTGAAGAAGCTCACAAGTAAAGCAACAGTGATGATCTGAGGAAAAGCCATTGAATGTGTTGAATGAAGATGGTTGGAAGAATTGACCAAATCAAGTAGACTTATATAGGGGAATTTTCAGGGAGGAAAAATGTTATAATATATATTTTTAATTAGTTATTTTATTTTTGAAGGTTTATATAGTGTTATATATTATCTCTTTTATCTATGATTTAGTTTCATAAAAATGGAAAGCAATAATTTTCTTATTTTCTCAATTTCAAAGTAAATATTGCTATAAATTAAGATTTATATATTTATATAAACCTTATGTTCTTATATTTATCATTGTTATGATATATAATAAACGATTTAATTTAGAAAAAAATACAAAAGTTTCTATCAAGAATAACTCAACGTATGTATTATGTAGAAAAATGATAAATGTTTTTGCACATAATAAGTGACCAAAATTCACTGTGAATGGATACATGTCATGGTTATATATGATAAAAATCAATGTTAATGAATAAAAAAGTGAACTCATGATTTTATGTACATAATATATTAATTATAATTTTATAGAAAAATATGATTACATTTTTAGGATGTTAAAATTGGAAGAGAATGGATACATATATGAAAACAAAAAATATGGTACATGCACTTGTTTGGATAACCTAAGTGGTCCTCACAAGCACATGCATTTCCTCAACTTGTATCTTTCCTTTATCAATCAATTTATATTAAGGTTTACTTTAATAATTTACTAGGTTATAACCCGTGAATACTCACGGGTTGTCAATCTATCTTTCTAACCAAATAAATATATACATAAATATTAATAAACGAAAAATTCTATGATGAATAAGGTGTATGAATAAACAATTAAAATTTTTTAACCATAACAAAGTAAATGTATATCATACGAAAACCAAATATCCAAAACGTAAATGTAAAACAATTAATGACTACTCTTTTTTTGGTGAGGTACAACCAACTCAACATTCAACACTTGATGAGTTTCATCAAAAGAAAAGTGAACCGTATCACACTCATTAATGCGAGCACGTTTCATGAATCTGGACCATTTGCATAACGCATAACGCCAACCTTCTCCTCTCTTTTCACGTCTGGTAGGGTTGGTAAACTCCTCTTGCTCAGGCAGATGCAAAAGTCTGACGGTCATAGGTTTTAAATTAGCACCAAGTTTAGCCATACTTGAAACCTTATCAGGCAGTCGCTGTATTGTTTTTAAAATAAAAATAAGAAGAAGAATATAAAAATAATAATGTATTTCAATGTGAATAAAAAAATATGTAATTTTTAATATATAGTACTTACTAAATTAATATTAAAACTTACAAAATCTTTAGAAGCCATACGCCTAAACTTATAAACACGAACATTTTGTTGTTCATCAATAGCTGGCTCTTCAACTACATCAATAGGTGCAACTACAGTCTGAAAAATAACATACAACATTTATTAGAATAACAATATAGTAATTAAATATATAAAGAACCAAACAAATGTATACTTACCTCATCAAGTTGTACATCAGCATAATTAATTTCAACACCATCTTTTCCAAGAATTCTTAAATGGAAATAATTTACAAAACCTCTTGTGAATATTAAATAACAACCGGCCTCCAATTGAAACAAATTAACAATAACATCAAAACCAATGGAGAAACCAACTTTACCAAAAAGCGTTTCAATCTTGACTTGAAATATTTTGTTGCCTACATCTATAATGGAAATGATATCATCTGAAGTATAATCATAGAAATTGGGCAGTATAGACTCAGGAATGACCTGTATAAATAATTAAAAAAAATATAAAAAAAATGTTACTTTTGTAATCAGTTCATAAGACCTAAATATATTAAAATAATGAAAATGAAAGAAAAACTAATCTTACAATAAAGTTAGATGTTGTAGGTAACAACGATGTCCAGAAAGAACTTTGAAACACACCATCAATGAAATGTGTTAGTTTGAATATAGATAAATCGACAGGATTGAAGAGCACCAAACATCCTTTTTTGAGTTTTAAATGTTTCACAACATTTGACCAACCATCGAAAAAGAAATGTTTTCCTTTGGCTTCGCTTAAAGAAACATTAAATTTTCGGCCATCGTGACTTTGTATCATAACATTTTTGGGTGCTTTATCGTTACCCCACAATTTGGATGCAGCGTCTAAAGGAATCGCCTGATAAAGCAAGGAATCCAAAATAACTTATAAATATAATTATAATTTATAAACCATAAGATAATTTTAAATTGTATTTCATGATAAGAATAAAAAAGTATAATAAATGTCTAAATTTAGAAAATACCAGTAAAAGTTCGTCCGCTACATTCATGTGTCTACAAAAGAAAGGTTCTCTAATACTGATTGAAAAACATAAGATATTAATAAAATATAACTTGTTAATGGGTATTATGCGCAACAAAGTCTAACATTAAAAAGAAAAAAATACCTGGAAGAACTTTCAGCCATATTTAAAATCTACAAACACATGTAACATAGACAAAACAATTAAGAATATATATATTTTAAATTATCAAATTAATTAAATTAATTTTTAATTTCAGTAATAATATATGCCGATTACTTCAAAAACATATATGAAATAAAATGAATTCTGATAATATATTATTATCAACCATGTGATAATATATGATTACTTCAAAAACATAAACTAAAACACATACCCAAACGTTATCAAGCATGTGATAATATATGCTTATTAGTTTAAAAACATGTTACATAATCCATGGTGATTAGTTACATAAAGAACATTGTGATAAAGATGTAAAAATAAAAGTTTCTTATACATTAATCGGTTTAACAAACATACACAATTTAATTATCTTACCTTGTAGATTTAATTCACGATCAACAGCAGCTGAATTGATTTTGATTCAGACAACTTAGATATATAAACAAACTCTTTTGTTATTATACACAAAACCGAATTCCAGAATATCTATATATATAGGAGACATATAGTAAGATATAAAAATTCAATGTTATTACAAATCTTTTGAAATTTTATATTACAACTGAAAATACATATTTTCAAATATGTATTGATAGAAATCAATTGTAATTATTACCTTATAATTTGTTACAATTAAATGGAACTTTCTAAAAATGAAATATCATTACGAAAATAAATCCATTCTTGAAGAACAATGATAAAAGTCAAATGTTATTGAATTAAAAAAAACAGATTTCTTCATAATCATCAATATATTTACGTTTAATTTATTAATTTTTTATTATTTAGGTTATATGCTAACATAACCTGAATTTCACATAACCACATCATAAGGATATTAACAACATATACATATTACCAAAAGACTTGTCTAACAAACCATAAGTACTATCCCAAAGTATCAAAACAAACCAACTATAAAACGACATTTAATATTCATACGAAACCCTAACATAACATAATAACCAACATTCACGAACGACCTCTTTTCTTTGTGATCTTGGGTACGACTTTGGTCAACATCAAACGCTGAGAAGACTTGACGTACGTAAAGAAAATAGTAAAGCCGAAGTCGATGTAATTCAATTTCAAGAAAGCTGGCCACTTTTTAAAACCATACCTGAAACTCTTCCCAGACTTCTCACCTCTTGTGCCCAACTTAAGTAGTTCACATTTTTCGTTCTAAACTGTAACATAGTGCAAGTTGTCAAGAGAAAGACACAGATGGCTTGAAACATCAGTCGGTAAACGCTGAGAAAAAAATAAAAGGATTAATTATCTGGTTTACTAATAAGTTATGTCTCTTGTATTATGTGATATTTGAAGGAAAAAAAGAATATTATAAAGTTTACCAGTCTGCTTTCGGCTTTCTTGGTGAATTTAATTACATCATTTTTTTTAAGTTTTTTGATGTACAACATTTACGGCCAACATGAACGCCGGTAGATATCGTGGATCTGAATGACTTACACCTTGGTTTAGCCTACATAATTGAATAAGACACAATAAGTGTAAAAATAATATATATAAAAGTGTACAACATACAGGATTCTTTATATAATCAAAGATAATTTGATGTTTATGGTATCTTACTTGAGAGACAACGTGAGAAGATAGATTTTGCTCAGAAAGAAAATCAGTTGATTTTCTTTTTCGTTCAACCTAAAAAAAATAAAACAATTAACATATTGATAGAGAATGATATAATTAAAATAATTATATAATAATTAAGCATGTTTTTATACATGTAATGTATTATTTGGTATGAAAAAAAGTATTAAAAACAACATGAAACTGGGTTTTGACATTAACAAAAACGAAACTTTAAATTATTAATTATAAGCATTATATAATATACAAGGGACATTGTGAAACACTTACATTAAACCGATAGGCATGAGAGGAACATGAAAGGCGACAGCAACTATATGACCACAAAGATCGTCATCTACATCACTTTCGTTGTAATCACCTTCTCTTTGTGTTCCGACTACAAAAAAAATAATATTCAAAACACCAACAATGTTAACTTCAAGATTAACTAATTACCTCGTATTATGAAATAAATATATTGTAAGCATAATAACACTAACCGCAAGCAGTAAATCAAATCCATCATCTCCGTAAATAGGATCATCCAACACAACAACGTCAACCTTCTTGAAATACATTTGAGTACCAGTTTCATGATTAAAAACAGACAACTCAAAAGTCTCATATCCAGCCATTGTAAAAATAAAAGTAGTCCGGGAATCTAATTCAAGATCCCTAATCAGATTAGACCATCCATCAGTGAAAGCACATTTGTTGGACAACACCTCCATCTTCACATTCCAAAACCTATCACCGAGATAAAGAGTTGCTGATCCACCTTTATAACTGCTGCCGTAAAACTGTCCCCAGAATTTGTCCGCCATGAGCTGTAAATTTGTTAACAATTATGTTAAACAAAATATTTACAAAACAAAATTGACTTAAAAAAAGTAATTATTTTATATACAATACTTACAATGAAATCATCATCAACTCTAATGGAAGTGATAAAAGAGTTATCCAAAACACATGACTTAAAGACATCGAGATACCATGTAGATGGTCCAAGACTGTTGAACAACAGATAATCATTTTTTTGTAAACCAGTGTCCGTAACGACTTTACCAAACCCAGAACCTAAAACAGGACCCAAACCATATTTTTCAATTTCAACAATCCATAAGTTGTAAGCAGCAAAATTTTTAATACGATCACCATATGGGAATTGTTCTCCCCACAGTAATGTAGCAAAATCATTCGGTATTTCCTATAATTTGAAACAAAAGACATATAAGTATCAACATATTTTTTTTAAACATAATAACCAAAAATACATACCACTTTTGTAGGATGATGAACATCGACTAACTTCAAGAAAGAACAACTACTTCTTTTTGGATCCATATCTGTAAAATTATTATCAACATATTTTTAGAGCAAGAAATAAAATAATAACATCACAAAATAAACACATTCAAAACAAAGAAAATATTTTATTCTTCCAATTAACAATGACTAAAGATGGAAAATTATTACTGATAAAGAAAGAAAGTATACAAACAATAACCAAATTTCACTAACCTATTATCTATAAACGTAAATTTTAATGACATTGTTATCACATAATTACGGTTTACCATGAAAAAGGAAATCAATAAACATAAAAAGTGGGAAATTCTTGCAAAGATAACATCAAAATCAGAATCGGATTGTTATTAAAGAAAATTGTGTATAACACTTTAATGGAACTTAAGAACATTGGAAAATCTTGTAAAGATAACATCAATATCGGAACATTGCAAAACAATAGGACAAAAACCTCTCAATAGCCGGATTAAAGATCAACAACATACCTTCTTCGGTTGATTGTAGTGTAGAAGATGAGAGTATTGAAGATTGAAACGCTAACCAACAATGGCGGTGATGAAGCGATAACCGAGAGAGGGGGTGAAAGACTTCTTGATGGGTAATGATGTTGCAGGTGATATGATGGTTTTGTTTTGAGTTGCACCAATTTTGAAGTAAATAAAATATAATTACAAATTCACCCCTTATACATCTCTAATAGTTACAAAAGTTTACAAAATCACTTTCACTAACAACCGAACTATAAAATAATAGTTTAACAAAAGTTTATAAATTGTAATATTTATATTTAAAAAAAATTTACAAATTGTTTAAACGAATAAAAATTATGTAGGTATACTTAAATAATTTAATTTAAAAGTAAATTACAATTATAATAAATCAAGATGTAAAATCAAATCAAAAATTTATATAAAAAAATAAACTTCAAAACTTACAATTTGAAAATAAACTTTAAATTTTGAACTACAATTTTCCAAATATTTCTTTGTAAACAACATTTGAAGTTGTATTCGTTGGCCTTCCATCTTTGTCAAATATTAAAAGCTTGACGCCATCTCTGGTCTTTACTCTCGACAACGCAACATAAAGTTGACCATGTGAGAAAACGGGGTCTTTTAGGTATAGACCAACTCTGGAAAGAGATTGTCCTTGACTTTTGTTAATAGTCATGGCAAAACATACGGTTATTGGAAACTGCCTTCGTTGAAACTTGAAGGGTATTTTCTTGTCCGACGTTATCATGCTAATTCTGGGAATGTAAGTTCTTGAACCAACATTACCTCCCGATAGTATCTCAGCCTCGATAACACGTTTACCAAGACGTGTAATCTGAAGACGCGTACCATTGCATAAACCATTTTGTTGATCAATATTCCTCAAAAGCATGACTGGAACACCCAACTTTAACACCAATCTATGATTTGGTAATCCAGAAACAATGACACTATTTAACACATCAGGATTATACAAATCTTGGTGTAATGGATCATTAATTTCCTCAGTTGGGCATAGACTATCTGAGCTAAGATACTCTACTTCTTCACCGGGAAATAATGCAAGTAAACGATCATTTATACCATGTACAACTTCATTTTTAGGAGCAAGTATGGCTCTTTCTGAAAAGTAGTCACGATCTTTAAAACGGTGAAGAACTGAAGGATATACAAAGTCAATCAAGCTTTGAATTGGATCAGTTGAATCAGTTATTAAAAGATCGTTTGGTATTTCTATAGTTGACTCGCCATCGTTACCATCACCGAGATTGCCTTCACCAATTTCAAGAAGCCATTTCGCAAAATCGTTTATCTCATCAATGTTAGAACTACTGGTTCCAACAGATAAACGCATATTCCTGGTCAATTTTAAAACCTTGCAAGTGGACCAAATGTAAGTGAACATAAAGAGGCGTGTACGATGTCTTGCCTGCTTCCATTTTGTACAACCGGTAAGATTTGCCTAAAGTCACCACCAAAAACAATAGTCTTTCCACCAAAGGGAAGTTCAGATTTACGTGAATCAGAGACACTCAAAACATCTTTCAATGTACGGTCAAGAGCCTCAAAAGCATGTTTGTGTACCATCGGTGCTTCATCCCAAATAATCAACTTGGCTTCGTTTAGAAGATTAGCGATTTCAGAATTAGGCTTGATATGACAAACGGAATCTTCATTAAGATTAATCAGAATATGAAACCTTGAATGGGCGGTACGGCCTCGTGACAACACTAATGATGCAATCCCGCTTGAAGCAACATTAACAACAATATGTCCATTGCATCTTATGGAAGCAGCTAAAGTTTTCCATAGAAATGTCTTACCTGTACCACCGTAACCGTACACAAAAAAAACACCACCTTTCCCACGTCCAACAGGAGACATAATCTCGTTATACACTGCTCTTTGATCATCATTTAAAGAATTATGAAGCTTATTGAATTCAGCCCTAACTTCATCCTTGTCCCAAGAAAGCTCCTCATTTATCAAACGGTTGGTCTTGTATACTGTGGAATCTTCGTCTGGAACATGCATTGTTGAGAATCTACGCAAGCTGGACCCATTACGGATAAGATAGTTTTCGATTTTAGACAACGTTATATTCTTTAAACGCTCATCTGAAACAACAAAACCTACAATAAAAAGTAAATTTAATTAATTTAATAACACACTTTATTAATATAAGCATAACTGAATAAAAAAACGACTTTGTATGTTAAAAAAATATATGAAATTTAAAAAAAAAATACCACTAAACCCAGAATCCTTCCGCATATTGTATAAAATGTCCTCGGACAAAAACTCCCACGTCTTCTCCCAAACAACTTCTGGTCTTGAAAGCGTATTAGACAGAAGAAGTGTACCGAACAATGAACGGAGATAATGACCATTTCCTGTAAAACTGGCCTCTTTAATGCACTCAATGTATTCGTTGTCATCATCTAAAAGACCACGTGCATAACATGCATCCCTAAAGGTAGGATAAACAACACCCTCATAGGTTTTAATTTCTTCAAACGATCGTGGACCCTTGACCTTGGTTAGAAGAATTCTAAGGTAATAAGCCTCACCAAGTGAAGGAGACACAGAATAAATTCTCCCAACCACAACATAATTTTTTCGCGGCTGCCAGCAACGTTCCTGTAACTTCCAAACATACTTTGATGGAAACTCAACATAAGTACGTTTCCTTGCTTCAGGTTTTTTGTTCATGTTCATCCACTCCAGAAAAATAGAAGAATTAACCTGAGGTTTGTTTAGGACATCTTCAATATCATCTTCACCACTGAATACTACATTTTGCTGGTCTGGAAGATGAAATGGTAACCTCATAACAGACGGATACCTATAGTGAACGTCACATGCAAATATTCTCCAGCTGGCTTCACATGCGGAAACATATCTTGCCTCGTAATATTCTTTTATTTCATCTTTGGGTATCTCTTCCTCAATTCCTCTGTCTGAATCTATAACAGCAACAGTGGCTCTGTCTGGTCCTTTATTAATGTATTTAAACAAATACTTAATTGAACTTGCCTGATTGCACCACTCCACATTAATGTGCGCTTGATATCTTCTAAGAAGCCTTTTGTTGTATGGAACGACGCTCCTGTTGTCCAATGTGACACCCTTCTTGATAACTGTGTGACCGTCGTCTCTTCGCCTATAAAGGGGAAATCCATCTGAATCAACAGAAGTAGCCTCCAAAAATTTCTTTGGAAAATTCTTAGAACAACGGTTGCCTACCATGCATGGACATTTCAAGTTAGCCTGTCCACATGGACCATGAATCATGAACTCACACACCAAAGAATATAATTCAGGATCTTCATTCTTATCAGGAATCTCAGCTGAGATAAAAGGGTCGATATGTTCAACAGTAGGAACCTTATGATCAGCTTTCATAAACACACATAAATGCGCATGTGGCAGACCACACTTTTGAAATTCGATGGTGTAAACAACTGTAGAAGAAAAAAAATTAGCAAATAAAGATAAAATAAGTGTAAAAAAAATCCACATACCTGCATTAATTTCGCCAAGAATCTTTTTTTCCTTAAGGTCTTTTATCAATGCATCAAGTTTCATCTTAAACAATCGACAAAGTATCTCGGGTCTGTCTTCATGCTTAACTGATGAGTCACCAATAAACCTTACCATCTCGGGCCATTTCGGATTACATGTAATAGTTATAAAAAAATCAGGATACCCATAAGTCCTACATAAAGCCATAGCATCCAGATAATTTTGCATCATATAGCGAGCTCCACCAGTAAACGACGAAGGTAATATGACAGGTTTTCCAGTATGAGACAAATCACCTTGCCCAACTTGCTGAACATTTTTTAGACTGTTAAACGATTCGCATCTTAATTTTGTTTGCTGAAATCGTATGTAGTTTAGCCTCTTGCTTTCGATCATTGTGTATGCATCGACTATAAACTGCTGATACAACCTCCTCACATTAAGGATTAGAGAGAACTTGTTGTCTCTATCCTGCATCCTATAAGCAAAGAACTCTCTCATCGTGCAATTTGGACGTGTCTTCTTTGTGTTTGGACCAAAATCCCTATGAGGAATGTTAATCCTATAGCCATCATCTCCATACGGAAAAAGAATTGGATATTGTAGAGCAAGGTATGACGGATGTAACTCACTAATACGTTTAAGAGCTCCTGACTGCTCTTCGACAATAATGTCACGTTGTTCCACGCTTTGATCTTCATCGCCAACAATTAAAGCAGCAACTTCTGATGATGTAGGTAAATTGTAAGTCCTGCCGTCTCGATCTCTCTGATAAATCAACCGTAGCCTAAGAGAAACGTTAGGTTTCTCATGAAGATGATTTCGAACCATCCGATATGTTTTTACCAACATATTTTTTGAATCTAACATGTCGGTAAGATACTTTATGAATTTATCGTCAAGCTCTTTTGCTCTGGAAGATGACTGATTTGTTGAATCCCTGTTAGAAAAATTAAAGATATTTAATAATAAGTAGAAGATAGGCAAAATAATTTATTAGGAATAAACAAAGGATTATATATATAGGAGCTGAAAAAAGTAACATACCGGAATAAGGTCTTCCTATTGAAAAGTTCATTCTCAGTATCGTAAATATAAAGTTGTGAAAACTTTGGTTGGTCTCCGACTTTAGGAAGAAGGCTACCCATACTATGTGCATTCTGACCGCTGATTCTATAAACAAAAGGAGCATTACCTTTGTTTATTTTAGTATCAACTTTTCCTCCCATAGAAGTAAAGGAAAACATTGAATTGTAACGTCGAATGTTCTTTAAGAAAAACTTGCTATCTGAATCTAAACATCGGAAAAGCATCTGGTAAGCTGGGTCAGATTCTTTATAATCAGGTAAGTCAACTTTACCATAACCACAACATAAGCCATATGTTCGCTTTTCAAGTGTAATCCGACCCTTTCCAGCTTCAGTTGGCCATAACTTTGCAAAGCATAACCCACAACAAATACGCTGGTCGCCGTGGTCAAGGTAATCTGCACAATTAAAAACAAAATAAATGTATAATAAACAGTGAAAATACAATGACTATATTTAATCTGTTACCTGTAGATGTGCCTTTGGTGACGTCATTAACCATTTGTTGAATACGATTTTCATCGTCAGATTCAAGATCTACCATTGGAATGGGTTCTATTTCGATTGGTTTATGAGTAAGCGTACGCTTTCCAGAAGACATCCTTTTTACCGAATACGTTTCCGTCATCGAAAATGTTGCATTGCGTTTACTAACAATCCGGGGACTAATAGAATAGCGATCGGTCAGTGGTATAGTAGATGACGTTGCAACATTGTCTGTTATAACAAATAAAACATGATTTAAGAATAAGTATATAAAGTGTAGGAAAAAAATTAAAAATCTATAAACATATATAAGCCAAAAATATACCAGGAGAAATACGGTTCAAAGAAGACATCGCATTAGTAAACTGTGAGACATTATGAATTTCTGAACGAATATTTGTGATACACGAAGAAGGTGTTATGTTTTCTTTGTTTGCACTATTTGTACATCGTTTTGATGTAGACGACTCTTGCAAATCAGTTGTCTTCCTATTTAACGTCAACAACGATCCAGATGAAGACGTAACCACTCTTGAAGAATTTTTATTATTTACTACAACATAAAGAAAACAAATTTTATTTACAAATAAGCATTGAAACAAAAGGCTATTGACATATATGAAGATGATATCTTCAATATTCTAACTTCTTGCATTAATAAATATTTTTTTTTGTAGCTGAACCTGGTATTATGTTTGACACATTTGACAACGGTGTACGCTTGGGTGATATATAATGATCTTGCACCGATTTTCCTTTATTCTTCAAAGTAGAAGGTGTTATAATCGAACTTGATACGTTACTGGAAGAATTTAAACGATTGCCTAATACAAAAAAAACAATTATTATTGTAAGGATAACATATAATAAAACCAGTATTCTATAAGTTTGAAATCAATATTTTGAAACTAATAACATCGTTAAACGTAAAGGTTAACTTACTTAAAGGTATCACAGATGAACAATTCGTAGGCAACCTGCTGATTGAAGAATTCGGTGTTATATTTCTTTGTTGTTTAAAACGATACGTGTTCCTGATGAAGCCGTTGAATCACCTTTTGAAGGAATACATTTTCGACTAATACTGGATCTCTTACTATCAAGATAGAGTTTTCTTAATCTACGCCTATTTTTTGCCTCAGCAACTGAAATGTTAAAAGGGTTGAAGCAATAAAATCTGACATAATAAAAATTAAACAGTACTAATTATAAGAGTACTATAAAAATAATTTTTTTAATATACTTATAATTTTAGTAAGCTAATTAAGTATGTATATACATAAAAAGATTGAAAAAGAACTCACGTTTGAGAAACTAAGGATGCACTTGTGTAGTAGATTTTGATCTCTTATTATCAAGATATAGTTTTCTTAACTTTCGTCTACGCCTGGCCTCGTCAGCTACAATTAAAAAATATTTAAAGAGATAAAGTAAGGAGTAAAAAAATTAAAAAGCAATATGGAAACGGTTTTAAAACGAAATTGTATATGTAAAATTGAGAACAACATTGACTTACCTTTCATAACGTAACATAACAAACGTGTGAAATCTGTATGATTTTCACGAAAAAATAAATTCATTACTCTATTGAAATTTTTAAAAGATAATATATGATAAAACAAAATCAAGAACCACACTTACAGTCATTAGCTACAGCATTCATTGGAAGTTCGGTGGAAGATGGATATAGTTCTTTGAACCTGTTATCCATTTCTAAACACCAGCAAAAAGGTAAAATGAAACATAATAACATACGGTACCAATTATAGAACAAAAACTTCTATATTCAAAGCAATTTTTAATAATTACAAAGGTTTTTCATCAGTAGCGCACATCAAAATACGTAAAAATGATAGTTCAACACATAAGAATACGTAAAAATGATACTACAAAATATGAAAACTTACTGGAATTTAAAGAGGAATGGAAAAATATGACAATGTAGAAGAATTATGAATCAAGATTCAATTATACTTTGAAGATGAAATGAAGAAATGAGTATTGTTTTTGTATTTATAGACACAATCTATTTATGGAAGAAATGATACAAATCTTCTATAAATCAGTTACAATAAGATTGATGACCTTAATTATAGAAAGAATGTTAAATTTAGAGATTGTACGAAATTTTATAAATCAATTAATAAAACAATCGAAATTGCATTATGAATTTGTATAAAATGAAGTTTAATGTTTTAAATTTTATGCTAAATAAAGAAATGGTAAGAGTAATATCAAAATTTTTAATGGGAATTTATTTTAAATCATATGCCAATATTAATAAACAAATAATGTATTCTAATTCAATAAGAAACATAAGTAAACTTCATTTACAACCAAAAGACACAATAGATAACTAAATATGTCATACTAAAAAACGCAAACCATATAAATGTTTTAAACAACCATCAAAACAAAATTCAAAGCAAACTGTCAAACATAAAGAACCAAATGTTTGTTATTGTAATAATCACTTAGTTTGTTTATCAATTCTTCTCAATAGCTTCATCAGAACAAATGCTACCACCACTAATGCGAGGTTTACTTGCCGATGATCCGAGTCGGTCTTCAATCACATAAACATCACCAAGGTTACGCTTCAAATCAGATGATGATTGATTCAAATCAGCAACAGAATCCTTTGAAATAGATGTAGAGTTATCTCCAGTGTAAGAAACACCATCCTTATAAAAAAAGAAAAAACAAAAAACAAAGTATTTATAATTTTATATCATTATAGTTTTTAAAAGGTCAAACCTTTGCATTTTCACCGCCAGCATCTTGGAAATCAGACTGGCTCATAGCAAATGAATCAGAGACATCAATTTGTAAAAAAATGGAAATCATAATACAATTTCTATTTGGATCATTTAAAAGAATAAAAAAGGTGAAACACATTTAATATAAAAATCACGTACTTGATCAATTTTCCATTTTTTGTTTAGCTGATCCAAGATATCAACATCATTGGTAACAACTGATATACCATAATTCTCAACAGCATTTGTAATATTAAAGTTTGTTACTCTAATAACAAAAGCACACTTGAGGTTAAGCAAGGTCTCAAACTCAACAGGATATGCTCTTGGAACCTAATTAGTCTTGAGTATCTAAATTGAAAATATAACATGTATGGTCAGGATATATATGTAAAAATATTAAAAAAAAATGCTCGAAAGTATTATATTTACCTCGTCCTGAATTTGTATAAGTTCCTTTGCAGTTTTACCAACAAACTTCAACGCCTCGTTATCAAACAATGTAAGTGTCACTGTACCGGTTGAATCTTGAACCCGAATTGGTATTTTAAACCTTAAAAGCGTATTCATATAGTTAACAACAAAATACAAACAATTTAATTTGGAAAATGTTAGTTTATGCATCAACAACAACATAAGTATAAGTAACAGTTATTTACCTCGACATCGGGAAAACATCTTTTCCTTGACAATCCTTGTTGGAACATTGGTACATCTTTTCATCTCTAACATCACTTGTACCATCCTCCCTATCGTAAGTTTCAAACTTTTGCTCCATTTGGACTTGCAATAGTTACAACCATCATAATACCACATCTTATCAGAAACAATTACCACAATAGTTCCAACAATAACAACTTTTTTTTGCTGTTAAAATAGTTAAATAAAAGCATATTAACATTCTGTTAGTAGTTAAAATATAAAATATTTATTGTATTAAATAACCTGAATGATTGAGCCAATATAAGCAATTGGTGTAAAAACCTCGTTGTTCATAAACTCATCTTCAACAGAACATATCACAAAAGACCCAACATGGCTACTTGACTCGGACGAAGCAGCAAGTTTTGCAATAAACCTAAAAAGATTAATTCAAGAAAGAATAATATAAAATGAACAACAACATACAAATAAAAATATAGCTGATACAATAAAAAAAATATTTTTGCTCACTTTTCCTTGAACGTTAGCATCTGATCAAAATTGTCTTAATGAAAAGCAGTGTACCATCAAAATTATTAGAAATCCCCCATTTACCTGTTATTAAGTAACATAAATAAAAAACAAATCATATATATAATGATATTATATGAAATTAACATTAGAATGAATAAGATACCTTTGTAGGTTTTCACAGCACCAAAATGTACAGCGATGACAACATGCGCTTCACGATCTTGAGTCTTGACTAACCATGTAGGAACTCATGTCTTTGGCATAATCATCCCAAAGAGTTAAATCGACCTCAACATTTCTAAAAAAGAAAATAGGCAATTAAGTTGATATTAAGAAAATTAGGAAAAAATTAAAAATTATATAGACAAAAAATGTAAATTGTATTACTCGAGATCTTGAAGCTTAAGATTGAGGCGTTTTCCTTTAGTACCATCTTTTTTGTTAGTGTCCTCAATTTTATAGCAAACAGCAACGTAACCAATGAAATCTAAGATTAAGACATAAAACATGTTAATGTAATAAAAACACAATATAATAAGTGAAAAGTGCAAGAAATGTTGTAATATCAAGATTTTGTAAGAATTAACACTAATACCTATTGTTGTACCCTCCTTGTAAATCTGTGACAGAACATCCTTGAAATCAACAAAATCGAAAACGAACTGTGGACCATCCCAGTTACTGCACTTTTCGACAAATGTATGGTAATAAAAAGATAGCTTTTAATTGTTAGGAACAATTTTGAAAGATGCAGTGTTCGCAGCAAGAGATGGCCTTTTTATTATAAGGCATTCATCAACATTAAGATGTCTCTCAAATTTTGAAAACAACTTATGTAAGCAAGAAGCTTGAATCTTGGTACCCTGTACGTATATAAAAAAATAACATGAAAAAATATATTAATATCAACTTTAAATCATATAAAAATAACAAAGATGAAAAAATAATTAGATAGATAACTTACCCTCTCATCCATTAGTATCGTATCGATACGATATGTCTCTCTTTCATTACCTTTCATCTTCTTTCTCCACAAACTAATAATCTTCACTTTGATAGTGTAGTTTGTACTAAGAGCGTCAATATCATTCAACAAAGTGATTTCACCTTGTTCTTCCATACCTTACCTCTCAAACAGTTACTCAAGAAAAAGAAAAGTTATTATTTGGAATAATTTTATGAATGAAGAACAAATTAGAATGTATTTATATGAAAATTCGAAGATCATATTTTTAGAAACAATTTTGGCGACAAAAATAAAAAAAAATATATTATGTAAAACTTTCCTTGAGTAAGGAAAGTGTATAATTGAATAACATAAATTTACATAAACACATATTTATAAAAAAATTATAATCGTGTAAATAAATACATAAAAATACAGGTTTGAATTGTCAATAGTATTTAATATTTACACTTTAATAAAATTTAAATGTTTACAAATTTACTACTGGAAATAAATAAATATATGTTCTTTGTAATATGAAAAACATGAGAAGTGAAACTTACCTGCATAAAACAACTTTGATAAAAAAAACATCATTTTGGAATAGAAAATTGTGACAATAAAAAAAGGATTTTTTATTAGTACTCAAAAAACATCATTTTGGAATATTATATGTATTATGATTGTAGTTTCCATTTTAGTTATATATGATTGTGAATTAATAAAGAAACAAATTTATCTAAAATTACTTTTCTATGATCTTACATTATAAATGGAAGTATTACTTTACAAAACTTTTGAAATTAAGAATAGAAAAATTAACAAAATTATTTAACATAAATAAATGATCTTCGTTTTGTTAATTGTTATAAATTTGTATAAGTTTCCTAAAATACATCTAAATAATAAGATATTATTTTTATGTCTAAGATATACATCTACAAAATAAGTGGAAAAAGAATTTCAAATTTCAACTGATTGGGTAAGTTGAATTTTTGTATTTTTCTAAAAATATAACAATATAAAAAACTAATTATAATATGTTTTCACATAAATAAGATATTAAATTGTGTGTGTTATGTTTTCACATCTATAAGATGTTAAAATTTCGTATTTTTGTCAAAATATAACAAAGTAACATTCAGATTGAAAATAATTCTATATAGGTATTAAATTAATACATTTAGAGGTTCGGAAGTTTGGGTCGATACATGGATATTATAAACTAAAATTGTAAAAAAAAGAGTAGTACAAAAATTTTGTTGAAAATTAAAACATAAAAAAGGTTGTTAACTTTCTTACAAAAGACACATGTTTAAGTACTAATTGTTCAAACAACAAAATAACTAACATCAGACGTGGACCATACTAAGACCAATCACAAAATATGCAACCAATTGTCAACCCACTATTACCTAATAACCAACACATCACCAAAACATATACAAAACCTACTAACAACCACAAATGCAAACAGTCACGCACGGCCTCTTTTCTTTGTCGTCTTGTGAACAACTTTGGTCAAAATCAAAAGCTGTGAAGCCTTGACATATTTAAAGAAAAGAGTAGCACCGATGTGGATTTGATTTGATTTCAAGAAACCCGACCACTTGGAAAAACCATACCTGTAACCATCTCCATTCTTTTCCGCTATAGTCTTCATGTTTGTTACCTCACATCTAAGGTTTTGGAGCGAAACATCACGGAGGTTGTGAATAGAAAGAGACAAATCCTCGGAAACAGCAGACGAAAAACGCTGAAAGACACAAAACAAATAATTGTCAAACTAATGTATAGCAGACGGTAAAACGCTGAAAAGACGTACCATTCTGTTTTCTGCGACTTTAGTGAACTCAATGGTTGAAACTGTGTTGGACCTTTTCAATGTATAACGTTTGCGACTAACAGATGCGGTTTCAGCAGCCGTGATCTTATCAACAATAACAGATTCATTTTTGTTTCTAAACTTTGAACGTGTACGATGTGCAATAACATCTTCATCGGACAACAACACAACTGTTTTACATTTCCGAGTGGCCTAATAAGTTCAAATAAATAACAATTAGTTGTTTTTATAAGAGACAAAATTAAAAGTAAAAAAGCTATATAAAATATAACCTTTCTCTTTCTTGGCAAAACACGTTGACCAACATCAACTGTATTATTCGAAATGGTCTAAACAGGTAAAGAAAGACATAAGAAATTACCATTATTAGAAAACATATCGAATAAGAAAAACTCACATCAGAAACAACTGGTTCAGAAAAAAGAACATTTGGTTTTCCTGTAGGATCAACCTAAATAACAAAAAAGAATAAAAATATTAATATAGTATGAATTAATAAATTGTATTTCCCGATACATAAGTATGAAAAATATTAACAAAAAAAGATATACATGGGACTTATTCTTGGGTACTAAAAATTTGTCCAGATCTGTCTGAAACTTGCATTTGTCCTGAAAATGGTAAACATATATATAAAAAAAATGTTAACTAATCCAGTTAAATTGATAAAACATAATTAAGTAACTGAAAAAAACCTTTAAAGTTAGATTTTCCTCAAGCCCAACAATTGTTTTCCCCTTCGGATCATCCTAAGAAAAATAAAACATTAACCTTTTTAAATGAAAAAATAAAAGGTAAAATATTTCACTGAATTACAAACTTCTATAATTTAGTAAATGAAGACAAAACCTTTAAAGTGAATTTTTCATGACAAACATCACTTGCTTTGCCGTGCGGTTCAGTTTTTGTATCCAAATCCTCTTTGAACTACATATAAGGGATACAAGTGTGTAACAATATAGTACGAATAATGATTAAATTTAATAAAGTAAAGAAAGAAAAATTGATAACAAATTACCTTCTTCTTAAGGTCTTCCATTTCAAGTAAAGATGAGAAAAACTTATCAAACTTCGAATCATCAAAATCCTAAACAATTAAGAATAGACAAATAAAATTTATAAATACACAACAAATATATTTTTTATAAGTTTTAATAAAGTATATGAAAATATAGGAATTTACATTCAACACAGACTCAAAAGCTGCCAACTGAAATTTGTCGTCTTCACATTCCACAACAACACCCTCCTGAAAGTCGATTCCGGCAGTACTACAGTTCTCCTTATGTTCGGACTACAAAAAAATTCAAAAATAACAATGTGTTAAATTAAATATGTGACAACCCTCAAAAATTACATGTAATCCGTACAATTTATTAAATGATAATTAAAGTGCTTGATGACTGTGCTGAATCATTTAACTGCTCTCTGATTACTGTGTTATACTTACATGTGCGTATTAGCATACTAGTAGTATGCAGAAAACTTGACTAAATGGTCCTGAATATTTTCCTATGTGTTAGGAATTTATTGTGTTACAAAAATATATATATGAGACGCCTTACGGAATAATTAAACACTTTAACGGAACAGTATCCGACCGAACAACCAGACATTACCCGGGACACCAAATATTTGTCAAACACATTATTTAATTATTCTTGGCTAGTCATGATCCCCGTACACCATAACACCCACTAAATATCTAGTAACTAATGCAAGTAAACACACACTCGGTTTCTAACTAATAAGTAGCCAACTAGTTACAAAAATATTACATTTAACCCCCCCCCATGTCCCATTTACGGTTCAAGAAAAAAAAAATAGGGCCCCACCACAAGATTTGATTCATATTTTAATTGATACATTACTTGTGAATCTTGGCCAAATATTATAAGTATGGAACATATCTAAGCAAATCTCTCCATATCAACTCACATCATTTCCTCAAAGATTTCACTCAACTCATTTCACTCTCTCTCCCTCTTGATCGGCTGCCCAAAACCGAACACACCATCACCACCTCTAAACCTCATCATCTTCTTCATTTTATACCTTCCATTCAAGCTTCAAAGGATCTATGAAGGTTGCAACTTAAGGGGACTTCAAAGGAGCTTGTTCTAGCTTGATTCTTCATCTTTTCTCATCACATTTCTTCACTAGATTTCAACCCTAGCTTTAAGCTAGTAGTAAGTCCCTTATTACACTCTTGTTAATCTTGTTTCATCTCGTTTTTATGATCTAAGTGTGTAGTATGTTTACATCACTAAAATGACAAGAACATGAGTTATGAATATAAAAGTTACATAAAAGTTTACTTGTGGCTGAATTATGAAGCAGAATCTTGTCAGTTTGAGGGTTGGTTAAAACATGCTTGATGTTTAAAAGTTGTTTTCTTGCTAAATACATTGTTCGGGCACTCGTTGATGCGATTTAGTAATGTTTAAACCGTGAAATAACATGCTGATGTACTTTTCCAGCCGCCTTCAACAGGCTGTAAACGGACTTTAAAAACTCGAAAAACGGAATTTCAAAAGCCTAAATCGTGTCATTTCGAAAAACGAAGAAAATGGAGCTGGAATCGTATTTTTTTGAAGTCGTTTACTATTTTAAAAGTCTGTTTTCGTAACAGCAGCTAAGGCTGATTTTTACTGCAGTAAAATGGGCTGTACGTTTTCGGTCGTAATTTGAAACCTGAATTGAACCAGCCCCTAAAATTCATACCATAGATAGTCACTGATGTATTTGTGACCCTCGAACTGGAATTTTGTCAAACGGACTTCCGAGGAATTTTAGACGAATTATTCCGTAAACTGTGATTAGAATGTGACAAATCTGATCACAGTTCGGTAGACGATTTTCTATAAAATATTGGTAATGAACCGGACCCTGATATTTTTACACAATAAAATATGGAACGTTTAAGACATCCTGTAAAAATTTGGGAATTTTTGGAATAATTTAACTATTTTATTTAAATGTCCGAAAACAGCCGGTTTCGAATATTAATGCTGAATTGACATAAGTTGTGACTTGCGTGTCTAAATGTCGAGTATGCTATCGGTGAATGATCTAACATGTTATGTGTGTTACGTGCAATATCGTATGTTTGGTTATGAGTGGGGAATGGATGGGAGGTTTATATGGGTATAAATCGTTAAAGTGTGTACCTGTTATGTGGACGAAGTAATGTGCAAATAAACCATACGTAGGATACGTGTTATGCATGAGAAACTGATTGTTATCCGTACCTTATTAGGACGTGATTGACCGACCTTGACTGTTAACTATATTTGAGAACCTGACCGAGCAAACCGAGGTGAGTTCACACTCTTTCTAAGGCATGGGATTCCTAGGGGTTGGGAATGGGATTAAATAACTACTTGTACTATCATTACTATTAAACTACTTTTTTCTGTCCTCGGATTGAAGGGCACGTACGTAAAACCTACGTACACTCATACTTACTACTGTCCTCGGATTGAAGGGCACGTACGTAAAACCTACGTACACGATCATAAGACCATCAACTCTATCACTTTAAGTCCCTCAATTATCGACTTAATCGCCGAGGCCTATGGCGAGCGGGTCATTAGTTAATAGCGCTATTAGGTTTAACAAACCTCACACCGTGCCAGTCGGACGGGCGTGTACTAATGGACTATGGGCAAAGGGTCAATGCTGATAGACATTGACTTAGGGCACCTCTTACATTTTCGTAGCAGTCGATACGCGTGGTCTAGTAACACATGGGAAACCCCCATTAATCTTCGCAAACATGTCAGAAAGACCGCGATGCAAACTTATACGATACATGGTTTACAAAACGAACATATGATTTATGAAACGAATGCTATAACTAAACAACCAAACGTGAACTCACTCAACTTTGTTGTTGACTCGTTGTTACATGCCTTACAGGTCGCTAAACATTTGGAGCTTGCATGAGGAAGGAGTCGTTGTGGTGTGCGGACGGTTATGTCCAGTGTTTAATGTTTAAAACATTATGAACTTATTAAACCTATGTGTTGGACTTTAAACTTATGAACTGCGAACTTATGTTTTGAACCTTACGTTTATGCTTCCGCTGTCTAAATTAAAAACTTGGTTAGCTAGCTTTTGGTCACCAATCGTATTGTGGTTGTCTTTATTTACTTAAGTACGTTGTTCAGTATGATTGGTGGCTCGATCCTGGTCATGTCACGCCTCCAAGCGGTGATACCCCGCATGGTGGATTTTGGGGGTGTGACAGATTGGTATCAGAGCCATTGGTTATAGTGAACTTGGTTTTAAAAAGGGAAAAGCTTTTTTGATAAAACCAGACTATAACCTGTACAGTGCTCAACGATCCACAACGACGCTTCGCTCCACGTGCAAGACTTGACACCATGAGTGGTATGATTTATGTTATATTGTCGGTTAGATAGTTCTCACTGTGCAGTAGATAATGTGATAATCGCTATTGGAACCTTGTGTGCTTACTCTCTATTGTCGTCACACACTTACGCACTTTCGCGACACTTTTCTCACCTACGTTATTTCGTTGTGAAGATCATGGGTGGACGTTTGAACCTAACTCAAGCCCAGCTGACGGCTTTGATCAACGAACAAGTTGCTGAGGCACTCGCTGCTGTCCCTGCAGGAGGTATAACCTGCCATATCAACTCACCTTAGGATGTTTAGATCCTACCTTCGCAAACCAACCCTCGTGCTTAACTTTGTCTTTTATTCTCGCGCAACAGGTCAACATGCTCAGCCTCCTGTGTGCACGTTAAAAACATTCATGGACTGCCGACCTACTACTTTCAGTGGCACCGAAGGAGCAGTGGGCCTTCTTCACTGGTTTGAAAAGCTTGAGTCAGTTTTCGAAATGTGCGAATGCCCCGAAGACCGTAGGGTGAAATATGCTACCGGAACACTTGAAGGAGCTGCGTTAACCTGGTGGAAGGCATAGGTTCAACTACTAGGACTGGCAGTTGCTAATGCCACACCCTGGAATGGTTTTAAAGAGCTGATCAAGGAGGAGTACTGTAGTCGGGATGATATCCACAAGCTAGAAGTGGAATTTTACAATCTGAAGGTGATGGGATCTGAGATTGAGGCGTATACTAAGAGGTCAAACGAGCTGGCCATCCTGTGTCCAACTATGGTGGACCCTCCCATCAAACGTATTGAGTTGTACCTCAAGGGCCTTGTACCGGAGATTCAAAGTCACGTGACTTCAGCCAATCTGGGTACCATTCAGCAAATTATCAAGTTGGCTCATCGTCTCACCGACCAGGCGGTGGAGCAAAACCGGCTACCCAAACGTATCAGTGCCACAACTACTTCTGATGTACTTACCGACAACAAGCGAAAATGGGATGGAAACTCTAGTAAGGGTTCTGCTTCGGGTCAGTCTCAGCAGCGAAGGACTGACGACTACCAGAGTCCGGGTCAGCAATCCTCCGGTAATCAAGGACAGGGTGGGTATCGAGGAAACCACCCAAAGTGCAACAAATGTAACAGACACCATAGTGGTCAGTGCAACAAAGGTCGTTGTCAGAGATGTCATAAGTTGGGTCATGAAGCTAGGGATTGCAGGAGCCCGCGTCCTGCGAGTCAGAATCGCCAACAACAACAAGCCCCACAGAACCACCAGCAGCAACATCAGCAGGGAAATAAAGGATGCTTTCAGTGTGGCGCTGAAGGCCACTTTAAGAAGAACTGTCCCCAGCTTAACCAGAATCAAAACAACAACAACAACCAGGGAAACGGGAATAACAATGGAGGCAACAACGGGGGTAACAACAATGGTAATGGAGCAAGGGGTCGTGCTTTCGTGATTGGTCAGGGTGACGCAAGGAACGATCCCAACGTTGTGATGGGTAAGTTTCTTCTGGATAACTTCTTTGTTACTGTTTTATTCGATTCGGGTGCCGATACTAGTTATGTATCCTTAAAAGTTAGCCAAATGCTTAAGCGCACTCCAACACTTTTGAACATCAAACACGCGGTAGAGCTAGCAAATGGTAAAAGTCTTGAAGCCACACATGTAGTTAAAGGTTGTAGCCTCGTCTTAGCTGGTCAGACTTTCCCTATCGATCTTGTTCCTATCACACTTGGTAGTTTCGACGTCGTTGTTGGGATGGATTGGTTATCCCATCATCAAGCGGAGATTGTTTGCAAGGAGAAAATCGTCCGCATTCCTCGTTCTGGTGAAGAACCCCTCATGATTCGTGGCGACAAGAGTGGTGCTGTCGAAGGCATCATCTCTTTCCTTAAGGCCCAGAAATGTCTACGAAAGGGCCACACTGCCATTCTAGCGTTCGTCACTGACACATCCACGGAAGAGAAGAGAATTGAAGACATTCCTATTGTGTGTAATTTTCCTGAGGTATTTCCCGAGGAATTACCTGGTCTTCCGCCTCACCGCCAAGTTGAATTTCAAATCGAGCTAGCTCCTGGAGCAGCACCAGTAGCTCGAGCACCATATCGTCTAGCTCCATCAGAACTCGAAGAACTGTCCACACAACTACAAGAACTCTTGGAAAAGAGTTTTATTCGTCCTAGCTCTTCGCCCTGGGGAGCTCCAGTCTTGTTCGTAAAGAAGAAAGATGGTACTTTCAGAATGTGTATTGACTACCGCGAACTCAACAAGGTGACTGTGAAGAATCGTTATCCTCTTCCACGTATTGACGACTTGTTCGACCAGTTGCAAGGGTCGAGCTATTACTCCAAGATTGACTTGAGATCGGGATACCATCAGCTGAGGGTCCGAGATGAGGACGTCTCCAAAACAGCATTCAAAACTCGTTACGGCCATTACGAGTTTCTGGTTATGCCATTCGGACTGACGAATGCACCAGCGGTCTTCGTGGATCTCATGAACCGAGTATGTAAGCCTTACCTGGATAAGTTCGTTATTGTGTTCATCGACGATATCCTGATCTATTCTAAGAGTCAGGAGGAACACGAGCAGCATCTACGACTTTTGTTGGAACTTCTTCGAAAAGAGCAATTGTATGCAAAGTTTTCAAAATGTGACTTCTGGCTTCGCGAAGTCCACTTTCTAGGCCATGTGGTAAACAAGGATGGGATTCATGTTGATCCATCCAAGGTTGACTCAATCAAGAACTGGCCTGCACCCCGCACACCAAAAGAAATCCGCCAATTCTTGGGTTTGGCAGGATATTACAGAAGGTTTATCAAAGACTTCTCCAAGATTGCGCAACCTCTCACTTCACTGACTCAGAAGGGTGTCATCTATCGTTGGGGTGATGCACAAGAGTCCGCATTTCAACATCTAAAGGATAGACTTTGTAGCGCGCCTATCCTCTCATTGCCCGAAGGCACCGATGATTTCGTGGTTTATTGCGACGCTTCCATCCAAGGACTTGGTTGCGTGTTGATGCAACGTGACAAGGTCATTGCCTACGCATCACGCCAACTTAAAGTTCACGAAAGAAACTACACTACTCACGATCTGGAGCTGGGAGCAGTTGTTTTCGCGCTTAAGATATGGAGACATTACCTGTACGGTACCAAGTGCACCATTTACACCGATCACAGGAGTCTCGAGCATATCTTCAAGCAAAAGGAGTTGAACATGCGCCAACGCCGATGGGTTGAGCTCTTGAACGATTATGAATGCGCAATCAAGTATCATCCGGGCAAAGCCAATGTTGTGGCCGACGCCCTCAGTCGAAAGGATACCATACCTAGGCGTGTACGTGCTCTACAGCTTACCATCCAATCTAACCTTCCCGCTCAGATTCGCGATGCTCAGGTTGAAGCATTGAAAGTAGAAAACATCAGGGCTGAGTCCCTACGAGGATCGAGGCAGCGGCTAGAACAAAAGGAAGACGGCGCTTACTATGTAACAGGGCGCATCTGGGTCCCACTGTATGGGAACTTACGCGAGCTTGTGATGGATGAAGCACATAAGTCTCGTTATTCAGTACATCCTGGTTCGGATAAGATGTACCACGACTTAAAGACCACATACTGGTGGCCTGGCATGAGAGCCCACATAGCAACCTACGTCAGCAAGTGCTTGACTTGTGCGAGAGTCAAGTCTGAATATCAGAAATCATCAGGCCTACTTCAACAACCGGAGATCCCGAAATGGAAATGGGAGCAAATTTCCATGGATTTCGTTACCGGCCTGCCCAGATCCCAACGCGGAAACGATACCATTTGGGTGATCGTAGATCGACTGACCAAGTCTGCACATTTTCTGCCTATCAAAGAAACGGATAAGTTTTCTACTCTTGCAGACATTTACCTAAAGGAAGTGGTATCAAGGCACGGAGTGCCAACCTCTATTATATCTGATCGTGACGCACGTTTTACTTCTGAACTGTGGCAAGCAATGCACAAGTCCTTTGGCTCACGTTTAGATATGAGCACCGCTTATCACCCGCAGACGGATGGGCAATCTGAACGCACCATCCAAACCCTTGAAGACATGCTTAGGGCATGTGTAATCGATTTTGGTAATGGCTGGGAAAGGCACCTCCCGCTGGTGGAGTTTTCGTACAACAACAGCTACCACACTAGCATCCAAGCCGCTCCGTTTGAGGCATTGTACGGACGTAAATGTCGATCACCTCTCTGTTGGGCAGAAGTTGGTGACAGTCAAATCACTGGCCCAGAACTTGTGGTAGATACCACCGAGAAAATTGCTCAGATACGACAGCGAATGGCGGCAGCTCGTGACCGTCAGAAAAGCTAAGCTGATAAGGGAAGAAAACCACTCGAGCTCCAGGTTGGGGATCGAGTGCTACTCAAAGTCTCACCTTGGAAAGGTGTAGTCCGCTTTGGCAAACGAGGCAAACTCAATCCGCGTTATGTCGGACCATTCGAAGTCATTGAGAAAATTGGCAAAGTCGCCTACAGGTTGGATCTACCTGAAGAACTCAGCGGAGTTCACAATGTTTTCCATGTGTCGAATCTGAAGAAGTGTCTGTCAGATGAGACCCTCATAGTTCCTCTGAAGGAACTCACTATCAACGAACAGCTGCGATTCGTCGAGGAACCAGTAGAGATTACGGATCAAGATATTAAGATCCTCAAGCATACCAGGATACCTCTGGTCCGAGTTCGTTGGAATGCTCGTCGTGGCCCAGAGTATACCTGGGAACGAGAAGACCAAATGAAACTCAAGTATCCCCAACTGTTTAAGAAAAACGCAACCACTACTGAGGCTGAAGCTACTTCAGAATTTCGGGACGAAATTCCAAATCAACGGGGGAATGATGTGACACCCCAGGAAAATCAGGAAAACAACGCAACTTAACTAGCTTCCGCAGTAACCACGCGCTAAATTTCGGGACGAAATTCTCTTAACAGGGGGAGAATGTGACAACCCTCAAAAATTACATGTAATCCGTACAATTTATTAAATGATAATTAAAGTGCTTGATGACTGTGCTGAATCATTTAACTGCTCTCTGATTACTGTGTTATACTTACATGTGCGTATTAGCATACTAGTAGTATGTAGAAAACTTGACTAAATGGTCCTGAATATTTTCCTATGTGTTAGGAATTTATTGTGTTACAAAAATATATATATGAGACGCCTTACGGAATAATTAAACACTTTAACGGAACAGTATCCGACCGAACAACCAGACATTACCCGGGACACCAAATATTTGTCAAACACATTATTTAATTATTCTTGGCTAGTCATGATCCCCGTACACCATAACACCCACTAAATATCTAGTAACTAATGCAAGTAAACACACACTCGGTTTCTAACTAATAAGTAGCCAACTAGTTACAAAAATATTACATTTAACCCCCCCCCCATGTCCCATTTACGGTTCAAGAAAAAAAAATAGGGCCCCACCACAAGATTTGATTCATATTTTAATTGATACATTACTTGTGAATCTTGGCCAAATATTATAAGTATGGAACATATCTAAGCAAATCTCTCCATATCAACTCACATCATTTCCTCAAAGATTTCACTCAACTCATTTCACTCTCTCTCCCTCTTGATCGGCTGCCCAAAACCGAACACACCATCACCACCTCTAAACCTCATCATCTTCTTCATTTTATACCTTCCATTCAAGCTTCAAAGGATCTATGAAGGTTGCAACTTAAGGGGACTTCAAAGGAGCTTGTTCTAGCTTGATTCTTCATCTTTTCTCATCACATTTCTTCACTAGATTTCAACCCTAGCTTTAAGCTAGTAGTAAGTCCCTTATTACACTCTTGTTAATCTTGTTTCATCTCGTTTTTATGATCTAAGTGTGTAGTATGTTTACATCACTAAAATGACAAGAACATGAGTTATGAATATAAAAGTTACATAAAAGTTTACTTGTGGCTGAATTATGAAGCAGAATCTTGTCAGTTTGAGGGTTGGTTAAAACATGCTTGATGTTTAAAAGTTGTTTTCTTGCTAAATACATTGTTCGGGCACTCGTTGATGCGATTTAGTAATGTTTAAACCGTGAAATAACATGCTGATGTACTTTTCCAGCCGCCTTCAACAGGCTGTAAACGGACTTTAAAAACTCGAAAAACGGAATTTCAAAAGCCTAAATCGTGTCATTTCGAAAAACGAAGAAAATGGAGCTGGAATCGTATTTTTTTGAAGTCGTTTACTATTTTAAAAGTCTGTTTTCGTAACAGCAGCTAAGGCTGATTTTTACTGCAGTAAAATGGGCTGTACGTTTTCGGTCGTAATTTGAAACCTGAATTGAACCAGCCCCTAAAATTCATACCATAGATAGTCACTGATGTATTTGTGACCCTCGAACTGGAATTTTGTCAAACGGACTTCCGAGGAATTTTAGACGAATTATTCCGTAAACTGTGATTAGAATGTGACAAATCTGATCACAGTTCGGTAGACGATTTTCTATAAAATATTGGTAATGAACCGGACCGTGATATTTTTACACAATAAAATATGGAACGTTTAAGACATCCTGTAAAAATTTGGGAATTTTTGGAATAATTTAACTATTTTATTTAAATGTCCGAAAACAGCCGGTTTCGAATATTAATGCTGAATTGACATAAGTTGTGACTTGCGTGTCTAAATGTCGAGTATGCTATCGGTGAATGATCTAACATGTTATGTGTGTTACGTGCAATATCGTATGTTTGGTTATGAGTGGGGAATGGATGGGAGGTTTATATGGGCATAAATCGTTAAAGTGTGTACCTGTTATGTGGACGAAGTAATGTGCAAATAAACCATACGTAGGATACGTGTTATGCATGAGAAACTGATTGTTATCCGTACCTTATTAGGACGTGATTGACCGACCTTGACTGTTAACTATATTTGAGAACCTGACCGAGCAAACCGAGGTGAGTTCACACTCTTTCTAAGGCATGGGATTCCCAGGGGTTGGGAATGGGATTAAATAACTACTTGTACTATCATTACTATTAAACTACTTTTTTCTGTCCTCGGATTGAAGGGCACGTACGTAAAACCTACGTACACTCATACTTACTACTGTCCTCGGATTGAAGGGCACGTACGTAAAACCTACGTACACGATCATAAGACCATCAACTCTATCACTTTAAGTCCCTCAATTATCGACTTAATCGCCGAGGCCTATGGCGAGCGGGTCATTAGTTAATAGCGCTATTAGGTTTAACAAACCTCACACCGTGCCAGTCGGACGGGCGTGTACTAATGGACTATGGGCAAAGGGTCAATGCTGATAGACATTGACTTAGGGCACCTCTTACATTTTCGTAGCAGTCGATACGCGTGGTCTAGTAACACATGGGAAACCCCCACTAATCTTCGCAAACATGTCAGAAAGACCGCGATGCAAACTTATACGATACATGGTTTACAAAACGAACATATGATTTATGAAACGAATGCTATAACTAAACAACCAAACGTGAACTCACTCAACTTTGTTGTTGACTCGTTGTTACATGCCTTACAGGTCGCTAAACATTTGGAGCTTGCACGAGGAAGGAGTCGTTGTGGTGTGCGGACGGTTATGTCCAGTGTTTAATGTTTAAAACATTATGAACTTATTAAACCTATGTGTTGGACTTTAAACTTATGAACTGCGAACTTATGTTTTGAACCTTACGTTTATGCTTCCGCTGTCTAAATTAAAAACTTGGTTAGCTAGCTTTTGGTCACCAATCGTATTGTGGTTGTCTTTATTTACTTAAGTACGTTGTTCAGTATGATTGGTGGCTCGATCCTGGTCATGTCACGCCTCCAAGCGGTGATACCCCGCATGGTGGATTTTGGGGGTGTGACAAAATATATAATTGTAAGGTCACAATAATAAGTAAATAGTAGTGTAGATGTACAATTCTAACCGCTATTTCCAAATCATCACAATCATCACCATACATCGAGTCATCCAAAACAACTAACTCAACTCTGTTGTTCTGAATTTAAGTACCGGTTTGATGATTAAACACTGAAAGCTCGAAAAGTTTATTTCCAACCATTGAAAACACAAAGATAGATCTCCTGTCTAACGAAAGATCGTATAACATCTCAGAACATCCATGAGTAAAAACACAGCTGTCAGTTAATCCGTCCATCTTAACTTTCCAAAATCTGTCTCCTAAATAAAGAGTCGCTTCACCACCTTTGAATTTTTTCCCATAAAATTGCCTCCAAAATTCATCAGGCATCACCTGAATAAGCAGTGATATTTAAAAATATAAATTAATTTAAATTAATAAAGAAATATACAGAAACAAAACAATATTCATCATAATGATTGTATAAAATACTACTTACAATAACGTCTTCGTGAGGTGTGATTTTGGATATAAAACAGCTTTTATGAACAAATGATTTAAACACCATTAGAAAGAATGATGATGGACCAAATGACTGAAACATAATGTAGTCGTTTTTTTTATAGAACTGTCCCGAACAACTTTGGTGAAGCCATCAGCAAGAACAGGGCCCAAATCAGTTTTTTTCAGTCTTACATTCCATAACTTGTTCCCATCAACAATCTTAACTGAATCTTTGTAAGGTGGTTGGTCTCCCCAAATGATTGAAGCAAAGTCATTAGGTATTCGCTATGAGTTTAAAACAAAATAAAAAATAAGACAGATCAGTATATTTAAAATATGAGTAGTAATTACAATAAAAATAAACGTAGCAAAAATATCGGGTAATTTTCCTCAATAAGTTTTATAAATGAAGGACTGTTGTTCATGTGATCCATACCTGAAAAACAAATATGAAGGTTTTTTAAAAAATTAAACGGTAAAGTATTTATAGAAAACAATAAATACTCCTCAAAAAGGTTTAAAACTTAATTACTCACGGGAGAAACTTCCAAATACAAAAAAAAAAGGAACGGTTTCAAAAAAATTTAAAAATTTTATATTTTTAGAAAGACAATCAATATTCCGATAAACAAAACATATCATCATCAACAACAAACTAAATGACTGTAAATAAAAATATAAAAACACAAAATCATGGTTTCAATAAACGTAAAACATGTATATATATAAACACAATCAATATCCGGGAAAAAACACATCGGAGACTAAAAATATGCATAATCTTTAAGGGTGGAGATACAATAGGAAGTTAATTTGGCTAGGAAGGCTAGGAAGTGATCTTGACCATCCATTTAGTTAATCAAGGGCTAAGATTAAATCAGGGAAATTGAAAAGAAGAAAAGAGGCGCGTGAGTTTGTTCAAGGGCATTCTAGTCAATCCAAGCCAATAGTTTCTCTCTCCTCCAATTCCCCCCCCCCCCATTTTTAAACGTTAATAACTCTTTCATACGACATTATTTTTTTTATAAAAATTGCACCAAAAAAACGAGCGTTTTTTTATCTTTAAAACGAGTATACTATTGCTATATTTAAAAAAAAAATTAAACCCAGTTGTGTAAAACGCAATAGAAAAACCACCAGTTACGTAAAACGCAATGAAAAAAAACCTAAAAAATGACATTTTTCTAAAACGCAATGCACCAAAAACACAAAGAAATGACTTATTTGTAAAATGCAATGGCCAGAAAACACAAAGAAATGTCTTATTTCTAAAACGCAATAGACTGAAAACACATAAAAAAGTGTTTTACCTAAAACGCAATGCACAAAAAACACAAAAAAATGTCTTATTTGTAAAACGCAATGGCCAGAAAACACAAAGAAATGTTTTATTTGTAAAACGCAATGGCCAGAAAACACTTAAAAATGTCTCATTTCTAAAACGCAATCACCTAAAATAACAAAAGAAAGTGTTCTCTGTAAAACGCAATGGACTGAAAACACCTAAAAATGTGTTTTTACCTAAAACGCAATGACTAAAAACACTTCAAAAATGTGTTTTACCTAAAACGCAATGACTAAAGATACTTAAAAATGTGTTTTTTCTAAAACGCAATAGCCAGAAAACACATAAAACTCTCTTATTTCTAAAACGCAATGGACACATAAAACTGTTTCTGAACTGTTTGTGAATTGTCTGTGAACTGTCTGAATTGTCTACGAATTACTGTCTTCGAAATGAGCTAATTTCTGGAAAATTAAATTTTCTGATGCGTTTTTAGTACAGCAATTTAATCGAAAAAAAATTTTTCCGAGCTCAACCCCAGCCAGGGGCTCTGCCCCTTGGACCCCGCCAGGGGCTGCCGCCCCTGGGACCCCGCTACCGGGGGCTGCCGCCCCCAGACCCCCGCCAAGATCGTAAAACGCAATGCCTAAATAAAAACCCAGATCGTGAAAATGAAATTAAAGAATTTCTTACATGGAACGAAGCCGGTTTCTTCATCAATTGACGAAATTTGAAATGATAGAAACACTTATCAGCGATTGAATCGAACAAATCGAGTTATTATCTTCAAAATCACCCGAAAAAACAAGATTTTGTATGAAATTAAACTGGGTTTTCTTCAAAAAAAAATTGAAGAACATGTTGATCGGGGGTTTGAATCATTGATTGGTGATGAAAAGCGCACTATAATGTAGTGATTATTGAGATAGAAAGTGAAGAAATGGTTGAAGATAGTGGGTTTTGATAATGGTGGATTTTGAAGTTACTGGGTTTTGAAAAAGGAAGAAGAAAGGGTTGGATTGACTAAAATACCCTTTTTCTTTATTTTAAATGTTGCCACATGTCATCCTCTTATTGCTTCCTATCCTTCCTAGCGAAATTAATCTTCCTATTTGATCTTTTCCCTAATCTTTAATAGATTGATACTTAATACAAAACAAAATTTATTACAAACAACAAAAGACACTGAAAAATAACAGAGCATCACGATGAAACATAACATTATAAGGGATAAAAAATTTAGAAAATAATCAATCAAAATACCAAATTACCTGTAACATGTTCGACCAAGATTGATAGTCCGGCAGTGGCATAAAATTTAGGGTTATTCATGAAAAAAGAAAAACCAAAACAAAAGAATCAGAAACAACATTACTGAATAAATACATCCACAACAAATAATCCACTAATAAGATTGAAATCGGAAAATGTAAAAAATTGCGATTAAACACTTACAACACATAACAATCAAATATAGTTTACATACCTTATCAATATGTGTAATGATCTACAAAAAAAAGTAGCAAAAGAAGAAACATAAGAATCTGAGAAAACGGCGATGAAGAACAAAAATTAAAATTTTCGTCATTCAAATGATGATCGAACAACTTACATAAACAGTATTTAACTTTGATTATGTAATTTTACCTTAGATTTCTTTGAAAGATTGTTGATTCAATGTGAAGATCGAAGTCGGTAGGTAGAGCCGTAGAGAGAGAGAGGATAGAGAGAAAGAAGGTTTAGGTTAGATTTTTTTTGGGATAAAATAATTGAGAGAACATTATATACTATCCATATTGTTAACGGCTTGTATGAAAATAAAAATATCCGACCCAGTATATGCCGGATCCCGCGTCCAACAATATGTGTTGGTTTGTGTTTTGTGAAATCTCCTTTGTGAAGAGTTAATTACACAATTTCCCTTCCAAAATCAAAGACCACTAAACCAGTGGTTGCCACATCATCAAAATGGCTTCACCATTCAAGGACACATAGCCCACATCATCTCATTTATTAATATATATAGATTTCTCTTGTATTTCTATATTTAAACTCTACAAAATTATATTATAATGAAATGATGTATTAAGTAAATTAAATTAAATTAATTTAACAATAATATTCTTGAAAGGGTTAGTATCAAATTGCTGCACGCTCTACCGTAATCAAATCAATTTGTTAGTTAGTAGTGGAAAGTTAGTTAAATAAAACTTTGTACTACATTATATGATACACAAAATACAAAAAGAAGATCCCATAAAATAAGATCCTCTACGATTATCATTTATAGAAGATTGTCTGGTTTTTCTCTCTTGGAATCAACTCAATCAAGAAACTTCAAAGACCACAAATTTCTGATGAAAGTCGAGAAGAATCAAGAAGAAATTTAAAAGAATTTCTTACCTCTTAAATACAAGATTCAACTTCATTCTGATGGAAAAAGAGTCAAAACAAGGTTTGACAATAGATGATATCCGACTGATTACTCAAAACATCATTATACAATAAAAAAAGTAGAACTCTTGTATTCAAATCAATAACTAGTATTGCGGCGGAAATTCGGCTGGTATAGGTTCGATTCTTATGTGAGGAAATTGGACAGTATGACACGGTACTCGGTGTAACAACCGAAAGAGAAAAGAGAACCCAAAAAATAAAATCATGATACGTGTTTTATATCGACCGAAAATCATAAAAACAAATACCTGCACCGGGTCTAATGATACCGATACCGATATCAATGTTGGTATTAGTCTGATTCGTCACGAAATCGGCTTGCTATAGCTTAGGATGCCAAAAAATACTCTACTTTGAACAAAACCCCGGTTTCAACAAAATGTCTACTGGAATTAGGGCTGTTCACGAGCCGAGCCGAACCGAGCGGACCTTTGCTCGTGCTTGGCTCTTTTACAAACCGAACCGAGCGGAGCGGCTCATTTAAAACCGAGCCTCAAATCAATCGAGCATTTTTCGAGCAATAAAAATTCCGAGCGAGCGCCGAGCGAAATTCGAGCGATTTGGACAACCGTGTCGCCCGATTTAAATTTGCTGAGAGAGATAGTGACGATGTTGGGTCTCAAGTTTTTATGTCTTTAAAAATATGCACATTTAATGGCACAATATTTTTCTTATTAATAACAATGTTGTGGCCAATGAGGTGATGATCATATTGTACAAACAATTATGTTGAGAGCAGGAGAAGATCGACTTAGGGTAACGAAATGAAACATTGAGGCGATGAACAAACTATCTTTTATCGGTTTAGGGTTTAACTTTTAGTTTTAATATTAATTTTTTATTGGCGTGGTTGGGCTAGTAACTATAGATATAGTTATAAATTTGTATATCGGTGACCAAAATCTAATAGAGTGGTACATATAAAACTATAAATTTAATCTATATTTAAGTATATATGTATGTGTAAGTGTGTATATATATAGGTGTGTGTGTATAATGTATAATTTATATTTGTGTATATATATGTGTGTGTATATACATGTTTATATATGTATGTGTATAGGTATATGTATATGTATACTAATTAAAATAATAATTCGAGCCGAGCCGAGCGGACCTTTGCTCATGCTTGGCTCATTTACAAACCAAACCGAACCGAGCAGAGCGGCTCATTTACAACCGAGCGTCAAATCGAACGAGCATTTTCCGAGCAGTTTTCGAACGAGCGTCGAGCGAGCGGCGAGCGATTTGAACAGCCCTAACTGGAATGTTGAGATAAAAAATTACACATCATCGTATTAAGTTTTTTTTTAAGTAAATGAACATAAGTTATAAGAGAAAAATCAAATTACTAAAACTTTAAATGTATTATAGGAGTGAAACTGAAACTTAAAAAAATAAAAGAAAGAGATAGTGCAAAACCATGAAAAAATAACAATTTGGTTGGTACTAGTTCGCTTCATTATGGTATCAGTACGTTACAAGAACTCGGTATAGCAATAGAAAGAGGGTAAAACCATAGAAAAATCTGAAATGTCAACACACATAACTTAATATATGAAAGCAAAACCTAGATGTCGATGATAACCTTCGTAACTTTATACGTCGTACGCACGAAAAAATTAATGTCTTCAATAAGCGTCAACATATGTGATTTTATATAAAAAGAAGAAGCCTGGACGTCGTTGATAACATTTGTAACTTTATATTTAAAAAACAAGAAAAAAAGCCATCATACATGCGAAATATAATTCACCTGTTAGGATAGTTTAAAAAAAAACACAAAAAATCAATATATGGGAATTACAAGAAAAAAAAAGTAAAAAAAAAATGTTATTTGACAAAAGCTCAAAGAGATGTATTGCAAATTAACAAAATTTAGTGCACGAAAAATTGTGACCAAAATATAAAACTAAAAAAGGTTACTGTACATAAATTTGATCATTGATATTGTGCTACTAGGGCTGTAAAAATGTACTTCTGATGGTTATAAATCACAAGCCATGATGTAAATTGATTATAAATAACATAAATTTAATTGCCAGGTGTAGTTCTTTTTTTTAACGGCATATGGTTAAGATGTTGCTAACCTGGTTAGTAGTTAATATGTTAGAATCACCGAGTTAGTATTAAAATCCGATATGCCTGGATTTGAACTTAGGTCCTCCAAGATAAGCAAAGCTTCTCACCTTCCCTTAACCACTAGGCCAAGATATCATTGGTGATAGGTAAAGTTCTTAGCTTCACAAATTGCTAGGTGGAGTTTTCTATGTTAAATTCAGCCAAGTGTGAAAATAGGATTAACTCTTGGAAATTTGGTGAATGAATTTTTAATATATTTATAATTTAATGAAAATTATAAATATTAATTAGAATCTTCATGAGGTGAATAAAAGAGAAACTTTTGAGTAGAGATTCTTGATGATATTTAATTAGTTTTATTAGAGTTTTTAAGTCTAATTAAGTGAAACATTTCAGTAATCCTTAACTCTTAGTAGGCTATGGGCTTCTTTTTCTTAGAGTGAATTTCAAGGATTGTCGTTTATCTTTATACCCATTTTCATGCGCTGTCCTTTATGTTCAAAATTGACGAGTTTTGTACTTTATGTTTTCAAATCATACACGTTTTGTCCTTTAGGCCTAACCCAGTTAGTTATTTCAGTTAAATTTGGTCATGTGCAAAATTTTTGTCAATTCATATTTATAGGGATCAATTGTGTAGATAATATAAACCCCAAACACTCTCTCTCTCTCTCTCTCTCAAACCCTTTCTCTCACTTAACTAACAAGATTAAAGCCTAAATCTGACCTCTTCACCTCAAACAAAAAGGTGAAATCACTAATTCAAACCCTAAATCTGACCTCTTCTCTCAAACGAATTGTTAGCCTCTAGAGCATATATATACCTGCAATCGTTTCTTGATCAAACGAATCGATTGAGCAATTGTAGAAGCATGGCTCTTCAATCACTCTCACTCTCATCAAGAATCGCCCATTGATTAGCAACAATGTCATCTACAGTAAGCCCATCAGAGGTAGCTACGGCTGCTTGACTACTAAATTGCAGCGTATTGATCAAGGAAGACCCACATGAAAAATTCAATCTTTTATTCAAAACTGAACCAAACCCAGATGCATTCTTCGATAAATATTCAAACCCAGAAAGGTGATTCTGTTGTTTATTGGTGGATTGGGGGTCGGATGGAGATTGGAAAAGCGTTTGTAATCAAATAGAAGAGGTCAGATTTAGGATTTGAATTAGTAAT
The DNA here is from genome assembly GCA_030545235.1 of Helianthus tuberosus. Taxonomy (NCBI): domain Eukaryota; kingdom Viridiplantae; phylum Streptophyta; class Magnoliopsida; order Asterales; family Asteraceae; genus Helianthus; species Helianthus tuberosus. The sequence continues at coordinate 116,218,623 of CM060399.1, forward strand.
TTCCCGTTTTTTGTTTGAGGTGAAGAGGTCAGATTTAGGCTTTAATCTTGTTAGTTATGTTCAATTGGAATGATGATGATAAAAATTAGTGATTTCATGTTTTTACTTGAATTTCCATGGCCAGATTTAGGTTTAACTTTGTAGGCATATTCAACTGAAATGATGATGATTCAATTAGTTATTTCATGTATTTGCTTGAATTGAAGGGGCCATAGTTACATGCTGAATTGAAATTCACTCTTTTTTGATATATAATTATATGGTATTTCTTGATACAAGAATATACTAGAAGGAGGATGAACACTTGAAGACCAACTAGAGAGAGGAGTACTCTTTACTTGTTTTCCACCACCATCACATCCTTATTTGTTCCATAAGTTCAAACACTACAATTACCCGGTGTAACCTCGGGCGCGTGAGCCATCTTCAGCAGTACATACTGCTTCGGCTGTTGTACCCTAGGTAACAGTCGCGTCGCCTTTAGTAGAGGCACGAAATCTGTTTTAAGGGAAGCGTGTTGAACACGTGCCTCAACTAAAATCGTCAACGTTTTAGCGTGCTCTTTGTTGCAGTCAATGAGTATTTTCAAGACTCAAGATGATGAATACTCGAGTCTAGGATGCTATCAAATGCGCTTGAAGGACCCACCAGAGATGCGGCTTGAATCAAGATTGGTATATAAAATTATATTTTATATTCTTTTGAGTAAAATGCTCGGATGTTCCCTGTGGTTTGGTAAAATAACACCTATAGTCCCCAACTTTTGGAAATTACATGTATGCTCCCTGTGGTTTGCTCGTTTGTTACACGGATAGTCCCTAAAGTGGATGGACGTTAGTTTTCTCAGTTAAGTGAGTGTGAAATGACAGAATTGCCCTTACTATAGAAAAAATGATAATTAAATCATTAAAATAAATTAAAAAAGGTGGGACCCACCTTCCACTTCTTCTTTATCCTAAAACCCCCACCGCACCCACCCTTCTTCTCCATCTGTCGGATCTTCTCCATAGTTGTTTAATCTCTGGCGCCGGTGCCGACACCCTACCGACGTTCAGACATTGCCCTTTCACCACCATCTTTTATCATTGTTCAGGCGGGAACACAACACCATCTTTTTTTTTTATTCAGTAGCACCTGCGACCCCCAACCACCCCTCCCATCCTCCCACCTTTATCCACCACAACCTCCCTCCATCATCATCACCCGTCTTCCACGTCGAGTTGCAGGGGCTGGATTCAGTTTACACATCTTCCCCGTCGAGTGTTTCTGTGGTGTGTGGGTGGTTATTCGATTAGATCTGAACCACCTTCGATTTTTGGAAAGTTGCAGGTCGGTATTTCGATTGAATGAGCAGAGAGATGTGGGTTCAGGACGGCGGTGGTTATTCGATTAGATCTGAACCACCATCGCATCCCCGTTCAAAACCTAGTGAGTTAGACCATTGTTTCTGCTCAACTTCTTAGAATGCTCATACAATGCCTCCACTTCCCTTATTGTGACTACAAAGATAATTAATTAAATGATACGGTTAGTAATGGCTGATGGAATTGGTCATATATTCAAAATAGAATTTATTATATTTGCTGTAAACATTCATGTTCTTATATATAAAAAAAAGGATTGGGTGGTGATAGGAGGATCTTGAAGGTGGTGATACGGTGGTAGAGATGATCGTGACCGGAGGTGGAGGGTGGTGGTGTTCGATCAACGATTGTGAAATGGGGGTGGTGGCGGTGGCGTAATAGGTGAGTGGTGGTGTATACTGAGACCAGAGAGAATGGGGAGAAGGGGTGGTGGAGGTGGGTCCCACTATTTTATAATATTAAATCATTAAGTGGACCCCACATAACTTGTAACGCTCCGCATTTTCAAACTTTATTATTTTAGCAAGTCGTGTTGTACTTTTCATATTTAGACGCTTGTAATCTCTTTGTAATCTACTTTCGTCCCGTTTGTAAATCGAGACTATTGATCATAATAAAAACGAAACTATTTTGTGTATTCATATTATGTGCAACTGTTAATCGGTCTCTCGTTTGAACGAAATATTATTCAAGGATTCTTGATTCTATATTTATCGACACTTGATACTCGTTAAACTAGTTGAAGCTATTAAAATGATAAGATTCGGATCCTAAATCTCGAAACTCGAAAGCTTTGTGAAACGAATAAACGTTTAAAGATTTTTATTCGGTCATTATTCAAGTTTAAACTAATTAAATTAATTAATTTTGTTATTTAAAGGTTCATTTTTTTTATAATAATCTAGTTAGTCCCGTTAGATTTTGAAGTTAGAAAATAACCTAGTTAGTAAACCAAGTTAAATTACTTTAGCAATTACTTAAATAAACTAATTGGTTAAAAGATTATATAACTTAGTTTAAAAGTTAGTTTCCTTTTTTAAAAACTATATAACTTGGTTAGTTAGTTAAACCACAGGGACCATTAGTGCAAATTCACCAAACTAAACTTCAGGGACTGATTCTGCAATAATTGAAACTGTTAAAGAAACCAAAACAATAGAAAGGGGATGCCAAGACTCGAACCCGGGTACCCATCTTCACACACACGCGCTTGACCAACTGAGCTGCAAGCTTTTTAGTGAACGAATCCAGCACTGAAAAAATATACGCACTCGTTTAAAACGGCCGATCAGCGCGACCAGACCCATTTCAGCGTGTTTTAGCGCGAATTTTGAGTTTGTTTTGATTTTAAACTTGATTTTAACATTAATTATACAACCACAACCTAACCTAAACCTTCTCCTATAGAAAGCACACTAATCCAAGTCCAAAACACTTTACAAACTCATCTAAATATCTCTCAAATCATAAAAAACGCAGCTGCAAATTGGTGTTCGAGTAGATTCATCGTACTTCACAAAAGTGAGCATATCTCACTCGTTTCTTATCCGTTTTACCTCATTCTTTTTCCTATGTGCTTGGATTGACCTTACCTTCGATTCCATGGGTTTTTCACAGTAAATAAGTCCCTGGAACTCTTGCAAAAAGGCTCCAAAGTTCACTGTTCGTTTTTATTTTGATTCAAACTTGACTAAAGTTGTTCAAACTTGAGTCTAACTCATCTCAAACCTATGTCCTAATGCTTATAACCTCATCTATGGTTAGTTAGGCTTAAAAAAAAGGTTGAGACATGTTAAATCAGAGGAAAAAACCTCACAAACTTTCTGTTTTAGTTAGGGTTTTACCCACAAGAAGTGTTCAAGCTTGAAGCTTGATGAAGGTGTGATTGTTAGACTAGCTTGGGCTATCTTTCATAAAAATCCACTCACTTCTTGATGTTTTCTCATAGATTAGTTGTTGTATTTCATTATTCTTGTAAGTTCATGACCCTCCTTGTTGTTCATAACAACAAGTGAAGTGGTGAACAATAGAGGTACCTAAATGGAAGCTTGTTCTTCCTACCTGATGTATGAATTCTATGATACTTAGAGGTGCCTAAATGAAGACTTTGATCTTCTACCTCATGCTTGACATATATGATGTACTATACTCCATATAATACTTATGTAATATTCGAACAAACCGAACCTTTGATGATGAACAAGTGGACATTGTCAAATTAGTAAGTTATCATCTAAACATCATATGTGATGGATGATTATTTTTCATATTACTATGTTTATGATTATTTAAATTCCGAAACCTATAATCTTCCGTTATTCCCCAAACTCATACATCTATGTTCCTTTGTGTAGAAGGACAAGGTGCTCCAAACTAAACAACCAACACCACTCGCGGGATTCAAGTAGGAAAGCTTGCAAAAACCGTGAGCATACTCGATCCCTTTTACCTTTCTATCACTTTGGGTGCAACATGTACATTATACAAACTACACATCACATTGAAACTATTTTAAACGAACTCTATCCATTGTTGAAACATGAAACTATGTGTGATGCTTGTTAATCTCGTATGCCATGTATACTATTTGTGTTGATATATGCTCATTAACTTTGCTAGCCTACCTTAACAATTATAGCGCTATAGGATTAACGCACCGCCCACGATACTTGGGGTATTGTTAAGATAAACATGTAACCTCCCGCGATACTATGGGATAGTGTAAGGACTCTAAAAAATGTCCTAAACCGACCCGTAAGTGAAAACCCTGACCCCTGAAACCCTAATCCATATAAAAAATCAAGAAATTCAAAATTTTGGTCTTCAGGCGGGCCGCGTAAAGGATGACCAGACCCTTACGCGGGCCGCGTCAACTTGAAATTCAACCGGATAAGCATCCGGGCCACGTATAACCCATCTGGCAACCCTAACCCATGACCCATCAAACCTATGCGTAGAGTAGGCGGCCACGCGGGCCGCGTAAAGTATGATGGATGGTTTACGCGGGCCGCGACAATGTCAATTTTCAGCTATAAATAGCTTAGCTCCTGAGCAGTTCATCTGTGTCAAAATCTTTTCGTAAAAACGAATTTCTACTGCTCTGAAGTCAAAATTACAACCTCAATTAGTGGGGTGCTGCTACGATACCGGGTATTAACTCGATCGCTGCTACGATTCAATGTCCGATCGATTTAAAACTATCCAATGAATGTTTAAGTGCTGCTCAAATTGGGTTTATACTTTGCCACTCGTCGTGAATTCGATGGATGTTTAAGTATTGCACTTTGTCATTCGTTGTGAATGTTTTAATCCCGTGAGTTATCGTAAATACTGTATTAGTTACTGACCTAGTTCGTGTGCATTGTTGTTTAAATTAGGTTATCAGGCTAATCATTAGGCTAAACTCTGCCCGAATAAATCTGCAATGTGAGTCATTCTCTTTTTATCAAATATTTTACAATACTCCATTTTCAAATGTTATAATTACAGGGATTAAGTCATGGTTATCTTGAATCACTGGCTAGTGGGGTATTGTGCACATTACTAATTATTTCACAGGTTAGGCTAATAAATCCTCACCGTGATAAACGTCACTACTTGGGGTGGGACCCAATAGTGATATGACCATCGTCACACGGGTGGCAAAGCGCCAGACAAAAATAAGATAAAAGCCATTGCAATCGCTCTTATGCTGTAATTAATAACTATGTGTCGTTTTATGCAAAATGAATGATTCACCAGTATTTCCCAGCTGACAAAATATTTTTAAAACATGTTTCCTGCGACCTGCTGTAAATCAAGGAAAACGTGCTACGGAGCACTAACAAGCTTGAAGAGGTGGCTCAGTTAAAATGAATAAACATGTTTTAATAAATCAGGTAATTTCCTAGTTAAATTCCTCTATTGTAAACTATGGGGTTTATCCCGAAAATTATGAAATAAAATAATCGGGCATTTTCAAGTTTTAAAAGATCTTGTTAAAATGTTCCGTTGTCGCATCAATTAAATACCACGGGTTCCTGTCCCGCGGCTCCTGACCGGGTCAAACCGGGGCTGGGGCCGTGACAGGAAAAGGTGGTATCAGAGCCACTGATTTAAGCCAATTAAGTATTTAAGAAAATACTTAATTTTTCCAATTGCTATTTTGTAATTATGTGTTTTATTATTTGAATATTTGTTTACAGTATGGGTAAACAAAGACTTTCAGACATCTATCATAAATTAGATACTACACCGAAGGAAAAAGGATTATCATCCTTAAAACACTCAGTGAATACTGAGGAAGGAATATTTGTCCGTAAAGCACAATATGAGAAACCACTTTCTCCTAATAAAAGAAATTTGATTGTTAGGAAAAGTCAAGAGAAACTAAAGAAGTCTAAAGAAGGGAAGAGTAATCAAGAAACCCAGAAATTTGGCAGTAACCTACCATGGGAAGATGGATTAGACGAAAAATGGGCAGATCTCTATATGTTAGCAACTGTAGCAGTAAACGCTAACCTTTAAATATCCTGACCCAGTTTTAGCACCCATATTAGCTACAAACTAGAAACTTTAAAGAAAATATTACTCAGTAAATAAATAAATTTACAATAAACCCTAGTATGTTTTATTATCCTTTGTATTAAATTAGTTCAAGGTATGCAATAATACTTAAATATTTTATTACAAATTTTTAACTTTTGTGTGCATTTTTGCATATATGCTAAAACAGCATGAATGAGTTATCTGAAGCCCTTCAGAATCTCAACCTTTATCCAGTAAAAGTGGAAGTTTCCAATGACTTTACTGGTTACATAGCCGATATAGAAGTACCTATGGAATTTTGTGTTCCACCTCCGGAAAAACCAAAGCCTAAGAAAAGAAGAAGATTCATAGGATGGAGGCGTGTGCGCAGGAGGAAACCAGCAACTAGAAAGGTTCCCAAAATAGAGAATCCCATAGACAAAGGAAAAGGAATTGAGATCGGGGAAGGATATAGGAAAGTAGAGATGGAGATTGGGGAGAGTTCTAAACAAGTCGAGGAGTTGCCATTACAGGAAGAATTAGATCGCCTACTGGCAAGCTGTGATATCATTAGACCTATCAACACCAACCTCTACCCTTATCCTGCTGAAACCCAACTTCCCATAAATTTGGAACCAGCAATCCCAGAACCTCTGATCCACACCCAACCTCTAGGAATGGACGAGTGGTGGATAAATGACTGGCAGTTTCAAAACCTCCTTAATAACCCTTATACCTTTTTCCCTCAGTTCGACCCAGAACCTATACCAAACCCACCAATGAGTAATGAAAATTTAGCTGAACTTCGCCATTTTGGCGAAGAGCTGAGAGGTGCAGGGAATAGGATTCGGGAGGTAGGAGAACAAATCTCCTGGAAGTACGATGAAAGGGAACGTCGTTACTAAAATGCCAACTGATGAGGGATAGTGGGGTTGTGAAACTGTGATTGTATAATAATAATAGTAGTAAAATATAATCTTGTAAAATAACTACAAATAAGACTTTGTAAGATAACGGTGTGTACCGATGCATATTACAATATATAAAAATGGGAATCGAGAAATCGATAATTTTGACTATATATATATGTATTGTGAAATTATGTGATTACTTGTATATTGCTATTAATTATTTTATGCTAATAATTTATATATATATTAATTATCAGATGGAAAATGCTAATAACGAACCAGTTAACGAGGTTAATCAATCTGAGCAACACCCAGAAGATCAATTTATGACTAGGCAAGACATCGAAAATATCGTTGCTCAAGGAATAGCCAATGCTATTCCAGCCATCCTTGCTGCTGCTCAGAAACCTGTTGAACCTCAACAAATCATTCCTAGCAAATGTACTAATGAAGATAACTTCAGTAATAGCGTAAACGGGGGAAGCAATCATACTAATAATGATAATGATCCACGGCAGGCCCCACTCCCTAAGAAAATGAAAGTTGCAACGCCTGGTTGCACTTATAAAGAATTTCTTGCGTGTTAACCAGCAGAATTTGCAGGTAATGAAGGGGCAACTGCAACACTGCGTTGGTTGGAGAAAACCGAAGCAGTACTTATGATAAGTAAATGTGCTGAAGAAGATAAAGTCATGTATGCATCGCATCTTTTCAAAGAAGGGGCGCTCGAATGGTGGAATACGGTACTTCAAGCCAAAGGAAGAAATATGGCCTATGCCATGAGTTGGGAAGAATTTAAGCAGCTAATGGAAAGAAAATTTTGTCCCGAATATGAAAAGGAATAAATGGCAAATAAATTCCTGAACCATCGAATGGTGGGAACAGATTGTCGAGGGTATACTTCGACATTCTTCGAGTATGCAAGAGTAGTACCAACACTGGCTTCACCAGAACCGGTGCTTATTTCCCGCTATATTTGGGGATTGATTGGCGAAATCCGTAATATCGTTAAAGCTGCGAGACCTCGCACTATTGACGATGCTGTGGAATTAGCTAACACCCTAACTGACGAGCTGGTACGCACAAGAGAAGAAGATCGGAAAAAGGAAGTAGTCCAAAAGATTACCTAAGGATTTCATGTGGGTAATAGTAGCAACTTCAGGAAACGAGGGAACAGGCAATTTCCCGCCATTTCATTCTGCAATACTTGTAAAAGAAAGCATTCAGGAAAATGCAAAGGGTATTGCAATTTCTGCAAAATTCCAGGGCATCAAGAAGAAGATTGCAGGAGGAAGAAATCCACAATTTGCTACAATTGTGGAGAAGCTGGACATTTCAGGCCAGATTGCCCGAAATTAGTTAAACCCGCTGACAACAAAGCCAAAACTGCAGAAGGAGCTACCAAGCGAAACGCAAGAGCTTTCCAGTTGACTACTCAGGAAGCAGAACTAATTCCTGATGTGATAGCTGGTACGTTCCTAGTTCACAACGTTTATGCAAAAGTATTATTTGACTCTGGTGCAAACCAAAGTTTTATAAATATTTCATTCTGCCAAGCTCTTAAATTACCCTTAACCAACCTTAAGCAGATTTTTACAGTCGAAACAGCAGATGGAAACTCTGTTAACATAGATAAGGTTTTGCATGAAGGAAAGATAGAACTCTTAGGTCATAAATTTTCTGCAAACCTGTTACCTATGAATTTAGCTGGATTCGATGTCGTATTAGGAATGGATTGGTTAGTAGTCAACCATGCTCGAATTCTTTGTGATAAAAATGCCATAGAAATACATACACCCACAGGAGAGGTAATTCTAATTACAGGAGATAAACCACGAAAGCCACTGAAATTCATTTCAGCAATAAAGTTGGCCAGTTACTCAAGAAAACAGGCAATGGCGTATATGGTTTCAGTAATCATTAACACGAAGGGAAAAGAACTTAAGGAAATTCCTGTAGTTTCAGAATACCCAGATGTATTCCCAGAAGAATTTCCAGGATTACCACCTGATAGGGAGGTAGAATTTAGGATTCATTTAATTCCTGGAACTATACCGATAGCCAAGGCACCATATCGGTTAGCACCCACCGAAATGTTAGAACTTAAGAAAAAATTAGATGAGTTGCTTGGTAAAGGATTCATACAACCTAGTTCATCCCCGTGGGGAGCACCAGTGTTGTTTGTGAAAAAGAAAGATGGGTCAATGAGAATGTGTATTGATTATAGAGAATTGAATAAGGTTACAATTAAGAATCGATACCCATTACCAAGAATTGATGATCTCTTTGATCAACTCCAAGGAGCTAGATATTTTTCTAAGATAGACTTACGCTCCGGATTCCATCAGTTGAAAGTACAAGAAGAAGACATACCTAAAACTGCCTTTAGAACTAGGTATGGTCATTACGAGTTTACAGTCATGCCCTTCGGACTAACGAATGCACCTGCAGCATTCATGGACATGATGAATAGAATCTGTAAACCGTATTTGGATAAATTTGTAATTGTCTTCATCGATGATATACTTATTTATTCCAAAAGTCAAGAGGAACATTGTGAGCACTTGCATGCACTCTTAACTTTGCTAAAGAAAGAAAAGCTTTATGCCAAATTCTTGAAGTGTGAATTTTGGCTACAGGAAGTGCAATTTTTAGGGCACATGGTGAATCACGAAGGTATTCACGTAGATCCCTCCAAAATAGAAGCCATTATCAAATGGAAAGTCCCACAAACAGCCATAGAAATTAGAAGCTTTTTAGGATTAGCCGGGTACTATAGACGTTTTATTAAGGATTTTTCTAAGATAGCAGTACCATTAACTAAGCTAACCTGTAAAGCAGTTATGTTTGAATGGGGACCCAAACAGGAAGAAGCTTTTAAGATTTTAAAGCAAAAGTTAACAAACGCTCCAATCTTAGCCTTACCAGAAGGAACGGAAGATTTTGAAGTATACTGTGATGCTTCAAAGCTAGGATTAGGATGTGTGTTAATGCAACGCAAGAAGGTAATTGCATATGCATCAAGGCAATTGAAGAAGCACGAGGAAAACTATACAACTCATGACTTAGAGTTAGGAGCCATAATTTTTGCCTTTAAGATTTGGAGACATTATCTGTACGGAAGTAAGTTTACTGTCTATACGGACCACAAAAGTTTAAGATACATATTTGGGCAAAAAGAATTAAACATGAGGCAAAGAAGATGGATGGAAATCCTAAGTGACTACGACTGTGATATTCAATATCACGAAGGAAAAGCAAATATAGTTGCAGATGCCTTAAGTCGTAAGTATCATGAGAAACAACGACGAGTTCGTGCTCTTAGATTAAATCTACAGTTAGATTTAATGGAACAACTAAAGAATGTCCAGGAAACAGCAATCAAGGATGATGCTGAAGGAATGAAAGGAAGAATAAAGGAATTAGTGCAAGGAAATGACAGAATTTGGAGATTCCACAAGAAAAGGATTTGGGTACCTAAGCAAGGAGAATTAAGAAATAAGATTTTAGAGGAAGCCCATAAATCTAGATATACCATGCATCCATGAAACAATAAAATGTACCAAGATTTAAGAAATAATTTCTGGTGGATAGGAATGAAAAAGGACATAGCTAGATATGTTTCTAAATGTCTTACTTGTTCACAAGTTAAAGCAGAACACCAGAAACCTTCGGGTCTACTTCAACAGTTAGAAATGCCTGTATGGAAATGGGAACTCATAACAATGGATTTTGTTACTAAACTACCCAAAACCAGAAAAGGGAATGATGCGATTTGGGTAATTGTGGATCGATTAACCAAATCAGCTCATTTTCTACCCATGAAGGAAACCTTTAGCATGAAAGGTTAGCCAAGTTGTATGTAGACGAAGTAGTATCCTTACATGGAGTTCCACTCTCCATTGTATCGGATAGGGATAGTCGTTTCACTTCCCATTTCTGGACAAGTTTTCAGAAAGCAATGGGAACCCGACTTAATTTAAGTACGGCATATCATCCTCAAACAGACGGACAAAGTGAAAGGATAATCCAAACTCTGGAAGATATGCTCCGAGCATCGACACTGTCCCATTCGAAGCATTGTATGGACGCAAGTGCAGAACTCCAGTTTGCTAGGCAGAAATAGGAGAAAGTCAATTATCAGGTCCTGAAATCATGCAAGAGACCACCGATAAGATCACTCAGATCAAGAAAAGACTAAAGACTGCTCGAGATCGCCAAAAGAGCTACGCCGCCAATCGACGCAAACCACTAGAATTCCAAGTTGGAGACAGAGTACTCTTGAAAGTTTCTCCTTGGAAAGGAGTAGTCCGGTTTGGTAAGAAAGGAAAGCTAAGTCCAAGATACGTAGGACCATTTTCAGTGATCCAACATATAGGACCAGTTGCCTATCACTTACAATTACCAGAAGAGTTAGCTGGAGTACATGACGTATTTCATGTATCCAATCTCAAGAAGTGTTTATCAAACGAATCACTAGTAGTACCTCTTCAGGATATAGAGGTAAATGAAAAGTTAAAATTCGTAGAGAAACCGCTACAAATAGAAGATAGAAAGATCAAGTTTCTCAAGCACAAGCGATTGGTACTAGTCAAAGTCAAGTGGGATTCGAAACGAGGACCCGAATACACTTGGGAGCTGGAACCAGAGATGAAGAGAAAGTATCCTCACATATTTCAGTGAATCTCGAGGACGAGATTTTTAAATAAGGTGGGGAGGATGTAAGGACTCTCAAAAATTTCCTAAACCGACCCGTAAGTGAAAACCCTGACCCCTGAAACCCTAATCCATATAAAAAATCAAGAAATTCAAAATTTTGGTCTTCAGGCGGGCCGCGTAAAGGATGACCAGACCCTTACGCGGGCTGCGTCAACTTGAAATCAACCGGATAAGCATCCGGGCCACGTATAACCCATCTGGTAACCCTAACCCATGACCCATGAAACCTATGCGTAGAGTAGGCGGCCACGCGGGTCGCGTAAAGTATGATGGATGGTTTACGCGGGCCGCGACAATGTCAATTTTCAGCTATAAATAGCTTAGCTCCTGAGCAGTTCATCTGTGTTGAAATCTTTTCGTAAAAACGAATTTCTACTGCTCTGAAGTCAAAATTACAACCTCAATTAGTGGGGTGCTGCTATGATACCGGGTATTAACTCGATCGCTGCTACGATTCAATGTCCGATCGATTTAAAACTATCCAATGAATGTTTAAGTGCTGCTCAAATTGGGTTTATACTTTGTCATTCGTCGTGAATTCGATGGATGTTTAAGTATTGCACTTTTTCATTCGTTGTGAAGGTTTTAATCTCGTGAGTTATCGTAAATGCTGTATTAGTTACTGACCTAGTTCGTGTGCATTGTTGTTTAAATTAGGTTATCAGGCTAATCAATAGGCTAAACTCTGCCCGAATAAATCTGCAATGTGAGTCATTCTCTTTTTATCAAATATTTTACAATACTCCATTTTCAAATGTTATAATTACAGGGATTAAGTCGTGGTTATCTTGAATCACTGGCTAGTGGGGTATTGTTCACATTATTAATTATTTCACGGGTTAGGCTAAATCCTCACCGTGATAAACGTCACTACTTGGGGTGGGACCCAATAGTGATATGACCATCGTCACACGGGTGGCAAAGCGCCAGACAAAAATAAGATAAAAGCTATTGTAATCGCTCTTATGCTGTAATTAATAACTATGTGTCGTTTTATGCAAAATGAATGATTCACCAGTATTTCCCAGCTGACAAAATATTTTTAAAACATGTTTCAGGAGACCTGCTGTAAATCAAGGAAAACGTGCTACGGAGCACTAACAAGCTTGAAGAGGTGGCTCAGTTAAAATGAATAAACATGTTTTAATAAATCAGGGAATTTCCTAGTTAAATTCCTCTATTGTAAACTACGGGGTTTATCCCGAAAATTATGAAATAAAATAATCGGGCATTTTCAAGTTTTAAAAGATCCTGTTAAAATCTTCCGCTGTCGCATCAATTAAATACCACGAGTTCCTGTCCCGCGGCTCCTGACCGGGTCAAACCGGGGCTGGGGCCGTGATTGATAGGCAAAATTAAACGCGTTGGAAACTTGGGTTTGAACATATTGTTACACAATTTAGGCATACTAGTAACTCGCATATTATGATTCATGTGGATATGAGCAACCTTTTAGTCTATATTATGCTATGTAAACAAACTTGTATGCTCGCCAACTTTTTTTGTTGATATATTTTAATACATGTTGCAGGTTGATAGTTTGATGATGATGCGATGAAGAAAAAAGATTAGGTGGACTTAGATACACACCTAAATTTAAATTATCTTTTGATGTTATGTTTTGTTGAACAATGTTGTATTTCTTTGGAATCTTGTATGACATTTAGTCCATTTATGAAATTTGAATTTTAATTTTATTGTCACATAGTGTATGATGTCTCTTGCAATCTATTTCGTCTCATCCCGATGTTTCCACCATCGGTTGGGGTGTGACATAACTGAAAGAAACTAACCTCCACTTAAGGGTATTTTTGTCATTTCACACCCACTTAACTGAGAAAACTAACGTCCATCCACTTCAGGGACTATCCGTGTAACAAACGAGCAAACCAAAGGGAGCATACATGTAATTTACAAAAGTTGGGGACTATAGGTGTTATTTTACCAAACCACAGGGAGCATCCGGCCATTTTATTCATATTCTTTTTATTTACTTATTGCAACCGGTATTGTACTATGATATTTCCTATGAAGAACGAGAGTCTCGTTATTATATATTTTGTAATTATATTTTATAAAAAGTGAACCTAATTCTTACAAACTTAAAACAGATTTCGTAAGATTGTTGCTACAATCTTAAAACCTTATTTATAAGAATTTTGGGTTCATAAAAGGATTTATAATAAACAAAATATTTTTAGATATTATGATCTTATAATTTTTTTTTGGGAGCTATGTATATAGTATAACTTCTTGTGTTTGGATTTATTGAGATTAAGATACAATCTTAAATCCTATACCGTAGTACAAAACGAATAGTTTTGGTTCAAATGTTTGGTTTTGAAACGATTTTGGGAATCGTTATTTTTTCTAACTTTTGTGTTAGATCGGGTTTATTATTGTAAACCATATGTTTTTTTTTGTAAACGTTAAATTCTCTAACATGTGTGTTAGACCGGAATTATTGGTATAAACCATATGTTTTTTTTGTAAACATTAAATTCTCTTAAGTAGAGTTTTTATGTCTTTAAATAAGAGTTTTATGTTACTTGATTTGAGTTTTATGTCTCTAATTAAGTCTCTATTTAAAGTAGACTCTCCATCCACCCATGGATTGATATGAACAAATAAGACTTATAATGATTTTTGAAATCATTTGTCTTCTAACATGTGTGTTAGAAATGTTCATGGAAAACGTTAATTTGGAAGCAATTTTTTAATTGTTTACTTTCTAACATGTGTATTGGAATTGACTTATTTATTTGAACCATATATGTGTTTATAGCAAGTCGAATTAACATTTTGTGGAAATATTAATATTTCTAACGTGCGCGTTAGAATTTCTTTCATTTTAACATGATTCTTAAAAAAATGGTTAAAATACAAATGCTTTGAAATGTTTCATGTATACATTTTATATAAGTAATTTGTTGTAGCATTAATTTTAATGAATATAAACACTTATATTATGCTTTGTATGGTTTAGAAATAAAAGGTCACACGTTGAATTTGATGTTTGATTGGCTTCATGAATTAAATCACCATAAAGTGATGGTGTTGTTATTTATATGAATTTAATGAAATTATAATTATTTACTAAACTCTTCATATGGAAGATAAACTCTTAAGTAGAATTTTATGTCAATTTATTAGTTTTTATTAAAGTTTATGTCTCTAATAAAATCTCTAATTAAGTGAGACTCTTTTCCACCCCATGTCTTTTTATTAAAAGTAGGCTATGTGCCTAATTTGATGAGATTGGAAAAATACAAGAGTAATAATACAATAATTAAATTACCATAAAATAATGGTGTAGTTGTGTGGGATTTAACACCAACTTTAATTTGTGATTTCTAAATCCAAATGGACATGTTATATATATATATATATATATATATATATAGGGTAAGGTTCATGCGAGAACCACCCTTATTGCGAGAACCGCGAGAACCAATGTGAACACAAAATAAAATCTAAAAAAAATCAAAAAAGCACTCAAATGTTTTTTTTTATTTTTTAATAAAAAATCGCTATATTTCGTTACCATAAAAAAAAACTTTTTTTTTTCGAGTAACAGTTATCCATGCACATGTGCATATGAATCATTACTTCAACAAATTCGGTAATTCGTTATCAGGAATAGACAATTGCACTTTAATTTACAATACCGTTAGTAATACATTACTTTTTACATTACCAACATTCAAAATGCACATGTGCATAATTAGGTATAACCATGATATAACGTGTTTTGGTACAAAAAGTTTGTGATTTTGAATGGAGAAGTAGACACATATACATGTTTTTTGGTTAGTTATATCTAGTGGTTGATGGTTTGGTTATAGTTGTCAATTTTTTATGTAATATGTTGATTGGATGGTATAAATGGTGTTTGCATACATGTAATAAAGTGAAAATATTGTTAATGGTATTGTATTATGGATGGTAGGAGGTAATGATATTGTATTATGGATGGTAGGAGGTAATGGTAGTGTATTATGGATGGTATGATAGATGAAAGGGAAAGTGTATTCAAAGTGGTGTACCAAAACACCTTGTTTCATGTTGATACATATAAATGCACATGTGCATTTCTAATATTGGTAATGTAAAAAGTAGTGTATTACATATGGTAGTGTAAATGAAAGTGTAATTGTCTAATATATGTAATGAATTACGGAATTTGTCAAAGAAATGACAAAAATACACATGTGCATGCTTGTGTATTATGGATGGAATGATAGATGAAAGAGAAAGTAGTGTACCAAAACACCTTATTTCCTGTTGATACATATAGATGCACATGTGCATTTCTAACATTGTTAACGTAAAAAGTAGTGTATTACACGTGGTAGTGTAAATGAAAGTGCAATTGACTATTATTTGTAATGAATTACGGAATTTGACAAAGAAACGATACATATGCACATGTGCATGGATAACTGTTACTCGATTTTTTATTTTTTTTTGAAACTTTTTTAATATTTTTTTATTAACAAAATATAGCGATTTTTTCAAAAAAATAGTAAAAAAAAAAAAATTTGGGTGTTTTTTAGATTTTTTTAGGAATTACTGTTTGTGTTCACACTGGTTCTCGCGGTTCTCGCAATAAAGGGTGGTTGCTAACGGATCTTTGTCCTATATATATATACATAGGGAGGGGCTCATGCGAGAACTCCATTTATTGCGAGAACCGCGAGAACCAATGTGAACACAACCTAAAATAGCTAAAAAACCTAAAAAAACCAACCCCCCCCCCCCCAAAAAAAAACCTAACCCCCCCCCCCCCCCAAAAAAAAAAACCTAAACCCCCCTCCCCCACCCCCCAAAAACCTAAACCCCCCACCCCCCAAGCTAAAATGCTAAAAACTAAATGATGGGTTGGTAAAATTCCATAGCTTAATGGTTTTAATTTCGGTTAATTACACGAAGTTACTTTCTAGAATACACTACTTTGATATGGTTTGTGTTTTGCAGGCATTGACGGGTTTAAGGTGCGTTTTGGAGATTTACTGAAGCTTTGGGTGGATACTAGAGAGAACATATTGAAGAAAATGCAAAAAGATGCAAAACTGAGCTGAACTATGCGTCAGAAACAGTCCAAACTTCATTTTGGCTTATCTGGAGCTAGAAAATGAGTTTCGGGGCTTATAATATATGCATTTGGGGTAGCTCGACGAGACGAATCAAAATATAAGGTTTTGAAAGGCCAGAAATTGACGCATTATCTGCTGCACACCAGCTGATTAGTAAAAACGGGATTTTTTAGAGAAAAGTCAATTTTGGAAAAAGGGGAGTTACACTTTATTATTCTTCAAATCCCATTTTTTTGAAAAGAAAAGACTATCTAACACATCTCTTTCATCTCTAACCACACCTAACATCATCATCATTCAAACCCTAACTTCCACCATTCCTCAAGACTCAAGGTCATGGCTCCGTGCTCGTGTTCATTGCCTGGTGATCGCGTCCATCCAACCATGAGCGGCTAGTCTCTTCGGTTTCACCCCGGTGTAGATGTTGTAAGATTTCTAGGGTTTATACATTTGTATTTTAATTTGGTTTTGTGACAAATTGTTTAATATTTGAAACTTATGATAATTGTCGTGCATTTGAATTGAATTTGTGAATTGTTGAACGATGATAAAGTTATGACTTTGCGAAATGAATTTGTGCACTTATGCCTTATCTTAGGTTAGGATTTACATGTCCGAGGCAACGAAGTGCATTACGGTCCGTTGTCTATGACGTTGATAGCAATTGGCACCTAAGCTTCGTGATAGTAATCCGTTAATCACTATATGCAATTGAATCAAGTTAAAACATGTAGGAACCCTAGGTCTTACAATTATCGAACCGGGTGTGATCCGTTTTCCCAATTCTTGTTTTCAATTTAGTAATTTGGTTTTGTAATCTTAGTTAGTAAGTAATTGATTTTGATAAAAACCAAATATCGGTTCACTCCGATTCATTTTCCAACCAAATAAATTTATAAAAATTAGCAAACTTCATAATCACATTGTACATTTTTGTAAATAGTCTAACTAATCGAACGGGTCGTGCGATACTGACCACATGCTCTTCGTGGATACGATACCCGACTTACCATAGCTACCTAGGTTTAATTGGGTTTTTGACTGATCGGGACGACACGGTCACGTCAAAATGGCGCCTTTGCCGGGGAGCTAGTGCGCTTAGTATTTCATTGCTTGTTCGATTTTAGTTTAGTTTTTCTTTCTTGTATTTTTGTGATTTTACTTTGGGTTGTCGAGCTTGTTTGTGCAGGTACATGTTTTGCAGGTACCATCTTTCAATATGAATTGGGTAGATGATGATCCGTGTGAGTGTTGCGGAAGCGGAGAGCACTATTTAGAGGATTGCTCTGTTTTCTACGAAAAAGTTCAAGCCAACAAGGAACGGGAAGACTACCTCAGCGGATTGTTTGAATATAGGAGGGCGGATTATGAAGATTTCAATGGTCCATCCTCATACTATCCATACGATAATCCACCACCAGAGCAAGAAAGCGAAGCTTACCAGTCATGCCCTTGTTGTGGCAAAGTTCACATACATGAAGATTGCCCAGTGTTTTGGAAAGATCCAGTGTTTTGGAAAGAAAAAATAAAGTCCGGTTACAAGCCACCTTCATATCAGGGATACTATCAGTCAAATGTCAACAACAATTATGAGCCAAAGTGGGATTATGATAGTTATGAACCCGAGATGCCACGTTTCCCAAGTTACCAGGAGGAGTATGACGATTATTATTATGAATACCCTCAACCGGCATACGAGGAACCTCAAGATTCAACAAGTTCCAAGCTCGATGCAATCATGAATGCTATCATTATTTCAAATCAAGATTAAGATGGAACTAAAGAAGGAACTTGAGGCGAAGGATAAAGCTAATGAAGCCATGGCAAAGAAAGTGAGTCAACTCGCCGAAGAATTGGCTCAACTTAGACGAGATCAAGAGGTGTTGGCTAGTGATACAATGGTGAATGGTGATGTGGTGGAAGAGGTTATGGAACTTTCGGAGCAAGTAATCGAATGTTTGAACCGAGCGGAAGACATGACACCGCAAGACGAATCGGATCCGAAAGAAGCCCACATTCATGCCTATCCTTCTCCCATACTTATCACTCCAACCAACAAAGTTGGGGATGATGGTTCGGGTATAAGGATTCGAAGGGTAGCGTTGCAAGACATTGGCCGGTTTGGTAAGAAGCGACCCCGAAGTTGTACATTACGCATGCCGAATAGAAGAAAAAGAGAGTGGATTCGGCATGCCAACTACCGAGCCTATGTTGGAAACTCGGTAGGCAAATGTGCACTTCGACCACCATGAGAAGCAAATCAGGTATGATTGTTGTAGAGTTTGTATTATTTTCGTTTTATTTTATTTTCTTAGTTAAATAAACGTTGTGGGTGTGTTCCCTATATAACCCTCACGAGACCTACTCGTCCTACCGAGCTATCAGGAGGTTTAAAAGGGCTTGTTGCATAAGCTAAATGCAACCGTGATTCCTACGAAAGTGAGTTAGGTTTGTTGTTATTGTAAATTATTTTCCACATAAATCAAGGTGAATTAACGTATGACTTGGTAATATTTTTATAAAAGTGGTAGAACTAGGTAGCTAATAAATTTTAATGGTTGTGAGAAGCATGCTTCTACACAAGGGTTAAGATTTGTAGGTACATTATGTTCGTGGGACGACCGCTTTCTTGAAGAGAAGAAGAGCACACGAGGAATGAGCTTAAAAATCAGGTGGATATGTTTCTTTTTTACTTTTGATTTTTAGTTAGCAAATAAGTGGATTGTAAATTGTATTTTATTTTCCGGGGTGAAATTTTGGGGAGGTTAGCCGTGTCACATCCCTTATGCGTTTAAAAAACTCTAGTTCTTACACATTGAGGACAATGTTTACCTCAAGTGTGGGGATGGGGGAGTAAAAGTTTTCGATTTTTGACCCGTTCATTTAAACACTACACATTGAGGACAATGTTTACCTCAAGTGTGGGGATGTGGGGAAAAATTTCAAAATTTTTTCAAAAATACCTTGTTTCAAAAGCGATCTTAAAAGCACAAGTAACTAAGTTAACGAGGGATGACACAACCCATTTGGTCTTTTGTCATGATCAAGTTCAAGTTAATAGCATAACGGGTATTTAGCGGGTGGTTATTTGGGAGTAATTCGCCTAAGAAACTAGCACATCATGCATGTCACATACCATACCCTTTATATATGTGAGGTTTTGAGCCACTTTTACATCATAGAATTACATATTTATGTTTCTTTGTTTGAGTGGACCACTAGTCATGTATTGTAGAACTTGTAACTTTTGATACGTTTGAGACCATAGACCGAATACAAGCACTAGAATGATTAAGGCATTAGGTGAACCTTTTCCTTTAAAACCAATTATTTATCCTTACCCAAACAAATCCCCTAGTCACCCACTTTGAGCCTAAACCTTTCGTTTGACAATCCGTTTAGCCCATAACCGTTAAAACTTTTCTTTTAAACCCGTGTGATGAAAATTCGATTGTAGGATTATTTGTTTGTATAGTTGTGTTTGCAAAAAAAAAAAAAAAAATCAATCAGAAAATGTTGCGAAAAAAAAGAGAATAGAAAATCGTTGAGAAAATACAAAAATATGAATTATTAGTTTGTTGAATAAAAAGCGAAAACCGTTGCCTCGTAGTTGATGTTTATAGTTAGTTTTATTTAGCATAGTCGTTTGTAATAAAAATCGAATTTTTCATCAACTTCGCCACTTAAAAACATCCTATTCCATACCCTTAACCTAGCCCCGTTACAACCCTTTAAAGCCCTTTTGACTTGTGCTTAGTATTCATGTTCGGTGGTGGAGAATGATTGAGTTGCAAGCCTATGCGGGTACGTGTTCTAATCGGTTTTGAGTGATTACCTAGAAAGTGCTAATTCATTAACTAATTAGCCAAATTTTATAAACCGAGTGGAGAGAACATTGTGAGGGATGTGCATGATTTGTTAGTTTTACGGGCGGGTTAATCTTGGATAACTACTTTTTACATAATTAATCAATTATTGCTAAATATGTTGAAAATTGTAAAAAGTTTGAACCGGGTATGACAATAGACCTTAACCTTAGTCTCGGGAATGGGGAGTGTATTTTTCGTTCGACCCACGTGAAAGTGAAAAACAGATTTGCTTGAGGGCAAGCAAAAGACAAGTGTGGGGATGTGATGGGTTGGTAAAATTCCATAGCTTAATGGTTTTAATTTCGGTTAATTACACGAAGTTACTTTCTAGAATACACTACTTTGATATGGTTTGTGTTTTGCAGGCATTGACGGGTTTAAGGTGCGTTTTGGAGATTTACTGAAGCTTTGGGTGGATACTAGAGAGAACATAATTGAAGAAAATGCAAAAAGTTGCAAAACTGAGCTGAACTATGCGCCAGAAACAGTCCAAACTTCATTTTGGCTTATCTTGAGCTAGAAAATGAGTTTCGGGGCTTATAATATATGCATTTGGGGTAGCTCGACGAGACGAATCAAAATATAAGGTTTTGAAAGGCCAGAAATTGACGCATTATCTGCTGCACACCAGCTGATTAGTAAAAACGGGATTTTTTTTAGAGAAAAGTCAATTTTGGAAAAAGGGGAGTTACACTTTATTATTCTTCAAATCCCTTTTTTTTGAAAAGAAAAGACTATCTAACACATCTCTTTCATCTCTAACCACACCTAACGTCATCATCATTCAAACCCTAACTTCCACCATTCCTCAAGACTCAAGGTCATGGCTCCGTGCTCGTGTTCATTGCCTGGTGATCGCGTCCATCCAACCATGAGCGGCTAGTCTCTTCGGTTTCACCCCGGTGTAGATGTTGTAAGATTTCTAGGGTTTATACATTTGTATTTTAATTTGGTTTTGTGACAAATTGTTTAATATTTGAAACTTATGATAATTGTCGTGCATTTGAATTGAATTTGTGAATTGTCGAACGATGATAAAGTTATGACTTTGCGAAATGAATTTGTGCACTTATGCCTTATCTTAGGTTAGGATTTACATGTCCGAGGCAACGAAGTGCATTACGGTCCGTTGTCTATTACGTTGATAGCAATTGGCACCTAAGCTTCGTGATAGTAATCCGTTAATCACTATATGCAATTGAATCAAGTTAAAACATGTAGGAACCCTAGGTCTTACAATTATCGAACCGGGTGTGATCCGTTTTCCCAATTCTTGTTTTCAATTTAGTAATTTGGTTTTGCAATCTTAGTTAGTAAGTAATTGATTTTGATATAAAACCAAATATCGGTTCATTCCGATTCATTTTCCAACCAAATAAATTTATAAAAATTAGCAAACTTCATAATCACATTGTACATTTTTGTAAATAGTCTAACTAATCGAACGGGTCGTGCGATACTGACCACATGCTCTTCGTGGATACGATACCCGACTTACCCTAGCTACCTAGGTTTAATTGGATTTTTGACTGATACGACACGGTCACGTCACTAAACCCCCAAAAAACCTAAAAAAATCTAAAAAAAATCTAAAAAAAATCTAATTTTTTTTAATATTTTTATGCTCAAATCGCTACTTTTAGTGGCAAAAAAAAATTAATTTTTTTTTGCTTCGAAAAGTAGCGATTTTTATATAAAAAATATTACAAAAAAACAATTTTGTGTGATTTTTAGCTATTTTTAGGCATTTTTGGTTGTGTTCACATTGGTTCTCGCAATAAGAGGTGGTTCTCGCATGATCTTCTCCCTATATATATATATATATATATATATATATATATATATATATATAGAAAGTATAATGTACTTCACGGCTTAACGTACGTTAACGTATGCGACAAGAACACAACGTGCGTGATTAATATATAACGTGCGTGATTAATATATAACGTGCGTGATTTGTATGATAAGGGCTCCCATGCGTGATTACAAGGGCTCCCATGCGTGATTTTTGGCTCCATGCGTGATTTTTTGGCTCCCATGCGTTATTATCACAAAACCAACGGATCCATGCGTTATTATTTGTTCCATGCGTGATTATAGCCCTGATCTGAACGGTTACCAGTGTCGCGTACGTGAAGTATGATAAGCCCTTTTGTATGTTAACCTTTCTCTATATAGATATATTGGGTAAGGTTCATTTGAGAACCACCCTTATTGCGAGAACCGCGAGAACCAATGTGAACACAAAATAAAATCTAAAAAAAATCAAAAAAGCACTAATTTTTTTTATATTTTAAAAAAATCGCTATATTTCGTTACAAAAAAAAACTTTTTTTTTCGAGTAACAGTTATCCATGCACATGTGCATATGTATCATTACTTCGACAAATTCCGTAATACGTTATCAGTAATAGACAATTGCACTTTAATTTACAATACCATCCGTAATACACTACTTTTTACATTACCAATATTCAAAATGCACATGTGCATTATTAGGTATAACCATGATATAACGTGTTTTGGTACAAAAAGTTTGTGATTTTGAATGGAGAAGTAGGCCCATATGCATGTTTTTTTTTTGGTTAGTTATATTATGCTTTGTATGAATATAAACACTTATATTATGCTTTGTATGGTTTAGAAATAAAAGGTCACACATTGAATTTGATGTTTGATTGGCTTCATGAATTAAATCACCATAAAGTGATGGTGTTGTTATTTATATGAATTTAATGAAATTATAATTATTTACTAAACTCTTCATGTGGAAGATAAACTCTTAAGTAGAGTTTTATGTCAATTTATTAGTTTTTATTAAAGTTTATTTCTCTAATAAAATCTCTAATTAAGTGAGACTCTTTTCCACCCCATGTCTTTTTATTAAAAGTAGGCTATGTGCCTAATTTGATGAGATTGGAAAAATACAAGAGTAAGAATACAAGAATTAAATCACCATAAAATAATGGTGTAGTTGTGTGGGATTTAACACCAACTTTAATTTGTGATTTCTAAATCCAAATGGACATGTTATATATATATATATATATATATAGAGAGAGAGAGAGAGAGAGAAAGGTTAACATACTTCACGGCTTATCATACTTCACGTAGAAGACAATGGTAACCGTTGGATCAGGGGTATAATCACGCATGGAACATATAATCACGCATGAGACCACATAATCACGCATGGGATCCAAAATCACGCACGTTATTTTGGTCAAAAAAATAATTACGCATGTTATATATTTCGTGAAGTACATTAATGTATGTTAAGCTGTGAAGTACATTATACTTTCTCTCTCTCTCTCTCTCTATATATATATATATAAGGTAAGGTTCATTTGAGAACCACCCTTATTGCGATAACCGCGAGAACCAATGTGAACACAAAATAAAATCTAAAAAAAATAAAAAAAGCACTCAAATTTTTTTTTATATTTAAAAAAAAATCGCTATATTTCGTTACCAAAAAAAACTTTTTTTTTTCGAGTAACAGTTATCCATGCACATGTGCATATGTATCATTACTTCGACAAATTCCGTAATACGTTATCAGTAATAGACAATTGCACTTTAATTTACAATACCATCCGTAATACACTACTTTTTACATTACCAATATTCAATATGCATATGTGCATTATTAGGTATAACCATGATATAACGTATTTTGGTACAAAAAGTTTGTGATTTTGAATGGAGAAGTAGGCCCATATACATGTTTTTTTGGTTAGTTATATCTAGTGGTTGATGGTTTGGTTATAGTTGTCAATTTATGATGTAATATGTTGATTGGATGATATAAATGGTGTTTATATACATGTAATAAAGTGAAAATATTGGTAATGGTATTGTATTATGGATGGTTGGAGGTAATGGTATTGTATTATGGATGGTAGGAGGTAATCGTAGTGTATTATGGATGGTATGATAGGTGAAAGGGAAAGTGTATTCAAAGTAGTGTACCAAAACACCTTATTTCATGTTGATACATATAGATGCACATGTGCATTTCTAATATTGGTAATGTAAAAAGTAGTGTATTACATATGGTAGTGTAAATGAAAGTGCAATTGTCTAATATTTGTAATGAATTACGGAATTTGTCAAAGAAATGACAAAATGCACATGTGCATGTTTGTGTATTATGGATGGACTGATAGATGAAAGAGAAAATGTATTCAAAGTAGTGTACCAAAACACATTATTTCATGGTGATACATATAGATGCACATGTGCATTTCTAATATTGTTAACATAAAAAGTAGTGTATTACACGTGCTAGTGTAAATGAAAGTGCAATTGTCAAATATTTGTAATGAATTACGGAATTTGTCAAAGAAATGATACATATGCACATGTCCATGGATAACTGTTACTCGAAATTTTTTTTTTGAATTTTTTTTATTATCAACGAAATATAGCGATTTTTCCAAAAAAAATAGTAAAAAAAATTGGGTGTTTTTTAGATTTTTTTAGGTATTACTGTTTGTGTTTACACTGGTTCTCGCGGTTCTCGCAATAAAGGGTGGTTCCTAACGAATCATTCTCCTATATATATATATATATATATATATATATATATATATAAGGTCAGGATTTAGGAAAAACGATGAAAAGTGTGAGAACAGTGAGAATAGTGAGAATAGGATTTATGAAACGGTGAAAAGCTTCCTCTGCTTTCTTCTCTAGCTTCTCATCAGCTGTTTTCTTCACTTCCTTCACCATCTTCTGACTTTCAATTACATTCTCCTCCACTGTATTCTTCTTCTTCTTTTTCTTCTTCTTCTTCTCCAGACTCGCATAGATCACTTTGTAGATGTCTTATTCGACTTTTTCTCTGTAACCTCGAATCTCTCTAATCCCTCGACGGTCGACGCCATACATCCTCAGTTGGGATTGCAGCAACTAGGGCATCAAAATCTACCTCATCTGGATAAACTGCCGCATTACCTTTAGGATCAACATAACAATCTCTATTAGTATCCCATCTGTTTGCCCACCTTGCTTCTTTGTAAGCATCATAGACACTATCCAGATAACTTTGTGCCTCTATTTCCTCTCGGCTTCTCTTGATCTTAGCAACCATTGCTATGAGTTCTCCATCTTCTTTAAAATGATCATTCCAATTGAACCCTTCGTCGTCTTGAATCCTCCATTTGCTATCATCTTGAAGAATACTGGATTCACTACGATCATGAATCGTCAACACAACATGTTTCTTTTCTTTAAACGATCCTTCATCAAGCTGTTTTCTTGTCGGTTGCTCATTATTGTGATGATAGATAGCTTTCTTGTAATAATCCTCATGAAACGGATTCACAGTATCATCAGCTTTGTTATTTGTACATTCCCTCTTGAAGTGCCCCTTTTGTTTACACTTAAACCAAGTGATTTTGTTCTTATCAAAACCTATCTTCATGTCTGGGCCTTTCAGGCACTTCCTGCCGGTGATTTCCATGAACCTTTGAGCTCTCCTGATCACACTAGCCATGCACCAGTGAATATCCATGAGCTCCATCTCTTCTGGATCAACCTGATCGTAATCCTCCTTCGTCATGTTCGGATTGCCGATCTCTCCTGCAATTAAACCTTCATAAGATACCAGAATAGATGTTAAGAAACTCATGTGCTGTTGAGCAAACTCATTGTTTAAATGTGGAGAATTTTTCCAATCTTGACTTGGACTAGACTTAGATGACGCAGACGAAGAATGATATCCTAGATCATAGCTGTAACACCCCGAAAATGAAAAATCTTTTATTTAAAATAAAAGGTCGGCAAATAAACAAGTGAACTAACTAGGATTTAAAATAACCTAGTTAGATAAAAATCTTGTAGTAACTTATGAGAGGGTTGAAGCACTAAACATGAACTAAATGAAAGTTGGGGGACCAAAAGTGGTTAAATTGAAAATAATTTTAATAAAACATAAAATTAAAATCCAAACACACACAAGTGTGTGTGTCTGGATCGAACCAAGCACAGGGCGAACAGGAGAAAACCCCCCACAACCCTAGTTCACATTTAATCTCTCAAATGGAAGATCAAAATCCATTCTAAATCAAAATCCGAGTACGGAATAGTGATCCCCACTGAAAAAGGAGTCACAAGGTATGTAAATTTCATGAGAAATCTCTAGTTGAAATTCTGAGTGAACTTAGAGAATTCGAAATTAAGGATGCATGTTTGTTATGTAGATGATAAAGGAACAATATAGTGTCCAGGGATAAACCCTAGACAAGTATATGATGAAATTCATGCCTAATTGTAGTGAGCCCTATGAACACCATTGAAGGTGATTAGTGGGTTTGTGAGAGCTTAATAAACACTGGGATTTACGGTTGATATGCTAGTGTTATTTGATTTTATGAAGTAATCTCTGGTTATTGATGTTAGAGGTTAAAATGAAATTTGTCCGATTGATGTAATTTCGGCTATATAACAAGTTATGAACTTGATAATGAATTGTATAAAATTCTGCCTTTAAAGTGTTTGTAAAAATGCCTCAAAGAAGGCTTAAAACTGAAATTCAAGTTAAAAACGCATATTTGTAATGTTTCGGCTAACTATGCGATATTGTTGAGAAAAGAGTTCTAAACATGAAATTGGTTGAACTCTATAGGAAAGGAAGCCGGAGCGTCTAGTGGATAAGCCGGTGGTGACGCGCGTTTGAAGGGTTTGCTTTGAAGGTATGTAACTTGATTCGTTACATTAAGTGAATTTAATTTTAGAATATGCATAGTTGTGTTTTAGAATAAAAGTCGTGTTGATTGAAGTGACAATGTTCGCTACTTGAATTAATATGTTATGAATCGACTAGGAATCGTTTGGTAGGCATTATAATGGAGGATTCCATAGATGAGCCAAACGGGTCGAATAATTGTGTAATTAGTAGTGTTAGTGTTTAATAGTTAGCAATGGAGATAACAATCACAAGAGTATGAAGCCATAAGATTGGTAATGAAATGCCGGTGATAATAAGCCCCAGATGTTGGGTAAAAACGCCTTGTGGTTACTATTGAAATGGTAGCAAAATGGGTGTAAATAAAATGGGTCAAACAATTGTTTAGTGATTTTTAGTCGTTCAGTCCGTAAACCAAATTTTCGGTATGATAATTGTAATAGGCACGTTGTAATGAAATTACAGACGTATAGGAAAAAGAATCACCTTAAACGGACTTACGGATCAAAAGTTACGGACAATTGAAGTTGAAATTTGGAATTTTCAGAACTGGCAGGAAATGCAGGTCAAAAACCTGCACCTGCTGGAAAATAGTTTCCCTCGCACCACGTGACAGGATCACTTAGATCCAGCGCGACACACGAGTGCCGTCGCGACACGCGACAAGATGAGAAGGTTCTGGCGCGACACGCGACAGGGCCAAAACTAAATTTTTATTTTATTTTTGATGATTCGATACTAGAACTCGTTTATATGCATTATATTAATGTCAATACTAACTTTTTAAGTGGTTTTGACTATAGGTAATGAAGGGGTCTCTCCGGATGGCGATCAAGCATGTTATCAAGAACCGAACACGAACTTTTGAAGCTTCCGCGTTAACTTAACTTTGTTTAGACAATGTTTTTGATGTAAATGATTTGCTAAGCTTGTTATGAATGTTTGAAACTAGTCGGTAGTTAACTAGTATGTGGTTACTTTAAAAACCTTGCTTTTGTGCTTATGTTGAATTAAAGTACTTTTAAATATAAAATTATGTATATTTTATTATATTCGATTAAAAATTAGACGGTTGTTACAAGTTGGTAATCAGAGCTCAAGGTTTTCAACAAAGTGTTCGGTTCAAGCTTGATCGATCGTCCAGTAAGAATTAATTAATTATTTTAGTAGATCTTATCTTATGTAAGAAAAGGGATGTGAATTAATGTGCATGGGAAGAGTGTGTTAACACACTCAAACTCGGAAAGTGCACTAAATGAGAACAGTCAAAGCAAGTTACGAACTTGGCCAAACCGAAGTAAATGAAGCTATGTTATAAATGAAATGTTTAATAATTGAAGTAAACATTTCACTTTCGAGATGACGGAAAGGAATGAATATGATCCGGTGCCGACAAGCACCGAACAAATGAAAGAAATAATTGCCGAAGAAGTGGGAAAGGCAATTGAGGGTAGTCTATCCGGTTTCATAGACAAAATTTAAAACACGGTGTTATCGTTAGTAGAAGAACGAGTTAAAAGCTTGGAAGATAATGTCAACCTTATGAGAGAGAAATCTGGAGAACATAAGGGATGTTCGTATAAGGAGTTTATGGCTTGTAAACCGCCAATCTACAATGGGGAGGTCGACCCGATAATATGCCAGAGATGGCTAAGTGATGTTGAAGGAGTGTTTGAAAGGACCCACTGTGACGTGAGTGATTTTGTTGCTTACGGAACGGGTCAGTTGAGGGGTTAAGCCAAGGATTAGTGGGACAATAAAAAGAAGGAGATAGGAGCCGAAGCGGCAAGGGTCTTGACATGAGACGAGTTTAAGGTGCCATTCCTTAAACATCATAGTCCCAAGGCAGTCATCAACAGGATCAAGGAGGAGTTCATCCAGTTAAGACAGAGGGGTGAAACAATTGAGAAAATCACGGGCATTTTTATGGATAAGCTGAGATTCTGCGACGAGTTAGTAACTACTGAAGAGCAGAAGATATACTACTATTATAACATGTTGAGCGCTGAATACCGGGAGTTTATGACTCCATCAAAGTATGAAACC
Organism: Helianthus tuberosus; assembly: GCA_030545235.1. NCBI lineage: Eukaryota > Viridiplantae > Streptophyta > Magnoliopsida > Asterales > Asteraceae > Helianthus > Helianthus tuberosus. The sequence continues at coordinate 116,247,828 of CM060399.1, forward strand.
CTCACGGAAATCATTAACACTGCTAGGGAGCGGGAGATCGAGTTGAAGAAGCAGATCGAGAGGGGAGAACGAAGGGCGCAGGATGTGAATCCAAGCCCTACAAAGAAGGCGAAAACATCAGAAATGACACGAAAGATGGATGCTAAAGGCGGGTCGTCAAGTTGTAAGGTGTGTGGAAAAGGGTACAAGGGTGAGTGTTGTTTCAAAGATAAACCATGTCCCATATGCGGGAAAACGGGGCACACGGCATCTCTATGCCCGGGTAAAGTCTCAGTTTGTTACAAATGCTATCAGCCTGGCCACAAAAAGTCTGAATGCCCAGACTTAGTTGGAAAGAAAGACACTAAGGAATCTCCAACAGAAGCTCCAAGGGCGAAGGCCAGATCCTTCCAACTAACAGCGGCTGAAGCTAAAACAGAACCAGATGTGGTCTCAGGTATATTCACGATAAACTCGATTCCTGCACGTGTATTATTTGATACGGGTGAGAATAAATCCTTTATTTCGCATGGATTTATTCGACATCCTTCATTTGTATTGACGAAATTATCTATGCCCTTAGAAGTTGAAATAGGGGACAACAAAAGTTTCATAGTTTACGATGTTTGTCAAGGCTGTAAATTAAGTATCGATGACGAGGAGTACTTGATAGATCAAATCCCGATGTCGATGGGAGAGTTTCAAGTAGTTGTTGGGATGGATTGGCTATCTCGACACCATGCAAAGGTCGTGTGTTTCCGTAAGGAGATAAAGCTAACATCTCCGAGCGGAAAACACGTTACAATCTATGGCGAGAAAGGAGGCAATCCTGTAATATGTTCGATGTTGAAAGCTCACAAGCTCATGAAGCATGGATGTAGAGCATTTATGATATACGCCAATGAGCCCGAGAAAGAATTACCGAAGATTGGAGATGTACCGGTGGTGCGTGACTTTGAAGATGTGTTCCCGGAAGATCTACCTGGGATACTGCCTGAACGGGAAGTAGAGTTCGGAATCGAATTGGTTCCGGGCGCGAAACCCGTAGCTAAAGCGCCGTACCGACTCGCGCCGTCAGAATTACAAGAACTAATGTCGCAAATTCAAGACTTGCTCGATAAAGGATTAATAAGGCCGAGCGTGTCTCCTTGGGGCACGCCGGTATTATTTGTGAAAAAGAAGGACGGAAGCATGCGAATGTGTATCAATTTCCGGGAGTTAAACAAACTCACGGTAAAGAATCGATACCCGCTTCCGAGAATAGACGACCTATTCGACCAATTACAAGGTGCGAATTGGTTTTCGAAAATCGACCTTAGATCGGGATATCACCAATTAAAGGTCAAGGAAGTGGATGTACCGAAGACGGCTTTCCGCACGCAATACGGACATTACGAGTTCCTCGTAATGTCATTCGGGCTGACGAATGCACCCGCGGCTTTCATGGACCTCATGAACCGGGTTTGCAAGCCAATGTTGGACAAGTCAGTAATCGTGTTTATCGACGGCATTCTGGTATACTCGAAAAGTGAAGCAGATCATGCGCGTCATTTACAAGAGGTGTTAGAGACACTCATACGAGAAAGGTTGTATGCAAAATTCTCAAAGTGCGCCTTTTGGTTACGAGAGGTGCAATTCCTCGGCCACATCATAAGTGCTGATGGAATATTGGTAGATCTGTCAAAGATAGAAGCCGTGTCAAAATGGAGCCCTCCGAAGAATCCTTCGGAAATTAGAAGCTTCTTAGGACTTGCGGGATATTACAGGAGATTCATTCAATATTTCTCCAAGATTGCGTCGCCGCTAACTAAGTTAACTCGGAAAGAGGAGAAATTCATTTGGGGTGTCGAACAAGAAAGAGCATTCCAAATGCTAAAAGAGAAGTTAACCCAAGCTCCGGTATTAACGTTGCCGGACGGAGTCGAAGACTTGGTAGTCTATTCGGACGCCTCACTTTCGGGGCTCGGATGTGTTTTAATGCAACGAGGCAAGGTAATAGCTTATGCCTCGAGGCAATTAAAGGTGCATGAGAAGAAATATCCCACACACGATCTCAAATTGGAGGCGGCGGTGTTTGCGTTAAAAATATGGAGGCACGATTTATATGGGGTAAAGTGTACCATATTCACCGACCACAAGAGTTTAAAATACTTCTTCGATCAGAAGGAGTTAAATATGCGACAAAGGCGATGGTTAGAGACGGTGAAAGATTAAGACTGCGAAATACATTACCACCCCGGAAGGGAAAATGTTGTGGCGGATATCTTGAGCAGAAAATCAGATTATGTCCCAATACGAGTGAGGTCGATGCAGCTTGTTGTAACCTCGGGTATACTTGAACGTATCCGAGAAGCACAAGCAGAGGCAGTGAAAGAGGAAAACTTGAAGAAGGAAAGGATAGTCGGTCAGCTGAAGGATTTGGCGGATGGTTACAACGGGTTGAAGACTCGATCCGGAAGAATATGGGTCCCAAATTCCTGTGGAGTTAAGACGCTTCTACTCGATAAAGCTCATAAATCCCGTTATTCTATTCATCCGGGTGCGACCAAGATGTACCACGATCTGAAACAAAACTATTGGTTGCCCGAAATGAAAAGGGACGTAGTAAAGTATGTAGAGAAGTGTTTGACTTGTTTACAAGTCAAGGTGGAACACCAGAAACCATATGGAAAACTGCAACCATTGGAAATTCCAGTTTGGAAATGGGAACATATCACTATGGACCTGTTGACCAAACTGCCTAGGACAAACCGAGGATTCGATGCTATATGGGTGGTTGTGGATAGATTGACGAAGAGTGCTCATTTCATTCCTATACGCGAGACATATACTTTGGAAAAGATATCTGAAGTGTATACAAACGAAGTAGTGGCACGTCACGGAGTACCGGTATCCATTGTGTCAGACAGAGATACCCGGTTTACTTCAAACTTCTGGCGAGATTTCCAAGAACAGATGGGAACGAAACTTTTTTATCAGCACCGCATACCATCCACAGACGGATGGGCAGAGTGAAAGAACAATACAGACCTTGGAGGATATGTTACGGGCGTGTATCATCGACTTCGGGGGAAGTTGGGACATTTCGTATAATAATAGTTACCATGCGAGCATCGGTATGGCTCCGTACGGGATGCTATATGGTAGCAAATGCAAAACCCCGGTGTGTTGGGGTGAAGTGGGTCCGCGTGAACTGGCCCACAAAAATGTTGTCCAAGCCACTAACGAGAAAATCGATGTGGTTCGAACTCACTTGAAAGCGGCCCAAGACAGGAAAAAGTCTTATGCCGACAAAAAACTAAAAACAATTGAATTTCAGGTAGGCGACATGGTTAAGTTAAAGGTTTCCCCATGGAAGGGCGTCATCTGATTCCGAAAGAGAGGGAAATTAAGCCCGAGGTTTATCGGGCCATTTAAAATCATTGAACGGATCGGCAAGGTAGCTTATCGCCTCGAGTTACCGGAAGAATTAAATGAAATTCAGGGTACGTTTCATGTGTCACAACTCCGTAAATGCTTAGCTGACGAAACGGCTTATATCCATCATATTGACATTGAAGTGGATAATAGTCTTAACTACGTAGTGAAGCCGATTGTGATTCTAGATCGTAAGGTAAAACGCTTGAGAAACAAAGTGATTAATCAAGTAAAGGTCAAATGGGAACACAGAAAGGGCTCGGATGTGACAACTCGTATTTTAGAGCCTTTGTCGTACTCGGATGTAACCTATACGAACTTTATGTGACTAGTTAATGTATTAATTTGTATTCAACGTTTATGAGTGTTTATACGTGATATGTGAAACTTGTTAAATATAAGACTCGTATTCCTTGTATCTGGGCCGAATATGCTTGGGCCGCTTACATCACAAGTACGTTCAGCATACACATGTTCACGTTTGGGCTGGGTATTATAGTTACACATGTTGGGCCGTATCTTGACACACACATACCCGAAGCCCAACCTACCTGATAACAAGTATGCTTTGTATTTATGTTGGGCCTGATAGAGCCCAAGTGGATCATTGTTTGGGGGCCGGCTATTGATTTTAGATTATACCCATATGTAGCTACGTAACTTGATAACACAACACATATTCGAACCCTAGGCTTCTTTAGAACCAGCGATGGCAGCCAGATCATTCGAAGAATCATTCCCATCCGCTCATGTGCACTCTCTACGATCTCTAGGTTAGTGCAATTATACGAGTATTAAATCTGATTGATTGCTTTAACTTTGTGCGAATCTGTATGCGTGAATATTGGTTGTTTATTCTCAATTGTGTGCGAAGGGTTGTGACTAGTCTGATGTTATGAGATCATGTGACTAAGGTTGTTATCAGAAATCGGATAGATGCGTAGGGGTACATGTTAATGTTAGAACTTATTGTAATAAATACTGATTAGTTGTTCATGAGGTTACATATTGCTAACCAATACATAAGGGGCTGCACATGTGGGTAATCGATGAAACTGATGGGTTTTATAGATCGGCAATGAATTAGTGGTGGTAGGATATTAGTGATTAATGTGAATCGATAAAACTGTTGTAGTTATTTGTGATTTGCCGAATGACGGCAAGTAGGGTTAGGAGGCGGATCTGTGATGCACTCCGACGAAATAGGTGGCTCTGACGAAACATGTGGCTCCGATGAAACATGTGACCTCGATGAAACAGGTGGTGTTTCGTCACATACAAGCCTGACGAAAGATAGTAGTGTTTCGTCATGTGTTTTGGTGTTTCGCCGTGGGAGTAAACAGACGGGACCAGTAGACGGTTTGTGATGTGTGGTGGGTATTTTGTTAGTGTATGTATGCATGAAATTGTTAACTGATGACTTGTTATTATTTGAAATTAAGAATGCAAGTTGATTGTTCTTCTAGAAACTGTTATATTCTTGTTTTGTTATGTGTTTGTTTTGAACATTGCTCGTAATAAACAAACAGATGATTGGGGCCAACGGACTACAATTTTGTAATGGTTTGATCGGGTTTGGGTGGGTGCTAGTTGTTAATTATTGTTACTTAAAATAATCTAATGAATGAGGAAATCATGGGTGGTTATGGTTGACCCATAATTAACGGCATTATGAAACCACATGCACACTTCAATCAGGTCGCACACCTATGTGGGCCGGGTGTTTATCTAGGCTATGTATTGAGCATTTGGGCCACACACTAGTCAGCGGGCCACAAACATAAAACTGATTGCACACTTGTAACAGACTACACACTCTTGAAGTGGGCCAATAACTTGATGGAATCACACAATTTATGGAAGAAATATTAACTATTAGGTGATTTTGTGAAACCATAACGTGTAATGTGAACTTGTATGTGATTTGAACATCTGTTATGTGTTATACGATAACCCTTATGGTATATGCAACCTGTTAAGTACGTGGTCTGAATGTGTATATATAAATATATATGAATCTGATTATCGTTGGTAACCATGTTAGGTTTTGGTTGACCAACTGTGAATATCGTGACATAACATACCGAGCAAACCGAGGTGAGTTCACTTCTCTTGAGCATGCGTCCTGGTGGTTGGGACAGTCATTGGGCATCCCTGAGAGGGATGGGTTTGGGTAAATCAATTGGGTATTCCTGAGAGGAATACGTCTTGTGGTAAGTCTGGAATGTTGGATAATATACTCGTCCTATCACCATTAAAGTCCCTCCGTGTTGTTTGGTTACCGGAGAGGTAACAAGGTATTAGTTGGTAGCGCTACTTAGGTTTGGCACCCTCACCCCGTACCGGAGAGGACGGGTGTGAACTAATGACCTAGTCATGACCAATGCTTTGATAGGAGCATTGGGGAAAGGGCAAAATAAATCAGGAGCCGTCTTGTATCCGAGATATTATCAACATTGTAATCAATAAACGTAATTAAACACTTGGTAACTAACATTTTCGTAAAACTATGAACTCACCAGCGTTGTCTGATACACGTGTGTGCATGCTCGGAGGTTATAGATTATGTGGATCGTGGAACTTACTGTCTGGGATGCTGGAGTGGTCATGGGTCGTAAAGCATGGGATTGCAAAACAAGCCTAATGGTTTTTGAACACATGGTTTATGAAACGCTTAACTAGTGATTTATGCTTCCACTGTATATAATGAATTACGTTTAACGTGTTGTAATACTTTATGTTATTGAATGAAAGTTTTTACTTAAAATATTGTTATGAGTTCAATGTGATTGGTGGCTAAGATCCTGGTACGTCACACGCCCCGTGAGGTTTTCCGCAAGTGGTATTTTGGGGGTGTGACAGTTTGGTATCAGAGCCACTGGTTATAGTGAACTTGGTTTTAAAACGTTTTTATAAAACCAGACTATAACAGAACAGTTCTGAAAAAAAGAATACGACCATGACACTCAGCTCCAGATAGCAAGGTTCATCTGTCGTTTACTCATTTCACAACATAACGAGTGAACACTTACATATGATATTGCATGTGATTGCACGTTTAGCACAACAATATGAATTCATGTATTACTTGCATGTGTTATGTGACTGATAGGGTGGTATTTCCCTAAACATTCATGACTCACGTTTCGTGATACTTTTTGTTGCTACTCGCGTTTGAGGAACCATTTGACATGAGTTAGGAGGAGCTGAGATGAACATGCAAATCACAATATTATTGTGGGTGCACACATAATAATAATGTGGGGTGCATGCGAGTCCTAGTGAGCCCTAACAAGTGAAAAAGGGGTTCTGTTCTGTTATCTAATCAATGAGAAACGTAACAAACCTATGTGGGGTCATAACAGTGATTGTCTTTTATTCAAACATGATCTTTTCATTTCTCACTGAATCCATGTGAATTTCGATGATATCGAGTATTACTTGAACACCCATCTGAACGCCTAGCGAACTGTGTAGAATGTTAGGTGCTTGTATGGACGCCCCTGAGTTGAGCGTCGCAGCGTTAAATGATTGGTCTATACCTTTCTCACCTTTCTTTGTTTGCTGGAACATAATGTACTGACGTCTTAGACCCCGAAGTGCGATCACTTCTGCAACACTCTGGAAACATACCGTGTATTACCCAGTCAACTTGCAAGAACATTGGACAAGAGGACGAGTGTAGTGCCTTATCAACCTCAATATTAGAACGACCCTGATTACCAACAACGAACACCAGCAATTTGACGCCAATTGGATCTTTAACCCTAGTCAGTGGCTCATGGGAGCCAACTCCTACGAGTTAATCGGGACATAAACGATGACAACTGACCATGGTGCGGAAATGTGAAACGGCCAGCATAATGAGTAGCACCTTAGGATGAGGCACGGAAATGTGACAAGATGGACTTAGTCAGTGAAAGATCGTAGGACTCCGTTTCTGGAAATGACGTTAGAGGTAACAGTCACGGCAACATCAAGATACTCGTAATTGTAACCAACAGTATGGAAATGGAGGAGCCAACGACATGGATTGGCCATGATTAGATTAAGAAGACAACAATCAAGGACACGACGTCAGTACTGGAAGTCCTCGTAATAATAACAACAACACGGGAAATAATGTTCATGGAGGGGCATTTAGGATTGGCGTGGGCGACGCCGGGAGTATAACCACATGGTGGCCTACACGTTCTTGGTAACGAATCGCTTCGTCACTGTTCAATCTACCCTGATGCTTCTTGAAACCGAACCTGTTGTGGAATGGGCTGATGGAAAGACAAACGAAACCTCATATGTTTGTTGGGATGCAAACACGACCTTGTGGGGCAAGTGTTTGACATCGACCTTCCTACTACTACCATTGATGGTTTTGATGCAGTTGTTAGTGTGGATTGGTCATCTAGAGATCGCGCAGATATACCTTGTGAGGAGAAACCTTTGAGCATCTCTCTCCCTTGTGGCAAATCGTCATCTGTTCCAAAGTATTGAAGTGGTGTAAAGGTTAGCATCAATGAAAGCCCAGAAGTGTCTACGGAGGGATTACCCCGCAATGTTAGCACTCGTTACTGATGTCAAGGCTAAAGAAAAGAGGATCGAGGATCCACCAATTGTTCATGATTTCTCCCTATATGTTACCAGGGGAACTATCAGGTTTACCTTCGCATCGTCAGGTGGAATATTAGATCGGCATCATGTCAGAAGCAACCCTTATTACTAGTACTCCTTATTGTCACACATCAGGAAGGTTGCAGGAACTGCTTAATCAACTTCAGGAACTACCGGACAGGAGTTTTATCGGGCCTAGCTTTTCGCTTTGGGGAGCCCAGTTATATCCATGGGGATAAGCCTTCTCGTATGTGTACTGACTATTGAGAACTTATCAAGGTAACAGTTAAGAACCGCTTGCCTCAACCATGTATTAACAACCTGTCGACCAGTTGCAAGGGACAAGCTTCCATTCGAGGATTGACTAACGAACGAACTTTCATCAGATGGAAGCCCAAGGGGAGAACGCTCTTAGAACGGCATATTGAACGCAATGCGGCCATTTCGACCTCGTACACCAGGATCATTGAGTTGATCAACGCACCAGCAGCTTTATGGATCCCATGAATCGACCATGCTTATTTTTGACATGTTGAATCATTACCAGGAGAAAGGAACATCATGGGCGGCATTTTTATTTTAATTTAGAGCTTCTGAGAGAGGAGCCACTACGCACGAAGTCTTGTTAAAGGTAACTTCTGGATTCGAGCGGTACCTTTTTAGGGCACATAAACAATGAAGTGGGAATACGCGAGGATCTCGCTAAGATCCATTTTGTTAGGAACTGATCAACACCAAAGATCCCTTTGAGGATACAACAATCTCTTTAACACAGCAGGGTGCTGTGCTCGTGGAAGACGAAACAGGAGGACGTCTTTTCGGTTTTCGAATCCCAACTCTGCAATGCACTGAACATCGCCTTTACCCGAGGATGCGGGTGAACTAGCGGAATACCCTGACGGTTCGAATTAGAGACCCAGTTACACGCCGATGCAACACGAGGAGACGGTGACGCACGTAGTGGTTTACGAAAGAGAATTGCATGAGTCACAACCTGCGGTGGGAACCGTGGTCTTTGGATTTAAGTTGGAGGCATTACTTGGACGGTACCAAACGCACTATTTAGACCGATCACAAGGGCCTCCCGTGTACCCTTGTTTCGAAAAAGCTAAACTTGTGATGACATCACTGGATGGAACTCTCGAGCGGTTACGACTATGGAACCTAAAACACGTATGAGCATGCAGCTCACTATCAACTCTAGCCTACCCGATCAGATTCGCCTTGTGTTGACCGAAGCACTAAAGGGATTTCACGTTAGGTCCATGTGGGGCATGGAAGAGCAACCTCTGGCTAGACGGACGACATTCGCTACCTCATGGGACGGATGTGGATCTCATTATACAGTAGCTGTAGGGAATTTGTGTTGAGCAAAGTGCACCGGCCTCGATATTCTAGTCGTCTGGGTTTTGATGAGAGACATTAGGATTAATGAACCTTGTGCTGGTGATAGGGCATGAAGGCCCACCTAGCTAGGTATGTGAATGATGTTTGGACATCGAGAAACATTCATACGGAAATAAGAACAGACTGCCATAGATTTTGTTACTGGGCAACCTAGAACTTGAAACGGAAACAATATCAGCTGGATGATCGTTGATCGTCTCACGCAACTAGCATACTCTCGTTCAATCAAGGAAACTATCGAGCCTTCACAAGTTGTGAATATCCCTCTGGGAGAGGCGGCTTTTAGGCACGAGGTGCCAACTCCTGTTATCTATGATTTTGATCTATACCTGATTTATGACAGGCATTACACAACCCTCTTGGCTCACGTATAGACAGGAGTATACTCATCATCATAGGACAAACGGTTAGAGTAAACGAACCATCCTGACACTTGGAGACATGCTACGGGCATGTCTGTGATTGACTTAGTAACATTGGAAGGACACCTACCTCTGGTTGAATTTACTGCAACAACTACCATTCTAGTATTCAGACAGCTCGGTTTGAGACATTGCATGGACAGTAACGCTAAACTCCCTGTTGGACTAAGGTGGGTGACAACCTAATCACAAATCCCGGACTTGTACTCGAACCACTTGGGAAGATTGTTTAGATCGGAAGTCGTTTGGCGGCAACACGTGACCGTCAGGAAAGCTGATAAGCTTAGGAAACACTGGAAGATCATTGTAGGCGATCGTATCATGTTGCAAGTCTCACCCTGGGAGGGTGTGGTACGCCTGGGAAGTGTGGCAAGCTTAACTTACATCACTTTGAGCCATACAACATTCTGGGAAGAATAAGTAACGTGACTTACAAACTCGGGTTACCCGACGAATTGGATAACGTGCATGATGTCATCTATGTTTCGAATCTAAGGTAGTGCTTGTTCGATGAAACGCTTGTGATACCCTTATTAGAGTATGAAGTTAATGACAAGTACCGGTTGTTGGGGAATCTACTAAAATCATGGACTAGGACATCCAGAATCATCAGCATAGTCAAATTCCAATCGTGAAAATTTGTTGGAACTCAAAACGTGGACCGGAGTTCACATAGGAACGCAATGATCAGAGTAAGCTCTAGCATCCTCAGTTGTTCAAACGGTTGTATCAACTTTTGATATCATTGGCGAATTTCGGGACGAAATTCCCTTTCAAGTTGGGGATGATGTGGTACCCGGGAAAAACACACAGTCATCTTGATCCGTCATTTCACTTTTAGGAGACTGTTTATCAAATTTCGGGATGAAATTTCTTTCAAGTTGGGGATGATGTGATAACTTGTATTTTAGAGCCTTTGTCGTACTCGGATGCAACCTATACGAACTTTATGTGACTAGTTAATGTATTAATTTGTAATGAACGTTTATGAGTGTTTATACATGATATATGCTAACTGATGACTTGTTATTATTTGAAATTAAGAATGCAAGTTGATTGTTCTTCTAGAAACTGTTATTTGCTTGTTTTGTTATGTGTTTGTTGTGAACATTACTCATAATAAACAAACAGATGATTGGGGCCAATGTACTACAATTTTGTAATGGTTTGATCGGTTTTGGGTGGGTGCTAATGATGTGCGTTAGGTGTATATGTAGGTTTAAGTATATTTTAAGCCCTTTTACACTTTTTTAGCCAAGTTTTAAATTTATAAAACACGATATTTACTAACACTAAACACACATATGGGCAAGTGCACCCATCGTGAGCGTAGTATAGTGTTGGTAAGATACCGAGGTCGTCCAAGGACACAAGAGCTTTTAGTACCGGTTTATCCTCAACGTCTAATCAAATCAAAAAGTTAGAAAAAATGTTTTAAACTAGAAAAATAAAAACTAACTAAAATGTTGAAAATAAAAATAAAAGTAAAACAGATAGACAAGATGAATCACTTGGTTCCGACTCGTGTATAGTGTAACCTTTGATTATTTCCGCACTTTTGCACTTTTTAAGAGATTATCTTAGTTATTGTAGTAGGCCCCTCTTTTGAAGGCGACGTTACCCTCAACCCAGTAGTTTGAGTCAGCAAGGATACAATCCTAAAGGGTCGGATTATTGAAAGATAATTAATTAAGTTATTAATGCATATTATGGTAGGCCCCTCTTTTGAAGGCGACGTTACCCTCGGCTAAGTAGTCTGAGTCAGCAGGGATACAGTCCTAAATAGCCGGGTTATTGTATTAATAGTAGCTTACATATGAGGGGGTCAAAGAGTTTGGACCCCCGCCATCCAATACCGTTAAGTATTGAAGGAGGTCCTACTAAATTTGACCCAGGTCCTTACAGGATCTATACACTGAACAAGGCAAGACTTTTACCAAACTGTTCCCTTAACCCCCGACCAGGTAGCCAACATACCTCCATATAGACCGTGGAGATATGAATTGTGAAATTCTTTTATTTTATATAGACAGTAAAATAATGCCAAGACACCACAGACAAACGATAAGGAAAAATCACCTTCAACATAAGAAACTAGTTATTAAAGTCATTAATACAAAACCAAGTAAAAAGTGCGAAAAGATTAAAAATAAAAAGTATTACACTAGACACTTTGTCTTCACCAAGTGATGTAAGAGACTTAGGTAAACATGGCATTGATTGTCAAGAACTCTTACGATCAATCTTGGATCCCGAGACGACTCACACACTCTATGATGGACAATGGATGATGGTGGTGGATGATGGTGTTATGGTGGTGGTGGGTGGTGGGTGAAGTGTGAGAGAGGTGGTGTGCTAAGGGATGGTTTGAGCTTGAGCCAAGCACTCTTATTTATAGGCTGAACAGAAGCTCGGGCATGGCCCCGTGTCCACATCCTTCTCTATCTTCATTAATTTCTCTTTGTCTGTATTAGTTTACCATGGCCCCGTGTCCGCTGGGCACGACCCCGTGTGCAGAAGCATATCTGTACTATCAAGATTTGCCTGGATTCTGCGAATCTTATAGTTGACCACGGCCCCGTGTCCGCTGAGCACCGTGGTGGGCGATGGAAGCTTCTACAACTTTGTCTTTTATGCTGACACTTGGGCACGCCCCCGTGCTCACTGAGCACAGGGCGTGTTCAACCTTCTGTTCTCTTGTTTTGCTTGGGAAGATGCTGTCGTGGGGTCGGGCATGTCACGTTTGTTCCTTTTCTTGTATTTATGCTAGATTTAGCTGCCTTTTTGCTTCTTTTGTTAATTTGAGCTAATTTAATCCTGAAAATACAAAAGGAAGACAAAAGCACACTTTTCCCAACAGTAGTACTAAAAAGGGTTAGTTTTATGCCACAATTGATGTAATTTATATATTGCATTTTGCACACATCAAATACCCCCACACTTGAATCTTTGCTTGTCCTCAAGCAAAACTCTTTATAATGTGGCTTTACACTCCCAAATAGAATGGGTAGAATAGAAGGTTTTTGGGCTTGTCATAGAGTGTCGGGATTTCCAAGATTCTTTACTAAGTTTTATTTTTATTTATTTACAATCCTATTCGTCATGATTTATTTAAAACTTTTCATAAGATAAATTACTTATTAGGGCATAACATGCCTTTTTAAAATTCCATTTATATACAAGTTCACATACTTCACGGGGATCACTCAACACTCGGCCGAAAATGTATTTTTAGTGAATCACTCGAGAGCGGCATGGAATTTACTCCTACCATAAGCTTGCCAAGCAATCAATCCTCCTCATTTTTAACTAGAAACCTTTGTAAATATCAAGAGGACTTTTTGGGTGAAGGGTTAGGCTTGGGTTAAAGGTAGGTGGTTGGGTTAGTGGTTAGTGAAAGGGCGAAAAGCGTAATAAGCGTCGGTTTTCGTAGGACTTTTTATTTTTTTATTATTATTTTTTTTTTTGCAATTTTTATTTTAATGAAGCCTTTATTCAAACAAAGTTATTTTTGATAAACTTGTTTATTTATTTCTCTTTTGCTTCATCACCAACATTTTTTTTAAAGTCATACAAAAACCGAGCTTGTTACTAAAACAAAGGGTTAAAAATGAAAAAAAGGTTTTGGTGGGTGAAAGGGTTTTTTGGTTTGGATTAAGAAATGAAAAGGGTTTAGGCTCAAAGGGGCTAACTAGGGGGATTTTGGGTAGGTGGTAAAAAAAACGAAAAATAATGGTGTAGAAATAAAACGGGTTAGTCCTAATGCCTCCATCATTTACTTACTCGGGTTTAAGTTGGTAAGGACCGGGAATGTATCGTCGTGGCAAGTTCTAGAGTTGTAAGAACCAAGCGGCTATTCACACAAGAAAGGAAAAATGAGCATTTAGTTTAATGATATTTATTTGTATGCTCAATAAAGGCTCAAAACTCACTTTTGTGGGAATGGGTTTTTATGTGATCAAGTATATATAATCAAATTTTAACTAAGCTTGCCATGCCTTTTCATAATTTTCTTATGTTGGTTCTTTTTATCACGACGCTATCGGTTGTAAATTTGTAAAAATATAACCTTTTTAGAATTTGAAATTCACAAGTTAAACCTAGACAAGTAAAAAAAAATTGAAATTTTTTTTGAAAAAAAATTTGGGGTGATTAGCGGTTCCAATAGAGTTTTGTGTAAGGCTTGTATTTAGGACTTGCAAGATTCAAGGTTTTAGCATCCCCCCACACTTAAATTACACATTGTCCTCAATGTGTCCCAAAAATAAGTTTTTAGGTTGATTGAATATGTAAAAAGGTGTGAAAAAGCAAAAATTTTGTGTTACTGGGCGCTGGACACGGCCCCGTGTTCAAGTGCTAGTAACAAAATTGAAAAAGAGAAACAGAAGCCTGGACACGGGGGCATGTTGGGTGAACACGGCCCGTGTCCAGTTTACCTGAACTGGGCAATTTCTGCAGATTGTGCAGCACGGGGCCGTGTTGGGCGGACACGGCCCGTGCTGAACTTACTGTTAATGAAGAAAATTGTCGGATGGCCCTGTTTTCCTGCATGGGGTGCTGGTTCAAGTTTCCCTTGTCATCCTTGGCCATCCCGAGTGTGTTTTATTTATTTCAACACCATCCAAACACCAAATTAACTAAAACCATCATTCATTAAGTCATAGAGAATTACATAATAGTCCTAAAAGTTAAATTTCTAGATAAGTAGGTCAAAGAAACACAAGAAATCCAAATTGAGAAGTTCTAGCCTAAACTTTATTTTACTAGCAAAATTTCCAAAAAGATAATTCTCTTGGTTAGATGTGACATGAAAACTTCTTTTCCTTGGGCATGGGCTCCTCATACGTCGGTGAGCCATTCTTCGATCTCCCTTGGGAGAAGAAAGGCTGGCTCATTGGCATCGGTTTGAGGAGGTGCAACCTCCACCGGGACTTCTTGTAGATCTTCAAGAGGAGGTTTCGCTGGAAGTTCATCCCACCCAGTAGGATTGTGGATTCCAAGTGCTAGGTTCCAATCCTCTTGAGGGAGGATTGGTTCCATGGGAGGTGTTACAAGAATGTTTAACCTCTGGTGCAAGAGGTTAATTTCTTGAAAACTGTTTTCCAGCCCTACCGTAAGATAATTTATACGGTCTATTAAGACCTCCTCTACCGAAGTCATCTCATTAAGAGCTTCACGTAACGCCATTACGTATCGTATGAGAGTTGCTTCAATTGATGGCCTTCTTTCCCTTCGACTGTTTCTGGAGTGCGCAGAAGAGGTTCCACTGTTTTGGCTAGACATACTACGAAAACAAACCAAAAATAGTTCATTTTAATGAAACAGTACCATGGACACGGCCCCGTGCTTAATGAGCACGGCCCCGTGTTCAGCTTTCTGCAGTGTTTTAGAACAAGGAATCTTGGAGTTTCAAATTATTTTCCCAGCTTATGAAGCATTTTTTAGCAGAAATAATTTAAAACCATGTTGTGCAACTTATTTTTAACAAGATTCTTTGAACAAAAACTTAACAAACATCACCATAAAGCTTTGAATTTAGCTTCAATGGAGGTGTTGTTGCAAGAAAGATGAAGAAGAAGGAAATGGATAAAAGAGGAAAGGACAAGATGTTTGTTAGAACCTTCTTTTAGAACATACCTAGGATGGTAAGTGAGAAAATCCTTTCAAATCTCTGTCCCTGGATGGTCCAAATGTGCAGGATTCTTGGCTGCATTTATAGAAAACGACAGCATGCTGGACACGGCCCCGTGTGCAGGCAAGATCCTGACATGTTTTGTCCGTATTCTGACAAAAAGTCAGAAGGGAATCTTTTGGTGGACACGGGGGCGTGTTGACCTGGGCACGGCCCCGTGTCGAAAGGCTCTTTATGAAGTTTTGTCTATTTTCAAGGAACTTTTTCCGGATCGGGCGGTTCCTTACTGGATGGAACAACCCCAAAGTGCCTAAGATACCTTAATTGCTCTAGATTAAGACGAGAACGCAAGAGGTTGTCGGTGAGGGTGATTCCTATGCTATATGTAGGTGGACAAGTCCAACCCTTTTTCGGGCTCTCGTTAAAGAAGGTGTATGTCGAATCGCTCAGGTCTATGTATGCATCGAACGAAGTCAATGGGGAGTCCTTCACGGCACAATCGACACAGGGACGACTATCGCTCAAGTCCTCACTAGAGTTAGAAGTATCGTCGGGAACAACGAAGTTGTTTGAATGCGTTCCCAACACTTCTTCTTGGTTATCGTCTTGAGATAAATTATTAAAATCTATCCTAAGTTCTTTTAACCAATTAAGAATTAGATCTTCTAATTGAAATAGTTCGTCAAGAAGCATTTCTCCTAAAAAATCCGGCTGAGAGCATTCAAGGGAGAGATAGGGATTATTTTTACTTTCGCCCCTCTTAAGGATACAGGAAAATGATGGGTCTATATAGTGGGGCTTATAATTTAGAAAATAGCATTTTAATTCCTCATGGGAACCACCACATATTTGACACCGCGTACCATAAGAGTTCCGAAAGTAAAAAGTATCAGTATCACTCATGTTTGTGTCAGAAATTACCAACCGTCGGGATCTTACGGTTCTGTTTTCAGTAACTGAATCTTGGGCACGGGGCGTGTTGAGTGGGCACGACCCGTGCTGAGTTCTGCAGAAGCTGAAAAACTAAGAAAAATCCTAAAAAAAATAGAAAAATAAGAAAAATGATTAGGCCGTTGATTCCTAACTTTCTTAAAATCCTTGTGTCCCCGGTAGCGGCGCCAAAAACTTGATGTGCGTTAGGTGTATATGTAGGTTTAAGTATATTTTAAGCCCTTTTACACTTTTTTAGCCAAGTTTTAAATTTATAAAATACGATATTTACTAACACTAAACACACATATGGGCAAGTGCACCCATCGCGAGCGTAGTATAGTGTTGGTAAGATACCGAGGTCGTCCAAGGACACAAGAGCTTTTAGTACCGGTTTATCCTCAACGTCTAATCAAATCAAAAAGTTAGAAAAAGGTTTTAAACTAGAAAAATAAAAACTAACTAAAATGCTGAAAATAAAAATAAAAGTAAAAAAGATAGACAAGATGAATCACTTGGTTCCGACTCATGTATAGTGTAACCTTTGATTATTTCCGCACTTTGCACTTTTTAAGAGATTATCTTAGTTATTGTAGTAGGCCCCTCTTTTGAAGGTGACGTTACCCTCAACCCAGTAGTTTGAGTCAGCAAGGATACAATCCTAAAGGGTCGGATTATTGAAAGATAATTAATTAAATTATTAATGCATATTATGGTAGGCCCCTCTTTTGAAGGCGACGTTACCCTCGGCTAAGTAGTCTAAGTCAGCAGGGATACAGTCCTAAATAGCCGGGTTATTGTATTAATAGTAGCTTATATATGAGGGGGTCAAAGAGTTTGGACCCCCGCCATCCAATACCGTTAAGTATTGAAGGAGGTCCTACTAAATTTGACCCAGGTCCTTGCAGGATCTATACACTGAACAAGGCAAGACTTTTACCAAACTGTTCCCTTAACCCCCGACCAGGTAGCCAACATACCTCCATATAGACCGTGGAGATATGAATGGTGAAAATCTTTTATTTTATATAGACAGTAAAATAATGCCAAGACACCACGGACAAACGATAAGGAAAAATCACCTTCAACATAAGAAACTAGTTATTAATGTCATTAATACAAAACCAAGTAAAAAGTGCGAAAATATTAAAAATAAAAAGTATTACACTAGACACTTTGTCTTCACCAAGTGATGTAAGAGACTTAGGCAAACATGGCCTTGATTGTCAAGAACTCTTACGATCAATCTTGGATCCCGAGACGACTCACACACTCTATGATGGACAATGGATGATAGTAGTGGATGCTGGTGTTATGGTGGTGGTGGGTGGTGGGTGAAGTGTGAGAGAGGTGGTGTGCCAAGGGATGGTTTGAGCTTGAGCCAAGCATTCCTATTTATAGGCTGAACAGAAGCTCGGGCACGGCCCCGTGTCCAGTGGGCACGGCCCCGTGTCCACATCCTTCTCTGTCTTCATTAATTGCTCTTTGTCTGTATTAGTTGACCACGACCCTGTGTCCGCTGGGCACGATCCCGTGTGAAGAAGCATATCTGTACTATCAAGATTTGTCTGGATTCTGTGAATCTTATAGTTGACCACGTCCCCGTGTTCGCTGAGCACGACCCCGTGGTGGGCGATGGAAGCTTCTACAACTTTGTCTTTTATGCTGACACTTGGGCACGCCGCCGTGCTCACTGAGCACGGGGCGTGTTCAACCTTCTGTTCTCTTGTTTTGCTTGGGAAGATGCTGTCGTGGGGTCGGGCATGTCACGTTTGTTCCTTTTCTTGTATTTATGCTAGATTTAGCTGCCTTTTTCCTTCTTTTGTTAATTTGAGCTAATTTAATCCTGAAAATACAAAAGGAAGACAAAAGCACACTTTTTCCAACATTAGTACTAAAAAAGGGTTAGTTTTATGCCACAATTGATGTAATTTATATGTTGCATTTTGCACACATCACTAGTTGTTAATTATTGTTACTTTAAATAATCTAATGAATGAGGAAATCATGGGTGGTTATGGTGGACCCATAATTAACTGCATGATGAAACCACATGCACACTTCAATCAGGTCGCACACCTATGTGGGCCGGGTGTTTATCTAGGCTATGTATTGAGTATTTTGGCCACACACTAGTCATCGGGTTACAAACATAAAACGGATTGCACACTTATAACAGACCACACACTCTTGAAGTGGGCCAATACCTTGATGGAATCGCACAATTTATGGATGACAAATTAACTGTTAGGTGATTTTGTGAAACCATAACGTGTAATGTGAACTTGTATGTGATTTGAACATCTGTTATGTGTTATACGATAACCCTTATGGTATAAGCAACCTGTTAAGTACGTGGTTTGAATGTGTATATATAAATATATATGAATCTGATTATCGTTGGTAACCATGTTAGGATTTGGTTGACCAACTGTGAATATCGTGACATAACATAACATACCGAGCAAACCGGGGTGAGTTCACTTCTCTTGAGCATGCGTCCTGGTGGTTGGGACAGTCATTGGGCATCCCTGAGAGGGATGGGTTTGGGTAAATCAATTGGGTATTCCTGAGAGGAATACGTCTTGTGGTAAGTCTGGAATGTTGGATAATATACTCGTCCTATCACCATTAAAGTCCCTCCGTGTTATTTGGTTACCTGAGAGGTAACAAGGTATTAGTTGGTAGCGCTACTTAGGTTTGGCACCCTCACCCCGTACCGGAGAGGACATGTGTGAACTAATGACCTAGTCATGACCAATGCTTTGATAGGAGCATTGGGGAAAGGGCAAAATAAATCAGGAGCCGTCTTGTATCCGAGGTATTATCAACATTGTAATCAATGAACGGAATTAAACACTTGGTAACTAACGTTTTCGTAAAACTATGAACTCACCAGCGTTGTCTGATACACGTGTGTTCATGCTCGCAGGTTATAGATTATGTGGATCGTGGAACTTGCTGTCTGGGATGCTGGAGTGGTCATGGGTCGTAAAGCATGGGATTACAAAACAAGCCTAATGGTTTTTGAACACGTGGTTTATGAAACGCTTAAAAAGTGATTTATGCTTCCGCTGTATACAATGAATTACGTTTAACGTTTTGTAATACTTTATGTTATTGAATGAAAGTTTTTATTTAAAATATTGTTATGAGTTCAATGTGATTGGTGGCTAAGATTCTGGTACGTCACACGCCCCGCGATGTTTTTCGTAAGTGGTATTTTGGGGGTGTGACATCGGATACCACATGGGAGTCTGAAGAAGAGATGCAACGGCTCTACGCTACACTATTTGGTACGTATTTCCCGGTTTCGAGGACGAAGCCCTCTTAAGGGGGGGGGGGTGGACTTGTAACACCCCGAAAATGTAAATCTTTTATTTAAAATAACAGGTCGGTAAATAAACAAGTGAACTAACTAGGATTTAAAATAACATAGTTAGATAAAAATCTTGTAGTAACTTATGAGAGGGTTGAAGCACTAAACATGAACTAAATGAAAGTTGGGGGACCAAAAGTGGTTAAATTGAAAATAATTTTAATAAAACATAAAATTAAAATCCAAACACACATAAGTGTGTGTGTCTGGATCGAACCAAGCACAGGGCGACCAGGAGAAAACCCCCACAACCCTAGTTCACACTTAATCTCTCAAATTGAAGATCAAAATCCATTCTAAATCAAAATCCGAGTACGGAATAGTGATCCCCACTGAAAAAGGAGTCACAAGGTATGTAATTTTCATGAGAAATCTCTAGTTGAAATTCTGAGTGAACTTAGAGAATTCGAAATTAAGGATGCGTGTTTGTTATGAAGATGATAAAGGAACAATATAGTGTCCAGGGATAAACACTAGACAAGTATATGATGAAATTCATACCTAATTGTAGTGAGCCCCATGAACACCATTGAAGGTGATTAGTGGGTTTGTGAGAGCTTAATAAACACTAGGATTTATGGTTGATATACTAGTGTTATTTGATTTTATGAAGTAATCTCTGGTTATCGATGTTAGAGGTTAAAATGAAATTTGTCCGATTGATGTAATTTCGGCTATAAAACAAGTTATGAACTTGATAATGAATTGTATAAAATTCTGCCTTTAAAGTGTTTGTAAAAATGCCTCAAAGAAGGCTTAAAACTGAAATTCAAGTTAAAAACGCATATTTGTAATGTTTCGGCAAACTATGAGATATTGTTGAGAAAAGAGTTCTAAACATGAAATTGGTTGAACTCTATAGGAAAGGAAGCCGGAGCGTCTAGTGGACAAGCTGGTGGTGACGCGCGTTTGAAGGGTTTGCTTTGAAGGTATGTAACTTGATTCGTTACATTAAGTGAATTTGATTTTAGAATATACATAGTTGTGTTTTAGAATAAAAATCGTGTTGATTGAAGTGACAATGTTCGCTACTTGAATTAATAGGTTAAGAATCGACTAGGAATCGTTTGGTAGGCATTATAATGGAGGATTCCATAGATGAGCCAAACGGGTCGAATAATTGTGTAATTAGTAGTGTTAGTGTTTAATAGTTAGCAATGGCGATAACAATCACAAGAGCATGAAGCCATATGATTGGTAATGAAATGCCGGTGATAATAAGCCCCAGATGTTGGGTAAAAGCGCCTTGTGGTTACTATTGAAATGGTAGCAAAATGGGTGTAAATAAAATGGGTCGAACAATTGTTTAGTGATTTTTAGTCGTTCGGTCCGTAAACCAAATTTTCGGTATGATAATTGTAATAGGCATGTCGGTAATGAAATTACAGACGTATAGGAAAAAGAATCACCTTAAACGGACTTACGGATCAAAAGTTACGGACAATTGAAGTTGAAATTTGGAATTTTCAGAACTGGCAGGAAATGCAGGTCAAAAACCTGCACCTGCTGGAAAATGGTATCCCCCACGCCACGTGACAGGATCACTTAGATCCGGCGCGACATGCGAGAGCCGTCGCGACACGCGACAAGATGAGAAGGTTCTGGCGCGACACGCGACAGGGCCAAAACTAAATTTTTATTTTATTTTTGATGATTCGATACTAGAACTCGTTTATATGCATTATATTAATGTCAAGACAAACTTTTTAAGTGCTTTTGACTATAGGTAATGAAGGGGTCTTTCCGGATGGCGATCAAGCATGTTATCAAGAACCGAACACGAACTTTTGAAGCTTCCGCGTTAACTTAACTTTGTTTAGACAATGTTTTTGATGTAAATGATTTGCTAAGCTTGTTATGAATGTTTGAAACTAGTCGGTAGTTAACTAGTATGTGGTTACTTTAAAAACCTTGCTTTTGTACTTATGTTGAATTAAAGTACTTTTTAATATAAAATTATGTATATTTTATTATATTCGATTAAAAATTAGACGGTTGTTACAATAGCTTGAGGACTTGTTGTTTGAAGAATCACCAGATTTATCTGCACTGAATGCTGTTCTGATCTTTGTTAACTCATTGCTCTGCGGCATACCTCTGCGATAGTACAAATCAATATTCTGTTGATAACTAGAACTAGACATTTGTTTTGTTTTTGCAATAATAGATCATGTCTCTCTAGTTTTTCAATCAAACTCTCTAATGTCATCTCATCGAATTTAGCATCATTTTTCAACACAATCACATAAGTTTTCCAATCTTCCCATGTTTTAATACCTCCACGAGTTTATCAATCATCTCTTCTCTTTCTTTGTCGATTCCAAATCGCTCTAACTCAATTTTCAAATGACAAAATATCTCTATCATTTGTCTAACAATCTCTCCTTTCATACAATCAAACAAATCAAACTCTTTCTTTAGTAACGAGATTTTGTTTTTCTTGATGTCTTTTCCCCCTTCAGCTTTCAGCTTTAACACTTCCCACATTGACTTTGATGTTTCACCATGCTGAAGTAGAGAAAGAATATCCTCTCTAACCGACTGTTGTAATAATGTTACCATTTTTAGTTCATCGTAATGTTTTTCTCTTTGAGTTTTTGAATATTCTGGAACTGGGAGTAAAACATTATGTTCAGTTACAGGTTTTACATAACCGTAAATCATCGAAACCCAACTTTTATAGGCATAAGCCTTCACCCAATTTTCAAAACGCATACTCCACCAATGATAATCTTCAATGTTTATTAGTTTAGGTTGCCTTTGGTGATTTCCGTATACATTGTCATGATTTATGTTATCAGTTACAGTTTTGGAAATGCTTTTAGGTGTAACCGTTGTTTGTTCAAATGTTTCGGAGGTAAATGCATTGTAGAACGTGTTGTAAAAATCTTCAGCCATGATTCCGATCTTTGAACAACCTGCAAACAAACACTTGATGAAATCTGCAAATCAAACACAAACTGCACGTTCGTACGAAGCTGCAATAGCGCCTTCGTTCGAAGATGCAAGATAAACAAACTATCCCTAGAGTGTTTGTACGAAGCTGGGTTCGTACGAGACTACCAATGTGTGGCTTCGTTCGAAGTTGTAACAGTGGCTTCGTAAAACAATTTTTCAGCAAAAGTTCAAAGTTTCTATGTGGCTTCGTACGAGTCTGCCTTCGTACGAGTCTGCCTTCGTACGAGCCTACTCTGGGATGAACAAGTTCGTATTTTTCATGGTTTTCACAGATTTGAATATGATTTTGTTCGAATTTTGTCCTGAGAATTTGTAGGATTGATTAAAATTTGTTTTCACATGTTATATAAAAAACTAAGACAATTTTAACCGTGAGAGCACCATAAATCTGAGTTTAAAGTTCAAAGAGAAAGAGATGAAGATGAGAAGAGGTAGAAGTGTGATGAAGAAGATGAAATCAGCTCTGAATCTGATGTAGAAGCATGATTCTCTGTGTCTTCAATCCTTGCAATCAAGCACCCGCTCTGATACCACTTGTGAATTCAGGATCTCGGTGAATTCTTTGACCTTGAATGCGTACCGACACGTGAAATGTGCGAAATTCAATCACGTGTGTGGATCAGACACAATGATGTAAATATAACTGGTTTCTATTACTGATCTGACAGCGTTTACACCACGAAACCAAACGGACAGAGCTTCGCCTCAAAATTATCCAAAAGTTACAAATGAACTAAACAAGACTACTATATATAGAGATGTAGGTTTGAACCAAACATGCCAGGCTGCCTTCGTACGAAGCTGGTGGCTTCGTACGAAGCTGCCATTGCTTCAATATTTGATTTCTTCAATACAACACCTTGTCTTGTATCATTCGTTCCAGGTATATTCCGTGATTGACGCAAGCGATAGACATACTGCATTCACAGGTCTAGAGGGCTGCTGAAGGTTTAGATCTCTAGTATAGTTAAACTGGTATTATTGTGTAATATGAGAGATGCATAATATTCTTTAATAAAATTTCAGAAGCTTCTGTTGTGAATTCTCTAATTAATATGTGTTCTGTATATCCGACGCGTAATACTCCACAGAGCTTATCCTGTGATGCATATGTTACATCCATGGTAGACAAATGTATAAATTTAGGAGTATGATTAATAACGAAAAAAAATTGCATTAATAATTAGGTAAATGAAAGGAAGTTTAAGAAATTAGGGGGCTACCATGTTATGATCACATGAAGATGCGGGTATTGCGGCCCCCTTTTTAGTACAATTTCCCATCTATTCTTGGTAGACATTCATTTCAATGGGAAAGAAAATGAGACAAAGAAATGTGTTAATTTGAATAAAATCAGAAACCAAGCCCATAAAAGATAAGGGTGGAGATACAATAGGAAGTTTATTTGGCTAGGAAGGATAGGAAGTGATCTTGACCATCCATTAAGTTAATCAAGGGCTAAGATTAAATCAGGCAAATTGAAATGAAGAAAAGAGGCGCGTGAGTTTGTTCAAGGGCATTCTAGTCAATCCAAGCCAATAGTTTCTCTCTCCTCCAATTTCCCCCCATTTTTTAAACGTTAATAACTCTTTCATACGACATTATTTTTTTTATAAAAATTGCACTAAAAAACGAGCGTTTTTTTTATCTTTAAAACGAGTATACTATTGCTATATTTAAAAAAAAAAAAATTTTAAACCCAGTTGCGTAAAACGCAATAGAAAAACCACCAGTTACGTAAAACGCAATGAAAAAAAAACCTAAAAAATGACATTTTTCTAAAACGCAATGCACCAAAAACACAAAGAAATGACTTATTTGTAAAACGCAATGGCCAGAAAACACATAAAAATGTGTTTTACTTAAAACGCAATGCACTAAAAAACACAAAGAAATGACTTATTTGTAAAACGCAATGGCCAGAATACACTTAAAATGTCTGTTTTCTAAAACGCAATGGACTGAAAACACATAAAAAAGTGTTTTACCTAAAACGCAATGCACAAAAAACACAAAGAAATGTCTTATATGTAAAACGCAATGGCCAGAAAACACTTAAAAATGACTCATTCTAAAACGCAATGGACTGAAAACACCTAAAAAATGTGTTTTACCTAAAACACAATGACTAAAAACACTTAAAAATGTGTTTTTTTTTTCTAAAAAATGGCAGCTCAACCCCAGCCAGGGGCTCTGCCCCTTGGACCCCGCCAGGGGCTGCCGCCCCTGGGACCCCGCTACCGGGGGCTGCCGCCCCCGGACCCCCGCAAAGATCGTAAAACGCAATGACTAAATCAAAAACCCAGATCATGAAAATGAAATTAAAGAATTTCTTACATGGATCGAACCCGATTTCTTCATCGATTGACGAAATTTGAATGATAGAAACACTTATCAACGCTCGAATCGAACGAATCGAGTGATTATCTCCAAAATCACCGGAAAAAACGAGATTTTTTTATGAAATTAAACTGGGTTTTCTTCAAAAAAAAACTGAAGAACACGTTGATCGGGTTCTGAATCATTGATTTGTGATGAAAATCGCACTATAATGTAGTGATTATTGAGATAGAAAGTGAAGAAATAGTTGAAGATGGTGGGTTTTGAAAATGATGGGTTTTTTAATTTACTGGGTTTTGAAAAAGGAAGAAGAAGGAGTTGGATTGACTAAAATACCCTTTCTCTTTATTTTAAAATTTGCCACATGTCATAATCCTATGGCTTCCTATCCTTCCTAGCGAAAATTAACTTCCTATTTGATCTTTACCCTAAAAGATAATGCTATTAATGTTACGATTTGAACCCAAATTTCACGTATGAAATGCGCCTGTATTTATGGGACCGTCAGTTGTGCCAAGACGAACCTTTCTCTCTCCTAAACCATACGATATATAGCTCTATTAACAATTTATGACCCTTGTGACAACATCTTGCAGAATTTGATGGTAACCCCTTGTGAAATCAAGATTTGGGTATCTTTGTAACATGGACACGTGAACAGAGAAATGGAGAAATGATAACTTGAGTATAAAGACAACATTTCATGTATAAATAATTCAATTTCAAGTATACAAATCAAACTTCATGTCGAATAAACCAAAGGCGGAACAGAAACATTTTAACTTAAGTGTCGAGTAAAATATTATTTCATAGTTTCAACTAGTCTATTTCGTGAAAATAACGTTAAAAAGCGAGAGACGGTTAATCATGCATCATACGGTGGCGTTGATAGCCGAAAGACAAGAGGGTACATGCACTAATCGGTTTTTGTCCCAATTGTTGAGTGTTATGTGCCTTATATCCAAGGCTTGATACAAAACTACTATCGAGCCGGGGGTTTCACTGGAAGCAACCTATCTATTCTATGGGATAGGGGTAAGGTCGTCTACATCTTACCCTCCTCAGACCCTACATTAGCTTTGCTATTGATGTGATTTACTGAGTATGATTATGATGATGAGTTTCAACTAGTCTATTTTGTGACAGTTTACATGTAAAAAAAAGAAAGAAAAAACCCTAGTAAGTTGAATACCCTTATTAATTGAATTTTTTTGTTAGCCACAGGGTCATGACATAAACCATTGAAAACACTTCACTCTTATATGCGCCCATTTTTATCTATTTGATAAAAAATAAATTTATAATATATCGACAATACCCTTAAATAAAATCATTTTTTATTTTGTAGAATATGCTTTCATTTGTTTCAACTAGTCTACAACTCTAACTAGACCTGTAATAAACTAAACGTTTATGAATTGTATGTAAACTTGTTTGGTGGAAAGTTTGTTTATGTTTATTTATTTAAAAAACGAATAAGCATGAACACATGAGGTGTCTAACCGTTTAAGTTCCAAGAGGTGTCTAACCGTTATATAACTATTTTGTAAGGGCGTATAAGATATTTTTAGTTTATTTATAAAAATATTATTTATGTTCGTTTATTTAATAAAACTTTGCACATTCATTTGTTCATGTTCGTTCAATTTGTTTATAGGCCTAGCTCCAAGAGGTGTCTAACCGAAATGGCAAAGATATTGAGAATTTACATATCATTAATTAGCAACATTTTTTGTACATAAGGGTGTTATAACTCATGCTTTGGGGGGTTTAAAAAAATTGATTTTTTACTTTTAACTCAAATACTTTTTATCTGTTGCAATTTTAACCCCCACAAAATTTGTTTACCTAAAATTTTTCCTACGTTAATATTTAAAAAAAATTACACTGTATTAACGAGTATTTCATTCTCTTTAATTCGAGCAGCATATTGCTATTGTTTTCTTAAAAAAAATTACAGGATTTTGAATACCCATTAATTCATTACGTGATTTTGAATACCCAACACATAACTACGTGATTTTGAATACCCATTACGTAATTACACATTTAACATAAACTATTACATGATTACACATTCAATAATATACATTACGTGATTACACATTCAATATGATTTGTTATAACTATGTTATTACAATTATGCTTATTACGTAATTACACATTCAAATAATAAGAACTTGATTGTTTATGTTTTATTACGTGATTAAATCTCTAATATTCGGCAATATGTGGTTATTATAGGTTGATTTGGCTAAAGATTTGTCTATAATTTATCCTTAATACGTGATTAGATCATAAATATTTGGTATTCAAAATCACGTAGTCGCGTAATAATACATAGTTAACTATTGTTACGTAATTATGTAATCACTTAGTTGGGTTTCACATACTATAGTGAAATCACGTAATCACGTAATGGGTGTTCAAAATCACGTAGTCATGTTGGTTTTCAAAATCACTTAATCACGTAATGGGTATTAAAAATCAATTAATTTTTTTAAGAAAACTATAACAATATGTTGCTCGAATTAAAGATAATGAAATGTTCGTTAATACGGCTTATTTTTTTTTAAATATTAATGTATGAAAAAATATAGTCGTTTGAAAATCAAAGAGGGGAGGAGTTCAAGTGAGAAAAGACCAGAATATCATTTCTCTATTTGTTTTGTTTAAACCTCGTATTTACGAAAATACCACCGTGTAGTTATGAGCCATTAATCTTGGAATATCAATAGCTCTGAATTTCGCGTATCCTTCGTATGAAGGAATTGTCTTATACGTAATCTGCAATCAATAGATGCAATATAAAAAGAGGTAAATAAGTGACCGGCCATTTCCGAAGACTCCACATAAGATGCAAACTTGGAAGGGAACTAGAACATTCCATTTACTCGAAGCAATTTGTTACCCATCATTACCACCAACCATTATTTACGTACATGTTATCTTTGGTTTGAGGATACATATAATAAAACAAGTGGGGTTATAGTGTTATACCCGTGCTCTCTAGTGGGATGACCCAATTTTTAATAGAAACGTAGACGCAATATTAAAAATAACGTTAATGGCAGGAACCCGTTTGATATTTGTTCGGTTCATTAAGATACCAACCAGGGGCGAAGCTTAATGGGGGCGGGGGGGGGGGGGGGACGTCCGCCCCCCGGGATTTTTCGCTCAGTAGTGTTATATATGTAGTTTTCGTATAGAAATTTGTGGGTATATACGTTTTCACCCCCCCGGTTCTATAGAAATTTTTGGGTATATATGTTTTCACCCCACCGGCCGAAAAATCCAAGCTTCGCCACTGATACCAACACTAACCGAAAGACAAACAAAAAAAGTCATGATACGATCAAAAAAATACCAAGATGTGTTTACATCAATCAGAACAATAAAAACGAATATCAATTCCAAACTGACGTTGTTGGTCAGTATTAGACTGTTCATTTTGTTACATGTATAACATCAGGTTCGATTGAAATTTAAAAAAGAAAAACAATAACCAAAAAGTAGACAAAAAAAAAAGAAAAAAGAAAAGATGAATAAAATTCACAAAAGGACAAAATCACTATAGCTAAGAATTTCATAAATTATAGAGTTAAATGTCATTTTAGTCCATATGGTTTGAGTCATTTTGTCATTTTAGACCGAAGGTTTCATTTTTCGTCTGTGGGTCCAAAAATGTTTCACCGTTGCCATTTTAGTCCACTGGGTTAACTTCATCATTTTTTCTATTAACGAGAAGGGCAATTCAGTCATTTTATATGGTCGAATTTCCCTTCTATTTAACATAATTACATATAAAATGATTGAATTGCCCTTCTCGTTAACAAAAAAATTAATGAAGTTAATCCCGTGGACTAAAATGGCAACAGTGAAACCTTTTTGAACCCACAGGCGAAAAATGAAACATTTGGACTAAACATGCAAAATATGCCAAACCACAGGGACTAAAATGACATTTAACTCTAAATTATATATATAATAATATGAATAAATCAAATAAAAAATTGATTTTGACTAACTAAGATAAAAAGGGATTTAAACTTTCTATTTCTCAAATTATTTAATGACTATAATAAAAGTGTAGGAAAAAAATGGGTGTAAAGTTATTTTTGGAATAGTATGTTTGTTGATTCTCTTTTCACATACAATCTCTTCACATCTATATCCTCCCTTCCTTTCTTTTTTTTAAACGTTTATAATTCTTTTATACGACATTATTTTTAAAAAATGGACTATAAAATCAAGCACTATCTTTAATATGAATACCATATTCCTATATATAACATGACAACTAAAAAAACCCAAAAAATTGTATCTCTAAGTTATATAACATTTTTAAGCTGAATTTTTTGTATATGTTTTTTATGCTATATTTTTGTGCTGGAATTTTTGTGCTGAAATCTTTTGTACTGAATTTTTTATGCTACATTTTTTTGTATTAGATTTTTTACTAATTTTTTTGTCATATTTTAAGAAAACAAAATGAGTAAATTGTCATTTTGGTCCCTGAGGTTTGGTCCAAATTGCTATTTTAGTCCAAATACTTTTTTTTCTCCTTTGGGTCCCTGACTTTTCCATTTTCTTGTTATTTTGATCACATAGCCTAACTCAGTCTAAAAATCTGGTTATAACCAAAGGTATTTTTGGCATAATTGTTGTGTAGGGATAATCAGGGGTAGTTTACAACTTAATTTATAAACCTTATAATAATTTAATGTCCAAAAATACCCCTGATTATAACTTGGTTTTTAGACTAAGTTAGGCAATGTGATCAAAATGACAAGAAAAAGTAAAAGTCAGGGACCCAGAGAAAAAAAAAAAGCTATTTGGACTAAAATGACAATTTGGACAAAAACTCAGGGACTAAAATGACAATTTACTCAAAACAAAATGGTGTGAGTTTGTGTTTTAGGACCAACATGCCCCCACCATCGCATTTATAAAAAGTACAACATATCATCTTCACAATTCTTTTTATGCTATTTAAGTAAAATTCACTTTTTTATGCTAGATATATTATAAACTTTTAGCGTCATTATCAATGGCATAAAAACGTATATGATGTAACAAAAATAAACACGAATTTTAGAAATGAGATTAAAAATCACATTACGAATTTACGATGGTTAAATTCTATGAAGAAATATGAATTAATTTTTAAAATAAATATTCCAACTAATAAAACAACAGGTTATTAGATTTAAGAGTAAACTGCAATTTTACCCCTTGAGGTTTAACCCAATTGGCACTCTGACCCTCTCTATGGAAATAATTGCAATTTACCCCCTCCCCCAACGTTGATCTTATGTTGCACAATTACCCCCCGGCACATCATTCCATCGTTATCTTTAAACGGTCAAAGGGTGTCAAAGGGTAGAATGGTTATTTTATCTTAATAGTTACCTGATTTAATAATATTACTCCTGTACTATTATGTTAACCCTCAACCTTACCCCCTAAGCTTACCACCACTCCCCTCCCCCCACACCTTCTTCCACACTATTGGCGACCCCCACACCACCGGCGATCCCCCCTGTCCACCGGAGAATGAACCGATCAGAGGAGACATTACTTCCACCTCCACCACCAGAGCCGATCCCCCTGTCCACACCACCGGCGATCCCCCCTGTTCTCGCACTTGTCAGGTAAAATCGAACAAGTATTGTGCTTAATGAACAAGTAATGTCAGGTTATAGAACAAGTAATGTCAGGTTAAAAAACAGGGGTTATTGAACATGGGTTTTTGAAAAAAAAAATAGGGGTTATTGAACATGGATCTTTCTGTGTTTGCAGTGGACATGAGGATTCGTGTTTCACTAGGATCGATTGTGGTGTCGTTGGTTGTGAAAATGCGAGGTCGCTCTTTCCTGCACTTCCAGTTTCCCCCTCAGCAGGAAATGGTTGCATAATATGTAGTTGAACTCTAATATATTAGGATCTTTTGTGTAATATGTAGGTTAAATTGCAGTTTACTCTAAGTTAAATTAGATCTTTTGTGTAATATGTTACATTCTAAAACTTGCTGTTTGACCAATTGATATTATGTTTGACCAGTTGTTTAATCATGTTAGGATTATGAGTGTTGATATTATGTTTAATCAGTTGATATCATGTTTGACCAGTTGAGATGAGTGTTGAGATTATGAGTATTAATGATGATGATTGATGATCAGCAGCAGGTTTTATGGTCAAAATTTACATCCAGTACAGTCAAATACACTACAGTTAGGATTAGTTATAATGTCATTATGAGTGTTAATGATGATGATTGATGATGATGAGTGTTAAGATTAAATGACCATTTTGACCATGTTAGATTACACTGCAGTTAGGCTTAGTTGTTTATGTGCAGCAGGTTAGATGGATCAAAATGTTAGATGATCCATTCAGTGCAGCAGGTTTGGTTTATTTATGTGCATTTGCAACCATTTTGTCATCTGTAGTTAGGTTTGGTTTGTTTATGTGCATTTGCAGATTCAGTTGAGCATTTAGTTTCATGTCCATTTGCAGCATAAAACATGCTGCTGTTTCATGTCCATTTGGATTCATGTCCATTCAGATTCAGCAGTTTCATGTCCATTTGCAGCAGGTTAGATGATCCATTAGGACTTGTTTATCAGATTCAGTTGAGCATTTAGTTTGTGGTTGGATTCTAGTATATGTGTTTAAACTGATTTTGAGTATATGTGTTTTGGACATGATTGAACAGGTTTGAATAGGTTTGAGTAACATAGAACAGATTGGTAAGTGAATTTCCAACATTGAACAGGTTTGAACAGGTTTGAATTACACCGATTTCTTGTTAATTACCATATGCAGACATGTGTAGTTGACTTTGGCTGGTCAAACTTTTTTGGCGGGAAGGGTTTTGGTTACTGCAGGGGGTAATATTGTTTCTTACAACAAACTACAGGGGGTTAGAAGAAAGGACAATTTAGTCAACAGTGGGGGGTAATTATGCGACATAACAACAACGTTGGGGGTAATATTAAAGGGTAGGATAGTCATTTCACATTCCAGTTAACAGATCTGTTAACTTATTTGATGCCAGGGGGTAATTGTGCGACATAAGATCAACGTTGGGGGGTAAATTGTAATTATTTCCATGGAGGGGGTCAGAGTGCCAATTGGGTTAAACCCCAGGGGGTAAAATTGCAGTTTACTCTAGATTTAAATATATCAACTCTCACTATTTAATTAATACGGCTCCCTACTTACGAATTGTATCACATCACTCCCAATTTTCAACTTATTTTATCTGAAACTTGCAAAGTAACTAAATCCTATGCCAGTTAGTTATTTATTCTGATACGACACTTGTGTAGTGTAGTGACGTGGCATCTCACATGGTCTTTTTTAATGACGTACCATCTGATGTGACATTTCTTTAGTGACTTACTTTTTATGACGTGGCATCTAATGTGACACTTGGGAGTGTTAGAGGAAAATAAGTTAAAAGTTGGGAGTCATGTGGTAAAATTCGTAAGTTGAGAGTGCTATAGACCAAATATTGAAAGATGTGGTTATTTTAATCCAATATCTCTAAAACAATTTATTTATTAAAAATATCATTAATTAATAATTTATTTCTTGACAAAACACCTACTATATATATAGGGTCAGGATTTAGAGAAAACGGTGAAAAGTGTGAGAACGCTTATGGGTCGTCCGATCAAAACAATCCATGGACTAGATTACGCGGTGGCGTTTTCGTAAATAACATTAATTTTATTATGTGGGACGCGCTTCATTAAGGGCAAAAGGGTTTTTTACCGCTCATATTCAAAACGCCATCAAATGATAAAACGCCATTCAAAAACAAATAAAACGCCATTAAAAACAAAACGCCAAAAAATAGTGACAAAACGTGTTGGATATTACAGGAAGATGAAACAACACAGTAACTGAATTTCAGTTATTAACATTTATTAGAAGAAATTCCCTCCTAAATTTCGCGCCAAAAACATCATTATATAATCGAGGTAAAACATAGCTTCCATAATCACTTCAATCTAACCAGTTCTACAAAAAACATCTTTAACCAAAAACGCCAACTTAACCAAAATGCCAAAAATGGCAACAATCGTTTCCTGGAGATACACTCTGGAAATCAGGCGATTCGTCCTCCGTTTTGACAACAGAAGGAGGGTGTATGTCAAGACGGTCAGGGCAATTCTGAAGATGGAAGAAGAGATACAGAGGGGAATCTTATCCATTGGCATCGCTCTAGACAACGAATGCCATGAAACACATATGCTTATGAAAGCATTAACCAGGAAATTTGGACCAATCAAAGTAGATGTGAAGCCGGACCTTGTCATGACATCATGGCATTTTGATGATGAAACAGACATGGTGACCGTTACATACGACAGCGGAGAGCAGGAAGTCTACTGGCTAGATAACATCATGACAAAGCAGCGTCTTGGTTTCATGGAAGAATTGCATAACGCCACTTGTACCAACACAGAAATAGACTCAAAATTGGAGTTAATGCAAGACATGTTCAAGTGGAGGCTTCAGAATCTTCAGGAATAACAAGCTGATGAAGGTGAAGGTGATGACATGGATGAAGATCCAGATGAAGACTCTGAGGAGGAAGAAGATGACGCAAGTGATGGATACTTTTCGGATAAAGTACCTTCTGACGAAGGCTTTTAATTTTTTTCCTCTTTTATTTCTTCTGTGTAATCTTCTTTTTTAAAGATAATTAAATGATATATTTATCTCTTTATTAGCATAACGCCAAAAAAAAAAAATACTAAAAATGGTTATTCCTTACAAAACACCAAAAATAACAAAAAATATTTTTCCTGCTTAATATATTATTTACTCCGTTATTGTATTTTGTCATCTTGTTCTGCATAACGCCATTTAAAAAAACGACAAACTTAAAAGATGGGACGTCTATTACCTACAAAACTGATAAAAAGTTGACCAACACAGTAAATACAAAAACAGTAATTGAAAAGACAGTTACTTTATTACTATCATTTATTACAATAAAAAAGTCCCGCCTAAACTACGCGCCAAAACACTCCTATAAGAGAGGGGTCTATACATATTGAATTGATCACACCTAGAAAAACAAACGCCATATCCTCTAGAAACCACTCACTTTAAAATGCCAAAAAATGTTGGTTAAAATAACCACAGATGGCAAAGATTTCACGGAAATAGATTCTTCTTCTGAGGGGGTTATCTCAATAACATTTTGGTGAATGAGATGGACAAATATTTAAGAAAAAGAGACTGATGACAGTGATATGCCATCATGTGAGATTTGTTCTTGATGAATATCGGCATGGAATAAAGGGATGAACACAAGTGTAAAATGCCATTTTGGACTCCATTATTATAAATAGCATCAAGCAAGAGTTGATCTTCAATGACATGCCACCAAACAAGAATATCACACCAAAACACAGGATGCCACTAAGCAGCTTCGACTGAAAAACACAGGGTTTATGTAGGAAAGTTGGCATCTAGCTAAATGTGACAATTGTCAAAATTCCATGTATCCGTACATTAATTAAATAGTAATTAGTGCCTTAATGACTGTGCTTGATTCAAAATTTATGACATGAATGCTTTCTGATTTTATCACATTCATACAAGTGCATCACATATTCCATGATTTCATATCATTATTGCGTACAACACTCTATGATTCAAATGATGCACGAAACAAAGTTAGCACAGTTATCTGACAAATCAGAAGTACTGACGGGAGTTCAGTACTCAGACAGACATGGTATTGAGACACAGAATGAGCCAGAAACCAAGAGTTATACTAGTATGGTGTGTAGGAAAGTAAGGACCATAAAACTGCCTACCTAGTGATAGTTTAAGTGCCGGAAAGTGCCTAAAACTCATTCAAACTGCAGAATTTTGCAACTTCCAGCAAAATTCAGCATTTAAACAACTTAATATTATGCAGAATTAAGGTTTAATGGTCCAGAATACCTTCCTAGGTGTCGGGAATCGAAATTGTCACAAAAGGGAACATAAAGCACACTAAACTACGTAATTTAGCACGTTAACGAACCGGTAACCAACCGAACAACCGGACACTACCCGAAACACCAAATTTTCACTAGAAGTATTGTTTTATCATTTCCAAGCTAGTTATGGTCCCCGAGCATCATAACACCTCTTATAACATCATAACAACTTAAAACACTAACTGGATACTTGAAATCTAACTAATCTACTTAACCAACCATTACAAGCTAACCAAGACCCTCCCCCCTCATTTTACGGTTACAAAAGGATGGCCCACACTTGATTTTATTTATTTGTTTATTAGATCATGCTTAATACTTTAGAGACATGGAAACCAATGGATATTTGAAATGTTGGAAACAAGTTTATAATGCCCACAGGTTCAACATAACTTCATTTCACAAACACCTTTCACCACACAACTCTCTCTTTCCCTTCTCCTTACCTACGGCCAAGAACCACACCACCACCATCATCATTTTCAAGCTTTGTTCTTCCATTTACAAGTGATACAAGGGTGCTAGGAGCTTAACTAAGGAGCTTGGTGACCTTGAAGCTTGAAGGACCTCTCTCTAGTGCTTTTAATCACCAAGTTTATCATCTTCATCATCTTGAATCTCATCCCTAGCCTTGTGCTAGTGGTAAGACCCTCCTAATCCCATTTTACTTCTTGTTATGTTGGTTAAAAGATGATATAAGTAACTAATCATGAAGAACATTAAAGATCAAGCACATAATCACTAACATAAAGCTTTAAATCATCATGAACTATGTTGTTTATGTGTGTATATGCTTCTTGATTGTTGATTGTTTGTGTTTATGATGTTAAACATCATATGAAGCTTGCTAGGTTGTGATTAAACACATAATCTAGCAAGATGAGAGGATGATCTTGTGAAAAACCAAGATGATCATACTTTATGTAAGCATGAGTTTGAAATATGAAGATGTTTTTTTTAATAATGATGATCAATGTATGATATGAATCTTGTAAATGGATGATTTCAAAACTAGTTTTCTCAAGAAACTAAGTTAAATTACAAGATTTACATAAACTTGATTTTTAAAGAAACTAATCACATTTTTAGTGATTAATCAAGTGTAGAAACATGTTACTAACAAGAAAAATTCAAAAAGAAATATTTTTAGAAAATCATTTTACAAGTTGTAAAGATCTAAAATCTTCAAGAATGATGTTTTTAAATAAATAACCACACTTTAAAAGGTAACTAAGCTTACTTAACACCATACTAAGTTACTACAAATTTTTATAAATTTTCAAGTTAATGAAGTAGTGTAAATGGTATGATTTTGGCAATTGGTAAGTATTGTTTGAATTGTTGATGATTTGTGGTGATTTTTAAAAGAAAATGATATTCTTTGAAAGCATGGAAACCTCCATTTTTAAGGGGAAACTATGGCAAAATTTTCCTAGAAGTTAAACACTTAGAAAAATATTTTTTTAAACAAGTGTTTATAAGTGTGTTTTAACCATGATTTTTCATATAAAATTTGCCATAATTTTTGTTACAAAAATTACAAATATTGGAGGTTGATTTTTGATAATAAAAGTGACTAAATATGTATTTAGGAAAATATATATTTAGATGTCACCATGTGTGTGATTACTTGTATATTATGTGTATTAGTTATATTATTTTAGGACTTGAAATAATATAACTCACCAAAATACCAAGAATACAATATAAAATACTACCAAAATCCTAAGAAAATAAATATATAATTTATACCTAAAATTTGTACAAACCGAACAAGGAACTTAAGCTACAAAAATATTCCGGAATTAAATTCATAAGTATATTTTGATAAACGGTATTTTGGAAATCAAGAGAATGGAAATATGATTTTTATAATTATTACAAAATATGTCATATTTTTGTCAAGGAGAAAATATATTATTTTTGAGTAAAGAAAAACATATATTTACTTGGTAAATTAGAAAATATAATATTTTTTGGAGGAAATATATATTTTCTTAAACAAAATTTAGAACATATTATTTTTGGGGGTGAAAAATGGATATATATATATATATATATATATATATATATTCTAAGTTAATCTTGAAAATATATTATTTTCGAAGTTTATATGAAAATATAAATATTTTTGCCACAGAAGAAATATAAATAATATTCTATACAAGTTTTCTTAAAATATTTATATATTTTAAGAATATATATTGGTGAATTTTTATTAAGAAATAATATTCCGGATGTTTAAAATACAAAAATTAAGTATAAGAATACTTAATAAATACAAGAAAATACGTATTCTCGCACATATAAATACATACAGGAATACGCCAACAATACTTGGCAAAATATACTAGTTTAAGAATACCCATCCTTGGGGAAAGATATAGATGTATAAGTACATAACGAATCGAGTTAAAATATATTATTTTAACTAATATTCCAAAAATTAATAAATATAATTTACGTTAAAATATTTATTATTTTAACAAATAATTATATACTTTAGGATAATATTATGACACAAAGAATTGTAACTCAAAGATACTAAGTCATAACAAATAAGGCTAAAGTCAAGGCACGACCCACCCGTCTAATAACCCGTAGCACGTTTGTAGGTAGTCGTGCGATTGAGAAGAAGCTTTGAGTTATTTGATCGAAGAACGCAAGACAGTGAGTTCATGTCCCCCTTTTCTTTTAACTGTTTTTAGTTTTACAACTACGGGGGTGAAATACATGTTACAAATGATTCAACGATTACAAATGGTATGGTTAGCTAAGGAATGAACTGTTAGATCATGTGAATGGGTAGGCGATTAACTTAAGAAACAAATAGTACTAAATTGTTTCATTATTGTTAACATTGTTTTACAAAACAAATAATACATGTAATTGTCTTTGATTAAAGAAGTCTAAAGCCCGGATGCGTTCTTATGTGTAGAATACTTGAATAATCAAAACCAGAAACATATGTGAAAATGAGAGTCAACAATAAAGCTGGCGAGTACATAGGTTTTGTTAGCCAAATAAATGGAAAAACGTCTAGTATTGCAATACTTTGACAACTACGAGAGTTGTCTATTGAAAATGAAATCTTGAAGCCAAAGAATGGCAAAAGGTTTAGTATTGCAATACATTATCTTGATTGTGAAAACTGGTGACAAAGAGTTTTGTATATGACAATATGATTATTACTAGGTAATTTTTATGCCATGAAAATTGTACTTTGTAAGCTCATTGAAATCGTCATAAAACTTGTGAGTGTGTTATTAGAAATCCAATGAAGGATTAATAATAACAATATTGAAATCTGTCATAACTTGTGTGAGTATTATTAAAATCAAGTCAATGGTTTATAATAATACTTTGGATATCCTTCTAAGAATCTAACATATGAAGACATGGAAGATTCTACAAGGATTTGGATACTTGAACATTGAATCAATTGAACACATAAATCCTAAAGTGATTCGGATAACGCTACAAGAGTAATACAATAAGAACACTTATATATAGGAAGTACCAACGGCGTATCCACCATGTTCTTATGGTATTACACTCGTTTCGTTATCTAAATCATAAC
This sequence comes from Helianthus tuberosus, assembly GCA_030545235.1. Lineage (NCBI taxonomy): Eukaryota > Viridiplantae > Streptophyta > Magnoliopsida > Asterales > Asteraceae > Helianthus > Helianthus tuberosus. Next base: position 116,286,493 of record CM060399.1, read on the forward strand.
TGACCACATAAACACATAAATTGTCAACTTGTCATCAACATGTAAACACGCATTAAAGTACACAATGAATCCAAACAAGGACTTCAATTGTACTTTAAACATCCAACGAGTAGCTAACTATGAAGATAGATAGACACTACAAGGATTTGGTTTGGTTAACAATCGGTAGTATATCAGACTATACTTTGGTAAACAATGTCACATAAATAGCATATCAAACTATGCTTTGGTAAATAATATCACATGAATAGCATATCAAACTATGTTTTGGTAAACAATATCACATGAATAGCATATCAAACTATGCTTTGGTAAACAATATCAAATTCATAGCATATCAAACTGTGCTTGGTAGTATATCAAAATATACTTAGGTTTATGATTTGGTAGTATATCAAATAATACTTTGGTAAACAATATCACATTGTGTCGCAACCCCCGGCCCCTAACTGTTTGGGAACGGGCGGCCGCGAACAAGTATTAGTGGTATCGGTGTTTATCAATTTGGCAGCGGAATTTTCATCAGGACCGTAGTTAGGAAATTTTTTATCATAGTAAAATACCACATTTTTATAATATTAAATACATGGGAAATTCCCAAGTTTCTATTACAAACATTTTTATAGGGATAAACCCTATTTTATTGAAATAAAACATCTTCTTTATTTAGGTAACTTTTATAGCCACTTTTCCAAGCCTTCGGTGTTGTCCAGCTGGCTTCTATTTGGCTTTCACATTTTGTTACCCGAAAAGCGTTAAAAAACATTTTGTCAGTGGGAAATACTGGTGAGTGAATCCCAATTTAATCAAAATAGGTTTTATCATGGTACAGTGTTGAGGTCGATCGCGCAATTACATTTGTTTATTTTTTTTTACCTTAATTACCACCCACGGTACTGTCAACCCGACTTGTGGTCATGTTACTACTCACAGTGTAGTAACAAATTTTGTATACAAAACCCCAACGTACCGACGAAAATTGTAGAATACAAATACTCAATCACTGTTGAATATAATTTAAAACAATTGAGGTTTTGTAAAAACAGTTTACAAAAAGGTTTCACAAAAAGAGGATTACTCACATTGCTATTTTCGGTATTTCCCTTGTGACTTCCTGGTTAATATCTATTAATTACACAATGCACACGCGTTAGTATAATAACCTAATTTACATTAGTTATACCCTCCCCGAGACAGAAACTCCAACGACTACGTCGGGCAGAGCCTCGACAGGCATTACGGAGCACTAAATCAATCGGGCAGCGTATCTAATACATAACCGGGGGTTATGATACTTACATTAAGGCAGAGCTTCGCTATTTTAGTGGGTATAATACCCGATATTAATTCTATAATTCCAAAATTGAGAGAGAAGCACGAGATTTGAACGACAAAAATGAAATGCCGATCGCCTCTATATATAGGGCTGTTTCGGCAGTCCCTCGCGCCCCGCGACGGAGTCAAGGACAGTCGTCGCGCCCCGCGAGCTAGGTGTAGTAGGGCGTAGGTTTGAATAGTCACTTGTGTAGCTTCAACGAATGGCAGGACATGTGGCACGCTAGGGTTCCGCCTGGTGGCACTAGGTCGTGCCCCGCGACTGCCTTCACTGGCTCTGTCGCGGCCCGCCAGGGACCATTGAATTTTGTTTTTATTTTATTTTTATAAAAACAAAGTATTTAGGGCTTACTTTTCGTATACGGGGTGTATTTTAGGACGTATAGGGGTGTTATAAATATTTTAGGAAGGGTTGTTATATCCTCCCCACCTTGTTTTAGAACTCGTCCTCGAGGTCTACTGGAACAGGTGTGGATAATTCCTTTGCATCTCCGATTCGAGCTCCCAACTGTATTCTGGTCCTCTCTTGGAATCCCATTTCACTTTGACTAGAACTAATCTCTTGTGTTTGAGATTCTTGACTTTTCTGTCTTCAATCTATAGAGACTTTTCTACAAACTTAAGTTTCTCATTTACCTCTATGTCCTTAAGAGGTACTACTAATGATTCATCGGCTAAACACTTTTTGAGATTACATACATGAAATACATCATGTATTCCTACCATTTCCTCTGGCAGTTGTAGCTGATAAGCTACTGGTTCAATTCTTCTAATAATCTCAAAAGGTCCAACATACCTGGGGCTTAGCTTTCCCCTCTTGATGAATCTTACCACTCCTTTCCAAGGAGAAAATTTTAATAATACCTTGTCTCCTACTTGAAATTCCTATGGTTTTCGCCTGTTATCTGCATAACTCTTTTGTCGATCGCGTGCTGCTTTTAGTCTATCCTTGATTTGAATAATTTTGTCTGTTGTTTCTTGTACTATCTCTGGTCCAGACAATTGCTTTTCTCCAATTTTTGCCCAACAAACTGGAGTTCGGCACTTTCGTCCATAGATTGCTTCGAATGGTGTAGCATTGATACTGGTATGATAGCTGTTGTTATAGGAAAATTCTATTAATGGTAGGTGATCGTCCCAATTTCCTCCAAAATCAATTACACAAGCTCTAAGCATATCTTCCGTTGTCTGAATTGTCCTTTCGCTTTGTCCATCTGTTTGAGGATGATAAGCTGTGCTTAGATTTAGCTTGGTTCCCATTGCTTTTTGGAAACTTGTCCAAAAATGAGAAGTAAAACGACTATCTCTATCAGACACAATAGATAAAGGAATTCCATGTAATGAAACTATTTCATTTACATACAACTAGCTAATTGCTCCATACTGAAGGTTTCCTTCATCGGTAAGAAATGAGCGGACTTGGTTAGTCTGTCTACAATCACCCAGATTGTATCATTACCTTTTCGTGTCTTGGGTAATTTGTTAACAAAGTCCATTGTTATCAATTCCCATTTCCATATTGGCATTTCTAATTGCTGCAATAATCTTGAGGGTTTCTGGTGTTCAACTTTGACCTATGAACAGGTTAGACTCTTGGCAACATAAGCTGCAATATCCTTTTTCATTCCTATCCACCAGAAATTCTTTCTTAAGTCTTGATACATCTTATCATTTCCAGGATGTATCGTATACTTAGACTTATGGGCTTCTTCTAATATTCGGTGACGTAGGTTTCATTGTTTGGGTATCCAAATCCTTTTCTTATAGAATCTCCATATTCCATATGTTCCTTGTTCCTTGTTCTAATTACTTAATCATTCCTTTCAATTTTTCAGTATCGTCCTTGATTACTGATTCCTATACTTCTCTAATTTGTTCATTTAAATATATCTGCAGATTTAATTTAAGAGAACCTACTCTTTTTGGCTTTTCGTAATACTTTCGACTTAAAGCATCGGCTACTATATTAGCCTTTCCTGCATGATACTGGATATTAGGATATTACAATCATAATCACTAAGAATTTCCATCCAGCGTCTCTGTCTCATATTTAACTCTTTTTGCCCGAAAACATATCTTAAACTCTTGTGATCGGTAAAGATGGCAAACTTATGTCACGACCCCCGACCCGGATTGACCCGTTTCAGGAGCCGCGGGACAGAAATCCCGTGGTATTTAATTAACAGCGGAAGTTTCTTCAGGATCTTTTTAAAACTGAAATATTTCCCAATTATTTTATTTCACAATTCGGAATAAAACCCGGTAATTTACAATCTTGAGATTTCACACAGAAATCATTTATTTTACAAAACATGTTTCTTTATTTTATACTGAGCCACTTCCTTAAGCTGATAGTGCTTCGCGGCACTTTTCCTGAATCACAACAGATCACCTGAAACATGTTTGAAAAAAAAGTTTTGTCAGCGGGAAATACTGAGTGAATCATTCTATTTATGAAAACGACCCCTTTGTTATAATTTACAGTATTAAGAGAGATTACAATGTTTCAGATATCAAACCAAATACCCACAGTACTTGTCACTCGAACATCCATCGGTAGCCTCTTTGCCCGATGGTGTCTGTGACTATGGTCATATCACTCATTGGCTAACTCGTTGTCCAATAGTGACGGTTATCAAGTAATGTATACAAAACCCCACATACCGGCTGTAACTTGGTGATTACATAAACTTAATCACTGTAATTATAACCTTTGAAAATAAATATGATTCAAAAGTAATTTGATAAAAAGAGAATGACTCACATTGCAGATTTATACGAGCAGAGTTTAGCCTACTGATTAGCCTTTTAACCTAAATTAATAACAAGCACACAATTCTGGGTTAGTAATCAATACAGAATTTACGATAACTCACGAGATTAAACCTTCACATCGAATGACAAAGTGCGATACTTAAACATCCATTGAATTAACAACGAATGACAAAGCATAAACCCTAATGTGGGCAGCACTTAAACATCCATTGGATAGTTTAATCAATCAGACATTGAATCGTATCAGCGATCGAGTTAATACCCTGATTGCGGCGTCGATTAGTGATCCGTGTGTGTTAATTGTGGTAAACAGACAATATCTCAGTGTATTTTGTGAATTTTTACGTCGAACTGAAGCCAGGAATCAAGTCCCAGGCCCCTGTATTTATACCCAAATTTGGCATCTCCCGTGTGTCGCGACAGAATACATGGTCCCTGTCGCGACTCGCCTGGGGTGTCAAAGTAGGGTAGGCCTGCTTCGTCACCTATCTAGCCCTGATGAGTCGACGTTGCGTGAATTTTCAATTTTGACAGCGTTTTATAAGGATAATCATTAATAGGGTTTTACCCCCTTGAGTTTTAGGGGCCCTAATCCTGATTCCGTTTATTCTGAAAATTTTAGGGATTATGCATAATTACTTGGGTTTCTCAATTAGGGTTTCCTATTGGACAATTTAATTAAATAAATATGTCTTTTGATGAGAGTTGTTACATTCTCCCCACCTTAATAAAAATCTTGTCCTCGAGATTTACTGGAATAAATGAGGATACTTTCGCTTCATTTCTGATTCCAGCTCCCAAGTGTATTCTGCTCCTCTCTTTGAATCCCATCTAACTTTGACTAAAACTAGTCGCTTGTGCTTAAGGAACTTCACTTTCCTGTCTTCTATCTGAAGAGGTTTCTCAACAAATTTTAACTTTTCGTTTACCTCTATATCTTTGAGAGGTACTACCAAAGATTCGTCTGCTAGACATTTCTTGAGATTGGATACATGAAATACATCATGTACTCCAGCTAATTCTTCTGGTAGTTGTAAACGATAAGCAACTGGTCCTATACGTTGGATCACTGAAAATGGTCCTACGTACCTTGGACTTAGCTTTCCTTTCTTACCGAATCTAACAACTCATTTCCAAGGAGAAACTTTCAACAGTACTCTGTCTCCAACTTGGAATTCTAACGGCTTGCATCTATTGTCTGCATAATTCTTCTGACGATCGCGAGCCGTCTTCAGTCTTTCCTTGATTTGAGTAATCTTGTCAGTCGTCTCTTGTACTATTTCCGGACCTGACAATTGACTTTCTCCTATTTCTGCCCAACAAACTGGAGTTCTGCACTTTCTTCCATATAGTGCCTCGAATGGGGCAGTTTCAATACTTGAATGATAACTATTGTTATAGGAGAATTCAATTAATGGTAAATGATCATCCCAATTTCCACCAAAATCTATTACACATGCTCGGAGCATGTCTTCTAGAGTTTGGATTGTCCTTTCACTTTGTCCGTCTGTTTGGGGATGATATGCAGTACTCAGATTGAGTCGAGTTCCCATAGCTTGCTGGAAGCTTTTCCAGAAATGAGAAGTAAAACGACTATCTCTATCTGATACAATGGAAGTGGAACTCCATGTAAAGATACGTTTTTATCTACATACAACTTTGCCAACCTTTCCATACTAAAGGTTTCTTTCATAGGTAGAAAGTGAGCTGATTTAGTTAATCGATTCACAATTACCCAAATCGCATCATTACCTTTTCTGGTTTTGGGTAACTTAGTAACAAAATCCATGGTTATAAGTTCCCATTTCCATACAGGCATTTCTAATTGTTGTAGCAGACCTGAAGGTTTCTGATGTTCTGCCTTAACTTGTGAACAAGTGAGACATTTAGAAACATATCGTGCTATATCCTTTTTCATTCCTATCCACCAGAAGTTCTTTCTTAAATCTTGGTACATCTTATTGTTTCCTGGGTGCATAGTATACCTAGATTTATGAGCTTCTTCTAAAATCTTAGGTCTTAAGTTTCCTTGCTTAGGTACCCAAATTCTACTTTTGTGGAATCTCCAAATTCCATCTGCTCCTTGTTTTAATTCCTTTATTCGTCCTTTCATTCCTTCAGCATCATCCTTGATTGCTGTAGTTTGAACATTCTTCAATTGTTCCATTAAATCTATTTGTAGATTTAATCTGAGAGCACGAACCCGTCGTTGTTTCTCATAATACTTACGACTTAAGGCATCTGCAACTACATTTGCCTTTCCTTCGTGATACTGAATATCACAGTCGTAGTCACTTAAAATTTCCACCCATCTCCTTTGCCTCATGTTTAACTCTTTTTGCCCAAATATATATCTTAAACTTTTATGATCTGTATAAATAGTAAATTTACTTCCATACAGATAATGTCTCCAAATCTTAAGGGCAAAAATTACGGCTCCTAACTCTAAATCACGAGTCGTATAATTTTCTTCGTGCCTTTTCAATTGCCTTGAAGCATATGCAATCACTTTTTTTTTTTTGCGTTGCATAAGCACACATCCATATCCTAGTTTTGAAGCATCACAATATACTTCAAAATCTTCAGTTCCTTCTGGTAAGGCTAAGATTGGAGCATTGGTTAATTTATGTTTCAAAATTCTAAAGGCTTCTTCTTGTTTAGGTCCCCAATCAAACTTAACTGCTTTGCAGGTTAGCTTAGTTAATGGTACGGCTATTTTGGAAAAATCCTTAATAAACCGTCTATAGTAGCCAGCTAAACCTATAAAACTTCTAATTTCCATTGCTGTTTGTGGAACCTTCCAATTGGTAATTGCCTCTATCTTAGCAGGATCTACGTGAATACCTTCGTGATTCACCATGTGTCCTAAGAATTGCACTTCTTGCAACCAAAATTCACACTTCGAGAATTTGGCATAAAGCTTTTATTTTCTTAACAAAGTTAAGAGTGCATGAAGGTGTTCACAATGCTCTGTCTGACTTTTGTAATAAATAAGTATATCGTCTATAAAAACAATTACAAATTTATCCAAATATGGTTTACAGATCCTATTCATCATGTCCATGAATGCAGCAGGTGCATTCGTTAACCCAAAGGGCATGACTGTAAACTCATAATGACCATACCTAGTTCGGAAAGCAGTTTTAGGTATGTCCTTTTCTTGTACCTTCAATTGATGATATCCGGAGCGTAAATCTATTTTAGAAAAATATCTAGCCCCCTGAAGTTGATCAAACAGATCATCAATCCTAGGTAATGGATATCGATTCTTAATTGTAACCTTATTCAATTCTCTATAATCGATACACATTCTCATTGAACCATCCTTTTTCTTAACAAACAACACTGGCGCTCCCCACGGGGATGAACTAGGTTGTATGAAACCTTTACTTAGTAATTCATCTAATTGCTTTTTCAGTTCTAACATTTATGTGGGTGCTAACCGATAAGGTGCCTTGGCTATCAGTGTAGTTCCTGGAATTAGATGAATCCTAAATTCTACCTCCCTATCTGGTGGTAATCCTGATAATTCTTCTGGGAATATATCTGGATATTCTGAGACTACAGGAATTTCCTTAAGTTCTTTACCCTTAGTACTAATGATTACTGAAATCATATATACTATTCCTTGTTTTCGTTCATAATTAGCAACTTTCATTACTGATATGAACTTCATGGGTTTACGTGGTTTATCTCCTGTAATCATAATGACTTCTCCAGTCGGTGTTTGAATTTCTATAGAGTTTTTATCACAAATGATTTGGGCATGGTTGGCTATTAACCAATCCATTCCTAACACAACATCAAATTCAGCTAATTTCATAGGTAACAGATTTGCAGCAAATTTATGACCTAAAAGTTCTATTTCTACTTTTTGCAAAATCTGATCTATCTTAACTGAATTCCCATCAGCCGTTTCGACTGTAAAAATCTGCCTAATATTGGTTAAGGGTATATTAAGAGCTTGGCAGAATAAAGTATTGATAAAACTTTGGTTCGCACCAGAGTCAAATAATACTTTGGCGTAAATGTTATGAACTAGAAATGTACCAGCTATCACATCTGGAATGAGTTCTGCTTCTTGAGTAGTCAGCTGGAATGCTCTGACGTTCTTCTTAGTAGCTCCGTCGGTCGCCTTGGCTTTGTTGTCTGCTGGTTTGACCAATTTAGGACATTCAGGCTTAAAATGTCCTGTTTCTCCGCAATTATAGCAAACTCTTGTTTTCTTTATGCATTCCTCTTCACGATGTCCTATCATTTTACAAAAATTGCAGGTTACACTACATCTTCCAAAATGTTTCTTTATGCAATTCCTGCAAAACGGCGGATTTGAAGATTGCCCTGTTCCTCTTCTCTTGAAGCTGTTATTATTACCCATACGAAATCCTTGGGTAATTTTCTGGGCCAATTCTTTCTTCCTATTTTCATCTTGCGTGCGTACCAGTTCGTCAGTTAGGGTATTAGCTAATTCCACCGCATCGTCAATAGTGCGAGGTCTCGCAGCTTTAACGATGTTACGGATTTCACTAATCAGTCCCTAACTATAGCGAGAAATGAGCACCGGTTCTGGCGAAGCCAGCGTTGGTACCACTCTAGCATATTCAAAGAATGTCGAAGTATAACCGCGACAATCTACACCCATCATTTTATGGTTTAAAAACTTATTTGCCATTTGATCTTTTTCATATTCGGGACAGAATTTTCTTTCTACAAGACTCTTAAATTCTTCCCAGTTCATGGCATAAGCCTTATTTCTTCCTTTTGCTTGTAACACCATGTTCCACCATTCTAGCGCCCCTTCTTTAAAAAGGTTTGACGCGTACATGACCTGATCATCTTTAGCACATTTACTTATTGCAATTACTGCTTCGGTTTTCTCTAACCAACGCAGTGATGCAGTCGCTCCTTCATTGCCTGCAAACTCAGTGGGTTTACAAGCAAGAAATTCTTTATAAGTGCAACCAGGTGTTGCAGCTTTCATTTTCTTAGGGAGCGGAGCTTGTCGTGGTTCATTATCATGATTAACATGATCATTGCCTCCGTTTACACTATTACTGAAGTTATCTCCAGAAATACGTTTGCTAGGAACGATTTGTTGAGGTTCTATTGGATTTTTAACAGCAGCAACGAATGCTGGAATAGCGTTGGCTATCCCTTGAGCAACGATATTTTCTATATCCTGCCTAGTCATATATTGATCCCCCGGTTGTTGCTCAGATTGATTAATCTCATTAACTGGTTCATTATCAACATTTTCCATCTGATAATTAATATATATAATTTATTAGTATCAAATAAATATCAATTACACAAAACAATTATACAGAGTTCATAACATCAATATAGCCAAAACTATCGATTCTCGATTTCCATTTATATTTAATAGTATGCCTCAATACACACTATTATCTTACAAAGTTTTATTTGTAGTTATTTTACAGACTGATTTTACTTATTACTATTACACTACTACAGTTCCATAAACCCCCTATCTTTTGTCAGTTGGTATTCTAGTAACGACGTTCCCTCTTATCGTAATTCCAGGAGATCTGTCCCAAAATCTCTTGGATCCTATTCCCAACATCCACTAGTTCTTTGTCAAAATGGCGGAGTTCAGCCATTTTCTCGTTACTCATTGGTGGATTTGGTAAAGGTTCTGGATTGAACTGAGGAAAAAGCTTATAGGGATTGTTTTGTAACTGTATTTCATTGGTCAACCATTCGTCTATTTGCGAGTGGATTGAAGGGTTTGGAATAGCTGGTTCTAAGTTCATTGGTAATTGTTTTTCAAGAGAATGAATAAAATCATTTTCATTAATCGGCTTAATAGTATCATAGCTTGTCAATATCAGATCTAGCTCTTCCTGAGATGGTAACCCTTCAATTTGCCTAGAGCTTTCCCCAATTTTCATTTTCTTAGGTTTGGTTTTCTCGAGAAGTAAAACGTTGAATTCTATAGGTTCTTCTATGTCTGGTATGTATCTATTGAAATCTCTGGAAACCTCTATTCTTACCGGATAAAGATTTAAATTCTGAAGGACGTCAGACAAGTCACTCATGCTGTTTAGCAAAATTCACAAAATTACTAAGTTAAAAATCATAACAAAATTTTATAGAAAAACTCTTAAATATTATTTCATATTGGGTAAGGTTTCTAGACTGTAGGTAATCCGGGTACTAAAACTTTGAGTCAAATTATTTTAAAGATTTGTATTTATTGCTACAGTGGCTAGCATATAAAGATCTGCCCATACTGTACACAATTAATCAGATATTAAACACATAATCACAAAATAGTAATAAAAATTAAGTATTTTCTAAATACTTAATTGGCTTAAATCAGTGGCTCTGATACCACCTTTTTCTGTCACGACCCCCGACCCGGATTGACCCGTTTCAGGAGCCGCGGGACAGAAATCCCGTGGTATTTAATTAACAGCGGAAGTTTCTTCAGGATCTTTTTAAAACTGAAATATTTCCCGATTATTTTATTTCACAATTCGGAATAAAACCCGGTAATTTACAATCTTGAGATTTCACACAGAAATCATTTATTTTACAAAACATGTTTCTTTATTTTATACTGAGCCACTTCCTTAAGCTGATAGTGCTTCGCGGCACTTTTCCAGAATCACAACAGATCACCTGAAACATGTTTGAAAAAAAGTTTTGTCAGCGGGAAATACCGAGTGAATCATTCTATTTATGAAAACGACCCCTTTGTTATAATTTACAGTATTAAGAGAGATTACAATGTTTCAGATATCAAACCAAATACCCACAGTACTTGTCACTCGAACATCCATTGGTAGCCTCTTTGCCCGATGGTGTCTGTGACTATGGTCATATCACTCATTGGCTAACTCGTTGTCCAATAGTGACGGTTATCAAGTAATGTATACAAAACCCCACATACCGGCTGTAACTTGGTGATTACATAAACTTAATCACTGTAATTATAACCTTTGAAAATAAATATGATTTCAAAAGTAATTTGATAAAAAGAGAATGACTCACATTGCAAATTTATACGAGCAGAGTTTAGCCTACTGATTAGCCTTTTAACCTAAATTAATAACAAGCACACAATTCTGGGTTAGTAATCAATACAGCATTTACGATAACTCACGAGATTAAACCTTCACATCGAATGACAAAGTGCGATACTTAAACATCCATTGAATTAAAAACGAATGACAAAGCATAAACCCTAATGTGGGCAGCACTTAAACATCCATTGGATAGTTTAATCAATCGGACATTGAATCGTATCAGCGATCGAGTTAATACCCTGATTGCGGTGTCGATTAGTGATCCGTGTGTGTTAATTGTGGTAAACAGACAATATCTCAGTGTATTTTGTGTATTTTTACGTCGAACTGAAGCCAGGAATCAAGTCCCAGGCCCCTGTATTTATACCCAAATTTGGCATCTCCCGCGTGTCGCGACAGAATACATGGTCCCTGTCGCGACTCGCCTGGGGTGTCAAAGTAGGGTAGGCCTGCTTCGTCACCTATCTAGCCCTGATGAGTCGACGTTGCGTGAATTTTCAATTTTGACAGCGTTTTATAAAGATAATCATTAATAGGGTTTTACCCCCCTTGAGTTTTAGGGGCCCTAATCCTGATTCCGTTTATTCTGAAAATTTTAGGGATTATGCATAATTACTTGGGTTTCTCAATTAGGGTTTCCTATTGGACAATTTAATTAAATAAATATGTCTTTTGATGAGAGTTGTTACATTCTCCCCACCTTAATAAAAATCTCGTCCTCGAGATTTACTGGAATAAATGAGGATACTTTCGCTTCATTTCTGATTCCAGCTCCCAAGTGTATTCAGCTCCTCTCTTTGAATCCCATCTAACTTTGACTAAAACTAGTCGCTTGTGCTTAAGGAACTTCACTTTCCTGTCTTCTATCTGAAGAGGTTTCTCAACAAATTTTAACTTTTCGTTTACCTCTATATCTTTGAGAGGTACTACCAAAGATTCGTCTGCTAGACATTTCTTGAGATTGGATACATGAAATACATCATGTACTCCAGCTAATTCTTCTGGTAGTTGTAAACGATAAGCAACTGGTCCTATACGTTGGATCACTGAAAATGGTCCTACGTACCTTGGACTTAGCTTTCCTTTCTTACCGAATCTAACAACTCCTTTCCAAGGAGAAACTTTCAACAGTACTCTGTCTCCAACTTGGAATTCTAACGGCTTGCATCTATTGTCTGCATAATTCTTCTGACGATCGCGAGCCGTCTTCAGTCTTTCCTTGATTTGAGTAATCTTGTCAGTCGTCTCTTGTACTATTTCCGGACCTGACAATTGACTTTCTCCTATTTCTACCCAACAAACTGGAGTTCTGCACTTTCTTCCATATAGTGCCTCGAATGGGGCAGTTTCAATACTTGAATGATAACTATTGTTATAGGAGAATTCAATTAATGGTAAATGATCATCCCAATTTCCACCAAAATCTATTACACATGCTCGGAGCATGTCTTCTAGAGTTTGGATTGTCCTTTCACTTTGTCCGTCTGTTTGGGGATGATATGCAGTACTCAGATTGAGTCGAGTTCCCATAGCTTGCTGGAAGCTTTTCCAGAAATGAGAAGTAAAACGACTATCTCTATCTGATACAATGGAAGTGGAACTCCATGTAAAGATACGTTTTTATCTACATACAACTTTGCCAACCTTTCCATACTAAAGGTTTCTTTCATAGGTAGAAAGTGAGCTGATTTAGTTAATCGATTCACAATTACCCAAATCGCATCATTACCTTTTCTGGTTTTGGGTAACTTAGTAACAAAATCCATGGTTATAAGTTCCCATTTCCATACAGGCAAATCTCAATTAGGGTTTCCTATTGGACAATTTAATTAAATAAATATGTCTTTTGATGAGAGTTGTTACAACTTACTACCGTAAAGGTAATGTCTCCAAATTTTCAGGGCAAAAATTATGGCTCCTAATTCTAAATCATGGGTTGAATAGTTTTCTTCATGATTCTTAAGTTGTCTGGAGGCATAGGCTATAACCTTTTGACGTTGCATCAACACACATCCATAACCTAACTTAGAAGCGTCACAATAGACTACAAAGTCTTCAGTTCCTTCTGGTAACGCTAGTATGGGTGCGTTGGTTAATCTTTGCTTAAGAATTCTAAAGGCTTCTTCTTGTTTTGGTCCCCATTCAAACTTAACAGAATTACAGGTCAGTTTTGTTAAGGGAATGGCTATTCTAGAAAAATCTCGGATAAACCATCTATAATAACCGGCCAGTCCTATAAAACTTCTAACCTCCGTTGGTGATTCTGGGACTTTCCATTTCGTAATCGCCTCGATCTTTGTGGGATCCACATGAATTCCTTCATGATTAACTAAATGTCCAAGAAATTGCACTTCTTCTAACCAAAATTCGCATTTCGAAAATTTAGCATAAGATTTTCTTTTCTCAGCAAATTTAGGAGTGCATGCAGATGCGCTGCATGTTCCTCTTTACTCTTAGAGTAAATGATAATATCATCTATAAAGACAATTATGAATTTATCTAAATATGGCTTAAATATTCGGTTCATCATGTCCATAAATACGGCTGGGGCATTGGTTAAACCAAATGGCATGACAGTAAATTCATAATGGCCATACCTTGTCCTAAAAGCGGTCTTAGGAATGTCCTCTTCCTGTACCTTTAATTGATGATATCCTGAGCGTAGATCGATCTTAGAAAAGAATCGAGCTCCTTACAATTGATCAAACAGATCATCGATTCTCGGTAATGGGTACCAATTTTTAATCGTGACCTTATTCAATTCTCGGTAATCAATGCACATATGCATTGACCCGTCTTTCTTCTTGACAAATAAGATCGGTGCTCCCCACGGTGATGAACTGGGCTTTATGAATCCTTTTTTCAAAAGTTCATCCAACTGTTTCTTTAATTCTTGCATCTCTGCTGGTGCCAAACGGTAAGGTGCCTTGGCAATGGGTGTTGTCCCTGGTAGCAGGTGGATTCTGAATTCAACTTCCCTGTCCGGCGGTAGTCCTGGTAACTCTTCTGGAAACACGTCTGGAAACTGAGATACTACGGGAATATCTTTCAATTCCTTTCCTTTAGTGTTAATGATTATGGAAATCATATACACTAGTAATCCTTTCCTTGCACAATTCGCTGTTTTCATCACAGAGATGAATTTCGTGGATCTAGATGGCTTATCTCTTTTAATTGTGATCTTTTCACCTTTTGGTGAATTTACTTGAATGGACTTTTGATCACACAGAATACTGGCTTTATTGGCTACTAACCAATCCATTCCTAATACAATATCAAATCCAGCCAGACTCATTGGGTAAAGATTAGCAATACAATTTTGGTTTAAAATTTCTATTCTTGCTCCCTGCAAGATTTCAGAAATCTTAATGGAATCTCCATTTGCTGTCTCTACTAGACATTCTTGTTGAAGTTTAGTTAATGGTTGATTGAGGAGTTTGGAAAATGAAGTACTAATAAAACTTTGGTTTGCACCAGAGTTAAATAATAATTTAGCAAAAACATTATTAACTAAAAACGTACCGACAATCACGTCCGGAATCATTTTGGCTTCTTCGGCTGTCAGAACAAATGCTCTAGCATTTTTAGTAGTCTTGTTGTTCATGGCTTGAGCTAGTTTCGGACAGTTCGGCTTAATATGCCCCTTTTCTCCACAATTGAAGCATACTCCATTACTAGGTTTCTTCCTACAGTCTTCTTCCTTTTGTCCTGGTATCTTGCAAAAGTTGCAGTATGTGGAGCATCTTCTTGAATGCTTCTTCTTGCAGGCCTTACAATAAGGTGCAGAAGTAGAACCTACGTTTTTCCCACGGTTGGAATTTCCGTAGCGAAATTCTTGGGTAAGTTTTTGGACTAGGTTCTTCCTCTGGTTTTCTTCTTGGGTACGCACTAGTTCATCAGTCAAGGTGTTTGCTAGTTCTACAGCTTCTTCTATAGTTTGTGGTCTAGCTGCCTTGACTACGTGTCTAATCTCACTGATTAATCCCCAGATGTAATAGGAGATTAATACTGGTTCGGGTGATGCTAGGGTTGGCACTATTCTAGCATATTCGAAGAATACAGTAGTGTAACCCTTACAGTCTACTCCAGTCATTCTATGGTTTAAGAACTTATTGGCTATCTGTTCTTTTTCATTGGGAGGACAGAATTTCCTTTCAACCATGTTCTTAAACTCAGTCCATTCCATACTATAGACTCTGTCACTTCCCCTAGATTGGAGAATAGTGTTCCACCATTCTAGAGCTGCGTTCTTAAATAGATTGGAAGCAAACATGATTTTGTCTTCCTCGGCACACATGTTTATTTTCAAGACTGCCTCAGTCTTTTCTATCATGCGTAGAGCTGCAATGGCTCCTTCATTGCCCGAGAATTCTATTGGTTTACAAGACCAGAATTCTTTGTAAGAACTACCATAATACATGGTTCTTCTTCTTTTTGGAATTGAAGTATGGGTCCATTGTTTACGGTGTGACTGGGTTCAGTAGGTGGTCGTTTACTTCCACTATTACTTTTATTATTTTCCGCTTCCTTAACCGTTTTGATAATATATGGCATTGCGTCTATAATCCCTTGTGCCACTATGTGTTGGACGACACTGTTATCTAATCAGTTTCCGTTATTATCGTTATTCGGGTTTTCTTGATTTACTTCGTTGTCCATCTGGATTAGAAACATTTACCAAGTATTAATATTCCAAAAAAATATTTAATGCGAACAATCACACAACACAAACAGGTTGATCAAAATCGTCGTGCATTGCGACATTTACTCTATTTTATATATATCAATATCAATTACAAACACAACTGGAATTTAAAATACAATAATAGTATGCATCAATAGGTATTGGATTATCTATTATATTATTATTTTTTTCAACTTACACACACACACACACACACACATATATATATATATATATATATATAGGGTAGGGATCCTAAGAGAAGTCCACCCTATTTGAGAAACTTGAGAAGCAATCTGGACCACACATTTTCCCTAAGCAAAAAATGCAAAAAAAGGTGGAAAAAATGCAAATTTTTTTTTTTGGAAAAATCGCAGCTTTTTCTTTAAGGATTAAATTTTTTATTTTTATTTTTAAAATTTTTTTTTTTTTGGATTTATACACATGTGTATATTGTTAATCTTTTAACTATACATATATGTATATTGTTAATTATACATATATGTATATACATGTTTAAAATTGAAAAAATATGTGTTATAAATCCTAAACCTTATACCATAAACACTAAAGCTAAACCTTAATGCTAAACCCTAAACCCTAAAGCTAAACCCTAATTCTAAAC
Source organism: Helianthus tuberosus (assembly GCA_030545235.1). Lineage (NCBI taxonomy): Eukaryota > Viridiplantae > Streptophyta > Magnoliopsida > Asterales > Asteraceae > Helianthus > Helianthus tuberosus. The sequence continues at coordinate 116,302,964 of CM060399.1, forward strand.
CCTAATGCTAAACCCTAAAGCTAAACCCTAATGCTAAACCCTAAAGCTAAAACTAAACCCTAAAGCTAAACCCTTAATGCTAAACCCTAATGCAAACCCTAAAGATAAAGCTAAACCCAAAAGTTAAAGCTAAACCCTAATGCTAAACCCTAAATACTATTACTAAACCCTAATGCTAAACCCTAAAGCTAAACCCTAAACCATAAAGCTAAACCCTAAACCCTAATGCTAAACCCTAAATACTAATGCTAAACCCTAAATAACAATTATTTTTCAATTTTAAACATGTATATACATATATGTATAATTGACAATATACATATATGTATAGTTAGAAGATTAACAATATACACATGTGTATAATTCCCAAAAAAATTTTTTTAAATAAAAAATTAAATACTTAAAGAAAAAGCTGCGATTTTTTCAAAAAAAAAAAAAAAAAAAAAATTTGCAATGTTTTTGCATTTTTTTTGCTTAGGGAAAATGTGTGGTCCAGAATGCTTCTCAAGTTTCTCAAATAGCCTACTACTTCTCACATGGTCCTTATCCTATATATATATATATATATTTATATTATTATTATTATTATTATTATTATTATTATTATTATTATTTGAGCTTTCGTCCTTTCTTTCTTCGAGTCGTCGGCATTTAAAGATTTAGTTTGAGCTTCTCGAATTTCATCAAGGAGTTTAGAAGTGACTACCATCTTCATAGATTTTACCCGAATCGGAGGCGGGTACTCCTTTCGACTTAGAGCGTCCGCCACTACATTACCCGGGATGGTAATTGTTATGGGTGAAATTCTGAGCACATATCCTGAGAAATTTCTTGGGTTATATCTTGGTTATATGATATCTGTTCACATCCGGGATGCTGATTCAGGATATTGGTAACATCCTGAATGGTATCCTCAGGATCACTAACGGATTATGTGCAGGTACGCGGGTTAGAAGCTAGCAACGTTCACAAGGACTCATTCCGAGGAAGACTCGGTCCAAGTCGTTCAAATAAAGACGTTGAAGCCGCATTACTCGGTCTACAACGTTGACAATGGAATATTCGGAGCATCCCATATTTATAGGAATTTTCGTTTGTAATTCGTTACTATAAATAGGTGGGTATATCAGATCGAATAGGACATCACATCAACACTCACTACACTCTTACACTTGTTCTCTAGCAATTCTCACTTTCGCACAAAAACGTTGTAACACTTAGCGATCTGGTCAATATCCTGCACTGTATCCTGACGTTTAAAGCAATAAGAAGAACAAGGCAGCTGCGATTGTCAGCTCCCGAGGTTTTATGCCGGCGATCTAGATTAATCAAGGGCTTTCCTCGTATATCTCGTGTCACCCCCTTTACTTTTTGCTCATTGTTTGATCGTAGATACAGCTCAATATCCTGAGTCGTATCCTGAATACTGTTTTTCCAAACAACTTAACCAACATATTTTCAACACACTTTTTAGCACACTACCTCACTTAACTAATTTGATCACTTAATTGCTTCGGTAATTTTTGACCAAAACAATTTGTCACCCACCGTGGGGCAAGTGGTGCTCTCTTTACTAAAAATCTTTGTGAAATCGTTAATCGGTTTTCTGTTTTCAAAACTTTTTGCCACACTGTTTACAATGGCCTCAAGATCAAACATGAGCTCCTCCACTGTGTCAGCTACAACTTCTGCTACTACTGGTCCGGTGCTTCCACCACCTCCTCCAAGGATGCAATCTTCTTCACAACCTCAGGATATTATCCCTACTCGGAGTATTCAGGGATCTGCTCCCATTTTAGCTTCTAATGATGAAATTCTAACCTTATTTGGAAGTGTGCAGGAACAAATGAGGCAGCAACAGGAAACAAACCAAATGCAGTTGAGGGAAATACAACTCCTGAAGTCTGGCTCGAGCAGATCTGCTGAGGATATCGTCACTCCATTACAACCCAGAACTTTGAACTTCAGTTCGGCTGTATACACTGAGGATAATAGGGGGAATATTGTGCCCAGCCTTCCTCAGAATCATACTCCTGAAATACCCTCCTCGGTCAGGATGTCAACCATGAGGAGCTCAGGATATGCTTCAGGATATGGGCAGAATCCTCAGACGGGTAACGTGTCAAATAATAATAATACTCATGCTGCTAACAATAGTGGATCTTTGCAGGATACAGGTGTAACATCAGCATTTACTAGGGAGCTTCAGAAGTTGAAGGACATGATATCCAGTGTACCTGGAGTGGTCCAGCCAATCCCGGAAGTGTCCCAAGACAGCCACAGGATATCTCGCTTTGCATATCCTATCTGTGACGCTGAGATTCCAAAGAGATTTCAAACCCCCAACATGAAGCTTTATGATGGAACTACGGATCCTGAAGAGCATATTGCCCAGTATAGGGAGAGAATGGAGATTAGCCCTATCCCTCCGGAGCTCAAGGAAGCGTGCTTGTGCAAGGGTTTTGGTTCTACCTTAACAGGATCAGCCTTGAGATGGCTCCTAAATGTTCCTCCTTATTCGATTACATCATTTGCTCACCTAGTGAATTTATTTAATAGTCAGTTTTCTTGTAGTAGAAGCTTTGAAAAACTAACAAGTGACCTCTACAGGATAACACAAGGGCCTCAAGAATCCCTAAGGGATTATGTGAACAAGTTCAGCCGGGAATCCTTAGACATTCTGCATCTTGATGTTGCGACAGCTGTGCAAGCTTTCAAGATGGGGCTGCAAAAAGATTCTCAATTTCACCAAGACCTTGTAATGAACCCATGCAGGAACTTGGAGCCCTAAGATATATTCGATTGGAGGATGACAGAAAGATGCAAGAGAGGATGAACTCATCCAACACCTACGAGTCAATTAACAGGAAGTCAGAATCCTCATTTAAGCCATATCGCTCTAAGCCATATGGTAGAAATGAAAACAAGAAAGTGAATGCTATCGAAGACGAGGATCCTGAAGAATATCCTGAATTATCCGAATATTGCTTTTCTGTTAACATTCCTGAATTGATGTATGCCATGCAGGGTTTAGGAGACAAGGCTAGGTGGCCTCGAAAGAATCAACAAAAAGCCGATTGGAAAGATAAGTCAAAATGGTGTGCCTTCCACGAAGATTTTGGACATGTAACTGAGGATTGCATTGCTCTAAGAAAAGAAATAAGCTATCTTCTAAGCAAGGGATATCTGAAAGATCTCTTAGGAAGAAAGAAGAATAAGGGTCAGGATACTGAGAAGGATCCTGAGCGAGCAGCGTCACCTCCCGCGGATGCCAAGATAATCAACTTTAATTCGGGAGGATCCGACATTTGTGGGACTTCGTATTCGGCGGCGAAGAGACATGCGAAAGAAGCTAAGGCCGAAAGGGGAGACAAACCTGTCAGGATGACTACCCTCACAACTGACAAAGTGATCACATTTGATGCTGATGATAGGGATACTGTCCAGGATCCTCGTCATGATGCTCTGGTAATAACATTATATGTGGCTAACCATTTTGTACGCAGGATATTGGTTGATAATGGCAGCTCCATCAACATAATCCAACTAGAGACTTTGAAGAGAATAAATGTATCTCCGATGGATATCACTTCGAAGTCCACCGTGCTTGTTGGGTTCAGTGGAGAGGCTAGGAACACAGTGGGAGAGATAAAGTTACCAGTATATGTTGAAGGAGTCAACTCGATACAACATTTCTGTGTGATGGATTCTCTATCCTGCAATAACATCATACTGGGAAGACCATGGATTCACGATATGAAGGCTGTGCCATCAACATATCACCAATGCATCAAGATCCCTACCCCTTGGGGAGTTGTCAAGGTTGATAGTGATCAGCAGGAGGCGAAAGAATGCTACTCACCCTCGATGAAATCCTCAACCAAGCCTAGTAAAACATAGCAATTAAAGATGCGGGCCCAGGATATCATGGAGGATTCGGAGCAGGATGTGAAGAAAATTATCCTGGATCAGGATAATCCTGATATCTCGGTGCTCGTAGGAACCAATATCCCTCAGGATATTGAAGAACAGTTAACTAACTTTTTGAAATGCAGGATGTCAACGTTTTCATGGAAGCATGAGGATATGACAGGTATATCCAAAGACATTATCACTCACAAGCTTGGAATTGACAGATCATTCAAGCCTGTTCAGCAAAAAAGAAGGAAATTTGCTCCTGAGCGGAATACGATTATCCAAGAGGAAGTTGAAAGATTGTTAAAGTCCAGGATGATCAGAGAAGTCAAGTTTCCAAGATGGCTAGCAAACGTAGTCGTGGTATAGAAGAAAAATGGGAAATGGAGAGTCTGTGTAGACTACACAGACTTGAACAAGGCTTGTCCTAAAGACCCATTTCCTCTTCCTCACATTGATGCAATGGTGGATGCTACTGCCGGGCATGAAATGTTGACCTTCATGGATTCATCCTCAGGATTTCAGCAGATTCAAATGGAGCCTTCTGACCAGGAGGATACTGCCTTCATGACACCAACAGGTATTTATTGTTATACGGCAATGCCTTTTGGTTTGAAAAATGCAGGTGCAACATACCAGAGATTGGTAAACATTATGTTCAAAGATAAGCTGGGGGACACCATGGAGGTATACATTGACGATATGGTGGTAAAATCAAGGAAAGCTCAGGATCACATCCAGGATATTAAAGGAGCGTTTGATATCCTGGATCAATATAACATGAAGCTAAATCCTGCTAAGTGTCATTTTGGAGTGGGGGCAGGAAAATTTCTAGGATATATGGTGACCAAAAGAGGAATAGAGGCGAGCCCGGAGCAGATTAAAGCCATCTTGGATATCAAATCACCCTCAAATATGAAGGATGTTCAATGATTAACAGGGAGTGGCAGCATTAAACAGATTTATTTCAAGATCCTCAGAGAAATGCAAAGAGTTTTATGATATCCTGAAGAAAAACAAGAAATTCGAATGGGGTGAGAAGCATGAAGCAGCCCTGCAGGATTTGAAGCAATATCTTTCAACTGCACCTCTACTGATGAAGCCTGAGAATGGTGAACCACTATCCATATACCTCGCAGTGTCAGGGAATGCTGTAAGTGCCGTCCTTATAAAGGATCATGAAGGTCAGCAATATCCTGTTTATTATGTTAGTAAAAGTTTGTTAAATGCTGAAACTAGGTATTCTCATTTAGAAAAATTGATACTAGCATTAGTTATGGCATCAACGAAGCTTAGACATTACTTTGAGACACATAGGATTCATGTTAAAACAAATTATCCTGTAAAAAATGTGCTTAGGAAACCGGAGATGTCAGGCAGGATGGCCAAGTGGTCAGTAAAGTTGAGTGCTTATGATTTAGTATATGAACCTAGAAATGCCATAAAGTCTCAGGCTTTAGCTGACTTTGTGGCTGATTTCAGTAGTGACATTCAGGATGAGGTAGACCTAGAAGTCCAACAGTTAGGAGAATCCTCAGGATCCTGGACGTTATATACTGATGGTGCATCTAATGTAAGAGGAGTAGGATTGGGAATACTACTAAAATAGCCACAGGGGGACATATTACCCCAGGCTATTAGGTGTGAATTCCCTGCTACTAATAATGAAGCAGAATATGAGGCTTTAATCGCAGGATTAGAGTTGGCTAAGAATATGAGTATCAAGAATTTGCAAGTATATGTTGACTCCTTGTTAATTACTAACCATTTTAATGGATCCTATGCAGTTAAGGGTGAGAAATTAATCGAATACCTCGATATTCTCAAAAAATTAGCAGGATATTTCGATGTTTTTACACTTGAACAGGTACCAAGGGAGGATAATGCTGAAGCAGATGCCTTAGCTAATCTGGGATCATCGATCAGGATACCAGAAGGGACCCAAATACCAATATTACATATCTTGTATCCTGCAACGAATCCTCAGGATAAAGAAGTAGCGGGTATTCAGGATCCTGGAGCAGAGTATCCTGAAAAGGATCCTAAATCCTGGACGGCTCCAATCATGAGATATCTCAAGGAAGGACACATCCCCGGAGATGAAAATCCTAAGGCATTTAGGATGAAGGTATCACGATTCACTATTATAAATAATGTTTTATACAAGAAATCTCTTGCAGGACCGAATTTGAGGTGCTTGGAGGATCCTGAAGCCAAAGAAGTACTTCAGGATATACATGAAGGGGATTGTGGTAACCACACAGGGGGCTGATCATTGTTCTCGAAAATACTAAGGACAGGATATTATTGGCCAACGATGAGGAAAGAGGCTGCAGAACATGCTCGAAGGTGTGATGCATGTCAAAGGCATAGTAACATACTACATCAACCAGCTGAACCACTATATCCTGTAGCTTCCCCTTGGCCATTCATGAAATGGGGGATGGATATAGTAGGGAAGTTACCAAAAGCTCCGGGAGGAAAAGTCTTTATGCTAGCAATGACGGATTATTTCTCTTAGTGGGTTGAAGTTGAAGCATTTGTTCAAGTTAGAGACCAAGAAGTAGTATCCTTCATAAAGAGGAATATCCTGACCAGGTTTGGGGTACCAGCTGAAATCATTTGTGATAATGGGTCCCAGTTTATAAGCAAGAGGACTACTGACTTTTGCAAGAATTGGGGAATAAAAAAGATCACGTCTACTCCGGTACATCCTCAAGCGAATGGACAAGCTGAATCCTCAAACAAGATAATTGTCAATAACTTAAAAAAGAGACTTGGAGCCAAAAAAGGAAGATGGGCAGAAGAATTACCCTTTGTTTTGTGGGCTGATAGGACAACGGTAAAGAATGCAACCGCCCAAACCCCATTTTCCTTGGTATTTGGAGCAGAAGCAGTGATTCCAACGGAAATGGCGATACCTACTGCTGTTAGGGGAGGATTTTCTAACAATTAGTGATCCTTATTCGTTATCCTAATTAATGATCCTTACTTCTGTGGCAGATAGTGATCCTCAGAAGAGCTTCAGGATCAGGATCATGGATCACTTTAAGGATCCTCATACTGACGATTGTTTGTTTGTGTTTTGTATTACTTCGCAGGAGTTACAAGCTTGACTTGGTCTTGGCAACGTTACTATGGAATATTCCATGGGTATTTCGCACACGTTTGACTGGAAATGGACGTTGTGGAGAACGTGGGAGCTTGGCACGAAAGTCGGATAGTTAGTTATTGTAGTTAACTTCTATTTTTAAAGGGGTAACGAGCTAGTTTTAGAACACTTAGCCATTTTCAGCTACACACACTCTCATACAATCGCACTCTTGAAGCTCTCGACGAACACTTATTAGTTTCCACTCATTTTTACACATTTCACCATAGTGATCCTTGTACCTAGCTCGTTACTATCCGAAGTTGTAAACATTTATTGATTTATTTGAGCTTGGTGATCGGTAGTTTCCATCACCCGGGGTTTTTTGTGCCGGAGATCAACTCTTGATCAAGGGCTTTTTCCCCGTATAAATCCTTGTGTCATTTGTGCAATTTACATTGAAGTGATCCTTGTCATTATTCTACATTTCAAGCATCATACCCCGTAACAGAGAGTTTGGTTGCATTATCCTCATCAGATTTTTTGACCAAAACAGTTTGGCGCCCACCGTGGGGCAATTGGTGTTTCACTCTTAGAAAAATTCGTATTTCTGTGCTCATTTCAGTTCACAACAACCAAGCAAATGGCTTCCTCAGCGAAGAATGCTTCAAATTTGATGCCCTCGTTCACTTCTTCACAAGGCGTTCCCCCTTTGCCTCCACCACCTTCTGGATCCCAGAAGAATGCTGAGAATGCTGCGAAGAAACCAACTCCCATTTTCTCAAAACCTCCAACTTCTTCTGCTTCTTACACTCCCACTACTAGTGACATGTTTACTTTGATTTTGCAGATGAAGGATCATATACAGCAACAGGATAAGACCAACGAAAGGATTCTCAAAGAAATCGGAGATCTCAAGAAACAAAAGAAAACGGCAGAGGATCATTCCCCACTGATGCCCAGGTCTTTGAATTTTGACACTCCGGTGATTACTTCTCAGCCATCAGTGGTTCCAGATGTTCAATATGTGGGTGGACCAAAAGGAGTGAACTACGGAACAACAACAGTGACCCAGGCATTAGGTCCATACTTCCAGCCAGCAGGATCCTATCCTCAGCATATGGGATCCTTCATGAATGCAGGAGGTTACTCAGGAGCGCAGCAGATTCAAGGATCTTCCTTCGTTCCAGGATCATTCCAGGTTCAAGGATCCTCCTTTGTTCCAGGATCATCCCAGGTTCAAGGATCCTCCCTTGTTCCAGGATCATCCCAGGTTCAAGGATCCTCCCTTGTTCCAGGATCATCCCAGGTTCAAGGATCCTCCCTTGTTCCAGGATCATCCCAGGTTCAAGGATCCTCCTTTGTTCCAGGATCATCCCAGGTTCAAGGATCCTCCTTTGTTCCAGGATCATCCCAGGTTCAAGGATCCTCCTTTGTTCCGGGATCGTACCAGTTTCAAGGATCCTTCCAGATGCCAGGATCCTTGAGGAGCTTGCAAACAGGAAGTTCAGATGTCCATCAGGGAGATTTTATTCCAATGCAGACCAATGCTTCTACTGGTCCCTCGATCATTCCAGAGTCCCAACAATATGGATTAACATCCATTCTTCCTAATTTGAATCCAATGGGAGGTAACACTTTTAATAATTCTTATACTACTAACCATGGTCTTATGCAGGATCCAGGTATCAATCATGCCATGGCCAGAGAATTGCAAAAGCTAAAGGATATGATATCAAGTGTTCCAGGAGTGGTCAAACCTATCCCAGAGATTGCAGATGGGAGCCACAAGATATCTCGTTTTGCACCACCAATCTGTGATGCTGAGATACCCAAGAGGTTCCATGTGCCAACAATGAAGCTGTATGATGGTTCGACGGACCCTGAAGAACACATAACACAATACAGGGAGAGGATGGAGATCAATCCAATCCCAGAAAGGTTAAAGGAAGCATGCCTGTGCAAGGGATTCGGATCCACTCTTACTGGATCAGCTCTCAAATGGCTGCTAAGTCTTCCCCCTACTCTATTACCTCATTTGCTAATCTAGTTAACCTATTTAATAATCAGTTTTCTTGTAGTAGAAAATTCGAACGATTAACTAGTGATTTATATAGGATAACCCAGGGTCATAATGAATCATTAAGGGATTACATTACCAAATTCAGTAAAGAATCCTTAGACATTCCCAACTTAGATATAGCCACGGCTGTCGAGGCCTTTAAAATGGGATTGCTTAGGGATTCGTCGTTCTATGATGATCTTGTTATGACACCATGCAGGAACTTAGATGAGGTAAGAACCCGAGCACTTAGGTTCATTCGGCTAGAGGATGACAAGAGGATCCAGGAGAGGTTAGCAGGATCCTCAAAGCAGGATAAACAAGGATCCTCATTCAGGAACAACAAATTCAGATCCTACAACAGATCTGATAACCAGAACGTGCATGCTGTTGATCAAGAAGAGGATGATGAGGATTATCCTCCAATTTCTGAATATTGTTTTTCTGTTGATAACAATGAACTAATCCTTGCGATGCAGAATCTAGGTGATAAAGCTAGGTGGCCCAGAAAAAATGATAGGCCAGCTGCAACTAAGGATAAATCAAAGTGGTGTGCATACCATGAAGATTTTGGGCATCTCACAGAAGAATGCATTGCACTAAGAAAGGAAATTGGATACTTGTTGAGCAAGGGGCATCTAAAAGAATTGTTGGGAAGAAAAAAGTCAAGAACTCAGGATCCTGAAAGGATCCCTGAGAAGGCTCCAGCCCCTCCAGCAGATGCACAAGTAATAAACTTTATTTTTGGAGGATCAGACATTTGTGGCACATCCTTCTCAGCAGCTAAAAGGCATGCAAAGGAAACTAAAATGGATAATGGAGAAAGACCCGTTCGAACATCAAGTGTCTCCGAAGGAAAAGTCATAACCTTTGATGAGGATGATCGTGTTGATATCCAGGATCCTCATCACGATGGCTTAGTTATTACTCTTTTCATTTCTAACCATTTTGTCCGCAGGATCCTTATAGACGGAGGAAGTTCAGTGAACATTATCCAGCTTGATGTTCTAAAGAAGATGGGTATCCCTGAATCAGATATCATACCAAGATCCTCCGTGCTCGTGGGATTTAGTGGCGAAACAAAGAATACCCTGGGGGACATTAAGCTCCCAATATACATTGAAGGCCTACATTCTTATCAAAAATTTTGTGTTATTGACTGTTTATCTTGTTGTAATGTTATCCTTGGCAGGCCCTGGATACACGATATGAAGGCAGTCCCATCAACTTACCATCAATGTGTGAAGCTCCCTAGTCCTTGGGGAATAGTGAAGATTGATAGTGATCAGCAGGAGGCTAAGAATTGTTATACTTCATCGATGAAACCAGCCTCAAAGTCAAGGGAGCAATAGCAATCAAAGTATCCTCCAAGGGATGTCTTGGAGGCAAGAGAGCAGGATGTGGTAGAAGTCCTCATGAATCCTGATGATCCTGAATCCAAAATCTATATCGGATCAGGGATCCTTGGCGATATGAAGGAAGACCTTATATCCTTCCTCAAAAGGAGAAAGACTACCTTTGCATGGAAACATGAAGATATGACTGGTATATCTAAAGATGTAATCACTCACAAACTTGGCATTGATAAGTCCTTCAAACCAATCCATCAAAGGAGAAGAAAGTTTGCACCGGAAAGAAATGCCATTATCCAGGAAGAGGTAGAGAAATTGCTCCGGGCAGGTATGATTAGAGAGGTCAAATATCCAAGATGGTTGGCCAATGTGGTTGTTGTTCAAAAGAAAAACGGAAAGTGGAGGGTATGTGTCGATTTTACCGATTTAAATAAGGCATGTCCCAAGGATCCTTTCCCATTACCCCACATTGACTCTATGGTGGATGCAACTGCGGGTCATGAACTGTTAACTTTTATGGATGCTTCGTCTGGATTTCAACAAATCCAAATGGAACCATCCGATCAAGAGGATACAGCCTTCATGACTCCAACTGGTATATATTGCTATATTGCTATGCCGTTCGGACTAAGAAATGCAGGTGCAACATATCAAAGGCTGGTGAATATGATGTTCAAGGATCAGATTGGACAAACTATGGAGGTTTACATAGATGATATGGTGGTAAAATCCATAAAAGCTGAGGATCACCTAAGAGACTTGGAGGAAGCATTCGATATCCTTGACAAATATAACATGAAACTTAATCCTTCAAAATGTCACTTTGGTGTTAAAGCAGGTAAATTCTTAGGATATATGGTGACAAAGAGAGGCATTGAAGCTAGCCCGGAACAAATCAAAGCAATAGTGAACATCAAATCTCCGGCCAATGCTAAGGATGTTCAAAGGCTAACAGGCAGGATAGCAGCTTTGAACAGATTTATATCCAAATCCTCAGAGAAGTACAAAGAATTCTATGATATCCTAAGGAAGAACAAGAAATTTGAGTGGACTGAGAAGCACGAAAATGCTTTAAGAGCCCTCAAAGATTACTTATCCTCAGCCCCGGCCTTGATGAAACCAGAAAAAGGCGATGTGCTATCCTTGTATCTTGCAGTATCCTCAAAAGAAGTAAGTGCGGTCCTTGTTAAGGATCATGAAGGTACACAACATCCTGTCTATTATGTAAGTAAAAGTTTACTTGATGCCGAATCCAGGTATTCACACCTTGAAAAGCTTATTCTTGCATTAATTATGGCATCTACTAAGTTGAGACATTATTTTGAAACTCATGTTATTGTTGTTAAAACTAATTTTCCAATTAAGAATGTCCTCAGGAAACCAGAGATGTCAGGAAGGATGGCTAAGTGGGCAGTGAAGCTAAGTGCATATGATATAAGATATGAGCCTAGGACAGCCATCAAATCCCAAGCATTAGCTGACTTTGGGGCTGATTTCAGTAGTGATTTATAAAAAGAAGCTGAGTTAGAAGTCCAGCAGCTAGAGGAGACCAAGGATCCTTGGATACTCTACACTGATGGATCCTCAAATGTCAAAGGTACAGAGCTTGGAATACTACTAAAATCGCCACAGGGGGACATAATACCCCACTCTATAGCTTGTGAGTTCCAAACCACTAACAATGAGGCTGAATATGAAGCCTTAATTGCTGGTTTGCAAATTGCAAAGCATATGGGGATCAGGTATCTTGAGGTACATGTAGACTCATTGTTAATTACGAACCACTTTAATGGATCCTATGCTGTTAAAGGTGAAAAGCTAACCAAATATTTAGAGATAGTCAAAAAATTGGCACTCTCCTTTGTTTCCTTTAGTTTGACACAGGTACCAAGGGAAGAGAATACAGAAGCTGATGCATTGGCTAACTTAGGACCATCTTTGAAGATTCCTGAGGATATCAGGATCCCTATTATCCATATCCTGACCCCGGCTATCGAGGATCATGCGCCTATGGAGATAGGAAATGATTCTGCAATTATCCCTAGTGAGGATACTCAATCCCATTCAGGATCAGGATCATGGATCTCACCAATTATGAGATACTTACAACATGGAGAGATTCCTACAGGAGAAAACCCTAGGGCTTTCAAATCTAAGGTATCTCAATTCACAATTTTAAATAATATGTTGTATAGACGATCTCTTGCAGGACCATACTTGAGATGCATTGAGGATCCTGAAATCCAAGAAGTTTTAAAAGACTTCCATGAAGGAGATTGTGGAAACCACACTGGGGGCAGGGCATTATTCTCAAGGATCCTGAGGACAGGATACTACTGGCCAACCATGAAGAGAGATGCTGTGGAGTATGCTAAGAGATGTGATCCTTGTCAGAAACACAGCAATATCCTTCATCAACCAGCTGAATTATTGCATCCTATATCCTCCTCTTGGCCATTTATGAGATGGGGTATGGATATAGTTGGCAAGCTCCCTAAGGCACCTGGTGGAAAAGTATTCATGCTTGCTATGACTGATTACTTCTCCAAGTGGATAGAGGCTGAAGCTTTTGCCCAAGTCAGAGAAAAGGAAGTTATATCCTTCATTAAAAGAAATATTATAACTAGATTTGGAATTCCTTCTGAAATTATATGTGATAATGGTTCCCAATTTATTGGGGGCAGAACCACTAACTTTTGTGACAGCTGGGGGATTAAGATGATAACATCAACACCAGTCCACCCACAAGCTAATGGTCAGGCAGAATCATCCAACAAGATCATCATCAACAATTTGAAGAAGAAGCTTGGATCCAAGAAAGGGAAATGGGCAGAAGAACTACCTTATGTGCTTTGGGCTGATAGGACAACCCCTAAGAATGCTACTGGTCAAACGCCATTCTCTTTGGTATTTGGGGCAGAATCAGTGATCCCAACAGAAATGGTGGTTCCAACTGCTAGAACAAGTACTCGTGATCCTGAAGAAAATGATGAGAACTTGGCTCAAGACCTGGATACTATTGAAGAAATCAGGGATATGGCTAGGATAAGGATGGCCAGTTATCAACAAAGAATGGCTGGTGCTTACAACAAAAATGTCAGGATCAGGAAGTTTCAAGTTGGAGATATGGTATTAAGGAAAGCATTTCAGAATACCACTAATCCTGCTGATGGAAAATTGGCTCCAAAATGGGAAGGCCCTTATTTGATTGAAGCTGAAGCAGGAAAGTGGGCATATAGATTGCTAACCATGGAAGGTGATTTGCTACCAAGACCTTGGAATGCTGTCCACTTGAAGAGATATTTTATGTGAGCAGGATCCTCATGGCACAGATGATCCTTACGTTAGGAGTATCCTTGAAGGATCCTTAAAGTATCGATGATCCTTACTTTGGTAATATCCTAATCTTGAACTATTTCACTTCTTTATTTTCTCATATAAGGATAAGGATCATGTATCCTTCATCCATCTCTCACGTGATTTTAAGTTTTGAAAGTTCAGGAATCCTTAGCAAAGTATTGATTATCTGCACAAGCAATCCGTCCTTTGGGTTTAACCCCAGTTATTTGGGCTTGACCCCAGTTCCGCCTGTAGCGCATGATGATCCTGGTATAGTTCAAGGCAGTGGGACCAGTACTCGCTTTAGGGGCTGATAATTCCATTGTACTGGCTATGCCTAGGATCCTACGTATAATGGTAGACGTACCATACATCCGTTCCTAAGGTTTCTAACGTTTACACGTTAGCTAAGGTTTTGGCATTTTCATGTCACTAAGTTTGGATAGTCGCCAGTTAGGGCCATACTCCAGTTTACATACGATCCTTGGGCTTGTCCCCAGTTATCCTTGGGCTTGTCCCCAGTTGCTAACTCTTATCTTATATTGGCTTAGTCCCAAGTTATGATCTATTTCAGGTCCTTGAAGATAAGCAACTAGGGATCCTTGATCCTTACTTCTCTCTAAGGTTTATCTTATAGTTATCCTTATTATGGTTAGGATCCTAACTTGGATCCTCAGGTATGATCCTTAACTATTTTTAATTATATTCATTATTTATTTGAATAACCCTTAAAGTTTGACAACTAGACTTGTGATCCTTAAAATATATTGCTTTTTGGGATTCTTTAACTATAGGATATTTGATCGTGGATCATGTCCTAAACATTTTCAATCTGACTTGTTCAAAATTGTTTATTCAATAAATGTGCATCAAAACAAAGGAGAATTAAAGAAACAAAAGGATAACAATACAAGATAAGCGACAAAAGGTTAAGATTTTATTTATTAACAAAAGACTAACCCTTAAAAGGTTGTCAAAATTACCTACCCGAGCATCTACCAGCAAAACGTGGCCCGTCCGCTAGGGTAGGTAAAGGGTGTCCATGATAATAAGTTCAAAGATAGTGCAGGAATATAAAGGCGGCAGGATCACAATGGCTTCATCCCCCAAACAGAGGATCCCTCCACCAATTGCAATCCTGCCTATTGTCCAAAGGATCATACATGATCCTTAATCCTAAAAACTATTGTTCAAGTACAAACCATCAAATTGTTCGACATCACAACCACAAAAAGCTACTACCAAATTTAAAAATTGGGCTCCGGCTGCGTCTAAGAATGTCCATCATCGCCCAATCATGCAGCCTAAACCTTCGCTGCATTACCACCTCCAGCTCCACTTGTTTCACCACCTTCACCTTTGCCTCCAGCCTCAATCGTCAGGATCTCTTCAACCTCCTCAGCCTCTTCATCGTCCAGTTCAGCCAGCCTTGCCTACCAGCCTTCAACATCCCAGGTGCTCTTGTCAAAAGCAGGATCCTGAGCTTCCAAGGCCATTTGCAGCTTGGTCTTATACATTGTTATGGCGGCAGAGATTTTGGCATCTTCGGTGATCTCATGCTTCTCATAGTCAACATTAACCAGCACCTTGGCCGTCTCCTGTTTGGCATCCCGGACTTCCTTCTGAAGATCAGCAATTTTGAGGTCCTTTAGCAATGCAACCTGCTGGAGGTCGGCAATCTTCCTATCCTGATCCTCAACGTGGCCAACATAATCCTCAATCTCAGAGAATTTCTGCAAAAGGGATAAAAGATAAGGTCAGGACTAAGTGATCCTCAAATCAGCAGGATATATCAGCAGGATATGTCAACAGGATATACGAGCAGAGACAGTGATCCTTACCTCATTGAAGTACTCGAGGAATTGGTGGCGGATTAGAGGCAGACCCTGCAGATCCTCAGCTTCAGAGGCCTTTCTCTTCTTGATTGCCTTTCCTTTGAGGGGTGCCTTGGGGACCGAAGCTGTCGGACTGGTAGGAGCTTTTCTCTTGGAGGATCTGACGGTGGTAAGATCAGCAACATTGAACTTTGAAGCAGACTTGGTAGATTTTCCAGCACCTACACAACCAAAACAAGATAAGTATCTTCACTTAACTTATATTTCACTATTTATTTAAATTTTAAACAAGGATACTTACTTGACATCGTGACAGAGCCTGAGGATACCTCCTGTGAATCTTGGGTTGTTGTCTTGAAAGTTCTTGTTTCAGGATCAAGTTTCTTGAAAGCGAGGAGTCTCTCTTTAGCAGCAGGAGACAGTCTGAGATGTGAAACGGTGATAACTGCATAACAAGAAAGCAAGAATATATAAGTGATCCTTATATCAAAAGAAAGTTTTCTGGTGATCCTCCTCAGGATCCTCCACCCTACCATGGGTAGCCCATTTCTTGGGTAGAGCCTTTTCATCCTCAATAGAATCTCTCTTGATAAAAAAGAAACGCCGCTTCCAATTAGCATCGTTCTTGGTGGCTTTGAAGATCGGGTGTTCCTCACTGGGCTTACGTTTAAACAAATAACGATGAGAACCAAAGGTAGTAAGATCATACAGCTCTCCCAGCTCTGACATTCCTAGGTCTATCCCTTCCTGCTCGATGATCCTTTCAAGGGTGTACAAAACCCTCCAAATCATCGGCATGGCTTGGATGTAAGAGATGCCGGTTAGGGAAAAGAAAGATTGGGTGAAGGCTGGAAAAGGATATGTATAGCCTATGGTGAACGGAGTGACGGGGAAAGCAACCCACTTGTCGGAGATATGATCACTCAGGGCATTGGGATCAAAAGGTCTAAACTCAGTGTTCGCCGGGAAGCAATGGCGGATCCTATCAATCTGTGCATCATTGAAACAGCAGCGTTCTTTAATGGAATCTTCGATGATCCCCTGGCTTTTCGGAGGGCTGTTCTTCGGGTGATCCTTAGCTAGGGAGTTTCGGAGCAACATCTTTGATGGAATGATGGAAAGAAATGAAAACAGAGCAAGAGAGGGAAGAAGATGAAGAGAGAATACCTGATTATCTTCGGAATGCAGTTATAAAGGGAGTCTCTCTGAAATTTTAAATGCATTTGATCCTATCTCTATCTCCTATTTATAATCATGATCGTGCAGGGTTGTCACTTCTGTGACGTCACGATTGCAACGGATAGTTCAACAATAACGGCTATATTTACGATAGTTAGTTGCGGATAAGATCAGGAAAATATAATTCGCTTATTTAACATATCACTCCTTATATTTTGGGGGCAATTGTTAGGGGAGGATTTTCTAACAATTAGTGATCCTTATTCGTTATCCTAATTAATGATCCTTACTTCTGTGGCAGATAGTGATCCTCAGAAGAGCTTCAGGATCAGGATCATGGATCACTTTAAGGATCCTCATACTGACGATTGTTTGTTTGTGTTTTGTATTACTTCGCAGGAGTTACAAGCTTGACTTGGTCTTGGCAACGTTACTATGGAATATTCCACGGGTATTTCGCACACGTTTGACTGGAAATGGACGTTGTGGAGAACGTGGGAGCTTGGCACGAAAGTCGGATAGTTAGTTATTGTAGTTAACTTCTATTTTTAAAGGGGTAACGAGCTAGTTTTAGAACACTTAGCCATTTTCAGCTACACACACTCTCATACAATCGCACTCTTGAAGCTCTCGACGAACACTTATTAGTTTCCACTCATTTTTACACATTTCACCATAGTGATCCTTGTACCTAGCTCGTTACTATCCGAAGTTGTAAACATTTATTGATTTATTTGAGCTTGGTGATCGGTAGTTTCCATCACCCGGGGTTTTTTGTGCCGGAGATCAACTCTTGATCAAGGGCTTTTTCCCCATATAAATTCTTGTGTCATTTGTGCAATTTACATTGAAGTGATCCCTGTCATTGTTCTACATTTCAAGCATCATACCCCGTAACAGAGAGTTTGGTTGCATTATCCTCATCAGATTTTTTGACCAAAACAACTGCAAGATCTATCCTACAGGATCCTGAACAGAATCCTGAAGCCTTATGTCGAGATTTGGATACTATAGATGAAAAAAGAGATGCAGCAAGGCTAAGGATGGTAGCATATCAACAAAGAATATCCAGAGCGTATAACAAGAATATAAGGACTAGGAGATTTCGAGTTGGTGATTGGGTGCTAAGAAAGGCTTTTCAAAATACCACTAATCCAGCCGATGGCAAGTGTTTTGGTCAAAAATTACCGAAGCAATTTAGTGATCAAATTAGTAAAGTGAGGTAGTGTGCTAGAAAGTGTCTTGAAAATATGCCGGTTAAGTTATTTAGAAAATCAGTATTCAGGATACGGCTCAGGATATTGAGCTGTATCTATGATCAAACTATGAGCAAAAAAGTAAAGTAAACGACACGAGATGTACGAGGAAAGCCCTTGATCAATCTAGATCGCCGGCATAAAACCTCGGGAGCTGACAATCGCAGCTGCCTTGTTCTTCTTATTACTTCAAACGTCAGGATACAGTGCAGGATATAGACCAGATCGCTAATTGTTACAATGCTTTTGAATGAAAGTGAGAATTGCTTGAGAGCGAGTGTTAGAGTGTAGCGAGTGTGAATGTGATGTCCTATTCGATCTGGTATACCCACCTATTTATAGTTACAAAGTGTAAACTAAAATTCCTATAAATATGGGATACTCCCGAATATTCCATAAGTAGCCGTTTGGAACCAAAGAAAGCGGGCTTAACGTCTTTCCTTGAACAACTTGGACCGAGTCTTCCGCGGAATGAGTCTTCGTGAACGTTACTAGCTTCTAACCCACGTACCTGCACATAATCCGTTAGTAATCCTGAGGATACTATTCAGGATGTTACCAATATCCTGAATCAGCATCCCGGATGTAATCAGACACTATATTATCAAGATATAAATCAAGATACTTTCCAGGATATAGGCTCAAAATTCCGCCCATAATAATTGTCCCCAAAAATGTTACCGTTTGTTATCCTGCACTAACAGTTACATTTTTACGAAGACCGAGGTAATTAATCAGATAAGACCAATGATGTGACCGTTTTCAACTACCCAGCCTATATTTACTCATCATGCCCTATATCTTCTCACCCTCATCTCTTTTTTAATCATAATCGACAAGGAAAAGGTAACATTCTCTCTCTCATCTTCATATTCATCTTTATCCTTTTTCTCCGGCGAAAAATTCAGGTAACCAAATGCCAAGACAAACAAGATCCAGTTCAGGTGACTCGGCTCCTACATTCATCCAACAGAACCTTCTCCAAGAACTAGAGAAGGAAATATGTACCTTTGATTGTGCCCACCTGTCAGCCTTGAAATCCTCCGGCATCTTCCCGGAAGGAACCGTGTTTAGACCGTTTGACCGGGAAATCCGGTCGGATATGGTCTCCAGCGAGTGGATATGCTTCAGTGCTTTCCCTTTTACCCTAGGGCTACAATTCCCCTTTCCGGACTTCATCACCGAATTCTTTAATATCACCAAAATCTCTTTCAGCCAAACCATGCCAATGCTCTGGCGTGTTTTGTCTGTTCTTGACCAAATCAAGAGAAACCACATTCCTGATCTTTCCGTCCATGATCTGCCCCTAGCTTACAAGCTTAGATGCCATGGATCATGTAGATTTCTGTTTTATTCTACTTCCGGTGACCCATTGATACTTCGTGCCACCAGGAACGAGGATGGTTGGCAATCCAAGTTTTTCTTTGTAAAAAGGGATTCAATCCCTGGTGGAACAGATTATCCGATGAGATGGTTGAAGAAGGGTAGGATTTAGGGTTTAAAGATGATCCTGCCTCTTATCCTGCTTTATATCCTGAACTGACCAATTTCATTTTCTCTGTTGTGTATGCAGCTGATTTCAGGAATATTGCACCTCCCCTTGCTGATTCTCAAAAAAAAAAAAAAATAGACGCCATCAGACTGCTTTCAGAAGCAGAGAGAAGCTTTAATCCATCTCCACCAACTCCAAGCCCTCTTTCAAGCGCAAACATGTCTGGTAAGAATCCTGCAAGATATCCTGTACACACATGTTTTTATTTGATATTCTTAGGAGAGATTTAGAATTTTACTCCCTGTGTGCAGATTCCAGCAAAGTTCCAGTCTATCTAGACCTTGATGAACTCGACAGCTACCCAACTCCAGCCACAGTCAAGAAGGAGACTCCTGCTGCTACTAGCTCCAAGCCACTCCCGGCTCCCAAGGCCAATCCAAGAACTCGTGCTCCAGGTTCAGAAGGGTTCTCCTATGATGAACTCAGTTTCTCTGATTCCTTAGAGCCAATGACATCCTTCCTTAACAAGGTAATATCCTGACACATATCCTGCACATATATCCTGCACGTATATCCTAATAGGATATCCTGACAGGATATCCTGGTCAATACATTCTAACTCATACCTGAAATTAATGTGCAGGGTCTCGAGCATTTGCTCCACTTGTATAATGATGCCTGTGGTACTGTTGCACTCCATGAAGCCAGGATCAAACAGCTTGAAAGCACCGTCGCTGATCAAGGTGCCATTGCCGAAGCGAAGGGCCGGCACTACGAAAGCCTGCTGAAGAAGGTCACCCAAGACGCTGAGCTCAAACTTGCTACCGTTCAAATGGACCATGATCAAGCCTTGGTCAATTTCCGGGAGGGAATCAAGGCTTCTGCTATCGTCTCCCTATTACAAGCACGCATCAAGATGGCCTACGAGGCCAAGGAGACGGGCCTTGTTTGTCCATCTTGGCCAGTTGAATCCTGGGTGGCCAAGCTAAAGGAGCTTGGAGGCAAAGTTGTGCCACTTCCTGTTGAAGCTGGTGAGTCTTCTAAGTCAGCAGAGGTGGTGATCCAGGTTGGAGACAAGAATGATGCTGGAGCGGATGCTGGGATGGATACTGGTGAGGATGCTGCTCAGGATGCTGGTGCTGAGAAGTCTGAGAAGGTTGGAGAGGATGCCGCTGTGTGAGGGCATTTAGGTGGGCGATGACGGATATATGTGCCAAGGCCAGAGCCCACCTTTTTAAATTTGAATGTTGGTCTGTAATCCCTTAAACAATTTACTTTTCTGCACTTTACTTTTCTGCACCTGAACAATTTACATTTCCTGCATGCTTTTTGAACAATACAACAGTTGGAGGTGGATGGGTCTCGGTTTGAGATGAAACCTTCAACTGTTGGGTAAATATGGTAAGGAACTATTAGTGCTCTTAGTGGATGGGCCTTGTTTTGAGGTGAAACTAAGAGCACATCTTTTGGTATGTTAATAATATAACTTCTCTTTTGACTTTATTATTGTTGTCATTGATATGAAAATTTTACTTGTGAAAACTGTTTGGTTTGTACATTTTTAGGAATATATATTATAAATGTATCCTGGGAGATATCCTGAAAGATATCTTGATAAGGATATTGAAATACAACCTACAAATTGTCCAAATAAAAAGGAGAGATCATACAAGAGATTCTTAGAGAATCAATTTCAATCCTCCATTATAAGTTTGTCCCCAGTGCATACTTATAAACTTGGATCCATCCTTTGAACAGTATAATGTATGTCCCCTGTGTTTGACACAGAAACGCAAATGTATTTATATTTTGACTCAAATAAATTCCGAATACCCCGGGGCAAAACCCATGATATCCTGAAATGAATCCTTAGCATACTTGGGATAAACCCTTAATATCCTGGGGATAAACCCTGATATCTGGGGATAAACCCTAAATTTCATGCGCTACAGGCGAGAGTGTATAAACTCCAATTCTTAGAAAGGTGAAAACCTTTAAACCTTAGAGAGTATGAAAATAATCTTTCGTGAGAGAGGGTGATCAATCCTCATATACCTTCAGGATCCAGGATATAGCCAACAGTAACGAAATTGTCAGCCACTTTTACATGAACTGGTCCCGCTACCTTGAACTATACCTAGATAACTTGCGCTCCAGGCGAGGTGTTTAAACCCAATTCGAAAGAAAGGTGAATACCTTTAAACCTTTGAAGGGACCAGGATCCCTTAAACGTGAGAGAGGGGGCCAATCCTCTAATCTTTCGACTTATCCTGAGTACATATCCTGGAGCTATATCCAGAAACATATCCTGAAAACAATTGTAAACTAAGGTGGGTGTTAGCTTGGCTAACACCCCTCCGATGCTTAAGTCAGTATTGGGTTCAAGATAATAAACAAATATATTAAAATAGGATACATACCATTCCGAGATAGAAAACAAATTCTACTCTTACTTGAAATAGAGCTTTAAATGTATTGCATTCCAGGATCTTGGTAGCATATCCCCTTCCATATTTTTGAGTCGATATGATCCTTTCCCTGCGTTTGACTCGACTTCATATGGTCCTTCCCATTTCGGAGCTAACTTGCCATCGGCAGGATTAGTGATATTTTGAAAAGCCTTTCTTAGCACCCAATCACCAACTCGAAATCTTCTAGTCCTTATGTTCTTATTATATGCTCTGGATATTCTTTGTTGATATGCTGCTACTCTCAGTCTTGCTACGTCTCTTTTTTCATCTATAGTATCCAAATCTTGACAGAAGACTTCAGGATTCTGTTCAGGATCCTGTAGGATAGATCTTGCAGTAGGTATCGTCATTTATGTTGGAATCACTGCTTCTGCTCCAAATACCAAGGAAAACGGGGTTTGGCCAGTTGCATTCTTTACCGTTGTCCTATCAGCCCACAAAACAAAGGGTAACTCTTCCGCCCATCTTCCTTTTTTGGCTCCAAGCCTCTTCTTTAAGTTATTGACTATTATCTTGTTTGAGGATTCAGCTTGCCCATTCGCTTGAGGATGTACCGGAGTAGACGTGATCATTTTGATTCCCTAACTCTTGCAAAAGTCAGTAGTCCTTTTGCTTATAAACTGGGACCCATTATCACAAATGATCTCAGCTGGTACCCCAAACCTAGTCAGGATATTCCTCTTTATGAAGGATACTACTTCTTGGTCTCTAACTTGAACAAATGCTTCAGCCTCAACCCACTTGGAGAAATAATCCGTCATTGCTAACATAAAGACTTTTCCTCCCGGAGCTATTGGTAACTTCCCTACTATATCCATCCCCCATTTCATGAATGGCCAAGGGGAAACCACAGGATATAGTGGTTCAGCTGGTTGATGTAGTATGTTACTATGTCTTTGACATGCATCACATCTTCGAGCATATTCTGCAGCATCTTTCCTCATCGTTGGCCAATAATATCCTGTCCTTAACACTTTCGAGAACAATGATCTGCCCCTAGTGTGATTACCACAATCCCCTTCATGTATATCCTGAAGTACTTCTTTGGCTTCAGGATCCTCCAAGCACCTCAAATATGGTCCTGCAAGAGATTTCTTGTATAAAACATTATTTATGATAGTGAATCGTGATACCTTCATCCTAAATGCCTTAGGATTTTCATTTCCGGGGATGTGTCCTTCTTTAAGATATCTCACAATTGGAGCCGTCCAGGATTTAGGATCATGTTCAGGATATTCCGCTCCAGGATCCCGAATACTCGCTACTACTTTATCCTGGGGATTCGTGGCAGGATATAAGACATGTAATATTGGTATTTTAGTCCCTTCAGGTATCCTGATCGACGATCCCAAATTTGCTAAGGCATCTGCTTCAGCATTATCCTCCCTTGGTACCTGTTCAAGTGTAAAAACATCGAAATATCCTGCTAATTTTTTAAGAATATCGAGGTATTCGATTAATTTCTCACCCTTAACTGCATAAGATCCATTAAAATGGTTAGTAATTAACAAAGAGTCAACATATACTTGTAAATTTTTGATACTCATGCTCTTAGCCAACTCTAATCCTGCAATTAAAGCCTCATACTCTGCTTCATTATTAGTAGCAGGAAATTCACACCTAATAGCCTGGGGTAATATGTCCCCCTGTGGCGATTTTAGTAGTATTCCTAATCCTACTCCTCTTATATTAGATGCACCATCAGTATATAATGTCCAGGATCCTGAGGATTCTCCTAACTGTTGAACTTCTAGGTCTACCTCATCCTGAATGTCACTACTAAAATCAGCCACAAAGTCAGCTAAAGCCTGAGACTTTATGGCATTCCTAGGTTCATATACTAAATCATAAGCACTCAGCTTTACCGACCACTTAGCCATCCTGCCTGACATTTCTGGTTTCCTAAGCACACTTTTGACAGGATAATTTGTTTTTACATGAATCCTATGTGTCTCGAAGTAATGTCTAAGTTTCGTTGATGCCATGACTAATGCTAGTATCAATTTTTCTAAATGAGAATATCTAGTTTCAGCATTTAACAAGCTTTTACTAACATAATAAACAGGATATTGCTGACCTTCATGGTCCTTTACAAGGACGGCACTTACAGCATTCCCTGACACTGCGAGGTATAGGGATAATGGTTCACCATTCTCGGGCTTCATCAGTAGAGGTGCGGTTGAAAGATATTGCTTTAAATCCTATATGGCCGCTTCATGCTTCTCACCCCATTCGAATTTCTTGTTCTTCTTCAGGATATTATAAAAATCTTTGCATTTTTCTGAGGATCTTGAGATAAATCTATTTAATGCTGCCACTCGCCCTGTTAATCGTTGAACATCCTTCATATTTGAGGGCGATTTAATATCCAAGATGGCTTTAATCTGCTCCGGGCTTGCTTCTATTCCTCTTTTGGTCACCATATATCCTAGAAATTTTCCTGCCCCCACTCCAAAATGGCACTTAGCAGGATTCAGCTTCATGTTATACTGATCCAGGATATCAAATGCTCCTTTAATATCCTGGAGGTGATCCTGAGCTTTCTTTGATTTTACCACCATATCGTCAATGTACACCTCCATGGTGTCCCCCAGTTTGTCTTTGAACATCATGTTTACCAATCTTTGGTATGTTGCACCTGCATTTTTCAAACCAAAAGGCATAGCTGTATAACAATAAATACCTGTTGGCGTCATGAAGGCAGTATCCTCCTGGTCAGAAGGCTCCATTTGGATTTGTTGAAATCCTGAGGATGCGTCCATGAAGGTCAGCATTTCATGCCCGGCAGTGGCATCTACCATCGCATCAATGTGGGGAAGAGGAAATGGGTCTTTAGGACAAGCTTTGTTCAAGTCTGTGTAGTCTACACAAACTCTCCATTTCCCATTTTTCTTCTGTACCACAACCACGTTTGCTAGCCACCTTGGGAACTTAACCTCTCTGATCATCCTGGACTTCAATAATCTCTCAACTTCCTCTTGAATAATCGTATTCCGCTCAGGAGCAAACTTCCTTCTTTTTTGTTGAACAGGCTTGAATGATTTATCAATTCCAAGCTTGTGAGTGATGACGTCTTTGGATATGCCTGTCATATCCTTATGCTTCCATGCAAACGTTGACATCCTGCATTTCAAAAAGTTAATTAACTGTTCTTCAATATCCTGAGGGTCCTACGAGCACCGAAATATCAGGATTATACTGGTCCAAGATAATTTTCTTCACATCCTGCTCCGGATCCTCCACGATATCCTGGGCCCGCGTCTTTAATTGCTATGCTGCACTAGGCTTGGTTGAGGATTTCATCGAGGATGAGTAGCATTCTTTCGCCTCCTGCTGATCACTATCAACTTTGACAACTCCCCAAGGGGTAGGGATCTTGATGCATTGGTGATACGTTGATGGCACGGCCTTCATATCGTGAATCCATGGTCTTCCCAATATGATGTTATAGCAGGATAGAGAATCCATTACACAGAAACGTTGTATCGAGTTGACTCCTTCAACGTATACTGGTAACTTTATCTCTCCCACTGTGTTTCTAGCCTCTCCACTGAACCCAACAAGCACGGTAGACTTTGAAGTGATATCCATTGGAGATACATTCATTCTCTTCAGAGTCTCTAGTTGGATTATGTTGACGGAGCTACCATTATCAACCAATATCCTGCGTACAAAATGGTTAGCCACATATAATGTTATTACCAGAGCATCATGGTGAGGATCCTGGACAGTATCCCTATCATCAGCATCAAATGTGATCACTTTGTCAGTTGTGAGGGTAGTCATCCTGACAGGTTTATCTCCCCTTTCAGCCTTAGCTTCTTTTGCATGTCTCTTTGTTGCCGAATACGAAGTCCCACAAATGTCGCATCCTCCCGAAATGAAGTTGATTATCTTGGCATCCGCGGGAGGTGATGCTGCTCGCTCAGGATCCTTCTCAGTATCCTGACCCTTATTCTTCTTTCTTCCTAAGAGATCTTTCAGATATCCCTTGCTTAGAAGATAGCTTATTTCTTTCCTTAGAGCAATGCAATCCTCAGTCACATGTCCGAAATCTTCGTGGAAAGCGCACCATTTTGACTTATCTTTCCAATCAGCCTTTTGTTGATTCTTTCGAGGCCACCTAGCCTTGTCTCCTAGACCCTGCATGGCATACATCAATTCAGGAATGTTAACAGAAAAGCAATATTCAGACAACTCAGGATACTCTTCAGGATCCTCATCTTCGACAGCATTCACTCTCTTGTTTTCATTTCTACCATATGGCTTAGGCCGATATGACTTGAATGAGGATTCTGACTTCCTGTTAGTTGACTCATAAGTGTTAGATGAGTTCATCCTTTCTTGCATCTTTCTGTCATCCTCCAATCGAATATATCTTAGGGCCCTGTTTCGAGCTTCATCCAAGTTCCTGCATGGGTTCATTACAAGATCTTGATAAAATTGAGAATCTTTTTGCAGCCCCATCTTGAAAGCTTGCACAGCTGTTGCAACATCAAGATGAGGAATGTCTAGGGATTCCCGGCTGAACTTGTTCACATAATCCCTAAGGGATTCCTGAGGCCCCTGTGTTATCCTGTAGAGATCACTTGTTAATTTTTAAAAGCTTCTACTACAAGAAAACTGACTATTAAATAAATTTACTAAGTGAGCAAAAGATGTAATCGAATGTGGAGGAACATTCAAGAGCCATTTCAAGGCTGATCCTGTTAAGGTTGAACCAAAACCCTTGCACAAGCATGCTTCCTTGAGATCCGGAGGGATAGGGTTAATCTCCATTCTTTCCCTATACTGAGCAATATGCTCCTTAGGATCCGTAGTTCCGTCGTAAAGCTTCATGTTGGGGGTTTGGAATCTCTTTGGGATCTCAGCATCAAAGATAGGATATGCAAAACGAGATATCTTGTGGCTGTCTTGGGACACTTCCGGGATCGGCTGGACCACCCCGGGTACACTAGATATCATGTCCTTCAACTTCTGAAGTTCCCTAGTAAGCGCTGATGTCACACCTGTATCCTGCAAAGATACAGGTGGGTTGAAGCTGAAGCATTTGTTCAAGTTAGAGACCAAGAAGTAGTATCCTTCATAAAGAGGAATATCCTGACCAGGTTTGGGGTACCAGCTGAAATCATTTGTGATAATGGGTCCCAGTTTATAAGCAAGAGGACTACTGACTTTTGCAAGAATTGGGGAATCAAAATGATCACGTCTACTCCGGTACATCCTCAAGCGAATGGACAAGCTGAATCCTCAAACAAGATAATTGTCAATAACTTAAAAAAGAGACTTGGAGCCAAAAAAGGAAGACGGGCAGAAGAATTACCCTTTGTTTTGTGGGCTGATAGGACAACGGTAAAGAATGGAACCGGCCAAACCCCATTTTCCTTGGTATTTGGAGCAGAAGCAGTGATTCCAACGGAAATGGCGATACCTACTGCAAGATCTATCCTACAGGATCCTGAACAGAATCCTGAAGCCTTATGTCGAGATTTGGATACTATAGATGAAAAAAGAGATGCAGCAAGGCTAAGGATGGTAGCATATCAACAAAGAATATCCAGAGCGTATAACAAGAATATAAGGACTAGGAGATTTCGAGTTGGTGATTGGGTGCTAAGAAAGGCTTTTCAAAATACCACTAATCCTGCAGATGGCAAGTGTTTTGGTCAAAAATTACCGAAGCAATTTAGTGATCAAATTAGTAAAGTGAGGTAGTGTGCTAGAAAGTGTCTTGAAAATATGTCGGTTAAGTTATTTAGAAAATCAGTATTCAGGATACGGCTCAGGATATTGAGCTGTATCTATGATCAAACTATGAGCAAAAAAGTAAAGTAAACGACACGAGATGTACGAGGAAAGCCCTTGATCAATCTAGATCGCCGGCATAAAACCTCGGGAGCTGACAATCGCAGCTGCCTTGTTCTTCTTATTACTTCAAACGTCAGGATACAGTCCAGGATATAGACCAGATCGCTAAGTGTTACAATGCTTTTGAATGAAAGTGAGAATTGCTTGAGAGCGAGTGTTAGAGTGTAGCGAGTGTGAATGTGATGTCCTATTCGATCTGGTATACCCACCTATTTATAGTTACAAAGTGTAAACTAAAATTCCTATAAATATGGGATACTCCCGAATATTCCATAAGTAGCCGTTTGGAACCAAAGAAAGCGGGCTTAACGTCTTTCCTTGAACAACTTGGACCGAGTCTTTCGCGGAATGAGTCTTCGTGAACGTTACTAGCTTCTAACCCACGTACCTGCACATAATCCGTTAGTAATCCTGAGGATACTATTCAGGATGTTACCAATATCCCGAATCAGCATCCCGGATGTAATCAGACACAATATTATCAAGATATAAATCAAGATACTTTCCAGGATATAGGCTCAAAATTCCGCCTATAACAGCAAGCTAGCTCCAAAATGGGAAGGACCATATGAAGTTGAGTCAGAAGCAGGGAAAGGAGCATATCGACTCAAGAATATGGAAGGGGATATGCTACCGAGATCCTGGAATGCAATACACTTAAAGCTCTATTTCAAGTAAGAATAGAATTTAATTGCAGCATATGTTTCAGGATATAGCTCCAGGATATGCACTCAGGATAACTCGAAAGATTAGAGGATTGGCCCCCTCTCTCACGTTTAAGGGATCCTGATCCCTTCAAAGGTTTAAAGGTATTCACCTTTCTTTCGAATTGGGTTTAAACACCTCGCCTCGAGCGCAAGTTATCTAGGTATAGTTCAAGGTAGCGGGACCAGTTCATGTAAAAGTGGTTGACAATTTCGTTACTGTTGGCTATATCTTGGATCCTGAAGGTATATGAGGATTGATCACCCTCTCTCACGAAATGGTATTTTCATACTCTCTAAGGTTTAAAGGTTTTCACCTTTCTAAGATTTGGAGTTTATACACTCTCGCCTGTAGCGCACGAAACTCAGGGTTTATCCCCAGGATATCAGGGTTTATCCCCAGGATATCAGGGTCTATCCCCAGGATATTAAGGGTTTATCCCCAGTATGCTAAGTATTCATTTCAGGATATCAAGGGTTTTGCCTCGGGGTGTTCGGAATTTATTCAAGCCAAAGTGTGAATACATTTGCATTTCTGTGTCGTACACAGGGGACATACATTATACTATTCAAAGGATGGATCCAAGTTTGTAAGTGTGCACTGGGGACATTCCTAAGGTGGAAGATTGGAATTGACTCTCTAAGAGTCTTTGGTATGATCTCTCCTTTTTTCAAATGACTTAAGTTTTCTAAGTTATATGACAATATCCTGACCAGGATATCAGTTAGGATACTTGTCAGGATATTCTCAGAATGTGTTCCCATAATATTCCCAAGAATGTTCAAACAAAACAGTTTTCATAAGTAAAATTTGAACACTAATAACAACAATGGTAAGGCCAAAAGAAAAGTTATATTATTAACATAGCAAAAGTTTGTGCTTTTGGTTTCATCTCAAACCGAGATCCGTCCACCAAAAGCACAATTAGTCTTTAAACATATTTACCAAACAGTTGAAGGTTTCATCTCAAACCGAGACCCATCCACCTCCAACTGTTGTATTGTTCAGAAAGCATGCAGGAAATGTAAATTGTTCAGGTGCAGAAAAGTAAAGTGCGGAAAAAGTAAATTGTTTTGGGGATTACAGACCAACATTCAAATTTAAAAAGGTGGGCTCCGACCTTGGCACATATATCCATCATTGCCCACCTGAGTGCCCTCACACAGCGGCATCTTCTCCAACCTTCTCTGCCTTTCCACCTTCAGCATCCTGAGCAGCATCCTCACCAGCATCTGTCCCAGCATCCTCTCCAGCATCCTTCTTATCTCCAGCCTTGTCTACCACCTCTGCTGTCTTAGAGGATTGTCCGGCTTCAGCAGGAAGTGGCACAACTTTGCCTCCAAGCTCCTTCAGCTTGGCCACCTAGGATTCAACCGGCCAGGATGGACATACAAGGCCTCTCCCCTTGGCCTCGTAGGCCATCTTGATGCTAGCTTGTAGCAGGGAGACGATAGCAGAGGCTTTGATTCCTTCCCGGAAAGAAACCATGGCCTGTTCGTGATCCATTTGGGCAGTGGCAAGTTTGAGCTCAGCATCTTGGGTGACCTTCTTCAGCATGCCCTCGTAGTGCCGGGTCTTTGCTTCAGCAATGGCGCCTTGGTCGGCAACGGTACTTTCGAGCTGTTTAATCCTGGCTTCATGGAGTACAGCAGTACCACAGGCATCGTTGTACAGGTGGAGCA
The DNA here is from genome assembly GCA_030545235.1 of Helianthus tuberosus. Classification (NCBI taxonomy): domain Eukaryota; kingdom Viridiplantae; phylum Streptophyta; class Magnoliopsida; order Asterales; family Asteraceae; genus Helianthus; species Helianthus tuberosus. The sequence goes on from CM060399.1 coordinate 116,333,211, forward strand.
AATGCTGGAGGCCCTGCACATCAAATTCAGGTATGAGTTAGAATATATTAACCAGGATATCCTATCAGGATATATGTGCAGGATATGTAGCAGGATATTACCTTGTTGAGGAAGGATGTCATTGGCTCTAAGGAGTCAGAAAAGCTGAGTTCATCGTAGGAGAATCCTTCTGGACCTGGAGCACTGACTTCAGGACCTTTCCTTTTTTTTGCTGTGGAAGCACGAGTCCTCGGATTAGCCTTAGGAGCCGGGAGCGGCTTGGAGCTGGTGGCAGCAGGGGTCTCTTTCTTGACCGTGACTGGAGTAGGGTAGCTGTCAAGTTCTTCAAGGTCTAGGTAGACTGGAACCTTGCTGGAGTCTGCATACAGGGAGTAAAATTTCTCCTAAGTATATCAAATAAAGACATGTAGGTACAGGATATTTTGCAGGATCCTTACCAGACATGTTTGCACTAGAAAGAGGACTTGGAGATGGTGGAGATGGGTTGAAACTTCTTTCAGCCTATGGAAGGAGTCTAATGGCGTCAATCCTTTTTTGTGAATCAACAAGGGGAGGTGCAATCTTCCTAAAATCAGTTGCGTGTACAACAGAAAAAAGAAAGTTGATCAGTTCAGGATATGGAATAGGATAAGAGGCAGGATCATCCTTAAACCCTAAATCCTACCCTTTTTCAACCATTTCACCGGATATTCCGTTCCACCAGGGATTGAGTCTCTTTTTACAAAGAAGAACTTAGATTGCCAATTATCCTCGTTCCTGGTGGCACGAAGTATCAGCGGGTCGCCGGAGGTGGAATAAAACAAAAATTTACATGATCCGTGGCATCTAAGCCGGTAAGCTAGGGGGGATCATGAACAGAAAAATTGGGGATGTGGTTTTTCTTGATCTGGTCAAGAACGGACATAACACGCCAAAGCATCGGCATTGTTTGGCTAAAAGAGATTTTTGTAATGTTGAAGAATTCGGTGATAAAGTCTGGAAAGGGGAATTGTAACCCTAAGGTGAAGGGAAAGGCACTAAAGCACAACCACTCATTGGAGACTATATCCGACCGGATTTCCCGGTCGAACGGCCGGAATACCGTTCCTTTCGGAAAGATACCGGAGGATTTCAGAGCCGACAAGTGGGCACTATCAAAAGAGCATATCTCTTTCTCCGGTTCTTGGAGAAGATTCTGCTGGATAAATGTGGGAGCCGAATCACCAGAACTGGATCTTGTCTGTCTCGGCATTTGATCGCCTGATTTTTTGACCGGAAAAGGAGGATGAAGATGAAGATTAGAGAGAGAATGTTTACCTTTTTCCTTATCGGTAGTGATTAAAAAAGAGATGGGGATGAGAAGATATAGGGTGCAATGAGTAAATATAGGCTGAGTAGTTGCAAACGGTCACTTCATGGGTCTTATCTCTTAATTATCTCGATCTCCGTGAAAAATGTAACCGTTAGTGGCAGGATACTAAACGGTAACATTTTTGGGGACAATTGTTATGGGTGAAATTCTGAGCCCATATCCTGAGAAATATCTTGGGTTATATCTTGGTTATATGATATCTGTTCACATCCAGGATGCTGATTCAGGATATTGGTAACATCCTGAATGGTATCCTCAGGATCACTAACGGATTATGTGCAGGTACGCGGGTTAGAAGCTAGCAACGTTCACAAGGACTCATTCCGCGGAAGACTCGGTCCAAGTCGTTCAAATAAAGACGTTGAAGCCGCATTACTCGGTCTACAACGTTGACAATGGAATATTCGGAGCATCCCATATTTATAGGAATTTTCGTTTGTAATTCGTTACTATAAATAGGTGGGTATATCAGATCGAATAGGACATCACATCAACACTCACTACACTCTTACACTTGTTCTCTAGCAATTCTCACTTTCGCACAAAAACGTTGTAACACTTAGTGATCTGGTCAATATCCTACACTGTATCCTGACGTTTAAAGCAATAAGAAGAACAAGGCAGCTGTGATTGTCAGCTCCCGAGGTTTTATGCCGGCGATCTAGATTGATCAAGGGCTTTCCTCGTATATCTCGTGTCACCCCCTTTACTTTTTGCTCATTGTTTGATCGTAGATACAGCTCAATATCCTGAGTCGTATCCTGAATACTGTTTTTCCAAACAACTTAACCAGCATATTTTCAACACACTTTTTAGCACACTACCTCACTTAACTAATTTGATCACTTAATTGCTTCGGTAATTTTTGACCAAAACAGTAATGAATGTCACAATCGTAATCCTTAATGAGTTCCAACCATCTTCGTTGCCTCATATTAAGATCTTTCTGCTCGAAAAAATATTTGAGGCTTTTATGATCCGAGTAAATTGTACATTTCACCCCATATAGGTAGTGCCTCCATATCTTCAAGGCAAATACGACCGCTGCCAATTCTAGATCATGAGTTGGGTAATTGTTTTCATGCTGCTTGAGTTGTCTTGAAGCATAAGCAACAACTTTACCCTTTTGCATTAACACGCAACCTAAACCTTGGTGGGAGGCGTCAGTATACACTACCAAATCATCCGTGCCATCCGGTAATGTCAACACCGAAGAATTTGAGAGCTTTTCCTTCAAAGTCTGAAACGCTTTTTCTTGTTCTTCGCCCCATATAAACTTTTCACTCTTCTTTCTTAACTTTGTCATGGGCGAGGCTATCTTGGAGAAATCCTGGATAAATCTTCTGTAATACCCAGCCAAGCCTAGAAAACTTTTTATTTCGCTTGGATTCTTCGGGGGTACCCAATTCATTACTGCATCTACTTTGGAAGGGTCCATATGGACACCATCCGCATCGATTACGTGACCCAAAAATTGTACCTCTCTAAGCCAAAAGGCACACTTTGAGAATTTTGCATATAACTTTTCCTTGCGAAGCGTTTCCAATACATCACGTAAGTGTGAAACATGCTCTGCTTCACTTCGGGAGTATATTAGTATATCATTAATAAAAACGATTACATACTTATCAAGCATAGGCCAGCACACCCGATTCATTAAATCCATAAATGCAGCTGGTGCGTTCGTTAGCCCAAAGGACATTACTAAAAACTCGTAATGTCCGTACCGCGTTCGAAACGCAGTCTTTGGCACATCTTCTTCTCGTACACGTAATTGGTGATAACCTGACCGCAGATCGATCTTTGAAAACCAACTTGCCACTTGAAGCTGGTCAAATAGGTCATCAATTCTGGGCAAAGGGTAATGATTCTTCACCGTTAACTTGTTCAACTCTCGATAGTCGATGCACATTGCATCGACCCATCTTTCTTCTTCACAAATAATACGGGCGCTCCCCATGGTGAAACACTTGGTTTAATAAAACCTTTATCGAGCAACTCTTGGAGTTGCGTCATCAATTCTTTCATTTCGGTCGGGGCCAACCGATAAGGAGCGTTAGCTACCGGTTTTGCACCCCGGCTAAGCTCTATTTTAAATTCCACTTCCCGCTCAGGCGGGAGCCCCAGTAAATCTTCCGGAAACACATCCGGATATTCGTTCACTACATTCACATCTTCAAGCTTTGGAACACCTCGATTGGTGTAAATTACGTAAGATAGATACGCCCTACCCCCGTTCCTCACATGTTTGACGGCTTTGATTATAGAACACAATTTCGACTTAATGACCCTATCTCCTTGAACACTTATCCGTTTCCCCCCCGAGGTTATTACATGAATGACTTTCTTTTCGCATTGCATTTCAGCGCGGTTTTGGGCTAGCCAATCCATTCCTACAACTACTTTAAATTCCCCCATGCACATCGGGACAAGATCTATACTAAATTCCTCATCTTTGATTAAGATCTTACAGTTTCTACAGATATCATGCAATAAATAACTTTTACTATCAGCAACTTCCACTTCTAAGGGTACTAACATCTTTTCAAGCTTAAACGATGGATGAACTAATAATTCATTCGAAATGAACGATCTACTAGCCCCGGAATCAAATAAAACAGTCATAGGCATAGAGTTAACTAAGAATATACCTGAAACCACATCTGGGCTAGTCTTAGCTTCATCCGAGGTTAACTGGAACATCCTTCCACGAGCCTTGGAAGGCCCATCCTTCTTTCCATCTTTCTTTGCCCCTTGTTGGAGTTTCGGGCATTCTACTTTAATGTGCCCTGTTTGATGACAATTATAGCACGTTTTTGGATTCTCGGGGCACTTATAATACGGATGCCCCTCTTTCCCACATTTGTAGCACCCTTTCTTTCCTAGCAAACATTCACCCGAATGATGTTTCCCGCACGTCTTACAAGTTGGGATGTGACAACTGTCAAAAATCCAGGTATCCGTACAATTAATTAATCATGATTAGTGCTTAATGACTGTGCTGAATTTACAATTAACTGCTTTCTGATTACTGCATTATATTTACCTGTGCATCACTTATTGCATAATGTCTTATCGTTACTGCATGCAAACATATTGACATAAAGGATGCACGAAGCACAATTAGCACAGAGAACGGATAAATCAGCAAAAATGCTGACAGAACTCAGCATGTAGACAGACAGTGTTTTGAGACCCAGTATAAGCCAGAAACTAAGTACTACACTAGTATAGTGTGTAGGGAAGTAAGGATCCCAAAACTGCTTTTCTAGGTGATAGATTAAGTGCTGGAAAGTGCCTAAAACTCACCCAAAGTGCTGAATTCAGTAAAATTCAGCAAAAATCAACATTTTAACAATCTAATTTCATGCAGAAATATGCTTAAATGGTCCCGAATGCTTTCCTAAGTGTCGGGAATCAAAAGTGTCACAAAAGGATACATAAAGCACACTAAACTGTATAGTTTAGCACTTTAACGAACCAGTATCTAACCGAACAACCGGACACTACCCGAAACATCAAATTTACACTAGAAACACTATTTTAACATTACCAAGCTAGTTATGGTCCCCAAACATCATAACACCCCCTTAAATATCTAGTAACTAACATAACTAACTTATACTTGATTTTTAACCATTAAGTAACTAAACTTGTTAGCACCTAAGCTAGACCCCCCCCCCCACCTAGAGGACGGCCCATACTAGGGACCCACTTGTGATTTTGTTTGATTATTCTATTAGATCATGTTGGCCCTTTAGTAACATATTATACAAAGGATTGAAGGTGAAAATGCTTATAAGAAGAACACTTGAGGAACTAGAGCTCATTCTCATTCTACACATAACACACAACTCTCCCTCCTCCCTCTTTCTCACTCTCAGCCGAACACACACTCACACACATCCATCATCATCCAATCTTCTTCAACCATTCTAAGCATACATAAAGGTGCTAGAGATCATACAAGGAAGCTAGGAGCCATTGGAAGTTCAGGGACCTCTTTTGTTTGCTTTTATCCACTCATTTTCTTCACTTGAATCATACCTAGCCTTGAGCTAGTGGTAAGAACCTTGTACACTCTATATTACTTCTATTTTAAGTGGTTAAAGATGAATCATAATCATAAACATCAAGAACACTAAAGATCATAAGAAGTAAACATGAACATAAGCTTGTTTAATGAAGATATCTTGATGAATATAAGTTGTTATGCTTGTTAATCATTAATTGTTTGTAGAAATGATGTTGATCATCATAAGATCTTGCTAGATCATGATTAAAAACTTAATCTAGCAAGATGTAAGAAAAGAAATTGTTGTAGGATGATGGATCATCCACACATAAAGCATGAACTTGAAGGAACATGATGTTTTCTTGAAAAACCATGATTAAAGTAAGTTGTTGATCATATAGATCTAAATATTCATGAATGATTTCTAAAGAAACCAAGTTAAAAATGTAAGTCTTACTAGATCTTGGTTCTTGCATAAACAAACATCATTTTTTTGGTGGTTAAACAAGTGTAGAAACACTTGTGAAGCAAGAAGAATGCATAAAGAAGTATTTTTAGAAAATATGATTTGAAGTTGTAAACATCTAACTCCTTTAAAAAAGTAGTTTTTAAAGAAGTAAACATATTTTAAAGGGTAACAAGACTTACTAAGAATACAAGTAAGTTACTACAAATTTTTACAAATATTAAAGTTCATGAAGTATAGAATATGCATGATTTTTGTCAAGATTGGTAAGTAAAGGTTGTTTGTTGATGATTGTAAATTGATTGTGATGATTTTTACAAAAGAAAATGATATGCTTGAAAGCATGGAAACCTCCATGTTTAGGGAAAACTATGGCAAAATTTTCTAAAAAATATAAACACTTAGAAAAATATTTTTAAACAAATATTTACAAGTGTATTTTAAACCATAAATTGTTACATAAACTTTGCCATAAATTTTGGTTACAAAAATACAAATATTGGAGGATGGTTTTTCTAAATAAAAGTGACTAAATATGTATTTAGAAAGTATATAATTAGAAGACACATATGTGTGATTATTTGTATACTTTGTGTATTAGTTATATTATTTTAGGACTTGAAATATTATAACTCACAAAATACCAAGAAATTACCATCCAAAATATTACCAAAATTCCAAGGAATAAATATACAAGCTTATACAAAATATTGATGAAACCGAACTATGAAATACAGGACTTACAAAATATTCCGGAAAATTTATTCAAAAAGAATATTTTGGTAAATAATATTTTGGACACCAAGGAAGTAAAAATATGATTTTTATATACTACAAGGACATATCATAATTTTGACAAGAGAAAAATATATTATTTTTGGCAAGTATGAAATATATATTTTTGTTGAAATTGTTAGAAGATATATTATTTTTAAGAAATATATATTTTCTTACACAAACATGAAATACAATACTTTTAGGAGAAATATATTTGCTCAAATAAATATGAAATATATCATTTTTGGGAAAAAAATAGTTTATATATATATTTTCCAAGTGGACTTGAAAATATCAATTTTGGAACTTATAAGGGAATACAAATATTTTTGCCAAAGAAAAATTATAAATAATTTTTCTAAGTAATATCCCTTAAAATATATATATATTGGAAATATATATTGGATCTTTATTAAAGATAATATTCCGGAATAACTAATATGAAATTTAGTATAAGGATACTTAACGAATACAATGAAAATACGTATTCTCGTACGTATAAACACACACCCGAAAACGACCTCAAAACATGGCAAAAATACACATGTATAAGGTACCCCCATCCTAGGGAAGGAAATACAAACATAAATACTTGGGAAGTATTATTACAATAATATTGGTTAACAGTTATTCCAAAATTTCTAAATATAATTTAAGTTAAAATATTAATTATTTTAACAAATAATTATGTGACTTGGAATAATATCGAAGACACAAAAGAAACGTAACTCAAGAACATTAATACTAAGTCAAGGCACGACGCGTTCGTCTAATAGACATTAGTACGTTGTAGGTAGTTGTGTTCACCGAAGAAGCTAGAGTTACGATTGCTGAAGACGCAAGACTGTGAGTTCATGTCCCCCTTTTCTTTTAACTATTTTCGTTTTATGACTTCGGGGGTGAAGTACATGTTACAAATGATTACGATTACAAATGGTTTACAAATGAAATGAACTGCTAGATCATGTGAAAGGGTAGACGTTATCTTGAGACCATTAATCCTTTAGAAGGACCGAGGGGCATGAGTGATAGATCTATTTGGGTGTTGCGAGCCCCACCCATGAGTCCACGAGTTGGCTCATGTGGTGACTATGTCATTCCAGCCGGGAGGCTCGGTGCGAAATACGCAAAGGATTGAGCCTTCCTACACCGGTTCACACATGTTAATGTATTATCTACACATTAATTGATCTGTTCATTTTCACATTCATACTTTCAATGGTTACAAAGGTTATTCATACTCACAAACAAATACATGAACTCGCTTAACTTTTGTTGATGTTTTCAAACTACATGTATTTCAGGGAATTAAAGGTGGATCTGGCGGGCGTTCGAAAGTTTCAAGTGTTGTAAGAATAAAAGATGTCATCCATGGTCTTTAGATTTGGTTTGGGTGTCCTATCCTGGACAAGAGACCACTCCCAAATCTTGGTTTTTATTTAGAGTCTTTTGATGAGTCCTTGTGAACTCTTAAACCATTTGCATGGGTTGTAAAACTTGAATTTGGAGTCTTGTTTAAACAATGATGTTTGTGATGTTTTCGAATCTATTTAATGGATGACGATCTATGGTTTTATCATATAGATGTTGTTATGATTGAATGCGATGGTATTAAGAAAGTCACACCATAATCACGCTTCCGCAAAAGTCAGGGTGTGACATGGGATTCCACTACTTGTCTTCCCTTTCCTATTTTGATCTTGATATCTTGCCTTTTTTGATGGGTTTGGGTTGGTAGTCTTCTCCGCCACCCTTTTCTCCCCCCGTTCAACCTGCCTTCTTAACTCAATCTCCCTATCTCTTGCCCAGTCGATTAACTCATTCAACGTTTCACACTTGGAGGGATTTACGAACTCACGATATTCAGCCTTTAACATAGCATGATAACATAAAATTCTCAACCTCTCGGTCCCCGCTATCTCCCCATAAAACTTCACCTTGTCAAGGAACTTATTCGTTATCTCGTCAATCGTTTCATCCTTTTGTCGAAGACGTAAGAAGTCTTCTTGAATCTTATCGACTGCGGATTGTGGGCAATGATATTTCAGAAATGGTTCCTTGAACTCTTGCCACGTTAATGTTTGTACTTTATCATCCCCAATTCCTTCGAATATGCGTCCCACCAATCCTTTGCTTGGAGTTGTAGGAGACCTGTAGCAAACATTACTTGATCCTCCACTTCGCATCTACTTCTCACAAACACGATCTCGGTGCTTGAAATCCATCTTTGACAGGTTATCGGATCAATTTCCCCTTTATACGGCAAGGGGTTACATGCCATGAATTCCTTATACATGCACCTTCGAGTGCTTTTCTTCGTTTGCCGTTCATTGATCATTTCCTTTAGCTCCTCAACTTTGGACGTCACTAATGTGTTGACTATCCCCAACACTTGACCTTCGACTTCTTGAGCTAGCCGTGGAATACTAGCCTCTATTACCCTTCCTACTTCATCCACAATTATTTCGTTTATTGCTTCATATTGTGCCGCTATATCATCATTCACGTTTACATTTTCCACCATCTACATAAAAATTTATCTCATTCATTAAATTTTTCTTTTCATACACCTCTTCACCGTATTTGAACTCATGTTAGCATATTACATTCAATTTACAATTCATACTTCATGCCTTATCGTCATTGACGATTATATCATATCGTGTAGATCAAAATCTTTGATCAAACGATTTACCTTTTCATCCTTTTACACACATATATACTTTACCTCATCTTTCTTAACATCAAAATTTTCCTTAAACGTTGATTACGAGGCTTTAAAAACAGTTTACAATGAGTCCCGTATTCAAAACAAACAAAATAAAAAAAATTTGCCAGCACTAGGGGTCGTCGCGGCCCGCGATAGCTTGAGAGCTATCTGTCGCGCGCTCGCAACCTCTGTCGCGTAACGCGACGATGATCCAAGTTGCGCGATGCCCCCTTTTTTACAGACTGTTTGGTCCGAGTTGCTGCAGATGCCCAGCTCCAATTCCTTTCAATATTCAATCTTTAAAGCCTCATATCTTTTATTATACTAGTCCGTTTTACTCGATTCTTTTTCCTACGTGTCCGTAATTTAATTGCGGACCCGTTTAGCATTTTCGTTCGTCTTAAAATTCGGTTTAAAAGCAAAGAACCTTTAAATCTCTTTCTACTTCTAAATACACGCATAATCAAATTTATAATTTACTTACTTGCATAGCGCTGTGGAACGAACACACCTTCATACGAGCTTTTGGTTTGAGTTCAAGCATTTTACTCTAATACTTGAATCTATCAAACCTCGGCTCTGATACCAACTTGAAACGCCCAACTTTTTAAGTTCGAATATTAACATAAACTTCATACCAATTTTTAGAAAAATTTTGACATGACCCATTCGTAAAGAAGACGATTTCCTACTTTTTAACATAATCATTCAAAATACATTCTACGACACTTTCAAAATATGCTAAAATTAGAACCTTACACATTTCATCAAAACATTAAATCCGAACTATACAAAATAAAGTTTAAACTTCAAACTACTACGATCATCCTAGTTACTAGTTAAACATTTACTACACAAAAATGGTATGTTAACCCATTCAAAATAAGCAACTTGAACTGGAAGCGCATAAAAGTCGACATTGTGTGTGTTTGGTCCGAGCGCGCCGCAATTAAGCGTGGGATTTACCTATCATTCATAACAACAAAACATTTGTTAGTTCGTAATACATAAACAATTCGAATCCTTTAATTACCTATCATTATTCGACCCGTTAACATGACATGTTACTTTATTAACATCCTTACTTCCATTCGGAAACATCCAACATACCACTTTTCGACTGATTTGTAATGAATCGCTACATACCATACATTTCAACATACTTACATCATTTGACCCGTTATGAACAAGTCAATTCCTAAACATTCCAACAATCATTCTACTCATCATTCCAACCCATTTAGACGGGTCATTTCATATTCACTACAACATCATCTTTTAAACATTTCTCAAATAAACTGTCACACCCCGACCGCGTAAAACAACATACCGCGGCGGAAACGTCAGGGAGTGGAGCGACAGAATTAATGTTCCATAACCATGGTACTCAAAGTTTTGTATTATTAAGATTAAAGTGTTTACATTGTCTTGGAATTTAACAGAAACATAACATAATTAACTGTCTTTTAAGTCACTAAGGCCCAAGTCCGCCTAAGTGAAGCACAAACATCATCATGCATTAGCACCTGAAACACATGTGAAAATAGGTACGTCAGCATAAAAATGCCTCTGAGATACATAGGTTTTGTTGATGATGGATTCATGACTTGTAGTTAAAAGAAGTGTATAACAAAAGTAGTCATGAACCTTGTAAAACTGTTTTCTTTTATAAAATCATATGAAAATCGAAGTGAAAATCAGATGATAATAGAAGAATAATGCATGGTTAAATAATAACCATGTAAAAATGAATTTGTATAAAATATGTAATTTATAAAACAATGTCGTATCTTTGTATAAAATGTTTCATGTCTTGTCGAAGTGGTTTAGATAACGCTACTACGTGTAATATAATAAAGGCACTTATATATAGGAAGTACCAGCGGCGTATCCACCATGCTTTTATCATATAACACATAGCCTCGTTATATAAGTCACTTATCAATAATCAACCAAAATGTCTTGTTTAAAACCAATGTCAAAAATGTTTATGTGTAAACCATGTTCGATGTCGTCTGTAAACTGTGTCATGTATACCCAAATGTAATGTATAGTAAGTAGAAAGTATCTACTCAAACTATATGATAATGTCAATGTGAAAACAAATATCATGTATGGTGAATAAATAGTATTTACTCAACCCCATAGGAAAATGTACAAAACAAAGTTTTATGAATAAACCTAAGTTTAAATCAAATATTATGTTTTGCAGAAAACAATGCTTTATGGTTACGAACATTTATGCAGTAATGTTTATCGCATACATTCAAGCCTTGCGACTGTTTGGACAAACCCTTAAACGAATTAAAGGTCTATCAACTTATGTATATCGGATTCTGTCATTCCCAACTTCCAAACAAACATAGGAAGTCGGAAACGGGATTTGTTAAGTCCTATGGCACCATTACATACTACCGAGCGGCATGATCAGTGTTAATGAATGTATTATTGTCCCCTTAAACATACCAAATGTCATACCAATGTAAGCATGTAATGTGAAAACCATGTACTAAGTATGCTAAGTAAACATACATAGTAGAAATGTTCATGAAATCAATTGTGCTAGCATGCTCAGTAAAAATACATAGCAGAAATGTAATGTAAATCAATGTGCTCATATGCTGAGTGAACATATGCCGCAAAAGTGTTTAGGAAATCAATGTGCTAGCATGCTCAGTCAACATACATAGCAAAACATAATTGAAATCATGTACTATATGTGTACTAGGTGAAACTAGCATGTTTATGTCATAAAAGCAATGAAAAGCACGAAAGTAACAAGTATGTTCATGTGTATCACCCCAAAGTATTTGAAAGCGGTAAAAGAGGGGACTATGTACTCACTTGGGATTGCTTATTAGTCTTGAGAATAAGATCAAATAAAGCTCCAAGGATCACGTAATCAAGCGGCACCTAATATAGGTAACTACGTTAATAATCAGATCCTAAATCGGGAGATAGGATAGAATGAGGTTCTATAAATCAAATGAGTATTTGAACTCATATGGCATGATTTAATAGACCTAACATTCTGATTTGGAAGTCTACCTAAGTGCTTTTGACCCGTTTCGACCCGTTACGGTAGTTTAAGTTACTATAACGTGTCGTTTGCGTAAAACTAAGGTCGGATGGTTATCTATGTCCTATGTCAAGTCTTACATGCCCAATTATGCCTAAATATGTTACTAAATCAGATTATATGTCAAAAACTTGATCGCATATGCAAAATATGAATTTATGCTTCAAAAGGGCATTTTGGTCATTTTCTATGGGCATATAATCTACTTAACAAATAAGTAACTAACCTATGTGATCATAAGGTATAACCCCAGTAGGTTATTCCCTATGCAACTATGATCACTAAACATGCTTGGTCGGATCCTAATGATCGACCAAACGGGTCGGGTTCAAAAGTCTAAGCGGTTGTCGAGACCGCTTAACTTACGACCCTAAACTAGTAGTGACGAGTTAAACATGTCAAAACATGTTTAACTAACTTAGAAAACTGATTTGGTATCAAAACAAAGTGTTTGGTTACCTAAAAGTAGTTCCGTCACAAAATGCGCATAAGTACGCATTTTGACCGAAACTTTAACTCGTCACTACACCTAGTCAACGTGGTAATCAGTAGGTATAATCGCTAAGGATTATAACCATCGTGATTACAATCACGTTGCAAAGTTCAATTGAACTTTGACTTGACCAATTGATGGTAAAAACCGAAAGTCAAACTGTTGGTCAAACAGTTTGACTTTCAGCTCTAAATAGCTGAAAATAACTACTAAGCCATGAAAGAACAGTTACAAGGTGTTCAAAGGCTAGAAGGAAGGTATTAGAACTCAGGTAGGTGGCTCCTTAGCAGGAAATCCTCCACTTAGAGTTCCAAAATGAGAATGAGCAAAGAATGAGAAAGATTGGATGGGTATTTATACTTGAGGAGGTGTTTCAAGATCATGCCATGTGTTTATTTGGCCACCAAGCAATAAATCCCAGCCATACAAGTGTTTGGTTCATGTTTAAAGCCTTGGAGGGTACTAAACTTGGTCATTAAGCACTTAAAACAATTAAACCAAACCAAGGATTTCAACTGTTTTGCTGAAAAACAACATTCTACCCAGATCAAGGGGTTGCATGCCGCGACAGTAACCCCAGAGGGTGGTCGCGCGACATAGGGCATGGCTGGAACTTTCAGAAATTGTCGGAAACAGTCCCTGCACACCCAAACTTGCGTATTTGATGTATTTAACCTCCGTTAGGCCATTTTCAAGGCTCTACAAGGACGTAAAACTATAGGGAACTTGAAATATGCTCGGAAATATCACGGATGTCGGTTCGTTTGGTCGCACGGTCGCGTTATTCGGTTAATTACGACGAAACTCGAACGGACGCGAAAATGATCCAAATTAAGTGACGAATGGTATTTTTGCATTCCGATCAGTAAAATAAAATATTTTAGTGACTACAAAAAATTTTGGATGTCCGGATGTGGTCAGAACGTAAGATATGCGCGTAAATGCAAACTTACGCCGTTTTTGACACTTTTAGTCCCTGTATGATCAAATAAGCATATTTTCGCACACCGAACCACTCAAAGCTTATTTCTAAGCTATGTTTAGGTTATTTATGGTATGTTTAGCTTATGATCATATTCCAGAATGTACGTTGCCATACGAAACGACAGACTTTTGCAGTTTGACGCAAATAGTCCCTGTAAGCGAATAAACTTGTTTTTGCCATACCAAACCCTTTAAAACTTGTTTCTAAGTTATGTAAAGGTTATTTAAGGTATGTTAAGCTTATGTTGCTATTCCGGAGTGTTTGTCGTGTTAAACTGATTACGTTTACGCATTAGTTTGCGTTTAACTTTCCAGAAAGCGATATAGAGTTTAAAATCGATCAAAAATCAAAACGTGCAAAATGTCAAACATAAATAAAAAATATTAGGATCAAAACACATTGTTTTGTTGATATTGAATTGTTCAGAGTTTGTACAATGATTACACAAGCACATATGTCACAGTCTCCCATACTTTAGGAAATTTCGTTCCGAAATTTATTTAGAGGAAACTTGTGAAAATAGTTGTGGATATTTCGCTTTCATTTGATCTTCACGTTCCCAAGTAAATTTTGGGCCATGTTTAGATTCCCAGCGAACTTTGACAATAGGTATGCGCTTGTGTTTGAGCCTTTTGACTTCACGGTCCATGATTTCCATAGGTTTCTCAACGAAGTGCATCATGTCATCAACATGAATTTCATCAAGTGGTATGTGGAGGTTCTCATCAGCTAAACACTTTTTGAGATTGGACACGTGGAAAGTTGGATGAACATTTCCAAGTTCAGGAGGTAGCTTAAGTCTGTAGGCTACTTTTCCGATTCTTTCAACGATCTTGAATGGTCCAACATAACGTGGTGCAAGTTTTCCTTTCTTTCCAAATCTAATCACACCTTTCCAAGGGGATACCTTGAGTAGGACATGATCACCGACTTGAAATTCTAAGGGCTTGCGTCGTCGATCCGCGTAACTCTTTTGACGGCTTCTAGTTGTGTGTAGGTTATCACCAATCTTCTTGACCTTATCTGTAGTCTCTAGAATGAGTTCAGGTCTAGTAAGCTGAGCTTCACCTATCTCATTCCAGCAGACCGGTGAACGACATTTTTTACCGTATAAAGCTTCGAAAGGAGCCATGTTGATGCTAGAGTGATAACTATTGTTGTAGGAGAATTCGATCAACGGTAGATGCGAATCCCAACTACCACCAAAATCGATCACCCAAGCTCTAAGCATATCCTCTAGTGTCTGGATTGTTCTCTCAGATTGATCATCCATTTGAGGATGATATGCTGTGCTCAAATTAAGTTGGGTTCCCATGGCAGATTGCATGGTCCTCCAAAAGTGAGATGAGAATCGAGCATCTCTGTCAGATATGATGTTCAAAAGAGCGTCATGTCGAGATACAATCTCATCACCGTATATCTTGGCAAGTTTGTCAGCAGATAGATCCTCACGGATCGGCAAGAAATGTGCTGACTTTGTAAGACGATCAACAATTACCCAAATGGCATCATGACCTCTTTTAGTGTGTGGCAGTTTGGTAATGAGATCCATAACAATGTTTTCCCATTTCCAAACCGGTATCTCTGGTTGCTCCAATAATCCAGAGGGATGTTGATGTTCTGCCTTAACCTTGAGACAAGTAAGGCATTTGGAAACATATAAGGCAATATCCTTCTTCATACCCGGCCACCAATATTGGGTTCGAAGATCCTTATACATTTTATCTGCACCAAGATGAACAGAATAACGAGACTTATGAGCTTCATCCATTAGCAAGGTGCAAAGATTGTCTTGACTTGGGACCCACAAACGGCCCATGAAATAATAAAGCCCATTGTCTTTCAGTTCAAGCTCAGGCTTAATGTGACACGGTAATTCCTTACCCATCAAGTCTTGTGAAACACAAGTATGTTGAGCTTGAGAAATGCGGGTTTGAATATCAGATCGAACCTGAACACAGTGAAGCTTGACACGTTCCTTACGACTTAATGCATCAGCCACGACATTCGCCTTACCAGGATGGTAGCGAATTTCGCAATCGTAGTCGTTTAGAAGTTCAACCCAACTTCGTTGCCTCATGTGTAGTTCTTTCTGATTGAAAATATGTTGGAGACTTTTGTGGTCAATGAACACTACACACTTTGTACCGTAAAGGTAATGTCTCCAGATTTTTAGAGCAAAAACTACCGCACCTAATTCAAGATCATGAATGGTGTAGTTCTTCTCGTGTACCTTTAGCTGTCTTGATGCATAGGCTATGACTTTGTTTCTCTGCATAAGAACACAGCCAAGGCCTAGGTTAGACGCATCACATTATACGACAAAGTCGTCGTTGCCTTCAGGTAAAGATAGAATAGGTGCATTGCAGAGTTTCTGTTTCAAGTTCTGGAAAGGTTCTTCCTGTTTGGATCCCCACTCAAATGGTTTATTCTTCTGAGTTAAAGCAGTGAGAGAAACCGCAATCTTGGAGAAGTTTTCAATGAAACGGCGATAATAACCCGCTAGACCAAGAAATGAGCGAACCTCGGTAGGGGTAGTAGGCGTATCCCAGTCCTTAATCGCACTGGTTTTGGAGGGATCTACATGAATACCTTGTTCGTTGACGATATGTTCCAAAAATTGAACTTCCTTAAGCTAAAATTCGCACTTGGAGAATTTGGCGAAAAGTTGTTCTTTCTTCAGGAGTTCCATTGTAAGACGGAGATGTTGTTCATGATCAGCTCGTGTCTTAGAATAGATCAAAATGTCGTCAATGAAAACGATGATGAACTTGTCCAAATAAGGTTTACAAACCCTATTCATCAAGTCCATGAAAACAGCAGGAGCATTAGTCAAACCGAATGGCATAACAGTGAACTCAAAATGACTGTATCTCGTGCGAAAATCTGTCTTGGGAATATCTTCTTCAATCACTCGAAGTTGATGATACCCAGAACGTAGATCAATCTTTGAAAAACAAGTAGCACCCTGTAGCTGATCAAAGAGATCATCAATGCGAGGTAGGGGATATCGATTCTTGATGGTAAGCTTGTTGAGCTCACGGTAATCGATACACATCCTGAAAGATCCATCTTTCTTTTTCACGAAAAGGACAGGAGCGCCCCAAGGTGAAAAGCTCGGATGAATGAATCCTTTGTCAGAGAGTTCCTGAAGCTATTTAGATAACTCTTGCATCTCAGACGGTGCAAGACGATAAGGTGATTTAGCAATAGGATTTGCACCAGGTACGAGATCAATGCGAAACTCAACTTGGCGTACAGGGGGTAAACTAGGTAATTCTTCAGGAAACACCTCAAGATAATCCCGAATAATAGGGATATCTTGAATAGTCTTACCCTTGCCTTTCTCCTCTACGACATGTGCCAAGAAAGCAATATAGTTCTTTCGTAGGTATTTTTGGGCTTGGGTACAAGACATGAGTTTAAGGCTACTAACGAGTTTCTCCCCACGAACTTCTAAGATCTCACCAGTCGAAAGTGGTATACAAACCATCTTCTCAAAACAAACCACCTCAGCATGGTATTTGGCTAACCAATCCATTCCTAATATTACATCGAAGCTCCCAAGTTGCATCGCTGTGAGGTCAATAGGGAAAAGATGGTTATTAAGGTTCAACTGGCAATTTCGAAGAACAGAGTCGAGTACAACGGGTTCACCACTAGCTACTTCTACTGTCAAGGGCTTTCCTAGTTTTGTTCTAGTCATCGAAAGCAAGGGCTCAAAAGCTAAGGATACAAAACTCTTATCGGCACCCGAATCAAATAGAACAGAAGCAGGTTGGTTGTTAACAAAGAACGTACCATTCACCACTTCGTTATCTGCGCGTGCCTCGTTTGCGTTCAGATTAAAAGCTCTGCCACGTGCCTGTGCTTGATTCGCATTTGCTAACTTCGGGCAGTTGTTCCTGTAGAGGGTCAGATCCCCACAATTGTAACACGAACCAGGCGGGTAGTGAGGTCGTGCAGGATTCTGGGCAGGGTTTTGTGCTAGGTTTTGAGCTGCCTGATTTTGGTTAGGAGCAAAGCGGCAGGTGTTTGCGAGATGACCAGACTTGCCACAGTTTGTGCAGATGCGGCATTGCACCTGTGGTTGATGATGGCTATTACACTTGTTGCATTGAGGTGCGTTGCCAGCATACTGCCTCTTGGCGGCAGGTTGTGCAGGCTGATTCTGTGCTGCCTGGTTTGTCTGAGTAGTGACAGCGAAATTCTTGGAAGCCTTAAGCTTCCTAGATTTCTTAGAGGACTCAGACTTCTTGCCCTTTTGTTCCTTGGTGCTATCAGACTGTTTCTGTTTCTTATCCCCTTTTCTGTGGAGTTTACCATTTTTGACTTGAGAGTCTGTTAGGGTTGCAGCTAGCTCAATGGCCTGTCGGACGGTAGTAGGGTTGCTGACAGTGACAATATCCTTAACAGGATTTGGCAAACCGTCTATGTATTTCTCAATAGCCTTATCCAAAGGCGTGACCATTGTCGGACAGAGCAAGCTTAACTCCTCGTATCTGTCAGTGTAAGCCCGGTGTTCACCACTGTCTTGTTTCAGGTCATGGAACTCATTTTCAAGTGCCCTCTGCTCGTGATGAGGGCAGAACTCTCTCATTATAAGAGCTCTAAGTTCCTCCCATGTTTGACCCAAAGCAACATCAGCACCTCGATCTCTCATTACCCCATGCCACCATGTGAGAGCCCTCATTTGGAATACGCTAGAAGCAAACTCAACCTTACGATTGTTAGGACACTGAACATGGAGAAAAGTGCTCTCAAGACTCTCAAACCACTGGAGGAGCCCAGTTGCTCCCTCAGAACCACTAAACTTGAGCGGTTTAGCCGAGTTAAAACTTTTGAAGTTGCACGAAGCAGGTGTATTATTGTTATTATTGGCTTGGTTTAGTTGAGTGATGAGATTAGGTAGCATAGCAGCCATCTACTGTGCTATAATAGTTGCCAGTTCGGCATCGGGTTGTTGGACGTTGCGTCGAGGAGGCATGTCAAACTAGTAGTCACGAGTTAAACATGTCAAAACATGTTTAACTAACTTAGAAAACTGATTTGGTATCAAAACAAAGTGTTTTGATACCTAAAAGTAGTTCCGTCGCAAAATGCGCATAAGTACGCATTTTGACCGAAACTTTGACTCGTCACTACACCTAGTCAACGTGGTAATTAGTAGGTATAATCGCTAAGGATTATAACCATCGTGATTACAATCACGTTGCAAAGTTCAATTAAACTTTGACTTGACTAATTGGTGGTCAAAACTGAAAGTCAAACTGTTGGTCAAACAGTTTGAATTTCAGCTCTAAATAGCTGAAAATAACTACTAAGCCATGAAAGAATACTTACAAGGTATTCAAAGGCTAGAAGGAAGGTATTAGAACTCAGGTAGGTGGCTCCTTAGCAGGAAATCCTCCACTTAGAGTTCCAAAATGAGAATGAGGAAGATTGGATGGGTATTTATACTTGAGGAGGTGTTTCAAGATCATGCCATGTGTTTATTTAGCCACCAAGCAATAAATCCCAGCCATACAAGTGTTTGGTTCATGTTTAAAGCCTTGGAGGGTACTAAACTTGGTCATTAAGCACTTAAAACAATTAAACCAAACCAAGGATTTCAGCTGTTTTGCTAAAAACAACATTCTACCCAGATCAAGGGGTCGCGTTCCGCGATAGTAACCCCAGGGGGGGGTCGCGCGATGCTAGGGCATGGCTGGAACTTTCAAAAATTGTCAGAAACAGTCCCTGCACACCCAAACTTGCGTATTTGACGTATTTAACCTCCGTTAAGCCATTTTCAAGGATCTACAAGGACGTCAAAGTATAGGGAACTTGAAATATGCTCGAAAATATCACGGATGTCGGTTCATTTGGTCGCACGGTCGCGTTATTCGGTTAATTACGACGAAACTCGAACGGACGCGAAAACGATCCAAATTAAGCGACGAATGGTATTTTTGCATTCCGATCACTAAAATAAAATATTTTAGTGACTACATAAAATTTTGGATGTCAGGATGTGGTCAGAACGTAAGATATGCGTGTAAATGCAAACTTACGCCGTTTTTTGACACTCTTAGTCCCTATATGATCAAATAAGCATATTTTCGCACACCGAACCACTCAAAGCTTATTTCTAAGCTATGTTTAGGTTATTTATGGTATGTTTAGCTTATGATCATATTCTGGAATGTACTTTGCCAGACGAAACGGCAGACTTTTGTAATTTGACGCAAATAGTCCCTGTAAGCGAATAAACTTGTTTTTGCCATACCAAACCCTTTAAAACTTATTTCTAAGTTATGTAAAGGTTATTTAAGGTATGTTAAGCTTATGTTGCTGTTCCGGAGTGTTTGTCGTGTTAAACTGATTACGTTTACGCATCAGTTTGTGTTTAACTTTCCAGAAAGCGATATAGAGTTTAAAATCGATCAAAAATCAAAATGTGCAAAATGTCAAACATAAATAACAAATATTGGGATCAAGACACATTATTTTATTGATATTGAATTGTTCGGAGTTTGTACAATGATTACACAAGCACAGATTGTAGGTCCCCTTGAGTCGTATGTATCTTTCACAAAATTGTCAATCTAATCAAGAGTGCGGAATCCTCTTGATCAGAATATCACAGAATGAGTAGAAACAGAAATCAACAATTCACTTTCAAACCGGGTTTTCTATTGATTATCAAACCAAAGTATTACAATCAATCAAAACCCTAACCAACTTCAATTTCGTCCAAGCCTATTGCTCTCACGAAATCACTCTCTCTAAAATCTGTTTTTGCTGATTAACCTAAACCCTAAAGCCTAACCTCGTTTATATAACACAAGGTTTGCTACTTGGGCTAGAGTTTCCTACATGGGCAAAGCCCAATTCGTCCACCCTTGACCCAACTGGGTTTTGTTTAGCCCAAACTCTATTATTCCACTAATACAAAGCTAAACCCGCTAACTGTTTATCATTTAACTAATTACAAGATATCCAAAGACCAAATCTAAGCTGTTGTCACAAACATGCACCAACAAACTCCCCCTTGACAATAGCTTCATAAAATAACTTTGTCTTCAGTCGTCTTGCAATCTTCATGTAGTCTTGCACTGTCTTTGGTCTTTGGATAGCTTCAGCTTCAATAGCTTCTGTCAGCAATAGACTCCCCCTAAGCTGATGCATCCAATCACCAAATCTTCAAAAACTTTAGCGTTTGAGTAAACTCTAGTTCAGCATTTGTAAAGCAATCTTCAAACTCTTCAACTTTGTCTGCAATATAGAAAGGAGGTTCTACCATGCATCCAATCAAACTCTCATCTTCTCAGCAACTCATCACTTTAACTTCTCAGCAACACACAGCTTCAACCTGTATACTATAAAACAAACGTCTCGAGAAACCATAAGAATTTTTCAACAAAGTTAAATAAATTATTATTTTTCAAGAGATAGTTAAACTGTATCACAGATTAAGCATTTTCAACTCGTCATCAACACGCAAAACTTTTTAATCACACACCCTATAACCCGCATGATTTAAAATTTTGAACTCACTTTCTAACACCGTCTCCCCCTATCAGTAACAATTCCTCCAAGAATAACAGTTTTCCGTACGTTAAGAATTTTAAACAGAAAAAGACACTATTTTTGGATTTTTATATTTTTCTGAAAGCAAGTAAATAACAAAAGCAATAAACACTCTATTTTTGTGAGAATCACTGGTAAGAAGATCATATCAGCAAAATCAAACGGTTTCACACTATTAGATAATTCTTTATTAAATTTTTCGTGAAAAGCAGTTCAAGACGATTACCAGTATGTTTGTCCTCTTAAACAAAATGCATGAACATTTCAAGTACCATTACCGTATGATACGTTAAGGTAATTTTATTTCTGATATACTAGTGTGTCCCACTTCAGGATATACCCCCGCGATCAAGGTATGCACAAAGATTCATCGTAGTAGGTGAGTATACTGAATTCATCCGTTTTGTTTTTCAACGTTTAGATAATTGGTGAACAGGTCAGTACTTCTGTACAGCAGAGAGACCAAAATATCTAACGAGAGCTATGACAAATACCATTTTTTTGGTACGATTTATGCATTTTGCACATTTGAATGACTCTCTATGAGAGCTTTTTCATTTTTTGGGTTTTGGCATTTTTAGCTCTTTTAAGATATCCTGGGTGTGTCTAGGTCAGCATATATCTGGATTCAGCAGAAGGACACCCCTGATATCCCCAGATGAAATAACAGTATAAAGACCCAAAACTTCAGATTTTGGCAATCTATCAACGCAAGATTTAAGGTCATTAATCCATACACACTGATGTGTTCCCCGCTCATACACAGTTCATTTAAGTTTATATCACATTGGTAAGTTGATTATTTCATGTTTTTTGTCTACTGGTACATCATATGATGAAGTTGCTATCACACTTAAGCAATTTAATTCAGTTTGAGTGTGACAGTCTAACTTGCTGATGTACTATCATTTTCTTCTTTTTCACACAGTGATAACTCATTTTTAATTTTCTATTTTTTTATGTTTTTTTTTATTTTTCAATGTTTTTTGTATTTTTTATTTTTAAGAAAAGCAGTAAACTATTTACAAAAATTCATATGAAAAACCAGTTATTCAGGATTCCTCATCCCGTTGAGTTCGACTAAATGTTCAAAGCGAGCCCTGTCAAATGCTTTAGTATAAAGATCTGCCAGGTTATCTAGTGTGTCGACTCAGCACTTTGAACTTCAATTTAAATCAATTAATATATATATCAACAATCTCACATCCCCCTTCATGTGCCTAGAGCAGCCACTATCAACATAAGTTGATAATACTCCTTAGCAGCTCCTGCACACACCAACTAAGAAATTAGTTAGATTGGGGGACCCAAGCCTTAATGGTCTTGGGTCGTCCAAATTCACCAACTACTTGAACATCCATCCAATATCCATTACTCCTAACTGGAGTCTTGGATCTTAGACCTGTTGATGGAATTTGATTTTGATTTCCACTAGGTCTTTGGTCCTGAGGGTTCCTATACGTGTTTGGACTATTTGACCTTTGAAAATTTTGATTTTGATATCTTGAATTTTGATTCCAAGAAGCATTATTGTTGTAATTTCTAAAGCCATTGTTATAAAAAGTTCGACCACCATTATTTTGGTATCGATTTTGATATTGACCTTGACTTCTGAAATTATTTGAATTATTATTGTTCATTCTTGGTGAACTGCTTCTAGGTCTCTCATATCTGCCTGGTGGAGATTTAGGCTGAAATCTTGGTTGATTTCTTTGAAAACGAGGAACTTGTGGAGTTCCTTTTTCAGCCTTATCTTCACCAACAGCAACATTTTCTGGTTGCTTAGGAGCAGATTTCTTTGGAGAATTTTCAACTTTCTCCTCATTATCACCTTTCTTCTCAGCTGATTTCCCTCTCTTTTTCTCACTCACTTGTGCTTCACTCTTTTTGTTAGGACAGCAGCTTGCTACATGTCCTTTGGTGTGACATTTGAAGCACGATCTCTTTTTCGAAGACTTCTTATCTGAAGCCTTTGAACTAGATTCAGGTTTTGATGATGCCTTAGAAGAATTTGGTTCAGTTTGCTTAGTTTCAGAATTTTCTTTGTTCTTGTTTTTAGCAAACTCTACATTAGATTCGTTTTCAATAACAGCTGTTTCGTTTTTCATGTCACTTCCTTGAACAAAATTAACCTTTTTAACAAAAGTTGGAATGTTATTCTTAGGATGTGAAGTTTTCTTTTTCAAAACAGGTGTGTTGTTATTATCCTTCTTAGCATCAGCACTCTCAAACACATTTCCTTGACTTGATGTGGAACTATTTGGTGATGTTGACACAAAGTCCATGAGGTCATCTTCATCAGGCAAGAAAGAATAGTCATGACTAACAGGAGGTGGAACTTCATTGAAACCATGGAATCCCACACTGGTTTTGTCATCACTTTTCTTCAAGCCACCCATCATATGTTTCATAACAAAAGTAGAGTCCCTGAATTGACCTAATTTCTTTTCAAGTTCAACAATTTTGAGTTGTGCATCTGACAACTCTTTGCATTTTTCAGAAATCTCTTTTGTTTTCTCAGCCATCATTTCATGAGCTAAGTCTATTACTTGAAGTTTTTCGTTTAGTTTACAGGTTAATGAGTCAATTTTACTTTCATAACCTTGTATCTTCTTCAAGTATGAAGATTCGTTTCTTTTAGCAAAAAAGTTCGATTCTTTAATGTTAGACATCTCGCTTACCAGACTTTGGTTTTGTGTTGACAACCTATCAACCTCACCCTGTAGTTCACGACATTTTAAACACACAAAATTCGACTTTACCTCTCCTGTTTGTTTGTCAAGATTGGCCATTAGCGCTGCAAGTTGAGCTTCCATTCTCTTGTATTTAGCTTCTTTTTCTTCAGCTTCCTTTTCATAGTCAGACTTTTGCTTTTCTTCTTCAGCATCTTTTGTCTGATCACCCTTCTTTTCTTCAGCTTTACTCTCTATTTTCACTTCAGCCTCAGCATCACTTTTCTTCTCAACTTTAACATCATCTACTGTAGCTTCACCATTATCAACTGGCGTTATCTCTACCATGAATGCCTGAGTGACATTGTCATCATTTTCCAAGTGAATACTCCAGTCATATGAACCTTCTCTAGCAGTAGAGATCAACGCTCTCGAATTAGAGTTGTTTGATGCATTCCTGTTGTTTGAACTCTGACTCGAAGTCTCCTGCTTTTGTTTTTGACATTCCCTAGCAAAATGCCCATAACTTTGATAGTTGAAGCATCTCACTTTGGTCTTATCAAAACCAACAGTCTTTCCTATAAACTTCCTTCCCGTTCGGTTCATAAACCTCTTCACTCGTCTAGTAATCATGGCCATTTGCCACTGCAAATCCATATCTTCAACTTCATCAGGGTCAATCTGATCGTAATCTTCATCTAAAGTGGCAGGATCAGATATCTTCCCCAAAATGTTGTTCTCATAAGAAGCAACAAATGAAGCAAGTAGAGCAAGATGCTCTTCAGCAGACTTCACACTCATTGGCATCGACTTAACACCACTACTCTGCTTAGAACCTGATGTTCTCTTGGCTCCTGTTGATCCTCCTGAAGCAGCTACAAAACACACATCACCATCTTCATTCACTGTGACCTGCTCATTCTCACACGAAAGAAAAGCAGTAGCAGAGTCGTTAGAAGCGTTGTGAGATGAAGAAGATGTAAGCCCATTGTAAATCGCTGGATCTTGAACCTGATCATATCCAGTGTCTTTCTTCTTCATACTGAGCTCATAAGCTCTCAGCTTTCCAACTACTTCTTCCAGCTCCTTTGTCTCATAATCTGCGTCTCCCTTAATCATGAGAGTGTAAATATCCCACTTAGTAGGTAAGGCATCGAGCAGCTTGTCATTCTTCTCTACGTCAGAATAGCAATCGATCTCATAGTTTTCCATTTCTGACATCAGATGGTAGTAACGAGTGATGATGTCCTCAAGTGACTCATGTTTCATGTACTTGAAAACAGCAAACTGCTTCTTCAGAAGATCAACTTTGTTTTTCTTGACATCTGCATTTCCTGCATATCTTTTCTCCAATGCATCCCACATATCCTTTGATTTTGTGTACTTCTTGAAAGTATGCTTGATGCTATCAGGTAAGGACATTTTAATTGCAGCCAAGGCTCTCTTTTCAGCCTCATACATCTTTTTATCAGCATTTTCCATGTTCACATAGGCAGTTCTACGTGGTCTGCCCTCAAAGTCGTGTGTTGGGTTTGTGTACCCATCTTCAATGCATATCCACATGTGAGTGTCCTGATATTCAATGAAGGATTGAAAATTATCCTTCCATGTCAAGTAATTTTCCACCTTCATCATCTTAGGTGGTTTGTTGGTAGTGCCAACCTCATGCTCCATCTTCAACAACTCATTCAAAGTAGACATGTTTGACATTTTAACGTTGCAGACTGATAAAACCGTACAAAATATCTCCGAAAACAGTGGTTACCAAATAACACCGTTAGAATTGTCTCGAAAAGACGAATCCAATGATATATAATGTCAAAAACCGAATTCGGGATTTTTTTTTTGCCCTAAAAATGGAAGGAATTAAACGGTGCAGACGGTTTCTTCAGATGACTTACGGTTCACTTTCTATTTTCTAAAACGTGAATTTTTAGTTACACTTGCCAAAAAATCTTCCACCTTTTTAATTCCTCTAGTAATTTCGCTGGGAAGCCAAGTTAAATTCGCTGGTCTGTTATTCGTCCAATTTCGCTGATCAAGTTTGGTCAATTTCGCTAAAATGTCAATTTCGCTGTCAAGTTCACTGGTCAAATTCACTGGTCTATTTCGCTATTACGACGACCAGTAAATTCGCCGAAAACCGTAATAATTTCGCTGAGAAAAATTATACGGTTACCAAAGTCGCCTTTGGATTTTAAGTTCGCCGGTAAGTATGCTGGACAGTTAATTTCGCAGATCTATTAATTTCGCAGATCAGTAAATATGGAAATTCAATCTTCTCAAAAATTTTGATGATTTTCTGGATTCTATCAACATTTTCCTGCAGAATCAAAACAGCAAACAAATCAGTAATTTACGAAAATCAGCGAAGAACAGATGAACAACGTGAAGAACGTGAAGAACACGAAGAAAATCTTCGAATCTTCAAGCCTTTTCAGCCAAAATCCTTCAACCAGAATTATCTCTAAAACCTGCAAAACAGCAAACAAACAATGCAGAAGATCAAAACAGCCAAAAAATTCGAAAATCTGTATAAACCAACAAAAAATTTCGAAACCCTAATTTTATCAGATTTCAAAAATTTCGAAATCTCCCTGTTTCTGCCAAGAACAATTCTGAACCGAGCCTTCAAGAGCCTAATGCTCTGATACCAATTGTAGGTCCCCTTGAGTCGTATGGATCTTTCACAGAATTGTCAATCTAATCAAGAGTGCGGAATCCTCTTGATCAGAATATCACAGAATGAGTAGAAACAGAAATCAACAATTCACTTTCAAACCGGGTTTTCTATTGATTATCAAACCAAAGTATTACAATCAATCAAAACCCTAACCAACTTCAATTTCGTCCAAGCCTATTGCTCTCACGAAATCACTCTCTCTAAAATCTGTTTTTGCTTATTAACCTAAACCCTAAAGCCTAACCTCATTTATATAACACAAGGTTTGCTACTTGGGCTAGAGTTTCCTACATGGGTAAAGCCCAATTCGTCCACCCTTGACCCAACTGGGTTTTGTTTAGCCCAAACTCTATTATTCCACTAATAGAAAGCTAAACCCGCTAACTGTTTATCATTTAACTAATTACAAGATATCCAAAGACCAAATCTAAGCTGTTGTCACAAACTTGCACCAACACAGATGTCACATAAACTCTTTGTATCTAATCAATCCTAATCCATAATGAGAATTTACACTAAATCCATAGTACCAAACATTATCATTCATAAATATACATATAAGGTAAGTGAAGTTCATATGAACTTACAGTGGTCTTGGGTTCCTTGCGCTTCGGAGTGACTTGCTCCTTCTTCCTTCTTTGTTCCTAAACATCATAACTTTACACACTTAGCTTTCATTACTTTCACAATTCACTATCATACTTTATGGGTCCACTATTCACACACGTTATTATCATAAACACGTTTCATTAACTCATCAAGTGTTCATGTAAAACCATAACCTAACCGACTTAGGCATTTCATCGAACACATTGTGTGCGCATCGCAAGTTTAGCATAATATACAAACATCTTAAGCACAAATTTCATAGTTCACTCATTGATTAACATAAACATTCTAATTTCACAATTACCATTCTATCTATGAACATATAGTTCTACATCGATTATTCATAAAAATTTCATCAACATATTACTTCAATCATCTACATCATACCAATTAGCCTAGAGGGTTTCAAAATCCTTTGATAATTTTATGACATGCAAGTGGGTTTTGCTCCAAGCTATCAATAGAATCAACATTGCACATAATACAACTTCTATTTGTTCATATCATCTATATTCAGATTCGATTTCATACAAAGATCATAATTTTCACATAACCCATTTCATAAAATCTCATAGAAACAAGAAATTAAACTTACTTGATATGAAATTCACTTAGGGAATGAACATTCCTAACTCATGCATTGGATTAACTACTGATTTCACTTGCAATATGATTGAATTTAGGGTGTTAGGGTTTTGAAGGAGAAGCTCCTCCTGGCTCCCTTCTCACGATCGCACACACCCATACCAAAAACACTGGGCATTTTCCTTTAAGGGTTTTAATTACAAAACTTTCATTTTAACCCCCCATCTTTTAGAACATATCACTTTATCTCATTTCTACTTACTAACTTGGTAAACTTTAATGCATATATATAAGATTTTGATTTGTTAAATGCTATAAATATTAATAATGGTAAAATTTCATGTTTACCATTTCTTTAAGTCAAAGTATTGCGATTAAACATTAAAATATATCATACGAAATTTGGGGTGTTACATTCTTTTCTTAAAATTCATACTTCATGGGCATGCTTTTGTCTTGAAGCTAATAAATGTAACTCACATGCAGCTATCAAAGCAAAATCAAATATGTCTTGAAGACCGTTAAGAGCCATTAGGCCAAAATGTAACACCCCAATCATGTAACACGCGACGGAAATATTGGGGAGTCACGTTACAAATTCCTCACAACAAATGGTACTAAATTGTTTCATTATTGTTAACATTGTTTTACAAAATAAATAATACCTGTAATTGTCTTTGATTAAAGAAGTCTAAAGCCTGGATGCGTTCTTATGTGTAGAATACTTGAATAATCAAAACCAGAAACATATGTGAAAATGAGAGTCAACAATAAAGCTGGCGAGTACATAGGTTTTGTTAGCCAAATAAATGGCAAAACGTCTAGTATTGCAATACTTTGACAACTACGAGAGTGGTCTAGTGAAAATGAAATCTTGAAGCCAAAGAATGGCAAAAGGTTTAGTATTGCAATACATTATCTTGATTGTGAAAACTGGTAACAAAGAGTTTTGTATATGGCAATATGATTATTACTAGGTAACTTTTATGCCATGAAAATTGTACTTTGTAAGCTCATTAAAATCGTCATAAACTTGTGAGTGTGTTATTAGAAATCCAATGAAGGATTAATAATAACAATATTGAAATCTGTCATAACTTGTGTGAGTATTATTAAAATCAAGTCAATGGTTTATAATAATACTTTGGATATCCTTCTAAGAATCTAACATATAAAGACATGGAAGATTCTACAAGGATTTGGATACTTGAACATTGAATCAATTGAACACATAAATCCTAAAGTGATTCGGATAATGCTACAAGAGTAATACAATAAGAACACTTATATATAGGAAGTACCAGCGGCGTATCCACCATGTTCTTATGGTATTACACTCGTTTCGTTATCTAAATCATAACTAACCACATAAACACATAAATCATCAACTTGTCATCAACTTGTAAACACGCATTAAAGTACACAATGAATCCAAACAAGGACTTCAATTATACTTTAAACATCCAACGAGTAGCTAACTATGAAGATAGATAGATACTACAAGGATTTGGTTTGGTTAACAATCAGTAGTATATCAGACTATACTTTGGTAAACAATGTCACATAAATAGCATATCAAACTATGCTTTGGTAAATAATATCACATGAATAGCATATAAAACTATGCTTTGGTAAACAATATCATGTGAATAGCATATCAAACTATGCTTTGGTA
Organism: Helianthus tuberosus; assembly: GCA_030545235.1. Classification (NCBI taxonomy): domain Eukaryota; kingdom Viridiplantae; phylum Streptophyta; class Magnoliopsida; order Asterales; family Asteraceae; genus Helianthus; species Helianthus tuberosus. The sequence goes on from CM060399.1 coordinate 116,362,883, forward strand.
AACAATATCAAATTCATAGCATATCAAACTATGCTTGGTAGTATATCAAAATATACTTAGGTTTATGATTTGGTAGTATATCAAATTATACTTTGGTAAACAATATCACATTGTGTCGCAACCCCCGGCCCCTAACTATTTGGGAACTGGCGGCCGTGAACCAGTATCAGTGGTATCGGTGTTTATCAATTTGGCAACATAATTTTCATCAGGACCGTAGTTAGGAAATATTTTATCATAGTAAAATACAACATTTTTATAATATTAAATACATGGGAAATTCCCAAGTTTCCATTACAAACATTTTTATAGGGATAAACCCTATTTTATTGAAATAAAACATCTTCTTTATTTAGGTAACTTTTATAGCCACTTTTCCAAGCCTTCAGTGCTGTCCAACTGGCTTCTATTTGGCTTTCACATTTTGTTACCTGAAACGCGTTTAAAAACATTTTGTCAGTGGGAAATACTGGTGAGTGAATCCCAATTTAATCAAAATAGGTTTTATCATGGTACAGTGTTGAGGTCGATCACGCAATTACATTTGTTTATTTTTTTTCTACCTTAATTACCACCCACGGTACTGTCAACCCGACTTGTGGTCATGTTACTACTCACAGTGTAGTGACAAATTTCATATACAAAACCCCAACGTACCGACGATAATTGTAGAATACAAATACTCAATCACTGTTGAATATAATTTAAAACAATTGAGGTTTTGTAAAAACAGTTTACAAAAAGGTTTCACAAAAGGAGGATTACTCACATTGCTATTTTCGGTATTTCCCTTGTGACTTCGTTGTTAATATCTATTAATTACACAATGCACACGCGTTAGTATAATAACCCAATTTACATTAGTTATACCCCCCTGAGACAGAAACTCCAACAACTACGTCGGGCAGAGCCTCGACAGGCATTACGGAGCACTAGATCAATCGGGCAGCGTATCCAATACGTAACCGGGGGTTATGATACTTACATTGAGGCAGAGCTTCGCTATTTTAGTGGGTATAATACCTGATATTAATTCTATAATTCCGAAATTGAGAGAGAAGCACGAGATTTGAATGACGAAAATGAAATGCCGATCGCCTCTATATATAGGGTTGTTTCGGCAGTCCCTCGCGCCCCGCGACGGAATCAAGGACAGTCGTCGCGCCCCGCGAGCTAGGTGTAATAGGGCGTAGGTCTGAATAGTCACCGGTGTAGCTTCGACGAATAGCAGGACACGTGGCATGCTAGGGTTCCGCCTGGTGGCACTAGGTCACGCCCGCGACTGCCTTCACTGGCTCTGTCGCGGCCCGCCAAGGACCATTGAATTTTTTTTTTATAAAAATAAAGTATTTAGGGCTTACTTTTTGTATACGGGGTTTATTTTAAGACGTATAGGGGTGTTATAAATATTTTAGGAAGGGTTGTTATATCCTCCCCATCTTGTTTTAGAACTCGTCCTCGAGGTCTACTGGAACAGGTGTGGATAATTCCTTTGCATCTCCGATTCGAGCTCCCAAGTGTATTCTGGTCCTCTCTTGGAATCCCATTTCACTTTGACTAGAACTAATCTCTTGTGTTTGAGATTCTTGACTTTTCTGTCTTCAATCTATAGAGGCTTCTCTACAAACTTAAGTTTCTCATTTACCTCTATGTCCTTAAGAGGTACTACTAATGATTCATCGACTAAACACTTTTTGAGATTACATACATAAAATACATCATGTATTCCTACCATTTCCTCTGCCAGTTGTAGCCGATAAGCTACTGGTCCAAATCTTCTAATAATCTCAAAAGGTCCAACATACGTGGGGCTTAGCTTTCCCCTCTTGATGAATCTTACCACTCATTTCCAAGGAGAAACTTTTAATAATACCTTGTCTCCTACTTGAAATTCCAATGGTTTTTGCCTGTTATCAGCATAACTCTTTTGTCGATCGCGTGCTGCTTTTAGTCTATCATTGATTTGAATAATTTTGTCTGTTGTTTCTTGTACTATCTCTGGTCCAGACAATTGCTTTTCTCCAATTTCTGCCCAACAAACTGGAGTTCGGCACTTTCGTCCATAAAGTGCTTCGAATGGTGCAGCATTGATACTTTTCGTTGTCTGAATTCTCCTTTCGCTTTGTCCATCTGTTTGAGGATAATAAGATGTGCTTAGATTTAGCTTGGTTCCCATTGCTTTTTGGAAACTTGTCCAAAAATGAGAAGTAAAACGGCTATCTCTATCAGACACAATAGATAAAGGAATTCCATCTAATGAAACTATTTCATTTACATACAACTAGCTAATTGCTCCATACTGAAGGTTTCCTTCATCGGTAAGAAATGAGCGGACTTGGTTAGTCTGTCTACAATCACCCAGATTATATTATTACCTTTTCGTGTCTTGGGTAATTTTGTAACAAAGTCCATTGTTATCAATTCCCATTTCCATATTGGCATTTCTAATTGCTGCAATAATCCTGAGGGTTTCTGGTGTTCAACTTTGACCTGTGAACAGGTTAGACACTTGGCAACATAAGCTGCTATATCATTTTTCATTCCTATCCACCAGAAATTCTTTCTTAAGTCTTGATACATCTTATCATTTCCAGGATGTATCGTATACTTAGACTTATGGGCTTCTTCTAATATTCGGTTACGTAGGTTTCCTTGTTTGGGTATCCACATCCTTTTCTTATAGAATCTCCATATTCCATATATTCCTTGTTCTAATTCCTTAATCATTCCTTTCAATTTTTCAGTATCGTCCTTGATTACTGATTCCTGTACTTCTCTAATTTGTTCATTTAAATTTATCTGCAGATTTAATTTAAGAGAACGTACTCTTTTTGGCTTTTCGTAATACTTTCGACTTAAAGCATCGGCTACTATATTAGCCTTTCCTGCATGATACTGGATATTACAATCATAATCACTAAGAATTTCCATCTAGCGTCTCTGTCTCATATTTAACTCTTTTTTCCGAAAACATATCTTAAACTCTTATGATCGGTAAAGATTGTAAACTTACTACCGTAAAGGTAATGTCTCCAAATTTTCAGGGAAAAAATTATGGCTCCTAATTCTAAATCATGGGTTGAATAGTTTTCTTCATGATTCTTAAGTTGTCTGGAGGCATAGGCTATAACCTTTTGACATTGCATCAACACACATCCATAACCTAACTTAGAAGCGTCACAATAGACTACAAAGTCTTCAGTTCCTTCTGGTAACGCTAGTATGGATGTGTTGGTTAATCTTTGCTTAAGAATTCTAAAGGCTTCTTCTTGTTTTGGTCCCCATTCAAACTTAACAGACTTACAGGTCAATTTTGTTAAGGGAATGGCTATTCTAGAAAAATCTCGGATAAACCGTCTATAATAACCGACCAGTCCTATAAAACTTCTAACCTCCGTTGGTGATTCTGGGACTTTCCATTTCGTAATCGCCTCGATCTTTGTGGGATCCACATGAATTCATGATTAACTAAATGTCCAAGGAATTGCACTTCTTCTAACCAAAATTCACATTTCGAAAATTTAGCATAAGATTTTCTTTTCTCAGCAAATTTAGGAGTGCATGCAGATGCGCTGCATGTTCCTCTTTACTCTTAGAGTAAATGAGAATATCATCTATAAAGACAATTATGAATTTATCTAAATATGGCTTAAATATTCGGTTCATCATGTCCATAAATGCGGCTGGGGCATTGGTTAAACTAAATGGCATGACAATAAATTCATAACGGTCATACCTTGTCCTAAAAGCGGTCTTAGGAATGTCCTATTCCTGTACCTTTAATTGATGATATCCTGAGCGTAGATCTATCTTAGAAAAGAATCGAGCTCCTTGCAATTGATCAAACAGATCATCGATTCTCGGTAATGGGTACTAATTTTTAATCGTGACCTTATTTAATTCTCGGTAATCAATGCACATATGCATTGACCCGTCTTTCTTCTTGACAAATAAGATCGGTGCTCCCCACGGTGATGAACTGGGCTGTATGAATCCTTTTTCCAAAAGTTCATCCAACTGTTTCTTTAATTCTTGCATCTCTGCTGGTGCCAAACGGTAAGGTGCCTTGGCAATGGGTGTTGTCCCTGGTAGCAGGTGGATTCTGAATTCGACTTCCCTGCCCTGCGGTAGTCCAGGTAACTCTTCTGGAAACACGTCTGGAAACTGAGATACTACGGGAATATCTTTCAATTCCTTTCCTTTAGTGTTAATGATTATGGAAATCATATACACTAGTGATCCATTCCTTGCACAATTCGCTGTTTTCATCACAGAGATGAATTTCGTGGATCTAGATGGCTTATCTCCTTTAATTGTGATCTTTTCACCTTTTGGTGAATTTACTTTAATGGACTTTTGATCACACAGAATAATGGCTTTATTGGCTACTAACCAATCCATTCCTAATACAATATCAAATCCAGCCAGACTCATTGGGTAAAGATTAGCAATAAAATTTTGGTTTAAAATTTCTATTCTTGCTCCCTGCAAGATTTCAGAAATCTTAATGGATTCTCCATTTGCTGTCTCTACTAGACATTCTTGTTGAAGTTTAGTTAATGGTTTATTGAGGAGTTTGGAAAATGAAGTACTAATAAAACTTTGGTTTGCACCAGAGTTAAATAATACTTTAGCAAAATCATTATTAACTAAAAACGTACCGACAATCACGTCCGGAATCATTTTGGCTTCTTCGGCTGTCAGAACAAATGCTCTAGCATTTTTAGTAGTCTTGTTGTTCATGGCTGGAGCTAGTTTCGGACAGTTCGGCTTAATATGCCCTTTTTCTCCACAATTGAAGCATACTCCATTACTAGGTTTATTCCTACAGTCTTCTTCCTTTTGTCCAGGTATCTTGCAGAAGTTGCAGTATTTGGAGCATCTTCTTGAATGCTTCTTCTTGCAGGCCTTACAATAAGGTGCTGAAGTAGAACCTACGTTTTTCCCACGGTTGGAATTTCCGTAGCGAAATTCTTGGGTAAGTTTCTGGACTAGGTTCTTCCTCTGGTTTTCTTCTTAGGTACGCACTAGTTCATCAGTCAAGGTGTTTGCTAGTTCTACAGCTTCTTCTATAGTTTGTGGTCTAGCTGCCTTGACTACGTGTCTAATCTCACTGATTAATCCCCAGATGCAACAGGAGATTAATACTGGTTCGGGTGATGCTAGGGTTGGCACTATTCTAGCGTATTCGAAGAATACAGTAGTGTAACCCTTACAGTCTACTCCAGTCATTCTATGGTTTAAGAACTTATTGGCTATCTGTTCTTTTTCATTGGGAGGACAGAATTTACTTTCAACCATGTTCTTAAACTCAGTCCATTCCATACTATAGACTCTGTCACTTCCCCTAGATTGGAGAATAGTGTTCTACCATTCTAGAGCTGCGTTCTTAAATAGATTGGAAGCAAACATGATTTTGTCTTCCTCGGCACACTTGCTTATTTTCAAGACTGCCTCAGTCTTTTCTATCCTGCGTAGAGCTACAATGGCTCCTTCATTTCCTGAGAATTCTATTGGTTTACAAGACCAGAATTCTTTGTAAGAACAACCATAATACATGGTTCTTCTTTTTGGAATAGGCAATTGAAGTATGGGTCCATTGTTTACGGTGTGACTGGGTTCAGTAGGTGGTCGTTTACTTCCACTATTACTTTTCTTATTTTCCGCTTCCCTAACCGTTTTGATAATATATGGCATTGCGTCTATAATCCCTTGTGCCACTATGTGTTGGACGGCACTGTTATCTAATCAGTTTCCGTTATTATCGTTATTCGGGTTTTCTTGATTTACTTCGTTGTCCATCTGGATTATAAACATTTACCAAGTATTAATATTCCAAAAAAATATTTAATGCGAACAATCACACAACACAAACAGGTTGATCAAAATCGTCATGCATTGCGACATTTACTCTATTTTATATATATCAATATCTATTACAAACACAACTGGAATTTAAAATACAATACTAGTATGCATCAGTAGGTATTGGATTATCTATTATATATTATTATTATTATTATTTTAAACTTACACACACACACACACACACACACACACATATATATATATATATTTATATTATTATTATTATTATTACTGATAGGGGTTCATCCAATATTGCATATTACGCTCGTCGTATTTCCAAACGAGCCTCTCCCCTATTTGTCTTATCTTTTCACTTTCATCTAACAACTCCTCACCAAAAGTGCGGAGTTCTTGCACGTTCTCGGTGCTCATGGGTGGTGCGGGTGCTGGTATCGGGTCAGGGTGCTGGGGCATTGGTTCTTCGTATGGGTATGGGTTCTCTGGGATCTCTCGAATATATTGGTCGTTATCCCAATACGGATCTAGAGGGTCAATGTTTGGATAGGGTGCTATTGGGTTTTGCATGGGTTCCTCTTGTGGGTGGAGTTCTGGGTAATCCCTGTGGTCGTCAAACCATGGGTCATAATCTGGGGGATGGGGTGCTGGGACTCTAGGGATTTCAGCTGGGTCGAAAGCAGGTACGGGAATTTGGTCTCCTGGGTTAGGTTCGATTTCCATAGGTTGTGTTGGGAACAAGGGTAGTGGCTAGGGTGCTATGATTTGTTCTAGGTTCGGGTCTACGGCTATGGTAGCTAGTATGTGGAAATTGGCCAATCATCTATTGATTATATCCTGAGTCTGGGCATTCATCTCCCTATTTGCAGCTGCTAAAGCACTCTGCTGCTGTAACTTTCTCATTCTTTTCCTACGCTCGTGAGCTCCCCGACTGAACCATCCTCTCTTTTTGGTAGGGAATGGTTCTTCGGATTGTGCTTTGAATATGAAAATCCCTTCCTCTGTGTCAGCTGAGTACCTCGAGGGGTCGGCTGGGAAGAAGTTCCTTCATCCCTAGGAGAACTAGACAATTGACGATAGCCGTCCGATGGTCCTTGATCACTCATACTGTGAACTAACAAATTGTTAAATAACACAAAACAATAATATACAGATATGCACGTAGTCATGTAGATTATTTCCTAACATAATGGATAAAATTTTGGTGTCAGCGGAACACTTCTGTGGCTGAAATCAGTGGTTGTAGCTCTGATACCACTATCTGTCGCAACCCCCGGCCCCTAACTGTTTGGGAATGGGCGGCCGCGAACCAGTATCAGTGGTATCAGTGTTTATCAATTTGGCAGCGGAATTTTCATCAGGACCGTAGTTAGGAAATATTTTATCAGAGTAAAATACCACATTTTTATAATATTAAATACATGGGAAATTCCCAAGTTTCCATTACAAACATTTTCATAGGGATAAACACTATTTTATTGAAACAAAACATCTTCTTTATTTAGGTAACTTTTATAGCCACTTTTCCAAGCCTTTAGTGTTGTCCAGCTGGCTTCTATTTGGCTTTCACATTTTGTTACCTGAAACACGTTTAAAAATATTTTGTCAGTGGGAAATATTGGTGAGAGAATCCCAATTTAATCAAAACAGGGTTTATCTTGGTACAGTGTTGAGGGCGATCACGCAATTACATTTGTTTATTTTTTTCTACCTTAACTACCACCCACGGTACTGTCAACCCGACTTGTGGTCATGTTACTACTCATAGTGTAGTAACAAATTTTGTATACAAAACCCCAACATACCGACGATAATTGTTATTTTAGGTATTTCCCTGGTTAATATCTATTAATTACACAATGCACACGCGTTAGTATAATAACCCAATTTACATTAGTTATACCCTCCCCGAGATAGAAACTCCAACGACTACGTCGGGCAGAGCCTCGACAGGCGTTACGGAGCACTAGATCAATCGGATAGTGTATCTAATACGTAACCGGGGGTTATGATACTTACATCGAGGCAGAGCTTCGCTATTTTAGTGGGTATAATACCCAATATTAATTCTATAATTTAGAAATTGAGAGAGAAGCACGAGATTTGAACGACGAAAATGAAATGCCGATCACCTCTATATATAGGGCTGTATCGGCAGTCCATCGTGCCCCGCGACGGAGTCAAGGACGGTCGTCGCGCCCCGGAGCTAGGTGTAGTAGGGCGTAGGTCTGAATAGTCACTGGTGTAGCTTCAACGAATGGCAGGACACATGGCACGCTAGGGTTCCGCCTGGTGGCACTAGGTCGCACCCCGCGACAGCCTTCACTGACTCTGTCGCGGCCGGCCAGGGACCATTAAATTTTGTTTTTATTTTATTTTTATAAAAATAAAGTATTTAGGGCTTACTTTTCGTATACAGGGTGTATTTTAGGACGTATAGGGGTGTTATAAATATTTTAGGAAGGGTTGCTATACATTGGTAGCATATCAAACTATGCTTTGGTAGTATATCAAACTATGCTTTGGTAGTATATCATAATATACTTTGGTTTGTGAGTTGGTAGTATATCAAACTATACTTTGGTTTTGGTCATAAAAATCCTAAGTCCTAATGGTGATTCGGGATAACCACGAAGAGTAATACAATAAGCACACTTATATATAGGAAGTACCAGGGGCGTATCCACCATATCCTTATTGTATTACTCTAGATTCGTTATCTAAATCAGCAACAAATCTCTACACATAAACAATAACCATTGTCTTGTAAAGTACTTCTTAAAAATCTCACTATGAAGATAGAAAGATCTAAGTCTGTACTTCAAACATCCTATAAGAATCTAACTATGAAGATAGATAAATCCTATAAGGATTTGGATAATCGTCGTGTTTGCATAATCGGAATAATACACATAAAAGCACTTAGTAAACACATATATGTCATACATTTGAAAATAAATCGGTTACATATATGAATCACCCCAAAACATTTGGAAAGCATAAAAGAGGGGAGCTATGTACTCATTTGGGATTGCGTATAAGTTTTCTATAAAAGATTAAACAAAGCTTGAAGGATTAAGGAATCAATTGGCACCTAGTATCGGATAACTATATTAATAAGTCGGGACCTAAATCGGGGAATCAGATAGAATGAGGTATTGTAAACCAAATGAGTGTTGGAACTCATATGAAATGGTTTAACAAAGCCTACATTCTGATTTGAAAGTAATCCTAAGTGCTTTTGTGTCACACCCCGATATTTCCACGTATTTCCGGTGGGCCCAGTGGGGAGTATCGTGACGTAGTTGATATCATCATAGTCAATAATCACAGTTTAATTGCACAGCGGAAGTCTAAAGGTAATTGATACAAACCGAGTTTAAACTAACATAAATATTACACAATGGATTGTAAGATGGATCCACAGGCGGATCAAAATAAAAGAAGTATTGTTCAACAGACTTAAAGTGATAAAAGCCTGCAAGACTCTTTATTTAATCACTCAGGAGTTCCAGCCCATTATGCTTAGTACTTGCACTTAACCTTTTGAAAATACGTATGTTTACACTGGTAAATACAATTAACTGACTCTTTTGAAAAGTATTAAAAAAATTGGTTTGGATGCACAAGGCACAAATTCTTGTATAACTTGGGACAATTATTTAAAAATAATCTTGTATACAGATTTACATGTTTGTCGTCCATTCAGGACCCCGATTAGAAGAGCCGGATTAGATTAATTGACACACCACAAGTATATGCCCACAAGAGAGTGAGATACCATTTATACATACGCAACTATCAGGTGTATGCCTACACCCCGTGCTTAAGCCATGGCCATTTCTAATAAATGAGCCGAGGATATCCAGGACATGGTCATTAACCCCCCAAAGGCATTGCATCAAACAAAACAGATTAAAACGGGTTATGTAAATGTATTAATCACAATCCGATTTAAATAACTACATACCCGACCAAGCGGTATTATTATAATACCGTATCCCAAGTTCGTATAACGGAAAATAAGTTAAAAGTATCTACCTCTGCAAAATATTATTTTAATCTCAGCCGTATAACAATCAGCAAGTGCAAATAGCTTTTACTGGGCTCCTAGATCTGGAACGAAGGTTTTAATAACCTATTAGATTCCAACGGGTCTTACTTAAGTTTAAACTTAGACCGGTTAGTTTTCATGAAAGGTTTACGGTTCAAAACGCACGATTAAGCGAAGACCGAATTAGAATGTGATTTAGACCCGACAAGTATGAATACTTGTTTAATATGGGTAAACTAAACACATTCTGGATTTTGAAGTAAAAATGATAAGGTTTGACCCGTTTTGGATAATTTATGCAAACTAGTTTCATAAACCATACCGAACATGAATATGCATAACGGGTAACCAAATGAGTCATGTACAGGTTCCACAAGTAAATATGGTTAAAATATGTTAAGATATCAGTAGGATATCTTCCATTATGCCCAAAACGAATTTAAAACCAAATTAAGCCTCGAATGGGTATTTTGGTCATTTTAAAGTTTATAAAAGAGATTAAATAGTAATCTGAGGTTCTGGTCTAAAATAATCAGTAAAAATATTTATTTTAATAGGTTATATCAGTAAGATATTATATATATGTGAAATTTATCATTTATGACCAAACTATGGCAAGGGCATTTTGGTCATTTCACATATGCTAAAAGGGCCAAATTTGGAAATCTGAGTTCAAAACTTTTACTCACTGTTAAATTATAAAAATTTATTCATAACATCAGTAGGTATTAAGTCTTAGGTGCTAAATATGGTTTTAAACCATACTATACGTCTAATTTGCATAAGAGTCGGTATTTGACGATATTCGGGTTGATTAAGGAAATCTGAGATTTTAATCAGCCTCTACTGTTTAAAATAATTTATTTGATGTATAAAATCAGTAGAAAAAGGTTTGATATGTAAAGGATGTGTAAAACTCATTTTATTAGCAAAAAGGGCATAACCGTCAATTACCGAGTCTATGCAAGAACCCTATGTTATGATCAGTTTAAAATTTAACAAAAATTTCAAAAAAAAAAATCCCTAAATATTATATCTTAATAGTAGGTTGTAATTTTGGTGTCAAAATTTGGGTTTAAATAGGTTTTATGCCAAAAATGTCGTTTAATTAATAAAAAGTTTTCATTTTACGATATTGCACATAACTTCTATTTTAGACCATAATCTGATGTCAAACTTTTAGGACATGCTTAAATATCAGTAACAAAGGTTTATGTCTTCTCACATTTTCAAAAATCTCGTTTTAATATCAAAAGGGCATAATGGTCAACTTTTAAGCATTTAACGGGAACATGCAATGAACTAAGATTTCTATGGAACCAAGTTGTATAACCTCAGAGGGTTATACTTACCTATATCATGGTCCTAAAGGAACCCTAAGGCTTATCTAAAACAAGCTAAATCGGGTCAGAACTGAAAGTCAAAGCAAAAGTCTACTTTTGTGACTTTCGGTTCCGAACCGAGCCTAAACTCAGAATTGTCGAGTTGAACATGCTTAGACATGTTTTTATATTATTTACCAAGCTATTTTAATGTTAAAACATGTTCCATAACCTCTGCATTTTTAGTTATGAATTTATTTGTGAAAAATTTACCCGTTTGACTTTTTAGTATAAAATTTGACCCGACAATTGACCAAGTAAAAGTGATAATCAGTCGGTGCCCTTTTAACGGTTTATTACCTACATAATTACCAACTCATAGCCACTTTCAATTCGAATAATGGCTGGACCGTTTGTGATTAGTCACAAAGTCAAAGCTTAATTACGATAACTTTGACTTTCGGTCATTAAGCTAATAAAACTTGAACTAAGGAAGCTAAAAATGCTTACAAGAATACTTAGCACGAAATAGGAACAGAGGAAAGCTTCCTAGAGCTCCAAGGAACTTCATAGAATGAGTTGTGAAGTGATATTTCAAATGTGCAATGAACAAGTGAACTATAAGGCCCTTATATAGGAAAATGCATGCTCCAAGATCAATCCATATGTCCCTATGTTGCTTTCAGATGTTTCCAAGTGTCCCTATACTATTAAAAGCAGTTGCAAAGTCCCTGGTAATGAAAAACTAGGTTACAAAGGCGGTGGAATGGTTGTAACCTGCAGCTGTCCATTTTACTGCCCAGTTACAGGTCTTATGGACCGTAAGCCTAAGCCCTTACGGTCCGTATCCGTAATTCAAATTGTATCACCCAGTTAAGCCTTCCATCATAGACAAAATTTTGAGAACTTTTATATTTGACCATGCAACTTTTTAAACTCGATTCTATAGTCACTTTCAGCAAGAATGGTCCACATAATCAGGTCTGCATTGCTCAGAATGCTTTGCCATGCATTAGTGTTGCCTTGGAGTCCTTTGAGATGGCCATTGAATGAAGAATTGTCGGTTTTTGCACATGTGATTCTATATCTTGAAAGTTGAATTATTTATCACAAGATTTAACCGGATACTTATGAAATCTTTATCAGATGTTCATGAGAGTGCATCTATATTTACAAAGCTTTGGGAACATTAAAAGGTCACTCAGAGGTAGAATTAACATGTTGACACTTTTAATCCCTCCAGTTATCTTTTAACATCGTCCGGGTTTATGACACGTGTCTTTATTATTTTGGACATGATTTTTACGAGGAGTTACATCCTCGCCCCCTTAAAAGAAATCTCGACCTCGAGATTTACTGAAATAAATGAGGGTACTTCTGTTTCATTGTGGATTCAACCTCCCGGGTGTATTCCGGGCCTCTTCGGCCATCCCATTTTACCTTTACAATCGGCACATGCTTCTTTCGAAGCTTCTTAACCTGTCGACCCTCGATCGACAAAGGTTTTTCAACGAACTTCAAGCTCTCATCTATCTGCACATCCTTATGCAATATTGCTAGCGATTCATCGGCTAGACATTTCTTTAAGTTGCAGATGTGGAATACATTATGTATTCCACTAAGCTCTTCTGGCAGATTTATCTTATAAGCTATAGTTCCGACACATTCGATGATCTCGAATGGCCCTATGTATCTTGGGCTTAGCTTGCCCTTTTTTTCCAAAACGCATCACCCCTTTCCAGGGTGATACCTTGAGTAATACCTTGTCGCCTACCTTGAATTTCAGAGGTTTACGCCTTTTATCCGCATAACTTTTCTGCCTATCCCTGACAGCTTTGAGACGATCGCAGATCTGAACAATCTTATCTGTCATCTCCAGGACTATATCAGGTCCTGATAGTTGGACATCTCCAACTTCCGCCCAACAAACTGGCGTCCTACACTTTCTTCCGTACAAAGCTTCGAAAGGTGCTGCTTGAATACTCGAATGATAGCTATTATTGTACGAAAATTCAATCAACGGAAGATAATCATCCCAACTTCCTCCTAAATCAATAACACAAGCTCGTAGCATATCCTCGAGTGTTTGTATCGTACGCTCGCTTTGCCCATCCGTTTGAGGATGATATGCAGTGCTGAAATTTAATCGAGTGCCTAAAGATTGCTGAAAGCTCTTCCAAAAATGCGATGTATACCTTGTATCCCTATCAGAGATAATAGATACTGGCACTCCGTGAAGAGATACAATCTCATCCACGTACAGCTGAGCTAGCTTGTCGGAGCTGTGAGTTTCTTTAATCGGCAAGAAGTGGGCTGACTTGGTCAACCTATCGACTATAACCCAAATAGTATCATTTCCGTGCTTTGTCTTTGGTAACTTTGTGATAAAATCCATGGTTATCATTTCCCATTTCCAGGTGGGAAGTTCAGGCTGTTGTAGCAAACCTGACGACTTTTGATGCTCTATTTTAACTTGTGCGCACGTCAGACATTTGGCCACATAAGTGGCTATAGATTTCTTCAAACCTATCCACCAATAATTTGCCTTTAAATCCTGATACATCTTATCACTGCCAGGATGAATAGAATATTTGGAACTATAGGCTTCTTGAAGAATCACTTCTCGAAGTCCTCCATAAATTGGAACCCATATTCGTCCATTCAATCTTAGGATTCCATCCATGCCATACGATAAATGTTCAGCAGTTACTCCTAACTGCTCATTTGGATAGTTAGCTTCTAATACGGCTTCCTTTTGAGCGGCTAACAACCTTTCATTCAAGTTGTTCTTTAATTCAATGCTCTTGGCATTGATTCTAATAGGCTTAACCCTTTCCTTTCTGCTTAAGGCATCGGCGACTACATTCGCTTTGCCTGGACGATATCGGATTTCACAGTCATAATCATTCAGCGTCTCCATCCATCGGCGCTGTCTCATGTTAAGATCCTTCTGATTAAACAGATGCTGAAGGCTCTTATGATCAGAATAGATCACACACTTAGTCCCATAAAGGTAATGCCTCCAAAGCATCAGTGCAAATACAACGGCACCCAACTCCAAATCGTGGGTGGTGTAATTTTTTTCGTTCACTTTTAATTGTCGGGAAGCATATGCAATAACTTTGCCTTTCTGCATAAGCACACATCCCATACCTGTGTGTGATGCGTCACAATAAACCACAAATTCTTCAATACCTTCTGCCAATGTCAATACAGGTGCATTGCTTAACTTCTGTTTAAGAATATCAAAGGACTCTTGTTGTTTTGGACCCCAGTCAAACTTGACATTCTTGCGAGTTAACGATGTTAAGGGTGCAGCAATCCTTGAAAAGTTCTCAATGAAACGTCGATATTATCCTGCTAGACCCAAGAAGCTGCGTATCTCTGTAGGTGTCTTAGGCTCTTGCCAATTCATGATCGCTTCAATCTTAGCGGGGTCCACCTGGATACCACGCTCGCTCACCACATGTCCAAGAAATTGTACTTCACGAAGCCAAAACTTGCATTTAGAAAACTTGGCGTAGAGCTTTTCTTGCTGTAGAAGTTTAAGGATACACCGAAGATGTCTTTCATGATTGGCTTGATTCTTCGAGCAGATAAGAATGTCATCAATGAAGACAATGACAAACTTGTCCAAGTACGGCTTGCATACGCAATTCATGAGATCCATGAACGCTGCAGGTGCATTAGTGAGCCCGAAAGGCATCACTAAGAACTCGTAGTGACCATAACGAGTTCTGAATGCAGTCTTATGCACATCGTCATCTCTGACTTTCAATTGATGGTAACCTGACCTTAAATCAATCTTGGAGAAGTAACTTGCCCCTTGCAGTTGATCGAACAGATCGTCGATCCTGGGTAACGGATACCTGTTCTTGATTGTCACTTTATTAGGCTCGTGATAATCGATGCATAGACGCATCGAGCCATCCTTCTTTTTCACAAACAGGATCAGAGCTCCCCAAGGGGACGAGCTAGGTCGAATAAAACCCTTTGCCAACAAATCGTCTAACTGAGTCCTTAACTCTTTCATCTCAGTTGGAGCCAATCGATAAGATGCTCTTGCAATTAGTGCTGCCCCAGGAATGATATCAATTCTGAACTCCACTTGCCTATCTGGGGGTAAACCAGGTAGTTCTTCAGGGAATACTTCTGGATATTCAGAAATAACAGGGATGTCTTCAATCTTGGGTTTTGGTTCATCAACGGTTACCTGTGCCATATAAATGACACAACCTTTCTTCATACACCTCGACGCCTTAAGCAAGGACACTTGCTTAGGTAACCCGTACAGAGTATCTCCTTGTATTGTTAACGGCTCACCATAGGGAGTCTTGATCACCACTTGCTTCTTATCACATACAATTTGGGCTTGGTTATGAGATAACTAATCCATGCCGATCACTATGTCAAATCCTGCTAATTTTAACGGAAGCAAAGAAAGTGGAAAAGAGTGGTTCCTAATGGATATAAAACATCCATCTAGAACTATTGAAGTGGTCTCTATAGTACCATCGACTAATTCTACTTCATACTTTATGCTTAGAGTTTTAACAGGCAGATTTAATAACTTACAAAATTTATTATCCACAAAAGACTTGTCTACACCCGAATCAAACAATACTCTAGCATAAACATCATTGATGAGAAAGGTACCTGTTATCACATTATCGTTCTAAACCGCTTCCTGTGCATTCATCTGGAAAACCCGAGCATTGGTCTTCTTAGCCTCCTCAGGCTTCTTTGCAAACTTTGGGTAGTTGGTCTTGATATGCCCCTTCTCGTTGCAACCATAACAGGTTGCATCTTTCAACTTCTTGCAATCCAAGGTCTTATGTTCCTTGGACTTGCAGATCCCACATCCAAAAGTCTTCGATTGCGATTTCGATTCCAACCTGCACTTTCCAAAGTGATGCTTCTAACATGTTTTACATTTTGGTTTCTCACCCGACTGCTGGCTATCATTTTTGAACCTCGAACTCTTCTTGTGATCTGAGTTCCCCTTATGTTTCTTATCAGAACGTCGTGAGTTCTCCTCTTCACGTTTCCTCTTTCCATCATCAGAATTCTTAAGCGATCTCTGCCTGACCGCATCGAGAGTAAGAGATAACGACAAATCAGCCACCGACCTGAATGTGGTGGGTCTAGATGCTTTCACACTTGCTTTAATTTCTGGAGCTAGACCTCCAATAAAACGAGCTATACGTTTCGGTTCCGGTGTGACCAAGTAAGGAACCAATCGAGACATGGTGTTGAAACTGGTAAGATATGCTTGACAATCCAAGTTCTTCATGACCAAGGTCAAGAAGTCAGTTTCAATCCTTTCCACCTCATGCTGAGGACAGAAATTATCTTTGATCAACGCAACAAACTGATCCCAAGACATGCTGTAAAGTGTGATCTTTCCTGTAGCTTGGATTAGGGACCTCCACCAAGCTAGAGCTTCGCCTTTAAAAGATTGTGAAACAAACTTCACAATGTCCTGTTCGGCACAACCACTAATATCAACCACTGTATCCATATCATCTAGCCACGTCATGCAATCAATGGCTCCTTTCTCCCCTGTGAAGTCCCTGGGCTTGCAGGAGACAAAATACTTATAAGAACATGTCTTAACACATGGCTCCTGACTGAGCGGAATCTTCTTAGACGGGACACTCCTTTGATTTGATGAGTGATGGGAATCGTCTCTGTCCGATGCGTACGACTTAGATGGTGGCTTTGAATGAGCTACTGATAGGGTCCTGCTATGAGTACCACTTGATTCTTTAAACTGCCTGTCCATGGCTTTAGTAACAGCATTGTCAATCATGGCTTGCAGATCTGCACCAGCCCCATTAACCCTGGTGGTATCATTATGTAACATCTGTGCTTGTAATCATTATGAACAGTACCATTATCAATAAAACAATGTCATTTGATCCCAATGTTTGTTTGGTTATGTTTTACATTTTTCATGTTTTGACTTTTATTCAATTTCAAACTCTATATCACTTTCTAGAGAGTTATACGCAAACTGGTGCGTAAACGTAGCCAGTTTAATGAGAAAAATACTCCGGAACATCAACATATACTTAACATACCTTAAATAACCCTTACATAACTTAGAAATAAGTTTTGAAGGCTTTGGTATGGCAAAAACAAGTTAATTCGCTTACAGGGACTAAACTTGACAAACTGTGAAAGTATGCCAATTTGAACTGTAACGAACATTCCGGAACATGACCATAAGTTAAACATATCATAAATATCCTTTACATAGCTTAGAAATAGGCTTTGAGGGGTTCGGTATGCTAAAATAAACTTTTGGGGTCATTCAGGGACTAAAAGCGTCAAAAAAGTGCACAAGTTTGCATTTTCGAGCATAACTTACGTTCTGAATACATCCGGACATAAGCACTAAAATATTTTATTTTAGTGTTTGGCATAAGAAAAATCCATTCGTCACGCCATTTGGATCATTTTTCGCGCTTATGCGCATTCCGTCGTAATTAACCGAACAATGTAACCGTACGGCTAAACGAACCGACACCCGAGATATTTTTTAACACATTTTAAGTTACCTATACTTTAACTTCATTTTAGAGCTTTGAAATGGGGTTAACGGGGCTTAAACGTGTCAAAAAACGCATCGAAAACCAAGTTTTGAGGTTGCAGGGACTGAAACTGTAAATCTGCCAAACTAGGTCCGTAAGTAGGGGCCAGATGCAGCAAAACGTTTTTTTTCAGCTGTTAACAGCCCTTAACACTCTCCAAAGGCCAAGTGCCAAGTGTCAAACTCTTATGGTGGATGGCAAATGAGTTACCACAACTTTCCAACAAGTGTACGACTTAGATCGTGCCCCCTTTTCCAAGAAATGATCCTAACGGTGAACCAAAAACTATAAATACCCACCTCCACCCTTCACTTTTCCTCACAAGAATCTGATCTAATGTGCTCTAAGTTGAAACCCTTGTTTCATACCTGAGCTATTTTGATCTAGATTAGCATTCGGGGACCCTTCGTAAGTGTTCCTTCGTTCTTTTATTGTTTTTCGAGTCCGAAAGTCAAACTTTGTTTGACTTTCTGCGTTGACCAGTTTATGGTCAATGCGAAGTTCGTTTGAACTTCGCAACGTGATTGTAATCACGATGGTTATAGTCCCTTGTGACTATGCCTAATGATTACCACGTTGTCTAGGGTCGTAAGGGTAAGCGATCTAATAAATCGCTTATACCTTCGAACCCGACCCATTTGGTCGATCATTAGGATCCGACCAAACACATTAGGTGACCATAGTATATAGGGAATAACCTTCCGAGGTTATACCTTATGGTCGCTTCGTTTAAATAGTTGTATGATAGGTAGTTTATATGCCTTAGGTAAATTACCAAAATACCCCTTTGATGCCAAAATTCATTTTAAACATATGTAACATAACTTTTGACATCTAAACTGATTTGACAACCATATTAGACATGTTAAGGCATATATTACTTGTCATAGGACTAGTTAAGCGGTCCGAACGCGTTTCGCGCGAACGACGCGTTAAAGTAGCATAAGCTACCTAAACGGGTCGTAATGGGTCGTAAGCACTTATGTTAGGTTTCATTTAGTATGTAGGCTTTGTTAAACCATATCACACGGGTCTCCATACTCGTTTGGTTTACGAACCCTCATTCTATCCGATCCTCCGATATTAGGTACGGTTTATTAACATAGTTACCTATATTAGGTGTCGTTTGATTCCGTGATCTCTAGCATTGCTTGGTGGTTATCTTAGGACTTCTGAGCAATCTCAAGTGAGTACATAGACCCCTCTTTTACTGTTTTCCAAACTGTTTTGGGGTGAAACACATGTGCCTACTTGTTACTTTCGTGCTTTCCTGCTTTCACATCATATACTTGCTATGTTCATTAGTACATTTATAGTACATGATTTCATTGTGTTCATGCTATGTATGCCCATTGTGTGCATACTTAGTACATTGTTTTACATTACATTTCATGCTATGTATGTCCATTGTGTGCATACTTAGTACATTGCTTTACATTACATTTCATGCTATGTATGTCCATTGTGTGCATACTTAGTACATTTGTTTTACATTACATTTCATGCTATGTATGCCCATTGTGTGCGTACTTAGTACAGTTGTTTTCATCACATGCTTACATTTTGTTATGACATTTGGGTTGTTTACAATGGAACAATACATTCATTAACATTAGCTACGCCGTTCGTTAGTAGGTAGTGGTACCAAAGGAATTGACAACTCCCGTTCCTGAAATCCTGGGTTTGTTTGGATTGGAAGGAATGACCAAATTCGATATACATAACTTAGATAAACCTTTAATTTGTTTAAGGGTTTATCGCCACAGTCTCAAGGCTTGGATGTATGCATTTTCACAATACCGCATAGATGTTTATATCAGTATAGCATGCATTTGTTCCACAAAAACATAACTTTGATTTAAACCATGTTTTACTTCAATACCTTGTTTTTGTGCATTTTACATATGGTTTAGTTGATATAATTCACATACCATACATGACATTTTTGGATACACATTACATGATTTACATTAGACATAAACATTTTGACATTGATATACACAATTCATGATTTACATTAAACACAGACATTTGATATGGTTTACACAATAACATTTTGACATTTGATTATACATAAACAATTTACATTGGTGGTTTGGTTTGAGTAAGTGATTTAAGTAACGAGACGTGTGTAATACGATACAATCATGGTGGATACACCGCTGGTACTTCCTATATATAAGTGTTTGTATGGTATTACATATCGTAGCGTTATTTAAATCATTTCAATTTATGACACATGACATTTTATACAAATAACATACTTTTTACAAGACACTGTTTACAAACAACTTATCTTACACAAACTCATTTTTACATGGTTATTCATTTAACCTTACATTTATTTATACATATCATCTGATCTTATCGTTTTTCAAATGATTTATAAGACAAAGCAAATTACAAGGTTCATGACTAAACATTTTCTCAAACATAAGTCATGAATTCTATTTTCACAAAACCTATGTATCTCACAGGCATTTTTATGCTGACGTACCTATTTTCACATGTGTTTTCAGGAGCTTTTCCATAGGATGATGATCGTGACACTAGGGCGGACCTGTGCCTTAGAGACTAAAAATGAAGATAGACTAGTTTAATTATGTTATGAACTCTTTGTTTCCTGTTTAAGACAATGTAACACTCTTGTTTAATAAATAAAATACAACATTGTATGCCATGGTTATGAAACAATTAATTCTGTTACAACACTCCCCGACGTTTTCCGCCACGTTTTGTATGTTATACGTGGTCGGGGTGTGACACATTATTCTCCCGCGGGTGACTGTAACCTCATCTAATTCAGCCATGTAGCTTGATTGCTACAAATAAAATGATGACAATAATTCATTCAGATATCTTATTATGGAATTGTCATTTTGACGACTCATTAACCATGGTAACAATAAACCATATCGATTAATTTGTTAGTCATATTTATTTAGGATTTTTATTATAATTTATCCTTAGTTGTAATTCATTAAAAATATTAGAGTGGCACAAAAGGCCTAGTCACAAGGACAGTTTTAAATTATATGCCATGATCTTATAGGATCGAGGCATTAAGGCTTGAACATAGTTCATCACCTTTTCTTGACAGAGAGTCATAGACTACAATTGTCTTTTGTCTCAAAGGACAATAAGTATGGCCCGCAGGCACTTCATCACTAATGGATGTTTTAATTAAATAAGAAAGGAATTGGAAGAATCCAATATAAGGATGACTTGTGTGATTTTATCGAATCACATTTACCAGGAGTGTTAACATGTTTTCAGATGTTAACAAGGATTTGCGTCTTAAAAAGGTTTTACCATCTGGGCCATGTCTAAAATGACATATAGGCTAGGTTATACCTTCAAGATTTTCTTTCAATATATATTGGCAGATTTAATTAAAAAGGAATGATATTTTAATTTATTTCATATAATATATTCATACATATAATAACAAATGAAATTTTAAATTAAAACATTCCAATAAATTTTAAAAGAAGTACATAATTTCCCTAAACGGGACTTTAAAGAAATAACATTGTCCACATAAGGACTAAAAAGAAATACAAGTCCTCGCAGGGACTGGATACATAAATAGATGTCCACACAGGGACTTAATTGAAAAATTAAAATTTCAAAACAAAATAAATAAGGAATTTCAATAATCCCTCTTCTTCTTCCCCTTGATCAGGTCTGCCAAGCCCTTAAGTAGACCCCAGCGGCTTCTACGCTCCTCCTGAACCTCTCATTCCACCTGGTTCAACCTCTGAAGGATTTCCTGTTGCTGCGGTGGTTGGATCTGTGGTGGCTGCGGCGGCTGCTGCTGCGGAGGTTGAGCAGGTGGTGGATATTGATACCCATAAGTTGGGTACCCAGTTTGGTACGAAGATGCATAAGGTCCTTCAGGGTGGAGAGCATTGTAGTTCACCGCCTCGAGGTACGGGTCAACATTAGGGGCATTGTAGTAGTTGTAGCCAGAATAAGTTGGCTGCTCAAAAGGGTTATACGCTGCTGCACCAGCGTAAGAAGGAGTTGAGTTATCATAACCCATGTGTGATGGTGGTGGTGCGACTGGCGGAGAGTCGACCTCGGAAACCGGGTTCGAAGGCCCACCCATTTGCGGGTCTTCGTACAACGGCGGGTAATGGTTGTTGCTGTTGTGTTGGGGGGTGCTGAAGTGGAAACCCCCTCGCACGGACATCCATGCACCTGATCTTCTTCGCCTCGGTGGTTCTGGAGGCGGTTGCTGCTCTGGCGGCGGCGGTTGCTGCTCTGGCGGCGGCGGTGGCGGTGGCGTAACCGCCTGGAAACACGAATCCTCAGAGGGATCCTGCTGTTGCTGTTGAGGTGGGTTGAAAGGGGGAGTGAACTCCCAGTGGTATGTGGCCCACCTTTCTGCAAAACTGTTTGGGCCTCTGTATGGCGAACCATGAAAAGATGATCCGTCAGAAATCTCGATGGGATGCGTGGGCGTCCCAGATGGTGGCTCGGTAGGATCCGGATCTTCGTCCATATCCATTTCTTGGTCACTAGAAGAATGATATTCTGGTCCCAATGGGTTATAACTTATTGGTTCTTGCACCTGGTTTACCGGATTGAACCGGCTTTGAAAGTACGGGGTCGGGTCTTGGAAAGCCCGGAGTGAACTTGACCGCTGCAGCGGGATGAAGGAGTGGTGAGAGTCACTGTGCTCCTCGTCTTGATGTGGTCCAAAGAGTGATGATAAGACAGGGAGGAGCTAAGGGAGACTGAACGTCTCGCTGGCTCTAGATAAGTCCTCCAATATTCATGAGGACTCGATCCGATTGAGGCGGATGGTGTGCGCCTGTGTGATGGTCCAGCTTCGTGGTCATTTGGAGCAGTTATCGGCGCCTTGCCTCTTCCACCTCTTCCTCTGAATCGTGGCGGCATTGTCTTTTGTACCTGCCAAAAAAAACAAAGGAAACCAACAAAAGAAAACAATAAGATTAGGATTAGTCCTAAGTCATTTGACTATACTCGGAAGTCGAGGAATGTGCAAACTGTGTCATTGAGATTAAACACAAAAGGCTAGTGTTTAATTCACTCAACGTTGGCTCTGATACTGTAAGACCCTTACTATTATTTTACGATTTTCGTATGGTTTAAGACCATAATCATGTAATTCTGGTTACAATTACAAATGAAAAATACGGGTTTATTAAAAACTTTTACAATTTAAAGTAATACAACATAATGTGATTTAATTCATCATTTAAGAATCACGACGAAACAACTTGCGGAAGCTTCATTTTCGTGTGTTCGGTCCTTTGTCATCGCTTGATCTCCATCCGGGTACACTTGATATCACCTATGATCAAAACCAACATAAAAGTTAGTTTTGATAACTTAAATATAAGTTTAAACAAGTTCTACGCATCAAATAATCAACAAAATAATTATTTCCAACTTTGATGTCTCTCGCGTGTCGCGCGAGACTCATCTCAACGTGTCACGTGTCGCGCCCGAAACAACGTTACCCATCGCATGGCGCGGGGGAGACCCTTTTCCAGCGATTCCAGGTCTGGGAGCTGCATATCTGCCCAGCTATGGTTTTAGTCAAAAATCGAACTTTAAAAGGGCATAACTTTCATTCTACTTACCCGTTTTGCGTGATTCTTTTTCCTACGCGTCCGTAATTTGATTCCTCGTCACATGGAGTTAAAATCCGACATCCGGATTTACAATTTTCTAGGTTTTAGGCCTTAGGCTTAATTTTAATTATTAAAATTTTAACAAAGCTTTTGACCCGTTTATACTATCATCAAACCAGCTTGTTTATTACACCCTAATTCTCGTGAATATCATATTTTAAGGTTTCCTATCACACGAGGTTCAAATCACGGGTTATTATACATCATTAACCCGTTTATACTTATGCGCTTGTTTTGACCCGTTAAGGTTATTTAAGCGCTTTTACGCACAAGCCATACTCATTCATTTTAACTTCATATTCCCATATTTTAATATCTACTTATATTCCGCCACCACTATTTTCGTGGTGGATTTAAAATATTGAACCCATTATCCTAAGTTTTACCATTCGGTTAGACATTTTACGCTAATGACCCTCTTTTTTTTTACTATAAACTTATTTATGCGTACCTGGCTCGGATCAACATATTGACCCGTTTTAATACCTTGTCTCAATAATCGCTAATTCATAGCATCGCTAATTCATAAGCCGATTTATCCTGTGTGCATAAAACTCCACAAACACTTATTAGTCGTTAATTGTCAAATGGTATCAACATTACCATTTGACCCGTTTGGTCTAAACGACCAAACATTTTACGCTTATATTTGACTAGATCACCATTTTACCATTTTTATTCGTTTAGGCTTACTTAGAAAGTAGTCATTCAAAAACTCATTTTTTTTATTTATGTCATCCCATG
Organism: Helianthus tuberosus; assembly: GCA_030545235.1. NCBI lineage: Eukaryota > Viridiplantae > Streptophyta > Magnoliopsida > Asterales > Asteraceae > Helianthus > Helianthus tuberosus. Next base: position 116,387,088 of record CM060399.1, read on the forward strand.
ACCAAAATTACCATTTTACCATTAACATGGTTTTTCGTCTTTTGATACGTTCCGACCCGTATCTTTTCGTGTCAAAATCATATGTTGAATATAACCTTGTCGTATTTATAATCTATAAATAAATACATATCTTACGATAAAGGTGTAAGCTTTACTTACCTCGCGTCCGCGCAAACATTTTTCGCATCCATCATCCGTTTGACCCGTTCCTTTCCAAGCTCCCACCTAGCTTGTTTAGAGTCAAACTATATCATAACATCCATAAGATGGTTAGATTGGTCATTCTATACAATGGTCATCACCCTATGGTCTTTCTCTTTTTTTTACACACTTATCAATCAAAACATACCATATATTCAACAACTAGTTTTATACCATAATTCTTTTCATTCACTAACTGCTTGACCCGTTAGTGAAGTTACTTATACAAACTAGTTAGTAAGTGATTTTAAACACTTTAAGCATGTCACATAAAGTGTTATTTGTTCCCAACAATCAATACTTCATGCCTAGAGCAAGTATGTACAATCCTATGCCTTTTTCATGGTTAATAAGAACATTATTAATGTGCAGCGATTTTGTATTCAGCTACTGTAATTGACCATTTTGACCCATTTAAAAGCTGAATTAGATCAACATGTTCAAAGATGGATCGTAGAACTCTCAAATAGCTTTCTAGGCATATATGGTACGTCTTCTAACGATGTTTCTATGATTTTATATGATTTTTACAAAATCAGGACATCGGCTTATTTTTAGCCCAAACGGCATGCTGTCTTTTCGAAATAGCCACTGAATTCGACGTTTTTGACCCATTTAGCATCTGAACCAAATCATCATGTTAACTAACGAAATGCAAATTACTCCGAGACCTTTCTAGGCATATATGGTACGTCTTCTAACGATGTTTCTATGATTTATTGTGAATTTTCAAAATTCAGGTCTGCACCATATTTATTTAAGCATTTCATCGAACACTTGGCGGGTTTCGCATTCAAGATTAGTCCCTAACCTATCTCTTGAACACCTTACCCCAATTTTATCAATATATCATTAAAACACACATATGTCACTAAGTTTTAGCATAAAAAATCAAGCCCATATGTCTAGTGTACATGAACTACACCTAGAACTAGCATCACAACATCAATGTTCATCCATTTAACACCCTAATTCAAGTGTTCATCTTTTTATCATAAAACCCACTTAGCACACATATGGGTAATCATCAAATCCCTAGTTTTTAACACTAATTCATCAAATTTTCAACTAGGGTTTGTTTCGAAACATGAATTCATCATAGGTTCACCCAAACATCAATCATTCAAGCTTGAATTTTCGATTTTCATAAGTTCATCAACAATCTCAACTTCATAAATATCAAAAATTTGACATACCTTACGATCCCCTTGACTTGGTGATCACGAATTTGTGTTCATGCACCGATTTGGGGCTATAATCAACCTTCAATTTAATGATTTTGGTGAACTAGGGTTTGCTCCCCTTTTTCCCTTCCTGATGTCAACCTGCTACACACACTTTTAGTGTGTGTAGTGTTTTTTTTTTGTTTATAAATTATAACTTTCCATCTTTACAACTTTGGCCCCTCAAGTTTATTCTTAAGTGTTTAAGCCTACTTATTCATGTTTTATTACATGTTTACTGGTGTGCGTGTGTGCCACGTATGTTATTTATACAGTTGATTTTACGCACTATTTTAAGTTTATTATTTATAAAAATGGTTTTATACCTTAACATTAAAACACACGCAACAAAGGACAAGTGTATCCCGTCACATATGCAGTAAAGTATTGGTAAGAGCCAGATATCGTCCCAAGGAACACGAAAGATGAGATAAGATATTATAAGTACTGAATCTTTGTCATTATTTTACCAAAGGAAGAAATAATTGAATTGTTGTTTAACTAAATTAACTAAAAATAAAAATATAAATATAACAAATATCTTATTTCACAAATAACCTAAACATGTTATCTATCATGTATTTCACCAAAGCACTTTAATCAATTTTCCAATTGCAAGACAGTTAGTCACCGTTAGGAATTTTCTAACATAATGATTCTTCGGATAGTTAACACGAAGGTCCCATCTTAACTTTCCTAAAACCATGCATTAGCGAGCTATTGATTTTATGTGAATCTTTAAAGATAGATTAGTCATCCGTTAAGAGTTTTCTAATCTCACTTATCAAAGAAAGCAATACCGATGGTCACAATACAGCCACAAAGATAAGCATTTATGTAGATCATATAACAAATAATTTCACCTTTACAAGTATTGAATACAAATCTACCAAGTTAGCAATTTCAAACCAAAACTACTGAACAAGGATCATAAACCACATGCAAGAACATGTAATCAACACCATATAATTCATTAGAACCCTTACGTGTAGGAAAGTACTCTTAATCAAAATAAGACATATATTGTGTAATACCAATATCCGGGTTGGGTCTCATGGTGTAAACAGAATTTACAAATAAGTGAATAATCAAGAGTTAACATCCAAATTACCACATATTCATTACCCAATATAATCAAATATAATCAAGAACACAACATCAATGAAACATTCATTATATAGTCATGAAGATTCAAACATAAACGAGTACTTGAGTTTCATACAAACTAGATTACAATACAAAGATTATTCAAGAAACAAGTTCACAATTACTATATACATACAAACATACATCAGTCCAATAACATGCACAATGATTAGACTACATGTTCAAGAATAAGGAATCGAACCAAACATGCACTGAATTGACGGGGTGGATTGACTTGGCTTTCACACGAACTCAAGGCATCGAAGTGGCTTGATCAGAACTGGTTCGGACCAGGAATTTCGACAGAAAACTTGGAGAAAAACCCAACCATTTGCTCTGATTCGAATGGGCTATTTATAGGGAAGTTGTCTCGTATCGCACGGGCGTGCGACGTATTACACGGTCGTGCAATACCGGTGACGTCATTGATTACGTGGATCGCACTTGGTTCCGACAATGGAGTGGTTGGGTTAGTTGGACGACTTCGTCATAAAGGGAACGGGCATTCATTCGGTCGCACGATCGTTCAGATCCGGCATTAGGTTGAAACGGCTGGTCGCACGGATGTGCATCTCCGGATGGTTTGCCTGTTGGTCTGTCTCGCACATCCGTTCGGATGGAGCACGTCCGTGCGATCCTGGTGAGTTGTTGTTTGTCGTGTTTGCACCGGTCGTTCATCCGGATATGCAGCAACTGCACGATCGTTCTTCAGATGGCACGGTCGTGCCATTCCAGTCAGTTTCTTGATTTTGGCCCGTTTGATCAGAAATGCTTCGGAAGTTGTCCGTTTTCATCAGATTTTCATTTTATGCTTCGTTTAAGACCTGAAATTGAATAAATACTGATTTTAGTCCTTAACATTGCGATTTCGGTCAAAAACGCTTAAAACGGAAGTGTTTTTGGGCTATAAAAACATGTATATTTTAACGTATATCAAACCTCCCCACACTTGAACTTTTGCTTGTCCCTAAGCAAAACAACTGTACAAACGATTAATTTAAAACAGAAAGATTAAACACACAATAATGTACATAAGCGTTTTAAAATTAACTAATAATGATAGCAATGAGAAAACTTAATGCAATTTTTCAAAAATAAATAGCGTTTTTAACATCAATTATTCACTTACTTGCATCTTTGATGTAATTCCCTCGGCTCACTGGTGCAAACTAGTGAATTGTACACTAGTAATTTTCTGTGATAACTCAAAAGCCAGGTCATATAGTAACATTATCATAGGCTTGTAATGGAATCTCATTTTTATCATTTAACACATAAAAATCATAAAAATCAAGAGGACTTTTTATTGTGGGTTGTAACTTGGCTAAGGTTTATGGGTAGGAATGGATATTTACTGGGTGAAGTGTTTCAATCCGTTCTAGCAAATTATCCTAACAAACCTCACACAAAAGTAAATTCACTCTATATATATATATATATATATATATATATTTTCACGTATTCACAAACCAAGTGACTCTTTTAAGGTCAGATTGTCAAGACCTGTTTTATCTTTGATGTGTCGTATGTCTTCCTTTATCCTGTAGTGAACATTACTTCCAACTCTAATGGACCGTTCGGCATTGAGCCTAATAGCCCCCACCCTCATTAGAAGTGTATATTCATGTTGGGATTCAGTTTGACTCTTTCTACATCTTCCTTTGTGAGACCAATTTCCACATCCAATGCATTTGTCGTATCGTTTTGCTCTTCTTTTCATTGCACTTTTGGATGTCCCACAAAATGGTGGCATTTGTTCTTGTTGTCGCCACGTTTTTCTAACTTCTTCACTTAGGTGAAATATTTTCTCTCTAAGTTCCGAAGGTAAGCTTGGTTTCGCGAATTGTAAGCAGCAAAGCAAATTTAAATCGAATGAATGCATGTCCAGTTCTTTATCGGTCTGCCGGTAAAAGACCAAACTAAATTCCTATAATAGGAAAATTATACTAAACCGGAATTCACACTAAATAGGTTAACACAAATGAAAGGAAAAGGCTCAACATGGTTTACTATTGGATAATATTTTTGGTTTTTCAAGGGTTTTTTATTTTTATTTTACAAGAAAGGTAAACACATGGTTGTATCCTATTGCCTCTATCATTTTTATATAATTTTTACAGTTAGTGATTTAAACAAGTATATTCAAGACAAGTTCTGAAATGTATACTATTATGCGGCACACTCAACAAAATGAAGTTTAAAGCATATGATTATTGCTTTTAGAATGGCTCAAAACTCACTAATTGGGTGTGTATTTTAGATACAAATTTATAAATAATTGTAAAAAAAAAAAATTATTTCTAAAAATTACTTTAATATTTTCTCATTTGTATAATTATTAGTTAAGAATAAATCAAATATGTACAAAACTAATTATAAACATTCTAATTTTTATAAATTTTTTTTTTTAGATTTGTACAAAATTTAAAGCAATTAAGGACAAACAAAGTTTAAGAATCTTTTAAACCCCTCCCCACACTTGAACTTCACATTGTCCCCAATGTGAAATACATATTAGTTAAGTAATTATGAGGAACTAAACTAATAATGTGAAAAGGGTAAGATGTACTCCCTTTGAGTTGACTCGTTTGAGTATACTTTGATTTGTAGTCATCTCAATTCTGTGTGCATTTCTTGAACCTGCCAATGATCTCACTTTCTAAAATGGCCAATATCAAACAAAACAATTATTCACACATAACAAATATCAAAACAAACATAAATTTAAAAAGTTTTAAACTAAATACTAAATAAAACAAACCAAATGTTTAAAATTGTTTCACAACAAACATAAGTACTAAAACATAAAATAAACATCCATCCATCCATCAAACAAACAAAGTGTCCATAAATCAAACAAACACATCACCTACTCGTCAGCGTCATCACCACCACCACCATATCCTCCAGTACCTGAAGGGCCAGCATCATCATGACCAGATGGATCCCAGAATGGGAACTGCGGAGGCTCGCCAAAATAATTTGGGTAGGCATTCTGAAGCCCCCCCAAAGAGATATGAAAAACTATCCTGTACTCCCTGGTACAGGTTCTGCTGGCTAGCCCGTATTTGGTCCTGCTGTGCTCTAATAGCAGTCTGATCAGCTCTGATAAAATCCTGTGAAGCGCGTATAGCCTCCTGCTCGGCTCTGATGGCTTGCTGATCAGCTCTCATCGCCTCCTGAGATACCTGCATATTCTGAAACTGCTGGTAGAACTCTGGGTATGGCGGTAATCCCTCAGGCCATTGCTGGAATGCCTTGTGCTGTGGCGAGTGTGGCGGTGTCTGTGGTTGATGCTGCTCATGTCCTTCATTTCCTTCACCCATTTCTTCATCTTCATCATCTGCAGGCAATGGAGGCAACGGGTCCCAAACCTCGTTGTTTAGACCTATCAGTCTATCTCCATCATCCGTCTCTACAATCATCCTCATTGCCTTTAGTGACTAGACATCTACATACTCTCCCCCAGTCACAAGATGAAGACTATTCACCACATCATCAGTCAGTAAATTGAGATTGTACGCAATTTGGGTGACATACTCACCTCCATGTACCTAACTGTTTTGTACCTTGCCTGAACAATTGACAAAGTACTCTGCCATCCGCGCCCCAAGATTGAGGTTTGGTCTTTGAACCAACTCCCAAAGATATAGCAAATCAGGTGTTGGACAGTTACCTAGAATGTCCATTCGGCCGCAAATGGTGTGGCTGAATATGTGGTGCATGACCCGCACAAGTGGATCTCTCAATCTTGAGGCTTTTGACATCCTCGGGTCATAAGGAGGACCTGCAGCATTCTCGGCCCAAAAAGCATTTCTCACACCGTTGTTTGGGAAAACGAACGTATCATTGAATATATCTTCGTTATCCATATCCGCTCTTGTATAAATCCCAAGTTTTCTTCCCAACCTGCCGACTATCCATGTATTCCACTTTCTCACCATCCTAAATGTAACCCTCTCTTTGTACCTGAAATTTGGATTCCGATGAGCTACAGGTTTCTCATATTGGTAAGTTGAGAAAAACTCGATTGCTAGCTCCAAGTAGATTGGTTGATCAATGTTGACTAGATGAGCCAACGGGACTGAAAGCATGCCTTCCAAATGATCCCTTTGATTTAATTCAGTCATTACTTCCCAATCTAGTCTTCTTGGAATACCAAACCTTCCTCTTCTTGCCCACAATGCGTTTCTTCTTGGAATACAAAGGTTCTCTCTTGGGTTTCCGGCATCAAACTGTAGGAACGGGTGATTCATCTGTATGGGGAACAATGTTAGAAACAGGAAAACAGCAAAAATTTGACTCGAAAACTGCAGAAAACCCAGAAACGAAGATTCTGTTCTGCTGAACTGGGCAAATGGCACGGACGTGCGTCAAGTCGCACGAGCGTGCGTCACCGATGACAGACAATTGTTTCCGGTGTTTGTCGAGATCGCACGGCGTGCGATGATCAAAACAACCGTGCAGTTCCGAGTACAAAGCAGATTATCGAGAACAACCGACGTCGCACGAGCGTTCGATCCAGGGAAGGACCGTGCGTCACCAAATCTACAGAATCCGACCCCTGAACTTTGATTTTTCTGATTTTGTCAAAATCAACAAGTTTTTTACACACACAGGGGTCCGATATACCTACGGTTGTTCACGATTTGTTCGATTCTAACAAAGATTAGGGTTTTATTTGAGATTTATGAAGAAAACCCTAGAACACTATGAAAATATGGATGAATCTGATTAAAACTAAGATAGAACAAGAAATCGACAAGAATTAACATACCGTCCGAAGATTGGGTCGAAACCGTGCGAATAGATCGTGCGAAAATTGGTGAAAATCGGTCTGGAACGGGTTGGGCAGGTCTGTGTCGCGAATGGGGGATTAGGTGCAGGTTTGGGGTTTTTATAGGGTGAAAATGACCAAACTGCCCTTGGGCCTCGCACGGGCGTGCCACGTGTCGCACGGGTGTGCGTCGCCTGCATTTCTTAGAACCTGACCATTGTTGTCGGCATCGCACCGAGGGTGCAAGTGCTCGTTCCATGTTTCGTCGAAACCGCACGGGCGTTCCATAGGTGGAACAACCGTTCCTTTTGCTGCAGATCAGTTTTTCTGTAGAATTTCGTTTCAGCACTCGTTTTCGTCGGTTTTCGCCATTTTTTCAATACGCAAACAATTTTAACATTTTCTATACATAGAATCTTCGCGCGGTATATCTAAAACTTGTGTAAATTATCGTGATCTATCAAACACATCTAAATTACACTAAAACTACAAAAATACAAAAATTACGAAATTACCCCTAAAATGTCAAAAGACATTCTTGCTACATTTTTAATCGTTGAGTCAGTAGCGTAGACTCTCCTCCCCACACTTATGAAGTATGCGGGGCTTGGAGTTCAAAAACCTCCAATACCGACTTAATCGGTCCGGCAACGTACAACTTCAATCTATGACCATTCACCTTGAATATATTTCCATTCTTCTCCTTAATTGAAACAGCTCCATGTGGATATACCTTTTTCACAGTGTATGGGTCTGTCCAACGTGAATGAAGCTTTCCTGGAAATAAACGCAATCGTGAATTGTACAAAAGAACTAGATCGCCCGCTTGGAATTCTTTTTGGTCCTTCAAGCGTCTATCGTGCAATCTTTTTGTTTGTTCCTTATACAAGATGGAACTCTCATAAGCTTGTTGTCGTAATTCTTCCAATTCATGAATCTGGAGAAACCGGGCTTCACCTCCAGTTTTTAAGTCCAGATTTGCTGTTTTAAGTGCCCACATCGCTTTATGCTCTAATTCTACTGGTAAATGGCATGTCTTTCCGTATACAAGTCTAAAGAGAGTAGTCCCAATAGGAGTCTTGTAAGTTGTACGAAAAGCCCACAGTGCTTCGTCTAGTTTGTCCGACCATTCTTTACGGTTTATACCTACAGACCGTTCAAGAATTCGTTTTAGCCCACGGTTTGTGACTTCCACTTGCCCACTTGTCTGTGGATGATAGGGCGTGGAAATACGGTGATGAACACCATAACAGGACAAAGCTTTTTCAAGCTGACTGTTGCAAAAATGAGTCCCTCTGTCACTGATAAGTGCCTTTGGGGCACCAAACCTAGCAAACAAACTTTTCAGAAATCTCACGACTGACCTGGCATCATTGGTGGGTAAAGCTTGTGCCTCCGCCCATTTTGATACGTAATCAACTGCAACCAGGATATATTTATTACCTCGTGAGGGGGGAAATGGTCCCATGAAGTCTATCCCCCAAATGTCGAAGACTTCACACACTTGAATCTAATGTTGAGGCATCTCATTGCGTGCCGAGATATTCGTTGCTCTCTGACAAGCATCACATACTCTAACACATTCATACGCATCACGAAAAATTGTGGGCCAGTAGAATCCAGAGTCTAACACTTTGCAGTGTAGTTTGCTCCATGATGACCTCCGGTTGGTCCCTCGTGACAGTGACGCAGAATGCTAGCTGCCTCCTCTCCAAATACATACCTTCGAATAACCTGATCGGCTCCGATCCTAAACAAGTATGGTTCGTCCCAGATGTAATACTTCAGATCTGCAAAGAACTTCCTCTTTTGTTGATATGATAATCCTTTGATAAGGATTCCACATGCGAGGTAGTTTGCATAATCGGCGAACCATGGTGACTCGTTATTCATCTCGATATTCAAAAGAAATTTGTGAGGGAAATTGTCGTTTATTTGCTCCTCCACTGAATTATCTGAATTGCCATGTTCAAGTCTCGAGAGATGATCGGCTGCAACATTTAAAGCTCCCTTTTTATCTTGGATCTCTATGTCAAATTCTTGTAATAACAAGATCCATCGAATAAGACGCGGTTTTGCATCTTGTTTTCTAAAAAGGTATTTAATTGCCGCATGATCCGTGTACACAATTGTTTTAGACAACACAAGGTACGATCTGAATTTATCGAACGCATATACTACTGCCAAAAGCTCTTTCTCTGTAGTCGTATAATTTTCCTGAGCATCATGTAGGGTTTTGCTGGCATAGTATATTGGGTGAAAATGCTTCTCCCTTCGTTGTCCTAACACTGCTCCTATTGCATAATCGCTTGCATCGCACATTATCTCGAATGGCAATGTCCAATCTGGTGCAACTAATATTGGGGCTTCGATAAGCTTTTGTTTCAGGTGCTTGAAAGCTTTCATACAATCGTCTGAAAAGACAAACGGAGCATCTTTCTCTAACAAACGGGTCATAGGTCTTGCGATTTTTGAAAAGTCTTTAATGAATCGCCTGTAGAACCCTGCATAACCTAGGAAACTTCTGATTGCTCTAACCGAGGTAGGTGGAGGAAGTTTAGAAATGATATCTACTTTTGATGGATCAACTTCCAACCCGGCTTCAGAGATTTTGTGCCCAAGAACTACCCCTTCTTTCACCATGAAGTGGCATTTCTCCCAGTTAAACACAAGATTAGTTTCCTCACATCTCATCAACATTCTTTTCAAATTTCCTAGACATTGATCAAAAGAACTCCCGAATACAGAAAAATCATCCATGAATACTTCCATGGAGTCCTCAATCATGTCATGGAAAATGGCAATCATACAACGCTGGAATGTAGCTGGTGCATTACACAGTCCAAAAGGCATACGCCTGTAGGCAAATGTGCCGAAAGGACATGTGAAAGTAGTCTTCTCCTGATCTTCAGGAGCGATTGGAATTTGAAAGTATCCTGAAAACCCATCCAAGAAACAGAAAAATGACTTCCCCGACAGACGTTCCAACATCTGGTCGATGAATGGAAGCGGGAAGTGGTCCTTACGGGTGGCATCGTTGAGTTTGCGATAATCAATGCAAAGTCGCCATCCTGTGACGGTACGGGTAGGAATAAGTTCATCTCTATCATTTGAAACTACAGTAATACCACCTTTCTTAGGTACTACTTGCACTGGACTTACCCAAACTGAATCAAATATGGGGTAAATCAGACCTGCGTCTAGCAACTTGATTACTTCCTTCTTCACCACGTCTTGCTTGTTTGGATTCAGGCGCCTTTGATGCTGCGCTCTAGGCTTGTAATTGTCTTCCATGAGAATCTTATGAGTACAAAAGGACGGATTAATACCTTTTATATCCATAATTTTCCAGGCCATGGCTTTCTTGTGGAGCGTTAGAACTTCAAGAAGCTGTCTCTTCTCTTCTTTCGCTAAAGATGCTGAAATGATGACTGGCAAGCGACACTCCTTGTCTAAAAATGCATATTCGAGATGCGGAGGGAGTTCTTTTAACTCCAAAGACGGTGGTTCTTCAACTGATGGTTTTGATTTTTCTTCAACTTCACGGTTTAGTTCCACAAATTGATTTGGACTTTGAGAATCATTTTCATCAAATGGTTGCTCACTTTTGAGATATATGTCCGTATCAATTTCTTCAACAGTGCTTTGAAAATGAGAGCTTACACATGTATCAACAATGTCAACACAATATAATACATCATCGTGACTTTGCGGATGTTGCATTGATCGTTTAATATCAAAAGTCACGTGCTCGTCATCTACTCGGAGCGTGATTTGGCCTGCTGCCACATCAACAATTGTCCTCGCAGTGTTAAGGAATGGGCGTCCGAGTATCAATGGCACTTTCGAATCTTCGTCCATATCAAGAATTACAAAATCCACGGGAAAAACAAATTTATCAATTTTAACAAGCATGTTTTCTACGAATCCGCGAGGATATTTGATTGATCTATCTGCAAGTCGAATGCTCATTTTAGTGGGTGTAGGTTCTCCCGGATCTAACTTAGCAAAAACTTTATAAGGCATAAGGTTTATACTTGCTCCTAGATCTGCTAATGCGTTACTAACTGACATGTTTCCTATGAGACATGGAAGTGTAAAACTGCCCGGATCTCCCATCTTTTCAGGTAGACGGTTTTGGAGAACGGCTGAACAGTTTTCATTCATCAACACACAAGACAAACTTTCGAGTTTCTGTTTGTTTGTGAGGATGTCTTTCAAGAACTTTGCATATTTAGGCATTTGGGCCAATGCTTCAACAAATGGTATGTTTATGTGCAATTGTTTAAACATTTCCAAAAACTTACCATGTTGTTCATCGTTCTTTTGCTTCTTCAATCTGCTTGGATATGGAATAAGAGGGACGAATTCTTTAACTGGCTCCTGAAACTGTGTTGTACTTACTGGGTCTAGCCTAGCGTGCACCTCGTCTGAAGCGTCAGTTAGGACAGGATCATTAATTGGCGGTGAGTCTGATTTTTCAGGTCCTGTTGTTCTACCACTCCTTGTCATAACTGCATTAACATGCCCTCTTGGGTTTGGTTCTGTGTTACTTGGAAGACTACCTTGTGGTCTTTCCGATAACATCTTGGCCAACTGGCCGACTTGATTCTCAATGGTTTGCAATGAAGCTTTCTGGCTCCTTAATTCTCCTTCTTGTGCCATAAACCGCTCCTCATGATGCTGATATCGCTTTTCAGACAATTGATTAGCATTATTGGAGTTATTTAATAGCTGTGCCATCATTTCCTCTAATTTTGAATTGGTTTGAGAGGTTTGAGGCTGTTGAGACTGGGAAGTGCTTCCTAAACCTGAATTGTTAAAACGTGGTTGAAAGGTTTGCCCTGATGGCTGAAAAGATTGATTTTGGGATTGATAGAATTGACTTTGAGGCTGAAAGGATTGCCCCTGAGACTGTTGTGGTGCGGGAGCGCGTTGAGCAAATCCAAGTGGATTTTGGTTATTAGGATTGGCTTTCCACCCAAAGTTTGGATGATTTCTCCAACTTGGATTGTACGTGTTACTATAGGGGTTATTTTGGGGCTTGATTGGATTGCCCAAATAGTCCACCTCTTCGTGGCTTGTAAACATAACACCCTGCTCACATGTACCTTGCTCGTGTGACACTCCACATAGCTCACATGAAGATTGTACTGATTGTACTTTTGAAGCGTTTTGAGCTTGTTCAAACTTTGCTACCAAAGCTCTGATTTGTGCTGAAAGAGCTGTATACGTATCTACTTGATGAACTCCAGGATTTGAAACAACATTTCCTCGTGCTCCAACATGACGTGAACTTGACTTCAACGCAGCTTTCTCAATGATTGCATAAGCTTCATTGGGCGTTTTTGTTCCCAAATCTCCTCCTGCATAAACATCTAAACGTTCTTGTGAGTTGTAGCCGAGTCCTTGGTAAAAGTTCAACACAAGTTGTCTTTTGGAAAACCCGTGATGTGGAACATCGATCAAAAGATCTTTGAACCTTTCCCAAGCTGCATGTAGAGATTCTCCTTCATCCTGTTTGAATGTCATAATACGGTTCTTCAGCTTGACTGTCTTTTCCGGCGGGAAATATTTTTGCATGAAAAGATCTGCTAATTCGTTCCAAGTTGTGATGGACCCTGTTGGAAGTGACAAAAGCCAAGATCGGGCTTTGCCTCGCAAAGAGAATGGAAAAAGGCGCAAACGAATTGCGTCTTCAGAAACAATAGTAATTTTAAAAGTTGAACAGACTTCGAGAAATGAAGCAATGTGTCGACCAGGATCTTCATGATCCTTACCATCAAACTGCACAGAATTTTGTATCATATTAATTATACTAGATTTAATTTCAAAACTAGGTGCTTGTATCTCAGGTCGGTTAATGCTTGGTATCAAGCCTTCTCTTCCTGGACGGTCAGTTTCATTCAAAGGCTGGTTGTCATCTGCTACAATGTCTGCCATAATTCCTCCTTTGTCGTCCTCCGAACTCTCGTTGTCAGACAGTGTTACTGGTCCATCGATTGCATTTGCAATCTTTTGTGCAACAACACGTGCTCTTTCACGTAGCCTCCTATTTCTTCTAAGATTAATTTCTAGTTCGTTGGCTAGCTCAGTTTTAACGGGAACAGATGGCGTGGACATTAGCCTGCAATAATAAAAAAAATGTATCATACAAATAAAAAAATTATTTTAATAATATATTACAGAATATAAAAACTAAAATTATTATTTAATATACACATATATATATACAAGATATTATATAGTTCTAATTAATATTTACTCTGTATATATAATTGTTTAAGTCCATAGTCCTTTCTTTTTTGTTTTTTTTTTAAATGTTGCTAAAAAGTCATACATGGTCATGTATCAACCCACGTACAGCGGTTCGCAACGTTGTGGTTTTATGCACGGTAGTGTTATCGGTTCCCACAGTATTGCGTACCCGACAACTACCTTATGCATGGTGTTATTAAACAGGTAATAATAAATGAATGAATGACAATTAAATAAATAAATAAATACAAGAATGAATAAATAAATAAATAAATGAAATAAATAAAATACGTATGTAAGCGGTTCGATTCCGAACACGGCTATCAACGTACTGTACAGAAATGAAATAAATAAATAAAATGACAGAAATAAAATAACTGAATTGAAGTAATGTAATAACTGTACAGAAATAAATAAATAAATAAAATGAAATTTAATGGTTCGAATCCGAACGCATTAATTGAATAAAAAAAATACAGAATTAAAATTTGCATAAATTAAATGTTAGTTGACAGTAATTAAAAAGTTAGATTGTTAGTAAGTTAAAAGTTAGTAAAGTTAGAAAGTTAGTAAGTCAGTATAGTTAGCTGGTTAATTGGTTAGAATAGTCAGAATAAATAAATAAATAAATAAATAAGACAATAAATAAAAAATAGTTAGCGGTTAGAATGAATAAATAAATAAATAAATGGTTAGATAAACAATAAATAAAAGGTTAGATGTTAGTGGTTAATAATAAAAATAAATAAATAATTACAAAAATGTACAAGTATTAACAGTTATTTAGAGTTTATACATTGGTAAAATAATAACTCGGATTGTTCCATTATTTACACCTTATCTTTTCTTTTATTTTAGATCCCCGGCAGCGGCGCCAAAAACTTGGTGTGCGTGTGTGCCACGTATGTTATTTATACAGTTGATTTTACGCACTATTTTAAGTTTATTATTTATAAAAATGGTTTTATACCTTAACATTAAAACACACACAACAAAGGACAAGTGTATCCCGTCACATATGCAGTAAAGTATTGGTAAGAGCCAGATATCGTCCCAAGGAACACGAAAGATGAGATAAGATATTATAAGTACTGAATCTTTGTCATTATTTTACCAAAGGAAGAAATAATTGAATTGTTGTTTAACTAAATTAACTGAAAATAAAAATATAAATATAACAAATATCTTATTTCACAAATAACCTAAACATGTTATCTATCATGTATTTCACCAAAGCACTTTAATCAATTTTCCAATTGCAAGACAGTTAGTCACCGTTAGGAATTTTCTAACATAATGATTCTTCGGATAGTTAACACGAAGGTCCCATCTTAACTTTCCTAAAACCATGCATTAGCGAGCTATAGATTTTATGTGAATCTTTAAAGATAGATTAGTCATCCGTTAAGAGTTTTCTAATCTCACTTATCAAAGAAAGCAATACCGATGGTCACAATACAACCACAAAGATAAGCATTTATGTAGATCATATAACAAATAATTTCACCTTTACAAGTCTTGAATACTAATCTACCAAGTTAGCAATTTCAAACCAAAACTACTGAACACTGATCATAAACCACATGCAAGAACATGTAATCAACACCATATAATTCATTAGAACCCTTACGTGTAGGAAAGTACTCTTAATCAAAATTAGACATATATTGTGTAATACCAATCTCCGGGTTGGGTCTCATGGTGTAAACAGAATTTACAAATAAGTGAATAATCAAGAGTTAACATCCAAATTACCACATATTCATTACCCAATATAATCAAATATAATCAAGAACACAACATCAATGAAACATTCATTATATAGTCATGAAGATTCAAACATAAACGAGTACTTGAGTTTCATACAAACTAGATTACAATACAAAGATTATTCAAGAAACAAGTTCACAATTACTATATACATACAAACATACATCAGTCCAATAACATGCACAATGATTAGACTACATGTTCAAGAACAAGGAATCGAACCATAAACATGCACTGAATTGACGGGGTGGATTGACTAGGCTTTCATACGAACTCGAGGCATCGAAGTGGCTTGATCAGAACTGGTTCGGACCTGGAATTTCGACAGAAAACTTGGAGAAAAACCCAACCATTTGCTCTGATTCGAATGGGCTATTTATAGGGAAGTTGTCTCGTATCGCACGGGCGTGCGACGTATTACACGGTCGTGCAATACCGGTGACGTCATTGATTACGTGGATCGCACTTGGTTCCAACAATGGAGTGGTTGGGTTAGTTGGACGACTTCGTCATAAAGGGAACGGGCGTTCATTCGGTCGCACGATCGTTCGGATCCGGCATTAGGTTGAAACGGCTGGTCGCACGGATGTGCATCTCCGGATGGTTTGCCTGTTGGTCGGTCTCGCACGTCCGTTCGGATGGAGCACGTCCGTGCGATCCTGGTGAGTTGTTGTTTGTTGTGTTTGCACCGGTCGTTCATCCGGATATGCAGCAACTGCACGATCGTTCTTCGGATGGCACGGTCATGCCATTCCGGTCAGTTTCTTGATTTTGGCCCGTTTGATCAGAAATGCTTCGGAAGTTGTCCGTTTTCATCAGATTTTCATTTTATGCTTCGTTTAAGACCTGAAATTGAATAAATACTTATTTTAGTCCTTAACATTGCGATTTCGGTCAAAAACGCTTAAAACGGAAGTGTTTTGGGGTATAAAAACATGTATATTTTAACGTATATCATTTACACATTCATAACTAGGTGAATTTATTCCTAGTTATTTTGTTTTACGGGTTACTTTTTACCACCTACGGTACTTTACCCGTCTTTTTAGTATTATCATGGTTTGATTACTAAACCCGTTTTCGGGGTGTTACAAGTCTACCCCCTTAAAGAGGTTTCGTCCCCGAAACCTTTCTTACGTACTTCTTTAATTTAGACTAAACGAACTTAGTTTTGGTTCTACGATATTCATTCTTTCGGACAAATATTATTATTCATATTGACATGTGCGTCCTCTATGTGTAAGTCCTCACAGATCGTAACTTTCATCTTATATTCTTATCCTAGTCACCTATTTGACCGAGTTGTCACTTGACCACTCAGTCGCGTTAATCTGTCAACATGTTTATTCCACGCTTGTCTTATATTAACAAGCGCTTTGTATTTGTCATGACATTATCTTGATTTTAAATAGTTTTACCGGCTAGACTACTTAGTCGCCGTCACTTCACACCCCGTCACCCGGGTATACTATTTTGCCATCTCTTGCCTTATTTGTGTTTAAGATTTTCTAAACCTCCTTATACTACTTATGTTTGTTAAAATATTGTTTTTTTTTTAACTAAGAACTTAAATTTTTAATTTACGTTTTCTCTTGGTCTTACGTCTTTTTCTCATGTCTAGAAATTTCCGTTCTATGTTTATTCCCGACCGTTATTATTTTTACACGAAGGATTCTAACCAGTTTTCCACGCTTTACTCAAGTGACCCGTAGGTTCTTTCACTTAGCCTCGTAGGCTATTTCTTTAGATTTCCACCTTTTTAAGGTGAGACTCCAACAGTTTGTTTCTTTCTATTTGTGACCCAAGGGTTATGATGATCCCGTAAATCATCTTTTACTCATGTCGTTCTAAAAATATACTTTCGGTGTCAACGCACCCTTTTTAAGTTTAGAAGTCATTCTCTTTTCATTCTTAAATTCTATGGACCTTGACCGTAGTCTGAGGCTACATTTGTTTTCTTTCGAATTATCTTTCCGATTTTATGACTTCTAACGTCATTTATATGTCGGTTTGTCCTACGCTTACCATTACCCGGTTCTTACCTATACTTCTTTACGACCCGTTACCCGGGTTCTTTATTATTTCGCGCTTCCATTATTCGGTTTGCGCTTACTTGCACTACCAAGCTCTTATACTTTATTTATCTCGTTTGACTTATTCGTGTGAGATTTCATTACTCATGAACGTCAAACTCCATTCTTTATTCGACCCGTTCAACTTTAAAATAGTTGAACGTAGTTATCAAAATTTTTGTTTGCAAATTCTCATCGTCTTTTGGTCATGACTCTTAATCCGAGTCCTTTGACCTTTAATTCGTGTTTCCCCTCTCTTGGTTTACGCATACTTCTGAATCCCTACCATCAATCGGGTATTTTACCGAAGTCACTATTTTTGCAACCCTTCCGGTATGCATTAAAATTTCGTTTTGATTTATTCGGTCGTCTTAGCGAATTTCATTGCTTTTATTCGACCAAGTCTTCTATTCCTTATTCTAACCCTTTGACTTGTCTGTGTGAATTTCATCACTTATAACAGTCAAACTTTATCCCCTATGCCTTAGTATTCACATTAAATGGTTTGTATTTTTTTTTATTTACTTTAATCTTTGTCCCTTCTCTCGGGCTCGTTATTCTAACGTAATACGCTTCCGTCATCCGACTTGCGTTTACGTTTACCATCAAACATCTTACTTATTTGATTCATTTGGGTACCTTTTTAATTCGTCCCATTCACCCCGTCCTTACTACATCGGATGTAAGTAACGTCTCTATTTAGTTTTCTTGGAAATAATGTCCTGGATAGGTATTCTATTTAGGTTTTCCAAGTTTTTAATTTACATATGCAACAGTCAGTCTCTACGTATTTGTTGCATATTAGTATTCGTGCAATAAAATTAAAAATGAGCACCTGTAAATGCTTGCCCTAACGGGCTTCTCTTGCCGTTAACTTTGTTCGCGATCGTCACGCGATTTAGGTCCTTGATGAGTATGGTCTGCTTGTCATGCCTCGGACCGTCCCACCGTCATGTCCACAATTCTTTCAACTCTTGTCATCTTCAAATGCGAGTATCTTTCAACTAAACATTTACAAAAGTTAGTAATTTCGACCTTAGTAAACGACCATATTGTAATACAAGCACGTGGTTTCGTTGGCTATATCTACCCTTTACCAATTTGATTGGTGTAACGTGTATTACACGATAACCCTATGTGTTGTTCTCAACACTTTAATCATACTAAACCATTGATATATACATGTACTTACCGGATATGCGATCAAGCCTTGAACCGAACACACTTTACTCTTTAACCATGAGCTCTGATTACCAACTTGTAAGACCCTTACTATTATTTTACGATTTTCGTATGGTTTAAGACCATAATCATGTAATTCCGGTTACAATTACAAATGAAAAATACGGGTTTATTAAAAACTTTTACAATTTAAAGTAATACAACATAATGTGATTTAATTCATCATTTAAGAATAACAACGAAACAACTTGCGGAAGCTTCATTTTCGTGTGTTCGGTCCTTTGTCATCGCTTGATCTCCATCCGGGTATACTTGATATCACCTATGATCAAAACCAACATAAAAGTTAGTTTTGATAACTTAAATATAAGTTTAAACAAGTTCTACGCATCAAATAATCAACAAAATAATTATTTCCAACTTTGATGTCTCTCGCGTGTCGCGCAAGACTCATCTCAACGTGTCGCGTGTCGCGCCCGAAACAACGTTACCCGTCGCGTGGCGCGGGGGAGACCCTTTTCCAGCGATTCCAGGTCTGGGAGCTGCATATCTGCCCAGCTATGGTTTTAGTCAAAAATCGAACTTTAAAAGGGCATAACTTTCATTCTACTTACTCGATTTGCGTGATTCTTTTTCCTACGCGTCCGTAATTTGATTCCTCATCACATGGAGTTAAAATCCGACATCCGAATTTACAATTTTCTAGGTTTTAGGCCTTAGGCTTAATTTTAATTATTAAACTTTTAACAAAGCTTTTGACCCGTTTATACTATCATCAAACCAACTTGTTTATTACACCCTAATTCTCGTGAATATCATATTTTAAGGTTTCCTATCACACGAGGTTCAAATCACGGGTTATTATACATCATTAACCCGTTTATACTTATGGGCTTGTTTTGACCCGTTAAGGTTATTTAAGCGCTTTTACGCACAAGCCATACTCATTCATTTCTAACTTCATATTCCCATATTTTAATATCTACTTATATTCCGCCACCACTATTTTCGTGGTGGATTTAACATATTGAACCCATTATCCTAAGTTTTACCATTCGGTTAGTCATTTTACGCTAATGACCCTCTTTTTTTTACTATAAACTTATTTATGCGTACCTGGCTCGGATCAACATATTGACCCGTTTTAATACCTTGTCTCAATAATCGCTAATTCATAGCATCGCTAATTCATAAGCCGATTTATCCAGTATGCATAAAACTCCACAAACACTTATTAGTCGTTAATTGTCAAATGGTATCAACATTACCATTTGACCCGTTTGGTCTAAACGACCAAACATTTTGCGCTTATATTTGACTAGATCACCATTTTACCATTTTTATTCGTTTAGGCTTACTTAGAAAGTAGCCATTCAAAAACTCATTTTTTTATTTATGTCATCCCATGACCAAAATTACCATTTTACCATTAACATAGTTTTTCGTCTTTTGATACGTTCCGACCCGTATCTTTTCGTGTCAAAATCATATGTTGAATATAACCTTGTCGTATTTATAATCTATAAATAAATACATATCTTACGATAAAGGTGTAAGCTTTACTTACCTCGCGTCCACGCAAACATTTTTCGCATCCATCATCCGTTTGACCCGTTCTTTTCCAAGCTCCCACCTAGCTTGTTTAGAGTCAAACTATATCATAACATACATAAGATGGTTAGATTGGTCATTCTATACAATGGCCATCACCCTATGCTCTTTCTCTTTTTTTTTACACACTTATCAATCAAAACATACCATATATTCAACAACTAGTTTTATACCATAATTCTTTTCATTCACTAACTGCTTGACCCGTTAGTGAAGTTACTTATACAAACTAGTTAGTAAGTGATTTTAAACACTTTAAGCATGTCACATAAAGTGTTATTTGTTCCCAACAATCAATATTTCATGCCTAGAGTAAGTATGTACAATCCTATGCCTTTTTCATGGTTAATAAGAACATTATTAATGTGCAGCGATTTTGAATTCAGCTACTGTAATTGACCATTTTGACCCATTTAAAAGCTGAATTAGATCAACATGTTCAAAGATGGATCGTAGAACTCTCAAATAGCTTTCTAGGCATATATGGTACGTCTTCTAACGATGTTTCTATGATTTTATATGATTTTTACAAAATCAGGACATCAGCTTATTTTTAGCCCAAACGGCATGCTGTCTTTTCGAAATAGCCACTGAATTCGACGTTTTTAACCCATTTAACATCTGAACCAAATCATCATGTTAACTAACGAAATGAAAATTACTCCGAGACCTTTCTAGGCATATATGGTACGTCTTCTAACGATGTTTCTATGATTTACTGTGAATTTTCAAAATTCAGGTCTGCACCATATTTAGTTAAGCATTTCATCGAACACTTGGCGGGTTTCGCATTCAAGATTTGTCCCTAACCTATCTCTTGAACACCTTACCCCAATTTTATCAATATATCATTACAAACACACATATGTCACTAAGTTTTAGCATAAAAAATCAAGCCCCTATGTCTAGTGTACATGAACTACACCTAAAACTAGCATCACAACATCAATGTTCATCCATTTAACACCCTAATTCAAGTGTTCATCTTTTTATCATAAAACCCACTTAGCACACATATGGGTAATCATCAAATCCCTAGTTTTTAACACTAATTCATCAAATTTTCAACTAGGGTTTGTTTCTAAACATAAATTCATCATAGGTTCACCCAAACATCAATCATTCAAGCTTGAATTTTCGATTTTCATAAGTTCATCAACAATCTCAACTTCATAAATATCAAAATTTGACATACCTTACGATCCCCTTGACTTGGTGATCACGAATTTGTGTTCATGCACCGATTTGGGGCTATAATCAACCTTCAATTTGATGATTTTGGTGAACTAGGGTTTGCTCCCCTTTTTCCCTTCCTGGTGTCGACCTGCTACACACACTTTTAGTGTGTGTAGTGTTTTTTTTTTGTTTATAAATTATAACTTTCCATCTTTACAACTTTTGCCCCTCAAGTTTATTCTTAAGTGTTTAAGCCTACTTATTCATGTTTTATTACATGTTTACACATTCATAACTAGGTGAATTTATTCCTAGTTATTTTGTTTTACGGGTTACTTTTTACCACCTACGGTACTTTACCCGTCTTTTTAGTATTATCATGATTTGATTACTAAACCCGTTTTCGGGGTGTTACAGATACCAACCTGTCACACCCCGATATTTCCACTTATTTCCGGTGGGCCTAGTGGGGAGTAGCGTGACGTAGTTGATATCATCATAGTCAATAATCACAGTTTAATTGCACAGCGGAAGTCTAAAAGTAATTGATACAAACCGAGTTTAAAGTAACATAAATATTACACAACGGATTGTAAGATGGATCCACAGGCGGATCAAAATAAAAGAAGTATTGTTCAACAGACTTAAAGTGATAAAAGCCTGCAAGACTCTTTATTTAATCACTCAGGAGTTCCAGCCCATTACGCTTAGTACCAGCACTTAACCTTTTGAAAATACGTCAGTTTACACTGGTAAATACAATTAACTGACTCTTTTGAAAAGTATTAAAAAAATTTGTTTGGATGCACAAGGCACAAATTCTTTTATAACTTGGGACAATTATTTAAAAATAATCTTGTATACAGATTTACATGTTTGTCGTCCATTCAGGACCCCGGTTAGAAGAGCCGGATTAGATTAATTGACACACCACAAGTATATGCCCACAAGAGAGTGAGATACCGTTTATACATACGCAACTGTCAGGTCTATGCCTACACCCCGTGCTTAAGCCGTGGCCATTTCTAATAAATGAGCTGAGGATATCCAGGACATGGTCATTAACCCCCCAAAGGCATTGCATCAAACAAAACAGGTTAAAATGGGTTATGTAAATGTATTAATCACAATCCGATTTAAATAACTACATACCCGACCAAGCGGTATTATTATAATACCGTATCCCACGTCTGTATAACGAAAAATAAGTTAAAAGTATTTACCTGAGCAAAATATTATTTTAATCTCAGCCGTATAACAATCAGCAAGTGCAAATAGCTTTTACTGTGCTCCTAGATCTGGAACGAAGGTTTTAATAACCTATTAGATTCCTAAAGGGTCTTACTTAAGTTTAAACTTAGACCGGTTAGTTTTCATGAAACGTTTACGGTTCAAAACGCACGTTTAAGCGAAGACCGGATTAGAATGTGATTTAGACCCGACAAGTATGAAGACTTGTTTAATATGGGTAAACTAAACACATTCTGGATTTTGAAGTAAAAATGATAAGGTTTGACCCGTTTCGGTTAATTTATGCAAACTAGTTACATAAACCGTACCGAACGCGAATATGCATAACGGGTAACCAAATGAGTCATGTACAGGTTCCACCTGTTAATTTGCTTAAAATATGTTATGATATCAGTAGGATATCTTCCATTATGCCCTAAACGAATTTAAAACCAAATTAAGCCCCGAAAGGGTATTTTGGTCATTTTAAAGTTTATAAAAGAAGTTAAATAGTAATCTGAGATGGTCATTTCACATATGCTAAAAGGGCCAAATTTGGAAATTTTAGTTCAAAACTTTTACTCACTGTTAAAGTATAAAAATTTATTCATAACATCAGTAGGTATTAAGTCTTAGGTGCTAAATATGGTTTTAAACCATACTATGCGCCTAATTTGCATAAGAGTCGGTATTTGACGATATTCGGGTTGATTAAGGAAATCTGAGATTTTGATCAGCCTATACTATTTAAAATAATTTATTTGATGTATAAAATCAGTAGAAAAAGGTTTGATATGTAAAGGATGTGTAAAACTCATTTTATTAGCAAAAAGGGCATAACCGTCAATTTCCGAGTCTATGCAAGAACCCTATGTTATGATCAGTTTAAAATTTAACAAAAAATTCAAAAAATCCCTAAATATTATATCTTAACAGTAGATTGTAAGTTTGGTGTCAAAATTTGGGTTTAAATAGGTTTTATGCCAAAAATGCCGTTTAATTAATAAAAAGTCTTCATTTTACGATATTGCGCATAACTTCTATTTTAGACCATAATCTGATGTCAAACTTTTAGGACATGCTTAAATATCAGTAATAAAGGTTTTTTCCTCTCACATTTTCAAAAATCTCGTTTTAATATCAAAAGGGCATAATGGTCAACTTTTAAGCATTTAACGGGAACATGCAATGAACTAGGATTTCTATGGAACCAAGTTGTATAACCTCAGAGAGTTATACAAACCTATATCATGGTCCTAAAGGAACCCTAAGGCATATCTAAAACAAGCTAAATCGGGTCAGAACTAAAAGTCAAACCAAAAGTCTACTTTTGCGACTTTCGGTTCCGAATCGACCCTAAACTCAGAATTGTCGGGTTGAACATGCTTAGACATGTTCTTATATTATTTACCAAGTTATTTTAATGTTAAAACATGTTCCATAACCTCTGCATTGTTAGTTATGAATTTATTTGTGAAAAATTTACCCGTTTGACTTTTTAGTATAAAGTTTGACCAGACAATTGACCACGTAAAAGTGATAATCAGTAGGTGCCCTTTTAATGGTTTATTACCTACATAATTACCAAATCATAGCCACTTTCAATTCGAATAATGGCTGGACCGTTTGTGATTAGTCATAAAGTCAAAGCTTAATTACGATAACTTTGACTTTCGGTCATCAAGCTAATAAAACTTGAACTAAGGAAGCTAAAAATGCTTACAAGAATACTTAGCACGAAATAGGAACAGAGGAAAGCTTCCTAGAGCTCCAAGGAACTTCAGAGAATGAGTTGTGAAGTGATATTTCAAATGTACAATGAACAAGTGAACTATAAGGCCCTTATATACGAAAATGCATGCTCCAAGATCAATCCATATGTCCCTATGTTGCTTTCAGATGTTTCCAGGTGTCCCTATGCTGTTAAAACCAGTTGCAAAGTCTCTGGTATCGAAAAACTAGGTTACAAAGGCGGTGGAATGGCTGTAACCTGCAGCTTTCCATTTTACTGCCCAGTTACAGGTCTTACGGACCGTAAGCCTAAGCCCTTACGGTCCGTATCCGTAATTCAAATTGTATCGCCCAATTAAGCCTTCTTACGGACTGTAAGGCGAAAGCATTGCGGTCCGTAAGCCTTCCATCAGAGACAAAATTTTGAGAACTTTTATATTTGACCATGCAACTTTTTAAACTCGATTCTATAGTCACTTTCAGCAGGAATGGTCCACATAATCTGGTCTGCATTGCTCAGAATGCTTTGCCATGCATTAGTGTTACCTTGGAGTCTTTTGAGATGGTCATTGAATGAAGAATTGTCGGTTTTTGCACATGTGATTCTATATCTTGAAAGTTGAATTATTTATCACAAGATTTAACCGGATGCTTATGAAATCTTTATCAGATGTTCATGAGAGTGCATCTATATTTACAAAGCTTTGGGAACATTAAAAGGTCACTCAGAGGTAGAATTAACATGTTGACACTTTTAATCCCTCCAGTTATCTTTTAACATGATCCGGGTTTATGACACATGTCTTTATTATTTTGGACATGATTTTTACGAGGTGTTACATTTTGACCCGTTACGACTTGTTAAGGAAGTTTACGCTACTTTAACGTGTCGTTTGCGTAAATATAAGGACGGATGGTTATATCTGTCATATGATAAGTTCTATATGCCCCCAACATGTTTAAAAATGTTATTACATCAGTTTAGATGTCAAAATTTTGATACATATGTTTAAAAATGATTTTATGCACAAAAAGGGCATTTTGGTCATTTTTAAAGGGCATATAAATGACTTATCAAATAACTAACCAAACGAAGGGACCATAAGGTATAACTTCAGTAAGTTATTCCCTATACAACTATGGTCACAAATATGTGTTTGGTCGAATCCTAAGATCGACCAAACAGGTCGGGTTTGAAAGTTAATACGGTGGTCAAGACAGCTCGACTTACGACCCTAAATAAGCACTAAACTAGAAGTGACGAGTTAAACATGTTAAAACATGTTTAACTAAGTTGGAAAAACTAATTTGGTATCAAAACAAAGTGTTTTGATACCCGAAAATAGTTCCGTCATAAAATGCACATAAACGTGCATTTTGACCGAAACTTTAACTCATCTCTTCGACTAGTAAAAGTGATAATCAGTAGGTATAATCGCAAGGGATTATAACCATCGTGATTACGATCACGTTGCAAAGTTCAATTGAACTTTGTCATGACCAATTCATGGTCAAAGCTGAAAGTCAAACACTGTTTGACTTTTAGCTTGAAATAGCTAAAAATAAATAAACAAGACTAGTTAGAACACTCACTTGTGTTCTAGGATGAAGAAACTCAGTTAGGAAGCCTCCAACAAAGTGGTAGCCTACAAGTAGAGCAGGTGAAGAAGAAAGAAAAGGAATGAGCAATGAAGAATGAAATGGAGGTGGGTATTTATACAAATCTTGGAGCAACAAGATCATGCCAAGTGTTATGTGTGTTGCCCAAGGAAGAACAAGATCACAACAAGTGTTTGGCCAGGAATTGAAGCCTTGATGATCACAGAAATAGCCCACAATAATAAAAAACTAGGATCGAAAACAAGTGTTGCAGCTGAATTTAATGTTTTTGCTAGCTACTGTCCTCGCGCCTTTGAGCCAGATCAGGTCAGATTCAGAGTTTGGCAGTTTTGGTCAAAACAGCTTGATAAACTTGTTTTCGACGCATCTAACCCCCGTTAACCCAGTTTTAAGGCTTTACAAGGATGTTAAAGCATAGGGGACTTGAAATATGCTTGGAAATATTGTGGATGTCGGTTCACTCGGTTGAACGGTTGCGGTTTACGCTTAATTACGACGAAAGTTCAAACGAACGCGAAAACGATCCAAATTACGAAACGAATGGTATTTTTGCATTCCCATCACTAAAATACAGTATTTTAATGATTATAAATTTTTTTGGATGTGCGGATATGGTCTGAAAGCAGAACATACGCGAATTGGCATACTTTCGCAGTTTTGACGCTTTTAATCCCTGTGATCAAATAAGCATATTTTCACATACCGAACCCTCCAAAACTTATTCCTAAGTTATGTTAAGGGTATTTAGGGTATGTTTAGATCATGACCTTGTTTCGAAGTGTACGTCGCTACGAGAATTGGCAGACTTTCGTAGTTTGTCGTAAATAGTCCTTGTACTTGTATAAACATGTTTTCGTCATCCCTAACCCTTCAACTCTTATTTCTAAGTTATGTAAAGGGTATTTAGGATATGTGTATCTTATTTCCTCATCCTGGTGTGTACATTGCGTTAAACAGATTACGTTTAAGCATCGGTTATCGAATTGCTTTCAAAGAAAAAAGTTTTTGAAAGCCCGAAATTTTGCACAAGGTTACAGTGTCCCCTACTTTAGGAAATTTCGTCCTGAAATTTATTCGAAGGAGACCATAGAGTATCATTGAAATGACTGAAAGATAAGCAAATTGCTAGATCCCAAAGATGTGGAGCATCGTTTGGTGTTGGAAATTTTGGGGGATTCAAAAATGTGATTTGGGATATTCAAAGTATTTCAAGGTATTTAAACCTTTAGAACTTGTGAATCTTTAAAAGTGTCATCCAGTGTACAAAAATTGTTTGGTATGGCACTATGTTATACTAAACTCTTAGTGTAAATCCTAGCAAACAGAGGGGTATACATTCAATCCTATCCATACGTACACGGTTTCTAACGTCCCACGAGGTACATCCAATGTACAATGAGTATCTCATGCATAGGAGACGGTTCAACATACCTATGGCATCAATATCGTCACCTTTAACACCATAATATACTCCCGGTCAGCTCGATTTGAGTTAATGAATGTACACGTCATCGTCATTGCATTCAATAAACCAAATAACAAATAATCACATAACGGTCCAAGATAACATAAAATCACCAAGTGATTCTAGTAACATTCTGAAGAATAACACAATAAGAACACTTATATATAGGAAGTACCATCGGCGTATCCACCATGTTCTTATCGCATCATACCCCTTCCGTTACCTAATCACTCTAGATTTTATGCCACCATACTTAACAAGGCTTACTATGATTCTCATGCGTCGTGTCACACCCCGGCCACGTAAAACAACAAACTACGACGGAAACGTCGGGGAGTGGAGCGACAGAATTATTGTTCCACAACCATGGTAGATTAAAGTTCGATTTTATTTATTAACGTTGATTACATTGTTTTAAAACAAGGAAACATAACATAAATTAAACTAGTCTTGCATCTTTTATTTGTCACTAAGGCCCGAGTCCGCCTAAGTGTATCATGATCAATCCTATGCATCAGCTCCTGAAAAAACACATGTGAAAATAGGTACGTCAGCATAAAAATGCCTGTGAGATACATAGGTTTTGTTGATGAAGGATTCATGACTTGTAGTTGAAAGAATTGTTTAACAAAAAGTTAGTCATGAATCTTATTAAAAGTGTTTTCTTTTATAAATCATACGAAATTCGATAAGGAAATCAGATGTTATAAAAGAAAGGTGTAAAGTTAAATGAATAACCAAGTAAAAAAATGGGTTTGTATCGAGTATGTCTTTTGTAAAACAAAGTCTTGTAAATAATGTATCATGTCTTTGTATAAATTGAAGTGGTTTAGATAACACTACGATATGTAATATCATAAAATCACTTATATATAGGAAGTACCAGCGGCGTATCCACCATGCTTTTATCATATTACACACGCCTCGTTATTTAAATCACTTACCAATTAACCACCAAAATGTCTTGTTTAAACAAATGTCAAAATGTTTATGTGTAAGCAATGTCTAATGTCAAATGTAAATCATGTCTTGTATAATCAAATGTTATGTATGGCAAGTAAAAAGTATCTACTCAAACCACATGTATAATTTTAATGTGTAATCAAATGTATGTATGGTGAATAAAAAGTATTTACTCAACCCCATAGGTAAAATGTAAAAAACAAAAGTCTTTTTAAATCAAAAGTTATTCCTATGGTACCACTACATACTACCGAGCGGCATGATCAGTGTTAATGAACGTATTTTACTTTCGTTAAACAAACCAAATGTCATACCAAATGTAAGCATGTTATGTGAAAATAATGTACTAACTATGCTAAGTAAACATACGAAGCAGAAATGTTAATGTAAATCAATGTGCTAGCATGCTCAGTAAACATACATAGCAGAAATGTAAAGTAAATCAATGTGTCCATATGCTGAGTAAACATATGCAACAAATGTGTTTATGAAATCAATGTACTAGCATGCTCAGTCAGCATACATAGCAAAGCATAAATGAAATCATGTACTAAATTCGTACTAATGAACATAGCAAGTATATGTCATGAAAGCACGAAAAGCATGAAAGTAACAAGTAGGCATCACCCCAAAATATTTGAAAGCGGTAAAAGAAGAGACTATGTACTCACTTGAAATTGCTTAGTAGTCTTGAGATAACAATCAAATAATGCTAGAAGGATCACGAAATCAATCGGCACCTAATTTAGGTAACTACGTTAATAAACCGGACCTAAATCGGAAGACCGCATAGAATGAGGTTTCGTAAACCAAATGAGTATTAGAACTCATGTGATATGGTTTAACAAAGCCTACATTCTAAATCGGAACCTATCCTAAGTGCTTATGACCCGTTATGACCCGTTTAGGTTGCTTACGCTACTTTAACGCGTCATTTGCGCAAAAGTGCAAACGAGTAGCCTAAATAGTCCTATGAGAAGTATTATATGCCCTAACATGTTTAATAATCAGTTTATGTGGCAAAATTTAAGTTACTATGCTTAAAATGAATTTATGCGCAAAAAGGGCATTTTGGTCATTTTCCTAAGGCATATAAACTACCTATCATACAACTAAGTAAACTAAGTGACCATAAGGTATAACCTCAGAAGGTTATTCCCTATGCAACTATGGTCACAAAATGTGTTTGGTCGGATCCTAATGATCGACCAAACAGGTCGGGTTCGAAAGTCTAAGCGGTTGTTTAGACAGCTTATCTTACGACCCTATATAAGCACTAAACTAAAAGTGATGAGTTAAACATGTTAAAACATGTTTAACTAAGTTAGAAAACAAGTTTGATATCAAAGCAAAGTGTTCTGATACCCAAAAATAGCTTCGTTGCAAAATACGCATAAATACGTATTTTGACCGAAACTTTGACTCGTCACTACGCCTAATCAACGTGGTAATCAGTAGGTATAGTCACAAGGGACTATAACCATCGTGATTACGCTCACGTTGCAAAGTTCAAACGAACTTTGTGTTGACCATAAACTTGTCAAAGCAGAAAGTCAAACACTGTTTGACTTTCATGCTTGAAATGCATAAAAAGCATGAAAGAAGCTTACAAAAGGTCCAAAGCTTGAAGATAGAACAAGAAAACTAGAAGAAAGGAGCCTTCAACTGTTAGTACAGTATGTCTATCGCCTCCGTCAATCTTAACCGTAATCAAGGTCATTCACTTGAACTTGATGTAACTATACAGATTGTTGAATGAATGATTTCTACCAGTAAGTTTCTTAAATCTAAGTGTTATAAATTTGTGAATCTTATGTTGAGGTAGAGGATGTGCAGGTTAACCAGGTTTCAAATCCTGAGCAGATGCATAATAGAGCTAGGAATTGATCCTGAATTTGTGAACTTGTGAAAGCCAGACTACGATCCCGACAGCTGAGTCTAAGGGGGAGTCTGAAGACGACAACGCAAGAGGAAGCGTGGATTCAAAAAGCCAGGAAACTAAAACACTCCAAAAATCTTTTTGGATTTTGAGTTTAAAGAAATGCAGTAAAGAAATATATACAAAAAATATTTTTGTGAGTTTGTGTAAGAGGATCATATCAGTTTATGAGACCAATCACTAGCACCGTTAAGCTTTTGACATTTTAAGTTCTAAACGATTCACGTTAATTGACGTTATGTTTGTCCTCTTAAGCTCAATCTAAAAACTTTCGAAATGCTTACCGATACGTTAAGGTATATTAATTTTGCACTAAATTCTTATGGACCCCATGATCTCAGCATATCCCCTCATCATGCAATACACTGACTCAAGTAATGCCTTTAAACTTTCATCAACTGTGATATGTGCGAAAACAAAGCAGAATGTTTAAACATTAACAATCAGGTCGATACTTCCGTATACGCAGAGAAAGTCCAATGTTTAAACAAAATAAGAAAATAAAACAAGTTGAAGTTGTTTAGGCTTTAACCACCAGGTCGATACTTCCGTATACGCAGAGGAGGTCCAAAGCTTAAACGAAACACCAAAGAAAATAAAGCAGAACGTTTAGGCAATAACATCCAGGTCGATACTCACGTATACGCAGAGGATGTCCAAAGCTTAAACAAAATAAAGAAATCAAACAAGTTTAAATCTTTGCAAAATGAAATGCACAATCACAGTGACTTTTCAGCAAAGTTGTGAAAGTTCACAGACTTAACCGGTTTTATGTCTTTCGACAATCAGCGATTACCGAGCAGGCACACAATCACGAAGGACAAAACTAAGTACTATGCTTTCAATCATGTTTTCCACTAGAACTAGGCTTTTTCATTTATGTTTGTATCGTTATCGCAAATCTACTAGTCTAGCTGAGCCTATCGTCACATCGTTAGTGAGACCGTTTATCACATTTGACATTTCATTTCTTTAGCATGCTGTGATAGTCCACTGATTTACTATCATTTCCTCTTTTCTCAACAAAACTCATTTTTGCTTTTTCAATGTTTTTGGCATTTTCAAATTTTCTATTTTTTTTTTTAATTTTCTCCCCCTAAAATCAAAATATGTTTCAATTTTGATTTTCAAAGGAAAATTTGAAAACAAACTATACAAGAAACATGACAAACTGATATCAAATCGCTTCAATTCGCCATTCTCTCGGCTTAACAATCAAAACTCCCCCTGACAACAAACTATTTTCCCATTTAGATTTCAAAACATTTAAGTTTGTTTTAATCAAATGGTTTTTCCGGAAAATTAGTTTTGTTTGTCTTTTTTACAAACTCGGGGTTTCATCACATTGTTTACCTTTATCCACTTATCGGAAAGATAAATCAAATACAACTTAATGTCCTTGATTAGTCTTTTGTGATTCGAAATATCACAGTTACCAACCTGTGAATTTCTCAAGAAATATGCCGATTCCTGTTCCACACTTACCAACCTGGGAACTCCGACAAGTCAGGTTTTTCATTTGAAAAGATCTACCCAAGCCTGACCATTCTTGGGTTTGACAGTCTTTACCTCAACAGATGGCTCTTCTGGTTTTGACAAACCAGAATCATTGCCTGAACGTGGCTCCTCTAACTTTGACAAGTCAGAATCATTGCCAGAATGTTGCTCTTTTGACTTTGACAAGTCAAATTCATCGCCAACATGTTCTCTTTTGTTTCAGAAGAAACAAATTCATGGCTAACAACTTTCTTCTTCTTCTTTCCCTCTTTCGTCCTCAGATTTGTATCTGATGAATCCGTTTTGCTTGATTTGTCATTCTTTGGCGAACAAGATGATTTATCAGAACTTTTATCTGTTTTACTAGTTGTATCCGAGGACAAAATCCTCTCGATATATTCTCTCGCCTTCTTTCTTTTCTTCCTCAGTTTGTCTTTTGCCCTTGTGAAAGTTTCACTTTCTTTTCTTGAACTTTCTGTTCTTGAACTTTTGGTTCTTGAACTTTCTGTTCTTTGGGTTTGACATTGACTGGTTTCTTTGCCATTTTCTGAGATTCAGCCCTCGATCTTCCCTTTGATCTCATTGGGCAATCTCTGGCAATATGTCCTCTGATTTGGCATTCATAGCACCTTCTCGTTTCGATTCTCTGACTTTGGCAGTTAACAGAAATGTGTCCTTGATAGCCACAAGTGTAACACACTCTGTTATCATACCTCTCACTACCTTTATACCAAACACCGTCTTCATACCACACACTTAGATCATAGCATTGATTTGCCTTGTGGTACTCATGTCTCCTTTTGTATCCTTGATTTGGCATTTGAGCACCGTGGTCAAACCTGCACCACTGATTACCAACTTTTTGTGAGTTTTTATTTTCAGATTTTTGTGGTTTTTTATTGTGATTGGATGATTGATCTGATGAGCTTTTATTTTCTTTTTGAAAAATTTTCGATTTTTTATCTTTTTGTTTCTGTTCCACATTCTTCTTTACAGGTTTTTGCGTTGAGCATTCACCTTTCTCAGTAGAATGTAAAACAGTATTTTTAAACATTTCATTTAATTTCAAAAATGTTTTTCTTTTTTCTTCTTTTTCTTTTTCATCATCAGATTTATCATCACAATCTTCAATTTTGATTGAATATATATCATTTGTTAACCATAGTTGACTTGTCACCCGTACGCATAGCACTCACCCGTGCGTATAGCGTCACTTCCCACACGCACGGATTACTTTCAGCCATACGTGTTGACTTGTTGACTTGCCACACGCTCGGACAACTTGTACGCGCGGATAACATTCCCATCCGTGCGTATAACATCTCCCGGATCCCCACCCGTGCGTATAACATCACCCGGATCCCCATCCGCACGGATCCTCATCCGAGCGTATCACCATCCGAGCGGATAGCAATCCGAGTCTTGTGTTATCACCCGTGAGTGTCATTTAGTCAACTTGGTCAGTGTGTTTTAATTGTAAGACATCAGACTTCATGTGATCAAAGCAATTCTTGCATGTGATAGTGATAAATTTGTCGGCAAATTGCTCTTGCTAATATCAAGGTTTGCACGTGATATCTTAAGAGAATTCATAATTGTTCAAAGAGAGGTCCTATAGGATTTACATTGAATAAATAGTTGTTGGCCATCAATTCTAAATTTGATAAACATATTGTCAGTATACATGTGAGACTTGATGATCAATTTGCATGTGAAATAAAGGTTGTCGGCCACTTTACTTGATTAAAATCATACTCTCGCGTGAAAGATTATTGCAAGGTTGCAAGTGAGATTGGCTTTCATCGATTGTGGTCAAAAGGTCAACGTGTAATCCAATTAGACAACTCACTCGAAGTCAAAGAGTCAAAGTGCCAACCGATTAACTCAAGTTTTGTCGAGTGGCTTGTGTCAAATAGTTGGATAGTTAACTCACCCGAACAACATTTATTCGCAAATCTTCGACACGAGTCTTAGATTGATTTCATCAACGCACACTGTTACGTATTCAGTTCGTTTAAACTGATTGTTTGATTGTTTGTTTGCAGAATATTCCGAGGAAATTCAAGGTTATAAAATCATGGCAAAATCCGAACCTATTCCGTGGAAAGACAACAGAACTGAAGAAGAGAAGTATGGTTACAGAAAGATGAAAGCTCAAAACAGAATGATCAGAATATCTGGTATCTACTCTGAAGCAAAAAGAGCGAGGAGATGGGATCCAGACAGAGAATGTTACCTAGACCCCATGGGAAACATTGCCATTGACCACAAAACCCTCGATCTTGAAACCATAATTCAACAAATTGCTGAAGAAGATGAGTATTGGCAGAAGAAATGGTGGGGAAATTGAGAGGAAAAAGAAAAAAGAAAAAGATGAAACTTCAAAATGTGAAGTTGTGTGCTCAAAATGCAAAAAATTCGAAGCAGAAAATGTCAATCTCTTGAAAGATGTGGAGAATTTGACATTGGAAAACAAAGCTTTGAAAGACGAGAAGAAAGATGATGATGAACAGATTTTGGAGTTGCGCTTGAACTGCGAAAAACTAAAATCTGAAAATGACAAACTTTTGAAGAATGTTGAGAGTTTGTCATTAGAAAACAAAATTTTTAAAGAAAAAGAAAAAGATTTTGAGAATAAGCTAAACACTTTAGAACATGAAAAAGTGTTTTGGGCAAAATTAGAAAATAAGGCTTTAAAAGATAGAGAAACAGTTTTTGATAATAGAATAAAAGTTTTGGAAAATGAAAATTCTGTTTTTCAAGATAAAATCAAAAGTTTTGAAAATGAAAAAGTAAAAATTGAAAAAGATTTTCAAAGTCAAATAAAGATTCTTGAAGATGGGAGATCTGTTTTTAGCAAGAACAATATTGAAAAGCAAAAGGTAATAAATTCCCATCGTCAGACGATTATTCAACTTGAAAAATAAGTTGAAGGTGATAGAAAGAAAATAAAAAATTTAGAGAATAAATTGAAAAGTTTTGTGACTTCTGCATCATATGTTTGTCCAAAACCGATCAATTCAGTTCCAATAAGTGACAATGTCACAAATTTTGACAAAGTCAAAATTGAAGATTGTGATGAAATATCTGATGATGAAAAAGAAAAGAAAAGAAAAATATTTTTAGATTTACAAGAAAAATTTCAAAATACTGTTTTGCAATCTACTGAAATAGGTGAATGCTCAAAGCAAAAACCTGTTAAGAAGAATGCAGAACAGAAACAAAAAGATAAAAAATTGAAAAATTCTAAAAATGAAAATAAAAGCTCATCAGATAAGTCATCTAATCAGTATAAAAAATAAAAAAATTTGTAAATAAAAACTCACAAAATGTTGGTAATAAGTGGTGCAGGTTTGACCACAGTTCTCAAATGCCAAATCAAGGATACAAGAGGAGACATGAGTACCACAAGGCAAATCAATGCTATGATCTAAGTGTGTGGTATGAAGACTGTGTTTGGTATGAAGGTGGTGAATGGTATGATAACAGAGTGTGTTACACTTGTGGCTATCAAGGACACATTGCTGTTAACTGCCAAAGTCAGAGACTCGAAACAAGAAGGTGCTATGAATGCCAAATCAGAGGTCATATTGCCAGAGATTGGACAATGAGATCAAAGGGAAGATCGAGGGCTGAATCTCAGAAAATGGCAAAGAAACCAGTCAATGTTAAGCCCAAAGAACAGAAAGTTCAAGAACCAAAAGTTCAAGAACCAAAAGTTCAAGAACAGAAAGTTCAAGAAAAGAAAGTGAAGCTTTCACAAGGGCAAAAAGACAAACTGAGGAAGAAAAGAAAGAAGGCGAGAGAATATCTCGAGAGGATTTTGTCCTCGGATACAACTAGTAAAACAGATAAAAGTTCTGATAAATCGTCTTGTTCGCCAAAGAATGACAAATCAAGCAAAACGGATTCATCAGATACAAATCTGAGGACGAAAGAGGGAAAGAAGAAGAAGAAAGTTTGTGGCAATGAATCTGTTTCTTCAGAAACAAAGGAGCCACATGTCGGCGATGAATCTGGCTCAACAAAGTCAAACAAGCCATATTCAGGCAATGATTCTGGTTTGTCGAAACCAGAAGAGCCATGTGTTGAGAAAAAAATAGAGAATTCTAGTCTAACAATGGATGATGAAAATTTTCCACCACTGTTAAACAAGAATTCTAAATCACCCAAGGACAGTCAGGCTTGGGTGAAACTTTTCAAATAGAAAAAACCTGACTTGCCGGAGTTCCCAGGTTGGTAAGTGTGGAATAGGAATCGGCATATTTCTTGAGAAATTCACAGGTTGGTAACTGTGATATTTCGAATCACAAAAGACTAATCAAGGACATTAAGTTGTACTTGATTTATCTTTCCGATAAGTGGATAAAGGTAAACAATGTGATGAAACCCCGAGTTTGTAAAAAGACAAACAAAACTAATTTTCCGGAAAAACCATTTTGATTAAAACAAACTTAAGTGTTTTGAAATCTAAATGGGAAAATAGTTTGTTGTCAGGGGGAGTTCTGATTGTTTATGCCGAGTGAATGGCGAATTGAAGTGATTTGATATCAGTTTGTCACTTTATTTGTAAAGTTTGTTTTCAAATTTTCCTTGAAAATCAAAATTGAAACATATTTTGATTTTAGGGGGAGAAAAATTTTTAAAAAAATGAGAAAATTTGAAATTGACAAAAACATTGAAAAATTCAAAATGAGTTTGTTGTGAAAAAGAGGAAATGATAGTAAATCAGTGGACTATCACAGCATGCTAAAGAAATGAAATGTCAAATGTGATAAACGGTTTCACTAATGATGTGACGATAGGCTCAGCTAGACTAGTAGATTTGCGATAACGATACAAACATAAATGAAAAAGCCTAGTTCTAGTGGGAAACATGGTTGAAAGCATAGTACTTAGTTTTGTCCTTCGTGATTGTGTGCCTGCTCGGTAATCGCTGATTGTCGAAAGACATAAAACTGGTTAAGTCTGTGATCTTTCACAACGTTGCTGAAAAGTCACTGTGATTGTGCATTTCATTTTGCAAAGATTTAAACTTGTTTGCTTTCTTTATTTTGTTTAAGCATTGGACATCCTCTGCGTATACGTTAGTATCGACCTGGATGTTATTGCCTAAACGTTCTGCTTTATTTTCTTTGGTGTTTCGTTTAAGCTTTGGACCTCCTCTGCGTATACGGGAGTATCGACCTGGTGGTTAAAGCCTAAACAACTTCAACTTGTTTTATTTTCTTATTTTGTTTAAACATTGGACTTTCTCTGCGTATACGGAAGTATCGACCTGATTGTTAATGTTTAAACATTCTGCTTTATTTTCGCACATATCACAGTTGATGAAAGTTTAAAGGCATTACTTGAGTTAGTGTATTGCATGATGAGGGGATATGCTGAGATCGTGGGGTCCATAAGAATTTAGTGCAAAATTAATATACCTTAACGTATCGGTAAGCATTTCGAAAGTTTTTAGATTGAGTTTAAGAGGACAACCATATCGTCAATCTACGTGAATCGTTTAGAACTTAAAGTGTTAAAAGCTCAACGGTGCTAGTGATTGGTCTCATGAACTGATATGATCCTCTTACACAAACTCACAAAAATATATACAGACAATATACATCTAGATTGTATATATTTGTTTACTGCATTTCTTTAAACTCAAAATCCAAAAAGATTTTCGGAGTCTTTTAGCATAAAATTTTGAAAATTCAAAAAGATTTTCGACAACTGATGTTGAAGAGCTGATATTCAAAATTCTGAGTGCTAAACATGATGAACTACATTGGGTTGGGAAAGTTTGTTGAA
The DNA here is from genome assembly GCA_030545235.1 of Helianthus tuberosus. Classification (NCBI taxonomy): domain Eukaryota; kingdom Viridiplantae; phylum Streptophyta; class Magnoliopsida; order Asterales; family Asteraceae; genus Helianthus; species Helianthus tuberosus. The sequence goes on from CM060399.1 coordinate 116,424,748, forward strand.
AAACTTTGAATGTTATATACAAATGTTTTGAAAAATTGTATGTTTAGTTAATCAAAATCATTCACTTGAACTTGATGTAACTATTTGTATTGATGAAAGAATGATTTCTACCAGTAAGTTTCTTAAATATAAGTGTTAATAAATTTGTGAAACTTATGTTATGGGTAGAGGATTTGCAGGTTAACCAGGTTTCAAATCCTGAGCATATGCAGATTAGAGCCAGGAATTGATCCTGAATTTGTAAATTTGTGAAAGCCAGATTACGATCCCGACAGCTGAGTCTAAGGGGGAGTCTGAAGACGAGCTCAACGCAAGAGGAAGCGTGGATTCAAGAAGCCAGATAACTATCCTGAAGGAGCTTGTATACGGAAAGCCAGGTGTCGATCCCAAAGCACGGAAGCTTGACGAAAGGGGGAGCCTGAAGAGTTTACTGAAAGGGGGAGCTAAAGCTTAAGACAGATCCACCGGGATTCTGTTCGAGAAAGAGGGAGTCCGTGTTTGCTGAAGACATCAAACTTTCAAGAAGACTCAGAGAGAGAGAGAGAAACAAGTCGCTACGAGTTTGACTACAGATTGACTGCGGCAATATCCAAGGGGGAGTCTGTTAGTACAGTATGTCTATCGCCTCCGTCAATCTTAACCGTAGCAGAAATAGAAGAGATCTAGACTTTATGTTACAAGTTGTAGTTAAAAAGGCAAGGTGGCATTATTGTAAATAAGGGGAAATCCCTTATAATCCTTGGCCTATAAATAGGAGCCTTAGGGTTTCTTTTTGGGACTTTTGCCACATTTGAGATTTGGAGCTTTCAAGGTTAGAGAGAGAAAGTAGAGAGAGAAAGTGGCAAAACGTGATTCTTGGAGCTTGTAATCGTCAGATCATCAATAGAATCACCGATTAGTGTACATCTTGTGTGTTCGGTCACTCACGTTCGTGGATTCCGCACGTCGAACGTGTTGTTACGCAATCGAATCGGAGACGAATCCGGACCTACATCAACCAGGAGGGATAGCTCCAATAAGCAGAATTGAGAAGAAAAACAGAAGTGAGCAAATGAAAGTAAAGAAATGGGTGGGTTTATATAGAGATTCAAGAGCCGTTAAGATCGTTCCAAGTGTTTCAAGGTTTGATCTTGGCCCTACATTTGTTACTCACGATTTTGAATACCATGGGACCTAAAAAATCAGCACATAGTGTCTTAAAACCATACCTAAAACCCATGGATCAGCTGCTGATTGAGAAAAACTAGTTTCTGCACATCTGGGGGTCTGTCGCTCCCCGCGTAAGACTCAGCTGAGTCTTACGCGCCCCACGAGCGCCTAGTGTTTCAGCAACAGTTTTGAAATTTACAGAATTGGTCCTTGCATGCATATTTCATGATTTTTGACACGTTTAAGCCATGTTAAGCCATTTTCAAGGCTCTACAATGATGTCAAAGTGTAGGGAACATGAAATATGCTTGAAAATATCTCGGATGTCGGTTCGTTTGGTCGTACGGCCACGTTATTCGGTTAATTATGACGAAACACGAACGGACGCGAAAAACGATCCAAATTACGCGACGAATGAATATTTAGCATTCCAATCACTTAAATAAAATATTTTAATGATTAAAAAAATTTTTGGATGTCCGGATATGTTCAGAACGTAAGATATGCGCGTAAATGCAAACTTATGCACTTTTTGATGCTTTTAGTCCCTGATTGACCAAATAAGTTTATTTTCACATACCGAACCCCTGAAAGCCTATTTCTAAGCTATGTAAAGGATTTTTATGGTATGTTTAACTTATGATCATGTTCCGGAATGTACGTTGCATTACAAATCGGCATACTTTCGCAGTTTGACGCAAATAATCCCTGTAAGCGAATAAACTTGATTTTTGCCATACTAAACCCTTTAAAACTTATTTCTAAGTTATGTAAAGGTTATTTAAGGTATGTTAAGCATATGTTGATGTTCTGGAGTGTTTGTCGCGTGAAACTGGTTACGTTTACGCATCAGTTTGCGTATAACTTTCCAGAAAGCGATTTAGAGTTTGAAATTGAACAAAAATCAAAACATGCAAAATATCAAACATAAATAAACAAATATTGGGGTCAAATCACGTTGTTTTATTGATAATTGAACTGTTAAAATTTTATACAATTATTACAAGCACAGATGTCACACGTCGAGCCTCATAATTAAGTGTGCACCCATAATTACTTGTTTCGTCGCATTGCCCACATAGCTCTTCTTGTTAAGCGAGGGAAAACAAATAATAAGGTCGAACTAACATCTAATTCAAATAAGAATCATTATAACACAACATTTGTCAAATCAAATCGTGTTTCATACTAGCAATGATAGCACTACTTGTTTTGCATACAACAAAATTAGTAGTAGGTATTTCATTCTAGTACAAATGTTAATATATGTTTCGTACTAACCAAATTGGTAGTGCGCATCATATACTAAGCATGTATCGTCATAATCAATGTAAGCATATCGAGAAAATGTTTTCAAATCATGTGCTAGGTATGCTAAGTCAACATACTTAGCAAAATGTATTTGAAGATCGTATACTAGGTATGTTAGGTCAACATACGAAGCAAAAATGTATTTGTAATCATGTATTATACATACTAGATAAACAAATCATGTATGTAATGTCATGAAAACAAAAATAGTAGTAGTCACATAGTATTTGTAGCGATCGTGTTGCAAAGTTCGTGTGAATGCAGTAGTATGCAGTCATAATATGCTAAATTACGAGATTTAGTTCCTAAAGAACAGAATCCTCGAAGTCGGCATGTAGTTGTAATCACACATAGTGCAATCACATTGGAATTTGTAATTGGAATACGAATAATCAAGAATAAAGAAAACTTCTTGAAATTTATATTGTCATTACAATTGAAACATGCTCCAGCTGGATAGCGAGGGCGTGTTTGAGTAGGGGTTGCTTGGATGCGACAGGTCGCAGCTAGATGGCCAAAAAGACCACAGATTGTACACTGGCGGCATGGATAATTGGCTGGGTGATGATAGTTGCAATGATTGCACCGAGGTTGTTTTCCACGATAAAATACCCTAAAGGGTACTGGGTTTAGTGGAATTGGTGCGGGAATTGCATAATTCTTTAAAGCCTTACGCTTCTGAGAATTTTTAGATGGTTCAGCCTTTGTTTCCCTTGGGTTCTCCTTAGTAGTTCCAGCAGTTCGTTTCTTGTCTCCCATTCAAAAAAGTTTCCCTTTTCTAACATGGGAGTCGGTTAGGGTAGCGGCTAGTTCCTTAGCCTCCCTAAGTGTTGTAGGTTTGCTGCCAGTGACAATGTCTTGGACTGGATCAGGTAGGCCATCAATGTATTTCTCAATGGCTCGATCCATAGAAATGTTATAAGTTTAAAAACATCATCGTGTAGTGAAAATCTTGACTTGGTAAAAATCTCGTTCTTGTATTTAGAGAAGAACAGAATGTTGTGGATTTTGTTTTGAAATAGAATGTTTGAAGAATAAACTTTTGTAATATTTTTGGACGAGAAAATACAAACCAAGTTAATGGTTTGTTTTATAAATTCTTTACCTTTTAAAATTTTCTTATTTTTAAGATAAAAAATATTTTTAATTGGATTTTTTTTTTTAAAAAAGAAGCTTTGTGTAGAAAATTTAAAAAAAATCTCATCCAATTTATAAAAATTTTGAAATTTATGGAAGACAAAAGATAGTGTTTGAAAATGAAAAAGGTTTACAAAGTGTCATGAAACAAAATGAAATTTGTTTCAAATGTTTTGGATAAAAATATATCACCGAAGGTAATATAATGGAATAGTATCGTAAAGAGAAATTTGTTTCAATTGTTGTGAATAACAAACATATTACCGAGGGTAATATGGATGAGTAGTATCACAAGGGTTGTAGTGTTTAGAAATCGTTCGACATGGTTAAGGTGGATAGGTTTTTATAATGTTTCGAGAAGACATGCTTTAGCCTATAAGTGGACACTCACCCTAAGAGTTCCCATGTAAGAGTGACTGGTCCGAAAATGTGGATTTGTATGAGCACTCTAGTCTTTGACAGAAAATTGGGGGTACAGGCATTCACCCTTCCAGATTGCATGTGTTCACATTATTAAAACCCAAGATTTCGATGAAAAATGTTTGAGGAAAACATTTTGAGAAATCTTTTGACAAAAATTATTTGAGATAAACAGGTTGAGAAATATTTTGACAAAAACATTTGAGAAAACATTTTAAGAAATATTTCAATGAAAATGTTTTGAGAAAAACATTTTGAGGAATATCTTAAGGCATAAAGCCTAAGGGTTTAGGATAAATCATCTAAGGTTAAATGATTTGTAAATCATAGAGTAGTTGTGGCAAGAATAAGAAAGAGGATTAGGATAGAGATCCTAAGTCTACTCATGTTTGGGTCCCTAAGAAGGTTATAGACCAAGTTAAAGGCATTCTAATAACCTAATTCCCTATAACCAGTGCTCTGATACCAATCTGTAACACCCCAATCACGTAACACACGGCGGAAATATCGAGGAGTCACGTTACAAATTGCTCACAACAACTGGTACTAAATTGTTTCATTATTGGTAACATTGTTTTACAAAACAAATAATACATGTAATTGTCTTTTGATTAAAGAAATCTAAAGCCCGGATGCGTTCCTATGTGTAGCATACTTGAATAATCAAAATCTGAAACATATGTGAAAATGAGAGTCAGGAATAAAGTTGGCGAGTACATAGGTTTTGTTAGCCAAATAAATGGCAAAAAGTCTAGTATTGCAATTCTTTAACAAATACGAGAGTTGTCAATTAAAAATGAAATCTTGAAGTCAAATAATGGCAAAAGGTTTAGTATTGCAATACATTATCTTGATTGTGAAAACTGGTGACAAAGAGTTTTGTATATGGAAATATGATTATTACTAGGTAATTTTTTTGCCACTGAAAATTGTACTTTGTAATCTCATTGAAATCGTCATAAAACTTGTGAGTGTGTTATTAGAAATCCAATGAAGGATTAATAATAACAATATTGAAATATGTCATAACTTGTGTGAGTATTATTAAAATCAAGTCAACGGTTTATAATAATACTTTGGATATCCTTTTAAGAATCTAACATATGAAGATATGGAAGATTCTACAAGGATTTGGGTACTTGAACATTGAATCAATTGAACACATAAATCCTAAAGTGATAAGGATAATGCTACAAGAGTAATACAATAAGAACACTTATATATAGGAAGTACCAGTGGCGTATCCACCATGTTCTTATGGTATTACACTCGTTTTGTCATCTAAATCACAACTAACCACATAAACACATAAATCATCAACTTGTCATCAACTTGTAAACACGCATTAAAGTACACAATGAATCCAAACAAGGACTTCAATTGTACTTTAAACATCCAACGAGCAGCTAACTATAAAGATAGATAGATACTACAAGGATTAGGTTTGGTTAACAATCGGTAGTATATCAGACTATACTTTGGTAAACAATGTCACATAAATAGCATATCAAACTATGCTTTGGTAAACAATGTCACATGAATAGCATATCAAACTATGCTTTGGTAAACAATATCACATTGGTAGCATATCAAACTATGCTTTGGTAGTATATCAAAATATACTTAAGTTTGTGATTTGGTAGTATATCAAACTATACTTTGGTAAACAATATCACATTGGTAGCATATCAAACTATGCTTTGGTAGTATATCAAAATATACTTTGGTTTGTGATTCGGTAGTATATCAAACTATACTTTGGTTTTGGTCACAAAAAATCCTAAGTCCTAATGGTGATTCGGGAAAACGCCACGAAGGGTAATACAATAAGCACACTTATATATAGGAAGTACCAGCGGCGTATCCACCATATCCTTATTGTGTAACATCTGTGCTTGTAATCATTGTGAACAATTCTGTTATCAATAAAACAATGTTATTTGAACCCAATGTTTGTTTGGTTGTGTTTTACATTTTTCATGTTTTGACTTTTATTCAATTTCAAACTCTACATCGCTTTCTGGAGAGTTATACGCAAACTGATGCGTAAACGTAATCAGTTTAATGCGACAAATACTCCGGAACATCAACATATACTTAACATACCTTAAATAACCTTTACATAACTTAGAAATAAGTTTTAAAGGCTTTGGTATGGCAAAAACAAGTTAATTCGCTTACAGGGACTAAACTTGACAAACTGCGAAAGTATGCCAATTTAAATTGTAACAGACATTCCGGAACATGACCATAAGTTAAACATACCATAAATATCCTTTACATGGCTTAGAAATAGGCTTTGATGGGTTCGGTGTGCTAAAATAAACTTTTGAGTCATTCAGGGACTAAAAGTGTCAAAAAGTGCATAAGTTTGCACTTTCGCGCATAACTTACGTTCTGAATACATCCGGACATCCAAAAATTTATGTAAGCACTAAAATATTTTATTTTAGTGTTTGGCATAAGAAAAATCCATTCGTCACGCCATTTGGATCGTTTTTCGCGCTTATGCACATTCCGTCGTAATTAACCGAACAACGTAACCGTACGGCTAAACGAACCGACATCCGAGATATTTTTGAGCATATTTTGAGTTTCCTATACTTTAACTTCATTTTAGAGCCTTGAAATGAGGTTAACGGGGTTCAAACGCATCGAAAATAGCTTAAACGGGCTGCAGGGACCATTTCTGCCATTTTTGAAACTTTTCTGAATCTGGTGCATGGTGGCGTAGCGCGAGCCCTAAGGCCTATGCATTCGCGCTACGCGAGCGCCTTGTCTGGGCAGAAACATCATTTTTGCACTTTCAGGACCAGATTCAGTGTATTAACAGCTACAAACAACCTTTCAAACACTCCAAAGGCCAAAGCCAAGTGTCAAACTCTTATGGTGGATGGCAAAATGAGTTACCACAACATTTCGACAAGTGTACGGGCTAGATCATTCCCTCTTCTCCAAGAAACGATCCTAACGGTGAACCGAAATCTATAAATACCCATCACATTTTCACTCATTCCTCACAAGAATCTGATCTAATGTGCTCTAAGTTGAAACCTTTGTTTCATACCTGAGCTATTTTGATCTAGATTAGCATTCGGGGACCCTTTGTAAGTGTTCCTTCGTTCTTTTATTGCTTTTCGAGTCCGAAAGTCAAACTTTGTTTGACTTTCTGCATTGACCAGTTTATGGTCAATGCGAAGTTCGTTTGAACTTCGCAACATGATTGTAATCACGATGGTTATAGTCCTTTGTGACTATGCCTACTGATTACCACGTTGTCTAGGGTCGTAAGGGTAAGCGATCTAATAAATCGCTTATACCTTCGAACCCGACCCATTTGGTCGATCATTAGGATCCGACCAAATACATTAGGTGACCATACTATATAGGGAATAACCTTCCGAGGTTATACCTTATGGTCGCTTCGTTTAAGTAGTTGTATGATAGGTAGTTTATATGCCTTAGGTAAATTACCAAAATACCCCTTTGATGCCAAAATTCATTTTAAACATATATAACATAACCTTTGACATCTAAACTGATTTGACAACAATATTAGACATGTTAAGGCATATGTTACTTGTCATAGGACTAGTTAGGCGGTCCGAACGCGTTTCACGCGAACGACGCGTTAAAGTAGCATAAGCTACCTAAACGGGTCGTAATGGGTCGTAAGCACTTATGTTAGGTTTCATTTAGTATGTAGGCTTTGTTAAACCATATTACATGAGTTCCTACACTCATTTGGTTTACAAACCCTCATGCTACCCGATCTTCTGATTTAGGTCCGGTTTATTAACATAGTTACCTATATTAGGTGTCGTTTGATTCCGTAATCTCTAGCATTGCTTGGTGGTTATCTTAGGACTTCTGAGTAATCTCAAGTGAGTACATAGACCCCTCTTTTACTGTTTTCCAAACTGTTTTGGGGTGAAACACATATGCCTACTTGTTACTTTCATGCTTTCCTGTTTTCACATCATATACTTGCTATGTTCGTTAGTACATTATAGTACATGATTTCATTACATTTCATGCCATGTATGCCCATTGTGTGCGTACTTAGTACATCATTTTACATTACATTTCATGCTATGTATGTCCATTGTGTGCATACCTAGTACATTGTTTTACTTTACATTTCTGCTATGTATGTTGACTGATAGCATGCTAGCCCATTGATTTACATGACTTTCTGCTTTGTATGTTAACTTAGCATACTTAGTACATTGTTTTCATATAACATGTTCACTTTTGCTATGACATTTGGTTTGCACAAACGAGACTATTATACGTTCATTAACATTAGCTACGCCGCTCGGTAGTAAGTACTGGTACCATAGGACTTGACAAATCCCATTCCTGACATCCCGGGTTTGTTTGGATGTAAGGAATGACTGAATCCGAAAACATTTCTTTTGATAACCTTGACTGAAAAGGTTATCCGACTGTCTCAAGGCTTGAATGTATGCGTTAACTTACCACATAAATGTTTGTATCAATGTAACATGCATTACTTTGCAAAACATAACTTTTTGAATTATTCAAAATACTTTGTTTTGTACATTTCTACATTTGGATTATGTGACAATACTTTACTTACAATACATAACATTTGATACACATTACTTGACTACTTTTAAACATTTGACATGGCTTATACAAGGACTTTTGACTATTGGTTTAAACATAGACTTTATACATTGGTGGTTTGTTTAAGTGACTTAAGTAACGAGATGTGAGTAATATGATACAAGCATGGTGGATACGTCGCTGGTACTTCCTATATATAAGTGTTTGTATTATATTACATATCATAGCGTTATTTAAATCATTCAATTTGGACTTATACATTTTACACAAGTAACACGATTTTCACAAGACTTTGGTTTACAAACAATTTACTTTATACAACTCATTTTACTTGGTTATACATTTAACCACGCATTATTCTTTTATTTATACATATCAGTCGAGTTTTCTTCGAGTGTGTTTCAGAAGAGGGCTCTCACATGGTGGAATGGGGTTATGAGAGACCGAGGTGCAGAAGTTGCTCTAGCACAGACATGGGCTGAACTCAGGGCCCTTATGATGAGGGAGTTCTGTCCTCGTCATGAACAGCGAGCGTTGGAGAAGGAGTTTGATAACTTGAAACAAGACAGTGGCGAGCACAGGGCATATACTGATAGATTTGAGGAGTTGAGTCTGCTTTACCCGACTATGGTTACCCCACTCGACAAGGATATCGAAAGGTACATCGACGGCCTACCTGAATCAGTACAAGACATCCTTAGTGGTAGTAACCCTGCCACACTCCGTCAGGCGATCGAGTTAGCAGCGACATTGACTGAGTCGCAGGTTCGAAAGGGAAAGCTGCATAAAAAGGGTGACAAGGGAAAGAAGCAGGCTTCTGACAAGGGGGATAGCAAGAAAGGTCAAAACAAGAAGGGAAAGAATTCTGGAGGGTCTAGGAAGCGGAAGGCTTCCCAAAACTATGCCGTTACTGCACAGGCTCAAGCTGCACCAAATCAGCCTGCGCAACCACTAGCCAAGAAGCCATATCTTGGCACTGCACCTTTGTGCAACAGGTGTAACGGCCATCATCCACCACACCTCCAGTGTCGTCAGTGCACCAACTGCGGAAGATCTGGTCATCTTGCCGCTACTTGTCGCATTCCTTTTAACCAGAACCAGGCAGTTTAGAACCAAGCCCAACAAGTTGCTCAGCAACAAGGTCAAGCTGCACGACCTCATTTTCCTCCTGGTTCGTGCTACAATTGTGGGGATCTGACCCACTACAGGAACCGGTGCCCAAGACTAGCAAACCAGAACCAGAACCAGAATCAGAATCAGGCTCCGGCTCGAGGACGAGTTTTCAACATGAATGCTCAAGAGGCACAAGCGGACAATGAAGTGGTGAACGGTACGTTCTTTATTAATAATCAGCCTGCATCTGTTCTCTTTGATTCGGGTGCCGATAAGAGTTTTGTGTCATTGTCTTTTGAGCCAATGATTCGCGTGTCTATAACGAAACTAGGAAAACCTTTGACAGTAGAAGTTGCTAGTGGTGAACCCATTGTTCTTGATTCTGTTCTTCACAACTGCCAGTTGAATCTTAACGACCATCTTTTTCCGATCGACCTCACGCCTATGCAACTTGGAAGCTTCGACGTCATTGTGGGTATGGATTGGTTATCCAAGCATCACGCAGAGATATTTTGTTCTGAGAAGATTGTTCGTGTGCCGCTTTCGACAGGCGAGATCCTACAGGTTCAAGGTGAGAAACCGTCTGGTGGTCTCAAACTCATGTCTTGTTTTAAAGCTCGGAAGTATCTGCGAAAGAATTATGTGGCCTTCTTAGCACATGTTACAGCAGATAAAGGCAAGGGTAAGTCTATTTCAGATATTCCTGTCGTTCGGGATTATTCTGAAGTATTCCCTGAAGACTTACCTGGTCTACCTCCAGCACGCCAAGTCGAGTTCCGTATTGATCTCGTACCTGGTGCGAATCCCATTGCCAGAGCCCCATACCGTCTTGCACCGTCTGAGATGCAAGAGTTGTCTAAGCAGTTTCAGGAACTCTCTGACAAAGGTTTTATCCGTCCTAGCTTTTCACCTTGGGGTGCTCCCGTTCTTTTTGTCAAGAAGAAGGATGGATCTTTTAGGATGTGTATCGATTATCGTGAGCTTAACAAGCTTACCATCAAGAATCGATATCCCCTACCTCGCATTGATGGTCTCTTTGATCAATTACTGGGCGCTTCTTATTTTTCGAAGATTGATCTGCGTTCCGGGTATCATCAACTTCGTGTACATGAAGAAGATATTCCCAAGACAGCTTTTCGCACTCGTTATGGGCATTACGAGTTCACAGTCATGCCATTCGGTTTGACTAATGCTCCTGCTGTTTTTATGGACTTAATGAATAGGGTCTGCAAGCCTTATTTGGATCAGTTCGTCATTGTTTTTATTGACGACATCTTGATTTATTCTAAGACGCGAGCTGATCATGAGCAACATCTTCGTCTTACTTTGTAACTCCTAAAGAAAGAGCAACTTTTCGCCAAATTCTCCAAGTGTGAATTCTGGCTTAAAGAAGTTCAATTTTTAGGACATGTTATCAACGAACAAGGTATTCATGTAGATCCCTCCAAGATCAGTGCGATTAAGGATTGGGATACGCCTACTACTCCTACTGAAGTTCGTTCTTTTCTTGGTCTAGCGGGTTATTACCGCCGCTTCATTGAGAACTTCTCAAAGATTGCAGTTCCTCTAACTGCTCTAACTCAGAAGAACAAGCCCTTTGAGTGGGGATTCAAACAAGAGGAAGCTTTTCAAAACTTGAAGCAGAAGCTTTGTGACGCGCCTGTTCTGACTTTGCCTGAGGGCAATGATGATTTCGTCGTTTATTACGATGCATCGAAACTGGGTCTTGGCTGTGTCCTGATGCAAAGGAACAAAGTCATAGCATATGCATCGAGGCAGTTGAAGATACATGAGAAGAACTACACCACTCATGATCTTGAGTTGGGTGTAGTTGTTTTCGCTCTAAAGATCTGGAGACACTATTTGTACGGTACAAAATGTGTGGTTTTCACGGACCACAAAAGTCTTCAGCATATCTTCAACCAGAAAGAACTCAACATGAGGCAACGACGTTGGGTTGAGCTTTTAAACGACTATGACTGTGAAATTCGCTACCATCCTGGTAAGGGTAATGTCGTAGCTGATGCATTGAGTCGTAAGGAACGTACTAAGCTTCATTGTGTACGTGTTCAATCTGTTATTCAAGCTCAATCTGATATCCAAGCACGCATTTCTCAGGCTCAACAATCTTGTGTTTCACAAGGTTTGATGGATAAGGAATTTCCCTATCACATAACACCTGATCTGGAACTGAAGGATAATGGATCGTATTACTTCATGGACCGTTTGTGGGTCCCAAGCCTAGATAACCTTCGCACCTTGCTTATGGATGAAGCCCATAAGTTGCGTTATTCTGTCCATCCTGGCTCAGATAAGATGTATAAGGATCTTCGTATTCACTATTGGTGGCCTGGTATGAAGAAAGACATTGCCTTATACGTATCAAAATGCCTTACTTGTCTAAAGGTTAAGGCTGAACATCAACGTCCTTCTGGCTTATTGGTGCAACCAGAGATCCCAGTTTGGAAATGGGAAAATATTACTATGGATCTCGTTACCAAACTTCCACGCACAAAGAAAGGTCATGATGCCATCTGGGTAGTTGTTGATCGTCTTACTAAGTCAGAGCATTTCTTGCCAATCCGTGAGGATTTTCCTGCTGACAAACTTGCAAAAATCTATGTGGATGAAATTGTAGCTCGACATGGTGTTCCTTTGAACATCATTTCTGACAGAGATGCTCGTTTCACTTCTCATTTTTGGAGAACCATGCAATCTGCTATGGGGACCCAACTTAATCTGAGCACAGCTTATCATCCGCAAACGGATGGTCAATCAGAAAGAACAATCCAGACTCTGGAGGATATGCTTAGAGCTTGTGTGATCGACTTTGTTGGTAGTTGGGATTCACATCTTCCATTAATTGAATTCTCCTACAACAACAGTTATCACACCAGCATCAAAATGGCTCCTTTCGAGGCTCTCTATGGTCGAAAATGTCGTTCACCAGTCTGCTGGAATGAGATTGGCGAGGCTCAACTTACTGGACCTGCCCTCATTTTAGAGACAACTGACAAGATTAAGAAAGTTCGTGATAACCTTCAGACAGCTAGAAGCCGTCAAAAAGAGTTACGCGGATCCAAAACGTAAGCCCTTGGAATTTCAAGTCGGTGATCGAGTATTACTTAAGGTCTCACCTTGGAAAGGTGTGATCAGATTTGGAAAGAAAGGAAAACTTGCACCAAGATACGTTGGACCATTCAAGATCGTCGAAAGAATCTGAAAGGTAGCCTACAGACTTGAGTTACCTCCTGAACTTGGAAATGTTCATCCAACTTTTCACGTGTCCAATCTCAAGAGGTGTTTAGCTGATGAGAACCTCCACATACCACTTGACGAAATTCGTGTTGGTAAAACACTGAAATTTGTTGAGAAGCCAATGGAAATAATGGAACGTGAAGTCAAATGGCTTAAACGCAAGCGCATTCCTTTGGTCAAAGTTCGATGGGAAGCTAAACGTGGACCCGAGTTTACTTGGGAACGCGAAGATCAAATGAAGGCGAAATATCCGCATCTTTTCCCACGAGTTTCCTCTAAATAAATTTCGGGACGAAATTTCCACAAGTAGGGGAGACTGTAACATCTGTGCTTGTAATCATTGTGAACAATTCTGTTATCAATAAAACAATGTTATTTGATCCCAATGTTTGTTTGGTTGTGTTTTACATTTTTCATGTTTTGACTTTTATTCAATTTCAAACTCTACATCGCTTTCTGGAGAGTTATATGCAAACTGATGCGTAAACGTAATCAGTTTAATGCGAAAAATACTCCGGAACATCAACATATACTTAACATACCTTAAATAACCTTTACATAACTTAGAAATAAGTTTTAAAGGCTTTGGTATGGCAAAAACAAGTTAATTCGCTTACAGGGACTAAACTTGACAAACTGCGAAAGTATGCCAATTTAAACTGTAACAGACATTCCGGAACATGACCATAAGTTAAACATACCATAAATATCCTTTACATGGCTTAGAAATAGGCTTTGAGGGGTTCGGTGTGCTAAAATAAACTTTTGAGTCATTCAGGGACTAAAAGTGTCAAAAGGTGCATAAGTTTGCACTTTCGCGCATAACTTATGTTCTGAATACATCCGGACATCCAAAAATTTATGTAAGCACTAAAATATTTTATTTTAGTGTTTGGCATAAGAAAAATCCATTCGTCACGCCATTTGGATCGTTTTTCGCGCTTATGCGCATTCCGTCGTAATTAACCGAACAACGTAACCGTACGGCTAAACGAACCGACATCCGAGATATTTTTGAGCATATTTTGAGTTTCCTATACTTTAACTTCATTTTAGAGTTTTGAAATGAGGTTAACGGGGTTCAAACGCATCGAAAATAGCTTAAACGGGCTGCAGGGACCATTTCTGCCATTTTTGAAACTTTTCTGAATCTGGTGCATGGTGGCGTAGCGCGAGCCCTAAGGCCTATGCAGTCGCGCTATGCGAGCGCCTTGTCTGGGCAGAAACATCATTTTTGCACTTTCAGGACCAGATTCAGTGTATTAACAGCTACAAACAGCCTTTCAAACACTCCAAAGGCCAAAGCCAAGTGTCAAACTCTTATGGTGGATGGCAAAATGAGTTACCACAACATTTCGACAAGTGTACGGGCTAGATCATTCCCTCTTCTCCAAGAAACGATCCTAACGGTGAACCGAAATCTATAAATACCCATCACATTTTCACTCATTCCTCACAAGAATCTGATCTAATGTGCTCTAAGTTGAAACCTTTGTTTCATACCTGAGCTATTTTGATCTAGATTAGCATTCGGGGACCCTTTGTAAGTGTTCCTTCGTTCTTTTATTGCTTTTCGAGTCCGAAAGTCAAACTTTGTTTGACTTTCTGCATTGACCAGTTTATGGTCAATGCGAAGTTCGTTTGAACTTCGCAACATGATTGTAATCACGATGGTTATAGTCCTTTGTGACTATGCCTACTGATTACCACGTTGTCTAGGGTCGTAAGGGTAAGCGATCTAATAAATCGCTTATACCTTCGAACCCGACCCATTTGGTCGATCATTAGGATCCGACCAAATACATTAGGTGACCATACTATATAGGGAATAACCTTCCGAGGTTATACCTTATGGTCGCTTCGTTTAAGTAGTTGTATGATAGGTAGTTTATATGCCTTAGGTAAATTACCAAAATACCCCTTTGATGCCAAAATTCATTTTAAACATATATAACATAACCTTTGACATCTAAACTGATTTGACAACAATATTAGACATGTTAAGGCATATGTTACTTGTCATAGGACTAGTTAGGCGGTCCGAACGCGTTTCACGCGAACGACGCGTTAAAGTAGCATAAGCTACCTAAACGGGTCGTAATGGGTCGTAAGCACTTATGTTAGGTTTCATTTAGTATGTAGGCTTTGTTAAACCATATTACATGAGTTCCTACACTCATTTGGTTTACAAACCCTCATGCTACCCGATCTTCTGATTTAGGTCCGGTTTATTAACATAGTTACCTATATTAGGTGCCGTTTGATTCCGTAATCTCTAGCATTGCTTGGTGGTTATCTTAGGACTTCTGAGTAATCTCAAGTGAGTACATAGACCCCTCTTTTACTGTTTTCCAAACTGTTTTGGGGTGAAACACATATGCCTACTTGTTACTTTCATGCTTTCCTGTTTTCACATCATATACTTGCTATGTTCGTTAGTACATTATAGTACATGATTTCATTACATTTCATGCCATGTATGCCCATTGTGTGCGTACTTAGTACATCGTTTTACATTACATTTCATGCTATGTATGTCCATTGTGTGCATACCTAGTACATTGTTTTACTTTACATTTCTGCTATGTATGTTGACTGATAGCATGCTAGCCCATTGATTTACATGACTTTCTGCTTTGTATGTTAACTTAGCATACTTAGTACATTGTTTTCATATAACATGTTCACTTTTGCTATGACATTTGGTTTGCACAAACGAGACTATTATACGTTCATTAACATTAGCTACGCCGCTCGGTAGTAAGTACTGGTACCATAGGACTTGACAAATCCCATTCCTGACATCCCGGGTTTGTTTGGATGTAAGGAATGACTGAATCCGAAAACATTTCTTTTGATAACCTTGACTGAAAGGGTTATCCGGCTGTCTCAAGGCTTGAATGTATGCGTTAACTTACCACATAAATGTTTGTATCAATGTAACATGCATTACTTTGCAAAACATAACTTTTTGAATTATTCAAAATACTTTGTTTTATACATTTCTACATTTGGATTATGTGACAATACTTTACTTACAATACATAACATTTGATACACATTACTTGACTACTTTTAAACATTTGACATGGCTTATACAAGGACTTTTGACTATTGGTTTAAACATAGACTTTATACATTGGTGGTTTGTTTAAGTGACTTAAGTAACGAGATGTGAGTAATATGATACAAGCATGGTGGATACGTCGCTGGTACTTCCTATATATAAGTGTTTGTATTATATTACATATCATAGCGTTATTTAAATCATTCAATTTGGACTTATACATTTTACACAAGTAACACGATTTTCACAAGACTTTGGTTTACAAACAATTTACTTTATACAACTCATTTTACTTGGTTATACATTTAACCACGCATTATTCTTTTATTTATACATATCATTCGATCTTATCGCTTTTTAATCGATTTACAAAACAAAACAAAACAAAACAATTTACAAGGTTCATGACTGACTTTTACTAAACAACTTTTTCTTAAACTTAAGTCATGAATCCTATTTTCACAAAACCTATGTATCTCACAGGCATTTTTATGCTGACGTACCTATTTTCACATGTGTTTTCAGGAGCTTTTGCGTAGGACGATGATCGTGACACTAGGGCGGACCTGTGCCTTAGAGACATAAAATGAAGATAGACGTAGTTTAATTATGTTATAAACTCTTTGATTCCTGTTTAAAACAATGTAACTCTTATGTTGATAAATAAAATACAACTTTGTATGCCATGGTTATGAAACAATTAATTCTGTTACAACACTCCCCGACGTTTTCCGCCACGTCTTGTATGTTATACGTGGTCGGGGTGTGACATATTGTATTATTGTAGTTTCGTTATCTAAATCACCAACAAATCTCTACACATAAACAATAACCATCGTCTTTTAAAGTACTTCTTAAAAATCTCACTATGAAGATAGAAAGATCTAAGTCTGTACTTCAAATATCCTGTAAGAATCTAACTATGAAGATAGATAGATCCTATAAGGATTTGGATAATCGTCGTGTTTGCATAATCGGAATAATACACATAAAAGCACTTAGTAAACACATATATGCCATACATTTGAAAATAAATCGATTACACATATGAATCACCCCAAAACATTTGGAAAGCATAAAAGAGGGGAGCTATGTACTCACATGGGATTGTGTATATGTCTTGTATAAAAGATTAAACAAAGCTTGAAGGATCAAGGACTCAAGTGGCACCTAGTATCGGATAACTATGTTAATAAGTCGGGACCTAAATCGGGGAATTAGATAGAATGAGGTATTGTAAACCAAATGAGTGTTGGAACTCATATGAAATGGTTTAACAAAGCCTACATTCTGATTTGAAAGTAATCCTAAGTGCTTTTGACCCGTTACGACTCGTTAAGGTAGTTTACGCTACTTTAAGGTGTTATTTGTGTAAATATAAGGTCAGGTGGTTGTATATGTCATATGATAAGTCCTATATTCCCAAACATGTTTAAAAATGTTATTACATCAGTTGAGATGTCAAAAGTTTGATACATGTGTTTAAAAATGATTTTATGCACAAAAGGGCATTTTGGTCATTTTTAAAGGGCATATAAACGACTTATCAAATAATTAACCAAACGAAGTGACCATAAGGTATAACCTCAGTAGGTTATTCCCTATACAACTATGGTAAAAAATATGTGTTTGGTCGGATCCTAAGATTGACCAAACGGGTCGGGTTCGAAAGTCAAAGCGGTGGTCAAGACCGCTCGACTTACGACCCTAAATAAGCACAAAACTAGAAGTGATGAGTTAAACATGTTAAAACATGTTTAACTAAGTTGGAAAAACTAACAAAGTGTTTTGATACCCGAAAATAGTTCCGTCGTAAAATGCACATAAACATGCATTTTAAGCGAAACTTTGACTCGTCACTTCAACTAGTAAACGTGATAATCAGTAGGTATAGTCGCAATGGATTATAACCATCGTGATTACGATCACGTTGCAAAGTTCAATTGAACTTTGTCTTAACCAATTCATGGTCAAAGCCGAAAGCCAAACACTGTTTGACTTTTAGCATGAAATAGCTAAAAATAAATAAACAAGACTAGTTAGAACACTCACTTGTGTTCTAGGATGAAGAAAACTCAATTAGGAAGCCTCCAACAAAGTGGTAACCTCCAGGTAGAGCAGGTGAAGAAGAAAGAAAAGGAATGAGCAATGGAGGTGGGTATTTATATAAATCTTGGAGCAAAAAGATCATGCCAAGTGTTATGTGTGTTGCCCAAGGAAGAACAAGATCACAGCAAGTGTTTGGCCAGGAATTGAAACCTTGATGATCACACAAATAGCCCACAATAATCAAAAAACAAGGATTGAAAACAAGTGCTGCAGCTGAATTTAATGTTTCTGCCAGCTATTGTCCTCGCACCCCACGACCCATAGGGTCTGGGCTCTCACGCCCCGCGAGCCAGATCATGTCAGATTCAGAGTTTGGCAGTTTTGGTCCCTGCAGCTTGATAAACTTGTTTTCGACTCATCTAACCCCCGTTAACCCAATTTTAAGGGTTTACAAGGATGTTAAAGCATATGGGACTTGAAATATGCTTGGAAATATTGTGGATGTCGGTTCGTTTAGCTGTACGGTTGCGGTTTATGCTTAATTACGACGAAAGTTCTAACGAACACGAAAATGATCCAAATTATGAAATGAATGGTATTTTTGCATTCCCATCACTAAAATAAAATATTTTAATGATTACAAAAATTTTTGGATGTGCGGATATGGTATGAAAGCAGAATATACGCGAATTGGCATAATTTCGCAGTTTTGATGCTTTTAGTCCCTGTGATCAAATAAGCATATTTTCACATACCGAACCATCCAAAAATTATTCCTAGGTTATGTTAAGGGTATTTAGGGTATGTTTAGCTCATGAACTTGTTCCGGAGTGTACGTCGCTACGAAAATTGGCAGACTTTCGTAGTTTGTCGTAAATAGTCCTTGTACATGTATAAACATGTTTTCGTCATCCCTAACCCTTCAAAACTTATTTCTAAGTTATGTAAAGAGTACTTAGGATATGTGTTGCATATGTCCTCATCCTGGTGTGTACATCGCATTAAACGGATTACGTTTAAGCATCAGTTATCGAATTGCTTTCAAAGAAAAAAGTTTTTGAAAGCCCGAAATTTTGCACAAGGGTTACACAAAAGAGAAAGCACAACCAATTAAAATGCATGTCACAAAGAAATGGATAACAGTAATCAAGTTTGATGACAAAAAGACTGACGAACTATGCTGTCAGTTTGTCGATATACATGTGAGTGTCAAACCATAAGTTATATTACTTGGTATGCTATATATTTGCTTTTCCATATAGAATTATATCTAAAAATGTTTATCTTTGTATAAAATTGTCATGCAGGGTGATGGTATTAAGGCGATGGCACAAACAAAGGAAGTTGAACACTTTGACTCAATGATACGGTTACATTCGTTGAACAGGGTAACAACCTACATCTGCAGCAAGTCCATGGATTACATGGCTACTATATAACATGGTGCCTCGCTCATCCTTGGTAGGAAAGCTAAGTTTACTCCAATACCAGATCTGGACATACCTGATGTATACTTTTGAGTTTTCAACGTTTGAGATGTTGAATGACAAAGTGTAAAGCTACAGACTCTTGATATGTACATTTATAAACCATAAATATATTATAACATATTGATTAATTGTTTAACAAACACCCACCAATGTTTGGGTAGATTTCATAGGCCAAGTAGATGACAACCATGTTCAGTCAACAACTAAAAATAAGACCTTATGAAAGGTGCATATACGTGACGAACTGTAAGTCAAACCAGATTAAAGAAAAAATTACCATCTACAACTAAGTATGTAACAACCCGACTTTCCGGTCAACTCAAAGTCAAAGTCAAGGTCAAGTCATGTCATTACTCAGATTTGACGTTTCGTGCTTAATTGACTTGTACTCTCGAGATTCGATATATTGGTTAACGATATCTTTAAATATGTTTTACAACGCAATCACAACACTTATTTAAAACGCAATTATCGCATTTAACGCTATTTACAACGCTTATTATTTAATGCATTTTATCGCATATTACATCGCATGATTGGATTAAACGCTATCACATCGCAATCTCATCGCAACTCAAAACGCGGATTTACTTTTATGCATTTTATGTGTTATTTGTGTGTTTACTTGCTATGTGGTTATCTCATCGCAACGCTCACTCACATCTCGCTTAAACGCAACGCAACGCTTAACGAATGAAACGAAAGTTGGAAAACTAACTCGCACGAGCCGCCTGATCGAATGACCATTTGATCAAGTGATCATAAGGCCGGATGACCATCCGACCCATGCACAGCACCGCCTTATCTCCTCTCTCACTATAAATACCCGCCTGTCAGATCACTGTTCACTGATGTGACAGCTCTATCCGACCAACACGCTCTCAGCTCATTCTCAAGCACTTTTCTCTCGATTCCAAGCAATTTCGTAAGTATTTCATCCTAAATATTGTACTTCCATCATCATTACACACTAGGGCTGTAAACGAACCGAACGAACACGAACAAGGCCTTGTTCGTGTTCGTTCGTTAAGGAAATAAATATGTTCACGAACGGTTCATGAACACTTACCGAACGAGATTTTGTGTTCGTGTTCGTTCATTAAGGAAATGAGCGTGTTCGCGAACGGTTCATGAACACAAACGAACACAAATAAATTTGGCGAACGCGACGAAGGATAAAGATAGATGGCCTAGAGAGTAGCACTCGAACTTGAATCCCTTACTGTGGAACGGGGGTCGATCGTATTCGCTGATGTAAATAATGAGAAATGAAAGGGAAATAGTGAATAAACAAGGTGAAAGAGGGTTTCCTAGTTTAATTGTTAGGTTAATAAAATAAATAAAAGTTTAATAATATAAAAAGCACACATAAAATATATATAAGTACAAAGATCTTCAATTAAAGCACAAACATACGAAAATAAAAGAACGCAAATCAACGAATGTTCATGAACACGTTCACGAACACCTTACCGAACGTTCACGAACACAATCGAACGAACGAGACCTCTGTTCATGTTCGTTCATTTAACTAATCGAACAAAATTTTTTGTTCATGTTCGTTCGTTTATTAAACGAATGAACATAAACGAACTTCCCGTCGAACGGTTCACGAACTGTTCGCTGAACGTTCGGTTCGTTTACAGCCCTATTACACACATCTTCATCATCATCTCCATCAAAATCACCAGTTTCACCATGAAATCGCCTGATTTGGACTACTTTAAGGTGACGTCACCTCGATTTCTTATGAACATTGAAGTGTGACATCATCTCATCAAGATTTGTCCAGATCTATAGGATTTCTACACATTTTAACACAAATCTTCCCAAGATCTAAACATTTTCAACTGATTTCATACTTTTCTTCAACATTCGTCACTTTTCCACTCAAAACCGATGGAACCTAGACTCTTTCAGACTCTCTACTCATTCTATAGTTGAGAACTGGACTGAGAACGGATTTCCACCGTAGAGACGACCAATTCACGGGTTGAACATGAAACTCCATCAAGAACCGTTGAGTCTGATCGAATGGGGTGATTCCCATCTGATCGACTGAGTTGGGCCATGTTGTGATTCCGTTGTTCGACACGTCGTCATGTCGTCTCCGTCAAAACTCAAAACTTTTAAATTAGAAAACTTTGTGAAAATTTCAAAACAACAAATCGCCGATCGGATGACCATCCGATCGAATGACTATTCGACCAGGTGACTTACCTTTTACATTTTTCAACACTTAAACGATTTGATCAGAACTTCAAAGAATATCACACATTCAATCGAATAGCCATCCGATCGAATGGCCATCCGTCCAGATGACCATCCGATCGAATGACTTGAATTATACTACAACGAAAACTTCAAAAGTTCAAAACAATTTACAAACACCCTCACTCAATCGAATGACCAACTGATCGAGTGGTCATCCATCCAGATGACCATCCGTCCGGATGATCATTCGATCAACTCACCATTCGACACTATCCCATTGGACACCCTGTTTTACATGCTGTTCAATGCTTACGCTATCATTCTATGCTCAGGCTAATCTTCACGCGCTCCCTTCAGTCCAAGTAGTGTGTTTACTATCTAAACACGCACTGTGAGTATACTCGAACCCTTTTCGCTTAACGCACTTTTGGGTGTTACATACGTTACTTATAGCAAATCACATCAACACACAACGCAAATACATTTTAGTGATAACCGCTCTTGCATGTTGTACGTGACTCGATGTATGCTTGTATGTTATGTTTACACAGTGAATGTTTGCCTGAAACCTTAGCAATGATAGTACTATAGTTTAGACTCAGCACCTGTCATGGACAGGGGTTGTTAAGGGTTTTACTTCACATGGTCACAATGGTGATAATGTGTTGCGCATTCTACACTCGCAGTCATGTCGGTTGCATATGTCATTGTCGATAGCGTACTTGCTTCACATTTCTACGTGTTACATGTTGGTTATGCGTAAACGCTTTCGCTATACTATATGCTATTAAACTTGTGTACTCACCTTTACACTCTGTGTATTGACTTTATTTTAATGTATGTGACAGGTTGATAGGATGTTTGCTAATCTTTTGTAGAATCAAGATAGGCAGTCTAGAAACCCACGAATAAAATCTGAGTTGTCGGAACAGTATTTTGTTTATGAGACTTATATCTATAACGACTGTTTATGCTTTATATGTTAATGGTATGGGACATTAATGTTAAATATATCGTCACTAATAGTTGTTGTGGATTCTCCTGGACAATCTGTTTCGCTCAGTGCCATGCCCCGATGTTTCCGCCATCGGTCGGGGTGTGACAGATTGGTATCAGAGCCATAACTATAGGGAATTAGGAAAGACTCGACCTAGTCTGGGTTTGATGTCTTAGAATTGACCTAGTCTATAGTCTAAGCACCAACAGACTGCCTTATGCGAGCCCAGTAGGGGTTTGGCATGAGCCTACTTTTGTTACTCTAGCTCGCTTAAACTACATCTTTGTGCGAACACCGCATACTACAGCTTCGCACAGATGAGCCTTTCCTAAGGCTGGAATACTATATTGCCTTTCCTAAGGCAGACACAACACACATACACGTTTTCGAAAACATTCGCATAACGCAATCAAGTGATTTGGTCGAGATTAGGTGTGAAAACTGAGAACTCTTGAATAAAATTGCTTATTCTATGCGAAATTTTTACTCTCAGCACGAGAATCTTTCGTTGAGTCAGGAGTGAAATCCATATCTCGACGAAATTCTCCATCTCTATCTCGTGGTTTTGCCACACAAACAGGAATAAAGTCGTTAAGTTAGGGGTGAGACCCGCATCTTGACGACCAGTTCCACTCTCTACTTTGGTTTTTACAAAACTCTCACCAAAGTCTCGATGGATTCCAATGATTTGAGTCACGTAGTAGCCGAAAGGATGCGTGCTGTTCGCCATATTTCGGCGAGAGCACAGTCTATTAGGCCAAAGTGTGTACTTGAGGTCACTATGAATAGTCGAATCACTTTGGGTAGTCACTGTCTCAACACCCAGACATTCTATTTCGATTTTAAGCTCGCAGCCGCTGATTCTTCGATTTTATGTGCTTTTATGTGTTTTATATGGTTACCTATTTATTATTTGGGCTAAGTGAGTTGTGCTCTACGCTGATGGTTTTGATTTAACGATTCTTGCTCTGCAAAACACGCACTACTCACAATGTTCCTCATTTTAACTCAAAACGCTAACAAATCGTAGAACTCTCACACGCTATACTACTCGCTTACGCGACTCGCTATCGCTACTCGCTACTCTCGAACGCGCTTCGCAAAACTTGAAAGATAGGTGAATACGTGCAAAATATGTAGGTAAATACGTGCAAAATATAGGTGAATACGTGTAAAATATGTAGGTGAATACGTGCAAAATATAGGTGAATACGTGCAAAATATGTGCTTACATGGATTACGTGCTTCTGTGCATACGTGCTTATGTGCTCATGTGCCTATGTGGATTATGTGCCTACGTGATTATGTGCCAATGTGTTGGACGTGTTCCTGTGCTTTACAACAAAGGAGTTTTTACGATACGCTAAACTATACAAAACCCGATATAATCGAATCTCAATCATACGAAGATGTCTGCTGCAGACAATGTCTTCCCTAGGTTCTCACACTC
Source organism: Helianthus tuberosus (assembly GCA_030545235.1). Classification (NCBI taxonomy): domain Eukaryota; kingdom Viridiplantae; phylum Streptophyta; class Magnoliopsida; order Asterales; family Asteraceae; genus Helianthus; species Helianthus tuberosus. The sequence continues at coordinate 116,448,996 of CM060399.1, forward strand.
GCCACAACGCTTAGAGAAGCAGAGATGACCAGCGCATCGCTTCTCTCGTCGCCAAGGAAATGGCTAAAGTCATACCTCAGATCGTTAGTGATATCAATGAGGTCAGCAGCAAGTCATCCGTCGAATCTAAAAGCGACTCATCTAAGGCTTCGTTTAGCTTTAAGCAATTTAAGGCCTGCGGTCCTGCTAACTTCACTGGTGAAGATGGGCCCAACGCCATATTTCAGCGGTTTGACTCGATTGAAGTCACCCTCCGTCAAAGCGGATGCCCAGACAACCTCCGCACTGTGAACGCTACTGGAGTCTTCCAGTCTAGGGCACTGGATAGGTGGACTGCAGAACGCAACAGGCGAGGTAACGATGCAGCCTATGGACTCTCCTGGGAAGAACTGAAGGAAGTCATGATGAAAGAATTATGTCCCCCACATGGTCTCCACAAGCTGGAAAATGAGTTTTGGGGTATCAAGCAAGAAGGAGGTGATAATGCTGGACTCACAGCTCACTTTAAACAGCTCAGTATTATCTGTCTTGGTCAAGTGTCAACACCAGACATCACGATCAAGAAGTACATTCGCGCTCTACCCGATTGTGTTGCCAGTTTTGTTCAAGCAGCTAAACCGACCACCATTGAGGAAACCTACCAACTCGCCGCTGAGATCAATGATAAGTGAGTTTTGGGTGGCTATTTCAAAACCTCAACCAAGAATCTCCACCAGGTCACTGCTACTCCCGCTACTGAAACCGCAGCACCTCATGTTTCGAAGTCTTCACGCCGCAAGCGCAAGGGTAACAACAACAAGAACTATGCTACTACTGCCTCTCCTCTCAACGTTGTTCCTGCCCAACCCAACCCAACCCAACCAGAACCAGAACCAGAACCGCCAAGTAGCAGCACCTGTGACCAACGCACCGCCTGCTAAGCGTGCGTACACTGGTCCTCAGGCTTTGTGCCCTACTTGTACCTACCATCACCCAGCTGGGATAGCTTGCCATTTTTGTGTCCACTGCAATCTCTACGGACACTTCACAGCGAACTGTCGCACTGGTCCTCGTCAACAAGCTTAAGTTCAAGCTCCTCCTACACTGTTCCTCAGGGTAACCAAGCAGCTCATGCTCCCGCTGCTCATGCACGAGCTTTCTTCTCATGTGGTGACCCTAATCATTTTTCAAATGTCTGCCCAAATCGTGTGGTGAAACAAGAGCCGCAGCAACCACCACAGCAACAACATCAACAGCAGCAGCCGCAGCAGCAGCAACCACAACAAGCAGGCCACGGAAGAACTTTCAACATCAATGTCCACCAGGCTCAAACAGACAACAATGTTGTCAATGGTACGTTTCTCTTCAACGGTATTTATGCTTCGTGTTTATTTGATACTGGAGCCGATAACTATTTTGTGTCGTTAGAATTCGAAAAGCTCCTAAACCGTAAACACGCTAACCTCCCAACGACGTTCGACGTAGAAATTACCACCGGAAAAACCGTCACCGTTAGTTCCATTCTTCGTGATTGTACCCTCGAACTCAACAATCACGTTTTCCCGATCGATCTCATTCCGATGCAGCTTGGTAGTTTCGATATCATAGTAGGCATGGATTTTCTTCGTGAAAATCATGCTGAAGTCGTTTGTTTCAAAAAGATGATTCGTTTCTCTCTTGCTAATGGCGACCAACTTTGTGTCTATGGCGAAGTATCTTCAAAGAAATTGAAACTCATGTTGTGCATCCAAGCAAGCAAGTATCTCTGAAAGGAATACAAGGCTTTCTTGGCACACATCGTAGTAGCGGAGAAGGAAAATGAAAAGAAGCCAATGGAAAAGGTACTTGTGGTTCGTGATTTTCCTGTTGTTTTTCCTGACGATTTACCTGGTTTACCGCCGTCTCATGATATTGATTTCCGTATCGACCTCATTCCTAGAGCTAACCCTGTTGCTAAAGCTCCTTATCGCCACGCTCCATCCGAAAAGCGTGAACTATCGAGTCAAGTCCATGAATTACTTGATAAAGGCTTCATACGCCGTAGCACATTTCCATGGGGCGCACCTGTCCTTTTCGTGAAAAAGAAGGATGGATCGTTCCGAATGTGCATCGATTATAGGGAACTCAATAAGCTTACTATCAAGAATCGCTATCCCTTACCCCGAATCGACGATTTGTTTGATCAATTGCAAGGCGCTACGTGTTTTTCTAAAATCGGTCTAGGCTCTGGTTATCATCAGTTACGAATTCAGGAGGAAGATATCCCTAAAACCGCTTTTCGAACCCGCTACGGCCATTATGAATTCGTCGTTATGCCCTTTGGTCTTACCAACGCACCCGCGGTTTTCATGAATTTGATGAATCGCGTGTGTAAACCCTTTCTCGACCGCTTCGTCATCGTGTTTATCGATAATATCCTTATCTATTCGAAGTCGAAAGCCGAACACACGCAACATCTTCGTTTGGTACTCGAGCTTCTCCAAGGGAATTGCCTCTATGCCAAGTTCTCCAAGTGTGAATTTTGGCTTGAGGAGGTTCAATTCCTCGGTCAAATCGTCAATAGTCAAGGCATTCACGTTGATCCCGCAAAGATTGAAGCAGTTAAGAGTTGGATTACACCGAAAACCCCGTCTGAAGTTCGTTCTTTTCTCGGATTGGCGGGTTATTACCTACGGTTTATCACTGATTTCTCAAAAATCGCCATTCCTCTCACCTCTCTTACGCATAAAGACAAACCTTTTGTTTGGGGAACCGAACAGGAGGATGCCTTTTAAACTCTCAAGCGTATGCTTTGCAACGCTCCTATCCTCGCGCTACTCGATGGAAACGATGATTTCGTAGTCTACTGCGATGCCTCTAACCTCGGTCTTGGTTGTGTCCTTATGCAACGGGACAAGGTTATCGCGTACGCCTCTCGTCGGCTCAAGGTCCACGAGAAGAACTATACAACCCACGATCTCGAACTAGGTGCAATTGTTTTTGCATTAAAAATTTGGCGACACTACCTTTATGGTACCAAGTGTACGGTCTTCCCGCAACGAGCCGATACCCAAACCTCCCCTATCTTTATGAGCCATTACTTTTTGCCACGCTACCCAATTAATTGTCGATTGGTCCGCCTCTATTCCCCATAAAAATTCTCTCCTGATTCTCTCAAGATGGTCTATAACTGAAGTAGGTGCCCGGAAAGTGAAAAGTAGTATGTCGGCAAGCATGGCGGACCCAAGAATTTTTCCATGGGGTGCGGAAAATTTATAAAAATTTTAGGCTTCTAGATATATACATAAAAAAATCGGTTCGGGTCGGGTCGGTTCAGGTCGGGTTGATTCGGGTTGGGTCATGTAAAAAAGAACATCAAACTAAAATTTATATAATCATCAAAAGCACGTCAAACGTTGTTACAAACATATTTAAAATATCGCCCTACGGGTTTTTATTTTTTTGAAATCTATCCAAAACATCATCTACAGGTACTTTCTTAAGCAAGTTTTTCTGTATATAACATATACAACTATCACTTAAATTCTCATCGCCAATCCGATTACGCAAGTCAGTCTTCACATTCTTCATTGCCTAAAAACATCTTTCAACGGTTGCGGTTGTGACGGGTAATACGAGAACAAGCTTCAATAAACGATATACCAATGTAAAATTTACGTGAATATTTGTTGAAACCATTAACCTTACAAGACTTGACAAACCATCCAAGTTGGCGAATTGTTTATCTTTTTTCACAAAATCAATATAGTTTCCGAGTTGAACCGGAAGCCTTCGTTTTTCGGCTTCATCAAAATCATATGGATACTTTTCGGCTAGTTTTAGTATATTTGGAATGTCAAATGCACTAAAATTATCACACGGACTCAAACAACTCTTACAAAGAAGTGGTTCCGATGTTACCTCGTTAAAACGGTTCCCAAATTCTTGAATTTGCAAATCTAGAACCACATTGAAGCAATCACACTCGTAATAATGCCGATTTGAGATGTTTGTCTTTCTTCTTAGCCATCTTGGGTTAATATATTCATCATCTAAATTTTTCATCTCAAGTTCATACATGTCACAAAAAGAGTAAACTTCTCCAAGAACTCATTAAATCCTTCCAACCTAAACTTTTCAAGTTGGTTTTTGGTGGAAGAAACCAGTTTAACCGCATTCATCAAATCTTGTTCTTTTCTTTGTAGACATTGGGACAATGTGTGTGTGATGTTTAGAATATGCTCCATCAAGTGTATGTAAAATACAAAGTCATATTTTTTCATATCCTCTAGAAGTCCGTTCGCTTGTCTACTACAAGGAAGAGTTTGACCCGTTTCTACTATACATCCAAGAACTTCCATAATGTTTGGATATAAAGTAATCAAACGCGAAAGCGTTTTGTAGTGGGAATTCCAACGTGTATCTCCGGGTCTTGAAAGTGCCATTTCTTGATTCAGCCCACTTCCGGTACAAAGCATGTCTTCCATTTTTTCCAATTGTCTTCTTTGGCTTTCACGAAGCATGTCTTGTCGTTTGGAAGATGCACAAACGACATTTGTTAAACATGTTATCGTTTCAAATACTCTCCAAATAGGTGTGTGTTTGTGTGCAACCGCCACAACAACTAGTTGAAGTTGGTGTGCAAACAATGAATATAGAAAGCCGAAACATTTTCCTTTAAAATAAGAGATCTTAAGCTGTTAAACTCACCCAACATGTTACTTACCCCATCGTAACCTTGGCATCTAATCCTTTTCAAACTCAACCCATAACGTGCCAACATATCATCAATAGCCGATTTAATTGTTAACGCGCTTGTCTCTTTCACATGAACAAGCCCAATAAAACGCTCCTTAACAATCCCAACTTTATCAACATCGAATAACAACCGCCATTTATTCTTTTTTTGATACATCACATGATTCATCAACTAATAAAGAAAAAACATCATCACCAAGATCTTCAAAAATTTGTTTAAGTGCCTCTTGAGCATAACAATGTTTAATGTCCGCTTGAATTTTAGGACTAGTCATTTGGTTATTCGCTGGTGCATTCTTTATGATAACCTTACCAAGCTCTTCATTCATTTCACCCATTAGTTCTAGAAGCTCCAAGAAATTTCCTTTATTTAATGAATCTTTTGATTCATCATGACCACGAAACGCCAAACCGCCGTTCAGCAACCTTTTTCCAAGCAAAGTAGAAGCACTTAATCTAAGTTTGTAATCGCGTTTCTCCTTAGGGGTCCTTTTGTCCCATTATGTGTTTACCGCTTGCTTTTCGTTAAGTAAATCGACACACTTTTGGAAACATTTGTTGTGGGCGCTATTAACTAACCCAACATGTTTTGTAAGTACCTCATGTACTTTTTTCCAATTGTTATACCTGTTCAAAACAAATGTGTCTCTATGATCCCCAAATTCGGACCTAAACAAGTAACAACATAAGAAAAACACACGATCCGATTTTATACTATACTCTAACCATCCCTTGTATTCCTTTCGGTTATACCATTATTGTTTGAATTTTCTCAACTCTTTACTTTGAAACGTTGATGTTGGATATTTAATACCCGTTGGTTGACATGGTCCTCTTAGTAGGTATACCCTTCCAACATCATCTCATTGATTCACGTTGTATGATGCAATCGCCTTGCGATCATGAGGATCCGAGGGAAGATCATTCACATCAACAAAATCGGAAGATGATCCAATTTCAACCGCTTTCCTCTTGTTGAGAAATCGCGTCATAACATCCTTACTCATTGGGCCTATCACATAAAAAATAAACAATATTCCTTCATTTTCAATTCCTTAATCACATACATAACCTTATTTTGAACACAGCCTTATTTTGAAGAAAGAAATCAATAAATCAACAATAATTAAATCAACAATAAATAATGGAACACAGCTTTAATATTTAATAATAAAATCAACAATACAGTCACTTTTTTAATATTTAATAATGAAACCAACTATAATCCTATAATTCCCGGAACACAACAGCCTTATTTAGAGTTTTGAAGAATGAAATCAAGGACATGTACCTCTATAATATAAATTCAAGAGTGCGGTATTGTGCGGCGAGATTTGTGGGCTGTGGCTGATCGATCGAACAGAGTCTGCACTCTGCAGGTTGACGTTTCTGTTTCTTGGTCGCTGGCAGCGGAGATGGGAGGGCGGGAGGAGACGAATGGTCGATTGGGTTATTTGGGTTATGTTTTGTTTAACTGATTTAGTTATTTGGGTTGGGCTTTAACATAAACTTATATAATTGGGCTTGATGTTGGGTTATAGGAATACAAGTTTTTATTTAAAGAGATTAGTGGGCTAACTTGTTTACGTAATTGGGTCGGGTTTAAATCCGTGTTCACAAATTTTTTTTATATAAATTCCTAACATTTTTTTTTCTAATGGGTGCGGTTGAAATTTTCCAATGGGTGCGGTCGGGATTTTTCACGAAAAAGAACACTAAATTTTTTTTAAGAGGTGCGGCCGTCCACCCACGAGCTAAGGTGGGTCCGCCCCTGTCGGCAAGGAGTTAAGCACCGTCTTGATCAACATGAATTTTTCCACCATATACTTTTTTTTGAACGACAAATTTTGGATCACTGGCGGACCACTAGAGTATCATCGTGCTACCAGCGGAACCACCCGATCATATCCATCTCCACTAGGCATAATGCCTATATACCAATTCAGGAGGAAACCCAATAAATATAGGAAAACCCCCTTTGTGGGAATCGAACCCAAGACCTATTGGTCCAAAAGTCTTATCCCACCCCTAAGATACCACTAGACTATAAATCCGCTTTTCCACCATATACTAGTGTCATAATTTAGTTATCAATTAAAAAATTCCTAAAAGATATCAATTCTTTCTCAATTTTTTGTAGCAAGCATAAAGATTCATCTATTGGTTGTCTCTTGATACCATAGGGACCAATAGTTTTGATGATTACATATGTGCGTTAAAAGTGCAACCCACATGTCTAGTTCTTGAAATGATTTAATACAAAGCTATCAAGTCATTTGTGAAAGCGCCAACATCTAAATCAAATATGATCTTATCAACAACATAACAACATAATGGTGTAGGAAGTGGTTAGACACTTTGAATAGGTAAACTCTCAAATCACCCAATTAAATAGTGCCACGTCATTTTACCTATTTTGTTTACCTATTGCTCAAAAACGTTGACGGTGGTTAGACACTTTGGAATATGTAAACTATTAAAAAAAAGAAAAATGTGTGATTGGTTGAGAATGCATGGACCCCACCACACACCTCTCTCTCTCCCCATCCCTCCCTCTCCCCGATTCGGTGAAGGTTCACCGATTTTCTCCCCCATTTCTGTAAAGTATTTTCGGTAAACATGTTGACAATGGAGGGGGGTCGGTACCGAGTGGGTTTACCGCCTCCACTCCGTATACCCTAATAAATCACCACACACTAGGTAAGCTTTAGCCTATTAAGTGTCCAAACAACTAAATTATTAACTTCAAACAACAAATTTAAATGTCCAAACATCTAAATAAAAGTTGCTAAATCTTATTCAAGCATTAACCCGCATCCCAAATCATTAAACCAAACATAATGATTTTTAGTTCAAAAAGCCAATAATGCTTCTTGCAAGTACCGGTTTATAGATTACCCTTGTGACTCGTTGGAACTGGTCATGCGTTTATTTTGACTTTTGATATATATGATGGTAATTTTGTACCGCTTTGTTCAATAACTTAACTTTGGGTGTGGTTCAGCTACAAAGTCCAAAGTTTTCTAAAAAGTGTAAAATGTCATAAAATACTATAATTTCAGCCATAAAACATTCTTAAAACCCACAAATAACAGAGTGAAGATTACTAAAATACCATATTTAAACCATAATAGTCCATAAAAACTTCAAACACACAATCATAGAACCAGTGGCGGAACTAGAACATTAACTCAGGGGTATCCTAATTTTTTTAACCGTGCAATCATACAATACTAAAAAAACGACAATAAATAAATAAAGTAAAACAAATACCTACTAGATTTGTCCTCTTCTTTTTTTTCATAGTTTGAAATCGTTCCATTACATCGTCGTCTTTTACTTCACGTAAAAATTCCTTTTCGACCGCATAAATCATAGCATTGTTCAAAAATTCCAGGACCATTCGATTGCGTAAATCCGTCTTGACAAGCTTCAGTTTCGAAAAACATCTTTCAATGGTTGCGGTTGCAACCGTTAAAGCAAAGCTAGCTTCACAATCGAATCGATGATCTGATGTTGCCTGTTCAGTTCCGGCGTTCCGCTATTCGGCGAAACAATTCAGATTTCAGCGATTCAGCAGCGACTTCAGGAGGCTTCAGCGCAGCAGCAGTTCAGGGTTCAGACGTTTGGTGATGATCGACGTTTGGTATCCTTAAACTTTCACTTGTGCCGTGCATTAAAACTTCATATTAAAGGACGTATTTTATTATTTTGGGCTAACATAGTAACATATAACTGGCTTTGAGAAATTGGGTTTATTATTTACAATCTTCAATTGATTTGGGCTTTAATAATATAAGGTTTATAAGTTGTAATAATCTTATAATTGATTATTGATTTGGGTTGGGCTAAGAAGTAGGAACTAAGTTTATAGACTGCAATTTGGGCTTACAGGCTTTTTTAGGGGTGTCCTCGTAGTTGTTCAAGGGTATCCTTGATATAAAAACCGAAAAAAGAATAAAAGTTTACACTACTGATAAAATGTTGAGCCGTAGCCCATGCTACGGCCCTTTATACTTAAGGTCCGCCCCTGGATAGAACTATGAATATAAAACACAACATGCTAATCAACATAGCACACAATAATGTTTGTTGTTCAATAACCAGAGCCTTATCATCCAAAACACAACCCAAATATATGATGTTTTAGTAATCTTCATTTTCTTATTTGTGGATTTTGGGTGTGTTTTATTGTTGATATTTTTGTGTTTTATGACTTTTACACTTTTTAGGAAATTTGAACTTTATAGCCATCTCCTAGCCTTCTAGATATTACTTCTAATAATTTGTTGTCATCATATTTATAACATTTTCTAGATATTACTTCTAAAAATATGTTTCCTAGAATACACAAATACAACATTTTAACTTCTTTTTATAGCAAAATACAGACGTGTACGTGCAAATGCAAATTAAACAACACTACAATGTAAGCAAAGGACAACAACAAAGTTGTTTACGATACACCAATGTTTCAAGACGATGAGATGTTTTTGTTGTACCGAAATATATATGTGGTGCTTGCTACTTTCGATTGTTTACTTATTTAAAAATAAAAATAAAAACAAAAAACTTGCTCATATGTGAATTTTTAAACTTGTAAACCATACAAGATGATTTTTTTTTTTTTTTTGGGACAAGTATCAATCAACCTTAAATGGTAGCCACAAAAGGAAAGTGTGATGTTGAATTAATCCAGATTGCGCATGTTGTTTGAGGGGACCTGTGTAAGGTTTGTTCACAAGGGCTTGTCTTTGGTTGCCCCAATTTCTTGAATGAGAAAAAGACTTTATTTGGAGGAAGACATGTAATTATTATATGAAGTCACCTCAACATAATGTACATCTTTTCATTTTAGTTTGTTTGAAAAATATATTTTTAAAATTTGTCTATCAAATTTTTCATTTTACCCTTAATTGGAGAAATGATGCAAAAAGCAATACCATTAATACCATTATCTACAAGTGCATCCGACAATGAAATAAAATCATATATTCACTTTGCTCGTACTTTTTATAATATTATATTAGTTTTCTATTGTTTTAACCTAGCTATAAGGTATACCTTCATCTAAAAGTGACTTTTATTATAAAATATATGAGTAAAATATAAGCATTTTATATGTGATAATGTAATATTACAACTTTGGTATAATTAAACTTTACTTATGCTTATAAAAACCTTTTGGGTAGAATATTTATTATTTATATCGACTACCCGTATCGTATCGTACCTTACCAAACGAAACCAAGATTCGATGAATATCAATTATAGGGAGGGGGCCCATTTTTTTTGGCTCGCACGAGGCCCAATTTTTTTTTATCTTTCTCAGGGACGGCTCTGGGAAGCCTAGTCTGTAGGCCAACTCAACGTAGTCTCGGTTCAAGAAATGTGTAACCATATCTTTCTTCATATAACCGAATCTTCAACATATTAAAACAAGCTTTACAATACTCGGATCTTGGACGATACCTAGCTAACGCTTCAAAACGCAGTCCAATTTCAGTAATAGATAATCTCACAAGTAGCAATCTCAATGTTAGTTAATCATTAGAAAGGATTATTACAAAATAACAAAATTCTGATCGTAAATGTTTAAGAAAGCCGAAAAAACCGTTATTAAAGCCTAACCTATTTTTTTCACAATGAGAAGTGATGTTGCCATTTTCTTTATCAATAATATATAGTCTGTCTTTTTCTTCTTTATGAATTAACCCCAAATCTGATTGGATTATGAACTGAAAAGATATTGATTTAACTAAAGGCAAAAGTGATGGTTGGATAACCGAATCAAACAAAATGTTGTAAAAACCAAACCGCATATAACAAAAACTGATTGGTTATGAAAAATTGAAAATAATTAATGCCGAAATAATCTTTTTGTTCAATGAACAATTTATAAACATTCAAACATTATAATTCACAACATTAACCTTTTAATTTCTTTCATCAAATGATTGTAAACGTCCCTTGGGTGGTTAAGTGATGTACTCTAGTCCCTGACTTTTGTCATTTTAGTCCAAATAGTTTTTTTCTGTCATTTTAGTCCTTGACTTTTGTCACTTTTTTTGCCATTTACATCTACCACCACCACCACCACCATCAATCCATCATCTCCCACCACCCACCCCATCACAACCTTCTATCATCGCCATCACCTGCCTGCACAGTCACCACCCACCCCACCACCACCATCACCACCCATCATTTCCACCACCACCGGCCACTTTTCCGCCACCAACGTCATCAACCAACACCACCGCCATCATCGTAAACCAGCAACCACCGCCATCATCTTCACTATAAACCGGCACACCACCATCTCTATACCATCGCACCAGCAAAAAGAGAAAGAAAAATGTGGTTTGACCAAAATTCACCTAAGTTAACAAAATTTTTTGAATGGAGTTAGTGGGTTGGATGAAAATGGCAAAAAACGACAAAAGTCATGGACTAAAATGGCAGGAAAAAAAAACTATTTTGACTAAAATGACAAGAAAAAAACTATTTAGACTAAAGTGGCAATTTTGGTCAAACCTCATAGGCTAAAATGACAATTTACTCGAAAAAAATAAGGATTTTGCATTAAAAAAAGTAATTGTTAATGCAATCATCAACGGATATAGACTATTAATATATTTTTTTTATTTGACATTAATTATGACAGGTGTAAGTTGTGAACTTCACATGAAGCAAGTGTAGTAGTGCATTCCATGTGTTGTCGTGGGAGTAACCATCAAAGGTTTAGTTAACATCGTGGTCTTGTATAGGAACCCAACAGACAATGAGCCCACATGACATTTCCATGCTGGTGCAACCTTCATATTAGGGTCATGTGTGCATTTATATTGGTCAGTTAGGTACCCGTATGCACCAATCAGTCTCTGTCCTGATTGTTTGAGTGTTATGTGTCTTAGGTCCAAGGCTTGATACAAAACTACAATCGAGCCGGGGGTCTCACCGGAAGCAGCCTCTCTATTCCTACGGGGTAGAGGCAAGGCTGTCTACATCTACCCTCCTCAGACCCTACCTTAGCTTTGCTATTGGTGGGATTTACTGAGTATGATGATGATGAGTTAGGTACCCGTATGCCAACCCTACCCATAGACCATGTCCTCTCATTTGTTGTTAGTTATCCTTATGACCCGTCGTCGAAAAGATAATTACGCATGTGTATGCTATTCAATTATTCATCTTATCATGTTAAGGTCGTTTGTCTATCAAAACTACTTTAGGTCACAAAAATAGATACTTGTGTAACATGTAAAATTACTTCAGTGTATGAGAAATTGTCAACGTAGATGTAACATAAAGCAAAAGTCCATCGTTCGAATCGTTATATAATGACCTTTTTGTAAGTATATTTTTAACAGCAAAGGCATTATAAAAAAACAAGGGCAGAGGCGTCCAACGGAAAGCGCTGGATTACAAGAAAACACGAGAGTCACATAACAAAAAACAAGATAAAAACGTTAAAACAAAGAGCATTGGACCCAATAATCGGACGCACCTAATTGGATCATAAACCAACCCCGCCAACTCCAATCACCTTTGGTCCTATTCTTTATCCACTGAAACAAGGTAGAGATGTTCATGACTTGAAGATCCGATCTTTTCACACCTCTAAATATTCTACAATTCGCTTAGTTATCAAGATGAGATACCTCGTAACATCCCATCCAGGCCACATAGAGATCTTCCTCCAAACATCCTTTGCAAAGGGACAGTCCAGGAATGCATGAACTACAGTTTGAGATTCACCCTTGCACTCTAAGCAACAATCCGATCTATGATTAATGCTTCGAATCAGAAGATTTCCCCTCCACCGAATTGCGATTTTGCAAGAGCCTCCAAAACAGTTAACTTTAATAGGTAGCCAACTTAGCCAATCACACGAAAGGCAAGAGGCCTTCCACGAGTTCAGCCTACATTTCATCCTCTCGATTATAGGAAGCCAATTTTTGGCTCGAGCCATGTTTGCTCCTATTGTAAGCCAAGAAAATTCAAGGGTAAAGAAGCCGCCTCACATTTTGGAATCTGCAACACCAAGACCAAAAACCTTGCTTTTCGAGAAGTTAACCTTGAGGCCCGATTGTAAGATTAAAGCATCTAAGAATCTTCGCAAGATTCAATAGGTTACACACATTCCATTCTCCATGAGAAATGGACGGACCTTGATTTGAGAGTTGTATACCTTTAAAATTATTATGTTCCATAGCCTTCTTCATGATCAAGTTAAGCTCTTCCGTAGCTATAATAAACAGATAGGAGGATAATTGGTCATCTTGTTTCACCCTCCTCTTGAACTCGAATTCATGTGTGGGCGAGCCATTAACAAGAATAGAAGTTTTACCAGACTGGAGACACGATGAAATCCACATCCTCAATATAACTCCAAAACCCATGAATTGCATAGCTGACTCGAGGTAAGTCCAATTTACTGAATCCAAAGCTTTTTCGAAATCAACCTTGAAGAACATACATTTCTTTTTCCGTTTCTTAGCCCGTGCAATAGACTCATTAATCATTTACGTTTGTTAGTTTACGCTCATTAATTATTTATTTAACTTTTTTTAGACATTACAATTTAGTATAGATTTCACCCAAAACACATTCTAATATGCTTTTAGGCCCAACACTCATTGTACACATTTACTTTTAATTGATATTCTCCCATGGCATTATAGCCTAGGAGCATCTTAGGAGTGGGATAAGGCTTAGTGACCATTAGTTACTAGGTTCGATTCTCACAAAGGATTTTTTTCCAGATTTATTGGGTTTGGTCCGTCAATGATTCAAATTTGCCGTTCAAAAAAAAACTTGATATTCACTAAACTTTATTCATCAATATTCAATTATGTCCGTTCATTTATAATTGTTTGTGTTTGCTTAAGTTTGTAATCTGTTCATTTATACTATATACGAGCGCTCATAAACGAACACGTTTACTTTCTTGACAACTAAACACCAACAACATGTTCGCGTTCAATTGTTTGTTTGGTTAGAGTTGAAAGAAATATAATGAACATGCCTTATTTGTGTCCGTTCAGTTCGTTTACAAGCCGGCACTCCCCAAAACTGTTTGTTCATTTTTTCCATTTTCATAAAATGGTCTTTTTACGCTATTGTTATTGCAAATTAGTCTCTTTTTTACGTCTTGATAGTATGGAAAACCCATTAGACTTGTTTGTTTAATATACTTATGGTTTTTTGTTTCAAGAACGAAAACGAGAATAACAATTTCATCTTTGGACGTTTATGTTGTCATCTGAGTTGAATACATCAAGCCCAGATCTAATGTCCCACTTTCTACGCCTCATCTTGGTCTTACCTACATTGTAAGATTATGTCGTACAACATGGTGTGTAGTATTATCAATCCCTACATTAGGGATGAGACAAAGGTAGCCCTGCACAGCGGAACTAGCAGGGGTCAAGAGGGTCCGCTGACCCCCCACCACCAAATTTGTTAAAAGTTTATATATAAAATCTGGGATTTTCTATAAAAAAAAACATGATTTGGACCCTCTAGTTGTAATCGGTAAAAAAAGAGCCTTATGATGACCCCCGATAAAAATATTCTAGTTCTGCCGCGCAGTGGGGCAAAAGAGAGACAATAAATAATCATTTAGAGATAAAGTACACGATCAAGCAAAGAATATAAATCAAGTATAATGTTCAAGAAAGTGACAATGAAACATAAAAGAATTCAGTTAAATAAATCAACACACAATGAGCTATGAGAATAGCACAAGATGATGCAATTCAATGACACAACAACAGGACAGTTAAACCCTAAAGCCCTAATCATGTGAAAAATAAATAAATAAATAAAAATAAAAATTTCAAAGAAATAGTGCGTGTGGATTGGTGGATGCTTAATGAGGCGTCGAACTATGAACAATTGAACGATATATGAGCATAAACAATGACTAAACGCATGACATGGAGAAAGAGAAACCGTAAATGTTGAGGATCAGAACGTACTGCTGCTTTCACTGGCGGAGATTGAAGGGACTTCCGTTTTGATAGTATGAGAAGCACCAGCTCTGTTGCTGATGTCCAGCCCTTGGAAGCGGTTAAGTTGATCCTGCTGCAATGTTTCATGGGTGGCTGCAAGAAAAGGGTGGTGGTGGCGGTTGTTGTTTGATTGGTGGTACTTTTGTGGGTCGGGTTGGTGTTGGTTTGTGAACATGTTTGGTTGGTTATAGGAAAGATGGTGCATTCCTAAATTGTATGTGTCTGAACAGCTTGCTATTTCTCCTGTTGCGATTCTCAGCCTTTCCACTTCTTGCTTCAGTGCCTCATTCAGAGCTGTGTTTGTAAACAATACGAAATGGTTAATTTTCAAATAAAAATAATTATGATCCAACCAAACGTACTCTAAGCAATGAATTTCATATATCCCCAAATAACTTGGTATAGTATCATGCTAGGTTACAATCCCGTGAATTACACGGGTTGGTAAATGTAATGTTATATAATTAGTAATAAAAAGGTTATGTTTAAAAAAACATATGCATTGCATGGTTGAGTAAACCCGTGTACTATACTCTAATAGAACAAAATATAATGTAATCTGTTAGCATATACAGTCGTCAAGATATGTATTTAAAAAAATTAATATTGAAGTGATAGTTATAAATATTGTTAACTTAATTTTTAAAATATTATTTCTTTCAACTGGGTATTAAGTTTGATTTCTTAATACCACCTAATTTTTTTATTATTTAACATATTGTATTTTTATCATTCTTACCATCCAACCCCATTAAATATTTGAAAATTTTAAGAAATCACCTTATAGAAACAACTATCATCATTATTCTTCGTTTTTAATATTTTAACCAACGTAATTTTGAATTTGGTGAAGCTTTTAAGTAAAAAAATATAAGTTTATATCAAACATTAATAGTTAATTTCATATTAAATTCATATGGTTGATGATATAACAAGACTGAAGGGAGTGGGGCGACTCCCACCCCCAAGTCGCCCAAGGTTGCCATGAACACCGCCCCCAGAGGCGTCCCCAAGGGCATCCCCCCCTTTGCCCGTCCTCTTCTCGTCGCCCCTCCTCTCACACAATTCAACTTTTTGGCACAAAATTCCAAGAACTCCCCCCCTCTCAACCAATAAAAAACCTTGCTTTTTCAAACAAGTTGCCCCAAGTTGCCATGAACACCACGCCCCCTTTTTTGAGGACGCCCCAAACCGCCCCCAAACGCCACGTGTCGCAAGACGCCCTCTTTTGAGGACGCCCCACTCCCTTCAGTCTAAGTAACCATGATTAAGTAGTAGAGAGAGGCAAGAAAACCAAAAAGTAGATGACTCCAATGGATGACACGTGTCACCCATTGGTTTTACTTTATTATATGGTATAGATATAGATATGACCAGTGGGGTGGTGATCCATTGGCAAAGGCAAAGCTTTTAAACACCATGGGAGGGGGAGGTCTTGGGTTCAAGTCCCACAGACGACAAGAATAAAAGAAATTTGCCGTTAAAAAAATGGTTTAGATATAGATACAGATTTATCGAACAAAAGATCATAATATCAAATATACCATTTTCAAGTATATGACAATATACCTTTCCCTTAAAACTTCCATTAGGACAGGAAGAGTATACTGGTTATATTATACACTGTATTTAATAAGATGAGTAAATATGAAAGTTTAAGTATTTTGAATGTATATATTTGATATTAATTACATTGGTTGGATAAATATGATATTATACAAGTTTTCTTGGGTATGTTTGAAATTATCCCTTAGAAATGCATCATCATATGGCATATGGGAATATATATTATGTTTAATGGAAGCTTACCATCGCGTAACTGAGCTTGTTGTTCCATAGCTTGTAACCGGAGCTTAAGCTCTGTGTTTTCAGAAGATAGGCCAGTTGTATCCCTCTGCACAAAAAATAAAAACAAATATATACTATCAGTTTACATATCAAGAAGTGTGCTAAAAATATTGTAGGCGTAACTAAATGCGGAAAATTGGACGGATTGGGTAACAGATCAAATGAGGGATTCCTCTATACTGGGTCAAAGTGGTCATGTCTAACTGAAAGTAAACGCTAATCCAAATTGACCGATTCATAAGTAAACGAAACGAGTCAAAACTATCAATGTTGGTGTTTTAGACCACTACACACAGAGAGATCCACATAAGTAGATGCAGTTAAAGTTGGTGCTTCTAGTTAGCATATGGTTACACATTAATGATCTCGTTTCCATAAAACAAAACACTTGAAAACTAAACTAACGTTATCGTAAAACAAACTACAGTAGTATGAAATCAGTCACCTGAAACAGAGTCAGTTGTGCTGAAAGAGTGGTTGCTTCTGTTTGTAGGGTTTGAACTTTTCTCTCGAGCTCAGATATATAACGGGCCTTCCTCTCTTTTGAACGAGCAGCAGATTGTCGATTGGCCAAAATCCTGTATGCTACAAACCATAAGATAGTCTGAAACTCCCAAACCAACTTATTAACTCACTTTGCAGCAGTAATCAACAACTTGTTGTGATCTTTTTATGATCGTTATTGTAATTGGAAAGTCTTTATTAATGAATTATATTTGTTTATCATAATGCATTTCATCTTTTCTTTCCTCAACAAGATATTGACATTCAAAAGCAACACAAGTCGCATACATGTAACATGCACTTCTCAACATAAAGTGATCAAGTGGAGGGCCTCAAGAAAGCTAAGTTTCAAGAATTGAAATTAACATTTTCTTGATCAAATTTGTTTCAAAGAAATAATCATATTGGTTAAAGAATGTAAATCTAATCTAATCATTTTAACCTTAAGGGTGGTACCGGTACCAGTGCTTGAGTCCCCCTAGCAGAGGTCTTAGTTTCGAATCAAGCTTTCTATGGTTTTCTGCATTTAACCCCTTGAAGATCAAAGCTGGTCTGACGATACCCTATTAGTTAGCAGTAGAGGTGCACAAACCGTTTCTAGTTTAGGTCAACCCCAGTTTTTGTTGAAACCAGGTCGAAGAAAGTCAAAGGATCTGGTTTGACTGGTTTGAAACCGGGTTTTGGCTGGTTCGAGTTCGAGTCAGGTTTAACCGGTTTCAAATTATATGGTTACAACCTCGTTTCAACCCTACAGTTCAGGCCGGTTCCCTAATCGGTTTTTTCACGCACCTCTAGGACTTAGCAAGTTAGCAGAGCATTGGCGGGTCCAAATTCTCTTGGTCAACCAAAAAAAAATATCCAAGTATCTAGTAGATCTTAAAGCTAGATGTCAACTCAACTACTCTAGTATGTTGGATCAACCAAACTCTATCAACAAAAAGAAAAAAAAACAAGTACATAGTCATAAGTCATAACCAGTTATAGCTACCAATACAAAAGTAGAAAAAAAATGCAACTATAATCCACCATTCCCTATTACCCATACACCAAAACTATATAACATAATTCAACACCTAAGATCCACATAGCCACTAAAATCACAAACAATTCAGCTACAATTCACTCCCTAGTTCCTACATCTGAAATCAGATAAATAATTCCACAAATTAAACAAACAATCGTGACATAACTCCATACCTCTTGGCTCGCTTCGGATCAATCGTCCACAACTCGGCAAGCTTATCCGGAGCCATAGCCTTCTTAGCTTCAATAGCCTCACTAAAAACACTCGAACTATCAACTGAATTACTATGCCGATGGCGCGGCCTCGTTACACTCTTCTCACCATCACCGCCAGCGCCAGCGGCATTGGTGATCCGGGCGGAATCCAGAGGTCCGGCGGAATCAGTCAAGTTAGATCCGAGCTTTTCCATATCCATATACGTACAGAACAGATCATCTTCAGATCCGAGATCTTCGAAGCTTCCAGAAGGTGCATCGAAGGTATCAGAGACCAGATCTAGGTCGTCCGGGAGGCGGTAGTTGACCTCCGAGTGTGCTCGCCGGTGGTGAGAGGTTGTTGTTTTGAATGGAAATGGTGGTGCATTGGTTGGATTAGGGTTAGGGTTTGATGGATCTTGCATTGCGGTTGAAGATGAAGATGAGTGTGAGTGTGTGTGTGTGTGTGTGTGTGTGTGTGTGTGTGTGTGTGTGTGTGTGTGTGTTTTGTTATCTATATTTATTGTGGGGGAAATGGTATAACTGTTTTTTATGGGTGCAGTGTATATGAATCTCGTGGACTTTTTTTGGGGGGTCAAATTCAGTGTTATCCGTTGAGTTTGGTTTTAATTGTGTATAAACGGGTCGGGTTTTTTTCGATCCGGAGGAGAGCATAGGCAAAAATGGTTTCTAGATAGTTCTTAAATTAGAAATTGGATTATAAGTCGAACTAGGTGTTATAGAACGATGAAAATGTGCAACTCTAGTGGTCAATTCTTTCTAGTGTTTAATTTGTTTACGGTCAAGATTTGAAAACACTAACCTTTGGTTTCTTTTTCGGTTTGCTTATGCGATAATGGTTATTAATTCCAATAAGTGGTTTCGTAGCGTTTGGTTCGGATTGATCCAAGAAGGGGTCATACGTAACTACTAACTAGTTAGATTGAGAAATGACTTTTCTAAAGTTTGATTCGGAAACATTTGGCGAGAACAATCATGGATTATGGAGTTTGAAGATGTTGACGCTTTTAATGGGATCGTTGGGCTATTTGTGGTGAAGTAAAATAAAGCATATGTAAATGAACAAAACCTTTGTTCTCTCTCTTCTTTTATCTACCTCTGTGATCTATCTCCCTATCACACATAATCCAAATCTGAGATGGTGGATGGTGGGTTTAGGTGTGGTGGCTAGTGGAAGGTGATGATTGAGTGGTGGTGGATGGTGATGGTGGAGACGGTGGCGGGTTATGATGGTAGAGACGGTGGCGGGTTGTGATGGTGGATGTGGTGGTGGTTGGTGATTTAGGTTGTTGGGGTTAGGGTTTCGTTGGAGACGATGGTGGGTTGTGATGGTGGGTTTGGCTGTGATTGTTATTGATTTGGGTTGCTTGTTCATCTGTATCGATTCAACATAGATCTTACCTTCTAGCTGCAAGAAATCAATACTTTTTTTATTCATTTGTATCGGTTCAACAAAGATCTTTCCTCAATGTGAATCCTTAAAACTAAGATATAATAATGTAGGCCTGACAATAAAAACTCATTTAGGTATTTTAGGTTATTTTGGGTCATTTTAAAAATGAAGATGGGTCAGGATGGGTGAGGAAATAATTAAGGATGGGTCAGGATGGGTTGTAAGATATCTATTTAAAATAAATTGTGGGTCAGGATGGGTATTACGCTAGGTAAATGAGTAACTCTAAAAGAGTATCACAGTCAGATTCTCCGTCCTATTCGAGTGTTCGTAGACGTTGACTTCAAAAAAAAAAAAAAAAGCAGAAAAATTAAAAATAAAAAAACAAACAAAATCAAAGTGTTTAAAAGAATATATAGTCAAACACTTAATATTTGTATGATTTGTAGTATTTTCTTTGTGATATTGTTAATAATATCCATAGCATTATAGCCGAATGTATTTAAGTAATTATTATCTTTTATTTCCATTTTGATTTATATCATGACTTATTTTAGGTTTTTGCATTTGTTTATATATGTTTTATAGACGTGGCAACTTCAACCTGATTTCTTATGAACGGATCGATTTGGGTCATGTTTTATCTCTTGCGGGTCAAATGATTAAAAATTTAAATTGAAGTAGTCTATAATGAGAAGACAAATCGACTGAAAGTCGTTCTAAGTTTAAATTGATTACAAATAAGTATATTTAGTTTGTTATAATATAATCAGAGGGGAGGGTTCAATTAAAAACCACTGGTTAAAGTGAAAACGCGAAAACTAATTAAAAAAAGCCTAAAAAACATACCAATTTTTTTTTACAAATTTTCGCTAGTTTTTGTATATAAAAAAACTTTTTTTTCAAAAAAAAAAATTGTACTACACATGTGCATTACATGTGTACTACACATGTGCACTACAATTTTTTTTTTTGAAAAAAAAGTTTTATTTTATATATAAAAATAGCGATTTATAATAAAAAAATTTTAAAAAATAAAAATTTTGGTACGTTTTTAGGTTTTTTTTAATTAGTTTTTGAGTTTTCACAATAAAAGGAGTTTTCACTTGAACGCTTCCCTATAATCAGAATAATATAAATTTTCTTATATTTGACCTTATGATAAACCTAATAAATAAGTAATTGGTTGCACTACGTGTCACAAATTTGTGTGCCCAAGATGTTTCTCGCTTATTTTTTTGTTAACCCAAGTGATACCTAACAAATAGGTAACTGAATGAAACTTTTTCCGCTTATTATTTCTCAACTATTTATTATTTTCTTTATTAATATTTATTTATGAGTATTTCATTTTTATTTAATATTTCTTTTCTCAACTATTTTTTTTTTTTACTTTTTTATTTTATTGATCCAATCTTTTGTAACACACAAATTTCTAAGCTAGTAAATAAATATAGATATAGATAAATTCAATTAACTGGTGACTTAACTCTATTTACCTATTTATATTTTTAAATAATATGTATATGTATTTAAGTTATCCATATAGTTATTTCTTGGGCTGGATTCAAGAACAAAGTAGGCCGAGTTTGAAAACCAGCTGGGCCAAAGGATCTGGGCCTGACAATATTTTCATGTCGCCATAAAACCGGTTTAACGTCAGTCGATTAGTGTTAAGTGTATTTAGGTGTTCGAAATTCGTAAAATACACAAGAAGCACAGCTTATGTTTTTATTTTAAACATAATTGTTTCATACACATATATAATTTTTGTTGTAAATTTGTAATTTTAAAGTATTGAGATGTAAAAAAGATAAAATAATTCCTTTTTTCGGGTTGAATGGGCCATATTCATGCAAACTTGTGAATATGAATGCCGTGTTTTGGTCCGCATGATTTCAAAGTTCGTTTAAAATGTTAGGCTCACCCCACATTCCATATCACACTAGCCTTGGATATGTGCAACACGCAACGAAACAATACCTCTATTTTGTTTGGTTTCGTTTCTTTCTTAGAACTAGACGTGCATAAACAATCGGGTATTATACCGCACTCATAATAAGACCAAAACCAGGTAATAAAAAACCCTAAGTATTTTTAACCCTGTTTTGTACCCTACCATACATGTCAGGTGTTTACTAGGTCCATACCCTATGATTTAGAACCAGGTCACATCCGGGTATACCCAATCAAAACCCGAAAACATACCCAAAATTGGAACCAAAAGACTGATCGCTTCCTCTCTAAAACCTAGTTTGATAACCAAGCCAAATATTGCAATACCCGATATTTGACATTGTTGATCATACCCGAAAGTGGGTAAAGGTGCAACTCTACTAGACATGGACAAAAAATGGTTTTGAATTTCAAACCGGTTTGTAACCCAACCCGATTTTCACTATGGTTTCAACCCGACTCAAACCGTCAGTTTGTATACTGGTTCCCCTCCCGTAACCAACAATTGGTTTCAACCCGAACTAGTTTGAGCCAAACCGGTTTCAACCAAACCCAAAAAATATTTTTTTTAAATATTGGTTTTGGGTACCAGTTTAGGACCCCAAACCGCTTTCAACCAGACCCAAACCGATTGCATAAGGTTCGAACAGTTTTCACCCAAACCGGTTTATGACGAACAAGTTTCTCCTCAAACCGGTGTTGACCAAAGTTCCCCAAACCGATTCGGTATATAAACCGAACAGGCTTTTCAGAATAACCTGATTTGTACATCTCTGATGTCAGTGACGTGTACTTAGCCCTACCATGACACCATCAATTGGGCCATTGAGGATATAATATTTAGGCAACCGACCTGCAATCCACCAACTTGTAGCCCACTAGCACTTGGTCTATCAACATATTTATCCCACCAACTGCGTCATTAAACGTTGGTGTTGTTCTTAGTCCAGCCCATGTCTTTAAATAAGTCTTTACGCTTTAGTCATTCAAGTCACAAGTATCCAATCCATGTTGGTTTTGATACAAAGCCTAGTCATGGCTCAACTAGCCCATAACCTTCTGACACCCCTTTTCAAACCCTTTTGGAAGTAACTGTTTTTTCATGTTCTAGACTATCTTTTGAGATAGGACTGTTCACACGTTAGTTCACACTTTGGCCAGCCTATGATTTCTTAATCGTATCCATGCTGGCTTTAAAGTTTGGCTTTTTTGGGCGTTCCCCCAGGAAACCATGCCGCTAGCTGTCATTTGACAGTCGTTGTGCCACTTCAAGAGCAGAACTCTCTGGCGTAACACACGGTGGGACGAAAACCCCGTTGGGCTCGAGAATCGAACTGACAATCTCACACTAGCCCTAGTTCAAATCCTTCATTGTCTATATCCACCCCAATATGACACAAGTGGGAATTGAACTTGAGTCTCCATTGAAAAACCCAAGCCTCCTACCACTAGGCCACAAGTGGGGGGACTGACTTTAAGGCTAGAGGGTGTGGGATGGAGCCCCTTGGGCCTTATAAGGACACCTAGGCGCCACCTAGGCGCCACATCAGCCAAAGGGCTTTATAACCCCCCCACTTAATTTGCTGGGTGTGGGATGGAGCCCCGTCATCATTACCTAATTATTTTTTATTTTTACATTTTACTTTTTTAAATTAAAAGACCATTTTATATAACTAGAAAATAAAAAAAAAAACATAATTTCATCCTAAAAAAATAAAAAACATCACAAAGTCATTAAAAAAAATAAGAAGGTACTAGAAAAAAAAATGTCATAATTTAAATAAAAACCATACAATGCCAGAGTTTAAAAAAAAGTCACTCGTCGTCTTCGTCGTCTCCTCCTTGTTCACGATAAAACCATAGTTGCTCGGTCAGATCGGCTCGAAGGTTATGGTGTGTGTTCCTGTCTCGTACCTTCGATCGGATAGAGGTGTGTTTTATGGTTTAAGGTTTTTGAGATAGAGGTGTGTTTTATGGTTTAAGGTTTTTGAGATAGAGGTGTGTTTGGTGTAAGGTTTTTATATATATATATATATAGATAAAAAGTTTAATTTTTTTTTTTTTGAACGTTTTAAAACGGTCATATTGACCTTTCATGTCTCGATCCACGCAATTTTCGGCCGTTATCATGTTGGCGAGGACCCTATAGCGCCCCGACTTAATGTGCAGGGTGTGGGTGTATAGCGCCGGGGGCGCTATAGGCGGTGACATGGCGAGGGTGGCGCCCCCCACACCCTCCGGCCTAATCACTTGAAATAGGTGTTCAGCGTTACTCCCTCATTAATGTACCCCGCACAAAGAAACTTAGCAATGTATAAATAAAATCAATTCACTGTACTCCCTCATTAATGTACCCCGTACAAAGAAACTTGGCAAGTGTCTAACAATGAAACATCGAAAATAAGTGAATTTTGTTTTTATAAAAAAGTTACTTTATAATGCAAAGGTCGACCTATAAAATTAGAACAAAGGTAAACGTACAAATCAATTTTAACATAATAAAGTAGTAAATTATGCAATAAATTTCGAATTGCAAACTAGTTTCATGACTATAATTTAATGGCAAACTAACATATTACTAAACACTCTTATAAATTATGACTAAAATCTTACATCGTTGAGGCCAAGGATTAATTAGAGCAAGTCAACTTATCTATGAACCAAAGTTGTATAAATGAATGACAGAAACTAAATTTGTACCTTTGAAGTTCTATATCTTATGTATAAAAGAATATATAACTTAAGTACTATAATAATAATTGTCAAAAATGGTAATCAGATCTTTATTAACTGGCAAATCAACAAAAAACCTCAACACATCTTTTAAACACAAGAATCTCAAAACGATTACAACCAAGTAATGAAACCAAATCAATACAAAACTCTTAAGACAATCACAATCAGATTATCTTAATCTGGTATACAGATCTAATGAAAGAAACCAACTTCTAAGAAGTGATACCCTAGATCTACTGGAAGAACGTTCTTGAATTAGAGAGAAAATGTTAAAAAAATGTCTGAGAGTTACCCACAAATGAACCAGACTCGTCCCTTTTATATCATCCTCTTATCTTGAGCCCACGACCAATTATAAGTCCACAAGCCCACGAACATATCAAGTCTTCAGTAGTCCATCTAGACTTCATAATAGCTAGCCCATGAGGAGTCATTTAATCAACTATAGCCCATGATGAAATCCTTAACCTGCTAGCCCACGATCAACCCATTAGCATTTGGAGGATGCGTCGGGCCGTGTCCCGGCCCAGACAGGAACCCTGTACACACATCTCGTTATAATGAACATGTGACATAATACATAAAAAAACATGAGTATAAGTATTAAATATAAACATAACAAATAGAGTAAACTGCAATTTTACCCCATGTGGTTTAGGCCAATTGGCACTCTGACCCCCCCTAACGAAATAATTGCAATTTTACCCCCCAACGTTGGGGTTATGTCGCACATTTAACCCCCCCCCCTGCATCAATTTTGCTTAACAGTCAACATAACAAGGTGAGGGTCAAAAGGTAAATAGGTAATTTTGCCAAACCATTGTGAAGCTTCTTCAATACAAGACCCTATAAGTAACATATGGAAGCACATTTACCCCCCCCCCCTTCCCACCGATCCTCCTACAATCGATCCTTCTCCGGCGACACACCTTCTCCGGCGACACCACATCCTCCGGCGACACCACGTTCAGACCTTACAATGCCGCTTGTTTGTTGGCTGATCCGCTATGTCATCCGCCACACCGCAGGTAGAATCGCCCAATGTTAGTTAATCAGGGTCGGATTTGGCTCACTGTTAGTTATTATCATGTTATAAACAGGGTTAGGGTCGGATTTGTGTCTGATTGAGTCTCATGTTAAACAGGGTATTAGCAATTAGTTTGATTGAATCTGATTTCCATGTTAATTTTGTGATGTTTGGTGTCTTTTTTACAGTTGACCTGACGATGAGCCTATCAAGCTCATCAGTGGTGGTCCACCTGGTGGTCTCCATGTTTGGTAGGCCTGTCCTCAACTTCCATTATCCACCGGAGAGTTGAGCGGATGATAAGTTAGTAGTTATGTAGGAATAGTAATGTGTATTTTGTAGGTTAACTTAACTATGAAGTAGGATAACATTTGCAGCAGCTTAGCAAGTTAGACAATCTGTATTTTGTATGTTGATGTTTTGATGTTTAATCCATCATTTTCTGCGTGTTTGATGTTTTGCTGTTTAATCCCAGAAGTTTGATGTTTTGATGTCTAATCATTTTCTGCATGTTTGATGTTTAATCCGGAGAGTTGCAGCATGTCATTTTACACTGGAACTACGATTTGTAGCATGTTTGATGTTTTGATGTTTTTTAATCCCAGAAGTAGTGTTGTCCATAGGTTGTTGGATGTGTAGTTAGGATTAGGTTTGGATGTGCAGTTATGTTTTCCATAGGTCGTTGAATCTGTTGCAATTAGGATTAGGATTACAGTTATGTGCAGTCCTAGCTGCAGTTATAGGTTGTTGAATCTGTTGCAATTAGGATTAGGATTACAGTTGGTGTTATGTTTTCTACAGGTTAGATGTCCATTTGATCAAAATGTGCAGCAGGTTAGTTGTTGAATATGTGCAGTCCTAACTGCAGTTAGGGTCAAAATGTGCAGCAGGTTAGATGTCCATTTGATAACAGTTACATGTCCGTTTGATGATGACAGGTTACCTACACAGATGTTATATGATCATTTACATGCCCCCTTTTCACTTGGTTACCTACACAGATGTTATATGATCATACAGGTTAGATGTCCATTTGATGACAGTTAGATGACCATTTATGTGCAGCATATTTAGATGTCCATTTGCAGATTCAGTTATGTGCATTTGCAGATTTAGATGATGCAAATTTAGATGATGACCATTTATGTGCAGCAGGTTTTATGACAGCAGCTTTGGTTTGTTTATGTGACAGCAGATTTAGATGATGACCTGTTTTAATGGTTAACTTCAAACCTGTTTCAATGGTTAACTTCAAACCTGTTCAACTACACATGTTTGTATTCAAACTTGTTCTTGTGAATTTCCATTAAGTGTGTATCCATTAGTTTGTTTATCAGCAGATTTCTTGTGAATTTCCATGTGTAGTTGACTTTGGGTTTTGGCGGGAAGGGTTTTGAAAGTTGCAGGGGGTAATATTGTTTCTTAACACAAAGTATAGGGGGTAATAAGAAAAGGCATTTTAGTAATTTACCAGTGCGGGGTAATTATGCGACATAACAAGAACGTTGGGGAGTAATACTAAAGGGTAAAATAGTCATTTCACATTAAAGTTAACAGATCTGTTAGCAAAATTGACACCGGGGGGGAAATGTGCGACATAACCCCAACGTTGGGGGGTAAAATTGCAATTATTTCGTTAGGGGGACCAGAGTGCCAATTGGCCTAAACCCAGGGGGTAAAATTGCAGTTTACTCTAACAAATATATAAAAGTGAAATAATAAAAAGTATTATTTTTAGCAATAATAAATATATACAATGACATCACCACATAAAAATTAACAATATTGTTTTATATAGGTTAGAACACTAATTCAATAAATGATTAGAATCGCTAATGACCTCTAGCTCAAATGGTAGGAGAACTTGAGTTCTTCTTTGAATACTTAACCTTTTGGTGCAAAAAAAAAGGAGTGAGACAATGGTAGGCAGTGATAGGAGACCCAAGGAAACCTGGCTTCAATCCTTGAGGCAAACGGGTTTTACCGGTAATTTTACCATCATGCCTATGGGCATGTGGGTTACCGGGTTTTCCCCGAAATTGGTGGTGGGAGACTCAGGTTACTCTCGGAGTACTCCGTTTGTCCAGTAAGTACCCTAAAAATGCTCGGGATTGATTTGTGGGTCGTTAAAAAATAAATGATTAGGATAAAGGTATCCTAAGAAATTTTTAACAATTGTTAATTTTAAATAAAAAAGTAAACTAAAAAGGCCAAACCATAAGATTACCGTGAAGTGTTTCCATTCCCAAGTTTAGTAAGAGCATGGGCCACGCAAAACATGCATTGCACATGCTCGGTTCAATAATCAATAATGGACGGTTCAACTACTGTTCTTTATCGCTTTATGTTGACTAGGCTTAATGTTCAACTATTGAAAACCAATCAGAAAATGACATGTGTAGACATTAATGTAGAATATGGATGTCTCAAACCATGTGTATAGTGGTTAAACAAAATAATGCCCCCCTATGGGGCATTATTCGACACGTGACAGTCCAGTCAGCATGGGGCATTATTCCAAAAGTGGCGTAGTGGGGCATTATTCCAATAACGCCCATGCAATCATTTCACAATTATTTTTTTTTAATTTAAAACATAAAAAACTCCATTAATTTAAAATAAAAATTACACTACTTGAAATAAAAATAAAAAACCCGAAAAAAACAGAAAATAAAAAAACAGAAAA
This sequence comes from Helianthus tuberosus, assembly GCA_030545235.1. NCBI lineage: Eukaryota > Viridiplantae > Streptophyta > Magnoliopsida > Asterales > Asteraceae > Helianthus > Helianthus tuberosus. Next base: position 116,477,120 of record CM060399.1, read on the forward strand.
TAAAAAAAACCGAAAAAAAATAAAGTTAAAAAAAAGAAGATGATCTAGAGTCCATATTTTTCTCGAATTTTTTGGCGACGCATTTGCGCAAGGATCAACGCATCGCCTTGGAGGTGGTCGATAGGTTTGGACAAAAACTCAATGTCCTTTTCTATTTGCCTTGCCTCTTGCATCTCGTTAAACTTTTTGATTTCGGCCACTCGTTCTTTCATAATCTCATAACGTTGGGAGGCACGAACGGAGTGGCGCCACTCAAGTAAGCCGCGTACGTTAACATGCTCGGGTCCATTTCTTGAAGGTTAAACATGTGTTGCGGTTGGGTTGTGTTCGGGTTCATGGGTCTTGCGGGGACACCAAAGGGGGGTCGGTATGGATGCATGTTTGTATAAAATATAAAACAAGTAGGAGAGAAAGTGTGAGTTTTTTTATAAAAAAGTAGGAGAAAGTGGGTGATATTTATATAGTGGGTAAATTTTGGAATTAAAAAAAATAAAATAAAATAAACAATTGACCGTTGGCAACGGTCATGTCTCTCGCCCCTATGCAAATTCAGCGTTTTATTTAAAACGCCAACAACATTTTTTTCAAAAAAAACGCCTAAACACGCCTAGTGTAAGGGGGGGGGGGCGTTTTACGGCGTTTTTTTTTCAATTTTTTTAAAAATACCGCCCCACTACGGGTGGTCTCATGATGATCATGGTGCATACTAGCATAACATACTCACATCCTCTTCAATATTTGTTGGGATTGAACCATACCAGAGGAACAGATAATTAAAGCCAAAACTGGGTCAGAGCAGTGGAACCAGAATAAGCAGATGTTACATACAGGTCTCTCCCCTTTAAAGTGGTTTCAACATCTGCTGACCTCCTATCTACTGATCGTACAAGCTACTGACCGTCAAACTGCTGCTCAAGTGAAGACCTGATGAAAGACTAAAGTTCTGCTGTTCAATCTACTGCCTTGGTTCAAGCACTGCTGATCCGGACAAGTATTGCTAGGTTCACAGCAGTGGAAGGTTGCAGCAGTTGTTTACTCTGTCTTTATGTAATGTAATGTAATGTAATGTAATAAGCAGTAGTTAGTATAGCAGTGTTTTGTATAGATCAGAGGTTAGAGTTTGTTAGGAGGTTAGATGTCACTTTCATGGTGACGTCAGCTTAGATGCTCAGTGGTTTGCTAGTGCCTATAAATAGAACAGTGCTCTGTACTGTTCTATTAGCTCTTTGCAAAAATCGTCTTCTCTGCACTTACAAACACTGAGCTCTGGCTGAGGGGGAGTTTGTGTTCAAGCATTGCTTTGTAATCGTTGTTGAAACTAAATTCAATCTTTCGATTCATAGTGAAAAGTGTTTTGATTAAAACAATACTCTCGTTTGATTGTATGCAAAGTTTGTTTCCATCTTAATTCCGTTGCACAACTCATTCATTTCCATCTTAATTTCAAACGTAAAATACAATCAAAACCAAACTCAGATCCAACAATTGGTATCAGAGCTTGGACAGTCAAATTTGATTTAATAATCATTTTGACATAAATAGTTCAGCTCAAAATCGTTGATATCGATAGTTTGTTCGTTTGTGATGAAAAACAGAGCAAGGTTTAATCACCATTAAAGTTGATTAATCAGTGTCTGTAAAACAACCAGGATGACGTCACAATCACAAGATGATAAGAATAATGTTGGCTCGCTTTTTAAACCACCCATGCTTAAACGTAATGAATACAACATCTGGGAGAGAAGGATGGGTCACATCCTTGCTCAACAGAACACTGGATGTTGGAGGTCTGTTTTTTTTGGTCCCCATGTTCCTATGGTGCCAAGTGCTGAGGATCCAAAGAAGTTCGTACCAAAACCTTATGAAAACTATACTGAAACTGATTTTCAAAAGTTCGAACTCGATGCCAAAGCATTTAGCATCATAGCATCTGCATTACCAAATGAGATCTATGCTGGACTGTTACATTGTAACAGTGCCAAAGAGCTATGGGATGCATTGAAGGAACAGTTTGGGGGAACTGAAGAAGTTATTGAAAACAATAGAGAAATTCTGAATCAGCAGTATGAAACCTTCTGTCACATTAAGGGTGAAACATTGACCCAACAGTTTGAACGTTTTAGTTGTCTCATCAGTGAGCTAAGGCTTGTTAAGGTTGAATTTCCAAAATCAACACAAAATAGCAGGTTTCTTAGATCACTACCTGATAAATGGGACACAGTTGCATTTGTGACTAGAAACTCTGTTGAGTTCAAAGATCTGACCCTGACCCAACTTCATGGTAGACTCCTGACCTATGAAAGGGAGTTGAACCAGAAAAAGAAGTTGCAAGAGTCTGGAAAAGCTACTGATGATTACTCATTCGGTAGCACAGCTCTTCTTGGTCAGGAAGAATCTGGTAGCAGTAGTAAGGAACAGGGTTATGATCATTTCATTGATATAACAGCTGGTGGAAACTTTACCAACCCTGATCCTCACTCTGCAAATTATGCTTTTACTGCAAACACTGAAAACCAGATGTCAGATAATTTGTGCTTTGAACTCAATGATTTGCAACATTTTGATCCCATTGACTTAGAGGAGATGGACATTTTGCATCAGTTGGCTTTGCTTAGTGTGAGAACAAGCAAATTCTACAAAATAACAGGGAGAAAGTTCCCAGGGTTACATGGGAATCTAAGGGTTGGGTTGGATAAATCGAAAATCAAGTGTTACAAGTGCAATAGGCTAGGTCATTTCGCTAGGGAATGCAGGAGTCAAACTACTGGTCCTATAATCACTCATCCTAGCTCAAACCCTAGACCTCAAAATCAAAGCACTGTGCACTATACCCAATATACCCCTGCAGCTCATGTTAACACTGCTCATTATGCTGCTGCCCCTGTGCCTGTGCATTATGTCCAAACCACTGTTCCACAGATTCAATATGTTCAAACCCCTGCCCCCCAGGCACAAGTGCAACTTGTTGCACCTCAAACAGCTGCTCCAGCAGTGGTACAACCAGATCAGCAAAGCTTTTTCACTCAAGGCTTTGTTGACTAGAGCAGCATGCCTGATGAGCTTAGTGATGAAAATTTTGCACTCTATGCTTCTAATGAACCTTCTAATGATGAATTTTGTTTGATGGCATTAGAGTCAATACCAGAGGGGATTGAAACTGAAGGTGAACAGCTAAGTGATGAAACAGTGGATGAGGTGACTGAAGCAGTTGTTAATGCAGTTGCTGATGAATTGCTGCTGGAAGAAAATTCAGAAACCCTGATTGAACCACTGATAGACCCATGGTCCAAAGAGGACAAAGAAGAAGAGGAAGAAAAGAGAGCAGGTGAGAAGGAAGTAAGAGCTGATGATGAAGAAAAGCATCAATGTGATTGTGCAATGATGGCTGCTGCCAAGGTATCTCCTCAAGTTCTTGAAAAACTGTGTTCTGACAATTGCATTATTGCTTTTGCTAACATCAAAGAGGTAAATGAAAACCTTCGGAATAAAATCTTAACTGATGAAGTCAAATTTGAAAGTTCTTTAAAAGAACTTAAAAACAAATTGACTGAAAAAGAGAAAGAGATCAGCAGTCTTAAAGAAGAGCAAAGCATAACCAAAACTCAACTCCAAACTATGGTAGAAAAATACCAAGTTTGCAAAAAGGAGTTGGAGTCCACCCAGATCACCTGTGAAAAATGGGTGGAATCATGCAAAGGGTATGAGGTTATGCTTGAAAAACAAATTAAAAGCAATGTAAAATTTGGTGTTGGTTATAGAAAACATGATGATGAAAACACTGCTTTTGAAAAATCTGTTCAAACCACTGATGTAACAACTGAGTTCATCCCCACAAACAAGAATGGCCAAGAAGTGAAAATCACTGATAAACTTGGTAACAAAATCACACTTGACAGACCAATGGGATCCTCTACTTTTGAGGAGCTTGAAAATTATCAGTTTAAACCAAAATGGTCTGATGAGTGTGATATTCTTGAAAATTTCAAGCCCATGGACTTTACATCAACTGATGGTGTTAAAGCTCCAAAAGCTAAAGTCATTCCTCTCAAGGACATCCCAACAGAGGTTAAAACCTCTGCTGCAAAGGAGTCCGAAAAGAGAAAGAAGAAAGAAAAGATCAATAACCTGTTTTGTGAATTCTGTGAGAAAAGGAATCATCTAACAAAAGACTGTTTCCATTTAAAAGCTTATGATTTGAACAAAACAAGTGTCATTGTTCCAGCTGAAAGCTGCATTGTTTGTGGTAAAACAAACCACAAAACTCAAGCATGTGTGTATCTCAAAAACTTTGATGTGAAAAAGAATGAGTACATTGCTAAAACATCCTTGAGTCCATCAACATCATCTGTCAAATTCACCAAGAACCAACCACTGTTTGTGCCAGTTCAAATAGTTGTCACAAAACAGCTGAACCAAACATCTGTCAAAAGAGATGTTCAGGTTACTGATGCACCCCCTGCCAATCAGTTCAAAAAAGGCAAGGAAAAACAGTCTTACCAACGGATTCCACACGTTTATGAGGCCTACAAAAGGCCATCTAAACCTAAAGTGAACAGGCATCCTTTTGGGTACCAACAGGTGATTGGGCAAGACCCCCAACAGTGGTTAGCAAGAAACAGTACTAAAACTGTCCAAACCCTGACCTAACCACTGTCCATCAATGTGCATCCATCCCAGACACTGTTGAGACCCCATCCAAAGCCTTATTGGCTTTGGAAACCCTAATGAACTAATCCTTTTACTTCATGTGCAGGGAGCTTCTGCCTGTTTAGATAGCCTTTGGTATGTTGATAGTGGAGGCTCCAGGCACATGACTGGATGTAAAGCCCTACTCAAAGATTTCAAAATTCATGGAGGGGGTGATATATCCTTTGGGAATAACAGTAAAGGAAAAGTTCTGGGGTCTGGTACAGTATAGTCTGGAAATGTAAAATTTGAAAATGTCAATCTGATAGACAGTCTGAAATTCAACCTCCTGAGTGTTTCACAAATGAGTGACAAGGGGTATGGGTCATTCTTCACAAAGGAGTGTTGTAGGATTGTTGGACCAGAAATGGTCAAAAAGATTGAAGCAATAATAAAAACTGGTCAAACAAAACTTGTTGCTCAAAGAAGTGGCAATGTTTATGTTGTTGATATGTCAAAAGAGTGTCCCAGAGCTGATGCCTGTCTGTTCTCAGCTGCCTCTAACAAAGAGACAGAACTTTGGCACAGAAGACTGGGGCACACAAATCTTAAGACAATCACTGAAATTTCAAAAAATGGTTTGGTAAGAGGCCTACCACAAAAATTGTTTTCATGTCCTGAACATTGCATTTCCTGCTTAAAAGGAAAACAGCATAAAAGTTCTCATAAGTCCATTGAAGAGTCCAAAACAACCCAGTGTTTGCAAATGCTACACATGGATTTGTTTGGCCCAGTTCAAGTCATGAGTCTCAAAAAGAAAAGATATTGTTTGGTTATTGTTGATGACTTTTCTAGGTTTACATGGACTTTCTTTTTACACTCAAAAGATGAGACTGCAGGCATTTTGCAAGACTTTGTGACACAGGTTGAAAAGCAATTTGACCTTCCAGTGAAAAGCTTCAGGAGTGACAATGGCACAGAATTTAAAAATAAGGAGTTGGATGCCTTCTGTGTGAAGAAAGGGATTGTAAGGCAGTACAGCATCCCTAGAACACCAGAGCAAAATGGGGTAGTTGAAAGAAAGAACAGAACTTTGATTGAGGCTGCCAGAACCATGCTTGCTGATTTAGGTTTGCCATTAACTTTCTGGGCAGAGGCAGTAAACACTGCTTGCTATGTCCAGAACAGAGTTTTAATAAACCCCAGGCACAAAAAGACTGCTTATGAAATTCTGTATAAAATCAAACCACTGATCTCATACTTGAAGGTGTTTGGCTGCCCATCCTTTATTTTGAACTTAAAAGATTCCATTTCAAAATTTACAGCCAAAATTGATTGTGGTTATCATCTGGGGTACTCAACCACTGCCAAGGCCTACAAAGTGTTTAATACACGGACCAAGGCAGTGGAGGAGACTTTGAATGTAAAGTTCAATGAACTTTCATCAATGAAAATTCCAGCAAATCCTGCAGATCTGTTTGATCTTGATAAATTCACTTTTGAAAATACTGCTGTCAAGACTAACAGTGCAGGTCCATCAGAGGATTCAACACCAGACTATGGGTATGAAATCATCATCCCTCAAAGGTCTGCCAAAATGGGAAGAGCATCAGATGTTCAAAACAGCTGTCAAAGCTCAACCACTGCTACCTCAACAGTTGTTGACCAAAGTAGCCCATCAACCACTGTTTCCACATCCTCAAACACTGCTGACAAAAGTCCCCAAACAGTGGATAAAAGTCAGCATGTGTCCACTTCATTACCTCCCATTCCACCACCTTTTGAAGCCACTGCTGGATCATCAAAGTCCCCAGCAGTGGTTAGCTCAGATGATACACATTTGCAGCCTTCACCAACTAATGCTATCATACCATACCAAGGAGATTTAATCTTCTTGAGATCTCATCCACCTGATCAAATCATTGGCAACATAAATGAAGGGGTGCTCACAAGAAGCCAAACCCAAAACATTTGTCTTTTTGCTGGTTTTCTATCACTCCATCAGCCAGTCAAGTACCAAGAGGCACTGAAAGACAACAGTTGGGTAGAAGCCATGCAAGAGGAGCTCCAACAGTTTAAAAGACAACAAGTATGGGAGCTTGTACCACTGCCAGAAGAGGTTAGTCCCATTGGCACAAAGTGGGTCTTCAAAAACAAAACTGATGAAAGGGGTATTGTTGTCAAGAATAAAGCCAGGCTTGTGGTTCAAGGTTACAGACAGGAGGAGGGGATTGATTATAATGAAACATTCGCCCCTGTTGCAAGATTGGAAGCCATTAGACTGTTCCTGGCCTTTGCTGTCAACCACAACATGAAGGTGTTTCAAATGGATATCAAAAGTGCTTTCCTCTATGGTACAATTCAAGAAGAGGTGTATGTTTGTCAACCTCCAGGTTTTGAGGATCCATTTTATCCAGATCATGTCTACAGGCTGAACAAAGCCTTGTATGGCCTGAAACAAGCACCAAGGGCCTGGTATGAAACTCTTTCCACCTTTCTACTCTCAAATGGTTTCAAAAGAGGTACCATTGATAAAACACTGTTTCTAAAATGGAGAGGAAAGGATTTAATGATTGTCCAAATTTATGTGGATGACATTGTTTTTGGAAGCACATGCAACAAAATTTGTGAAGAGTTTAGGGAACTCATGACAGCTGAGTTTGAAATGAGTGCAATGGGTGAGCTGCAATGCTTTCTTGGTCTCCAAGTTCAGCAAATGCAAAATGGTACTTTCATTCATCAAAGCAAATATGCAAAAGAACTTTTAAACAAATTTGATATGAATGATTGTAAACCATGCAGCACACCCATGGCAACAAATAAGCTTGTCATGTCTGATGAAAAGGATGAGCTGATTGACCAAACTCTATATAGAAGCATGATTGGGTCTTTATTGTACCTAACTGCATCTAGGCCAGACATCATGTTTGCAACATATGTTTGTGCAAGAAGTCAATCAGCCCCTAGAAAATCCAATCTTATTGCTGTAAAAAGAATATTCAGATACATAAAAAGTGCTCCCACACTTGGTATCTGGTATCCAGCTAATGGGAATATCAAGCTTTCAGGATTTTCAGACAGTGACTTTGCTGGATGTAACACCACAAGGAAGTCCACATCAGGAGGGTGCCAGTTTCTAGGTGATTGCTTAGTTTCATGGCAAAGCAAAAAGCAAGCAGCTGTTTCAACATCCACTGCTGAAGCTGAATATATTGCTGCTGCAAGCTGTACAGCCCAACTCCTGTGGCTTCAAAATCAGCTGCTGGATTTTGGTATCACTGCCTTAAAGACACCACTCTTGTTGGATAGCCAGGCAGCAGAAAATATCATCAAAAATCCAGTTTCCCATTCAACCACCAAACACATCGACATCAGACATCACTTTGTGAGGGATTGCTATGAAAAAGGTTTGATTTCTCTGCATCATGTTCCAACTAAAGACCAGCTGGCAGATGTGCTCACAAAAGCATTAGATACTGCCACCTTTGAAAGCTTGGTCTCTAGAATTGGCATGCTAAACATGGAATAACAAGCAAAATCTTGTTTTTCTGTGAATAAAAGCATTACAATGTTTTCAGAAAATCAAAAATTCATCCTTAAAAATAGCTAAAAATGAAATTTTCATTGAAATCCTTAAAAGTCTGCCATAACCACTGTTTGTTCAAAAGTCTGCTTTACTTCAAAGTCTGTCCACTGCTGAAAGCCATCCTCTGTTCACTTATTTCCTTGATAAACTCTGTTGTTCAAAAGCAGTGTCTTATCCACTGATATGCTATCCACTGATAGTGAAAATCATCCACTGCTTTCATTATACCGTTGTAACCACTGCCTTCATCAGTAACTTTCATAAAAGTACTGTCCTTCATTTCTTCAGAGTTTGGCATGTGGGCAGTACATAGTGGTCAGTACTTTTGTAACCGCTGCCACGTCAGCCTTCACTTTTTCCTCTATAAAACCCCCACTTCACACCAAAAACAGGGTTTTACTGTCGAATTGAATTCTCCAAAAAATCTCTTCTCAAAACAGTTTTTTCTTCACATTTCTTCACAAATTTCTTCGATCATCATCTCCAAAATGACAAAATCGAAGCCATCTGCAAAACCCACTTCCAAATCATTGTCGAAAGCGGCCTCTCAAAAGGTCTATACCACTGAAATCCCACACAAACCATCTCACAATCTTCTGGGTCTTCTCACAAAACCCGGCACCACAGATGCTTTCGACTCCATCATCGCCAAAATGGCTAAATCAAAGTACAAAACTTTGTTAACAGCCGATGCACCAATTTACTTAGCAACCCAACGAGAGTTTTGGAAAAACGCAACCCTTGACAAACAAGGTGAAACTGTGGTAGCCATTAACTCCTCTTTAAAGGGTAAAGCTGTTCAAATCACGCCACAATTTATATCAGAAGTCTTTAAACTCGAGGATCAGCAAGGTAAAACTTCTTTCCCTAAAAACGAGTTAAAAATTGACTTCATTGAGAGAGGGTATGCAGACACAATGATGAAGAAAGCTACCTTACAAAAAGGTTTCTTTCCTTCTGCAACAAGGTTTTTATTCCATACCCTCCTAATGTGTGTTTCAAACAAAACCACTTCTTTTAATGAAATACCATTAAAGATTCAAAATCTGGGATATGTTATTCTTCAAGAAGAAAATTTTAATTTTTCTCGGGAAATCTTTAATGATTTGGTTAACAATGTTGAAACAAAATCATTCTTACTGTTTCCAAAGTTTTTAAGTTATTATTTTGAAAAGAAATTCAGTAAGGATGATATTGCTGCAATAAACCAAGGTGAATATTTTCAAATGCACAGCTTAACTGTTGAAACTTTTACAAGAATGTTAACACCTTGCAAAACACAAGCAGAGGTGCCTGAGCAGATTTTAGCAGCTACCACTGCTCCTCAGGTATCTGCTGCTGAGCCTACTGCTCAAGGTGATCAAAGTAGCACAACAACTGCTTTGAAACCCACACCTAAAATCACCAAAAAGCCAACAAAAAGAAAAACTCAAAAACCCCCCAAACCCATCAAAAAGGCAACTCTGGAGGATGAGATACCAGAGCTACTGCCAGTGACAGCACAAAAGTCACAAGAAACCACTGCTGCCACTTCCTCACAGCAGTTGGTTCAAATATCTCAACCCATAGCCGAAACCCCTCCTGCTTCTTCACAAAAAGAACAGGTTGTACAAATTGGGACACCACATCATGATGCTCTGGAAGCACTTGTTTCCATCATCCATAGCCCACTTCCCGGGGCAAATCCTCTTTCTACACCAACCATCACATCCACAATTCCCACACCAACCAAACTTCTGTTGGATGCAATTGATTTGAACCAGGCACTAACCAGTCCTTCTCAATCACCTATCAATGAGAATATCCCTCAACACATGACTGGGTCTGATGTATCAATCCTTGCTAACCCACCAACAAAACCTGAGGAGGTTACACCCCTTGAGTTACAAGTAACTCTTGGTGGTATTCCAAGTGAAGCAGCCACTACAAGTGCTGAACCCACAGGTTTGCATTTGGACAGTGGTTACATTAATAAGACTTCCTTGGAGGCAATTCTTTACATAGAACTCCTGCCAACCACCAGTGGATTTATTTTTACCACTGGCAACATCAAAAGGTTGTCAAGTGTTGAAGGAAGAAGACCCCAGTACCAAGAAAAAGGGGCATCGGTGGTTAATGTTTGGAGTACACTCCCTACTTCAACCACTGATAAAACCACTGCTAGTGGGAAATCAGATGATCCCATTAAATTGGGTGATGGTTTAAAATATTTGGAATTGACGGAACGTGTTGATAAACTGGATACTTCAGTTGCAGATATCAAAGAGATGCTGCAACAGTTGTTGACAGTACAAAAGATGCAATCCACTGTTGTTCCACCTCAAGCACCTGCTCCACCTCCAGCATCTGCTACAAATGAGCTCTGGAACCTCTTCAAACCTTTTCTCCAACAACAAAAAGAAATGGCTGATCAGCAACATGAACTACATGTCAAAAAGCTGAGAAACATAATGGAGTCTAGGTACAAGAACACTCAAGCAAATATTAAGGCAATCAAGGCCCATTTATTGGAAACCACTGGCACTGCTCCTCCAACAGTACTTTTCATTGATCAACTTCCCCCAGATAATGCCAAAAAGGGGGAGAAAATTCAGGAGTGGAAGAAGAAGGGAATAGATGATGGTCTTTTCATTGAACCAGAAAGGGATGCTATGACCAGAAAAATTCCTGTGCCAGATGGTAGTAAAAAGGTTGATGCTACTCAAGAAGCACTTGATGAAGAAGTAGCAAGTGTAAAAAGGGATAGAATGGCAAAGGATATTTCAAGGTGGAATGAGGAGAAAAGAGCTTTCATGGAGCTGTATGCGCAGGGTTGTTCTGGGTCAAAGGATACTAAAAATCCTAAGACAAAAAGGAAACTTAAGTCCATCCCATCCAGAATTCCAAAGCATATTCCAAAACCACCATCCAAAAGCCATCAGCATCAAACCTCCACCCAAACAGCTGTTGTAACTTCTGCTGTATCAACTACTGATAGTACTTCAGAGGTTTCAACATCTGTTATCACTTCAACACACACCACGTCAACACACACCACAACCACTGCCTTACCACCACCACAATCACCTCCAAAAATAACCTCACCACCATCACCTCCTGCCAAAAAGCAGAAGACAACAGATGTTACAACATCTGCTGTAATGACAACAGTGGTTGAAACACCAGTTGTTTCAACAGCTGTTAGTCAATCACAAACCAATGCCACCCAAATTACCACCACTGTTCCACCCAAAACATCATCAGTCCCTCCTCAAACAAAAAGGAGAAGGCTAATCCTCAAAGATGATGACTATTCACCACCACCAACATCTTCAAAATCCCTGTCACTTGTCACCATTCCAAAACCCATACCTCACTCTTCAGCTCAAATTCTAAAACCATTACCTCCTGCTGGTGTCTCATTTCCTCTAGAACTCATTGCAGTTAGGGAAGAAATCAAATCTTTTTATTATGAGGATGACCCAGCTAAAAGGAGTTTGCCATCAGTTGAAGGATATCCCAGGCCTAACAATATCGAAGAATATTTGAAACTCAAGGCCAAGCAAGCAGAGGATATTGCAATCATAAACAAACAAGGGAAATCTGATAGAGAATTTTAGCAAAACTATCAGTTTCTACTCACACAGGTTAGAGAAATGGAGCAATTTGCCAAAAATGTATGTCAGCAAATCTCAGAAAGGGCAGATGAGTCCTTGAGAAAAGACTACATTGAGAACATCATGACCTACAAGAAATACAAGGGGGAGAAACACATGTACAAAAACTGGACCATTCCTGAGCTTGAAAAAGAGGCAGCCAGGATTCAAGAAATGATCAAAAATAAGGTCAAGCAGACTCCTCCTGAAAAGTTCAAACAGTTTGAAGCTGATAAGGCATTAGAGTTGAAGAGAATGAAAGAGGAGCTGATAGCAGCTGATTATGGGTCAAAGAATTCAGTGACAAAGTGGGGAGAAGATAGGGTCAGGGCTACCTACAAAAAGTTGGAGGAACTTAGAAAGAAAGACCCAACAGTTCCTAAAAAGTCTGACTACTCCAAAGTAGAGGTCTCAAAAAGACCACCAAAGCTGCAAATCAAAAGAACCACTGCTCCAGCTGGTGCTGCCATCGACAAAAGAAGGAGTCAAAACCAGTCAGGTGCTGAAACAATTCAAGATCTAAAAGCTGGAAATGCTATTGTAAAAGAAGGCATTAAATTAATGATAAAAGAAGATCTTGAATTGGAACAATCTGCAAGTACTGCTCAGTCAGTCATGAATAGGCCAGCCTCACCAAACACCTCTGCAAATAAAAATCTCCCAAGAAACCCACCAGGCTCAAAAATACAAAAGTGGGAAACTGACAAACAGACCTACGTATTGACTTTGCTCAGGTCTGGTGGAGAAGTGAAGAAAATATCAAGGGAACAAGCTCTTGGCCTGAGACTTGAAGATTTGCAGGATCTCCTTGATCTTCCACTTAGCAGGGATGATGATGACACAGATGCCCTAGACTTTGAACTACAATTTAAAGGTCAGATAAGGGAACTGCTGATGAGGCAATAAAGATTTCCACAATAATGAAGAGTTTTGGCATTATCTGTTCCAGGGGGAGATTGTTGGGATTGAACCCTACAAGAGGAACAAATAATTAAAGCCAAAACTGGGTCAGAGCAGTGGAACCAGAATAAGCAGATGTTACATACAGGTCTCTCCCCTTTAAAGTGGTTTCAACATCTGCTGACCTCCTATCTACTGATCGTACAAGCTACTGACCGTCAAACTGCTGCTCAAGTGAAGACCTGATGAAAGACTAAAGTTCTGCTGTTCAATCTACTGCCTTGGTTCAAGCACTGCTGATCCGGACAAGTACTGCTAGGTTCACAGCAGTGGAAGGTTGCAACAGTTGTTTACTCTGTCTTTATGTAATGTAATGTAATGTAATGTAATGTAATGTAATAAGCAGTAGTTAGTATAACAGTGTTTTGTATAGATCAGAGGTTAGAGTTTATTAGGAGGTTAGATGTCACTTTCATGGTGACGTCAGCTTAGATGCTCAGTGGTTTGCTAGTGCCTATAAATAGAACAGTGCTCTGTACTGTTCTATTAGCTCTTTGCAAAAATCGTCTTCTCTGTACGAACAAACACTGAGCTCTGGCTGAGGGGGAGTTTGTATTCAAGCATTGCTTTGTAATCGTTGTTGAAACTAAATTCAATCTTTCGATTCATAGTGAAAAGTGTTTTGATTAAAACAATACTCTCGTTTGATTGTATGCAAAGTTTGTTTCCATCTTAATTTCGCTGCACAACTCATTCATTTCCATCTTAATTTCAAACGTAAAATACAATCAAAACCAAACTCAGATCCAACAATTGGTATCAGAGCTTGGACAGTCAAATTTGATTTAACAATCATTTTGACATAAATAGTTCAGCTCAAAATCGTTGATATCGATAGTTTGTTCGTTTGTGTTGAAAAACATAGCAAGGTTTAATCACCATTAAAGTTGATTAATCAGTGTCTGTAAAACAACCAGGATGACGTCACAAAGAGAGAAAAGAAAATTAATAAAAATATAGATAGATATGATGAATGTTAAAGGTTTTCTAAAATTAGATAGAATTTTTGAAAATTATGATTTTTAGTTAAATTATAATATAGAAACTGATGGAGGGGATGTGAATGCTCTAAGACATCCCATACATAAGACCCTCCCTGAAGAAACACGGAACTAATTTTAGGGTTAATCAGTTTGGTCTATATTTCAATCATGAGGGTTAATCTTCTTAAACTTTTCAGAGCTCCGGTGCGATCCGATCTTCCTGCAAAACAGCAATACCGTTAGCTCGTTAAGAGGGGAATATGGGGGTTTCCCTTTTAACCAGGCTCTGGTGTGAGAATAAGTAACTGTTTTTGAGGAAATAAGTGTGTGTTAAGAGTGAGAGTAGAGAGAATGGAATGTTCAACCTGAGTATGGAGGTCCCTATTTATAGCCGAAGAGGTGTAAGAGGAGATGGGCTGATGGGCCTTGGGCCGAAGGGCGACAACCAGGAATATCCTTCTTGTCTCATTGGTCTCGACCGTTAATGGCTTCTAGAAGTTCTCCGGTGCTGACGCACCTTGATTGGAGCCACGTGTTCTAGTTTTCGGCCTTGTTGTCCTTCCGCCATCAGCAGGTGAGTTGAGATCGTGAGGCAGTTGTCACCGCCTCCTGATTGGTGCCACATCGGCGTCCTTGTGTACTCTCTGTCTCCTGCACGTCAGTCGATCGTGGAGCACGATAGAGTACAGCCTGGTGGACGCTGATTGGCTCGTTCTTCTGCCACTTGTACCTTTTGTACTCTCTGAAGTTGCCTTGCATCGTAAATCCTGCGCGACCCTTGTTGTGCACGTAACTAGCCTGCGCAGGGTTGTAGGAGTTGAAGGCTCTTTATTCCGAGTATTAAGTGTGAAAACTGATGTTGTCTCTTGTTTGGACCTCGCGCGATATTTATAGAATATTAAGTTTTGCTTAAGCAACCCACGCGAGGTCTATAGATTGATCAGCTTGATTGAGTAAGGAGTATGGTCCAGCGCGTGACCTAAATGGTCTGCGTGGCTTTTTGGGACCATACCACTTCAAGTCCCCCAGTCCAGTGCTGATCCATGTGCGAAGTAAATGGTTGGAGCTCTGGACTTAGAAAAAAGAAAGTGTTACAACTTTGAAAAGTGCTTGCTAGGACTTGGTAGGCGGCGCGCGTATAAGTGTTTGTCAGTTACTATGGCGCGACTACCAAACTTTCCTGTTGATAGTTATTTGCTTTTGAGTGTAAGCGCACAGGCTCGTTGGATAATGATGAATGCGGCGTGCCCTCAGTTAACTTCTGCATGAAGTTGTAGTAACTTTAGGCGTGAAAACTCTTGAAATTTGAATTCTGACAGGTTGGTGCAAATTTCGTTGATGGCGACGGTTGAGTTGACTCCTGACACAGCGGCAATCATGCAGTCACTGACGGTTCACCTTTTGTCAGGCGAGTGAGGCTCACGCGCACGTGATAACCGTCACTCCAGGAAACCCGCTTTACGTGGCGGCTGTTGATTGGTTACGCGCGCGGTGAATCCGGCATGTTTACCCATCGCTAAATGCGATGGGTATATATATCCGACGATAGGAGAGAGGGTTTGCATAATCCGTTATCTGTCTTCTCTTTTCTCTCTCGAATATTCAAGATTTTTTCAAATCTTCAAATCTTCAAAGGTTCTACAACAGATCCTTCAAGTTTTTCTTGAGTTTCCCAGAAAGTAACAAGATCTTCATATTCGAGTATTCTCATGGCTGAAGAAGAAGTTCCAGTTGAAGAAGGCCCACTCCCTGTCCTCAAATGGGATCAGGGATTATTTGAGCAAATCACTCGAGGATTCTGGTTCCCACCGGAATGGGATGCACAGTATCCCGGACAGGGTCAGACAGCCGCCGACGCACCACCGGGCTACATAACCATTTTTTAGGATTTCTTCTTGCAGGGCAATTTCTGACTTCCGGGAACGGAGTTCATGTCATCCATACTTTATTTCTATGGCTTTCACATATCTCAAATGAGTTCGGCCGACATGGTAAGGGTGATGCATTTCGAGTTCTTATTCCGATCTCTTGGTATAGTACCTTCTGTTGAAAAGTTCCGAGCGTTTTATCAATTAATCAGAAATATTGGGTTTTATTCCTTTGGCAACCGTGGTTCTGCTAAGAAGATTCTACTGAACCTCCGAAGAGCTTTCATGACTGGAAGATGAAGTTCTTTTTCATCAGGAGGAGGTTATACCCATCGCAATGATCTTCCGCGAGTCTGATATGATTGAGAAGGAGGAGCTTCCTATCCCCAAAGGAGTCGATTGGTACTTGAAGCTTACTGCGACGCCGAATCGGATTTTTGGTGAAAACCTGTTGGTAGCGGCGCAGATGAGCGACCAATGGCCGGAGACCAGCAACGAGGTGCCAATTTTGAAGTTTAAAGATAGAGATACGTTGTTTCTTTTTCACCTTCACTTGTAATTTATTTGCGCTTAACTGTTGAGTTTATTGGCAGAGGCGCACCTTTATCAGGCTGCTTTTCCCACATTTGGTGGTTCTATGGGCGTGCGCCCATTTCGATCCGGCGTGTAGGATCGTTGAATCGATCAAATGAGTCGATCAGAAGAGTTCTAGACCAAATCAGAGGCGGAATTCAGTGATTTGATCTTCATTGCAGCTTGATATACACGTAGAAGTAGATTAAATGTCGTTTGTATTGATTTCACAATGTTACAAGAGCTGGCGACACTTCGGCAGAGCTTCGCTACCGGAATCAGAAGTTCTCCCAGTTATAAATGAAATCCAAGACTCACCTATATATAGGAACATCCAGGTCGCACGAACCAGTCTAGTTTAGTTCGCACGGACTGGCCAGTTCGCACGAACTGGTCACTTTGTGTGAACCTGCTGGTTTAGACCTGTTTCCCGTTTCTCTCGAACTACGTGTCTTGGTCTATCTATTCTATTACATGACTCGATACAAGACGAAGTCAACAGACATATGTACTAACACGGCGAGCCTTACTGGTACGAGCAAATTAAGGGAAATTTTCTCTATCCTCCTGCTGGAGTTTTCGCCAATCCTCCCTCTGCAACTGAAGGTTCGCTACTTCCAAATCCAATGCCCTTGCGCGGCGTGACCTCTACTGGAAAGGAAATCTTGTTTCTTTCCAGCGAAGAGTCTGTAGGTTCGTCACAAGAAGAGTTAAGCTCATGGTCTACCATCTTTGCAGGTGTGCTGCGCGACCTGGGGATAGACCCAGAAGAGAAACCGAAGTAGGCTGCAAAGAAGAAGATCAAGAAGGTAACCATAGATACTGGCGCGACCAGCAAGAGGGGTGGATCTAGCCGTGCGGCTACGTCATCGCAAGATAAAGGTACTCTTCAATTTCAGCAGAGTAACCTGGGCTTGACCAGCCCCCCAAGGAGAAAGAAAAAGAAGTTACTCAGACCAAAGGGCCTGAAGTTGTTAAACCAACAGAGCCTGCGCAGCCAGATGCCCCCACCCAAACTATGCAAGTGACATCTGCTGTTGGGGGGTTGGCTGCTACTATGCCGGAGCAGGCAACACATAAAGATGCTTCTGCTGCTGCCGGTGGCGAAGGTGCAGGAGGCACTGGAAGTGGTGGAAGTGCAGGCGTAGCTGGTGATGCTGGAGGGTCAATGCCGCAAGCTCCCATTGGTCCTAAGGACACTTTGGGATATATTTACTACAAGACATATACCGAAGAGGCGCGCGGCGATGCTCCCCACCAGCCTGTTTGGGCTTTAAAGTAGAAAGACACATTCATGGAGTTCGCGGCATGTCGGGATTGGTACTGGGCTCCTTCCCTCCCGGTGAAGTTAATCGACAAAGAGCGCGTACCCATGACGGGTTGTACCGCGCTTACATAGTCGGGGAGGCCAATACCCGCGTTGCTAACCATCAGATCGTACGTGAGTGGCACACAATGGTTAGGGAGCGGGATGACTGGGAGAAGTATAGGGAGCGCTTGCTGAAACAGGTCCAAGACTTCGAGAAGATGAAGAGTGCTTTTGTTGCGCAAAAGGCTGCTTTTGAAGCAGACAAAAAATCTGAGGAATGGGGCCGCGAAGGCCTAAAGAGCAAACTGCATGCTGCTGAGGAGCTCTTATCGAAGGAGAGAGCTGAATGGAAAAAGGTATGTGGGAAGGATAATAAGCGCATGTATGCTGCCCACTCCAAAATTACCGACCTTGACGCTCAGATTGCCACTTTAAAAGGGAAGGTTGAGAAAGTTGAAGCGGACAAAGGGCTTGTCGAGGTTCAACAGTCTTAACCCTTTCCTTTTTATTTTGTTTTGCACTTGTCAAAATATTGTTAAGTCATTGTTTCATCCTTTGCAGGCTGAGTTGAATGCGCAGATTGCGAGCAAGGATAAAGGCTTAGCTGCTAAGGATGTTGAGATTGCGGAGTAAAGCGCCGGTTGTTTGAGGCTCATGTCAAGAACGAATCTTTAGAGATAGACCTTGAAGCTGAAAGGGTGAAGGCTGCTACCGCCGAGGAGGCTAAGCAGAGGGCAGACGAGGCACGAGATATTAGCACTTCCGCCCTTAACGTAGCTCAAAACAACTATGCCGAGGCTCAATCAATCGTCGACACGCTGGTCTCCGAATCTGAATGGACGCGCAATAGAGGAGTAGCTGCGGTGAGTTTATCCTCCTTTATGTTAGGTTTTATATATTGCTATTTTGTTCTCATCTGTTGCCCTTTGTGTAGATTGCCAATTCCATTCTGAATGCGACTGAGATGGATGAGGTTGTTGCTGCACTGATAGATGCCTCTCGCGCCGTCAGACATCGTGGTGGCTACCTAGAGTGCGCTCAACATGTGGAGGAGGCGTTTGGTCAACAATTTGACACTCATCATTGCTTAGTGACCGATCAGGCTGAATCTGCGCTTTCTCGAGTTGAAGAGGTTTATGACCATCTTTCATTGCCTGTGATGGAGTTGGTCACTGAGGCGCTGAAACATGATGACTGGTGTGCGCGACTGAGGTCTATCATCGATCCTACAGAGACCTTGGAACTATCAGATGAAGAGGAGGCAGCCGGCGGTGGTGGTTATGGCGATGGTGATGGCGATGGTGATGGTTATGAATAGATAGTGTCTGCTGGCTGATGCCTTGTATATTTTGTTTTTGACTTTGATATAATCGTTGCGCGGTTGTGCTTTTGGAATATGACACATTATGTTTTGGTTTTTATTCGTCAAGTTACAATTATTGCATTGTTGTTAGAAACTTTGGTTAAATTAGCTCGAATAAATGTAAGTGTGGCTCGTATGAGTGTTACTGCCCGGTCTCGCGCTATGTTCGCGGAGGACCTTGGAGGCGTAACTCAAGAGCTTGTAATTTACTGAAGTGTTTTCGTGCTAATCAAAAGTTTAACATGCATTTGTAACGTAGAGAACATGATGATAAATCATAAGGCATAGCCAATGCTTGCATTAGGTGACTTGAAAACAGGCGTGTGGCCAACATACATAATCAAAGTAAAAGGCGTATAGCCGACATAGATAGTTAAAAGGCGCGTGGCCAACATAGAAGATTGAAATGTCGTGTGGCCAAGGGTGTTCACATGTAGCACTTGCGCAGTTGTTGCGCGTTCCATGTGTGCGGGATGATGTGTCCATCCAGGGTTCTTAGCTTGTATACCCCATTTCCTAGCACCTCATGTATTAAGTATGGGCCTTCCCATTTTGGTGCTAGTTTTCCGGGGCGTTCAGCGTTAGAAGCTTCATTATCTCTGAACACGTATTCACCTGGATTGTAGGTACAAATGCGCACCCTTACATTGTAGTACCTCTCCAGTTGCGTCTTATACTTGGCCTCTTTGATTCGCGCTATTTCACGCCTTTCTTCTAGCAGATCCAAGTCTAAGTGGCGCTCCGCCTCGTTGTCAATCTTGTTGACTGCTGATAAGCGTGGCGAGGGGAGGCCTATCTCTGTTGGGATAACCGCTTCTGAGCCGTAGACAAGGATAAAAGGGGTCTCACCAGTACTCGTTTTTTGCATGGTTCGATGAGCCCATAAAATGCTAGGGAGCTCATCTACCCAGCCTCTTCTCATGGTGCCCAGGCGGGCCTTTATCCCTTCAATGATGCTTTTGTTGACACTTTTTACTTGGCTGTTGTCCTGAGGGTGCGCAACGGAGGAGAAAGTGTGCTCAATGTTTAGCTCTTTCATCCACTCTTGAAGGTCTTCAGAAGCGAAATTGGTGCCGTTGTCGGTTACGATCTTGAGGGGAAGGCCAAATCTGCAAATGATGTGTTCCTAAATGAATTTCCGCACCATCATTGCAGAAGTTGAAGCTAGGGCCTTCGCCTCCACCCATTTAGAGAAGTAATCAACAGCAACAATTATGAACTTCACCGCGCCAGGAGCTTCAGGGAAAGCTCCCACCATATCGATTCCCCACTGCTGGAAAGGTCAGGCAGTGGATACAGGGATCAAGTCATTCTTTGGGCGCAGGGTTTTTGGAGTGTGTCTTTGGCATGAATCGCACTTGCGTAATTCCTTTAAAGCGTCGACATGCATTACTGGCCAATAGTATCCCGCATTCATTATCTTTGCGACAACCATGCGTGGGCCCGCATAGATGCCACAGATGCCTTCATGTATCTCTCTTATCAGATAACTCGCATCTTGGGGGTCCACGCATCGTAGTAGTGGTCCTAAGAAGGATCTTCTGTAAAGGATGCCACCATTCATCTCGTAGAACAACGCTTTGTTTTGTATCTTTCTGGCTTCCGCCTTGTTCTCTAGGAGAATTCCTTCTTGAAGATATTGAATGATAGGGGTCATCCATGAAGGTGGCCCTATCTCAATCACATTAACTTGACGCAGCAAAACCGATGGGTTTTTTTAAGACTTCGATTCTTACATCTTTGGCGAGTTGTTGAAAAGCTGTTGAAGCAAGTTTGCTTAGCGCGTCTGCTGGTTTGTTTTCTGACCGGTTGATATGAACAACTTTGTAAGACTTGAACTTTTGAAGTAGCTCTTTCGCTTGTTCCAAGTATTAGGCCATGACTTCGCCCTTTGCGTCATACAATCTGTTGATTTGACTCGCAATCAGGAGAGAGTCGACATGCGCTTGTAAATTTTGTGCTCCCATTTTGATGGCCAGGCGCAAGCCTGCCAAGAATGCTTCATATTCAGCCTCATTGTTGGTATTTTTGAAATCCAACTTAATGGCATAGGTGAACCCATGCTTCTCTGGGCTAACAAGGCGCAAACCAGCTCATGCGCCGTCTTCATTTGAGGCTCCGTCAGTGAATAACAACCATAACTCGTCTGATGTATCCTTGATGGGAGTGTCTACTACCTCGCATTCTCTGATCTTGTCTTCTGGGACTTCAGTGATGAATTATGCTAATACTTGTCCTTTAATGGATGGGCGTGGCCTGTACAGAATGTTGTGGCCCCCTAGTTCAATTGCCCACTTTGCCAATTGGCCTGATGTTTCTGGTTTTTGTAAGACGGTACCAATATGGAAATTAGTGAGTACAATGATTACATGCCCAGTGAAGTATCTGCGCAGCCTCCTGGAGGCGTGTAGCAGCGCGAGCACTAAATTTTCCATGGTTGAGTATCGTGTTTCTGGATCTGTGAGCACCCTACTAACATAGTAGATTGGAGTTTGAACTCCATCTCTTTCTACTAACAAAACCGACCCAACTGCCTTGTCTGAAGAAGACAAGTACAAAATGAGTGGTTCTTTCTCGAATGGCGCGATTAAGGTAGGGAGCTTGATCAAACACTCTTTCATCTGTTGGAAGGCTACTTCTGCTTCTTGCGTCCATTTGAACTCTTGCTTTTTCACACAGTTGCGCAAGGTACTGATGAAAGAGTAAGACTTTGCAGCGTGGTTTGATAAAAAACGATTAAGCGCGGCTAGGCGACCGGCCAATCTTTGCATTTCTTTGATCGTTCGCGGTGATGGCATCCGCTCAATGGCTTGAACTTTTTCGGGGTTGAATTTGAAACCGCCGTTGTAACCACAAAGCCTAGAAACTTATCCTCCTCCATACCAAAAGAACACTTTACTGGGTTCAGCTTCATGTTTACGCTCCTCAGCGAATTGAACATTTTCTCTATGTCTTTTAGCATCTGTTCCTCCTCGGGACTTTTGATCACAAGATCGTCAATGTACACTTCAATGTGTTTAGCGATGTCATCAACAAATATCTTGTCCATCAATCGCTGGTAGGTTGCGCCAACATTCTTGAGCCCAAAAGGCATCTTTGTGTAACAGAAGATTCCGATGTCAGCGCGGAAAGCTGTCTTATCTTCATCTTCCAGCTTCATTTGGACTTGATGATACCCCTTATAGCAATCCAAAAAACATTTCCACCTGTATGGCGCGAGAGAGTCTATCTTCTTGTCGATCTCAGGCAATGAATAACAGTCTTTGGGACATGCCTTATTGAGATCTGTGTAGTCAACACACATACGCCATCCTCCAGTAGCCTTCTCGACCATGACAGGGTTTGCAACCCAACTTTGGTAGCGCACCTCCCTTAATATGCCTGCTTTTAGCAGTTCACAAACTTGCTCATTCATGGATTTAGTCTTATCCGCCCCTAGGCTGCGCCTTCTTTGTACATTTGGCTCGACGGAAGGATAAGTGTTCAAACAATGTTCAGTGACGTCGCACGGGACACCTGTCATGTCACCGTTTGTTATGGGTACTTGCGGTTCAAAACCCATTTTTATGGCTCGGTTGTTGAAATTTTTGCTGCTTTGACTGGGCGTGCGTCTTCTGCGGCCATTACTTCCTTCTTTGCATAGATAATCGCCACCCCCGTCTCAGTTGGGAACCCGATGGCTGAATGGGGCGTGGAGGTTACCATGTTCATTTCTCCCTGGGTTTCTCTTCCGATTAGAACGTCATGCCTTGACTTGACTGGCATCACCATAAAGTTGACGTTTGTAGTTCTTGAATGCTTCCCGTCAGATAGCGTGACGGGGAAGCTGATTTGGCCCAATGGGAAGACCGTTTCATTGCAGAACCCATATAGGGGGTAATCCATAGGCTCTAGACGCGCTTTATCTTCTTCATCAAACTGGTTGAAACATTGTTCATAGATGATATCAGCTGTGCTTCCCGGGTCGATGAAGACGTACTCTGTTTCATAGTGGCCTATGATACCGGTAATGACAACGGGGCGTGTGGCGCGTGGTCCCCCGCGCACTACCAGAAAAATGACTTGTTGCTCTTGCCATGCTGTTCAAATGGGCGTTTGCCCTTGCTTCTTGTACTGTGTCGTGGTCCATCAACCATATGAGTTTCTAAGCGCCTAACTTTCTTCTGGTTACCATCATCTTTTCTTTGGATCTGGCGCATCTCTTTACGCACGTTCTTAACCAGGTGGCTTAACTTGCCGCTCTTCAGAGCCTTCTCGATCTCTTGCCTTAGACTGATACAATCGTCTGTCAGATGGCCCGTATCTTTGTGAAAATCGCAGTATAGATTGGGATATTGTCCCTTCTTGTTCGTCATAGGCTTTGGTGCCTTGAAATCGTGGTTCTCCGTCATGAGCACCTCTTTGGGTGTTTTAATGAGCGGAGTCCAGTGTTTTTCCCGATTTTCGTTCCTGACGGCCTTTCGATAGCCGATGCGGTCAATTGTGTCTCGCGCATCTTCTTTAAAGCGAGGCCTTTCATCATAACCGCTGGATTGGTTTCCCCTCCATCCAGGGTTTCTACTTCTGTTTCGCCTATTATTTTCGCGCGAGCCTCCTTTTGAAAAACGATCTTCGTTGTAAGAGCTTTTGGTACCAGCCAATGATTCTTCGGTTTGCGCTACAATCTTTGCAGCTGCCATGAGTTTGTCCCATTCTTTGGGCATACCGTCTTTCCCTGTGATAGTCCTGATCAGACTATCGCATCGGATGGCTTTTTTGAAGTGAGCGCGCATTAGTTGTTCGTTTACATCTCCAATCTCTAAGAACTCTTTGTTGAAGCGAGTGATAAAGTCTTCTAGCCCTTCGTTCTCCCTGCGCCAAATGTCTGTTACTTCAGCTGTATCACGCTGGTAGCGTCTTTGTTGGCTAAAATGGTTTACGAATTGGGTTCTGAAGTCAACCCATGACTTGATTTTTCCCAATGGTAGGCTGTCGAACTAGGCGCGAGCAGCCCCTGTGAGAGTCTGGATGAACAGATGGCACCACATTGGCATGGTCCATCCTCCTAAAACACCAACGCTTGTAAATACTCGAACATGGTCGTCAGGGTCGGTGAGACCGTTGAACTTTCCCACTGTTGGGGTAACTTTGCTTTTTCTAGCGTGGCTAGAGCAATCTTTGGGATAAACTTCGAGTGTTCGGCAGCTTCAGCTGGTCTATAAACGAGGCTGAAATCACGCTCTGCTTCCTCGTTGTATGCGATGCGCGGCCTTGGTCTATAAGACTCATGATTTTTCTGCAAACGGTTGAAGACTGACGAACCTTCATCATCTTGCCAAGTAGGGTCATCCGGGTCAGTCTTGTCCCATTCGTTGTTCATGTTGCGCGGCCCTAGCCGGCTATGAACTGAGCGCTTGTGTTGCACATTTGATGGATGGTCATAATAGTTGCCTGTCTCCTCATATGTGTCGCGCGTGTCGTGCACGCTTTGTCTTCTCTGGGGAGGAGGTCTATTGAATTGCCCCTGCATGTTTTGCTGAGGGGGTGTCTGACGCGCCCCCTGAACTGGACCCGGAGGAGTAACCAAGGATGGTTCTGCTTGCATAATCGCTTGTTGTGCGCTCAATGACTGATAAGCAGCATTGATAGTGGCAATTTGCTTGGCATACCAAGAGGCTAAAGTCACGCCTTCTGGTAGCCCTAATAGCGTTGAGATGTTTGGATTTGGAGCTGGGTTTGAAGGACCGGCAATATTACTTCCTGGGGTACTCGTTTGAGTGATGCGGGTGATACTCGCCCGGGGTCCCCCCGTGTTTATTCCTTCTTCTTCAGCGATCTCGTCAATGGGATGGGGTTGGACGTGCAAGTTGTCTTCTCCCGCTCCCGCTTGAGAGACAATGCCGAAATCGAAATCAGGAATTATCCCTTGACCAGCCATGACCAAAGGAAAAAAAACTAAAAACTCAGAAATAAGAAGATGGAGTGATTGTAAGAAATCGGTGGGCGCCAATGAAGAAACACGGAACTAATTTTAGGGTTAATCAGTTTGGTTTATGTTTCAATCATGAGGGTTAATCTTCTTAAACTTTCCTGAGCTCCGGTGCGATCCGATCTTCCTGCAAAACAGCAACACCGTTAGCTCGTTAAGAGGAGAATATGGGGGTTTCCCTCTTAACCAGGCTCCGGCGTGAGAATAAGTAACTGTTTTTGAGGAAATAAGTGTGTGTTAAGAGTGAGAGTAGAGAGAATGGAATGTTCAACCTGAGTATGGAGGTCCCTATTTATAGCCGGAGAGGTGTAAGAGGAGATGGGTTGATGGGCCTTGGGCCGAAAGGCAATAACTAGGAATATCCTTCTTGTCTCATTGGTCTCGACCGCTAATGGCTTCTAGAAGTTCTCCGGTGCTGGCGCACCTTGATTGGAGCCACGTGTTCTAGTTGTCGGCCTTGTTGTCCCTTTGCCATCAGCAGGTGAGTGGAGATCGTGAGGCAGTTGTCGCCGCCTCCTGATTGGTGCCACGTCGGCGTCCTTGTGTAATCCCTGTCTCCTGTACGTCAGTCGATCATGGAGCACGATAGAGTACAGCCTGGTGGACGCTGATTGACTCGTTCTTCTGGCACTTGTACCTTTTGTACTCTTTGAAGTGGCCTTGCGCCGTAAATCTTGCGCGACCCTTGTTGTGCACGTAACTAGCCCGCGCAGGGTTGTAGGAGTTGAAGGCTCTTTATTCCGAGTATTAAGTGTGAAAACTGATGTTGTCTCTTGTTTGGACCTCGTGCAATGTTTATAGAATATTAAGTTTTGCTTAAGCAACCCGCGCGAGGTCTATAGATTGATCAGCTTGATTGAGTATGGAGTATGGTCCAGCGCACGACCTGATTGGTCTGCGCGGCTTTTTGGGACCATACCCCTTCACTCCCTTATCTTTAAAATTTTAAAAATCAACTAAAAACTCACTAAATTTTATCCACCATTTTTTTATCCTACCCTTATATTTTGAAAAATCGCTACAATACTATTCACCATTGATATGCGTGTAAATATACATTTTTCGTATCATTATAAAACCTACTTTTTAATGGTTTTCCTGAAAATATATTTGAAATAGGCTTAATATGTTATGGTGCTCCATATAGTTTGCTAATGAAACTTGTGATTGATTGATCTTTATTTAACATGTGATATATATATATATATATATATATATATATAGGCGTAGAGATTTTAAAATGGGTTCACTAACTCTCGGTCTGTGCCAAATCTAACATGTAGATTGTTTTAGACAAGTCGCATAATTAAGTTTTGGCTTATCATTTGTAACTCTCATTCCAGTTTATACCGAATATCTTGAATATTCGGGTGATTTGGTCCCAGTTTTGTTTTAACAAATAACTTACGAGTCTGGGTTAACTGATAACCCAGACGAACCGATTTAACGGATTTTTACCCTCATAAATTACAGTACTAAAACAATAAGGTTTTAGACTCGAAAACTTTGTCTGTGCGTGATCATATTTTGTCTATTTGTGAAGATGCTCCCATGGTCCAGGTTTCTTTTCTCAAGGAGCTTTTAGTTGTGTTTTTGGGGTTTGGTAGCTGCGGATCATTGTCATGTTCTATGAACAGTGTGTACAACCAGTAAGGAGTTGGCATTTGTATTTATAAGGTCAAGGTATATCTTTTTTTAATTTGTCATAATAAAACTTTAAATGACCATTTTGCCCTTTATTAAAAGGGAGGAAAAAGACCAAAAAAAAAAAATAGACAGTTAAGTGAAAAATCTGACCAGATTTTGTTTTTGGATAAAATGACAATAAAATTGAAACCACAAGGACCCAGATCCAAAATGTTTGAGTTTTGGACTAAAGTGGCAAAAGTGACCAAACCTCATGGACTATTTTGGCAGTTTACTCTCAAAAATATTACACCAATGCGTGCCAATGCCTCCTCCTCAATTTAGGTTCAAGGTATGCTTTGAGTTTCAGAAATAGTTTCGTCTTCATCTTCTTCGGTTAGAGGAACGTCATCGGGTTTGACTTCTTGGGATTGTAGTGATTGTTGTCGTTGTTGCATTTGCATTTGTTGTAGTTGTTGGAACGCATTTGGAGTTTGCTTATATCCCACAGATAAATATTGTGTGGACTACATAGGACCTACAGTGGGTACGTGGTTGGGTGATGTTAATGGTGGTTGGTTCGAGGTGTTCAGGTTGTCTGGATCGATATTTGAATTGGTATTGAGAAAAACAGGTAGAAATTGAGTGGTATAAAGAGGGATGATGGAAAAACAAAGGTCAACTTTTTGGTTTAAATAGGTGTTAAAAGACTGTGTTAAAAAATTGTTTTTTTAATTATCCGACCGCTAAACATTCAAAAGCCTCAAACGACCAAAAAGTGGCTCAGGGTCATTTTGTTGTTCACACCAAGAAAGGTTCTGCTTACGCGGTGTTCCGGACCGAACCCCTTCCCGACTCCACACCATATACCTTATAGGTATAACTATGTCACTAATACACAAATTTTTGTTGTAATTATAAAAAAAATAGTGTTAATTGCCAAAATTGTCCCTGAGGTTTGGGCATGTTTTCCATTTCGTCCAAAATGACTTTTTTTGTACCAAATAGCCCCCCACGTTTGTAACTTTTTACCATTTTCATGCAAATGGCTAACTGGGTTAGAAACAACCGTTTGATGAGGGTTTATTTTGAAATTTCACACGTACAAGGCCTGAAATGTAATTTCTTTTTAAACCCTAACTTTATAAAAGTAAAGATTTACATGTAGAACAAATTGTAGAATTATATAAAACAATTGTGGATAAAAAATTTTTTAAACTCTAACTGTTTTTGTCTACTCCACTTTCATCAAATTCTTCATAAAATTCATCCTTTGATCGTCACACCATTAACAAGGTTTATATCTACTCCACTTTCATCAAATTCTTCATAAAATTCATCATCAGATTGATCGATTCCACACTTTTTACGTTTGATGTTCATCGATTAGTTGTTTAGGTTTTAGGTTTTCCAAATCATTCATTGATTTAGATATTTACAGTAGTTCAATCACGAGCATGTGATTGTGAATCTGATCTAATATGTATATATGCATAATCGGAACTGTTTTACGTGTTAATTTGATAGATTTTGATTTCACTCTGCAAATTTCATGAGTTTCTGTTTGTAGAATTCATCTTAATTCAGTATTTCAATCGCATTCATGTGATTATAAATCTGATCTGAAATATAGATTCCTAACTGAACTGTTTCACGTGTTAATTGTGTAAATATTTGATAGAATTTGTTTTCGCTATGCGGATTTCGTGAATTTTATCCATCTTCGAGTTCTAGAATTCATCTATTGAGTCATATATACAGTTAGAGTTTAAAAAGAATTTTATCCACAATTGTTTTATATAATTCTACAATTTGTTTTACATGTAAATCTTTACTTTTATTAAGTTAGAGTTTAAAAAGAAATTACAATTCAGGCCTTGTACTTGTGAAATTTCAAAAAAAAAAAAAAAACCCTCATCAAACGGTTGTTTCTAACCCAGTTAGACATTTGAATGAAAATGACAAAAAGTTACAAACGTGGGGGGCTATTTGGTACAAAAAAGTCAATTTGAACGAAAATGACAAACATGCCCAAATCTCAGGGACGATTCTGGGAATTATACATATCAAAATAAAGTGATGATGAATAGTAAAAAAATATATATTAAAGTATTTATTTCTTAATAGTAATTTATAATTTATAATTTGATCTTTTAATAATTTTATATCTTTACTTAGTTTTATTTGTTTTTTTTTTATCATTTTAAGTTGTTTGTTCACGTATTGTGACGGTACGTTACCGTGAATATTTTTTATTATTATTATTTAATTTGAAATTTTAATAATTTTAAAATAAATACTAAATCCGCAATTATGTTTATCTATCTTTTTACCATTTCAAGTTATTTGCTTGCGCATTGTGACGGTACGTTACTGCGGGCATTATATTATTATACATATCAAAATAAATTGATGATGAATAGTAAAAAAAATATATATTAAAGTATTTAATTCTTAATAGTAATTTATAATTTATAATTTGATCTTTTAATAATTTTAAATCTTTACTTAGTTTTATTTGTTTTTTTTTATCATTTTAAGTTGTTTGTTCACGTATTGTGACGGTACGTTACCGTGAATATTTTTTTATTATTATTATTTAATTTGAAATTTTAATAATTTTAAAATAAATACTAAATCCGCAATTGTGTTTATCTATCGTTTTACCATTTCAAGTTATTTGCTGCGCATTGTGACGGTACGTTACTGCGGGCATTAGATCGATATTGAGCCGGTTCGTTACAGTACCAGTACGATATATATGCATTCGTTATTGATCGTTGAGTAATTTTAAATCTGCACCTATTTTTATTTTTACCATTTTAAGTTGTTTGCTCACGCATTGTGACGACACGTTACTGTGGATATTGTTTATTATTATTATTATTATTATTATTATTTAATTTGAACTTTTAGTAATTTTAAAATAAATACTAAATCCGCAACTATGTTTATCTATCATTTTACCATTCCAAGTTATTTGCTCGCGCGTTGTGACGGTACGTTACCGCAAGCATCGGATCAATATTGATCCGGTTCGTTACATTACCGGTATGATATATGCATTCGTTATATAAATTACCATGTGTTTTACATCGGATGAAAATTATAAAAACGAACATTGTACCGACACCAATGTTGTTTGAACGCCGGTTCAGATTGTAACGCTACTGTTACCGATATTCATTTATCGTCGAATATATAGTTGTATAAATGAAAATTTACGAAACCAGAAACCATAAAAATGAATCTAGGTACCGGTACCGATGTTCCGTATGGTAGCGATACAACGTCAGCTTTTCGAAATAGAAAACAATAAAATAAATATCAGTACCAAACCGTTGTTGTACGTCCGGTTCACTACGTTAGCAGCACGGTATCCATTATCAAACAGGAAGCCATAACAATGAATCCATACCAGTATTGATGTTGTCCAGTTCAGTTTGGTACGGTATGGTAGTGATATGGTGTGAGGTTATCCAAAGCAAAAACAATAAAAATAAATACCGGTATCGGTGCAAATGTTGTTCAATCGGTTTTGGTTCGATTTGGTATGATAGCAACATGGTGTTCATTTTCAATAAAATCTATATCGCATTGTTGAAAAAAAATAAGCAAGAACGTGAACGAATCAAACCAATATAAAGTGAACAACATCAGTATTGGTATCGATGTTTTTATTGTTTTCAATCGATGTAAGATTTTCTCTTTGCATTACAATAACGAGTGTCCGTACTATAACGAACCGAACTAATACCAACCAACTTTCCGCCGCGAAGCGCGGAAGATTATAACTAGTTAACTATAAAAATATAGTCTTCGTCAACATGTAACAACTAAAGTAAGGACATTGCAGAAATTCCACGTAGGATAAGCCACGTAGGTAAAACGGCGGGGTAAGATCGATTGGACACACGCGGACCTAAGACAAACTCGCGTTACTCCGCACATACACACGTGGTCTCATTGCCCCTCACGAGCCTAAATAATAATTTTCCTCATAAATATCCACACGCACTAATTTTTACATGATTATGTTATTTAAAATAAAAAATGAATGCAGAACCAATTACATACAGATATGTCATTGTCACGTTTATATAGTAAATACATCATTAACTCTAAAAAAAAAAAAAAAAAAAAAACTAGAAGCATTGATGTGCTTCCATAATAATTTTTATGTAGTTGCTTATTATACGATTATGTAAGCATTTTAATTATCTGATTATGTAATTATGTGGTTATCATTTATATAGTTGCTTATACGATTATGAAAGTGTTTTTAAGTATGTGATTTATGTAATTATGTGTTATCACACCGTTTTTAATTAAAATTGATTTGGTATCTCAATAGTATCGTTTTGATTCACAGAGAAAGTTTAAAATACAAAAGTCTTTTAATGTGTGACAGTACGCGACCAACTAATAGCTTGTGTAATTATGATATAATATGCGTAATTAGAGTACAAACCACCTTATGCGTGATTTGTGTTTTGACCATGCGTGAGTTCTTCATTCGTAATTAGGGTTTAAAATTTATAACATGCGTAATTTACAAATAAATATGCGTAATTAAGTCGCATATCGTCGCACGTCAATGAGCTTTTTTACATTAATCTTCCCATTTATTTTACAATGATAAAAAAATATTACTAACAATTTAACTTAGAGATTGATTTAAACCCCACTAAAACCAAACCATGAACATAGAGATTGATTTAAACCCCACTCTCATAATGTTCAAATTTTATATATTTATTTTATTTATTTTAATTGTTCAAGGGTAATATAGTCATTTCACACATAGTTAACTGAGAAATTTAACTGATGTTAGGGCTGGGGACCAACCGAGTGCATTTTTGACAACTTTTAGGACCAAGCGTGTAATTAGTAAACCACTAGGACCAAGTCTGAAATTTTTGAAAACCACAGGGACCAACCAAGCATTTAACTCCATTAAAAAATAACTCTATGTTCCATTACGCCTTTACCCCATATACATACACAACAAAAATACACAATTTAATACGTATACATATGTTTTTATCTAAATTACATATACAATTATGTACCTAACACACCGCATGAGTTTTTAATACTAGTTTATTTTTAAATAATACATATACGTAATATTTACCTAAGTTATGTATACGATTACGTATTTGACACAACACACGAGTCCTTGATGGTAGTTTATTTTTAAATATTAGCTAAAACCGAACAACCATCACTAGTGCTCTAGTGGTGCCCACAGGTATTTAAGTTCCACTTACGATGGGCCTGGTTGTGTTTTCCCCTCCATGTCTCAAGTTCAAGTCTGGGTGATAGAGGTTTTTCATTGAGAGGTTTAAATTGAAGATTTATGAGTGGGCTCTTTAGCGCGGACCCGCTTAATACAACGTATGTTATACCTTTCGACATTCGCGAATAATTCACGCCTTTAAGAAAAAAAAAAAAAAAAAAAAGATAAAAAAAAAAGATAAAACCGAACAAACCGCTAAGTATATTCATCAAACCATCTGGCTCTAGCCCAGTGGCCAGCAACAATGAAGGGGAGAGCTTGGGGGCTGAAAGGTCACCGGTTCGAACCTGAGGAGCGACCGAGTTTTCGAGTAACCGCGCTTGAGCCTTCGGCTGGGCAAACCCACACCTATACGGATGTGGGGTGGTGAAGTTTCTCGGGGGACGCCAAGCCACACTCGCCAAGCGTGGGCCCGGTTAAGACAACATAGTCTTGGCTGAGTGGGGTGGTGGTCAGCTACCGATTTATCGGTAGTAGCGGCCTCGCCGTTTGTTGTGAAAGTCGCCGTCCAAAAAAAAAAAAAAAAAAAAAAAAGTATATTCATCAAACCCATCTTCCCACGTAACATCCTCAATCCACACCACCTCCAACCAACACCCTCCCTATAAATAACATCAAACCCTCAACTTGACCAATTAATCTGCCTGCCTGCCTGCCTGCCCATCATATTGGAACAACAGTTCGTCAACCATCTTAACTCCGTCGGTCAAACCACCGTAACTCCGTCAAAAAATAAAACAAAATAAAATGGCGTGTTTAGGGATGCATCACGGAGTAACTAGAGATTGCGTGATCCGCAAGCATCACGAACAATCCCCTCGTGTTTCTGAATTCACACATCTCAGTCACCTCACAATCCCTAATCTCGCCGGTAAACACAGACTCTCTACGGCGGTTAACGCGTTTGGTTTCGATTGCAGTTTACAAACAAATAAAAGCATTCATAAATTCAAGGATCGTACCTCCTCAATTGAGAGCCCTAGGGTTTCAGAAAACCTAGACGAATGGATGCGGAAATCGGTGACGGAGATCGTGAAGAACATAACACAAGCGCCGTTGCTGGTTCAGATCTACGCCGACGGTGAGGTGAAGACGAAGAAAGCGGTGCCGGAGAACGACTGGAAGCACAGATCGCCGTCGCTTGAAGGAGTGATACTGGTGGAAGAGATCACCACCGGCGAGGAAGCTCCGGAAGACGACGGAGGTAGGGCTTTTGGAGTGTTGATCCAGGGGAAAGTTAAAGGAGATGAATGTAGGAGTACGTGTTATTTGTTGAAGACGAGTAGTGTGAATGGTGGTGGATTAGGGTTTGGTTGTACGCATTTTTGCTTGATGAAGGTGAAGAGTTTTCATCAGAATGTGTTCTCTCAGTTCAGGGATTGTTGGCTGGTGCAGTGAAAAGTTGGAAGGGGTGGAAGTGGAAATAGGTGGATTCATCAGGTGGTTAAAGTGTAAATAATTTTAAGTAATTGTTGCTGATGGTGATTTGAATTATTGGGGGTTAACGAAATTAACTGAATTTGGGTGGTTATTGTTTGTGATTTGATGAATATATATATAAATAATATATATATATATTCTATATTCTTTGACTTGGTGTGTTGGTTTGTTGTTCGTTTTCGTTTTCGAGCCGATGGTCTCTCTGGAAGCAGCCTCTCTATCCTTATGGATAGAGGCAAGGTCTGTCTACATCCCACCCTCCCCAGACCCTATAAGTAGTTTTGCTATTTGTGGGATTTACTGGGTATGGTTGTTGTTGCTGTATATATAAATAATATATAATGATCAAGTGTTTTTTTTAGTAAATTGTTAAAATCGTTCCCGAGGTTTGGACATATTTGCTAGTTTTATCCAAAACAACTTTTTGTTACCATATCGTCCTTCACTTTCGAGATTTTTGTCATTTCCATCCAAACGTCTAATTTGGGTTAATTTTCTGGCATATATTTGGATGAAAATGGCAAAAAATCTCAAACCTCATGTATGATTTTGGCAAAAAAAAAAAGTTAGACGTTTGGAGGAAAATAACAAATTAGCCAAAAAGTGAAAGGCAATATGGTAAAAAAAATTTGTTTTGAATGAAACTGACACACGTGCACAAACCTGACGGTTTTGGCAATTTACTCTTTTTTCTTAACCAGCTAACTTACCGACCATCTAAATTTTGAATGGGACTATTGATTTTACACATTTATAAGTATTGGATTTGAAGTCTTAACCCCTATTTTCATACATACAAGCTCTTTGGTTAATGATTGAAATTATTTGTTATAAATGTTTACTACAAATAAGACACTAAGGGTGTGTTTAGTGTGAAGTTTAGGGATAAGTGAATGTGTATAAAAACGAAAAATGCTTGTTAGTGGTTATAAGTTTAAAAAAACTACATGACATGAATATGACATGTAATTATTTATGTTTTGTGTTGAAGAGTCTAACACGTTTAGTAAACTAAACATATCATGTTTGTTTGCATGTCTAATCTTTAATAAACATGATGTGTTTAAGTTGTGTTAAATTTAATCACATTCGACATGTCAACCTCTAACCGGGATTTAAAACTTATAAATGGATTAGAAAATCGGGTTATATTTTTTTTACCTCTCACTTTATTATATAAAGCGGATTCATCTTATTTCAAAAGTGTGTCATTTTCAGACTCGTTTACAACCCAAACTGCACCTAAATCACAAACATATTACAACCATTAAAATGAAAACAACAATGTGTTCATAGTATTGCAAACTTTCATTAGCACAAGTTAGCAAAAATTTAACTCTTTTTGCTCTAGAAAAACATAAAACTGCTACAAACACACTCGAATTCAGCATCTAAATGTCATAAAGAAACTAAACTAGAAATTAATATCACAATGGCTCCTAGTATGCACCAAAATGCAAACTATAACTTGACAAACACCGTTACACATCACTACCGGACATCAAGAAATCATCAGAAACATGGTAGATTTTCCATCGATCGCAAAAAGTTAGATGTCGAGTAGATGGCTGCTGCTGCAGCTTGTACAGCTAAATCTTTGTATACGCTCGGTTCTGCTTTCAAATTTCTGCATGTCATCAAAATCAAAATTAGATTTTGAAAATAAGGCGGTTTCTTTACTTGAAAGAAACTGTTACCTGTAGTCAATGGTTTGCTTTTGCAAACTGTGTTCCGGATGAAATTGTAGAAGACCATTATTACAATGCATTAGCATTTCATTCACTTGGTTCAACGAGCTCTCCTGTAAATAATCAACGTTAAAAGGCGAAAAATTAAATATACACAACAAAAAATATGAAAAAATAATATAGATGCATATTTTGTTGTGATAAAATATCAAATCAATGAACTCACCAAATGCTTTTCTTCTTCTGAAAGTGCATTATCCATCTGATCAAAAAGAGGACCCCATCTAGCTCTATGCAAGTCTGCATTTCCTGTGTTTTCTTGATTAAAAACTAATTCTCTTGATACCAATAACGGTAATTCTCTTTGGATTGCAGCTTGAACTCTTTTTTTACTACGCCTTAACGCTGCAAAAACAAAATTAACAAGATTATTCATGTTCATATATACTCTAACTAAGAACATGTTATCTTTGAATTATATATTATCGTTTACCTGCAAGACGGCCTTTGATGTCTTGTTGAAGAAGTTCTAACCATTGAGAAGCAACACTTGCAGCTGCTAATAATACAAACAGTACCCATAATGTGTCAACATTATGTTTACACGCGGTTATCTTAAAAACTATATTGCCAATTAGACAAAGTTATTTCTTTTACTTTGTTGGCCACTTTATATTCTACTACAGTAATACCCATGGGCGTAGCATAGTGGGGACAGGAGGGGCGGCCGACCCCCCGAACTTTTCGCTCAGTAGCGGAGAGTATGTAGTTTTCGTATAGAAATTTTTTGGTATACACGTTTTTGACCCCCCGGTTTTATAGAATTTTTTGGGTATATACGTTTTCGACCCCCCTCGGTCGGAAATCTCAAGCTTCGCCACTGGTAATACCCCGAAAATGAGGTCCCATAATGATGAAGAGAAATTGCCCAATATTAGGCAAAGATATTTTCTTTGATATTGAGAGTTAGTTATACCTAATATTAGGTAAAGATTCTTTCTTTACTATTGAGAATTAGTAATGAGTTAAAACAATATTTACAAAACTGGGATCCTGAAAACTTCAAAAAAACTGTTCAAGACTAATCAAATATTTTTTTTTCTTAATCATCCAATCTCATTCATATTCTGTTTGATGCAAGATTATATACAAAAGATTAACTAGTTACTAACTAGCACAGTTAACAAGATTTCAAGAAAATAACTCCAGTAGATTGAAAGATGCATCAAGTTATATATGACAAAAAACGGGTGGGTCAGGCGGGCAAGCTATTTAACAAATTATAACAGGTATCTTGTACGGGCCATATTGGGTTGGCGCAAAATGTTTTTTTTTTTGTCTACCCCTATTAAAATTTTATATAAATAAGTAATGTGTTAAAATTGATTAAAAAAACGTAAATTTTTACGATATTAATCTAACTTTCACGTCTTGGATGACTTTTGACCGCTTCAACGTGTTTCTTTTGTTTTGTTTGACCCGTTAAAGACAAACATAACCCAATTTTACTCATTCATAAGTTAATCAATCCAAAACAGATCATAAGACAATGAGATCAATAACTTACCTCTAACGGAAAGCGAATTGATAGTGGAGACATTGCCCGACTCTTCATTGGACAAAGAGCTCACATTCGATGTCAATGTTCCTGACGATGAAAGTTTCAGTGCAAGTATATCATCTTCACATTCTAACTTATTAAACGAAGCATAATGACTCATTTTAGCAACAACTTCTCGGTCATTCATTGCTAAATCATCACGAACTTCTTCACCTTCACAACATTCTTTCCCAACATCCTGCTTCCTTCCACCATGTTTGCTGTCACTTCTTGCGGATCTCACAAGATTTTCAATTATCGAATGAACCTGTTTTCGGTTTCTTACATGGTTTATAATCCCGGGATTCAATTCATTCAAAAGCCCACTTGGAGCAGCAACTTTTGCGAATCTGTCCACTTGTTCTTTCTTCGCAATTTCTATTTTTTTCTTAATTACCAATTCTTTTCCCTTTTTTCTCCCGCGCGGTTTTGGAGCTTGTGGGACGGGTACACCTCCATGAGAAGACGATAAAAACCCGTTTCGCTTCATTTCGTTCCAAACCCTCATCGAGTCTCGCTCGCCCCCTAAATGACAAGTACTCCCACATTCCGACAATGAATCACGCGGTTTCACTTGATCTTGATCATATTCGATGTTTAGATCAAACGTTAAACCTCTCGACTTTACACAATTCATCTTCGATTGCGATAAAGTTGTGTCATCAACACATGATGGACCATCATCTTTAGCATTGAGATCAATTGTTGAAGCTATGTTATGCTTTATTTTCCCTGCTTGAACACAAATTTAAATTCAAATCAAAACATAATCAAATTTTTACATAAACAGACAACATAAAGTTGCATTAAATCCAAAATCCATAAAAAATAAATCCCAAATTTGAAAATTTAAAACTAACAAAACTCATCAAATTAAAGCACATCTAAACAATTCACCTTCTGAACGAAAAACAGATTCAAGATCTCTAATTTTTGCTCTTTTTGCTCCAAATTCTTCAAACTCATCGCTTTCTTCAGCAAATCTTTTCTGAAAATCATGAACCACACCAATCAAATTCATACCAAAATGGATCCAAATATCCAATCAACAACAATTTCATAACAAATAAACAAAGCAAAACCTTGGAAGCAGATCCGTCTGCAAAACTTGGATCCATAAAAAAATGTAAAGATTTCAGAAACCCAGGTAGATTTGTTACTGTAAAACACAAATTTAATATCTTTTTGAAGATGTAAAGAGGGGAGAATGATGGGTGAAATTAGGGTTCATGTTGAGAAGAATGAGGCGGTAACTGGTGATTATTAAAATGGGTTTTTTTTTTTTTGTTTGCAAGTAAAGAATTTGATTTGAATTTGCAGAAAAGCGCGCTGACAGGCGTTTCTCCCGTTAGCAGATTGGATTTGATTACATTCGTAACATAATAATATTTCTTTCATGTGTATGTTTTTGTGTGTACTATTTGAAATTTCTAGGACCACTTGTAAATAAAATAATTTAATTTAATGTATGACATTTAGAAGTAGAATATAATATGACATTTTTTTTTCAAATATGATTCAAGTTATGAATGTTTAAAGATGTTATTGTAAGTATTTTAAATATAATTGTATATGTGATGTATTAAGGTTAAATCGAAAAGAGTTGTTTGTGAATGTTTCTCTTAATGCAAGGCATGATTATTGTGTTTTTTAAGGAATGATTATTGTGTTTTTTTTTCTACTTTTTTTTAAGATTAAACTTTCATTAAAACAACCAAAGGCCGACTATCTCCAAGGCGGAGATAGAGCCCCAAAACAACTTACATCAATTCGAATTTACACCATTTATCCCATCCGACAGTATCCTTTTTAAATCTATACCTATACCATAAAAAATCAAAAACTTTGACATCGGACACGATCTCTACAACCTTAGCTCGTTTGTTTTGAAATATCGTCTCATTTCGCCACTTCCAAATCCTCCAACATGTTATGATAATAACCCCTTGTAAAATCGTTTTCTTCAAAGGGCTTCCCGGAATATTTTTATGAAGCTCTAAAAGATCTTTGACTGAAAACGCGTAGATGCTTGGGATGCTACACCAATTAGAAATATAATGCATTTTCTAATGATTTTTTTATTCGGTGTGTATTTATTGTATAACTTGATTCGATTTGAAAATACTAACGTTGAGTTTATAGAAATACGAACATTGACTAATGCTGATAGTCTGGTTTTATTAAACTAATTTTAGATTGAGAAATGTGAGAATTGCTTAAAGCACGTGTACGTAGTGCTTAATAAATTTGGTTTTCAAATTTGGTTTTCAAATTACATTTTTGTTTAGGAATGAGCTCGGTAACAACCGGCACCGTTACCAGAAATACCGGTACCGGAAATACACGGTATGGTATCGGTATTTGAAGGTAAAACTCGGTAAATACTGGTACTGAAACGGAACCGAAAACGCTAAAAGTTGGTACCGAAAATATATTTGTTCAGGAAATTCGGTAACATTTACCCATCCCTACTCTTATTCAATGTGCTTTGACAAGTTGTTACTCAGATAGTTCCTAAAGTGGATGAATGTTAGTTTTCTCAGAGTCGCTACCATGCTGGTGCTCAAGAAATACCAACAAACAACACAAACAATGCTAGACCACCATTCGTTGCATTTGTTTTTCTTGAGATAACCTTGTCTCAGATCTACAGGGGGTGGATTGGAGGTGGCGGGTTTTAGGCCATTGTCTTTACTTGTTTTATCTGACGACCTGAACCTTCCACAAACACATACCTTTGAAATCTA
Organism: Helianthus tuberosus; assembly: GCA_030545235.1. Classification (NCBI taxonomy): domain Eukaryota; kingdom Viridiplantae; phylum Streptophyta; class Magnoliopsida; order Asterales; family Asteraceae; genus Helianthus; species Helianthus tuberosus. Next base: position 116,516,394 of record CM060399.1, read on the forward strand.
AGTTGGTTAATTTTGGGCCGAATTCTTGCATTTTTTTAAAACAGGATAGGGCTTTCAATGGTACCATCGTCCGTGATTAAAGGGGTGCAGCTATAACATTGGGTTGGAGGTAAGTTGATCAAAGGGAGGTGGAACATGGTGGAGACAAAAGAAAGGTCGAATTATGTTTTTGGATTTCGTGTAAACGGAGTGGCCAGAGTAGACGCAGAAAAACTTCTTTGGTGTCACTCGCTTAAAGAAGAAAGGGTATTAAGTGTGATGGGATCCTATATTTAAATGGTTAAGTAAATTTAATGTCTTAATTTATTTATTTTAAATAGTAAGAGTGATTTAGCAGTTTCACACCAAGTTAACTGTAACGCTGGAGGGTGTGGGTTGGGGGTTATAAAGGACACCTCAGCGCCACGTAGGCGCCACGTCAGCCAAGTGGGCTTTATAACGCCCCTTTAACATGGAGGGTGTGGTATAACCCCCTAGGGGCGCTATAGAGAAAAAAAAATAAAAAAAAAATTTGGATTGGTGCAAACAAGTGGGCCCCACCTGATAACCCCCTCTCCTCTCGTTACCATGTTGGCGAGCCATGTATGGCGCCCCTTCTTAATTCGGGCGGTGTGGGTGTATAGCGCCCGGGACGCTATAGGCGGTGACGTGGCGAGGGTGGCGCCCCCCACACCCTCTGGCCTAAAACTAACAACCATCCAGTCAGAAGACTACCCGAGAAACAACCGAGCAAATTACATGAAACATACATGTAATTTTAAAAAGTTATAGACTAAAGGTAAAATTTAATCCAACCATGGAAACTACCAAGATATTTTTTCTTACATACTTATATATATGTGTGTGTGAATTTATATTGCTAAAATACCAATAAAATACAGAAGGATGTGACTTCTTATGCAATTTTCTACTTTATTTTATTTTATTTTTTGTCCTTTTATCGTATGGGTTTATATTAGAACTAACTTAGAACCTCATGTATTATACGGATTTAATAAATAAATATTATTCGTAAACGAATAGTTTTAAGAAATATAATATCGTTAATTTGTTGCTTATAGTATTACGAGTTTGATAAATAAATAAGTATATTAGTATTTTGTTACTAATATATAAATGAGTGATATGTAACATTATTTGAGAACCCATATGTCACAAGGTTGAATATCAAACAAAGAAAAACATAAATTATGAACCTTTTTAATTAATTTTTACACATGTATTACAAACCTGTGTATTACACGGTTTGACATTATTTGGAATCGTTAATTAGTTAATTAGTTAATTATTAAAAAGGGTAAGTTTCTTTTATTAATTACTAAAAAGTTAATTTTTTTAGTTGTAATATATGACGAACCTCTCACTATATTACAATTTATAACATATTTCAATTAGGGTAAATTACACTTTTTGTCCTTTATGTTGGTAGCGGGTTGCAATTGATAACCTTTAACTTCAATAAACAGTCACAATCCTTTATTTGGAAAACTCATTACACTCTACGTCCTTTGGCCCTAACCAGGTTATAATTTTCAGCTAAATATGGCATGTGCATTGCACATGAGGGTACTTTAGTCATTTTAAAATTATATTTAACAAAAAAAAAATAGAAAGAATATATATAAAACCCCTTTCAATCCCATAAATCTTGAAAACCCACATCCCCTTCTTCATTCTTCTCCACTTACCCACCACCACCACCACACCATCACCATGTGCCACCACACCACTACCCACCCTCACACCACCCCGACACAACCACTACACACCACCACCACCATTACCACCAATCATTCACATCTCAACCCCCTCAATCCACATTAGCTACTGTGGATAATACAACCAAATCGACAATATCCTCTGATAACACAACCAAAAAAACAAAATCATGAATAATCTGAAATAAAATCTCTAATTGATTTTCCAACATTTACGCTAATTGCACAACTATCTGTGCTCATTTAACCTGTAAAGCCGATCGACTTCAATCTCAAATACCTTCTGGATCTCACATCACTGATGAACTCCTTCATCTTCATATCCATCATTTACTCCCTCTCTCTCTCAACATCTTCTCCGTCTTCTCTTTATCCGCCTTCAATCGCTCCATCTTTCACTGATCGCCGTCAGCTCATCTACCAAAGAGACTTCAAACTGCTCGATTTGCACCACAGGGATAGAGATCGAAGACCGATTTTGATCTGGATTACAAGTTTGATGTCGTTTTTCATTCTTAATCAAATCTGGATACGGATTAGTATTCGGGTTCTCCTTGTTGGAATCTTCTGAGAACCCGAGCTTTGGATGTGGTTTTTTAAGGCTGTTGTCGATTCGGGGTAGATTGGTTAGGGATGTGATCGGTTGGAGAGGGCGGTGTCCGGGTTTCGAGCAGGGGAGGGGGTTTCCGGTGACCGGAGATTGAAGTGTTAACATTGTAGATTGGGAAGGTTGAGATGTGAATGATTGGTGGTAATGGTTATGGTTATGGTGGTGTGTAGTGGTTGTGACGGGGTGGTGTGAGGGTGGGTAGTGGTGTGGTGGCACGTGGTGATGGTTGATATGTGGTTGAAAACCGGTGATCGTTTATGCTTAAGTTGATGCTTTTACGTAGCTTTTAATCTTGAATAGCCTACTTTTAATGGGATTTGTGTTTTATAGGTCTAAAAGAGTTTAAGGAGCTAATCGGGAACTCAATTGGAGCACCGGGACGCGAATCGGGTCAACCGGAGATGTGAAATGAACAAAACTGGGTTAACCACGAAGATTGGATGTGTTTTGAGGGGATGTTAATGGATTTAAAATGAAGATATTGGAAGATGGCATGATAGAGGGCTGAATTACGAGTACGTGGGCAAAAACAGTGAGTAAAACGAAGCTATAACGAAGAAGTTATGAAGAAAACAGTTTTCGCAGGAAACCAGCAAAACCAGGAGGCGTCGGCGACGCATGGGGGGCGTCGGCGACGCCCTCCAGAACCCTCCGTCGGCAAAAAATGTTCGTAGGAAGTGGATTAGCGCGTCGAGCGAACTTGGAACATCTAGGGGCCGTCGGGGACGCCCTAAATGGCGTCGGCGACGCCCCCTAGTTTCTACTATCGCGAAATTTAAGTTTCTTGGTTGTTAGGACGAATTAAAACCATCTTTGACCAAGTTTTCGGGGGTTACGAGTTATGAATGATAAAAACACCATGACTGATCATCTAAACATCATCTAACCCGTTCCAAAACATCTAATCCATCACCTAATTCATTCCTAACCTTTACCTCTAACCTAAAACCTAACCGTTCTCCATCATCTCTAACCTAATTGTTGGTGCATGGAATGTCTGTTGACTACGTTTTTATCAAGTCTTAGGTCAAGATATGTCAAGATTAGAACTTGAAAGACAAAATTAGGGTTTATCTTGTTAATTTCGCTTATGTGTACATAGGTTAGAGGTGATTTCGCTTATTAGCACATTAGGGGTTTCGCTCTTATGTACATTAAGGGGGTTTCGCTTATGCTTACACATGGGGTTTTGCTTATATGACATGCCATATAAGCGAAACCAGCTGGACTATAAATACATGCCATGTGTGTCTTCATTAGGTAACTATGAGCGAGACCTGGTCATTTGCTTTGTAACCAAACTCTGTCAAAATCAGTTTAGAAAGCATAAAAAGAGAAGGAATTGAAAGGAACTGCTGTGTTACTTCATTTACGTTGATTCCGCCTTCGTATTTGGAGATGAACTACCTTGACTGACTTTTTCGGGTCACAAACCGGTCCAACAAGTGGTATCAGAGCTTCAGGACGAGGAGTTCATAGTACTACAACTGATTCAACAAAATTCTCTCATTTCTACTCACTTTCTTTCATATTTTTTATTTGAACTAGTTCCTACGGTTGAAATGGCTTGAATTTCGAATATAACGTGTAAAACATAGTAATAGCAAACCCTAGAAAGAATCAGGTTAAAACACGGCTTAAAACTGGTAAAAATCATCTAAAAACGTGATTTCGCTTATTCGAACATCGAAGAGGTTTCGCTTTTACGGACTTGCAGTTGCCTAATTTCGCTTATTCGGACATATCTAATTTCACTGTTCTGTCAATATTGCTATTTCGCATATACGAACATTACATATTTCGCTCTTAGGGATATTCTGCTATTTCGCTGATACGGACAAGTTGTTATTTCGCTCATAGGGTTTCGCTGATATGGACAAGTTGTGATTTCGCTCATTTGAACATATTGATATTTCGCTTTTCTGTCAAGAGTGGTTTCGCTTATTTGTCACTTAGCTATTTCGCTTATCAGTCATAGACTGATTTCGCTTTTGTGTCATCACACCTGTTTTCGCTTATCTGTCAAAGTCTGATTTCGCTTTTGTGGTCATTCAGACTGATTTCGCTTTTTAGTCACTGTTTTTCAAAATTTCGAAAATTTTTCTAAGTGATTGCTGATTTTTGCAGGTACATTCAAGATGGATGACATATTCTTGAACCCGTTTAGCGACATGTACGCGTTTACTGGAAATTCCGGAAACGGTGATACTTCGTCAAGCAATGTGAATGAGAACCCGCCAAAAGAGAAGAAAAAGGAAGCTTGGGAATCTGAAAGTGCCTTTGGAACCTTCAATAAACCTCCAAAGCTAATGGCTATCGAGGAATACAGTCGGTGGTCAAGAAAGTTTGAAGATTGGTTGATGGCATTTGCATTTTCTAGCTGGAAGAGTCTGAAAAACGGTTATGATCATGGAAACAAAACTGGTGAAACTTTAACATCAGCTGAGGAGATTGAATCATTTGTGGCTGAGCAAAAATGTGTGGCATTGTTATTTCAGTCAGTCCGGGAAGACATAATCTCATTGATCGTTTATTCAAATGCAAAAGATCTCTGGAAAAAGCTAGAAACAAAATGTTTAGGAAGTTCGGAAATTGTGAAAAACAAAAGAAAACTTCTTAGAAAAGAGTTTGATCTTTTTAGATGTTTAAAGAACGAGTCAGTTTGTAAAATGATAGAAAGGTTTGGTCATCTGAAGCTGGAATTAGCAAGACATGATATCAGATATCCTGAGGATGAGCTTATCGACAAATTGTTCGATTCGTTGCCAGACGAGATGGATTGGAGATATTATGCGCTGATGCGGAAGAATACCATCAAGGCACTAGAAAAGTTGACTTTAGATTTGTTGATTGAGAGACTTGAGAGTCACGAGTTGGAACTGAAAAAGACATACAAAGTAAATCACTCATCTTATCAACAAAATTTGGATTTGTACTATCCAAAGAGCATGATGCCAAAAGCAACTTCTCCCAAGACTGCGTTTTCTACTGAGAATGTGTCCACAGCAAGCAAAGAAAGTCAAAGTGGTCAAAGCAGTGGAAATCACAGTGGTTATCACAGTGGATCTTCATCATCTACAAGTCATTCTGATGCAAAGTTTCAATGCAACATCGCAATAGACTTAAAGAAGCTCAGAATTTTGACGAGGAGTCTGCTAAACAACAGATGATCTTTCTAGCATCTGTGTTGGAATCATATGAAGGGTTAGTAGCAGGGAAGATAGGCAACACCAACTTGACGAAAGAAGATTATGATCAGATAGATCCTGAAGAAATGGAGCTGATCGACATTCGTTGGTGCATGGCCAGTGCTGTTCGTCGAGCACAGCGTTTCATGGAAATTACCGGCAGGAAGACAATTGGTGGTCCATCTACTAAGCTGGGATTCGATAAGTCCAAGGTGACGTGCTTCAAGTGTAAGCAGAAAGGTCACTTCAAACGAGAATGCAGAAATGCATATGCTGATGAGTCGGAGAATCCTTTCAGAGAGGATTACTACAAGAAGGCAATATATCATCAGAATAAATCCGAGCCGCCTAGATTGAAGCAGGTTGAAGACAACAAAGAGAAATCTAGAGCTCTTGCGGTGATTTATGATGATGAAGGGTATGATTGGAGTCAAGATATTCTACCTGAGGAAGATGCGGTTGGTTACGCTTTCATGGCAAAGAATGAACCTATTCCGTGGAAAGACAACAGAACTGAAGAGCAGAAGTATAGATACAGAAAAATGTTGGCTGAAAACAGAATAATCAGAATTTCTGGTATCTATCTGGAAGCGAGGAGAGCAAGAAGATGGGATCCAGACAGAGAGTGTTATCTTGATCCATATGGAAATATTGCAGTCGATGACAAAACTCTTGATCTGGAAGCCATAATCAAGGAGTTCAAAGATGAGGATGAATATTGGCAGAATAAATGGTGGGGAACTGGAGACGAGAAAGAGAAAGAAGAGAAAGAGAAGAAAGAAAAAGAAGAGAATGAGAAGTCAAAGAAAATTGATACTGGGGTTATTGACACAACGCAGGAGTTGACTGCTGAAAATCTAGGAAAACTGGCTGACAAAGTGATGGCTGCTAAGACACTTGAGGTAGACTCTAACTCTGTGTCTGAGTCAAAAAGCCAGGTCAGTTCAAACTTGTCAACAAATGTGTCAGGTAAGAAAATTGATGGAAATGTTGATTGCAAAAATTGCATCAAAGAGTGCAAATTTTGTAATACAGTCACGTATCTCAACGGTAAGAAAGTTGAAGATCTGACAGCAAAAGTCAGAAGTGTTGAGAATCAAATTCTTGATCGTGACAGAAGAGTTAAAGCTTCAACTGAACGGATAAAAGAATTAACTAACCAAATTGAAAATGATAAAATTGATCATGAAAAGGTTAAAAAGGAAAATGAAAAGTTAATTCTTGAAAACCGTCAGATTTCTGAGAAGTTTGAAAAACTCAAAAGCACAATGAAAGATAATGATGATCGAAATGGTAAAACTTATAAAGAAAATGTTCAACTAAAAGCAGTGCTTAGAGTAAAAGAAGAATCAATCAACCAACAACTGGATGAAATCGCTAAATTGAAACTTAAAGTTCAAGAAGCTGAAATTGAAAACGAGCGAATCCAGTTGAAGCTTAAAAGTTACAACTCCGCAAGCTTTGTGTTGCAACACATTATTCCCAAACCCATTGGGAAAGACAAAGCAGGCGAAGATGTGTACTCTGATGGAACTGGGGTGGGTTTTCATCAAGTTCCACCACCTGTTCTTGATAACTACACGAAAAAGCAATCAGGGTTGGTTGAAATTGAAGAAGAAAGTGAAATGAATCTTCCGGATTCAATTGATGTCACGTTCACATCTTCCAATGACGATAGTGTCCAAAATGATATTGTAAAAGGTGTTGTTGAAAATGTGCTAAAAACAGATAGTGACACTACTAAGGAAGATGGATGTTTCTTGGACAACTACATTCCGAAACAAAAGTCCAAGAACAACTTAAATGAAGAATCAAATCTTGTCATGTACAAGATGTTGGGTTCAGATAAGTTGTTTTCGGATTCTGAGTTTCCGATCGAGAATGTTAATATGAACAAATTGACAAATGTTTTCAAGTTAGTTGAAGTTGAGTTGTCAGAAGTGAACAATCTGAGTCAAACAAAGAGAAAAATGAATTTTGAGAAAGATAAATCATACTACAAAAAATCTGTTAATCCATCACGTTTTTATAATAACAATCGAAATAACTGGTCGGGTGGTTATCAGGGTGGTAGGAATTATCAGAAAAGAAATGTTCCAAACAAGAGGTTTGCTGAAAAGAAAAAGTTTGTGAACAGTTCGAGTTCACTTGCTGATGAAGAGAAAGAGATTTTTTCAAAATCAAATGAAGAGTTCTTTGAGAAAAGAGCTTCACAGTCTCAGTCTGAAGGCACAAGTCGAGGTGTTGATACTCGAACATGTTTCAGATGTAATCAAGTTGGTCACATTGCACGAAAGTGTACCAATGTGAAGCCTAAGACTGAAACTGTGAAGATTCAACAGAAGAAAGTTGATGAGAAGGGTAAAGCACAAATGGTTGTTGAGAAAAAGAGTGTGAAAAATGACAACACCAAAGTGAAAAATGAACCCGTAAAGAAAGTGGTAACTAAAAATGACAAATTTTACAAGCGGGTTGCATTATCTCAACAAGTTTGGAAACTAAAAAGTGAGAAAAAGATTTCACCTTCTGAGGATTCAATTCCAATTGATTATGATGCAAATTTTCCACCTTTGAAGGCTGAAAACTTCAAAATTCAAATTGCGAGAGTCAAGGTTACACCTAAGGCTGATGAGGCCTGGGTGGACTCCATGTTCGAATAAACAGTTTGAATTGCCGGAGCTTCCTTGATCGCGAAGCATGAATCGGCATCTTTATTAAAGTTTAAGTCAAAGTTTGTTATGTGCAGGAACTTCCAAAACTTGTATCCAGATGGATCATGGATAGTGGAGCTTCAAGACATATGACAGGGAAGACTGCGTTGCTGTATGATGTGAGAAATATCAATGGTGGTTACATAGGTTTTGCGGGTAATCAAGGAGGTAGGATTATAGGTGAAGGAACGTTATCCAACGGGATTGTGATGTTTGAAAGAGTTAATTACATTGCTGAGCTGGAGAATAATCTGCTAAGTATCTCACAGATTTGTGACAATATGTATACCACTCACTTCACAGACAAAGAATGTTTGATTTTGAAACCAGGATTTGTTGTTCCTGAAGAATGGATTATCATGAGGGCACCTAGAGTGAATGATCTATATGTATTGGACATGAGTGTAGCAACTACAATTACAGGTCAATCACATTGTTTTGTGTCCAGAGCAACTGAGAAAGAATCGAGATTGTGGCACCGCAAGATGGGGCATATTCACCTAAGGAAGATGAATCACTTGGTACACAATGATTTGGTTCTTGGAGTTCATGTCAAAGGTTTTCATCTGGAAGGGGAGTGCATTAGCTGTGTTAAAGGCAAGCAGAAGAAAAAGTCACACCCTACAAAGCAAGTCAATTCAGTTTCGAGTCCTCTGGAAAGACTTCACATGGATTTGTTTGGTCCTGTGAATGTCAAAAGTATTACAGGAGATTACTATTGTTTGGTCGTTACTTATGATTATTCCAGATTTTCGTGGGTTTCTTTCTTAAAGACGAAAGACGAAACATTTGACAGTTTGATGGCGTTGTTTAAGAAGATTGAGAATCTGTACCAACGGCGTATCAAAAGAATTCGAAGTGATAATGGTACTGAATTCAAGAACAGTAAGATGGAAGAATTTTGTGATGAAAGAGGTATATTGCATGAATTTAGTGCTCCGTACACTCCGCAGCAGAATGGAGTCGCAGAACGTAAAAACCGGACACTAATCGAGATGGCTAGAACTATGCTCGCAGATTCAAAGTTACCGATAAATTTTTGGGCTGAAGCTGTTTCCGCCGCATGCTATACGCTCAACAGGGTTCTCACTGTCAAGAAGTTCAACAAAACATGCTTTGAGCTAATCAATAACCGTAAACCGAATTTGAAGTATCTAGAACCATTCGGGTCACCCTGTACTGTTATAGAACCTTATGGAAAGTTTGGTCCGAAGTGCATTGAGGGAATATTTGTTGGTTATGCAAATCCGATGCGACATGTCTTCGTTCCAAGTGAGAAGCGGATTATTGAAGCTGGAAATGTTGAATGTCAAGGTTATACTATGCCGCCGCAGAATCCGGGAGATTCATGGCGTTATCATTATGACAAACTGTGGGATTCGTTTGACATGAGAGAAGAATCAGAGGAAGATGAAGATTTCTTTGATGAGCTGGATATTTTGCGTGAATATGAGTCGCAGCAAAGGTTCCCAGCTGAGTATTCTAGAAGACCTCGGGAAACTTCAAATGATGATGAAGCAGGTCCTAGCAATGCTGGTGAACATGATGATGAAGTTGTTCCTGGTAATCAGTCGGCAGAAAATGATAATCAAGAAGCTGAAAACATGCCAGTATTTGATCATGGTGATTCAGATTCTGAGGGGGAGCAGATCCAGATTTCAAGTCAAACAAACCCAGTCAGTGAACAAGATGCATATCAGAATGTTACTAATCTGGAGGGCAATGTAGATGTTTCAGGCGAAGTAATGCCACGAACTCTTTCATATCATCCAGAGGAGTTGATCATTGGAGAATTGCAGACAGGAGTTCGCACTCGTAGACAGATTGATAAAGGGCTTACATGTTTTTATACAACAGTTGCTCCTTTGCAAACTGAATTTTCATTGAGTTGTTTTATCTCGCAGGTTGAACCAAGAACTTACAAAGAGGCGCTTACTGAAGATTCTTGGGTCAATGCAATGCAGGAGGAACTTAGCCAATTTGAGAAATTAGGAGTGTGGAAGCTAGTGGATTTGTCAGATGGTCATAGAAAAATCAATACTAAATGGGTATTCAAGTGTAAGAGAGACGACAGAGGAGTTGTTGTTCGCAACAAAGCTCGACTCGTTGTTCAGGACTTTAGTCAACAGGAGGGGATTGATTTTACAGAAGTCTATGCTCCTGTAGCACGACTAGAGGCAATCAGAATTTTCCTTGCATTTGCGTCTTGGAAGAACTTCAAAGTATATCAGCTAGATGTAAAATCGGCGTTTCTTTATGGGAAGGTCAAAGAGGAGGTTTATGTCGGACATCCGCCGGGCTTCACCGATCCAATCCACAAAAACAAGGTCTACTTATTGGACAAAGCGTTGTATGGTTTACACCAGGCCCCGAGAGCTTGGTACGAGACTTTGTCTCAACACCTACTAGCCAACAAGTTCATTCGTGGAAAAGTGGATGCCACTCTCTTCACTAAAGAGGTCGACGGTCATCTTCTGATTGTTCAGATTTATGTGGACGATATAATCTTTGGGTCGACAAATGAAAATCTGTGCAAATATTTTGAACAGGTGATGAAGCAAAAATTTGAAATGTCATCAATGGGGGAGATGAAATTCTTTCTGGGATTACAAGTTGAACAATTACCTGAGGGAATTTTTATTCACCAGACGAAGTACGTTCATGATATTCTAGAGAAATTTGGGATGTCAAGTTCTACTTCAGCTGCTACCCCACTTGCAACAAATCATGGGATTCATCCAGATCTCACCGGAGACAGGGCTGATGAAACGTTCTACCGATCCATGATAGGTTCATTGATGTACTTAACTGCTTCACGTCCTGATATCATGTACCCAACGTGCCTCGCAGCAAGATATCAATCTAACCCGAGAGCTTCGCATATGATCATTGTGAAGAGGATATTGCATTACCTGAAAGGAACTCCTTCATTGGGGTTGTGGTATCCTAGGAAAGGCGATTTTACGCTCGAAGGGTATTCCGATTCGGATTTCGGATGCTGCAAAGTCAATTCAAAATCAACAACTGCAAGATGCCAGTTCTTTGGACCTAGATTGGTTACCTGGCAGTGTAAGAAACAAACGTCTGTGGCGTTATCTACATGTGAAGCGGAGTATGTTTCTGCTAGCAGTTGTTGCTCTCAGATCCTGTGGATACAGCAACAGATGCGCGACTACGGTTTGCAGTTTCTTAACACACATCTTTTTGTTGATAATGAGGCCGCTATAAATATAACAAAGAATCCAGTACATCACGCTAAAACTAAACACATAGAAATTCGTCATCACTTTATTCGTGATTGTTTCGAGAAAAAGTTGATACGAATTGAGAAAATCCACACTGACGAACAGAAAGCTGATTTACATACCAAAGCTTTTGATAAAAATCGGTTTAAATATTTGTTAAAACTGAATGGTATGAAGCTTCTTTCGGTGTCGGGTGGAATTATTGGCGTTGATGTAAGTACTGTTGCGGATGAAGACGAAAAACAATCTGCAATGGTTTGTCGATTTTTTACTTGTTTTGGTATTTAGGGGGAGTAGATAGATGTATATAGATATATTTTCAGAAAATACAAAAACAGTAAAAAATGCAAAAATACAAAAACATGATAAAATTTCAAAATACAAAAACAATATAAAATCTGAAAAAGAGCTTGTGTATATAGGGAAAATGATAGTACATCGGCTAGACAATTACAATATGCTAAAGATTTGTAAAGTTTAAATGAGTTAAACAGTCTCACTAATGATGTGTCGATAGGTTTTCACACATTTAGTAAATTTATTCGGGATATAAACCTAAAATTTCAAACTTGTGAAATTCGTGGGGAACACTACTTGGATATATAGGTAACCCCTGAAAACTCGTTTGAAAGGTCTCGTATTCTGATATACTAGGTTTTTATACTCAATGATGTCTGGGGTATTATTCCGGGACTTCTGCTGAATGGAAGTTCTGACCTAGTCCTTGGATAATACTTTTCACAAATGCTAATCATAGCATAAACCCTCAGCATGCAGATGAAACAATAAAATTGATAGTCGTTGCTGTTGTAGCTAAAAGATCCTCTAAAGGGGACATACCGTAAAGTCGAAGCTGATATCTCTCTGCGCATACGGAAGTATCGACCTGAGATCCCTCGGCCCTCGCATTACCTAATTTATGTACAGATATCATTGTAGTATTCTCACCTGTAAGACTGAATATTGGGATTCTGGATACGGGAGTATATTCAAGAGGTGGGACACATGAATGAGCTAAGTTCATAATACATCTAAATTGTATCCTGATTAAATTGAAATTTGTGTGAGACTTTAAGATGGATCAGTATATCGACAATCGAGGTGAATTGTTTAAGTCTGAGTATGAAATGAAGCTTAACGGTACTTGTAATTTGTCTGATAGCTGATATGATTCCCTGACACGCTCGTCAAAAATATGTTTGTAAATAGTTTACTTTGTTTACTTTCTGCATTTCATTTCTTAGTTTAGAACACTTTGATAAAATCCAAAAAGATTTTTTCATTTCTGCTTTATTTTAGACAAACCAAAGTGGAGAGTTGATTGTTGGATTCTCAGTTGTTTGAAGCAGATGCAGGAGGTTCTGAGCTGAAGAATGAGGAGAGCTTACTTTGATGAAGTTTGATTTATTGAAAAGTCAAAAACAAGTTCATTAACTTGATGCTTGTTATTTTCAGAAAATGTTCGAAAATGCTTTACAAAATTAGTTTGATTCGTCAAATGATCAACCAAGGTCATTAAATTGAACTTGGTAGATTAATCAAGTGATCAGGGTCATTAACTTGGACCTGAATACTTGAGTGGATTTCTAGAACTGATAGAATGTGTTTTTGTGAATAGATAAGTTTGTAATGTTTGATATTTGAGACACAGGTTTTGGACTTCATTATTCCCACGGAAGCTAAATGTCAAAGCTTGAACCAGATCAAGACCTCAGATTCTAGCATATTGAGAGGGGGAGTCTGTGAAAGGGGGAGTCTGGATCAACGATCAAAGGGAAGTCTGAAGATGAAGCCAGGACAAGATCATGAACCTGTGAAGATAGAATGCTTATGATGAAAAGACAGAGTTGGAGAAAAGACCAAGACTGAAGACTCGGAGCTGAGGACTTCGTCAACATCCAAGGGGGAGTCTGTTGGTGCATGGAATGTCTGTTAACTACGTTTTTATCAAGTCTTAGGTCAAGATATGTCAAGATTAGAGCTTGAAAGACAAAATTAGGGTTTATCTTGTTAATTTCGCTTATGTGTACATAGGTTAGAGGTGATTTCGCTTATTAGGACATTAGGGGTTTCGCTCTTATATACATTAAGGGGGTTTCGCTTATGCTTACACATGGGGTTTCGCTTATATGACAGGCCATATAAGCGAAACCAGCTGGACTATAAATACATGCCATGTGTGTCTTCATTAGGTAACTATGAGCGAGACCTGGTCATTTGCTTTGTAACCAAACTCTGTCAAAATCAGTTTAGAAAGCATAAAAAGAGAAGGAATTGAAAGGAACTACTGTGTTACTTCATTTACGTTGATTCCGCCTTCGTATTTGGAGATGAACTACCTTGACTGACTTTTTCGGGTCACAAACCGGTCCAACACTAATCGATTCCACCATCATCATCCTTCCACCTTCACCTTCAAACCCTAATCTCCATAATTCCTCCAAGACTCAAAGATCATGGTGTGGTGCTTGTGTTCGTCGTTCGGTGATCACGTCCATTCAACCATGAACGGCTAGTCTCTTCGGTTTCACCCCGGTGTAGATTTTTGTAAGATTTCTAGGGTTTATGCATTTGTATTTTGATTTGATTTTGTGACAAATTGTTTAGTATTTGAAACCTTTCATAATTGTCTTGCATTTGTTTCGAATTCGTAAATTGTCGAACAATGATAAAGTTATGACTTTGCGAAATGGTTATGTGCAATTATGCCTTATCTTAGGTAGGATTTGTCTAGACTCGAAGATTTAGGAATGTGCAATTGTGTAACTGAGATTAAACACTAAAGGCTAGTGTTTAATTCATTCAGCGTTGGCTCTGATACCAACCTGTCACACCCCGATTTCCACGTGTCACCGGTGGGCCCGGTGGGGGAGTATCGTGACGTGGTTGGCAACATAATAGTCAAACAACACAATATTTAAATGCACAGCAGAAGCAAAGTATAGATTCATTTCAACCAAACGATATTGTAATATTAAGAATCACAAGTAGTCGAAAATAAATCCACAGGTAGATCAAAATAAAAAGGAAACAATGTTCAACAGTTTATGACATCCAAGCTTGCGAGACTTATTGTGGATGCTAGGAGACAAGCCAGCCTATTACGCGTAGTACCTGCACTTAACCTTTTTGAGAAAATACGTCAGTTTACACTGGTAAATACAATCAACCGACTCATTTTGAAAAGAGTTTAAGAAAAAGCGTTTAAGGCACAAGGCACAAATAATATTCTATAACTTGGGATAATTATTTAGAAATAATGCTTGTAAAGGATTCACATGTTTCTCCGCATTCAGTAGCCTGGATCGAGCCGGGTTAAAGATCAATAGACACACCACATTATGTAAATGAGACACTAACAGGTGTACGCCTACACCTGAGAGCTAAGGTCGTGGCCATTTCGTAAAATGATGCCAGGGATATCCGGGACACGGTCATTAACCCCCCAAAGGCTTTAAGCAAACAAAACAATTTAAACGAGGCATTTCAATACTTTAACCAATAACAATTAAAGATTCAATACCCGACCAAGCGGTATTTTATATACCGTACCCCAAGCCCGTATAGGGAAACTAAGTTAAAAGTATTTACCTGTGCAAGTATATATCACAATCAGCGAGTGCAAGTATCTTTTACTGGTTCTCCTAATCTGGAATGAAGGTTTATAATAACCTATTATAATCCTAACGGGTCTTTAGTTAAGCTTAAGCTTAGACCGGTTAGTTTTAAAGATACGGTTCGTACGCACGATTTAGCGAAGACCGGATAGAATGTGATTTAGACCCGACAAGTTCAGAGACTTGTTTATTATGGGTACATTATACACATTCTGGATTTTGAGATAAAACCGACAAGGTTTGACCCGTTTCGGCTAATTTATATAAACTAGTTACATAAACCGAACCGAACGCGCATGAAGCGTAATGGGTATCGTAAGAGTCCTAAACAGGTTTCCTAAGTTAACATGCCTTAAATAGGTTGTGATATCAGTAGGATATCACCCATGATGCCCAAAACGAGTTTAATCTCATAATAAGCCCCGTAGGGGTATTTTGGTCATTTTAAAGGTTATAAAAGGAATTTATTAAGCTTCTGTGATACGGGTCTGATTTAATCAGCAAAATTATTTATTTTATCAGATTATAACATTTGGTAATAAGTCTTATATGTTAAAATAGTTTTAAACCCGAACTATGCGTTAAATACGCGTATAAAGCCGTTTTAAGCGACGTACGGGTTAAAATACGATTCTGAGTTTTCTGATCAAATAAACAGGCTCAAAACACTACATTTATTATTTAAAATCAGTAGCAATTGGATTGGCGTTAAAAGGATTTGTAAAACTCATTTTATGGCCTAAAAGGGCATATTCGGTATTTACCGAATTAAGGCGCTAATCCAAGCTTATGATCAGTTTAAAAATAATTAAAAATCTCCAAAAATCCCAAAATATTATATTACATCAGTGAGTAAAAGTTTTGGTGTCAAAAGTTGGGTTTAGATAGGCTTTATGCTAATGACGCCGTTTAATTAATAAAAGCGTTCTTAATTACGTCATTAAGCATAACTCCTAATCTAGACCTCCGATTAACGTGAAATTTTCGGGACATGTTTAATAATCAGTAACTAAGATTATGGCACTTTCAGATTTCCAAAAATCTCGTTTTATGGTCATAAGGGCATTACGGCCAATATTTAGGCGATTAACGGAAACATCGGACGATTAGGGATTTAAGTGGTATAAACGCAGAAGGTTATACACACATGTAACTAGGTCCTAATGGAACTTTAAGGCATGTCTAAACCTATATAAATCGGGTCAGAACTGAGGTCAAAGAAAAAGTCAAACTTTTGCGTCTCTCGGTTCCGAATCGGTTCAAAACAGAAAGTTGTCGAATCAAACAAGCTTAGACAAGTTATTATACTTATTTTCAAGTTATATGACTGATAAAACAGATTACACGCCTTTTATATCGCTAATTACTCGTTAATTCCAAAATACCAATTATGTTGACTTTTTCGAACAACCTTTGACTCGACAAACGACCTAGTTAGGATTCGAATCAGTGAGTGCCCTTTTAGGGGTTTATTATCCATATAAATACCAACTTATAACAACTTTCGATTCGACTAAACTCTGGACCGATTGTGATTTATCGATAGATCAAACCGTAGTTACGACGGTTTGATTTCTAGGCTATAAACTAAGTATAAATGAATTAGAGAAGGTTAGGCATACTTACACACGACTAATGGATGATTTGGAATGCTTGTATCTGCTGTTGAGCTCCACAAAATGTCCAGAAGTTGATGAATGATCAATGTAGTAACATGTGGGTCTTATAAACAACTTCAAACACACTTGGATCATCAACACCTAAGTCTAGGAGTGTTACAATATCAACCACAAGTGCCCTACATGCTAAAAACCACCTTAGGCAGCCCAAGGTATCGAGGAGATGAGATTTGAGTCGGTTAAAAACACAACAGGCAGCTGCCTGTTATTTTTCGCATCTGCAGGTCTGACGCGGCCCGCCTCATGTTTCACCTATCCTTACGCGGGCCGCCTGGGACCCCGGATCAGGTAAACATGTTTTATTTTATTGCATTTTAGTCCCTGGTCCCCCGAAAGGTCGTTTTCACCCGGTTTCTTGCATTTTAAGACTTTGTAATTTATATATGGGGCTTTAATACTTATACCCACTTTGTCAAGTCCTCGGGTAACTTTGTGATCACCCGAAAAGCCCTAAATTTCAATGTTGACGTTTCTAACCCTCACACACGAATTTTATCACAACTTGCTCATACGATAACGAAACTTTATGAAATTTTTGTGGTGCATTCTAGTGAGCATAATTAATCGTTACAAGGCTTCGGGTTTGTCAAAAGGTCACTCAGAGGTATAACTTAAACATGTTGACACATTTAACCCCCGGTAGTTTGTAATCTCTCACTTTCTTTCACAATTCGCTTCGTATGATCCATGATCCATTCGTTTAAGGTTATAAACATCATGTAGGGTTATTGCAAAGTATATTTATTCATTGTTGACACTTTGAACCCTTATATTTATATAGTTTCATTGTTTGTCAACTTCAGTCCTTCCAAAAACATTCTTTCACACGTTCAAACATTATGACACGTGTCAAGACATAATAGGACGTAAATTTTCGAGGTGTTACAGGGGGCGTCGGCGACGCCCTCCAGAACCCTCCATCGGCAAAAAATGTTTTTAGGTAGTGGATTAGCGCGTTGGGCGAACTTGGAACATCCAGGGGCTATCGGGGACACCCTAAATGGCGTCGGCGACGCCCCCTAGTTTCTGCTGTCGCGAAATTTGAGTTTCTTGGTTGTTGGGACGAATTAAAACCATCTTTGACCAAGTTTTCGGGGGTTACAAGTTGTGAATGATAAAAACACCATGAGGGATCATCTAAACATCATCTAACCCATTCCAAAACATCTAATCCATCACCTAATTCATTCCTAACCTTCACCTCTAACCTAAAACCTAACCGTTCTCCATCATCTCTAACCTAATCGATTCCACCATCATCATCACCATCACCATCTTCATCCTTCCACCTTCACCTTCAAACCATAATCTCCATAATCCTCCAAGACTCAAAGATCATGGTGTGGTGCTCGTGTTCGTCGTTCGGTGATCACGTCCATTCAACCATGAGCGGCTAGTCTCTTCGGTTTCACCCGGTGTAGATTTTTGTAAGATTTCTAGGGTTTATGCATTTGTATTTTGATTTGATTTTGTGACAAATTGTTTAGTATTTGAAACCTTTCATAATTGTCTTGCATTTGTTTCGAATTCGTAAATTGTCGAACGATGATAAAGTTATGACTTTGCGAAATGGTTATGTGCAATTATGCCTTATCTTAGGATAGGATTTACATGTTCGAGATAATGAAGTGCATTGTGGTCCGTTGTCTATGACGTAGATAGCAATTGCCCCCAAGTTTCGTGATAGTAATCCGTTAATCACTATATGCAATTGAATCAAGTTAAAACATGTAGGAACCCTAGGTCTTGCAATTATCGAACCGGGTGTGATCCGTATTCTAATTTCTTGTTTCAACTTTTTAGTTTAGTTTACAATCTTAGTTAATCACACATTGTTTTAAGAATAACATCAATTTGTCGGTTCAATCCGAATTATTTTTTAAACCAAACAAACAAATAAAATTAGCAATCTTCATAATCACTTTGTACATTATTTGTAAATAGTCTAACTAATTGAACGTGTCGTGCGATACTAACCACATGCTCTTCGTGGATACGATACCCGACTTACCCTAGCTACCTAGGTTTAATTGGGTTTTTGACTGATCGGGACGACACGATCACGTCAATGGTGTGGTGGCGGTGGTGGTGGGTAAATGGAGAAGAATGAAGAAGGGGATGTGGGTTTTCAGGATTTGTGGGATTGAAAGGCGTTTTTATATATATTCTTTATTTTTTTTGTTAAAGATAATTCTAAAATGACTAAAGTACCCTCATGTGCAATGCACATGCCATATTTAACTGAAAATTATAACCTAGTTAGGGCCAAAGGACGTAGAGTGTAATGAGTTTTCCAAATAAATGACTGTGACTGTAATTATTGAAGTTAAAAGCTATCCATTGCAACCTGATACCAACATAAAGGATGAAAAGTGTAATTTACCCTTTCAATTAAATATATCCATTGCTAATTGTGTTATATTGATACATTACGTTAATATTTGTGCGTAAATATTATAAATATGTAAATTAACTTTCGGGTACTACACAAACCCATGTAATGATTTGTAACTAACTAAACTTTTTTTTAACCTTATTAATTATGTATTATTTGGAATCATTTATTAATTAATCTTATTATTATTCTTGATAAAGATAAGTAATCTTCATGTATTAATAATTGTTAAAAAAGTTAAAAATATATAAACACTTTTTTTAGGTTAAAGGAGATAATGTCATGTTAAATTTATTAGAATCCTTTATTAGAATGTAGATAAGAACGATGAACACAAATTTATATAAGTAATCACAATTGAAATTTATATAATTTTATTTAAAGCAAATCTTTCGACATCTTATTATATATAGTGGGAATGTCCGCGCGTTGCAATGGGTGCCAAGACTTATAATGTCTATTACGAACTATAACCCATTCCAGGTTTCTAATGTTTTATTCCATTGAACGAAAAATAGTCGTAAAACCTATAAGATCACAAACATGCAATGAAAGTCTAGAATTTTCATAATAAGAGCCAACAATTTGGGAAAGGGAGTAGTTATTAATCATATTTCACAAATAATTAACATGCAATGAAAGGGAATGTCACCTTGGGTCTGCTGTGAGTCACATACTCTGAAAGATGCTACATAAAAAAGCAAATACAAATGCAGTAGCCATAGATATAGGTAAGGAGATTGAAATAAAACGTGAAACGCTATCAACAACACTTTAAAACATCCGGTTGGAATGCCATGTTATGGCTTTGTCGCGAATCTCCTTTGATCAGAGTAATCGTTCCCTGACCTACAAATTATATCAAAACGTACGATTCGATATATATTATTGAATTAACTTTACTTTTTTAACATGTAGTGACAAAGCGATACCATTAGCTACGTAAAAAAGAACATTGGCGTCCCAACAGTTTGGTACAACGAACGTTTGAGGTTCGGCTTCGAGAAATGCAGCGCGGTATTTCTCGATGCCATTGAAAAGCTCGGATCGGTCATTGAACTTTTGAAAAAACTCTATAATAAATTAATAACCATACACACCGTCGTTCAATCATCATTACCGTAAAATATCAATATACATCGCAAAGGTAAACACTAAAGCCAACATGCCTATCATTTAAGAAAGCAATTGTGAGAGTTGTAGACACAGCTGCAACAATGGCCAGTGGTCTCCTTAGAAATCCTAATCCTACGCATAACAAATTATCATCATTATACCCTTTATAAAGAACTTCCAAAACACATCAACCAGTTGTATCTCTTCATATCAGTTCCCTTACCAAGTATAAACAGAATCATCGGAAAGTAATTCATCCGGTAACTGCAAAAAAAAATACACAAAACCGTACAAATTTGAAGAGCGAAAAGGCTAAGTTGATATCTCGAAGATCAGGGAAATCTTTGGAATCAACCTCGTGGAGGATACCGTTCTCGTTCGCCACAGATGGTTCGTTCTTGTAGATACTATGTGTGCCCCTACCCTTTCCTTTTCGGTCGCCAAAAGGCCATCGGCTACTTTTATCTTCTCTGGACAACGATCTAATTTGCTCCTCAGTATTCTGCTGCCCAACCATTTTATGGGCCGATTCGCGATCAACCTACAACAATTCGAAGTCGTTATAACACTCGAAATTAAATTAATTACTACATCAATCTATTTACTAAAAATTGTTGAAGCTTACACCAAATGCAGCTTCAAGAACTTCAATACTGAACGCGTTGTAGAATGATGACTCAGCGTTACCACCTCCTACGCTAAAGAGCTGAAACCGGAGATTTAATTAGAAACTTAGCATAAAAACTATTGAATTGGATTGTATTCGAATTGGTTATTAGTACTTCACTTGCAATTCACCGAAGACGGAGACCGAATGTAGAATATTGGCCAAAACAAGGCGTCCATTGTTGTTGGTGTTGATTAGATACGTGGTGATTCACACGGATACATAGAAGAGTTCCCTGTGCTTAATGTTATGGCTTTGTCGCGAATCTCCTTCTATCAGAATCGTTCCCTAGCCTACAAATTATATCAAAACACATGAATTGAATTAACTTTATTTTTTTTAACATGTAGTGAGAAATCGATACAGTTAGCTACGTAAAAAAGAACATCGGCGTCCCAATGGTTTGTACAATGAACGTTTGAGGTTCGGCTTTGAGAAATGCAGCGCGGTATTTCTCGATGTCGTTTAAAAGCTCGGATCGGTCATTGAGCTTTTGAAAAACTCTATAATAAATTAATAACCACACACACCGTCGTTCAATCATCATTACCGTAAAATATCAATATACATCACAAAGGTAAACACTAAAGCCAACATACCTATCATTTAAGAAAGCAATTATGAGAGCTGTAGACACAGCTGCAACAATGGCCAGTGTTCTCCTTAGAAATCCTAATCCTACATATAGCAAATTATCATCATTATACCCTTTATAAACAACTTACAAAACACATCAACCAATTGTATCTCTTCATATCAGTTCCCTTACCAAGTATAAACCGAATCATCAGAAAGTAATTAGTCCGGTAATAACATAAATATTAGGTCCAATTCTTCTACAAAACAAAAATTACTCAAAATAACATAAATATTAGGTCCAATTCTTCTACAAAACAAATTCCTCCAATATACACAAATATCATAGCCCTAACTTAATCAGTAGTATCACACAACTTAATAATCTTAAAGGATAAAACAAACTAAAAACCAAAAACAGATCGAAAAAACCCTTGCAAAAGTCTCTAAATCGAGCTTCAACAGTAGCCCCGTTTTCCATAGAACCCTCAATGGTAGAATTTATCGTCTTGAATTTTTCCATCGAGACAGTCAATCAATCAATCCTCATGTTAGGTTTAGGCACTGTTGACGTTTAGGCACTGTTTAATCTCTATGCATTAACGAATCAACAAACAATCATACCTTCAAATGTCGATTTGAACTAACAAACATGAACAATCACCACATATGTAACTCAAAAATCAAACAAAAAAATCAGGAAAACAAACCTTGAATCCATCCCTAAATCAAAACATCTATAAAAAACAACCATAGTCGAAAGAAAAGGGCGGAACCCTACTGACCACAGGAGATTATGCCAGAGTTGTAGCGACCAGACTGGATTGAGTTCACCCTGGAGGTGGACCGGGAGTGAATAGTGGCAGGCTAATCTGATCATCATCGACTTAGTATGATTATGCGTTAATGGATTAAAGCAACAATCATTATGCTTTAATTGTATATTGAAGGCAACAGTTACAAATTGAATGGGAGGGTCAGTGCATATTACATACCTTTTAATATGTATTTGTTTGTGTGTAAAATTGGGAGAAGGGGATGAAAAACAGGGAAGAAGGCATGACTCTTCGTCTGCCGTTGATTTCATTCAGTCGCTCAAATATATAAAATAGGTTCAGAAACCTCACCAACAGCAAACACATACACACACACAAAATAACTTCATTTTTACTAATTTAACAAATAAGCTAAAACATTAGCTAACAGTTCCATTATTTATCCAAAAACCAACAATTAGGTTAACCAACAGACTCACAGATCTCAAACTGCATATCAAATCAAATTAGTAAATCACATCAACCAAAGAGCGTTAATTCACAACAAAACAACACACAACAACGAAATCTCAAACCACAAACATAACATACATAACAACAGTATAACACAATAAAAACCTATACAGTAAAACATCAAATCATCATGATACAGTTGAATCGAATAACCGCAAAAAACAAATCAAACCTGTTTGGCGGATTCAGCGATCTCGGGACCGACGCCGTCGCAGGGAAAGAGAGTGGTGCGAATCAGATCAGAAGAGGTGGAGGAAAAGCACCGATCAACGGCTGAGAAAAGCGCGACGGTTGTCACAACCCCTGATCCCATCCTGGGAGCGGGAGCCGCGAACCAGTCAGATGGTATCAGTGTTTATCAATTTGGCAGCGGAAATTTTCATCAGGACCGTAGTTAGGAAATATCTATCAGAGTTTAAAACACCATATTTTTATAATAAACAAGTTGGATAAAACCCATGTTTTATTTACAATACAATTTATAGGGATAAATCCCAATTATTGAAAACAAAGTCTCCTTTTTATTTAGGTAACTTTTATAGCCACTTTTCTAAGCCTTCGGTGCTCTCCAGCTGGCTTCTAATTGGCTTTCACATTTTGTTACCTGAAACGCGTTTAAAAAACATTTTGTCAGTGGGAAATACTGGTGAGTGAATCCCAGTTTAATCAAACCATGTTTTATCATTGTACAGTATTGAGGGCGATCTCGCAATTACATTTGTTTCCATCTACTTTAATTACAACCCACAGTACTGTCAACCCGACTTGTGGTCATGTTACTACTCACAGTGTAGTAACAAATTTTGTATACAAAACCCCAACATACCAACGATAATTGTAGAATATAAATACTCAATCACTGTTTGATATAATGTAAAACATTTGAGGTTTTATAAAAACAGTTTGCAAAAAGGTTCACAAAAAGGAGATTACTCACATTGCTAATTTAGGTATTTCCTTGTGACTTCCTGGTTATAATCTATTAATTTAAACAATGCACACGCGTTAGTATAATAACCCAATTTACATTAGTTGTACCCACCGAGACAGAAACTCCAACGACTATGTCGGGCAGAGCCTCGACAGGCGTTACGGAGCACTAGATCAATCGGGCAGCGTGTCTAATACGTAACCGGGGGTTATGATACTTACATCGAGGCAGAGCTTCGCTATTTAGGGGGTATTTTACCTGGGTATTACTTTAGCTATTCAGAATTGAGATAGAAAGTTTGTGTTATGAATGAGTTGGAAATGAATCTCGACTGCTTCATTTATAGGCTGAATCAGGGGGCTCTCGCGCCCCGCGAGAGAATTAAGATAGGGATTCGCGGCCCGCGAGGGTCATAAAGGCGGCAGGAGGTGTGCTGAGTCATCGGTGGTTTTGACGCATGTCTAGACACGTGGCTCGCTTGTGTGCCCGGCAAGCAATGGGGCCTCGCGCCCCGCGAAAGATTCAATTAACTGGTTCGCGGCCCACGAGCGACCCAGATTTCTTGTCTTATTTGTTATTTATTGATATAGGTGTTATTCGGGTCTGTTTTTCGTATACGGGGTGTATTTTAAGACGTATAGGGGTGTTTGTAAGGATTTTAGGAGAGTTCTTATATTTTGGGTATAACTCCTGGATTATTTAATAAAATATATAGTGCACTTACGTTATGTATAGTAATCCAATCAACTTTATCAATATGTCACGAGACAGAACCCCAACGTACTTAGTCGGGCAGAGCCTTGACATGTGTTGGTGGGTCCTAAATCAATCGGACAGGGTATCGACTCAGTGATCAGGGGTTACAATACTTAAAACGGGGCAGGGCTTTGGAGTATTTATAGGTGAATCACTAAAGAATGGGCTAAACTATATCACAGAGAGGGCGATCGAAAGTTGTGAGCAAGATGGTAGGTTGGATATCACCACCTATTCATATATCTGTTAATAGCAAAACTAAATGAACAGTGTTTTTATCTTAATCATGTACGTGTCTTATTCTTGGTTGTCCACATATTTGACACCTCACCCACGCCAACTTCAATACAGAGACAGGCTGATGTCTAGAGATTACAGTCTGAGAAAGAGAAAGAACGGGGAGTGACGGAGGCGCAGAGCCATGGAGGAGCATGGCGGCGACAACTGATTACGGTGCGTCAACAACCCTAACCAACGAAACAACGACTGAGAGAGAGAGAGTTGTGAGCGAGTGGCGGCTGAACACTGCCACCGGTGGCGGAGCGAGGGAGGAGCACGGCAGTGCCACCTGATTCCAGCGCGTCAACGGCCCCAACCACGGAACAACGGCAGAGAGTTTCAGAGAGAGAGAAAGAGGTTGTGTAGACGGTGGGCATGACGACGGTTAGCATTCCGACCAGATTTCGATAAGATCCGAACCCATCTGCATGTTTCGTTCTTTGTTAGATCGGTTCAAAATGGGTCTTGAAAGCATCATATATGCTGATTTGGTGTACCCAACTGTTCCGGTAAAGGTAGATGGCAACTAGATTTGGCTATCAACACAACTATTATCCTTTGCTACGATTAAACTATTATCCATTATTATACCTTTGTTTCATCGTAGGTTCTCTCAACCCCATTTTGTAGATCAAAGAAACAAGGGTAATTTCTTTTAGATGTTATTATGTGTTTTTAAATATGATTTTTCTATCATTCACACTTGATTTCAAAATTCAGGGTGTAATGGTGGTTAATTTTGTGAGGTTTGCTCATTTGGGTGTTAATTTTTTTTTATCATAATTCATACTCTTCTTTGGAATCTCTCGATACTTTGATTAGTTGATGTGATTGTCCAATGCCTTTGATTTATTCCTAATCTTTGTATTTTGTTTATGTTCTTGGTTGTTAACTGATTACCCTGTTAAAGATTCTATAACTAGGGCTGTGTTTTCAAGAAAGTAACTTGCAACAGTTTTTAAGTAGATATGTTGTTGTGAGTAGTGAAAATTTGAACATTTTGTTACTTAACATTACTTTGACTTCATTTGGAATCTATAACGTTTCTTTTATTGGTTTTATTAACTAAAAATGTGTCCTTGCTAAGTGATTGAAATCTTTATTTGATGTTTTTCTCTTTATGATTTTTGTGGTGGAAGGACACACGAAGGGTGTATGGATGTGCGTTTTAAAGTGTTCGTAGCTCCTTGGAATTAAGATTTTACTCCCGGCAAAGTTATAATCACAGTGTGTGATTATAAAGAGTATCAAAAGACTCCAAAAATTGATTTTTGCAACTACAAATTGCTATACTTAGTTCAATTGCACATTCAAACACCTCGAACATAAGATTTAATAAGAATTGTGTATGTTCAAGTTACATGTTTTTCGCTTTTTCTCTTTTCGTCTTATATTTTTTAGAATTTGATATTTGTCTTAGATCTAAAGAGCAGTACCGGCAAGGAGAACCAAGTGAAGATTCGGTGAGCAGATTGAAACCTGTACGAGAGTTCTTCAAGTTAATTGGCAACACTCCAGGCCGACTCTACATATAAGGTAAGCCACGAACTACTTCCGACCACGTATGTGAATTCCGGTTAAGTAATCAGGTTTAAATGTGTAGAAAAAGTGAAGAGGAGTAGGGCACCGTTGGAATTAGGACTGGTTATGTCAAATTGGTGGCTACTTGTGAAATTTCGGTTACGCCCGTTTGGAACGCCAACAGAGGTGTAGTGTCCACAGGTCTGAGGTAAAGCATGGTGAATTGGCTTGGTGAACATTTGAAGTTCTTGATGTCTGTCTCGGTAATGGTTGATGAGAGTCAAGAATAGGTCAACTTGGTCAACACAGAAACTCAGGTCAGAACCCAGTCACACGATGGAAGTTCCAGTGGCCACTTCTATATTTTTATATTTGGCTTTTTAACATAGGTTTGGGTTGCAGTTGCCTTTAAAACCTTTTATATCTTCAAATGCTTATAAACAATCATTTAAAGTTCTTGAAATGTGAATTGTATAAATACACACCCTTAATAATCTTTTGTTATAACTTGGTATGATTATTAAAAGTTTTCTGGAACTCAAAAGGTTACTAGCAATATGAAAGTTAAATATCGGTCGGTTTGACTCCACAAGTCAAACCAACAATCTCCAAAAGTTTAACATACATTAAATTTAAATTGATAGCTGGACATAGACTCTCCTGGGTGGGCATTAGGGATGGGCTTTTTTTCCCAAATACCCGTACTCGTACCCGTACCGTACCCGTACCCGTACCTGTACCCGTACCGATTTTAGGTATTTGGTACATGTATCGGTACCCAGTTTTATTGATTTTGGTATTCGGTACTTTCAGTATTGGTACGGGTACGGGTAAAAACGGGTACTGGTACCGAATTCTATGTATACCTTTAAAAGTTTTTTTGTATTATGTTTTATTTCATATTATGGTATTTAAAGTGTACTCGTATTGATTTTACCTATATGGTACCCGTATCGTATTGGTACTCGTACCAATTTTACCTATTTGGTACTCGTACTATACTGGTACTCATGTCAAATTTTACCTATTTAGTACTTGTACAAATGCTCAAAAAGTAAATAAAAACAAAATGGTACCAAGCGGGTACTGTACCGAAAATACTCATACCAGTACCCGTACTCATACCCGTACCGTACCTATATATTTGGTACGGTATTTGGTACCTAGTTTTGTTCAAATTCGGTACCGGTATTTTCGGTACTGGTACGGGTATAGGTACAGG
Source organism: Helianthus tuberosus (assembly GCA_030545235.1). Taxonomy (NCBI): domain Eukaryota; kingdom Viridiplantae; phylum Streptophyta; class Magnoliopsida; order Asterales; family Asteraceae; genus Helianthus; species Helianthus tuberosus. The sequence continues at coordinate 116,543,914 of CM060399.1, forward strand.
TACGGGTACTGTACCAATCCCATCCCTAGTGGGCATAGAGGTTTGCGGCTGCTATCGGGATTTCAAAAGGGATTCAGCCCAAACAACCTTAAAATAACTGATGCTTTGTTGGATCAAAGTTTTAGGGTGAAGATCAGTGGCTACATTCTTCCTTTGCAAGCAGAATATAAGGTATGTAGTTTCTTCTTAATTCAAGTAACACTTCTCTAAATGCAACTTGCAATATTATAAGATTTTATACTACAGGTTGCTGGACATTCGATCACCAAATCAAGTGAAACTCTTCGCAAAAGGTTCTACGTACACTTACATTAAATATGGGGATCAAGGTTCTACGTACACTTACATTAAATATGACATGCCACACGTCCATTTGCATTAGAATGTTGATTATTTTATTTCTTTATTTATTTTATTATTTTATTTAATATATATTATAATTAATTTAACAGCTTCACTCATTTGGCGCTTATAACTTCTAAAATATGACGTTGTATAAAATGATGAATATGCCATTAAAACGAGAATAATTTTATCTACATTTTGAACCAAGTTTCATAAAAAACGGAGTAAGTTCAAATATAATGTATTTTTATAATTTAATTATCAAACGGTTCCTACGTTTGCCAAAATTCCTCATGTTTCTATTGGTCAACTTACCCATGATCTATCCATTTAATAACATAAGGTTTTTATATACTTTATTTTATAAATAAAATTTTGGGAATGTTACATCTTCCCCACCTTGTTTTAAATCTCGTCCTCGAGATTCACTGAAATATAGAGGAATACTTTTAGTTTGTCACTGGTCCTAGTCCCTAAATATATTCTGGTCCTTGCTTTGAATTCCACCTTACTTTGACCAGAACTATTTTCTATGTTTTGAGACTCTTATACTTTCAGGAGTTCTTTAATGAAAGTAAAATTACTATTAGCGTAAGTTGTTAGATGTTTTGTGTCTTCGCACAACTTTTAGTTACAGGTTTCCTAATGTGTTTAATAATCGCAAGGGGAATTCTTAAACTTTTGATGACGTCCCAACTTATAGGGTTCCCATCGTTCATCTTGTCACACGAATTACGAGACGGATGATCAAACGAAATAATGTTTGATATCAGAATTATAGATGTATACGAGAGATTCCTGATAAATAGATCTAAAACTATCATTGACACACTTGTTCGTGATTTATCCCTAATTTGTCAATCATTATGGCTTTTGGATTTCTTTATAGATATACATACTATATAATCATATATTTCACATGGTAATATGCATACCATCCATAAGGTCAATTTATTTAACAGATTCATATTTCCAAAAACAGGTCAGACAACAGGTCATGGTATTATTTAGGGAATTCCATTAACATAACATATACCCCATCTTACCCGGTATTGCCGGAGAGGTACCCCCATCTTACCCGGATAAGTTGGAGAGTCTACTACACCATACCCAGTCTTGCCGGAGAGGTAATTATTATTGTATTTCCCTTAAATATAATTTCTCTCAAATCATGATTTTAAAAGTGCATCATTTATTATGGCTTATATCAAAAAAACAAGAAAATTAGTATTCTCATGATGGATCACATTCTAGAACCGAGTAATACTAATAAACAAGAAATAATAGTGGCCAAGTGTTATTGCTTATTTATCATACTGACACTGTTCTAGTCATCATCCTCACGACATACCAATATCCATCACACTTTATCTACATAAGTAATTAGCTTATCTCGAAGCTTATACTAAGGCATTTTTCTTAGGTTCAAGTCTAAACACTATCCTGGGTGTTTATTATTTTTATGTGGAGTATTCATTTTAATTCTAGCTTGGAAATGCAACAATAACTAAAACGTTATGTACGAATGTCTTATATAAAAAGTCATAAAGAAATTAACTTATATTCGATTTCACATTTAATTATAAAAGAAGAGTTACAAATGATTCGTAAGCATTCCAAAGAATATCATGTATAAACAACGAAATATTTTTTTTTTATAATATTTGCGAACCAATCATAGCCTTATACTAATCAATTGAGTTAGGGGGAATCTATTTCGACACCCTCTTATTTATCTACACACCTTAATTTTTCAAAGTGACAAATTGATAAGTTTAATTTGAATTTTGAAAGTGACAAATTGATAAGTTTAAACTTTTGTTGATGGATAACGCAAACTAGTTCTCCACAGTTTGTGACCAGGAATACGTTAAAATACGCTAAAATACGCTAAAAACGTAAAAATACCCTAAAATACGTTAAAATACGCTAAAATACGCTAAAATACGTCAAATATACTATTAAATACTCAACAATATGTTAGAATACTTCAAAATATGCAAAAATACGTCAAAGTACGCAACTAACGATATTTCCACACACGTATACATATAATGCGGCACTATGGAGTTCAAGTGGATTTCAAACAAAACTGTACGTAATCATAGAATAAGATATTCGAACGCAACCGAACGGCACCAAAACGACTATTGTTGAAGGTATACGTAATAAAACGACAAAATATGCGAAAGTTCGGCAAAAAACGAGACGTATACGCGTCGAACCGAGGGAAACACGATAACACTACTGAAGATGAGTTGGCATTGAACCAAGAATATGAAGATCACGGTACATGGTATTTTAAAAAAAAAAAATTAAAGAAGTTTTTATTTAAAACAAATATTATTTTAGAAAACTTTGTTAAAACCATAAACAAATGTATAAAAAACTGCAAAAAAAAAAGACTTAACCAATATGACCCGTGCTCATATAGGACCTATACCTCATCTATCTATACTATACTACATTATACATGGTATTCTTAAAAAAAATTAAGGAAGTTTTTATTTAAAAAATAAATATTTTTTAGAAAACTTTGTTAAAACCATAAACAAATGTATAAAAAAAATTGTAAAAAAAAAGACTTAACCAATACGACCCATGCTCATACATGACCTACACCTTATCTATACTGTACTACATTGTAAATGGTATTCTTAAAAAAATTAAGGAAGTTTTTATTTAAAAAAATATTTTTTTAGAAAACTTTGTTAAAACCATAAACAAATGTATAAAAAAAATTGTAAAAAAAAAAACCTTAACCAATACGACCAGTATAGGCCTATACGACCCGTATAGGCCTATATGATGCGTATTGAAAAAGTCAGCCGCCAGACAAGATCTGACACAGCAATAGATTGAAAAAGTAATACGACCCGTATAGACCTATACGACCCGTATTGAGGGTGTCGATTTAACATGCCAAGGTGTGCCAATAATACGACCCTTGAGTTATCAGGTTTTGGTTTATCTCGAAATTTAATGTTAGTATAAAAATATTCAAATTTCTCTTAAATAATGATTTAGAATGATAAATGAAGCACTCACCATTTAGGGGTGTTCATCGAATCGAATATCGAATTTTTGAATTATTCGAATAATTTTTATTTTTCCTTGAATTCGAATTCGATTAAAACCTACCCAATTCGATTCGAATTCGTATTCGAATAAAAAAACCCAATTCGTATTCGATTAAAAATTCGAATTCGAATAAATTCGATTTGATTTGGATTCTTTTAAAACATGTAGAAAAACCATCAAAATGAAACATCAATTTTAAGGGAGCCATAAAGCACGATATCAAATTAAAAAGCTTCAAGTAAAGTACCATAAGTCTAACATTCAAAACGAGAAGTCGGTAATAACCACTCCATATTACAAGTTAATATTTTGTGTTAGAAATCTATTGATAGATTTGTTACTTAGGTTTTAGTTATGGACCATATAGTTGGTTTGGTATTGGGTAATTTTAATACTTGGAATAAATTTTATAAATAATTTATAATATAGCCGAATAAAAGTTATATATGTATTATATATATAAATAATAAATAAAAAAGTATAATTTTTATTCGAATTTCGAATCGAATCGAATCGAATTTGAAATTATAAATTCGTATTCGATTTGTATTCGATTTACTTGACTCAAATTGAATCGAATTCGAATTCTTATAATCAAAACCAATTCTTGATAATCGAATCGAATTTAACCGAATTTCAAATTTTGCGAATTCGAAACGAATTCTGAACACCCCTACCTCACCAATATAACCAAATAGCACATCAGAATCAAACTCGTCGTTGTGATTTCAAATTCAAAATTTTGGAGGGTTTATTAATAAATGGGCCCAGCATTCGAATATTTCTTCATTCCAACGGGATACAAGATTTCAAATAGCAAAAGGTGGAAAATAACCGGTATGGGTAAGACATATCGTTATGGTTAAGAACAAGGTTAAGAACAATAATCATTCAATATTTAACAATTATTTTATTAAAAAATCACTTTTTGACCGTCAGACCTATTTGATAAAAAAATAGATACCCGTATTTTTTGGTAATTAATGCAAAACAGGTTATATTCACCGGTAATACAATATTGACTACTTGACTAGCAAATACAAACACCATTTAACTTTTCAAAAAAGTCATAAGTGGGCTAAAATAAGCAATCCTAAACACCCCATATATTTGTTTTGTTACTTTTAAATTAAAGATTAAAAGGTAGATAACAATTTTGTTCTTTATATTTATACCAAATTGCAACGGATGTCATTTACCTTTTGAAATTATAAGAATCATCTTACGTTTTAAAAACCTTGCACCAATTGTCCTTTGATGCTAACTCAGTTAAATTTTTCAGTTAAGTTTGATCATGTGCAAGTCACATAAGGGTAGGTTGGTAAATTTACTTATTTATTTTAATATATTTAACAGATATAACAAGGATAAATTTAAAAAACTAATTAACACTCTTACCTTTCTCAGTACCCCTCTCTATCCCTAAAGCCCCCACCTCCATCATCGCCAACGCCAGCCACCACCCTTCACCACCACCCCTAAGGCCAGAGGGTGTGGGGGCGCTATACACGGCCACGTCATCACCTATAGCGCCCTGGGCGCTATACACCCACACCCTCAAAGTTAAGAGGGGGGCGCTATAGAGGGGCTCCATCATGTTAACTTGAAGAAGGGGGGTTATCAGGTGGGACCCACTTATTTAAACCAATCAAAGTTTTTTTTTTTTTTTCTATATAGCGCCCAAATTCATGTTATACCACACCCTCCATTTAAAGGGGGCGTTATAAAGCCCACTTGGCTGACGTGACGCCTACGTGGCGCTGACGTGTCCTTTATAACCCCAAACCCACACCCTCCAGCCTAAACATTCTACTGATAAACATTCTAACGTAATTACAAGAAAATTAGACAACTACTACATTAAACCTCATAAAACCAAAGATTACCATGACAAAACTAACAACAAATAAAGTTGACCCTTTACAATTCAATGTAGCTAAATAGCCATCATAAACACTTGTAGCACCAAATGTATTAGCCTTAATTTTCCCTTTATAATTCAATGTATCTATCCAAAACCAACAAAATCTGGTTATTTGATGTAAAAAAACAACCTTTACAAAATGTTAAAGTTGGATATGAATGAAAATGAGATTTAAGTACCTCAGCATGAGGTTGGCGGTTGGCCAGCTTTGGGATGAAATCCTTCACCAACAATTTCCCCATATTTAACAATGGCACAACCTACCATAGGATTAGAGCTAGCTAGTAGACCCAATAGCTTTGTAGCAAGCTCCGCACACCTTCTTAATTTGAAAATGGAATGATTTTTTCGTAAATGGATTGGAGGCGAGTTAGGGTTTAAAGAGTGAAAGTAAGACGAGGGTTAGATTTGTCAGGAGTGGACACCATGTCTCAAATCCTCGAATTCAAGCTCGTTTCTAGCCTTCTCCTTCCTCTGATGGTTGCTACCAGTGTTCTTTTGACGACAAGATAGGGGTGGATTAGGTCAGGCTCAGGCGACGATGGTGGAGTGGGTTGCAAGGGGTAATTGGGTTAGGAAATCCGGTGTGGTAATTGTAGGGCTGTCCAAAAAGCTCGCAGCTCGGAGCTCGCTCGAAGCTCACTCGGATTTAGCTCGGAAAAAGCTCGCTCGATAGTCGATATGGCTCGGTTTGAAAGTGAGCCGAGCCAGCTCGGTTCGGTTACAAAATGAGCCAGCTCGGCTCGGCTCGTAACGAGCCGAGTTGGCTCGTTTTGGCTCGCTTGGTAGCTCAGCTCGGCTTAGTTCGGATTATTTTCTTCATAAAATATTTATTTTTATGTACATTATAATATATTACAATAAAACTTGTTATTATTTATACATATTTAGGCTTGTAATATGATATGCATGACATATTTGAATCTTAATTACCTTGCTAATGAACTAATATTGTATTTCATTGAAATTGTAAAATTTATTTTTCGTTGTTAAACATGATTTTAACTTGTAATGTATTACGATAAACTTATTTTTAATATGTTTTTTTTGAAGTATTGAATAATATTTTAGGCTACTGAATTTTGAGAGTTATATATTATATTTTTCTTTATAAAATCAAGTCAAACTAAGCCGAGCCGAGCCAGCTCGGTTTAAAACCAAGCCGAGCCCGAGCTTAGATTTTCAGCTCGGTTTCAAATCCGAGCCGAGCCAGCTCGGTTTATAATCGAGCCGAGCCCGAGCTTACCCTGGCTCGGCTCGGCTCATGAACAGCCCTAGGTGATTGTAGGTAGATGGCGACTATGAAAAGGGGTGATGGTGGAGGTTGTGGACGGTGGTATAAGGTGGAGATGGCTGATGGGGTTAGGGTTTACGAATGACAGTGGTTATGGGTTTCAATAGTGGTGGTGAACAGTGGTGGTTGCGATGAAGAGAGTTGCGATTGGCGATGGAGGATGGTGGATGGTGGTTGTGGCGTTGGTGGGGTGGGTTGGTCGAGGGTTTTAAGGGGTTACAAAGGATGGGGAGATGAAATAAGGAAGTGGAACTGGAATGGCAAGTTTTCCCTGGGGTTCACGTTAAATTTAAGGGTCCTAATATTAACACATGGGAAAAACTTATTTACACATGGTGTATACGGGCCGTATACTGTTATACGGCCCGTATACACCATGTGTAAATATTTTGCCTCGTCGTATACAATGTATACGAACGCGTATACGGGCCGTATACTGTTATACGACCCGTATTTTTCGAAAATTAGATTTTTCTCAAAGTATTTAAGGGATTTAAGGTGTCAATCACACGAGATATTTTACAGTCGTGAGGTGCTCAAACCTTTCTAAAAGTAGAAAAAAATAAAACATTAACAAGTAACAAAGATTGAAGAACAAAAAAACGTGTCGTATGACTGTAATAAAACGAAAGCTATCAACGCGGGATTATGGGCATGGTGTTATTATTTATTTAATATTTACAGAATAAAAGGAAGGGTGAGGAATTTGATGAGAGTTGTAAGGAGTCTGAGTCTTCGGTTTCATCAGCCTGTACCGAAGAAACCAAATTCGCAACAATGAGTCTGAGTCCATTGTTGTTTGTGAATGTTTCGAATCATCATAGAAGACGTGTCGGGTTCTTCTGCTAGTGGTCGGGCTTCCAATGCTCACACAGGGTGATAAACAACGCTGATATGAACACAAACCAACTGCTTTATCTTGATTCGTCGGGAAAACTTTTCCTCAGGGGAGGGTGAGTAGTATGAGTCTGAGTCCATTGTGGTTCATGAATGTTTCGAATCATCATAGAAGACTATCAGGATTTTGTTGGTTTGTTTCCAGGTAGGGTTTAGAATGTTTGAAGTATTCTTGGTTCAATACCAACTCTTCTGAAAGACAAGAATACAACGTTCATGTATCACAAGGAATTACCGATCTAAGGCAGAGAACCTAATTCAGATACACAAATTCATCACCGGTTTCTACAGCACAAGCACATACACAGTTAGGGTTTAGAATGTTTGAACTATTCGGACTTTGTTGGTTTGTCGGGTTCTATAACTACAGTCCTTCCAACATTATTGAAAATTAATGTAAACACCGCATTCGAAGATCCTTGCATTGGATACAATTTGTTGGAAGAACCCGACACGTCTTCTGCTAGTTACTTATTTCTTCGATTTCAACAAATCTTTCAAGGTCTTAAGTGATGGACAATTGGTTAAAAGATGTAGAAGAGTTTGTGTAGAGATCTTTACATAAATCAAGCATGGTTTCTCGACAAATGAAGTACTATCTGACAAAACTCAAAACAATTGTAATCTTCCCAGTAATCATCCATAACAAGGGTGAGCTCGTGTATTGGACCCTGGCACAACAACAAAACTTGGTGTAAATCATTCATGTCCATGTTTTTCCTTGTACTTGCTACGTCAGATGTTAGCTCGGAAGTTCTATTACATAAAGTAAACCGAAGGCTTGGAATATTGGTCCACTTGTACCTCCATTCCCTAGAGAGAATACTTGTCCTTGCTGCCTCTTCTGTTGGTAAAATACATAGGATGGTTTCTAATACAGGGTCTTTTAGAGAAGCGTTGGGATTCAAGGGTTTATGAGTCAAAGTTAACATTCAGATTCAGATTCAGAAAGCAGATGATTTTGTACTTGGTTTATTCTCTTTAATCTATTAGAACGATCCTTGTTTTGTCACGTACATGCGTTTAATTCCCAACATCCTTGTTTAATACCAACTTCTGCAAAAAAAATCTCTCTCTGACAACCCTAGACCTAAACCACCGCAATCCACCACGTCCTGCGAAAAAAAAAAAAACATCATCTGTTCATCATTGTTCTTGAAGATGAAGATGAAGAAACGAGGGTTTATTCTCTTTAATCTATTAGAACGATCCTTGTCTTGAGAACCTGATTCTGATTTAAACAATGCACGAAGATCCTTGCATTAGACACAATTTGATGGAATTTGTGGATCAACAGAAATAACTGAAATAACTCGTCATTCTCTTGCACCTGTATACATTGATTGTGGATTTAACTTGCAAGAATTGGGTCCGTCGCATGATAGAAGATACATATCGTCCGTTCAAGTTGAGCTTCCTGATGCAATTTGTTGGAATTTGTGGATTTCGGTTGGTTCAGATCTCGGAAGTACTGAACAACAGAAATAACAGCTTCGGTTTCATCAACCGGCTTTGAAAACCGGACGGAATCTACGAAGAAACTGTTGGAATTTGTGGATTTCGGTTGGTTCAGAAACTTAACAAGAGAAGCAACTAAAAAAATACAATTGATTACTCGGTCGAATAATGGCCAATAATACGTTCATTATATGTGGTTCCAATGTCCTACTACTACAATCCTTCCAACGCCTGATTCCGATACATGCCCACAAGAGTTGAGCAAGAATTGGGTCCGTCGCATGATAGAAGATACATATTGTCCGTTCAAGTTGAGCTTCCTATCATCTCCGTCTACGTTTGGTTTCCTCAACGAAGAACCATCAGCCATTATCTGCCCTTTTTCCTTTGGTTTTCTGGTTGATTTTGAGAAAGAGAGAGAGACAGGGGAGGGTGAGGGTTTTGAATTGATTCCTGCGCTCAAGTTTCAAGTGTAAACTTATCGTGTGTTGTAGTTTGGAAAGATGACTGAATAGAGATCTGAATCAAGATTTACGTCTGATGTCCAAGTTTGATCACATTTTGACTGAGAATACGGGTCGTATACTATTATACGGCCCGTATACACCATGTGAAAAAAATTTACCAGATCATTTTTACCCTTTAAATACGGGCCTTATACTGTTATACGACCGTATACAGCATGTGAAAAAAATTTAACCGATCGTATACAATGTATACGATGATTGTATACGGGTCGTATAATATTATACGGCCCGTATACTATGGGTAAAAATTGGTAAAAAATGGTTTATTCTCTTTAATCTATTAGAACGATCCTTGTAATCATCAACCGGCTTTGAACGAGTGTAGAACACTCGTAATCCTCAACCGGCTTTGAAACCGGACGGAATCTACGAAGAAACTGTTGGAATTTGTGGATTTCGGTTGGTTCAGAAACTTAACAAGAGAAGCAACTATCACAAAGTATCTCGATATGGTTGGTGTAAAAGCTCACATTTTACTACGCTGACCATGTTTTTTGACAAATCATCTGCTTCCTGAATCTGAATCTGAAAGTTAACTAGACCCCTCAAGTTGTTATTCATAACAACTAAGCGTCTGGAGAAGAGTATGTTGATATAGGAGAGTTGATGCAATTTTCCAAGCATTTTATCGTGTGTTGTAATTTTAATGAATCAATGAAGATTGAATATGCAAACCGCATCTGTCTTCTGTTATGATTCAAAAAATTCCGAATAACTAGCAGAAGAACCTGACACGTCTTCTGTGATGATTCGAAACATTCCTAATAACTAGCAGAAGAACCCGACACGTCTTGTGCTAGTTACTCTTTTCTTCGATTTCAACGAGGCAACTTTCCTTATCACCCGAACCGGTGATTTCTTATCCATACTATTCTTCATAGCCATATTCCCACTCACAAGTTGTTGATCTTTGGGTGGTGATTTACTCCCGAACAAACCATGCCCACCTTGACCAGAATAGATAAGCGTACCACTCGATCCACTTACATTCGAATAACGCTGAGAATCCAAAACGCTTATGGCCAGATTCTTTCCTTCAATCTTGGCAAAATCAATGCCTGCTTGTTTTATTATTTTCGTCTACATGTGTTTTGAAACAGTACGTTTTGCATCCGTGCCTGCTTGAATTACAGAAAGCAAAGGATAACGAAGATGGACATTGTATTTATCACGAAAGTACTGAACAATCGAGATAACAGCTCCGGTATTTATCACCAACTCATCTTTAGTAGTGTTTGTTTGAGAACCTGATTCAGATACACAACGGTCTCTTTGCTTCGTCCACTAGAACTATTTGTGTATGCATTCTTTTGGTAGTTAACAACGCTAATTAGAAAAAAATCTGTAAAATTAATCATATCGATTGCTATAACAGGATGGATGTGACACACACAGATAGATAAGCTGTCACAGTTGTCAAGACTGTTTGTCGGGTTTCCAATGCTCACACAGGGTGATAAACAACGCTGATACGAACACATGTGTTTCGAAATAGGCTTTGTTCTTGGTTTAATGAAGTTACACGTAACATCTAGTTATATTCAGATTTAAACAATGCACGCCTCAACTGAGATAACGGACATCCATCAAGCTCAAAAAGAAAACTTGTGTTTCCCATAGTCACAAAAGATTGTGGTTTGTATTTCGCATAGCCACCGTTTCCGTAGTAAAAAACGGTTGCGGTTTGTATTTCGCATAGCCACCGTTTCCGTAGTAAAAAACAGTTGCGATTTGCACATTCAATCTTCAATACTTCATTAAAACACCACTAGTAGAAGAACCCGACACGTCTTCATGTTACGGAGAATGTTCTAGAAATTGAAGGGAAAGGAAAAGATTTGTTGAAATCGAATTTGACAACTATGACAGCTTATTATAAGTAGCAATCACCTCCAATAATTTCCTGGTCAAATCACACAATATAAAGTTTAAAGTTATCGTGTGTTGTAGTTTGGAAAGATGACCGAATAGAGATCTGAATAACAAACTGTGGAGAACTTGTTTGTGTCGGGTTCTTCTGCTAGTTATTCGGAATCGATAAATAACCAACACGAAGATCTCTGCGATCTCTAAGGTTTCCATCAACGGACTGATCGGTAACGTTACTCTACCTGTGCTCCGATTTACACCTTCAACTATGTTGGTTCGGTTGAGTTATTTTCCGACTGTTTCAGTTATGATTCAATAAATAATATCTGATTCAGAAGCACTAAAACGGTTGCGGTTGTCCAATTGAGGGTTACTCTGTTATATACATCAACAAATGATTAGTTTAATACTAACTGCTCGAAATCTCTTTCGTTTTTTGGATCGTTCTAATAGATTAAAGAGAATAAACCAATTTTTACCATTTTTTACCATAAGAATACGGGCCGTATACAGTTATACGGCCCATATACATGAAGTTAAAAAAAATTACCGGATCGTATACAATGTATACGATCAGTGTATACGGGCCGTATACTATTATACGGATCGTATACTATGGGTAAAAAAATGATTGTATCAGACTATCTCCCCCTCCTTTTATCTCTCTAACAACCCTATACCCAAACCACCGCAATCCTCCACGGTTCTGCGAAAAAAAATATCATCTGTTCGTCATTGTTCTTGAAGATGAAGATGAAGAAACGAGGGTTTATTCTCTTTAATCTATTAGAACGATCGTTGTCTTGAGAACCTGATTCTGATTTAAACAATTCACGAAGATCGTTGCATTAGACACAATTTGATGGAATTTGTGGATCAACTGAAATAACTGAAATAACTCGCCATTCTCTTGCACCTGTATACGTTGACTGTGGATTTAACTTGCAAGAATTGGGTCCGTCGCATGATAGAAGATACATATCGTTCGTTCAAGTTGAGCTTCCTGATGCAATTTGTTGGAATTTGTGGATTTCGGTTGGTTCAGAAACTTAACAAGAGAAGCAACTAAAAAAAAATACATCTGATTACTCGGTCGAATAATGCCCCACAAGAGTTGAGCAAGAATTGGGTCTGTCGCATGATAGAAGATACATATCGTCCGTTCAAGTTGAGCTTCCTGATGCAATTTGTTGGAATTTGTGGATTTCGGTTGGTTCAGAAACTTAACAAGAGAAGCAACTAAAAAAAATACAACTGATTACTCGGTCGAATAATGGCCCACAAGAGTTGAGCAAGAATTGGGTCCGTCGCATGATAGAAGATACATATCGTCCGTTAAAGTTGAGCTTCCTGATACATATCGTCCGTTAAAGTTGAGCTTCCTGATACATATCGTCCGTTCAAGTTGAGCTTTCTGATACATATCGTCCGTTCAAGTTGAGTTCCTGATACATATCGTCCGTTAAAGTTGAGCTTCCTGATACATATCGTCCGTTCAAGTTGAGCTTCCTGATACATATCGTCCGTTCAAGTTGAGCTTCCTGATACATATCGTTCGTAAGAAACTTTTCGTGCACTGAACCTTCAGTTGTGTACCCTTCAATCTTCTTGAGTATTTTTCTAACTTTATGCTTGCATCCACCACAGTGAATATTAACTTTGTTGGAATTTGTGGATCAACAGAAATAACTGAATACAACCGGTCAAATCACACACTATATAAAGTGTAAACTTATCGTTTTTTGGATCGTTCTAATAGATTAAAGAGAATAAACCATTTTTTACCCTAAGAATACGGGCCGTATACTATGGTTTATTCTCTTTAATCTATTAGAACGATCCTTGTTTCGAGAACCCTGATTCTGATTTAAACAATGCAATTTCGAGACCGCATTGTTAATTTTAATGATGATTCTGAAAGACAAGAATACAACGTTCATGTATCACAAGGAATGACCGATCTAAGGCAGAGATTACCTGAGAACCTATATGAGACCTCAAATGTTGGGGGGTGATATAGTAATTTCAATAATGTTGGAAGGATTGTAGTTATAGAACCCGAAAAACCAACAAAATCCGAATACTTCAAACATTGTAAACCCTAACTATATCAACAAAATCAGTAATGTAAGGAGAAGCGTTGAGATAACGGACATCCATCGAATACATCTTTCAAACTTTCAAAATTCAAATCAAACCAACACAAAGTATCTCGATATGGTTGGTGTAAAAGCTCACATTTTACTACATTGACCATGTCTTTTGACAAATCATCTGCTTCCTGAATCTGTGATGATTCGAAACATTCCGAATAACTAGCAGAAGAACTCGACACGTCTTCTGCTAGTTACTCTTTTATTCGATTTCAACAAATCTTTCAAGACCATTCACCTCTTTCAACCTACCAAAACACCGTATACCCCTTCTTTTAATCAACGGACTGGTCGGTAACGTTACTCTACTTGTGCTCCCATTTAAGCGGCGTGTTCCGATCAACGTTGTTAAAGGTGATGAAGAGTTTAGAAACCCTATAATGATGGTGTTTTTACTGGAAAAAAAGTGATACTTGAAAAAACATCCTTATATACGTCCCGTATACAGTTATACGGCCCGTATACATCTGGTAACATCAAAAACCTCCCAAAATAAATCCATTGAGCCGTATACGTTTTACAAATCGTATAAACATGTATACGGCTCGTATAACTATATACGGGCCGTATATAGTAAAATCAAAAAAACATTCTCAGCGCATTTTCCTTTTCAAAAACATTCTATACGGGCCGCATATTTGTATACGGCCCCGTATACACTAGGGGATGTGAAAATAAGATATAGGGGGTGTGAGAATAAGGGGGCATAAATTTAATCAGGTTAACATCAAAGGACAGTTCCTCTAGCGAAGCTTGAGATTTATCACCACGGGTCGAAAACGTATATATCTAAAAATTTCTATAAAATCGGGGTCGAAAACATATATACCCAAAAATTTCTATACGAAAACTACATACTCTCCACTATTGAGCGAAAAGATCGGGGGGTCGGCCGCCCCCTCCCACCCCTTGTAACCTGCGCCCCTAACAGTCGCAAGATTTATAAAACGTAGAGGATGATTCTTATCATTTTGAAAGGTAAAAGACATCCCTTACAATTTGATATAAAAATAAAGGACGGAAAATATAATTTACCTTAAATTAAAGGTATTTTGGGCATTTCTTAAAAAACCAACATAAATTTAACTTTCACCCACTCCAAGAACCATCCGTGTTATCCACGTATATAAACAATGAGAACCATTCATATATATTTTTTTGAGTTAAATGCCATTTCAGTCCCTGTGGTTTGGGCCATTTTGTCAGCTTAGTCTAAAGGTTTCATTTTTCGCATGTGGGTCCAAAAAGGTTTCACCATTGCCATTTTAGTTCACTAGGTTAACTTCATCCATTTTTCTGTTAACCAGAAGGGCAATTCAGTCATTTTATATGTGATTCTGTTAATTAAAATGGCAATTCGGCCATATAAAATGACCAAATTGCCCTTCTCGATAACAGAAAAAATAGAATAAGTTAACCCGGTGGACTAAAATGACAACAGTGAAACCTTTTCGTACCCACATGCGAAAAATGAAACATTTGGACTAAATTATGAAAATGGCTCAAACCATATAAACTAAAATGGCATTTAACTCTATTTTTTAATACTTGAGGATCAAGCATACTATATATAGTATGTGTAAACCACAAGACCCACAGATATAAAAAATGAGAACAATTCATATATATATTTTTTAATACTTTAGGATCAAGCATAGTATATATAGGGCTTGTTTGGCTAAGCTTTTCAAAACAGCTTATTTGCTTATTTGCTTTTCTGAAAAACAAATAAGTCAATAAGCTGTTTTGAAAAGCTTTAAAATTGAGCTTTTCAAAATGACTTATTTGCTTATTTGCTTTTCAGAAAGCAAATAAGCAAATAAGTCATTTTGAAAAGCTCAGCCAAACAGCCCCATAGTATGTGTAAACCACAAAACCCACATATATAAAAAATGAGAACCATTCATATATATATTTTTTTATACTTGAGGATCAAGCATACTATTTAGTATTTATAGTATGTGTATATACTATTTATAGTATGTGTAAACCACAAGATACATCCGTAATTAACTCTTTATTAAATTTATTAAACTTAAAATATGTAATTTAGTTAACTAATTTACTATAAACAAAATAAACTAAACTGAAATCTGGGCTTATCAATTTAAACGGAATATATCTGGGCCCAATAGGTTGGGATGGTGCAAGTTGCAGGTGGGTCAGAACCAACAAGCTGTTGCACGAGCATACAATTTGACTACTATAATTTAGCAACATGTTTTTTACATTCCCAATCGTTTTATAAATTTACCAACCAAACCAAACACATTACAAGTTATCACCTGAATTCGTTCCAATTCATTTAATACATTCTGATTCCTTTGTAAACATTCTTTAAACAGAATCTAAAAGCATTAACACGCTCCTACAATAGTTTATACATGTAAATAGAAGCAGCGGAAGATGTAGATTGCTCCCATTTTCGACATAACACATCATGCAACAGTAACCCCTGTACTTAAGTGGCGAATTAGAGTATCGCCATATCCACACCTGGAGGCAATAGTGGTGTAAGCTGGTGCTTAGCGGAAGATCGAGCAGCTGGCAGTTTCTTCAAACAGTCCTCTTTACTTAAACGTCCCCCAAACGCCTGACAGCAAGGATCTATGATGATTTTTTTGAGTGCAGCAGCATTGTCTATGACATACACAGCAAGCTCAAGGTCACTGATTCGACCATAGTATCCACTCATTTCAAGACACTTCAGGTGTTTATGGACGTGAGGAGCCGCAACACGTCTTATTTTCCTCCTCCTTTTCATTGGTGAGAACCAATGTAGCTGCAAAAACAAAACAACCAGCTTATAGTTTCGAAAACAAAGTTTAATGGTTCTGCCAGCCGTTTATGCCTTGAAACAAATCGTGTAAACTGAACCTGTATAGTTTAACTTTTGTATATATACATTCTTTTTCCAAGTTCTTAATGTGCAATACATATATAGGGTGGGGTTCTAGAGTGAACACTAGTGTATTTGTGAACTGAGTGAACAAATCATGGCCATTGATTTACATCATCAAATAGTAAAATACACTAGTGTATTTTCATCACAAAATCTTGGCTATTGACTTACACTGGTGTATTGAGAATTAAGGGCTAGGATTAGTTCACACAGTTCACTACTTGGTTTTAAATTGCGCGATGCGCTCCGATGCGTTTGGTCCAAAAATCTGATGCGTGATGCGTAATGCGTGATGCGAGCGCATCACGTTTATAAAAGTATACTAAAATTATTTATACATAACAACTTATAAAAACATACTAAAACTAAAACAATTGTCGTAGTAAGAAGATAAAGAGTTGTGCTTTTAAGTTCAAATCAAGCATCCTAAAATGTTTCTAGAACCATAAAAAGTGTTTAGGAACCATAATGGTTCAATTCAAGCATGCTAAAATATTAAGTATTGAAAAAACCCAACCCATTTCATGAAATCTGGGAAAAAAACATAACAAACAATGATGCGTGCATCATGGCGCATTTTGCGACAGGCGCATTATGCGAAATTGTCGCAATATCATTGCATCATGTAAACGCAACGCATCAGGTGTTGCGATGCGCTCTCATTAGCGCAACGGGCGCATCACGCATTATGCGTGCATTTTAAAACCAAGGTTCACTATCAAAGGAGTTATTCACAAATGAACCTGACCCTAAATATATATATAACCATCTCATTATACCCGTTTAGATAAATGGGTTACAAGGGTCATGTTCTAGTTACACAATATTAATTGTGTCAACGTTAGGTTTGATTTCTTTGACAAAAATATATATAAGGTTCATCCATTCAACCCACCAACTCAAAACCCTTGCTGACATGATTGAATATATTAAGCAAAAGTACATACAGCTATTGAAAAAGTCTCCAAACTGGGACAGGCCTGAGCTATTGAAGTGAACTCTAGTAGACAATCATCTTCTTCAGCGTCCATTGCCAACATTAACTTTTTGACATTTGGAAGTTTGATAATGGCATTAACTTCTAATCCTTTCTGAAAAAAACATGAAACCATTCTCGCAATATTTTTCATTGAGTAAATTACTATTTTGGCCGTTGTGGTTTAGCCAGCTAAATTTTTTGAAGATTATAAACACACTAGCTAGAAGAAGAATTAACTCACCTTTGGACTCCTCAAGTCCAACTCAAGAGCCTGAAGGTAGAGAGCACAAGATGATATCTGACTGAACACGTTATTCTCTAATCCTACACTAACTTCACCAGCCACAACTTCTTTAAGCTTTGGAAGATCACTGAGATGCAATTCTATTTCGGGACCATAATATGTGAATGATACAAGATCAAAACCATGTAGAGAGATGGATTCGATCCCAGAACAAGACACTAGTTTGAAGTGTTTCAAGTTAATGCCCTGCCCACCAAAACAAATACAAGGGTATACATCGGTGCCAAATATGTAAAGCTTTTCGAGATGTGGAGAAATCATTAAGATTTCGTTTAGGGTTGGTCCGAGCAAGCTGACACCCTTCAAGATGAGGTTTTTAAGAGACAGCATCTCCCCAAGCATAGAAATTGATGATGGTAACCGGAACTCGTAGTTTTCATCTGGATCACGAATGTCGTAAGTTTTATCCAGTAAATCTAGTTCAAGCGTCTCAACTTTCTTGTCTAGAGCAAACTCAACCCATTCATCAATCTCCTCAGACTCAGTAGCATCCAAATCGAAGCGAATCCGAAAATCGTGTACCGTCGGGTGGGTGTAGCTGGTGATGACATTATACACTTGGTTGACGTACTTACACCTCTCTATAACACAGAGTTTCTTATCACTGGCCATCTTATGAAAAGCTTCAGTACCATCAAAGTTCAATCGGACGAGATTAAGCCATAAGTCGCTCCATCTCATGGAGAGACTGCCGGTGACCACCGCATCTTTTACAGGCATAAGAGATAGAATCATAAGAAGAACATCATCTGGCATTTTGCTAATGAAATCCCCCTACATCATTAATAGGTTTAGAATACACAAATGAAGCAGCAAACCTAAATAATGCACAGATTGTGTAATAATGAAACCCTAGAACGATGATATACAAGGATCAAATTATGAAACCCTAATATACTTCTGATTGTGTAGCTTCCATATTATTAATGAAACCCTAGAACGATGATATACAAGGATCAAATTATGAAACCCTAATATACTTCTGATTGTGTAGCTTCCATATTATTAATGAAACCCTAGAACGATCAGGAATACACAGACAATCATTGCAAAATTGAGTGGTTAAATTTTAATTTAGCAAACGTTATACATACATATGAGCGAGACTTCAATCGGTGAAGGTTAGGCAAATAAATAATGATGATTACAAGATATGGAAATCAATCAAATATGATAATTAATAAAATAAGAATGGAAAGGAATGAATGAAGGAGATGAGATGAAATCACCTTCGATTGACGCCTTGTGTGCGTCGTCATTGCGTTCTACTGCTACACAGACTTCAAGACGAAATGTACGCGTTCTACAAACAGAGCGCAGCGTGGACGACGACGGTTATGTTATATATTTCTTAAGAGTAATTAATTATATTATATATATCAAGCCCGTTAAGTTTAACCTCTATCTCCATCGTTAGATCTTGCTGAAACTAAATCTGGGCCGTTTAAACTCCATTTTTAACCGATATCTCGGCGGTTATGAGCAGTTCTTTAGCTGGGAGTTACCTCCACAAATTACGTCCCCATGTTCTCCATATATGGCTCCTACAGGCGCTGATGTATCATCTGTGTAAATTGCTTCTTCCCCTATTCTTTGTAAATTGCAACATCTCATCATGGGGCTACTCCCTTTCATACACTTTTTGGTTGGTTTCGAATCTCATCTTCGTTCATAGCCATCGAAGTTCTATTATTTGGTTCAATCACCATTGCAATCGGTGTTCTAATGTAAGATTTGTTTCAGTTCACTCAGTTAACTGTATTTACTTTATACGTCATTCAGATATAAAATTTCATCTCAATTTTTTTGTCCCTAAGAGGAGTATCAATCGCCTGTCGTTTTCTGTTTGAGTATAATTTAGGAAACATGTGAGGATTGTCATCAGCAATGTTTCAACATGTTTGATCAGTTTTCATGAGATTAGTGAAATCTTAGGGTTTGTAAGAGCTGATATAATTGATCTAAAGCATGCAATCAGGTCATCCACCTAGTTACCAAAATGGTGTTGTGGTAGATCTGATTCCAAATAAATCAAAACTCAAAAGTGATAATCATAAATTTGACTTTAAATAAGGGAAATTGGATATGTTTTGTGTTAATTGCAAATGATTATTATGCGTTAGTTTTTATGTTTTTAGCTTACGATCGTTACAATTTAGGTTTTTATTTTTGTTTTTGTTTTATTCACGCATTATATTTTGTTCAGATCGAATTTGAATCTGATGCTGTTATGTTGTTTTGATGCATAGTTTTATCATGATGTTGGGGTTTATGCTTCAATTAGGTTGTAGATTCTAAAATCGATCTTAATTTGAAATTTAGGGCATGTTTGGCTAAGCTTTTTGAAACAACTTATTGACTTTTATCATAGTTTTATCATGATGTTGGGGTTTATGCTTCAATTAGTTTGATTCCACACATGTTGACCTCACTCTACATGAATTTCGACAACTTTATACTTTGCATTGACCACGTTGTATGCTATTTTTTATATTCTCTTAGGAACCACTATTCTGATTCTTGAATATCTTCATCATGATTTCATTTGGTGTTTGTTGTCTCGAATCCAGCCTGCTGATATATACATAATCGATGAACCAATTGCTTACGTAGATTCCGAGTAGAGTATAGTCGCTTCAAAAGTTTGACGGGATTGGCCTGCGGTTTTGGACGCGAGATTACCAGGTTTTTCAGCCCGAGGTGTTGTCGGAGGTGATCTCAGTTGTTATTGAGCTTAGGATGGAGTACTAGCACCTCCGACTGTTCAGGCTGCGGCTCGGTAGGCTCAGCTTGAGGCTATGGGTTGGGCTCAGCCTGAGGATCAGGTTCAGCCTCAGCCTCAGCCTCAGCCTCAACCTCTGCCGCATTCGCCTCCAGCAGATCACGTCATTGACGACGAGATCCCACCACCACCGCCGCCGTCGCCGCCTCCGCAGTATCCACAACACGTCTATGCAGACCTGCTTCCTGCTACGCAGGAGGTGGTTTGGGACTTCGATCGGCGCCTCCGACGTTCTGAGCGATATCAGATGTGGATAAAGATGCTCATGGAGCTCCAGGCTCATGCGGGATTGCCGCCCCATCCACTGCCACCGTCCCCACCGCCAGAGGATCACTAGCTTTAGTTTTTATTTTGTAGTAGACATTCAGTTGTACTTTTGTATTAGACATGTAAATAGAAGCAGGAAATTTTTAAGAGGGATAAACCAGAGCAATCAAGCAGTACAAGATATACCTTGCTCCCATTTTTGACATAACATATCATGCAATAGTAACTACTGTACTTAAGTGGCGAATTAGATTATCGCCATATCCACACCTGGAGGCAATAGTGGTGTAAGCTGGTGCTTGGTGGAAGATCGAGTGGCTGGCTGTCTCTTCAAACAGTCCTATTTACTTAAACGTCCCCCCAAACACCTGACAGTAAGGATCTATGACGATTTTCTTAAGTGCAACAACATTATCTATGACATACACAGCAAGCTCAAGGTCACTGATTCGACCATAGTATCCACTCATTTCAAGACGCTTCAGGTGTTCATGGACGTGAGGAGCCGCAACACGTCTTATTTTCCTTCTCCTTTTCATTGGCGAGAACCAATGTAGCTGCAAAAACAAAATAACCAGCTTACAGTTTCGAAAACAAAGTTTAATGGTTCTGTCAGCCGTTTATGTCTTGAAACAAATCATGTAAACTGAACCTGTATAGTTTAACTTTTGTATATATACATTCTTTTTCCAAGTTCTTAATGTGCAATATATATATAGAGGGTAGGGTTCTAGAGTGAACACTAGTGTATTTGTGAACTTAGTGAACAAATCATGGCCATTGATTTACATCATCAAATCGTAAAATACATTAGTGTATTTTCATCATCAAATCTTGGCCATTGATACTGGTGTACTGATAATAATCAACGGCTAGGATTAGTTCAAACAGTTCACTATCAAGGCGGTTGTTCACAAATGAACCTAACCCTATATGTATGTGTGTATATATATATATATATACATACATATATATATATATATATACATACATATATATATAGGAACAGGAATCAGGAGAGAACCCCTCAAAGTGTGAGAACGATGAGAACGATTCTCTGCCACAAGATCTTAGTGGTTTGTGGCTGAGATTGATGCGGTGACATTTTGTAAATAATAGGGGCCTTGGAACTATTAGGAGGGGTAAAATAAGAAGATTCAAACAAAGGTGCACATGCTAATCACATGCCATTTTCCCCCATCATATTCAAACGACAATAACTTTTTTATACGTGATTATTTTTCGAAAAAAAATTACACTATAAAACTCAACGTTTTTTATCTTTCCAACGAGTATACTATTGATATACTTTTCGAAAAAAAAATTAACTGGGTTTTAAAGCGTTTTTCTGAACCGGGTGTTTTATGGCGTTTTAGACTAGGCATTTTCATGGCGTTTTTCTGAACTAGGTATTTTTATGGCGTTTTAACTAGTAATTTCATGGCGTTTTTCTGAACTAGGTGTTTTTATGGTGTTTTAACTATATATTTTTCATGGCGTTTTTCTGAACTGAGTGTTTTATGGCGTTTTCAACTGAGTTTTTTAATGGCGTTTTTCAGAACTGGGTGTTTTATGGCGTTTTTAACTGGGTATTTTCATTGCGTTTTTCTGAATTGGGTGTTTTTATGGCGTTTTATTTGAACACCCAGTTCATGTGAGTGGGTTTTTTTTGACAATATTACCCCTTAGTGTAATTTAGCATCAATGCCACATGTCACCACCAAAATCGTTTTCACCGTTCTCACACTTTTCACCGTTCTCTCTAAATCCTGACCCTATATAGAGGAAGGTTAACGTACATTACGGCTTAACGTACATCACGTACGACAGGTAATTACGCACGTTCATTTTAAAATCACACACGTTATAACTCAAAAATCCAAAATCATGCATGTTGAAACACAATAATCACGCATATTGAAAACATTAATCACGCATGTTATAGAACAAATCACGCACGTTGTCGTACGTGAAGTACGTTAAGCCGTAATGTACGATATATATATATATATATATAGGGTGAGGTTCTAGAGTGAACACTAGTGTATTTGCGAACTGAGTGAACAAATCCTGACCATTGATCTACACACGTGTATGGCCAGGATCTCATCATCAAATCGTAAAATACACTAGTGTATTTCAACATCAAATCCTGGCCATTGATCTACACACGTGTATGGCCAGGATTAGTTCACTCAGTTCGCAAGCTACACTAGTGCTCACTCTTGAACTTAATCGTATATATATATATATATATATATATATATATATATTGGAGAAGGGTCCGTTAGGAACCACACTTTATTGCGATAACTGCGAGAACAAGTGTGAACACAATAAAAAATACCTAAAAAAAATCTAAAAAACACAAAAAAAAATTTAATATTTTTTTATAAAAATCGTTACTTTTCATTAATAAAAAATAAATTTAAAAAAAAATTGGATACTAAAAGTAGCGATTTTTATAAAAAAATATATATAATTTTTTTTGTGTTTTTTAGATTTTTTAAAGATTTTTTTAGGTTTTTGTGGGGTTTAGATTTATGGTTTAGATTTTAGCATTTAGTTTGGGTGGTGGGTGGGGGGGTTAGGGTTTTTTTTTAGGGGGGGGGGGGGGTTAGTTTTTAGCATTTAGCTTGGGGGGGTTAGGTTTTTTTGTTTTTGTTTTTGGTGATGTAGTGGGTTTATTTTGTTGTGTTTACATTGATTCTCGCGGTTCTCGCAATAAAGGTGGTTCTCGCATGAACCCTATTGTAACACCCCAATCGCGTAACACGCGGTGGAAATATCGGGGAGTCACGTTACAAATTGCTCACAATAACTGGTACTAAATTGTTTCATTAATGTTAACATTGTTTTACAAAAAAAAAAAAAAAAAATACATGTACTTGTCTTTTGATTAAAGAAGTCTAAGGCCCGGATGTGTTCCTATGTGTAGCATGCTTAAATAATCAAATCCTGAAACATATGTGAAAATGAGAGTCAGCAATAAAGCTGGCGAGTACATAGGTTTTGTTAGCCAAATAAATGACAAAAAGTTTGGTATTACAATACTTTGACAACTACGAGGGTCGTCAATTGAAAATGAAATCTTTGAAGCCAAGGAATGGTGAAAAGGTTTAGTATTGCAAAACATTGTCTTGATTATGAAAACTTGTGACAAAAGAGTTTTGTATATGGCAATATGATTATTACTAGGTAATTTTTATGCCATTGAAAATTGTACTTTGGTCTTTGTAATCATATTGAAATCGGTCATAAAACTTGTGAGTGTGTTATTAGAAATCCAATCAAGGATTAAAAATAACAGTATTGAAATTTGTCATAACTCGTGTGAATATTATTAGAAATCAAGTCAATGATTTATAATAATACTTTGGATATCCTTCTAAGAATCTATCATATGAAAATATGGAAGATTCTACAAGGATTTGTGTAACACCTGTGCCTCCACGGCCATCAAACAAATACTGTAGCAATGAAATATTGTATTTCATACTTGGGATTTGTAAAAATATGTGTATCTTTTGCACATATCAATTCTTGTTCAATTCCAAACTCTAAATCACTTTATGGAAGGTTATACGCGCACCGATGCGTAAATATAACCAGTTTAATGTAACAAACACTCCGGAATAGTGACATTGGCTTAACATACCTTAAACAACCTTTACATAACTTAGAAATAAGTTTTGAAGGCTTTGGTATGGCAAAAGCAAGTTAATTCGTCTACAGGGACTAAATTTGACAAACTGCGAAAGTATGCCAATCTGAACTGTAACAGACATTCCGGAACATGACCATAAGTTAAACACACCTTAAATATCCTTCACATAGCTTAGAAATAGGCTTTGAGGGGTTCGGTGTGCTAAAATAAACTTTTGGGTCATTCAGGGACTAAAAGTGTCAAAAAGTGCACAAGTTTGCATTTTCGCGCATAACTCACGTTCTGAATACATCCGGACATCCAAAAATTTATATAAGCATGACTATATTATACTTTAGTGTTCGCCATAAGAAAAATCCATTCGTCGCATCATTTGGATCGTTTTCCGCGCTTGTGCGCATTCCGTCGTAATTTAGCGAACATCGCGTTCGTACGACCAAACGAACCAACATCCGACATATTTTTGAGCATGTTTCATGTCCACAATGTTTAGGCATCATTTTAGGGCCTTAAAGTTGGCTTTACGGGCCTTAGAAGTGTCAGGAATGGCCTTAAACACATGCAGGGACTGAAACTGTCATTTCTGAAACTTGTGGTTGATCTGTGACTCCCAGGCGGCCCGCATTGTATATGTCTGATCCTGAAGCGGGCCGCGTCCGACTTCCTGACCAGATAAACTGCATTTAACAGCAGATTCCAGCTGTTCTATCCACCACCACACATTCACACATGCTTAGTCAGATGATAAGGATCATTTTTAGCTACCATAAGGTTCCGACACTTGTACGGATGCGATTAAAGCACGGTTTACATGAAACGATCCTAACGGTGGTGCATATCCTATAAATACCCATCCATCCCCAACTTCATTTCTCACTAGAATCTTGATTTGAGAGCTCTAAGTTGAAACCATTGTTTCATACCTGAGTTCTTGGATCGAGATTAGCATTCGGGGACCCTTCGTAAGTATTCTTTCGTTCTTTTATTGCTTTCGAGTCCGAAAGTCAAACTTTGTTTGACTTTCAGCGTTGACCAGCTTATGGTCAATGCGAAGTTCGTTTGAACTTCGCAACGTGATTGTAATCACGATGGTCATAGTCCCTAGGGACTATGCCTACTGATTACCACGTTGTCTAGGGTCGTAAGGGTAAGCGACTTGATCAGTCGCTTATGCTTTCGAACTCGACCCATTTGGTCGATCATTAGGATCCGACCAAATACATTAGGTGACCATAGTAGGTAGGGAATAACCTTCCGAGGTTATACCTTATGGTCGCTTCGTTTAAGTAGTTGTATGATAGGTAGTTTATATGCCTTAGGTAAATTACCAGAATACCCTTTTCATGTATAATTGGTAATTAAGCATATGTAACCTAAACTTTTGTCACATAACTGATTATGTAACATGTTTAGGCATATAACACTTGTCATAGGGCTAGTTAGACGGTCCGAACGCGTTTTACGCGAACGACGCGTTAAAATAGCATAAGCTACCTAAACGGGTCGTAATGGGTCGAAAACACTTAGGTTAAGTTTCATTTAGTATGTAGGCTTTGTTAAACCATATCACATGAGTTCCTACACTCATTTGGTTTACAAACCCTCATACTACCCAATCTTCCGATTTAGGTCCGGTTTATTAACAAAGTTACCTATATTAGGTGCCGTTTGATTTCCGTGATCTCTAGCATTGTTTGGTTGTTACTCAAGGACTTCTGAGCAATCTCAAGTGAGTACATAGAACCCCTCTTTTACTGTTTTTCTAAACTGTTTTGGGGTGGAACACATGTGCCTACTTGTTACTTTCGTGCTTTCCTGTTTTCACATCATATACTTGTTATGTTCATTAGTACATTTATAGTACATGATTTCATGGTGTTTTATGCTTTGTATGATGACTTTGCATACTTAGTACATTGTTTTACATGACTTTTCTGCTTTGTATGATGACTTTGCATACTTAGTACATTGTTTTATACTGCATCTCTGTTGCATATGTTCCAGTAACATATGGACACATTGTTTTACAGCTCTACCTTGTATGTTTACTCTAGCATACTAGGTACACTATCTTCATAAAACATGCTTACATTTTGGTATGACATTTGGGTTGTTTAAACTATACTATACATTCATTAACACCGATCATGCCGCTCGGTAGTAGGTAGTGGTACCATAGGACTTGACAAATCCCATTCCGGACATCCCGGGTAGGTGGGGATGAAAGGAATGACCGAATCCGAATACATATTCTTTTGATAACTCACTTTTACATAGTTATCCGACTGTCTCAAGGCTTGGATGTATGAATTTTCACAATACCGCATAAATGTTCATATTCAGTATAGCATGCATATATCTTACAAAACATAACTTTGATTTAAACCAAGTTTTACTTCAATACTTTGTTTTGTACATTTTCACTTATGGTTTAAGTAGTCTTATTTTACTTACCATACATATCATTTTGGTTACACATTACTTGACTACTTTTGGACTATAAACATTTGACATGGATTATACAAGGACTTTTGACTATTTGTTTAAACATAGACTTATTACATTGTTGGTTTGGTTTGAGTAAGTGATTAAGTAACGAGGCGTGTGTAATATGATACAAACATGGTGGATACGCCGCTGGTACTTCCTATATATAAGTGTTTGTATGATATCACATATTGTAGCGTTATTTGAATCATTTCAATTTGAGACATATAACATTTTATACAAATAACATACTTTTCACAAGACATTGTTTTACAAAACAACTTATCTTTTACAAACTCATTTTACTTGGTTATTCATTTAACCATACATAATTCTCTTACTTATACATATCATCTGATCTTATTGCTTTTTAAACGATTTACAAAACAAAGCAAACTAAAAGGTTCATGACTAAACATTTTCTTAAACATAAGTCATGAATCTCATTTTCACAAAACCTATGTATCTCACAGGCATTTTTATGCTGACGTACCTATTTTCACATGTGTTTTCAGGAGATGATGCATAGGACTTATCAAGGCATACTTAGGCGGACCTGTGCCTTAGTGACTTAAAACGAGACAAGAACTAGTTAATTTATGTTATGTACTCTTTACTTCTTGTTTAAAGACAATGTAACTCGCTTGTTTGATGAATAAAACGAAACTTTAATATCCATGGTTGTGAAACATTAATTCTGTTACAACACCCCCCGATGTTTCCGCCACGTTTTGTATGTTCTACGTGGTCGGGGTGTGACAATTTGGATAATCGTACATTGAATCAACTAAACACATAAATCCTAAAGTGATTCGGATAATGGTACAAGAGTAATACAATAAGAACACTTATATATAGGAAGTATCAGCGGCGTATCCACCATGTTCTTATGGTATTACACTCGTTTCGTTATCTAAATCACTACTAATCACATAAACACATAATCATCAAATTTGTCATCAACTTGTAAACACGCATTAAAGTACACAGTGAATCCAATCAAGGACTTCAATATAGTACTTTAAACATCCCCCAAGAATCTAGCTATGAAAATAGATAGATACTATAAGGATCCGGTTTTGTCACAGTGAATCATATCATACGAATTAAAGTACATAATGAATCCAAACAAGGACTCCAATTTAGCACTTTAAACATCGTACAAGAATCAATCTATGAAGATAGGTAGATGCTATAAGGATTTGGTTTGGTCACATTGAATCATAACATACGCATTAAAGTATCTAATGAATCCAAACAATGACTCCAATTTAGCAGTTTAAACATCCTACAAGAATCAATCTATGAAGATAGATAGATGCTATAAGGATTTGGTTTGGTCACATTGAATCATAACATACGCATTAAAGTACCTAATGAAGCCAAACAAGGACTCCAATTTAGCACTTTAAACATCCTACAAGAATCAATCTATGAAGATAGATAGATGCTATAAGGATTTGGTTTGGTCACATTGAATCATAACATCTTAAATCCTAATGGTGATTTGGGATAATGCCACGAAGGGGTAATACGATAAGCACACTTATATATAGGAAGTACCAGCGGCGTATCCACCATGTCCTTATTGTATTACTCTAGTTTCGTTATCTAAATCACCAACCATCTCTACACATAAACAATAACCATCGTCGTGTAAAACACTTCTTAGAAATCTTGCTATGAAGATAGAAAGATTTAAGACTGTACTTCAAATATCCTACAAGAATCTAACTATGAAGATAGATTGATCCTAAAAGGATGTGTTCTCAATTGTCGTGTTTGCATAACCGGAATAATACACAAAAAGCACTCAGTAAACACATATATGCCATACATTTGAAAATAAATTCGTTACACCTATGAATCACCCCAAAACATTTGAAAAACGTAAAAGAGGAGAACTATGTACTCACTTGGGATTGGAAAGTTTCCTTGATCTGTCACACCCCCAAAATACCACATGTGGGAACACCGCGGGACGTGACATACCAAGATCCAAGCCACCAATCACATTGAACCAATAATAAATATTTAAATAAAACATACGATTCATTTCATAATATAAATCCAAGTCATAAGTTAAAACCAAATTAAACGTTCAGCAAAAGCATAAGATTATTCGTTGTTCAAGTATTTCAAAACAATGTACTAAACCATGAATAAATATCCAAGAGTTGTGACCCATGACCACTCCAGCACTCCCAGATAGCAAGTTCCATGTCCAAGAATCTAATGACCTGCAAGCATGCAGACAAGTGTGTCAGACGACGCTGGTGAGTTCAAAGTTTGTTAACACGTTTTAGTTACCAGATATGAGTATAAGACGATTCAATGATTTGATGTTGTTATTAACTCGATTACCGCAGATGGCTCTAGATTTATTTGCCCAAACCCCAATGCTCTATTGGTCAAGTGGTTAAGGTGTTAGTTCACGACCGTCCTCCCCGGTACGGTGTGAGGGTGCCAAACCTAATAGCGCTATCAACTAATAACCCCGTTGCCTCCCCGGCAGCCAATCGGTATATGTAAGGGGACTTAATGATAGAAATGAGTGTAATAACCAACATCCCAATAACCCGACGTTCCTCCCCGGAACGATTACCAGATGTCCCTCCCCGGGACACATGCTTGATAAAAGAGCAGTGAACTCACCTTGGTTTGCTCGGTATGATTAGTTACTTGTTCACACTTAGTTAATCGAAGCCTATGGTGTTCATGTACACGTAATCAGTTTACATTCGCATGACTCGCGTATAAATTGTAATCATATTGTGTGTTCAAGCAACAATCACCAAGTAACACATAAACAGTTATTTAACTCAAACGAATCCGAAATTCACATGTATGTTTCGTAACAGTGCTTAATAGTTAAGTGAGCTATTCATCATAAATATCACTGTACGTTTCATAATATATACTCAGTTCACACATGTATTCACATCCTATGCATATCATACCACAACAGTTAACTGGGTTACTCCACCAGGCCCAAGCCCATCAGACTTCCCTTCGGCGAAAGACCCATCGGCGAATGACTATGTTTCGTCGAGGTTATACATGACGAAAGACCAGAGTGTTTCATCGAGATGAGGTGTGGCGAAAGTCCACCATGTTTCGTCGAGTTGGGGTGTGGCGAAAGTCCCTAGTGTTTCGCCACAACCCTTGGCAGACAGTTACGCCTTCTCTCATTCAGTCGTATGCTATCAATTTCATCAATACGCAAACAGATCTAACACAGATTCAACGATAATCATGTATTCTAGTTATGAATTACCATGTATGCAAGGCATAACAACAAATCATCACACATTAAACTTGCACCCTATGTATAACAATTTACAACCTTGCAAACCCTAATTCGTTGTGTCGCTACCAAATCACAATAACAATCTGTTTAAATCGCCGATCATCATCGGTTTGTTTATATTCAACAATTCTAGATCATCACAAAACATCGAACATACTACAAATCACATGATATAGTTCATCAAGCTTTCTACTAGCATGCATTCCTAATTACCCATACATCCTATCGCTACTCGAGGTCACAACACAAGATAGATGGTCTGATTCGAGATAGGCTAATCTCAGATTGCAAACAAGAGTTTGCTAATTTAGGTAAACATAACACAAGACAAAAAACAAAATGAAACAGGAACATATAATAAAAACGTAGACTCCAACAGTTACTTCCTTCTATTCAGCCCCACTCACCCACTATTTCCTTTCCTAATTTCCCTATTAAATTTTCCCTCCTGAGTGCTTTTATCTTTTGGCCCCATTATCCCTAAATTTTCACTCAGCTTCCTTTGAGACTGACCTGACCCATTCTGACCCGGGTCAGGTATCGTATCAATACTACCTGCCCGGAGAATCGACTTGTCCTCAAGTCGAGTGGTGACCCATGCGGACCCGTTTCCAAAACCCGATGCTATGACTCAATTGGCTGAGGTGGCGTATCAAGGTGACTCCCTTTTAAAGTTGATATTGAGACAAGTGGAGGTGCCAGAGCTGTTGTGAAGTGTTGCATGGCAGATTTTAAAGGTTCAGCTAGTACCCATTGCAGTTTATGTGTCTTGCCATGTGACTGTTCGAACATGATTTGACGTTTGGCCTGGAGATTAAAAATACAAACACCAAACGCTATGATGTCATCCTTATCTTCGGTCCCCTTGTCCATGGGAAATACTTTCACAACCGATTGAACACCCAAAGAAGTCTCGGAAGAGAATGTATCAAGATTAAGTATCATATAAGCTAAAACCTATTTAAGGAACTTGGCAAAGTTCGCCATACAGTCCACACTAATGATTTAAGGATACGTTTCGCCAATAGATCAAGAAGCATTATCACATAATGATATACAGATTTATGATATGATAAGAAACCTGTATCGATTGAGGATCGACAGGTTAAGAAGCTCCAAAAGGATACATGTACCTATTATAGAGGTCAACTTGGGTGCTTGGAGAGGCCCAATTATACTATGGAAGTTAAGTCCATGATACATCAGAAAGTACTTCCATTACTTTAGCAAATCTCGAGGTCAAGATTTCTTTTAAGGGGGTGAGGATGTAACACCTCGTAAAATCACGTCCAATGATATGTTGACACGTGTAATAAACCCCAATAAAGTCAAACATTGAATTTAAGGGACTAATTTTTCGAAAAATCGAAAACTTTGATTTTGAAAGGACTGGAAGTGTTAACATACCTAAAATAAGTTCCTGAATAACCTTATACGGTATTTATGTTCATAAATGGGTCACTTGTTGATCGAATATAGCCGTTTGCGTAATTAATTGAAAGTTTGCGCAATAAAGGGGTTAAAAGTGTCAACATGTTAATTCTTACCTCTGAGTAACCTTTTAAAAAACCGGGAGCTTCATAATATTTGATTATACTCTTGGGAATTCCAATTATTGGCCGTCTAAGGTTTTTATGCCTATAAGTAAAGTTACGCGCAACTTTGCAAGTTAGAGGGACTAAAAGTGTCAATATGTTTAAATATACCTCTGAATGACCTTTTAGTGAACCCGAAGCATTGTGATGTTTAATAATACTCTCAATAATGCCTAATATGGATTAGATGAGGCTTCGAGGCTATTAAACGATGATATGCGCAAGTTTGCGCATTAGAGGGACCTAAAGCGTCAACTTTTAAATCTACGCCTTTTGGTGACCATTTAAGTGATTGAGAGCATAGAAATAATTAAACTCATGCTTAGGAATGCCCATTATGGGCCATGGAAGGCTTGGATATCATTAAACGACATTTCGCGCTACTTTGTGCGATTAAAGGACTATTTGCGTCAAACTGCAAAAGTATGTCGATTCGTATGTTATCAGACATTTTGGAATATGACTATGAGTTAAAAATTCCCTAATTATCCTTTATATAGCTTAGATATAGGCTTAGAGGTGTTCGGTGCGCAAAAATAAACTTTTAAGTCATGCAGGGACTAAAAGTGTCAAAAAGTGCGCAAGTTTGCATTTTCGCGCATATCTTACGTTCTGTATATATCCGGACATCCAAAAATTTATGTAAGCATTAAAATATTATGTTTTAGTGTGTGGCATGATAAAA
Organism: Helianthus tuberosus; assembly: GCA_030545235.1. Classification (NCBI taxonomy): domain Eukaryota; kingdom Viridiplantae; phylum Streptophyta; class Magnoliopsida; order Asterales; family Asteraceae; genus Helianthus; species Helianthus tuberosus. The sequence continues at coordinate 116,576,440 of CM060399.1, forward strand.
TTCCACTCGTCGCGTAATTTGGATCGTTTTTCGCGTTCGTTCGTGTTTCGTCATAATTAGACGAACAACGTGACCGTACGGCCAAACGAACCGACATCCGGCATATTTTTGAGCATGTTTCATGTTCCCTATGTTTAGGCATCATTTTGGAGCCTTGAAACGAGGTTAACGGGCCTTAAAAAGTCAGGAATGACATTTAACATAGTTTAGGGACTGAAACTGCATATTCTGGAAATATGTTGCCGGTTTGGACTGTTAGGCGGGCCACGTAAGCTGCTTGTGTTTCTTACGCGGGCCGTGTAGACTGCACAGCATCATAATCCTTGTTTTCTTTGCTGGTTTTTAGCAAAACTGGTTTGCAAATGGTTTCTTTAGCAATCTAGGGGCTGTTGTGGGCACCCATAGATTTCCAAAACAATGGGTAGGAGGTGTACGGTCCAGATCTAATCACGTTTATCGCGAAACGATCTTAACGGTCCTCTAAATCCTATAAATACCCCATTGATTTTGGTTTTCATTTGCACCTTCATTCCTTTCTGCTTGTTCTCTGAATTCTTAGAGGATCTTGAGCTTCTTGAGAACCTCCTTCAGTCCATAGGACCTCTTGTAAGTATCCTTTCGTTCTTGGGTTAATTGTTTAGCGTTTTTAACCAAAAAGTCAAGCGTTTTTGATAAACGCTTTGACTTTTAAACGGTTGAGCCATTGTTCGCAACGAACATGGCTACGTGACCGTAATTAGGTAGGTGTTAAACCCTCCTAAGGGTACCTCCTAATTACCACGTTTACTTAGTTAAATTGTCGGGTCAATTAATTAAAATAAAAGTCAAACGGGTTAGTTTTAAATAAAATTCATAACTATTAATATAAAAGTCATAAAATCAGTTTTCTCACTTTAATAACTTGGTAAATATTAGTTGAACATGTCTAAGCATGTTCTACCCGACAATTCTGAGTTTAGGCTCGGTTCGGAACCGAAAGTCGCAAACGTTGACTTTTGCTTTGACTTTCAGTTCTGACCCGATTTAGCTTAGTTTAGATATGCCTTAGGATTCCTTTAGAACCATGTTATAGGTTAGTATAGCCCTCTGAGGTTATACAACTTGGATCCTAAGTTATCCGATTCGTTTGCATGTTTCCGTTAAATGCCTAAATGTTGACCATTATGCCCTTTTGACCTTAAAATGATATTTTTGAAAATGTGAAAGAATGGAAACCTTTATTACTGAAATATAAACATGTTCCTAAATTTTCACATCAGTTTGAGGTCTAGATTAGGAGTTATGCTCAATAGCGTAATTAGGAAACTTTTTATTAATTAAACGGCGTATTTAGCATATAGCTTATCTAAACCTAATTTTTGATACCAAACCTTTTACCTACTGATGTAAAATAATATTTTGAGATTTTTTAAGATTTTTATTTATTTTTAGGCTGAGCATAACTTAGGGTTCTAGCTTTGATTTGGTAATTGCCGGTTTTGCCCTTTTGGCCTATAAAATAAGTTTTACAAATCATTTTGACACCAAACCTTTTTCTACTGATTTTATATGATAAATAAAATATTTTAAGCCTTCTGGAATGATAAAAATATCAGCTTTTCTTTTATAACCCGAAAATCGCTTAAAAACGACTTTTTACGCGTTTTAAACGCATAGTATGTATTAAAACTATTTTAAATATATAAGACTTGATACCTACTGATATTTTTAGTAAATTTTTATAATTAAACAGTAGGAAAAAGTTTTAAACTCAGAATTCTAATTTTGACCTTTAAAGCTTATGTGAAATTACCAAAATGCCCATTCGGTGCATAGTTTGGTTATAATTAATAAATTTCACATATATGCAATACCCAACTGATATAACTTATTAAAGTAAGTATTTTTACTGATTATATCAGACCTGAAACTCAGATTTATATTTAAATCTCTTTTATAGCCTTTAAAATGACTAAAATACCCCTACGGGGCATAATTTGAGTTTAAATCCAAATTGGGCATAATGGAAGGTATCTTACTGATATCACAACATATTTAAGGCATATTAACTTAGGAAACATGTATATGACTCTTATGGTTACCCGTTACGCATATTTCACGTTCTGATCGGTTTATGTAACTAGTTTGCATAAATTGACCAAAACGGGTCAAACCTTATCATTTTTTCCTCAAAATACAGAATGTGTTTATTTTACCCATATTATACAAGTCTCCAAACTTGTCGGGTCTACATCACATTCTATTCCGGTCTTCGCTTAATCATGCATTTTGAACCGTAAACCTTTCCTTAAAACTAACCGGTCTAAGTTACGACTTAAATAAGACCCGTTAGGAATCTAATAGGTTAATAAAACATTCATTCCAGATTAAGATCCCCAGTAGAGGTACTTGTGCTTGCTGATTAGAATATACGGCTGAGAATAAATTGTATTTTAAGCTCAGGTAAATACTCTTAACTTATTTTCCCTATACGGGCTTGGGATACGGTATTATAATAATACCGCTTGGTCGGGTATTGAATGTTTAATCGTATTGTGATTAAATTATTGAGGTAACCCGTTTTAATCTGTATTTTTTGAAATAAAAGCCTTTAGGGGTTAATGACCATGTCCCGGATATCCTTGGCATCATTATAATAAAATGGCCACGTCTTAAGCACGGGGTGTAGGCATACACCTGACAGTTGCATAAGGGAAACGGTATCTCACTCTCTTGTGGGCCTATACTTGTGGCGTGTCTATTAATCTTGACTCGGTTTCTAACATCGGGCCCTGAACGTATAACGAACCTGTAAATCTGTATACAAGATTATTTTCATATAATTGTCCCAAGTTATAACAGAATTTTGTGCCTTGAGCATTCAAATCAATTTTCTTAAATGTTTTCAAAATGAGTCAGTTAATTGTATTTACCAGTGTAAACTGACGTATTTTTCAAAAAGGTTAAGTGACAGGTACTGTACGTAATTGGCTGGGAGCTCAGGGCGTTAATAGGGAATCTTGCAAGTTTTAGATGCTTAAAGTCTGTTGAACATTTTTTCTTTTATTTGATCCGCCTATGGATCCTTTACATACCGTTTGTAATACTTTGATATTCTCATTCGGTTTGTAATATATTTATCTTTTGCTTCCGCTGTGCATTAAATTGTGTGGTTTGACTATGATGATATCAACTACGTCACGATACTCCCCACCAGGCCCACCGGTAATACGTGGAAATATCGGGGTGTGACAGGTTGTTATCAGAGCCAACATTGAGTGAATTAAACACTAGCCTTTTGTGTTTAATCTCAATGACACAGTAGCACATTTCTTGACTTTCTGAGTCTAGACTTAACATAGGAATACACTCATCCCGATTCGGAAATCTATTGCTTTCGATTTTATATGTTTTGAATATATTGCCTAGCAAAGAAGCCGTGATGGAAATTCTCCACATCTGGAGCCTTGAAATGCAGAGCTTCGTACCGCGGCTAGGATGAAACGTGCAATCGAGAAGAAAACATTCAGAAATAAAATGAAGAAGAAATTCCTTTTGCTGAAGTTTGTTTCCTTAGTAGTCCTTATACGGACATAATTATCTTTCCGTCCCTTCGTGGACAACAGCATTTCTTTCAAGTCCCGTTCAGGGCAATTATGTACTCCTTTTAAAATTATTGGAGTATTTTATCTAAATTTTATTTTATCATTATATATGAATATAATATATGAAGTAAATCAAAATATCATTCCTTTTTATAATTGATCTGCCAATATATATATATATATATTAAAAAGAATCTTAAAGGGGTATAACCTAGCTTGTATGTCATTAAAAGACCTAGCTATAATGGTAAAACCTGTTCAAAAGAGATTCAGATCTTTGTTAACACCTAAGAACGTGTTAACACTCTTGACAAATGTGGTTCGAGAAAATCACAACAGTCATCCTTATATTGGATCCTTCCAATTTTCTTATCTAGCCTAGTGATTCAGTAATCATGGCTCAAATCATCAAATAAAGATGATCATATTATAAACATCCATTAGTGATGAAGAGCCTATGGGCTAAACTTGTTGTCCGATAAGACAACGACAATGGTGGTCTTTGACCCCCTGTCAAAAGATGTTGGAACATGTCCAAGCATAATAGTCTGTATGATCAATACGATCTTGACTAATATCATCTGATAAGATGATCATATCATAAACATCCCTTAGTAATGAAATGCCTACGGGCTATACCTATTGTCCTAAGAAGACAAAAGACAGTTGTAGTCTTTAACTCTCTGTCAAGAAAGGTAATGAACTTTGTTCAAGCCAAAATGCCTCGATCTTAGAAGGACATGGCTTATAAATTCAAAACTGTCCTGATGACAAGGCCTTTTGTGCCATCTCAATATCCTAAATAATTTATAACTGGGATAAAATATAATAAAAACTTAGATAAATTAAATTAACCAATATGGCTCAAAAATTTCCATGGTTAATGAATTGTCATAAAAGACAATTCCATAATAAACTCCTGAATAAATCTTTATTAATAATTATGTAGCAATCAAGCTACATAGCTGGATCAGTTGAGGTTAACAGCCACCCGAGGGAGAATAATGATACTACCAGAGTTAATATAACTGGTGCGAAACTGCAGGCATTAATAGATAATGCTGTTACTGGAGCTCTTGACAGACAATATAAGGAATCAAGTGATACCCACTCTAAGACTCTATCTGTGGCTCGTAGTAAGCCCCCTTCTAAATCACACGAGTCAAAGGAGGACGATGTTCATAACTCGTCAAATCAGAGGAGTGTTCCATCTAGACAGGATGTGCTTAATCAAGAGCCACATCTTAAAACCTGTTCGTATAAATATTTTGTCTCCTGTAAGCCCAGAGAATTCACAGGAGAAAAAAGAGCCATCGACTGCATGACGTGGCTCGATGAGATGGACACCGTTGTTGATATTAGTGGATGTGCAGAGCAAGACATTGTGAAGTTTGTTTCACAATCTTTTAAAGGAGAAGCTCTAGCCTGGTGGAGGGCACTAATCCAAGCTACCAGGAAAATCCCGTTATACAATCTGACATGGGATCAGTTTGTTACTCTTATCAAGGAAAATTACTGTCCTCAACATGAAGTTGAGAAAATTGAGACTGATTTCTTGGCATTGGTCATGAAGAACCTAGATTATCAGGCATATCTTACAAGTTTCAATACCATGTCTTGATTGGTTCCTTACTTGATCACACCAGAACCGAAGCGTATAGCTCGCTTTATTAGGGGTCTAGCCCCAGAAATCAAGGCAAGCGTGAAAGCATCGAGACCTACTATGTTCAGGTCAGCGGCAGATCTGTCGCTATCTCTCACACTCGATGTAGTCAGAAACAAGGCTGCTAAAGCTTCTAATGATGGAAAGCGTAAAAATGAGGATGAGGATTCTCATCGCTCCGATAGGAAGAAAAAGATGAACTCTGATCATAAAAAGAGTTCCGGGTCTAAGAAAGGCAACCAGCAGTCGGGTGAAAAGACCAGGTGCAAAACCTATAAGAAATACCACCTCGGGAAATGCAGATTTAAATCTCAGCCTCTACCCTGTGGAATCTGCAAGTCTAAGGAACATAAAACCTTGGATTGCAAGAAGTTGAAAGATGCAACCTGTTATGGTTGCAACGAGAAGGGGCATATCAAGACTAACTGCCCTAGGAATCAGAAGATGCCTGAAGAGGCCAAGAAAGCAAACGTGTGAGTCTTCCAGATGAACACCCAGGAGGCAGTACAGGAATATGACATCATAAAAGGTACCTTTCCTTATCAATGATGCTTATATGGGAATTTATTTGATTCTGGCGCAGAAAAGTCTGTTATGGACAATAAATGTTGTAAACACTGGTATCCGCCTAATAGGATCTTAGGTTTATAGCGCGAGGTAGAATTGGCCGATAACATTTAAAGACTGCTTTAACAGCCTTAGATGGATGCTTTATATCCATTAGGAAACACTCTTATCCAAAATCCTAATGTCAAGCTTTCAAGCTATCCAAAATCATCAATATGATCAAGACAAATGTGACAATTGATCCCCTGTCAAAAAGATGATGGACTAGGTCCAAACCTTAATTGCCATTAATGGTCTTTTATCGCCTAGGCTAAGTATAATTGATGTATATACATATCTGCAAGATATTCATTGAGAATGTTCGTACTATAATAGCCTGTATGGTTTAACGATACCATGGTTAGTATTTATTAGGTCACCAGGATGATGAATAGCGGTTGTTGGATTGCAACTAAATAATTGTTTTATTTGGTGTTAGGAACCAAATACCGAGTATGACAAACTCGGATAAGACAGCCATTGATCGTGTTATGGATGATGCGACACATGCCAATGATGCTACAATTGTGAACCTTAGAATTTCCAAAGACGTTCTTTAAACTATGATAGACACGGCTGTTGGAAAAGCTGTGAAGAAGACCATGAAAAAGTTCAAGGAGCCCAATGCTACTTGCTCCAAATCTCATCCAAGACTACCCTTCATTGCTCACGAGAAGGATCTCGTTCATGCCTCTAATGCAAAGGATGAACTAAAAAGGAAAAGGGAGGAAGATAACTCCCAGAGTTCTAAGAAAAAGAACAAACAAAAGTCCAACCAGAAACCTGTATGCAAGACCTGCAAGAAGCGCCATTATGGGAAGTGCAGGTTCGAACCAAAATCCCAATCGCAGCCAAGGGCTTGTGGGATCTGCAAATCAAGGGAGCATAAAACATTAGATTGCAAGGACATAGAGAATGCAGTCTGTTTCAGCTGTGGTGAGAAGGGCCACATCAAGACTACATGCCCTGCATCTGTCAAAGGAAGTGCGACTAGGGAAGGAAAGCCTAAGAATGATAGCGTTTAAACTCTCCTAAAGAGTGCCAGAAGTAGTTCATATCATTAATAACGTTAGGTACGTTCTTTAACATTTATTAGAATATAAATGCTAAGAATTCTGTTTTAATTCGGATACCAATAAATCTTTCATAAATTGTAAGAATATTAGACTTTTAAAAATCTATCATAAGAATCCTAGATATTAAGTGTAAGGTAAAGCTTACAGATAGAAAATCATAGGAACCATTTCTTCTGTTCCTGTCAGAAATCTTCAATCATGAAATTCTAATGTACCCTCTCTCCAGATAAAGTGCATCCATATGTAATTGATATCTCTTTGATCCCTATTGATTTCGAATACCAAATGGTATGACAAAAGTTCCATATGAGGATTGGTGTATCTTAATATGTTCCATAGATTGCTTCCATGCCTGATCAGTATGGAGGTTTAATGCATGGAACCACAAGGATATTCCAATGGTCATACGACATTAAAGTCAGCTAATGGTATTCAAAGAAGATATCTAGAATGGAATTATCCAAGTAAATATCTCTGATTAAGGAATCCGTGGACTCGTAACGTGAATGTGTCACTTATCTGACACAGACAATGATAGATGAACTGGACCCTGAGATTTGGAAAATCTCTGTAACCTCCTTGTGTCTTGGTTATCATCACCAAAGATTACCCTGTTTACCTCCTGAGAGGCAAGTAGAGTTAAGATTAACATCCCGCTTAGGGCTGCTGTATTGTGAAATCTCCATGACAATTATTACAGCGTTATTAAAGAATCGAAACCCTAATTAAGCAAGTTTTAAGATAGAGGCTCTTAAGGCCTAACTCGTAACTCTAAGAGTTCAGTTATTATTGATTAGAAAGACGGTTCATTTTGCGAATGCATTATTTACCGCAACCCTATTTAGACAACAAATAAGAAACGCCATCAGCTGCCCAGGATCGTCGACTTGTTCGACTAACTGTAAGGATTAGCTATTCCTTAAGGTTGGTTTTAAGTAGTAGTTGGAATAACCCCCTCACCTTAAATAAGCTTTTCCAAAATAGTCAATATATAAGTATCAAGGTTACTCATTTGGAGACATTGTATAGATAGAATGTTAAACAATTATTGTTAGACAGAAAATTGGTAAGTTCAATTATCAGGATCTGAAAGTCGCCTTGGAGACAACGAATAAGATCATACAAATCCATAATCATCTGAAAGTTTCCCAAAATCGGCGGAAAAATTAAAGGATTAATAAAATTCGCAACCCTCTTAAGTCCTTAGTAAGGAAAAAGGTTCAAATTGAAAGTATCGCTCTAAGAAGGGTGTGCTAAAATTTTTATACAACAAGCTAGTTAAGCTCTGAATATATAGAATCTTTCGAGGGAAGAGAATGTATCAAGATTAAGTAGCATATAAGCTAAAACCTATTTAAGGAACTTGGCAAAGCTCGCCATACAGTCCACACTAATGATTTAAGGATACGTTTCGCCAATAGATCAAGAAGCATTATCACATAATGATATGCAGATTTATGATATGATAAGAAACCTGTATCGATTGAGGATCGACAGGTTAAGAAGCTCCAAAAGGATACATGTACCTATTATAGAGGTCAACTTGGGTGCTTGGAGAGGCCCAATTATACTATGGAAGTTAAGTCCATGATACATCAGAAAGTACTTCCATTACTTTAGCAAATCTCGAGGTCGAGATTTCTTTTAAGGGGGTGAGGATGTAACACCTTGTAAAATCACGTCCAATGATATGTTGGCACGTGTAATAAACCCCAATAAAGTCAAACATTGAATTTAAGGGACTAATTTTTTGAAAAATCAAAAACTTTGATTTTGAAAGGACTGGAAGTGTTAACATACCTAAAATAAGTTCTTGAATAACCTCATATGGTATTTATATTTATAAATGGGTCCCTTGTTGATCGAATATAGCCGTTTGCGTAATTAATTGAAAGTTTGCGCAATAAAGGGGTTAAAAGTGTCAACATATTAATTCTTACCTCTGAGTGACCTTTTAACAAACCGGGAGCTTCATAATATTTGATTATACTCTCGGGAATGCCAATTATTGGCCGTCTAAGGATTTTATGCCTATAAGTAAAGTTACGCGTAACTTTGCAAGTTAGAGGGACTAAAAGTGTCAATATGTTTAAATATACCTCTGAATGACCTTTTAGCAAACCCAAAGCATCATGATGTTTAATAATACTCTCAATAATTCCTAATATGGATTAGATGAGGCTTCGAGGCTATTAAACGATGATATGCGCAAGTTTGCGCATTAGAGGGACCTAAAGCGTCAACTTTTGAATCTACGCCTTTTGGTGACCATTTAAGTGATCGAGAGCGTAGAAATAATTAAAATCATGCTTAGGAATGCCCATTATGGGCCATGGAAGGCTTGGATATCATTAAACGACATTTCGCGCTACTTTGTGCGATTAAAGGACTATTTTGCGTCAAACTGCAAAAGTATGTCGATTCGTATGTTATCGGACCTTACGGAATATGACCATGAGTTAAACATGCCCTAATTATCCTTTATATAGATTATATATAGGCTTAGAGGTGTTCGGTGCACAAAAATAAACTTTTAAGTCATGCAGGGACTAAAAGTGTCAAAAAGTGCGCAAGTTTGCATTTTGGCGCATATCTTACGTTCTGTATATATCCGGACATCCAAAAATTTATGTAAGCATTAAAATATTTTGTTTTAGTGTGTGGCATGATAAAATTCCACTCGTCGCGTAATTTGGATCGTTTTTCGCGTCTGTTCGTGTTTCGTCATAATTAGACGAACAACGTGACCGTACGGCCAAATGAACTGAAATCCGACATATTTTTGAGCATGTTTCATGTTCCCTATGTTTAGGCATCATTGTGGAGCCTTGAAACGAGGTTAACGGGCCTTAAATAAGTCAGGAATGACATTTAACATAGTTCAGGGACTGAAACTGCATATTCTGGAAATATGTTGCTTGTTTGGACTGTTAGGCGGGCCGCGTAAGCTGCCTGTGTTTCTTACACGGGCCGTGTAGACTGTACAGCATCAGAATCCTTGTTTTCTTTGTTGGTTTTCAGCAAAACTGGTTTGCAAATGGTTTCTTTAGCAATCTAGGGGCTGTGGTGGGCACCCATAGATTACCAAAACAATGGGTAGGAGGTGTACGGTCCAGATCTAATCACGTTATCGAGAAACGATCTTAACGGTCCTCTAAATCCTATAAATACCCCATTGATTTTGGTTTTCATTTGCACCTTCATTCATTTCTGCTTGTTCTCTGAATTCTTGGAGGATCTTGAGCTTCTTGAGAACCTCCTTCAGTCCATAGGACCTCTTGTAAGTATCCTTTCGTGCTTGGGTTAATTGTTTAGCGTTTTTAACCAAAAAGTCAAGCGTTTTCGATAAACACTTTGACTTTTAAATGGTTGAGCCATTGTTCGCAACGAACATGGCTACATGACCGTAATTAGGTAGGTGTTAAACCCTCCTAAGGGTACCTCCTAATTACCACGTTTACTTAGTTAAATTGTCGGGTCAATTAATTAAAATAAAAGTCAAACGGGTTAGTTTTAAATAAAATTCATAACTTTTAATATAAAAGTCATAAAATCAGTTTTCTCACTTTAATAACTTGGTAAATATTAGTTGAACATGTCTAAGCATGTTCAACCCGACAATTCTGAGTTTAGGCTCGGTTCGGAACCGAAAGTCGCAAAAGTTGACTTTTGCTTTGACTTTCAGTTCTGACCTGATTTAGCTTAGTTTATATATGCCTTAGGATTCCTTTAGGACCATGTTATAGGTTAGTATAACTCTCTGAGGTTATACAACTTGGATCCTAAGTTATCCGATTCGTTTGCATGTTTCCGTTAAATGCCTAAATGTTGACCATTATGCCCTTTTGACCTTAAAATGATATTTTTGAAAATGTGAAAGAATGGAAACCTTTATTACTGAAATATAAACATGTTCCTAAATTTTCACATCAGTTTGAGGTCTAGATTAGGAATTATGCTCAATAGCGTAATTAGGAAGCTTTTTATTAATTAAACGGCGTATTTAGCATATAGCCTATCTAAACCTAATTTTTGATACCAAACTTTTTACCTACTGATTTAAAATAATATTTTGGGATTTTTGAAGATTTTTATTTATTTTTAGGCTGAGCATAACATAGGGTTCTAGCTTTGATTCGGTAATTGCCGGTTTTGCCCTTTTGGCCTATAAAATAAGTTTTACAAATCATTTTGACACCAAACCTTTTGCTACTGATTTTATATGATAAATAAAATATTTTAAGCCTTCTGGAATGATAAAAATATCAGCTTTTCTTATATAACCCGAAAATCGCTAAAAATGACTTTTTACGCGTTTTAAACGCATAGTATGTATTAAAACTATTTTAAATATATAAGACTTGATACCAACTGATATCTTTATTAAATTTTTATAATTAAACAGTAGGCAAAATTTTTAAACTCAGAATTCTAATTTTGACCTTTAAAGCTTATGTGAAATTACCAAAATGCCCCTTCGGTGCATAGTTTGGTTATAATTAATAAATTTCACATATATGCAATACCCTACTGATATAACTTATTAAAGTAAGTATTTTTACTGATTATATAAGACCTGAAACTCAGATTTATATTTAAATTTCTTTTATAGCCTTTAAAATGACCAAAATACCCCTACGGGGCATAATTTGAGTTTAAATCCAAATTGGGCATAATGGAAGGTATCTTACTGATATCACAACATATTTAAGGCATATTAACTTAGGAAACATGTATATGACTCTTATGGTTACCCGTTACGCATATTTCGCGTTCTGATTGGTTTATGTAACTAGTTTGCATAAATTGATCGAAACGGGTCAAACCTTATCATTTTTGCCTCAAAATCCAGAATGTGTTTAGTTTACCCATATTATACAAGTCTCTAAACTTGTCGGGTCTACATCACATTCTATTCCGGTCTTCGCTTAATCATGTGTTTTGAACCGTAAACCTTTCCTTAAAACTAACCGGTCTAAGTTACGACTTAAATAAGACCCGTTAGGAATCTAATAGGTTAATAAAACCTTCGTTTTAGATTAAGAGCCCCAGTAGAGGTACTTGTGCTTGCTGATTAGAATATACGGCTGAGAATAAATTGCATTTTAAGCTCCGGTAAATACTCTTAACTTATTTTCCCTATACGGGCTTGGGATACGGTATTATAATAATACCGCTTGGTCGGGTATTGAATGTTTAATCGTATTGTGATTAAATTATTGAGGTAACCCATTTTAATCTGTATTGTTTGAAATAAAATCCTTTAGGGGTTAATGACCATGTCCCGGATATCCTTGGCATCATTATAATAAAATGGCCACGTCTTAAGCACGGGGTGTAGGCATACACCTGACAGTTGCATAAGGGAAACGGTATCTCACTCTCTTGTGGGCCTATACTTGTGGCGTGTCTGTTAATATTGACTTGGTTTCTAACATCGGGCCCTGAACGTATAACGAACCTGTAAATCTGTATACAAGATTATTTTCATATAATTGTCCCAAGTTATAACAGAATTTTGTGCCTTGAGCATTCAAATCAATTTTCTTAAATGTTTTCAAAATGAGTCAGTTAATTGTATTTACCAGTGTAAACTGACGTATTTTCCAAAAAGGTTAAGTGACAGGTACTGTACGTAATTGGCTGGGAGCTCAGGGCGTTAATAGGGAATCTTGCAAGTTCTAGATGCCTAAAGTCTGTTGAACAGTTTTTCTTTTATTTGATCCGCCTGTGGATCCTTTACATACCGTTTGTGTCACACCCCGAATTTCCACGTATTACCGGTGGGCCTGGTAGGGGAGTATCGTGACGTGGTTGGTAACATAATAGTCAAACAACACAATATTTAAATGCACAGCGGAAGCAAAGTATAGATTCATTTCAACCAAACAATATTGTAATATTAAATATCACAAGTAGTCGAATATGAATCCACAGGTAGATCAAAATAAAAGGAAACAATGTTCAACAGTCTATGACATCCAAGCTTGCGAGACTTATTGTGGATGCTAGGAAAAAAGCCAGCCTATTACGCGTAGTACCTGCACTTAACCTTTTTGAGAAAATACGTCAGTTTACACTGGTAAATACAATCAACCGACTCATTTTAAAAAGAGTTTAAGAAAATGCATTTAAGGCACAAGGCACAAATAATATTTTATAACTTGGGATAATTATTTGAATATAATACTTGTAAAGGATTTACAGGTTACTTATGCGTTCAGTAGCCCGGATCGAGCCGGGTTAAAGATCAATAGACACACCACATTATTTAAATGAGACACTGACAGGTGTACGCCTACACTTGTGTGCTAAGGTCGTGGCCATTTCGTAAAATGATGCCAGGGATATCCGGGACATGGTCATTAACCCCCCAAAGGCTTTAAGCAAAGAAAACAAATTAAACGAGACATCTCAATACTTTAACCATAAAACAATTAAAGATTCAATGCCCGACCAAGCGGTATTTTATATACCGTACCCCAAGCCCGTATAGGGAAAATAAGTTAAAAGTATTTACCTGAGCAAGTATAAATCACAATTAGCGAGTGCAAGTAACTTTTACTGGTTCTCCTAATCTGGAACGAAGGTTTATAATAACCTATTAGAATCCTAACGGGTCTTTAGTTAAGCTTAAGCTTAGACCGGTTAGTTTTATAGATACGGTTCGTACGCACGATTAAGCGAAGACCGGATAGAATGTGATTTAGACCCGAAAAGTTTGAAGACTTGCTTAATATGGGTATATTATACACATTCTGGATTTTGAGATATAACCGATAAGGTTTGACCCGTTTCGGCTAATTTATGTAAACTAGTTACATAAACCGAACCGAACGCCTATGAAGCGTAACGGGTAATCATAAGAGTCCTAAACAGGTTTCCTAAGTTAACATGCCTTAAATATGTTGTGATATTAGTAGGATATCTTCCATTATGCCCAAAACGAGTTTAATCTCGTATTAAGCCCCGTAGGGGTATTTTGGTCATTTTAAAGATTATAAAAGGGATTAATTTATCTTCTGTGATCTGGGTCTGAATAAATCAGTAAAATAGATTATTTTAACAGGTTATAACATTTGGTTATAAGTCTTATATGCCAAAATAGTTTTAAACCTTAACTATGCGTTTAATACGCGTATAATGTCGTTTTAAGCGATTTACGGGTTAATATAGGATTCTGAGTTTTCTTATCAGTTCAATAGTTTCAAAACACTCCATTTATTATTTGAAATCAGTAGCAATTGGATTGGTGTCAAAAGGATTTGTAAAACTCATTTTATGGCCGAAAAGGGCATATTCGGTATTTACCGAATCAAGGCACTAATCCTAGTTTATGATCAGTTTAAAAATAATTAAAAATCTTCAAAAATCCCAAAATATTATATTACATCAGTGGGTATAAGTTTTGGTGTCAAAGATTGGGTTTAGATAGGCTTTACGCTAATGACGCCGTTTAATCACTAAGAAACGTTCTAATTACGTCTGTTGATGCAACAAATACAAGACCAACGATGGTAGCTCGGCTGGCTAGGCAGAAGGGTTGAAGGGTTCAACCTTGCCTAACGCAGGTCGTGGGGTCCCCCCACGTTTGCGAGACGTGGAAGGAGGTTTGCTAGTTTGTTATTATTCTTTGCTATAGATCCTCCTCTGATTTGTGCTCAGATTCGGAAGTGAAAGCAAAGGGAATGTGTGTGTTGGATGTGAAAGGGAATGACTTGTGCGAGACAAGCATTCGACGTGAATGACCAGAGATAGAAGAATCAGAGCTGGTCCAGATGTCTCCCTGAAGTAAATGAAGTGTCATTTTATAGGGAAAGGCATCTCCCGAAGTGGAATGGCTTTGACTAGCAACCTCGCTTGCAGTGGAGGGTTTCCCCTTTTGGGGGTTGAAGGCTTTAGTCCCCCGGATAATAGTGTGCACCGTGCAGACCTGCAATGCCTTTGCGGCTGTGGGTTGGTGAAGCAATCTTCAGATGTGACCTGGCTACTGTTACCGTGCTGCTTTTTCCTTCCCCAGCTTTTTAAGCCTTGAACCATTTAACCATTTAAGCGTTTACATAATTAGTCATTTTATTTAGTCTTGGGCTACCCCCGTCATCAGCCCCCCAAGTCAGAGGTTTTTGGGTGATGAGCTAAAGACTTCTGACTTTTATGCACGTATTTTATTGCCTGAAGGTTTCGAGGGTTCGTTGCTTGAAGGCTTGAAAGGTTGAAGGCAGTTAATGTTTTGAACTTTGAAATTCAAATAACTGACAATTGATTTGATTGATGTGTGGCAGTTGATAGGGTGGCGGTTTTCGCAGGAGTTACTGTTTTGCCATTATTACCCCTATTCTAGGCTTACATTTATTTTGTATCTTCAAACTTATCCATTTGTTTCATACTCTTTTCCAAGTGCCTACCATTTTCTCTCCTTTCTTGAGGTTAGTTCCGGTTTCCTTTTCATCTTGTATTTTCCGTTAAAAAAAAATGGGTGCTCGTAAGGATTTAGCAAGATCTTTTTCCCGGTTAACACAAGAGGAGATAGATTTATTTTGTATGGAATATGGTATTGATAGGAAATTTAACCCTACTGCCCCTGCTTGTGATCTTCCCGTTGATAAACCACCTTCTGGTTCGATTGCCCTCTATTGTAGTCATTTTGAGTTCTCAAACCTTCGTTATCCTTTTTCATTTTTTGTTTTGAACTTGTTGGAGTATTATCGGGTTTCTTTTGGGCAAGTTCATCCAAAGGGGATGGCTAGGGTTTTGCATTTTGAGGTTTTGTGTCGTGCTCTAGGGTATGATCCTTCCCTTTTATTCTTTCGCCGGTTTTTTCGCTTGGCGAAGAATGGCGATTGGTTTACATTTGAAACAACCAAAGTTGATACCTGCCTTATTGCATCGATGGTTACCACACTTGGGGCTTGGAAAGACCGCTTTTTCTGGGTTTCCGATACTATCATTCCCTTCAAAATGGTGTGGAGGAATCCGGATGCTGTTCTCAATGCTCCGGAACCTTCCGAGTCTGAATTGAACGCTGTTTTTCTTAATGCCATCCGAGACTGCCCTTCTAGGGTTCGTCCCTTTCCTGAACACTTGCTTGTTCTATTAGGGGTTAGTAAAATTTGGGGGAATGTTGATCGGGATCCGGTTCTTATGAGGAGTGGAATTGGTATGCCTTTCCTTTTTTGTCCTTTTTATGTTTTTCTTAGTCTATGACTTATGTGTTGTTGTTTTTCGCAGTCATGTCTGCCTTGGATTTTATTAAGAGCGACGATACCTCTGATGTTGTTTTTGAGGATGCTCCGACTGTTCCTGGTGAGAATGTTGTGGTTAGGACTGCTGATCAAAGGTTTGAGGGCTCAGGTTATGTTAGTGCTGCTGCTGCCAAGGGTTTTTCTAAGTCTAATGCTCCTAAATCTTCAACCCGTCGATCTTCTCGTCGGTTGTTGAAAGCTGGTCCTCAATCCACTTCTACTGAAAGGGTGGACTTGAGTGATGACATTGAAGTTTCGGAGGATCAAGGTGTTGAAGCGGGTGTGGAGAAGGATAAAGAATTGGTTGTTCATGGTAAAAAGGTTTCGAGCAAGAAGGTTGTTGTCACTCCTGTTCAGGAGTCCTCAAGCAAGAACGTTGAAGGGTTGGATCCGGAAGGGATTTATGTGCCTGCTTGGTCAGTGAAGAATGATGACAGTTTCAAAGATGTTGCTGTTTGTGAGGATGTTCTGAGTCACATTGCTCCTCCCTCAGTACACGAGACTATTGCTGGGATGGATGATGACCTAATGCTGTCCCGAATGATTTTGAGTACCTGCAACCTAGCTTCTATGCTTCCTCAAGGCATTGCCCGTTTTCGTCAGAGAATGCGGGAATATGAAGAATTCTCCAAGAAGAAGGATAAAATGAAATCCTCCATGGCTGGGATGAAGAAGGAGATAGCTGGTTTTGCCGAGAAGGAAGCAGCATGGGAGAAGAAGGTTAGTGATCTGAAAAAGACGCATGAAATTGAGATGGATGATTTGAAAAAGAGCTTCGAGGCCTCTAGGCTGAAACTTAGGGCTGACCGGGAAGCTTTGTTTGTTCAGCAGCAGGCTTTTGTTAAGGAGAAAGAAGGGTTGAAAGCTTCAGTTGCTCAGGCTACTGGGGATAACCAATGGCTCATAGAGCAAGGTTTTCACCAAGTGGTTACTTATCTATTGCACTCCAAAGAGTTTAACTCTGCTCTTGGTGACGTTTACACTAAGCTTCTTAACCTGGGGAAACACCAAGGCCTCATCGCTGGGTATAAACTTCATGAATCCGGTCATCCTTTAGAGAAGTCATCTCTGTTTCGTCCCGAGGCTTCTGACGTTTTTAAGGGCTCAGTTGAGCAAATGGAGAAGCTGACCTACCCCTACATCCATCAGGTTTCCACTTGTTTTGGTAAACCTCTTTCTGTATTGCAGGAATTGAAACCGGAGGGCCTAAATGAGAAGGTTTGTGCTGAGGTTTTGGGCTCTCTTTCAAGGAAGAGGTCCTATTCGGGGGATAGCGATGATACCTTTTCAGGTCAGCCGGATGTTCCTAAGGATGCAAGCTTGGAGGCTTCGGCGGTTGGTGGTGATGGAGGTGTAAAGACTAAAAAGTTGAAGAAAACAAAGAAGGCCAAGGGCGAAGGTTCTGGAGTTTCCAAATCTGTTGATGCTTAATTCGTAGCTTTCTTAGCACTGAAAACAACTTATGTTTGTCATGTTAACTTGAACAATGTTAGGTTTGGTAGGAACCCCTAAGGTTCCTTTTGGTTATGTTGAAGGCCTGTATGGCCGTTGGACAATGATTAGATTTGCAAGTTACTAGGACTTGCCTTAACTTATGTTTGGAAGTCTTTTTAGGACTCTCTATGATATGATATTTTAACTGTTTTTCTTTTATTATGGTTTTATGTTTGTGCCTTTTTAGTCAGGGCAGTTCGTTTGGTTTTTAACCGTTCAAGCCTTTGGCTGTCTGTTAATAGGTTGAAGCCTTGAAGGTTTCGAGATATTGCCCGGGTGGCTTGAAGCCTTAAAGGCTTGTTGGTTCTGTGTCCAGGCTTGATTTGTGCCTTTGTGTTTTTTCCGATGGATTTTGCTCTTTTTTGGATTTGGTTTGTTCTCTTTTGTAACTTTGTCTTTGTTGGGTTTGTGTTGCCCTTATGTTTTTTATACCTAAAAGGTTTCAGTGCTGCAGACACTTAGCCTTTGGCATTTTTAACAAGAAGAGATAACACCTATCCTTTTCATTATTTCTTTTGGTTTTTCTAGCCTCTTTGTAGACTATATTTCTAAAGCTTCGTGAACATTTGGTGTGGGCTGCTTATACCCGTCTATGAGACAATTTTATTTTTTCTTGACAAGTCTCATGGAGTTGTATTGATTTAGGAACTCACCCCTTATATAGGCTCATTCAACCCTTGAACCTATTGAGCGATGTGGCCTGGGAGCTCATCCCCTTACATGGCCCTTGCCATGGAGTTTTTTTGCTAGGTTCTCCTCCTGATTTTAGGATAGAAAGACAAGTTTGATAAAAACAACTTCATTCATTAAAGCAATACTTGCTTTTTACAAAAGGTATTCATAATTTTGATTGAGATACATGTTGATACAAACCAAACTTTCCGTTTAAACATGGAACCTTTTCAATGTTTTGCCGTTCCAATGTCTTGGAAGCCTTTTGCCTTCTGAATCAGCCAGCTTGTAGGATCCGCCTTTGTGTGCTTCAAGGATGGTGTATGGACCTTCCCACTTTGGGCCAAGCTTTCCTTGATTTTCTTTTTTGCTGGCTTCGTTGTTTCTGAGGACTAAGTCCCCTGGTTTGAAACGTTCGTTTTTGACTTTTTTGTTGTAGTAAGCTTCCATCTGTTGCTTGTATTTGGCTTCTTGAATTGCGGCTTGATCTCTTGCTTCTTCTAGGAGTTGTAAATTCAACATGGTCTCTTTTTGGTTTGCTTCGGGATCCATGTTGACAATTCTTTGGGTTACAACTCCTATTTCGGCAGGGATCACAGCTTCGGATCCAAATACCAAGCTGTAAGGTGTTTTCTTATGGCTTGTTTTTTCTGTTGTTCTAATTGCCCATAGAACACTAGGCAATTCTTCAAGCCAGTTGCTTTCATATCTTCCCAGTCTTGTCTTGATTCCTTCCACTATGCTTCTATTTGTTCTCTCAACCTGCCCGTTTGATTGTGGATAAGCCACTGAACTGAAAACCTGATCGATTTTGTATTCTTTGCACCAAACGCTAAAAGGTTTTTCAGCAAATTGTCTTCCGTTGTCGGTAACAAGTACTCCTGGCAACCCATAACGGCAAATGATGCTTTCCCAGACGAAGTCAATGACTTGCTTTCCTGTTATCTTGGCAAGTGGTTTGACCTCGGGCCACTTGGTGAAATAGTCCACCGCCACCAATAGGAATTTTACCCCTCCTTTGCTTGGGGGAAATGGACCAACAATGTCCATTCCCCACTTGTGAAATGGCCAAGCGGGGGTTATTGGGACTAAGTCGTGCTTGGGACTTCTTGGGATTGGTGCATGGATCTGGCAGGCATCACATTTCTTCAATTCTTCAGCTGTGTCGCGATGCATTGAAGGCCAGAAATATCCGAGGTTCATGAGTTTTGCAACTACCGACCTAGCTCCAAAGTGAGCTCCACACACTCCCTCATGAATTTCCTTGATCAAATACTTGCTTTGCTCGGGGCCGACACACCTTAGCAAGGGAGCAAGGTAACCCTTTTTGTAAAGAGTTTCTCCTTGCAGCATGTATTGTCTTGCCTTGATCTCAACCCTTTTAGCTTCCACTTGATCATTGGGTAATTCACCATTTTTGAGGAACTTTCTTATGGGAGTCATCCAGTTTGGTTCTTCTTCGGTAACCACATCTTGAACCTCCAATTCATTAATGGATGGTGCCTTCAACACTTCTACCAGTACCTTTTTTGTGAGGTGGGCAAAAGTGAGAGATGCAAGCTTGCTTAGGGCATCGGCCTTTTTGTTTTGAGATCTGGGGATCTGTTTGATGTTGCATGCTTGGAAGGTACTCATTAGTTCCTTTGATTTTTCTCTGTATTTTTTCATGTTGGGCTCTTTAGCTATGTAGCTATCATTCACTTGGCTTGAGACCAGCAACGAATCCGTGAACACTTCAAGCTTTTCAACCTTCATTTCTTTGGCCAGCCTTAGGCCGGCTATTAGTGCTTCGTATTCAGCCTCGTTATTGGTGGTCTGAAAATCAAATCGAAGAGCATATGTGAACTCCAAACCTTTTGGGTTAATCAAAATTAATCCAGCCCCTGACCCTTCAACGCTTGAAGCCCCATCGGTAAAAAGCTTCCAGCCTTCGGGGTTGGAGGGTTCAGTGGTGGCTGTGTTTACTTCAGTAAGTGTTTGGTTTGGGACTTCCACAATGAAATCAGCCAAGACCTGAGCCTTGATGGCTTTCCTTGGGACATAGGTGATGTTATGTTCCCCCAGTTCTATGGCCCATTTGGCTAATCTGCCCGAGTTTTCAGGTTTTTCAAGCACACTCTTAATAGGTTGGTCGGTGACCACTTGTATGGGGTGTGCTTGGAAATACCTTCGGAGCCTTCTAGCTGTTTGAACTAAAGCTAGGGCAAGTTTTTCAAGGGGAGGGTATTTCGTTTCAGCTAATTTTAAAGTTTTGCTGAAAAAATAAACGGGTACCTGGGCCTTGTCTCGCTCAATGGTGAGGACTGCACTGATGGCCTCGTCCGTGATTGAGAGGTACACCGATATTAGCTCCCCGGTTTTTGGTGCCGCAATGTCTGGTAGGGAAGCTAGATGTTGCTTCATCTGGTCGAAAGCTTCTTCAGCTTCTTTGGTCCATTTGAAATCCTTTTTATCTGAACAGTTCTTGAGCGTTTTGTAGAAGGGCAGAGATCTTTCGGCTAACTTGGAGGTAAAACGCTTCAAGGCTGCAAGCTTCCCATTCAAGCTTTCAACCTCCTTCTTGGTCTTTGGCGGCTTGGTTTCAAGGACAACTTTTACTTTGTTAGGGTTGGCTTTGATGCTTTGTTTTCCAACAATGTGGCCCAAAAATTTTCCTTCCTCGAATCCAAATGAACACATTTCTGGGTTAAGCTTCATGTTAACCTTTCTGAGGTTCTTGAAAGTTTCTTGAATATCATCGAGCATTTGGTATTCCGTCTTGCTTTTGATAACCAGGTCATCGACATATGCCTCCATGTTTTTGCCAATTTGGCTTTCGAAGGCTTTGTCAACGAGCCGTTGATAGGTTGCTCCTGCGTTTTTGAGGCCGAAGGGCATCTTTTGATAGCAAAAGATTCCTTTGTCCGTGTGAAAGGCTGTTTTTTCCTCATCTTCTTTCTTCATGAGGATTTGGTGGTAACCTTTGTATGCATCAAGAAAGCATTTGAATGAGTACCCGGTGAGGGAGTCAACTTTGAGGTCAATCTCTGGTAGTGGATAGCAATCCTTAGGACAAGCTTTGTTAAGATCCTTGAAATCTATGCACATCCTCCAAGAGTTGTCTGGTTTTTTGACCATAACTGGGTTTGCAACCCATGATTGGTACTTGACTTCTCGGAGGATGCCGGCTGACACAAGCTTTTCAACCTCTTGGCAGGCTGCCAGACTTCTTTCAGGTGCCAAGCTTCTTTTCTTTTGAACCACCGGCTTGACCTCTGGTGGTATTCTCAACTCGTGCTCGGCAATATCCCGAGGGATCCCGGTCATATCTTCAGGACACCAAGCGAATACATCACTGTAGTGTGTTAGCAATTTTTCAAGATATGAAAGGGTCTCTTGAGAAAGGTCAGGGTTGACCCTTATCCTTTGTTCCGGGTATTTACGGTTTATGACCAATCTTTGCCTGTCCTCTTCGCTGTTTGAACTTTCGCCTTCAACCATGTAGGCTTCCTGAGAGGGTTGAAGGGTTGCTATGCCCCTTTCGGTGGGGAATTTGACTATGCCATGACCAACAGACACGGCCATGTAAAATGCACACTGTCCTGGTCTTCCAATTATCACATCATAGCTTGAGGGGATGTTGATAACCACAAAGGTGAGTGGTTGGGTTCGTTCTTTTGAACCTTCACTAAAACGAACATTAAGTGTTAGTTGCCCTAAAGGCTTGAGGGGTATGTCAGCGATACCTTTTATAGAGGTTCCAGAAGGTTGAAGCCTTGAACGTTCTTCATTGCTCAATTGGTTGAAGAACTTTTCGAACATGATTTCAGTGGCGGCACCCGTGTCTATGTATGCCTTGCATGTTTGCAACGTCCCTACGGTAGCCCCTACCACGAGTGGGCTAGAGAGAGGGTCATTCTCCGTAGGGGGGAAACAGACACATTGAAGCTCCTAAGCTTCCAACCTTTGCCTTTTATGAGGAACCTTTCCATCGAAATCTACCATATTGACTTCCTTACCCTTTCCTTCAGCCATTTTGTCCCGGACTCCCTTTACCAAATGAGCGAGTTCTCCGGTTTTAACAGCCTCTTCTATTCTTTTCTTGAGTTGGAAGCAATCATTGGTGTGGTGACCCTTTTCTTCATGAAACTCGCAGTACTGGGTGGAGTTCTCATTTTTCCTGCTTTTGGGGAGAGGTCTAGGAGGTCGAAAGTTTTGTTTAACTTCCTCTGTTGCAAGGATTTCTTGAGGGGTTTTTGTGAGGGGCGTGAAGCTTATGCCTTTTTCCCTGCTTGAAAGGTTCCGACCTTCAGACCTTCGAGGATCTGAACCTTTTGGCCGCCTGTCATAGGGGTTGAAGTTCCCTCTTTTTCTGGCTGGACTGTTGCTCCTCCAGCCGGACCCTCTTTTTCTTTGTTCCTTAATGTCTACTGCCTCCTCCCCCCGGATGTGTGCTTCGGCCCTTTCGAGAGCTTCTTCTAAGGTCTTAGGTAGAGATTTGTTGAAATCCCTTGTAAGGTACTTAGAGGTGATGGCATTCATGAACCCAGCCACCCTCATTTTCTCGTCGGCCCCTACATAAGTCAGACCTTCCTTCTTGTATCGTTCAATGAAAGCACGGAGACTTTCATCATCACGTTGCTTTATCTGAAAGATTACTGTTGCGTCTTTGACATATCGTCTTTGTTGAGAGAAATTGGCCAGGAAACCTTTGCTGAGATCGTCAAAGCTTCGAACACTTTGAGCAGGTAAATCGTTAAACCAGATCCTGGCGGACCCAACAAGAGTTTGCATGAACATTAGGCAACACTCCGCGTTGGACCACTTCTCTATCCGAGCTGCACCGGTGAAGATCTGAAGATGGTCCTCAGGATCTTCAGTTCCATCATACGTCCTGATGTGGGCCGGCATTTTGATCTTTGACTGGAAGTCATAATCGGCTATTTGTCTTGAGAAACATGAAAGGTTACTTGGCTTGTACGGTTTAGCCAAGTCTTCTTCAGTCCTTGCATCCACATTGCTGCCATTGCCATTATTTCCTTGAGTGGCGAGCACTTGATTGATGAAGTGCTGCCACGGGAAGTTGGCCATCATCTGGGTCATTATGTTGGGCATAGGGTTGAAGCCTTGAAGGCTTCCTGGGCCAGTGGAGCAATTCATCCCGAGGGGAGTGCTCATAACAGCACTTCGTGCTAAAGGGAGCACGGACAGAGCTTGCTCCCATGTAGTTGTAGTGGATGCTGGATAGCTGGTCACCGGGGATTGTAGGAGCTGGTCAAGAGTCAGCTCATGCCCCAAAGGAGCACCACTAGCAATTGGTTGGGAAGAGAAGATAGGATGCACCGTAGGATTTGTCGCAGAGGACAGATAAGGGTGAGGGTTTGAAAGGTTACTGGGACCAGCCTCACTTCTTGTTTCAAAAAGAGGAGGAGGTGGTCCAGGAGACAATGTTGGCTCAGGTTCGTCATAGTCTAAACGAATCCTCACTCCCTTTTCTCTTTCCTTACTCACGTGCTGGTTGAGAAGAGACCTTAGCACAAGGAAATTGTTAGCAACCCCTACAGGGGTGAGTTCAACACGTGATGGAGCATCAGAGACACCGATATTAGGAGATGGAACTCCGGATCGGGAAGGGGTTGGTGTGTTGAAGTTAAGGAACTCGGGTGTACTCCCCGGAGTTGAGAAAGAAGTTGGTATAGCCACGTGAGCTTGGCTACTACCCGGAGTGGAAGTGTTTGGAATCTGATTCACTTCTTCCGGGGATCCACTTTCGGACATGGTGATTTTAAGTGAATGGAGCTACACTACTAGGTCTTTTTGAGAAGAAATAGTGGCGTAGCCCCACGGTGGGCGCCAACTTGTTGATGCAACAAATACAAGACCAACGATGGTAGCTCGGCTGGCTAGGCAGAAGGGTTGAAGGGTTCAACCTTGCCTAACGCAGGTCGTGGGGTCCCCCCACGTTTGCGAGACGTGGAAGGAGGTTTGCTAGTTTGTTATTATTCTTTGCTATAGATCCTCCTCTGATTTGTGCTCAGATTCGGAAGTGAAAGCAAAGGGAATGTGTGTGTTGGATGTGAAAGGGAATGACTCGTGCGAGACAAGCATTCGACGTGAATGACCAGAGATAGAAGAATCAGAGCTGGTCCAGATGTCTCCCTGAAGTAAATGAAGTGTCATTTTATAGGGAAAGGCATCTCCCGAAATTGGAATGGCTTTGACTAGCAACCTCGCTTGCAGTGGAGGGTTTCCCCTTTTGGGGGTTGAAGGCTTTAGTCCCCCGGATAATAGTGTGCACCGTGCAGACCTGCAATGCCTTTGCGGCTGTGGGTTGGTGAAGCAATCTTCAGATGTGACCTGGCTACTGTTACCGTGCTGCTTTTTCCTTCCCCAGCTTTTTAAGCCTTGAACCATTTAACCATTTAAGCGTTTACATAATTAGTCATTTTATTTAGTCTTGGGCTACCCCCGTCATCAACGTCATTAAGCATAACTCCTATTCTAGACCTCCAACTGATGTAAAAATTTAGGGACACGTTTAATAATCAGTAACTAAGATTTTTGTACTTTCATATTTCCAAAATTCTCGTTGTATGGTCATAAGGGCATTATGGTCAATATTTAAGCACTTAACGGAAACGTCGGACAATTAAGGATTTAAGTGGTATAAACGCAGAGGGTTATACACACATGTAACTAGGTCCTAATGGAACTTTAAGGCATGTCTAAACCTATCTAAAACGGGTCAGAACTGAAGTCAAAGCAAAAGTCAAACTTTTGCGTCTTTCGGTTCCGAATCGGTTCAAAACAGAAAGTTGTCGAATCAAACAAGCTTAGGCAAGTTCTTATACTTATTATCAAGTTATATGAATGATAAAATAGGTTACACGCCTTTTATGTTGTTAAATAGGCGTTTAATGATTCTGTTGACTTTTTCGGACAACGTTTGACTCGACAAACGACCTAGTTAGGTTTGGAATCAGTGAGTACCCTTTTAAGGGTTTATTACCCACATAATTACCTACTTAAAGGTACTTTTAATTCGAGATATGAGTGAGCTATTATTAATTAATCTCGAAGTCAAACCGTAATTACGACGGTTTGACTTTTAAGCTAAATATTAAGCAAAACTTAATTAGAGAGGGTTAGGCATACTTACTAGTGTCTAATGGATGATTAGGAATGAGTTGTAAATGCCTTTGAGCTCCAGAACTTGATCAGTTGCTGAATTGGAATGGAATGATCAATGTTGCAAAGGAATGGGCTTTATATAGGTCTTTAAACACCATGAATTGTTGACAACAAAGGCTACCAATGACCACAAATCATTTACACATGTCCCTAGTGCCTAGGAGTTACTTACGGGTCGCCCATGAAGTGAGAAATCAGAAACAAAGTCGTTTGGAAGCTCAAACAGGCTGCTGCCTGTTTTTTCTGATTCTGGGCGTCTGGCGCGGCCCGCGTAAGATATTGTTAAGTCTTACGCGGCCCGCGTGGGCCTTGTTTTCAGGTTTGAAACTTGTTTATTATTGCATGTTGGTCCTTGCCCCTTCGAAAGGTCATTTCACTATTCAACTTTGCATTCTAAGCCCTTAGAATTTATTTATAGGGGGTTCAAGACTTATACCTACTTTGTGAAGACCTTGGTCACTTTGTGTTTACCCGAAAAGCCATAAATTTCGTCGTTGACGATTCTAACCCTCACACACGAATTTTATCATAACTTTCTCATACGGTAACGAAACTTGGTGAAATTTTTGTGGTGCATTCTAGTGAGCATAATTACTCGTTACAAGGCTTCGGGTTTGCTAAAAGGTCACTCAGAGGTATATCTTAACATGTTGACACATTTAACCCCTGTAGTTTGTAATCTCTCACTTTCTTTCACAATTCGCTTCGTATGATCCATGATCCATTCGTTTAAGGTTATAAACATCACGTAGGGTTATTGTAAAGTATATTTATTCATTGTTGACACTTTGAACCCTTATATTTACATAGTTTCATTGTTTGTCAACTTTAGTCCTTCAAGAACATTCTTTCACACGTTCAACCCTATGACACGTGTCAACACATTATAGGACGTAAATTTTCGAGGTGTTACATCCTCACCCCCTTAAAAGAAATCTCAACCTCGAGATTTACTGAAACAGATAAGGGTACTTTTCTTTCATCGTGGATTCAACCTCCCACGTATACTCGGGACCTCTACGGGCATCCCATTTGACCTTTACAATCGGTACATGCTTCCTTCGAAGCTTCTTAACTTGTCGATCCTCGATCGACAATGGTTTTTCCACAAATTTAAAGCTCTCATCTATATGCACATCCGCATGTGGTATGACCAGTGATTCATCAGCGAAACACTTTTTCAGATTGCAGATGTGGAACACATTGTGAATTCCACTGAGCTCTTCTGGTAAGTTTAACTTATAGGCAACTGACCCGACACGTTCGATAATCTCGAAAGGTCCTATGTATCTCGGGCTTAGCTTGCCTTTCTTACCAAACCGCATCACTCCTTTCCAGGGTGATACCTTAAGTAAGACTTTATCATCTACTTCGAAGTGAAAAGATTTACGCTTTGGATCTGCGTAGCTTTTCTGCCTATCTCGGGCAGCTTTGAGACGGTCACGAATCTGGACAATCTTGTCCGTCGTTTCAAAGACTATCTCTGGTCCCGATAACTGGACATCTCCAACTTCCGCCCAACAAACGGGCGTTCTACACTTTCTACCGTATAAGGCCTCGAAAGGCGCGGCCTTAATGCTGGTGTGGTAGCTATTGTTGTAGGAGAACTCAATTAGTGGTAGGTGGTTATCCCAACTACCACCCAAATCAATCACACATGCACGAAGCATGTCTTCCAACGTTTGAATAGTACACTCACTCTGACCGTCTGTCTGAGGATGGTAAGCCGTACTAAAATTCAAACGCGTACCCAAAGATTGTAGGAAGATTTTCCAAAAATGTGACGTGTATCTAGTATCTCGGTCAGAAATAATAGACACAGGTATGCCATGTAAGGCTACAATCTTATCAACGTATAACTGGGCTAACATGTCGGAGCTGTAAGTCTCCTTGATGGGTAAGAAATGAGCTGACTTAGTCAGTCTATCAACGATCACCCATATAGTATCATTGCCTTTCCTTGTCTTGGGTAACTTGGTGATAAAATCCATAGTTACCATTTCCCACTTCCAGGTAGGAAGTTCAGGCTGTTGTAGTAAACCTGACGGTTTCTGATGTTCTGCTTTTACTTGCGCACACGTCAAGCATTTAGCTACATAGGTAGCTACAGACTTTTTCAAGCCTATCCACCAATAATTTGCCCTTAGATCCTGGTACATCTTATCTGCTCCAGGATGAACAGAATATTTAGAGCTATGGGCTTCCTGGAGGATAACATCTCGGAGTCCTCCGTAAATTGGAACCCATATTCGTCCATTCAATCTAAGAATTCCATCCTTGCTAAGAGATAACTGCTCCTCAGTTACTCCTAGCTTTTCGTTAGGATAGTTAGCTTCCAACACAGCTTCCTTCTGTGCAGCTAACAACCTTTCAATCAAATTGTTCTTTATTTCCATGCGCTTGGCATTGATTCGAATGGGTTTCACCTTCTCCTTTCGACTCAAGGCATCGGCGACTACATTCGCCTTACCGGGATGGTATCTTATTTCACAATCGTAATCATTCAGAGTTTCCATCCAACGACGTTGCCTCATGTTCAAGTCCTTCTGATTGAACAGATGTTGAAGGCTCTTGTGATCAGAATAGATCACACATTTTATTCCATATAAGTAGTGCCTCCAAAGTTTTAGTGCGAATACAACGGCACCCAATTCCAAGTCATGGGTGGTGTAATTCTTTTCGTGCACCTTTAACTGGCGTGAAGCATAGGCAATGACTTTGCCTTTCTGCATAAGCACACATCCCATACCGGTGTGTGATGCATCACAATAAACTACAAACTCCTCAATTCCATCAGGCAATGTTAGTACTGGAGCATTGCTCAACTTTTGTTTCAGAATATCGAAGGATTCCTGCTGCTTAGGACCCCAGTCAAACTTAATTTTCTTATGCGTCAGCGAAGTCAGGGGTGCAGCAATCCTTGAGAAGTTTTCAATGAATCGCCTATAGTATCCCGCCAAACCTAGGAAGCTACGAATTTCTGTAGGCGTCTTTGGCTCATGCCAATTCATGACAGCTTCAACTTTAGCGGGATCTACTTGGATACCACGCTCACTAACAACATGTCCAAGAAATTGGACCGCTCGAAGCCAGAATTCACACTTCGAGAACTTGGCATAGAGCTTTTCTTTATGAAGTAGTTCCAAAATGCAGTGAAGATGCTTCTCATGGTCAGCTTGGTTCTTCGAGTAGATGAGGATATCATCGATGAAAACGATGACGAATTTATCTAAGTGCGGCTTGCAAACGCGATTCATGAGATCCATGAACGCGGCCGGTGCATTAGTGAGCCCAAAAGGCATCACTAGGAACTCGTAATGACCATAATGAGTCCTAAATGCTGTTTTGTGCACGTCTTCATCTCTAACCTTCAATTGATGGTAGCCTGACCACAAGTCAATCTTCGAGAAGAAACTTGCCCCTTGAAGTTGATCGAACAGATCGTCGATTCTGGGCAAAGGATACCTATTCTTGATGGTGACCTTATTAAGCTCACGGTAGTCGATGCACAGACGCATCGATCCATCCTTCTTCTTGACAAATAAAACTGGTGCTCCCCAAGGAGACGAACTAGGTTTGATAAAACCTTTGGCTAGCAAATCATCCAACTGTGCTCTCAATTCCTTCATCTCTGTTGGTGCCAACCTATAAGGCGCCCTTGCTACCGGTGCTGATCCAGGAATAATGTCAATTCTGAATTCTACTTGTCTATCTGGTGGCAAACCAGGTAGTTCTTCAGGAAAAACATCAGGGTATTCAGAAATGACGGGGATATCCCCAATTTTGGGCTTCGGCTCATCAATAATCACTTGTGCCATGTAGATGACACAACCCTTCTTTAAACACTTAGAGTCCTTGAGCATTGACATTTTCTCAGGCAGCCCATACTGGGTATCTCCCTGGATAGTAAGTGATTCACCAGACGGAGTCTTGATCATCACTTGCTTCTTGTTACAGACAATCTGGGCATGGTTATGAGATAACCAATCCATACCCAAAACTATGTCGAAACCGGCTAGTTTCAAAGGAAGTAGAGACAAAGGAAATGAGTGGTTCTTAATGGATATGAAACATCCATCTAATAAGGTTGATGCGGTTTCTAAAGTGCCATCTGCTAGTTCCACCTCATACTTCACACTTAAAGTCTTAACAGGTAATTTCAACAATTCACAAAACTTATTATCTACGAACGACTTATCAGTGCCTGAATCAAATAACACTCTCGCATAAATATCATTTACGAGAAAGGTACCTGTTATCACATTGTCGTCCTTGACGGCTTCCTTAGCATCCATCCTGAAGACCCTAGCATTGGTCTTCTTAGCCTCTTCAGGTTTCTTGGAGTATTTTGGGCAATTGGTCTTGATGTGCCCTTTTTCATTGCAACCGTAGCAGGTCGCATCCTTCATCTTTTTGCAATTCAAGGTTTTGTGTTCCTTGGACTTGCACAACCCACATGCAAAAGATTTCGATTATGAATTCGAATTCGATTCATACCTGCACTTCCCAAAGTGCTGTCTCTTGCAGATTTTACATCTGGGTTTTTCACCCGTCTGCTGACCATCCTTCCTAAATCCTGACCCCTTCTTGTGGTCATTGTTTCCCTTCTGCTTCTTGTCTGAACGTCGTGAGTTGTCATCCTCACGCTTCCTCTTTTCGGTATCAGTGTTCCTCTGCGATCTCTGCCTGACCGCGTCCAAGGTAAGGGACAATGATATGTCTGCTGCAGACCGAAAAGTAGCTGGTCTGGAGGCCTTTACACTTGCCTTGATTTCCGGAGCCAAACCCCCGATAAAACGAGCTATACGCTTGGGTTCCGGGGTTACTAAATATGGAACCAATCTTGACAAAGTGTTGAAACTGGTAAGGTAGGCCTGACAGTCTAGGTTTCTCATGACCAGCGACAAGAAGTCAGATTCAATCTTCTCAACCTCGTGTTGAGGGCAGTAGTTTTCTTTGATCAGCGTCATGAACTGTTCCCAGGTCATATTATACAATGGAATTTTCCCCGTAGCTTGGATCAAAGATCTCCACCAAGCTAATGCTTCTCCCTTGAAAGACTGTGACACGAATTTCACAATATCCCTATCATTGCAACCACTGATATCCACAACCGTATCCATCTCGTCCAACCAAGTCATGCAATCTACTGCTCCTTTTTCCCCAGTGAAATCCCTGGGTTTGCACGAAACGAAGTACTTATAGGAGCAACCCTTATTACGGGGTTCTTGATTCGGTATGACTCTTTGGGATGGAGCACTCCTCTGGTTTGATGAGTGGTGAGAATTACTGTTGTGGGCAGTGTGGGTCCTGGAGGGTGTTCTAGAGTGTGGTGCAGATTGGGTCCTTGCACGGGTACCACTGTATTCATGGAGCTGTCTATCCATAGCTCGATTTACGGCATTATCTATCATTGCCTGTAATTCTGCACCCACTACATTTACTCGGGCATTATCATGCTCTCTCCCTGGGTGACTGTTGACCTCATTTGAGTCTGCCATGTAGCTTGAACTGTTACATATCGACATCAATTTATTGGTGAGTTTATTATAGAATTGTCTTTTATGGCAATTTTTATTAACCGTGGTAAACATAGACCATATATGGTTAATTTATTACTCACATTTATTTAGGATTTCCAATATAATTTATCCTAATTATAAAACAATAACAGTTTTATTAGCAAATAAGGCCTAGTCACAGGGACAATTTAAATCATAAGCTATGATTTCAGAGAATCAA
The DNA here is from genome assembly GCA_030545235.1 of Helianthus tuberosus. Lineage (NCBI taxonomy): Eukaryota > Viridiplantae > Streptophyta > Magnoliopsida > Asterales > Asteraceae > Helianthus > Helianthus tuberosus. Next base: position 116,607,689 of record CM060399.1, read on the forward strand.
AGCATGAAGGTTTGAACAAAGTTCATTACCTTTATCAGACAGGGTCACAGACTATTACTGTCTTTTGTCTCATATGAAAATGAGAAGGGCCCGTAGGCATTCTATTACCAATGGATGGTAAAAAGAACTGATCATATATATTAATGATTTAACCCATGATTCAGAGATCATTTAGTTGGGTTTGGAATCCTTGAAAAGATCCATATATAATAATAACACGTGTGATTTTAACGAATCATGTCTGCCAAGAGTGTTAACATGTTTTCAGATGTTAACAGGGATTTGAATCTTTTTAACGGGTTTTACCATCTTGGCCAGGTCTTAAAATGACATGCAGGCTAGGTTATACCTTTAAGATCCTAAAAAAAAAAAAAATAGGCAGATAGATTTTTAAAAGGAATGATTCCGATTTATTTATTTCATATATAATTTAATTATGCATAACATAGCAAAGATGAAATTTATAAACTTACATTCCATTAAAATTTAAAAGTAGTACACTTTGCCCTAAACGGGACTTTTCACATAAACACTTGCCCACGCAGGAGCTATACAGATAATACATGTCCTCACAGGGACGGTTTACAAAAGTAAATGTCCACGCAGGGACTAATAGAGACAAGTCCTCGTAGGGACTAAGTACAAAGATAGATGTCCACGCAGGGACTACATACACACATAAATAAATGTCCACGTAGGGACTTGATTTAAACAAGGAAATACAACAATACATATTGGGATTTAACGATCCCGTTTATTCTTTCCCTTCAGCAAACTTGCCAAACCACTCATGAATCCCTGATTCTTCCTACGCTCTCTCTGGAGGTCTCGCTCAACCCTGTCCAGCCTATGACGGAGATCCTCCTGCTCTGGCGGAGAAAACCGTGGTGGCTGAACAGGTACTTGATACCCACGAGCTGGGTGTCCCATTCCCCAAGGGGTTCTATATGGTCCCTCAGGGTTTTGGGCAAGGTAGTTTGCTGCCACTTGGTATGGGTCAGCCTCGGCATAGTTATAGTTATGGTATGCCGGCGGTCCGTATGGGTTGTAAGCTGCCGGAGCAGTATAAGCAGGGATAGGGTTGCCAAAACCCGGTGATGGCGGTGCAATAGGTGCCGAATTCACCTCTGAAACTGGAACTGAATGTCCACCCATTTGTGGGTCTTCATATATAGGCGGGTAGTGGCTGCCACTAGAGTGTTGAGGGGTGCTGAAATGAAAATCCCCTCCTCTTGCGGACATCCGTGCGCTAGTCCTCCTACGTCTTGGTGGTGCTGGAGGCGCTAGATTAACTGGCGGCGGTGGAGGCGGTGGCGTGACTGCCACGAAACGTGGATCCCCAGAGGGATCTTGCTGTTGCTGATGCGGCTGCTGGTGAGGCGATGAATGGTGAGATGGGGTAAAGTACCACTCACACCGATCGAACCGTGCCTGATGGCTATCCGGACCTTGGTAAGGTGTTCCGTGAAAAGACGAACCATCAGAGATCACAAAAGGATGGTTCGGGGTTTCGGTTGAAGCCTCGACGGGATCTGTGTCCTCGTCCATGTCCATCGCTTGATCACCTGAAAAATGATCCTCCGGTCGTAGTGGGTTAAAGCCCCCTTGTTCTGGTAGGTAGTCCGCCGGGTTAAACTGGCCTCGAAAGACAGGAGTAGGGTCATCGAAGGAACGGTGCGATAAAGATCGCTGTAGGGGTATGTATGAAGGTTGCGGGTTGTTGGGCTCATTCTCGGACTGAGGCCCATAAGAGTGATGATATGGAGGCGTTGAGCTATACGACGTAGATCGTCTGGAAGGCTCCTCATAAATCCTCCAAGGTTCTTGCGGATCTGCACTCCTTGTAGAAGAAGGAGTTCGCCGGCGCGAAGGCCCGGCCTCGTGGTCGTTAGGAGCGCTAATCGGCTCTTTTCCTCGTCCACCTCGCCTGAATCTTGGCGGCATTGTTAAACCTGTCAATATAAACAAAGGTAACAACAAGGAAAAATAAAGGACAAAGTAAAAAGTAAAATCAATAAAAAAATAATCTTTTGGATTATTCCTAAGTTCTTTGTCTAGACTCGAAGATTTAGGAATGTGCAATTGCGTCATTGAGATTAAACACAAAAGGCTAGTGTTTAATTCACTCAACGTTGGCTCTGATACCAACCTGTCACACCCCGAATTTCCACGTATTACCGGTGGGCCCGGTAGGGGAGTATCGTGACGTGGTTGGTAACATAATAGTCAAACAACACAATATTTAAATGCACAGCGGAAGCAAAGTATAGATTCATTTCAACCAAACAATATTGTAATATTAAATATCACAAGTAGTCGAATATAAATCCACAGGTAGATCAAAATAAAAGGAAACAATGTTCAACAGTCTATGACATCCAAGCTTGCGAGACTTATTGTGGATGCTAGGAGAAAAGCCAGCCTATTACGCGTAGTACCTGCACTTAACCTTTTTGAGAAAATACGTCAGTTTACACTGGTAAATACAATCAACCGACTCATTTTAAAAAGAGTTTAAGAAAATGCATTTAAGGCACAAGGCACAAATAATATTTTATAACTTGGGATAATTATTTGAATATAATACTTGTAAAGGATTTACAGGTTACTTATGCGTTCAGTAGCCCGGATCGAGCCGGGTTAAAGATCAATAGACACACCACATTATTTAAATGAGACACTGACAGGTGTACGCCTACACCTGTGTGCTAAGGTCGTGGCCATTTCGTAAAATGATGCCAGGGATATCCGGGACATGGTCATTAACCCCCCAAAGGCTTTAAGCAAACAAAACAAATTAAACGAGACATCTCAATACTTTAACCATAAAACAATTAAAGATTCAATGCCCGACCAAGCGGTATTTTATATACCGTACCCCAAGCCCGTATAGGGAAAATAAGTTAAAAGTATTTACCTGAGCAAGTATAAATCACAATTAGTGAGTGCAAGTATCTTTTACTGGTTCTCCTAATCTGGAACGAAGGTTTATAATAACCTATTAGAATCCTAACGGGTCTTTAGTTAAGCTTAAGCTTAGACCGGTTAGTTTTATAGATACGATTCGTACGCACGATTAAGCGAAGACCGGATAGAATGTGATTTAGACCCGGCAAGTTTGAAGACTTGCTTAATATGGGTATATTATACACATTTTGGATTTTGAGATATAACCGATAAGGTTTGACCCGTTTCGGCTAATTTATGTAAACTAGTTACATAAACCGAACCGAACGCCTATGAAGCGTAACGGGTAATCATAAGAGTCCTAAACAGGTTTCCTAAGTTAACATGCCTTAAATATGTTGTGATATCAGTAGGATATCTTCCATTATGCCCAAAACGAGTTTAATCTCGTATTAAGCCCCGTAGGGGTATTTTGGTCATTTTAAAGATTATAAAAGGGATTAATTTATCTTCTGTGATCCGGGTCTGAATAAATCAGTAAAATAGCTTATTTTAACAGGTTATAACATTTGGTTATAAGTCTTATATGCCAAAATAGTTTTAAACCCTAACTATGCGTTTAATACGCGTATAATGTCGTTTTAAGCGATTTACGGGTTAATATAGGATTCTGAGTTTTCTGATCAGTTCAACAGGTTCAAAACACTCCATTTATTATTTGAAATCAGTAGCAATTGGATTGGTGTCAAAAGGATTTGTAAAACTCATTTTATGGCCGAAAAGGGCATATTCGGTATTTACCGAATCAAGGCACTAATCCTAGTTTATGATCAGTTTAAAAATAATTAAAAATCTTCAAAAATCTCAAAATATTATATTACATCAGTGGGTATAAGTTTTGGTGTCAAAGATTGGGTTTAGATAGGCTTTACGCTAATGACGTCGTTTAATCACTAAGAAACGTTCTAATTACGTCATTAAGCATAACTCCTATTCTAGACCTCCAACTGATGTAAAAATTTAGGGACACGTTTAATAATCAGTAACTAAGATTTTTGTACTTTCATATTTCCAAAATTCTCGTTGTATGGTCATAAGGGCATTATGGTCAATATTTAAGCACTTAACGGAAACGTCGGACAATTAAGGATTTAAGTGGTATAAACGCAGAGGGTTATACACACATGTAACTAGGTCCTAATGGAACTTTAAGGCATGTCTAAACCTATCTAAAATGGGTCAGAACTGAAGTCAAAGCAAAAGTCAAACTTTTGCGTCTTTCGGTTCTGAATCGGTTCAAAACAGAAAGTTGTCGAATCAAACAAGCTTAGGCAAGTTCTTATACTTATTATCAAGTTATATGAATGATAAAATAGGTTACACGCCTTTTATGTTGTTAAATAGGCGTTTAATGATTCTGTTGACTTTTTCGGACAACGTTTGACTCGACAAACGACCTAGTTAGGTTTGGAATCAGTGAGTACCCTTTTAAGGGTTTATTACCCACATAATTACCTACTTAAAGGTACTTTTAATTCGAGATATGAGTGAGCTATTATTAATTAATCTCGAGGTCAAACCGTAATTACGACGATTTGATTTTTAAGCTAAATATTAAGCAAAACTTAATTAGAGAGGGTTAGGCATACTTACTAGTGTCTAATGGATGATTAGGAATGAGTTGTAAATGCCTTTGAGCTCCAGAACTTGATCAGTTGCTGAATTGGAATGGAATGATCAATGTTGCAAAGGAATGGGCTTTATATAGGTCTTTAAACACCATGAATTGTTGACAACAAAGGCTACCAATGACCACAAATCATTTACACATGTCCCTAGTGCCTAGGAGTTACTTAGGGGTCGCCCATGAAGTGAGAAATCAGAAACAAAGTCGTTTGGAAGCTCAAATAGGCTGCTGCCTGTTTTTTCTGATACTGGGCGTCTGACGCGGCCCGCGTAAGATATTGTTAAGTCTTACGCGGCCCGCGTGGGCCTTGTTTTCAGGTTTGAAACTTGTTTGTTATTGCATGTTGGTCCTTGCCCCTTCGAAAGGTCATTTCACTATTCAACTTTGCATTCTAAGACCTTAGAATTTATTTATAGGGGGTTCAAGACTTATACCCACTTTGTGAAGACCTTGGTCACTTTGTGTTTACCCGAAAAGCCATAAATTTCGTCGTTGACGATTCTAACCCTCACACACGAATTTTATCATAACTTTCTCATACGGTAACGAAACTTGGTGAAATTTTTGTGGTGCATTCTAGTGAGCATAATTACTCGTTACAAGGCTTCGGGTTTGCTAAAAGGTCACTCAGAGGTATATCTTAACATGTTGACACATTTAACCCCTGTAGTTTGTAATCTCTCACTTTCTTTCACAATTCGCTTCGTATGATCCATGATCCATTCGTTTAAGGTTATAAACATCACGTAGGGTTATTGTAAAGTATATTTATTCATTGTTGACACTTTGATCCCTTATATTTACATAGTTTCATTGTTTGTCAACTTTAGTCCTTCAAGAACATTCTTTCACACGTTCAACCCTATGACACGTGTCAACACATTATAGGACGTAAATTTTCGAGGTGTTACAGTTTGTAATACTTTGATATTCTCATTCGGTTTGTAATATATTTATCTTTTGCTTCCTCTGTGCATTAAATTGTGTGGTTTGACTATGATGATATCAACTACGTCACGATACTCCCCACCGGTAATACGTGGAAATATCTGGGTGTGACAGTAACTGCCATCTGCGATCATCTGAATCTTGATTGCTGCAATATCATCCTTCATGGCTGTTAAGATGGCGTCTAATCGTCCCACAATGGCTGATATTTGAGCAGAGATAACCGGGTTGTAAGCGCCATTCGATTTCCCGGCAATGGAACCAAATGATAGAACCCAGAAATCTAATAAATGTAACTGATAGATTTAACTGCTGGAAACTTAAATATTATAAGATAGAAGACCCGATTCGAGAAGGGTTAATCTCCAAGAACAAAGGTATAGATACCCAATTAAGATAACGTAAACATTCACAATTCTCAAAACTAGAACAAGAGATATTAATAAATATAAATAGAGATAACTGTTCTTAAACTTCAGCTACACATTTACCCACCAGCCCTAATTCTCATTAACTGCTTTCTTGACTGGGTTTGACTGGGTATGGGCTGCAATTAAGTTAAGGGTCCTGTTGTGTTTATTGGGCTCTGTTAGAATCGTATCAATATAGCCCGCTAGAAAACAGACTTGTCCTCAAGTCGACAATCCAATATTTGTTGACTATTGTGCCAAGTAATCAACCATTCAATTGTAGGCTGACCTGCTTCATATACCCATCCATAAGCTAATATGGATTGTGAAGACCTTGCAATTTTCTTGTCTTTTGCATCTGAATACCACCTAGATGATCGTTTAATAGCATGTTTGATTTCAGCGATTTCCTTCTTATCATGTGTGTCCCCTTCAATAACATGTGGTTGTTCATAGTTAGTATTCCTTTCCCCTCCTCCCCACTCCAACAGTTTGCATGTTAGGAATCGCATGATATGCGTGGATGGATTTTAGGGGTGGGTTGCAATGGCTTAGGTATGGCTGGTAAATAAGGTTTATCAGCTTTAATTTCCAAAATCTGATGGTGACCTTTCCTGTTATCAGAGTTGACCATCTCATCTCTTTTGTTGGCCATTAAACTGCTTTACACCACCTTGTTCTTCCGATCCTCATCTAATTTTTCACAATAAATGTCATCTTTGATCATCTGAGTTTTGATTGCTGCAATATCATTCTTCATGGCTGCTAAGATGGCGTCTAATCGTGCCGCGATTGCTGATAACTGGGCAGAGATAACCGAATTCCGGGTTGTAAGCGCCATTTGACTTCCCGATAATGGAATCAAATGATAGAACCCAGAAATCTAACAATTGTAACTGCTGGAAACTTAAATATTATAAGATAGAAGACCCGATTTGAGATGTGTTAATCTCCAAGAACAAAGGTATAGATACACAATTAAGATAACGTAAACATTCACAATTCTCAAAACTAGAACAAGAGATATTAATAAACATAAGAGTTAAATGCTTGGTTGGTCCCTGTGGTTTGCAAAAATTTCATACTTAGTCCTAGTGGTTTACTAATTACACGCGTGGTCCCAAAAGTTGTCAAAAATGAACTCGGTTGGTCCCCTGACCTAACCTCTGTTAAATTTCTCAGTTAACTATGTGTAAAATGACTATATTACCCTTGGACAATTAAAAAAAAAAAAAAATATATATATATATATATATATATATATCCTACCGAGGCATGGTGCGGTCTTGAGGGCAACCCGGTTTTACCCAGCTGTTACCCCAGCGAGTCTCTCGTGTGGGGACAGTATGGTTTCCGGGCGGAAGTCAGCTTGCGCAACGGCCGGGGCTGACGGGGGATTGTCTTCGACATGAACCCGGTGACCTAAGGTCCTGTACATTGAAAGTCACCTTCCAAAAAAAAAAAATAATAATAAAGAAGATGACCCACTACTCATCTTCTTCAACCTCTCTCTCTAGAAAAACTCTAACACCATCACCTCCTCCACCTTCACAACCCACCACAACCTGCAACTACCTCCACCACCACCACCACCACCACCAGAGGGTTGCTTAAAAAGTCAATTCTGTTATAACTACAGTGCCCGTACCTGTGCATGAATAATTGAGTATCCAAAAACGTATTGTATTCTTTGTTTTGGCCAATTCCTTGTTTAACATTTTTAGTTGTTAAAAGAACCACCTATCGAATGGGTTTAGTATTTTGGCTTCTGGATTCCCATATGGACTATCTATAATTTCAACTTTATAAATTAGAAACCTGATTACTCTTATTACTAGTGGTCATTGTTATCCAGGTTGTAGTATATTGATAAATAAAGCTTCATTCATTTCGCTTAAGAGTTGAAAAAATCCTTGCTTTCCAGTCCACTGGGTCAACAGCCAACTTACATATGTGAACTTTTAGATTGATTTTGTGAATGTTCATTTGGTAGATTTACCTTACGGAAGTGGGACAATTGCATCAAACCTTAAAAGAAAAGGAGAAGCCCCTGCTGTATCTGGTTTAACAGAGCATGAAGACGAAATCGACGTTATTGCTCCAGCTGACATTCTCAAACAAATATGTTAAGTGGAGGAGGTGATGGTGTTGGAGTTTTTTTAGAGAGAGAGGTTGAAGAAGATGAGTAGTGAGCCATCTTCTTTATATATATATTTTTTTTATTTCTTTTAATTGTTCAAGGGTAATATAGTCATTTCACACATAGTTAACTGAAAAATTTAACAGAAGGTCAGGGGACCAACCGAGTTCATTTTTGACAACTTTTGAGACCACGCATGTAATTAGTAAACCACTAGTACCAAGTATGAAATTTTTGCAAACCACAAGGACCAACCAAGCATTTAACTCTAAACATAAATAGAGATAACTGCTCCTAAACTTCAGCTACACATTTACCCACCAGCTCTAATTCTCATTAACTGCTTTCTTGACTGGGTTTGACTGGGCCCTTGACTAGGTATGGGCTGCAATTGAGTTAAGGGTCCTGTTGTGTTTATTGGGCTATGTTGGAATCGTATCAAAGTATTACCCATGTGTTTACCTTGATGCCCTTATCAACTATTCAACATAAATTCACCGAAATTGAAAACAAAATTAGAAAACATTGCATGAAAATATTAAGGAAGGATTATTACTTTCCTTCCCATCAACATATGGAATTCAAAAATCTTTCACATGGAATGTTCAAAATTCACAGTTCCGCCAGCCTGCCACACCGTCGATCAAATCCAAATCCAAAAACAATAACAAAAACAAATTCATTGGAACAAAAACAATGGAACCATCAAGAAAGCGAAGAACAATAACACTTGTACTTGAGTAGCGAATTACACTATGGCCAAATCTACACCTGGAGGCAATAGTGGTGTGAGCTGGCGCTTGGCAGTAGATCGAGTATCTTGCTCTCTCTTCATAAACTCCTCTTGAGTATACTCTACCTCAAAAGCATGGCAGCGAGGATCTACGATGACTTTGTTGAGTGCAGCAGCATTCTCTATGGCATACACAGCAAGCTCAAGGTCACTGATTCTACCATAATACCCAATTATTTCAAGAACCTTTAGGTGTTTATGAACATGAGGAGCTGCAACACGTTTTACTTTCCTCCTCCTTTTCATTGGTGAACACCAATGTAGCTGCAAAAACAAAATAACCAGCTTAGAGTTTAAAAACCATGCTTAAAGGTTCGGCTGACAGTTTATGTCTTGAAACCAGTTATGTAAACCGAACCTGTTGAGTTTAATTTTTCATGAACATACATTCTTTTTCCAACCAACCGGGTAGGTTTAGTTTGCTGGTTTTAAAACCATAGTTACATACCTAACATTTTGCCTTGGAAGCACAATAATTTAACTATGCAAGTGGGGTGGAAGAGGTGAAATCTATTACGCAGTTACATGAACCTCATTTTTGAGTTAAATATTTGATTAACAAAAAATTTGAATGCGATTGTTGATCAAATAATTCCCTTGGGATTGGCATTCATTGATCAAATAAAAATAAAAATGTTTGTAAAATTACACGAATATGACATGTAAATAATCAGGTTTTGGATTAATTATGTTTTGTGCATCATGTTTGAGTTAACCTATTTAACCCGTTTAATTAAAATGTGGACCAGTCAAGTCATTTAAAAACAGAACACAAAAACAAAATAAAATATACATTTATAAGGCCAACCTGTCAACCCACCCGTTTACAACTCATTTATAACCTGTCAATCCATTTGACTCATTTAGATAAATAGGTTACACATGTCATGTTCCGGTAGTGCGATATTAAGACTTAAGTGTTAATTATTTTGACACAAATAAATATATAACTCGTGTTCGGGTTTATCCATTTAAGCCAACAACCCGAAACCAGTCAACCGACACGATTGGCAGCCCTAGTTATAAAGCCTTTAATTTAAATATTTTAAGATAGAGACCAAGTACCGATATTGAAAAGGTCTCTAAATGCGGACAGGCCTGAGCTATTGAAGTGTACTCTAGAAGGCATTCATCTTCTTCAGCTCCCATTACCAGCATTAATTTCTTCACATTTGGAAACTTGATAATGGCATTAACATTTAAACCTTTCTGAAAAAAAAAAAAAACATGAAAACACTCACCAATAACCATATTTTTATATATAAAGATTATAAACAAATTAGAGAATAATCACTCACCTTTGCACTCCAGATGTCCAAGACAAGAACCCGAAGTTTGAGAGCACAAGATGAGATCTGACCGAACACATTATTCTCAAATCCTACGCTAACTTCACCAATATCAAGTTCTCTAAGCTTTGGGAGGTCTGTGAGATGGAAATGTATTTCTGGACCACAATATATGAATGACACGAGGTCAAATCCATATAAAGAGATGGATTCAAACCCAGAACAATCCACTAGTTTAATGTATTTCAACTTAATGTCCTTTCCACCAACACGAATATGAGCGAACAAATCCGAGGTATACATGCAAAACTTTACAAGATGTGGAGAATTCTTTAAGATGTTGTTTAAGGTCGGTTCATCCAAGTTGACACCAGTTAAGAAGATATCTTTCAGAAACAGCATCTCCATAACCATAGAATTAGATAATGGTAACTGGAAATCGTAGTATTCAGGTGGATCGCGCGTTTTGTCAATTAAATCCAGTTCAAGCTTCTCAACTTTCTTGTCTAGAGCAAACCAAATCCATTCATCAATATATTCAGAGTAACTAGAATCTAAATCGAAGCAAATACGAAAAACTTGGACCCTCGGGTGGCTGTAACAGCTGATGACATCATACACCTGGTTGATGTACTTCTCACGCTCTAAATCACAAACTATCTCATCCTTGGCCACCTTTTCCAGTATTTCAGTACCATCAAAGTCTAATCGGGTCAAATTACGCCATAAGTGCCTCCATCTTGTGGAGAGACTGCCTGTGACCACCGCATCTTTTATAGGCATACGAGATAGGATCATAACAAGAACATCATCTGGCATTTTGCTGATAAAATCGGTCAATTTTGGCCCCTTCACAAATGCAAGTAATCAATCAATAGCCTTAATAATTAAGAATACTCGCATACACAAATGAAACAAATGTACGTATTGTCTATGCAGTTAATACTGGTGATATATCGGTCCCCTAGTAAAATTTCGGTGTCAAATATCGGTCAAAATATCGTTACTGATATTATCGGCGATATTGACCGATATATCACTGATATTTGACCGATATATCACTGAATTATTGGTGTTAAATTTCTGTATACATAAATTCTGCATTATATTAAAATTAACGATATCCCACCAATATCTCACCGAGATAGCCTATATCTCAAATATCGGTCCTTGACCGATATCCGATATTTTACCGCGTATTGTGTAATTTAAACATTAACGAAACCCTAGAACGATAACATACATAAGAAATATATATATATGATCACATAGACAATCACTGCAAAATTCAGTAGTAAAAACAGTTGATATACGTCAGTAAACAATGCTGATTAGAAAGCAAATATGACAGTTAACTTAAAAATGGAAATGAATGAACGTGATGAGATGAAATCAACTGAAAGTACGAAATTCAACGCTGAATAAGAGATAACGAACAGATTCAAAGGAACTAAAGGAAAAAATCACCTTGTTATGAGCAGCAGATCGAAGCTTTTTGTTCTTCATTTGGGCGCCTGCTTCAACAACAAAATAAGGCAGCAGAGCGCGCAGATGGTTTTATATTAAAATTTTGGGATATTTTTAAATGATTCCGCGATTGCTTGCAATTGGGCTAAAACCGTCAAATCGTCAATCAATATTTTCAAGTTTTAAGCTATTTTTCCCTTCTTTGCCGTTTATAATTAAAAAGAGTTAATTGCCAAAATAGTTCCTCTAATTTGGGTTATTTTGGTAGCATAATCTAAATGTTTTATTTTCCGTATGTGGTGACTTAACTCCATCCATGCTCCTCAGTTAGTCAAGGGGTATTTTTGTCATTAAAGATTAAAAAAAGGAAAACAAAAACTGTTGTGAAGGAGGATCGAACCCGAGCCTCTGGCCGGTTCGCTGACAAACACACAAGAGACCATAGATGTTAATAACGACGATAACGACAGCTATAGCGCGCTATGTTGTGATACCCCAGGAAAACGCACAACACAACTAGCTTCTCCGGCAACTATGTGCTAAATTTCGGGACGAAATTTCTTTCAACTTGGGGATGATGTGTTAACTCGTGTAAATTCCCGAATGTTTCGTTCACTGTGTAATTCCATGCACGTTAAATGAATTGATTTTGGTGATTGATTTTAATTGAATGATTGTGTGCTTGGTAATGTGTGAAACCGAAACCCGAAACTGAAATATTGGAATATGTTATTTTGTGAAACGAAGCGTTGTAATATAGTGCTTTGCGATATGAAACGTTTTAATTTAGGTATTTCGTGAATCTTGCGAAACCGTCACTTAGTGCGAAACCGTTACCTATTAAAACCCAACCCAAGCCCACCCTTATCCCCCTTGGGCCACAAACAAGCCCAAACCCCACTCCCTTTCCCCTTGGTGCGAAAATTGAGCCCAAACCCATACCCTCTTGGTCCTTTTAGCCCATTAGCCCAATTTCCTTGTGTTTTAATTATATGCACTTGACTTTGGGAATAAGAAATCAAAATAATCAAAACCCTAAACACACCCCTTGTGTGCGTCGACCAGGAGATACCCCCCCCCTTGCGCAAACCCTAGCTCTTGTTCGGCTTCTTGATTCGCTATTCACCTCCTCGTAATCCATTCTCTTGTCCCAAGGTTAGTATTCTTGATTGGATTGTGATTCATGGTGTGATTTTTGTGGAAACATGGCTGTGATTTTTAGTTGACATGCTAGAGTTTTGATGTTACATGATTTATTTCGGTTAAGTATGCGATTTGTTGAAGTAATCGATAGTACGTATGCATAAATGATCATTGGCAGCGTTTTTGTGAAAAAAATCATGATGTGTTATGGCTAGGGTTTTGTGATTATTGGTATAGTTAGATGGTAAAGGATGATTAGCCTGCTGTTAGTTGTTATTAGGACGAGTCGGGATCGTTTGTACGCGTTTTGGTGTCGTTTAAATGTAAAACAGCATGCTGATTGACGAAAAAAACCAACTTCAGTTGGCTGTAAACGGACCATTATAAATCGAAAAATTAATTTTCTGATGTCTAAATTATATGTTTTCGAAAAACGCTTCAACTGGCATGGGAATCATATTTTTTGAGGTTGTTTGCTATTGTTAAAGGTCCGTTTAGTACAACAGCAAAAGCTGCATTTTTTTCTGTAGAAAATGTGTGATATGTTTTTCGTCATAACTTGAATTCTGGATAGAGTTAGGTCATGAAATTCCTACAGTAGATGGCCATGGGTGTCGTCGTAATTCTCTAACTGGAATTTCGTCAATCAGACTTACAATGAATTTTAAATGTATTTTTCCGTGGACTGCATTCAGAAAGTGACGAATCTGATTGCAGCCAGATAAATGAATTTTATAAAATAATTGGTAATGAATTGAGTCCCGAGATTTTTACACAATGACATGTGGACAGTTTAGAACATTCTATAAAATTTTGGGAATTTTTGGAATAAGTTAACTATTTTATAAAAATACCCGAAAACAGCCCATATTTGGATGTTAAAGCTGAAACAATATAAGTAGTGATTTGCGTGTCTGAATGTCGGTTATGTTATCTGATAATGATCCAACTTGTTATATGTCAACGAAAGTGTTATGTGAAGTATTGTGTACTTGCTCTTGAGTGGTTATAGGTGGAATGTGTATATGGGTATGAACTGTCAAAGTGAGTGCATGTTATGAGGTAGATGTGTGTAGGAGCTTCGTGTTTTATTTGAAATCACTAATAAACTAAATAGTAACCATATCAGGACGTGATTGACCAACCTTGACTGTTAGCTATTTCTAAGAGTCCAACCGAGCAATAAAAGGTGAGTTCACACTTTTCTACAAAGCATGGGATTCCCGGTGGTTTGGGAATGAGTTAAATAAGGATTCCCGGTGGTTTGGGAATGGGTTAAATAAAAACAATCCCCTTGGGTGGGATGCAACATGCGTATTTGTGACAACTGGCACAAAACCGGTAATTTTCGTACAATTTAATTAATATGTAATGACTGCAATTATGTGCTTAAATGTCAACATTATCTAAATTACGTGCTATACTTGTGAATTCATGCACGTTTTATACTACAAGAAATTTGCTTTATGCATTAATGATAGCGTTGTGTCAGAAATACTAGTAAACTCACCTGTAAGACACAATGTGTCAACAATTCTGCAGAAAGCAGTTAGACAATAGAATTGGAGCCTAGGTGTGGGTCCAACGAAAATAATACATTAAAACCCAAGAGTACATACAAGGGTTAACATATAGACTTTCACGAAGCTAAAATACGCACTAAAAAGCACCCGAAACGCACTTTAAGTGTAGAATTTTACAGAATTCAGCTATAATCAGCTTTTTAACATATAAATATTATGCAGAATTCATGATTTATTATCTAGAATACCCTCCTAAGTGTTGGGAATTAAAAGGGTTACAAAAGGGTACTTAAAGGACACTAAATGGTGCAATTTAGCACTTTAACGAACCGGTATTTAACCGAACAACCGGACTTTACCCGGAACATCAAAATATTACTAGAGGCATTATTTTAATGTTTCTGAACTAGTTACAGTCCCCAAACACCATAACACCCCTTATAACATAATAACACCTCAAGTCCCTAGACTTTACCCTTGAAACTTAACTTATTTATGAACTAGGGAGTAAATATTACACTTTGCCCCCTCCCCTTTTCATATATACGGTCATAAGGGGTGGCCCCCATCAAGATCTTGCTTGGATCCACTAGATTTCATAAGATATTACTTGGATTTAATTTGATTTCATAAGATATTACATAGATATTATGGATCTTGAAAGATTTACTAGAGATCTTGCAAGTACTATACATATATACATCATCACTTCATCTTCTTCATAACCACAAACTCTCCTCCTTCTCCTTCATACCTACGGCCCACCAGCTTCACCATACCTCCACCATTTTCATTCCATTTCAATCCATTTCAAGGTTCACATAAGGTGCTAGAAGGTGATTTAGGAAGTTGGAAGCTTGTGGATCTTGAAGGACCTTCTTCATTTGCTTTTATCCAACACTTTTGTCATCTTCAAGTTCTAGTAATCTTCCCTAGCCTTGCTGCTAGTGGTCACGGCGCTAGATAACCAAATCCGGTGAAGTTTACGACGCAGGAACGCAAAGTTGTGAGTTCATGCTCCCCCTTTTCTTTAACTGTTTTCAGTTTTATAACTTCAGGGTGAAATACATGTTATAAATGTTACAATGTTTATAAATGGATACAAAAACAAGAAGCACTCTTGGTGATAACTAGTACCAATTATGATGCGTGTTGAGGAATGATACGAGAAATCGTGTCACGAATAGGGTACCATAAGCACCATTAATCGTGTACATACTTAGACCGCAGAACAAAAGGTTAGATCTAATGGGTTTTTGGGCAGCCACACTCTTGTTGAAAACTAGTACCGAGTAGTGCTTTTGTGTCTCCGTCGTGAATCGACAACTAGAAAAATGCCTATGGTTTGGATGCTTCCTATGTCGTGTCACATGTTAATGGCCTTGCAACCCATTAACAACTTGATACATACAGAAATACTTGACTTATACGAGAATACTTGACTTATACAAGAATACTGGATTTATACAAGAATACTTGATTTATACAAGAATACTTGATTTATACAAGATTCATACCATGTTTTTCATACAAGTATACAAACGTTTAATACAAGAACTACATGAATTCACACCAACATTATGTTGACGTTTTTCCAAAACTCACATGTATTTCAGGTAACTAATGTGGATGTGTGCGCGGTCTTATTCATGCTCCTGGATGTTGTTTATGTTTAATCTTAAATAAAGTTGTAAACTTTCAGACGACGTGTTGTCTCGTGATGTAAACACTTAATCTATGATTTCAGTAATGTAATGTTTGGTATTTGAAGTTACTTTTATGAGCATGTAGTATGTTTACCTTTCGTATGCAATGAGAACCTTTCATGATCACACCTCGTGCTTCCTCCTTAGAAAGGGGTGTGACAGATTGGTATCAGAGCTGTGATTGTAGTGAACCAGGATTCTTTCTCGAGTCTAGACTACAATCTCTAGGATCCTTGCACGAAAACAATTTTTGCAAAGAGTTTTCATTGCATAAAACTTTCCGCGACATCCACTACCTGAAACTGTTTGCAAGAGTCAAGAAAAGGCACTACGAGACTTAGGGTGCACTGAAGTAGCACTTGTCGTTGACTAGAAATCACTTGCGATTGTGTCTGATAATTGATATATACATATACTAGAAGTAGAATGTCACAAGTATACGTGACTTTACCTGAAAACAATGGCCTACCTGAAGGAAGTGGTACGGGGATGAAACGAACTGTGCGGACTGTGCAAGGAGTTACGTAATTATGGATGCATACATAATTATGGAGTTCAGTGCACAGAAACCACAGCAAGTCTTGTCATGTATAGATTCCCCCAGTGTAAGAAAAGGTCAAACGTGAACACCCCTCCTCCAGCCTACTAAGTACTCTGCTGGAGTAATAATTGTTTGATGTCTCATGTGTGGTATATGCCTGTGTATATATATACTATTACTGTCTCGTATGACGATATCAAACGAATGTCTAACCCTATTGTGTGATGTTCTTCTAGAACATGGCACCTAGGAGAATTGTGAACAATCGAGATTCTGACCAACCTCCTCCTCCCCCACTGCCAAGGACTGCTAAAGAGCTGAACGCTCTACCGGAAGAAAGAATCTCCGCAGCTATCGCCCAGTACGAGGCGAACCGTACTGAAGACAATGGAGGACCAAGCAATGCCAGGCGTAATGGGAATGGAGATTCGTCTGGAGGAAACGCAGCTCAAGGTAACCTTAAGACAATTTGCTAAGCATGGAGAAATTTATGAGCGGTCTTTGTTTCATTATTTCTTCGATTGCTCACGTGTGAGTTGGTTGGATCAATTACATGCTGCACTTTCAAGCAGTTCCTTGACTGCAAACCGCTGAACTATGATGACACTGGAGGTGCAAAGGCGTTTGTACGCTGGACGGAAAAGACTGAAGCCACTATCCGTATGAGCAAGTGTACCACGGATCAGCAAGTCACTTTTGCTACTGGGTTGTTTGTTGACGAAGCTTTGACTTGGTGGAACTTGCAAGTCCAAACCCTGGGTGATGATGCCGTTTATGGCCTGACTTGGGATGAGCTAAAGGAACGTATGAGAGAAAAGTAATGCTCACGTGCTGAACTCCAAAGGTTGGAGACTGAGTTCTGGCATTTGACCATGGAAGGTGCTGATATCACTGGTTACACTCGAAGGTTCCACGATTTGTCTAGGGTGATCCCTTACATGGTGACTCCCGAATTTAAGCGCGTTGAACGCTACATTTGGGGATTGGCCTCAGAATTTCACGGCATGGTAACTTCGGCCAAACCTCAAACAATCAATGAGGTTGTAACTCTGGCGGTCATCTTTACTGAAGATTGTGTTCGTATGAAGAAATTATCACTGAACCCAACCGAAAAGACCGAGACGCATGCTGAGTCGTCTAGTGACAAGAAGAGAAAGCATTCGAATCTGAACCAAGCAGCCCGCAACAACAACAAGGGTTTCAACAACAAGAAACGAGACTCCAACCCGCCTCAGGAGGCGAAAACTCTTGCAACCATGAATGACGCTCCAGCTAAGGGATACATGGGCACTCTGCCCAAATGCAATCAGTGCAAGCGTCATCACGAAGGAGTTTGTCGCATTCCAAGATGCGACAAGTGTGGAAAGTTGGGTCACCATACTGAGGATTGTTGGGGAAAAGGAAATAGGAACGGGAACGGAAACCGCAGCGGTGCTGGTAATAGAAACAATGGTGGGCATGGAAATGGTGCTGGTAACAGGAATGGCAATGGAAATGGGCAGAACCAAGGACGCTTCAGTTGTGGAAGCAAGGATCATTTCATGAAAGATTGCCCAAAAGGAAACAACGCTCAGGCTCGAGCATTTGTGATTGGAGCAAGGAACGCACGCGAGGACCCTAATGTGGTCACCGGTACGTTTCTCATTAACAATCACTTTGCATCCATATTATTTAACACTGGTGCCGATTATAGCTTCATGTCTGTGGAATTTAAACGTATGCTTGGAATAGAATCTAGTATATTAGATATTCCCTACTCCATAGAGCTAGCCAATGGAAAACTTGTTGAATCAGGCGAAGTTGTTAGAGGCTGCTCATTAGAACTTGGTGAACGAAATTTTTGCATCGACCACTTACCTATTCAATTGGGTAGCTTCGATGTAGTGGTCGGATTGAACTGGTTGTCCAAGAACAAAGCTGAAGTTATTTGTCATGAGAAAATCATTCGCATCCCTTTGGCGAATGACGAAGCTCTCATCGTACATGGAGAAAAACGAGATGCGCCTCTATGAATCATCAGTTGTATGAAGGCACATAAGTGCTTAAGGAAAGGATGTGTTGCTTTCCTGGCGCACGTTGTAGATAAGAAGGCCGTGGAGCCAAAACTCGAAGACATTCCTGTGGTGAAGGAATTCCCTGATGTTTTTTCCCGAAGATCTGCCAGGACTACCTCCGCAAAGACAAGTCGAATTCCGTATAGACTTGGTTCCAGGAGTTGCTCCTGTATCCAAGGCACCCTATCGGCTTGCACCATCCGAAATGGAAGAATTATCTACACAACTCCAGGAGTTGTTGGATAAAGGATTCATAAGGCCAAGCTTCTCGCCTTGGGGAGCTCCAGTATTGTTCGTGAAGAAGAAGGATGGAACTCTGCGGATGTGTATCGACTACAGAGAACTGAACAAGCTCACAATCAAGAATCGGTATCCACTACCGAGGATTGATGACTTATTTGATCAGTTGCAAGGATCAAGCTACTATTCCAAGATCGATCTTCGATCTGGATACCATCAGTTAAGGATACAAGAGGAAAGCATACCAAAGACTGCATTCAGAACACGCTATGGGCATTACGAGTTTCTTGTGATGCCATTCGGATTGACGAACGCGCCAGCAGTATTTATGGATCTGATGAACCGCGTATGCAAACCATATCTCGATAAATTCGTGATTGTATTTATCGATGATATCCTGATTTACTCTCGAACGAAAGAAGAGCACGAACAACACCTCAGAACCATTCTGGAACTACTAAAGAAAGAGAAACTTTATGCGAAATTCTCAAAGTGCGAATTCTGGATTCGCGAAGTACAATTTCTTGGTCACGTTGTGAACGAAAAGGGCATTCATGTAGACCCATCCAAGATTGAAGCCATAAAGAATTGGGAAGCCCCCAAAACCCCAACAGAAGTTCGACAATTCTTGGGTTTAGCGGGCTATTACCGGCGATTCATCGAGAATTTCTCAAAAATAGCTCAGCCGCTAACTACCCTTACACAGAAAGACAAGAAGTACGACTGGGGTGACAAGCAGGAAGAAGCCTTCCAGCTACTTAAAAATAAGCTATGCAATGCATCAATACTATCCTTACCCGAAGGCACTGAAGACTTCGTGGTATACTTCGACGCTTCACGACAAGGCTTGGGTTGCGTGCTCATGCAACGCCAAAAAGCCATCGCTTACGCTTCAAGACAGTTGAAAGTACATGAAAGGAATTACACCACGCACGACTTGGAACTAGGTGCGGTGGTATTCGCCTTGAAGATCTGGCGACATTATTTATATGGTACTCGATGTACAATCTTCACAGATCACAAAAGTTGACAACACATATTTGATCAGAAAGAATTAAACGTGCGTCAGGGACGATGGGTAGAACTGCTGAACGATTATGACTGTGAGATTAAGTACCATCCTGGAAAGGAAAACGTTGTAGCAGACGCACTAAGTCGAAAAGAAAGGGTTAAGACCCTAAGGGTTCAAGCATTAGAAATGACTATTCAAACGAACCTCACCGCACGCATTCGTGATGCACAACAAGAAGCCCTTAAGATGGAAAATCGTAAAGGTGAATACCTCCGTGGTATGTTGAAATATATGGTGCCAAATGAAGAGGGAACCTTATACTTTAAGAAGCGTATTTGGGTTCCGCTCTATGGTGGTATACGAGAAGTCATCCTTGATGAAGCACACAAAGCGAGATATTTGATCCATCCAGGATCGGACAAAATGTATCAAGACTTGAAAGAATATTATTGGTGGCCGAGACTTAAAAGCGATGTTGCTGTTTATGTTGGAAAATGCCTAACCTGTGCTAAGGTTAAGGCTGAATATCAGAAACCGTCTGGCCTACTGCAACAACCAGAGATACCCATGTGGAAGTGGGAGGAAATCTCGATGGACTTCATAACAAAATTACCCAAGACCCCTAGAGGGCACGATATGATATGGGTGATAGTTGACCGATTGACGAAATCTGCGCATTTCCTACCGATTCGAGAAAAGGATAGCACTGGAAAGCTTGCTGAGATATATACTTAAAGGAAATTGTGGCACGTCATGGAGTGCCTATCTCGATTATTTCAGACAGAGATGGACGCTTTATCTCAAGAATTTGGCAATCCTTTCAGGAAGCCTTTGGATCTCAATTAGATCTAAGCACGGCCTTCCATCTGCAAACAGACGGTCAGAGCGAACGGACCATACAAACGCTAGAAGATATGCTTCGCGCATGTGTTATGGACCTAGGCGGCAGCTGGGATACTCATCTACCCTTAGTTGAGTTTTCCTACAATAACAGTTATCATACGAGCATAAAAGCCGCTCCGTTCGAAGCTCTGTATGGCCGCAAGTGCCGCTTGCCCTTATGTTGGGCAGACGCTAGAGACAAACGTATGGGTGGTCCTGAACTTGTACAAGAGACAACCGACAAGATTATGCAGAACCGAGAGCGCATTAAGGCGGCTCGAGATCGACAAAAGAGCTACGCTGATCGAAGACGAAAACCATTAGAATTCGAGGTGGGAGACAAAGTTTTGTTAAAAGTCTCACCTTGGAAGGGCGTAGTAAGATTCGGAAAGCGTGGGAAGCTGAATCCCCGATACATCGGACCATTCAAGATCTTGGAAAGAATTGGTACCGTGGAATACAAGTTGGAGTTACCGGAAGAACTTACTGGAGTACAAGATACGTTCCATGTATCCAACCTCAAGAAGAGTCCAACACAAGAAGATGTGATCATCTCTGCGGATGAAGTGCATATTGATGACACCCTCCGATTTACAGAACAACCCGTTGAGGTTACAGACTGGAAAGTCAACAAGACCAGTAGGAGCAGTGTCAAACTGGTCAAAGTACGTTGGAACTCTAAGCACGGACCCGAGTACACGTGAGAACGTGAAGACCAATTTAAAGAAAAGTACCCCCACCTGTTCAAGAAGACTCCTGCGAGAGTTAGTTTAGCCTGAATTTCGGGACGAAATTCTTTTAACGGGGGGAGACTGTGACGACTGGCACAAAACCGGTAATTTCCGTACAATTTAATTAATATTTAATGACTGTAATTATGTGCTTAAATGTCAACATTATCTAAATTACGTGCTATACTTGTGAATTCATGCACGTTTTATACTACAAGAAATTTGCTTTATGCATTAATGATAGCGTTGCGTTAGAAATACTAGTAAACTCACCGGTAAGACACAATGTGTCAACAATTCTGCAGAAAGCAGTTAGACAATAGAATTAGAGCCTAGGTGTAGGTCCAATGACAAGAATACACTAAAACCCAAGAGTACATACATGGGTTAACATATAGACTTTCAGGAAGCTAAAATACGCACTAAAAAGCACCCGGAACACACTTTAAGTGCAGAATTTTACAGAATTCAGCTATAATCAGCTTTTTAACATATAAATATTATGCAGAATTCATGTTTTATTATCCAGAATACCCTCCTAAGTGTTGGGAATTAAAAGGGTTACAAAAGGGTACTTAAAGGACACTAAACGGTGCAATTTAGCACTTTAACGAACTGGTATTTAACCAAACAACCGGACTTTACCCGGAACATCAAAATATGACTAGAGGCATTATTTTAATGTTTCTGAACTAGTTATTGTCCCCAAACACCATAACACCCCTTATAACATAATAACACCTCAAGTCCCTAGACTTTACCCTTGAAACTTAACTTATTTATTAACTAGGGAGTAAATATTACACTTTGCCCCCCCCTTTTCATATATACGGTCATAAGGGGTGGCCCCCATCAAGATCTTGCTTGGATCCACTAGATTTCATAAGATATTACTTGGATTTAATTTGATTTCATAAGATATTACATAGATATTATGGATCTTGAAAGATTTACTAGAGATCTTGCAAGTACTATACATATATACATCATCACTTCATCTTCTCCATAACCACAAACTCTCCTCCTTCTCCGTCATACCTACGGCCCACCCACTTTCACCATACCTCCACCATTTTCATTCCATTTCAATCCATTTCAAGGTTCACATAAGGTGCTAGAAGGTGATTTAGGAAGTTGGAATCTTGTGGATCTTGAAGGACCTTCTTCATTTGCTTTTATCCAACACTTTTGTCATTTTCAAGTTCTAGTAATCTTCCCTAGCCTTGTTGCTAGTGGTCACGGCGCTAGATAACCAAATCCGGTGAAGTTTACGACGCAGGAACGCAAAGTTGTGAGTTCATGCTCCCCCTTTTCTTTAACTGTTTTTAGTTTTATAACTTCGGGGGTGAAATACATGTTATAAATGTTACAATGTTTATAAATTGATACAAAAACAAGAAGCACTCTTGGTGATAACTAGTACCAAGTATGATGCGCGTTGAGGAATGACACGAGAAATCATGTCACGAATAGGGTACCATAAGCACCATTAATCGTGTACATACTTAGAACGCAGAAAAAAAGGTTAGATCTAATGGGTTTTCGGGCAGCCACACTCTTGGTGAAAACTAGTACCGAGTAGTGCTTTTTTGTCTCCGTCGTGAATCGACAACTAGAAAAATGCCTATGGTTTGGATGCTTCCTATGTCGTGTCACATGTTAATGGCCTTGCAACCCATTAACAACTTGATACATACAGAAATACTTGACTTATACAAGAATACTTGACTTATACAAGAATACTGGATTTATACAAGAATACTTGATTTATACAAGAATACTTGATTATACAAGATTCATACCATGTTTTTCATACAAGTATACAAACGTTCAATACAAGAACTGCATGAATTCACACCAACATTATGTTGACGTTTTTCCAAAACTCACATGTATTTCAGGTAACTAATGTGGATGTGCGCGCGGTCTTATTCATGCTCCTGGATGTTGTTTATGTTTAATCTTAAATAAAGTTGTAAACTTTCAGACAACGTGTTGTCTCGTGATGTAAACACTTAATCTATGATTTCAGTAATGTAATGTTTGGTATTTGAAGTTACTTTTATGAGCATGTAGTATGTTTACCTTTCGTATGCAATGAGAACCTTTTATGATCACACCTCGTGCTTCCTCCTTAGAAAGGGGTGTGACAGTATTCTCCTTGGGTAGGATACATACCTCTGATCTCCTTGGGAAGAGCGACAACCTTAAACTTACTAGACAACAACTCTATCATGAAGTCCCTCATTTTTTATATCGACGTAATCGCCGGGCCATTGGCGAACGAGTCATTAGTTAAATAGCGCTATTAGGTCTGACAAGCCTCACACCGTGCCGCAAAAGACGGGAGTGGACTAATGTACTTGGGCACTTAGTCAATGATGATAGACATTGACGCATGGTGTCACGGCCCCCGTCCCGGTTTTACCTGGTTCAGGAGCCGCGAGACAGAAACCCGTGGTATTTATTATTTGAGTTGACAGCGGAATTTAACAGGATCTTTTAAAACTTGAAAATGCCCAATTATTTTATTCATAATTTGGGACAAACCCCGTAATTTACAATAGAGGAATTTCACGAAGAAATTCCCTGTTTTACAAAACATGTTTATTTATTTAACTGAGCCACCACTTCAAGCTTAGTTAGTGCTCCGTAGCACTTTTCCTTGATTCATGGCAAGTCACCTGAAACATGTTTAAAAATATTTTATCAGCGGGGAAATACTGGCGAGTCACTCAAATTTGATAAAACGATGCATAGCTATGAATTACAGCATAAGAGCGATTACAATGGCTACTATCTTATTTTTATCTGGCGCCGTGTCACAGCCTTGTGACGATGGTCATACCACTATTGGGTCCTTTCACCCAAGTAGTGATGATTATCACTGTTAGGTTGGTGAACCTAACCGTGAGAAATTAGTAATGTGCACAATACCCCACTTGCCAGTGATTCAAGATAACCAAGACTTAATCCCTGTAATTATAACTTTGCAAATAATTTAAGGTTTAGTAAAATAGTTGATAAAAAGAGAATGACTCACATTGCAAGTTTAGACGGGCAGAGTTTAGCCTACTGATTTAGCCTTGTGACCTATTTAAATGACAATGCACACGACACTAGGTCAGTAACTTAATATAACATTTACGATAAACTTCACGAAATCAAAACCCTCACGACGAATGACAAAGTATAGCGCTGATTTGGGCAGCACTTAAACATCCATCGGATCGGTTTCAATCGATCGGACATTGTATCGTAGCAGTGATCGAGTTAATACCCTGTATCCGTAGCAGCGTCTCCTTACTGAAAAACTCGTTTTTAGCAGAATAGGGACGTTTTGAAAGTGAGATTTCGAACACAGAAGTAAGTCCCATGCACAGGCTACTCATAGCAACATTTTAAGTTATACTCGGCCCGCGTAAGCCTTAACATGGCTTTTACACGGCCCACGAGAGCCCCTATCCTACGTGTAAGGCTGGTGTGTCACGAGTAGGGTTGCCACGTGTGCGACACGTGGCCTGAAACGCTTATCCGATCAACTTCAAGTTGACGTGGCCCACGTAAGCCTAAGCTTACGTTTTACGCGGCCCGCGTGAAATCCAGAAATCTTGTTTTCTTGGTTTTTCATGCACATTAGGGTTTCAGGGGTCCGGGTTTTCACTTACGGGTCGTTTATGGACATTTTTGCAGATCCTTACATCTTCCCCACCTTATTTAAAATCTCGTCCTCGAGATTTATTGAAATAAGTGAGGATACTTTCGCTTCATCTCCGATTCTAGCTCCCATGTGTATTCGGGTCCTCTTTTTGAATCCCACTTGACCTTGACCAGTACTAGTCTTTTTTGTTTGAGGAATTTGACTTTTCTGTCTTCTATTTGGAGTGGTTTCTCAACAAATTTTAGCTTTTCATTTACCTCTATATCTTGAAGAGGTACTACCAGTGATTCGTCAGATAGACATTTCTTAAGGTTGGATACATGAAATACGTCATGTACTCCAGCTAATTCTTCTGATAATTGTAAGGGATAGGCGACTGGTCCTATTCGCCAGATTACTGGGAATGGTCCTACATACCTTGGACTTAGCTTTCCTTTCTTACCGAACCGAACTACTCCTTTCCAAGGAGAAATTTTCAAGAGTACCCTGTCACCAACTTGAAATTCTAGTGGCTTGCGTCGATTGTCTGCATAACTCTTTTGGCGATCTCGAGCCGTTTTCAGTCTTACCTTGATTTGAGTGATCTTGTTGGTGGTTTCTTGTACAATTTCAGGGCCTGATAACTGGCTTTCTCCTATTTCTGCCCAACAAACTGGAGTTCTACACTTTCGTCCATACAGTGCTTCGAACGGGGCAACTTCGATGCTTGAATGATAACTATTGTTATAGGAGAATTCAATTAAAGGTAGGTGGTTATCCCAGTTTCTACCAAAATCTATAAAACATGCCCTGAGCATGTCTTCCAAAGTTTGGATCGTCCTTTCACTTTGTCCATCTGTTTGGGGATGGTAAGCTGCACCTATATTTAACCGCTTCCCCATGGCTTCTTGAAAACTCGTCCAGAAATGTGAAGTGAAACGACTATCCTATCCGATACAATAGAGAGTGGGACTCCATGTAAGGATACTACTTCGTCTACGTATAACTTGGCTAATCTTTCCATACTAAACGTTTCCTTCATGGGTAGGAAATGAGCTGATTTGGTTAATCGATCCACAATTACCCAAATTGCGTCGTTACCTTTTCTGGTTCTGGGCAACTTAGTAACAAAATCCATGGTTATTAGTTCCCATTTCCAAACAGGCATTTCTAATTGTTGAAGTAACCCTAAAGGTTTCTGGTGTTCTGCTTTAACTTGTGAACAAGTAAGACACTTAGATACATATCTAGCTATGTCCATTTTCATTCATATCCATCAGAAGTTATTTCTTAAATCTTGGTACATCTTATTATTACCAGGATACATGGTATATCTAGATTTATGGGCTTCCTCTAAAATCCTATTTCTTAACTCTCCTTGCTTAGGTACCCAAATCCTTTTCTTGTGGAATCTCCAAATTCCATCAGCCCCTTGCTCCAAGTCTTTTATCCTTCCTTTCATTTCTTCAGCATCATCCTTGATAGCTGTTTCTTGAATGTTTTTCAATTGTTCAATTAAATCTAATTGTAAGCTTAACCTAAGAGCACGAACTCGTCGTTGTTTCTCATGATACTTACGACTTAAGGCATCTGCAACTACGTTTGCTTTTCCTTCGTGATATTGAATATCACAGTCGTAATCACTTAGAATCTCCATCCATCTTCTTTGTCTCATGTTTAATTCTTTTTGCCCAAATGTATATCTTAAACTCTTATGATCTGTATAAATAGTAAACTTACTTCCATACAGATAATGTCTCCAAATCTTAAGGGCAAAAATGATCGCTCCTAATTCTAAGTCATGAGTCGTATAATTTTCTTCGTGATTTTTCAATTGCCTTGAGGCATACGCAATTACCTTTTTGCGTTGCATTAGCACACATCCTAATCCTAGCTTAGATGCATCACAGTAAACTTCAAAATCTTCCGTCCCTTCTGGTAAGGCAAGAATTGGGGCGTTTGTTAACCTTTGCTTTAAAATTTTAAAAGCTTCTTCTTGCCTAGATCTCCATTCAAACTTCACTGCTTTACAGGTTAGCTTAGTTAATGGCACAACTCTTTTGGAAAAATCCTTAATGAAGCGCCTATAGTACCCAACTAATCATAGAAAACTTCTAACTTCCGTAGCTGATTGCGGGACCTTCCATTTGGTGATCGCTTCTATCTTGGAGGGATCTACATGGATACCTTCGTGATTCACCATGTGTCCTAAAAATTGTACCTCTTGTAGCCAAAATTCGCACTTCGAGAATTTGGCGTAAAGCTTCTCTTTTCTTAACAAAGTTAAGAGTGCATGCAAGTGTTCACAATGCTCGTCCTGACTTTTGGAATAAATGAGTATATCGTCGATAAAGACAATTACAAATTTATCCAAATACGGCTTAGAAATCCTATTCATCATGTCCATGAATGCTGCATGAGCATTTGTTAATCCAAAGGGCATGACTGTAAACTCGTAATGACCATACCTAGTTCTGAAAGCAGTTTTAGGTATGTCTTCTTCTTCTTGTACCTTCAATTGATGATATCCGGAGCGTAAATCTATCTTAGAAAAATATCTAGCTCCCTGAAGTTGATCGAAAAGATCATCAATCCTAGGTAATGGGTATCGATTCTTAATTGTAACCTTATTCAATTCCCTGTAGTCGATACACATTCGCATCGAACCATCTTTCTTTTTTACAAACAACACGGGCGCTCCCCAAGGGGATGAACTAGGTTGTATAAATTCTTTGCTTAATAATTCATCTAATTGCTTTTTCAATTCTAACATTTAGGTAGGTGCTAACCGATAAGGTGCCTTAGCTATCGGTGTAGTTCCAGGAATTAGATGAATTCTAAATTCTACCTCCCTATCTGGTAGCAATCCTGGTAGTTCTTCCGGAAATACATCCGGGTATTCTGATACTACTGGAATTTTCTTAAGTTCCTTATCTTTAGTGTTGAGGATTACCGAAATCATATACACTATTTCTTGTTTTCTTGAATAACTGGCCATTTTCATTACTGAAATGAATTTCAGTGGCTTACGTGGCTTATCTCCTGTAATCACCACTATTTCTCCTGTGGGTGTATGAATTTCTATGGAATTCTTATCGCAGGGGATTCGAGCATGGTTGGCTACTAACCAATCCATTCCTAACACAACATCGAATCCGGCTAAATTCATAGGTAACAGGTTTGCAGAAAATTTATGGCCTAAGAGTTCTATCTTTTCTTCTCGCAAAATTTTATCTATGTTAACAGAATTCCCATCTGCGGTTTCTACCGTAAAAATCTGCCTAAGGTTGGTTAAGGGGTAGGTTAAGAGCTTGGCAGAATGAAGTATTTATAAAACTTTTTTTTGCACCAGAGTCAAATAATATTTTTGCATAAACGTTGTGAACTAGGAACGTACCAGCTATCACATCTGGGATAAGTTCTGCTTCTTGAGTAGTCAGCTGAAAGGCTCTTGCATTTTTCTTGGTAGTTCCTTTTGCAGGTTTGGCTTTGTTATCTGTCGGTTTGACCAATTTAGGGCAGTCTGGTGTAAAATGTCTAGCCTCTCCACAGTTGAAGCAGATTGTTGATTTCTTCCTCCTACAATCTTCCTCTTGATGCCCTGGAATTTTGTAGAAATTGCAATACCCTTTGCATCTTCCAAAATGCTTTCTTTTACAAGTACTGCAAAATGGAGCAGTGGAAGAATGCCCAGTTCCCTTTTTTCTTGAAATTACTATTATTACCCACACGAAATCCTTGGGTAATCGTTTGGGCTACATCCTTCTTCCGATTTTCTTCTCTTGTGCGTACCAGTCCGTCGGTCAAGGTGTTGGCTAATTCCACCGCATCATCAATCGTGCGGGGTCTTGCGGCTTTGACGATGTCCCGAATCTCGCTAATTAAACCCCAAATATAGCGAGAAATAAGTACCGGTTCTGGCGAAGCCAGGGTTGGTACCACTCTAGCATACTCGAAGAATGTCGAAGTGTACCCTCGACAATCAACATCCACCATTCGGTGGTTTAGGAACTTATTGGTCATTTGTTCCTTTTCATATTCGGGACAGAATTTCTTTCTACTAGTCTCTTAAATTCTTCCCAATTCATAGCATAAGCCTCGTCGCTTCCCTTGGCTTGTAATACTGTGTTCCACCATTCTAGTGCCCCTTCTTTAAAAAGATGCGACGCGTACATGACTTTGTCTTCCTCAGTTGTCACGGCCCCTGACCCGGTTTGACCCGTTTCAGGAGCCGCGGGACAGAAATTCCCGTGGTATTTATTTAATTGAGTTGACAGCGGAAGTTTTCTTCAGGATCTTTTTAAAACTGCAAATTTCCCGATTATTTTATTTCACAACTCGAGATAAAATCTCGGTAATTTACAATCATACGTTTTCACTGAGAAATCTTTATTTTTCAAAACATGTTTCGTTATTTATATTGAGCCACTTCCTTAAGCTTTGTAGTGCTTCACGACACTTTTCCTGGATCACAACAGATCACCTAAAACATGTTTGAAAAATGTTTTGTCAGCGGGAAATACTGGTGAATCATTCTTTTTACTAAAACGACTCGTTTGTTATAATTTACAGTATTAAGAGCGATTACAATGTTTCCATATATCAACCAACTACCCACAGTATTTGTCACTCGACCATCCATCGGTAACCTCAGAGTCCAATGGTGTCTGTGACTATGGTCATATCACCCCTTGGCTACCCCGTTGTCCAATGGTGACGGTTATCAAGTAATGTATACAAAACCCCACATACCGGCTGTAATTTGGTCACTACAAAGACTTAATCCCTGTAATTATAACCTTGAAAATAAACATGCTTTTAAAATCAAATTTGATAAAAAGAGAATGACTCACATTGTAGATTTATATGAGCAGAGCTTAGCCTACTGATTAGCCTTTTAACCTAAATTTAATAACATGCACACGAACTCGGTTAGTAACTAATACAGAATTTACGATAACTCACGAGATTAAACCTTCACAACGAATGACAAAGTGCGATACTTAAACATCCATCGAATTAACGACGAATGACAAAGCATAAACCCTAATGTGGGCAGCACTTAAACATCCATTGGATAGTTTAATCGATCGGACATTGAATCATAGCGGGGATCGAGTTAATATCCGGTATCGGAACAGCACCCCATTAAAATTTGAAAGTAATTTCGACTTTGGAGCAGTATAAGTTCGTTTTTGATATTTGATTTCGACACCAACAGACTGCCCCTGATCAAACCTATTTATAGGTGAAAAATAAGGTTCACGCGGCCCGCGTGAACCTTGGCTTAACATTTACGCG
Organism: Helianthus tuberosus; assembly: GCA_030545235.1. Lineage (NCBI taxonomy): Eukaryota > Viridiplantae > Streptophyta > Magnoliopsida > Asterales > Asteraceae > Helianthus > Helianthus tuberosus. Next base: position 116,638,103 of record CM060399.1, read on the forward strand.
GCCCGCGTGGCCGCCTAGTCTACGTATAGGGTTGCATGGTCATGCATAGGTTGGCCAGGTGGGTGATACGTGGATCCGGATACTTATCCGGTCAAACCAAGGGTTGACGCGGCCCGCGTAAGACATGTCTTGTCTGTTACGCGGCCCGCCTGAGAACCAAAAAATTGTTTTTCTAAATTTTAAATATGGTTTAAGGTTTTAGGGGTCCGGGTTGTTACTTACGGGTATTTTTAGGACAATTTTGAGAGTCCTTACATCAGCACATTTACTTATTTTAATTACTGCATCGGTTTTCTCTAACCAAGGCAGTGCTGCAGTTGCTCCTTCATTACCTGCAAATTCGATTGGTTTACAGGCAAGAATTTCCTTGTAAGTGCAACCAGGCGTTGCAGCTTTCATTTTCTTAAGAAATGGGGCTTGCATCACATCATCGTTATTGTTGCCGCCTCCATTTACACTATTACTGAAATTGTCATCATGAGTACGTTTGCTGGGAATAGGTTCAACTGGATTTCGGGCAGCAGCAAGGATTGCTGGAATAGCATTGGCTATTCCTTGAGCAACAATTTTTTCTATATCTTGTCTATTAAGAAAGTGGTCCTCGTTGTTTTGCTCAGATTGGTTTACTTCGTTAACTGGTTCATTGACGGCGGGTTCCATCTGATAATTTTCAATATACAAATGTATAAATTATTGGCATAAAATAAAGTAATTAATGATCAATCACAGTAAAACAATCACACATAATCATGTTAACACATATAGCCAAAATTGTCGACTTTGCGACTTCCATATTTTTGTATATTTTTGTATGCATCCGTACACACAAAATATATTACAAAAGTTTTGTTTTAAGTTATTTTACATAGTTATATTTTTGTTAATATTTATTATTTTATTATTATTAAACACGTAACCACACAACCACATACGATCCCGTCAGCTGGCACTTCAGAAACGACGTTCCCTCTCGTCGTATTTCCATGATATCCTCTCCCCCACTTCTCGGATTCTATTTCCTGCGTCCACCAGTTCCTCGCCATAGAGGCAGAGTTCAGCCAGATTTTCTGTGCTCATAGGTGGGTTTGGCTCAGGCTCAGGGTCAAACTGGGGGAAAAAGGTGTTAGGGTTATTCAAGAGATTCTGAAATTGCCAGTCAGTTGTCCACCATTCTTCTAGCTCTCCTGGTAGAGGTCGGGGTTGATAATAGGATCTGGGATAGCAAGTTCCAGATTGATTGGAAGTTGTGCTTCCGCTGGGTAATTGAAGAGGTTTTCATCGGCAGGTCCGATGAGGTCGCTATTTGCGAGCTGACGATCAAACTCCTCCCAGGGTGGCATTTCCTGGGCTTGCCCTGAACTTTCCCCGATCTCTATTCCTTTGCCTTTATTCTTTGGATCCTCAGTCTTTATAACTTCCTGTGTCGCTGGTTTCTTCCTACGCATACGCCTCCAGCCTACGACTCTTCTTCTCTTTTTCGGTTTTGGTTTCTCCTGAGGTTGGGCTTGGAATACTATTGGCTCTTCAGTATCAGCTTGGTAGCCAGTGAAGGTACCAGTGGTATCCATATCTGTGGTATGGATAGTAAAGTTTTAAAGGGCTTCTGATAGTTCATTCATGCTGTTAGCATACATGAAGAAACACACAAAATTCTAAGTTAAAATTTTGTAAATTAAATTTTCACAGAATCATAGAATGACAATCAGAAAAATTAAGTATTTCTAAATACTTAATTGGCTTAAATCAGTGGCTCTGATACCACCTTTTTCTGTCACGGCCCCCGTCCCGGTTTTACCCGGTTCTGGAGCCGCGGGACAGAAACCCGTGGTATTTATTATTTGAGTTGACAGCGGAAGTTAACAGGATCTTTTAAAACTTGAAAATGCCCAATTATTTTATTTCATAATTTGGGACAAACCCCGTAATTTACAATAGAGGAATTTCACGAAGAAATTCCCTGTTTTACAAAACATGTTTATTTATTTAACTGAGCCACCACTTCAAGCTTAGTTAGTGCTCCGTAGCACTTTTCCTTGATTCATGGTAAGTCACCTGAAACATGTTTAAAAATATTTTATCAGCGGGGAAATACTGGCGAGTCACTCAAATTTGATAAAACGACACATAGCTATGAATTACAGCATAAGAGCGATTACAATGGCTACTATCCTATTTTTATCTGGCGCCGTGTCACAGCCTTGTGACGATGGTCATACCACTACTGGGTCCTTTCACCCAAGTAGTGATGATTATCACTGTTAGGTTGGTGAACCTAACCGTGAGAAATTAGTAATATGCACAATACCCCACTTGCCAGTGATTCAAGATAACCAAGACTTAATCCCTGTAATTATAACTTTGAAAATAATTTGAGGTTTAGTAAAACAGTTGATAAAAAGAGAATGACTCACATTGCAAGTTTAGACGGGCAGAGTTTAGCCTACTGATTTAGCCTTGTGACCTATTTAAATGACAATGCACACAACACTAGGTCAGTAACTTAATACAACATTTACGATAAACTTCACGAAATCAAAACCCTCATGACGAATGACAAAGTATAGCCCTGATTTGGGCAGCACTTAGACATCCATCGGATCGGTTTCAATCGATCGGACATTGTATCGTAGCAGTGATCGAGTTAATACCCTGTATCCGTAGGAGCGTCTCCTTACTGAAAACTCGTTTTTAGCAGAATAGGGACGTCTTGAAAGTGAGATTTCGAACACAGAAACAAGTCCCATGCACATGCTACTTATAACAACATTTTAAGTTCTACGCGGCCTGCATAAGCCTTAACATGGCTTTTACGCGGCCCGTGAGAGCCCCTATCCTACATGTAGGGCTGGTGTGTCACGAGTAGGGTTGCCACGTGTGCGACACATGGGCTGAAACGCTTATCCGGTCAACTTCAAGTTGACGCGGCCCGCGTAAGCCTAAGCTTACGTTTTACGCGGCCCGCCTGAAATCCAGAAATCTTGTTTTCTTGGTTTTTCATGCACATTAGGGTTTCAGGGGTCCGGGTTTTCACTTACGGGTCGTTTATGGACATTTTTTGCAGATCCTTACACATGGCACTCAAACATGACTTAAGTCAGTAGTCGATATGGTAACGGGTCTAGTGGTTTACAACATGGGGTAGCCCCCACGTTATATGGTTATGGGAACGTCGAACTGGATAACTTTTGATTTTCGAAACAACTTCACAATTTATGGTTTTTGGAACAACAATAAAACAGACAACCAATTGTGAACTCGCCAACATTTTTGTTAATACGCTACTACATGCTTTGCAGGTCGTTAGGTTATTTGCTGGAGTTTGCATTGGAGAAGGAGTCGTTGTGAGACATGAACCGCTGTGTGTTCATGAGAAACTTTATGAAACTTTAAACTTATATTTTGGTTTTGAACTTAATGCTTCCGCTGTTAACTTAGACTTTGCTAAATTGTTTGACACCAATTATATTGTTTGTGTTAGGTTTTATTTACTTACTTATATTATTTAATATGATTGGTGGATTTATCCTGGTCAGTCACGCTCCCTGCGGTGATACTCCGCTTGTGGATTTTGGGGGTGTACAGATTGGTATCAGAGCCATTGGTTATAGTGAACTTGGTTTTAAAAGGGAAAAATCGTTTTGACAAAAAGCAGACTATAACCTGTTAAGTGCTCAACGATCCACAACGACACTTCGCTCCACGTGCAAGACTCAACACTCTAGGTGGTAGGATTTATGTTTGTATTACCTACTTGCTAGATTACTTTTGCATGGTGTGCTGTTTACGGTATGTTTAGGTGGGATAGTAGCATGTTGTCTATTAGCCCTAATGCGTTCTTTGTGACACTCAACTGTTTACTCGAAACTTGGCAAGTAGTGACTAAATTCTTTTTCCTGTTTTCTCGTCACCCCGCTACGACAACCGTTTTATGCGTTCTATCTATTCATGCGATTGTCTCGACAGGACGTTACCGTTACAGCTGGAATTCAGATCTGACCCTCCGTACATTCGGTTGGCACAACAACATTCACGTAGACCAGAGCTGGCCCAAATGAACTCAGATTTAGGAGAACAATATACCCACGCGTCCATATTGACAAACCCCATCATCTCCACTAGTCGTCGTCACCAGAAACAAAGCAGTCATAGTTACACGCGTTTGTTGTTGTACAACTCGAAACCCTATCATCCAAACTCTGTTTTGGACCAATGATATACTCACTTGACCATGAGGCAACGAACTTTCCTTTCGTGTCATTGTCGCCATCTACCATTACTAGAATTGCCTCTGGAGAACATAATAGTTGGCGGAATTCTTCGGTTATTTGTTGGATTTTGTTTTCGCTTAATTCTTCGTATGAACATCACCAACCTCCTGTTTCTTCGATCCGCAACCGATATAACGAAGTGCTAACAACCATACCATGATTTCCACCGATCACAAGATTACCCCCCCTTATTACCCTGTTGGGTGGTTAATTATTATTCTACTTTGATTTACACCTTCGTATACCCAACTTAGCAAGTGGATACCTCCTAATGATGGGATGGTCTTCGGGACATTCGAGGACGGAGATACGGATTACTCAACCTACAGACGGACACGATGAACTACACATTTACCTTACCCTTTTCCCCCCTTATACTATCAGAGTCGCATTTTGATCCTATAATATTTTATCTTAATTATGTGAAACCTTTTCTCTAGCCTTTGTACCAACCTATACTTGTTGATTAATGCCATGCTTTTACTATTGACTTAAACAAAACCATCATTCCTTTACCACGGTGACACTACGTCCTCGCTTCTCCATGCAGAGACACTAATACGAACTCACTATAGTTTAGAGAATTTGGAAGGCTCGACGTTCGATCGTTGGTGATCACTTCTTGAAACCCTGAGAATGGTGAGGTGTTGTTGATACGATCATACCCTCTTGAACATATTTTCGCGTCCTTTCTTTGAAATCTCTTGACTACACAGGCATACTTCAGATTCATTCACGCGACTTAAGGAAACTCCCCCGAATCTGGTTGCTTGCCGACTCGATAAATCGCAAACTTTTCAAGGTGAATTATTCCTCCTTCGCGTGTGGGCGAGCCCAACAACTTTCAGGGAAGTTTCAGCGAACCTTAACACTAGAAACTTGTGCGTCAACCATTCTTCTCTGGTTAATTCTTATTATGCTTAATATACCAACGTGGCACCTCTATTCGACAAACGGCGTTCTTCATTTTAACCCTATGCAACTTGTGTACGACCAACTATACCCTCGACAACAGGTAAACCCCTGCTACGGATTCTTAAACGCCTACGCATCGATTGCGACTACCCTTTTTGCATGTTTCCACATCCAGTCGCGATAAACTTCTCGAATCCTATGATCCTTATCCTAACAACATTCTTCGCGAACTCTCTCTTGGAAGAGTTACTCTCTACGAACGTTACTCGAGGAGCAATGGGCCATGAATATCACAGATATGGAGGTATCACGAGAACTACCCTTAGAACTCGATACGACCGAGATAGGTTCCCAGTCACAACATTGGAATTTAGCCTACCTTGACGGATATGCCACTTTTTTTCTTTGACGACATCCGAATATACTCCAAGAACCGGTAGGAATTCGAACGATACCTACACGTCACCATGGAGCCCTACAACACAAACAACCTTATGATTAGTTTCCAACGAACGACTTTTGACATTGTGAAGCCCGCTTTTCTTGATCGTATGCACAAACCCTTGCAACCCTAACTCGAAAGATTGCTCAGGAATCCGCGTTTCAACAGTTGAAAGTGAAACTCTGTTGTACCCCTATTCTTTTGTTACCAGAAGGCACAGACGATTTCGTTGTTTATTGCTACGCGTCAATCCAAGGACTTGGTTGTGTGTTGATGCAACGTGAGAAGGGCATTGCTTACGCATCACGCCAACTCAAGGTTCACAAAAAGAACTACACTACCCATGACTTGGAGTTGGGAGCAGTAGTGGTTGCACTCAAGATGTGGAGACATCACTTGTACGGTACCAAGTGCACCATTTACACCGATCACAAGAGTCTCCAGCATATCTTGGGTCAGAAGGAGATGAACATGCGACAGCATCGATGGGTCAAACTCCTCAACGACTACGACTGCGCAATCAAGTACCATCCAGGAAAGGCCAACTTTGTGGCCGATGCCCTCAGTCGAAAGGAAACCAAACCTAAGTGGGTACGTGCGTTACAGCTTACTATCCACTCCAGTCTTCCTACCCAAATTCGAAACGCTCAAGTCCTAGCACTGAAGGAAGAAAACCTCTTAGCTAAGTCCATGCGGGGCATGGAAAAGCGACTTGAACGCAAGGAAGATGGTATTTGCTACTTCATGGAACATATCTGGGTTCCATCCTATGGAAACCTATGAGAGCTTGTGATGGACGAGGCACACAAGTCTTGTTACTCGGTGCATCCTGGTTTTGACAAGATGTACCAAGATCTCAAGACTCTGTACTGGTGGCCCCACATGAAAGCTAAGATAGCGACATATGTTAGTAAATGCTTGACCTGTGCTAGGGTTAAGGTTGAATACGAGAAGCCATCAGGACTACTCCAACCGCCAGAGATTCCAACATGGAAATAGGAGCAGATTTCCATGGATTTCATCACTGGTTTATCTAGATCTCAACGAGGAAACGACACCATCTATGTGATTGTGGATTGGCTAACTAAGTCTGCACACTTTCTGACAATCAAGGAAACGGATAAGTTTTCTACACTCGCAGACGTCTATCTGAAGGAAGTAGTCTCTAGGCACGGAGTGCCAACTTCTATTATCTCTGATCGAGACTCACGCTTTACATCTGAGTTGTGGCAGGCGATGCACTTAGGGTTGCAAGAGATAAAACGTTTATAGCTGAACTTTGTAGACTTTTCTTTCTCCGTCTTAGAGTCAACAGAGGAGGGCGGAGTGTTCGATCCTTGGATCTCAGAGACGATCTTTGGCATGACTCAAGCGATCTGGTCGGCCATGAAGGACATTATCTTCTTCTGAGACTTTTCCCTGGATCTCTTGAGAGTGTCGGAGAGCTTTCGAGAAGACATCCAAATGACCCAACAAGAGGATCGTATAAGTCTAGGTTCGCAAAGTCTCACAATATAGGTTCACACATGATAGATTAAAGACTCAAGATTCAACAAGATTCACATAGTTCACAATAGTTTCAACGCTGCAATCCACGACCTTCACATGGCATGTTGTACGAAGCTTGGCAACATGTCGAAAACGCTTATATATAGGAAGTACCAGTGGCGTATCCACCACGCTTTGGGCATATCGCTTTCGCCTCGTACTCAGTGTCATGTGACGTGTCACAAACACACCCATTATCATTATCATAGGTTCCAATAGATTCAATAGATTCATAGATTCCAATAGATTCAATTGTTTCCAATAGATTCAATAGATTTATAGATTCCAATAGATTCAATAGTTTCCAACAACTTCTCATAGATTCGAGTTAACAATCCAATGACAACAAAATCCCGCATGGTACGTGCTACGAAAGTTCGGCAACATGACGGAAGCACTTATATATAGGAAGTACCAGCGGTGTATCCACCATGCTTCGATCATGACACGTCCGTCTTGTCATCGGTGTTATGCTTCGTTAACCTCAACATTAGATTTCACCACTTCTCGCAACATAGATTACCCAAATAGATTCAACCACATAGATTAACCAAATAGATTCCACAACTTCAACCCGAGCCTACAAAACTACGAACTTCGCTTAGCGCGTGGTACGAAGGTTTGGTAACATGCCAGAAACACTTATATATAGGAAGTACCAGTGGCGTATCCACCATGTTTCGGACATGCCACGTCCGCCTCGTCTTCGGCGCTAGGCTACGTTTCATATTTCGTTTCTCAACCAACACATACTTAGATTACACATAGATCATGCTAGAGTACACATAGTTTACATATAGATTACGCTTAGATTGTACTTAGGTTACACAAGTAGTTTTCCATAGTTTTAGAATTCAACAGCCTCATCACCGGTCTGTAAAACACTAAGTTTCGCATGGCACTTGGTACGAAAGTTGGTAACATGTCTGAAGCACTTATATATAGGAAGTACTAGCGGCGTATCCACCATGTTTCAGACACGTCACTTTTGTCTTGTATTTCTATGCCATGTTCCGTTTAGCGTTTCCCAACCACAACAACAAATAGCTTCATCAAATAGTTTTACATAGCTTCACATACATGTTACATCCCAAAGTTTAAAACAAAAAGGGATCGAGTATACTCACAGTGATTGCTTAACAGCCTAACTGTTATTGGATCAAAGGGAGCTCTTTAGAATTAGCCTGATTAGATTACAATAGATAAGAGTCGGGCAGAATAACGAGATTCAATCCAAGTATCAGATTAGTCATCTTGATCGGATGGTTGTTCGATCGGATGACTATCCAATCGGATTGCCATCCAATTGGGATGACTATGGTGTGGGGGGGGGGAGGATGGCTATTCGATCGGATGGCTATCCGATCGGATTGCCATTCGATCCAAAGTTCTAAGTTTTCAAAGTCTCAAAAGATTCTAAGTGTTAAAGGTTCTAAAGCACAGTGTCACCTTGATCGAATGGCGGTTCGATCGGATGGCTATCCGATCGGATTACCATTCGACGATCAAGATTTAAGTGTCTAAATGTTTAAGGTTAGGAGACAATGTCACTTGATCGGATGGCAGTTCGATCGGATGGCTATCCGATCGGATTGCCATTCGACGATCAAAAGATTCAAAGTATCCAAGTGTTAGGGTTAAGAGGCCTGTGTCACTTGATTGGATGGCGGTTCGATCGGATTGCCACTCGATCGGGTTGTCCTTGTCCCGTTCCTAAACTTGTAAAGTTTCTAAGTTTCTGTTAAAGCAATGCCGACGGTGGTACGCATTGAGACAACGGTAAACCCATCAGTGTACAGCCTATCTGATTAGGAGGGAATCACCCCATCCTGTTCAGTCACCCATTCGTGACGGTGTTCATGTCAGAATCCATACTCCGGTCATCTTCTCCGGCAACAATCCTTCTCCAAACCAACTCCAGACTAATCTTCAAGTCTACAGTCCGTTTAAATCCAGATCTCACCGTTTTTGGTAAAAGTTTCAAGAAAATATGGGGATAAACATAAGGTTTTAGCTAAAAGTCTACATTTAGTGAAGATTCGGTGTAAAACACATGAAATTCATTAGATCTGAGCTAGATCTTGGCAGAAATGACATCACACCATAGTTTGTACAAACCTTCATGATGACGTCACTTTCAAGAGCTCAAATCTTAGAGATTCCATGGTGAAAAGTGAGATTTTAAAGGAGAATCATGTAGAGAATGGTGCATAGATCAAAGATGTACAAGAATCTAGCATAAAACGTACCGAAATCGCCAAGAAAGGGAAGAAAAGAGGAGTGCGTGCGTCTGGTTCAAGTGAGGCTGTCACGTCAGTGAAAATGGTGATGTGACAGGCCTATTTATAGTGTCAGAGTGAGTGAAGGCAGTGCGCACGGATCGGATGGCAAATCGGTCGAATGGCCATCCGATCGGTTGGTCATCCGATCGGATTGCCACTCGGCCAATCCTATCCTTTCCGCGTTCCCGTCTTTGATTTGTTTTGCGAGTTAGATTAAGCGTTGCATTGCGTATTTATTGGGTAAAAGTATCACATAACTAGATTACTTCATTAACACAAAAGTTTCCATAGTCTTCATAGTTTCTGCCAGTGACATGACTCCAGTCCCTCGTTTAACCAAGTCTCAAGTTTCACGAGCCTCAAGAGTCAGGCACCAAAGTATTAAGCCTCATAGAATCATAATATTATAGAATCATAGTCTCATAGTATCATAGAATCATAGTCTCATAGTATCTAGTATCAAGAATCATAGCATAAGTTTCACCAAGTATCAAAAGTAGCAAGTATCACATAGTATAGGGGCTAAAAGTGACAATTAGATAAAAGTCTAGGGACGCAGGCGTTACACTATTTGCTATTAACAACTATGCAAGAGACTAACCAGTGAGCCATGCTCGCATTTGTGCAAGAAATGAGTCTTTATTAGTTTTGTTCTTTGATTCAGTTCATCACCTACACCCCAAAACAGATGACCAAAGAAACTCTAATCTTTCAAGTTCAAAATTAAACATGATTGCACCATGTTAATACAAATTACCATGGAGCTTTTGATCTGCACCATGTTAATACCTAATCTTTCATTTTAGTTCAAACCCTCAAGTCCGCCTAGTATTAACCGACCCTCCTGTTTTCTCATTTCACTTTCTGGTCGATTTTCGATGACGTCTGGTGACCTCGTATCGTTTGAAACTGACCAAATCATTCCCTAATAAATGTGAAATGATTGCCTCTAATGTTGTTCGATCATAACTGAAAATGAATAACAACATATAATTGCCTCAATGATTCGAATTAAAGAAACATAATATCTACATTAACTTGATTTTAGTATCGAACCGATTCTTGTTGAAATCTGTATATAATGTCAACTTAGAACATGTGCAGATCAAAAGCCCAAACTTGAAGATTAAGGTTTGTTTGGTCATCTGTTTTGGGGTGTAAGTGATGAACTGAATCAAAGAATAAATTTAATAAAGACCCATTTCTTGTACAAATGCGAGCATGGCTCATTGGCTAGTTTCGTGTGTGTGTGTGTGTACGAACCGGCTAGAGACCCGGTTCAATCATCCTTCAGAACAATTTTTGTTTTCCTTAAATCTTTAATATAATTCAGAAAATAGGAAATGAAAAAAATACCCCTTGACTAAATGAGGAGCATGGATGGAGTTAAGTCAGTTAGACCAAAATGGCAATGGTGAAAACTTTCTGGACCTACAGGCGAAAAATGAAACATTTGGACTATACCAGCAAAACCTGCCGAAACCACAAGGACTGTTTTGGCAATGAACTCTAATTAAAAATTACTATTTGCTAAAGTGTTAGGGCAGGTTTAAGTAAGACCACCTTTGCTAAAGTGTTAGGGCAGGTTTAAGTAAGATCACCTAAATTTACACTACTAGCAGAGTGCCGGTTAAAAATGATTTTAGCTATATAAATAGGCGTGATAAATTAAGGGTGGTCAGGGGGTGGCGTGAATGTGATAGAGCTTAGTGATAAATGTGCTGCCGTGAAACACCACCACAACCACTCTCATAATGCTAGTGATGGAATTTTTCATGTTAGCTATCATGATAATATTGTAATTGTTGGTCAGTTCTGTTTAAACATAATGGAAAACATGAAAACATACCTTTGATTGCATCAGCACAGGCCAGCAGAGAATCCAGATGTAGATGTAGCAATAAGGTTTGACATGATTGTCAGCTTTGTCTGGTTCCTCCTTAGGGTGCAATCTAATTATGGTGATTATGAAAACCGAATAAGGGAGTTCGGCTATGGAGATGGAGGTCGATATTGATGTTATGATTATTAGGTTATGTGTCTAACCTTGAAACCTCTACATTAGTCTCCATATATAAGCACCCAGGAGGAAACCCTAATTAGTTAATAAGGGTAATTAGGCCCATCAACAATTACCAACTAATTATTTAATAGGATTGTTATATATTTTGATCCATATAATGTAAATGATTATAATGGCTACTAGATTAAATATAAAATAAATATATTTAATCTTACATTCTCCCACTTAGCCGAGTAATCATTTACTATGAGTATTAGGTAAGCCTGATCAGGAGTTAACACTCATTTTAGCCTTAAACAAGTACTATAGCAGAGAAATACAGCCGTTGAATCATTATGCGACTCAGGACCCCCATTAGTAATACTATAGCCTTAATTTAAAACCTAATCATCATAATCAAAATATGCATAAGCCCTTTGTCTGATTTGTAACTTTATTTGTCTATATGCCATTATGTCGACTTGACATATTCTTAGAGACATACAAAATCAAACTGATGAGGAAAAATTAACTAATACTTAGTCATTCATAGTACGATATGCAATTGCGCACGGCCATTAATTAATACCCGTCTATGAGCTCTCTTAATAAGACTTATGGGTAATAGCCCTTAAGTCATAGGATCCTTAAGCATATCATGAATGTATTCGATACAAAACTTAGTTTCCTCAATTCGTTCATAAACGAATAATTAATTGCGTATCGAAATTTAATGCAGCACCTCTTGAACTGTTACTGTTCAAGAAGTCATGGTAGCTGACTTTATCACACTAAGTCTTCAAAACATTAATTATATGGAGTTAATAAACTTATGAGTCCACTGATAAATTTCCAACAACATTTAGTGACTATATTATGTCGTTATAACTTAGGTTGTTAATATCAGTGCATTATGACTCCTCCATGAAATAGGTTTTGTCTGCTGACATAAAGATATACCCGAAATTACATTTTGTCATCTTTGAACATTACAAAGTTAAAGTAATAAACCGGTTTTAATTCTCACTTCTTCTTCAAACTGTAGTCTCTCATTTCTTTTAAAGATATTGTAATACTCCATTAGATGCTTCACATTAATCTAGACAAATCTAGTGTATTGCAATGCAATGTGAGTAATATCTAAACGAGTATAGACTTAAACTTACATAAGGCTTCCAATTAATGAAGCGTAAGGAAACAATCTCATTTATCCTATTATCCTCTAAAAGAGAGAAGTATTGTTTGTTACATATGTAAGGACCCATTTAAGGTTAAACTTATGGAACGGAACTAATGTCCCATTGGATCTATCTCGGTACGTTATGATATCTATTACATAAGAGACATCTCTGAGATCTATTATATCAAAGTTTGTGTTAACAATGCTTTGACTTATGTAACATATACTTGTCAAAAGAATATCATCTATATAGACAAGTTTATCTTAGTTGCTCCCACTCATTTTGAGGTAGGTACATTAATCCACTTGGTTGTTGATGAAAATAATTACGTTAAGATTTCATCACATTATGATGTTTGCATTGACCCATACATGGATTTTATTGGCTTACAAACAAAGTGTTCTTTAACCTTCAGTTTGGAACTTTCAGGTTGTTGTATGAACATGTAAATATGTCAGCCATTTGTTAAGGAAAATTGTTTTTAATGTTCATCTAATGTAGCTTTAAACTATTATAAGCTACTAGAACAGTGATGATCCTCAAAGAAAACTTTGATAATTTATCTCTTCCTAAGTATAACATTTGACAATCAATCATATTTCTTAGTGTCTTAACGTTTGTATCAGGATTTGGTTTAGTTATGAACACTCTTAGGTAATTCAATCAAATCCCAAACGTTATATGAACACATAAAATCAGTTTTACTAGAAGATTAATTGACACTAATGGCTTAATTTGAAGAGATAGGATCAGTAAACATTTCCAAAGTTCATTTCAACTTCATTAGGGAGGTTATGTAATCATCAAAGTTAGTAGGCTTTTAAACCTAGATGACCTCCTGAGTTGATTATTGGATTCATTAGAAGTTTCAGTTTTATGGATTAGCTCTTGGTTAGGTTGCTATCATTTTCCTTCTAAGTTTGAAAGAGTTGGTGCAGTATGGTGTACAAGATGTGTAATCGGAGTTAAATTCGGAGTGAAATTTAATGACACTCTTCCCCCCGCCTCTTGTATTCCTTACAAGTCATGATAAGGACTTTGACTACTCCCACTGACCTTAGAAATCTTTAGGAACTCAGCATGCTTAGGGTCAATATTTAACGACCAACAAATTCTAATAGAGAAAACAAGTTAATGACGTTAGTCGTTGTGATTTCTCTTGTTGAGGATTATGTTAGTTTAGGTAAGAAATCTAAGTGTACCCACAATTAAGCAACAATGAAACTTTTGTAAGAGTAGCTTTAGATTTAAGGAGACAAGTTTTGATAGAACAGTGTCATAATGGAGCAGTGTCTTGTACAAGAGGTGTAAATTGAAGTAATATAAAGTTTTCACTCCCCCACCCCTTGCAACTATTGCAAGTTATTATTAAGACACTTAATGCTCCCACTGATCTTTAATATCTCTAGAAAAGCTACAAGAGAAGTTTCAATGAGGTACGTGACGTGGGAACCTATCATATATATGTTAGACTTTATTTGATTTCTTTAATGTCCAGATGTCATAAGAAAACTCAGGGACATATTTAATAGAAATCTTAGTAAGTACATATATGAATAGATTTCTTCTAAGACCGTGGGCCATATGCGACAAAATTTAGATACAAGTTGATAGTCTTTTAAATGATAAATGAATTATGTCTGAATATTCCATTTGGAATAAGTTCCACGAATGTCAATGAATGACTTATGATGGACCCATACTTATTCCTTAAGCCAAGTAATATTTAGGGCTATAACGTCATGATTTAAAATCACTTAGAATGAGATTAGATAAAAATCATCCTCATTAACCATGTCGTGATTTCTCATGAATTTTGGTTATAATGGATGAAATTTATAAGTCTCATTTTTCCTTTTGTCAAATTCTCATTTGCATGATGACAAAAGTTGTGAAAGTGTAAGGTATCATCTATTTTTATCTTAGTAATGTTTCAATCCAGATATTTAGAACAAATAAAATGAGAGTTTAAGGTAAGTATGACTTTATGTTGACTATGCAAACCTCACAATCTTCATAACATTGCTTAATTATGATAGTATATTCTGATTAATCTTCAGAATATATATAAGGTATCGAAAACGTTGTTAGAAGACTGCTTATTATGGTTCTTATAGTCTTAACATTTAATTTTGTCACTAACTCTCATGTTAGTTATTTGTTGACTTATGGTAAGGAAACGTTTAAAACTAGAGTTAACTAATCATGTGTTAATTGGAATATTAAAATTATCAGACTTAAATATCATTAGTAAGTGACTACCTAATTAACTTATCCAACTGTTACTTTTGAATAATGGATAGTCTCGTTGGTTATGCCTAGTCTAATGGCATAATTATGCAGTGAGATTTTTCCTTGAAGAACCTTAGAGGTGGAATTAGCACTTGTAATTTGTCTATGGACCTTAGAACAATCCTCTTTTAAAAGTTTAAGTAGTTGTAAGGTGAGTAACAACTTATTTTCCAGCTTCAAACATTTATTTCTTTGTACATATGTTGCTTATCAACACACTCATTATACTTTGGTACTTTCGAGTGTTATAGTTGATTTATAAGGCATCAAATTGTACAAGTGAAAATCTTAATATGTAATGTACTGAAAAAATGTACTTATTTCCATGCGTAAGCCCTTAACTTTATGGGTCATGGTATTGTACATTATAATGTATTCACATATACCACTTAACCTTATAGTTTAGAATTTTAAATGAAGGCATGCATCTTAGGAATTCTTGTGATTATTCCATATATAATAGATTAGTCTTAGGAAAGACTTAATCTGGAATACCTTTAATGATAGCAATTATGTTAGAAAGATCTTCATTATCATAAGAGACATCATGTTCGATTTATCCTATTCATCATGCTCTAATTTTCTTCTGTGGTATCTTTATCAGAAGAGAGCAATAAGATTATCGTGTCTTAAGAGACGATCAAGGATTTAATTTAAGAGCTAATCTTGTAGAAACTTTAAATAAAGCAAAACATTTTAGGTTTAAGAATTAGAGTGGATGAGTTATTGATTTATAGAAGAAAATTACAGTGAGTAAAATTATGGGTACTAAAAAATAAGGCAGACGAAATGATCATAAAAATTAATGAAGGATCATTAATATAAGGATCATTATGTGAAGATGTGTGATATGTCTATTACTAACATCAAAATAATAGACTTATTTAAAGTTCTACTTAAACGAAAACAAATCAGCTTTGGCCAGAAGTGTAATCATTTAAGCATGTGTGCAAAGTGGTTGTAACAAATCAGCTTTGGCCAGAAATTGAGACAATCACTTTAGTTATGCACTTGTTAAGTATGCCATCTATGAAGGAATTAAATCAGCTTTGGCCAGATATTAAGACATTCATGTTTATGATGCACACGTAACATAGCTTTCGTAATACTTGGATGATAAGTAGATGCATCAAATCAGCTTTGGCCAGAAATGATACATCAGAAGCTCATTCAAGTAAAGCCATTTTGGTTTTGTAAAACATTATTTGATCCTTATTAATTAACTAGCTAATTACAAAAACCAATTATTTAGTAGCAAACCACCTGTTAGCGCGGATCGAACTCCGTGGTGAGTTCGCTGGGGGGGTGCAGGGGGACAGCGTGCCCCCCCCCCCCCGCACGGGGTTCGGGGCGGAGCCCCGGGCTAAATCTTAGTTCACATTAAACAGCCTAAAATAATGAGGTTTCGAGTCAGGTCTCGAGTCAGTTATGAGGTCTCGAGTGAGATCTCGAGTCAAGTCTCGACTCAGCTTATAACATTATGAGGTCTCGACTCATTAATGGTCTCGATTCGTAACCTCAGTGTCTCGAGTCGTAATCATGGTCTCGACTGCTGTGAATTATGAGATCTCGACTCCTTATGAGGTCTCGAGTTGTGACCTTTATGGTCTCGAGTCGCAACCTTTATGGTCTCGAGTTATGACCTTATGGTCTCGAGTCGAGACCTTTGTCTCGAGTTGTACAGATTTAAGCCCTTAGTCGAACCTCAGTGGTCTCGAGTTATAAACATTTGAGAACACTTATGATTTCGAGTCGAGTTCTTGTGGTCTCGAGTCGAGACCTTTGTCTCGGGTGGTTAAAACTTATCTCGAAACTTCTGTTACAGCTATTAATGTGAAAACATAACCGAAAATTCGAATTGTTAGGGATTTTGAGATATGGTTTCCTATTTTAGTGATGATCTAATTTTATCATAATATTTTGAAAATTATAACTGTATATCTTTTAACAGTTTTCGAATAAACTTAACAGATTAAATTGGATCAAACAGGGAAATAACACTCAAAAAATCCAAATTATATTCCAAAACATAAAGGAATTTCGAATTTTCCTAAAAACACATGATGAACCCTAAAAATAAAAACATGATTCTGGAACCCGAAACCTGAATTTTAAGGCTTTAAACAGATTTCGGTACAATTAAGATTTACCATTATGATTCCGAGTCATTTAAAAAAACATTCTTTTCCCGAAAAACATTGATCTCGGCACATATGACCCGAAAACAGCCGTGAGTTTTATTGAGTTTTCAAAACTTCTGTTTTCCAGATTTCAATCCCAGAATAATGGATACGAAAACAGAACGGACTAATCAACATATGCTCTGATACCACATGTTGGTCAGTTCTGTTTAAACATAATGGAAAACATGAAAACATACCTTTGATTGCATCAGCACAGGCCAGCAGAGAATCCAGATGTAGATGTAGCAATAAGGTTTGACATGATTGTCAGCTTTGTCTGGTTCCTCCTTAGGGTGCAATCTAATGATGGTGATTATGAAAACCGAATAAGGGAGTTCGGCTATGGAGATGGAGGTCGATATTGATGTTATGATTATTAGGTTATGTGTCTAACCTTGAAACCTCTACATTAGTCTCCTTATATAAGCACCCAGGAGGAAACCCTAATTAGTTAATAAGGCTAATTAGGCCCATCAACAATTACCAACTAATTATTTAATAGGATTGTTATATATTTTGATTTATATAATGTAAATGATTATAATGGCTACTAGATTAAATATAAAATAAATATATTTAATCTTACAGTAATTTCTTGGTTCACCTTTCGTTTGATTAATATTAAAAGACTCGCAAGGTGTTTTCATAAATCTCGTTTCTGTTAAAAGACACTGAAAATATACAAGAATTGATAGGAAATCCTTAATGATAAGATAATAAAAAGGTTATAGGCATAGTTGTATTTTCCTAATACATGATATCATACGACGTCTTTATTTACACACTCAAATTATGACCCACCTTAAGTTTCATTAACTACAAAAACATGAAGTGGTGGTAAAGTGGGCAAGTTGCATGAGTTTGGGTAATGGATCAAAATGGATTTGAGTTATGATGGGTTTAGGCCAGGATGTGTATTTAAAAAAAAGGTCGGATGGGTAATGGGTTAAGATGGGTATGGGTTAGGATTGGTTTAGGTTCAGGGGCGTACCCACATTATGGGGTGGGTGGGCGGCCGCACCCCCCTGAAAAAAAAATTAGTGGTATTTTTCACGAAAAATCCCGACCGCACCTCTTGAAATTTTCGTCTGCACCCCTTGAAAAATTCCGACCGCACCACTTGGAAAATTCCGACTGCACCATTTGGAAATTTTCGTCCGCACCCCTTAGAAAAAAATGTCAGGAATTTATATAAAAAATTGTGAAGACGGATTGAAACCCGATTAGGAATGGCAATGGGCCGGGTTTGGGCCGGGTATTAGTAATCCCAAGCCCGTACCCGGTTGTAATTCTTTGGCCCGTACCCGGCCCGTTACCCGTCGGGTATTTGTCGGGTATTTACCCATCGGGTATCGGGTATACCCACGGGTAACGGGTATACCCATTAATTTGTTAAAAATATCACAATATTATAAATTGCTTAATTATAATATTGCTCAATCTCCTTTGTTAAATTGCATGATTATATGCATTAATGAGGTGATTTTAGATCCTTCATATGTAATATTTGATTTTGGAGCCCTTGTGTCTAAAGAACTTTCTTACAATCTTACGGAATGCTTGAATCATCAGATAATGTTAGTTGTCGTGTTTTCTTTCTTTTGATAAAAAAGTGAATTATTGAATGGGTAAATTTGTAAATTGTAAATCTGTAAGTGTTGGCAAAAAGAAGGGTAAATTAGTCATTATATAAACTATTTTTAATAAAATAATCTAAAATGGGTAAATTTGATATTTCTAGTTCTAAGGAAGAAGATATATGTAATTTAATTTTTAGGTTGGGTATATATGTAATTAATGAAGTTTGTAGGGGCATATATGTAATTGCCCCTTAAAATAATATGCTTTTCGGGTATTATTCGGGTAAACGGGCCGGGTATCGGGCGGGTATCGCTAAATCCCATACCCTTACCCGTACCCGAATATTTTTATATTTTTAATCCCATACCCGGCCCATACCCGTCAGGCTTCGGGTATACCCGGCCCGTATGTTTCGGGTTTCGGGTATACCCATCGGGCTTGGGCTTTTTTGCCATCCCTAAACCCGATCAATTATGTACACAAGTTAGCCCACTAACCTCTTTAATAAAACTTAAATTCAATCCATCAAGCCCAATAACTTAATACCCATTCAAGCCTAACCCAACTATTAGTTTTGTTAAATAACATCAGTCCACATAATAAAAAAAAAAAACTCAAATCGCTGCCACTTGCCAGCGACTCCCGCCATCCCTCTGCCTCACTTCAGCGCCCAGTGACAACATAATTCCGTTTGGCGACTGCAAAATTCCGGCTACAAACTGGTTAATTCAGGCCGCCCCAGACAGGTACATATATATATATATTTTTTTGTTATTTTGATGTTTATATGATTTTGTTCAAGAGTCATGAGATAATAGGATTTTAGGATGGGTAATTAAAAAAGTTTAAACTTTTATGTGTTTTGAGGTAATTTGGGGTTGTTCTAGTCTTTATAGGATGGGTTTTTTGTTTCTTAATCTCTTATTGATTATATGATTCTAGAAACATATATATATATATAGAGAGAGAGAGAGAGAGTGGGGATCCTACGGAAAGTGTGTTTTTCCTAAAAAGTGTAAAAAGTCATAAAACACAATAATTTCAGGCATAAAACACACCTAAAACTCACAAATAATAGAATGAATATTACTAAAACACAATATTCAAACTCTAATAGTCCATAAAAACTTCAAACACACCATCGTAGAACTATGAATATAAAACACACAATGCTAAACAACATAAAACACAATAATATTTGTCATTCCACAATCAGAGCCTTAACATCTAAAACACAACACAAAACCCACATACATGATGTTTTAGTAATCTTCATCATATTATTTGTGGGTTTTTTGTGTGTTTTATGGTTGACATTATGGTGTTTTATGACTTTTTACACTTTTTAGGAAATTTGGACTTTCTGGCTAACTCCTATTCTATATATATATATATATATATATATATATATATATATTTGTTAAAAAAGTTTAAAATTTTATATTTTTTTATGTATTTTTGGGTTGTTCTAGTCTTTAGTTGGGTGGTTTTGTTGATTATATGATTGTTGGTTGGTAAATAACAATTACTAGAGCTTGAAATTCAAAATTTTAAATTGAAAATTAAGGAACATTGGCTATGGTTGAACACTTGAAGATCCTTGTTTATTTGTATGTGATATGATTAGGAAGGAACAATGAGTATGGAAGTTGTGCCGCGAGTTCTCAAGAGGAAAGGGGTTAAACCACTTTTTTTTTCACCGGATTCTTCTAATTTATGACAAAGATATGTTTTAGATAAGTTTTTTTGTTCTTTTGTTTAATGATTAAAAGAAATAGAAGTAGGGATGGTTTGAACTTTGATGTTTTTTTGTTTGTTAATGTGATAGAAAGTAAGGAACTAGAGTTTGATTGTTTGAAAATTGAAATGGACTCGACCCGATTCGACCGGCTATGAAACTTTGTTTGTTTGTGTTTACTTGTTTTACATGACCCGACCCGATCCGACCCACTATGAACCGATTTTTTTTATAAAGCTAGGGGTCTAAAATCTTTAAAAAATTTATGCACCCCCAGAAAAAAAATTCTGGGTCCGCCACTGTTTAGGTTAATATAGGTTTGGGTAAAGATGAGATGAAAAACTAATTAAAAAATTAAAAAAAATATAAAATATAAAAATTCTAAAAAAATAAAAAAAATCTTAAAAATTCAAAAATATCCTAAAAAACAAAAAAAAAAATCAAAAATTGTAAAAATTCTAAAAAGTTAAAAAATAAAAAAAATTCTAAAATATCCTAAAAATTCTAAAAAAAATCTAACAACCAAAAAAATTCTAAAAAATCAAAAAAATTGTTAACATTTCAAAAAATTCAAAAAATAAAAAAATCTAAAAAATTAAAATACAACTAAAAAACTCAGAAAATTCTAAAAAAATCAAAAATGTCTAAAAAGTCAAAAAAATTCTAAAAACTATAAAAAAAATCTAAAAATCAAAAAAATATTCAAAAAAAATCTAAAAATAATAAAAATATCCTAAAAAATAAAAAAAAATCAGAAAAATTGTAAAAAATTCTAAAAAGTTAAAAAAAATCTAAAAAAATAGGAAACATTCTAAAAAAATTAAAAATTCTAAAAAATCCTAAAAATTCTAAAAAGACAAAAATTCTAAAAACCAAAAAAATTCTAAAAAATCAAAAGAATTCTAAAAAATCAAAAAAATTGTTAAAACTTCAAAAAATTCAAAAAAATAAAAATAAAATAAAAAATCTTAAAAAATAAAAAAAACTAAAAAAATCTAAAAATTTGTAGATAATTCAAAAATAATTAAAAGTCAAAAAATTCTAAAAATAAAAAAATGTAACACCCAAAAATTTTGAAAAATTCACGCAATTATTTAGCGTGGAAAAGCGGTCCCAATTTTTTTCGGATCTAACATTACTTACCTAATTACATAAGATAAAGATACATATCATAAATTTATTATATGTATAATTATATTGACATAACAATTTCAATTCATGAATTAAACTATTTATGAATGTCATTGTTTACGAAAAGTGTGTTTGATCCTTTATATCCCTATGTTCTTGATCGTATTTAGAAACTTATAACTACAAATCATAACATGAAATAAGTTACCGATATACTTTTATAAAATCATTATAATCCACCATATATTTGCTCTTTAGCAACCAGTTCCTTGAACACCTTGACGTCTGATAAAGATTCCTTTCCTTCGCAACTTTACTTGACGATTGTTCCACACTTCAAACGATCTATGTTAATCTGGTAACACATAAAACATGTTAGTTAAATAAACTAGGAGAGTGAGTCAAGTTATAACATAACCCCTATTGTAACAATGATACAGATTGTGTCAGAAAACTCCTCTCGGCATTTAGGTTCTGAGCTCAGCATATGGTACACTAAGTGCGCATATGGATTATTTCAATAAGTGTGTTATTAAAGCGTTAACCATATGGATTATTTATTAAAGATTCCTCTCGGCATTTAGGTTCTCGGCATTTAGGTTCTGAGCTCGGCATTTAGGTTCTGAGCATATGGATTATTTCAATCCCTTGAACTTTTATGTTAGCTTGATTATGATTAAACAAATCATATAATATCGTTTACCAACAATAAGTGCGTTATTAAGGCGTTAGTCATCTTGTTGCTTTGTTGCCTCTTTTTTTTTGGGGCTAGCAAGAGGAACTTTATTTATTAAAACCAAAAACTACCAGCTTCTTAGCAAAGAGGCGCTAGACAACTCATCCTTTTGTAATGGATTTAACTTTATTTAACATCAAAAGTTCATTTTTTGTCAATTGTGTCAGATCTATTTTAAGGGGCATTTCATCAAACATTCGGTGTGTATGTGTGCATATTGAACTTTAAACCTTACGATTTGCTTTATTGTCACCCGATACATATTTAGTCATCCTGAATGATTTAGCTACAACATATTTGAAATTATTTATACTAATGTTCATCCATCAGTTTCAGTTTAGTAGATTAACGCATCTATAACACATAAAATCCCCATTCATACCCATATGGTTCAAGTTTCAACAATGGATTTCTTTTGAGTCTATAAGTTGACTTCTAGTAATACAAATCATTTTCTAACCCATCACCAAAATGTTCAGTTCACGAACCATACATTTAACTACATGCATATACCTAAGAATAAAAAACCCTAGGTTAAGAATTTACTTACTAGCTCTTCTCCTAGGCTTGAAGATGAAAGATTAACCTTCAATTCTTGAACTTTTGCTCATGATTTGCTAAATTTCGTGGGTTATCAATACTGATTGTGCATCCCTACTCGAACCCATGAAAACTCTAGATTGTTCTGTTCTTGAGCCAACACTTCCACCCACTTTAATATATTTCACACACACAAGTCATTAAGAAATTTTCATCACTTTTGCACTTTTCACCCCACAAGTCTTAATCGTTTTAAACTCTTAACCCCAACTTCATGTTAATTATCAAATCCCTTTTTAAATTCATATCTCCAAATTTAAGCCAAGCAACACAACTTGGAATAATAAAACGTATAAAGGGTTATTTATTTCACAAATCATATATATTTAACATTTATAATCTAGAGTTAAATGCCATTTTAGTCCCTGTGGTTTGGGCCATTTTGCTAGTTTAGTCCAAATGTTTCATTTTTAAACTGTGGGTCCAAAAAGGTTTCACAGTTGCCATTTTAGTCCACTAGGTTAACTTCATCCATTTTTTCTGTTAACGAGAAGGCCAATTCGGTCATTTTATATGGCTGAATTGCCCTTTTAGTTAACAGAATTACATACAAAATGACCAAATTGGCCTTCTCGTTAACAGAAAAAATGGATGAAGTTAACCAAGTGGACTAAAATGGCAACTGTGAAATCTTTCTGGACCCACAGGTTAAAAATGAAACCTTTGGACTAAACTGACAAAATAGCCCAAACCACAGGGACTAAAATGGCATTTAACTCTATAATCTATTTATCCTCAAGACATAAAAGTGGGGTGTTACAAAAAATCAAAAAAATTGTCTTAACTTCAAAAAAAAAACATCCAAAAAAAAATTCAAAAATATAAAAAAATAAAACCAACTACAATTTTTAGAATTAGTAGTATGGAATTTTTTTTTATTTTTTTGAATTATTTTTAATTTTTAGATTTTTTTTATCTTTTTGATTTTTTAATTATTTTTTATTTTTTGATTTTGAGAATTTTTTAAAAATTTTTCAAATTAAAAATTAATTATTCTTAGATTTTCTTTAAAATTTTTACAATATTTTTTATTTTTTTATTTTTTAGGCTTTTTAGATTTTTTTTTATATATTTTGGTTTCTTTAATTTTTTTCAATTTTTTATAGTTTTTTTTTTATTTTTTGTTTTTTTTTTGAATTTTTTTACATCTTTTTTTGTGTTTTTGTATTTTTTGATTTTTAATTTTTAATTTTTTTTTAGAATTTTTTAATATTTTTATTTTTTTAGAATTTTTTTATATTTTATATTTTTTTAGATTTTTTTATGAATTTTTGGAGTTTCTAGATTTTTTATTTATAGTTTTCTTTTTATTTTTTTAGATTTTTTTACAATTTTTTTGATTTTTTATTATTTTATTATTTTAAAGTTTTTCATTATTTTTAAACGAATAACGACGGGAGAGTAATTTTTTTTAGAATTTTTAGTATTTTTTAATATTTTTATTTTTTTAGAATTTTTTTATATTTTATATTTTTTTAGATTTTTTTATGAATTTTTGGAGTTTCTAGATTTTTTATTTATAGTTTTCTTTTTATTTTTTTAGATTTTTTTACAATTTTTTTGATTTTTTATTATTTTATTATTTTAAAGTTTTTCATTATTTTTAAACGAATAACGACGGGAGAGTACTACGGCGGCGATTGGTGAAGTCACAGTTGTGAAGAGATATATACGAGTAATAATTAGTTTAGTGATTTTATCTCATACCCATCCTGACCCGTTTGGGTTTTATCTCATACCCATCCTGACCTACTTTTTTTTTATCCACCACATCATAACCCATCCTAACCTAGTGACTTATTTTGTTTGACCCATCTTAAAATTTAAAATACCTTAACCCAAAATGGAATGGATGAGTTTGTTTTGCTAGGTCTAAATTGATAAAGTTTAAAAATCTGCATTCAATTGCACTATACTACAAGTTACATTCATCAAGGTTTAAAAATCTGCATTTAATTGCACTATACTACAAATTACATTCATCAACGAATCAACAAATCTATTAAGTAACCCCGAAGTAAGATCAATACATACTTTGTGATCTACCCAACCATGTAATATATATTTAATGCCTTAAACTATAGTGACTGAATTTACTTATCCAAACAAAATTACGCTAGCATGCAATCTACATAGAACACACTGACTAATAAAATTTAAAGTCTTCTGTATAATCATCGTATTAGAAAATATCATCATAAGATCGCTCCAAATCGGTAATCATGTCCTCCCACACGTCGTTCGATGACACGCCTTGACTACTAGAGGCAAGATAATTACCGCGTTCGGCAAATAAGTCATCATCTTTGAAAATATCATCATAGGATAATTCCAAATCAGTAATCATGTCCTCCGAGCCAAAATTAGATGGTGTGCCTTGACTACTAGAGGCAAGATAATAACTGCTTTGGGCTTTTGAATCATCTTGTTGTTTAAATGAGGGCATGGTATGGCCATTTGTGATATTTGAGAAGCTACTTGGTGTATGTTTAATTCCGGAGTCCTCAAAATTAATAAGAAAGGAACTATGATCCTCAGGGGCTAAGAACATTTGTGTGTTTTTGTTCATGTTTTGACACGTGTGAGACCCGATATATGTGATACGATACTTTTCTGATCCATATTCTTCTAGTTGTTGGACTTGTCTCGATGCTTTGCATCCCTCGTCTTTATGTGTGCATCTATAGTAGCACCTGTTAGGAATGAAATCTTATAAGAAAACAAAATTATTAAGCTAAATGATTATTAGTTGTTTATATATATATCTGAATAAGAAAATATTCCTCTTAACATATCATTTTTGTTTGAGTGGTAATGCTTATATCTTTTGAAATGCACTCCTGTTTAAGGTGTGATTCGACTCGGGGGTGTATACTCATTGGTGGACCCAACGCCAAGGGTGGGTTGTGGCCGCCCTCTTGAAGAAAAATATATAGTGTTATACGTGACTCGAGTGCCCCCTTTTGTTATGTGACCCGACGTGACTTGATTCAACCCGATTTTTTTTTTATATTTAGCATAGACAACACACCTAAAAATTTCCACCTCATAAAAAATGTTTCTAGGCCCACCACTCTCTATACTCATTTTGACACAAACTGATTTATAGGATTAAGGTGACCACCCCACCAATTTATTTTGTAACAATGAGAGTGACCTATATAACACATTAACAATGAGTGTCACCTTGGAAATTTTGCATGGAGGATCTCTTTCTGTCCGTATTTCCTCCATACATATCCATCTTCATATGTTTTTGCAATCTCAACCCTTGAATCTTCGGTCTTTCTGCAATTTCGTAAAAAAGTTACCCAAATGCAACATTACATGTACATTAGTGTAAACATAACATGCAAGGCTAGTACTAATTTGTGCATACAATCCAAGCACCTATTTAATTAGTTCTTACCGCTTGTAACATCCTCTGCGGTCCTTCACCATTGTGAGCGCGGGTTTCTTCTCCCTTTGACCTGATTTCCATGTCTCTTCGTCTATACAAACCGATCCCACATAGGCAGTAGTCGCTGGAGAACTAAACGTCGAAAGGCTGTTAGAGAAAGATCTTATTATTTTCATCACCAGATCTTCAGTTGATTCCGGCCCACCATCAACAATTCTTCGGTTAAGTTGATTTAGAAGCTTTGATGTACAATCTCTACCTCTAATGAGCTCACCTATCATTGTTTTCCTCATGTTGGTTGTTGAAGTTTCGTCCATTTTAGATGAAGGTAAGCAAGCAAAGCAATCAGATGGAAGTGTTTATTTATTTGTTGCTTGAAAATTATGAGTGGTTAATATATAGTTCTTGATCCCACATATTAATATATAAACTATTACAACTGAATCCAAGTTGAGAATTCCATATTATTTGACAAATGTTTAAATAGATATATGCATATAAACACATTACACATGTGTGTAAAGCAGAAATAGCTCATTTTTTTCTCAGAAATTTCCAAGAATATCAGTGGAGGAATGACGTCGACATGATTACGTCATATATATTCCATTTTTGGCCCCTTGAGCAAATTAATTAATTTATATAAACAATTTGAGTAGGATGTTAAGAACAGTACAACCTCAATTTTCAACCTAATTACAAAACTACCATTCTTACTTATCATTTAGGGTTAGTGTGGCCTTTTGTGGTTTTATGGAGTTCGGTTCCCCCTTGTGATCTAAATTTGGTTTAAACATGCAAAAGCTATTATCAAATATATATTACACTTTCTTTATTTTTATCTTTCATATAATTATCAAATTAGTTAAAACAGTTCGACAAACTCACCCAGTGAATCAACAATACACTGGATTGATTATCGCTCCTGTTTTGAAAACATTGGTAATGATATTTGGTAGTGTTTTCTAAATATTAAATATCAAATAACTTATATATTTAAAAAAAAATGATTATGTTAGTTCAATAAATAAGTGGTATTTATTACTTTAAGAACTATTTCTATGACCCACCGGTATAAATTTGAGTTTGTCTATATTTTACACCAGCTACGGTTTACACCGTGGTGTCGTATAAGTTCGTGTTTTTCTTTACATGCGTTTTATGTCACGTGACAGTATAAGTTCACGTTTTGCTTTAAGATTTTCCCAGTTTTGGTCGCCTTTTGCTTTGCGTACTACTAAACATGGATATATACCCCGCAACGTGGGGTTTTTAGAGTAGTTAATTTTATAAGTTGACATATTTTAAGTATACTTGAAAGGAATTGCATCTAGAAAGAAGTTAGAAGCAAATTAAAAAAAATTATTGATATAATTAAAAAAGATTATTGATATAATTTATTATTAAGCAGATTAAAAAAGAAAATATTGGTCCAGATCTAATCATGTGGTATAATGTTTAAAAAATCTTAAAGGTTAATTAAAAAAAAGTTGTTGATATAATTTATTAGTATAATTAATAACGGTATGGTGCATGATAGATTTTAGTGAGCGGCGCGCCTTAGCTTGACCCTTTAGACTAATCCTAAATCATGTTTGAGTGGTAGAGCATGACCCTTTAGACCATACTTTAGAGTATAATATATTAAGCAAACTTTATAATCATATCACGTCTTTTATTTTTATCTGAGAAAGGAATATACAATGTCGGACCACCTTTTACCTGGCAGACCCACTTGGTGTGGGTTTGGTCCTCCGACCCAAATGTTTTTGAAATATTTAGTAGAACAGTATATTAAATTTTATAAGGACTTTATAAAAATAATTAGTTAGATCCCATAATATTTTATATTGGGAAATCCCTTGTGTTCTAACAAACAGATTATGGGTTTGACTCTTAAATGTCCTGTCTTTTGTTTTTTTAGCAACTCCTCGTGACATGGTTTGATATTTTTTTAATAATCCTAAGAGTTAAATGCTATTTTAGTCATGTGGTTTGGGTTATTTTGGCAGTTTAGTCCAAAGGTTTTATTTTTCGTCTGTGAGTCCAAAAAGGTTTCACCATTGCCATTTTAGTCCACTGGGTTAACTCCATCCATGTTTTATGTTAACGAGAAGGGCAATTCGGTCATTTTATATAGTCGAATTGCCTTTCTAGTTAACAGAATTACATATAAAATGACCGAATTGCCCTTTTCGTTAACAGAAAAAATGGATGAAGTTAATCATGTGGACCAAAATGGCAATGGTGAAACCTTTTTGGATCTACAGACGAAAAATGAAGCTTTTGGACTAAACCAGCAAAACGACCCAAACCTTAGGGACTAAAATTACATTTAACTCTAATCCTAATTCCTAAGAGGTTTAATGTTGCCATCATTGCTTATGGTATTTGAAGGGGTATGGTCTCAAATCTCGTATCACGCTTGGGCGCGAGTGACCATCACCCGGCTCATAGCCCCTACAGACAGGATTTACCTCCGTTTGCGCGGGCACGCACGAACCCGGTTTGCTTTCCCTCTCGGGGAAAGATGAGAAGACTTACCTTGTATATAAAAATGGCTGTTTTCGTCAACATACAAGGGATGCAGTAATTACTACCAAGAATGATAGTAGCTTACTACATTCACTTTTCGTCAAACACATTTCCAGGTTGCAGTCCTACATGGGCGCGCGCAGAGCGGCAATAGAAATGTTTAGTTTGTGCTCAGATTACCGCACATAGCGATGCGGTGCAAAACCGCATCTTATTGTTTTACAAATGGAACTGTCACTTTGACTTTCGTGACCAAACCAGCAAGTGGTATGCCCACGCACTGACAGCAGCGGTCAGCTGACCGCCCAATGCGCATTTCACGGCCCCCGACCCAGTTTCCCGGTCCGGCAGCCGCGGGACAGAAACCCGTGGTATTGGTGTGTAATTTGGCAGCGAAAATTTTAACAGGATCGTTTAAACTGAAAACACCCATTTATTTTATTTCAAGTTTCGGGACAAACCCCGTAATTTACAATAAAGGAATTTCACTGGGAAATTCCCTGATTACAAAAACATGTTTATTAATTTACTGAGCCACTTCATTCAAGCTGGAGTGCTACACGACACTTTTCCTTGTTCACAGTAAATCACCTGAAACATGTTTAAAAAGAATTTATCAGCGAGGAAATACTGGCGAGTCATTCAATTTGTACAAACGACACATGGTTATAAATTACGGCATTAAGAGTTTTCACATTTGCCCCTATCTTATAATTAACTGGTTCACTTGTCACTCGACCGGATCTATGACTGTGGTCATATCACTATTGGGTCCTGTCACCCAAAAGTGACGTATATCACTAATTAGGCTCGCCCACCTAAAGTGATAAAACAACAGTAATGTGCACAATACCCCACTTACTGCCAGTAACTTAAGATTAGCAAAGACTTAATCACAACAAAGTATAACTAGAAAACATTTAAGGTTTTGTAAAGCGATTTGATAAAAAGAGAATGACTCGCATTGCAAGTTTAACTGGACAGAGTCCACCTACTGATTAAGCCTGGTAACCTAGTTAAAATAACAATGCAAACGAAACTAGGTCAGTAACTTAATTCAACATTTACAATAATTTCACAAGATCGAAACCCTCACGACGAATGACAAAGTATAGCCCGTATTCAGGCAGCACTTAAACATCCATCAAATCGGTTTTAATCGATCAGACATTGTATCGTATCAGTGATTGAGTTATTACCCTGTTATCGTAGCAGAGGTTTGGGACTGTGTGTGTTTAGAACGAAAAAGTGTATAACTCAACGTACGTAACTAAATTTTTCATCGTAACAAGTTCTCCATGCAAATGCCAAACCCCTGATATATATACTGGATTTTGTCCTCCCCCGCGTGTCGCGCCAGGTCCCCTAGACCCTGGCGCGTGTCGCGACAGCGACCCACCTAGGCTAGGGGTGCCTGGTTTCCTGCTTAGCCTTGCTGAGTCAATTTGATTAAATTTTTACGTTTTATCTTCTCTTTTAGGGATAATTATCAATTAGGGGATACCCCCCCTTGAGTTTTAGGGGGCCCTGATCCTAGTTTTGGCTGTTTTAAAAATTATGGGTCGCGCCATACTACTTGGAGGTCTCAATTAGGGTTTCCTAATGTGCATTACCAAAATAAGAAATAACAATTTTGGCAAGGGTTGTTACACCATCCCCACCTTGTTTAAAATCTCGTCCTCGAGATTTATTGGAACAAGTAAGGGTATTTTCGCTTCATTTCCGATTCCAGTTCCCATGTATATTCTGGTCTTCTTTTTGAATCTCACTTTACTTTGACCAGGACCAATCTCTTGTGCTTGAGGTGCTTGACCTTTCTGTCTTCTATTTGGAGAGGTTTTTCAACAAATTTTAACTTTTCGTTAACCTCTATATCTTGAAGAGGTACTATCAGTGATTCATCAGATAAACACTTTTTAAGATTAGATACATGAAACACATCATGTACCCCGGCTAGTTCTTCTGGTAGTTGTAATTTATAGGCAACTGGTCCTATTCGTTAGGTAACTGTGAATGGTCCTATATACCTTGGACTTAGCTTTCCTTTCTTACCGAATCGAACTACCCCTTTCCACGGCGAAACTTTCAAGAGTACTTTGTCTCCAACTTGAAATTCTAATGGCTTACGTCGATTGTCTACATAACTTTTCTGGCGATCTCGAGCCGTTTTCAATCTTTCCTTGATTTGAGTTATCTTGTCGGTGGTTTCTTGTACAATCTCTGGACCTGATAGTTGACTTTCTCCTATCTCTGCCCAGCAGACTGGAGTCATACACTTTCGTCCACACAGTGCTTCGAACGGGGCAACATTGATACTTGTATGATAATTGTTGTTATAGGAGAATTTGATTAAGGGTAGGTGGTCATCCCAATTTCCACCAAAATCTATTACACATGCCTTGAGCATGTCTTCTAGGGTTTGGATTGTTCTTTCACTTTGTCCATCTGTTTGAGGATGGTATGCAGTACTTAAATTTATTAATCGTGTCCCCATTGCTTGTTGGAAACTTGTCCAAAAATGCGAAGTGAAACGACTATCCTTATCTGACACAATGGAGAGTGGTTATGTAGACAATCACCCAGATTGCATCATTACCTTTCCTGGTTTTGGGTAGCTTAGTAACAAAATCCATTGTTATTAGTTCCCATTTCCATACCGGCATTTCTAACTGTTGAAGTAATCCTGAGGGTTTCTGGTGTTCTGCCTTAACTTGCGAACAAGTTAGGCACTTAGAAACGTATCCGGCTATGTCCTTTTTCATTCCTATGCACCAAAAGTTATTCCTTAAATCTTGATACATCTTGTTATTACCAGGATGCATCGTATACCTAGATTTATGGGCTTCCTCTAAGATCTTATCTCTTAAATTTCCTTGCCTAGGTACCCAAATTCTGTTCTTATGGAATCTCCAAATTCCATCGGTTCCTTGCTCTAATTCCTTTTTCCGACCTTTCATTCCTTCAGCATCATCCTTGATTGCTGTTTCTTGAACGTTCTTCAGTTGTTCCATTAAATCTAACTGTAGATTTAATCTAAGAGCACGAACTCGCCTTTGCTTGTCATGATATTTACGACTTAAGGCACACTACAACAAAAATGGCTTTTTAGGACCTTTTCTGTGGGACGCTTGTTAAAGAGGGTCCTAAAAAACTATTTAATAGGACTAATGAACTTTTGGGGTCCTTTTGTAATATACTCTACTAACCGGTGTCCTAGAAAACTATTTAATAGGATGGATGATTTTTTTGGGTCCTATTATCATATAATTTAATAGGACACTTAAAACGTAGATCCTAATAAAGTACTTTATAAGACATTTAGTTGTTAGTGTCCCATTATGTGGTATTGTATTAGGACACTTGATCATCTAGGGTCCTATTATAACATAACTTAATAGGACACATTGTAGTTAAGTCATAAATGTTCAGTGTTATAGGACCCTTTTCTAGTCGAAGTCATATTAGAACTTAACTTAATAGGACACTTAACACTTGGGTCTTATAACTTTAAACTTTATAGGACGCTTAATCATTGTGGTGTTATTATAATACACCGTAATAGGACACTTGATATTTAAGTCATAAAACATTAGTTTTATAGGACACTTATTCGCTAGAGTTTTATTATAATATAACTTAAAAAGACACTTGACACTTGGGTCTTATAAATCTAACCTTTATAGGACGCTTAATCATTGTGGTGTTATTATAATACACTGTAATAGGACACCTGATATTTGAGTCATAAAACATCAGTTTTATAGGACGCTTATTCGCTAGAGTTCTATTATAACATAACTTAATAGGACACTTGACACTAGGGTCTTATAACTTTAACCTTTATAGGACGCTTAATCATTATGGTGTTATTATAATACACCGTATGTAACAACTCTCGCCAAAATTATTATTTCTTATTTTATTAATGTACAATAGGAAACCCTAATTGAGACCCCCAAGTAATATAGCATTACCCATAAAATTTTCAGAACAATCGAAACTAGGATCAGGGCCCCCTAAAACTCAAAGGGGGTAACCCTAATGGATAATTATCATCAAAACTCGTTGTAAATCACGAAATTCATCGAATGTTGACTCACCAGGGATAAGTTACACACGAGGCTACCCTAGCCTAAAAGTGGAGCCGTCGCGCCACGTGCCAGGACCAGGTGGGTCTGGCGCGCCACGCGACAGGGACCATTTTTCAGTATATATATCAGGGGATTAGCACTTGCATGGTGGTGTTATTACGATGAAAAATTTAATTACGTACGTTTAGTTATACCCGTTTCTTTAAAAAACAATCAAGTCTCGACCCTCTGCTGCGACAACAGGGTAATAACTCAATCACTGCTACGATACAATGTCCGATCGATTGAAACCGATCCGATGAGTGTTTAAGTGCTGCCCGAGTACGAGCTATACTTTGTCATTCGTCGTGAGGGTTTTGATTTCGTGAGCTTATCGTAAATGTTGTATTAAGTTACTGACCTAGTTTCGTGTGCATTGTTATTTACCTAGGTTACAAGATTTAATCAGTAGGCAAGGTTCTGTCCAGTTAAACTTGCAATGTGAGTCATTCTCCCTTTTTACCAAACTGTTTCCAAAACCCTATTTATTTTCAAAGTTATAATTACAGGGATTAAGTCTTTGTAATCTTCAATTACTGCCGGTATATGGGGTT
Organism: Helianthus tuberosus; assembly: GCA_030545235.1. Classification (NCBI taxonomy): domain Eukaryota; kingdom Viridiplantae; phylum Streptophyta; class Magnoliopsida; order Asterales; family Asteraceae; genus Helianthus; species Helianthus tuberosus. Next base: position 116,671,621 of record CM060399.1, read on the forward strand.
TTGTATACATTACTTGATACCCGTCACCATTGGACAACGGGTTAGCCAATGGGTGATCTGACCATAGTCACAGATACGGTCGAGTGACAAATACCGATTTGGGGTAATTGGTTGATAGAAACCATATGATCAACCTTAATACTGTATATTATAACAATGTGTCTTTTGTGCAAATTGAATGACTCGCCAGTATTTCCCCGCTGATAAAATATTTTTAAACATGTTTCAGGTGATCTGCTGTGATCCAGGGAAAAGTGCCATGTAGCACTACAAGCTTGAAGAAGTGGCTCAATAAAATAAACAAATATGTTTTGTAAAACAGGGAATTTCCTCGTGAAATTTCCTTTAATGTAAAATTTTGGGGTTTGTCCCAAACTATGAAATAAAATAAATTGGGCATTTTCAAGTTTAAACGATCCTGTTAATATTTCCGCTGCCAAATTAAATACAAATACCACGGGTTTCAGTCCCGCGGCCTCTGGACCGGATAACACCGGGTCGGGGGTCGTGACAGAAAAAGGTGGTATCAGAGCCACTGATTTAAGCCAATTAAGTATTTAGAAATACTTAATTTTTTTGTTACCATTCTGTGATTCTGTGAAAAGTTAAATTGCAATAAATAAAATTTTAACTTAGAATTGTGTGTTTTTCTTCATGTGTGCTAACAGCATGAATGAACTATCGGAGGCACTCCGAAACTTTACCATCCATAGCACTGATATGGATACCACTGACACCGGCACGTTAACTGGCTATCAGGCTGATACTGAAGAGCCAATAGTATTCCAGGCCCAGCTGCAAGAGAAACCAAAAAGAAAAAAGAGGAGGAGAATTTTGGACTGGAAACGTGGGCGTAGGAAGAAACCAGCTGCACAGAAGGTTAAAAAGACTGAGGATCCAAAGGATAAAGGGAAAGGAAAAGAGATCGGGGAAAGTTCCGGGCAAGCTCAGGAAATGCCACCGTGGGAGGAGCTGGATCGCAAACTGGCAAATTGTGATCTCATCGGACCTGCCGATGAAAACCTCTTCAATTACCCCGCTGAATCCCAACTCCCATTTAATTTGGAACCCGCTATCCCAGATCCTATTGTCAACCCCCAACATGTTATCGGCCAACTGGAAGAATGGTGGACAAGCAACTGGCAATTTCAAAACTTCATGAATAACCCCAATGCCTATTTTCCCCAGTTTGACCCTGAGCCTGCACCAAACCCACCTATGAGCACAGAAAATTTGGCTGAGCTCCGTCACTACGGCGAGGAACTGGTGGACGCAGGGAATCGAATCCGGGAAGTGGGAGAACAGATCTCCTGGAAATACGACGAGAGGGAACGTCGTTTTTGAAAAGTCAGCTGACGGTGGTGTGGTTGTGTGGCTGTGTGTTTGTATAATAATAATAATAATACATATGGTTATGTATATTATTTTCTGTGACCAAAGGTTATACAATATCTACCCTTAAAATTTTAAAAAAAATCATGGGCCTTTACATAACATTCATCACATCATCGTCACTTTGTTTATTTTCGTGTGACGAAATATTATCAAATGTTATGAAAAAATGTGTGATTAAATGTTAAACTTAAAACATATTAAAAAATTTCCCAAAATTATTTCATTCTAAAACTTCCCACCAAAATATTTATCCTAGAATTTAAATTTTCCTTCAAAAATATTTAATCCTAAAACTTCCCACCAATATATTTTATCCTAAAACTTCCCATCAAAATATTTATCCTAAAAGTTAAACTTACCCCCAAAATAACTTCACCCCAAAAATATTTCATTCTAAAACTTCCCGCCAAAATATTTCATTCAAAACTCCCATCTCAATTAATATTCTCATTTGAAAAATTATATTAGTTAATATTATAAAAAAAAAAAAAAAATCTTACTACATATTTAAAAATTTATCCTATTATTAATGTTATATATTCTAACCATATGTGTTTTCTTCTAAATAATATGTAAGAGTATGCATATTAGTAACGTTTATATACGTTTTTAATGTATGCAAAATTAGTACCAGTGCCAAATTTCCCATACCGAATTATTTTCGGTACCCACTTTTTGGCGTTTTCGGTACGGTACCAATATTATACCGAGTTTAATTTTCAAATACCGGTAACGTAGAGTATCGTACCAAACATTTTCAGTACCGGTACCTGTACCCATAGTTGACGATTTTCGGTACCGGTATTTTCGTATCGATACTGAGCTCATCCCTAATCATATATTTATTAATAGACTATATTGGGCCTTTATGGATCACAATGGCCAATAGTGGGCCATATATGTGTGTTAATGGACCATATTGGGCCTTAATGGATCATAATGGAGAATAGTAGTCAAACATGTCTTAATGGACCATGTTGGGCCTAAATGGATCACAATGGCCAAAAGTGGATCATACATGTCTTAATGAACCATATTGGGCCTTAGTGGATCACAAGGACCAATAGTGGATAATACATGTCTTAATGGACCGTATTGGGCCTAAATGGATCACAAAGACAAATAATGGATCATATATGTGTTAATCGACCACAATGCACAATAGTAGATCATACAAGTCTTAATGGACAATATTGGGCCTTAATGGATCACGATAAACAGTACTAGATCATATATGTGTTAATGGACCATATTGGGCCTAAATAATTCACAACGGCCAAATAGTAGATCGTACAAGTCTTAATGGACAATATTGGGCCTTAATGGATCACGATAAACAGTAGTAGATCATATACGTGTTAATGGACCATATTGGGCCTAAATAATTCACAACGACCAAATAGTGGATCGTATATGTCTTAATGGACCATATGTCCCTTAATGGATCAAAGTGGACAATAGTTGAGCATACATGTTTTAATGGAACATATTAGGCCTTAATGGAGCACGGTGGATAATAGCAGATCATACATGTTTTAATGGACCATATTGGGCCTTAATGGATCACAATGGACAATATTAGCTCATACCTGTCTTAATGGACAATGTTGGGCCTGAATGGAACATAGTGCACAATAGTAGATCATACTTGTTTTAATGGACCATATTGGCTCTTAATGGTTCACAATGGACAACAGTAGATCACACATGTCTTAATGGACCATTTTGGGCCTTAATGGATAATAAAGGACAATGGTAGATCATAATTGTCTTAATGGACCATATTGGTACTTAATGGATCACAATGGGTAATAGGAGATCACATGTGACAACCGACAATTTCAGGTTAACACCGTTAACAGAAACTCCGTTGTCTCAATCATTCATTCATACAATACACTTGATTATGGTTAATTAAGTGTCGGTTATTGCACAAATACTCACAAGACAGTAGTTCAGAGAATTACATAATCACACACGAGTCTGTCTCTAAATGTGGGTAGACAATTGGAATAGTATCCCTAAGCAATTAAATAAATATATATTTGGTGAATATATATGTTATATGACTTACATGTTTATTTTGTGAACTTCCATGAAATTACGTATGTTAACGTGTTAGTGATTTTTTTAGCAAATCAATTATAAAGCGCATCTTCATATTTATGTATTTTTTATTCTAAATAATAACGGCCTACGACGGGTAAAACCTATTATTCAACTGACGATTCTGGCCAAAGAAATTTGATTTAACAAATATATATGAACCGAATACCCGTTTAGTGAAATTTATATAACCAGCGTATCTGGTTTGTTTAATTATGGTTTAGCGAGCAAATTTTAGTAAGTGATTGAGACCCGCGACGATTAAACGGGTTCGTATTCGTGGTATGGACCCATTTAACTAAACGTAGGTATAAAAGCATCTCAAACTCCTTTCTCCTTCATTTTTCTCCATCAAAACCCTAGCCCCCATTCTTATTTCTCTCTCACAACACTAAGATCTGCAAGTCTAGAGAAAGAGAGAGGGAGTGAAAGCCGTGAGAGAGAGGATCGATGATAGAGAGATAGACATGTAAGAGATGTGGCAGTCGCACGCGGCGGTGCAAGACCACAGCAGTGACGGCTGCAGGTGGGCGACAGGGAGTTGTTTTAGATCTGGTTCGGTGATGGTTCAGGGGTTTGGCGGTGATTGGTGGCGGAAACGATGGTTACAGGGTGGTGGAATGCAGCGGTTAATGATGGCGAATAAAACACAGACAACAAGGGGTAGAGGTGACATGGTTAGGGTTCCTCCTAATCCTATGGTGGCAGCGATGTGGCGGCTCGGCCGTCTCCTGACGGTGGTGACATTCTCAAGCAACGACAGTACAGATCTAAAGCCGGCTAGGGCATGAAACGGATTCCGGTGATTCGGGTGTGGTATTCCAGCAACCATGGTGGTTGACGGCGGGTTTTGGTGGTTCTTTCCGGTGGCAGCGACTCGGGTTTAAGATGGATTCTCCAACGATCTAAGGTTCATGTAAGTGCACCTCTTGGAGCGGTAATATTTATATTGGACATAAATATCCAACAATACAAAGAGTCTTTGTGCTTGAATTTGAGTGGTTGAGTTCGACCGAACATTTATAATGATCGGTGACAAATGATAAACTGAGAATATATCCTGTGGCTGGCTGTCAACAACAATTGGAGCACACGAAAAATGCAGACTCTGTACATTTGGTGGCTGTGAGTTTTAAATCCGATGTCATTTCGACATGTATGTGTGGTTTGTTTGGTTCTCGGTTGATGAATCATTTTAATATACTTTTTTTTTATTATTTATTCTTTTAAAGCTTATGCATGCATTCATGGTTGTCTTTGAGAATTTGTGGACTTAGGCTTTGTGCGTGTGAAAATTTGGGCGCCCGAGGTGTGTGTGAGTGTAAAAAATGTATGTGTGTTGGGTGCAAGCAAAAAAAAGTGTGTCAAGTAGGGATGTGTATGAACTTGAAAAACCGATCCTTAACCAAAATAATCAAACCAAGATAACCCATTTATTAATCTCGTGTGTGATTATGTAATTCTCTTAATGGTATTAAACGAGCTCCAATCTAGGATCGAGCTCGTTTTTTAAGCTTGACTTGGTTCGAGCTTTTAGTAAACTGATCTTGAGTAGCTCATTGGTGTATCGGATCATTGACACCCCTAGTCAAACAGGTTGAAAGTCATCTAAAGTTTTATTAACGTATAAAACCTCCTAAATGGTTTCAATTAACTATTACTGAAATAATACAATATTATTTTTATAATCATTTTGATATGTTAAGTTTCAAAGTTAATGGACAAAAAGTGACGGGTCAACCCAACCCCAAGACTTATTTCAACCTGTACAAAAGGATTGGGTTGACCCGAACATGTTACCCGACCCGGCCCGGCCACGTTGGCACCTCTACTTTATCTCTTCTAGTGTTAAATCTTATCTTATGCAACTTACATGCTTGTTTCAGATGAAGTTGATCCGGAATGGGATTCATCACAAACCACAATTGGTCATATGGATGGAAATAGTGACCTAGCTCATAGTGTGCTTGAGGTATTTTTTATTTTATTATTCTCAATCTGTACATATTATTTAACATGATGTTGAGATCAAGCAATTAATCTTTTATGTTAGTATTTCACTATACTCAATCAACAATCTGAATTTCTGAATAGAACTGATTTAGAATGCATTGGTGCATCCATCGCATGACCATATCCATTCATCTTAGTATGTATTTGTTAAACTTGTGATACAAATAATTTTAATATCATGGAACTTAATGCTTATATATGGATGGTTTATTTGTAGGTAGTCCATGAGGATTGAGGACGCATGATGACTCAAGATTTTATGCTTCTTATTTCTTTAATTGCTTTTAATTTCTTTGTTAAATGTTAAGACTTTATGTTAGATAATGTTATAACTTATTATGGTTAGTGTTTTTGTTATGAACATGTTTATTTGAAATATAATGAAGTTTATTTCTTTCATTAGTTGATGTTATACAATAACTATTAGGATGTTATATGTTGATGGTTTGTTTATAAAATTGGTTTTATAATCTTATTTGGGATATTATGACAATTTTCTTGATATTAAAGTAGCTATAACGTTACATCTTAAGGGTCCTATAAATTAATTTTTAAGGACGCTTGTATGTGTATCAAAAGATTAAAAGTAGGTAATCACATATTAGAACATTGTAAAAGTGTCATAATATGTTCTTTTTAGGACGCTGTTTAAGTTGTCTATAAACATATTATGCGACCATAAAATTGGTTTCATAATCTAATTTGGTATATTAGGACCCTTTTCTTGGTACTAAATTAGCTATAATGCCACATCATAAGGGTCCTATCAGTTAATTTCTAAGGACGCTTGTAAGTGTATCAAAAGATAAAGAATGTAAGCACATGTTAGAACATCGTAAAAGTGTCCTAATATGTTTTTATTAGGACACTATTTTGGTTGTTCAAAGAATATTACGCGACACTAAAATTGGTTTCATAATCTTATTTGAGATATTAGGACTCTTTTTTAGTTCCGGGACTTATTACGACCCCTTTACATGAAACGCTTTTACCGTTGGTCCTATTAAATGAAAGGTCCTATAAAATAGCATTTTAGGACGCTTTTGCGCGTACTATAAACCCAGTTTTCTTGTAGTGGCATCTGCTACTACATTTTCCTTTCCTTCGTGATATAGGATATCACAATCGTAATCACTTAGAATTTCCATCCATCTTCTTTGCCTCATGTTCAATTCTTTTTGCCCGAATATGTATCTTAAACTCTTATGATCTGTATAGACAATGAACTTACTTCCATACAGATAATGTCTCCAAATCTTAAGGGCAAAAATTATTGCTCCTAATTCTAAGTCATGAGTCGTATAATTTTCCTCGTGCTTTTTCAATTGCCTTGATGCATACGCAATTACCTTTTTACATTGCATTAGCACACATCCTAATCCTAGCTTAGAAGCATCGCAGTAGACTTCAAAATCTTTTGTTCCTTCTGGTAAGGCAAGAATTGGGGTATTTGTTAATCTTTGCTTTAAGATTCTAAATGCTTCTTCTTACTTGGGTCCCCATTCAAACTTAACAGTTTTACAGGTTAGCTTAGTTAACGGAACAACTATCTTAGAAAAGTCTCTAATGAAGCGCCTATAATATCCCGCTAATCCTAGAAAACTTCTAACTTCGGTAGCTGATTGCTGGACCTTCCAGTTCGTGATTGCTTCTATCTTGGAAGGATCTACATGAATACCTTCATGATTCACCAAGAGGTCCAAAAATTGTACCTCTTGTAGCCAAAATTCACACTTTGAGAATTTGGCGTAAAGCTTTTCTTTTCTTAACAGAGTTAAGAGTGCATGCAGATGTTCGCAATGTTCGTTCTGGCTTTTGGAATAAATAAGTATATCATCGATGAAAACAATTACAAATTTATCCAAATACGGCTTATAAATCCTATTCATTGTGACACCTGTGTCACTCCAACCATCAATCAAATGCCAAACCAATGAAATATTGTATTTCATACTAGGGATTTGTAAAAATATGTGTATCGTTTGCACATATCGACTCTTGTTCGATTTCAAGCTTTAAATCGCTTTCTGGAGGGTTATACGCGCTCTAATGTGTAGATATAACCAGTTTAATCCAACGAACACTCCGGAATAGTGAAATAGGCTTAACATACCTTAAATAACCTTTACATAACTTAGATATAAGTTTTGGAAGGTTTGGTGTGGTGAAATCAAAGTATATTCGCTTAAAGGGACTAAATTTGACAAACTGCGAAAGTATGCCAATTTGAACTGTAACAGACATTCCGGAACATGACCATAAGTTAAACATACCATAAATATCCTTTACATAGCTTAGAAATAGGCTTTGAGGTGTTCGGTATGCTAAAATAAACTTTTGTGTCATTCAGGGACTAAAAGCGTCAAAAAGTGCACAAGTTTGCATTTTCGCGCATAACTTACGTTCTGAATACATCCGAACATCCAAAAATTTATGTAAGCACTAAAATATTTTATTTTAGTGTTCGGCATAAGAAAAATCCATTCGTCGCGTCTTTTGGATCGTTTTTCGCGCTTATGCGCATTCCGTCGTAATTAAGCGAACATCGCGTTCGTACGACCAAACGAACCAACACCCGGCATATTTTTGAGCATGTTTCATGTCCACAATGTTTAGGCAACATTTTAGGGCCTTAAAGTTGGCTTTACGGGCCTTAGAAGTGTCGGAAATGGCCTTAAACACGTGCAGGGACTGAAACTGTCATTTCTGAAACTTTGTTCTGATCTGTGACTGCTAGGCGGCCCGCCTCAGTTTCCTTACATCCTCAGGCGGCCCGCGAGGCCCCTTCTGACCAGATTAAATGAATCAAACAGCAGGTTGCAGCTGTTTAATCCTCCACCACACATTCCTAATTATCTAGTCAGCTGATAAGGATGGAATTTTAGTCACCATAAGGTCCCGACACTTGTACGGGTGGGATTAAGGCACGTTTTCCATGAAACGATCTTAACGGTGGACCTTTTACTATAAATACCCCACCCCCCATGCTTCAAAATTACAAGAATTCTGATTTGAGAACCTCTAAGTTGAAACCATTGTTTCATACCTGAGATTCTTGAATCGGGATTAGCATTCGGGGACCCTTCGTAAGTATTCTTTCGTTCTTTTCCTTATTTTATTGCTTTTCGAGTCAGAAAGTCAAACTTTGTTTGACTTTCAGCGTTGACCAGTAATGGTCAATGCGAAGTTCGTTTGAACTTCGCAACGTGAGTGTAATCACGTTGGTCATAGTCCCTTGGGACTATGCCCACTAATTACCACGTTGTCTAGAGTCGTAGGGTAGGCGATCTAATAAATCGCCTATACCTTCGAACTCGACCCATTTGGTCGATCATTAGGATCCGACCAAACACATTAGGTGACCATAGTAGGTAGGGAATATCCTTCCGAGGTTATACCCTATGGTCACATCGTTTAAGTAGTTGTATGATAGGTAGTTTATATGCCTTAGGTAAATTACCAGAATACCCTTTTCATGTATAATTGGTAATTAAGCATATGTAACCTAAACTCTTGTCACATAACTGATAATGTAACATGTTTAGGCATATAACACTTGTCATAGGACTAGTTAGACGGTCCGAACGCGTTTCACGCGCACGATGCGTTAAAGTAGCATAAGCTACCTTAATGGGTCGCGATGGGTCGTAGACACTTAGGTTAAGTTTCATTTAGTATGTAGGCTTTGTTAAACCATATCACATGAGTTTCTACACTCATTTGGTTTACAAACCCTAATGCTACCCAGTCTTCCGATATAGGTCCGGTTTATTAACATAGATACCTATATTAGGTGCCGTTTGATATCCGTGATCTCTAGCTTTGTTTGGTTGTTACTCAAGGACTACTGAGAAATCTCAAGTGAGTACATAGACCCCTCTTTTACTGTTTTCCAAACTGTTTTGGGGTGAAACACATGTGCCTACTTGTTACTTTCAAGCTTTCCTGTTTTCACATCATATACCTGCTATGTTCGTTAGTACATTATAGTACATCGTTTTCATTACATTTTATGCTTCGTGTGCCCATTGAGTGCATTACTTAGTACATCGTTTTCATTACATTTCATGCTAGGTATGTCTATTGTTGCATACTTAGTACAGGTCGCATGCTAAGTATGTCTATTGTTGTATACTTAGTACAGGTCGCATGCTAAGTATGTCTATTGTTGTATACTTAGTACAGGTCGCATGCTAAGTATGTCTATTGTTGTATACTTAGTACAGGTCGCATGCTACGTATGTCTATTGTTGCATACTTAGTACATTTGTTATTCATCACATGCTTACATTTTGGATACATATTACATGATTTACATTAGACATGAAAAGATGGTATCAGAGCCAATGGTTATAGGGAATTAGGTTATTAGTAATGGTTATAGGGATGATACCATCTTTTCTGTCACACCCCGACCGCATGTGATGAATGTTACGAAGGGTCCCCGAATGCTAATCCCGATTCAAGAATCTCAGGTATGAAACAATGGTTTCAACTTAGAGGTTCTCAAATCAGAATTCTTGTAATTTTGAAGCATGGGGGGTGGGGTATTTATAGTAAAAGGTCCACCGTTAAGATCGTTTCATGGAAAACGTGCCTTAATCCCACCCGTACAAGTGTCGGGACCTTATGGTGACTAAAATTCCATCCTTATCAGCTGACTAGATAATTAGGAATGTGTGGTGGAGGATTAAACAGCTGCAACCTGCTGTTTGATTCATTTAATCTGGTCAGAAGGGGCCTCGCGGGCCGCCTGAGGATGTAAGGAAACTGAGGCGGGCCGCCTAGCAGTCACAGATCAGAACAAAGTTTCAGAAATGACAGTTTCAGTCCCTGCACGTGTTTAAGGCCATTTCCGACACTTCTAAGGCCCGTAAAGCCAACTTTAAGGCCCTAAAATGTTGCCTAAACATTGTGGACATGAAACATGCTCAAAAATATGCCGGGTGTTGGTTCGTTTGGTCGTACGAACGCGATGTTCGCTTAATTACGACGGAATGCGCATAAGCGCGAAAAACGATCCAAAAGACGCGACGAATGGATTTTTCTTATGCCGAACACTAAAATAAAATATTTTAGTGCTTACATAAATTTTTGGATGTTCGGATGTATTCAGAACGTAAGTTATGCGCGAAAATGCAAACTTGTGCACTTTTTGACGCTTTTAGTCCCTGAATGACACAAAAGTTTATTTTAGCATACCGAACACCTCAAAGCCTATTTCTAAGCTATGTAAAGGATATTTATGGTATGTTTAACTTATGGTCATGTTCCGGAATGTCTGTTACAGTTCAAATTGGCATACTTTCGCAGTTTGTCAAATTTAGTCCCTTTAAGCGAATATACTTTGATTTCACCACACCAAACCTTCCAAAACTTATATCTAAGTTATGTAAAGGTTATTTAAGGTATGTTAAGCCTATTTCACTATTCCGGAGTGTTCGTTGGATTAAACTGGTTATATCTACACATTAGAGCGCGTATAACCCTCCAGAAAGCGATTTAAAGCTTGAAATCGAACAAGAGTCGATATGTGCAAACGATACACATATTTTTACAAATCCCTAGTATGAAATACAATATTTCATTGGTTTGGCATTTGATTGATGGTTGGAGTGACACAGGTGTCACAGTCTCCCCTACTTTAGGAAATTTCGTCCCGAAATTAATTCGTAGGAGTCTATTTGTGACTTTGTGTCAAATAACCACCAGAGATATGTAAGGCATAATCCTGTAATTTCTCTTTAACGGACATTTTTCAGAAAGGAAAAATGAACGGAGTTATTTTCAACAGGCATTCTTTAGAAAATGGAACATGAAGGAATAAACAAGGATATTCATTTCCCTCGATGGATATTCTTCAGCAACGAAAATGAACGGAAACGAAAATGAACAGAATGTGTCATTTTCCACAACATCTTCAGAAACAAAAATGAACAGAAAAGTCATTTTTCACAACATCTTCAGAAACAAAAAAAAATGAACGGAAAAGTCATTTTCCATCTTCAGAAACAAAAATGAACGGAATAGTCATTTTCCATCTTCAGAAACAAAAATGAACGGAAAAGTCATTTTCCATCTTTAGAAACAAAAATGAACAGAATAGTCATTTTCCATCTTCAGAAACAAAAATGAACGGAATAGTCATTTTCCATCTTCAGAAACAAAAATGAACGGAAAAGTCATTTTCCATCTTCAGAAACAAAAATGAACGGAAAAGTCATTTTCCATCTTCAGAAACAAAAATGAACAGAATAGTCATTTTCCATCTTCAGAAACAAAAATGAACGGAATAGTCATTTTCCATCTTCAGAAACAAAAATGAACGGAATAGTCATTTTCCATCTTCAGAAACAAAAATGAACGGAAAAGTCATTTTCCATCTTCAGAAACAAAAATGAACAGAATAGTCATTTTCCATCTTCAGAAACAAAAATGAACGGAATAGTCATTTTCCATCTTCAGAAACAAAAATGAACGGAAAAGTCATTTTCCATCTTCAGAAACAAAAATGAACAGAATAGTCATTTTCCATCTTCAGAAACAAAAATGAACGGAATAGTCATTTTCCATCTTCAGAAACAAAAATATGAAACAAAAATGAACGGAAAAGTCATTTTCCATCTTCAGAAACAAAAATGAACGGAATAGTCATTTTCCATCTTCAGAAACAAAAATGAACAGAATAACTCTAGACACATGACAAAACTCGCTGTGGTTTCCGTGCACTGAATTTCATAATTATGTATGCATCCATAATTACGCAATTCCTTGCATAGTCCGCACAATTTGTTCGTAATGTGAAGGGGAGGAAAATCAAACCTGTGATGAGTGTGACTAGACTACCATAGGGTCCTTTTAATTAGATCGACAAATGATCCTTTTAATTAGGCCACCAAGGAGTCCTTTCAGCTATATCATCACATGATATTCCTAACCAGATTTTTGGATCAATCTGATTACCTAGACCACTCACGGGTCTAATTATGGAATGGTACAATATAATCCAAGGGTCTTTACTACAACGTAGAAGCCCATTGAGGATTTAATATAGTACCTTTGGATATCCTACTATGAATCCCTTATACGAAGATATGGAAGATTCTATGAGGATTTGGATTACAAAAACTTGGATTACTCAAAAACATAAAAGGAAACACATAAGCACATAATCACATAGTTGTTTAATTTGTTATTAACTTGTTATCTTTGGACGCGGATACTTAAAGCACACCAGGAATCCAATTCGTGGATTTCATTTGGCACTTTAATCATTTCAAGAATCTATCTATGAAGATAGGAAGATCTTAATAAGAATTCGGCTTTGTCCTTATTGAATTGTAATGTACGTATTAAGGCATACGAATAATTCAATTAAGGGCTCCGATGAATGATACTCATCCACAAGGATCTAATTATGAGGATAGAAAGATCCTACATGGATTTTCGGAGTTTGTGTAACGGGAGGTGTTCCAACACCTTGCACTAGGCGTGCTTACGTTAATACACAAGGTAGAAAGTTCATGAGGTTGAGGCGCCAGATATGTCAAGCGACATATGAAGCAGAGTTTGAAGGTTGAGTAGCAGCAGGATTTGTAACAGCTTTGCTTTGGATTGCAAAGCGGCGCATGTTAATCAAATGTCTCCATCGTCCACCGTGGGTACATTTGAAACAGGGTATTTGGTTCGGATTATGGCAGTGGCATTGATTGCGCCAAGGAGCAGTTCCCTTATACGGCTTCACCCTTGAGACGAGTCATGGTAATAGCTAAATCATCGGCCTTCTGGTAGTACGACGCCTAATTGATGGACAATTGCAGCACCTAGTTCGGACATTGTTGTTGCGATGAAGAAGCATCTTGAAGATAATGAAAGGCATAGGAGGAAACAAGCGAAAGATAGTCAAAAGAAAATGACAAGGCATGTAGATTGTGACCATTTGTTTGTTACCAAAGGCAAACAAATGAGACAGTGACTAATCAAAGTAAGCGGGTCAATATAATGTATCGCGAAGACATGCTCGCCTATAAGTGAACACTCATCCCAAGAATTCCCAGGTAAGCACAACTGGTCTCGCGTCTGATGAGATGTATACGAAGTGCTTGCCTAGACAGAAAACCCAGAATACAGGCATTCACCATTCCAGTTTGCACGTGTTCACATTATTAGAAACCCCAAAACCTTGACGAGAGTTTTGAAAATTCAAAGGGGTTCAAAACCATATAACAGAGGGTTCAAAACCTTACAATAGAGGGTTCAAAACCTTGTAATAAATCATCCTAGAACAGATGATTAGTTTTCAAAGCGGTTTTGAAATTTATGTTCTTGTTGTGGTCGTCACCTAAGGATAGGTGACAGTATTGTTTTATGACTAAACGCAAGTAAACTCGCGTTAGGGTCCTAAGAAGGTTATAGACTAGGTCAAAGCATTACTAATAACCTAATTCCCTATAACCATTGGCTCTGATACCATCTTTTCTGTCACACCCCGACCACGTGGAACATACAAAACGTAGCGGAAATGTCGGGGAGTGTTGTAACATTCATCATGTCCATGAATGCGGCAGGAGCATTTGTTAATCCAAAGGGCATGACTGTAAACTCGTAATGACCATACCTAGTCCTGAAAGCAGTTTTAGGTATGTCCTCTTCTTGTACCTTTAACTGATGGTAACCAGAGCGTAAATCTATTTTAGAGAAATACTTAGCTCCCTGAAGTTGATCGAAAAGGTCATCAATCCTTGGTAATGGGTATCGATTCTTAATTGTAACCTTATTCAATTCTCTATAATCGATACACATCCGCATCGAACCATCCTTCTTTTTCACGAACAACACAGGTGCTACCCAAGGGGATGAACTGGGTTGTATGATTCCTTTGCTTAATAATTCATCTAACTGTTTTTTCAGTTCTAACATTTCTGTGGGTGCTAGCCGATAAGGTGTCTTAGCTATTGGTGTAATTCCAGGAATTAGATGAATTCTAAACTCTACTTCCCTATTCGGTGGTAATCCAGGTAGCTCTTCTGGAAATACATCAGGGTATTCTGATACTACTGAGATTTCTTTAAGTTCCTTGCTTTAGTGTTAATGATTACCGAAATCATGTACACTATTTCTTGCTTTCGTTCATAACTAGCAACTTTCATTACTGAAATGAACTTCATTGGTTTACGCGGCTTATCTCCTGTTATCAAAATTACTTCTCCTGCTGGGGTATGAATTTCTATGGAATTCTTATCACAGAGGATTCGAGCATGGTTGGCTACTAACCAATCCATTTCTAACACGACATCGAATCCGGCTAAATTCATAGGTAGTAGGTTTGCAGAAAATTTATGTCCTGAGAGTTCTATTTTTCCTTCTTGGAGAATCCTATCGATATAACAGAATTTCCTTCTGCCGTTTCTACCGTATAACTCTAACTAAGTTTGGTTAAAGGTTGCTTAAGAGCTTGGCAGAATGAAGTATTTATAAAACTTTGGTTTGCACTAGAGTCAAATAATACTTTTGCGTAAATGTCATTAACTAGGAACGTACCAGCTATCACATCCGGAATCAGATCTGCTTCTTGCGTCGTCAGTTGGAAGGCTCTTACATTCTTCTTATTAGTTCCTTCGGCAGGTTTAGCCTTGTTGTCAGCTGTCTTAACCAATTTTGGGCAATCGGGTTTGAAGTGTCATGTTTCGCCGTAGTTGTAGCAGATTACGGATTTCTTCCTGCATTCCTCCTATCGGTGCCCTGGTCTTTTGCAGAAATTGCAACTTTCCTTACATTTTTCGAAATGTTTCTTTTTACAATTTCCGCAAAATGGTGGTGTGGAAGACTGCCCTGTTCCCTTCTTCTTGAAATTACAACTATTACCCCCACAGAAACCTTGGGTAATCTTTTGTGCCAATTCCTTTTTCCTGTTTTCTTCTCTTGTGCGCACCAGTCCGTCGGTTAAGGTGTTGGCCAATTCAACCGCATCGTCAATTGTTCGAGGTCTCGCGGGTTTAACTATGTCACGAATCTCGCTAATTAGTCCCCAAATATAGCGAGAGATGAGTACCGGTTCTGGCGAATCCAGAGTAGGTACAATTCTAGCATATTCGAAAAATTTCGAGGTATACCCTCGACAATCAACGTCCATCATCCGGTGGTTCAGGAACTTATTCGTCATTAGTCCCTTTTCGTAGGGGGGACAAAATTTTCTTTCCACCAATTCCTTAAATTCCTCCCAACTCATGGCATAAGCCACGTCACTTCCCATAGGTTCCAGCATCGTATTCCACCATTCTAACGCCTCTTCTTTGAAAAGATGGGATGCATACATCACCCTATCTTCCTCTACACATTTACTTATTTTGATTACTGCTTCGGTCTTTTCTAACCAACGTAGTGCGGCAGTCGCCCTTTCATTGCCTACAAATTCGACTGGCTTACAGGCAAGAAATTCTTTGTAAGTGCAACCAGGTGTTGCAACTTTCATTTTCTTAAGTAATGGGGCTTGAACCACATTATTATTATTATCGCCGCCCCCATTCACACTGTTACTGAAATTATCGTCGCGGGTGCGTTTGCTATGTTTGGGTTGGGAAGGTTTAGCAGGATTCTTAACGGCAGCGACGATTGCCGGGATAGCGTTGGCTATACCCTGAGCAACGATATTTTCTATATCTTGTCTATTGAGAAAATGGTCTTCATTATTAGGTTCAGATTGGTTAACTTCATTTGCCGGTTGATTTATTGTGTTTTCCATCTGAATAATTAACAATATATGAAAATTTTTATCACAAATTGGATAGCAATTATACACAATGAGGCAATTACAACACAATTATAGCCAAAATCTTCGACCTTGCGACATTTATATTTTTATAATATTATGCATCAATACACATCACATATTTTACAAAGGTTTTATTTTAGTTATTATTATACAATATTATATTATTATTATATATATATATTATGATATTATTATTATTTTATTTTTTTCACATATTAATATTATACAAAACTTGTAATTACGGTTAACTGGCTTTAAAAAAAACAACGCTCCCTCTCGTCGTACTTCCACGTGATGTTTTCCCCCACTTCCCGAATCCGATTTCCCGCATCCACCAGTTCCTCGCCATAGCGGCGCAATTCGGCAACGTTTTCCGTGTTCATGGGTGGAAAAGGTGCAGGTTCAGGATCAAACTGGGGAAAGTAAACATTTGGGTTATTCATAAAATTTTGAAATTGACAGTCGCTCGTCCACCATTCTTCCAACTGCCCTGTAACAGGTTGAGGGTTGACAATTGGGTCTGGAATAGCAGGTTCCAAATTGATAGGAAGTTCTGAGTGGGCGGGGAAATAGAAAAGGGTTTCGTCAGCAGGTCCGATGAGGTCACAGTTTGCCAGTTTTCTATCCAGTTCTTCCCAAAGTGGCAACTCCTGGGCCTGACCAGAGCTCTCCCCTATTTCTTTCCCTTTTCCTTTTGGATCCTCCGTCTTTTTCACCTTTTGGGTAGCGGGCCTCTTCTTTCGTCCCCGCTTCCAGTCCAGAAGCCTTCTCTTTTTAGGTTTGGGTTTCTCCTGGGGCTGGGCCTGAAAGACTAATGGCTCTTCGGTGTCAGCCTGATAACTGGACTGGGTTCCGGAAATCTCCATATCAGAAGGATGGATAGTGAAACTTTGGAGGGCTTCCGATAGTTCATTCATGCTGTTAGTCACACATAAGGAAACACCCAAAAATTTAAGTTAAAATTTTATTTATTAAATTAAATTTTCACAAAATCACAAAATGGCAAATTGGAAAATTAAGTATTTTTCAAATACTTAAATAGGCTTAAATCAATGGCTCTGATACCACCTTTTTCTGTCACGGCCCCCGACCCAGTTTCCCGGTCCGGCAGCCGCGGGACAGAAACCCATGGTATTGGTGTGTAATTTGGCAGCGGAAATTTTAGCAGGATCGTTTAAACTGAAAACACCCATTTATTTTATTTCAAGTTTCGGGACAAACCCCGTAATTTACAATAAAGGAATTTCACTGGGAAATTCCCTGATTACAAAAACATGTTTATTTATTTACTGAGCCACTTCATTCAAGCTGGAGTGCTACACGGCACTTTTCCTTGTTCACAGTAAATCACCTGAAACATGTTTAAAAAAATTTTATCAGCGGGGAAATATTGGCGAGTCATTCAATTTATACAAACGAAACATGGTTATAAATTACGGCATTAAGAGTTTTCACATTTTCCCCTATCTTATAATTAGTTGGTTCAGTTGTCACTCGACCGGATCTATGACTGTGGTCATATCACTATTAAGTAATGTCACCCAAAAGTGACGTATATCACTAATTAGGCTCGCCCACCTAAAGTGATAAAACAACAGTAATGTGCACAATACCCCACTTACTGCCAGTAACTTAAGATTAGCAAAGACTTAATCACTACAAAGTATAACTGGAAAACATTTAGGGTTCTGTAAAGCGATTTGATAAAAAGAGAATGACTCACATTGCAAGTTTAACTGGACAGAGTCCACATACTGATTAAGCCTGGTAACCTAGTTAAAATAACAATGCAAACGAAACTAGATCAGTAACATAATTCAACATTTACGATATTTTCACGAGATCAAAACCCTCACGACGAATTACAAAGTATAGCCCGTATTCAGGCAGCACTTAAACATCCATCGAATCGGTTTTAATCGATCGGACATTGTTTCATATCAGTGATCGAGTTATTACCCTGTTATCGTAGCAGAGGTTCGGGACTGTGTGTGTTTTTGAACGAAACAGTGTATAACTCAACGGACGTAACTAAATTTTTCTTCGTAACAAGTTCTCCATGCAAGTGCTAAACCCCTGATATATATACTAGATTTTGTTCTCCCCCGCGTGTCGCGCCAGGTCCCCTAGACCCTGGCGCGTGTCGCGACAGCGACCCACCTAGGCTAGGGGTGCCTGGTGTCCTACTTAGCCTTGGTGAGTCAATTTGATCGAATTTTTACGTTTTATCTTTGTTTTTAGGGATAATTATCAATTAGGGGATACCCCCCTTGAGTTTTAGGGGGCCCTGATCCTAGTTTTGGCTGTTTTAAAAATTATGGGTCACGCCATACTACTTAGGGGTCTCAATTAGGGTTTCCTAATATGCATTATCAAAATAAGAAATAACAATTTTGGCAAGGGTTGTTACAGCGCAACTGCCCAGCCCACATGCATAAAGCTGGTGAACAGACTGACAACCCCAGCAGGCCACATGGCGGGTCTTCCTTCATGCAACCGATGCAGCAGGATACATGGCAACACCTCCGCGTACGCCCAAGACTCTTGTGACACACGCAGCTGTCCCGTCTACGAAAAGCTACAAGATTGTCAGTCGGGCCCTAGGCCCATATAGCGGCCCTTCGGCCCTTCTCTTTCTCTCTTCGGATATAAATACCCAGCCCGAACCAGGTTTGAGGTAACGCTAATCTACTCTCTCACAATTACTACTTAAATACTTATTTTTCTCCCAAGCAAATACTTATTCTCACGTCGGAGGGTGGTAACAAGGAGCAACCCCCACCCCATTCTCCTTGTTACGAGTGACGGTGTGTTTACATTATGCAGGAGATGGATTAGAGGACGACCTGACCATCTATCGAGGAAAGGTGGGATTAACCCTACTTGACAAAACTCGACCAGTGGACTAACCTCTCGGTTAACCACTGTTTCATCATTGGCGCCCATCGCTATTTCTATTAGCACACTTTTCTCTTCTTTTCTGCGATCATGTCCGATCAGCAAAATATTACCATGGGGGAACCCTTCATCCTGCCAAGTGCCAGGCAAATAGGGAACACTCCCCCCAGCCAGCCAATAGGCCATATTGGCACCTCTGTGCAAATGGGTAATCTCTCAGCGAATAGGCAGGAGACTCCCCACTTTGCACCTACTTTACCACTAGGGGTCGATCTTCACTCCTGGTACCTACAACAACAGGCTCTTTTAAACACAGCCTATGCACAAGCCTGCGCGGGTATGCAACAGGCCGGAGGATTACACCGACACCATTCACACCCGTGCCGTGTATTCTTCAATACGAGGCGCTACCTCCACAACATCTCGCGCCTAAGAATAGGCGCGAGCCGCATGGGGACTGGTATATGAGTATCCATACGTTGCAAGAAGAGGATTCAACTTACGGATCCTTGGCTAGGGCCTCTATGCATCAGCGCCTTGGCCTACCCAGACAACATATGTGAGAATCGGTTACTCACTGCGGGTCCAAAATATTAAGCCATCTTGGGCCGCATCCCAATGACGATGCATACGACAGAACCGACCCAACGATTATACGTACTACAGGGATTCCCACACAGCCTATAGTTGGTCAGATGACCACGACGACTACACTCCGGCGCAGCCTCGCACAACTTACGATCGTGCCACAAAGCACGATTACAGGTCGGTCTACAAACCGAAATCTGTAGCAGGTAATTCCAAATTTATTAAGGAGATTGCCTTGGCACCACTTATGAGGGCCAAACTTCCGCCCAGTGTAGGCAAGTACAGTGGGTTGTCAGACCCTGACGACCACATGTGCGTCGTTATCTGCGCCGACCTTGTCGACGGTTGGTCTCAACCCTTATGGTGCCATTTATTTATCCAGACCCGTACGGGAACCGCAAGGGCCTGGTTTGATTCTTTGCCAGTGGAGTCACTGGCATCATTCGAAGATTTACAAGAAAAATTTGTTGCGCATTTCAGCCAGCAGCGACGTCACGCTTGTGATACTTCAGACGTCATGAACATCTAGCACGGCAATAATGAAGGCTTGGAAACCTTCATTACCCGCTTTAAGAAAGAGTGCCTCGAGATCGGCGGGGTACCCGACTCGCTTGCACGCATACATTTAATTAAGGTGGTAAAAAATTATGAAATGATAAAGACAATATCGGGCAAGGAAGGGTTGCCCAAGAAGTGGGATGACGTCATGATGGCAGTCAAGACGTTCGCCCAAACAGAGCGTTCTTTGCGGCCGAGTACAAACAAAGGTCGCCCTTCTTTCACATAAGCGCAATCTTCTCACCAAGAACCACCCAGGCGCAACAACAACAAGCGCAACATGAACTCGTGGGGCCACGACCACGAGCCTAAATCGTACGATCCACACGGGTCCCGACCGGACGCCAGATCGACGATTAATGCCCAGCGAGATCAAAGGGCGCCAAAAAAGGAGACTTGGGAACGCAAGTGGACCGAGCTCACCAAATCGCCAAGGGACGTTCTTCTTATAGAAGAATGAAACTTCAAACCCGCTGCGACGATGAAATCCAAAAGAGGCCAGGACCTCAACCAGTATTGTGACTACTACAAGGACAGTGGTCATTCTACAAACAATTGTATCAGTTTTCGAATGGAGATTGAACGATCCCTCAATGAGGAGAAGCTGCAACACCTGTTGCCATATGCGTAAAAGCAAACCAAGAACATAACTCCCTACGACGAGGGCACTTCTGATAAAAAAACTAAAGTACAGGGTAACCCACATGATCAGTGGGGGCCATAGACAACGGAGGAAGGCGGTAAAAAGAGGCAGGACGATGATTGGAGTGGTGAACAAGTCGTTTTTCCTTGCGTTCGAGGTGGACAGCGCGACAGGCTTGCTGTCGTTATCACCGGCTATTTGGCACACTACTGCACCGAGCGCCTTTTCATAGACCTGGACAGTACCTCTGATATTATATATGAACAATGCTTCAACCAGTTCGATCAAGAGGACAAAGATAGGTTACAGCCGGTAAATTACCCTTTGGTTGGGTTTACGGGGGAAACAGTGTTCCCCCTCGGTCAAATCACCTTTCCAGTGCGCCTTACCGACGGTAGGTACACGCATACAGAAGAGGTCAATTTTATTGTCCTACCTTATACCTCCAGATATGACGTGCTTCTCGGCAGAGAAGCACAGGGCGATTTCAATATGATCACGTCCACTCCCCACTCCGCAATTGGTTTTCCAACCGAAACGGGGATTGTGATCATCTACGCCCGCCGAGAAGTCATGTCCATGGACGAGCTGCGTCTGGCAAAGACAACAAGGTTAATCCCCAGAACGGAACCAGAGAATGGGTACTTCACGCAAAGTACCCCGAACAACCGATCACCTTGGGTCACGCCTTGTCGAACAACGTGAGAAAGCACTTAAGCAGCTGTTCTTCAAGAATAAAGACATATTCGCTTGGACTCCTGCAGGCGCTGTAGAAAAAGATGAACCATATCCAGTCACATCTTGATAAATGGGGTTATCAAAACCAAAAGGTGGTTGTTGAGCAGAATTGAATTGTTTAAAGTTGCACGGAACAGGTGCATTGTTGTTGTTAATTGTTATTGTTGGCTTGGTTTAGTTGGGTCATGAGGTTTGGGAGCACGAAAACTATCTGCTGAGCGATCATTACCGCCATTTCAGCATCCTGAGTAGCGTTGCGACGAGGAGGCATTCTAAAAGAGAAGGAAATATGAGAGACAACGGTGAGATTGACATTGGATAATCAAAAGAGACGTTAAAAATATCGACGAAACATAAGGATTGTGATCATTTGTTCGTTACTTAAAACAAACAAAATGACATACAGCGACTACTCAAAGTAAATGGGCCTTTATAATGTATCGCGAAGACATGCTTTAGCCTATAAGTGGACACTCACCCTAAGAGTTCCAAGGTAAGAGTGACTGGTCCGATAATGCAGATTTGTACGAACACTCTAGCCTTAGATAGAAAACTCAGGGTACAGGCATCCACCCTTCCGGATTGCACGTGTTCACATTATACATTCTTTTTAATGTATCGCGAAGACATGCTTTAGCCTATAAGTGGACACTCACCCTAAGAGTTCCCAGGTAAGAGTGACTGGTCTAATAATGCGGATTTGTACGAACACTCTAGCTTTAGATAGAAAACTCAAGGTACAGGCATCCACCCTTCCGGATTGCACGTGTTCACATTATTAAAACCCAAACTTTTACGAGATTTTGAAAAGTTTCAAGGCTTAAAGGCCTGAAAATAAATAATCTAAGGATAGATGATGGTTTATTGTAAAACCTTAGAGATTTGACATCGACGAGTGGATTAGGACTTTGAATTTTTTGGGTAATCACCTAAGGATATGTGATGGTTTTGTATATTTGTTACACTAAGAATCTAGACGCAAGGTAACTCGCGTTAGGGTGCTAGGAAGGTTATAGTATAGGTCAAAAAACATTACTAATAACCCAATTCTCTATAACCATGGCTCCGATATCAATCTGTAACACCCCGACCGCGTAATAAATCAACACGCGGCGGAATCATTGGGGAGTCACGTTACAAATTGTTCACAACACATGATACTAAAAGTTTCATTGTATTAATAACATCGTTTTACAACAAAAAGAATACAAGTAAATGTCTTTGATTTAAAGAGGTCTAAGGCCCGGATGTGTTCCTATGTATAGCATGCTTGTATGTTAAAAACTTGAAACATATGTGAAAAAAACTTGAAACATATGTGAAAATAAAGTCAACGAAT
The DNA here is from genome assembly GCA_030545235.1 of Helianthus tuberosus. Lineage (NCBI taxonomy): Eukaryota > Viridiplantae > Streptophyta > Magnoliopsida > Asterales > Asteraceae > Helianthus > Helianthus tuberosus. The sequence continues at coordinate 116,694,670 of CM060399.1, forward strand.
GAATGTAGGCGAGTACATATGTTTTGTGGTCAAGTTCATGGCTTTGTGTTTGTATTGCAATACCTTGTCCGACTACTAGAGTCGATGTATAAGATCTTTGGAATCAACTTGTAATAAAAGTGTTTGGTATTGCAACATGTTTTACCAACTACGAAAGTTGGTATGTTTAAAAGAAAAACTTGTAGCCATGAGACTCGACAAAATGTTTCTTTGTGAAATCGGATAACAAATCAAAATGTTTTCTTGTAAAATTGTATGGTTTATATATATATATATATATACAGTTGAAAACCCATTGTCATGTTTAGTATAAATCAATCGTCATGTGTAGAAATCAATTGTCATGTATGAGTAACCAATTGTCATGTATGTGTAAACCAGCCATCATGTATAGAAACCAATTGTCATGTATGAGTAACCAATTGTCATGTATGTGCAAACCAATTGTCATGTATAATAAACCACTTGTCATGTTTAGTCGTTTGGTTAAACCACTAAAGGGTTTGTCCAAAGTTTCACGGGTTCTATCATCCCCTAGTAGGCACTTCCAAATAATGTCGGAAGTGGGAATGGGTTGTTAAACCAATAGCGCTTATCCCTCAGTGGGTTCTTCCTAGAATTAATCGGAAGCAGGATTGGTTGTTACACTTATAGCGCTATAATATACTAATGATCAGCTTGTCAATGTTTAATGTATGTTCTCATGTCATAGATAATGCATCAACAAGTATTGCACAATATAGGCATATAGTCATGTATATTTTTATATATAAACCATATGTATTAGTGTTTTGTAAACTTTGAAAAGTGATAGTAGACACATATGAATCACCCCAAAATATTTGAAAAACGTAAAAGAGGGGAACTATATACTCACTTGGGATTGCGTATATGTCTTGTGAAAACAAAGCTCAAGTGTTCAAATGGCTCCTCATGTGTCGGATAACTATGTGTTAGTGTATCGAGACTTTAAACGGGAGATCAGATAGAATGAGGTTTATAAACCAAACGAGTGAAGGACCTTGTATAATATGTTTCATAATACCTTACATTCTAATTAGAAAGAGTTTCTAAGTGCTTTGACCCGTTACGACTTGTTAAAGTGGTTTACGCCACTTTAACAGGTCGTACGTGTAACTATGGGTTCAGATGGTTAAATAAGTCCTATGACGAGTCTAATATGTCAACACAAATTTGCATAAGTTGTATGATCAGTTTAGATGTCAAAACTATGATCCTATATGCTTAAAACCATTTTATGCGCCAAAAGGGCAATTTCGGCATTTTAAAAGTACATAAAATCGACTCGTCATATAACTAACCAAACGACATGACCATAAGGTATAACCTCAGAGGGTTATTCCCTATATTACTATGGTCACAACAATGCGCTTTGTCGAATCCTAAAATTGACCAAACGGGTCAGATTCGAAAGTCAAAGCGGTAGTCAAACTGCTCGACTTACGACTAAATAAAAAGCACTAAACTAGAAATGAAGAGTTAGACATGTTTGAACATGTCTAAGAATGTTATAAAAATGATTTGGTGTCAAAACTTTAAATTTTAAGGAACAAAAACGTTTTCGGCGTAAAATGCACTTTTATGCATTTTTTACTTTTAATTCGTAAAACTTTGAATCGTCATTTCGCCTACTAAACGTGGTAATCGGAAGGTACAATCACAAGGGATTATTACCTTCGTGATTACGATCACATTGCAAAGTTCAATTGAACTTTGACTTGACAAAAAATAGTCAGAATCGAAAAGTCAAACAAAAGTCAGATTGCTTGGCTCTTAGCTCAAAATAGCTAAAATAATGAAATATACTAGGATAAAGAACTTACTTGTGTTGAAGAACACTATAAGAGCTCAGTAGGAGGCTTCCAAAAGCTGGAAACAAGCTCCAATAGAGTGGGAGAAAGAAATGTGAAATGAACAAGTTGAAATGACAAAGTTCTTGGCCATTTATAGTGCAAATGAGCTCACAAGATCAAGCCAAGTGTCCCTCCAGGTGTTATGACATGCTTAGTGTCATCACACATGTCCAAAGGAGGTGCAAGAGTGGAAATTTTGTGACTTGGGGGCCAAGGGAAGGAGCAGGAAGCTGCCATGTGTTTTATGCGTTGCTGGGAGGTCCTTACAGACCGTATGGCTCTTTGGCTTACGGTCCGTAAGCCTTTGAGCTGGGCAGAAGTTTTGAATTTTGACAGTTTTGGCCCCTAGACTTGTATAACCGCGTTTTGTCATTTTCAACCATTTTTAACCTAATATTTAGGTTATATAAAGGTGTTAAGGCATGTATAACTTAAATTTTGTCCAGAAATAATGTCATGGATATCGTTTCATTCGATTGTACGGTTACATGTTTCGTAAATAAAATACAAGACTTTAGTGAACACGAAAATGATCGAAATTGTGTAACGATTGAAATTTTGCAAATTTTACATGTACGTAAAAGATACTTTCGTAACAAAACATCAGAAGCTTGGGTAAAAGAAGAAGAGTACGACCCACACAAAATTGGAGGGAGTATGGCCGACCCATACCCACCACCAAAAGAATAAGACAAAAAATGTTTGGAACTTGACCCTTTTAGGCCTAGTATAGTATGGCCTGTATTGGTGTCAAAACTCTAACAAGAAAACAATCAAACCCTATCAAAAAATTCCTAAATTTCACATCAGCACCATCATTATCAACAACGTCCAAAAATTGAAATTTGTCTAAAGAAAGCCTTATGGTGCTAACGGTGACTTCTTAGCAAGTTGTTTAAGAACTAAAAAAAAATCTTTTAGGGCTGGGAATTTCACCCGCATCCGATCACTATTGGGTTAGATCTACGGTAGTTGTTTGGGAATTTGTTTATATCCTTAACAAATTTCTATAAAAAAATTGTGGATCATCCCAGGGGCTTATCATCTGTTGTTACCGTGTATCTTGAAAAAAACATATTTCGAATTTCGCCACAACAAATTTGTTTAAAACTTCTTGAGGCATTCCATAACAAATTTCAGCCTTAGGTCTTATCATCAACGGTATCATCGTTGACCAAGGGAGGGTGGGGTTTGGTGGTTATGGGGGTGGTGTTTTCTAGAGGTATAGTGCAGTTCGGAGATTGTGATTGGGGGCTTGGTCCGACGGAGAGTGGTAGTGATGGTGATTTTCAATGGCGTTGTGAGTGGTTGTGTTGAGTAGATGGAGGGCCTGTGGTGATGATTAGGTATCGTTGTTTTTAGCAGATAATAATAGTAATAATAATAGTAGTACTAGTAGTAATACTAGTAATAATACTAGTAATAATAATAATAATAATAATAATAGTAGTAATAATAATAACATTAATACTAGTAATAATAATACTAATAATACTAGTAATAATACTAGCAATAATACTAGCAAGAATACTAGCAAGAAAGCTAACAACAACAATAATAATATAGGGTGCAAGTGGCATGGAATTGCAAACTACACGACTCAAGTATCCATTATTTGAATTTTTTAATTAGGGTGAAGGGAGTGGGGCGACAAAGGCTTCGGCAAAGCCGAATGCCGAGCGGCAACACCACCGCCTTCCAAGTTTACCGCGCGGCAAAGCCAAATGTTCGGTAACCAATTGTCGATCGGGAAAGAGGGGGGACAAGACTGTTATGTTTTATGTGTGTGTGTATGTTTGACTTTAACATATATATATATTTTTTTTTAAATGAAAAAAAAAGGTTTACCACTTTCAAGTGTTTAACCAATGCCAACACTTTTCACCAAAGTTTAAACTCTTTAGACGTGTTGATATGGCACCCTCTCATTGGTTGATTTTAAAGTTTGCCACTTTCAAGTGTCTAACCACTCCCTTCACCCTTAGGGTGACAAGTTGATTATGATAACATAACATATGGAGATAAATTGTAGTTTACTCCACCAAATTCTTGTTGTCTTCGTATAGTATACAATACGGTGAATACGTGTATTCACATATGAAGCCATTATCCAAAGTGTATTTTAGCGCTAAATAATTAAATTTTTAAATATAGTGTATTCACTAGTCAGTGTTAATTACGAGAGTGTCATGGAGTTCAAAACTTTTTAATGAAATTGTTCTGAAGACTAAAAACTGATTCTAATGTTTAACTTCAAATTATGTATATTTAACATTTTCTATTAACAGACACTGAATATACAATATATTTAACATTTTCTAATAAAAGGTTATAGGCATACTTGTATTTTCCTATTATCATACAGCTTCTCTATTTACGCACACTCAAATATAATGACCCACCTTAAGTTTAATTACACAAACATGATAAGGTATAAAAATATGCCTTTAATTCCACCATACCCCAAATTACATTCATCAGCAAATCAACAAACCGATTAACTGAGTCCGTACTATGATCAATACATACTTTATAAACTACCCACTATGTAATGTAGATTTAATGCCTTAAACTATGGTGTCTAAATATACTTATTTAAACAAAATAAAGTTATCATGCATCCTCATAGTGTTACACTAGTGACTAATAAATTTTAAAGTCTTCTATATGATCATCATATTTTAAAAATATTATCATAAGATAGCTCTAAATCAGTAACCATGTCCTCCCACACGTAATTGGATGATGTGGCTTGACTACTAGAGGCAAGATAATTAGCGCGTTCACCATTTAAGTCATCATCTTTGAAAATATCAGTGTATGATAAGTCCAAATTAGAGGCAAGATAATTCCCGCCTTGGGCATTAGAGTCATCATGTTGCTTAAATGAGGATATGGTATTGCCATTTGTGATAGTCGAGAGGTTACTTGGTGAATGTTTGATGCCGGAGTCCTTGAAATTAATAAGAGAAAAACTATGATCCTCTGGGGCTAAGAACGTTTGTGTGTTTTCGTTCATGTTTTGACACGTGTGAGACCCGATATATGTGATACGAAACTTTGTCGATCCATATTCTTCTAGTTGTTGGACTTGTCTCAAAGCTTTGCATCCCTCATCATTATGTGTACATCTATAATAACACCTGTACATAATGGAATTTCGTAAGAAAATAAAATAAACTAAATGATTATTAGTTATTTATATAGCTAAATGATAGAATATTCCTCTTAGATATCATTTTTGTTTGAGTGGTAATGCTAATATTTTTGAAATGCATTCATGTTTAAGGTGTAGATTTGATTCCTTGCCCCCACACATGTGATTCCTTTGGATAGGCAATGGTGTTGGGAATGTGGTCGCTACATACTAGGGATGTCATGTGTGAATGTTAGCCACTTTATGCATATAAAAATAGAATGTTGCAACTATATTGTAATTATTTTTTAAATAGTGACGTAAATATAATAATGAGTCACCTTGGAAATTTTGCATGGAGAATCTCTTTCTGTCCATATTTCCTCCATGCATATCCATCTTCATATGTATCTGTAATTTCAACCCTCGAATCTTCCGTCTTTCTGCAGTTATTCTTAAAAAGTTATACCCAATGCGACATTACATGTATCTTAATGTAAACATAACAAGCATGTCAGGCAGCTTGTACTTTGTGTATCAAATTGAACAAAGTTATTAAATTGTCAATCCTGGTCATCCAAGCATCAATTTAATTAGTTCTTACCGCTTGTAACATCCTCTGCGGTCCTTCACTGCCGCTGGCTCCGGCTTCTTCTTCCTTTTGTCTAAACAAGCTGATCCCACATACGTAGACACCGGATAGCTAAACGTGGAAAGGCATTCGGAGAAAGATGCTACTATTTTCATCACAAGATCTTCAGGTGATTCCGGCCCACCATCCACAACTCTCCGGAGAAGTTGATTCTGAAGCTTTTTGGTACAATCTCTACCTCTAATGAGCTCACCTATCAATGTTTTCCTCATGTTGGTTGTTGAATTTCCCTCCATTTTAGATGAAGATAATCGATGTGTTTCGTATTTGTTGCAACAAAGTTATGAGTGTTAATATATAGTACCTGATCCAATACACATACACTTAACTAATAAACTACTACCACATATTATTTTGAAATATATGCATATAAACACATTACACATGTGTGTGTTGCAGAAATAGGTTATTATATTTCAGAAACATCACAGTAAGAACATCAGTGGAGGGATGGTTGCCACTTGATTTAATTTAATTTTGTTGGTTGACTTGATATGTTAAAAAGTAGTTGTAAAGCTTTATCCTAGTCAAAAGGATGAGTGTCGTACAATTTATAAAAATCTTAAAGCTAAATTTATAATTTGGTATTGCTATATTTTATTAGTGACATGCATGACAGATTTTGAATATTCCTAAAGCCTGACCATTTAGACTATATTATAGAACATGTGTTCTTTTTAATCCAACAGGCTTAGACAACATAGATCACCATTTCCTTTGTTGAACGCCGCCATTTTTATTTTTGTTTCAATACCGTTGATATGTTAACTGTTTTCGATTGTACTATAGCCATTTTTTATTCTTCTAATTAGTTTTTTCTTTCGAGTTTATATATATATATATATATATATATATATATATATATATATATATATATATATATATATAGGGTAAGATTCATGCGAGAACCATCAACCAATGTGAACACAAAATAAAATCTAAAAAAAAAAAATCAAAAAAGCACTCAAAAAAAAATTTAATATTTTTTTTAAAAAAAATCGCTATATTTCGTTACCATAAAAAAAAATTTCGAGTAACAGTTATCCATGCACATGTGCATATGTATCATTACTTCGACAAATTCGGTAATACGTTATCAGGAATAGACAATTGCACTTTAATTTACAATACCATTAGTAATACACTACTTTTTACATTACCAATATTCAAAATGCACATGTGCATCATTAAGTATAACCATGATATAACGTGTTTTGGTACAAAAAGTTTATGATTTTGAATGGAGAAGTAGCCCATATACATGTTTTTTGGTTAGTTATACCTAGTGGTTGATGGTTTGGTTATAGTTGTCAATTTATGATGTAATATGTTGATTAGATGGTATAAATGGTGTTTACATACATGTAATAAAGTGAAAATATTGTTAATGGTATTGTATTATGGATGGTAGGAGGTAATGGTATTGTATTATGGATGGTAGGAGGTAATGGTAGTGTATTATGGATGGTATGATAGATGAAAGGGAAAGTGTATTCAAAGTAGTGTACCAAAACACCTTATTTCATGTTGATACACATAAATGGACATGTGCATTTCTAATATTGGTAATGTAAAAAGTAGTGTATTACATATGGTAGTGTAAATGAAAGTGCAATTGTCTAATATGTGTAATGAATTACGGAATTTGTCAAAGAAATGACAAAAATGCACATGTGCATGCTTATGTATTATGGATGGAATAATAGATGAAAGAGAAAGTAGTATACCAAAACACCTTATTTCATATTGATACATATAGATGCACATGTGTATTTCTAATATTGTTAACATAAAAAGTAGTGTATTACACGTGTTAGTGTAAATGAAAGTGCAATTGACCATTATATGTAACGAATTACGGAATTTGACAAAGAAATGATATATATGCATGGATAACTGTTACTCGATTTTTTTTTTTTTTTTTTTGAAAAATTTTTTTATTAACAAAATATAGCGATTTTTCCAAAAAAAAAATAGTAAAAAAATAAAAAAAAATTTTTTGGGTGTTTTTTAGATTTTTTTAGGAATTATTGTTTGTGTTCACACTGGTTCTCGCGGTTTTCGCAATAAATGGTGGTTCCTAACGGATCTTTGTCCTATATATATATATAGGGGAAGGTACAAATGAAAACCTAGTTATTGTGAAAACTCGAAAACTAATTAAAAATGCCAAAAAAACATACCAATTTTTTTTTTTTTGCATAATAATTTTCGCTACTTTTAGTATATAAAAAAATTTATTTTTTGTAGTGCACATGTGTAATACAAATTTTTTTTTTGAAAAAAAGTTTTTTTTATATACAAAAACCTGCGATTTTTTATAAAAAAAATTGAAAAAAAAAATTTTGGTGTGTTTTTTAGGATTTTTTTAGTTAGTTTTCGAGTTTTCACAATAAAAGTGGTTTTCATTTGAACCATCCCCTATATATATATAGGGCAATGCTCTACAAGAAACCCTTAATTTTTAGAAAACTTTGCAAACTCAACATGTGGCCTAGATTGCTCCACATCAACATATGATTTTAGAGCTTTAGAGGGTAGGATTGTCTTTTTACACATGTTGCATCATTTCATACACACACCCCAATACACTGTAAGTCTTTTCATTCACCTCTTACCAACTCCTTCTTTTTTCTCTCTCTAAAAAACATCAAGAACATTTTTTTTTCAATTTTATCAAATTTGAACAAACCATTTCTCAAAGACCTAGATGTAGATCTTATACTCATTCCTTTCTATTGAAGCCACCAAATCTGAGGATCGAAGCAATTATCGAAGCTCTTCAAGAAAAGAAAGTATGGTGTTGCTCTCATCACATCTTTAATCCTGCAAATCGATTTCCCAAATAGAGACAAATGCTGATGGTGAATGGTGAGTCCAGCTCTAGGGTTTGGTGATAGAACCAACAGGTATTACTGATTTTTCTTTTCATTTGGAGAGAGAGAGAGAGAGAGCCTGGTTCCATCAATTTCTTCGCTCCCCAAAAATCGTCATTCCCCAGTTCTTGAAGTGTCAAATTAAAGAAGAGGAAAAGGATCAAACGATAAAGGTGGAGATTTGAGGTTCAAGTTTTTAATTGAAGAAGTGTCAAATTGCAGGTTGTGTTGATGACGATTTGGGAAATCGATTTGCAGGAAGCGATGGATGAAGATGATGTGCGTACCCGGCTTCTTATGTGAAGGTTGGATTTATTTTAATCAAGTTATTACCCTTATTTTTCTATATTTGATTTTGATATCAAGCAAACAATTTGCTTTGAAGTTTAACTGTAGGGTTTGATTTCTTTGGATATGATGATTTAGGGGGATCTCGTTAATGTGAAACACGAACAACAAGTCTATTAATGCTCACGTTTTTATCTTGCTTGTTTGCTTCAGTAGTTTTTTTCTTATCAGCCGATTATAGAATATGGGTTTTGAAACACGAACACCAAGTATAATATTTAATGTTCGTAATTAGACCGTTAATGTGTCTTATAGATTACAAATTACAGTTTGTCTAATCCCAACCGTTATTGTGAAACACGAACAACCGTTAATGTTCGTATAGATTACAAATTATAGACCGTTAATGTTTCGTATTTTAGATCTTTAATGTTTATGTCATTATCTTCATTTGTGTCCTTATTTGATGTTGTTTTCTCATTTTCAGCCGTTACACTTGCTGAATGAAAAAACCATGGTTATGAATGTGTTAATAGTTATGTCTGGTTAACGACTTAACGGTTATCTTATCTTTTTGTTATTAGGATGGTGATGGATACAAGGGAAACAAGATCCAATTCTCGGGACCATTGGTTTCATCAAATGTGGATCAGATGCTTAAGGATCATGACCATGTTTATGTTACAGCACAACACAACTAACACGTGTTATAGTTTGAACTTCTGGACATCTGTTTTTAGAAACGAAAAGCCAAGTTTGTCTTACAGCACAACCAACGTAACACGTGTTATAGTCTGAACTCCTGTTTCACAGCTAAGCCAAGTTTGTCTTACAGCACAACCAACGTAACACGTGTTATAGTCTGAACTCCTGTTTCACAGCTAAACCATAGTAACATGTTATAGAGACATGTATTAGGGTATGACGATGTATTAGAGACATGTATTAGGGTATGACGAATTAATTGCAGGTTTTTAGTTCTGTGTACTTTGTTAGTTGTTTCAGTTGTGTAAGATTAATTTGCAGGTTTTTATTTTTGTGTTAAAAAGTTGTGCTTGGTTTGGTTGCTTGTTTGTTTGGGCTTTTGATCTGAATAGTAACTGTTTTTTGTTGGTTTGGTTGCTTTGTTTGGGGCTTTTGATCTGAATAGTAACTGTTTTTGTGATGTTATTTGAGGAAAAAGATTTTTTGGCTATGAATTTGTTAATATTTATGTCTGGTTAACGACTTAACGGTTATCTTATCTTTTCGTTATTAGGACGGTGATGGATTCAAGGGAAATAAGATCCAATTCTCGGGTCAGTTGGTTTCGTCAAACGTGGATCAGATGCTCAAGGATCATGACCATGTTTATGTTACAGCACAACACAACTAACACGTGTTATAGGTTGAACTTCTCGGACATGCATGTGTTACATGTGACATGAAACCCATGTACGACGTAACACGTGTAACGTGTGACATGAAAACACATTTTTATAACTTCCCTGGCATACGCACACCCACATGTTTACAAACCGTTTCAAGACCGAATCAAACAATAAAGCAAGGGTAGCCGCTGAAAAGCTAAGGCAGCAAAGGTAGCCATTGAAAAGCTAAGGCAGACTGTCAAAGGAAGCTCCACCATTTTTCTTAGTGCTATGTATTTTCGTTTACTAGTAATATGTAATGTGAGACTCTTATTTTGTTTTGTCTAGTACATGATGTTAAAACGGTATGGACTTAACACATTCTGGAAGTCTTAACACACGTTATAAAAGAGGCTTAACACACGTTATATCAGGTATACTATGTTGTTATTAAGTTACTATTGGAGTTTATGCATCCGTTCTGGAAGTCTTAACACACGTTATAATAGAGGCTTAACACAAGTTATACATGTCAGGCGCGTAACACATGTTACAGTATGTATATACAAATCATGGTGTTTTAAAAACCACTAGCTTATACATGACACCATGTTGGGTTAAACCAAGATTATAACAGAGGCTTAACACATGTTATCCCAGGTATCCGGTGTTACAACATTAACTTGTATGTTCCATATTAACTTGTACACGTGTTACGATCAGTATATGCACATCATGGTGTTTTGCAAACCACTTTCATATACATGAATACAAGTCGGGTTATAATGGATGTTTACATGTTATCATACGTATACAAGTGGGGTTACAACAAGATTACGATATTAACTAAGCTCACCATTAAACTCATCGCCCTCGTCGAATGTTTTCACCCTTTGTCACATGTTAAGCAATTACATGTTCCGAACAGACAAATTGTAACACATGTTAGATCAGTGTATACACATCATGGTGTTTTGTAAACCACTAGCTTATACATGAATACATGTCAGGTTACAAAAAAGATTATAACAGTGGCTTAACACATGTTATACATTCCAAAATGTGCAAAACAAATGACTTGTTTCATATTATATATTCCAAAATTACCGGTACATGTGTTACCATAAATGGCTCGTTTCACTAACTTGTACATTTATTACTTGTACAAGTTTTACGCTTAGTATCCACATTATCGGATATTTTAAACATCAACAAAAATAAAATAGATATTACTTGTTTTTTTTAATTAACAAAAGGTTAACACACGTTATATATCATTCTAACAGGGGCTTAACACATGTTATACATGAACACATGTCAAGTTACATCATGGTGTTCTGTTACAGCATGAACCACTAACACATGTTATAAACGAACGAATACTTCTTTCCCAAAAGATTTGACTTATTCAATGTCCCCGCATTAACGTCGCCTACATCCATCCAACTTGTAAATTGAATATCTTTATGGTTCTGTTTCTGTAAATCAACACACGTTATATATCATTCTAACAGGTGCTTAACACATGTTATTGGTCTGTTTCAGTAAATCAAACAACCCAACAAAAAAAACACTTACTGTTCAGATCAAAAGCCCAAACCAGCAACCAAACCAACAAAAAAAAACAATTATTGTTAAGATCAAAATCCCCAAACAAGCAACCAAACCAACAAAAAATCCCGTTCAAAATCTCATCCTTAAGTTTTCGGTTTATTTAAAATACATGAACATTAACCATTACTAGATCTTGATTGAAGACAAAGGAGAGGAGAGAGAGAGAGAACATTAACCATTACTAGATCTTGACTCCGACGACGTTCCGAACTCCGGTGCCACCAACCACCCACCCTCCACCACCTTCTACAACCACCCACTGTCGCCGCTATCAACTACCAACAACCCAGATCTGCAACCACCATCGTGCCTCACTCATCTGCAACCACCTTCCACCAACCACCAGATCTGCAACCAGCCACCACCTTCCACCAACCACCAGATCTGCAACCACCATCGTGCCTCACTCATCGTGCATCTACCGCCTCCCCTGCCCCAACCATAACAGTCAACAACACCACCGCCACAGCGCTGCTGCTGCCGTGGGTGGCTGGAAACCCACCAGTTTTCTCTCTCTTTCAATTTCTCTGGACCTCTCTTTCTCTTTCGATTTCTCTGGTACTCTCTCTCACGGCTCTCACTCTCTCTCTAGGCTTGCAGGTTGTAAGTGTTGTGTAGAGAGAAGGGAAAGTCATGGGGGCTAGGGTTTTGATTCGGGGAGGAGATAATGAGATCTGTGATTTTAGAGAGAGGGAATTGAGAAAGCTGAGATGAGATTGTGATTTTGAATTGGATATGAAGAGAGAGAAAGAGAGGTGCATTAAAGAGAGATGATAGGAATGGACAGTGGAGAGAGAAGGAATATACTACCGAAAATGCCCTTCCAGTTGACTAATGTGTATTATTACATTTCTTTTAAATCTAATTCTTACCCAAATTAAGAGAGCCCTTGATCAAGTGTGATGAAACATAATCAATGGTTGATATTGGGTTTTCATAGTTTTTTAAAAAAGATGGGGTTTTCCACTTAGCCCTCCCCTATATATATATATATATATATATATATATGGTAAGGTTCATGCGAGAACCACCTTTATTGCGAGAACCGCGAGAACCAATGTGAACACAATCTAAAATAGCTAAAAAAACCTAAAAGAACCTAACCCCCCCCCCCAATAACTTAAACCCCCCAACCCCTCCCCCCCCCCAAGCTAAATGCTAAAAACTAAACCCCCCAAAAAACCAAAAAAAAACCTAACCCCCCTCCCAAGCTAAAATGCTAAAAACTAAACCCCCAAAAAATCTAAAAAAATCAAAAAACACACATAGAAACTCCATATGCGGGTGCATCCGATGACGCCATGTCAGGGTCATGCTCAAATGCGGGATCAGGAGCGACGCCTGGCTCAGGGGCCACGACAGGCTCCGGGTCTACAAACTCCATATCAAAATCAGCTGGATCAGCAAACAAAGGATCGACAAGGGCTACAGGATCCTCCAGGGGCTGGTCTAAGTGAATGAACTCAATGTCCTGGTCAGGATCAAAACCAGGTGGAAAAACAGGATCATCATCAACATCGTGATTAAACTCAAAGTCATGTGCGGGTGCAGCCGATGACGCCATGTCAGGGTCGGTGTCGTGTGAGTAGTGTTGCATTCCCTGTGTGTGTAAAGATGCGGACGCCACAGACTCAAATGAGTCTGGGACAGGTGCATGAACAGGAGCCTCCTCTGCAGGAGCGTCAGCAAGCAGTAGTGAAGAAACACTAGATAAATGGTCGGAACCGAGATATCTAGGGGGTTTGAATCCGCATAAAAGGTTAGTTTCCTCTCGTTCGATTTGGTACCGACTGATCTCCTTCTCCGATAATTCTGCAAAAAAGAAGCACCGTTAGCCTCGCCAAGGGGAGAAAGGGGTTCTCTCCTTGACCCGACTCCGGTGTGAGAATAAGTATGGGTTATGAAGAAGGAGATGTATTTGAGAAATGTGTGTAACTTGAATTCATACCTGGGTTGTTTCTCATATTTATAGCTGGGAATCTTTGGGCGGGAAAACCCGTTAGTGAAAAGTTAACGGAAGATGCTAACCCCGTAAGCGGTTACATTTCCTTCCGTCAAGCTTCTGGATCCGACGTGAGAGCACACGGATCGTGGCTCACATCGAAGGCTGGGGATTTGCCACGTGTAAAGTGATCAAGTGGAGATTACTCTCCAATTACATGCTTTCGTTATGGTTTCAGGGATGCCTGAGATGGTGACACGTGTCCAGACGGTTATAACCGTCTTGGTGGTGCACGATTGTATTTCTTCTAGAAGATTACTGCTGTAATCTGGTGTGGCACCTTATCGTGTGGAGACAGCTGAATAAATAAATCCCAAGTCTGGGTATTTAAGCGGAAGTGATTATTTCGGGATTTTCATCCTTTGTTTATGGGAGAAAGCGCAAGGATTTATGATTTCCTTTGGGCGCGCAAGTGTTGATTGTTGACTGTTCTTTAAGTCTTCCTTTTGTGAGACCAGTGTGCGGCCGCGCAAGGTACAAGGCTGAAAAGTAAGGTTGTGGTATGGTCCCAAGCACTTATTATGAGGTTTTTGGGACCTTACCCCTTCAAGTAGGATATCACCGGCAGCAATATGGGCCTCGCCCTCGAGCGGGTCCTCCTCTAATAGATCGACATCGTCGTCAGAGACAACGTCGAGGGGCATATCAACAACGGGATAAGCGGCAAGGGGCACAGGAGCAGGGATCACCGCGAGTGGCAAATCCCCAACAAGATGGCCATCAGCAGGCTCTGCTACGACATCAGGCAGCGCAAATGGCTGGAAGTCGTCATCATCTGTGCTGGTAGTATCGGAAGTGTACACCTCGTGCTCCGATGAAACTATGTCGTCTGATACTATGGCCATGGGATCTGTAGTGTCCGACTCTCCAGTACCTGATGAAGGCATGATGTATGTAACACAAACACACACATGCACAAATAATCAATCATATAATCGAATAAACATGTCAGTCATCAATAAGCAAACAAGTAATCATCTTAGTCTTCCCTAGACTATCCTCTCAGTCTCCCCGACTAAACTCCCTCAGTCTCCCCGACTGAACTCTCTTAGTCTCCCCGACTAAACTCCCTCAGTCTCCCCGACTGAACTCTCTTAGTCTCCCCGACTAAACTCCCTCAGTCTCCCCGACTGAATTCCCTTAGTCTCCCCGACTAAACTCCCTCAGTCTCCCCGACTGAATTCCCTCAGTCTCCCCGACTGAATCATAATTCTTTGAAAAGTGTATTGTGCCCTTTTGTTAAAAAAATGTTTGTGCCCTGGATCTGGACGTTTAGTGTATGCAATGTAAAAATGTTTTCGTGAGAGCCCTAGTGATCATAGTCTAGACTCGAGAAGGAATCCTAGTTCGCTATGATCGAGGCTCTGATACCAAGCTGTCACACCCTAGCTTTGCGGAAGCGTGGGTTTATTATGGTGTGACTTCTTAATACCATAGCATAATCACAACAATGCTATATGATGATAAAACCATGATGTTCATCCATTCATTCAAATTTAAAAAGTAAAATACGACAACATTGTTTTAAAGTCGACACATGCAACGAATTACAACCACAACATACTTAGAACTTGTTCATGAGACATAACTAAAAGACATGAATGAAAACACAGTTTAAGACTCGTGACTCGTCCAGGTAAAAGTCACAATCCCTAAACTTGGATGACACCATTCTTCTACACAGCGTAACGACAGTGCATACCTTGCCAGATCCCTAATTCCCTTAAATACATGTAAGTTGAAAAATCAACATAAAGTTGAGGGAGTTCATGTGAAAGTGAGTATGTAAAACCTTTGTAATACATTTGTAAGTATAAAATCCCTGGTATGTAGCAAATAAGGAAATAAAAAGATCACCAATGGTTTGCAAGGCCATTGATATGTGTGAAGTGCAGTAGGAAGACTCAAACCTAGCAGATTTTTGCGTCGGGCTCAAAGTCACCCCGAGGTCCGTTCTGTTGGGCCTGGAGTTGGGCTCGCTACACCCAGATAGATCTACCGCTAATGACCCTCGGTCCTACAATGAGGATTAATGGCCTCCAGTTCCCGCCTACCCACTCACATGATCTAAGTAGTAACCCTCCTTACGCTAACCATACCATGTAAAAAGTATTCGTAATCATAGTAACATGTATTTCACCCCCGAAGTATAAAAACTGAAAACAGTTAAGAGAAAAGGGGGACATGAACTCACTGAAGTGCGTCTCAAAATAGTATCTCCCAATCAACCTGCTGCGTGACGACCTACACGTACTAACTTCTATTAGACGGACGGCCGTGCCTTGGCTTAAGGTTTAACGTTTTTGGGAAATAGTTAGGCAACTATTTCGTATTTCCACTTCTTAATTATTTAATAATTATATTCCTTCCCAAGGATGGGGGTTTTAATACATGTGCGTTATAATTTCCGAAAATATATTTTTAAGTCTCACTTGAAAAATATATTTTAATGACTTGTCTAAAATACTCTAATCTCCAAAATATACATATTTTTTTCCCAAAAATATTATATTTTACTCCTACATTTCCCAAAACAATACTTGTCAAAATAATCGTATAAGCGTATTTCCCGAAAATACATAAATTACGTTTTAAGTTCGCGTTGTAATAACAATACCGGCGTAACTCAAATATTTATTTGCGATAGCGTTGGTATTATTTTGGAGTCGTGATTTCATAATATTTTCAAGTTATATTATTTTTACCCTAAAAATAAGATAACTAGTTCACAAAATAACCACATAATCACACAAGCGTTTTATTATGAAATATATATTCTAGATATATATTTAACAAGCTTTATTTACGAAAATCCACCTCCAATACTTTGGAGTTTTGCAATAAAAATATGGCGAAGTTTATAGTCGAAACACAAGTCATAAAATATATACTTGTTAGAAAATAAATTCTAAGTCTTATGATTTTTAGAAAATTTCGCCAGAGTTTCCCCTAAAATGGGAGTGTCCATGCTCATTAGCATGTCGTTTTCTTTTTGAAATCAATCAACAATTTTCAACAATCAACCTTATATCATAAAAAGCAAAAATTATACTTGTTACATTCTAGTCATGAACTTGATATTTCCCGAAAGTGTGTAGTAACTTGGTGAAGCCTTTAGTGGACTTAGTTACCTTCCGAAATGTATTTATTTCTTTAAAAACCATTTTCTTAAGCGAGTTAGTTATTTACAACTTGTAAACAACACTTACAAAAATTTAGAACCCTTGAACTCTTCTTGTAAATAAATGTTCTTACATTTATTTCATTTACAAAAATAATGTAAGTTTATGTAAAGTCTTGGTTTTTCCAAAAACCGTTTCTTTAACTTGGTTTCTTTATAAAAAGTTTCTAGTAAACTTGAATCACTATGATCACCGATCTACTAGTTTATTTACATTTTAGAAAATCTATATTTTTTTTTATTCAAGTTCATGACTCACTAGAAGGTGGTTATTTTACTTAACATATAACCACTTCCTATTTTGTTAAACCACCCTTCTAAGTATTATCTAACCATATCCATAGGGTGATTAACCCATATAACCAATAATCAACATACAAACAACAACATGTTTACTACAAAATTATGACAACATCATCTCATCATTTTACATCTTCAAGTAAACTTGATGTCTAACTTTTATATCCATGATTCTTGTTTAACAACTTTTAGCATTCTTGTTCTTGTGAGTTAAGCAAATAAACATCATACTCCACATGTTAACTAAAAATAAGATGGAACAAGGTGTAGAGACTTACTACTAGCTTCTAGCTAGGGAAGAATCTAGTGAAGAAATGTGGAGAAAAAGATGAAGAACCAAGCAAGAACAAAGCTCCTTTGAAGGTCCTTCAAGATGCACCTTCCATAGATGAACTTTAAGCTTTGAATGGCACTTGAAATGAAGAAGATGAAGATGTGAAGGTGATGATGGTGGGTTCGGTTATGATGAACCGAAAATGAGTGAGAGAGAAGTGAATGGAGTGTGATCTCTTGAGTTATGATGACAATCTTATGAGCCATGCTACTTATAATCATCTCACATATTTTAGATACTTACACAAGCAATCAATCTATTATTTTAATTAACAAATCACCAAAGTATGGAATGCAGATGTGGTGGGTCCATCTAGGACCGAAAATTCGGTGGGGGGGGGGGGGGGGGTTCTTGAGGTAAACAATTTGCAACTAGAGTGTAACTAAATGGGTGTTATGGCAAACGGGGATCATGACTAGCCCAAAAATAGTAAAACTATGTCAGTGACAAAAAGTTAGTCTTCCGGGTAATGTCCGGTTATCCGGTTATGTACTATCCCGTTAAAGTGTTTAATTAGTCCAAAAAGAGTCTTTTATATATATTTTTGCAACACAAATTATTCCCGGCACTTAGGAAAGTAGACAAGACCATTTTGCCATGTTTTTGCACTTTACTAGTAATTTAAAATGCTGAATTTTATAAAAGAATGCAGAATTCTGCACTTAAAGTATGTTTTAGGCACATTCGGTCCCTATAACTATCACCTAGTGACGCAGTTTAACAATCCTCACCTCCCTACACTCCCTACTAGTGTAGTAATTTATTCCCGGCTCATACTGGCCTTAGAGACAATATCTGTCTAGTGCTGGCAATGTCAGCATGTTTATTGGGTTATCCGTTCAGTGTGCTAACTGTGCTTTTGTGCATCAAGGTTGTCACTGATGTTTGTGTATAAATAATAGAGTGACAGTATAAAATGTGATGCATGAGTATGTATGAATCAGAAATCAAGAAGCAGTTTAACCACAGTTGTAAGCAAGCACATTAATTAAGCATTAATCAAATATTAATTAATTCGTATGGATACCTGGTTTGGTGAGGGTTGTCACAATTTATACACATGTGTATATTGTTAATCTTTTAACTATACATATGTGTATATTGTAAAATATACATATATGTATATACATGTTTAAAATTGAAAAATAAGTGTTATTTAGGGTTTAGCATTAGTATTTAGGGTTTAGGGTTTAGCTTTAGGGTTTAGCATTAGGGTTTAGGGTTTAGGGTTTAGCTTTAGGGTTTAGCAATAGTATTTAGGGTTTAACTTTTGGGTTTAGCTTTAGCTTTAGGGTTTGCATTAGGGTTTAACATTAAGGGTTTAGCTTTAGGGTTTAGCATTAGGGTTTAGAATTAGGGTTTAGCTTTAGGGTTTAGGGTTTAGTATTAAGGTTTAGCTTTAGTGTTTAGGGTTTAAGGTTTATAACACATATTTTTCAATTTTAAACATGTATATATATATGTATAATTGACAATATACATATATGTATAGTTAAAAGATTAACAATATACACATGTGTATAAATCCCAAAAAAAAAAAAAAAATTGAAAAAAAAAAATGAAAAATTAAAACCTTAAAGAAAAAGCTCTGATTCTTCCAAAAAAAAAAAAATTTGCATTTTTTTCACCTTTTGTTTTGCATTTTTTTCTTAGGGAAAATGTGTGTTCCAGATTGCTTCTCAAGTTTCTCAAATATGGTGAACTTCTCTTAGGATCCCTACCCTATATATATATATATATATATATGGGTCCGCTAAAATGAAAACCACATCCAGTTGTAAGAACCGCGAGAACCAGTTCCTAACCATTAGATCAAAAAGATGGATGGATGAGATTAAAAGTAACTAAAATAAATATTAAATACATTTTGTCTTATTATGTCTTTAATATTTTAATCTAAAAGGGTAGTTTAGTAAAATTATTTTTTTTTGTGTTTTTGTCTTTATTATTTTTTTATTACTTTTTTGTTTTATTATGTTACTTTTTATTTTTTAAAAAGAATTTTTATATTAAAAGAATTTTTAAATTCAAATTTTTTTAACAATACCATTTTTTTACGCGCCGGTTTTTGCACGCCGGGCTTTTTCAAGCGTCTTTTTTTAACGCGCCATTTTTACGCCGGGCTTTTTCAAGCGTCATTTTTTTAACGCGCCGTTTTTTCAAGCGTCATTTTTTACACGTTTTTTTAACGCGCCATTTTTTACACATTTTTTTACACGCCGTTTTTTACACGTTTTTTTACAGGTCGTTTTAACGCGCCGTTTTTTTCACATTTTTTAGCGCGCCGTTTTTTACACTTTTTACGTTTTACGTTCTACGTTAAACTTTCTACGTTTTACGTTAAAATTTTTACGTGTTACGTTTTACGTTAAACTTTTTACGTTTTACGTTAAACTTTTTACGTTTTACGTAAAAGTTTTTACGTTTTACGTTAAAATTTTTACATTTTACGTAAAACTTTTTACGTTTTACGTTTTGCGTTAAAAAGTTTACGGTTTACGTTAAAAAGTTTACGGTTTAACTTTTTTTTTACAAAAACTTTTTTACGCAAAAACAAACGCACCCAGAAATCGCAAACTCGGGAGGTGTCTCAAATATATTGTTATCATCATCGACTAGGGGGAAAAATAAAAAACCAACAACATCAAAACAAAGTGTATCTCGGAAAAAAAACGGGGTTTGGCTCAGATTATCCGATAATCAAAAGGCTGCAAAAGTGGGGTTGCGGGTTCAAAAAACCTACCCTCCGCCATCCTTGCCGCGCCATCGTCATCAAACTCTACGTTTTTTTTTTTTTTTGCATCATCGCCACCCAATCGTTCGTATCAAAACCCACAGATTCAAAGAACACAAATCAAAACCCCCCAACATATCAAAAAACCATCAGATTCAAGAATACAAATCAAAAACCCCCCAACATACCAAATCAAAACAAAGATTAAAGAACACATATCAACACCCCCAACATAGAAAAAACCCATCAGATTCAAGAACACACCGCCATCAAATTCAAAACACACACAAATAAAACACCCAACATACCAAAATACCATCGGATTCAACCCCCAACATCGGAGCCGTCATTGGGCATGAGGGGACGTTTGGCATCACCGCCATCAGATTCAAGACACACACAAATAAAACACCCAATAAAACACCCAACAAATCAAAATACCACTGCGAACAGTCAGAAGCTCAAAACACCGGTTCACAAAGCTGGTTGCCGGTGGGCATGATGGGACGTTTGGCATCACCGTCGCCGGAGAAAAACGAGGGTGCACCGCCGTCAGTGGTGATAGGGGTGTGGGTGTGGGTGACCTGAATAGGTGGCGGCGGAAGCGGTGACGGTGGAGGTCGCCGCGAATCAAAAGAAAAAGGGCATTTGCAGACTTGATCTGAGAGAGAGAAAGCATACTTTGAATAAGGGCATTTCCAGAACGAACCACCTCCGGCGTTCATCACCATCATATTCATAACCAGCACTAATACATACCCTATCGAAACACCAGACATCATCATCATCTCCAGCAGTCATCATCGTCATCTCTGGCGTTCATTATCATCATCTTCATAACCTCCGACCACACAATACATACCATATCGAGCCACCTCCGCCACCTTCGATAAACCTGCAACACACCGACCACCGTTCAACCTTCCTTCTCCATCAACCTTGGTTCACTGTCGACCACCGCCGTTCTCCGACCACCCTTCTCACCTCCGGTCACCAACAACAACCACCTTCTCACTCATCATCGTTCATCATTATATGTGTGCACTGTATTTTAAGAAAGAGAAAGTTGCTTTAAATTTGGTGTATGTGAATTAACGAAGAAAAAGAAACAAGATGAGAGAGGAAGAATGTGATATGGACTTCTGTGACTTTTGTAAGAGAAGAGAGAGAATATTGAAATTAATTGAAAGGGACAGGTGATTAGTTTGGGTAAATTACGAAAATGCCCAATTAGGTGGCCACCTCTAATTGGTTAATATCAGTTCTCGCGGTTCTTATAACTGGAGGTGGTTTCTATTTTAGCGGCTCCACACATATATATATAGGGTCAGAATTTAGAGAAAACGGTGAAAAGTGTGAGAACGGAGAGAACGCTTATGGATCGTCAGATTAAAACAATCTATGGACTAGATGACGCGGTGGCGTTTTCGTAAATAACATCACTTTTATTACTGTGGCGCGCTTCATTAAGGGTAAAAAAGTCTTTTGACTCTCTACACAAAACGCCATCTCATGAAATAAAACGCCATTAAAATTACCTCCTTAACCTACAATAGCACACACCACCCTAATCTAAAAACGCCATTAGATATAAAATGTCAAACTTAATTATAATAAAATCCCGCCTAAAAAAACCACCAAAAAACATCCTATATATAAAACATCTCAGACCTTCCTTTAAAACACACAAAAACACAAACGCCATATTTAATATATACCATTCGTCTTAAAAACGCCAAAAAACCCAAACTTCAAATATCCTCTAAACCAAAACGTCTATTTGAAATTCAGTTTGGTTGTCGGTAAGGTTTCGCTCAATGTAATGGACAAAATCCTTAAGTGAGGATATTGTCCATTTCATTGTGTAAAATCTTATTGACTTTATCCTCAACGTCCATCCAATTTATAACGCCAAAACATACAAAAATATTATTGAGGTTTGTTGTCAATAAAGTTTAGCTGTATGGGGTGGACAACATTGTCAGACATCTTTCTTAACTGAGGATTAACAATGTTGTCCATCTCATACAGCAAAACATTATTGATTTTAGCATGATCAAATTTAGAGGTTTAAAGTACTTTTATTTAGTGGCGTTCTTTTTCTCGGTAAAACGCCAAAAAGTTAAAAAATCAAACATCGTTCCTTTGAAATTCAAGATTATTAACTGAAGCGTGTAACTCAATAACATTTTGCTGCATGAGATGGACAAATATTCAAGAAAAAGATGTTGGTGTCACACTTTGTGCTTCCAAACGGCGACAAAAAACTACTTCGAAAACAAAATGAATCATACGAAAGTTGAAACAGCCAGTTAAGATGATTCAAAAAAGAAGAAAGAGATTGGTGACAGTGAAGATTTGGAAGATCAATTGTTTATATATTTTTTTTAATTTTCTTTTTCAGTTGATTGTTATATAATAACAACGTCATATATAATAAAAACGCCACACAGCGAAAATGCTTGTCAAAACGCCATCAAGCCATAAAACGGCCCAAAAACTACCAACTATAATAAAATTACTTTGGACAGGTATTATAAAAACCCCAAAAAATAAAAAAAATAAAATAAAAACTTGAAAAGGTAACTAGAAACAGTAACTACAAAACAGTAAAACTGAAGAGACGGAAAATTTATTATATTAGAATTTAAAACGCCAAACTTGAAAGATGAGACGTGTTACAGACTTCAGAGATAAATCTTATCAAAAACAGTAATTACAAACAGTAACTGAAACGACGAATACTCTATTATAATAATGCACCGTGTAACCTACGCGCCAATACTAATAAATACCACTCACTGTAAAACGCCAAAAAAATAAGAAAATCAAAGATGGCTAATATGCTTTCTTGGATATTCAGTATTGTGTTTCGTGAAGTTTCACTGAATGGATTGTTAGCTGAGGGGAGTAACTTGGTAAGATTTTGCTGCATGAGATGGACAAATCTTCAAGAAAAAAAATACTAATGACAGTCATATGTCATTTTGTGTTCTTTGTTCTTGAAGAAGGCTTGGATGAGGAGTAGAGATCAATGACACTGAAGAGTGAGATGATTATAAAGATGAAGATCAAGTTGAAGAACAAAGCGAAAAACTCACCCACACGTCATAGATCTATGTCCCCAAACATCCACAAAAAGCCACTTCAACAGACGAGCATGCAAAATAATCAAACCGATGTGTTTGTTAAGTTTTACATAAAACGCCATATATTTGGTGACAGTTCTTGTAGTATTAAAGAAGAGAGAGACTGATGACAGTGAAGATTGTGAAGAGAGGTCTGATTAGGATTTTTAATTTATTTTTTTCGCTTCTATTTTTTTCACTGTGGTTGTAATATAATTTTTCGATTGTAAAACGCCATGATACCACAAACGCCAAAATGTATATAAAAAATAATAGCACTGGGCCATCTTGTCTAAAACGCCTTGAAAAATGCCATTCAGAGAGATATTCTGACCCCTTGGGGTTCCCATGGCATACGATTTGAAAAACGCCATAAAATCCATAAACGCCAAAATGTTAATACAATGAAACCATTAAAACGCCATATAATTATTGAATTTGGTTAACGCCAAAAAATCTTAAACCCCAAAAATAAATCAATATTGCGAAAAGCGGAATTGGAAAAGCGGAAGATAAAATGACAAAAAAGGTCATACGCCCTAATTATATAGCGCACCACGTGTTGGGCCAGGATGCGTTCTCACCGTTCTCACACTTTTGGGCGTTTTCTCCTGATCCCGTTTCTCTCTCTCTCTATATATATATATATATGGGGGAGGTTCATTTGAGAATAATCTTCTTAAAAGAAGAAAAAATGAATTAATCTAGACCATATATTTTTTTGATCAATGGTTGTGAATCAAGATATCATTTTTGTTAACTTTTAATTAATGCTTTAATTACTAAGGGTAGTATAGATATTTTTATGTAGAATATTAATAAATATTTTAAAGAGTTACTCAATTTTTATTAATGCAACCATAAATTTCTCCTTCACCATCATTAATGTATTGGCTCCTACACAAATTTTATTAGAAGTGACAAAATTATTTAAAAATTTTGTGTCCTACACATATTTTATTATGAGTCGCAAAATTATTTAAAAGTGTTTGAGTTCTACACATTCTATATACTACACCAAAATATTGTTTTAATAGTGTAGGAAACGTTGAAAATTAAGATCATGTGTAGGCTCTTTAAATGATTAGAGTTCATTAATTTGAATAACAAAAATAAATAATAGATTCATTAAATGATTTGTTCAAATTACCTTTGTATCCTTTATTCTTTTTATTCTTAATTTTTAATTCTTCTCATTTGAACTCTCCAAAATATATATATATATATATATATATATATATATAGGGGAAAGTTCATTTGAGAAGAAATTTAATGTGAGAATAAAAAGAAGAAATGGCATATTAGTAAAATGTTTCATTTATAACTCATATCATTAATTTTTCTATCATTAATTAATTAGTCAACTAATCATTAATTATCCTACATATAATCTACAAAACCTACACATATCAAAATTTTCCTACCTATACCTACACATTATAGAATTTTATCCTACACAGTCGAAATTTATCATACACACCTCGAAATATATCCTACACAACTCGTAATTTATCCTACACAACTAGTAATTTATTCTACACTTTAAATTAAGTTGTTTTTTTTTTAATTTGGAAAAAAGTATATATTTTGAAAAGGAGTTACAAATTTAATTTAGCTAGTTATTAAACGGGGAAGAATACAAATTAATGATTTATATAAGTTTACTAATATACCCTTATATTAAAATTAAATACAAATATTAAATGAAGTAAAATGAAACATTCTTATTGGTTGAAACTTCTTCTTTTTTCTTCTTAAAAAATTGTTCTCGTTTAAACCCTCCACTATATATATATATATATATACTAGTGGGAAACCCGCGCGGTGCGGCGGGATCAAAAACTTAGTTTGTTTTTCAATCATTTCGTTTTATATTAGGTTATGAATCACTTAAAAGAATTAGCAATACCATAGGTAATAATCCTATAGAAATAAGAAAGTAAAGCATCGACTTGAAATGAAAAGGATCAGTGTTGAGTTCACATGTTTCAACAAGTGAATAATATGGTCTAACATTTTTAAATGAAAACATCACAATTATCATGAAGCATGAGATAGTAAAATAAAATTCACTAAATGAGACAAATAAATATTAATAAATCAATAGACTTATATTTGTGATCTTGCCCAATGACTCATCTAAGGGGCGTTTGGTTTGCAGGAATTCAATGGAATAAAAAGAAATTGGAATCTGAATTCCATAACTTAAATGTTTGGTTCACATACTTTGATGGAATTGGAATCTAAATTCCAATCTTCATGTGTTTAGTTGACAATGAAATTGAGCATGAAATCCTTCAAATTCCTTGAAGTAAAGGAATTCAAAATCCTTCCTTTATGTGAAGGAATTAATGTAAATTCATTGGAATCTTCGACCGTTTCGACCCGAACGGTTTCGACCCACACCGTTTCAACTCATACCATTTCGATACGAACCGTTTCTACGCGAACCATTTCTACTCGAACGATTTCGACCCGCACCGTTTCAACTCATACCGTTTCTATGCGAATCATTTCAACTCGTACCGTTACGAACCGACCGTTTCGACGCGAACCGTTTCGACCGTACCGTTTTGACCCGTACCATTTTGACGGGAACGATTTCGAATCGAACCGTTTCGATGCGAACCGTTTTGGTCCGCACCGTTTCAACCCGAACCATTTCGAACCGTATTGTTTCCACCCGAACCGGGGGTTGTGGGTGTCGGGGTGATGATTCCAATTCATTTGACAACCAAACACAACAAAAATGGAATTGAGATTCCAATTCCAACAAAAAAAATTCCAATTGGAATGTTTAAATTCTAAATCCAATTCCTTCAAATTTTAATTCCTATACAAATTCCAAAATATTCCGCGAACCAAACGCTTCCCCAAGTTGATGCCACTCAAACTTAACACATCTGCATGTTTTTAAAACCACTTGTAGGAGTAGTTGACGATTCACAAAACTTACACATGATAATTCATATAGATTACATATAGCACATGCATACACATGTAACTGTGATGAGGATATTGATACAATAGGCTTCTTTTGGATTGTATTTAAGGTTTGAAGATACAAAGTAAGAAATCTTATATCTAAAATGAGTTTTTAAGAAAAGTTTTTGGCTGCCTCTTTAACATAACACGCCATCTTTCCACCTATACTTTATAGAAATACAAGGACGCTGGGGGACCTGACTTCGCCTCTTGAAGAAGCAAGAAATTTATTCAGACACCGAGTACATATATAAAAAAATCAATCAAACTTCTTAAAAAAACAAAATCCTTCTAAATAAGTTATAAATCCCTTTGCTAACTGAAAGTGAAAAAACCGACACCCACATATTCTTGGTGTACATTTTAATAGCATCTGTATATGAGAATCGAGTCCGGCTCTTGAACCAGTTTCTTATTCTATCTGCCTCTACAACATATAATATAATGCTCTTCGAAGCTTACGGTCTGGTCACAATCCGGCTCCTGTAAATCTATAACAAAAACAAATGACGTTATGATCCGTATGTTAATATAGTTGCTGAGGCAACTCTAACATGATCTTGTGGCAGCCTATGTAGTAAAGCAGCTCTCTTAATCCACTTGATCACTGTCTGCATCACCAATCAAATTATCCACATAACATTGCATTCATTTCATAATCTAACAATCATACAACTGAACCATTCGATAAACCAATTACCAAAACAATTCACATTCATCCCAAACATTAATTTAATTAAAAGCATTTACCTCTTTAAGCTTTCGAATAACATTGTACCACCTCTGTTCTTCTTCTCTAGAAGGCACCAAACCCTCATCATTCATAAACTACAAAAAAAAAAATCCATTACTAAAACAGTAAATAGTGTGAAAATTAATAAAATCCGAATAATCAAAAACAAACTAAAGTTAACCTAAACAATAAAACATGAAATAATTGTTTAACGCTTTGTGTCATCACATCAGAGAAATTTTTCTTGAACCAGAGAGTTAATCATCACTACAAACGGTTCCATCTTCATTCAATCCGTCAAGGGAAGCCAAAACTTTATTGAGAAATCTACGATTAACCAATATCAACAACGGCTCCACTCACCACCAGTTGCAGTGGTGGTTCTTGTTAAGAAAGAACATGCCATCAGAGAACTTGAGTAAGAAATTATCCCATAATTTAAAGGTTGAACATACTGGATTTGCAGATGATATGTTAAAAGAATTATATACATAAACGATAAAAAAAATCAAAATCCTAAACAAAAATGAAATTGTTATTATTCAATCTAAAATTTTATTACACACTTTCGTTTCAGATTCTTCTGTAAAAAAATGTTGCAAATGAAGAACATAACCGCCTGCAAAAAAATAGAATCGAACCACCATTCTTCCACTACTGTCTCATAAGCCCTAACCATTAACCCAGAACTGAAACCACCTGCTCTCTCTATTTATTCGCTGTATCTCCTTACTTCTAACCTCCAACTCTTTCAATTTAGGGGAAACAAATAGACAAATGTTTTGATTCTCAGCTTTCAATTTAGGGGAAACAAAGAGACAAATGTTTTGATTCTCAGATGTCGATTAAGCTTTCAGGGGCAGGGAATTTTATCTAATTACCTAATTAATTGTGGTTTAATTTTATCTGATTATATTTTTTAATATTAATGTAGAAATACTATTTTGCCCCTTTACTAACTTCATTAACTTGTTGTACAATATGTATAAAATGCTGTAATTACTTAACTTTTGCAGAAACACTTGTGAAATGCTTTATAATATAGTATAGAAGATATATATATATATATATATATATATATATATATATATATATACATATTAACTGAAACTTGTGATGAAGTATAATTGAAACTTGTTTATAAGTATTTGTGTTATTTTTAGTAATAAACAGTAATCAATAAGTTTTAAGTGAATTTTATTTTTTATTAGTAATATTTTATTGATTATTTAATTTGATTTTTAGTGTTAACTTTTTACAAAAAAATATAAATCCATATTTATGTTTTTTTAACATTTCAAGTTATTTGTCCGCACATTGTGATGGTATGTTATCGCGTGCATTAGATCGGTATCGGTTCGGTTTGTTATTGTACTGAAATGATACATGCACTTGGTATAGAAATTATCACATGTTTTACATGACCGAAAATGATAGAAACAAACACCGGTACTAGCACCGATGTTCGTACGGCACCGATCAGTTTAGAGTGTCACAGTCTTTATTTATCGTCATAGATTGAGTTCTATAAAAGAAAATTTTTCGAAATCAAAACCACAAAAATGAATATAGGTACTGGTGTTGATGTTCGGTACGGTAAGGTAACAATACGGTGTCAGTTTATCGAAAGAAAAAAATATAAATAAACTCCTAAACCGAAAATGATGTTCTTCGGTTCGGTACAATATTGTGGTGATACGGTATCAATGTATCAAAAAGAAAATACAAAATGGTACCGATACAGATGTTGTTCAATCGGTTTCGGTACGGTTTGGTATGATAGCGGCACAATATTCGTTATCAATAAATTTATATCGCAATGTTGAAAAAAATATATAAACATAAGACGCAAACCAATCGAACCGATATGAATTGAACAACGTAGGTACCAGTATCAATGTTCTTTTTTTGTTTTCTGTTTTCGAACGATGTAAGGTTTTATCTTTTAATCACTATAGGCACTTGCGAGTACAAGTACTGTAACGAAATGAACATATACCGACCGAATTTCCGTCGCTAAGCGCGAAGGAATCTCACTAGTATTATTATCGGAAGTGATAACGTGAAAAGATTCAAAATGGAGGTATTTTTATGGATGAATATGGTAGCTTGTACTAACAATTCTCGGGTTATCCTCTCTTCTACAGTCATCTATGATCAACTAAAGAGGCTCTATCAATAGGATGGTGATCTATTGACAAAGACAAAGTTTTGAAATCCCCTGTGTTTAAGAATGACAAATCCTAAGTCAAGTCATACATACGACAGAAATTAAAATAAATTTGTGGCTAAAAAAATCTAAAGAGACTTTGATAAGTATTTCAAATGGCTTTAGAATCTAAATAGGCTTTAAGATGTCCTCGTATTGGTGGAATATTTTATCTCCCACTAATATTCATTATCTCTATAAAATTTACGAACTCGCGTTAACAGTGCCAGCCAGCACTATTTGCTTATTTTTTTCCGTTTGTTTTGCTCTCCACGTATCACCCTCTTCAGATCTCATTTTTTTAAACCTTTCAGCTTCCACAAACACTATCGACGGTTACACAATAATTAGGTTTACGATCTGGAATCAAAACTCAGAAAGAGCGGTGGCAGTGGATTGCGATGGCGGTTTAGCGATGATGTAGAGAGCGATGATGTAGAGAGTGAGAGTCGTTGCCGCCGTCTCTCGACGTGAGTGGTTCCCACTGGTCTTTAGCCTTTGGCGTCGCCGATCTCGGCAAAGGCTACCCATATGTTAATTGGAAGAACATCGTCGCTACAGTTAGACTACTTCACCATTGACCGCCGCTGAAACTGTCTCCGACGACTTCGCTGAGATCCTATGGTTTAAGATAAGGGTTTATCGATGAAAGGATGTCATGTGGTGGAGGCATGGTGATGTGGTTGCACAGTGTCTTGGCGGTGGCGGTTGGTGGTGGTATGCAGAAAGACATAGAGAGAAAAACAGAGGAAGATGTGTTCTGATTTGGGGGGGTTTTGCAAGGAAATATCTTCTGACTTTCTATACTGCCACTTCTCTCTCTATACATTTGTATCAAATAAAAATATGTTTTAGATATGGGTCATGCTATTTACACACGGAGAAAATTATTTTCACACCCCAAAGCGCCGCGCTATGGCCAAAGCGGGGCGCTTTGGTGTAAAGTCAACCGACAAGAACTGAGCCTGTCATCCTTTGTCTGTTGACTTTACATCAAAGCGCCGCGCTTTGGCCATAGAGCGGCGCTTTGGTATTTTTTTTTTTTTTTTTTTTTGGGCAAAACGCCCCTCTTAGGTCAAAGCGCAGCGCTTAGGGCCTTTTTTAAATTTTTTAAAATTGTTTTTAATTTACAAACGCGTCGATAATAGTCTAAATTTTACGTTTTTTCCATTATACATCATTTTTTAATATATATGGACTATACTGCAAGTTCCGGATCAAATCGGTTACGTGTGATGTCGTATTCCTTTATATCGTATCATTTTGGTTTGAAAAGCACAAGTACTCCTATGAGTAGTTTTATGTGTATCAGCCGCCTACCGTACATGTACATGACGTATTTTTTCACGTGATGGGTCGTGTCGGTGACATTCGGTTTTTAACGTGATGTAACGCATATATTGAACAAACACATTCGGTTTTTAAAATTTTCTTGGAATTAAAATCATGCATCGCGCCTTCCGGACCCCAGTGGACTAAAATGACAATGGTGAAACCTTTTCGGACCCACAAACGAAAAATGAAACATTTTGACTAAACTGTCAAAATGGTCCAAACGACAGGGACTACAATGGTATTTAACTCTGCCACTTGACGACCTTCTTTTTTTTTATTTTTCGTTTACACCCTTAAGTTTTCTAATTTACATGTTTAGTCATTCGACTTCAACTTTCCTAATATACATATTTAACCCGTGTACTCAGTTGGGTAAGGCGCAGGCTGGTTAGCCGCCTCTATGTCATTCAACCATCAAATCCTACCACTGCATAGTGACTACTTCATTTCCTACTCCCAATAGTTTATTACTTTTAATTAAATTGCAAAAAATGATGGGACAATACAAGAGAGAAAAATATGATATTGACCAATGACCTTGACCCATCCCTGTCACAACCATCATCGTCATCACAACACCAAACGGCTATGAACCGTAGATCACTTTTCATCAATGGTTTATCAACATTGTAAAATTAAATATTGTAAAATTTGGACAAAAAATGTAAAATTTGAACTTAAACGTAGACCAGTCACCAGTCAAAAATACGCCCAAAATGTAAAAAAAAAAAAAAAAAAAAAAAACCAAAGCGCCGAGCTTAGGCAAAGCGGGGCGCTTTGGAAAAAAAAAACCAAAGCGCCCCGCTATGGCCAAAGCGGGGCGCTTTGATGTAAAGTCAACAGACAAGGACTGAACCTGTCAGACCTTGTCTATTGACTTTACACCAAAGCGCCCCGCTTTGGCCATAGCGGGGCGCTTTGGAGTGTTTAAATAGACTAAGGGCGTGTGTGAATAGACCCGGCCTTTAGATATTTCGTGGTTTCAGTATTAATTTATTGAAAATAATAATATTTAGTTTTTTGCTATAATCTTCTTTTATCTTTAAACACAGATAATTAGTTATATTGATACTAGGTTAGAACCCCGTGTATTACACGGGTTGAATAAATGTAATTTTATATATTAAATAATAAAAAGTTAGATCTTTATGAACCCCGTATATTGTACGGGTTAAATAAATGTAATTTTATATGTCAAATAATAAAAAAAAAGTTATATCTTTAAAAACCATTTGTATTACACGGATTAAATAAATGCAATTTTGTATACTAAAGGGTTGAGTTATAATACAAAGTATTTAAAAATAAGAAGGGTAAGAAGCCACCAGATAGTGACAAGTGTCCTAGGAGGAATTAAATGGAAAGGGTAATTTTGTCTACAAGAGAAAAGAGAATATGCACATGCAAGTCACATGTTATTCCCCCCCCCCCCCCAATTTTTAAACGTCCGTAACTTTTTTATACATCATTTGTTTTTTAAAAAAATTATACCATAAAATCGAGCGTTTTTTATCTTTAATATGAGTACCATATTGTTATATTTTTCAAAAAAAAAATCAAAAACCCAGTTGCATATTACACAATGGACATGATGTAAAACACAATGTAAAGTAGATCAAAAACACAATCA
The DNA here is from genome assembly GCA_030545235.1 of Helianthus tuberosus. NCBI lineage: Eukaryota > Viridiplantae > Streptophyta > Magnoliopsida > Asterales > Asteraceae > Helianthus > Helianthus tuberosus. Next base: position 116,727,030 of record CM060399.1, read on the forward strand.
ATGACAACAGATAAAGAACAATGGACAACATACTAAAACACAATGACCATAACGTATAACATAATGGCGATAACATATAACACAATAAGTATCAGACTAAATAAAAACACAATTGATGACAACAGATAAAAGACACAATTAATGACAGCAGATAAAAGACACAATGGAGAGCAGATGAAGACACAATGGAAAACAAACTAAAAACACAATACACAACAAACTAAAACACAATGAACAAAGATAATAAAAAAATTGAACAAATTATTAAAACACAATGGACAACATATTAAAACACCATGAATAACATATTAAACACAATGACCTGAACTAATAACACAATTTATAGAAAACCCAGATATAACACCATCTTCATTGTGTCATATATTGTGTTATAGATTCTTATAAAAACGCAACGGATAGAACCTAAATTAACATTGTGTTATAGGTTTTGATAATAACACAATGGACATGATGTAAAACACAATGTAAAGTAGATCAAAAACACAATCAATGAAAACAGATAAAGACACAATGGACAACATACTAAAACACAATGACTATAACGTATAACACAATGGCGATAACATATAACACAATAAGTATCAGACTAAATAAAAACACAATTGATGACAACAGATAAAAGACACAATTAATGACAACAGATAAAAGACACAATGGAGAGCAGATGAAGACACAATGGAAAACAAACTAAAAACACAATACACAACAAACTAAAACACAATGAACAAAGATAATAAAAAAAAATTGAACAAATTATTAAAAAACAATGGATAACATATTAAAACACAATGAATAACATATTAAACACAATGACCTGAACTAATAACACAATTTATAGAAAACCCAGATATAACACCATCTTCATTGTGTCATATATTGTGTTATAGATTCTTATAAAAACGCAACGGATAGAACCTAAATTAACATTGTGTTATAGGTTTTGATAATAACACAATGGACATGATGTAAAACACAATGTAAAGTAGATCAAAAACACAATCAATGAAAACAGATAAAGACACAATGGACAACATACTAAAACACAATGACTATAACGTATAACACAATGGCGATAACATATAACACAATAAGTATCAGACTAAATAAAAACACAATTGATGACAACAGATAAAAGACACAATTAATGACAACAGATAAAAGACACAATGGAGAGCAGATGAAGACACAATGGAAAACAAACTAAAAACACAATACACAACAAACTAAAACACAATGAACAAAGATAATAAAAAAAAATTGAACAAATTATTAAAAAACAATGGATAACATATTAAAACACAATGAATAACATACTAAACACAATGACCTGAACTAATAACACAATTTATAGAAAACCCAGATATAACACCATCTTCATTGTGTCATTTATTATGTTATAGGTTCTTATAAAAACGCAATGGATAGAACCCAAATTAACATTGTGTTATAGGTTTTGATAATAACACAACGTATAGAAACTCCACTAACCAAAACCCAGTTAAAAGACACAATGACCTGAACCTTTAACACAATGCAAAAAAACCCAGTAAAAATGAAATTTTTTATTTTATTTTTATATGATAATATGGTACTCATATTAAAGATAAAAAACGCTCGTTATTATAGTGAATTTTTTTTAAATGTCGTATGAAAAAGTTATAGACGTTTTAAATCGATGGGGGAATTGGCATGTGTCTTGCATGTGGAGAGAGAAAATCCATAAATATAGGATTTCCTTTATGCCCTTCTATTATCTTCTTTTCCCTACAACTAATCTCAACCCTTCAAATCTAAAATCAATGGACTAGAATCCTTCTTACCCTTCTTATTTATTTTATCCTTTGTATTTGATCCTAACTCGTATACTAAATACTAAAAACGTCGTATTTAAAAAAAAAACCCGTGTATAATCGGGTTGAATAAATCTACCAAATAATAATAAAAAAATTAATTTATTAAGAACCCCATATATTACACGTGTTAAATAGATCTAAAAAGAGTTATATCTTTAAAAATCATGTGTATTACACAGATTAAATAAATGTAATTTTGTATATTAGATACTAAAAACGTCGTATCTTTAAAAAACTCATGTATAGTCGGGTTGAAAAATCTACCGAATAATAAAAAACAAATCCTTAAAACCTCGTGTATTACACGTGTTGAATAAATCTAATTTTACATAGCAAATGATAAAAAGTTATATCTTTACAAACTTCGTGTATTACACGGGTTATATAAATGTAACTATGTATAGTAAATAATAAAAAATATTTTTAAAAACCCCGCATTTTACACGAGTTGAATAAATATAATTTTGTATACCAAATAATAAAAAAAAGTTATATTTTTTATAAATTTGGATAACATTTAATATTAATTTATTATTTATATATTTAATATACGATAAGTAGGAAAGAAAGCTATTTGTTTTAAAAATATATTAAATTAACAATTTAGATTTGAGGATAATATTTTATTAAAGTATGATAAGATTTATATTAATTTAATTATTATAAGATAACTATAGATTTGACGATACTTTTAATGAATGACACGTGTCCAAAAGATGGTTTCTTTTATTATAGTAGATAGATATAATTTCGTTGTCCGATGTAATTTTTTTTATTTTCGATCAATTTAAAACATGTGTCGATATATTTTTTTTTGCATATTTCTTTCGGTTGTTATACCAAGTTTCTATGTTGTGCCAAACCAAATTGACATTAATCAAAACCCCGCTGCGTAGCGCGGGTATTTTTACTAGTTTTCTACATTTTCCAATATTGTGTGCAGCTTGGGATTCCATCAAAGGACTTTTATTTTAGAAAATGATTTAGGGTGGGGGGAGTGGTTTTGGGGAGTGCTTCAGGGAGGGGGGTTTTCTGATTGGGGAACCATTGTCGGTGTTGGAGCGGTGATCGGGGAAGAGGAGAGAGGTGGTGTGGGTGGTGAGTATTCACCGACTCGGTGAAGAAGCGAAAGGTGGGAGAGAGAGAGGGTTAATGGTGGGGCCCAACCCCTTTCAGCCAATTACATTTTTTTAAAAATTGTTTACCACTCTCCATGTGTTTGACCATTGCTAGTGACTGAGTGCTGATGTGTGTCGGTGTGTATATAATTTTTATGTATATTTTTAGCCCCTTTTAACACTTTAGTCAAGTTTTGAATTTATAAAACACGATATTCTACTAACACTAAACACACATATGGGCAAGTGCACCCATCGTGAGCGTAGTATAGCGTTGGTAAGATACCGAGGTCGTCCAAGGACACAATAGCTTTTAGTACCGGTTTATCCTCAACGTCTAATCAAATCAAAAGTTTGAAAAAAGATTTTAAAGATGAAAATAAAAACTAAAAATGCTGAAAATAAAAACAGATAGACAAGATGAATCACTTGTATCCGACTCGCCTTTAGTGTAACCTTTGATGTTTTCCGCACTTTTGCACTTTTGAAGAGATTATCTTAGTTATAGTAGTAGGCCCCTCTTTTGAAGGTGACGTTACCCTCAACCCAGTAGTTTGAGTCAGCAAGGATACAATCCTAAAGAGTTGGATATTGAAAGATAATTAATTAAATCATTAATGCGTAATGTGGTATGCCCCTCTTTTGAAGGTGACGTTACCCTCGGCTAAGTGGTTTGAGTCAGCAGGGATACAATCCCAAGTAGTCAGGTTAATGTATTAATAGTAGTTTACATATGAGGGGATCAAGCCATTCGCACCCCCGCCATCCAATACCAGTGTGTATTAAAGGAGGTCCTAGTAAGCTTGACCCAGATCCTTGAAGGATCTATACACTGAACAAGGCAAGAACCTTATCAATCCATTCCCTTAACCCCCGACCAGGTAGCCAACATATCTCTATATAGACCGTAGAGATATGAATGGTGTAAATCTTTTATTTTATATAGACAGTAAAATAACGCCAAGACACCACAGACAAATGATAAGAAAGTTTCACCTTCAACATAAGAAACTAGTTATTAAAGCCATTAATACAAAACCAAATAAAAAGTGCGAAAAGATTAACAAAACAAAAGTATTACACTAATTGCTTGTCTTCACCAAGTGATGTAAGAGACTTAGGCAAACATGGCCTTTGATTGTCAAGAACTCTTACTATCAATCTTGGATCCCAAGACTACTACACACACTATATGATGGATGATGGATGATGGTGATGGATGTGGGTGTTGTGATGGTGGTGGAGTGTGGGTGAAGTGGAAGAGAGGTGGTTTGCCAAGAGATGCCTTTGAAGTGAACCAGACACCTCTATTTATAGCCTGCACAGAAGCCCGGACACGGCCCCGTGTCCATTGGGCACGGCCCCGTGTCCATCCACTTTCTCTTTCTTCATTAATTGCAGTTTGTCTGCATTAGTTGACCACGCCCCCGTGTCCGCTGGGCACGACCCCGTGTGCATAAGCGTATCTGTACTATCAAGATTTGCTTAGATTCTGCGAATCTTAGCGTTGACCACGGCCGTGTGGAGCTGGGCACGCCCCCGTGTTGGGAAATAGAAGCTTCTACAACTTTGTCTTTTCTGCAGACACTTGGGCACGCCCCCGTGTCCGCTGGGCACGGGGCGTGTTTAGCCTTCTGAAAATACAAAAGGAAGACAAAAGCACACTTTTTCCAACATTAGTACTAAAAAAGGGTTAGTTTTATGCCTCATTTGATGTAATTTATATGTTGCATTTTGCATACATCAAATACCCTCACACTTAAATCTTTGCTTGTCCTCAAGCAAAACTCTTTATAATGTGGCTTACACACCCAAATGGAATGGGTAGAAGAGAAGTTTTTGGGCTTGTCTTGAGTGTCGGGATTCCAAGATCTTTATTAAGTTTTATTTTTATCTTATTTACAATCCTATTCATTATGATTTATTTAGAACGTTTTATAAGAGAAATTACTTATTTGGGCATAACATGCCTCTTTAAAATTCCATTTATATACAAGTTCACATACCTCACGGGAGATCACTCAACACTCGGCCGAAGATGTATTTTTGTGAGACACTCGAGACCGGCATGGAACTTACTTCTAGCATATGCTTGCCAAGCAATCAATCCTCCTCCTTTTTAACTATAAACCTTTGTAAATATCAAGAGGACTTGGGGAAGGGATAGGCTTGGGTTAAAGGTAGGTGGTTTTGGGTTAGTGGTTAGTAGAAAAAGGGCGAAAGGCGTAAAAAACGTCGGTTTTCGTAAACCTTTTTATTTTTGTGACTTATTCAAACGAAGCTTTTTTCAAACAAAGTTTCTCTTGAGGAACTTGTTTGTTTATTGCTAGACTTCATCATTTTTTTTTTTGATAAGGAATGTCACATGAATACCGAGCTTTTTACTAAAATAAAGGGTTTAAAATGAAAAAGGGTTTTTGGTGGGTAAAGAGTGTTTGTTTCGTGGGTTAAGAAATGAAAAGGTTTAGGCTCAAAGGGGTTAACTAGGGGGATTTTGGGTAGGTGGTAACAAAAAAAGAAAAATAATGGTGTTGAAAGAAAAAAGGTTAGTCCTAATGCCTCCATCATTTACTTACTTGGGTTTAAGTTGATAAGGACCGAGAATGCATCGTTATGGCAAGTTCTAGATTCGTAAGAAACCAAGCGGCTATTCACACAAGAAACGAAAGATGAGCATTTAGTTTAAAGATGTGTATTTGTATGCTCAATTAAAGGCTCAAAACTCACTTTTTGTGGGAATGGGTTTTAATGTGATCAAGTATATATAATCAAATTTTTACTAGATTTGGCATGCCGTTTCATAATTTTCTTATGTTGGTTCTTTTTATCACGACGCTATCGGTTGTAAATTCGTAAAAATATAACTTTTTTAGAACTTGTTATTCCCAATTTAAACCAAGACAAGTAAAAAAATGAAAAGTTTTTGAAAAAAATTAGGGTGTTTAGCGGTTCCAATAGAGTTTTGTGTAAGGCTTGTAATTAGGACTTGCAAAATTCAAGGTTTTAGCATCCCCCCACACTTAAATTACACATTGTCCTCAATGTGTCCCAAAAATAAGTTTTTAGCTTGATTGATGTGTAAAAGGTGTGTTAAAAACAAAAATTTATGTTACTGGGCATCTGGACACGGGCCGTGGTGTCCGGGCACGGCCCCGTGTTCAGATTACCAGTAATAGAAAGTAACAGAAGGCTGGGCACGGGGGCGTGTTCAGTGAACACGCCCCGTGTCCAGTTACCTGAACTGGGCTTTCTTTCTGCAGATCATTGAGCACGGGGCGTGTTGGCTGAGCACGGCCTGTGCTGAACTTGCTGTAATGAAGAAAAATTATCGGGAGGCTCTGTTTTTGTGCATGGGGTGTTGGTTCAAGCTTCCCTTAGTATCCTTCACCATCCCGAGTGTGTTTTACCATTACAACATCATCCAAACACCATTTAATAATTAAACAACCATCATTCATTAAAGAGAAGATTACAAATAAGTTCCTAATAAAAGCATAAACTAAAACTTTGATAAGCAGGTCAAGAAACACAAGAAATCTAAAACCGCAAAGAAGTCCTAGCCTATAGTTTATTTTAAGAGCAAAATTTCCGATAAAGATAATTCTCTCGGTTGAATGAGGCTTGAAGAACTTCTCCTCCGGGTATGGTCCCTCACACGTCGTTGAGCCATTCTTCTATCTCCCTAGGGAGAAGAAAGGCGGACTCATTGGCATCATCATTTTGAGGGGGTGTAACTTCCACCGGAACTTCTTGCAAATTGTCAAGAGGAGGTTCCGCGGGGATGTCATCCCACCCGGTGGGGTTATTGACTCCAAGTGCTAGGTTCCAATCTTCTTGGGGAAGGATTGGTTCCATGGGATGTGTCACAAGTATGTTCAACCTCTGGTGCAAGAGGTTGATTTCTTAGAAACTATTTTCTAGCCCCACCGTTAGATAATTTATACGGTCGATCAGGAACTCTTCTACGGATGTCATTTCATCGAGAGCTTCTCGTAGTGCCATCAGATAGCGTACAAGAGTTGCTTGGATTGAAGGCCTTCGTTCCCTTAGACTGTTTCTGGAATGTGCTGAAGAGGTTCCACTGTTTTGGCTTGACATTCTACGAAAATAAACCGAAAAGAGTTCATTTTAATGAAACAGTACCTTGAACACGGCCCTGTGCTCACTGAGCACGGCCCCGTGTTCACCTCTCTGCAGATTTTTGGAACAAGGAATCTTGGAGCTTTAAATTATTTTTCTGACTTTTGAAGCATTTTTAAGTAGAAATAACTTAAAACAGTGTTGTAAAACTTATTTTTAACAAGATTCCTTGAATAAAAATCTAACAAATATCACAATAAAGCTTGAAACCATGATGATTTCATGCTCTAATGGAGGTGTTGAAGGGAAAATTGAAGAAGAAGAAGGCAAGGGACAAAAGTAGAAAAGACAAGATGGTTGTTGAGAACCTTCTTTAGAATATACCTAGTACGGTATGTGTGAAGATCCCACCAAATCTTTGACTTTGTAGTGGTCCAAATGTGCAGGAATCTTGCTGCATTTATAGAAAACGACAGCACGCCGGACACGGCCCCGTGTCGGCTGGACACGGCCCCGTATGCAGACAAGATTCTGACACTTTTTATCCGTATTCTGACCGAAAGTCAGTCGAGAATCTTTTGGTGGACACGTGGGCGTGCTGACCTGGACACGGCCCCGTGTCTAGAAGCTGTTTATGAAGTTTTGTCTATTTTTAAGGAATTTATCCGGATCGGGCGGTTCCTTACTGGACAGAACAACACCGAAGTGACTGCGATACCTTAATTGCCCTAGTTTAAGACGAGAACGCAAGAGGTTATCGGAGAGGGTGATTCATATGCTAAATGTAGGTGGACAAGTCCAACCCTTTTCCGGGCTCTCGTTAAAGAAGGTGTATGTCGAATCGCTCAGGTCTATGTATGCATCGACGGAAGTCGATGGGGAGTCCTTCACGGAACAATCGACACAGGGACGACTATCGCTCAAGTCTTCACAAGAGTTAGAGGTGATTTTGGGAGCGACGATGTTGTTTTTATTCGAATGCGATCTCAATAATTCTTTTTGGGCGTCGTCTTGAGATGAATTAGTTATGTCCATCTCAAGCTCTTTTATCCAATTAAGAATTAGATCTTCCATTTGAAATAATTCTTCGAGAAGCATTTCATCTAGAAGGGATGATTGAGAGTATTCGAGGGAGAGATATGGATTATTTTTACTTTCGCCCCTCTTAAGGCTACAGGAAAACAATGGGTCTATATAGTGGGGAGTGTAATTTAAAAAATAACATTTTAAATCTTCGTGAGTTCCGCCACATATTTGACACCGCGTACCATAAGAGGAGCGGAAGTAAAAAAAATCAGTATTGCTCATGTTTGTGTCAGAAATTACCAACTGTCGGGATCTTACAGTTCTGTTTTCAGTATCTGATACTTGGGCACGGGGCGTGTTTAATGGGCACGGCCCCGTGTTCAGCTACTGCCTGACTTAAAACAGGATTGCCAGTACCTAAGATTGGGCACGGGGCGTGTTCAGCGGGCACGGCCCGTGCTGAGCTCCGCAGAAGCTGAAAAACTAAGAAAAATCCTAAAAAAACAGAAAAATAATAAAAACGTTTAGGCCGTTGATTTCTAACTTTCTTAAAATCCTTGTGTCCTCGGCAACGGCGCCAAAAACTTGATGTGTGTCGGTGTTTATATAATTTTTATGTATATTTTTAGCCCTTTTTAACACTTTAGTCAAATTTTAAATTTATAAAACACGATATTCTACTAACACTAAACACACATATGGGCAAGTGCACCCATCGTGAGCGTAGTATAGTGTTGGTAAGATACCGAGGTCGTCCAAGGACACAAGAGCTTTTAGTACCGGTTTATCCTCAACGTCTAATCAAATCAAAAGTTTGGAAAAAGATTTTAAAGATGAAAATAAAAACTAAAAATGCTGAAAATAAAAATAAAATAAAAACAGATAGACAAGATGAATCACTTGGATTTGACTCGTCTTTAGTGTAACCTTTTATGTTTTCCGCACTTTTGTACTTTTTAAGAGATTATCTTAGTTATAGTAGTAGGCCCCTCTTTTGAAGGTGACGTTACCCTCAACCCAGTAGTTTGAGTCAGCAATGATACAATCCTAAAGGGTTGGATTATTGAAAGATAATTAATTAAGTTATTAATGCGTAATGTGGTAGGCCCCTCTTTTAAAGGTGACGTTACCCTCGGGTAAGTGGTTTGAGTCAGCAGGGATACAATCCTAAGTAGCCGGGTTAATGTATTAATAGTAGTTTACATATGAGGGGATCAAGCCATTTGCACCCCCGCCATCCAGTACCAGTGGGTATTGAAGGAGGTCCTAGTAAGCTTCACCCAGGTCCTTGCAGCATCTATACACTGAACAAGACAAGAACCTTACCAAACCATTCCCTTAACCCACGACCAGGTAGCCAACATATCTCTATATAGACCGTAGAGATATGAATGGTGTAAATCTTTTATTTTTTATAGACAGTAAAATAACGCCAAGTCACCACGGACAAATGATAAGGAAGTTTCACCTTCAACATAAGAAACTAGTTATTAAAGTCATTAATACAGAACCAAATAAAAAGTGCGAAAAGATTAACAAAACAAAAGTATTACACTAATTGCTTCTCTTCACCAAGTGATGTAAGAGACTTAGGCAAACATGGCCTTCGATTGTCAAGAACTCTTACTATCAATCTTGGATCCCGAGACTACTACACACACTCTATAATAGATGATGGATGATGGTGGTGGATGTGGGTGTTGTGATGGTGGTGGAGTGTGGGTGAAGTGGGAGAGAGGTGGTTTGCCAAGGGATGCCTTTGAAGTGAACCAAGAACCTCTATTTATAGCCAGCACAGAAGCCCGGACACGGCCCCGCGTCCATTGGGCACGGCCCCGTGTCCATTCACTTTCTCTTTTTTCATTAATTGCAGTTTGTCTGCATTAGTTAACCACGCCCCCGTGTCCACTGGGCACGGCCCCATGTGCAGAAGCGTATCTGTACTATTAAGATTTGCTTGGATTCTGCGAATCTTAGCGTTGACCATGGCCGTGTGGAGCTGGGCACGCCCCCGTGTTGGGAAATAGAAGCTTCTACAACTTTGTCTTTTCTGCAGACATTTGGGCACGCCCCCGTGTCCGCTTGGCACGGGGCGTGTTCAGCCTTCTGATATCTCGTTTTTGCTTGGGAAGATGTTGTCGAGGGGTCGGGCATGCCACATTTATTCATTTTCTTGTATTTATGTTAAATTTAGCTGCATTTTTGCTTCTTTTGTTCATTTACGCTCATTTAATCCTGAAAATACAAATGGAAGACAAAGCACACTTTTTCCAACATTAGTACTAAAAAATGGTTAGTTTTATGCATCATTTGATGTAATTTATATGTTGCATTTTGCATACATCAGTGCAAAATGGAGAGTGGAGTGGGGACTTGATATGGCATGACATTATTGGTTAGAAAATAAGTTAAACACTCACAATTTGGTGACCACTCCCTCCACCCTTATCTTTGACTATGAGTTAGCACTTATGATGTCAATATCCAGTGGTATGTTCGAAAATTTACGGGTCCTGGACGAATAGAAAATACGGGTCCCTAAAATATAAAAATGAATTAAAAAGTTTTATATATATGAAAATGAATTAAAAACTTGTGAGAATCACCCACATGTTGTGGCGAACCGTTTTTATGTGGAAATGTGGATAAAAAACACAGGACATGCGTATTTACACATCGAAACGTAGAAAGAAATACGTTGTAAGATTATATTAAAAAAATACGAAAAAAAGTCACGTGACTATGTCGTAATTTTAAATATCGTAATTTAAGATCATATAAAACCATCATGAGCTATCCAAATTTATTTAGAAAATACATAAAGGTTTAAAGAAAAACAACATAATAATTTTTTTCATAAAAGAAAAATATTATTTTGGAACATGCAAAGCTAATCGAAGATTGATTAACATTATATTATTATTATTATTATTATTATTATTATTATTATTATTATTATTAGAGAAAAATGCCTGGATAGTCCCTGTGGTTTGTCCATTTTCACCTTTAGTCCATAACTTTCTAAAATTACAGATATGGTCCCCAACTTTGTAATTTCGTTCCTGGAAATTCCCTGGCGCGGATGTTGGTTAATTTGTCCAGTTAAGTGAGTGTGAAATGGCTAAAATATCATTACTGTTAAATTAATAAATAAAAAGTTAATATTAAAAAAAGTGAGCCCCCACCTTTTTCCTACCCCTGCCCCCACCCCCACCCCATCTTCCCTTTCTCTCTTTCTCGTTCTTTATCTGCAACACATCCACACCACATCAAATCACTAGGGGTGTTTATCGAATCGAATAACGAATTTTTGAATTATTCGAATCGAATTTTTTGAATTTTTATTATTTTTATCTGAATTCGTATTCGATTCGATTCGATTAATATTTGAAACTCGAATTCGAATCGAATTCGAACCGAATTCGATTTAATTCAAATTCACTCTAAACAATAAATTATTTTACTTTCATTTTTTAAAACACCACAAACTAATTATATTCAACATAAAATATAATATTCTGAAAAATTAATTAACTATCAATATGTCAAAACACCAAAAATTAGAAGATAGGTTGGTTACTGGTAGCGATTTAAGTTAGGTAAAAATTAAGAAATAAGTAGCATGAACTATTTGTCACTAGGTTTGATAATGTTATGAATAATAAACTTATCACTTATGGGTAGTTCGTATTTTGGCCATGTTTAGAAGTTATATGTGTGTATATATGTTTGTGTGTGTCTATACATATATCAAAAAATTATATATAAGTTGAATTCGAATTTCGAATCGAATCGAATTCAAAATCACAAATTCGTATTCGATTCTAATTCGATTACTGGATTCGAATACGAATCAACTCGAATTCGAATCTTTTTAATCGAATTCGAATCGAGTCGAATTTCGAATTTTTCGAATTCGAATCGAATTCTGAACACCCCTACAAATCACCACTACCACAAGCATAACCATACCCCCACAACCATAACAATTGCGGTTTCCGGCAGTTAAACGTGGGGGCGCGGCCGGATCGGTTCTCGAGGAAACTAGTGGCCGTGATTGAATCTCCACTTCATCAACAACCACACAAAAAATATACATCTTCCATAACCCCTTAATCTTCTTCACAACCTCTCTCCACAATCAAACCACAACTCACATGCCACGTTAATGGGGCCCTGATTGACTTTTACAAACAAGGGTGTTATATGGTATGCTGAACTTAACAAATAATGAGATCTAGCAATTGTTAAAATCGGTAGAGATGCAATCTGGAAAATAAAGATCAGAGTCTAATGAAATTTTGTTATTCGTAAAGGAGATGTTGAGTCACGTCCTTTCGGACGATAGATCAGCAAAACAAACAAGTCATAGCCGTATTCTACACAAAATGAAGTAAACATGTTGGTCTTATGTCTGTGCATACAGTCTTTTAGAGTCTTTTGTATGCTTGTTTAGGCTCAAATTCTGTTGTGATTGGTAAAGAATATTGTTCTAAGAAGTTTTTTAAGATGTATACTTTACATCAAATGTTTTATGTATGTCTTTTTAGGCTCATAGAACTCCACATTGTGGAGGTGTTATGGTAATTGTAGTGGTGTTATGGTGGTGAAAGGTGTAGATGATGGTGGTGGTGAAGGGTGAGGAAGATGAAATGAGTGGGGTGGTGGTGGGTCCCTGTGGTTTGCCCATTTTGATAACAAGGGTATTTTAGTAATTTCATATCCACTTAACATAAAAAACTAACCCCCATCTGCGCTAGGGAAAATCCGGGAACGAAATTGCAAAAGTTGAAGACTATAGCTATAATTTTAAAAAGTTAAGGACTAAAGGTGAAAAATGGGCAAACCACACTGACTATCCGAGTATTTTTCTCTTATTACTATTATTATTATTATTATTATTATTATTATTATTTTTGTTGTTGTTGTTTCATGAATTAAAATTAAAAGTGGGGATGAATAGTCATTTATAATTTTTAAGTATTTTTTTTTAATTTTAGTGATATTTTATTTATTATTTAATTTAACTTTTTAATAATAAATAGTAATTTATAAACTTTGATAATTCATTTGAATAGTGATTTTTAATTTTTAAGTAATTGTTTTTTTTTTCTATTTTTAGTAAGTATTTGATTTTTTAGTAATATACAGTAATTCATATTTTTTTAAATATTTTTATTTTTGTTTTTTTATTATTAGATTTGATTTTTTAGTAATAACTTACGTTTGTTAACTTTTTTTTTAAATCTAAATTCGCATCTATGTTTATTTTTTTTTAACATTCCAAGGGCATTAGATCTGTCACACTCCAACCGATGACGGAAATATCGAAGTGAGACGAAAACGAGATTGCAAAAGACTTAATAACGACTATTTGCGATAAGTATTTAATAAATAAGATTTCATTTCATTTCATTTCTAAGATCAAGAGTACATTGTTTCGAAACAAATACATCAAGTTAAACGAAAAGCAAATATTTTTTAAGTATTTTTTTAAATTTTAGTGATATCTTATTTATTATTTAATTTAACTTGTTAATAATAAATAGTAATTTATAAATTTTGATAACTCGTTTGAATAGTGATTTATAATTTTTAAGTATTTGTTTTTTCTATTTTTAGTAAGTGTTTGATTTTTAGTAATAGATAGCATTTCATATTTTTTAAGTATTTGTATTTTTGTTTTTATTATTTATTATTAGATTTGATTTTTAGGTAATAACTTACGTTTGTTAATTTTTAAAAAAAATCTAAATTCGCATCTATGTTTATTTTTCTTAACAATCCAAGGGCATTAGATCTGTCACACCCAACCGATGACGGAAACATTGGAGTGAGACTAAAACGAGATTACAAACGACTTCATAACGACTATTTACGACAAGTATTTAATAAAAAAGATTTCATTTCATTTTATTTCAAAGATCAGGAGTACATTGTTTCGTAACAAGTACATCAAGTTAAACAAAAAGCAAATTACAACAACAATACTAAAATTAAAAATGGGTTTCTAGTCATCCTACTAGATTCCGTTCATCATTATCATCATCATCAATTTTCTGCTACACGTATTAAAGTACATGTCAACACATAAAGTATTGGCGAACATACAAGCTTGAGTACTAGCATAAGTATAAACGTTTTAAACAATTCCACATGGCATAATCGTAAACTAAGACTATCATCACAATACTAGCATGCAACTTATATTTGTCAGCCCAAAGTTTCTCGCTAGCGTAATCTTGTCGTAGCAACGACAAGACCGTTTTGTTTAACTTAACATGGCCTCAAGAATATGAGCAGTGCGTTAATCCTATAGCGTTATACATGTTAAGGGAGGTTCGTACGAAGTTAATGACAAGTATGAAGCAAATAAGTTTCTAGTATGTATGAGTTTTAGTGTCACGTATCAAGCATATATATTGGATTGTTTTTTTTGTAAGCATGTTTGTAGGTGTAAGTGTGCGATTTAATAAGGACTAAGTATTGGACCCAAAAGTGGCAAAAAATAAAAAGGAGTCATGTACACTAACGGTTTTGACAAGTTGTTGAGAGTTGGAACACCGGAGTTACCCTACATTGGGGAAATGAAGGTGTGTGAGTGTTCGGATTTCGTAGAGAGTTCGGATTCGGATTTAAGCATAAAAGCATATGTACACGAAAATATATCTTGTCTAAATACTCGTTTTGACACTAAGTTTTATGTGTTTTCATGGGTCCTAACTTGTCCATTATAATCACAAATGAGGAGTTTAGATTGAAGATAGTATAACCTAAGTTCATGACATATAACCATAACCCGGTTAACATCAAGAATTCGGTTACGTATATTGTATTTATACAGGATATATTATAATCTAGTCCATCATATATAATCATATAAATCATATAAGTTAAGCATGGAGGTAGGATGATTAACATCCATTAAACTTCTTTGTATGAATTCACCAAAGCATAAGGTTATCAACATAGTTGATAACCTGGTTGGTCATGAATAAGATTAAAGTACAACTAACTAGTTTTGCTAAGTAAGATCAACTCGGGTGTTCCATACCCATCATGGTAAATGTTGGAGGTGTGGTGGGGTTGTGTTACTTTGAGTCTTGGAAGCTACTTGGATGAACATAGTAAAACATCAAAAGAGGTGGTGGAACAAGTTTGGAAAGCCAAGGCTTCCATGGTTTACACCTTCACCAAAACACAAATCTCACCATATGAACTATGGTGAACTTGGATGGTCTCAACTGTAACATCTGTGCTTGTAATCATTATGAACAGTTCTACTATCAATAAAACAATGTTATTTGATCCCAATGTTTGTTTGGTTGTGTTTTACATTTTTCATGTTTTGACTTTTAGTCAATTTCAAACTCTACATCGCTTTCTGGAGAGTTATACGCAAACTGATGCGTAAACGTAATCAGTTTAATGCGAAAAAATACTCCGGAACATCAACATATACTTAACATACCTTAAATAACCTTTACATAACTTAGAAATAAGTTTTGAAGGCCTTGGTATGGCAAAAACAAGTTAATTCGATTACAGGGACTAAACTTGACAAACTGCGAAAGTATGCCAATTTGAACTGTAACAAACATTCCGGAACATGAACATAAGTTAAACATACCATAAATATCCTTTACATAGCTTAGAAATAGGCTTTGAGGGGTTCGGTATGCTAAAACAAACTTTTGGGTCATTCAGGGACTAAAAGTGTCAAAAAGTGCACAAGTTTGCACTTTCGCGCATAACTTACGTTCTGAATACATCTGGACATCCAAAAATTTATGTAAGCATGACTATATTATGCTTTAGTGTTTGGCTTACCAAAAATCCATTCGTTGCGTCATTTGGATCGTTTTTCGCGCTTATGCGCATTCCGTCGTAATTAAGCGAACATCGCGTTCGTACGGCCAAACGAACCGAAATCTGAGATATTTTTGAGCATGTTTCATGTCCACAATGTTTAGGCATCATTTTAGGGCCTTAAAGTTGGCTTTACGGGCCTTAGAAGTGCCGGAAATGGGCTTAAACACGTGCAGGGACTGAAACTGTCATTTCTGAAACTTTGTTCTGATCTGTGACTCCCAGGCGGCCCGCCTGAGTTTCTGAACATCCTGAAGCGGGCCGCGTCCGACCTTCTGACCAGGTTAACTGCATTTAACAGCAGATTGCAGCTGGTTGATCCACACCCACACATTCTCAATTGTCTAGTCAGCTGATAAGGATCATTTTTTAGTCACCATAAGGTTCCAACACTTGTACGGTTACGATTAAAGCACGGTTTTCATGAAACGATCTTAACGGTGGACCGAAAACTATAAATACCCCATACCCCCCATTGCTTAAATCACTAGAATTTTGATTTGAGAAACTCTAAGTTGAAACTATTGTTTCATACCTGAGATTTTTGAATCGAAATTAGCATTCGGGGACCCTTCGTAAGTATTCTTTCGTTCTTTTATTGCTTTTCGAGTCTTTTAGAGTCTGAAAGTCAAACTTTGTTTGACTTTCTGCGTTGACCAGTTTATGGTCAATGCGAAGTTCGTTTGAACTTCGCAACGTGAGTGTAATCACGTTGGTTATAGTCCCTTGGGACTATGCCTACTGATTACCACATTGTCTAGGGTCGTAGGGTAAGCGATCTAATAAATCGCTTATACCTCGAACCCGACCCATTTGGTCGATCATTAGGATCCGACCAAACACATTAGGTGACCATAGTAGGTAGGGAATAACCTTCCGAGGTTATACCCTATGGTCACATCGTTTGAGTAGTTGTATGATAGGTAGTTTATATGCCTTAGGTAAATTACCAGAATACCCTTTTCATGTATAATTGGTAATTAAGCATATGTAACCTAAACCTTTGTCACATAACTGATTATGTAACACGTTTAGGCATATTCTACTTGTCATAGGACTAGTTAGGCGGTCCGAACGCGTTTCACGCGAACGACGCGTTAAAGTAGCATAAGCTACCTAAACGAGTCGTAATGGGTCGTAAACAATTATGTTAGGTTTCATTTAGTATGTAGGCTTTGTTGAACCATATTACACGAGTCTCCATACTTGTTTGGTTTACGAACCCTCATGCTACCCGATCTTCCGATTTAGGTCCGGTTTGTTAACATAGTTACCTATATTAGGTGCCGTTTGATTCCGTGATCTCTATCATTGTTTGGTTGTCACTTCAGGACTAGTGAGTAATCTCAAGTGAGTACATAGACCCCTCTTTTACTGTTTTCCAAACTGTTTTGGGGTGAAACACATGTGCCTACTTGTTACTTTCATGCTTTCCTGTTTACACATCATATACCGGCTATGTTTGTTAGTACATTATAGTACATGATTTCATTACATTTCATGCTATGTATGTCCATTGTGTGCATACTTAGTACATTGTTTTACATTACATTTCAGCTATGTATGTTGACTGATAGCATGCTAGCACATTGATTTACAAGACTTTTCTGCTTTGTATGTTAACTTAGCATACTTAGTACATTGTTTTCATATGACATGTATACAACTGCTATGACATTTGGTTTGCACAAACGGGTCTTTATAACGTTCATTAACATTTGCTACGCCGCTCGGTAGTAAGTAGTGGTACCATAGGACTTGACAAATCCCATTCCTGACATCCCGGGTTTGTTTGGATGTAAGGAATGACTGAATCCGAAAACATTTCTTTTGATAACCTTGACTGAAAGGGTTATCCGACTGTCTCAAGGCTTGAATGTATGCGTTAACTTACCACATAAATGTTTGTATCAATGTATCATGCATCACTTTGCAAAACATAACTTTTTGATATATTCAAAATACTTTGTTTTGTACATTTTTACTTATGGTTTAAGTAGTCTTATTTTACTTACCATACATAACATTTGTTACACATTACTTGACTACTTTTGGACTATCAACATTTGACATGGTTTATACAAGGACTTTTGACTATTGGTTTAAACATAGACATTATACTTTGTTGGTTGGTTTAAGTGACTTAAGTAACGAGATGTGAGTAATATGATACAATCATGGTGGATACGTCGCTTGTACTTCCTATATATAAGTGTTTGTATTATATTACATATCATAGCGTTATTTAAATCATTCATTTTGGACTTATACATTTTATACAAGTAACATGTTTTCACAAGACTTTGGTTTACAATACGGTTTATATTATACAACTCATTTTACATGGTTATTCATTTAACCATACATTATTCACTTATTTATACATATCATCTGAACTTATTGTTTTTCAAGCGATTTACAAAACAAATCAAATAACAAGGTTCATGACTAAACTTCTTCTTAAACTTAAGTCATGTTTCCTATTTTCACAAAACCTATGTATCTCACAGGCATTTTTATGCTGACATACCTACTTTCACATGTGTTTTCAGGTGCTTTTCCGTAGGATGGTGATCATGACACTAGGGCGGACCTGTGCCTTAGAGACTTAAAATGAAGATAAACTATGTTTAATTATGTTATAAACTCTTTGATTTCTGTTTAAGACAATGAAACTCTTATGATTATAAATAAATTATAACTTGGTTTGCCATGGATTTGAAACAATAATTCTGTTACAACACTCCCCGACGTTTTCCGCCACGTCTTGTATGATATACGTGGTCGGGGTGTGACATCAACACTCGTAGCTTGTCTAAACCTTGCCAAATCAGAAAGTTTAGAGGGTGTTTGCACCTCTAAACCCATAAGAATCATCGACAATCAAGCCCCATAACCATAGATTTAGTTAGAACTAAGATTTGTGTAAGTTTGAATGAGTAAAAACAAGTTTATAAAGATTTACATAAAAGTTCTTCCAAACCAGAAAGTTTGGACCTCATAATGGTGATGTTCTGTAAACTTGTGGAAAACTCCTAGAGGTGTTCCAAACTTTCAAGAGAAATAAGAGAAGAAAGTTGAAGAAAAGTGAGGTAGAAGCTCACTTTTTCACTTAGAGTTTTCTGCCTTTTTCTTGTGAGAGTGATTTAAGAGTTGGAAAAGTGCAAATGAGGTGATGGAGGCTTGGTTTTATCATGGATGATTATGGTTTAGTGTTTAAGAAGGTTGTATGGTGATTGGGGAAAGAGAAGATGGCCAATCCATGCACTAGAAACAACTTTCTACGGATTGCCAGCCTTGGCGTCACATGAAGGCAAAGGGGGAGGGGGTCGAGCGACGGCGCCCGTCTTGGTCACAAGACAACAGTTTTATTTGTTACACTTTTAACCCCTGAACTTTCATTTGTTTAACATTTTTTGTTATAAGTTAGCAATTTATCATGTTATCAAGTATGGAAAGCATAAGTATTCGTAAGTTGAGTATCGTGAATGCGTGAATGATGTATCGAATGTATAATGAGTTTAAGTTTGCAACTAACACGTAATTAATTATTGATTGCATGTATAACACGTATGTATAAAGTATGGGATTTCATTATGATCAAGGTCTCGGATTACAATGTTGGAAATGAATATGAATACAAGTTTCCAAAAGTAGAAATATGATTACATCTTTCTAAATGAGGAAAATACAAAATGCGGAGCGTTACAAGATCAGTATCGGTTTGGTTCGTTATAGTACCGCTGCAATACATACACTATGTATGGAAATCATTATGTGTTTTATATTGGCCGAAAACGATAAAAAACGAACACCTATAACGACACCGATGTTGTTTGAACGGTATCGATCGGTTCAGATCGTCACGGTTTAGGTACTGATATTCATTTATAGTCACTGACAGAGTTGCATAAATGATCAATTTTTAAAAGTGAAAACCATAGAATGAATGTAGGTATCGGTACTGATGTTGTATGGTATGTGATGTTCTAAAAGTGGTCAAAAAATATAAACTAAATTAACCCTAAATTGGACACCTAAATTTTAAATTTATAAAACTAAGACTCTCTAATCTAGATCACACAACCGGCAAGTGTACCGGTCAATGTAGTATAGCCTAATTAAGTCCGAGTATCAAACCCACGAGACTCTCTAATTACGTTTACTAACTTCTATCTAGACTTAGACTGACACGGACTCTAACTGTACTTAACTGTTTTGTTGTTTGGGGGGTTTTCTAACAAACTACTAAATTAACTAAATTAACTAACTAAGCTAAACTGGAAACGAACTAAGACTGGAGACTTAAGAAACGATCAGATATGAGAAGTACACTACCTAGGTCAGAATCCTACACATGTATTACAATTTCTATCGGATTGGGCACTATTGTGGAACCGGGATCTTAAAATACTAACTTAATAGGATACCGAACAAGAACCTCGACCCTTCTTGAGAAAACACCTATGGTAACCTATTAAGTTGTTCTAATACCGGTTTAGAGGATTCCTTCTCAGGCTTTCCTAATGTAATAATAAAGTACCCTTATTCGACAATCTACCTCGAAACACAAAAGTTAAGGGTAACTATGGTTTTATGATTAGACTCGATAAGCAAATAGTGAAAGTGAAACTAGGGGATCTTCTCTCAAAGTATCTAACCCTAGCAATCTAACACTAAAGACAGACCGACAACCTCTCACCTCTAACTTATCAAGATTGGTAGAATACTAAACCCTATTCAAATTACAATTATATCCCTATGGATCACTACGTCTAGCAAACCATATAATAGTCAAAGACACACAGTAATTGACCTAGCATGCAACTATTATTTGAAAGACATTCAACTACCCACATGAGGATAATAATTATTTAATGAACAAAATTAAATACGCATATACGTCAAACCATAAAAACCAAGTCTTTACTTTAATTATTAAATCCACAAAATAGAAACCATAAACCGAATAAAAATTAATTAGTCAAACATGGTATTCATCGTAACCTAGGCATTGTAAGAAGAACTAGCCAAGAAACATAACCACTAGAAAGAAACAACTCTCAAACGACAAACTATCCATAGTATCAAGTTTGGAAAACACAAAGTAAAACAAACTGAATAACTAATTATTTGCAAACCCGGACTTGAATCTTGATCACGGCTTCCAATCGAACCAATTCTTTCTCCTCCTTCAGAATCGTTCCCCTACAGCTTTGTTGTTAAGTTCGGCCGTCCACTTGCTTCAAAGTGAATTAATATTAATAATATAATCAATTATAATTTTCCTTCATGTACGTCTCCTGTTGCCTTTTATCCAAGGTTAATTATTTATGTATATGTCCCCTTAGATTCCATTAGGGTTTCAACTAATACTAGTAATAAGGCCACGCTCGTTGCGGCGAGGGTACATCGCAAACATCAAATAGATTAGCGTAAGCGATGTTGATGCATGGGATGTCTGTTGACTACGTCTGCATTACGTCTTAGGTCAAGATAGGTCAACATAGGGTTTAGAATGTCAAAATTAGGTTTTATGTTGTAGGTCCGCTTATGTGAACATATGTTGATAGGTTCGCTTATGAGTCATAGATTAGACATAGGTTCGCTTTTATGTACATAGGTAGGTTCGCTTATTTGTCATCAAGTATGGTCCGCTTATATGTCATCTTAGTAGGTCCGCTTTTATGTCAGTCCATATAAGCGAACCCTCTAGCACTATATATACCTGATGTTGTCATTTGTGTATGAGTAGTTGGAGCGGACCTGGATAGTTGCTTGTATAACGAAACTCTGTCAAATTTACATCAAGAAAGCAATAAAAAGAAAGGAATTGAAAAGAATAGCTATTGTAACTTCATTTACGTTGATTCCGCCTTCGTACATGAAGATGAACGTTCTCAACTGACTGTTTAGGGTCGGAACACGGTCCAACAAGTGGTATCAGAGCTCAGGACGAGGAGTTCATACTACTACATCTTGAATCTGCAGAATTCTCTCATTTCTACTCATTTTCTCTCATACTTTTTCGATTTGAAGTGGTTCTTACGGTTGAAATTGTCTGATTTTTGAGTATTACGTGCGGAACATACAATTAACAAACCCTAGAAAGTTTCAGGTTAAAATTCGGCTTAAAAATGGGTAAACACAGTTAAAAACTTTGGTCCGCTTTTACGGACTTCAATAGGTTCGCTCGAAAATCACATCTGGTTTGTTCGTAATTACCTGTTAGATCCGCTCATTCGGACACTTTTGCTCGTACGAACATAGGAGATCCGCTCGAACGAACAAAGTAGGTTCGCTCGAACGGACAATTTTCACTTCTGCTTGAGCGAACAGAGTAGATCCGCTTGAACCGACAAGTGATAGGTCCGCTCATCCGGACAATACTTGGTCCGCTCATCCGGACAATACTTGGTCCGCTTATCCGGACAATATCTGGTCCGCTTATCCGGACATTTACCAGATCCGCTCATCCGAACATTATCTGGTTCGCTCATTCGGACATCCGCTTATTTGAACAAGTGAAATCCGCTCATACGGACTTGAGAGTTTCGCTTGAACGGACAGTTCATTTTTGCTTATCTGTCACAATAGCTGATAGTTTCGCTCTTTTGTCAGTATTATTCAAAATTTTGAAAATTTTTCTAAGTGTTTGACTGATTTTGCAGGTACACTCAAGATGGATGATATATTTTTGAACCCGTTTAGTGATATGTACGCATTTGCTGGAAATTCGGGAGACGATACATCTTCAAGCAACAACAATGAGAACCCACCAAACACCAAGAAGAAATTATCGGATGCTTTAGAAGTTGAAAGTGCTTTCGGAACTTACAACAAACCACCGAAATTGATGGCTATCGAGGAGTATAGTCGGTGGGCAAAGAAATTCGAAGATTGGTTGAGGGCTTTTGCATTTCTGAGCTGGAAGAGTCTCAAAAATGGATACGATAATGGAGGCAAAGAGGGTGAAACTTTATCAACATCTGATGAAATAGAGTCGTTTGTTGCTGAGCAGAAATGTGTGGCATTATTGTTTCAATCTGTGTGTGAAGATATAATCTCTTTGATTGATTACTCTAGTGCTAAAGATCTTTGGGCAAAATTAGAAAAGAAATGTATAGGTAGTGAAGAAATCAAGAAAAACAAAAAGAAACTACTTAGGAAAGAGTTTGACATGTTTGGGTGTTTAAAAAATGAATGTGTTTCAAAAATGATCGAGAGATTTGGGCATCTGAAGCTGGAATTATCTAGACATGGAATTAAGTATACTGATGATGAGCAAGTAGACAAGATATTTGATTCGTTGCCAGACGAGATGGATTGGAGATATTATGCTCTCATGCTGAAAAACACTATCTTACCGAAAGATCTTACTCCAGATTTGCTGATTGAGAGACTCGAAAGTCACGAGCTGGAACTAAAGAAGACATACAAAGTCAATAACTCATCCTACCAGCAAAATTTGGATTTGTACTATCCAAAGAGCATGATGCCAAAAGCAACTTCTCCCAAGACTGCGTTTTCTGCTGAGAATGTGTCCACAGCAAGCAAAGAAAGTCAAAGCAGTCAAAGCAGTGGAAATCATAGTGGTTATCACAGTGGAGCTTCATCATCTGCAAATCATTCTGATGCAAAGAATCGTTTTCAATGCAACATCGCAATAGATTTAAAGAATGCTCAGAATTTTGATGAAGAGTCTGCTAAACAACAGATGATCTTTCTAGCATCGGTGTTAGAATCGTATGAAGGGTTAGTAGCTGGGAAGATAGGCAACACCAACTTAACGAAAGAAGATT
The DNA here is from genome assembly GCA_030545235.1 of Helianthus tuberosus. Classification (NCBI taxonomy): domain Eukaryota; kingdom Viridiplantae; phylum Streptophyta; class Magnoliopsida; order Asterales; family Asteraceae; genus Helianthus; species Helianthus tuberosus. The sequence goes on from CM060399.1 coordinate 116,750,799, forward strand.
ATGATCAGATAGATCCTGAAGAAATGGAGCTGATCGATATTCGTTGGGCTATGGCGAGTGCTGTTCGTAGAGCACAGCGTTTCATGGAAATTACTGGCAGGAAGACAATTGGTGGTCCATCTACCAAGCTGGGGTTCGATAAATCCAAAGTGACATGCTTTAAGTGTAAACAGAAAGGTCACTTCAAGCTAGAATGCAGAAACGCATATGCTGATGAGTCGGAGAATCCTTTCAGAGATGATTACTACAAGAAGGCAATTTATCACCAGAATAAATCTGAGCCGCCTAGATTGAAGCAGGTTGAAGACAACAAAGAGAAATCTAGAGCTCTTGCAGTGATTCACGACGATGAAGGTTTCGACTGGAGCGAGCTGCTACCGGAGGAAGATGCGGTTGGTTACGCTTTCATGGCAAATAATGAACCTGTTCCGTGGAAAGACAACAGAACTGAAGAACATAATATAATTACAGAAGGTTGTTGGCCACAAACAGAATGATCAGAATATCTGGTATCTTTTCGGAAGCAAAAAGAGCAAATAGATGGGATCCAGACAGGAAGTGTTATCTTGATCCATATGGAAACATTGCTATTGATCACAACACTCTTGATTTAGAGGCCATAATCAAAGAGTTAAAAGATGATGATGATTATTGGCAGAATAAATGGTGGGGAACTGGAGACGAGAAAGAAAAAGAAGAGAAAGAGAAGAAGGAAAAAGAAGAGAAAGAGAAGAAGGAAAGAGAAGAGAAAGAGAAAGAGAAGTCAAAGAAGGTTGATACCGGGATCATTGACACGACGCAGGAGTTGAATGCTGAAAATCTCAGAAAAATGGCTGACAAAGTGCTAGCTGCTAAAGCACTTGAGGTAGACTCTAACTCCAAGTCTGAGTTAAAAAGCCAGGTCAGTTCAAACTTGTCAACGAATGTATCAGGTAAGAAAGTTGATGGGGATGTTGATTGCAAAAATTGCATCAAAGAATGCAAATTTTGTAACACAGTCACGTATCTCAATGGTAAGAAGGTTGATGATCTGACAGCAAAAGTCAGAAACGTTGAGAATCAAATTCTTGATCGTGACAAGATGGTTAAAGCTTCAACTGAACGGATAAAAGAATTAACTAACAAAATGGAAAATGATAAAACTGATCATGAGAGGATTATACTAGAAAATGAAAAGTTAGTTCTTGAAAACCGTCAAATCACTGAAAAATTTGAGAAGCTTAAAACCACAATGAAAGATAATGATGATCGAAATGGTAAAACTTATAAAGAAAACATTCAACTAAAAGCAGTGCTTAGAGTAAAAGAAGAATCACTCAACCAACAACTGGATGAAATCGCTAAACTGAAACTTAAAGTTCAAGAGGCTGAAATTGAAAATGAGCGAATCCAGTTGAAGCTTAAGAGTTACAACTCCGCAAGCTTTGTTTTGCAACACATTATTCCCAAACCCATCGGGAAAGACAAAGCAGGCGAAGATGTGTACTCTGATGGAACCGGGGTGGGTTTTCATCAAGTTCCACCACCTGTTCTTGATAATTACACGAAAAAGCAATCTGGGTTGGTTGAAATTGAGGAAGAGGGTGAAGTTAAACTTCCGGAGAACATTGATGTTATGTTTTCTACATCATCTGATGATAGTGTTCAGACAGAGATTGTTAAGAGCACAGCTGAAAGTGTTTTGTTGTCTGATTCAGCTGAAGATGATGAATGTTTCTTGAACAAATACATTCCGAAACAAAAATCCAAAAACAACTTAGGTGATGAACCGGGTCTTGTGATGTACAAGATGGCTGGATCTGATAAGTTGTATTCGGATTCTGAGTTTCCGATTGAGAATGTTAATGTGAAAAAGTTGACAAATGTTTTCAAATTGGTTGAAGTTGAGTTGTCAGAAGTGAACAGTTTGAAACTAACAAAAAGGCAAATGAATTTTGAGAAAGATAAAGCTTACTACAAAAAGCCTGTTATGCCACCACGTTTTTATAATAACAATCGAAACAATTGGTCGGGTGGTTATCGGGATGGTAAGAGTTATCAGAAAAAGAGTTTTCAAAACAAAAGGTTTGCTGAAAAGAAGGTGTTTGTGAACGGTTCAAGTTCACTTTCTGATGAGGAAAATGAAATCTTTTCAAAATCGAATGAAGAGTTCTTTGACAAAAGAGCTTCACAGTATCAGTCTGAAGGCACAAGTCGAGTTGTTGATACTCGAACATGTTTCAGATGTAATCAAGTTGGTCACATTGCACGAAAGTGTACTAATGTGAAGCCTAAGACTGAAACTGTGAAGATTCAAAAGAAGAAAGTTGACGAAAAGGGTAAAGCACCAATAGTTGTTGAGAAAAAAACTGTGAAAAATGATAATACCAAAGTGAAAAATGAACTTGTAAAGAAAATGGTAACTAAAAACGACAAGTTTTATAAACGGGTTGCATTATCTCAACAAGTTTGGAAACCAAAAACTGAGAAGAAGGTGAAATCTTCTGAGGATTCAATTCAAATTGATTATGATGCGAATTTTCCACCTTTGAAGGCTGAAAATTTCAAAATTCAAATTGCGAGAGTCAAGGTTACACCTAAGGCTGATGAGGCCTGGGTGGACTCCATGTTCGAATAAACAGTTTGAATTGCCGGAGCTTCCTTGATCGCGAAGCATGAATCGGCATCTTTATTGAAGTTGGTTAATTCAAAGTTTGTTTTATGCAGGATCTTCCAAAGCTTGTATCCAGATGGATCATGGATAGTGGAGCATCTCGACATATGACAGGGAAGACTGCATTGCTGTATGATGTGAGAAATATCAATGGTGGTTATGTGGGATTTGTTGGTCATGAAGGTGGTAGAATTATTGGTGAAGGAACGTTATCCAACGGGATTGTGACGTTTGAAAGAGTTAACTACATTACTGAGCTGGAGAACAATCTGCTTAGTATCTCGCAGATTTGTGACAATATGTATACTACTCACTTCACTGATAAAGAATGTTTGATCTTGAAACCAGGATTTGTTATTCCTGAAGAATGGATTATCATGCGGGCACCTAGAGTGAATGATTTATATGTGTTAGATATGAGTGTTGCAACTACAACTACTGGTCAAGCACATTGTTTTGTATCTAGAGCAACTGAGAAAGAATCAAAGTTGTGGCACCGCAAGATGGGGCATATTCACCTAAGGAAAATGAATCACTTGGTGCACAACGATTTGGTTATGGGAGTTCATGTCAAAGGTTTTCATCTGGAAGGGGAGTGCATTAGCTGTGTCAAAGGCAAGCAGAAGAAAAAGTCACATCCTACAAAACAAGTCAATTCAGTTTTGTGTCCTCTGGAAAGACTTCACATGGATTTGTTTGGTCCTGTGAATGTCAAAAGTATTACAGGAGACAAATACTGTTTGGTAGTTACTGATGATTATTCCAGATTTTCGTGGGTTTCTTTCTTGAAAACGAAAGATGAAACATTTGATAGTTTGATGTCGTTGTTCAAGAAAATTGAGAATATGTACCAAAGGCGTATCAAAAGAATTCGTAGTGACAATGGTACTGAATTCAAGAACAGTAAGATGGAAGAATTTTGTGATGAAAGAGGTATATTGCACGAGTTTAGTGCTCCGTACACTCCACAGCAAAATGGAGTCGCAGAACGCAAAAACCGGACACTAATCGAGACGGCTAGAACTATGCTCACAGATTCAAAATTACCGATAAATTTTTGGGCTGAAGCTGTTTCCGCCGCATGCTATACGCTCAACAGGGTTCTTACTGTCAAGAAGTTCAACAAAACATGTTTTGAGCTGATTAATAACCGCAAACCGAATCTGAAGTATCTTGAACCGTTTGGGTCTCCCTGTACAGTTCTAGATTTTCAAGGCAAATTCGGTGAAAAAGGCTTAGAAGGAATATTTGTGGGTTATGCAAGTCCGTTGAAACGAGTATTCATTCCAAGTTTGAAGACGATTATTGAGGCATATAATGTTGAATGTCAAGGTTATACTATGCCGCCGCAGAATCCTGGAGATTCATGGCGTTATCATTATGACAAACTGTGGGATTCGTTTGACATGAGAGAAGAATCAGAGGAAGAAGAGGATTTCTTTGATGAGTTGGATATTTTGCGTGAGTACGAGTCATAGCAACGGTTTCCAGCTGAGTATTCAAGGCGACCACAGGAAACTTCAAATGATGATGAAGCAGGTCCGAGTAATGCTGGTGAACATGATGATGTCCAACAGAATGAAGTTGTTCATGATAATAAGTCGGTTCAGGATGATAATCAAGAAGCTGAAAACATGCCAATCTTTGATCATGGTGATTCAGATTCTGAGGGGGAGCAAATTCAGATTTCAAGTCAAACAAATCAAGTTGGTGAACAAGATGCAGAGCAGAATGTTACTAATCTGGAGGGAAATGTAGATGTTCCAAGCGAAGTGATGCCGCGAACTTTTTCATATCATCCAGAGGAGTTGATCATAGGAGAATTGCAGACAGGCGTTCGCACTCGAAGACAGATTGATAAAGGGCTTACATGTTTTTATACAAAAGTTGCTCCTTTGCAAGCTGAATTCTCATTGAGTTGTTTTATCTCGCAGGTTGAACCAAGAACTTACAAAGAGGCGCTTACTGAAGATTCTTGGGTCATTGCAATGCAGGAGGAACTGAGCTAATTCGATAAATTAGGAGTGTGGAAGTTAGTTGATTTGCCGGATGGTCAAAGAAAGATTAACACCAAGTGGGTGTTCAAGTGTAAGAGAGACGATAGAGGAGTTGTTATAAGGAACAAAACTCGACTCGTTGTTCAGGGTTTTAGTCAACAGGAGGGGATTGATTTTACAGAAGTCTATGCTCCTGTAGCACGACTAGAGGCAATCAAAATTTTTCTTGCATTTGCGTCTTGGAAGAATTTCAAAGTATATCAGTTAGATGTAAAATCGGCGTTTCTTTATGGGAAGGTCAAAGAGGAGGTTTATGTCGGACAGCCGCCGGGCTTCACCGATCCAATCCACAAAACAAGGTCTACTTATTGGACAAAGCGCTGTATGGTTTACACCAGGCCCCGAGAGCTTGGTACGAGACTTTGTCTCAACACCTTCTAGCCAACAAGTTCATTCGTGGAAAAGTGGATGCCACTCTCTTCACTAAAGAGGTAGACGGTCATCTTCTGATAGTTCAGATTTATGTGGACGATATAATCTTTGGATCGACAAATGAAAATCTATGCAAAGATTTTGAATCAGTGATGAAGCAAAAGTTCGAAATGTCATCAATGGGGGAGATGAAATTCTTTCTGGGATTACAAGTTGAACAACTTCCTGAGGGAATTTTCATTCATCAGACAAAGTACGTTTATGATATTCTAGAGAAATTTGGGATGTTAAGTTCTACTCCAGCTGCTACCCCACTTGCAACAAATCATGGGATTCACCCAGATCTCACAGGAGACAGGGCTGATGAAACGTTTTACCGATCCATGATAGGTTCTTTGATGTACCTAACGGCTTCACGTCCTGATATCATGTTCCCAACGTGCCTCGCAGCAAGATTTCAATCTAACCCGAGAGCTTCGAATATGATCATTGTGAAGAGGATATTGCGCTACCTGAAAGGAACTCCTTCATTGGGGTTGTGGTATCCTAGGAAAGGCGATTTTACGCTCGAAGGGTATTCCGATTCGGATTTCGGATGCTGCAAAGTCAATTCAAAATCAACAACTGCAGGATGCCAGTTCTTTGGTTCTAGATTGGTTACCTGGCAGTGTAAGAAACAAACGTCTGTGGCGCTATCTACATGTGAATCGGAGTATGTATCTGCTAGCAGTTGCTGCTCTCAGATCTTGTGGATACAGCAACAGATGCGCGACTACGGTTTGCAGTTTCTTAACACACCTCTTTTTGTTGATAATGAGGCCGCAATAAATATAACAAAGAATCCAGTACATCACGCTAAAACCAAACACATAGAAATTCGTCATCACTTTATTCGTGATTGCTTTGAGAAAAAGTTGATACGAATTGAGAAAATCCACACTGACGAACAGAAAGCTGATTTACATACCAAAGCTTTTGATAAAAATCGGTTTAAATATTTGTTAAAACTGAACGGTATGAAGCTTCTGTCGGTGTCGGATGGCATAATTGGCGTTGATGAGAGTACTGTTGTGGATGAAGACGAGAAACAATCTGCAATGGTTTGTCGATTTTTTACTTGTTTTGGTATTTAGGGGGGAGTAGATAGTTGTATATAGATATATTTTCAGAAAATACAAAAACAGTAAAAAATGCAAAAATACAAAAACATGATAAAATTTGAAAAAGAGCTTGTGTATAAAGGGAAAATGATAGTACATCGGCTAGACGATTACAGTATGCTAAAGATTTGTAAAGTTTAATTGAGTTAAACAGACTCACTAATGATGTGTCGATAGGTTTTCACACATTTAGTAGATTTATTCGGGATATAAACCTAAAATTTCAAACTTGCGAAATTCGTGGGGAACTCTACTTGGATATATAGGTAACCCCTGAAATCTCGTTTGAAAGGTCTCATAATCTGATATACTAGGTCTTTATACTCAATGATGTCTGGGGTATTATTCCGGGACTTCTGCTGAACGGTAGTTCTGACCTAGTCCTTGGATAATACTTTCCGCAATGCTTGAAATATAGCTTAAACCCTCAGCATGCCGATGAAACAATAAAATTGATAGTCGCTGCTGTTGTAGCAAAAAGATCCTCTAAAGGGGACATACCGTAAAGTCGAAGCTGATATCTCTCTGCGTATACGGAAGTATCGACCTGAGATCCCTTGGCCCTCGCATACCTAATTTATATACAGATATCATTGTAGTATACTCACCTGTAAGACTGATAATTGGGATTCTGGATACGGGAGTATATTCAAGAGGTGGGACACATGAATGAGCTAGTTCATAAGACATCTAATTCGTATCCTGAGTAAATTGAAATGTGTGTGAGAATTTAAGATGGATCAGTATATCGACAATCGAGGTGAATTGTTTAAGTCTGTGTATGAAATGAAGCTTAACGGTACTTGTAATTTGTCTGATAGCTGATATGATTCCCTAACACGCTCGCCAAAAATATGTTTGTAAATAGTTTACTTTGTTTACTTTCTGCAATTTAAGTTTTCTGTATTTCATTTCTTAGTTTAGAACACTTTATAAAATCCAAAAAGATTTTATTTCTGCTTTATTTTTTCCGACAAACCAAAGTGGAGAGTTGATTGTTGGATTCTCAGATGTTTGAAGCAGATGCAGGAGATTCTGGACTGAAGAATGAGGAGAGCTTATCTTGATGGAGTCTGATTTATTGGAAAGTCAAAAACAAGTTCATTAACTTGATACTTGTTATTTTCAGAAAATGTTTGAAATTGTTGTTTTAAATCAGTTTAATTCGTCAAATGATCAACCAAGGTCATTAAATTGGACTTGGTAGATTAATTGAGTAATCAGGGTCATTAACTTGGACCTGAATACTTGAGTGGATTGCTATAACTGATTGAGTTAGCGATTTATTGTTGAAAAGATAGAATTGTAATGGTTATTGGTTGAGTAACAGGTTTGAACTTCATTATTCCCAACGGAAGCTAATTGTCAAAGCTTGAGCCAGATACCTCAGATTCTAGCATATCGAGAGGGGGAGTCAGTGAAAGGGGGAGTCTGGATCAACAGTGAAAAGGGGAGTCTGAAGTTAGAGTCAGGTAATGATCCTGAAGCCTGTAAAGATAGAGTGCTTATGATGAGAAGACAGAGAGTTGGAGAAAAGACCAAGACTGAAGACTCATGAGCTAAAGACTACGTCAACATCCAAGGGGGAGTCTGTTGATGCATGGGATGTCTGTTGACTACGTCTGCATTACGTCTTAGGTCAAGATAGGTCAACATAGGGTTTAGAATGTCAAAATTAGGTTTTATGTTGTAGGTCCGCTTATGTGAACATATGTTGATAGGTTCGCTTATGTGTCATAGATTAGACATAGGTTCGCTTTTATGTACATATGTAGGTTCGCTTATTTGTCATCAGGTATGGTCCGCTTATATGTCATCTTAGTAGGTCCGCTTTTATGTCAGTCCATATAAGCGAACCCTCTAGCACTATATATACCTGATGTTGTCATTTGTGTATGAGTAGTTGGAGCGGACCTAGATAGTTGCTTGTATAACGAAACTCTGTCAAATTTACATCAAGAAAGCAATAAAAAGAAAGGAATTGAAAAGAATAGCTGTTGTAACTTCATTTACGTTGATTCCGCCTTCGTACATGAAGATGAACGTTCTCAACTGACTGTTTAGGGTCGGAACACGGTCCAACAAGCGAAATGTAATGTGTAAACCATATAAAAACGTGTGTTTTGACGTATCCGATATAAATCAATGTAACTTATATAAGCATTTAAATCAAATAACAAAACCCAAACCGGGTTGGTTCATTTAGTGGGGTTCCACCTAATTACTACATAACCCTTACATTTTCATTAAAACTTAGTGGCATCAATACGCACAGTGACTCGTATGTCAAAAAACCAACTAAAAACGTACATAAAGATAAACACGAAAACATATTATATTTGACCATGTTTATTAACATGAATTTATATTGACATGTACATATAAAAATGAGCATGTGAGAAAATAAAGTGTTTACATCAAAACGTATAACAACTTAAAACATACATAAAAATAGGCATAAAAACGTATTAAATTAGACCCGACTCATTTATAGGAAAACTTTAGGTTGAAACGTAAATGTGTATTGTTTACGTCCAATGCCGATACATGAATATGTACCGAAATGTCCATAAAAATAAGCACGTGAGGAAATAATTTTTTTTATGTTAAAGAATGAAAATAAGGTGCTCGCGCGTTGTGGCGTGACATTTAAGGGCACATTATCGTTCGTTAAGCACGTTGGCACAGTGACATTAACGTGTTTAAGCACACGAAAGAAACTTATAAAGATACGGTATGATTAAACGAAATGTATTAAGTTGTGACGAACCAACTACCCGTTTCGAATTTATAGCAGCATATAAACATGATATAAACTAAAAACACAAAGGGAAAAAAGAAAAAAAATAAAAACTAAGGAAGTAAAAGCGAAAAGTTAGAAATTTAGATGATAGATTTGTTATTGTGTAAGTTTTAGGAGAAAAACAAATTAGTTAAAAAAATGAGGGGGCCAAAATGGAAAATACTGAGGGAGCCAAAATGGAAATTACATCAAAGGACAAAATTGTAATTTGAGGTGTGTTTTCGGTGGCCTTTGCCACCGACATTGTCCTTTCATATATAGGAGAACTAGGTTAGAACCCCATGTATTACACGGGTTAAATAAATGTAATTTTATACACCAAATAATAAAAAATATATCTTTAAAAATCTCGTTTACTACACAGGTTGAATAAATGTAATTTTATATACCAAATAATAAAACAATATATATTTAAATATCTCTTTTATTACATTGGTTGAATAAATGTAATTTTATATATTAAATAATAAAAAAAATTAATATTTTTAAAAACCATGTGTATTGTATGGGTTGAGTAAATTTAATTTTATATATTAAATAATGAAAATGTTACATTTTTAAGAAACTCATGTGTTACACGAGTTAAGCACATGTAATTTTATATACCAAACTATAAAAAGTTCTATCTTTATAAACCCTATGTATTATATGGATTGACTAAATCTAATTTTATATACTACATAATAAAAAGTTATATTTTTTAAAACCTCGTGTATTACACGAGTTGCATAAATGTAATTTTGTATAGTAAAAAATAAAAATGTTAGATCTTTAAAAAATCTCGTTTATTACACGGGTTGAATAAATCTAATAAAAAATTATATCTTAAAAAAACTAATGGATATACTGGATATACGATGGATGAGGTGATTGAGGTGACGGTTCTTATAAATGTCACGTAAACATAGTGATTACCGTATTTGAGTTGAGAGTTGAACACGAAAATAAAAGTATAGAACCAATAAACATTGATTAATATTTTTGTTTATCATTCATAAACATTTCTCAAATAAGTTCTACCCTTAATTATTTTAGTTTAATAAAATAAATATATCATTTACATTATATTATCTATATATTATCTATATATAGAATTGAAATGAATAGTGGTTTTAATATTATAATAATATATAATTTTTAATACTTTTATTAATTTAATATTATAATAATAATTATTTTCTTTACTTTTTAACTTTAATCCTTTTTTTTAATATCAGGTGTTAGGATAAACTTGGTGTCAACCGGTATCAAATCAGTACTGGTATCGAAAATACCGTGACGGTCCTGTTCGGTATCAGTACATGAAGGTAAAAACCGGCACTAATATAGAAAACGCCAAATGTTGGTGCCGAATTGATATTGGAAATCTTTTGGTTCAGGAAATTCAATGCTGCTACCCTATACCATTTGGTCATCCCTGATCACGGTTACCGTACGAACAACGGTATCGTACAACTTTTTTTAGTTGATTTTCTTAAACATTTAATTTTTTCTTTTTTTAGTTTCAGGGGTAGGGATGAGCTCGGTGTCAACCTATTCAGAATCGGTACTGATACCGAAAATACTGGTTACGGTACCGGTATATGAAGGTAAAAATCGGTAGTGAACCGGTACCAGGAACGCTAAAAGTCGGTACCGAATTGGTACTTAAGATCTTTCGGTTTGGCAAATTTGGTACCGGTACCCAGAACAATTTACTCATCTCTGACCATGAGTTTCATACGAACAACATCGTTACCATACAACTTTTTTGGATGATTTTCTTTCGGTTATCTTTTAGTGTTTTTTTCTACATTTTTTTTATTCTTGTCAGCAGTTCCGTTCGCAAAACGCTCGTAGTGATTTCAAAACACATGTAAACACAGACTAAATAACAAAAGAAATTCGTCGCAACGCGGCAAACTTTTTTAAACCTAGTTATATTAATTTATATTTAGCGTACATCTTTTATTAATTTTAGGATAAATAATTTTGGAATCTAATAAATATTTTAAAATATTATATTATCTGCTATACGAATTGTTTAAATTTATATTAAATTTAATTTTATAATTATCTTTTAATAGATGGCTTTAATGAATGACATGTGTTCTTTTATTGGTTTCTTTTATTATATGGTATAGATATTTATTTGTTGTTCGGATATCTATATTTAAACCTTGTTTGTATAAACAACAAATATAATATATTATATATATATTTGTTGTTCGGTTAATGGAGATAAAATTTAAATCATAATTAAATAAGCAAATTCTTAATATTAAAATAAAATTTAAGTTAAAAAATTGAGGTTGAAGGAGAGAATGCCATGTGGTATTATTTGGAGTCTTTTATTATAATTTAGATTAGAAGATAGAAGATTAGAAGATTAGATTAGATTTAGATAGAATATGCCATCTTTTATTAATTCCTTCACATGGCCCATGTATTCCAATGCCGATAAACATGCATGCTGGTATTAGATGGGCTGATATCCTTCACGGCCCAATGTCCCTTTTTATATGATTCTGCTGATTATTTTCGTCCATAATAATAACTTTTCTAGCGGCCCAATAGGAATCCTTTAATTCCATATATGTCACTTCTTTTTGTCTTTAATAGCCATCAACAAAGAAAATATGGCAGCTTCTTCACGTGTATTCTTGATTCTTTTTCTTGTGTTGTCCACCAAAACAATAATATGGCCGCACTCAATAAATCTATTATCTATTATATATAATAAATGAATAAATTTTGGGACACATGGCGCAATATTAGGGATTCTTAGAATTTGTTTTGGCGGGAAACTGGATGGGTCAAAGATTTTGGTAAATGGGTTGACACGGGATCCGTTTTCTGTTTATGCCCCGTACACATATAACTTTCTTTTGTAAACCCTAAATTTATATCTCCTTCTTGTACTCCTCTTCTCTTCTCACGTACGCTTCTTTAACATAACCCTAGATTTCCATTTGTTCTTCCTTCTTCTCCTTCAAGCTCTGTAATCCATCAACCTCTGCAATCGAATCGATTCAACCATCAGGTACACCTTTATTATTGCTCATTTTTTCACGATTTATTACCATACTCTTTCAAACACTAATCTTCTGTCGACACCATTCTCTTCAAGGTGCGTTTTGGTTCCGATAATCGACGCCACCACATTAGATATTCTGCTTTTGTGCTCTACGATTATCTTCAAGGTATGTTTCTGGCTCCGTTAATCAACATTGATTTCAACTAACAATTTAATTGAAGTATTCTCTGCTTTTGATTGTAAATCTGTTTGTACGCATATAGTTATCGAATATGATCTGTTTTTTTAACGATTGTTCTAAACTGGATCGGATTAATAGCGTTTTTAACGATTTTATGTGATGAATTGTGTAGTGCTTAAGTTTGATCTAATTTTTTGAATGATTATTCTGATCTGGATCTGATTATTATAGAGATTTTAATGATTTTGTGAGATGAATTTTGTTGTGGTTAAGTTTTATCTGTTTTGGTTTACAGTTATTTCATATTTATGGTGGAATGGTGAATGTGTGTGATGATAACCACTTTTTTATGGTGGAATGGTGAATGTGTGTGATGATATCTCCCCCGGGAAGGTATATAATCTTTCTTGTGGCTAATGAAATCTTGATGTAAAAAGCTCGAGACTTTATTATATTTTTTACTATTTAAGACAGGCTCAAGCTATCATGTTCTTAGCGGCAAATGGTACCTCTGCAAGCACATATCCGCCTAGGGTTCAAGCCCAGGTGCCCGTTTCAAGAACACCCGTAGGGGATGCCATGTACATGACTCAACAAATTAAGGTAGTTGATTTGGGAAACCTTTTACCTTGGTTGCTATAGGATTTGGTTTGCAGCTTTTACCTTCTTTTTTTTTCATTTCCTTCAAACGATTTGGTTTGCAGCTTGCTACTTTTCTTAGGCCCCCAATTTTCATGCGATATTGCGTAAATTTTATGAACTTCATCTTTCTTGTGATTCTTTTGTTTTTGATGTTTCGTTTGCTAAATGCAGGTTCCCGGAGTTGCGTAAAGCGTAATTTGTCTCGGTCGGACTCTTTCGTTTGTTGATTGGTTACCCTATTCTCTGATTTTCTCACGTATTTGCCTTTATTTTTTAATGTAAGGACTTTACTTTCAGATTTGTTATCGGGTTTTAATTTACCCTCGGCCTTCACCTACAACGGTTCCCACATTATTAAGGTTCAATGCGACGGCGAAAAAAGAAGAAAACAAAAGGCATACATGTGTTGCTTCTATAGCAACTAATGGCGGTTCACAAGAAACCAAGGTGTCTTGCTTGACTGGTTTGAGAACCTAGCCAATCTTCAGTCTTTGAGATAAGGTCAACTTGCAAAAATGTGTACAACTACCTTAACTACCCCCTGTATGTTGTAATCCTGTAAGTTTTATGTGTATCTATTAATCTTAGCCCGCTAATTAATTACAATAAACTTTCGAGAGTTTGTCTTAAGTTTAGCCTGAGACTAAGCCAGCCTTTAGAATCAAGACGTGTGAAAACATCTTAGAAGATGAGGCTTTCTTGATGTGATCGTGACCTCTAGGAATTTGCGTATATATCACTATTATCAATCACGATCCATCCATTTGGACACATAACCTAAGGCTGGCAAATCGTGTCTTAACAGGTTTAACAGGTTTCTGATGGCGCGCACAACATAAGTTTCAAACATGATTACGACTCGTTTAACTACTTTCTACCTCATGTTTATAAAACAGTTTTATGTTTTATGTATAAAGATGAATAAATGATAGATCCTAACATTGTAATTTTAATTATTTTAAAAATTAAAAAAGTCAAAGGGTGTATTTTTCAGTCAAACAGGTCTAATCGTGTCTTAACAGGTACCCAATTGCCAGCCCATTCTTTTTAGGATAACGTAATGGCTTATGTGTACCTTACATTTGTACGTGTCATAACCATGTTATCTGAAAAAATGAGTTTCACCATTGCTATAAACCCATTTAAAGTTGTGAATTACATTAGAGAAGCAAAGGTGGATGGTTATGAAGTAACTAAAGCAATTTGAAGGACAGAAATGGGAACTGATTTGTATATTTCGATCGTTGCACTCAGATGAATCTTAATTAAGGTGATGGTTTGTTTGGAAATGTGGTTAAGAGTATATATAGTCTTAATTGAAGTTAGAAAACAGAGAAAAAATGGCAAGTACATGTGGAACCTTCAGGAACTTTAACTTCTTTTTTTTATTTGTTTTATTAATATTATATAGTTTATTATTACTTTATTCATACTTGACAAGCATATCTAAGCCAGAGGTTTAATAAAAGAAATTTAATTTGAATAATTAAAAAATCATAAAAGACATAAATATGTTTAACTTTATTGTAGTTTCAAAGCACAATTCCCAGCTCACCTTATACTTTTAGTTATATATTTCACTTTAATTTGTTAATAGACATGATGGGTATATCCTTCTAAGAGCAAACTGCATGTGAGTTGAATTTATTTTACTTTACTAGATGTATCTTTCATATGCAGAGTATGTAATTATAAACTATTTTTAGTTAGAGTATGTAATTATAAACTATTTTTAGTTTAGAACCATGGAGCAAGATTCTCTTTGGAACTGCAAATAGCCTATGTCATTTAAAGCTTTGTTTTTTTTTCTCTATCATAAACATGATACATGACCTATAGTCTATATACGCACACTTTAGTCATGCTATACTTTTTAACAATAGAATTTTGGTGATTTAGGTCAAGGATTATGAAGGCATCCAGATTTGCAGCCAGAGAAGTAACTTATAAATGTTTATGAATGTATAAAAAACACTAATGTTGCTATTCTCATAGATGTAATTGTTATATGTAAGAGAACATGTGTACCATTCAGTTGTAATTAGTGATATACGATATTGTTTGGCTTTTTTAGGAGAAATTTAGTGTGAAATCGAGGAAACGAAGAATACGAGCTTATGTCTGCTCTTTACCTCTTAAGTCAGCATCATCAGTCACAGACCCATTTTAGTTGCAAGATCAAAGAAGTTGGTCATTCGTTGAACGCTCTGGTCCTTTACTCCTCACTTTAACATGTTAAACTAACTCATTAAAATCGTTAGCTATTTTATGTTGCAAGTATGATAAAAACTAATTTACAAACACCATCAATTTTACGATGAGTGTAAATTTATTTTGAATATAAATATCACAAAAAGGGAGCAATAAAATATAGTACTTTGTAAATTGCAAATGCAAACTCCAGGTCAAGAACAGTTACCATTTTGGGACATCATCCCTTACCGGAGGTAGATTTAGTAAATTGTAAATGTAACCTTATTTGTCTTATTTCTTGATTTTTTTTTGTATACGACTTATACAAAGAACTTCATATCTATATTTAATGATACAATCTATTTTGTTAGTAATTTATGTAATATGTCTAATGATACAATCTACTTTGTTAGATTTTCTTTCTGATTTAGGATTTAATTGGTTGATTAATTTATCTTGATTTTCTTTGTAATTTAGGGTTAAAAATATCATCAACGGTTTCAAGTGAAGATCCTGATATTTTCATCATATAATAGATTCTCATGTTTTCGATTGTATTTAACCGTTTATTTCCAATTATTAGTTTTTTGGTTGTTGAAAAGCTAAGCATGAGTTCAATTGAATGATAAATATTAGGTTGTGGTTGTTTCGTAGAACAATGAACATCATTAGGGGACTGTCAAAGTCAATTTTTATTAGAAATTGACTTATTATTGCAATAACAAATTCCTTATACAGAAAGTAATTTATGCTTGTGACAATATGGTATATTAGAACGATTTTTCACTATTAATGATTACCAGTGGTTGCAAAACTGATGTAAGTTTATAGTGTAGTTTCCTTTATCTTGATTGAATGTACTGTGTGGAATTGACTTGGACATGTTAGAAATGATGAGATGGGTCGAACTTTACAGATGACGTTGCTTACACCATGTCTTCAAAAGTGTGGGTTTTTTTTGCATTACTTTTATTAATACACGTATGATTAATGTAATTTAAATTTTCCAACCCGGGTTGCCACCCAGGTGATAACCTAGTATATTATACATGGCCTACAACTTATTAATACCAGGTTTATAGCCTCGCGCACGTTGCGGGCGCGTGCCACCTATTGTTGAACAACTTATGCTTTATAATAAGAAATAATATTTTTTTTAAATAAATATACAATAAAGCATACACGTCTTGTTTTATAAAGTTCAATCAAGTTTCTACATGTGTGTTCTCATCTACAAAACAATGGATCACCACATCCATATATAAATATATATAATTAAATGCTAAACTTCATGAGAAACAAAAGGATTTTATTAATGAAAAAAGTCATCTTACTATTATTATATTAATATATTTATAAAACTACACAACAGAACAATTATTTATTGTTGGGATTGAACCCTATTAGAGGAACAGATAATTAGAGTCAAAACTGGTTCACAATAGTGGATTCATCATAAGCAGCAGTTTACACCAGGCTTTCCCCTTGAAAGTGTTTATAACATCTGATGTCCTCTATCCACTGTCCGTATACAACAGTTGCTGTCCTTCAAACTGCTGATGAAGCCCTGAAGACTGTTAAGGGTTAAACACTGCTGGTTCAATCTACTGATGCTATCTAAGTACTGCTGTTGACTAAAGGACTGCCCACTCACGGACTGATCAACTTTGAGGAAAGCACTGATAGTCAAACATCAGTGCTGATGATAGGAGAAAGCATTAGTTTAGTGTGTCACTTGTATTGTATAGAATCAGTGGTTAAGTTAACAGTGTTTGTATAAGAACAGTGGTTAAAGGTTGTTAGGTTGTTAGATGTCACTTTCATGGTGACGTCAGCTTAGATGCTTCAGTGGTTTGATTTGCCTATAAATGGAACAGTACCCTGTACTGTTACATTTGATTGACTGAGTGAGTTCTTCTCATCCAATCCTTTCATCTTGAGCAATCAACCAGTGAGCATCATGCTAAGGGGGAGCTTTAGTATGTAAGCATGTCTGTAATCATTTCTGTATTGTAATCATTCGACTCAATGATAAGGATGTGTTTACTAAAAACTATTTCCCTTTAATTGTGTTTACAAAGTTTGTTTTCAATTCCGCTGCATTAGATCTCTGTTTTACATTCATTCATTATTCAAGTATTACAAACAAACACAATCATGAGGGCCTCCGATCCTAACAATTGGTATCAGAGCACGGATAGTCAAATTTGATTTAACAATCATTTTGACATAAAAGTTCAGCTCAAAATTCATTGATGCTAAGGTTGATCGTATTTAGTTGAAAAACAGAGTAACGAGTGATCACGTTGAAAGTTGCTGTTCAAAAACTCTGTAAAACAACCAAGATGTCATAAGACACACAAACTTCACATAACAAGTGATGTCATGCATAAACCACCTATAGTTTTCAGATCTGAAAATATGTCTGATAACTATGGTATAATTATTTTATTTACAAAATTGATTTCAATTGTTGTTATGAAGTTTATGTTGTTTCCATCATGTTTGCTACTAAGGTGTGTACCTCAGGTCAACAAAAACCTATGTTCGTAAAAACATTAATGTTTTTGTTAACATAAAAAGAGGGAAATTAAAGCTTTAGTTATTAGATCTTATGTATTGAAAAACAAGTTGAGAATCCTGTTAAAAAGGACCAAATCAACTATGTTAAAAATACATTAAGAAAATCAGGTGTTTAAAATAGTCCAAATCATATGTAATGTGAGATTTGATATAAGCATGTACAAATATGACCAGATCTCTCAAAACATTACTACAAAGATGATTCTGGAATAAGTATTCCTTCAATAAAAACCTCCCAGTAAGTATTTCAGTACTTATGAATGGGAAGGGTAAAAGGGAAGAAGAAAAATCACAAAAACTCAAAAGTGTGTTTATCTCAAAACTTTTGAAGTCAAAAGAAAAGAGTATAAATGCAAAACACTTAAGAGTCCAAAATTGGGTGAACAATGGTCATCAAGCAACTGTGTGCATTCATTGATTCAGGGAAGTTCAGGTAACAATAGTATCACCAGCGATTAAGCTTACAAGAGGAATAGACAAGTTTTTCAAAATCAACACATGGTAACAAAGTCTATAACAGGACTTTCAAAACTTATGTAAACATGTCTCCTCATTTTTTTTTGCAATCAATTAACAAGGAAAAGGTCCCAAACAGTGGTTATTACAATGTATTTCAAACCACTGACCACTTTCATAAAACCTGAGAGTGATGTGATCATAAGTTTAATTGGAAAATTTACCAGATCCTTTTTGATGCTGTTTTCAGAAAAACCTTTATTTTTTTTTAACAAAAGGTTTTTCTCAAATAAAATAGGATATATTATTCTTTATTTTTTAAGAGTGATATATTTTGTACTTTTACTTGTTTTTTATAGTAAAAGTTTCAAACACCTGTCAGGATGAAGATCCCTTATTTTTGGTGATATTATCCTTGAAAACAGATCAAAAGGAAATGGTGCATGTGTCAAGGTCATGTCAAACTCAAGTTTGTTTTAACACAGATCAGAGATTGATTGCTAATAGACCTTAAAATACTTGGGTACTCATGTTCTAGTTCAAATATTATGACACAAAATGAGTAGCCATAGTAAAAAGGTTTTCATCATCTGGAGTACTAAACCACTGTCAGGAATCTATAAAAGCTTCAAAACTAGTAATAGACATGTGGCAAAACCTTGAATGCAAATTCCTGTAAAAACTGCTGACATATTAAACTTGACAATATGCATCTAAAATGTATTTTGTTGAGGATAGCAATCTTGCAGATATTTCATAATCACCATCAACAGATGTTGGACATGATATTGTGGTTACACAAGACAAAATCATTCCTTTCATCTGAACAGCAGATGCTCAAAACATTTGTCAAAAGCTTATCCACTGTTGCACTAACAGTTGCTGATATAACAGCCTTTCAAATCCTTACCATTACCTTACCCCTAACTACTGTTTTGTTCAAACATATGTTTCCTAAATACTGTCCACTGCTGAAAGTCAACCCCTGTTCCTTCATTTTTTTTGGTAATCACTGTTGTTCAAAATCAGTGTTTTATCCACTGATAAAGCTATCCACTGATAGTTAAAATCATCCACTGTCTTCACTTTAATCGTTGCAACCACTGATATTTGCTTCATCAGTGGTTCCCTAAACAACTGTCCTCCATTATTCATCTTTTCATCAGAGGTTGGCACGTGGTCAGTTCTTAGCCATCAGATCTTTGTAACCGCTGCCACATCAGCATTAACTTTTTCCCTAAATAAAACCCTGATCAAAACCCCCAAACAGGGTTTTACACTGTCGAATTGAATTCCAAAATTCTTTTCTCAAAGCAGTTTCCAACCTTCCATCTCAAATCATTCTTCGTTCTTCTTCATCAAAATGACAAAATCAAAATCAAAATCATCCTCATCTTCCAAAAAGGCTACTCAAAAGGCCGCTGAACCCATTGAAATCCCATACAAATCCCCTCACAATTACTTGGGTTTACTCACAAAACCCACGACCACCAAAACCTTCGATTCCATCATTGACACTCTTGTAGCTTCAAAGTACAAAACTTTGTTGACTGCTGATGCTCCTATTTACGAACAAACCCAAAGAGAATTTTGGAAAAATGCCACACTTGAATATCAAGGTGACACAGTTATAGCCATTAATTCTTCCATAAAGGGCAAAGAGATTCAAATCACTCCACAATCTATTTCGGAAGTCTTTGCACTCGATGATCAGGAAGGTAAAACTTCTTTTCCCAAAAAACGAGTTAAAAATTGATTTCCTTGAAAGAGGGTATGGTGTGGAAATAAAAAGGGACACCTTACAAAAAGGCTTCTTCCCTTCTGAACCAAGGTTTTTATTCCATACCCTTTTGATGTGTGTCTCAAATAAAACAACTGCTTTTAATGAAATACCATTAAAGATCCAAAACCTGGGCTTTGCTATTTTACATAATGAAAATTTTAACTATTCCCAAGAGATCTTTGATGATTTGGTAAAAAATATTGATAGCAAATCATTTCTACTTTTTCCAAGGTTCTTAAGCTACTATCTTAAACAAAAATTCGGAAAGGAAAATGAAAATTTGCTCATCCAAGGTGAATCTTTTCAAATACATGGTTTAACATCTGAAACATTCACTAGAATGTTAACACCTGCAAAAACACAAGCAGAGGTACCTGAGCAGACTTTAGCAGCTACCACTGCTCCTCTGGTATCTGCTGTTGAGCCCACTGCTCCAGGTGATCATAGTAGCACAACCACTGCTATGAAACCCACACTTGTCATTACCAAAAAGCCTAAAAAGAGATCATCCAAAAAGCCCCCCAAACCCACTAAAAAGGCAACTCTGGAAGTTGAGATCCCAGAGCCACTGCCAGTGACAACACAAATGTCACTAAAAACCACTGCTGCTACTTCCTCACAGCAGATGGAAGAAAGATCTCCACCCTTGCCTCAAACTCCTCCTGCATCCTCACAAAAGGATCAGGTTGTAAGCACAGGGACCCCACATTATGAAGCTCTGGATCCAATTGGATCCATCTTCCTCAGTCCTGATCCCAATGACATGTCTCTTTCAACACCTATATCTTCACCCCTCTCATTACCACAATCCATAATACCCTTGTTGCATGTAGTTGCTATAGCTCAGACAAAAACCAGTTCCTCTCAATCACCTATCACTGAGAGTACACTCCCACAAGTGACTGGGTCTGATGCTTATACCTCTGCTATCCCAGTAACAACTGAGGAGGTTACACTACAGGAGTTACAAGTAATTCCTGTCAGTAGTTCAAGTGGAGCAGCAACTACAAGTGTTGGATCAACAGATCTACATTTGGCCAGTTGTTTCATCAATCAGACTCCCTTGAAGGCAATTCCTTCTATAGCACCTCTGATAACCACTAGTGAGTTTGTTTTTACCACTGGTACCATCAAAAGGTTATCAAGTGCTGAAGGAAGAAGTCCCCAGTACCAAGAACAAGGGGCATCAATGGATGACTTTTGGAGCTCAGTCCCTAAATCACACATTGATATAACCACTGCCGGTGGGGAATCAGATGATCCCATTAAGTTGGGTGATGATTTAAAATATCAGGAATTAACGGGTAGAATTGACAACCTTGAGACATCTGTTGCTGAAATAAAAGATATGATGCAACAGTTGTTGAAAGCTCAAAAGGTCTCAACCACCGCTGTTCCAAATCAAGCACCTGCTCCACCACAAGCACATGCTGCAAATGAGTTATGGAATTTATTCCAACCCCTGCTCCAACAACAAAGACAAATGGCTGATCAGCAGCATGCAATACATGTTCAAGAGCTGAGAAACATGATGGAGTCAAGGTTTAGAAATACTCAAGCAGACATCAAGGCTATAAAGGCCCACATCCTGAACACCACTGGCAAAGCTCCTCCCACTGTTCTCTTCATTGATAAACTTCCTCCAGATAATGCCAAAAAGGGGGAGAAACTTAAGCAGTGGAAGAAGAAGGGAATTGAAGATGGTCTTTATATTGAACCAGAAAAAGAAAACATGACTAAAAACATGTAACACCCCAACCCAGCAGGGCTGAAGTGTCACAATAATATTGGTATCATAAACAAAAGTCATAATTCCACTTATTTATTTGATAAGGATACAACCACACGACAACTAAACTTAAGGTTAATATACAAACGGAGACATTCGACTTGATTAACTAACATCTTCAGATTTATTCCTAGGCTTTATTCTTCTCTCTTTACCCTTCCCGAAGTAACCTGTGAACCTGTACATACAAAAGTTTACGGAATGAGCCAAATGCTCAGTACGGAATAATAAACTCAAATAACAAATAATGCTTTATATGACATGTTATCCGAATGGAACTACGATGTAAGTAACGAAATTTCATAATTTAAATCATACGGATGTACCCATGAGCCAAACTTAAAACGTGACAATATACAGGTAGCTACTCCTGCATAATTATCACACGAGATGGCGAGTTGGCATACCCGCTATCCACCTCCTTAACTTAAATCCTAGGATCGATCCGTACGCCTCCTAGTAGCTTTGTACCTCACTTGTACCTAGGGACGCTGTGAACTGATCTCTCCGTCACGGATGGAGCACATGATGTCGATGCCGCAACAACACGCTCGTGGGACACTCCACAAGAAGCGACACTCAGGGTATCAGAGTACAAATGGTCTTATTTACATAACTTATCAAAATATGTAACATATATTGGAACATGCGATAATGAGTACAACTAACATAATACTATCGCATGACATGAAAGCTAAATCCAAAGTTGTGATTAGAAAAGGAATTTAACGGACTGTCAAATGAATCGATAATCAAAGACGTGAGGAGTTTGAAAAGATATACGAATTTAATGGGTTTATAACAATTTGAATATGAAGCAATAAGGAGTGAGGGTAAGGATCCGTACCTTAATAATTCCAAAGTGATGCTACCTTGTGATAATATTTCAGATTTATACGGGCAGAGTTTAGACTACTGATTAATCTTTTAAACTAATTTAAATAATATGCATACAAACTAGGTTAGTAACTTAATACAGCATTTACGATAACTCACGAGATCAAAATCCTCACAACGAATGACAAAGTGCGATACTTAAACATCCATCGGATTCACAACTAATGACAAAGTGAAATCACTTAAACATCCATCCGATTCACAAAGAATGACAAAGTGCAAACACTTAAACATCCATCGGAATCACAACTAATGACAAAGTGAAATTACTTAAACATCCATCGGAATCACGACTAATGACAAAGCATAACCCAAATTTGAGCAGCACTTAAACATCCATTGGGTATATTGATCGATCGGACAATGAATCGTAATAGCGATCGAGTTAATACCCTGATTGCGGCGTCGATTAGTGATCCGTGTGTGTTAATTGTGGTAAACAGAGCATAACTCAGTGTATATTTCGAAGTTTTACGTCGTTCAAGCGCCCAATTTCAAGTCCCAGACATCCCTATTTATATCTGAAAAATAGTCCCTGTAGCGTGGCGCGACAGGTCTTCCTGTTCCTTTCGCGTGGCGCGAGAGGTGCCTTTTTAAGGTAGGGTAGGTACGTGTCCAACTAGCTCAGGTGAGTCGATAATTCGTTCAAATTCAATTTCCACGTAAAACTGTTAAGATAATACCGACTAGGGTTTACCCCCCCTGAGTTTTAGGGGCTCTGATCCTGATTCTGAAAATTCTGAAAATTCTAGGGTTTGTATAGAATTACTTGGGTGTCTTAATTAGGGTTTCCTATTGGATAATTTATAAATAATAATAATAGTTTTGGTTGATATACAGAAGGATGGATCATAAGATAAATGTTTAGTTTATTCTAAATTTTTATTATTCTTTTATTTCTAGAATAATGATTTTAAATTTATGGTCATTACAACTATTACCCCTTAAAAGAAATTTCGTCCTCGAAAATTTTCAAATAAGAATATAACATATCGCATAAGTAACGGAAACGGAACTTTCATAGCAGAGTTACTAACTTATATAACAAGAATCTCTTAAACACATATGTGTATCTGAAATTCATAATTACGTTCATGACCATAATTGTCAATTACCTTACTACCATGTCCTAATGGTTCTTCCGCTACGTATCTTAATAACATATTTAATCATGCAGAAAATCAACATAGACAAGAGTGACTATTGGTACTGATATCTCCTACATAAACATGCTTAATCATAACTAAGATATATTCACATAAGGTAAAGCATGAATGACCGTAAATAGAAACAATTGAACATATATCAAAGAGCAAGATTTACCGTTACCTCGACTAAAATTCTATTACTAGACTAGATTAGGGTATAGAGAGCGAATTGATTCTTCAGATTCCCATGTTGCTTCGCGTTCAGAGTGATTTTTCCAGAGGACTTTAACAAACGGAATTACTTTCCTACGCAAAACCCTTTCTTGTCGATCTAAGATGGCTTCTGGTTCCTCTTCGTAGGACAAATCTTCGTGAATTGTAATTAACGGATAACTAATGACATGGAGTGGATGATAATTATATCCTCTTAACGAGGAGACATGAAAAACGTTATGAACGTGAGAGAGCTGAGGCGGTAAAGCCAGTCGGTATGACACTTCTCCAATTCTTTCAAGGATTTCAAACGGACCGATGAAACGGGGACTAAGCTTCCCTTTAATTCCAAATCTACGAACGCCACGCCAAGGTGATACCTTTAAGAATACGTGGTCGCCAATTTTAAATTCGAGTGGTCGTCTATCTTGATCTGCATAGCTCTTTTGTCTGCTCTGAGCTTCTTTCAGTTTTTCTCGTGCCATAGTGACTTTTTCATTTGTAATCTGAACTAGTTCTGGCCCTTCCATAATCTTTTCTCCAACTTCATCCCAGCATATCGGTGCTCGACATTTCCGACCATACAAAAGCTCAAAAGGTGCCATGCCAATACTTGCTTGCCAACTATTGTTGTAAGCGAACTCAACAAGGCATAGATATTCATCCCAGTTTCCAGACCATTCAAGTGCACATGCTCGGAGCATGTCTTCCAAGGTTTGGATCGTGCGTTCCGACTGCCCATCTGTTTGTGGATGGAAAGCCGTACTAAACTTCAGTCGTGTACCCCAAGCTGCCTGAAAACCTTTCCAAAATCGTGAGGTGAAACGTGGGTCTCTATCGGAAACAATGGAAGATGGTGTGCCATGGAGTCGAATAATTTCTTGAAGAAATATTTCGGATAACTTATTAACCGAAAATCCTTGCTGAATTGGTAGAAAATGTGCTGACTTCGACAATCTATCGACAACAACCCATACAACATCATTCTTCTTGAAAGTCTTAGGCAAACCGGTAACAAAATCCATTGTGATCTCATCCCATTTCCATATGGGAATATCCAATGGCTGCAACAGACCGCTTGCTCGTTTGTGTTCAATTTTCACTTGCTGGCAAGTGAGGCATTTACTTACGTATCGAGCAACGTCTTCCTTCATGCCATTCCACCAGAAGTTCTGTCTTAAGTCTCGATACATCTTGGTAGATCCTGGGTGAATTGAAAATGGTGAGCTATGAGCTTCGGCTAATAATGACTCACGAAGGGTGGAGTCATCGGGTACACAAAGTCTTTTACCGCACCAAATCACCCCATGATGGTCTATACGAAATTCAGATTGCTTACCCACCTCAAGATTTTGCACAATTGCCCAAAGTTCTCCATCTTGCTTCTGTGCATCTTTGATCCGTGATATGAGGTCGGGTTCAATCTGCATTCTAGCTAGATATCCATCAGATTTACTAACCTGAAGCCAAATGTTCATTCTTTCGAGATCCCTCCTAATACGAGGCTGAATTTGTAAGCAAGATATAGTCCCGGAATTCTTTCGGCTCAATGCGTCAGCTACAACATTGGCTTTGCCTGGATGGTATTGAATATTTGCGTCGTAATCTTTTAAAAGTTCTAACCACCTTCTTTGCTTCATATTTAGCTCTTTCTGGGTGAATATGTACTTGAGGCTCTTATGGTCGGTAAAAATGTCACAACTTTCACCATACAGATAGTGTCGCCAAATCTTAAGTGCAAAGACGACTGCGGCTAGTTCTAAATCATGTGTAGGGTAGTTAACTTCATAAGGCTTTAGCTAACGGGAGGCATAAGCGATAACCTTCCCATGTTGCATTAGCATACAACCTAATCCTTTCTTTAAGGCATCACTATAGACTTGGTAACCTCCTGATCCAGAAGGGAGAGCGAGTATCGGGGAGGATACGAGTCGTTTCTTCAATTCTTCAAAGCTTTTCTCTTGTTCCTCATTCCATGAGTACTTCACCCCTTTCCTTAGGAGTTTTGTGAGTGGTAAAGCAATTACCGAGAATCTTTCAACAAATCTTCGGTAATAGCCAGCAAGACCCAAGAAACTTCGTATTTCGGTAACAGAAGTGGGTCTTGGCCATTTTGTAATAGCTTCAACCTTTGTTGGGTCTACCATAATCCCCTCTGCTGATATAACATGACCTAGAAATGCCACTTGGCTAAGCCAAAAGTCACATTTGGAAAACTTAGCGTACAACTTCTCATGCCGCAAGATTCCAAGTACTGCATGTAGATGTGCTTCATGCTCTTCACGACTCTTGGAATATACCAGAATGTCATCGATAAAAACAATAACGAATTTATCTAGGAATTTGTGAAATACGCGATTCATCAAATCCATGAAGACTGCGGGTGCGTTAGTTAGCCCAAAGGGCATAACCAAGAATTCGTAATGACCATAACGAGTACGAAAGGCGGTCTTGGGAACATCATCATTTTTGATCTTTAGCTGATGGTACCCTGACCTCAGGTCAATTTTTGAGAAGAACTGAGCCCCCTGAAGTTGATCAAAGAGATCATCAATGCGAGGCAGAGGATACTGATTACGAATAGTAATCTTGTTCAGCTCTCGGTAGTCAATACATAAACGCATACTACCGTCTTTCTTCTTCACAAATAAGACCGGAGCACCCCAAGGTGAAACACTGGGTCTTATGAATCCCAGATCTAACAATTCTTGCAATTGTTCCTTCAACTCCTTCAGTTTCATTGGGGCCATACGATATGGAGCTTTAGAAATAGGTTCGGCACCAGGGATCAAATCGATGGTGAATTCTACCTGACGGTCGGGTGGTAATCCCGGGAGTTCATCTGGAAATACATCAGGATATTCACGAACAACGGAGTGGTTATCGATACTCTTAACACTAGCAGAAGTATCCTTAATCGATGCTAGGAATCCAGCACAGCCGTTTGATATGAATTTTCGAGCTTTGAGCGCAGAGATAATTTTAAGAGATTTATGAGCTTGAGCTCCCTGATATATAATATCAGGATGATGAATATCACCGAAAATAACACGGCGGAAATGACAATCTATAGTTACGCGATGTCGAGACAACCAATCTATCCCTAAAATAACATCAAAGTCACACATATGTATTGGAAATAGGTCTGCCTTACACATAATAGATTTAATACGGATCGGACAATCTTTATATACGTAAGTAATTACGGATGACTTTTCCATGGGAGTGGAAATGGTTAAAGTATGATTTAAGAGAGTTGGTCTTATCGGAAGGTACTTAGTAAACGAGTGGGATACTAAAGAATGGGTCGCTCCTGTATCGAATAACACATAGATACTATGTTTACCAAGCTGAAGGGTTCCCGACACAGTACCTGAGGCATTAGCAGCATCAGTAGCAGAAAGTGCGAAAACTCTTCCTCCAACATTGGGTGGTGTAGAATTTGGTCGGTTATTCTTCTTAGTGTCTTTCTTAGTACACTCCTTGATCATATGTCCAGTTTGGCCACATCTAAAGCATGCTCCTGTACCTCGGTGACATACGCCCTGATGTCTCTTACCACAAGTATTACATAAAGGATATGTAATCTGATTCAGGTTTACAGGTTGATTCAGTGATTGAGCTCTAATAGGTTCTGCATACAACTGAATCTGGTTTTGAGCAGGCCTCGGGTTTTGCAGTCTAGGTTGCCATGGACGTGCCTGATTTCCAGAGTTTTGATTTCCTTGCACTTTGCGATCTTGATGCTGTGGCGTAGTGGATGATTGGCCGGTTTCCTGCTTAAATTGTCCTTCCCTATTTCTCTTCTTATTATCCCCAGTTCGAGATAAAAATTCTTTTCTCTCGAACTCAAAAGTTTTGATTGCATCAGCAACTTCGGTGATATCCTTAAATCTCATGTACATGATCGACTTCCGAATTCGATCATTGACTGCCCACTTGCATTTTTCTGCCTGGGCTTCTGCTGATCCTGCAACGTCTCCTACAATATTAGCTAATCTTGAAAATCTAGTAATGAACTCAGAGGCTGGTTCATCACTCCCCTGTCGAATCACTGCATACTCCCTGATATAAGCTTCTTTATCAGCGGTAGAAAAATACTTGTCGTAAAAGATGGTACGAAAGTCGACCCATGAAAGATTAGCGTCAAAATCATCCCCTCCTTTGACTTGCTTATATCCTTCCCACCAAGTTTGGGCGTCATCTTCAAATTTGTAGGTAGCCAATCTAACTTTGTATTACTCCGGAACTCCAAGAACTCCGAAGATCTTTTCAACATGAGCTATCCAGTTTCTTGCTTCGACTGGATTAGTAGCGTGACTAAAGGATTTCGGCTTTTGTTTTTGGAATTTAGCGATCCATATGTCTATACTATAGGTAGTATGGTTCATGGTATTCTCACGAATTTCTTCACCAGAGATTGGATTCGTGTTATTACGTTCTGGATGACGAGTTTGTTGAATAACGGCCTCAGCTGTTTGAGCAACAAGGTTTGGAAGCAACCCGGCAACAGCCTGGTTGATAGCATTAATTACGTTTAGATCAACTGGAGTCTCATTCGAAGAAGTGTTGTTACGTACATGGTTAGTACGAGTACTCCTACGTGGCAGACGACGAGGAGGCATCTATAAGAATAGACATAGGAGTTAAACAAAATAAGAGACCAAGTTGAATCCTATCATAGATATCTACCCATTCCTCACAGGTTTTAATTACTATCTTCAAGTTTTCTACAGGAAAGAGCCTTTGCTCTGATACCATAGCTGTAACACCCCAACCCAGAAGGGCTGAAGTGTCACAATAACATTGGTATCATAAACAAAAGTCATAATTCCATTTATTTATTTAATAAGGATACAACCACATGACAACTAAACTTAAGTTTAATATACAAACGGAGACATTCGACTTAATTAACTAACATCTTCAGATTTATTCCTAGGCTTTATTTTTCTCTCTTTACCCCTCCCGAAGTAACCTGTGAACCTGTACATACAAAAGTTTACGGAATGAGCCAAATGCTCAGTACGGAATAATAAACTCAAATAACAAATAATGCTTTATATGAAATGTTATCCGAATGGAACTACGATCTAAGTAACGAAATTTCATAATTTAAATCATACGGATGTACCCATGAGCCAAACTTAAAACTTGACAATATACAGGTAGCTACTCCTGCATAATTATCACACGAGATGGTGAGTTGGCATACCCGCTATCCACCTCCTTAACTTAAATCCTAGGATCGATCCATAAGCCTCCTAGTAGCTTTGTACCTCACTTGTACCTAGGGACGCCGTGAACTGATCTCTCCGTCACGGATGGAGCACATGATGTCGATGCCGCAACAACATGCTCGTGGGACACTCCACGAGAAGCGACACTCAGGGTATCAGAGTACAAATGGTCTTATTTATATAACTTATCAAAATATGTAACATATATTGGAACATGCGATAATGAGTACAACTAACATAATACTATCGCATGACATGAAAGCTAAATCCAAAGTTGTGATTAGAATAGGAATTCAACGGACTGTCAAATGAATCGATAATCAAAGACGTGAGGAGTTTGAAAAGATATATGAATTTAATGGGTTTATAACAATTTGAATATGAAGCAATAAGGAGTGAGGGTAAGGATCCGTACCTTAATAATTCCAAAGTGATGCTACCTTGTGATAATATTTCAGATTTATACGGGCAAAGTTTAGACTATTGATTAATCTTTTAACCTAATTTAAATAATATGCATACAAACTAGGTTAGTAACTTAATACAGCATTTACAATAACTCACGAGATCAAAATCCTCACAACGAATGACAAAGTGCGATACTTAAACATCCATCGGATTCACAACTAATGACAAAGTGAAATCACTTAAACATCCATCGGATTCACAACGAATGACAAAGTGCAAACACTTAAACATCCATCGGAATCACAACTAATGACAAAGTGAAATTACTTAAACATCCATCGGAATCACGACTAATGACAAAGCATAACTCAAATTTGAGCAGCACTTAAACATCCATTGGGTATATTGATCGATCGGACAATGAATCGTAATAGCGATCGAGTTAATACCCTGATTGCGGCGTCGATTAGTGATCCGTGTGTGTTAATTGTGGTAAACAGAGCATAACTCAGTGTATATTTCGAAGTTTTACGTCGTTCAAGCGCCCAATTTCAAGTCCCAGACATCCCTATTTATATCTGAAAAATAGTCCCTGTCGCGTGGCGCGACAGGTCTTTCTGTTCCTTTCGCGTGGCGCGAGAGGTGCCTTTTTAAGGTAGGGTAGGTACGTGTCCAACTAGCTCAGGTGAGTCGACAATTCGTTCAAATTCAATTTCCACGTAAAACTGTTAAGATAATACCGACTAGGGTTTACCCCCCATGAGTTTTAGGGGCTCTGATCCTGATTCTGAAAATTCTGAAAATTCTAGGGTTTGTACAGAATTACTTGGGTGTCTTAATTAGGGTTTCCTATTGGATAATTTATAAATAATAATAATAGTTTTGGTTGATATACAGAAGGATGGATCATAAGATAAATGTTTAGTTTATTCTAAATTTTTATTATTCTTTTATTTCTAGAATAATGATTTTAAATTAATGGTCATTACAAAACATCCCTTTGCCAGATGGTAGTAAGAAAATTGATGTTACCACAAATGCACTTGCAGAAGCAAAAGCAAGTGTTAAAAGGGATAGAAAGGCTAAGGATAAAGCCAGGTGGGAACAGGAGAAAAGAGCTTATATGGAGCTGAATGCATAGGGTACTTCTGAGCCAAAGGATGATGAAAATCCTAAGGATGAAAAGAAGAAGCCCACTAGACAAGTGAGGCAACCCAAATCCACACCATCCAGAACCACAAAGCATGCCTCCAAACCACCTCCCAAAGGCTCCAAACCTCAAACCACCAAATCTCAAACTTCCACCCAAACAGTTGTTGTAACTCCTGTTGTATCAACAACTGTTGATATGTCAGTGGTTTCAACAACTGCTAGCCAAACAACTGCCACCACTTCAACTACATCACCACCCACCAAATCACCACCTGCTGAAAAGCAGAAGACATCTACTGACACATCAGTAGCTGTAAAGACAACAGAGGTTGAAACACCAGTTGTTTCAACAACTGTTTGCCAACCATCTACCACTGCCCTCACCATTTCAACAATCACCATACAACCAATTATCATATCACAACCAAAACCCTCTTCACCCAAAAAGCTTTATACAAGGAAAAGGAAATTTCAGAAGAATAATGATGATGTACCAGCACCTATTCCTTTATCCTCCACACCCTACAATGTTGTTAAGCCACAACCATCGACTCCACCAACTCTAGTCAAACCAATAAACCCTGCTAACCTTGTATCCATTGCTGCAAGTTATCCACTGGAATTGGAAGCTGTAAAGGATGAGATGAGACAATTCTATACAGTGGATGATCCTTTAAAAAGAAGATTTCCTTCTCTCACGGGCTTCAGGAACCCAGCTAATATGAATGAGTATCTAAAACTCAAAGCCAGGCAAGCAGATATAAGAGCTAGACTTGAATGTAAAGATCAAGGTGATAAAGCCATTTCTGAAAGAATGGAATTTTTACTCACTATGGTCAAACAAATGGAAGATTATGCAAGAGATTTAAGCAAAGATATGTCAAATCTGCCACCTGGAGCTGTCCTACAAAAGGAAATGAGAAAGGATTATCTTGCATTTATAATGAAAGAAAAATTTTATCCAGCAAAAGAAGAACAATTCAGTGAATGGCCACTCATTGCACTAAAGCAAGAGATAAACAGAATCAGGAGGATCAAGAATGATCCAAATAAGAAAAAGACAGCTCCAAACTGGAGCAAATACAAAAAGGCCATTGATAAACTTACCTCAGAATATAAGAGGAAGAAACAAGAGCTGGTGGATGCAAATGTTGGACCTGCCAAAGCCATAGCAAAATGGACAAGGCAATACACAGATGAGGCTTATGAAAGGTTAAAGAAAAGAAGGACGACAGATCCTAGTTTACCACAGAAGCCTGAATATAAAGAGCCAAAACAGATCAATATTTCTGAACCACTGTTCACATCAGCAGATGTATCAGTCATTGAGATAGATCAAAGAAAGAGATAAGAGCAGATTGAAAAAGAAATTGCAGAAGACATAGCTGCAGCAAATGACATCATAAAAATGGCTTTCAAACAAATGTCACCTGAAAAATCTGAACTAGCAAAAGCTCAGGGTACTGCTCAACAAATTTTCACAAGGCCACAATCTCCCAACTAATCAGTAA
Organism: Helianthus tuberosus; assembly: GCA_030545235.1. Classification (NCBI taxonomy): domain Eukaryota; kingdom Viridiplantae; phylum Streptophyta; class Magnoliopsida; order Asterales; family Asteraceae; genus Helianthus; species Helianthus tuberosus. The sequence continues at coordinate 116,783,056 of CM060399.1, forward strand.
ATAAACCTCTCCCAAGAAACCCATTGGGTTCAAAAATACTAAAATGGATGTCTGATCAAAAGACCCATGTATTGACACTGATCAGATCCAATGGAGAAGTAAAGTACATATCAAGGGAACAAGCACTAGGCCTGGGTGTTGAAGATCTACAAGATCTCCTTGAGCTTATACTGTGTAAGGATGAGGATGATACAAGTTCTATGGATTTTGAACTGCAATTTAAAGAACAAGTTAGGGAACTTCTGATGAGACAATAAAGATTCAGAATAATGAAGGGTTTTGGCATTATCTGTTCCAGGGGGAGATTGTTGGGATTGAACCCTATCAGAGGAACAGATAATTAGAGCCAAAAATGGTTCACAATAGTGGATTCATTATAAGCAGCAGTTTACACCAGGCTTTCCCCTTGAAAGTGTTTATAACATCTGATGTCCTCTATCCACTGTCCGTATACAACATCTGCTGTCCTTCAAACTGCTGATGAAGCTCTGAAGACTGTTAAGGATTAAACACTGCTGGTTCAATCTACTGATGCTATATAAGTACTGCTGTTGACTAAAGGACTGGCCATCAAGGACTGATCAACTTTGAGGAAAGCACTGATAGTCAAACATCAGTGCTGATGAAAGAAGAAAGCAGTAGTTTAGTGTGTCACTTGTATTGTATAGAATCAGTGGTTAAGTTAGCAGTGTTTGTATAAGAACAGTGGTTAAAGGTTGTTAGGTTGATAGATGTCACTTTCATGGTGACGTCAGCTTAGATGCTTCGGTGGTTTGATTTGCCTATAAATGGAACAGTACCCTGTACTGTTACATTTGATTGATTGAGGGAGTTCTTCTCCTCCAATCCTTTCATCTTGAGCAATCAACCAGTGAGCGTCATGCTGAGGGGGAGCTTTAGTATGTAAGCATGTCTGTAATCATTTATGTATTGTAATCATTCGACTCAATGATAAGGATGTGTTTAGTAAAAACTATTTCCCTTTGATTGTGTTTACAAAGTTTGTTTTCAATTCCGCTGCATTAGATCTCTGTTTTACATTCATTCATTGTTCAAGTATTACAAACAAACACAATCATGAGGGCCTCCGATCCTAACATTTATAAACAAAGGCAATGGACTTGTGGCTAAGCAATAAACTTCTCTGTCATGAGAAGATAAGTTGTACCACCAAGAAAGGGGCATTAAGTTGTACATTAAGCTATATTAAGTTGTACCACCAACAAAGGGGCAGATGCAATGCAAAGTCGATTTTAATATTGGAAATGTGAACTGTTTGATTTGATGTGGTATCATGCTTTCTTTTGCTCTGTACTTCGCTCTTTTCTTTTTATTATTTTCCCAAGCTCAAAACTTACAATTATACATTTGATTTGTAGTTACTAATTACGATTGTATCATCTTCATCGTTTCTCTCTCTTCAAACTCACTCAACAGTTCGAGCATTCATTCAACAACTTCAATTCGCCACCATAGGGCGGAACCAAAGCGCCGCTGCGTTTGCCGAAATACGGCGACGGTTCGTCAGAGGTTGTAGAAACGGCGGATGTAGAGAGAGAAGAAAGCCACGAAGATCTGAGAAGGATGATGATTGTGAGAGTTAATAAAATGTTGAATGTGAAAGATGACGTCGGATATCCAAGAGGTTTAGCGGCGGTTTGTTGTTGCAGTAAGCGTTGGTGGTACCACAGTTGTGGTGCTTCGGATGGTGGTTGTGTGGCAGAGGAAGATATGGTGGTTCTGGTGTTTTGATGGTGGTTAGGTCTTTGGAAAAACTGAAGGAAGGATGAGAGAGATAAAAAGTGATAAATTCAGGCTTTAAAGGGTGAAAAAGTTGGTGGGTTTGCACATAAAATATGCGTGGGTAAAGGATAATGTTGACATGTGGTTAATAAGCTCAAGAAAACAATGTGGTGGCAAGGTAGAAAACAATGTGCTGGCAAGGTAGAAAACAATGTGCTGGCAAGGCTTGAAAACACTGTTCATGAAGCCTTGCCAATAATATGTATACAATAAAGATAGTGGGCTTGACCTATTCACGGAAAATAGCGGCAATTTTACTTGGTCACTGGCACTCCACTCTGCCCAACTAGCTGGTCATTACCATATTACTCGCTTTTGCTTCATTTGCACCAGGGCCTGACCCAACACAAAATAATATAATATAACACTAAAAACTAAAAAGAATAAATAAAATATATACAAAAATTATACACTTTACACGGGACAAATATGTGTATTTTATCACACATCAAATATCCCTACACTTAACCTTTTTTCGTCCCCGAAAAAGACTTATGCAAACGAAATCAGAACCAGATAAATGTTCAGGCTCAAAAATATAGATTACTAATTAAAATTAAAACTTGTGTTAACCGCGATTGCAAGTATACTTGTCCACTTAAACCCAAACCCGATTCCAAGCCCTTATAATGCAATTTAAGTTAAAGTTCGGTTAATTCACCTAGGGTCTCACACTAGAATCAGCCGTTTCACCTAATCTCGCCTCAAGCTTATAGAACAAAAGGAACAGCCACTGGACTATTTCCTAACCGTTTTATACCAAGATCAAGAGAATTTAATATCAATTTTTTTTATCTTTTTTTTTCTTTTGAGCTATTGACGATGCATACCTTATCCCAAAGGATGTCTCAACCAGAGTCACCATCCCCGAGAGCGACAACGTAGGCATCAGTATTTTTGCATTTTTATTTAACAATCCCAGGGGTATTCTAAGTCAGAGTCACCATCCCCAACAAAGATTACATAGACCTTGTCATTTTTCGGTCTAGCTCTTTTATTGCATTTTTTTTCTTTGATAAAAAAATCGTAATAATCTTAGCTTATAACGGCATTCCTTAAAATATTTTTGGCGGTTTCGGCTTCCCTACCTTTCTTAGATGAGAACCCACTAGCAAACTAACAATTAGGATATATTTTTAAATCAAAGGAACCTAAAACCGGGCCAGGCCTACTCACACATCTCAAATTAGACACAGACTTAACTTTTTATTCTCTTATTATTATTATTTGAAACCCGAACAAACCTGACTTTTCTATCATTTTCCGTTTATATTATGTAAACATCTAAAACAAGGGACATTTTAAAATTTTTTTCATTTTTAATTTTTTAATTTTTTTTGTATTTTCCGAGTTTTTATGACTCAATGACTCACTAACTAGACACTAAACGATAGTTTCTCATCCCCACACTTAGACTCTACATTGCCCTCAATGTAGGATGGAAACCGACTCAAGAAAACTAAAATAAATAAGAAATAAAAAGACAAAGGGCATAAATGGAAAAGACTTGGCTGATTTTATGACGCGTATGCTTTATAACTCTCGTCCAATCCAACTCGATCGTATAGCATTTCGGTCGCGATCTGCTCTGACTCTGACTAACATGCTCGGTAAATGCCTGATATCTGAAAAGCAGCTCCGAAATCACCCGAATGGAGATAGAGTACGGGTGGTACAATTCAAACCTGCATAAAAAAACAAGCAAAAACCAAAGAAGTACTGACTCGACACAACTAAATTAGACTCATGGTACAAAATAAATGACTCAAAATACAAGTAAACACATACCGTAAACAAACTGAAAATACACCGAATATATAAAATTACAAAACTCTACAAAACCTCCCTACACTTGAATTTAATCAGGAGGTTTTTCTTTGATCTGGACCCGATCTAACCCATTTAATTCTACCTGATCCTAAAAATTAGTTAAAATTTAACGGCAGAATAATAAAATATTTTAAAATTTTTAAACCGGTTAGACCACCAGAATTTAAATTTACCTGGAAGAAACCTATTGTGCGACATGTAGCGAGAAGACTGATCATGTTTGAAATTTAAAGGCTCCTCCTTCTTCTTCTTGTATAACCCTTTGGTCCTCTTCCGTTTTTGATCTTTTCTTTTTCGTTTGTTTGCCCTCTCCTGAGGTTTTATCGATTCTGAAGTTTCATATATCACTAATACCAAGGGCCAGCTATGGTGCTCTTCCTCTACCACCATTTCTTTTTTGATTTCTTGGTCTAGAACAAGTTCGGTCACCTGGGGTGGGTTACCTTCATGTAAAGCTTCTAAGAATGCAAGCTCACCTTTTTGGTCAAACTCACCTTCTTCCATGTAATCCGGTAAACCTTCTAACTCCCCACGAAACTCGTCCTCCCAAGACAAGACATTCTCTAATTCCTTATTGTCACAGCCCCCGACCCCACACTGGGAGCGGAAGCCGTGAAACAGTAAAGTGGTACCGGTGTTTATTAATTTGGCAGCGGAATTTAAACACCAGAACCGTAGTTAGGACATATTTATCAGAGTTTAAAACACCAAACTCTTTATATATAATAAATACATGGGATAAAACCCAAGTTTCCTTTAAAATACATTTATAGGGATAAACCCTAATTATTGAGATCAAAATCTCCTTTTTATTTAGATAACTACATAAATAACCGGACCTAAATCGCGAGATTGGATAGTATGAGGTTTCGTAACCCAAATGAGTATTGGAACTCATATGATATGGTTTAACAAAGCCTACATACTAAAATGAAACCTAAACTAAGTGCTTACGACCCATTACGACCCGTTTAGGTAGCTTGTGCTACTTTAACGCGTCGTTCGCATAAAACACGTTCGGACCGCTTAACTAGTCCTATGACAAGTAAAATATGCCTTAACATGTCTAATATAGTTGCCTAATCAGTTTAGATCTCAAAATTTATGTTACATATGCTTAAAATGAATTTTGGCGTAAAAAGGGCATTTTGGTAATTTTCCTAAGGCATATAATCTACCTATCATACAACTACTTAAACGAAGTGACCATAAGGTGTAACCTCGGAAGGTTATTACCTATACAACTATGGTCACCTAATGTGTTTGGTCGGATCCTAATGATCGACCAAACGGGTCGAGTTCGAAAGTATAAGCGATTGTTGTGACACCTGTGCCTCCACGGCCATCAAACATATGCCACTTTGCTATCCAAAACAAAGTTGTTATAAACCTTGCTACTGCTCAACCTCCTGCTAGGAAACCTTATGTCGGTACTGCACCAATATGCGACAAATGTAATGGGCATCACCAAGCTCACTTACAATGTCGTCTGTGTGTATTATGTGGGCGAATTGGTCACCTGGCAAGTGCTTGTCGATGTAACCCGAACCAAGGTGGTCCAAATTAACCACAAGCCAATCCTGCTCAAGCTTGTTTTCAGCCTGGATCGTGCTACAACTGTGGCAAGATGGGTCATTTCGTGAATAAATGCCCGAAGCTTGCTAATGCAAATCCAACCCACGGATGAGCAGTTGGCTGACTAGAAGATGTTGCTGTCTTATGCTTTTGTTCTTTTGTTTTCTTGTAATGTGAAACAATCTGTTTTGTTTATAAATAAATTGTTGTTCACAATTCTGATATACAAGTGTAGTTACATGAGTAAATGGAAATTCTCTATGATACCTGTATTAAGGAACTATGTTCCTTACAAACTACTCTTGTGATTCTCTCTTTCAAATGATCGCTCATGATTCCCTCGAAAATTTTAAGTACTCGTTTCACTCTAAGAAACGAAGTACAGGAAATAAAGCGAAATTATGAGTAATCATGCTTTTTGCACATCTGTGCCTTTGAATCCTTGGTTAGATAACTAAGGGTATTTTCAAATCCCATACCCATTACGTTCTGATTTCTTCAACATGCATAACATAAGTTTTCAAAAACAACCTTCATAATTTCAAAATGTCTCATATAGTCTGAAAACAATATTGACACAGTATATTTTCTTATCAAGTGCATGATTTCAAAGAGCATTATTCATATTTTCAAAAACCTTATACATAATTTCAAAATTCATCTCGCATGATTTTAAAGCATTTTTATAAATATACCCACCTAATACACGTACTTTATGATTTCAAAAGTATTATATATAAGGTTTCAAAAACATTGAACACATTTTTTTTAAGAACCCCATGCATAGTTTTCAAAAATATTTATCCTCATACATTGACTTAACCTTCAAATTCTGCTTCATATGTCGCCTTGACATATCTAGCATCTCAACTTCATAAGCAATTTTACTTCATGTTTTGACTTAAGCACGTCCAGTGCAAGATTTCAAAACATCTTCAACTTCTAAAATCCATATGGGATTTTTTTTTATCTCTACAATTAGACCTTTGTGGATTATTATCATACAAATAAGAGTCCTTAATTGGATTCCTTGTGTACCTTAATTCGAACATTTCGGTTCCTTATAATCGAAATCGAATTTTTCCCTTTAAAAGATCTTTCTATCTTTATAGTTAGATTTTTAGAAATATTTAAAGCACCAATCAAAATCCACTAATTGGATACCTGGTGTGCTTTGAATACATGTGCACAGTTAACAAAACAAATGATAACAAATCAAGTTAAACAATTTTGTGGTTATGCATCTTGTGTTTTCTTTTATGTAATTTTTTTGTGTTTTTGTATACTCTGGATATTCGTTATCTAAATCCTCGTAGGATCTTTCATATCTTCATATGAGGGATTCGTAGAAGGATATCCAAAGGTACTACCTTAAATCCTAAATGGGCTTCTATGTAATAGTTAAGACCCTTGGATTATATAGTACTATTCCATGATTCATAAGAGACCCTTTTAGTGGTCTAGTCAAAAAGATTGATTCAAAAATCTGGTTAAGAATGACATGTGATGATATAAGCTGAAAAGACTCCTTGGTTGTCTATTAAAATCATTTATTGATTTAATAAAAAGGACCCTATGGTGGTCTAGTCACATTCATCACAAGATTTGTTCATTTGGTTTTCCCCTACACATTATAAAATAGACTGTGTGGACTATGCAAGGAATTGTGTAATTATGGACGCGTACGTAATTATAAAATTCAGTGCACAGAAACCCAGTAAAACTTATTATGTGTAAGAACCGATAGCGACCACAATAACAAAATGTGAACGATGTAATGGAGGTACGGTGGACGCACCAATAACGCTTAATAGACTATTATATAAGTGTCCCTCCTACATTGTAAGCATGATGTTATTTAAAGTTACTAGAAGTTCAAGAACCCTAACCAATGTTGTTCGATCTTTTCAACTTCATGTTTTAAACTCTCACAAGTTTCCTCTAAATAAAATTTCGGGACAAAATTTCCTAAAGTATGGGAGACTGTGACACCTGTGCCTCCACGACCATCAAACAAATACTGTATCAATGAAATATTTTATTTCATACTTGGGATTTGTATAAATTTGTGTATCCTTTGCACATATCAATTCTAGTTCGATTTCGGGCTCTAAATCGCTTTCTGGAAGGTTATACGCGCACCGATGCGTAAATATCACCAGTTTAATGCAACGAACACTCCGGAATAGTGAAATAGGCTTAACATACCTTAAATAACCTTTACATAACTTAGAAATAAGTTTTGAAGGCTTTGGTATGGCAAAATCGAGTTAAATCGCTTACAGGGACTAAAGTTGACAAACTGTGAAAGTATGCCAATTTGAATTGTAACAGACATTCCGGAACATGACCATAAGTTAAACATACCATAAATATCCTTTACATAGCTTAGAAATAGGCTTTGAGAGGTTCGGTGTGCTAAAATAAACTTTGGGACATTCAGGGACTAAAAGCGTCAAAAAGTGCACAAGTTTGCACTTTCGCGCATAACTTACGTTCTGAATACATCCGGACATCCAAAAATTTATGTAAGCACTAAAATATTTTATGTTAGTGTTTGGCATGAGAAAAATCCATTCGTCGCGCAATTTGGATCGTGTTTCGCGCTTATGCGCATTCCGTCGTAATTAAGCGAACATCGCGATCGTACAACCAAACGAACCGACATCCGGGATATTTTTGAGCATGTTTCATGTCCACAATGTTTAGGCATCATTTTAGGGCCTTGAAAATGGCTTAACACGCCTTAAACATGTCGGAAATGGCCTTAATACACAACGGGGACTGAATTGGAAACTGGTTGCTGATCAGAAGGACCTTAGCGTGACACCTAGCCCCCTTGGCGTCACGCGAGGCCCCTTCTGATCAGAAAAAGCCATTTTAACAGCTTTTTAGAACTCCCAATCCAATTCCAAGTGTTGTTTCCTGCTTATGGGGGGCCAATTTGATGCACATGAGCTTGCCAACAAGTGTAGGGATGTGATCAAAGCACGTTATTCGATAAACGATCCTAACGGTCTTGCATATCCTATAAATACCCATCCATCCCAACCCCAAAAACCCACACCTTTGAAATCTGAACTTGCACTCTAAGTTGTTGTGTTTAACACTTCATTCCTGAGAGTGTTCGGATTCAAACCTTCCATTCTTGGACCCTTTGTAAGTGTTCCTTCGTTCTTTTATTCTTTTAGCGTTAAAGTCAAACTTTGTTTGACTTTCTGCATTGACCAGTTTATGGTCAATGCGAAGTTCGTTTGAACTTCATAACGTGAGCGTAATCACGATGGTTATAGTCCCTAGTGACTATACCTACTGATTACCACGTTATCTAGGCTTAGTGACGAGCCGTAGTTTCGGCCAAAATGCGCATTCTTGCGTGTTTTGTAACCAAACTACTCTTAGGTATCAAAACCGTTTGTTTTGATACCAAACCTATTTTCTAAAATTAGTTAAGCATGTTTTAACATGCTTAGCTCGTCACTTTTAGTTTAGTGCTTATATAGGGTCGTAAGGTAAGCGATCTAAACAATCGCTTATACTTTCGAACCCGACCCGTTTGGTCGATCATTAGGATCCGACCAAACACATTAGGTGACCATAGTATATAGGAAATAACCTTCCGAGGTTATACCTTATGGTCACGATGTTTAGTTAGTTGTATGATAGGTAGTTTATATGCCTTAGGTAAATTACCAAAATACCCCTTTGACGCCAAAATTCATTTTGAACATATGTAACGTAACTTTTGACATCTAAACTGATTTGACAACAATATTAGACATGTTAAGGCATATATTACTTGTCATAGGACTAGTTAAGCGGTCCGAACGCGTTTCACGCGAACGACGCGTTAAAGTAGCATAAGCTACCTAAACGGGTCGTAATGGGTCGTAAGCACTTAGGTTAGGTTTCATTTAGTATGTAGGCTTTGTTAAACCATATTACATGAGTTCTCATACTCATTTAGTTTACAAGCCCTCATTCTATCCAATCCTCCGATTTAGGTCCGGTATATTAACAAAGTTACCTATATTAGGTGCCGTTTGATATCTGTGATCTCTAGCATTGTTTGGTTGTTACTCAAGGACTACTAGGCAATCTCAAGTGAGTACATAGACCCCTCTTTTACTGTTTTCCAAACATTTTGGGGTGAAACACATGTGCCTGCTTGTTACTTTCATGCTTTCCTGCTTTCACATCATATACCTGCTATGTTCATTAGTACATTTATAGTACATGATTTCATTGTGTTTTATGCTATGTATGCCCATTGTGTACGTACTTGGTACATTATTTTACATTACATTTTATGCTATGTATGCCCATTGTGTGCGTACTTAGTACATTATTTTACATTACATTACATTTTATGCTATGTATGCCCATTGTGTGCGTACTTAGTACATTATTTTACATTACATTTGTGTGCGTACTTGGTACATTATTTTACATTACATTTTATGCTATGTATGCCCATTGTGTGCGTACTTAGTACATTATTTTACATTACATTTTATGCTATGTATGCCCATTGTGTGCGTCCTTAGTACATTATTTTACATTACATTTTATGCTATGTATGCCCATTGTGTGCGTACTTAGTACATTATTTTACATTACATTCTATGCTATGTATGCCCATTGTGTGCATACTTAGTACATTATTTTATTCATCACATGCTTACATTTTGATATGACATTTGGTTTGTTTAAATGGGACAATGTACATTCATTAACACCGATCATGCCGCTCGGTAGTAGGTAGTGGTACCATAGGACTTGACAACTCCTATTCCTGAAATCTCGGGTTTGTTTGGATTGGAAGGAATGACCGAATCCGATTACATTCTAGGTGGACCTTAGACTTTGTGCTAGGGTTTTTCTACAGTCACAAGGCTTGGATGTATGAATTTTCACAATACCGCATAAATGTTTATATCAGTATAGCATGCGTTTATTACACAAAACATAACTTTGATTTAAACCATGTTTTACTTCAATGCCTTGTTTTTGTGCATTTTACATATGGTTTAGTTTATATATTTCACTTACCATACATAAACATTTTGACATTTACATACACAATTCATGATTTACATTAGACATAAACATTAGACATAGACATTAGACATGGTTTTCACATCAACATTTTGACATTTGATTATACATAAACATTTTACTTTGGTGGTTTGGTTTGAGTAAGTGATTTAAGTAACGAGGCGTGTGTAATATGATACAAGCATGGTGGATACGCCGCTGGTACTTCCTATATATAAGTGTTTGTATGGTATTACATATCGTAGCGTTATTTGAATCATTTCAATTTGAGACATATAACATTTTATACAAATAACATACTTTTCACAAGACATTGTTTTACAAACAACTTATCTTATACAAACTCATTTTACTTGGTTATTCATTTAACCATACATTATTCTCTTATTTATACATATCATCTGAACTTATTGTTTTTCAAATGATTTACAAAACAAATCAATTTACAAGGTTCATGACTGACTTTTGCTAAACAACTTTTTATAAACTTACAAGTCATGTATCCTATTTTCACAAAACCTATGTATCTCACAGGCATTTTTATGCTGACGTACCTATTTTCACATGTGTTTCAGGATATGATGCATAGGATTTATCAAGATACACTTAGGCGGACTTGGGCCTTAGTGATAATAAAAGATGCAAGACTAGTTATTTATGTTATGTTTCTTTGATTGTCAAGACATTGTAACTCTTTTAATCAATAAAACAATATTTCAATTTCCATGTGTTATGAGACAATGATTCTGTTACAGCACTCCCTGACATTTCTGCCACGTTTTGTTGTTTTACGTGGTCGGGGTGTGACAATTGTTTAGATCGCTTACCTTTACGACCCTATATAAGCACAAATCTAATAGTGACGAGTTAAACATGTTAAAACATGTTTAACGAGGTTTGAAAACAGGTTTGGTATCAAGACAAAGGGTCTTGATACCCAAAATTAGTTTGGTTACAAAATACGCAAGAATACGCATTTTGGCCGAAACTACGACTCGTCACTCAGCCTAGATAACGTGGTAATCAGTAGGTATAGTCACTAGTGACTATAACCATCGTGATTACGCTCACGTTATGAAGTTCAAACGAACTTCGCATTGACCATAAACTGGTCAATGCAGAAAGTCAAATAAAGTTTGACTTTAACGCTAAAACGTAAAAGAACGAAAGAATACTTACAACGGGTCCAAGAACGGAAGCTTTGATCCGATTACTCTCAGGTATGAAGTAGATACTTCAAATTAGAGAGATGAAATCAGATTCAAAGGTGTGAGTTGCAACAAATGAATAGGGGTATTTATAGATTTCATGGAACCGTTAAGATCGTTCGTCGAATAACGTGCTTTAATCTTAACCGTACACATGTGCCCATGGTTTTGTAAAACCATGGGAGCCCCTAGAATGGCCCATAGATTGATAAATACCATTGAATACCAGCCCATGGTATTGCAAAACCATGGGTTCAAACCATCAAAATCTCAAAATGGACCAGGTTTAATGAATCTGGTCAGAAATTTCAAAAAGGTCCCTGCACTTGTAAAACTTGATTTTTTGCACTTTTAAGCCCCGTTAACCCCATTTCAAGGCTCTAAAATAAAGTTAAAGTATAGGGAACTTAAAATATGCTCAAAAACATCTCGGATGTCGGTTCGTTTGGTCGTACGGTTGCGTTGTTCGGTTAATTACGACGGAAATCGTAATGAACGCAAAAACGATCCAAATTATGCGACGAAAGGAATTTTATCATGCCAATCACTAAAATAAAATATTTTAATGATTACATAAATTTTTGGATGTCCGGATATATTCAGGACGTAAGATATGCGCGAAAATGCAAACTTATGCACTTTTGACGCTTTTAGTCTCTATTGATCAAATAAGTTTATTTTAGCATACCGAACCCCTCAAAGCCAATTTCTAAGCTATGTAAAGGATATTTAGGTTTTGTTTAACTTATGATCAAGTTCCGGAATGTTCGTTACAGTACGAATCGACATACTTTCGCAGTTTGTCAAATTTAGTCCCTGTAAGCGAATAAACTTGATTTCGGCACACCAAACCTTCCAAAACTTATTTCTAAGTTATGTAAAGGTTATTTAAGGTATGTTAAGCCTATGTCACTATTCCGGAGTGTTTATTGCATTAAACTGGTTATATTTATGCATCAGGGCGTGTATAACCTTCCAGAAAAAGATTTAGAGCCCGAAATCGGACAAGAGTTGATATGTGCAAATGATACACATATTTATACAAATCCCAATTATGAAATACAATATTTCATTGGTTTGGTATTTGTTTGATGATTGAAGTGACACAGGTGTCACAGTCTCCCCTACTTCAGGAAATTTCGTCCCGAAATTTATTTTAGAGGAAACTTGTGAGAGTTTGAAACATGAAGTTGAAAAGATCAAACAACACTGGTTAGAGTCCTGAACTTCTAGTAACTTTAAATAACATCATGCTTGCAATGTGAGAGGGACACTTATATACAAGTATATAAAGTGTTATTGGTGCGTCCACCGTACCTCTATTACATTGTTCACATTTCGTTATGGTTGCCACTATCGGTTCTTACACATAATAAGTCTTACCGTGGTTTCCGTGCACTGAACTTTGTAATTATGTATGCATCCATAATTACGTAATTCCTTGCATAGTCACGTAGTGCATCTTATAATGTGTAGGGGAAGAAAATAATGAACGAACTTGTGATGATTGTGACTAGACCACCATAGGGTCCTTTTAATTAAATCAATAAATGATTTAAATAGACTACCAAGGAGTCTGTTCAGCTACATCACCACATGTCATTCTTAACCAGATTCTGACTCAATCTTTTTTACTAGACCACTAAAAGGGTCTCTTATGAATCATGGAATGGTACTATATAATCCAAGGGTCTTAACTCTTAACTATCATGTAGAAGCCCAATAAGGATTTTAAGGTAGTACCTTTTGAATATCCTACTATGAATCCTTCATATGAAGATATGAAAGGTTCTATGAGGATTTGGATAACGAATATCCAGAGTATACAAAAACATAAAATGCATAAAAGAAAACACAAATGCATAAAAGAAAACACAAAATGCATAAACACATAATCACATAATTGTTTAACTTGATTTTAAATTTGTTATCATTTTGTTAATTTGTTGTTAATTGTGCATATGAATTTAAAGTACACTAGGAATCCATTCCGTGGATTTCATTTGGTACTTTAAACATTATCAAGAATCTAACTATGAAGATAGAAAGATCTTAAAGAGAAAATTCGATTTCGATTATAAGGAACCGAAATGTTCGAATTAAGGTACACAAGGAATCCAATTAAGGACTCTGATTTAAATGATAATCATCCAGAAGGGTCTAATTGTGAAGATAAAAAGATCCCATATGGATTTTGGGAATTGAAAAGCGGGAGGTGTTTCAAAACCTTGCACTAGATGTGCTTAAGTCAAAACATGAGGTAAAATGCTTATGAAGTTGAGGTGCTAGATATGCCAAGGCGACATATGAAGCGGAATTTGAAGGTTAAGTCAATGTATGAAGAAAATATTTTTGAAAACTATGCATGGGGTTCTAAAAATATGTGTTCAATGTTTTTGAAACCTTATATATAATACTTTTGAAATCATAAAGTAGGTGTATTAGGTAGGTATATAAAAAATGTTTTAAAATCATGCGAGATGAATTTTGAAATTATGTATAAGGTTTTTGAAAACATGAATGATGCTTTTGAAATCATGCACTTGATATAAGTAATTATGCTGTATTAATAACATTTTGAAATCATGAAGGTTGTTTTTGAAAACATAGACAATGTTTTTGAAATCATGGAGGTTGTTTTTGAAAACATAGACAATGCTTTTGAAATCATGCATTTGATATGTTAAGTAAATACACTATATTAAAAATGTTTTCGAACTATATATAAAATGTTTTTGAAATCATGAAGGTTGTTTTGAAAACTTATGTTATGCATGTTGAAAAATCAGAACGTATTGGGTATGAGATTTGAAAATACCCTTAGTTATCTAACCAAGGATTCAAAGGCACAGATGTGCAGAAGCATGATTACTCATAATGTCACTTTATTTTCTGTACTTCGTTTCTTAGAATGAAACGAGTACTTAGAATTTTCTAAGGGAATCATGAGCAAACACAAGAATGGGAAAATTCACAAGAGTAGTCTGTAAGGAACATAGTTCCTTAATGTAGGTATTATAAGGAAATGTCATACACACCTGTAACTACACTTGTATATCAGAATTTGAATAAAAATTTATTTATAAACTGAACATATTGTTTCCGAGTTCAACAAAAGAAACAAAAGCAACAGATACAAATTATTTAAAGCAGCAACTTCTTCTAATCAGCCAAATGCTCATCCAAGGGTTAAATTTGCATTGACAATCCTTGGGCATTTGTTCCTGAAATGGCCCGTCTCACCACAGTTGTAGCAAGTACCAGACGGAAAACGAGCTTGAGTAGGGTTGACTTGGAGTTGGGTAGCAGCAAGGTTTATAGCAGCTTTGTTTTGGATAGCAAAGCGGCATATATTAACCAAATGTCCCCACCGTCCACAGTAGGTACACTTGGAGCAGGGTATGAGGTTTGAATGATGACGGTTGCATCGTTTGCACCATGGCGCAGTTCCTAAGTACGGCTTCCCAACTGGTGGCGTCGCCACTTGGCTAGGTCCCTCTTAATTAGGTGTAACTGTTGCGGGTTTCCTTGAAGCCTTACGCTTCCTTGATTTTGGTGCAGGCTTGACTTTTGCTTCCTTTGGTGACTCTTGAGTGGTTTCTTCCTGGAGATGATACATGGCAGTAGCTAATTCAACAGTCTTCAGGACTACTTCGCCTATTCGCTGGGCAAATTTGGCGGTCTGCTCGGACATTTGACCGTCGTTGTGAAGAAGAGACATTCTAGAAGGAATGAAAAGCATAGGAAGAAACAAGTGAAATGTTACTGGATAAACAAAACAGAATGGCAATGCATAAAAATTACGATCATTTGTTTGTTACCTAAGGCAAACAAATGAGACGGTGACAAATCAAAGCAAGCGGGTCATAATAATGTATCGCTGAAGACATGCTTGCCTATAAGTGAACACTCACCCCAAGAGTTCCCAGGTAAGAGTGACTGGTCCGATACTGCGGATTTGTACGAACACTCTAGCCTTAGACAGAAAACTCAGAGTACAGGCATTCACCCTTCCAGTTTGCACGTGTTCACATTATAAGACCCAAACTTTGACGAGATTTGAAAACTTAGAGGGTTCAAAACCTAGTAATCAATCATCCTAGAACAGATGATTGGTTTTCAAGGCGGTTTTGAAATTTGTGTTCTTGTTGTGGTTGTCGCCTAAGGATAGGTGACGGTATTGTTTTATGACTAAACGCAAGTAAACTCGCGTTAGGGTCCTAGGAAGGTTATAGACTAGGTCAAAGCATTACTAATAACCTAATTCCCTATAACCATGAGCTCTGATACCAACTTTTTTGTCACACCCCGACCACGTAAAACAACAAAACGTGGCGGAAACGTCGGGGAGTGTTGTAACAGAATCGTTGTTTCATAACACATGGAAATTGAAGTTTTGTTTTATTGAATCAAATGAAGTTACAATGTCTTAACAACAAAGAAACATAACGTAATTAACTAGTCTTGCATCTTTTATTGTCACTAAGGCCCAAGTCCGCCTAAGTGTATCTTGATAAATCATATGCATCATTTCCTGAAACACATGTGAAAATAGGTACGTCAGCATAAAAATGCATGTGAGATACATAGGTTTTATTGATTTATGATTCATGACTTATAAGTTTAGAAAAAGGTTGTTTAACAAAAGTCAGTCATGATCCTTGTAAAATGTTTTGTTTTATAAATCATTTGAAAAGCGATGATAAAGTAGATGATATGTAAAAGAGTAATGTAAGGTTAAATGAATAACCAAGTAAAATGAGTTTGTATGACATAAGTTGTTTTGTAAAACAAATGTTTAGTGAAAATATGTTATTTGTGTAAAATGTGATAAGTCAAATACTGAAATGGTTTAAATAACGCTACGATATGTAATACTATAAAAGCACTTATATATAGGAAGTACCAGCGGCGTATCCACCATGCTTTTATCTTATTACACATGCCTCGTTATTTAAATCACTTACCCAAACAAAACAAACCACCAATGTAAAAATGTTTATGTATAGTCAAATGTCAAATGTTTGTGTGAAAACCATCAAATGCAAATCATGTAATGTGTAAACAAAAGTTATGTATGGTAAGTAAAATGAGACTACTTAAACCACAAGTAAAAATGTACAAAACAAAGTATTTGAATAAATCAAAAGTTATGCTTTGTAGAATAATGCATGCCTTACTGATACAACATTTATGCGGTAATGTTAAACGCCTACATTCAAGCCTTGAGACAGACGGATAACCTTAGAGTGAAGGTTATCAAAGAAAAATGTTTTCGGATTCGGTCATTCCTTCCACCCAAACAAACCTAGGATTTTAGGAACGGGATTTGTCAAGTCCTATGGTACCACTACCTACTACCGAGCGGCATGATTGGTGTTAATGAATGTAATTTAGTCCCATTAAACAAACCAAATGATATACCAAATGTAAGCATGTTTTATGAAAATAATGTACCTAGTATGCTAAGTAAACATACAAGGTAGAGATGTAAAACAATGTGTCCATATGTTAGGAGAACATATGCAACAGAGATGCAATGTAAAACAAATGTAATAAGTATGCTAAGTAGACATACATAGCAAAAGAATGAATGTAAAACAATGTGCTAGCATGTTAAGTAAACATACATAGCAAAAGAAATGTAATGTAAAACAATGTGCTAGCATGTTAGGTAAACATACATAGCAAAACATAATGAAATCATGTACTAATAGCGTACTAATGAACATAGCAAGTATATGATATGAAAACATGGAAAGCATGAAAGTAACAAGTAGGCACATGTGTTTCACCCCAAAATGTTTGGAAAAAAGTAAAAGAGGGGTCTATGTACTCACTTAAGGGTGCTTAGAAGTCTTGAACAACAACCAAGCAAAGCTAGAGGGATCACGAAATCAAACGGCACCCTATATAGATAACTACATAAATAACCGGACCTAAATTGGGAGATTGGATAGTATGAGGTTTCGTAACCCAAATGAGTATGGGAACTCATATGATATGGTTTAACAAAGCCTACATACTAAAATGAAACCTAAACTAAGTGCTTACGACCCATTATGACCCGTTTAGGTAGCTTATGCTACTTTAACGCGTCGTTCGCATAAAACGTGTTCGGACCGCTTAACTAGTCCTATGACAAGTAAAATATGCCTTAACATGTCTAATATAGTTGCCTAATCAGTTTAGATGTCAAAATTTATGTTACATATGCTTAAAATGAATTTTGGCGTAAAAAGGGCATTTTGGTAATTTTCCTAAGGCATATAATCTACCTATCATACAACTACTTAAACGAAGTGACCATAAGGTATAACCTCGGAAGGTTATTACCTATACAACTATGGTCACCTAATGTGTTTGGTCGGATCCTAATGATAGACCAAACGGGCCGGGTTCGAAAGTATAAGCGATTGTTTAGATCGCTTACCTTTACGACCCTATATAAGCACAAATCTAATAGTGACGAGTTAAACATGTTAAAACATGTTTAACGAGATTTGAAAACAGGTTTGGTATCAAGACAAAGGGTCTTGATACCCAAAAGTAGTTTGGTTACAAAATACGCAAGAATACGCATTTTGGCCGAAACTACGACTCGTCACTGAGCCTAGATAACGTGGTAATCAGCAGGTATAATCACTAGGGACTATAACCATCGTGATTACGCTCACGTTATGAAGTTCAAACGAACTTCGCATTGACCATAAACTGGTCAATGCAGAAAGTCAAACAAAGTTTGACTTTAACGCTAAAATGTAAAAGAACGAAAGAATACTTACAACGGGTCCAAGAACGGAAGCTTTGATCCGATTACTCTCAGGTATGAAGTAGATACTTCAACTTAGAGAGATGAAATCAGATTCAAAGGTGTGAGTTGCAACAAATGAATGGGGGTATTTATAGATTTCATGGAACCGTTAAGATCGTTCGTCGAATAACGTGCTTTAATCTTAACCGTACACATGTGCCCATGGTTTTGTAAAACCATGGGAGCCCCTAGAATGGCCCATAGATTGATAAATACCATTGAATACCAGCCCATGGTATTGCAAAACCATGGGTTCAAACCATCAAAATCTCAAAATGGACCAGGTTCAATGAATCTGGTCAGAAATTTCAAAAAGGTCCCTGCACTTGTAAAACTTGATTTTTTTTGCACTTTTAAGCCCCATTAGCCCCATTTCAAGGCTCTAAAATAAAGTTAAAGTATAGGGAACTTAAAATATGCTCAAAAACATCTCGGATGTCGGTTCGTTTGGTCATACGGTTGCGTTGTTCGGTTAATTACGACAGAAATCGTAATGAACGCAAAAACGATCCAAATTATGCGACGAATGGAATTTTATCATGGCAATCACTAAAATAAAATATTTTAATGATTACATAAATTTTTGGAGGTCTGGATATATTCAGGACGTAAGATATGCGCGAAAATGCAAACTTATGCACTTTTGACGCTTTTAGTCTCTATTGATCAAATAAGTTTATTTTAGCATACCGAACCCCTAAAAGCCTATTTCTAAGCTATGTAAAGGATATTTAGGGTATGTTTAACTTATGATCAAGTTACGGAATGTTCGTTACAGTACGAATCGACATACTTTCGCAGTTTGTCAAATTTAGTCCCTGTAACGAATAAACTTGATTTCGGCACACCAAACCTTCCAAAACTTATTTCTAAGTTATGTAAAGGTTATTTAAGGTATGTTAAGCCTATGTCACTATTCCAGAGTGTTTGTTGCATTAAACTGGTTATATTTACGCATCAGTGCGCGTATAACCTTCTAGAAAGCGATTTAGAGCCCGAAATCGGACAAGAGTTGATATGTGCAAATGATACACATATTTATACAAATCCCAAGTATGAAATACAATATTTCATTGGTTTGGTATTTTTTTTTGATGATTGAAGTGACACAGGTGTCACATAATGCGTCAATAATCTAAAGTAACTCAAGCGAAATTCTTATACTTTCGATGGCGTCCCAACTTAAAGAGTTCCTGTCGTTCATCTTGTCGCACGAATTACGAGACGGATGATCAGACGAAATAATGTTTGATATTGGAATCTTGTATAACTTAAATAGAATTTCTCTCAAATCATGAT
This sequence comes from Helianthus tuberosus, assembly GCA_030545235.1. NCBI lineage: Eukaryota > Viridiplantae > Streptophyta > Magnoliopsida > Asterales > Asteraceae > Helianthus > Helianthus tuberosus. The sequence goes on from CM060399.1 coordinate 116,802,643, forward strand.
TTAAAAAGTGCATAATTTATTATGACTTATATCAAGAAACAAGGAAATTAGTATTTTCATTGTTTTGGTCAAAAATTACTGAAGCAGTTTAGTGATCAAATTAGTTTGTGAGGTAGTGTGTGAATGATGTTTGCAAAAAATATGTTGAGTTGATTGTTTATGAAAACAGTTTCAGGATATAGTCCGAGGATATCAGACTATATCAGCAATCAAACAATGAGTTGCAAAAGTAAAATGTGGACACATGATATACGAGGAAAGCCCTTGATCAATCTAGATCTCTGGCATAAAACCTCGGGAGCTGAGAATCGTTGGCTGCCTTGTTCTTCTTATTACTTGAATCTTCAGGATACAGTGCAGGATAATGCTTAGATCGCTACTAAGTGTTACAAAGATTGTGATTTGTGAGTGTTAAAGTGTGTTTTCAGCTAGAAATGAGAGTGTGCGAGTATGAGAGCTCGAAAGTGTGTGTGTGTCCTACGATCTGGCAGTCCATATTTATAGTATACAAGTATAAGCAAACCCTAACTAACTCTCCACTAATGCTGGGATCCTGTGTGTAAAACATAGAAAAGAATAACTCTCTCTGACCCGCGCGTTGCGACAGACCTATCAAACGGGGAAAAATAGACGCATTGCAACGGACTTGTCAAACGGGGAAAATAGATGAAAAACGTTGAACCCCACACACACATTGTGGCGTGCTAACTCGAAAATTTAGAACGAAACGTTAAACAGAAATCTTGTGAAAGATGAAAAACATAAGGGACCAAAGTTGAAAGTAAAAAATTGTTTGGGTTATATTGAAAAAGATGAAAAGATTTAGGTTAAATTTAAAAAAAATCAAAGGGGTTAAATTGTAAAAGATGGAAACTTTTGAATTAGAAGTGAAAAATCAAATTAATCAAAGGGGTTAAATTAAAAAAGATTGAAATTTTAGACTTAAATTGCCAAAGATTGAGACTTTAGAGTTAGAAAGGAAAAATCCATTAAAAAAACTCCCAAAATCAAGGGTACTACAACCATAATCACAAATATATTGCTTATTTATAGTATTTTTACAATCGTTTTTGAACTAAATTTGGGAAGTAACTTGATTCTCATTTTCATTTAATGTATTAGCTAATTAATACCATTTTCATTTAGTGAACATGTAAATAAAATAAAATTAAATTAATGTCATTTCTATTTAATGAATAGTTAACAAACAAAAAGAAAAAAAAAACTTAACCAAACAAGAGGATGCCAAAATTAGAACCCAGGTCTTCTTGCTATTGAAGCAACATGCGAACCCCAAACCAAGTGCTTCATTATGCCATTTTCCGATTCGGTAGTTATATATATTCTAAGTTTTACAGTGTAATATTAATAAAAAAACAAAACAAAAAAAATTATGGGCCCCCTGAGGGTTTGGGTCCTGAGCCGTCGCCCACCCCCCTCCGAGCCGGCCCTATCAGTATGGTTTTGTAACACCCCTATTTTTATGCGAATGAAATGTACTAGATCAACATTGAAAATCCCATTTTAAGTAATTGATATGTAAAGGACTCTTTGGAGGGGCATTATGCACTAATTATGTAACACCTCGCAAAATCATGTCCAATGTAGTAACGACACGTGTCATAAGCTTTAAACGTGTAAAGAATTGATTTCGAAGGACTAAAGTTGACAAACAAGGAAATGATATGTGTGAAAGGATCCAAAGTGTCAACATTTGAAAATTATGCCTTCTAGCAACCCCATATGATTTTCATACTCTTAAACCAAAGAATTGTGAAACGTATGAAGCCGTTTGTGAAAGAAAGTGAAAGTTTACAAGACGCGAGGGTTAAATGTGTCAACATGTTAAATTAATACCTCTGAGTGACCTTTTAATGAACCCGGAGCTTTGTAACGATTAATTATACTCTCAAGATCAAGTGACGAAAAATTCATGAGGTTTCGATATCGTTTGATATTAAATACGTTAACTTTCGTAAATAAAGGGTTAAAAGCGTCAACGAGGCAAAACTTGTCTTTTCCGTTATCGTTTAACGAAACCAGACCTAACGATGTTTGGTTCTATTCTAAGGAACATAAAAATATAAACTTTATGGGTTAATAGTGCTTAAAATTGAAGTTATGAGGTTTTAAAGGTCCAGGGGTTAAATCTGCCAAGTTTGAAACTTGTATGACTGGTTACCCTTGTGGGGGCGCTGCGCCACACCAAAATCCCTCTGCCGTCGCGCGACGCGACGGCCTAAAATGGGCAGAATCCCTGCACAGATGCAGGTTTCAGCATGTTTTCTTCTCCAAACCACTTCCACACTCACATAACTCGAAACCTAGGGCTGTTTGATGGTTTTAAAAACCACTTAGACACTTGTGAGCATCAGAATTCACCTGGGGACACTTGTAATGATCCAAAGAAGGCTCCATGCACTATATAAAGGCCCTTGATGCAGCCACAATCTTTGCTCATTCAAGTTTTCTTTCACTCTTTCTCTATTGCTCAAACTTTGGAGCATTCTCTGGGATTCCCGATCAAGAAGGAAGCCCTACTTAGTTCAATCTTAGTGCTAGGACTTGTGTAAGCGTTCTTAGCCACTCTAGTTTGGTTTTTATATGTTTAAAGACCAAAAGTCAAAGTCATCGTAATAACACTTTGACTTTCGGTTTAGACTTAAACGGTCCATCCATTATTCGAATTGAAAGTGGCTATGTGTTGGTAATTATGTAGGTGTTAAACCCTTAAAAGGGCACCTCCTAATTATCACATTTACTTGGTCAATTGTCGAGTCAAACTACTTAACAGAAAAGTCAAACGAGTCAGTTTTTACAAAATAAACCATAACTGATAAGGTAGAGGCTATAAAATATATTTTATCACTTAAACAATTTGGTAAATAATATAAGAACATGTTTAGGCATGTTCAACCCGACAATTCCGAGTTTAGGCTCGGTTCGCAACCGAAAGTCACAAAAGTAGACTTTTGCTTTGACTTTCAGTTCTGACCCGATTTAGTTTAGTTTAGTTATGCCTTAGGGTTTCTTTGGGACCACATTACATGTTAAGTATAACCCTATGAGATTATACTATATGGTTCCATAGAAATCTGAATCATTTGCATGTTCCCGATAAATGCTTAAAACGGACCATTATGCCCTTATGTTATAAAAACGAGATTTTTAAAAATGTGAGAGGACAAAAATATTTATTACTGATTTATAAGTATGTCCTAAAAATTTGACATCAGTTTATGGTCTCAAATTAAAGTTATACAAGATATCGTAAAACTGAAACTTTTGTTTATTAAATTGCTTTTGCGGCATAAATCATATTTAAACCCAATTTTTGGCACCAAACTTGCTACCCACTGTTATGATATAATATTTAGGGATTTTTGGAAATTTTTGTCAAATTTTATACAGACCATAACATAGAGTTCTAGTGTAAATTCGGTATTGACAATAATGCCCTTTTCATTAATAAAATGAGTTTTACATATCATTTTGATACCGAACCTTTTTCTACTGATTTCATATGTTAAATAAAATATTTTTAGCTTTAGAAACTGAACAAAACTTTAAAATTTTATAAACATTTCAAATATCGTCAAATACCGACTTTTACGCTAATTAGGCACATAGTATGGTTTAAAACCATATTTGACGCATAAGGTTTGTTACCTACTTATTTTATAAATAAATTTTTATACTTTAACAGTAAGTATAAGTCTTGAACTCAGATTTCCGAATTTGACCTTAAAGCTTATGTGAAATGACCAAAATGCCCCTACGGTGCATAGTTTGGTCATAAATGATTAAACACACATATGTATGATATCTTGCTGATATAACAACATAAAATAAATATTTTTACAGAATTTTTGAGACCAGAACCTCAGTTTATGTTTAAACCTCTTTTATAAACTTTAAAATGACCAAAATACCCTTTCGGGGCTTAAATTGGTTTTAAATTCGTTTTGGGCATAATGGAAGATATCCTACTGATATCATATCATATTTAAATAATATTAACTTATGTAACTTGTAAATGACTCATTTGGTTACCTGTTATGCTTATACGCGTTCGGTACGGTTTATGTAACTAGTTGCATAAATTACCCGAAACGGGTCAAACCTTATCATTTTTACTTCGAAATCCAGAATATGTTTAGTTTACCCATTATATACAAGTCTTCATACTTGTCGGGTCTAAATCACATTCCAATCTGGTCACCGCTTAATCTTGCGTTTCGTACCGTAAGCTTTCCTTTAAAACTAACCGGTCAAAGTTATAACTTAAATAAGACCGTTAGGAATCTAATAGGTTATTAAAACCTTCGTTTCAAATTAGGATCCCAGTAAAAGCTCCCTGCACTTATAGATTAGAATATACGGCTGAGTTTAATTTACATTTAGCTCAGGTAAATACTTTTAACTTATTTTCCCTTATACGGGCTTGGGATACGGTAAATTATTACCGCTTGGTCGGGTATTGAATATTTAATCGATTAGTGGTTAAATCATTGAGATAACCCGTTTTAATCTGTTTTGTTTGATGCAAACCTTTGGGGGTTAATATGACCGTGTCCTGGATATCCTCGGCTCATTCATTTGAAATGGCCACGACTTAAGCACGGGGTGTAGGCATACACCTGACAGTTGCGTATGTATAAACGGTATCTCACTCGTGATGAAACTTCTTGTGGGCCTATACTTGTGGTGTGTCTATTAATCTTGTACCGGCTCTTCTATTCCGGTCCTGAATGGACGACAAACATGTAAATCTGTATACAATATTATTTTAAATAATTGTCCCAAGTTATAAAAGATTTATCCCTTGTGCATCCAAAACAATTTTATAAACACTTTTCAAAAGAGTCTGTTAATTGTATTTACCAGTGTAAACTGACATATTTTTCAAAAAGATTAAGTGCAGGTACTACATGAAATGGGCTGGAAACTCCTGAGTATTAAATAAAGAGTCTTGCAAGCTTTTAATACTTAAAGTCTGTTGAACAATGTTTACTTTTGTTTTAGATCCGCCTGTGGATCCATTATCGATAGTTTGTATAATATTTTATTATACTTTCAAATTCGGTTTATATTATTACTTTTTAGACTTCCGCTGTACATTAAACTGTGATTAATTGTCTATGATGATATCAACTACGTCACGATACTCCTCACCGGGCCCACCGGTAATACGTGGAAACATCGGGGTGTGACAGGTTGGTATCAGAGCCAACGTTTGAGTGAATTAAACACTAGCCTTTAGTGTTTAATCTCAAATGACATAGTGGCATATTCCTTAGACTTTCTGAGTCTAGACTTAACGTAGGAATGCTCTCATCCCTATTAAGTAAACATTGTTTTCGATTTTATGTATTTTGAATATGTCGCCAAGCAAAGAAGCCGTTAATGGAGATTCTTCCCGTTCGAGGCCAAGAAATGCTAAGCTTCATACTACAGCTAGAATGGACGTGCGACCGGGTTGGAGGAAGACCTTTATGGACTCATTCCTAAAACCAAACCCATTGAATTTTTAAACAAACTGTGGAGTCCATACCAGGAGATCCCTAAGGCTCCCATATTGAAGATGATACATATGGATGCTATTAATCCCTATTTCCTACCTCTAAGTTTTGGAATTCCAGACTTGGACTATACCAGTCAAAACCTAATCCGTGATCCATTTCATTTCTTTAATCATTGAATCCTTGGATTCTACTTCTGCAATGGATCCTGATTTGAAATATTTACTTTATTCACTAAAATCTTCAAGAGTCTCTACTGCGCACGATAAATAAAGAAGAAGAAACAATCAGAATAAAGAAAGGAAAACATTAGAAACCTTTCCTCCATCACATTTAAAATTTTACCCTTAAGTCCCTGTATGGGCATTTGATTACTAAAGTCCTTTGTGGACATATTATTTCATCATAGTCCTTGTGGACCTACCTCTCCTGATAAGACTCTGTATATACGTTTATCTATTAAAGTCCCTTTGAGGACATTATTTTTCAATAAAGTCCCTCGGTGGGCATGCTATTTCAATACAGTCCTGTCATGGACATGTGATTTTATTAAAATCCCTTTTATGGATACACTATTTTTTTAAAATAGTCCCTTCATGGACCTGGTATTTCATATATAGTCCTTCCATGGACATGATACTTCAAAATAGTCCTTTGATGGACATTATACTCTATTATAGTCCTTACACGGACGTGTCATTTCAATAAAATCTTTTTATAAACATGTTATTTCGTTAAAAATCTCTTGTAGACAGGTTATTTCATCAAAGTCCCCTGGCAAATATAATAATTCATTAAAATCCTTTTGAGGACATATCATTTCACTATAATCCCAATGTTAACATAACTTATAGTCCCTATATGGACTTATATTTTCCTTTCCGTTCCCGCGTGGACTAGCATTACTTTAGAGTCCCTATAAGGACCTATCTAATCTAAATAGTCCCAGTATGAACATTTGTTTATTATAATCCTTATATGAACATATCTTTCGATTTGAGTCCCTGTGAAGACATCTGTTCAGCAAAGTCCTTTGTGCGCATGCTGTACCAATATGGTCCTTTTTATGGACATGTTATTTTATTAAAATCCCTTTTTGGATATACTATTTCATTATAGTCCCTTCATGGGCAAACTGTTTTCATATAGTCCCTATACGGACTTATGATATTTTATAGTCCCCAAACGGACTTATAATTTTCTTTTGGTCCTCTGTGGACAAATATGATAATAAAAGTCCTGATTAAGGCATTATTGTAAACTTCCTAATGATTTATGAAAAGCTGTAAAAAAAATTATATAGGTACTCATTTCGTCCTTTATCAAACAATAGTATCAATTTTATTCGAACTTTATCGATCTGCTAATTCATCTCAAAAAGATCTTCTTAATGGTATAACCTAGCCAATATGTCAATACAGACATGCTATGATGGTAAAACCCTCTTAAGACAATTAATCCCTGTTAACATCTGAGAACATGTTAACACTCCTGGCAGTGTGACTTGAGAGACCACACCTGCCGTCAAGGTATTTGGACTATGTCCAAGTCTTAGAGCTTATATGATCGAATTAGATCATGGCAAGTATCATCAAGGTGATGATCAAAATATATAAACATCCGTTAGTGATGAAGTGCCTATGAGCTAAACTTGTTGTCCAAAAAGACAATGACAGTTGTGGTCTATGACCCCCTGTCTAAAGATATTGGACTATGTCCAAGCATAATAGTCTATATGATCAATGCGATCATGACTAATATCATCTGATACGATGATCATATTATTAAACATCCTTAATGATGTTTTGCCTACAGGCCATAACATATTGTCCATTTGAGACATTAACATCGTGATCTTTATGATCCCCTGTCCAAGGTAGTGAGCTATGCTCAAGCCTAATAGTCTATATATGATCAATGCGACCATGACTAATATCTTCTGAAACGATGATCACAATATTTAACATCCTTTAGTTATGTTTCGCCTACAGGCCAAATACGGTATTGTCCATTAGTGACATTGACAAATGTGACCGTTATGGTTTACCGTCAAAGGTGATGGGCAATGCCCAAGCCTTATAGTCTATAAGATCGATAAGATCTTGATAGATATCTTAAATTACGATAATTATATATATATAGACATCCATTAGTGATGTCCAATTATTGGCCTATGTAGCAAAATAAATCGTCTTTCAAATGATGACAGATGTAGTCTATGACTCTCTGCCCAAAGGTGAAGAACCATGTTCAAACCTTAGTCTCTGATCAAATAAGATCGCGACTAATATATTAAAATGTCCTCCGTGACAGACCTTCTGTGCCATATCCTATATGTCCTTTGCGACAAGGCCTTCGTGCCATACGACTATTAATGTCCTTGGTGACAAGCCTATGTGCTACATTTATATGTCCTTCATAACGGACTTATGTCCCATATTTTTTTTAAAAGTCCTTAAGGCAAGCCTTTGAGCTACCCAAAAATCGTCAACATAACAAAGACAGTTGTGACATTTGATCCCCTGTCAAAAAGATAATGGACTCGATCCAAACTCTAAATGCCATTGATGGTCCTCTTGTGACGTAGGCTAAATGTAATTGATGATCATACAAATAACATTCATTAGGAATGTTCATAACCTATTAGCCTATATGGTTTAATGATACCATGGCTAATGTAAGTTAGGTCGTCAGGGCGATGACTAGCTATTGTAATGCAATTAAGCAATTGTTTAATTTGATGTTTAGTACTAAGCTTCGAGTATGGCAAACTCGAATGACAAACAATATTCGCGATACTAAAGATGCGAAAAATGCTAATGATGCAACTAATGTGAACCTCAATGTTAATGGAGTTAATCTCCAAGCTATGATTGACGCAACTATTAGAGAAGCTATGAAAAAGGTCATGAAAAGGTTCAACGAGCCAAATGCTACTGGCTCTAAATCACATTCCTCTGCTCTTAAGAAGAGTTTTATTCATACTTCGAATGCGAAGAATAAACCAAATAAGATCATATATGGCAAGGAGCCCCGTTCCTCTAAAGGATGTACTTAAAAGTACTTCGTCTCTTGCAAATCAAGAAAACTTCAATGGCGAAAAAGGGGCCATTGATTTCATGAAATTGTTGGATGAAATAGAGACCATTATGTGTATCAGCGGTTATGCTGGAAAGGACCTCGTGAGTTATGTATAACAGTCATTCGCTGGTGATGCCCTTAGTTGGTAAGGACATTAATAAAGTCCACAAGAAAGATACCCTCATGCAATATGGGATGGTTCAAGTTTATGGACCTTATCAGAAAAACCTATAGTCCTCAACACGAAATGGAAAAGGTGGAATTAGAATTTTATGACTATCACCATAAAAGTTCAAGACTGTCGACAATATATTGCAGACCTTAATTTATTGTCTGGGTTAGTGCCCTATTCGGTTAACCTAGAATCTAAGCATAACGATCTATATATAGGTGGTATAGCATCAAAAATTAGAGGGCATATTAAGGTTTCAAAGCCTGCTTTGTGTAAATCCATTATGGATCTATCTCAGCCATTCACATTATATGGGTTAAGAAATAAACCAGTCATAGCTGAGACTGCCAGAAAAGGAGAAAGGAGGGTAACTCCTAGAAATCTAAGAAAAAGGGGTGTAGTTAAGTTAGAGAGACTAAAAATGGAGGCGCCTAAACCATCCTAATGAATGCTTGAGGCAGTTCATATCAATAATGGCACCAGGTACACCCTTATCGTAAATCAATTGATAAGAATTCTGTTTTGATTCAAGAACTATTAAGTCTTTCATAGATCATAAGCATAGCAAACTTTTAAAACTTTTCCATAAGAACTCCAGATATTAAGTGTAAGGTGAAACTCACCGACGAAAACCATAGGAACCATTTCTTCTATTCTTATCGGATATCTTCATTCATAAGATCTAGAGTACTCTATCTTCAGATGGAGTACGACAATATATGTTATTTTATTTTGTTATCTCATTGATTTCTATCAACTGCGAATGCCAGACTATGCTTGATAAAAGTGCCATATGAGGATTGGCGTATCCTAGTGTGTCCCGTAGATTGCTTCCATGCCTGATCAGTATGGAGGTTTAATGCACGAAACCACTGAGATAATTCCAATGGCCATATTGTACTAAAGTCAGCTAATAGTATTCAAAGAAGATATCCAGTATAGAAATGTCAAAATGGGTGTCTCTAATTAAGGCCTCCATGCATTCGTAAGGAAAATGTACCATTTATATGGCACCAGTAATGATAGATAAACTGAAGCCTGAGATTTGGAAAATCTCTATCATCTCTGTGTATCTCATTTGTCTTCTCCATAGAACTACCTTGTTACCTCCTGAGAGGCAAGTAGAGTTATGCTTAACATCCCACTTAGGGCTACATTTATTGTAAAAGCTCCAAATCGGAAAAATCTAACCTTTATGTTCATTTTTGTGACATCCTATAACCTTTACAACTAACGTGGTCTAAAAACTCAGTTAAATACACTCACATGCATTGCACATGAGGGCATTTCAGTCAATTCCCCTTCTCCTTTTGATATTCACTCTAATGAACGCAAATCAACCTTTTTATCCACCACTCACTCAAACCTATAACTTGTCAAAGTTCTTTTATAGTTTAAATAATAAAAGGTTAATTTGCATTCATTAGAGTGAATATAAAAAGGAGAATGGGAATTGACTAAAATGCCCTCATGTGCAATGCATGTGAGTGCATTTAACTGAGTTTTGAAACCAGGTTAGTTGTAAAGGTTATAGGATGTCACAAAAATGAACATAAAGGTTGAGTTTTGCCTATTTCATAGTGAAAGGTATGAAGTGCAGTTTATGCATAATAAAAAGGTTGATTTGTGTAGTTTTGTCTTTAAAATAAGGATACATTTAAACGAGTTCCATGAACATAATAATATAGACTCTTAACCATGGTTAAAATCCGGATACAGTGGGTCACTGTCGGTTATAGTTAGTAACTTTCAAACACATGGACTATCTAAAAACAATGACTCACCAACTGGTGTAATTAGTAACTAATTAAAATAATTAATCTTTTACAACGGTACACCAACTGGTTCACTTCCTAAGTATATCATTACCACGCTTCCATCATCTAACTTCTTTTGATGTGGTAACAATACCTTTGCGTAGGCTTCGCAACCAAAAACTTTAAGATACTTCAGGTTTGGTTTTTCTGTTGGTGCATAAATGTCTGTTAACTTCGTCTTTATAGAGTCTTTTGTCTAGATAGGATAAACCAGTGCCCAGCAGGATAAAAACTAGGGTTTGTGTGTAAGTGTGTAATTTCGCATGAAATAGCACTAAGCTATTTCACACGAAATTAGACATTGCTATTTCGTGTGAAATGGTCAGTGCCACTTTCATACGAAATTAACACTCATATAAATAGCTGAGTTGTTGGTTCATTTGTAACGTTCGGGATTTCAGAGCCGAGGTGCCGCAACCCCCGATCCCTTATCTGTCCCGGGAACAGCGGACGCGAACTCAGAGTTTTGGTGGTATCGGTTGGTTAATTTGGCAGTGGAAATTTCATCAGGATCGTAGTTAGGAAATGTTTATCAGAGTAAAACCACCTCATTTGATATTAATAATCACATGGGTAAAACCCAAGTTTCTTATTACAATACATTTATAGGTATAAACCCTATTTTATTGAATCTAAAACATCATTTATTAGGTAACTTTTATAGCCACATTTTTCCCAAGCCTTCAGTGCTCTCTAGCTGGCTTTTTACTAATTGGCTGTCACATTGTGTTATTTGAAACGCGTTTTAAAAATATTTTTCAGTGGGAAATACTGGTGAGTGAATCCCAGTTTAATCAAGAAACATTTTATCAATTAACACAGTATTAAGAGCGATCACATTGTTTATTTCTACACAATTACTCATTCAGTACTGTCAACCTTTACTTGTGGGTCATATTACACATTGGCTAACTCGTTGTCCAATGGTAACGTATTGTCGTCCTGACTTACTACTCACAGGGTAGTAAATTTTGAATACAAAACCCCAACATACCGGCAGTAATTGAAGAACTACAAAGACTCAATCACCGCTTAATCACATTGTAAAACAATTAAGGTTTTGTAAAATATTCCAAAAAGGTTAACAAAAAGAGGATAAACTCACATTGCTATCTTAGACTTCGCGTAAGGGTTTCCAGGAAATAATCTATAGTTTACACAAATGTACACAGGTTAGTATCATAACCCTTTGAAAATATTAATGATACCCTCCCCGAGACGGCATTCCAACAACTACGTCGGGCAGAACCATGACAGTTGTTACGGAACCCTAAATCAATCGGGCAGCGTATCTATTACGAAACTGGGGTTATAATACTTACAACGGAGCAGAACCTCGCTAATTAGGGGGTATTATACTAGATCTCTAAAGCCTATATTTCAGAAATTATGATTGAGAAACGAAGAATGAACGAATTAAAATGAAATCCGATGCGTTCTATTTATAGTGCTGATCTCTGGTCCTCTCATGGCCCGCGTACTAGCCCGGGTAGGGTTTAGGTGATCCGGGTCATCGCCTAGACTCGCCACGATGTCGACACGTGTCAGCCTCTGGTGTCTCTGCATTGTTGATCTCTCGCGGCCCGCGTTAGAGTGAGATGGGGTTCACGCGGCCCGCCTAAACTTAAGAAATCAGACGGAATCAGGTTCTAACCTTGATACCGCCCGCGTAAGGTTGGGGTGGGTCCTACGCGGCCCGCCTCAGCCCTATATTTTAATTTTTATTTATTTTTAATATTATTTCATATATTTCGGGCTCGGTTTTCACATACGGGTTGTATTTAAAGACATATAAGGGTATTTTAAAATATACTAAGGTATCAGAAATATTATGAGGGTGTCGGTTTTACTGAGGGTTGTTACATCCTCCCCACCTTATTTTAGAGCTCGTCCTCGAGATATACTGGAATAAGTGCGGATATTTCTTTTGCATTTCAGATTCAAGCTCCCATGTATAATCAGGTCCTCTTTTGGAGTCCCACTTTACTTTGACCAAAACTAGTCTTTTATGTTTGAGGTTCTTGACTTTCCTGTCTTCAATTTGTAGAGGTCTTTCTACAAACTTGAGTTGTTCATTTACCTCTATATCCTTAAGGGGTACTATCAGTGATTCATCAGCTAAACACTTTTTGAGATTAGATACATGAAACACATCATGTATCCCTGCCATTTCCTCTGGCAGCTGTAGCTGATAGGCTACAGGTCCTATTCTTCTAATAATCTTAAAAGGTCCAACATACCTGGGACTTAGCTTTCCCCATTTGATGAATCTTACTACTCCTTTCCAAGGAAAGACTTTCAATAATACTTTATCTCCGGTTTGAAATTCCAAAGGTTTGCGTCGGTTATCAACATAGCTCTTCTATCGATCACGTGCTGCTTTCAGTCGTTCCTTGACTTGAATAATCTTGTCAGTTGTTTCCTTCACTATCTCTGGTCCAGACAGTTGCTTTTCCCTAATTTCTGCCCAATAGACTGGGGTTCGGCACTATCTTCCATAAAGTGCTTCGAATGGTGCAGCATTGATACTTGTGTGATAACTATTATTATAAGAAAATTCTATTAAAGGTAAGTGATCGTCCCAATTACCTCCGAAATCAATTACACATGCTCTAAGCATGTCTTCCATCGTCTGAATTGTTCTTTCGCTTTGTCTGTCCGTTTGAGGATGATAAGCCGTACTTAAATTTAACTTGGTTCCCATTGCTTTTTGAAAACTTGAACAAAAATGAGAGGTAAATCGGCTATCTCTATCAGAAACAATTGATAAAGGAATTCCATGCAAAGAAACAATTTCATTTACAAATAATTTGGCTAATTGTTCCATACTGTAAGTTTCTTTCATTGGTAGAAAATGAGCTGACTTGGTTAGCCTATCTACAATCACCCAGATTGTATCATTTCCTTTTCTTGTTTTGGGTAATTTAGTAACAAAATCCATTGTTATTAATTCCCATTTCCAAACTAGTATTTCTAACTGTTGTAGCAATCCTGAGGGTTTCTGGTGTTCAGTTTTGACTTGTGAATAGGTTAAACATTTAGAAACATAGGCTGCTATGTCCTTTTTCATTCCTATCCACCAGAAATTTTTCCTTAAATCCTGGTACATTTTATCACTCCCTGGATGCATCGTATACTTAGATTTATGGGATTCTTCTAATACACGATGACGTAGGTTTCCTAATTTAGGTATCCACATTCTCTTTTCATGGAATCTCCAAATTCCATCTGTTCCTTGTTCTAATTCTTTTAGCATACCTTTTAGCTTTTCAGTATCTTCCTTGATTACTGATTCTTGTGCTTCTCTTATTTGATCATTTAAATCTACTTGCAGATTTAATGTAAGAGAACGTACCCTTTTTGGCTTTTCATGATACTTTCGGCTTAAAGCATCTGCTACTACATTTGCTTTTCCTTCATGATACTGGATATCACAATCATAGTCACTAAGCATCTCCATCCAGCGTCTTTGTCTCATATTCAACTCCTTTTGCTTAAAAATATATCTTAAACTCTTATGATCAGTGAATATGGTAAACTTACTACCATAAAGGTAATGTCCCCAAATCTTAAGAGCAAAAATTATAGCTCCTAACTCTAAATCATGGGTTGAATAATTCTCTTCATGATTCTTAAGTTGTCTAGATGCATATGCTATAACCTTTTGACGTTGCTTTAATACACAGCCATAACCTAATTTAGAAGCGTCACAATAGACTACAAAGTCTTCAGCTCCTTCTGGTAAAGCTAGTATGGGTGTATGGGTTAATCTTTACTTAAGGACTCTAAATGCTTCTTCTTATTTTAATCCCCATTCAAACTTAATAGATTTAAAGGTTAGCTTGGTTAAAGGAATGGCTATTCTAGAAAAATCTTGAATAAACCTTCTATAATAACCGGCCAATCCTAAGAAACTTCTAACCTCGGTTGGTGACTCAGGGGTTTTCCATTTAGTAATCGTCTCGATCTTTGTGGGATGCACATGAATTCCTTCATGATTAACTAAATGTCCAAGAAACTGTACCTGTTCTAACCAAAATTCACACTTGGAAAATGTAGAATAAAGCTTTTCCTTTCTTAATAAACTTAAAAGTGCGTGCAAATGTGTAACAACCCTCGGTAAAACCAACACCCTCATAATATTCTGACACCTTAGTATACTGTAAAATGTCCCATTATGTCTTATATTACAACCTGTATGTGAAAACCGAGCCCGAAATACATTATAGTTTATAAAATAAATAAAAAACATAAAATATTAAGCTGAGGCGGGCCGCGTAGACCCACCCCATGCTTTTATACGGGCGGTATCAAGGTTGGGAACGGACTCCGCTGGTTTCTTTAGTTCAAGCGGGCCGCGTAAGCTTAAGCTTACATTGACGCGGGCCGCGAGAGATCAGTAAACGCGGAGACATCCGGTGCTGACACGTGTCGACATCGTGGTGGACCTACACATCGACTCAGCCAAGCTATTCTGTTGACCAGGGTTGACGCGGGCCGCGTAACCCTGGCCTGTGCTTTACGCGGGCCGCGTGAGAGTCGGGTTTTGCAACTATAAATAGAACGCATCAGTTTTCGTTTTCCGTCGCTCATTCTCAATTCTCAAATCACCATTTCTGTAGAAGAGGCATTATAGTCGGGTATTATACCCCTAATTAGCGAGGTTCTGCTCCGTTGTAAGTATTATAACCCCAGTTTCGTAATAGTTACGCTGCCCGATTGATTTAGGGTTCCGTAACAACTGTCGTGGTACTGCCCGACGTAGTTGTTGGAATGCCGTCTCGGGGAGGGTATCATTAATATTTTCAAAGGGTTATGATACTAACCAATGTACATTTGTATAAATTATAGATTATATCCAGGAAACCCTTACGAGAAGCCTAAGATAGCAAAGTGAGTTTATCCTCTTTTTGTAATGTTTTACAAAACCTTAAATATATTACAATGCGATTAAGCGGTGATTGAGTCTTTTAGTTCTTCAATTACTGCCGGTATGTTGGGGTTTTGTATACAAAATTTACAACACTGTGAGTAGTAAGTCAAGGTTGACAGTACGTTACCATTGGACAATGAGTTAGCCAATGTGTAATATGACCCACAAGTCAGTGGATTGATAGTACCAATTGGAGTAATTGTGTAGACATAAACAATGTGATCGCTCTCAATACTGTTTTAATTGATAAAATGTTTCTTGATTAAACTGAGATTCACTCACCAGTATTTCCGACTGACAAATGTTTTTAAAACGCGTTTCAGGTAACCCAATGTGACAGCCAATTAGTAAAAAGCCAGCTGGAGAGCACTGAAGGCTTGGGAAAAATGTGGCTATAAAAGTTACCTAATAAACGATGTTTTAAATTTAATAAAATAGGGTTTATCCCTATAAGTGTATTGTAATAAGAAACTTGGGTTTTGCCCATGTTATTATTAATATCAAATCTGGTGGTTTTACTCTGATAAATATTTCCTAACTACGGTCCTGATGAAAAATTCCGCTGCCAAATTAGACAAACATTGCGATACCACCGAACTGGCTCGCGGCTGCCCGTTCCCAGGGATAAGGGATCGAGGGTGGCGACAGGAGGTGGTATTAGAGCCTAGCCACTGGTCTGAGCCAAAGAAGTGTTCTGCTGACACTTAAAATTCTATATTTTGTGTTAGGAAATAAATTACGGAAATACGTGCATAACTGTAATTATTTGTTATGTGTTATTTGATTATCTGTTAGTTTACAGTATGAGTGATCAAGGACCCTCAGACATAAATCGTCAGTTGTCTGATTCACCTAAGAGTGAAGGTACCTCTTCACAGCCTGCCCTCTCTAGGTATACTGCTGATCAGGAAGAAGGAGTGTTTGCTTTTAGAGCTCAGTCAGAAGAGCCATTCCCTAATAAGAAACGAGGATGGTTCAGTAAGGAAGCCTTTGCTCGTAGGAAGAGAATGCAAAAGTTGCAACAGCAAAGAGTTTTAGCAGCTGCTAAGCGAGAGACAGATGCCCATACACAGGATATGCTTAATAGAAGCCTAGCTAATTTCCATATCCTAGCTACAATTGCTGCTGACCCAAGTCTGGAACAACTAGTAGCCCCACAACCACAAAACCCAGAACAACCCATGGAGATAGAAATTCCTGATAACCAAGTGGAGATGCATGACTTTAACCCAGAAGAAATCCCTAGGGTACCTGCACAAAATCCCCTAGACCCAAATTACGACCCCTGGTGGGACGATAATAGGGACTTTGTGCAACGTTACTCTATCCAGGAATATCCACCCATACAAAACATAGAAGCCTACCCAGGTATGGACCCTTTAGATCCCTATTACCAAGATGATTATATTAGGGAGATATTAGAGGATCCTTACCAATTTCATGAACTATCACCCCCATATCAAGAACCCACACCCCAGATTCCAAACCCAGTCCGAGAACCTGCACCCCCAATGAGTGCAGAAAACGTCCAAGAACTTAGGACTTTCGGGGAGGAAATTTTTGAAAGCAGTGAGAGGATGAGACAGGTGGGAGAGCGTCTCGTATGGAAATATGATGAACGCAATATGGCTTTTTGGATAAATCCATATCCGTGAATGTGAGAATGGAGGAAATGGTAGTAATAATAATAAAAATAAAATAAAATATGTGTGTACGGATGCATAGTACTATTAGTGTAATTTTCTTTCTGTTGGTATTGTAATCTTTATTTCAGTACTAGTGTGTAATAGACGCATAGTATATGAAAATAGAGTACAAGTCGCAATGATCGATGTTTTTGGCTAGATTGCGTGTCATGTGAATTATGATTTTACTTATTATCTTGTGATATTAATATGGGGTAAATGTTTAAAATTCAGATGGCCGACGAAGAAAATCAAGGAAATCTGAATAACGATAACCAGAGTAACATTAACGTGGTTAATAAAAATACAAGCATCAATAATAATGGAAACCAGATGGATAATAGTGCTATCCAACATATAGTGGCACAAGGAATTATAGATGCAATGCCATTTATTCTTCAAACGGTTCAAGAAGCGAATAATAAAAGTAAACATAGCAGTAAGCGACCAATTGAACCAGAACACAGCGTGAACAATGGACCATTACTTCAAATGCCCATTCCCAAAAGAAGAAGAACCGTGCCTTACGGTTGTTCTTACAAAGAATTCTGGTCTTGTAAACCAATAGAATTCTCGGGCAATGAAGAACCTATTGCAGCTCTACGCTGGATAGAAAAGACTGAGGCTGTTCTGAAAATAAGTAAATGTGTGGAAGAGGACAAAATAATGTTTGCTTCCAATCTATTTAAGAATGCAGCCTTAGAATGGTGGAACACTATCCTTCAGTTTAGAGGAAGTGATAAGGTTTATAGTATGGATTGGGAAGAATTTAGGAATATGTAATGAAAAGGAGCAGATAGCAAACAAATTCCTAAATCTTATGATGAATGGAGTGGATAGTAAGGGGTACACGAAGTTATTCTTTGAATATGCTAGAATAGTGCCAACCCTTGCTTCACCAGAACCGGTGTTTATCACCCATTATATTTGGGGATTAATTGGAGAGATTAGACATGTAGTCAAGGCAGCTAGACCTCAAACTATAGAAGAAGCTGTAGAACTAGCAAATACCTTGACAGATGAGTTAATCCGTACTATAGAAGAAGACGAGAGGAGAAACCTAACCCAAAGGCTTACTCAAGAATTTTGTTCTGGAAATTTTAATCGTAGGAATATGGGTTCTACCTCTGCACCATACTGCAAGGTCTGCAAGAAAAAGCATTCGGGAAAATGCTCCACTCTCTGCAATTATTGCAAGATGCCAGGACACAAGGAAGAAAATTGCAAGAGGAAATCCAGTAATGGATTATGCTACAACTGTGGAGAAAAAGGTCATATCAGGCCAAACTGTCCGAAATTGGCCCCAGCTGCAAACAACAAGAATACTAAAAATGCTAGAGCATTTGTTCTGACTGCAGATGATGCCAAGATGATTCCAGATGTCATAGCTGGTACGTTTTTAGTTAATGATATCTTTGCTAAAGTATTATTTGACTCTGGTGCAAACCAAAGTTTTATTAATACATCATTTTGCAAATTTCTAAATCCATCATTAACTAAACTACCACAAGAATGTCTAGTAGAAACCGCTAATGGAGAAACTGTTAGGATTTCTGAAATCTTGCAGGGAGCAAGAATAGAAATTTTAAATCAGAAATTTATAGCAAATCTATATCCCATGAATCTGGCAGGATTCGATGTTGTTTTAGGAATGGATTGGTTAATAGCCAATAAAGCCAATATTTTATGTGATCAAAAGTCAATTCAAGTAAATTCACCAAAAGGTAAAACGATCACAATTAAAGGAGATAAGCCATCTAGGTCCACTAAGTTCATCTCTGTGATGAAAACTGCAAGCTATATAAGAAAAAGGTTCTATAGTGTATTTGATTTCCATAATCACTAACACTAAAGGAAAAGAACTAAAAGACATTCCAGTAGTGTCACAGTTTTCAGATATTTTTCCAGAAGAATTACTAGGACCACCTCCAGACAGAGAAGTTGAATTCAGAATTCACCTGCTACCAGGAACATCACCAATTTCCAAAGCACCTTACCGTTTGGCACCTGCAGAAATGTAAGAATTGAAGAAACAATTAGATGAATTGTTAGAGAAAGGATTTATACAACCAAGTTCATCGCCATGGGGAGCGCCGATACTTTTTGTTAAAAAGAAAGACGGATCAATGCGTATGTGCATTGACTACCGTGAATTAAATAAAGTCACGATTAAGAATCGGTACCCATTACCGAGAATCGATGATCTGTTTGATCAACTACAAGGAGCTCGATTTTTCTCTAAAATCGATTTAAGGTCAGGATATCATCAGTTAAAGGTACAGGAAGAGGACATTCCTAAAACCACTTTCAGAACAAGGTATGGCCATTATGAATTTACTGTCATGCCATTTGGTTTAACCAATGCCCCAGCTGCATTTATGGACATGATGAACCGAATATGTAAGCCATATTTGGATAAATTCATAATTGTTTTCATAGATGATATTCTAATTTACTCTAAGAATAAAGAGGATCATGCAAGACATTTGCACGCACTTTTAAGTTTATTAAGAAAGGAAAAGCTTTATGCTAAATTTTCTAAGTGCGAGTTTTGGTTAGAACAGGTACAATTCCTTGGACACTTAGTCAATCATGAAGGAATTCATGTAGATCCAACAAAGATTGAGGCAATTACTAAATGGAAAACCCCTGAGTCACCAACCGAGGTTAGAAGTTTCTTAGGATTGACCGGTTATTATAGAAGGTTTATTCAAGATTTTTCTAGAATAGCCATTCCTTTAACTAAGTTAACCTGTAAATCTGTTAAGTTTGAATGGGGATTAAAACAAGAAGAAGCCTTTAGAATCCTTAAGCAAAGATTAACCCATACACCCATATTAGCATTACCAAAAGGAACTGAAGACTTTGTAGTCTACTGTGATTCTTCTAAATTAGGTTATGCATGTGTGTTAATGCAACGCCAAAAGGTTATAGCCTACGCATCTAGACAACTTAAAAATCATGAAGAGAATTATTCAACCCATGATTTAGAGTTAGGAGCTATAATTTTTGCTCTTAAGATTTGGAGACATTACCTTTATGGTAGTAAGTTTACCATAATCACTGATCATAAGAGTTTAAGGTATATCTTCAAGCAAAAAGAGTTAAATATGAGACAAAGACGCTGGATGGAGATGCTTAGTGATTATGATTGTGATATCCAGTATCATGAAGGAAAAGCAAATGTAGTGGCAGATGCTTTAAGCCGAAAATATCATGAAAAACCAAAAAAGGGTACGTTCTCTTAAATTAAATCTGCAAGTAGATTTAAATGATCAAATAAGAGAAGCACAAGAATCAGTAATCAAGGATGATTCTGAAAAATTAAAATGTATGTTGAAAGAATTAAAACAAGGAACAGATGGAATTTGGAGATTCCATGAAAAGAGAATGTGGATACCTAAATTAGGAAACCTACGTCATCGTATACTAGAAGAAGCCCATAAGTCTAAATATACGATGCATCCAGGAAGTGATAAAATGTACCAGGATTTAAGGAAAAATTTCTGGTGGATAGGAATGAAGAAAGACATAGCAGCCTATGTTTCTGAATGTTTAACCTGTTCACAAGTTAAAGCTGAACACCAGAAACCCTCAGGTTTGTTACAGCAATTAGAAATGCCAATTTGGAAATGGTAATTGATAACAATGGATTTTGTTACTAAATTACCCAAAACAAAGAAAGGAAATGATACAATCTGGGTGATTGTAGATAGACTAACCAAGTCAGCTCATTTCCTACCAGTGAAGGAAACAATTAGTATGGAACAATTAGCTAAATTATATGTAAATGAAATTGTTTCTTTATATGGTATTCCTTTATCAATTGTTTCTGATAGAGATAGTCGATTTACCTCTCATTTTTGGTCAAGTTTCCAAAAGGCAATGGGAACCAAGTTAAAATTGAGAACAGCTTATCATCCTCAAACGGATGGACAAAGTGAAAGGACAATTCAGACAATGGAAGACATGCTTAGAGCTTGTGTAATTGATTTTGGAGGTAATTGGGATGATCACTTACCTTTAATAGAATTTTCTTATAATAATAGTTATCACACAAGTATCAATGCTGCACCATTCGAAGCACTTTATGGACGAAAGTGTCGAACCCCAGTCTGTTGGGCAGAAATTAGGGAAAAGCAACTATCTGGACCTGAGATAGTGCAAGAAACAACCGACAAGATCATTCAAGTCAAGGAACGACTGAAAGCAGCACGTGATCGACAAAAGAGTTATGCCAATAACCGACGCAAGCCATTAGAATTTCAAGTACGAGATAAAGTCTTGTTAAAAGTCCCTCATTGGAAAGGAATAGTAAGATTCATCAAACGGGGAAAGCTAAGTCCCAGGTATGTTGGACCTTTTGAGATTATTAGAAGAATAGGACCTATAGCCTATCAGCTACAACTGCCAGAGGAAATGGCAGGAATACATGATGTTTTTCATGTATCTAATCTCAAAAAGTGTTTAGCTGATGAATCGCTAATAGTACCTCTTAAGGATATAGAGGTAAATGAACAACTCAAGTTTGTGGAAAGACCTCTACAAATTGAAGACAGGAAAGTCAAGAATCTCAAGCATAAGAGATTAGTTCTAGTCAAAGTGAAGTGGGACTCCAAAAGAGGACCAGAGTACACATGGGAGCTTGAATCAGAAATGCAAAAGAAATACCCGCATTTGTTTCAATAGATCTCGAGGACGAGCTCTAAAACAAGGTGGGGAGAATGTAACAACCCTCGGTAAAACCAACACCCTCATAATATTCTGACACCTTAGTATACTGTAAAATGTCCCATTATGTCTTATATTACAACCCGTATGTGAAAACCGAGCCCGAAATACATTATAGTTTATAAAATAAATTAAAAACATAAAATATTAAGCTGAGGCGGGCCGCGTAGACCCACCCCATGCTTTTACGCAGGCGGTATCAAGGTTGGGAACGGACTCCGCTGGTTTCTTTAGTTCAAGCGGGCCGCGTAAGCTTAAGCTTACATTGACGCGGGCCGCGAGAGATCAGTAAACGCGGAGACATCCGGTGCTGACACGTGTCGACATCGTGGCGGACCTACACATCGACTCATCCAAGCTATTCTGTTGACTAGGGTTGACGCGGGCCGCGTAACCCTGGCCTGTGCTTTACGCGGGCCGTGTGAGAGTCGGGTTTTGCAACTCTAAATAGAACGCATCAGTTTTCGTTTTTCGTCGCTCATTCTCAATTCTCAAATCACTATTTCTGTAGAAGAGGCATTATAGTCGGGTATTATACCCCTAATTAGCGAGGTTCTGCTCCGTTGTAAGTATTATAACCCCAGTTTCGTAATAGTTACGCTGCCCGATTGATTTAGGGTTCCGTAACAACTGTCGTGGTTCTGCCCGACGTAGTTGTTGGAATGCCGTCTCGGGGAGGGTATCATTAATATTTTCAAAGGGTTATGATACTAACCAATGTACATTTGTATAAGTTATAGATTATATACAGGAAACCCTTACGAGAAGCCTAAGATAGCAAAGTGAGTTTATCCTCTTTTTGTTAACCTTTTTTGTAATGTTTTACAAAACCTTAAATGTTTTACAATGCGATTAAGCGGTGATTGAGTCTTTGTAATTCTTCAATTACTGCCGGTATATTGGGGTTTTGTATACAAAATTTACTACACTGTGAGTAGTAAGTCAAGGTTGACAGTACGTTACCATTGGACAATGAGTTAGCCAATGTGTAATATGACCCACAAGTCAGTGGATTGATAGTACCAAATGGAGTAATTGTGTAGACATAAACAATGTGATCGCTCTCAATACTGTTTTAATTGATAAAATGTTTCTTGATTAAACTGAGATTCACTCACCAGTATTTCCGACTGACAAATGTTTTTAAAACGCTTTTCAGGTAACCCAATGTGACAGCCAATTAGTAAAAAGCCAGCTGGAGAGCACTGAAGGCTTGGGAAAAATGTGGCTATAAAAGTTACCTAATAAACGATGTTTTAAATTTAATAAAATAGGGTTTATCCCTATAAGTGTATTTTAATAAGAAACTTGGGTTTTGCCCATGTTATTATTAATATCAAATCTGGTGGTTTTACTCTGATAAATATTTCCTAACTACGGTCCTGATGAAAAATTCCGCTGCCAAATTAGACAAACATTGCGATACCACCGAACTGGCTCGCGGCTGCCCGTTCCCAGGAATAAGGGATCGGGGGTGGCGACAAAATGCTTTGGATGATCCTTTTTATTCTTAGAATAAATGAGAATATCATCTATGAAGACAATTATGAATTTATCCAAATATGGCTTACATATTCGGTTCATCATGTCCATGAATGCGGCTGGGGCATTGGTTAAACCAAAGGGCATGACAGTAAATTCATAATGACCATACCTTGTTCTAAATGCGGTTTTAGGAATATCCTCTTCCTGTACCTTTAATTGATGATATCCTGACCTTAGATCGATTTTAGAGAAAAATCGAGCTCCTTGTAGTTGATCAAACAGATCATCGATTCTCAGTAATGGGTACCGGTTCTTAATCGTAACCTTGTTTAATTCACGGTAATCAATGCACATACGCATTGATCCGTCCTTCTTTTTAACGAATAAAACCGGTGCCCCCCATGGTGACGAACTTGGCTATATAAATCCTTTTTCTAACAATTCATCTAATTGTTTCTTTAGTTCATGCATTTCGGCGGGTGCCAAATGATAAGGTACTTTGGCAATCGGTGCTGTTCCTGGTATTAAATGGATTCTGAATTCAACTTCTCTGTCTGGAGGTTGCCCTAGCAATTCTTCTGAAAATACATCTGGAAACTGAGATACTACTGGAATATCTTTTAAATCCTTTCCTTTAGTGTTAGTGATTATGGAAATCAAATACACTATAGAACCTTTTCTTATATAACTTGCAGTTTTCATCACAGAGATAAATTTTGTGGATCTAAATGGTTTATCTCCTTTAATTGTGATCGTTTTACCTTTTGGTGAATTTACTTGTATTGACTTTTGATAACATAAAATACTGGCTTTATTGGCTATTAACCAATCCATTCCTAAAACAACATCAAATCCTGCCAGATTCATGGGATAAAGGTTTGCTATAAACTTTTGGTTTAAAATTTCTATTCTTGCTCCCTGCAAGATTTCAGAAATCCTAACAGTTTCTCCATTAGCTGTCTCTACTAAGCATTCTTGTGGTAGTTTAGTTAATGACTGATTTAGAATTTTGCAAAATGATGTATTAATAAAACTTTGGTTTGCACCAGAGTCAAATAACACTTTAGCAAAGATATCATTAACTAAAAACGTACCAGCTATGACATCTGGAATCATCTTGGCTTCATCTGCAGTTAGAACAAATGCTCTAGCATTTTTAGTATTCTTGTTGTTTGTAGCTGGAGCTAATTTTGGGCAATTAAGCTTGATATGACCTTGTTCTCCGCAGTTGTAACATATCCTGTTAGCTTTCTTCCTGCAGTCTTCTTCCTTGTGTCCAGATATTTTGCAAAAGTTACAATATATGGAGCATCTTCCTGAATGTTTCCTTTTGCAATTCTTACAGTAGGGTGTAGAAGTAGAACCCACATTTCTCCCACGATTAGAATTTCCAGAACGAAATTCTTGTGTAAGCTTTTGGGTTAGGTTCCTTCTCTGATCCTCTTCTCGGGTACGGACTAATTCATCAGTCAAGGTATAGGCTAGTTCTACAGTTTCTTCTATGGTTTGAGGTCTAGCTGCCTTGACTACATGTCTAATCTCTCCAATTAATCCCCAGATATAACGGGAGATTAATACCGGTTCTGGTGAAGCAAGAGTTGGCACAATTCTAGCATATTCGAAGAATAACTTAGTGTACCCCTTACTATCCACACCAGTCATTCTAAGGTTTAGGAATTTGTTTGCTATCTGTTCCTTTTCATTGGGTGGGCAAAATTTCCTTTCTACCTTGTTCTTAAATTCTTCCCATTCCATATTGTAGGTTCTATCACTTCCTCTTGATTGGAGGATAGTGTTCCACCATTCTAGTGCTGCATTCTTAAACAGATTAGAAGCAAACAGTATTTTATCTTCTTTAGCACACTTGCTTATCCTTAAGACTGCCTCCGTCTTCTCTATCCAGCGTAGGGTTGCAATGGCCCCTTCGTTGCCCGAGAATTCCATTGGTTTACAAGACCAGAATTCTTTATAAGAACAACCGTAAGACACGGTTCTTCTTCTTTTGGGAATGGGCATTTGAAGCATAGGTCCATTGTTTACGCCGTGTTCTGGTTCAATTGGTCGCTTACTGCTATGCTTACTTTTATTATTCGCTTCTTGAATCATTTGAATAATAAATGGCATTGCATCTATGATTCCTTGTGCCACTATATGTTGAACGACACTATTATCCATTTGGTTTCCATTGTTATTGATGCTTGGATTCTCATTAACCACGTTAATGTTACTCTGGTTATCATTATTCAGATTTCCTTGATTTCCGTCATCGGCCATCTGAATTTTAAACATTTATCCCATATTAATATCACAAGATAATATTTAATATAGTTAATCACATGATACGCAATCTAACCAAAAACGTTGATCATTGCGACATTTACTCTAATTCCATATACTATGCGTCTATTACACACTAGTACTGAAATAAAATTACAATACCAACAGAAATAGAACCACACTAATAGTAATAGGCATCCGTACACACATATTCTATTTTATTTTTATTTTATTATTATTATTATTACTATTACCATCTCTTCCATCACATCATGGATATGGATTCATCCAAAAATCCATATTACGCTCATCGTATTTCCATACGAGACGCTCTCACACCTGACGCATTCTCTCACTGCTTTCTAAAATTTCCTCCCCGAAAGTCCTAAGTTCTTGTACGTTTTCTGCACTCATTGGGGGTGCAGGTTCTAGGACTGGGTTCGGAATCTGGGGTGCGGGTTCCTGATATGGGGGTGAAAGTGCCTGAAATCGGTAAGGATCTTCTAAGATTTCTCTAATATATTCATGGTGGTAATAGGGATCTAAAGGGTCCATACCTGGATAGGCTCCTATGTTCTGTATGGGTGTGTCTTCATGGATAGGGTAACGTTGCACAAAGTCCCTATTGTTGTCCCACCAGGGGTCATAATTTGGGTCTAGGGGGTTTGGTGCAGGTACCCTAGGGATTTCTTCTGGGTTAAAGTCATGCATCTCCACTTGGTTTTCAGGGTTTTCTATCTCCATGGGTTGGTCTGGGATTAGTGGTTGTGGGGCTACTAGTTGTTCCAAACTTGGGTCAGCAGCAGTTGTAGCTAAAATATGGAAATTGGCTAGGCTTCTATTAAGCATATCCTGTGTATGGGCATCTGTCTTTCACTTAGCAGCTGCTAAAACTCTTTGTTGTTGCAACTTTTGCATTCTTTTCCTACGAGCAAAAGCTTCCTTACTGAACCATCCTCTCCTTTTGTGAGGGAATGGCTCCTCCGACTGAGCTTTAAAGGCAAACATCCCTTCTTCCTGATCAGCAGTATACCCAGAAAGGGCAGGCTGTGAAGTGGTACCTTCACTCCTAGGTGAATCAGACAACTGACGATTCATGTCTAAGGGTCCTTGATCACTCATACTGTAAACTAACAAATAGTCAAATAACACATAACAACTAAATACAGTTATGCATGTATTTTCATAATTTATTTCCTAACACAAAATTTAGAATTTAAGTGTCGGCAGAACACTTCTTTGGCTCAGACCAGTGGCTAGGCTCTGATACCACCTTCTGCCGCAACCCCTGATCCCTTATCAGTCCCAGGAACGGCGGACGCGAACTCAGAGTTTTGGTGGTATCGGTTGGTTAATTTGGCAGCGGAAATTTCATCAGGATCGGAGTTAGGAAATGTTTATCAGAGTAAAACCACCTCATTTGATATTAATAATCACATGGGTAAAACCCAAGTTTCTTATTACAATACATTTATAGGGATAAACCCTATTTTATTGAATTTAAAACATCATTTATTAGGTAACTTTTATAGCCACATTTTTCCCAAGCCTTCAGTGCTCTCCAGCTGGCTTTTTACTAATTGGCTGTCACATTGTGTTACCTGAAACGCGTTTTAAAAATATTTGTCAGTGGGAAATACTGGTAAGTGAATCCCAGTTTAATAAAGAAACATTTTATCATTTAACACAGTATTGAGAGCGATCACATTGTTTATTTCTACACAATTACTCATTCAGTACTGTCAACCTTGACTTGTGGGTCATATTACTCATTGGCTAACTCGTTGTCCAATGGTAACGTATTGTCGTCCCGACTTACTACTCATAGGGTACTAAATTTTGTATACAAAACCCCAACATACCGGCAGTAATTGAAGAAATACAAAGACTCAATCACTGCTTAATCACATTGTAAAACAATTAAGGTTTTGTAAAATATTCCAAAAAGGTTAACAAAAAGAGGATAAACTCACATTGCTATCTTAGACTTTGCGTAAGGGTTTCCTGGAAATAATCTATAGTTTACACAAATGTACATAGGTTGGTATCATAACCCTTTGAAAATATTAATGATACCCTCCCCGAGACGGCATTCCAACAACTACGTCGGGCAGAACCATGACAGTTGTTACGGAACCCTAAATCAATCGGGCAGCGTATCTATTAGGAAACTGGGGTTATAATACTTACAACGGAGCAGAACCTCGCTAATTAGGGGGTATTATACCAGCTCTCTAAAGCCTATATTTCAGAAATTGTGATTGAGAAACGAAGAATGAACGAATTGAAATGAAATGAAATCCGATGCGTTCTATTTATAGTGCTGATCTCTGGTCTTCTCGCGGCCCCCGTAAATGTACGCAGGGGCTTACGCGGCCCGCGTACTAGCCCGAGTAGGGTTTAGGTGATCCGGGTCATCGCCTAGACTCGCCACGATGTCGACACGTGTCGGCCTCTGGTGTCTCTGCGTTGTTGATCTCTCGCGGCCCGCGTTAGAGTGAGATGGGGTTCACGCGGCCCGCCTAAACTTAAGAAATCAGACGGAATCAGGTTCTAACCTTGATACCGCCCGCGTAAGGTTGGGGTGGGTCCTACGCGGCCCGCCTCAGCCGTAGATTTTAATTTTTATTTATTTTTAATACTATTTCATATATTTCGGGCTCGGTTTTCACATACGGGTTGTATTTAAAGACATATAAGGGTATTTTAAAATATACTAAGGTATCAGAAATATTTTGAGGGTGTCGGTTTTACTGAGGGTTGTTACACGAGGTGCTGCCAGTTTGTCAAACGATCAGAATTGCTTTGAAATCATTAATAAAAGGATAATTAAGGAGAATCAAGTTGTTACACGTCTATATCACTGATTCCGCCTTTGATATGCATCATAAACTCTTCTGATTGACTCGTTAGGGTCACACGACGATCCAACAAGTGGTATCAGAGCACAGGAAGAAGAGTTTATACCAATTCAGCTTGTTTTCATCACTTCTACTCATTCTTTTAAAAAATAAACGAGATTTAACAGACAAAATGGACTGAATTTCACATATATCACGTAAAACACTGTTTTAATGAATCCTTGAAAGAATTGGACCAAAATTCAAACAAAATCCGGATCAATTTGACAAAATGGTGGCCGATATGATGATGTCATCATAATTTCGCTCGAAATTGTCACTGTTGTTTCACACGAAATCACTTATTTCGTTTGAAAGTACTGTTGTTTCACACGAAATCAGATTTCGTTTGTGGGTTTCATACGAAATTACTATTTCGCACCAAATTGGCTTGATTTCGTTTGAAACTTAGCTAATTCCGCACGAAATTAGATTTCGCTTGGTGATTTCGTTTGAAAACACTATTTTGTGTGAAAACCTTGATTTCGTTTGAATTGATATTTCTTTTGAAACCGGTTTGCAGGTTATTTCGCTTCAGCTAGACTATTTTGTTTGAAAAGCTGATTTCGCGTGAATTGATTTCGCTTGAATTTGTCTTTAAAAAATCCAAAAATTTTTCTAAGTGTTTGTTGATTGTTTCAGATAGTTGAAGATGGATGATTTTCTGAATCCATTTAGTGAAGCTTTTGCTTTCACGGGAAACAGCGGAGATGATACATCAAACAACACAAATGAGAATGCTCTGAGTGCAAAGAAAACTCTTTCTGATGCTTTGAGTGTGGAGAGTGCTTATGGGACGTACAACAAACCTCCCAAACTGATGGCGATTGAAGAATACAATAGATGGGCTAAAAGGTTTGAAGAATGGCTAAAAGCATTTGCATATCCAAGTTGGAAGATGTTGAAGAATGGTTTTAGTATGGGAAGATCGGATTATGAAAATATGACAGATACTGAGGATGGAGATAGATATGTTGCTGAACAAAAGTGCATTGCATTGCTTCATCAGTATGTGAGAGACGACATAATATCGTTGATTGAGTACACAAATGCGAAAGATCTATGGGAGAAATTAAGAGTGAAATGTGTGGGTAGTGCTGAGATAGTCAAAAACAAAAAGAAGTTGTTAAGAAAAGAATTTGATTTGTTTGGATGTTTGAAAAACGAATCTGTATCTAAGATGATTGAAAGATTTAGGCATCTGAAGATGGAGCTGGCAAGACATGGAATCATTTATTCTTAAGAAGAATTGGTTGACAAACTGTTTGATTCGTTGCCGGATGAGAAAGACTGGCAATACTTTGCTTTGATGCTGAAGAATACAATCAAGTCGGAGGATCTGACGGTTGATCTGTTAATCGAAAGACTGGAGAGTCATGAGCTGGAGATCAAGAAATCATACAAAGTCAATCATTCCTCATATCAGCAGAATGTTGAGCTGTATTACCGAGGAAGTATGATCCCGAAAAATGTGTCTCCTAAGACAGCTTTCTCAGCTGAAAGTTCTAACACGTCAAATCAATAAAGTTCAAGCAGTGGTTTTCATAGTGGTTCATCGTCAACTACTTCAAATCAATCAGCTTCGAAGAATCTGTTCCAATGTAATATTGCTGTGGATCTAAAGAATGCACAAAATTTTAGTGAGGAATCCGCAAAGCAGCAAATGGTGTTTTTAGCATCTGTCCTTGAATCATACGAGAGCCTTGTTGCGGGCAAGATTGGAAACACTAACCTCACCAAGGAGGACTATGATCAGATCGACCCAGAAGAGATGGAGTTGATAGATATCAGGTGGTGTATGGCTAGTGCAGTTAGACGAGCAGAAAGGTTCATGGAGATTACAGGCAGACATTCTATTGGCGGACCTTCTACAAAACTTGGTTTTGATAAATCAAAAGTCACGTGCTTCCGATGTAAACAAAAAGGGACATTTTAAACGTGAATGTCGAAACGCACCTGCTGATGATACTGCAAATCCATTCAGAGAGGATTATTACAAAAGAGCAATCTATCATCAGAACAAATCTGAACCTCCCAGAATGAAGCAGCTTGAAGATACCCCCAAAGAAAAATCAAGAGCTCTTGCTGTTATTCATGATGACGAAGGTTTCGATTGAAGTGAACTGCTACCAGAAGAGGATGCAGTGGGCTATGCGTTTGTGAAAAAAATTGTTCCTTTCAAAGATAGCAGAAACGAAGAAGAGAAATACATCAACAGAAAAATTAAAGCAAACATAATGATTAGAATGTCTCAGACATACAAAGAAGCAAAAAGGGCGAAGAGATGGGATGCTGATAGAGAATGTTACCTAGATCCTAAGGGTAACATAGCTGTTGATCCAAGTATTGTTGATGTTGAAACTCTCACCAAACAAATTGCTGACGAAGAAGAAGCCAGACAGAGAGAGTGGTGGGGAGGAGGAGAAGCTGATGAAAAAGAAAAAGAAAAAGAGAAAGAGTAGCAGCCAAAGAAAATTGATGACGGGATTATTGACACATCACAAGAGTTTACTGCTGAAATTTTGAACAAGATGGCTGACAAAGTGTTTGCTGCAAAAGAGCTAGAGGTAGTTTCTGGTTCTAGCACTGAGTCTAAAAGCAAGGTCAGTCAGAATGATGCAATCAATGAGTCAGGTAAGAAAGCTAAAACTGAGAGCGACTGCAAAAATTGCATGAAAGATTGCAAGGTTTGTAGTACAATTGCTTACCTCAGCGGTAAAAAGACCAAAGAAGTGACAGGAAGAGTCAGAGATGTTGAAAACCAGATCTTAAACCATGACAAAATGTTAAAAGCTTCAAATGACCAATTAAAAGAATTAACTGAGAAAATCAAAAAAGATAAAAGTGACGTAGAAAGAATTAGGAAAGAAAACGAAAAGCTAATTCATGAAAATCGTCAACTTTCAGAAAATTTTGAGAAGATAAAACGAACGGTAAAAGATTCTGATGAGAGAAATGGTAAAGCAAACAAAGAAAATGTGTAACTGTCAGGAGTTCTTAGAGTTAAAGAAGAGCAAATCAACCAACAACTGGATGAGATTGCTAAGTTGAAGCTTCAGTTTCAAGAAGCTAAAATTGAAAATGAACGCATCCAGTTGAAACTGAACAGTTACAACTCCGCAAGTTTTGTTCTTCAACATATCATTCCTAAACCAATTGGGAAGAACAAAGCAGGTGAAGATGTATACTCTGATGGAACTGGGGTTGGGTATCATCAGGTTCCACCACCAGTTTTAAACAATTTTTCAAAGAAAAAATCAGGGTTGGTTAATGATGAAGAAGAAAATGAAGTTAAGCTTCCAGACACAATTGATGTCACATTCACTTCATCATCTGATGAAGATAGTATCCAATCTGAAGTTGTGAAAAGCATGGTTGAAAATGTTTTAAAGTCTGAAAGTGACACTACTGAGGATGATGAATGCTTTTTGGACAAATATATTCCAAAATCAAAATCCAAAAACAACTTAAGTGAAGAACCTAATCTTGTGATGTACAAGATGTCGGGATCGGATAAGTTGTATTCGGATCTTGAATTTCCGTTGGAGAATGTGAATGTGGACAAATTGACAAATGTGTTCAAGTTGGTCGAAATTGATGTTTCTGAACTTGAAAAATTGAAACGTGCTGAAAGACAATTGAATTTTGAGAAAGATAAATCTTACTATAAAAAACCTGTTGTACCTCCGCGTTTTTCTAACAACAATCAAAACAAATGGTCGGGTGGATATCAGGGTGGTAAGAATTATCAAAGAAGGAATTTTCAAAACAAAAAGTTTGCTGAGAAAAAGGTGTTTGTCAAAAGCTCGAGTTCTCATTCCGAGCAAGAATCTGAGATTTTTTTCAAAATCAAATGAAGAGTTCTTTGAGAAAAAGGCCTCACAGCCTCAGACTGAAGGTACAAGTCAGGTAGTTGACACTCGTACATGCTTCAAGTGCAACAAAGTTGGACACATTGCACAAAAGTGCACCAACTCAAAGCCTAAGTCTGAAGTTGTTGAGAGTCAGAAAAAGAAAGTTGATGCAAAAGGAAAAGCTCCAATGGTTGTTGAGAAGAAAGTTTTGAAAAATGAAAACACCAATATCAAAACTGAACCCGTTAAGAATGTGCTAACTAAAAATGATAAATTTTACAAAAAGGTTGCTACATCTCAACAAGCATGGAAGCCAAAATCAGTTGAAAAGAAATCAAGTTCTCCAAAACCAAAGGTTTCTGAGAAGGAAAAACAATCGTCTTCTACCACTCCGGTAAAGATGAATGTTCCTTTGGATTACTATGAGAAACTTGAAAAACAAGAGTCTATTACTTCTGAGAAGAAAGATGTTTCAAAGAAAGACCAATCATCTGGTCAACCTTCTAAACATGATTTCTTTTTATACAAAAAGGTTGAGATTGGGTCTGAAGAAAGCTTGAAGATGAATGATAAGAATTTTCCACCACTTTACATTGCAAAAACTCACATCAATGTCAAGTTACCCGAGTCAAAAGAGGCTTGGGTGGCATCAAAATCTAACTAAGTATTTGTGATATGTGCAGGAGCTTCCAAGATCCGTTTCACGTTGGATTATGGATAGTGGAGCTTCTCGGCACATGACAGGGAAGAAAACCCTACTGTACGATGTTAGAGGGTTTAATGGAGGTTACGTGGGATTTGCAGGAAATCAAGGAGGTAGAATAGTTGGTGAAGGAACTTTATCAAATGGAATTGTCACGTTTGAAAGAGTAAACTACATCGCCGAGCTTGAAAACAATCTTCTAAGCATTTCCCAGATATGTGATCGTATGTATACAACGCACTTTACATATAAGGAGTGTTTGATCTTGAAACCAGGATTTGTTGTTCCCGAAGAGTGGGTTATCATGAGAGCACCTAGAGTGAATGATCTGTACGTGTTGGATATGAGCGTAGCTACTACTACCACGGGTCAGGCTCACTGTTTTATGTCAAGAGCAACGGAAAAAGAATCACAGTTATGGCATCGAAAGATGGGCCATATTCACCTGCAAAAAATGAATCACCTGGTGCATAATGACTTAGTAACTGGTGTTCATGTGAAAGGTTTTCATCTGGAAGGGGAGTGCATTAGCTGCATCAAAGGCAAGCAAAAGAAGAAATCACATCCTCAAAAGAAAGTCAACTCAGTGTCGAGACCGTTAGAAAGACTTCATATGGATCTTTTTGGTCCAGTGAACGTCAAAAGCATAACTGGTGATTTCTATTGTCTCGTAGTAACTGACGACTATTCCAGATTTTCATGGGTATCATTTTTGAAGACAAAAGATGAGACGTTTGAAAGTTTGATGACGTTGTTCAGAAAAATTGAAAACTTGTACCAAACTCGAATCAGAAGAATCAGGAGTGACAACGGTACTGAGTTTAAGAACAACAAGATGGAAGAGTATTGTGATGAGAGATGTATATTGCAAGAATTTAGTGCTCCTTACACTCCACAACAAAATGGAGTAGCTGAACGAAAGAACAGGACGCTAATTGAAACGGCCAGGACGATGCTTGCTGATTCGAAGTTACCAGTCAACTTTTGGGCAGAAGCAGTATCAGCCACTTGCTATACACTCAACCGGGTTCTCACAGTAAAGAAATTCAACAAAACATGTTTTGAGTTGATCAACAACCGCAAACCGAACCTGAAGTATTTAGAACCGTTTGGGTCTCCCTGCACTGTTCTAGAGCCTTTTGGAAAGTTTGGTGCAAAGAGTATTAAAGGAATATTTGTGGGTTACTCAAGTCCATTGAAAAGAGTCTTTGTTCCAAGCTTGAAGCGGATTATTGAAGCACACAATGTTGAATGCCAAGGTTACACAATGCCACCGCAGAACCTAGGCGACTCATGGCGCTTTAACTATGATACTCTGTGGGATTCGTTTGACATGGAAGAAGAAGAACCAGAGTTCTTTGATGAGTTGGATATTCTAAGAGAGTATGAGTCATCACAAGAAAGGTTTCCAGCTGAGTATACTAGAAGTCGACGACAAACTTCAAATGATGATGAAGCCGGTCCAAGTAATGCTGGAGAACATGATGATGTTCAACAATCTTCAGAACAAGAACATGCTCCTGATAATCAGACGGCAGTTAATGATAATCTAGAATCTGATGATAGACCTATATTTGATCATGGTGATTCAGATTCTGAGGGGGAGCAGATCCAGATTTCAAGTCAAACAATTCCAGTCAGTGAACAAGGTGCAAATCAAAATGTCACAAATTTGGAAGGCGAGGTAGATGTTCCAGGCGAGGTGATGCCGAGAACTCTTTCATACCATCCAGAGGAGTTGATTATTGGAGAATTACAATTAGGCTTTCGCACTAGACGACAAATTGACCAAGGGCTTACTTGTTTTTATTCTACAGTTGCTCCTTTACAAACTGAATTTTCACTAAGTTGTTTTATTTCGCATATCGAACCGCGAACATACAAAGAGGCGCTAACTGAAGATTCTTGGGTCAACGCGATGCAACAGGAGCTGAGTCAGTTTGAGAAGTTAGGAGTGTGGAAATTGGTAGACTTGCCTGATGGTCACAGGAAGATAAACACCAAGTGGGTGTTCAAGTGCAAGAGAGACGATAGAGGGGTTATTATTCGTAACAAAGCTCGACTCGTAGTCCAGGGTTTCAGTCAGCAGGAGGGTATAGATTTCACTGAAGTATATGCTCCGGTTGCTAGACTTGAAGCGATCAGAATCTTCCTAGCATTTGCATCTTGGAAAGGTTTTAAAGTTTATCAGCTAGATGTTAAATCGGCGTTTCTCTACGGGAAGGTAAAAGAGGAGGTATATGTCGGACAGCCACTGGGCTTCACCGATCCAATCCGCAAAGACAAGGTCTATTTGCTGGATAAAGCGTTGTATGGTTTACACCAGGCCCCGAGAGCTTGGTACGAGACATTGTCTCAACACCTGCTTACCAACAGCTTCATCCGAGGAAAAGTGGATGCCACTCTTTTCACCAAAGAAGTCGAAGGTCATCTTCTGATAGTTCAGATATACGTGGACGACATCATATTTGGGTCAACAAATGAAAATCTGTGCAAAGATTTTGAACGAGTTATGAAGCGGAAATTTGAAATGTCATCGATGGGTGAGATGAAATTTTTCTTGGGACTTCAGGTTGATCAACTACCCGAGGGAATTTTCATACATCAAACGAAGTATGTTCATGATATCTTGGAGAAATTTGGGATGTCCGGGACTACTCCAGCTTCCACCCCATTAGCGACGAATCATGGGATAAACCCTGATCTCACCGGAGAGAAGGTAGACGAAACGATGTATCGTTCCATGATCGGATCGCTGATGTACTCGACTGCTTCAAGACCCGATATTATGTATCCAACCTGCCTCACTGCGCGATTTCAGTCAAACCCCAGAGCTTCGCATATGGTGATTGTGAAACGGATATTATGCTACCTGAAAGGAACTCCATCATTGGGGTTGTGGTATCCAAGAGAAGGCGATTTTACGCTCGAAGGGTATTCTGATTCTGATTTCGGATGCTGCAAAGTTAACGCTAAATCAACAACAGCAGGGTGCCAATTTTTCGGACCACGCTTGGTCACCTGGCAATGCAAGAAGCAGACCTCTGTAGCTTTATCCACATGTGAAGCTGAATATGTATCTGCTAGCAGTTGCTGTTCTCAGATCTTGTGGATCCAGCAACAGATGCGCGACTACGGTTTGCAATTTCTTAACACCTCTATCTTTGTTGATAATTAGGCAGCGATAAACATCACTAAAAATCCTGTTCATCACGCTAAAACGAAACACATTGAAATTCGTCATCACTTCATTCGAGATTGTTTCGAGAAGAAGTTGATACGAATTGAGAAAATCCACACTGACGAACAAAAAGCTGATTTACATACCAAAGCGTTTGATAAAAATCGTTTTCAATATCTTTTAAAATTGAACGGTATGAAGCTTTTATCGGTGTTGGAGGAGATTCTTGGCGTAGATGAAGGTACCATTGTAGATGATATTGAGAAGCAATCTGCAATGGTTTGTCGATTTTTTACTTGTTTTGGTATTTAGGGGGAGTGTAGGGTAATAATTTCAGAAAATACAAAAACAATAAAAATACAAAAATACAAAAACATGAGATATTTCAAAAATCCAAAAACAATAGAAAACTGGAAAAGAGCTTGTGTAAAAAGGGAAAATGATAGTACATTGGCTTGACAGTTACAGTATGCTAAAGATATGTACAGTTTAAAAGACTTAAACAGTCTCGCTGATGATATGCCGATAGGTTTTTACACATTTAGTAGTTTTGTTCGGGATATAAACCTAAATCTTTACTTGCTTATTTCGTGGGGAACACTACTTGGATATATAGGTAACTCCTGAAATCTTGTTTGAAAGATCCCTCTTTCTGAGATACTAGGTCTTTATACTCAGTGATATCTGGGGTATTATCCCGGGACTTCTGATTTTGCGGAAGCAATGGCCTAGTCCCCGTATAATACTTTCTGCTTGCTTGAAATATAGCACCGCCCTCAGCATAAAAAATGATGAAACATTGAAAAATGCTAATCATGTGCTGTTGAAGAAAAGATCCTCTAAAGGGGACACACCTAAAAGTCGAAGCCGTCATCTCTCTAATTTTGTGGAAGCAATAGCCTGAGCTCTCACGGCCCTTGTATTTAACCCTTTACAGATATCATCTGTGGTATACTCACCTGTAAGACTGAATATTGGGATCTGGATACGGGAGTATATTCAAGAGGTGGGACACATGAATGAGTTTAAGTTCTTAATACACCTAATTCGTATCCTGGACAGATTGAAATTTGTGTGAGAACTTAAGAGGATCAGTATATCGACAATCTAAGTGAATTGTTTATTTCTGAGTATGAAATCAAAGCTTAACGGTACTTGTGACTTGTCGACAGCTGATATGATTCCCTAACACGCTCATCAAAAATATGTTTGTAAATAGTTTACATTTACTGCATTTTATTTCTGTTTAGCATTCTAGTTTCGAAACTTTATTAAAAATCCCAAAAGATTTTACACTTCTGCTTTATTTTCCGTCAAACCAAAGTGGAAAGCTGATCTTCAGATTCGCAATTTGAAGCAGATGCAGGAAGTTTCTGAGCTGGAAGATGAGTCAGGAGCTTAAAATGTTAAACTTGGGAAATTGAAAAGTCAAAACAAGTTCATTAAATTGAGACTTGTAAAATTCAGAAATTTGTTTGAACTACTTTGTACAAAATGTCAGTGTGCTTTGTCTCAGGTCAACCAAGGTCATTAAGTTGGACTTGGTAGACAAATTAAGTACTCAGGGTCATTAATTTGGACCTGGATACTTATGTGGATTACTAATACTGATAAAACCAACAAATGAAGTCAAATGGTAAGTTTGGATTGAAATTGTCATAATTATAAATCTTATGTTTAGGTAGAGATTGTGCAGGTAACAAGTTTGAATTTATGAAAACAGCAAAGCAAAATCCCAGCTAACTGATAGGGGGAGTCTGAATACAGAAAAGTCAGATACAATTTCTGAATCTACATTCAAGGGGGAGTTTGAAGGTTGTTAAAGATTCAGATTCTGTGATTCATGCTAGCTGTTGATAGAATAAGAGGAGATTTGAAGGAAGCATACAGTGTCAAACAAACTAGAAAGAGATCAAGTCTAAAGACTCGACGCCGAAGACTTTGTCAACATCCAAGGGGGAGTCTGTTGGTGCACAAATGTCTGTTAACTTCGTCTCTATCGAGTCTTTTGTCTAGATAGGATAAACCAGTGCTTAGCAGGATAAAAACTAGGGTTTGTGTGTAAGTGTGTAATTTCGCATGAAATAGCACTAAGCTATTTCACACGAAATTAGACATTGCTATTTCGTGTGAAATGGTCAGTGCCACTTTCATACGAAATTAACACTCCTATAAATAGCTGAGTTGTTGGTTCATTTGTAACGTTCGGGATTTCAGAGCCGAGGTGCTGCCAGTTTGTCAAACGATCAGAATTGCTTTGAAATCATTAATAAAAGGATAATTAAGGAGAATCAAGCTGTTACACGTCTATATCACTGATTCCGCCTTTGATATGGATCATAAACTCTTCTGATTGACTCGTTAGGGTCACACGACGATCTAACATTTTCACATTTGAATGATTCATAAGGTATACTATCTATTAGTGTCGTGGTTGGTGTTCGGTTCAAGATGTAAATTGCATGTCTGACTTCTTTTCCCCAAAAGCTTTGATGCATGTTAGTTTCTTTTAACATACTTCTTGTGGTGTGCCAGTTCCAGCGCGCGCGTGACTCGCAAAAGCTTCCCAAACTTCATTAACATAGCAGTTTCAAATCTGCAGTTGAAACAGACGAGTCAACGAAATTTAACTAAGAATTAAATGATGAACTAAAGTGCATTGAAACGTTTAATGCAGTTTAATTCTCTCATTTAATTTTTTTTTTGCTTTTTCATCTCAGCGACCATATATATACAGGATCATATCTGCTGCAGAATGACACCAGATACACCAATAACTTATGAAAAATTCCCTCTACATACTTCTGATCTTCTTCATACTCTGTTCAAGGTATTCTTTGGGTCCTTGAGCCAACTCCGGAAGTACTACTTCTCCAGCTGTTGTACCCTAGAAAACAAAACGAGTTCTTTTAGGAGACTCGGAAATTGTTTTAAGGGCCCTGTGCTGTTGCATCTCATTTCTTACATTTCCTTTTAAGTTCAGTTGTAATAGTTCTGTAATCTTTATTTTGTATTTTAATTCCGTAATAAAATTGTTTTATTTATTTTATACGTGAACGATTCCTACAGTTTCTTCCAAAGATAATCGATGGGTTTTAATTATTTGTTAC
Organism: Helianthus tuberosus; assembly: GCA_030545235.1. Taxonomy (NCBI): domain Eukaryota; kingdom Viridiplantae; phylum Streptophyta; class Magnoliopsida; order Asterales; family Asteraceae; genus Helianthus; species Helianthus tuberosus. Next base: position 116,842,094 of record CM060399.1, read on the forward strand.
TTCGAAATTATGAGCATTAATATACACTACCATCAGTATCAGAAAACACATTATTTTAGGCGTTTCAATATTAGATTTTGAGCGTTCTCACTTAATACCCCCAAAATATTACTTTTGCTTATTCCTAAACAATTGTTCGCCGAAAAAACAAAAAGAATCGCCTAAATCAATTGTTTTGGGCGATGATTTGTAATTGCAGCCCAAAGAGATGTTTTTTTGGGCGAAAATAATAAGTGCGGCCCAAAAAGAACAGTGTTTTTGGGCGAAAATGAATGTGGCTCAAAAAAACATATTATATAAAATAGAAAAAACCCTAATAAATCCAAAACAGTTACTTTTAAATTTCAATTCATCTCTCGATTGATCCTTCTTCATCAAAGCATGACCATCAATTTCTTTGATTCCTTCAACATATTGATTTAATTCTATTGTTCATTCAATTCATTCCATTAACAAAGGTATATAGACTTCCATCATATTATCATTTATATATTTACTCATTCTTGAACTCTTTTATGATTTAATTCCATTGTACATTCAATTCATTCCATTAACAAAGGTATATATACTTTCATCATATTATCGTTTATATATTTACTCATTCTTGAATTCTTTTATATTACATATTGCTATTAATTTGTAGATAAAAATTGTACGTATAGGATGTGTATGTATTTTAACGTGTTAACTTTTTAAGAAAAAATCGACAATATTTCCCCTACTCCTTCGGGTTTGTGGTTTATCCGCATACTTGGGGAGTTGAGGGGAAACGCTGCCGATTTTTTCTTAAATAGTTATCACATTAAAATATATACATATGAGATAAAATATTTAAAAAGTGGGTTAGGATCCACCGCCTAACGACATGTGAATACTTAATTTCATATCACTTATTTGATTGTTTTAATTTTCAGATGAACGGTAGAGAATATTGGATGTACAATAGTAGCGTCGTGCGTACTTCCGAAATATATACGAAAGGCGTTTCTACTTTTCTTAATGTTTCTGAAGCTAATCGGAGGAGTGTTGGCTCTAAAGAGATTTGGTGTCTTTGTATGGGTTGTAAAACTTTTCATAAATTTGGAAATATTCGTGATATAGAGTATCATTTGCTTGCAAATGGTTTTATGCCTATTTACACTTGTTGGTCAAAGCATGGGGAATCACGGATTGATGGTGCCACAACATCGACTAATATAGACAATAAGGATAATGAAAATTTCTTATATGATGGCAATTTAAATGACAGCGATTTAAATCATGACGATTTAAATGTTGACGACTTAAGTGAGGACACTTTAAATGAAAAAATTAGATGACATGTTTATTGATTTAGAGAATGATATCGACGGTGATGATTATATAAAATTACAACATCTAATTGAAGATGCAATAAAACAATATACAGTGGTTGTAAGATTTCAAAACTTGAAGCTGTGTTGAAGTTATTTAACTTGAAAGCAAAAAAAAAAAAAAAAAAAAAAAAATACATATGGAGCGACACAAGTTTCACGGATCTATTAGTTGTTTTGCATGACATACTTCTGAAAGATTACGTGTTACCAATTTCATTTTACCAAGAGCAAAAAATGATTAATCCAATTGGATTGGAAGTGGAAAGAATACATGCATGCCCGAATGATTGCATCTTGTATAGAAATGAGTATGAGACCGGTCATAAATGTGTTGTATGTGACGAATCTAGGTACAAGAGAAAACGTAAAACTATTGAATATCATAATGATGTGACGAAAAATGGACCACCGGCCAACATACTGTGGTATTTTCCAATTATACCAAGACTGAAACGATAATTTTCAAACAAGAAAGAAGCAAAACTGTTACGTTGGCATTCTGATGAGCATATAAAAGACGGGAAATTAAGACATGTGGCAGATTCGCTTCAATGGAGAAATTTTGATAGGAAATATCCAAAATTCGGTAACGAAGGTAGGAACATAAGGTTTGGGCTTAGTTCCGATGGTTTTGCATGAAACGGAAATACATAATGATGTTGTTGTTGATTCAGGTTTCGAAACAACATGGTAATAAGATTGATACTTATTTGTCCCCTCTAATTGATGACCTAAAAACTTTGTGGAGTTCTGGTGCAAATGTGTATGATGCTTATAAGAAGAAATTTTTTAAATTGAGTGCCATGATTTTTTGCACCATAAATGATTTCCCAACGTACGCTAATTTTTTAGGATATTGTACGAAAGGTAAAAAAAGATTGTCATGTTTATGAAGACGAGACAAGATCGGTGTGGTTAAATAATTGTAGAAAGAAAGTATACTGGGACACCGAAGGTTCTTTCCACGTGGTCATAGTTATCGGTTTAACACAAAGGACTTCAATGGAAGTACTGAGACTGGAAAAGCACCGAAGAATTTTGATGCATTTTCATGAGTTACAAATCTAGAAACTGTGTTGGGAAAAAGAACTCATGTGGAGCAAGGTATCAATTGGAAAAAAAAAAAGGTCAATCTTTTGGGATACTGGAGGCATTTACAAGTTAGGCATTGTTTAGATGTTATGCATATGGAGAAAAATGTATGTGATAGCTTGATAGGCTTATTATTAGACATTCCCAGAAAAATAAAGATGGTATCAATGTTCATAAAGATATGGAAGAAATAGGAATACGTAAACAGCCCGCCCTTGTTTATAATGGTAATTGTATTTATCTGTCACCTGTGTGTTATACAATGTCAAAGGAAGAGAAAACAAAGTTTTGTACATGTTTACCCAATATTAAAGTTCCGTCTTGCTACTCTGCAAACATTAGAAGGTTGGTGTCGATGAAAGACTGTAAATTACTTGGTATGAAGTCTCATAATTGTTATGTTTTGATGACACATATGATTCCTATTGCTATCCGTGGATTGTTACCAGAGAAAACACGCCACATAATCACAAAACATTGTTTCTTTTTTTAACATGATTGAGTCAAAAATATTTTTCAGGAGACCGGAGACTAACAACGTTAGGGTCCATTGGAGGCCAATATATTAATAGTTGGGACTGGCAGTGGTTATTTTTGAAGTTGAGACTGTTGGCGGCCAATGACAAATAATTGAGATTATTAAAATCCAATATTCCTTTTTTAATATTATTTGATAGCCATGTTGGTGTAATACATGCGTTTATTCATCTCGAGCAATACACGAGTTTTCTAAATACATGACATTTTGTTACTAAATATATGACATTATATCTACTCTAGAGTATCCACACCAGGATTGGTATATATACCATATCTTTAAATTATAAAGGAACAAATTTTGAGTTTAAAGAATACTAAATCAGATTCATTAAACCTTATCCTTAAAATAAATGGAAATGAACGGCTGAATCTTAAATATATTAATTCTTTAGCCATCTAAATCTAATCTAATCTAATCTAAATATGATAATAGATAAAGTGAATGAATAGTGCCACATAGGTGGTTGGCAATTTTCTATTGGACCACATTTTTCTTACCACGTGTTTTTTTACATCCCCTGTGTTGCCACGCATCAGTTCAAATCACCTACATAAAAACCCACTGCCACCGTAGATGAAAACTGAGAGAGAACTGAAGGCGGCAAAATGGCGATAGAGAGAGGGGGCATGAAAAATCGTCGTCACCAGTCAAACTCTGTCGCTGAACCCACAGATCCCGTTTTCTCATCCCACCGACTTCTTCTCCGGCCACTCAATCCGCCTCTTTCACCGTCATTGGAGGTAACTTCTGCTTCTAATCCTTCTCCGGCATCAGTTGTCCGTTTTTGAATTCAACTACTTGCTTTATTCAACACCTTCTTATATAAACCCTAGCTTTCAATGCGTATTGTAACATCTGTGTGTAATTAGAGTTTACGGTTACTGATATAGATAGGTAAGTTGTTTCTTACAGTTTAATATGTGTAGTGAAACTTTGCTATTTTTTATTTTTTAAGTTGCGAGTCTTCGGCAGGTTGATCATAAGTTTTTAATACTGTTTCTCGACCATTCAAGTAAGTTAAGATGGGCTTCTTGAGCTTTTTTGATGCAAGCGGCATTAAACATCGTTAACGGGTCAAAACTGGTATATGATATCGATTGGGTTGACTCAAAAGACTAGATATCTAATTGATTAGAGTTATTTTTTTAAGATAATTAATTAATCTGTAGTTTGAATACTTGTATATGATTGCAAAATTACAATAAGAATCTTTTTTTTATAAAGCAATTAATGTTTTCTTTGCGCTAAAGGAACACTTTGTGTAACTTTCATTCTTTTTAGCTAAGCTAAGCAGCTTGAATCGCGGTTGATTTTATGCCTCACAATGAGGCTGATCAAGTAGATTACATGGCAGATTCTGTAAAGAATGTGGAAGAGGAAGAAAACGGCGGTGGAGATAGATTATGACATAAATGGTCAGTTTGATTTTTTTTCCTGCTGTTAAATTAACAACACGGGGCTTGTCGGTTTAGGTTTTGTTCATAATCTATCATTGAACGTAGTGTAATATGTTGATTAGTTCTGTTTAAACTAAATGGAAAACATGTATAACATACCTGTTATAGCATTCAAAGCAGTAGAAAATCCAGTCAGAGATCCAGCCATTGAGTTCGACATCTTTGTCAGGATGATCCGGTTCCTCCTTAGGGTGTAAGGTGATGATGGTGATGAAACCGAAACTAGGGTTGATTTCGGTTATGGAGAGAGAGACGAAAATTGATGTTATGAGGGTTGTGTGTATTGTATATTTGTCTAACCCTTTAACTCTCTAATAAGCTCCTTATTTATACACCCAAGAGGAAACCTAATTAGTTAATAAGGGTAATATGGTCCATCAACAATTACCAACTAATTATTAATAGGTTATTAATATATTTTGATCTAATATAATATAAATGATTATAAAGGCTACAAGATTAAATATTACATTAATAATATATTTAATCTCACATTCTCCCACTTAGCCGAGTAATCATTTATCATGAGTATTAGGTAAGCCTGGCCAGGAGTTAACACTCATTTTAGCCTTAAACCAAGAACTATAGCAGAGAAATACAGCCGTTGAATCATCATTCGACTCAGGACCCCAAGTAGTCATACTATAGCCTCAATTTAAAACCTAACAGTTACGATCAAAATATGTATAAGCCCTTTAGCGTCTGATTTGTATTTATAGTTGTCTATATGTCATTACACCGGCAGAACATATGTTAGAGACATACAAATCAAACTAAGGAAATTTTATTAATTAAAACATAAGCTAGTACAATATGCCATTAAACAAGGTCTTTAGTAAGTCCCATATTAGATACATGTTCTTCGAAAACTTTAGGTGGGAGACCTTTAGTCATTGGATCCGCAAGCATATCTTTAGTACTAATATACTCAATACAAAGATTATTTTCCTCAACTCGTTCACGTACGAACAAATATTTTGTATCGAGATATAAACCAGCTCCAGTCGAACTGTTACTGTTCGAGAAACTAACGGCAGCTGAGTTATCACAGTAAAGCTTCAATGGTCTAGAAATGGAATTAACGATTTTGAGTCCAGTGATCAGATTTCTAAGCAACATTCCATGACAGGTTGCGTTGTAAACAGCAATATATTATGCCATCATTGTGGAAGTTGTAGTTAACTGTTGTTTATGACTCTTCCATGAGATAGGTCCGCATGCTAACATAAAGATGTAGCCCGAAGTGGATTTCTTGTCATCTTTGCATTTAGCAAAGTCAGAATCAGAATAACCTACCACTTCTAAATGATCACTTCTTCTATAAGTCAGTTTATAGTCTTTCGTCCCTTGCAGATATCTGAGGACCTTCTTAGCTGCTTTCCAGTGATCTAGGCCAGGATTAGTCTGATAACGGCCTAGCATTCCAGCAATGTAAGCGATATCTGGGCGAGTACAGACTTGAGCATACATCAGGCTCCCGACTACTGACGCGTAAGGTATCTGGCTCATTTTCTCCTTTTCAACCTCTGTTGTCGGACACTGGAATGAACCGAAAACATCTCCCTTAACTACTGGAGCGACGGAGAGTTTGCACTGTTGCATGTTGTAACGTGTAAGGACACGATCTATGTAAGTCTTTTGAGATAATCCTAAGATCCCTTTGTGTCTATCTCGGTGAATTTCGATGCCAATGACGTAAGAAGCATCTCCGAGATCCTTCATGTCGAAGTTATGCGAGAGTAACCGCTTCGACTCATGCAACATGTCTAAACTATTACTTGTCAATAGAATATCATCTACGTAAAGGACAAGTATAGTAAAGTTACTCCCACTCATCTTGAGGTAGGTGCATTGATCGACTTGATTCTTCATAAAACCTTGCCTCTTCATGACTTCATCAAACTTGAGGTACCATTGACGTGATGCTTGTTTTAACCCATAAATGGATTTCTTCAACTTACAGACTAGATGCTCCTGACCTTCAGGTTTGAAGCCTTTAGGTTGTTTCATGTAAACATCTTCGTCTAAGTTTCCGTTAAGGAAAGCAGTTTTGACGTCCATCTGATGCAGCTCTAAATCAAAATGAGCTACTAGGGCCATAACGATCCTTAATGAATCTTTACGAGAGACAGGTGAAAACGTCTCTTGATAATCAATTCCCTCTTTCTGAGTGTAGCCCTTTGCAACCAATCTCGCTTTGTAGCGTTCAACGTTCCCATTCGGATCCAGTTTTGTTTTGAACACCCATTTACAACCTACAGGTTTGGCACCATTGGGTAATTCGACTAAATCCCAAACGTCATTTTTCTTCATGGATTCAAGCTCATCAATCATTGCTTTGTTCCATTCAGAAGACTGATCACTGCTAATGGCTTCATTATAAGAGATAGGATCATTGAGCTTTCCAGCATCCATTTCAGTCAGGTAGGTAACATAATCATCCCAATTAGTAGGCCTTCTTTGCCTAGATGACCTCCTGAGTTGATTATCGGGTTCAGCGTTGTCTTGGTTTTGAGCGTTTGATGTGCCTTCGTTATGAGGTATAATGGGTTCTGATTGTGGAGATGGAGTTTGTGCAGTGGCTTCAGGTACAGTTGTTGCATGGGGTACAAGAGGAGTAAACGGAGTAATGATAAGCGACGAGTCTCCCCCCCCCCCCGCGTCTTGTACTTCATGCAATTCTTCGTAAGGGTTGGTACTACTCCCACTGACCTTGAAATCCTCCAGGAACGCAGCACGCTTGGTTTCAACAATACGGGTGACATGGGAAGGACAATAGAAACGACAACCCTTTGAATGATCAGGATACCCGATAAAGAAACAGGTAACTGTTTTAGGGTCAAGTTTCTTTAGGAAAGGATTGTAAAGTTTTGCTTCAGTAATGCAGCCCCATACTTTCATATATTTAAGACTCGGTTTCCTTCCTGTCCAAAGTTCATAAGGATTTTTAGGGACAGACTTAGAAGGAACTCTATTGAGTATATGAACAGCTGCTTTTAATACTTCAGTCCAGAGGAATAATGGTAAATTAGTGTTGGCTAACATACTGCGCACCATGTTCATAAGGGTACGATTTCTTCGTTCAGCGACACCATTCTGCTGAGGTGTACCAGGCATGGTGTATTGGTTCACAATCCCCTGGCCCTTACAAAACTCATAAAATGGACCAGGAGCTTAACCCACATCAGTATGTCTTCCATAATATTCACCGCCTCTATCTGATCTCACAACTTTAATCTGACAATCTAATTGCTTTTCAACTTCAGCTTTATAATCTTTAAAAGTTGTTAGAGATTCAGACTTTTCCTTTATAAGATACAAGTACATGTAACGAGAATAATCATCAATGAAAGTGATAAATGAAGTATGTCCGGTTATACCAACAATTTGATAAGGACCACTAATGTCAGTGTGAATGAGTTCTAATAAATTAGAGCTCCTAGTGGCACCTTTCTTATTTGCTAATGTCATTTTGCCTTTAAGACATTTGACACATGTTCCAAAATCAGTAAAATCGAGAGGAGGTAAGACTTCATCCTTTACGAGACGATTTAATCGTTCTCTTGAGATGTGGCCAAAACGTTGATGCCACAACATAGATGAAGTCTCTAAGTCTCGAACCTGTTTCATCTTTGTGAGTGATTCATTAATATTACATGACAACAAAGATTTGGAAAAATTATCATCTAGTTCTAATCTATAGAGACCACCATCCAGAATGCCAGTACCATAAACAACGGAATCATAGAGAATAGAGAGTTTGCGATGACCATGAGAAACGACAAAACCGTCCATGTCTAACTTTGGTCCTGATACAAGGTTCCGAGTTACCTCAGGAACATATAAGGTATCATAAAGTTTAATACATAAACCAGTTTTCAAAAATAATTGTAATGTTCCTATGGCCTTCACTTCTAATTCTCGATCATCTCCAACTTTAAGTGTTCTTTGGTTTCTTCCCAGCTTCCGGATTGTAAGGAATCCCTGAAGTGAATTGGTAACATGAACCATAGAACCAGAATCAAACCACCAAGAATTAGCAGGAACATTTAAATTAAAGGACTCAAGTATCATGAAAAAATCGTTACCTTTCTTAGCCAGCCACTCCTTGAAGTCAGGGCATTCCTTTTGCTAATGTCCTGTTTTCTTACAGAACTTGCAGTAGGGTTTGCCTAAGGAGTTCTTAGAGCTGGAAGGTGCACTTGTATTAGGATTTGGATTTGGCTTTTGAACCTTAGAAGCATCCTTTCTTTGATAATTGTGCTTCCTCTTCTTTGAGCTGGAGGTGGTGAAGTTAGCAACATCAGTAGTGCGATCCATCTTCATACGCTCTTCCTCCTGCACGCACATAGCGATCAGCTCACTCATCGTCCATTTGTCCTTCTGAGTGTTGTAATTGATCTTGAATGCTTCATAGGACGAAGGAAGCGAAGTGATGATGAAGTGAACAAGAAAACCATCATTGATTTCCATCTCTAGGCCCTTCAGCTTATTAGCCATGTCATGCATCATCATGATGTGTTCGCGAATGCCGCTCCTCCCATCATACTTAGTTGTCACCAGCTTGAGGATAAGAGTACTAGCGTGTGCCTTTGATGTTCCCTTGAATTGATCCTCCACAGAAGCCAAATAGGTTTTAGCATCTTCAGAATCAGGAATGGCCCCTCTGATTGAGTTATGAATGGACTGCTTCATGAACATGAGAGACATGCGGTTACACCTAGTCCACTTATCATGAAGTAACTGCTCAGCAACAGTACTTGTAGCAGTAAGGTCCGCTGGCTTATTCTCTCTTAGAGCATAATCAAAGTCCAACAGTCCAAGTGTAAGCATGAGGGCATCCTTCCATGCAACAAAGTTATCACCAGTCAAAGGTGGAATCCCCTGATTGGGTGCTGATAGTGGAAATAAGGTGAGCAAGTTATGATACTAAGAAAGAAGTCTTAATGTGATCTAAGGGCATGTTATACTAAGGCAGGCATAAATAATGACCATTTTAATTATGAAGTTGTGATAATGTCTATTACTAACATCAAAATAATAGACTTAGTAAAATTCTATTTAAACGAAGACAAATCAGCTTTGGCCAGAAGTGTAATCATTTAAATATGTGTGCAAAGTAATTGTGACAAATCAGCTTTGGCCAGAAATGAGAAAATCACTTTAGTTATGCACTTGTCAAGCATGCTAAACATAAATGAATTAAATCAGCTTTGGCCAGAATTAAGACATTTCACGTTTGTAATGCATACTTAATATAGCTTTTATAATACTTGAACAATAAATATATGTATTAAATCAGCTTTGGCCAGAATTAATACATCAGAAGCTCATTCAAGTTAAGCTATTTTGGTTTTGTAAAAATTATCTGATTCTGATTAATTAATTAAGTATAAACAAAACCAAGTATTTAATAGCAAACCACCTGTTAGCGCGGATCGAACAGCTTAAAATAATGAGGTTTCGAGTCTTGTGCGATCAGTAATGCCTTGTGCGATCGGTAATGCCTTGTGCGATCGATAAGGCCCAAAACTTGTGCGATGTAAATAAAGCCCAAGTCTTGTGCGATCAGTGAGGCCCAAAATTTGTGCGATCAGTGAGGCCCAAAACTTGTGCGATTAGTCAGGCCCAAGTTTTGTGCGATCAGCACTATCTTGTGCGATCCACAGGTCTTGTGCGATCCACAGGTCTTGTGCGATCCATAAGTTCTTGTGCGATTTCCCTTGTGCGATCAGATCAATCAAATTTTTTTTTTTTTTGTGATCTGATCTTGTGCGACTGTTAAGGGACTTGTGCGATTATGATTTCGAAACCCACTGTTAATGCTGTTTATTGTGATAATAACTAAAACTCAAAATTTAAGGGATTGTGGGATAGTGTTTCCGATTTTATTTCTGATCTAATCTTATCAAATATTTAAAAAATAATAACTGAAAATCCATTAACAGTTTTCGAAAATTTAATAGATAAAATTAAGATCAAAATCATTAAAACACCCACTAATCCAAATTATATTCCAAAATTTATGGAATTTTCGAATTTTCTTAGAACATAATGATGAACCCTAAAATTTAAAACATAATTCTAGAAATCCGAAACCTTATATTTTAGACTTTAGTTAACAGATTTCAGAAATTAGGTTTGTCCATTATAATTTCGAGTCAATTTTATCAAACATATTTTACCGAAAACAGGGATTTCGGTACCATTTAACTCGAAAACAGCCGTGACTTTTAAGGCTTTAAAATTTTCGTTTTCCTGATTTTTGATTCCAGAATAATGGATACGAAAAACAGAACTGCTTTATCAACATATGCTCTGATACCACATGTTGATCAGTTCTGTTTAAACTAAATGGAAAACATGTATAACATACCTGTTATAGCATTCAAAGCAGTAGAGAATCCAGTCAGAGATCCAGCCATTGAGTTCGACATCTTTGTCAGGATGATCCGGTTCCACCTTAGGGTGTAAGGTGATGATGGTGATGAAACCGAAACTAGGGTTGATTTCGGTTATGGAGAGAGAGACGAAAATTGATGTTATGAGGGTTGTGTGTATTGTATATTTGTCTAACCCTTTAACTCTCTAATAAGCTCCTTATTTATACACCCAAGAGGAAACCTAATTAGTTAATAAGGGTAATATGGTCCATCAACAATTACCAACTAATTATTAATAGGTTATTAATATATTTTGATCTAATATAATATAAATGATTATAAAGGCTACAAGATTAAATATTACATTAATAATATATTTAATCTCACATAATATGCTCGATTTTCAAATTTTTAATACATAATAGCAGACAAAGGTGATGGATACGTTCTCTGATCAAGCGAGAAGTGGGAAGGATATTCAAGTCATTCCATGGGGCAAATTTAATATAATAAGCGAGAGTTATAGACGAACTTGGTTCGAACAATACAGGAAGTATGAGAATATTCTCGTGTCGGGTGATGCAGTTAATAAGGTATAATCTTACTTCTTCCATTTATAAAATGATTACCTTGTCAACTTATTGATACATAATATCATATGGTAATTTTATTATGTGTGTAGAAATGCAAACATAAGTCGAAGGGTGGTAACTACAATGAGTTCCTTCATAATTTGCGTTTTATTAGGTGATAATAGATCTTAGCTGATGGGAATTGGTGGGATTTTGTGAGGATTGAGATCACTAGACAACCCGATTGTATGTTCGTCTATGGCTCCATTGACTCTAGCGAGGTTTAAGATCCCTTGACAGTTGTACATCTTGGTAATCGATAGTAATCGTCGGACATTTACTTCATGCTTGTACATGGTTTGAGCTCTGTGATATACTGTAGTATTATATGCTGGAGAAGGTACATTATTAAAATATATAAATTTCTACTTTAAAAGAATGTATATTCAAACTCAATTTATTGATATAGTTCTTTGGACATGTTAGGCATCCCTGAGCTATCTCATGAAGCATCAAACATTTATATCTGGTTCTTAACACAAAACCCCGAATGTTGCAAGCAATGGGTAAGTTCCAAGTTTTCTTACGAAATTGAGACATGTTTTTTATATTTGTGTTAAAAAGCAACACATTGGTATTTGAGTAAGTTATTTATATTTGTGTTAAAAAGCAACACATTGATATTTGAGTAAGTTTTGGTTAGTTGTGGGTTCATTTGGGATGCATTTTAATAACCTGTGTGTAAGTCATTTTAATAACCTTTCTTTAACTCATGTATTTGGTATCATGAGGTATGAAAGTTATAATATCTTGGTTTATGTGTACAGACATAATACACTAAGAGCTTTAATAGAGTCAAATATATATGATCTAAACACATAATACACTAAGAGCTTTAATAGACTCAATTATATATGATCTAAACACGTTATAACATACGATAATTTGTTTAATACACTAAGAGCTTACGATAATTTGTTTTTTTCTCAAAGTATTTGATTAGGTTAACGGGTTGATGTTTTAATTGTAGATCCTTTAATGGAGTTTCTTTTACGTATGAGGATATGTGACTTTGCTTTCGGAAAATTCTGCATTGAATATACATTATCCGGTTCAGTTGTGCGAATGGGCTTTCTAGCAGCTTTTAAGATATACAAACCCTCGAAAGGAGATACGGATGCTCAAGATCCACCCAAAAGCATTGAAAATTCTGCAGATCGAGTTAAATTGTCATATGACTGGATTACGAATAGAGCCAAAGGTTTTGATATAACATGGTGCAACTGGAGACATTTCAACATTAATGTTTAGGAGAACTATGTTTTTTCTGTTTGGTCATGATTTTATTTTTTTCTGTAGCTTGTATCAGTATCATCCCGATGTAGTATCTTGCTATGTCGGTGGTTTCTTTTTGTTGATAATAATAGTCTCCGTTTATTAAAAGGATGATCTATATTATCATTCATATGTTGCACATATTATTTGTTATGAACTTACATTTTTGGTCTAGTGTTGGCTTTATAAAGGGTTTTGTACTTGGAGGGCCAAAGTGAAAGTATGTTTTGGAGTCGGTGTAAAGATCGAAAGGCGAAGGGGCAGAGTGTAAGATTGAGTTGCAGTTGATATAAAAGGGTGAAGATATCAGTGCTAGGGTTTCTAGACACTTCGCTTCATTCTCTCTCAAAAAGTGGTTCTCTCCGTCTTGTGGTTTACGATCCATTATCAATGCCTGTGAAGCTCTGTTCTTGTATCTAAATTATTGAAGATCTGTTCGTCTGTCTCTTTGTGAAGGCCTGCACGTCGTCGTTCTCACCAGTGAAGATTGGCCCATATTGATTGTTAATCTCATCTGAGAGATTTGTTTGTTTTACTGTCGATCTTGTCTGCGTAAATCAGGTTGTATGTGTGTAAATCAGGTTGTATACTTTCTTGTTTTTTCTGTCTTTGTATTTTGTAGATCCACTGATTAATCAGTCGATCTAAACGTTTGTACAACAGATCTTACTTGTGTAAGATCGAGGGTATTGGTTGGGTAATTTTTTCAGGTTTGGGTAAGCATAATAAAAGTTTTCAGTCACGTTTTGTCGCTTCTCTTGTGTCTTGTGTTATTGTTTGAGATTTGTGTTAAACTTTCATACCATTTTTGACACCGTTGCCTTTCAAAAAAATATAGATGTAGAATTACTTTATCTATTTTTAAGCAATTTGTATCAACTTCATTCGTAAAAAAAATGTTTAAACCGATTCGGTTTAGCGTGTCGCAACGTGCGCGGGGTATTTACCTAGTTTCCTTAAAATTATAAGGTTAGTCTATGAGATGTGTGAGACTTCTAGAAAAATAAATAACTCTTTTTTATGGAATGATCGTTTTAGTTAAATTCTCTGGACAAGGATAAAGAATCTACTGTAACACCTGTCTCATTTTATAATGAAATTACTACTAAATACGCATCTAGTTTATGGAAAATACGGATTTACAAAAACTTTGTTAATTTAAGGTTCCTACATGATTAAAGTATTTAGGATTTACATCCTACTAGTTAAGATGTACATATTGTGACATCAAAATTACATGTTCCATTTTTTATAAAAACAAAATGTATTGACGTGGAAGCTTCAAAAGTGTAGTGTTCGGTTCTTGGAATCCTACTTGACCACCATCCGGAGTAACTCCAACTTCAACTAATGTCAAAACCGTCCCAAATGTTAGTTTTGACAACAAATAAATAAGTATAATGAAGTTCCAATATCGAATAAATGAAAACAAAATAAAATTTTAAAACTTTGATCTCTCGCGCCACGCGAGAGATTCACTTAAGTCTTTCGAAGGCCGCGAGCGGCCCCCCGTGTCGCGCCAGATTAACGTTCTCACGTCACGTGCCGCGGGGGAGACCCTTTTCCAGCGGGTTCACATTCTGGACCTGCATATCTGCCCAGCTCCAATTTTTTTTTTTTTTACAATTACCAACTTCAAATAGCCATAACTTTTTATCTACAAGTCCGTCTTAGGTGATTCTTTTTCCTACGCGTTTGTTATAAAAATACGCATCAGTTTATCCTATTTTCTGCATATGAAACCTGAATTATAAACAAATAGTTTATAATTTCTTGTTTCATTTATTCGACCCATTTGTTTAATACTTTGCAAAACTTGATAATCATTCATTTTTCACTTCTAAGTGTACATACCCATTCCCCGGGCTCGTGAACTTCAGCGTATTAATACCATTCCATGGTTTTACGCTTTCATACTTTCAGTTATAGAGTGACGTTCACGTCACTTTAATATTACTAATTTACCCTTGTTTTGACCCGTTTGGTCATTTAATGGAAACCTCCATTTTTATCATTATACTAGCTTAATTCCAACACACATTTTGACACAATACCATGCCTAATGAACTTCGTCATTTCGGCATTATACCAATTTTACTATTAGACTAATTCAAGTTAACTAACTATATTCAATATACAAACATAATGTAACGGAACCAAGTTACATAGTTGCATAATTCATCAACATTGGTTTCTAACCATAATTACCCATTCCCAGACTCGTCAACTCTAGCGTATCACTTCCATTTCATGGTTTACGGTTTTATAACTCGAATTTGAAGAGGGACGTTTAAGTCACTTCGAACACTACCATTCCGATCATTATTTGACCCGTTTGATTTTCTAATGGAATTCACCATTTTACCAACATACCAACTTATTACATCACTTTATTTACATTCCATACATGAATAATTTAACAATATTATCAACAAACAAATCTAATTAACTATTTTGACCCGTTTGGTTGTCGAGTGAGTTACATCACTTCATTGACATTCCAAAGACTACTAATTAAACAATATCAACAAACATATCTAATTAACTATTTTGACCCGTTTGGTTGTCGAGTGAGTTACATCACTTTATTGACATTCCAAACATGTTTTAACCATTTATTTTGTCCCATCTGGTTTGTCGAGTGAACTTCGTCACTTCATTGACTTACCAAACTCGCATTTTACACTACAATCCTGTTAATATTTCTAATACTATTGTTTACGCATAATGTAACGAAACCGAAAGTTACGTACCTATAGTGCTTTTCCTTCAAGCGCGCATCAACTCCGGCTCGTCCGCTTGAATATTCAATTCCTTTGCTTATAGAGTTCAATCAACGACTTGTTTACAACTCTTATTATTTCATATAACGCATTATTCACCATAACATTCAAATATGCGTTTTTACTCAAAATTTCAACATCTAGTTTTCTTTTAGGCATTTCAACAAACACCTAAATGGCATAAATTTGCAAAATCAATAACCAAGTTTCATGACTAGTTATTTAGCCAATTTTGAGCATTTTTCACAAATTCAAATGTCTAGTTACACATCAACACCTAGACTTATTTCATGGAGCTCACATAACACTAGATTGATAATCATAATTCTAGTGTTCATCATCTTTCTACAAAACCCATTTAACACATAAATGGATGGTTATGGACCTCATATCTATGAACACTAATTCAACAAATTATTGACTAGGGTTTGCTCCTAGACATGATTTCATCCTAATTTCATCCAAGCTTCAATCATGCAAGCCAAATTTTCGATTTCATATGTTCACCAAGAATTCAAGATGGAACTAAATAATGAAATTTGGCATACCTTATGATCCCTTCATGGAGGTGATCACTAATTTGAGCTTAGATTTTGATTTGGACTTGATTTGCCCCTTCAATTTGATGAAATTATGTTGATTAGGGTTTGAGCTTGAGAGCCCTTCTTGGCTCCTGTGGTTTATGCGACCAGAACACACACAAAGGTGTGTTTTTTTGGTGTTTTTAGTTTTAATTAATAAAAACCAATTTCTCATTTTAACCATTTTAGTCCCTCAACTATACCTAGGTTTATAAAGGGTGCTTTTAACCTTGTTTTTCTTATTCCTACAAGACTCGTGATTAACCAGGTTATTTATTCCTAGTTACTTTATCTTGTTTATAACCGACATTTAATCTATTATATATAATAAATGTAAAATCTATATTTTTGGGGTGTTACAAGTCTACCCCCTTAAAGAGGTTTCGTCCCCGAAACCTTCTTTAAATAGTTCTTTGGTTTGGACCAAACTAACTTAGTTTTGTTTTTAAGGCATTCTTGCTTTTAGTCAAAAGTTATCATTTGCCTCGACGCATGCGTCTTCTACAAGTAAGTCCTCATGGACTTTAACTTGTGTCTTATATTTCTTATCATGCCGCCTATTTGTCCCAATTGCCACTTGACCACTCAATAGTATGAGTTCGTCAATATGTTTATTCTATACTACCCTATATTGACAAGTGTTTTATATAAATCACAACACTATTTTGACATTGGAGGATCTTATCGGCTAGACTGATTAGTTAACGTCACCCCATGCCCCGTTAATTTGGGTCTACCCCTTTGCGATATTCGAACTTGCATGAGTTTATGATCTCCTATGCCGTAACTCGCTCTACCGCATGATTTTCTTGTATATCATTTTTTGTGACGATGATCGCATAGGATCACGTCATGTTTAAGTTTTCATAAACTTTTCATTATCACATCTTCTTTCTAACGTATCGTCTTACACCTATCGGTGTCAAGGCCTATATCCTTTATTATTAACTATTTTCTAATTTGTCTCATAATATTCATATTCGTTAAACATTGTTTTTCACTAAAACTGAATTTTAGTTTAACGTTTATCTCTTTAACTCATGTCAATTACTCATATTCAGGAATTGACGACAAAAATTTATTCTTTTCCGCTATTATATTACGCGGGGAATCGTAACCAGTCCCCATGCTTTACCCCAAGTAACTCGTAAGTTCTTTTGCTTAGCCTCGTAGGCTATTTCGTTAGGTTTTCACCCCTTTTTGGTTTATTTCTTTCTATAGCTGACACGAGGTTCATTTAATCCTATAAACCCTTACTTGTTTATAATCCCAAAGGTTATGATGATCCCGTAGACCATCTTTTGCCTGTGTCATTTCGTATTCTTAGAAATACATTTTTGGTGTCATGGCATCCCTTTCAGGCCCAAAATTCATTCATTTTCATTTTCGAATTTAATCAATTTGACCGTAGTCAAGGGCTACCCCGTTTTCTTTTAGACTAATCTTCCGACTCTATGACTTCCCACGTCATTTACGCACCGGTTTGTTTTCCACTTTCCATTATCTGGTTCACACATTTATTTATTTACAACCCATTACCTGGGTTCGTTTATCTTAATGTTTTAATGCTTCTGTTGTCTAGTTTGCATTTTCCTTTTTATACACTCTCACGACCTATCACTTAGGTTTATTAATATTTTATGCTCCCATTAATGATTTGCGCTTATTTATACTACCGAGCATTATACTTTATTTAGCCCGTTCAATATTGAAATAATTGAACACAACTATCAAAATTTCTGTTTCGCGAAATTTTGTCATCTTTTAATTATACTCTTAATCCGAGTCTTTTGACTTTAATCCACGCCCCCGTCTCATGGTTTACATATATATCTGGACCCTATTCATCTATCGGGTATTTTACCGTAGTCATTATCATAGCAACCATTCCGGCATGCATTAAGACTTCGTTTTCGTTTATTTGGTCGTATTAGCTAAATCCATCGCTTTTATTCAACCAATTTTTTTTATTCTTTCATTCATCTTGTTTGACTTATTCTTGTGAATTTGATCACTCATGACAGTCAAAGTTTATCCTTATGCCTTGACATTCTCAATTGTCGGTTTATTTTCTTATACATATATACATATTTCTTTTACATAATTTACTCATTTCACTACTCATGTATGCCCCTATGCAACTATTATTCGCACTCACATTGAATAAAATTTATGCTGAAATTAAATTTATAATAAACATACCTGAAACATCATCAGGTTCAGCTTTAGCCTCTACGGCTGTCGTGTGGGAAGACCTTGCCTTCTCTTTCGGGGTATCAGACTTTGCGTCAGTTGCTTCTTTGGTTCCAACCAATTCCGGGCATTCAGACCTTTTATGTCCGGGGTTATAAAATTTATAACACACTGACACCTTTCCCGGGCAATTTGCAACCACATGTCCCACTTTTCTATAAATAGGATATGGTTTGTTTCTAAGGTAGCATTTGCCCCTGTGAGTTTTTCCACATATTTTACACTGAGGTGACCGCCTTCTTGTAACTCCTTTCTTAGAAGTTGTATTAGGCTTTGCTTTCTTTATGGGACTTGGGTTCACATCCAACACTCTCCCGTCATCTTTTTCTTGTGAGAGACTGTCTTTTAATTCAGTCATCATATCCTCCACCACTAACGAGATTGTGGTTTGTAGTCTCTGCACGAACTACGGTAGGCTGGCGTCTACAGCCTTTTCGGCTTTCTCGAAAATTTTAGCTTCCATCTCTTCGGTTAATTGAGATGCTAACTCGCCTCTGGTTACAACAGACATTTCTTTCATCTGTTCGGTGACTATCGACACTGTATCATCATTGCCTTCATCAGTCATCTTGAATCTAAATGTTTATATTAATTGTTAAGCATTTCGTTCTATATCATTTGCATCTTTCGCTTTGGTTTAGCCAAGTTCACAACTTTCTTAGACCATTCGTGTTTGGTGCACTTTTCCGTGTTTGAGTGTATTACGCACTCTTCCCATGCACATCTAATCGTATTCATTTTCTAATGTTTCGTTAAAATTTATTAAAACAATTAATTCTTAACAGACGTTTGATCAAGCTTCGAACCGAACACGCTTTGTTAACAACCTTGAGCTCTGATTACCAACTTTTAACACCCGTCTCATTTTATGATGAAATTACTACTAAATACGCATTTAGTTTAAGGAAAATACGGATTTACAAAACTTTGTTAATTTAAAGTTCCTACATGATTAGAGTATTTAGGATTTACATCCTACTAGTTAAGATGTACATATTGTGACATCAAAATTACATGTTCCATTTTTGATAAAATAAAACAAAATGTATTAACGCGGAAGCTTCAAAAGTATAGTGTTCTGTTCTTGGAATCCTGCTTGATCACCATCCGGAGTAACTCCAACTTTACCTAATGCCAAAACCATCCCAAATGTTAGTTTTGACAACAAATAAATAAGTATAATCAAGTTCCAATATCGAATAAATGAAAACAAAATAAAAATTTAAAACTTTGATCTCTCGCGCCACACGAGAGATTCACTTAAGTCTTTCGCGGGCTGCGAGCGGCCCCGCATCTCGCGCCAGAGTAACGTTCCCCCATCGCATGCCGCGAGGGAGACCCTTTTCCAGCGGGTTCACATTTTGGACCTGCATATCTGCCCAGCTCCAATTCTTTTACAATTTCCAACTTCAAATGGCCATAACTTTTTATCTACAAATTCGTTTTAGGTGATTCTTTTTCCTACGCGTTTGTAATAAAAATATGCATCAATTTATCCTATTTCCCGCATATGAAACCTGAATTATAAACGAATAGTTTATAATTTCTTGTTTCATTTATTCGACCCATTTCTTTAATACTTTGCAAAACTTGATAATCATTCATTTTTCACTTCTAAGTGTACATACCCATTCACCGGGCTCGTGAACTTCAGCGTATTAATACCATTCCATGGTTTTACGCTTTCATACTTTCAGTTATAGAGTGACATTCACGTCACTTTAATATTACTAATTTACCCTTGTTTTGACCCGTTTGGTCATTTAATGGAAACCTCCATTTTTATCATCATACTAGCTTAATTCCAACACACATTTTGACACAACACCATGCCTAATGAACTTCGCAATTTCGGCATTATGCCAATTTTACTATTAGACTAATTCAAGTTAACTAACTATATTCAATATACAAACATGATGCAATGGAACCAAGGTACATACTTGCATAATTCATCAACATTGGTTTCTAACCATAATTACCCATTCCCAGGCTCGTCAACTCTAGCGTATCACTTCCATTTCATGGTTTACGCTTTTATAACTCAAATTTGAAGAGGGACGTTTAAGTCACTTCGAACACTACAATTACGACCATTGACGCATTTAATTTTTTAATGGAATTCACCATTTTATCAACATACCAACTTATTCCAACCAATATTTTAACCCGTTTCTTTATCTAGTGAGTTACACCACTTTATTTACATTCCATACATGACTAATTTAACAATATTAGCAACAAACAAATCTAATTAACTATTTTGACCCGTTTGGTTGTCGAGTGAGTTACGTCACTTCATTGACATTCCAAACACGACTAATTAAACAATATTCTCAACAAACATATCTAATTAACTATTTTGACCCGTTTGGTTGTCGAGTGAGTTACATCACTTCATTGACATTCCAAACATGTTTTAACCGTTTATTTTGTCCTGTTTGGTTTGTCGAGTGAACTTTGTCACTTCATTAACTTACCAAACTCGCATTTTACACTACAATCCCGTTTATATTTCTAATACTACTGTTTATGCATAATGTAACGAAACCGAAAGTTACGTACCTATAGTGATTTCTTTCAAGCGTGCATCAACTATGGCTCGTCCGCTTGAAGATTCAATTCCTTTTCCTGTAGAGTTCAATCAACGACTTGTTTAGAACTCTTATTATTTCATATAACGCATAATTCACCATAACATTTAAATATGCGTTTTTACTCAAAATATCAACATCTAGTTTTCTTTTAGGCATTTCAACAAACACCTAAAGGGCATAATTTTGCAAAATCAATAACCAAGTTTCATGACTAGTTATTTAGCCAATTTTGTGCATTTTTCACAAATTCAAATTCTAGTTACACATCAACACCTAGACTTATTTCATGGAGCACAAATAACACTAGATTGATAATCATAATTCTAGTATCCATCATCTTTCTACAAAACCCATCTAACACATAAATGGATGGTTATGGACCTCATATCTATGAACACTAATTCAACAAATTATTGACTAGGGTTTGCTCCTAGACATGATTTCATCCTAATTTCATCCAAGCTTCAATCATGCAAGCCAAATTTTCGATTTCATATGTTTACCAAGAATTCAAGATGGAACTAAATAATGAAATTTGGCATACCTTATGATCCCTTCATGGAGGTGATCACTAATTTGAGCTTAGATTTTGATTTGGACTTCATTTGCCCCTTCAATTTGATGAAAATATGTTGATTAGGGTTTGAGCTTGAGTGCCCTTCTTGGCTCCTATGGTTTGTGCGACCAGAACACACTCAAAGGTGTGTGTTTTGGTGTTTTTAGTTTTAATTTATAAAAACCCATTTCTCGTTTTAACCATTTTAGTCCCTCAGCTATACCCAAGTTTATAAAGGGTGCTTTTAACCATGTTTTTCTTATTACTACAAGACTCGTGATTAACCAGGTTATTTATTTCTAGTTACTTTATCTTATTTATAACCGACATTTAATATATATATATATATATATATATATATTTATAAAATCTATATTTTTGGGGTGTTACATCTACTGTGGATGCTCTTACGTATGTTAAAAACAAAAAGAAAAATTGATCTTTACAATAGGGTTTTTATAAGTTTTTCAACTCAAGTGAGTTTTCAATCTAGGCTTCTACACCATCGAGGCAAAGTCAATAATATCCTGACACGATTTACTTAGATTGCTATAAATCTTTGTGCATTCACATTCCATCATCATTCCTATAATTACACTAAAATTCACTAGTTTTTCTCTTTTATTTTCGATTAAATAATATTTTTTATACTTTTATCATTATGTCTTAATATTTAATCTAGTAGCCATTGTAATCATTTACATTATATAGATCAAAATATATAACAACCTATTAAATAATTAGTTGGTAATTGTTGATGGACCATATTACCCTTATTAACTAATTAGGTTTCCTCTTGGGTGCTTACATAAGGAGACTTATGTAGAGGTTAAAAGGTTACACACTTTGACACATAACCTAAATCATAACATCAAACTCGCCTCTCTCTCCTAAAGAGGAACCAGATCACCTTGACAAAGATGTCGAACTCCATGGCTTCTTCCATCACTAGATTCTCTACTGCACTGTCTGCGGTGACATATATGTTTTCATGTTTTCCTTATGTTTAACCAGAACTGATCCAACATGTGGTATCGAGTGATTCAATATCACTGTTAAATGTTAAGTTGGTAAATAATATGACTCGAAACCAATATGGGTTAATTTTTATGTCCGAATCTGTTTAGAAACATTAAAATTTCAGGTTTCGGGTTCCAGAATTATGTTTTAATTTTTAGGGTTCATCACTTGTTCTAAGGAAACTCAAAAAAATTCCTTAAGTTTTGGAATGAAATCTGGATTAGTGGGTGTTTTTTATTTGTTTTGATCTGAATTTTAACTCTTAAAATTTTCGAAAAATGTTAAAAGATAATCAGTTATAATTTTTGAAATCCTTGATAAGTTTAGATCAACACTAAAACAGGAAACACTATCACACAATCCCTAAAATTTCGAGCTTTCATTTATTTTTACATTAACAGCTGTTAACAGGAGTTTCGAGATGCTTTTTAATGACCCGAGACCAAGATCTTGACTCGAGACCACAAGGTCTCGACTCGAAATCATAAGTGTTCTCAATCTATACAACTCGAGACAACGATTTCGACTCGAGACCATAAGGTTTCGACTCGAGACCACTGAGTTTTCGACTAAGGGCTTCAATCTTCACAACTCGAGACCATGGTTGCGACTCGAGACCTCATCAAGGAGTCGAGATCTCATAAAACATAGATGTCGAGACCATGATTACGACTCGAGATACTGAGGTTGCGACTCGAGACCTTAATGAGTCGAGACCTCATAATGTTACAAGATGAGTCGAGACTTGACTCGAGATCTCACTCGAGATCTCATAACTGAGTCGAGATTTCACTCGAAACCTCATTATTTTAAGCTGTTTAATGTGAACTAAAATTTAGCTCGGGGCTCCGCCCCAAACCCCGTGCAGGGGCACGCTGTTCCCCTGCACCCCCAGCGAACTCACCGCGGAGTTCGATCCACGCTAACAGGTGGTTTGCTATTAAATAATTGGTTTTTGTAAATACTTAGTTAATTAATCAGAATCAGATAATGTTTTACAAAACCAAAATAGCTTAACTTCAATGAGCTTCTGATGTATCATTTCTGGCTAAAGCTGATTTGATACATCTACTTATCATTTAAGTATTACGAAAGCTATGTTAAGTGTGCATAACAAACGTGAAAGTCTTAATATCTGGCCAAAGCTGATTTAATTCTTTCATATATAGCATGCTTAACAACTGCATAACTAAAGTGATTGTCTCAATTTCTCGCCAAAGCTGATTTGTCACAAACACTTTGCACATATGCTTAAATGATTACACTTCTGGCCAAAGCTGTTTTGTCTTCGTTTAAGTAGAATTTTAACTAAGTCTATTATTTTGATGTTAGTAATAGACAATATCACAGCTTCATAATTAAAATGGTCATTATTTATGCCTGCCTTAGTATAACGTGCCCTTATATCACATTAGGACTTCTTCCCTAGTATCATAACTTGCTCATCTTATTTCCACTATCAGCGCCCAATTACGGGATTCCACCTTTAACTGGTGATAACTTTGCTGCATGGAAGGACGCTCTCATACTTACGCTTGTATTGCTGGACTTTGACTATGCTCTAAGAGAGAATAAGCCAGCGGACCTTACTCCACAAAGTACTGCTGCTGAGCAGTTGACTCATGAGAAATGGACTAGGTGTTACCGCATGTCTCTCATGTTCATGAAGCAGTCCATAAGCAATGTAATCAGAGGAGCCATTCCTGATTCTGAAGATGCTAAAACCTACTTAGCTTCTGTGGAGGCGCAGTTCAAGGGGACGTCTAAAGCACACGCTAGTACCCTTATCCTTAAGTTGGTGACAACTAAGTATGATGGGAGGAGCGGTATTCGCGAGCACATCATGATGATGAATGACATGGCCAATAAGCTGAGGGGCTGGAAATGGAAATCAGTGATGGTTTCCTCGTTCATTTCATCATTACTTCCTACTTTGAAGCATTCAAGATCAATTACAACACTCAGAAGGACAAATGGACGATGAGTGAGCTGGTCGCTATATGTGTACAGGAGGAAGAGCGTATGAGGATGGATCGCACTACTGATGTTGCTAACTTCACCACCTCCAACTCTAAGAAGCGGAAGAACAATCATCAGAGGAAGGATGCTTCAAAAGTCTAAAGGCCCAATCCCAATACAAGTGCACCTTCCAGCTCTAAGAACTCCTTAGGCAGAATCCACTACAAGTTCTGTAAAAAGGCAGGACATATGCAGAAGGAATACCCTGACTTTAAGGAGTGGCTGGCTAAGAAAGGTAACGATTATTTTATGATACTTGAGTCCTATAATTTAAGTGTTCCTGCTAATTCTTGGTGGTTTGATTCTGGTTCTATGGTGTCATGTTAACAATTCAACTAAGGGATTCCTTACAATCCGGAAGCTGGAAAGAAACCAAAGAACGCTTAAGGTTGGGGATGATCGAGAATTAGAAGTGAAGGCCATTGGAACATTACAATTATTTATGAAAACTGGTTTATGATACCTTATATGTTCCTGAGGTAACTCGGAACCTTGTATCAAGACTAAAGTTAGACATGGATGGTTTTATTTTTTCCCATGGTCATCGCAAACTCTCTATCCTCTATGATTCTGTTCTTTATGGTACTGGTATTCTGGATGGTGGTCTCTATAGATTAGAACTAGATGATAATTTTCCAAATCCTTGTTGTCATATAACATTAATGAATCACTCACAAAGATGAAAGAGAAACGAGACTTAAAGACTTCATCCATGTAGTGGCATCAGCGTTTAGGCCACACTTCATTTATCACTTTTATTGATGATTATTCTCGTTACATGTACTTGTATCTAATTAAGGAAAAGTCTGAATCTCTTACAACTTTTAAATATTTTAAGGCTGAAGTTGAAAAGCAATTAGATCGTCAGATTAAAGTTGTGAGATCAGATAGAGGCGGTGAATATTATGGAAGACATACTGATGTGGGTCAAGCTCCTGGTCCATTTTATGAGTTTTGTAAGGGCCAAGGGATTATGAACCAATACACCATGCCTGGTACACCTCAACAGAACGGTGTCGCTGAACGAAGAAACTGTACTCTTATGAACATGGTGCGTAGTATGTTAGCCAACACTAATTTATCATTATTCCTCTGGACTGAAGCGTTAAAAGCAGCTGTTCATATACTCAACAGAGTTCCTTCTAAGTCTGTCCCTAAAACTCCTTATGAACTTTGGACAGGAAGGAAACCGAGTCTTAAATATATGAAAGTATGGGGCTGCATTGCTGAAGCGAAACTTTACAATCCTTTCCTAAGGAAACTTGACCCTAAAACAGTTACCTGTTTCTTTATCGGGTATCCTAATAATTCAAAGGGTTATCGTTTCTATTGTCCTTCCCATGTCACCCGTATTGTTGAAACCAAGCGTGCTGCGTTCCTGGAGGATTTCAAGGTCAGTGGGAGCAGTACCAACCCTTACGAAGAATTGCAAGAAGTACAAGATGCGGGGGAGAGACTCATCGCTTACCATTACTCCGATTACTCCTCATGTACCCAATGCAACTACTGTGCCCGAAGCTACTGCACCAACTCCAAATTTAACTCCACAATCAGAACCCATTATACCTCATGACGAAGGCACTTCAAACGGTCAAAACCAAGACAATGCTGAACCCGATAATCCACTCAGGAGGTCATCTAGGAAATGAAGGCCTACTAATTGGGATGATTATGTTACCTACCTGACTGAAATGGATACCGGAAAGCTAAATGATCCTATCTCTTATAATGAAGCCATTAGCAGTGATCAGTCTTCTGAATGGAATAAAGCAATAATTGATGAGCTTGAATCCATGAAGATAAATGACGTTTGGGATTTGGTAGAATTACCCAACGGAGTCAAACCAGTAGGATGCAAATGGGTGTTCAAAACAAAACTAGATCCGAATGGGAACGTTGAATGCTACAAAGTGAGATTGGTTGCAAAGGGCTACACTCAGAAAGAGGGAATTGATTATCAAGAGACGTTTTCACCTGTCTCTCGTAAAGATTCATTAAGGATCGTCATGGACCTAGTAGCTCATTTTGATTTACAGTTGCATCAGATGGACTTTAAAACCGCTTTCTTTAACGGAGACTTAGACGAAGATGTTTACATGAAACAACCGAAGGCTTTAAACCTGAAGGTCAGGAGCATCTAGTCTGTAAGTTGAAGAAATCCATTTACGGGTTAAAACAAGCATCACGTCCGTGGTACCTCAAGTTTGATGAAGTCATGAAGAAACAAGGTTTTATGAAGAATCAAGTGGATCAATGCACCTACCTCAAGATGAGTGGGAGCAACTTTACTATACTTGTCCTTTACGTAGATGATATTCTATTGGCAAGTAATAGTTTAGACATGTTGCATGAGTTGAAGCGGTTACTCTCGCATAACTTCGACATGAAGGATCTCGGAGATGCTTCTTACGTCATTGGCATCGAAGTTCACCGAGATAGACACAAAGGGATCTTAGGATTGTCCGAAAAGGCTTACATAGTTAAGGGAGATGTTTTCGGTTCATTCCAGTGTCTGACAACAGAGGTTGAGAAGGAGCAAATGAGCCAAATACCTTACGCGTCAGTAGTCGGGAGCCTGATGTATGCTCAAGTCTGTACTCGCCCAGATATTGCTTATATTGCTGGAATGCTAGGCCGTTATCAGACTAATCCTGGCCTAGATCATTGGAAAGGAGCTAAGAAGGTACTTCAATATCTACAAGGGATGAAAGACTATAAACTGAATTATACAAGAAGTGATTATTTAGAAGTGGTAGGCTATTCTGATTCTGACTTTTCCAAATGCAAAGATGATAAGAAATCCACTTTGGGCTATATCTTTATGTTAGCAGGCGGACCTATTTCATGGAAGAGTCATAAACAACAGTTGACCACAACTTCCACAATGATGGCAGAGTACATTGCTATTTATAACGCAACCTGTCATGGAATGTTGCTTAGAAATCTGATCACTGGACTCAAAGTCGTTAATTCCATTTCTAGTCCATTGAAGCTTTATTGTGATAATTCAGCTGCCGTTAGTTTCTCGAACAGTAACAGTTCGACTGGAGCTGGTTTATATCTCGATACAAAATATATGTTCGTACGTGAACGAGTTGAGGAAAATAATCTTTGTATTGAGTATATTAGTACTAAAGATATGCTTGCGGATCCGATGATTAAAGGTCTCCCTCCTAAGGTTTATGAAGAATATGTTCGGAATATGGGATTTAGTAAAGACCTTATTTAAGCATATTGTACTAGCTTATGTTTTATGATTAATGAAATTTCCTCAGTTTGATTTTGTATGGCTCTTAGAATATGTTCAACCGGTATAATGGCATATAGACAAATAAAGTTACAAATCAAACAAAGGGCTTATGAATATTTTGATCATGACGATTAGGTTTTAAATTAAGGCTATAGTATGACTAATGGGGGTCCTGAGTTGCATAATGATTCAACGGCTGTATTTATCTGCTATAGTACTTGTTTAAGGCTAAAATGAGTGTTAACTCCTGATCAGGCTTATCTAATACTCATAGTAAATGATTACTAGGCTAAGTGGGAGAATGTAAGATTAAATATATTATGTCTTAATATTTAATCTAGTAGCCATTATAATCATTTACATTATATAGATCAAAAGATATAACAACCTATTAAATAATTAGTTGGTAATTGTTGATGGACCATATTACCCTTTTTAACTAATTAGGTTTCCTCTTGGGTGCTTATATAAGGAGACTTATGTAGAGGTTAAAAGGTTACACACTTAGACACATAACCTAAATCATAACATCAAACTCGCCTCTCTCTCCACAACCGATCTCCCTTGTCGGTTTCATAATCACCATCATCAGTCAGCACCCTAAGGAGGAACCAGATCACCTTGACAAAGATGTCAAACTCCATGGCTTCTTCCGTCACTGGATTCTCTACTGCACTGTCTGCGGTGACAAGTATGCTTTCATGTTTTCTCTTATGTGTAAACAGAACTGATCCAACATGCCAAGCTTCCGTCGTCTGTACCGATACCCAACGAAAGCCATTTATTCACCTTCACTCGCAAACGAATTCAAATCATCAAAACCCACCTTATTCTCATGTTCTGCCATCAACCACCATCTCTAAAATCAGATCTGGTTCGTTCATCATCTTCATCTCCCCTCTCTCTCTCTAGCTTCAACCAATCCCCGACATCACCTGTGACCGCCACCACTGACCACTATCGTCATCGCACTACCACCTGTGACCGTCAACACCGACCACCATCTTTAAAATTAGATATGATTCGTTAATCGCACAACATCATCTTCATATCCCATGTCTCTAGCTTCATTCGTCACTGACCACCATCTTCATCGTAGATCTAAAAACACGGGTTCATCGCCGACCACCACTTTTGTTCAGATTTAAAACCCTCGATGGCTATGAATATTTGCGGTTGCCTCCAGATATTTCAAGTTTGTGTGATGGGCGATGGTGGCAGGTGGTGTGTGTTGGTAGGTGGCGGTGATAATTGGGAGGGATAGAGAGAGAGGGTGTGTGAAAGAGAGAGAGGGGGGGAGAGAGTGTGTGTGTGTGTGAGAGAGAGAGAGAGAGAGAAAGTGACTTCTTTTTATGATGGAGTAATACTTTGCTTGCTTGACCTTCTTGATGATTTCGGTTCTAACTTTATCCGCTAATTTGTATCAACTCGTTTTGAATATTATGGCCAAGAATGTGTACAATGCACTCTTCATTAAAAACATGGCGCACATGTTCTTTCATAATCGGTTCAAACTCTTCCAAGATCTCAACCAAACCTAGTTAGCTTCTTTATCCATATTAGCTTCTTCATCTACATTCACATCCACATTAGCTTCTTCATCTACGTTTCACATCCACATTAGCTTCTTCATCTACATTAGAACTAGAACTATGAGTTTCTTTTGAAAAAAACTTGCGTATTCGCTTTTGTTTACTTCATCCACGTTTCTTTTTTCTTCCTCTTGCTTCCTCTTCTTACCTTCTTTATGGTCGAATAGGTGTTTGTATTTAGGAACCAGAGGCATAATTACTAAACAAGTAAACATAAAATAAAAACAAACATTTCAAGTATTAAACATCAAAGTTTCACTTCCCTAAAGATTCAAAATCAAACCTTTACCACATTAAGCCTAAAGATTCTAAATTAAAAAAGAATTATAAGAATTTTATACCTCAAGATGACAAGATCTTCCACTAATAACTAATCAATATCCACGATTCCACCCCACAAAACCCTTGGTTCAACCTTTCAAACAACCTCCTACGCCGATGATGATGATATCTTGGTTAAGCCTCAATTTCTCCCTTAAACAAAACCCTCTATGTCGATGAGGATGATGATCGCTTGGTCTGGTCACACAGCAACACAACGTCAGATGGGTTTCTTCTTTTCCCGCACAGTCGCGCAATGCCCAACGCCCTATAATGGGTTTGATTTGAAATATGTTTGTTTATTAACCTGGGCTTGTTAAACTATTATACTAAGGCAGACCCATTTCAATTGATATTAAACAGGCCCTGTAACATTTAAACACAT
This sequence comes from Helianthus tuberosus, assembly GCA_030545235.1. Classification (NCBI taxonomy): domain Eukaryota; kingdom Viridiplantae; phylum Streptophyta; class Magnoliopsida; order Asterales; family Asteraceae; genus Helianthus; species Helianthus tuberosus. The sequence goes on from CM060399.1 coordinate 116,872,186, forward strand.
GCCAAGTAAAAGAATTTATAAAAACATACAATATATATATATATATATATATAGGGTTAGGTTAACGTACAATGGCTCCTATCGTACAATATGTACGCGATCATCTCAGCTGTCCAATCTGGTGCGAATTCACTTTTGAACATGCGATTTGTGCTGAAAAATCAACATGTGAAATTGCTTTATATAACAACATGCGATTTCATCATATTTACCAACATGCGAAATTGCTACGAAAAACAATATGCGATTTCATCAAAAATACCAACATGCGATTTCCAACATGCTTTTTTTATAACATGCGATTTCACAATATCGTACAAGCGTACGATAAGCCCTAATTGTACGTTACACTTTTTCTATATATATATATATATATAGAAAAAGTGTAACGTACAATTAGGGCTTATCGTACGCTTGTACGATATTGTGAAATCGCATGTTATAAAAAAAGCATGTTGGAAATCGCATGTTGGTATTTTTGATGAAATCGCATGTTGATTGTTTTGTAGCAATTTCGTATGTTGGTATATAAAGCAATTTCGCATGTTGGTTTTTCCGCACAAATCGCATGTTCAACCGTGAATTCGCACCAGATCGTACGGCTGAGATGATCACGTACATATTGTACGATAAGAGCCATTGTACGTTAACCTAACCCTATATATATATATATAGGAGGGTTATCTTGAGAATGCTAAATATTGTGAGAACCGTGGGAATGATGGAAAAAGCAATCAAAACCAATTTTTTTTAATACAAACCTCATTGTAACTAAGATACAACATCAAAAAAAGAATTTAGAAAATCAAATAATTTATTTATCCTTTCAAAATCACGCTTATTAGATTTTTTACACATGTGTAAATATAACAAATTTACACATGTGTAACTAGCAAAGTTACACATGTGTAAATTTCCTTTATTTACGAATTCCCACTAGTACAAAAATGGGTTTATGGGACGGTTCAAATAACATTTTGGAGCGGTTTAGAAAAACACTGAGTCAAAAAACCAATGTTTTTAAACCCGGACCAGTCCAGCCGGGACCCGGAGGCAAGAGTGGGTCGGTTCGCTTGTTTGAGCCGCTTCAACATTGGGCCGGCGGTCGGGCCGGCGGGTCATAGCCAGTGGGTCAGGCCGGTCCATGATGAAATCAACCCTTCTTGTTCACATCTTCTTCATCAGCAGAAGGGCGAGCGTTTTCCTCAGTCCTAACAATGGGTGGGCCGAACTCTAGCAAAAATTGATGGTGACTTGTGGTTTTTCACCGGAATTTTGCGAGAAAATAAAATATTCACCACCTAACGATGTGTTATATTCTGATGAAGTTTGTTAGAGAAAAAAAATTGAGTTGCAAGTGGTTTGTTCTATGAATGAAGAGAGAAAGAAGATTATATTTGAAAGAAAAGTACAATTATGTCTTTGCAGAAGTTTGGCGTGAACAAGAAAAGCAAAAGTTAAAAAGGTTGATTTGACCTTAATATATTAAATTAGTTGAAAGCTATCATGACTATCCCCATATATTAATAATTTTTTTGTTTCTTTTACATGAAATTTGATTTTATATATGTATAAAAAATTGAAGTAGTAAGAAATATCTTTGTTTTAATAAATAAGTTAAAAAATTGACGTAATCCGGGTTTTAAATCCGGTCGAACCGGTCGGACCGGTCCGACCTTTGACCCCGTAAGACGACCGGGTCGACCTCCGGCCCGGTCCTGAAAACATTGGTTGATTTGTTCTAAAACCATCCATAATCATCTTCTACATTGTTCTCATACCTAACCCTAACCCTAGAGGTAAACTTTTTGGTCTAGTTTTTAGAATCTTAATAATTCATTCTGAAAGATTGATGTTATGAAGTTGTTGAAACTGCTAAATGTTGGTATATGCAGAAACTTTTGGATTTGTAATTAAGTGTAATGTTACGGCATGTTTGCAGTTGCAACAACTAGGCATAGAATTTAGGAAAAAATAAAAAAGGGTAAATTACACTTTTCGTCCTCTATGATTATAGCGGGTTGCAATGGATGACCTTTAACTTTAATAATTACAGACACAATCCTTTATTTGCAAAACCTGTTACACCTTAGGTCCTTTGACCCTAACCTGGTTAAAACTTTCAGTTAAGTAAGGTCATGTGCAACCCATGTGAGGGCAAAACAGTCATTTAAATAAAAAAATGTCAAAATTTAAAAATTATAAACTTAAACCTCATTATCATCATCTCCCCCTATATTCTCTCTCTCTACATAACAAACAGTGGTCCAGAATCTATCCCCCAATTTTATTAATTTTCAACAACCAAACCCTAGACCACCCATCCGTACTTGCCGCCACCACCACCACCAAGTGAGTAAATCAACAAATACCCATAAGATGTTCCCACAACAATAACCCAAAGCAAAGAAAGGTGCAATTGGATTACCGGAGAGCAGGCCCCCTCAATGATGCTCGTTTTTCAGGTTTAGGATGTTCTTAACCACTTTTTCCGGTAGCTGATACGAAACCCAAATGATTGGAGTTCGTTTCCGCACATGGTACGAAACTCATATGTTATCCGCCACTTGATGTGAAACCCAGATGTGCAGATGGTCGGAGATGCTTTGCCACGATGGAGGGGTGGTGGTATTGTCGGAGTAGAGAAGAAGGCATCGTTTGTATTTCTGTGTGCGTGAGAGAGAAAGAGTGGTCATTGTCAGCAGATTTGTAACTGAATAGATGGTGGTTGAAGAGAGAGAGTGGAGGGAGAGTTGTGATGGTGTTTGAAGAGAGAGAGATGTCACACCCCAACCGATGGCGGAAACATCGGGGCGTGGCACTGAGCGTAACAGATTGTCCAGAAGTTTCCATAACAACTATAATTACCAATTAATTAAAGCAACATGTCCCATACCATGTCATAAAAGATAACATAATTATTACAGACAAAATCTAGTCAAATTGTTCTGTTCCGACAACTCAGATTTCAAATACAGACAATTGTTTATTTGTTTCTAGACCTTTCCTAGCCTCGATTTCACAGCAAGCCAAGCATCTAAACATCTTAAGCATCTGCCACATACGTTAAAGTAAAAGTCAATACACATAGTGTAAAGGTGAGCAAACAAGTTTGATAATAGCATATAGTGTTCGAAATAGTTACGTATAACCATCACGTACACAGTGTGAAATGAAGCATGTTAGTTATCGACATGAACCTATCGATACCAATGACTGTGGGTTGGATGCCCAAGGCAGTTCGTAATACACACTCACCACTGTGAGCCATGTAACAAATTGTCCTTAACAACCCCTGAGTGAACAGGTGCTGAGTCCAAACAAATAGTACTATCGTTGCTAAGGCAGGTAGACAACATTCCATGTGTAAACATAACAAACAAGCATTCATTAAGTCACGTATAACATGCGGTAACGGTTAGCTTTAAAGTATTGCGTAGTGTGTTCGATGTGATTTAGTATAAGTAACGTATGTAACACCCAAAAGTACATAAAGCAAAAAGGGATTGAGTATACTCACAACGGTTGAATTAATGGATTGAAGGGAGCGCTTAGAGCGGATAGTAGCCTGAACAGTTATCGATAACATAAGCGATAGTCGGCGCGTAAAAAGGTGTGAAGTGTCAGTGGGTCGGACAGCAAGCCGGTCGGATGGCCGGTCGCTCGGGTGACAATCCGTTCGGACGGTCATCCGATAAGGTGACCATTCGATTGGATTGTTACCTCGTTTGGAATGGATGTGTTTGTGTATGATGGCTTGTCTTTTGAAGTTTTTGTCGTAGCATTTTAAAAATAGAGAAGTATCTCTACCCTTCAGGCCGGTCGAACAGCCATTCGATCAGACAGCAATCCGATTGACGAGACATCTCAAGCTGAGAACAAGTTCACAGCAGGACAGTCACTCGGTCGGATGGCGATCCGATAGGGTGGCAATCCGCTCGGATTGAACATGTTGAAAATTGATTAAGTGTTGAAGTCAGAACATATCATGGTTGAGTGACAATCCGGTCGGATGGCAATCCGATTGGATGACAATTCATTCAATGTTCAAACCTCAACTGTTGAAATGAAAGCTAAGTGTGGGACCCAAGGTGCAATCCGACCGGATGGTTGTCCGGTCGGGTGGCAATCCGGTCGGATGGCAATCCGACCGGACGACAATCCGATCGGACGGCAATCCATCCCAGACAACCTAGTCGTCTTCTTCCTTGGTTGCTTGACAGTTTGAAGTGTTTAAACGAGATACCTTGATACCATGTTTGAGCAACAGAACCCTCAACCCGGCCCAAGTGACCCGACCGAACAGGAATCACCCTAGTCTGACCGGTTCACGGTTCGAGTCGGTAGTTCATGTTCAAACCTGAAATCAATACCTCTTGGATAGAATTCAGACCTGGAACTGATGCATTACCAAGAATGGGTAGAAGATCAGATCAAGGCCCGAATCTATCGAATTTGAGTGCATTGAGTGTAAAAGAGTTGAAAGAAAGTTAGAAAACCATCTTTCAATCCTTTTCACCATGAATATGTTCAGATCTATGAAAGATCTTTGTTTATTCTTGTGGAAATCATTCAGATCTAAGTTGTTCTTGGTGGATTGAAGCCAAAACATGAAGTTCTTATGAACACCATGATGACATCATCGTAGAACACCTCAAATCTAGTGATTTCACGGTTAAAAGTTAAGATTTGAAAGATAGAAATGCATAGGAGTGCATGTAGAATAAGAAAGTACAATATTTAGGTTGAAAACTTACAAGAATCGAAAGAAATCGAGAGAAATGAAGGCTGGAGCGAGCTGGTCGAACAAGGAGCTGTCACCATCCAAAAATGGTAACAATGGGGGTATTTATAGGGTTTCTGTAACACCCCGAAAATTTACGTCCTATAATGTATTGACACGTGTCATAAGTTTTGAACGCGTGCAAGAATGTTCTAGAAGGACTAAAGTTGACAAACATAGAAACTGTGTGAGTTTGAGGGTTCAAAGTGTCAACAATGAATAAATATACTTTACAATAACCCTACATGATGTTTATAACCTTAAACGAATAGATCATGGATCATACGAAGCGAATTGGGAAAGAAAGTGAGAGATTACAAACTACAGGGGTTAAATGTGCCAACATGTTTAAGTTATACCTATGAGTGACCTTTTGACAAACCCGAAGCTTTGTAACGATTAATTATGCTCACTAGAATGTACCACAAAAATTTCATGAAGTTTCGTTATCATATGAGCAAGTTGTGATAAAATTCGTGTGTGAGGGTTAGAACCATCAACATTAAAAACTAGGGCTTTTCGGGTGATCACAAAGTTACCCGAGGACTTCACAAAGATGGTATAAGTCTTAAAGCCCCTATATGTCAATATTAAAGCCCCTTAATGCAAGAAACCAAGTGAAAGCGATGTTTATAAGGATCAGGGACTGAAATGCAAATGATTGAAACTTGTATAGCTGGTCATCATCACGCTCGCGTAGCGCGAGCATAGAACCCCTGGCAGTCGCGCTACGCGACTGCCTTATCTGGACAGAAAACATGCACAGATGTACTGCATGTTCGTTAACCGACTTTGATCGATTTTTGGCATACCTTGGGCTGCCCTAAAGTGGTTTTTAGCTAGTAGGGGACTTGTGGATGTTATTGTTTCCTCCTAGACTTAGTTGTCGATGATCCATGCATGTTTGAATACCATAAGAAGACCCACATTCTTTGCAAATTTGATCATTCATCTTGCATTCACTTCTGGTCATTTTAAGGAGCTTTCCAGCAGATCCCAAACATTCCAAATCGTGCATAAGACTTGTGTAAGTACCCTTGATCTTCTTCAATTCATTTATGCTTAGTTTATAGCCTAGAAATCAAACCGTCGTAACTACGGTTTGACTTTGCGATGAAACGCAAATGGTCCAGAGTTTTGTCGAATCGAAAGTGGTAATAAGTTGGTATTTATATGGGTAATAAACCCCTAAAAGGTCACCCACTGATTTCAATCTTAACTATGTCGATTGATCGAGTCAAACTTCTCCCGAAAAGTCAACAGAAACCTTAATCGCATATTTAACAACACGGAAGGCGTGTAACCTGTTTTATCAGCCATACAACTTGAAAATAAGTATAATAACTTGTCTAAGCTTATTTGATTCGACAACTTTATGTTTTGAACCGATTCGGAACCGAGAGACGCAAAAGTTTGACTTTTGCTTTGACCTCAGTTCTGACCCGATTTATATAGATTTAGACATGCCTTAAAGTTCCATTAGGACCTAGTTGCATGTGTGTATAAGCCTCTGCGTTTATACCACTCGAATCCCAAATCGTCCGATGTTTCCGTTAAACGCCTAAATATTGACCGTAATGCCCTTATGAGCATAAAACGAGATTTTTGGAAATATGAAAGTAAAATAATCTTAGTTACTGATTATTAGACATGTCTGTAAATTTTCACATCAAGCGGAGGTCCAGATTAGGAGTTATGCTTAATGACGTAATTATAGCAATTCTTAGTAATTAAATGACGTCATTAGCGTAACGCCTATCTAAAACCCATTTTTGACACCAAACCTTTTACCCACTGATGTGATATAATATTTTGGGATATTTGAAGATTTTTTAATTATTTTTAAACTGATCATAAGATAGGTTAATCGCCTCGATTCGGTTAATACCAAAAATACCCTTTTCGGCCATAAAATGAGTTTTACAAATCCTTTTAACGCCAATCCAATTGCTACTGATTTTAAATAATAAATGGAGTATTTTGAGCCTGCTTAATTGATCAGAAAACTCAGAATCGTATTTTAACCCGTACATCGCTTAAAACGACTTTATACGCGTATTTAACGCATAGTTTGGGTTTAAACCTATTTTAGTATATAAGACTTATTACCAAAGGTTATAACCTGTTAAAATAAGCTATTTTACTGATCAACTCAGACCCGGATCACAGGTGTCTAATTAAACCCTTATATAATCTTTAAAATGACCAAAATGCCCCTGCGGGGCTTAATAAGAGATTAAACTCGTTTTGGGCATCATGGGTGATATCCTACTGATATCACAACTTAATTAAGGTGTGTTAACTTAGGAAACCTGTTTAGGACTCTTATGGTTACCCGTTACGCTTCATACGCGTTCGGTTCGGTTTATGTAACTAGTTTACATAAACTAGCCGAAACGGGTCAAACCTTATCGGTTTTATCTCAAAATCCAGAATGTGTATCATATACCCATATTAAGCAAGTCTTCAAACTTGTCGGGTCTAAATCACATTCTATCCGGTCTTCGCTTAATCGTGCGTACGAACCGTATCTTTCTGTAAGACTAACCGGTCTAAGCTTAAGCTTAATTAAAGACCCGTTAGCATTCTAATTAGTTATTTATACCATCATTCCAGACTAGAGCTTTCCGGTAAATTGTACCTACGCTTGCTTAAGTGAATACGGCTGAGTTATAAATTTCTGCTATTTAAGACAGGAGCTAGCTCAGGTAAATACTCTTAACTTATTTTCCCTATTACGGGCTTGGGATACGGTATATATAAATATCGCATGTTCAGGTATGGGATTCAAAGACCAATGAGTCGGGAAATCCAAATAACCTGTTTTAATTCGTATTGCTTGACTGAAACATTGGGGATTAATGCGACCGTGTCCTGGATATCCTTGACTCATGATTTGCAATGGCCACGACCTAAGCACGGGGTGTAGGCATACACCTGACAGATGCCATATGTTTATACCAATATGGAATTCCCAATAGGGGAATAGTGGTGTGTCGGTTAATCATGAACCGGCATAGTTTCGGGCCCTACATGTAGAGCAAGTTATGTAAAACTGATAACATGAAATATAGTTTGTCTCAAGTATAAAATATTAATTTTGCCTTGTGCATTCTAATCAAAGTGTCGAAACATTTACGTGTCTTGTGCACCTAACAAATTTTCATAAACATTTTCAAATGAGTCGGTTGAGTGTATTTACCAGTGAAAACTGACGTATTTTCAAAAGTCTAAGTGGCAGGTACAAGTACGTAATAGGCTGGAAGCGGCTCAGGACGTTAATAAGGAATCTTGCAAGTTCTAGGCGTCTAAAGTCTGTTGAACAATGTTTACGTTTTATGATCCGCCTGTGGATCCTTTACCTTCCGTTGTAATACTTGGATATTACTTTATATTCGGATTGTAATATATTTATCTTTTGCTTCCGCTGTGCATTTAAATATTGTGTTGTTTGACTATGATGTTGCCAACTACGTCACGATACTCCCCACCGGGCCCACCGGTGACACGTGGAAATTTGGGGTGTGACAGGTTGGTATCAGAGCCAACACTGAGTGAATTAAACACTAGCCTTTTTGTGTTTAATCTCAGTTACACAGTTGCACATTCTTGTGTCTAGACGAGAACATAGGACAAATTCAAATTTGTTTCATTTTGTCTTTATTTGGTTCCTTTGTTATTTATACGATTAGCTCTTGTATGGGCGAGTCATTTTCGGTAGAAGTCCCGATTAGGGCAACCATATACTTGTTTAGATTTTTGAAGGAACGATTATATTTAAAATATCATTCCTATATTATAAGATCTACCATTATAATAAAATGGCAAAATCTAAAAGGACAAGACCTAGCCATATGTCACATTAAGACAGGGCCAAGATGGTAGTTCCACAATTAGATTCAGATCCTTATTAACATCTCGATTTAAAATTTTGTTCTGCGTTAGTTATTAAAAAGAATCTTAAAGGTAAAACCTAGCCTAAATGTCACTACATACAAGGCCGAGATGGTAGAACCTATTCAAGAGATTCAAATCCTTATTTAACATATGAAAGCATAATTACATGCTCGACAAAGTGTGATACGATAAAATCACATAAGTCATTTTTGGAAGTATTCTAAATCCTTATTTATATAAGCATCCCATATGGATGAAGTGCCCACGGGCTATAATTAACGTCCTCTGATACTAAAAGACAATTCTATAATAAACTCACCAATAGACTATTGTCGATATGTTACAGTTCAAGCAACATGGCAGACTCAAACGAGGTCAACAGTCACCCAGGGATAGTACCTGATAATGCCCGAGTAAACGTAGCGGGTGCAGAATTACAAGCAATGATAGATAATGCGGTTAATAGGGCTATGGATAGACAGCTCCATGAATCCAGTGGTACCCATGCAAGGACCCAATCTGCACCACACTCCAGAACACCCTCCAGGACTCACACTGCCCACAACAGTAATTCTCACCACTCCTCAAACCAGAGGAGTGCTCCATCCCAACGAGTCATGCGGAATCAAGAACCCCGTAATAAGGGTTGCACCTATAAGTACTTTGTTTCGTGCAAACCCAGGGACTTCACTGGGGAAAAAGGAGCTGTTGATTGCATGACTTGGATGGACGAAATGGATACGGTTGTGGATATTAGTGGTTGTGATGATAGGGATATTGTGAAATTTGTGTCACAATCTTTCAAAGGAGAGGCATTAGCTTGGTGGAAATCTTTGATCCAAGCTACAGGGAAAGTCCCGTTATATAATATGACCTGGGAACAGTTCATGACGCTGATCAAAGAAAACTATTGCCCTCAACACGAGGTTGAGAAGATTGAGACTGAATTCTTGACTTTAGTCATGGAGAACTTAGATTGTCAAGCATACCTTACAAGTTTCAATACCAAGTCTCGATTGGTTCCTTATTTGGTCACACCGGAACCGAAGCGAATTGCTCGTTTCATTGTGGGTTTAGCCCCAGAAATAAAGGCAAGTGTGAAAGCATCGAGACCTACTACCTTCAGGTCAACGGCAGAATTGTCGCTAGCTCTCACACTCGATGTGGTTAGAAACAAGGCTGCCAAGGCCTCTGAAGATGGGAAGCGTAAAAGGGAGGAGAATAATTCCCAGAATCCTAAGAAGAACAAATCCGAGTTCAACAATGACCAACAGGATTCCGACAAGAAGCCTACATGCAAAACTTGCAAAAGAAGACACTGGGGACAGTGTCGATCAAACCAAAAGATAAAGCAATGTGGCATCTGCAAAAGAACTGGCCACCAGTCCCACGAATGTAGGGACATAAAGAATGCAAGCTGTTTCAGATGTGGTGAAAAAGGCCACATCAGTACTAATTGCCCGGAGGCTGCCCAGGGAGGAGCAGCTAAGTCTGGGATGGATAAGAAAGGAAACGCCTAAACTACCAGTTGAAGGCCAGAGACAGTGCATATCAATAATAAGGTACGTCCTTACCTTTTAGCATCAATTGTATCTGCTAAGTATTTTACGTTAATGTAAGGGATAATAAACCTTTAGTAAACCATAAGCTTAGCAAACTTTTTGTTACATTCATAAGAACTTCAGATATTAAAAATGAGGCATAATTTACCAATGGAGTCCTTAAAGACCCTCTCTCCCATCCTCGGAGATAATCTTTCCATAAAAATCTGGAGTACTCTTCCCCAAAAAGAGTACGACAATATATATTATTTTATTTTCTCATTGCTTTCTATCTTCTGCGAATGCCTAACTAGGTTTGATAAAAGTGCCATATGAGGATTGGCGTATCTTAGTATGTCCCATAGATTGCTTCCATGCCTGATCAGTATGGAGGTTTAATACATGGAACCCCTGAGACATCCCAATGGTCATATCATACTAAAGTCGACTAGTAGTATTCAAAGAAGATATCCAATATAAAATGTCCCTATAAGTATCTCTACTTAGGGCACCCTTACATTTGTAAAGTGAATGTGTCATTTATCTGACACCGACATCGATAGATGAACCAAAGCCTGAGAACACGGACAACTATGACATCTCTATGTGTGTCATGATTATTTTCTTCATAGGAATTGCCATGTTTACCTCCTGAGAGGCAAGATGATGTTAGGACAAACATCCCGCTTAGGGCTACAATTACTGTAAAAGCCGTATATCTGTTAGTACCAACGGAATAGGAATAACTAAGAGCCAAATCGATAAGTTTTTAGAGAAGGTTTCTTAAAGCCAAAATTCAAAGTTCTAAGAACACCGATTTTTAGTAAATAAGAAAGACGGTTCATTTTGCTTGTGCATTGATTACCGCAACCCTAATTAGGCAACAATTAGGAATCGCCATCCGCTGCCCAGGATTGTCGATCTGTTCGACTAACGGCAAGGATTAGCTATTCCCTAAACATTAGCTAAGCAGTGGTTGGAATAACCATCTCACCTTAAAAATAAAGCTTTTCTATAATAATGGATATGTAAGTATTAAGGCTACTCCTTTGGAGACCTTGTATAGATGGAATGTTAAATGTCTAGTGTGAGATAGAGAATTGGTAAGTCCAATTATCAAGATCTGAAAGTTGCCTGGGGAACAACAAATAAGATTATACAAATCCATAATCGATTGTAGGTTGCCAGTATATGGCAAGAAATCGAGGAGTTAAGAAAATAGCAAACTTCCTAAGTTCTTGTTAAGGAATATGGTTTAACATAAGATATCACCCAGGAAGGGTGTACCAAATTTGTGAAATTATCAGGCTAGTTAAGCTCTGAATATATGGAAATCATTCGAAGGAATTGAATGTATCAAGATCAAGTAGCTTGTAAGCTAAAACCTACTTAAGGAGTTTGACGGAGCTCGCAATACATTGCACAATAGTGACTGGAGGATGTGTTCCGCCAATAAGTCAAGAAGCACTATCACATAATGATATGCAGAATTATGATGTGATGAGCATCCTGTATCGATTGAGGATCGACAGGTCAAGAAGCTCCAAAAGGATACATACGCCTAATATAAGAGCCACTAAGGGAGCTTGGAAAGACTCCAGATATGCTATAAAAGTTAAGTCCTTTATGCGACAAAGAGTACTTCCAGCATTTTAACAAATCTCGAGGTCGAGATTTCTTTTAAGGGGGTGAGGATGTAACACCCCGAAAATTTACGTCCTATAATGTATTGACACGTGTCATAAGTTTTGAACGCGTGCAAGAATGTTCTAGAAGGACTAAAGTTGACAAACATAGAAACTATGTGAGTTTGAGGGTTCAAAGTGTCAACAATGAATAAATATACTTTACAATAACCCTACATGATGTTTATAACCTTAAACGAATAGATCATGGATCATACGAAGCGAATTGTGAAAGAAAGTGAGAGATTACAAACTACAGGGGTTAAATGTGCCAACATGTTTAAGTTATACCTATGAGTGACCTTTTGACAAACCCGAAGCTTTGTAACGATTAATTATGCTCACTAGAATGTACCACAAAAATTTCATGAAGTTTCGTTATCATATGAGCAAGTTGTGATAAAATTCGTGTGTGAGGGTTAGAACCGTCAACATTAAAAACTAGGGCTTTTCGGGTGATCACAAAGTTACCCGAGGACTTCACAAAGATGGTATAAGTCTTAAAGCCCCTATATGTCAATATTAAAGCCCCTTAATGCAAGAAACCAAGTGAAAGCGATGTTTATAAGGATCAGGGACTGAAATGCAAATGATTGAAACTTGTATAGCTGGTCATCATCACGCTCGCGTAGCGCGAGCATAGAACCCCTGGCAGTCGCGCTACGCGACTGCCTTATCTGGACAGAAAACATGCACAGATGTACTGCATGTTCGTTAACCGACTTTGATCGATTTTTGGCATACCTTGGGCTGCCCTAAAGTGGTTTTTAGCTAGTAGGGGACTTGTGGATGTTATTGTTTCCTCCTAGACTTAGTTGTCGATGATCCATGCATGTTTGAATACCATAAGAAGACCCACATTCTTTGCAAATTTGATCATTCATCTTGCATTCACTTCTGGTCATTTTAAGGAGCTTTCCAGCAGATCCCAAACATTCCAAATCGTGCATAAGACTTGTGTAAGTACCCTTGATCTTCTTCAATTCATTTATGCTTAGTTTATAGCCTAGAAATCAAACCGTCGTAACTACGGTTTGACTTTGCGATGAAACGCAAATGGTCCAGAGTTTTGTCGAATCGAAAGTGGTAATAAGTTGGTATTTATATGGGTAATAAACCCCTAAAAGGTCACCCACTGATTTCAATCTTAACTATGTCGATTGATCGAGTCAAACTTCTCCCGAAAAGTCAACAGAAACCTTAATCGCATATTTAACAACACGGAAGGCGTGTAACCTGTTTTATCAGCCATACAACTTGAAAATAAGTATAATAACTTGTCTAAGCTTATTTGATTCGACAACTTTATGTTTTGAACCGATTCGGAACCGAGAGACGCAAAAGTTTGACTTTTGCTTTGACCTCAGTTCTGACCCGATTTATATAGATTTAGACATGCCTTAAAGTTCCATTAGGACCTAGTTGCATGTGTGTATAAGCCTCTGCGTTTATACCACTCGAATCCCAAATCGTCCGATGTTTCCGTTAAACGCCTAAATATTGACCGTAATGCCCTTATGAGCATAAAACGAGATTTTTGGAAATATGAAAGTAAAATAATCTTAGTTACTAATTATTAGACATGTCTGTAAATTTTCACATCAAGCGGAGGTCCAGATTAGGAGTTATGCTTAATGACGTAATTATAGCAATTCTTAGTAATTAAATGACGTCATTAGCGTAACGCCTATCTAAAACCCATTTTTGACACCAAACCTTTTACCCACTGATGTGATATAATATTTTGGGATTTTTGAAGATTTTTTAATTATTTTTAAACTGATCATAAGATAGGTTAATCGCCTCGATTCGGTTAATACCAAAAATACCCTTTTCGGCCATAAAATGAGTTTTACAAATCCTTTTAACGCCAATCCAATTGCTACTGATTTTAAATAATAAATGGAGTATTTTGAGCCTGCTTAATTGATCAGAAAACTCAGAATCGTATTTTAACCCGTACATCGCTTAAAACGACTTTATACGCGTATTTAACGCATAGTTTGGGTTTAAACCTATTTTAGTATATAAGACTTATTACCAAAGGTTATAACCTGTTAAAATAAGCTATTTTACTGATCAACTCAGACCCGGATCACAGGTGTCTAATTAAACCCTTATATAATCTTTAAAATGACCAAAATGCCCCTGCGGGGCTTAATAAGAGATTAAACTCGTTTTGGGCATCATGGGTGATATCCTACTGATATCACAACTTAATTAAGGCGTGTTAACTTAGGAAACCTGTTTAGGACTCTTATGGTTACCCGTTACGCTTCATACGCGTTCGGTTCGGTTTATGTAACTAGTTTACATAAACTAGCCGAAACGGGTCAAACCTTATCGGTTTTATCTCAAAATCCAGAATGTGTATCATATACCCATATTAAGCAAGTCTTCAAACTTGTCGGGTCTAAATCACATTCTATCCGGTCTTCGCTTAATCGTGCGTACGAACCGTATCTTTCTGTAAGACTAACCGGTCTAAGCTTAAGCTTAATTAAAGACCCGTTAGCATTCTAATTAGTTATTTATACCATCATTCCAGACTAGAGCTTTCTGGTAAATTGTACCTACGCTTGCTTAAGTGAATACGGCTGAGTTATAAATTTCTGCTATTTAAGACAGGAGCTAGCTCAGGTAAATACTCTTAACTTATTTTCCCTATTACGGGCTTGGGATACGGTATATATAAATATCGCATGTTCAGGTATGGGATTCAAAGACCAATGAGTCGGGAAATCCAAATAACCTGTTTTAATTCGTATTGCTTGACTGAAACATTGGGGATTAATGCGACCGTGTCCTGGATATCCTTGACTCATGATTTGCAATGGCCACGACCTAAGCACGGGGTGTAGGCATACACCTGACAGATGCCATATGTTTATACCAATATGGAATTCCCAATAGGGGAATAGTGGTGTGTCGGTTAATCATGAACCGGCATAGTTTCGGGCCCTACATGTAGAGCAAGTTATGTAAAACTGATAACATGAAATATAGTTTGTCTCAAGTATAAAATATTAATTTTGCCTTGTGCATTCTAATCAAAGTGTCGAAACATTTACGTGTCTTGTGCACCTAACAAATTTTCATAAACATTTTCAAATGAGTCGGTTGAGTGTATTTACCAGTGAAAACTGACGTATTTTCAAAAGTCTAAGTGGCAGGTACAAGTACGTAATAGGCTGGAAGCGGCTCAGGACGTTAATAAGGAATCTTGCAAGTTCTAGGCGTCTAAAGTCTGTTGAACAATGTTTACGTTTTATGATCCGCCTGTGGATCCTTTACCTTCCGTTGTAATACTTGGATATTACTTTATATTCGGATTGTAATATATTTATCTTTTGCTTCCGCTGTGCATTTAAATATTGTGTTGTTTGACTATGATGTTGCCAACTACGTCACGATACTCCCCACCGGGCCCACCGGTGAAACGTGGAAATTTGGGGTGTGACAGTTTCCCAAAATGGAAAGGGTAAAGGAGGTGGGTCGAATGAGTGGCAGCCCGTCCGGGTGACCGCTAGGTCAAGTGGCAATCCGACCGGGTGGCACCTGGTGGGTGGCAGCTCGGTCGAGTGGCACTTCGACCGGATGGCAGTCTAACCGGGTGGCAACTTGGTCGACTGACCATTCGGTTCGAGTGCATGGTGCGATGATTTTTTGCGATTTCGATTCGAGTGTTGAGCATTGCGATGCGGTTCGAGTGATGCGATAAATTTACTTATCAAATTACTTTTAATCCCAACTACTATATTAACATACAAGCATCCTTATTTAATGCTCGTTTTGAGTTTGCGATTCGATTGCGATTGCGTTTTGATTAATCACCACAACAATTAACATAACTAAACATGCACAAGTAACACATAAGGCACACACACACACGTAATAATAATAACCAGTCATGTAAGTCGAGTTGCGAGTGCGATAGTGATAAGCGATAAATCGGTCAATCATGCGATTATTATGCGATTATTGATACTCCACAAAATACAACTAAAGCAATAATAAAATTAGACTAATTACAAGTCAAGAAGTCAAAACAGGAACTGAGCAAGGAGTGACAGATCGCAATTAGCAATCTTGTCTCCCTTTGACTTCAATCTCGACTTTGACTTTGACTTTCGAAACACGGGGTGTTACAGCTTCCCCTAGTTGAGGGAATTTCGTCCCAAAATTAGGCCGAAGCCGTAACAAACAACTGCGGGTACTTCGCTTTCATGTCGCTTTCGAGTTCCCAAGTGAACTCTGCACCTCGTTTGCCTTCCCATCGAACCTTTACAATGGGAATGAGCTAGCGTCTGAGTTGCTTGGTTTTACGGTCCATGATTTCGACAGGCTTCTCCACGAAGTGTAGTGTTTCGTTTACTTGAAGATCTTCTAGAGGTACAATTAAATCATGCTCAGCCAGGCACTTTCAGAGGTTCGACACATGGAAAGTCGGGTGGACATTACTAAGTTCCTCCGGTAGTTCGAGTCTGTAGGCGACTTTTCCGATCCTTTCCAAAATCTTAAAAGGTCCAACATATCGAGGCACTAGTTTCCCTTTCTTGCCGAATCTGACCACACCCTTCTAAGGTGATACCTTTAGGAGTACGTAGTCGCGAACGTCAAATTCAAGGGGCTTGCTTTGTCTATCGGCGTAACTTTTCTGATGACTCCAAGCTTTCAACAAATTGTCTCGAATTTAGAGGACTTTGTCAGTCGTTTCATGCAATAGCTCAGGACCGGTTAATTGCGAGTGCCCGATCTCGTGCCATACAATAGGTGATCGACATTTTCTTCCGTATAAAGCCTCGAATGGTGCCATTTTAATGCTGGAATGATAATTGTTGTTATACGAGAATTCGACTAACGGTAGGTAAGCGTCCCAATTACCACTGAAATCTATGACACACGAACAGAGCATGTCTTAAAGGGTACGAATCGTTCTTTCAGTCTGACCGTCGGTTTGGGGATGAAACGCGGTACTTAGATTAAGCGTAGTACCGAGAGCCGCTTGAAATGTTTCCCATAGACGCGAGGTAAACCGAGCATCACGGTCAGTGATGATGTCGCGAGGCGTCCCATGTCGACAAATGATCTCATCGGTGTAGATTCGGGCTAATCTTTCTACCTTGTAGTCTTCCCGTATTGGCAAAAAGTGAGCATATTTGGTCAAACGGTCAACGACAACCCAGATGCTGTCGTGACTTGATGGTGTGCGCGGAAGTTTTGTGATGAAGTCCATAGCTATACTTTTCCACTTCCACATAGGGATCGGGGGTTGTTCAAGTAAGCCAGAGGGTCATTGGTGCTCGGCCTTGACCTTAGCGCAAGTTAGGCACTTTCCGACGTAGAGGGCGATATCTCTCTTCATGCCCGGCCACCAGTACTTGTAGCGAAGATCCTGGTACATCTTGACGGCACCGGGATGAATAGAATATCGGGATTTGTGGGCTTCGTCCATCAAAATCTGTCGTAAATTGGTCCGCTTAGGGATCCAAATTTGATCCAGAAAGTGGAATATCCCATTTGACTTGTTCACAAGCTGGGCTCCATCGTGGTAGATCATTTCCTTCTTTAGAGTGCGTTCATTAAAACAGGCATGTTGAGCTTGGCGGATGAGGGTTTCGAGATCATATTGGGCTTGGGTATTACGAATGCTGAGCAGATAACTCCGTCTGCTGAGAGCGTCGGCAACGACATTTGCTTTGCCAGGATGATAATGAATCTCACAGTCATAATCGTTGAGAAGTTCTACCCATCGGCGTTGACGCATATTAAGTTCCTTCTGGTCAAAGATATGTTGTAGGCTCCTATGATCGGTGAAGATCGTATACTTGGTACCATACAAGTAGTGTCGCCAATTCTTTAACGAAAAAAACAACTGCGCCTAGCTCGAGATCATGGGTTGTATAATTCTTCTCGTGGATTTTGAGCTGACGAGATGCGTAAGCAATGACCTTGTCCTGTTGCATGAGGACACAATCAAGACCAAGGTTCGAGGCATCACAATAGACGATAAAGTCGTCGTTTCCGTCGGGTAAAGCGAGTACGGGAGCATTGCAGAGCATATGCTTGAGGGTTTGGAAATCAGACTCCTGATCAGTTCCCCAAACAAAAGGCTTGTCTTTATGCGTGAGAGCGGTAAGCGGCACAGTGATTTTGGAGAATCCTTCGATAAATCGACGATAATAGCACGCTAGTCCGAGAAAAGAACGGACTTCAGACGGGTTCTTTGGTGTAATCCAACTCTTAACTGCTTCAATCTTCGCGGGATCGACGTGAATACCTTGAGTATTGACAATGTGACCGAGGAATTGAACCTCCTCCAGCCAGAATTCACACTTGGAGAACTTGGCATAGAGTCAATTTCCTTGGAGTAGCTCGAGAACCTAACGTAGATGTTACGCGTGTTCGGCTTTCGACTTGGAATAGATCAAGACATCATCGATGAACACGATGATGAAGCGGTCGAGATAAGGGTTACACACGCGATTCATCAGATCCATGAAAACCGCGGGTGCGTTGGTTAAACCAAAAGGCATAACAACGAACTCATAATGGCCGTATCGAGTGCAAAAAGCGGTTTTGGATATATCCTCCTCTTGAATGCGTAGTTGGTGATAGCCTGAGCGTAGATCGATCTTTGAGAAACACGTAGCACCTTGTAGCTGATCAAACAAATCATCAATGCGAGGCAGGGGATAGCGATTCTTGATGGTCAACTTATTCAATTCCCGATAGTCGATGCACATCGTGAACGACCCATCCTTCTTTTTGACGAAAAGGACTGGCGCGCCCCAAGGAGAGGTGCTCGGGCGAATGAAGCCTTTATCAAGTAATTCCTGGAGCTGACTCAAGAGTTCGCGCATCTCGGATGGAGCGAGTCGGTAAGGAGCTTTGGCAACAGGGTTGGCTCCAGGAATGAGGTCGATACGAAAGTTGATATCACGACTTGGCGGTAGTCCGGGAAGATCCTCAGGAAAAACATTAGGAAATTCTCGAACCACTGGGACATCGTTTACACCTGGCCTTCCTTTCTTTTCCTTTTCCGCTACTATAATATTAGCCAAGAAAGCTCTGTATTCCTTGCGGAGATACTTGCTAGCTTGGACACATGACATGAACTTGAGACCTTTCGAAGCAGTTTCACGATAAACACACAATAAATCACCATTCGCGAGCGAGAATCAAATCATCTTATCGAAGCACACAACTTCAGCATGGGTTTCACGAAGAAAGTCCATGCCTACTATGACGTCAAAACTTCCGAGTTGCATCGGAATAAGGTCGATTGGGAAGATGTGATTGTTGAGTTCAAGAGTACAATCACGAAGAACGGAATTGACGGCGACGGTTCTTTCGGTGGCGACTTCGACATCGAACGTCGAGGGGAGATGGGAGCGCTTACGACTAAGGAGCTTCTTGAATTCAAACGACACAAAGCAGTTATCGGCTCCAGTATCAAACAAACACGAAGCATAAATACCATTCACAAGGAACGTACCATTGACCACATTGTTGTCAGCCTGGGCTTGGTGCGCATTGATGTTGAAAGTTATGGCGTGGGCGGCTTGTTGTTGCTGCTGCTGAGGCTGTTGTTGTTGTTGTTGCTGAGGCTCCTGCTGCTGGGGCTCTTGTTTCACAACCTTGTTCGGGCACATGTTTGCGAAGTGGTTGGGAACACCACACGCGAAGCAGACTCTGGCGTTGACCATGGGTGCCTGAGCCGCTTGTTGGCCTTGAGGAGCTGGAAGTAGAGCTTGATGAGCAGTGGCTTGAGTTGGTGCTTGTCGGGGACCAGTACGGTAATTGGCGGTGAAGTGGCCGTACATGTTGCAATGCACGCAAAATCTATAGGCGATACCCACTGGATGATGATAAGTACATGTCGGGCAAGCAGGGTGGGGACCAGTGTATGCACGCTTTGCAGGCGGTGCATAGATAACCGGAACTGATCGATGCTGAGATTGCTGCTGAGCCGGTACGGCTTGAAGTGGAACAACAGTGGTAGTGACAACACAGTTCTTGTTGCTGGAGCTGCTGTTGTTGTTCTTCTTCTTGCGGCGTGAGGACTTTGATGATTGAGTGGTGGCGGTTTCAGCGGATGGTGCGGCGGTAGCTTGATGCAAGTTCTTGGTAGCTTTATCCCAGAAACCAGCTTTGACTCGCTTGTCGTTGATTTCCGCGGCAAGCAAATAAGTCTCTTCGATTGTTGTTGGCTTTGCGGCATGCACAAAATCTGCAACACAGTCTGGCAAAGCTCGAATGTACTTCTTGATTGTCATGTCAGTAGTCTTCACATGATCGGGACAGATAATACTGAGCTGCTTGAAGCGAGCAGTTAAAGCAGCGTTGTCACCTTCCTTCTGCTTCAGATGCCAAAATTCATCCTCCAAGTTTTGGCGCTCATGGGGAGGGCAGAACTCTTCGAGCATGACGTTCTTCAACTCATCCCATGACAGACCATAAGCTGCGTCATTTCCGTGTTTGTTCCTCTCGGCCATCCACCAGTCTAATGTGCGGGACTGGAAGACACCGGTAGCATTCAGAGTGCAGAGATCGTCAAGACATCCACTCTGACGTAGAGTGACTTCGATCGAGTCAAACCATTGAAACAAGGCCGTAGGGCCATCTTCGCCAGTGAACTCTTTCGGTCCGCATGCTTTAAATTGTTTGAAACTAAAGGCAGCTTTAGGAGCTTTGGTTCTGGACTCTTCAGACGATTTGCTCACATTCTCGTATATTTCACTCACGATCTGAGGAACAACCTTTGCTACTTGCTTTGCGACGATAGCAGCAAGGCGTTTGTCTCTCTGTTCTTGACGAGAAATTCGTGGGTGACGGGGTCCAGGTGACGACATTGTCTGCAACAGACATCGTCATGGGTCTCAGACACAGCCTACTCGAATCTCACCTCACATGTCTAATACTACTAAAGCTTAGGAATACGGTCATGTAAACGCGTAGGCACATAATCACATATTCATATAAGCACAGAAGCACATAAGTACGTAAGGCACAGAATCACAGAAGCACATAAGGGCATATAGAGACACATAGCACACACAGAAGCTTCTGACTGCCTCAGAATACAGAAACCTATCATTCAAAATCCGTGAGCGTTTGAGTATAGTATAGCGAGTAGTATAGCATAAGCGATTATCATAGCAATCAATATGGCGTACGTTGGTTCCTCATGGTAGTAGCGATTTGCTAGCGGGATGCGGTAGATGCAGTGCGAGTTGTGTGTGTCAATCGAAAAGCGAATGTCGAAAATCGAATAAATTGCCAAAAATCGTAACATATGAACAAATAAAATCACATAAAGCACACATAAAATGACAAATATCAGAGTCGGCAGTAGCGACCTCAGAATCGAAACACATAAAATCGAGAATAGATTGTATGCGGCTATTTAGACATCGACTAACCAAAGTGATTCGACTATTCACAAGGACTTTCCGTGCACACTTGGACCTTCAGGACTGCACTCTCGCCTTTAATCTGGGCGTATGATGCGCATCCTTCCAGTTTCAGCGCGACTTCAAGTCGTTGGAGTCCGTCAAGACTTTGGTGAGAGTTTTATAAAACAAAATAGAGATCGGAACAAGTCGTCGAGGTTCGGGTTTCACCCCTGACTTAACGACTTCGTTCCTGTCGTTGATAAAATAAAGGAGAATTTATTGTGTCAAAGTATGGATTTCACTCCTGATTCGGCATAATTTCTCCCGTTTGTAGATAAAATGCGGGTTGAACAAGCAATTTAGTCGAGAGTTTGCGGCTTTCACACCTAATTTCGGCTTAATCGCTCATTCATCTTTGAAAATTTAGAGTGCAGTGATAGTGTAGAGTGGGCGAGAATAGCGAGAAATAGCAAGTAAGCTCGTACATAATCCCTACAGGATATGCACAAGTCAGTCTGTTGGTTCCTAACTATAGACTAGGTCGTTTCTAAGACGTCGGCCCGGACTAGGTCGAGTCTTGCCTAATTCCCTATAGTTATGGCTCTGATACCAATCTATCAAACCCCAATCGATGGCGGAAACATCGAGGCGTGGCACTGAGCGAAACAGATTGTCCAGAAGTTTTCATAACAACTATAATTACCAATTAATTAAAGCAACATGTCCCATACCATGTCATAAAATATAACATAATTATTACAGACAAAATCTAGTCAAATTGTTCTGTTCTGACAACTCAGATTTCAAATACCGACAATTGTTTATTTGTTTCTAGACCTTTCCTAGCCTCGATTTCACAGCAAGCCAAGAATCTAAACATCTTAAGCACCTGCCACATACGTTAAAGTAAAAGTCAATACACATAGTGTAAAGGTGAGCATACAAGTTTGATAATAGCATATAGAGTTCGAAATCGTTACGCATAACCAGCACGTACACAGTGTGAAATGAAGCACGCTAGTTATCGACATGAACCTATCGATACCAACGACTGCAGGTTGACTGCCCAAGGCAGTTCGTAATACACACTCACCACTGTGAGCCATGTAACAAATTGTCCTTAACAACCCCTGAGTGAACAGGTGCTGAGTCCAAACAAATAGTACTATCGTTGCTAAGGCAGGTAGACAGCATTCCATGTGTAAACATAACAAACAAGCATTCATTAAGTCACGTATAACATGCGGTAACGGTTAGCGTTAAAGTATTGTGTAGTGTGTTCGATGTGATTTAGTATAAGTAACGTATGTGACACCCAAAAGTGCATAAAGCAAAAAGGGATCGAGTATACTCACAGCGGTTGAATTAATGGATTGAAGGGAGCGCTTAGAGCGGATAATAGCCTGAACAGTTATCGATAACATAAGCGATAGTCGGCGCGTAAAAAGGTGTGAAGTGTCAGTGGGTCGGACAGCAATCCGGTCGGATGGCCGGTCGCTCGCTCGGGTGACAATCCGTTCAGACGGTCATCCGATCGGGTGACCATTTGAGTGGATTGTTACCTCGTTTGGGTGGATGTGTTTGTGTATGATGGCTTGTCTTTTGAAATTTTCGTTGTAGCATTTTATAAACAGAGAAGTATCTCTACCCTTTAGGTCGGTCGGTCGAACAGCCGTTCGATCGGACAGCAATCCTATTGGCGAGACTTCTCAAGCTGAGAACAAGTTCACAGCAGGACAGTCACTCGGTCGGATGGCGATCCGATCGGATGGCAATCCGCTCGGATTGAACATGTTGAAAATTTATTAAGTATTGAAGTCAGAACATCTCATGGTTGAGTGACAATCCGTTCGGATGGCAATCCGATCGGATGACAATTCGTTCAATGTTCAAACCTCAACTGTTGAAATGAAAGTTAAGTGTGGGACCCAAGGTGCAATCCGACCGGATGGTTGTCCGGTCGGGTGGCAATCCGGTCGGATGGCAATCTGGTCGGATGGCAATCCGATCGGACGGCAATCCGTCCCAGACAACCTAGTCGTCTTCTTCCTTGGTTGCTTGACAGTTTGAAGTGTTTAAACGAGATACCTTGATACCATGTTTGAGCAACAGAACCCTCAACCCGGCCCAAGTGACCCGACTGAACAGGAATCACCCTAGTCCGACCGGTTCACGGTTCGATTCGGTAGTTTATGTTCAAACCTGAAATCAATACATCTTGGGTAGAATTCAGATCTGGAACCGATGCATTACCAAGAATGGGTAGAAGATCAGATCAAGGCCCGAATCTATCGGATTTGAGTGCATTGAGTGTAAAAGAGTTGAAAGAAAGTTAGAAAACCATCTTTCAATCCTTTTCACCATGAATATGTTCAGATCTATGAAAGATCTTTGTTTATTCTTGTGGAAATCATTCAGATCTAAGTTGTTCATGGTGGATTGAAGCCAAAACATGAAGTTCTTATGAACACCATGATGACATCATCCTAGAACACCTCAAATCTAGTGATTTCACGGTTAAAAGTTAAG
Source organism: Helianthus tuberosus (assembly GCA_030545235.1). Lineage (NCBI taxonomy): Eukaryota > Viridiplantae > Streptophyta > Magnoliopsida > Asterales > Asteraceae > Helianthus > Helianthus tuberosus. Next base: position 116,896,019 of record CM060399.1, read on the forward strand.
ATTTGAAAGATAGAAATGTGTAGGAGTGCGTGTAGATTAAGAAAGTACAAGATTTAGGTTGAAAACTTACAAGAATCGGAAGAAATCGAGAGAAATGAAGGCTGGAGCGAGCTGGTCGAACAAGGAGCTGTCAGCATCCAAAAATGGTAACAATGGGGGTATTTATAGGGTTTCCCAAAATGGAAAGGGTAAAGGAGGTGGGTCGAGCGAGTGGCAGCCCGTCCGGGTGACCGCTCGCTCGAGTGGCAATCCGACCGGGTGGCACCTGGTGGGTGGCAGCTCAGTCGAGTGGCACTTCGACCGTATGGTAGTCCGATTGGGTGGCAACTCGGTCGACTGACCATTTGGTTCGAGTGCATGGCGCGATGAGTTTTTTGCGATTTCGATTTGAGTGTTGAGCGTTGCGATGCGGTTCGAGTGATGCGATAAATTTACTTATCAAATTACTTTTAATCCCAACTACTATATCAACATACAAGCATCCTTATTTAATGTTCGTTTTGCGTTTGCGATTCGATTGCGATTGTGTTTCGATTAATCACCACAACAATTAACATAACTAAACATGCACAAGTAACACATAAGGCACACACACACGTAATAACAATAACCAGTCACGTAAGTCGAGTTGCGAGTGCGATAGCGATAAGCGATAAATCGATCAATCATGCGATTAATATGCGATTATTATGCGATTATTGATAGATACTCCACATAATACAACTATAGCGATAATAAAAATAGACTAGTTACAAGTCAAGAAGTCAAAACTGGAATTGAGCAAGGAGTGACAGATCGCAATTAGCAATCTTGTCTCCCTTTGACTTCAATCTCGACTTTGACTTTGACTTTCGAAACACGGGGTGTTACAAGAGAGGGGAGGGGAGAGATAACTGAGAGAAAGATGGTTTTATATGTTAGATATAAATTTTTTTTTAAAGTGAGTAAAATTATGAAACCACCCTCTTGTGCATGTCACATGACAAGACTCAACTCAAAATTCTAACTTGGTTAGTGTTAAAGGACGAAAGGTGTAACATGTTTTACAAATAAAGGACTATGACTGTAATTATTAAAGTTAAAGGTCATTTATTGCAACCCGCTACAAACATAAATGACGAAAAATGTAATTTACCCAATAAAAAATTTGAAAATGGATTATTGAATTAATTAAGGTTTTACATTGAAGGATTATTATGAGATTATCTTCCACAAATGGATTCAAGGTCTGGCCCATTAAAAACACTAATTTTTTTTTTTTACTTTTTAGGCTTCATGTTTTTACTTTCTAGTGACAAAAACCAAAGATAGAGAGCTTTCAAAAGTTTCATGTTACTTTAAATTCAGATTATCATAGTTATGGTCCACTTTATGTTTTTCTCAGAACAAAATCCAAACTTGATTGTATTAGAGGTCAAATAAATTATAAGTATGATATTTGGATGCATTTGAAGACTGAAGTTGTTTTATGGGCATGTTTGGCTAAGCTTTTTGAAACAAATTATTGACTTATTAACTTTTTGAAAAAGTTAGTATGGAGTGACTTATTGACTTATTGGCTTTTTCTACTCACATACACCCTCATTGCCAAATATCATTTTGGAGTTTATGACTTTTCAAAAAGCCAATAAGTCAATAAGTTGTTTCAAAAAGCTTAGCCAAACATGCCCTATATGCATCTGTATTCAAGTATTGCATGAGATAACTTTGATGATCAAAGCAGGTGTAATAATTTTGTTGAAAATTTGCTGATTGTCCTTTTGCAGTGTTTAAAGTCTGTAAATGATTAAAAAAACATGTAGACGATTACACAAGTGTGGTTTTGAAGGGATATCTGTTAGACTTGATTAAAAAGTATTGACCCGTACCTAACCCGAATCAACCCGGACCCGTTTCTACCCGATAAAATTGCCCTTTGATGTGCAATCTCTTTTAAAAAAACATTTTCTTAACCAACCCGACCCGAAGCCCGTTCTGGCCCGAAATCCGTCCCGACCCGAACCCGTTTTGACCCGAACCAAGACAACCCTTTATTTAATTGACCCCCCGAACCCATTTTGACCCATGACCCGACCTAACCCGTTTGCCAGGTCTAGTCGTAGATTCTGTTGGTTCGTTTGCTTTTCCTCCTTCAATTTAGTTTTTTTTATCTGCATGCATATGATCCTTTCTATGCAGTTTTATTAGTCTATTTCGTATGCTATTTTTTTATGTGATTCATCTGATAATTTTGGATGTATAGTTTTTTTTTTTTTTGTATTTAATTTATACTGTACTGTTTTGGATACCTCATTTTGACCTTTTCAAATCATCTGAGATATACGATTTGAGTTTTGATTTGAAGTCACCACACTTGAGCTCAGATCCCATTAATATTATAATTTTAATAAATGTCAGCGTTTTAAACTTGGTGACATGTTTTAGTTATGTGTTTAGTTTTTGTTATATCGTTTTCTGGTTTTTTTTTCTTTTTCTTTTTATTAGAATCACTAGCAAGAATATTGTATATTTTGGTCAGTTTGAGTCTCTAATGATGAGTTAAAAAGTAATTACTTATTGAGATACCCATATATGCAAGTCGTGATGCCACAAAAGTGACTACGCTCGTTCATTATATATGCTTTCCCTTTTAATATTTTGAGTAAACTTTCGTGTTGCTCCCTGTGGTTTGGTCACTTTAACGGTTTTGCTCCAAACCTTTAAAAATAGTCATTTTCCTCCTTGATGTTTCAAGTTTTTCGCCAGTTTGCTCCCCGCCTCTAACTACATCCAAATGATCAGTTAAAAGTAGGGATATTTGTGTAATTTTACTTGTAATTAGAAGGGTATTTTAATAATTTTATCATAAGCATTTAAGTATTTATTTTAATATTAAAAATAAATGTTTAAGTATTATGTATTATGTCATACAATATACATATACAGAGAGAGATGCATCAGATTGGGTTATCTTCTCTCTCACCACCAACACCGGCTGCCGCCACCAACCTCCACCACCCACCACCTCACCACCACCCGATTTCACCACTTCCCATCACCTTGATATCACCAATATCAACCACTGCCTCACCACCACCTGACATCACCACCATCAGTCACCGTAACTAATATCTCCCTGCAACTCATCCACCTCCGCAACCATCCACCACCGCAGCGACCACCCCCTTCAACCCATCCACCACCGCAACTAACATATCCCTGAAACCACCACCCCCTGCAACCCATCCATCACCGCAACCATAATCCCTCTGCAACCCGCAACCTTTAACCATCATCACCAACCACCACATGTCAAACACTACCTGTGATCGGAACCCTCCTCCTCGCCTAACATCCACCGCCGTCACAACCACTACTTCCCCCTGTCGCCGCTCGTAACCCTAGAACCCCCATCACATAACATCCGCCACCGCACCCAAATTCCAGATCTGCAACCCTATACCTTAAAACCCCTAAATCCTCCACCACTCTTTTACCAGCCACCTCTAGTGAACACGTCGGAAAAAAGACCTGGCCGCTCGATAAAAAAACATGCAAATCGTACAAATCTAAACCCTAGTCGCCCTGAACTGGAAACCAGATTTGATCCGACGACCCTAGTGCGGCTAGGGTTTAGCTGTTGTGCAAAATCTGGTGGTTCTGATCATTTGGAAGGAATGGGGGTGGTGGTGGTGGCTGCGGTGGCGGTTGGTGGTGCTAGTGGTGGTGGGTGGTGGATGGTAGAGAGAAGGCAGAGAGAGGGAGAAGTGATAGAAAGAGGGAGTGTGTGTAAATAAAAAGATAGAGATCTATATTCAAGATATTAACAATAAATTAATACTTACATTTACAAAATTACCAAAATGCCCTTTTAGTTAAAAAAACAATTTGGATGGAGTTAGAGTCGGGGAGCAAACTGACGAAAAACTTGAAACATCAAGGAGAAAAATGGCTATTTTTAAAGGTTTGGAGCAAAACCATTAAACTGACCAAACCACAGAGAGCAAAACGGAAGTTTACTCTAATATTTTTCTAACCTCTTCTTCATTTTATTGTAGTTCAGAAACACTATTACTCCTAAAGCCAAAATAGCTGTATCTTCTCTTTGATCATGTGTGTTTTTGCATTAGACATGTTCTACCAGATGCCATCATTGTGTTTTAGTTTTTCAGTTTCTATTTCTTTTTATTTTTAAATTTTTATTGTTGATATATTTTGACTTTTAGCTAATTTAATTCATGTGTTAATAAATTATATGTTGTTAATTGCAGTAAAGTTTTGAAGAATTGTAGCTTCTTCAGTTCTTCGTTCTATCACCAAATTATCAATCTTTCTCAAATCTTCAGCTTTAAATTCATTCAACAACCCATATAAGGTAGGAAAATTTCATTTTGTTTCATTAATTGTTAATATATTTTTACTTTTAGTTAATTTCATTCATGTATTAATTGATTATATGCTGTTAATTGTAGTTAAAAATTGAAGAATTATAGTTTCTTCAACTCTTCATTCTATCACCAATTTAAAGGTACAGAAATTCTATTCATATTCCATCTATTGTAATATATATTGATTGTATGCATATACATCTAGATAACCTTTAGAGTATACCCGTCCGAAATTTATCTAATGGAGATAAATTTCGGATTTTCCCCATTCTGGGACTGCTTTTTGAATATTCTATCTTATTAGGATGTGTATATATTTTAACGGGTTGGCTGTTTAAGAAAAAGTCGGTAGCATTTCGCCTTAGCTCCTTCGAGTTTGCGGGTTATACGCATACTTGGGGACTTAAGGCGAAATGCTATCGATTTTTTCTTAAATAGTCAACTCGTTAAAATATATACATATGAGATAGAATATTCAAAAAGTGGTTCGCACCATATTTAGCAAAGTAAGTTATGTGTTTCCACCATAATTACACATACATACTTAATTATTGTCTAATTTTTTTTTTGTTAGTAACCATTGGACACTAATTATCATTTGTCCTTCAACTGAGAGAAACTATATTATTGACTCTATTAATAGAGAAAAGGATCAGCATAGTTACCTTCTTACGTCTATCATTGATGAAGCTTTTGGGTTTCCGTTTCTTTGGGAAATGGTTAAAGTATCTTTTCTATTTTATTATCAGTTTATTTTCATGTATGCAAAGTACTTAATTGTTAAATCAATGCACAGTAAGCAACAAAAGAATAGCTGAGAATGTGGTTTCATGATAATCAAGCACATTCATGAATTTGTCAATTCTATTCAACATGATTTTCTTATTAAAGTAAGTGTTTTGTATTATAGACTTTGTGGATTACCTAAATTATCTAATTTTCAATTACATATTTTCTATTTCTTTTTTTAGCTTTGGAACGAAAAAGGCTTTCTTCCACAAAAAGAAATCGACAAACTGATCTTAGACTTAACACCACAATTTATCAGCAGGGTGTTTCCAACAGGTCAGATGCGTGTGTGACAATAGGTAAAATTGTAGGATCGTTTTCAGACCCGAACGAGTCAATCAGAAGAGTTTTGCTCAATACGAAAGGCGGAAACAGACCTATTGAGGTCAATTCAACTAGAATATCACTTTAAACTGTCGTGTTATTGATTTGAAAGCAATTTACAGTGAGACGACACTTCGGCAACACTTCGTTGCTCTGACCGGAACTATTTCATCTGATCTCGCTTGAACAGGTATATATAATGTTCTGATTTCGCTTGAAGTGATTCCAAGAGAAATTAAGATTCCAAGCGGAATCTAATTCCGCTCAAAATAACACACATGATCATTCAAGCGGAATCATGCATTCAAGCGAAATTACTTTTATCTCGAAATACGTGCTCTGATCTAACATTCTAAAATAAGACTCGATACAAGACGAAGTCGACAGACGCATGCACCAACAGACTCCCCCTCGAATGTTGACGAGTCTTCATTGTCGAGTCTTCACATCTTCAGTCTTTATCAGTCCTCTTGAACTCTGTGAAGTATCTTGACACTGTAAAGCATCCTCAATCTCTCTCTTCTCATCTCTTCCTCGAATGTTGATAATCTCCAGGATCTAAGTCTGGCTCTCAAGCTTTCTAATTCTCTTGATCAGATCTCTTGAATCCTTAAGTTCATCAACATCAGCAGTTCCAGAATCGTAACCTGACTCACACTTTCTACAAGTTCAGAATCGATTCCTGGCTCTATCCTGCACAAAAACTCTACCCAACAATAAATTTTCTGATGACCACTTGTAAAATCAATCTCACACTCTGATGAATCACTTGTGGATAAGATATTCAAATAATGATTTTACAATTTTAAACTTTGATGAACCACTTGCAGGAATAACGTTTTTCTTTTCAAAACACACTCTCCCAAACCAATTGTCATCATGTCTAGCACTTGGAATTTTGAAAATCAGCTCTCCAACACCAGTTGTCGAAAATCTTTTTGAATTTTTCAAAATTTATGCTAAAACACACTAAAATCTTTTTGGATTTTTGAATGTAAAATGAAATGCAATAGAGAAATATTTACAGACAATATTTTTGTGAGTTTATGTAAGAGGATCATGTCAGTTTATGACAAGTCACAAGTACCGTTGAGCTTAGTTACACATTAAGAATTAAACAATTCACTTAGATTGCCGATATATTGATCCACTTAAATTTTCACACAAATTTCAACTGATTCAGGATATGAGTTAGGTGTATTAAAGACTTAAACTCATTCATGTGCCCCACCTCTTGAATATACTCCCGTATCCAGATCCCAATATTCAGTCTTACAGGTGAGTATACCACAGATGATATCTGTAAGGGGTTAGATGCGAAACCATGAGAGCTCAGGTCAGAACTTCCGTTCAGCAGAGAGATGACGGCTCGACTTTTGGTGGGTCCCCTTTAGAGGATCTTTTTTACAACAGCATTGATTAGCAATTTTATTGTCTTATCATTTTATGCTGAGGGCGGCGCTATATTTCAAGCAAGCAGTAAAGTATTCTCCGGGGACTAGGCCATTGCTTCCGCATTATCAGAAGTCCCGGGATAATACCCCAGATATCACTGAGCATAAAGGCCTAGTATCTCAGAAAGAGGGATCCTTCAAACGAAATTTCAGGGGTTACCTATATATCCAAGTAGTGTTCCCCACGAAATAAGCAAGTTTGAATTTTAAGTTTATATCCCGAAAAAGTTTACTAAATGTGTAAAAACCTAACGGCATATCATCAGTGAGACTGTTTAACACTATTTAAACATTACATTTCTGTAGCATACTGTAACTGTCTACTGATGTACTATCATTTCCTCTTCTTTGACACCAAAACTCATTTTACATTTTATCATGTTTTTTACTTTTTCAAATTTTCAAATGTTTTTGTATTTTCTGAAAAATTACTCCCCCTAAAATGCAAACACATTTAAAGAAATTTGAAAACAAACTTTACAAGTAAGTTGACAACCGATATCGAATCACTTCAATTCTCCATTCACTTGGCATAAACAATCAGAACTCCCCCTTACAACAAACTATTTTCCCATTGTGATTTCAAAACACTTAAGTTTGTTTTAATCTAATGGTTTTTCCTTAAAATATGTTTTGTTGATTGATTTTACCATTTGTAGGTTAGGGGTTCATCATACTGTTTTTTTTTTTTTTTTTTTCAAAATACCACTTGTGAGAAAGATAAATCAAGTACAAGTTAATGTCCCTGATTAATCTTGAAAATTAAGTACCACTGGTAAGAAAAGTCCAATCAAGTTCAACCTAATGACCTTGATTTTACCACAGGTATCATAAATTCTTTTTCAACCACATGGCTTACCAACCAATACCACATGTAGGTTAAATTCTCAAGATGCCGATATCTACTCCTCACTTACCAACCTGGGAGTTCCAGCAAGTCATACTAGTGACTAATTTTCAATTTTTCAACAAACAATATAAAAATGATGTCGATTCCTGCTCCGCGATTACCAACTTGGGAGCTCCGGCAAGTCAGGATTTTACTGTTCGTAATAGGTACCATCCCAGGCACAAACCAAGGATGATACTTTACCTTGCTTCTTTGTTTTCTTTTCGTAAAATTCCTTGACTCCCTTAACCTTCCTGTCAACCATTTTTCCAAAAATGTTATGAACTGTGGAATTAAATGCTTTTTCAATATCAAATTCTTTCTTTTCTGAGAAGATTTGATTTGAAATCTCAACTTTACCAATTTTCTTCTTAAAATTTTCAGCCCGAAGTGGTGGAAAATTCACATCATCCACAGTCGGTACCGAGTTTTATCTTTTAATCTCAATTTGTGGCTCCTCTGACTTTGTGGAATCAGATTCATCGCCAGAAGATAGCTCCTCTGATTTTGACGAATCAGAATCATTGCTAGAACTATGATCAGATTTCTTAACAACCCATTTCTGGTTGTCAAGGTTTGCCCTTTTCTTGTAAAACATGTTTGAACATTCACCAATCTCAAAAGTTGAATTTTTGAAAAGTTTTATTCTATCAATTGGTGGTTCAAACTCAATCTCTTTATCTTTAGTTTACGAGAAACTCCCTGTTTTGATTTTATTGCCTTGGAACATTTTTTGGCAATATGACCAACAGTGTTGCATTTGAAACAGGTTCTCGTTTCTTTCATCTGATCAGCAAACTTTATCTCTTCTTGCTTCTTCGCATGGAATTCTCTGTTCGACTGCTTTCTGAACAAATTTTCTTTTTCTTCTTCAGTAGATGTACCTGAAACAAATATCGTTTTTGATTTAAAATCACGAACATATTTTTCATTTTTATGACTAGTAAGGTGCCCGCGCGATGCGGCGGGTAATTTAACGCTTAGGTTAGTGAAATTAGGGGTGCGCATGGAACGGTTCGATTCAGTTTTGAGCTGTAACCGATACTAAATTTTTCAGTTAAGTTATTTCAAAAATCGGTCTATTTCGATTATTTTGGCTATGAATAATAGGTTATGAACATTGGGTCGGTTCGGTTTTCAGTTAAATAACTGAAAACTTAACTTGGGACAAAAATATTATCATAGGCAGAAAATGACTGTTGACTTAACTTGAAGTACTGAGGAAAAAAAACTAATTATTATTGGTTTAAGATTTTTTTATTGTCTACTCAATTTCTAAGCCTTTTGTAAGCAAGACTCGGAGTAGAGTTGTTCAAAAAGTTTGTGGGTTACTCAAATTTGCTCGAAAATAGATCACTTAAAATTAGCCCGGTTTTAAGCGAGCCTAGCCAGCTCAGCTTGCTTTGTAAATGAGGCGAGTCAGAGCCAAGATCGCCTCAACTCGTGGCTTGATCGTTTGGCTCGACTAAGAAAACACTTATAGATTAGCATTGTATACCTAGACAATATACATATCGATAGTTTAATAAATAGCAATTGTCTAATCGTTCATAACAACATGCATACGGTTGCAACCTTCAGTGGATGAACTTCTTTAAATCATTGGTATGAACTCTTGAGTTGCAAACAATTGTACTAAAAAAATGCAATTCAACAATTCATATGCTACTATTACATGTTAGAAATAACAAAAATAAACTTCAAAGAACGTAAAAAATAAAGCTACAACTAAAGCATAAAACAAATAAGAACATACAAAGTAGCTTCTTATTACGTCTGCACAATAAAAACTAAAAAGGAGGGCAATAAAATACACAATGATTTTATGTAGCTTCTTTTACCATATGGCTCTACAAAGGCAAATGATTTGTTTTAAATACCAATCAACAAAACGACAGTTTCTATTGGAGGTGGCAAGTTCAACCTTATCACTTACTAAAGGGTTGATCAATCAGATGCATAAGACAAAAAAAACACCCAAACTCCCTGCTACCACACCTGTACCCATTTCCTCTAGCGGTTATTTTTATTTATACCATTTAACCTGTTAAAGATTAACACCAAAAAATTTAAATTAAATGTATTGAAACTGATGACTCTAATTCTAGGGTACTGTTCAAAAATTTAAAACTATTCTAAGATTTCTCAAATGAAAGGTTTATAAAAAAATTAACAAGATTATATGAATAAAAATATTATTACCTAATAAACACAAAGGCTGTACTACAATAGGTGAGAAGCCTTTTTGAAGGACGACAATGGAGGACAATGTGATAAGCTACAAAACACAGATCAAAAAGACATTAGCAGAAAAGTCTAAGTATAATCGCTAAGAAAACAACCACCAATGGCGCAAACATGAGAATAAAACAACTATGCTACCATATACTCTAAAAAATATGCAAACTAAAAATTAGAGACAATATTTTGCAAACACAACATCCAAAATATAATGGTAAACTAATACATAATGCAGCAGCCCCTATACTCGTTTACCTTCAATTGTAGATCCTAAAATCACTTTAAATCTTGGTAAACATTAAGCATAACCAAATCAAATCACTTAACGTCGATTACGGGTCGAAACCTTAACCAAAACAACCCAAATCAAAAGCTAGCAACTTTCATATAATAGCAGCCCTGAACTGGTTCAAAACAGCCTCACAACTTGCTTCAAGGCTACAAAAACACATCACGTTTGTTGCCTAAGGCTTAGCGGGTTGACATTTATCAAAACCAAGTCAAATACATTAAAAAATAACCCTGTAATTGCTATAAATCGTGACTCCAATACAGAACACTGTAATAAAAAAAACATTTAGTTAGTAAGCTTCATGGTGTTTCGAATTAGATACAATAGCGAATGACCCCCAATATCCCACAAATGTTGTCTACATGTCTATTTTAGTTTGTTTAAAACAATTGTCAACATGCAAAAATGGATAGATATATTCCACTAATTATATTTATACCATTCCACCCTTAATTACTCTTCTCGCTAAAATCTTTGAAATTTCCCAAGACAATTGGCATCTTTAAAATGAAGATGTTAAGTAGCAAAAACACCAAAATGCTTGACTATTTTAAATACCGTATTGCATTTTGATCTTTACAAGTTTCTCAATAATTAGAGCATACTACCATGAACAAAATAAACTGTAAAAATAAAGAAGCTTTTACAACAGTCAGGATACCTTGCTGGGTTCTGCCTTGGCTAGAAACAATTCAAGCGCCTTGAATCCATCAGAATTGCTTTTTCCTCCGGATTATCAATAACCATACAAAAAAAATCCTATCATCTTGCCTCCTAAAACAACACAAATTGTACAACGAAACTCGTAAGTGTGTGAATAATAAAAACAAAACCCTAACCCTAGTGTTTGCAATCAATTAAAAGTTGGAAAGAAGAATTCAACAGGAGTAATCTAGCTTGTTCCTAAAGAGATGAAACTCAGAGTACCTCAATCTTCTTATGTTCGGCCTAATGCATCTGCTCGTTGTGTATGTTCAAGAGACTGTCGGTGTGCCATAATTGTTCAAAAGTTTCATACCCACAGTTACTGACTACCAAAAAAGACTAAGATGCACAAATCTTTAAGATCGTGGAGTTTGCAGAAGTCGATCGATGTAAAAAAGAATTGAAAATCAAAGGTCATTTTCAGACATGGACAACACCACCGGTCGATGTAGAAAACGAATCCAGAACACCGGTCGTTGTCCAGGTCGGTGGTTATTAACCATTTAAACAACCCAAAACTCGATTAGGGTCTAGAGGTTTACCTTGGCCGGAGATGCACCTTCTATCTAAGCCGGAAACGGATTGATGTTCTTCTTCTTTGATTCAAGGATGAATAGAGACCTGATTCACAAGAATATGAGAGAGAGATGTCAGTTTGAAATTCGAAATGATTATCCCGCCTAAAGGGTTTTATGACTTTTTCCAAATTGGATCTCTGCGTGTTTAGAGGGTTTTATGACTTTTTCCAAATGGGTTTATCTGTTGGTGTTCCAAAAGAAAAGGTTAAAATGAAACTAACTAATAACTTGAACTTAACAAAGTGACAATTGTTTTATCGGTTTTATAGATTTCATAATTTTCGATTATGCATGTCACATATTTATTCCTCGATGAGATGGCAAAACAATTCGAAAACAGTTTCCCTACTTTTTCCCAATTTAATAAAAGAACAATATTTTTAAATTGATAAATATCCCTCCCTCATGCATTATACATTACCGGCACGGTAGCTAGGTAATGGTCAAAGCGGGCTTGGGTAAAAAACAAATGTTGGCTTTAATCAATTGTACATTTACGCATCGGCTATTTGTACTTTATGAACGCACGGCGAAACTAAAAAAGACAACTATCGAAACGTTTAAAAAAATGTGCCGATCGTCATGGTGCCTTCGGATTTTTTTAAAACATTACAGGTTGTAAGATATCGCAGGAATACGTTAAAGAATTAAAGAGGGGGGAAGTGTAACTAATTACCCATAATTATGTTAAATGTCAAGGATTTAAATGTAATAGATTGAGGGACTAAAAATAATTATGGTTTAAAAGACCACTTTACCCTCATTTTAGGGGTTTATTTATAAATAAGGGGGGAAGAAGTTCTTAACTTTTGGGAATCCTTCCCTCCTACATTATAATATAGTATAGATTTTGTGGTGGAATAAATCCAAGACCTTTCTTTTTGAAATTACCGTTATGGTTTGGTTTCTTGTGAAAACCAGAACCAGAACTATAACCCTTTTTCTTGTTTTCTCTTTGTTGAACTCTTGAGGTGTACTTTTTAGGTTTATCATTAAGATTTACATCTTTTATTTCAGAAATATTAATTTCTGTTAGTTTGAAAACATTTTTGATCATGTCAGGTTCAACACCTCTTATTGGAAATTCCTTATCAAAATATAATTTGTCAGATTCATTCAAAGTATATGCAACTTTAAACGTTTCGTTGTCCAAATTAGATTTTGATAACAGGAATTCTTTACTGTAAACCCTTTTGTCATGTTTGACGGATTGACTCGGAGTGCTGGACTCAGACTTTGACTCTGACATAGACTCCGACTTTGACTCCTCGGATTCATCTTTATCCAACACCTGATCGACCACTTTCTTTATTAACTCGGACTCATGATCAGTGTCAGATGATGTAAATGTCACATCAATATTTTCTGGCAAGTTAACTGAAGACTCCGACTCCCACTGTAAATTTGTTGCCTTTTCGACTCTTTCTGAATTTGGATTTCTCGGAGAATATCCATTTTTAAGCGGGGGTGGACACTTGTTGTAACTGAAACCTTGTTTCTTACCAGATGTCTTTTCTTTAGTATCCTTCTTCTTTTTCTTTCTTCTTTTCAGGAGTCTTTTCTTCAGAAACCTTTTGTTCTTCAGTTACTTCATCATCCTCAAATGCCTTCATGCCTTCAACAGTTAGATAAATCCTGTCAGTGACATAAAAAGTACATGAGTAACTTTTTAACAAACGGTTTACTCTTTCTGTTTCAATTCTTTGAGTTTCCAATTTTTGTTCCAGCATAGCACACTTCTCAATGTAGTTGTTCACACTTTTTTGCTTTATCATGAAAGCTCCTTGAAGTGTTTTCATGGATGTTGCTTGTTCTTCACTTGATTGATTGTATTGATTCATGGCCTTGTTCAGAACATCATAAGATTCTTTCAGTCTATTCATGTTGTTCATCAATGTGCTGTTCTGCTTCTTTATAGCTTCACAATTTTCACAAATCACCGGAACATTTTTAGCGTCAGCTTCTGCATCAACTTTGAACTTTGGAACCTTATTTATCTTTTTCTTTATCACTGGAACAGCTTCATCATCACTACTGACTGGTGTTTTGATCTTTTTCTTTTTAGCTTTTTCATCTTCACTATCACTTTCTGCCATCATTTTAAAATAATCTGCCATTCGTTTTGCATAATACTCTCTGTCATCATCACTATCCTCTTCAACTCGAGCAACAAACGCTTTTTGATGTGAAGTTTTGTTTGGATCATAATCATCCCAACTGAAACCTTCCCAGTTAAATCCTTCTGGTAACTTTTCATCATCTTGGTTTATCAGGCATGCTTTGTTATCAGCTGAAATATATTTGTCCCAACTGAATCCTTTTGTTGGCTCTTTGTCATCCTGATTCATCATACAAGCTCTCTTTGAAGATTCCTCTATTACTTTCCTACTATGTGCCACTTGCGGTTCTTGTTGTTGTTGAGCAACTTGATGATAGATCGATTTCCGATAGTAATCATTGTTGTTGAATGGATTTTGAGCTCCACTTGCTTCGCGATTAGTGCACTCTCTCTCTTGAAGTGTCATTTTTCCCTGCAACGAAAACAAGTGACTTTAGATTTATCAAGGCCTAAATTAGAAACAAATGCATCACGGAAGTCATCTCTTCATGTGATCTGTTTGAATTTCTCAGCTCTTCTCAACACACTAGCCAAACACCATTTTATGTCCATCAATTCCATCTCCTCAGCATCGATCTGATCGTAATCCTCTCTTGTTAACATTGGATTCCCAATCCGACCTGCTACTAGACTTCCATAAGACTCCAAAACAGTCCCCAATAAAGACATGTGACTTTTCGCAACTTCTTCAGAATAATCCTGATCATTCTCAAGATTCAATACAATGTTGCATTGTAGTTTCTTGCCATTCTTTGTTGCTGAAATGTTTGGATCAAAAGATGGATATGATGAAAAACTTGTGTTGCTGTTTGATCCTTTGGATGAACTACCAGATGAACTCTTTGCATTGAAGGTTGTCTCAACCTTCGGTGACATATTGGTGGTTTTATCATTGACCCCACCTTTGTAATAAAGTCCGATGTCTTGTTCACCGTCGAAATCTTTCATTCTTAAAACCTTTCTCTGTTCCATCTCCTGAGCCTCAATCTTTTCAATGAACTTGCTCAGTGTCAGATTGCTAAAACCTTTCTTGTTTCTCAACATCATGAAATATGTGCCCCAAGTCTCATATGGCAATGCATCAGCTAGCTTTTCAATCAATTCCTCATTATCTTTCTCGATGCTCAACCTCTTCATGTTAGCTAGCAAATTGCAGTATCTCTCAATGATTTGCTTTGTACTTTCATTTTTCAAACCTCTAAACAGATCAAACTCTTTCTTCAGAAGTGACTTTTTGTTTTTAACCATCTCTTGACTTCCAACAAACTTCGATTTTAACGATTTCCAGATTGAATAAGAAGTTCCATTGTGTTGCAATAAAACCAAAATATCTTCCTTCACAGCCTGTTGTAGTAGACTTAGCATCATTTTTTCATCTTTGTATTTCTTTCTATTTTCGGCACTAAGATCTTTAATTGCAATAATCTCCTCATCATCAGTCATCGGTCGAACATATTTCGTCTCAACACATTCCCAAGCATCTAAGTAGTTAGCTTGTACCCAGTTCTCAAAACGTCCTTCCCAACCTTTATACTCCTCGATGTTCATGAGCTTAGGCGGTTTTTGCATCGTCCCCGTTTCATTTTCCAACATCGTTTTCTGTGCAAGAGTAATCGGGGTAACCGGGGTAGCGAATGCGTTGTAAAATTCCTCTTCCATGTTTCAGTTTTTCAAAGTTCACAAAAACAGTGTTTTCAAACGGAATCACAATCTCAAACGGAATCCCAATTCAAACGAGATTACCCTGTTCAAGCGAAATACCAACTTTCAAACGAGATCACTTTGGAGCGGAATACCTTCTCAAGCGAAATACCTAATTTCGCTTGAACACACACCTCTTTCAAACGGAATAAGGTCCTTGAAGCGAAATTAGTGATTCAAGCGGAATCACTCAAGCGAAATTACCCAACTGAAGCGGAATAGCAAGTTTCAAGCGAAATCAATTTGAAATTTCAAGCGGAATCACCGGTTTCAAGCGGAATTACGAGCTAATTCCGTTTGAAGAGCTGCTGATGTCATCATTCTCAAGCTGTTTTCAAGCGAAATTACAGTTTTTACCTGTTTTAGATCGATTTTAGGCCTGAAACTTTCAAGGCTATGTAAAAACACTAATGCGCACAAGATGAGTGAAAATCAGAACATTTTGACCGTGAAAACAAGTTTAATTTGAAAAAGAAGGCGTAGAAATCAGAATATGCAGCTGAATTGGTAAGAACTCTTCTTCCTGAGCTCTGATACCACTTGTAGGATCGTTTTCAGACCCGAACGAGTCGATCAGAAGAGTTTTGCTCAATACGAAAGGCGGAAACAGACGTATTGAGGTCAATTCAGCTAGAATATCACTTTAAACTATCGTGTTATTGATTTGAAAGCAATTTACAGCGAGACGACACTTCGGCAGCACTTCGTTGCTCTGACCGAAACTATTTCATCTGATCTCGCTTGAATAGGTATATATAATGTTCTGATTTCGCTTGAAGTGATTCCAAGCGAAATGAAGATTCCAAGCGAAATCTAATTCCGCTCGAAATAACACACATGATCATTCAAGCGGAATCATGCATTCAAGCGAAATTACTTTTATCTAGAAATACGTGCTCTGATCTAACATTCTAAAATAATACTCGATACAAGACGAAGTCGACAGACGCATGCACCAACAAAAATGTATTTCCACCTGTCAAGTATAATAAACAAACCTAATATAATTAGAAACTGAATCCTATTTTGTTTTTGGTATATCTTCTGAGTCTATATGTTGACTTGGGAAACATACTGAAAATGCTTATATTGTTCTTGTAACAACCCGACTTTCGGAGTCAAAGTCAAAGTACAAGTCAAAGTCATGTCAAAGGAAAAAAAGATTGCTAATTGGAATCTGCCATTCCTAGATTAATCATTGATTGTACTCTTTGACTGATAATCGATACCCTAATTCAAGTTACTTTAGTTGTATTATGTGGAGTACATGCCAATAAATCGCAGTTTAATCGTTAATCGACTTATCGCTAATCGCATCGCTATCGCATCGCAACTCGAATTACAGGTTATGGATATTGTTTTACGTGTGTGTGCTATTATGTGTTACTTGTGCATGTTATGATTATGTTGAGGTGATTAATCGCAAACGCAATCGCAACTCTATCACAACACAATCTCATCACAAACTCGAGAATTAAGGATTAATTTTATGTTAGTTAATAGTTAAGTTATTTGTGTAATTAATGGGTAATACTATCGCATCGCTTACTCGCAACGCATCGCGACGCTCAACGCACGAAACGAAACATCGAAAACCAACTCGTAAAACCAATCCGATCGAATGACCATTCGACCAAATGGTCATCCGTCCGGATGACCATCCGATCGGATGGCCATCCGATCAAACCGCGTTCCAATCCCATCACTTCACATTACCTCTTCTCCCCCCGTCACCTATAAATAGCACATGTCACATCATGAACAGTGATGTGACAGCTCCCTCGTCCGACCAGCGCAATTTGGGCTATTTTCTCCCGATTTCTCGCGAATCTTGTAAGTTTTCCACCCAAATCATGTACTTCTTCAATCAGCACACACTTTCTCATCATTTTCACCATCAAATCTTGACTTTTCACCATGAAATCGGCTGATTTGGGCTGTTCTAGGGTGATGTCATCATGAGTTCTTATGAACTTCAAAGTGTGATATCATCCCACCAAAAACAACTCAGATCTAAGAGATTTCAACATGTTTAAACGCTGATTTTGTCATAAACTAAACATTTTCAAACCAATCTACGTTTGTTTCAACTCTTTTACACTCATGTACTCAAAACCGATAGAATCCGAGCTTGTTCAGATCTTCTACATATTCTCTGGTGAAGTTTCGGTCCAAGAACGAATTTCTATCAAAGAGACAACCGATTCACGGGTTGAACCTAAATGACCGTCAAGAACAGTTAACTGATCGGACGGGGTGATTCCCATCCGATCGGGTGACTTGGACTTGATAGGGTTCCGTTGTTTGACACGTCGTCATACCGTCTCGGTATAATCGCAAAACTTTCCTAACTTAACGACAAGTTCTCAAACTAGCAGGTTAACTGAATGGATCACCGTCCGATCGGATAGCCATCCGATCGAACGGCAATCCGGTCAGATGACCCATGATTTTCAACACTTAAACAATCTCAAACCAAATTTCAACATGTGCCCTCCACTCGGATCACCATCCGAGCGGACGACCATCCGTCCGGATGACCATCCGACCGGATGACCTGAATGGTAGAAACACTTCTTTATTTTGAAAATGCTACAACGAAAACTTCAAAGTCACATCATACACAAACACATCCATCCCAAACGAATGACAGTCCGACCGAATGGCCATCCGACCGGATGACCATCCGTCCGGATTGTCATCCGATTGGATGACCCTTTGTCACTCGCATCATCTAACGCACCGCTCATCGCTTATGCTATCGTTATGTAATCAGGCTAACTTTCCAGCACTCCCTTCAATCCAAGACTGTGTTTACTTGTTAAACACGATCTGTGAGTATACTCGATCCCTTTTTGTTTTAAGCACTTTTGGGTGTTACATATGTTATCTATATTCAAATCACAACCGACACACAACGCAAACATTTTTATACGCTAAACGCTATGCATGTTAAACGAGTTACTCGATGAATGCTTGTATGTTATGTTTACAAAGTGATTATTGCCTGACACCTTAGCAACGATAGTACTATAGTTTGGACTCAGCACCTGTCTTGGACAGGGGTTGCTAAGGGCTTTTCTTCACGTGTCACAGCGATGATATGTGTTGCGCATTCTACAACTCGCAGTCACGTCTGTGCATATTTCATTGTCGATAACCTACTTGCTTCACAGTATACATGTTACATGCTGGTTATGTGTAAACTCGCTTTCGCTACCTATTATACTATTAAACTTGTATGCTCACCTTTACACTATGTGTATTGACCTCTATTTTAACGTATGTGACAGGTGTTAGGATGTTGTGGCATGCTTGCTATGTGGAATCAAGCTTAGGAGAGTCTAGAAACAAACAATTTAAATTCTGAGTTGTCGAAACAATTTATTTGCCTTGAGATATTACGTCTGTAATAATTGAATTATTTGATATGTTACGGTATGGGACGTAATGCTGAATATCCGGTAATTTTAGTTGTTATGGATTTCTTGGACAATCTGTTTCGCTCAGTGTCGCGCCCTGATGTTTCCGTCATCGGTTGGGGTGTGATAGATTGGTATCAGAGCCATAACTATAGGGAATTAGGCAAGACTCGACCTAGTCCGGGTCGATGTCTTAGAAATGACCTAGTCTATAGTCTAAGTACTAACAGACCGACTTGTGCGAACCCGGTAGGGGTTTCGTACGAGCTTACTTGATACTCTCGCTCGAACTCGTTGTACACTACACTCTTGCGTGAACATCGCATACTACAGTTCCGCACGAGATCAGCCTTTCCTAAGGCTGGCTACACACACAAACGGATGATTTGGTTGAGATTAGGTGTGGAAACCGCAAACTCTCGACCAAATCGCTCGTTCGACACGCATTTTTACTATCGACACGAGAAATTACGTTGAATCAGGAGTGAAATCCATACTTCGACGCGATTCTCCCTATCTATCTCGTGATTCTATCACACAAACAGGAATGGAGTCGCTAAGTTAGGGGTGAAACCCAAATCTTGATGACTTATTCCGCTCAATTATTTTGGTTTTACAAAGCTCCCACCAAAGTCTTGATGGATTCCAACGACTCGAGTTGCAAAAAGGACCGAAAAGATGCGTGCCATTCACCGCATGTCGGTGGTAGAGCACAGTGTATTAGGCCAAAAGGACTTCGAGTACATCCTTGAGAATAGTTGAATCACTCTGGGCAGTCAATGTCTCACACCCAGACAATCTCTTTTCGATTTTATGTGTTTCGATTCTAGATTTCGCCGCCGCTGACTCTGTGATTTATCGCTTTTATGATCGATTTTATGGGTTTTATATGGCTTTATATGTTTATTTGTTAGTGCTTTGAGGTAAACAATACGGTGGTACTGATGGTTTCGATTCTAACGCTTTCCGCATCGCCAAACACACACACTGCTCACTACACCACGTTAACAAATTGCACACTATACTACTCGCTATATGTGACACCTCGAGTTCTTCCCGCATGCCCGATTTTGCTAAAATAAGATTTTTGTATTATTACTAGATCTACTTAGAAATTTTTGATTTGATCATTTGGTGAAAGGTATATTATGTGAGTTGAAATAGTTATCAATGCAATATATAGTAGAATAAAAATAATAAAGTATTGAACTGTACACATAATTGTTGCATGAAAACATAAAGGGCCTTGTATGAATGTTATTGGACCACCCTTTTCATTTAACAAAAACCATCCATTCCTGCACTTGTTGGTCGGCCCATCAGGAGCCCAAGTGACACCTTCTAGATGCCCTAATAGAGTCGCACAAGGGAATGTGAAAGCACTAGGGTTGTAAACGAACTGAACGTTCAGCGAACAGTTCGTGAACCGTTCGGCGGGAAGTTCGTTTATGGTCGTTCGATTAGCTTAATGAACGAACTTGAACAAAAAATTTCGTTCGGCTAGCTTAGCGAACGAACACGAACACAGGTCTCGTTCGTTCGACTGCGTTCGTGAACGTTCGGTAATATGTTCGACTACGTTCGTTCATGTTCGTTTGACTGTATTAAAAAATAATTAATAATAGGCAAATTGGAAAATTGGAAAATAATAATCCCACCATTGTGAAATTGGCCAAAAATATCCCAAGTCAGGAATTAACCAATAATAATCCCACCTCGTCCATTTTTGGAAAATAATAATCCACAGTCACTAAACGACAAAAGTGCCACGTCAGCATTTGGAGTATTATTTTCCAAAAATGGACGAGGTGGGATTATTGGTGGCTAATTCCTGACTTGGGATTATTATTGGCCAATTTCACAATGGTGGGATTATTATTGGCCAATTTGCCTTAATAATAAACCTTTTATCTAAGCATATTGAAAAAACTTGAAACCCTATTTTTTCTAAGTTAACTAAAATTTGGACATTCTAAGCCATTTTTGGGAAAATTATGTCTAAGTTAAACTCAATTCGTTATTTGGTGGTGTAGTAGACTTCTTGTGTTTTTATTTATCATTTGATGGTTGTGTTTAACTACTTATATAATGTCTAAGGATAACAATGTTTTATTTTTTATTTTCAAGTTAAATGTTCGTTTTCGTTCGTTTTTATTTCCTTGCATTCATTTGTGTTCGAGATCAGTGTTCACGAACTGTTCGTGAACAACTGAATTTCCTTAACGAACGAACACGAACATAAACTTATGTTCGGTATGCGTTTGTGAACAGTTCGCGAACATGTTAATTTTCTTAACGAACGAACACGAACATGACCTTGTTCGTGTTCGTTCGGTTCGTTTACAGCCCTAGAAAGTACACATGAATTGTGCGATCCAATCAAATGAGAATATATAAATACACTCAGCCGACAAACCTAAATCATTTTTGGTCATTATTAGCAACAATCCCTATACCCTTTTCTCTCTCCAAAAGTTCTTCTTCTTCTTTCTAAGACTGAGGGGAGTGGGGCGTCCACCCCTACTCAAGAAGCCCCAAGTTGCCATGAACACCGCCCCCCATGGCGTCCCCAAGGGCGACCCAAGCCATGGCGTCTCCCACAAGTCGCCCAAACTCAATCTTTTCCTTTTACATCAACCAATCAAAAACCTTCCTTTTTCAAACAACCAATCATAAGTCTTGGAGGGGCATCTTGAGTTGCCATGAACACAACGCCCCCTTTTTTAGGACGCCCCAAGCCGCCCCCCAAACGCCACGTGTCGCAAGACGCCCTCTTTTGAGGACGCCCCACTCCCTTCAGTCTAAAACAACCAGCAACCCAAATACCCTCACCTCCGATCAAAGCTGCTCGACGACGATGACACCTTTCTCGTAAACATACTCAGCCGCCTTTCTTCTCCGACCAAGCTCCATCTCCTCCGATCAAACTCCGACGACACCGTGCTTTCCATTCAACCTCCGGTAGCTCGCGACGCTCCGACTCGGAACTCCGTTTATCTCTTTTCTTAACGCATTCTTTTACGGCATCGAAACCAGGTTAGAACGCCGTCTTTGTTTGTGTGCTTAATGATGATATGTACTGGTATAAGTTGGATCTTCTGAATATTGTTTTAAACTGTGACACATGATAAGCATGAATGAATGTTGGTAATGAAACCGTATGAATCTGTTAACATTTGATGTTTGATGTTGCTTGGTTCATATTGATGTACTGTTCATTAAAACTATGATGAAACAAAAGAAGTTGATGATAGATGATTATACCTGAGTATATGTTAAGATGTAAACACTGTGTAAAGCTGAATGATGTTTAAATATGATGGTTGGGTAAATAATAAAAATGATTATGTGAAGAACTGGGTTTTCTCTTTTGAATGTACAACTGTTCATGCTCTATGTACAACCTGGTCATGCACGATTGTAATATTGTTAGAGATGATGATAATGTATTAAGTGTGCAAGTGTAATGATCACGAAGCATGAACATATAAATAGAAACCGGGTGTGCGAAGATAGTTATATTAATGATAATGAATATGTTTATGTGTAGTATAATGTGTGAAATAAAGTTTAAAATGAATCTCTGATTAACGAAGTTGTAAAGCTGTGCTTCAATGGAAACGTACATCTTAATATGCATAGAATACAACCTGGCCATGCATGTTGGTAATGGTGTTAAAATGATTATTACTATATTTTCATGGTGTTACCAGCTTTTATGCGCCAGGTACAACTGCTTTATGCATGCCTTCATATCTAGGAGATGACAAGAGTCATGTGATTGATTGAATATTAAAAAGGGGAGTTTGTCCTATCTGATTGATCTTAGTATATGGGTAATGTTAGATGTTTGTGGAATGTACAAGTGTGTAAGTGTCAAATGGTATGAAAAATGCATAACAAAATCACAGAAATAACAAAGAACATAAAAGAAGCGACAAAAACAGTGACGTAAAAATTTTATTACTTAACCAACCCGAAAAATCTCCCAACCTCCCAAGATCTTACAAATTGTAAGATCAAACAATACAAAGAGTTTAATCAACTGATAACTATCAGTTGACTAATAAGAACGATACAACCAAAATCACAAAGATCTACTCGATCTTCAACAATACAGAATCAACAACTTATGAAGATCTTCAGCAGATCTTCAACAAAATAAACAATAGAACCTGGAACCAGAGTGAAGTTGAGAGAAAAAAGCGCATGTGAAAACTGGAGAAGACGACTGGATAATAACCTTAATAGCTTGTACAGAGAAGTGATAACAAACTGACTGAATGAATCAACGAGATCTTTAATAGATCTTCAATCAGACCTCAACAGGGACGAATGATCTCTAAAACAGAGAATAAAAGTGTTCGCACAAGATGAATGACATTAACTGAAACCCTAGCTCACAAAGAGGCCTTTTTATAACCTGCAAATACATAATTACACTTTGCACCCATAAGAATTATCATATATGATCTGACCCCCTGAGAAGTTTCACATACCACCCTTGAACTTAAACAATAGTACCGATCCATTCAGAAGTTTGTTATAACCAAACAAACCACACAAGCCCAGCTTATGTTATATATAACAGACTGGCCCAATACCGATCCATATTCATGCAACTGTTAAACAAACACAACCAACAAATGGATAGTATATGAATTAAACATATATTTTCAACAGTAAGCTTAGCGTACAACTTACCTAGGAATTCTATGAAATAAAACATGTAAGTTGCATAGTCCCACCTCATTTGCAAGATTGAAATTTAAATACACAGGCCATGTAATATTTCTGATTTATTATGTTTTATCCAATCGCACAATAAAGACCAGGCCCCACCACTACAGAATCGCACAATTGCGTTTGAGTTGGTCCCACCACTTATTTTGCTTATCCTAATATTAATGCAATCGCACAACAAAATCTGAGCATGTATTTAAAAGCTGGCCCCACCATTTGTTCCCCACACTTCTGTTGATCGCCCAAAAGAGGTTCAATCGCACAACTTGATTATTAGTCGCATATTGTATGGTCTGACCCCACCACTTGCCTCATGTAATTTTAATCACTGGTCGCACAAATCCCTTCCATCACACACTAAATACAAATCATTTTTATGCATTTGGGCCTTATGGATGTTTCGGACTACACAAGCCATTTAGTGTGCCGCACAAGTAGTAGGAAATCTATGTATAGGAAACGAATCACATTGTTTGTCTTAATTATGTACGACTACTACTGCTTCCACATATGGTGTTCGTATAAACATACGTGATAAGTATTACTTGTACGCTACATGTGAAAATGTGTGAAATACGTTATTACTTGCTACGTGTATGAAATGCTTGTTATATGTGAATTACTTGTATACGGTCCTAACGATGGGTAATCGTTATAGGACGCGGTTGACCAAGTTTAGGATAAACATTATTGTCTACCGAGCACTCTAAGGTGAGTTCACAACTTTTACTAAAAGCATGCATTCCCAGTGGTTTGGGAACTTCATAAATATACCAAGGTAACAGTATGGGAAATTAACGGAACTCATAACTCAAAACGTGTATTCCCGAGATTGGGAACTTCATACTAAACGAAAACTCTACCGCGAAAGTCCCCTTACGTATATACCGATTAATCGCGGGGAGCGAACGGGATGTTAGTTGATAGCGCTATTAGGTTTGACAAACCTCACGCCGTGCTGGGAGCTGGTAGTGAACTATTATCTGGAATCATAGGTCAATGATGGTAGAACATTGATATGGGGCAAACAACTATTACGTCAAGGTTTCGGTATCTGCCCAGTTTAGTAATTCATTATGGGAAGGGATTCCCACTTCATACTCTGGATAACATGGTAACTTGTAAAACAAATGTTTTTGGGATAAAACAAGAAAAACCGTTTTCGAAAACCGTGAACTCACTCAACTTTATGTTGACACCTTACTGCATGCTTGAAGGTCCGTAGATGCTGTGCTGGAGTTTGCTTGGAGCGCTGTGGTGGTCGTCTAGAATCCGTTATCGGATTTCTACTTTTGAACTTATGTTTTTAAGCTACTTATGAAATTATCGCTTCCGCTAAACGCTCAAACTTTATTTTGTTGAACTTGCTACGTTTTGGAACTTATTTATAACTTATTATGTTTTAGACTTAAACGTTATGTCACTAATCACATTAGTGATGGTTTTTTATGTTACTTATATTAAATGTTCAATGTGATTGGTGGCTTGATCCTGGGCAGTCACACGCCTAGCGGTATTACTCCGCACGTGGAAATTTGAGGGTGTGACATATACTACTCTATGTGTACTCGTTACTCGCAACTCTTGATCGCTTTACGCAGCCGTGAAAGATAGGTGAATACGTGCAATATATGTAGGTGAATACGTGCAAAATATAGTTGAAGGTGTGCTAGCGTGAACTACGTGCTTATGTGCTTCTGTGGTTACATGGACAATGTGCTTCTGTGCTTACGTGCCTCTGTGGATTATGTGCCTACGTGATTATGTGATTAAACGAGTTCATGTGCTTATAAAGTAGACTTGGGTGAATCCGCTAGGCTATACTAGAATAATCGACTTGTGTTTGAGCCTTATGGCGATGTCTGTTGCAGACAATGTCGTCATTCGGATCTCACACTGCTCGCTCCACTCGCCGAAATCATGAGGACAAACGCATCGCTGCTCTAGTCGCGAAGCAGATGGCGAAAGTCATTCCGTAAATTGTCAGCGAGCTTAATGAAAATGCTAGCAAGTCCTCTGAGGAATCAAGGACTGATTCTCCGAAAGCTACTTTTAGCTTCAAGCAGTTTAAGGCCTGCTGTCCCAAAGAATTCACTGCAGAAGACGGGCCTACGGCCATGTTTCAATGGTTCAATTCAATTGAAGTCACGCTGCGCCAAAGCGGCTGTCCCGAAAACCTTCGCACTGTTAATGCCACTGGCATTTTCCAGTCCAGGGCTCTGGACTGGTGGATTGCCGAGAGAAACAAGCGAGTGAATGATGCAGCCTATGGGCATAGGTGGGATGAGTTGAAGGACATCATGATGAAAGAGTTCTGCCCTCCCCACGAGCTTCAGAAGCTGGAGGACGAGTTCTGGCACATCAAGCAGGAGGGTGGCAACAACGCTGGTTTAACTGCCCGCTTTAAGCAGCTGAGTATCATTTGTCCGGGCCAAGTTACCACTCCCGATATTACCATCAAGAAATACATATGTGCCTTACCGGATTGTGTAGCTGACTTTGTGCAAGCCGCAAAGACGACAACTATCAAAGAGACTTACCTATTCAACAAGTCACAGCTGCTCCCACCGCTGAAACCGCCGCAACG
Organism: Helianthus tuberosus; assembly: GCA_030545235.1. Lineage (NCBI taxonomy): Eukaryota > Viridiplantae > Streptophyta > Magnoliopsida > Asterales > Asteraceae > Helianthus > Helianthus tuberosus. The sequence continues at coordinate 116,922,230 of CM060399.1, forward strand.
CAATCTTCCATGTCTTAACGCCGCAAGAGAAAGAACAGCAACTCCAGCAACAAGAACTGTGAAGTAACCGCCGCCCCACTCCAAGCTGTACCTGCTCAACCGCAACCCCAGAACCGCCAAGTAGCGATTCGTGTAAATAATGCACCGCCGTCCAAGCGTGCATATACTGGTCAACACCCGCTCTGCCCTACTTGTACTTATCATCACCCGGTTGGAATCGTATGCCGGTTTTGTGTTCACTGCAATCTGTGTAGGATCGTTTTCAGACCCGAACGAGTCGATCAGAAGAGTTTTACTCAGAATGAAAGGCGGAAACAGACATTCTAAGGTCAATTCAGCAAGATATACACTTTAAACTGTCGTAGTATTGATTAGAATACGTTTTATAGCGAGACGACACTTCGGCAGCACTTCGTTGCACAAACCGGAATAGTTACATCTGATTTCGCTTGGAACCTATTTATAGAGGATCTGATTTCGCTTGAATGTGACAAGGTGTCAGTTCAAGCGAAATTTCTTAAGTTGATTTCGCTTGAAACTGTCCAAGTCACTTTCAAGCGGAATCATCAACTTCAAGCGAAATCACATCTATCAAACCCTAAAATCTCATATTTTCTCGTATGACACACCCTGATCTATCATACTAAATACAAGACTCGATACAAGACGAAGTCAACAGACGCATGCACCAACAGACTCCCCCTCGAATGTTGACGAGTCTTCAGTGTCGAGTCTTCACATCTTCAGTCTTTATCAGTCCTCTCGAACTCTTTGAAGTATTTGACGCTGTAAGTATCCTCAATCTCTATTTTCTCTTGATCTCCAGAATCTTTGGCTCTTTCTTCAGTACCAACAGAATCCTCTCCTCGAATACTTAAAATCTTCAGGATCAAAGACTGGCTCCCAAGCTTTTTAATTCTCTTGATCAGATCTCTTGATTCCTTAAGTTCATCAGCATCAGCAGTTCCAGAATCGTAACCTGGCTTACACTTTCCACAGGTTCAGAATCGATTCCTGGTTCTACCCTTCATACACTCTACCTAACAATAAATTTTCTGATGACCACTTGTGGATAAGATTATCAAATATAATTTTCCACTTGTAGAGCAAATCTTAAAATGATTTAACATTTATAGTGTCTGATGAACCACTTGAAGGAATATTGTTTTTATTTCAAAACTTTTCTCATTTCAAAACAGACTCCCCCTCAACACATGCTCATCATGTTTAGCACTTAGGATTTTGAAAATCATTTTTCCAACACCAGTTGTCGAAAATCTTTTTGAATTTTTCAAACTTTATGCTAAAACACACCGAAAATCTTTTTGGATTTTTGAATGTCAAAGAAATGCAGTAAAGAAATATTTACATACGATATTTTTGTGAGTTTGTGTAAGAGGATCATATCAGCTTATGAGACAAATCACCAACACCGTTAAGTTTTAAACATTTTAAGCTCTAAACGATTCACATTGATTGACGATATTGTTGTCCACTTAAACTCAATCTAAAAACTTTCGAAATGCTTACCGATACGTTAAGGTATATTTAAATAGCACTAAATTCTTATGGACCCCACAATCTCAGCATATCCCCTCATCATGCAATACACTGACTCAAGTAATGCCTAACTTTTATCAACTGTGATTTGTGCGAAAAACAAAGCAGAATGTTTAAACATTAACAATCAGGTCGATACTTCCGTATACACAGAAAAAGTCCAATGTTTAAACAAAATAAGAAAATAAAACAAGTTGAAGTTGTTTAGGCTTTAACCACCAGGTCGATACTTCCGTATACGCAGAGGAGATCCAAAGCTTAAACGAAACACCAAGAAAATAAAGCAGAACGTTTAGGTAATAACATCCAGGTCGATACTCACGTATACGCAGAGGATGTCTAATGCTTAAACAAAATAAAGAAATAAGACAAGTTTAAATCTTTGCAAAATGAAATGCACAAAATCACAGTGACTTTTCAGCAAAGTTGTGAAAACTCACAAACTTAACCGGTTTTATGTCTTTCGACAATCAGCGATTACCGAGTAGGCACACAATCAAGAAGGACAAAACTAAGTACTATGCTTTTGACCATGTTTCCCACTAGAACTATGCCTTTTCATTTAGGTTTGTATCGTTATCGCAAATCTACTAGTCTAGTTGAGCCTCCCGTCACATCTTTAGTGAGACCGTTTATCACATTTTATCTTTCCATTTCTTTAGCATGTTGTGACAGTCCACTGATGTACTATCATTTCCTCTTTTATACAACAAAACTCGTTTTTCATTTTATCATGTTTTTGCTTTTTCAAATTTTCAAATGTTTTTGGATTTTCTGAAATTTTCTTACTCCTCCTAAAATGCAAAAACATTTTAGGAAATTTGAAAATAAACTATACAATGAAATGACAACTGATATTGAATCACTTCAAATCGCCATCCACTTGGCATAAACAATCAGAACTCCCCCTCACAACAAACTATTTTCCCATTGATTTCAAAATACTTAAGTTTGTTTTAATCAAATGGTTTTTCTGGAAAAATAGTTTTGTTGATTGATTTTATCAATTTTAGGTTAGGGGTATGGTTCATCACATTGTCTTTCAACCACCTGTAGGAAAATACAAGTACAACTTAATGTCCTTGATTTACCACTTGTAAGAATAGTCTAATCAAGTTCAAACTAATGACCTTGATTTTACCACTTGTAGGTTACAACCTCTTTTTCAACCTCATGGTTTACCATCCAATACCACATGTAGGTTAAATTCTCAGAATGCCGATACCTACTCCACACTTACCAACCTGGGAGTTCTGGCAAGTCAAACTAATGACCAATTTCCAAAATTTTTTTAAAAAAAACATAAGAAAGATGCCGATTCATGCTCCACGATTACCAACTTGGGAGCTCCGGCAAGTCCACAGACATACTGTTCGTAATATGTACCATCCCAGTCACATACCAGGGATGGTTCAACTTTATCTTTCTTTGTCTTCTTCTCGTAAAACTCCTTCACTCCTTTGACCTTCCTGTCAACCATTTATCCAAAAATGTTATGGACTTTGGAACTGAAGGCCTTTTCAATATCAAATTCTTTCTTTTCAAAGAAGAATTGATTTGAAATCTCAACTTTTCCAACTTTCTTTTTAAAATTTTCAGCCCGAAGTGGTGGAAAATTCTCATAATCCACAGTCGGCACTGATTTTTCACTTTTAATCTCAACCTGTGGCTCTTCTGACTTTGTGGAATCAGATTCATCGCCAGATGATAGCTCCTCTGATTTTGATGAATTAGAATCATTGCTAGAACTACCATCCGATTTCTTAACAACCCATTTCTGGTTGTCAAGGTTTCCCTTCTTCTTGTAAAATCTGTTTGAACATTCACCAATTTCAAATTTTGAATCTTTGAAAAGTTTGGTTCTATCAATTGGTGGTTCAAACAAAACTTCTTTATCATTCATTTTACGAGAAACTCCCTGTTTTGATTTTATTGTCTTGGAACAATTTTTGGCAATATGTCCAACAGTGTTGCATTGGAAACAGGTTTTCGTTTCCTTCATCTGAACAGTCTTCAACTCTTCTTGCTTCTTCGCAAGGAATTCTTGGTTCGACTGGTTTCTGAACAGATTTTTTTCTCTTCTTCAGTAGATGTACCTGAAACAAATTTCATTTTTGATTTAAAATCACGAACATATTTTTCATTTTTCTGTTTTTCTGAAGGAATAAAACCCAATCCTTTCTTTTTGAAATTACCGTTATGGTTTGGTTTCTTTCGATAACCAGAACCAGAACTGTAACCCTTTTTCTTGTTTTCTCTTTGTTGAACTCTTGAGGTGTATTTTTTAGGTTTATCATTAAGATCTACATCTTTTATTTCGGAAATATTGATTTCTGTTAATTTGAAAACCTTTTTAATCATGTCAGTTTTAACACCCCTTATTGGAAATTCCTCATCAGAATATAATTTGTCGGAATCATTCAATGTATATGCAACTTTGAATGTTTCGTCATTCAAATTAGATTTTGATAGAAGAAAATCTGTATTGTAAACCCTTTTGCCCTGTTTGTCGGATTGACTCGGAATGCTGGACTCAGACTTTGACTCCGACATAGACTCCGACTTTGACTCCTCAGATTCATCTTTATCCAAGACCTGATCGACCACTTTCTTTATTAACTCGGACTCATGATCAGTGTCAGACGATGTAAACGTGATGTCAATATTATCTGGCAATTTAACTGAAGATTCCGACTCCCATTGTAAATTTGTTGCCTTTTCGAATCTTTCTGAATTTGGATTTCTCGGAGAATATCCATTTTCAAGCGGGGGTGGACACTTGTTGTAACTGAAACCTTGTTTCTTACCAGATGTCTTTTCTTTAGAATCCTTCTTCTTTTCTTTCTTCACAAGAGTCTTTTCTTCAGAAACTTTCTGTTCTTCAGAATTTTTTGTCTCAGAATTCTCCTCTTCCTCAAACGCCTTCATGCCTTCTACTATTGGATAGATCCTGTCAATAACATAAGAAGTACATGAGTAACTTTTCAACAAACGATTTACTCTTTCAGTTTCAATCCTTTGATTTTCAAGTTTTTGTTCTAGCACAGCACACTTCTCAATGTAGTTGTTCACAACTTTTTGCTTTATCATGAACGCTCCCTGAAGTGTCTTCATTGCTGTTGCTTGTTCTTCGCTCGTTTGATTATACTGATTCATGGTTTTGTTCAGAACATCATAAGATTCCTTCAAACTGTTCAAGTTATAAATCAATGTGTTGTTCTGTTTCTTTACTACTTCACAGTTTTTACACTTCACATGAATCTTTTTAGCGTCAACTTCTTCATCAACTTTGAACTTTGGTACATCCTTTACCTTTTGCCTTATCACTGGAACATCTTCGTCATCACTACTGACCGGTGTTTTGACCTTTTTCTTTTTCTTTTTCTTTTTCTTTTTCTTTTTGGCTTTATCGTCATCATTATCACTTTCTGCCATCATTTTCAAATGATCTGCCATTTTCCTTGACCAATACTCACGATCATCATCACTATCTTCTTCAATTCGAGCAACATAAGCTGTGTGGTTTGAATCTTTGTTTGGATCATAATCATCCCAATTGAAATTTGCCCAGCTAAAACCTTCAGTCAATTTTTCATCGTCTTGATTGATTAGGCATGCTTTGTTATCAGATGAGATATATTTGTCCCAATTGAATCCTTCCGTTGGCTTTGATCATCCTGATTCACCATACAAGCTCTCTTTGAAGATTCTTCAATCACTTTTCTTCCATGAGCCACTTGTGGTTCTTGTGGTTGAGCAACTTGATGATAGATAGCCTTCCGGTAGTAATCATTGTTGTTGTTGAAAGGATTTTGAGCTCCACTTGCTTCGCGGTTTTTGCACTCCCTTTTGAAATGTCCTTTTTCCCTGCAACGAAAACAAGTGACTTTAGATTTATCAAATCCTAAAGTAGAAACATTAGCTTCACGTAAATCATCTCTTCCTGTGATCTGCTTAAATTTCTCAGCTCGTCTCAATACACTCGCCAAACACCACTTAATATCCATCAATTCCATCTCTTCAGCATCAATCTGATCATAATCCTCTTTAGTAAGCATTGGATTACCAATCCGACCAGCAACGAAACTACCATATGATTCCAACACAGTTCCCAATAAAGACGTGATTCTTAGCAATTTCTGCTGAATAATCCTCATCATTTTCTAGATTTAATACAATGTTGCATTATAGCTTCTTGCCATTCTTTGTTGCTGAAAAGTTCGGATCAAAGGATGGATATGATGAAAAACTTGTGTTGATGTTTGATCCTTTTGAAGAACTCTCTAATGAACTCTTGGCATTGAATGCTGTCTGAACCTTCGGTGACAGATTTGTGGATTTATCACTAACACCACCTTTGTAGTAAAGTCCGATGTCTTGTTCACCATCAAAATCTTTCATCCTTAAAACTTTTCTTTGCTCCATCTCCTGAGCCTCTAATTTTTCAATGAATTTGCTTAGTGTCAAACTGCTAAAACCTTTCTTGTTTCTAAGCATCATGAGATATGTGCCCCATGTCTCGTGTCTCGTGTGGCAAAGCATCAGCAAGCTTCTCGATCAACTCTTCATTATCTTTCTCGATGCTCAATCTCTTCATGTTGGCCAATAAATTGCAGTATCTTTCAATTATTTGCTTTGTTCTTTCATTTTTCAACCCACGAAACAGATCAAACTCTTTCTTCAAAAGCGATTTCTTGTTTTTGACCATCTCTTGGCTTCCATGAAACTTTGATCTTAATGCTTTCCATATCGAATACGAAGTTCCATTGTGTTGCAATAGAACCAAGATATCTTCTTTCACAGCTTGTTGTAGAAGACTTAGCATCATTTTCTCATCTTTGTATTTCTTTCTAGCATCGGCACTTAGATCGTTAATTGCTATAATATCTTCATCGTCATTCGTCGGTCTAATATATTTTGTCTCGACACATTCCCAAGCATCTAAGTAGTTCGCTTGTACCCAATTCTCAAACCGTCCTTCCTAACCCTTATACTCCTCAATGTTCATGAGTTTAGGCGGTTTTTGCATAGTCCCCGTTTCATTTTCCAACATCGTGTTCTGTGCAAGAGTGATCGGGGTAACCGGAGTGGCAAATGCGTTGAAAAATTCCTCGTCCATGTTTCGGATTTTCAAAAATTTGTCAAACAGTTGACTCAAGCGAAATACCAAGCTCAAGCGAAATTCCTTTTCAAGCGAGATACCAGTTCAAGCGAAAACCCTTTTTCAAGTGAGATACCAGTTCAAGCGAAAACCCTTTTTCAAGCGAAATCACACACTCGTTCAAGCGGAATACTCAGGTCAAGCGGAATCAACAAGCTGAAGCGGAATCAGACAAATTCTCAAGCGAAATAACCAGTTTCAAGCGGAATAAGAGACTGATTTCGCTTGAAAAGCTGCTAACGTCATCATCTCGCGCATGTAATTCAAGCGAAATTAAGAAATTTTATCTGATTTTGATTGAATTACAGTCTAATTTTCTCAAGGATTAGTTAAAACAGTATTGCGCACATTTTGTGAGAAATTTAACCGATTTTAACCGTGAAAAGTTGTTTAATTTTGAAAGAAGGTGTAGAAAAACAGAATTTTGCGGCTGAATTGGTATGAACTCTTCCTCCTGAGCTCTGATACCACTTGTAGGATCGTTTTCAGACCTGAACGAGTCGATCAGAAGAGTTTTACTCAGAATGAAAGGCGGAAACAGACATTCCGAGGTCAATTCAACAAGATATACACTTTAAACTGTCGTAGTATTGATTAGAATACGTTTTACAGCGAGACGACACTTCGGCATCACTTCGTTGCACAAACCGGAATAGTTACATCTGATTTCGCTTGGAACCTATTTATAGAGGATCTGATTTCGCTTGAATGTGACAAGGTGTCAGTTCAAGTGAAATTACTTAAGTTGATTTCGCTTGAAACTGTCCAAGTCACTTTCAAGCGGAATCATCAACTTCAAGCGAAATCACATCTATCAAACCCTAAAATCTCATATTTTCTCGTATGACACACCCTGATCTATCATACTAAATACAAGACTCGATACAAGACGAAGTCGAAAGACGCATGCACCAACAATCTGTACGGCCACTTTACCGCTAATTGCTGTACTGGTCCTCGCCAAGCCCCAGCTGAAGTTCAAGCTCCAGCTCTACCAGCTCCGCAAGGCCAGCAAGCAGCTCCTGCTTCCCTGCTCACGCAAGAACCTGCTTTGCGTGTGGTGATCCCAACCACTTCGCAAACGTCTGCCCAAACAGAGTGGTGAAGCAAGAGCCACTGCAGCAGCAGCATCCAGCACCGCAACAACACTAACAGCAGCAGTAGCAGCCAGCTCAGCAAGCAGCCCGCGGGCGAGTCTTCAACATCAACGCTCGTCAGCCTCAGGCAGACAACAACGTGGTTAATGGTATGTTTCTCGTAAATGGTATATATGCTTTGTGTTTGTTTGATACTGGAGCTGATAACTGTTTTGTATCGTTCGAATTCGAAAGGATCCTAAACCGTAAACGCGTTAATCTCCCATCAACATTCGACGTGGAAGTCGACACTGGAAGAACCGTCACTATTAGTTCCGTTCTACGTGATCGTACTCTTGATCTCAATGGCCACGTTTTTCCGATCAATCTTATCCCGATGCAACTTGGTAGCTTTGATGTCATAGTAGCAAAATGTTTCATACTGTTGGTTCAGGATTTCCCTATTGTTTTCTATGACTTCCTCAGTTCCCCCAAACTGTTCCTTAAGTGCGTCCCATAACTCTTTGGCACTGTTACAGTGTAACAGTCCAGCATATATTTCATTGGGCAGCGCTGATGCTACGATGCTAAACGCTTTAGCATCTAGTTCGATCTTTTGAAAGTCAGTTTCGGTGTAATTTTCAACTGGTTTTGGAACGAACTTTTTAGCATCTTCAGCACTTGCACTGAAGGAACATGGGGACCATAAATGACAGATTTCCAACAACCTGTGCTTTGTTGAGCGAGGATGTGACCCATCCTCCTCTGCCAGATGTTGTACTCATTTATTTTTAGCATAGGTGGTTTAAAAAGCGAGCCGATGTTGTTTTTATCATCCTGAGATTGTGACGTCATTCTTGTTGTTTTACAGACACTGAGAAATCAACTTTAATGGTGATTAATCCTTGCTCTGTTTTTCAACGGACGAACAAACGATCAGTATCAACTGTTATGAGCTGAACTATTTACGTTAAAATGATTGTTAAATCAAATTTGACTGTCCTGGCTCTGATACCAATTGTTGGATCTGAGTTTCTTTTTTATTGTATTTTTGTTTGAAATTAAGATGAAAATGAAAGAGTTGTGCAGCGGAATTAAGATGAAAACAAACTTTGCATACAATCAAACGAGAGTAATACTTTAATCAAACATCTTTACACAATGAACCGAAAGATTGAATTTGTTTCAACAACGATTACAATGATTGATGAATGAATGCAAACTCCCCCTCGGCCAGAGCTCAGTAGTTTGTTCGTGCAAAGAAGACGATGTGATGAAAGAGCTAATAGAACAGTACCAAGTACTGAACTATTTATAGGCACTTGCAAACCACTGAGCATCTTAGCTGACGTCACCATGAAAGTGACATCTAACCTCCTAACAAACTCTAACCTCTGATCTATAAACACTGATGTACTAAACTACTGCTATTACATTACATTACATTACATAAAAGACACTTAAACAGCTGCTGCATCTTTCCACTGCTGTGAACCCAGCAGTGCTTGTCCGGATCAGCAGTACTTGACTCAAGGCAGTAGATTGAGTCAGCAGAGCTTTGGTCTTCCATCAGTCTTTGACTTTGGGCAGTAGATGCAAGGCAGCAGTTGTAGGTCAGCACTTTGTAAGATCAGCAGATAGGAGGTCAGCAGATATGAAATCACATTCAAGGGGAGAGATTTGCATGAACCAAGTGTAAACGTCTGCTTATTCTGGATCCACTGCTCTGATCCAGTTTTGGCTTTCATTATCTGTTCCTCTGATAGGGTTCAATCCCAACACTCACCTTTACACTATGTGTATTGACCTCTATTTTAACGTATGTGACAGGTGTTTAAGATGCTGTGGCATGCTTGCTATGTGGAATCAAACTTAGGAGAGTCTAGCAACAAACAATTTAAATTCTGAGTTGTCGAAACAATTTATTTGCCTTGAGATATTATGTATGTAATAATTGAATTATTTGATATGTTACGGTATGGGACGTAATGCTGAATATCCGGTAATTTTAGTTGTTATGTATTTCTCTTGGACAATCTGTTTCGCTCAGTGCCGCTCCCCGATGTTTCCGCCATCGGTTGGGGTGTGACAATTCTAATGCATTGGGTATTATTTTCATTCAGCTTAGTTATAAACTATTAGGTTTGTTGTGTCTTGAACAAATTGTTTCTTATTTTTTTTTTTAAACTATAATGTCCAGGGATAACCCAACATGTTTGGAGGCAACAATATGTAAGAAATCTAATCTTTTCTTTCTTATTTTGTTATGAATCACCGAATCTCAATAGATCTGATCTTGATTAACTTTTACTTTTACTTTTGTCAATCAGTGGGGGTAATGAAAACCAAGGAGAGAGCAATGCACAACAAAAAGTCAAAGTTGGAGTTCCACTGTTGGAGTTGAGAAATTTTTTCATTTTGCGTTTGAACTTTTGGTTGAAATTTCGTTTCTATAGGAGTTTAAGTTTTTTTTCATTTTGTGTTTGAAGTTTTGGTGGCAAGTTCGTTTCTGTAGGAAGTCTTTTCATTTTGTGTTAAGTGAGAATTCGACTATTGTCATTTGGTATCAAAGTATTATGTTTTCTTTATGTATTTTGAATCTATTGACTGTATTTTTTGTTATAGAAATAAAAAAAAAGTTGTTGTTGTTGTTGACTCTATTTAATTGGCTTAGAAAGTTTTGTTAACTCTAAAGTAGTGGAGGCTGTAACAACCCGACTTTCGGAATCAAAGTCAAAGTACAAGTCAAAATGAAAGTCAAGTCAAAGGAAGAAAAGATTGCTAATTGGAATCTTCCATTCCTAGATTAATCATTGATTGTACTCTTTGACTGATAATCGATACCCTAATTCAAGTTACTTTAGTTGTATTATGTGGAGTACATGCCAATAAATCGCAGTTTAATCGTTAATCGACTTATCGCTAATCGCATCGCTATCGCATCACAACTCGAATTACAGGTTATGGATATTGTTTTACGTGTGTGTGCTATTATGTGTTACTTGTGCATGTTATGATTATGTTGAGGTGATTAATCGCAAACGCAATCGCAACTCTATCACAACGCAATCTCATCACAAACTCGAGAATTAAGGATTACTTTTATGTTAGTTAATAGTTAAGTTATTTGTGTAATTAATGGGTAATACTATCGCATCGCTTACTCGCAACGCATCGCGACGCTCAACGCATGAAACGAAACGTCGAAAACCTACACGCAAAACCCATCCGATCGAATGACCGTTCGACCGAATGGTCATCCGTCCGGATGACCATCCGATTGAACCGCCTTCCGATCCCATCATTTCACATCACCTCTTCTCCCCCCGTCACCTATAAATAGCACCTGTCACATCATGAACAATGATGTGACAGCTCCCTCTTCCGAGCTTCAACACTTAAACAATCTCAAACCAAATTTCAACATGTGCCCTCCACTCGGATCACCATCCTAGAGGACGGCCATCCGTCGACCGGATGACCTGAATGGTAGAAACACTTCTTTATTTTGAAAATGCTACAACGAAAACTTCAAAGTCACATCATACACAAACACATCCATCCCAAACGAATGACAGCCCGACCGAATGGCCATCCGACTGGATGACCATCCGTCCAGACTGTCATCCGATTGGATGACCCTTTATCACTCAGTCACTCGCATCGTTTAACGCACCGCTCATCGCTTATGCTATCGTTCTGTAATCAGGCTAACTTTCCAGCGCTCCCTTCAATCCAAGACTATTTTTACTTGTTAAACACGATCTGTGAGTATACTCGGTCCCTTTTTGCTTTAAGCACTTTTGGGTGTTACATATGTTATCTATATTCAAATCACAACCGACACACAACGCAAACACTTTTATATTCTAACCGCTCTGCATGTTATACGTGTTACTCGATGAATGCTTGTATGTTATGTTTACACAGTGATTGTTGCCTGACACCTTAGCAATGATAGTACTATAGTTTGGACTGAGTACCTGTCGTGGACTGGGGTTGCTAAGGGCTTTTCTTCACGTGTCACAGTGGTGATATGTGTTGCGCATTCTACAACTCGCAGTCACATCTGTGCATATTTCATTGTCGATAACCTACTTGCTTCACATTATACATGTTATATGCCGGTTATGCGTAAACTCGCTTTCGCTACCTATTATACTATTAAACTTGTATGCTCACCTTTACACTATGTGTATTGACCTCTATTTTAACGTATGTGACAGGTGTTTAAGATGCTGTGGCATGCTTGCTATGTGGAATCAAACTTAGGAGAGTCTAGCAACAAACAATTTAAATTCTGAGTTGTCGAAACAATTTATTTGCCTTGAGATATTATGTATGTAATAATTGAATTATTTGATATGTTACGGTATGGGACGTAATGCTGAATATCCGGTAATTTTAGTTGTTATGGATTTCTCTTGGACAATCTGTTTCGCTCAGTGCCGCTCCCCGATGTTTCCGCCATCGGTTGGGGTGTGACAATTCTAATGCATTGGGTATTATTTTCATTCAGCTTAGTTATAAACTATTAGGTTTGTTGTGTCTTGAACAAATTGTTTCTTATTTTTTTTTTTAAACTATAATGTCCAGGGATAACCCAACATGTTTGGAGGCAACAATATGTAAGAAATCTAATCTTTTCTTTCTTATTTTGTTATGAATCACCGAATCTCAATAGATCTGATCTTGATTAACTTTTACTTTTACTTTTGTCAATCAGTGGGGGTAATGAAAACCAAGGAGAGAGCAATGCACAACAAAAAGTCAAAGTTGGAGTTCCACTGTTGGAGTTGAGAAATTTTTTCATTTTGCGTTTGAACTTTTGGTTGAAATTTCGTTTCTATAGGAGTTTAAGTTTTTTTTCATTTTGTGTTTGAAGTTTTGGTGGCAAGTTCGTTTCTGTAGGAAGTCTTTTCATTTTGTGTTAAGTGAGAATTCGACTATTGTCATTTGGTATCAAAGTATTATGTTTTCTTTATGTATTTTGAATCTATTGACTGTATTTTTTGTTATAGAAATAAAAAAAAAGTTGTTGTTGTTGTTGACTCTATTTAATTGGCTTAGAAAGTTTTGTTAACTCTAAAGTAGTGGAGGCTGTAACAACCCGACTTTCGGAATCAAAGTCAAAGTACAAGTCAAAATGAAAGTCAAGTCAAAGGAAGAAAAGATTGCTAATTGGAATCTTCCATTCCTAGATTAATCATTGATTGTACTCTTTGACTGATAATCGATACCCTAATTCAAGTTACTTTAGTTGTATTATGTGGAGTACATGCCAATAAATCGCAGTTTAATCGTTAATCGACTTATCGCTAATCGCATCGCTATCGCATCACAACTCGAATTACAGGTTATGGATATTGTTTTACGTGTGTGTGCTATTATGTGTTACTTGTGCATGTTATGATTATGTTGAGGTGATTAATCGCAAACGCAATCGCAACTCTATCACAACGCAATCTCATCACAAACTCGAGAATTAAGGATTACTTTTATGTTAGTTAATAGTTAAGTTATTTGTGTAATTAATGGGTAATACTATCGCATCGCTTACTCGCAACGCATCGCGACGCTCAACGCATGAAACGAAACGTCGAAAACCTACACGCAAAACCCATCCGATCGAATGACCGTTCGACCGAATGGTCATCCGTCCGGATGACCATCCGATTGAACCGCCTTCCGATCCCATCATTTCACATCACCTCTTCTCCCCCCGTCACCTATAAATAGCACCTGTCACATCATGAACAATGATGTGACAGCTCCCTCTTCCGAGCTTCAACACTTAAACAATCTCAAACCAAATTTCAACATGTGCCCTCCACTCGGATCACCATCCTAGAGGACGGCCATCCGTCGACCGGATGACCTGAATGGTAGAAACACTTCTTTATTTTGAAAATGCTACAACGAAAACTTCAAAGTCACATCATACACAAACACATCCATCCCAAACGAATGACAGCCCGACCGAATGGCCATCCGACTGGATGACCATCCGTCCAGACTGTCATCCGATTGGATGACCCTTTATCACTCAGTCACTCGCATCGTTTAACGCACCGCTCATCGCTTATGCTATCGTTCTGTAATCAGGCTAACTTTCCAGCGCTCCCTTCAATCCAAGACTATTTTTACTTGTTAAACACGATCTGTGAGTATACTCGGTCCCTTTTTGCTTTAAGCACTTTTGGGTGTTACATATGTTATCTATATTCAAATCACAACCGACACACAACGCAAACACTTTTATATTCTAACCGCTCTGCATGTTATACGTGTTACTCGATGAATGCTTGTATGTTATGTTTACACAGTGATTGTTGCCTGACACCTTAGCAATGATAGTACTATAGTTTGGACTGAGTACCTGTCGTGGACTGGGGTTGCTAAGGGCTTTTCTTCACGTGTCACAGTGGTGATATGTGTTGCGCATTCTACAACTCGCAGTCACATCTGTGCATATTTCATTGTCGATAACCTACTTGCTTCACATTATACATGTTATATGCCGGTTATGCGTAAACTCGCTTTCGCTACCTATTATACTATTAAACTTGTATGCTCACCTTTACACTATGTGTATTGACCTCTATTTTAACGTATGTGACAGGTGTTTAAGATGCTGTGGCATGCTTGCTATGTGGAATCAAACTTAGGAGAGTCTAGCAACAAACAATTTAAATTCTGAGTTGTCGAAACAATTTATTTGCCTTGAGATATTATGTATGTAATAATTGAATTATTTGATATGTTACGGTATGGGACGTAATGCTGAATATCCGGTAATTTTAGTTGTTATGGATTTCTCTTGGACAATCTGTTTCGCTCAGTGCCGCTCCCCGATGTTTCCGCCATCGGTTGGGGTGTGACAATTCTAATGCATTGGGTATTATTTTCATTCAGCTTAGTTATAAACTATTAGGTTTGTTGTGTCTTGAACAAATTGTTTCTTATTTTTTTTTTTAAACTATAATGTCCAGGGATAACCCAACATGTTTGGAGGCAACAATATGTAAGAAATCTAATCTTTTCTTTCTTATTTTGTTATGAATCACCGAATCTCAATAGATCTGATCTTGATTAACTTTTACTTTTACTTTTGTCAATCAGTGGGGGTAATGAAAACCAAGGAGAGAGCAATGCACAACAAAAAGTCAAAGTTGGAGTTCCACTGTTGGAGTTGAGAAATTTTTTCATTTTGCGTTTGAACTTTTGGTTGAAATTTCGTTTCTATAGGAGTTTAAGTTTTTTTTCATTTTGTGTTTGAAGTTTTGGTGGCAAGTTCGTTTCTGTAGGAAGTCTTTTCATTTTGTGTTAAGTGAGAATTCGACTATTGTCATTTGGTATCAAAGTATTATGTTTTCTTTATGTATTTTGAATCTATTGACTGTATTTTTTGTTATAGAAATAAAAAAAAAGTTGTTGTTGTTGTTGACTCTATTTAATTGGCTTAGAAAGTTTTGTTAACTCTAAAGTAGTGGAGGCTGTAACAACCCGACTTTCGGAATCAAAGTCAAAGTACAAGTCAAAATGAAAGTCAAGTCAAAGGAAGAAAAGATTGCTAATTGGAATCTTCCATTCCTAGATTAATCATTGATTGTACTCTTTGACTGATAATCGATACCCTAATTCAAGTTACTTTAGTTGTATTATGTGGAGTACATGCCAATAAATCGCAGTTTAATCGTTAATCGACTTATCGCTAATCGCATCGCTATCGCATCACAACTCGAATTACAGGTTATGGATATTGTTTTACGTGTGTGTGCTATTATGTGTTACTTGTGCATGTTATGATTATGTTGAGGTGATTAATCGCAAACGCAATCGCAACTCTATCACAACGCAATCTCATCACAAACTCGAGAATTAAGGATTACTTTTATGTTAGTTAATAGTTAAGTTATTTGTGTAATTAATGGGTAATACTATCGCATCGCTTACTCGCAACGCATCGCGACGCTCAACGCATGAAACGAAACGTCGAAAACCTACACGCAAAACCCATCCGATCGAATGACCGTTCGACCGAATGGTCATCCGTCCGGATGACCATCCGATTGAACCGCCTTCCGATCCCATCATTTCACATCACCTCTTCTCCCCCCGTCACCTATAAATAGCACCTGTCACATCATGAACAATGATGTGACAGCTCCCTCTTCCGAGCTTCAACACTTAAACAATCTCAAACCAAATTTCAACATGTGCCCTCCACTCGGATCACCATCCTAGAGGACGGCCATCCGTCGACCGGATGACCTGAATGGTAGAAACACTTCTTTATTTTGAAAATGCTACAACGAAAACTTCAAAGTCACATCATACACAAACACATCCATCCCAAACGAATGACAGCCCGACCGAATGGCCATCCGACTGGATGACCATCCGTCCAGACTGTCATCCGATTGGATGACCCTTTATCACTCAGTCACTCGCATCGTTTAACGCACCGCTCATCGCTTATGCTATCGTTCTGTAATCAGGCTAACTTTCCAGCGCTCCCTTCAATCCAAGACTATTTTTACTTGTTAAACACGATCTGTGAGTATACTCGGTCCCTTTTTGCTTTAAGCACTTTTGGGTGTTACATATGTTATCTATATTCAAATCACAACCGACACACAACGCAAACACTTTTATATTCTAACCGCTCTGCATGTTATACGTGTTACTCGATGAATGCTTGTATGTTATGTTTACACAGTGATTGTTGCCTGACACCTTAGCAACGATAGTACTATAGTTTGGACTGAGTACCTGTCGTGGACTGGGGTTGCTAAGGGCTTTTCTTCACGTGTCACAGTGGTGATATGTGTTGCGCATTCTACAACTCGCAGTCACATCTGTGCATATTTCATTGTCGATAACCTACTTGCTTCACATTATACATGTTATATGCCGGTTATGCGTAAACTCGCTTTCGCTACCTATTATACTATTAAACTTGTATGCTCACCTTTACACTATGTGTATTGACCTCTATTTTAACGTATGTGACAGGTGTTTAAGATGCTGTGGCATGCTTGCTATGTGGAATCAAACTTAGGAGAGTCTAGCAACAAACAATTTAAATTCTGAGTTGTCGAAACAATTTATTTGCCTTGAGATATTATGTATGTAATAATTGAATTATTTGATATGTTACGGTATGGGACGTAATGCTGAATATCCGGTAATTTTAGTTGTTATGGATTTCTCTTGGACAATCTGTTTCGCTCAGTGCCGCTCCCCGATGTTTCCGCCATCGGTTGGGGTGTGACAATTCTAATGCATTGGGTATTATTTTCATTCAGCTTAGTTATAAACTATTAGGTTTGTTGTGTCTTGAACAAATTGTTTCTTATTTTTTTTTTAAACTATAATGTCCAGGGATAACCCAACATGTTTGGAGGCAACAATATGTAAGAAATCTAATATTTTCTTTCTTATTTTGTTATGAATCACCGAATCTCAATAGATCTGATCTTGATTAACTTTTACTTTTACTTTTGTCAATCAGTGGGGGTAATGAAAACCAAGGAGAGAGCAATGCACAACAAAAAGTCAAAGTTGGAGTTCCACTGTTGGAGTTGAGAAGTTTTTTCATTTTGCGTTTGAACTTTTGGTTGAAATTTCGTTTCTATAGGAGTTTAAGTTTTTTTTCATTTTGTGTTTGAAGTTTTGGTGGCAAGTTCGTTTCTGTAGGAAGTCTTTTCATTTTGTGTTAAGTGAGAATTCGACTATTGTCATTTGGTATCAAAGTATTATGTTTTCTTTATGTATTTTGAATCTATTGACTGTATTTTTTGTTATAGAAATAAAAAAAAAGTTGTTGTTGTTGACTCTATTTAATTGGCTTAGAAAGTTTTGTTAACTCTATTTAACGACGCGGTTGTTTTTATTTAATGACGTGGTTTCTTAACCGCGCTAAAAGATACCCTCATTTTTTTACTTTCCCTATTTAAAGTGGCTTTGGACGCATCTGTTTCTACTTAATGACGTTGTTGTTTCTATTTATTGGCGTGGTTTCTTAACCGTGCTAAAAGATTCTTATTTTTTGACTCCCTATTTGTTGGGGCGGTCCATAAACCATGTCAAAAAATGATTTTAAACGCCCCAATAAACCATTTATGTACTAGTCACGTAAATTTAAAGGTGGAAATTAGTTTTCTTAGATTGTATTTGAATAATAATGATAAGTGTAAATTTTTTTTTTTGAAATTGAATTGTTTTTGACCAAGTTCTAGCGGTTTTTTCATTCGTTTTCACGGTTCTCACAATATTAGCGTTCTCATTTAAACCTTCCTATATATATATATAGGGGAATGTTTAGGGGAATGTTCAAATGAAAACCACTAGTTAACGCGAAAACTCGAAAACTAACTAAAAAGGCTAAAAACCATACCAAAATTTTTTTTTACCAATTTTCGCTATTTTTTGTATATAAAAAAACTTTAAAAAAATAATAATGTGCACATGTGTAATACTACACATGTGTATGTGTACTACACATGTGTATTATTACACATGCACTACAAATTTTTTTTTTTTTTTTTTAAGTTTTTTTTATATAAAAAGCTAGCGATTTTTAATAAAAAAATTTGGTGTGGTTTTTAGGCTTTTTTAGTTAGTTTTCGAGTTTTCGCGTTAAAAGTGGTTTATATTTGAACCATCTCCTATATATATATATAGGGAGCGGTTAACATACTTCACAGCTTATCCTACTTCACGTACGCGACAAGCGTAACCATCAGATCAGGGAATTAATCACGCATGGATCAGTTAATCACGCATGGATCAGTTAATCACGCATGGGAGCATTTTATCACGCATGGGAGCAAAATCACGCACGTTCAATTGAACAAAAAATAATCACGCATGTTATTTATATATTATCACGCAAGTTGTGTTTGTGTCGCGTACGTTAACGTACGTTAAGGCGTTTTGTACATTATACTTTCTATATATATATATATATATAATTAAATTCTTTTGGCCCTATATTGGTTTGGGCCTTGAGTGGTGGCCCACCCAGCACTTGCTCAAGGCCGGCCCTGTAAGCGAATGCTCTTATATGGGCCTAGCTAGAGTTTGTGTTCCTTGTATATTGTTAAATAGTATAAAGAAGTTTCCAGTGGGATCAAATCTTAGGAAGTCCTTAGGCTAAAGGGTTTGGGGGTCATGGTTGAGACATGATTCGCCACGTAGAAACATGAATGGAAGGCTATACCACCTCTTCCCTAATCCACCATGGTTTGCATAGATTAAACCATGACAACCATGGTCCTTCTTTCCATTTTTCAAGTAATCATTTTCTTTTTCTTTAGACAAAGATAAATTAAAATAGATAAGGGAATAGAGGTTTGGGTCATGACCACACCCTTAATGGTTTTAGATTGTAAATTAGAGGTGTGTGATATGACATTGACGTGAAGGGTCATTACCACACCCTATATCATAAATTCTTCAACGAAAAGATCGAAATATTGAAGCAATATAGTATTAATTGACAGCTAATAATGTTTGGACATGTCAATACCAACGGTTTACACAGAACTTGCTAGTCAAAGTCAGTAAACGAAAATCCTTTTTAATCATACCCACCACCTAATACCCTTTTTCCTTGGGATGCAAGAAAAGATATTTTGGATATATTATGATATATGTCATACTCACGAGTGTTCACATTGAAACCAAAAGAACAATCATCCAAATTACGATTCTAAGCATAACATATATTTGAGTTTTATATTTTCACCTTTTTCCTAGAATTTGCTCTCAGTTTTCTGTGAATTTGCTGTCAATTATTGTCTGTTCTGGGAAGCTTCCTTTAGGACTAACTTTTCATGTAAATTTAGAGGGACTTGGCTACCTCCTTTGTCATTTTGTTTGTCAACATTAGCTTCTACACAAGATTAAAAAAAAAAAAGAAAAAAAAAGAAATTAAGATTTTCCTGATGCTAAAGGCCACTCTACTCAAGAATGCTATAAATATAGATTATACTTACACCCCTTAGCTCATCAACCTCTTACAACACCATTCTATAAAAAACATTGTGTGAGTTGTGAGGAAACTAGAACAATATGATGGGGGAGATGACGCTAATGGCCGTAGCTATGGGCGCTTGGGCCATGTTCCTGCAACTGTTTCCAGGCCAACTTCGAAGGGATGCCAGAAGATATGTTAACAAACTTGTTAGTTATGTGTACCCGTATGTCGAAATCACTTTTCATGAATTCCAAGCAGACACTTGGTTCGAACGAAGTGAGGCGTTTGAAGCTATAGAACGGTACCTCAGTGCCAACTCCTCGAAAATGGCTAAAAGGCTCAAGGCAAATGTAGTCAAGGATTGCAAATCTGTTGTCCTGAGCATGGATGAGAATGAAGAAGTCACAGACGAGTTCAACGGCATCCAAATCTGGTGGACCTCGAACAAAGACACCCCTGGACAGCGAGCTCTCTTTTCGTATCGTGGTGATGAAGAGAATCGGTTCTACAGGCTCACTTGCAGAAGAGAACACCGTGATATCATCACTAAAGATTATGTGAAACATGTGCTAGATGAGGGGAAGGCTATTGCGGTAAGAACAAGGCAACGCAAGCTCTATACCAACAATAAGACTGAAAAGTGGTCCAGATTCAAGAGAACTATGTGGAGCCACATCATATTTGAGCACCCTTCTACCTTTGATACGCTTGCAATGGATCCCAAAAAGAAGAAGGAGATTTTGAACGATTTAGTAACGTTCAGCAAGTCAAAAGACTACTACAAGAAGGTGGGCAAGTCATGGAAGCGAGGATATCTTCTTTATGGTCCACCAGGTACCGGAAAGTCTAGTATGATTGCGGCCATGGCTAACCTTCTCGACTATGATATCTATGATCTTGAATTAGCATCTGTGAAAGACAACACAGATTTGAGGAAGTTACTGATTGATACATCAACTAAGTCGATAATAGTGATTGAAGATATCGATTGCTCGCTTAATCTTACCGGACAGAGAAAGGAGAAGAAAGAAGAGGGTAAAGAAAATAAGGATCCAGTTCAGAAAAAGGTTGAAGAGGAATTAGAGGATAAGAAGAAAAAGGGAAGTGAAGTGACTCTATCCGGATTGTTGAACTTCATTGATGGGTTATGGTCAGCTTGTGGTAGTGAGAGGTTGATCATATTCACAACTAATTATGTTGAAAAGCTTGATCCAGCTCTTATTAGGAGAGGGCGGATGGATAAGCATATTGAGATGTCCTATTGTTGCTATGAAACGTTTAAGGTTCTTGCAAAGAACTATCTAGATCTTGACTCACACGAATTGTTTGAAACCATCCGCCGGATGTTGGGGGAGACACAGATGACTCCAGCAGATGTTGCCGAAAATTTGATGCCAAAGTCTGATGAAGAGACTCCGGAAATTTGCTTGAACAACTTGATCAAATCTTTGGAGGACGCAAAAGAAGCAGCAAGACTTAAAGCTCTTGAAGATGCCAGGATCAAAGCTGAGGAGGAAGCAAGTAAAAAGAAAGAAGAAAATGGTGAAAAGGAACAAGAGATTGATGCAAAGTTAGCTGATGAAGAAGGAAAGAAGGCAAGTCAAGGAGCTGCAGTGGAAGCAAAAGAAAACGGTGTGATGAATCCATGAGTACAAAGTTGACCAAGAACCATGCTACCTGTAAATTTAGTTTGTTGATTGTGTAAAGGATTTAGGGTGTGCTTTGTTTAAATGTTTTATGTGCTAGTCAAATTAGTATGTAAAGGTTCATCTGTAATGCAATTGTTTGTAAAGTGTTTATGTTTATCTGTAAAATAAATAAAAGTAATCTTTAGTGGAAACATATACTATTGTTTGTGTAAAAAGTTAAAATAAGACATAAAATACATTTTGCATACACAAATATAATATATACAATATGACATGACTTAAATTAGTATAGTAACAGTCAACTGGAACTAACAAGAATTTGATTTGGTTGAATAGGCAATAAATCGGTTGTTAAATTTGTGAGCTATTTTTTGGTTCAAAAATAGGTCTCTAATGTTAACAATATAGTTTGTAAACGTCTGGACAATCTTATGAATCGCGTACTCATCACTTTTAGATTTAAGTATTATGGTATACTCCCAGCTCTTTAATCGATATTTAAAAAAGAATCAAAAATGAGGATTTTTTTCTTAAACGTACCAACAAAAACGTGTGAAATCAACCAAAGACCTGCGGTTTTATAGTTAGGAAACCAAGACAACACTTTTATGAAACGCTGCAACTTTTTGTGAAGAGTATGACAATTGTTGAATAAAATTGTTGACAAGTATTTGGTTACATCAGTAGTTACTTATATTAGCATGAAAACTATCAGTATGAATTCCTTTAACAGAAACTTGGTTACTGAAGGTGAGTTGGTTGTTAGTTGATCATTTACTATTGATCACTCAAGTTATTAATGCACACTTACTACTGATGCATACACTTCGCTTATAGTAGTTGCTATTGCTCTCAGTTGTCATCGCTCATAGTTTCCACTAATGGACCAAAATGTTATTGATCATGGTTATAACATATGACCAGTTAACATTAATTATCAATGGTATTTTCTATTAAGCATGAAAATCCGAAACAATTTCCATCTACTATGCAACAATTACATTTATAGAAAATTAGGAACACTTCTTTGATATTAACTTTGTTGCTACCAAAGCTAAGTTGCTACCTAGACTAATTTACTACCTAAGCTCATTTTTCTACCCACAGACTAAGTTACTACCAATCTTTAGCTGCGAACAAAGAGCAGTATCGACTTGTTATTGACTTTCAGTCAGTTTAAAAGGTCATTGTTGACGCAACTTTTCTTCATCCATGTGGGGGTGTTACCGTTTCGATATGGGGCATCCCTAGATCCCACCAAGGGGTACGTCCTTGTAACACTATGATCTAGGGGCTTCACCCCTTACAATCTTTAAAATTCTATGGTGCTCGGTATCATAGTAGTCTTGATTGAGCTTGTACTACACACATTTTAACTTGTATTAATGTTCATGATTTTTCATTAGATCAATAGGTAAAGCAGATTACCCAAAATAGCTTGATGATTAAAATCACAAGAATATCTTAAGTTAACCTAAGCATGCTCATACCATATAGACAAAGGAAATAATAATTTCTTTGAAGTTATGACCTTTTAGGAATGTGCATGTGTCTTCATGTTTTTTTTTTTTTTTTTTTTTTTTGAGAGGAGCAACTTAAACTAATCCTTGTAAACACGGGTTAACTTGGGTTAATGTTAGTTTTATTGCGACCAAAGCCATAATTTTTCAAGAAACAAAAAAAAAAATTAGAATCCTCTGTATGCTGTTGAGTCGTTCTCATTAGTTTGCCCATGAATAGTACCAATCTAATAAGGATTTGCCATGTAGTTTTTTCTCTAAGGCAATCAATTTTTCAAATTTATTTAATATTATAATTACTTTTAAATATATTTTGTTTTTCTTTTATAGCTTTTAAAATATAATGTTTTACAAAATTCGAATATACATTTGCAACACATTTATTTCCATTAACGTTTTGGTATAAATTTTATCTGAAGCCGAGCTAGGTCAAATATAATATATATGTTATGTTTTAATAGTTTTATGTATTTTTAAGTATGTATTTGGGTTTTTATAACTTTTAATGTATAATGTTTTATGAAATTACCGAATATACCTTTGTGCATGCTTATGTCAATCAGAATGTTCACATATTACTTATTCAACACATGTCTAAAAATTTACTATCTGTCAAATAATTAACAAATTCTTACCAACAACACATTTTCATTCATTCTTCCATGTACCAATGAATACCCCACAAAGAAAAAAAACACTTGTTATGAGTGGTTTTCTGCTCATATATCCTGAATAATATTCTGACTCTATTTATTTTATTGTGATCAGGATACTGGATCAGGATATTAGTAACATCCTGATACAATATCCTGGTAATAACTAATTAATTCGCGTGCAGATTAACATGGCAGGCTTACAACGTTCGAGTGGACCTGTTCTCCCAAAGACTCGGACTAATCAGTTAAAATGGGGACGTTGAAGCCGGAAGAAGTGGTCTACAACGTTCACAAAGGGGATATTCGGCGTATCCCGGTTTTATAGGCTAGTTTGTTAATTTCGTTTTACTATAAATAGGAATGATCGGATCAGATTGAACACACACAATTTGTCGCACACTCTTGCTCTCTACTAGCTGCAATCACTCACGAACACATACACTTGTACTCGAATCTCATTGTAACACATAGTTGATCCGCATCATATTCTGCACTGTATCCTGATATTTGAAGTAATAAGAAGAACAAGGCAGCTGCGATTGTCAGCTCTCGAAGTTTTGTGCCGGCGATCTAGATTGATCAAGGGCTTTCCTCGTACATCTCGTGTCACCATTTACCTTTTTTGCTCATTGTTTGATTATAGATATGGCTCGATATCCTGAGCTATATCCTGAAAACTGTTTTTATTAACAACTTAATCAGCATATTTTTCACAAATACTTCTAGCACACTACCTCACATAACTAATTTGATAACAAAATTGCTTAGGTAATTTTTGACCAAAACAATACTCCTGCTACCTAAATCTTTACAACAACGTAACATGTAACTAGCAATTTTATGTTTGTGCTTGCACAACTCTTATGTAATTAACTCTAATACTACTAATGTTATTTTATATTTCATGTATATAGAGAATTCTCATCGTACCATGCAAGGAAATTTCATTACTAATAATAAATTCCCAAAAAGAATAATGTTTGAAAAAAATAGTTTGTAGCTAATAATGTTTGAAGACAACATAATCAACGTTTTGTACATCAAGTCAAAGTCAGTCAACTAAAATATTTTTAAATAAACCCACCTAATGTCGTTTCCTTTGTAAGGAAGGGAATGAAAGATACATGAGTGTTCACATTGGGTAAACTTAATTTTCAAAGTTAATTTGTAAGAGCAACTACAATGCATAATGGGTAAAATCGTACGGCCATCTGGCGCTTACGTGGCATGCGGTTTTTGATGAATCCATTAAAGGTGGGGTTCGAATTGGCATATGGAATTCCAAACATCAATAAACGAGTATTTTGTTTCAAATAAAGTCACCGTGTGTATGTACATATCTATTGTTTTAATAGTATTCTTTTTAGAAGGTTGATGTTTCAAAGTGAACATATATAGCATTGGAAAGAAAATGAATGTGTTTGAATTATAGATGAAAATATGATGTGAGAGCTAATAGCTGATGTAGCATGCACTACTAGAAAACACATTATTTTAGGCGTTTCAATATTAGATTTTGTAACATCCCAAAAATATTAGAAATTTATGTAAATTATATATGTTGGTCATATCCAAGAATAAAGTGACTAGGAATAACTAGTTAATAATACATAGTAGACAACAAAGAAACTTGATTAGTTAACCTTCTTTTATAAACCTTGAAAATTAGAGGGACTAAAATGGGCAAAAGTGAAAGTGACTTTGATAAAAGAAAATTTACACCAAAAACACACAGGTGTGTGTTCATGGTCGACTTTTACACAGTGCAAAAAGGGGGTTCTTCTCTTGAACCCTAACTCACTAAAATCCATCAAAATCAAAGGGAAATCAAGCTTGAAATCGGGGTTTTAACTAAATTCGTGATCACCCAAGCTAGGAGATCACAAGGTATGTCAAATTTTGTCATTTGGTGATATTTTGAAATTTGAATAAACATTTATAAACGAAATTCAAGAGTGAATGTTGAATGTATTAGTGAAATTAACATGAGTACAAGTCTATGAACAAACCCTAGATGTAAACTTGTTGAATTAGTGCCATGAACTAGTGATTTGGTTAGCTAATCATGTATGTGCTAAGTGGGTTTTATGATAATATGATGAACACTTGAATTAGAGTGTTAAATTTATGAAAATTGATGTTATGATGCAAGTTCTAGACGTTGTTCATGTATGCTAGACATAAAGGCTTCATTTTGAAGTTAAAACTTGGTTAAAAGTTAATCATGAACTTGATATTAGATGCATAAAAATTCCGCCCACAAAATGCTCGTGAAAATGCCTAAGTGAATCTTGATATGTTGAAAATATGAAAGAATCGCGTAATTGACTAATTTGACAAATTACGTGATATATGTGATAATACGAGTTCTAAACGATAAAGCGATTGAACTCTATAGGCCAAGCGGGTGAAACGTCGAGTGGTCAAGTTGGAACGGACGCGCGCTTGAAGGATAAGCTATAAGGTACGTGGCTTGTCTTTTCGTTACATTTTTATAGACAAGTTTAGTCGTAGATATGCCTAATGTTTTGATATAGCGAAAATGGTTGCGTTTTATGTCAATGAAGTGATTAATTCACTTAGACAACCAAACGAGTCAAAATAAAGTTGTTAGCTAAATGTTGGTTTTAAGTGATTAGAAGGTCACAAAATAAACCGGTGAATGGGAAGCGTAAGCCGAGTATCAGAAACGCTAAATTTAGATTGATGAACTTTAGTTTAGAATTGAAACTTAGAGAATTAGAGGTTCTTTAAGTTAAAGACAGAAAATTTGATGCTTAAATTAAGTTTGTTAAGCGGATGTAAATGCGTATACAAACCATGTAGTGGGAGTGAATACGCTAGTGTTATTGAGCCCGGGATATGGGTAAAATGATCAAGGATTTAACCTTGGCCATAAGAAGTGAAAAAGATGTTAAAACTTAACGGGACGAATAATTTTATAATAGATTTGTAAGTTGTAAGCTTATAAATCAAAATTTAGTGAACCCGAAGTGTTAAATACATAGATAAATGTATTACGGACGTTTAGAAACAAGTTTCGTGTAAAACAGACTTGAATTGTGAAAGTTATGAGTTAAAATGCGAAAAATGATATAGCTGGGCAAATGCAGCTCAATAAAACAAACTTTCTGTCGAAACAAGGCTGTCGCGCCTCGCGACAGATGAGACCAACCTCGGTCGCGCCCCGCCAGGGCCTGTCGCGCCCTGCGAAGGCTGAGGCGATACCGGTCGCGGCTCGCGAGGCCCTAAATAACAGGCAAAAACACTGATGTTTGTAGGATCGTGATCTGACCCGAATGAGTCGTTCAGAGGTGTTCAACTTCGTTTCAGGTGCGGAATAACAAGAAACGGAGGTAGAAACAACTGATTCTTCTCTTAATCTACTGATTTTATTGAATTGACAACGTTTACAGTTCAATCTTCACACCGGCAGAGCTTCGGCGTGGAATACAAGACAATCACTATATGGTTTCGCTCATGAGGGCCACTATTTATAGACCTAGTGGTTTCGCTTATATGGACATGTCCATATAAGCGAACCTACATGTGTACGAATAAGCGGAACCTTCACTCTATGACCATAAAAGCGAAACCTATACCTAAGACACATATACTCTCTAGTTTTCTCGTAACACGTACCCTAAACTATACATTTCAAAGTAAGACTCGATCCAAGACGAAGTAGACAGATGTAGTGCACCAACAGACTCCCCCTCAGATGTTGACGGAGTCGACTATCGAGTCACGACAATGCTGTGTCTTCACATCTTCAGTCTTGATCAGTCTCTGGGATTTTCTCTCTCTCTATCTTCATCAACAGACTCTCTTTTAACAATATCTGCTTGAATATCTTCAGACTCCCCCTCTCGATTTGCTGGCATTCCTTAGATCTTCAGCAATATCTGCTTCAGGATCATTGTCTGACTCTTCATGTTCCAGGATAGATACCTGGCTTAAGCTCTATCTGCATAGTCTTTAAATTTCAGGATCGAAACTTGGCTTTCTTCAATCAGAGTCCTCAGGTATTGTAACCTGACTCTTTATCTTTAGATCCAAAATCAAAACCTGACTAAACCTGCACATTCTTAACCCATAAATAAATTTTTTAAATTTAACAATTTGTATGTACCAATACACTCCCTCTCATAAACATGTGAACCAACAACAACTCTCCCTCAAAAACAACTTCTTCTTTGATGAACCACTTGTTGATTTAAAAAAATATATATATGATGTTCAAGATATACTCCCTCTCACAACAATGTCATCATGTTTAGCACTCGGAATTTTGAAAATCAGCTTTCCAACATCAGTTGTCGAAAATCTTTTTGACTTTTCAAAAATTTATGCTAAAACACACACAAAATCTTTTTGGATTTTTCAAATAGAATGAAATGCAGTAAAGAACTATTTACAGACAATATTTTTGTGAGTTCGTGCAAGAGGATCATATCAGTTTATGACAAATCACGAGTACCGTTGAGCTTAGTTACACATTAAGAATTAAACAATTCACTTAGATTGTCGATATACTGATCCACTTAAATTCTCACACAAATTTCAACTAATTCAGGATATGAGTTAGATGTTTTAAAGACTTAAACTCATTCATGTGTCCCACCTCTTGAATATACTCCCGTATCCAGATCCCAATATTCAGTCTTACAGGTGAGTATACCACAGATGATATCTGTAAGGGGTTAAATTGCGAGGGCCGTGAGAGCTCAGGTCGATCTTTCGATACGCAGAGAGATGACGGCTTCGACTTTTGGTGGGTCCCCTTTAGAGGATCTTTTGTTACAACAGCAATGACTATCAATTTTATTGTTTCATCAATTTGCTGAGGGCGGCGCTATATTTCAAGCATGCGGAAAGTATTCTCCGGGGACTAGGCCATTGCTTCCGCAAAATCAGAAGTCCCTGGATAATACCCCAGATATCACTGAGCATAAAGACCTAGTATCTCAGAAAGAGGGACCTTTCAAACGAGATTTCAGGGGTTACCTATATATCCAAGTAGTGTTCCCCACGAAATAAGCAAGTTTGAATTTATGTTTATATCCCGAAAAAGCTTACTAAATGTGTAAAAACCTATCGGCATATCATCAGTGAGACTGTCTACTGATGTACTATCATTTCCTCTTCTTTGACACAAAAACTCATTTTTGAATTTTATCATGTTTTTGGATTTTTCAAATTTTATAATGTTTTTGGATTTTCTAAAAAATCTACTCCCCCTAAAATGCAAACACATTTTAGGAAATTTGAAAATAAACTGTACAATAAACTTGACAACCGATATCGAATCACTTCAATTCGCCATCCACTAGGCATAAACAATCAGAACTCCCCCTTTCAACAAACCATTTTCTCATTTAGATTTCAAAACACTTAAGTTTGTTTTAATCAAAATGATTTTTCCGGAAAATGAGTTTGTTTTTACCACTTGTAAGTTTACCACTTGTTAAGTATGGGGATATGGTTCATCATCTTGTCAGATTTTATCAAATATAGTAAATCAAGTACAATTTAATGTCCCTGATTTACCGTTTGCAATTAAGCAACCTCTGTACCAATTATAAGAATTACCCCTTTTAAGATCACAAACAATACCACTTGTAGGTATGACTAACCAATACCAACTGTAGGAATGTTACGTCTACATGCATCATTTTATCAATCAGGATGCCGATTCCTGCTTCGCACTTACCAACCTGGAAGCTCCGGCATAGTCATTCAACCTGTAAAATTTAAACAACTTTCAAACAAACTTTACAAACACTAGAAAGATGCCGATTCCTGATCCACGATATAAACTTGGGATCTCCGGCATAGTCCTAAGACTTCAAGGGAAACAGACTTCCATCCAAGTCTTCTCAGACTTGATGGCTTTCAGTTCTTGCGCAGTAGGGTTGTAAGTTGCCTTTTTAGTTGCATAAAAATCTTTAACCCCTTTTGCTTTCCCATTCAACATTTTCCCAAAAATTTTCTTAACACTTCCATTGAATGTTTTCTCGACATCAAACTTAGTTTTCTCGGTGTAAAACTGATTCGAGATATCAACCTTGCCAACTTTCTGTTTAACTTCTTCAAATTTCAGTGATGGAAACTCATCATCATTCACTGAAATTTTCATCTCAACCTGTGACTTTTCTGGCTTTGTGGAACCAGATTCATTGCCAATTTTCTCATCAACTTTCTTAACAACCCACACTTGGTTGTCTTTCTCTTTCTTTTTATAAAAATTCTTTTTAGAACACTCACCAATCTCATAAGTTGAATTTTCAAAAATCTTAAATTTTTCGATTGGTGGTTCAACATCAACAACTTTTTCTTTCAATTTCTTAGAAACTCCTGTTTTGTTGTGGCATTTTTCGGACAGTTCCATGCAATGTGACCAGCTTCATTGCACTTGTAACAGGTTCGAGTTTCCTTTTGACGAAACACTTCAGTTCCATTTCTTCTCTTTTCAGCAAGAAACTCCTGATTTGACTGTCTCCAAAATGGTTTCTTCTGTTCATCTTCAGCACTTCCACCTGACACAAATTCTGTTTTTTGTTTTAGAATTTTTTATGTTTTTATGATTTTCTGGTGGAATAAAACCAAGACCTTTCTTTTTGTAGCTACGATTTTGGTTAGGTTTCTTTTGAAAACCAGAACCAGAATTGTAACATTTTTTCTTGTTTAGACGTTGTTGAACTCTTGAAGTGTACTTTTTAGGTTTTTCAGTAAGATTTAAATCTTTTATTTCAGAAATATTAATTTCTGTCATTTTAAAAACCTTTTTGATCATGTCAAAACGAACACTTCTTATTGGAAATTCTTTGTCAGAGTATAATTTCTCCGAATCATTCAAAGTGTATGCAACTTCAAATGTTTCATCATCCAAATTTGCTTTTGATAACAAAAATTCTTTACTATAAGACCGTTTGACCGACGACTTTGGACTGTTGACTGACGAATTTGACCCTCCAGACTCAGACTTTGACTCGGACTCCTCCTCAGTATCCAACACCTGATCGACCACCTTTTTTATTAACTCAGACTCATGATCAGTATCGGACGAGGTAAAAGTAACATCAATGTTTTCTGGTAATTCATCAGTTGTGTCGGTTTTTAGCTTTATATTGACTGCTTTTTCAAGTTGCTCCTCGTTTGGTTTTCTAGGAGAATACCCTTCCCAAATTGGAGGCGGACACTTGTTATAACTAACAGTCGGTTTCTTACCAGTATCTTTCTTTTTCTTCGGTTTGTCGTCTTGAAAAGCTTCCATACCTGCAACAGTTGGGTAAATACGATCAATGAGATAATCAGAACTAGAATAACTCTGCAATAAACGTCTAATCCTCTCATTCTCAATCTTTTCTGTTTCCAACTCTTGCTTCCACTTAGCACTTTCTTCGATGTAAAAATTGATGGCTTTCTGCTTTGTCATCATCACAGCATTCAACATCGTAAGTGCTTGTTCTCTTTCTGGGTTTGTCTTTTGAAGACCAGTTACTGTTTTGTTCAAGACATCATAAGACTCTTTCACATAGTTGAGGTTGAACAACAACTGCTCTTTCTTTTTCTCATACTCAGCAATTATATCATCTTTTGCTGCACATTCCTTGCATGCTTCCAAACACTTCATGCAAGGCTTGATGACTTCAACAATCTTTTCAACTTCGATTGTCTTCAACACTTCAACCACCTTTTCTTCTACTTTCACTTTTTCTTCTACCTTTACTTGCTCAGTTTCAACCTTCTCCTCAGCAACACTTTCAACTTTCTCATTCTGAACAGCATCTTCATTTTTCACATTTTGTTGTTCTTTAGCAGCTCTTTTCTCCTTTAGTTTCTCCATGCGATTTGCAAAATAAAAATGAAAACTTTCAGGAGAAAGATGAGTTTTAGCAACATTAATGTGTTTTTCCTCCTCATCATCACTGCTACTATTATCTGGAGGTGACTGATCAAACTGTGCAGACTTTTCAGAACTAGTATCTGATAATCCAGAATCAGATGGTGTTTGATCAAAAACAACTTCCTTTTCTGAACTAACAACATTTTGTACATTCTCATTTAAACTCTGTGAACTTTCATCAGCACTTTCTGAACTTTCAACAGAAACAACAGACTTTTCATCCATGTTTTTCACTGTTTCACCAATAGACTTCATCCACATAGCAAACATGTCTGGTTCTCTGACAATCTTAGCAATGAAAGCTTTAAAATCTCCTTTTTCATCAGCAAACATATCCCAGCTGAAGCCTTCAGGTAGTCTTTCATCATCTTGATCGACTATACATGCTTTGCTTTCAGGAGATATATAATTGTTCCAGTTAAAATCCACCACACACGCTCTTTTTGGATCCTTGATTCTTCTACCATGAGCCGTCTGTGAGTCTTGTGATTGACCAACTTGCTGATAAATGGCTTTCCGGTAGTAATCATCTTTTCCAAACGGATTTTGAGCGCCACTAGCTTCTCTGTTCTTGAATTCCCGCTTGAAATGGCCTTTCTCCCTGCAACGAAAACAAGTAACTTTAGATTTATCAAAACCTAAAGTAGATACATGAGCATCAAGAAAGTCATTTCTTTCAGTAATCGTTTTGAATTTTTCAGCACGTCTAAGAACACTAGCAAGACACCATTTGATATCCATTAATTCCATCTCTTCGGCGTCTATCTGATCGTAATCCTCCTTAGTGAGCATAGGATTTCCGATCCGACCAGCTACGAGACCCTCATAAGATAACAATACAGAACCAAGTAAAGCCATGTGATCTTTCGCAGTTTCCTCATAAAAACTTTGACCTTCTGGAAGATTCAAGGCAATATTGCATTGTATCACATAACCATTTCCTGTCTTTGTGCTTTAAGACTGAAAGCTTTCTGATGAACTCTTTGGATTGACACTCGGATATAATGAGAAACCACTGCTGCTTTTGTTTGAACTTTAATCAGCTTTTTCCGATGAATCTCCAGCACTAAAAGCAGTCTGGATTTTCGGACTTCTCTCAGCTTCTTGAACCGGAACACTTCCTTTGTAATACATTTTTACATCTTGTTGACCACTTGGACTATTCATCCTTGCGATCTTCTGCTGTTCCAAATCTTGACCCTCAATCTTTTCGATAAACTGACCAATTGTTAACCCATCATAAACTCCTGTGTTTTTCAGAATCATCAAATAAGTTCCCCACTCTTTTTGCGGTAACGCATCAGCTAATTTGTCTACCCACTCTTCAGAATCTTTTTTTATACTAAGCATTGACATAGATCGCACAAGGTGACAGTATCTTTCAATCAGCTTCTTTGTGTCTTCACCCGGTAGACTGCTGAACAGATCAAACTCTTTCTTGAGCAATGCCTTTTTGCTCTTTATCATATTCTCACTACCCTCAAATTTGGCTTTAAGTGCATCCCATATTGATTTTGCAGTTTTGTCATGCTGAAGCAGTATGAAAATGTCTTCTTTGATAGCTTGCTGAAGTAAACTGATCATCATCTTTTCAGCTCTATACATTTCTCTTTCTTCAGCAGTAAATTCAGATATTCTTTTGTCAACTTGCATATCAGTCTGTGGTAGAACATATCTTTTCAAAACACATTCCCAAGATCTAAGATGGTTTGCCTGAACCCAGTTCTCGAATCTATCTTTCCACCCGTAGTATTCTTCGATACTCATCAATTTCAGGGGGTTTTGGGTGGTTCCCGTCTCATTTTCTAAACTCATAGCTTGAGCAATAGTGCCTGGACCAGACGGTGTTGCAAATGCGTTGTAGAACTCGGTATCCATGATGACTTAGCAAGTTTTTCAAAATTAGTGATGTATAAGCGAAACCAAGTGATTGATGACACAAAAGCGAAACTATAGTTTGTCCGAATAAGCGAAATCCCTTATATTCGTTGGAGCGAAACCTTGATGTTCATTGGAGCGAAACCTTGATGTTCGTAAAAGCGAAACCTCAAATTATTTGTGACACAAGAGCGGAACTAACTGTCCAAATAAGCGGAACTAAACTATGTCCGAAAGAGCGAAACCTAGTTCGAAGGTCATTTGATCCATTTTTAGTCCGTAATTTGGTCCGAAACTTTCCAGGGTTTGTCTATGTTCAATTGCGCACAGTCTGTGAAATTTTGAACAAATTCCGACCGGTAAAATTTTTTGAATTGATGAAAGAAGGTGTAGAAGCAAGTAAACAAGATAAAATCCAGCTAATCTCTGCAGAACTCCTCCTCCTGAGCTCTGATACCAATTGTAGGATCGTGATCTGACCCGAATGAGTCGTTCAGAGGTGTTCAACTTCGTTTCAGGTGCGGAATAACAAGAAACGGAGGTAGAAACAGCTGATTCTTCTCTTAATCTACTGATTTTATTGAATTGACAACGTTTACAGTTCAATCTTCACACCGGCAGAGCTTCGGCGTGGAATACAAGACAATCACTATATGGTTTCGCTCATGAGGACCACTATTTATAGACCTAGTGGTTTCGCTTATATGGACATGTCCATATAAGCGAACCTACATGTCTACGAATAAGCGGAACCTTCACTCTATGACCATAAAAGCGAAACCTATACCTAAGACACATATACTCTCCAGTTTTCTCGTAACACGTACCCTAAACTATACATTTCAAAGTAAGACTCGATCCAAAACGAAGTCGACAGATGTAGTGCACCAACAATGTTGATTATTTTGCATTTTGAATTTGATGCTTGAATTAAGTTTCTATGTAACATTTTATGTTACAGAAATAAAGTGTGTTATTACAAATGTGACGTAAATGTATGTTACATTTTTACGTAATACAAATACAAATGATATAGGTAACAATTTTTGTGTCAGTTATATCTAAATATAGAAAAAAGAAACATCTGATGTATATAAAAAATGAAAAAAAGAGAATTACATCAAAAGTAAAAGTATGAAAGAGAGTATAAAAAGTCAAAAAAGAGTACACCCTTTTTCTTTTTTCTTATGGTATGATGTCAACAGTGATAGCAGAAAATTGAAAACAACAAAATAGTATCCCCATAATACCCTTAGGTACTGTTTGGTATGCAGGAATGAGAGGCAGAATGGAATGGATCATTACGAGGGAATGAAGAAAAATGTGTTTGGTTGGTCCATGGAATGGAATCACCCATTCCATAAGGCATTCCATTCCCTCAAAATCATTCCATCTACTCCCCATGTTTTTTTCATTCCATCCCATCTAGCACCATTCATCACCAACACCACAACGCACCACCTTCGCCACCACCCACCACCGACGCCATCGTCGCCTCCACTCCCAACCCTCCACCGCCACCCCGACAGCCACCACCACCGCCGCCACCCACCTGCCACCCGCCACCATTGCTACCCACTGCCGCCACCAACCACCATCGCCGCCAACGCCAGTCGCCACTGCCACCCACCACCACCGTCGACGCCACCACCACCGCACAACCAACAACCGTCGTCGCCACCACCCACCGCTACCTCTGCCTCCACACACCCTCGGTCACCACCAGCCGCCATCGCTGCCTCCACCGCCACTCGCCGCCGCCGCCACCCACCACCCACCGCCGCTGCCGCCACCCACAATCACTACCATCGACCACCACCACTCACCGCTGATTTTATTCCTTCGTTTTTCTTGCCTACCAAATAATACACAATAATAATTCATTCCATTCCCACATGGTAACCAAATAAGACATGGAATGGTAATGATTCATTGCATTCCTTTGTCCATTCCATTACCTCGTCCATTCAATTCTCTCGTTCATTCCATTACCCCATACCAAACAGACCCTTAGTTGTACCTTTTGTTATTAATTAAATAAAAGTATTATTACTTTTACAACAATTTAATCACAATTATCCATCTATAATAATCAATGGTTATTATAAAGTTTCTAGGGTTTCTTTAATTGAATGGGGTTTTCGATTTATCCTTGCCATATACATATATATATATATATATATATATAGGTAGGGATCCTAAAAGAAGTCCACCATATTTCGAAACTTGAGAAACATTCTGAACCACACATTTCCCTAAACTTTTCGTAATATACAACTATATAGTTAAAATTGACTATATACAATATGTATATTGTCAAATCTTGAATTATACACATATGTATATAGTCAATTTTAACCTATACATATGTGTATATTACGAAAAGCTTAGGGCATATGTGTGGTACAGAATGATTCTCAAATTTCTCAATTAGCCTAGTGATTCTCATACGATCCTAACCCTATATATATATATATATATATATATATATATATATATATATAAACGGGTTCGGGAGAAAACA
Organism: Helianthus tuberosus; assembly: GCA_030545235.1. NCBI lineage: Eukaryota > Viridiplantae > Streptophyta > Magnoliopsida > Asterales > Asteraceae > Helianthus > Helianthus tuberosus. Next base: position 116,958,149 of record CM060399.1, read on the forward strand.
CTCAAAAGTGTGAGAACGGTGAGAACGCATCCTAGCCCAACACGTGTCACGCCGCTTAGAGAAGGGCGGAGGGGCTTTTTTGTCCTTTCATATTTCTTTTTTTAAACGTGTGTCCCTTCATCTATCCATTTTTTTTGGCGTTTAATAAATACCCGGCATTTTTATTGTTTTTAGATCAGGAACATAGTAAATATTTTGGCATATTACGTATTGTTTTGGCGTTTTTATTGTTTTTTAGATCATGATGCAGGCCATTATTTTTTCTTCATTTTATTACATCAAGTGTTTTGCATGTAGGATACAGGCCTATAACATGACAGGCAATTATGGCGTTTTGAAAAGATAAATAAATTTCAATTTTCCATGTAGTGGCTTTTAATATAAATAAATGTTTGACAATAATGATACCGTCTCTTCATTTTATTGTTTTAGAAATTACTGTTTCTTTCAATTTTCATCTGTCAATTAGTGTTGATTTTTTCAGTAATACTTTGTTTGCGTTTTTTGGCGTTTTATATAGCAACATCGTGCTTTGCTAGCATTCGTTCTCACAGTTTTTCACACTATTAGTCGTTTGGTGTTTGTAGTTTTTGGCGTTTTATACTCAGTTTTTTTAAATTAGTAGAGAATTAGATAATAAACAACAGAGAATTAGATAACAAACAATAGAAAATGAAAAAAAAATAAAAATCATAATCTAATTTCTCATCCAAATCTTCACTGTCATCAGCCTCTTCTACTTTAACTTTTTTGGCGTTTTGAACCTGTTTTTGAATACCTAATGTAGATCCTTATTTTCCTACATAACGCCCGTCTTTAGAAGGTGCTTATTTTTTGTGGCATCCTTTATGGTGGGTGGATATATACTTGTTTGATGACATGTTGAAGACCACGCCTGCTCTGATGTATTGATCCCTTCATGCCATCAATATATCCATCAAGAACAAAGTGACATGATGTCATATTAGTGTTATCAGTCATTTTTTCTTGAATATTTGTCCATCTCATTCAGCAAAAGATTATAGAGATACCCAACTCGGAGAAGAATCCATTTAGTGAAACTTCATTCAGATCAATACTCAATATAGAAGAATCGAGGTTCTGCATCTGTGGCTTTCTTAACTATTTTTTTGGTTTTTAAAGTGAATGGTTTCTAGGAAATATGGCGTTTGTTTTTTGTTTTGTGATTAGTTGTGTAGGATCGGTTCCGTGACCCTAAACAGTCAGTAAAGGCAGTTCATCATCGTTTACAGAGGCGGAATCAAAGTAAACAACGTCACACAGCTTGTTTCCTTTTAACTTCTTTCTATTACTGATTTGTAGAGCTTTTACACGTTCAAATCTGACAAAATTTTGGCAGCACCTCAGCTCACACACATAATGATCCGTTTGGAATGAACCTACACAACTCCTATATATAGACACTAGCTATTCCGTTTAAGGGTGACACAGCCATGTTCAAACGGAATTACCTTGGTGATTCCGTTTGAACTTGTCCAAACCACCTTCAAACGGAATTACCTCCTAAAACACAATTAAACCCTAATTTAATCACTGTTGTGCACTCATTTAAACTATCTAGACATAAGACTCGATTAAGACGTAGATAACAGACACTAGATGCACCAACAGACTCCCCCTTGGATGTTGACGAAGTCTTCGGCGTCGAGTCTTTAGTCTTTGTCTCTTTCTAAATTTTGTCTTGTCATTGTAAAGCTCTTTCTTCACAGGTTCAGGAACTCAACCTAGCTCCATCTTCAATCTCCCCTTTAAATGTTGATCCAGAATTCTGACTCCCCCTTTCGCAGACTCCCCCTCTCAATAAACTAGGGCTTTAAATTATGGTTCAAACTTTAACATTTTGTTGCCATGGGGATTCTTGTTACCTGCATATACTCTACCCAAATATAAGATATATGACACTAATAGTATCAATCCAAACTTACCATTTAACCTTCAGTGTTTAGAAATCCACTTAAGTATTCAGGTCCAAATTAATGACCCTGATTACTCAATTTATCTACCAAGTCCAATTTAATGACCATGGTTGATCAGAAATAATTCACACTGACTTTTGTTCAACATTTTCAAATAATTTTCTGAAAATTACAAGTTTCAACTTAATGAACTTGTTTCAATTTTCCAATTTCACAAGTTTCTCATGATTAGCTCCAAACTCATCATCCAGTCCAGAAACCTCCTGCATCTGCTTTCAACTTTCGAATCCGAAGATCAACTCTCCACTTTGGTTTGTCAGAAAATAAAGCAGAAATGAAAAATCTTTTTGGATTTTTAATAAAGCTTCTAAACTAGAAATGAAATACAGAACTAAAATGCAATAAAAGTAAACTATTTACAAACATATTTTTGGCGAGCGTGTTAGAGAATCATATCAGCTATTCGACAAGTCACAAGTACCGTTAAGCTTCAATTTCATACTCAGAATTAAACAATTCGCTTAGATTGTCGATATACTGACCCACTTAAATTTTCACACACATTTCAATCTGTCCAGGATACGGATTTAGTGTTTTAGAGACTTAAACTTACACGTGTGTCCCACCTCTTGAATATACTCCCGTATCCAGATCCCAATATTCAGTCTTACATGTGAGTATACCACAAATGATATCTGTAAGGGAATAATTTAAGTAATAGTACGAAACCGTGAGAGCTCAGGTCAGAACTACCGTTCAGCAGAGAGATCACGAATCGACTTGGGTGTGTCCCCTTTAGAGGATCTTTTGTTACAACAGCATTGCTAAGCAATTTTATTGTCTTATCATATATGCTGAGGGTGATGCTATGTTTCAAGCATTGCGGAAAGTATTATTCAAGGACTAGGTCAGAACTTCCATTCAGCAGAAGTCCCGGAATAATACCCCAGATATCACTGAGTATAAAGACCTAGTATATCAGAAAAAGGAATCTTTCAAACAAGATTTCAGGGGTTACCTATATATCCAAGTAGTGTTCCCCACGAAATAAGTAAGTAAGATTTAGGTTTATATCCCGAACAAACCTACTAAATGTGTAAAAACCTATCGGCATATCATCAGCGAGACTGTTTAACCTTTTAAACATTCCATTTCTTTAGCATACTGTAACTGTCAAGCCGATGTACTATCATTTTCCCTTTTTACACAAGCTCTTTTCCAATTTTCTATTGTTTTTGGATTTTGAAAAATATCTCATGTTTTTTGTATTTTTGTCATTTTTTATTGTTTTTTAATTTTCTGAAAATATTACCCTATACTCCCCCTAAATACCAAAACATGTAAAAAATCGACAAACCATTGCAAATTGCCTCTCAACATCATCTACAATGTCTCCTTCATCAACGCCAAGAATCTCTTCCAACACCGATAAAAGCTTCATACCATTCAGTTTTAGCAAATACTGAAAACGTGTTTTATCAAATGCTTTGGTATGTAAATCAGCTTTTTGCTCGTCAGTGTGGATTTTCTCAATTCGTATCAACTTCTTCTCGAAACAATCGCGAATGAAGTGATGACGAATTTCAATGTGTTTTGTTTTAGCGTGATGAACTGGATTTTTAGTAATGTTAATCGCTGCTTCATTATCAACAAAGATAGGGGTGTTTAGAAATTGCAAACCGTAGTCACGCATCTGTTGCTGGATCCACAAGATCTGTGAGCAGCAACTGCTAGCAGATACATACTCCGCTTCACATGTGGATAAAGCCACAGAGGTCTGCTTTTTGCATTGCCAGGTGACCAAACGTGATCCGAAAAACTGGCACCCCGCTGTCGTTGATTTAGCGTTAACTTTGCAACATCCGAAATCGGAATCGGAATACCCTTCGAGCGTGAAATCGCCTTCTCTTGGATACCACAACCCCAATGATGGAGTTCCTTTCAGGTAGCGTAATATCCTTTTCACAATCACCATATGCGAAGCTCTCGGGTTAGATTGAAATCTTGCAGTGAGGTAGGTTGGGTACATGATATCGGGTCTTGAAGCTGTCAAATACATCAGCGAACCGATCATGGAACGATACATCGTTTCATCTACCTTCTCTCCGGTGAGATCAGGGTTTATCCCATGATTCGTTGCTAATGGGGTGGAAGCTGGAGTAGAACCTGACATCCCGAATTTCTCCAAGATATCATGGACATACTTCGTTTGATGTATGAAAATTCCTTTGGGTAGTTGATCAACCTGCAGTCCCAAAAAGAATTTCATCTCATCCATCGATGACATTTCAAATTTCTGCTTCATAACTTGTTCAAAATCTTTGCACAAATTTTCATTTGTTGACCCAAATATGATGTCGTCCACGTGAATTTGAACTATCAGAAGATGACCGTCGACCTCTTTGGTGAAGAGAGTGGCATCCACTTTTCCTCGGATGAAGCTGTTGGCTAGCAGGTGTTGAGACAATGTCTCATACCAAGCTCTCGGGGCCTGGTGTAAACCATACAGCGCTTTATCCAGTAAATAAACCTTGTCTTTGTGGATTGGATCAGTGAAGCCCGGTGGCTGTCTGACATAAACCTCCTCTTTTACCTTCCCATAGAGAAAAGCCGATTTCACATCTAACTGATATACTTTGAAGTTTTTCCAAGATGCAAATGCTAGAAAGATTCTGATCGCTTCTAGTCGAGCTACAGGAGCATACACTTCAGTGAAATCTATCCCCTCCAGCTGACTGAAACCCTGGACTACGAGTCGAGCTTTGTTACGAACAACAACTCCTCTATCGTCTCTCTTACACTTGAACACCCACTTGGTGTTTATCTTCCTCTGACCATCAGGCAAATCCACTAACTTCCACACTCCCAACTTTTCGAATTGGCTCAGTTCCTCCTGCATCGCATTGACCCAAGAATCTTCAATAAGCGCCTCCTTATAAGTCCTTGGTTCAGCCTGCGAGATAAAACAACTCAATGAGAATTCGGTTTGTAAAGGAGCAACTTTTGTATAAAAACATGTAAGCCCTTTATCAAGCTGTCTTCGAGTGCGGACGCCTGTTTGCAATTCTCCAATGATCAACTCCTCTGGATGGTATGAAAGAGTTCGTGGCATCACTTCGCCTGGAACATCTACATCGCCTTCCAGATTAGTAACATTCTGATTTGCACCTTGTTCACTGACTGGATTTGTTTGACTTGAAATCTGAATTTGCTCCCCCTCAGAATCTGAATCACCACGATCAAATACTGGCATGTTATCAGATTCTTGATTATCATTCAGTGCCGACTGATTATCTTGAGCAACTTCATCTTGTTGGACATCATCATGTTCACCAGCATTACTTGGACCTGCTTCATCATCGTTCAAAGCTTGTCGTGGTCGCCTTGAATACTCAGCTGGGAACCTTTCCTGCGATTCTTCATACTCTCTCAGAATATCCAACTCGTCAAAGAAATCTTCTTCTTCATCCTTATCTTCTTCCATGTCAAACGAATCCCACAATTTATCATAATTAATGTGACAACCCGCACTAAACCAGGTATCCGTACAACTTAATTAATGATTAATTACTACTTGATTACTGTGCTCGATTGAACTAGCTGATGAACTGCTACTTGAATACTGATACATGAACTTACTTGCATCATACTTTACTTGCCGTCACACTATATTCTGCTATTAGCACCTTCGTGACAAACTTGATGCACTAAAAGCACAGTAGCACTAAACGGATACACGGCGAACATGCTGATATGACCAGCATCAGGCAGACACTGCCTCTAAGGCCTGTTAAGAGCCTCATATATCTTGGCTACACTGGTAGTGAGTGTAGGAATATAAGGGTTATGGTACCGCGTCTCTAGGGATAAGATACACTGATTCGGATGTGCCAAGAACGTACTTTAAGTACCAAACACAGCACTTTAATAATTTAACCAGCTTCTAGCTGACTAGTAAAGTGCCAGAACATGAGAAAATAACACTAGACACTTTCTAAAGTGTTGGAAACAAATTGTGTCACTAAAAATGTAATAACGACACTTTAAAGCGTTACAAAAGACTTTAACGGATTTCTATCCAACCGGACACCCGGACTTTACCCGGAACATGAAAATATTACTATTTTCACTATTTTTATTTTTCTGAGCCAGTTAGGGTCCCTGATTACCCTAACACCCGTCATAACACGCTTTATATTACTAACTAAGTTAAACACCTAAACTAACTTAGTTAACCTAACTAACTCCCTAACTACCAGTTAATATCGAACCAACCCCCCACCCCTTCTCATAACCGGCCCCAACTATGGGGAGCACCATGGTACAAGTATGATTATTTTAATCTAGTTTGGTCTAGTATCTATGTGACATAATACCCTTTGGGTAATTAACCTAGGATTTGTCTATAAAATACAAGGATTGCATATGAGTAATTATCATGATCAAGCATCAACTCACAACACTCTCTCTTGCTCTCTAACCTCTCGGCCGAACTCCCACACCCACCCATCAAATTTTCGGTTTTAGTTCTCATCATTCCAACACCATTCAAGCTTCAAGGTTCACGTATTAGGAGCTCTTGTGCACTCGGAACGCGAAGGACCTCTTTCGTTAGCTTTTATCCACGCGTTTTTCATCAAAAATCTTCCCTAGCCTTGAGCTAGAGGTATATCACTTAAAACTTGTTTTCAAGCATATCTAAAGTGGTTAAAAGGAATATTGTCGGTTGAATCTCGTTAAAATGAAAGATGATGATCAAAAGTCTAGTAAAAACTATAAAAGTGGTGGTTAATAACATATAACTTGTGTAAAAGTCGTAGGACTTGAAATACGTGATTTTTGAGACCCGATCTATGATGTGGTAGCTCGGAACATCGTTTAACCCAACTTTGTAAGATCATGTATCTTCACATAAGCTCGTTTTTGACTAAATACAAGGGTTAAAGGTGAAACTCTACCACACAAGATACATGAACTTGTGTGAAAATATTTTACTTGTGTAAAAGTGATTTAACCGGTAAAATGGTGTTTAAAACTAGCGGATCTACGTATCCGCAAGTGGTATTTTTGAAGAACCACACAATAAAGAAATCATGTACTTTAAAAAGTGGATCTTACACTAGTAAACATGATTTTATGAACCACAAGTGCGTAGGCACTTGTGAAATGAAAAGATCCGACAAATAACTATTTTTGGGAAAAATGACTAGAAGTTGTAAGGACGGATTTCTCTAGTCACAAGGTTTTTACGAGATCAAGGTTACTTTATATAAAGATCTACATATATAAAAGGTGTTTACACTACAGATTCGGAAAAACTGCAAGTTCATGCGATTATGCGATTTACATACTTGTCGACTAGTTTGATGTGTCGGAAATTGTTTGATTGAATAAAGAAGATTGTTGAATTGATTTGTTAAAAGAAAATGATACGCTTGAAAGCGTGGCCACCTCCAGTTACAGAGGAAACTCTGGCGAAATTTTCTAAAAACCTAACACTTAGACTTTTTACACAACAAGTGTTAGAACTATCTTTGGATATATTTTCAAAACATAAATTTCGCCAGCACTATATTTTACTAAATATTCGGAGGTGGGATTTTCACAAAGATTAACGTGATAAATATATTGTCACAACACTGTTTATGATTATTTTGTGAAATACATAAATATTATTTTAAGAGTGAAAATAATATTTACAAGCGTTAATGATTCCAAAACTTTGCGAACGCTTCCACAAACATGTAAGTTACACCGGTAAATACATTACCACAAGATTGACAAAACGTAACTTACGCACATGTATTGTATCCCCCATCCTTGGGAAGAAGAATAACTACCAAGTGTATACGGAACATAAACACGAAATAGTTGCCTAACTATTTCCCCAAAGACTTAAACTATAAAGCTAAGGCACGGCCGTCCGTCTAATAGAATTAGCACTTGTAGGTCGTTGCACAGCTTACTGTATTGGAGACACTTGGTAGAGACGCGCATTCACTGTGAGTTCATGTCCCCCTTTTCTCTAACTGTTTTCAGTTTACTTAACTGCGGGGGTGAAATACATGTTACTATGATTTACGAGTACTTTACAACGGTATGTTTAACGTAAGGAGGTGTTATACGATCATGTGAGTGGATAGGAACACATGGGGCCATTAGTCCTCATGGAGGGACCGAGGGACAGGAGCGGTAGATCTATCTGGGTGTAGCGAGCCCAGCCCCCGGCCAAACTAGAAACGGACCGTGGGGTGACTTTGTCCACATACTTTGTCGTGGCGAAATCTGCTAGGTTTGAGTCTCCCTATTTGCACTTCACATATGTCAGTGGCCTTGCAAACCATTGGTGATCACAAGTCCTCTTACACTGCTACATACCACAACTATTTTTATACTCACAAGTGTTTTACATACTCACTTACACATGAACTCGCTCAACATTATTGTTGATTTTTCAACTCACATGTATTTCAGGAAATTAAACGGATCTGGCACGGTATGGAACGTTTTCCGCTGCACTTGTCATGAAGTCATCAGGGTTTAGGGGATGTGTCTCTTTCCTGGACAAGACACAGTCCTTAAACCACGTTTATGTTATGTTATAAGTTGTAATGTCTCCTGAACAAGGTTAAGGTTGTATGTTAAAACAATGGTAATGTGTTTGATTTTCAAAACTTAATGGATGACTTGCATGGTTTTAAATTCATATAGCTTTGTTATGATTAAGCTATGGTATTAAGAAGTCACACCAAAACTAACCACGCTTCCGCAAAGCCAGGGTGTGACAGCTTGGTATCAGAGCTCTGATCATAGCGAACTAGGATTCTTCCTCGAGTCTAGACTATGATCACTAGGGCTCTCACGAAAACATTTTTCTGCATACCACTTAAGTCCAGATCCACAACTTTTTACAAACAAATGTTGAGCACATTTTATTTATTATTCTAGGCTCAGTCTGGGAGGCTGAGGTAGGAGGCTAGTGGGACTAGAAGAGTTGGCTAGTGGGACTAGAAGAGTTGGCTAGTGGGACTAGAAGTGTTGGCTAGTGGGACTAGAAGAGTTGGCTAGTGGGACTAGAAGTGTTGGCTAGTGGGACTAGAAGTGTTGGCTAGTGGGACTAGAAGTGTTGGCTAGTGGGACTAGAAGTGTTGGCTAGTGGGACTAGAAGGATAATTTGAATGCTTACGTGGTGACTACATGTTTATATGACTATATGATTGATTATTATACGTATATGTGTTTGTGTTACAAACGTTATGCTTTCATCAAGTACTAGAAAGATGGGCACTACGAACCCCATGACCATAGTATCAGACGACATAGTTCAACGAAGCACGAGGTGTACATTTCTGATACTACCGGCACAGACAATGACGACTTTCAGCCCTTTGTGCACTGCCTGAAGTCGTAGCAGAGCCTACTGATGGCCATCTTGTTGGGAATTTGCCACTGGCGGTGATCCCTGCTCCTGTGCCCCTTGCCGCTTATCTCGTTGTTGATATGCCCCCGACATTGCCTCTAAAGACGATGTCGAACTATTAAGAGGAGGACCCACTTGAGGGCAAGGCCCTCTCGCTGCTAGCATTAGATTACTGCATGCGGACGCTCCTGTAGGGGAAACTCATCCCCCTATCCCAGACTCATTTGAGTCTCCGACATCCGCGTCTTCGCACATACAGGGAATGCAGCACCACTTACACGACGCCGACCCTGATATGGCATCATCAGCTGAACTGGATCCCACACACAGCTTTGAGTTTGATCGCGATACTGAGGACAATCCTGTTTTTCCGCCTGGTGTTGATCCAGACCATGACATTGAGTTCATGCACTTAGACCAGCCCTTGGGGGATCCTGTAACCCCTGTGATTGTTGATCCAGCTGATTTTGAGATGGAGCTTTCGATTCGAAGCTAACCGTGGCCCCTGAGCCAGGCATTGCTCCTGACCCCGCATTGGAGTATGACCCTGTTCATGCCAATGCACCGGCTGTTGCTCCTTGATTGATCATCTGCTTGGATGAGAGAAAATTTGGGGTAACTGTGCAAGACAATTTATTATTACGGGGGCCCACGTAATAACGATTTGTAGTGCACGGGAATCCTGGTGGACTCTGCAGGTCAAGCTAATGATAACCAATGCAGCAGGAAATGACTGACCTAGGCGATGTAGCCTCGAGTTCATTCTATTACAAGCAACAAGCCAAATAGGCAAGCCTATGTGAAGGCTCGGACTTTACTTCCCCACTCATACAGTGAGTATATTTGCGTGTGAAATTGGGTGATTACATGATGGCATATGTTGCTATATACACCCCATAAGCAATTGAGACGTTGTCTAACCCGCTTCACACCACTTCGACAAAAGGGAATGTCACCCAGACGTGACACAAACACCAGTACGTTGCCAAGGACAGAAGCCGAGCTGCAAGGACGCATCTCACTAATAAATGCACAACATGAAGCCCTCCGCTCTAAGAACAACGATGGCATTACTGGGAATAACCATCCAACTGGCTGCACCTATAAACAGTTCCTGAACTGCAAGCCTTTGAACTTTGATAAAACAGGAGGCACCGTTGCATTTGTTCGTTGGTCCGAAAAGACCGACTCCACTCTAAGAATGAGTAACTATTCGCCCCAACAGAGTGTTACCTATATCTCAGGGATATTTCTAGATGGCACACTCTCTTAATGGAACCTCCAGGTTCAGACCCTTGGCACAGACCCTGCTTATGCACTAAGCTGGGACGAGCTCAAGGAAAACGATTGAGAAGAAATGTTGTTTTAGGACAGAAATTCAGAACTTGACGTGGAGTCCTGAAATTTGAGAAAGGACGAACCAGAGACTCCTGAACATGACCAGCGATCGCATGACTTGTCTAGGGTCGTCCCCTACTAAGTCATTGATGTAGTATGATATAGTAGTGTAATTGTGAGCTGTACATTGTGGTCTCAAATTGTGGCAATACAATCGCAGTATTCTCATCACATGCGATGTTCAATTAATTGTTTATGTCCTATAACATAAGAGGTTATGTGATTGACTTGTTGATAACGTGAAATGTTATGTGTTGGTATTGATTGCATACGTACACTTCACTAACCTATGTGAAACGTCTTTTAGAAGATGCCGCCAAGACGCGAAACGCGCATGCCCACTAACGAGGCAGAACTGCAACAAATCATTGCCGCTGCCATAGCACAGTATGCAGCATCTCAGCCCGGAACGAGCGGAAGTATTAACCAGGGCAACAATAATCCACCACACGGGTGCACATACAAGCAGTTCTTAGACTGCAAGCCCACCAACTTCGATGGCACCGGAGGCGCTATCGCTTTTACTCGTTGGGCCGAGAAGACTGATTCCACCATCCGCATGAGCAAATGTGCGCTCGACCAGCAGGTCACTTACATCTCAGGGCTGTTTCTAGACGGAGCCCTATCTTGGTGGAACTTACAAGTCCAGACGCTAGGCGAAGCTGCCGCCTACGCACTGACCTGGGCAGAGCTGAAAGAGCTTATGCGCAAGAAGTACTGTTCCCGCGCAGAAATTCAAAGGTTGGAGACTGAATTTTGGCACCTAAAGATGGATGGACCAAAGGTTGCAGAATACGTCCAGAGGTTTCACGACTTATCTCAAGTGGTTCCTTACATGGTTACTCCAGAATACAAGCGAATCGAGCGCTTCATTTGGGGTTTGGCTCCCCAAATAATAAGCATGGTAACCTCCTCCAAACCAGCAACTATCACGGAAGCCATTGATTTGAGCGTGGCTCTCACCGAGGAGGCAATTCGTTTAAACAAGTTTGATGAAGTCAAGGCGAAGAAGACAGAGACTCACGTTGAGTCCTCAGGAGATAACAAAAGGAAGTTTTCAAACTTCAAACAAGGCGTCAGTATGGCAGTAAAGAAAGGAAAATCAGCTGGCAGTACCAAGAAGGGAAAAGGGTACCAGGGCACCCAGCCCAAATGCAACAACTGCCAACGCCACCATACTGGCCATTGTAACGTGAGAGTTTGCGAATCTTGTGGAAAACCGGGCCACTCAAAGGAATCATGCTGGGCTAGTGCGGGCCGGGGAGGCCAGGGAGGATATATGAATAGAAACGATAATCGTGGTGGTTTGGGAAATCGCCCACAAGGGAATAATCAAGGCTACAATGCAAATCAAGCCGGAACTGCCAATCAAAACAACCCGCCAGTTGGGGATGGTGCGGGAAGTGGAAAAAGATTAGGATGTTTTCATTGCGGTGACGTTGGGCACTTCAAGAGGGACTGCCCGGGATTGAACCAAGCCCGTGGAAGAGTGTTCCAAATCGGTGCACGGGAAGCACGCCAGGATCCCAACGTCGTCACTGGTACGTTCCCTGTGAATCAACGCTATGCATCTGTTTTATTTGATACTGGTGCCGACTATAGCTTCGTATCACTAGAATTTAAGAATATACTTGGATTAGCCGCTAATAAGTTAGATGTCCCGTACGCAATCGAATTGGCTAATGGAAAGTTAGTGGAAGCCGATGAAGTTATCAGAGGCTGTGTGATCGAACTAGGAGAACGTGATTTTGCTTTGGATCTACTACCAGTCCAATTGGGAAGTTTCGACGTGGTAGTAGGAATGGATTGGTTATCGGGCAACAAAGCTGAGATAGTTTGCCACGAAAAGGTTGTTCGTATTCCAACCGAGGATGGTGAGACCATTGTTGTTCATGGGGAGAAGCGTGAGACGCCGTTGCGGATTATCTGCTGTTTGAAAGCAAGGAAGTGTTTGCAGAAGGGATGTGTTGCTTTTCTGGCGCACATCGTGGACAAGAAGGCTGCCGAGCCAAGGATCGAAGACATCCCTGTCGTAAGGGAGTATCCAGAAGTCTTCCCAGAAGACTTACCCGGACTGCCACCACAGAGGCAAGTGGAGTTTCACATTGACTTAGTTCCAGGCGCCGCGCCTGTGGCTAAGGCACCGTACAGACTTGCTCCGTCTGAAATGCAGGAATTGTCGACGCAACTTCAAGAGTTGTTAGACAAGGGTTTTATCCGACCAAGCTTCTCGCCTTGGGGAGCTCCGGTCTTGTTTGTCAAAAAGAAGGACGGAAGTTTCCGCATGTGTATTGACTACAGAGAATTGAACAAGCTGACGATCAAGAACAGGTATCCTCTGCCAAGAATCGACGATCTATTCGATCAACTTCAAGGTTCAAGCTGTTACTCTAAGATCGATCTTCGATCTGGATACCACCAATTAAGGATACAGGAGGAAAGTATCCCGAAAACAGCCTTCCGAACTCGCTATGGACACTACGAGTTCCTCGTTATGCCATTTGGTTTGACAAACGCGCCTGCGGTATTCATGGATCTAATGAATAGGGTTTGCAAGCCATACCTGGACAAGTTCGTGATTGTATTCATCGACGACATCCTGATTTACTCAAAGACGAAGGCTGAACACGAGCAACATCTTAGAACCATATTGGAGCTGCTAAAGAAGGAACAGCTGTACGCCAAATTCTCCAAGTGCGAGTTTTGGCTACGCGAAGTCCAGTTTCTCGGACATGTGGTTAATGGGGATGGAATTCATGTTGATCCCACAAAGATCGAGGCCATCAAGAATTGGGAGACGCCTACAACGCCAACCGAGATTCGACAATTCTTGGGTTTGGCTGGTTACTACCGAAGGTTCATCGAGGATTTCTCGAAAATCGCTCAACCTTTGACACTCCTGACACAGAAGGATAAGACGTTTGATTGGGGAATCAAACAGGATGAAGCATTTCAGATATTGAAGGATAAGCTTTGTAACGCACCAATCTTAGCTCTACCAGAAGGTACTGATGACTTTGTGGTATACTGCGACGCATCGCGTCAAGGATTGGGTTGTGTGTTGATGCAACGCCAAAAGGTCATTGCTTACGCATCACGCCAACTGAAAGTGCACGAAAAGAATTATACCACACACGATTTAGAGCTTGGCGCAGTGGTTTTCGCTTTAAAGATCTGGAGACACTACCTGTATGGTACGAAGTGCACAATCTTCACAGACCACAAAAGCCTACAGCATATATTCAACCAGAAGGAGTTGAATATGAGACAAAGACGATGGGTTGAATTGTTGAACGATTACGACTGCGAGATAAAGTATCACCCAGGGAAGGCGAATGTAGTCGCCGATGCCCTAAGTCGTAAAGAAAGAATCAAGCCCATAAGGGTTAGGGCTTTGGAAATGATTATACGAACCGACCTTTCCTTGCGCATTCGTGCTGCACAAAAGGAAGCTCTCAAGGAGGGAAACCTTGAGGAAGAATATCTCCGTGGAATGGAGAAGCTTCTGGTACCAAACGAGGAAGGAACGTTATGTTTTGAGAAAAGGATTTGGGTTCCTCTGTTTGGTGGATTAAGGGAAGTTATTTTCGACGAAGCGCACAAGTCACGGTACTCTATCCACCCTGGATCGGATAAGATGTATCAAGATCTTAAGGATTACTATTGGTGGCCTAGGATGAAAGGCGACGTTGCTGTTTACGTGAGCAAATGTTTAACGTGCGCGAAGATTAAGGCGGAATACCAGAAGCCCTCGGGGCTGCTGCAACAACCTGAGATTCCCAAGTGGAAATGGGAACAAATCTCAATGGATTTTGTTACAAAACTGCCAAGAACGCCAAGAGGCCATGATATGATTTGGGTGATTGTTGACCGCCTAACGAAGTCCGCACACTTTCTGCCAATCAAGGAGAAAGACAGTACTAGTAAACTTGCGGAAATTTACATGAGAGAGATCGTAGCACGTCATGGAGTACCTCTCTCGATCATCTCTGATAGAGACAGAAGTTTGTGTCAAGGATATGGCAATCCTTCCAAGAATCTTTTGGCTCACAATTGAATCTGAGCACTGCGTTCCATCCGCAAACTGACGGCCAGAGCGAGCGAACGATACAGACTTTGGAAGACATGCTGAGAGCATGTGTTATGGATTTAGGCGGTAGCTGGGATAAACACTTACCTTTGGTCGAATTTTCATACAACAACAGCTACCACACCAGTATTGGTGTCGCGCCATTTGAGGCCCTATACGGACGCAAGTGCCGATCACCACTATGTTGGTCTGACGCGGGTGATAGGCAGCTTGCTGGTCCCGAGATCGTCCAAGAGACGACAGACAAGATCGCGCAAATACTTAAACGCATCGAAGTAGCTCGCCACAGACAAAAGGCCTATGCGGATCCAAACCGAAAACATGTGGATTTTCAAGTTGGAGAAATGGTTTTACTGAAGGTATCACCCTGGAAAGGGGTGGCGCGCTTTGGAAAGCGTGGAAAGTTAAATCCACGCTACATTGGTCCCTTTAGAATTCTGGAAAGAATTGGGACGGTAGCATGCAAGTTGAAGCCCGGTGGCTGTCTGACATAAACCTCCTCTTTTACCTTCCCATAGAGAAAAGCCGATTTCACATCTAACTGATATACTTTGAAGTTTTTCCAAGATGCAAATGCTAGAAAGATTCTGATCGCTTCTAGTCGAGCTACAGGAGCATACACTTCAGTGAAATCTATCCCCTCCAGCTGACTGAAACCCTGGACTACGAGTCGAGCTTTGTTACGAACAACAACTCCTCTATCGTCTCTCTTACACTTGAACACCCACTTGGTGTTTATCTTCCTCTGACCATCAGGCAAATCCACTAACTTCCACACTCCCAACTTTTCGAATTGGCTCAGTTCCTCCTGCATCGCATTGACCCAAGAATCTTCAATAAGCGCCTCCTTATAAGTCCTTGGTTCAACCTGCGAGATAAAACAACTCAATGAGAATTCGGTTTGTAAAGGAGCAACTTTTGTATAAAAACATGTAAGCCCTTTATCAAGCTGTCTTCGAGTGCGGACGCCTGTTTGCAATTCTCCAATGATCAACTCCTCTGGATGGTATGAAAGAGTTCGTGGCATCACTTCGCCTGGAACATCTACATCGCCTTCCAGATTAGTAACATTCTGATTTGCACCTTGTTCACTGACTGGATTTGTTTGACTTGAAATCTGAATTTGCTCCCCCTCAGAATCTGAATCACCACGATCAAATACTGGCATGTTATCAGATTCTTGATTATCATTCAGTGCCGACTGATTATCTTGAGCAACTTCATCTTGTTGGACATCATCATGTTCACCAGCATTACTTGGACCTGCTTCATCATCGTTCAAAGCTTGTCGTGGTCGCCTTGAATACTCAGCTGGGAACCTTTCCTGCGATTCTTCATACTCTCTCAGAATATCCAACTCGTCAAAGAAATCTTCTTCTTCATCCTTATCTTCTTCCATGTCAAACGAATCCCACAATTTATCATAATTAATGTGACAACCCGCACTAAACCAGGTATCCGTACAACTTAATTAATGATTAATTACTACTTGATTACTGTGCTCGATTGAACTAGCTGATGAACTGCTACTTGAATACTGATACATGAACTTACTTGCATCATACTTTACTTGCCGTCACACTATATTCTGCTATTAGCACCTTCGTGACAAACTTGATGCACTAAAAGCACAGTAGCACTAAACGGATACACGGCGAACATGCTGATATGACCAGCATCAGGCAGACACTGCCTCTAAGGCCTGTTAAGAGCCTCATATATCTTGGCTACACTGGTAGTGAGTGTAGGAATATAAGGGTTATGGTACCGCGTCTCTAGGGATAAGATACACTGATTCGGATGTGCCAAGAACGTACTTTAAGTACCAAACACAGCACTTTAATAATTTAACCAGCTTCTAGCTGACTAGTAAAGTGCCAGAACATGAGAAAATAACACTAGACACTTTCTAAAGTGTTGGAAACAAATTGTGTCACTAAAAATGTAATAACGACACTTTAAAGCGTTACAAAAGACTTTAACGGATTTCTATCCAACCGGACACCCGGACTTTACCCGGAACATGAAAATATTACTATTTTCACTATTTTTATTTTTCTGAGCCAGTTAGGGTCCCTGATTACCCTAACACCCGTCATAACACGCTTTATATTACTAACTAAGTTAAACACCTAAACTAACTTAGTTAACCTAACTAACTCCCTAACTACCAGTTAATATCGAACCAACCCCCCACCCCTTCTCATAACCGGCCCCAACTATGGGGAGCACCATGGTACAAGTATGATTATTTTAATCTAGTTTGGTCTAGTATCTATGTGACATAATACCCTTTGGGTAATTAACCTAGGATTTGTCTATAAAATACAAGGATTGCATATGAGTAATTATCATGATCAAGCATCAACTCACAACACTCTCTCTTGCTCTCTAACCTCTCGGCCGAACTCCCACACCCACCCATCAAATTTTCGGTTTTAGTTCTCATCATTCCAACACCATTCAAGCTTCAAGGTTCACGTATTAGGAGCTCTTGTGCACTCGGAACGCGAAGGACCTCTTTCGTTAGCTTTTATCCACGCGTTTTTCATCAAAAATCTTCCCTAGCCTTGAGCTAGAGGTATATCACTTAAAACTTGTTTTCAAGCATATCTAAAGTGGTTAAAAGGAATATTGTCGGTTGAATCTCGTTAAAATGAAAGATGATGATCAAAAGTCTAGTAAAAACTATAAAAGTGGTGGTTAATAACATATAACTTGTGTAAAAGTCGTAGGACTTGAAATACGTGATTTTTGAGACCCGATCTATGATGTGGTAGCTCGGAACATCGTTTAACCCAACTTTGTAAGATCATGTATCTTCACATAAGCTCGTTTTTGACTAAATACAAGGGTTAAAGGTGAAACTCTACCACACAAGATACATGAACTTGTGTGAAAATATTTTACTTGTGTAAAAGTGATTTAACCGGTAAAATGGTGTTTAAAACTAGCGGATCTACGTATCCGCAAGTGGTATTTTTGAAGAACCACACAATAAAGAAATCATGTACTTTAAAAAGTGGATCTTACACTAGTAAACATGATTTTATGAACCACAAGTGCGTAGGCACTTGTGAAATGAAAAGATCCGACAAATAACTATTTTTGGGAAAAATGACTAGAAGTTGTAAGGACGGATTTCTCTGGTCACAAGGTTTTTACGAGATCAAGGTTACTTTATATAAAGATCTACATATATAAAAGGTGTTTACACTACAGATTCGGAAAAACTGCAAGTTCATGCGATTATGCGATTTACATACTTGTCGACTAGTTTGATGTGTCGGAAATTGTTTGATTGAATAAAGAAGATTGTTGAATTGATTTGTTAAAAGAAAATGATACGCTTGAAAGCGTGGCCACCTCCAGTTACAGAGGAAACTCTGGCGAAATTTTCTAAAAACCTAACACTTAGACTTTTTACACAACAAGTGTTAGAACTATCTTTGGATATATTTTCAAAACATAAATTTCGCCAGCACTATATTTTACTAAATATTCGGAGGTGGGATTTTCACAAAGATTAACGTGATAAATATATTGTCACAACACTGTTTATGATTATTTTGTGAAATACATAAATATTATTTTAAGAGTGAAAATAATATTTACAAGCGTTAATGATTCCAAAACTTTGCGAACGCTTCCACAAACATGTAAGTTACACCGGTAAATACATTACCACAAGATTGACAAAACGTAACTTACGCACATGTATTGTATCCCCCATCCTTGGGAAGAAGAATAACTACCAAGTGTATACGGAACATAAACACGAAATAGTTGCCTAACTATTTCCCCAAAGACTTAAACTATAAAGCTAAGGCACGGCCGTCCGTCTAATAGAATTAGCACTTGTAGGTCGTTGCACAGCTTACTGTATTGGAGACACTTGGTAGAGACGCGCATTCACTGTGAGTTCATGTCCCCCTTTTCTCTAACTGTTTTCAGTTTACTTAACTGCGGGGGTGAAATACATGTTACTATGATTTACAAGTACTTTACAACGGTATGTTTAACGTAAGGAGGTGTTATACGATCATGTGAGTGGATAGGAACACATGGGGCCATTAGTCCTCATGGAGGGACCGAGGGACAGGAGCGGTAGATCTATCTGGGTGTAGCGAGCCCAGCCCCCGGCCAAACTAGAAACGGACCGTGGGGTGACTTTGTCCACATACTTTGCCGTGGCGAAATCTGCTAGGTTTGAGTCTCCCTATTTGCACTTCACATATGTCAGTGGCCTTGCAAACCATTGGTGATCACAAGTCCTCTTACACTGCTACATACCACAACTATTTTTATACTCACAAGTGTTTTACATACTCACTTACACATGAACTCGCTCAACATTATTGTTGATTTTTCAACTCACATGTATTTCAGGAAATTAAACGGATCTGGCACGGTATGGAACGTTTTCCGCTGCACTTGTCATGAAGTCATCAGGGTTTAGGGGATGTGTCTCTTTCCTGGACAAGACACAGTCCTTAAACCACGTTTATGTTATGTTATAAGTTGTAATGTCTCCTGAACAAGGTTAAGGTTGTATGTTAAAACAATGGTAATGTGTTTGATTTTCAAAACTTAATGGATGACTTGCATGGTTTTAAATTCATATAGCTTTGTTATGATTAAGCTATGGTATTAAGAAGTCACACCAAAACTAACCACGCTTCCGCAAAGCCAGGGTGTGACAATTAAAACGCCATGAGTCACCGGGGTTCTGAGGCGGCATCGAATACCCCTGACATTCAACATTTGTAGCTTCAATAATCCGCTTCAAGCTTGGAACAAAGACTCGTCGTAATGGACTTGCATAACCTATGAATATCCCTTCAATACTCTTCGGACCAAACTTTCCAAAAGGCTCTAGAACAGTACAAGGAGACCCACACGGTTCTAAAAACTTCAGGTTCAGTTTGCGGTTATTGATCAACTCAAAGCATGTCTTGTTGAATTTCTTGACAGTGAGAACCCGGTTGAGTGTATAGCATGCGGCGGAAACTGCTTCTGCCCAAAAATTTATCGGTAGCTTTGAATCAGCAAGCATTATTCTGGCCGTTTCGATTAGCGTCCTGTTTTTACGTTCTGCAACTCCATTCTGCTGTGGAGTGTACGGCGCCCTAAATTCATGCAATATACCTCTTTCATCACAATATTCTTCCATCTTGTTGTTCTTGAATTCAGTACCATTATCACTTCTAATTCTTCTGATACGCCTTTGGTACAGATTTTCAATCTTTCTGAACAACGCCATCAAACTATCAAACGTTTCATCTTTCGACTTCAAGAATGACACCCACGAAAATCTGGAATAATCATCAGTAACCACAAGACAGTAGAGATCCCCTGTAATACTTTTGACGTTTACTGGACCAAACAGATCCATATGTAGTCTCTCTAATGGTCTGGAAACTGAATTGACTTGCTTTTTAGGGTGTGACTTTTTCTTCTGCTTGCCTTTGATGCAACTAATGCACTCCCCTTCCAGATGGAAACCTTTGATATTAACTCCAAGAACTAAATCATTGTGCACCAAATAATTCATTTTTCTAAGATGTATATGCCCCATCTTCCGGTGCCACAACTTCGATTCTTTCTCTGTTGCTCTAGACACAAAACAATGAGCCTGACCCGTGGTTGTAGTAGCTACGCTCATGTCCAACACGTACAGATCATTCACTCTAGGTGCCCTCATGATAATCCATTCTTCAGGGATAACAAATCTTGGCTTCAAGATCAAACATTCTTTGTCTGTGAAGTGAGTGGTATACATCCTGTCACAAATCTGCGAGATACTCAGCAGATTATTCTCCAGCTCAGCAATGTAGTTAACTCTTTCAAACGTAACAATCCCATTGGATAACGTTCCTTCACCAACAATTCTACCACCTTGATTTCCTGCGAATCCCACATATCCTCCATTGAAATTTCTAACATCGTACAACAATGCAGTCTTCCCTGTCATATGTCGAGACGCTCCACTATCCATAATCCATCGTGAAACAGCTCTCGGAAAATCCTACACATATCACAAACAATTCAATAAAGATGCCGATTCATGCTTCACAATTACCAACTAGGAAGCTCCAGCAAGTCCAAAAACTTTTTAATGAGATTTTGATGCTACCCAAGCCTCTTTCGACTCAGGTAACTTGACTTTAATGTGAGTTTTAGCAGTGTAAAGTGGCGGAAAATTTTTATCATTCATTTTCAAGCTTTCATCTGATCCAACCTCAACCTTTTTGTATAAGAAAAACTCATCTATCTTAAGTTGACCGGTTGGTTGATTTTTCTTTTGAACATTCTTCTTCTCGGGTGGAGTAGAAGATTGTTTCTCCAACTTTTCATAATAATCCAAAGGAACATCCATCTTTACCGGTGTGGTAGAAGACGATTGTTTTTCCAACACTGAAACCTTTGTTTTTTCAACAACTTTTGGCTTCCATGTTTGTTGAGATGAAGCAACCCGTTTATAGAATTTGTCATTTTTAGTTACCACATTCTTAACAGGTTCAATTTTAACTTTTGTTTTCTCATTTTTCAAAATTTTCTCAACAATCATTGGAGCTTTTCCTTTTGCATCAACCTTCTTCTTTGATTCTCAACAACTTCAGTCTTAGGCTTGAAGTTGGTGCAATTTCTTGCAATGTAACCAACTTTGTTGCATCTAAAACATGTACGAGTATCAACTACTCGACTTGTGCCTTCAGACTGAGGTTTTGAGGCCCTCTCCTCAAAGAACTCTTCATTTGATTTTGAAAAGATTTTAGACTCTTCATCAGAAAGTGAACTTGAACTGTTCACAAACACTTTCTTCTCAGCAAACTTTTTGTTCTGAAAATTCTTTCTTTGATAGTTCTTACCACCCTGATATCCACCCGACCATCTGTTTCGATTGTTGTTATAAAAACGCGGTGGAACTACAGGTTTCTTGTAGTACGCTTTATCTTTCTCAAAATTCATTTGCCTTTTTGTTTGTTTCAAACCTTCTACTTCAGACAACTCAATTTCAACCAATTTGAAAACGTTTTTCAATTTGTTCACATTAACATTCTCCAGTGGAAACTCAGAATCCGAATACAACGTATCAGATCCAGCCATCTTGTACATCACAAGACCCGGTTCATCACCTAAGTTGTTTTTTGATTTTGGTTTCGGAATGTAATTGTCCAGAAAACACTCTTCATCCTCAGCTGAATCACTATCCAAAACACTTTCAGCCATGCCTTTAACAATCTCAGTTTGAACACTATCATCAGATGATGATGAAGAAAATGTCACATCAATTGAATCAGGAAGTTTCACTTCATTTTCATCTTCAAGATTAACCAACCCATTGCTTTTTCGAATAATTGTCTAGAACTGGTGGCGGAACTTGATGAAACCCGACCCCAGTTCCATCACAGTATACATCTTCGCCTGCTTTGTTTTTCCCGATGGGTTTGGGAACAATATGTTGCAAAACAAAGCTTACAGAACTGTAACTGTTCAATTTCAAATTAATTCGCTCATTCTCAATCTTAGCTTCTTCAAACTGAAGCTTCAATTTAGCAATCTCATCCAATTGTTTATTGATTAATTCTTCTTTAATTCTCAAAACACATTGCAATTGGCAATTTTCTTTGTATGTTTTACCATTTCTATCATCGTTATCTTTAACCGTGCTTTTAAGCTTCTCAAATTTTTCAGTAATCTGACGATTTTCAAGAACTAACCTCTCATTTTCTTTCCTAACCTTTTCTTGATCAATTTTATCATTTTCAATTTTGTTAGTTAAGTCTTTTACTCTGTCGTTCGAAGCTTTCAACATTTTATCACGGTTAAGGATCTGATCCTCAACACTTCTGACTCTAGCAGTCAAATCATCAATCTTCTTACCTTTGAGATAAGTGTTTGTACTACAAACTTTGCATTCTTTGATGCAATTTTTGCAGTCAACATCACCACTGACTTTCTGACCTGACTCGGCCGTTGATGCGTTTGAACTGACTTGGCTTTTAGACTCAGAGACGGATTTAGAATCTACCTCAAGTGCCTTAGCAGCCAGCACCTTGTCAGCCATCTTTCCCATGTTTTCAGCATTCAACTCTTGAGTCGTGTCAATGATTCCAGTACCAACCTTCTTTGACTTCTCTTTTTCTTCTTTCTCCTTCTCTTCTTTTTCTTTCTCTTTCTCTTCTCCGTTTCCCCACCATTTTCTTTGCCAATAATCATCTTCTTCTTTCATTTCTTTGATTATGGTTTCCATATCAAGAGTGGTATAGTCAATAGCAATGTTTCCATTTGGGTCAAGATAACATTCTCTGTCTGGATCCCATTTTCTCGCTCTTTTTGCTTCAAGATAGATAGCAGATATATTGATCATTTTTTGTTGAGCTATCATCTTCCTGTAAGCATACCTCTTTTCTTCAGGTCTGGTGTCTTTCCAAGGAACAGGTTCAGATTTTGCCATGAATGCATATCCAACCGCATCCTCCTCAGGTAACAACTCACTCCAGTCGAAACCTTCATCGTCATGAATCACCGCAAGAGCTCTAGATTTTTCTTTGTTATCTTCAAGCTGCTTCATTCTCGGCGGTTCCGATTTGTTCTGATGATAAATCGCTTTCTTGTAGTAATCTTCTCTGAACGGGTTTTCAGACTCATCAGCATAAGCATTTCGGCATTCACGCTTAAAGTGACCTTTCTGTTTACACTTGAAACATGTCACTTTAGACTTATCAAAGCCCAACTTGGTAGATGGTCCACCAATAGACTTCCTTCCTGTGATTTCCATGAAACGCTGTGCCCGACGAACTGCACTGGCCATGCACCACCTTATGTCAATCAATTCCATCTCCTCAGGATCTATCTGATTGTAATCTTCTTTTGTCAGATTGGTGTTGCCAATCTTCCCTGCTACAAGACTTTCATACGATTCTAGCACAGATGCTAAGAAAACCATATGTTGCTTTGCCGACTCCTCGCTGAAGTTTTGAGCGTTCTTTAAGTCTACAGCGATATTGCATTGAAATAGGTTCTTTGCATCTGATTGGCTTGAATGTGACGAAGAACCACTGTGAAATCCACTACTTTGACTCTCTTTGCTTGAAGTGTTGGAATTCTCAGCAGAAAAAGTTGTCTTGGGAGAAGTATTCTTTGGCATCATACTCTTTGGATAATACAAATCCAAGTTCTGTTGATAAGACGAGTGATTGACTTTGTGTGTTTTCTCTAACTCCAGCTCGTGACTCTCTAATCTTTCAATCAGCAAATCTACAGTCAACACTTCTGGCGGCTTGATAGTATTCTTCAACATCAATGCATAATATTGCCAATCCATCTCATCTGGCAATGAATCAAACAATTTGTCGACTAGCTCGTCTTGAGAATAGAAAATTTCATGTCTCGCCAGTTCCAGCTTCAGGTGCCCAAACCTCTCAATCATTTTACAAACTGATTCATTTTTTAAACAACCAAATAAATCGAATTCTTTTCTAAGCAGTTTCTTTTTGTTTTTCACTATTTCTGTACTTCCCAAACATTTAACCTTCAACTTGTTCCAGAGATCTTTAGAACTGTCGTACTCGATCAAGGATATTATATCTTCTCGAACTGATTGAAATAGCAGTGCGATGCATTTTTGTTCAGCAACAAACGACTCTATTTCTTCAGATGTAGTCAAACTTTCACCCTTTTTGCCTCCATCAGCGTATCCATTCTTTAGACTCTTCCAGCTAGGATATGCAAAGGCCATCAACCAATCTTCAAACTTCTTGGCCCACCGACTGTACTCTTCGATAGCCATCAACTTTGGAGGTTTGTTATAGGTTCCAAACGCACTTTCAACTCCCAAAGCATCCGATAAACTTTTCTTCGTATTCGGCGTGTTCTCATTGGTGTTGCTAGGTGAAGCATCATCTCCAGAATTTCCAGCGAAGGCATACATATCGCTAAACGGATTCATGAATAGATCATCCATCTTGTACATACCTGAAAAATCAGCAAACACTTAGAAAAATTTTTGAATTGAAAAATGACATATTCAAAAGGAATCTGTTCAAACGGAATTGTCTTTCAAACGAAATGGTTCTTCTCAAACGGAATCTGTTATTCCGTTTGAGACAACAATAATCAAGTTTCAAACGAAACCACTTTCAAACGTGAACTCTCAAACGAACCACTTTTCAAACGAACCACTTTCAAACGTGAACTCTCAAACGAACCACTTTCAAATGTAATGTCAGTTTTCAAACGGAAAGCCAAGCTTCAAACGGTATTACAGGTTTCGTTCAAACGTAATAGCCTATGACGTCAGCATATTTCGAACAATTTCAAACGGAATAGGTGTTTTCGATCAGTTTTAAGTTGAATTTTAGTCTCAAATTTTCAAGGATTAGTTAACATAGTATTTCGTTTGATATGTGAGAGTTTTAGACCATTTTAAACGTGACAACTAGTTCAAATCAGAAAAGAAAGGTAGAAGTGAGAAAATTCGGTAAAATCAAGCTGCAACGGTATGAATTCCTCGTCCTGAGCTCTGATACCACTTGTAGGATCGGTTCCGTGACCCTAAACAGTCAGTAAAGGCAGTTCATCATCGTTTACAGAGGCGGAATCAAAGTAAACAACGTCACATAGCTTGTTTCCTTTTAACTTCTTTCTATTACTGATTTGTAGAGCTTTTACACGTTCAAATCTGACAAAATTTTGGCAGCACCTCAGCTCACACACATATTGATCCGTTTGGAATGAACCTACACAACTCCTATATATAGACACTAGCTATTCCGTTTGAGGGTGACACAGCCATGTTCAAACGGAATTACCTTGGTGATTCCGTTTGAACTTGTCCAAACCACCTTCAAACGGAATTATCTCCTAAAACACAATTAAACCCTAATTTAATCACTGTTGTGCACTCATTTAAACTATCTAGACATAAGACTCGATTAAGACGTAGATAACAGACACTAGATGCACCAACAAGTTGATTGTGCAAAGACGTCTCTCTTATAGGTTGTTTTTGGCGAGTAGTTTAGGCGGGATTTTGTTTTATAATAAATGATATTAATAAAGTAGTCGTCTTTTCAGTTACTCTGTATTTTTACTGTATTTTTGTTCAGCTTTTTATGAGTTTTTAGGGCAATAGACTTTCCATCTCCCAAGTTTGGCGTTTTTGAATGGCTTTAAGTAGTTTTTGGCCTTTTTTTTCATTTTTAGCTTTTATTAATACTTCTGCAAACTACTTTCATTATAGTTTGGGAGTTTTTGGCGTTTTTACTGCATTATGGCGTTTCACATGCATTATGACTGGTTGGCGTTTTATTAATATAATATATTTTTTTATTCTAAGTTGAAAAATACATAACAAACAACAGAAAAAGAAAATTAAAAAAATAAAAATAGAAACAATTCATCTTCCAAATCTTCACTGTCATCAGTCTCTTTCTTCTTTGAATCATGTTCGCTGATGGTTTGGCTTAGCCATGCTTGTGTTTTTGTGGCCGTTTGCAAAGACGAAATGACATGAGTTTTTTGTTTGAATATGTATCTTCAAACAACTCATTAGTGTCATTCTTCTTTTCATGCCATTATAATATTCATCAATAACAAAACACAAAAAATGACATAAGTCTGATACTAGCATCTTTTTGTTTATGATTTGTCCATCTCATGCAGCAAAATGTTATTTAAGTCACAGCACCTCAGGGAAGAATGCATTATCCGAAACTTTGGCGTAGAACAATATTTGAATATACAAAAAACGATATTTGGCATTTTTTGGCGTTTTACTGAGAAAATAGTGTATCTGAAAGAACCGTCGATTTTTTTGGAATTATTTGATGTTTTGAGTGTTTTGGCGTTTTCTAAGATGAATGGTATATAGTAGAAAATATGGCATTTTTTGAGTAGTTGTGTTTGATGTTTTGGGGATTTTGGTGTTTGTAATTTGAATGGTATATAGTAGAAAATATGCCGTTTCAGGTTTCTGGTGGTGTGTTTTTATGTCTGGGATGTTTTTTGTTTATATAGGGATGTGTTTTGGTCCGTAATGGCGTTTTATTAATCAGTATGGCGTTTTGGTATAGAAGTGTAAAGACCTTTTTATCCTTAATGAGGCGCGTCCACGTAATAAAATTGATGTTATTTACGAAAACACCACCGCGCCAATCTAGTCCATAGATTGTTTTGATCAGACGATCCATAAGCGTTCTCACCGTTCTCACACTTTCTATCGTTTTCTCTAAATCCCGACCCTATATATATATAAATATTATATATATATAGGATTCGGTTCAAATTAAAACCACCACGAGTTATGAGAACCGTGAGAACTTTTTGATCCCGCGCGAGTTCGACCAAAATTTTTTTTGCAGAAACGTAGATGAAAACATTATAAACACATCCGTAAAAAAAAATTGTCAAGTCGTTAGTTTTGACTGGTGCAATTTTTTTTACGCGCTGATGTAAATTTTTATTGAAGATAACTATATTTTTATCAAGGCGTAAAAAAAAACTTACATTAGTCAAAACTAACGGCTCAAAAGTTTTGTTTACTTTTTTTACACATAAGTTTACAATGTTTCCATCTACGTTTGTACGAAAAAATTTTGACCCAACTCGCGCGGGATCAAAAAGTTCTCACGGTTCTCACAACTCGTAGTGGTTCTCATTTTAACCCATCCATACACACACACACACACACATATATAAATTAAATTATAGTTTTATATATACCATCTATTAGATTTTGGTCCACTAAATACAAATTTACAACTATATCTATATGTACTAGCCCAATCACTGTAGTAAAAAAATTTAACCACAAATCTAAAAGTTAAACCCTAAAGAGCTAAACGACAGCCTGCTCATCGCCTTAATGTCTCATGCTATTACCCTAAGTCGATCGTCTCTACTCTCAATATGATCATCACCTCATCCGCTATAACATTGTTATTCATAAGAAAAATATTATGCCATGAATGTGCTTGTTTTAAAAGACATAAAAACTTGAGACCTAACATTGTCACTATCTCTCTTCGCAAATTTAAATCGGGCGACACAGTTGTCAAAATCGCTCTAAGTTCGCTCGACG
The DNA here is from genome assembly GCA_030545235.1 of Helianthus tuberosus. Taxonomy (NCBI): domain Eukaryota; kingdom Viridiplantae; phylum Streptophyta; class Magnoliopsida; order Asterales; family Asteraceae; genus Helianthus; species Helianthus tuberosus. The sequence continues at coordinate 116,986,081 of CM060399.1, forward strand.
CTTGGTCGGAATATTCACTGCTCGGAAAATGCTCGTTTGATTTGAGGCTCAGTTTTAAATGAGCTGCTCCACTCAGTTCGGTTCGGTTTGTAAACGAGCCAAGCACAAGCAAAGGTCTGCTCGATTCGGCTTGGCTCGTGAACAACCCTAATTCGTAGTCTTGTTCCTTGAAACTGGTTTAGACTCGACCCGATTTAAGAAACATGCCAAAAGACCGGTTTTTCGTTCCAAACCAGTTTGCAAATGCCCCAATCAATTTGATAGAATTGAACATTTTCCCTCATAACTCAGTTTATAAGCCGAAGTGATTTTTGATAAACTGATTATTGTGTTGATCAACCTAGTTTGGTTTATAACTCAAACCAGTTTGAAAAAAAAAAACGATTTGTACACCTCTACTCCTATCCATTTAAGGATTTTACTAGGGCTGCAAACGTGTTCGTTTGTTAAGAAATATATGTGTTCACGAAATGTTCATTAACGCTTACCGAGCGAGATTTTATGTTCGTGTTTGTTTGTTAAGGAAATGAACTTTTTCGTTTTCGTTTGTGTTTGTTTGTTAATTTTAGGCAATGAATGAAAACGAACGATGATGAACACAAATGAGCACAAACTAATGTTCATGAATACAAATGGTAACAAACGAACACAAACACTCATTCATGAACAAAATATATAACACAGTGACACTTATTGAATATTTTACTTGTTGGAATTTTTAAAGTATTTAAATAAAATATAAAAGCTAAAATCACTAATAAACTATTGAACACAAACGAACACGTTACCGAACGTTCACGAACACAAATGAACGAATGTGCCACCTGTTCATGTTTGTTCATTTAATTAAACGAACGAAATTTATTGTTTGTGTTCGTTTGTTCAATAAACGAATGAATAAAAACGAACTTCCCGCCGAACGTTTGGTTCGTTTGCAGCCCTAGATTTTACTTTATCATATACTCCAAATAAGCGAACATCTTATAGTTTTCTCTTGTTTATTGTACAATAAATTTAAGACCCACCTTGTATATCATTAACTACACAAACATGATTAGATATACAAGTGCATTACTTGTAGCAAATCATACATTGCATTCATTAGCACAACACGATTACCAAACTACGGTAGGTCCAAATTAGTACATATTTTACTTAGAAATCTAGCATACATTTTATTGAAATTTAAAATCATCCTAAAGAATATTATCATAGGATGGCTCCAAATTACCAATCATATCCTTCCATGAATACTTGGATGATGTGTCATGATTACTAGACGCAAGATAATCATCACTTTGAGCATTTGAGTCGTCTTCTTGCTCAATTGAGGGGGTAATATGGGCATTTGTGATAGTCGAGAGGCTACTTGATGAATGATTAATTCCGGAGTTCTCAAAATCTAGTAGATAAAAACAAAGATCCTCGGAGTTTGAGAATATTTGTGTTGTGTTATTGATATTTTGGCATGTGTGAGACCCAAAATATGTGATATGAAACCTTTCTGACCCATCTTCTAGCTTTTGGACTTGTTTTAAGGCTTTGCATCCCTCACTTTTATGTGTACATCTATAATAGCACCTGCAAAAACAAAACAAAAAAAAACAAAAAAAATAGAGTGATATTAGTGATTAATCTATTTTTATGAGAAAATATTCTTCTTATATCTATCTATATATCATTTTTGTTTGATTAGTCGTGTTGTCCTTTTATGTTTTAACTCAATTATCACGTGTCAAATGTTTAACGTATGAGGTTCTAGTTAATAGTAATCTACCATTGTGTGAATTGTTGGTGGAAGTAGAGTCACGAGCCAAATGTTAAAGGTACGAGTCCATTTGAAAAGGTGTCAAATGTATAGGTTTATGGTTATTCATGCTTATCTTTTATGGTTATTCATGCTTATTCACACTAGTCTGGAGTCTAGACCACTTTTTCGACCAAGTATAATGTAAGACAAAATCAGTTAACTTCAATCATAATAAAAGATAGGTCTTTATCATAATAAGAACGTCACGCTACACTAAGTGACGATGCTACATTTATTTTGCAATGGATGAAGATTATATGGATATATCCCACAAAGTTAGTATCATGGTTGTAAAACAAGGTCTCCAAGGCCGAGTACTCCCCGAGTAGTCGCTACAAGGTAGCCTGCCAAGCCGACTTTCTTTAACTCCGACTAATTACTCGGAATCGATCAAATGCGGTCAACATTGGCCAAAATCGGATCAAGTAGGTCAACTCGGGCCGAGTTTGACTTAAAATAAAATAAAACATAATTTCTATGCCTATCATATTAAAGAATGAATATCAACTTCACGTATTTTGTTATAAATATTAGTATATTTATGTTATTTGACATATATTTAATTTCCGAAAACTAATTTCTTTATAATTTGGCTTCTCCGAGTGCTCCCCGTGTACTCTCCGCCTAGACCAAGTACTCTCAACTCCCCGATCGACCAACGAGAGAGCGTCTAGCGACTTTTACAACCATGGTTAGTATCATCTTATTACCAACTACTTATAACAGTTACAACTAGATATAGTAAATTTATATCAAAATCTTACTCAGAATAGAAGGCTTCACTATAGTGACGTCATATTATAATAAAAAGAATATAATGTTTATTTTGTAATGATTGCCGACTAACTAACTATCTATCATTTTTATAGGTGAAAATATGGTGAAAATAATATAATTAAATAAAATAATGCAATAATCATATACCTTGGAAATTTAGCATCAAGAATCACTTTCTGTCCGTATTTCCTCCATGCAAATCCATCTTCAACTGTATTTGCAATTTTAATCCACGAATCTTCTGTTTTACTGCAATCTCACAACCAACTCTTTAAAAGTTGTACCAAGTGCATCCTTACTAGTACTTTGTGTAAACATAAGACTTTCCCTAGTGGGTTAACGCCCCCCTCCACATCACACACCAAACCGTCGGGGGTATTAGCCGCTTCTTCGTTACCACATTTTTTTTTCTTATATTTAATTTTTAGTTAAAGCGTTGCGCACTTTTGAACCTTTATTTACTTATTTACTTAGGGTTGTTTGTTTACCTCTTAATGGTTCAGACCTCTTGCTGGTTCAGTAATTAATGATTCAAACTGTTTGTTTCGCGAGCAAATGTCTCAATGGTTCAGACATTTGACTCTGAATGGTTAAGCACTATACTGAGTCTGAATGGTTAAGACCTCTAATTTGAATTGGTCAGACATTTGTCTTTGAACGGTTAAACATTATACTGGCTCGTAATGGTTCAGACCTCTTACTGATTCAGCACTTAATTGTTCAAACATCTTACTAGTTCAGCACTTAACCATTCAGATAATGCCAAACAGCTACTGATTACGCGACACTTACACCGACGTGACGAGAAGTTTTTCACTTTTTAGTTAAACACCGCACAAGTGAGGCTTGTACCATGTGCATAAAAAACTGTACATAACTAATAAATTAAATTACTTCTTACCGTCTCTTGTAACATCCTCTTCGGTCCTTCACCGCCGGCGTCTTCTCACTTTCGCCGGAGTCCCATGTCCGGCCATCTGAACTAGTCATCAGAGCCGGAGCAGGGCATAATTCGCCGGAATTCCAAGAACTCAACGTTGAAAGGCTATCGGAGAATGATCCGAGTATTTTCATCACAAGATCTTCGGCTGACTCCGGCCCACCGTCGAAAACTTTCCGGCGAAGTAGATTTTGAAGCTTTTTAGTACAATCTCTCCCTTTAATCAGCTCACTTATTAATCTTTTTTTGTTGAGTGTTGAAGCTTCCTCCATTATAGATGAAGATATATGATCAAGCAAACTTATGTGTGTTATTTTAAGGGTGTTATTAGTTAGTTTAGTTCTTGAACCCACACATTGGCATATATAATTATATTTACAAGTGAACTCAAGTTGATGATCACATAATTTTTTTTTTTATATATAGGGGTGAAAGGGTGTGGTGTGGGTGTGGGTGATTAAGGGAGGTAGTGAGAAATAGGCTGATGATTTCTTAGAAATTTCAATAGATTCAATGTAAGCACATCATTGGAGGAATGAAGTAAGCATGATGACGTCATCGACATCCTTATCCTTTGGATCTTGGCCACATGGGTATATCTTGGTAGTGTGTACTAGATGCACTCTTGTCGTAATGGGCGTTTAAAGGGTTGCAAACAAGTCTGAGCTCGAGAGCTCGGCTCGATTCGAGCTTTGTTTTCAAAGCTCAAGCTCGGCTCGTTGGTATTTTCTCAAGCTCGGGCTTGGCTCGTTTAATTAATATATTAAATAAAAATAATATAAATAATAGAATTTTTAGGCTCGCGAGCTCGATAAGTGAAGCTCGGGCTCGGGCTCGTTTACTAAGTAAGCTTATTTTTAGGTTCGAAGTCGGCTAGTAAACAAGTTTAAAAAAGCTCGGCTCGACTAGGCTCGTTTACACTAAGGCTCGATAAACATTCGAGGCTCGAGCTCGGGCTCAATAAACAAACAAGCTTTATTTTAGGCTCAAGCTCAGCTAGGGCTCGATAAAGCTCAACTCATTTCGAGCCTTTTCTCGAGCCGATCTCGAGTAGCTCGCAAGCCACTCGACTCATTTGCACCCCTATCTGTCGATATTAGCGTAGTTAAAATGAGCGTAAAAATATAACAAGAGTATATGTTATAGTTCTTTTTTTCGAATTCTGGATTAGACGAATTAATCAAATATGTGTAAAAGTATAGTTTTATACTAGTTATAGTTACACCTTTGGTTAATTGGTATCTAAAGTATTCGTTTTCTTGTGATTTAACTTTATAATTAACTATAGTGTGTTGAAGTAACGTGAAAACATCAGTTAAGAACACTTTATTTTATGAATTCTGGATCTTAGTGCTGAATGATTGATATGTAAAAGTATAGTTGTATACTAGACAAAAGGATGCATATGATTATGTCCTACCTACTATAAAAAAAATATTAAAAGTACAAAGTAAGAGATTATTATTGATGTATTTTATTAGTATAATAAAATCTGAATAGATCTTTGGGTATAGCCCACTGGTCAGAGGCAATGAAGATAGTTCTGGTCCGACTGAAAGGTCACCGGTTCGATCCGAGCCCAACACGAGTTTTACATACAGTTACTCCAGAGAGTCTCGGCTCTTGTGGAGGCTGGAAACTTTCTCGTGGAATGCTTAGCCACACTTGTATCAGTTTGTGGGCACGGTTAAGACACCATGCTGGTACGAGTGGGGTGACAAGGCCTATCATGTCGACTGGTAGGTGCGGTCCTCTATCGTCTGTTGTAGTAACGATCGCCATTCAAAAAAAAAAAATCTGAATTGTGAAGGTGCATGTGCGATTTTGTGACTGATTATTGTTGAGCTTGACTGGGACCAAACTTTATACATGTTTTTTTCAACTCATTTTATGTGGGCAGGACTGGGCATCATTGTACCTTATTTAAGATTTAACAATTATCTTTCTACATTAGTTAAAATATTATTATTATTATTATTATTATTGCAAGGACATAATAGTAAAAAGAAAACCGGTCATTTACAGTACATAAATGAAATGAGGTACTCGATAATGTTTGGTGTTTTTCGTCACGTAAGGTCCTTCGACTATCTTTGTCTTTGGATCTTTAAGCCCTTGCGGTGGAGTGCCATAAAAGGGGTTATCTTACCTAGGGCTGTTCACGAGCCGAGCCGAACCGAGCGGACCTTTGCTCGTGCTTGGCTCGTTTACAAACCGAACCGAGCGGAGCGGCTCATTTAAAACTAAGCCTCAAATCAACCGAGCATTTTCCGAGCAGTAAATATTCCGAGCGAGCGTCGAGCGAGGTTCGAGCAATTTGGACAACCGTGTCACCCGATTTAAAATTGCTGAGAGAGATAGTGACAATGTTGGGTCACAAGTTTTATGTCTTTAAAAACATGCACATTTCATGGCATAATATTTTTCTTATGAATAACAATGCTGTGGCCGACGAAGAGATGATCATATTGCACGAACAATGACGTTGAGAGCATGAGACTATTGACTTAGGGTAACGGCATGAAACATTTAGGTGATAAGCAGACTGTCGTTTATCGGTTTAGGGTTTAACTTTTAGATTTGATATTATTTTTTTTATTGGCGTGACTACGCTAGTAAGTGTAGATATAGTTGTAAATTTGTATATAGTGGACCAAATTCTAGTAGAGTGGTATATATAAATCTATAAATTTAATTTATATTTAAGTATATATGTATGTGTGTAATATATATAGGTGTATGTGTATGTATAATTTATACAAGTGTATATACATGTTTATATATGTATATGTATATATATACTAATTAAAAATAATAATTCGAGCCGAACCGAGCCGAGCGGACCTTTGCTCATGCTTAGCTCATTTTCAAACCGAACCGAGCAGAGCGGCTCGTTTACAACCGAGCGTCAAATCGAACGAGTATTTTCCAAGCAATTTCCGAACGAGCGTCGAGCGAGCGACGAGCGGTTTGAACGGCCCTAATCTTACCCATAGCTTATGAATTATAATTGTAGAACATTGACTTTTGTCATTGACTCGTCAGAGGAGTTGGTCTTAACTTTCAACCGATATGGTAGCGAGAAGTGCAAACACTTCGTACACACATCTTTACTTAGACCATCCATAGTGGTATCAATTTTAGCGTTTTTCCTCACCAATCACGCCCACCCCCAACCCCTAGGCGTGTTTAAGCGTTTTTTTTTTTCAAAAAATGGTCCTCCGCGTTATTTAAAAAACGCTGGTGCATGCTTTCTCCATTTTTGTCTGTCCAATAAGAATATTCCAACTAATATTATTTGTTTTATTTTTATTTTTTAAAATAATTGGGTAATCATTGATGGGACATTATTGGGCATTATCCCACTACGCCCATTTGTGAAAAACGCCCATAATGCCCCTTTGCTGACTGGGATGACATGTGTCGCACAATGCCCATGGGTGGGGGCATTATTAATGTGTACCACTACACATGGTCTTAATCACTAAGTTATTATCTAATCTATATTTTCTATAAAAGGAGAAATCCCGATGACATAAGAAAAGTTGATGTGGCAGCCAGAGAGGCTGTCCAACAATGCTTTTCTTATGTCATTACTGCATCATAAAGCCTAATATATAAAATCACTTTAATTTTCAAAGGTCTGGCCCACATCCAAATTTCAAAGGTCTGGCCAACGTTGAAAATTCAAACCTCTGCCCACATACAAAAGGGCAACTGTTTATATACACTTCAAACGTCTGCCCATAACTTCTACCCATATTCCTGGCTCCAAATTCAAAATTCAAACTATATATGAATCTGGCTCCCTATAAATAACATATATGAATCTGGCTCCACATTCAAAACCTCTCTCACTCATATTTGCGAGCATATCTCTCTCTCTCTCTCTCAAATGCATAGCTCTCATGATTCAGCCGGTTAATCTCCGATTACAGTTCTTTGTTCGAACATTTGTTGATTCTGTTTATAAATTATCCTTCCAAAATCATTGTTCCAACATCGTTGTTTCAGTGAAGTTCTGTTTTTCACATCAACGTTTCAACATCAATGTTGCAATATCAATATATCATTGTTTCAACATCGTGAAAAGTTGCATGTTCTACCTTCTTTTATGGGAGAGTTGCATTGTTCCAACATCGTTAAATGTCAACCTCAACTTTTCTTATGTCACTTGGTTTTCTACTTTTATAGAAAGTATAGATAGATTGTTGCAACATCGTGAAAAGTTATATATGTTACTAACAGTCTTTGATGGGAGAGTTGCATTTTTTTGGCTTATTTTTACTAACTGTAGTCATACTAATTTAATTTGATGTGTGAAGAAACAAGTGTTGATAATGTTGATAGTTTTTATTAACAGCCACATTTTAGAGTATGTTAACATCCATATTGATATTATTAAATTAAATACATATACATAGAAAGATATAAATGCATAAACTATTACACACTACAGTTAACACTTGCAAGGATTTCGTATACTCTCGCCTTTCTCCATGTGATTTCATTCACTTTTTTGTTTTTCAGATCGGTTAGCATGTCGCAAATTTTCTGATCATGTTTTAGTAGTTGTGACAGAAACTCTTCTGCATTCTTCTGGAAATCTGATGGAGGAGAGTGGAGGATTTCATCAAGTAATGCTATGATGTTCAGGTTTTGTTGTAATTATTGTCACTGATTATGTCGACTTTTCTGTTTAGTTTCTCATCTGATCTTTTTCTTTGAGTAACCAGATCGAGAATTGTGTTTTAACATCGCTGGTGTCTGACCAATGGTAGAAGCATCTGTTTGCCATCTATATTTTTGTTGGATTTACTGATTTTGATTTGTTTTTGACAGACAATGATTTATAAGACAATTTGTTGATGTTTTGAATCAAACTAATAATCGGTGTTTTATAGTGTTTAAAACGCGTCTACGTGGTAAATGAAGAGGTTAATTGTAATTATGATAGCCTATTTTTTTTCTTTCAAGCTTTAAAATTTGTCTCTTGGGTTTCTTGATATTTAATTTTATAGTTTTCCTATAAAAGCTGGGGTTTAAAAAAGTTTTTGCATTAAAAGGCTGGTGTTTTGAAATATAAATTTATATGTTTATATTAAAATTACACGTTTTGCTTGGTTGGACTATTAAATGTACAATGAGTTTAAATCTGATCTCTTGGGCTGTTAGATATTTCACTATATAAACACATTGCCACTTCACCTGTTTTTTCATTACGTTTTTCTACGAAGATAACATTCTTTCACATTACTTGAGTAATATATAAGTTAAAATGGCGTCATACACTTCTGCAGGGTCTGATGATTTAAAGCAGCGCTTTATCAGGAAAATTCAGGAGCAGGTGTATGAGGATAGGGCTACTCTTTAAGAGCTGAAGAGATGTTTTGATGGACTGCATGTTGGTCTGTTCACGAGAGAGCATGTTTCTAGAAACCTGATGCGGATGCCTTCAACTTCCGTTCGTGACCTTTGTGTTGTCGGTAATACATAGTGCGGTGATAGAGACGCGGAGTTCATGGCGATGCTCAAGGTATACATCGAGAGGTTCAGCAATCGATGGAGTTGAAGCTAAAATTTCTTAATTCTTGCTGTTATTGTTAAATTTGAAAGTTTCGTTGTTCAGTATGTTATGTAATTGTTGATATTTTAATGTCATGAATAAATGAATGCAAGTGTTTTCTTATTAATCTTTGTTGTCGCTTTTTACTTTTACTTATTTTTTGTGTCTGAGTTTGATTTAGATTATGTTGATGTTGAATTGTGTGTGAACAGATGTTTGGTAAGTCAACAAAGGTTTAATAGGATTAAAGGTTGGTTTAAGGTGAACAGATTAGTGCAAAGACAAAATAATGTATAAAATTTGATCATCAATTAGAGTTTTTTGAAGAATTTTCTCCTCAAAATTACAAAGACATCAGTATTTGCTGTTGTAAAGGGTCTGTTGTAGCTATAAAAGGTAAAAGTGAACATTTGCTGATGAAGAAAGTCTGAAGAAGAAAAGGTCTGCTATGGGCCAACAGGTGTTAAAGAACAACAGATGATATTCAAATTATGCTGCTCAACAGAGGTCTTTATAGTAACAGTGGTTAGGATAATAGCAGATGTTGGGAGTTTGATTTAAATTATGTTGATGTTGAATTATGTGTGAATAGATGTTTGGTAAGTCAACAAAGGTTTAATAGGATTAAAGGTTGGTTTAAGGGTGAACAAATGAGTGTAAAGACAAAATACTGTATAGAATTTGATCATCAATAAGAGTTTTTTGAAAAATTTGATCCTCCAAATTACAAAGAGTCAATATCTGCTGTTGTAAAAAGTCTGTTGTAGCTAAAGTCTGGAAAAGAGAGCATCTGCTGATGAAGAATGTCTGAAGTCGCAAAGGTCTGCTATGGGCCAACAGTTGTTAACGAACAACAAATGATATTCAAAATATGCTGCTCAACAGAGGTTTTCATAGTAGTAGTGGTTAGGCTAATAGCAGATGTTGGGAATTTGTTAGGCTATTAGATGTTGCTCACTAGGTGAACATTGTAATTGTAATCTTTATACAAGCATGCTGCTGACATCATTATTCTCATTCTTACGAAACAACTGTTTATCCTAATGATTGTTGATTTACCACTGCTGAATAAATAAATAAATTTTAATCCTATTAATCTTTGTTGTTGCATTTTACTTTTACTTATTTTAGCAAGCATAGGTATTATTATATAGTTTTGAATATCATATGAGGATTGCAGCCCAATATTGATGTAGATCATCTGAGTTTGATTTAGATTATGTTGATGTTGAATTGTGTGTGAACAGATGTTTGGTAAGTCAACAGAGGTTTAATAGGATTAAAGGTTGGTTTAAGGGTGAACAGATGAGTGTAAAGACAAACTAATGTATAAAATTTGATCATCAATATGAGTTTTTTGAAGAATTTGATCCTCCAAGTTACAAAGAGTCAATACTTGCTGTTGTAAAAGGTTTGTTGTAGCTAAAGTTTGGCAAAAGAGAGCATCTACTGATGAAGAATGTCTGAAGTCGCAAAGGTCTGCTATGGGCCAACATATGTTAACGAACAACAGATGATATTCAAAATATGCTGCTCAACAGAGGTTTTCATAGTAGCAGTGGTTAGGCTAATAGCAGATGTTGGGAATTTGTTAGGCTATTAGATGTTGCTCACTAGGTGAACATTGTAATTGTAATCTTTGTATAAGCATGCTGCTGACATCATTCTTCTCATTCTTAGGTAACAACTGTTTATCCTAATGACTGTTGATTTACCACTACTGAATAAATGAATAAATTTTAATCTTATTAATCTTTGTTGTCGCATTTTATTTTTATTTATTTTAGCAAGCATAAGTATTATTATATAGTTTTGAATATCATATGAGGATTGCAGACCGATATTGATGTAGATGTGTAATTGTGTCTGAGTTTGATATAGATTATGTTGATGTTGAATTTTGTGTGAACAGATGTTTGGTAAGTCAAAAGAGGTTTAATAGGATTAAAGGTTGGTTTAAGGGTGAACAGATGAGTGTAAAGACAAAATAATGTATAAAATTTGATCATCAATAAAAGTTTTTTTGAAGAATTTGATCCTCCAAATTACAAAGAGTCACTACTTGTTGTTGTAAAAGGTCTGCTGTAGTTAGAGTCTGGCAAAAGAGAGCATCTGCTGATGAAGAATGTCTGAAATAAGCCACAAAGGTCTGCTATGGGTCAACAGATGTTAACGAACAACAGACGATATTCAAAATATCCAGCTCAACAGAGGTTTTAATAGTAATAGTGGTTAGGCTAATAGTAGTTGTTGGGAGTTTGTTAGGCTATTATATGTTGCTCACTAGGTGAACATTTGTAATTACAATCTTTCTATAAGCATGCTTCAGATATCATTCTTTTCATTCTTGTGAGACAACTGTTTATCCTAATGACTGTTCATTTACCACTGCTGAAAGGTATCGTCTGTTGTCATAACTTTTGTTTATCCTAATGACTGTTGATTTAGTATTGTTTCCAACCTCTGTTGTTGCCCAACAGAGGTTTCCAAACAATTTGTCATCCATTATTAGAAGTGCTTAGGTTAAAAGCATGATCATCAAAACATTCCTCTCATTCTTATGAGAAAAAAATGTGTTATTCTGCTGCGCATATTTCCATTTCTATTTTATCTTCTTCCATTGTGATCATTTTAACTGCCACAACAATCATAACTTCTGTTTATGCTAACGACAGTTGACTTATGCTGTTCCTAACTTCTGTTGTTGGCCAATATAGGTTTCCAAACAACTGTCATCCATTATCACAAGAGAGGTTCTGACGTGGACATATGTTAGCCATCAGATATTTGTAACTACTGCCACGTCAGCATTCACTTATTTACAAAAGTGTTGGTTATATAATTATTTTAAACATATTTAATTATAATATATTTATATATAGTTTAAATATTACAATTTTAAATTTTTTTTATCCCTTATTTACAAAAGTGTTGTTTATATACAATTTGTAATAACAGTAATACTTATACCTTACTTAAATTAATTAACTACACATTATGTTACCCTTATGTAAATATCATAAATCAATGAGGGGTGTTTGTGTAACTATATGTTAAATCAGTTGAAATTTGGGGGAACTAACAGTTCTGTGCAGACAGACCATCATTACACATCAACAGCTATCATCTTTCAAATCTTCATCCAAAATACTTCTTCATCACCGTGTTCATCTAGGGTTCAACATTCATCGCCTTCTTCTTCTACGATAGACTTCAATCGGCCGATTTCATTGTTGATTTACTAAGAACAGGTATGTACATTTAACTTATGATGAAGTTTGTAGTCTTTTTTCAGTCTTAAATGAATCGAATCATTGTAGATATACCATTATAGACAGTTACGAATACAAATTGAAAAAGGATGTAGTTAAGTAGTTGTATTATTTATGGAGAACATGTCAAAGGATCATTATTTGGAAAAAAAAAATTCAGTAGATAATCTCTGTTTCAGGCATAGATATTAGCCGATGTTAGTGTTTATCATAAAATCCAGATTCTCAGTTATATAGTATCGTTAGGGTTTATTCAATGCAGTTTTAGAAGTTTGTCCGAGTAATATACTCTGCTTCAGTATATATTCTCTGTTTCAGGGATATATAAAATCCCGATTTTATGTTCTTTGTTTTCAAGATTTACTGAGTAATAATTACAAGGAATTCTTGTTACTGTTTTAATGTTTATGCTTTAAATTCATGTTTAATTTGTCTTATGAATACATTAGGATCTGTTGAACAGATTTGCTTCAATAGACCTTATCATCTGTTGATCATGATCTGTTAAAGCTCTTCTGTTAAACATCCTATGTTGAACTGCATCACTTGTTCATCCACAACATACGTTAGCTTCATCATAGTTTTGTATTCATCAGCAGAGGTTCTCTTTGGCAGACGTTTGGTTGAACAGTCTTCGACTTTATCAACAGAGGTTGTTTGGTTCAACAGACATTCTCTGTTTCAGTAGATATTCTCTATTTCAGGGATATATAAAATCCCGAATTTATGTTCTTTGTTTCAGTAGATATTCTTTGTTTTAAAATGATTTTGTGTTGTTATTGTTTTTTGTTTTTTATTTTCATTTTATTTGTTTCGGGATCCATCATTGTAACTTTTAAATATTTTGAACTTTGTATAATTATGGATGTCTTCTTTTTTCAGATTCAACAGGAAAACAAGGAGAATGTCTTTCTACAAGTGTTTTTCATCAGCCACCAAGGAATTCTTGGTACTATTTTAATGTTTATGCTTTAAATTCATGTTTAATTTGTTTTATTAATACGTATTTTGAAATGCTTATCATTGATTGATTGCGTATGTATTTATCTTACAGGTTATACCTGAAATCTTTTGCAAGACATGGTTATCATCTGTTGTTGATAATAACAATGCTGTCATAAGGTGTGTGAATGATAAGACTTGGTTGGTTAATTTTGTCGGACATAATGGTCGTTTTGCTTTCATGGAAGGCTGGGAAAAAGTTGTTGCCGATCTTTCTTTATCCGAAGGAACGGTGCTTGTATTCAGGAAAATCGGACCATATATTTTTTTTGCTGACACCTTTTATGAAGGTTGCACCTTATCAGCATTGTCAGCAAAAGTTTGTTATGTTCAGCGCTATTTCATCTTTTTGTGCATAAAAAGTATATTGAGTCTTTCTGCCATTTTGTTAATGAAAACACAATTGAACGTTTGATAAGTTATAGTCATATCTATTTCTTCATGTTTTTAAATAAAGTAGATTATTTTTAAGGATGTTAATGCTAACATTTTTTTATTGTAGCTTCTACCCACCGATTTTGTGAAGAACACTATTGGTGTTTCTAAGCTGAAGGGAGCGATGAAGGTTTTATATCAATGCGTGGAATTGGTTTGATGTTTTTATTGAAAAGAATCGCATTAGCAAGTGTTATTTCTTTGGTGATGGATGGAAGAAGGTCGTAGGTTTTCTAGGTTTTAATGAAAAATGTTTTGTTGCTATAAGATACCTTTTTTACTACAACTTGGCTGGTGGTGTTGATAAGCCTGCTGGTTAGACATCTAATGCTACTCCTGTAGTAGTTGAGTTACCTGATAACCAACCAGCCTTTGATGATGAATCTGATTCACTGGACAAGGATAGTGATTATCATGACTCAGGTGATGGTTCTTCTGGCAGTGACGTTTCTATGGATGATGTTTCTGATGATGAGGAGGATGAAGATAGTGGTGGTTCTTCTGATGATGCTAAAGATGATCCTGATTATCATCCGGTACAGTTTGTATGGAAATTTGATCGCCACTTTGTAAGTTATGTTATTTATTCATTTTATGCATATGTTATACACATTTAGTAGATTTGCTAAAGTTATTTAAAAAACATGTATATCTTCATATTGATTATTGTATTTTTTTTATTTTTAGCGCCTTAACGCAACAATTGTCGTGATGTCGCGTATTGACATGTCGTTGAAGTTGACCATTCAGAATATGCATGGAGTAGACTCTGTCATTGATTTCCAACATGAGAAGCATGGTCAAGGCTTCAGATATGCCACAAGTCAATGGCGAAAAAAGTTCCTCATTCCGAACGATATCAAGCCACCGCAGAAATGCACATTCGTTTATGAACCTGATGTTAGCAAGTTGATTCTGAAGAAGGTGTCCATGTAGTTTGTGTTGTGGTTGTTGTTACAAACTATTTTAGTATTTTCTACTAAGCTTATCGTTTGTGATTTTAAACAATTATATATATGGGTTTTTGTAATGATTGTATCTAAACAGTTTAAATGTAAATAGTTATTTTTGTACTTGCAGCTTATCGATAGATTTTTTGTTCATCATGAGTTGAAGAACATACTACCTACGAAACATGTTACTATAAACGCTTTTCCTAACTGTACATGGTTGCTTGTTATGTAACAACATGGTCAAAATTTTTATATGACTACAGGATGGAACTCCTGTTGACCATTAGTTTATATCAATTTTGTAAGTCTGCACTAATTTTTTTTTACTTTCTATTAAATTGTGTTATGCATGGTTTTCTAAAAGCCACCCGTGTTTGCACACGGGTCTTATCGCTAGTACTAATAAAAAGATGTCCTTAATGCCAAATGGCATTCTCTTACAATGAAAGATTTCATCAAAATGCCATGTGTCAATGTATCATGTTACCTCAACCCCATAATAAATAATAAGTAAATTAATATAAAAACTATTAAATGATTGAATTTAATATATATATATATATATATATATATATAGGAGAAGGATCCGTTAGGAACCACCCTTTATTGCGAGAACCGCGAGAACTAATGTGAACAGAACCAAAAATACTTAAAAATAGCTAAAAAACACAATTTTTTTTAATATTTTTTATACAAAAATCGCTACTTTTAGTAGCCAAAAAAAATTTAAATTTTTTTTTGCTACTAAAAGTAGCGATTTTAATGTAAAAAATATTAAAAAAAATTTGTGTATTTTTTTTATTTTTTTTAGATTTTTTTTAATTTTTTTAGGTTTTTTGGGGGTTTAGTTTTTAGCATTTTAGCTTGGGGGGGGGGGGGGGTTTAGGTTTTTTTTTTTTTGGGGGGGGGGAGGGGGGTTTCAGGTTTTTGGGTAGGGGGTGGGGGTTAGGTTTTTTTTATGTTTTTTTAGGTATTTTTGGTTGTGTTCACATTGGTTCTCGCGGTTCTCGCAATAAAGGTGGTTCTCGCATGAACCTTACCATATATATATATATATATATAATCTTATATTCATGATTATATTTCTTTCAATATTCTTATTTCTTAATAGTTAACATTAGTGTTGGGATTGAACCCTACCAAATGAACAGATAATTAAAGCCAAAACTGGATCAGAGCAGTGGATCCAGAATAAGCAGATGTTTTGTTTATATGTCTCTCCCCTTGAAAGTGGTTTCAACATCTGCTGACCTCCTATCTACTGATCGTACAAACTGCTGACCTACAAGCTGCTGATCTAGTAAAAGACTGATGGAAGACTAAAGCTCTGCTGTTCAATCTACTGCCTTGAGTCAAGCTCTGCTGATCATGACAAGTACTGCTGGGTTCACATCAGTGGAAGGATGCAGCAGTAGTTTAGATGTCTTTATGTAATGAAATGTAATAGCAGTAGTTAGCATAAGCAGAGGTTGTATAGATCAGAGGTTAGAGTTTGTTAGGAGGTTAGATGTCACTTTCATGGTGACGTCAGCTTAGATGCTTCAGTGGTTTGCTCGTGCCTATAAATAGAACAGTACCATGCACTGTTCTATTTAGCTCTTTGCAACATCTTCTTCCTGCACGAACAAACGATATGAGCTCAGGCTGAGGGGGAGTTTGTATTCATACATTGCATTGTAATCGTTATTGAAATAAATTCAATCTTTCGGTTCTTTGTGGAAAATGTTTGATCAAAGCAATTCTCTCGTTTGATTGTGTGTAAAGTTTGTTTCCGTTATATTTCCGCTGCACAACTCACTCATCTTCATCTTAATTCAAACACAAAACACAATCAAAACCAAACTCAGATCCTAACAAATGGTATCAGAGCTTGGACAGTCAAATTTGATTTAACAATCATTTTGACATAAATAGTTCAGCTCATAATCGTTGATACTGATCGTTTGTTCGTTTTGTTGAAAAACAGAGCAAGGTTTAATCACCATCAAAGTTGATTAATCAGTGCCTGTAAAACAACCAGGATGACGTCACAATCACAAGATGATAAGAATAACATTGGCTCTCTTTTCAAACCACCCATGCTTAAACGTAATGAATACAACATATGGGAGAGAAGGATGGGTCACATCCTTGCTCAATAGAACACCGGATGTTGGAGGTCTGTTGTTTTTGGTCCCCATGTTCCTATGGTGCCAAGTGCTGAGGATGCAAAGAAGTTCGTTCCTAAACCAACTGAAAACTATACTGAAACTAATTTTCAAAAGTTCGAACTCGATGCCAAAGCATTTAGCATCATAGCATCTGCATTACCCAATGAGATCTAGGCTGGACTATTACATTGTAACAGTGCCAAAGAGCTATAGGATGCATTGAAGGAACGGTTTGGGGGAACCGAAGAAGTTATTGGAAACAATAGGGAAATTCTGAATCAGCAGTATGAAACCTTCTGTCAAATTAAGGGTGAATCATTGACCCAACAGTTTGAACGTTTTAGTTGTCTCATCAGTGAGCTAAGACTTGTTAAAGTTGAAATTCCAAAATCAACACAAAATAGTAGGTTTCTTAGATCACTACCTGATAAATGGGACACAATTGCATTTGTGAGTAGAAACTCAGCTGAGTTCAAAGATCTGACCCTGACTCAACTTCATGGTAGACTCCTGAACTATGAAAGGGAGTTAAACTAGAAAAAGAAGTTGCAAGAGTCTAGCAAAGTTGCTGATGATTATTCATTTGGCAGCACAGCTCTGTTTGGTCAGGAAGAATCTGGTAGCAGTAGTAAGGATCAGGGTTATGATCACTTTATTGATATAACTGCTGGTGGAAATTTCAACAACCCTGAATCTCACTCTGCCAATTATGCTTTCACTGCAAATTGTGAAAACAGATGTCAGATAATTTGTGTTTTGAACTAAATGATTTGCAGCACTTTGATCCCGCTGACTTAGAAGAAATGGACATTTTGCATCAATTGGCTTTGCTTAGTGTAAGAACAAGCAAATTCTATAAAAGAACAGGGAGAAAATTCCCAGGGTTACATGGGAATTTAAAAGTGGGGTTGGATAAGTCAAAAATCAAGTGCTATAAGTGCAATATGCTAGGTCATTTTGCTAGGGAATGCAGGAGTCAAACCACTGGTCCAATAGTTACTCATCCCAGCTCAAATCCTAGACCACAACACCAAAGCACTGTGAACTATACTCAATATACCCCTGCTGCCCATGTTAACACTGCTCACTATGCTGCAACCCCTGTGCCTGTGCATTATGTTCAAACAACTGTTCCACAAATTCAATATGTTCAAACCCTTGTCCCTCAGGTACAAGTGCAACCTGTTGCACCTCAAACAGCTGCTCCAACAGCAACACAACCAGATCAGCAAAGCTTTTTCACTCAAGGCTTTGTTGACTGGAGCAGCATGCCTGATGAGCTTGGTGATGAAAATTTTGCACTCAATGCTTTTAATGATCCTTCTAATGATGAATTTTGTTTGATGGCATTAGAGTCAATACCAGTAGGGGTAGAAACTGAAGTTGAACAACTAAGTGTTGAAACAGTGGATAAAGTGGCTGAAGCAGTGGTTACTGCAGTTGCTGGTGAACTACTGCTGGGAGAAAATTCAGAAACCCTGATTGAACCACTGACTGATCCCTGGTCCAAAAAAGACAAGGAAGAAAAGAAAGCAGGTGAGAAAGAAGAGGGAGTTGATGAAGAAGGTGACTATAAATGTGATTGTGCCATGATGGCTGCTGCTAAGGTAACACCTCAAGTTCTTGAAAAACTGTGTTCAGACCAATGCATTATTGCATTTGCTAACATCAAAGAGGTAAATGAAAACCTTAGGGATAAAGTCTTGTCTGATGAAGTCAAATTTGAAAAGTCTTTAAAAGAACTTAGAAACAAATTGGCTGAAAAAGATAAAGAAATCAGCAGTCTCAAAGAAGAGCAGAGCATAACCAAAACCCAACTTCAAACCATGATAGAAAAATATCATGTTTGCAAAAAGGAGTTGGAGTCCACCCAAGTCACATGTGAGAAATGGGTGGAATCATGCAAAGGCTATGAACTCTTGTTGGAAAAACAGATCAAAAGTAATGTGAAATTTGGAATTGGTTTTAGAAAACATGATGAAGTTGAAAACACTGCTTTTGAAACATCTGTTCAAACCACTGATGAATCCACTGAATTCATCCCAACAAACAAGAGTGGCCAAGAAGTGAAAATCACTGATAAACATGGTAACAAAATCACACTTGAGAGACCAGTGGGATCCTCTACTTTTGAGGAAATTGAGAAATACCAATTCAAACCCACATGGTCTGATGAGTGTGACATTCTTGAAAATTTTAAACCCATGGATTTCACAACCACTGATGGTGTTAAGGCTCCAAAAGCAAAAGTCATTCCTCTTAAGGACATCCCAGCAGAGGTTAAAAACTCTGCTGTAAAGGAGTCTGAAAAGAGAAAGAAGAGAGAAAAGATAAAAAACTTGTTTTGTGAATTTTGTGAAAAAAGGAATCATCTAACAAAAGACTGTTTCCATTTAAAAGCATATGACTTAAACAGAACAAGTATCATTGTACCTGCTGAAAGCTGCACCATCTGTGATAAACCAAACCACAAAACTCAAGAATGTGTGTATCTCAAGAACTTTGATGAAAAAAAGAATGAGTACACTGCAAAAACATCCTTGAGTTCATCAACATCATCTGTCAAATTCACTAAGAATCAACCACTGTTTGTGCCAGTCCAAACAGCTGTCACAAAACAGCTGAACCAAACATCTATTAAAAGAGATGTTCAGGTTACTGATGCACCCCCTGCCAATCAATATAGAAGAGGTAAGGGACAACCACCATACCCTAGGGTTCCACACGTTTATGAGGCCTACAAAAGGCCCTCAAAACCAAGAGTGAACCGGAATCCCTTTGGGTACCAACAGATGATTGGGCAAGACCCCCAACAGTGGTTAGAGAAAATATGTGCCAAACAGAACCAAACACCTGATCTAACCACTGCCCATGCATCTGAATTCATTACAGACACTGTTGAGACCCCATCCAAAGCCTTATTGGCTTTGGAGACCCTAATGAACTAATCCTTTTACTTCATGTGCAGGGAGCTTCTGCATGCTTTGATAGCCTTTGGTATGTAGATAGTTGAGGCTCCAGGCACATGACAGGATGTAAAGCCCTCCTCAAAGACTTCAAAATCCATGGAGGGGGTGATATATCCTTTGGGAATAATAGTAAAGGGAAAGTTCTGGGGTCTGGTACAGTACAGTCTGGAAATGTAAAATTTGAAAATGTCAATCTGATAGACAATATGAAATTCAACCTCCTGAGTGTTTCACAAATGAGTGATAAGGGGTATGGGTCATTCTTCACAAAGGAGTGTTGTAGGACTGTTGGACCAGAAATGGTTGAAAATATTGAAGCAATAATAAAAACTGGAAAAACAAAACTTGTTGCTCAAAGAAGTGGCAATGTTTATGTTGTTGATATGTCAAAAGAGTGTCCCAGAACTGATGCCTGTATGTTCTCAGCTGCCTCTAACAAAGAGACAGAACTTTGGCATAGAAGATTGGGACACACAAATCTCAAGACAATCACTGAAATTTCAAAAAATGGCTTGGTAAGAGGCTTACCTCAAAAATTGTTTTCATGTCTTGAGCATTGTGTTTCCTGTTTAAAAGGAAAACAGCATAAAAGCTCCTTTAAGTCCATTGAAGAGTCCAAAACAACCCAGTGTTTGCAAATGCTGCACATGGATTTGTTTGGCCCAGTTCAAGTCATGAGTCTAAAGAAGAAGAGATATTGTTTGGTTATTATTGATGACTTCTCTAGGTTTACATGGACTTTCTTTTTACACTCAAAAGATGAGACTGCAGGCATTTTGCAAGACTTTGTGACACAGGTTGAAAAGCAATTTGACCTTCCAGTAAAAATCTTTAGGAGTGACAATGGCACAGAATTCAAAAATAAGGAGTTGGATGCCTTCTGTGTGAAGAAAGGGATTGTAAGGCAGTACAGTATCCCTAGAACACCAGAGAAAAATGGGGTAGTTGAAAGAAAGAACAGAACTTTGATTGAGGCTGCCAGAACCATGCTTGCTGATTCAGATTTGCCATTAACTTTTTGGGCAGAGGCAGTAAACACTGCTTGCTATGTCCAAAACAGAGTTTTAATAAACCCCAGGCACAAAAAGACTACTTATGAAATTCTGTATAAAATCAAACCACTGATCTCATACTTTAAAGTATTTGGCTGCCCATGCTTTATTTTGAATTTAAAAGATTCTATCTCAAAATTTACAGCAAAAGTAGATTGTGGTTATCACCTGGGATACTCAACCACTGCCAAGGCCTACAAAGTGTTCAATACACGAACCAAAGCAGTGGAGGAGACTTTGAATGTAAAGTTCAATGAACTTTCATCAATGAAAATCCCAGCAAATCCTGCAGATTTGTTTGATCTTGAAAAATTCACTTTTGAAAATACTGCTGTCAAGACTAACAGTGCAGGTCCATTAGAGGATTCAACACCAGACTATGGGTATGAAATCATCATCCCTCAAAGGTCTGTCAAAATGGGAAGAGCATTAGATGTTCAAAACAGCTGTCAAAGCTCAACCACTGCTACCTCAACAGTTGTTGACCAAAGTAGCCCCTTAACCACTGCTTCCACATCATCAAGCATTGTTGATAAAAGTCCACAAACAGTGGATCAAAGTCAGCATGTGTTTATTCCATTACCTCCTATTCCACCACCTTTTGAAGCCACTGCTGGATCATCAAAGTCACCAGCAGTGGTTAGCTCAGATGATACACATTTGCAGCCTTCACCAACAAATGCCATCATTCCATACCAAGGAGATTTAATCTTCTTGAGATCTCATCCACCTGATCAAATCATTGGCAACATCAATGAAGGGGTGCTCACAAGAAGCCAAACCCAAAATATTTGTCTTTTTGCTGGTTTTCTATCACTCCATCAGCCAGTCAAGTACCAAGAGGCACTAAAAGACAACAACTGGGTAGAAGCATGCAAGAGGAGCTCCAACAGTTCAAAAGACAACAAGTATGGGAGCTTGTACCACTACCAAAAGATGTGAGTCCCATCGGCACAAAGTGGGTCTTCAAAAACAAAACTGATGAAAGGGGCATTGTTGTCAAGAATAAAGCCAGGCTAGTGGTTCAAGGTTACAGACAGGAAGAGGGGATTGATTATGATGAAACATTCTCCCCTGTAGCAAGATTGGAAGCTATAAGACTGTTCCTGGCCTTTGCTATCAACCACAACATGAAGGTGTTTCAGATGGATATCAAAAGTGCTTTCCTCTATGGTACAATTCAAGAAGAGGTGTATGTTTGTCAACCTCCAGGTTTTGAGGATCCATTTTACCCAGATCATGTCTACAGGTTAAACAAAGCCTTGTATGGCCTAAAACAAGCACCTAGGGCCTGGTATGAAACTCTTTCCACCTTTCTACTCTCAAATGGTTTCAAAAGAGGTACCATTGATAAAACATTGTTTCTAAAATGGAGAGGAAAGGATTTAATGATTGTCCAAATTTATGTGGATGACATTATTTTTGGAAGCACATGTAATAAAATGTGTGAAGAGTTTAGGGAACTCATGACAGCTGAGTTTGAAATGAGTGCAATGGGTGAGCTGCAATGCTTTCTTGGTCTCCAAGTTTAGCAAATGCAAAATGGAACTTTCATTCATCAAAGCAAATATGCTAAAGAACTTTTAAACAAATTTGATATGAATGATTGTAAACCATGCAGCACACCCATGGCAACAAATAAGCTGGTCATGTCTGATGAAAAGGATGAGCTGATTGACCAAACTCTATATAGAAGCATGATTGGGTCTCTTTTGTACCTAACTGCATCTAGGCCAGACATCATGTTTGCAACATGTGTCTGTGCAAGAAGTCAATCAGCCCCTAGAAAATCCAACCTTATTGCTGTAAAAAGGATATTCAGATACATAAAAAGTGCTCCCACACTTGGTATCTGGTATCCAGCTAATGGGAATATCAAGATTTTAGGATTTTCAGACAGTGACTTTGCTGGACGTAACACCACAAGGAAGTCCACATCAGGAGGGTGCCAGTTTCTAGGTGATTGCTTTGTTTCATGGCAAAGCAAAAAGCAAGCAGCTGTTTCAACATCCACTGCTGAAGCTGAATACATTGCTGCTGCAAGCTGTACAGCCCAACTCCTGTGGCTTCAAAATCAGTTATTGGATTTTGGTATCACTGCCTTAAAGACACCACTCATGTTGGATAGCCAGGCAGCAGAAAATATCATTAAAAATCCAGTTTCTCACTCAACCACCAAACACATCGACATCAGACATCACTTTGTGAGGGATTGCTATGAAAAAGGTTTGATTTCTCTGCATCATGTTCCAACTAAAGACCAGCTGGCAGATGTGCTCACAAAAGCATTAGATACATCCACCTTTGAAAGCTTGGTCTCTAGAATTGGCATGCTAAACATGGAATAATAAGCAAAATCTTGTTTTTCTATGCATAAAAGCATTAAAATGTTTTCAGAAAATCAAAAATCCATCCTTAAAAATAGCTAAAAATGAAGTTTTCATTAAAATCCTTAAAAGTCTGCCATAACCACTGTTTGTTCAAAACTCTGCTCTACTTCAAAGTCTGTCCACTGCTGAAAGTCAACCCCTGTTCTCTCATTTTCCTGATAAGCACTGTTGTTCAAAATCAGTGTTTTATCCACTGATATGCTATCCACTGATAGTGAAAATCATCCACTGCTTCCATTTGTTACCGTTGTAACCACTGCCATTCATCAGTAACTTTCATAAAAGTACTGTCCTTCATTTCATCAGGGGCTGGCATGTGAGCAGTACATAGTGATCAGACCTTTTGTAACCGCTGCCACGTCAGCATTCACTTTTTCCCTATAAAACCCCCATTCAACATCCAAACAGGGTTTTACTGTCGAATTGAATTCTTAAGAATTCTCTTCTCAAAGCAGTTTTTCTCAAACTTCTTCACAATCTTCTTCGATCATCATCTCCAAAATGACAAAATCGAAGTCATCTGCAAAACCCACTTCCAAATCATCTTCAAAAGAAGCCTCTCAAAAGGCCACACCCATTGAAATTCCACATAAACCTTCTCACAATCTTCTGGGTCTTCTCACAAAACCCGGCACCACCGAGGTGTTTGATTCCATCATTGATCTCATGTCTGCGTCAAAGTACAAAACTTTGCTTACAGCAGATGTACCCATTTACCTGCAAACCCAAAGGGAGTTTTGGAAGAATGTAACCCTTGACAAACAAGGCGACGATGTCATAGACATTACTTCCATGTTAAAGGGTAAAGCAGTCAAAATCACACCACAATCCATCTCAGAGGTCGTTCAACTCGATGATCAGAAAGGTATAACTTATTTCCCTAAAAACGAATTAAAAATTGACTTTATTGAAAGAGGGTATGCAGATACAATGATGAAAAGGGATACCTTACAAAAAGGTTTCTTCCCCCCTGCAACAAGATTTTTATTCCATACCCTCCTAATGTGTGTTTCAAACAAAACCACTGCTTTTAATGAAATACCATTAAAGATTCAAAACCTGGGATATGCTATTCTTCAAAAAGAAAATTTTAATTATTCTCAGGTAATCTTTAATGATCTGGTTAAAAATGTTGAAACAAAAGCATTCTTACTGTTTCCAAGATTTCTAAGTTACTATTTTGAAAAGAAACTTGGTAAGAATGATGCTGCTGCAATAAAACAAGGTGAATCTATTCAAATAAACAGCTTAACTGCTGAAACTTTTACAAGAATGTCAACACCTTGCAAAACACAAGCAGAGGTGCCTGAGCAGAATTTAGCAGCTACCACTGCTCCTCAGGTATCTGCTGCTGAGCCCACTGCTCAAGGTGATCAAACTAGCAAAACAACTCTTTGAAACCCACACCTACAATCACCAAAAAGCCAACAAAAAGAAAAACTCAAAAACCCCCCAAACCCATCAAAAAGGCAACTCTGGAGGATGAGATACCAGAGCAACTGCCCGTGACAGCACAAAAGTCACAAGAAACCACTGCTGCTTCTTCCTCACAGCAGTTGGTAAAAATATCTCAACCCATAGCCGAAACCCCTCCTGTCTCTTCTCAAAAAGAACAGGTTGTACATATAGGGACATCACAATATGATGCTCTGGAATCACTTGCTTCCATCATCCACAGCCCAATGCCTGGGGCAAATTCTCTTTCTACACCAAACATCACATCCACAATTCCCCCACTAACTAAACTTTTGTTGGATGCAATTGATTTGAACCAGGCACAAACCAGTCCTTCTCAATCACCTATCAATGAGAACATACCTCAACAAATGACTGGGTCTGATGTATCAATCTTTGCTAACCCACCAACACAACCTGAGGAGGTTACACCCCTTGAGTTACAAGTAACTCTTGGTGGTAATCCAAGTGAAGCAGCCACTACAAGTGCTGAACCCACTGGTTTGCACTTGGAGAGTGGTTACATCAATAAGACTTCCTTGGAGGCAATTCCTTATATAGCACCTCTGCCAACCACCAGTGGATTTGTTTTATCCACTGGCAACATCAAAAGGTTGTCAAGTGTTGAAGGAAGAAGACCCCAGTACCAAGAAAAAGGGGCATCAGTGGTTAATGTTTGGAGTACACTCCCTACCTCAACCACTGATAAAACCACTGTTAGTGGGAAATCAGATGATCCCATTAAAATGGGTGATGGTTTAAAATATCTAGAATTGACGGAACGAGTTGACAAACTGGATACAACTATTGCAGATATCAAAGACATGCTACAACAGTTGTTGAAAGTACAAAAGATGCAATCCACTGTTACTCCACCTCAAGCACCTGCTCCACCACAAGCACCTGCTGCAAATGAGCTCTAGAATCTATTTCAACCTTTTCTCCAGCAACAAAAACAAATGGCTGATCAGCAACATGAAATACATGTACAAGAGCTGAGAAACACAATGGAGTCTAGGTTCAAGAACACACAAGCAGATATCAAGGCACTCAAGGCCCACATCTCAAACACCACTGGCACTGCTCCTCCAACTGTTCTTTTCATTGATCAATTACCCTCAGATAATGCCAAAAAGGGGGAGAAAATTAAAGAATGGAAGAAAAAGGGAGTAGATGATGGTCTCTACATAGAACCAGAAATGGAGAATATGACCAAGCAGATACCTTTGCCAGATGGTAGCAAAAAGGTTGATGTTACCCAAAATGCACTTGATGAAGCTATAGCAAGTGTAAAAAGGGACAGAGCGGCAAAGGATATGTCAAGGTGGAATAAGGAGAAAAGAGCTTACATGGAGCTGAATGCGCAGGGTTGTTCTGGGCTAAAGGATGTTCAAAATCCTGAGCTAAAAAGAAATCCCACTAGAAAAATGAGGGAACCCAAGTCCATACCATCCAGACTCACAAAGCATACTCCAAAACCACCATCCAAAAGCCCCCAACATCAAACCTCCACCCAAACAGCTGTTGTAACTCCTGCTGTATCAACTACTGCTGGTACTTCAGAGGTTTCAACATCTGTTATCACTTCAACATACACTACTTCAACACACACCACAACCACTGCTTTACCACCACCACCACCATCACCACCAAAAACAACCTCACCACCATCTCCTCCTGCCAAAAAGCAGAAGACAACAGATGTTACAACATCTGTTGTAATGACAACAGTGGTTGAAACACCAGTTGTTTCAACAGCTGTTAGTCAATCACAAATCACTGCCACTCAAATCACCACCACTGATCCACCCAAAACATCATCTGCCTCTCCTACAATAAAAAGGAGAAGGATTTTCATACCAGATGATGATTCACCATCACCACCACCAACATCTTCAAAATCTCTATCACTTGTTACAATACCCAAACCTGTTCCTCTCTCATCAGCTCAAATTCAAAAGCCCTTTGCTTCTGCAGGTGTTCAATTCCCTCTTGAACTTATAGCAGTCAGAGAAGAAATCAAGTCTTTCTATTATAAGGATGACCCTGCTAAAAGGAAGTTGCCATCTGTTGAAGGATATCCCAGGCCTAACAATATTGAAGAATATTTGAAAATCAAGGCTAAGCAAGCAGAGGATATCTCAAAAAGAAATACACATGGAAAATCTGATAGAGAAATTCAACAGAATTTTCAATACTTGCTCATACAAGTCAGATCTTTAGAGCAGTTTGCAAAAAATGTTTGTCAGCAAATCTCAGAGAGAGCAGATGAAACTCTGAGAAAAGACTACATTGAAAGCATCATGGCAACCAAGAAGTACAAAGGAGAAAAACACATGTACAAAGAGTGGACCATTCCTGAGCTTGAACAAGAAGCATCCAGGATTCAAGATATGATCAAGAATAAGGTCAAGCACACTCCTCCAGATTGGGCAAAATTCAAAAAGAATGTACCTGATAAAAAGGTAGAGCTGAGGAGAATGAAAGATGAATTAGCTGCTGCTGATTATGGGTCTTTGAATCAAGTGTTGAGATGGAAAGAAGATATAGTCAGAGCTACCTACAAAAGTTTGGAGAAATAAAGAAAGATAGATCCTACTGCTCCACAGAAGCCTGACTATCCTGAAGCAGAGGTTTCAAAAAGACCATCAAAGCTGCAAATCAGGAGATCCACTGCTCCAGCTGGTGCAGCCATCTATAAAAGAAGGCAACAAAAACAGTTGGGTGCTGAAACCATCCAAGAGCTAATAAAAGGAGATGACCTTGTAAAAGAAGGCATAAAGAAAATGATTATAGAAACTCTTGGTTTGGATCAAACTGCAAGTGCTGCTCAGTCAGTCATAAATCGGCCAGCTTCACCTAACACCTCATCTAATAAAAATCTCCCAAGAAACCCACCAGACTCAAAAGTACTAAAGTGGGCCACTGACAAACAGACCCATGTACTGACAGTGTTCAAGTCTAGTGGAGAACTGAAGAAACTAACAAGGGAACAAGCACTTGGCCTAAGTCTTGAAGATTTGCAGGATCTCCTTGATCTTCCACTTAGCAGGGATGATGATGATACAGATGCCTTAACCTTTGAATTACAACTTAAAGGGCAAATAAGGGAACTGTTGATGAGACAATAAAGATCTACAAATAATGAAGAGTTTTGGCATTATCTGTTCCAGGGGGAGATTGTTGGGATTGAACCCTACCAAAGGAACAGATAATTAAAGCCAAAACTGGATCAGAGCAGTGGATCCAGAATAAGCAGATGTTTTGTTTATATGTCTCTCCCCTTGAAAGTGGTTTCAACATCTGCTGACCTCCTATCTACTGATCGTACAAACTGCTGACCTACAAGCTGCTGATCTAGTAAAAGACTAATGGAAGACTAAAGCTCTGCTGTTCAATCTACTGCCTTGAGTCAAGCTCTGCTGATCATGACAAGTACTGCTGGGTTCACATCAGTGGAAGGATGCAGCAGTAGTTTAGATGTCTTTATGTAATGAAATGTAATAGCAGTAGTTAGCATAAGCAGAGGTTGTATAGATCAGAGGTTAGAGTTTGTTAGGAGGTTAGATGTCACTTTCATGGTGACGTCAGCTTAGATGCTTCAGTGGTTTGCTCGTGCCTATAAATAAAACAGTACCATGCACTGTTCTATTTAGCTCTTTGCAACATCTTCTTCATGCACGAACAAACGCTGTGAGCTCAGGCTGAGGGGGAGTTTGTATTCATACATTGCATTGTAATCGTTATTGAAATAAATTCAATCTTTCGGTTCTTTTTGGAAAATGTTTGATCAAAGCAGTTCTCTCGTTTGATTTTGTGTAAAGTTTGTTTCCATTATATTTCCGCTGCACAACTCACTCATCTTCATCTTAATTCAAACACAAAACACAATCAAAACCAAACTCAGATCCTAACAATTAGTTATCTACTTACATATACTTTAATATAATATCTCTATTTTAATAAATAAAAACATATTTATCAAAATAAGATGTAATAACAAGAAATTTATATATCCATAATTATTTGACGTAACCAAATTTTAAAACCTCATCATTTTTATAATTTCTTATTATCGTTTTCACAAATGTTAAACATATATATAAACAGTATATATAAATTCTTCGATTATGAACTAATTTCATTCCATCTTCTACTTTGATAACACTTTTTAAAATAAGAAAATATTAATTTGAAATAAAATATACTATTTTTTTGTATTCAAAAACAAAATTCTTACGTCGTAAACGCGTCATTTAGAATGAGTAATGTTAGTTTTTTATTTAATTTTGTATGTATAGTTCATATTAGCGTTATATGTATTCATATCAAAATTTATATTTATTATGTGTGATGCAAGAAATAAAATGAAATATAAAAATAATTCAAACTTTAATGGTTCAGCTGACCTTAGGCTGGCCACAAAGCTGAGATGGCTTAAATATAAAATCAAGGATTGGGTTAAGGTGGAACATGGGCGTGGGGATGAATTTTATAAAGAAAAACGCAATATGGATGCAGCTCTTGAATTAATTTCCGAAGACCGGGATCTCTCTCCAACAGAACAGGACCTTAGAACCGAGTATAAATAGTTTATGTGGGAGCATGACCGACTAAAAGAACTAGACATTCAACAAAAATCTAGGGCGAGGTGGGCTCTTGAAGGCGATGAAAACTCAAAGTTCTTCTACACAGTGTTAAAGTCGAATCTCAGTTCAAACAGGATAAATGGCGTTTTTATGGACGGAGAATTGGTTACGAATCGGGTTATCATAAAACAACAATTTTTCGAGTTTTATGCTAATCTTTTCTCGGAACCTATGCAATAACGCCCACCTATTGAATGCCCAGATTTGAAGACTTTATCTCTAGTCGAGGCCGAAGCCATGGTGGTTCCGTTCTCCTTGGTAGAAATTAAAAACGCTATTTGGGAATGTGATGGTGACCGAGCTCCCGTACCAGATGGATTTAACTTCTGGTTTATTAAACGCTGCTAGGAAGGTTTACAAAGCGACTTCCTCAAACTATTTGAAGAGTTCTTTATTAATGGAAGCATAAATAAATGTTGTTCTTCATCGTTCATAGCTCTTATCCCCAAAATAAAAGATCCGTTAAGGCCTGCAGACTTTCGACCCATAAGCTTGATAGGATGTGTTAACAAAGTTATATCCAAAGTGTGAAAACCTCATGATTGCATGTATCCGTACGATTAATTAATATTAAATTATGCTTAATGACTGTGCTGAATTACTTAACTGCTTTCTGATTACTGCGTCATACTTACATGTGCTTTTTAACAAACTAGGCTTGTGCAGAAAAATTGACTAAATGGTTCTGAATGCTTTCCTAAGTGTTGGGAATTAAAAGTGTTAGATAAAAGACACTATACGGAATAACTTAGCACTTTAACGAAACGATATCTAACCGAACAACCGGACATTACCCGGGACACCAAAATATTGCTAGAAATATTGTTTAATAATTTCTTGGCTAGTTATGATCCCCGAACACCATAACACCCACTAGAATATCTACTAATTAACACTAGTAACCTTATACTTGAAATTGAACTAATTTTTATAACTTACCATTACATTTTACAATTAACCCCCCCCCCCCCCATATCAAAGTTCACGGCCCACATGAGGACCCCACCAAGATTTTATGTCAATATTTTATTTGATATCTTGCTTGTGTATCTTGCCAAGATATTGTAAGAAATCAAGATAAGTATGGTAGAATGATATGCAAGATCATTGCATATCTTCACAAAGATCACACAACCTCACTTGTCCCTCTCACTCTCCTCTCTCCCTCTCGGCTCACACCAAGGCCGCCACCACCACCACCTTGACACCACCATATTCATCAAATCTCAAGTTCATTCAAATGTTAGAAGGTGACCCTTGAAGCTTGAAGCTTGTGGATCATCAAGGAGCTCTCTTACTTGCATTCATTCACCATCTTCTTCATCATTTTCTCTAGTGATCTTCCCTAGCTTAAAGCTAGTTGTAAGCTTCTTGTTAACTCTTGGTTACTTCCTATTTTTAGTAGTTAAAGGATGTATTATGATGAAATAACGAGAACACTAAAGAACATAAACTAAAAACTTGAACATAATGTTTGCATATGATGATATATTGTTAGAATGATGTTGTTTAGTAGATGGATGATGATTGCATGTTGAATTCTGGATAATGTGACGTTGATCATCATATGGAACTTTATTAGAAAGTATGGTGATCGTATGTGTGCATTTTAGTGGCATTTAAGCTATAAACAACATGCTGAGTAACATTTACAGCCAACTTCAGTTGGCTGTAAACGGACCGTTATAAATCGAAAAATTGATTTTCTAAAGTCTAAATTATGTATTTTCGAAAAAGGCTTCAAATGGCACTGGAATCACATTTTTTTTGAGGTCGTTTGCTATTTATAAAGGGGTGTTTTTCACAGCAGCAAAAGTGGCGTTTTTACTGCAGAAAATGTGTGTTATGTTTTTCGTCATAACTTGAAATCTGTGTAAAATTAGCTCTTGAAATTTGTACTGTAGATGACCACTGATATCTTTGTAATCCTCCAACTCGAATTTCATCAATCGGACTTACGATGAATTTTAAATGAATTATTCCGTGGACAGCAGTCAGAAAGTGACGAATCTGATTGCAGTCCGGTAAATGATTTTTTATAAAAAATTGGAAATGAATTGGATCCCGATATTTTTACACAGTAATATTTGGATTGTTTAAAACATTCTGTAAAAGTTTGGGAATTTTTGGAGTAAGTTAACTATTTTATTAAAATGCCCGAAAACAGCCCAGTTTTGGATGTTAAAGCTGAAATGACATAAGTAGTAATTTGCATGTCTAAATGTCGGGTATGTTATCTGAGGATGATCTAACATGTTATATGCTAATGAAAGTGTTATGTGCAATATCGTATGCTTGCTCTTGAGTAGCTATAGGTGGAATGTTTATATGGGCGTGAACTATTAAAGTGAGTGCATGTTATGTAGTAGATACGTGTAGGAACTTTGTGCTCTATTTGAAACCACTAAATGACTAACTGGTAATCATATTAGGACGTGATTGACCGACCTTGACTGTTAGCTATTTTTGAGAGTCAAACCGAGCAACCAAAGGTGAGTTCACACTCTTAAGGCATGGGATTCCCGGTGGGTTGAGAATGGGATTAAATAGCTAAGACGGAACTTGCACTGTCACCACTACTAGACTACTTACCTCCGTCCTCGGATTGGGAAGGACGCCAGCGCTAAACCTACGTATTCACTACGTACCACTGTCCTCGGATTGGGAAGGGCACCAACGCTAAACCTACGTATTCTTATACGTACCTCCGTCCTCGGATTAGGAAGGACGCTAGCGCCAAACCTACGTATTCTTATACGTACCTCTGTCCTCGGATTGGGAAGGGCACCTGCGCTAAACCTACGTATTCAATACGTACCTCTATCCTCGGATTGGGAAGGACACCTATATATACATCTAGTCTAGTGGTTTACAACATGGGGTAGCCCCTACCGTTTATGGTTTGGAAAACAAGGAAAGCTGATTTAACTTGTAGTTGCAAACAAACTCATTGTTCATGAAAAACTACTTTATAACGAACACCTACTGTGAACTCGCTCAACTTTGTTGTTGACTTGTTGTTACATGCCTTACAGGTCGTTAGGTATCTATGGAGCTTACATGAGTAGGCGTGGTCGTTGTGGGACATGGATAGTCGTGTGCCATGCTAAACATTTAAACTTTATAAACTTATTAAACTTATGTTTTGGTTTTACGTTTCATGCTTCCGTTGTTAACTTAAAGTTGGTTACTTTCTTTTGGACACCAATTATATTGTGGTTGGTTTTATTTACTTAATTACGTTGTTCAATATGATTAGTGGCTTGATCCTGGTCATGTCACGCCTCCAAGCGGTGATACTTCGCATGCGGATTCTGGGGGTGTGACAGATTGATATCAGAGCCATTGGTTATAGTGAACTTGGTTTTAAAAAGGGAAAAGCTTTTTGACAAAACCAGACTATAACCCGTACAGTGCTCAACGATCCACAACGACGCTTCGCTCCACGTGCAAGGCTCAACACTTTAGGTGGTATGATTTAAGTTTATATTGCCTACTTGCTAGATTACTTTTGCATGGTGTGCTGTATATGGTATGTTTATTTAGGGTAGTAGCATGTTGTCTACTAGCCCTACTGCGTTCTTTATGACACCCAACTGTTTACTTGAAACTTGACGCGTAGTGATCAAATGTTTTTCCTGTTTTCTCGTCACCCCGCAATGACAACCATTATATGCGTTCCACCTATTCGGTTTGCACGTAAACATTCATGAAGACCAGACCTGACTTAAACGAACCCGGATTTAGGAGAACTAAATACCCACGCGTCCATGCTGACGAACCCCATCATCTCCACTAGTCGTCGTCACCAGAAGCGATGTAGTCACAGTTACACGCATTTGGCGTTGTACCACTTGAAACCCTATCATCCAAACTCTGTTTTGGACCAATGATAT
The DNA here is from genome assembly GCA_030545235.1 of Helianthus tuberosus. Lineage (NCBI taxonomy): Eukaryota > Viridiplantae > Streptophyta > Magnoliopsida > Asterales > Asteraceae > Helianthus > Helianthus tuberosus. The sequence continues at coordinate 117,019,397 of CM060399.1, forward strand.
ACTCACGTGACCATGATTCAACGAACCTTCCTTTCGTGTCGTGCTGCCATCTACCATTACTAGAATTGTCTCTGGAGAACGGAATAGTCGTCGAAATTCTTCGGTTATTTGTTGGATTTTTGTTTCACTCAATTCTTCGTATGAATGTCACCAACCTCCTGATTCTTCGATCCCCAAACGAAACGCTAACAACCATACCAAGATTTCCACCGATCACAAGATTACCCCCCCAGTACCCTGTTGGGTGGTTAATTAATATTTACTTTGATTTACACCTTCGTATACCCAACTCAGCAAGCGGAAATTCTTTGCAACGAGAAGATTGTCCGCATCTCTCGTTATGGTGAAGAACCCCTCATGATTCGTGGCGACAAGAGTGGTGCTGTTGGGGGCATCATCTCTTTCCTTAAGGCCCAGAAGTGTTTGCGAAAGGGCCACACTACCATTCTAGCTCTCGTTACTAACGCATCAATGGAAGAGAAGATAATTGAAGACATTCCTATTGTACGCGACTTTCCTGAGGTATTTCCTGAGGAATTACCTGGTCTTCCACCTCATCGACAAGTCGAGTTTCAAATCGAGCTAGCTCCTGGAGCAGCACCAATAGCTCGTGCACCTTATCGTCTAGCTCCATCAGAACTTGAAGAACTGTCCACGCAACTACAAGAACTCTTGGAAAACGGTTTCATACGTCCTAGCTCTTCGCCTTGGGGAGCTCCAGTGTTATTTGTAAAGAAGAAAGACGGTACCTTCAGAATGTGTATCGACTACCGCGAACTCAACAAGGTGACCGTGAAGAATCGTTATCCTCTTCCACGCATTGACGACTTATTCGACCAGTTGCAAGGGTCGAGTTTCTATTCCAAGATTGACCTGAGGTCAGGTTACCATCAACTGAGAGTCCGAGACGAGGATATCTCTAAAACAGCATTCAGGACTCGTTATAGGCATTACGAGTTTCTGGTTATGCCTTTCGGATTGACGAATGCACCTGCGGTCTTCATGGATCTCATGAACCGAGTGTGCAAACCTTACCTGGATAAGTTTGTCATAGTTTTTATCGACGATATCCTGATCTATTCGAAGAGTCAGGAAGAACACGAGCAACACCTGAGGCTTATTTTGGAACTTCTTCGAACAGAGCAGTTGTATGCCAAATTTTCGAAATGTGACTCCTGGCTTCGCGAAGTCCACTTTCTAGGCCACGTGGTAAACAAGGATGGGATTCATGTTGATCCATCCAAGGTTGACTCGATCAAGAACTGGCCTGCACCCCGTACACCAACAGAAATCCGCCAATTCTTGGGTTTGGCAGGATATTACAGAAGGTTTATCAAGGATTTCTCAAAGATTACGCAACCTCTCACTTCACTGACTCAGAAGGGTGTCACCTATCATTGGGGTGATGTACAAGAGTCCGCATTTCAGTACTTAAAGGAGAGACTTTGTAGCTCGCCTATTCTTTCGTTACCTGAAGGCACAGATGATTTTGTGGTTTATTGCGACGCGTCCATACAAGGATTGGGTTGTGTGTTGATGCAACGTGACAAGGTCATTGCCTACGCATCGCGCCAACTTAAAGTTCACGAAAGGAACTACACTACGCACGACTTGGAATTGGGAGCAGTCGTTTTCGCACTTAAGATATGGAGACATTACCTGTACGGTACCAAGTGCACCATTTACACCGATCACAGGAGTCTCGAGCATATCTTCAAGCAAAAGGAGTTAAACATGCGACAACGTCGATGGGTCGAGCTCTTGAATGATTACGAATGTGCGATCAAGTACCATCCGGGCAAAGCCAATGTTGTGGCCGATGCCCTCAGTCGAAAGGATACTACACCAAAGCGTGTACGTGCGTTACAGCTTACCATTCACTCTAGCCTTCCCGCTCAAATCCGTGATGCTCAGGTCGAAGCATTGAAAGCAGAAAACATCAGGGCTGAGTCCCTGCGAGCATCAAATAAACGGCTAGAACAAAAGGAAGACGGTGCTTATTACGTTTCAGGGCGTATTTGGGTTCCACTCTATGGTAATCTACGTGAGCTTGTGATGGATGGGGCAGACAAGTCTCGTTATTCAGTACATCCTGGTTCGGATAAGATGTACCACGATCTCAAGACTACATATTGGTGGCCTAGTATGAAAGCCAACATAGCAACCTACGTCAGTAAATGTTTGACTTGTGCGAGAGTCAAGATTGAATATCAGAAACCATCAGGCCTACTCCAACAACCAGAGATCCCGACATGGAAATGGGAGCAAATTTCCATGGATTTCGTTACTGGCCTGCCTAGATCTCAACGCGGAAATGACACTATTTGGGTGATAGTGGATCGATTGACTAAGTCTGCACACTTCTTGGCTATCAAGGAAACCGACAAGTTTTCTACTCTAGCAGACATCTACCTAAAGGAAGTAGTATCAAGGCATGGAGTGCCAACCTCCATCATTTCTGATCGTGACTCACATTTTACATCTGAATTTTGGCAAGCTATGCACAAGTCTTTTGGCTCACGTTTAGATATGAGCACCGCTTATCATCCACAGACGGATGGGCAGTTTGAACTTACCATTCAAACCCTTAAAGCATGCTTAGGGCATGTGTGATTGATTTTGGTAACGGCTGGGAACGACATCTACCTCTAGTAGAATTTTCGTATAATAACAGCTACCACACCAGTATCCAGGCCGCTCCGTTTGAGGCATTGTACAGACGTAAATGCCGATCACCTCTTTGTTGGGCAGAAGTTAGTGACAGCCAAATCACAGGCCCAGAACTTGTGGTAGACACGACTGAGAGGATTGCTCAGATACGACAACAAATGGCGGCAGCTCGTGACCGTCAGAAAAGCTACGCTGATAAGCGCAGGAAACCACTCGAGTTCCAGGTTGGGGATCGGGTGCTACTCAAAGTCTCACCTTGGAAAGGTGTAGTTCGTTTTGGCAAACGAGGCAAACTCAATCCGCGTTATGTCGGACCGTTCGAAATCATTGAGAAAATTGGCAAAGTCGCTTACAAGTTGAATCTACCTGAAGAACTTAGCGGAGTTCACAACGTATTCCACGTGTCAAATCTGAAAAAGTGTCTGTCAGATGAGACCCTCATAGTTCCTCTCAAGGAGCTCACTATCGACGATCAGCTGCGATTCATCGAGGAACCAGTAGAGATTACTGATCGAGACGTTAAGATTCTCAAGCGTACCAGAATACCCCTTGTTCGAGTTCGTTGGAACTCCCGTCGTGTCCCAGAGTATACCTGGGAACGAGAAGACCAAATGAAACTTAAGTATCCCCAGTTATTTAAGAAAAGTGCAACCACTACTGAGGCTGAAGCTACTGCAGAATTTCGGGACGAAATTCCAAACCAACGGGGGGATGATGTGACACCCCAGGAAAACCAGGAAACCACGCAACTTAACTAGCTTCCTCACTAACCACGTGCTAAATTTCGGGACGAAATTTTCTTAACAGGGGGAGAATGTGACAACCTCATGATTGCATGTATCCGTACGATTAATTAATATTAAATTGTGCTTAATGACTGTGCTGAATTACTTAACTGCTTTCTGATTACTGCGTCGTACTTACATGTGCTTTTTAACATACTAGGCTTGTGCAGAAAAATTGACCAAATGGTCCTGAATGCTTTCCTAAGTGTTGGGAATTAAAAGTGTTACATAAAAGACACTATACGGAATAACTTAGCACTTTAACGAAACGGTATCTAACTGAACAACCGGACATTACCCGGGACACCAAAATATTGCTAGAAACATTGTTTAATTTTTTCTTGGCTAGTTATGATCCTCGAACACCATAACACCCACTAGAATATCTACTAATTAACACTAGTAACCTTATACTTGAAATTGAACTAATGTTTATAACTTACCATTACATTTTACAATTAACCCCCCCCCCCCATATCAAAGTTCACGGCCCACATGAGGACCCCACCAAGATTTTATGTCAATATTTTATTTGATATCTTGCTTGTGTATCTTGCCAAGATATTGTAAGAAATCAAGATAAGTATGGTAGAATGATATGTAAGATCATTGCATATCTTCACAAAGATCACACAACCTCACTCATCCCTCTCACTCTCCTCTCTCCCTCTCGGCTCACACCAAGGCCGCCACCACCACCACCTTGACACCACCATATTCATCAAATCCCAAGTTCATTCAAGTGTTAGAAGATGACCCTTGAAGCTTGAAGCTTGTGGATCATCAAGGAGCTCTCTTACTTGCATTCATTCACCATCTTCTTCATCATTTTCTCTAGTGATCTTCCCTAGCTTAAAGCTAGCTGTAAGCTTCTTGTTAACTCTTGGTTACTTCCTATTTTTAGTAGTTAAAGGATGTATTATGATGAAATAACTAGAACACTAAAGAACATAAACTAAAAACTTGAACATAATGTTTGCATATGATGATATATTGTTAGAATGATGTTGTTTAGTAGATGGATGATGATTGCATGTTGACTTCTAGATAATGTGATGTTGATCATCATATGGAACTTTATTAGAAAGTATGGTGATCATATGTGTGCATTTAAGCTATAAACAACATGCTGAGTAACATCTACAGCCAACTTCAGTTGGCAGTAAACGGACCGTTATAAATCGAAAAATTGATTTTCTGAAGTCTAAATTATGTATTTTAGAAAAAGGCTTCAAATGGCACTGGAATCATATTTTTTTGAGGTCGTTTGCTATTTTTAAAGGGGCGTTTTTCACAGCAGCAAAAGCTGCGTTTTTACTGCAGAAAATGTGTGTTATGTTTTTCATCATAACTTGAAATCTGTGTAGAATTAGCTCTTGAAATTTGTATTGTAGATGACCACTGATGTCTTTGTAATCCTCCAACTAGAATTTCATCAATCGGACTTACGATGAATTTTAAATGAATTATTCCGTGGACTGCAGTCAGAAAGTGACGAATCTGATCGCAGTCCGGTAAATGATTTTTTTATAAAATATTGGTAATGAATTGGATCGCGATATTTTTACACAGTAATATTTGGATTGTTTAAAACATTCTGTAAAAGTTTGGGAATTTTTGGAGTAAGTTAACTATTTTATTAAAATACCCGAAAACAGCCCAGTTTTGGATGTTAAAGCTGAAATGACATAAGTAGTAATTTGCATGTCTAAATGTCGGGTATGTTATCTGAGGATGATCTAACATGTTATATGCCAATGAAAGTGTTATGTGCAATATCGTATGCTTGCTCTTGAGAGCTATAGGTGGAATGTTTATATGGGCGTGAACTATTAAAGTGAGTGCATGTTATGTAGTAGATACGTGTAGGAACTTTGTGCTCTATTTGAAACCACTAAATGACTAACTGGTAATCATATTAGGACGTGATTGACCGACCTTGACTGTTAGCTATTTTTGACAGTCAAACCGAGCAACCAAAGGTGAGTTCACACTCTTAAGGCATGGGATTCCCGGTGGGTTGGGAATGGGATTAAATAGCTAAGACGGAACTTGCACTTTCACCACTACTAGACTACTTACCTCCGTCCTCGGATTGGGAAGGACGCCAGCGCTAAACCTACGTATTCACTACGTACCACTGTCCTCGGATTGGGAAGGGCACCAGCGCTAAACCTACGTATTCTTATACGTACCTCCGTCCTCGGATTGGGAAGGACGCCAGCGCTAAACCTACGTATTCTTATACGTACCTCTGTCCTCGGATTGGGAAGGGCACCTGCGCTAAACCTACGTATTCAATACGTACCTCTGTCCTCGGATTGGGAAGGACACCTATATATACATCTAGTCTAGTGGTTTACAACATGGGGTAGCCCCTACCGTTTATGGTTTGGAAAACAAGGAAAGCTGATTTAACTTGTAGTTGCAAACAAACTCATAGTTCATGAAAAACTACTTTATAACGAACACCTACTGTGAACTCGCTCAACTTTGTTGTTGACTTGTTGTTACATGCCTTGCAGGTCATTAGGTATCTATGGAGCTTGCACGAGGAGGCGTGGTCGTTGTGGGACATGGATAGTCGTGTGCCATGCTAAACATTTAAACTTTATAAACTTATTAAACTTATGTTTTGGTTTTACGTTTCATGCATCCGCTGTTAACTTAAAGTTGGTTACTTTCTTTTGGACACCAATTATATTGTGGTTGGTTTTATTTACTTAATTACGTTGTTCAATATGATTGGTGGCTTGATCCTGGTCATGTCACGCCTCCAAGCGGTGATACTCCGCATGCGGATTCTAGGGGTGTGACACAAAGTTCTAGTAAATCGTCTTAAAGGGGTGGTCGGGAAGCTGATTTCGGAGGAACATACGACTTTCTTATGTGGAAGAAATATTACAGACGGTCCATTAATGCTATAACAGCCGTCCTAAAACCTTTAACTTTCCCTAAACTGCCTATAATATACCCCGTATACAAAAAATAACCTTAATATACTTTTATATTTACAAAAATCGAATAAAAACAAATATATAATGTCCTCGCGGGGCGCGACCCATTCCTCTGGGTCTGTCGCTGGGCGCGACAAGGTGGCACCAAGCGGCACCACATTGCGCCACGTATCCCCCATCGTGTTAGATCTACAGTGTGAGTCGACCAAGCTAAGACCTACCCTAGGTCTCTCGCGGGCCGCGTAAGATTGAGGGTAGGTGCTCGCGGGTCGCGAGCCCCCCATCGATCTGCACTATAAAAGGGGCCTCAGGCTCAGTTTAACGTCGCTCATTTCTTTTCTTTCTCTAAAGTCCCTATAATAGCAATAGTGTTGCTCGATATAATACCCCTAGAAAGCGAAGCTCTGTCTCGTTGTAAGTATTATAACCCCTGGTTACGTATTAGTTACTCTACCCGATTGATTTAGGGCTCCGTAACGCATGTCAAGGCTCTGCCAGACTCAGTCGTTGGAGTTCTGTCTCGTGGGTATGGCTAATGTAAATTGGGTTATCTTACTAACACGTGTGCATTGTTTAATTTTAATAGATTATAACCAGGAAGTCACCAGAAAGCAGTAATATTATCTAAGTCAACAAAGTGGGTACATTCTCTTTTTGTAAACTCTTTTTTATGAGTCGTTCTCTTTTTCTACCAAACTGTTTTATCAAAACCTCAATTGTTTTAAATTATGATAACAGTGATTGAGTCTATGTATTCTACAATTACTGTCGGTATGTTGGGTTTTGTATACATTACTTGTTACTATATTGTGAATAGTAGCATGACCACAAGTCAGGATTGGCAGTACCGTGGGTGGTAATTGGGTAGATATAAACATTGTAATCACTCTCAATACTGTAAAGATATAAAAGCTTGTTTTGATTTAACTGGGATGCACTCGCCAGTATTTCTTGCTGATAAAACTTTTTAAAACGCGTTTCAGGTAACTTAATGTGAAGCTAATAGAAGCCAGCTGGAGAGCACTGAAGGCTTGGAAAAGTGGCTATAAAAGTTACCTAAATAAGAAATAAGTTTTATTTAAATAAAATAGGGTTTATCCCTATAAACATATCATAATGGAAACTTGGGTTTTTCCCATGTATTTATTATTTATAAAAGTGTGGTGTTTTAACTCTGAATAACTATTTCCTAACTACGGTCCTGATGTTTAATTTCCGCTGCCAAATTAACAAACACTGATACCACCGGCTCTGTGCATCTCGTGGCTGCCCGCCCCTCGGGGCAAGGGGTCGGGGTTGCGACAAATGCTAAATGAGATCTTAGCTTGGATGAAGGCGACTAAAAAACGGGTCTGTTTTTCAAAGTTGATATTCACAAGGACTATGATTCACTAAATTGGAATTTTATTCATTCTTTAAGGTCACAAATGAACTTTCCGGCTAGATGGTGCATGTGGATAATGGCCACATTAAGATCTTCACGGGCGTCCGTACTTGTCAATGGCTTCCCTACCTTAGAGTTTGAATGTACGCGTGGTCTCCGGCAGGGAGACCCTTTATCCCCGTTCTTGTTCCTTATGGCAATGGAAGCACTTTCCGGAATTATGAAGAAAGCATCATCGGTCGGTATATTCTAAGGTATTACATGTGCGACAGACGAGCCATCTTTGACTCATATACTTTATGCTGATGATGTCGATTTCCTCGGTAAATGGTCCGGTGAAAATGCAACAAACTTAAGGAGAATTCTTAGATGTTTTTACCTGGCATCGGGTCTAAGGGTTAATCTTGGAAAAAGCAAACTATATGGTGTGGGAGTGAATAATAATGCAGTGGAGGATATGGCTGAAATTTTGCAATGTAAGGCGTGTATATTTCTGTTCAAGTATTTGGGGCTCCAAGTAGGGGGTAACATGAACTTGAGAAAAAATTGGAAACCAATCATCGAAGTTTTTAAGAATCGGTTGGCTTTATGGAAGGGCAAAATTATATCCTATAGGGGAAGGATCACGTTAATAAAATCAGTTCTCAGTTCTCTTCCCTTGTACTATTTTTCCTTGTACAAGGCACCGGTTCAAGTGATTAAAGAACTCGAATCCATTCGGATAACATTTTTTTTTGGAATGGTACGGAAGACAAATCTAAAGGGAATTGGATAGCTTGGGAAAAGGTCATTTCTTCGCTTGAATATCGTGGGGTGTGATTTAGATCCATAAAAGATGCGAATCTTTCCATGCTTGCGAAGTGGTGGTGGAGGTTCAAGGTCGAGAAAGAAGGGTTATGGAGAAAGGTTATTTGGGCAATACATAACAAGTCTAGATCATGGAATTTTATACCGTCAAAGATCTCGATACATGGCCCATGGAAACAAATTTGGAGTATTACGAACGAATTGGAAAGGATGAATATGAATTTATCCTATTAGATTAAAGGAGTGCTTGGTAATGGGGCTGACATATTATTTTGGATAGATACACGGATAGGAGACTTGCCTCTGGCTCATACTTTCCAAGCCCTATTTAACATTGAGTCGGATAAAATGTGCACGGTGTTGGTACGAGTAGTGAATAATGCTCAAGGCGTGATGCTTAATTGGGTCTAGAATATGGAGACTTTTTTTTTGTAGCCGAGATGAATGAACTGCAACAGCTCAATCAAAAGTTAATCAGGATTCGATGTGAAGTTAAAAAAGAGGCTTGAATCCGAACGGGGTATTTTCAGTTGGTAGCATTAGAAGACAGGTACAAGCTTTTAATTGATCACCACCGAACTTGGTATTTAAATGGAATAATTGGACGCCTAAAAAGGTTGGGATTGTCGGTTGGCGCGTGATGGTGGAGAGATTACCGACAAGGACGACATTGTCCAAGAAAGGTATCCATCCGGCTTCGGAGCTATGTCCTCTTTGCAATGAAGTCCCAAAAACCTGCGATCACCTTTTTGTGTCATGCCAATTTGCTCAATTGGTGTGGACCGTTATTATTCAATGGGCAAGATCCCAGATTTTTATGCTTTCAGCCTTATAGATATCCTTCAGGTTAGCGACTTGGTGCCCGACCCTGTCAAAAGAAGGAAGGCTCTACATGTTGTTGCCCTTGTGTTCCTTTGGAGTATTTGGCGGATGAGGAATCAGGCTGTATTTGAACAGGTCCCTATCTCAGTCGGTAAGGTAGTAGAGGAAATAAAAACTATGAGCTATTAGTGGGTAAAAAATCAATCAAAAGAGGCCAGTCTCACATGGGATAGTTGAAAGAGGTTTGAAGTTTTCTAATGTTTCTGTCATCTTTATTATGTTTCTGTTATATTTTTATCTTTTGTTTCATGATTGGTGGATGTAATTGTGATGTTAGCACCTTGCTAGATTGGTGAATAAAAAATTTTGTTGGCCTTTCAAAAAAAATTACAAAATGATCTATTTATGGTACACTTAATGTTTCACTTAGACCATGGGTGTGGTTTGCTTAGTCTCTTTGAGGACTACCCGTCACGTAGGCGCCACATAACCATGAGTGGAGGACCATCCCCTTGGGGACTACCCAAGGGTGTGGAGGATAGTTCCAAATTTGAAAATGGTGGCCCAAAACAATTAAATCTCTATCTCTCTCTTTATGGTGGCCCACTAAATAATCATCCAACCAATCACATACCTTGTCCCAAACGGCTGTTCTTGGACGCCAGCGACGCGACGGAGGGAGGGGGCGGTGTGCGACGGAGGGGACGAGCAGCGCCATGGGGGACGACCCCCACACCCCATGGTCTTATTTATGATATTGTGCCCCCCGTCATTTTTCTCAGTCTTTCCACCATTGAACTTATTACACATGGCGTTTCAAATTTGATAAATTGTCACTGTGTGGATTTCTTATTGGAAGAGTGTGGCCCATGTATGGATCGTAATAGTTTTCATTTTTTATGGTTATTATTAAAATGGAGTGGGGATCCTGCGGAAAGTGTGTTTTTCCTAGAAAGTGTAGGAAGCGATCTGGTCCATCCAATGGGTGTGTTTAAGGGTTGAGATTAAATCAATGGCAATCTTGTAATATTTGAGTTTAATTAATTGATTGTTATAAATGAGTAGGGGCAATTTTGTCAATGACCGTGTTTTAAATCAATTAAAAAAACTGTCAGGCAATCACAACTCCTATTTTCACGCGAATTTCCCTCTCTCTCTAAACCCACATTCGGAAACCCCCAAAATCATACCAAATATACCTAAAATCATGGATGAAGATAAGAGATTTTCCTTGTTCTATATACGTAAGATTAAGCTGTCATTGTACTACGTGTTTTACAAAGCGATTACGGGTGATTCTTGTTTGACATTGACGGTATTTGTTGGTTGCAGGGAAGAGATTCAAAAAGCAGGAAACTTTGGAAAGGATAGATAGCAGCGGAACAGTTACCGGAAGTCGATCGAAAGCTGGGGCGAAAACTGCTGATGTAAAACACATTATGATGTAATGTGATCATCAAAAAACACAATGTGATGTAATGTGACATAGACAATAACATAAAACACATTCAGAGTGTTAAATTGCAAAAGAACTGTTAAAACACAACCTGATTATATATAAAAATCCTTAAAACACAACTGACTTATGATGTAAGTCCAGTATAAAAAACAACTGACTTATATATAGATATCCTTAAAACACAACTGACTTAAAACACAGTCAGATTTGTTAAACTCCAGTATAAAAAAACAACCTGTTGTAAAACACATTATGATGTAATGTAATCATCAAAAAACACAATGTGATGTAATGTGACATAGACAATAACATAAAACACATTCAGAGTGTTAAATTGCAAAAGAACTGTTAAAACACAACCTGATTATATATTGATTTCAGAGTGTTAAAACACATTGACTTCAACCTCTCTGACTGGTAAAACACATCACCAAGAACATGCTAATAGTTTTTCCAGATAAACACATTGACTTCAAGATTTGAATTCGAAAACAACAAAAATTCCGAAAATCATGGACATAATCAGTTACCTTCAAAGATCATGCAATTTTAGTTAATGAAATATAAATTCCAAAAATAAAATTAAAATGTGAAATCACATAATTGCCCTTCTAGTTAAAATAACTCAATGCCACATGTCCAATTCTCATTGCTTCCTAGACTTTCTAGGAAAAATACACTTTCTACCCAACTCCTACTCATTAAAATGTATATTTGTATGCACATACGCTATTATATTTTAAGAATACTAAAAGCGTATACAACGTCATAGGCAAATGCCTAATTATTGAATAAATAAAAGGTTTGTAAGCTCATATGTATGGGTGTACATAAAAACCGTTTTGGATCCGTCAAACCGGTTTACAACCCGATCCACTTCACCCAAAAAAATTGGTTTGGCCTAAACCGGTTTGGATCATATCCCATCCCGCTAGTCTGTATATCAGTTCGTAGTCTCATTACCTGAAACCGGTTTGGACCCGACCTGATTTGAAAAACATGCCAAAAAAGTGGGGTTTTCTTGTCCCAAACCGGTTTAAACCCAAACCTAATAGAAGATTTGATAGGTTCAAACATTTTCCCTCCTAAAACAGTTTATAAGCCGGACTGGTTTTGACAAACCGATTTTCATTTTGTGTCAACCAACTCAGTTCCATTTAAAACCTCAATCAGTTTGGCGAAAAAAAAAACAGAGTTAAATGTCATTTTAGTCCCCGTGGTTTGGGCCATTTTGTCAGTTTAGTCCAAAGGTTTCATTTTTCGCCTGTGGATCCAAAAAGGTTTTACCGTTGCCATTTTAGTCCACTGGGTTAATTCATCCATTATTTCCGTTAACGAGAAGGGCAATTCGGTCATTTTAAATGGTCGAATTGCCCTTCTAGTTAACATAGTTACATATAAAATGACCGAATTGCCTTTCTCGTTAACATAAAAAATGGATGAAGTTAACCCAGTGGACTAAAATGCAACGGTGAAACCTTTTTGGACCCATAGACGAAAAATGAAACATTTGGACTAAACTGACAAAATGGCCCAAACCACAGAGACTAAAATCACATTTAACTAAAAAAAAAAAAAAAGAGTTTTGTACACCTTTACTCATATGCATTTAAGAATTTCACTTTATCATATACTCCAAATAGAGGAACATCTTATAGTTTCCTCTTGTTTCATGCACAATCAATTTAGGACCCACCTTATATATTTACACAAACATGATAAGATATCAAACTGCATTTCTTTGTACCAAACCATACATTGCATTCATCAATAAAACCCGATTATCAAACTACGGTGCAAATACACTATGTCATCTACTCGACCGTGCTTAAAATGTACTAGATAAATTTGTTTATTTAAACAAACTCATATTAGTACACATTTTACATAGAAATCAAGAATACATTTTATTGAAATTTAAAGTCATCCATAAAAATAACATCCTTAAAAATATCTGCATCATCGGATGGCTCCAAATTACCAATCATGCCCTTCCACAAATACTTGGATGATGCATCATGATGGCTAGAGGTAAGATAATCATCACTTTGGGCATTTGAAGCATCTTCTTGATCAGTCGAGGATGTAATATGGGCATTTGTGATATTCGAGAGGCTACTAGATGAATGATTGGTTCCAGAGTTGTTAAAATTTAGTAGAAAAGAACAAAGATCCTCTGAGTCTGAGAACATTTGTGTTGTGTTGTTGATATTTTGGCATGTGTGAGATCCATAATATGTGATATGAAACCTTTCTGACCCATCTTCTAGCTTTTGGACTTGTTTTAATGCTTTGCATCCCTCATTTTTATGTGTACATCTATAATAGCACCTGCATATATAGGAGGATAGTGTTACAAAAATAAAAGAAATAAATATCTATTTAAATGAGAATATATTCTTCATACATTTATAATTCGTTTTTGTTTGATTAGTTCATGTTGTCCTTTTTTTTTTTGAACGGTGAACTTCTAATGGTGACCATTGTCACATCGCCTAATCGGCGACCCTAGCCAAGATCTGCACAGATAGCAGGCCAGAGCTATGTAGTCAGACTTGGATACGGCGTTCCCCCGGAAAACGTACTGCCTCCACACGAGTTTCCTCGCTAGAGTAACAGCCGGATGAAAACCGGGGTGAAGCTCAGGATCAAACCCTCCTCGGTGGGTTTTTCACCATCATTGCGCACGGATGTCCTGCCCCCTTTCGCCACAAGCGGGAGTCGAACCGGTGACCTCTAGGAGGACAAACCGGCCCCCAACCACTTGTCCTTTAGGTATGAGGTCCTCACATTTAAGGTGTATTTTATCTAGTAGCAATCATTATCATTTATATAATATAGATCAAAATATATTAAAACCTGTAATATAATTAGTTGGTAATTGTTGATAGGCCATATTACCCTTATTAACTAATTGAGTTTCCCCTTGGGTATATATAAGGAGATTACTAGAGAGGGATTACGGTTAGACATTCATAACATCACTTAAAATCCGACCTTCTCTCTCTCCATTACTACGAGTTCTTCAACCCTAAAGAACTCGGTACTACCATCAAGAACATACATCCTAAAGGGGAACCAAATCAAGCTGACTATCATGTCGAACTCCATGGCTAATTTTGTGTTTGGATTCTCTGTTGGTATGTCTGTTGTATCAGGTATTATTTACATGTTTTCCATTATGTTTAAAACAAAACTGATCAACATCATGCTTATCTTTTATGGTGTCATGAGAGGATCTCCAACGGGGGTTAGAGACGCGCTCCCTCTCTCCTCCACAATTGTGTTTTTCGCCCATTAACCGCCTGGATTTCTCCCTTCTCCCATCCTCCTCTCACCGTCGTCATGGATAGCATACGTTTAGGTCCCTTAGAACACCAAGGGTGTGTTCTTTTTAAAGAAGCTCTTCCTGACCACTTCTGTCTGCGCCAAGAAGACCAAGGGCGGACATAGAGGTCTGCAGTGCGTTTGTTTTTCGGAAGACATTTTACTATTAAATGTCTGCGCGTCCTCTTCTTGGAGAAGACATGGACTAGGCACTTCAAACCTCTTCTCAAAACCCATATGCACATTCTTTATCATTCATCTTCATTCTCAAAACCTAGCCCCCAAACCACCTTCCTCCCTGCCGCCACCAGCTGCACCTCCGCCACCATCTCCTAGCCACCACCAGTCGCACCACCACCACCCTTCTCACCATCAGTCGCATCCCTTGCACAGCCGCACCACCACCACCACCCCTCGCATCACTTGCACAGCCGCCAGCCGCACCACCACCAGCCCCACCACCCCTCACATCCCTTGGACAGCCGCCAGCCGCCACCAGTCACCTCCGTCAGTCCCCACTGTCGTGCCTTCTCTTTGTCGTCCCCTCTCTCTCTACAACACTCTTTTTCTCTCCCTTCTGTTTCTCTCTCTACAATTAAAGTGGGTTGTGGTTGGTTATGGTGGGTTGTGGTTGTTTATGGTTATGGTGGTTCACGATGGTTTTGGTGGGTGATGGTTGTGGTGGGTTGTGATTGGTTATGGTTATGGTGGGTTGTGGTTGGTTATGCTTACGGTGGGTTGTGGTGGTTCACGGTGGTTATGGTGGGTGTTGGTGGATTGTGGTGGGTCACGGTGGTTTTGGTGGGTGATGGTTATGGTGGGTTGTGGTTGGTTATGGTTAGGTTACGCTGCAGACATTAACAAACAAACAGTCTTCTTCTTGCAGAATGCAGACCTTTGGTCCACTCTTCTCCTGCAGATGCCTGCAGATGTGGTTCGCAGACTGCAGACCTTTTACCTCTTCAAAAACAAACACAACCCAAATCTCTCCCTTACCGCTCCACCACCATCTCATCAGTCAAAACTATCATTTTTCTTAATCAAAATAGAATGCTCCACTATATTGACATGTTATAAAAAAAAACAGAAAGTATATAATTATTTTGTAATGATAACCGACAAAACTATCATTTTTATAGGTGAATATGATTAAATAAAAATAATGCAATAAATGTATACCTTGGAAATTTAGCATCAAGAATCACTTTCTGTCCATATTTCCTCCATGCAAATCCATCTTCAATTGTATTTGTAATTTCATCCCTTGAATCTTCAGCCTTTCTGCAATTTCACAATCAACGCTTTAAAAGTTGTACCTAATGCAACTTTTCTTCATTAGTGTAAACTTTATTTACACCAAACTAATAAAAAACAAGCATTAAAAATAGATGTTAGGGGTTGTTAACTGTTAAGTGCTGAACCAGTAACAGGTTTGTATCATTAAGTGATGAACCAGTAAGAAATCTAAACCATTAAGAGCCAATATAATGCTTAAACATTCAGAGACAAATGTCTGACCAATTCAGATTAGAGGTCTTAATTATTCAGACTCAATATAATGCTTAACTATTCAGAGGCAAATGTCTGAACCATTCAGACATCTGCTCACGAAACAAACAGTCTGAACTAAGTGTTGAACCAGTAAAATGTCTAAACCATTAAGAGGCTCATTATAAGGCAAACAAACAACCCCTAACTTAAATTTATTTTTTAACGAAAATTGTTACTCATATTCTTACTTAAAGGTTAATTGTTACTCTTATTTTTACTTTACACAAATTATTCTAAACTACTTCATTTAGTTATTACCGTCTCTTGTAACATCCTCTTCGGTCCTTCACTGCCGGCTTCTTCTCGGAGTTCCATGTCCGGCCATCTGAACTACCCGCCGGAGCCGGAGCAGGGCATAACTCGCCGGAATTCCAAGAAGTCAACGTGGAAAGGCTGTCGGAGAAAGACCCGAGTATTTTCATGACGAGATCTTCGGCTGACTCCGGCCCAACGTCGAAAACTTTCCGGCGAAGTAGATTTTGAAGCTTTTTAGTACAGTCTCTACCTCTGATCAGCTGATCACATA
Source organism: Helianthus tuberosus (assembly GCA_030545235.1). Taxonomy (NCBI): domain Eukaryota; kingdom Viridiplantae; phylum Streptophyta; class Magnoliopsida; order Asterales; family Asteraceae; genus Helianthus; species Helianthus tuberosus. Next base: position 117,035,685 of record CM060399.1, read on the forward strand.
TTAATCTTTTCTTGTAGGGTGTTGAAGCTTCCTCCATTATAGATGATGAAGCAAACTGATGTGTGTTATTTTAAGGGTGTTGGAACCTACACATTGGTATATAATTATATAAAGTTTCACAAGTGAACTCAAGTTGATGATCACATAATTTTTTTTTATATATATAAACACATATAATATGATAGGTGTGAAAGGGTGTGGGTGATTAAGGAAGGTAGTGAGAAATAGCCTGATGGTTTCTTAGCAATTTCAACATTTTCAATTCTAGCACATCATTGGAGGAATGAAGTAAGCATGATGACGTCATCGACATCCTTATCCTTTGGATCTTGGCCACATGGATATATCTTGGAAGTGTAATGCTAGAGGGTGTCATTTAAATCCTTAGGTTTTATTACACCACTTAAGTGTAACGTAGGCAACATATAAACAGGGATTTTATTATTAACTTACACGGTGTGGAATAACGTCTCTTATAAAGGCTCTTTCAACTATATTAAAAAAGATAAATAAAAAATCTGGTTGTTTGATGAAGGTAGGGCCCCTTGATTTCTTCCTCTTACGCCCGCTATTCCTTTGGCGGAAGCCAATGATAGCACTCCCTTTAACGAAGGCGGGGTGGTATAAGGCGCCATAGGGCGCTAAATTTGATGAGGTAGCGGGGGGCGTGAAGCCACACCCCCGACCTAATAGACCCACTCTTGTTGTAACGGGTGGTAATGGAGTCTTTTTCTTGGGACGTAGCTATTAATATGTAAACTTTAGTGTGGTTGAAGTGAACGTGAAAATATATGGTATAATTCTTTATATAAAACTAGAGTTATGTGTCGCCCGCGTTGCGGGGCGTTAAACCAAATATTTCTTAGTTTAATAACATGTACGTATTTATTTCGATTAGTTATACATGCTACTTATAACACGATATAAAAAAAGATGAATCGAGTTAACCAAATAAAGAAAAACACTATCACAGTTATGATAAAAAAAATAACTAAAACGATGGCAAGCGTGTAATTTAGAGTTGGGGGCAAACAATAATTTGTCAGGACCAATTAGCGAGTGCTAGGCAGCTGTTTGGCACGAATAAAAACTAAATTGAGTAAACCAAGTAAAATAAAAAACTACCATACTTTTGCCCAAAAAAACTATGGCAACATTGCAATTTTTAACTTGGGTAAAATCGTAATTTTAAAATTGAGGTAAAATAAAATTTTGAACTGATGGCAAAACCATTTTTTTATTTTGAATTTGGGGCAAGAACGTAATATCTTTACTGAGGGCAAAATCGGAATTTTTAGATGGGGGCAAAACAAATATTTTATTTTGAACTGGGGGCGAAATTGTAATTTTAAACTGGGGACCAAATTGTAATTTGGCAGGATTATAGCTGTGGGCAAAACTATAATTTTTTTTAACCAATGGAAAATCACAAATTTAAGCTGGGGGCAAAGCATAAATTTAATTTCTAACTGGGGGCAAGATCGAAATGTTAAACAGGGGATAAAATCGTAATTTGACAGGACCTATAAATAACTATTTTTATGCAAAAAAAAAAATTTGGCCGTCACTTTTGGCCAACCACCTATCACAACTATTCCTGCTGACATTTACAAGTTATGTTTGTATGTATTGTAAATGTAAATGTAAATATATGGTATAATTCTTTCTATAATAATTATGTATTTGACGATTGAATTAAATATATGAACAGGGGCGGACTTACATGTAGCCCAAGGTGGGCGGGCGCACCCCTGAGAAAAAAAAATTAGTGCTATTTTTCGTTGAAAATCCCGTCTGCACCCCTTGGATTTTTTCGTCCGCACCCCTTGAAAATTAAAATTGAAACATTATGTTATGGAGCGATGAACTTATGCATCAATTTGTTTGTGATAGGAACCATGAGTAGGGACGTTATGGCGCAAAATGCGCAATTTCTTTTGTTTTACATGACCCGACCCGAACCGACCCGATACGAACCGATTTTTTTACTTATATACCTAGGGGCCTAAAATTTTTAAAAATGTTTCGCACCCCTATGGAAAAATTCCTGGGTCCGCCACTGTATATGAAGTATAGTTCTATACTAATTACCCAGTTGGGTAATTGGTATCTAAAGTATTCATCTTTATCTTCTTGTGATTTAACTTCATAATTTATCAACTATAGTGTAGTTGAATACAGTGCTGGATTCATAAATCTTTTTCACAAAGTTCATTGTTTTTAGATACTCTAATGTCATAGGACCAAATATAAAAAAAATTCGGGTCAGTTCAACGGTTTGGGTCGGGTAAAATTTGGGTCGATTTGACTGTTTATTTTTCTTTCGGAAGGATCCCAATGGAAAATCATTTAAATCTATTTTCAAAGGTTTACTATTTGAAGATGATGATTCAAGGTTTGATGGTTGTCTTTGGAAAAAGTTGTCAATTTTCTTCATACCTAAACATCAAATTCAAGTTTCAACAAATTACAAACCAACATCACTAAATGTCTAATTCATATTCATATCTTCACATAAGCACCCAAGTTCAACAATTTAAAATCATTCAAGTTCAATAATCTTCACATAATCATTCAAGTCCAACAATTTAAAATCATTCATTCAAGTCCAATAATCTTCACAAAATCATTTAAGTTCACATAATTGTTATGGGTGAAATTCTGAGCTCATATCCTGGATAATATCTTAAATTATATCTCGGTCATATGATATATGTTCATTCCCGGGATGCTGATTCAGAATATTGGTAACATCCTGAATGGTATCCTGAGGATTACTAACGGATTATGTGCAGGAATACGAGTCCAAGCTTGTAACGTTCATGAGGACCCTTTCCCCGGAAGACTCGGTCTAAGTCGTTCGAAGGAAGACGTTGAAGCCGCTTTACTCGGTCTATAACGTTAACTATGGAATATTCGGAGGCATCCCCCGTTTATAAGAATTTTTGTTTGTATTTCTTAGCTATAAATAGATGGATAAATCAGATCGAATAGGACACAACAACACTCACTGCTCTCTAACACTTCACTCTCTCGCAACTCTCATTTTCACAAAAAGCATTGTAACACTTAGCGATCTGATCAATATCCTGCACTGTATCCTGACGTTTAAAGAAATAAGAAGAACAAGGCAGCTGCGATTGTCAGCTCCCGAGGTTTTGTGCCGGCGATCTAGATTGATCAAGGGCTTTCCTCGTATATCTCGTGTCACCCCCTTTACTTTTTGCTCATTGTTTGATCGTAGATACAGCTCAATATCATGAGCCGTATCCTGAAAACTGTTTTTACAAACAACTTAATTCGCATATTTTCAACACACTTTCTTAGCACACTACCTCACTTAACTAATTTGATCACTTAATTGCTTCGGTAATTTTTGACCAAAACAATAATCATTCAAGTTCAATAACATAATAAATTTTAACCTCATATATTCAATGAAACTTATCAAGAAAACAAAAGAAAGTAAAGAAATTGCAAGAAATTATAAGTTTACCTTTCATTCTTTCAAGAAGGGTTAGAAATTGAAGTCAAATCGTCTCCTCGTTTCAGAACCAATGTGCGACCAGGGAGTTTCACAAAGGATTTTGGATGAATTTTAGTGAGGGTCTAAGGCATTTCGGATTTGGAAGTCACGAAATAAAGGGAATGAGGGCATTTGGGGGTCTGATGTACGAGTGGGAGAGCAACGACTTTCAAAAAAAGGGTATGGGGGCGTTGGTATAAAGTTTAAATACCCTAGTTCTTTTTTAGATCTAAAAAAATGCAAAAACTAACTCCAACAGGAGTCGAACCGGTGACCTTTCACCATTCAGCTATTTTACAACAATTTCATGAATGGGTTCATCGCAAATTTTATTTTTGGGTTCATTCAGAATATTCTATTACCATTTTTACTAATAATTTGAAATGTAGATCCGCCCTGGTTGAATGGAAGGTGAAAATATATGTTAAGAACTCTTTATTTAGGAATTTTAGATTTTAGTGCTGAATTATTGATGACTGATGTAGTTGTTATGGGCTAATCATAAGTATTTATTTTTAACTTAAATAACAATACTAGTACGAGTAAGTAATGTCGTATCCGCAGGAAATTTGTGATCAATGTAGAAGGATTTAACTAAGAACTACTATTATCTAATTAGGGGTTTGTTTGCTTGTTTTAGGAAAAAAAAAACACAATCTTTCACGAAAAGTGTTGCCGGAATGAGAAAAAGTAACCTCCATTCGGAATCCCGATTACCCGTTTACCATAAAAACCAGTTCACTAATTCAAAACACCACATATACATGACCTTGGAATTAATGACTTTAATTAATTATTAGAGACAATTTTGAAATAAACTATAATAACCTAACAATTCATTTGGTTATACCAATTACCCACCAATTTACAAACTCGCTAATGATGCAAGGAAATCACTAATATGCTTGATAAACGATTAACAATTCAAATATAATAAAAGTTTACAAGAAAATCAACACAATTAGTTAAAATACCAATTATAAGAATCTGAAACAAAGTTTAATGTGTCAAACAAAGCAATCGTTCATCCAGGAGAAGTCACGAGATGTTTAGCCTCGCATGGTAGTCACCACAGTTGTCACACCCCAACCGATGGCGGAAACATGCTTTGGCCTAATAGGATATTCACCCTTCTAGTTACTACATGTCCCAAGTCAAACGAAAATTTTGAGACTTTGGCGAGATTGAAAATCGAGGGATGGGACTTGTTATCAAGATGCGGGTTTCACCCCTAACTTGATAACGTTGTTCCCTAAGTGTGATTAGTACTTACCGAACGAAATAAGGAACGAATTCCGACTCGTTGATAAGGGTCCACTAGAATGAGAATGGGAAATTCTCCATCAATATGAGGAATTCACTCCTATCTTGATGGTACAATTTCGTTAAAATCGTTAAACGAGGATTGAGGGATTTCACCAAAAGGGGGGGTGTTCATGTAACACCCCGAAAATATAAATTCTTTATTATAATATGATGTCGGTAAATAAACAAAATGAACTAACTAGGAATAAAAATAACCTAGTTAGATAAGAGTCTTGTAGTGACTTATAAGTGGGTTAAAACACTTAAAACATGAACTAAACGATTGTAGAGGGACCAAAGTTGTTAAAATTGAAACTTGAATTATTAAAACAAAATTAAAAACACCAAACACACACCTAAGTGTGTGTCTGGTTCGTACAAAACACAGGGGGCGACCAAGGAACCCTCACCAAACCCTAGTTCATGTTAATTGCTCAAATTGAAGACCAAATTCAGTTCCAAACCAAAATCCGAGCACAAAATAGTGATCTCCTCTGAGAACGGGTCATAAGGTATGTAAATTTTATAGAAAATTGTTAGGGATGGATTTTCCAAACCTAAGGATCACGGATCCTCAAGTGCAGCCAAGATCACGGATCCTCAATTCTGTTTGACTTAAGGATCCTCAGAAGACGTTACAGGTTTAAGGATCCAGGATCCTCATTGTTATCCTTACACTAACGGTTGTTTCCACTATATTTGAACTTGATTTGCAGGAGTATACGAGTAGAACTTGGACTTGCCGATATTCTTGGGGAATATGTGTCACACCCCGACCACGTAAAACAACGAAACGTGGCGGAAACGTCGGGGAGTGTTGTAACAGAATTAATTGTTTCACAACCATGGAAATTAAAGTTACGTTTTATTTATCAATCAAGAGAGTTACATTGTCTTAAACAAGAAACAAAGAGTACATAACATAATTTAACTAGTTCTTGCTTCGTTTTAAGTCACTAAGGCACAGGTCCACCTAAGTGTGTCTCGATCATCCTATGTAACAGCTCCTAAAAACACATGTGAAAATAGGTACGTCAGCATAAAAATGCCTGTGAGATACATAGGTTTTGTGAAAATAGGATTCATGAATTGAGTTTAAAGAAACTGTTTAATAAAAAGGTAGCCATGAATCTTGTTGAGTGTTCCTTTCATAAATCATTTGAAAAGTGATAAATAAACCAAATGATATATATGTATAAAAGAATAATGTATGGTTAAGTGAATAACCAAGTAAAATGAGTCTGTATAAGTTAAGTTATTTGTAAAACGATGTTTATGTGGAGATTGTATTGTAGATGTAATATGTCTAAACTGAAATGGTTTAAATAACGCTACGATATGTAATACCATAAAAGCACTTATATATAGGAAGTACCAGCGGCGTATCCACCATGATTTTATCGTATTACACGTCGCCTCGTTACTTAAATCACTTACCCAAACAACCACCAAAATGTAATGTTTAACAATTGTAGAAATGTTTATGTATGGTCAAATACGGTTCACACGGTTCAACAGTTACAAACGGTTCATATAATCAAATGGTTACAACGGTTCACATAGTCAAATAGTTACAACGGTTCACATAGTCAAATAGTTACAACGGTTCACATAGTCAAATAGTTACAAACGGTTCAAAATGTAATATAATGTGTTCATATGCTGGATGAGCATATGCAACAAAATGCAATGTAAAACAATATGTCCATATGTTGAGTAAACATATGCAACTAATGTAATGTAAATCAATATGCTAGCATGCTCAGTCAACATACATAGCATAAATGTAAAGTAAAACAATGTACTAAGTATGCTAAGTAAACATACATAGCGAAACAATGTAATGTAAATCATGTACTATAAATGTACTAATAAGCATAGCAAGTATATGATGTGAAAACAGGAAAGCACGAAAGTAACAAGTAGGCACATGTGTTTCACCCCAAAACGTTTGAAAAACAGTAAAAGAGGGGTCTATGTACTCACTTGAGATTGCCTAGAAGTCCTTGAGTAACAACCAAGCAATGCTAGAGATCACGGAATCAAACGGCGCCTAATATAGGTAACTACGTTAATAATCCGGACCTAAATCAGAGGATCGGATAGAATGAGGGTTCGTAAACCAAATGAGTATATGAACTCATGTAATATGGTTTAACAAAGCCTACATACTACAATGAAACCTAACCTAAGTGCTTACGACCCATTACGACCCGTTTAGGTAGCTTATGCTACTTTAACGCGTCGTTTGCGTAAAACGCGTTCAGAACGCCTAACTAGCCCTATGATAAGTAAAATATGCCTTAACATGTCTAATATTGTTGCCAAATCAGTTTAGATATCAAAAATTATGTTACATATGCTTCAAAGTAAATTTTGGCGTAAAAAAGGCATTTTGGTAATAAACCTAAGGCATATAAACTACCTATCATACAACTAACTAAACATCATGACCATAAGGTATAACCTCAGAAGGTTATTCCCTATACAACTATGGTCACCTAATGTGTTTGGTCGGATCCTAATGATCGACCAATGGGTCGGGTTCGAAAGTATAAGCGATTGTTTAGATCGCTTACCTTACGACCCTATATAAGCACTAAACTAAAGGTGACGAGCTAAGCATGTTAAAACATGCTTAACTAAGTTAGAAAACAAGTTTGGTATCAAAACAAACGGTTTTGATACCTAAAAGTAGTTTGGTTACAAAATACGCAAGAATACGCATTTTGGCCGAAACTACGACTCGTCACTGAGCCTAGATAACGTGGTAATCTGTAGGTATAGTCACTAGGGACTATAACCATCGTGATTACGCTCACGTTAGGAAGTTCAAACGAACTTCGCATTGACCATAAACTGGTCAATGCAGAAAGTCAAACACAGTTTGACATTAGCGCTAAAACGTATAAAAAGAACGAAGGAATACTTACAAAGGGTCCCCGCAAGATTGATTTTCCAAGTATTCTCAGGTATGAGGTGATGAAACACCCCAACTTAGAGAAAACTCAGAAATCAAGTGGGTTTGCAAGTGAATGGGATGGGGTATTTATAGTTTTTGGAGAGTCGTTAAGATCGTTTATCGTAAACCATGATTCAATCTCATCCATACATGTGTTTACAATACCATGTGCATCAAAATGGCCCCCTAGTATCAGGAAATGACATGTGTAAGTGAGATTAAAGGTGGGTAACAGCTGGATCAAGCTGGAAATCACATTCGAATGTTCTGGCAACTGCTTACGGACCGTAAGCAAGTCTCCATACGGTCCGTAAGGGACCTGCAGACCAGCAACTTTCAGAAATGACAGTTTTAGCCCCTGAAGCCCCAAACTTGATTTTCGATGCATTTTTGACACGTTTAGGCCCGTTAACCCAATTTCAAAGCTCTAAAATGAAGTTAAAGTATAGGGAACTTGAAACATGCTCAGAAATATGTCGGATGTCGGTTCGTTTGGCCGTACGGTTGCGTTGTTCGGTTAATTACGACGGAAGTCGTAACGGACGCGAAAACGATCCAAATTGCGAAACGAATGAAGTTTTATCATGCCAAACACTAAAATAAAATATTTTAATGCTTACATAAAGTTTTGGATGTCCGGATGTATTCAGAACGTAAGTTATGCGCGAAAATGCAAACTTGTGCACTTTTTGACGCTTTTAGTCCCTAAATGACCCAAAAGTTTATTTTTGCACACTGAACCCCTCAAAGCCTATTTCTAAGCTATGTAAAGGATATTTATGGTATGTTTAACTTATGGTCTTGTTCCGTAATGTCTGTTACAGTACGAATCTCCGTACTTTCGCAGTTTGTCGAATTTAGTCCCTGTAAGCGAATTAACTTGATTTTTGCCATACCAAAGCCTTCAAAACTTATTTCTAAGTTATGTAAAGGTTATTTAAGGTATGTTAAGCATATGTCACTGTTCCAGAGTGTTTGTTGCATTAAACTGGTTATATTTACGCATTAGATTGCGTATAACCTTCTAGAAAGCGATTTAAAGTTCGAAATCGAACAAGAATTGATATGTGCAAATGATACACATATTTTTACAAAACCCAAGTATGAAACACAATATTTCATTGGTTTGGTATTTGTTTTCTGGTCACAGTGACACAGGTGTCACAATATGCTCCAATATTCTGCACGTGCATGGCTTGAATGACCGTTATGGAAGTCGTGGGTAGCTAGCACAATTTGCGGATTGTTTGTTATTTAGTTTATTTCTATTTTTAAAAGGGGATAACGAGCTTGATAGTTAGAACAATTAGCAACACACACACTCTCGACAACTCTCTACAACTTATTGGCGATTACATACTTTTTACACACTAGTGATCCTTGTAACAAGCTTGTTATCATCCCGACTTGTAACCTTTACTTGTTGAATATAGTTGGTGATCGGTAGTTTCCATCACCCGAGGTTTTTTATGCCGGAGATCATATATTGATCAAGGGCTTTTTCCTCGTATAAATCCTTGTGTCCCTTGTTCATTTCATTTACAAACTGTTCATACATTTGCTCAATCATATAAGCATCACACCTCACAAAATAAGATTTGGTTGCATTATCCTAGTCTGATTTTTTGACCAAAACAGTTTGGCGCCCACCATGGGGCAATTGGTGCTTCATTTATGAGAAATTTTGTTCATTGTGATCATTTCGGTTCACCACTTTCAACCACATGGCTTCTTCAGCGAAGAACACATCAAGCTCCATGCCGGCAGTCACTTCTTCACAGGGCATCCCACCTTTGCCTCCAGCACCTTTTGGATCCCAGAAGAGTGCTGAAATGCTGCGAAGAAACAGAGCCCCGTTTTCTCAAAACCACCAACTTCTGCTGTTACTTCTGGCCCTACAAACAATGATCTTTATTCTTTGATTTTGCAGATGAGGGATTACATGCAACAGCAAGACAAAACCAATGATAGGATCCTTCGAGAGATTGATGACATCAAGAAATTGAAGAGATCAGCGGAGGATCACTCTCCATTGGTGCCTAGATCACTGGATTTCAACACTCCAGCTATAACTGCCCTGCAATCTGCGGCTCCAGATATCCAGTACCAGAGTGGATCATTGGGAAGGCGTTATGGGTCAACGACAATGTCTCAGGCTCTAGGATCCTACTTTCAGCCTTCAGGACCCTCTTTTCAGCCTTTAGGATCCTCCTTCCAGCATCAGGGATCCTTCACTAGCTCAGGAGGATACATGGGGACGCAGACAGTTCAAGGATTCTCCTCCCAGGTTCAAGGATCCTCCTCTCAGGTTCAGGGATCCTCTTAGGTTCAAGGATCTTCCTTTCAGGTTCAAGGATCTTCATCTCAGGTTTACGGATCCATGGATTATCCTCCAAGACCCCCAGTCATAGCACATCAAGGATCCAACATCTTTCAAGATCAAGGATTCTTAAGGAGTGTACAACCCGGAAGTTTGTACAACCCGAAAGTTCGGATGTTCATCTAGGAGACTTCATCCCTATGCAAACTATTGCTTCATCTGGTCCCTCAATTGTACCAGAATCCCATCAATATGGATTCACATCTGGAATTCCAAACTTGAATCCTTCAGGAGGTAACACTTTGAATAATTCTCATAATACTAACCATGGCTTTGTGCAGGATACAGGTATCAATCAAGCTATGGCTAGGGAATTACAGAAACTGAAGGATATGATATCCAGCGTTCCAGGAGTGGTTAAGCCCATCCCTGAAATTGCAGATGGAAGCCACAGGATATCTCGTTTTGCACCACCTATTTGTGATGCAGAAATTCCAAAGAGGTTCCAAATACCAACCATGAAGCTATATGATGGCTCAACAGATCCAGAAGAGCATGTAGCTCAGTATAGAGAAAGGATGGAGACCAATCCCATCCCGGAGAGGTTAAAAGAAGCATGTTTATGCAAGGGTTTTGGATCCACATTAACAGGATCAGCTCTTAAATGGCTGCTAAGTCTTCCCCCTTACTCTATTACTTCATTTGCTAATCTAGTTAATCTGTTTAACAACCAATTCTCATGTAGTAGAAAATTTGAACGTTTAACTAGTGATCTATACAGGGTAACACAAGGTCAAAATGAATCACTTAGAGATTATATCACTAAGTTCAGTAAAGAATCCTTAGATATTCCTAATTTGGATATTGCTACAACTGTAGAAGCCTTCAAAATGGGTTTACTTAGGGATTCATTGTTCTATGATGATCTTGTCATGACCCCTTGCAGGAATCTTGATGAAGTGAGAACCAGGGCCCTTAGATTCATCCAATTAGAGGATGATAAAAGGATACAAGAAAGACTGGCAGGATCCTCGAAGCAGGAAAAATAAGGATCCTACTTCAGGAACAACAAGTCCAAATCTTATAACAAGTCTGACAATCAGAACGTGCATGCAGTAGAACAGGAAGAGGATGATGAGGATTATCCTCCCATTTCTGAATATTGTTTTTCTGTAGATAACAATGAACTGATCCTTGCAATCCAGAACTTAGGTGAAAAAGCAAGATGGCCCAGAAAAAGTGATAAACCAGCTACAACAAAGGACAAATCCAAATGGTGTGCATACCATGAAGATTTCGGTCATCTTACTGAAGAATGTATTGCACTCAGAAAAGAGATTGGTTACTTGTTAAGCAAAGGGCATTTGAAGGAGCTATTGGGGAGAAAAAAGTCAAGGATCCAGGATCCTGAAAAAGTTCCAGAAAGAGCTCCTGCTCCTCCTGCTGATGCACAAATTATAAACTTCATATCCGGTGGATCAGACATATGTGGCACTTCCTTTTCAGCAACCAAGAGGCATGCAAAGGAGACCAAGATGGATAATGGGGATAGACCCATTCGAACATCTACTGTTACACAGGAAAAAGTTATAACATTTGATAAGGATGAACGTGTGGATGTTCATTTTCTGGTTTCATTAGAGCTGGTGCTGAGGATAGGTAATCCTTGAGGGCTTTAAGGGCATTCTCATGCCTCTCAGTCCATTCAAACTTTTTGTTCTTCCTCAGAATATCATAGAACTCTTTGCACTTTTCTGAGTACTTTGAGATGAATCTGTTCAAGGCTACGATTCTTCCTATCAACCTTTGCACATCCTTGGCATTGGTAGGAGACTTGATGTTCACATGCCCTTGATTTGTTTTGGACTCGCCTCAATTCCTCTCTTGATCACCATATATCCTAAGAATTTTCCAGCTTTGACTCCAAAATGGCATTTGGAAGGATTCAACTTCATGTTATATTTGTCAAGGATATTGAATGCTTCTTCCATATCCTTTAGGTGATCCTCATCTATTTTGGATTTGACCACCATATCATCTATGTAGACTTCCATTGTGTGTCCAAGCTGCTCCTTGAACATCATAATTACTAACCTTTGGTATGTGGCACCTGCATTTCTTAAACCAAAGGGCATAGCAATATATACCAGTAGGAGTCATGAATGTTGTGTCCTCTTGGTCAGATGGTTCCATCTGAATTTGTTGGAATCCATATGAAGCATCCATAAAAGTTAACAACTCATGACCCGCCATAGCATCCAGCATGGAGTCAATGTGGGGTAAAAGGAAAGGATCCTTGGGACATGCTTTGTTTAAGTCAGTAAAATCAATGCATTCCCTCCACTTTCCATTCTTTTTCTGAACAACTACCACATTGGCTAGCCATCTTCGATACTTTACCTCTCTGATCATACCTGCCTTTAGCAATTTGTCTACCTCTTCTTGGATAATGGCATTTCTTTCGGGTGCAAATTTCCTCCTTTTTTGGTGTATTGGCTTGAAAGACCTGTCGATACCAAGTTTGTGAGTAATAACATCCTTAGATATACCTGACATGTCTTCGTGTTTCCAAGCAAAGGTAGACTTTCTTTTTTTCAAGAAGGATATCAAATCCTGCTCAATGTTATCCAGGATCTCAGATCCTATGAAAATTTTGGATTCAGGATCCTCCGGGTTTAACAAAATATCTTTGACGTCTTGCTCTCTTGCCTCCATGACGTCCCTTGGAGGATACTTTAATTGCTATGCTTCCCTTGACTTGGATGCTGGTTTCATTGAGGAAGTGTAGCAGTTCTTTGCCTCTTGCTGCTCACTCTCTATCTTCACCACTCCCCATGGAGTTGGGAGCTTGACACATTGATGATATGTTGAGGGGACTGCCTTCATATCATGTATCCATGGCCTGCCAAGGATAACATTACAGCAAGATAAGCAATCTATAACATAGAATTTTTAAACAAAATTCACTCCCTCTATATAGATTGGAAGTTTGAAGTCCCCCAATGTATTTTTTGTCTCTCCACTGAATTCCACTAAGACAGATGATCTTGGAACAATCTCGGACTTAGGGATATTCATTCTTTTAAGGACATCTAATTGTATTATGTTCACTGAGCTTCCTCCGTCAATGAGGATCCTGCGAACAAAATGGTTAGAAATAAGCAATGTAATGACTAAACCGTCGTGATGAGGATCCTGTATGTCTACACGATCGTCCTCATCAAAGGATATCACTTTCTGTTGGGTAAGAATGGAAGTTCGAACAGGTATGTCCCCATTCTCCATCTTTTTTTCCTTAGCATATCTCTTAGCCGCTGAGAATGAAGTTCCATAGATATCAGAACCCCCGGAGATGATGTGAATGATTTGAGCATCAGTTGGTGGAGGAGGAACTTTTTCAGGAACTTTCTCAGAATCCTGGATCCTTGACTTTTTCCTTCCAAACAACTCCTTCAAGTATCCTTTGCTCAAAAGATAGCCTGTCACCTTCCTTAATGCTATGCACTCATCTGTGAGATGACCAAAATCCTCATGATAAGCACACCATTTTGATTTATCTTTGGTAACAGCCAATTTATCACTCTTCCTTGTCCACCTAGCCTTGTAACCTAAATTTTGCATAACAAGGATTAGTTCACTATTATCAGCAGAAAAAACAATATTCAAAAATAGGAGGATAATCCTCATCATCTTCCTCTTGTTCCACAGCATGCACATTCTGGTTGTCATGCTTGGTGTAAGGTTTGGATCGGTTGTTCTTGAAATAGGATCCTTGCTTGTCCTGCTTTGAGGATCCTGACAATCTTTCCTGGATCCTTTTGCCATCCTCTAAACCAGTGGCGGACCCAGGATTTTTTTCCTGGGGGTGCGGAAATTTTTTAAAAATTTTAGACCCCTAGTTATATAAAAAAATCGGTTCATAGCGGGTCGTATTGGGTCGGGTCATCTAAAAAAAGTAAACACAAATAAAAAAAGTTTCATAGCGAGTCGAATCAGATCGGGTCGGGTCCATTTCAATTTTCAAACAATTAATCCTTAGTTCCTAACTTCTTATCACATTAACAATCAGATCGGGTCGGGTCCATTTGAATTTCAAGCCCTAGTAATTGTTATTTACCAACCAACAATCATATAATCAACAAAACCACCCAACTAAATACTAGAACAACTCAAAAATACATAAAAACATATAAAATTTTAAACTTTTTTAACAAAGATATATATATCTGTTTCTATTGAAAAATCCCAATAAAACATCAAAACAAATCGAATTACCTATTTAAGTTCAATTTTTGAATTTCATCTTTTCAAACCCTATACTAGAATCATATAATCAATAAGAAATTAAGAAACAACAAACCCATACTATAAAGACTAGAACAACCCCAAATTACCTCAAAACACATAAAAGTTTAAACTTTTTGAACCCATCCTAAAATCCTATTATCTCATGACTCTTGAACAAAATCGCATAACATCAAAATAAAAAAAATAAAAAAACAAAACAAAACTTGTACCTATCAGGGGCGGCCGGAATTAACCAGTTTGCAGCCAGAATTTTGTTGTCACCGGCCGGAATTATGTAGGTGAGGCAGAGGGAGGGCGGGAGTCGCTTGCAAGTGGCAACGATTTGGGGTTTTTTTTAATTATGTGGACTGATTTTGTTTAACAAAACTAGTAGTTGGGTTGGGATTGAATGATTTTTAAGTTATTGGGGTTGATGGATTGAATTTAGACTATGGGGTATGGGGCGGGGGTTGAAGAGAAACGCCCAAGTCACCACCCCGGTGGGCTTGGGTTTGGGCGTGGCCCCTTGGGCGGGAGTTTAAGGCCGGGCGTGGGGCATGCTAGCGATCCTATGTGGCCGGCTCTTATTGGCTTGTTAGCTAGCATAGCGGGCCATGTTTAAATTTTAAAATATAACCGTTGGCCACGCCGGGCTAGCCACGTCTCGCCATACCCCACGGACACGTCACTCACCAGCAGGGGGCTCGAACTCCACGTGTCAACCCATGCCCCAAACCCCCGCCCCACCATACCCCATGGTCTTAAGTTTTATTAAAGAAGTTAGTGGGCTAACTTGTTTACATAATTTGATCGGGTTATAATCCGTGTTCAAATTTTTTTTTATATAAATTCCTAACATTTTTTTCTAAGGGGTGCGGACGAAAATATCCAAGGGGTGCAGACGAAAATTTCCAAGGGGTGCGGTCGGGATTTTTAGCGAAAAATACCACTAAATTTTTTTTTTCAAGGGGTGCGGCCGCCCACCCACCCCATAAGGTGAGTCCGCCACTGCTCTAAACGGATGAACCTTAAGGCCCTGTTTCTTACTTCATCTAAATTCCTACAAGGTGTCATAACAAGATCATCATAGAACTGAGAATCTTTAAGCAACCCCATTTTAAAAGCTTCAATAGCAGTGGCAATATCCAACTTAGGGATTTGTAAGGATTCTCTACTGAATTTAGTTATATAATCTCTTAATGATTCATTATGACCTTGGGTGATCCTATATAAGTCACTAGTCAACCTTTTAAATGTTCTACTACATGAGAATTGATTATTAAACAAGTTAACTAAATGAGAAAATGAAGTAATTGAGTAAGGAGGAAAACTTAGCAGCCATTTCAAAGCTGATCCAGTTAGTGTGGATCTGAAGCCCTTGCATAGACAGGCTTCCTTTAACCTTTCTGGAATGGGGTTGATTTCCATTCTCTCCCTGTATTGTGCCACATGCTCTTCTGGATCGGTGGTACTATCATACAGTTTCAGATTAGGAGTTTGGAACCGTTTTGGTATCTCAGCATTACATATGGGTGGTGCAAAGCGAGACACCCTATGACTTCCATCCGGGATCTCAGGAATGGGTTTAACCACTCCAGGGACACTAGATATCATATCCTTGAGCTTTTGTAACTCCTTAGCATGATTAGTGCCAAAAGATGTATTAAAAGTGTTACCTCCTGATTGGTTTGGAATTGGTATCCCAGAAGTGTGTCCGAAACAAGGCATATCTGGTATAAGAGTGGGACCAGGTGAGGCAATAGTTTGCATGGGGATGAAGTCTCCTAAGTGAACTTCAGAACTTCTGGGTGGTTGACTCCCTAAGATCCTTGATCCTGGAAGATGTTGAATCCAGGATACATTGGTGCTGAAGGCCTTGAAGGGTATTCCATGGATCCTTGAACCTGGGATGAGGATCCTTGATACTGAGGGTAGGATCCTTGAGCTGAAAGCGTCCCCATGTATCCTCCTGAACTGATGAAGGATCCCTAATGCTGAGAAGAGTATCCTTGTGGCTAGAAATAGGATCCTTTAGGCTACGTCGCTGTCAGTGATCCATACTGCAAGCTTGATGATCCTTGATACTGAACACTTGATGCTTTGGAATGTTGGATTGTTGATGGCGGAGTAGTGAAATCCAACAACCTGGGCATTAATGGGGGGTGATTCTCTACTGATTTCTTCAGTTTCTTGATTTCATCAATTTCACGAAGGGTCCTTCCATTAGTTTCATCCTGATGTTGCATGTATCCTCTCATTTGCAAAATCAAAGTATAAAGATCACTGTTAGTATGTGTAGAGGAAGAAACAACAGTTGGTTTTGTGAAAACAGGGGTTTTCTTCTTCGGAGCATTCTTAGCATTCTTCTGGAATGCCCTGTGATGAGGTAACCGCCGACATGGAACTTGAAGTAGTTTTTCCCTGAGAAGCCATGTGGTTGATGGTAATACACAGAAATGAATGAAATGAACAAAATTTTCAGAATTGAAGCACCAATTGCCCACGGTAGGCGCTAAACTGTTTTGGTCAAAAATCACAACAAGGATAATGTAACCAAATCTGATTTTTGTGAGGTTGAGTGCTTAGTATGATGAATGAATGTATGAACGAATATGAAATGTAATCAAAGATGAACACTAAGATTTATACGAGGAAAAAGCCCTTGATCAATGAATGATCTCCAGCATAAAGAACCTCGGGTGATGGAAACTACCGATCACCAAATGTATAGCAAAATATGGTAATGATTCTAGTACAACTTCGGAAGATAACAAGCTCAATACAATGATTTGCTAAAGTGTATGTGTGTTTCGCGAATGAGTATCACAGTGTTCGGGTACTAGCTATTTCGTTTCTATTATGAGCTTATTATCCCCTTATAAAATTACAAATATCTAGTTAACAAACTATCCAAAATCCATGCAAGCTTCATACCTTCTCCCTTAACGGTCATGGCTCCTCTTGCACGTGCTATAATTAGAATATTCCTCCAATAATCCCGTGTTGACTCGGTTCACATCAAACAATACCTGCAAACGTAAACTAAATACATAAAGAGCAATTGTTAAAAAAACATAGATATCAATTAGGATCCTTGATCCTCAGAATCCCTGCGTTACCCGTTAAGGATCCGTGATTCAGGTTCAATCTCCTACAATAATAGTTATCACTCCAGCATCAACATGGCTCCTTTCGAAGCATTATACGGTCGAAAATGTTGTTCGCCGGTTTGCTGGAATGAGATTGGTGAAGCTCAGCTCACTGGACCTGAACTCATTCTAGAGACTACAGACAAAGTCAAGAAAATTCGCGACAACCTCTTAACAGCTAGAAGCCGTCAAAAGAGTTACGCGGATAGACGACGCAAGCCTTTGGAATTCCAAGTCGGTGATCTCGTCCTACTCAAGGTATCTCCATGGAAAGGTGTAATCAGATTTGGTAAGAAAGGAAAACTTGCACCACGATATGTTGGACCATTCAAGATCGTTGAAAGAATCGGAAAAGTAGCCTACAGACTTGAGCTGCCTCCTGAACTTGGAAATGTTCATCCAACTTTCCACGTGTCCAATCTGAAAAAGTGTTTGACTGATGAAAACCTCCACATCCCCTTTGATGAAATTCGTGTCGATAACATGATGCACTTCGTCGAGAAACCTGTGGAAATATTGGACCAGCAAGTCAAGAAGCTCAAGCGCAAGTGCATACGGATAGTCAAAGTTCGTTGGGAATCCAAACGTGGCCCAGAGTTTACTTGGGAACAAGAGGATCAAATGAAGGCAAAATATCCACACCTTTTCCCACAAGTTTCCTCTAATTAAATTTCGGGACGAAATTTCCAAAAGTAGGGGAGACTGTGACATCTGTGTATTTTAACCCTTGTAATATTCCGAACAACTTTGTATTTAATAAAATATGGTGTTTTAATTTCAATATTTGTTTAATTATTTGTGACTTTAGTACGTTTTCAATCATTGTTCAATTCCGAACTCTCAAACCTGTTCTGGAAGTGAAATCATAAACCGTTACCTAAACATAATCAGTTTAACGCGACGTACACTCCGGAACTATGACATAAGCCAAACATACCCTAAATACCCTTTTCATAACTTAGAAATAAGTTTCGAAGGATTCAGTATGGCAAAAAGATGTTTGTTCGAACTTAAGAACTAATTGCGACAAAACTGCGAAACGAACGTTGGTGACCGCCCGGATAATATTTAAATCCTAAAAATATTCTGTTATGATTAAAATTTTATTTTTAATCATGTTCATGTTGAAAAATAAATTAAAACGCTTAAAAACGTTATTTTTCAAAGTTTAAGCGCGTACCGCGTGTTACTGCGTAACACAGTGCTTCTACTGCAAAACGCAGACAACGCAGCCAGTCTCGGCAACTGATATTTATTTCAGTAATAATTTGGCGAGTTTATTTTTATAGAATAATAAAAATAATTTAGAACGCCATAAACCGGGATTTAAACGCTAGATAAAATACCCGGTATCCAGTTAAACACCTGTTTTTAACCTACATATATCATTTATGTGTATTTTATGCAAATATATATATACATTTCGTGTATGTATGTATGTAGACAAGTGCCATTTTTTTTCCTTACACTTGACACATGTTGATGCATGCTTTTCCTTAGATCTTCCATATCTCCTTATATATCTTCCATATCTTTCAAGTTCACAAGCAAAATCAAACCAAATCCTCACTCTCTCTCTCTCCTTCCCCAAACCGTAACCCTCACCACCACCCCCATTCCAAGCAAATTTCAAGTTGGTGTGAAGATCCAAAGGAGTTTCCAAGGTGTTTTCAAGTGATTTCAAGCTCCATATCATCAAAATCTCACCAAAAACTCACTTGAATCTTGAAGGTATAAAGTTTATGTTTAAATCATACACTTGATTCTTGGTTGTTCTTGATGATTGGAAGTTTCTCTTGAATATTGGAATTTTTCACAAACTTGAAATCTAAAAAGAAATGGGTCTTGATACAAAATAAAAATGGTGGTATATATGTGTGTACATGTAACCGTATATATATATATATATATATGTGTGTGTGTGTGTGTATGAGATTTGAGTTTGATTTTTTGATAAATACTTGTTTAGGATATTTGCTTGCATAAACAAGATTATGTGTGTGTATGAGATTTGAGTTTGATTTTTTGATAAATACTTGTTTAGGATATTTGCTTGCATAAACAAGATTATGTACAAATATGTTAGAGATATAAAGGAGTGATTGAATCATGAGTTATAATTTGAAATAATGTTAGTATTTGGACATGTAAATGGCCAAAAATTTATTAGACATATTTGAGAATTTTTTATTTGTTGCTTGTTCTTGAATGATAGTTAAAATGCAAGTGTTTGATGATTTGTGTATGATATGATGAATGTTCAATTAAATCAGTAAGTAAACATGAATAAATCACATGTTTGATGCATTTAAATTCATAAGAAATGATGATGATATGATAGTGTGCTTTAGACACTTGTACATGAGAATACATGTTGATTTAAAGCTCAAGAAATGATAAAAAAAAATGATTGTATGACAAAAATATTTTAGAACAGATTATAAACACTAAAAATAACATTATTTGGTATATTATAATGGCATGAAACTTTGTCATAGGTTTGATAGCTTTGCATGTTGTACATATAGCTTAAAAAGTGGTAAAATATGTGAAATTTGCATGATTTATGTGCTTTATGTGAGACCTACACTATCATGAGTATAACCATTATTTTATTCAGTAAATAACATGGGTTATGTTAAAATATCAAGTCGATACGATTTGGGATGGTTAGGGTAACGTTTGATGCAAAACTATGCGGTAAAACGTTTAAAAATCGGCTTTTCGGAGGATTTTTATAAAACTGTTTCAGATCAGTAAGTAAACTGATATTTTTGATATAAAAATAAGTATTTTAACTTATATTAAGTTTACTTGGTGTTTGGTTAGTCATACGTGACTTCCGACGCCCAAAAACGTTACCGAATCGCTAAAATACGCGTTTTTCAACATACACTATATTGGGTTGTTCATGGGTAAATTTTATGTGTTACAATGTGCTATGTGTTTTACAATATGTGTATGATGATGTGTTTAGTGTTAACAATATTATCTGTATTACGATATTAAATTTATGTCACGTTTGAGTATATATATTACGACGCGCAAATCGTAGATATATTGCTTATAACATGATAAGGGTCACCAATAAAATCGTTCAAGTCGCAAAGTTTTTAAAATATATATGAACTCATATATATACAAATACACCAATATAATCAAAAATAATAACTTTTCGAGAAAATCTCAAAGTTATGTGAAAATTCTAAGTATCGGAGAAACTTATGTATTTTTGTGAGTTTTTTATTATTAAATCGTTCTTATTTAATTTAGAACGAATAAACAATTTGAGAGATTGTGTTAACATATAAAAACGCACCCAAAGGTGAGTACATAGTTCCCCTATTTTACGCTTTCGAATGTTTTTGGGTGAAGCATATGTGCATAACTTTACTTTTCGTTTTCATGACATTATACATGTTTTATTACATATTACATATAATACATTATTTCCGAGACGTTTTTATGGTATATTGACTTAGTATACCTAACATTTGGTTTCAAAGACATTTTATTGGCATATTGACTTAGTATGCCTAATGCATGGTTTTACAAAGACATTTTCATGACATGCTTACATTGAAAAGACATTTGGTATGTTTAACAAAGTAGTACATTCATTAACATTGATCAAGCCGCTCGGTAGTATGTAATAGCGTTATAGGACTTGACAAATCCCGTTCCCGCTTTCTAGGTATTTCAGAAGGGGAATGACAGAATCCGAATATATTTTTTTTTGTTAAAACCTTGATCCTGATAAGGGTTTATCCGACAGTCTCAAGGCTTGAGTGTATGCGATAGACAAACCACATAAATGTTCATATCAATAAAAGCAATGGTTTTCAAAACATAACTGTTGTTTTAAACTTTGGTTTATTCAAAGACTTTGTTTTGTACATGACATTTGATTACATAAGACATTTGTTTATACATGACATTATGCATTTGGCTTGAGTAAATACTATTTATTCGCCATACAAGACATGGTTTATACTGGACATTTGACATTGGACATTGGTTATACATGACATTCACATATTTTATACATATTATTTTCATTTGGTTATTTACGTAACCATACATCATTCTTTTATATCATTAGATTTTCATATGATTTTATAAAAGAAGACATTTTTTTATAAGGTTCATGACTACTTTTCATTAAACATTTCTTTTGACATTCAAAGTCATGAATCTTCAACACTAAACCTATGTTACTCACAGCCATTTTTATGCTGACGTATTTACTTTCACATATGTTTCAGGAGCGAATGTTTGATGTGAGCAAGCTACACTTAGGGCGACTTGGGCCTTAGCAATCTAAAATCAAGAAAGTTATCATCTTTTATGTTATGGGTTTCGTTTGAACTAAGACAATGTAATAATTTAAGCTTGTAAAACTTAACTTTAATTATCATGTGTTTTTTAAACAATAATTCTGCCACACAACTCCCCGACGTTTCCGCCGCGGTTTGTTGTTTTACGCGGTCGGGGTGTGACAGAAGAATTGGTATCAGAACCCATGGTTATAGGGAATTAGGTTATTAGTAAAATTTTGACCTAGACTATAACCTTTCTAGGACCCTAACACAAGTTACCTTGTGTTTAGATCTTAAAACAATACTATCACCTATCCTTAGGTGAACCAAAACAAGTTCACAAATCTCAATTCCATTTGAAAATCGATCATCTATCCTTAGATGATTAGTTTCTAGGCTTTATACCTTTAAAGTTTTCAAATCTCGTCAAAGTTTGGGTCTTAATAATGTGAACACGTGCAAATCCGAAAGGGTGGGTGCCTGTACCCTGAGTTTTCTGTCTAAGGATAGAGTGTTCGTACAAATCCACATAATCGGACCAGTCACTCTTACCTGGGAACTCTTGGGGTGAGTGTCCACTTATAGGCTAAAGCATGTCTTCATTATGCATTATGTAGACCCATTTACTTTGATTAGTCACAGTGTGTAGTTTGATTGTTTTAAGTAATGAACAAATGACCACCTTCCTTTGTTTTGTCGATATTTTCAATACTCCTTTTGATTGTCTTATGTCAATCTCACACATTTCCTTGTGTTCCTTTTCTTTTAGATGCCTCCTCGACGTGATCAAACTCAAGATGCCACAATGGCAGCCTTGATCGCTCAGCAAATTGCTACTGTACTCCCGAACCTAGTAACTCAGTTAAACCAGGCAAACAACAATAACAACGCACCTGTTCCGTGCAACTTTAAGACTTTCAATTCGGCTAAACCGCTTCAGTTTTCTGGGTCAGAAGGAGCAACTGGGCTCCTACAGTGGTTCGAGAGTCTCGAGAGTACGTTTCGTCACGTTCAATGCCCGAATGAGCGAAAGGTTGAGTTTGCGTCAAGTGTGTTTCAGAAAAGGGCGCTTACTTGGTGGAATGGTGTGATGAGGGACAGAGGTGCCAACGTGGCAATGGCTCAAACATGGGAAGATCTTCGCGCACTTATGATGAAGGAGTTTTGTCCTCGTCATGAACAGAGGGCACTGGAGGACGAATTCCATGATCTTAAGCAAGATAGTGGAGAGCACCGTGCCTACACAGACCGATACGTAGAACTGAGCCTGTTGTGTCCCACCATGGTCACGCCTTTGGACAAGGCGATTGAGAAGTACGTAGATGGTCTTCCTGATCCCGTTCAGGATATTGTCACCGGCAGCAACCCTACCATGGTGAGACAAGCCATTAAGCTAGCTGCGACCTTGACTGAGTCTCAAGTCAAGAAGGGTAAACTCCACCGCAAGGGTGACAAGAAACCATCTGACAAGACAGAGAAGAAGAAGGGAAAGAAAGCTGAAACCTCGAAGAAATCTAGGAAGCGTCAGGCCTCCAAGAACTTTGTCGTTGTTGCACAGACCAATCAAGCTGCTCCTACCCAGCCAACACAACCACCTGCCAATAAATAGTATGTTGGTACTGCACCTCTTTGTAACAAGTGCAATTGTCATCATCAACCACATCTTCAGTGTCGTCTTTGCAACAATTATGGAAGATATGGCCATTTGGCTAACACATGTCGCTCTCCTCCTGCTCCGAATCAAGCGGCACAAAACCCTGCCCAACAGCCAGCAAATCCTGCACGACCTCCTTTTTTGCCTGGGTCTTGCTACAATTGTGGAGATCTGACTCACTACAGGAACAAGTGCCCGAAGTTGGCTAATGCAAACCCAGCTCGTGGACGAGTATACAACATCAATGCCAATGAAGCGCGTGCCGACAGTGAGGTGGTGAACGGCATGTTCTATGTTAATAACCAACTTGCTTCTATTCTTTTTTATTCGGGTGCCGACAAGAGTTTTGTATCCCTAGCCTTTGAACCATTGCTTGCAAAGCCTAGAACAAAACTAGGAAAACCCTTGACATTAGAGTTAGCCAGTGGTGAATCCCTTGTACTCGATTCCGTCATTCGAAATTGCCAGTTGAACCTCAACGATCATCTTTTTCCCATTGATCTCACGCCAATGCAACTTGGGAGTTTCGACGTTATAGTAGGGATGGATTGGTTGACCCAATACCGTGAAGAGGTGGTTTGTTTTGACAAGATTGTTCGTGTGCCTCTTTCATCTGGTGAAGCCTTAGAAGTTCGTGGAGAAAAACCCGTTAGTAGCCTCAAACTAATGTCTAGCACCCAAGCTCATAGATATTTATGAAAGAATTATCTGGCTTTCTTGGCACATGTCGTAGAAGAGAAAGACAATGGTAAAATTGTTCAAGACATCCCTGTCGTTCGAGATTATCCTGAGGTTTTTCCTGAAGACTTACCTGGTTTACCCCCAGCGCGTCAAATCGAGTTCCGTATTGACCTTGTACCTGGTGCTAACCCGATTGCTAAATCTCCATACCGTCTTGCACCGTCTAAGATGCAAGAGTTATCGAAGCAGCTGCAGGAGTTATCAGACAAAGGATTTATTCGTCCAAGCTTTTCCCCTTGGGGCGCGCCTGTTCTTTTTGTAAAGAAGAAGGATGGATCATTCCGAATGTGTATCGATTACCGTGAGCTTAACAAACTCACCATCAAAAATCGATATCCCCTACCTCGCATCGATGATCTCTTTGATCAACTTCAAGGTGCTACCTGCTTTTCGAAGATTGATCTACATTCTGGGTATCATCAGCTTCGCGTATCCGAAGAAGATATTCCCAAGACTGCTTTCCGCACACGATACGGTCACTATGAGTTTACTGTTATGCCTTTCGGTTTAACGAATGCTCCTGCCGTCTTCATGGACCTAATGAATAGGGTTTGTAAGCCTTATTTAGATAAGTTCATCATCGTCTTCATTGATGACATCTTGATTTATTCCAAAACACGAGCTGACCATGAACAACATCTCCGTCTAACAATGGAACTCCTATAGAAGGAACAACTTTTCGCTAAATTCTCCAAGTGTGAATTTTGGCTTAGGGAAGTTCAATTTTTGGGACATATTGTTAACGAACAAGGTATACATGTAGATCCCGCCAAAATCAGTGTGATTAAGGATTGGAATACACCAACTACTCCTACCGAGGTTCGTTCATTTCTGGGTCTCGCAGGTTATTACCGCCGCTTTATTGCAAACTTCTCCAAGATTGCGGTTTCTCTCACAGCCTTAACTCAAAAGAATAAACCTTTGGAGTGGGGACCCAAACAAGAAGAAGCTTTTCAGACCTTGAAACATAAACTCTGCGATGCTCCTGTGTTGTCTTTACCTGAGGAATACAACGACTTTGTCGTATATTGTGACGCATCGAATCTAGGCCTTGGTTGTGTTCTCACGCAAAGAAACAAAGTCATAGCCTACGCGTCAAGACAATTGAAAATCCATGAGAAAAACTACACGACTCATGATCTTGAGTTAGGCGCTGTGGTTTTTGCTCTCAAGATTTGGAGATATTACCTTTACTGAACAAAATGTGTGGTTTTCATAGACCACAAAAGTCTCCAACACATCTTCAATCAGAAAGAACTAAACATGAGGCAACGACGTTGGGTAGAACTTCTAAACGACTACGACTGCGAGATTCGCTACCATCCTGGAAAGGCGAATGTCGTAGCCGATGCGTTAAGTCGAAAAGAAAGAGTCAAGCTTCATTGTGTTCGAGTTTGATCTGATATTCAAACCCGCATCTTTCAAGCTCAACATACTTGTGTTACACAAGGCTTGATGGGTAAAGAATTACCTTGTCACATTAAACCTGAGCTTGAATTGAGAGACTTTGGGATATTCTATTTCATGGGCCGTTTGTGGGTCCCAAGTATAGATAATCTTAGCACCTTGCTTATGGATGAAGCTCATAAGTCTCGTTATTCTATTCATCCTGGTGCAGACAAAATGTATAAGGATCTTCAAACCCAGTACTGGTGGCCGGGAATGAAGAAGGACATTTCCTTATACGTATCAAAATGCCTTACTTGTCTGAAGGTTAAGGCAGAACATCAGCATCCCTCTGGATTATTGGAACAACCAGAGATACCGGTTTGGAAATGGGAAAACATTGCCATGGATCTCATTACTAAACTACCGCGCACTAATAGAGGTCATGATGCCATTTCGGTAATAGTTGATCGTTTGAAAAAATCAACGCACTTCTTGCCAATCCGTGAGGATTTCTCTGCTGAAAAGCTAGCCCGGATCTATGTAGATGAGATTGTATCCCGACATGGTGTTCCTTTGAACATCATATCAGACCGAGATGCTCGATTCTCATCCCACTTTTGGAGAACCATGCAATCTGCTATGGGAACCCAACTCAATTTGAGCACAGCTTATCATCCTCAAACGAATGGACAATCTGAAAGAACAATCCAGACATTGGAGGATATGCTTAGAGCTTGTGTGATTGATTTTGGTGGTAGTTGGGATTCGCATCTTCCATTGATCGAATTCTCCTACAATAATAGTTATCACTCCAGCATCAACATGGCTCCTTTCGAAGCTTTATACGGTCGAAAATGTCGTTCGCCGGTCTGCTGGAATGAGATTGGTGAAGCTCAGCTCACTGGACCTGAACTCATTCTAGAGACTACAGACAAAGTCAAGAAAATTCACGACAACCGCTTAACAGCTAGAAGCCGTCAAAAGAGTTACGCGGATAGACAACGCAAGCCTTTGGAATTCCAAGTCGGTGATCTCGTCCTACTCAAGGTATCTCCTTGGAAAGGTGTAATCAGATTTGGGAAGAAAGGAAAACTTGCACCACGATATGTTGGACCATTCAAGATCGTTGAAAGAATCGGAAAAGTAGCCTACAGACTTGAGCTGCCTCCTGAACTTGGAAATGTTCATCCAACTTTCCACGTGTCCAGTCTGAAAAAATGTTTGACTGATGAAAACCTCCACATCCCCCTTGATGAAATTCTTGTCGACAACACGATGCACTTCGTCGAGAAACCTGTGGAAATATTGGACCAGCAAGTCAAGAAGCTCAAGCGCAAGCGCATACGGATAGTCAAAGTTCGCTGGGAATCCAAACGTGGCCCAGAGTTTACTTGGGAACGAGAGGATCAAATGAAGGCAAAATATCCACACCTTTTCCCACAAGTTTCCTCTAATTAAATTTCGGGACGAAATTTCCAAAAGTAGGGGATACTGTGACATCTATGTATTTTAACCCTAGTACTGTTCCGAACAACTTTGTATTTAATAAAATATGGTGTTTTAATTTCAATATTTGTTTAATTATTTGTGACTTTAGTACGTTTTCAATCATTGTTCAATTCCGAACTCTCAAACCTGTTTTGGAAGTGAAATCATAAACCGTTACTTAAACATAATCAGTTTAATGCGACGTACACTCCGGAACTGTGACATAAGCCAAACATACCCTAAATACCCTTTTCATAACTTAGAAATAAGTTTCGAAGGATTCGGTATGGCAAAAACATGTTTGTTCGAACTTAAGAACTAATTGAGACAAAACTGCGAAACGAACGTTGGTGACCGCCCGGATAATATTTAAATCTTAAAAATATTCTGTTATGATTAAAATTTTATTTTTAATCATGTTCATGTTGAAAAATAAATTAAAACGCTTAAAAACGTTATTTTTCAAAGTTTAAGCGCGTACCGCGTGTTATTCTACTGCAAAACGCAGTCAACGCAGCCAGTCTCAGCAACTGATATTTATTTCAGTAATAATTTGGTGAGTTTATTTTTATAGAATAATAAAAATAATTTAGAACGCCATAAACCGGGATTTAAACGCTAGATAAAATACTCGGTATCCAGTTAAACACCTGTTTTTAACCTACATATATCATTTATGTGTATTTTATGCAAATATATATATACATTTCGTGTATGTATGTATGTAGACAAGTGCCATTTTTTTCCTTACACTTGACACATGTTGATGCATGCTTTTCCTTAGATCTTCCATATCTCCTTATATATCTTCCATATCTTTCAAGTTCACAAGCAAAATCAAACCAAATCCTCACTCTCTCTCTCTCCTTCCCCAAACTGTAACCCTCACCACCACCTCCATTTCCACTTCTTCAACCTTGTTCTTGAAGATCAAACCCCATTCCAAGCAAATTTCAAGTTGGTGTGAAGATCCAAAGGAGTTTCCAAGGTGTTTTCAAGTGATTTCAAGCTCCATATCATCAAAATCTCACCAAAAACTCACTTGAATCTTGAAGGTATAAAGTTTATGTTTAAATCATACACTTGATTCTTGGTTTTTCTTGATGATTGGAAGTTTCTCTTGAATATTGGAATTTTTCACAAACTTGAAATCTAAAAAGAAATGGGTCTTGATACAAAATAAAAATGGTGGTATATATGTGTGTACATGTAACCGTATATATATATGTGTGTGTGTGTATGAGATTTGAGTTTGATTTTTTGATAAATACTTGTTTAGGATATTTGCTTGCATAAACAAGATTATGTACAAATATGTTAGAGATATAAAGGAGTAATTGAATCATGAGTTATAATTTGAAATAATGTTAGTATTTGGACATGTAAATGGCCAAAAATTTATTAGACATATTTGAGAATTTTTGAGTTGTTGCTTGTTCTTGAATGATAGTTAAAATGCAAGTGTTTGATGATTTGTGTATGATATGATGAATGTTCAATTAAATCAGTAAGTAAACATGAATAAATCACATGTTTGATGCATTTAAATTCATAAGAAATGATGATGATATGATAGTGTGCTTTACACACTTGTACATGAGAATACATGCTGATTTAAAGCTCAAGAAATGATAAAAAAATGATTGTATGACAAAAATATTTTAGAACAGATTATAAACACTAAAAATAACATTATTTGGTATATTATAATGGCATGAAACTTTGTCATAGGTTTGATAGCTTTGCATGTTGTACATATAGCTTAAAAAGTGGTAAAATATGTGAAATTTGCATGATTTATGTGCTTTATGTGAGACCTACACTATCATGAGTATAACCATTATTTTATTCAGTAAATAACATGGGTTATGTTAAAATATCAAGTCGATACGATTTGGGATGGTTAGGGTAACGTTTGATGCAAAACTATGCGGTAAAACGTTTAAAAATCGGCTTTTCGGAGGATTTTTATAAAACTGTTTCAGATCAGTAAGTAAACTGATATTTTTGATATAAAAATAAGTATTTTAACTTATATTAAGTTTACTTGGTGTTTGGTTAGTCATACGTGACTTCCGACGCCCAAAAACGTTACCGAATCGCTAAAATACGTGTTTTTCAACATACACTATATTGGGTTGTTCATGGGTAAATTTTATGTGTTACAATGTGCTATGTGTTTTACAATATGTGTATGATGATGTGTTTAGTGTTAACAATATTATCTGTATTACGATATTAAATTTATGTCACGTTTGAGTATATATATTACGACGCGCAAATCGTAGATATATTGCTTATAACATGATAAGGGTCACCAATAAAATCGTTCAAGTCGCAAAGTTTTTAAAATATATATGAACTCATATATATACAAATACACCAATATAATCAAAAATGATAACTTTTCGAGAAAATCTCAAAGTTATGTGAAAATTCTAAGTATCGGAGAAACTTATGTATTTTTGTGAGTTTTTTATTATTAAATCGTTCTTATTTAATTTAGAACGAATAAACAATTTGAGAGATTGTGTTAACATATAAAAACGCACCCAAAGGTGAGTACATAGTTCCCCTATTTTACGCTTTCGAATGTTTTTGGGTGAAGCATATGTGCATAACTTTACTTTTCGTTTTCATGACATTATACATGTTTTATTACATATTACATATAATACATTATTTCCGAGACGTTTTTATGGTATATTGACTTAGTATACCTAACATTTGGTTTCAAAGACATTTTATTGGCATATTGACTTAGTATGCCTAATGCATGGTTTTACAAAGACATTTTCATGACATGCTTACATTGAAAAGACATTTGGTATGTTTAACAAAGTAGTACATTCATTAACATTGATCAAGCCGCTCGGTAGTATGTAATAGCGTTATAGGACTTGACAAATCCCGTTCCCGCTTTCTAGGTATTTCAGAAGGGGAATGACAGAATCCGAATATATTTTTTTTTGTTAAAACCTTGATCCTGATAAGGGTTTATCCGACAGTCTCAAGGCTTGAGTGTATGCGATAGACAAACCACATAAATGTTCATATCAATAAAAGCAATGGTTTTCAAAACATAACTGTTGTTTTAAACTTTGGTTTATTCAAAGACTTTGTTTTGTACATGACATTTGATTACATAAGACATTTGTTTATACATGACATTATGCATTTGGCTTGAGTAAATACTATTTATTCGCCATACAAGACATGGTTTATACTGGACATTTGACATTGGACATTGGTTATACATGACATTCACATATTTTATACATATTATTTTCATTTGGTTATTTACGTAACCATACATCATTCTTTTATATCATTAGATTTTCATATGATTTTATAAAAGAAGACATTTTTTATAAGGTTCATGACTACTTTTCATTAAACATTTCTTTTGACATTCAAAATCATGAATCTTCAACACTAAACCTATGTTACTCACAGGCATTTTTATGCTGACGTATTTACTTTCACAAATGTTTCAGGAGCGAATGTTTGATGTGAGCAAGCTACACTTAGGGCGACTTGGGCCTTAGCAATCTAAAATCAAGAAAGTTATCATCTTTTATGTTATGGGTTTCGTTTGAACTAAGGCAATGTAATAATTTAAGCTTGTAAAACTTAACTTTAATTATCATGTGTTTTTGAAACAATAATTCTGCCACACGACTCCCCGAAGTTTCCGCCGCGGTTTGTTATTTTACGCGGTCGGGGTGTGACACACAGGGCCATGTCTCTATAGCACGCCCCGTGCTACAAGTGCTTGTAACCATAAAATTTGTTATTTTTACCCACTTTTTACACATTTAATCAAAATAAATCCTATTTAGTACACATTAAGGACAATGTGTAATTTAAGTGTGGGGAGGATGTTAAAACCTTGAATCGTTTGTCCTAAAAACATGCCTTACACAAAAGTCACCTTGGAAAACCGCTAATCACCCCAAACTTTTTCAACTTTTTATTATCCTTTTACTTATCTTGGTTTAATTGGGTAAAATAAGTTCTAAAAATTATGTTTTTACTAATTTACACCTGATAACGTCGTGATAAAAAGAACCAATTAAGAAAATTATAAAAACATGCATAAGAAATCTTTGTAAAATTTGATTATATATACATTTTTACAATATAACCCCTTTCCCACAAAAGTGAATTTTGAGCCTTTACCGAGCATATAAATACACATCCATACTAATTGTTCAACTTTCGTTTCTTGTGTGAATAGCCCGTTTGGTTCTTGCAAATCTGGAACTTGCCAAAGCAATACATTTCAAATCATTACCGATACAAATCCAAGTAAGTAAATGATGGAGGCATTAGGATCAAGCCTATTTTTCACTTCAAACCTTTATTTTTCTTTCTTTAACCAAAAACATCCCCCTAGATAAACTCCTTTGAGCATTAACCCTTTCATTTCTAAACCTGCAAAAATTCATACTTTTGCAAAAACACCCACATCCACAAACCTTTTTATTCACACCCTTTTATTTTTGTAAAGAGATCGGTTATAAAATTACAAGTATGGCTTTGTTTCAACTTTGGCAAGAAAAACCAAAAGTATTTTTTGCTAAGCCACAAAGCAATGGAAAAACCGATACTTTTTACGCCTTTCGCCATTTTTTACCAAACACACCTACCCGAACCATAACCTACCCTTTAAAGCACTCTTGATATTTACGAGGATTAAACGTCAAAAAGGAGGAGG
This sequence comes from Helianthus tuberosus, assembly GCA_030545235.1. NCBI lineage: Eukaryota > Viridiplantae > Streptophyta > Magnoliopsida > Asterales > Asteraceae > Helianthus > Helianthus tuberosus. The sequence continues at coordinate 117,067,545 of CM060399.1, forward strand.
TTTGATTGTTTGTCAAGCCTATAGTAGGAGTAAGTTCCAAACCGGGCACGAGCGTTTTCACTTAAACAACTTCGGCCGAGTGTTGAGTGACCACTTGTGAGGTGTGTAAGTTTGCATATAACTAAATAGAATTTGGCATGTTATGCCCAAAACAAATAATTTTTCTTAATTTGTGTTTTAAATAAATCATGATGAATAAGATTGTAAATAAAATAAAAACAAAATAAATTTAGAACTTGGATTCCCGACACTCTAAAGATAAGCCTAAAAACCTTCTCTTCTACCTATTCCGTTTAGGTGTGTAAGCCACGATATAGAGTTTTGCTTGAGGACAATCAAAGATTCAAGTGTGGGGGTATTTGATGTGCGTAAAATACAACATATAAATTATATCAAATACGGCGTATAATCAACCCTTTTTCGGTACTAATGTTGGAAAAAGCATGTTTCTTTGTTCCTTTTAATTTACAGGGTCAAAAGAGCTTAAACATACAAAAGAAGCAAATTAACAGCAGAAACCAACATAAATACAAAGAAGGAGGATTGACACGACTCGCTAAGCCCCCATCCACATCTAAACCAACAAAATTACAAGATCAGAAGCTCTGGCACAGGGCCGTGCTCAGTCAAGATTCTCTGCAGAAGAAAAAGACAAACCAGACCACCAACACGGGGTCGTGCTAAAGCAACACGGGGCATGGTCAACTCTAAGATTCACAGAATCTGAGATAGTACAACAAGTATAATAGTCCGTGTTAGTATAAGACCTGGCACTGCGGTTAATGACGAAGAGAGAGAAGGATGGCCACGGGGCCGTGCCAGGCGGGCACGAGCCGTGTTGATCGTCTGACTTCAGCTATAAATAGGGGTGCTTGGTTTCATTCTAATCCATCCCTTGGCAAACCACTTCTTGTCACACCCCAACCGATGGCGGAAACATCGGGATGAGACGAAATAGATTGCAAGAGACATCATAACACTATGTGACAATATAATTAAAATTTAAATTTCATAAATGGAGTAAATGTCATACAAGATTCCAAAGAAATACAACATTGTTCAACAGAACATAACATCAAAAGATAATTTAAATTAAGGTGTGTATCTAAGTCCACCTAATCTTTGTTCTTCATCGCATCATCATCAAACTATCAACCTGCAACATGTATTAAAATATATCAACAAAAAAAGTTGGTGAGCATACAAGTTTGTTTACATAGCATAATATAGTCTCAAAAGTTGCTCATATCCACATGAATCATAATATGCAAGTTACTAGTATGCCTAGATTGTGTAACAATATGTTCAAACCCAAGTTTCCAATGCGTTTAATTTTGCCTATCCCATAGTATCGCGGGAGGTTACATATTTAACTTAACAATACCCCAAGTATCGTGGGCGGTGCGTTAATCCTATAGCGCTATAATTGTTAAGGTAGGCTAGCAAAGTTAATGAGCATATATCAACACAAATAGTATACATGGCATACGAGATTAACAAGCATCACACATAGTTTCATGTTTCAACAATGGATAGAGTTCGTTTAAAATAGTTTCAATGTGATGTGTAGTTTGTATAATATACATGTTGCACCCAAAGTGATAGAAAGGTAAAAGGGATCGAGTATGCTCACGGTTTTTGCAAGCTTTCCTACTTGAATCCCGCGAGTGGTGTTGGTTGTTTAGTTTGGAGCACCTTGTCCTTCTACACAAAGGAACATAGATGTATGAGTTTGGGGAAAAATGGAAGATTATAGATTCGGAATTTAAATAACATGAACATAGCCATAGAAAAATAATCATCCATCACATATGATGTTTAGATGATATACCTACTAATTTGACAATGTCCATTTGTTCATCATCAAAGGTTCGGTTTGTTTGAATATTACATAAGTATTATATATAGAGTATATTATATCATACAAGTCAAGCATGAGGTAGAAGATCAAAGTCTTCATTTAGGCACCTCTAAGTATCATAGAATTCATACAAGAGGTAGGAAGAACAAAGATTCCATTTAGGTACCTCTATTGTTCACCACTACACTTGTTGTTATAAACAACAAGGAGGGTCATGAACTTACAAGAAATAATGAAATACAACAACTAATCTATAAGAAAACATCAAGAAGTGAGTGGATTTTTATGAAAGATAGCCCAAGCTAGTCTAACCATCACACTTTCATCAAGCTTCAAGCTTGAACACTTCTTGTGGGTAAAACCCTAACTAAAACAAAAAGTTTGTGAGGTTTTATCCTCTGATTTAACATGTTTCAACCTTTTTTTTAAGCCTAACTAACCATAGATGAGGTTATAAGCATTAGGACATAGGTATGAGATGAGTTAGACTCAAGTTTGAACAAGTTTAGTAAAGTTTGAATCAAAACAAAAACGAACAGTGAACTTTGGAGTCCTTTTGCCGGAGTTCCAGGGACTTATTTACTGTGAAAAAACCATGGAATCGAAGCTAAGGTCAATCCAAGCACATAGGAAAAAGAATGAGGCAAAACGGATAAGAAACGAAGAAGTTATGCTCACTTTGGTGAAGAGGTAGCAATCTGCTCGAACACTGATTTGCAGCTGCGTTTTTGATGATTTGAGAGTGATTTGGATGAGTTTGTAAAGTGATTAGAGATTGGGAATGGCTTGGTATTTATAGGAGAAGGTTAGGGTAGGTTTTGGTTGTGTATTTAATGTTAAAAGTGAGTTTAAAACTAAAAAAAAAGCTAAAAATCGCGCTCAAATACGGACCTGGCCACCTTTCTGCGCGCTGGGCTTTTCTGGGCGAGATGTTAAATAAATTAAGGGTCGGGTTATCATCAATAAGGAGCCACAACTCAGTTGGTTAATGTGTGTTTGTGTGGGACGAGTGACCCGGGTTCGAGTCCTGTGGTCAGCATTCTTTTTATTTCTTTTTTTTTTTTTGTTTTATTATACTTTCAAATATTACACAATCAGCCCCTGCAACTTTTACACTTTCAAAAATTGCATAACTCACCCCTGAACTATTAGATAACCAAGTTATATTTAAAGAAAACTAACATTTTAGTTTAAACTAACTAAGTTAGTTTACTAACTTTAATATCTAACGAGATTAACTAGATTATTAATAAAAATAAACTTTTAAATAACAAAATTAATTAATTTAATTAGTTTAATTAATGTGAATAATGATCAAATTTATAACGAACTAGTGGGGACCCGCGCAATGCGGCGGGGACATAACAGTTAATAACTATTTCACAGGTCAACTTAGACAAATCGGAACAGGTAATGTAAAAAATATAACACTATATCTTAGGATGCATGTATAATGACAAGAAGAGACTTAAAATAATAATATATTCAATCGAATCACAATTATATCAACACGTTTTAAATTTCAAATGGTTAAACCTCATAGAAGTCTAAGATGAAAACTGGCTCACTCGTATCCCAAGTTTTTAAATACTAAAATTAAAAAAAAAAACAAATAAGAATTACTAAATGATAGTAAATAAAAGTTAAACAAAGACCAAATACAAAGATAATGGTAAAGTAAGGCTGACTGAATCGAATTATATGTTCCACTATATAAAATTTAATTTATATTAAACTTTAAATAAATTATCTATATATGATTGTTGATGCTTCTTATAAAAAATAATCGGATTATCTAATTAAAAGATTTGAACCTATCGATGTGGTAGTACAGGGATTCGATGCCTAGATGGTCATGCATCAGCGAATCGTAGCAGGTGTGCTTGTGATTTACGGGCTGTAATACTATTTCTTATTGAATATTCTACTGTCATTTCTTTTTGCCATGAGGCCAATTGTACCACCTTCATACCAATATCCTTCAAACTTTGAGATCAAATTATAACATTTTTTATAACGAAAAATAAGTACAATCCATTCATCGATCATTTACCAGAGTTCAACACCCGTTGTTTCTCGTCTCTCGTACACGATGAACTCGCGGTTAATTACGGAAAAACGGCTTCCTGTGCTCACCAAATCTTAATCTTATGATGTTGAGGTTTTCATCAAGATGTTTGATGTGCCTTGCTTCTACCAAATCTGTGACAACTGTCAAAATTCCAGGTATCCGTACAACTATTAAACCATGATTAGTGCTTAATGACTGTGCTGAATCACAATTAACTGCTTTCTGATTATTTCCATATACATACATGTGCATCACATATTGCTTAATGTCATATCATTATTGCATGAAAGCTTATTTGACTCAAATGATGCACGAAACACAGTTAGCACAGTTATCAGATAAATCAGGAAAATGCTGACGGAGTTCAGTACATAGACAGACAGTGTGTTGAGACACAGAATGAGCCAGAAACCAAGTCTTACACTAGTATAGTGTGTAGGAAAGTAAGGATCACAAAACTGCCTTTTTAGAGATAGTTTAAGTGCCGGAAAGTGCCTAAAACTCACATAAAGTGTTGAATTCAGCAAAATTCAGCAATTATCAGCATTTAAACAATCTAAAATCATGCAGAAATATGGTTAAATGGTCCTGAATGCTTTCCTAAGTGTCGGGAATCAAAAGTGTCACAAAAAGATACATAAAGCACACTAAACTGCATAGTTTAGCACCTTAACGAACCGGTAACCAACCGAACAACCGGACACTACCCGGAACACTAAATTTACACTAGAAGCACTGTTTTAACATTATCAAGCTAGTTATGGTCCCCGAACATCATAACACATCATAAATACCTAGTAACTAAAACACTTAACTAAATACTTGATTTTTAACCTAAGTAACTAACTTGGTTAGAACCTAGTCTACATACCCCCCCCCCCCCCACCTATGTAATCGGCCAACATGGCCCCCACACATGGATTTGTTTTAATTTTATAATGGATCCTTGTTGCTACTTTAGAAGCATATTATACATAATTTAAAATGTTGAAGTGGATTATAAGAATGCACATAAGGGTCCTAACTTCATTTCTCACACACTAAAACACACACCACTTCTCCTTCTTCTCCTTGTGCTCTCGGCCGAATACCAACACCCACACACTCACCATCATTCAATCTTTCTCATCCAATCCAAGCATATACAAGTGTGTTAGAAGGCATACAAAGGAGCTAGGAGCTTACGGAAGTTCAAGGACCTTGTTTATTTGCTTTTATCCACTTGTTTTCTTCACTTGATCATCCCTAGCCTTGTGCTAGTGGTAAGAACCTTGATCTTGCTATTTTACTTCTATTTTAAGTGGTTAAAAGATGTTAAATAATGTTGATCATGAAGAACACTAAGAATCACAAGAAGTAAACTTGAACATAAGCTTGATAATGAAGAAACTAAGTAGTTTAATGTGTTGATTTGCTTGTTGGTTGTTATTTGTTCATGTAGTTGATGTAGATCATCAAATGATCTTGCTAGATCATGATTAAAAACATAATCTAGCAAGATGAGAGAATGGAAATGTTGTAGGATGATAGATCATCCACACATAAAGCATGAACTTGAAAGAACATAATGTTTTCTTGTAAAATAATGATCAAAGTAAGTTGTTAATCATGTAGATCTAAAATTTCATGGATGATTTCTCAAGAAACCAAGTTAAAAATATAAGTTTCACTAAATCTTGGTTATTAAACAAATAAACCTTATTTTTGAAGGTTAAACAAATGTAGAAGTATAAGTGTAACAAGAAATATCCATGAAGAAATATTTTTAGAAAATATGATCATAAGTTGTAAAGATCCATATTCTTTAAAAAGGAAGTTTTCAAAGAATCAATCACACTTTAGAAGGTAACAAGGCTTACTACGAACACTAGTAAGTCTCTACAAAGTTTTACAAATATTCAAGTTCATGAAGTATTGGATTATGCTTGTTTTTGGCAAATTGGTAAGTAAAGGTTGTTTATTATTGATTGTAGATTGATTGTGTTGATTTTTACAAAAGAAAATGATATGCTTGAAAGCATGGAAACCTTCATTTTTAGGGGAAACTATGGCAAAATTTGCTAAAAATTTAAACACTTAGAAAAATATTTCTAAACAAATATTTACAAGTGTATTTTAAACCATGAATTCTTCACATGAAGTTTGCCATAATTTTTGTTACAAAAATATAAACATTGGAGGTTGGTTTTTATAAATAAAAGTGACTAAATATGTATTTAGGAAAATATATATTTAGAAGTCACCATGTGTGTGATTATTTGTATATTATGTGTATTAGTTATATTATTTTAGGACTTGAAATAATATAACTCACTAAAATACCCAAAATTACAATCCAAAATATTACCAAAATTCCAAGGAATAAATATGCAAAGAATACCTATAATGTTGGTGAAACCGAACTAAGGAATATAACTTACAAAATATCCCGGAAAATTGATTCACAAGCATATTTGGTAAATAATATTTTGGACACCAAGTGAATAAAAATATGATCTTTACAATTATTACAAAGTTATATCATATTTTTGACAAGAGGAAAATATATTATTTTGGGTGAGTAAAAATATATATATTTTCTTGGAATTATTAGAAAATGTATTATTTTTGGGAGAAAATATACATTTCTTAAACAAACATGAAATACGATATTTGTGGGGTGAAAGATATATTTTCTCAAATAAATATGAAATATATCATTTTTGGAAGAAAAATGGATTTATATATATTTTCTAAGTTAGACTTGAAAATATATTATTTTTGGAACTTATATGAGAAAATACAAATATTTTTGCCAAAGAAAAATTATAAATGATTTTTCTAAATAATATTTATTACAATATATATTTTGGAAATGTATATGGACTTTTATTAAGGATATTATTCCGGAAAAGTTAATATAATATTAAGCATCAGGATACTTAATAATAACATGAAGATACATATTCTCGTACGTACAAATACACACCGGAATGCGACCTCAATACATGGCAAAAATATACTAATGCAAGAATACGAATACACCCATCCTTGGGAAGGATATACGAATATAAATACTTGAAAAATATTAAGTTAAAATATATTGTTAACAATTATTCCAGAATTTAATAAATATAATTTAAGTTAAAATATTTATTATTTTAACAAATAATTATATAACTTGGAATAATATCGAAGACACAAAGAAACGTAACTCAAAGACATTAATACTAAGTCAAGGCACGACCCGCTCGTCTAATAGATCATAGTACGTTGTAGGTAGTCGTGTTTATCCGAAGAAGCTTGAGTTACGGTGATTGAAGAAGCAAGACTGTGAGTTCATGACCCCTTTTTCTTTTAACTGTTTTCGGTTTTATAACTTCTGGGGTGAAGTACATGTTACAAATTGTTTACAAACATTATTATTTGGTATGGTTAGCTAAGGAAGGGTACTGCTAGATCATGTGAGTGGTGGGTATAACGCTTAAGACCATTAATCCTCGTTGTAGGACCGAGGGACATGAGTGATAGATCTATTTGGGTGTAGCGAGCCCCGCCCATGTTGGACCAGGGTTTGGCCCATGGGTTGACTATGTCTTACAGCCGGAAGCCCGGTGCAAAGTCTGCTAGGTTTGAGCCTTCCTGCATCACGTCACACATATTAATGGCCTTGCAAACCATTAATGATTTGTTTTTCCTTGTGTCACACCCCGAAATATCAGAGCATTGGCGTGACTGGACTGGACTGGTATCTTCATTGCACAGCGGAAGCAAATAATCTAAGACTTCTAGAAAATGAACGCCCACTAAGTACTCGACTCTTCATGGTTCTCCTATTTCAACCGTGCCTTAACTTTGAAAATGCAACCTGAGAAAGAAACATGCGAAAAATCAACATAAAGTTGAGCGAGTTCATAGTTTGTTTTGGAAAAGATTTGAAATAAATCTTTTTGAATAACCGGTTTTTGAAATGTTGTTGAGAAAACGAATTTAAAAGTCATTTTCTTGTCAAGTTATATGGAAACTTTGTATTTGTAACGCATTATATTCGTAAAACCATGTATTTGTAAACTCTTGTATTTGTAAAATATGTGTAACCGTCAATGTCCACCCTGACATTGACAACATGCATGCATAATCCTATGCTTTGAATTTGTATAAAACATGGTATGTAATTTGTAAAGACATATTGAAACTGAGTTCTGTAATGTAAGGAATACGAGATCACTAATGGTTCGCGAGGCCACTAACATATGTAACGACTTAGGAAGCCACCAAACCTAGGCATTTTTTTCGAGATCGACTGAGACACAAAAGCACTTATTGGTCGAAGTAGGCCAAGAGTGGGGTTGCCTGAAACCCATTAGATCTAACCCTTCTGTTCCGCGGTCTAAATGTATACGTTGACTAATGGTGCTTATGGTACCCTATTCGTCACGTGATCTATGTATCATTCCTTAGTTTAATGTACCTCTTTGTACTTGTATTTTCCCGTAGTTTAGAAAACTAGAATACATGTGTATGCACATTTCGAAAAAAAAATACGCTTGTTTGAAAAACCGGTATAGAACATAAGCTTTTCGTAAACCATTTGTGTTTATTAAAATTTCATAACCATTTGTGATAGTTAAAGCTTGTCTGTGAAATGGTTTAGAAATATGTAGTTTATATTTATCGAAAATCTTGTATGCTTTTGCAAAAAGTGCATGTCTTTCCACCCCGAAAACATTTATAAAAATGTAAAACAGTAAAAAGGTGGGGTTATGAACTCACCTGGATTTCCATATGCAAAGCTAGCTAAATACGACCTCGTGATGTCGTTTCCAAGACGTGATTCCTTAGCGTGCATTCTACAATATTCCTAACACGGAATATCTTATAAGTTTCTAAATAAAAGCCGTAACTAAACTACGTGTCACCGAGCTCTACCGAATCGTTGACCGAACGATTCGACGGTTAAGTTGTTAAGTTAATGGAAACGATTAGGTCATATTTGATAAGTATTGTTTATCGTCGATAATAACTAATAAGTCTTGAAAAGACTTGATTCTCGAGATATTTAAAAATAAATAAATATTTATATCAAAATATTTAAATATATCGTTAAGATCGCTTGTCGTCCCGAGAAGTCGTTTGTGTATATAGGAATATTCGTATGAAAGTAATATATAATAAACTTGTATTATATATATTACGTCTTGTATATATTTGCCAAAATATACGTATATGCCGTTTCGGCGTTTGAAATAAATATAAAAAGTTATATTTATTCTATAAAATTGTCATCGAGTTGTTGTGTTCAAAAATAAATATATAACTATATTTATTTTTATACAAGAATTCGTTATGTTTAATACTTGAAATAAATATATAAACTATATTTATTTTTATAAAAGCGAATTCGTGTTGTTTGATATTTGGAATAAATATAAAAACTATATATATTTTATAAAACGAAATCATGTCGTTTGATATTTGAAATAAATATAAACTATATTTATGTTTTTATAAAACGATTTCGTATTGTTCGATTCTTGAAAGAATTGTCGAAAATAATAAAAGAATTGAAAATATTATATCACGTTTTATTTTATAAAAGCATTGTTGGAAAAATTCCCAAATTGTCGTTTTCGTGATGTTGTGAAGTGTCGTCGATATTCGTATTTGTTTTACTAAAAGATTATTCGAATCCGATGTTTTGTTTCATAATAAAAACGCGTCATTTTACGGATTTTATCGAAAAACGGACAGAGTTTCCTCTGTTTTTGGACGCCGACAACACAAGTTGTCGTTATTTTTATCAAGATTCAACAATTCAACACATATTATATATAAAGTTTACGCGAAATATATCAAAACGCCAAATATGACAACCAAATCACTAAATGTAAAACCGTTAGTCGGGTCGAGCTCGTTTTCACGTAAGTATTAAAACTATAGTATTAACGAAAGAATCGCACCGTAAAGTTTTTACCAAATCTTCGCGTCGAGACGTTGACTGAGTCGACCGAGTCAACCGGGTTGACCGGGTTGACTCGCTGAGTTGACCAGGTTTGACCGAGTTGACTCGGTTTGAGCGAGTCGACACGAACCGCTCCCTAATCTGATCGTGTTGACCGGGTTTGACCCGGAACTGAATCTAACCCGAACCAAGTCCGTTGACCGCTGTTGACCGAGCCGCTGACCAAAGTTGACCGACCCGAAATCTGAACCCGCTGAACCACCAGCTGAACCGGAGCTTGAGTCCGATCCGAGACTGAACCAAGTCCTCATCTTGAGCCGAAAATGGCCCATAATCAAAACAAAACTCTCAGACTCTGACCTGAGCTGAAACCCGAGTCGAAACCCGCTAATCTGACTTGAACCAAAACTGACCTGAACCTCATCGGCGGCAACAAACATCATCATCATCTACATCATCGGATATTCGTCGGACAATGGCAAGGACCGCCGGACCTTGACTCTAACCGCCGGTCTGAGTCTCCGACCGCCGGTCCGAGTCTCCGATCTCTCTTTCTCTTCTCGATCTCTTTCTCTTGAACGGTCTCTCTCTTTCTTCTCTCTGTCTCATCGGAAGCACCACAGTGCGCCGCCACCACAGTGGTGGCCGGCCGTCAATCGAAGGGGGGGTGTTTGTGATGTGGTGGTTGTTGTCGGTGAAGGTGGGGTGTTATCGGATGAGGAGAGGGGGATCTCCTTAGGCAGAGCAGACAGCCGCCGGTCACAGCTCCACCGGTTTCACCGGCCGGGGAGGGAGGAGGATGATGGTGTGTGTTGTTTGCCGGAGGGACAAAGGGGTGTGTTGGTCTGCAAGAACGACGGCGCCGGAGCTTGGTCGGACCTCCGACTCCGGTCGCCGGTGATAATGTAGAGATAGAGGGAGAGAGATGAGGGCCAGTGATTGTGTGTGTTTGTCTGGTTGCACAAATGAAGAGAATAAGGGTTGGTCAGTGTTTTATATAGAGTTTATTTAATTAGTGGGCTTTGGGCTTGGGCCCAGGGCCCACAAGCCCAATATCGCGTCTCAAGTGGCCCGTCGTATTTCTAAAGCCCGTTAACAAACCCGTGCTCCGTAAAATATGATAACATATATTTTTATAACCGAAATCCTGTAAAATGTACGCCGGTAGCCGGTTGTTGTGTTCGTTCGTCAATTACGATAAAAATCGCGTAGGATCGCGTCGTAGCTGTTTTAATTCCGTTTTTCGATCTGGTTTCGACTACGGGTACGAAAAATTTAATTACGAGTCTAAAATATATCGTAAAAATTTAATATTAGTCGGCGTTGTCAGTAATTTGTATGGTTTTCAATTCGTTATCATTTAATATTCAGCAGTTTCTCTGCAGGTCGTCATACACGCACTGTAAAGTCCATTAGGCGTTCCTAGACACTCCAAGGGCCTAGTTGGGTTTATTTACGTCTTCAACACTGTTTATTATCACGTAAATCGCCTGTTAATCTCGTAATTAAGGGCGTAAACTACCGGTTGTCACACCTTGTTTGCTTTCATACCAGGTTTTCAAACATACATATATACTTTCAGTAATTACAAAGGTTTATTCATACACGCAAACAAACACATGAACTCGCTCAACTTTTGTTGATGTTTTCAAACTACATGTATTTCAGGGAATTAGTTGTGGATCTGGCGGGCGTTCGGAAGTTCCAAGTGTGGTTTAAGAATAAAAGATGCCATCCATGGTCTTAGGGTTTGGTCAGTGTGTCTTATCCTGGACGAGACACGTCTTCCAAATCCTGGTTTATTTAATGTCCTTTGTCGAGTCTTTGTGAACTCTTAAACAAGTTGCATGGTTTGTACTCGAATTTGAATTCTGTGTTTTAAAACAATGTTGTTGTTATGTTTTTAAACTTATTTAGTGGATGAACATCTTCGGTTTTAACACATATTTGTTGTTATGATTGAATGCAATGATATTAAGCAAGTCACACATAATCACGCTTCCGCAAAAGTCAGGGTGTGACAAAATCTGAGTCGGATTTCTGTCCAAACAATAGATGAAGAATAAAGTAAAGGGTAAGATGACATTCACAACTCAAAAATTGTCGCTAAAACCTTCATGCGTAAATCAAACTTGCTACTACTTTGCGACCAGTGGACATTTTGTGAGTGCTTTGAGTGACAATAAGTTGGGTTTCATCTTCGCTAGTTTTACAACATAACAGTTATCGTTTTTGGTTGCAAGCATTAGCTAATTTTACAATCATTTTAATTCTTGGTTGCAAATTTGTCGCTAATGTGCGTTTAGTAGCAAATATTGGCTGCAATAGCTTGTTTTTTAAGAGAAAAAACGACTTTATCACACAAAAAGAACCACGTGGACCATAGGTTGATAAACTGTTCAGGCGAAACCGATTTAAACAACCATTGGTTGCGAAAAGCATGAAAGTATCCGGATTCAGATGAAGTTTCGATATCTCAACACCATCTTCAAAAGCCAACACTTTCCATCCATGATTTCCATTCACATTAGCACTCCAAATCATCGCTAACAGACCTTGGGATTTTAAAAACCATAACAAGAATATTGTAAAAACCATTTAAAGTAATGTAAGATATATCATGTTATTATCATGAATCAATAAATCAGTAGAGATTGAGTAGTTATCAAAACATGTACCATGATCTCGTGGTGTTATATGGTGCAGGATTGTTGGTGTTCATCATTGGTTGATGTTGAGTGAATAAATGAATGTAGGACATGAGACAGATGCATGATGCTCAACATTATAAAATGAGAGAGGGGAAGGGACGATGGAAGTACGAAGTTGGATTATTAGTTTAGAAGAAGAGATGGGAAATAATAAGAACCCATATTGTGAGGTTTGCATGACTTAGGAAAGGGTTTAAATATAAGTAAGCATCAAGATAGCAACTCTTTAGCTGATTTGTTGAAACTAAATTCGATCGTTAGGAAACAATGCAGACAACTCTTCGAATTCTTTTTTATTATCATTTTGTCTACATTTATTTTATCAATTTAATTGTATTTAAGAACACTTCAATTGTTAATTTATATTTAAAAATTCATTTAACCCATGTTAAAAGACCATTGTACCCATTTATTAACCCCATTAAGTTGTTGTACCATAAGCATAAAATATTGTAATTACTTAAATTTTGCCGGTATCCTTCAGAAATGCTTTATAATATAGTATAGATAAAAATCTTTAAACGTTTATTCGTTTCACAAAGATTTCGAGTTTCGAAATTTAGGATCCGAATCTCATCATTTTAATAGTTTCAACTAGTTTAACGAGTATCAAGTGTCGATAAATATAGAATCAAGAATCCTTGAATAATATTTCGTTTAAACGAGAGACTGATTAACAGTTGCACATAATATGAATACACAAAATAGTTTCATTTTCATTATGATCAATAGTCTCGAATTACAAACGAAACGAAAGTAGATTACAAAGAGAGTACAAGTGTCTAAATATGGAAAGTACAACACGACTTGCTAAAATAAGAAAGTTCGAAAATGCGAAGCGTTACAGTCTCCCCTCCTTTAGGAAATTTCGTCCTGAAATTTAGGAAGAAGTAACGAAAAGATGCGGATACTTGGTCTTCATATCACTCTTGAGTTCCCAAGTGAATTCGGCGCCACGTTTACCTTCCCATCGAACCTTGACGATAGGAATTTTGCTGCGTCTCAATAACTTGACTCCTTGATCCATGATTTCGACTGGTTTTTCTACAAAATGCATGGTTTCGTTGACTTGAAGGTCTTCGAGGGGAACTTGAAGTCCTTCTTCAGCGAGACACTTCTTTAGATTCGAGACATGAAACGTTGGATGAACGTTGTTGAGTTCTTGAGGTAAATCGAGTCGATAAGCCACCATGCCAATCCTTTCGAGTATCTTGAAAGGACCAACATAACGAGGGGCAAGTTTTCCCTTTTTACCAAAACGAACTACTCCTTTCCAAGGAGATACTTTGAGTAGAACATGGTCACCAACGTTAAACTCCAATGGTTTACGTCTCTTGTCAGCATAGCTCTTTTGTCGACTACGAGCCTTGAGTAGATTATCACGGATTTGAAGGATCTTATCCGTTGTTTCTTGTATGATCTCAGGACCAGTAAATTGTTTGTCACCAACCTCGTGCCAGCTTAAAGGAGATCGGCATTTGCGACCATACAAAGCTTCAAAAGGAGCCATTTGAATACTGGAGTGGTAGCTATTGTTGTACGAGAATTCGATCAATGGTAAATGCACATCCCAACTACCACCAAAGTCGATGACACAAGAATGGAGCATGTCCTCTAGAGTTTGGATAGTACGTTCAGTCTGTCCATCCGTTTGAGGATGGAAGGCCATACTGAGATTCAAATGAGAACCCATAGCGGACTAGAAAGTTTGCCAAAGACGCGAAGTGAAACGACCATCAAGATCAGAAATGATGTCGAGAGGAATGCCATGACGGCATATGATTTCGTCAGTGTAGAGTCGAGCAAGTCGTTCAACCTTGAAATCTTCACGAATAGGAAGGAAATGAGCGGACTTGGTCAAACGATCGATAATTACCCAAATACTATCGTGACCAGAAGGCGTACGAGGAAGTTTGGTTATGAAATCCATAGCAATGCTATCCCATTTCCAGATGGGGATTTCAGGTTGTTCGAGTAGACCAGAAGGTCGTTGATGCTCGGCTATGAATTTCGAACAGGTGAGACACTTGGAGACGTACGTAGCAATATCTCTCTTCATACTAGGCCACCAATAGGATGTACGTAAATCGTGGTACATCTTGTCAGCACCAGGATGAATCGAGTACTTGGATTTGTGTGCCTAGTTCATGATGAGTTCACGAAGATTATTATGATTTGGTATCCAAATGCGATCACGACAGTATAGGAGACCATCAGATTTTGAAACGAGTTGGTCTTCAGTAGCTCCACGTATTTCTACGAACATGGTTCCTTTATTGATGGACGAGTATTGCGCTTCACGAATGCAAGTGTGAAAGTTGCTCGAGATATGAAAACAACGAGTACTATTAATATGAGTCTTACTACTAAGAGCGTCGGCCATGACATTCGCTTTTCCAGGATGATAGCGAATCTCGCAGTCGTAATCGTTAAGCAATTCCACCCATCGACGCTGTCGCATGTTAAGCACTTTCTGGTTAAAGATGTGTTGTAGGCTCTTGTGGTCAGTGAAAACCACACACTTCATACCATATAAGTAGTGTCGCCAAATCTTTAACGCAAAAACAACTGCGCCAAGCTCGAGATCGTGGGTAGTATAGTTTTTCTCATGTATTTTGAGTTGACGAGAGGCGTAAGCGATGACTTTGTCTCGTTGCATGAGAACGCAACCAAGACCACGATTCGAGGCATCACAATATACCACGAAGTCATCGTTCCCATCAGGAAGGGCGAGAATAGGAGCGTTACAAAGCAAATCCTTGAGGGATTGAAAAGATTCCTCTTGCTCAGGACCCCAAGCAAAAGGTTTCTCTTTTTGAGTCAACGAAGTGAGAGGAACGGCGATCTTTGAAAATTTCGAGATGAATCGGCGGTAATAACCCGCCAATCCTAAGAAGGAACGGATTTCAGAAGGGTTTCTAGGCGCGGTCCAATTCTTCACTGCTTCGATTTAGGAAGGATCGATGTGGATTCCTTTTTCACTAACAACGTGCCCAAGGAATTGGACTTCTTTGATCCAGAACTCGCATTTGGAAAACTTCGCGTAAAGACGTTCGGTACGTAAATGCTCAAGTATAAGACGTAGATGACGTTCGTGATCGGCTTGAGATTTAGAATAAATAAGAATGTCATCAATGAAGACGATCACAAAACGATCCAAATAGGGTTTACAAACACGATTCATAAGATCCATAAACACAGCGGGTGCATTGGCCAAACAAAATGGCATAACCACGAACTCGTAGTGTCCATAGCGAGTGCGAAATGCAGTTTTGGGAATGTCCTCTTCAAGAACATGAAGTTGGTGATAACCAGATCGAAGATCGATCTTAGAGAAGCAAGTAGCGCCTTGAAGTTGATCAAAAAGATCATCGATACGCGGAAGAGGATAACAATTCTTGATTGTGAGTTTATTAAGCTCACGATAGTCGATACACATGCAAAATGAGCCATCCTTCTTCTTGACGAAAAGCACAGGAGCACCCCAAGGTGAGGTACTTGGACGAATGAAACCTTTCTCGAGGAGTTCTTGGAGTTGACTAGATAATTCTTGCATTTCAGAAGGTGCAAGACGGTACGGAGCTTTCGCAACAGGAGTCGAACCAGGTACGAGGTCAATACGAAAATCGACGGATCGAGGTGGAGGAGGACCAGGGAAATCTTCAGGAAAGACGTCAGGTAAGTCGCGCACCACTGAAACATCATTTATGCTCTTTCCCTTGCCCTTTTCTTCCACAATGTGGGCTAAAAAGGAAAAGTACGGTTTACGTAAATATTTGTTCGCTTGTGTGCAGGACATTAACCTTAGTCCTTTTGAAGGTCGGTCTCCATAGACGCGCAAAGTGTCGCCAGATGGAAGAGGTAGACGAACATACTTCTCGTAGCAAGCAATTTCAGCATGGTTTTCACGAAGCCAATCCATGCCTACGATGATGTCGAAACTACCCAATTGCATGGGTATAAGGTCGATAGTGAAGGTATGATCGTTAAGAGTAAGAAGACAATCGCGAAGAACGAAATCGACTAAAACGGATTTGCCATTGGCAACTTCGACAGAGAACAAGTTAGGCAGTTTAGAGCGTCTAGTATTTAACAAAGGTTCAAATTCAACGGACACAAAGCTTTTGTCCGCACCAGTATCAAATAACAATGAAGCATAAAGGTTGTTAACAAGAAATGTACCATTAACGACTTCATTGTCGTTGCGCGCTTGGTTCGCATTAATATTGAAAGCTCGACCTCTAGCAGGTTGTTGTTGCTCTTGGTTCCATTGCGGGCATTGAGGACGAAGATGATTGGTGTCACCACATTTGAAGCAAGCTCTGACTGGTTTGGCATTTTGAGGAGCGGGTTGAGCTTGTTGGGCTTGCAGTTGAGGATTGTTACGACAGTGAGTGGTATTGTGCCCATAACGGTTACAAATGGTACAGTGGCGACAATTGACATTGGTCGGGTGATGGTAGTTACAAGTGGTACACTTGGGATGAGGTCCGACGTATGACTTTTGAGTGTTAACGGGAGCAACAGGGTTTGGGTTTGCAGCTGGTACAATCGCTTGCAAACAGGGTTCTGATGCTTTCGCTTCTTCCTCCTATTGCCACTTGATTGTTGGGTAATTTGGTTGGCTGGTTTAGAAGTAACAGGTTTTGCAGCTTGTTTATCGAGAATGCGATTGTTTTTCAAGGAAGCGGCCAAACGGTAAACGGCTTCGATATTGTCGAGTTTGGCTGCCTCGATCGAATCGCGCATGCCAGAAGGTAACCCATTGATGTATTTTCTTATCTTACGGTCGGTGGTCAAGACGAGATGGGGAACAATGAAGCTAAGCTGTTTGAAGCGGGTAGTATAGGCTTGGTTATCATCACCAACTTGCTTTAGAGACCAGAACTCTTCTTCCAACTTTTGTTGCTCATGCGGTGGGCAAAATTCTTCCATCATCATTGTCTTAACTTCCTCCCAAGGCAGGGCATAAGCAACTTCGTTAGAACGAAGATTCCTTTCGTTTGTTCACCATTCGAGAGCTCGGGCTTGGAATACCCCAGTCGCACTACGCGTTTTGAGCTCTTCGGGACATTCACTGTTGATGAACGTGACTTATATGTTGTCAAACCACTCAAGCATAGCGGTCACCCCATCGTTACCAGTGAATGGTTTGGGGTTGCAAGACGAAAAGTGCTTGTAGTTAAACGACACAGGCTTGCGTGGTTCAACCTTTGAATCAACGGAGGAGTTTGGAGTATCAGAAGCTCGAATCTCAGTGACGATTTTAGGGACGATACGCGCAATTTGGTTGGCCATGAATGCCATCATCTTCTTTTGAGAGCTGGTCTTTGACTTCTTAGTCGAGTTGGAGAGATGAGAAGACATCTAAGATTCAAAAGAACGAAAAGGGTGAGACTTGATCATAATGTTGGTTTGAGGAAAATCGTTTTCATGAAATGAATCACATAGCATAAAGTGTCACATAGCATAAAGGTTTCAATTGTTTTCACATAGCATAAAATGTTCAAGTTGTATCACATAGCATAATCATAGATTCCACATAGCATAACGTGAATTTCACATAGCATAATCATGAATAATGAAAGCATCGTAAATTTAGTTTGTTCACGAGAGATTATTATTGTTTTTGATTGCGCTAAACGTGCGAATGGTGTAAAAAGTTTGAAATGAACGAACGTTCAAGTATAAAATCACATAATTGAGATACATAAAAGAGAGGCTCAATAAAACATTGGATTGTTTCGGGTAGAGAAACGTCGACTATTCCAAAGTGGGTCGAAAGTCCTTTCGAATTAGAGAAATCGTGCTTTGGCCTATAGGTAAGATACTCTCGTCGAGAAGTGATTAACGGTATCCTACCCTTCCAGTTACTACACGTCTCTAATCGACTAAAAAAATCGGGACTTTAGCGAGATTGAAAATCAAGGAATGGGGCTTAATCGACGAGATGCGGGTTTCACCCCAAACTTGACGATTTCGTACCCTAAATGTAGTTGGTACTCGTCGGGTCAAAATATAATTTTAACACTTTGACGAGGGTCCACTAGAGTTTGAAATGGAAATTAACCATTAAGTTGTGGATTTCACTCCTAGCTTAATGGTGTAATTTCATGCAAAAATAGTTTAAGGTAGAATAAGAGTCGTTTACCAAATTGTGGGTTTCACGCCTATTTTGGTAAAGTCGTCTCGTCTTTCGTTACAAGAGTCTTCAAATAATCAAAAGTGTATTCATGTTAGCCTTAGGAAAGGCATGTAAGTTTAACAAACAAGAAGTGTTGCTAGGAAGCATGTAAAGTAGAATGCATAAGTTTTAAACAACAAATAAGAGACAAAGTTCCTAAAACTATAGACTAGGGCAAAGCATTCCTACTTATTCCTAATTCCTTATAGTTATGGCTCTGATACCAATCTGTCACACCCCAACCGATGGCGGAAACATCGGGATGAGACGAAATAGATTGCAAGAGACATCATAACACTATGTGACAATATAATTAAAATTCAAATTTCATAAATGGAGTAAATGTCATACAAGATTCCAAAGAAATACACCATTGTTCAACAGAACATAACATCAAAAGATAATTTAAATTTAGGTGTGTATCTAAGTCCACCTAATCTTTGTTCTTCATCGCATCATCATCAAACTATCAACCTACAACATGTATTAAAATATATCAACAAAAAAAGTTGGCGAGCATACAAGTTTGTTTACATAGCATAATATAGTCTCAAAAGTTGCTCATATCCACATGGATCATAATATGCAAGTTACTAGTATGCCTAGATTGTGTAACAATATGTTCAAACCCAAGTTTCCAACGCGTTTAATTTTGCCTATCCCATAGTATCGCGGGAGGTTACATGTTTAACTTAACAATACCCCAAGTATCGTGGGCGGTGCGTTAATCCTATAGCGCTATAATTGTTAAGGTAGGCTAGCAAAGTTAATGAGCATATATGAACACAAATAGTATACATGGCATACGAGATTAACAAGCATCACACATAGTTTCATGTTTCAACAATGGATAGAGTTCGTTTAAAATAGTTTCAATGTGATGTGTAGTTTGTATAATATACATGTTGCACCCAAAGTGATAGAAAGGTAAAAGGGATCGAGTATGCTCACGGTTTTTGCAAGCTTTCCTACTTGAATCTCGCGAGTGGTGTTGGTTGTTTAGTTTGGAGCACCTTGTCCTTCTACACAAAGGAACATAGATGTATGAGTTTGGGAAAAAACGGAAGATTATAGATTCGGAATTTAAATAACATGAACATAGCCATAGGAAAATAATCATCCATCACATATGATGTTTAGATGATATACCTACTAATTTGACAATGTCCATTTGTTCATCATCAAAGGTTCAGTTTGTTTGAATATTACATAAGTATTATATATAGAGTATATTATATCATACAAGTCAAGCATGAGGTAGAAGATCAAAGTCTTCATTTAGACACCTCTAAGTATCATAGAATTCATACAAGAGGTAGGAAGAACAAAGCTTCCATTTAGGTACCTCTATTGTTCACCACTACACTTGTTGTTATAAACAACAAGGAGGGTCATGAACTTATAAGAAATAATGAAATACAACAACTAATCTATGAGAAAACATCAAGAAGTGAGTGGATTTTTATGAAAGATAGCCCAAGCTAGTCTAACCATCACACTTTCATCAAGCTTCAAGCTTGAACACTTCTTGTGGGTAAAACCCTAACTAAAACAAAAAGTTTGTGAGGTTTTATCCTCTGATTTAACATGTCTCAACCTTGTTTTTAAGCCTAACTAACCATAGATGAGGTTATAAGCATTAGGACATAGGTTTGAGATGAGTTAGACTCAAGTTTGAACAAGTTTAGTAAAGTTTGAATCAAAACAAAAACGAACAGTGAACTTTGGAGTCCTTTTGTCGGAGTTCCATGGACTTATTTACTGTGAAAAACCCATGGAATCGAAGCTAAGGTCAATCCAAGCACATAGGAAAAAGAATGAGGCAAAACGGATAAGAAACGAAGAAGTTATGCTCACTTTAGTGAAGAGGTAGCAATCTGCTCGAACACTGATTTGCAGCTGCGTTTTTGATGATTTGAGAGTGATTTGGATGAGTTTGTAAAGTGATTAGAGCTTGGGAATAGCTTGGTATTTATAGGAGAAGGTTAGGCTAGGTTGTGGTTGTGTATTTAATGTTAAAAGTGAGTTTAAAACTCAAAAAAAAAAGCTAAAAATCGCGCTCAAATATGGACCTGGCCACCTTTCTGCGCGCTGGGCTTGCTGGTGGGCTTGTCTGGGCAAGATGTTAAATAAATTAAGGGTCGGGTTATCATCAATAAGGAGCCACAACTCAGTTGGTTGATGTGTGTTTGTGTGGGACGAGTGACCCGGGTTCGAGTCTTGTGGTCAGCATTCTTTTTATTTCTTTTTTTTTGTTTTATTATACTTTCAAATATTACACAATCAGCCCCTGCAACTTTTACACTTTCAAAAATTGCATAACTCACCCCTGAACTATTAGATAACCAAGTTATATTTAAAGAAAACTAACATTTTAGTTTTAACTAACTAAGTTAGTTTACTAACTTTAATATCTAACGAGATTAACTAGATTATTAATAAAAATAAACTTTTAAATAACAAAATTAATTAATTTAATTAGTTTAATTAATGTGAATAATGACCAAATTTATAACGAATAAAAATCTTTAAACGTTTATTCGTTTCACAAAGCTTTCGAGTTTCGAAATTTAGGATCTGAATCTCATCATTTTAATAGTTTCAACTAGTTTAACGAGTATCAAGTGTCGATAAATATAGAATCAAGAATCCTTGAATAATATTTCGTTCAAACGAGAGACCGATTAACAGTTGCACATAATATGAATACACAAAATAGTTTCGTTTTCATTATGATCAATAGTCTCGAATTACAAACGAAACGAAAGTAGATTACAAAGAGAGTACAAGTGTCTAAATATGGAAAATACAACACGACTTGCTAAAATAAGAAAGTTCGAAAATGCGGAGCGTTACACTTCTCTCACACTTGCCACCACTACAACACCAACACCCACCACCATCATGCATCTTCCATCATTTAGAGTGTGTAGTAGTCTCAGGATCCAAGATCGATCGTAAGAGTTCTTGTCAAACAAAGGCCATGCTTGGCTAAACTCTTACATCACTTGGTGAAGACAAATCTTTTATGTATTACTTTTTTATTTCCAACCTTTGGCTCCCTTTTATTTGGGTATGTATTAATGACTTTAATAACTAGTTTTCTATATTGACGGCGAATTTATTTAACCATTCTTCATGTTTTATTGATTCACTCATTCGTGTCTTTACGGTCTATATAAAGCATGTTAACTGCCTGGAAGGGGGTTAGAAGGGTGGTTGGGTAATTCCAAGGTTGAAGAACTCGCTAGTCGCTAGTCGCTAGTCGCTAGTCGGTCGGTGAGGTGGGGACTAGCGACTACTCGGGATTAATCGGATCGGGTTTTTTATATGTAACTTTCAGTTTTATGTATACATATACATATTTTTATAGGTGATATTTTAAGTAGCTAGGTTTTAACACTTACTCAACTCATTTTTTTAAGTATACAAGATTAGTTGTTAGAATTCACATGGTTTGGTTGGAAACTGGCTGGAATTTAGAGGTTTTGGCCAGAATTTTTTGCCGGAATCGCTGATTTAGGGCTGGCCGAATAGGTCCGACTAGGCCCGACTAGCGATTAATGGACTGATTAACGAAAAATTATTCAGTTACTGGCCGACTAGCGATTAATCGCCGACTAGTCGCCGTCTAGTCACGATTTTTACAACACTGGGTAATTCTATGTCTTGTTCAGTGTATAGATCATGCGAGAACATGGTTCAAGCTAAGTAAAACTTCATGAGTGGACGGTAATGTCCGCCTCGGGAGAAGTAAGAAACCGCTTGAATCTCTTATCTATAAACTACTATTAAAACTTTAAACCGGCTCTCCGAGACTGTATCCTTGCTGACTCAGAGAAATGGGTTGAGGGTAACACTGCCAGGAAGGGGGCCTACCACTTTTCTCATTAATAACTTACTTAATTATCTTTTAATAATCCGACCTTGCGAGACTGTATCCCTGCTGAATCAGACCAATAGGTTGAGGGTAACGCTACCTGGAAGGGGGCCTACTACTATAACTTAAAGATAATCTCTTAAAATGTCCAAAGTGCGGAAATCATTAAAGGATACATAAAAGAGGAGTTGGAACCAAGTGATTCCTTTTTGTCTATTTGTTTTCCTTATATTTTATTTTTGCTTTTTAGTTTATCTCTTTATAACTTTCAAAACCTTTTCATCAAAATTTGGTTAAATTAGACGTTAACGATAAGCCGGTACTAAAAGCTCTTGTGTCCTTGGACGACCTCGGTATCTTGCCATCACTATGCTACGTCCGCGATGGGTGCACTTGCCCTAACATGTGTAGAGTGATAGTATTATATCGTATTTTATAAATTTAAAACTTGATTCGTGAGTAAAAAGAGCTTAAAATATATCTAAAAATTATAACCACCCGCACACACGTCAACACTAAGTCACATATCATACTAGCATGCAAAAACTATAAGTCAAGCCAAAGTGTCCACTAGTGTAATCTTATCATCGCAATGAAAAGACCGTAAAGAATGATTGAATGCTTAACAATGACCCAACATCGGGCAGTGTGCTACTTCTATAGCGCTATATATGTTAAGGTAGGCTTGCGCAAAGTTAATGAAAAATAGTTTTCAGGTATGAGTGTTTGAGTATCTAGCATGAATAACCTAAGCATAACAAATAGCATGTTTTATGGATTGAGTAATTGCATAAGTTTGATTGTGTGCATAAGTGTATTTATCAAGTCATACATGTTACACCCCAAAAGTATTTAAATCGTAAGTGTATTTATGTCAACATGACTATATCATTCATTATGTAAAACTATTTGAAATCACACGCGCCTACATGCAACATTTAAATCACTACATGCTTCTGTGAAAAATGCAAACATATGTTATACACACCATTATGTCACAAATTGAATAAATATTAATAAAACCGATTTGATCAAAGTCTCATCACCCTCTTATGTCATATTGTTGATGTTTTCCAGCCGTCACTCCAACTCACGAAGAGGTTTCAACCAAAGCACTAAAAAGAAAATGTTAGCCTTCATGTCCAAGCAAATGGCCAAGGTCATACCTGACATAGTCAACCAAATCCAAGCTAGCTCTAGCCCAAATGTTTCATTTGATTCCCAAGTCACTACTCCTAAGCCCTCCACCTTTAATTATAAGCATTTTGCTGCTTGTCACACCAAGCCATTAAGTGTAATGACGGTGCCACTAAGATGCTAGAGTGGTTCAATAGTATCGAAGTGACTTTCATTAACAGTGAATGTCCTGACCACCTCAAGACACGAAGCGCTACAGGAGTCTTCGAGGCAAGTGCCCTCGACTGGTGGACAAACGAGCGTAACATTCGTTGAACAGAGGTAGCTTACGCCCTACCTTGGGCGGAGGTGAAGCAGCTTATGCTTGCTGAATTATGCCCTCCTCATGAACAACAAAATCTTGAAGATGAATTCTGGCACCTTAAGCAAGAGGGTAACAATAACCTTGCCTACACTACCCGCTTCAAACAATTGAGTATTATCGTCCCTCATTTGGTTAGTACACCTGAGCGAGCGATCACGAAATACCTTAAGGGTCTTCCCCCTACGATTCGCGACACCATTCAAATCGTGTGAGGGATAGTTCCTAGAGATAAAAATGATCATTACAGAAGACCCTTGGTTCGCCGGAATCGCGTATTGGGTTTCAGTAGACCCTTGGTTCGCCGGAATTAGGACTATGACGGTTGACAACTTCACCACCACTGCCCCCGGTTTCTGAAATTGTTACCACAAGAGCCTTCCTCATCTTCTGTTCGTTGGGTTTCAATTAAGCACGCGCATCATTGTTGCCGGAAGGGTGACTGGCGGGCCGTCACTCTTTCTCTCTCTCTCTCTCTCTCTCTCTCTCTCTCTCTCTCTTTCGCCGGTTCTCTGTGTCTCTCTTTTAACCTTGCTTTCTATAGTGAGTCCGAGCATGGTAAGGAGTAAAAAGCAGCGGTGGGAAGACAACTGTATACACCTGCGTCAAAAAACCACTTACAACAACCTACAGTACAACAAACCGATGCGTAAATAATACCTAAAGTTGAGTACAACAAACCTAGGTGCAAATAATACCTAAAGTTACATGTACAAC
Source organism: Helianthus tuberosus (assembly GCA_030545235.1). Lineage (NCBI taxonomy): Eukaryota > Viridiplantae > Streptophyta > Magnoliopsida > Asterales > Asteraceae > Helianthus > Helianthus tuberosus. The sequence continues at coordinate 117,092,408 of CM060399.1, forward strand.
CGGTTAATGCCAAAAGCAGTTGCAAATTGGTAATATTATATTAAAATAAAATAAAATTAAATTAAATAAAATTAAAATAAAATGTGGAGGTGCATGTGGGATTTTGTGATTTACTGTTCCTTAGCCATGCCTGAGCTAGGACCAAACCTTTATACACGTGATATTTCAGCTTCTTTTATGTGGACAGGAATGGACAACATAGTACTACATTTAAGTTTTTCTTGTTGTACACCACTTTTTTTGTTTTTACACTTATCTTTAGTTAAGATTTTATTATTATTTTTGTTGTAAGGACAACATAGTAAAAAAGAAACGTTTGTTTACAATAATGAGGTATAACGTTTGGTGTCTCTTGTCATGTAAGGTTCTTCTATTGTCATGTGATGCCTTTGGATCTTTAATAGCTTATTAATTTTGATTGTAGATTATTCATTTTTGTCAGTGACTGGTCTTAACTCCCGACCGATATGGTAACAAGTAGTGCAAACACTTTAGGCTATGCGGTATGGTGACCATCATGATCCGTCACGTAGGCGTCACGTCATAGTTCCATAGAGGATGATCCGCCATGTTAATACACTGGAAAGGGGAGGATGATCCTACCCCATCAAGTTTACTTTTTTTTTTTTACTTCATCTACTTTTTTTTAACATTTATTAAATAAGATAGAAAAATAAATTCATTAATATTAAAAAACAAAACATTACATAAGTTAAAAAAAATCCTAACTTTGATACTTTTTCATGATGTCCTCATGCATTTTCTTTAAAGTAGAGCATTTTGGTTCGGGATAACTATCAACATCGATCGTCAATATGTCCCATTCTTTGACCCGAACCTTATCATCGGCCGCGCATACCTTTTCTCCCGCCACGCGTACCCTTTCATCGACCGCCCGTTCCTTCGCCTTCGCCTTTTGGGTCGTGACCTCCGTGTAAGCTTTAAATTGGGCCATAAACGCCTCCATCTTCGAATCGCCACCCTTTTCGTTTTTTTTTCTTTGAAGCCGCCTCCCTTTTTGATTTGTCCCGGCCTCCTCCTCCCGTACGGCGTACTCTTTTTTGTCAAACTCGGCGTCGTCGTTTAAATTAATTTGACATCTTGCGTCCGAGCCGCCGGCACTAAAACTACCGGTTTCCGAGGTTTTTTGACGTTTTGCCATCTCAACCTCATTCGGAACCGGCGCCCACTTTTGGGTCGTTCGCATAACTTCCCAAGCCCGAATATGTGGGAAAACGACTCTATGGTTTGTCTTGTATTTATCCATTGCCAATTTGAAGACATCCTCGTCGCTCATCTGTAACACCCCAAAATATGCAAATTATTTATGTTACCTAAAATGTCTAGTCATGTTATATTTAACCTAGTTAAGTATTTATGTTAGTAACTTGATTAGAAGGAAGGTTATACGACAAATAAACAATCCAAGTAATTAGAGGGACTAAACTTGTTAAAAAGGATGGAAGTTTTAATTAAAACAAATAAAAGAAAAAGGAAAACACAAACACACATCCTGGTGTGTTTGTGTGGATCGATCAGGAGCAGGAGACCAAGAAGAAAACCCTAGTTTTCAGAAAATCACAAGATTAGGAAGGAATTAAGGGCCTAAACTGATGCATGAACTCAAATCTTTAACCATCTAAGCTTGTTCAACACAAGGTAAGTCGAAAATTCTGATTTGGTGGGTTGTAGAAAGTGGGTTTTAACCCAATCATGAATTTATGTGGAAATATTGTGTAATTGTGAGTTAGGAATTCACAATAGAATGAGAATTTTGCTTAATTTCAATTGTTTGGGCGATTTAGGGTTTATACCCATTGTTGTAGGAATATGATGAACATGATGATTTAAATAATATGCTTATAGATGTGAATTGATACATAATCAGTATGTGATAGAGAAATTAGATAAGTTAATGTAGGGTGAAAGAAAGTTGTGAATTTGATTGGTTCTTGTTAGACTAGAAAATGAACAAGTAGAACTATGCTATGAACACTTGTACCTTGTGCTTTGTTGGTATTGTGCACACCAAGTGTTTGATGAAATGTCTAAAAGACAATAATGAGTGAAATTGTATGCAAGTGATGGGTAAACAGATATAGTTCATGTGAAGATTATGTAGGGATGATGTTGAGTATGCTTTATGCTTGTTTGAATGGATTAATGAAGGTCGTATGTGAGATGTGAATTTGATATGGTTGTTCATATGTATAAACATATATGCTAATAAGAATGTGAATGTAATGACATGAATGTATAGGAATCATGTCAAGATGGTTGAGAGCGTGGAAGGCTAACGGGCTAAGAAGACTCAAGTAAGCGAACGCAAATACGGACACGCAAGGTAAGTGTATTCCGGACTTACCCTTTAGTTTCTAAAATGTATTGTAGTATGACGATTATCGTGAGTAATGTAAGGAAGTATGAATCAATGGAAATATTAAGGTAGGTTTGGCGAAATGAGTCGAAAAGTGGTTAAGGGAAGAGTTTCTAACAAGTGCGAGTAAGAGGGAACTTACAATTTGGTATCATGTATTAAGAGAAGATAAATAGTTACAAATGTGGATATGGGTTTGATTGTATGTAAGTAGTTGAAGCTAGTATGAGAGTATGCTATGAACGCTTAAGATGTAGATTGTAAGTATGTGCGTACGGTTAGAAAAGTATGTACAAATGAATTGGTATTTAGCTAAATGCATGGTCGAATGAGGTGTTTATATGTATACGTGAACCTATATATATGAATGATGTCTAACGATGCTAATCGATTTTCTATTAAGAGTGTAATGGAAGTGCAGGAATACTAATGATGGAAGTAACGATTCGGTATTGAAGTCTGATGAATGTGTTCGAATGGACGGGTTAATGGTTTTACATAAGTGAGATCAAGAGATGTTGACGCTTGAATATACATGTTTTGAAATTTATGTATGATGTCACCGATTGCTAACAATGTGATTGTATGTGGTGACTGCAGGTTATACAGGTTTATGGATTTCTCATCATTGAGTGTATACGGTTGGAGATCGAGTTAAGACATGGATTGTACGTGTGGGTGCATGGTTACGTACCTTAGTATAAGTACGTCAGGTCTTAATTAAACTATAGAAGGGATTAAAGTATTTAAGGTGTAAGAATGAATATAATGAAAGAAATTTTAAATATGCATTTTCCGCTGCGTTAAATTTGGTTAAAACGTGTTAGGGCGTTTCATCATCCCACTACGGCGCCCACTTGTATATATTTTATTATATTTCTCTGGGAACCGGTCCACGGCCGTATTCATCTTTCGCCACTTCGAAGATACCGAGTTGAGATCTCGATATGCTCCTTGTTCCATTATCTCAAGAAACTTTGACAATACCGCTTTCCAAAACCCCTCGCCGGTTTGGTTGTTACCTATATTTAACAAAAGTATATATTACAAAATATTTAAAAAATAATATTAAAAAGTATATACTAAAAATATTTTCAAGTTAACTTTACGTACCTTTAACGAGGTGTGGGGATGAGCTAATATACGCGTTCGCTAAGGCTTCCTCCTCGAGCGGCGTCCACTGTTTTGGCTTCAGTTTCGAAGGTTGATTTTGGTCAACCGCAACTTGCTTTCCTTTTTTTCGTTTGGAGGTTTGCGGTTGGGTCTCGGGAACGACTTCAACGTCGTCTTCATCGGGAACTAGTGGTTGAGAAGTTTGAACGGGTTGCGGTGGTTGAGAAGCTTGAACGGGTTGCATGTTAAACGGGTTATGCATCATCAAGTTTTGTAACGCTTGAGATTGTTGTGTACTCGCAAAAACATTCGGAGAATTTTGGAAACCCGCAAAAGCGTTGGCGGAAAATTGAGCGAAAGGGTTCGGTTCCATTGTAGGATAGTACCCGAGCACCGAAAAACATTCGGGTTTGGATTCGGGTTGTTTGGGTTGAATGGATCCATTGTAGAAGAATGTTTTATAAAAAAAGTAGAAGGTTTAAAAAAAAAAAAAACTTGAGAGAGATGGGGTTGTAGTAGGTTAAAACTGGTGTAAAAGTGTTGAATTTATATAAATTTTGGTGTAAAATTTGGTTAAATTTGAATTATAACCGTTGTTTTTTAATTATGAATTTTTTTTTTTACTTTTTTTCAAAGGTAACATCTTGAAAATTGGGGGGAATTTGTCCTTTTGTGGCCAGTGGCCCGGCACCAACGTCTCCAGCGAGACGGAGAGGACGACGACCGAGGGGGATGGTGTTCAGCCCGGCGCCGCTCCGGGACTATCCTGGGACGCAGCCCATACCAAAAAGCCTTATGCACATCTTTACTTAATCACTAAGTTATTTTCGAATAATATGCTGGAGTGATCAGGATCTCATATGTTTCAACACATTTATGGGTATGTACAATCTTTAATGGTTGGTGCACACAATCTTTAATGTTTCAACACATTTACTTTTGTGCGTAGTACAATTTATTATCGATGTGTGTGCACACAATCTTTAAAAAAAAAAAAATTTGAAATGTAAACTTTATTAATAAACCGAGACCGAACCCAACAAGGCCGGCTCACCACTATAACTTACAACATGTACAAAGAAAATTTACACCATTCATCCCACAAAATCCTTTTGTGTTTCGATCTATTACTTAACCAAAGAAAACCTAACGATTTTATTTCCCCCATAACATCTTCACTCCTTCCTATGCCGTTAGAGAAAATCTTTTTATTCCTCGCCCTCCAAATGCACTAACACCCTATCATGATCAACCCTTTCACCACCACTCTTTCCTCCTTCCCGCGATTGCAAATTGAGTGGAAATCTGCCACATCTTTAAAAGATAACGCATACATTGAAGGAAGACGGGCCCAAGCACAAAAGAACTGCCAAACCCTTAGTGCCAAGAAACATCCCGTGAAGATATGATCCGTGTACTCTTCGTGTTCCCCGCAAAAACAACATTTGGAGTCAGGGATATGAATATTTCGATTAGCCAGCGCCGACCTAGTCAAAATTCTGTTTTGCATAGCTCTCCAAAAGAAAATGTTGCACTTAGCCGGCACCCATGACACCCACCCCATAATATTATCATACCTCGCTGCATTATCCTCGACCAACAATTTCCTCATCGACGTAGCTGAGAACAAGCCTTCTCGGTCTCCTTGCCAACTCCATTTATCAGGCTGGTCTGATAAAGTTACCTCCTCCAGAAATTTACTCAAGTCCTGCAAATCTGAACACTCCCTTTCGAAAGTAGGTTGATTCGCCCACATCCATGAAAGCTCCTATCTGTCCTCCGATCTAATCAACCTATCAGAAATCTTACATGATTTAACACTCTCCAACGCAAAGAGGGGCCATAAAAACACAAGAGGCCCATCCCCGGTCCAATAATCCATCCAAAATCTGATGTTATTCCCGTTACCTGGCAATCCTTTTATGAGAAAGTTTATCTTTTTTCCTTTGATGACAATCCTGTCCTCCATTTTAACGATATTTCTCCATACTCCAGAAATAGTAGGGTTAGACGGCAGAACGGACCACCTCCTACCCGACCCATGGAGCGCCCCAATAACATACTTCAACAAACTATCAACTTCAACCTTGAACCTCCATATCCATTTGGAAAAAAGAGAATCGTTAATATTTTATAATTTACACAAACCCAGCCCTCCTAGTCTTTTCGGTAACGCCACCCGGTCCCAAGAAACCCAATGCATCTTCGGTGTTTTTTAAAAAGTCATGGGATATTGTGGGTAAGGATGTCTGTGAAGCGATTCGAGATTTCTTCTCTAATGGCCAGTTGTTGCACCAACTTAATCATACGGTTATATCGCTAATCCCTAAGGTTCCTACTCCTTCCTTAGTTACGGATTATAGACCAATATCGTGCTGTAACACTTTATATAAGTGTATAAGCAAGATTATTACGAATCGTATTAAAGAAGGGTTGTGTGGTATTGTTAGTATCAACCAGTCAGCTTTTGTTCCTGGCAGGAGGATATTCAAAAAGCGTATGATACTGTTGACTGGAACTTTCTTCGGCACACTTTGTTAGGGTTTGGGTTTGACAATAAAATGGTGAAATGGATTATGGCTTGTGTTACGTCAACTTCGTTCTCTGTAGCCATTAATGGAAATTTGTACGGTTACTTTAAAGGTCTTCTTATCTGCGGAGTTCAGATTCCATAGCAAGTGTGAAAATCAAAGGATTATTACTATTTGTTTTGCGGATGATTTGTTTTTATTTGCTCGTGGCGACCATGGTTCAGCTAAGGTGATCCTAGAGGCCATTAACGAGTTCAAAAATATGTCTGGCCTTGTCCCTAGTTTGAGTAAGAGCACAGTGTTTTTCGCTAATGTTCCGAACAATGTTAAAGATCGAATTCGAAGTATCATGCCATTTGAGGAGGGCCAGTTACCAGTTCATTATCTTGGGGTTCCACTTATATCATCTCGGCTCTCGTACAAAGATTGTAATCGGCTAGTGGATAATATGGAGAGAAAAATTACTGATTGGAAGAGTAAGTGCCTTTCGTTTGCTGGAAGGCTTCAGCTAATTCGGTTCGTTCTCTCATCAATGCATATTTATTGGGCGGCGGTTTTCATCCTTCCAAAACGTATCATCTATGAGCTGGAAAGTAAGATGAGGCGTTTCCTTTGGTCTCAAGGTAATGATATTAAAGGTAAAGCGAAGATGAGGTGGGAGAGGGTTTCTCTTCCGAAAAAGGAAGGTGGCTTGGGCATTCGGAGAATTGCGGATATGAACAATGCACTTATGGTTGCGCATATTTGGAGCCTTCTTACGATGCGGGAATCTTTATGGGTCAAACGGATGCATTCTTATCGTTTAAGGGGACGTAACTTTTGGGATATTCCGTTGCGCAGTAATGTCACATGGATTTGGAGGAAGTTGTTAGAGCTTCGACCTATTGTCCGGCAACACTTTTGGACTAGGATTGGGGATGGTACGCTAACATCGGTTTGGTTTGATAAGTGGGATGGCATCTGTTCTTTGAGCTCATTCATTACGCCGAGAGCCATTGCTAATGCGGGATTCTCGTTAAACACAAAGGTAGCGGATGTCTATAATTATGGGGATGGCCGGTTCAGTGGCTTTACCCGCTACCCACTACTCCTCAATTTGCAGCAGGTTGTTCTTCGGCCTATTAGCGATAAGGTGGTCTGGAGGTCCTCTTCAGGAAAGGATTTGGATTATAGTGCTTCGACCGTTTGGCAGGATATTCGGAACATTCAGAATGAAGTCCCGTGGTCGTCCTTGGTTTGGTTTCCTCAAGCGATTCCTCGTCATGCTTTCTTCATGTGGCTGCTGGTCAATAAGAAGTTGAAGACGCAGGGTCTTATGGGCAGGTGGCATTCGTCGGGTAATATGAATTTCAATTTGTCAACATTATGTACGACGGGTCCGGATTCTCATGAAAACCTGTTCTTCGAGTGTTCGTATGGCGCGCAGGTTTGGAATGGAGTAAAGGACATGGCGGGGTTGAATTTTGTCTCTAATACTTGGGAGAACATCTATGATCATCTTGTGCAGTTTGGTAATTCTAAGTTGGCGAGGGATGTAATTGGTAAACTGGTCGTTAGTGCAGCAGGTTATTTCGTTTGGCAGGAAAGGAATTCAAAACTGTTTTCTTCCAAGAAAAGAAGTGCTTCTCGGCTCATTGAAATCATTTTAGCTACCGTAAGGATGAAACTTCATACAATGAGGTTTAGAAGAACAACCCAAGTGGAGAGAATTTTACAAGAGTGGAGTCTGTCTCGAGGGCTCGTCATTGAAGAGGACGATTGTGGCTAAGACTTGTTTTTGTTTGTAACGGCTGACATTTTTTGTCTAGCTTGTTTGCTTCTGTTTAGCTTGATTTTTTTATAGTTTGGTAACTCTAGTATGGCATGTCATGCTAGAGAACTAGGGAATGCTCTATTCCTCACTTGTTTCGTATTGGTTTTTGATGATATAAAATTCACCGGGTTAACCCTTTACACAAAAAAAACCACGAAATTATAATTTATTTTATTATACTCAGAATAAAAATAATAAGAACGCATATTTATATATAGTATTAATTCACAAATGGTCGGTGGAACAGTGTACTTTTCGGTCAATTGAATTTGACCACAGTTTGATAACACCTCACTTTCACGTCACAGGTCTTTCTCGGCGTTTACAACTTTTGTCCCTCAACAGAAAGCACGGATACAGAGCAAGAGCTGTTGGTAGAGATGACCGACGCAAACCAGCGGCGGCGGTAATGGCTGTCTCCGCCGATGACGGTGGCTGTCGTCGTTTTCAGCGGCTTTGACACTGATGGAGACGGAAAAAGGAAGGCGGCTTTAACCCACGTTAGTAACTAACCTCTTTCACTCGAGGTCCATGACCACCAGACTTCCGGCGGTGGCCACGGTGGCCAACCACCACCGCTGGAGACGGAAAACGAATACTTTTCATACTTTGGCCCAGACTTTATTGATTTCTCATTTGGGCCCTACGATGTGACCTTTAACCTTCATCAATGTTCGATTCAGAGAAAATAATGGTCAGGTGGAGGAAAGAGAGGTTAATATTGATTTACCGAAGCTTAACCGGAACTGGCCAGAAATCTAGCCCCCCTCGCCGGAGATGGCTGATAGGTCTTCGGATTACCACCATCTTCGTCGTCTTCAGCTCCTCTCATCACAATCTCTACCTTTTTTCACGGATCAGGTAGAAGACCACCGTTACAGTGGCCGGAATCTTTCGAAAACCCTACCTTCGCCGCTCATCGGTCCAATTTGTCACCGCCAATGGGTTTCTCAGCTTCATTGTCACACCCCCAAAATACCACCTAGGGAATGTCCCTGCTTGGCGTGTGACGTACCAATAACGAGCCACTAATTACATTGGACCCATACTGGTTTATAAATAAAATCCTCAATTATTAATAAAAATGCCATCAACAAGTTTAAATGAAAACCAACATGTTCAGCGGAAGCAAATAAAAGAAATCATAGTTTAACTGTTTCAAAACCAACGGCTCATATCAATAATTCCAACACATGTATCCACCCAGTTCGACCCATGACCACTCCAGCTACTTCAGACAGCAAGTTCCAAATCCAAGAAATCTAACGACCTGCGAGCATGCAACAAGTGTATCAGACAACGCTGGTGAGTTCATAGTTTTACGAAAACGTTGGTTACCAAGTGTTTAGTTAATCCATTGAATTTAAATCCGAGAGTAATGTTGATAATAACCCGAATACAAGACGGCTTCTGATTATTTTGTCCTTTCTCCAATGCTCCTATCAAAGCATTGGTCATGACTAGGTCATTAGTTCAACACCCGTCCTCCCAGGTACGGGGTGAGGTTGCTAAACCTAAGTAGCGCTACTAACTAATTCCATGTTACCTCTCTGGTAACCAAACAACACGGAGGGACTTTAAAGGTGATAGGAAGAGTATATTATCCAACATTCCCGTTTTTACCCAAAAGACTTATCCCTCCCCGGGATACCCACTGACTATCCCAACCACCGGGACGCATGCTCAAAAGAGATGAACTCGCCTTTGGTTTGCTCGGTATGTATATATACGTATTCACGTTGATCAATCAAGTCCTAACATGATTATCAAAGCTAATCAGTTCACATAGACCCAAGCCACATAGTTTTTACTCCTATTACACAAGTTGTACGCACGTATTTCACATATTATCATACAAATCATATTAGCTATATTCATACCACGAAACAGTCCACTAACATAGTATATTCACATAACCAAGTTTTCACGTTTCATATTAGTCCATTGCTTCATCATGTCCATATGCGGCCCAATCACCACACGGCCCAACCCAAGTGCGCGATTCACATAAGTTATACAGTTTAATTAATGTTTTAGGGCCCAGTAGTATGTTTGGCCCAAACAGGTGTTGTGCGAGTGGATCCCAAACGTGCGGCCCGACATGCAAAATAACCCATATACTATAAAGCCCACAGGACTCTGTGATTTCAATTTTCATGTGATGTGTGCGACTGAGTGTTACTCGTATCAATGCATAGCCCAGTTCTAATATCCGGCCCAAGTGAAGTCAAGTTCAAAGGCTTGTGTGACCCTAAATCAAAAGTCTGTAGGCAAACAAAAAGAAATATGCAACCTATCTCTCCTTGTGCGACCAACTCTGGTGAAAGAAAGGAAGTGGGGTCCACGCACTGAGTGTGCAATCATGACACACATTATGTTTGTACGATGAAGAGAATTTTGAAAAGTTGGGGCCGGCTGCTAGTGTGGTACCCTATGCTCCTCAAGTTGTACATTCTTTATCATAATTTTCAAATAACCAATTCACATAACAAGATTCAACAGATAGGACAAAACCACTTTAATACACAGATTTAAGGGTCATGCTAGCTGCACACGCCCAAAATTATTTTCACACCCCAAAGCGCCGCGCTATGGCCAAAGCGCGGCGCTTCGATCGACAAAACGTACTTCGATTGACGTTTGAAACATTCGATACTGTTTGACAGACATAAAGCTGATTATGATGTTTTGTCGTTAACCCTAGGCGCCGCGCTTTGGCCATAGCGCGGCGCTTCGACCCAAATTTTCACTTTTAAAAAGCAAACTACTGATTGAGGTTCTGCTTCAAAGCTCCAAAGCTCCAAAGCTCGGTCTTCTTCTTCTTCACGTTGTTTACAAACATACGTGGGTATTCGAGTGTTTTGTTGTTTGTTGTTTACAAAAAACGATGCCGTGGTTAAACAACTATATTTTCGGTCAATATTCTGACGAGACAGTTGTTCCTGATTCTTACGAGGGGACCGCTATTTCTGACTCGTATGAGAAACCGGTCTCGTCCAACTTGAGGGAGGCAGAGGTTGTATCTGGCATTCATTATCGTGATAACACGGTGACGCTGGATTTGAATACCCCTGTGGAGGACCCTTACGCACAAGACACGGCAAAAGACAACGGTTACCTCATTGTGACTAAGAGGTCGAATAAAAGAGGAGAGAATTACAAGATTTGGTTTCAATGTACTTTTGGTGGGGAGCATAAGAGTATAGCTACACAGAGGAAAACGGGTAGCAAGAAAATAGGCTGCCCGCTCGAGATGATCGGGTTTTCGGAATCATCCGGAAGTGTTTGGAGGATCGAGGTGACGAAGGCGAAGCATAACCACACTCCTATTGAAAACTTAGAGGGTCACGCGTATGCGAGAAGGCTTTCTTCGGAGGATACAAAACTGGTTAAGGAGCTGGCAGAGCAAGACATTCCCAACCAAAGTATCTGGCGAACGCTGACAAAAAACAATCCGGCTAGAAAGCTTATTCCGAAAGATATACACAACGCTGTTCAGAAGATCAACGCCGAAAAAAATGTCGGTAAGTCTCTGATGCAAAAACTTGAAAGCATTCTTCTCGAAAAAAATTACACTTATTACATGCGCACGAATGAGATATCAAACGAAGTTGAAGATGTCTTCTTTGTTCACGAAAGATCATTCAATATGTGGTGTGCCTTCCCGCATGTGCTAATTATTGACGCCACCTACAAAACGAACATGTACAACCTGCCATTTGTTCAGGTCGTAGGCATGACGTCGACAAACAAATCGTTTACGGCTGCTTGTGCGGTAATTTCCGCTGAGAAGTATAGTCCATATATAATAAAAAATGATGTATAATGGAAAAAATGTAAAATTTAGACTATTATCGACGCGTTTGTGAATTAAAAACAATTTTAAAAAATTTAAAAAAGGCCCAAAGCGCCCCGCTATGTCCAAAGCGGAGCGCTTTGCCCTTAAATAAGAACAGAAGCGCCCCGCTTTGGCCATAGCGGGGCGCTTCGGTCCATCGTTATACCTGAAGCGAGGCAGCTTCTCCCCCATTTCAACACAAAACACAAAACACACACAAAAGGTGCGATTACACACACTGATCTCCGGATATCTTCGTTTTCAATCTTTCGACCGCTAAAAGGTAAGATCGAACACCCTTAATCGTTTTGGTTAAATGTAGATGTTTGATATTGTTTTGATTGGGCCGGATTTGATCCATTGTTGGATCTGTTCTTCAAAATGAAGAACCAAAACGCCGCGCCAAGGCCAAAGCGCAGCGCTTTGGTTCAAGTTTATTTTTTTTTATTATTTGTTTAATAATATTTGTTTAATATAAATTGTTTATTATTATTATTTGTTTATTATTTAAATTATATTTAATATTATTTGTTTATTATTTTATATTTAATATTATTTGTTTATTATTTAAATTGTTTAAATAATATTATTTGTTTATTATTTTATATTTAATATTATCTTATCAACGTGCAGGGATGGATTCCTCCGATGACGAGATTGAGCATATGGAGGCTGAGGGAGATGAGGGAGAGCAGGAAGAGCCGACATGTCCGTACCTGCAGTTTCCGCCGGGGTCACGGGCGAGGGGGAGATGCGCGAGGTTGCGCGCCATCCCCATTGGGGAGCATGTAGGGATAGACTGGGGCCTGTTGGAGACCGTGGGAGAGGCCGCGCGGGCGCGTGACATAGTTGGACTAGATACTCCTTGGTCGCGCCTATTTGAGTTAGCGATGGAGGACTCGTACCCTGAGCTTACGTGGGAGTTTCTTTCCACGTTTACATACGCGCCGCATCCGGCGGATTACGTGGAGGACCCGGATTTTCCAGTCTACGAGGTTACATTCCGTCTTGCCGGTCAGGAGTTTCGGATGAGTGTGCGGCAGTTTGTTGTCCATACAGGTTTGTTTAAATAATATTATTTATTATTTTATATTTAATATCATTTTTTTATTTAATGTTATTTGTTTATTTAATGTTATTTGTTTATTTAATGTTATTTGTTTATTTAATATTATTTGTTTATACAGGTTTGTACACAGAGGCCGAGCTTGATACTGATTTATATACGCAGGCGGTTACGATGATGGACAGGCAGACGCTTATCAGTTTCTGGAGGTCCATTTCCAGGGTTCCCTTTGGGAGATCCTGGCAAAAGGCCACCACCATTAGAGACCCCTTGTTCCGATACCTGCAGCATGTTATCGCGGCAACTATCGTGCCGCGGGGTGCCAGCAGGGAGAAGGTCAACCTCAGTGACCTTTTCTTTCTATACTGCCTACTGCGCCGCCAGCCCTGCGATCTAGCAGCCTGCCTGGCAGATTACTTTGCCACAGCATACCACCGGCAGCTCCGCGGGTGGGTGCACACTGGCTCATTCATCACCGCCATCGCACGCTCGCTCGGGATCGTGCCCGAGGGAGATCCGGTGCTGTCCGATCCGGTCCCGTCTACCAGGTTGGGCCGCGCGTCAGTTTCTAGCATGCAGATCACCCGTCGCTTTGATGTTGGTCTGAGGTTTAGGGGTGGAAACGGGCTGATTTGGCAGCCGGAGCCGGTGCCGGAGGTCATCCCGGTTGTTATTGAGGTGAGGCCTGGAGTGTTGGCCCCTCCTGGTGTTCAGGCGGCCGCTCGGCAGGCTCAGCTACAGGCTCTGGGACTCGATGAGTTCCCGGGCCAGCCTCAGGCTGAGGCTCAGGCTGAGGCTCAGGCTCAGCCTGAGGCTGAGCCTCAGGCTCAGCCTGTATTAGAGGATCCGGCTCAGGAGGAACATATCGAGGAGATCCCGGTACCACCAGTTCAGCCAGCTCCTGAGCCGCCACAGTACCCGCAGCACGTTTACGCTGACCTGCCTCTGGTAGCGTGTGAGGTGGCTCGGGACTTCGACCGGCGCCTCAGACGCCAGGCCGCACGCCAGGACTGGATCATCGAGACGCTCGTTTCTCTACGAGAGCGCGCTGGGTTGCCTCCACTTCCCCTCCCACCGTCCCCACCGCACAAGGATTAGTATCTTAGTTTGTTTGTATAGTGTTTTGTTATGTATTATGCAGTCAGTTGTACCTTTTTGTTTTGTATGTACAAACTGATATATATATATATTTGGCAGTTAATCTTCTATTTACATCACGTTGGTTTTGGATTGTTTACGTTTAATTCTTATGGTTTTCTGTACAATTTATTTAACGTGTTCGTTTAATTTAACAAAATAAACTAGGTTAACAGTTTATAAAGACGCACTTATATTATATACGTTCTATAAAAATAATGACGTAAAAAACGTAATTATAAAACAACGTATTATAAAACTCAAATACAATTTTTTCCTCCAAAAAACACTACCAAACTAACCCACATCCCACCTATTTAAAAAAAAAACAACACAAATTCCAGCCAACGCTTTTTGTCTTTTTGCACACTCAAAGCGCCCCGCTATGGCCAAAGCGGGGCGCTTTGGAGTGTTTAAATAGACTAAGGGCGCGTGCGAATAGACCCGGCCAGATTTAAACATGCACATTCACTTGGGTGTACCCTACGCAATAATACTTGTACATTCAAGAAACCCAGCATCACATCCATACTAAAACCATTGATCACCTAAAAATCATTCTTCTATTTGCACAACCGAATCATCATCGCATAACAGAGACTATCTTCATCAACACTTAAAACAGTTAATAAATTCATATATCGAGCAACAGTTTATCATCTTATTGCTTTTTAAACAAGCTTATCGGTGTCTTGGGATTGCGGCTGATGATTATGATTGCAAACATTCTAATCGGGTTAATCAATATCAAAACGGAGCATGATTTCGTATACACAGCAATTCAACTATCATTATGTATCCTAACCATTAATGATGATTATATGGCTCCCTAACCATTCTACACAATCGGTTAACATCATATGAGCATTGCATTCATAACAGACCTATTATCATGCACATCACGCAACAAACTTATCAACACAACTTGAACAAGAGAATTTACTAACCAACAGTTCGATCAGATATGAGATGTCTCGAAGAGGGGGGGTGTCCACAGCCGTACGCAGGAGATGCAAGAGAGTAGGGTTTTTGTTTTGCAAATTAGTTATGAAAGATAAACCCAAGATAATACACATATACGTATGATGAAGGGTTTTGAGGCAATTGGGCCTCATCTGACCGGACTGGGCTTGGATCTCTAACATGAGGCGGTTTGGACTCATTTACACGGGCCAGAATTTAGAGGAATGTAGCCCAATCAAATTTGCGGCCCAAACATTCATCACAAGATTTAACGAGGCCAAAATGTGCGTTTAAGTTGACAGTGATCGTGATAGCGTGAAACACAAAACAAGTAAGGTTACAGGGTTAAACGACACAAACCTTGGAAGTTCGGGTTGTCACATCATCCCCAACTTGAAAGAAATTTCGTCCCAAAATTTGACAAATATGCACAGTGAAGTGAAGTGGTAAATCAAGATTGTTGCGGATTTTCCTCAGGTGCCACATCATCCCCAACTTGAAGAGGAATTTCGTCCCGAAATTCACCAGTTTTACCAGATTTAGTTTGGTCTTCAGGAAAAAGTTGAGGATGTTTGAGCTTCATCTGATCCTCACGCTCCCACGTGAACTCCGATCCACATCTTGAGTTCCAACGAACTCTCACAATCGTGATACGACTAAGTTAACGAATCTTGACTTCCTAGTCTAAGTGTTCGATAAATTCCTCCCGATTCGTCGGGTAACTCGAGTTTTTAGGTTACGCTACCGATTCTTCCTAGACTATTGAATGGTCCATCGTGACGTTTGTTAAGCTCGTCATGCTTCCCAAGCATCCCACACCCTCCTAGGGTGAGTCTTTCAACACGATACGATCGCCTACAGCGGTCTTCCAGCGTTTCCCAAGTTTATCAGCTTTCCTGGCGGTCACGCGTTGCCGCCAATCGACTCCCAGCCTAAAACAACCTTCCCAAGAGTTTCGAGTATCAGTCCTAGACCAGTAATTAAGTTGTCCACCATCTCAGTCTAACAAGAAGGTTGGCATTATCGTCTATGTAGTGTCTCAACAGAGCTGTCTGGTTACCAAAATGACAACTGCCACCGTAGTACTCAACCATAGGTAAGAGTCCTTCCAAGTTGCACCAAAGCCAGTCACACACATGCTCGCAGCATGTCTTCGAGTGTCAGGGGGGTTTGTTTACTCAAACCATTCGTCCTATGATGATAAGTAATGCTCATGCCTAGACGTGAGTCCAGGGTGTTGTGTATCGCTTGTCATAAATTAGGTATAGCTCAAAATAGGAGGTAATAGGAGTTGACACCTCGTGCCTATAAGCCGCCTCTATCAGAGGAACATTCGCAAGTTGCGAAGACTCGTCAGTTTCCTTGATTGCATGAAAGTGTGCTGGTAACTTGAGTCCATTAATGATCACCCAGGTGATAATGTTTCCGTTTCGAGTTGTAAGTAGACTAGTGACATGATCTATGGCAGTGTGTTCTCATTTCCATACATGCGTTTCTGGTTGCTAATATCCCACCTTGACTTTCCCACATGTCAAACTTCGTTACCATGCGTGGCTATGTGGGCCTTCAGGCCCGGTCATCCGCATATGGTCTCCAGGTTTCAATACATCCTACCAAAACTCAGATGAATAGAATATCGAGACCCGTGTGCTTCGCCTGCGCCAGTTCCCTAAGGTTGCTGTATCGTGAGGTCTATATTCACTCCATGAAGTAGCAAATATCGTCCGATATGCCAAAGGTTGCTTCCCCATGCCCCGCATGGGTTAATCTTGAAAACTCTCTTCCTTCAGTTCTTCATCGTGTCACCAGCAGAACCACCCGATCATATCCATCTCCACTAGGCAGTAATGCCTATACACCAATTCAGGAGGAAACCCAATAAATCTGGGAAAACCCCTTTGTGGGAATCGAACCCATGACCTAATGGTCATAAGCCTTATCCCACCCCAAAGATACCAGTACCAGCTTTATGTATATTTATCAAATACCTACAATATTAGCTCCATTTATTCTAGAGGCTCATTGCCAATTTATCTCAGGGTCTCACTTTACTAATCTACTTTTTAATTTGATGTTCAGACCTAAATTATAGGCCAACAAAAATTCATACTTAAAGGGTTTGCCTTGAAACCCAAATTAAAAACTTAGGATGGAACGGTGCTCCGTGCTCACCCTAAGTTTTTGATATTCTTTTATTTGGTTTTTTTTCTTATTTTATTTTGATCGATTTAAAATACGTGTTGATAACCTTTTGATGACTTTATTTTTAGGATTTTTGCTTTCGGTTGTTATACCGAGTGCCTGTACCGTAACGACCGACCGAATTCCCGCGCAACGCGCGGGGAATTTTTACTAGTTTATAACGTTAGAACTTACAGAAATTTTAGATAATAGAAAAAAGATTTAATTAAATTAGTTTAATTGGCTTCTAAATCAAATAAAATTCTGGAAATAGATTCTTGTTAAATCCGGTGGAAGTAACCAATTTGAACATGTGTGCCCTCTTTTTTTTTTTTCTTCCAAATTTCCGGCCATAGCATATTTCAAATCACGGCCAAACTTTGATAGGTATTCACATAATGAAACCGTGTCTGGTTTCTCCATAAACAAGACCCCTCATTCTCACCCCATCTCTATCCTCTACTTTACCACGAACCATCAGGGCCGGCTCAACCATTTTGGTGGCCTAAGGCGAAGTAAAATCTTGTGACCTTTTTCCCAAAAAAATGTATGTAATTGAAAGTTAAACTTGAAGTGCCCAAGTGTAATTATTTGAAAGATTGTGTTAAAATTTAAAAACAAGAAAAAAAAATGCTGAACAAGGGATTCGAACCCGGGTCTCACCAACATCCATACATACACAAAACCACTACACTAGCAACCATCAATCTGTTGATAACCCACACCCTAAATCTTTTATAAATGGACTGTGGTTTCATCATATTGTGGAGGCCCTATAGTTTTGGTGGCCCAAGGCCCAAGTCTCATTTGGCTTACCCTTGGGCCGGCCTGCGAACCATCTTTTTTCGGCGACTCCCCAAGCTTAAAAAAATGTCACCGACAAATTTATAATCCGAGTCTAGGCCCTATCATCTACGTTATTCAATTTATATATATATGGTAAAATGACTAATGTAAGGGTTTTATGGTGTCCATTCAAGGGGTAACAGGTTGCGTTCGTTAGTTGGCGGGTAAAACCCGATTCGAACATGAAAATCGTGACAGTCAGATCAGTGGAGGGCTTTTTGAAAAAACATAGGGTGAAAGGGGTTTGAAAATGGTTGTTTTAAAAAAACAGTTAAATGTCATTTTAGTCCTTATGGTTTGGATTATTTTGACAGTTTAGTCCAAAGGTTTCATTTTTCGCTTGTGTGTCTAAAAATATTTTTCGCTTGTGTGTCTAAAAATGTTTCATCGTTGCCACTTTAGTCCACTAAGTTAACTTCATTCATTTTTTTTTGTTAATGAGAATGACAATTCAGTCATTTTATATGTAATTTTGTTAACTTAAAGGGCAATTCGGCCATATAAAATGCCCGAATTGCCCTTCTCGTTAACAGAAAAATGGATGAAGTTAACCGAGTGGACTAAAATGGCGACAGTGACACCTTTTTCGACCCACAGTCGAAAAATAAAACCTTTAGACTAGACTGACAAAATAGTCAAAACCACAGGGACTAAGATGACATTTAATTCTAAAAAAAATAAAATAAACAAATAAAATTCAACCAATCAATCAAAACAAACCCCAACACCACTCACCAATGAACTGCCTCCACGTCACCCAACCCCACGACAGTGAAAAAACCCACACCACCTCCATTCCAGCGTGGAGGAGGCTTCCACGCCTCTCTGCCCCCCCCCCCCCATGCCGCTCAGTCTAAATGTAAACTTAAATCCGAAAAAACAACAATATGATAATTACAAACGAGCCCCTGATTAGTTAACATGTTTCAAATGCAGTCATTTCCCATATTCGGGAGTCATCCCGCTTTTCTGCCGAAGATGTTATCATCGTCTTCTTCATTAAACCTGTCGAGCCCTCAAGTCCCTGATGACGTTCAAAGGATCTCGCTGACGTTGTTAAGGCCCTTGCTTCTGTCTCCTACAAGAAAGAAAACCGTTAGCCTCGTCACAGAGGGCCCCGGGGAGGGGGGGATCCGTGACCAAGCTCCGGCGTGAGAGTAAGTAAACTTGCCGGGAATAGTGAGAAGTTTACTCCGACGAATATTGTCGTCGGAATATCCTCCTTGGTGTGGATTCTTATGAATGAGCAGTTATGTCGGAATAAATGCTAGTAGGGTTCTCGTCGGAATAAATGAGACCGTTATGCATTAAGTAAGGGTTTTCTTGACTGTTAAGGGTTGTTGCTTACCTTCCTTATATAAAGGAGATCGCTTATCTCCCTTGGAAATTGATGCCTGGATGATCTAACGGCATTCTGCTGCCTTTGGGGGACTCAGACACGTGTCTGAGCCCCAACAGTGAGATCAGAGGCTTCAATTAATGAAGCCAGCTCAATTGTACTATGTTTCCGGCGACTCTTTCTTCCTTATCAATCAGGCATTTAATTCCTTGCAGGTCCTTAGATCCTTTTTCCTTTTTCCCGCTTATATGAGACCCTTGTTTAAGAGAAGATATGATCCATGGGCTTGCTAATTGGGCCCAGACGATAAGAGCCCAAGACGGGTTATGTTGGGCTACCAACTGGACCCGTCGTCAAGTCATCTCTAGTCCCTGGTTCTGAGACTCAAGTCTCATGATCCGGGGCTGTATCCTTGTTGTGTAATTCTTGTGAAGTTGGTCCACTTGGGCTATGAGTGTGGGCCCAACTTTTCTTAATGATTACTCGCCTCCAGCGGTTCCCGAGGGCCATCGAGTACCAAAGATCGACGGTTAGGGATATCCCTCAAGGTGCACGTGTTTGGATCAGTTTTTTAATTTTTGAAATATGGTGATGTGACGGTTACCGCCCCTGTGTCAGTTGTTTCTTTTAAAACACCATTGCCTCTTCATTTTCTTCTAACTTCCATCATACTTCTTCATAATTTCCTCTCTATATTTCATCACCATTTTCCGATCATCTTTTTAGTTTACGATGAGCCGCACCGGTCGTTCTTCGATACGTTCTGTCTTGACAGCGAAGGACCTTGAAGTTTTTGTTGATGCTTATCGGATTCCGGAGCGCTTTTCTCCAACTCTGCCTGGACCGGACGAACCGGCAGAGTGTACTCCCGACAGGATCGTCATCTATACTTTATCGTTCTCCTCCTGTGGTGTCTGTTACCCTCTGTCGGCTTTTAAGGTAAATCATCTGAGCCATTTTGGTGTTCACTTCTCGCAACTACATCCTCTAGGGTTTATGAGGGTTGTCCGTTTCGAGTTATCATGTGTGGCGGTTTCCGGTGAACCGTCGGTGCCTCTTTTCTTCATGTTTTATAAGTTAATATCTGACGGCGAGTGGTTTACCTTTGCCAAGCGAAAGGATAGTGTTTCTCCCCCCTGTTATTCTTTTATGCCCACATCTACTTATCCTAAAGAGTGGAAAAGCCGATTCATCTTTGTTTCTGCTGCTATGATACCGGAATCACCGCCCCTGAGGGACCTTAAGGCGTCTATTGAAGATAGCATCCCGGTCTTGTCTGCTGACAAGATCGTTCAGTGGAA
Organism: Helianthus tuberosus; assembly: GCA_030545235.1. NCBI lineage: Eukaryota > Viridiplantae > Streptophyta > Magnoliopsida > Asterales > Asteraceae > Helianthus > Helianthus tuberosus. The sequence continues at coordinate 117,112,913 of CM060399.1, forward strand.
GAGGATGTCTGAGAATCCAACAAAGGCCTTTACATTCCCCAGGAAGTGTTGGCCATGGGAGGTTTGAGTCCTTTTTACTCAGTCCTGCCAAAGGCCTTCTTTGGAAAGAAAGGTACTTTTCTTCCTTTGGCTTGTTATGCTTGTTTTTCTTTCCTTGTTTTTGTGGACTCGGATAGTCATCTCTGGTGTTGTCTTTGTACAGAGATGACCTTGTGGGGTTTGCTCCAAGGGGATTGCAGAGATATTAAGTTCATGGTAGGCGATACGGTTGAACCAAACATGAGCCGTGGTGTGGAGAAGAAGGTCCCTGGGACGGGGAGTTCTGTTCAGGCTGGGGATTCTGCTGTTAAAGAGAAAGACGAGGAAGGTTCTTCTGATGGGAAAGGGGACTCCCGGGGTTCCCTCTGGATGAAAAGTTCAAGCAACGACGAGAATGATGAGGATCTGGAGAGCCGTTTGATTCGTAAACGAAAAGCAGCCCAGACTAGCAGTCCTAAAGCGGCCCCTGCCTCTCGAAACATTTGGCTAAGGCTCCGGAGTGCTAGTGGTCAGAAGACCTTTCTTGCTACCAAAGCTGTTTCTGAACTTCCTCCTGTTGGGGCCAAGGGCTCTCTATCTAAGCATTTGAGGTCCTCTAGCCTTATTAGTGAACCTCTGTTGGAGAGTTTTCCCTTTGTATGTTGCTCCGCTCCTTTAATGTGGTTGTTTTTTTTTATTCCTTGCTAATTTCCCCCTCTTTCTTATTTGGAATAGGGAAGCTCCAAGGCTTCGATTGAAATTCCTCCTGCCCCTTCCTCTTCTCGGGTCAGGGATAAGACTCCTGAAATTAGTGTTGCTCACATCACTCCTGCCTTTGATATTTCTCCTCTTCATGCCACTGGGACTAGCAAGCCTTCTCATCCTGAGGGTCTCGTTTCTCAGTCCCCTTTGGCCCCTTTGTTTGCTGAGGGTCTTTCGGTCCCGTATGTTCCTAAGTGGAAAATAACTTCATCCACTGTTGTGGGGACCCCTGAGACTGTTCGGGACTTCTTGGCTCATGTCGTTCCCCCTTCTCACAAATTTATGAATTCTTCCCTGAGACCTGATCTCTTTGATGATCAATACAACATGTCTCTTTGTGGGGTTTTTTTTAGGGGGGGCTGGTATGTTGCAGCGGATGGACGAGCTGAGGAGGGCAAATGAGGAGTTAAGGACTAAGCTTAGAACTTCTCAAACCGTTGCTGCTGAGATTCGGTGTCGGGTGACTGATGTTGAGAGGAAGTTGCTGGAGGAGAAGGTGCCAAATCCTTCTTCTCTCGTCCCCCCCCCTCTTTTTTTATACATATTTAACTCTCCCTATTTTTGTAATGTTCTTTCCTTTCAGAGTGCTGGAGCTATGTTGGAGCAAAAGGAGCGGGCCTAGGAAAGGGAGAGGACAGCTTGGGCTGAGGAGAGGGATGAGCTAGTTTCTGAACTAAAGCATCAGAAAGAGCTTGACTCCATTTCCCAGGGGGATCTGAACATCATGTATGCCGAATGGGGGGTTGCTGTGGATGATAATCAGAAGCTGGCTAAGGAGAGGTACTGGCTTATTACTGAAGGGTTTGGGTCCTTCCTTACTGTTGTTTCCCAGTCTGAGGAGTTCAAGGGCAGCCTTGAGAGAATTTATAGGGCTTATCGGGATGTGGGGTATCAGTCGGGTCTGAAGGATGGGTATGCTTATTCTGCCCAGGGTTTAGGGAGGAAAGAGACTCCTCTTTACAATTCAAAGGCCAATAAGCAGTTGTCCAAAATGGACAAAGAGTTTGGCAAGAGGACCCCTGCCCTACTCGAGAAAATTCTTGATCGACCCCTGATGTCCATTGACGAACTCAAGGCCCTACTTACTCCCGTTGGACCCTCCTCGCCCAAGTCTTTATCCGGAGATGCCTCCCAGTAGTTTCTTTTGAAAAAAACAATGGTTTATTCGATATGGTTGTAACCTGATACTTAACACTTGTGCACCTTGGATGATGTTGTTTTTTGCCTTTTGGGAGGCCTTTGTGTTGGGGTCTTCCCGATGTCTAACCGTATTATGCTTTTGTAGTTATTTTGTAACTGTGTGTTCTTGGAACGCTCTTGTTTGTTGGCTTTGTTTTCTCGTTGTTTGCAGGTGTTGCTTGTAGTGGCTTGGGAGCTTTTCTTTTTGTGTTTTCACTCGGGATCGCTTCCCTTTTCTAGGAGCTTGTTAAGGCATAAGAGTTGGCTTGGAGCTTGTCTGTGCACTGCCGGGTTGCAGCTTGTTTGCAAATATGTTAGTGTGTCTTTATGCACTTGTTTTGTGATTCGATCACGAGTTTTTCAGTGTATATTTGTACGTTTGTTTCGTAGCTTCATTACAAATGCTTTAGTGTGTATTTGTACACTTGGTTTGTAGCTTAATTACAAATATTTTAGTGTCTGTTTGTACACTTGGTTTGTAGCTTAATTACAAATATTTCAGTGTGTGTTACTTGTCTTGTGGTTCCTCGGTGAACCAGGGTCGCTTTTAGGAAAGTGACCCTTGGACAAGTTTATAATCAGTGATCATGTTTTTCAACTGTTTGTCCGTTTTTCTTGGGTTGATTTAGCCCTGTTTCGCCCCTCGGCCGGGCATTCAGTGTGTTCAGTACACCGGTTTACACGTGTGTTTGTTGTTGTTGGGTTTGCAGTTTCTTAGGCATGTCTGCCTTAGTGCATTGCCCGCAATTTGTCAAAAGGAACAAGCAAATTGTTCATTGTCATATGTGTTTGGGGGTCTAGGCCTCCGGTACATGATTATACAAAAGATGTTTTCCTGGGACATGCCTTTAGCTAATTGCTATTTTTTTACAAAAGTGGCGTCTAAGCCGTTTTTACTAGTCCCTCCTGGAGATAAACTTGCATCTTACATATAGTATTTCCGGAGTTGCATGAGGTTTCAGGTCCTTGGAATCTCCTTTCCCTGGGGTGTCTCCAACTTGCAGGCTCCCTTGCCATTGGCCCAGGTGACTCTATATGGTCCCTCCCAGTTGGGTCCCAATTTCCTGGTGCTTTCCTGTAGGCTGGCTTCGTTTGCCCTTAGGACCAGGTCTCCGGGTATCAGATTGAGCCTCTTCATTCTGGAGTTGTAGTATCTTTCCAGCTGTTTCTTGTATTTGGCCTCCTTCACCGCAGCTGTCTCCCTCCTTTCTTCAAAGAGGTTGAGGTTCATTCGGAGGTCCTGCTCATTTTCAGCCTCTTGTAGCTTCATCCTTGCTGTGGGTGACCCAATCTCGGCAGGGATGACGGCCTCGGTCCCGTAAGTTAGATTGAAGGGGGTTTCCCCGTTGCAAACCTTGGGAGTGGTCCCGTATGCCCATAGGACGAAAGGAAGCTCCTCCAACCATCCGTTTTGTTTTCTTCCCAGCCTTCCCTTCATTCCTTTTATTACACTTTAGTTTGCTCTTTCCACCAGGCCATTGCTCTGGGCGTGAGTGACTGAGATAAAAACTTGATGGATATGCATTTGTTCACACCATGGTCTGAAGGGTTTCCCTGTGAATTGTACCCCGTTATCGCTCACAAGTTCCATTGGTACTATGAACCTGCATATGATGTTGTCCAGGACGAATCGCTTCATTTTTTCTCCTGTGATTTTGGCCAGGGGCCTTGCCTCAACCCACTTGGTTAAATAATCAATGGCAACCACCACATACTTGACCCCTCCTGGACCTTCCGGGAACGGCCCAATGATGTCTATAGCCCACTTCTGGAATGGCCAAGATATTGATACGGGTATCATTGGGTGTTTGTGGTGGTGTGTCATGGTAGCATGCACTTGACAATTATCACATTTCTTGATTTCCTCCGACGCTGTCTCATACATTCTGGGCCAATAAAACCCCGCATTCATTGCCTTGGCTACAACTGTTCTTGGTCCTGAGTGTATGCCACAAATTCCCTCGTGTATTTCTCGCACCACGTATTTGGCTTCCTCCTTGTCAACACACTTTAAATATGGACCCAAGCATGACCTTCGGTAGAGCTCCCCATCTACCAATTCGTACTGCAAGGCCCTTACCCTTACCTTGCGGGCTGCCCAATCGCCCTCTGGCAGTGTCCCGTCCCTGAGGAACTTCAGAATTGGTGTCATCCAGGTTTCCTGAATGTTGTCAACCGTTGCTACTTACTCCGTTGCGATGGAGGGGGAGGTCAGGACTTCCACCTTGACTTCCCTTGCCAAGTGGTCGAAGGCCACGGAGGCTAGCTTGCTAAGGGAATCGGACTTCCTGTTTCTTCCTCGAGGGATGTATTCAAGCTTGAAAGTGTTGAAGGTGTCGGCCAATTTTTTCACCATGTCTACGAATTGGGCCATCGAGCTGTCCTTTATTTCATATTCCCCGTGATATTGCTTGACTACCAATTGTGAATCAGTGTTGGCTTCAACATGTCTTGCCCTCATCTTTCTTGCCAGCCTCAGCTCGGCTAGAAGGGCCTCATACTCTGCCGTGTTATTGGTGTTTTTGAAATCCAATCTAATGGCATATGTCAGTTCGACTCCCTCGGGGCTGATCAATGTGATCCCTGCCCCGCTTCCTTCCTCACTTGAAGCCCCGTCTGTGAACAGTTTCCATACTACTTCGTCCTCCTTCTTTTTCTCTTCCTCATCCAGGTTTTTCCATTTAAGAAGTTCTTTCTCCTCTTCCTCAGGGACCTCTGTTAAGAAATCCGCCAGTATTTGCCCTTTTGTTGCAGTTCTTGCTTTGTATTTTAAGGAGTGTTCCCCTAGCTCGACGGCCCATTTAGCTAATCGGCCAGAGAGTTCTGGTCTCCTAAGGACCTTTTGAAGGGGTTGATCTGTCAATAGTGTGATCTTGTGTGCTTGGAAATATCTCTGAAGCCTCAGGGAGGCGAAAACAAGCTCCAGGGTCAGCTTCTCCATTGGCATGTAACACTCCTCCAGACCTTTGAGGGTTCTGCTGATGAAGTATATGTGTATTTGTTTCTCTTCCCTTTCCACCATCATCACTGCACTGATCGCCGTCTTGGACGCAGACAGATACAAGAGAAGTTCCTCTCCAGGGACTGGGGTGGCTAAGGTTAGGAGCCTACAGATGTAGTCTTTCATCTCTCGGAAGGTTGCCTCAGCTTTCGAGGTTCACTTGAATTTGTTTGTCTGGAGACAGTCCTTCAGGACTTTCATGAAGGGAAAAGTTATGTCGGCTACTTTGGACAAGAAACGATTAAGGGCTATCAGCCTCCCGTTCAGTTGCTGAATATCTTTTATGGATCTGGGGGACCGCATTTCAGCCACGCCTGGGTTTTTTCTGGGTTTGCCTTGATTCCCCCCTTGGTAACTACTACCCCTAAGAACTTCCCCTCTTCCACCCCGAAGCAACACTTCCCCAGGTTTAACTTCATGTTCACATCTTGCATGGTTTGTATGGTTTTGGCTATGTCCTCTATCATGGCCATTTCAGTGAGGCTTTTTACGACAATATCATCAACATACACTTCTAAGTTTCTTCCCCGTTGTTCTCTAAAGAGGGTGTTCATAAACCTTTGGTACGTGGCTCCTGCGTTTTTTAGCCCGAATGGAATTTTGGTGTAACAAAAGGTGCCTTCGTCTGTGATGAATGCGGTTTTTTCCTCGTCCTCTAGCGACATTTGAATCTGGTGGTAACCCTTGTATGCGTCAACAAAGCACTTCAAAGGGCACGGAGACAGGGAGTCCACCTGGACGTCTATCTCCGGAAGAGGGTAGCAGTCCTTTGGACATACTTTGTTCAGGTCCTGTAAGTCTATGCACATCCTCCACCCTCCGTCTTTCTTTTTGACCATGACGGGATTGGCAATCCAGGAAGGGTATTTGACCTCCCTTACTATTCCAGCTCTGCATAACTTCCTTGTTTCTTCACATGCAGCCCTTCTTTTGCTGGGACCCATGCTCCGTTACTTCTGCTTGACTGGTTGTATCCAGCTGTAAGTGTTGAGCCTATGCTCAGTTAGGATCCTCGGGATTCCGGTCATGTCTCCATGTTGAAACGCGAAGACGTCTATGTTGAGGAGGAGCAGTTCCTTGAGGGCACTTTTACATTTGTCGTTGAGGTGGCTGCCTACTTTTATCGTTTGTTCTGGAAACCTGTCACAGAGGACCCATTCTTCGATTCGTTCCTTTTGGAACTTCTCTACCACCTCCCTTTCTGAGACTGAGGATACTACCTCGTATGAGGACTTCACCCAGGCTAAACCCTTAGGGGTTTGAAACACCAAGGCTCCGTGGGGAGTTAAGGCATGTGCTTGTAGGTCCCCGATGCCTGGCCTGCCTAGGGTTGCGTTGTATTTGTAGGGTGCCCGGATCACAGTGAAAGTAAGGGTTATGGTCCAGACCCGATCTCCTACTCCAACTGTAAATGGGAGCCTAATCTTTCCCAAGTGATGGGATACGTTGTTGTTGAAACCTACCAAGGGAATCGAGTCTTCTTCCAATCTGTCCCCGGCATCCCTGTCAAATCTTAAGAAGCAGTGCTCATAGATCACCTCGACCCCACTCCCTCCGTCCACATCTATCCGGGCCACCTTGTGCCCGGCTATGACTGCTGAGATGTTGAGAGGGCGCCTCTGTACCTCGTGATCCTCCAGGCGGGGCATTAGTATGGGGGCCTTCATGCAGTCTGGGGGCCCAGTACCCTGGCCTTGACACTTCTGGTGGGGTCGTACTCATCCCTCCTTCTGATCATGTCCATGTATGCCCTCTCTGGTTCCTTTGTATCGTTCCCCTTCCTTTCTCCCCCTTCTTTGATTTCTTTAACTAGGTGTGCTAGCTTGTCTGTTTTCACTGCAGCCTCTATTTCCCTTTTCAGATACATACAGTCATCGGTTTTATAGCTATAACCCTTGTGGAAGTCACAATACTCGTTTGGCTGCGCTTTCGGTCCTGGCTTTATAGGGGGAAGCTTGGGGAAGGAGCTCTTGACCCTTTCCGTAGCCAATATTTCACTCGGGGTCTTGGTAAGGGGGTAAAACTGTCGGAATAGGGTGCTAGCCCCCTTCCTCGAGGTCTATATGGGGAGTATACTGGCTTCACCCTGTCATGCTATATTTTATCAAAAGTGGGTTTTCGAGAATATGGGGTACCTTTTTCCAGGGGCTTTGATGCGGGGTTAACCCTTCGAGCTGGAACATCCATTTCTTTAGCCTCAATGACTGTGTCTTTTCCCCTGACGAAAGCTCTAACTCGGTCCATGAGGTTGCCAAATGTGGGCGGGAATTCCTCACCCAGCTTTTCACATAGTTGTGTATGTTTCAGCCCGTTGATGAAGCAGCTGATCTTCATTACCCCCGGGACATCCTTGATGTTCTTGCTTTCCTTAACAAATGTCTCCATGAACTGGTCCACCCGCTCGTTGTCCCGTTGCCGTATGTGCATAATCTCGTTGGGATTCTTGATCACCTTTCTTTGTTGGCTGAAGTTCCTTCGGAAATTCTCACTTAGTTCCTCATAGCTGTCTATTCCCCTGGGGGGGAGGCTGTCGAACCAGAGCCTGGCCCCTTCCGTTAGGGTCTGAGCAAATATGTGGCACCAAGTGGGCATGGGCCACCGTCCTACTTGTCCGGCGCCCTTGAAAGCATGCAGGTGGTCCTCCGGGTCCTTCGTCCCGTCATATCTGTCAAAGTTAGAGGGTAGTTTGAGCTTTGGGGGCATGGGTGCCTCGGCTATTCTTTTGGTGAACTTCGAGATTTCTGCCAAGTCTCGAGGCAAGTAAGGCTGCTCTAACCCACTGTCATCTTGGCTTTTCTTTTCCTTTCCTTTCTGCTCCTCTCCTCTTATCAAGTTTTCCCTTTCTTCCGACGTCATTTGCCTTAGGGCTGCCATGAAAGCTTCTAAAGGGTCGGAGCTATCACCCTTGCTTTGGGGTCGGGCTTCTCCCTTACTCGATGGTGTGTCGAAAGACAACCTGGATTTGAGGCTTTCCAGCCTCTCCTACCTCTCTAAGTCCTCGAGGTGCTTCTTGAGTTCTTCTTTGTGCATGGCTACGAAGTCTGGGGTGATAGTGTTTCTTTTTTCTGAGGCTCCCACCTGGTCTTCATTCTCTTCTTCGTGAGTGACGTCTTCTATTAAGACTGCGTCATTGGTACCCTGTACCGTCTTGATGATTTGTGAGCTAGGAGATGGTATTGCCATGTCGTCTTTTTCGGATGATGGGTTCTTACAACGTCGACATTTTTTTGGGTGGGAAAACTAGTCGGACTAGGTCCCATGGATGGCGCCAATGTCGAGCCCTCAAGTCCCTGATGACGTTCAAAGGATCTCGCTGACGTTGTTAAGGCCCTTGCTTCTGTCTCCTACAAGAAAGAAAACCATTAGCCTCGTCACGGAGGGCCCCTCGGGGGGGGGGGGGGGGATCCGTGACCAAGCTCCGGCGTGAGAGTAAGTAAACTTGCCGGGAATAGTGAGAAGTTTACTCCGACGAATATTGTCGTCGGAATATCCTCCTTGGTGCGGATTCTTATGAATGAGCAGTTATGTCGGAATAAATGCTAGTAGGGTTCTCGTCGGAATAAATGAGACCGTTATGCATTAAGTAAGGGTTTTCTTGAGTGTTAAGGGTTGTTGCTTACCTTTCTTATATAAAGGAGATCGCTTATCTCCCTTGGAAAATGATGCCTGGACGATCTAACGGCATTCTGCTGCCTTTGGGGGACTCAGACACGTGTCTGAGCCCCAACGGTGAGATCTGAGGCTTCAATTAATGAAGCCAGCTCAATTGTACTATGTTTCCGGTGACTCTTTCTTCCTTATCAATCAGGCATTTAATGCCTTGCAGGTCCTTAGAACCTTTTTCCTTTTTCCTGCTTATATGAGACCCTTGTTTAAGAGAAGATATGATCCATGGGCTTGCTAATTGGGCCCAGACGATAAGAGCCCAAGAAGGGTTATGTTGGGCTACCAATTGCCTCACCAAAATAAAATAAACAAATAAAATTCAACCAGTCAATCAAAACAAACCCCAACACCACTCACCAATCAACTGCCTCCACGTCACCCAACCCCACGACAGTGAAAAAACCCACGCCACCTCCATTCCAGCGTGGAGGAGGCTTCCAATCCTCTCTGCCGCCCCCCACGTCGCTCAGTCTAAGTGTAAACTTAAATCCGAAAAAACAACAATATGATAATTACAAACGAGCCCCTGATTAGTTAACATGTTTCAAATGCAGTCCTTTCCCATGTTCGGGAGTCATCCCGCTTTTCTGCCGAAGATGTTATCGTCGTCTTCTTCATCAAACCCTAACCCTAGCTCCGCCTCACTCTACGCCACCATGAACCCTAATCCTCGTTCTCCATCTTTAACAAGAAACCCTAATCATCTTCCCCCGCTACCCAATCCACACATCAATTGCAAAACCTCATCTCAAAACGCTACAATCTCCAACGGCTACGGCTGTTCATCCTCCGTATCCGGAACCTCAGAATCAGGAGATCATCAGGAGCTTCAACTCGTGGTTGTGTCGTTTTATAAGTTTGCTGATTTTCCTGACCATGCGGATCTGCGTAAACCGTTGAAAGACCTATGCGAACATCTGGTATATATATGATTAAGTTGTATGTGTTAAGTGATGAATTTTAAGAAATGTTTGTTATTTCAGTGAATGTGAGTTACGAATGGTTTTTAGTTGATACGGATTCGTTGGATTATCATTTGTAATTTGTGACAAACATGTCTATTTTTCGGTTGATACGGATTCGTTGGATTATCATTTGTATTTGTGACAACTCGTGGTTGTATCATTTGATCAATATACAATCTTAATGCATGTGCTAATCTATTTTTGGGGACAAACATGTCTTTCTAAACAATATTTACATTCTTTCCCCCTCGGCTTAGCTTTATTCAAATTATAATTACACTTTTAACCTCTTATTATAAACCAACTAGCCTGATGATTTTTAAATGGCTATAATTTTATTCATACGTTAATAAGTTTTTAATACAAAAGATAGACGTCATAAAACGAGCATTTTATTCTATTTCTTTTAGTATAGTATTGATATAGTTTTTTAATTTAAAAAAGTTGATATTTTACATGATTAACAATGTCTGTAGATGAGCAATAAACGAACCGAACCGAGAACAAAAGAAACCGAACTGAAATCAACCAAAATCGAAAACCAGTCAATGTATTCCTCGACATTCTTTTCACTTGTGGTTGGTTATCAAAAACAAGTTGAAAACGCAAGACAGGATGGCCATTTGGGAAGCGGGTAGTGCTACTAATTTGCGGCTTATGTGTTGCCCTTTATGCAAGTTTGATCGTGATTCAAGAGATCACCTGTTTTTTCAATGTTCCTATGCTTCAGAGGTTTGGAGATTGGTCAGGAATATGGTCGACATGGAGAATGTTACGGATACATGGGATTCAATCATGCAATGGGTGGAGCTTAATGCTAATTCTAGAACTATGGATCATATTATTTGCAATATTCTGGTGGCGGCTTCCACGTACTTTGTTTGGCAGGAAAGAAATAACAGGTTATTTTCTCAAAGTCAGCGGAGTGCTAGTGTGCTTGCTAAGGTCATCATAGATACGGTGCGGCTCAGAATAATGGGTTTCAGGTTCGGTAGAGACCCGAAACAAAAGAAGATTTTGGACAGGTGGCTGATTTCGAAGAAGAACATAGAGGTTGAACCCGGCTAGAGCGGTTCTTGTTGTTTTAGTCTAGTCTGTGTTCGGGGTTGTGTTTTAGTCTTGTTGTTCTGTTTGTTTTTGGTTGTGACTTATGTCGGGTTTGTTGTCTTTTGTGGTCCTAGTCTTGGTATGCCAAGTCTAGTAGTGTGTATCGGCTTCTCGATGCACCCTGTTTTGATTGTTTGGTTGATATAAAATTTCACCGGGGTAACCCTTTACCCAAAAAAAAATGAATTAACCGAAAATCAGTTATCAAATTTTTTTTCATATATTTGTAACTTTTATACATTCGTTTCATGTATTTCATGTTTTATACATCTATGTATTTCTAAGCAAAATTTTAGCCTATGTTTAGTTTCGGTTATTAACTGAAGCTAACCGAATAAAAAACCGGCAATCTAACGGACAATAAAACACATGAGTATCTTGGTCTTTTCAACGCCCTTTTAACAAAAAAAAATTAATGTTTACAGAAAAATTTAAATGTTACTTGCACGAATTCATATTGGGGAAACATTGAAGTATTACCATAGAGGCTCACATGGTAGTTTTTAGCGAATGGGGACGCAACCTATCATTTTTGGACGGCCATAGGGACATAAATTACAATTAACTCACTCAAGAGTTAATTGCCAAAATTGTCTCTGAGGTTTGGGCACGTTTGCAATTTTCGTCTAAAATGACACTTTTGTACCAAATTGCCCCCAAGGTTTGTAACTTTTTGCCATTTTCATCCAAACCACTAACTTAGTTTATTTTTTCTGTTAAGTTGAGGATATTTGGATGAAACTGGCAAATATAAAACCACAGGGACGATTTTGGCAATTTACTCAAACACTTTTTAATTTATTTTATTTAATTATTTGTTACATATATAATAAAAAAGAATATATATGGAGTTTTTAAAAAAAATTAATAGTTTTTGTCACATAAATTTTATAAATTTTCATCCAAATCACTAACTCAGTTTATTTTTTCTGTTAAGGTGAAGGATGTTTTAAATTTTATAAATTAAGGCAGAAATTAATTTACAGTTTCTTTATATAAATCAGTTTTATAAAGAGAAAACATCATTGATGTGCAACACATAACAATCGATTAAAAGTTTTAGTATTTATCAGTTGTAGAGATAGAAAAAAATTGTAAAACGTTACATATTTTTTAAATGTGTTGAGCACCTAGGAAATATGTTGGTAGAAATAAAATATTTATTTAATTAAGATTATGAGGGTAACTAACTAATACTTATTATGAGTGGCTTGAGTAAAGAAACTTTTGGTTAATAGCATTATAATTACAATTTGGTAGGTAATTTTAACGTTTGGTAACGATACGTTGTTTGTAGAGGGGGGGGGGGGGGGGGCACTGGCTTCTGTTTTTACTTAGGAGCGAATTTAAAAAAAAAGTAGAAGATGAATTAAAAATTTGGTACATATGATAAGATTTTTTTATTTGACATTTTTCAATAAGGTAACCAGCATTTTAGTTTTATAAAATTTAGAGGTTTAAGTAAATTTTATTTTTATAAAACTGATCTATATAAAAATTAGAAATTAATTTCTGTCTTAGTTTATAAACATCCTTCGCCTTAATAGAAAAATTAACTTAGTGATTGGATGAAAATTTATAAAAATTATGTGACAAAGCTATTATTTTTTCATATAAAAATTGCATGTATATTCTTTTTTATTATATATGTAACAAAATTAATTAAATAAAAGAAATTTAAAAGAGTTTGAGTAAATTGCCAAAATCGTCCCTGTGGTTTTATATTTGCCAGTTTCATCCAAATATACTTAACTTAACAGAAAAAATAAACTAAGTTAGTGGTTTGGATGAAAATGGCAAAAAGTTACAAACATTTGGGGCAATTTGGTACAAAAGTGTCATTTTAAACGAAAATGGCAAACATGCCCAAACGTCAACGACAATTTTGGCAGTTAACTCACTCAAAAATTAATCAATACTAACTAACAGTTGGAATAAAAAGAATCAAATCAAAACAAATATGGGTTATCCACCAAAGGCATGTATTTTAGCACATATAAAATATAAAACTACCAGAATTACAACACACATAGTAACACACGCATTTTATGGGTTTACAAAAGCTTTCACTATTATGACACACTTAAATCTTATTTTTATATTTTTTTTTTCACTCTATCTCTCTCTATATATATATAGAAAGATTGAGGACAAAAGCTTATGAATATTAACTCCTTTACAAAACACAACCAAACATTTGTGAGAAGATGCATGCACCATATTGATTGAGTGACTCATTCATTGATTAAGAACATAAGTATTGAAAGTGACTTGACACATGTGTGATCAACTTTATTAAAAGGATGCAGAATTGAATGATAATCATACATTATTGGGGAGGATTTATTGGGTATAGGATTATATACAAAAATGCATATTTATAGAAAGTGTAACAAACAATAGTTTAATGAGATGTGTCCTCAATTAAAAAATTGATTTAAGGGTATTTTAGACCTTTTATACCTTTTTATTTGTATCTAATTAAAAAGAATAATTAAATTATCCCTAAATTCATGCAAGATTAATTCAAATTCTAATCTCCTAATCTATTCTTCATCATTGAATCAGCACTGTAATCAGTATCATCATCATCAGCACCGTAATCAGCATCACCGTCAACACCGTAAACAACACATCGTCAACATCAGCACGATAACACCACCGTCAGCACATCTGACGATAACATCCCACACCAGCACCATCAACACATCTCGTAATCAGCATAACACTGTAATCAGCACCGTAATTAGCACAATTTCATGGTTTTTTTTTTAATTTTGTAAACAACATATACTATTTAAATAGCACAATTTCATATTTTTTTTTATTTTATAAACAACACATATTGTTAAATAGTAGCACAATTTCATGTTTTTATTTTAATTTTGTAAATGGCACATACTTTTACATAACTAGTAGAAAACAAGTTTATTTCCAAATGAGCTTCCAATAATAATTACACAAAAGGAAAAAATAACAACTTATAAGAATTACACAACAAAATTAAAACTTACGTATATATTTAAAATCAACACAATACATTTTTCATACTAGCACATTCCAACAACATAACTAGCACAATTATAAAACACCTTTTTAAACTTTTTTAAAAGTCACTTTTATAAATAAATAAAAAAAGTATAGCAATATGGTACTCATATTAAAGATAAAAAATAATTAATTTTATGGTATAATTTTTTTTAAAAATAATGAAGTATATAAAAGTTATTTCAGTTTAAAAAACTTGGTGGAATTAGCATTTAATGGGAAATTGCTAAATGACTAAAATACCCCTAACTTGATAATTTTAATTAGGCCGGAGGGTATGGAGGGCTCCATCGTGCCACATCACCGCCTATAGCGCCCCCCTCGGCGCCACCATCCACACCAAGCAAGTTAAACCGGTGCGCCATTGATGCGGCTTTATCATGGTAACGAGGAAGAAGGTCTTTATCAGGGGCCCACATCTTTGCAGCCAATAATATTTTTTTAAATTTTGTTTAATAGGGGGCGTTATCCCACACCCTACAAGTTAAGAGAATGCGTGATAAAGCCCCTTGGCTGATGTAGATCCTAGGTGGCGCTGATGTGCCCTGAGGGGCTTTATCCTACACCCCATAGCCTTATTAATTACTAGGTTAGCTACTCGTGTGAACCACGGGTTAAGAAATGCAATTTGATCGGTAATAATAAATTTATAAAAAATAACGAAGAGTGAACAACATTTTCATTCAAAAACAAAAACCAAAAAAATATAAATTACAAATAAAAGAAACAAAAAGTAATCACAAGTCTCTAAAAATTTTCTTGTAAACAACATTTGTCGTTTGATTTGTAACATTCCCTTCTTTGTCTAAAATTAGTATTTTTGCTCCAGGGCTACTCTTTACTCTCGAAAGTGCAACATACAATTATCCATGGGTGAATACAGGTTGCTTTAAGTACAAACCAACTCGTGATAGTGATTGTCCTTGGCTTTTCTTTATAGTCATTGCAAAGCATACACCTAGTGGAAATTGCCTTCTCTGAAACTTGAACGAAATTTTTTTGTCTGAAGATATCATATTAATTCTAGGAATGTATGTTCGAGGTACCGATAGTACCTCCAGGTATTATTTCAGCTTCTATTACGCTTTTACCAAGTGTTAGGATCTGTAATCTGGTATCGTTGCACAAACCATTTTGTTGATCAATATTTCTTAGAAGCATAACAGGAACACCAACCTTTAACACCAACCTATGATTTGGCAATCCAGATATTTTAAGTCCATTAAGAACATCAGGAGAGTATATACGTTCTTGTGCTGGATCATTAAACTGTCCTGATGGATAAATACTATCCGAGCTAAGGTACTCATGTTCTTCTCCAGGAAAAAGTGATAGCAGACTATCGTTAATCTCTTGAACAACTTCATTTTTAGGTGCTAATATTGCTCGTTCACGGAAGAATACTGATTTTTGAAATTTTGGAGAATTGACGGGTAAACAAAGTCAATTAAATTTTGAACAAGATCAAATGAGTGATTTATTAGAAGATCATCAGTAATGTCTATAGTTGTTTCGCCATCATTGTTACCTCCGACCTTTCCCTCACCAATGTCCAACATCCATTTTGCAAAATTTATTGTTTCTTGCATATCAGATGTATTTTTTCTAATCGTTAGCCTCATGTTCTTGGTTAACCTTAAGATTTTACATTCACTCCATAAATAGGAAGAACTTAAAGAGGCATGCACAATTTGTTGTCTGGTGCCATTCGGAACAACAAGAAGGATTTGTCTAAAATAACCGCCAAATACAATAACTTTACCTCCAAACGGTGTTTCAGAATTTTTTGAAGTATCACAATTGAAAATGTCTTTTAATGTTCTATCAAGAGCTTCAAATGCATGTTTATGTGCCATTGGTGCTTCATCCCATATAATCAATTTTGTTTCCTTTAGTAAATGAGCAACAGGACTGTTTGGTTTGATGTGGTAGATTGAATCTTCGTTAAGATTGATAGGAATATGAAATCTAGAATGCGCTGTCCGGCCTCCTAACAATAGCAAAGATGCAATACCACTCGATGTAACATTTAATACAATCTCACCTTTAGATCGTAATGCAACTGATAATGTCTTCCATAAAAATGTTTTACCCGTTCCACCGTATCCATAGACAAAGAAAACACCTCCTTTGTTACCATTGACAACTTTGATAATTTCATCAAATGCACATCTTTGTTCATCTGTCAATGAATTAAAGAGAGGCTGAAATTCATTACCTAGATTGGTCTAGTCATAAGATAGCTCCTCATTGATCAAACGATTATTTGCTGAAGCTATGGAGTCGTCATTCGGATAAGGCATACATGTAAATCTCTTTAGGGTAGAATTATTGCATAGTAAGTATTTCTCAATCTCACACAAGACCAAATTTTTAATTCGGTTCTCGATAAGTGATAAACCTGTAAAATGTACAAAATAAAATAGTAAAAATCTTTCATATAGAAAAACATTAATTAGGCAAAAAGAATAATTTAAGTTTAAAAATAGTGATAAAAAAACTTGAGAAAGAAAAAAATAATTAGTTTTTTTTAATTGTAAATATAAATACTTTAACATATTAGTAATATAAGTTCATATTGAAACTCAAAATCGTTTACCTGGCATATGTTCCTTTTTTTGGCATGCGTGAAGAATTCCATCAGATAAAAACTCCCATGTTTTTTTCCTAAACGAAATCTGGTCTACATAGAGTATTAGACAACAACATTGTTCCAAATAAAGCACGAAGATAATAACCACAACATGTAATACTTGCTTCTTTAATTGACTTGATATATTCCATATCATCGTCTAGAAGCCCAAACGCATAGCATGCATCTCTAAATGTAAGAAGTGTTTGCCCGTTTACCGTTCTAATATCTTCATAACATTTTGGTCCTTTCACTTTGTTGAGAAGAAGACAGAGATGGTCACCGGAACAAGGTGGCCGGCCGTGGTCATGGCCAGGGCCGGGTCCCCTTCTGTCACGCTCTCTCTGTCGCTTCGATTCTCTCTCTCTCTCCCTCTCTCTAAACAACTCTATGTCGCTTTGATTCTCTCTAAACAATTCTCTGGTACCCGCTCTCTATTGGAACAGAAAAAGAATAGTGGCAATACCGTAAATAAGATCCAAACTTTGGCAAATTATTGTACTGTTCATAAGACCTGACGGTAATTGTTAGATAGAGTAATGATTTTAACAATTTTATAATATATTTGATATTTTAAATTTAAGTGAATTTCAAAAATTATTATTAGAATTTGAAAAAAGTTAATTTAAAAAATTATTGATTAAAACTTTAAAAAGTTAACTTTCAGAACTTAGAGCATTCACAACAACTTCATTATTTTTTACCTTATAATTTATCTAAAAATCATATTTTTTAAAATTTAACTTTCATGTAACGCCTAAATGTAGTGAAAGATGATTAATTAAAGAATTTGAACTTATACCAATATAAGAAGGCTATTAGCCAAATAAATGGAACAAGGCCTAAACCCATGTATATTAAAGCCTTTACCTGTTCGAAAGAAATTTACAAGTTTAGATGAAATCTATTAGACTCTTTTAAGCTCATTATCCCATTGAGATCATTTATGTCCTAACGACATAGATGTTTTCAATGTTCTCGTATTTCAAGACTCATTTAGCCATGTTTTGCATCATAGAGACATTTTGGCTCTAAGGACTATTTTACTTAATTTAATAATTAATATAGCCACACATGAAGTGGATTATTACTTTGTAGTTTTGCTTTTTATTAGTTTTCATTAGTTAGTTTTATGTAATAAAATCGAATTTTCATCACATTTAGTCACTTTAAAGTATCTCATTCCATATCCTTCGCCTAGCCCCGTTACAACCCTTTCAAAGGCCTTTTGACTTGTTTATTGTTTTTGTGCAATTTGGTGAAGAATTATTGAGTTGTAAGCCCGTACTAATGTGTGTTATAATCGGTTTTGAGTGAACACTATATATACTAGCGCATCATTGCTAGTCAAAATATTAAACCGAGTGGATAGATCATTGTGAGGGATGTGCATACTTGTTTACCACCTTTAAAGCTAAGCTAATCTTGGGTAACTACCTTGTGTTTAAAGTGATATCCATTTGATTGTTGAGTAATTCGTTGACTGTTGTAGGATCGTTTGCACGACCAAAACGAGTCGTTCAGAAGAGTTCTAATCAATACGAGAGGCGGAAACAAACGTATCGACTTTGAATCAGCTTGATATACACTCTAATTGTCTTGTTTATTGATAAAACAACGTTTTACAGCCTGGAGACACTTCGGCAGCACCTCAGTACCGAAATCAGAATCGTTCTAAAAATGAAATGACAAGACAGGTATTTATAGGCAATCCATTTCGTGCGAAATGGTCAAGATTCATTTCGTGCGAAATGGTCAAGATTCATTTCGTGCGAAATGGACAATGTCCATTTCGTACGAAATGACTCTTCCATTTCGTGCAAAATGACTTGTTTCACCTATAAACCTATTTTCTCGTACATTGTGCCCTGATCTATCATTTCTAAATACAAGACTCGATACAAGACGAAGTCGACAGACATATGCACCAACAGACTCCCCCTTGGATGTCGACGATTCTTCAGTACAAATCTTCAGAATGTCGAGTCTTCAATCTTTATCAGTCTTCGTGCTCTTTCAAAGTATCTGACAGTGTAAGCGTCCTCAATCTCTATCTCTATCTGCAGCTAACCTCTCCCTTGGATGTTGATCTAATCTTCAATCTCCTTTTTTTCTTGCTTATACTTTCCAGAATCTCAATCCTGACTCTATCTTCTATTGATCAGATCTCTTGATTCCTTAAGTTCTTCAGTATCAGCAGCTTGCGAGAACCTCAGGATCGAACTTGGCTTTTCTATCTTCAGACTCCCCTTTGCTAGCAGACTCCCCCTTAAGTTAATCCGGGATCGCAATCTGACATAGCATTTCCACAGGTTCAGGTCGTCTCCTGGCTCTCCGTAGCAACAGGATCAGGAACCTGGTTCAAATCTGCACATCTTCAGGAATCGAAACCTGGCTAACCTGCACAGACTCTACCTCAAAATAAATTTCACAAATTTAATAATTTGACAAATTTAAAAATCACTTGTAGGTATCATTCAAAATGATTTAACATTTATAATCTCAAATGACCACTTGTAAGAATAACATTTCAGATTTGACATTTTCATTTCGAAATCTTTTCTCAAATCAAACAAACTTTCCCAACCCTTTGTTCATCATGTTTAGCACTCGGAATTTTGAAAATCAGCTTTTCAACATCAGTTGTTGAAAATAAGATGAAATAAAATCTTTTTGATTTTTCAAAATTTTATGCTAAAACACACTGAAAATCTTTTTGGATTTTGATTTAATGAAAAGCAGTAAAGAAATATTTACAGACAATATTTTTGCGAGTTTGTGTAAAAGGATCATATCAGTTTATGAGACAAATCACTAGCACCGTTGAGCTTTAAACACTTTAAGTTCTAAACGATTCACTTAGATTGTCAGTATACTGATCCACTTAAATTTTCACACAAAGTTCAACTGTTTCGAGATACGAGATTAGTGTTTTAAGAACTTAAACTTAATCGCGTGTCCCACCTCAGAATATACTCCTGTATCCAGACTCCTATATTCAGTCTTACAGGTGAATGTACACTAGTGATATCTGTAAGGGGTTAAATGCGAGACCATGAGAGCTCAGGCTATTGCTTCCGCAAAATCAGAGAGATGATGGTTCGACTTTAGGTGTGTTCCCTTTAGAGAATCTTTTCTTCAATAGCACATGATTAGCATTTTTCAATGTTTCATCATTTTTTATGCTGAGGGTGGGCTTTAAGATTAAAGTTGTGCAAAGTATTATACGAGGACTAGGCTATTGCTCCCGCAAAATCAGAAGTCCTGGTATAATACCCCAGATATCACCATGCACAAAGACCTAGTATGTCAAAAATAGAAAGCCCTTCAAACAAGATTTCGGGGGTTACCCATATATCCGAGAGATGTTCCCCACGAGATAAGTAAGTTTGATATTTAGGTTTATATCTCGAATACAATCTACTAAGCGTGCAAAAACCTACTGGCACATAATCAGTGAGACCGTTTATCACATTTGACTTTCCAATTCTTTAGCGTACTGTGACTGTCTACTGATGTACTATCATTTCCTCTTTTTCACAACAAAACTCATTTTTGATTTTATCATGTTTTTGCCTTTTTCAAATTTTCTAATGTTTTTGGATTTTCAGAAATTCTTACTCCCCCTAAAATTCAAAACCATTTAAAGAACATTTGAAAACAAACTGTACAAATAAAGTGACAACTGTTGTGAATTGCTTCAAATCGCCATCCACTTGGCATAAACAATCAGAACTCCCCCTGACAACAAACTATTTTCCCATTATGATTTCAAAACACTTAAGTTTGTTTTAATCAACATGGTTTTTCCGGAAAATAAGTTTTGTTGAAACCACTTGTAGAAACGGGGTTTTGTTCATCACTTTGTTTTTTCAACCACTTGTATGAAAGTTAAATCAAGTTCAACTTAATGACCTTGATTAACCATTTGTAGGTGAAAACCTTCT
Source organism: Helianthus tuberosus (assembly GCA_030545235.1). Taxonomy (NCBI): domain Eukaryota; kingdom Viridiplantae; phylum Streptophyta; class Magnoliopsida; order Asterales; family Asteraceae; genus Helianthus; species Helianthus tuberosus. Next base: position 117,133,238 of record CM060399.1, read on the forward strand.
TCAACCACTTGAAGGTTCACATATCAACCATACCATTTGTAAATCGAAATATGACAATTTTCAAGAATAATACCACCACTTGTAGGTCGAAACTTCACAGATGTGAATTTCTCAAGAAAGATGCCGATTCCTGCTCCACGGTTACCAACTTGGAAGCTCCGGCAAGTCAGGATTTTTACATGTGGAATACAGACACCCAAGCCTGACCAGCTTTGGGTGTGACCTTTTCAATTTCACTCGGGGTTTGAACATTTCTTTTTGCTTCATAAAACTCTTTTACCCCTTTGGCCTTACCCTCGACCATCTTTCCAAAAATATTTTTCACTTTTCCATTAAAAACCTTTTCGACATCGAATTCTTTCTTTTCAGAATAGAATTGATTCGAAATCTCCACTTTACCAATTTTTTGTTTAAAATTTTCAGTTCGCAATGGTGGAAAGTTGACATCATCCATTGGCGGAACTGAGTTTTCTCTTTTTGACTCAACTTGTGGCTCCTCTGACTTTGACGAGTCAGATTCGTCGCCAGATTTCTCATCAGATTTCTTAACAATCCACATTTGGTTGTCAAGATTCACCCTTCTTTTGTAAAACCTTTTTGAACATTCACCAACTTCATATGTTGAGTTTTTAAACACTTTGAATTTTTCAGTTGGTGGTTCAGTTTTATCAACAACTTTTTTTTTCAGTTTAGAAACAACTTCCTGTTTTGTGTTGGTTCCCTTTGGACAATTCCAGGCGATGTGACCAACTTCTTGACATCGGTAACAGGTTCTTGTCCCCTTTCTCTGATAAGCTCCATTCTTTTCAAACTTTGGCTTTTCTGCAAAGAACTCTTTATTCGATTGTTTCCAGAAAGAGCTCTTTTCTTCTTCTTCAGAACTTGATCCTGAAACAAAAACAGTTTTTGTTTTAGAAATTTTCTCATTTTTATGATTTACGGGTGGAATAAAGCCCAATCCCTTCTTTTTGAAATTACTGTTATGGTTTGGTTTCTTATGAAAACCAGAACCAGAACTGTAACCCCTTTTCTTGTTTATCCTTTGTTGAACTCTTGAGGTGTAAGGTTTAGGTTTTTCAGCAAGATTTACATCTTTTATTTCAGAAATATTGATTTCTGTTAGTTTGAAAACCTTTTTAATCATCTCAGTTTTAACACCTCTTATTGGAAAGTCCTCATCAGAATATAATTTGTTTGAATCATTCAAAGTATATGCCACTTTGATTGGTTCGTCATTCAAATTAGATTTTGATAATAGAAATTCTTTATTGTAAACCCTTTTGACCGATGATTTCGAACTGTTGACCGAAGAACTTGAACTCTCAGACTTTGACTCTGACTCCTCATCTTTATCCAACACCTGATCGACCACTTTCTTTATTAACTCAGACTCATGATCAGTGTCAGACGATGTGAACGTGACATCAATGTTTTCTGGTAAATCATCAGTTGTTTCGGACTTTAACTTTATATTGACTGTCTTTTTGACTTGTTCCTCATTTGGTTTTCTGGGAGAATAACCTTCCCAGATCGGAGGCGGACACTTGTTATAATTTGCACTTTGTTTCTTACCAATATCCTTCTCTTTAGTCTTCTTATCTTGAAATGCTTCAAAACCTGCAACAGTTGGATAAATTCTATCAATCAAATAATCAGAACTTGAATAACTTTGCAGTAATCGTCTGATTCTTTCATTTTCAATCTTTTCTGTTTCCAACTCCTGCTTCAACTTTGCACATTCCTCAATATAGTGATTGATAGCCTTCTGTTTAGACATCATCACTGCATTCATCATGGTTAAAGCATCTTCCCTTTCAGAATTTGTCTTTTGCAGACTATTCACTGTTCTGTTCAACACATCATACGATTCTTTCACATACTTGACGTCAAACAATAATTTTTCTTTCATCTTGTCAAGCTCACTATACTTCTCATCTTTTTCTTCACAATGTTTGCATGGTTCCAGACATTTTAGACAATGTTTGCATGGTTCCAAACATTTTAGACAACGTTTCATGATCTCAACAATTTTTTCAACTTCGATAATCTTTTCAACTTCAACTACCTTCTCAGCAACTTTAACTTCTTCACTCTGTTCAGACTTCTTTTCCTGAGCAACATTATCACACTTTACCTTTTTTTGATTCTTTGCTGCTCGCTTCTCCTTTAGTTTCTCCAATCTATCTGCAAAATAAAATTTGAAACTTTCAAGAGATAATTGAGTTTTTCCAATGTTTATTTGTATTTCTTCTTCATCATCACTGCTATCAGTTGATGATTGATCAAAGACTGTTGTCTTTTCTGAGCTTTCTTCTGAAGAGACAGACTCTTCATCTTGACTTTTCTTATCATTTGCAAACACATCCATCCATTCCTTCATCAAATCTGGCTCTTGAATGATCTGTGCAATGAAAGCTCCAAGCTTGGAACCATCTGGAATGTATTTGTCCCAGCTAAAACCTTCTGCCATTTTTTCATCATCTTGATTAACCAGATAAGCTTTCTTCTTTCCTTCTTCAATCGCATTGGATGATGACGGTTGTTGAGCAACTTGTTGATATATAGCTTTCCGATAATAATCATTATTCCCGAACGGATTCTGAGCTCCACCTACTTCTCGATTGGTACATTCCCTCTTGAAATGTCCTTTTTCCCTGCATCGAAAACAAGTAACTTTAGCTTTATCAAAACCTAAAGTAGAAACATTAGCATCACGGAAGTCATCTCTTCCTGTAATCAGCTTAAATTTCTCAGCTCTCCTCAACACACTTCCTAAACACCACTTAATATCCATAAGCTCCATTTCTTCAGCATCAATCTGATCGTAATCCTCTTTTGTTAGCATAGGATTTCTGATCCTTCCAGCAACCAAACCTTCATATGATTCTAACACTGTAGCTAGTAATGCCATATGACCTTTAGCGACTTCTTCAGAGAAATTTTGACCATTCTGAAGATGTAATGCGATGTTGCAGTGTAACACATGACCATTACTGTTGTTTGAGCTTTGGAACTGATGACTTGAAGTTGAAACATTCGGATTAACACTTGAGTATGAAGAAAATCCACTGTTGCTGATTGGACTTTGATTAACTGATCTGGATGAGTTTTCTGCGCTGAAAGCAGTTTGGACCTTCGGACTTGCTTCAACATTCTGAACATTTCCTTTGTAATACATCTTGATGTCTTGTTGACCACTTGGATTGTTCATTCTAGCAATCTTTTGTTGTTCAATATCTTGTCCTTCAAGTTTTTCAATGAATTGAGAAATTGTCAATTTATCATATTCTCCAGTGTTCTTTAAGATCATCAGATATGTACCCCATTCTTTCTGAGGCAAAGCATCAGCTAATTTGTCAACCCATTCTTCTCGATCTTTGTTAATATCCAACAAGGACATTGAACGCACTAAATGACAATATCTCTCAATGAGCTTCTTTGTAGATTCACCCTGCAAGCTAGTAAACAAATCAAATTCTTTCTTTAGTAATGATTTCTTACTCCTGATCATCTCTGTACTTCCCTCAAACTTAATTCGAAGTGCTTCCCAAATCGAACGTGAAGTATTATCATGTTGAAGTAATATAAAGATGTCTTCTTTCATAGCTTGCTGAAGTAGACTAATCATCATTTTTTCTGCCTTGTACATGTCTCTCTCTTTATCCGACAATTCAGAAATAGTTTTGATAACTCCCACATCTGTACGAGGTTTAACATACTTTTTCTCAATACACTCCCAAGACCTCAAATGATTAGCTTGAACCTAATTTTCGAACCGGTCTTTCCAACCATAGTATTCTTCAATGCCCATCAACTTTGGAGGTTTCTGTAACGTTCCAGTTTCATTTTCCATGTTTACACTCTGAGCAATAGTAACAGGAGTATCCGGGGTAGTAGCAAACGCGTTGTAAAACTCTTCTTCCATGTTTCGGTTCTAAAAGTTCACAAACTAGACTTTCAAATGAAATGGATCCTTTCAAGCGAAATGACTTTGGTGCGAAATGGATGATTTCGTGCGAAATTGATGATTTCATACGAAATGACAAATTTTCAAACGAAATGAAGCAACTTGATGCGAAATGAGTGATTTCATGCGAAATGAAAGTGATTTCAAACGAAATGACACTTTTGTGCGAAATAAAGTCCAAACTTGCCAATCCGTGCGAAATGAGATCTACACAGTCCTTTCCGTGCGAAATGAAATGTCAATTTCAAGCGGAATGAAGATCTATTTCGTGCGAAATGATGCTGATGTCATCCAATCGGCCATGTTTTTGACAAATTGATCAGGTTTTAGGTTGATTTTAGATCTAATTCTTTCAAGGATTCGTTAAAACAGTATTACGCGTGTTATATGTGAAAATTAGTCCATTTTAACCGTAAAATCTTGTTAATTTTGAAAAAGAAGGTGTAGAAGTCGGAATTTTGATGAAATCAAGCTGAATTCGGTAAGAACTCTTCCTCCTGAGCTCTGATACCACTTGTAGGATCGTTTGCATGACCAAAACGAGTCGTTCAGAAGAGTTCTAATCAATACGAGAGGCGAAAACAAACGTATCGACTTTGAATCAGCTTGATATACACTCTAATTGTCTTGTTTATTGATAAAACAACGTTTTACAGCCTGGAAACACTTCGGCAGCACCTCAGTACCGGAATCAAAATCGTTCTACAAATGAAATGATAAGACAGGTACTTATAGGCAATCCATTTCGTGCGAAATGGTCAAGATTCATTTCGTGCGAAATGGACAATGTCCCATTGTCCATTTCGTACGAAATGACTCTTCCATTTCGTTCGAAATGACCTGTTTCACCTATAAACCTATTTTCTCGTACATTGTGCCCTGATCTATCATTTCTAAATACAAGACTCGATACAAGACGAAGTCGACAGACATATGCACCAACAACTGTGAAACTTGTGAAGCGGGTATGACCATAGACCTTAACTTGTGTACAATGAGAATGGAATGTGTTTCCTTTGCTTTGACTAATGTGAATATGATTAATAAGTTTGCTTGAGTACAAGCAAAAGATCAATGTGGGATGTGATAAGTGGTTGAAAATCCATAGCTTCTCGTGTCTAAATTCACATATTTATGTGGATTTGAGTTTTTGCATGCATTACTTTGATACGGTTTGTGTTTTGCAAGCCTTGATAGGTTCAAAAGGCATTTCGAAAGCTAAAAGGGTTTTGGAATGAAGCTAAGGGAGCCCGAGTTGAATAAACAAAGAAAAGCAAGTTTTTGGATGTACGGCGTCTTCGAGGCCATCAATAGCAGGATTGGCCATCTGTTAGCCTACGCTGCCTATGGAACAATCTGTCGGCCGTCAGTGATGGGATCCTCTGATCAAAACTTCATATAAGCATACCCTGAGCTATAAAATGAGTTCCGGGGCTTATAATATATGCATATGGGGTAACTCGACAAGAGGAATCCAAATATGAGGTTTTAAAGAGCTAAAAAATGACGTCTCCTCTGCTGCGCTCCGGATGCATTGTAAAACGGGATTTTTCATTTAATTGGTGAAAGAATGGGGAAGTTATACTTGAATTCAAAATTCTTTGGCCAAGACTTTATTCTCCTTCAATCCCCTTCATTCTCCATCATTATAATCCCTTTCTCATCCTCTCTATTACCAAATTCACTCTCCATCAATCCGATTGAAGATTGCAACCTGAAATTTAAATATTACAAGATACACTTCATGAAGATTAGAGGCTAATCCACCACGATCAAACCCGGGTGTAGAGTTTGTGAGCTTTTGGGGTTCTTCTCGCATTACTTAATATGTAGATTGTTAATTTTACAATTGTGTATTTGAAGATTGTGCTAATTGTGTTCGTCTTATTTTGGATTCGTATATTGTCGAGATTTCCTTGCATCATTAAGTTTATGAAATGAATTCGGCTAATTATGCTTTGATATAAATTAGGGTATATTCATGTTATTGAGTAACAAAACATACTATTGTCCATTGTTAATGTTGATGCCTAAACCTTCAAACCCAACTCCGTTAATACCAATTGCTTATCCCAATTCCAAACCTAACTGTGATTGAATCCTTGTTACCAAATCAAATAATCATCATTGTTTAATGTTAATTCAATCAACCATTTCAAAAGATAAAAGTAATTATAGCAAACTTCATAATTGTTTTGCATACTTGCTTTGTAAATAGTTTAGATAATTACCACATTCTCTTCGTGGATACTAGGTTAATTAGGTTTTTGATTAATCAGGATGACACGGTTATTAGTGTCAGAAAAGTGTAACACGTGGCATGTTTGTGTCCACCCATTTGAGTTTGTTTGGTTTTCTTAACACATTGGGGTTTTATCTCTATAATTTCCCTATATATATATAGGAGAAGGATCCGTTAGAAACCACCCTTTATTGCGAGAACCGCGAGAACCAGTGTGAACACAAACAGTAATTCCTAAAAAAATCTAAAAAACACCCAAAATTTTTTTTTTTAATTTTTTTACTATTTTTTTTGGAAAAATCGCTATATTTTGTTAATAAAAAAAATTCAAATTTTTTTTTTCGAGTAACAGTTATCCATGCACATGTGCATATGTATCATTTCTTTGTCAAATTCCGTAATTCATTACAAATATTAGTCAATTACACTTTCATTTACACTACCACGTGTAATGCATTACTTTTTACGTTAACAATATTAGAAATGCATAAGTGCATCTATATGTATCAACATGAAATAAGGTGTTTTGGTACACTACTTTGAATACACTTTCTCTTTCATCTATCATTCCATCCATAATACACAAACATGCAAATTTGCATATGTATCATTTCTTTGACAAATTTTGTAACTCATTACAAATATTAGACAATTGCACTTTCATTTACACTACCATATGTAATACACTACTTTCTACATTACTAATATTAGAAATGCACATGTGCATCTATATGTATCAACATGAAATAAGATGTTTTGGTACACTACTTTGAATACACTTTCCCTTTCATATATCATACCATCCATAATACACTACCATTACCTCCTACCATCCATAATACAATATCATTACCTTCTACCATCCATAATACAATACCATTACCAATATTTTGACTTTATTACATGTATATCAACACCATTTATACCATCCAATCATCATATTACATCATAAAGTAACAACTATAGCCAAACCATCAACCACAGGGCTGTAAACGAACCGAACGAACACGAACAAGACCTTGTTCGTGTTCGTTTGTTAAAAAATATATGTGTTCGCGAACCGTTCACGAACGCTTATCGAACGGGATTTTATGTTTGTGTTCGTTTGTTAAGGAAATGAACATGTTCGTGTTCGTTTGTGTTTGTTTGTTAATTTTAGGCAACGAACGTTGACGAACACAAATGAGCACAAGCTAATGTTTATGAACACAAATGGAAATAAACGAACACAAACAATCGTCTATGAACATAATATATAACATGGTTGTAAAAGTCGCTAGGCGCTCCCTAGTCGGTCGACTGGGGAGTTGAGAGTACTCGGCCTAGGCGGAGAGTACACGGGGAGTACTCGGAGATGCCAAATTATAAAGAAATTAGTTTTCGGAAATGAAATATATGTCAAATAACATAAATTTACTAATATTTATAACAAAATATGTGAAATTGATATTCATTCTTTAATATGCCAGGCATAGAAATTATGTTTTATTTTATTTTAAGTCAAACACGGCTCGAGTTGACCTACTAGATCCGATTTTGGCCAATGTTGACCACATTTGATTGATTCCGAGTAATTAGTCGGAGTTGAAGAAAGTCGCCTCGGCAGCCTACCTTGTAGCGACTACTCGGGGAGTACTCGGCCTTGGAGACCTTGTTTTACAACCATGATATATAATAGATTAACACTTATTAAATATTTAATTTGTCAGACTTATGATATATTCAAATAAATATAAAAACTAAAAACATTAATGAACTATCAAACACATACGAACACGTTACCGAACGTTCACGAACATAAACGAACGAACGCGATCCCTGTTCATGTTTGTTCATTTAACTAAACGAACGAAATTTATTGTTTGTGTTCGTTTGTTTAATAAACGAACGAACACAAACGAACTTCCCGCCGAACGGTTCACGAACTGTTCACCGAACGTTTGGTTCGTTTACAGCCCTAGATATAACTAACCAAAAAACATGTATATGGGCCTACTTCTCCATTCAAAATCACGGACTTTTTGTACCAAAACATGTTATATCATGGTTATACCTAATGATGCACATGTGCATTTTGAATATTGGTAATGTAAAAAGTAGTGTATTACAGATGGTATTGTAAATTAAAGTGCAATTGTCTATTATTGATAACGTATTACAGAATTTGTTGAAGTAATGATACATATGCACATGTGCATGGATAACTGTTACTCGAAAAAAAAAAGTTTTTTTTTTTTTGTAACTAAATATAGCGATTTTTGTTAAAAAAATATTAAAAAAAATTTTTGAGTGCTTTTTTGATTTTTTTTAGATTTTATTTTGTGTTCACATTGGTTCTTGCGGTTCTCGCAATAAGGGTGGTTCTCAAATGAACCTTACCCTATATATATATAGGGGTAAGATCAAATAAAAAGTTAATTTTCCCTAAGTAGGATGAGAAGGAATCTTAACCATTCATTTTTCAAATCAATGGTTAAGATGAAAGGGTATGAGAAAGGAGGAGTGCAAGGGTATCTTGGAAAAATCCTATTTATGGACTTTCTCTCTCCACATGCAATGCACATGCATATTCCACACTCATTTTTTAAACGTTCATAACTTTTTTATGCGACATTATTTTTTCATAAAAATTTCACCGTAAAAGCGAGCGTCTTTTTATCTTTAATTTGAGTACCATATTGCTATATAAAATATGAAGACTAAAAAACCCACTTAAATGTGTTGTATTTTTATGTTGTATAACATTTTTTTGTACTATATTTTTGTGCTAATTTTTTTGTGCTGAATTTTTTTGTCTTAAATTTTTTTTCCTCAATTTTTTGTGCTGGATTTTTTTGTACTATATTTTTTTGTTGAATTTTTTCGTGCTGGATTTTTTTGTACTAGATTTTTTGTGCTATATTTTTTTGTACTACATTTTTTGTGCTATATTTTTGTACTATATTTTTTTGTGCTAGATTTTTTTGTACTAGATTTTTTTGTTGTATTTTTAAAAAACAAAAGGGGTGCCACATGTCACTTTCACTCCTATTTATAAGGACAAAAATGCCCTTCATTCCTACTTATTAGGAGTGCCACATGTCATTATCACAATCCTTCTTAGGCTACTTAGGCAAAATCCACTTTTTAGTGGATCATTCCCCTATATATATAATATATATAGGATTAGGTTCAAGAGTGAACACTAGTGTAGCTTGCGAACTGAGTGAACTAATCTTGGCCATACACGTGTGTAGATCAATGGCCAGGATTTGATGTTGAAATACACTGGTGTATTTTACGATTTGATGATGAGATCCTGGCCATACACGTATGCAGATCAATGGCCAGGATTTGTTCACTCAGTTCGCAAATACACTAGTGTGCACTCTTGAACCCCACTCTATATATATATATATAGGTAGGGTTCTAGAGTGAACAACCTCCCAAGAGTGAACCGTGTGAACTGATCATAGCCGTTGATCATCTTTTTTGTTGAAAAGGATAGGATGGTAATTATACATTAAGTTGTTATTAATTATTTATTTTAATTAATTAATGGAAGTTACACTTTCCTATTTTTTTTGTGATTACTCAAAATCAAAATATCTTTTAAATCTAAACAAGATGTATATCATAATCACCATTTAAAAAAAAACTGTTTTTTTTTAAATCCAGCAGTTCTTCGTCGATAAAAAACCCAGATTTCGAAGTACACCTGTGTATTTAAATTTAATACACCTATGTACATTTGTCTATAATCTTTTTTTTTTAGATTAGTAAACGCATACTACTTCACCGTAAACCATAACATGTCCCAAAAACAAATCAAAAAACATATTATAAGGTATAGCAACCAACTAAACATGAAGTTTACATAAAAAGTAACCCAACGAAACAAACAAATAACTACATATCAAAAAAACAAAAACATAGTCTTTACTACTATTGTTTGCACGGAATGTTTTAAACACTAAACCTACTCGTCACGTTGTATGCTACCGATTCAACCATTACTTCCATCACGGAGCGTGTTAGCATGGGAGCACAAAATCTTCACAGCATACTTATTCACATCAATCTTCACAACATACTTTTTCCACAACTTATCCGGTATTATTCCTTCAAATTGACCACATTTCGGATGATTCACTGATTCCCTCAAATTAGCAACTGTAAAACACAAATACGTTTTGCACAGGTCAATGAATGTCTTAGTTAAATAAAAAGACTAGCACTGCATACACAGGTGTACACCCAATTTACACAGGTGTATACACAGTGTATACCTACATCAATTTGCATACACATGTGTACACCAAATGTACGAACACTGTATACACAGGTGTACACCCAATTTACATAAACAACATACATAAGTTTTTGAAATATCACTTAACTACTTTTATACATGGGTGTATAACCAATTTACATAAACAGAGTACACATGTCAATCGGAAAACTACCTGGCAAATCGCCGGCAATAAAGCGACGGCTGTGAACCCGAGGGCGTAACAACAGCAACACCTTCCACCCCACCGGCAATACGATATACATCTGAAGGATGGAAATCCTGGAAAAGAATAAATTAAACCAATTATACCTCGTTAATAGTATAATATATTAAAAAGATTGGCAAAACATTGACAAAGTTTTATTAACTGCTATTTGTAGCACAAATTATAATTTTCTCCCAGAGTTCTAACAAATAAAACAACACTACTTGTAGCACAAGTCACTATGAACTGCTATTTTAAAAAAGAAACAAAAGAATCATTATGCTCAAAATTAAAAGGACATACAAGATACACAAAGCTACAAAACACACTAGTGTAAAGCACCAATCAAAACTCACAATGCTTAAATCTGGATGATCAAGTATCAACACATACATAACACATAACCTAAAACTAATTACACCTCATCAAATAACCAATAATCATTTTGTAACCTATAACCTATTTGCCCTAAATCCTGCCATATAACAAATATCCACCAAAATTAGGTCAAACAAACACTATCCAGAAGCAAAAACAAGTATATCTGTTTCACCTTGAGTTAGGAGACGATTAATAGCTTCATTAGGGTCCATATTACACTCCTTAAGCGCAACGTAGATCTCAGCATCGGAAACTCCGTTGACAATCTCCTTGAGACTCTGTACCATCTTCCGAGAAGCCAGCGGAATTGCTCCGCCGTTAGTGGCTACGCCGCCGCCTCTTCTGGCCATAATTTTCAGATCTAAAGGTGTTGTTGTGATCGGTTAAACAACGGCGATTGGTGAAAGTGAAACCCTTGGGTTGCCGTGGTGTTGTTGTTTGTATCGAGAAGGGGAGAGAGAATTCAATGATGAATAATGAAAAAGAATCTGAATGCGTATATTAAGGGATTATGATTTATTTTATAAAATTAATACCCTTTTTTATGATGTATATGTACAATAATACCCTTTTTAATTTAATTAAACATATAAAATTAACCCCATAATTACCATCATGCCATTGAATTAAAATCTCAAGATGATGTAAATCAAGGGTTTAGATCAGTTCACACAGTTCACAAACAAGGATGTTGTTCACTCATGATCCTTATCCTATATATATATATATATAGCTTAGAATAGTATATGTGATCAAACTAATATATAAGTTATAAAGTTCCATTTTAATTCTACTAGAATTGAATTGAATATTAACAACTCGAGCCCAATAACCAACGAAAACAAACTAGTTTATATCCTACAATAGAGGCGTATGAAAACTGGTATCCCAAACCAAACTGGTTATTTTAATGAGCCAAACAGGTTTGGGTTATAATTTAATTTCTGCGTTGAAAACTCAATTCACTTGAGCCGATTTGGATCGGGTTCAGGCCAGTTTGAAACACTAAAACCAGTTTTTTTTTTATCGGGCCCTAATCGATTCCATTTGAAATCGGTTCTCAACACAAAAGTCTTGAATAAGGGTGTAAATGATCCAGACTACTCGAGATCAACTTGAAAAAAAGCTCAAAACAAGTCGAGCTTAAACGAGCTAGAGCCTAAGCCTAAAAATAGTATAGTTTAGTAAATGAGCTCGAGCCCAAGCTTCACTTATCGAGCTTGAAATAATTTTTAGTTAATAATATAGTTTAGTAAAAATAATATAGTAAACGAGCTTGAGACCATTATTTATATAATTTTTAATTAATAAATTAAATTTATATTCAAATAATAACAGTTATTGTTTTAAAAATTATATAAAAAACTAAATTGTATACAAATTTATAAAAAAATAAGTAATATAAATTTTAGACTTTATGAATATAGATATTAATTAATTAATTAAAATTAATATATAATAAACGAGACGAGCTCAAGCTTGAAAAACTACCCACGAGCCGAACTCGAGCTTGAAAAACTACCCACGAATCGAGCTCGAGTTTGAAAAAACTACCCACGAGCCGAGCTTGGTAATTAAAGCTCGAGCTGAGCTGAGCATGAGCTCTAGCTTTCACAAGTTAAAAGAGATCGTTTGCACCCCAAGTCCCAAACCTATGCCTAAACGCCGGATTGGGTCGGGCCCAAATCGGATTTTTGAGATCATGTCGGGTCAAAAACCAGTTTAACAGGCCCAAACCCGTTTTTCTACACCTCTACCCTACATATGTAATTCAGCCCAGTTAATACGAAACAGGCCCAAAAGAAAGGCTCACGTGCAGCAACGAACCTCACGTGACAAACCGTATAAGGTACCACCCACTTACAACTGCCAAAACCCTAACAACCAGAGAAACACCACACCATACGGCTCTCTTTCCCTCTGCACGTGTACCCTCTCGAACTTCAAGGCCCATCACCCGCTTCTCCACCGTCCGATCAACCCCACACGTGTCTATCAACGTCCAGTTTCGTTTCACCATCCACTATATATACATGCCAACATTTGCCGTTTGCTCCTCATTACGTTGAATTGAATTCTTGACAATGGAGACCGAGTTAATCGAGCTATTTGAAGCGGCGAAGAAGGCGGCAGACGCCGCCGCGGGTGGTGGCGATGGTGGGGTGGATTTGTCGCCGGAGGAAGATCGGTGTCTTGATGCGATGAAGACGTTGAAGAAGTTTCCGGTGAATTACCAGATTCTTGTTTCTACACAGGTATTAATTCGATGTTATATGTGTCAATGTATGTGATTTTGTTTATGCTTTTCTTTCTAATTTGTTTTTTTTTTATATGAGATGTTTTAATTAATTAAAACAATAATTTGAGAATTTGGATTTAGAATTTTTTTTTTGTTAGAATTCACACATTATTTTCCCCCCAAATTCAGATTAAAGAATTAGGTATAGCATATGTGGTTTTCTCATTTCTGGTAGGGGTGTTCATGGTCGGTTTTGACTGGTTGACGAAAATTTTGGGCCAAACCGATTACTTTGACGTAAATTTTGGGCGAAAAATACAGACCGAAACGCTGAAACCTTTTTGGACCCACAGGCGAAAAATGAAACTTATAGACTAAACTAGCAAAATGGCCCAAATCAGAGGGAGTAAAATGGCATTTAACTCTTTTTTAATATCTTTGAAAGTGGTTATGAGTGGAGAAGAGAGAAAATGTAATGATAAAGTTATAATAAAAAATTATAAAATTGAAAAGGAGAGAAAAAGTATGATTTTTAGTGTAATGATATGGATAAGGAAAAGGAATTCAATGTGAATGCTTTACTGTTCTTTTTGCGATTTTAGAAAATAAATTTGTATGTTAAAAAAAGTTAATTTGTTATGATTTATAAAGGAATTCAATGTGAATGCTTTACTGTTCTTTTTGCGGTACTGACTGTATGAAATTTGTTCCAGATTTATATATAATGCAGTTTGTATAATTGTATATTTATGCAAATGTGATTTCTGCAGGTGGGAAAACGTCTTCGCCAATTAACAAAACATCCAAGAAAAAAAATCCAATCGGTTGCTTCCGAACTGGTCGAGATTTGGAAAAGTATAATCCTTCAAGAAACCTTAAAGAACAAGAAAAAAGGAAACCTGGACATCAAGGAATCTCCAAAAGGACCAAAACCCGATCACAAATCAGAGATGTTGGAAAAGAAAGTTCAGAGGACGAATTCCGTCAAGGTTGAAAAGACAGAAGCCGCAAAACATGGTTCTGAAAAGAAGGTGGTTAATGTTGTCAAAACCGAAAAGAAACCTACGACAAATGATGTTTCTGTTTCTCCGATGAAGCTGAGTTCTCTCGTTTACTGTAAGGATCCTGTTCGCGACAAAATTCGAGAACTTCTTGCAGACGCGTTATGCAAAGTTGCAGGGGAGGTTGACGATGATGAATCAAAGGATAAAGTGACCGCTAGTGACCCTTACAGGATTGCGGTATCTGTTGAGTCAGCAATGTTTGAAAAATGGGGAAAATCTAACGGAACCCAGAAATTTAAATACCGATCAATAATGTTTAACGTCAAGGATCCAAAGAATCCTGATTTCCGAAGAAAAATACTTTTTGGAGAACTGAAGCCCGAGAGGATCGTGGAGTTGACGCCTGAAGAAATGGCGAGCACCGAGCGGCAAATGCAGAATGTGAAAATAAAAGAGAAGGCGTTGTTTGAGTGTGAGCGTGGCGGGCCACCGAAGGCCACCACTGATCAGTTTAAATGTGAGCGGTGTGGGAAGCGGAAGTGCACTTATTACCAGTTGCAGACTCGGAGCGCTGATGAACCGATGACGACGTTTGTAACGTGTGTGAACTGTGATAATCACTGGAAGTTCTGCTAAGCGGTTGGGTAATTAGTAATTTGACATCAGAAGCTGCGGCGGTGAATTGCTTTTCACTTGTGTGTCGGCGGTTAATCTCAGGTCAGGTTAGGTGTTGAGCTAGTTTTATTCTTTCATTTTAAGTTTTTTTTTTTTCCGTTGATGTTAGATGTAGGAGTTGGTCGTGGTTTAAAGAAATTGTTTTAACATTTAGTTCTGTTGAATCATTGTTCATTTGATTTTAGTAATTCTGTGTTGTTTTTGTCTTGCTGTTAATGTGTTTGAGTGCATTGCTTTGTAGCGATGATTTCGCTTTCAGTTGCGTTGAGAATAGCATATTATGCCTTGCGGACCACCCACCAACGAGTTATGACTCGTTATAGAATCCAATGAGACGGCTGTCCGTGCAGCCTTTTTATCTAAATTGGGAAATTATTTAAGAGTGCAAAAACAAAGATGTATTTGTTATGACTCGTTATAGAATCCAATGAGACGGCTGTCCAGTGCAACATCACAATAGACAAAAGGTGTAACAATGACAAAATGTAGTACTCGGACTCGAGCAGGCTTGCATAGAAAGAGTATCTTTCAATTCAGAGTCGTCTTCGTGGTGTTAATGTGTCGTTTCTGTCTTCCCGGTCCTTAGGGCACTCCGAGGTATGTACAGTGAGAAAGATTGAGATCAACATTAGGGTGGATGGAGTCCAACTCGCAAACCCATCGAGAAAAACTGTCCACCTCAGCAAAATTAGGGGAATCGACATGTGAGAGAGCGGCAAGGAGACAGGAAAAGGGTGGTTCAGGAGGTGCGGGAACACACCCCCTCCAGCTGAAAGGAAGAGAAAAGCTACAAGGGAAAAGGGTGGTCCAGCCATAGCTACTTTCCATAATTGCTCTATTGGCATAATTGTAATGTGAAGTTCTTATATTTTTGTTACAAGTATTCTTAAAGAAGCGTCCAGAAGAAACTTTCCAGTCAAGTGGATTTATTCCACATCAACCATGGCAGATACCACTGTAAGCAAGTCTTTTAACTTACACATCATCATATTAGTTTTCTATGTGTATTGATAGTTGAAACTAGCATCTGACGTACACTAGAAGCATAAATACAAAAGCCTAAATTTGGAACTACATACTATGGATATTATATTATATAAATTCACACAGTAAAGATGATGACATAAGTTTTGTAAATGCTTTTGCAACTGTATAAATGCTTTTGCAGGTTGTGGAAGAATGATATATAATATTATATTTACCAGTGCAACAGCGGCACCGAGGAAGCCAAATAACGGTGCCGTTTCATCACCACTCAATGTTGAATCGGCCATTGTGGTTGTAAATGGGGAGTTATTTTGTGTTTTATTTGATGATCTTGAACTGATTTTCCTATCGATTTTGTGTTTTTAGTTTGATCAAGAACTGTGTTATGAGATTTGAGGAGAGATATGAAGGGTTGGATCAGATCTATGTCGTTAACTCTTTTCTCAATCGGCAAACACATCAGCAATCGTTGAAGAAGAAACAGAATCTGAACTACAAATCGGTGTTATCGAAGCGTTCGTTATGGCGGAAGTTAGTTTCTGCGTCGACGAAAGTCCGTGGAATCCTTTTGCTTAACGTCATTACTTTACTTTATGGTAACGAATTCGTTCCAGTTTCAGTTGATTTTTCTCGTGCAATTTGTTATTATGTGTTGATAGTTGTATTGTATAGTTGTATGGTATGGTTACAGGCGGTAGTATCAGGTTCTGTAAGCATTTAAGTTTAATAAGAGATCGTTGTTAGTTATTTATTTATTTACTGATATTTAAGTTTTATATGCTCATTATATGATGCGGAACGGTTCATGATTGGTTTGTAGTTTGTACTTAACGTTAAAAAAGCTTATCATTTTTCAACTTAAGCTAACCACTGTTGTTTTATAGGGTTTGAAAACAGTGGTTGAAGCCACTGTTGTAATCAAATTGGGTTTCGAGAAAACAGTGGTTGAAACCACTGTTGGGTAAAATAGTGTTTTGTGGAGGAAACAATGGTTGAAACCACTAACTCAACAGTGGTTTCAACCACTGCAACTCCATACAAGCTCAAAACAGTGGTTCATATCATTATTTTCAACTAATATTAAATGTAAAAAGGAAAAAGTTGATTAGTTCATGATAGTTTGCACATATACTGAATTTTTAAATGAATCAATGATGCAGGTTCGTGAGTACATCGATGACACAGAGGACTATGTGAACATCCAACCGGGCAACCAACGTAACGAGCTTATTCAACTTCAACTGACATTAACGATCGCGTCATTTGCTATAGTTCAACTGTCACACCCCAACCGATGGCGGAAACATCGGGGTATGGCACTGAGCGAAACAGATTGTCCAGAAGTTTCCATAACAATTATCATTATTATTCAATTTAAAATAACATGTCCCATACCATGCCTTAAACAGTAAACAAATTATTACAGATAAAATCTAGGCAAATGATTATGTTCCGACAACTCAGATTTAAATAGAGCAATTGTTTATCTGCT
Source organism: Helianthus tuberosus (assembly GCA_030545235.1). NCBI lineage: Eukaryota > Viridiplantae > Streptophyta > Magnoliopsida > Asterales > Asteraceae > Helianthus > Helianthus tuberosus. Next base: position 117,150,703 of record CM060399.1, read on the forward strand.
TCTAGAGACCCTTGATTCATTTACTACAGACAACTATTTGTTGGGCTCTAAAGCTTTATTCTAGCTTCGACTTCCTACCAGGTGTGCATCCTAAGTAGGGGTGTGCAAAATTCGTTTCAAATTCGAAAAATTCGAAATTCGTTTAAATTCGATTCGATTATCAAGAATTCGTTTCGATTATAAGAATTCGAATTCGATTCAATTCAATTCGAGTCAAGTAAATCGAATACGAATCGAATTCGAATTTATAATTTCAAATTCGATTCGATTCGAAATTCGAATAAAAATTATACATTTTTATTTATTATTTTTATATATAATACATATATAACTTTTATTAGACTATACTATAAATTATTTTCAATTTTTTTTCCAAGTATTAAAATTACCCATTACCAAAGCCACAACATGGCTCATAACTAAAACCTAAGTAACAAATCTATCAATAGATTTCTAAGCGTAAAAATATTAATTTGTAATGTGGAGTGGTTATTCCCGACTTCTCATTTTGAATTTTAGACTTGTGGTACTTTATTTGGAACTTTGTAATGTGATATTGTGCTTTATGGCTGCTTTAAAATTTATTTTTATTTTGAAAGTTTTTTACATGTTTTTAAAGAATCTGAATTAAATCGAATTTATTCGAATTCGAATTTTTAATCGAATACGAATTGGGTTTTTTATTCGAATACGAATTCGAATCGAATTCGGTAGGTTTTAATCGAATTCGAATCGAATACGAATTCAAGGAAAAATAAAAATTATTCGAACAATTCGATTCGAATAATTCGAAAATTCGATATTCGATTCGATGAACACCCCTAATCCTAAGCACATGTCACATACGTTAAAATAAAGTCAATACATATAATGTAAAGGAGAGCATACAAGTTTGATAATAGCATATAGAGTTCGAATTCGTTTACGCATAACCAGCACGTACACATAGAGAAATGAAGCACGTTAGTTATCGACATAGATCCATCGATACCAATGACTGTGGGTTGACTGCCCGAGGCAGTTCGCAATACATGATTACCACCGTAATCCATGCAAGTAATTGTCCTTAACAACCCCCGTGTGAACGGGTGCTGAGTCCAAACTATAGTACTATCGTCGTTAAGGCAGGTAGACAGCATTCCATGTGTAAACATAACAAACAAGCATTCATAAGCCACGTATAACATGCATTGACGGTTAGCGTTCAAATAGTATTGAGTAGTGTGATTGATGTGATTTGGATAGTTGTAACGTATGTAACACCCAAAAGTGCATAAAGCAAAAAGGGATCGAGTATACTCACAGCGGTTGATGGATTGAAGGGAGCGCTTAGCGAGTAGGGTTAGCCTGAATAGTTCGATAGCATAACGATGAGTAACGTGTAAAACGGAATCAAGTGTTGGAGGATCGGACAGCAGTTCGATCGGATGGCAGTCCGATCGGACGGCTGGATATGCGATTGACAACCCGATCGGTCGGCTGGCCGATCGGTTGGCCGTCCGAGTAGATTGTTTCTTCCTCTGTGGGTGTATGTGTTTGTGTGGGATGGTTTGACTTTTGAAGTTTTCGTTGTAGTATTAGAAAACATTGAAGTATCTTTGCCCTTCAGGTCGGTCAATCGGACGGTCGTTCGATCGGTCGGCAACCCGTTCGGCTAGTACTTTAGTAAGAACAAGTTCTCAGCAAGAGGTCACTCGATCGGACAGCAGTTCGATCGGGTGGCATCCCTAGTGCATTGAACATGTTGAAAAATCGATTATGTGTTAAAGTCAAGTATCTCATGATCCGAAGAGTAATCCAATCGGACGGTAGTCCGATCGAACAGCAGTTCGTTCAATACTTAAGCTTCAAAATAATTAACTAAGTGTGAGACCCATGAGCTAGCCGATCGGCTGGCCAGTCGTTCGGCTGTCTGTCCGTTCGGACAGCAGCCCGATCGGACAGCACCTTGTCCTGGTCGGCCTGTTTGTCTAACACTTAGTTGTTCTGATTGTTTGTCGTTTTATCGAGGTATTTTGATAGCGAGTCAAACAACACAACCTCGTCATTACTTGGTCCTCCTGATCGGACAGGAACCACCCAAATCCGATTGGTGAACGGTTCGGGATGGCGTTTCTTGTTAACCCGGAATCGGTGAACCTCGTGGATGGAATCCGGATCTTGAGCTAACACGACCACAGATCGGGTAGTAAGTCGGCACAAGTCTCGATTCTATCGGTTTGAGGGCATTGAGTGTAAAAGAGTTGAAAGAAAGTTAGAAAACATTCTCTCAATCCTTTTTCATCACGGATCTGTGTAGATCTATGAAAGATCTTTGTTGTTTGTATGGAAATCGGTTAGATCCTAGTTATTCTTGGTGAGTTGAGGCCAAAACATGAAGTTCTTTAAGAACTCATGATGACATCATCCTATAACACTTGAATCTTGATGATTTCACGGTTAAAAGTTAAGATTTAAAAGATAGAAACGTGTAGGAGTGCGTGTAGATCAAGAAAGTACAAGATTTAGGATGAAATCTTACCGGAATCGCGAGAAATCTGAGAAAAGATGAAGAGCACGAGCTGGTCGGTCGGAGGTTTCCAAAAGTAGCAAAGAAGACAAAGACAGGGGTATTTATAGGCTGCCAAAAGAGGAAATGGCTGGCCGATCGGCCAGGCAGCTCGATCGGACAGCAGTCCGATCGGCCGGCTGGTCGATCGGCTGGTAGCCTGATCGATCAGTTGCCTGATTCGAGTGTTCGGTGCGACGAGTTATGCTGATTCGATTTCGATTGCGATTGATACGAATGCGATAGAGTTTCCTAGTCAAATTACTTTTAATCCCAATCACTCATATCTCGCGCTATCTCTTCTCCACTAATTATCATACCAATTCGATTGTGGTTCAAGTTCGAGTTCGATTGAGTTCGATTGCGTTTCGAGTTTCGATTGATTTCCACAACATAACGTAAATAAACATGCACAAGTAACACATAAGGCACACACACGTATACAATATTCCAATTGCATAATTCGAGTTGCGATTCGATTCGATTGTCAATTAGCATAGTTTGATTACCGATTGGTTAACTTTATCGCATTGTTACTTCCTATAATTCACAGTCGTAAGTCGATTGAATAGCGAATAACACACGTCGGTTGTTGTATTTATTGACACTTACTCCACATAATACAACTAAAATAAACATATAGAAGAAACTACTACAGTCACGTCGTGTAAATCGGTCGTTGACTTCGACCTTGACTTTGACTTTGACTTTTGAAAACACGGGGTGTTACAGCCTCCCCTTGTTTAGGGAATTTCGTCCCGAAATTAGGCTCGAAGTTGTACATCACCGTGAATCACCATTCTCTCTCTAGACTTTCTCTTTAAACAACTGCGGGTACTTCGCCTTCATGTCGCTTTCGAGTTCCCAAGTGAACTCTGCGCCTCGTTTGCCTTCCCATCGGACTTTCACAATAGGAATGCGTGAGCGCCTGAGTTTCTTGGTTTGGCGATCCATGATTTCGACAGGCTTTTCCACGAAGTGTAGTGTTTTATTTACTTGGAGGTCGTCGAGAGGTACGATTAAGTCAAGGTCAGCGAGGCACTTTCAGAGGTTTGACACACGGAAAGTCGGGTGGACGTTACTAAGTTCCTCCGGTAGTTCGAGTCTGTAGGCGACTTTTCCGATCCTTTCCAGAATCTTAAAAGGTCCAACATATCGAGGCGCTAATTTCCCTTTCTTGCCGAATCTGACCACACCCTTCCAAGGTGAAACCTTTAGGAGTACGTAGTCACCAACGTCAAATTCAAGGGGTTTGCGTCGTCTATCGGCGTAACTTTTCCGTCGATTCCGAGCTTTCGTTAGATTGTCTCGAATTTGGAAAATTTTGTCTGTCGTTTCTTGCAATAGCTCGGGAACGGTTAATTGTAAGTGACCGATCTCGTGCCATACAATAGGCGATCGACATCTTCTTCCGTATAAAGCCTCGAATGCTGCCATTTGTATGCTGGAGTGATAACTGTTGTTATACAAGAATTCGACTAACGGCAGGTATTTGTCCCAATTACCACCGAAGTCTATGACACACGAACGAAGCATGTCTTCAAGAGTACGGATCGTTCTTTCAGTCTGACCGTCGGTTTGAGGGTGGAAGACGGTACTTAGATTAAGCGATGTACCGAGAGCCGTTTGAAACGTTTCCCACAGTCGCGAGGTAAACCGAGCATCACGATCAGAGATGATGTCGCGAGGCGTCCCATGATTACAAATGATCTCGTCGGTGTAGATTCGGGCTAATCGTTCTACCTTGTAGTCTTCCCGTATTGGCAAAAAGTGAGCTGATTTGGTCAGACAGTCAACCACAACCCAAATGCTGTCGTGACCTGATGACGTGTGCGGAAGTTTTGTTATGAAGTCCATAGCTATACTCTTCCACTTCCACATAGGGATCGGGGGTTGTTCGAGTAAGCTAGAGGGCCTTTGGTGTTCAGCTTTGACCCTTGCACAAGTTAAGCATTTCCCAACGTAGAGAGCAATATCCCTTTTCATGCCAGGCCACCAGTACTTGTAACGAAGGTCCTGGTACATTTTTTCGGCACCGGGATGAATAGAATACCGGGATTTGTGGGCTTCGTCCATCAGAATCTGTCGCAAATCGGTCCGTTTAGGGATCCAAATTCGGTCCAGAAAGTGGAAAATTCCATTTGATTTGCTCACAAGCTAGGCTCCGTCGTGATAGATTCGTTCCTTCTTCAGAGTGCGTTCATTAAAATAGGCGTGCTGAGCTTCACGGATGAGGGTTTCGAGGTCGAATTGGGCTTGGACGTTACGAGTGCTAAGCAGATAACTCCGTCTGCTGAGTGCGTCGGCGACAATATTTGCTTTGCCTGGGTGATAACGAATCTCACAGTCATAATCGTTGAGAAGTTCCACCCATCGGCGTTGACGCATATTAAGTTCCTTCTGATTAAAGATATGTTGTAGGCTCCTATGATCGGTGAAGATCGTACACTTGGTACCATACAGGTAGTGTCGCCAAATCTTTAACGCAAAAACAACTGCGCCTAGCTCGAGATCATGGGTTGTGTAGTTCTTCTCGTGGATTTTGAGCTGAAGAGATGCGTAAGCTATAACCCTTTCCCATTGCATGAGAACACAACCAAGACCAAGGTTGGAAGCATCACAATAGACAATGAAGTCGTCGTTTCTGTCGGGTAGAGTGAGAACAGGAGCATTGCAAAGCATGTACTTGAGGGTTCGAAAGGCAGACTCTTGTTCAGTTCCCCAAACAAAAGGCTTGTCTTTATGTGTGAGAGCGGTAAGCGGTACGGCGATCTTTGAGAATCCTTCGATGAATCGTCGATAATAGCCCGCTAGTCCGAGAAAAGAACTGACTTCAGATGGGTTCTTAGGTGTAATCCAACTCTTAACTGCTTCAATCTTCGCTGGATCGACGTGAATACCCTGACTATTGACAATGTGACCCAGAAACTGAACCTCCTCCAACCAGAATTCGCACTTGGAGAACTTGGCATAGAGTTGATTCCCCTGGAGCAGTTCGAGAACCAAACGTAGATGTTGCGCGTGTTCGTCTTTCGACTTGGAATAGATCAAAACATCGTCGATGAATACGATGACGAAACGGTCGAGATATGGTTTACACACGCGATTCATCAGATCCATGAAAACCGCGGGTGCGTTGGTTAGACCAAAAGGCATAACGATGAATTCGTAGTGGCCATATCGAGTTCAAAACGCGGTTTTGGGTATATCCTCCTCTTGAATGCGTAGCTGGTGATAGCCTGAACGTAGATCGATCTTCGAGAAACATGTGGCACCTTGTAGCTGATCAAATAAATCGTCGATGCGGGGTAGGGGATAACGGTTCTTGATAGTTAACTTATTCAATTCCCGATAGTCGATGCACATCCTGAACGACCCATCCTTCTTTTTGACGAAAAGGAATGGTGCGCCCCAAGGAGAGGTGCTCGGGCGAATGAAGCCTTTCTCAAGTAATTCCTGGAGTTGGTTTGAAAGTTCTCGCATTTCGGATGGTGCGAGTCGGTAAGGAGCTTTGTCAACAGGGTTGGCTCCAGGAATGAGGTCAATACGAAAGTCGATATCATGACTTGGTGGGAGTCCGGGAAGATCCTCAGGAAAAACGTTAGGAAATTCTCGAACCACAGGAACGTCGTTCACTTCTTTCTTCTCTTTCTTTTCCTTCTCTGCTACTACAATGTTAGCCAAGAAAGCTCTGTATTCCTTGCGGAGATACTTGCTAGCTTGGACACACGACATGAGCTTGAGACCTTTCGAACCAGTTTCACCATAGACACACAGTAGATCACCATTCGCGAGCAAGAATCGAATCATCTTTTCGAAGCATACAACTTCAGCATGGTTTTCGCGAAGAAAGTCCATGCCTATTATGACGTCAAAACTTCCAAGTTGCATCGGAATAAGGTCGATTGGGAAGATGTGATTGTTGAGCTCAAGGGTACAATCACGAAGAACAGAATTAACGGCGACGGTTCTTCCAGTAGCGACTTCAACGTCGAACGTCGAGGAGAGTTTGGAGCGCTTACGACTAAGGAGCTTCTCGAATTTGAACGATACAAAGCAATTATCAGCTCCAGTATCAAATAAACACTAAGCATAAATACCATTCACAAGGAACGTACCATTGACGACGTTGTTGTCGGCTTGGGCTTGGCGCACGTTGATGTTGAAAGTTCGTGCGCGTGCTGCTTGTTGCTGTTGCTGCTGGTGTTGCTGCTGCTGAGGCTGCTGTTGCTGCTGGTGGGGCTCTTGTTTCACGACCCTGTTTGGGCACATGTTGGCGAAGTGATTAGGGTCGCCACATGCGAAGCAGGCTCTGGCGTGGACCGCGGGTGCCGGAGTAGCTTGTTGACCCTGAGGGGCGGTGAGTAGAGCTTGATGAGCAGGAGCTTGTCTAGTACGGTAGTTGGTAGTGAAATGGCCGTACATATTGCAATGAGCACAGAAACGGCAAGCGATGGTAGTCGGGTGGTGGTAGGTACAAGTAGGGCAAAGCGGGTGTGGCCCAGTGTATGCACGCTTGGCAGGCGGTGCATTTGCCATAGGCGCCGCTACTTGATGCTGTTGGGCTGGTACAACTTGAATCGGTGCAGCAATGATCGCACAGTTCTTGTTGCTGGAGCTGTTCTTTCTCTTGTTGCTTGATGCGGTAGGTTCAGCAGTTGGTGCGGCAGTGGTAGCTTGATGCAAGTGCTTCGAAGTTTTATCCCAGACACCAGCCTTGACCGGCTTGTCGTTGATTTCAGCGGCCAGTAGATAAGTCTCTTCGATTGTCTTAGTCTTAGCCGCTTGCACGAAATCGGCAACACAGTCAGGCAGGGCTCGGATATACTTCTTGATCGCCATGTCTGGAGTCTTAACTTGATCAGGGCAGATAATGCTGAGCTGTTTGAAGCGAGCAGTGAGTGCAGCATTTTCACCATCCTTCTGCTGTATGTGCCAGAATTCATCTTCTAGCTTTTGGCGCTCATGAGGAGGGCATAATTCTTCTAGCATGACTTCTTTGAGCTCGTCCCATGACAAACCGTATGCTGCATCGTTTCCCCGCTTGTTCCTCTTAGCCGTCCACCAGTCTAGAGCACGGGACTGGAAGACGCCAGTTGCGTTGAGAGTGCGGAGCTCGTCGGGGCAACCGCTTTGCCTTAGAGTGACCTCAATGGAGTCAAACCATTGGAATAGTGCAGTAGGACCTCCCTCGCCAGTGAAATCTTTTGGCCCACAAGACTTGAATTGCTTGAAATTGAAGGGAGTCTTGGTAGTAGCTTTAGGAGCATCGGTTCTTGATTCCTCGGACGATTTGCTGACGTTCTCGTAGACCTCACTCACAGCCCTTGCTACACTTTTAGCGATGATGGCAGCAAGGCGTTTGTCTCTCTTTTCTTGACGAGAAAGTAAGGGATGACGGGATCCAGATGACATTGTCTGCAATAGACATCGTCACAGGACTCAACACAATGTATTCGAATCTCACCTCTCACGTCCACTACTTACTAAAGCTCAGGAACACAGTCCACATAATCACAGAAGCACATAAGCACATAATCACGTAGAGCACAAAAACACATACTCACATAGGCATGTAGAGCACATAAGCACAGGAACACATACGCATTTATTCACTAGAGGCGGTCAGAATACAGAAACCTATCATTCAAAGTCTGCGATTGCTCGAATATAGCGGTTACGTTCAGTCCATCGAATAGCGTAGCATAAGCGTATAGTATGGTATAGGTTGTCCATAGTTTAGCGATTTGTTAGCGTTTTGAGATAGAAATGTAGTGCGAGTCGTGTGTGTCGATCGAAGTGAAAGCATAAATCGAGTAAATCTTTCAAAATTAAACACATAAACAGGTAAACGCACATTTAAACACATAAAATCGACGAATAATCAGAGTCAGCAGTTGCGGGCTCAAAATCGAAACACATAAAATCAAGAAATAGATTGTCTGCGGCTATTAGACTTCGACTACCCAAAGCGGTTCAACTATTCACAAGAACCGGTTGTGCACATTTGACCTTCGGAACTTATGATTTCGCCTCGAGTCTTGGGCGTTTGGCACGCGTCCCGTCAGCCATATCGTGACTTCAGTTCGTTGGAGTCCGTTGAAACTTTGGTGAGAGTTTTGTAAATGCGTGGAACAAGTCGTAAAGGTTAGGGTTCCACCCCTGGCTTAACCACTTCGTTCCAGTTTGTGATAAAATAGAGGAGATTATTCATCAAAATACGGATTTCACTCCTAATTTGGCATAATTCTCCCCGTTTGTAAATAAAATACGGGTTGATCAAGCAACTTTAGTCGAGAGTTTGCGGTTCTCACACCTAATCTCAACTTCATTGCCTATTCATAATTGAAAAATTTTAGTGCAGTGATAGTGTAGTGTAGGCGAGAATAGCGAGAAATAAGCTCGTACATAATCCCTACCGGATATGCACAAGTTGGTCTGTTAGTTCTTAACTATAGACTAGGTCTCTAAGACATCGACCCGGACTAGGTCGTGTCTTGCCTAATTCCCTATAGTTATGGCTCTGATACCAATCTGTCACACCCCAACCGATGGCGGAAACATCGGGGTATGGCACTGAGCGAAACAGATTGTCCAGAAGTTTCCATAACAATTATCATTACTATTCAATTTAAAATAACATGTCCCATACCATGCCTCAAACAGTAAACAAATTATTACAGATAAAATCTAGGCAAATGATTCTGTTCCGACAACTCAGATTTAAATAGAGCAATTGTTTATCTGCTTCTAGAGACCCTTGATTCATTTACTACAGACAACTATTTGTTGGGCTCTAAAGCTTTATTCTAGCTTCGACTTCCTACCAGGTGTGCATCCAAAGCACCTGTCACATACGTTAAAATAAAGTCAATACATATAATGTAAAGGTGAGCATACAAGTTTGATAATATCATATAGAGTTCGAATTCTTTTACGTATAACCAGCACGTACACATAGAGAAATGAAGCACGTTAGTTATCGACATAGATCCATCGTTACCAATGACTGCGGGTTGACTGCCCGAGGCAGTTCGCAATACATGATTACCACCGTAATCCATGCAAGTAATTGTCCTTAACAACCCCCGTGTGAACGGGTGCTGAGTCCAAACTATAGTACTATCGTCGTTAAGGCAGGTAGACAGCATTCCATGTGTAAACATAACAAACAAGCATTCATAAGCCACGTATAACATGCATTGACGGTTAGCGTTCAAATAGTATTGAGTAGTGTGATTGATGTGATTTGGATAGTTGTAACGTATGTAACACCCAAAAGTGCATAAAGCAAAAAGGGATCGAGTATACTCACAACGGTTGATGGATTGAAGGGAGCGCTTAGCGAGTAGGGTTAGCCTGAATAGTTCGATAGCATAACGATGAGTAATGTGTAAAACGGAATCAAGTGTTGGAGGATCGGACAGCAGTTTGATCGGATGGCAGTCCGATCGGACGGCTGGCTGTGCGAGTGACAACCCGATCGGTCGGTTGGCCGTTCGAGTGGATTGTTTCTTCCTCTGTGGCTGTATGTGTTTGTGTGGGATGGTTTGACTTTTGAAGTTTTCGTTGTAGTATTAGAAAACATTGAAGTATCTTTGCCCTTCAGGTCGGTCGATCGGACGGTCGTTCGATCGCTCGGCAACCCGTTCGGCTAGTACTTTAGTAAGAACAAGTTCTCAGCAAGAGGTCACTCAATCGGACAGTAGTTCGATCGGGTGGCATCCCTAGTGCATTGAACATGTTGAAAAATCAATTATGTTTTAAAGTCAAGTATCTCATGATCCGAAGAGTAATCCAATCGAACGGTAGTCCGATCGAACAGCAGTTCGTTCAATACTTAAGCTTCAAAATAATTGACTAAGTGTGAGACCCATGTGCTAGCCGATCGGCTGGCCAGTCGTTCGGCTGTCTGTCCGTTCGGCTGGCTGTCCGTTCGGACAACAGCCCGATCGGACAGCACCTTGTCCAGGTCGGCCTGTTTGTCTAACACTTGGTTGTTCTGATTGTTTGTCGTTTTATCGAGGTATTTTGATAGCGAGTCAAACAACACAACCTCGTCATTACTTGGTCCTCCTGATCGGACAGGAACCACCCAAATCCGTTTGTTGAACGGTTCGGGACGGCATTTCTTGTTAACCCGGAATCGGTGAACCTCGTGGATGGAATCCGGATCTTGAGCTAACACGACCACAGATCGGGTAGTAAGTCGGCACAAGTCCCGATTCTATCGGTTTGAGGGAATTGAGTGTAAAAGAGTTGAAAGAAAGTTAGAAAACATTCTCTCAATCCTTTTTCATCACGGATCTGTGTAGATCTATGAAAGATCTTTGTTGTTTGTATGGAAATCGGTTAGATCCTAGTTATTCTTGGTGAGTTGAGGCCAAAACATGAAGTTCTTCAAGAACTCATGATGACATCATCCTAGAACACTTGAATCTTGATGATTTCACGGTTAAAAGTTAAGATTTAAAAGATAGAAACGTGTAGGAGTGCGTGTAGATCAAGAAAGTACAAGATTTAGGATGAAATCTTACCGGAATCGCGAGAAATCTGAGAAAAGATGAAGAGCACGAGCTGGTCGGTCGGAGGTTTCCAAAAGTAGTAAAGAAGACAAAGACAGGGGTATTTATAGGCTGCCAAAAGAGGAAATGGCTGGCCGATCGGCCAGGCAGCTCGATCGGACAGCCTGTCCGATCGGACGGCAGTTTGATCGGCTGGCTGGTCGATCGGCTGGTAGTCTGATCGATCAGTTTCCTGATTCGAGTGTTCGGTGCGACGAGTTGTGCTGATTCGATTTCGATTTCGATTACGATTGATACGAATGCGATAGAGTTTCCTAGTCAAATTACTTTTAATACCAATCACTAATATCTCACGCTATCTCTTCTCCACTAATTATCGTACCAATTCGATTGTGGTTCGAGTTCGAGTTTGATTGAGTTCGATTGCGTTTCGAGTTTCGATTGATTTTCACAACATAATGTAAATAAACATGCACAAGTAACACATAAGGCACACACACACGTATACAATATTTCAATTGCATAATTCGAGTTGCGATTCGATTCGATTGTCGATTAGCATAGTTTGATTACCGATTGGTTAACTTTATCGCATTGTTACTTCCTATAATTCACAGTCGTAAGTCGATTGAATAGCGAATAACACACGTCGGTTGTTGTATTTATTGACACTTACTCCACATAATACAACTAAAATAAACAAATAAAAGAAACTACTACAGTCACGTCGTGTAAATCGGTCGTTGACTTCGACCTTGACTTTGACTTTGACTTTTGAAAACACGGGGTGTTACATCAACGTAGAGTGGGAGTGTAACACCTCGTAAAATCATGTTCAATATAATATCGACACGTGTCATGGACCTTAAACATGTAAGGAATTGATTTAAAGGGACTAAAGTTGACAAACAAGGGAAGTATGTGTGTAAAAGGATTCAAAGTGTCAACATTGGATAACTACACGATGTTTGTACCCTTAAACGAATGAATTATGAAGCATATGAAGCCGTTTGTGAAAGAAAGTGAAAGTTTACAAATCGCAAGGGTTAAAAGTGTCAACATGTTTAATTTACACCTCTGAGTGACCTTTTAGCAAACTTGAAGCTTTGTAACGATTAATTATGCTCACTAGAATAAGTGATAAAAATTTCACAATGTTTCGTTTCCGTGTGAGAAAGTTATGCTAACATTCGTAAGTGAGGGGTTAAAAGCGTCAACGATGAAATTTAAGGTTTTTCGGGTGATCATAAAGCTAACCGAGGACTTAACAAAGTTTGTTTATAACTTAGGGTCCTTAAAAGTTAAGTTGGAGGGTTAAAAGTGCAAAATAAGAAGTTAAAACCACATTTAGAAGGACCAGGGACCTAAACTGCAATTATGGCAAACTTGGTAACCGGATGGGGGAGCCATACCGGCCGCGTAAGACTCTCTTAAGTCTTACGCGGGCCGCCTGAAACTGCCAGCGACAGAATTTGCATGGCAGGTGCCTGTTCAGCCTGCTTAACCGACTTAGATGCCTTGTTTTACATACCAGGGGCTGAACCAACGAGTTTTCATGCAGTAGGGACACATGTGATGATCAGGAATCACCCCATAGACTTATTTGGCATGATCTTGATCAATTAAAGACCCTATATAAGAACACATGTTGCAACAATTTTGGCATTCACTTCAAAAATCATTCAAGGCATTTTCTGGAGCTCTCTGGTCATCCAACAAGTTTTCTTAAGTTCCATAATCGTGCTTTGGACTATTGTAAGCATCCTTAACCTCTCTTAATTCAGTTTTATTAGTTTAATGGCCTAAAGTCAAACTCGTCGTAATTAAGGTTTGACTTGGTGATCAATCACTAATGGTCCAGTCAATTCTCGAATTAAGAGTAGCTTTGAGTTGGTAATTATGTGGGTAATAAACCCTTAAAAGGGCACCCTCTGATTCCCACTCTAACTAGGTCAATTGTCGGGTCAAACTTAATTGGAAAAAGTCAACAGAGAGCTAATTTTCAAGTAAACATATAATTAACAATGTAGAAGCCATGCAACCTGTTTTATCACTCATATAACTTGGTAATTAATGTAAGAACATGTCTAAACATGTTCAACCCGACAATTTTCAGTTTAAGCTCGGTTCGGAACCGAAAGTCGCAAAAGTAAACTTTTGCTCTGACTTTCAGTTCTGACCCAATGTAGCATATTTTAGAAATGCCTTAGAGCTCTATTAGGACCAGGTTACATGTTAGTATAACCCTCTATGATTATACAACTTGGTTCATTAGTTATCCGATTTATTTGCACGTTTCTGTTATATGCTTAAATGTTGACCATTATGCCCTTTTAACCTTAAAACGAGATTTTTGAAAATGTGAAAGAATAGAAACCTTTATTACTGAATTATAAACTTCCCCTAAAAATTTGACATCAGTTTGAGATCTAGTTTAGGAGTTATGCTCAATAGCGTAAATGAAAAGCTTTTCATTAATTAAATGGCATTATTAGCATGCAGCCTATTTAAACCCAATTTTTTATACCAAACTTTTTACCCACTGATGTAAAATAATATTTTGGGATTTTTGAAGATTTTATTTATTTTTAGACTGAGCATAACATAGGGTTCTAGCTTTGATTCGGTAATTATCGGTTTTGCCCTTTTTGCTTATAAAATGAGTTTTATAAAATATTTTGATACCAAACTTTTTGCTACTGATTTTATATGATAAATAAAATATTTTAAGCCTTCTGGAATGATAAAAATATCAGCTTTCCTGTTAAAACCCGGAAATCGCTTAAAACCGCCTTTTTACGCGTTTTAAACGCATAGTATGAGTTAAAACTATTTTAAATCTATAAGACTTAATACCTACTGATATTTTTAGTAAATTTTTATACTTTAACAGTAAGCAAAAGTTTTAAACTCAGAATTCTAATTCTGACTTTTTAAAGCTGATGTGAAATTACCAAAATACCCCTACGGTTCATAGTTTGGTTATAAAAGATAAATTTCACATATATGCAATACCCTACTGTTATGACTTATAAAAATAAATATTTTTACTGATTATATCAGACCTGAAACTCAGATTAATATTTAAACTCTTTTATAAGCTTGAAAATGACCAAAATACCCTACGGGGCATAAATTGAGTTTAAATTCATTTTGGGCATAATGGAAGGTATTCTACTGATATCATAACATATTTAAGGCATATTAACTTAGGAAACCTGTTCATTACTCATTTGGTTACCCGTTACGCATTTTTCGCGTTCGGTGCGGTTTATGTAACTAGTTTGCATAAATTAGCCGAAACGGGTCAAACCTTATCATTCTTATCTCAAAATCCAGAATGTGTTTAGTTTACCCATATTATACAAGTATACAAACTTGTTGGGTCTAAACCACATTCTAATCCGGTCTTCGCTTAATCGTGCGTTTTGAACCGTATATCTCCCTTTAAAACTAATCGGTCTAAGTTTAGGCTTAATTAAGACCCATTAGGAATCTAATAGGTTATTAAAAAACCTTTGTTCCAGAATAGGAGCCCAGTAAAAGCTACTTGCACTCGCTGATTGTGATATATACTTGCTCAGGTAAATACTTTTAACTTATTTTCCCTATACGGGCTTGGAGTACGGTATATAAAATACCGCTTGGTCGGGCATTGAATTGTTAATCATAATAAGGTTAATTCATTGAGATGACCCATTTAAACTGTTTTGTTTGCTTAAAGCCTTTGGGGGATTAATGACCATGTCCCGGATATCCTTGGCATCATTCATTGAAATGGCCACGACCTAAGCACGAGGTGTAGGCATACACCTGCCGGTGCATATAAATATAAGAAGGTATAACCGACGGTTTGAGAATAACTCGCCGCGGGACTATATCATGTGGTGTGTCTATTGATCTTTAACCCGGTATTCAACCCGGGCTACTGAACGTATAACAAACATGTAATCCTTTTACAAGTTTATATATAAATAATTATCCCAAGTTATAAAAGATATTTTGTGCCTTGTGCATTCAAATCAATTTTCTTAAAACTCTTTTCAAAATGAGTCGGTTAATTGTATTTACCAGTGTAAACTGACGTATTTTCCAAAAATGCTAAGTGCAGGTACTAATCGGAATAGGCTGGCCACTCCTAGCATCAATAAAGAGTCTTGCAAGCTTAGATGTTAAGAATCTGTTGAACAATGATCTTTTTATCTTTTGATCCACCTGTGGATCTTTTACAACCGTTCTTGTAATACTTGATATTACTCTTATTCGGTTTGTAATATATTTATCTTTTGTTTCCGCTGTGTATTAAATTGTGTTGTTTGACTATGACGATATCAACTACGTCACGATACTCCCCACCGGGCCCACCGGTAATACGTGGAAATATCGGGGTGTGACAGAGAGCAATGATGCACTTCTAATATTTAGTCTATATGATGTAATGGTTAAAGGGGTATAACTGTGGTTGGGTGAGTTTTTGTATGCAGGCCGCATTCCAGCAGCTAGCTCGAAAGATATGTAATTTTGGGTGTGTTTATAATGAAATATGTCTTTCAAACATACTTTATTAGACTTTATTTAAACATTTTGGGTTTCATTTCACTGTTGAATTGCATATATTAAAATATGTTTATTAATCAGAGGTTTGCTTTTTGATTTTGGAAGACAAATGGTTACAAACAGAGTCTTGAGAAACAATGGTTTGGCAAAACAGAGATTACCATTTACAAACAGTGGTTGACTTTAGTCAAACAGAGTTTTAGATACCTTAAACAAATGATACACTGTAACACCCCAAAAACAGGTTTGGTAATCAAACCACGTTAATATTTATGAACGGGTAAAATACCGTTAGTGGTGAAATTAACCCAATAAATATTAGAATTTAAATAAATAAACCTAATATTAAATTAAAAAGGGAAAAAAAGCTTTAGAGGAAATAAAGTTCATAAGGAGCCCGAGTTAACGGAACTTAAAATAAAACGGTTTTTTTTTACTCCCGGAATCCAATAAGTTAACTAGGAATAATAATAACCTAGTTAGATAAAAGTCTTGTAGTAACTCATAAGTGGGTTAAAACACTAAAAATAAGAACTAAATGATACTCGAGGGGCCAAAAGCGTTTAAAACGAAACTAATTAAATAAAAACATAAAAATTGAAACTCAAACACACACTTGTGTGTGTTGAGATCGACAGAAACACAGGGGGCGACCTAGGGCTCCCCTTCAAACTCTAACTCCTCACAAATCTCTCAAATTGGAGGTCCAAATCAAGTCTAAATCGAAATCCGAGTACGAATTAGTGATCTCCACTGAAAAAGGAGTCACAAGGTATGTAAATTTCATGAGAAATCTCTAGTTGAATTTCTGAGTAAACCTAGAGAATTCAAAAATTGTTGATGCATGCTTGTTATATGGATGAAATAGGAACATTGTAGTGTTTAGGAGTAAACCCTAGACAAGTATATGTTGAAATCATGCTTAATTCAAGTAAATTCAGATTTGTTGATGCTAAATTCATGTATGTGATGTTTTTAGGGTTTTGATTGCTAAAAAAAATAGTGTTATGATGTCATGAACATGCTTTAATGGAAAGCTGAATCCAAACAGCTTCTGATCAGAATTTACAGCCGACTTGTATTGGCTGTAACATGGACAAAACGTGATAAAAGCATGTGTTTCTTGAGTCTAAAATGTAATTCCAGGAAATATCTTTAAAACCCCACTGGAATCGCATTTTTTCGACGAAAATTGAGCGTTTTATGAATTTTTCCGTATCGAAGGTTCAAGCTGCGTTTTCTGGCAGAATTTACAGCCAATTACGAATGTCATAACTCAATTTAGGAATTCAGTTATGATCTCAAATTTTTACTGTAGATATTTTAGTGATTAAAAGAATCGCCAATTGGAATTTCGTCAATCGGATAAACGAGGAATTTTAAATGAATTTTTCCGTAAGCTGCAGTCCGAAGTGACGAATCTGATTGCAGCTTAGTAGATGAATTTTTATAAATTTTTGGTAGAGAGTTAGACTCTAAAAATTTAACACAAGGATAAGCCCTCCGAGGGGTACTTCACATAAAAAGATTGTAATTTTTTGCAAGCTCGTAAGTACAGTAAACGGCCGTCCCAAAACAGCCTATTTTTAGTGAATTGAGCTATACATGTTAGTGAATGATTGGTTAATGAAAGTAATGTGACTAAGTGGTTATATGTTTACCGGATTGGAAATGTGTATGATTGACAGTTGACTTTTTAGAAATTGTAACATTGTGAATCCTTTCTAATGAATGAATTACAAATTGTAATTGGGTCTTCATGTAGTTAATATGACTTTTTAAGAACGAAATTTTTGGGTTCATATTTTCCGCTGTGTCGTATTTAAGTTTTTTTTACATGTTGGTCATACAGGGAATTGTTCATAATACGAACGGGTCATGCCCGAATTTTGTTAAATAATAGTATGATATTATTACTTTTCGGATTAGGAAATCTGGGCGTTACAAGTTGGTATCAGAGCCCTGGTTTGAGAGAAATCAAGTATGAGGAGGTAAATACTTGAACTCAAACCTGTGTGCTCTTGTGACAAGGAACCCGTACAATCCGAGACTCGATCAAGATCAAAGGGTAGAAGCTAAGGTAAGCATGTACTTAAGTATGCAATTGAAGGAAACTAACAGTATGTTATATGTTAGATAAGCATAACTGCTTGGAGAGGATAATTCGTGAATGCGGTCTAGGACCGGCACCAAGGCATGCAATAAGACAAATTGACCCAGGTACGCAAAATTTAACATGTGGGTGTATGTAATGGTAAAATCTATCAAGTGAAGGAAAGATTTAAAATGAAATATAATACTAGAATGGTAAGGAAGTTTTGAAAATGTTACACGTGCTTAAAACTAATTCTTTGGGCATAAGGTGACGTTTACACGAAGACACGAAACTAGTATGTGGATTGTGTACCGGGCCAGTACACAAGAAACATATGACGTTCGTGAGACCGTGATAATTGTTACAGGTATGTCCTTTAGAATTAGGTATTAAGTGGACGTGAGGGTGAAGGGAAATGTAAGACTTTCAGAATTTTGAAAGTACCAAATACACCTGAGAAGTAAGAATAATATGTTAGAATCCGCAAGACGGATTCGAAACATGAAAGGAATGAAAGTATGAATGATATGTTAGAATCCGCAAGACGGATTCGAAACATGAAAGGAATGAAAATATGAATGATATGTTAGAATCCGCGCGACGGATTCGAAACATGAAAGGAATGGAAGTATGAATGATATGTTAGAATTCGCGAGACGGATTCGAAATATGAAAAGAATGAAAGAATGAATGATATGCTAGAAACCGCGCGACGGATTCGAAGCATAGAAGGGAATGAATGATAAGAATAAAAAGTTTGAATGTGTAAGTAATTACATATTAACAAGTAAATGTTCTTTAAAAATCTGATATTATCCAGGTTACGTCTCAAATTTATATATATATGTATATATGTGAATATGTATATGTACAAATATGTTTGTATGCAAGAATGGTTAAAGGGACGAATGAGTCATGCGGGTCAATTGGTAATCGCCATTTAAACCTTGTAATTAATGTTTTGTTTTGACAAGCTTTATGCTTATAGGTAAGCGTAATGAATGGGCATGCATTGTCACAATTGAAAAGGGATAACCATCGTAAGTTATGAATAACGAGTCAAAGGTTTTGATTCACGCAAGGTATGTACAAAGGTTTTGTTTTCTTTTAAGAAGGGGCTTATAGCTCAACTAGAGAGGGATGTGCCAGAAATGGGTAGTTGGTAGACATATGGTCAGAATGTATGATTTTTGAATAAGTTAAACAAAGTAAGCGATAGTTGCTAAGCAGGATTTAGTAAAATTTAGTACGAAGTAATTGATTTGCCAAGTAGATAAAACCGAGGAAAGCTTTTGTAGTAGCAAGGAACCTTAGTTGAAAGAGGTAAGCCTTGAAATGAGTTGCATGTTAGACATGTTATTAAATTGACTTTTGGGAGTTAGAATGAATGACTGTTATGACCCAAGTGAATAGCTAGGGTATGGACGAGGATGAAGGGTTTTTGCAAGAAAATGTTAAAATAATGAAATAATTTTGTAAGAATGTTCGAACGGAGAGTGAGTACAACGTGTACTATGATACTTGTATACATTACATGTTGAGTGGCAGTTGACCTTGAAGAGTCAAATTGCAGCTATCGGTAAATAATTATTTATGAAAGTTGAAAAGTATTACATAAGAAAAGCAATGTGTAAAGTGAAATACTAGTAGTAAGGGTTTCGAAAGAACACAGGTGATTTAATTAATGCCACACTCGAAGGAATGTGAATGAAATGTGCTAACCTTCCTTTTTATAGATAAGAACGGTAGAACTCTTGGTGAGTAAAACTGGAGGATTTGGAAAAGTATGTGCACGAGCGGGAGTTCGTCTCATGGATGGGCGAAGTTAGTTCAGTCCAGTTATGGAATCATGAAAGACGTGGGCCGAACCGTTATATGCGGCTCAATGCATTGTGCTAGATTACGCGGTTAGTAAATTTCTAAATTCCGATAGCAGGATAGAAAGATGTAAATTAAATAGCATTCATATGAATTAAGGTAGCTCAAGTATAACATGGTATTGAAGGTTTGACCTATAAGGTCAACAAAGGAATGAAATTTAGATTCAGACTAACGCCAATAAGCCATGCATATATGTGGATATAGAGAGTGGTACATAGGAACAAATGAATGGATAAGTTGAGAGTATATGAACTAAATGAATCGGAAATTTAACCTAAGGGTGTATGTAGTTCCATGTAGCGGAAGAGTTAAAAATAATAACCGGAAGGTGAATGTGGTATTATCTAGTAGGAATGAACAAGGTTTCGAGGACGAAACCTCTTTAAGGGGGGTAGACTTGTAACACCCCGAAAACAGGTTTGGTAATCAAACCACGTTAATATTTATGAACGGGTAAAATACCGTTAGTGGTGAAATTAACCCGATAAATATTAGGATTTAAATAAATAAACCTAATATTAAATTAAAAAGGGAATAAAAGCTTTAGAGGAAATAAAGTTCATAAGGAGCCCGAGTTAACGGGACTTAAAATAAAACGGTTTTTTTTAACTCCCGGAATCCAATAGGTTAACTAGGAATAATAATAACCTAGTTAGATAAAAGTCTTGTAGTAACTCATAAGTGGGTTAAAACACTAAAAATAAGAACTAAATGATACTCTAGGGGCCAAAAGCGTTTAAAACGAAACTAATTAAATAAAAACATAAAAATTGAAACTCAAACACACACTTGTGTGTGTTAAGATCGACAGAAACACAGGGGGCGACCTAGGGCTCCCCTTCAAACTCTAACTCCTCACAAATCTCTCAAATTGGAGGTCCAAATCAAGTCTAAATCGAAATCCGAGTACGAATTAGTGATCTCCACTGAAAAAGGAGTCACAAGGTATGTAAATTTCATGAGAAATCTCTAGTTGAATTTCTGAGTAAACCTAGAGAATTCAAAAATTGTTGATGCATGCTTGTTATATGGATGAAATAGGAACATTGTAGTGTTTAGGAGTAAACCCTAGACAAGTATATGTTGAAATCATGCTTAATTCAAGTAAATTCGGATTTGTTGATGCTAAATTCATGTATGTGATGTTTTTAGGGTTTTGGTTGCTAAAAAAATAGTGTTATGATGTCATGAACATGCTTTAATTGAAAGCTGAATCCAAACAACTTCTGATCAGAATTTACAGCCGAATTGTATTGGCTGTAACATGGACAAAACATGACAAAAGCATGTGTTTCTTGAGTCTAAAATGTAATTCCAGGAAATATCTTTAAAACCCCACTGGAATCGCATTTTTTCGACGAAAATTGAGCGTTTTATGAATTTTTCCGTATCGAAGGTTCAAGCTGCGTTTTCTGGCAGAATTTGCAGCCCATTACGAATGTCATAACTCAATTTAGGAATTCAGTTATGATCTCAAATTTTTACTGTAGATATTTTAGTGATTAAAAGAATCGCCAATTGGAATTTCGTCAATCGGATAAACGAGGATTTTTAAATGAATTTTTCCGTAAGCTGCAGTCAGAAGTGACGAATCTGATTGCAGCTTAGTAGATGAATTTTTATAAATTTTTGGTAGAGAGTTAGACTCTAAAAATTTAACACAAGGATAAGCCCTCCGAGGGGTACTTCACGTAAAAAGATTGTAATTTTTTGCAAGCTTGTAAGTACAGTAAACGGCCGTCCCAAAACAGCCTATTTTCAGTGAATTGAGCTATACATGTTAGTGAATGATTGGTTAATGAAAGTAATGTGACTAAGTAGTTATATGTTTACCGGATTGGAAATGTGTATGATTGACAGTTGACTTTTTAGAAAGTCAACAAGGTATGAATAATAAGGTTAGACTTCCTAACACTATTGCGAGAATAAGGAGATCATGTGAATATTTGCTAGATTATTATATGACGTACATGACGGTAAGTTGAATTGATTATGTTATGAATGATGTGATAATGGATCTATGCCATATGTATGTTAGTATTTGCCCAATAAAAATCAATAAGACATATGAACGGAATGATTGATAAGATGAATGATCACGTATACTAACAATGTTGTAATAAAATGGAATGAAAGGATATGCATCGCGTTAGCAAGGAATCAAGTGAAGAAAGCTAACGAGTCAAGAGGAGACAAGGAAGTGAAAGCGAGAACGGGCGCTCAAGGTAAGTGAATTTCGATTCACCTTTTAGTAGGTTTAATAAATTTAAAACATATGTTTATGAAATATCATGAAAGTGCATGTATTAATCAGGAGCATGAAGCTAATAATGCTTTATTAGGTTGAAGGCTGTTATTTAAGTTGAAAGAAAATTGGTAAGTTCAAATGGGTCGAATTTATGTGTATAAGTCGTGTAATGTAACGTAATTCGTTATGGTTAGGACCCCCGGGTAAGGGTTTTTAGTCATTTATGCAAGGGAAACGTTTTACGGATAATTAGAAGCAAGCCTCAAGTGTTTCGGATGTAAATTGGTCAAGATATGCTAGTTTTAGTAATTAAAATGGGTTTTGAGTTGGGCACTACTGTAGCTTACGGTGGAGCTGTCGTGCCCCGCGAAGAAGTAAGCCAAGGCTTACGTGGCCCGCGAGGGACCGTGCTGCAGGCTATTTGTTGGATTTTATTGTTTTATACATTGGACTTGTCTAAATGGTGTTCCAAGGTCTCATAACCTATGTTAAGGATTGGTTTTGGATATAAGAGGTGTTAAGGGTCGTTGGTTAGTGAAAGAATGGATTTGTTTTCGTATTAGTGTAAGAAATTGTTAAGTAAATATATATAGGAATCTAGTAGGCACGTAGGTCGTTGTACATCGTCTATATTATGCTAAGTTGTGAATATGTTGTTTCGGCATAAGTGTACGTGTATGAAGTGGTAAGCATGAGCTAGTGTATATAAATTCGTAAATGATTGTTTGTGCCTAGATAGGGTCGTAGACATGTATGAAGGTACGTTTGCATATAGGCGTATATGATAATATGCGCGTAAGTGTGAATGCATGTGGGTATGAATATATGATGCTAAAGATATATGTATGAACGTTATCAAGGCGTCGGAGTACTTACGATTACTAATGATGTGCTTTGAGTTTTGAATGTAATGCAGGTATGAGATTGTTGGGTTCATGAAGAACTGAAAAAGGATTTGGGTTAAGGATATTTAAGATATACACTTGGACAATTCCAAGTTACTTCATGGAATGATTTATGAACTTCTATTACATAGTTTGATTTTATGCGATGTATTAAAGTCTAATGGTTAAGTTGTATGTGGTGTCCTCCGGTATCGTACGGGTTTTCTCTACCGCTAGCGAAGTGAAAAAGACATAGATCGAGTTGAGAGCAAGGATTGTACGGGAAAGAAAGGTCACATAGTTTGTTTTAAATAGGTCATGAAGCCTTGATATAATGTAACATTGTGAATCCTTTCTAATGAATCAATTACAATTTGTAATTGGGTCTTCATGTAGTTAATATGACTTTTTAAGAACGAAATTTTTGGTTTCATATTTTCCGCTGTGTCGTATTTAAGTTTTTTTTACATGTTGGTCATACAGGGAATTGTTCATAATACGAACGGGTCATGCCCGAATTTTGTTAAATAATAGTATGATATTATTACTTTTCGGATTAGGAAATCTGGGCGTTACATACACTCTTTTGAAACCTAAAATCTATTTATTAATCAGAGGTTTGGTTTTTGAAAACAAATGTTAAATGTCTGTTCACTTTTGGTCAATCAGATGTTTGTTTTTCCTTATGTAATCTCTGTTTTTTAAACATACGTTAGGATTTCAAACAGTGGTATGAGAAACATATGTTTGAAACCTCTGTTTGGTTACAAACAGAGTCTTGAGAAACAGTGATTTGGCAAACACAAAGATTACCCTTTACAAACAATGGTTGACTTTAGTCAAACAGAGTTTTAGATACCTCAAACAAATGATACACTCTTTTGAAACCTAAAAATCTGTTTATTAATCAGAGGTTTGGTTTTTGAAAACAAAGGTTAAATGTTTGTTCACTTTTGGTCGATCAGATTTTTGTTTTTCCTTTGTAATCTCTGTTTTTGAAACAGAGGTTAGGATTCAAACAGTGGTATGAGAAACATATGTTTGAAACCTCAGTTTCGTTATAAACAGAGTCTTGAGAAACAATGATTTGGCGAAACAGAGATTACCCTTTACAAACAGTGATTGACTTTAGTCAAACAGATGTTAGGTTAACTTCTGTTGACTAACCGTTTTAACATGGGTTGACTAACATCTGATACTTAGCATCTATCAATGTGGCAACCTCTGTTGGAGATAATAGATGACAGTTGTTAGCAAACGTCTGTTGGAAAGCAACAGAGGTTTTTAACAGTCGATAGACAACAATAGTTAGGTTATCAACATAATGGAATTCCAGTTCACTAAACATATTAACCATTAGTTTATATCAATTTTTTAAGTCTGCACTAATTATTTTTTTACTTTCTATCAAAATGTGTTATACATGGTTTTCTAAGAAACGACCCGTGTTTGCACACGGGTCTTACCGCTAGTCTACTATAATAAAATAAACCAACTTTTGTACACGTGTCATTTATTGAAGGTATCCTCAAATCTATACTTATCTTATATTAATTAAATAAATAATAAATAATAAATATATATTAAATCTTATCATACTTTAATAAAATATTATCCTCAAATCTAAATTGTTAATTTAATATATTTTTAAAACAAATACGTCTCTTTCCTACTTATCTTATATTAAATATATAAATAATAAATTAATATAAAATGTTATCCTAATTTATTAAAAAAATAACTCTTTTATTATTTGGTATACAAAATTATATTTATTCAACTCGTGTAAAATGCGGGGTTTTTAAAAATATAATTTTTTTTATTATTTACTATACAAAGTTACATGTATTCAACCCGTGTAATACACGAAGTTTTTAAAGATATAACTTTTTTTATCATTTGCTATGTAAAATTAGATTTATTCAACACATGTAATACATGAGGTTTTTTAAGGATATAATTTTTTTATTATTTGGTAGATTTTTCAACCCGACTATACATGTTTTTTTTTAAGATATGACGTTTTTAGTATTTAATATACAAAATTACATTTATTTAATCTGTGTAATACACATGGTTTTTAAAGATATAACTCTTTTTTAGATCTATTCAACACGTGTAATATACGGGCTTTTTAAGGATGTAATTTTTTATTATTTGGTAGATTTATTCAACCCGATTATACACGGGTTTTTTAAAGATACGATGTTTTTAGTATTTAGTATACAAAATTACATTTATTTAATCTGTGTAATACATATGGTTTTCAAATATATAACTTTTTTTATTATTTGATATATAAAATTACATTTATTTAACCCGTACAATATACGGGGTTCAAAAATATAGAACTTTTTATTACTTAATATATGAAATTATATTTATTCAACCCGTGTAATACACGGGGTTCTAACCTAGTAACTATATAATATGAAAAAAAACAAATTTAGGTACTGGGACTTTAGGCCTAAACGGGCTTTGCTATATGGAAAACACAATTTCTGGAAAACCTGAAACAATTTGGAATTAAAAAAACTACAAAAACGTCATGGAAAGGACTTGAACCGGGTATCCTTTGAATGAAAACGTGTGCCTTTTCTTCTGGACCAAAGTTGCTTTATGTGTATGGGTTCACTTTTAATAATATCTATGAGTTCACTCCGGGTTCATTATACATAATATCACTAAAATTTCGAAACTCAATGGGTTCCCGGGAACCCGTAACACCTTATGTAGGTCCGCCCCTGTGTCGGGCCCAAAGCGGATTTTTGAGATCGAGTCGGGTCAAAAACTAGTTTAGCAGGGCCAAACCCGTTTTTCTACACCCCTACCCTACATACGTTTCATCATATTTCAGCCCAGTTAATACGAAACAGGCCCAAAAGAAAGGGTCACGTGCAACAACGAACCTCACGTGACAAACCGTATAAGGTACCACCCACTTATAACTGCCAAATCCCTAACAACCAGAGAAACACCATACGGCTCTCTATCCTCTCTTTCCCTCTGCACGTGTACCCTCTCGAACTTCAAGGCCCATCACCCTCTTCTCCACCGTCCGATCAACCCCACACGTGTCTATCAACGTCCAGTTTCGTTTCACCACCCACTATAACTGCCAACATTTGCCGTTTGCTCCTCATTGCGTTGTGAATTCATGCCAATGGAGACCGAGTTAATCGAGCTATTTGAAGCGGCGAAGAAGGCAGCAGACGCCGCCGCGGGTGGTGGCGATGGTGGGGTGGATTTGTCGCCGGAGGAAGATCGGTGTCTTGATGCGTTGAAGACGTTGAAGAAGTTTCCGGTGAATTACCAGATTCTTGTTTCTACACAGGTATTAATTCGATGTTATATATGTCAATGTGATACGAACCAACCACCTTGACCCGAATGCGTGTTTGGAGCATGACGTACCGTACCGTTACCACCTGCACGTTTATTTTGAAGTGTTCGATCACACTTTGCACGTTTCTGTTGGTTTTGCATGCATATAGATGTAGGTCCATGTTTTCATTGGTTACACATGTTCCTTTATTACTGCATCCACGTTTCCGATTTATCGCATGCATGCATGAACCTCTGTTCCCTTGCATATTTAAATACCTTGTACCTGCATTTGAGAAGTTAAGAAGAAAAAAAGTTGCAAATTGTTCTCTTATATTTACTTTCAATTTTAGTTTTAAAATTGTTCTTCCTTCGTAATTTGGAGACCACCGATCTCGAACTCGGTACTATCACAATGCATGTGATTTTGTTTATGTTCTTCTTTCTAATTTTTTTTTATTGATTTATTTCGATATTAGATGTTTTATATAATTAAAACAATAATTTGAGAATTTGGATTTAGATTTTTTTTTTAGAATTCACACATTGTTTTTCCCCCAAATTCTGATTAATGAATTAGGTATAGCATATGTGGTTTTCTCATTTCTGGTAGGGGTGTTCATGGTCGGGTTTGCCTGGTTGACGAAAATTTTGGGCCAAACCGATAACTTTGACGTAAATTTGGGCGGAAAATACAAATTTTTTTGGATCCACAGGCGAAAAATGAAACCTTTGGACTAAACTGGCAAAATGGCCCAAACAAGGACTAAAATGACATTTAACTCTTTTTTTTAATATCTTTGAAAGTGGTTGTGAGTGGAGAATAGAGAAAATGTAATGATAAATGTATAATAAAAAATTACAAAATTGAAAAGGAGAGAAAAAGTATGATTTTTAGTGTAATGATATGGATAAGGAAAAGGAATTCAATGTGAATGCTTTACTGTTCTTTTTGCGATTTTAGAAAATAAATTTGTATGTTAAAGAAAGTTAATTTGTAATGATTTAAAAAAGAAATATATAAGGATTGTTCATGAATATAATATGTATACACATAAACTTTTATTATAAAGATAAATAAAAATAAATGTTAAATGGCTGGCGAAGCGAAAATCGTTTTAACTGTGAAAAGGAACTATAAACCAGGCTGGACATATTTCAAATCAGATGACTTTCTTCGGTTTGGGCAATTCGGTCTGTTTCGGCGGTTTATGAACACCTCTAGTTCCTTGAAATGAATAGTGACTCCCTGTGTTGATTCTCGCTGCATTCGCAGTACTGACTGTATGAAAATTGTTCCAGATTTATATAATGCAGTTTGTATAATTTTATATTTATGCAAATGTGATTTCTGCAGGTGGGAAAACGTCTTCGCCAACTAACAAAACATCCAAGAAAAAAGATCCAATCGGTTGCTTCCGAACTGGTCGAGATTTGGAAAAGTATAATCCTTCAAGAAACCTTAAAGAACAAGAAAAATGGAAACTTGGACATCAAGGAATCTCCAAAAGGACCAAAACCCGATCACAAATCAGAGATGTTGGAAAAGAAAGTTCAGAGGACGAATTCCGTCAAGGTTGAAAAGACAGAAGCCGCAAAACATGGTTCTGAAAAGAAGGTGGTTAATGTTGTCAAAACCGAAAAGAAACCTACGACAAATGATGTTTCTGTTTCTCCGATGAAGCTGAGTTCTCTCGTTTACTGTAAGGATCCTGTTCGCGACAAAATTCGAGAACTTCTTGCAGACGCGTTATGCAAAGTTGCAGGGGAGGTTGACGATGATGAATCAAAGGATAAAGTGACCGCTAGTGACCCTTACAGGATTGCGGTATCTGTTGAGTCAGCAATGTTTGAAAAATGGGGAAAATCTAACGGAACCCAGAAATTTAAATACCGATCAATAATGTTTAACGTCAAGGATCCAAAGAATCCTGATTTCCGAAGAAAAATACTTTTTGGAGAACTGAAGCCCGAGAGGATCGTGGAGTTGACGCCTGAAGAAATGGCGAGCACCGAGAGGCAAATGCAGAATGTGAAAATAAAAGAGAAGGCGTTGTTTGAGTGTGAGCGTGGCGGGCCACCGAAGGCCACCACTGATCAGTTTAAATGTGAGCGGTGTGGGAAGCGGAAGTGCACTTATTACCAGTTGCAGACTCGGAGCGCTGATGAACCGATGACGACGTTTGTAACGTGTGTGAACTGTGATAATCACTGGAAGTTCTGCTAAGCGGTTGGGTAATTAGTAATTTGACATCAGAAGCTGCGGCGGTGAATTGCTTTTCACTTGTGTGTCGGCGGTTAATCTCAGGTCAGGTTAGGTGTTGAGCTAGTTTTATTCTTTCATTTTAAGTTTTTTTTTATTTTTATTTTCGTTGATGTTAGATGTAGGAGTTGGTCGTGGTTTAAAGAAATTCTTTAACATTTAGTTCTGTTGAATCATTGTTCATTTGATTTTAGTAATTCTGTGTTGTTTTTGTCTTACTGTTTATGTGTTTGTAGCGATGATTTCGCTTTCAGTTGCGTTGAGAATAGCGTATTGTGCCTTGCAGACCACCCACCAACGAGTATTCGTTAGGGCAGTCAGACCAACTCTCATATGAGCTCCCGGTGGTTCGTTCATTTGACCGTAAACTAGAGCCACTTTTGATTCTACAATATTTTGTTCATTAATGACTCCAGATTCTTTCATTTCCATGTAAAGATCATTTCCTTCACGAGTCCGTTCACCAACTCCGCCAAATACAGATACGCCTCTGTGAGCTTTCGCAATATTGTTAATTTCCATAATGAGTACTGTTTTTTTACCCACACCAGCTCCCCCGAATAGGAGAATCAACATGTGAGAGAGCGGCAAGGAGACAGGAAAAGGGTGGTTCAGGAGGTGCGGGAACAAACCCCCTCTAGATGAAAGGAAGAGAAAAGCTACGAGGGAAAAATTTTCCTTCCACTTCAACTTCTTTTCTCTTCCTTTCGTTTTTGAAACTCTCGAACACAAATAAAATAATCACACTTTTACTTTCTTTCCACTTCCAATAACTCGAGAACACAACGTTAGAGGGAGAGGAGAGAGCTCCACACTTAACACATTTTGTGTGATTAACTTTAACTTTACATGAATATTGATTTTTTTTTTTTTTTTTTTGGTTTTTAACAGACCAGTTGTTAACTGGCCACTTAACACACGATTAGACTAAACTGTGGCTCTAATACACACACAACTAATTATAAATACTATAAATAAGCCTGAGTCTGTAAACCAAACACAAAACTGAAGTTACTAACAAAAATAAAAAGCATTTAAATACGATGTTTCTTATAATGCATTTAAATAAGATGAATCAAATGCAATGTTTTCTTGAACAACTTTAAACAAACACCCATCAAACATAGCAATCAATCATGGAGTCACCACATTAGACCTGTTATCATCAGACGATGGTCGATAATCAGAAGAATCCAACGGTCGTAAATCCGCGATCATCTTAACAACTTCATCCATCGACGGCCTCATATCAGGAACCTTGGTCACACAAGCAAGCCCAATCTGAAGCATCTGAACCATCTCTTCTTCAACATGTTCTTGCTTCATTAACTCCATATCAAACACCTCCGCGGTCCATTCTTCACGGACCACCGACCGGACCCACCGCGGCAGGTCAACCACCTCTTCTTGACCCGACGACGGTATCGGTGCTTTGCCCGTCAAGATCTCCAAAATCAGGACCCCGAAGCTATAAACGTCTGATTTGTGAGTGAATTTTCGGGATTCGAGCACTTCGGGTGCAAAGTACCCGATGCACCGGGATTTTGTAGGAAGGACAGTCATCAATGGGGCTAGGCCCAGATCCGATATGCAGCCGTCGAGGTCTCGGGTGAGTAGAATATTCGATGACTTGATGTTACCGTGCGAGAATTTAGCGCCACCTTCTGAGTGAATATGAGCAATTCCTTTTGCGGCTTCGAGTGTTATCTTCACTCGTGAATCCCAATCTAATGGAGTTCTTCCTATTCCTCTGTTACCTGTTATCAGAGTAATATTATATGCAAAAGCCCGAGGTCCAACGGGTCAAACAAATAATATTAAGTAGAGAAGTTCGACCCATTTACTTATGAACGGGTCAAGTCGTTTGTTTTTTTATTTCGAACGGTCAAACATGTCCTTTAAAAAAATCATCTAAAATGTATCTCTAATGGTCAAACATGTCTTTAAAAAAGTCAACTAATTGTAATTTTAGTGTATAAAACATCCTAAAATGTTATTTTCTCCAAGAAGTTAAAAAAAATCATTGAAATAATATGATTTAAATGAGGCAATTATATATATGTCTCATAAAACTTACATTATATCTACCCAACAAAAAAACTGATATCAAATATACCGATTTATGATTCTTCAAATTGCATATTTATCCATTTTACTAAATATGACTCATAAAATGACCGTTATACCCTAAGGGTATAAATGTCATGTATTTGAAAAGGGTATATTTGATTTTTTTGCTAGGTAAATATGATATTATACCATTATATTACTTTAAGGGTGGGATATATGAAACTATCCCTAATTAACTACATGTATGAAAGTTTCAAACACAAATCGTTTTGACCCGACCCGACCCATTTCAACCCGTATCAAAAGATTATCGGTTTTGACACGCGTTTTGACCCGACCCGACCCATTTCAACCCGTATCAAAAGATTATCGGTTTTGACACGCAACCAACTTGCCCGATTAGGATGAAGTTTACATACCATGCAAGAGTGACGAGAGGCTACCGGTGTGCATATACTCATAAACAAGAAGCTTTTCATCTTTCGAATAATAATAAGCACATAACGGCACAATGTTAGGATGCCTTCCAAGCCGCCCGACAAATTCCATATGCTGCTCAAAATCTTTCTTAGGAACACCAACTTCGCGTATACGTTTCACCACGACAGTCATTTCTTCGTCTAATATAGCCTTATACGCGGTCCCGTAACTCCCTTTTCCAAGAACTTCAGCCGAAGCCCTCAGTAAATCTTCAAGATCAAAATTATACACACTTCCTTCAAAGAAAACCAACTTGTTTTTCTCGGCTGCTTGCACCCCGCTTCCAAAATCGTCCGATTTCTCGTTTTTCCCGGGAGTGACAGCCTGGACTTT
This sequence comes from Helianthus tuberosus, assembly GCA_030545235.1. NCBI lineage: Eukaryota > Viridiplantae > Streptophyta > Magnoliopsida > Asterales > Asteraceae > Helianthus > Helianthus tuberosus. The sequence continues at coordinate 117,181,911 of CM060399.1, forward strand.
CAACTCACCAACAGAATCTTCTTTTTTTGTTTTAAAGCAACAAGAGAACAAGAACCATGCAAGTAAAAGTAGGATGAAGAAGCCTCCAACAGCAATGCCGACAATAGCACCGGTGCTCAGTCTCTTGTGTTTCTTTGAGTTCACCGGCACGGGTAGGATATCAGAAGTCAAAGATGAACATTGACTCATAGGGGGCCCGCATAACGAATTCCCTTCGAATGAAGAGACCGGGAACTTTTGGAGGGAAACTGGGATTGACCCGTTTAGTATGTTATGACTAACGTTGAAAACCCGAAGCCTAGCGAGGTTAAGCTCGGTGATATTTCCGGAAAACGAATTGAATTCGAGGTTTAACGAATCGAGTCGGGTCAAGTTTTTCATTTTTTCAAGAATGTTACCGGTAAACGAGTTGAAAGAGAGGTCTAATACCGTAACCTGAGGGGGTAAAGTAGGAAGTTCACCGGATAAATTATTGTGTTGAAGGTAAACAGATTGAAGAGTAGGAATAGATAGTATATCTAATGGAAGGGTCCCACTTAGCAAATTGGATCTTAGGCTAAGAACTTTGAGCTTATCTAGCTGTCCTATTGTGTTAAGCGGGATTTGACCGAAAAGTCCAACTCCCGGGAGATGAATGGCAATTACTCGTGTACCGTCATCGTTGCATTTGATACCCACCCATGAAGTGCAAACGGGGTTCGACGAATTCCAGTTGAGTTTTCTAAGGTGAAGTACCGATGAAGAGAACTTAAGAAGTGATTGAGCATCAGAGTTTAAATCCAGATCAGCAGTTATGACATGAAAATTGTATAGTAGGAGGATGAAAGTGGTTAATGATAATAACTGAAGCTTCATCGGCTTTTTCATCGCATGTGTGTATGTCTTGATCACCTAAATGAAGAAGAAAAAACATAAATTTGCATACATAAAATTTGAATACAATGCAGGTTAAAATTTGAACACAATAATATAACAGAAATAAAATTAGAAGAACCGAAACACACATCAAGATGAGTTGTTACCTTGCAAGATCTACAAATGAAGTGATGAAGTGAAGAAATGAATTCGATAAAGCTTCAAACTTTGATGGAGAATAGTGTGATTATCTTGACCTCTTTTCGCCTTTTTCATATGGAAAAAAGCAGAGAATAAGTAACTTTATTTCAATAGAAAGTATGGGATTAAATGTTTAGTTAAGAACGATTTAGAACGAATAGTGTCGGTTCGAGAGTAAAGATCCTTTCATATATTCAATAATGTACGCGGATGATAGATTTGTTTGTGATTTAGAGAACCATAAGTTAGACATTTAAGTATGTTATGTCTTAACTTTTTGTATAATGGAAAACAGGAGTCATTTTCTGTTTAAAAAAAAGAACAAAAATAGTATACAAAAAACAAAATAAAGGAGGTTAGTGACAAGGAGAATCAAACCTAAAAGAAAAAGACCAATCACTAATAAAAAGAAAAAGCAAAAGTACACTCATCTGTTCTGCAAAAAGCAAAGAAATTATTGGAGGTAATATGAAATGCATAATTTCAACTATCCAATTTATTGAAAGATCAATTGGCTTCATAAAGTTTGTTTTTTCTCTACATAGATGAAGGGATAGATGTGAACCTATTAGAAACATGGTGGCTCATTGTTGGGGTGCTAAAGCTAAACGGGTATTGTTCATGGGTTGGTGGATCAAACATGACATGAACCTAAAGAGTTTACATGAACCCTAAAATCGTGTAGACAAATGAACCCTTATTTGTGGGTTGACACGAACACGACCCGTCTAACCCGAAATAAAATATTTTACCTTTTTGCATACCAATAATCTAAATTACAAATTTGACATGAACCCAAAAACCGTGTCGGGCACATGGTTTCTTATTTAATTTTTAAATATTGGCAAAAAATACACAACTAGTTTAAGTTATGACATAAATCCCATTTTAAAAAATTATACAAATAAACCGGTTAAACGGGTCAACCCGTGAACCCATCGGGTTGACCCGAATCGGGCCCGTTTTAACTAAATGTGTACGTGACCCGAAACTGACCCCAACCCGTTTAGACTAAAAGCCAAACCCGTGAATGAAAACAAAAAAAAGGCATGAGATGACCAAAACTTTGCATAAGTAATCATGTTCTGTGTTTTTAAACTAACTGATAAGCTATGGTTTCTGTGAGTTAATATTAGAATAGCAGCTTTTGGTATTTCTGATAGGTACTAATGATCAAGAAAGTCCTCAGTGGTCTATTTTCTGGACCACACAAAAAATCTAACGCCTTCTATTTTTTATTAACCATTACAAGCTAAACTGAATTAAATTTCTAAAATATTTCAGGAGTGCAATGCATACACAGAGTCATGAGCTGAACATTTCACATAATAGAAACAAATGAAACGATAAATCCGTTTCAGTTTTCTTGAATGCAGTTATCTTCGGGTTCTTTTTTCCGGATATTCAATTTACAAACTAATATACCAGATGATAAGAAGAAAGTAAGGCTAATAAGAAGTTAATACTGATTACAGTTTTTTTTCTTTTAACCGAAGCTTTATTAAGGCCAAATCTGATTATTGTTATTATTTGGAACTCGGCTGACCGCTCTACCAAGGTTTGGAAGCGGTCTGTGGTGGCGCCATGGCGCATAGGGTTTAGGCGACCATCCTATATTTGTTAGGGTTCGAGAATAGATTCGCTCTGATGCCAATAATAATTACACTTAAACACATAACTAATACAGTGTAAGCTATTATACTTACACTTAAATATATATATATACTATCTTATCTTAAAATGTAGATTCCTGTTTCAAAGCGAACTAGATTTGAAACAATATATTTGAGAGGTCACAATCTATGGAACAAAAATATACAAATACTAATATACAAAACAGAATCTTATACTGTCTGGTGTCTACACATGGATTATTATTTAATATCCATGTGTTTATATGGTAAACTGAAGAACAAATAAGACTAAATCTGACCTAATAACAGCAATCTTAATTATATAATCCATATCAATGGCACTATTCAAACCTTCCAAATTTCCTAATACTAATTAAATAAATCACCTGACGACAAACAAATTCCGCCTCTCTAGATTTGAATTTCAACTAACTAATTACCAAAATAGCATATCTAGATACATAATTAACTAATTAATCACCAAAATATCAAATCTATATACACAATTAACTAATTAAGCAACAAAAAATCAAATCTACCTGAAATGAAACAGTAAAGAGCAAACGGAATCCGTGAATCGGCTTCAATGGCGACTAGTGAAGATGAAAAACCTAAAAATGTAAGATCTATGAGTGTGTTAGTGAATGAATGTAGCTGGATGAATTTGAAGTGAAAATTGCAACGGAAACTTGTTGAAATCGTCAAGAAAAAGAGAGAGAAAATTGAAAAGAATTAATGAAAATGGCGGTGCATTGAAATGGTGTTACCGTTGGAAGAATTATTATGTGTTCTTCGGCCTCTAATTGTTTGTGAAAATAATTAATTGTGTGTTTATTGTTTAAGACCGATTTTTTTTTTTTTTTTTTGAAAGGAAATTGTTGTGTTTATGTTTATGACTTTTTATTATGTTCTTCTTCTTTGTTTTCTTTTAATGATTTCTTTTTGTTCTTTTAGCACCCACCAAACATAAATAAAAAATACAAGAAAAAGAATATGCTTCTAACGGCTGTATTTGATTTTATTTTATGAATGGTTTTGTCAAATTATTTTATTAAAGAATGATTTTGATAGGTTGTTGATTTAAAATTAAGTTTACATAAATGTTAATCAATGGTCGGTTGATCATGACTCGGTTAACCGTCGGTTATGCTTAAACTATGCTCACCCCTAAGTCATTGGAGCCTAAAAATCTTGTACAAAGCATTGGGGCAATAGGGGAGGTTTGAATGTCATAATTTTGTCTTGTTGTAAAGGATCACAAGTTTACATTGCACATTTGTGATATGTTAAAGACGCTTATATTGAGTGTCCAAAGTGATAGTTGAGTAACAATGTGGTGAGGATTCTCCATTTCTATCGAGTAGGAGTATATTGGTAATCTTTGAAGGCAATCCTACCAAGTGGGTAGGTAGATTTGTTGATCCCAGATATGATACTCAATGACTAAGTATGGCAAATATATTTCAACAAGTATGAAAGTATTGTGTGGAACTAGAAATCATTTTTTTAAGAAATAACAACTTACAGAATTTTCAAGTATATTAATCACTTTAGAAAACAAAGTTATTGACTGTTACAAATGAATGCTCAAAGAATTTTGTAGGGAAGGGTAATGGAGTTTGTGGTGTATGTATTGAATGCTTGGCTCAACTCATTTAACCTTCGGGGTTGACAAATCTATTTATAGAAAGTCTGGGTCATGAATAAACATTTGTTTATTCATGCACTTGCTCTGAACAAAGTAGCTTTTCGGCATATTCATTGAATCAGCTGATGTCAACTTGTTACTTTCCAAATTGTCTCAAGATCTTTCCTTTAAGAAAAGTTGGCTCATCAGAAGTTCTGATAGCCAGCTTACCATAATTCTGTTGAGTTTGATCATCAGAACTTCTGATGATCAGAGTTTACCAGATTCTGATGATAAATACCAGATTTATCATCAGACTCATCTGAATGGCCTTTTCTGAACGTCTTCTCTTTGTCTTGATCATTTTCTAATGTTTGTTAAAGATGTTTCTTTCTTTCTTCTTGTCCTGTTATCTTGTAGACACATTTTTATTGATCTTCTTTGACTGTATCTTCAGCATATGATCATGTTGATCATCTTTTTCTTCAATACTTATATAAAAGTTTCCAAACAATTTCCCCCTAAATATTGCAAGAAAAATAAGCTACCTTATAACAAATGTAAGGACCTGCAAAAATGTCTAAAAATGACCCGTAAGTGAAAACCCGGACCTCAGAAACCCTAATGTGCATGAAAAACCAAGAAAACAAGGATTTTTTATTTCAGGCGGGCCGCGTAAATGTAAGCTTAGGCTTACGCGGGTCGCGTCAAAGCAAGGTTGACCGGATAAGCGTTCCAGGCCACGTGTCGCACACGTGGCAGACCAACCAGTGACACGGAAGCCCTAGTTGTAGACTAGGTGGCCCTCGCGGGCCGCGTAAGTTCTTATAAGGGTTTACGCGGGCCGCGTAAAACCCAAAAAGTTGCTATAAATTGCTGGTGCATGAGCAGTTCATCTGTGTTTGAAAATTTTGTTCAAAAACGAAGTTTACTGCTCAAAATTGTAATTTCAAGTAGGAAAACGCTGCTACGATTATAGGGTATTAACTCGATCACTGCTACGATACAATGTCCGATCGATTGAAACCGATCCGATGGATGTTTAAGTGCTGCCCGTATTTGGGCTATACTTTGTCATTCGTCGTGAGGGTTTTGATTTCGTGAGCTTATCGTAAATGTTGTATTAAGTTACTTACCTAGTTTCGTGTGCATTGTTATTTAAACTAGGTTACAAGGCTAAACTATGCCCAACTAAACCTGCAATGTGAGTCATTCTCTTTTTATCAACAATGTTTTACAATACCCAAACTATTTTCAAAAGTTATAATTACAGGGATTAAGTCTTGGTTATCTTGAATCACTGGCAAGTGGGGTATTGTGCACATTACTAATTTCTCACGGTTAGGTTCACCAACCTAACAGTGATAATCATCACTACTTGGGTGAAATGACCTAATAATGGTATGACCATCATCACAAGGCTGTCACACGGCGCCAGATAAAAATAAGATAGTATCCATTGTAATCGCTCTTATGCTGTAATTCATAGCTATGTGTCATTTTATCAAATTTGAGTGACTCGCCAGTATTTCCCCGCTGATAAAATATTTTCAAAACATGTTTCAGGTGACCTACTGTGAATCAAGGAAAAGTGCTACGGAGCACTAATAAAGCTTGAAGTGGTGGCTCAATTAAATAAATAAACATGTTTTGTAAAACAGGGAATTTCCTCGTGAAATTCCTCTATTGTAAATTTCGAGGTTTGTCCCAAATTATGAAATAAAATAATTGGGCATTTTCAAGTTTTAAAAGATCCTGTTGAACTTCCGATGTCAACTCAAATAATAAATACCACGGGTTTTTCTGTCCCGCGGCTCCTGAACCGGGTAAAACCGGGACGGGGGCCGTGACAACAAATGAACATAATTCAAAAAAAATCTAAACAACGGAACTAAAGTTGCAAAAATACAAAACATTATTCAAAGACAGATAACAAAAGAAATAACATCACTTCAATTGTTTTTCAAGAAAGATTAACAGTTTTGCGAAGATCATCAGTCTTCAATTTTTTCTTATGATGGATGAACTTGTGGCATTCTTTGTACATGTCTTTGTACCAGCCTCTAGCAGCCATTTATTCCTCAATGATTTCTTCTATCTCTTTTCTCAACAACTCTTTGTCGTTTCCCTTAACTTGAAGTTGTTCCAGCTTCTTGATCATACATTCTTTGATGTATTTCAGTGTCGGGTTTGAATACTTGCAGATATCAACAACTCTGAAAAGGGTTTTCTTTCCTTCAATATCTATGAACACAACATGTAACACCTCGTAAAATCGTGTCCAGTAATATATCGACACATATCCCTATTCTTAATTGTGACTAAATGTTAGCTAAGAGGGACTAATTTTGACAAAATTGAAAACTTTGAATGTGGAAGGACTAAAAGTGTCAACATGCTTAAATTAAGCCTCTGAATGACCTTACACGGTGTTCGTATTCTCGAATAAGCCACTTGTTGGACGAGAGGAGCCGTTTGCGTATTCGTTTGAAAGTTTGTGCATCAAAGGATTAAATGTGTCAACATATTAATTCTTAACTCTGAGTGACCTTTTAACGAACCCGGAGCTTTATGATGTTTGATCATACTCTCGGGAATGCCTAATATTGGCCATTTAGGGCTTTTATGCCATTACGTGATAATACGCGCAAAGCTGCGAGTTAAAAGGATTAAAAATGTCAACATGTGAATTCTCACCTTTGAGTGACCTTTTAACAAACCGAGAACTTTCAATGTACGGCTATAATCTTGGATGTACCTAAATATTGGTTTTAGAAGTATTTGTGCCAATAATGTCAACTTTGGAAAGTTTAAAAGTAGTTAAAATATGCAGGGACTGAATCTGTCAAAGCCTGAAACCTGTTTGCTGGATCTGGGTTACGTCGCGGGCCGCGACCCACTTGGGTCGGGCCTGTCGTGGGCCACCAGAGCAGCCCAGCTGCAGAAAGTTTTGTTTGTTTCTTGTTCTTTGCTTGCAGCCCACTCATAACACTTTTAAACCATTTATTCGATTCTAAGGAGCTTGTTAACTGTTTTAGACACCTGTCAAGACACTTGTTAACATCCTAGGAAGCCTCTAAACACTTGGCATGATCAAATTGATTCTCAAAAACTATAAATAGGTGATGAGTTTCAATTGAAAACTTGCACCTTTCCTTGTAATCTTTCTATCTCTCATTTCTGGAGGATCCTGAGCAATTGGGAACTTCCTTTGAGTTTTATTCAGTCCCTATGACCATTTGTAAGTGTTCCTTTCGTGGCTTATTCATCTTATAGGCTTTTAAAGCCAAAAATCAAGTGTTTTCGATAAACGCTTTGCCTTTCGGTTTAGACCTTAATGGTCCAGCCAGTGTTCGCAACGAACATGGCTACGTGATCTTAAATAGGTAGGTGTTAATCCCTCAAAAGGACACCTCCGAAGAATCACGTTTGCTTGGTCAAGTAACGAGTCAACATATTGACGTTTCAAAAGTCAACGGGTCAGTTTTTGAATTAATCATAAATTGAGTTTAGAAGTGTTCTAAAATATGTTTTAACACTTAAACAACTTGGTAATAATTATTAGAACATGTGTAAACATGTTCGGCTTGTCAATTCCAGTTTTAGGGTTGGTTCGCAACCGAAAGTCGTGAAGTTTGACTTCTGCTTTGACTTTCGATTATGAACCGAATTAGATTAGTTTGCTTCTGATTTAAGGTTCCGTTATGATCATAATATGATGTAGCATAACCCTCTGAGGTTATATTACACGATCATAATAGTAATCTGAGTTTTATGCAAGTTTCCGTAATTGTGTCATACTTTGACCATTATGCCCTTTTTAGCAAAAATAAGGTTTTAGACACCAATAAGCTTGCAAATGATTTAGGAACTGATATGTTAACATGTTTAACATATTTTGATGTTACAAATCTGATCATAAACTAAGTTTGCGTATACTGTCGTAAATTATGCTTTAAAAGTGACCAAAATGCCCTTTAGGCGCATAGATCGGTTTTAAGCATAATTCCTTATACCAAACTCATTACCTACTGATGTAATATCATAATTAGGATATTTGGGGATATCAAATCAGATTATAAACTGAGTTTAGATACAAGTTCTTGTATTACGTTCTTAAATGACGATAATGCCCTTATGGTACATAAGCATAATCTTCATACAAAACCTTTTACCTACTGATATGTTATACTAAGTAACATATTTTGACCATATAAACATGGTCATAACATCAGTTTTCATAAAACGTCGCAAATATCGTCATTTAACGACTTTAACGCCGTTTCGGCGCATAATATGGTTTTAAACCATATTTAGCAATCAAGACTCGTTACCTACTGATTTTATAAATCATTTTAAATTTTTTTACAGTAGGTACATGTTATAAACTCAGATTCCCAAATTAGCTTTCAAAACTATGTGTGAAATGACCAGAATGCCCCTACGGAGCGTAGTTTGGTCTTAAACTTTAAAACACACATATGTTTGATATCCTACTGATATTATATCATAAATAAAAGGTTTTCACATAATGTTTATGGTCGTAACACTAGATTGTACGCAAGTTCCTTTTATCCGTCATAAAATGACCAAAACGCCCTTATGAGACATAGTTTGATTTTAAAACCTTAACGGGCATACAAGTTGATATCCTACTGATATTATAACTTGTTTAAAGTATATTGGCATGTGGAACTTATTGATGACTCATCCGGTTACCCATTATCGTTTATACGCGTACGGTTAGACTTACGTAACTAGTTTGCGTAAGTTTACCGAAACGGGTTTAACCTTATCATTTTTACCTCAATTTCCAGGTGATAGGCAGCTTGCTGGTCCCGAAATCGTCCAAGAGACGACAGAAAAGATCGCGCAGAGTCTTAAACGCATCGAAGCAGCTCGCTACAGACAGAAGGCCTATGCGGATCCAAACCGGAAACATGTGGAATTCCAAGTTGGAGAAATGGTGTTATTGAAAGTCTCACCCTGGAAGGGTGTGGCACGCTTCGGAAAGCGTGGGAAGTTAAATCCGCGCTACATTGGTCCCTTCAGAATTCTGGAAAGAATAGGACTAGTAGCATACAAGTTGGACCTACCTGCTGAACTGAATGGTGTCCACGATACATTTCATGTATCCAACCTGAAGAAAAGTCCAACTCAAGATGACATTGCCATTCCCATCGACGAGATTCATGTTGACGACACGCTCCATTTCGTTGAAGAACCGGTTGAGGTTACGGATTGGAAAGTAAACAAGACCCGCCGGAGCAGTGTCAAGCTCGTCAAGGTTCGTTGGAATGCCAGACACGGTCCTGAGTACACCTGGGAGCGTGAGGACCGGATGAAAGAGAAATACCCCCACCTTTTTCCTAAGAACCCTGCATCTACAAGCAGAACTTAAATTTCGGGACGAAATTTATTTAACGGGGGGAGAATGTGACAACCCTCACTAAACCAGGTATCCGTACGACTTAATTAATAATTAATTACTGCTTAATTACTGTGCTTGCTTGAACTTGTGAATAAACTGCTACTTGCATACTGATACATGCACTTACTTGCATCATACTTTATTTGCTGTCACTCCATATTTTGCTTACAGCACCTTAGTGACAAACATGATGCACAAAAAGCACAGTAGCACTATAATGGATAACCTATTGAACATGCTGATAAAGCCAGCATCAGGCAAACACTGCCTCTAAGGCCTGTAAGAGCCTGAAATATTTTGCTACACTAGTGGTGAGTGTAGGGATACAAGGGTTGTAGAACTGCGTCTCTAGGAATAAGTCACAATGACTGGATGTGCCTAAAACGTACTCTAAGTACAAAATTCAGCACTTTACATAATAATTCAGCTTATAGCTGCTAATAAAGTGTCAAAACATGAGAAAAATATTACTAGACACTTTCCAAAGTGTCAGAAATGGGTTGTGTCACTAAAAAGGGTATTAACGACACTTTAAAGCTTTTTAACGCTTTAACGGATTACTATCCAACCAAACAACCGGACTTTACCCGAAACATGAAAATATTGTTATTTTCATTATTTATTCTTTTTCTGAGCCAGTTAGGGTCCCCGTATACCCTAACACCCGCTTTAAAGCACTAAACATAACTAACCAAGTTAGCACTTAACTAACTTGCTTAACCTAACTACTAGTTGGAATCGGACCAAGACCCCCCCCCCCTCCTAACCGTCCCCAACTAAGGGGAGACATACCATGTCCTTGCAAGATTATTATAATCTAGTGTGCTTAGAATCTAGATGACACAAGACCCAATGGTTAATACACACTTAATTTGTCTATAAGATCAAGGTTAAACACTTATGGTTATTTCCATCACTCAACTCACAACACAACAACTCTCTCTCTTTCTATAAGCTTTCGGCCGAACATCCCCTTATACATCCATCATACTTTCGATTTTGAGCTAGCCATTTCAATCACCTACAAGTGTTAAGGGTCGTATACAAGGAGTCTTGGAGCAAACGGAACGCGAAGGACCTCTTCATCTTGCTTTTATCCACGCCATTTTCGTCAAGATTCTTCCCTAGCCTCGAGCTAGTGGTATGTTGCTTAGAACACCTTCTCAATCTATTCTAAAGTGGTTAAAAGGATTTGTATCGGTTAAAACTCGTTAACATGCAAGATGATGCTTTAAAGTTTACTAAAAACACTAAAAATAGTGGTTAAAAGCTTATATGTTGTGTAAATGATGTAGTATTCGAAATTTATGGTTATTTAGGCCCGATCTATGATGTGGTAGCTCGGATCATCGTTTAACCCGGTTTGGTAAGGTCATGGATCTTAACATAAGCTTGTTTTGAATGATACAAGGGTTAAAAGGTGAAACTCTACCACACGCGAATCATGAACTTGTGTAAAAGAGTTTTACTTGTGAAATTGTGTTTAAAACTAGCAGATCTACGCATCTGCAAGTGGTATTTTCAAAGAACCACGTATCAAAGAAATCATGTATTTTAAAAGATGGATTTTACACTAACAAGCATGATTTTTATAAACCACAAGTGTGTAAACACTTGTGAAATGAAAAGATCCGACAAAATAACAGTTTTTGTAAAAGATAACTGGAAGTTGTAAAGATGGATTTTCTCTAAAAATGAGGTTTTTACAAGATCAAACTACCTTATATGAAGATCTACTAAATTTAAGGGGATTTACACCACAGTTTTGGGAAAACTGCAAGTTCATGTAATTTTTGGCAATTTACACATATGTTGATTAGTTGTTGTGATGAAAGTTGTTCTGATCAAATAAAGAAAATTGTTGAGTTGATTTGTTAAAGAAAATGATACGCTTGAAAGCGTGGCCACCTCTAGTTACAGAGGAAACTCTAGCGAATTTTTTCTAAAAACCTAACACTTAGAACTATTTACACTACAAGTGTTAGAATTATTTTTGACATGTTTTCGAAATATGAATTTCGCCATGACTTTATTTACTAAATATTCGGAGGTGGGATTTTCACAAAATTTAACGTGATAAATATATATTTTTCACACACTGTTTATGATTATTTTGTGAAAATACATAAATATTATTTTTAGAGTAAAAATAATATTTACGAACGTTAACGAATCCAAAATAATACGAACGCTTTCACCATAAATATATAAGTTACACCGGTAAGTATATTACCACTCGATTGTTAAAACGTAACTTACGCACTTACGGAAATATTTGTGAACGCGTATTTTAACAACGTATTATTGGAGAAAAATTATGTGAAATGAAAATATAATATTTTTGAGAAAAATACTTATATTTTGGAATTGGAAATATATATATATATATTAAGTGAGACTTAATGATATAATTTGAACGCACATGTATTGAATCCCCCATCCTTGGGAAGGAGATTAACTACCAAGTATATACAGAATGTAAACACGAAATAGTTGTCTAACTATTTCCCAAAGACTTAAACTATAAAGCTAAGGCACGGCCGTCCGTCTAATAGAAATTAGCACCTGTAGGTCGTCGCACAGCTGCCTGATTTGGAGTACTTGGTAGAGACGCACCGACAGTGAGTTCATGTCCCCCTTTTCTCTTAACTGTTTTCAGTATTCTAAACTGCGGGGGTGAAATACATGTTACTATGATTATGAGTACTTTATACATGGTATGGTTAGCGTAAGGAGGGTTACTACTTAGATCATGTGAGTGGGTAGGCGGGAACTGGAGGCCATTAATCCTCATTGTAGGACCGAGGGACGTAAGCGGTAGATCTATCTGGGTGTAGCGAGCCCAACCCCAGGTCCAACAGTACGGGCCTCGGGGTGACTTTGTGCCCCGACGCAAAATCGCAAGGTTTGAGTCTTCCTACTTGCACTTCACACATATCAATGGCTTTGCAACCCATTGGTGATCTCTTTTTCCTTACACTGCTACATACCAGGGAAATTTTATACTTACAAGTGTTTTACATACTCACTACACATGAACTCGCTCAACATTATTGTTGATTTTTCAACTTACATGTATTTCAGGAAATTAAAGATCTGGCGCGGTATGTTATGTTTTCCCGCTGCATAAGGGTTCCGAGGTCATCCCAGTTTAGGAAATGTGACTCTTTCCTGGACAAGTCACAAATCTTAAACTGCGTTTATTTCATGTTTATGTTTTTCAAGACAATGTTTTATGTTATGATGTTGTAAGTCTCTAAGTCAATGGTATGTTACTCTGGTTTTAAAACTTAAATCAATGGATGATCTTGCATGATTTTATTTCATATAGCTTTGTTATGGTTAAGCTATGGTATTAAGAAGTCACACCAAAATTAACCACGCTTCCGCAAAGCCAGGGTGTGACAGCTTGGTATCAGAGCTCTGATCATAGCGAACTAGGATTCTTTCTCGAGTCTAGACTATGATCACTAGGGCTCTCACGAAAACATTTTTTTTACTGCATACCACTTAAGTCCAGATCCAAAACTTTTTACAAACAAATGTTGAGCACATTTTATTATTAATAGGCTCAGTCTAGAAGGGCTGAGGCTCGGTCTGAGAGGCCGAGGCTCGGTCTGAGAGATCGAGGTAGTTGGCTAGTTGGACTAGGAAGAGTAGGCTCAGTCTTGGAGGCTGAGGCTCGGTATTGGAGACCGAGGCTCGGTCTGAGAGATCGAGGTAGTTGGCTAGTTGGACTAGGAAGAGTAGGCTCAGTCTTGGAAGCTGAGGCTCGGTATTGGAGACCGAGGCTCGATCTGAGAGGTCGAGGTAGATGATAGAGCAGTCTTAGAGACTGGGAGAAATTGGCTAGTGGGACTAGGAGAATGATTTGAATGCTTACTTGGTGACTTATGTGATTATTTGATTGTATGATTGACTGTTTGTGCATGTTGTGTTTATGTTACAGACATTATGGATACCTCTGGCACTGGTGATTCAGACACCACAGGACCTAGACCTATAGTATCGGACGACCTAGAGTCTTCTGAGCGTGAGGTTCACACATCCGACGTTACGAGCACGGACGAGGATGATTTCCAGCCCTTTGCCTTACCTGATGGTGCTGATGAGCTCGCTGATGGCCCTTTGGCCGGGGACCTACCGTTAGTGGAGATCCCTGCTCCCATACCCTTAGCTGTTTATCCTGCTTATGATTTGCTTCTCGACGCCGACGATGATGACGACGTCGATCTTTTTGATGACGAGCCTTTGGAGGATGAGGTTCAGGGCGAGGCCCTTCTTGCTGCTGGTGATCTTTTGATGATCGCAGATGCTCCCGCCGAGGAGTCTCCTGCTCACTCTCCGGTCCCAGACTCTTTCGAGTCTGTGGCCTCCGCACCTTCACATACTCAGAGTGCGCAGCACTTTTCTCACGGATCAGATCCCGACCAGGCATCCTCTGTTGCCCCTATTCCTAGTTTTACTTTCGACCATGATGATATGGAGGATTCCGATCCTGTCTTTCCCCCAGGATTCGACCCGGATGAGGATATAGAGTTTATACCCATGGATCAGCCTATGGAGGATCCAGTCGACCCAGTTGATCCCATCGACCCTGAGTTTGATTTTGAGATGGCCTTTGATGAGCCCGAGCAGCCACTAGACCCTGCTCCTGACCCAGTACTTGAGCATGACCCAGTTCATGCCGACGCACCTATTATTGAGCCTGTCGTTGCTGACCCACCTATTGATGATCATCCTATAGATGCTCCATTATTGGAGGGCGATCATGTCCTTGTTACTGATCACGATGATCCCCCACTTTTTGCTGATGCACCAGTTGACCCCCTTGTTGTACCTCACCATGATCCTATGCCAGCCCAGTTTGATCGTGCGCTTTTTGAGGCACGGATCGACCCCCGAGACGAGCATGCCCAGTGTAGGTGGATTCCGGCTGATGATGAGGTCCCACCTTTTCCCCCTCAGACCCCTTATACACGTCACATTGATACTTCCTTTTCATTTCCTCAGTTTACACCTCCAGCACGAGCTGGAGAAGGTTCTTCGGCACACCCTTTTGGGCATGTACCAGTATCTCTACTATACCACCGTCTGCTACTTTTCCCACTGTTTCTCCATTTCATGTGGCACCTTTTGATCCCACCAGTGAGCCGTTCCTTTGGGCACCACACTCTGCTATGCCACCGACTGACCCCTACCATTCTTTCCACATGGGGTATACTATTGAGGACGTTTTGATGTCGTTTGTCGCCCAGCACGAGGCACACACATGGCGTATTCAGGAGCTCGAGAGAGCTCAGCCACCGCCGTGCCAGTGTCAGGGTCAGACCCACCCTGTTTCTTCGCAGCACTCTCGACCTTTACCACCAGACTATGCTGCACGCCTTTTGGCACTTGAGCAGCAGGTTGCTTCTTGGTTACGTACCCAGAGACCACATAGTAAGTCTCGATATATGGCAATCGCAGTATTCTCATCATATTTGATGCTTGATTTGGTTATTTGTATTTTAGGACATGGGATGTTGTGTGATTGATATGATTATAACATGAGATGTTATGTACTGTTACTATCGTTATATACATACGCTAAATTATGACCTGACTTATGTATTATAACTATGGCCTGACCGACGTAAACACATCTTTTAGAAGATGCCGCCGAGACGTGAGACACACATGCCTACTAATGAGGCAGAACTCCAGCAAATTATCGCTGCTGCCATTGCACAATACGCCGCCTCTCAAGGAGGGACTAGTTGAAGCAACTCTGGCAACACTGGCAACAACAATAATCCACCTCATGGTAATACTAAGTCATTTAGACATACCATGACCTAATTGGATATCTTTAGCAATGATGCTAATGCCGATCGTATGTTATAACGTATGTGCAGGATGCACCTACAAGCAGTTTCTAGACTGCAAACTGGTCAACTTTGATGGCACTGGAGGTGCTGTCGCCTTTGTTCGTTGGGCCGAGAAAACTGAATATGTTCTTCGCATGAGCAAATGCGCGCTAGATCAGCAAGTCACCTATATCTCAGGGCTATTCTTGGATGGAGCCCTCTCTTGGTGGAATCTGCAAGTACAGACACTAGGTGAAGCTGCTGCCTACGCGCTAACCTGGACCGAACTGAAGGAACTTATGCGCAAAAAGTACTGCTCTCGCGCGGAAATCCAGAGATTGGAAACCGAGTTCTGGCACTTGAAAATGGACGGTCCAAAGATCGCAGAATACGTGCAAAGGTTCCATGACTTATCACATGTGGTACCCTACATGGTCACTCCGGAGTTCAAGCGGATTGAACGTTTCATTTGGGGATTAGCTCCTCAAATCATAAGCATGGTAACCTCATCCAAGCCTGCGACCATTACTGAGGCGATCGATTTGAGCGTAGCTCTCACTGAGGAGGCTATTCGCCTGAACAAGTTTGATGAGATCAAGACGAAGAAGGCAGAGACTCACGTCGAGTCGTCAGGAGGTAACAAACGGAAGTTCTCGAACTTCAAGCAGGGCGCCAGTGTGGTTGTTAAGAAAGGAGGATCAGACACGCCAGCTCAGGTTACAGCTGGTAGAGGGAAGAAAGGAAAGGGATACATGGGCACCCAACCCAAGTGCAACGACTGCCAACGCCACCATTCTGGTTGATGCGGGCCAAAAGTATGCGAAGCATGTGGGAAATGTGGCCACTTGAAGGACACTTGTTGGGCCACTGCTGGTCAGGGAGGCCAGGGAGGATTCGGAAACAGAAATTACAACCGGGGTGGGAATGGAAATCGCCCACAAGGAAACTATGGAGGTAACGAGAATCGTGGCAACAATGCTAACCAAGCGGGCTCCGTAAATCGTAATCAGAGGAATGATCAAGCTGGTGGAAACGGGCAAAGACTTGGATGCTTTAACTGCGGTGATATCGGGCATTTTAAGAAGAACTGCCCAGAGTTAAACCAAGCCCGTGGAAGAGTGTTCCAAATCGAAGCAAGGGAAGCGCGCCAGGACCCCAATGTCGTTACTGGTACGTTCCCTGTAAATCAACGCTATGCATCCGTTTTATTTGATACTGGTGCCGATTATAGCTTCGTGTCGTTAGAATTTAAGAATATGCTTGGTTTAGCCGCTAATAAGTTAGATATTCCCTACTCAATCGAATTGGCTAAT
This sequence comes from Helianthus tuberosus, assembly GCA_030545235.1. Taxonomy (NCBI): domain Eukaryota; kingdom Viridiplantae; phylum Streptophyta; class Magnoliopsida; order Asterales; family Asteraceae; genus Helianthus; species Helianthus tuberosus. The sequence continues at coordinate 117,198,821 of CM060399.1, forward strand.
GGGAAGTTAGTAGAAGCCAATGAAGTTATCAGAGGTTGTGTGATCGAATTAGGAGAGCGTGAGTTTGCTTTGGACCTACTACCAGTTCAGTTGGGAAGCTTTGATGTAGTAGTAGGAATGGATTGGTTATCAGGCAACAAGGCTGAGATAGTTTGTCACGAAAAGATCGTTCGTATCCCAACCGAAGATGGCGAAACAATTGTGGTTCACGGAGAGAAGCGTGATACGCCATTGAGGATTATCAGCTGCCTGAAAGCGCGAAAGTGTTTGCAGAAGGGATGTGTTGCCTTCCTGGCACACATTGTGGATAAGAAGGCTGCTGAGCCGAGAATCGAAGATATCCCTGTCGTAAGGGAATACCCAGAAGTCTTCCCAGAAGACTTAACTGGACTGCCACCTCAGAGGCGAGTAGAGTTTCACATTGACTTAGTTCCAGGCGCCGCGCCTGTGGCTAAGGCACCGTATAGACTTGTTCCGTCTGAGATGCAGGAACTGTCGACACAACTCCAAGAGCTGTTAGACAAGGGTTTTATCCGACCAAGCTTCTCGCCTTGGGGAGCTCCGGTCCTGTTTGTCAAGAAGAAGGACGGTAGTTTTCGTATGTGCATCGACTACCGAGAGCTGAACAAGCTGACGATCAAGAATAGATATCCTCTGCCAAGAATCGATGATCTATTCGATCAGTTGCAAGGCTCAAGCTTTTATTCAAAGATCGATCTTCGATCTGGATACCATCAGTTAAGGATACAAGAGGAGAGTATCCCAAAGACAGCCTTCAGAACTCGTTATGGACACTACGAGTTCCTTGTTATGCCGTTTGGTTTGACAAACGCGCCTGTAGTCTTTATGGATTTGATGAATAGAGTTTGCAAGCCGTACTTGGATAAGTTCGTGATTGTGTTTATCGACGACATCTTGATCTATTCAAGAACAAAGGCCGAGCACGAACAGCATCTAAGAGCTATTTTGGTGCTGCTAAAGAAGGAACAGTTGTATGCCAAATTCTCCAAGTGCGAATTTTGGCTACGTGAAGTCCAATTCCTTGGGCACGTGGTAAATGGAGATGGAATCCATGTGGATCCAACCAAGATCGAAGCGATCAAGAATTGGGAAACGCCAAAGACGCCAACCGAGATTCGACAATTCTTGGGTTTGGCTGGCTACTATCGAAGGTTCATTGAGGACTTTTCGAAGATCGCTCAACCATTGACGCTCCTCACACAGAAAGATAAGAAGTTTGATTGGGAAATCAAACAGGAGGAAGCATTCCAGATACTGAAGGATAAGCTCTGCAACGCGCCAATCTTAGCACTACCGGAAGGTACAGATGATTTCGTGGTATACTGTGACGCTTCACGTCAAGGATTGGGTTGCGTGTTGATGCAACGCCAAAAGGTTATTGCTTACGCATCGCGTCAACTGAAAGTGCACGAAAAGAACTATACCACACATGATTTGGAACTTGGCGCAGTGGTATTTGCATTAAAGATCTGGAGACACTACCTTTATGGTACGAAGTGTACAATTTTTACAGATCACAAGAGCCTACAACACATATTCAACCAGAAGGAGCTGAATATGAGGCAAAGACGATGGGTTGAGTTGCTGAACGATTACGACTGCGAGATAAAGTACCATCCAGGGAAGGCGAATGTGGTTGCCGATGCCCTAAGTCGAAAAGAGAGAATCAAGCCCATAAGGGTTAGAGCTTTAGAAATGATTATACGAACCGATCTTTCCTTGCGCATTCGTGCCGCGCAGAAAGAAGCTCTCAAGGAAGGAAACCTTGAAGAAGAATATCTCCGTGGGATGGAGAAGCTTTTGGTACCAAACGAGGAAGGAACATTATGTTTTGAGAAAAGGGTTTGGGTTCCTCTGTTTGGTGATTTAAGGAAAGTTATTTTCGATGAAGCTCACAAGTCGCGGTACTCTATCCATCCAGGAGCGGATAAGATGTACCAGGATCTCAAAGATTATTATTGGTGGCCTAGGATGAAAGGCGATGTTGCTGTTTATGTGAGCAAATGTTTAACGTGCGCTAAGGTTAAAGCGGAATACCAGAAGCCTTCAGGACTTCTGCAACAACCTGAGATTCCCAAGTGGAAATGGGAACAAATCTCCATGGATTTTATTACGAAATTGCCAAGGACGCCAAGAGGCCATGACACTATCTGGGTGATAGTGGATCGATTAACGAAGTCAGCACACTTCTTACCTATCAGAGAGAAGGATAATACGAGCAAATTGGCTGAAATTTACATGAGAGAAATCGTTGCACGTCATGGAGTGCCTCTCTCGATCATTTCTGATAGAGACGGAAGATTTGTGTCAAGGATATGGCAATCCTTCCAAGAAGCTTTTGGATCGCAATTGAATCTGAGCACTGCGTTTCATCCGCAAACTGACGGTCAAAGCGAGCGAACGATACAGACTTTGGAAGACATGCTGAGAGCGTGTGTTATGGATTTGGGCGGTAGCTGGGATAAGCATTTGCCTTTGGTCGAATTTTCATACAACAACAGCTACCACACCAGTATTGGTGTCGCGCCATTCGAAGCCCTTTACGGACGCAAGTGTCGATCACCCTTATGCTGGGCTGACGCAGGTGATAGGCAGCTTGCTGGTCCCGAAATCGTCCAAGAGACGACAGACAAGATCGCGCAGAGTCTTAAACGCATCGAAGCAGCTCGCCACAGACAGAAGGCCTATGCGGATCCAAACCGGAAACATGTGGAATTCCAAGTTGGAGAAATGGTGTTATTGAAAGTCTCACCCTGGAAGGGTGTGGCACGCTTCGAAAAGCGTGGGAAGTTAAATCCGCGCTACATTGGTCCCTTCAGAATTCTGGAAAGAATAGGACTAGTAGCATACAAGTTGGACCTACCTGCTGAACTGAATGGTGTCCACGATACATTTCATGTATCCAACCTGAAGAAAAGTCCAACTCAAGATGACATTGCCATTCCCATCGACGAGATTCATGTTGACGACACGCTCCATTTCGTTGAAGAACCGGTTGAGGTTACGGATTGGAAAGTAAACAAGACCCGCCGGAGCAGTGTCAAGCTCGTCAAGGTTCGTTGGAATGCCAGACACGGTCCTGAGTACATCTGGGAGCGTGAGGACCGGATGAAAGAGAAATACCCCCACCTTTTTCCTAAGAACCCTGCATCTACAAGCAGAACTTAAATTTCGGGACGAAATTTATTTAACGGGGGGAGAATGTGACAACCCTCACTAAACCAGGTATCCGTACGACTTAATTAATAATTAATTACTGCTTAATTACTGTGCTTGCTTGAACTTGTGAATAAACTGCTACTTGCATACTGATACATGCACTTACTTGCATCATACTTTATTTGCTGTCACTCCATATTTTGCTTACAGCACCTTAGTGACAAACATGATGCACAAAAAGCACAGTAGCACTATAATGGATAACCTATTGAACATGCTGATAAAGCCAGCATCAGGCAAACACTGCCTCTAAGGCCTGTAAGAGCCTGAAATATTTTGCTACACTAGTGGTGAGTGTAGGGATACAAGGGTTGTAGAACTGCGTCTCTAGGAATAAGTCACAATGACTGGATGTGCCTAAAACGTACTCTAAGTACAAAATTCAGCACTTTACATAATAATTCAGCTTATAGCTGCTAATAAAGTGTCAAAACATGAGAAAAATATTACTAGACACTTTCCAAAGTGTCAGAAATGGGTTGTGTCACTAAAAAGGGTATTAACGACACTTTAAAGCTTTTTAACGCTTTAACGGATTACTATCCAACCAAACAACCGGACTTTACCCGAAACATGAAAATATTGTTATTTTCATTATTTATTCTTTTTCTGAGCTAGTTAGGGTCCCCGTATACCCTAACACCCGCTTTAAAGCACTAAACATAACTAACCAAGTTAGCACTTAACTAACTTGCTTAACCTAACTAATTACCTAACTACTAGTTGGAATCGGACCAAGACCCCCCCCCCCCCTCCTAACCGTCCCCAACTAAGGGGAGACATACCATGTCCTTGCAAGATTATTATAATCTAGTGTGCTTAGAATCTAGATGACACAAGACCCAATGGTTAATACACACTTAATTTGTCTATAAGATCAAGGTTAAACACTTATGGTTATTTCCATCACTCAACTCACAACACAACAACTCTCTCTCTTTCTATAAGCTTTCGGCCGAACATCCCCTTATACATCCATCATACTTTCGATTTTGAGCTAGCCATTTCAATCACCTACAAGTGTTAAGGGTCGTATACAAGGAGTCTTGGAGCAAACGGAACGCGAAGGACCTCTTCATCTTGCTTTTATCCACGCCATTTTCGTCAAGATTCTTCCCTAGCCTCGAGCTAGTGGTATGTTGCTTAGAACACCTTCTCAATCTATTCTAAAGTGGTTAAAAGGATTTGTATCGGTTAAAACTCGTTAACATGCAAGATGATGCTTTAAAGTTTACTAAAAACACTAAAAATAGTGGTTAAAAGCTTATATGTTGTGTAAATGATGTAGTATTCGAAATTTATGGTTATTTAGGCCCGATCTATGATGTGGTAGCTCGGATCATCGTTTAACCCGGTTTGGTAAGGTCATGGATCTTAACATAAGCTTGTTTTGAATGATACAAGGGTTAAAAGGTGAAACTCTACCACACGCGAATCATGAACTTGTGTAAAAGAGTTTTACTTGTGAAATTGTGTTTAAAACTAGCAGATCTACGCATCTGCAAGTGGTATTTTCAAAGAACCACGTATCAAAGAAATCATGTATTTTAAAAGATGGATTTTACACTAACAAGCATGATTTTTATAAACCACAAGTGTGTAAACACTTGTGAAATGAAAAGATCCGACAAAATAACAGTTTTTGTAAAAGATAACTGGAAGTTGTAAAGATGGATTTTCTCTAAAAATGAGGTTTTTACAAGATCAAACTACCTTATATGAAGATCTACTAAATTTAAGGGGATTTACACCACAGTTTTGGGAAAACTGCAAGTTCATGTAATTTTTGGCAATTTACACATATGTTGATTAGTTGTTGTGATGAAAGTTGTTCTGATCAAATAAAGAAAATTGTTGAGTTGATTTGTTAAAGAAAATGATACGCTTGAAAGCGTGGCCACCTCTAGTTACAGAGGAAACTCTAGCGAATTTTTTCTAAAAACCTAACACTTAGAACTATTTACACTACAAGTGTTAGAATTATTTTTGACATGTTTTCGAAATATGAATTTCGCCATGACTTTATTTACTAAATATTCGGAGGTGGGATTTTCACAAAATTTAACGTGATAAATATATATTTTTCACACACTGTTTATGATTATTTTGTGAAAATACATAAATATTATTTTTAGAGTAAAAATAATATTTACAAACGTTAACGAATCCAAAATAATACGAACGCTTTCACCATAAATATATAAGTTATACCGGTAAGTATATTACCACTCGATTGTTAAAACGTAACTTACGCACTTACGGAAATATTTGTGAACGCGTATTTTAACAACGTATTATTGGAGAAAAATTATGTGAAATGAAAATATAATATTTTTGAGAAAAATACTTATATTTTGGAATTGGAAATATATATATATATATTAAGTGAGACTTAATGATATAATTTGAACGCACATGTATTGAATCCCCCATCCTTGGGAAGGAGATTAACTACCAAGTATATACAGAATGTAAACACGAAATAGTTGTCTAACTATTTCCCAAAGACTTAAACTATAAAGCTAAGGCACGGCCGTCCGTCTAATAGAAATTAGCACCTGTAGGTCGTCGCACAGCTGCCTGATTTGGAGTACTTGGTAGAGACGCACCGACAGTGAGTTCATGTCCCCCTTTTCTCTTAACTGTTTTCAGTATTCTAAACTGCGGGGGTGAAATACATGTTACTATGATTATGAGTACTTTATACATGGTATGGTTAGCGTAAGGAGGGTTACTACTTAGATCATGTGAGTGGGTAGACGGGAACTGGAGGCCATTAATCCTCATTGTAGGACCGAGGGACGTAAGCGGTAGATCTATCTGGGTGTAGCGAGCCCAACCCCAGGTCCAACAGTACGGGCCTCGGGGTGACTTTGTGCCCCGACGCAAAATCCCAAGGTTTGAGTCTTCCTACTTGCACTTCACACATATCAATGGCTTTGCAACCCATTGGTGATCTCTTTTTCCTTACACTGCTACATACAGGGAAATTTTATACTTACAAGTGTTTTACATACTCACTACACATGAACTCGCTCAACATTATTGTTGATTTTTCAACTTACATGTATTTCAGGAAATTAAAGATCTGGCGCGGTATGTTATGTTTTCCCGCTGCATAAGGGTTCCAAGGTCATCCCAGTTTAGGAAATGTGACTCTTTCCTGGACAAGTCACAAATCTTAAACTGCGTTTATTTCATGTTTATGTTTTTCAAGACAATGTTTTATGTTATGATGTTGTAAGTCTCTAAGACAATGGTATGTTACTCTGGTTTTAAAACTTAAATCAATGGATGATCTTGCATGATTTTATTTCATATAGCTTTGTTATGGTTAAGCTATGGTATTAAGAAGTCACACCAAAATTAACCACGCTTCCGCAAAGCCAGGGTGTGACAATATCGGGGTGTGACACAACAGAGAGTCCTGGGTTGTTCAAAGATCACTCCAGTTCTTGCTTCCTTTTCCAGCTCTGCAGGGATGGATGTATCTGGTGGAGATATGTGGACCTTCTTTTGGTGAATATGATCATAGTTGACGCACATATCAAAATCAGATAGAGCTACTCTTTTAAATAGCTTGACTCCAACTTTTGACATACTGTCAATAGCTCTTCTGAAAAATCTGTTAACCAATAAAACTCTTTCAGATGATGTTCTGGAAACATCATCACATCTTTGTCAATTTCTTGAACAAAGATTGTATTCCCTTCCGGAGTTTTCTTCTACACTATTCTTGGTCTTTTAGAAGACGAGGTTGCAGAATCTGCCCATTTTCTCTTTTCTTGCAAGGTTAGGTTCTGACTGAAGATTGTTTCCCCTGATGTGGTTTGTTTTGGTTGTGTCTGAGGGGCATCAATATTTAAATCATTTATAACCTTAGGTGTAAATTCAAACCTTTTCAGCATATCTTCTTTTGACACTGATGGAGGAGGACTCATTGATGAAGGTCTTGTTTGGCTTACAGGTGTGGCACTTGATTGCTTTCTGATGATCTTGGGAACCTCCAGCTATCAGGCATCTTTGGGAATGGGAACTGTGAGCTCTTGAATGTCTACTTGTTTCAATCTGGCAACATTGTAGTGCATTCTTTTTATGAGAGATTGAACATCCCTCATGAGCTGAGCATTTTTTGTTTCTTCCTCATGCATTCTGACAAATTATGCACTGTTGTGCTCCTTCTGTGCAGCCCATTCTTTAATCAACTTTTCCAGGGCATCTGTTTTGTCGTTGTTGTTGGCCCTTAAAATGTTGATTTCCTCCAGAACTAGATGATTGTCTTGATTCTACAACATCCTTGAGCTGAGACTTTATCTTCTCCATTTCTGCAAACATTTTCTGAAAGTCTACTGAAAGATTGATGGTTTCTGATGACTTTTTGTCTGGCTGCTATTGTATATTCTTCAGGGTCTCATTGTTTCTTTCTGTCTGTCTTCTAATAAATTCCACTGATTCTAATAGAATCTTCATTTCTGATCTTTGACTTTTTTATTTCTTCCAACAACCCATCCAACTTCTCTTCAACTGAGTTCTTTGGTTCCTTATCTTTGCAAACATTAACAACATCATCCAACATTTTGTGCAGTTGTTCAGATGATATTATTGGTGTTTCTGGGACATTGTGAAAAACAAATGTTCTTTCTAACCGACCAGCAGTAGACACATCTTCTGCTGTTCTAGAGGGTTCTGGGGGATCCATGGATTTACCAGAAGTTCCCTCGCCAGGCATGTGAAACAAATTCTTATCTTGGATTTCTTTGTTTACTTGAATCATTTCAGTGAATCATTTCAGCAGAGGGTTCTCCGAATCGGAATCTGTTGTATATTTTAGCTACAGATTTATCAAATAGTAAAGAGGTGTTTTCTGGTGAACCTGTTCCAGCTACATGTGATTATGCAGCATGATGTAACTATGCTTATGGATTATGGTGACTTTGGACATCTGCTTGCACAGCTTCTGGTGAGTTTCTGATCTGTAGATTCTGGTCTCCCCCTGCTTCATCTATTTCTGATGAGTTTGACCTTTGATCTTTTTCATCTGATGAAGAGGAACTGTTGATCACAGAAACTTCATGTACCTTGGGCCTAGTCAGAATTTTCTCATGCAACCTCCGGTATGGTGAATTTGCATCAATCAGGCCCATCATGTTTTCTGGTAGGATTGGTACATCAGTGTTTGAAGTCCACAATTGGGTTGCACACCAGGGCTTCATTGTTGGCGAAATAAACAGGCTGAACCATTAAGTGCTGAATTAGTAAGAGGTCTGAACCATTAAGAGGTAAACAAACAGCCCCTTACAATTTTGTTTATTTGTTTGTGAATTAATTGTAATTTAATAAACTTTTTCAGATTTAATGTTTTCATTTTAAAAACTTATTTACAGACTTAGAAATTATATATTTCACGTAGTGTAACTCATGTAACACATGGATTATTAAACTAGTTCAAATATATATCAAATTCAAACCTCTTTTGCGAAATTAAACCTCGCACCATAAACCATTCAAGTTCCAATCATGTTCACTTTTTAAATTTGTAACTTTAATTTCAACATTTTTTCAAGTCAACAACTTTTTCATGTTGAATGATAAAGTTTCAATTTTACAATATGAGTTCACATAAAAAAGTAAAACTACACAGATGATTTATCATCTATACAGTATGTCAAAAATTTTACTTTTAGTTGTTTTTCTCCTTTTTAAGAAGTTATGCTACGTACATAGGCATATCATCTACTAGGTCATTATGACGGTATACACGATTTCTCAAAGAAAATTACCAAACGTGAAATTCTACGTTCGATCCACATAATTTACTCCCAGGGTAATTTAATAGGTCATACAACACATACGTACCATATATAGGAGACACATTTTAACTTCTATTAAGGATATATGATTTACAAGAACTCCATTGATAATAGGTTAATGCAAATTTCCAAGATCTCAAATTAAAGATTTGTCGTTGTGTTGAAGGGATGATACATGCTTTCATACATGGTGTGACACTTTATTTAATTTTGTTTAAAATTATATTATAAAATTATCAGGTTACACCAACTTGAATAGTGAGATAATTATGTCCAAATTGACATAAATGTGGTAGCAATAAATGATGGTAGTGGTTGGGCAACATATCATCATTCAACAGTTTGAATTTCTCTACTTAATTGTCAAAACTATTCATCTAAACTTGACGGGCCACAAAATCATCATATTATCACATGGTAGGCCATGGTATTCAAAACACAAAAAGTTATTTTCGATCGTATAAAAGTATTTTTCATGGAAAGTTTACTTATTTAGTAAGTTAAGGGACTGCAAAATTAAATTTTATGTACAAAATTCGAGTTGATGAGACAAAAACCACAGTTTCACTGTTTTCTTTCTTTCTTACTGTTATATTTGCTCAATTTTCTGTTTTATAGTTCGGTGAGGCAATGGTATGTTTTGGGTGGTTGGTTTAGTAGCTTACTAACCATATGTAATTTGCGAAACAATTTTTTGGGGCTTTGAATAAGAGTACAATTTGCCGTTAAAAAAAGTACAGAATTGTAATAAACCTGCGTGTCAAACATAATATTTTATGAAAGTTATCGCACTAGCGACATTACCATTTTGCCCACCGAGGGTGCAATCATAGGACTAGGATCTTACCCTTTACTATGTTTCTTTAAATTTCTTTTTAGTTAGACATGTAACAGTAAAAACTGTAAAATGGTGTTGAATTTCATGTTGATGAAATCCTTTTGACATTAATCGAACTATAAATTCAATTAAAATTTAGAATAAAATAAATAACTAAAGATCTCTATGATATATGTGATCAAGGAAAACAATAAGCGGACCCTGGCTTTTAAATGAATCGAATGAACACGAAATAGTCATGTTTGTGTTTGTTTATTTAATTTAACTTTAATTGAACACAAGCACATCTTTTTGTTTATATTTCTTTATTAAGAAAATGAGCATGTTCGTTTTTGTTTATGTACGTTCGTTTAAAACCTAAACAAATAGTTTATGAACGTAAACGAACATAAACAATCACTAAACAACACAAATAAACATAATTGAACTAACATAAATGGACATAATTGACTAAACATAAACAAACATAAAGTAACTTTTGTATAAATTAGTGATTAATTACGATAAATTCCACTGGAAAACCTTTTTTTATTACTTTTTTTTGAACGGCCTTATTTTTATTATTAGAAAGCATATTTACCAATTAGTTATATTTATATAAATAGTTAAAAGGTTCCTTTATGCTTAATATTTATATAAATATAACTACTTATGTATTTAAATTGAAATGAACATAAACAAACAAAAATAAAGAAATGTAAATAAATGAACATAAACGAATGTTCACAAACATAAATGAACAAACAAAACATGTGTTCATGTTCGTTCGTTTAATTAAATGAACAAAAAATCGTGTTCATGCTCGTTTGTTTATTAAACGAACATAAACGAACTTCCTGCCAAACAAGTTCACGAACAGTCGATGCATGTTCGATTCGTTTACATGCCTAAGCGGAAGTGAAATCCGGATGGACAAAACTCATAACTACTTTGGAGTAGTAATGAATATTGTAACTTGTTGTTCGCTATAGTTCATTGAGATTGAATTCCGCAATCCATTTATAACTTATTTTGTTGATGTTAGTGGTTGAACCTCTACACTGTGTTTCAGAGTTTTATTTTCAAGAGTAGAGAAGAGATTTGGAAGGAAAGAAAAGAGTTATAGTGTTCCAGAGATTTTTTTTATGGGGAGAAAGAAAGATAGGAAGAGATAGAGATGTGGGAGAATGAAAATTTTTTGTTTCTTTCCAAATTGGAAAGATAAACCTTCTTTCCTCCCTATACTTTCTTTCTTCCATTTTCTTTCCTTTATTAAACTCAGGAACACAGCGCTAATCTTCCACTACCCTAAGCTTTATCTTTTTCTTTTGAGTAAACTGCAATTTTACACCCTGAGGTTAGGGGTCATTGGCATGTCTACCCCCCCTAAGGAAATAATTGCAAACTCCCCCCCCCCCCCCAATGTTAACTCTTATGTCGCATGTTTACCCCCCGGCCCAACATTCCGTTAGACTTCCCGTTAGAGAGTGATGAAATGTCCAAATTACCCCCCAACGTATTCCTCTTCCTCATTTAAGAGGTTCAAGCCCTAATTTGTCTGTGTAAATCCCTTTCTCTCATTGTCTTCTTCAATCGACCCCCAAAATCGCTGAACATGTCTTCATCTTCTTCCTCTGTGCTGCGATCCAAGGAGACCATGAGAAAAAGTCAAGCTTCAGACATCATATGTCCTTGTGGTTCGAAAACAGTGTTCAAAGAGTCACAATCCAAAGCTAATCCTGGTCGATTGTATCTTAGATGTGTAAGTTTCTTCTGTTTAATGGTTATTGAAACTCAAGTTTCATTCTTATGTTGCTTATGATGTCCGATAACAGGTTGGAGGATGTGGCTTCCTCAGATGGGCTGATGTTGGTGAAGAACAGGGATGTCCGATTTGTCGAGAGGTAATGCTTGCTTTAATTCAAAGCATTAAAGATAAGGATGAGTTGGCTAAGTGCAAAGAATAGTTGGCTCGGTACAAGAATGGTGATGTGTGCAAAATGCAACATATAAATTACATCAATTGTGGCATAAAACTAACCCTTTTTAGTACTAATGTTGGAAAAAGTGTGCTTTTGTCTTCCTTTTGTATTTTCAGGATTAAATGAGCTCAAATTAACAAAAGAAGCAAAAAGACATCAAAATCTAACATAAATACAAGAAAAGGAACAAGACGTGACATGCCCGACCCCACGACAGCATCTTCCCAAGCAAAACAAGAAGACAGAAGACTGAACACGCCCCGTGCTCAGCCAGCACGGGGGCGTGCCCAAGTGTCAGCAGAAAAGACAAAGTGGCAGAAGCTTCTATTGCCCACCACGGGGCCGTGCTCAGCGGACACGGGGCCGTGGTCAACTATAAGATTCGCACAATCTAAGCAAATCTTCATAGTACAAAGATTCTTCTGCACACGGGGTCGTGCTCAGCGGACACGGGGGCGTGGTCAACTAATAAGACAAGTTGCATTAAATGAAGAAAGAGAAGGATGTGGACACGGGGCCGTGCCCGAGCTTCTGTTCAGCCTATAAATAGGAGTGCTTGGCTCAAGCTCAAACCATCCCTTGGCACACCACCTCTCTCACACTTCATCCACCACCCACCACCACCATAACACCATCATCCACCACCATCATCCATTGTCCATCATAGAGTGTGTGAGTCGTCTCGGGATCCAAGATTGATCGTAAGAGTTCTTGACAATCAAGGCCATGTTTGCCTAACTCTCTTACATCACTTGGTGAAGACAAGTGTCTAGTGTAATACTTTTTATTTCTAATCTTTTCGCACTTTTTACTTGGTTTTGTATTAATGACTTTAATAACTAGTTTCTTATGTTGAAGGTGATTCTTCCTTATCGTTTGTCCGTGGTGTCTTGGCATTATTTTACTGTCTATATAAAATAAAAGATTTTCACCATTCATATCTCCACGGTCTATATGGAGGTATGTTGGCTACCTGGTCGGGGGTTAAGGGAACGGTTTGGTAAGAGTCTTGCCATTGTTCAGCGTTTAGAGGTCCTGCAATGGACCTGGGTCAAATTTAGTAGGACCTCCTTCGATACTTAACGGTATTGGATGGCGGGGGTCCAAACTCTTTGATCCCCTCATAAGTTAACTACTATTAATACTATAATCCGGCTATTTAGGACTGTATCCCTGCTGACTCAGACTACTTAGTCGAGGGTAACGTCACCTCCAAAAGAGGGGCCTACCATAATTTGCATTAATAACTTAATTAATTATCTTTCAATAATCCGACCCTTTAGGATTGTATCCTTGCTGACTCAAACTACTGGGTTGAGGGTAACGTCACCTTCAAAAGAGGGGCCTACTACAATAACTAAGATAATATCTTAAATAAGTGCAAAAGTGCGGAAATAATCAAAGGTTACACTATACACGAGTCGGAACCAAGTGATTCATCTTGTCTATCTGTTTTTATTTTTATTTTTATTTTCAGCATTTTAGTTAGTTTTTATTTTTCTTAGTTTAAAACATTTTTCTAAACTATTTGATTTGATTAGACGTTGAGGATAAACCGGTACTAAAAGCTCTTGTGTCCTTGGACGACCTCGGTATCTTACCAACACTATACTACGCCCACGATGGGTGCACTTGCCCATATGTGTGTTTAGTGTTAGTAAATATCGTGTTTTGTAAATTTAAAACTTGACTAAAAAAATGTTAAAAAGGGCTTAAAATATACACCTAATATATATAACACTTCACACGCATCAAGTTTTTGGCGCCGTTGCCGGGGACACAAGGATTTTAAGAAAGCTTAAAATCGACGGCCTAATCAGTTTTTCAAAGCCTTTTTAAAACGCGCGCACATTTTTCTGCATTTTAGTTTAGTTTTGCATTTATAGTAACCTGTACACGGGGCCGTGTTCACTGAACACGGGGCCGTGCTGCTCATTTTCATAAAAACACCCAGTAACAGTAGCTTGAACACGGGCCGTGCTCACTGAACACGCCCCGTGCTCAACGAAATCAGTAAATTTAATTAAAACGCCCAGATACAGATTCTGTACACGGGGCCGTGTCCACTGAACACGGGGCCGTGTCCAGCCTCTGTTTCCGTTTTTATTTTTGTTTTCTGATCTCGAGACTTGGTTGTGGTCTGCTGAGTGATTCTCATGGATCAATACTCAAGAGGTTACAACTACACCTATGAGGAGGATGATTATAGGAGTAATTATTGCACTAATTGTCGTAACACACACTCGGTTCAAAATAGTCACTCATATCAACCATCCAATTCATACACCTACTATGAGGAGCCCAGGTACGAGCCATCAACTTCATACACATCCTATGAAGACCAAAGGTATGAACCTCCTCCCTCATACTCATATTTTGATGAACCAAGGTATGAGCCTTCATACTCATACTTTGAGGAACCAAGATATGAGCCACCACCTTCGTATGCTTACTATGAGGAACCATGGCGTGAACAACCCAACTCATATGAGTATTATGAAGAACAAAATTACGACCCTTATCCATCATATGCTTACAATGAAGAACAATGGTGTGAACCATCTACTTCATATGAGTATTATGAGGAACAAAGGATCGAACAACCGGATTCGAGCTTTGAAAATCCCGATTCTTTTTCTATAACCGAAGTGACTGATAGGATATTAGAACACCTTAGAGTTATCGATCGCTATATAAAAGAATCTCGCGCAAAGGAAGAGGAGTCCCGCGCAAGAAAAGAATTAAAAAATGATGAGATAACTGAAAGTGTAAAAATGGAAGAACAAATAAGTGAAAAACCGACACATGAGTTAAACAACGAAAAAGGTGAGTCCGGCAACGTTAAAATTCAAGAAGAGTCTAATTTTGAAGAAATTAATCTCTTATCACCTTCTTTTGAAAATCATTGTTTAGTACTCACTCATGCTAAGTTTTTAAAAGAGTTAAACACTAACACTAAAATTGACGAAACGGTAAGTGTTAAGTTAACTAATGATCAAACTTCGCTAATAAAAGAAGACCCATTTGAAATTAACATTACACCGGTTCCATGTTTCTTTCAAAATTTGTTTATTAGTAATGTCACAATCGATAAAGATCTTTGTGTTAACATAATGCCTAACTACATTTTCGAAAAATTAAGTATTAGTGATTTTTCTCCACTTCAAATACCCATTTTTCTATCCAATCGGAAAGTAATAAAATCAATCGGTGTAGTTGAGGATGTATTGGTTCAAACAAATCAAATGGTAACACCAACCGACTTTGTCATCCTCGATGACGCTCCTCTAGTGTTGGGATGACCATTTGTAAAAACTTACGAAACTTTGAAAAACCGGAAGTTCAACAATCTACCTCTTTAATTAGGGGCATTTAAAAGAAGTGTCGATCTAGAGCGGTCAATGAAATATCCTTTCGGCAATAATGACCCCCTAATTGAAGATGAAGATGAACCACCCGATACAAGTGAAGAGATTGACCACTTTGTTGAAGAAGAGGTCGCCATAGAACAAACTTTTAAAGTTCTTGATCGAAATGAACAACCAAATAAGGAGTCTCCTAAAGACCCACCACTTGAGCTCAAAGAACTTCCAAAAGGTTTGGAATATGCTTTTTTAGACAAAGAGGGTAATTTACCTGTAATTATTTCGTCTAAATTAGATAGCTTAGAAAAAGAAAAATTAATTAGTCTTTTGAAAAAACACAAAAAACGCGATAGCTTGGAAACTTGTAGACATAAAAGGAATTAGCCCTTCCATGTGTACACACAAAATTTTAATGAATGATGACTACAAATTGGTAATACAACCACAACGTCGAGTAAATCCAAATGTTCAAGAAGCGGTTAAAAATGAGGTCATCAAATTACTTGACGCCGGATTTATCTATCCTATCTCCGATAGTCCTTGGGTGAGTCCCGTTCAAGTAGTTCCAAAGAAAGGAGGTATGACGGTAATAACTAACGAAAAGAATGAATTAATACCAACGAGAACCGTCACAGGATGGAGAGTATGTATAGATTATAGACGATTAAATGAAGCAACAAGAAAAGACCACTTTCCTTTACCCTTCATTGATCAAATGTTAGAAAGATTATCCGGTCATAAATTTTACTGTTTCTTGGATGGTTTTTCAGGTTACTTTCAAATCCCGATAGCACCCGAAGACCAAGAAAAGACAACTTTCACATGTCCCTATGGAACTTTTGCTTATCGACGCATGCCGTTTGGTCTATGTAATGCCCCCGCAACATTCCAACGTTGCATGGTTGCCATCTTCCATGACATGATAGAAAAGACAATGGAAGTCTTCATGGACGACTTTTCTATCTTTGGGGATTCATACGACCAATGCCTCGATAACCTTGAACGAATGCTATCCCGATGTGAGGAAACTAACCTCGCCCTTAATTGGGAAAAATGCCATTTCATGGTAACGGAGGGAATAGTACTCGGTCACAAGATCTCAAGCGAAGGAATGGAGGTGGATCGAGCCAAAATAGATACCATTTCTAGATTACCACCTCCATCCTCCGTAAGAGCTATCAGAAGTTTCCTAGGGCATGCCGGATTTTATAGGCGGTTTATCAAAGACTTTTCTAAAATCTCAAGGCCTCTAACAAAATTACTTGAAAAAGATGCCCCTTTCATCTTTGACAAGGATTGCAATCAAGCATTTCTAACCCTAAAGGAAATGTTAGTCAATGCACCTATCATGATAGCGCATGATTGGAAATTTCCTTTCGAAATCATGTGTGATGCCAGTGACTTTGCAGTTGGAGCTGTCTTGGGACAAAGAAAAGAAAAGCATTTCCACCCCATTTATTATGCTAGTAAAACACTTAATGATGCACAAGAAAATTACACAACAACTGAAAAAGAATTACTAGCTGTGGTATTTGCTTTTGATAAATTTCGTTCTTATCTTGTTCTTTCTAAAACTATAGTCTATACAGATCATGCAGCCATTCGATATCTCTTCAAAAAGCAGGATGCAAAACCACGTTTGATTCGGTGGATTCTACTCCTCCAAGAATTTGATATCGAAATCAAAGATAAAAGAGGAGCAGAAAACACTGCAGCAGATCATCTTTCGAGCTTAGAAGACCCAGCTTTAGAAGCAACCAGGGACGAGCAAATTAACGAAAAAATTCCAACTGAGTCCTTGGAAATGGTGGAATATAAGGAAGAACCATGGTACGCCGACTATGCTAACTACCTAGCTAGCGGTATAGTCGCAAAAGGTTGGCCACATCATCAAAGAAAAAAATTCTTTGCCAATGTGAAACACTATTTTTGGGAAGACCCATATCTTTTCAAAATGTGTGCCGACCAACTCGTCCGACGATGCGTACATGGTAGCGAAGCACGAAGAATTCTCCGCCATTGTCATGAAGGTCCATACGGAGGGCATCATGGTGCCGCTAGTACCGCACGAAAGGTATTTGATTCAGGATTTTATTGGCCAACCATTTACAAAGACACCCAAAGTCTTGTCAAGACATGTGATGCTTGCCAAAGAACAGGTAATATTTCTTCCAAAAACGAAATGCCACAAAATGGCATTCTTGTTTGTGAAATTTTTGATGTGTGGGGACTCGACTTTATGGGACCTTTCCCACCATCGAAAGGAAACAAATATATACTTGTGGCAGTAGACTACTTGTCTAAATGGGCCGAGGTCGAGGCACTTCCAACAAATGATGGAAGAGTCGTGGTAAGATTTCTGAAAAAATTATTCTCTCGTTTTGGCACACCTAAAGCATTAATAAGTGATAGAGGTACCCATTTTTGCAACCATCAACTTGAATTTTTTTTAACAAGATACGGGGTCTATCATCGGGTCTCAACAGCATATCACCCTCAAACAAACGGACAAGCCGAAGTGACTAATAGAGGTTTAAAACGAATACTTGAAAAAACCGTAGGGTTAAATAAAAAGGAATGGGCAGATAAATTAGATGACGCTTTATGGGCTTTTCGAACTGCTTATAAAACAACAATAGGTACAACCCCATATAAGCTAGTCTATGGAAAAAGTTGTCACTTACCAGTAGAAATTGCACATAAGGCCTACTGGGCAATCAAAAATGTAAACTTAGATTTAGAATTTGCTGGTAAAAATCGATTTTGTCAATTAAATAAATTAGACGAGCTTAGGAATTATGCATACTCAAACTCCGAAATTTATAAGGAAAGAATGAAGAATTTGCATGACAAACATATTAAACCTAATGAATTTCGGGTAGGAGATCTAGTTCTTTTGTTTAATTCACGACTTCGACTGTTTCCTGGTAAATTAAAGTCTACGTGGTCAGGACCTTTTTCCATCACCCATATTTTCCCACACGGTGCAGTAGAAATTAAATCTCGAAATGGGCCTCCATTCAAAGTCAATGGCCAATGGCTGAAACTCTATCAAGGATTCATTGAGGACGAAGAGGAAGAGATCTCGTTTCAAACGGTGGAAGAATGAAAACATCAACATCATACCTGGTAAGTTACGAACGATCGGGAAGATATCTAAAACGGTAAGTTTTCTAACCAAAGCTTATGGGAAACAAGGGCACTCACACGAGCACTTAAAAAAAAAAAAAAAAAAAAAAAACCTCTTCTCGGCACGGGGTCGTGTCCGCGCTGCAGTCGGGATATATCCCCCTTTTCAGAACAGTTACAACATTCCACACGCCCCGTTTCCCTGAAAAGGCTCTGGTTCCAGGCGATTTTTCGCAGATTTTCGACGTCTCCTGATGGGTGTCAAGTGTTATATATATTAGGTGTATATTTTAAGCCCCTTTAACACTTTTTAGTCAAGTTTTAAATTTATAAAACACGATATTCACTAACACTAGACACTCATATGGGCAAGTGCACCCATTGTGAGCGTAGTATAGTGTTGGTAAGATACCGAGGTCGTCCAAGGACACAAGAGCTTTTAATACCGGTTTATCCTCAACGTCTAATCAAATCAAAAAGTTTAGAAAAATGTTTTAAGCTAAGAAAAATAAAAACTAACTAAAAATGCTGAAAAATAAAAATAAAAATAAAAACAGATAGACAAGATGAATCACTTGGTTCCGACTCGTATCTAGTGTAACCTTTGATTATTTCTGCACTTTTGCACTTTTTAAGAGATTATATTAGTTATTGTAGTAGGCCCCTCTTTTGAAGGTGACGTTACCCTCACCCCAGTAGTTTGAGTCAGCAAGGATACAATCCTAAAAGGGTGGATTATTGAAAAATAATTAATTAAGTTATTAATGCAAATTATGGTAGGCCCCTCTTTTGGAGGTGACGTTACCCTCGACTAAGTAGTCTGAGTCAGCAGGGATACAGTCCTAAATAGCCGGGTTATAGTATTAATAGTAGTTAACTTATGAGGGGATCAAAGAGTTTGGACCCCCGCCATCCAATACCGTTAAGTATTGAAGGAGGTCCTACTAAATTTGACCCAGGTCCATTGCAGGACCTCTAAACGCTGAACAATGGCAAGACCTTTACCAAACCGTTCCCTTAACCCCCGACCAGGTAGCCAACATACCTCCATATAGACCGTGGAGATATGAATGGTGAAAATCTTTTATTTTATATAGACAGTAAAATAATGCCAAGACACCACGGACAAACGATAAGGAAAGATCACCTTCAACATAAGAAACTAGTTATTAAAGTCATTAATACAAAACCAAATAAAAAGTGCGAAAAGATTAAAAATAAAAAGTATTACACTAGACACTTTGTCTTCACCAAGTGATGTAAGAGACTTAGGCAAACATGGCCTTGATTGTCAAGAACTCTTACGATCAATCTTGGATCCTGAGACGACTCACACACTCTACGATGGACAATGGATGATGGTGGTGGATGATGGTGTTATGGTGGTGGTGGGTGGTGGGTGAAGTGTGAGAGAGGTGGTGTGCCAAGGGATGGTTTGAGCTTGAGCCAAGCACTCCTATTTATAGGCTGAACAGAAGCTCGTTCACGGCCCCGTGTCCAGTGGGCACGGCCCCGTGTCCACATCCTCTCTTTCTTCATTTAATGCAGCTTTGTCTTATTAGCTGACCACGCCCCCGTGTCCGCTGAGCACGACCCCGTGTGCAGAAGAATCTTTGTACTATGAAGATTTGCCTGGATTGTGCGAAACTTATAGTTGACCACGGCCCCGTGTCCGCTGAGCACGGCCCCGTGGTGGGCAATAGAAGCTTCTACCACTTTGTCTTTTCTGCTGACACTTGGGTACGCCCCCGTGCTGGCTGAGCACGGGGCGTGTTCAGTCTTCTGTTATCTTGTTTTGCTTGGGAAGATGCTGTCGTGGGGTCGGGCATGTCACGTCTTGTTCCTTTTCTTGTATTTATGTCAGATTTTGGTGTCTTTTTGCTTCTTTTGTTAATTTGAGCTCATTTAATCCTGAAAATACAAAAAGGAAGACAAAAGCACACTTTTTCCAACATTAGTACTAAAAAATGGTTAGTTTTATGCCACAATTGATGGAATTTATATGTTGCATTTTGCACACATCAAATACCCCCACACTTGAATCTTTGCTTGTCCTGAAGCAAAACTCTTTAATATGTGGCTATTACACACCCAAATGGAATGGGTAGAGAAGAAGGTTTTTGGGCTTGTCATAGAGTGTCGGGATTTCCAAGATTCTTTATTTAGTTTTATTTTTATTTATTTACAATCCTATTCGTCATGATTTATTTAAAACTTTTCATAAGATAAATTACTTATTAGGGCATAACGTGCCTCTTTAAAATTCTATTTATATACAAGTTCACATACCTCACGGGGATCACTCAACACTCGGCCGAAAATGTATTTGTGGATCACTCGAGAGCGGCATGGAACTAACTCCTACCATAGGCTTGCCAAGCAATCAATCCTCCTCCTTTTAAACTTATATACCTTTGTAAACATCAAGAGGACTTTGTGGGTGAAGGGTTAGGCTTGGGTTAAAGGTAGGTGGTTGGGTTAGTCGTTAGTAGAAAAAAAAGGCGAAAAGCGTAACAAGCGTCGTTTTTCGTAAGACTTTTTATTTTTGTAATTTTTATTTTGATGAAGCTATTATTCAAACAAAGTTATTTTTGATGAACTTGTTTGTTTATTTTCCTTTGCTTCATCAACAACACAAATTATTATTATTATTTTTTTTTTTGAAAAGTCATATGAAAAACCGAACTTGTTACTAAAACAAAGGGTTAAAAATGAAAAAGGTTTTGGTGGGTAAAAGGGTGTTTGGTTTGGGTTATGAAATGAAAAGGTTTAGGCTCAAAGGGGCTAACTAGGAGGATTTTGGGTAGGTGGTAAAAAAAAGAAAAAATAATGGTGTAGAAATAAAAAGGGTTAGTCCTAATGCCTCCATCATTTACTTACTCGGGTTTAAGTTGGTAAGGACCGGGAATGTATCGTCATGGCAAGTTCTAGAGTCGTAAGAACCAAGCGGCTATTCACACAAGAAACGAAAAATGAGCATTTAATTTAATGATATGTAATTGTATGCTCGATAAAGGCTTAAAACTCACTTTTGTGGGAATGGGTTTTTATGTGATCAAGTATATATAATCAAATTTCAACTAGGCTTGCCATGCCTTTTCATAATTTTCTTATGTTGGTTCTTTTTATCACGACGCTATCGGTTGTAAATTCGTAAAAATATAACCTTTTTGAGAACTTGAATTTCCCGAGTTAAACCTAGACAAGTAAAAAAATGAAAATTTTTGAAAAAAATTTGGGGTGATTAGCGGTTCCAATAGAGTTTTGTGTAAGGCTTGTATTTAGGACTTGCAAGATTCAAGGTTTTAGCATCCCCCCACACTTAAATTACACATTATCCTCAATGTGTCCCAAAAATAAGTTTTTAGGTTGATTGAATGTGTAAAAAGGTGTAAAAAGCAAAAATTTTGTGTTACTGGGCGCTGAACACGGCCCCGTATTGTCCGGGCACGGCCCCGTGTTCAAGTGCCAGTAACAAAATTAAATCAAGAGAAACAGAAGCCTGGACACGGGGGCGTGTTGGGTGAACACGGCCCGTGTCCAGCTACCTGAACTAGGTCTTTTTCTGCAGACTGTGCAGCACGGGGGCGTGTTGGGCGGACACGGCCCGTGCCGAACTTACTGTAAACGAAGAAATTTGTCGGACGGTTCTGTTTTCCTGCATGGGGTGTTGGTTCAAGTTTCCCTTGTATCCTTTGCCATCTCAAGTGTGTTTTATTCATTTCAACACCACCCAAACACCAAATTAATTAAAACCATCATTCATTAGTCATAGAGAATTACATAATAGTTCTAAAATTAAGATATTAGATAGTTAGGTCAAAGAAACACAAGAAATCTCAATCCAATAAGTTCTAGCCTACTATTTATTCTACTAGCAAAATTTCCGAAAAGATAGATCTCTCGGTTAGAAGTGGCTTGACAAACTTCATTCTCCGGGTATGGGTTCCTCATACGTCGGCGAGCCACTCCTCGATCTCCCTAGGGAGAAGAAAAGCAGGCTCATGAGCATTGGTTTGAGGAGGTGCAACTTCCACCGGGATTTCTTGGAGTTCTTCAAGAGGAGCTTCCGCCGGAATGTCGTCCCAACTGGTAGGATTTTGGATTCCAAGTACTAGGTTCCAATCCTCTTGAGGAAGGACTGGTTCCATGGGTGGTGTTACAAGAATGTTTAACCTCTGGTGCAAGAGGTTTATTTCTTGAAAACTGTTTTCTAACCCCACCGAGAGATAATTTATACGGTCAATGAGGACCTCCTCTACCAAAGTCATCTCGTCAAGAGCTTCACGTAGCGCCATTACGTATCTTACGAGAGTTGCTTCAATCGATGGCCTCCTTTCCCTTCGGCTGTTCCTTGAGTGCGCAGAAGAGGTTCCACTGTTTTGGCTAGACATTCTACGAAAGCATACCAAAAATAGTTTGTTTTAATGAAACAGTACCACGGACACGGCCCCGTGCTTAATGAGCACGGCCCCGTGTTCAACTTTCTACAGATTTTTAGAACAAGGAATCTTGGGGTTTCAAATTATTTTCCCAATTTATGAAGCATTTTTTAACAGAAATAACTTAAAACCATGTTTTGTAACTTATTTTTAACAAGATTCCTTGAACAAAAATTCAACAAACATTACACCAAAGCTTGAAATCAAGCTTCAATGGAGGTGTTGTTGCAAGAAAGATGAAGAAGAAGGCAATAGATAAAAGAGGAAAGGACAAGATGCTTGTTAGAACCTTCTTTTAGAACATACCTAGGATGGTAAGTCAGAAAATCCTTTCAAATCTCTGTCCCTGGATGGTCCAAATGTGCAGGGTTCTTGGCTGCATTTATAGAAAATGACAGCGTGCTGGACACGGCCCCGTGTCGGCTGGACACGGCCCCGTGTGCAGGCAAGATCCTGACACGTTTTGTCCGTATTCTGATAAAAGTTAGAAGGGAATCTTTTGGTGGACACGGGGGCGTGTTGACCTGGGCACGGCCCCGTGTCGGAAGGCTGTTTTATGAAGTGTGTCTATTTTCAAGGAACTTTTCCGGATCGGGCGGTTCCTTACTGGATGGAACAACCCCAAAGTGCCTAAGATACCTTAATTGATCTAGATTAAGACGAGAACGCAAGAGGTTGTCGGTGAGGGTGATTCCTATGCTATATGTAGGTGGACAAGTCCAACCCTTTTCCGGGCTCTCGTTAAAGAAGGTGTATGTCGAATCGCTCAGGTCTATGTATGCATCAAACGAAGTTGATGGGGAGTCCTTCACGGCACAATCGACACAGGGACGACTATCGCTCAAGTCCTCGCTAGAGTTAGAAGTATCGTCGGAAACAACGAAGTTGTTTGAATGCGTTTCCAACCCTTCTTCTTGGTTATCGTCTTGGAAAAGATCATTGAAATCTTTCCTAAGTTCTTTTAATCAATCAATAATTAGATCTTCTAGTTGAAATAATTCATCGAGAAGCATTTCTCCTAGAAAATCCGGTTGGGAGCATTCGAGGGAGAGATAGAGATTATTTTTACTTTCGCCCCTCTTAAGGATACTAGGAAACGATGGGTCTATATAGTGGGGTTTATAATTTAGAAAATAACATTCTAATTCCTTATGGTTACCACCACATAATTGACACCACATTGTACCATAAGAGTGCCGAAAGTAAAAAGTATCAGTATCACTCATGTTTGTGTCAGAAATTACCAACCGTCGGGATCTTACGGTTCTGTTTTCAGTAACTGAAACTTGGGCACGGGGGCGTGTTGAATGGGCACGGCCCCGTGTTCAGCTTACTGTCTGACCTAAAACAGGATTGCCAGTTCCAATGATTGGGCACGGGGCGTGTTCAGCGTGCACGGCCCGTGCTGGGTTCTGCAGAAGCTGAAAAATAAAAAAAAAATTTCCTAAAAAATGAAAAATAAGAAAAACGATTAGGCCGTTGATTCCTAACTTTCTTAAAATCATTGTGTCCCCGGCAACGGCGCCAAAAACTTGATGGGTGTCAAGTGTTATATATATTAGGTGTATATTTTAAGCCCCTTTAACACTTTTTAGTCAAGTTTTAAATTTATAAAACACGATATTCACTAACACTAGACACTCATATGGGCAAGTGCACCCATCGTGAGCGTATTATAGTGTTGGTAAGATACTGAGGTCGTCCAAGGACACAAGAGCTTTTAATACCGGTTTATCCTCAACGTCTAATCAAATCAAAAAGTTTAGAAAAATGTTTTAAGCTAAGAAAAATAAAAACTAACTAAAAATGCTGAAAAATAAAAATAAAAATAAAAACAGATAGACAAGATGAATCACTTGGTTCCGACTCGTATCTAGTGTAACCTTTGATTATTTCCGCACTTTTGCACTTTTTAAGAGATTATCTTAGTTATTGTAGTAGGCCCCTCTTTTGAATGTGACGTTACCCTCACCCCAGTAGTTTGAGTCAGCAAGGATACAATCCTAAAAGGGTGGATTATTGAAAGATAATTAATTAAGTTATTAATTCAAATTATGGTAGGCCCCTCTTTTGGAGGTGACGTTACCCTCGACTAAGTAGTCTGAGTCAGCAGGGATACAGTCCAAAATAGCCGGGTTATAGTATTAATAGTAGTTAACTTATGAGGGGATCAAAGAGTTTGGACCCCCGCCATCCAATACCGTTAAGTATTGAAGGAGGTCCTACTAAATTTGACCCAGGTCCATTGCAGGACCTCTAAACGCTGAACAATGGCAAGACCTTTACCAAACTGTTCCCTTAACCCCCGACCAGGTAGCCAACATACCTCCATATAGACCGTGGAGATATGAATGGTGAAAATCTTTTATTTTATATAGACAGTAAAATAATGCCAAGACACCACGGACAAACGATAAGGAAAGATCACCTTCAACATAAGAAACTAGTTATTAAAGTCATTAATACAAAACCAAATAAAAAGTGCGAAAAGATTAAAAATAAAAAGTATTACACTAGACACTTTGTCTTCACCAAGTGATGTAAGAGACTTAGGCAAACATGGCCTTGATTGTCAAGAACTCTTACGATCAATCTTGGATCCCGAGACGACTCACACACTCTACGATGGACAATGGATGATGGTGGTGGATGATGGTGTTATGGTGGTGGTGGGTGAAGTGTGAGAGAGGTGGTGTGCCAAGGGATGGTTTGAGCTTGAGCCAAGCACTCCTATTTATAGGCTGAACAGAAGCTCGGGCAAGGGCCCCGTGTCCAGTGGGCACGGCCCCGTGTCCACATCCTCTCTTTCTTCATTTAATGCAGCTTTGTCTTATTAGCTGACCACGCCCCCGTGTCCGCTGAGCACGACCCCGTGTGCAGAAGAATCTTTGTACTATGAATATTTGCCTGGATTGTGCGAATCTTATAGTTGACCACGGCCCCGTGTCCACTGAGCACGGCCCCGTGGTGGGCAATAGAAGCTTCTACCACTTTGTCTTTTCTGCTGACACTTGGGCACGCCCCCGTGCTGGCTGAGCACGGGGCGTGTTCAGTCTTCTGTTATCTTGTTTTGCTTGGGAAGATGCTGTCGTGGGGTCGGGCATGTCACGTCTTGTTCCTTTTCTTGTATTTATGTCAGATTTTGGTGTCTTTTTGCTTCTTTTGTTAATTTGAGCTCATTTAATCCTGAAAATACAAAAGGAAGACAAAAGCACACTTTTTCCAACATTAGTACTAAAAAGGGTTAGTTTTATGCCACAATTGATGGAATTTATATGTTGCATTTTGCACACATCATCTCCTATCACTCTAACAACATCAAGGTATGATTCTATCACTTCTAGTAGTTAGATTAGTTACTTGCATGTAGTTAAAACACCAAAAAATTGGGAAAAATCTAGGGTTCTTGAAGTTCATCCGGATCGAACCTCAAATTTTTGTTTAGATATGTTTGCATCTAGTTAGATTAGTGTTAAGGGAAGTAAATACACTTGTATTGTTCATAGATTCACCGGATTTCTCACAAAAACCCCAAACCCTTGTTCTTGAACCGAAAAAGATAAAATTGAATGGGTAAATGGGTTATTTTGGGAAAAACGACAATTAGGGTTTCATTTTCGGGGGAAACCGCACCTGTTGGACCAAAAATTTTCAAGTTTTCGAAACCGTGTCGAAATATGAAATTTTTGTGTAACAGACGCCTGGACACGGGGCCGTGTCCGCTGAACACGGGGTCGTGTCCAGCCCACTGTTTGCAGTTTTGTCCGAAAATACTTCTGTTTCATGCTAACTTTTGGTGTATTCTTTCAGATGGCTAGGAAGTTCACAAGATTTAACGCCAATGAGCTCGATGCTAGGGCTAGATACGAAATACTTCAAACAAGGCCGGAGGAATACCCGAGGCAAGCATGCACGGACTTGTTGACATTGGTGAACCAACTCGACCGCTTCAACAACCTTGTGACGGGACCACTAAGAGTCGCTTTAACAACTCGACTCCGTTCCGTCCACGAATGCACCTTGGAATTCTATAGCACCTTCACATTCAACTCAAGGTGTGACCCATTCGACAACGATGGGGTAGCATTTCGATGTGGCGGAACTAGGTATTCGATCTCTATGGCACAATTTGGGTCGATTGTTGGGTTATATGCGGAAGAAGATGCAGGCAACGAGGAAAATACTGGAGGGATGCGAGAGATAGGTGAAAACGAACGCCAAGCCATTTGGGCTCAGATTGGTGAAGGGTACTACAATCCGAGCAGCACTAAGAGTACGAAGTTGAGGGATCCGCTCTACAGATACATTCATAGGCTCCTCGGCTACTCTCTTAGCCAAAGGCATGATAGCAGTGGCATCGTTGGTTTGAGAGATCTTGTTGTCCTCCACTGTATCCATAACCGCAGGCCGCTCGATGTTCCGTTCCTCATGCTCCGAAACATGCATCATAACCGCCTTGCAAGTGCACCGACCCCTATCTTCTTTGGGGGATGGGTGTACCGTCTCTTCAGGCACTTCACCTGCATACCTAGGTCATTTGAGAGGAGCCCATGGTCGGGTAGGGTGGATATACACATATGCCGCTCAATGAACCTAATTTATGAGGCTGAAGACGGGACGGTAAGCTTTCAAAGGATGCATGGTCATGCATGGAATCCGCAAGAAGCACTTGTCCTTCACGCTCCACAACATCATCAGTATCAGTACCAACCTGTAACACCCGTTCTTATAAATCAAAGTTTAACGTATAATTTACGAAAAACAATCATGTAATTAAGATTACATATACATCGGAAATACGGCTTATTAAAAACCTCTTACAAAAGTTAGAAGTTAAGAACATAATGTGATTAAGTCGTCATTTAAATGTAACAATGAAACGTCGTGCGGAAGCTTATTTCTTGATCGTGTTCGATTCTTCATTGTGCTTGATCGTCCTCCGGTGCTAAAATTTTACCTGAAACTCATAAAACATGAGTTGGATTAGTCATACGTAACTTAGAACGTATTTAAAGGGGTTCGCAATGCATCAACGGTTAAAATAAACGATTTTCGCGAAACTGACACATGCTCGCGTAGCGCTAGAACATGCTCGCGCTACGCTAGCACCTGTTTTCGACATAATGTTGTTTGCTGGTGCTGCAGATTCCCAGCATGACCCGATTTCACGGAAACGAGCATAACACTCTCGTTTTTAATCCGTTTTACCCGATTCTTTTTCCTACACGTCCGTAATTTAATTCTCCATCATATGGAGTTAAAATCCAACATCCAACATAATAAATTTTGAGACTTCCAAGCCTTCGACTCATTACCTTTTTACAAAGTTTTGACCCGTACATGCGGTTATCAAACAAACTTGTTTGTGGCCCTTGTTTCTTTTGTAAACATATTATTATGATTATTTCCTATTGTACAAGGTTCAAATCACGGGTTATTACACATTCTTAACCCGTTTCGCTAATACTTCTATTTTGACCCGTTAAGGGTATTTATGCACTTTTTAAACTTAATTTACGTCCGTTCCTTGTATGCATCATAATTCCACCCATCCATATTAATTTGGTTTTCCACCACAACTATGATTGTGGTGGATTTAATTTGATAGACTATTTATTCCTAGTTTTATCCTTTAGATATGTCATTTTACGGAAAATGCTCGTTTCAACTCGTTGGACACTAAGGTCCCATATTATCCCTTTTTATACTTATCCTAAGGATTTAATCTATCAAAACACTTATTTCTAACAACCTTTAAAGGCCGTTTGCCCGATTTACCCATCAAGGGCGTTTTAGTCAACGCTAGCCCCTCACTTGCTACGAAGGGCTTTCACTACAAATTTGGCCATGAAGTATGTTATCCACAACCATATTTACACGTACCTGGCTCGGGTCAACTTATTACCCGGTTTTAATACCTTGCTTTATAATCGCTAATTAAGAACGATGCGAGTATCCATTGGATATCTATTCCTGTAAGCATATAACTTGTCAAAAGGCGATGTCTACACCTTTTGACCCGGTTGGCCGAATTGACCGTTTAACTATGCGAGATGATATTTATCATCATCTCATATACACGACTCGTTACGTTTAATACCGTACGGTCATTTTACTTATAAACCGTTTATTACCACTTTCGACTCTTTATGTCTTACGCGGAAAAGCGTCTTTTTGAAACTAACGGTTATTGTCAACGTGTGACTAAATTACTGTTTTGCCCTTATTATTTGTTTTGGCTTACCATAAAAGGTAACCACTAAAAGTTTATTTTTTTCCTTTCATCATAATATGACCGAATTATCAATTTACTTCTTTTTAACCATTATTATGGTTTCTTTCATCTTTGATTATCTTGTTCCGTACGACTACACGACGGAACATCATATTTCAATTGTTTAGTTATCTTATTCGTAATTTATATGATAAGAGAATATTCCACAACTTAAGACTAGTGTAAGCTATACTTACCTTGCATCCGAATTATGCTTTTCCTCCATTCTTGATTAGTTTGACCCGCTTCCTTTCCCAAGCCTCCACCTAGCTCGTTAGGCGTCAAACTATTTTCAATCATTTACAAGGCGGTCAAATTAGTCATGGAAATCACGACTATTCCACCTCACTTATTTTCTATGCCGAAGCTACTATTCGACTTCATGATTAGTTAACTTAGATTATCAAAAGTTAACTACTTTTTGATCACATGGTTTACACAATTAAGTCAAATCAACATTATGATTAGAACCCGCTTTACCCCATCTTTCGCGTAATTAGTCAATTAAGGCAATTACGCGTTTTATTCGTATTTTCAAAATATGAACATTCACTTAGGCATTTTAACAAACACCTTGTGGGCATATTCTATAAAATCAACAATCAATTTTCATAACTAGTTACTTAGCCAAGCTTAACATCAATTAAGCATGTTCATATCAATTTTCACATTAAAAAAATCTGAATTCACTTCCTAGAGCTCAAATTACACTAGAACAACAATCAAAATTCTAGTGTTTAACATATTCTTACAAAACCCACTTATCAGCTTCAATGGTGATTGTGAATTCACAAGAATCAAGCAAAATTTCAACAAGTAATTGACTAGGGTTTGTCCCTAATCACTATCTCATTCCTATTTCATTCAAGCAACTATCATGCATCATAAATTTTGAGTTTCAAGTATTGATTCAGAATTTCAATTGGAATCATTCGACGAAATTTCACATACCTTATGATCATTTCACTGAGGTGATCACTAATCCATGCTTGGATTTCAATTTGGGTGTGATTTGCCCTTCCAATTGCTTGAATTTTAGCTTGTTAGGGTTTGAGGATGAGAGCCCCTGGCTCCTCTAGAATTGTTGACCAGAACACACACTTAGAGTGTGTGTTTTGGTGTTAATGTTTTATTAAATAAAACTAGTTTCCATCTTATAACCTTTAGTCCCTCTACTTCACAAAAGTTTGCATAAAAGGGTGTTTTAACCCTGCTTTTCTTATTATTCCAAGACTTATTACTAACTAGGTTATTTATTTCCTAGTTACTTTATCTTGTTCTCAACCCGTTTTATTTTGAGTCCCGTTAAATCTCGGGCCTTTTATATACTTTGCTTTTCTCAAAGTATTTCTCATCCTTTTAATAAATATTCGATTTATTTATTTAATTCCTAAAGTTTACCGGGTAAGTTTTACCACTAACTGTATTTTACCCGTCCTGTAGTATTAACGTGGTTTGATTTCCAAACCCGTTTTCGGGGTGTTACACAACCCCAAGGTGATCCGGGCCAATCCTCCTCAGGAGGCGGTTTTCCTAATTTCCAAAGTTTGCATGATTTGTTGCAGGAAAACCTTATGTGCACCAGGAACACCTACAACATGGCAAGCAACACGTACCACCGGGTTGGAGCTATCGAGAGGAACATATCCGATATCCAAGATGATATTGGATATATTCGGGACCACATTGCGGGCCATGGAGGGGATGATGATGATGATGATGATGATGATGAGGACATGGATTAGGCAGGATGAGCGGAGGAAGAAGCGGTTGTTTGATAATTCCCCAGGTTAACCTTTTCTAATCTTGAACAATTTGAGGCCTGCATGCCAAGTGTTGAACAATTTACTTTCCCTAACTTCTTTTATTTTCTGCATTTATTTTTCTTCTAACTTTGTTGACTTGGATGATTGAACGTGGTAAAATTAGGATGTTTGCTATGTTTTGGTGGAGTGTTTATTGACTAAACAGGTACAAACAAGGCTTAGAGTACTAAGCATTAGTACTACTAAAGCCGGGACATGAGAACCGAAGAAAGAAACCCGTTTTTCAACCTTGCAGATTGTCCACACGGGGCCATGTCCAGCCGACAGGCCCCCGTGCCCATTCCCCTGAACCTGCTGTTTGTTTTAATTCTGCAGACTTTGACAGACACGGGGACGTGCCCAGCAGACACACCCCTGTGTCCACCTTCTGTAAGTTTTCGTTACTGGCACCTGAAGACGGGGTCGTGCTCACCAGGCACGGGGCCGTGTTCAGCGCCCAGTAACACAAAATTTTTGCTTTTTACACCTTTTTACACATTCAATCAACCTAAAAACTTATTTTTTGGGACACATTGAGGACAATGTGTAATTTAAGTGTGGGGGGGGGGGGATGCTAAAACCTTGAATCTTGCAAGTCCTAAATACAAGCCTTACACAAAACTCTATTGGAACCGCTAATCACCCCAAATTTTTTCAAAATTTTTTCATTTTTTACTTGTCTAGGTTTAACTCGGGAATTTCAAGTTCTAAAAAGGTTATGTTTTTACGAATTTACAACCGATAGCGTCGTGATAAAAAGAACCAACATAAGAAAATTATGAAAAGGCATGATAAGCTTAGTTAAAATTTGATTATATATACTTGATCACATAAAAACTCATTCCCACAAAAGTGAGTTTTGAGCATTTATTGAGCATACAATTACATATCATTAGACTAAATGCTCATTTTTCGTTTCTTGTGTGAATAGCCGCTTGGTTCTTACGACTCTAGAACTTGCCATGACGATACATTCCCAGTCCTTACCAACTTAAACCCGAGTAAGTAAATGATGGAGGCATTAGGACTAACCCCTTTTTATTTCTACACCATTATTTTTCTCTTTATTTTACCACCTACCCAAAATCCCCCTAGTTAGCCCCTTTGAGCCTAAACCTTTTCATTTCATAACCCAAACCAAACACTCTTTTACCCACCAAAACCTTTTTCATTTTTAACCCTTTGTTTTAGTAACTAGCTCGGTTTCTCATATGACTTTCCCCCAAAAAAAAAAAAAAAAAAAAAAAAAAAAAAAAAAAGAGAAGTTGATTATGAAGCAAAAGCAAATAAACAAACAAGTTTATCAAAAATAACTTTGTTTGAAAAGTAGCTTCATAAAAATAAAAGTGAAAAAATAGAAAGTCTTACGAAAACCGACACTTGTTACGCTTTTCACCCTTTTTTACTAACCACTAACCCAACCACCTGCCTTTAACCCAAGCCTAACCCTTCACCCAAAAAGTCCTCTTGATATTTACAAAGGTATATAAGTTAAAAGGGAGGAAGATTGATTGCTTGGCAAGCCTATGGTAGGAGTAAGTTCCATGCCGCTCTCGAGTGATCCACAAAAATACATTTTCGGCCGAGTGTTGAGTGATCCCCGTGAGGTATGTGAACTTGTATATAAATAAAATTTTACAAAGGCATGTTATGCCCTAATAAGTAATTTATCCTATGAAAAGTTTTAAATAAATCATGACGAATATGATTGTAAATAAATAAAAATAAAACTAAATAAAGAATCTTGGAAATCCCGACACTCTATGACAAGCCCGAAACCTTCTTTTCTACCCATTCCATTTGGGAGTGTAATAGCCACAAATTAAAGAGTTTTGCTTGAGGACAAGCAAAGATTCAAGTGTGGGGGTATTTGATGTGTGCAAAATGCAAAATATAAATTACATCAATTGTGGCATAAAACTAATCCTTTTTTAGTACTAATGTTGGAAAAAGTGTGCTTTTGTCTTCCTTTTGTATTTTCAGGATTAAATGAGCTCAAATTAACAAAAGAAGCAAAAAGACATCAAAATCTAACATAAATACAAGAAAAGGAACAAGACGTGACATGCCCGACCCCACGACAGCATCTTCCCAAGCAAAACAAGAAGACAGAAGACTGAACACGCCCCGTGCTCAGCCAGCACGGGGGCGTGCCCAAGTGTCAGCAGAAAAGACAAAGTGGTAGAAGCTTCTATTGCCCACCACGGGGCCGTGCTCAGAGGACACGGGGCCGTGGTCAACTATAAGATTCGCACAATCTAAGCAAATCTTCATAGTACAAAGATTCTTCTGCACACGGGGTCGTGCTCAGCGGACGCGGGGGCGTGGTCAACTAATAAGACAAGCTGCATTAAATGAAGAAAGAGAAGGATGTGGACACGGGGCCGTGCCCACTGGACACGGGGCCGTGCCGGAGCTTCTGTTCAGCCTATAAATAGGAGTGCTTGGCTCAAGCTCAAACCATCACTTGGCACACCACCTCTCTCACACTTCATCCACCACCCACCACCACCATAACACCATCATCCACCACCATCATCCATTGTCCATCATAGAGTGTGTGAGTCGTCTCGGGATCCAAGATTGATCGTAAGAGTTCTTGACAATCAAGGCCATGTTTGCCTAAGTCTCTTACATCACTTGGTGAAGACAAGTGTCTAGTGTAATACTTTTTATTTCTAATCTTTTCGCACTTTTTACTTGGTTTTGTATTAATGACTTTAATAACTAGTTTCTTATGTTGAAGGTGATTCTTTCTTATCGTTTGTCCGTGGTGTCTTGGCATTATTTTACTGTCTATATAAAATAAAAGATTTTCACCATTCATATCTCCACGGTCTATATGGAGGTATGTTGGCTACCTGGTCGGGGGTTAAGGGAACGGTTTGGTAAGATTCTTGCCATTGTTCAGCGTTTAGAGGTCCTGCAATGGACCTGGGTCAAATTTAGTAGGACCTCCTTCAATACTTAACGGTATTGGATGGCGGGGGTCCAAACTCTTTGATCCCCTCATAAGTTAACTACGATTAATACTATAATCCGGCTATTTAGGATTGTGTCCCTGCTGACTCAGACTACTTAGTCGAGGGTAACGTCACCTCCAAAAGAGGGGCCTACCATAATTTGCATTAATAACTTAATTAATTATCTTTCAATAATCCGACCCTTTAGGATTGTATCCTTGCTGACTCAAACTACTGGGTTGAGGGTAACGTCACCTTCAAAAGAGGGGCCTACTACAATAACTAAGATAATCTCTTAAATAAGTGCAAAAGTGCGGAAATAATCAAAGGTTACACTATACACGAGTCGGAACCAAGTGATTCATCTTGTCTATCTGTTTTTCTTTTTATTTTTATTTTCAGCATTTTAGTTAGTTTTTATTTTTCTTAGTTTAAAACATTTTTCTAAACTATTTGATTTGATTAGACGTTGAGGATAAACCGGTACTAAAAGCTCTTGTGTCCTTTGACGACCTCGGTATCTTACCAACACTATACTACGCCCACGATGGGTGCACTTGCCCATATGTGTGTTTAGTGTTAGTAAATATCGTGTTTTATAAATTTAAAACTTGACTAAAAAAATGTTAAAAAGGGCTTAAAATATACACCTAATATATATAACACTTCACACACATCAAATGGCGATGTGTTGAAACTGAAGATGTACTTTGTGATTACTTGGGTCTTGATTGTTGTATTTTTTTTTTTTTTTTTTTTTTTTTTTTTGCTTAAGTAGGTTAATGTCGAGAAATTGGATTTGGTTGTGTATTTTGAGTGTAACCGTATTTGGGTTATGAGTTTTGAAGTTTATGCAATGCTACTTTTCAAGTTCTTATATGTTTGTTTTGGTAGCCTAGATGTAATTCTGTAGGTATGGCTAACAAAGAGAATGTTAAAGTTGAGAATGAGAAAGATATTGCTAAGGATGAAGACGTCGTTGCAGCCGAAGAACCAGACAGTTATGTATACTTTGAAGATCAAGAGTCTGAGATACTCAGACCTTACATGGAGCAACAAACTGATTATGAAAAGATATTCGGAGATCCGACAAAGGATTATGACCCTGAAGTGCTGGAACATGCATGGGATTACACATATTGGGATGAAGACGATGATTGGTACTTTGACCCATATGAAGGGGAGCATGGTTCTGATTCGGATTGGTCTTGTTTGGATGATTGTCACTGGAAATAGGCTAGATTTGTTCGGTTGTATGTTTGTATTTTGGACATCTTATTTGTACTAAATGTTGGTTTGTAATCGAATGACCTTCCCCAAAAAATCTGTTTGAACACATTTTTTTTACTAACGCAGCCGTATACAACACAAACATAAAGATTGTAAACCAAAGCAGCCATGACATTGTAAATCAAAATACTAAAGCAGCCATAGTCTAACAAAATAAACCAAAACAACCATGACATTGTAAATCAAAATACTAAAGCAGCCATAGTCTAACAAAATAAACCAAAGCAGCCATGACATTGAACAAACATTTGTAAACCAAACATAAAGGTACAAACCAAACATTGTCTTGACAAACCTAACATTGTCTTGAACAATCAAACACATAAACATAGTCTAAAGTTACAAACCAAACATTGTCTTGAAGAAACTTGACAAACAAACAAACATACTCTAAACTTACAAACCATCCATCACTCATCGAGATTGTAAACTGGTGCACCTTGAGTGGCAGTGTGTGATTCCTATGAAGCAGTTGATTGTTTACCACCTTTTCCTTTGCAGCTCCTGACATTGTGACCCATGTTCCCACATTTACTACACTTGATGCTACTTCCCTTTCTGGTCATTTTACCTCCTTTTTCGAACTCCTGCTCAAGCTCTTTTTCACCAAATGCCTTCTTTCTTTTCTTATTTGGCCTTCCAACTTTTGTATGATGCTTTGGTGGGATGAGTGTTGTTGGACACTCTGAAGGAGTCCACATCTTCGGCCCGTTGATTGGCTCTATCACATTTTGATAGACTTTCTTCCATGTTGACAGCCAATACACATCATCCACCCACTCTTCTGGTATGCCAGCATCAATGTTATTCCTTGACATATCCCATATGGCTGCAACTGCATGTTTGCAAGGCATCCCTGTTAAATCCCACTTCCTGCATACACAAGTTTTATGTTTGACATTCACAACACACTGTGATCTCGGACCTGTTACTTGATACTTGTCGGAATCAACCATTAGAACAGACATTTCAGCAGCCTGTTTCTTGATCTCATCGAAGACCTCAGTGGCATGAGGTTTCAGTGGCCCCATACACTTTGCTTGCAATTTCTTGACATTCACTATCCTCTTGGTCATGTACTCCCGAATGAATTCTAGGCATGTGATAATCGGCTTGTCCCTTGCTCCTACGATTTGTCGGTTAAAAACCTCACAAATGTTGTTCAGCAACATATCACATTTAGCTCTTCCAGAAAAATATGCTCTTGACCAAGCGGTGTATGGGATCTCATTCAGCCAGTCATACATAGCTCGTTCTGTTGTCTTAATTTCTTCCATAGCTTTGTTAAAGTATGGAATGGATGTCATCCTTCAGCTGACCAAAGCAAATTCTTGTAAAGATCTCCACGCCACTTGGATTTCATGTTCTCGTGGATGTGCCTCAAACAAAATTTGTGCTCACCATTAGGAAAAACAGCTAGCATAGCAGGAATCAGACCCTGTGATACAAAATGCAATTCAATTTGCTGAATAATCACAATATGTTGCTACCAAAGTTTTTGCAATTTATTAATTAACACTTAAGAAGTTATTACCTTTTGTCTGTCACTGATGAAGGTGAAACAAGAGTCAGCCGTACACACTAGGTCATCTCTCAACAGTTGCAAAAACCATTTCCAGGTTTGTGTTGTTCCTGCCTCAACAAGGGTATAACAAACTGGATATATGCTATTGTTCCCATCAATACCAACAACACTCAAGATCTGTCCAGGATATGGACCTTTCATGAAACAACCATCCACACCCAGCAATGGTCTTCCAATCATCTTAAATCCTCTCATCATAGAGGCGAAACAAAAATAAACCCTTCGAAACTGCCTTGTAGGACTAGCTGAGTTCCCACATGGCTCCACATCAATTTTAATTGTACTACCTGGGTTGACTTTTAGAAGTTCATCACAATATGACCTTAGCGAAGCATACTGTTCTTGGTAATCACCATAAATCTTCGTAGTTGCTATCCTCTTGGCTCTGAAGACCTTATGGAGTAATATTTCAAGTTGATGCTTCCGAAGCAGTTGACTTTGGATTGCATGAATTGGCATGTCTGGATTGCTTTCAATCATAGGTTGGATCTCTCTGGCAATCGAACTCATTGTATACAAAGAAACGGCCCTTGTTGTCAAACAATTGTGTTGATTATGAATGGTCTTCACACACCACTTATCCTTGTCCGTGTTTCTTGAGATGTGAACTGCCCAAGGACAGGTGGGCTTGATATGCCTTTTAAGGTGCTTGTATTTTTTCCCTACTTTGGTGCATTTACTATTTTGCCCCTCTTCTCCCTTTTTTTACAGGACCAAGTAGTGGTGGATTGCTTCCAAAACATACTACCCTATACCTTAACAATTCATTTTTTAGAATAAACACATCCCTCCTAGCCTTAAGAGCATAACTTTTCACCATCTGATTTATCTTTTTCTTGTTATCAATAAGCTGACCAACATAGAATGGCAAATCATTTGGACCTTTTAAAGCACTCTTGTTTCTCCTCCTTATCTTCCTAGCAACCTTATCTCTAAGGCTTGAATTGCCATCAGACCCACTTTCAAAAACCTCCAGGTCAACAGGCTGATGACCTTCTTCGCTTCTCTCATCATCATGATCCCCATCACTTGAACCATCCAGTTCTTCCCTAGTAAAGTCAACATTAGCCCTGAACCTCTGCATATCCACCTCTATTTCATAAACCAAATTATCTTCCTCAACATACTCATAATCAGGATCACTTCCGTCACTCTCTTCCTCATCTTCATTCATACTATCATTCTGATTATTTTTTGTAAATGATGCTGGAACAATTGCTTTATTAGCCCCTATAGGACCTTCACTTGTATTTTCCAATATTGTTGACCTCCGGTGTTCAACATACATGTCTATCATGTGGACTCCTTGACGCACATGATCAAAGATAGGCTCTAAGTCAACATCACATTTTAATGTCCTAAGACCAAAATCCAAGGAACAGTACGGTTCCTTGTAATGAATGCAGAAAAACAACCCATCATTGTATCCTAATTTCTTAACCATCGCCTCTAAAACATCAGTATTCAACACTCTAAAATCTACATGATCAATGTAGTTCATCTTCCCACCAACGTATTTCCTATTTGGGTTTTCTACAAAATTACTTCCATGGTGAAATTTTATGCTAAATTCAGATTGGGTTTCACCTGTAATCAAACAACAAAAACAAATTAACACAGAAATATGTTAAAATTTTACCTGATTCAAATGCTGTGAGCTTGCATGTCACTTACGGTACATTTCAGCCGGTTCTAAATACTGATCTTCAGCTTGTACCTTCCACAATCGAAGATCCATGCTCGTAACACAACTTCTAATCAGCTGTAATTGTTGAAGGATGCTTGAACGCGAGTGCGGAGTTCTTCAATTTTGAGTTAGGTTAACCTCAGGGTTTCAAAGTGATGAAAAGGGGGTTTTATGAGGTTGCAGGTCAACAGGAACGCGAATTTACCTATTTTCCCTTTGACCATTAACAGAAAACGCTAAAGTCTAACGGAATGTTGGGCCGGGGGGTAAACATGCGGCATAAGAGTTAACAGTGGGGGGGGGGGGGAAATTTGCAATTATTTCCTTAGGGGGGGTAGACATGCCAATGACCCCTAACCTCAGGGTGTAAAATTGCAGTTTACTCTTTTTTTTTTTTTTTTTGAAAAGCAAACTTCATTAAACACCAAAAGAACGGAGCATCTCCAAGACGGAGACACCCACGACAAAACAATTACATCACATCAAAATAAAAAGACTTCCAACCCTTCCAATCCACACCACTATTTCTACCCCTGTTATAATACCAAAGATAACTCAATGCTTTAACATCGGAAACAATCTCAACAACATTCCTAGACATCTGATTAAACACCTTCTCGTTCCTAGCCTTCCATATCCGCCAACAAGCCACCATAAGAATGCCGTATAGAATCTCCTTTTTACTCTTCGACCATCCCGAGTTCGTAACCACATCAACAATATCTTTAATAGAAAATAAGAATATAGAAGGAAGATGAACCCAATTCGCAATCCCATTCCAAACTCCATGCGCCACTCTACACACCGTAAAAATATGCTCCACGCTCTCATCAACCTCATGACATAACTCACATAGACATTCCCCGTTAAAAATATTTCTTCTTCGTAACGCGTCTTTGGTGGGAATCCTATCCAACATCACCCTCCACAAAAACACATTACACTTTAACGGAACCCACTTACACCATTGAAACTCGAGATGTATATCTTCCATTCGGTCACTATGTATCCATTTCTTCACCTCCTTATGTAACACCTCGAAAATTCACGTCCTATAATGTGTTGACACGTGTCATAAAGTTTGAACGTGTGAAAGAATGTTATAAAGGGACTAAAGTTGACAAACATGGAAAGTATGTAATTATACGGGTTCTAAATGTCAACAGTGAATAAATATACTTCATAATAACCCTACATGATGTTTACAACATCAAACGAATAAATCATGGATCATACGAGGCTAAAAGTGAGAGATTACAAACTACAGGGGTTAAATGTGTCAACATGTTTAAAGATATACCTCTGAGTGACCTTTTGACAAACCCGAAGCTTTGTAACTGTTAATTATGCTCACTAGAATGCGCGATATAAATTTCATAAAGTTTCGTTATCGTATGAGAAAGTTATGATCAAATTCGTGTGCGAGGGGTTAAAGCGTAAACATTGAAAGTTAAGACTTTTCGGGTTAACCGGAAGTGTCCAGGGACTTGGCAAAGTGGGTATAAGTCCTAAAATCCTTGTGGGTAAATATAAGCGGGTCAAAATGCAAGAAATAACCTTGGTTGCCCTTTCGTGAAGCCAAGGGACAAGCTGCAAAATAACAAAAATGGAAAAATCAGAATTTCAGGCCCAGGCGGCCCGCGTACAGATATGTTAAACGGGAGGCGGGCCGCGTCAGGCGCCCAGAACCAGAAAAACAGGCTGCAGCCTGTTTTGCGCGATTATGACCGATCCCACTGGTATTTCTCACTATTGGGCGACCCCTAAAATGTTCCTAGACCCCAGGGACACTTGTGGGACAATTGTGGTCACTTGCAGCCTTAGTTGTCGACATGTTATGGTGTTTACAAACACTATATAAGGCCTCCAAGTTACAAACATTCTTGCACTCATTTCTGATCATCTCTGGAACTCCAAAGCTGATTCCAAGACTTCCTAATCAACCATTAGACCCTTGTAAGTGTTCTAATCTTTTCTCAATTGAGTTTTAGCTTAGTTTTAGCTTAAAAGTCAAACCGTCGTAATTAACGGTTGACTTTAAGATTAATCACAAATGGTCCAGTGATTAGTCGAATCAAAAGTAGTTATAAGTTGGTAATTATGTGGGTAATAAAACCTCAAAAGGGTTTCCCCTGATCACCAATCTAACCAGGTCAAAAGTCGGGTCAAACTTATATTTAAAAAGTCAACAGGAAGTCTAAAATGCCATTTATGCATAATTAACATTGTAGATCATATACAACCTGTTGGATCATTGTTATAACTTAGTAATAAGTGTAAGAACATGTCTAAACATGTTCAACCCGACAATTTCCTGTTTAGACCCGGTTCGGAACCGAAAGTCACATAGTTTGACTTTCGCTTTGACTTTCAGTTCTGACCCGCTTTAGTATGATTTGAAAATGTCTTAGAGCTTCTTTAGGACCAGGCTACATGTTAGCACAACCCCCTGTGGTTGGTTCATTGATCGACCCATTCGTTACGCGTTTCCGTTAATTGCTCATATGTTGACCATTATGCCCTTATTATCTTAAAACGTGATTTTTGGAAATGTAAAAGACTGGAAACTTTAATTACTGATATATATACTTGTATGCAAAGTTTGACATCAGTTTGAGGTGTAGATTAAGAGTTATGCTCGTTAGCGTAAAATGAACGCTTTATGTTAATAAAACGGCGAAATTAGCGTATAGCCTAGTTAAGCCTACTTTTTGGTATCAAACTTAATACCCACTGATGTAATATATTATTTTGGGATTTTTGAATATTTTTAATTAATTTTAGGCTGAGCATAACTCATGGTCGTAGGCTTAATCCGGTAATTGTCGGTTTTGCCCTTACGGGCCATAAAATGAGTTTTACATATCTAAACGACTCCAAACCTTTTGCTACTAATCACATATGATAAATAAATTATTTTAAACCTTCTGGAAATATAAAAATATCAGACTTAAGTATCGAACCCGGAAATGGCCTTTAATCGCCTTATTAAGCGTTTTTAACGCATAGTATGTATTAAAATTATATTGAACATACCCGGGTTGATACCTACTGATATTTTAGGCAAATTAGAATGTTTTAAGTAAAACTGTATACAAGATTATATACAAGATTATATACAAATAATTTTCCCAAGTTAAAAAGGTTAATTTTGCCTCTGTGCATTTTAATCAAATTATAAAAGATATTTTTGTGCCATGTACATCCAAATCACTTTTCTTAAACTCTTTTCAAATGAGTCAGTTGAGTGTATTTACCAGTGAAAACTGACGTATTTTCCAAAAAGGTTAAGTGACAGGTACTGAACGAAATTGGCTGGAAGCTCAGGGCGCTAATAAGGAATCTTGCAAGTTCTAGGCGTCTAAAGTCTGTTGAACAAATGATATGTTTAAAGATCCGCCTGTGGATTCTTTACTTTCCGTTGTAATACTGGATATTACTTTATATTCGGAATGTAATAATATTTATCTTTTGCTTCCGCTGTGCATTTATATATTGTGTTGTTTGACTATGATGTTGCCAACCACGTCACGATACTCCCCACCGGGCCCACCGGTGACACGTGGAAATCGGGGTGTGACAGGTTGGTATCAGAGCCAACACTGAGTGAATTAAACGCTAGCCTTTTGCGTTTAATCTCAGTTACACAATTGCACATTCTTGAGTCTAGACAAGAACATAAGACAAATCCAAATTCGTTTCATTGTCTTTTAATTACTTCCTTGTTATTTTTCTGATTAGCCTTTGCATGGGCAAGTCATTTTATCAGAAGTCCCGTTTAGGGCAACCATATACTTGTTTAAATTTTAAAGGAACGATTATGTTTAAAAATATCATTCCTATATTATAAGATCTACCATTATAATAAAATGGCAAAATCTAAAAAGGACGAGACCTAGCCATACGTCACATTAAGACAGGGCCAAGATGGTAGTTCCACAATTAGATTCGGATCCTTGTTAACAGTTCAATTTAGAAATTTTATGAGTTAATTATTAAAAAGAATCTAAAGGGTAAAACCTAGCTTAAGTGTCACTGCAGACAAGGCCAAGATGGTAGAACCTATTCAAGAGATTCAAATCCTTATTAAACATTTGAAAGCATATTAACATGCTTGACAAAGTGTGATGCGATAAAATCACATAAGTCATTTTTTTTGGGGTTATTCTAAAATCCCTTATTTATATAATCATCCCTTATGGATGAAGTGCCCACGGGCTATAATTAACGTCCTCTGGGACTAAAGACAGTGGTAGCCTACAACTCCCTGTCAAGGAAAGGTAATGAACGTTGGTTCAAACCTCAAATGCTTCGATTCTCTGAAATCCTAGCATATAATTTATAATTGTCCATGTGACTAGGCCTTTGGTGCCACGAATAAGACTGTTACTGTTTTATAATTAGGATAACTTATTATAGAAATCCTAAATAAATTTGATTAATAAATTAACCAAATATGGTCTCTGTTTACCATGGTTAATGAATTACCCTAAGGGGCAATTCCATAATAAACTCCCAAATAAACTATTGTCCTTGTTTTCTGCAACAGTTCAATTGTAATGGCTAACTCAGACGAGGGTAATAGTCATCCAGCGGAGGTTAATAATGACGCCCGAATTAATCTAACTAGTGCGGAATTAAAAGCGATCATAGACGGCGCAGTTACACAGGCTTTGGAAAGGCAGTATGATGAGTATAGTGGGACTCGTAGTAGGACCCTATCTACACAGCCTTCAAAGCCACCGTCCAATAACGACGACCCGAAGAAAAATGATGACCGACACTCCTCAAACCACAGTGCTCCATCTCAGCAGGTCATACTGAATAAAGGACCCTTTGCTAAGGGTTGCTCCTATAAATATTTCGTTTCCTGCAAACCCCGGGATTTCACTGGGGAGAAAGGAGCCATCGATTGTATGACATGGCTGGATGAGATGGATACGGTTGTTGATATCAGCGGATGCGCTGAGCGAGACGTGGTCAAGTTTGTGTCGCAGTCTTTCAAGGGTGAAGCTTTAGCATGGTGGAGATCTCTGATTCAAGCCACCGGGAAAATCCCACTGTACAATATGTCGTGGGATCAATTTGTTGCCCTTATCAGGGAAAATTTCTGCCCTCAGCATGAGGTGGAGAAGATAGAGTCCGATTTTCTATCCTTGGTGATGACAAACCTCGACTGTCAAGCTTACCTAACGAGCTTCAACACTATGTCTCGGTTGGTTCCATACCTGGTAACCCCGGAACCAAAACGGATAGCTCGTTTTATCGGTGGTTTAGCCCCCCGAGATCAAGGCAAGCGTAAAAGCTTCTCGGCCAGCGACTTTCAGATCAGTAGCTGACATTTCCTTATCCCTTACTTTAGATGCGGTCAGATTGAGATCGCTAAAGAAATCTGAAGAAAGTAAGAGGAATCGTGAGGATGATAACTCACGAGGGTCAGAGAAGAAGCACAAGGGAAACACTGATTCTAAGAAGTCTGGGTTTGGAAGGAACAGTCAGCGAACAGAGGAGAAGCCAAAGTGCACGACTTGTCAAAGACGCCACTTTGGAAAGTGCAGATCTGAATCCAATTCTAAGTCTGAATCACCTGCATGTGGGTTATGCAAGTCTAAGGAGCACAAGACTGTTGAATGCAGGAAGATTAAAGATGCCACCTGCTACAATTGCAATGAGAAGGGGCACATAAAGACCAACTGCCCTAAGTACGCAAAGAAGACTGAAGAGGCCAAGAAAGCAAACGCATGAGTCTTCCATACGAACGCCAAGGAGATGATGCAGAATGATAACTATATAGCAGATACCTTTTCATATCAAACCGTTTATGCATGAATTTTATTTAATACTGGCACACATAATTCTGTAATGAATGATAAATGTTGAGAACTGTTGCCTCCGCCTGATTAAGACTCCGGTCACTTAATGCGAGGTAGAAATTGACCGATGATACTTTAGAAAATGCTCCAGCAAATCCTATATTGATATTTAATATCTATTAGAAATCACTCTTTTCTGATACCCTTATGGCAAACTTTCAAACTATCCAAATTCATCAGTATATTAAAGACAGATGTGACATTTTGATCCCCTGTCAAAGAGGTGATGGACTAGGTCCAACCCTCAAATGCCATTGATGGTCTTTTGTGACCTAGGCTAAGTGATATTGATATATTTTTAAAATAACATTCATTAAGAATGATAATGCCTTATTGGCCAGTATAGTTTGATGAAACCATGGTTAGTATATGTTAAGGCCATCAGGGTAATGAATAGCAGATGTTGGATTACAACTAAGTAAAGGATTCACCTGGCAATAGGAACAAAATCTCGAGTATGATAAACTCGGATAAGACAACCGTCAATCGCGCC
Source organism: Helianthus tuberosus (assembly GCA_030545235.1). NCBI lineage: Eukaryota > Viridiplantae > Streptophyta > Magnoliopsida > Asterales > Asteraceae > Helianthus > Helianthus tuberosus. Next base: position 117,243,576 of record CM060399.1, read on the forward strand.
ATTGATAATGCGACGAAGGTAAATAAAAACTACAAACGTAAACCTCAATACTAATGGAGTTAATCTCCAGGCTGTGGTTGACACAGCAGTTGGAGGGATCATGGGAAAAGGTCATGAGACAATCCAAAGAGCCGAATGCTTCTCGCTCTAAATCTCATTCAAAAACCATGTTTAATTGCTCATGAGGAGAGCTATATTCACACTTCAAATATGAAGTATGAACCAAAGAAGGAGGATAACTCCCAGAAATCTGGGAAAGAGAGCAAGTACAGGCCTAATAAAAAGCAATGTAAGTTCAGTAAGAAGCCTGTATACCTCAGAGACTGCTTCAGCATTATTATATCCATTAGGAATCAGCTTTTCGATGTCCTAGTTCCGTTAAATATAAGGACTCAATATAGTGATAAAAAAAATCGATTGGTTACCTTAAAAATCAAGCCCATATTGTGGGTGATAAGAAGCGATTAATTATCAAGACTCCTTATGAGACAACCCTCATAATTACATGTATCCGTACGATTAATTAATATTAAACATAAAAAATGGTGGAATTGGCCGTCCCCGGAATCGAACCTGGGTCGCGCGCCTAGCCAACCGAGCTAGGTGCCTAGTTTGTGAAAATTTCCATTCTGATTAAATATAAGCACATATAGTTGATATCTCTTTAATCTCTATCGATTTCGAATACCAAATGGTATGACAAAAGCGCTATATGAGGATTGGTGTATCTTAATAAGTTCCATAGATTGCTTCCATGCCTGATCAGTATGGAGGTTTAATGCATGGGACCACAAAGATATCCCAATGATCATATGGTACTAAAGTCAACTAATAGTATTCAAAGAAGATATCCAGAATAGAATTGTCCAAATAAATATTCCCTGGTAACGGAATATGTGGACTCATAACATGAATGTGTCACTTATTTGACACGAGCAATGATAGGTGAACTGGAGCCTGAGATATGGAAATCTTTGTAACCTCCTTGTACCTTGATTATCTTCTCCTAAGATTACCCTGTCTACCCCTGGGAGGCAGGTAGAGTTAAGTTTAATATCCCATTTAGGGCTGCATTATTATGAAATCCCCAAGACAACTAGTACCATATTGGCAGAATCGAAAACCCTGATTAAGTAAGTTTTAAAGATATAGATTCATAAAGCCAAACTCAATATCTTGAGAATTCGGTATAGTAAATTATGAAAGACGGTTCATTTTGCTAAGGCATTGTTTACCGCAACCCTAATTGGGCAACAATTAAGAATTTGCCATCAACTACCCAGGACCGTCGATTTGCTCGACTAACTGTAAAGATTAGCTATTTCTTAAGATTAATTTTGAACAATGGTTGGAATAACCATCTCACCTTAAGATAAGCTTTTCTATAATAACTGCTATATAAGTATCAAGGTGGCTCCTTGGAGACCTTGTATAAATGGCATGTTAAACATCTATTGTTAGGACAATAGATAGGTAAGTTCAATTATCAGGATCTGAAAGTTGCAGTGGAAACAACAAAGCAGATCACACAAATCCCTAATTATTTGTAAGATGCCAATATTCGGCAGAAAATCAAGGATTAATGAAAATAGCAAACCTCCTAAATTCTTGTTAAGAAATAAGGTTCAACAATAGGTATCACCCTGGAAAGGAGTGATGCGATTTGGTAAGAAAGGCAAGCTAAGCCCGAGATACATAGGACTTTTCGAGGTTATCGAACGTATCGGTTCAGTTGCCTATAAGCTAAACTTTCCTGAAGAGCTCAGGGGAATTCACAATGTGTTCCACATCTGCAATCTGAAGAAGTGTTTCGCTGATGAATCACTGGTTATACTACATACGGATGTGCATATAGATGAGAGCTTAAAATTTGTGGAAAAACCTTTGTCGATTGAAGGCCGACAGGTTAAGAAGCTTCGAAGGAAGCATGTGCCTATAGTAAAGGTCAAGTAGGATGCCCGTAAAGGACCCGAATTCACGTGGGAGGTTGAATCCACGATGAAAGAAAAGTACCCTTACTTGTTTCAGTAAATCTCGGGTCGAGATTTATTTTAAGGGGGTGAGGATGTAACACCTCGAAAATTCACGTCCTATAATGTGTTGACACGTGTCATAAAGTTTGAACGTGTGAAAGAATGTTATAAAGGGACTAAAGTTGACAAACATGGAAAGTATGTAATTATACGGGTTCTAAATGTCAACAGTGAATAAATATACTTCATAATAACCCTACATGATGTTTACAACATCAAACGAATAAATCATGGATCATACGAGGCTAAAAGTGAGAGATTACAAACTACAGGGGTTAAATGTGTCAACATGTTTAAAGATATACCTCTGAGTGACCTTTTGACAAACCCGAATCTTTGTAACTGTTAATTATGCTCACTAAAATGCGCGATATAAATTTCATAAAGTTTCGTTATCGTATGAGAAAGTTATGATCAAATTCGTGTGCGAGGGGTTAAAGCGTAAACATTGAAAGTTAAGACTTTTCGGGTTAACCGGAAGTGTCCAGGGACTTGGCAAAGTGGGTATAAGTCCTAAAGTCCTTGTGGGTAAATATAAGGGGGTCAAAATGCAAGAAATAACCTTGGTTGCCCTTTCGTGAAGCCAAGGGACAAGCTGCAAAATAACAAAAATGGAAAAATCAGAATTTCAGGCCCAGGCGGCCCGCGTACAGATATGTTAAACGGGAGGCGGGCCGCGTCAGGCGCCCAGAACCAGAAAAACAGGCTGCAGCCTGTTTTGCGCGATTATGACCGATCCCACTGGTATTTCTCACTATTGGGCGACCCCTAAAATGTTCCTAGACCCCAGGGACACTTGTGAGACAATTGTGGTCACTTGTAGCCTTAGTTGTCGACATGTTATGGTGTTTACAAACACTATATAAGGCCTCCAAGTTACAAACATTCTTGCACTCATTTATGATCATCTCTGGAACTCCAAAGCTGATTCCAAGACTTCCTAATCAACCATTAGACCCTTGTAAGTGTTCTAATCTTTTCTCAATTGAGTTTTAGCTTAGTTTTAGCTTAAAAGTCAAACCGTCGTAATTAACGGTTGACTTTAAGATTAATCACAAATGGTCCAGTGATTAGTCGAATCAAAAGTAGTTATAAGTTGGTAATTATGTGGGTAATAAAACCTCAAAAGGGTTTCCCCTGATCACCAATCTAACCAGGTCAAAAGTCGGGTCAAACTTATATTTAAAAAGTCAACAGGAAGTCTAAAATGCCATTTATGCATAATTAACATTGTAGATCATATACAACCTGTTGGATCATTGTTATAACTTAGTAATAAGTGTAAGAACATGTCTAAACATGTTCAACCCGACAATTTCCTGTTTAGACCCGGTTCGGAACCGAAAGTCACATAGTTTGACTTTCGCTTTGACTTTCAGTTCTGACCCGCTTTAGTATGATTTGAAAATGTCTTAGAGCTTCTTTAGGACCAGGCTACATGTTAGCACAACCCCCTGTGGTTGGTTCATTGATCGACCCATTCGTTACGCGTTTCCGTTAATTGCTCATATGTTGACCATTATGCCCTTATTATCTTAAAACGTGATTTTTGGAAATGTAAAAGACTGGAAACTTTAATTACTGATATATATACTTGTATGCAAAGTTTGACATCAGTTTGAGGTGTAGATTAAGAGTTATGCTCGTTAGCGTAAAATGAACGCTTTATGTTAATAAAACGGCGAAATTAGCGTATAGCCTAGTTAAGCCTACTTTTTGGTATCAAACTTAATACCCACTGATGTAATATATTATTTTGGGATTTTTGAATATTTTTAATTAATTTTAGGCCGAGCATAACTCATGGTCGTAGGCTTAATCCGGTAATTGTCGGTTTTGCCCTTACGGGCCATAAAATGAGTTTTACATATCTAAACGACTCCAAACCTTTTGCTACTAATAACATATGATAAATAAATTATTTTAAACCTTCTGGAAATATAAAAATATCAGACTTAAGTATCGAACCCGGAAATGGCCTTTAATCGCCTTATTAAGCGTTTTTAACGCATAGTATGTATTAAAATTATATTGAACATACCCGGGTTGATACCTACTGATATTTTAGGCAAATTAGAATGTTTTAACAGTAAGCAAAGGCTGATTAACTCAGACTTCGGTTTTGAGCTTTTCGGCTTATGTGAAATTACCAAAATGCCCCTGCGGTGCATAGTTGGTTATAAATGATAGATTTCACACATATACTTTATCCTACTGTTATAACTTATAAAAATAAGTATTTTTGCTGATTATATCAGACCTGTAACTCAGGTAAATATTTAAACTCTTTTACAACCTATAAAATGACCAAACTACCCCTACGGGGCATAGTTTGTGTTTAAATTCGTTTCGGGCATAATGAGAGACATCTTACTGATGTCACAACATATTTGAGGCATAATTAACTTAGGAAACCTGTATATGGCTCTCATGAATACCCGTCACGCTTATTACGCGTACGGTTCGGTTTATGTAACAAGTTTACATAAATTAGCCAAAACGGGTCAAACCTTATTGGTTTTATCTCAAAATCCAGAATGTGTATGAAATACCCATTTAAGACAAGTCTTCAAACTTGTCGGGTCTAAACCACATTCTATTCCGGTCTTCGCTTAATCGTGCGTCTGAACCATATATTCCCTTAAGACTAACCGGTCTAAGCTTAGGCTAAATTAAAGACCCGTTAGCATTCTAATTGGTTATTTATACCATCATTCCAGACTAGAGCATTTCGGTAAATGGTACCTACGCTTACTTAAGTGAATACGGCTGAGTTATTAGATTCTTGCTATTTAAGACAGGAGCTAGCTCAGGTAAATACTCTTAACTTATTTTCCCTATACGAACTTGGGATACGGCACTATAAAAGTACCGCTTGGTCGGGTGTGTAGTTATTTAAATCGTATTGTGATTGATATACTTACAACCCGTTTAATATGTATTATTTGGTGTATGGCCTTTGGGGGTTAATGACCATGTCCCGGATATCCTTGGCATCATTTTACGAAATGGCCACGACCTAAGCACGGGGTGTAGGCATACACCTGACAGCTGCATTATGTAAAAACTGGTAATCCACTCCGAGGTATCATCCTTGTGGGCATTATACCGGAACTGGTAATCCACTTAGAGGATGAGAGCCTGTGGGCATTATACCTGTGGCGTGTCAGTTAATCTAGTCCGGCCCTACAAACCGGCCCTAACGGACGACAAATAAGTAAAACTGTATACAAGATTATATACAAATAATTTTCCCAAGTTAAAAAGGTTAATTTTGCCTCTGTGCATTTTAATCAAATTATAAAAGATATTTTTGTGCCACGTGCATCCAAATCACTTTTCTTAAACTCTTTTCAAATGAGTCAGTTGAGTGTATTTACCAGTGAAAACTGACGTATTTTCCAAAAAGGTTAAGTGACAGGTACTGAACGAAATTGGCTGGAAGCTCAGGGCGCTAATAAGGAATCTTGCAAGTTCTAGGCGTCTAAAGTCTGTTGAACAAATGATATGTTTAAAGATCCGCCTGTGGATTCTTTACTTTCCGTTGTAATACTGGATATTACTTTATATTCGGAATGTAATAATATTTATCTTTTGCTTCCGCTGTGCATTTATATATTGTGTTGTTTGACTATGATGTTGCCAACCACGTCACGATACTCCCCACCGGGCCCACCGGTGACACGTGGAAATCGGGGTGTGACACCTTAACTGCAAAATCATTCGGCCTACTAGAGTCCTAAGCCCAATTGTCCCTTTTATTAGCCAATCTCTGATCCACAAGCAGCCGATGACAATCAACCAATTCACGAACCTCTTGATCAGTAGTTGGGTACGACCTCCACTTCCACATCATTGCCCCAGCCATGTTATGATCACCAATCCTATTCGCAACCACACACCATTTATCTTGCTCTAAGCGAAACAAAGCCGGAAACATCATCTTCAAGGGAACCCGATTAATCCAGGGATCGATCCAGAACTTTATATCGGCCCCATCACCCACCTGACCCCTTATCATATTAACTCCAAAAGAATCACCCACCTTTATCCGACAGGCACTTTTGACAAGTTTCGTCCACGTCCCCGAGAACCTGGATTTGTGAGGATATGTCTCCCACCTCCTCGTAGACCCATGTATCGCATCAATCACTCTTCTCCACATAGAATTACCTTCGTTACGATAACGCCAAAGCCATTTTAACAATAAAGCACTTATATTCTCTCCAAGCTTACTAAGACCCAACCCTCCTTGATTCTTGGGTGAAGACACTACTTCCCATCTAACCCAATGAACCTTATTAACCTCCATATTTCCTCCCCATAGAAATTTCTTAATCAGGGATTCGAGGCTATTAATAACCGCAACATGCGCCTTGAACAAAGAAAAGTAGTACGAAGGCAAACTCACCAACACCGATTTTATAAGCGTCAACCTTCCACCAATAGAAAGGATTTTCGATTTCCACTTGGACAAACGAGTTTTAAAGACTTTCAACACCGGTTTATCTAACTCCTCAATACCACAGTACTATTCCTAAGTGGATAAATGATTACATATTTGGTTGGCAAATAGATTGAATTAGAATGAATTATCTTAATCCTTCAGGTAAATGGATTCAACATTCCATTGAGATTGTGAAAGAACTAAACCAAAAGAAGTGGAACATCCCACTCCCTTACTACAACTAGAGGTGTACAAAAAAACTGATTACGCAATCGAAACCGGAAAAAAAAAACCGTAACCGGTGAAAAACCGGTTTTTTTTTATAACCGGTTCGGTTACAACCGGTTTGACCGGTTATTAATCAGTTACACTTTTTCTGGACCGGTTCGGTTTTTAAACCGGTTTATAAAAAACCGGTTAATAAATTGATTAATTAGAAAAACCGGTTACTAACCGGTTAACCGATAACGTTAATAACCGGTTAACCGATAACGTTATAAAAAAACCGGTTAAAATAACCGGTTAATCCGGTTTTTTGTGCCCAGCGATAAAAAAAACGGTCATATGACCGTTAGAGGCTGTTATAGCCGTTTTTTTTGTTTTTTTTTGTTTTTGACCAAAACTCATCACAAACTTAGTATAAAAGGTTTGTGGGTGTTTAGGTTCAATCACAACACTTGAGAACTCTCAAAGAATCTTAAAAAGTCTCTTATTCTTGTTCGATAACTCTCAAAACGCAATGGCAACCTCTAGTGCTCATGATTCGGTCCATGTTGGCGAGTCTACAACCGACACGGTGATTCGTGTTGTTCCAACGAAACGCAACCCCGAGGTTTGGTCACATTTTGATTTGTGCGAGATGGCCAACGGTAAAAAGAAAGCGCGTTGTCATCATTGTCAAGGCTTTTACTCCGAATCCGCAAACTCCACGTTGAAGCAACATATCGAAAAACCGTTTTGCAAGGCGTTGAAACAACAAAACGTTGGTGGTCAAGCTTCCATGGCAAGTGATGGCGCTAATATTTTCAACTACAATTTCAATATGGTTAGGGATGAAATGGCGAAGTTTGTAATCCAAGAAAGTTTGTCGTTCAACCACTTCGACAACCAACGCTATACAAAGATGGTTCAACGAACTCTCCAACCACGATACACCCATGTAAGTCGTGCTACTCTTAGGAGGGATTGTTTAAAATTGTGGAAAAAAGCTAAACTAGAATTAATTTCTTATTTTGAAAAATTAGAAACCGGTGTTAACTTGACTAGCGACGTTTGGTCCGCACCGCACGGTTCACCCGATTCGTATATTTGTGTCACCGCCCAGGATTGAACCGGCGACGTGGCAAATGATGAAACGCACGATTTTGTTTAAATTGTTCGATTACCCTCACACCGGTGAAGCTATATATAAAGTAATCGACAAATGTATTACAACATACAAATTGGAAAATAAAGTTTTTTAAATATCTTTTGATAACGCCTCAAACAACACGAGCGCGGTAATGCGTTTAAAATTAAAATACAATCCGATTTGTGAGGGTACTTTTTTCCAGAGCCGATACGTTGCACACATCATAAATTTGGCCGTTCAAGACGGTTTAAGGGTTATTGAAACACAAAAAGAAGCTTTCAAAAGAATGTTACGAAGTATATTTAGTAACACGCAAAGACATTCAAAATATATTAAAACTTGTAAGGAAGCGGGTCGAATATGCTTAGGACCCAATTGGGACGTTGCTCATAGGTGGAACTCGACTTGCATTATGTTTGAAAAAGCTATTTTGCAAAAGGAAAGTTTACAAGAATTTCATAACCTTTTGTCTAGTCGTGGAAAGTGTTCGCCTTACCACCCATCGGGTTGGGAAGCTATTGAAACTGTTACACAAGTGCTTCAAGTTTTCAAAACATCAACAAAGACTTTATCGGGGGTTTATTATCCAACAAGTTCATTGGTACTTCACAATGTGTTTAAAATGTGTTTGAAAGTAAACGAGTTGTCGGTTAGAGGTAGACCATATTGTGACATGGCGGATACAATGAAGGAAAAATTAAGAAAATATTTTAAAGAACTACCGGCGGTTTTCACTTGTGCCGCCGCTCTAAACCCTTGTTTTAATATTTTTGGAACCGGGTCTTAGATTGAAAAAATTGCACACCAATTGAATTTAAACACCACTCAAGAACCAAACTTTGGTGAAGTCGCAAAATCTCGTTTCAACGATCAACTTTCAAAATTGTTTGATGTTTATGTAACAAAATATGGTTCAACCTCGTCACACATTCACGCGTCAATGAGAAACGCCGCTTTCGGTGAAGGTTCAAGTCAAATGGAAGATACCGATTTGTATGTTTATAACCAATTGTATGATGAGTCGAGTCAAATGCATCGTGGTAACACTAGTAGTAGTGAACTCGGTCGGTATGGTGGGTCGAACTTTCTACAAATGATGAGTTCACAAGAGTTTAAAAATTTTGATTTGTTGGCTTGGTGGAAAAGTAACGAAAATCAATTTCCGATCTTAGCCACAATGGCCCGAGATTTACTAATGGTCCAAGCTTCCACGGTAGCTTCGGAAAGTGCTTTTTCTATTAGTGGTAGGGTGATTTCGATAAGGAGGACTCGACTAACACCTAAGGCGGTTGAGATGTCGATTTGCTTAAAAGATTACTTGGATGCGGCGGAGAGAGTTCAAGACAAACGTTCACTCGAGGAAGAATTAGATTACGAAGAAGAAGTTTACGAGGACGAGGTCGAAGCCGAATTGACAACCCCAATGACCGACGAAGAAGCCGAATTAGATGAATTCCTACGCAATAGTTCGGGTTCGGGTTCGGCCGAAGAAGATTAAACGAGGCTTCTCAATATTGTAGTTCCACTAAAAAAATATATATATATTAGTGGACCTTCTTGCGGATTAATATTTTAAGTTTATGTATTTCGTTTGTTACGTGTATCGTTCGTATTTTCATTGTTATGTAAAACCGTTCGTTCCAAGACTAGATATTTATTATGTTTAACTTTTTATATATTATTGTGAAGTTTTTATATAAAAAAACTGCATTTATAGTTAAAAAAAGATCAAAAACTGCTTAAAAACAGCAAAAAAACAGAAAGAAAAACAGCAAACATGCATTCTGTGAACATTTCTGCAGACCGGTTATTTTACCGGTTTTTATGAATCGGTTTTTTAACCGGTTTTTTAAACCGGTTATATTATTCAATTTAAAAACCCGGTTTTTTTTAAAACCGGTTATAATCGGTTAGGATCGGTTACAGTTTTTCATACTTAAAACCGGTTATTAACCGTAACCGGTTTTTAATTAACCGTTTTTTTTTTTCCTTTTTAACCGGACCGGTTATTAACCGTAACCGGTTATTGAAAATAACCGATTTGTACACCTCTAACTACAACCACCGTCCCCGTTGTCATCACCACCACTATATCTCAACTTCTTTAATAATTTAACAAACCAAAATATGATTATTTTGTCAATCAAATGAATGATAAATTTAAGTTTTTTTGAGAAGCTTCAATTCCTAAAAAAAGGTCATGAATCAAGCGTCCCTTAATTGTAATATTATTTGTTGAAGCTATATATTTCAAACCATTTCAAGCTTTTTTTTTTAAGAAAAATATGATAAGTTATTATAAAGTTCTAATCACAACCACCAATTATAATTGTGCTCATTTTTCTTTTGTTTTAACTTAGCTTGGTTAAGTTTTAGGGCAAAGCAGAAGTGGTGTGTACATCTATTATCTATATGAATACAAAGTTTTGATGAATAGTGGTTGTAAATTTTTAAGTATTTATTTTTTCTTTTTACTAATCTTTTATTTATTACTCATTTAGTTTTTTAGTAATAAATAGTTATTAATAATTTTGATGTAGTTGTTTTTTATTAGTAGTATTTTTATTTGTTTAGCATTCAATTTGGTCATTCGTTAATTTTTTTTTTTTTTTGTAAAGTTGTAAATTTATATCTATGTTTGTTTATTTTCTAAGATTCCAAGTTATTTGCCCACGCATTGTGATGGTACGCTATCGCGGGCGTTGGATCGGTATCGGTTTGATTCGTTACAATACTGGTACGATTCATGTACTCGGTATAGAAATCAACACGTGTTGCTCGAACGGTATCAATCGGTTCAGATTGTCACGGTACTGGTACCGATATTCATTTATCGTCACAGACAGAGTTGTAAAAATGAAAATATTTTGAAAACGGAAACGATGAAAATGAATACAGGTATCGGTTCCAATGTTGTTTGGGACGGTACGCCATCGATTCAATATCAGTTTATCAAAAGAAAACACAATACAAATAAATACAGGTACCGAACTGATGTTGCTCATTTGGTTTCGATTTGGGACGGTACACCATCGATTCAATATCAGTTTATCGAAAGAAAAAACAATAAAAATAAATATAGGTACCGAACTGATGTTGTTCATTCGGTTCACTACGATAGTTGCACGATATCTATTATCAAACAAGAAACCATAAAAAAGTAATAAATAACGGTTGCGATATGATCTTAGCTTCTTGAAAGCAAAAACAATAAAAATAAATACCAGTACCGATACAGATATTGTTCAGTGGATTTGGGTTTGGTTTGGTACGATAGCGGCACAATAGTTGTTTTCAATAAAGCTTATATGACAATGGTGAAAATATACATATGACGCAAACGACCTAAACCGATATTAACTTCAACTGAACATCGGTACCAGTATCGATTTCGTTTTTATTGTTTTCGATTGATGTAAGGTTTTCTTTTTCGATTACTACAGCAAGTGTCAGTATTGTAGCGAATCGAATAGATACCGATCGAATTCTCGCCACGAAGCGTGAGGAATATCACTAGTTATCTATTATATTATATTATATATAATAAATCAAAATATGTGTGGCGCACTGCCACTAAATGAGAGTATCTGGATAAGGTAAATCCTGTCTAAACTAAAACTTTTTTCTTTTTTCTTTTTTCATGCGGAACAAATTAATTAGGTTATAACCAAATGTTCATATATCACATGGATCTTTCCCATTTCTATTCGGCCATTCCCTATTGAAAATGCGAAACTCGCAAACCCTAGAGCAAAACATCGCCTCCATCACGATTTCTACTGATCAATACATTGAAGAGTTTCGATGGTTTGTACACCATTTCAATATCTATTATCTTTTCTTTAATGCCAAACTAACAGTGGCGGATCTAGGATTCCGACCAAGCGGAAACGTTTTATAAATAAGCGGTAACGAAATCGAAAAAACGTCAAATTTTTCCAAAATTTACACTAAAAACGTCAAAAATTTTCCGACCAAGCGGTAGCGGAGGCTACCCCTTGGTCTAATATATATCCGCCCCTGCAAACTAATATTTGAGAAACCCTAAATCTCATTGCTCTTCATTTGCATTGGTTAACTTAAAAAAATCTAAATACACAGTTATGTTTAATATTTATTGAAAATAAAGTTGTATTCAAAATAAAGTATTTAGTAAAACGCCAAAATCGTCCCTGATATTCGGTCATTTTTGCCACTTCAGTCAAAAAAAAAAAAAAAACTTTTGTAACTGGACCCCCTGATGTTTCATTTTTGTTGTCATTTCAATCCATATTACTAACTCAGTTAAAATATATCGTCAACTCCCATAGACAATTTTGGCACTTTCCCATTAATTCTTTTGTTTTTTAATTTTATAAATTTTATTTTTTATCTTTAAATAAAAAACAATAAAAATAATTATAATAAAATATATATACATATACACACATTTATATATTTACACGCTTATTTTTTAATTTTCTTTTTCACCTTTAAATAAAAAAATAATAATAATTTGATGATGTTTGATACACCGGGAGAGACGGGTGGTACTGATGTTTGGTACGACAGGTCAACGAGGGGAGATGAAGTACGAGTGCCGTGATAGACGGGGTAATTGTGGCGGCGACAATGGTGATGGTGGTGATTATCATGGAGATGGAGGTGGAGAAGAGAGAATGATAGAATAAAAAGAGTGTGTATGATGTGTGTATACAGTGGCGGAGCTTGAACGAAAATTTAGTTGGGACTGGACTCTCAAAATCCAAATCGGTGGGATCGGACTCTTACAAAATCCAATATTTTACCCCACAATAATATTCAGAAAATTTTGATAAAATTATCACTTCAAGCAAAAAATCAGTAGGGGTTGGGCTACCACGACCCCAATAAAGCTTCGACAATGTGTGTCTATATATAAAATTATAAACATGTGTGTATATGTATATATATTATGGTTAATTTATTATTTTTATTTTAAAGGTAAAAAAGGAAAATAAAATATAACAGAATAAATGAGTAAATTGCCAAAATATCCCCGAAGTCTGAGAATTGCCAAAACCGTTCATGAGTTAATGATACATTTAACCGAGTTAGTTATTTGAATGGGCTGAAGTGGCAAAAGTAACCAAACCTCATGGACGATTTTGACATTTTACTCTAAAGTTTTTTTGGCATTATCAACTATACAGAATACAGGTACTGAACCGAACTGATACCGAACTACTGAACCAATATCGTACCGCCATAATCGGTACAATGTTCAGTTTGTATTTTTACTCATTTTAGGTTTTGATATTTTTGGTACTGGTACCGAATAACTGTTTTTTTTTTTTTTTTTGTAACACTTTGAAATATATTTTATTGAAAACAGAGTTATATTCAAAATAATTTTTTTTTTTTGTATCGTTAGCTATACTGAGTACCAATAATGTAATGAGATAAACCAATGCCGACCGAACAATATCGTTACTGGTATTTGTATTCATTTTTATGATTTTTTTATCGATGTAAATCGTGTATCCATATTATTTTGAAAACAACTTTTGTCTAATTAAACTTAATAGCATTATAAATAAACTTTTTTATTTTATAATAAATGCATGTTACAGAATAATTTTCCACTAGTTTTATTAAAAAAAGAAACAAGATACTTGCTAGTAGCGCCGTTCAAAAAAGAAAAGCTGGAAAACTCATACACTACATATCAGCTACACCATATAAATTGGTATCTCTTGACTTTCCTCTTTAACTAGATTGTTTATCCGCGCGTTGCGGCGGTACGTGATCGTGGGTATTCGATCGGTATCGGGTAGGTTTGTTATAGTACTGGTATGATACATGCACTCGATATAGAAATCAACATATATTTTACATGGAGAGAAACGAAAAAACAAACACCATTACCGACATGATGTTGTCCGAACGGTGTCAATCAGTTCAGATCGTCACGGTTAGGGATGAGCGTGGTACCGGTACCGTACCGAAAATACCGATACCGAAATTCACCAAAACTGGGTACCGGTACCGAAATATTCGATACGGTACGCGGACCGGTACGGTACCGGTATTTGAAGGTAAAATTTGGTATTTTCCCGGTACCGAACCGGTGCCGATACCCAAAGTACTGATACCGAAAATCACAAAAAGTGGGTACCGGTACCGAAAAATTTCGGTACGGAAAATTCGGTACCGGTACCCAGTACCAAATGCTCATCCCTAGTCACAGTACTGGTAATGAAAGAAAACAAAACCATAAAAAAAATACATGTACATGTACCAATGTTATTCGGTAGGGTACATCAGTTTTTTAAAAGCAAAAGTAATAAAAATAAGTAGCGGTACTGATACCAATGTTGTTCGGTAGGTTTCGGTTTGGTTAACTAAGATAGCATCACAAAATTCATTACCAAACATAAACCATACAAATGAGTACATGTACATGTAGCGATGTTGTTCGACATGGTATAATAGCGATACGATGTTAGTTTATTGAAAACAAAAATAATATAAATAAATAACAGTTTATCAAAAACAAAAACAATATAAATAAATATTGGTACCGATACATATATTATTAGGTTGGTTTCGGTTATTTTTTGGTATGATGGCAGGACAATATTCGTTTTCAATAAAATTTATACTGCAATGTTGAAAAAGAAAAACAATTGGTTTCAGTTCGGTTTAGTACGATGGTAGCACATTATCCGTTTTCAATAAATTTATATCGCAATGTCGAAAAAATAAACATAGAATGCAAGTTATTAGAAAAATAATCAAAACATATAATAAATAAAATATAATAAAAAATTGAAGACTTTGTTTTAATTATATATATATAGCAAATTAAATATTATTGAAAACAATAAAACAATCATTTAAAAAATCAAAAACACTGTTCATGATTCAATTTGTTTTAATATGTATAATAATAATGTATAATGGTTTGGACCAATAAATGGGCCAATAGAAATCAGCTCAACCAGTTTTGGTTCAAAATTAAAAGCCAGTTTTGGTTTGGACCACAACTTAAAGCCAGTTCTGATTTTAATTCTCTATGGACCCAAAAGTCTAAAACCCAAGTACACACTTGATTTGAAAGAAAGCTAGCATGTGTTAGCTACTCTCTCGAATCTCTATGTTATCTTATGATGGAATATATACTTATGTATTGCCTAAAAAGTGTAGGAAATAATTTGGTTACTTGATAAAATCTGTTTATTGGGTAAGATTAGGGGTTTGCATCGGTCAATTTTGAAGTCAAACAGTTTTTACGGCTTTACCATTTAGGCTTGAATATATTGGGCCAAAAAAATTTAGGCAAAAGTAGGCTTGGGCATATCGGGTTTTTTTTATACCCGGAAATGGAATTGGTTCCTAACCGTATCCGGTTCTTGAATGAGTGTGAATGGAACCGATTTCTGTAGGAACCGGATCCAGTTCCTACCCGGTTTTAGACCATGAATACTAGAACTGATATGAACCGATTCCGTGTAGAGTTGTAACCGGTTCCTTGGAAGAACCGGTTCTTTCGGGTAATTCACAGAAAAAGCTGCAACACCTGTTGAAATCGATTCCAACGGCTATAATGCCGTTAGAAATCGATTTATTGCCATTAAAATCGGTTTCAACTATATTTATAACTTACACCTTCAAACATAACTTACACCTTCTCAAAAATACTTAACTTACACATTCTAATCTATATCTTCAAAGCTCGTTATGGCGTGCAACGATGAGGTTGTTATGGTTTTGAAAACCAAGAGAAACCCCCAAGTTTGGAAGCACTTTGATTTGTGCTTAATGAGCGATAGCCACGAGATGGCACGGTGCAAAGCTTGCGGCAAGTTCATGAAGGCTACGGCCAACTCGACGTTAAACAAACACACCGATCGTTGCACATGCTCCATAAAATTAAACAATTGTCTTGTCAAACACCAACTGCCTACATCAGCCCTATTCCACCATTTGCCTGCGCATGCTTCATTTGAAAATGCATCAGCCCTATTCTAGGTTGCAGACTAATGATGGACATTTTTTGTACACCTGTGTATCGACTGCTTATACACACGTGTACATAGTGTACACCCTTTTGTACATTAAGCATAGTATATTGTTACAGCATGTTTAAAAAATAAACTGATAGGACTAAATACCACATTATTTAGTCAACCTTGTGTACACGTGTGTCGACTGCTTATTCACATGTGTACATAGCGTACAACACAGGCTGCAGATAAACAAAAAATACCCTGTGCATATGTATACAACCCGATTTATTAATAGATCATCGTAGCAGTATACACGTATGTACATCACCGTCTTGACAACAAAATACGCACAAAATACACATGTGTACATCGCATAAAAACAGAGTAAAATCCATTATCTTGTTAACTCAACCATATCCTTCAAAAAAATTAAGCATCTACTCGGACAACGATTGATAAAAAACACACCATGTAACAACCCGACTTTCAGGGTTCTTACTTAGATCTGTCATTTATTGCTTAATTGCCTTGTACTCTCGAGATCTCGATTATCGCTAAAGGGTCTAAACTATTTTGACGCATTTTAAATGATATTTTAAAACTATGTTTTACAACGCATTCACAACGCTTAATCAATACGCAATTATCGCATTTCACGCAGCCTACAACGCTTACTATTTAACGCATATTACATCGCATGTTAGTCTAAACGCTATTACATCGCAATCTCAACGCAACGCAACGCAACTCGAAACGCAGATTTACTTTTATGCATTTTATGTGTTATGTGTGTCATTTGTGTGATTAATTGTTTAATGTTATGTGGTTATCTTATCGCAACGCTTGCTCGCAACTCGCTTAAACGCAACTCAACGCACGAAACGAAAGTTGGAAAACTAACTCGCACCAGTCGTCTGATCAAATTACCATTCGATCGAATGGACATCCGTTCGGATGACCATCCGATCGACCGGCCATCCGACACCTCACTTGCACCGCCTCACTTTCTCTCTCACACTATAAATACCCGCCTGTCACATCACTGTTCACTGATGTGACAGCTCTATCCGACCCAAACGCCCTCAAGTCCCTTCCAAGCACTTTTTCTCTCAATTCAAGGCTATTTCGTAAGTATTTCTTCCTAAATCTTGTACTTACATCGTTACTACACACTTTCTCATCATCTTCTCCATCAAAACCTTACATTTTCTCCATGAAATCACCTGATTTGGACCTCTTGAAGGTGACATCATCACGGTTGCTTATGCAATCGGTTGTGTGACGTCATCACGTCCAGATGTGTTTAGATCTAAAGGATTTCAACACATTTTAAAACAAATCTTAATAAAACTTCAACATTTTTAACTGATTTCAAACTTTTCTTCAACATTCTTCACTTTTCTACTTAAAACCGATGGGATCTAGACTCATTTAGGCTCTCTACTCATTCTCTAGTTGAGAACCGGTCTGAAAACGGATTTCCACCGGAGAGATGACCAATTAACGGGTTGAACATGAAATATCATCGAGAACAGTTAGTCTAATCGAATGGGGTGATTCCCATCCTATCGACTGGGCTGGACTTGGTGTGTTTCCGTTGTTTAATACGTCGTCACGCCGTCTCCGTTAAAACTCAAACTTTTGAATTTAGAAAACTTTTTGTGAAATTTTCAAAACATCAGATCGCCCAATCGAATAGCCATCCGATCGAATGACTATTCGACCAGGTGATTTGTCCTTTATAAATTCCAACACTTAAACGATCTGGATAAAACTTCAAACTATCAAACTTTCACTCGAACACCCAGGACGCTCTGTTTTCAATTCAATCCGCAATCGTTGATTTTACACGCTATCGATTTTTATGTGGTTATATGTTGTTTATATTGGCGTTTGAGATGACGAGAGCTGTGCTCTACGTTGATGGTTTCGATTTAACGCTTCTTGCTTTGCAAAACACGCACTACTCACAACGTTCTCTTAGCTCAAAACGCTAACAAATCGCAGACAAACTAAGCACTCTCGCTACTCTCAACGCTACACTACTCGCTGTGATACTCGCAACGCTAATCGCTTACGCTACTCTCTATCGCCACTCGCACTCGCAACTCTCGAACGCGCTTCGCAAAACTTGAAAGATAGGTGAATACGTGCAAAATATGTAGGTGATTACGTGCAAAATATAGGTGAATACGTGCAAAATATGTGCTTACGTGGACTACGTGTTTCTGTGCTTACGTGCTTATGTGCCTATGTGGACTATGTGCCTATATGTTATGTGCCTATGTATTCCTGAGCTTTACATAATAATAATAATAATAATAATAATAATAATAATAATAATAATAATAATAATCAGGACGTTTTACGAAACGCTAAACTTTTCGAAGACCCAATATAATCGAATCTCGTCTAAATCATATGACGATGTCTTCTGCAGACAATGTCTTCCCTTGGTTCTCACACTCGCCGCAACGCTCAAAGAAACAGAGATGACAAGCGCATCGCTTCTCTCGTCGCCAAGGAAATGGCTAAAGTCATACCTCAGATCGTCAGCAAGATCAACGAAGTCAGCAGCAAATCGTCTGTCGAATCAAAAAGCGACACGCCTAAATCACCCTTCAGCTTTAAGCAATTCAAGGCATGTGGTCCTGCAAGCTTCACTGGTGAAGTTGGGCCCAGTGCCATGTTCCAGTGGTTTGACTCAATTGAAGTCACCCTTCATCAAAGCGGATGCCCAGGCAATCTTTAATGCTACTGGAGTCTTCCAGTCTAGGGCATTGGATTGGTGGACTGCTGAACGCAACAGGCGAGGTAACGATGCAGCCTATGGACTCTCCTGGGAGGAACTGAAGAAAGTCATGATAAAAGAATTATGTCCCCCACATGAACTCCAGAAGCTGGAAAACGAGTTTTAGGGTATCAAGCAGGAAGGAGGTGACAATGCTCGTCTCACCGCTCGCCTTAAGCAGCTCAGTATCATCTGTCCTTGTCAAGTGTCAACATCAGACATCACGAGCAAGAAGTACATTCGAGCTCTACCTGATTGTGTAGCTGATTTTGTACAAGCAGCGAAGCCTGCTACCATTGAGGAAACCTTCCAACTCGCAGTTGAGATCAATGATAAGCGAGTGTTGGCTGGTTATTTCAAAACCTCAACCAAGAATCTCAACCAAGTCACTGCTACTCCCGCTCCTGAAACTGCAGCATCACAAGGTTCGAAGTTGATGTGTGCTAAACAAACTATAAAAATTAACTATATTAGACTCTCTAAACTAGACACTACAAAGCTTTAATTCTAGACTCGACCTAAAACCACACAATCGGCAAGTGTACCGATCAATGTAGTATAAACCTAGGAAGTCCAGATATCGAACCACGAGACTCTATGTATCACGCAACTAGACTCTAACAGACACTGATAGACACGACTGAAACTTGTTTATTTGTTTTGGGGGGGGGGTTACGGAAAACTAAGGAAATCTATATTAAACTAATAAATTAAACTAACTATTAAACTAAAGCTAGACTAATACGAAAGAAGACTAAAGGCTTTTCTTATATGAGAGCGAGACCACCTAGACAAGAATCCTGGATTGCTTTTAAAGAATTACCGATTAAGTTAAATGCATGAATTATGGAACCGGGATCATATGATACTAAACCTATTAAGGTCCAACTAATCCCCTCGACCCTTCTCAAGGAGAAACCTGTGGAACTACCTAGGCCGTTAATTCTACCGGTTATTAGACGCCTTTCCAGTTGTCTAATTATTGTGTAACTACCCTAATGTTGACCTACTCTTTTCCAATCATAGATCTAGGGTAGTTTGAAATAATTAACTTGACTTGATAAACTAATAAAACCGACAGGTCAACCAAGACACGACCTTTTCCAAGGACTATCTAAAGCAATTCGCCGGGTAAGACCTACCAATAGCCCCTCACTTTATAGGTATTAGGACTAGTAGAACACTAAGACTTAGTAAATTATTACCAATTACTTCTAGGGGTTATTGCGCAATTTCACCCTAAAGAGTGAAGGTTTTCTTACGTGATATAGACACTCACCGAAATCCTAGACCCTAATATGACTCTATGTTGTGATATAGACCGTCACTAAGAATCATATGATGCAAATAATAACAATAAACCAACTCAAAGCATGCATATACATCAAATCATTAAACCAAACTTTTTACAAAACACAATCAACCCATAATAATCATGCAATTAACGAAAACGGTAAAAACTTCATATTAATCCATTCATCAAGTCTAGGTAGTTTATAAATTTAGCCAAGCATGTTAAAACGTGAAAACAATTCAAAGATGTCTAAACACGAACTCATCATAACAAGTTTCGTAAGAAAAGTCAAGAATAAAGAACTAGAAAACCCGATTAGATCTTCAAGTCTTCTTCCCCGAACTTGTACTGATGATTCTTATGCTTCGAGAACTCCAAAATTGCTCCAAGGATGCTCCACAAGTCGCCCAAGATGTCCCAAAATCGTGAACTAGGGTTTTTTCCAAGTTTAAGATGTATTTATATCACTTTCCATAACACCCCTTATTAAATTCGTAATAATCTGCCAGCAACAGCCTTCTGGCGGGGCGCCACCCACTTAGGAATGGGTGGCGGGGTGCCACCTTGTTTTTTTCTCATGTACTACCTTCAGTCTCTCGCCGGGTGCCACAGACTTGCTTAGTGGGTGATGGGGTGCCAGAGAGTGATTTTTCAGCTCTTTAACTCTATTTCAACTCCCCGACCTTTCCAACATGCTCCAAGACTTGACTTTTCAATATTTTAACTCGTTTTACTCGGTTTCCAGTAAATTTAAACATCAAGACCTGCGAAACACGATTTATTCAATAGTATGCATATTCTAACGAAAAACAAAACTAAATATAACGAAAACTATACAAATTGTACACGAATAAAAGATGTATTTTGCAATACATCAGAAGTCTTCACGCCAGAATTGCAAACGCAAGGGTAACAACAACAAGAACTACGCTACTACCACCGCTCCTCTCAACGCTGTACCCATCCAACCCAACACCAACCAGAACCAGAACCGACAAGTTGCAGCACCTGTGACCAACGCACCGCCTGCTAAGCGTGCGTAAACTGGTTTCCACCCTCTGTGCCCAACATGCACCTACCATCACCCTGCTGAGGTGAATTGTCGTTTCTATGCCAATTGCAATATCTGTTGGCACTTTACCTCTCACTGCCGTTCAGGCCCGCGTCAACAAGCTCAATCTCAAACTCCTCCAGCACTACCAGCTCCACTCCCCGCTCCTTAGGGTAACCAAGCAGCTCTTGCCCCCGCTGCTCATGCACGGGCTTGCTACTCTTTTGGTGACCCAAATCATTTTGCTAACGTCTGCCTGAACCATGTGGTGAAACAAGAGCCGCAGCAACCACCGCAACATCAACAAGCAGCCCGCGAAAGAACTTTCAACAACAATGTCCGCCAGGCTCAAATTGACAACAATGTTGTCAATGGTACGTTTCTCGTTAACGGTATTTACGCTTCATGTTTATTTGATACTGGAGCCGATAACTGTTTTGTGTCATTTGAACTCGAAAAGCTCCTAAACCATAAACGCGCTAACCTCCCAACGACGTTCAACGTAGAAATTGCTACCGGAAGAACCGTCCCAGTTAGTTCTGTTCTCCGTGATTGTACTCTTGAACTAAACATTCACGTCTTCCCGATCGACCTTATTCCCATGCAACTTGGTAGTTTCGATATCATAGTAGGCATGGATTTTCTTCGTGAAAATCATGCTGAAGTCGTTTGTTTCGAAAAGATGATTCGTTTCTCTCTTGCTAACGGCGATCAACTCTGTGTTTATGGCGAAGTATCTTCGAAGGAACTAAAACTCATGTCGTGCATTCAAGCAAGCAAGTATCTCCGACAGGAATACAAGGCTTTCTTGGCACACATAGTAGTAGCGGAGAAGGAAAAGAAAGCAATGGAAAAGGTACTTGTGGTTCGTGATTTTCCTAATGTCTTTCCTGATGATTTACCTGGTCCACCGCCGACTCGTGATATTGATTTTCGAATCGAGCTCATTCCTAGAGCTGACCCTATCGCTAAAGCCCCTTATCACCTCGCTCCGTCCAAAATGCATGAACTTTCTAGTCAACTCCAGGAATTACTTGATAAAGGTTTCATATGCCCTAACACATCTCCATGGGGCGCACCTGTCCTTTTCGTTAAAAAGAAGGATGGATTGTTCTGAATGTGCATCGATTATAGGGAACTCAATAAGCTCACAATCAAGAATCGCTATCCCTTACCTCGAATCGACGATTTGTTTGATCAATTGCAAGGTGCTACATGTTTCTCTAAGATCGATTTACGCTCTGATTATCATCAATTACGAATTCCGGATGAAGATATCCCTAAAACTACTTTTCGAACCCGTTATGGCCATTATGAATTCGTCATTATGCCCTTTGGTCTTACCAACGCACCCGCGGTTTTCATGGATTTGATGAATCGCATGTGTAAACCCTTTCTCGACCGCTTCGTCATCGTGTTCATCGATGATATTCTTATCTATTCAAAGTCGAAAGTCGAACACGCACAACATCTCCGTTTGGTTCTCGAGCTTCTCCAATGGAATCGCCTCTACGCCAAAATCTCCAATTGTGAATTTTGACTTGAGGAGGTTCAATTCCTCGGTCACATCGTCAACAGTCAAGGTATTCACGTTGATCCCGCGAAGATTGAAGCAGTTAAGAGTTGGATTACACCGAAAACCTCGTCCGAAGTTCGTTCTTTTCTCGGATTGCCGGGTTATTACCATCGATTTATCGTTGATTTCTCTAAAATCGTTGTTCCTCTTACCTCTCTTGCGCATAAAGACAAGACTTTTGTTTGGGGAACCGAACAAGAGGAAGCCTTTCAAACTCTTAAGCGTATGCTTTGCAACGCTCCCGTACTCGCGCTACCCGATGGAAATGACGACTTTGTAGTCTATTGCGATACCTCTAACCTAGGTCTTGGTTGTGTCCTCATGCATCGAGACAAGGTTATCACGTACGCCTCTCATCAGCTCAAAGTCCATGAGAAGAACTACACAACCCACGATCTCGAACTCGGTGCAGTTGTTTTTGCGTTAAAAATTTGGCGACACTACCTTTATGGTACAAAGTGTACGGTCTTCACCGACCATAAGAGCCTACAACACATCTTGAACTAGAAAGAACTGAATATGCACCAACGCAGATGGGTTGAATTTCTCAATGATTACGACTATAAGATTCGCTACCACCCAGGTAAAGCAAATGTCGTTGCTGATGCTCTTAGTCGACGAAGCTATTTACATAGTGTTCGTAATATTCAAGCTCAAGATGATCTCGAAGCTCTCATCCGCGACGCTTAACACGCCTGCTTTACTGAACGCACTTTGAAGGAAGAACGAATACTTGGAACCAAAAATCAACTGGTGAATAAACCTAATGGTATTTTTCACTATCTCGATCGCATTTGGATCCCCAGTCACAATAACCTTCTGGAGATATTGCTGACTGAAGCCCATTCATCCCGGTGCCGACAAAATGTACCAGGACCTCCGTGCCAGGTATTGGTGGCCAGGAATTGATGTATTGCAAAATACATCTCTTATTTGTGTACAATTTGCATAATTTTCCGTTATATTTAGTTTAGTTTTCGTTAGAATGTGCATACTATTGATCAATTCGAGTTTTGCAGGTCTTGGTACTTAATATTGCTGAAAATTGAGTGAAAACGAGCCAAAAGGCTGAAACACCAAGTCCCGGAACAAGTTGAAAAGGAGTTAGAATTATTTCTGAGTTTTTGGGATGCTAGAGCTGGAAAAGGGATGCAACAGTCTGTGGAATTTGTGCCGTCGCGCTACGCCACGGCTAAATGTCATTCTTGTCGCATGCCGCCACCAAGTAAATAAGAATTTCTGGATTTCTATCTCGTCGCGCTACGCGACTGCTCAAGGACTAACCCGTCGCGCGACGCGATGGGGTTAATTTACTGAAATCATTCGCCAACGATTAGGGTTACGGATATAATGCCAAGAAATCATTATTAAACCCTAGTTATGAATTAAGGACATCATAGGCGATCTTGGGAGCATTCGTTGAGCTGATTTGAAGGTTTTGAAGCACCGGAATCATTGGTATGAGTTCGGGACGAAGATTGAAGACTTACATGGGATTTTGAACTTCTCGTTTGTTGATTTTTCTTTCGATTCTTGTTACGATGAATTCTTGTTTAAACATCTTTACTTTGTTTTCATTACTTAACATGCTCGGCTAAACTTTTAAGCCACCTAGACTATGATGAATGGATTAATATAAAGTTTTAACCTTTTCGTTAATTGCATGAATTTTATGGATTAATTATGTTTAGTAAAGAGTTTGATTTTATTGATTTGATGTATATGCGTACTTTAATCCGGTTTATTATTATCAATTACTTCATGTGAATCTTTGTGGTTGTCTGCTACATAATAGGTTCATATTAGATCTTTGACTGTGTGTCTTTGACCTTTAGGGAGAATTGGCCAATAACCCCTAGAAGTAATTGTTAGTGATTTGCTAGGTTTTAGTGTTCTACTAGTCCTTATAGCTGGAAGGTGCGGGGCTATTGATAGGTCTTACCCGGCGAATTGCTTTAGACAGTCTTTTGGAAAAAGTTGTGCCTTAGTTGTCCCGCCGGTTTATTAGTCTATCAAGTTAAGTTAATAGATTCAAACTACCCTAGATCTATGATTGGAAAAGAGTAGGTCAACATTAGGGTACTTACACAATAATTAGACAACTGGAAAGACGTCTAATAACCGGTAGGATTAACGGCCTAGGTAGCGCCATAAGTTTCACCTTGAGAAGGGTTGAGGGGCTTAGTTGGTGTCTTAATAGGTTTAGTATCATAAGATCCCGGTTCCATAAATCATGCAGTTAACTTAATCGGTAATTACTTAAAATCAATCCAGGATTCTAGTCTAGGTTGTCTCGTTCATCATTTAAGACAAGCCTTTGCCTTATTTCGTATTAGCTTAGTTCGTTCTAGTTTAATTAGTTTAAATATATTTCCCTAGATTTTTCGTACACCCCCCAAACAATTAAACAGTTTTAGTCGTGTCTGTCAGTCAGTGTCTGTTAGAGTCTAGTTAACGTGATTAATAGAGTCTCGTGGTTCGATATCCAGACTTCCTTAGGTCATACTACAGTGATCGGTACACTTGCCGATTGTGTGGTTTAGGTAGAGTCTAGAATTAAAGCTTTTTAGTGTCTAGCTTAGAGAGTCTAATTTAGTTAATTTTAATAGTCTGTTTAGCACACATCAAGTTTTTGGCGCCGTTGCCGGGGACACTTGGCAATCGCGTTCATTAGCTTTGATAGACTTTATTGACATATACGTGCTACGTGTTTTGTTTTGTTTTGTTTTGTTTCGAGTCGTTTATTTTTACTTTTTTGAGTCTTAGTTACTAGTGTTTGCTTTTCTCATATCTAGGTTTTTGCTTGTAGTGGATGCCACATCTACGCTCGCACGGACCGCCGAAGCCGCCAGTCATAGAGTCATCATCTCGATTGGGCCAAGGCCCGCAGGTTAGTACTTCATCCTCTTCTCAATTTCCTAATTTCGATTCCACTCCGTTACCCACCCACCTCCAACCCCACCACCTTCACCTAAAACTTCCCCACCCAATAATCCCACTTCTAGCACCTCTAGCGCCCAAGAAAACATAGACTTAGATCAAATGGCCAACGCAAGACAAACCGTCCATCAACAAGCCACCCAGAATTTCACCGGTCTTGCTTCACCCATCACCGTCCCACCCATAGTTAGCGAAAACTCATGGCAGATTCCATCTTATGCCATGCAAGCCATCACCAATAGCATTCAGTTCCACGGCCGCAAGGACGAGGATGTCCCGGCCCACATAAACCGTTTCTCTCGTATGCTTGCTACTTTTAGCTTTCACGGAGCCCCAAACAATGCTACCTACTTGCAGCTTTTCCCCTTTTCACTAGCCGGCCGTGCGGCTACTTGGTTGGACTCTCAGCCAACCGGTACTTTTACCACTTGGGCGGGCCTTCGTCAAGCCTTTTTGAACAAGTATTTCCCGCCCGCTAAAGCATCACGCCTTCGTGACCAAATTCACTCCTTTCGCATGGAGCCCGACGAGCATTATTACCTTGCTTGGGAGCGTTTCCAAAACCTTTGTGCTCGTTGCTCCCAGCATGGTCTTTCCGATTGGGCCCTTTGTGAAAAATTCTATAACGGTCTCACCCAAGAGACTCGTGATCGGTTTGACACTAATAACGGGGGGTTACATGATGGGTATTCTTATTGTTGTCGAGTGTTTAGAGCATTTCGAGGCATTTGCCCAATCTCAATCTCAGTCGCGAGCTGATCAGCGGTATCAAAGTGGCAATTCAAATACCACTACTAGTGCACCCGCCCGTGGGGTGAACCATGTCACTATGGACCCTAGTCTAGCCGTCGTATTAGAAAACGTGACTCGAGAGCTTAAGGAGATCAAGGAAAAGGTTAATAAGTGTGAGTTTTGCCGAGGGGGTCACGATACGAGTGCGTGTCCATTGTTAGTTGGTGAGGAGCAGGTCGATTTCGTGGGAGGAGGTTTAGGTAGAGGTCAACCTAGTGGGTTTGGTAATAATTTTGGTTCGGGTTGGCGTAATAATAATAATTTTAATAATAATAATAATTTTCAGTCTAATGGTAACCCCCCTGGTTTTCAATTAGCTCAAAATCCAAATAGGGGTCAAGGTTCATTCTTTGGTGGGGGTTCAAATGGGCAGTTCAATAAGGGGTTCAATGGGCAGGTCAAAGAGAGGGGTTCAAATAATCAAGTTCAATCAGGTCAGGGTTCAAGTTATGATTTAGGAGGTAGACTTGAGAGAATGGAAGCTATGATGAGCCAATTAGTTGTTAGGGACCAAACCACCCAAAAGACACTTAACGAACATGACCTTATGCTTAAGAACCATCAAGCCTCTTTCCAAGACCTTCAAAGGGTCGTAGGTGACATGTCTAGGAAACTAGAGGAGAGGTTACCCGGTCAGTTTGCGGGTAACACCCAACCAAACCCTAATGCCCATGCTAAAGCCATTACCACTCGTAGTGGCAAAACCATAGGGAACCCTAGATATTATTGAGAGTTCCATGGAGGTTTTCATGGATGATTTTTCAGTATATGGTAACTCCTTTGATGAGTGTTTGAAGAATCTCGAGAGGATGTTGAAGAGGTGCGTCGAGACGAAGCTTATGCTAAATTGGGAGAAGTGTCACTTCATGGTGACGGAAGGTATTATGTTAGGACACAAAATCTCGAGGGAAGGTATTAAGGTAGATCGAGCGAAAATAGATACTATTAGTAGGTTACCTCCACCCACTAGCGTGAAGTCGATCCGGAGTTTTTTAGGGCATGCGGGGTTCTATAGGCGCTTTATTAGGGATTTCTCAAAAATCACTCGCCCCATGACCCGTTTGCTAGAGAAAGATGTTCCATTCGTCTTTGACGAGGAGTGTCTTAAAGCCTTCAACTTTTTGAAGGAACAGCTTGTGAGTGCACCTATTCTTATCTCGCCCGATTGGAGCTTACCGTTTGAGCTCATGTGCGATGCGAGTGACTATACCGTTGGAGCGGTATTAGGACAAAGAAAGGATAAGCATTTCCACCCCATATACTACGCGAGCAAAACGCTAAATGATGCTCAAGAGAATTACACCACCACGGAGAAAGAACTCTTAGCCGTAGTATTTGCTTTCGACAAATTCCGCTCATACCTCGTTCTATCCAAGACCATAGTTTTCACCGATCATTTTGCGTTGCGTTTCTTTTTCAAAAGAAAGACGCCAAACCCCGCCTTATTCGGTGGATTCTATTGCTTAGTGAGTTTGATATTGAGATTAGAGACAAGAGAGGGGCCGAAAATGTAGCGGCCGATCATTTATCACGTCTAGAGGACCCCAAGAGAGAAGTGATTCGTGAGGAGGAGATGGGAGATACATTCCCTCACGAGTCGATCGAGTTCGTAGAAGCCGAGAAAGAGGGATTGCCATGGTTTTGTGACTTAGCAAATTATCTTTCTAGTGGCAATATTGTGAGAGGAATGACCACGCAGCAAAGGAGGAAATTCCTTAGTGAATCGAGAAAGTATGTGTGGGATGATCATTTTCTCTTTAGAATAGGGGGAGATAGGATACTTAGGCGTTGCATGTCGAGAGAGGAGGGTTGGAACATCATTAAGCATGTACATGAAGGCCTCATGGGAGGCCACCATGGTGCATATGCCACCGCTCAAAAAGTGTTTGATTGTGGCTTTTATTGGCCTAGCATACTTCGTGATGCCGTAGAGTTCGTAAAAACATGTGATGCTTGTCAACAAATCGGAAACATTTCAGTTAAAGATGAGATGCCTCAAAACCCGATCCAAGTGTTGGAGGTTTTTGATGTTTGGCGCATCGATTTCATGGGACCCTTTCCCGTCTCCAAAGGAAATCACTATATACTTATGGCGATTGACTACGTGTCTAAGTGGGTTGAGGCTCAAGCTCTTCCTACAAATGAAGCCCGAGTAGTCTTGAAATTCCTTAAGAAACTCTTTTCCCGCTTCGGTACTCCTAAAGCCTTAATTAGTGACCGTGACACTCACTTTTGCAATGCATTGATGGAAAAATTGCTTGCACGCTACGGAGTCACTCATCATTTGTCAACCGTATACCATCCACAGACGAGTGGTCAACTGGAGAATGCAAATCGGGGTATCAAATGTATCTTAGAGAAAACCGTACGTAAGAATAGGAAGGATTGGTCCGACAAGCTTGACGATGCATTGTGGGCGTTTCGAACCGCCTACAAGACGCCTTTAGGAACCACACCATTTATGATCGTCTATGGAAAAGCTTGTCACCTTCCCGTAGAGCTACAGCATCGAGCGCTTTGGGCGTTAAAACCCGTTAACCTTGACATGACCGAAGCCGCTAGGAAGCGTTTCTTTTAAATCCATGAGCTTGAGGAGCTTAGGGATGCGGCTTATGCTCGATCGTTGGGAATCAAGGAGAAAACGAAAGCTTCGCATGATAGGAAGATAAGAAAGGTCAAGGAGTTTAGAAAGGGTGATAAAGTACTTCTCTACAATTCAAGATTGAAGTTGTTTGCGGGGAAGTTGAAGTCGAAGTGGTCGGGACCGTATATGGTCCATTACGTGTTTCCATATGGAGCGGTGGAGATTATGGATGAATCGGATGGCCGAAGTTGGAAGGTGAATGGTCACCGTTTGAAGCACTACATTGGAGGAGCAATAGACAAGAACGAGACAAAGGAAACTCCTCTCGAAATTCCATCAAAAGCCGCCAATTAGTGTTTTGGGATGAAATCCCAAGTGTAGAGTATGTACCGTTTGTGAATTTCGTTAATTTTTCGTAGTTTTTTCATAGTTTTCGTGTTTGTGTTTTGTGTGTCTGGGTAATTTTACAGGAATCGTACCATTAAGGAGCTGAAATTGCAATGAAAACGGCATTCCAGGTAAGTCCCAACACTTAGAAAAATTTGGGATGGTTTTGGGAAGGATTGGTAAGAGTTAGAATTTTTTCTAAGGCATAAAACTCACAAATTTACGCAACCTTCTGTCCAAAAAGCACCTTCGCGTCGCGCCACAGCAAAACCACCAATCCATGGCGCAGTGCGACATCTAAGGTCAAATAAGCACACTGAACCCTCATGTGGCGTCACGCGACCACGTATGCCCTGACCTGTCGCGCTACGCGACCTCATGAACTGAACCTTCTTAGTTGAACCCACCTGTGGCGCTACGCCACTGCCCTTTTACCCTATCCTGGCGCGATGCGATGGCCCCCAAATCGTTTAAAATCTATCTTTTCATCAGTCTTCCCCAAAAACCTCACAAACCCTTTTCTCTTACCCCCATCACCGAACACCATATTACCCACCATATTTCTATCGATTCACCACCAAATACTCCCATTTTACCACCAATTTAACCGGAATTTCACAAGGAACAAAACCCACCGAAAAGTTTTCACATCCATCTGCCACATCTCTCCTGTTCGGGACTACCCATTAACGAAAATTTCAAATTTTTTCTTGCAAATTTCGACACTTCAGGTACGTTTCTTTGCATTTTTCTCTTATATGTGTTGATTAGAGTCTTTGTTGGGGTTCGTTTGTCATATTGTTTATTGGGGTCTATAGGTCTTGTTGAGTTAGTTCATCGATCCCATATTGAGTTCAGTCGAGTCGAGTCGTTTTAGTCAGGTCTTTGGTGAGTGAATTTCAGTTCGGTCCGAGTCTTAGTTTGCTTTGCTATGTGTTAAGTTTGTCGTTTTTGTGGTCAGTAGCTTGGGTACATAGTGTCAAGTATGGTCAGCTGTGATATGTTTAGTATGTTCACTTTGGTTATGTTAGTGTCATCTAAGGGTGCGGATGGTTGTGGTTTGGGATTTATTGCATGTGATGGTATAGTATCTTGTGAAAACATCGCCATCTTGAATGTTTGTTGCAAATGGTGAAATACACGAGCTTACTTGCATTTTTTAGTGGGTGCGGATGGTATCGGGTTGGGCGAAATGCCATTTCTTTGCTGATTTTTGATTGGTATATCGACACATAAAGTTTCGACCTTGCATTCAAAGCGGAATTTTTGCAATGATCAAAACCTCCTTTAATTAGGCGGAATTTTTCAATGTTAAAATCTTTTTTCAACTAAAAAGTAACTGAATTTACGCAAGGTTGGACTTCAATGTTTTGGTTAGGCACTCGATTTAATTGCGGGCAATTAAAGTACCCAGGGGGTAGTGTACATTGAGTCCAAGTTAGGGTCTTTTTAGTCAAGTTTTAGTCTAGTTCGAGTCGTATTTAGTAGGTCTTGGGTTTCCTTGCATGTACAAGTGATTTAGGCTCGCCCGTACTCAATCTCCATTCGGGCGAGTTTAATTATCACTTAGCAATTGTAAAAGGTAACCCGGTGTATTTATTTCAACTTTATTTTTCAGAATCAGTCGCGAATGAAATGCTTTACGGCTATCCTAATTTTTTTTTCAAAAATTTATAAAAATCCAAAAAATATATAAAATTTCAAAAATTCAAACAAATTAAAAAAATTAAAAATACCAAAAATAGTTTGTTATTACTGATTGTCTGCTTGTTTTGTCTTGTTAATATCTGTTTTGCAGACATGGCTAGCAGTTCAAGCAGCGGTAGGGCCCAGAAAAGGGCTGCAGGTCAGACAGCACCACAGCAGGATCCGATTCTCAGGAGATCCAAATTCTTCAGATAGCTGCTGATGATCTAAAATTGAGAAAGATCCAGTATCAAAGGGCTTAT
The DNA here is from genome assembly GCA_030545235.1 of Helianthus tuberosus. NCBI lineage: Eukaryota > Viridiplantae > Streptophyta > Magnoliopsida > Asterales > Asteraceae > Helianthus > Helianthus tuberosus. The sequence goes on from CM060399.1 coordinate 117,274,741, forward strand.
GAATTTATTCCAGATAGGAAAGTTAGTAGAGCCAACCACCCGATACTGAAGTTCGAGCCGAATACATCTGAGTGGGAGAAATATGACAAGTTGAGGAAAACGGATTTGCTTCAGCACAGGGTGATAGACTGGATGTGGTTGGGGGAAATAGGTTCAAGACAGGAAGTGGCGGACCTCTTGGGTCTAAAGTTGACTGATGCATTAGAGTGTACGCAGGCTCAGTATGAGGAGTTGGTGCTGGAGTTTTACAGCACATGGAGACACAAAGAAGGAAAATTTGATAATGACATAGCTGTGTCCTTCAGTCTGGGTAGGCAGGTTTTTGAGATGAATATGGCGAGGTTTGCCATTGTGTCGGGATTTAATACTGAGGAGGAGGTGAAGCAGCCGGGATTTTGACTAGTTTGAGAGGTGCATATTCTACTGCGAGGGATTACAGTGTTGGTTCGACTGAGCTGTGAAATTTTTGAAAGACGATTTCCGACCACCCCTTTGCGGTTACGAACTTGATTGCTTCGGTTCTTAACCCAGTTTATAGGTATGTTTTGAAGATTTTGTCTACTACGTTGGTGGGGCGGAAATCGGGGGAGAATAAGGCGAATTGGATCGAGTTGTTCATTCTCATGTGCCGTGTGGAGAACCGGGAGATGAACTTAGCTACGACATTAGCAGACTCGTTTAGCAGAGGACGTCAAGGTGGTCATCGGGCTGGGTTGGCTATGGGCCCCTATATTACTCGTATCGCACAAAATTTGGGGGTGTTTACCAAGTATGTCCCCCAATTTCTACATGAGGGGCCGAAGACGATGACTTTTGGGATTTGAGAGTTACAGCAGGCTGGGATAGTGTCGTGGACTGAGCCCTACGGCTGGGAGCCGATTAGGCAAGGCCCATAGGTGCAGCCGCTAGAGGGACATCCAGCTGAGGATGCGATGCTTCAGATTGATCCTACACACCGACAGCGGCCACCACAGCGACATGAGCGGCCAGCACCTTAGTACCCCCGTAGGCAGCCACCACCTGTGCCTCTTACTTTAGAGTCGTTCTCTGGCTATGTGAAGCAGAGATTCGACAGGCTGGAGCACCTTATTCTTACAGGTCAGGATAGGCAGGAGGAGGCCCTCAGGTACATGATGAGCAGGCACAACATGGGGGTTCCGGACTTCTTCCAGCCAAGACAGCAGGGTGGCTCGGCTGGTGCCGGACAGAGGTTTGACCCGGTTCCCCCATTTCGTGTATTTGGATAGGGCAGTTCTGGAGCAGGTGGACATGAGGGAAGTGAGGAGTCTACCAATGAGCATGAGGAGGACTAGTGTGGGGATGAGACGAGGATGAAGCAGCAGCTGACTATATCTTTTGTTTTATTTTTTCTTTTATGCTGTTTTTGATCCTCATTTGTTGGTTTGTACTTATACTGATACACGTTAAACAGGTTGGTTGGGCAAGATGGGTTGGTTTGTGTTGAAACTGATGAATTTTGATGATATATATTATACTGTTTTCGTAGTGTTTGCTTGTGATGTTGATAGGTTGATGTTTATGCCGCTTTCGTTCGCGTGTCCGAGAATAGGAGTTGTTTGCCGAGCGCGTTTCGAATTGGAGGGCTTATGTTGAAACGACTGGCACTTTGATAGTCTCACATATTCAGCTAAGTCGTTTCCCTTGTATTTTTTGTATTCGTTTATTTCTTTATTTATTTAGTTCGTTCGTAATTTAGTGGTAATTTAGGTAGCGTGTTGAGTCGTATTTCCGTTCTTGCATTTGGGACAATGCAATCTTTAAGTGTGGGGATGTGATACGTGTAAATAATCGAGTCATAAATTTAAAAACACAAAAAAAAATTAAAATTTTGAAAAATCCAAAAAATTGAAAAATCAGAAAAATGTCTTTTGAATAAAGAGGTCTACAAATAAAAAACGGAAAATGATAGAAAAGATGAATTTTTGCTCGGGTTTGAATAATAATAATAATATGAGATTAAAATAAATCGAGCTTGTGTCTAGTTAGGGATGTGTGAATAGGCCCGGGTTTGGTTTTAAGTCCCTTTGAGTTAATATTACCTTAATTGTCCGTCTACTAGTGGGTTTTAATCTGGGAAATATGGGAAATTGAAACCGCCAATAAGAGTATAAGGAACACCGTTATAAATTAAAACCGTTAGAATTTTAGATCATGAAAAAAATAGAAAAAAAATGAGCTAGAAACTGAATGAAAGTAGCACACTTCTATGTAGTCTGGGTTGGGGATAGTGACTTTACAACCGGATTACCTCTAGGATGTGTGAAATCGAACTTGCAAAGAAAAGAAAAAGTACCGAAACCTAAGTAATCCGAGTTGGGGATAGCGACTCTACAGCCGGAATGCCTCTTGGTTAGGGAAAGTGTAGGTCCCCTAATCCGTGTGAATCGTAACAGAATCGTCGATCTAACCTAGAGTGCGGAATCCTCTAGATCAGATTTCACAGAAAACGAGTAGAAACAGAATCAAGAACACGATGCACTTTCAATCCGGTCTTCTATTGATTATCCAACACGAAGTTTACAATCAATTCAAGACCCACAAGAAATCTCTCAGCCACTCTCTGTAGATTTCTCTAACTGTCTCTCAAACTCTATTCACTGGCTGACATAAACCCTAATGCCAAGCCTTGTTTATATAGTACAAGCTTTGCACATGGGCTTTGGTCTGGGCCAAGCCATTCTCCAAGCCCATAACACTAATTAACTCCCTAACCAATATACTAAGCCCAAAACAAAATATCCAAAGACTAAATAATCAAACTATTAAGCTGTTATCACAGAATATGCACCAACAAACTCCCCCTTGACAATAGCTTCATAGTGTAACTTTGTCTTCAAACATCTTGTGTTCTTTTGGTCTTTGGATAGCGTCAGCTACACAGTTTCTGACATCAACAAACTCCCCCTTAGCCGATGTTTCCAATCTCCAAAACTTTCATTCATTGTAGATCAGTGAACTAGCAATCTTTGGTTAAGCAAGTAAACTTCAACTCTTTCATATATCTTTCTTTCTGCAATGTAGTAGAAGGATCCTACCATGCATCTTCACACGTTCTTCACATCACTCTCAATCTGCACTTTACTTGTATTCTGCACTTCATTTTGATAACTGCATCAATCTGTTTAGAAACACAAGCAAGTATCTTGAAAAAACCATTAGTCTTTTTCACATTTAAAGATAAACCAATATTTTATCTTATCATGCAAAAACAACAACTTGTCAATTCAAAATGGAAGTCTTTTAAAAGGAAATATTTTTTGGTATTTTTGATATTTTTCAAAACAAACTAAACATACTAAACTAAACTCAAAAATATTTACAATACTTCTTTTTGTGAGAATCATGTGCAAGAAGATCATATCAACAAAATCAAACTGTTTTCACACTATTAGACAATTCTTTATATAATTTTCATGAGAAGCAGTCCAAGACGATTACCAGTATGTTTATCCACTTAAACAAAATGCATGAACATTTCAAGTACCATTACCGTATGATACGGTAAGGTAATATTATATCTGATATACTAGTGTGTCCCACTTCAGGATATACCCCCGTGATCAAGGTATGCACAAAGATTCATCGTAGTAGGTGAGTATACTGAATTCATCTGTTTTGTTTTTCAACGTTTGGATAATTGGTGATCAGGTCAGTACTTCCGTACAGCAAAGAGACCAAAATATCTAACGAGGGCTAAGAAAAATACCAATTTTTGGTACGATTATGCATTTTGCACTTTTGAATGACTCTCTAGGAGAGCTTCTTCATTTTCAGGGTTTTGGCATTTTTAGCTTTTTTAAGATATCCTGGTTGTGCCTAGGTCAGCATGTATCTGGATGCAGCAGAAGGACAACCCTGATATCCCCAGATGAAATAACAGTATAAAGACCCAAAACCTCAGATTGTAGGTCCCCTAAACCGTGCGGATCATAACAGAATCGTCGATCTAACCGAGAGTGGCGGAATCCTCTAGATTAGATTTCACAAAAAAACGAGTAGAAACAGAATCAATAACACGATGCACTTTCAATCCGGTCTTCTATTGATTATCCAACACAAAGTTTACAATCAATTCAAGACACACAAGAAATCTCTCAGCCACTCTCTGTAGATTTCTCACTCTCTCTCAAACTCTATTAACTTGCTAACATAAACCCTAATGCCAAGCCTTGTTTATATAGTACAAGCTTTGCACCTGGGCTTTGGTCTGGGCCAGGCCATTCTCCAAGCCCATAACACTAATTAACTCCCTAACCAATATACTAAGCCCAATACAAAATATCCAAAGACTAAATAATTAAACTATTAAGCTGTTGTCACAGAATATGCACCAACAGAAAGCAACATTTACACTCATTAAAAAGAAAGAAAAAAAGAAGAAAAGTGAAAAAAATGAAAAGAAAGAAAAAAATGAAAAAAAAATTGATTTTAAATTCTCTTGGTTTTGATATAAGATGGTTGGGAATTGGTCCAGTTATCGTTCCTTCCGTTCTATAAGCTTGAGGCGAGAGTAAATGGACCGTAGATTCTAGCGTGAGACCCTAGGTAGATTGACCGCACTTAAACTAAATTCACATGATAAGGGCTTAAGACCGGATTTGGGTTTAAAGGGACAAATATATTCATAATCGCAGCTAACGCAAGTTTTGGTTTTAATAAAATATAAATATGCTTTTGTCCCGAGTGACTATTCATCTCTGATTCCGTTGCATAATTCTTTTTCGAGGACGAAAAAAAGTAAGTGTGGGGATATTTGATGTATTGCAAAATACATCTCTTATTCGTGTACAGTTTGTATAATTTTCCGTTATATTTAGTTTAGTTTTCGTTAGAATGTGCATACTATTGATCAATTCGAGTTTTGCAGGTCTTGGTACTTAATATTGCTGAAAATTGAGTGAAAACAAGCCAAAATGCTGAAACACCAAGTCCCGGAACAAGTTGAAAAGGAGTTAGAATTATTTCTGAGTTTTTTGGATGCTAGAGCTGGAAAAAGGACACAACAGTCTGTGGAATTTGTGTCGTCGCGCTACACCACGGCTAAATGTCATTCTTGTCGCGTGCCGCCACCAAGTAAATAAGAATTTCTGGATTTCTATCTCGTCGCGCTATGCGACTGCTCAATGACTAACCCGTCGCGCGATGCGGCGGGGTTAATTTACGAAAATCATTCGCCAACGATTAGGGTTACGTATATAATCCCAAGAAATCATTATTAAACCCTAGTTACAAATTAAGGACATCATAGGCGATCTTGGGAGCATTCGTCGAGCTGATTTGAAGGTTTTGAAGCACCAGAATCATTGGTACGAGTTCGGGACGAAGATTAAAGACTTACACGGGTTTTCGAACTCCTCGTTTGTTGATTTTTCTTTCGATTCTTGTTACGATGAATTCTTGTTTAAACATCTTTACTTTGTTTTCATTACTTAACATGCTCGGCTAAACTTTTAAGCCACCTAGACTATGATGAATGGATTAATATAAAGTTTTAACCTTTTCGTTAATTGCATGAATTTTATGGATTAATTGTGTTTAGTAAAGAGTTTGATTTTATTGATTTGATGTATATGCCTACTTTAATCCGGTTTATTATTATCAATTGCTTCATGTGAATCTTGGTGGTTGTCTGCTGCATAATAGGTTCATATTAGATATTTGACTGTGTGTCTTTGACCTTTAGGGGGAATTGGCCAATAACCCCTAGAAGTAATTGTTAGTGATTTGTTAGGTTTTAGTGTTCTACTAGTCCTTATAGCTGGAAGGTGCGGGGCTATTGATAGGTCTTACTAGCGAATTGCTTTAGACAGTCTTTGGAAAAAGTTGTGCCTTAGTTGCCCCGTCGGTTTATTAGTCTATCAAGTCAAGTTAATAGATTCAAACTACCCTAGATCTATGATTGGAAAAGAGTAGGTCAACATTAGGGTACTTACACAATAATTAGACAACTGGAAAGACGTCTAATAACCGGTAGGATTAACGGCCTAGGTAGCGCCATAAGTTTCACCTCGAGAAGGGTTGAGGGGCTTAGTTGGTGTCTTAATAGGTTTAGTATCATAAGATCCCGGTTCCATAAATCATGCAGTTAACTTAATTGGTAATTACTTAAAATCAATCCAGGATTCTAGTCTAGGTGGTCTCGTTCATCATATAAGACAAGCCTTTGCCTTATTTCGTATTAGCTTAGTTCGTTCTAGTTTAGTTAGTTTAATAATTAGTTTAAATAGATTTCCCTAGATTTTCCGTAACCCCCCCCCCCTAAAAAAATTAAACAGTTTTAGTCGTGTCAGTCAGTATCTGTTAGAGTCTAGTTAACGTGATTAATAGAGTCTCGTGGTTCGATATCCGGACTTCCTTAGGTCATACTACAATGATCGGTACACTTGCCGATTGTGTGGTTTAGGTCAAGTCTAGAATTAAAGCTTTTTAGTGTCTAGCTTAGAGAGTCTAATTTAGTTAATTTTAATAGTCTGTTTAGCATACATTAGGAATGAAGAAGGATATTGCTATCTATGTTTCGAGATGCCTGACTTGTTCGAAGGTCAAGGCTGAACATCAACGACCCTCTGGCTTACTCGAACAACCCGAGATCCCAATATGGAAATGGGAGAGTTTAGCTATGGATTTCATCACGAAACTCCCGCGCACGCCATCAGGTAGCGATAGCATTTGGGTTATCGTTGATCGTCTTACTAAATTCGCTCACTTCTTACCGATACGAGAAGACTACAAGGTTGAACGATTAGCGCGAACCTATACCGAAGAAGTTATTTGTCGATATGGGACACCTCGTGACATCATCTCTGACCGCGATGGTCGCTTTTCCTCGCACCTTTGGGAAACTTTTCAATCCGCCCTCGGTACTACCCTTAATCTCAGTACTGCTTTCCATACCCAGACCGACGGTCAGACTGAAACTACGATTCGCACCCTGGAAGACATGCTTGGTTCGTGCGTTATAGATTTTGGTGGTAATTGGGATTCGCATTTACCTTTAGTCTAATTCTCGTACAACAACAGTTATCATACTAGTATTCAAATGGCACCAGTTGAGGCATTATATGGAAGAAAATGTCGGCGCCTATTGTATGGCACGAGATCGGAGACGTGCAAATTACCGGTCCTGAGTTATTGCAAGAAACGACTGACAAGATCCTCCAGATACGAGATAATCTCTTGAAGGATCAGAGTCGTCAAAAGAGTTACGCTGATAAACGCCGCAAGCCCCTTGAGTTCGAAGTTGGTGATCACGTACTCCTAAAGGTTTCACCTTGGAAGGGGGTGATTTGATTCGGCAAGAAAGGAAAGCTAGCGCCTCGATACATTGGACCCTTTAAGATTCTAGAAAGAATTGGAAAAGTGGCCTACCGACTCGAATTACCGGAGGAACTCAGCAATGCACACCCGACTTTCCATGTTTCGAACCTCAAGAAATGCCTAGTCGAAGAAAACCTGCATGTCCCTCTCTAGGATTTGCAAGTTAACGAAACTCTACACTTTGTGGAAAAGCCAGTAGAAATCATGGACCGAGAGACCAAGAAACTCCGACGCTCTTGCATTCCTATAGTGAAGGTTCGCTGGGAAGGCAAACGCGGCGCCGAGTTCACTTGGGAACTCGAAGGTGATATGAAAGCTAAATACCCACATCTCTTTGTTACGCCTCCGCCTTAATTTCGGGACGAAATTCCCTAAATTAGGAAGGCTGTAACAACCCGACCTTCAGGGTTCTTACTTAGATCTGTCATTTATTGCTTAATTTCCTTGTACTCTCGAGATCTCGATTATCGCTAAAGGGTCTAAACTATTTTGACGCATTTTAAACGATATTTTAAAACTATGTTTTACAACGCATTCACAACGCTTAATCGATACGCAATTATCGCATTTAACGCAGCCTACAATGCTTACTATTTAACGCATTTTAACGCATATCACATCGCATGTTAGTCTAAACGCTATCACATCGCAATCTCAACGCAACTCGAAACGCATATTTACTTTTATGCATTTTATGTGTTATGTGTGCCATTTCTGTGATTAATTGTTTAATGTTATGTGGTTATCTCATCGCAACGCTTACTCACAACTCGCTTAAACGCAACTCAACGCTCAACGCACGAAACGAAAGTCGTAAAACTAACTCGCACCAGTTGTCTGATCGAATGACCATTTGATCGATTGGACATCCGTCCGGATGACCATCTGATCGACTGGCCATCCGACACCTCACTTGCACCACCTCGCTCTCTCTCACACTATAAATACCCGCCAGTCAAGTCACTGTTCACTGATGTGACAACTCTATTCGACCCAAACGCCCTCAAGTCCCTTCCAAGCACCTTTTCTCTCAATTCAAGGCTATTTCGTAAGTATTTCTTCCTAAATCTTGTACTTCCATCATCACACACTTTCTCATCATCTTCTCCATCAAAATCTAACATTTTCTCCATGAAATCACCTGATTTGGACCTCTTAAAGGTGACATCATCACGGTTGCTTATGCAATCGGTTGTGTGACGTCATCCCGTCAAGATGTGTTCAGATCTAAAGGATTTCTACACATTTTAAAACAAATCTTAACTAAACTTCAACATTTTCAACTGATTTCAAACTTTTCTTCAACATTCTTCACTTTTCTACTCAAAACCGATGGGATCTAGACTCATTCAGGCTCTCTACTCATTCTCTAGTTGAGAACCGGTCTGAAAACGGATTTCCACCAGAGAGATGACCGATTAACGGGTTGAACATGAAATCTCATCGAGAACAGTTAGTCTAATCGAATGGGGTGATTCCCATCCGATCAACTTGGCTGGACTTGGTGTGTTTCCGTTGTTTGACACGTCGTCACACCGTCCCCGTTAAAACTCAAACTTTTGAATTTAGAATTTTTTTGTGAAATTTTCAAAACATCAAATCGCCCAATCGAATAGCCATCCGATCGGATGACCATCCGATCGAATGACTATTCGACTAGGTGATTTATATAACTTCCAACAGTTAAACGATCTGGATAAAACTTCAAACTATCAAACTTTCACTCGAATAGCCATCCGATCAAATGGCCATCCGTCCGGATGACCATCCGATCGAATGACTTGATTTATACTACAACGAAAACTTCAAAAGTTTCAAAACACTTTACAAACACCCACACTCATTCGAATGGCTATCCGTTTGAATGGTCATCCATCCGGATGACCATCCGATCGACTCACTATTCGATAATTATATTATCCGATGCACTGTTTACACGCTGTTTAGCGCTTATGCCACTGTTCTACGCTCAGGCTAAACTCCAACGCGCTCCCTTCAATCCAAGTACAATGTTTACTAGCTAAACACGCAATGTGAGTATACTCGAACCCATTTCCTTTTAACTCACTTTTGGGTGCTACATACGTTCGCTATAACAACATACACCAACACACAACGCAAACACTTTTAACTCTAACCGCTCCCACATGTTATAAGTGGACTTGAATGCTTGTTACTATGCTTAGACAGTGTTACACGGTACCGCCTCTAGCAATGATAGTACTATAGTTTGGACTCAGCACCTGTCGTGGACAGGGGTTGATAGGGATCACACCTCTTTACTTCACGTGTCCGTTGGACGTGTGTTACGCATACTCTACAACGCAGTCTTGTGATTAAGTGTGAACATAGTTTTGATAGTTACTTGCTTCACCCGTTACGTGATACATGCTGGTTATGCGTAAACGCTTTCGCTATACTATATACTATGCAAACTTGTGTACTCACCTTTACACTCTGTGTATTGACTTTATTTTAACATATGTGATGGGTTGATTAGGATGCTTTGCTTGCTATGCTTTGGTGAATCAAGTAGGAGGTCTGGAAACAAACGAAGTAAATCTGAGTTGTCGGAACAACATTTTGTTTATGAGACTATATCTGTAATAACTGTTTATGCTTTATATGTTATTGGTATGGGGCTTTAACGTTAAATATATCGTCACTAATAGTTGTTATGGATTCTCTTGGACAATCTGTTTCACTCAGTTCCACGCCCCGATGTTTCCGCCATCGGTTGGGGTGTGACACACCATTGTACCAAAAACTCATGATTAAACAACTTTTAGAACAGATTATAGAAACCCTAACTTCCGATTTGATGTTCTCAAAAGAATTATAAAACATAAACAACATGCAACGATTTACTGAATAATATAAACTATTACACTTTAGCATTGTGTACCTTTGTTGTTTAAAATCATATAAGTATTCCGGCGACAGGATATCTTCAACGGATCTCCTCTGGTTTTCCTCCATGATGGCGGCGATGGTGAGAGACAGTCTCTGATGGACCTCCTCTGCTTGATGGAGTATTTGTATCGAACAAATAGATTAACCCCTTGTTGGATCCGGCAACTTGTCGGTACCCACCATAACGCTATTGTAAGGGGATTGAAGTTTGAGGGTTTCTTGGTAGGCGGCTGGAGAGCGGAGGGAGTAGAAGGGTGTAATGTTATCGGTGGATTCACAGTAGATAAGGTTGCGGTATGCGTCGGCGGAGGAAGAGAGGTGGCGATCGGTGAAAGAAGGGTGAGATTCTACCCCTTATCATCTTAAAAAAAATTAAGGGCCAAGATTAGTTCACAAACAAGGATGTTGTTCACTCATGAACCTAACCCTATATATATATATATATATATATATATATATAGGGTTAGGTTCATTTGTGAACAACCCCCTTGATAGTGAATTGCGTGAACTAATCCTAGCCCTTGATTATAAACAAATATGGATTATACACAAGTGTAAATCAATGGCCAGAATTTGATGATAAAAATACACTAGTGTTTTTTACGATTTGATGAGGTAAATCAATATCCAGGATTTGTTCACTCAGTTCATAAATAAACTAGTGTTCACTCTAGAACCCCACCCTATATATATATATTTACCCCTCCCTTTAAAAAATATAAAACAAAATAAATATGGATTATAAACAACCGGCCACCAACCTGCAATCACCACCAACTTCCACTCAGACCACCTTCCACCACCTCTTTATGAAGCTTATTGTCTTACATATTACAATAATATGCTGCCGATTTAAGGTTCACTTTTATCAGCCCCTTCTCAAAACACTCTAATCAAATAAAAGGTTGTAGATTTAATGCCATAAACACAGACAATCACTTCTGCAATCTGCTGCACATAACCTAATAAAAGAGTTGTTGACTTGTGAACTTGGTTAAAACAAGAATGCACTTTTGGGTAAACCACTCAAAGGAATTCAAGAAATGCATTGAAAATGTTCTTAAAATGTCTATTTGGTGTTTGTATCTACCACATGATTCAAAACACCTACCAGCACACCTCCACGACATCTAGCTACAAAAACCTAAATCTTGTATTGACATAGATAAATTTCCAGGATATTAAGGACAATCATGGGTTGTTATGAAGATGGGTAGATCCGGAATTTGATTTTGTTATTTGACAAACACCCACCCCGCCCCTTCATCGTCGGTGGTGATAAGGGTGGAGGTGGTGTGGTGGTCCAGTGGTGGTTGTCGGCAGATGTGGTGTGGGTGTGGTCTATAAAGAAGAATACGAAACAGGTGGAAGTGATCAGCAAATTGATCTGGTGCGGCGACATGGAGCGAAGTCATGATGGTGCTTGGTGTCTATTATGCAAATGAAGCTGAGGGAGATGAGGTTTTAGAGAGAGAGACGATTTGGGGGTTTTAGAAGAAGGTAGTGGGTAGGGGTAGGGTCGGAGTATATATCTACTTTTAGTGTTCTAATTTAATACTAAGGGCTTTTTGGTCATTTTACATGGAGTTAACAGTGAAAACTAACGGACATCCACTCCAGGGACCATCCGAATAATAAAAAGTAAACCACAAGGAGCACAAGTGTAATTTCCAAAAGTTAGGGACTATAGGTGTTACTTTACAAAACCACAGGGAGCATCCGGGCATTTACTCTATATTTTTATATTTGAGGTACTTTTATCATTTATTATATATTTATATGTATATTTATGATTACATACATGTTCAAAGTAGTTTTATCATCTTTTTATATGTATTTTTATGATTACACATATGTAAACTAATTTTTTTTATATATATGTAATTAGTTATAACACATTTATATAATTCGGTTATTACACATATGTAAACTACTCTTAACATGTATGTAATCATACAAATACATATAATAAATGATAAAAGTACCTAAAATATAAAAAAGTATGTATAAAATGATTGTTTATTAGGAGTTCTGAAAGTTCTGCATTCTTTTAGAGTTCTGAAATGAACTCAACTGTGTGTGTATACATGTATTGAAGAAACAGTGGTTCGAATGACCAGAATCAATCGGACCAGGGGTTTAGTTCTACATAAAAGGGTGAGTCCTCTCGTTTGATTCGGGGTTTGGCTAAGCTCCTTATTCGAATGACAAATGCAAAATGAACAGCCGTTAGACTCGCCATGGGGATAATGGTGGTTCTCTCCGTGACCACCCTCCGGCGTGAGAATAAGTATAGATCTCAATGAAGAAGAGGAAGTAATAGTGAAAGTGAAGTGAGAGTAACTTGTGAGATTGTACCTGAATTGTCTTATTTATAATCGGATTTGGGCGGGAAAGTTTGTTGACGGAAGAAAAACGGAAAACATTTTCCGTAAGCGGTTATATTTTGCTGTTAATTGCTAACGTGACGTTCATGCACACGGATCGTGGGCATGATCAGCGGTTGGGGAGATGCCATGTGGAAAGTGGATGTGTGTGGATCCTTCTCCAATTTAGTGCCATCCTCGTGACCTTGATGAGCGTTTAGGATGATGCCACATCATCATTCAGTTATAACCGAAAGGTTGTGCACGATGAGGCCTTCTAGAAGGTTTACAGGTGTGTAAGCCTCTTTGCTTCTGCCTTATGTTAATTCTGTTGTAACAGAAAGGTCACTTTATGTTTAAGTCTGGATAGTATTTGCTCGGAGATGTTGTTAGTTCTATCTTGGCGCGCGGATGTTGAAGACTGCTTTCTTTTAAGGTCTCTTCTTTAGAACCGGTGCGCGGCCGCGCAAGGCTCCCTTGAAGAGGCTTGTTGTGATGAAGTTGTGGTATGGTCCTATGTGCCTGCGCAAGGTTTTTGGGACCATACCCCTTCAAGTCCCCCCAGTCCAGTGTTGCTCTTATGCAAGTAAGTGGAGTACTAGACTATATAATAGGGGTGTGACTTGAGTTTTGTTTTGGTGCGAAACGTGGGGAACCTTTCTGGGGAAGATACTTTGCTTTTAAGTTGAAACGATCATTAAGTTATAGTGAACGTTTTATGTGCTGACTTTGTCGTTGATGTGACGTGGACCATGTGTCATAGGCTAGAAGGTGAATAGACGTTTGACCGATTGCCTCCCAATTGAAACTCTAACTTGTGGGAATGTGTGCAGGCGTTTGATGCTGTCAGAAGTTATTAACGAAATCGATGATTACTGTACCGCCACCGTTCAGAAGGTGGCGATTTGACATTAATCATTACAATTTCTTACCCTTCCCTTAATTATGCTTACGTCAACCTATTTCAGATTTATATATATATAGATTATTGCTTTTTACCAGATTTGGTAAAAACAACATGAGTCGGAAGCTCCGTCTACGAAGGGTTTCTGAAATTTTGAGGACTCTTGATGCTGCTGATGCTATGGTCCGTCTTGGGGATCAAACCCCGGAAAAGGCTGTCGGGAGTGGAGGATTTATTTTTACTGTACCATGCCCTGGTACAGGTAAAGGTGATGTCTCCTTCCTTACTGGGGTTAGAAACGATGCAGGTGCTATGCTTTTGTCGGCCGATGCTTTAACGCAAGTTTTTCCATCCGATCGGAGAAGTCGGTGTACGGTGGTGTATAAACGGTGTCGGAATGAACGACTTTCTGCAACACCGGCTGGAGCCCAAATGATGACGTCTGCTGTGGGTGATGGGGAGAGTGATAACGAGTGGATCGTTCACCCTCTCGAGTGGTATGGTGAAGCACTACATACTCTCTCAAAAGTGTTGGCCATGTTTCCAGATGTATAGTTTATTGTAACTTATTTTGTATGCTTTTTGTAAATATTGTTTGATGCACTGTTGTGCTCGTATATTTTGTTAATATGCTTACTGCACAAGTAACTTTTTGATGCACTGTTATGCATGTAGATTTTTGTTAATGCGTATGGTGCGCAAGTAACTGTTTCTAATACAAGATATGTTTGAATTACAATGTCTTGCATGTGAATAATTACTTTGTTTAGGTAAAGCGAATAAAGATGGTATAAAGCTCATGTGTGAACATAGGTCTGGATTGTATGCGAGACTTGTATCCGTGGACCGTTCATGAGACTTGTAATGTGTTACCATAGTGTTTTCGCGCTTACCAAAAGAAATTACATGCATTTTGTAACAAACAATAGAACATAACAGGGGTAAAACTTTATATTAATTGGATAAGGCGCGGGGACCAGTAGATACAAAGTAAATAAAATAATTATGTTGCCTGCGCAAGCGTTGGCTATTGTGCGGGATGGGTAGATCGGCTACATATAGCATATGCGCAACTGTTGCGCTTTCCAAGTGCGAGGAATGTCAGTTCCATCGAGCCTTTTTAGGGTATACGCGCCTTTTCCTAGGACTTCGTGAATAACGTACGGTCCTTCCCATTTGGGCGCGAGTTTTCCTGGTTTCTCGGCGTTGGAAGCCTCATTATCTCATAGAACAAAATCTCCTGGAACAAAGGTACATACGCGCACCCGAGCATTATAGTATTTCTCTAGCTTTGATTTGTACCTGGCTTCATTAATGGCTGCGTTTTCGCGCCTCTCTTCAAGGAGGTCTAGATCGATTCTGCGCTCCCGCTCGTTATTTTGTTTTTCCATGGCTATCATTCGTGGTGATGGGAGGCCAATCTCTGCTGGAATTACCGCTTCTGAGCCGTACACAAGGCTGAATGGCGTTTCGCCTTTGCTGTTTTTTGGCATATGCTTGGGAGTTCGTCTACCCACCCCCTTCGCGCGGTTCCCAGCCTTACTTTTATGCCATCCACTATCTGCTTATTTACACTCTCGACTTTCCTATTCGCTTGTGGATGCGCCATAGAGGAGAACCTGTGTTCGATGTTTTTTGTAGTTCTTCTGATGCGAAGTTTGCACCGTTGTCAGAAATGATGCGCAATGATAATCCAAAGCGGCAAATAATGTGTTCCCAGATGAATTTTCGGATTACCATTGCAGTAGTTGATGTGAGAGCCTTTGCTTCTACCCATTTATTAAAGTAGTCTACTACTACTACTACTATAAACTTTACTGCGTCGGGCGCATCGGGAAAAGGACCGACTAGGTCGATGCCCCATTGTTGGAAGGGCCAAGCTGAAGTGACTGGGACCAGAGGGTTCTTTGGGCGGAGTGTCTTTGGGGCATGGCGTTGACATGATGCGCATTTGCACAACAATTCTACTGCATCTACATGCATACCTGGCCAGTAATAGCCTGCATTCATGATTTTTGCAACCAACATGCGCGGGCCTGCATGGATTCCACATAGTCCTTCATGAATTTCGCGGACTAAATACTGCGCATCGGTCTTATCTACGCATCGTAAAAGAGGACCCATGTATGATTTGCGGTACAAAATACCGTCTGCCATTTCGTAGTTTAGCGCCTAGTGCTGAATTTTTCTGGCTTCTGCTTTCCCCTCTGGTAGGGTTCCGTGTTGTAAATACATGATGATGGGAGACATCCATGATGGGTTCCCGATTTCTATTACGTTTACTTGCTTTAGAGGAACGGATGGATTTGAAAGTACCTCGATGCAGACTTCTTTCGCGAGATGCTTGAAGCTCATAGCGGCTAACTTACTTAGCGCATCCGCATGTTATTTCTCACTCCAGTTGATGTGGATTATTTTGAAAGTCTGAAATTGGTTGATCAGAATTCGTGCTTGTTTAAGGTATAGGGCCATGGCTTCGCCTTTTGCATCGTAGTGTCCGTTGACTTGTTCTGCTACTAACTTGGAATTGACGCGTGCTTCAAGGTTTTTCGCTCCCATCTTGAGTTCTAAGTGGAGACCTGTGAGGAACGCTTCGTACTCTGCTTCGTTGTTAGTAATCTTGAAATCCAGACGGATGGCGTATGTGAGTTCGTGGTTATCGGGGCTAACCAAGCGAAGACCTGCTCATGTGCCATCGTCGTTTAACGCGCCGTCTGTATGTAAGGTCCAAACCCTGTCATCAAAAACTGGGGTAGGGTTTTGTATGGCTTCGCATTCCTGGATTTTGTCGACAGGAACTTCGGTAAAAAAGTCCGCTAGGACTTGTCCCTTGAAAACGGGGAGTGGTTTGTAAAAGATGTTGTATCCCCCTAGTTCGATGGCCCATTTAGCTAATCTTCCTGCGACGTCTGGTTTGGACAAGACTTGTCCTAGATGGTAGTTGGTAAGGACGGTGATAACGTGACCCGAAAAGTATCATCGTAGCCTTCGTGATGCATGAACTAGTGCGAGGACAAGTTTCTCCATGATAGAGTAGCGCGTTTCTGGACCGGTTAGCATTTTGATGATGTAATAGATTGGGGTTTGAACCCTGTCCCTTTCGACCATTAGTACCGCACCAACTACTACCTCTGCGGCGTAGAGGTATAGGATTAGTGGTTCATCTTTTCGCGGAGCCGTTAAGGTTGGGAGCCGAATTAAACACTCTTTCATTTGTTGGAAAGTTCTTTCCGCTTCTGGTGTCCACTAGAACTGGCTCTTTTTTACACAGTTACGTAGGGTGCTGATGAACGGGTAAGATTAGGCCGCATGATTTGCCAAGAACCTGTTGATCGCTGCTAGCCGACCAGCTAGGTGTTGCATTTCTTTAATGGACGCCGGTGACGGCATAAGTTGAATGGCTTCCACTTTTTCTGGGTTAACCTTGAAACCATCTTTGGTTACAATAAACCCTAGGAATTTGCCCTCTTCCATCCCGAATGAACATTTCACCGGGTTTAGCTTTAGGTTAACTTTGCGCAGGGAATCGAATGTGCGCTAAATGTTTGCTAGCATGGATTCTTTTTCTCGACTCATGATAACGAGGTCATCCATGTAAACTTCTACTGTTACACCAATATCGTCTCCAAAGACTTTGTCCATCAGACGTTGGTAAGTGGCGCCCGCGTTACGAAGGACGAAAGGCATTTTTGTATAGCAAAAAATACCTTTGTCTGTGCGGAACGCCGTTTTATCTTCGTCCTCTTCTTTCATCTGCACTTGATGATATCCCTTATAGCAATCCAAGAAGCATTTCCAGCGAAAGGATGCCAAGGAATCTACCTTTTTGTCTATCTCGGGAAGGGCGTAACAGTCTTTGGGACAGGCTTTGTTAAGATCTTTGAAGTCGACGCACATGCGCCACCCGCCGTTGTGTTTCTGTGCCATTGCTGGGTTAGCTACCTAGGTTTGATATTGTACTTCACGCAGAATCCCAGCTTGAAGTAACTCGGCTACTTGTTCGTTCATTGCACGAGCTTTTTCTGTACTGAGGCTGCGTTTCCCTTGCGTAACTGGTTCTGCGGAAGGTCGGATGTTTAAGCAATGTTGCGTTATCTCTCTTGGTACTCCCGTCATGTCCGCCGGGGACCATGCAAAGATATCCATGTTGTTAGATAGGAGTTCTTTTAACTTTGCGCGAATTGCAGGCGAGATGGCGTGTCCTAATAGAATGGTCTGCTCAGGGTATTCTTCATTGAGAACCCACTTTTCTGGCTCATTTAGAGGTGACGGCTTGGCAACTTTTACTGGTGGCTCATCGTCTACATACATCACCTCTTTGTTGGAATATAGAATTGCTACCCCAGTTTCTGTTGGGAAACCACAAGCCGCATGTGGTATAGAGGTAATCATACTGAACTCCCTCTGTGATCGTCTCCCCAACAGTACATCATGACGTGACGTAGCTGGCATAACCATGAAATTGAATGTCACAGTGCGCGAGTGTTCGCCATCTGAGAGTGTCACAGGAAAGGCTATTTGTCCCAACGGGAAGACGGCTTCGTTGCAGAAACCAGTTAAAGGAAAATCGAGTGGGTCTAATTGTTTAAAGCATTGTTCGTAAATTATACCCATGGAACTACCGGGATCGATAAACATGTAATCAGTACGATAATGACCGAAGATACCAGTTATGATTACCGGGCGTTCTTCCTGAGGACCTCCTGGGACGACAGGGAAAACCACTTGTTGTTCTCGCCAATGTTGACTGTGACTCCGTTTGTGCGTCTTACGTGAGGGTCCTCCTTACACTATGTATGTTTGTTCCGTACTGACCTTTTGTAGGTTGTTGTCTTCCGTGTTTTGTTTCATAATTCTGAATGTTTCTGGATACTCTTTGCTAATGGGCTGGATGTCCCACTGATGTGTTGATCGTGGATCCAACACTGTAATCTCGGATTTCTTCTTAAGTGTATACTCTTCCTGAACCTCCTGATATCCAGATCTATTATGGAGAAACCCAGATCTGGAATTTGGTGCAAAAATTTTGTTTATAGTGTTCTGGAATTTAGTGAACCAATACTCTGGAGTTTCCTCCGAACGTAGACCTGGATGAGTCTGAGTTCCAGATTGCATTTCTGAGGTAACAGAGCTTTTTACCCAGTGACGATTGTTGTTGCTAGCTGTTTTGTCCATTATTTCGTCGATCTGAGTAACCTGGGCTAGACTTCCCCTGTTTTCAGATCGAGGACTTGATGGACGGTTTGATGAGATCTCTTCCATTTAGAAAACAGAGATCGAAGAGAAATGAATCAAAACAAGAAGATGAGAATGAAAATTGAAGGATCAGTGGGCGCCAATGAAGAAACAGTGGTTCGAATGACCGGAATCAATCGGACCAGAGGTTTAGTTCTACATAAAAGGGTGAGTCCTCTCGTTTGATTCGGGGTTTGGCTAAGCTCCTTCTTCGAATGATAACTGCAAAACGAACACCCGTTAGACTCACCACGGGGAGAATGGTGGTTCTCTCCGTGACCACCCTCCGGCGTGAGAATAAGTACAGATCTCAATGAAAAAGAAGAAGTAATAGTGAAAGTGAAGTGAGAGTAACTTGTGAGATTGTACCTGAATTGTCTTATTTATAACCGGATTTGGGCGGGAAAGTTTGTTGACGGAGGAAATAATGGAAAGCATTTTCCGTAAGCGGTTATCTTTTGCCGTTAATTGCTAACGTGACGTTCATGCACACGGATCGTGGGAATGATCAGCGGTTGGGGAGATGCCACGTGGAAAGTGGATGTGTGAGGATCCTTCTCCAATTTAGTGACATCCTCGTGACCTTGATGAGCGTTTAGGATGCTGCCACATCATCATTCAGTTATAACCGAAAGGTTGTGCATGATGAGGCCTTCTAGAAAGTTTACAGTTGTAAGCCTCTATGCTTCTGCCATACGTTAATTTTGTTGTAACAGAAAGGTCACTTTCTGTTTAAGTCTGGATGGTATTTGCGCGGAGATGTTGTTAGTTCTATCTCGGCTCGCGGATGTTGAAGACTGCTTTCTTTTAAGGTCTCTTCTTTAGAACCGGTGTGCAGCCGCGCAAGGCTCCCTTGAAGAGGCTTGTTGTGATGAAGTTGTGGTATGGTCCTATGTGCCTGCCCAAGGTTTTTGGGACCATACCCCTTCATGTATGTATGTATCGTACATGGACGGTAGTTGGAGTCGGCGGCTCTCTTATGGTTCCCTTATCGGGGATCCCTGAGGAAGAGGATCAAATTGGCCCTTGCGAACAGCTTGATGCACTATCTCCCTTCAACCCTCTGAGCGAAATACGGCAAAAGGAAGGAAAATCCATGGACATTCCCCATCATCTCCACTCGGTCCCTATACCCACCAGCCTAATGTTCACTTATGACATGGGATAAGTATGCAAGAGTTTCTGAATGAACAAATGACAATAACAGTCCCTCATGTACCACATATTTGGAGTGTACAATAGGTTCAGTTTTAACTACAATTTTGATATCGTTCGTCATTTTGATATAGTTTTTGACATTTATCATTTTCTTGAATTAAAATACATCAAAGTTAATATACTAAACTCTAGGATATCTATATATATTAATAAATGAGATGATGTGGGCTATGTGTCCTTTAATGGTGAAGCCATTTTGATGATGTGGCAAGCATTGGTTTAGTGGACTTTGATTTTGGGAGGGAATTTGTGTAATTAACTCTAAACAAAGGAGATTTCACAATACACAAACCAACATATATGGTTGGGACGCGGGATCCGGATTACTTCGGTTAACCCAATAAACAAATTCGGATCCACTATATAATTTTGGATATCAATTATTGCTTTCAGTTTCTCTTTTTCCTTTCTCTCTCAAAACCCTAGATCAAATGAGTGCAAGTTCATGTTCTTCATTCTCATAATCAATCAATAACATAGGTATGTTTATTCCTTCTGATCTTTTATGTTTTTGGTTATGTGATTCCAACCATAATAATCATGTTTTTTTTGTTTTTGATTTTGTAAACCCTAAATGCTCCATGTTTACAAACGCTGGTAGTTCGGGTCATACCATACTCGATCCATCCATTTTATTTGGATAACTGATTAGGGTTTCTTGGTCTCATCACAACCTCAAAATTCTTTTCGATCCCATCTGCTTTCTCTCTCTCTTTCTCCCTGGCGATTCAAAAAGACGAAGGCGATTCAAGTCGATTGGTGAATATTTCACCAAATCAATGAAGAATCTAACCTCTCACCAGGTATACAAGTTTTTAGGATTTGATTTTTGATAAAAGGTTTATTGTGTTTACTGTTTAGGGATTGTGTATTTGAGCCGATTAAACCTTTAATTTAGTTTATATATCTTTGGATTTTCATTATTTGATTACTGTTTTCGTCACAGATCTGCAAGATGCGGTTTAAATCAAATTAAAAGAGAAATTGGAGGTTAGGGTTTCAACCTTCAATACACTTCTGGTGTTGGATTATCGAAGCGTGCATCATAAATGAAGATTAAATCCTTAGAATGATGTCAATGTTGTTTTGTTAATATAGGTATGAACCAGAAAAGAGAACAACAACAATAGTAAAAAACCCTATCTTTTGATTGAAGGAAACAAAAATACTAGAAAGCCCAGCTATCACGATAGTCTAATAGGATTCGGTATGTTTTTTTCCATCTTTAACTGTTTGATTAGTTTTGGGTATGATAATTCATTGTACACAAATGATTCTAATTCATTGTCTTTGTTGCAGATTGTGGCACCTTTTTAGCCATGTTATGCCTGCAATTGGTAGAAATATTGATGGTCCAGGTTCGGGCATTACATGTTGGTGTAAAATAAAGCAGCGGCTGAAGTCTTTTAACTTCGTATTCTAAAGATTTGTTTTCATAAACATGGTCAAGTGATTTTTTTTTGTCAGAGTATATATTAATTATTAAAAGAAGTTTGCTTTTGTGGAGTTGATCCGTTGAGGAGGCCGGTAATGCAATGGATTTGGATGGCATTATATTTCAGGTATTTCTTAGTAATTAATGATCTTTTACATAATGTGCGTAATTGGTTAGAATATGTAATCATGCTGAATTTTAGAGTTTTGGAGTTTGTCCAGTACTTAATGACACCAATGTTGTGTGTTTAGTTGGTAACAGTAGTTGCATCACATCAAGCAGTTACGTTATTTACAATCCTATGAGGAAAACAAATATTGTAAGGGTTTATTTATGTAAGGATTCACCATGAATTATTTATTTGTGTGATGTTGTAGAGTTCATGGGGATATGATATTAGAATATGTATGTCCTTTGTTATGTATGTACTGGACTTTTCTAAAGAGGGTAACACAATGAATTTGAATGTATATGTTATTTCATAGGTAAATCTCTTTTCAACTTCAAATGATGTAGTCAGACATATTTTTGCGAGGGTATGTTGGTTGGAACTCCATGCAAGCGGTACAAGTTCTAGATGAACATATATTGAACTGGAAGTTCGAGATATGAAAGCTTTTGAAGCCGTTTCTTTTGACGGAATTATCAATCAAGGTATCTTTCTATAATAAGTTAATTTCAATACTTGGGAAACTAATTGTTATTTTTAGTGAACTGGACATGAAAATAAATAAGAAAACCATAAAATAAGAAAAATATTAATTTGAGTAGTATAATTATCTTAATTATTTGAAGATTAATACTGATAGATCAAAATCATAAAGTAAGCAAAAAGTAACGAGGATACTACAGGTCGATTTTTGTTGATTTTAGTTTGCGTTTTGTGTATTTTGCTGCTAATAGTCGAATTATAGCTTTCATTTCGTAATGGGTCAAACTGCGGGTTACTTTTTGTTGCTAATACATTGAAATGAACCAAAATATTCCGGTAAAACCATTGATATGGTCGAATGATGGTGGGGGGAGTTCTACTATTAGTTAATCAGGCTTTATTCAAGTTAGGTTATACGAACACCCCCACCCCAACCCTACAAAGAACGAGTGTACAAATATTTCCGAGTATATTTTTTAGAATTTGTTGTAATTTGGTGATTCAAGTAATTATTTGTTGGAAATGATTGTTTTGAAAATATGACCACTTTATCTCTAAAATTAATGGCGTTCGGTTGGAATGATTTGAAAATAAAATCAGTTTTTTTCTCTTAAAATTAGCTTATTACTTGAATTGTTACGCATGTCGTGAGGATTATGGAGATATTTCTCTATTATGTTCGATATATGTATTCCAAGTGCAAAGTAGGCATGTCGGGTAAGTAGCTGCAAACGAGTTATTTTTTGTTCGTGTCAGATTAGTTTGGCCCACAAACACTTCTCTTATAAAATATAACCAGTTCTAAAAATAATCCATTGGATGGAGTGATTAGTTTGTACATGTTGGAATCATTTTCTTATTTTAGGTTTTCTATTATTTTGCCATTGTTCACTACCTATGCAGGAACGTTGTCTTTTGATGTTGAATATGAGCGGTCGCTGGAAGAACACGGTCCCGAATCAATGAGCAGGAGTTCAAAGGGGCAGTTAGCAATCATGCTGGTGATGTTGAACTGAGGATCATACTTGATGGGGTTGTTGCACATTAAGAAGATATTTTCATAATAAGAATTGATGCTACTAAGGCTGATGTCTTTCATGTTCTATCAGCAATGTGGTAAACACCTGCTAAGTCCCTAAACTTCAATTATCCTATTTAGACATAGATTGCATAACGTCGACTTTAGGAAATTTTTACCCGTTTACTTTTACATGGATCGATACAAGAAAAACACTAAAAAAACGTTACTCGCAGATGATGCAACTGTCGCATTCAAGAAAGGCAACAACTAGGCCAGCGTCATAAACAAGACAACAACAGGAAACACTCCTTTGAAGCAAGTACAGGAACAAGAGGCTTTTAAAGGCAATATGGATAGTTTTCATGGTAATAAACATGATGTGCCCCTAATGGGGAAATTTTGAAACTAGATGTACTATTATACTGAGCCTTGGTCTTTGTTACACTATTTAGAAATCAAGATTTAATGTGCATTTTAGTAGATCCTTTGTTTTTTGTTTGTCCAATTACATAAGAAGGAAAGCATAAAGAAACCACTTATGATAATCTTTCTTATAAATTTAAATTTGTTCTACCTTTACTCTGCTTTTTTACTTTTATAGTTTTATAATCTTTTTATTTTGTTGGCATTTCTTCCAGGCATATATTATATTAGGGAATTTGTTAATACTACGAGAGCTCTAATGCTTCTTGACAAAGGACATCAGATGGGGCAATGTAGATAGATGTCTTAGAAGTACAGTATCTTAAAAATGGGGTTCTTTTAGTTTGTTAGGTTAGTGTTTATGTATTTTACTCTTTATGAGTGCACTCTCGAGGGTCAACTATTTACATTATCATGTAAAATCACGCTATTAATTAACTTTGCTACATCTAGCGGTCATGAACTTTTGTTGTTGCCACATGTTTTTCTAATGTTCGATCCCTACCGCAACGAGCTACACCTTGGATACCAAAAAACAATGCTAACTGGACATATTTGCTTGGATGAAGATTGTATATATTTCTGAAAGTCGGCTTTTGTGCGAATATTGTAAAAATGAAAGTGGTCGTCAGTGGTGGTTGAATGTGACCCTATAAATATATTTTTCTCTTTCTTACAGACTCACAATAACAATATAGAGGGTTGAATGTGACCCTATAAATATAGAGGTGTACTTTATATTCTTTAATTTTTTTTCTATTATAGATATTCAAATGTGATGGTATTTTTGTTGTTTCCTCTATTATTTTCTCTATATAATATAGAATAGATACTCCAATATAAATGCTCTAAATATAGATGTGTACTTTACATTCTTACTTTTGTATATTTTTATGGGTCTTTATAACAAAAGAAAAAAAAGTTTAAGAAACCGAATTAAAAATTTATGGTGGAGAAAATAGAAAGATGATACTTTAGATGTTAAAAGTGTTATTTTTATACTTTTATTTGTTGTAAATTAAATTTTCCTACCCGGAAAGTTTCCGGGTTATAACCTAGTTATACATATGAAGATGATATGATGTCTAATTGCCCGTTACATACGTAGAATCGTTAAGAAGCACGTCAAAATAACATGATCGATTATTATTTCCCATACGATATGCATTTGTCTTGTAAACGTATATGGATGAATTGATGTGAAAAAAACATGGAGTGAAATTATTGACTAGGTTGCCTCCATACTTTAAGGGATTGCTTGTTTAGCTCTTAATGGTTCAGAGTTTTTACTGGTTCAGCACTTAATGATTCAAATTGTTTGTTTCGCGGGCAGATGTCTAAATGGTTCAGGCATTTGACTCTGAATGGTTAAGCGTTATACAGAGTCTGAATGGTTAACACCTCTATTCTGAAATGGTCAGACGTTTGTCTCTGAACGGTTAAACATTATTCTGGCTCTTAATGGTTCAGACCTCTTACCAGTGGCGGACCCAGGATTTTTTTCCAATGGGGTCCATTTTTTCGGTGTTCAAAATTTTCATAACAAAACGATTAAATTTTCGGGCCGCTCCTCGTTTGGGTCGGGTCAGAGCGAGTTTTGAACTAGATTTAAAAAAAAACAGAAAAAACAAGCTATACAAGGATTGAACCCATGATCTCTTGTTGTTAAAGATGGAGGTTTACCACTACACCAGCTTTCATTTTCTTTCTATGGTGTCCACCTAATTATATTTATGGGGTCCTAATAAAATTTAATATATCGGATCTACTAATTTTTTAAAAAACATTGGGGTCCGTGGACCCCGATCCTTTCAATGTGGGTCCGCCCCTGCCTCTTACTATTTTAGCACTTAATGATTCAGACTCTTACTGGTTTAATACTTAACAATTCAGAAGTTGTCAGACACCCCTAATCTAAGTTCTGCTCAATCCATGGTGGGCTCAATTTGCTCAAATCGGTATTTGGTTACCATTTTTTCTACAATCGACTCACAAGAAAAGTATAAAACTAACTTGGCTTTGAATTATATTTTTCTTGTATAATATCATCATACAACTAATGCTCATATATATTATCCACCTGCCTTACGAATAGTCACAAGAAAATTAACTTGAGTTTAATTATATTTTTCTTATATAATAGCATCATCCAACTAATGCTCATATATATTATCCACCTGCCTTACGAAAAAGAAGTTAATTGATTCTCCTATAATTATTGGCTTTATGATTATTTTAATAAGAAATTAAATAACATTTTTTAAAGTTAGAAATATTTGTTCCATTATATTGTCACCGAAAACAACTAGCAACCTACTCCAATGTTATCCGTATTGTGGATAAGTATTATTGGTCAACCGATGTCTCTTTCTTTTTGTATATTTTAGATTTTTCACAATAAATAAAGTAATTTTAATATACAATGAAATAGGAAATAAAGCGATCTGAACAAAAATATTATATCTATATAAAAAAAATATTGTGTGACACCGTGTCATTTATTGAAAGTCTATCTATTTATTTTTCTATTTATCTTATCTTATATTAATTAAATTAATAATAAATCTTATCTTATTTTGAACATCGAATAGAGGTTTTTTATTTTTTAATAAAATATTATCCTTATATTTAAATTATTAATTTAGGATTCTTTTCTAAAGATATAAAATCTTTATTATTTGGTATATAAAATTAGATTCATTCAATTCGTGTGATACACGAAGTTTAAAAAAATATTTTTTTTTATTATTTACTATACAAAATTATATTTATTTAACCCATGCAATACACGGGTTTTTTTAGAGATATAAATTTTTAATGATTTGGTATATAAAATTCGATTTATTCAACCCGTACAATACACAATATTTTTTTTTAAATATAACTTTTTTATTTATTTAGTATACAAAATTACATTTATTAGACATGTGTAATACATAAGGTTTTTAAAGATATAACTTTTTTTATTATTTGACATACAAAATTACATTTATTCAACCCATACAGTACACAAGGTTCTTAAAGACGTATTTTTTTTATTATTTAGTATATAAAACTACATTTATTCAACACGTGTAATATACAAAGATTTTAATGAGATAATTTTTTTTATTATTTAGTATATAAAATTACATTTGCCCATGGCATTATGGCCTGGTGGCATCTTAGGGTGACATAAGGCTTAGAGGCCATGAAGTCCTGGGTTCGATTCTCATAAGGGGGTTTTTCATATTTATTGGGTTTCCTTCTAAATTGGTTGTCACACCCCGACCACGTAAAACATCAAATCGTGGCGGAAACGTCGGGGAGTGTTGTAACATAATTATTGTTTCACAACCATGGCATTTAAAAGTTATGTTTTATTCATCAAACAAAGAGTTTACATTGTCTTAAACATAAAGAAACAAGAGTACATGACAAAATTAAACTAGTTCTAGCTTCATTTTTAAGTCTCTAAGGCACAGGTCCGCCCTAGTGTATCACGATCATCCTAAGCAACAGCTCCTGAAAACACATGTGAAAATAGGTACGTCAGTATAAAAATGTCTGTGAGATACATAGGTTTTATGAAAATAGGATTCATGACTTGAGTTTAAAGAAATGTTTAATAAAATTCAGTCATGAACCTTGTTAATTGTTTTGTTTTATAAATCATTTGAAAAACGATAGCAAAATCAGATAATATGTATATATAAAAGAATAATGTATGGTTAAAAGAATAACCAAGTAAAAAGAGTTTGTATAAACCAAGTTATTTGTAAAACAATGTTTAAGTGAAAATGTGTTGTAAATGTAATATGTCTAAACTGAAGTGGTTTAAATGACGCTACGATATGTAATATCATACAAGCACTTATATATAGGAAGTACCAGCGGCGTATCCACCATGCTTGTACCATATTACACACGCCTCGTTATTTAAGTCACTCAAACCAACCAACATTGTAAAATATCCATGTTTAATCCAATAGTCAAATGTCATAGTATAACCCAAGTTGAATATGAATCATGTAAGGTGTAAACAAAAGTTATGTATAGTAAGTAAAATGAGACTACTTAAACCATAAGTAAAAATGTACAAAACAAAGTATTTTGAATAAATCAAAAGTTATGTTTTGTAAAATAACTAAATAAATACATGCTTTACTGATACAAACACTTATGCAGTAAGTTAACGCATACATTCAAGCCTTGAGACAGCAGGATAACCTTAGAGTAAAGATTATCAAAGAAAAATGTTTTTGGATTCAGTCATTCCTTACACCCAAACAAACCTAGGATGTCAGGAACGGGATTTGTCAAGTCCTATGTTACCATTACTTACTACCGAGCGGCGTAGCTAATGTTAATGAATGTAATTTAGACCCGTTGAACAAGCCAAATGTCATACCAAATGTAAACATGTAATGAAAGTAATGTACTAAGTATGCTAAGTTAACATACAAAGCAGAAAAGTCATGTAAATCAATGTGCTAGCATCTCAGTCAACATACATAGCAGAAAATGTAATGTAAAACAATGTGCTAATATGCCAAGTAAACATACATAGCAAAATAATGTAATGTAAATCAATGTGCTAGCATGCTAAGTTAACATACATAGCAAAACATATATGAAATCATGTACTATATGCATACCAGTGAACATAGCAAGTATATGATGTGAAAAACAGGAAAGCACGAAAGTAACAAGTAGGCACATGTGTTTCACCCCAACGTTTGAAAAACAGTAAAAGAGGGGACTATGTACTCACTTGAGATTGCTCAATAGACTTTAGATATCCACCAAGCAAAGCTAGAAGATCACGGAATCAAACGGCACCTAATATAGGTAACTACATTACTAAACGGACCTATTCGGAGGATCGGGTAGCATGAGGGTTCGTAAACCAAATGAGTGTAGGAACTCATGTAATATGGTTTAACAAAGCCTACATACTAAAACAAAACCTAATCCTAAGTGCATATGACCCATTATGACCCGTTTAGGTAGCTTATGCTACTTTAACGTGTCGTTCGCGTAAAACGCGTTCGGACCGCTTAACTAGTCCTATGACAAGTAAAATATGCCTTAATATGTCTAATATTGTTGCTAAATCAGTTTAGATGTCAAAAATTACGTTACATAGGTTTAAAATGAATTTTGGCGCAAAAAGGGCATTTTGGTAATTTTCCTAAGGCATATAATTTACCTATCATACAACTACTTAAACGACGTGACCATAAGGTATAACCTCGGAAGGTTATTCCCTATACAACTATGGTCACCTAAAGTGTTTGGTCGGATCCTAATGATCGACCAAATGGGTCGGGTTCGAAAGTATAAGCGATTGATTAGATCGCTTACCTTGACGACCCTAGACAAGCACAAATCTAAAAGTGACGAGCTAAACATGTTAAAACATGTTTAACGAGGTTTGAAAACAGGTTTGGTATCAAAACAAACGGTTTTGGTACCCACAAGTAGTTTGGTTACAAAATACGCGAGAATACGCATTTTGGCCGAAATTACGACTCGTCACTGAGCCTAGATAACGTGGTAATCAGTAGGTATAGTTGCTAGTGACTATAACCATCGTGATTACGCTCACGTTATGAAGTTCAAACAAACTTCGCATTGACCATAAACTGGTCAATGCAGAAAGTCAAACGCAGTTTGACTTTAACGCTAAAAACGAATGAAAAGAACGAAGGAATACTTACAAAGGGTCCCCGCAAGTTTGATTTTCGAAGTATTTCTCAGGTATGAAGTGTTTCACACTTCAACTTAGAGAAAATCTCAGAAATCAAGTGGGTTGTGCAATTGAGAGGTGAGGGGTATTTATAGGCATGGCACTACCGATAAGTTCGTTCCTCATTATCCAAGATTCAATCACAGCCGTACACATCAAGCCCATAGTTTTATAAAACCATTGGAGCCCCTAGATTAAGCCCCTTGTTTGCTAGAAACCATTTGCAAGTGGAATACATGGGTATAACAGCTGAAAACAGGCTGTAAAACACATTCTGCACATCTGGGAGGCTCACACGGCCCGCGTAAGGGGCCTGCATATGTTCACGCGGCCCGCCTGGGTGTCTCAGATCAGCAACAAGTTTGCAGATTTACAGTTTCAGTCCCTGTATGTGTTTTAAGCTCATTTCGACACTTCTAAGGCCCGTTAAGCCAACTTTAAGGCCTTAAAATGATGCCTAAACATTGTGGACATGAAACATGCTCAAAATTATGCCGGATGTCGGCTTGTTTGGTCGTATGATCTCGATATTTGCTTAATTACGACGAAATGCGCACAAGCGCGAAAAACGATCCAAATTGTGCGACGAATGGATTTTTCTTATGCCAAACACTAAAATAAAATATTTTAATGCTTACATAAATTTTTGGATGTCCGGATGTATTCAGAACGTAAGTTATGCGTGAAAATGCAAACTTATGCACTTTTTGACGCTTTTAGTCCCTGAATGAGCATAAAGTTTATTTTAGCACACCGAACCCCTCAAAGCCTATTTCTAAGCTATGTAAAGGATATTTAGGGTGTGTTTAAATTATGATCAAGTTCCGGAATGTCCATTACAGTTCAAATTGGCATACTTTCGCAGTTTGTCGAATTTAGTCCCTGTAAGCGAATAAACTTGATTTTGCCATACCAAAGCCTTCAAGACTTATTTCTAAGTTATGTAAAGGTTATTTAAGGTATGTTAAGCATATGTTGAAGTTACGGAGTATTTTTCGCGTTAAACTGATTACGTTTACGCACCAGTTTGCGTATAATTCTCCAGAAAGCGATATAGAGTTTGAAATTGAATAAAAGCCAAAACATGAAAAATGTCAAACATAAACAAACAAATATTGGGATCAAAGGACATTATTTTATTGATAACTGAATTGTTTACAATGATTACAAGCACAGATGTCACAGTCTCCCCTACTTGTGGAAATTTCGTCCCGAAATTTATTTAGAGGAAACTCGTGAGAAAAGATGTGGATGCTTTGCCTTAATTTGATCTTCACGTTCCCAAGTAAACTCAGGTCCACGTTTAGATTCCCAGCGAACTTTGACCAATGGAATGTGCTTGCGTTTAAGCCATTTGACTATTCGGTCCATGATTTCCACTGGTTTCTCAACAAAATGCATCGTGTTATCCACATGAATTTCATCAAGCGGTATGTGGAGGTTTTCATCAGCCAAACACTTCTTGAGATTGGACAAGTGGAAGGTTGGATGAATGTTACCAAGTTCAGGAGGTAATTCAAGTCTGTAGGCTACCTTACCGATTCTTTCGACGATCTTGAATGGTCCAACATATCTGGGTGCAAGTTTTCCTGTCTTTCCAAATCTGATCACACCTTTCCAAGGTGAGACCTTAAGTAATACATGATCACCGACTTGAAATTCCAAGGGCTTGCGTCGTCGGTCCGCGTAACTCTTTTGACGGCTTCGAGCTGTCTGAAGGTTATCACGAACTTTCTTAACCTTATCAGTTGTCTTTAGAATGAGGTCAGGTCCAGTAAGCTGAGCCTCGCCGATCTCATTCCAGCAGACTGGTGAAACGACATTTTCGACCATAGAGAGCCTCGAAAGGAGCCATGTTGATGCTGGAGTGATAACTGTTGTTGTAGGAGAATTCAATCAATAGAAGATGTGAATCCCAACTACCACCAAAATCGATCACGCAAGCTCTAAGCATATCCTCCAAAGTCTGGATTGTTCTTTCAGATTGACCATCAGATTGCGGATGATAAGCAGTGCTCAGATTAAGTTGGGTCCCCATAGCAGATTGCATGGTTCTCCAAAAACGAGAAGAGAAGCGAGCATCTCTATCAGAAATAATGTTCAAAGGAACACCATGTCGAGATACGATTTCATCCACATAGATTTTAGCAAGCTTGTCAGCAGATAGATCCTCACGGATCGGCAATAAATGAGCTGACTTAGTAAGACGATCAACAACTACCCAGATGGCATCATGACCTTTCTTTGTGCGCGGAAGTTTGGTAATGAGATCCATAGCAATGTTTTCCCATTTCTAAACTGGAATCTCTGGTTGTTCCAAAAGGCCAGAGGGATGTTGATGTTCAGCCTTAACCTTAAGACAAGTAAGGCATTTGGACACGTACAAGGCAATGTCTTTCTTCATACCAGGCCACCAATATTGAGTACGAAGATCCTTATACATCTTATCTGAGCCAGGATGAATAGAATAACGAGACTTATGAGCTTCATCCATAAGCAAAGTGCGGAGATCATCTAGGCTTGGGACCCACAAACGGTCCATGAAATAATACGATCCATCGTCCTTAAGTTCAAGATCAGGCTTAATGTGATAGGGTAATTCCTTACCCATCAAGTCTTGTGAAACACAAGCATGTTAAGCCTGAGAGATGCGGGCTTGAATATCAGATCGAGCTTGAATATTAGATTGAACACGAACACAATGAAGCTTGACACATTCTTTACGACTCAAAGCATCAACCACGACATTCGCCTTACCAGGATGGTAGCGAATTTCGCAGTTATAGTCGTTTAGAAGTTCAACCCAACGTCGTTGCCTCATGTTGAGTTCTTTCTGATTAAAGATATGCTAAAGACTTTTGTGGTCAGTGAAAACCACACGTTTTGTATCATACAAATAGTGTCTCCAGATCTTAAGAGCGAACACAACTGCACCCAACTCAAGATCATGAGTGGTGTAGTTTTTCTCATGCACCTTCAACTGCCTCGATGCATATGCTATGACTTTGTTCCTTTGCATCAGAACACAGCCAAGTCCCAAATTGGATGCATCGCAGTACACGACAAAATCATCATTGCCTTTGGGCAAAGATAGGATAGGCGCATCACAAAGCTTCTGCTTCAAGGTCTGAAACGCTTCTTCTTGTTTAGAACCCCATTCAAAGGGCTTATTGTTCTGAGTTAGAGCAGTTAGGGGAACTGCAATCTTCGAGAAATTTTCGATGAAGCGGCGGTAATAACCCGCGAGACCAAGAAAAGAACAAACCTCAGTTGGAGTAGTAGGCGTATCCCAATCCTTAATCGCACTGATCTTGGAGGGATCTACATGAATACCTTATTCATTGACAATATGTCCTAAAAATTGAACTTCCTTAAGCCAAAATTCGCACTTGGAGAATTTGGCGAAAAGTTGCTCTTTCTTTAGGAGTTCCAGAGTAAGACGAAGATGTTGCTCATGATCAGCTCGCGTCTTAGAATAAATCAAGATGTCATCAATAAAAACGATGATGAATTTATCTAAATAAGGCTTGCAAACCCTATTCATTAAGTCCATGAAAACAGCAGGAGCATTAGTCAAACCGAATGGCATAACTGTGAACTCATAATGCCCATAACGAGTGCGGAACGCTGTCTTGGGAATATCTTCTTCATGCACACGAAGTTGATGATACCCAGAACGAAGATCAATCTTCGAAAAATAAGAAGCGCCCTGTAACTGATCAAAGAGATCATCAATGCGAGGTAGGGGATATCGATTCTTGATGGTAAGCTTGTTAAGCTCACGGTAATCGATGCACATCCTGAAAGATCCATCCTTCTTCTTGACAAAAAAAACGGGAGCACCCCAAGGTGAAAAGCTAGGACGAATAAATCCTTTGTCAGAAAGCTCCTGAAGCTACTTAGATAGTTCTTGCATCTCAGATGGTGCAAGACGATATGGAGATCTGGCAATGGGATTTACACCAGGTACAAGATCAATACGGAACTCGACTTGGCGCGCTAGGGGTAATCCAGGTAACTCCTCAGGAAATAGCCCCGGATAATCCCGAACAACGGGGATATCTTGAATAGACTTACCTTTGCCTTTATCTGCTACAACATGTGCCAAGAAGGCCACATAGTTCTTTCGTAGATACTTCCGAGCTTGAAAACAAGACATGAGCTTGAGACTTTTAGCAGGCTTCACACCACGAACCTGTAGGATCTCACCTGACGAAAGTGGAACACGAACAATCTTCTCGAAACAAACTACCTCTGCGTGATGCTTGGCTAACCAATCCATACCCACTATAACGTCAAAACTCCCAAGTTGCATTGGCGTGAGGTCGATGGGAATGGTTGTTAAGGTTCAATTGGCAGTTGCGAAGAACAGAATCAAGAACAACGGGATCACCACTAGCAACTTCTACTGTCAAAGGCTTACCTAGTTTCATTCTAGACGCGCGAAGCAATGGCTCAAAAGATAATGACACAAAACTCTTATCGGCACCAGAATCAAAAAGAACAGATGCGGGTTGATTATTAACAAAGAACGTACCGTTAACCACTTCATTGTCTGCTTGCGCCTCTTGTGCATTCATGTTGAAGACTCGACCTCGAGCCTGAGCCTGAGCTGGATTCGCATTCACCAATCTTGGACATTGATTACGGTAGTGGGTCAGATTCCCACAGTTATAACAAGAACCAGGTGGGTAGTGAGGTCGTGCAGCCTGACCCTGTTGCTGAGCAGGAGGCTGAGCAACTTGTTGAGCCGGGTTCAGAACTGCCTGATTCTGATTGGCAGGAATGCGGCATGTGTCAGCAAGATGACCAGATCTTCCACAGTTGGTGCAATGACGACACTGGAGGTGCGGTTGATGATGACCGTTACATCTGTTGCACAAAGGTGCATTGCCAAGATAAGGTTTCTTGGCGAGTGGTTGCGCAGGCTGATTTGGTGCAGCTTGTGCAGTAACGGCGAAATTTTGGGAAGCCTTACGCTTCCTAGAACCCTTCGAGGAACCAGAATCCTTACCCTTCTTGTTTTTACCTTTCTTGCTATCCTCTTTGTCAGACGACTGCTTCTTACCCTTGTCACCTTTTCTATGCAGTTTACCCTTTCGAACTTGTGACTCAGTCAATGTCACTGATAGCTCGATTGCCTGACGGACTGTGGTAGGGTTACTACCAGTAACGATGTCTTGTACAGAGTTACGTAGGCCATCGATATACCTCTCGATAGCCTTCTCGAGTGGGGTAACCATTGTTGGGCATAACAAACTCAGCTCCTCATACCTATCAATATACGCCCGGTGCTCGCCACTATCCTGTTTCAGGTCATCAAATTCCCTTTCTAAAGCTTGCAGTTCATGATGAGGACAAAACTCCCTCATCATAAGCGCCCTAAGTTCAGCCCATGTTTGTGCTAAAGCAACCTCAGCACCACGGTCTCTCATAACCCCGTTCCACCATGTAAGCGCCCTCTTCTGAAATACACTTGAATCAAACTCGACTTTCCGATTCTCAGGACACAGGACGTGACGGAATGTACTCTCAATGCTCTCGAACCATTGAAGGAGTCCAGTTGCCCCTTCAGAACCACTGAACTTGAGTGGTTTGGCCGAATTAAAACTCTTGAAGTTGCATGGAGCGTTTTGATTGTTGTTGGACTGGTTCACCTGAGCTATAATGTTTGGGAGTACGGCAGCCATATGCTGTGCCATAATATCCGCCATTTTGGCATTAGATAGTGGGTTTTCGCGTCGAGGAGGCATTCTAAAAAGAGGAAACATGAGAGGAAACGGGTGAGAAGGTTAGATGAAAAGAACGAGATGAAATAAAATCAACAAAGACAATGAGGGTGGTCATTCGTCCGTATCACAAAGCAAACAAACGACTCACGGTGACTAATCAAAGTAAATGGGTAAAAAATAATGTATCGCGAAGACATGCTCGCCTATAAGTGAACACTCACCCCAAGAGTTCCCAGGTAAGAGTGACTGGTCCGATTATGTGGATTTGTACGAACACTCTAGCCTTAGACAGAAAACCCAGGGTACAGGCATTAACTCTTCCAGTTTGCACGTGTTCACACTATCTAGAACCCAAAAATTTGACGAGATTTTGAAAACTTGGAAGGCACAAGGCCAAAAGAATCATTCAAAAATGGATGGTAAAATTTCAAAATCATTTTGAAAAATCAAAGAGTTCAAAACCATATAATAAATCATTTAAAAACAGATGATTGACTTTCAACAATCGTTTCGAAAAATTGGGTTCTTGTTTTGGTGATCACCTAAGGATAGGTGAAGTGCATGTTTTAAGATCTAAACACAAGATAACTTGGGTTGGGGTCCTAGAAAGGTTATAGTCTAGGTCAAAGCATTACTAATAACCTAATTCCCTATAACCATTGACTCTGATACCAACTCTTATGTCACACCCCAACCACGTAAAACATCAAATCGTGGCGGAAACGTCGGGGAGTGTTGTTACAGAATTATTGTTTCACAACCATGGCATTTAAAAGTTATGTTTTATTCATCAAACAAAGAGTTTACATTGTCTTAAACATAAAGAAACAAGAGTACATAACAAAATTAAACAAGTTCTAGCTTCATTTTTAAGTCTCTAAGGCAAAGGTCCGCCCTAGTGTATCACGATCATCCTAAGCAACATCTCCTGAAAACACATGTGAAAATAGGTACGTCAGCATAAAAATGCCTGTGAGATACATAGGTTTTATGAAAATAGGATTCATGACTTGAGTTTAAAGAAATGTTTAATAAAATTCAGTCATGAACCTTGTTAATTGTTTTGTTTTATAAATCATTTGATAAACGATAGCAAAATAAGATGATATGTATATATAAAAGAATAATGTATGGTTAAAAGAATAACAAGTAAAAAGAGTTTGTATAAACCAAGTTATTTGTAAAACAATGTTTAAGTGAAAATGTGTTGTAAATGTAATATGTCTAAACTGAAGTGGTTTAAATGACGCTACGATATGTAATATAATACAAGCACTTATATATAGGAAGTACCAGCGGCGTATCCACCATGCTTGTACCATATTACACACGCCTCATTATTTAAGTCACTCAAACCAACCAACATTGTAAAATATCCATGTTTAATCCTATAGTCAAATGTCATAGTATAACCCAAGTTGAATATGAATCATGTAAGGTGTAAACAAAAGTTATGTATGGTAAGTAAAATGAGACTACTTAAACCATAAGTAAAAATGTACAAAACAAAGTATTTTGAATAAATCAAAAGTTATGTTTTGTAAAATAACTAAATAAATACATGCTTTACTGATACAAACACTTATGCAGTAAGTTAACACATACATTCAAGCCTTGAGACAGCAGGATAACCTTAGAGTAAAGATTATCAAAGAAAAATGTTTTCGGATTAAGTCATTCCTTACACCCAAACAAACCTAGGATGTCAGGAACGGGATTTGTCAAGTCCTATGTTACCATTACTTACTACCGAGCGGCGTAGCTAATGTTAATGAATGTAATTTAGACCCGTTGAACAAACCAAATGTCATACCAAATGTAAACATGTAATGAAAGTAATGTACTAAGTATGCTAAGTTAACATATAAAGCAAAAAAGTCATGTAAATCAATGTGCTAGCATGCTCAGTCAACAAACATAGCAGAAAATGTAATGTAAAACAATATGCTAATATGCCAAGTAAACATACATAGCAAAATAATGTAATGTAAATCAAATGAGTGTAGGAACTCATGTAATATGGTTTAACAAATCCTACATACTAAAACGAAACCTAATCCTAAGTGCTTATGACCCATTATGACCCGTTTAGGTAGCTTTTTTTTTTTTTTAGGTAGCTTATGCTACTTTAACGTGTCGTTCGCGTAAAACGCGTTCGGACCGCTTAACTAGTCCTATGACAAGTAAAATATGCCTTAATATGTCTAATATTGTTGCTAAATCAGTTTAGATGTCAAAAATTACGTTACATAGGTTTAAAATGAATTTTGCGCAAAAAGGGCATTTTGGTAATTTTCTTAAGGCATATAATTTACCTATCATACAACTACTTAAACGACGTGACCATAAGGTATAACCTCGGAAGGTTATTCCCTATACAACTATGGTCACCTAAAGTGTTTGGTCGGATCCTAATGATCGACCAAATGGGTCGGGTTCGAAAGTATAAGCGATTGATTAGATCGCATACCTTTACGACCCTAGACAAGCACAAATCTAAAAGTGACGAGCTAAACATGTTAAAACATGTTTAACGAGGTTTGAAAATAGGTTTGGTATCAAAACAAACGGTTTTGGTACCCACAAGTAGTTTGGTTACAAAATACGCGAGAATACGCATTTTGGCCGAAACTACGACTCGTCACTGAGCCTAGATAACGTGGTAATCAAGAGGTATAGTTGCTAGTGACTATAACCATCGTGATTACGCTCACGTTATGAAGTTCAAACGAACTTCGCATTGACCATAAACTGGTCAATGCAGAAAGTCAAACGCAGTTTGACTTTAACGCTAAAAACGAATGAAAAGAACGAAGGAATACTTACAAAGGGTCCCCACAAGTTTGATTTTCCAAGTATTTCTCAGGTATGAAGTGTTTCACACTTCAACTTAGAGAAAATCTCAGAAATCAAGTGGGTTGTGCAATTGAGAGGTGAGGGGTATTTATAGGCATGGCACTACCGTTAAGATCATTCCTCGTTATCCGAGATTCAATCACAGTCGTACACATCGAGCCCATAGTTTTATAAAACCATTGGAGCCCCTAGATTAGCCCCTTGTTTGCTAGAAACCATTTGCAAGTGGAATACATGGGTATAACAGCTGAAAACAGGCTGTAAAACACATTCTGCACATCTGGGAGGCTCACACAGCCCGCGTAAGGGGCCTGCATATGTTCACGCGGCCCGCCTGGGTGTCTCAGATCAGCAACAAGTTTGCAAATTTACAGTTTCAGTCCCTGTATGTGTTTTAAGCTCATTTCGACACTTCTAAGGCCCGTTAAGCCAACTTTAAGGCCCTAAAATGATTCCTAAACATTGTGGACATGAAACATGCTCAAAAATATGCCGGATGTCGGCTCGTTTGGTCGTATGATCGCGATATTTGCTTAATTACGACGAAATGCGCACAAGCACGAAAAACGATCCAAATTGCGCGACGAATGGATTTTTCTTATGCCAAACACTAAAATAAAATATTTTAATGCTTACATAAATTTTTGGATATCCGGATGTATTCAGAACGTAAGTTATGCGTGAAAATGCAAACTTATGCACTTTTTGACGCTTTTAGTCCCTGAATGAGCATAAAGTTTATTTTTGCACACCGAACCCCTCAAAGCCTATTTCTTAGCTATGTAAAGGATATTTAGGGTGTGTTTAACTTATGATCAAGTTCCGGAATGTCCGTTACAGTTCAAATTGGCATACTTTCGCAGTTTCTCGAATTTAGTCCCTGTAAGCGAATAAACTTGATTTTGCCATACCAAAGCCTTCAAGACTTATTTCTAAGTTATGTAAAGGTTATTTAAGGTATGTTAAGAATATGTTGATGTTCTGAAGTATTTTTTGCGTTAAACTGATTACGTTTACGCACCAGTTTGCGTATAATTCTCCAGAAAGCGATATAGAGTTTGAAATTGAATAAAAGCCAAAACATGAAAAATGTCAAACATAAACAAACAAATATTGGGATCAAATGACATTATTTCATTGATAACTGAATTGTTTACAATGATTACAAGCACAGATGTCACATTGGTGTATAAACATTATAGCCTAGTGGAGATGAATATAATCGGGTGGTACTTCTGGTGGCACGATGATACTTCAGTGGTCCGTGAATTATCCAAATTTGTCGTTAAAAAAATATAAAGTTACATTTATTCAACCCGTACAATACACGAGGTTTCTAAAGATATAACTTTTTTTATTATTTAATATATATAATTACATTTATTAACACTTGTAATAAACAAAGTTTTTAAAGATATTTTATTTTATTATTTAGTATATAAAATTACATTTATTTAGCCCATGTAATGCATGAGGCTCTAACCTAGTTTATAATTTTTAGGAAAAAATTACAAGTTTTGTCATTTATCTATATACCACTTTTCAGGTGGTGTCCTTTTCAACAAATTTTGACAGGTTTTGTCCTTTATAAGGATTTTTGTTGCAAGTTACGTCCTTTGAGCCTAACCCAGTTAAATTTTTCTGTTAAATCTTATTACACATGGGTAATTTAGTCTTTTTACTTATTTAAAGAACAAAACTTGTAATTTATTCTTTAAAAAATATTTCGAATATATATATATATATATATATATGTATAACAAACAATACACAAATATTTATCTCTCCCCCTCCCCCTCCCCCTCCCCCTCTCTCCCTTCACCTACCACCACCACCGTCTTCACCATCACCATATGTTGCCACCACCACCGTCTACACCAACACCACCATATACCGCCGTCACCATCGTATTCCCCATCCAACCACCGCCGTCTTCACCATCCAACCACCACCTCCTCCACTGCAAACTGGAGATACACAACGAAGGCCCAGGCAAGAGGTGGGGCCATACACACGCCATCATTACCTAATTGAATCAACATGAACCACATAACTAACATCAATCTACTTACTAAATGTTGTATATTGTAAATCAGGTTATAATAGCAACACACACACCATCGTTACCTAATCTGATCAACACAAACCACAAAACTAGCATCAATGCACTTACTAAATCCTTAATCTAAATTAGGTCAAAAATAGTCACAAAGTTAGGGTTACAAAAACTCACAGGCAGCAAACTCTAGCTGTGTCTGGTAAATAAAATCCAAAACTGCTGAAATATCTCTCTCAAACTGATGAAACGATCCTGTATCAAAATTCAACTTCCGTAACTTCCATAATCCTTCACCAATCTCCATCATCGCACCTTTATGATTCTATTTATAACAAAGTTTAAACTAATTAACAAACAATTGTTGAAACTAATTGAACATTTATTCAGAAACTGAAGCAATTCATTCGAATAGAATTGAAGATAACCTGATGAATAGATGATGAAAACTACGGAGCACTGCAAAATTCCATGAACGATATATCGAATCGGATCTTCGGAATCATTCCAGATTTCTTCTAGGTAGTCATGGCATCCGTGGTAATCTCTGCTGTTGAATAACGCCACCGCTTCCGTTAACTTACTGTTACTGCTGGTAACGATGGTGAAGACGGTGGTGGTGAAGACGGTGGTGGAGACGACATATGGTGGCGTTGGTGGGGACGGTGGTGGTGGCGGCGGTGGTAGGTGAAGGGAGAGAGGGGGGAGAGATTGTAAGGACCTGCAAAAATGTCCAAAAACAACCCGTAAGTAGTATCCCGGACCCCTAAAACCCTAATCCATAACAAAAAATAAGAAAAATCAGATTTTGGTTTTCACGTGGGCCGCGTAAGCCTTAAGGTGAGGCTACGCGGGATGCAACAACTTAAAAATCATCCGGATAAGCGAACAGGCCACGTGTCAGACACGTGGCGCACCTAGGTGTGACACGCTAGCCCTAGTTGTAGACTAGGTGGCCCTCGCGGGCCGCGTAAGAGTCAAGCAAGGGTTTACGCGGGCCGCGTAAAACCCAAACATTTGCTATAAATTGCTGGTGCATGAGCAGTTCATCTGTGCTCGAAAATTTCATTCAAAAACGAAGTCTACTGCTCAAATTCGAATTTCTAAGTAGGGAAACGCTGCTACGATACAGGGTATTAACTCGATCACTGCTACGATTCAATGTCCGATCGAT
Source organism: Helianthus tuberosus (assembly GCA_030545235.1). Lineage (NCBI taxonomy): Eukaryota > Viridiplantae > Streptophyta > Magnoliopsida > Asterales > Asteraceae > Helianthus > Helianthus tuberosus. The sequence continues at coordinate 117,315,795 of CM060399.1, forward strand.
TGAAACCGATCCGATGGATGTTTAAGTGTTGCCCGTATTTGGGCTATACTTTGTCATTCGTCGTGATGGTTTTGATTTCGTGAGTTATCGTAAATGTTGTATTAAGTTACTGACCTAGTTTCGTGTGCATTGTTGTCTAAATTAGGTTATCAGGCTTATCAGTAGGCTAAACTCTGCCCAACTAAACTTGCAATATGAGTCATTCTCTTTCTTTCACCAATGTTTTACAATACTCAAATTATTTTCAAGAGTTATAATTACAGGGATTAAGTCTTGGTTATCTTGAATCACTGGCAAGTGGGGTATTGTGCACATTACTAATTTCTCACGGTTAGGTTCATCAACCTAACAGTGATAATCATCACTACTTGGGTGAAAGGACCCAATAGTGGTATGACCATCGTCACCAGGGTGTGACACGGCGCCAGATAAAAATAAGATAGTAGCCATTGTAATCGTTCTTATGCTGTAATTTATAACTAATGTGTCATTTTAATTAAACTGAATGACTCACCAGTATTTCCCCGCTGATAAAATATTTTTAAACATGTTTCAGGTGACCTACTGTGAATCAAGAAAAAGTGATACGGAGCACTAATAAAGCTTGAAGTGGTGGCTCAGTAAATAAATAAACATGTTTTGTAAAATCGGGAATTTCCTCATGAAATTCCTCTATTGTAAATTACGGGGTTTGTCCCAAATTATGAAATAAAATAATTGGGCATTTACAAGTTTTAAAAAGATCCTGTTAAACTTCCGCTGTCAACTCAAATAATAAATACCACGGGTTTCTGTCCCGCGGCTCCTGGACCGGTCACACCGGGACGGGGGCCGTCACAGAAAAAGGTGGTATCAGAGCCACTGATTTAAGCCAATTAAGTATTTAGAAATACTTAATTTTCTGATTGCCATTCTGTGATTCTATTAAAAATTTAATTTACAAAATTTTAACTTAGAATTTTGTGTGTTTCTTCATGTATGCTAACAGCATGAATGAACTATCAGAAGCACTTCAAAACTTTACTATCCCTACCACAGATATGGATACCACCGGCTCCCGGGCTGATATTGAAGAGCCAATGGTATTCCAAGCCCAACCTCAGGAGAAACCAAAACCGAAAAAGAGAAGAAGACTTGTAGGCTGGCGGCGTATGCGTTGGAAGAAACCGGCGGTACAGAAAGTTTTAAAGACTGAGGTTCCGAAGGATAAAGGAAAAGGAAAAGAAATCGGGGAAAGTTCCGGGCAAGCCCAGGAAATGCCATCATGGGAGGAGCTGGATCGTAAACTGCCACTTAGTGACCTCATCGGACCTGCCGATGGAAACCTCTTCAATTACCCAGCGGAAGCACAACTTCCAGTTAAACTGGAACCTGCTATCCCAGATCCTATTATCCACCCCCGACCTCTACCAGGAGAGCTAGAAGAATGGTGGACAACTGACTGGCAATTTCAGAATCTCTTGAATAACCCTAACACCTTTTTCCCCCAGTTTGACCCTGAGCCTGCACCAAACCCACCTATGAGCACGGAAAACTTGGCTGAACTCCGCCACTATGGCGAGGAGCTGGTGGACGCAGGAAATAGAATTCGGGAAGTGGGGGAGAGGATATCATGGAAATACGATGAGAAGGAACGTCGTTTCTGAAGTGCCAGCTGACGGGATCGTATGTGGTGGTGTGGTTACGTGTTTAATAATAATAATAAAATAATAATAAAAATCTAATTATGTAAAATCACTTAAAATAAAACTTTGTAACATAACTGGTGTGTACGGATGCCTACTAATATATAAAAATATCAACGTCGCAAAGACGACAATTTTGACTATACGTGCTGATGTGTGATTGCTTTACTATGTTTGGTTGTTATTTATCTTGTGCCAATAACATATATATTGTTAATTAACAGATGGAACACGCTGTTAATGAGCCAGTTAACGAAGTTAACCAATCTGAGCAAAATAATGGAGACCAATTTCTTAATAGGCAGGATATAGAAAATATCGTTGCCCAAGGCATAGCTAATGCTATTCCAGCAATCCATGCTGCTGCCCGAAATCCAGTTGAACCTAAACCAACTACTCACAGCAAACGTACTCACGGCGACAATTTCAGTAATAGTGTAAATGGAGGCGGCAACATTAATAATAATGATGATGTGATGCAAGCCCCATTTCTTAAGAGAATGAAAGCTACAATGCCTGGTTGCACTTATAAGGAATTTCTTGCCTGTAAACCAATCGAATTTGCAGGTAACGAAGGGGCAACTGTTGCACTGCGTTGGTTAAAGAAAACCGAAGCAGTAATTAAAATAAGTAAATGTGCCGAGGAAGACAATGTCATGTACGCGTCGCATCTTTTTAAAGAAGGGGCACTAGAATGGTGGAATACGGTACTACAAGCCAAGGGAAGCGATGTGGCTTATGCCATGAATTGGGAAGAATTTAAAAGTCTGGTAGAAAGAAAATTCTGTCCCGAATATGAAAAGGAACAAATGAAAAATAAGTTCCTCAATCACTGGATGGTAGATGTTGATTGTCGAGGGTATACTTCTACATTCTTCGAGTATGCTAGAGTTGTACCAACCCTGGCTTCGCTAGAACCGGTACTTATTTCTCGCTATATTTAGGGTTTGATTGGCGAAATCTGTGATATCATTAAAGCTGCGAGACCCCGCACAATTGACGATGCAGTAGAATTAGCCAACACCTTGACCGATGGACTGGTACGCACAAGAGAAGAAAACCGGAAAAGGAAGTGGCTCAAAAGATTACCCAAGGATTCCGTGTAGGTAATAGTAGTACTTTCAAGAAAAAGGGAACTGGGCAATCTCCCACTGCTCCATTTTGCAGTACTTGTAAAAGAAAGCATTTTGGAAGATGCAAAGGGTATTGCAGTTTCTGCAAAATTCCAGGGGCATCAAGAAGAAGATTGCAGAAGGAAGAAATTAAAAATCTGCTTCAACTGTGGAGAAGCTGGGCATTTTAGACCAGACTGCCCCAAATTGGTCAAACCAGCTAACAACAAAGCCAAACCTGCAGAAGGAACTACCAAAAAGAATGCAAGAGCATTCCAGTTGACTACCCAAGAAGTTGTTAGTGCATTTATGTCTATAGCCTTCGTCAATCCGAGCCGTAGCGAGAAATAGAAGAAAACGAGTCGTTATGATGTGATATCTAGACAAAAGGCAAGGTGGCAATATTGTAATTAATGAGAAATCTCATTAAAAGCCGAGGCCTATAAATAGGAGCTTTATGTTTAGATTAGAGACTTTTGTCTCATTTGTGTTTTGGAGAACTCTAGATCTAGAGAGAGAGTCTAGAGAGAGAAAGTACTCCAAGTGATTCACGGTTCTTGTACGTTATCAGATTTTATCAAAGAATCACGTTTATATTACGTCATGTGTGTTTAGGTCGCGTTCGTGTACGGATTCCGCACGTTTCACGTTCGTTTAGCAATCGTTTCGGAGTCAAAACCGGTCCTACAAGTGGTATCAGAGCAGGAGCTCGATTGCACTGATCCAACACACAATTCTACTCGTGATTTCATCGATTTCAGATCCGGATTTCATCTACTTCTTCATCTTTTTCATATTTTTCACGTTTTTCACTGATTTTCGTCAAATTGAACAGGTTTTTACGGTCCAAATCGTCTGATTTTTTGATATGTTGTGCGAAAACACTTGATTTACAATCCTACCAAGTTTCAGATCCTAATTCCTAGCCGTTTAGGAGAAATCTGAGTTTTTGTGTCCGACATCGTTTGAAAGTTTGAAAGAGGTCGTCCGTTTGAACTATCGTTTGAAAGTGAACCTCCCGTTTGAACTATCGTTTGAAACTGTCCATCCCGTTTGAAAGAGGACATCCCGTTTGAACTATCGTTTGAACTAGCATATGACCGTTTGAAACAGTCCTGACAGTTTGAAACAGACCTGACCGTTTGAACCTGTGACTGTTTGAAATTGATGTCCGTTTGAGGACATGACAGTTTGAGAGTTGTCCGTTTGAGGACGTGACAGTTTGAAATCAAGCACCTGACCGTTTGAAGGATCCTGTCTGTTTGAAGTGGTTACAGTTTGAAAGTGTTCTCGTGATTGTTCAGTTGTCGGCACATGTGAATTGTCGATATAGTGTCTCGATTCAATCAAATTAAAAGGAGTCAAGTTTGCATGTGACCTGCCGTGTATCAGTCACGTGAATTGTTTCTGCCGATTCTCGAGATATAGTGTCAGCCATTGTATTTGAGGTCCAATTAGATTGTTTTGAAATTGGTGTTGTCGAATTTGATAAGGTTGACAAACATAGCTTAAACAGTCACCGACTAATTGATTAAAAGGTCCAATTAAAATCGATTTAATACCTTGTTTGATTCTATTTGTATACTGTGCACCGACCCACTAAGGATAAAATTGATAAAATTGTTGTCGGCACAAGTTTTCATCAGCTCATGTGAAATTGTTGGTTTAGTGGATATTACATGTGATCATTTTTAGTGGTATTTTCGGCCCTATCATATTTTTACAACCAAAATATCAGTCCAATCAGTATTGGTTTAGTGGAAATTGGCGGCCCAATCATGTTGTTGGGTTAGTGGGTGCGGCCCTATCAAATCCAATCACAATCAGAATTAGATATACATTGTTGTTGTCGGTTATTTGCAAAAGTGTTTGCTGAAATAGTGTAGTGATATATCAGTTTGTCAGTTGTCACTTGTCGGTAATCAGGTCACAAGGTTTGGAGCACGGTTTGATCAATACGTTTGATTGGTCAAGTCATTTTGTGTGGACAAGCTGCGTGATAATTGTCCAGTTCATATGGTTCGGAGTTCAAAGATTTTGAAGGGTTTGCATTATGGCTGAGGAATTTTTCAATACGTTTTACAACGCGTTCGCAACCGAATCGTCTGAGGCTACAAATATTACACCAAAAACCATTTCTAAGGTGCTAAATGAGAACATCAAGCATGATAATTTTTATGGAACTCACTCAAAGCCACCAACTCTTGATAGCATTGAGGATTATACCTGGTGGAAAGAACGTTTCATCAACTGGGCGAAAGCGTATGCTCATGAAAGCTGGTTTTGCTTGGAGTATGGGTATGAAAAACCAAAAGACGATAAAGGCGAAGATCTTGTGTTCAAGAAGTTTTCTAGAGAAGATAAAGCTGAATACGGAGCTGAACAGAGAATGATAGCATTGATTCAGTCAGCAATCAGAAATGATATTTTTGCTTTACTAAATCATGACGGGTCATCTAAGTCTGTCTGGGAAGCTTTACGTGTTAAAGCTGAAGGGGGTAAACAGATTAAAAAGAACAAAATCGCTTTATTAAAGAAAGAATTTGATCTGTTTGATAACATAAAAGGAGAGTCGGTGAGGCAAATGATTGAGAGATTCTGTCATCTTAAAATTGAGCTGGAGAGATTAGAGATAAATAAAACAAGAGAGGAATTGATAGAAAAAGTGATTGAAGCGTTACCACGAGCTGATCAGTGGCAAACGTTTGTTTTTATTTTGAAAAATGATGCTTTGTATGATACAATTACTCTTGATGCTTTGTTTGAAAAGATTGAAAGTCATGATCTGGAGCTACAAAAGCAAAACAAGATGACTGATTCTTCACATCAACAGAACGTTGGCTTGTACTACAAAAGCAGTGTGCTTTCTGATAAAGGCATTGGTTCACCAAAAACAGCATTTAGTGGTGAAAAGATGAAAGAACCACCAACAATGTCAACAAGTCATCATTCTGGATATCATTCATCTTCAAAGACAAATTCTGATGATTCTGAAGAAATTCTATGCAACATTGCTCTTAAATTGAAGAATTCTCCTGCAATGAGCATAAATGCAGCGAAGCAGCAAATGAGTTTCCTTGCATCTGTTCTGGAGTCATATGAAGGTCTAGTAGCTGGAAAAATTGGAAATTCTGAATTGACCAAAGAAGACTATGACCAGATTGATCCGGAAGAGATGGAGCTCATTGACATCCGTTGGTGTTTAGCTAGTTGTATCCGAAGAGCTCAGAGGTATATGGAGATTACCGGGAAACAATCTCTTGGAGGTGCTTCAACAAAGCTTGGATTCGACAAATCCAAAGTGACCTGCTTCAAATGCAAGCAAAAGGGTCATTTCAAAAGAGAATGCAGAAACTCTGAAGTTGGTGAAGGAAGTGAACGTCCTTTTAACGATGATTATTATCGAAAGGCGATTTACCATCGAAGCAGAGAAGAACCAAAGTTGATCGAAGATAAGCCGAGAGAAAAATCAAGAGCATATGCAGTAATCTATCCCGATGAAGGATTTGACTGGAGCACAGTTTGTCCAGAAGAAGATCGTTTAGAGAATGTTCGTAAAACAGCTCATGGGAGAGCTATGACAGAAGATAGAAAGTTTGTTTTTGTTGCTAAGATTCAAGATGAAAACAAAGACAAAGACACTACTGAAAGCCATGAAGAAAAAGTTGAGATCAAAGAGAAAACTCGAGAAGAGATCTTGAGTGAGAAGACCTACAGAGAAAGAAATGTGGTTTACAACAGAATGGATGACATGCAAGAGGAGTATGAGATGGCTGTCGGTAGCAAAAGATGGGATAAAAAGAGAGAATGCTATTACAACAGAGAAGGAGAACCGGTTGTTCCCAAGAAAGACATAATCTTCGATGATGTTCTTCTCAAAGTCCCGTTGAGAGCTGAATACTATAGAAATGTATTGAAAGATGACACATACGCTAAGAGATTTGAAAAGGAGATCAGATATGCTATGTTATCGTGTCTGAGAAAAAGGGATGAGGAGAGAATGAAGAAGAATGTTGAAGAAATGGTGAACAATCTGAAGAAAGCTGCTGAAGAGGTTAAAGTAGAAACTGTTGAAATTGAAGTTGTGAAGGAAATCAAAAGTGAAGAAGTTGCTGTGATTGAAGAGGTTGAAAAAGTTGTTACTGAAGAACAGCAGATAGAAGAAAAGAATGAGAATGAGGAAGCTGATAATGTTGGTGATGAAGTCGGTGTTGAAGAGAAGCAGAATGTTGATAAGCAGACAGAGGTTGCTGAAAATACCGAAGTGCCAATCACTGAGGTAAATTCTAACTCTAAAATTTTGAAAACTGTTGAACAATGCAAGAAATGCATGGAACCGTGTAGAACTTGTACTGAAAAAGATGAGCAATTTAGAACAAGAGATCTTGAGTTCACAAAAATTGAAAAGATTTTCAAAGAAAAATGCAAAGAAATGCTAGAAAAAGAAAAAGTTTTTAAAGAAAATGATGAGAAACTTTCAGAAAAATGTAACAAATTAGAAAAGGAAAATGAAATTTTGAAAGAAAATGTTTTGAAAATGAAAAATGAATGTGAACAAAAAGAAATTGCTTATCAAGAAATGAAAAAGGAATATGACTCAATGAAATTATCATATCACATTACAAAAGAGTCATATGATAAAGTAAAAGACGAAATGAAATATGCTCAATCAAGAATGAATTATATGTCTGAAACAACCAAAGAGCTTAAACGAATGTATTCTATAAAACAAGATGTTGTTAATTCCTATATTGAGGATGTTGCTAAGTTAAAGCGACAGATTGCTGATTTAGAACAGGATAACAACAAGTTAAAAAGTTACCACGTGTCGTCATATGTGCTTGAAAGAATTTTCAATATAAAACCGGGTGAGGGTGAGTCTGAGCAGAACAAGAAAGGTATTGGTTCAGAATTTCATCAAGTTCCACCACCGGAAAAAATTTGCATTTTATGATGAGGAAAAGGTCGAAAAAGCTTTCAACATGGTAGACCAATTGCCAGATAACATTGACATAACCTATTCCAAATCTGATGATTCTCATGATTCAGAGGTGGTAGGTAAAGTCGTTGAAAGTGTGTTGAAAGAAGAGTCGGTTGATACAGGTAAATCTGAATCACAGGATGAAGATGAAGGAAATCTTCATGATGGATATCTGAAAAACAAAAAATCCGAGAAAAGTTTGAATGATGATTCAAAAGGATTGGTTTATACCATGATTGGATCGGACAAATTGTTCTTAGATGTTGTATTCCCGATTCAGAATGTGATTTCAGAAAAGGTTGATAAAGTGTTCAAAATGGTTGAGATTGAGAAGTCTGAGATTTCAAAGTTTGCTGGTAAGAGTCATAAAGGTTCGTATAACAAACCTGGTTTCAAAAAGAAGAACATGAAGGCTGGGTTGGGTTATAAGAAGAAACAACATCGGAACAAAAATGAGACGCCGAATTTTCAGGCAAAAATGAGTTTTGTTCAAAGAGGCAGTTTAGAAGAAGAAAAAGAACTCAAAATGAGACAGTCTAATGATGAGTTCTTTGCTAAAAAGCAAAAGCAACAACCACATGTCAAAGATGTGTCCATGAGAACATGTTTCAAATGTGATCAAAAAGGACATCTTGCACGCAAGTGTCCTAATCTAAAACCTGTGGATGTTGATCAAAAGAAGATTGATGCTGAGAAACAAAAATCTGAGAATGTGAGACAAAGGTCAACCAGATTTGACTCAAAACAAACTTGGAGGTACAACACAAACAAGTTTGCTTCGAATCAAAACTGGAAATCAGATCCGAATAAGTTCGATTCTAGACAGATCTGGAATTCTCACACACCCAGATTTAAAACAACCCAAAGTTGGAAAACAAATGTTGATATGACAAAACCTCAAGAGTTTTGGAAACCAAGAGTTGTTGTTCAAAATCAAAATGTTCAAAAAGTTTCATATTTTTACAAACGAGGAACACCAAAAGGTCAAACATGGGGTGTTAAGAAACATGTTGAATTGGTAAACGATGAGAAAATTGAAGTTAAAATTGAGAAAGTTTTTGTGAAAAATGATACAGAATTTCCAGCATTGAATGAAAATTATTGTGTTGAAATGCCTAAGGTTCAACAGACCTGGGCTAAATTGTTCAATTAATTGAGTAGTTTGTTTGTGCAGGTGCTCATGGAATTCAAAGATTGTGAAATTGGAGCAGCCTGGCACATGGACAACAAGGAGAGGCTGCTGCTGGATCCTGTGTTGGTTGAAACAGGAAGTTTATATGTTTTCTGTAAATAAATAAACAATATTTCAAAAACCCTAAAAATTGAAAAACTTGAAAAACCAAAAATATGTTTGTTTTTAATTCTTATCAAAAACAGAAAAATACAAAAATATGTGTTGATTGAATACGCCGAAACCTTCACGGCTGAACAAACATGATTACTTTCATCAGATTGAAAAACGGTTTTCAAACTGTTAAGATCAATGGGTTGTAAATCATGGGGGTACGTTATATTTTCTGCAAATCAGAGCACTTGAAGCAGAAAATGGATGGAGAGACAAAGCTATCAGTGTTGGTTGTCAAATTTTCTTTAAATGGTTTTGCATTTTAGGGGGAGATATATTGTTAGAAAATACAAAAACATTTGAAAATTTGAAAATGACAAAAACATGATAAAATTCAAAAATTGAGTTTTTGCGTAAAAAGAGGAAATGATAGTACATCAGTAGACAGTTACAGTACGCTAAAGAAATGGAAAGTTTAAACGTGTTAAACGATCTCACCGTGGATGTGTCGATAGGTTTTTATACATTTAGTAAATTTTTTCGGGATATAAACCTAAATTTCACACTTGCTTATTTTGTGGGGAACACTACTTGGATATATAGGTAACCCCTGAAATCTTGTTTGAAAGGTTTCATATTCTGATATACTAGGTTTTTATACTCAGTGATATCTGGGGTATTATTCCAGGACTTCTGCTGAACGGTAGTTCTGACCTAGTCCTCGAATAATACTTTTCGCAAATGCTTGAAACACAGCATCACCCTCAGCATATATGATAAGACAATAAAATTGCTTAGCAATGCTGTTGTAAAAAAGATCCTCTAAAGGGGACACACCCACAAGTTGAGTCATGATCTCTCTGCTGAACGGTAGTTCTGACCTGAGCTCTCATGATTCTTCATAATTTATTAACCCCTTACAGATATCATTTGTGTTATAATTGCCTGTAAGACTGAATATTGGGATCTGGATACGGGAGTATATTCAAGAGGTGGGACACATGAATAGGTTTAAGTTCTTAAAATATCTAATTCGTATCCTGAATCAGTTGAAGTTTGTATGAAAATTTAAGTGGACAAATATATCGACAATCTAAGTGAATTGTTTAATTCTTACTGTAAAATTAAGCTCAACGGTACTTGTGACATGTTATAAACTGATATGATCCTCTGACGCATACTCAAACAAAAATATTGTCTGTAAATATGTTTGTACATATTTCTTTATTGCTTTATATTTTCAGAAAAATACAAAAAGTTTTTTGATTCTGCTTTATTTTCGACAACCGATGTCTGAGTGCCGAGTTTCAAAATCTAAGTAAGCTGATTGTGTTTCTGAAAATAAAACAAGTTCATTAAATTGAAACTTGAATTAAAATAAAAAATCAAAACAGTTTGTGATATCTCCAAGGTCATTAAGTTGGACTTGGATGATTAAATGTGGGGGATTTGGATGCTTATATTGTTATAGAGCTAGTTTCCGATTCGATTCGATGAAACTGCCAAATTCATGAGAAGTGATTTAGAGAAGATTGAATTTCCAGATTACTATTCCTGGTAGTCTAAAATGTTGTTACTTATGAATGTATGAGTGATTGCAGGAAAAAGTCCAGACTACGATCCCGGAAGCTGAGTCTAAGGGGGAGTCTGAAGACGAGCTCAAAGTAAGGGGGAGCTTGTAACTGAAAAGCAGGTGTCGATCCCAAAGCACGGAAGCTTAAAGAAATGGGGAGCCTGATGAAGAAAAGAGGAAAAGCTGAAGCTGAAGCTGAAGACAGATCCAATGGGATTATGTTCGAGAAGATTCAAAGAGAAAGAGAAAAAGAAGACGCTACGAGTTTGACTCAATGATTGAGATTGACTACGGCAATATCCAAGGGGGAGTCTGTTAGTGCATTTATGTCTATAGCCTTCGTCAATCCGAGCCGTAGCGAGAAACAGAAGAAAACGAGTGTTGGTGCATTCATCTGTCGTCTTCGTCTTATGTCGAGTCTCGGGTTCGTTGCGTTGTTGAACAAGAGTGATGTCATCATATATGATGATGACATCATATATGTGACATCATCATATGGAATACACGTGAAAACATCAAATGCACATGAAACAATAATTGGATGTTTGACCGTTTGAAGACTAGTGTTTGAATGTGTTGGTCGTTTGAAATTGTAATATTTTCAAAGGGTTCCGTTTGAAAGGGTTCTGTTTGAAAATGTTGTGTTATTTTCAAACGGAAGGGTCTAGCCTATATATACCCTTCAAACGAGTTCAGTTGTAATGTTCTAGTTTCCGACGCCGAGGTGCTGTCGAGGTGTCTCCAGTCCTGTAAACGTTCAGAGATTAATAAACGAGACAATTAATAGTGAATACAAGCTAAACGAAGACCGAATCAATGAATTCCGCCTCTGATTCGGTCTGAGCACTCTTCTGATCGACTCGTTAGGTCGTTTCACGATCCTACAACGAGTCGTTATGATGTGATATCTAGACAAAAGGCAAGGTGGCAATATTGTAATTAATGAGAAATCTCATTAAAAGCCAAGGCCTATAAATAGGAGCTTTATGTTTAGATTAGAGACTTTTGGCTCATTTGTGTTTTGGAGAACTCTAGATCTAGAGAGAGAGTCTAGAGAGAGAAAGTACTCCAAGTGATTCACGGTTCTTGTACGTTATCAGATTTTATCAAAGAATCACGTTTATATTACGTCATGTGTGTTTAGGTCGCGTTCGTGTACGGATTCCGCACGTTTCACGTTCGTTTAGCAATCGTTTCGGAGTCAAAACCGGTCCTACAGAAGCAGAACTCATCCCAAATGTGATAGCTGGTACGTTCCTAGTTCACGACGTTTATGCAAAAGTATTATTTGACTCTGGTGCAAACCAAAGTTTTATAAATACTTCATTCTGCCAAGCTCTTAACCTACCCTTAGCCAACCTTAGACAAATTTTTATGGTAGAAACTGCAGATGGTAATTCTGTTCACATAGATAAGGTTTTGCAAGAAGAAAAGATAGAACTCTTAGGCCATAAATTCTCTGCAAACCTGTTACCTATGAAAGTAGCCGGATTCGATGTTGTGTTAGGAATGGATTGGTTAGTAGCCAACCATGCTCGAATTCTCTGTGATAATAATTCCATAGAAATTCATACACCCACAGGAGAAGTTGTAATAATTACAGGAGATAAGCCACGTAAGCCAATGAAGTTCATTTATGTAACATAGTTGCTAGTTATTCAAGAAAACAAGGAATAGTGTATATGATTTCGGTAATCATTAACACTAAAGGTAAGGAACTTAAGGAAATTCCAGTAGTATCAGATCACTTAGATGTATTCCCAGAAGAACTACCTGGATTACCACCCGATAGGGAAGTAGAATTTAGAATTCATCTAATTCCTGGAACTACACCGATAGCTAAGGCACCTTATCGGTTAGCACCCACCGAAATGTTGGAATTAAAAAAGCAATTAGATGAATTACTCAGTAAAGGATTCATCCAACCTAGTTCATCCCCTTGGGGAGCACCTGTGTTGTTTGTGAAAAAGAATGATGGTTCAATGTGAATGTGTATCGATTATAGGGAATTGAACAAGATTACAATTAAGAATCGATACCCATTGCCTAGGATTGATGATCTTTTCGATCAACTTCAAGGAGCTAGATATTTTTCTAAAATAGATTTACGCTCCGGATATCATCAGTTGAAAGTACAAGAAGAAGACATACCTAAAACTGCCTTCAGAACTAGGTATGGTCATTACGAGTTTACAGTCTTGCCCTTTGGACTAACAAATGCTCCTGCAGCATTCATGGACATGATGAATAGGATCTGTAAACCATACTTGGATAAATTTGTAATTGTCTTTATCGACGATATACTCATTTATTCCAAAAGTCAGGACGAGCATTGTAAACACCTACATGCACTCTTAACTTTGTTAAGAAAAGAGAAACTTTATGCGAAATTCTCGAAGTGTGAATTTTGGCTACAAGAGGTGCAATTTTTAGGACACATGGTGAATCACGAAGGTATTCACGTAGATCCCACCAAAATAGAAGCGATCACCAAATGGAAGGTCCCGCAATCAGCTATGGAAGTTAGAAGTTTTCTAGGATTAGCCGGATACTATAGACGGTTTATTAAGGATTTTTCCAAAATAGCTGTACCATTAACTAAGCTAACCTGTAAGGCAGTGAAGTTTGAATGGGGATCTAAACAAGAAGAGGCTTTTAAGATTTTAAAGCAAAGGTTAACAAACGCCCCAATTCTTGCCTTACCAGAAGGAACAGAAGATTTTGAAGTTTATTGTGATGCTTCTAAGCTAGGATTAGGATGTGTGCTGATGCAACGCAAAAAGGTAATTGCGTATGCCTCAAGGCAATTGAAAAAGCACGAAGAAAATTATATGACGCACGACTTAGAATTGGGAGCAATAATTTTTGCCCTTAAGATTTGGAGACACTATCTGTATGGCAGTAAGTTTACAGTCTATACAGATCATAAGAGTTTAAGATACATATTAGGGCAAAAAGAATTGAACATGAGGCAAAGAAGATGAATGGAAATTCTAACTGACTACGACTGTGATATCCAATATCACGAAGGAAAATCAAATGTAGTCGTAGATGCCCTAAGTCGTAAGTATCATGAAAAGCAAAAGCGAGTTCGTGCTCTTAGATTAAATCTACAGTTAGATTTAATGGAACAATTGAAACATATTCAGGAAACAGCAATCAAGGATGACGCTGAAGGAATGAAAGGACGAATAACGGAATTAGAGCAAGGAAGTGATGGAATTTGGAGATTCCACAAGAAAAAGATTTGGGTACCTAAACAAGGAAACTTAAGAAATAAGATTTTAGAGGAAGCCCATAAATCTAGGTATACCATGCATCCTGGTAATATTAAGATGTATCAAGATTTAAGAAATAACTTATGGTGGATAGGAATGAAAAAGGATATAGCTAAATATGTATCTAAGTGTCTAACTTGTTCACAAGTTAAGGCGGAACACCAGAAACCCTCAGGCCTACTACAACAATTAGAAATGCCCGTATGGAAATGGGAACTAATAACCATGGACTTTGTTACTAAGTTACCCAAAACCAGAAAGGGTAATGATGCGATTTGGGTAATTGTGGATCGATTAACCAAATAAGCTCATTTTCTACCCATGAAGGAAACCTTTAGCATGGAAAGATTAGCAAAATTGTATGTAGACGAGGTAGTATCCTTACATGGAGTTCCACTCTCCATTGTATCAGATAGGGATAGTCGTTTCACTTCCCATTTCTGGACCAGTTTCAAGGAAGCAATGGGAATCCGACTAAATTTAAGTACAGCCTACCATCCCCAAACAGACGGACAAAGTGAAAGGACGATCCAAACCCTGTAAGACATGCTTAGAGCATGTGTTATAGATTTTGGGGGAAACTGGGACAACCATTTACCTTTAATTGAATTCTCCTATAACAATAGTTATCATTCAAGCATCGAAGCTGCCCCGTTCGAAGCACTGTATGGACGCACGTGTAGAACTCCAGTTTGCTGGGCAGAAATAGGAGAAAGCCAATTATCAGGTCCCGAGGTCGTGCAAGAAACCACCGATAAGATCACTCAAATCAAGGAAAGACTAAAAACGGCTCGAGATCGCCAGAAAAGTTATGCAGACAATCGACGCAAGCCGTTAGAATTTCAAATTTGAGACAGGGTACTCTTGAAAGTTTCTCCTTGGAAAGGAGTGGTTCGGTTGGGTAAGAAAGGAAAGCTAAGTCCAAGATACATAGGACCATTCCCAGTAATTTAGCGAATAGGACCAGTCGCTTATCGCTTGCAACTACCAGAAGAGCTAGCAGGAGTACATGATGTATTCCATGTATCTAACCTCAAGAAATGTCTATCGGACGAATCACTAGTAGTCCCTCTTCAAGACATACAGGTGAATGAAAAGTTGAAGTTCGTGGAGAAACCGCTTCAAATAGAAGACAGAAAGATTAAGTTTCTCAAACACAAAAGATTGGTACTTGTCAAAGTCAAGTGGGATTCGAAAAGAGGACCCGAATACACCTGGGAACTGGAATCAGAAATGAAGCAAAAATATCCTCACTTATTCCAGTAAATCTTGAGGACGAGATTTTAAATAAAGTGGGGAGAATGTAAGGACCTGCAAAAATGTCCAAAAACAACCCGTATAAGCGAACAGGCCACGTGTCTGTTCACTTATCCGGATGATTTTTAAGTTGTCGCGGCCCGCGTAGCCTCACCATAACAAAAAATAAGAAAAATCAGATTTTGGTTTTCACGCGGGCCACGTAAGCCTTAAGGTGAAGCTACGCGGGCCACGACAACTTAAAAATCATCCGGATAAGCGAACAGGCCACGTGTCAGACACGTGGCGCACCTAGGTGTGACACGCTAGCCCTAGTTGTAGACTAGGTGGCCCTTGCGGGCCGCGTAAGAGTCAACCAAGGGTTAACGCGGGCCGCGTAAAACCCAAAAATTTGCTATAAATTGCTGGTGCATGAGCAGTTCATCTGTGCTCGAAAATTTCATTCAAAAACGAAGTCTACTGCTCAAATTCGAATTTCTAAGTAGGGAAACGCTGCTACGACAGGGTATTAACTCAATCACTGCCACGATTCAATGTTCGATCGATTGAAACCGATCCGATGGATGTTTAAGTGCTGCCCGTATTTGGGCTATACTTTGTCATTCGTCGTGAGGGTTTTGATTTCGTGGGTTATCGTAAATGTTGTATTAAGTTACTGACCTAGTTTCGTGTGCATTGTTGTCTAAATTAGGCTATCAGGCTTATCAGTAGGCTAAACTCTGCCCAAATAAACTTGCAATGTGAGTCATTCTCTTTCTTTCAACAATGTTTTACAATACTCAAATTATTTTCAAGAGTTATAATTACAGGGATTAAGTCTTGGTTATCTTGAATCACTGGCAAGTGGGGTATTGTGCACATTACTAATTTCTCACGGTTAGGTTCATCAACCTAACAGTGATAATCATCACTACTTGGGTGAAATGACCCAATAGTGGTATGACCATCGTCACCAGGGTGTGACACGGCGCCAGATAAAACTAAGATAGTAGCCATTGTAATCGCTCTTATGCTGTAATTTATAATTAATGTGTCATTTTAATTAAACTGAATGACTCGCCAGTATTTCCCCGCTGATAAAATATTTTTAAACATGTTTCAGGTGACCTACTGTGAATCAAGGAAAAGTGATACGGAGCACTAATAAAGCTTGAAGTGGTGGCTCAGTAAATAAATAAACATGTTTTGTAAAACATGGAATTTCCTCATGAAATTCCTCTATTGTAAATTACGGGGTTTGTCCCAAATTATGAAATAAAATAATTGGGCATTTACAAGTTTTAAAAAGATCCTGTTAAACTTCCGCTGTCAACTCAAATAATAAATACCACGTGTTTCTGTCCTGCGGCTCCTGGACCGGGTCACACCGGGACGGGGGCCGTGACAGAGATAAATATATGTGTATTGTTTGTTATACATATATATATATATATATATATATATATATATATATATATATATTCGAAATATTTTTTAAAGAATAAATTACAAGTTTTGTTCTTTAAATAAGTAAAAAGACTAAATTACCCATGTGTAATATGTCACACCCCGACCACGTAAAACAACAAACCGTGGCGGAAACGTCGGGGAGTGTTGTAACAGAATTATTGTTTCAAACCATGGATGCCAAGAGTTTCGTTTTATTACATATTAAACATTGTCTTAAGTTAAACAAACAAGTTAAACACAGTCTATTATCGTTATTAAATCACTAAGGCCTCGTCCGGTCCTAAGTGAGCATGCATCCTACTTGCAATCAACACTAAGCAACTTCACCTGAAACATATGTAAAAACAAAGTCAGCAAAGAAATGCTGGCGAGTACATAGTTTTTGCGTGAGTATCAGATTCATGGCTCGTTTGTATGTTGAAACAACTTGTATAACTTTGTTAATTGATATTAGAAAAAAAAAAAAAAACCTTGTTTGGTAAAATATTTGTATTGCAAATGAATAACCAAGTCAAAATTATAAGCCTCGATGCCATGAATCTTAACCCAAAACATTTGTTTATGTAAACCAAATCATAAATCGTTTTTGTAGTAAAACTCCTATGGTTTATATCGCTTCGAAAACCTCGTTTGTGTGACATCGCTTCCAATTGTTTACCCAAATCGTTTAATTCGTTAATAATCGCTTCAGTCGTTTAAATCATTCTCGTTTTAGATCGTGAAACTACTTTTGGTCGTCTCGCTAATAACATTCAAACCTTTGTGACTCGTCTATTGTTCAACTCGTTTTCTCATTAACAAACCTCCAAAGGGTAAGTTAACAATCATCAGATTCAGTCGTTACCCACCTAACCCACACATAACCATGGGTGCGGTCTGATAACGGGATTTGTCAGATCCTATGGTACCATAACCTAATACTGGTCGGTTTGGCCGAAATTAATGAATGTCATTCGTTATGTAATCACAACCAACAAGCTTGTTCACATTATCGAAATCGTTATTAGTTTGGTATAAACCATCTTACTCGTTTTGAAACCATCGTTAAAACATCGAAATCGTTTTGATACATATGAATCACCCCAAAATAATCGAAAACAGTAAAAAGAGGGGATCTATGTACTCACCTTCGGGTGCGTTTTTAAATGTTAACACAATCCCTCAATTGTTTATCCGCCCTAAATTAAATAAGAATGATTTTAATAATCAAAACCCACGCTTCGACATGTAAAATGCTACTTATGTTATTTCTGTTTTAATATATATACGAAATTGGACTGTTTTCGGACATTTAAATAAAATAGTTAACTTATTCTAAAAATTCCCAAATTTTTACAGAATGTCTTAAACGATCCAAATTTTATTGTGTAAAAATATCGGGGTATAGTTCATTACCAATATTTTATAAAAATTCATTTTCCCGACTGCAATCAGATTTGTTACTTTCTGATCGCAGTCTACGGAATAATTCACTAAAATTAATCATAAGTCCGATTGATATAATTCCAGTTGGGGGGTTACGGCGACAACAGTGACCATCTACAGTATAAATCTCATGATCTAATCCTACACAGAATTCGAGTTATGACTGAAAACAGGGCGCATATTTTCAGCAGCAAAAATGCAGCTCTAGCTGCTGTTACGAAAAGACGCTTTAAAAATAGTAAACGGAGTCCAAAAATTATGATTCCAGTGTCATTAGAACCGTATTTTATAATAACATATTATAGACTTAAGAAAATACATTTTTCGTTAAGTTACGGTCTGGTTACAGCCAGTTAAAGGCGGCTGGAAATGCAGATCAGCAAGCTGTTTTCAGTCTTTTAACATTATATAAAGTGTGTTCGATTGATTCCGTTAACATGTTTAGCGATCACAATAATACTTACAGCAGATTATCACTTATATATGTCAGATTTATCATGCATTAACATATTTCATCATCATTTTTAACACTACTTTACCATATGTTAGAAGATGTTCAAGACTTGTTTAAATCCTTTAGACTTTCTATCTTTTTTATCTTTAAACATCATTAACCACACAACAATCATGTAAAATGCAAGGATCTAAGTGCTTACCACTAGCACAAGGCTAGGGGAGTTCGAGTGTAGAAAAGTGGTGGATAAAAGAAAACTAGAGAGGTCCTTGAGCTTCCGAACACACCAAGCTTAGTTGTTGAACCTCTTGCACCTTTGTATGGATGGAAATTGGCTAGAAAGTGACTTGATGGTGGGTGTATGGTGGTGATGTGTGGCTGCCGAAATGAAGAAGAGAGGGAGGAGAGAAAACTTGTTGGTGAATAATGGATGAAATGAAGTTATGGTCCTTGAGGTTTCTTTATAATACACCAACATTAGTTTACCCAATGGTTTATATGTTTAGGAAAGGTAGGACATAATCCAATTTAATAATTCAAAAAATATAAGAGTGGGGGAACACCCCATAACCGATTCTTGGGGGGGGGGGGGGTTTAGTTGGGTGGTGATGGAACTAGTCACCATTTAGTTAGGATCTAAATGTGTTTAGTTAGTGTATTAGTGTGTGTAATCATATAAAGTGGGTTTGGGTATTCGGGGACCCTAACTAGCTCAGAAAAGTAAGAACAATATGTTTGACAATATTTTTGTGTTCCATGTAAAGTCCGGTTGTTCGGTTGGGTATCGTTTCGTTAGAGTGTTTAATTATGTACCGGGTATTTTATCTAGCGTTCAAATCCCGATTTATGGCGTTCTGAATTATTTTTATTATTCTATAAAAATAAACTCGCCAAAATATTACTGAAATAAATTTCAGTTGCCAAGACTGGCTACGTTGTCTGTGTTTCGCAGTAAAAGCACTGTGTCGCGCAGAAACACACGGTATGTGCTTAAACTTGAAAAATAACATTTTTAAGCGTTTTAAATTATTTTTTTCAACACGGACCTGATTAAAATAAGATTTTAATCATAATAGAATATTTGTGGGATTTAAATATTATCCGGGCGGTCACCAACGTTCGTTTCGCAGTTTTGTCGTAATTAGCTCTTTAGTTAAAATAAACATGTTTTCGCCATACCGAATCCTTCGAAACTTATTTCTAAGTTATGTAAAGGATATTTAGGGTATGTTTAGCTTACGTCACAGTTCCAGAGTGTACGTCGCGTTAAACTAACTGCATTTATGCACCAGTTTGCGTATAACCTCCAGAAAGTGATTTAAAGCTTGAAATCGGAGTCGAATCAAATTGTAAAATCATTAAACACAATTGCACACATAATATCACCAAAACACATATAATAACACCAAAGCATATTGTTTTATTAATAACTGACATTTTTTTACATTGTACATCGATCACAGAGCACAGTTGTCACAGTCTCCCCTACTTCAGGAAATTTCGTCCCGAAATTTATTTAGAGGAATCTTGTGAAAACAAATGAGGATATTTCGCCTTCATCTGGTCCTTATGTTCCTAAGTAAACTTGGGGCCACGCTTGGATTCCCAGCGAACTTTGACCAAATGAATCCGTTTGTTCTTCAACTGTTTGTATGTACGGTCCACTATCTCCACAGGTTTCTCGACAAAGTGCATCGTTTCATCAATTTGAATCTCTTCGAGAGGAATGTGAAGATCAGCATCAGCTAAACACTTTCGCAAATTGGACACGTGAAAATTTGGATGAACATTTCCAAGCTCTGGAGGTAGCTCTAGTCGATAGGCAACCTTTCCAATTCTTTCAACAATCTTAAATGGTCCAACATATCGGGGTGCAAGTTTTCCTTTCTTTCCAAATCTCACCACTCCCTTCCAAGGTGAAACCTTGAGTAGGACACGGTCTCCGATTTGAAATTCCATGGGCTTGCGTCCCAAATCTGCATAACTCTTTTGACGGCTTCTAGCGGTCACAAGATTATCGCGGATTTTCTTGATTTTGTCTGTTATTTCCAGAATGAGCTCAGGTCCAGTAAGCTGAGCTTCACCGATCTCATTCCAACAGATGGGTGAACGACATTTTGGACCGTAGAGAGCTTCGAATGGTGCCATCTTAATGCTAGCATGATAACTATTATTGTATGAGAACTCGATCAATGGCAGATGAGAATCCCAATTACCACCAAAGTCTATCACGCATGTTCTAAGCATATCCTCCAAAGTTTGAATCGTCCTCTCAGATTGGCCATCTGTTTGGGGATGATAAGCAGTGCTTAGATTCAGTTGGGTTCCCAAAGCAGATTGCATGGTTTTCCAAAAATGAGATGAAAATCGAGCATCACGATCGGAAATGATATCTAGAGGAACACCATGTCGTGATACAATCTCGTCTACATAGATCTTGGCAAGCTTTTCAGCAGAGAAATCCTCACGGATTGGTAAGAAATGAGCAGATTTTGTCAAACGATCAACTACAACCCAAATAGCATCGTGACCTTTAGACGTACGCGGTAACTTGGTGATGAGATCCATTGCAATGTTCTCCCACTTCCAAACCGGTATCTCTGGTTGTACAAGCAAACCAGAAGGTCGTTGATGTTCAGCCTTGACTTTGAGACAAGTTAGGCATTTCGATACATACAAGGCAACATCCTTCTTCATACCAGGCCACCAATACTGGGTACGAAGATCCTTGTACATTTTATCAGCACCAGGATGGATAGAATATCGAAACTTGTGAGATTCTTCCATTACCAAGGTGCGAAGATTGTCCTGATTCGGAATCCACAAACGATTCTCAAAATAGAGTAAACCATCGTCTTTCCTTTCGAGTTTAAGCTCGAGTTGAAGTGGTAGCTCATATTTCAATAAGTCATTTATCACACAAGATCGTTGAGTTTAAAGAACACGAGATTGAATATCAGATAGAGTTCGAACAGAATGAAGCTTGACTCGTTCCTTTCGACTAAGCGCATCGGCTACGACATTCGCCTTACCAGGATGGTAGCGGATCTCGCAATCATAATCGTTTAAGAGTTCAACCCAACGTCGTTGCCTCATGTTCAGTTCCTTCTGATTGAGAATATGCTGGAGACTTTTGTGGTCTGTGAAAACCACACACTTCGTTCCATAGAGGTAGTGTCTCCAGATTTTAAGCGCAAAAACCACAGCTCCTAACTCAAGATCATGAGTCGTATAGTTCTTCTCGTGAATTTTCAACTGTCTAGACGCATAAGCTATAACTTTACCCCGTTGCATAAGAACGCAACCAAGTCCTAGATTCGACGCGTCACAATAGACAACAAAATCATCATTTCCCTCAGGTAGAGATAGAACAGGAGCATCACAGAGCTTCCGTTTCAGCGTTTGGAACGCTTCTTCTTGTTTAGGTCCCCACTCAAAAGGCTTATTTTTCTGAGTCAAAGCAGTGAGTGGAACCGCGATCTTTGAAAAGTTAGAAATAAACCGTCGATAATAACCAGCAAGACCAAGAAAATAACGAACTTCTGTAGGTGTTGTCGGTGTATTCCAATCCCTAATTGCAACAATCTTGGATGGATCTACGTGAATACCCTGCTCATTGACAATATGACCCAAGAACTGAACTTCTTTAAGCCAGAATTCACACTTGGAGAATTTAGCAAAAAGTTGTTCCTTCTTTAGGAGTTCCAATGTCAAACGAAGGTGTTACTCGTGCTCTGCTTGAGACTTTGAATAAATAAGAATATCGTCGATGAACACAATGATGAACTTATCTAAATAAGGTTTACAAACCCTATTCATTAAGTCCATGAAGATAGCTGGGGCATTTGTCAAACCAAAGGGCATGACAGTGAACTCGTAGTGCCCATATCTTGTACGGAAAGCAGTTTTGGGGATATCTTCTTCGAACACGCGAAGTTGATGATACCCAGAATGCAGATCGATCTTGGAAAAACATGAAGCACCTTGCAGCTGGTCGAAGAGATCATCGATTCGAGGTAGGGGATATCGATTCTTGATGGTAAGCTTATTAAGCTCACGATAATCGATACACATTCGAAAAGATCCATCTTTCATCTTCACAAAGAGGACAGGAGCTCCCCAAGGCGAAAAACTTGGACGGATGAATCCTTTATCAGACAACTCTTGAAGCTGTTTCGATAACTCTTGCATCTCCAATGGTGCAAGACGATAAGGTGCTTTCGCAATCGGGTTGGCATTGGGTACAAGGTCAATATGAAACTCGACTTGACGAACTGGAGGCAAACCAAGCAGTTCATCGGGAAACACCTCCGGATAATCCCGAACAATCGGAATATCCTGAATACTCTTGCTCTTGCCTTTCTCCTCGGTGACATGTGCCAGGAAAGCAACATATCCTTTTTGCAAATATCTTTGGGCCTTCATACACGACATAAGCTTCAATCCACCAGATGGTTTCTTACCACGAACTTCCAGAATATCGCCAGACGGAAGAGGAATACGAACAATCTTATCGAAACAAACCACCTCAGCATGATGTTTGGTTAACCAATCCATCCCCACGATAATATCGAAACTCCCGAATTGCATCGGCGTGAGGTCGATGGGAAAAAGATGGTTATCAAGGTTTAACTGACAATCACGAATAACAGAATCGAGAACAAGAGGTTTACCAGTAGCAACTTCGACAGACAAGGGTTTCCTCAGTTTAGTTCTAGGTATCGCAAGCACACGTTCAAAAGACAATGAAACAAAACTTCTATCAGCACCAGAATAAAAAAGAATGGATGCAGGTCGATTGTTAACAAGAAATGTACCATTGACGACGAGGTTGTCAGCTCGCGCCTCGTTAGCATTCAGATTGAATACTCGTCCACGAGCGGGATTCGCATTCGCATTGACATTCACGTTCGGATTTGCATTTGCATTTGCCAACCTGGGACAGTTGTTGCGGAAGTGACCATACTCTCCACAATTGAAGCATGAACCCGGTGGGAATCTAGCAGCATTCCCCTGAACTGGGGCTTGAACCTGAGCAGCTTGATTCTAAATAATCTGATTCTGACCCGAACGACAGACGTTGGCCAGATGCCCAAGCTTACCACACGTTGTGCATTGTCTACAAGCTTGTTGTGCAACATGATGACCGTTGCAGCAAGCACAATGAGGTGCGGTACCAGCATACACTTTCTTCGCAGGAGGTTGAGCTGGTGGGTTATGAGGGTTCTGAGCAGTTTGTGCAGTTACTGCAAAGTTCTGAGCACCCTTTCGCTTTCTCAACTTCTTCAAAGACTCACCTTTCTTACCCTTACCCTTTTCCTTGTCTTTAGCAGAATCAGTTGACTTCTTCTTATCACCCTTGCAGGTGAGTTTACCCTTTCTGACTTGCGACTCAGTCAGGGTAGCAGATAACTCGATCGCTTGACGAACAGTAGCAGGATTGACGCCAGTCACAATATCCTGTATGGAATCGGGTAGACCATCGATATACCTCTCTATCGCTTTCTCCAACGGAGTAACCATAGTAGGACACAAAAGACTGAGCTCCTCAAATCAATCCGTATACGCACGGTGTTCTCCCCCGTCTTGTTTCAGATCGTCAAACTCTCGTTCCAAAGCTCGAATTTCGTGACGGGGACATAACTCTCTCATCATGAGAGCTCGAAGCTCTTCCCATGTTTGTGCCAACGCCACTTCGGCACCCCTGTCGCGCATCACTCCGTTCCACCACGTAAGAGCACGCTTCTCAAACACACTTGATGCAAATTCAACCTTACGCCCATTCGGACATTGCACATGTCTGAATGTGTTTTCGATACTTTCGAACCATTGACGGAGTGCAGTCGCTCCTTGTGACCCAGAAAACTTTAACGGCTTAGCAGAATTGAAACTCTTGAAGTTACACGGTGCATTGTTATTGTTGTTGTTGTACAGCTCGTGGATTTGGGTCACAACGCCTGGAAGCACAGCAGCCATTTGCTGAGTGACAAGGGCTACAAGTTCTTCAGCAGTAAAAGATTGTGCTTCACGTCGAGGAGGCATTGTCTAACAAGGAAACAGGAGAATCGAGTGAGGTTGAAATTTAGGAGAAACAAAAGAGGTATCGACAAAACACAAGGAAGGCGATCATTTGTTTGTTACCTCGAACAAACAAATGGCACGCAGTGACTAATCAAAGTAATGAATCAAAATAATGTATCACGAAGATATGCTCGCCTATAAGTGAACACTCACCCCCAAGAGTTCCCAGGTAAGAGTGACTGGTCTGATTATGTGGATTTGTATGAACACTCTAGCCTTAGACAGAAAACTCAGGGTACAGGCATTCACTCTTCCAGTTTGCACGTGTTCACATTATTTAGACCCAAACTCTGACGAGATTTTGAAAACTCAAAAGGCACTAAGCCAAAAATGAGTCAAACTGGAAAGGTTCAAAACCTTATAATGGAGGGTTCAAAACCTAGTAATCAATCATCCTGGAACGGATGATTAATTTTCGAAGCAGATTCATATTTTGTTTTTAAAATCTAAACGCAAATCAACTTGCGTTGGGGTCCTAGAGAGTTATAGTCTAGGTCAAAATTTTACTAATAACCTAATTCCCTATAACCATTGGCTCTGATACCAACTCTTCTGTCACACCCCGGCCACGTAAAACAACAAACCGTGGCGGAAACGTCGGAGAGTGTTGTAACAGAATTATTGTTTCAAACCATGGATGCCAAGAGTTTCGTTTTATTACATATTAAACATTGTCTTAAGTTAAACAAACAAGTCAAACACAGTCTATTATCGTTATTAAATCACTAAGGCCTCGTCCGGTCCTAAGTGAGCATGCATCCTACTTGCAATCAACACTAAGCAACTTCACCTGAAACATATGTAAAAACAAAGTCAACAAAGAAATGCTGGCGAGTACATAGTTTTTGCGTGAGTATCAGATTCATGGCTCGTTTGTATGTTGAAACAACTTGTATAACTTTGTTAATTGATATTAGAAAAAAAAAAAACCTTATTTGGTAAAATATTTGTATTGCAAATGAATAACCAAGTCAAAATAGATTGGTCACAATTTATAAGCCTCGATGCCATGAATCTTAACCCAAAACATTTGTTTATGTAAACCAAATCATAAATCGTTTTTGTAGTAAAACTCCTATGGTTTATATCGCTTCGAAAACCTCGTTTGTGTGACATCGCTTCCAATTGTTTACCCAAATCGTTTAATTCGTTAATAATCGCTTCAGTCGTTTAAATCATTCTCGTTTTAGATCGTGAAACTACTTTTGGTCGTCTCGCTAATAACATTCAAACCTTTGTGACTCGTCTATTGTTCAACTCGTTTTCGCATTAACAAACCTCCAAAGGGTAAGTTAACAATCATCAGATTCAGTCGTTACCCACCTAACCCACACATAACCATGGGTGCGGTCTGATAACGGGATTTGTCAGATCCTATGGTACCATAACCTAATACTGGTCGGTTTGGCCGAAATTAATGAATGTCATTCGTTATGTAATCACAACCAACAAGCTTGTTCACATTATCGAAATCGTTATTAGTTTGGTATAAACCATCTTACTCGTTTTGAAACCATCGTTAAAACATCGAAATCGTTTTGATACATATGAATCACCCCAAAATAATCGAAAACAGTAAAAAGAGGGGATCTATGTACTCACCTTCGGGTGCGTTTTTAAATGTTAACACAATCCCTCAATTGTTTATCCGCCCTAAATTAAATAAGAATGATTTTAATAATCAAAACCCACGCTTCGACATGTAAAATGCTACTTATGTTATTTCTGTTTTAATATATATACGAAACTGGACTGTTTTCGGACATTTAAATAAAATAGTTAACTTATTCTAAAAATTCCCAAATTTTTACAGAATGTCTTAAACGATCCAAATTTTATTGTGTAAAAATATCGGGGTCTAGTTCATTACCAATATTTTATAAAAATTCATTTTCCCGACTGCAATCAGATTTGTTACTTTCTGATCGCAGTCTACGGAATAATTCACTAAAAATTAATCATAAGTCCGATTGACGTAATTCCAGTTGGGGGGTCACGGCGACAACAGTGACCATCTACAGTATAAATCTCATGATCTAACCCTACACAGAATTCGAGTTATGACTGAAAACATGGCGCATATTTTCAGCAGCAAAAATGCAGCTCTAGCTGCTGTTACGAAAAGACGCTTTAAAAATAGTAAACGGAGTCCAAAAATTATGATTCTGGTGTCATTAGAACCGTATTTTATAATAAGATATTATAGACTTAAGAAAATACATTTTTCGTTAAGTTACGGTCTGGTTACAGCCAGTTAAAGGCAGCTGGAAATGCAGATCAGCAAGCTGTTTTCAGTCTTTTAACATTATAAAGTGTGTTTGATTGATTCCGTTAACATGTTTAGCGATCACAATAATACTTACAGCAGATTATCACTTATATATGTCAGATTTATCATGCATTAACATATTTCATCATCATTTTTAACACTAATTTACCATATGTTAGAAGATGTTCAAGACTTGTTTAAATCCTTTAGACTTTCTATCTTTTTGATCTTTAAACATCATTAACCACACAAAAATCATGTAAAATGCAAGTATCTAAGTGCTTACCACTAGCACAAGGCTAGGGGAGTTCGAGTGTAGAAAAGTGGTGGATAAAAGAAAACTAGAGAGGTCCTTGAGCTTCCGAACACACCAAGCTTAGTTGTTGAACCTCTTGCACCTTTGTATGGATGGAAAATGGCTAGAAAGTGACTTGATGGTGGGTGTATGGTGGTGATGTGTGGCTGCCGAAATGAAGAAGAGAGGGAGGAGAGAAAACTTGTTGGTGAATAATGGATGAAATGAAGTTGTGGTCCTTGAGGTTTCTTTATAATACACCAACATTAGTTTACCCAATGGTTTATATGTTTATGAAAGGTAGGACATAATCCAATTTAATAATTCAAAAAATCTAAGAGTGGGGGAACACCCCATAACCGATTCTTGGGGGGGGGGGGGGGTTTAGTTGGGTGGTGATGGAACTAGTCACCATTTAGTTAGGATCTAAATGTGTTTAGTTAGTGTATTAGTGTGTGTAATCATATAAAGTGGGTTAGGATATTCGGGGACCCTAACTAGCTCAGAAAAGTAAGAACAATATGTTTGACAATATTTTTGTGTTCCATGTAAAGTTCGGTTGTTCGGTTGGGTATCGTTTCGTTAGAGTGTTTAATTATGTACCGGGTATTTTATCTAGCGTTCAAATCCCGATTTATGGCGTTCTGAATTATTTTTATTATTCTATAAAAATAAACTCGCCAAAATATTACTGAAATAAATTTCAGTTGCCAAGACTGGCTACGTTGTCTGTGTTTCGCAGTAAAAGCACTGTGTCGCGCAGAAACACACGGTACGTGCTTAAACTTGAAAAATAATGTTTTTAAGCATTTTAATTTATTTTTTTCAACACGGACCTGATTAAAATAAGATTTTAATCATAACAGAATATTTGTGGGATTTAAATATTATCCGGGCGGTCACCAACGTTCGTTTCGCAGTTTTGTCGTAATTAGCTCTTTAGTTAAAATAAACATGTTTTCGCCATACCGAATCCTTCGAAACTTATTTCTAAGTTATGTAAAGGATATTTAGGGTATGTTTAGCTTATTTCATAGTTCCGGAGTGTACGTCGCGTTAAACTAACTGCGTTTATGCACCAGTTTGCGTATAACCTTCCAGAAAGTGATTTAAAGCTTGAAATCGGAGTCGAATCAAATTGTAAAATCATTAAACACAATTGCACACATAATATCACCAAAACACATATAATAACACCAAAGCATATTGTTTTATTGATAACTGACATTGTTTTACATTGTACATCGATCACAGAGCACAGTTGTCACATAATAAGATTATGTACATGGTATACGTATATGTATAAATACACAAGTACAAAGTGATGTAATTGGTTATTTTTACTTCTGATAAATGTGTTTCTGTCACCAAACTTCTGAATCTACATCATTTTTCCGATTTCATATTTTCAGAAGGCAATATCCATGGTGGTGACACTGAATCATGGTGAAAAGTATATGTATGTTTCTAGATCCATTTTTTGAATTTTAATTTTGATTCAATAATTTAACAGGTGTAGTTCTCCTCCCATGATACCCAAAATACTAATCATATATTCGAAAGGTTAGTAATCGGTTCTCAAATCTTTTTGTGTTTGATGAATCATTAGTGCTTAGAGTTATTATTATTCACAATTTCATCTTCATGATTTCTAATCTTGTGTATTGTTGGCGCTTTTAGGGTTTTGAGCATCGCCGATTGATGATTTTAAGGTTTTTTTTTACGATTAACATGATTTTGTTTGGAATAGTGAGCAATTAAGAAGAAAAAAGGTGCTCTATGTGCGCAAAAGAGATGGATTGGACTGATCAACAGTTACATCTTTGCAAATGTGGTTATGAGGTTTTACTTTTATTTGCTATTTAAGTTGATTTGTTGATTTATTTTGTAGTTCAAGATGATCAGGTTAGTTCAGTTACATTCTACTACAATCTTCATTCTTCTTTCATGGATTACTTGCATTTTCTATAAAAAAAGATTAAAGCTTTACAATTCCACCCATGTCTTTTTGTATGTGCTCTTTATATTTTGTGTGTGTTGTTGTTGTATGGCTTCCTATGTTAAAAGTTAAAACACTCTATTTGTGATTAAACATGTATACTGTAGCTTTCATTTAGGTGCTTGATAGTAATGATGACACATATGTTTTCATTGAATTTGAATACGGGGCGAGAGGCATGCTTGATCTTTGTATGTTTGTGGAAGGACGTAAAGACGAGCAAGAAATTTACGTTATTGGTGAAATTGGAAAGGTATGGTAGATATACTATAAATTATTAATCTTCGCAAGTTTATATGTTCAACAAGTATTGTTTCCAATAGTTTCCACCATCTCAAAATTAAATTCAAGTCAAAATCAAAAAAGTTTTGCAACCTCTCTATACCATATGGTATGTGAAATTACCAAATGGGGCCTCCTACCTTATATGTAGGATTCTAAAAGCAACAATTAATATAGATAAATTGTTAAAGCATGTGATATTTTGTGTTTGTAATTCTTATTTAACTTAAATATTTTGGATTGTTGGTTTGCAGGTTGAGGCTTTTGTTCCTGAGAATATTGTTCTCTATGGATTGTGAGTCAAAGGAAGAGATCATGTATGAACCAAGAGAGTTGAAGGTCATCATTTGAGTATGTTCATCTATCTTTTCTATGTCAGATGTGGGTATCAATAAAGTGGGTAAACATGGTGTAATTGTGATGTAAAGTAGAATACGAGTAACATTTGGCGTTCAAAATAAACATGCCAAAACAGGTCGGGTTAGGTTGGCCTAAAACATTTTATGCGCAAAACTTTAAATCTTTTTAATAATACTAGGCCACACTTACATTTTTTTGTTTGACCCGTTTGTGGTAAATATGAACTAATCCCAATCATACTACATAGGTGTAACACCCCAAAAACGGGTTTGGTAATCAAACCACGTTAATACTAAAAGACGGCTAAGGAACCGTTAGTGGTAAAATTTAGCCAGAAAATATTAGGATTATTATATGATTAAATCCAATATTTAATAAAAAGAGAAAAAAGAATGCGTTTGGGAAATAAAGTTTATAGAAGGCCCGAGTTAACGGGACTTAAACTAAACTCAGTCATAGATTCCCAAAACCCACTAATTTAATTAGGAATGTTTAACCTAGTTAATAAGTGGGGAATATTGTTAGAAATAAGTAGGTTGTGCCCTACTTAATTAACTAACCAAATTAGAGGGGCCAATATTGTTAAAATTGAAACTTATATTATTGGCTTTAATTAAAAATAAAACCAAACACCTCAAATTGAGATGTCTGGTCGTACATGAAACACAGGGGGCGACACAGGCTCCCCTTCAAGCCCTAGTTCCACTAAAAATTGATCAATTGGAGGTTCAATGCAGTCCCAAATCAAGTTCTAAACACGAATTAGTGATCACCTCACTGAAGGGATCATAAGGTATGCAAAATTCTAGTATTTTGATTCATCTCAAGTTCTAGGTTAATTGTGAAAAACTGAAATTGAGCTTGATTGTGTCATGCATGAATGAAATTAGAAGAAATATGGTGTCTAGGG
The DNA here is from genome assembly GCA_030545235.1 of Helianthus tuberosus. Taxonomy (NCBI): domain Eukaryota; kingdom Viridiplantae; phylum Streptophyta; class Magnoliopsida; order Asterales; family Asteraceae; genus Helianthus; species Helianthus tuberosus. The sequence continues at coordinate 117,346,490 of CM060399.1, forward strand.
ATGAACCCTAGGTGAAATCTTGTTAAAAGATTTCATGTTAATTATAGAGTTCATAATCACCATTGTAGGTGATTAATGAACTTGAAGAAAACTTGATAAACCCTAGAATTATGATCTTGCTCTAGCATAATCTGAATTTAAGAGTAAATTTCAGAAATATGGATGTTAAGACTTGTGTAGAATTGTCTAATCAAAGTTAATTTAGATGATAATTACAAGTCATAAACTTGGTTTTGATGATATAAAAATCTGACCCGCTAGGTGTTTGATGAAACGCCTAAGTGAGGATTAAAATGCTAAAATTTGAGTAAAAAACGCAGATTTGATTATTATAAATAATTATGCGTTAAAGCTTATGAAAAATGGGTTTTAGATGATTAAATGAAATTGATGTTGTATTGGTGTTTATAAACACCATACTAACTTGTATAAATGAACTACTTGAACAAAAAGGGGAAATTGTTAAGAGTTCATACTTGATTTGAAGTGGGTCTTAACATAAGAATTAAACTCATGATTTATGATTTAGTTCAATAAGAAAGTAGTCAAAGATTCATAAGGTGTGAAAGTCATGATTTAGAATGACTAATCTAACAACCTTGTGAATGATGGATGATAGTAGGCGCTTAAACAAGCTAGGTGAAGCTTGGAGTGAAAGCGGGTCAAACGAATCAAGAATGAAGGAAAAAGAGCATAACCGGATGCAAGGTAAGCGACTCTTACATCCTTTTTTGTAGAATATGCATTATTTTGTAAATTACTAATGCGATTAGTGTAATATCCGAATTAAGGGTTCCGACGCTATTAACATGAGTCGGAACAAACAAAAATGATAAAAACCATGTATTATGGTGAAAAGAGGCGAAACGGTAATTTAGTCATGTAATGACTAATAACTAAGAAGTTTTCGTTAAGATTATTTTAAATGCAACTAATAACGAGAAAATGAGTAAAAATGGAAATTTAGTCAAGTATTGGCTAAAGTAAATTAGAGTTCAAAAGGGGCACCCGTGGCGTAAGCCGAATAGGTAAAAACATAAGAAAGGAGTTTAAGAGAAAAAGGGGTCTAGTAGCAAAAATCCGAAATGGGTCGGATGAACAAATTGGCAATTAATAACCATGTTTTGCTACTTATGAAAATGCCTAGTCTTATAGGCCAAACGGGTCAAATGGTGTGATAACACCATTTGACAATATCGACTAATATGGTTGTCAAGTCTTATGCTAACAGGACAGATTAGCAAATCGGATAATTTCGTCACTATTGATTGTGTGATAATGAAAACAAGGTATAAATAGGGTCTACTTGTTGATCCGGGCCAGGTACGCATATTCATGTTGTAGTTTAAAATGCTATTTTGGTCGAATAAATGGGAAAGAGAGTCTTTCGTAGTAAAAAGAACAAAATCGACCAAAACGCCCTTGTTGGCTAATTCGAACAAACAACCTTTAAAAGTTGTTTGGAAACGAGTTTTATGATTAGGTAAATACTTAGAATAAGTATAGAAGCTGAAAGAGGTATTATTTTTAGTCAAATGGCACTATTTGAGTTTTGCCGTAAAATATGGATTCTAGAGGTAAAATTTGGGTTATATAAGATCACCACAATAAACCCACCTTAATACAGTCGAGGTGGGATATTATAGGGTAAGAAATGTGGTGATGGAATGCTAGAAGCAATCGAAAGCGTTTTTAGGCTCGAAAGTGCTTAAATACCCTTAACGGGTCAAAATAAGCATCCAAGTAAAAATGGGTTTAATTTGAGAAATAAACCGGCGATTAGAATCTAATATGATAGATAACATTAAGTTGAAGAAGTATATGTGATATAAGGGTCAAATAAACACGTTTGATGGTAAAATCACAAACGGGTCAAAAGTTGGCAAAAAGGGTAATAAACCGAAGAGTTAAAAGTCTGAAATTTTATTATATCGGATGTTGAATTTTAACTCCATTAGATGGAGAATTAAATTACGGACGCGTAGGAAAAAGAATCGCGTAAAACGGATCTATAACGAAGAAGTTATGGCTAATTCCGTAAAACTTATCGTTGCTGAAAATGCAGGACACAGCTCTGAATCTGCTGGAAAAGGCACTCCCCCGCGCCACGCGAAGGGAGACCTGAATTATGTCGCGACACGCGACAGGTTGACGCGGCCCGCGTCATATATCGTTTAAGTTCACGCGGCCCGCGAGAACTATAAATTCCGGAAATTTTATTTTATTTTGTTGTATGAAGCAAGAATCTTGTTTAAACCAGTGTTTAAAGTATCAAGACTAACTTTTAAGTTGGTTTTGATCACAGGTTAATATCAAGAGTTCCCGGATGAAGATCAAGCAGCGTACAAGAACCGAACACTCTAGAATAAAGCTTCCGCACATTGTTTCGTCGTTATTTTAAACGGCAATTCGTTAGATATTAAATTGTAATATCTTTAAATTGTAAAAGTTTTAATTCACCCGTATTATTCGACAGTATTTACATAAAATCTCATGTTTATTTTCCTAATTTAAACGAAAACCGTTAAGTAATTAGACGGGTGTTACAATAGGTGATTACATATTATATTGTACTGAACAAGTAGGTTTAATTTGATCATGAGGGTGTTTGGATTGTGTTTTTTAAAAGGATGTCTGATAGTATAAACTATATAAATAGTGTTTGATTTTGCTTTCGTTGTTTGAATTTGTAGCAATGATATAATCAAATGTATGATAAAGTTATGAGAATCTGAGAAATTATTAATGGCAAAAAGATCATTTACTTGATTATTTGATTAAGACATTTGAACCTAGTTTGGTGAAGAATACCACACATCCACACCTGAAACACTCCCCTAGATTACTTTATTACATATGTGTGTTTTAGTGTCTCACACTATATTTGACATGGGTTTAGAACTGAAAGTTTTATAATAGTACAATATCGAGTGAATTTCAAGGATTGTCCTTTATCTTTATACCCATTTTCAGGCGTTGTCCTTTATGTTTAAAATTGACGAGTTTTGTACTTTATGTTTTTAAATCATACACGTTTTGTCCTTTAAGCCAAACTCAGTTAATTTTTTCTGTTAAATCTGATCATGTGCTTTGCACATGAGGACATTTTTGTCAATTCATATTTACAGGGACTAATTATGTAGATAATATAAATAATCAACCTTTTTAAAAAATAAAAAAATACTTCAAAAAAGGCCCACCTTCTTCATCAAACACCACCACCAACACCTGCCACCACCAACTCCGGCCACCGCCAACTCCGACCACCACCAAGTGAATCACTAAATAATTTCACATATCTAATAAATATAAATAAAACCCAACCCCCACACTTAGTCCCTCACCCACACACCGACTCTTCATTCTAAACCAAACAATTCGTCTACTCCGGCCAAAACACAAAGATTGTAGTTTACGACTGTCTTCTCCGGCCAGAAATCATATCAAGGCAACTTGGTGAGTTTAATCGACTCCAATGGAAATCAAATCGGTGGTGTGGCCGGTTTCAAACGAAGGGGCAGGGGTGGATTGTGGTTAAATAGTGGTGGTGGTTGTCTGACAGGGGTGATGTAGTGGTGTACGGGTGTTTTGTGGTGGTCCGGTGGTGGGTTTTTCGTTCAGTTTGAAATAGAGCTAGAACCAGTTGGGTACATGGCTAATTGGCTATTGAAATGAGGAGACATGAATCATGTACGTGTAGATTAATAGTGGAATTGTATACAAACAATCATCAAACACTAAAATAGGTGTCAATTTGTCCTGTTTTTCGGTGCAAAATAGAGTTGTGTTCTTGATTTTGAATACTCTTTTTGGGTCTGGATTAGAAGTTGAATACTTTGTTTTGGGTCTATATGAAATGATTTAGTGATTCAGTTGGTGGTGCCCGGAGTTGGTGGTGGCCGGAGTTGCAAACATCATCTGTTTTGCGTGAAAGGGTTGTTGTGTTAATTGTTGCCATTGATGAGTTTGAAAGAAGTATAGAATGATGTTAATTGTAGGTAGAGAGACTTGACCTGCCATGGATTTTTTTGGTGGAAATTCATATAAGTAACTAGGTGGTGGTGGCGGTGGTTGTGGAGGTGGTGGTTGTGCTCTGTATAGAGAGAGAATACAGATTTAGTTAATTTATTTATTTTTATTGTTTTACATAATAGTCCTCAGATATTAAATATTTGCATAATAGTCCCTGTAATAGTGAAAAGACAAATAAGCCCTCATGTGCAAGTCACATGACCAGATTTAACAGAAAATTCTAACTGGGTCAGGGCTAAAGGACATAACGTGCACGATTTTAAAATATTAAGTACAAGACTCGTCAATTTGAAAGATAAAGGACGTCGCCTGAAATTCACTATACAGATAAAGGTCAAAATTTGTAATTCACTCGAACAATATCCCTTTTTGACATTGTGTAAGAAGGCTGAGAAGATTCATATAAATGTTTTGACATGAAGTAAATGATTACTTTATATGCTATTTTTTTTTTTTGGGTAAATGAGCTTTCGCCCGGCAAACTTTAATAAAAAGAAAAAAGATTACATGAGGTTTTTGGAGGGGCATACCCCCCGTAGCACTTGGACACCCGAAACAGGCTTCGGGGACCGTCACACAAGAAAACCATACTATGCCTACTAACAAACAACCAACTAGTAGGAATAATATCCTTTTCTACCGAACTAACAATATACTTCCAATTACAATAAAACCAATAGTAAACTCCAAGCCCATAAATATCTAGCCCACCTAAACCCAAAGGAGAAGGGCCTTCAGCAAAGCAGCGATAGCCATTGGACAGGAAGAAAACGGCAGGGCCTGAAGGGCAACCGACCCAATGCAGCAGCAAAATTAATAACTGGGCAGCCCAGTAAACATGACACAAATACTGGACCGAGAAGTGAATCCGACGCCTAATACCAGACCCGGAACAACACCCAAATAACAAAATCCACCAGCGGTGTTGTCCCATCTTAATTAAAACAACTATGCTGCAGGAAGTTTCCACCCATCGACCAAAGAGGATCAAACAGAATGTCCCGAAGAGAAGAAGTTTTCGAGAACAGCCGAAAACCAGCCGAAAAACGCAGAAAGAAAACAATAAAACCAAAACAGCAGACCCTTCAAACAGGAACGTAGAACACATAAATTACTTACGTTTAGGCGGTTTTGCAACAACCGGATCAAAGAATTTACCCGACTTCGCCAATTGAGACAAGAACCGAGCCGATTCACTATCATCATCATAAACATCCTCCACACAGTAGTCCGGGTCCAGACCCAACTCCCAACATTTATCATTGAAAAATTCCCATTCCCCGTCGACCCATTCTTCTTGAACCTCCGCTCTAACAGCTTTGGTTTCTCCGGTAAGGGCATCAAGGATTCGTTTTTTCTGGTGATCTGTGATTCCATAATCTTTATCTAGGATTCGGTTCAACGACTCCGAGGGATTGAATCGGCTCCAAGCAGGAAGAACCCGGCCTGGGTCAATCATGTTTTGCTTATTAATAGTACGTCTTTCTTCACCCTGATTTTCCTGTTAGAGCTTGAAGAGGGCTGCTGATTATATGCTATTTTAGATAATCGTCTGAGTGCTTTTTACCCTTTAAGTATAGTTAAAGCTCATTGTTTTTAAGAGATTTATAACAATTTTTTTAAATAACATTTCTCTCCTGATCTTAAACGTTCATTTGCATCTGGGCATTATGGATGCTAATGACATAGATAATGTGTTATCTAATTTTGTTACTAATTTTTATTTTCAGGTAGGTAGCAGTAATTTACTTCCACGATGAATTTACATGGGTGAAAGTACGCATGAGCGTGGTACGGCCCGGTACTGACAATACAAGTACCCAAAATCCCCAAAAGCGGGTATCATTAGCGGTATAGTACCGGTGTATGAAGGTAAACATCGGTATTTTACCGGTACCGTACCGAACCGAAAGTACCGATACCGAAAACTCCAATAAGTGGGTACCGGATAGGTACCGAAAGTAATTTAAACGGGAAATTTGATACCGATACCGGTATACCAAATGCTCATCCCTAGGTGAAGGTAGGTCATCTTGTCATGATTATTTTTGTTAAGTCGGTTACTTCCCCTTTTCACATTTAGAAGAGTTAATGATATCGATTTACATTATACATGGACTGCGTACTTAATCAAAACAACTACTCTTTAGAATGGGTTGATTGAGTTGGGATCACCCACATACATTTTTCGTTTGTCTATTTTTTATAAGTATATAAAGAAAGTGTTGAAAATTATTATAATATATAATAATTTGATTTCGACTTTGCTATATTTTTTATTTGACACGCTTAAGATAAAACATAACCCATTTATATGTGAATGGGCTGAACTATAACCTGGTTTTCACTAAAGTGTTGCAATGTTTATGATAAGGGACGGAATGGAAAATACATGTATCTCGTGGCTTATATATCCATCATTCCTTATTTGTAATTTAGCAACATTATATTCCTCATTCAACAATGGGAGTTCCTCAAACTTGTGGATTTAGAATGCCATTTCTACAACCTAATTTCTTGACCATGTCAAGTCACTTTAGCGGGTTAACAAGGTCACTGTTTAGGACTTTTTTTGTTTATGAATGCACTTAGGATGACGTTTGACCATTTGACCCGTTTAGCTTTTACTAATTGTTTAGGAAGTTATCATATTATGTTTTTTTGTTGATTTGGAAGCGACTTCAATTTATCACCTAATTTTCTTTATGTGAAATCATTGTATGCAGGTTGAATCTAATGAATTGATGTTTCCCATGTTGCCAAAAGCGTCCAATACAACAAATTCATATAAATCAACAATTATTCTTCACAATTGCCTCGAAGATTCTTCAATTTATAAGTCTACTTACAAGTTACAAGTTCACATTCCGTGATTAAGTTTATGAAAAATTTACAATTCTTCTTTTTGTATGATTTTAAACGTGTATTAATTATAAATAATAATTAACATAAATAACTTTCTTAAGCCCGAGAAGCTTTTTCGTGAATTTTTTTCTTGAGTAAAATGCACGGATAGTCCCTGTGGTTTTGCAAAATAACATCTATAGTCCCCAACTTTTGGAAATTACACCGGTGCTCCCTGTGGTTTGACAGTTTGTTACTCGGATAGTCCCTGGAGTGGATGTCCGTTAGTTTTCTCCGTTAAGTGGATGTGAAATGACAAAATTAACCTTCATCTTCTCCACCCCTTAAAAATAAAACAGGCCACCCAACCCACTCACCGGAGGAAAATTGTAACTCACCGCACTCAAAAAAGCCCTAGAAATCCCAAATTCTCAATCCTATAATTAACAGCAGCGTACACTACCTCTCACACAATCCTAGCCACTTCAGATTCAAACTCCGGATAAAACACACACGTTTTTTACATACATATCCAAACAATTCGACATAAAACGAAGCATTTGAAGTGGTACAGAACGTATTCGGCCATAGTGACTGGTCAAATGAAGCTGGAATTGTGCGAATAAAGTCAATAATAAAGGTTTGAGGACGAGTATCCTTGTAATTACTTCATTTAGAGATGAATCTGGCTGTAATGAGGATTGCATTGAGGTGATCAGGTGTAATTATTGGAGATCTGGATGAGAAAGAGTCTGATGGAGGACATCGGTTGCTAGGGTTTTGGGCGATTAGATCGCAGAGCTCCACCAAGGGCTTCATGATCTAGTTGTGCTTGTTTGAAGATGATTTGGAGTGAGATCAGGTGTTCATGGTGGATTTTCTAGGGTTTTGAGTGTCTAGTGTCACACCCCAACCGATGGCGGAAACATCGGGATGAGACGAAGTGTGTATAGATTGCTCGAGACTTCATAACACTATGTGACAATAATTAATTAAATTCAAATTTCATTGCAAGTGCTAAATTGTCATACAACATTTAGAATAGAAATAACAACATTGTTCAAATTTTAACATAACATCAAAAGATAAATAGATTAAAAGTGTGTATCTAGTCCATCCTAACTTGATTCCTTCATGATCTTGACTATCAACCTGCAACATGTATTAAAATAAAATCAACAAAAAGTTGGCGAGCATACAAGTTTGATACATAGTATAACATAGAATAAAAAGTTTAAGTACTCGTATCCAACATGAACAACATAATACAAGTTATTAATATGCTGAAACAGTGTCACTATATGTCAAACCCAAGTTTCCAACGCAAACACCCCAAGACTCACTCAAGGGCGGAGCGTACTCCTATAGCATAGGAATTTAATAAGTATAAGAAGTCTAATAAGTCTCAGAAGTTTAATAAGTTTAATATGGTTAATGAGCATATAGACGCGAAAAGTTTACCTAACATACAAGATTAACAAGCATCAAATTGTGTCATGTTTAAAAATGGATAAAAAAATGTATTACCATTATGATTAACGCCTCGAAAAGTTAAAATACAAATATGAAAATACGAGACGTTACAGTCTCCCCTACTTTAGGAGATTTCGTCCTCGAAATCAAAGAGGAAGACTTCTAAAGACTCAAAAGAAAAGATTTGATCATAAAGAAATTGTTGAAGGAAAGTTTTTTTTTTTTTTTTTTTTATACTTTATACTTTAAAATTTTCAATATGGTCCTTGTATTTCATTAACTTTACTAACCAAACCAACTTGGCTACTAGTTTAATTATCTTATACTAAGAATGAAACTTAACAAACAAAATTAACAAGATTAACTATATATATATATATATATATTTTTATATAAAAATAATAAAACTTTTAAATTGTAAAATTAATTAACTTAATTAATTAACCAATAAATAATTAAACATCCATATTTATAGCGAATTAAATTTAGGATAAAATCTCTCAACGATTAACCATTTCGCGAACTTTCGAGTTTCAAGGATTAGGATTCGTCTATCATTGTTTTAAGAGTTTTAATTTGTTTAACGAGTATCAAGTGTCGGTAAATAACGAATCAAGAATCCTTGGATAATATATCGTTCAAAAATGCGTATTTTGATTACAATTGCACCCAAGTCTAACATGAGTACACGTACATGATTAAAGTAACTTCGTTTTCATTATGATCAATAGTCTCGGATTACAAATTGAAACGAAATAGGCTACAATGAGAGTACAAGCGTCTAAAAATGGGAAGTACAACTTGACACGCTAAAATAAGAAAGTACGAAGATGCGGAGCGTTGATATTGAAGGTTCGTCCTCAAGGAGCTTGTTGTTGTTGTCCTTGGTTCAGTTGAGGGCATTGAGGACGAAGGTGCGTAGTATCTCCACACTTGAAACAGGCTCTAACATTGCTTGCTGTGTTAAGGTTTTGGGGAGCTTGCGGACAATAAGCAGTATTATGACCAAAGCGGTTGCACGCAGTGCAATGGCGACATTTTACGTCGGCAGGGTGATGATAACGGCAGGTGGTACACTGAGGATGAACCCCGGTGTATGGTTTTCTTGTGTTCTCTGGTGTAGGGTTTGGGTTAGCATCAGGTACAATCGCGTTGCAGCCAGGGTTTTGAAACTTGCGTTTCTTACCCTCGTCACTACTTGATTGTTGGGTGATTTGGTTGGCTGGCTTAAAGGAGCTGGTAGGGGTTGCAATTTGTTTATCGCGAACCCGATTGTTGTTTAGGCTAGCTGCGAGATGATAGACAGCCTCGATGTTGTCAAGTTTGGCTGCTTCGATAGTGTCACGCATGCCCTAAGGTAACCCATGGATATACTTTCTGATCATGCGATCAGCGGTTGACACCAGGTGTGGTACTATGAAACTCAGCTGCTTAAAGCGGGTGGTGTAGGCTAGGTTGTCCTCACCAATTTGTTTGAGGTGCCAAAACTCGTCCTCGAGCTTTTGTTGTTCACGAGGAGGACAAAACTCATCCATCATGAGTTGCTTCACTTCTTCCCAAGGTAGTGCATAAGCCACTTCATTAGAGCGAATGTTTCTCTCGTTGGTCCACCATTCCAAGGCCCTAGCTTGGAAAACTTGTAGGTCCGGCTAGGGGAGGATCTAGTCGCCTACTCCTTGTGTACGAACCAACCCGGTTGTGCGGAATCCAACCGGAAATGGCAAACCGAGAACGAGATGAACAAGAACACGAGATACAAGACCGAGACTCAACGATTAACACCAATGTATTAATACGTATGAAAAGTCAGTTACAAGCTCAATGTTTACAAAATAATCTTTGCAAACTCTCAAACAAATCTCTCGGTTCTCTCTGCTCTCTACCGAAAACACTCTTGTTCTTTTGTTTTTCTTGTGTCTGTGTTTTCTCCTCTACCGAAATCACACTGTATTTCGGTATATATATGAGGTCTTCACTTGTGCGATTGGGTATGGGTTCGGCCCATGTAAGTAATAAAGGCCCAACATGCATTCTTTACGTGAATTTCAATGGCAGCCATTTCTAATTGCATTTGGTCAAAGTTGTGACATCATCATGACATCATCATGATGATGTCATGATGATGTGTCAAGCGGGAAACGACTCACGGCGCTCCGTGCTTCGCGTGACGAACTCTGGGACGCATGACGGAGGAATGTCATGACGTCGGGCTTGAGCCGAACCTAACCGGGTCGAACCGAACCAAGTCGCGTCGAGTCGAGTCGCGTCCACATATATGTATCAACAAACTCCCCCTTGGACGCTACTCGCGAGATTCGCCTTTCTTGTCTTCTATGTCGGAGGATCTTCAAAGTCTTCACGCGTTGTAAGTAGAAAGTGTATCAACAAACTCCCTTTTCATTTAGGTAGTGTGTCAATAAACTCCCCCTTAAAATGAACTCTCCAATGAGTTATGCTCGTGAATCTTTTGACTTGTCAATTCTTCAGATCCTTGTGGTGTTGATGAAGGGTCAGCGGCAACTCGATCATTTTATACTTTGAGTGCCTCCACTTCGTGTCTTCATTCCAAAGCTTGCCATCGAACATGTTCTCCTCGCCTTTAGCATCTGCACATGCAAGAAAGCTAAACGCATAATGAGAACAACCGCTTGGAATATAGTTAAATTAAACAAACGACACATATGAGATCAAATCTCAATCAAACACCGACCGACAACAGTTTGAAAGTTTAGAAAATGATCAATTTAATCCTTTAACTTTCAAAACTTGTTAACTTCGACTGTTTATGAAGATGCAATTGTTTTCCGGCTTACAATCAGGATTTTGGGTAGGATAGACTCGAGTTCCAACATCAGTCAATCAAAAATAAACTAGAAGCAAAATCTTTTTGGCTTTTATAAAGTTTATATTAAAACACACCTAAAATCTTTTTGGAATTTTCATTTTTCAAATGTAAAGACGGAAAGCAATAAATAAATATACACAAAGATACATAAACTGAAAACAGTAAATAAATATCCACAGACATTCTTTTTGCGAGTTTCGAGGGTAAGAGAATCATATCAGTGTACGGTCATGTCAAAACGCTCTTTTTGTTCAATTATTTAACATTAAGATAAGCATCCTATAACAATTATCGGTATTGTTGTCCACTTAAGCTCAACTTATCATTAGTAATCATGGCGAGGGGATACGTTAAGGTATGAATTATACTTACCGACCGGTGTTCATCCACATCACGACACATTCCCGTATCAAGGTATGCACGAGGGTTCATCTTACCGGTGAGTATACCGTTTATCATCTGTTTGACCGTATATGATGTGAGATCCTCACTTATTTTGATTTGAAAACAAGCCCTATGTGATAGAATCACTTATTGATGAGGAACTTGATTTTCGATGCATGAGGGCACAGGAGCAAGTCCGTGAACAGGTCAGTACTTTCGTACAGCAGAGAGACGAACTTGACTCCCGGATAAATGTGATATTTTATCACTTATTTTAAGGGACATGTGATTGTTTATCACTTATTGAGGTCGAATGCAGTATGTACACGTATGTATGGTATCATGGAAGATCTAGACTTGCGTCCCCGTTATTTTTCGGTAAAAGATACAACCATGATACCCAGATGATAAGCAGCATAAAGACCGAATATCTCAGAACCTCGGCAATCTATCAAACGAAATTTCGGTACCAAGACCATATGCCAATGAGTGGTTCCCACCTGGTCTTCAGTCGATTTAAGTTTATATCACCCTGCACACTTTAAAATGATTGTGAGCCTACCGATACATCTTATATAGAGCTGCTTATCGCTTTTTCATTTAAGGTTTAAAGAGGTTTGGACAGACCACTGATGTACTATCATTTTCTCTTTTTCTCGCCAGGAAACTCATTTTTGTTTTTCTATTGTTTTTGTGCTTTTGAAATTTTTCGATGTTTTTGGATTTTTCAAATTTTGGATTTACTCCCCCTAAAATCAACAAACTAAGATAAAATTTAAAAACACAAAGGTATTTACAAAAATGACTTTCCGATGTTGGTTAACTCATGTTTTACCTCAATGCCGTTTACCAAAATTAATTTTTAATCTGAAAAGATTTATCGAATTTTGGAAAAATCAGTTGGCATGTCGGTTTGCGGTGCTGACCATGACAACATTGTCTGGCCAAAGAGTGCTGCGAGAGGATAACAATTTATAAAGCAGCTTAAATATCGACAAGTAAATGAGAGATTAGAAATTTTAAAACCGTATCCTGCAACTGCTTCGTGCATTGCAAGGAATCTGAGTGCTCTCCCAAACTGGATATCCACCCGGTGTGGATTTCAAAGTCGATTCTTTGTAGCTACTGAGAAGTCTCTTGACAGCAACAAGATCATAAACCTTTGGGTCCGGCTGGTCTTCCACATTTCACCAGCGAAGGTCTTTGTCTTTCTCTTTCAGAAGTAGTGTGCGGTTGTTCATCCCATGCCAAGGCATCCGCACACCCGGTTGGTTTGTTCAACAAACACATTTTCTTCAATCACACCGCGAAGAAATGTACACTGCACGTTCATCTTGTTGATTTTGAACTTCAAACGTGCTGCAGGTGCGTACATTTTGATTGAATCTATCCTGGGGACCCGATCAAAGCTTGATTGTAAAAGGCTTTGCATTTTTGTCGAAGCTTTTCAAACTCATTCAACAGACACTTCTGTTTCTCTTTTCCTTTTCTTCTCTCCATCAAAGGCAACAATTTCTTCTGTCGCCTATTTTGTGCATGGACACTCCACTATCAACAATCTTACGACTATCAATAGTTCCTCCTGGAATATCCTACACACTCACTCAAAGATTAGTTGGAGAGGGGGACCCAAGCCTTTGTGGACTTGGGTCGTCCTTGATCATCAAGAAAAGTGATTTCAATCACTTGATGATTAGGAAAAAGAACCTGTGGTGCTCCCCCTGATTGAATTACCTGCTTTGGCTTCCAAGCTGTTTGTCCTTTACCAGTATTTGTATTTATTGCTTTAGCATTTACTGGTTTTACAGTTTTAGGTTTTGCTTGAACAAGTTTTTCTTCTTTGACCTCTGATTTTAAGGCCTTCTCAATTACCTTTTGATTCTTTTGTTTTAACTTCTTTTCCCTTTCTTTCAAAACACGTGGGTCTTGTTTCGGGGAAACAGGTCGTTTTTGGTAATTGGTTTCTTGGGGAGCACTCGTTTTTGCCTTCAACTTTTGCAGGTATGGGCAGTATCTTACAATATGCCCAACTGTGCCACACTCAAAACACATTCTCCGCTCTACAAACCTCGGAGAAACATGTTGATGACCAGACTGAGAACCAGACCATGAACTTTGTGATCTAGATGTACTTGAACCTAAATCACATCCGTTTGTATGTTGGGTGTAATTATTCTGATCATTTCGTTTCAAAATTCTAACTTGTTTTACAAAATCAATGTTAGATTTATCCTGAAATGTTTCAAGTTTGTCTGAACCCTTGGATCCAACAAAGTTCACTTTCGGTTCTCTTTTCTTAACAGGAGCTCTTTTGTTTTGCACCTTTTGCTGTTGAACATTAGGTGCTTGAACATTCTTGTTCTGAGCCTTCTTTCCCTGTGCCTTACCCTTTCCGGAGTTCACTTGTTGTTTTCGCTCAATTGGTTGTTTTTGGTTTCCGTATTGTTTTCTAATTTGTTCACACGGAATTGGATCACATTGAGTGACTGTAACTTTGCCACTTTTGTTCCCCAAAAACTTATCAGTACATCCTTCAAAAATTTGCTCAATTAAATCTTGATTTACATTTTTAATTGGAAAATCTTTGTTAGAGTAGATTTTGTCATCTCCTTTGAGCGTGTACAACAAGTTTTTCCCTTCAAGGCTAGGTACACTTGACTTCATTGTTTTTGGCTCTTCAGTCTTACTCGGTTTCACTTGTGGATCACATAGGATGTGATTCTCGATTGGGATGTCTGGTGTAACCGAGTTTGACTGAGGTTTCACAATTTCTTCAGATTCATCGTCCGAAGAATCAGGATCCTCAATAATGGGAGGACTCTGTTCCTTATCACACGATAAGTCTTTCACTTTCTCAGACTCAGATTGCCCCGAGGATGATGTACCAGTTGTGAACCCGAGGCCTACTGCAAAGTCATCAAGACAGAGTGGCACTGTAGGTTCAAAACGGGGCATATCCTCGTCATCAGGCAACTTGGAGTAATTGTGATTCATTGGGGGAGGACATGATTTGAATCCCATACACTTCCTATCCCCCTTTTTCTTTTGAACGTCAATAATGTGATCCAATACATAGCGGGAATTGGAATAGCTTTCCAATTTCTGCTTAATTGTCTCACATTCACATCGAGCTGTTGCTAACTCCACCATTTGCTTTTCAATTGTGTCAATTAGATCATTGTTAGCATGTTGTTTTCTCAAAACTGCCCTTTGTAATTCTGAAACGTCATGTCTTAAAGACGCAATTGTTGTTTTAAATTCCTTTTCATTTCTGGTTAAAAACAAGTTAGCTTCAGTTGCTTTCGAAAGATCAACAATCAATTCTTGATTGTGTTTGTGTGTGACTTCAAATTTACTTTCCTGTTCAGCATATTTAACCTTTAAGCTATCACAATTTTTACAGCTAACTACAGTGGGTTCATCGACACTTACCTGACCTGATGAACTGTCGACATTAGCCGTAAAGGCTGAATGGAAAGAAAAAGATCCATCTTCAGAGAAGAACTTAGCAAGCTTCTCGGAAGTTCCAGCAGATTTCTGGCATAGAATAGATCTCCTCTTGCATAATAATTCAGCTTCAGCCAAAAGTTCATCAACCTTCAAATCTAAAGCATCACTTGATAAATCACCAACATCAAGTGATTCTCCATCTGTGCTTCCACTGTAACCCGAACTATCTTCATCTTCTGAAGATTCACCAGCAGACACGGGTTCTACTACCTTCTCTGTTACTTTAGCATAACAAGCTGTTCCACCATTTCCTCCTTCTCCAAGCTGAAGCGACCAATCACAACCTTCATCCATTTGAACCACGAGTCCCCGGTTGGCATTTGATGACCCTGGTTGGCTTTGGTTGTTGACAGGTACCAACGTACGAACATTGTTCCTGTTCTGGCCTTGATTTCTGAAGGGATTTTGGTTTCCATGCTGAGCTGGTCTTGTGCATTCCCTTTTAAAATGACCACGTTCACCACAGTTAAAGCATCTTACAGCTTGCTTGTCGAACCCATACTTGGTGTCTTTCTTGCTTTCCAAGTTGGTTCTCCCGGTCCTTTCCATAAACTCCTTTGCTCTTCGAATTGCACTAGCAAGAGCCCACTTGATATCCATCATCTCAAACTCATCTTTATCCACTTGCTGATAATCTTCATTGGTTAGATTGATATTCCCAATCTGACCTGCGATCAATCCACAATAAGCACTAACCAAGGTATTCAACATCTCCATATGCTCCTTGGCTATTTCGACACTGACTTTGGAAAAGTTGGAAGTGTCTAATCTGACAGTGTTTGGATTGGAAGTGGCATGAATGTTTGAAGAGCTTCCATAAAACCCTTGCTGTTGCGGTTGTTGCTGCTGAGGAGCTGTCGGTTTCACATCTGGTCTTGGATACATCAAGTATGCTGAAGGATCAAACTGATCTGTTGTTGATGGACCAGTGTTTGAGATGAAAGCTGTTTGAAGCTTTGCGTGTTGAGAAGCTGGTTTTTCTCCACTGATACCCCCTGCAATCCCAAAATACATCTCTGGACTTTGAGGAGTAAGTGTTCTTTTTGCCTTCAGTTTTTCTTCCACATCCTTGTTCTCCAGTTTTTGAATTAAATCATAAACGGTGATTGTGTCTAAAACACCGTTTTCTTTGAGAATCTCAAGATAACTGCTCCACTTTGCTGGTAAGCTATCAGCAAATCTCTTTGTCATTTCTTGTGGAGTGGCATTGACTTTGAATGCAAACATCTCGCTCAACAAGTGATGAAACCTTGTAGATAAATCTGCCAAAGTCTCATTCTCCATACACGTGAATCCTTCAAACTCTTTCTTCAGCAAATCTTGCTTGATCTTTCTTAATTGAGCATTTCCTTCACATCTTAACGTGAGCATATCCCACAAGCTTTTAGTAGTAGTGCAATAAACAAACTGGTGGTAAATGTCTCTGTTAAGAGCTTGTGTGAGAATCATGAATGCTTTCTTTTCTAATTCAATCTTCTTCTTATCTGCATCAGTCAGAGTGCTGTAAGTTTCTGGATTTGATCCTGCAATTTCCAACTCGTTTTCAAATGGAGTGAAGAAACACATCCATAGATCTTGACCTTGCCCCTGAACATAAGTTCTCAACCTTTCTTTCCACCATCCCCAATCATTGATGTGATTTAGCTTTGGCGGTTTTGTACTTGTACCAGTTTCACTGTCGTTCTGCATCATAGATTGAATGCTGCTGTTTTGATTTGTGACCAATGCCCATTGATTTGCAGTAATCATTGCAGCTTGAGTTGGTGCAATAGCTCGCATCCATGCAGATTTGTCGAATTCTGGCTCAGGTTGTGTAACTGATGATCGTGAAGATGTTAGAGTCCACGCGGTTGGATCCCACTGATCGTTTGTTCCCATTTTATAAAAATTAATATATTAAGTGAAAATGATTTAAAAATTTGAAAAACAAGTTTTCCCTTTTTAAAATTTAATTTTCACAAACTATGTTAATATCTCGAATGATAACAACCAGCCGAAGGATCTCTGATCGAAAGACCTGAAAAACACAAACTTGTTAAACTTAAACAGACTAGGATCGAAGGATCAATACTTGTTCGAAGGATCAACAGTGTTTCGAACAATGATCTTAATAACTTGTGCGATCCAATAAATCCAAATTAAACAAATCTTGTGTGATTCAAAACGGCAGCCCAAATAGTAATCAGAAGCCCACTATAAAAGCCCACTATCTTGTACGATTAAACAAGTCTTGTGCGATTGGACACTTCTTGTACGATCCAAAACTTGTATGATTGGGATGTCTTGTGCGACTGAAACAATATAATATGCAACCAATAATCTTGTGCGATCAAGTCAAACAGCCCAGTTCAATATAAGGCCCAATTCTGGAAGCCCAATTCTTGTACGATCTGATTAACTGTTGTGCGACTGATATGAGTTGTGCGACTGAAATGTTTGTGTGATCATGCAATTCTTGTGCGGCTGGAGCCCAAACAAAGGTTCCACAGAAGCCCAATTCAAGCCCAGCTACTTGTACGAGCCCACAACTCTTGTGCGATCCCCACTGTTGTGCGACTCAAGTCTTGTGTGAGTGAAAATGTTGTGCATTTGAAACAAAACTTGTGTGATTGTACAATTGACTTTCTGTCCACTGACACAAAGAAGCTCCTTTTCGGTTCACTCTTTCCAAGTTTACCAACCAAATGATGGCAGACAATACTTTATCCTTTAAACCCCTTTCCAATGCAATAACAACTTGACAATATATCTCAAAGATCTAAAAGTGTAACTTTTGAAGAACACTATGAAGATTATATGAATATATGAAGAACACAGTGAACTCGATGAAGTTTCCGGTAAAAATATAAGTTTTCCGGTGACCCCTTAAACTTCCGAACACCATATTTTGCTAAAATGTTTAATGAAAACCAACAACTAACATGAGAACATGATGAACAACAAGGTTTTCAACAAAACACCAAGCAAAAACACAAACTTAAACCCGATTTTAAGAAGTTTTTCCAGAAAATATGAACTTTTCAAAACCCGAAAAACAACCCGAAAACGCTCGGTTTTAACAAGGAGAAGAGCCAAGGCTCTGATACCACTTGTAAGACATGGAAGACATGGAAGACATGGAAGTTGAACCTCTCGAGTAGCGTCCAAGGGGGAGTTTGTTGATACATATTTTGTGGACGCGACTTGGTTCGGTTCAACTCGGTTCGCTTCGGCTCAAGCCCGACGTCACGACATTCCTCCGTCGTGCGCCCCAGAGTTCGACACGCGAAGCACGAAGCGCCGCGGCCTTTCCCGTCGACACATCACCATGACATCACCTTGGTGATGTCATGATGATGTCACTCATGTTGACTAAATACAAGTTGATAAAGAAATGCAAATATGAACGTGCATGGGCAAATGCATGGTGGGCTACTCCATGTTGGGCCTTTATTTCTCCTCTTGGGCCGAACCTCAACCCAATCGCACAAGATGAATCAAATATATATATGAGGTCTTCACTTGTGCGATTGGGTATGGGTTCGGCCCATGTAAGTAATAAAGGCCCAACATGCATTCTTTACGTGAATTTCAATGGCAGCCATTTCTAATTGCATTTGGTCAAAGTTGTGACATCATCATGATGATGTCATGATGATGTGTCAAGCGGGAAACGACTCACGGCGCTCCGTGCTTCGCGTGACGAACTCTGGGACGCATGACGGAGGAATGTCATGACGTCGGGCTTGAGCCGAACCTAACCGGGTCGAACCGAACCAAGTCGCGTCGAGTCGAGTCGCGTCCACATATATGTATCAACAAAACTCCAGTAGCACTACGCGTTTTGAGCTCATCGGGGCAATCACTGTTGATGAACGTAACCTCTATGCTATCAAACCACTCGAGCATGGCGGTCACCCCATCATTGCCAGTGAATGGCTTGGGATTGCACGACGAAAAGTGCTTGAAGTTGAACGAAACGGGCTTGCGTATTTCAACTTTAGAGTCGACGGAAGAGCGAGGAGTTTCAGAAGCTCGAATCTCGGTGATGACCTTTGGAACGACGCGCGCAAATTGATCGGCCATGAAAGCCATCATCTTCTTCGTGGCACGGGTCCTTGACTTCCTAGTCGAGTTGGAAAGACGGGTAGACATCTAAGATTCAAGAGAACGAATAGGTGAGACTTGATCATAATGTTTGTTTAAGAAAATTGTTTGCATAAAATGATTCTCATAGCATAAAGTGTCACATAGCATAAAGGGTTCAAATTGATTCTTATAACATAAAGAGTTTAGACGTCTCATATAGCATAGTCATGAGTTCCACATAGCATAGCATGAATAAATGAAAGCATTGTAAATTTAGTTTGTTCACGAGGGATTATTATTGTTTGTGATTGCGATAACGTGCGAAATGATTAGAACGATTTTTTTTTTGAAATGAACGAACGTTCAAGCTTAAAATCACATATAAATTGAGATACATAAAAGAGAGGCTCAATAAAACATTGGATTGTTTCGGGTAGAGAAACGTCGACTATTCCAAAGTGGGTCGAAAGTCCTTTCGAATTAGAGAAAACGTGCTTTGGCCTATAGGTAAGATACTCTCGTCGAGAGCGATTAACGGTATCTTACCCTTCCAGTTACTACACGTCTCTAATCGATTGAAACAATCGGGACTTTGGCGAGATTGAAAATCGAGGAATGGGACATAATCAACGAGGTACGGGTTTCACCCCTAACTTGACGATTTCGTACCCTAAATGTGGTTGGTACTTGTTGAGTCAAAATAAAATTTCGACACTATGACAAGAGTCCACTAGAGTTGAAATGGAAATTACCATTTAGTTGTGGATTTCACCCCTAGCTAAATGGTGAAATTTCGTGCAAAATAGTTTAAGGTAGAATGAGAGTCGTTTACCAAATTGTGGGTTTCACGCCTATTTTGGTAAACTCGTCTCGTTTGTACAATATGAGTGTTGTTGGATTTAGAATAATCGAGTAAAATGCATAGGAAAAATGTAAGTCAAAGAAGTACACAAACAAGTATAAACACATAAGGAAGCATATTAAGAATGGTACGTAAAGAAGGAAATAATAAAACAGGTATTCACAATAAGTATAGCATGTCACGTATTAACACATAAGGGATGTATATGTCTAAAAGATCAAAAGCGGATAAATAAGAGGTAAATAAGCTAACATGCAAGTAGTTTCAAGTAAAATATAAGAATAAAGCTCTAAAACTATAGACTAGGTAAAAGCATTCCTACTTTTCCTAATTCCCTATAGTTATGGCTCTGATACCAATCTATCACACCCCAACCGATGGCGGAAACATCGGGATGAGACGAAGTGTGTATAGATTGCTCGAGACTTCATAACACTATGTGACAATAATTAATTAAATTCAAATTTCATTGCAAGTGCTAAATTGTCATACAACATTTAGAATAGAAATAACAACATTGTTCAAATTTTAACATAACATCAAAAGATAAATAGATTAAAAGTGTGTATCTAGTCCATCCTAACTTGATTCCTTCATGATCTTGACTATCAACCTGCAACATGTATTAAAATAAAATCAACAAAAAGTTGGCGAGTATACAAGTTTGATACATAGTATAACATAGAATAAAAAGTTTAAGTACTCGTATCCAACATGAACAACATAATACAAGTTATTAATATGCTGAAACAGTGTCACTATATGTCAAACCCAAGTTTCCAACGCAAACACCCCAAGACTCACTCAAGGGCGGAGCGTACTCCTATAGCATAGGAATTTAATAAGTATAAGAAGTCTAATAAGTCTCAGAAGTTTAATAAGTTTAATATGGTTAATGAGCATATAGACGCGAAAAGTTTACCTAACATACAAGATTAACAAGCATCAAATTGTGTCATGTTTAAAAATGGATAGAGTGTGCATATAACAAGTTTCAAGTGTTGCGTTTTTTTGAATATAGAATACATGTTGCACCCAAATGTGTTTAAAACGAAAATGGGATCGAGTATACTCACGGTTTCTCAAAGTTGTTCCTTTGGTAATCCCGTGAAGAGTTGGAGAATTGAAAGTTGGAACACCGTGGTCACCCTATATGGGGTAAACGGAGGTGTGAGAATTGGAGTGCTTAAGGAGGATTCGGATTGAAATTTAAGATGCAAAGTATATATGTAGATGTTCATAGTATATATTACGTATAAGGATATATAGTTTATAAGTTAAGTCCTTTGCAAGTTAAGTCCAAGAGTTATGTTGTTATGTTATGTCCAAAATCACATATCAATACGAAGATGATCGGACGGTATGATTAACCATCACCTATCACCATAGGTATGATCGGATTGTATCACATATCAATACAAGTATGATCGGACGGTATAAATTACTCATCTCTTATCAATACAAGCATGATCGGATTGAAAGGAAAATAACAACAAAATAATAGAGTTTGTAATTAAGTTAGCTTAACCAAAACACAAATCTTATCACAAGAATTATGGTAGACTCGATTGGTTTAACCAAAACACTTGCCACCACAAGAACTATGATAGATTTGGATGGTTTTAATATTTGTAGTTATGTTAGTCATTAATAACAGAAAGTTAAGAGGGTTTCCACACCTCTAAACTCATGAGAATTAATCATACATAAGTGTCTTGAACATGGTTTTGATTAGAAGTATGGTAGGTATAAGATTCATGCAAGTTAGTATGAATATAAATAAAGTATATAAAAAAAATAGTAAGTTTGGATCATAAAATGGTGTTGTTGTACCTTAGATTAACAAGATAATCTGTTGGAAACAATCCTAGAGAAGACCCAAGCTTTGTAGCAGAAGATTTGATGAAGAAAAGTGAGTATGAACACACTTTGGTTCTTGAAAGAAAACTACATTGTTCTTGAATTTCCAAGAATTTGAGAGGATTTGTGATTATTAGGTGTTTGGCAAGTGTAATGAAGGCCTAAGAAGGTGTATATATAGATGGAAGGGGGTAGGTGGTGATCTAAATGGGTCAAATGGCTGCAAAATATGAAAACAAGTTGGAAAAATTCTGCAATTTTCGTCAAATGTAGTTGCTGAATGAATAGTACCCTGCAGGGTACTATTCACGTGCAGTTTTTTTTTTAATACTATGGATTAAAACAAGCACTTTTTATAAAAGGAACCTATGTTAAAACAATTTCTAAAAATTAATAAAAATTCTTTTGTATAAAAATTTATTAGAAAAATAAATTTTTTTTTATAATTTTTTCTTTGTATAGTTTTTTTCGGTTTCTTATAAAAATCTTGTGTTTACCCATTTACAATGTGATAAAAAAATGTATTACCATTATGATTAACGCCTCGAAAAGTTAAAATACAAATATGAAAATACGAGGCGTTACATCTAGTTATTACTGATACAGGGTAGCCAGGAAGATGGAGGAGAATAATTTCAGTGTAGAGGGAGTGAATGTCATCAAGGTAAATTGATAAGCTGAAATGGACCAAATTGATAAACGAAGATGGGTAGGTTGTTTTGTTTTTACATAGTGGAGAAGATGAAGGGTAATTTTGTCATTTCACATCCACTTAACGGAGAAAACTAACGGACATCCACTCTAGGGACTATCCTAGTAACAAACTGTCAAACCACAGGGAGCACCGGTGTAATTTTCAAAAGTTGGGGACTATAGTTGTTATTTTGCAAAACCACAGGGACTATCCGTGCATTTTACTCTTTTTTCTTTTATAATTAGACCACCCGTAGTGGGGCGTGTTTTTTAAAAAAATTCAAAAAAAACGCCCCAAAACGCCGTCCCCCCACTACACCGGGCGTTTTTTAGCGTTATATTTGGAAATTTTGCATGTGGGCGTTTTCATTAAAACGCTGAAATGGTTTTCATTGTCTGACATCCATTTGACTTTTTTTGCCCACCCACACTTTTCACTTTGGTCCTCCAATCAGTTTTGCCCACAAACCTGACAACCATTTGACTCTTTTTTTTTTTTTCATTAAAAATAATATGGGCATTATAATTCTTCCCCACTACGCCACTTTTGCTATAATGCCCCATTGCTGACTAGGACGCCACGTGTCGGATAATGCCCCATGGTGGGGGCATTATAACCCACTACCACTACACATGGTCTTATTATTATGCATATTTATTTTTTATAAATAATTTAAATAATAAAAAAACAAAGAGTGTCAAAATCAAAAGATAGGCTACCCCGTACCTGTCGCCGTATATCATGAAGATGCTCTTTTGCCGTCGTCCTGTTTTCAGACACGCTCTCCTCTCTTCCTTCCTTTCACTATTTCCACACCATCTCAACCCTCATTTTTCTCATCTAATCCCCACACAAACCCTAAATTCATCTTCAAATTTCAACCCTCTTCAGTAATTTCATCCTTATTTCCACCGATTTGCACTCTATCCACCTCCTATATCATCGATTAACGTGTGAACCAACAAATTAGGGGTTTTTTAATACATAAATTGATGGAAACACCTGCTACAACGACCTCGGATGCTTACGTCACCAATTCCTCTTCATAATTCAACTCTCTGACTTTTTTATCTGTAAATTTCATCGCTATTTCGACCCATTTGCACTGTATCCAGCTCGAAGATCATCGATTAACGTGTGAACCAAGAAATAAGGTGTTTGATTGTGTGAATTTCGCAGGGTTAGGGTTTATTTTATTCATAAACAGCTGCTACAACGAATTCGGGTGCTTACGTCAGCAATTAGTCATCATAATTTCAACCCTCTGACTTTTCAATCTGTAAATTTCTTCGTTATTTCGACTGATTCGGAGTGTATTCAGCTCGAATATCATCGATTAACGTGTGAACGAAGAAATCAGGGTTTGTTTTATACAGAAATTGATGGAAACAGCTGATACGACGAATTCGGATGCTTACGTCAGCAATTCGTATCCGGTTTCGTTGAATGATTCGTCTTCAGCGTCGTCTTCTTCGTTTCCTGTAGTTAGGTTCTTACAAGCTCCTGTAACTACTTTATTTGAGTACTCTGGGTTTTTGAGACCCAGGTTAAGTAATGATGAATCCGAAAGCTTGAATCTGTTAAATAATAATAATAGTAGTAGTAATAGTCACAGTTTGAATGATTCTGGTGGTGTGAGTGGTAATGATGTTGTGGGGAATAGTGAGGGGGATGTTTCGATTCGGATAATAGAGGATGGAGAGCAGGAGGGCCGCGGTGGGGATGACGGTGGTGAGTCAGTTGGGTTGAGTGGTGGTGGAGAGAGGGAGGTGGCTGATTCTAGTGATGTGGATGGTAGGAGTAGTGGTAATAGTGATTCATTGAATCAGCAGAGGTATGATTTGCAGCAGGTTTCGAGGTGGATTGAGCAGGTGCTTCCGTTCTCGTTGTTGTTGATTGTCGTCTTCATTCGGCAACACTTGCAAGGTATGCAAGGTTGAGAACTTGTGTTCGAAAATTTGAATTGTTTGTATGTATGTTTGATTGAAGTGTTTTTATTCATGATTGATTGTAGGTTTCTTTGTAACAATCTATGTAACTGCTTTCATGTACAAGTCAAACGATATTCTACGAAAGCAGACAGCTTTAAAGGTATGAATATTTGAATTCCACTAAAATCAAATAATGCAAATCACCCTTTAAACATCTTCTGACAAATTTAATGATCGGTGAATTTTGTAGGGGGAGAGAAGACTATCCGTTCTTATTGGCTATAGTATGATCTTTATGTTTCATGTGGTTGGAGTATATTGGTGGTATCAGAATGACGATCTTAGCTCTCCTTTGTTCATGATTCCACCAAAAACAATACCGCCATTTTGGCATGCTATATTCATAATAATTGTAAATGGTATGAACTTTATAATTAATTCAATTTATCAAAGTGTTTATTTTTTTCCCTCGATCAAACATTAGTTTATGAACGATGTATTGCTTTCAGATACAATGGTTCGGCAGGCAGCTATGACTTTAAAGTTGGTGCTGCTTATGTACTATAGAAATGGCAGAGGCCATAATTTCCGTAGGCAGGTAAGGGCTATTCTGGTAAATTGTTTGGTCAAAGTGACCTTTACGTGATCTTCCTTTTTAAGTTGACATAATTTTGTAACTTTCTTACATTATTGGTATTATAGGGCCAGATGCTGACGCTGGTAGAGTACGCCTTGTTGTTATACCGTGCGTTCTTGCCTGCTCCAGTTTGGTACCGATTCTTTTTGAATAAAGAATACGGAAGCCTGTTTTCTTCTTTGATAACAGGGTTATATTTGACTTTTAAGCTTACATCAGTAGTGGGGAAGGTATGCAATCAAGATTTTCCAACCTTTTCTGTTTTTATTTTCAGTTATTTTATGCTGTATTTAAGTATCTTCCTTGTAGGTTGGATCCTTCTATGCTGCATTGAAGGCGTTATCACGGAAAGAAATGCATTACGGGTCATATGCAACACCAGAACAGGTGTGATATCAGTTTTTACCTTGATATTGCCGTATTATTTTGTATGTTTTTATTTTCATATCTTTTGTTTGTTACTAGCAGGTAAGCGAGGCAGGTGACATGTGTGCCATATGCCAAGAAAAGATGCAGGCCCCTATATTGCTGTGTTGTAACCACATCTTCTGTGAAGACTGTGTTTCAGAATGGTTAGATTCTCAAACTATACATATACATACACACATAGATATTCATACATATAGTACACACAGATACAGGGCTGTGCATGCTTTAACGAGCTGTTCCATTTTTAGGTTTGAAAGAGAGAGGACGTGCCCATTATGCAGGGCTCTAGTTAGACCAGCTGACATACGGTCGTTTGGTGATGGTTCCACTAGTCTTTTCTTCAGATTGTTTTAAATTTCAAGTATCACCACCTGGGTTTCTGCTTGGTTAAGTCTCACTCTTAACCGGGGCTATGGTAATTCTTTTCATTTTCTTCTCAAATTGTACAGCTGAGCTTCTGATATGTCACACTCAGAAATACAATATGCAAGAGGATTCTTTAATGCCTGCTGTTTGCTTGCATTTGTGCATAGTGAAATTGGCAACAAAACTAGTGATTAACAGTAGTAACATGGAGTCATTTCACTTACTACCATGGTTTGTAGTTTGACTTTGGATTGAAAAAGGTTATATAAAGATGTGTGTCAATGCTTGATAATTTTAGTCAATAAACGGGTCAAAGACTAGTGTCTTTTTGGTTTAGCCTGCAAAGCCTAGCATGTAAAGTAACAACCAATCTTTTGAGACGGGTTCAAAGGGTCATTTCATTGTTATTCATTCAAAGGGTTAAGTTTGACGTGTTACTCTTTTGATTAACAGTAAGTTGTCAATATTATATGGAGTACAAAACTTTGATATTTATCATCTAAACTATAAAAAGAAACCATTGAAGTTAGTGGTATGGTATATACTATATGGGATTTCTTTGGCTTTTGTTATGTATGGAGTTAAAAGTTTTTTCTTGATGTATGCCTCTTACATCCAGATTCCAGGTAGAAGCACAAAAACCGATTCTTTCTTTGTTATCTCATGATCGACCCATCAAATTTGACGCTCATATCTGCATCATCAAAATGAACCACAGGGACTGAACCCTTGTTGATTTTATGCTGATTTTCTGGTTCATTTTCATCGTCATATCAAATTCATTACTTGTTGCTATATTGTAATTTAAAGCGTCATTTTCGTGTGTTCCAATAGCAGTAAAAGATCAATAGGAACCAGATTGCCTTTTATAGTCCCATAACTGTCAAGAGTGTCCTTAATCCAATTCAACCTATATTGTTTGTTTAGGCAATCTCAAATCTACTTTTAGATCTTCTTGGGTGAGATACTGAGATTTATAATCGCAATAATAAACGTTCATACCTTTAAAAGTCAATTTATGAAGTTTATCGTTAGTAACCCTTAGAGGGGGTCAAGCTCCAAGAAATCTAGAGATGAAACACAAGATTTTGCTGCAACTTTTCTTCTTAATTTTTTAATGCAAAATGGATTACAATGTATAAGGAAACATTACTGCTACTTGTTCCTAAATTTTAATTTTTTAATGCAAAATGGATTACAATGTATAAGGAAACATTACTGCTACTTGTTCCTAAATTAATAATGCAAGTAATGGAGAAATGCATAGTAACAAGCATGCACATGGGAAAGGAAAACAAAACAACTTTTTTTTTGAAAGGCTGATTGTATTAGAAACTGGCAAAAGCCACTGTACAAGAAAACAAATTATACAAAGTCACAGCTGCACCAATTGGACCATTCTAGTGTATAAGAAAACAAATTATACAAAGTCACAGTTGCACCAATTGGACCATTCTAGTGTTTACATTATCGGCCGATTTTTAACCCATAAAAACCCGCTAGTCTTTATATCGGCCAAGATTTTTGCAGCGTTCGCTCTTGCACTTCTGAAAATGATCTCGTTCCGTGTTTTCCAAATCCACCAGCAAGCGAGTAGAATGTTCGATTGTACTAGCCTCTTTTTTGCGTCTGTGCCCGTCGCATGCTTGTGCAGTTTTAAAAGGTCGTTGGTGGTGAAGGCAAAAATGGGAGGAAGTTTCATCCATTCTCCGTCTTTTTGACCGGGTTGGGTTTGCGGGTTTGGGTCGATGTCTGGATCGTATCATTTATTAACTTCAATTGTGAAGGTTCTTACATTCACCTTCCATTAACCACCACCTCTTTTTTATGTTGCATGTCTTATTAATCCAAATTTTACCACATGACTCAGGTTAAGTAACATACATTAATCTCATTCAAGTTAAACTAACACAAGCATATAATGAAATATAATAGCATCAACAAATGGATTCCACCATTTTATCCTTAAAACATATAATAAGCCTTGGGAAAGTAGTACTCTACATTACACAAATTATTCTAAAATACTCCATGCTCATGTTTAAACATGCAACCTCTCCTCTAAAAGACATGCACCTTTACCAAATGAGCTAGTCTCACTTGAGTAGTACCCTTGCCCCGACCAATCCAATCCCGCCATGTCAAAATTCTTATAAACTACCCTTAAGCCACAAAATACTGTCGACGCCTTACTCTTGCCACAAATCCCACTCTTTTACCTACCCACCAATCACACACACCTTTCAAGAAATAGACCCCACCTCAAACCCCTTCTCCCCTACTCTTTCACGGGCTCCTCTTAATGGAGAAACAACCCGCCAGCCTTACCATTGTGGGTGACAACGGTGTTGTGGCCAATCAACCCGAAAAGGGTACCCATAAGGCCGTAAGGGTGACCCGTCCCCCTGATATATTGGACACCACCACTATTCAAGTTGATTTTATTAGGCTTTGACCACAAATATTCATATTAATACTTGCACTAATGCATGCAGTCCAACATTCAAAATTTTATGATATTCTAGTCTAAAATATATCCGAATCTAGAATAGACAATGTGAATATGCCACCATTGAGTATTTGATATTATACGTTAAAAACATTTACAATAATTTCATAAAACTAGAAAAAAAAATTGTATCATTAAATTTAAAAAAACATTACAATAATTAATAAAAACACTACAATTAATATATTTTATACTACTCGTCTTCATCGTCGTTGTCTCCTTCTTCCTCTTCGTTTTCTCCGTCATCCAAACCTCCATCTTCAAAGCCTCCAACTTCGAAATCTTCTTCTTCTTCGGAGTCTTCTTCGTCGTCGCCCTCGTGTTGAATTGGGTGAATCGCTCAAGCATGCTCGACCAAATCCGCCTTTAACGCGTTATGTATTTCCTTAGAACGCAATAGTTGACCATTTAAGATTTTCTCCTCCATTGTTGCTTGCGTTCCTTAAACATCTTCTGGAAAATAGTTTTGCCATATTGTTTTTCCATCGTCTTCTATAATCATATTATGCATTATGATACAAGCATACATGACCATTCTAATTTTTTCCTTATCCCACATACGATAAGGATTTCTAATAAAATGCCATCGTTGTTGAAGAACCCAAAAACACCTCTCGATGTCCTTTCGCAAAGACTCTTGCAGTTTTTTAAAATATTTCCTTTTCACATCTAGCGTTTCAGAAAACGTTTTCACTATATTTGAATACTCCGGGTATATACCATCCCCCAAATATCGTAGTCGTTCCCATTTGCATGAAACCCGACTTTCGGTATCGTGCCCGAAATGTAACCCTCTAGCAATGGTGAACACACGAATGTATTAATGTCATTCATACACCCGGCGAGACCAAAGAAAACCGACCAAACCCAATGGTCGTATGAGGTAACCGCTTGTAAAACCAACGTTGGTCCTTTCTATCACAGCGTGTATGTTAACCTCGCCATACGGTTGGACAATTATACCAACGCCATTGATGACAGTCTAAACTACCAATCATACAGGGTATTCCATGTTCTTCTAAAGGCACTTCATATATTTTTTGAAGGTCGTTACAAGTCGAGTTTCTCAAGTAACGTTTTCCATATAACTGGCATATACCTAAAAATTAAAAATTATATATAACCGTATTTTTTATTTATATTGTACTTCAAAATAAATTAAATATATACGAGTGAGTAAAAATATACTTAAGCAGAAATGTTCCACGCTATCGTGTGTTGTTTTCTCCCTCATCTTCAAATACTCGTCGTTGATGTCGTACGTATTTCCGTGGGCGAGTATACGTAACGCAAAAGTTACCTTTTGAATTGAGGTGAATCCTAGATATCCTCTCGCATCCATTCTTTGTTTGAAGTAGTCATATTTAGCTTCCAAATCATCATTAATGCGCACAAATAACCTTTTGCTCATCCTAAACCGGCGCCTAAAAACATCGGGGTCGTGAATGAGTGCAGGATTGAAGTAATCTTTCATCAAACGCTCGTTTGCGGCTTCACGGTCTCGCAAAACAAAAGTCCGCCTCAAGATGGGGCGCGAAGGCGAATCGTTAACTTGTTGCACGACTTGAATCGCGAGGGCACATGCACTCATAACCACTTATTCCTCCTCTGTGGTTTCTTCGTATAAAAAAATATTCGGTAAAGATCGGTGAACGAATCTTCCGAAGAAGGCTATGACATTTTAGAGGTTTTATTTATGACCGTTCAACGGTCTATTTTTTTTTTTTTTTGAAAGAAGAGAATTTTTGGCGTCATTTTTTCACGTGAATCCGAATTGGACCTCATATAGCCCCCCCCCCCCCCCCCCCGTAATGGTGTTTCTAGGCGCCATGGGGCACCAAATTCTCCTTTGGCGTGATATACCACCCCACTACAGAGGGTCTTAGATGTGGGTCTTAGATGTGGTGATGGTTTTCATATCATCATCACCCTTCATGTCCTTACCACATCACCTCATCCTCAATGATCATCCTTTATCACCAACCTACATGGTGTGGTGATTGTCCTCCCCATCCCCTTCTTTTTTTAAATATTTAAATAATAATTTATTTAATTGTATTTATTTTGATAAGCAATAAATTAAGGAAAATTCGTGATAATATAAAAATAATAAACTACATAATATAAAATTAAGGAAAATTCAAATAATACTTAAAAATAATGAAATCGCTTAACTTAAAAAAAAACACAACGAAAACTAATCGTCAGAGTCGATTCGACCGAATTGCCAGATATGTTCAGTCAAAGCCGCACGAAGGTTTTCATACATAGCCTCATTCTTTAACACTCACATATTAGACTCTTGTTGTGTCACACCCCAACCGATGGCGGAATCATCGGGGCGCGGCACTAGGCGAATCAGATTGCTCAAGAGAATCCATAACAACTATATTGCGACAGTATTTAATGCCTTCATTATCCCATACTAATAAACAATTACAATCACATAAGCTGTCACGAATTTCCTGTTCTCTCAAACAATTCAAATCCGACAAGCTAGATTTTAGGTGTGTTTCTAGACTTCCTAGCTTGATTCGATGTAGACTGCGACTAAACCTGCAACATACGTTAAAATAATGTCAATACAAAAGTATTGGCGAGTATACAGGTTTGATATGTAATAGTGTAATAGATAAAAGCTGCGAATTTCCACATACATAAACGTAATACAAGACATATATACTCACAAAACTGATACTACCAGCTAAGTCCTCGAGCTTCGATCGCGATTGCTAAACTAGGCCCCGTCGGGCGCAATAGTACTATACTAGTCATGGTGGGACGTCGCGAGTATAAGTCCTAGCACATATGTAACTAGCATCACGTATAACTATGCACGTAAGTCATTCGCAAGTGATAAGTAGTTTAAGCATTTGATGTGATTCGATTTGATAGCAACGTATGTTACACCCAAAAGTACAAAAGCAAAAGGGTTCAAGTATACTCACAGTGCGTATTCAGCAAGAACACAACTTGATTGGATCGATTGTGAGTGCGTCTGAGTTAGCCTAAACATGGAATGGTAGTGTAAGCGAGGCGCGGTGAGTTAAACGGTGAAAAGTTGAATAAAAGATCTAGGGGCAATCCGATCGGATGGCAATCCGGTCGGATGGCTTGGGTCGAATAGTCAGTTCGATCGGACAGCAGTCCGGTCGAACAGCATTGCTTTGATGGCCTGTCCGGTCGGACAGCAGTCCGTTCGGTCGGACGATCTGTTCGGTCGGATGGCATTTTGGAATTGATGGCCTGTCCGTTCGGACAGTAGTCCGCTCGAACGGCATTGAGTCGAACAGTCTGTTCGTTCGGACAGTAGTCCGTTCGAACAGCATTGAATTGAATGGACTGTCCGATCGGACGGACAGCAGTCCGATTGGATGGCAATCCGTTCCAACGTCCTGATTAAGTCACACTCGATGGTTTTTGGAAAGAAAACAGGTGAATTGACTGAGACGGTGTGTCATCGTGTTAAACAACTAAAATTCCATCAAATCCGACCCGTTCTAACGGCCGGGAACCACCCCATTCCATCAGATCTGGCCGTTCTTGACGGTTTTTCCATGTTTAACCCGAAATCACACAACACTTTGATTGGATACATAGATTTTAGGTGAAATTGTTATAAAAACATGTGAAAATCACTCAGATCTGAGTTGTTCATGGTGAAATGAGGTCACACTTTGAAGTTCATATGAACTCTTGATGACATCATCTTAGAACACCTCAAATCAGTAGATTTCACGGTTAAAAGTTGATTTTTAAAAGATAGAAAGGTGTAGAATTGAGTGTAGATCATAGAAGTACAAGATTTAGGTTGAGATCTTACCGGAATCGCGAGAAATCGAGAGAAAAGGGGCCAAGAGCGTTCTGGGCGAGAGAGAGCTGTCACATCAACTGTTGTTGATGTGACATGTGGGGTATTTATAGGCAAAGGAGGAGAAAGGCGGTGTAGTGCATCGGGTCGGATGGCTGTCCGACCGGTTGGCTGTCCGATCGGATGGATGTCCGATCTGATGGCCACTCGATCGAAGTGCCATTCGATCAAACGCCTCCGGCGAGCTAAGTTTTGGCGTTCCGTTTCGATTGCTAAGCGTTGCGATAGTTTGGTTACACATTCTCATCCACATTTCCATACATTTATTGTAATTAATCAGAAAAGGTCGTATATACGTATCCATACTTTCAAATATTCGGTGCGATAATCGAGTTGCGCGTGATCGCGGGTGCGCTTTTGAGTTTGCGACGTGTTGTGCCATAATGACTGATGGGGTACTACTTGCTCATATTGCCATCATCGTCACGACGGCTGGAGGAATAGTACTCACCCGAAAGTCTTTGTTAGCGTTAATTGTTTGCGTTGCGACACATCACGGCCATCGAGGAGGGTAGAATAGGTCCTCACCCAATGTCACCGTGAGTGTTAGTATGTGCGATGCGATGTGTTATAGCGATATAGTATGCGAAATATGCGAATATACTGCGAAATAGCGATGTATGCGATATAGTTACATTATGATCCGAATCCCTGGTGCTAGGCGTAACGAGAGTAGCGAGTAATAACAATGCACGAAAGTGTGGGTTGTTACATGTTGCACTTCATCATTTGGTTCAACATCCTCATTATTGTCGTTTGCATTGTATTCTCGTATTTCGTTACCTTCGTCTTCGATGATCATGTTATGCAACAATATATAAGCATACATATAGTATCTCAATAATTTTGGTTCAAATGTGTGTGTTGGGTTTTGCACAATGTGCCAATTTTGTTGTAGAACAACAAATAACCGTTGAACATCCTTTATCGCATATTCTTGGCATTTGGCAAATTTCTGTCTTCTATAATTTTTAGGATACACTATAGTTTTAACGATTGTTGCATAGCTTGGGTATACTTAAGCCGCAAGATAATACCCATGCTTGTATTCCACTCCCGAAACCATAAACCTAGAATCAGGTCCAGTACCTCTTATGATGTCGTTGAAAACATCAGACTGACCAAGAACATTTAAGTCGTTATTTGAACCAGGAACACCAAAAAAACATGTCAAACACATAGATCTTGTGAAGCCACAACTTCTAGAATTAATGTGGGATATACTGTAACGCTCCGCTTTTTGTACCTTCCAATTTTAGTAAGTCATGTTGTACTTTCCATTTTAGACACTTGTACTCTTGTTGTATTCTACTTTATTTCAATTTGTAATCCGAGACTAGTGATCATAATGAAAACGAAACTATTTTTATCATATTCATGTTATTCATGTTAGACTTATGTGCGAATTTGTACTCACGATTAACATTTTGAACGATATAATATTCTTGATTCTTGATTATTCATTACACATTGATGCTTGATACTCGGAAAAATCGATTAAAACACGTAAAATAATCAAACTTGGAAAAAAAAATATAAAAACAAGCCCATCCGTCCGAATGGAGTCCATCCGTCCGGAAGTGCATCCGTCCGAAAGTGCATCCGTGCTAAAATCCAGGAAACCCTAATTTTCCTGAAATCTATAAATAGGCGCCTTATGTCTCCATTCCAATTCGCCATTTCTCTTGCAAACTCTTTCAAATTGTTGTTGACGATCAGAGGCTTTGTAAGAATTCCACTTCTCATTTCAATTACATTTCTATTTCATTTCTTGAATTTTAATCATGAAACTTTAATCTTTTTGCAAAACCTTTGATTCTAACTATCTCGAAGATGGTTTCCACTCATTTTGCCTAGGAAAACTGTTGTGGAGCATCACTCAAACGAGATTGAATCAAAGTTACAAGAAATTATAACATTTTACAACTTAATTATGATCTTCTTTTCGATTATTACACAATCTTGGTGGAATCGGGAATCCATCAAACTCTTGACTCATCTCATAGTCAAGAGCCTGATTTAGGGTTAATTTACATCAAGAAATGATACATTTAACAGATCAAACAAAGATTTTCATTAAAAATAGTGCATCCGCGCGGATGGACTGTGTCCATCCGTCCGAATGGACTTGTCCATCCGTCCCAATGGACTTCTCCCACAAACTGTTTTGATTTTGGATTCTGTTTTCACACTTGTTTGTCATTGATTAAATGTTTTATCTACTGAATTAAGCAAATTAAACAAATACTTCAACAATTTCAGTTCAATCAGTTAAAACTAAAATTTTTCAACATTAACAGCCCATCCGTACGAATGGGCTATGTCCATCCGTACGAATGGACTCTGCTATCACACCGAATCATTTTTCCTGTTGTTTTAACATCAGTAATCAAGTCAGAACATTTACTTACTGTTTAAATCATTTATCTTACTGTTTAACATATAAATCAGTTCGTATCACACTCGAATCAGTCGATCCGTCCTAGGCAGAAGTGTCCATCCGTACGAATGGACTGTTTTGTGTTTTAACTTGTACGATTTCACGTATTTCAATAATCTGATCAGACACACTTTCACATCAGTATACTTACACACTCATCTACCCATTTTAGTGTGATCTTGAGAGTTCATCAACTCCTCTCGCGGTTTAAGTGTAATTCCTACGCAAAACTGTGAGTATACTCGATCCCATTTTCGTTTTAAACACTTTGGGTGCAACATGTACTTTATACAAAAACACGCAACACTTGAAACTTGTTTAATCAAAATCACACTCTATCCACATTAAAACATGAAAACATGTGATGCTTGTTAATCTCGTATGCTATGTATACATTGCGTCTATATGCTCATTAACTTCGATCAAGCCTACCTTAAAAATTATAGCGCTATAGGATTAACGCACCGCCCTTGAGTCTTGGGGTATTGTTAAGTAAAACATGTTAAACTCCCCTCGTTTCGACGTTGTGGAAAGTCAAGATTGTGTTGGAAACTTTGGATTGACATATAGTGACACTAGTTCAGCATATTAGTAACTTGTATGTGTTATTCATGTTGGATATGAGCACGTTTAAACATTTTATTCTTATTATGCTATATATGAAACTTGTATACTCGACAACATTTTGTTGATATTTATTTTAATACATGTTGCAGGTTGATAGACAAGATGAGGAAGAATCAAGTTAGGGCGAACTTAGAAACACACCCTAATAAACAATGTTTTGGTGTATATTTCATACAATTTGGATCATGTTTTGAATTATTGTATGACATTTTTAGTATTTATGAATCATGATTAAATTATATTGTCACAATTAGTGTTATGATGCTTTGAGTGATTTGTTTTCGTCTCACTCCGATGTTTCCGCCATCGGTTGGGGTGTGATAGATTGGTATCAGAGCCATAACTATAGGGAATTAGGAAAAGTAGGAATGCTTTTACCTAGTCTATAGTTTAGGAACATTATCCTTACGTGCTCTTTAAAACTACTTTCCTTCTATCTTGATTGCTTCTTATCTATTCTCTTTGGTTTTTAAATATACATGTCTTTCCT
Source organism: Helianthus tuberosus (assembly GCA_030545235.1). Taxonomy (NCBI): domain Eukaryota; kingdom Viridiplantae; phylum Streptophyta; class Magnoliopsida; order Asterales; family Asteraceae; genus Helianthus; species Helianthus tuberosus. The sequence continues at coordinate 117,382,362 of CM060399.1, forward strand.
AAGGCTAACACAATACATACTTGGAGGCTTGGTGAAGACACTCGTATCTCACAATCGAAACGACTCACCAATATAAGGGTGATTCCCACATTTGGTGATGACTTTTATTCAGCTATACTTTGTATTTTGCATGAAATTTACCCTCAAGTTAGGAGTGATATCCTTATCTCGAAGGAAATTTCCATTTCATATTCTAGTGGACCCTTATCGTTCGATAAGTACCAAACTAACTCCTCACTCTCCCACGATTTTTAAATGGTTATAACTTTTTGGTACGTTATTTTTTTTAAATTACACCGTATAAACGAGTATTTTATTCTCTTTAATTTGAATATACTAATTTTATATTATTTTTAATTAAAAAACTGATGTGTTACGTGATTAATAGTGTCTAAGATTGAGTAATAACTGAATCGTTAACCGAAATCAACCAAAAACTGAATTAACTGAAAAATGATTTACTGAAACCCGAATTAACCAAAAACGGTTATCGATTTTTTGTACCATCATTTAACAAAAATTAACTTAATGGAACCATTCATATTTTCATATATTTCTAGCTTTTATACCTTCAGTTTCTGTATTACGTATTTATACCCTTATTTTATGTATTTATACCTCCATTTCAAGTACATATACATCCATTTCATGTATTTATACCTAAATTTCAGAAAGTTTTAGTTCAAGTTTGGTTTTGCCTATTAACCGAAATTAAATGAATCAAACCAAAAACCGCCAGTCTAACTGGATAAACCAAGCCGATTATTTGAAAACGGATTGGTTAATAAAATATATACTAATCGATGACCTCCATTTCGGTTGAGGATAATAATCTAACCATCCGAACAATGCACACCGTAGCAATGTCTGTGCTTCCCACCGCATCGCGCTCGCACCTGTCGGTTATTAACCAAAATCGGTTTTCGGTGAGCAATAACTAAATTGTTAACCTAAACCAAACTGAAAACAGACAAAAATGAACCGAAATCAACTGAAAAACCGAATTAACTAAAAACCGGTTGTTAATTTTTTTGTACTCTCTGTAACAACCCGCACGTTCGTGCGTTGTTACTACTCATTAAACTCGTTACGCCTAGCACCAGAGATTCGGATCATAATGTAACTATATCGAATACATCGCTACCTCGCAGTATTTTCGCATATTACGCATACTTTATCGCTATAACACATCACGTCGCACATACTAACACTCACGATGACGTTGAGTGAGGACCTACTCTACCCTCCTCGATAGCCGTGATGTGTCGCAAAGCAACGCATATTCGAAACACGCAACTCGATTATCGCAACGCAGATTTTGAAATATGGATATTTATACGACCCTATGTGACTAATTATAATAAATATATAAATGTGGGTATGAAAAGGTGTGACCAAACTATCGCAACGCTTAACGACCGAAACGAAACGCCAAAACTCAACTCGAATGACAATTCGATCGAATGGCCATCCGATCGGATTGCCATCTGATCGGATTGCCACCCGGTCGGATTGCCATCCGAACGAAGTGCCACCCGATCCATGGCATTCCATCACCTCCTCCACTCTTCACATATAAATAGCACTTGTCACATCACTTGAACAGTGATGTGACAGCTCTCGTTCGACCAGCGCACTTTTGACTTCTTTCTCTCGATTTCTCGCGATTCTTGTAAGTTTTCAACCTAAATCTTGTACTTCTATGATCTACACACACTCCTTCATCTTTTTCACCTTTGAATCTTAACTTTTAACCGTGAAATCAGTGGATTTGGGGTGTTCTAAGGTGATGTCATCAGAGAGTTCTTATGAACTTCAAGTGTTGGCCTCATTCCACTAAGAACAACTCAGATCTGAAGGATTTCCACAAGATTAAAAAATGTTTTCGCATAAATCTGCACATAATCATGGTTAAAAGGATTGAAAGAATGGTTTTCCAACTTTCTTTCAACTCTTTTACACTCAATGCACTCAAAACCGATAGAATCAGAGCTCGTTCTGATATTCTACTCTTTCTTAGTAATGTATCAGCACAAGATCTGATTTCTATCAAAGAGATTACCCATTTCGGGTTAAACATGAACAACCATCTCCAACAGGTTAACTAGGATGACTCCTGTCCGATCGGGTCACTTGGGTTAAGATGGGGGTTCTGTTGTTTAGCACGTTATCGCTCCGTCTCGAGGAAACTGCAAAAACTTTCAAAACAATCAAGTGTCAAGACGATTAGGCCGCCGGAACGGATTGCCGTCCGATTGCCATCCGATCGGATTGCCACCCGATCGGACAGCCGTCCGATCGGCTTGCACTTGGCCCCCCACTTAAACTATGTTTCAACCTTTTAAGTTTTAAACATCGAACGGATTGCCGTCCGATCGGATTGCCATCCGATCGAACGACCATCCGATCATGTGATGTTTTGAACTTCAACACTTAAACAATTTTCAACATGTTCAATGCATAGACAGTTCCAAACGGATTGCCACCCGATCGGATAGCAATCCGATCGAGTGACAAACTGCTGTGAACTTGTTCTCACCAAGTGTCCAACCAATCGGATCGTTACCCAATCGAACGACCGTCCGATCGATCGACCTGGAGGGTAGAGATACTTCTCTGTTTTTTAAAATGCTACAACAAAAACTTCAAAATACAAACCATCATACACAAACACATCCATCCCAAACGAGGTAACAATCCAATCGCAAGGTCACCCGATCGGATGACCATCCGAACGGATTGTCACCCGATCGACTGGCCATCCGATCGGATTGCCATCCGACCGGATTACCGTCCGATCCTTTGACACTTGCACCGTTTTACGCGCCGCTTATCGTTTATGCTATCGTTAACTGTTCAGGCTAATCTCTCTCAACGCTCCCTTCAATCCAAGGCTGTGTTATTTGTTAAACATAATCTGTGAGTATACTCGAACCCTTTTTATCGCGTTTTGGGTGTAACATACGTCTTATCAAATCAATCTAATCAAATGCTTAAACTATTTATCACTTGCGAATGACTGAATTACATGTTTACACGTGATGCTAGTTACATATGTGCTAGGACTTTTACTCGCGAGGTCCCGCCTTAACTAGTATAGTACTATAGCACCCGACGGGGTCTAGTTAGGATGAATAGCAATCGCAGCTCGAGTGATTAGGCTGGTAGTATCTGTCTTGTATGTATGTATGGTGTATCTCGTTTATGTATGTGGTAATTCACAGTACTTTTTATCTATTTTCGCTACTATCAAAACTTGTATACTCGCCAATACTTTTGTATTGACGTTGTTTTAACGTATGTTGCAGGTTTAGATCGCAGTCTACATCAAATCAAGCTAGGAGGTCTAGAAACTCACCTAAAATCTAGGTTGCCGGATTTGTATTGTTCGAGAGAACAGAAAATCGGTGATAACTTATGTGATTGTATTGTTTGTTAGTATGGGATAACAAATGTAATAAATATTGTCGCTATTAGTTGTTTTGGATTCTCTTGAGCAATCTGATTTGCCTAGTGCCGCGCCCTGATGATTCCGCCATCTGTTGGGGTGTGACAGATTGGTTTCAGAGCCATAACTATAGGGAATTAGGCCAGACTTGACCTAGTCCGGGTCGATGTCTTAGAAACGACCTAGTCTATAGTCTAAGTCCCAACCGGCCGACTCGTACGAACCCAGTAGGAATTGTACGGCCTACTTGATACTCTCGTTCGAATTCACTAAAAACTACAAATTCGCGTGAACACCGCATAGTACAACTTCACACGAAGAGCCTTTCCTAAGGCTGGAATGCTACTTAGCCTTTCCTAAGGCCAACACAATACACACATTTTCTAAAATGTTTGCATAACACAACTGAGCGGTCCAGTCGAGATCAGGCGCGAAAACCAAGAACTCTCAATAAGATCGCTCACTCAACACATTTTTCTAGCACGAGAACTTTTCGTCGAGCTAGGAGTGACATCCATATCTCAACAAAAGTCTCCATTTCAAAATCTAGTTGAACTCTCGAAGTTATTCGAGAGCACAACCACGACCAGGAGCGAAGTTATTAAGTCAGGGGTGAAACCCGTATCTTAATAAGCCGTTCCACTCTCTATAAAATGGTTTTCAAAAAGCTCTCACCAAGGACTCGACTATAACGATAACTCGAGCCACGCGATGACTAGAAAGACGAGTGCCATGAGCTGCATCCCAGTGGAAGCGTAAGTCTTCTAGGGCAACGCGTATGCACGAACTTGTTGGGTATAGTTGGGTTACCTTGGTAGTCGACGCATAAACACCCGAGGCACTCTATCTATTTTTCTAGCATATGACTCGCCGATTTTACGCCTTACTGAACCTGTTTACGCTTATGTGGCTACGATTTAAAACTTTACGCTTTATCAATTTCTCGATTTATCAATTTTCGCTCCCTGCTTAATTAACGCACAACTCGCACAGCCATCGCAATCTAAAACGAAAACCGAATGTTCGTAACAAAGCTAATGTCAAATTTCTGGCTTTCGCTCTCGCTCCCTCCCTCTCCATCGCGTCCTCCCGCATTCTACACCGTCATATATATGTGAAAGTATAAACTACAACTATTTATATGTACAACACGAATCAATTATGTGAGAACTTAGGACTCTCGTGTCTCCTATGTGGCTCCTATGTGAAATCTATTATATTACTCGCAACAAGTTTCGATCGCGCTCAATCGCATCGCAAAACTCAAAAATCATTATGATCGAATCTCACTCCAAATCTCTCTATGTCTAGATGTCTTCAAACGACTCTACCTCGAGACAAAAAGCTAGGAGATGAGCCAAACGAAGCGCCGAAAAAAGGATTGCCTCGCTTGTGTCCAAAGAAGTGGCCAAAGTCATTCCTCAAATTGTCGCTCAAGTGCACTCTCTCAGCAACTCTCGAACCTCAGAAGACTCTAAGACGGAAGTACCGCTATCTGCTTTCCTCTACAAACACTTCAAAGCCTGTGACCCGATGGAGTTCACGGGTGAAGGAGGTGTGTCCCAGCTAATCCAGTGGTTCGATTCTATCAAAGTTACCCTTCGTCAGAGTGGGTGTCCTGATAGTTTTCGTACTACTTGCGCAACCGGAGTATTTCAATCGTGAGCACTCGACTGGTGGACCGCTGAACGTAACACACGTGGGATCTCCACAGCTTATGCTCTCTCTTGGAATGAGTTGAATGAGCTCATGAAGAAAGAGTATTGCCCTCCCCACGAAGTCCAGAAACTAGAAGACGAATTTTGGGAAATCAAGCAAGTCGAAGGTGACAATGCTGACTACACCGCAAGGTTCAAACAGCTTAGCATAATCTGCCCAAGTCAAGTCAACACTTCAGAAAAAGCCATCACGAAGTACATTCGCGGCTTGCCTGAATGTGTGTACGATTTTGTCGAAGTTGCAAGGCCTGCTACCATCGAAGAAACCTACCGCTTAGCCGCAGAAATCAACGTCAAACGGGTCTTGGATGGATTTTTCTCAAAGAATCCTGTCAAACAAGCTCATCAAGCAATCGTCATCGATTCTTCCGATGATTCCTCCGACGATTCTACCGACGATTCTACCAACGATTCTTCAAGTGAGTCCTCAGATGAATCCTCCGATGACAACAGACCGCCTCAGGAAGCTCAGTCCAGCCGCAAACGAAAGATCATGAGGCCAAACTCTTCAACAACTGAGCTATCGCAACCAGAACCTCTCCAAGCATTACCAGTTCACTCGAAGTGCGACTACAACGGAACTCATCCCCTGTGTCTCATGTGTACGTATCATCACCCGCCGAAAGCTAACTGTCGCTATTGCGCAAATTGCAACTGGTATGGTCATCTTACCCAGCACTGCCGCACGGGGCCGCAGACTTGATGAATTTTAGCAACAATCGCAGCCTCCACAGAAGTCCTCCACAACAACATTAGTTATGCTTCAAATGTCGTTGTAATGTTACGATTTTCTCCGTTAATTCCTTTATGTGTTGAACTTGTTCTATTTCTCGACGCAATGTGGACTCTATTTATCTCTCATTCTCTCACACACGCACACGAACTATACTAGCACTATATACTATATGATGTGTTTTGCCCCCACAATGCGTTCTTGAAATGAGGTACGATAAACGTGCAAGGGACAACTTAATCACGGGTGCACACGGGATTATTTTGGCCAGTGCACGAGGATCGTAGTAAGTTCCAATGATGCCATAACATTCAAAGGCATGGTTAAGCGTGGTGGATACCCCGCTGGTACTTCCTATATATAAGCGTCTTGACCATGTCGACACGTTGTGACACCTATTCACGGGATAGAGGCGTGTGACTGAAGCATGGTGGATACGCCGCTGGTACTTCCTATATATAAGTACTTCGCCATGCCAACCAATGTCTTGAGAAGAAAGTGCCATGTAAGTTGAACGTTATTAGACCAAGTATACTATTAAATCTATTTTCGACACACTACATCATATCGCAAGGCGTAACAATCTCAATCGCAACTCAAAGCGTGTCATCACTAGACTTTTCGTAAGTCAAACACGCTCGCAATCGCATTATCGCTGGAATCTACTTCGCAATCTCAATCACTTATTGTGTGCTTTGCTCAATCGCTGGTTATGTGTATCGCTTATCGTGTGTATCGCTCTATCGCTTGTGTATTGCTCCATCGCTCATCGTGTATCGCTTAACGTTTATCACTATCACTATCGCTTACCGATACCTATGTTATTTGTGTTATGTTAGCACACATGACCTCGCTTCACGGGACGAAACTTATAGGGTTAAAACATGGTGGATACTCCGCGGGTACTTCCTATATATAAGTGTTTTAGCCATATCAGCAGACTTTCGTGGAAAAAGGGCCATGTGGGGCTTAATTATTAGTTAAAATTTGTGGTGTTGTTGAATCCAATAAAATCGCATGTTCCCATCGCTTGAAACGCATCAATCGTCGCTTATCGCTTATTGCTTTTTGCTTATCGCCACTGTCTTCGCTCATTATGCTTGTGTTGTGCTATCGAATTTTTGCGTACCGCCTATCGCACTCGTTCATATCGCTGAACTGAGTTCGTAAGCGACTTCATCACCCAGTTTGCTCAATCTCTCTCTTATACTTTGTACAACCATTTTTTTTTTGCTTGGGCTGAGGGAATCGAAATCTATCAGTGCTATGTCGACACACATGACACCGCTCACGAGACGGAAACCATATGGCTAAAACATGGTGGATACGCCGCTGGTACTTCCTATATATAAGTGTTTTAGCCATATTGTCGAACTTTCGTGGGAAAGTGCCATATGGGGCCGACTTTAAATTTAAAATCTTTGATGTTAATTAAAACCTTTGTATAAACAAAGCCCTCTCTTACAAACTTTTTCAAAAAAAAAAAAAAATCAGAATCTTTGTACAAAACGAGATTTTTTTGTAACGTTGGTGTGACAATCGACTCAAGTTAATGCCGCGTGACGAGAAAATTTCCTACAACGAGTTTTAATCATCCTAAAATCTTTTAGAAACCTAATAAAACCCCTCTCATGGCGTCGGTGTGAACATCGAAACCGTTTGACACCGCACTGTGGGAAGATTTTTCATAAATCAGTTTCCTCCAACCTTTCGAATTAATCAACTTTTCGAGAATTCAAAACACTTTTGAATCGCTTTTCGTGTGATGCCATCTTTTGATCATACATATCGTCTTACTCACTGCCATCGTCAGTTATAAAAACGCTCTCGCTCGTCGGATTTCAATTGATCGCTCGCTTATTTTGACGTGTTTTATCGCTACCTTCACTCGCATAAATTCTCGCAACCCTTCTGGTGGATTAATTACGGGACGAAAATTCCTAAAGCAGGGGAGACTGTAACAACCCGCACGTTCGTGCGTTGTTACTACTCATTACACTCGTTAGGCCTAGCACCAGAGATTCGGATCATAATGTAACTATATCGAATACATCGCTACCTCGCAGTATTTTCGCATATTACGCATACTTTATCGCTATAACACATCACGTCACACATACTAACACTCACGATGACGTTGAGTGAGGACCGAAACGAAACGCCAAAACTCAACTCGCCGGAGGCGTTTGATCGAATGACAATTCGATCGAATGGCCATCCGATTGGATTGCCATCCGGTCGGATTGCCACCCGGTCGGATTGCCACCCGGTCGGATTGCCTCCTGGTCGGATTGCCTCCCGGTCGGATTTCCATTCGAACGAAGTGCCACCGATCGGATTGCCACCCGATCGAGGTGCCACCCGATCCATGGCATTCCATCACCTCATCCCCTCTTCACCTATAAATAGCACTTGTCACATCACTTAAACAGTGATGTGATAACTCTCGTTTGACCAACGCACTTTTGACTTCTTTCTCTCGATTTCTCGCGATTCTTGTAAGTTTTCAACCTAAATCTTGTACTTCTATGATCTACACACACTCCTTCATCTTTTTCACCTTTGAATCTTAACTTTTAACCGTGAAATCAGTGGATTTGGGGTGTTCTAGGGTGATGTCATCAGAGAGTTCTTATGAACTTCAAGTGTTGGCCTCATTCCACTAAGAACAACTCAGATCTGAAGGATTTCCACAAGATTAAACAATGTTTTCGCATAAATCTACACATAATCATGGTTAAAAGGATTGAAAGAATGGTTTTCCAACTTTCTTTCAACTCTTTTACACTCAATGCACTCAAAACCGATAGAATCAGAGCTCGTTCTGATCTTCTACTTTTTCTTAGTAATGTGTCGGCACAAGATCTGATTTCTATCAGAGAGACTACCCATTTCGGGTTAAACATGAACAACCGTCTCCAACAGGTTAACTAGGGTGCCTCTTGTCCGATCGGGTCACTTGGGTCAAGATGGGGTTTCTGTTGTTTAGCACGTTATCACACCGTCTCGAGGAAACTGCAAAAACTTTCAAAACAATCAAGTGTCAAGACGATCAGGCCGCCAGAACAGATTGCCGTCTGATCGGATCGCCACCCGATCGGACAGCCGTCCGATCGGCTTGCACTTAGCCCCCCACTTAAACTATGTTTCAACCTTTTAAGTTTTGAACGTCGAACGGATTGCCGTCCGATCGGATTGCCATCCGATCGAACGACCATCCGATCATGTGATGTTTTGAACTTCAACACTTAAACAATTTTCAACATGTTCAATGCATAGACAGTTCCAAACGAATTGCCACCCGATCGTATAGCAATCTGATCGAGTGACAAACTGCTGTGAACTTGTTCTCACCAAGTATCCAACCAATCGGATCGTTACCCGATCGAACGACCTTCTGATCGATCGTCCTGAAGGGTAGAGATACTTCTCTGTTTTTAAAATGCTACAACAAAAACTTCAAAATACAAACCATCATACACAAACACATCCATCCCAAATGAGGTAACAATCCAATGGCATGGTCACCCGATCGGATGACCATCCGAACGGATTGTCACCCGATCGACTGGCCATCCGATCGGATTGCCATCCGACCGGATTACCGTCCGATCCTTTGACACTTGCACTGTTTTACGCGCCGCTTATCGTTTATGTTATCGTTAACTATTCAGGCTAATCTCTCTCAACGCTCCCTTCAATCCAAGGCTGTGTTATTTGTTAAACATAATTTGTGAGTATACTCGAACCCTTTTTATCGCGTTTTGGGTGTAACATACGTCTTATCAAATTAATCTAATCAAATGCTTAAACTATTTCTCACTTGCGAATGACTGAATTACATCTTTACACGTGATGCTAGTTACATATGTGCTAGGACTTTTACTCCCGAGGTCTCGCTTTAACTAGTATAGTACTATAGCACCCGACGGGGTCTAGTTAGGATGAATAGCAATCGCAGCTCGAGTGACTTAGCTGGTAGTATATGTCTTGTATGTGTGTATGGTGTATCTCGTTTATGTATGTGGTAATTCACAGTACTTTTTATCTATTTTCGCTATTATCAAAACTTGTATACTCGCCAATACTTTTGTATTGACGTTGTTTTAACGTATGTTGCAGGTTTAGATCGCAGTCTACATCAAATCAAGCTAGGAGGTCTAGAAACTCACCTAAAATCTAGGTTTTCGGATTTGTATTGTTCGAGAGAACAAAAAATCTGTGATAACTGTGATTGTATTGTTTGTTAGTATGGGATAAAAAATGTAATAAATATTGTCGCTATTAGTTGTTATGGATTCTCTTGATCAATCTGATTCGCCTAGTGCCGCGCCCCGATGATTCCGCCATCGGTTGGGGTGTGACACTCTCGTTTAACCAAAATTAATTGAACCGAACCATTCATATTTTCATAAATTTCTAGCATTTATACCTCCAGTTCATATATTTCATATTTTGTATCTCCGTTTCATATATTTATAAGCAAAAGTTTTAGCCGAAATTTGGTTTTTGCTATTAACTGAAATTAATGAAACAAACAAAAAACCGTCAATCTAACCGAATAAATCAAAATGATTAACCGAAAACCGATTGGTTAATAAAATAGACTAAGGGGTAGGGGCGCCCATCACTCACCACACACTCATCACTCACAACATCCAATCAATTTCCGCCATGTCATCGGGCATTATTCCATCTCTAGTGATGGATTTTAGTGGAAGTGCCCATCATTCACCACACACTCATCTCCATCATCAAAATCATTCAGAAAACAACAAAACAACAACGTGTGTTGATGGTCACGCGTTTTATTCTTCACGCGTGATAAAAGGCAGTGGCGGCGGTGTTTCATTAGCTTCCACGCGTGAACAATCGATGATCATGGGCCGCCCCGTCCCCCCTAACCGATGACTTTGGTTCGGCTTCAGTTGAGAATAATAACCAAACCAACCGAACCATTCACATTACAATGAAATAGACTATCCGATTACTTCGTTGTTAGGCTGGAGGGTGTGGGGGGGCTTTATCAATGCTACGTCACACAGGGGCTTTAAGACCCCTCCCCTTAACTTGCAGGGTGTGGGATAAAGCCCCTTCACACTATAGCGCCCCCTCCTTTAACCAATCCCTCCTCGTTCTTCGCAATTGAAGTTCGTTAACATGATGGAGCCTCATTAATGACGCCCCGAGTTAATTTTGTGGGTGTGGGATGATAACGCCTCGAGGTGCTATAGGGAATGAGGTGGCCCTGGTGGCGCCTCCATACGCCTTAATATACATGTATCACAATGATGATACAATTAATAGAGAAAAATGCTCGGATAGTCCCTGTGGTTTATCTATTTTTCACCTTTAGTCCCTAACTTTCTAAAATTACTGCTATAGTCCTCAACTTTTGCAATTTTGTTCCCGGATAGTCCCTAGCGTATGAAGAAACACTAGATAAATGACCAGAATCAAGTTATCTAGGGGGTTTGGATCTGCATAAAGGGGTTGTTTCTCTCGTTTGATTCGATCTAACTGATCTCCTTCTCCGGTAATCTCTGCAAAACAAAACACCGTTAGCCTCGTCAAGGGGAGAAGGGGGGTTCTCTCCTTGACCCGACTCCGGCATGAGAATAAGTATGTGTTTATGGAGAAGAAGTAGTATTGAAGAAGTGTGTGTAACTTGAGGTTCATACCTGAATTATTCTCGTATTTATAACCGTGAGTTTGGGCGGGAAAACTTGTTGATGAAATACTAACGGAAGATGCTAACCCCGTAAGCGGTTATTTTCTTCTTCCGTTAATCTTCTCGATCCGGTGTGAGAGCACACGGATTACTATTTTGATCAATGGCTGGGGAATTGTCACGTGGAAAATGGGTAAGTGGAGGTTCTCCTCCATTCCCATGCTATCGTCGTGACTTCAGGGAGGCCTGAGATGATGACACGTGTACCAGACGGTTATAATCGTCTGGTGTTGCACGATTGGGTCTTCTAGAAGGTTATAGCCATAATCTGGTGTGACTCCTTATCGTGTGGTACCAGTTGAGTAAATAATCCCCAAGTCTGGGTATTATTTAAGCGGAAGTGTTTAACTTAGGATTTCCATCCTTTGTTTATGGAGGAAGGCGCAAGGATTTATGGTTTCCTTTTCAGCGCGCAAGTGTTGTCTGCTATCTGTCTTTTAAGCCTTCTTTGTATAACCAGTGCGCGACCGCGCAAGGTAAAAAAAGGGCTGGAAGATGAGGTTGTGGTATGGTCCCGAGTACTCGATACAAGGTTTTCGGGACCTTACCCCTTCAAGTCCCCCCAGTCTAGTGTTGCTCTTATGCAAATAAGTGGAGCACTGGACTTTGTGAGAGATGCTTGTTGGGTTTTTAGGCGCGAAAAATGAAGAATCTTCTATGAGAAGATTTGCTTATTAGAACCCTTGGGGGAAATTGTGGTATTTCCTCTGTTGTTCTGTCCCATTGTAATCATGATCTGACTTTTGGTGACGTCACTTGTAAAAAATTAGTATTCGCGATTCTTTCTTCCTTCTTGCCTTGGAATACGTACCGCCGTTTGTCAGGCTTCATTTATGGGGATATGACACTTGGTCCTGTAGCGCCGTTTAGAATAGACACTTGACCGTTAATCATGATTATTAACTTTTACCCCTTTGGTTTCCCCATATATACTCTTGAGGATTCTTTTCCTTTTGCTTATTTTGGAGACATGAAGACGAAGCGTTCCTTTCGTACCCGGAGATTATTGGATATTCTGAGGGTTTATGAGGCCGCTGAAGGTCTCGTGCTCCTTGGCGGTTCACCGCCTCTAGTGAACACCGGAGAGGAAAAGCCTTTTAGCTCTGTTCCTTCCATAGTTGCAGGTTCTGATCCAAAAGACATAGTTGATGAACAGGTCGATGTATTGTCTGCTGACGATTTGATGAGACGTTTTCTGATGATTCAGAAAGGTGGATGTTATTATCGTCGGAAAAATCGTCGTGCTGATCAAGTGCCGGTTGTTAATGATGGGTTTGCTGTTGATTAGGTTAAGTTTAGGGAATAGTGTATTCCTCTTTTGATGTTTATAAGTATGTTCGTCTTGTGACTGGCATTTTTGGAAGAACACCGTCGTGTTCTCTATAAATGGTTGTTTGAAGTGTCCTTATCACACTTAACGATATATTTTTGATGCATTGTTGTGCATGAATGCTTTGGTGATTTATTAGTTTATGTTTGGATTACAATATGTTGCATATGTTTAATTGCTTTGTGTAGGTAAAGCGAATAAAAATGGTATTGAACTCATGAGTGAACATAGGTCTAAAATGTGCACAAGGTTGGCTTATTTAGACTGTTCATGAGGCGTTCAATGTTTACCATATTGTTTTCGCGTAAACCAAAAGAATTATATGCAATTTGTAACAAACGGTAACATGTTTAAGGATGATGCTTGCATTAATAGGGCGTAAAGCCAATAATACAAGGTGTAATAGAAAAATACATTGCCTATATAGTTTCTTCTTCTTGGAATGTTTTGGCTTATATATAACACATGCGCAGCTATTGTGCGTTCCATGTGCGAGGAACTAGTGTCCCATCAATTCTTTTCAGAGTGTAAGCGCCTTTGCCCAGAACCTCATTAATGATGTATGGTCCTTCCCATTTTGGCGCTAATTTGCCTGGTTTTTCCGCGTTAGAAGCTTCATTGTCGCACAAAACGAAGTCTCCCGGAATGAATGTACACACACGTACGCGCGCGTTGTAGTATTTCTCAAGTTTGGATTTGTACCTTGCTTCTGCGATGGCAGCGTTCTCGCGCCTTTCCTCAAGAAGATCTAAATCCATTCTTCGTTCTTGCTCGTTGTTTTGTCTTTCCATGGCGAGCATGCGCGGCGATGGAAGACCGATTTCGGCTGGGATTACCGCCTCTGATCCATAGACAAGACTGAACGGGGTTTCCCCAGTGCTGGTCTTTGGCATGGTGCAGTGTGCCCATAGGATGCTGGGGAGTTCGTCAACCCATCCTCTGCGCGCTGTCCCGAGTCGCGCTTTTATGCCATCGACGATCTGTTTGTTGACACTCTCCACTTGGTCGTTTGCTTGTGGGTGCACCACAGAGGCAAAGTTGTGTTCGATCTTCATTTCTTTGAACCATTTCTGAAGATCTTCTGAGGCGAAGTTGGTGCCGTTGTCGGAGATAATGCGCAATGGTAACCCGAATCTGCAAATAATATGTTCCCATATAAATTTGCGGATTACCATTGCTGTGGTTGAAGCTAAGGCCTTAGCTTCAACCCACTTCGTGAAGTAGTCAACTGCTACGATGATGAATTTCACTGCGCTGGGTGCGTCAGGGAATGGTCCAACGAGATCAATGCCCCATTGCTGGAAGGGCCAGGCGGAGGTGACCGGCACAAGCGGATTCTTTGGGCGGAGGATTTTCGGCGTGTGGGGCAGACAGGCTACGCATTTTCGCAGTAATTCTACCGCATCGACGTGCATTCCCGGCCAATAGTAACCTGCACTCATTATTTTTGCTACGACCATGCGCAGTCTGGCGTGTATTCCACATAATCCCTCATGGATTTCCCTGACTAAGTACTGTGCGTCTGCTCTGTCGACACAGCGCTGTAGGATCGTTGTGCGACCTGAATGAGTCGTTCAGAAGAGTTTATATCCGAATCTAAGGCGGAATTCAGAAAAACGGACTTGTTTACAGCTTGATTCAATTTAAATGTCTCTATTATTGATTTAACAGTGATTTACAACCTGGAGACAATTCGGCAGCACTTCGTTACCGAATCAGAAAAGTTACAAATGAATTGGAGATCAAGGTATTTATAGGTGATGTAATTTCGTGCGAAATAACAAAGTGTTATTTCGTGCGAAATTACCAAAGGTTATTTCGTGCGAAATATCACTTTGCTATTTCGTGCGAAATTACCTCAATCACACATAAAACCTGTTTTCTCGTACTACGAGCCCTGATCTAACAATCCTATTACATGACTTGATACAAGACGAAGTCAACAGACATATTGCACTAACAGACTCCCCCTTGGATGTTGACGAAGTCTTTAGCGTCTAATCTTCAGCATGACACATCTTCAGTCTTGATCAATCTTCAAACTCTTTCCGAATTGTCTAACATTGTAAGCATCCAACTATCTTTCTTCAAATCTTCAGGCTCCCCCTTTCGATCAGCTTCCGTGCTTTTGGGATCGACACCTGGCTTTCCTGTTACAAACTCCCCCTTGCTTCGAGCTTGTCTTCAGACTCCCCCTTAGACTCAGCTGTAGGGATCGTAGTCTGGAATCTCATCTGAAACACTCAAACATTTATAAGTAACAATGTTTTGAATATTCGATTATCCATAAATTGAAAATCCTGACTCTTTTAATAGAATTTAACAATCTAAGAATCCAACTCCCTCACAGTTAATCATACAAGTCTAAATTAATGACCTTGGAGATATCACAAACTGTTTTTGAATTTTCTTGACAATATTACTCCCCCTAAAATGCAAAATCATAAAAAAAATTGAGAAACCGATACTGATAGCTTTGTCTCGCCATCCATTTTCTGCTTCTCATTTACTGATTTGCAGAAAAAATAACGTACCCCCATGATTTACAACCCATTGAATTTCGGCAGTTTGAAAACCGTTTTTCAATCTTGTGAAAGTAATCATGTTTGTTCAGCCGTGAGGGTTTCGGCATATTCAATCAACATCTTTTTTAATTTTAGAATATTTGACAAATTTAAAAACAAACATATTTTTGATTTTTCAAAATTTTGACAAAATAAAAACATATTTTTGGTTTTTAAATTTTTCAAATTTTAGGGTTTTTGAAATATTGTTTATTTATGTACAGAAAACAAACAAACTCCCTATTTCAACCAACACAGGGTTCAGCAGCCTTCTCTTCTCGTGCCAAGCTGCTCCTAATTCCATTTTCACAATCTTCATTTTTCTTGAGCACCTGCACATTTAACTTAATTGAATTATTTGAACAATTTAGCCCAGGTCTGTTTGACCTTAGGCATTTCAATACAATATGCTTCATTCAACTTCGGAAAATCTTTGTCATTTTGTACAAAGACTTTTTCAATTTTAATTTCTTTTTTTTCATCATTTACCTAAGTTACTTGTTTCTTAGCATTCCATGTTTGACCTTTAGGAGTATCTCGTTTGTAAAAATGTGACTCTTTTTGAACATTTTGATTTTGAACAACAATTTTTGGTTTCCAAAACTCATTTGGTTTCGTTGCGTCAACAGTTATTTTCCAACTTTGTGTTGTTCTTAATCTGGGTGTGTGAGAATTCCAGATCAGTCTAGAATCGAACCTATTCGGTTTTGATTTCCAAGTTTGATTCGAAACAAACTTATTTGTATTGTATCTCCAAGTTTGTTTTGAGTCAAATCTGGTTGACCTTTGTTTCACATCCTCATATTTCTGTTTCTCAACATTATCAGACTTCTTTATGTCAACATCAACAGGTTTCAGATTTGGACACTTGCGAGCAAGATGTCCTGTTTGATCACATTTAAAACATGTTCTTTTTTAGACATCTTTGACCTGTGGTTGTTGCCTTTTATTTTGAGCATAGAACTCTTCATTAGATTGTCGTCTAAATTGGAGTTCTTTCTCTTCCTCTGAACTTGTTCCGTGAACAAAATTCATTTTTGCCTGATAATTTGGAGTTTCATTTTTATTCTAACTTTGTTTCTTTTTATAACCCAACCCAGCCTTCATGTTTTTCTTCTTGAAAACAGGTTTGTTATAAAAAGTTTTATGACATTTTCCAGCAAACTTTGGAATTTCAGATTTTTCAATCTCAACCATCTTGAAAACTTTGTCAATCTTTTCTGAAATCACATTCTGAATCGGAAATACAATATCTAAGAATAATTTGTCCGATCCAATCATGGTATAAACCAATCCTTTTGAATCATCATCCAAATTTTTCTCAGATTTTGAGTTTTTCAGATATCCATCATGAAAATTGCCTTCATTTTCATCCTGTGATTCAGATTTACCTGTATCAACTGACTCTTCTTTCAACACACTTTCAACGACCTTACCTATCACCTCTGAATCATAGAATCATCAGATTTGGAATAGGTTACATCAATGTTATCTGGCAATTGATCTACCATGTTGAAAGCTTTTTCGACCTTTTCATCATCATAAAATGCAAACTTTTCCGGTGGTGGAACTTGATGAAACTCTGAGCCAATTCCTTTCTTGTTTTGCTCAGAATCACCATATCCCGGTTTTATATTGAAAATACGTTCAAGCACATATGATGACGCATGATAACTTTTTAACTTGTTATTATCCTGTTCTAAATCAGCAATCTGATGTTTTAGCTTAGCAACATCCTCAATGTAAGAATTTACAACTTGTTGCTTTATTTCATACTGTCGCTTAAGCGTATTAGTTGTTTCAGAACAGTAATTCAATCTTGATTGAACGAATTTCATTTCACTCTTCACCTTTTCATATGACTCTTTTGTAATGTGATATGCCAATTTTATTGAATCATATTCTTTCTTCATTTCTTGACAAACAATTTCTTTTTTAGAACATTCTTCTTTCATTTTCAAAACATTTTCTTTCAAAACTTCATTTTCTTTTTCTAACTTTTTACATTTTTCCAAAAGTTTTTCATCATTGTCTTTCAAAACTTTCTCATTTTCTAACATTTCTTTGTATTTACTTTTAAAAACCTCTTCGATTTTAACAAATTCAAGATCTCTTGTTCTGAACTTTTCGTCTTTTTCAGCACAAGCTTTGCACGTTTCCATGCATTTCTTGCACTGTTCAACAGTTTTTAAGATTTCAGATTCAGTTTTTACCTCAGTGATTGGCACCTCGGTGTTTGCTGCAACCTCTGTTTGATCAGCATCTGTCTGAGTTTAATCATCATCTTCCTTTTTCTCAGCTTCTTCAACTTGCTGTTCTTCAATAACAGCTTCTTTTTCAAGAACTTTTTCTTTGACCTTCTCTTTCACTTTTATCTTCACATCCTCATATTTCACAGCTTCGACTTTAACTTCCTCAGCGATCTTCTTCAACTCAGCTACTATACCTTAAACATTCTTCTTCATTCTTTCTTCATCCCTCTTCCTCAAACTTGATATCATGACATCTCTTATGATTTTATCCAGCTTTTTCGCATATGTTTTATGTTTTGCAGCATTTGAATAATATTTGCCGGCTCGAGGAACTACTAAAAGAACATCATCATAAACTATGTCCTTCTTGGGAACAACAGGTTCACCATATCTGTTTACATAGCACTCTCGCTTCTTATCCCATCTTTTGTAGCTGACAGCATCTTCATACTCTTCTTGCATATCATCAATTCTGTTTCCAGCAATGCTTCTTTCTCTGTATGTTTTCTCATTCAGAATCTCTTCTCTAGTTTTCTCTTTGATTTCAGCTATGACATTTTCTTCTTTGTTTTCCTCTTTAACTTCAGCAACAAAAACATAATGTCTGCTCTTTGATGAACTTCTGCCATGAGCTGTAATCTGATTTTCCAAACGATCTTCTTCTGGAAGAATCTGACTCCAATCATATCCTTCATCATCATGGATTACAGCACAAGATCTTGATTTTTCTCTGGGATTATTTTCAATCATCTTCGGCTCTTCTTTGCTACGGTGGTAGATTGCCTTTCGGCAATAATCATCATTGAAAGGATGTTCATTTCCACCAACTGCAGAATTGTTGCATTCTCTTTTGAAATGACCTTTTTGTTTACATTTGAAGCAGGTCACTTTGGACTTGTCAAATCCAAGCTTTGTTGATGGACCACCTATTGATTCTTTCCCAGTAATCTCCATGTATCTCTGAGCTCTGCGGATGCAACTTGCTAAACACCGGCGAATATCAATGAGTTCTATCTCTTCCGGATCAATCTGGTCATAGTCTTCTTTGGTTAATTCAGAATTTCCAATTTTCCCAGCTACTAGACCTTCATACGATTCCAGAACAGATGCAAGGAAGCTCATTTGCTGTTTAGCAGAGTTGATGCTCATAGCCGGAGAATTCTTCAGTTTAAGAGCAATGTTGCACAGTATCTCCTCTGATTCTTCAGAATTAGATTTTGACGAAGATGAGTGATAACCCGGATTATAGCTTGATGAGCTTGTCTGAGGCTCTTTTGTCCTCTCACCACTGAATGCTGTCTTCGGTGATTCTCCAACTTTTACCGAAGGTAAATTACCTTTGTATTAGAGACCAACATTCTGTTGATGTGAAGAGCTGCTCATCTTGTTTTGTTTCTGCAATTCAAGCTCATGAGTTTCAATTTTTTTCAATTAACATATCGAGATAAATTGTTTCATACAAAGCATCATTTTTCAATATAAACACAAACGTTTGCCACTGATCAGCTCGTGGTAACGCTTCTATGATTTTGTCAATTATTTCTTCTCTCGTTTTCTCAATCTTAAATCTTTCTAGTTCAATTTTTAGATGACAAAACCGTTCAATCATTTGTCGAACTGATTCACCATTAAGACTATCAAACAAATCAAATTCTTTCTTTAATAAGGCAATCTTATTATTCTTGATTTGTTTACCCCCCTCAGCTTTAACCCATAAAGCTTCCCACACAGATTTCGATGTTCCGTCATGTTGTAGTAAAGCAAACATGTCATTTCTGATTGACGATTGGATTAAAGCAATCATTCTCTGTTCAGCTGCAAATTCTGATTTGTCTTCTTTGGATAGACCTTTTAGAGGAAGATCTTCTCCTTTATCATCGGTCGGCCTTTTATAACCAAATTCCAAACAGAACCAGCTCTCGTGTGCGTAAGCTTTTGCCCAGTTGAGAAACCTTTCTTTCCACCAAGTATAGTCTTCAATACTTTCGAGCATTGGTGGTTTTGAATGTGTTCCGTAAAAATTATCATGTTTAATGTTTTCATTGATTGCTTTTGTTATGGTTTTTGGTGTAACAGTTGAGGTTTCGGAAGATTCTGATGTTAATGCGTTGTAGAACGTGTTGTAGAATTCTTCAGCCATGATGAGAATTTCTTGAATTTCCTGGAGACAAGCAAACAAACACAATCAGTATAAACAATATCAAACAACTTGAAACAAACTGACACTCGGTTGATGCAAAATGACCTTGACACGAAATGTCCACTTTCAAATGAAATAACCCTTTCAAACTAAATTCCTACAAACAAAATAACAACTCAAACGAAATCACTTTGGTGCGGAATACCCTTTCAAGCGAAATACCAAGTTTCAAACGAAATAGGTGATTTCGTGTGAAATAATCAAACGAAATTCCACTTTGGAGCGAAATTACTAATTTCGTGTGGAACTCCCAAACGAAATACCAATCTGGTGCGAAATAAGGCTAATTTCGTGTGAAACAATAGTGACTATTTCGTGCGAAATAAGGATGATGTTAGCAAATCGGTCCAATTTTTGTCCAATTGATCCAGTAAAAGGTTTAATTATGATCTGAAACTTTCAAGGATTCATTAAAACTGTGTTTCGCATGTAATGTGTGAAATTCAATCCATTTTGTCTGTAAAATTTTGTTCAATTTTGAAAAGAAAGTGTAGAAGTTAGAAAATCTGATGAAATCAAGCTGAACTCTTCCTCCTGAGCTCTGATACCACTTATAGGACCGTTGTGCGACCTGAATGAGTCGTTCAGAAGAGTTTATATCCGAATCTAAGGCGGAATTCAGAGAAACGGACTTGTTTACAGCTTGATTCAATTTAAATGTCTCTATTATTGATTTAACAGTGATTTACAACCTGGAGACAATTCGGCAGCACTTCGTTACCGAATCAGAAAAGTTACAAATGAATTGGAGATCAAGATATTTATAGGTGATGTAATTTCGTGCGAAATAACAAAGTGTTATTTCGTGCGAAATTACCAAAGGTTATTTCGTGCGAAATATCACTTTGCTATTTCGTGCGAAATTACCTGAATCACACATAAAACCTATTTTCTCGTACTACGAGCCCTGATCTAACAATCCTATTACATGACTTGATACAAGACGAAGTCAACAGACATATTGCACTAACAAGCGCAATAGCGGTCCCATGAATGACTTTCGGTATAGAATCCCATCCGCCATTTCATAATTTATTGCCTTGTTCTGGATCTTCCGAGCTTCTGCCTTTTCTTTCGGGAGTTTCCCGTGTTGCAGATACATGATGATCGGGGTCATCCAGGATGGATTGCCGATCTCTATGACGTTTACTTGTTTGAAAGGGACGGAAGGGTTGGACAGTACTTCGATGCGTACATCTTTTGCCAGGTGTCTGAAGCTGGTGGCAGCCAATTTGCTCAGCGCATCTGCGTGCTTGTTTTCGCTTCTGTTTATGTGATTGACTTTGAACGTTTGGAATTAGCTTATTAACATCCGCGCTTGTTCTAGATATAATGCCATAGCTTCACCCTTTGCATCGTAATGCCATAGCTTCAGCCTCTGCTAGAAACGCTTCATATTCTGCTTCGTTGTTTGTGCTTCGGAAATCTAGGCGTATCGCATATGTAAGTTCGTGATCATCGGGGCTGACCAATCAGAGGCTCGCGCCCGCTCCATCATCATTAGAAGCTCCATCTGTGTGTAGAGTCCACACTCGGTCGTCAAAAACGGGAACAGGGTTCTGGATTGCCTCGCATTCTTGGACTTTGTCGATGGGAACCTCTGTGGCAAAATCTGCTAGAACTTGCCCCTTGATTGCTGGTCGTGGTCTGTACAGGATATTGTATCCTCCTAGCTCAATAGCCCACTTAGCCAATCTTCCCGCAACGTTGGGCTTGGATAGGATTTGCCCTAAGTGGTAATTGGTGAGAACTGTGATGACGTGACCAGAGAAATATCAACGTAAGCGCCGTGACGCATGTACCAGTGCTAAGACCAGTTTCTCTGTCATTGAGTAGCATATTTCTGGGCCAGTGAGCATCTTGCTTATATAGTAAATTGGAGTCTGGATGTTCTCTCGCTCCACCATTAATACTGCGCCTACCGCTACTTCCGCAGTAGATAAATATAAGATCAGTGGTTCTTTTTCTCGCGGTGCTGTTAGTGTTGGCAACTGAATTAAACATTCCTTCATTTGTTTGAAGGCTGCTTCCGCTTTGGGTATCCACTGGAAGTGGGTTTTCTTGGCGCAGTTTCGTAGTGTACTAATGAATGGATAAGACTTTGCCGCATGATTCACCAAGAATCTGTTCAATGCTTCTAGATGTCCGACGAGTCTTTGCATTTCTTTTATTGTTGCAGGTGATGGCATCAGTTGGATGGCCTGCACTTTCTCCGGGTTTACTTTAAACCCATCTCTTGTTACTATGAAACCCATAAATTTCCCTTCTTCCATCCCGAAGGAACACTTCGTTGGGTTGAGCTTTAAGTTTACGCTGTGCAAAGAATCGAACGTGCGTTGAATATTTGCCAGCATTGTTTCCTCCTCATGGCTCATGATGACGAGGTCATCCATGTATACCTCGACTGTTTTACCAATGTCTCCTCTGAAGACTGTGTCCATTAGGCGCTGGTAAGTTGTGCCTGCGTTGCGTAAGCCAAAGGGCATTTTTGTATAGCAGAAGATGCCCTTGTCTGTGCGGAATGCAGTCTTGTCCTCGTCTTCTTCTTTCATCTGGACCTGATGATAACCCTTATAACAGTCAAGAAAGCACTTCCATTGAAATGATGCTAGAGAGTCAACTTTTTTGTCTATCTCAGGAAGCGCATAGCAATATTTTGGCATGCTTTATTCAGGTCTTTGAAGTCGACACACATTCTCCATCCGCCACTGTGTTTTTGAACCATTACTGGGTTGGCGACCCAAGTATGGTATTGAACTTCGCGCAAGATTCCGGCGTTAAGTAGCTCTGTTACTTGTCCATTCATGGCTTCCGCTTTCTCAGCGCTGAGACTGCGCCTCCCTTGAGCAACGGGCTCTGCTGAGGGTCGGATGTTCAGACAATGTTGTGCTATATCACGCGGAACCCCAGTCATGTCTGCTGGGTACCAAGCGAATATGTCTTTATTGTTGGACAGCAACTCTTTTAATTGTACTCGTGTTGTTGGTGAAATGGCATGTCCTAACAGGATGGTCTGTTATGGATATTCGTCATTTAGGGCCCATTTCTCCGGCTCATTTGATGCTGAAGGTTTGGCCACTTTTGCTGGTGGCTCGTCATCTACATACATGACCTCCTTGCTTGAATATAGAATTGCGACTCCAGTTTTTGTTGGGAACCCGCATGCAGCATGTGGAATAGAAGTGATCATGCTGAATTCTCTTTGTGACCTTCTTCCGAGCAAGACATCATGACGTGATGTTGCCGGCATGACCATGAAATTTACTGTGACTGTGCGCGAATGCTCACCATCAGATAGAGTCACAGGGAATGCTATTTGCCCTAATGGGAATACAACTTCATTATAAAATCCGGTGAGAGGAAAATCAACCGGCTCTAGACGTACTTTGTCTTCTGGTCGAGCTGTTTGAAGCATTGCTCATATATGATATCCATCGAGCTCCCTGGATCTATAAACATAGAGTCCGTTCGGTAATGGCCGAAGATGCCAGTGACAATTACTGGTCGTTCTTCCTGAGGGCCTCCAGGGACAACAGGAAACACAACTTGTTGTTCCCTCCAGTGCTGATCATGGTTTCGTTTATTTGGCCTTCGTGAGGGACCTCCTTGTACTATGTGTATTTGTTTTGGTTTAGCTTCCTGATTGTTGGTACCTTCTGGTCTTCGGATTATCTTGGTGTGGCTGTTAGATTAGATGTCCCCCTGACCAGGTGTCCGTGGGTCCTATACTACAGTATCAATTTTACCCTGGTTTTCTTTTAGGGTATCAGATCTGATGTTTAACGACTCAGATCTGTTGATTTGTGTGAAAATTTGGTTCATAGTGACGTGAAATCTGTCGAACCAGTATTCTGGAGCTCTGAGTTGATCTGAAGAGTCCTTTTCCATTGAATGACCGTTATTTTCGTTGATTCCCATGATTCCGTCGATCTGGGTTTCTTGAGTTGCAAAACCCTTGAATTCAGATCGAGGACCTGATGGGTGTAATGGTGAATTCTCTGCCATGTGAAAACAGAGAATGAGAGAAATGAATCGAAACGAGAGAAATTCGGATGAAACAGAGAAATCGGTGGGCGCCAATGAAGAAACACTAGATAAATGACCGGAATCAAGTTATCTAGGGGGTTTGGATCTGCATAAAGGGGTTGTTTCTCTCGTTTGATTCGATGTGACTGATCTCCTTCTCCGGTAATCTCTGCAAAACAAAACACCGTTAGCCTCGTCAAGGGGAGAAGGGGGGTTCTCTCCTTGACCCGACTCCGGCGTGAGAATAAGTATTTGTTTATGGAGAAAAAGTAGTATTGAAGAAGTGTGTGTAACTTGAGGTTCATACCTGAATTATTCTCGTATTTATAACCGGGAGTTTGGGCGGGAAAACTTGTTGATGAAATACTAACGGAAGATGCTAACCCCGTAAGCGGTTATTTTCTTCTTCCGTTAATCTTCTCGATCCGGTGTGAGAGCACACGGATTACTATTTTGATCAATGGCTGGGGAATTGCCACGTGGAAAGTGGGTAAGTGGAGGTTCTCCTCCATTCCCATGCTATCATCGTGACTTCAGGGAGGCCTGAGATGATGACACGTGTGCCAGACGGTTATAACCGTCTGGTGTTGCACGATTGGGTCTTCTAGAAGGTTATAGCCATAATCTGGTGTGACTCCTTATCGTGTTGTCTGCTATCTGTCTTTTAAGCCTTCTTTGTATAACCAGTGCGCGGCCGCGCAAGGTAAAAAAAGGGCTGGAAGATGAGGTTGTGGTATGGTCCCGAGTACTCGATACAAGGTTTTCGGGACCTTACCCCTTCAGTGTGGATGAGGGTTAGTTTTTGATGTTAAGTAGGTGTGAAATGACAAGATTGCCCTTATTATCAATAAATATAACCAAAACTCTCAACCAATTATAATATTAAAAAAATAGTGGCCCCCACCTTATCCTATCCCTATCCCCATACCCACCCCCACCCCCTCTTTTCCCTTTCTTTCTTCCTCTCTCTGGTCTGCAACACCAATTAAACCACTTTCACCACAATTAAACCACCACAACCATATAACACCATAAGTTCAAACAAAAATTCACCAAGATTCAAAGTCCAAATCAGAAACACCTCAAACGCCTCACCGAAACACCCGCAATTCACATACATGTGCACAATATTGTTACATATATAATCATCAAACAATAACCCTAACTTCAAAACTCTCCCATGAAGCTGAGCTCCATTTTTACACAAACCCAGTTCAGCATACGCCTTGAAAACCGAAGGGTAAGTGAGATTATCTAGATCAACTACCGAATTTCACAACATTTCAATAAACAACAAAATGGCCATACGAGGGTTTGAGCTTCTGGAGAAGCCTCTGATGATGGTGTTTGATATTGGAGCATTTGGTTTCTAGAAGGGAGAGGTATGGTTGTTCTGAAATGAATTTGGATATGAAGGTTGAAGATGGGAGTGGAGTCAACGAGCAGATGCAAGGTAACATCCTAAAAATGACCGTTAGACATACGAGCTAAATTAATTAAAAGTCTAACCTAGTAAATGTAAATGTTACAAAATACTAGTTAGATAATGAGAAAAGCCTAAATTATGGGAAGTGTTTAAATTAAACACTTAACAAACTTGAGGGGGGTATTGTGGAAAATTATAATTTAGAAAGAGGAAAATGGGGTTCAAACCAAAACACACACCTTGGGCGTGTTTTTGGTCGAATAGAAGCAGGAGAAACAAGGGTTGCCCTTGTTCTTGCAAAACTCACCAATTGACAAGGAAATTCAGTGTTAATCGGATGCATGTTACCAGATTTTTGATTAACCTAACATCCTCTATAAAGTGGTAAGTTCAATTTGGTATTTTTGATGTATGGTAGGAAATGGGTTATGACCCAATCTCGAAATTTTGCAAGAAATTGTATAGACTGGGGTTAGGACTTCTCTATAGAACAGGAATCATGTATGTTTATGTGTGAATTTGATTATATGAAAAGCTAATTGCATAACCCATTGGTATGAATAATTAGAGATGTTGAAAGGTGGAAAAATTGGTAGGAATCATGTGTAGGATTGACATGTGATGATGTTGTAGTACTTGAATCTTAAACAAATTAAGTTGGACAAGAGAATATTATGAATTTGATTGATTGTTGATGAACTTTGAAATGAACTAGTAAGAATTATGCTTTAGAAGCTTGTACTTAGTGTCCCACAAATGCGAGACCCGCCAAGTGTTGGATGAAATGCTTGAAAGAATAATTATGTGTAATTTGGAAAATAATGGAATGAAATTGGGGTACTAAACGAATGAATGAATGTGTTGATATAGGCGTGAAGGAAGAAGGTTCAAGTACTAAGAAATCGGAAGTCTCACAAGATCGAGGTATGTTCCGTTGCATACAAAACTTTACTTAAATTTTTGTTAATAATCACGAAACACAATCCTTGTTATAATGATTATGGTGGTTAGTAAGTAGATAGCAAATCCCTTGCGGATTGGGTTATGTTGTCGAAGGTTATAACAAGTTATGCAAATCGACCGGTTCGAGTTGAACAAGTCGAGTAAGAATAAGGTGCCATCTGTTTAGAATGGGTGGTCACGAATGCAATTACGAATGTATGACGTTCAATCCGTTATACGGATAGAACGAAATATTTAAGTTGAAAGCAAATAACCCGATGTTATTGGGTTGTAAGTGGTATGCTTGAATCTCATTATGGGAGTATATGCCATACCCATTTAATTGGGTAATCGAATGCGTAAGAGAAATGAAAGTATATAAACGAATGGAACTAAAATGTTGGTATTGTAAGCGAAAGAAGTATTATGGCTAACTTTTTAAAGCTTTGTTGTTGAATGTAGGTAAATCCTCAATTTAGGCGACTTGGCAAATGGGAGCGAGCACGTGTTCATAATATGTCATACCAAGCGCTTCCGCTAGTTGGCACTAATGTTTTGGGTTAAATATTTGTTAATTTTGCATAATTTTGTTGGTAGTCATACTTTTCAAAACTTGATGTTAAGGGTTTTAGTCTTGTCTAGTCAAACGGGTCATGAACATTATCGTTTGGAAGTTGTACAAAACAGGGATACGCTCGTCTTACGGATGGGTCATGCCCAAATTCTGTTAAAAGTATGTATTAGTGTTGCTAGTTTTGCAATCTTTAAATCGCCCTTGTATGTTATTTTATAAAAACGAAAAAGCGGTCCTAACAAGTTGGTATCAGAGCCGAGGTTTGAGGGATTCGAGCATGTGATGTGATGCTTGAACTCAAACTGATGGCTCATTTGAAAGTGTGCTCGCTCCGAGATCGCCAATGAGGTAAAATGTTAAATATTCGTTTTGATATGAGTATGCACAGTGTGTTACAGTATAAGTTTTAAGATTAAGTATGCTAAGAAGTGATAAAGCGGGTAAATGAGAAGTCCCTGGACCCGTGTAGCTGAAAACGGACCCGGGAAATGGTCGGAACAGCCAAAAATAAGGTTCAACAGCGTTTCAACAAAGGAGGGGCCGTCACCGACGCCCCATGCTTGCCGACGGCCTATCTTTCTGTCTACGGACATTATGGGCGACGCCCCATTTACGAAGCCCGTCGCCGACGGGGTGTGAAGCCGTCGCCGACGGCTAGCGGAAATCAAATCCACTAAATTTTTTTTTGTTTTGTTTTGTTTTCGTATCTTGAGTTTCCAAATTGTCCAAAAGTCTATTAAATGTTCGTGTAGGGTCTATATAAGGCCTAGTAAGATATATGTAACCACGATTAGTGCTTACGATAGAAAGAAATTATAAAATTCGAAGGTAATGTGTCGAATGACACGAATGAATAATGAAAGCTTAAAAAGGGGAGTAAAGTTTAAAATGTAAGAATGTGAATGAAGTAAATACGGACTAATGAACCATGTTGTATTGAAAGCTTATGATTTGTATTAAACGTAAACATGACAATGTGTAGATGGCTGATGCAAGAAACGTTAATGAGGATGATGATACGGCTCGTCAAGAATCATTTAACAGTAAGGTCACGGAGGTGGCGGAAGGGGTTATGCAAGCTAATCTTCCACGATTAGCTCAAGAAGTAGAAAGTCGAGTGTTGGGAGTCGTGGATGCCATGATGACTAGCAAGATCGAAGAATTGAAAGAACTGATTTAGGGATCTAAAAGTAAAAGCAAAGAACGACGGTGCACGTATAAAGACTTCATGGCGTGCAATCCTGCAACGTATGATGGTAAAATTGATCCAATCGCATGCCAAAGATGGATTTCCAATATAGAGGCAGTATTTATACGAAGTAGGTGTGATAAGGAAGACCAAGTGATGTTCGCAACTGGGCAACTCTCTTTCCAGGCGAAAGATTGGTGGGATGCGTATAGCAAGGAAATAGGTGAGGATAGACTCCAAATGATGACTTGGCAAGAATTTAAGGAACCCTTCATGAGATATCATTGTCCTCAGTCAGCCATTGATAAGATTCAGGAGGATTTCTTACGCCTCTGACAGAAAAACGAGACGATAAACGAAATATCAAACACTTTTATGGATAATATGAAGTTTTGTGGAGATTTTGTGAAGACTGAAAGAATGAAGATCAATCGCTTTTATGGCATACTGAAGGCAGAATTTAGGGAGTTCATCACTCCCTCAAAATGTGAGACCCTTGATGAGCTTATCAATCTGGCACGGGACAGAGAAATTGAAATTAAGAGGCAAGAAGAACGTGGTGAAAAGAGATCAAGTGAAAAAGGTGCAAGTTCGAGTCCATCTAAAAAAGGGAAGTATCAAGAGCAAGGAAGGAAAGATAAGTCGAAGGGTGGTATTACTCCTCGCAAGACTTGTGGAAAACTTCATACTGGAGAGTGTCTGTTAGGCAAGAAGGGGTGCTACAAATGTGGTAAGGAGGGACATTCGTCTTATCAATGTCCAAATAACCCGAAGACTTGTTTCAATTGTTTCGAAATGGGGCACATTAAATCGGAATGCCCAAAACTTCAGCAAGAGTCGAAAAAGGAAGATAAGAAGCAAAAGGGTTCTAGGGCTAAAGGGAGGATGTTTCAAATCACATCCGAAGAAGCCAAGTCCCATCCGAATGTGGTTTCAGGTATCTTTCTATTAAACTCCATACCCGTTTATGTTTTGTTTGATACCGGAGCCACTATGTCGTTTATTGCAAATGAAATCGTGCAACACCCTTCATTTAAGATAGAACGAATGTCGATACCTTTAGAAGTAGAAATAGTCGATAGTAAGAACTATGTGCTACACGAGATTTGTAGAAATTGCAAATTCATGATAGAAGATGAGGAATTTAATATCGACCTCATACCCATGGTTTTAGGGGAATTTAAAATGATAGTAGGTATGGATTGGATGGCACGACACTGTGTAGAAATTAACTGTAAAAATAAGGTAATGCTTGTCCAATCTCCAAGTGGAAGGCAATTAAGTATTCAAGGGGAAAGAAACGTGGAAACAAAATTGTGCACCCTTGTTCAAGCCGTTAAATACGTACTTAACGGGAGTAGAGCATACCTAGCTTATGTAGTTGACGCTCGTCAAAGCCTCCCAAAGCTTGAAGATGTTGAGGTCGTGAACGAATTTCCGGATGTATTTCCGAAGGAATTGCCGGGACTCCCCCCCGAACGAGAAATAGAGTTTCGCATTGAATTGAATCTTGGTGCGAAGCCGGTTGCGAAGGCTCCCTATAGATTGGCTCCCACCGAGATGTGGGAGTTAATGACACAATTACAAGATCTTCTAGATAAGGGCTTTATACGCCCGAGTGTGTCGCCTTGGGGAACGCCTGTCTTATTTGTTAAGAAGAAAGACGGGTCGATGCGCATGTGCATCGATTACAGAGAATTAAATAAGCTAACCATGAAGAACCGTTACCCTTTACCCAGAATTGATGATCTTTTTGATCAATTACAAGGGGCTAGTTGGTTCTCTAAAATAGACCTGCGTTCGGGGTATCATCAAGTAAAAATACGAGAAGAAGATGTTCCAAAGACCGCGTTCAGAACCAGATATGAGCATTATGAATTTTTAGTCATGTCCTTTGGATTGACAAACGCACTGGCTGCGTTTATGGATCTTATGAACCGGGTATGCCGACCCATGTTAGATAAATTTGTGATCGTGTTCATAGATGATATTCTAGTCTACTCGCGAAGCAAGACTGAACATGCGAAACACTTGCGTGAAGTACTTGAAGTTCTCTGAAAGGAGAAACTTTACGCAAAATTCTCAAAATGCGATTTCTGGCTCAGGGAGGTGCAGTTTCTCGGCACGTAATAAACTCGAAAGGTGTTTTGGTCGACCCATCGAAGATTGAGGCAGTAATGAAGTGGGTTTCCCCCAAAACTCCCACTAAAGTAAGGAGCTTCCTAGGCCTTGCCGGCTATTACCGGAGCTTTATACAAGACTTTTCAAAAATAGCATTACCCTTAACGAAGCTGACGAGGAAGAAGGAAAGGTTTGTGTGGGGCAAAAATCAAGAAGAAGCCTTTCACGTGTTAAAAGAAAAATTGTCTAGTTCTCCGGTCTTAACACTCCCAGATGGAACGAAAGATCTGGTTGTCGATTCGGATGCTTCACGTCAGGGTTTAGGGTGTGTTTTAATGCAAAGGGGAAAAGTTATAGCGTATGCGTCCAGACAACTAAAACCGCATGAAGGAAACTACCCAACTCACGACTTAGAATTGGCGGCAGTAGTTTTCGCATTAAAAATCTGGAGGCACTATCTTTACGGTGCAAAATGTACAATTTACTCGGATCACAAAAGCCTCAAATATTTCTTCGAGCAGAAAGACTTAAATATGAGGCAGCGGAGATGGTTAGAACTTATCAAAGATTACGATTGTGATATCCTTTATCACCCGGGAAAAGCGAACGTGCTGGCTGATGCGTTAAGCCGGAAAGAGTATCCACCTCCCATTCAAGTAAAATCCATGAAGATGATTGTTACGCCACGTTTACTTGATATGATACGAGATTCCCAAATAAAGTCGCTTGGAGCAGAAGACCCGAAGAAAGAAAGAATGAAAGGTATATCCGATAAATTAGAAGAAAATTCGACCGGACTCAAATCAAGATTTGGTCGAATTTGGATACCACGATTCTGCGAAGTCAAGACTGCTCTACTCGACGAGGCTCATAAGTCACGATACTCCATTCATCCCGGGGCTACCAAGATGTACCGAGATTTAAAGGCCAATTATTGGTGGCCGGGTATGAAACGCGATATTGTAAAGTATGTCTCGAAATGCTTAACATGCTCTCAAGTGAAGGCAGAACATCAAAAGCCATACGGGGAGTTACAACCTTTAGAAATTCCAGTCTGGAAATGGGAGGAGTTAACTATAGATCTGGTTACCAAGCTTCCTAGAACGAAAAAGGGGCACGATGCAATATGGGTAATCGTAGATCGACTTACAAAAAGTGCCCACTTTCTACCTATTCGAGAAGCTTATTCTTCGGAAAGGATGGCTGAAGTTTATATGAACGAGGTAGTTTCTCGACACGGTGTGCCTGTGTTAATCGTCTCAGACAGGGACACAAGATTTACCTCTCGTTATTGGCAAAAGTTTCATGAAAGTATGGGCACGAAGCTACACATAAGCACAACCTATCACCCTCAAACTGATGGTCAATCAGAACGAACCATCCAAACTCTTGTTGATATGTTAAGAGCTTGCGCCTTAGATTTTGGCGGGAATTGGGATGACCATTTACCACTAGCTGAATTTTCTTATAATAATAGCTACCATAGTGGTATTCAAATGGCTCCTTATGAATTGCTATACGGGAGGAAGTGTAGGACTCCCGTATGTTGGGGTGAAGTAGGGCAAAGAGAGCTTGCACCAAGTGATTTAATAGTAATGACTAACGAAAAGATCGATCTTATTAGAACTCGACTGAAAGCGGCTCAAGATCGGCAGAAGGCTTATGCGGATAAGAGGAGACGTCCTATTGAGTTTCAAGTTGGAGATTATGTTCTATTGAAGGTGTCTCCATGGAAGGGCATAATCCGTTTTCGTAAACGGGGTAAATTGGGTCCCCGTTATATTGGACCATTTAAAATTTTGGCTCGAGTCGGGAAGGTTGCATACCGTTTAGAATTGCCGCCTACATTAGACGGGATTCACAATACCTTCCACGTATCGCAATTAAGAAAATGCCTTGCGGATGAAGCGGCGTTTGTGCCTCTTGATGATATTGAATTGGATGAGGGGTTGAATTACATTGAAAGACCGATAGCTATAAAAGACGTTAAGGTAAAGAACCTTCGCAACAAAGCCATTAGACAAGTATTGGTTCAATGGCAACACCGAAAGGGATCGGAACTTACATGGGAAACGGAAGATGAAATGCGAAAGCACTACCCTTTTCTCTTCGGTACGTAAATAATTAATTTGTTATATGACCAGGTTTCGGGGACGAAACCTCCTTTTAAGGGGGGTAGACTTGTAACATCCTAAAAATGACCTTTAGACATACGAGCTAAATTAATTAAAAGTCTAACCTAGTAAATGTAAATGTTACAAAATACTAGTTAGATAATGAGAAAAGCCTAAATTATGGGAAGTGTTTAAATTAAACACTTAACAAACTTGAGGGGGGTATTGTGGAAAATTATAATTTAGAAAGAGGAAAATGGGGTTCAAACCAAAACACACACCTTGGGCGTGTTTTTGGTCGAACAGAAGCAGGAGAAACAAGGGTTGCCCTTGTTCTTGCAAAACTCACCAATTGACAAGGAAATTCAGTGTTAATCGGCTGCATGTTACCAGATTTTCGATTAACCTAACATCCTCTATGAAGTGGTAAGTTCAATTTGGTGTTTTTGATGTATGGTAGGAAATGGGTTATGACCCAATCTCGAAATTTTGCAAGAAATTGTATAGACTGGGGTTAGGACTTCTCTATAGAACAGGAATCGTGTATGTTTATGTGTGAATTTGATTATATGAAAAGCTAATTGCATAACCCATTGGTATGAATAATTAGAGACGTTGAAAGGTGGAAAAATTGGTAGGAATCATGTGTAGGATTGACATGTGATGATGTTGTAGTACTTGAATCTTAAACAAATTAAGTAGGACAAGAGAATATTATGAATTTGATTGATTGTTGATGAACTTTGAAATGAACTAGTAAGAATTATGCTTTAGAAGCTTGTACTTAGTGTCCCACAAATGCGAGACCCGCCAAGTGTTTGATGAAATGCTTGAAAGAATAATTATGTGTAATTTGGAAAATAATGGAATGAAATTGGGGTACTAAACGAATGAATGAATGTGTTGATATAGGCGTGAAGGAAGAATGTTCAAGTACTAAGAAATCGGAA
This sequence comes from Helianthus tuberosus, assembly GCA_030545235.1. Lineage (NCBI taxonomy): Eukaryota > Viridiplantae > Streptophyta > Magnoliopsida > Asterales > Asteraceae > Helianthus > Helianthus tuberosus. The sequence goes on from CM060399.1 coordinate 117,415,680, forward strand.
GGCTCACAAGATCGAGGTATGTTCCGTTGCATACAAAACTTTACTTAATTTTTTGTTAATAATCACGAAACACAATCCTTGTTATAATGATTATGGTGGTTAGTAAGTAGATAGCAAGTCCCTTGAGGATTGGGTTATGTTGTCGAAGGTTATAACAAGTTATGCAAATCGACTGGTTCGAGTTGAACAAGTCGAGTAAGAATAAGGTGCCATCCGTTTAGAATGGGTGGTCACGAATGCAATTACGAATGTATGACGTTCAATCCGTTATACGGATAGAACGGAAGATCTAAGTTGAAAGCAAATAACCCGATGTTATTGGGTTGTAAGTGGTATGCTTGAATCTCATTATGAGAGTATATGCCATACCCATTTAATTGGGTAATCGAATGCGTAAGAGAAATGAAAGTATATAAACGAATGGAACTAAAATGTTGGTATTGTAAGCGAAAGAAGTATTATGACTAACTTTTTAAAGCTTTGTTGTTGAATGTAGGTAAATCCTCAATTTAGGCGACTTGGCAAATGGGAGCGAGCACATGTTCATAATATGTCATACCAAGTGCTTCCTCTAGTTATCACTAATGTTTTGGGTCAAATATTTGTTAATTTTGCACAATTTTGTTGGTAGTCATACTTTTCAAAACTTGATGTTAAGGGTTTTAGTCGTGTCTAGTCAAACGGGTCATGAACATTATCGTTTGGAAGTTGTACAAAACAGGGATACGCTCGTCTTACGGATGGGTCATGCCCAAATTCTGTTAAAAGTATGTATTAGTGTTGCTAGTTTTGCAATCTTTAAATCGCCCTTGTATGTTATTTTATAAAAACGAAAAAGCGGTCCTAACATGCAAGGCACCATTTTCCCCTTTTTTGTTGGATTACAGTAAGCTGTTATCATTTAAAAAAAAGTACCGGGCATTTTTCTCGAATTAATATTAAATATTTTTCGTTCACACCAATTTCATGAACCTGAAAAAACAAAACACAACTAAATATCCGAAACTGGACGATACAACCTGTTACCCGCCTGTGGTTGGTTCCCGTCGAATTGTACTCTGCCTCTTGATTTGATGATTATGAGCATCCCGGTAGCATATAATAATCATTTAGCATTCCCTGACCGGCCGGTTAAGCTGAAATTACCGGCGGTTGAACTCAAAACACCGGCGTTACACTGCGAACTTGTCAGAAACGGCCGTTTATCTCTCAAAACCGCTGCATCTTCTTCGTTTACCGGCTCCGGTGCTGAATATTCCGGTAATTACTGCTCTCTCCATCACACATAGTAGTTTTGTTTTCTGAAATTGTCATAATTTTGGAGATTTAGTTGTTGCGTCAAGAGGCAAATTACCACAAATTCTTATGTTGTTTATGAATTCTGTATAGAAATTAGGTTTCGTTTTTCGTTGAGTAGCTTCTAGATAAAATTTAAGATGCATTATTTAAACTACATTATGTGGCACAATTGATGATAGGGATTTGGGGAAAGAACGTGGAGTGTAATGGAGCTTAGATTATACTCATATGTAAATGTAATGGAAGTAGGCCTGTAAACGTGTTTTTGGACCACTAATTTAGATGTGTTTTTGGATGAATTTTGATATTTTTGTGTTCATTACTGTTAATTTATGTTCGTTTGTGTTCATTTATGTTTGTTCAGTTATGTTTGTTTGTGTTCGTTTACGTTTCTAACTTTAGGTATTAAATGAACGGGCACAAACATGACCATTTTCTTAATGAACGGACATGAAGAAAAAAATTTGTTCGATTATATGTTCGTGTTAGGTAAAAGTTAAATGAACGAACATGACATGCACATGTTCGTGTTTGTTCGGTTCGTTTATAGGCCTAAATGGAAGAATGTGAAACGAAGTTAGAGGAAGAACTAGAGCAACCAATGATTTATATTTTTTTTAATTATAAGATAATCTTGTGTAGCCAATTAGTATATAAAACTGGGAATATTTGTTGAAATAATCTTGCCAAGGCATTTTGAAGTATATGATGCCTAGCAGGTTGATGCTACGGACAGCAACATATTGCTTTATTAGAAACTGTACATTGGTTTATTTTTTGATTGATTCTTGTTCTATTTAACCAGCGTGTTTATCCAGGGTGGTGCTCTTGTTGTTGACTTATGATTCGAAATCATAAGTCTTGAACTAGTTACTCAACTCATAAGAGTTAAGATATTAAAGTTTGTATACTATAAACATATAATACAGTAATACACATGTAAAAACAAAGTACAAGCTCCCCATCAAAGATCATATACTAAATTATTAAAATAGCAAGATGTAGGCATCGTGGCACTTTAGGGTGTGCAAAAAACCGAATTAACCGACAAAACCGAACCGAAAAAACCGAACCAAATCAAAAACCGGTGGGTCTGTTAATGGTTTTTTTGAAAACCGAAAGTAGCGGGTCGGTTATGGTTATCAATGTTTCCATAACCACCATAACCGAACCGAACCGACATGTAATAAATCTTTGTAGGATTTAGGACTTTTCAACAGTTTTTTAATATTTAATGTTTTTGATTAAAAAAAATGTATTTATTGGTTATTTCATATCGTTTTGCGGTTTTGGTTGAATGTTTATTTGAATTTATGGAATATATCAGATCACTTTATTTGAATATTCGGTAATAATCGGTATTAATATTATAGATTATATGTATTTTTTAATACTATGTAATATACTAATATCTACAAATATGCAATAACAATTTATTGCATGTTAAAAAACATTGAGCTATTTTTAGCTAGGCTAAATACACGGTTAACCACCCACAACCGACCCGCTATAACCATCAAAACCGATTAACCATAACCGCCATAACCGATCGGTTATGGTTATCCATTAACCGATATCGCGGTTATGGTTATGGTTTTAGGCTAAAACCGACCCATGCGCACCCAGTTATATCTATAGGTTGACCATCACATAAAATTTAGTAGAGCAATAACCTAATAAATATACAGTTTACCTACGAGTGGCTAAACATTCAAATGCATATTACTAAACCACTAACTAAATATGAAAACATTGTTACATTTATTACTAGTATTATTACTCGGTTGGATCATCTTCTTCATTGTCTCGCTTGTGAACTACCTAAACATTCCAATGCTATCTTTGAAATTTTCAAAAGTTCATAATCCTTATAGTTGGTGTCGGGTGGCATATCTTACCTCCCTCAGTGACATTGTGTATTTCATGTTTGACTTCATAATAGGCCAAAACGTTCTCAAAGTAGGGCTATTTTAACATATGCCAGTTATTAGTTATGTGTTTAATAGAGCAAATAGTAGTTTTATAGTTATACATTGGATTAAGATGCTATCTAGTGACATGAAGGGGACTATAGAGTTGCATATCTTTTCTGAGGTCAATTTTAGCAAGTTAGTAGATATTTTATATCATTGCCATCAGATTTACCTTTATATTCCGTTTTGCACAAATCATAGCTTCATATATACCCTAGTGCCCGATATGGGCCTTAGTACCATGTAAATGAAAATTTAACTAAAGCTCTATTTGTTTGCCTTCTGACTTTCAAGAGACGTTTATATAGAGTACAAGTTACATATCAATACCCTTTAAAATTATACCAGTTACTGTGGAGCACGTCTATTCTAGTAGCTTTATGATCAACTTATATTGTGTTTTTACGTGTATATTGTATATTTTCATATTAATCGTTCATTACATGGACGCCATTCAGAATTTGGATGATTAACGGACTACCATTTTAGTTAATTTCAGAATCGTTATCCACTACCCAGAAGAAGAAGAAAGCTCGGAAAATAGCCGGCATAGACCAGGATGAATTAGTCGATCCCAAACTTCTAGCCGACCCCGACAGTTGCTTTTGCGAGTTTAAAGGGTTGCAATTACACCACAAGATATGTGATCCCGAAATTGAACCACAAGACTCATTACACGATGAAACCATTTCTATTTCGTCTCACCAAACAGAGAAACTTAAGTTCCCTCTGATCTTATTACATGGATTTGGAGCCTCTTTGTTCTCTTGGAATGCAGTTATGAAGCGTTTGGCAAATGTTTCCGGTTCGAAAGTTTTATCGTTTGATAGACCCGCCTTTGGGTTGACAACAAGGGTAGATAATCCTTCTAATCATGCTCCAGCTGGCAGTATCCAGGATACAAAGCCTCTTAATCCGTATTCTATGGCGTTTTCTGTACTGGCAACTTTGTACTTCATTGATTTTTTGGCTGCTGAGAAAGCGATACTGGTCGGGTATGCAACATTTCTTTATCTTGATATTTGCTCCTATCTTGGCTCACTTATGACAATACCTTAATTAATCTCAAATTTATGTAAAATTGGAGGTGGGAATTTCGACCCGGCTACTTATGAATGGGTCAATCGTTGTATAACGTTTAATGAAAAAAATAAGCTTAGAGGGGAATGGGTACATCAAACAAGTTGAAAGTCTCCAAGAGTATATTTTCATCGTGTACAACCTCATAAAATGTTCTATTAAAAAACTTGGGTTATATTTTCAATGTTTTGAAAACCAAACCAGCCGGTCGGACCGGGAACGGGGGTCTGACTGGTCCGGTTCACCCTCTCAAACCGCTTTTGAGTTGAACCGGCCGGTTGGACTAGGAACCGGTAGTCGGACCGGAAAAACGGCCGGTTGAACCAGATCTTTTAGGGGTTGAAGCGGATTTTTATTAAAAGATTTCAATTTTACCCTATTTATATTTATGACATTTACGATATCACCCGGTTCTTACATGACCAGTGGACCGGTAAGGAGACCAGTTCGAAGTTCGGTCCGGTCTTGAAAACATTAAGATGGTCTGTTTCAACCCGAACCCATTTGATTGGTTACCAACCTGCCTAATCTGGACTTCTTGCACCTCTACATAAAAGTGTTTCCAGTGACGATTAACTGTGAGATGGATTAACATAATTATGATGAATTTAAAATAACTAATATGGAAACTAATGGTAATGAAATGCAGGCATTCTGCTGGTTGCCTTGTAGCAGCTCAAACATATTTTCAAGCACCGGAACGTGTTGCCGCTATGATTCTTGTTGCCCCTGCAATTGTAGCTCCTTTCATTCCCCCCAAAAAAGTCAAAGCAAATAATCAAGAAGACGAGTCAAATGCAGATAATATCAAAAATCCGTTTTTGAGTCTGTTGAGTATCGTGTCGAAATTCTCAAGATATATAGCTCGGGTCCTAATGAGTTTGCTTACAGGAATGGTTAATATGGTTAATTCTCTGTACAAGAAGGCTTTATCTGCTTTCTTTCGCTCCTCTGTTGCAGTTATGCTGGTAATATACATTGCAAATTTCAATATTCAAATCCGAAAATTGTTTAGTAGAACTCTAATAATACTGATTTATGTTTTTGTTAGGTAAGGATGGTTATAGGTAAATTTGGGATATCGGCGGTTAAAAATGCTTGGTACGATACAAGCAAAGTTACCGACAGTGTTCTTGAGGCTTATACAAGAGTAAGCATGTTTACTTGTTAGTTGTAATAAAACACTTCTTTTTTGTCTATTTAAAAAAAACATAAAAAGTAATTATCATCTTTTTTTTTACACAAAAACTGTAGTATTCGTGAAATTGGAAGTTCAAGAAATATCTCATTTGACCCGTTACGGTCAAACATGGAGTTTTTGAATTGCATGTAGTAATTTGTTTTAAATTTATATTGTGATTTGTTTGCAGCCGTTACGAGCAAAGGGTTGGGATCGGGCTCTTGTGGAATTCACTGCAGAGATGGTGGCTAGTTCATCGCCCGAATCAAATCCGCCATTACCAGAAAGTTTGAGTGAAATCTCTTGTCCAGGTTGGTATGATAATGAACAATGGTAAATAGTGTAAACACATACTCACGTAGATAAAGTTATGTCAACAGTCATTAATATCGTTAACAAATGAAACAGTTCTAATCATCACGGGTGATAGTGACCGTCTTGTACCATCTTGGAATGCCGTGAGGCTTTCGCAAGCCATCCCGGGATCTCACCTTGAAGTCATAAAGAAATGTGGTCACTTGCCTCAAGAGGAAACGCCAGAGGAGTTTGTGACAATTGTCGATAATTTCTTGAACCGTGTCTTCCGTAGAGTTGAATCACAACCACTGCAGGCAGCAACATGAAAGGTTTATCAAGCATCTTCATAAAAAGGAAACAGGATCAGTTGATGTTTGAAATCATATCATTTCTTGATTTGATCATTATATTTATGTAACAGCTGCTTCATATATATTAATGTCTAATAAATCAAATTGAAAGTATAGAGAAAAGAAAACATTTAAACGTATAAAAGTTGAAAAACGCTCATCAGCCTCGATTCACATAGACCTTACCTTGATTAACATAAACCTTTACCACTACGAACTTCACTGGTAGAAAGAGATTTGATCAAGACATACCAAGGTATCAATCTTCATGTAACGCGATCCTCTTTGTGTCCGTATGTAGGGTTGTAGAAGAGCCGAATCCGAACTTGACTAGCTCGACGTAAAAGAGTTTGAGCTTTGCTTGTGACTAAGGGCATGTTTGGTTAAGCTTTTTGAAACAATTTGACTTATTGGCGTTTTGAAAAGTCATAAGCTCCAAAATGATGTTTGGCAATGCGGGTGTATGTGAGGGAAAAAAACCAATAAGTCAATAAGTCACTCCATACTGACTTTTTTAAAAAGTCAATAAGTCAATAAGTTGTTTCAAAAAGCTTAGCCAAACATGCCCTAACTTTACAAGCTTGAGCTACGCTCGGACCGGGCGTGCTTTTATATTAACTAGTTGTTTACCATGCGCGCGCGTTGCGGCGCGCTAAACCAAATCGTTCTATAAGAATGATAAAACATGTCAAATAACAAAAAGTAGCTCGAACTAAAACGTAACGTATTTTCGGTACCGGTTCGGCACCGGTATTCACCGATTTTTACCCTCAAATACCGGTGTTGTACCAGTACCAACCGGTACCGAACCGTACCGTACCAGGTATATTCGGTACCGGTACATACTTTTGGGGATTTCGGTAACGGTATTTTCGGTACCGATTGGTAACGAGCTCATAAAATCCTGTAGCAATGCAAGTAATTGCACAGTTTAAATTACCTTTTATACACACAGTAAGTAAACTGACCGACATCATTCTTCAAACGATTCGAGATAAACGATGCGTAACCAGTCATATCCGGCATCGGGGAGTGCATTAAAAAGGGAGCAATTGGACGATTGGATGCTGGGCTAGGTGTTTCTTGGAATGCCCACGGATTGTTCGGGTCAAAACCACGATTATGAGGATTAATTTTTCGTATTGTGGTTGGATGAGATTTTTTTTAAAATAAGATAGAGATCATTATAGAAGAGGTGGAGTAGTTGTGGTAAAAAATGAATAGAAGTGTGAGTATTTATAGTGAATAGATAATTTTTTTTAAACACATAGCCGTTGGCCAACGGCTACTTGTCTTGGCCAATGAGATCCCGCCATGTCATCTTGATAGCCCCGCCCAACGCCCTGGCTGAAAACGCCCGGGCTGAAACCCCCGCCCAAGGGGCCACGCCGAAACCCAAGCCCACCCGGGGTGGTGACTTGGGCGTTTGTACCCAACCCACGCCACAACCCCCGCCCCATACCCCATATTCTAATATTTCCTAGATCTTTTTTTTTAAACACATAGCTGTTGGCCAACGGCTAGCCCAAACGGCTACTTGTCTTGGCCAATGAGATCCCGCCATGTCATCTTGATAGCCCCGCCCAACGCCCTGGCTGAAACCCCCGCCCAAGGGGCTACGCCGAAACCCAAGCTCACCCGGGGTGGTGACTTGGGCGTTTGTACCCAACCCACGTGACAACCCCCGCCCCATACCGCATATTCTTGTATTTCCTAGATCACTATTGATTTAGTTTGTTTTAATTAATATAGGTTCAAATCACTATTCATTTGTTTTAATTAATATATGTTGAAATCACTATTCATTTAATTAATATATATTGAAATCACTATTCATTCAGGTTGTTTTCTATTAGTATATAATTACTAGTTTAAGTTCCCGTGTGTTACACGGGTTACTCAAAGTAACTTATATTATTTAAGAGTGTTTGTTGGTCTTAATAATATCATTTACAAAATGTCCTCCTTTGATCCGATAAGAGACTTGTCACTTTAGCTTCACTCCATGTACGCGTTGCCTATTAATTATGATACACCGTAAAGGTTAGAATAATCATGCATATAAACATGTCTTGATAAAAAAAATTAAACATCTATTGGAAATCCTTAGTTGGCGTTCGTAAGATCGTGTAACCTACTAACAAATATTTATTCTTAGCTAATTTTTTGTTTAAAATTATTATTATTATTTAATATGGTCATAATAAAAATAAACGTTTATCCTTATCTAAATTTTTGTTTAAAATTATTTATAGAAAAATAAATATTTTTATTCTTATCAAATACTTTGTTTAAAAAACAAAATAAATAAAAACGGAAAAAAATAACGCCAAGCGAAAAGTAAACGTAAAATATTTGAATCACGCTCGTTGCAGAGAAATTAAACCGAAACGTAAAAAATAAAAAAAAATAACTAAGTCAATCTAGGACCCGCACATTGCAACGAACTTGTCAAACGGAGAAAAACATATGTTTGTGACGGGCCAGTCAAACAGGAAAAAATATACGAAGAAATGTTGAACCTCACACGCACATTGCGGTGCGTTAACTCACAAAATTAGAACGAAATGAAAAACTTGGGAAAATGAAAAGTATGGTGGACCAATAGTGAAAATAAAAAACAGTTGGGGTTAAATTACAAAAGATGAAAAACTTTGATTTAAAAGTAAAAAAACAAAGGGTCTAAATTGCAGAGAAGAAAAGTTTTGAGTTAGAAATGAAAACAAAAAAATAAACCATATACATGAGGTACAACATCATAAATTAAAAAAAAATTAAAATTTTATTTTTGTAAAGTTGAATAAACTATTATATATTATGTTAAATACTTATTTATTATCTGCATATTTGTGAATTAATCTTAGATGAAGATAAGTTATATCTATATATTCATTATTAATATTAAATATTAAAAAATACATTAAAGAAATATAAATAAATTTATGAAGTTTAAGGAGAAAATGACATGTGACATTATATGTAGTCTTTTATTATAAGTTAGATTAGATATGAGAAATAAATAGAAAAATAAGATGAAAAAAAAAACCATAAAATGACACGTGTCCAAAAAGTATTTTCATTTATTAGTATAGAAAGATTATTGAATAAATTTCTATGTATTTATTGTGTGTATAATTATACATGTAATGATAACATATTATTTAGTTTTGTTCCCCTATGTATTGTATATAGTAATAACTAGGTTATAACCCGGGAATACTCCCGGGTTGTTAATCTATGTTTCTAAAAAAATAAATATATAGATATATATGAATAAATGAAAATTTCATGATGAATAGGGTAGATTAATCAATGATACAAACGTCTGTAGAAGTAAACATTTACAAAATGTAATACTGAGAAAAACATTTATAAACCCTAATACTAAACACTTTAAGCAGCAACTTCTTCATTAACTTCTACTTTAACACGTGCAAGACGTCATTCAGGAATACGGACCAAATCTTCTGTGCCTCTAAAAACCATCATATCAAATTTTGAATCCGTTACATCCAAAGTGGATTCAGGATGGGTCCACTGCAGAAACCTGCCATTATAACTCTTTAACGGACGGTCAACAACAGGGCAAGCTTACCGTTGATAACGACGGTTCATGGTTAATGATGCCCAACCACCAAAGATGGTGATTAACTTTGGCCCACACCAGATCTCCCTCATGAAATTGGTTCTCCATTGATGGTTCTTTCTATGATTCGCTTTGATCGATCTTTCCTAATCTGAAAATCACAAATTTCAAACCTTTATTTTCTCTCAATGCCCAAATCTCTCAGCCTCGAGATATCCGTCTCGCTGTGTTGCTCTATGCTCTACTCATATATTATTTGGCACCCAATACCATGCTTTATAGGAGGAAAAATTCATGTCAATAACTACAATAAATGAATAAAAAATCAGTGAATTAACCAACTGAAAAGAAAAACATCAGTTTAAATACAATACAAAAAAAAACATCAATTTAAATACAATATGTTTAGTAATCATAAAACCAATAAACATACCAAAAATATAGGATCATCATCCTCAATCAGCTTTAAGAATGAAGGATTGTTGTTACTCGGATCCATACCTGCAAATTAATTATGAACGGTTTTAAACACGCAAAATGGTAAACTATTTATAGAAACAAACTCATAAGAGCGGGAAAAATATAAAACAAAAAAAAGCAACGGTTTCAAAAAATGTAAAACAATTTATTTATAGAAACACAATCAATATTCCGGAAAAACATATCAGACCATAAATTAAATAAAATATGCAAAATCTTTAATGGATTGGTAATTAATACAATACAAAATTTATTACTAACAAAAAAATACAGTCAAAATAAATCAGCATAATCGATGAAACCTCCTAACATTATACCGGATCAAAAGTTAGCAAAAAAAAAAACAATAAAACTAAAATTACCTATAAAATTGATCAGTCATGACCTGCAAAGTTAGTGATAATTATAAATTTAAAAACCAAAATACAGATAGAAAACATTATTCAACATACTGATTCTATAATATATACTACTTACAATAACGTCTTCCTCAGGCGTGATTTTGGATATAAAGCTGTTTTCATGAACAAATGATTTAAACACCGAAAGAAAGAATGATGATGGTCCAAATGACTGAAACATAAGATAGTCATTTTTTTCTTATACAACTATCCCGAACAACTTTGGTGAAGCCATCACCAAGTACAGGGCCCAATTCAGTTTTTTTCAGTCTTACAAATCATAACTTGTTGCCATCAACAATCTTAACAGATTCTTTGTAAGGTGGTTGCTCTCCCCACATCATTGAAGCAAAGTCATTAAGTATTTGCTATGAGTTTAAGACAAAAAATGAGAAAAAGATAAACATCAGTTTACTTAAAATTTGATTATTTGATTAGTAACTATAACCCGGGACTTCTCACCTCTTGTGCCCAGCTTAAGGAGTTCACATTTTTGGTTCTGAACTGTAACATGGTGCAAGTTGTCAAGAGAAAGACACAGATGGCTTGAAACATCAGTCGGTAAACGCTGAGAAAAAAAATAAAAGGATTAATTAACTTATTGATTAATAAGTTATGTGTCTTGTATTATGTGGTATTAGAAGGAAAAAAAATTATAAAGTATACAAGTCTGCTTTCGGCTTTCTTGGTGAATTTAATTACATCGTTTTTTTTTAACTTTTTTGATGTAGAGCATTTACGGCCAACTTGAAGGGCGGTTGATGTCGTGGATCTGAATGACTTAGACTTTGGTTTAGCCTACATAATTGAATAAGACACAATAAGTGTAAAAATCATATACATAAAATTGTTCAACAATAAGATACACGGTCCTTTACATAATAAAAGTAACCATTCATGGTTAGGGTATCTTACTTGAGAACCACGGGTTGTTAATCTATCTTTCTAAACAAATAAATCTATTTATGAAGTTGATAACCACAAAAATCTTGAGGTGCATTAGAGACTTTGGGACCCATTTATGACTAAAATCAGCTAAAAATCATTACTCTCACAATAATGATGAGTAATAATTCAATTTTAATTTGAAAATAAACAATCACACATTCACAACTTTAAATCACCAAAAAATTATCAAATAATTACCTCACACACTTGCCGTAAACTTAAATCACCAAAAAAATTATCATATATTTACCTGTAACCCTCAGCAGAACGAACAGATAAACACAAAACCAGTTTCAACCTTCAACAGACCTTGAAAAGTAAAAACACTCTCTACAATAAGATTCTCTATACAAACAAAGGTACAGATCTCCAAATTGAATGTTTCAGCATTTATAACTTACAACTCGCTAATCATGAATCACATGGCATTGAAGTAGATGAACAGTATTAATTTCCTAAATTAAGTTCTGATTAAAAAAATAACAACTACCGTAAACGTATCAAGCTATAAACGACGTATACACTTAACCATTTCCAACCAAATTAGTTGCATAATTCATACACACAATTACGAAAAAATCGATTGCAAGCATTATCATACCTACCAGAAATCAGAATCAAACTAACAAAAAAGGAAAACAAACTTTATAACAACTTGCTCATCATGAATCGAAGATGAATGAGATTAGTTACCTAAATTGAGTTCTGACTAATAAATAATAACTATCGTTAACAATTCAAGCGATAAATGTTATAAGTCATGCACAACTAACAATTTCTAAATAAATCATATGCATAACTCAAACACAAAGATATAAACAAAATCTAACTAACGAACGCGAAAAGAAAACTTATAACAACTTGGTCATCAAGAATCATAGGTCATTCAAGAAGAAGAACGGGATCAGTCACCTAAATAGAGTTCTGATTAACAAACTATAACTATCGCTAACGATTTCAGCGACAAATGCAACAAACTTAACGTTTTCAAAAGAGATTTAGACGAAAACACTGAAGAATCAAATAAATTAGTTGCCTAAACACACAAATATGAACAAAATCGATTGCAAACATTACATATATACCAAAATCAAATCAACGAAAAGGAAAACGAAGAGACAGTGTGATTACCTACATTTATAAGCTATAACAACTCACTAATCAAGAATCATACGGCATTGAAGAAGATGAACATAACTATCGCTAACGATTCAAGCGATAAATGGCGTATAAACCTAACGATTTCACAGTAAACACAAAAATATGAAGAAAATCGATTGCGAACATTATAATATCTAACGGAAACAAATTAGCAATATGATTACATGCAAAGAATCTGATGAATGTTGGATGAGATCTTACTTGTTGATATGAACAGAAAGAAGCAAAATTCCTCTCAAGTGGTTAAGACGGTACATGATAAACGACGGTACTTGGCTTCCCAAAACTTGAAAAGAAGATAAAATTCCTAATTTTAGTGGAAGATGGAATAACAAATTATATTGTGGTACTAAGATTTGGAGTCCCATAAGCTTTTTTTTTCTCCTTATTACAACTTTTCCCCTTAATAGCCATCCTAATACCCAAATGATACAACATGTAAGAGTTGATTTAGACTCAGTATTGATACTAAAAGAGAGCTGGTCACAACAGTGACAAATAGGATAAAATCAAAAGAATGATAACCTGATTGCCTCATGGAAATAGAACGGCAAAGAATCGGCGTTGATTATATGCAAAAAAAATCACATAAAAATCATTAATTCAAATCGTAAAGAAAATGATAAAAAATCATTTTGACAGAAAAACTCACCAGAGATTCAGAGATTCTGGTTCCCATCTCCGGTTATATTCCGTTGAACGATCCGAATCAGATGCTGAGCGGCTGGACTCTCCGGTACAGTATTGCAGCTATTAATTTGGCCAAAAAAATGATAACAAAATCATTAAAAGAAACAAAACATTTTTGTCAAATAAATTTCAAATCACATTTTCAGGTACATAAAATCAACGAACAAATGTTCACAACAACATGTGAACTCTTATCAAAACAATATTTTCATGGCGAATGATACAACAAAAGTAACGGGCATTTACTACAGATGATCGATTGTGTAGACAAAATTACATCCAGAATCCTAAATTTTAGATTTCAATCTTCAAATCCAATCTTCCTCCACACTACATTAGATCTATGAACGGAAAAAGAGATTACAGAATCAGATTACTTATAGTTGATAAGCAGATAATATGAAGAAAGAAGCAAAGAGAAGCCTTCCGATGAACATAGTGATTCCATCACACCCCAAATATCCTTTTCAAGTTCTCGAATACGGGAATACACGCAACTCTTAACCAAAACGCATATAATTTCTGTCATAAAACCCACCTACATTCTGACAAACCGTTAAGTGGATAAGATGACATAACCGTTTCTATCTATTTCTTAATGTGAATTTGCAGCAACTTTGTTTGAAAATGAAATTAGTTTACTAAACAATATTGACATGAATTGTTTCTTAACACATTAAATCATTACAAAATAGAACATTCCAATCAATTTAAAAGAAATATTTCGAAGTAGTTTTGTATGTGTGCCAACCCTCACTTCCAGTGCCATAAATTTAGTTTAATTTATGGCAAGCAACCCATATATATCCAAAATTAGGTTACGAACCTTTTAGCGTATTCAGATTTGAGTATCGATTAACTATAGAACAAAAAAGGCCAAATCAGTATCGATGTCTTTAGCTTACGAACCTTCTATTGGCCGTTTAAAAAAATATACAATATTAGTCAAACATTCTATTTTTGAACATAATCAACCAATTAAATATTTTAATCAATTATACAATAAAGGTCAAACAATCTATTCAAAATTCAAATAAACGTGGACTATATTTAGAAATAAATGAATGCAATTAATTATAGCATCTTATTATTATTATTTAAATATATGATTAGATTTTACCAATAATATAAAATGTAATTTTGGACGTTAATTAAGTTAATATAAAATGTAACTTTTGGACTTTCAAATATATAAGGTAGTTATTAAATGGAAGTTACTAATAAGCATCTATGGTTTAAACTTTATTTCAATTTAATAAAGATTCAAAACTTATAATACAAATTGATTCATCATCATTATTATTATTATTGTTTTTTAAAAAAAATGGGCATCATGGACAAAAGCTGCAAAAAACAATTACACTAATACGTAAATCATCATCATATGTAATTTGCAACCGAATAAATTAATATTACCAGAAGCAGAACTTTCATTGGTAGTCGAAGAAGATTAAAGTTGATTTGAAACTGTATCTACTTCACTCAGAATAAACATAAAGTTCACGTGCTTGTAGCTACCTCCATTGCCTATAATTTGAAACAAAAGACATATAATTATCAACATAATTTTTAGTAAAAATAATAAAAAACAATACATACCACTTTTGTAGGATCATGAACATCGACTAATTTCAAGAAAGAACAACTATTGCTTTTTAGATCCATATCTGTAACAGTATTATCAAGGTTTTCTTTCAGCAAACAATAAAATAATAAAATCACAAAATAAACACATTCAAAACATGTAAATAAATTTGTTTTCTTCAAATTACCAATGTGTAAAGTTGAAAATTATTACTGATAATGAAAAAAATTATAGACATATAACAAATCTACAAAGGATAACCAAATTTCAGTAACCTATGTTCTTTGAAGGAAAATTTTAATCAGATTCTTATGAAATAATCACAGTTTCACATGAAAAATTAAATTTAAAAACATAAAAAAGTGGGTAAATCTTGTAAACATAAGTTAAACATTAAGTTCGGAAAGATATCACCATCAAAATTGGGTTTCAAAGTTGAATGTACAGGCGAACATTGGATCTTGATTTTTAATGCAAAATAAAGAGAATAAAAAGTATGAAAAGCCGGATTGAAGATGAAAGCCATACCTTTTTCGGTTGATTGTAGTGTATAACATGGGATGAACTTGTAAACCCTACAAAAATGGCGGTGAGGAAGAGCCAACAGAGAGAAGAAGTTTGATGGGTAATGATGTTCTGTTTGATATGATGGTTATTTTTTCGGTTGAATCAATTTGAAGGGAATATAAAACAATTACACATTCACCCCTTACTAATTTCTAATTGTTACACATATACACTTACAAAAAGTGGAATATAACACTTAAAATACTAAATTACTTTAAAATAAGAGTTAAACGAAAAGTATATGAATTGTAATATTAATATTTCAATAATAGTTTAAAAATTGTTTAAACAAAAAATATGGTAGGTATACTAAAATAATTTGATTTAAAATTAAAAAAATAATAATTATGAATGAAGATATAAAATCAAATCAAGTATTTACGTTATAGCAAACAACAACGTAACCGATGAAATCTAAGATTAATACATAAAAAATGTTAATGTAAAAAAAAAACACAACGTAATAAGTTAAATGTGCAAGAAATGTTGTAATAAGAAACAATGTTAATGTAAAAAAAAACACAACGCAAGAAATGTTGTAATAAGATAGATTGAGAAAGGTAGATCGCTTGTCTAAGGCAAGATCGTTTATCATCTCAGAGCATCCATGAGTAAAAACACAGCTGTCAGTTAATCCGTCCATCTTAACGTTCCAAAATCTATCTCCTAAATAAAGAGTTGACTGACAACCTTTGAAATTTTTACCATAAAATTGCCTCCAAAATTCATCAGCCATTACCTGCATAGCATGTGATAATTAGTAATAAGAATTAATTTAAATACCAATATACATAAATAAAACATTATTCATCATAATTATTGTATAAGATACTACTTACAATAACATCTTCGTGAGGATTGATCTTGGATATAAAGCAGTTTTTATGAACAAATGATTTAAACACCATTAGAAAGAATGCTGATGGTCCATATGACTGAAACATATGGTAGTCATCTTTTCTTACACAACTATCCCGAACAACTTTGGTGAAGCCATTACCAAGAACAGGGCCCACATCAGTTTTTTTCACTCTTACAAACCATAACTTGTTACCATCAACAATCTTAACTGAATCTTTGTAAGGTGATTGGTCTCCCCAAATCATTGAAGCAAAGTCATTAGGTATTTGCTATGAGTTTAAAACAAAATAATAAAAAAAAAAAGAAATGTCAGATTACTTAAAATATGATTAGTATTAGTAATTAGAATACAAATAAGCGTACCAAAAATATCGGGTCATCTTCCTCAATAAACTTTAAAATGAAGGACTGTTGTGCAAGGAATCCATATCTGAAATAAAGGTTTATAAATAATTTAAACCTTTAATAATGAAGGTTTTTAAAAAAAAAACGGTAAAGTATTTATAGAAAAACAATCAATATTCCTAAATCAACAATCAATAAGCTTTAAAAGATAATTTAGTCAATGGACAAACTTCCAAATATAAAAATAAAAAGAAACGGTTTAAAAAAAATTAAAAATATTTATTTTTTAGATACAAATTCAATATTCCAAATACAAAAAACATTAAACCGGGTGAAAAATTATCAGACCAGTGTAAATAAATCTTCATCATCAAGACAATCAAAACAGATCAGACACTAAAAAATGCATAATCTTGAATGGATTGAGGCTTAATACACAACAAATTTATTACAAAACAAATATGAAAATGACAAATAACAGAGATTGATAGTCCGGCAATGCACAAAAAAATTAGCAAAAAAATCAAACAAAATACCAAATTACCTTTAACAAATATGAAAATGACAAATAACAGCATACATCTTCGCATCTGTCATTGTCGTCAAAAACTGCTCGGCAATCGCTCTTCCTTCATCCCACTCCACTATAAAAGTTCCGTTAACACCTAAAAATCGATAATCATTTACAACAATTACAACAAAAAAATCAATAAATCACGAAAAACTACTACATATCAGGATTCAAATTATTAGTTTTCCGCCAAAATAATATAATTTTCAGAAAACTTAAATATTATCTAAAACTGAATAACTTCAATATACCGGAACAACATTAGATCAGATCTAAGCAAAACTAACCCAGAAGCCATGTCTCTGAAAATCAATGTGACGCTTCAATATAACATTTTTTAGGTCTTTGAGATACTTATACCTGCATTCATAACAAATAATAACAAAAATGCTAAAAAAAACAAACAAACAATGAGCCTTAAGAAGATTACATTTAGGACATGCCATACATTCTCATCATTACACATATGCACCCAAAATAGTTGACTAAGTAATCTGACTTTTTTTTTTTAAATTATCCTTTGACCCATTTATAGATTCTTCCGTGCAACACAAACTGAAACATAAACAGACATGAATTCATCTATAAAAAGTGCATCAAAAACTCTACTAAATCACCACAAACATAGAGAACCATCAATATAAACTCAAAAATTATGAAAAAAAACCGTTATCCCATTCAAGCATTTCATCAAACACCTTGCGTGCAATCCAAAAACTGAAACATTTTCAGAAATTTTACACTAAAATTAACGTTCAGTCATCACGGATCTAATCAACCAATTTCCATAAAATTAATAAGAATACAAAAAAAGTTAACATCAGTTCAAATCTAAAAAAATCAAAGAATCATATACAAACATAAACTATCTACATCAAAATTCAACAAATAATATACAAACATAAACTTTCAGATCTATAAAATCAAAACTATCTACTGAAAATTCAACAAATAATATACAAACATAAACTTTCAGATCTATATGCACACAAAATTAAATCACCAAAACCCAAGATATATACCTTTATCTCATAATTGTTCATCAAACAACACAAACAAAGTCATAAGATCTTATCAACCACCAGATGGATCAAAGAAGTTGAAGAAGGAGAAGGATGAACGGGATCCTGTAGCGTGAAGGAGAAGAATGTTTGGTATTTAGGGTTTCTGAAAAATGAAGTTTAGAACATACATTTGCAAAGAAGAGAGATAAAGGAGAGATTGAAGATTGATTGTGTAATTAGGGTTTGCCTTACTGATTGATTGAACAACATACCTGTGATTATCGAGATCAATTGAAGGAACAGACGGACATACGAAGCATATTTTGGATTTTGATGAAGGATTCTTGAAGGAAAGAACATGATGAACAACTTTGGTGTTTAGGGTTTGTGGAGAATCTTAAAAGCGTGAGAAAGAAGAATGAGTAATAAAAAGGATATAAAGGATCCGTTTGGATCATTAGGTCACCCAAATACCCACCCAAGCAATACGGATCCCGCGTGGATGTTAGATTTTGGTTTGTGTTTTCTCAAAATTGGTTTGTTTACAAAGAAATTACATCATTTCCCTCCCAAAATCAAAGACCATTCAACAAATGGATGCCACATCATCAAATTGGCTTCACCGTCACATGACAAATAGCCCACATCATCTCATTTATTAATATATATAGATACTTTTATGTAAATGTAAATTGTATTAAATCATCATATGATGATATTATATAGATGATCGACTCGAGTTGCATGTCTAATAAGTTTGGTGTATGATCATGGCCGTCTCCGAAAATCACAAAAAAAAATAAAAAAAATTAGCCCTGTTCGAATAAAAAATTTGGGCCCTATTCGCAAATCTTCATAGAATATAAACTCATTAGTCATTCAATCAAATATATAAATCCTAAAAACCCATAATACTACGATAATTGTTATGAAATAGATAAAACAAATTATCAAAAATAGTGTAGTAAAAATGATCAAATTATCGAACCTACTTGCTAAGCGAACAGTGTGGTTCTTCTAGCGTTTTTTGAAGCAAAGCTCTCGATCAACTCCTTGTAATCCATAGTATCTAATATTCACTTTCAATAGATAGTGTCACCAACCCGTTTAGTCTTTCTTGTGACATTATAGAACGTAAATAGGTCTTCAACAACTTCAAGTTTGAGAAACTTCTTTCTGCCGATGTCACGGTTATCGGAATTGTCAACAACACTTTATATGCATTTATAGCATTAGGATAAGTAGTACTGCGTTGGAAGATATAGTCTAAAATATCAAAAGGGTTGTCAATGTGTCTCGGTAAAAGTGTAATAATCAACTTCAACTCCGTATACAATTCTTTAGCATCAATATCGGACTCTCCTTCATACTTCAATGCATCTTGAAGGCGATACCAACACTCCTTAAGCTTGGCTTCATCAAGAGTCTTCAACTTTTTAGGAAACAAAAACCCAAATATTTTTTCGAATTTTTGGTATTGTTCAAATCTTGTTTCAAGTGAAAAAATAGCTTGATCAACAATACATAAAAAATCATTTTCTCTAAAATCCTCCTCGGGTGAAAATGCTACTTCTTCTACACTTTGATTATTCATCAAATTGTTTTTTCCTATATATCACACGTTTTTTAGGGAATTCCGCATTAACACCTATTTCATTTGCAATTTCTCTAGCTTCATCAAGCGCCTTAGAGAACCCCACTTCTCTATAATTCTTCATATTCATATTCTTGAAATGTTCTAAACCAACTTCATGTTCTTTAAGTCTACCACTAGCATGCCTCCAATCCTTATAACCTTCATCATCCAACCCACCTTTTGGATGCCCCGTTCTAAAAACTTTACAACAAAAACAATAGAGTTTGTCAAGTTTTTTCGAATACACTAGCCATTGTCTATCACACGTCTCCATACTTGATAGAATTCTAATGTACATGGTATTAGAAAAATGTCTTCCAAATTTATCCACGGGGCCCTTAACAACATCCATATCTCTTTTTGGACCTTTCGTAACCAACTCTTTAATCATGTCATTACTAAGCCCACCCACTTTCTAGGATCAAAAATATCAATATCTGGAAACGGATTAACATCATCTTCACACATAGTACCTTATTCATCTACGGTAGCATTAACATTATCTTCACCTACGTTCACATTGTCTTCACCTACGTTCATATTGTCTTCGCCCACATTAGCTTCTTCATCTACGTTCACATCTTCTTCACCCAAGTTAGAACTAGAATTTTGAGTTTATTTTGAAAAAAACTTGTGTATTCGGTTTTGTTTTACTTCGTCCGCCTTTCTTTTCTCTTCCTCTAGCTTCCTCTTCTTACGTTTTTATGGCCGGATAGGTGCTTGTATTTAGGAACGGGAGACATAATTTCTAAATATTAACCAAAAACATTCATTCAATCACACGAAGTTTTATACTATATGAAATCAGAATCACATATTAATATAATATGAAATCAAAAAAAAATATGAAATAAAAAACATATGATATCAGACATCAGTTAAGGTTTTATACTATATGAAATCAGAATAACATACTAATATACCTCCGTCAGTCCGTCTGCAGTCTGCTGGTCGATCTCCTCGCCTCCGAAAGTCTGATTAGCAAGCAGACCCTTATTTTTGCTGCGAAATTCTGAATGTCTGATACTTACTGCTGCGAAATTCTGATTAGCAGTCCCTTATTAGGAATGACTTATTAGGAATGACTTATTAGCAGGCCCTTGTGCCCCACTTGCGGTGTGCACATATAATGTATATATGTGTGGGCGCTCGGGGGGCAAAAGTGAAATGGTACTAACTTTAACGTTATTTTACTAATTTCGTGAAAATAACATTAAAAGCGGCAGATGGTTAATCATGCATCATGTGGTGACGTTGATAGCTGAAGGACACGGGGGTACATGCACCAATCAGTCTCTGTCCCGATTGTTTGAGTGTTATGTGTCTTAGGTCCAAGGCTTGATACAAAACTACAATCGAGTCGGGGGTCTCACTGGAAGCAGCCTCTCTATTCCTACGGGGTAGAGGTAAGGCTGTCTACATCTACCCTCCTCAGACCCTACCTTAGCTTTGCTATTGGTGGGATTTACTGAGTATGATGATGATGATGATGATTATTAGCAGGCCCTTATTAGCGAAATTCTGAAACTGAATCACTGAAGAAAGTTTGAAACTTTTGTTTCCCTGATGATCTGATCGACGTTTCTTTTCCCTGTGCAATACCGACGTTTTGTTTGCCGGATCTAGCAGGCCCTTATTTTTGTTTACTCGTCACCTGGGCTTGTTAATTGGGCCATTTTTTAAAAACTTTTAAGCATGTCCTTGTTTAAAAAACTTTGGGTCTTTTAAGCAGACCCTTATTTATACAAACATCCAGATTTTATATATACATATATATATATTTAAAAAAATTTCGGGCCCTATATTGATTTGGGTCCTGATCGCAGACACCTCCTGCACCCTCTTATAACCGGCCCTGTGTATGATGTTTGGCTTGAGCTCAATTATTAAATGTGCGTCATCATCCCGGGCTTCAAAAAGTTTAATCTCAACTTGATTGTAGCTTTTAACGATTTGATCAATAGTCTGGGTGGGTGATACTTTGATAAGTCAGTTGAAGATTTCGTGATTGGTTTATTTGTTGATTCGAATGTAAGATTTACTTTCAAACAAGTATTTTACAAGAAACTATACATAATAAAAAAGGAATACTATTTCATTTTTCAAAATCAATTAATTAATATATGATAAAAGAGAAAGGGAATGAACAGTATTGGAGGCCATTTTTGTAATTTCCTTTTACAATCAGGTTTGCCACGCATCCAGCTTAAAACCCACCGCTCCTTCCATTCTTCAAAAAACCACCGCACCGGGGAGAAAGAGACAGAGCATACCGCACGGGATGAGAGAGAGAGAGAGCAGCGATAGAATGGGAGAGAGAGGAGCGGCGGTGATGGCGGAACGACCATTCTCTCCCGCAGACCATCGTCTTGGCCTTTGGTCAGACCGGTGGTGGGTTGTGGTGGCGGATCCACGGCGGCGAGCAGGGTTTGTGACGGTACACGAGTAGAGAGTGACGAGGGATGTTAGATATAGCTCCGACAGTGATGACGGTCAAGCTGCTAGGGTTCCGACCAAGTTATGGCAAGTTTCCGGTAAACCCTATTCTCTTGCATGTTCGCTATTTCGGTAGATCGGCTACCAATGAACCTTAATCTGACGAGTTATGTTGATTTCACGAGTAGGTAACCTTCAGTGAGGTTCCGGCGAAGATTCGGTGTATGAACTTGAAGATGCATGTTCCTTTTTCGAGGAGATCGACAAACCCGAGGTTAGATCCCGTGATTTAGTGTGACTATGTTTTGTTGCTGTTGTTAAAGATGAAATCGATAATATTGATCAGGTACTCATTGTGATGGGATTTACAGTAGAAAGATAGAAAGAGCAGTTATACACACCTTCAAGGTATCATTTCATTTTTTATATATTCCAGTTATGTATGCTGGTTCAGTTCTGATGTACATCGAGTCAATTACAGAATGTATCCATGTATGCTTTTGTATATATGTAGAATGTATCCATGTATATAGCCATCTCAAAATATATCCATGTAATTGGTTGGGGTCGTATTGAATCTTCCATGTGTTTTGATTGTTTAGACATGCTTATAAGGTGTTTGATCAAATGCCTATGATTTTTTTATATTATTTTGTTAATTTCTTCATAAGTTATCTATTAAATGTTTGACATGAATGCATACATCTGTTTGGCTTGATGAATAACATCTTCAAGGTATCATTTCAGTTTTATATATGTCGGTTAAGTGCAGTGAATATGGTAGTACTTGTGCAATATTAGATTGTACCATGAAGCCATGCGTGAGAGTGGCTGAGAAAAAGAGATGGCCGGGCCTTCCCTACGCCTTCATCCGACCCCGGTGGCGGTAGCGCAACCATTTGGCGACGGCTCCACAATCCTCTACATCATCATTAAGGTTGTTATTCTTCTTTCTTTAACTGGGTAATTTCCTTTTTTGTAAGAGAAAAAGCAGCTGCTATATTTTGTGTCTAGAGTACAATCGATTTTGTTATGGATAGATTTGTTTAATCTGCATTTATTTGTTGGAACATGGATATGGTTACCGGTTACTGATTTTGTATAGACAGGGAGCTGCGAGTTGTGTATGGGTTTGTATCTCAGGTAAATCCTCAACGGGTTCTAAGGGAATTGAACAACGCTGTTTGGTGCAATGACCTGAATTTTGTTGGATATAATCTTGATGTTTTGGGTCGGTTCAGGTCCAGTACGGGTCAAAGTCGGGTAGTCGAATATGGGTCGAAGCATGTATCGGTTTCAGCGGGTTATAACGACCTAATCAGTAACGGGTCCTGGTATAGAATTGGTCTAAGGTGGACCAAGTTTACTGGAAACGATTTGGAAAAGTGAACGTTGGTTTGTTCCTTCAATAAAGGAGTTCGTGGGATTCACGCTTGTGGGTTTAGTTTGTTTATTTTAATATAAATAAATAGGAGTAGTATGTACCTTTTATTGGGTACCCCTTTTGTAATTGTTTTGAAGTTCAATATACAGACTACAGAGTATTACGTGAGCTTTTTTTTGTGTGTTTTGAGTGTTTCCCCTTTTGTAATTGTTTTGAAGTTCAATATACAGAGTATTACGTGAGCTTTTTTTGTGTGATTTGAGTGTTTTTCTTGGGCCTGAACCAACAAATTTTTCTGTTTAGCATAAATTGAAGTTAAGGTAACCTCAGAAACAAATACTTTTTTTTGGCGAGTTTTACATTGAGTCAGTTGAAAAAAAGGGTCCATTTGGTACCAAAGGCAAGTGTAGATAATATAGTTGAAATGATAGTTTTGTTAAGAGTAGTTATTTATATAGGATTTTGATGCTCATAAGTTTTATGATATGTGTAACTGATTTGATGTTAAGGACATTACCACTGGTTCCGGATTACGGAGGGGATGATGGACACAACGGTGGCGGTCATTTTTGAGGGTGAAATACTTTGCCAAAATATGACACAGAGGATACTTGTCATTAACTTCCAGGTTAAATTATATATTCTAAACAAAATAGTTAAAAACTTCAGTGAGTTGAGTTTAGATGATCAATCGCATGAGTGTAATTCGCATATATTTTTGAGAGTTTGAATTCTTTATTATTGGATTTTATTTTATGGATTGTTTATATTTTACTCTGTTCTTTTCCTCTTTTTGCGTTTTAGTGGTTTTATGTGATGTATAGAGGGGCAATCGATTCCAACCGAGCTTCGAAACGAGGATGCTGCTCTTTGTTAAGCGACTGACCTTGAAGATGAACGCACTGCAGGTACGGTTCATTCTGTATCTTATATATAGTTATATATAACACACTTTTGTGTTGGGTTTGTAGCATAAGATAGATATATTTGCTTTGTTCAATCTGGGCTTCAGGTTGGGCTTAGCAATCGAGTTGAGTTTGGTGGTTAAAATATAAAAGGAAACAAGAAACTTATAAAAAATGAGGTCTCTTGACTTGCTCAGGTGGTCTCAGATGTCACACCATTTGCCTGGAAGGATGGATACCGAGATAAAGAACCATTGGCATTCATATATGAAGAAGTAAGCACACAACTTGGATAACAAGAAATCTCAAGACACAAAATAAACAAACACCATGTACAAGAACAGTCTCAAGTCTTGAATCTTCAGAATCAGTTTGCTTACATGTCGGAATAAAAAGACCCGTCGCAAAGTGATTACACAGTTTTAAAGCGTGTCACGTGTTTACTTGGTAATTAGTTTCAGGTAATTTAGTTGTTAAATTTGTTGACGTGTTAGATTCCTTTGCGTTTGGAATTTGTAACAAGGGCTCATTGGGATTTTATTACGCTTAAAGAGAAGTTTGCGAGTTCTGATGAATTTGAAGAAATTCCCTTTGAAAAAAAGCATTTCTCATTCTTGAAAAAATAGAACTTCTCCCCCCTTTTTAGTGTAGAAAAGCCAGCCATCATTTCTCTTATATAATTTAAAAATATAGATAACCAATCGGAGTCAACAGATGCATACTTTGGTATGGAAGCATGCAAATTGATTATATTTTTGGCTTCAATACATATAAGTATTATGACCAAACTTTGTTGTGAACTTGTGATGGTAAATCTGCATTGAAGGTGTCAAAATATTTTTCAGACGTTTCGTGTTATATTGTCAAAACCGAGAACGAATTGGTTTAGCGCGCAACGCGCGCACTGGGTATAAAACTAGTTATATATTACTTTAACAAAACTATCTTGATTTTTATTTTCTTGTTATATAGTTTAGGATCGGTTATAATTGATTTCACGATGGGTCATGCTATAGGAACACCTTCCCCTATCACATATGCAGGATGCACACCCTTTAGATCATGGGTTGTGGAGGGGTTTGGGTTGGGGGCATTGCTCGACACGTGGCGTCCACAAACTTATGGTGAAAAATGAGAGGTGTGATGTGGCGTGACTTAGCTTGGCGTGACCAACCATGTGATTTTTTTAATTAAAGTAGCCAACCAAAGCCAACCATATTGGACCAACCAACCAAAGTCAGCCAAGTCCCCCACCCCCCCCTCCGCGCGCGCGCGCTAGGTTGAATACCCACGCCAAAGGGGCAACGCCGTGACCAACGCTGGCACGGTGTGGCAGCGTTGCCTGGCATCCCCCGCGCCATAAAACGCCCCACTTCCCACAGCCTTAGCCATTACATTAATCCATCAAAATGTAACATTTTTAAAGACTAAAGAGTTGTATATCTCTATATGAACGTACACCTTTACGTTGGCTACCATGTAACATGAATATTATAACACCCCGAAAACGGGTTTGGTAATCAAACCACGTTAATACTAAAAGACGGGTAAATTACCGTTAGTGGTAAAATTAACCCGGAAAATATTAGTATTTACATAACTAAACCTAATATTTAATAAAAAGGAAAAATAATGCTTTTGAGAAAAAATAAAGTTTATAGAAGCCCGAGTTAACGGGACTTAAAATAAACTTAGTCATGAATTCCCCGAGCCCACTAATTTAACTAGGAATGTTTAACCTAGTTAATAAGTGGGAATTGTAAGATTAAATATATTACGTATTAATATTTAATCTGTAGCCATTATAATCATTTACATTATATGGATCAAAATATATAACAATCATATTAAATAATTAGTTGGTAATTGTTCATGGACCATATTACCCTTATTAACTAATTAGGGTTTCCTCCTGGGTGCTTATATAATGAGAATTATGTGGAGGTTAAAGGGTTACTCAGTTACACAATTAGACACACCCCATAAGCCTAACATCATAATCGACCTCCATCTCCATACCGATTCCCTTATCGGTTTTTCTTAGTCACCATCATCAGTCAGCACCCTAAGGAGGAACCAGACCAAGATGACAATCATGTCAAACCTTAATTGTTGCGTCTCCATCTGGATTCTCTGCTAACCTGTGCTGATGCAATCAAAGGTATGTTTTCATGTTTTCCATTATGTTTAAACAGAACTGAACCAACATGTGGTATCAGAGCATATGTTGATTAGTCAGTTCTGTTTTGTATCCGTAAATCTGGATTAAACAGGAAAACAGGTTTGAAAACCATAATAAAATTCGTTTTTTTATCATCCGAGATGCCATCTCGGATCTGTTTAATTAATCTCGGATCATATATTGATTCGTAATAACTGTTCCGAAATCATCAGTTTGAGAAACATGTTTAAATGTGTAATTATTCCCAGATTTCGGATATATGATTAAGGTTATTTAATTTAGGGTTCATCATGTTCTTAGTTGAAATTCGAAAGTTCCCTTATGTTTTGGAATGTATTTTGAATTGTGGAATGTTTTTCCTAATTTGATCTAATTTTATCTAATAAAGTTTTTCGAAATCTGTTAATGGGATATAAAGATTATAATTTACGAAATTTCTGATAAAATTAAATCAATGTTATAATAGGAAACTCTATCACAATTCTTAAATTTTTGAATTTTTCTGTTATGTTATCACAACAAACGGTATAATCGCACAAGATCAGATCTCATAAGAAGTGATCTGATCGCATAAGTCAATCGCACAAGATCAGATCACATAAGAGATGATCTGATCGCATAAGTCAGTCGCACAAGATTTGTACAACTCATTAAGCACATGGTACAAGTTAAGACTGCATAATCGCACAAGACTAGTGGATCGCACAAGACTTGTGGATCGCACAAGACCTTACAAATCGCACAAGACATTACTGATCCACAAGTTTTGGGCCTTATTGATCGCACAAGTTTTGGGCCTTATTGATCGCACAAGTATTTGGGCCTTATTGATCGCACAAGTGTTTGGGCTTTACTAATCGCACAAGTATTTGGGCCTTATTGATCGCACAAGTGTTTGGGCCTTATTGATCGCATAAGACTTGGGCATTACTGATCGCACAAGACTTGGGCATTACTGATCGCACAAGACTCAAAACCTCATTACCTTAGGCTGTTTAATGTGAACTAAATAATTGGTGGTTTGCTATTAAATAATTGGTTTTGTAATTACTTAGTTAATTAATAAGGATCAAATAATGTTTTACAAAACCAAAATAGCTTAACTTGAATGAGTTTTTGATATATCATTTATGGCCAAAGCTGACTTGATACATCTACTTATCATTCAAGTATTACGAAAGCTATGTTGTGTGTGCATCATAAGCATGAATGTCTTAATTTCTGGCCAAAGCTGATTTAATTCATTCATAGATGGCATACTCAACAAGTGCATAACTAAAGTGATTGTCTCAATTTCTGGCCAAAGCTGATTTGTTACAACCACTTTGCACATATGCTTAAATGATTACACTTCTGGCCAAAGCTGTTTTGTCTTCGTTTAAGTAGAATTTTTAGCTATAGTCTATTATTTTGATGTTAGTAATAGACATATCACAATCTCTTCACATAATGATCCTTAGATTAATGATCCTTAATTAAGTTTTATGATTATTTCGTCTGCCTTATTCTTAGTACCCATAATTTTACTCACTATAATTTTCTTCTATATATATATCTCATCCACTCTAATTTTTTTAAAACCTAAAATGTTTGCTTTATTTACAGTTTCTATTAGAATTAGCTCTTAAATTAAATTCTTTATTATTTCCTAAGACACGATAATCCTATTGCTCTCTTCTGATAAAGATTATAAAGAAGAAAATTTAGAGCATGATGAATAGGACAAATCGAACATGATGTCTCTTATGATAATCAAGAACTCTCTAACGTAAATGCTATCACTAAAGTTATTCCGAATTAAGTCTTTCCTAAGGCTAATCTATTATAGTGGAATAATCACTAGAACTCCTAAGGTGCATGCCTTCATTTGAAACTCTAAACTATAAAGTTAAGTGGTATATGTGAATACATTATAATGTACAATACCATGACCCATAAAGTTAAGGGCTTACGCATGGACATAAGTACATTTTTTTCAGTACATTACATATTAAGATTTTCACTTGTACAATTTGATGCCTTATAAATCAACTATAACACTAAAAAAAAGTATCAAAGTACAATGAGTGTGTTGATTAGCAACATATGTACAAAGAAATAAATGTTTGAAACTGGAAAATAAGTTGTTATTCACCTTACAACCACTAAAACTTTAAAAGAGGATTGTTCTAAGGTCCATAGACAAATTACAAGTGCTAATTCCAACTTTAAGGTTCTTCAAAGGAAAATCTCACTGCATAATTATGTCATTAGACTAGACATAAGCAACGAGACTATCCATTATTCTAAAGAACAGTTGGGTAAATTAATTAGATAGTCACTTACTAATGATATTTAAGTCTGGTAATTTCAATATTCCAATTAACACATGATTAGTTGACTCTAGTTCCATACGTTTCCTTACCAGAACTTGACAAATAATTAACATGAGAGTTAGTGACAAAATTAATTGTTAAGGCTATAAGAACCATAATAAGCAGTCTTCTAACAAAGCTTTTCGATACATTACATGTTCTGATTATTAATCAGAATACAGTATCATTACTTAGGCTATGTCATGAAGGTTGTGAGGTTTGCATAGTCAACATAAAGTCACACTTATCTTAAAATCTCATCTTATTTGTTCTAAATATCTGGATTGAAACATTACTAAGATAAAACTAGACGATACCTTACATTTTCACAACTTTTGTTATCATGCAAATGAGAATTTGACAAAAGGAAAATGAGACTTATAAATTTCATCCATTATAACCGAAATTCATGAGAAATCATGACATGGTTAATGAGGATGATTATTCATCTAATCTCATTCTTAGTGATTTTAAATCATGACGTTAAAGCCCTAAATATGACTTGGCTTAAGGAATAGGTATGGGTCCATCATAAGTCATTCATTGACATTCGTGGAACTTATTCCAAATGGAATATTCAGACATAATTCTTTTATCATTTAAAAGACTATCAACTCGTATCTAAATTTTGTCGCATATGGCACACGGTCTTAGAAGAAGTCTATTCATATATATACTTGATAAGATTTCTATTAGATATGTCCCTAAAGTTTCTTATGATATTTGGACATTAAATAAATCAAATAAAGTCTAACGTATATGTGATAGGTTCCCACGTCACGTAGCTCATTGAAACTTCTCTTGTAGCATTCTAGAGATATTAAAGATCAGTGGGAGCATTAAGTGTCTTAATAATAACTTGCAAGAGGTGGGGGAGTGAAAATTTCACATTACCTCTATTTGCACCCCTTTTACTAGACACCGCTCCATCACGACACTGTTTCATCAATACTTGTCTCCTTAAAATCTAATGCTACTCTTACAAAAGTTTCATTGTTGCTTAATTGTGGACACACTTAGATTTCTTACCTAAAATAACATAATCCTCAACAAGAGAAACTACCACGACTAACGTCATTAACTTGTTTCTCTATTAGAATTTGTTGGTCGTTACATATTGACCCTAAGCATGTTGAGTTCCTAAAGATTCCTAAGGTCAGTGGGAGCAGTCAAAGTCCTTATTATGATTTGCAAGGAATACAAGAGGCGGGGGGAAGAGTGTCATTAAATTTCACTCCGAATTTAACTTCGATTACACCTCTTGTACACCATACTGCACCAACTCTTATAAACTTAGAATGAAAATGATAGCAACCTAACCAAGAGCTAATCCATAAAACTGGAACTTCTAACAAACCCAAGAATCAACTCAGGAGGTCATCTAGGTTTAAAAGCCTACTAACTTTGATGATTACATAACCTCCCTAACTGAAGTTGAAATGGATTTTGGAAATGTTTAATGATCCTATCTCTTCAAATTAAGCCATTAGTATTAATCAATCCTCTGACTGGAATAAAACTGTTTTCTAGTAAAACTTATTTTATGTGTTCGTATAACGTTTGGGATTTGATTGAATTACCTAAGAGTGTTCATAACTAAATCAAATCCTAACATAAGCGTTAAGACACGAAGAAGCATGTTTCATTGTCAAAGGTCATACTCAGGAAGAGATAAATTATGAAAGAGTCTTTCTTACCTATCTTACAAAAGATTTCTTTAAGGATCATCACTGTTCTAGTAGCTTATAATAGTTTAAAGCTACATTAGATGAACATTAAAACAATTTTCCCTAACAAATGGCTGACATATTTACATGTTCATAAAACAACCTGAAAGTTCTAAACTGAAGGTTAAAGAACACTTTATTTGTAAGCCAATAATATCCATGTATGGGTTAATGCAAACATTATAATGTGATGAAATCTTAACGTAATTATTTTCATCAAGAATCAAGTGGATTAATGTACCTACCTCAAGATGAGTGGGAGCAACTAAGATAAACTTGTCTATATAGATTATATTATTTTGACAAGTATATGTTACATAAGTCAAAGCATTGTTAACACAAACTTTGATATAATAGATCTCAGAGATATCTCTTACGTGATTGATATCATAACGTGCCGAGATAGACCCAATGGGACATTAGTTCTGTTCCATAAGTTTAACATTAAATGGGTCCTTACATATGTAACTAAATACTGCTCTCCTTTAGAGGATAATAGGATAAATGAGATTATTTATTTATGCTTCATTAATTGGAAGCCTTATGTAAGTTCAAGTCTATACTCGTTTAGATATTACTCACATTGCAACACACTAGATATGTCTAGATTATTGTGAAGCATCTAATGGAGTATTACAATATCTTTAAAGAAACGAGAGGCTATTATTTGAAGAAGAAGTGAGAATTAAAACCGGTTGATTACTTTAACTTTGTAATATTCAAAGATGACAAAATGTAATTTCGGGTATACCTTTATGCCAGCAGACAAAACATATCTCATGGAGAAGTCATAATGCACTGATATTAACAACCTAAGTTATAACGACATAATATAGTCACTAAATGTTGTTGGAAATATATCAGTGGACTCATAAGTTTATTAACTCCATATAATTAATGTTTTGAAGACTTAGTGTGATAAAGTCAGCTACCATGACTCCTTGAACAGTAACAGTTTAAGAGGTGCTGCATTAATTTTCGATACGCAATTAATTATTCGTTTATGAACGAATTGAGGAAACTAAGTTTTGTATCGAACACATTCATGATATGCTTAAGGATCCTATAATTGAAGGGCTATTACCCATAAGTCTTATTAAGAGAGCTCATAGACGGGTATTAATTAATGGCCATGCGCAATTGCATATCGTACTATGAATGAATAAGTATTAGTTAATTTTCCTCATCAGTTTGATTTTGTATGTCTCTAAGAATATGTCAAGCCGGCATAATGGCATATAAGACAAATAAAGTTACAAATCAAACAAAGGGCTTACGCGTATTTTGATCATGACGATTAGGTTTTAAATTAAGGCTATAGTATGATTAATGGGGGTCCTGAGTCGCATAATGATTCAACGGCTGTATTTCTCTGCTATAACTTGTTTAAGGCTAAAATGAGTGTTAACTCCTGATCAGGCTTATCTAATACTCATAGTAAATGATTACTCGGCTAAGTGGGAGAATGTAAGATTAAATATATTACGTATTAATATTTAATCTGTAGCCATTATAATCATTTACATTATATGGATCAAAATATATAACAATCCTATTAAATAATTAGTTGGTAATTGTTGATGGACCATATTACCCTTATTAACTAATTAGGGTTTCCTCCTGGGTGCTTATATAAGGAGAATTATGTGGAGGTTAAAGGGTTACTCAGTTACACAATTAGACACACCCCATAAGCCTAACATCATAATCGACCTCCATCTCCATACCGGTTCCCTTATCGGTTTTTCTTAGTCACCATCATCAGTCAGCACCCTAAGGAGGAACTAGACCAAGATGACAATCATGTCAAACCTTAATTGCTGCGTCTCCATCTGGATTCTCTGCTAACCTGTGCTGATGCAATCAAAGGTATGTTTTCATGTTTTCCATTATGTTTAAACAGAACTGAACCAACAGGAATAATTGTTAGAAATTAAGTGGGTTGTGGCCTACTTAATAAACTAACCAAACAAGAGGGGCCAAAGTGGATAAACTTGAAATTCTAATTATAAAGGAATTTTAAAAACCTAAAACACACATTCAGTGTGTGTTTTAGGAGTTCTGTTCGACAAGAAGCTTCCAAGGAGCTTCAAAACCCTAACTTTCAACAATATCATCAAATTACAGGCTCAATCAAAGCTCAAATTCACAATTCAACGTGAATTAATGATCACCCAAGCTAGGGGATCATAAGGTATGTCAAATTTTGATGATTTGTGAAGTTGTGAAATTTGGATAATCATCATAATCGCGAATTATGAATGAATTAATGAAGCTATGATTGAATTAGTGATATATACTTGTTTAGGAACTAAACCCTAAGTGAAAATTATACATATGATGCTATAATTTGAATGATTTGATGATATACCACACTAGGATAAGTGAGTATTAATCATATGATGAATTTGATGATATAATTATGATTAAAATCATCATATCTGATAGTAATCAGGAAATACTTGAACAAATGGGGTGTTTGAGTACATGATCATACTTGCTAGGAAATTGGGTTAGTATGATAAAATGAAAATGATGATATATTATGATTTAAAATGATGTTTGATATCATCATGTGTTAATTGAATGAAATTCGATTATAATAACTTGAATTCATAAGTAGTTAAAACGGTAGCCTAATAAGGATGCTTACCGTATAAAGGAAAAGTAATAAAACGATTAGTTAAGCTACATCGTGTAATTACTTTTGTCAATAGGCAGTTTGACTTTTTAAAGTTAAAATGACCTTTTATATGATCGAATGATAATTTCGACATAAGAATCGTAGGATGGAATAGTCGTAAATGATTATGACTAATCTAACCATCTTGCAAATTACAATGATAGTTTGACGCTTAACAAGCTAGGTGAAAGCTTGGGAAGGAAGCGGGTCAAACAAATCAAGAATGAAGGAAACGCCTAATCTGGATGCTAGGTAAGTACAGCTTACACTCTTTGTATTTAATACCTATTGGTTTTATAGGTTACAAATAATATAAAGTCTTGTTTGAATTATGATGTTCCGACACGACGTGTGCGGTTCGGAACAAAAGACAATGATAATAAACCATGTTTAATGGTTAAAAAGAGCTAATACGGTTATTTAGTCATGAAATGACTAAAAGATAACGAGTTTTGAATGATTACCTTATAAGGTAAACCAATGCAAATAATAACGGTAAAACGGTAATTTGGTCACTCGTTGGCTAGAACCGTTAGTTTTGAAAGACACTTTATAGCGTAAGTTTTAATGGGTCAAAAGAGTCAATAAATGATTTA
The DNA here is from genome assembly GCA_030545235.1 of Helianthus tuberosus. Lineage (NCBI taxonomy): Eukaryota > Viridiplantae > Streptophyta > Magnoliopsida > Asterales > Asteraceae > Helianthus > Helianthus tuberosus. The sequence goes on from CM060399.1 coordinate 117,449,961, forward strand.
TAAGGAAAATGACCGTACGGTGTAAACCGGAGCGAGTCATGTAGACGAGATAGTAATAAACATCATCTCGCCAATAAATTCAGTCACTTAGACTAAACGGGTCAAAAGGTGAAGATATTACCTTTTGACAATATCGACTAATGGTTTGTCGAGTTGTATGATTATAGGAATAAATATCAAATGGATATTTACATCGCTATTACTTAGCGGCTATTAATGCAAGGTTTTGAAATGGGTCAATATATTGATCCGAGCCAGGTATGTATAATAGGTTAACTACTCAATTTGAAACTAGAGGTTCATTGAGAGTTAAATGAAGTCAAATAGACATTTGGTTACTTTAATAAGTAAACCGAATGATTCATATGATGGTCATTTGTTTTGACAACATAATGACTTTTTAAATCAAAATCATAGTTTAAAAGAGGGATTTTGGGTCGAGAATGCGTTTAGAAGTCCTTCATTTTAATGAAAGGTGAAAATGGACCAAAATGACCTTGTAAGCTAAATCGAGGGAACGGCCCTTAAAGGTGGTTCGGAAAAGAGTTATACGATGAAATAAATACTTTGAATAAGTATAACAAGCGAAAGATGTAAAATAGTGGTCAAATGACTCTATAGGAGTCTTTGCCGTAAAATGATAATCCGAGGGGTAAAACTCGGAATATATAGATTTCCACACTAAATCCACCACACATATAGTTGTGGTGGAAGATCAACTAATAAATAATGTGGAAATAAGATGCTAAAAGCGAATGAGCATGAATTATGCGGAAAAATGCTTACATACCCTTAACGGGTCAAAATAAGCATTTAAGTAAAAACGGGTTTAAGAAGGTATATGAACCCGTGATTGGAACCTAATATGATAAACATTATTGAATTTAATAGGTTCATGAGAAATAGAGGTCAAACAAACTTGTTTGTTTGATAAATGCATAAATGGGTCGAATAATTTGGAAAACCCCTACTGTTCAGTGAACACTCCTACTGTACAGTGAAAACTCCTACTATTCAGTGAAAACCCCTACTGTTTAGTGAACACTCCTACTGTACAGTGAAAAATCCTACTATTCAGTGAAACTACTACTATTTAATGAACATTCCTATTGATGGGTGAACATTCTTTAGAAAGGGGTTAAACTTGAGCCTCGCGGCCCGTGGAGGCTAAGACCCATCTCGGTCGTGCCCCGCGACCAACCTAAATGACTGCAAAAGTGTGCTGGTTGTTAAAATGCAGCTGCGAACTCGTTTAGTCACGTTTTAAGCGCTATATGACTAACTCATTTCATGTTTTATGAAATGTAGGTACTAATTGAGTTACCGGAGGACGATCAAGCTCAACGAAGAACCGAACACATAAAGAACAAAGCTTCCGCGAAATGATTCGTCGTCACATTTTAAACGGCGAATGTTTTATAAAATGTGGAAATGTTTTATTTCTAAAACAACACGATTCTAACATGATTCCTTACTAGTAAGCTCATATGCTTTACTTTTAGCACACATTCACTTCTAATCTCATCATCATCATGTTTCATTCATATGTGTCAAGCCATTTCCTACAATCTCACATCCTAACTTCACTTAGGCATTTCATCATACACTTGGAGTGCATACTACCTCCTATGCACATAGTACAAGTATTTTATGCATAATATTACAAGTTCATATCAAGATCATCAAGTTCCACTAGAATCATATAATTCTCATACTATACCTAAATTAACTAACAATTACTCATTACATACAACATCATACATGAATTTTACACAACAATTGAACATGTATGATTATCCATTTCATCATCTTCACTACTACAAGTGGGTTTCATCCAAAATCATCAAATTACTTAGAATCTTGCATAGTTCATGTTCTATATGGTGATTCTAACACATGTACATGATCAATTTCATACAAATTCATGGATTGTTCATAACCCACTTCATAGCAAAATCATCAAATCATAAATTACAACTTACCACATGTTTAATAGGGCTAGATCATCAAGAAAACGAGTTCATGCATTAGTTTAGGCTGAAATCCTTCTTCAATTTGATGTTTTCTTGAGGGTTAGGGTTTACACCCCTCACTCCTTTCTCCTGATCGATCTCACGCACACACACACCTTGTGTGTGTGAGATTTTTGTTTTAATTAAATTCAGTTTCAAATTTGGCAATCCTAGTCCCTCAAGTTTATCACACCATCATAGTTGCCACAAGTTTTATTCCTTTACTTATTTTGTTAGGATTTTAACTAAGTTTAATAACCTAGTTATTGTATTTCATTTAATTAACATGGCAACATACCTACGTATTAATAATTCAAGTTTTGGGGTGTTACAAATCTACCCCCTTAAAGAGGGTTTCGTCCCCGTAACCTATTTCATCCATATCGGTTTATCTATTTGTAAAGCCATAACTTCAAAAACATCATTTCTAGAAATCCTTTTTCCATTCTTCCTACAAATCAGCGTACCCATATTTTGTACGTATCATCCCTATAACATCAAACATATAGTCCATCCGACCCCTTCATAACGGGTCAAAGTTTTGACCATTACCATAGCCCATCATGCTTGTCTTAATTGACCCATCCATAACGGGTCAATACAAACCTTTTTTTTCATTATTATCATAATTTCATCCCTTGCGACCCATTACAACGAGTCACTACTTATACCATTTCTTTATTATGCTTTCTATATCATATTGACCTGTTCGTAACTGGTCAATTACATATACTTTACATTTCCATTCTTTAACAATTTCTTCTTAAATTCTCAACTGATCACATTATCGTACTTAAACTAGTGTGTGCAAATTAGTAGCAACCCTAAAAGTCTAATACCATTATTTACATTACGACAATTTGAAGTTCATATGAACTTACTAATACATTTCACCATTAGTATTAGTTCTACTAGTTTCATTTATACCTAGAGTTTCATTCCTACCTTCTTACTCATGCACGATCTGCTTACTACATAAGCCTGAACAAAATTCATTCTTAATCAACTTCTAAAAGCCAAGCCTTCTTTTTCATAACACGCTCTGCGCTTCATTACTTCATACGAAAATACTTTTTCAAACCATAGCTATATATCCACATTCGGATATTAAACAATTCACTAATCTTACTATCTTGGCACAGTACCTCAACATGCAAAAGTGAACCGATTGACCTGATTCATCCGTGAGATGAGCTTCCGCTCATGAGCATTCTTTCGCCGTCCTTGATAGGTTTACCACATCATGATTCCTGCCATTCTCATTATAAGATTAGGGGTTTACACATTTCATTCGATTTCATTCAGACGTGATGTTTATTACATCACTTTATTTATATATTAATACTTTCTCAATTCCTTCTTAAGACATTAGTGCGTTTAACCTGTTCAAAATAGGTCAATACGTGACCATTTCTTAACATATCATTTTAGTTGTTTAACCCGTTTACGACGGATCAATACATAACTGTTCCTTCGCAATTGGTTAGCTTATTTGTTAACTTCTGCGGTTTGACTTTTCAAAGTCATTCTGCCACTTCTTTCTTATTATAAATACATATAACAAAGTACACGTTTGTGTTTCTTGTCAATTCAAGCATGCATACAATTTCATCGCTTCATGCTTTAGTGCTTCTCACGTATACTTGTCCTTTCCATTAAAACTTAAGCCTTCCTCCCGGGTCATAACCCGTCATTCACTTTGACTCTCTAAAGTCGAGTCATAAGCTCCTATTAAAAGTATAACCCTATTTATACATACCTAATGCAAGTAAAATCCATTGATTCGTTATTCATAACTTGCGATGGTCCTTTCTTTCCAATTAGTGGCATTGCGTGCCCATTCATCAAGCTCATCTATGCGTATGAAATTTAACAGATCAGAACATTAAATACCGAGTTCAAATGGCGATCACCATCTGACCCGTATGACCCATTTATCCTTTCAACCATTCTTGCATACAAAACATAACTTGGAAAATATCCGCTTTTTAAGTAATATTTACTCGTTTGATCTGTATTTACTTATAATTTTGAACCTTTCATTCTTGTCATCCATTCTTACTTATTTGACTCGTACCTATTTACGAACTTCAAAATTTTTTTTATTCTGTTATTCTATCATTCATTACCTTCTATGTTTCGAATCCGTCTCGCGGTTTCTAACATATCATTCATATCTTTCATTCCTTTCATGTTTCGAATCCGTCTCGCGGATTCTAACATTGCATTCACACCTTTCATTCTTTGAATCCGTCTCGCGGATTCAAACATTCCATTTATACCTTTCATTCCTACGTAATACTCTCAATTTCCCAAGAGTCTTACTACCCATTTCACCCGCACACCCATCTGTTACCCAATTCTACTGGACATACCTGCGACAACTACCACGGTCTCGCGAACGTCATATGCTTCTTGCGTACTGGAAAGGTACGCAATCCACATACTAGTTTCGTGCCTTCGCGTAATCATCGCCTTATGTCCGAGAAATGGGTTTCAGTTTCGTGCACATCTCTAAAACTTCACTAAGACCATATCGTTGTCTTCCGTTTAATAATTACCCTCCCAAGGAGATTTCTTCCCGTTTCCTTTAACATCGGTACCCATACATATTAATAGTGTGTACCTTGGGTTCATTTGCCTATTTGCATCTTTGCCTGCCTTAGTATTCATCCTATTCTGCATTCATGGATCATCTTCTTCAAACACTTATGCCTACCTTGCACATACAAAACCGTTAGTTTACTTATACACATACATAAGTGCATACTTACATTCACTTCTGCCTTTGGATCTTGATCGAGTCTCAGATTGTACGGGTTCCTTATCACAAGAGCACACAGGTTTGAGTTCAAGTATTTATCTCCTCATACTTGATTTCCCTCAAACCAGGGCTCTGATACCAACTTGTAACGCCCTAACACGCTATAACAGAAAAGACGCAGCGGAAATACGTACCATAAAATTTCTTTCCTTATAAACGTTTTGACTTACTTGAAAGTTCATTATAAAATAACTCTTTTACAATATATGCATCCTTCGTACTTATTTACAAAATAAAAGCATAACTTATGTCTATCAATTAACATACTCAAGCATTCCCGTACAATCTATCTTGTGACTCGGTATTTGATCGCTACTCCTCGTGATGATAATCTGTGATTCGTACAACCTGCACCCACCACATACATTCACAACATTAGCATACATTATATACAAACAAGATTCTTAATCATGTAGTCTCGTTACGTTCTATCCACATATACTTTCCATCCCGTTATCTTTCTAGATTTACTCGTTCCATCCGGGTGTCTAATCCTTGGCGAAACTTCAATAGAGTACCTGCACTACATTTCATTCTCGAGGCACACTGTTAATAACGTCAATACTTAAATGTATTGAAACCACGTATACAATACATACATACCTACTCACATACATACATACATAACTACATACAAACATACCTACTCACATACATACATACAAACTACATACATACAAACATACCTACTCACATACATACATACTTGCATCCACATATATATATTCATACCTATACGCGTATGTACCTTCATACCTAAATACATAATGCTGACGCCCATACATAGCTACTTGCGTTCATACATACACTGATACCTACATATATACACCGATCTACATACATAACTACATACTTACATGCATTCATAAAACGAATCATAACTACACACGTGCATACCTTCGCTCACACGTACATATATTTACATAATTACATAAGTACATTCATACATACATACATACATACTAACTCGTACATACCACTTACCTAATTCTCCACGAATTAATGTCGTATCTTAATTACAAACCTTCGTATAATAAAACATGTACGAACAAACTTATATACATACTCACTCCTATTCATGATTACTTATTAGTTTAAGCGTATTGGGATGAAGTTAAATCTATACATGCATGCCCACAAACGTAGTTCATTACCCCGCATACTCGCTCCCACATCCCGATCTTACTTACACATCATAAACGCTTTTTAAATGTCTTTCGGGTATGTTTCGGATCTTAAGAATGAGTTCCATACTCACCCGTAACTTACCAAGCCTTTCAGTAGGGTTGAGGAACATTATAAAGACTTGACGACGCTTGGAATGGGTTCACGGGGTCCGAATTCGAAGGAAAAACAAAGAATTTCATAAACTTTATATTTGCATCTGACCTCCACCGTAAGCTACGGTGGCTACCGTAGCTTACGGTGGCCCCAAAAGCCTTACGACAACTTTAAACTGCCTTACGGCAGAAAGAAAGTCCCAGCTCCCACCGTAGCTTACGGTGGGCACCGTAAGCTACGGTGATGCCCAGATCAGCTCCCCACTTCAACACTAAAATTCGCATAACTTGTTCGTTTTGCATCTGTTTCACTTGAAACTTGTTCCTAAACATTCGTAATACAGTTCCTTACATATTAGACTAAGAATCCTTACCCCGGGTCCTTAATCATTACAAATTTTATTACCGTTACCTCACTTATTCTTATTTATTCGACCCGTTTGGTCCCATAAACTACCTTCGACTATCTAAATCAATACTTATCTTAATACCTTCATTCATTTCATACCATACATGATTTCCCTTCATTCATAAACAAGAAAGTTCTTATGTATACTAAGAAGTGAGTCGGAAGTCACTTACCTTAAGCGTTCGCCCTCGTGCTTGCTTTCTTATATCCTTTTGACCCGTTAGCCTTCCATGCTCGAGACCATGCTAGTGAAATTCCTATTCTTTCATACCATAATGTCCACAAACTTGTTAGTATGCATATTCACACATATCAACATACATTTCAAATTCTTAATTATGTTGATTCTTATTAGTCAATAATTCTTTAACATGCATCAGGCGTGGATTGCCAACCACATTGTTCAACATTCACGAAATCCTATTCATCGTCATACATAATTCATAATTAGGTTTAAATACATCTCCCATTATCTTCCTAATATTGTTTTGTGTTAATTTTCCTAACTTTATAGTTTTCCACACTCGTTGACTTTTCAGAAGTCAACCATCAAGTGTTCTACGCATACATATTCATCTTGACATGTTAGAGCATCGCCACAATATCATATACTTCACACTCATAAACATTAATATGTAACTTCCTCACATTCTAGTATTCTCATGATTATGAACTTTAACAACATCATTCATGATTTGCTAAAACAACACGATTCTAACATGATTCCTTACTAGTAAGCTCATATGCTTTACTTTTAGCACACATTCACTTCTAATCTCATCATCATCATGTTTCATTCATATGTGTCAAGCCATTTCCTACAATCTCACATCCTAACTTCACTTAGGCATTTCATCATACACTTGGAGTGCATACTACCTCCTATGCACATAGTACAAGTATTTTATGCATAATATTACAAGTTCATATCAAGATCATCAAGTTCCACTAGAATTATATAATTCTCATACTATACCCAAATTAACTAACAATTACTCTTTACATACAACATCATACATAAATTTTACACAACAATTGAACATGTATGATTATCCATATCATCATCTTCACTACTACAAGTGGGTTTCATCCAAAATCATCAAATTACTTAGAATCTTGCATAGTTCATGTTCTATATGGTGATTCTAACACATGTACATGATCAATTTCATACAAATTCATGGATTGTTCATAACCCACTTCATAGCAAAATCATCAAATCATAAATTACAACTTACCACATGTTTAATAGGGCTAGATCATCAAGAAAACGAGTTCATGCATTAGTTTAGGCTGAAATCCTTCTTCAATTTGATGTTTTCTTGAGGGTTAGGGTTTACACCCCTCACTCCCTTCTCCTGATCGATCTCACGCACACACACACCTTTTGTGTGTGAGATTTTTGTTTTAATTAAATTCAGTTTCAAATTTGGCAATCCTAGTCCCTCAAGTTTATCACACTATCATAGTTGCCCCAAGTTTCATTCCTTTACTTATTTTGTTAGGCTTTTAACTAAGTTTAATAACCTAGTTATTGTATTTCATTTAATTAACATGGCAACATACCTACGTATTAATAATTCGAGTTTTGGGGTGTTACAAATCAATTATAGAATAGAGTGTTGATAAATCACAGGATACATAATTCTACCAAATGTGTTGTCGCTTGGACAATCAAACCTGAAGAAGGCTAGATCAAAGCGAGGAATTGAAGAAGGTTTTGAAAGCATGGAGAACAGTTGAAGCTCTGATTTGATTGTTTCCAAAGAGATGGAATCATACCTTTGTGATGAAGATTTTGTAAGGCTGAAGGATGGCAGAGAGAATTAGGGCAGAAGATTGGATTTTAGAAAAAGGAAGTTATTAAGATAGAGGCGTGATTGGTAATATAGATTTGGGTTGACCATGGGGATGAACATGATCTTCATGGATGCGATTGGATGAGAAGGAGAGGTGCGAATGAAGTTGCAGAAACCCTAGGATGTGAATGGAGATTAGGACTGGAGAAAAGAGACGTATGATGGAAGGAACAATAAGTGACCCGAATTACTTATTCGGATCCCGCGTGGGTTTCACTAAAGGGAAATCAAGGATTGCAAAATGGTGGGAAAATGAGGTTTAGATGCTCAAGATATGTGTCCCCTATGTATGGCTTTTATTAGGTTAAGAATATAATCTTTTACATTTTACATTGCTGTAACACCCCAAAACTCGAATTATTAATACGTAGGTATGTTGCCATGTTAATTAAATGAAATACAATAACTAGGTTATTAAACTTAGTTAAAAGCCTAACAAAATAAGTAAAGGAATGAAACTTGTGGCAACTATGATGGTGTGATAAACTTGAGGGACTAGGATTGCCAAATTTGAAACTGAATTTAATTAAAGCAAAAATCTCACACACACAAGGTGTGTGTGCACGTGAGATCGATCAGGAGAAGGGAGTGAGGGGTGTAAACCCTAACCCTCAAGAAAACATCAAATTGAAGAAGGATTTCAGCCTAAACTAATGCATGAACTCGTTTTCTTGATGATCTAGCCCTATTAAACATGTGGTAAGTTGTAATTTATGATTTGATGATTTTGCTATGAAGTGGGTTATGAACAATCCATGAATTTGTATGAAATTGATCATGTACATGTGTTAGAATCACCATATAGAACATGAACTATGCAAGATTCTAAGTAATTTGATGATTTTGGATGAAACCCACTTGTAGTAGTGAAGATGATGATATGGATAATCATACATGTTCAATTGTTGTGTAAAATTTATGTATGATGTTGTATGTAAAGAGTAATTGTTAGTTAATTTGGGTATAGTATGAGAATTATATGATTCTAGTGGAACTTGATGATCTTGATATGAACTTGTAATATTATGCATAAAATACTTGTACTATGTGCATAGGAGGTAGTATGCACTCCAAGTGTATGATGAAATGCCTAAGTGAAGTTAGGATGTGAGATTGTAGGAAATGGCTTGACACATATGAATGAAACATGATGATGATGAGATTAGAAGTGAATGTGTGCTAAAAGTAAAGCATATGAGCTTACTAGTAAGGAATCATGTTAGAATCGTGTTGTTTTAGCAAATCATGAATGATGTTGTTAAAGTTCATAATCATGAGAATACTAGAATGTGAGGAAGTTACATATTAATGTTTATGAGTGTGAAGTATATGATATTGTGGCGATGCTCTAACATGTCAAGATGAATATGTATGCGTAGAACACTTGATGGTTGACTTCTGAAAAGTCAACGAGTGTGGGAAACTATAAAGTTAGGAAAATTAACACAAAACAATATTAGGAAGATAATGGGAGATGTATTTAAACCTAATTATGAATTATGTATGACGATGAATAGGATTTCGTGAATGTTGAACAATGTGGTTGGCAATCCACGCCTGATGCATGTTAACGAATGATTGACTAATAAGAATCAACATAATTAAGAATTTGAAATGTATATTGATATGTGTGAATATGCATACTAACAAGTTTGTGGACATTATGGTATGAAAGAATAGGAATTTCACTAGCATGGTCTCGAGCATGGAAGGCTAACGGGTCAAAAGGATATAAGAAAGCAAGCACGAGGGCGAACGCTTAAGGTAAGTGACTTCCGACTCACTTCTTAGTATACATAAGAACTTTCTTGTTTATGAATGAAGGGAAATCATGTATGGTATGAAATGAATGAAGGTATTAAGATAAGTATTGATTTAGATAGTCGAAGGTAGTTTATGGGACCAAACGGGTCGAATAAATAAGAATAAGTGAGGTAACGGTAATAAAATTTGTAATGATTAAGGACCCGGGGTAAGGATTCTTAGTCTAATATGTAAGGAACTGTATTACGAATGTTTAGGAACAAGTTTCAAGTGAAACAGATGCAAAACGAACAAGTTATGCGAATTTTAGTGTTGAAGTGGGGAGCTGATCTGGGCATCACCGTAGCTTACGGTGCCCACCGTAAGCTACGGTGGGAGCTGGGACTTTCTTTCTGCCGTAAGGCAGTTTAAAGTTGTCGTAAGGCTTTTGGGGCCACCGTAAGCTACGGTAGCCACCGTAGCTTACGGTGGAGGTCAGATGCAAATATAAAGTTTATGAAATTCTTTGTTTTTCCTTCGAATTCGGACCCCGTGAACCCATTCCAAGCGTCGTCAAGTCTTTATAATGTTCCTCAACCCTACTGAAAGGCTTGGTAAGTTACGGGTGAGTATGGAACTCATTCTTAAGATCCGAAACATACCCGAAAGACATTTAAAAAACGTTTATGATGTGTAAGTAAGATCGGGATGTGGGAGCGAGTATGCGGGGTAATGAACTACGTTTGTGGGCATGCATGTATAGATTTAACTTCATCCCAATACGCTTAAACTAATAAGTAATCATGAATAGGAGTGAGTATGTATATAAGTTTGTTCGTACATGTTTTATTATACGAAGGTTTGTAATTAAGATACGACATTAATTCGTGGAGAATTAGGTAAGTGGTATGTACGAGTTAGTATGTATGTATGTATGTATGTATGTATGTATGTATGTATGTATGTATGAATGTACTTATGTAATTATGTAAATATATGTACGTGTGAGCGAAGGTATGCACGTGTGTAGTTATGATTCGTTTTATGAATGCATGTAAGTATGTAGTTATGTATGTAGATCGGTATATATATGTAGGTATCGGTGTATGTATGAACGCAAGTAGCTATACCCTCCCCGAGACGGCATTCCAATGAATACGTCGGGCAGAACCACGACAGCCATTACGGAACCCTAGATCAATCGGGCAGCGTATCTAATACGTATCCAGGGGTTATAATACTTACAACGGAGCAGAACTTCACTAATTAGGTGTATAATACCCGAGTATAATATGCCTATTATCAGAAATTGGAAAAAATATTTCGAAATTGAACGATCAGACTGAAGATCTGAGGCCATCTACTTATAGTGCCTGATTCTGGTCTTCACGCGGCCCGCGTAAAGGTAAGCTAAGGCTTACGCGGCCCGCGTTGACCTCAGGTCAAAGCGTAGCCCGTCCGGATCATCAACTAGGCTCGACATGTGTTGGGCCACGTGGCGGCCCAGGGCCGTTCCACCTTTTAATCTTACGCGGCTCGCGTAAGGGTTGGGGTGGGTCTTACGTGGCCCGCCTCAACTTAAATTTCAGATTTTTAATACTATTTAATATATTTAAGGCTCGTTTTCGCGTATGGGGTGTATTTTAGGACATATTGGGATATTTTAAAATGTATTATGGTGTCGGGAAAATATTCGAGAGTATCGGTTTAATTTTGAGAGTTGTTATATCCTCCCCACCTTGTTTTAGAGCTCGTCCTCGAGATCTATTGGAACAAGTGTGGATATTTCCTTTGCATTTCAGATTCAATCTCCCATGTATACTCAGGTCCTCTTTTGGAGTCCCACTTTACTTTGACCAGAACTAATCTCTTATGCTTGAGATTGTTGACTTTCCTGTCTTCGATCTGTAGAGGCCTTTCTACAAATTTGAGTTGTTCATTTACCTCTATATCCTTAAGAGGTACTATTAGCGATTCATCAGCTAGGCATTTCTTGAGATTAGATACATGAAATACATCATGTATTCCTGCCATTTCTTCTGGCAGTTGTAGCTGATAGGCTACATGTCCTATTCTTCTAATAATCTCAAAAGGTCCAATATACCTGGGACTTAGCTTTCATCTTTTGATGAATCTTACCACACCTTTCCAAGGAGAGACCTTCAATAATACTTTGTCTCCCACTTGAAATTCTAATGGCTTGCGTCGGTTATCGGCATAGCTCTTCAGTCGATCACGTGCTGCTTTCAGTCGTTCCTTGACTTGAATGATCTTGTCTGTTGTTTCTTGCACTATCTCAGGTCCAGATAGTTGCTTTTCCCTAATTTCTGCCCAACAGACTAGGGTTCGGCACTTTCGTCCATAAAGTGCCTCGAATGGTGCAGCATTGATACTTGTGTGATAACTATTATTGTAAGAAAATTCTATTAAAGGTAAGTGATCGTCCCAATTACCTCCGAAATCAATTACACAAGCTCTAAGCATGTCCTCCATTGTCTGAATTGTCCTTTCGCTTTGTCCGTCCGTTTGAGGATGATAAGCTGTGCTCAGATTCAACTTAGTTCCCATGGCTTTTTGGAAACTTGACCAAAAATGAGAGGTAAATCGACTATCCCTATCAGAAACAATTGATAAAGGAATTCCATGTAATGAAACAATTTCATTTACACATTATTTAGCTAGCTGTTCCATACTGAAAGTTTCCTTCATTGGTAGGAAATGAGCTGACTTAGTTAGTCTATCTACAATCACCCAGATTGTATCATTACCTTTCCTTGTTTTGGGTAACTTGGTAACAAAATCCATTGTTATCAATTCCCATTTCCAAACTGGCATTTCTAGTTGTTGTAACAAACCTGAGGGTTTTTGGCATTTCTAGAAGCGTCACAATAAACTACAAAATCTTCAGTTCCTTCTGGTAACGCTAGTATGGGTGTATTAGTTAATCTCTGCTTAAGAATTCTAAAAGCTTATTCTTGTTTTGGTCCCCATTCAAACTTAATGGATTTACAGGTTAACTTAGTTAAAGGAATGGCTATTCTAGAGAAATCTCGAATAAACCTTCTATAATAACCAGCCAATCCTAAGAAACTTCTAACCCCGGTTGGTGATTCAGGGGTTTTCCATTTAGTAATCGCCTCAATCTTTGTTGGATCCACATGAATTCCTTCATGATTCACTAAATGTCCAAGAAATTGTACTTGCTCTAACCAAAATTCACACTTCAAAAATTTTGCATAAAGCTTTTCCTTTCTTAATAGACTTAAAAGTGCGTGCAAATGCTTTGCATGATCTTCTTTACTCTTAGAGTAAATTAGAATATCATCTATGAAGACGATAATGAATTTATCCAAATATGGCTTACATATTCGGTTCATCATGTCCATAAAATGCGGCTGGGGCATTGGTTAAACCAAATGGCATGACAGTAAATTCATAATGACCATACCTTGTTCTGAATGCGGTTTTAGGAATGTCCTCTTCCTGTACCTTTAATTGATGATATCCTGACCTTAAATCGATTTTAGAGAAAAATCGAGCTCCTTGCAGTTGATCGAACAGATCATCGATTCTTGGTAATGGGTACCGATTCTTGATCGTGATTTTGTTCAATTCACGGTAATCAATGCACATACGCATTGATCCGTCCTTCTTTTTAACGAATAAAATCGGCGCTCCCCATGGCGACGAACTTGGCTGTATGAATCCTTTTTCCAGCAATTCATCTAGTTGTTTCTTTAGTTCTTGCATTTCGGCTGGTGCCAAACGGTAAGGTGCTTTGGCAATTGGTGCTGTTCCTGGTAGTAGGTGAATTCTGAATTCAACTTCTCTGTCTGGTGGTAGTCCTGGTAATTCTTCTGGGAAGACATCTGAAAACTGGGACACTACTGGAATGTCTTTTAGTTCTTTTCCTTTAGTGTTAGTGATTATGGAAATCAAATACACTATAGAACCTTTTCTTATATAACTTGCAGTTTTCATCACAGAGATGAATTTTGTGGACCTATTGGGTTTATCTCCTTTAATTGTGATCGTTTTACCTTTTGGTGAATTTACTTGGATTGACTTTTTATCACATAAAATACTAGCTTTATTGGCTATTAACCAATCCATTCTTAAAATAACATCAAATCCTATCAGATTCATGGGATAAAGGTTTGCCCTAAACTTTTGATTTAAAATTTCTATTCCTGCTCCCTGCAAGATTTCAGAAATCCTAACAGTTTCTCCATTAGCTGTCTCTACTAGACATTCTTGTGGTAGTTTAGTTAATGACTGATTTAGCAATTTGCAAAACGAAGTATTAATAAAACTTTGGTTTGCACCAGAGTCAAATAATACCTTAGCAAAAACATCATTAACTAAAAACGTACCAGCTATTACATCTGGAATCATCTTGGCTTCATCTGCAGTCAGAACAAATGCTCTAGCATTTTTAGTGTTCCTGTTGTTCACAGCTGGAGCCAATTTCGGACAGTTTGGCTTAATATGACCTTTTTCTCCACAATTTTAGCATAATCCATTACTGGATTTTCTCCTACAATCTTCTTATTTGTGTCCTGGCATCTTGCAGAAATTGCAAAGAGTAGAGCATTTTCCCGAATGTTTTTCTTGCAGACCTTGCAGAAAATTGCAGAGGTAGAACCCATATTCCTACGATTGTAATTCCCAGAACGGAATTCTTGAGTAAGCCTTTGGGTTAGCTTTCTCCTCTGTTCTTCTTCTCTAGTACGGATTAATTCATCAGTCAAGGTATTCGCTAGTTCTACAGCTTTTTCTATAGTTTGAGGTCTAGCTGCCTTGACTACATGTCTAATCTCTCCAATTAATCCCCAGATATAACGGGAGATTAGCACCGGTTCAGGTGATGCAAGGGTTGGTACTATTCTAGCATATTCAAATAATGTGGTAGTATAGCCCTTACTATCTACCCCGGTCATCCTAAGGTTCAGAAATTTATTGGCTATCTGTTCCTTTTCATTGGGAGGGTAGAATTTCCTTTCTACCATATTCTTAAATTCCTCCCATTCCATGTTGTATATCCTATCATTTCCTCTTGATTGGAGGATAGTGTTCCGCCATTCTAAGGCTGAGTTCTTAAACAGATTAGAAGCAAACATTATTTTGTCTTCTTCAGCACACTTGCTTATTTTTAAAACAGCCTCAGTTTTCTCTATCCAGCGTAGAGCTGCAATGGGTCCTTCATTGCCCGAGAATTCTATTGGTCTGCAGGACCAGAATTCTTTATAAGAACAACCGTAAGACACAGTTCTTCTTCTTTTGGGAATGGGCACTTG
Source organism: Helianthus tuberosus (assembly GCA_030545235.1). Lineage (NCBI taxonomy): Eukaryota > Viridiplantae > Streptophyta > Magnoliopsida > Asterales > Asteraceae > Helianthus > Helianthus tuberosus. The sequence goes on from CM060399.1 coordinate 117,465,385, forward strand.
AAGTACGGGTCCATTGTTCACGCTGTGTTCTGGTTCAACTGGTCGCTTACTGCTATGATTACTTTTATTATTCGCTTCTTGAACAGTTTGAATAATAAATGGCATTGCATCTATAATCCCTTGTGCCACTATGTGTTGAACGGCACTATTATCCATTTGGTTTCCATTGTTATTAATGCTCGGATTCTCATTAACCACGTTAATGTTACTCTGGTTATCATTATTCAGATTTCCTTGATTTCCTTCGTCGACCATCTGAATTTTAAACATTTACCCTGTATTAATATCACAAAATAATATTACTGCATGGGTGTGTCTTCATGGATTGGGTAACGTTGCACATAGTCCCTAACGTCATCCCACCATGGATCGTAATTTGGGTCTAGGGGATTTGGTGCTGGTACCCTAGGGATTTCTTCTGGATTAAAGTCATGCATCTCTACTTGGTTTTCAGGGTTTTCTATCTCCATGGGTTGATCAGGGATTTGTAGTTGTGGTTGGGGTGCTATTATTTGCTCCAGATTTGGGTCAGCTGCAGTGGTTGCTAGTATGTGGATGTTAGCTATACCCCTATTGATCATATCCTAGGCATAGGCATCTGTCTCTCTCTTGGCTGCTGCTAGGGCTCTCTGATCTTGCAACTTTTTCATACGCTTCCTACGCTCGTGTGCCCCTCTACTGAACCATCCCCTCTTTTTCTGAGGAAATGGCTCCTCTGACTGAGCCTTAAACACAAAGATTCCATCTTCCGTATCAGCAGAGTACCCTGAGAGGGCAGGCTGAGAAGAGGAGGTGCCTTCGCTTCTAGGCGAACCAGACAATTGACGGTACGCGTCAGATGGTCCTTGGTCGCTCATACTATAAACTAACAGATAGTCAAATAACACATTACAAATAAATACAGTTATAAACATATTTCCGTAATTTATTTCCTAACACTTTATATTTTGATGTCAGCAGAACACCTCTGTGGCTGAATCAGTGGCTTAGCTCTGATACCACCTCCTGTCGCAGCCCCCGATCCCAGGTTCCCCGGGAAACGGGCGGCCGCGAGCCAGTTTCGGTGGTATCGATTATTGTCTAATTTGGCAGCGGAATTTTTCATCAGGACCGTTGTTAGGAAATGTTTATCAGAGTAAAATACCACATTTTCATATCATTAAGCAAATGGGTTAAAACCCAAGTTCATAGTACATGCGTTTTCATAGGAATAAATCCTATTTATTTAACAAAAACATCTATTTTATTTTTAGGTAACTTTATTGCCACTTTTCCAAGCCTTCAGTGCTGTCCAGCTGGCTTCTATTTGGCTTTCATATTTTGTTACCTGAAACGCGTTTTAAAAACATTTGTCAGTGGGAAATACTGGTGAGTGAATCCTAGTTTAATCAAGTTTAAATAAAACGTCACATTGTACAGTATTGAGGGCGATCCCGCAATTATATTTGTTTACAAGACATCACAATTAACATCCATGGTACTGTCGAACCCGACTTGTGGATATGTTACTCCTTGACCAGGTGGAAACAAATTTTGTATACAAAACCCCAACATACTCATCATAATTGTATGCTTACAAATACTCAATAACCGTTATTCGTATGGAAAAGTATTTAAGGTTTTGTAAAAACATTTAACAAAAGATTTACAAAAAGTGGATCAACTCACATTGCTGTCTTAGATTTTCCGTAAGGATTTCCCGGTGATAATCTATAATTTACACAAATGTACATGCGTTAGTATTAATAACCCATTTTAACATTAGCAATACCCTCCCCGAGACGGCATTCCAATGACTACGTCGGGCAGAACCACGACAGCCATTACGGAACCCTAGATCAATCGGGCAGCGTATCTAATACGTATCCAGGGGTTATAATACTTACAACGGAGCAGAACTTCGCTAATTAGGGGTATAATACCCGAGTATAATATGCCTATTATCAGAAATTGAGAGAAAGATTTCGAAATTGAACGATCAGACTGAAGATCCGAGGCCATCTACTTATAGTGCCTGATTCTGGTCTTCACGCGGTCCGCGTAAAGGTAAGCTAAGGCTTACGCGGCCCGCGTTGACCTCAGGTCAAAGCGTAGCCCATCCGGATCATCAACTAGGCTCGACATGTGTTGGGCCACGTGGCGGCCCAGGGCCGTGCCACCTTTTAAGCTTACGCGACCCGCGTAAGGGTTGGGGTGGGTCTTACGCGGCCCGCTTCATCTTAAATTTCAGATTTTTAATACTATTTAATATATTTGAGGCCCGTTTTCGCGTATGGGGTGTATTTTAGGACATATTGGGATATTTTAAAATGTATTAGGGTGTCGGGAAAATATTCGAGAGTATCGGTTTAATTTTGAGAGTTGTTATAATGAGAATACTAGAATGTGAGGAAGTTACATATTAATGTTTATGAGTGTGAAGTATATGATATTGTGGCGATGCTCTAACATGTCAAGATGAATATGTATGCGTAGAACACTTGATGGTTGACTTCTGAAAAGTCAACGAGTGTGGAAAACTATAAAGTTAGGAAAATTAACACAAAGCAATATTAGGAAGATAATGGGAGATGTATTTAAACCTAATTATGAATTATGTATGACGATGAATAGGATTTCGTGAATGTTGAACAATGTGGTTGGCAATCCACGCCTGATGCATGTTAACGAATGATTAACTAATAAGAATCAACATAATTAAGAATTTGAAATGTATGTTGATATGTGTGAACATGCATACTAACAAGTTTGTGGACATTATGGTATGAAAGAGTAGGAATTTCACTAGCATGGACTCGAGCATGGAAGGCTAACGGGTCAAAAGGAGATAAGAAAGCAAGCACGAGGGCGAACGCTTAAGGTAAGTGACTTCTGACTCACTTCTTAGTATACATAAGAACTTTCTTGTTTATGAATGAAGGGAAATCATGTATGGTATGAAATGAATGAAGGTATTAAGATAAGTATTGATTTAGATAGTCGAAGGCAGTTTATGGGACCAAACGGGTCGAATAAATAAGAATAAGTGAGGTAACGGTAATAAAATTTGTAATGATTAAGGACCCGGGGTAAGGATTCTTAGTCTAATATGTAAGGAATTATTTTACGAATGTTTAGGAACAAGTTTCAAGTGAAACAGATGCAAAACGAACAAGTTATGCGAATTTTAGTGTTAAAGTGGGGAGTTGATCTGGGCATCACCGTAGCTTACGGTGCCCACCGTAAGCTACGGTGGGAGCTGGGACTTTCTTTCTGCTGTAAGGCAGTTTAAAGTTGCCGTAAGGCTTTTGGGGCCACCGTAAGCTACGGTAGCCACCGTAGCTTACGGTGGAGGTCAGATGCAAATGTAAAGTTTATGAAATTCTTTGTTTTTCCTTCGAATTCGGACCCCGTGAACCCATTCCAAGCCTCATCAAGTCTTTATAATGTTCCTCAACCCTACTGAAAGGCTTGGTAAGTTACGGGTGAGTATGGAACTCATTCTTAAGATCCGAAACATACCCGAAAGACATTTAAAAATCGTTTATGATGTGTAAGTAAGATCGGGATGTGGGAGCGAGTATGCGGGGTAATGAACTACCTATGTGGGCATGCATGTATAGATTTAACTTCATCCCAATACGCTTAAACTAATAAGTAATCATGAATAGGAGTGAGTATGTATATAAGTTTGTTCGTACATGTTTTATTATACGAAGGTTTGTAATTAAGATACGACAGTAATTCGTGGAGAATTAGGTAAGTGGTATGTTCGAGTTAGTATGTATGTATGAATGTACTTATGTAATTATGTAAGTATATGTACGTGTGAGCGAAGGTATGGACGTGTGTAGTTATGATTCGTTTTATGAATGCATGTAAGTATGTAGTTATGTATGTAGATCGATATATATATGTAGGTATCAGTGTATGTATGAACGCCAGTAGCTATGTATGGGCGTAAGCATTATGTATTTAGGTATGAAGGTACATGCGCGTATAGGTATGAATGTATATATGTGGATGCAAGTATGTATGTATGTATGTGGGTAGGTATGTTTGTATGTATGTATGTATATATGTATGTATGTGAGTAGGTATGTTTGTATGTAGTTATGTATGTATGTATGTGAGTAGGTATGTATGTACGTAGTTATGTATGTATTGTATACGTGGTTTCAATACATTTAAGTATTGACGTTATTAACAGTGTGCCTCGAGAATGAAATGTAGTGCATGTACTCTATTGAAGTTTCGCCAAGGATTAGACACCCGGATGGAATGACTAAATCTAGAAAGATAACGGGATGGAAAGTATATGTGGATAGAACGTAACGAGACTAGATGATTAAGAATCTTGTTTGTATATAATGTATGCTAATGTTGCGAATGTATGTGGTGGGTGCAGGTTGTACGAATCACAGATTATCATCACGAGGAGTAGCGATCAAAGACCGAGTCACAAGATAGATTGTACGGGAATGCTTGAGTATGTAAATTGATAGACATAAGTTATGCTTTTATTTTGTAAATAAGTACGAAGGATGCATATATTGTAAAAGAGTTATTTTATAATGAACTTTCAAGTAAGTCAAAACGTTTATAAGGAAAGAAATTTTATGGTACGTATTTCCGCTGCGTCTTTTCAGTTAAAGCGTGTTAGGGCGTTACAATTGCCATTCAAGATTGGAATGTTTGAAAATTGTATATTAGAAACCCTTTTGAATAATAATGTATATTTCCTAAATTGTGTAATGAATCATTTAATTTTAAATAAATTCCATAATAAATTACTCCAAAATTGATTTACCTTATTTATAAAAATTAATTAAAAAGCTAATTAAATAGAAAGATGAAGAGCATTAATACTTTAAAAACCTACTTAAACCATTCTAGATTACTATATGTGGTAAAGATACCCAAAAGTTTCTACATCTTTCTTTAACCTTGAAAAATCCGAATGGCAATGTAAAATGTAAAAAAAAACATATGCTTGAAAAATGTCAAACGGTTATATCATTTAAGAAAAATCATGACCAGTGCTTGCTCGATCCTTATATGTGGTAAAGTTTGATTTATTGGTTACGAAGCTTCAGCAAGCAGAAGTATTAGAGCAAGAGGCTTTCAATTTATATTTCAAACTACAAAAACGGATTTCCTTCATTTACTTATCCTTTCAGTTATTTTATATCTATAGTACGTTGGTTCATTGTATTTTCATCGTGAACTTCAGATTTCCATAATAATTCCGTGTCAGAACAAATCTTAACAAATATGAGTTCATGATCGGTGATGGTTTGTTTTAAAAGTATTATTTCAACAATTTTAACTTATATATTTGTGTGTTAGTCCACCCGCGAAACTCGCGGGATCTTAGACTAGTCATCAATATTAAAGGGTATAATTAGTAACTCTAGGTGTTGTGTCTATACTCTCTCTTTCAGGATTTAAAACAACTTAATAATGAACTACATTAGTTACCACAACTTGGTAATAATCTACATAATTAAGAGCGTTTACATTGAATTCTTTATACATATTCATATAATTACAAAAAATCACTAATTTTTCTCTTCTCTTTTCTTTTCAATTAAATAATATTTTTTATACCTTTTATCTCTCATCTACTCGCAATCACTTTTAAAAATATTAAGAATTTTATAAGAATGAACAATATTTCCCATGTATTTATTATTTTCCATATATTTACAGATGAACAGTAAGATCATTCACATCTTTTCCATCATTCTTACCCTATAATTATACTAAAACAACTAAATTTTCTCTCTCATTTCAATTAAATAATACTTTTTTTTTATTTTTTATCATTACTATTTCTCTCTCATCCACTCACAACCACTTTCAAAAAATATTAAAAAATTATAAAGGGTAAATAATGTCCACTCAAATATACAGACGAACAGAAACTTTTTCTATCTCCTCTATTTACAACCACTTTTTATAATATAAAAAGTACTCTCACAGAAATTTGATGGACAAGATGTGAATACTCCTACATTCCTATATATTTTCTCACTTCTCCACCCATAATCACTCACAATCATTACGTATAAAGGGAGGTATTATGAACAGTGTTGTAAAATAAAAATCGCTACTAGACGGCAATTTAAACGCTAGTCGGCTAGTAACTGACTAATTTTTCGTTAATCATGTCACAGCCCCGACCCCACCTTGGGAACGGGAGCCGTGAACCAATCAAGTGGTACCGGTGTTTATTAATTACACAGCGGAAAAAATTTTCATCGGGATCGTAGTTAGGAAATAATTTCAGAGTTTGTAAAAACACCAAACTTTTAATATTAAACAAATTGGCTAAAACTCGTATTTCATTTAAATGTTTTTATAGGGATAAACCCTTAATAAATAAAACATAAATTTATTCTTTTATTCAGGTATTTATAGCCATTTTATTTAAGACTTCTGTCACAACCCCCGATCCCTAATCCCCGGGAACGGGCGGACGTGAGCTCAGAGTTTGGTGGTATCAGCTTGTTAAATCTTGCAGCGGAATTTACATCAAGACCGTAGTTAGGAAATGTTTATCAGAGTAAAACCACCTTATTTAATATTAATAAACACATGGGTAAAACCCAAGTTTATTGTTACAGTACACTTATAGGGACAAAACCCTATTTTATTAAATTTAAAACATCGTTTATTAGGTAACTTTTATAGCCACATTATCCCCAAGCCTTCAGTGCTCTCCAGCTGGCTTTTATTAATTGGCTTTCACATTGGGTTACCTGAAACGCGTTTTTAAAAAAAATTGTCAGTCGGAAATACTGGTGAGTGAATCCCAATTTAATCAAGAAACATTTTATTGATTAAAACAGTATCGAGGACGATTACAATGTTTATGTCTACACAATTACTCCATCTGCTACTATAATTCACTGACTTGTGGGTCATATTACACATTGGCTAACTCATTGTCCAATGGTAACGTACTGTCATACTCGACTTACTACTCGCAGGTAGTACAAATTTTGTATACAAAACCCCAACATACCTGCAGTAATTGAAGAACTACAAAGACTCAATCACTGCTTAATCACATTGTAAAACATTTAAGGTTTTGTAAACAGTTACAAAAAGGTTATCAAAAAGAGGATAAACTCACATTGCTATCTTAGGCTTTTCGTAATGGTTTCCTGGATATAATCTATAATTTATACAAATGTACATTGGTTAGTAGTATAACCCTTTGAAATTATTAATAATACCCTCCCCGAGACGGCATTCCAACAACTACGTCGGGCAGAACCACGACAGTTGTTACGGGACCCTAAATCAATCGGGCAGCGTAACTATTTTGAAACTAGGGTTATAAGACTTACAATGGAGCAGAACCTCGCTAATTAGGGGTATAATACCCAAATATTATGCCTATACTTTCAGAATTCGAGATTGAGATTTTAGAATGAGCGACGGAAAACGTAAACTGATGCCTGCTATTTATAGTTGTGATATTGAGTTCTGTCGCAGCCCGTGTAAGGTAAGGCTAAGACTTACGCGACCCGCGTCAACACGCGGTCAACTTATAGCTTAGCTGATTCGATATGTAGGTCTGCCACGATGATGACACGTGTCATCACCTGATGTCTCCGCGTTTCATGATGTGTCGCGGCCCGCGTCAACTTAGACGAGGTCTTACGCGGCCCGCTTGAACTAAAGAAATTAGCGGAGTCAAAGTCTGGTCTTGATACGGCCCGCGTAAGCTTAAGATGGGATCTTACGCGGCCCGCCTCAGCTCTAAATTTAGATTTTTATTTTATTTTTATAAACTATAACGTATTTCGGGCTTGGTTTTCACATACGGGGTGTAATATAATACATATGGGGACATTTTAAGATATACTGGGGTGTCGGAAATATTTTGAGAACATTGGTTTTTTTACCGAGGGTTGTTACATTCTCCCCACCTTGTTTTAGAGCTCGTCCTCGAGATCTACTGGAACAAATGCGGATATTTCCTCTTCATTTCTTACCCGAGTTCCCATGTGTACTCAGGTCCTCTTTTGGAGTCCCACTTCACTTTGACTAGAACTAGTCTCTTATGTTTGAGATTCTTGACTTTCCTATCTTCAATCTGTAGAGGTCTTTCTACAAATTTAAGTTGTTCATTTACCTCTATATCTTTAAGAGGTACTATCAGTGATTCATCAGCTAAACACTTTTTAAGATTTGATACATGAAACACATCATGTATTCCTGCCATTTCCTCTGGCAATTGTAGCTGATAGGCTACATGTCCTATTCTTCTAATATTCTCAAAAGGTCCAACATACCTGGGACTTAGCTTTCCCCGTTTGATGAATCTTACTACTCCTTTCCAAGGAGAGACTTTCAATAATACTTTATCTCCTACCTGAAATTCCAATGGCTTGCATCGGTTATTAGCATAACTCTTTTGTCGATCACGTGCGGCTTTCAGTCGTTCCTTGACTTGAATAATCTTGTCAGTTGTTTCTTGTACTATCTCAGGTCCAGATAGTTGTTTTTCTCCAATTTCTGCCCAACAGACTGGGGTTCGACACTTTCATCCATAAAGTGCTTCAAACGGTGCAGCATTGATACTTGTGTGATAACTATTATTATAAGAAAATTCTATTAAAGGTAAGTGATCATCCCAATTACCTCCAAAGTCAATTACACAAGCTCTAAGCATGTCTTCCATTGTCTGGATTGTCCTTTCGCTTTGTCCATCCGTTTGAGGATGATAAGTTGTGCTCAACTTTAACTTGGTTCCCATTGCCTTTTGGAAACATGACAAAAAATGAGATGTAAAGCGGCTATCCCGATCATAAACAATTGATAATGGAATACCATGTAAAGAAACAATTTCATTTACATACAATTTAGATAATTGTTCCATACTAATTGTTTCCTTCATTGGTAGAAAATGAGCTGACTTGGTGAGCCTATCTACAATCACCCAGATTGTATCATTTCCTTTTCTAGTTTTGGGTAATTTAGTAACAAAATCCATTGTTACCAATTCCCATTTCCAAAAGGGCATTTCTAATTGCTGTAACCAACCTGAGGGTTTCTGGTGTTCAGCTTTGACTTGTGAACAAGTTAAACATTTAGAAACATAGACTGCTATGTCCTTTTTCATTCCTATCCACCAGAAATTTTTCCTTAAATCCTGGTACATTTTATCATTTCCTGGATGCATTGTATACTTAGACTTATGGGCTTCTTCTAATATACGATGACGTAAATTTCCTAATTTAGGTATCCACATTCTCTTTTCATGGAATCTCCAAATTCCATCTGTTCCTTGTTTTAATTCCTTTAACATACCTTTTAATTTTTCAGTATCTTCCTTGATTACTGATTCTTGTGCTTCCCTTATCTGATTATTTAAATCAACTTGCAGATTTAATTTAAGAGAACGTACCCTTCTTGGCTTTTCATGATACTTTCGACTTAAAGCATCTGCCACTACATTTGCTCTTCCTTCATGATACTGGATATCACAATCATAATCACTAAGAAATTCCATCCAACGTCTTTGTCTCATATTTAACTCTTTCTGTTCGAAAACATACCTTAAACTTTTGTGATCAGTAAATATGGTAAACTTACTACCATAAAGGTAATGTCTCCAAATCTTAAGAGCAAAAATTATAGCTCCTAATTCTAAATCATGGGTTGAATAATTCTCTTCATGATTCTTAAGTTGTCTAGATGCGTAAGCTATAACCTTCTGACGTTGCATTAATACACATCCATAACCTAATCTAGAAGCATCACAATATACTACAAAATCTTTAATTCCTTCTGGTAATGCTAATATGGGTGTATGGGTCAATCTTTGCTTAAGAATTCTAAAGGCTTCTTCTTGTTTTGGTCCCCATTCAAACTTAACAGATTTACAGGTTAACTTAGTTAAAGGAATAGCTATTCTAGAAAAATCTTTAATAAATCTTCTATAATAACCGGCCAATCCTAAGAAACTTCTAACCTCAGTTGGTAATTCAGGGGTTTTCCATTTGGTAATTGCCTCAATCTTTGTTGAATCTACATGAATTCCTTCATGGTTGACTAGGTGTCCAAGAAATTGTACCTGTTCTAACCAAAATTCACACTTTGAAAACTTAGCATAAAGCTTTTCCTTTCTTAACAGACTTAGAAATGCGTGCAAATGTCTTGCATTATCCTCTTTATTCTTAGAGTAAATTAGAATATCATCTATGAATACAATTATGAATTTATCCAAATATGGCTTACATATTCGGTTCATCATGTCCATAAATGCAGCTGGGGCATTGGTTAAACCAAATGGCATGACAATAAATTCATAATGACCATACCTCGTTCTAAATGCGGTCTTAGGAATGTCCTCTTCCTGTACCTTTAATTGATGATATCCTGACCTCAAATCGATTTTAGAGAAAAATCAAGCTCCTTGCAATTGATCAGACAGATCATCGATTCTTGGTAATGGATATCGATTTTTAATCGTGACCTTGTTTAATTCACGGTAGTCAATGCACATTCGCATTGATCCGTCTTTCTTTTTAACAAACAATATCGGCGCTCCCCATGGCGACGAACTTGGTTGTATAAATCCTTTTTCTAACAATTCATCTAATTGTTTCTTCAATTCTTGCATTTCGGCAGGTGCCAAACTGTAAGGTGCTTTGGCAATTGGTGACGTTCCTGATATTAAATGGATTCTAAATTCAACTTCTCTATCCGGAGGTAGTCCTGGTAATTCTTCTGGAAAGATATCTGAAAACTGAGATACTACTGGAATATCTTTTAGTTCTTTTCCTTTAGTGTTAGTGATTATAGAAATTAAATACACTATAGAACCTTTTCTTATACAACTTGCAGTTTTCATCACAGAGATAAACTTAGTGGACTTAGAAGACTTATTTCCTTTAATTGTGATAGTTTTACCTTTTGGTGAATTTACTTGGATTAACTTTTGATCACATAAAATGCTGGCTTTATTGGCTATTAACCAATCCATTCCTAAAATAACATCAAATCCTGCCAGATTCATGGGATAAAGATTTGCAATAAATTTCTGATTTAAAATTTCTATTCTTGCTCCCTGCAACATTTCAGAAATTCTAACGGTTTCTCCATTAGTTGTTTCTACTAGACATTCTTGTGGTAGTTTAGTTAATGACTGATTTAGAATATTGCAAAATGAAGTATTGATAAAACTTTGGTTCGCACCAGAGTCAAATAATACTTTAGCAAATATATCATTAACTAAGAACGTACCAGCTATAACGTCTGGGATCATCTTGGCTTCCTCTGCAGTTAGAACAAATGCTCTAGCATTTTTAGTATTCTTGTTGTCTGTGGCTGGAGCTAATTTTGGGCAGTTTGGCTTGATATGACCTTTTTCTCCACAGTTATAGCAATATCCATTACTGGATTTCTTCCTGCAGTTTTCTTCCTTGTGTCCTGGCATTTTGCAATAATTACAGAGATTGGAGCATTTTCCCGAATGCTTTTTGTGACAACTCGAAATTTAGAACCTTTTCGTGTATCTTAGTGTAACCTACTTGAAACGTTATGTGATTAGTTAACTTGTTGGTTCAATAAATGACCTAAGTGAAATTATGTGATTATGTGTTATGCTTGTATGTGTGAGTGTGATTATGTGAACCGAGACACAAGAACCCGACTCGAGACCATGTGGTCTCGAGTGAACAGTGCAACATATGGGCCGGTTGGGCCGTGCACCTCATCCGAAACCCATTAGGGTGCACCATGGTGGAACAAGTATATAATCCTTAGTGATAGCCACACTTGTCATTTTTGGGCAAACAACACACATACTCCTCCACACACACACTCCCACATTCTCTCACTAAAACCCTAGACACCAAACATCACATTTCTTCTCCTTCTTCTCGGATCAAACCGGAGACCACAAGGACCCTCGGATCAACTTGCACACACCCCTTTCGGAAGCTTCATTCTTCACCACTACCTCTCTAACCGGTTCGTGATTCATGTTACATGTTGTGTTTCGGTTTGATGATGATGTATGATGAAGATTATGTGATAATATGGTTACTTGTTAAGCTTTTTGCATGTTGAATACACCCTTCTTGAGTAATCGGTTCATAATTGCTTCATGTTATGTGTTTATATCCGGTCGATGAGGATTATATGATAATGTATTGATTTTGTTAGGATGAATAATGTATGCTTGACTATGAATGAGTGTAATCGGTTCTCTATAGGCTCAAATCCGAATGGTTTGGTTATGTTTAGGAGGTTTGTGTTCAATGAAATCGGATTAACGCATGTTGATGATAAATCCTATATAAGTATACTATTGTATTGATCGAACATGATAGATGTATGAGCCGATGATGTTACTAACTTGAGTTCACGCCATAATAGATTTTCTTGATGAAGCATGTTGGTTATAATATGATGAACTACTTGAATATTTGAAGAACATGATGAATATGATATGAATGTGGCTTGAATATTTGAAAACTTGTTGTTTGATCCATTTTTGGTTAGTAGTAGACAAGGAAACATGTTTGTGAAATATCATTGGTTAGTACATTATCTCATGAACATGAAATTCTATTGGTTTAGTACATGTACCAGCGATCAGCAGATGTGTCTGTCGAGACCCTTGGTCTCGACTCGAGACCACCACATGATAACTCGAGACTGCCGTTTGCGACTCAGGTTACGAGTCGAGAACCTATAGTCTCGACTCGAGACCACACTTGATTAGCACACAAACCTCATGACTCGAGACCATGCTTACGAGTCCAGTTGCGACTAGAGACCACTACATGCATGACCCGGGACCACCTTAGTTGCGACTCGAGATCTTGTGGGCTACAACTAGAGACCGTACAGTCTCGACTAGAGACCGCACAGTCTCGACTCGAGACCATATGCATGTACACGCTATTTGGACTTCCACACTGTTACGGGCCTAAGTTAGTGGGCCGAATGTATGGGCTTTTCTGTGTATTGTTAATTAATTGTGTATGTCGTGCACTGTTTGGACTTGCATTGTTACGGGCTTAGGATTGGGCCGGACTTTTGGGCTTTGCTTACTTGTATACATGCTGCTGTTCAACTCGTAGGTATTATTGTAAACCGCTATGTTTATACGTGTATGCCATGAATAATACCTGTATGCAACTTGCTAGTATCCGTGTAGAACATACGTGCACTACTTGGATGCGAACCTGACTTGAATGGTATCTATGTTAGGACGTAGTTGATCACTTACAACTTGATTGACTTTTCTGTGTATCTGCCGAGCAAACCAAGGTGAGTTCACACCCTCTACAAAGCATGGGATTCCCTGGGTTGGGAATGGGGTTAAGGAACGTAGATTCCTCGTCCTCCTTGGGTAGGACAGTAATGGTTCAGGAATGTAATTCCTCGTCCTCACGGACAGATAATTCGTACTAGACCAAAACTCTATCACGAAGTCCCTCCTTTTTATATCGACTTAATCGCCGGGCCAATGGCGAGCGTGTCATTAGTTAGATAGCGCTATTTAGGTCTGACAAACCTCACACCGTGCCGCAGAGGACGGGCGTTAACTAATGGATCTGGGGCACGTCAATGATGATAGACATTGACAGTTTCAGGGCACATAAACATGACTACAGTCAGCAGTCGATATGGTAACGAGTCTAGTATATACATGGGGTAGCCCCCACGGCCGAAATGCCAGATAACTAACACGGGGTAGCCCCCACGGCTGGATTGCCAGAGTAACCGGGAATAAACAAGTCACGTTTTTAACTATGGGGTAACCCCCACGGCAGGACGCCAGATAAAGGAAACTGTTTTCGAAACAACTTAAAACGAACACCCAACTGTGAACTTACTCAACTTGTTGTTGACTCGTTACTACATGCTTTGCAGGACAATAGGTACTTAGCTGGAGCTTGCAGGGAAGAGAGTCGTTGTGGGACATGGACAGCTGTGTGCCATGTTAAACTTTGAAACAATTAAACTTATGTTTTGGTTTTAAGATTTATGCTTCCGCCTGCAACTTAAACTATGTTTTGTTTGAACACCAATTGCATTGGTTGGGTTTTATAACTACTTATATGCTTGTTCAATATGATTGGTGGCTGGATCCTGGTCAGTCACGCCTCCAAGCAGTGGTACTCCGCAGGTGGATTTTTGGGGGTGTGACAGATTGGTATCAGAGCCATTGGTTATAGAGAACTTGGTTTTAATAAAGGGGAAAACGTTTTTGTTAAAACCAGACTATAACCTGTACAGTGCTCAACGGTCCACAACGACGCTTCACTCCACATGCAAGGCTCGACATTCTAGGTGATATGATCTATGTATATATTGCCTACTTGTTAGTTACATGGTACATTGCTCATGGTATGCATGGTTAGTATAACTATTGATTGCTTGAACACGTGTGTGCTTACTCCCTTCTGTCATCGCACTTTCGCGAACCTCTCTCACTCACGTTCTTCTTGATACGAAGATCATGTCTGGACGCATCAACATGACACAAGCCCAGTTGACAGCTCTGATTAACGAACGAGTTGCTGCGGCACTTGCAGCTGTACACGCAGGAGGTATATCCTGCAGTCCGAACTCATCCTAGGATCTTTAGGATCCTACTCTCGTGAACCAACCTTTGTGTTAAACTCTGTCTTTTCTTTCCCCCACGATAGGTCAGCATGCTCAGTCACCCGTGTGCACTTTTAAAACTTTCATGGACTGCCGACCAACTACTTTCAGCGGCACTGAAGGAGCAGTAGGTCTCCTCCACTGGTTTGAGAAACTAGAATCTGTGTTCGAAATGTGTGAATGCCCTGAGGCGCGCAGGGTGAAGTATGCTACCGGTACTCTCGAGGGTTTAGCCCTCACATGGTGTGTTAGGCCCTGAAGTGTGAGACTGACGCATCAAATTAACACAATGGGTTATGGTTATGAACTGGGCCGTACCGGGTAGTTTATATTAGGTTTTGGACCTTTAGAGGTCACTTGGGCCAAGCTATAGGCCATGTGGGCCAAGCAGGCCCAAGGGGAGCCCATGTAGGGAATTGGGCTTAAGTAAGTATAAAAACAAGTTTCTAACTTGTTTTTAGGTTGGAACTTCTTAGAGCCTCAGTTACATAACTTCTAGAGTTACAGGGAGAGAGGCGATTTTGGTGGTGTAGGAACTTGTACCAGACGGTTTTGCTAGTTGATAGTAATAGAATCGTGTGCAAGTTTCAAAGTGATTCGGTATTGTGTTCTTCGTTTTTCAATTGCTTTTCGGTTTATCTTGAATCTCACCAAGTTTGGATTCCGCACAAACTTGGTGATTGTTTGATATCATTGAAAGATCCGGTTAAATGGGACTTACAAGTGGTATCAGAGCCAAAGAACCTGTTTCTAGGCTCGGTGTGATATCAAAGATTCAAGATTTTCGTTATTTTTGGTTTGGTGTTCATCGCGTTCTTCGTGTTCTTGATAGCTTTCATCGAAGTTTTGTAAAAATCAACATATTTTGGTTCTTTGATTTTGAAAAAAGGCTGTTAAAAGAATAGACGAAATCCTTTTATTTTTTTGAAAATATCCTGTTTTTAAAAATTCCCAAAGTTTCGGTGGAGAGTTGTTGACTTTCCATATATTTTTATAAAATACAACAACTTGATGGTTTTGTGTTATCCTAGAACAGATCTCGAGTCCCATTTTTAAGGAAACAACTGGTTTCAATTCCAAAGTCTTCGAAATATACAAAAGTTAGGATATCACATCTAAGGTCTCGAGTCATTCAACCTTCACAGCAGGTCTCGACTCACACAGGTCTCGGGTCCCATCATCACGGTCTCGACTCACTTCACTTCTGGTTTCGAGTCGCAACATCGCTTCCGTGCGGTTTCGAGTTCTCCATTTCCACAGTTTCGGCTCATCCTGTTTGGTTTCGACTCGCAACCATCATCAGTTTCGGCTCATCCTGCTTTGGTTTCGACTCGCAATCATCAATCAGTCTCCACTCGCAACCACTGCTGTTTCGACTCGCAATCAATTACGGTTTCGAGTTACGGTTTCGACTCCACCGTTGTCGTCATCATCATATTCACAACCTGCAACTCCATAGATCATCTTTCACCACCTCACCATTCCGGGATACAACTTATTCATCCGAGATTCATCACTTCACCATCGTCAACCACCATTCTGTTGTCCATCTCCGATCGTTACTTCCTCCCTCAACCACCGCATCATCATCATTCTCCATCACCGTGAAAACCTGCAACTCCGTCGGCACCTTCATCATCATTCCGATCACTGTTAACATCTCCGATATCCTTCATCTTCTCCAGCGACCGAACAAAAACCTGCAACTTCAACTTTTCTGGTCATCGTCTTCTTCTCATCATACATCGTCTGATCCTCCGACCACCACTCATCAGATCACCATTTTGGCGGCTGAAAGAAAATAGGGTTTTTGGTGTTTTGTTCAAACGAGGAAGACATACTATCATCTTTTTGTTTTTTTAATATTTCTTGAGTTTTTAATAATAATAATAATTATAATAATCATTAGGTCATCATTACATAATCATTGATTATAATATTAATAAAAATAATAATAATAATAAGTATTCTTTTATAATAAAAATAAAATTACATTCTAATTAAATTAAAAAAAAGGGGGTTTATCTTATATATTTAAAAAAAAAATTGTTTTGTTGGTTTTGTGATAGCAATTTGACAGGTTTTGAGGTGCGGTTCAAATAGCAGGTGCATTCGAAGAAATAGTTAAAAGATCACATTTTTAGGGGCTCAAATCTTAAAAAATGTCTTCTAAAAGAGAGGTGCTTGAGCAGGAACTCCAAGGATTCAGATACTCATATGGTGAATCTATAGAAGTACTTACAGGCCGGTTCGCTAAACTGCTCTCTGAAATGGAGAAGGCAGAGATGGTGGTGTCTACTCGCATGAGCAACAGAAAGCTTCTGGATGCTATAAAAGAGATTCCAGATCAGGCAAACTGTAGTTGGTTTACCAATGTTAATCAGATAATAGTGACAACCGATTGTTACAAAATGAAGCCGGATGAGCTGATCTCAATCATCAAATCATATGACAATGCTGACAAACAGTCTACTCAAGGCAACACATCTGCTGCAGTTTGCTCATCCACACAAAATTCAGCCTTTATGTTTAACAAACCCCTGGCTCAAGGAATTACTAAAGAACGTGAAAAGATACTTTCTGTCTTTTGCACTCCTGAATGTAGAGAGAGGGTTGAGGCATATCATTTACACAACGCTGAGCTAATACAAGATTATCAAGATATCAAAAATAAAAACTTTACTTTATCGAAAAACGAAAAACTTTATAAAGAAAAGATTGAAGCTCAGCGAAAAGACATCATCAAACTCAAGGATGATGTAAGTGTGAAATCATCTCAACTCTTATATGTTCAGGAGAAACTGTGCGCTGTGACTAAGGAACTGGAAGATATCAGAGATAGATATCAAATAAATGAGCTTAATATTAAGAAATTTGATTCTTCCAGCAAATTAGTCAAAAACTTGTGTGATCAACAGCTCGCATACAAGGAAAATAAAGGGCGTGGATTGGGTTTCAATCAGGCTCCTCCTCCTTATAATGACAATTATACTTATTTACCTATGACTGAGGAGGAACTGATGAATGAGAGCAAGATGACTTACGGTCCAAAAACTGATAAGTCATCAATCAACAGCAGACCTGTTGATAAACGAGCGACTCCTCCAATAAATGTTGTCGCTAAGGGTACAATTGATACTAATGCTTCGTCTACATGTGCAGATGAAGTAGTTGAAGTAATGGTTGAAAAGGTAGTTGGGGATGAACAAGCATCAGAGTCTCATTCTTCTGAAAAGCCTGATGATTTGGGCGAAAACCTTGATGCTTGCGTAACAGAGACTGAATCGGCAAACGAAACAAATGAGCCAGCTGAACCATCTGATTCCAAATGTGAATCATCGGAAGTTGCTGATTCTGAGAAATTGGAATCAGTTGATTCTAGTGAATTCAGCTCAAAGGCGTCATGTGCAGAACCGTCTTGTGCTGAAAATTTGTCTAATGTTTCAGCTGAAGTTTTTGCTGAAGTTTCTGGTGTTTCATCTAATACACCTGAAGTCTCGGATCCTACCAAAGCTGATGAAGTGAAAACTGACGTGAACAAGGCTCCAAGTACGCAAGCTGAACAATCTGAGCCTTCTGTGAGTGATGAAAAGGTTCAGATCAAGCAACAAGAGCCGAAGCGAGCAGGTAAAGGACGCGGAAATAAGAAGCCTAAACATCACAGACGATCAGGCTCTCCGCAGTCCTCAACGGGCATCAATAGTCTTCAAAAGGCCCGTGATGTGAAAAATGCCTTTGTTAAGCCAGTCAGTAACGGCAAATGTGATAAATATGCATTTGACTGTGCTAACAAAGCTTTCGAAAAGACTGGTGAGATTTCTGAACAAGACTTGCAGTCTCAACAAAACAAGAAGAATCAAAAGAAATCTCAACCACAGAAGGCCCCTGCAAACGATAAGTATAGACATCCAAATTCATCTTCGTCTGCAGGAAATGTGCAACACAACAAGCACAGAAAGGACCGGTTCGTCCTTCAGGGCCTGCAAGAGCAAATCCAGCTGATCAGAATACTTTCTACATGAAGAGACAAACATGCTTCAATTGCGGCATTGCTGGTCACATTGCTCGAAACTGTACACATCGTCCCTACGTACCATATTATATGCAAAATCGGAGGGTTACACCAAAGGACAACTACCATTCTAAGCCGATGAAGGTATCATCACCTAAGGCAATGAAGAATGTGAATCCCAAGGTTAAACCTTCTGATGGGGATTGGAACGCTGCTAAAAACAAACGCAAGGCTGTTCAGGAACAAAAACGTATTTCCAAAATTAATAAACCTGAATCAGCTAAAGTTGCTCAACCGAAGGCAACAAATACGTTTGTTAAACCAAAACAGATTTGGAAACCCAAACAAAAAGCAGCTACATCTCCAATCCTTGAAATCAAAGGGGACTTATGTTTAAAAGAAGTGTCTTATTTTGATGCTTCAGGAAATCCCAGGACCACGATGGCCTGGGTACCCATGTCTTACTAATCTCCTTATTTTTCAGGAACAACTAAGGAGGAGCTGTTGACAATCTCTGGAATGTTGATAGCGGTTGTTCCAGAGATAAAGAAAAACGGGTAACATTTCACTGTTGCAAAAAGTTCAAATTTTTTTTACAGATGATATGTTTCCTTTGGAGGAGATTAGAGAAGTAAGAAAAGATCAGCAAAAGGTACCGTTTAAATTCACTACTTTGATTTGCATTTGATTAGTCTTCAATCTGATGACGGAACGGTTAAACAAAAATTATTTTCTCTCTTTCTTAGTTTATTATTTCGTATATAAAGTGTCCTTTCTCTAGTAAATGGTAAATTTGCGCAAAAATACAAGATTTATGCACAAATTTAGGGGGGGAGAGGAACATATAGATAGATATAGAGTTTAGGAGGAGAAAACTCAGAAAATACAAAAAGAGTTTGCTGTAAATATGTATTGTTTTAGGGGGAGAAATTGCATGATATGGGAAGTGAAATAAATGTTCGTGTTAAAGGGTTTGACTAACACATGTAAGGTGCCATAGCTGAAAAGACTAGGATCTACTGCGATATGTCGATAGGCTTGACGCTCAACATGATAAAAGATACTAAGTGATATAAACATAACGAACTATGTACCATGTGGGTAACATACCAACGGCGTATGATTTTATGGTCTTAAATCTTGCGTTGATAGATAGCCAACATCTGAGGTTTCGGGTCTTTATATTGTTGAATCATCCGGGGATATCTTGGCTGTTCTTCTGTTCATAACTAAAATTGTACATGACCTCAGGAAAGAAAGTCACTTGGAATTAGCTCATTTCTATTTGAATGTCTGTATGTTGTCCCGATACACACAATTTTGATCTGATTCTGAAATCTTCTCTGAAAAATTCGTGTACCTCCTCTGCTGCATCCAGATATATGCTGACCTGGAGGTGCTAGGCAACGACAGCTTCTGCTGCATCCAGATACATGCTGACCTAGCTGTACGTTGTCGCGCTATAGATCTAATACACTCGAAAGAGGCCCTCAAGTGCCCAAAAGAAACCCAAGAAACCTATATCAAATTGAGAAAAACTCATTTGATCTGTATATTATACCATCTCTGAAAAGATCTATTCTGTTCTCTTCTCAACCTATTCCCAGTTAAGATTTCAGAAATCTGGATTGGACTTGTGAAATATGTGATAGGGAAGATACTTGCATGATAGAGTGTGCTGTTTATATTTCCAGGATTTGATTAGTATTTATTTGGGTGTTCATTGTTAAGAAATCAAAACATGATAAAACAGATTATATGCAGACCTAGACACAGTCAGGATATCTTAAAGGATGACATCAGTATACTCACCTGCTACGATGAATCGTTGTGCTTACCTTGATCGCGGGGGTATGCCTTGGAATAGGACTCATGGGTATAATAGTATAATATTACTTAAAGCATATCACGAAGTTGAAAAATGAAAGTTGAGCGTTAAAGTTTAAGTGGACAAACATATTGGCAATCGCATAGACCAGTTTGATTAGGCTCGTACTAAAAAATGTTCCTTAGTCTGCCTGAGAACGAATTTTGATCCCATTGCAATTGTAATTGTATATTATGGTAGTTGTTTATATTTTGAGTTTTTATTTTTTTTAGTTCTTAATATTAAATTTTTTTTTTTTTTTGAAAATCCAAAAATAGTGTGCTTATTTGTTGTTTTCTTAAATATTAAAAATATAACCGTTCTTGAAGATTTGACTGATCATCAAAAGTTGAAAGAATTTAAATTGTGAAATCTGAGTATAAGTACTTGGTTGTACCTAGTGTTCATATGGTACTCTCCCTGTTGCATAAGAAATGTTTGCTTATGAGTTTGTGAGAATGTGCAGAACTTGATTTCAATCAAGAACAGGGGTTGATGAAGACTGAGATGCTGTTAGTTGCTGAAGAAGCCTGAAGCAGCACAACAACAAGATGTACCTGAGTCAGAAGAACCGGATACGAAACGACGTCTGACAATGAAAGTGCATTTGAAGAAGTACCATGAACCTGCTTGAAAGAAAAAGGACTGAAGAAGAAAAGAGCTGTTGAGAATCCTCCTCTCACATTCTTTCTGACAAAGATGTTTCAAGCAATGCTGATCGAGATCCTGATATGAAGCTAACCACAAGAGCTGAAGAAAAGAGACCCAGTGCTGAGAGTTCAGAAGTCAAGAACTTCCACAACATCTGCAGCATAGCGACAACCATATACTTCGTTGAAGACGTTGCTTAATTCATGTTATGAAGACGATTTGATGGCATCAGTCTAGGGGGAGATTGTTAGGCCCTGAAGTGTGAGACTGACGCATCAAATTAACACAATGGGTTATGGTTATGAACTGGGCCGTACCGGGTAGTTTATATTAGGTTTTGGACCTTTAGAGGTCAATTGGGCCAAGCTATAGGCCATGTGGGCCAAGCAGGCCCAAGGGGAGCCCATGTAGGGAATTGGGCTTGAGTAAGTATAAAAACAAGTTTCTAACTTGTTTTTAGGTTGGAACTTCTTAGAGCCTCAGTTACATAACTTCTAGAGTTACAGGGAGAGAGGCGATTTTGGTGGTGTAGGAACTTGTACCAGACGGTTTTGCTAGTTGATAGTAATAGAATCGTGTGCAAGTTTCAAAGTGATTCGGTATTGTGTTCTTCGTTTTTCAATAGCTTTTCGGTTTATCTTGAATCTCACCAAGTTTGGATTCCGCACAAACTTGGTGATTGTTTGATATCATTGAAAGATCCGGTTAAACGGGACTTACATGGTGGAACGCTCAGGTCCAAATGCTGGGGTTGGTTGTTGCCAACGCCACCCCATGGGAAACTTTTAAGGAGATGATCAAGGAAGAATACTGCAGTCGTGATGACATTCATAAGCTGGAAGTCGAGTTCTTCAACCTCAAGATGACGGGGTCAGAAATTGAGGCGTACACTAAGAGATCGAATGAGCTTGCCTTACTGTGTCCTACTATGGTGGACCCTCCATTTAAGCATATTGAACTCTTTCTCAAGGGCTTGGTGCCAGAGATCCAAAGTCATGTGACTTCAGCGAACCTCGCCACCATCCAGCAAGTTGTTCAGTTGGCTCACCGTCTCACTGATCAGGCGGTGGAGCAGAACAAGTTACCAAAGCGCATAGGTGCTGCAACTACTTCTGGTACCTCTAGTGACAACAAACGGAAATGGGATGGAGCTTCAAGTAAGGGGTCGACTTCTGTTCAGTCCCAGTCTCAGCAGAGAAAGACTGACGACTACAAGAGCCCTAGTCAGCAATCATCTGGTGGTCAAAGTCACGGTGGGTACAAAGGGAACCACCCCAAATGCAATCGCTGCAGCCTGCACCACAGCGGGCCATGCACCAGGGGTAACTGTCATCGGTGCAACAAGCCAGGTCACGCTGCAAAGGATTGCAGGAGCCTATACCCCGCCAATCAGAATCGTCAGCAAGCTCAACAGAACCAACGCCAGCAGTCGCAGCAGGGTGATAACAAAGGGTGCTTTCAGTGTGGAGCTGAGGGCCACTTCAAGAGAGATTGTCCCCAACTGAATAGGAACCAGAACAACAACAACAATAACAATAACAACAATCAGGGGAATGGTAACAATGGGAACAACAACAACAATGGAGCCAGGGGGCGGGCGTTCGTGATTGGCCAAGGTGAAGCAAGGAACGACCCCAATGTTGTGGCGGGTAAGTTCCTTCTCGACGACTTTTATGTTTCAGTATTATTTGATTCGGGTGCCAATACTAGCTACATGTCACTAGAAGTTAGTCGAATGCTTAAGCGTATTCCAACACCTTTGAACAGCAAACACACTGTAGAGCTAGCAAACGGTAAGAGTTTAGAGGCCACACACGTAGTCAAGGGTTGTAAACTTATTCTCGCTGACCAGACCTTCTCTATCGACCTCATTCCTATTGTCTTGGGTAGTTTCGACGTTGTCATTGGGATGGATTGGTTATCCCAACACCTAGCAGAGATTCTTTGCAACGAGAAGGTTGTCCGTATTCCGGGTTCCGGTAGTGAACCTCTCATGATTCGTGGCGACAAGAGGAGTGCTGTTGAGAACGTCATCTCTCTCCTTAAGGCCCAAAAGTGCTTGCGAAAGGGCCACACTGCCATTTTGGCTCTCGTTACTGACACCTCGGAGAAAGAGAGGAAGATAGAAGATTTTCCAATTGTACGCGACTATCCTGAGGTATTTCCTGAGGAATTACCTGGTCTTCCGCCTCATCGCCAAGTCGAGTTTCAGATCGAACTAGCTCCTGGAGCTGCGCCTATAGCTCGTGCACCTTATCGTTTAGCTCCATCAGAGTTGGAAGAACTCTCTACGCAACTACAAGAACTCTTGGATAAGGGTTTCATTCGTCCTAGCTCATCGCCCTGGGGAGCTCCAGTACTATTTGTGAAGAAGAAGGACGGTACCTTCAGAATGTGCATCGACTACCGGGAACTCAACTAGGTGACGGTGAAGAATCGTTACCCTCTACCGCGTATTGACGACTTGTTCGACCAGCTGCAAGGGTCGAGCTACTATTCGAAGATCGATTTGAGATCGGGTTATCACCAGCTGAGAGTCCGAGAGGAGGACGTCTCCAAAACAGCTTTTAGAACTTGCTATGGGCACTATGAGTTTTTGGTCATGCCTTTTGGGCTGACAAACGCACCTGCGGTTTTCATGGACTTGATGAATCGAGTGTGCAAGCCTTACCTGGACAAGTTCGTTATAGTCTTTATCGACGACATCCTGATCTATTCTAAGAGTCAGGAGGAACACGAGCAGCATCTACGACTTATTCTGGAACTCCTTCGAACCGAACAGCTTTACGCAAAGTTCTCGAAATGCGACTTCTGGCTTCGAGAAGTCCATTTCCTAGGCCACGTGGTAAACAAGGATGGGATTCACGTTGATCCATCCAAGGTAGACTCGATTAAGAACTGGCCTGCACCTCGTACACCAAAGGAAATTCGCCAATTCTTGGGATTGGCAGGTTACTACAGGAGGTTCATTAAGGATTTTTCTAAGATCGCACAGCCTCTCACCTCACTAACGCAGAAAGGCGTTATTTATCGATGGGAAAACGCACAAGAATTAGCATTTCAACATTTAAAGGATAGACTTTGCAGCGCACCTATCCTTTCATTACCAGAGGGCACAGATGATTTCGTGGTTTACTGCGACGCATCAATTCAGGGTCTTGGTTGTGTATTGATGCAACGAGATAAAGTTATAGCCTACGCCTCACGCCAACTCAAGGTTCATGAAAGAAACTACACTACGCACGACTTAGAGCTGGGAGCTGTTGTTTTTGCACTTAAGTTATGGCGGCATTACCTGTACGGTACCAAGTGCGCCATCTACACCGACCACAGGAGCCTCGAACATATCTTCAAGCAGAAGGAACTGAATATGCGACAACGATGGTGGGTCGAACTACTGAATGACTACGAGTGCTCGATCAGGTATCACCCGGGCAAGGCCAATGTTGTGGCTGACGCCCTCAGTCGAAAGGACACTGCGCCTAAGCGCGTACGAGCTTTACAACTCACGATCCATTCTAGTCTGCCTTCCCAGATACGAGACGCTCAGGTAGAAGCATTGAAACCAGTAAACGTCAGGGCTGAGGCCCTACGCGGATCAAGGCAACGCTTAGAACAGAAGGAAGACGGTGCTTACTATGTAACGGGACGCGTTTGGGTCCCACTCTACGGCAACCTACGAGAGCTTGTGATGGATGAAGCACACAAGTCTCGCTACTCAGTACATCCTGGTTCAGATAAAATGTACCACGACATCAAAACTACGTACTGGTGGCCTAGCATGAAGGCCCACATAGCAACCTACGTCAGCAAATGTTTGACTTGTGCGAGAGTCAAGTATGAATACCAGAAACCCTCAGGTCTACTCCAGCAACCAGAGATACCACAATGGAAATGGGAGCAAATTTCCATGGATTTCGTTACCGGTCTGCCTAGATCCCAGCGCGGAAATGATACTATTTGGGTGATCGTGGATCGACTCACAAAATATGCACACTTCTTGGCTATCAAGGAGACGGATAAGTTCTCCACTCTTGCAGAAATATACCTCAAGGAAGTTGTTTCGAGGCACGGGGTGCCCACCTCTATTATCTCAGATCGAGATGCACGTTTTACTTCGGAACTGTGGCAAGCAATGCACAAATCCTTTGGCTCACGATTAGACATGAGCACAGCGTATCACCCTCAGACGGATGGGCAGTCCGAGCGCACTATTCAAACATTAGAAGACATGCTTCGTGCATGTGTAATCGACTTTGGCAACCATTGGGAAAAGCATCTGCCACTTGTGGAATTCTCGTACAATAACAGCTACCACACCAGCATTAAAGCTGCTCCGTTTGAGGCATTGTACGGACGTAAATGCCGGTCACCTCTTTGTTGGGCAGAGGTGGGAGATAGTCAGATCACTGGTCCAGAACATGTGGTAGACACAACCGAACAAATTGCTCAAATACGAAAACGCATGGCGGCAGCTCATGACCGTCAGAAAGTCTACGCCGATAAGGGCAGGAAACCACTTGAGCTCCAGGTTGGGGAGCGGGTACTACTCAAAGTTTCGCCCTGGAGGGGTGTGGTTCGTTTTGGTAAACGAGGCAAACTTAACCCACGATACGTTGGACCTTTCAAAATCATCGAGAAAATAGGCAGGGTGGCCTACAGACTAAACTTACCAGCAGAACTCGGTGCAGTTCACAACGTTTTCCACGTGTCGAATCTGAAGAAATGTCTGTCAGATGAGACCCACGTAGTTCCTCTGAAGGAACTCACCATCGACGAGCAGTTACGATTCGTCGAGGAACCTGTCGAAATCACAGACCGGGATGTTAAGGTCCTCAAGAGCACTAGAATACCTCTCGTTCGAGTTCGTTGGAACTCACGTCGCGGCCCAAAATTCACCTGGGAACGCGAAGATCGGATGAAACAAAAGTATCCCCAACTGTTCGCAAACAGTACACCCACTACTGAGGCTGAAGCTACGGAATTTCGGGACGAAATTCCAGATCAACGGGGGGTGGACGTGACACCCCAGGAAAACCGGGAAAACCATACAACTTAACTAGCTTCCTCAGTGAGTGCCTACCAAATTTCGGGACGAAATTTCTTTCAACTTGGGGATGATGTGACAACTTGAAATTTAGAACCTTTTCATGTATCTTAGTGTAACCTACTTGAAACGTTATGTGATTAGTTAACTTGTTGGTTCAATAAATGACCTAAGTGAAATTATGTGATTATGTGTTATGCTTGTATGTGTGAGTGTGATTATGTGAACCGAGACACAAGAACCCGACTCGAGACCATGTGGTCTCGAGTGAACAGTGCAACATATGGGCCGGTTGGGCCGTGCACCTCATCCGAAACCCATTAGGGTGCACCATGGTGGAACAAGTATATAATCCTTAGTGATAGCCACACTTGTCATTTTTGGGCAAACAACACACATACTCCTCCACACACACACTCCCACATTATCTCACTAAAACCCTAGACACCAAACATCACATTTCTTCTCCTTCTTCTCGGATCAAACCGGAGACCACAAGGACCCTCAGATCAACTCGCACACACCCCTTTCGGAAGCTTCATTCTTCACCACTACCTCTCTAACCGGTTAGTGATTCATGTTAGATGTTGTGTTTCGGTTTGATGATGATGTATGATGAAGATTATGTGATAATATGGTTACTTGTTAAGCTTTTTGCATGTTGAATACACCCTTCTTGAGTAATCGGTTCATAAGTGCTTCATGTTATGTGTTTATATCCGGTCGATGAGGATTATATGATAATGTATTGATTTTGTTAGGATGAATAATGTATGCTTGACTATGAATGAGTGTAATCGGTTCTCTATAGGCTCAAATCCGAATGGTTTGGTTATGTTTAGGAGGTTTGTGTTCAATGAAAAAGGATTAACGCATGTTGATGATAAATCATATATAAGTATACTATTGTATTGATCGAACATGATAGATGTATGAGCCGATGATGTTACTAACTTGAGTTCACGCCATAATAGATTTTCTTGATGAAGCATGTTGGTTATAATATGATGAACTACTTGAATATTTGAAGAACATGATGAATATGATATGAATGTGGCTTGAATATTTGAAAACTTGTTGTTTGATCCGTTTTTGGTTAGTAGTAGACAAGGAAACATGTTTGTGAAATATCATTGGTTAGTACATTATCTCACGCAGAGGACGGGCGTGAACTAATGGATCTGGGGCACGTCAATGATGATAGACATTGACAGTTTCAGGGCACATAAACATGACTACAGTCAGCAGTCGATATGGTAACGAGTCTAGTATATACATGGGGTAGCCCCCACGGCCGAAATGCCAGATAACTAACACGGGGTAGCCCCCACGGCTGGATTGCCAGAGTAACCGGGAATAAACAAGTCACGTTTTTAACTATGGGGTAACCCCCACGACAGGACGCCAGATAAAGGAAACTGTTTTTGAAACAACTTAAAACGAACACCCAACTGTGAACTCACTCAACTTGTTGTTGACTCGTTACTACATGCTTTGCAGGACAATAGGTACTTAGCTGGAGCTTGCAGGGAAGAGAGTCGTTGTGGGACATGGACAGCTGTGTGCCATGTTAAACTTTGAAACAATTAAACTTATGTTTTGGTTTTAAGATTTATGCTTCCGCCTGCAACTTAAACTATGTTTTGTTTGAACACCAATTGCATTGGTTGGGTTTTATAACTACTTATATGCTTGTTCAATATGATTGGTGGCTGGATCCTGGTCAGTCACGCCTCCAAGCGGTGGTACTCCGCAGGTGGATTTTTGGGGGTGTGACACTTTTTCTTGCAGACCTTGCAGTATGGTGCAGAGGTAGAACCCATATTCCTACGATTGTAATTTCCAGAACGGAATTCTTGAGTAAGCCTTTGGGTTAAGTTTCTCCTCTGATCCTCCTTTCTAGTACGTACTAATTCATCAGTCAAGGTATTTGTTAATTCTACAGCTTCTTCTATGGTTTGTGGTCTAGCTGCCTTGACTATGTGTCTAATCTCTCCAATTAATCCCCAAATATAACGAGAGATTAACACTGGTTCTGGTGAAGCAAGAGTTGGCACTATTCTAGCATATTCAAAGAATATTTTAGTGTACCCCTTACTATCTACACCAGTCATCCTAAGATTTAGAAATTTGTTTGCTATCTGTTCCTTCTCATTGGGTGGGCAGAATTTCCTTTCTACATTGTTTTTAAATTCTTCCCATTCCATATTATAGGTTTGATAACTTCCTCTTGTCTGAAGGACAATGTTCCACCATTCTAGTGCTGCATTCTTAAACATATTAGAAGCAAACAATATCTTATCTTCTTCAGCACATTTGCTTATCCTTAAGACTGCCTCAGTCTTCTCTATCCAGCGTAAGGTTGCAATGGCCCCTTCATTGCCCGAGAATTCCATTGGTTTACAAGACCAGAATTCTTTATAAGAACAACCGTTAGGCATGGTTCTCTTCTTTTGGGAATAGGCATTTGAAGTACCGGTCCATTGTTTACGCTGTTTTCTGGTTCCATCGGTCGCTTACTGCTATGTTTACTTTTATTATTCGCTTCTTGAATAATTTGAATAATAAATGGCATGGCATCTATGATTCCTTGTGCCACTATATGTTGAACGACACTATTATCCATTTGGTTTTCGTTGTTATGGATGCTCGGATTATCATTAACCACGTTAATGTTACTCAGGTTATCGTTATTCAGATTTCCTTGATTTCCTTCATCGGCCATCTAAATTTTAAACATTTATCCCATATTAATATCACAAGATAATAAGTAATATCACAATTCACATGACACACAATCTAGCTAAAAACGTAGATCATTGCTACTTACTCTTTTCATATACTTATGCGTCTATTACACACTAGTACAGAAATAAAGATTACAATACCAACAAAAATAAAATAGTGATATGCATCCGTACACACATATTTTATTTTATTATATATATATATTATATATATATATATATTTTATATATATATATTATATATAATATTATTATTACCATCGTTTCACTATCTCATTCACGGATATGGATTTATCCAAAAATCCATATTGCGCTCATCGTATTTCCATACGAGACGCTCTCCCACCTGACGCATTCTCTCACTGCTCTCCAAAATTTCCTCCCCAAAAGTCCTAAGTTCTTGAACGTTTTCTGCACTCATTAGGGGTGCAGGTTCTCGGACTGGGTTTGGAATCTGGGGTGCGTTTTCCTGATATGGGGGTGACAGTTCATGAAATTGGTAAGGATCCTCTAATATCTCCCTAATATAATCATCTTGGTAATAGGGATCTAAAAGGTCCATACCTGGGTAGACTTCTATGTTCTGTATAGGTGGATAATCCTGGATAGGGTAACGTTGCACAAAGTCCCTATTATTGTCCCACCAGGGGTCATAGTTCGGGTCTAGGGGGTTTGGTGCAGGTACCCTTGGGATTTCTTCTGGGTTAAAATCGTGCATCTCTACTTGGTTTTCCTGGTTTTCTATCTCCATGGGTTGTTCTGGGTTTTGTGGTTGTGGGGCTACTAATTGTTCCAGACCTGGGTCGGCAGCAGTTGTAGCTAAGATATGGAAATTAGCTAAGCTTCTATTTAGCATATCTTGAGTATGGGCATCTGTCTCTCGTTTAATAGCTGCTAAAGCCCTTTGCTGTTGCAATTTTCGCATTCTCTTCCTACGAGCAAAAGCTTCTTTACTGAACCATCCTCGTTTCTTACTAGGAAATGGTTCTTCAGATTGAGCTCTAAAGGTAAATATTCCCTCATCCTGATTAGCAGAATACCCTGAAAGGGCAGGCTGTGATGATGTACCTTCACTCCTAGGTGAATCAGATAACTGACGATTCACGTCTGATGGACCTTGATCACTCATACTGAAAACTAACAGATAGTCAAATAACACATAACAAATAATTACAGTTATGCACATATTTCCGTAATTTATTTCCTAACACAAAATTTTAAAATTTTAAGTGTCAGCAGAACACTTCTTTGGCTCAGACCAGTGGCTAGGCTCTGATACCACATTCTGTCACAACCCCCGATCCCTAATCCCCGGGAACGGGCGGACGTGAGCTCAGAGTTTGGTGGTATCAGCTTGTTAAATCTTGCAGCGAAATTTACATCAGGACCGTAGTTAGGAAATGTTTATCAGAGTAAAACCACCTTATTTAATATTAATAAACACATGGGTAAAACCCAAGTTTATTGTTACAGTACACTTATAGGGACTAAACCCTATTTTATTAAATTTAAAACATCGTTTATTAGGTAACTTTTATAGCCACATTATCCCCAAGCCTCCAGTGCTCTCCAGCTGGCTTTTATTAATTGGCTTTCACATTGGGTTACCTGAAACGCGTTTTTAAAAAAATTTGTCAGTCGGAAATACTGGTGAGTGAATCCCAATTTAATCAAGAAACATTTTATTGATTAAAACAGTATCGAGGACGATTACAATGTTTATGTCTACACAATTACTCCATCTGGTACTATCAATCCACTGACTTGTGGGTCATATTACACATTGGCTAACTCATTGTCCAATGGTAACGTACTGTCATACTCGACTTACTACTCGCAGGTAGTACAAATTTTGTATACAAAACCCCAACATACCGGCAGTAATTGAAGAACTACAAAGACTCAATCACTGCTTAATCACATTGTAAAACATTTAAGGTTTTGTAAACAGTTACAAAAAGGTTATCAAAAAGAGGATAAACTCACATTGCTATCTTAGGCTTTTCCTAATGGTTTCCTGGATATAATCTATAATTTATACAAATGTACATTGGTTAGTATTATAACCCTTTGAAATTATTAATAATACCCTCCCCGAGACGGCATTCCAACAACTACGTCGGGCAGAACCACGACAGTTGTTACGGAACCCTAAATCAATCGGGCAGCGTAACTATTTCGAAACTAGGGTTATAAGACTTACAACGGAGCAGAACCTCGCTAATTAGGGGTATAATACCCAAATATTATGCCTATACTTTCAGAATTCGAGATTGAGATTTTAGAATGAGCGACGGAAAACGTAAACTGATGCCTGCTATTTATAGTTGTGATATTGAGTTCTGTCGCGGCCCGCGTAAGGTAAGGCTAAGACTTACGCGGCCCGCGTCAACACGCGGTCAACTTATAGCTTAGCTGATTCGATACGTAGGTCCGCCACGATGATGACACGTGTCATCACCTGATGTCTCCGCGTTTCATGATGTGTCGCGGCCCGCGTCAACTTAGACGAGGTCTTACGCGGCCCGCTTGAACTAAAGAAATCAGCGGAGTCAAAGTCTGGTCTTGATACGGCCCGTGTAAGCTTAAGATGGGATCTTACGCGGCCCGCCTCTGCTCTAAATTCAGATTTTTATTTTATTTTTATAAACTATAACGTATGTCGGGCTTGGTTTTCACATACGGGGTGTAATATAATACATATGGGGACATTTTAAGATATACTGGGGTGTCGGAAATATTTTGAGAACATTGGTTTTTTTACCGAGGGTTGTTACACCTTCAGTGCTCCATAGTTGGCTTCTATTATCTTTACAGCAAACTACCTGAAATGCGTTTTAAAAATATTTTATCAGCAAGAAATACTGGCGAGTTTATTCCATTTTATGAAAAGACACATTGTTATAACTTTACAGTAGTATTAAGAGTTTTTACATTTGTTTATATCTTAACGATTTCTCAAACAGTATTGCTACCGGGGCACAATTCCCCCGTGCTTGTGGATTGGCTAACTCTTTGTCCAATAGTAACGAGTGTCAAGTAATGTATACATAAGCCTTTGTGGATTGGCTAACATTTAGGGTTTTGTAAAGAATTTTAAATAATGTTTCACAAACTGTGAGAAAAAGAGAATGACTCACTTTGTAACTTTAGGGTTTAACTATAAGCCTCCTGGTATAATCTTGGGTATAACTCCTGAGCCCTTAATAAAATATATAATGCACTCGTGTTAAGTATAATAACCCAATTCAACTTTATTAATACATCACGAGACAGAACCCTAACTTAGTTTACAAAGCATAACCTTTATGAGGCAACGCTTTGGCATCAGTTGCTGGGTTCAAGATCAATTTGGCAGGGTATCGAATAAGTGATCAGGGGTTAAAACACTTAAAATGGGGCAGAGCTTTGTAGGATTTAGAGGGTGAATTACTAAAGAAAATGAGGCTATAATATATCAGGGAGAGAGAGAGAGAGCGCGCGAGAGAGAAAAGAAGCAGAAAGAATTAAGCAGTTTGTTTGCTTCAACTTGCTTCTGTATTTATACTCATAGTGGAACTTGGAGAGCACGCATTATCGTCCACGTACATTCAATTGTTAGTTCAAATTTTATTATTATTTAATTTAATTATTATAATTAATTCAGTTGCTTCACTCATTTATTGCATATAACTTCTAAAATATGACGTTTTATAAAACGACGAATATGCCATTAGAACGAGCATATTTTTATCTACATTTTGACCTAAGTTTCATTAAAAATGGAGTAAGGTTAGTTATAATGTATTTTTTATTATTATAATTTTTAAACGGTTCCTCTGTTCGTCTAAATACCTCATATTTTTAACAGTCAACTTACCCGTGATCTACCCGTTTAATAATTTAAGTTTTATATACTTTATTTTAATATAAAAAAATGAAAATGTTACAAATCAGTCCATTAATCGCTAGTCGGGCTTAATCGGACCTAGTCGAACCTAGTCGGCCAACAAAAAATCGGCGATTCTGTCCAGATTCCGGCAAAAAATCTGTATATTATGGTCAAAACCTTTAAATTCCGGCCAGTTTTCAACCAAACCATGTGAATTCCAACAATCAATCTTGTATACTTAAAAAATGAGTTGAGTGAAAGTTAAAACTAACTACTTAAAATATTTACTTGTAAAAATGTGTATATGTATACATAAAACTGAAAATTACATATAAAAACCCCGATCCGATTAATCCCGAGTAGTCGATAGTCTCCACATCTCCGGCCGATTAGCGACTAGCGAGTTCTCCATACTTTATTGTGAATGCTCCAATTAATTATGATTGTCAAGGCCTGAGTTACAAAAATGTACGACTACAAGGGAGAAAACTATAAATTCAAATTTTGAAATCGAAAGCGGACGCCAAACACTTTATAAAATCGGACATAATATCTCGCTGTATATATTATTTTTCATCTCACTGGTTCCATTCCGTTTCGATCTCTCTCTCTTTCCCTTTTTGTAGAGAGAGAAACACAAGTTTTTTGCTGTTTTGGCTACATACCTGCCATATAAACAGATTTAGGGCACATATTATTCAAATCAGCGAATATCTTCAAATTCTTCTGCATCAATTGCTTCCATTTGTGCAGATTCTTCTTCTGCATCTCGAACAAGCTAAAAGCCCTAATTATTTCTTCGAGATTTAGGGTTTTTTTGCACATCTTTTTCAAATTGCTGTAATTGTGTTGTAAATTTGCAATTGAGTGTTGAATGTGCTGGATTCAAGCACAGATATGTATACAAATTAAGTTTCTAGGGTTTTGATTTGAGTAATTGCGGTGTTAGAAAGGGAAACGATGGACGGACGGAGGATAACGGCGAGTCCACGTGTCTCCACTGGCCGGAGAGTGGTGGCGAAGAAGCGGCCGCGTGGCGGAGCTGATGCGTTTTTGAATAGTGTTAAGAAGCTTCAGAGGAGAGAGATTTGTTCGAAGCGAGATCGGTCTTTTAGTATGTGTGATGCTCAAGAGAGATTCAGAAACATACGTTTGCAGGTTGTTGTTTATGCCTCTGCTTTTTTGTTTTGTTTGAAGTTAACTGATTGTTTAATTTGTTTATGGATAGTTATACCCGAGTTAGTTGTGTATAAGGATTTGTTTATGTTTAGAATTATAGCATTGCAGTTGATCGAAAGTTTAGGTTTGGCTTTTGTTTAGCTAGTATAGTATATTAGTATTCTTAGAACTGTATTGAAATACTGAGGTAACTTGTAGTAGAACAGTTGCTATGTTGAGATGATTGTGTTAATAACTTAATGGGGCGTTAGTGATATCCTAAAGTAGAAATGATGTGGGTTGTGGATATATTTTTGTGTGTTCAAGTTGGTTAGAGATATAAGAGTTTCTGTAATGATTTGAGCTACTAAACAAATGATGCAATTTAGAAAATGATGGTGTTTCTTCTTTCATTAAGTAGAACTATAAATGGTACACATTACAAGGCCTGTCGGTGTTTTTTTAGTAGATAATCATATTGTAATCTCTTGGCCCAATTTGTATCTACATAAGTAGTGTTGTGGGTTCACGCGTTTATGCTTATGGGTGTGTGGGTTTTTTTATAGTCGCCATTCGTCTTATCTATAAAAATCACTTCGCTACGTTTAATTTAGTTAACATGCACTTGAGAAAGTTTTATACTTCTTGGCTTCGTCTAAAAACCTTAGTTTCGACTTTCTAGTTGGTATATCACTAAATTTTTTTATTAAGGAAATAATGATCTACCTTTTAACTTACATTCGCTGATGTGTCATCAGGAAGAGTATGATACCCATGATCCAAAGGGACAATGCTCTACGGTATTGCCGTTTCTCAAGAAAAGGTCAAAAATTGTTGAGATTGTTGCTGCTCGTGATATAGTTTTTGCTCTTGCACAATCTGGAATCTGTGCAGCATATAGCCGAGGTATAATTAGGCAGATTCTTTTTATTGAAATATAACTAATGATGGAGGTCATTATTGAAAATAATATTTGCTTAATACAGAGACTAGCCAGAGGATATGCTTTCTGAATGTCAGCCCTGACGAAGTTATTAGAAGCTTGTTTTACAACAAAAACAATGATTCACTCATTACGGTTTCAGTCTATGCCTCAGACAGCTTTAGCTCCTTGAAATGTAGAACCACTGGAATCGAGTACGTGAAATCTCATTATTTACGTGCTCATTAGATTCTATCGATCTTATAAGATCTATTGCTAAATATATTACGCTTATAATGGTGTCAGATACATACGAAGAGGTAAGCCAGATGCAGGTTTCGCTCTTTTTGAGTCGGAGTCTTTGAAATGGCCCGGTTTTGTGGAGTTTGATGATGTTAACGGCAAAGTACTTACATTTTCAGCACAAGATAGGTACTTTTTTATCTAGTAACAGAATGTTACCTTTTTTTTTAAATTCTTTTAATTTTCTTGTAATGTTATTTTCAGCATCTACAAGGTGTTTGATTTGAAAAATTACATGATGTTATACTCCATATCGGATAAAAATGTACAAGAGATCAAAATAAGGTAAATAGCTTCATTATCGTGATGCGGCAATTATGTATGAAAAATATTGTTCTGTTCATGACAATTTCTCTTTTCGTTTTCTGCAAAACAGCCCTGGAATCATGTTGTTGATATTTAATAAAGCTAGTGGTCATGTCCCTCTCAAGATTCTCTCCATTGAAGACGGAACTGTTTTGAAAACTTTCAATCATCTCCTTCACCGTAATAAGAAGGTCGATTTCATCGAACAGTTTAATGAAAAGCTTCTTGTCAAGCAAGAGAATGAGAATCTTCAGATTCTCGATGTAAGAATCTTTCTTATTTTCTCACTCTTTATTAATATACCATATAGGCTAGGCTATTTTGACCCATTTACTTTTGAATGTGTTGATTCGGGATATGCATCATCTCTAAATGGTCAAATGGGTAAATAGGCGAGCTTTAAAGCAAACCGGTCAAATGGGTGGAAAGTCGCCCTAACTGTATTTTTAATGTGGATAAAACCTTTTATATTTATGTGATCATAATTGACACTTTATGTTTCTTAAAAAATAACAAGTTAAATACCATTTTCGTCCCTGAGGTTTGGCCGGTTTTGCGACTTTGGTCCAGAGGTTTGTTTTTCCGCATCTGGATCCAAAAGGTTTGAAATCTTGTCATTTTCATTCGGCTTGTTAACTCCATCCATTTTCTCCGTTAAGTCATGGGTATTTTTGTCTTTTTTGTTAAGTTAAAGGGCAATTTGGTCTTTTCCTGGGTATTCGGTCTTTTTTACATAAGTGCAGAAGACTGAATTGCCCTTTAAGTTACCAAAAAAGACGGAACACTTAACGGAGAAAAATAGATGGAGTTAACTAGCCGGATGAAAATGACAAGATTTCAAACCTTTTGGATCCTGATGCGGAAAAACAAACCATTGAACGAAAGTCGCAAAACTTGCCAAATCTCAGGGGACGAAAATGTCATTTTACTCAAATACAATCTTTTTGGATAAAAAAGCGTAATGGGTCGAGCCAACCTACGGATGGAAGTTTACTTGTTTCGATCAGCCCATTTTTTGCGACTTTCAATGTTTGATACTTCAAATCTAAGGACCATTTCTTTATCTAGGTACGCAATTCTGAATTAACGGAAGTTAGCAGGACAGAATTTATGACCCCATCAGCCTTCATATTTCTCTATGAGAACCAGTTGTTCTTGACCTTCAGAAACCGAACAGTGGCTGTCTGGAACTTCCGTGGGGAGCTTGTGACGTCATTCGAAGATCATTTGTTATGGCACCCAGACTGCAACACTAACAACATCTATATCACAAGTGATCAAGATCTTATCATTTCTTACTGCAAAGCTGATTCGGAGGATTCTTCAACTGATGGAAATGGTAATTTGATGATTCACCTTTTAAAAAATAAATTCCGGATTTTGTTTTGTCTCACCGTATTCTTTTAATGAATGCAGCAGCGGCAGGTTCCATCAATATCAGCAATATTCTAACCGGAAAATGTCTTGCTAAAGTAAAGGCGATGGATGGTGCAATGGTTAATGATTGTATTTGCAGTGACGTTGTCAAATCTAGTGGTAAAAGATGCAGGTGCAACTCAAAGCAGCTGGCCCAAGGTCGGAGGATCACAAGCTCTGTTTCGGAAGCACTGGAGGACATCACCGCCCTTTTTTATGATGAAGAGCGTAACGAGATTTATACTGGTAACAGGCTCGGTTTGGTCCATGTCTGGTCCAACTAAGGGGGTGTATGGTTTGAGAGTATGGGTTTGATGCCCGTAACACCGGGAATCTTTTATATATACCCTTTGTGTTAACCTCTCATACCCATATAGATTCCTGATTTTAAACCAAACCGAACCGAATCAAACACCACCCAAGTGTTGAGTTGTCTGTCTTCTTTCCCTTTTGGTATGCTCGGTCCGTCATAATTGAGATGGATGAATTGTCGTATGGTTTGTTGCGTGTGCATCAAGTAGTGTATCATGAAGCTGTCTTTTGAGCAGTTGAAGTTGTTTTCATTGTTTTGTAGGTTATTTATGGAAGTTATTTTTAACTCTTTTGACTCATTGGAGCTGCTAGTTGTTATTTGTCATAATTTCATGTTGGTTTGCTTTTTCATACAAAAAATAATTAGTTGTGGTAAAAAGGTATCGTACAAGACCTTACCCCAAATGCCAAGTAGATGATAATCTAACACCCTCTCTAGCTCCATCCTGCTACGGATTCAAAATAGGGGAGGCTGATGGTTTCGTCTTAATGGAGGCACTGCAGTGGTTCCTGATTGCTAAAAGTCCATGGTGCTTCCAACTTGGTCATCAGTGGTGGTTTGTTTGGGTTTTGGAGTTTGTTGTAAAACCACTGCAATCGGAAGCCATGAGAGACAAGGTTTCTCGAGGATTCTTCTCGACATGTGTAGGATCAGGTACCATTTAGGAGAACAAACAATGCCTAGAAGGGCTGTACCTCTCATTTCTCAAACCACATTTTACTCTTGGTAATTCAAACATATTCACATTAATACAGAATGTGGTTGGTTGATACAGTTCTTATTACATAACATTATGCTGGCTACTAAGAGGTTTGTGATCACAACCCTATGTAACAATATAAATGTACAAAGTATTTGATGATTTGTCACTGTAGAACAAGATTTTTATTTTCAAGTACGAATGACTGTAAAAGTCTTTCTACGTAGCCATATAATTTAAAGATTTAAAACATTAAGTGAGATATGGTTCTACAATCTACATAGTAAAATGGTATAAAAAATCTCGTTGTGGACCTTCACATATGTCATATGGTTCTACATAGTAAAAGTAAATAGACTAAAGTGAAGCTTAAGGTTTTACAAAAGTGTAGCAAATGGATTCGCTTTAAATAAGGTTGCTAGTTTCCTGAGAGAAAAACAATCAATCCTAACATAAAATTTGTGGAGTTCAGGCTGGTTTCGGTTCGATCCCACATAAATTTCTAATTAATTTTTATTAATTGTTTTGAATTTACATAGAGGGGAATGGGAGGTATGGAAAATCATCAATACTAGCATTTTCTTGATTTTTTTTAGAATTGGGATGTTGAACCCCCAAGTATGGTGCAAATGATGCTAAGGATATTTAACATGAGATTGAACCCAAAGTTTGATGATCCAATGTAAACATGTATATATTTATATTAGGGGGAATTTTATATTTCCCCTACAAATTTGTAAAATTACATATTTTCCAATTATTGTAAGTTTTTGGTCTTGAATATAATATAATGGTGAGAATTTGATTGAAAAAATTGATGCTTATAGTTGATTTACAAGTGTGTAGTTAGTTATATGTAAGGCTATCTGTTGTGGAATAACTATCCAATTCAATAACTAGCAAAATGTGTTGCTATCTTAGCGTCATGCAGGCAGAAGAGCAATAACTAAACTATCAAATTACTAGGTGTTGTGGGTGGAAATGTACGTAGCTGTGATTGGTGGAAATGTGGGATATGTAGACTCCATGAGCTTGGCGCCAGTTAACCCAATGGCTTTACCTTAATATTGTAACAACCCAAAACTCGAATTTTAAAAGTAACACATTTCCATATGTTATAGCATGAAATAAAATAACTAGGCTAACTAACCTAATTAAACACTTAGTCATACTAGTAAGGAATGAAAGTTGTGTCATTTGTGACAAAGTAGCAAACAAGAGGGACTAAAGGTGAAGGATTTGGGTTGAAGTTTTAACTAAATAGAAAGTGCAGGAGATTAGTGTGTGTGTGAGTGGGTGTCGACATACATGAGGGAGAGAACTCTCAAACAACCCTAAATACAAGAAATTGATGATGAAATTGGAATCCAACCTCTTGCATGAATGAAGAAATAGCATCATCTAGCCCTTACAATCACTTGGTAAGTAGTATGAGTTAGTTTGGTGATTTTGTATGAAGTGGGTTATGATGAAGTCATGAATTAGTATGAATCAAGCATGAATATATGTTAGAATCGCCATATGGAACATGAATTATGCAAGATTTTGATGTTATTTGATGTTTTGGGGTGAAGTGAAACCCACTTGTAGTAGTAAGGAGGATGATATGGGTAAATCACCCATGTCCAATTCTTGTGCAAATTTGATGTATTATGTAGTATGTGATGTTATTTGATGTTTTGGGGTGAAGTGAATCCCACTTGTAGTAGTAAGGAGGATGATATGGGTAAATCACCCATGTCCAATTCTTGTGCAAATTTGATGTATTATGTAATATGTGATGTATACTTATTATTTAGATCGAGTATGGTATGGAAATTGTTGATGTTTACTTATGTTGATGAATAAAGTTATAAGTAGGAAGAAAAGCATGAAATACTTATACATTATGCTTAGATAGTAGTACACAAACCAAGTGTTTGATGAAATTCCTAGTATAGGTTAGTATGTGAAATTGTATGCTAACAATGAATGGACATGTATAGAATGTGATAATGACATAATTGATAGTAAACTAACATGTAGAACGTGATTTAAGTGAAACTATGCTTGAATGGTATGATACACACTATGTTTTTGATTGATTGTTTGTTGAGGTTAAGAAACGAGTTAATGTGAATTGTGAAGAATGTGAATGTACTAGGAAGGAACAATGTTGGGATGATAATTCGGTTAGCAAATCATGGTTATGGTTAGTTGTAGAATTCTTGAAAGTTCATATGATAGACAATTGACTTTCTGAAAGTCAACTGTGTATAATAGCATAGTAAGGCATTTCGTCACAAATGTAGTGTTAGGGTAATCATATGGTACATGCTATATCAATATGTGTTATATGTGATGACATGATGAATTTTGTGGCATGAAAAGATGCGATAGTAGATCTATGCCTTGTGATTGTTAGAATCGACTATTGAAGGTTAATGTAAGATATGAGTTGGAAATAATTTGATGATATGTATGAATCGTATGCTAACAAGGGTGTGAATGTGATGACATGTAAGGATAGGAATCATGTCAACATTGATTCAAGCACGGAGAGATAACGGGTCAAGAGGAGGCAAAGAAGCAAGCATGAAATCGGACGCTTAAAGTAAGTAATTCCCGAACCTACCACTCAGTACATAAATGAAGTTTAGCATGTATAATACTTGGAATCAAGTAAGAATGTATAAATAATGGTAGCAATAAGGTAAGTATGGTTATAACGGTTCATACATTGTTAACTTTGTTGAAACCTCATAGTAGAGGCGAACATGTCACACCCTGATATTTACAGCTCAGCCCGGTGGGCCCGGTGGGGAGTATCGTGGCGTAAGGTTTGTATCGTCATAGTCAAACATACACAGAATAGCACAGCGGAAGTCTTAGAATATAAAATACTATTACAAACTCAAATGTTAGAAAATACTAAAATGATAATTACATACGAGCTCGTAATATTAAATCCACAGGCGGATCTAAATCAAATACACAACATGTTCAACAGACATAAGGCATTACGGACTTGCAAGATCCTCTACTTAATGCCCAGAAGCTTCCAGCCAATTACGAGTAGTACCTGTCACTTAGTCTTTTGAAAATACGTCAGTTTACACTGGTAAATACAATTAACCGACTCATTTGAAAGTGTTTATAAAATTGGTTTGAATGCATAAGGCATAAAATCTTTTATAACTTGGGACAATTATATAATGATAATCTTGTATCAGATTTACATGTTTGTCAAACATTTAGGGCCGGGATAAAAGCCGAACAAGATTAATCAACACACCACTAATATAAATCCCACGGCGAGTAATCCTCAACAAGTGGGTATATCTTTACATACGCAACTGACAGGTGTATGCCTACACCCCGTGCTTAAGTCGTGGCCATTTACGATTTTAAATGAGCCGAGGATATCCAGGACACGGTCGTTAACCCCCAATGTTTATTTTTTAAATGATATGATTTGACCCGTTTTGGCTAATTTATGCAAACTAATTACATAAACCGTACCGAACGCGTAAATGCATAATGGGTAACCGGATGAGTCATGTACAAGTTCCATATGTTATTATGCTTTAATTATGTTATGATATCAGTAGGATATCAACAATTATGCCCAAAAAGATTTTTAAACCAAATTAAGTCCCGTAAGGGCATTTTGGTCATTTTAAGATTTATAAAAGAGGTTTAAACATAAACTGATGTTCTGGTCTAAAACATTCTGTAAAAATATTTATTTTATAATTTTATAATAGTAGGATATCATACATATGTGTGGTTTACCATTTATGGCCAAACTATGCTCCGTAGGGGCATTTTGGTCATTTCACATATGTTTTTAAGGACAAAATTGGAAGTCTGAGTTCATGACTTATACCTACTGTAAAAATATTAAAATTTATTTATAAACTCAGTAGGTAACAAGTCTTGGGTGCTAAATATGGTTTTAAACCATACTATGCACCTAATTAGCGTAAAAATCGATAATTGGCGATATTTGCGATGTTTATGTGATTCTGAGATTTTGACCAGCCTTGAATGGTTAAAATATTTTATTTTACATATTAAGTCAGTAGGAAAAGGTTTGGCATGTTAATTATATGCAAATCACAATTTATTAGCAAAAGGGGCATTATCGTCAATTATATAATAATTTATACGAGAACTCAATGATATGGTCAGTATCTAATCTGACCCAACATTCAAAAAATCCCTAAAAATAATATCATAATAGTAGGTAATGAGTTTAGTGCCAAAATTTAGGTTTAAACATGATTTATGCACAAAAGCGTAATTTAATTATAAAAAAGTTAAATTTTACGATATCTTGCAAAACATCGTTTTGAGACCAGAAAATAATGTCAAATTAACTTAGACATGTTTATATATCAGTAACAAAGTTATCTATGTGACCATATATTAAAAATTCTCATTTTTAAGCTATAAGGGCATAATAGTCAAAATACGGCATATTAACGGAACATGCGCAAAAACTCAGATTTCTAGTATGATCGTGTAATATAACCTTATAGGGTTATGCTACATTATATTACGATCATAACGGAACCTAAAATCAGTAGCAAACTAAACTAATTTTGTCACACCCCCAAAATACCACATGCGGACACACTGCGAGACGTGTGACGTACCAGGATCCAAGCCACCAATCACATTGAACTATAATAGATATATAAGCAAAACATTCCATTCATTTCATGATATAATTCCAAGTCATAAGTAAAACCAAAGTAAACGTTCAGCGGAAGCATAATGTAAATTGTTAATCAACTGTTTCAAAACAAGTGTTCAAAACCAACGAAACAAGTATCCAAGAGTCTCGACCCATGATCACTCCAGCACTCCCAGATAGCAAGTCCATAACCAAGAATCTAACGACCTGCAAGCATGCAGACAAGTGTGTCAGACGACGCTGGTGAGTTCAAAGTTTGTTAACACGTTTTAGTTACCAGATATGAGTATAAAACATTTCAGAGATTAGATGCTGTTATTAACTCGATTACCGCAGATGGCTCCAGATTATTTGCCCAAACCCCAATGCTCTATCATACATTGGTCAAGTGGTTAAGGTAATTAGTTCACGACCGTCCTCCCCGGTACAGTGTGAGGGTGCTAAACCTAATAGCGCTATCAACTAATAACCCCGTTGCCTCCCCGGCAACCAATCGGTATATGATGGGACTTAATGATAGAAATGAGTGTAATAACCAACATCCCAGGTTTAACATTCCAGTCAAACCCAAAACCCGACATTCCTCCCCGGAACGTTACCCGATATCCCTCCCCGGGATGCATGCTTGAAAAAGGCAGTGAACTCACCTTGGTTTGCTCGGTATTTATCAAATTACCCGTTCCAGTTAATCAAACAACCCTACCGTGGTTAACAATATTATCAGTTTCACAATTAAACAAGTCATTGCTTTCACACAGTTTATATTTCTCACAAGATCACAGTATATCAGTTAGCAATTACACCTTTCTAACGTAAGTTCACATGTGAGTAACACATAACATAACAGGTGAGTTTGTTATACCAACTAATCAAACCAAGTTTCTTATTCTCATTGACATGTAACATGGATCGTGTACACACACAAGTATCTATCATCATTAACATCACAGGCACCTACTGTTCAATTCAGTGACTTACACGACGAAACACCCTTTGTGACGAAAGATCATCTTTCATCGAGGTGAGGTGTGACGAAAAACCCATATGTTTCGTCGAGATGCTTATCGACGAATAATCATCCTTCGTCGACCTATGTTTCGTCGACTACCCTTGACAGTTCAGGGGTTTCCACAATTTCAGTAAACGAATCCAATAATCCAACCAAACAGATCAAACCACATACTCCAACCAGTTATCAATCCATGATCATACGATTTCCTACTAACAGTTACATATGAATGCATATTCCTACGCACGTATAACAAACCGTAACAACGACTGTTCATTAACAATGAGTCATTAGCTACTTCTATGATTTGCAATAATCCCTACTG
Organism: Helianthus tuberosus; assembly: GCA_030545235.1. Classification (NCBI taxonomy): domain Eukaryota; kingdom Viridiplantae; phylum Streptophyta; class Magnoliopsida; order Asterales; family Asteraceae; genus Helianthus; species Helianthus tuberosus. The sequence continues at coordinate 117,509,335 of CM060399.1, forward strand.
ATCAAACAATCATGAATCTAAACATCGAATGACCACACATACGATCCGATGATTATTTAACAAGGCATCAATTCATCAACACAAATATCAATCTCAGACTATGAACACATACATACCACTGAACCCTCATCATGCAAACCCTAGGCTACGATAATATAAACAGAATCTGGAACTCATACAAGATCACATCGTCAGGACTATAATATACTAACAACAAAAGGCTGCTAACAGTGATTTGAATGAATTGGTTTGATCTCAGTACCGGAGGCTTCGAACTGTTGGTGAACGGCCGTCGGTTACACGAGAATGGAGAATAGTGCTTTAGGGTTTGCCGTAAAATGTATCTGAATTTATATTACAACGTTGGGCCTCACTGGGCCGTGAAACTGTTTGACGAATCAACCTGCCCGACGAAAGATGTTCTTCATCGGGATCCAACATGGCAAAAAACAGCAAGTTTCGCCACAAGGAGATTGTGACGAAAGATCCCATCTTTGTCACACTAGGTTCTTTGATGACTTGGGTTATCATTAAACATTAGCATTGAACTTAAACCACCAACATAACCATCATTTCAACACTCAAACAAAACAGTGTAATGATACAATGCAACGACTTATAAAACAAGATTCTAAAACAGGAGACACATAAAGGAAAGGTCTTGAAATTTCGGGTTGTCACATCATCCCCAACTTGAAAGAAATTTCGTCCCGAAATTTGATGAGCAATCCAAAATAGCACGGCGTTAGATCAGGATGACTGTATATTTTCCGTGGGTGCCACATCATCCCCAACTTGAATGGGAATTTCATCCCAAAATTTACTAGTTGCATCAGATTTAGATTTGTCAGCTGGGAATAAGTGAGGGTACTTGAGCTTCATCTGATCCTCGCGTTCCCATGTGAACTCCGGTCCACGTCTTGAGTTCCAACGAACCCTCACGATCGGAATTCGACTATGCTTACGGACCTTGACCTCCCGATCCATACTCTCCATTGGTTCCTCGACAAACTGCAACTTGTCGTCGATATTCAATTCTTGAAACGGTACCACAAGTGTTTCATCGGACAAACACTTCTTTAACTGGGAGACATGGAAGACATCATGGACGTTACCCAACTCAGCAGGTAACTCTAACTTGTAGGCCACTTTACCAATTCGCTCCAGAATTTTAAATGGCCCAACATAACGAGGGTTAAGCTTCCGCGTTTTCCAAAACGCACCACACCCTTCCAGGGTGAGACCTTCAACATAACACGATCACCGACTGCGAACTCCAAAGGTTTCCTACGCTTGTCAGCGTAGCTTTTCTGACGGTCGCGCGCTGCTGCCATACGATTCCTGATCTAAACAATCTTTTCTGAAGTTTCGAATACAAGCTCCGGACCTGTGATCTGGCTGTCACCCACCTCGGCCCAACAAAATGGAGAACGACATTTTTACCCGCACAATGCCTCAAACGGGGCTGCCTGGATACTTGTATGGTAGCTATTGTTATAAGAAAACTCTATCAAGGGCAAGTGTTTCTCCCAACCCTTGCCAAAATCAATCACACACACACGCAGCATGTCTTCAAGTGTTTGGATGGTTCGCTCACTTTGAGCATCCGTTTGCGGGTGATAAGCAGTGCTCATGTCGAGACGCGAGCAGAACGATTTGTGCATCGACTGCCACAAATCCGAAATAAAACACGGGTCACGATCAGAGATAATAGAGGTCGGCACTCCGTGCCTAGAAACCACATCCTTCAGATAGACAACCGCTAATTATGAGAACTTATCCGTTTCCTTGATTGCTAGAAAATGTGCTGACTTCGTGAGACGATCTACGATCACCCAAATGGTATTGTTCCTGTTTTGAGTTCTAGGTAGCCCAGTGACAAAATCCATTGCTATCGGCTCCCATTTCCACATGGGTATTTCTGGTATTCCACCTTGACCTTTGAACACGTCAAGCATTTACTAACATAAGTCGCGATGTGAGCTTTCATCTTCGGCCACCAATACATGATTTTGAGGTCCTGATACATCTTATCTGACCCCGGGTGAACAGAGTATCGAGACTTGTGCACTTTAGTCCATCACAAGTTCTCTAAGATTTCCAAACAAAGGAATCCATATTCGTTCCATGCAATAGAGAATACCATCAGATCTCTCTACCAACCGCTTTTCCATGCCCCTTAAGTACTCTGCTTCAATGTTTTCCTCTTTCAACCCTTCGGTTTGTGCAGAACGAATCTGGTCAGGCAAATTAGAATGGATGGTGAGCTGCAACGCGCGAGCACGTTTGGGTTTTGATTCCTTTCGACTGAGGGCATCAGCTACAATGTTAGCCTTACCCGGATGATACTTGATGGCACAATCATAGTCGTTTAAAAGTTCTACCCAGCGACGCTGTCGCATATTCAATTCCTTCTGGTCAAAGATATGCTGGAGGCTCCTGTGGTCAGTATAAATAGTGCATTTAGTACCGTACAGGTAATGCCTCCAGATTTTGAGCTCAAACACCATGGCTCCCAACTCTAAGTCGTGTGTCGTATAATTCCTCTCATGAACCTTCAACTGTCGAGAGGCGTAAGCTATCACCTTCTCGCGTTGCATCAACACGCAACCGAGACCCTGAATAGAAGCATCACAATATACTACAAAATCTTCGGTACCTTCTGGTAAAGACAAGATCGGTGCGCTGCAGAGCTTTTGCTTCAACAACTGGAAAGCATCTTCTTGCTTCGTTCCCCACGAGTATACAACACCTTTCTATGTCAATGAGGTAAGAGGTTGAGCGATCTTCGAGAAGTCTTTGATAAATCTTCGATAGTACCCAGCGAGACCAAGAAATTGTTGCACCTCCGAAGGATTCTTTGGTGCCGCCCAATTTCTAATAGCATCGATCTTTGCAGGATCCACATGTATTCCCGATTCATTTACAATGTGTCCAAGGAAGTGTACCTCTCGAATCCAGAAGTCACACTTAGAGAATTTCACATAAAGCTGCTCCCTCCTCAGAAGCTCCAAAATGAGACGCAGATGTCGCTCATGATCTTCCTTGCTCTTTGAATAGATCAGAATGTCGTCGATAAACACGATAACGAAGTTGTCGAGATACAGTTTGCATACACGGTTCATGAGTTCCAAGAAGACCGCTGGTGCATTCATCAACCCAAATGGCATAACCAGAAACTCATAATGGCTATACCATGTTTGAAAAGCTGTTTTCGAAACATCCTCATCTCAGACTCTCATCGGATGATAACCCGATCTTAAATCGATCTTCGAGTAAAAGCTTGACCCTTTCAACTGATCAAATAGATCGTCGATACGTGGTAAAGGATAGCGGTTCTTGACAGTCACCTTGTTGAGTTCCCGATAATCAATGCACATACGAAAGGACCCGTCTTTCTTCTTTACAAACAAGACTGGGGCTCCCTAAGGCGAAGAACTGGGCCGAATAAAGCCCCTGCCCAATAACTCTTGCAGTTGATTAGACAACTCCTGCAACTCTCCAGGTGCTAAATGATAAGGAGCACGAGCAATTGGAGCCGCTCCTGGTGCAAGATCAATCTGAAATTCCACTTGCCGGTGAGGAGGTAAACCAGTTAGTTCCTCAGGAAATACATCAGGAAATTCACGAACAATTGGCAGGTCTTCGATCTTTCTTTCTTCTGACGGAGTATCAGTAACAAGTGCTAGAATAGCAGGATACCCCTTTCGTAGACATTTCTGCGCTTGCATAGATGAGATGATACCAACCATTGCACCACTGTGATGCCCTTGAACCGATAGAAATTCTCAACTGGGGAGAGGAATACGTACGATCTTCTCTTTATAGAGAATTTCAGCTTGGTGCTTAGACAGCCAATCCATACCAACCACTACATCAAAATTACCGAGGGTAACAGGAAGGAGGTCAATATCAAACACTTGACCCACAAGATCTAATTTACATCCCATAAGAACGTGTGAGGCTTCAATTGTTTTACCATCGGCTAATTCTACTACATGCTTAGCTTCTAGAGGTGTTGGAGCTAACCCTAATCGCTGACTGAACTCTAGGGACACATAACTCCAATCGGCACCGGAATCAAATAATACAGAGGCAAAGAGGTTGTTCACATAAAACGTACCAGTCACGACATTGCCGTCGTTCCTAGCATCACCAGCACCAATTGTAAATACCCTTCCACGAGTACCATTGCCCCCATTATTGCCGTTATTGTTGTTCCCAGCATTGTTATTCTGACGGTTGTTATCATTGGCGTTCTGATCCAGTTGAGGGCAATCCCGCTTGATGTGACCCTCATCCCCACACTGGAAACACCCCTTCTTAAAGCCCTGGTTCTGATGGGCCTGCTGCCTTTGCTGTTGCTGATGCTGCTGATTCTGCTGCTGATTTTGCTGCTGCTGCTGCTTTGGGTACGGAGCTCTACAGTCTTTTGCCACATGGCCCACCTTATCGCACCTATGGGAAGCCCGGACACATGGTCCGTGATGATGATACCCACACTTGTTGCACTTTGGCTTCCTACCAACATAGGAGCCTTGACTTTGATTGCTGCCCTGGCCTTGGTTAACTAAGGACGACTGACTGAAACTACGGTTATTGCTGTTGTCAGGCCTTTTCTGAGATTGACTGGCACTGGTTGTTTTATCAGCAACGTTCCATTTTCGCTTGTTATCACTAGCAGGTGTGGTAGCTGTAGCAGCAGGGGTAGTAGCAGAAACACGTGGCGGCAATGAGCCACGTTCGACCTCTTGGTCAGTAATCTTGTGTGCTAAACGGATGATCTGAGGCAGGTTGTTAAGATTTGCAGCAGTGACCAAACTCTTTACTAATGGTGCCAGGCCCTTAATATACAGTTCAATTCTTCGAGGTGGGGGTCGAGACAGGTTAGGGCACATGTTTGCTAGCTCATGTGACCTCTTCGTGAATGCTTCAATTTCGGACCCTTCCATCTTCAGATTGTAGTACTCGTTCTCAAGTTTCTGAATTTCGTCACGAGGATAGTACTCCTCCCGCATCAACTCCTTGAAGTCACCCCAAGTAGTGGCGTTAGCCATCTCGATGCCCAACATTTGCACCTGGGCACCAAGTTAAGGCACCATCCTCCAAAGTGCCTGTAGCATACTTCACATGGTCCCTTTCGGGATAGTTACACATAGCGAACACTGACTCAGCCTTCTCAAACCAACGTAGCAACCCCACAACCCCTTCAGTCCCACTGAATGTTTGTGGCTTACAAACCATGAACGTCTTGAAAGTGCAAGCAGGTGGTTTGTTTTGATTCTGGTTCGCTTGCTGACCTAATGGACGAAAGAAAATTCAACACAAGGGTAAGAGTTGTGTACGCGACACAAGAATAAAGAGTATTTGGCACATATCGTACCAGCTTGGTAGGCTGCCAAAGCCTCAGCCACACGTGTGTTTATCAAATTTGTCAGTTCGGCCTGTGTCATCGCAATGTGACCACGCCCATGGCCTCGTCCGCTCATGATTCTATATGAGAAAAGAGAAATGGTTAAGGGTCGAGATATGGTAGGAGTCAAAGCTCACGAAGACTTCTACAGGCTACTAAGTTTACATCAAGCAACAGAGCGGAACCCCTTTCACACTTGTTAAGCCTCACTGGGACTTACATGCACCCCACACTATTATTATGTGTGCACCCATAATAATAATAATGCAATTTGCATGTTTATCTCAGCTCCTCCCAACTCGTGCTACAAGGTTCCTCAAGTTCGAGTAGCAAATGAGTCATGAAAATCTAACAGAATATCACACTGTGACTCTATCAGTCACATAAACTAGGCAAGTACTCATAAATTCAGTCCGTAGTGCTAAGTGTGCAATCACGTGCAACATCATACATGAATGTATACTAGATATGCTATGCAACAAGTAAACGAGATACTAACCTTGCAATCTGGAGCTGAGTGTCATGGTCGATTTTCGAAGTTGTTCGGTTATAGTCTGGTTTAATAAAAACGTTTTAAAACCTAGTTCACTATAACCAGTGGCTCTGATACCAAACTGTCACACCCCCAAAATACCACATGCGGACACACCAGGATCCAAGCCACCAATCACATTGAACTATAATAGATATATAAGCAAAACATTCCATTCATTTCATGATATAATTCCAAGTCATAAGTAAAACCAAAGTAAACGTTCAGCAGAAGCATAATGTAAATTGTTAATCAACTGTTTCAAAACAAGTGTTCAAAACCAACGAAACAAGTATCCAAGAGTCTCGACCCATGACCACTCCAGCACTCCTAGATAGCAAGTCCATAACCAAGAATCTAACGACCTGCAAGCATGCAGACAAGTGTGTCAGACGACGCTGGTGAGTTCAAAGTTTGTTAACACGTTTTAGTTACTAGATATGAGTATAAAACATTTCAGAGATTAGATGCTGTTATTAACTCGATTACCGCAGATGGCTCCAGATTATTTGCCCAAACCCCAATGCTCTATCATACATTGGTCAAGTGGTTAAGGTAATTAGTTCACGACCGTCCTCCCCGGTACGGTGTCAGGGTGCCAAACCTAATAGCGTTATCAACTAATAACCCCGTTGCCTCCCTGGCAACCAATCGGTATATGATGGGACTTAATGATAGAAATGAGTGTAATAACCAACATCCCAGGTTTAACATTCCAGTCAAACCCAAAACCTAACATTCCTCCCCGGAACGTTACCCGATATCCCTCCCCGGGATGCATGCTTGAAAAAGGCAGTGAACTCACCTTGGTTTGCTCGGTATTTATCAAATTACCCGTTCCAGTTAATCAACCAACCCTACCGTGGTTAACAATATTATTAGTTTCACAATTAAACAAGTCATTGCTTTCACACAGTTTATATTTCTCACAAGATCACAGTATATCAGTTAGCAATTACACCTTTCTAACGTAAGTTCACATGTGAGTAACACATAACATAACAGGTGAGTTTGTTATACCAACTAATCGAACCAAGTTTCTTATTCTCATTGACATGTAACATGGACCGTGTACACACACAAGTATCTATCATCATTAACATCAAAGGCACCTACTGTTCAATTCAGTGACTTACACGACGAAACACCCTTTGTGACGAAAGATCATCTTTCGTCGAGGTGAGGTGTGATGAAAAACCCATATGTTTCGTCGAGATGCTTGTCGATGAAGAATCATCCTTCGTCGACCTATGTTTCGTCGACTACCCTTGACAGTTCTGGGGTTTCCACAATTTCAATAAACGAATCCAATAATCCAACCAAACAGATCAAACCACATACTCCAGCCAGTTATCAATCCATGATCATACGATTTCCTACTAACAGTTACAGATGAATGCATATTCCTACGCACATATAACAATCCGTAACAACGACTGTTCATTAACAACGAGTCATTAGCTACTTCTATGATTTGCAATAATCCTTACTGATCAAACAATCATTAATCTAAACATCGAATGACCACACATACGATCCGGTGATTATTTAACAAGGCATCAATTCATCAACACAAATATCAATCTCAGACTATGAACGCATACATACCACTGAACCCTCATCATGCAAACCCTAGGCTACGATAATATAAACAGAATCCGAAACTCATACAAGATCACATCGTCAGGACTATAATATACTAACAACAAAAGGCTGCTAACCGTGATTTGAATGAATTGGTTTGATCTCAGTGCCGGAGGCTTCGAATTATTGGTGAACGGCCGTCGGTTACACGAGAATGGAGAATAGTGCTTTAGGGTTTGCCGTAAAATGTAACTGAATTTATATTACAACGTTGGGCCTCACTGGGCCATGAAACTGTTTGACGAATCAACCTGCCCGACGAAAGATGTTCTTCGTCGGGATCCAACATGGCGAAAAACCCCAAGTTTCGCCACAGGGAGATTGTGATGAAAGATCCCATCTTTGTCACACTAGGTTCTTTGATGACTTGGGTTATCATTAAACATTAGCATTGAACTTAAACCACCAACATAACCATCCTTTCAACACTCAAACAAAACAGTGTAATGATACAATGCAACGACTTATAAAACAAGATTCTAAAACAAGAGACACATAAAGGAAAGGTCTTGAAATTTCGGGTTGTCACAAATTCGGTTCATAATCGAAAGTCAACGCAGAAGTCAAACTTCGTGGCTTTCGGTTGAGAACCGACCCTAAAAATAGAATGAACGAGCCGAACATGTTTATACATGTTCTAATAATTATTACCAAGTTATTTAAACGATAAAACGTAATTTAGAATGCTTCTAAACATATATCAGAATTATTTCTAAAACTGCCTCGTTGACTTTTTAAAACAATATTACGTTGACCCGTCAATTGACCAAGCAAACGTGATTATTAGGAGGTGCCCTTTTGAGGGTTTAACACCTACCTAATTACGATCACGTAGCCATGTTCATTTCGAACAATGGCTTGACCGTTTACGGTCTAACTAAAAGTCAAAGCGTTTATCGTAAAGCGTTTATCGTAAACGCTCGACTTTTTGGCTTTAAGATCCAAATAAAATGAACTCATCATGAAAGGACACTTACAAGGGGTCCTAGGGACTGAAAATAACTCAGAGGATGCTCCAAAGATTCAGGAACTTCCAGGAATTGAGAAAATAGCAAGATTGGAATGAAGGTGCAAGTTTTTGAGCAAGAACCCACCTATATTTATAGTGTTTGGAGGATATTTGGATGATCAACAAGTGTTAAGGGAGTCCCTAGGATTGTTACAAGTGTAAAACCAGATTTGTAAATCAGTTAACATGCCCCTTGTTTCAATTAGATGGTTTATGTCTATGAGTGGTGACCAAGGAACATCAAAACAACAATTTAAAACAACAGTTTGCCGCTGTTTAGTTCTGGCGGCCTACGAAAGGGAAGCTTGCTGGGCTCACGGCCCACGAGGCAGCCTATTCTGGGTTATAAGTTTGGCAGATGCACGTGTTTGGTCCCTGTTCTTTATATTCAAGTTTGGAGAACAAGGAATGCACAATCTAATAATAATAATACAACTGTGTTGCTGCTGTTTGCAGCCTGACGGCCCGCGAGAGCAGGCCCAGACCTTGGTCACGGCCCGTGATAAGGGTCAGCCCATGTCGCAACCCCCGTCCCCTAATTACCTGGGAACGGGCGGCCTCGGCCAGTATCAGTGGTATCGGTATTTATCAATTTGGCAGCGGAATTTACATCAGGATCGTAGTTAGGAAATATTTTATCAGAGTAAAATACCACATTTTTATAATATTAAACACATGGGAAAATCCCAAGTTTCCATTACAAACATTTTATAGGGATAAACCCTATTTTTTTAAATAAAAACATCTTCTTTATTTAGGTAACTTTATAGCCACTTTTCTAAGCCTTCAGTGCTGTCCAGCTGGCTTCTATTTGGCTTTCACATTTTGTTACCTGAAACGCGTTTAAAAACATTTTGTCAGTGGGCAATACTGGTGAGTGAATCCCAATTTAATCAAGACAGGTAAAACCGTTTACAGCATTGAGGGCGATCTCGCAATTACATTTGTTTATTTTTCTACTTTAATTACCCCGCACGGTACTGTCAACCCGACTTGTGGTCATGTTACTACTCACAGTGTAGTAACAAATTTTGTATACAAAACCCTAACATACCGACGATAATTGTAGAATACAAATACTCAATCACTGTTTAATATAATGTAAAACAATTGAGGTTTTGTAAAAACAGTTTGCAAAAAGGTTTACAAAAAGGAGATTACTCACATTGCAACTTTTAGGGTTTCCTTTGTGTTTTCCTGGTTATAATCTATTAATTACACAATGTGTAGGATCGTTGTACGACCTGACTGAGTCGATCAGAAGAGTTGTTTATCCGAATCAAAGGCGGAATCAATGACACGGATGCTCGATACAATTTAAATGTCTCGTATATTGATATAATATTGTTTACAGCACCTGGAGACAATTCGGCAGCACTTCATTACCGAATACAAGATCCTAATTCCGCTCCAAATGAAATGGACATGCTCCCTATTTATAGTGGTGTGATTTCGCTTGAAATGGTCAAGGCACATTTAAGCGAAATTAACATTGTTGATTTCACTTGAAATGGACTTTGGCAGTTTCAAGCGAAATTACCAACAAATCCACTAAATTCAATTTCTAGTACCCCGAGCACTGATTATCCTATCCTATTACATTACACGACTCGATACAAGACGGAGTCAATAGACATAGTGCACTAACAGACTCCCCCTTGGATGTTGACGAAGTCTTCAGTGTCGAGTCTTTATCATGACACATCTTCAGTCTTGATCAGTCTTCATGCTCTTTCCAAATTGTCTAATGCTGTAATCATCCATCAATCGTTCTTCAAGTCTTCAGGCTCCCCCTTTCGTCAAGCTTCCGTGCTTTAGGGATCGACACCTTGCTTTCCAGTTACAAGCTCCCCCTTGCTTTAAGCTTGTCTTCAGACTCCCCCTTAGATTCAGCTACCGGGATCGTAGTCTGGTACAGTATCTGCAACACTCATACGTTTATAAGTAACAACATTTTAAACTTTCAAATATCCAGAAATTGTAACCTGGCTCACTCAAACTTTCTAAACAAAACACTTTTAACAAATTTTAGAATTTTGCAGTTTCAGCTAACAGAATCGGAAACTAGCTCTATAACAATATAAGCATCCAAATCCCTCACAGTTAATCTTCCAAGTCCAAACTAATGACCTTGGAGATATCACAAACTGTTTTTGATTTTTGTTTAAAAATTCAAGTTTCAAATTAATGAACTTGTTTTATTTTGAGAAACACAATCAGCTTACTTAGATTTTGACACTTAGCATTTCAGACACCGGTTGTCGAAAATAAAGCAGAATCAAAAATCTTTTTGTATTTTCTGAAATATAAAGCAGTAAAGAAATATGTACAAACATATTTACAAACAATATTTTTGTTTGAGTTTGCGTTAGAGGATCATATCAGTTTTTGACAAGTCACAAGTACCATTGAGCTTAGTTACACATCAAGAATTAAACAATTCACTTAGATTGTCGATATACTGGTCCACTTAAATTTTCATACAAATTTCAACTGATTCAGGATACGAATTAGATGTTTTAGGAACTTAAACTCATTCATGTGTCCCACCTCTTGAATATACTCCCGTATCCAGATCCCAATATTCAGTCTTACAGGTGAGTATACCTAGATGATATCTGTAAGGGGTTAAATTGCGAAGAACCATGAGAGCTCGGGTCAGAACTTCCGTTCAGCAGAGAGATGACGGCTTCGACTTTAGGTGTGTCCCCTTTAGAGGATCTTTTGTTTCAACAGCACATGATTAGCATTTTTCAATGTTTCATCATTTTTTGTACTGAGGGTGACGCTATATTTCAAGCAAGCAGAAAGTATTATATGGGGACTAGGCCATTGCTTCCGCAAAATCAGAAGTCCCGGGATAATACCCCAGATATCACTAAGCATAAAGACCTACTATCTCAGAAAAAGGGGTCCTTCAAACGAGATTTCAGGGGTTACCTATATATCCAAGTAGTGTTCCCCACAAAATAAGCAAGTTTGAATTTATGTTTATATCCCGAAAAAGTTTACTAAATGTATAAAAACCTATCGGCATATCATCAGTGAGACTGTTTAACGCTATTTAATCATTACAATTCTTTAGCATACTGTAACTGTCTACTTGATGTACTATCATTTCCTCTTTTTACACAAAAACTCAATTTTTGAATTTTATCATGTTTTTGGCTTTTTCAAAATTTCAAATGTTTTTGGATTTTCTGACAATATTACTCCCCCTAAAATGCAAAATCATTTAAAGAAAATTTGACAAACCGACACTGATAGCTTTGTCTTGCCATCCATTTTCTGCTTCTCATGCACTGATTTGCAGAAAATATATCATATAAAGCAGCAATTACCCCCATGATTTACAACACATTGATATTTTACAGTTTGAAAACCGTTTTTCAATCTTGTGAAATTAATCATGTTTGTTCCGCCCGGCGTATTCAATCAACATATTTTTTTTAAATTTTTGACAAAAAATAAAATACAAACATATTTTTGATTTTTCAATTTTTTTTTAATTTTTAGAATTTTTGAAATATTGTTTATTTATATACAGAAAACAATCAAACTCCCTGTTTCAACCAACACAGGATTCAGCAGCCTCCTCTCCTCGTTGTGCCAGGCTGCTCTGAATTCCATTTTCACAATCTTCAGATTTCTTGAGCACCTGCACAATCAGACTACTTGATTACTTGAACAATTTAGCCTAGGTCTGTTTGACCTTAGGCATTTCAACACAATATGCATCATTTAACTTCAGAAAATCTTTGTCATTTTGTACAAAAACTTTTTCATCTTCCACTTCAACTTTCTCATCTTTTACCAAAGTCACTTGTTTCTTAATACTCCATGTTTGACCTTTCGGAGTACCTCTTTCATAAAAATGTGACTCTTTTTGAATATTTTGATTTTGAACAACAACTTTTGGTTTCCAAAACTCTTGGGATTTTGTCATATCAACGGATGTTTTCCAACTTTGTGTTGTTCTAACTCTGGGTGTGTGAGAATTCCAGGTCTGTCTAGACTCAAACCTATTCGGATTTGATTTCCAAGTTTGGTTCGAAACAAACTTATTTGTGTTGTACCTCCAAGTTTGTTTTGAATCAAATCTGGTTGACCTTTGTTTCACATCCTCAAATTTCTGTTTTCCTCATTATCAGACTTCTTTTTGTCAACATCCACAGGTTTCGGATTTGGACACTTTCGTGCAAGATGTCCAATTTGATCACACTTAAAACATGTTCTTTTTGAAACATCTTTAACCTGTGGTTGTTGCTTTTTCTTTTGAGTAAAGAACTTTTCATTAGACTGTTTTCCAAATTGAAGTTCTTTTTCTTCTTCAAAACTTTTTCCTTGAACAAAATTCATTTTTTCCCAAAAATTCGGAGTTTCATTTTTATATCGACCTTGTTTCTTCTTATAACCCAACCCAGCCTTCATGTTCTTCTTCTTGTAACCAGGTTTGTTATAAAAAGTTTTGTGACTTTTTCCAGCAAACTTCGAAATCTCAGATTTTTCAATTTCAATCATTTTGAACACTTTATCAACCTTTTCTGACATCACATTCTGAATCGGGAATACAACATCTAAGAATAATTTGTCCGATCCAATCATGGTATAAACCAATCCTTTTGAATCATCATTCAAATTTTTCTCAGATTTTGAATCTTTCAGATATCCATCATGAAAATTACCTTCATTTTCATCCTGTGATTCAAATTTACCTGTATCAACTGACTCTTCTTTCAACACACTTTCAACGACCTTACCTACCACCTCTGAATCACTAGAATCATCAGATTTGGAATAGGTTACGTCAATGTTATCTGGCAATTGATCTACCATGTTGAAAGCTTTTTCAACCTTTTCATCATCATAAAATGCAAACTTTTCCGGTGGTGGAACTTGATGAAACTTTGAGCCAATGCCTTTCTTGTTTTGCTCAGACTCACCATCTCCCGGTTTTATATTGAAAATTCTTTCAAGCACATATGACGACGTGTGATAACTTTTTAACTTGTTATTATCCTGTTCTAAATCAGCAATCTGACGCTTAAGTTTAGCAACATCTTCAATGTAAGAATTAACAACTTGTTGCTTTATTTCATAATTTCGCTTATATGTATCAGTTGTTTCAGAACAATATTTCAATCTTGATTGAATAAGTTTCATTTCACTTTTTATTTTTTCATATGATTTTTTGTAATGTGATAAGCTAATTTTATTGAATCATATTCCTTTTTCATTTCTTGACAATCATTTTCTTTTTGAGAACATTCTTCTGTCATTTTCAAAACATTTTCTTTCAAAACTTCATTTTCTTTTTCTAATTGTTTACATTTTTCCGAAAGTTTTTCGTCATTATCTTTCAAAACCTTTTCGTTTTCTAACATTTCTTTGCATTTATTTTTGAAAACTTTTTCTATTTTTGTGAATTCAAGATCTCTTGTTCTGAACTTTTCGTCTTTTTCAGTACAAGCACTGCACGTTTTCATGCATTTCTTGCACTGTTCAATGATTTTGATTTGAGTTTCTGAATCAGAATTTACCTCAGTGATTGGCACTTCGGTGTTTTCTGCTACTTCTGCCTGATCAGCTTCTTTCTGCTACTTCTCATCAACAACTTCAATATCAATATCAACACCAACATCACCAGCAACCAAATTCTCATTCTTCACTTCTGCCAAACTTTCAATTTTCTTCTCATCTTCTACAACTTGCTGTTCTTCAGTAACAGCTTTCTCAACCTCTTCATTCGCCTCAACTTTTTCTACTTTCACTTCTTTAACTGCTTCAACTTGAAATTCCTTAGCTACCTTCTTCAAATCATTCACCAGATTCTCAATATTCTTCTTCATTCTTTCTTCATTCCTCTTCCTTAGATTTGTTGTCATAGCATCTCTGGTGATTTTATCCAGCCTTTTTACATATGTTTTGTCTTTTGCAACATTTGAGTAATATTCTCCAGATCGAGGAATTACTAAAAGAACATCATCGTGAACTATATCACTTCTGGGAACAACTGGTTCACCTTCTTTGTTGACGAAACATTCTTGTTTCTTATCCCATCTTTTGTTTCGAATAGCATTTTCATATTCTTCCTGCATCTTCTCCATTCTGCATCCAACAATAAAAATTTCTCTCTCAGTTTTCTCTCTCAAAATCTCTTCTCGAGTTTTCTCTTTTATCTCAGCTGTGCCTTTTTCTTCTTTGTTTTCCTCTTGAATTTTAGCAACAAAAGCATAATGATCATGTTTTTGAAGAGTTTCTACATCTACCTTTGTTCTTATTTTGAATCGATAATCAATACGATCTTCTTCTGGAAGAATCTGACTCCAGTCATATCCTTCATCATCATGGAAAACTGCACAAGCTCTTGATTTGGGTTTATCTTCAATCATTTTCGGCTCTTCTTTGCTTCAGTGGTAGATTGCCTTTCGGTAGTAATCATCATTGAATGGATGTTCATTTCCACCAGCTGCAGAATTATTGCATTCTCTCTTGAAATGACCTTTTTGCTTACATTTGAAGCAGGTCACTTTGGATTTGTCAAATCCAAGCTTCGTTGATGGACCGCCTAATGATTGCTTCCCAGTAATCTCCATGTATCTTTGAGCTCTGCGAATGCAACTTGCCAGACACCAACGGATGTCAATGAGTTCCATCTCTTCCGGATCAATCTGGTCGTAGTCTTCTTTGGTTAGTTCAGAGTTTCCAATTTTGCCAGCTACCAGACCTTCATACGATTCCAGGACAGATGCAAGGAAACTCATTTGCTGCTTTGCTGCATTGATGCTCATTGCAGGAGAATTTTTCAACTTAAGAGCAATGTTGCACAATATCTCCTCTGCTTTCGCAGGACTTGTTTTTGAAGATGAATGATATCCAGAATTGTAGCTAGATGAGGTTGTTTGTGGTTCTTTCATCTTCTCACCACTGAATGCTGTCTTTGGTGAACTATCAGCTTTCACCGAAGGTAAATTGCCTTTGTAGTACAGACCAACATTCTGATGATGTGATGAACTGCTCATCTTGCTTTGCTTTTGCAATTCCAGATCATGACTTTCAATTTTTTCTAACAAAACATCAAGAGAAATTGTATCATACAAAGCATCATTTTTCAGAATAAAAACAAATGTTTGCCACTGATCAGCTCGTGGTAACGCTTCAATTACTTTGTCAATTATTTCTTCTCTGGTTTTCACTTGAAACCTTTCAAGCTCAATTTTTAGTTGACAAAAACGTTCTATCATTTTCCTAACAGATTCACCTTTTAAACTATCAAACAAATCGAATTCCTTTTTTAATAACGCAATTTTGTTTACCCCCCTCAGCTTTCACCTGCAAAGCTTTCCACACAGATTTTGAAGACCCATCATGAATTAACAATGAAAAAATATCATCTCGAATTGATTGTTGGATCAAGGCAATCATCTTCTGTTCATGTGAAAATTGCTTTTTGTCTTCCTCTGAAAAACTTTTGATCGGAATTTCTTCACCTTTGTCATTAGTAGGTTTATCATACCCAAACTCCAAACAAAACCAACTTTCATGTGCATACGATTTAGTCCAGTTGATAAACCTTTCTTTCCACCAGACATAGTCCTCAATATTATCAAGCTTAGGTGGTTTCGAATAAGTTCCATAAAAGTTGTCATG
Source organism: Helianthus tuberosus (assembly GCA_030545235.1). Classification (NCBI taxonomy): domain Eukaryota; kingdom Viridiplantae; phylum Streptophyta; class Magnoliopsida; order Asterales; family Asteraceae; genus Helianthus; species Helianthus tuberosus. Next base: position 117,525,583 of record CM060399.1, read on the forward strand.
TTTAATGTTGTCTTTGATTGTTTTTGTTATCGCTTTGGGTGTAGCATCTGAAGCTCCCACCGTATACGAGGTAAATGCGTTGTAGAAAGTATTGAAAAATTCTTCAGCCATGATGAAAAATTCTTGAATCAATATACCTGGAGACAAACAGTCAAACAAACACAATCAGTCTAAACACTATTAAACAACTTGAAATAAACTGACACTCGGTTGACGATAAATGACCTTGACGCGAAAAATCCACTTTCAAACGAAATAAGTATCTTCAAGCGAAATCACTAGTTGAAGTGAAATAGCAACTTTCAAGCGAAATCCCTAGATGACCCTTCAAGCGAAATTAGAACTTCAAGCGAAATCAGATGAACTTTCAAGCGAAATTACTGATTCAAGCGAAATCTCATGCAAATCTCAAGCGGAATTAAGATTTGAAGCGAAATCAGCTAGACTTTTCAAGCGAAATCAGAATGTTCGTTCAAGCAGAATTACGTTTTTGGTCCATTTTTGTCACTTTTAAGCCATATTTAGGTCTGATTCTCTCAAGGCTTTGTTAAAACACTGTTTCACATGTACTGTGAAAAATTCAATCCATTTTGACCGTGAAATCTTGTCCAATTTGAAAAAGAAGGTGTAGAAGTCAGAAAACAGATGCAATCAAGCTGAACTCTTCCTCCTGAGCTCTGATACCACTTGTAGGATTGTTGTACGACCTGACTGAGTCGATCAGAAGAGTTGTTTATCCGAATCAAAGGCGGAATCAATGACACGGACGCTCGATACAATTTAAATGTCTCGTATATTGATATAATATTGATTACAACACCTGGAGACAATTCGGCCGCACTTCGTTACCGAATACAAGATCCTAATTCCGCTCCAAATGAAACGGACATGCTCCCTATTTATAGTGGTGTGATTTCGCTTGAAATGGTCAAGGCACATTCAAGCGAAATTAACATTGTTGATTTCGCTTGAAATGGACTTTGGCAGTTTCAAGAGAAATTACCAACAAATCCACTAAATTCAATTTCTAGTACCCCGAGCACTGATTATCCTATCCTATTACATTACATGACTCGATACAAGACGAAGTCAATAGACATAGTGCACTAACACAATGCATACGCGTTAGTATAATAACCCAATATTTACATTAGTTATACCCTCCCCGAGACAGAACTCCAACGACTACGTCAGGAAGAGCCTCGACAGCCGTTACGGAGCACTAGATCAATCGGGCAGCGTATCTAATACGTAACCGGGGGTTATGATACTTACAACGAGGCAGGGCTTCGCTAATTAGGGGGTATAATGCCCGGGAATTACTTCTACACTACAAAAATTGAGAGAGAATTTGTGTGTTTGAACGATTTCAAATGAGAGCCGAGACTCTCAATTTATAGGGCCTAATCTGGTGTGCCTCGCGGCCCGTGAAGGATCCTTAAGGGGTCTTCGTGCCCCGCGACATAGGGGTGTAGGGTCTAGCTTGGATTAGTCACACGTGTAGCCTGGTCGGGTGTCGTGCCACGTGGCACACCAGGGTTTCGCCTGAGGGTTGATCTGTCGCGCCCCGCGTAAGCCAAAGGCTAAGCCTTCGCGGCCCTCGAGCGCCACATAAATTTTGTTTTTATTTTATTTTTAATTGTATACAGGTATTTAGGGTCATTATTCGTATACGGGGTGTATTTTAAGGCGTATAGGGACCTTATAAATATTTTATGGGTGTCAGAAATATTTTTAGGAGGGTTGTTATATCCTCCCCACCTTGTTTTAGAATTCGTCCTCGAGGTCTACTGGAACAGGTGTGGATATTTCCTCTGCATCTCTGATTCAAGCTCCCATGTGTACTCTGGTCCTCTCTTAGAATCCCATTTCACTTTGACTAAAACCAATCTCTTGTGTTTTAGATTCTTGACTTTTCTATCTTTAATTTGTAGAGGCCTTTCTACAAACTTAAGCTTTTCATTTACATCTATATCCTTAAGAGTCACTACTATTGATTCATCGGCTAAGCACTTTTTGAGATTACATACATGAAATACATCATTAATTCCTGCCATTTCCTCTGGCAATTGTTGCTGATAGGCTACAGGTCCTATTCTTCTAATAATCTCAAAAGATCCAACATATCTGGGGCTTAACTTTCCCTTCTTGATGAATCCGACTGTTCCTTTCCAAGGAGAGACCTTTAATAACACCTTATCTCCTACTTGAAATTCCAACGGCTTTCGCCTGTTATCAGTATAACTCTTTTGTCGATCACGTGCCGCTTTCAGTCTTTCCTTGACTTGAATAATCTTGACCATTGTTTCCTGTACTATTTCTGGTCTAGATATTTGCTTTTCTCCAATCTCTGCCCAACAGACTGGAGTTCGGCACTTTCGTCCATAAAGTGCTTCGAATGGTGCAGCAATGATGCTGGTATGATAGCTGTTGTTGTAGGAAAATTCTATTAATGGTAAGTGATCGTCCCAATTTCCTCCGAGATCAATTACACAAGCTCTAAGCATATCTTCCATTGTCTGAATTGTCCTTTTGCTTTGTCCATCCGTTTGAGGATGATAAGCGGTGCTGAGATTTAACTTGGTTCCCATTGCTTTTTGGAAACTTGTCCAAAAATGAGAAGTAAAACGGCTATCTCTATCAGAAACAATTGATAAAGGAATTCCATGTAATGAAACTATTTCATTTACATACAACTTTGCTAACGGTTCCATACTGAAAGTTTCCTTCATTGGTAGGAAATGAGCTGACTTAGTTAGTCTGTCTACAATTACCCAGATTGTATCATTACCTTTTCTTGTTTTGGGTAATTTGGTAATAAAATCCATTGTTATCAATTTCCATTTCTAAACCGGCATCTCTAACTGCTGCAATAAACCTGAGGGCTTCTGATGTTCAACTTTAACTTGTGAACAGGTTAGACATTTGGCAACATAAGCTGCTATATCCTTTTTCATTCCTATCCACCAAAAATTCTTTCTTAAGTCTTGATACATTTTATCACTTCCAGGATGCATCGTATATTTAGACTTATGGGCTTCTTCTAATATACGGTGGCGTAGGTTTCCTAGTTTGGGTATCCACATCCTTTTCTTATGGAATCTCCAAATTCCATCTGTTCCTTGTTCTAATTCCTTAATCATTCCTTTCAATTTCTCAGTATCATCCTTAATTACCGATTCTTGTGCTTTTCTAATCTGTTCATTTAAATCTACTTGTAGATTTAATTTAAGAAAACCTACTCTTTTTGGCTTTTCGTGATACTTTCGACTTAAAGCATCAGCAACTACATTAGCCTTTTGTTAGGACCGGTTTTGACTCCGAAACGATTGCGAACCGAACCGAACGTGTGACGTGCGGAATCCGTACACGAACGTGACCTAAACACAAAAACGTTCAAATAATATGATTCTATTGAAAGATATGACGAGTACAAGAACCTTGAATCACTTTCTCTCTCTAGATTCTCTCTCTAGATCTAGAGCTCTCTAAAACACCAAATGAGCAAAAGTTCTAATTCTTAAGTCTAAGGCTCTATTTATAGGCACAAGGTTATAAGGATTTCTCCTTATTTACAAGATTGCCACCTTACCCTTTTAACTACATATTACATCATAAAGTCTAGTATTCTTCATTTTCTGCTACGGTTCTGATTGACGGAGGCGATAGACACATACTGCACTAACAGACTCCCCCTTAGATATTGCCGCAGTCAATCTCGTAGCGTCTTGTCTTTTCTTTCTCTCCGAGTCTTCTTGAAACTTTGACGGTATTAGCAACCATAGACTCCCTCTTTCTCGAACAGAATCCCCGTGGATCTGTCTTCGGCTTCCGTTGCTCTTCCTTTCCTTCAGACTCCTTTTCTTCAGCCTCCTCCTTTCGTCAAGATTCCGTGCTTTTGGGATCGACACCTGGCTTTCCGGATACAAGCTCATCTGGATAGTTATCTGGCTCCTTGAATGCACGCTCCCCCTTGCATTGAGCTCGTCTTCAGACTCCCCCTTAGACTCTGCTATCGGGATCGTAATCTGGAATACCATCTGCAAATCTCATACATTCATAAGTAACAGCATTATGAACATCCAGGCTTTCTCAACATAAGCTAAACTATTTTTTACATTGAAAGCATTTTCAGTTGTCCAGGAACCGTAACCTGGCACTTTTAAAAATATTTCAACTTCCCCTATCAACAAACTTCAAAGATTTGACGATTTAAGCAACCAAGAACTAAACATGGCTCTTAAATCTGATTTTAACAATTAAAAATCCAAATCTCTCACAGTTAATCATCCAAGTCCAACTTAATGACCTTGGAGATATCACAAACTATTTTTGATTTTTTATAAAAAAATCAAGTTTCAAATTAATGAACTTGTTTTATTTTCAGAAACACAATCAGCTTACTTAGATTTTGAAACTCGACATTTCAGACATCAGTTGTCGAAAATAAAACAGAATCAAAAATCTTTTTGTATTTTTCTGAAATGTAAAGCAGTAACGAAATATATACTAACATATTTACAGACAATATTTTTGTTTGAGTTCACGTCAGAGGATCATATCAGTTTATGACAAATCACTAGTACCGTTGAGCTTTTTAACACTTTAAGTTTTAAACAATTCACATAGATTGACGATATTGTTGTCCACTTAAACTCAATCTAAAAACTTTCTAAATGCTTACCGATACGTTAAGGTATATTAATTTGCACTAAATTCTTATGGACCCCACGATCTCAGCATATCCCCTCATCATGCAATATACTAACTCAAGTAATGCTTTTAAACTTTCATCAACTGTGATATGTGTAAAAACAACGCAGAATGTTTAAACATTAACAATCAGGTCGATCTTTCGATACGCAAAGAAAGTCCAATGTTTAAACAAAATAAGAAATAAAAACAAGTTGAAATTGTTTAGGCTTTAACCACCAGTTCGATACTCCCGTATACGCAGAGGTGATCCAAAGCTTAAACGAAACACCAAAGAAAATAAAGCAGAACGTTTTGGCAATAACATCCAGTTCGATACTCACGTATACGCAGAGGATGTCCAATGCTTAAACAAAATAAAGAAATCAAACAAGTTTAAGACTTTGCAAAATGAAAACACAGAATCACAGTGACTTTTCAGCAAAGTTGTGAAAGCTCACAGACTTAACCGGTTTTATGTCTTTCGACAATCAGCGATTACCGAGCAGGCACACAGTCAAGAAGGATAAAACTAAGTACTATGCTTTCGACCGCGTTTCCCACTAGAACTAGGCTTTTTCATTTAAGTTTGTATTGTTATCGCAAATCTACTAGTCTAGCTGAGCCTATCGTCACATCTTTAGTGAGATTGTTTATCGCTTTTTAACTTTCCATTTCTTTAGCGTACTGTGACAGTCCACTGATGTACTATCATTTCCTCTTTTTACACAAAACTCATTTTTGAATTTTATCATGTTTTTGGCTTTTTCAAATTTTCTAATGTTTTTGTATTTTCTGACAATTTCTTACTCCCCCTAAAATGCAAAATCATTTAAAGAAAATTTGATAACCGATGTAGATAGCTTTGTCTCGCCATCCATTTTCTGCTTTTCGTGCTCTATCTTGCAAAAAGTATAACGTACCCCCATGATTTACAACCCATTGATTTTCGACAGTTTGAAAACCGTTTTTCAATCTTGTGAAAGTAATCATGTTTGTTCCGCCGTGAGGGTTTCGGCATATTCAAGCAACATTTTTTTTTATTTTTGAATTTTTGACAAATTTAAAAACAAACATATTTTTGATTTTTCAAATTTTTGACAAAATAAAACATATTTTTGGTTTTTAAAATTTTCAATTTTTTAGGGTTTTTGAAATATTGTTTATTTATGTGCAGAAAATGATAAACTCCCTGTTCAACCAAACCAGGGTTCAGTAGCCTTCTCTTCCTGTGCCAGGCTGCTCATCAATTCTCTTCCTTGACAATCAAACTTCATGAGCACCTGCACATTCACAAAAACTCAATTACTTGAACAATTTAGCCCAGGTCTGTTTGACCTTAGGCATTTCAACACAATAAGTTTCATTCAATGATGGAAAATCTTTGTCATCTCGTACAAAAACTTTTTCATCTTTGATTTTAACTTTTTCTTCATTCACAGAAGTCACTTGTTTCTTAACCACCCAGTTCTGTCCTTTTGAAGCACTTCTTTTGTAAAATCGTGACTCGTTTTGATTATTTTGACTTTGAACAACTTTTGGTTTCCAAAATTGATTTGGCTTTGTCATATCAACTGATGTTTGCCAACTTTGTATTGTTCTGAATCTGGGTGTGTGAGAATTCTGGGTATGTCTTGAATCAGACTTGGTCTGTTTTGATTTCCAAGTTTGATTCGAAGCAAACTTGTTTGTGTTGTACCTCCAAGTTTGTTTTGAATCAAATCTGGTAGACTTTTGTCTCACATCCTCAGACTTCTGTTTTTCAACATCAACAGGCTTTGTGTTTGGACACTTGCGTGCAACATGTCCAATTTGATCACATTTAAAACACGTTTTCTTTGAAACATCTTTAGCCTGTTGTTGTTTCTTTTTCTGAGCATAGAACTCTTCATTAGACTGTCGTCTAAATTGGAGTTCTTTCTCTTCTTCCGAACTTTTCCCATGAACAAAATTCGTTTTCTTTTGAACATTTTGTTTTTCAAAACTTTTATTTTGATTATGTTTCTTTTTATAACCCAACCCTGCTTTCATATTCTTCTTTTTGTAACCGGGTTTGTTATAAAAAGTTTTCTTGCTCTTCCCAGCAAATTTTGGAATTTCTGATTTCTCAATCTCAACCAGTTTAAACACTTTGTCAATTTTTTCTGAAATCACATTTTGAATCGGGAATACAATATCTAAGAATAATTTGTCCGATCCAATCATGGTATAAACCAATCCTCTTGAATCATCATTCACAATTTTCTCAGATTTTGACTGTTTAAGATAGCCATCATGAAAATTTCCCTCATTTTCATCATGTGATTCAGACTTACCTTTGGTTGACTCATCTTTCAAAACGCTTTCAACAACCTTACTTACCACCTCTGAATCATCAGCTTCATCAGATTTGGCGTAAGTCACATCGATACTTTCAGGTAATTGGTCAACTATGTTCAGACCTTTTGCCACCTTTTCCTCATCATAAAAAGTATAATTGTTTCTCAATGGTGGTGGTACCTGATGAAATTCTGAACCAATACCTTTTTTATTCTTGTCGGTATCTTTGTCATCTGGCGTGATGTTGAAAATGCGTTCGAGAATGTACGAAGAGTTATGATAACTTTGAAGTTTGGTAACAATCTTTTCTTTTTCAGCCAGAACTTGTTTGAGACTAGCAACTTCATCAACACACTTGTTTAATTCAAGTTGCTTTTCTTTAAACTTTCTCTCATACAGTTATTTGGTTGTTAAAGTTTCAGACAATCTTTGGTCAAAACATTTGACTTGGCACTTCAAAGTATCATAAGCTTCTTGTACTCTCTGACTCGACCACTTCAAATTATCATACTCTTTTTGAAAATCTTGAAACTTATTATCTTTCTCCACACAACCAACACATTTAGCTGTACACATTTCTTTCAAAATCTTATTTTCTTCTTCAAGACCATGACATTTCTGTGTTAGCTTTTCAACCTTTAGTTTCAAAATTTCTTCTTTTTCAATCATTTCTTTACATTTTATTTTGAAAACATTTTCAATTTTATTTGTTTCAATATCTTTTGTTTTGATTATATCATCTTTTTCAGTACAAGCTTTGCACATTTCTATGCAATTCTTGCACTTGTTTTCATTGGTATCAACAATTTCAACATTCGATAGATCAGAAGTTTCATTTACCTCAGTCTCTTTCAGCACCGGTTCTTCTGTTTCACCTATCTGATCTTCCTCTTTCTTCTCTTCTTCTTCTGCTTTCTGTTCTTCTTCAGCAGCAAGCTTTGCAATAATCTTCACTTCTTCTACCATCTTTTTCAACTCTTCTTCTTTTCTCTTCTTCATTTCTACCACCTTTGGTAGACTTGCTTCACAAATTTCTTTTATTTTGTTCAACAAATCCGGCAAATATCCTTTATCAGATAGCCTTCTTGTGTTAAAAGTACTCTGATTTGGAAACAAATTTGTTACTGCATCAAAATCCACCTTTGATGGATCAACAAATGGATTACCCTGTGGATCCATGTAACATTCCAATTCGTCATTCCATCTTTTGGCTCTCTGGGCTTCTTTGAATGGTTCTCTGAATTTTTCAATTTCCCATCTTGCGTAATCTCTTCTCCACCATCTATCATGATCAAAATCAGCTACAAATGCATATCCAACACAATCTTCTTCAGGGAGAACTTGACTCCAGTCATAACCTTCATCATCATGAATAACTGCAAGAGCTCTTGATTTTTCTTCAAGCTGCTTCATTCTAGGAGGTTCAGGTTTGTTCTGATGATAGATCGCTTTCTTGTAGTAATCTTCTTTGAATGGATTTTCAGAATCATCAGCATAAGCATTTCGGCACTCTCTTTTAAAATGACCTTTCTGTTTACACTTGAAGCATGTGACTTTCGATTTGTCAAAGCCTAACTTGGTAGATGGTCCACCAATAGACTTTCTTCCTGTAATATCCATAAAACGTTGTGCCCTTCTCACTGCACTAGCCATACACCACCTTATGTTGATCAATTCCATCTCCTCAGGATCTATTTGATCGTAGTCTTCTTTTGTTAGGTTGGTGTTACCTATCTTGCCTACCACAAGGCTCTCATACGACTCTAGCACCGAAGCTAAGAAAACCATCTGTTGCTTTGCAGACTCCTCGCTGAAATTTTGATTATTCTTCAGATCTACTGCAATGTTGCATTGGAATACATTCTTTGATGCAGATTGGCTCGATGTTGTTGAAAAAGATCCACTGTGAAAACCACTGTAAGGACTTTCATTGTTAACAGAGTTTGAGCTTTCTCCAGAAAACGCTGTTCTTGGAGACCCAGCATGTGGTACATTTCCTCTGTAGTACAGCTCCACATTCTGCTGATGAGCTGGGTTGTTGACTTTAGATTTCTTTATCTCCAACTCGTGGCTTTCTAATCTTTCGATCAGCAAATCCACTGTTAAATCTTCAGACTTGATTGTGTTCTTCAACATCAAGGCAAAGTATTGCCAATCTTGATCATTCGGCAACGAATCAAACAATTTATCAACTAGCTCCTCTTGAGTGTATGTGATTTTGTGTCTGGCCAGCTCCATCTTCAGATGCCCAAATCTCTCAATCATTTTACAAACAGATTCATTTTTCATACAACCAAATAAATCAAACTCTTTACGTAACAATTTCTTTTTGTTTTTCACAATCTCATTACTTCCTACACATTTTCTCTCTAAAGCTTCCCATAAACTCTTTGATGTTTTCTCTTGTTCAAGTAACGAAATAATATCTTCTCTCACTGACTATTTTATCAATGTAATCATTTTGTATTCAGCTACTACATTTTTTACATCTATTTCCGTGAACGCTTTTTCGTTTACTAACTCTCCTCCTTCTTTTACTGGTTCTGTATATCCATATTTCAATTTTAACCAACTTTCAGGAGCAAAAGCTTTTACCCAACCCTCAAACCGATTTTTCCACCAGTTATAATCTTCAATCTTCATTAATTTCGGTGGTTTCTGTTGGCTTCCATACAAATTATCATATTTCAAATTATCGGAAATCTCTTTTGAGTAATCTCTTGTTTCGGATCTTCGTTCGGATGATTCTAAAGTAAAAGCATCGTAAAACGTGTTGTAAAATTCTTCACCACTGCTCGACATCTTCAAATTGTGTCTTGAATTTGCACTTTGTTATCTTGAATCACCTTGAATCAACACAAACAAACTATCAGTTTAAACGGACTGAAAATGTGAAAGTGTGTGAAAGTGGAATTGATCTAGGACTCGTGTCAAAGACTCGCGGACTCGTTCCAATACAAGATGAATGGATGCACACTTCTTTACTCAAATGGGCCCTTTTTACGGACTAATAATGTTTTTGGACCAGATGTATGATTGGGCCGAAGTATCACATATAATGATGTCACAAAAACCAAATAATCACATGGATTGTTAAAATGACCGACAACAATTAATATTTCACATGTATACTGATATTGCCGACAAGATCAAAGTAATATTCAAATTTGATTGGACCGAGATACTATAGTGGGCTGACAATATGGACAATGTATTAATGAGGCCGACAATCTAGAACAATTAATATCAATGATTTTTTTTTAAATTGATGCACATGGGCTGACAACAAATTGATTGGGCTGCACTTTAAACGTGGCCGACAACTGTTGATTACTTTTAATTGTTCAAACACTAATTGGACCTTTTTTTAATTGAACAGCAATATCACATGGACCGAGTAAATTGAATCACAGTGGCCAAGTAAATTGAATCAGATCACATACAGCCGACAAACACTTTAATGATTGATTTTAATTTGACCGATGAATATTAATCACGTGAACTGATTAGATACTTTCAAACGACAATAGACATTTCACATTCAAACGAAATTATGATCTTGTATGCACTTTCAAACGAAATTACAACTATGTGCCCTCTCAAACAAAATCAGTCAAACATCTCAAACGAGATACCTATTTCAAACGAAATCAAGTAGATTCTTCAAACGAAATCACTAATTTCAAACGAAATCAGAACTAATGTGCACTTTTCAAACGAAATTAGGTGTTTTTCAAACGAAATTAAAGTTTTTCAAACGGAATTAAAGTTTTTCAAACGAAATAAGGCACTTTCAAGCGGAATAAGGTTGTTTCAAACGAAATCAACCTGATGTCATTCGGTATCGGACCAAAAACCTTCGATTTCTCTCAAACGGCTAGGAATTAGGATCTGAAACTTGGTAGGGTTATAGATCAGGTGTTTTCGCACAACATATCAAAAAATCATGTAATTTGGACCGTAAAAACCTGTTCAATTTGACGATTTTCAGTGAAAAACGTGAAAAAAATGTAGAAGATGAAGAAATAGATGAAATTCAGATCTGAAATCGATGTAATCCTGTGCGAAATCGTGTGATAGATCAGTGCAATCGAGCTCCTGCTCTGATACCACTTATTAGGACCGGTTTTGACTCCGAAACGATTGCGAACCGAACGTGTGACGTGCGGAATCCGTACACGAACGTGACCTAAACACAAAAACGTACAAATAATATGATTCTATTGAAAGATTTGACGAGTACAAGAACCTTGAATCACTTTCTCTCTCTAGATTCTCTCTCTAGATCTAGAGCTCTCTAAAACACCAAATGAGCAAAAGTTCTAATTCTTAAGTCTAAGGCTCTATTTATAGGCTCAAGGTTATAAGGATTTCTCCTTATTTACAGGATGCCACCTTGCCCTTTTAACTACATATTACATCATAAAGTCTAGTATTCTTCATTTTCTGCTACGGTTCTGATTGACCGAGGCGATAGACACATACTGCACTAACACCTTTCCTGCATGATACTGGATATTACAATCGTAATCACTCAGTATCTCCATCCAGTGTCTTTATCTCATATTCAACTCCTTTTGCCCGAAAACATACCTTAAACTCTTATAATCGGTGAAAATGGTAAACTTACTTCCATAAAGGTAATGTCTCCAAATTTTAAGGGCAAAAATTATAGCTCCTAATTCGAAATCATGGGTTGAATAGTTCTCTTCATGATTCTTAAGTTGTCTAGATGCATAGGCTATAACCTTTTGACATTGCATCAACATACATCCATAACCTAACTTAGAAGCGTCACAGTAGACTACAAAGTCTTCAGTTCCTCCTGGTAACGCTAGTATGGGTGCGTTGGTTAATCTTTTGCCTAAGAATTCTAAAGGCTTCTTCTTGTTTTGGTCCCCATTCAAACTTAACAGATTTACAGGTTTGCTTACTTAAGAGAATGGCTATTCTAGAAAAATCTCGAATAAATCTTCTATAATAACCAGCCAATCCTAGGAAACTTCTAACCTCGGTTGGTGATTCAGGGGTTTTCCATTTAGTAATTGCCTCAATCTTTGTGAGATCCACATGAATTCCTTCATGATTGACTAAATGCCCAAGAAACTGTACTTCTTCTAACCAAAATTCGCATTTTGAAAATTTAGCGTAAAACTTTTCTTTTCTTTTCTCAGCAAATTTAGGAGTGCATGCAGATGCGATGCATGTTCCTCTTTACTCTTAGAGTAAATGAGGATATCATCTATAGAGACAATTATGAATTTATCCAAATATGGCTTACATATTCGGTTCATCATGTCCATAAATGCAGCTGGGGCATTGGTTAAACCAAATGGCATGACAGTAAATTCATAATGGCCATACCTTGTTCTAAATGCGGTCTTAGGAATGTCCTCTTCTTGTACCTTTAATTGATGATATCCTGAACGTAAATCGATTTTAGAGAAAAATCGAGCTCCTTGCAACTGATCAAACAGATCGTCGATTCTCGGTAATGGGTACCGATTTTTAATCGTGACTTTATTCAATTCACGGTAATCAATGCACATACGCATCGACCCCATCTTTCTTCTTGACAAATAAGATCGGTGCTCCCCATGGTGATGAACTTGGCTGTATGAATCCTTTCTCCAAAAGATCGTCTAACTGTTTATTTAACTCTTGCATTTCTACTGGTGCCAAACGGTAGGGTGCTTTGGCAATTGGTGCTGTCCCTGGTAGCAGATGAATTCTGAATTCGACTTCCCTGTCTGGAGGTAGTCCTGGTAATTCTTCTGGGAATACGTCTGAGAATTGAGATACTACGGGGATATCTTTCAATTCTTTTCCTTTAGTGTTAATGATTATGGAAATCATATACACTAATGACCCTTTTCTTACACAACTTGTTGTTTTCATCACAGAGATGAATTTTGTGGATCTAGATGGCTTATCTCCTTTAATTGTGATCTTTTCACCTTTTGGTGAATTTACTTGGATTGACTTTTGATTACATAGAATACTGGCTTTATTAGCTATTAACCAATCCATTCCTAACACAATATCAAATCCTGCCAGATTCATTGGATAAAGGTTTGCAATAAACTTTTGATTTAAAAATTCTATTCTTACTCCCTGCAAGATTTCAGTAATCTTAATGGTTTCCCCATTTGCTGTTTCTACGAGACATTCTTGTGGGAGTTTAGTTAATGGTTGATTGAGAAGTTTGCAAAATGAAGTATTAATAAAACTTTGGTTTGCACCAGAGTCAAATAAAACTTTAGTAAAAACATCATTAACTAAAAACGTACCGGCAATTACGTCCGGAATCATATTTGCCTCTTCTGCAGTCAGAAGAAATGCTCTAGCAGTTTTAGTAGTCTTGTTGTTCATGGCTGGAGCTAATTTTGGACAGTTTGGCTTGATGTGACCTTTTTCTCCACAGTTTAAGCACACTCCATTACTGGGTTTCTTCCTACAATCTTCTTCCTTGTGTCCTAGTATCTAGCAGAAATTACAGTAGGTGGAGCATCTTCTTGAATGCTTCTTCTTGCAGGCCTTACAGTAAGGTGCGGAGGTAGAACCTACGTTTTTCCCACGGTTGGAATTTCCAAAGCGAAATTCTTGGGTAAGCTTTTGAGCTAGGTTCCTCCTCTGGTTCTCTTCTTGTGTACGCACTAATTCCTCAATCAAGGTATTTGCTAGTTCCACGGCTTCTTCTATAGTTTCTGGTCTAGCTGCCTTGACTACATGCCTAATCTCACTGATTAATCCCCAGATATAACGGGATATTAATACTGGTTCTGGTGAAGCAAGGGTCGGCACTATTCTAGCATATTCAAAGAATGTAGTAGTGTAACCCTTACTATCCACTCCAGTTATTCTAAGGTTTAAGAACTTATTTGCTATATGTTCCTTTTCATTAGGAGGACACAATTTCCTTACCACCATATTCTTAAACTCATTCCATTCCATGTTGTATACCCTGTCACTTCCCCTAGATTGGAGGATAGTGTTCCATCATTCTAATGCTGAGTTCTTAAACAGATTGGAGGCAAACATTATCTTATTCTCTTCTGCTCACTTGCTTATTTTCAAGACTGCCTCACTCTTTTCTATCCAACGAAGAGCTGCAATGGCTCCTTCAATGCCCGAGAATTCTATTGGTTTACAGGACCAGAATTCTTTGTAAGAACAACCATAAGACATGGTTCATCTTCTTTTTGGAATGGGCACTTGAAGTATTGGTCCATTGTTTACGATGTGTTCTAGTTCAGTAGGTGGTCATTTACTGCCATTATTACTTTTATTATTATCCGCTTCCTTAACCGTTTTGATAATATATGGCATCGCGTCTATAATCCCTTGTGCCACTATATGTTGGATGGCACTGTTATCTACCTGGTTTCCATTATTATCGTTATTCTGGTTTTCTTGATTCACTTCGTTGTCCATCTGAATTTTAAACATTTACCAAGTATTAATATCACGAAACAGTATTGAATGCGAATAATCACACAGCAACACATTGATCCAAAATCGTCGTCATTGCGACCTTTACTCTATTTTATATTATGCATCTATATCTATTACAAATACAACTGGAATTAAAAATACAATACTAGTATGCATCGGTAACTATAAGATTATCTATTTTAGTTGTTTATAATTATATATATATATATATATATATTATTTTTAGTATTACTATTATTACTACTACTACTACTACTACTACTGATAGGGGTTCATCCAGTATTGCATGTTGCGCTCGACATATTTCCAGATGAGTCGCTCCCCTATCTGTCTCATCCTCTCACTTCCTTCTAAAATCTCCTCACCAAAGGTGCGGAGTTCTTGCACATTTTCAGTGCTCATGGGTGGTGCAGGTGCTGGTATCGGGTCTGGGAACTGGGGCATGGCTTCTTCGTAAGGGTACTCTAGAATTTCCCTAATATATTGGTCATTATCAAAATAGGGGTCTAGAGGGTCAAGGTCTGGGTAGGGTGCTTGATGTGTGCAAAATGCAACATATAAATTGCATCAAATGTGGCATAAAACTAACCCTTTTTTAGTACTAATGTTGGAAAAAGTGTGTTTTTGTCTTCCTTTTGTATTTTCAGGGTTAAATGAGCTTAAAGGAACAAAAGAAGCAAAAATGCAGTCAAATCTAACAATAATACAAGAAAAAGAATAAATGTGGCATGCCCGACCACTCGACAACATCTTCCCAAGCAAAAACAAGACATCAGAAGGCTGAACACGCCCCGTGCTCAATGAACACGGGGGCGTGCCCAAGTGTCTGCAGAAAAGACAAAGCTGTAGAAGCTTCTATTTCCCAACACGGGGGCGTGGCCAGGGACACGGGGCCGTGGTCAACGCTAAGATTCGCAGAATCTAGGCAAATCTTGATAGTACAGATACGCTTCTGCACACGGGGTCGTCCCCAGCGGACACGGGGGCGTGGTTAACTAATGCAGACAAACTGCAATTAATGAAGAAAGAGAAGATGTGTGGACAAGGGGCCGTGCCCAATGGACACGGGGCCGTGTCCGGGATTCTGTGCAGACTATAAATAGGGGTGCTTGGCTCACTTGCAAACCATCCCTTGGCAAACCACCTCTCTCACACTTCACCCACCCACCACCACCATCACAACCCACATCCACCACCATCATCCATCATCCATCATAGAGTGTGTGAGTAGTCTCGGGATCCAAGATTGATCGTAAGAGTTCTTGATAATCAAAGGTCATGCTTGCCTAAGTCTCTTACATCACTTGGTGAAGACAAGCATTTAGTGTAATACTTTTTATTTTTAATCTTTTCGCACTTTTTATTTGGTTATATATTAATGACTTTAATAACTAGTTTCTTATGTTGAAGGTGAATCTTCCTTATCATTTGTCCGTGGAGTCTTGGCGTTATTTTACTGTCTATATAAAATAAAAGATTTTCACCATTCATATCTCCACGGTCTATATGGAGATATGTTGGCTACCTGGTCGGGGGTTAAGGGAATGGTTTGGTAAGAGTCTTGCCTTGTTCAGTGTATAGATCCTGCAAGGACCTGGGTCAAGTTTAGTAGGACCTCCTTCAATACCCACTGGTATTGGATGGCGGGGGTCTGAACTCCTTGACCCCCTCATATGTAAACTACTATTAAAACTTTAACCTGGCTATTTAGGATTGTATCCCTGCTGACTCAAACTACTTAGCCGAGGGTAACGTCACCTTCAAAAGAGGGCCCTACCACATTGTGCATTAATAACTTAATTAATTATCTTTCAATAATCCAACTCTTTAGGATTGTATCCTTGCTGACTCAAACTACTGGGCTGAGGGTAACGTCACCTTCAAAAGAGGGGCCTACTACTATAACTAAGATAATCTCTTAAAAAGTGCAAATGTGCGAAAATATTCAAAGGTTACACTAAAGGCGAGTCGGATCCAAGTGATTCATCATGTCTATCTGTTTTTATGTTTATTTTTATTTTCAGCATTTTTAGTTAGTTTTATTTTCTTGTTTTAAAACCTTTTTCTAAATTTTTGGTTTGATTAGACGTTGAGGATAAACCGGTACTAAAAGCTCTTGTGTCCTTGGACGACCTCGGTATCTTACCAACACTATACTACGCTCACGATGGGTGCACTTGCCCATATGTGTGTTTAGTGTTATAAATATCGTGTTTTATAAATTTAAAACTTGGCTAAAGTGTTAAAAAGGGCATAAAATATACTAAAAAACCTATCACACCTAACGCACATCAAGTTTTTGGCGCCGTTGCCGGGGACATAAGAATTTTAAGAAAGTTAGGAATCAACGGCCTAATCGTTTTTTTTTATTTTTCTATTTATTTTTTGGATTTTTCTTAAATTTTCAGTTTCTGCAGAGCTCAGCACGGGCCGTGCCTGGTCGGACACGGGCCGTGCCCGGCATTGTTACTGGCATTTTTTATTTTCCGAGTTATAGAGAGTTGAGCACGGGGCAGTGTCGGTGCAGCACGAGGCCGTGTCAAGCTCCCCAGTAACAGGGATCCGGAAAACAACTACTGTATCTCCGACCACGGGCCGTGTTCACCTGAGCACGGGGCAGTGGTGAACCTTCTGACCAACGTTCTTTTCTGTTTTTATTGCAGGACTTGGAACCCAGGCGCTACATCTGAAATTTCTACGCAGTGTATGAGCTCCAGTTCTAGTAGGGACATAAAAGAACCTCTAGACGAACCCGAACGCTTTCTAAGAAAAAGACTTAAAGCTAAAAACCAAGAGAAAGCTTCGGGGACCCACTTCCAATGGCGGATCAACGTACCCTCATGGATTACCTACGACCCACCGTGGGTAATCTCGGCGCCGCTATCAATGCACCAAATGTCGAGGCCAACAACTTCGAACTTCGGCCGCATTTGATACAAATGCTCCAAAACTCCGCAACCTTCCATGGGCTTGCGGACGAGGATCCCCATCTACATATCACTAACTTCTTAGAAATATGTGATACTTTTCGGATCAATGGAGCTTCAAATGACGCCATCCGCCTTCGAATGTTTCCATTTTCACTAAAAGACCGAGCTAAGGCTTGGCTTAATACCCTTCCAGTTGGCTCGGTAAACACCTGGGATGAACTAGCCCAAAAGTTTCTATATAAGTATTTCCCTCCTGCTAAAACGACTAAATTAATGACTGAAATTAACACATATTCACAAGAGGACGGAGAATCCTTATATGAAACTTGGGAAAGGTTCAAGGAGCTACTAAGAAAGTGTCCTCATCATGGTCTTGCGGTATGGCAACAAGTATCCACTTTCTATAATGGATTGTTGCCACACACAAGACAAACACTTGACTCTAGCTCCAGGGGACTTTTAGGTAATCGTCGCCCAAATGAAATTTATAATCAAATTGAGGAAATTGCTCAAACCAATTTTCAGTGGCACACTGCCCGAGGTAGCAAATCTATTGCCCCTGGCGCCCATAAGGTTGATGAGAGCACCTCCTTGCAAGCCCAAATCGAGGCCCTTTCTTCAAAAGTAAAAAAGTTAGAAATGGCAAAAACGGTCTCGGTTATGGCTTGCAAGGGGTGTGGTGGGCCACAAGAAAATTGGAGTTATATGAAAGAAATGGATAATTAAACAGAATCAGTAAACTACATTGATAATAGACCTAGGCCGTCGGGTCCCCCAACGGGTACCTACAACCAAGGATGGTGTAACCACCCTAATCTTGGTTGGAGAGAACCCGACAATAGTAGTAACCACCAAAATCTAAACCAACGAACAAACTTTCAACAACCAAGAAACGAGTCACAAAATTTCTCTCAACAGCAACAAGGGGGACGAGAGAGGCTTGAAGATGCCGTATCTCGCCTCATCTCCGACACCGAAAAAAAAAACTCGGATCGATTTCAACAACTGGAATCGAACTTTCGAAATCAACAAGCTAGTATTCAAAACATTGAAAAACAAGTAAATCAACTAGCTCAAAATTTCTCCGAGAGACCACAAGGCGCGTTACCAAGCAATACCGAAACTAACCCAAAGGAGCAAGTACATCTCATCACATTGAGAAACCGTACCGTGGGCCCCGAGGAGGCTCCGTTACCTTCAACTGAAAAGAGCCGATCTAGCCAATCCCCAACTCCACCAATACCCCAACAAGAGACGACTCCTCCACCAAATCAAGAGCCCACCAAGAATCCTTCGGTACCATACCCCGGTCGGTTAATTCGCCAAAAGACCGATGAGCAATGCTCAAAATTCGTAAATTTACTAAAACAATTGCATGTTAATATTCCATTTGTTGACGTCCTGACCCAAATGCCTAAATATTCAAAATTTATGAGGGACTTCCTCACTCACAAAAGGAAAATTGAATCGTTGCAATTAGTTAATTTAAGTGAGAATGCTCCGCCTTGCTACTCAACAAACTCCCGCAAAAGAAGATCGATCCCGGAAGCTTCACCATCCCTTGTTCAATCGGGGAATCGCCCATTCGTACCGCACTAGCCAACCTCGGGGCTAGTATTAACCTCATGCCCACATCAATGCTCGACCGTCTCGGCCTAGGAAAAACGAGCCCTACGAAAATGAGCGTACAACTCGCCGATAGGTCAGTTAAATACCCACAAGGTGTTGCTGAAAATCTACTAGTCAAAGTTAGAGAATTTGTCTTCCCAGCCGACTTTGTCATACTAGATATGGAGGAAGATACCGAAGTACCACTCATCTTGGGGAGGCCATTCTTAGCTACGGCCCACGCAGTGGTGGACATGAATGGCGGGACACTAACATTGAGGGTTGGGGAGAAAGAAATGAAGTTCGGAGTTGGTAAGAGAGTAGAAGACGATGACCCGGTCAATTACATGCAAGTCATAGACTCAAGTTTGGATGATGCTCTCTGACGGTGCAACATGGGATGTAAAACATCCCACTTGGGTAACATATTACTGGCTTTGGGTCTAGCCAAGGACCCTTATAAACGTGGCACACCACGGAGGCATTCCGCGGAACTATCCTTAGTTTAGTTTAGATTAATTTTTTTATGCTTTCTAGTTTAGTTTTAATTTTCAGGAATAAAACACACTCGGGATGGTGAAGGATACTAAGGGAAACTTGAACCAACACCCCATGCACAAAAACAGAGCCTCCCGACATTTTTTCTTCGTTACAGCAAGTTCGGCACGGGCCGTGCCCAGCCAACACGGCCCCGTGCTGAAAGGTCTGCAGAAAGATGCCCAGTTCAGGTAACTGGACACGGGGCGTGTTCGCTGAACACGCCCCCGTGCCCAAGCTTCTGTTACTTTCTGATAGGTTCTGTTACTGGAAACCTGAACACAGGGCCGTGCCCGGACACCACGGGCCCGTGTCCAGATGCCCAGTAACATAAAATTTTGTTTTTAACACACTTTTTACACATTAAATCAACCTAAAATATATTTTTGGGACACATTGAGGACAATGTGTAATTTAAGTGTGGGGGGATGCTAAAACCTTGAATTTTGCAAGTCCTAATTACAAGCCTTACACAAAACTCTCTTGGAACCGCTAAACACCCCAAATTTTTTCAAAAAATTTTCATTTTTTTACTTGTCTTGGTTTGATTTGGGAATAACAAGTTCTAAAAAAGTTATATTTTTACAAATTTACAACCGATAGCGTCGTGATAAAAAGAACCAACATAAGAAAATTATGAAATGCCATGACAAATCTAGTTAAAATTTGATTATATATACTTGATCACATAAAAACCCATTCCCACAAAAAGTGAGTTTTGAGCCTTTATTGAGCAAACAAATACACATCTTTAAATTAAATGCTCATTTTTCGTTTCTTGTGTGAATAGCCGCTTGGATTCTTACGACTCTAGAACTTGCCATGACGATACATTCTCGATCCTTACCAACTTAAACCCAAGTAAGTAAATGATGGAGGCATTAGGACTAACACTTTTTATTTCAACACCATTATTTTCCTTTTTTTTACCACCTACCCAAAATCCCCCTAGTTAACCCCTTTGAGCCTAAACCTTTTCATTTCTTAACCCAAAACAAACACCCTTTTACCCACCAAAACCGTTTTTCATTTTAAATCCTTTATTTTAGTAACAAAGCTCGGTTTTCTTGTGATTTCCTTATAAAAAAAAATTCTATAGAGAAGAAAAGAAAAATGAAGTTAGCAATAAACAAACGAAGCACATCAAAAGAAGGCTTGTTTGAATAATGCTTCATTAAAATAAAAAGTCACAAAAACAAAAAGTTTTACGAAAACCGAAGTTTTTTACGCCTTTCGCCATTTTCTACTAACCACTAACCAAACCACCTACCTTTAACCCAAGCCTAACCCTTCCCCAAAGTCCTCTTGATACTTGCAAAGGTTTATAGTTAAAAAGGAGGATTGATTGCTTGGCAAGCATATGGTAGAAGTAAGTTCCATGCCGCTCTCGAGTGCTTCACAAAAATACATCTTCGGCCGAGTGTTGAGTGATCCCCCGTGAGGTATGTGAACTTGTATATAAATGGAATTTTAAAGAGGCATGTTATGCCCAAATAAATAATTTCTCTTATGTAATGTTCTAAATAAATCATAACGAATAGGATTGTAAATAAAATAAAAATAAAACCTAATAAAGAATCTTGGAATCCCGACACTCTATGACATGCCCAAAACCTTCTCTTCTACCCATTCCATTTGGGTGTGTAATCCATAAAATAAAGAGTTTTGCTTGAGGACAAGCAAAGATTCAAGTGTGGGGGTATTAGATGTGTGCAAAATGCAACATATAAATTACATCAAATGTGGCATAAAACTAACCCTTTTTAGTACTAATGTTGGAAAAAGTGTGTTTTTGTCTTCCTTTTGTATTTTCAGGGTTAAATGAGCTTAAAGGAACAAAAAAAGCAAAAATGCAGCCAAATCTAACAATAATACAAGAAAAGGAATAAACGTGACATGTCCGACCCCTTGACAACATCTTCCCAAGAAAAAACAAGACATCAGAAGGCTGAACACGCCCCGTGCTCAATGAACACGGGGGCGTGCCCAAGTGTCTGCAGAAAAAACAAAGCTATAGAAGCTTCTATTTCCCAACACAGGGGCATGGCCAGCGGACACGGGGCCGTGGTCAACGCTAAGATTCGCAGAATCTAAGGAAATCTTGATAGTACAGATACGCTTCCGCACACGGGGTCGTGCCCAGCAGACACGGGGGCGTGGTCAACTAATGCAAACAAACTGCAATTAATGAAGAAAGAGAAGATGGGTGGACACGGGGCCGTGTCCGGGCTTCTGTGCAGGCTATAAATAGGGGTGCTTGGCTCACTTGCAAACCATCCCTTGGCAAACCACCTCTCTCACATTTCACCCACCCGCCACCACCATCACAACCCACATCCACCACCATCATCCATCATAGAGTGTGTGAGTAGTCTCGGGATCCAAGATTGATCGTAAGAGTTCTTGACAATCAAAGGCCATGTTTGCCTAAGTCTCTTACATCACTTGGTGAAGACAAGCATTTAGTGTAATACTTTTTATTTTTAATCTTTTCGCACTTTTTATTTGGTTATGTAAAAATGACTTTAATAACTAGTTTCTTATGTTGAAGGTGAATCTTCCTTATCATTTGTCCGTGGTGTCTTGGCGTTATTTTACTGCCTATATAAAATAAAACATTTTCACCATTCATATCTCCACGGTCTATATGGAGATATGTTGGCTACCTGGTCGGGGGTTAAGGGAATGGTTTGGTAAGAGTCTTGCCGTGTTCAGTGTATAGATCCTGCAAGGACCTGGGTCAAGTTTAGTAGGACCTCCTTCAATACCCACTGGTATTGGATGGCGGGGGTCTGAACTCCTTCACCCCCTCATATGTAAACTACTATTAAAACTTTAACCCGGCTATTTAGGATTGTATCCCTGCTGACTCAAACTACTTAGCCGAGGGTAACGTCACCTTCAAAAGAGGGCCCTACCACATTGTGCATTAATAACTTAATTAATTATCTTTCAATAATCCAACCCTTTAGGATTGTATCCTTGCTGACTCAAACTACTGGGTTGAGGGTAACGTCACCTTCAAAAGAGAGGCCTACTGTTATAACTAAGATAATATCTTAAAAAGTGCAAAAGTGCGAAAATAATCAAAGCTTACACTAAAGGCGAGTCGGATCCAAGTGATTCATCTTGTCTATCTGTTTTTATTTTTATTTTTATTTTCAGCATTTTTAGTTAGTTTTATTTTCTTGTTTTAAAACCTTTTTCTAAATTTTTGATTTGATTAGACGTTGAGGATAAACCGGTACTAAAAGCTCTTGTGTCCTTGGACGACCTCGGTATCTTACCAACACTATACTACGCTCACGATGGGTGCACTTGCCCATATGTGTGTTTAGTGTTACTAAATATCGTGTTTTATAAATTTAAAACTTGGCTAAAGTGTTAAAAAGGGCTTAAAATATACTCAAAAACCTATCACACCTAACGCACATCAGTGCTATTGGGTTTTGCATGGGTTCGTCTTCTAGTGGGTAGCGTTGGTTGTAATCCCTATGGTCGTCAAACCATGGGTCATAGTCTGGGGGATGGGGTGCTGGTACTCTAGGGATTTCAGCAGGGTCAAAAGCAGGCATTGAGATTTGATTTTTTGGGTTGGCTTCAATTTCCATAGGTTGTGTGGGAAACAGTGGTAACGGCTGGGGTGCTATGAGTTGTTCTAGATTCAGGTCAGCGGCTGTGGTTGCTAGTATGTGGAAGTTTGCTAGTCTTCTATTGATTATATCCTGTGTTTGAGACTTCAATTCTCTATTCGCGGCTGCTAAAGCTCGCTGCTGCTGAAGTTTTCTCATCCTTTTTCTACGTTCGTGAGCCCGTCTGCTGAACCATCCTCTCTTCTTGGGAGGGAATGGCTCTTCAGATTGTGCTTTAAACACGAAAATCCCTTCTTTGGTATCAGCCGAATACCCTGAGGGGGTAGGCTGTGAAGAGGTTCCTTCGTTCCTACGTGAGCTGGACAACTGACGGTAAGCGTCTGAAGGTCCTTGATCATTCATACTGTAAACTAACAAATTGTCAAATAACACAAAACGATAATATGCAGATATGCACGTAACCACGTAGATTATTTCCTAACATAATGAATAATTTTTTTGGTGTCAGCAGAACACTTCTGTGGCTGAATCAGTGGCTGTAGCTCTGATACCACCTTCTGTCGCAACCCCCGTCCCCTAATTACCCGGGAACGGGCGGCCGCGGCCAGTATCAGTGGTATCGGTATTTATCAATTTGGCAGCGGAATTTACATCAGGACCGTAGTTAGGAAATATTTTATCAGAGTAAAATACCATATTTTTATAATATTAAACACATGGGAAAATCCTAAGTTTCCATTACAAACATTTTATAGGGATAAACCCTATTTTATTAAATAAAAACATCTTCTTTATTTAGGTAACTTTATAGCCACTTTTCCAAGCCTTCAGTGCTGTCCAGCTGGCTTCTATTTGGCTTTCACATTTTGTTACCTGAAACTCGTTTAAAAACATTTTGTCAGTGGGAAATACTGGTGAGTGAATCCCAATTTAATCAAGACAGGTAAAACCGTTTACAACATTGAGGGCGATCTCGCAATTACATTTGTTTATTTTTCTACTTTAATTACCACCCACGGTACTGTTAACCCGACTTGTGGTCATGTTACTACTCACAGTGTAGTAACAAATTTTGTATACAAAACCCCAACATACCGACGATAATTGTAGAATACAAATACTCAATCACTGTTTAATATAATGTAAAACAATTGAGGTTTTGTAAAAACAGTTTGCAAAAAGGTTTACAAAAAGGAGATTACTCACATTGCAACTTTTAGGGTTTTCCTTTGTGTTTTCCTGGTTATAATCTATTAATTACACAATGCACACGCGTTAGTATAATAACCCAATATTTACATTAGTTATACCCTCTGAGACAGAACTCCAACGACTACGTCGGGCAGAGCCTCGACAGCCGTTACAGAGCACTAGATCAATCGGGCAGCGTATCTAATACGTAACCGGGGGTTATGATACTTACAACGAGGCAGGGCTTCGCTAATTAGGGGGTATATTGCCCGGGAATTACTTCTACACTACAGAAATTGAGAGAGAATTTGTGTGTTTGAACAATTTCAAATGAGAGCCGAGACTCTCAATTTATAGGGCCTGATCTGGTCTGCCTCGCGGCCCGCGAAGGATCCTTAAGGGGTGTTCGCGCCCCGCGACATAGGGGTGTAGGTTCTAGCTTGAATTAGTCACACGTGTAGCCTGGCCAGGTGTCGTGCCACATGGCACACCGGGGTTTCGCCTGAGGGTTGATCTGTAGCGCCCCGCGTAAGCCGAAGGCTAAGCCTTGGCGGCCCGCGAGCGCCACAGAAATTTCGTTTTTATTTTATTTTTAATTATATACAGGTATTTAGGGTCATTATTCGTATATGGGGTGTATTTTAAGGCGTATAGGGACCTTATAAATATTTTAGGGGTGTCGGAAATATTTTAAACTTTCATACTTGGCACTTTTGGCACGAAAGTTTCTAATCCCTTTTTATAAAATCAATATTATGCATGAAAGCCTTTAGTGGCCCATTTTAGGAACACCGGGAGTACGACCGAGCATTACGGAGTTCCCGGTTAATTTAAAAGATCACCCAAAAGTGTAGTTTCGCTCGTTGACGCCTTTAACCCCTTAATTCGCGAACTCGCGCGCATTATTGCGAAACGGCATAAAAATCTTACATGGCCAGTATTAAATACTCCCGAGGGTATGAAGGAACATTGCGGAGCTTCTAGCTCGCTTAAATGGTTACTCAAAGGTGTATTTTTAGAAGTTGACGCTTTTGGTACCTTTAATGCGCAAACTTGCGCGTATTATCGTTTAATAGCATCACAGCCCTGTGCAATCCATATTAAGCATTCTCAAGAGTATGATTGCACTTCATAATACTTCGGGTACATTAAAAGGTCATTCAGAGGTATAATTAAATATATTGATGCTTTTAACCCCTTTAACTTGCAAAGTTGCGCGTAACGTCACTTATTGGCATAAAAGCCTTAGATGGCCAATATTGGGCATTCGCGAGAGTATAATCACACATCATGAAGCTCTCAGTTTGTTAAAAGGTCACTCAGAGGTAAGAATTAACATGTTGACGCTTTTAACCCTTCGACGCGCAAACTTTCAAATAATTATGCAAACGAATCCTCTCGATCAACAAGTGGCTCATCTGTGAATACGAATGCTGTGTAAGGTTATTCAGAGGCTTAGTTTAAGCATGTTGACACTTTCAGTCCCTTCACATTCAAAGTTTTTGATTTTTCGCAAAAATTAGTCCTTTATAGTCAACGTTTGACTTCATTAGGGTTTAGTACACGTGTCAACACATCATTGGTCATGATTTTATGAGGTGTTACATCCTCACCCCCTTAAAAGAAATCTCGACCTCAAGATTTGCTCAAAAATATGGAGGTACTTTCTGTCATATAATGGACTTAACCTCCACAACATATTTGGGGCCTCTACGGGCACCCCAGTTGACCCTTTCTAATAGGTACATGTTTTCTTTCGGAGCTTCTTAACCTGTCGGTCCTTAATCGATACTGGTTTCTCATCAAACCATGAGTTTCATTAATCTGCATATCATTATGTGATAATACTATTGACTTAAGGGCTAGACATATCCTGAAATCACAAGTGTGGAACACATTGTGAATACTATTAAGTTCCTTTGGTAAGTTTTAGCTTATAGGCTACCGATCTTGACTTATTCGATTTTATCGAATAGTCCTATAAATTTAGAGCTTAACTTGCCCATTACATCGAAATGCAACACACCTTTCTAGGGTGGTACTTTTTGTTGAATCTTGTTCCTTATTGAGAACTTAAGAGGTTTACGACTCTCGTCAGCATTGATTTTCTGCCGATTACTGGCAGCTTTCAGACGATCATGGATTCGTATGATCTTATCCCTTGACTCCATGGTAATTTTAGGTCCTGATAATTGGACTTACCAAACTTCTGTCCATCAAACGGATGTTTGGCATTCCATCTATACAAGGTCTCCGAGGGAGCATCCTTGATGCTTATATACTAACCATTAGTTATAGGAGAGCTTATTTAAGGCGAGATAGTCATTCCTATTACTATTTAAATCAATCTTAAGGAATAGCTAACCTCGTGGTTAGTCGAACAAATTGACGATCCTGGGAAGCTGATAGCGATTCTCAATCGTTATCTAGTTGGGGTTGCGGTAATCAATGCATAAGCGCATTGAACCGTCTTTCTTAAATAATAATATCGGAGCTCTCAGAATGATGAGCTAGGCTTTATGAACCTTTATCTTAAAACTCATTTGATTGGGGTCTCAATCCTTCCATTACTGTTGGTACTAACGGATATGGAGCTTTTACAATAAATACAGCCCTAAGCGGGTTGTTAATCTTAACTCTACTTGCCCTTCAGGAGGTAAACTGGGTAGTGTTACGGAGAAGACATTCGAGATACACAGAGAAGACAGAGATATTCTGAATCTCAGGCTTCAGTTCATCTATCATTATCCGTGCCATACAAATGACACATTTTCTTTATGAATGCATATATGCCTTAAATAGTGATACTTATTTGGACATTTCTATACTGGATATCTTCTTTGAATACCATTAGCTGACTTTAGTACAATATGACCATTGGGATATTTCGGTGGTTCCATGCATTAAACCTCCATACTGATCAGGCATGGAAGCAATCTATGGGACACACTAGGATACGCCAATCCTCATATGGCGCTTTTATCAAGCACAGTCTGGCATTCGCAGTTGATAGAAATCAATGAGATAACAAAATAAAATAACATATATTGTCGTACTCTATCTGGAGATAGAGTACTCCAGATTTTATGAATGAAGATTTCCGACAAGAATAGAAGAAATGGTTCCTATGATTTTCGTCGGTAAGTTTTACCTTATACTTAATATCCGGAGTTCTTATAGGAAAATTCTAAAAGTTTGCTAAGCTTATGATGTATGGAAGACTTAGTAGTACCTGAATCAAAACAGAATTCTTAGCAATCGATTCACGATAAGGGATGTACCCGGTGTCATTACTGATATGAACTGCCTCTTGGCATTCATCAGGAGGGTTTAAGTGCCTCCATTCTTAGTCTCTCTATACTTAACTATACCCTCTTTGACATTTTTAGGACAGTTATTCCTGATGTGGCCTTTCTTGCCACAGCCGAAGCAGATTGCATTCTTTATGTTTCTACATTCAAGGAACTGATGACCAGATCTTTTATAGATGCCACACTGCTTTGACCTTCGGTCTTTTTGACACTGTCCCACTGCCTTTTGTTGCAGGTCTTGCATACAGGCTTCTTATTGGACTTTTGTTGGTTCTTATTAAATCCTGACTTGTCCTTTTCCTCAGATTTCTGGGAGTTATCCTCCTCCTTTTTCCTTTTTCCGGCAGTCTCAGCTTTGACTGATTTACTTAATAGCCCATCTAATGTGAGTGGCTGAGATAGATCCATAGTGGATTTATAAGAAGCAGGCTTTTAAGCCTTAATATGCCCTCTTATTTCAGATGCTAAACCACCAATATATAGTGCATTACGCTTAGATTCTGGGTTAACCGAATATGGTACTATCCCAGACAATGAATTAAAGTCTGTAACATATTGTCGACAGTCTAGATCCTTTATGGTGAGAGTCAGAAAATTCTTATTCTACCCTTTCCATTCCGTGTCGCGGACTATAGGTTTTTCTGATAAGGTCCATAAACTTAGAACATACCATGTTGTATAGGGGCATCTTTCTTGTAACTTTATTAATGTCTCCCACCAAATAAGGGCATCGCCCTTGAACGAATGTGATACATACCTCACAAAAGTCTTTCTCAGCGCAACTGCTGATATACACAATGGTTTCCATTTCATCCAACCATTTCATGCAATTAATGGCCCCTTTTTCGCCATTGAAATCTCTTGGCTTGCAAGAGACAAAGTACCCGTAAGTACATCCTTTAGAGGAACGGAGCTCCTCATTATATCATCTTATTTGGTTCATTCTTCGCATTCGAAGTATAAACAAAGCTCTTCTCATGAGCAGAGGAATGTGATTTAGAGCAAGTAGCATTCGGCTCTTTGAACTTTTCCACGACCTTTCTCATAGCTTTTCCAACAACTGCGTCAATCACATCTTGGAGATTAACTCTGTTAACATTGAGGTTCACATTTGTAGCATCATAGCATTCGTCGCATCACTAGTATTGCGACTGTTATTTGTCTCATTCAAGTTTGCCATACTTGAAGCTTGGTACTAAACATCAAATTAAACAATTGTTCAGTTGCATTACAATAGCGAGTCATCATCCTGACGACCTAACATACATTAGCCATGGTATCATTAAACCATATAAGCTAATAGGGTATTAACATTCCTAATGAATGTTATTTGAATGTATATCGATTACATTTAGCCTAGGTCACAAAAGGACCATCAATGGCATTTAAGGTTTGGACCGAGTCCATTACCTTTTTGACAGGGGATCAAAATGTCACGACTGTCTTTGTCATACTGACGATTTTGGATAGCCCGAAAGCATAAAAAATGTGGAACATAAGTCCATCATGAAGGACATAAAAAATGTAGTACATAGGCTTGTCACAAAGGACATATAATGTGACGCATAGACTTATCACGAAAGACATTAATAGTCATATGGCACGAAGGCCTTGTCGCAAAGTACATATAAGAAATGGCACAAAAAGACCTGTCACAGAGGACATTAATATATAAGCCACAATCTTATTTGATCAGTGACTTTAAGGTTTGAATATAGTTTTTCACCTTTGGGCAGAGAGTCATAGACTACATCTTGTCATTGTTTTGAAAGACGATTTATTTGGCCACATAGGCAAATCAATGGACATCACTAATAGATGTTTATATATATATAATTATCGTAAATTTAGGATATTATTCATGATCTTATCGATCTCATAGACTATAAGGCTTGGGCATTGTCCATTACCTTGGACGGTGAACCATAACGGTCACAATTGTCAATGTCACTAGTGGACAATATAGTATATAGCCCGTATGCCAAACATCTCTAAAGGATGTTAAATAATGTGATCATCGTATTAGATGATATTAGTTATGCTCGTATTGATCTTTTAGACTATGAGGCTTGGACATAGTCAAGCATTTTTAGACAGGGGGTCGTAGACCACAACTGTCGTTGCCTTATAGGACAACAAGTTTAGCCCGTAGGAACTTCATCACTAGCGGATGTTTATATTATGATCATCACATTGATGATACTTGCCATGATCTAATTCGATCATATAGGCTTTAAGGCTTGGACATAGTCCAAATACCTTGACGGCTGGTGTGGTTTCTCAAGTCACACTGCCAGGAGTGTTAACATGTTCTTAGATGTTAACAAGGATTAATTTTCTTAAGAGGGTTTTACCATCATAGCATGTATGTATTGACATATTGGCTAGGTTATACCATTAAGAAGATCTTTTGAAATTATTTAGCAGATCGATAAAGTTCGAATAAAATTGATACTATTGTTTGATAAAGGACGAAATGAATACCTATATAAAATTTTCAAAGCTTCCCATAAATTATTACGAAATTTACAATAGTGCCTCTATCATGACTTTTAGTATCTTATTTGTCCACAGAGGACTTAAAAAAAAAATAAGTCCGTATAAGGACTACAAAATATTATAAGTCCACAAAGGGACTATTTCGAAATAGCATATCCCCAAAGGGATTTTAATGAAATAACATGTCCATAAAAGGACTATATTGGTATAGCATGCGCACAAAAGGACTTTGCTGAAAAGATGCCCTCACAGGGACTTAAATTAAAAATATGTCCATTAGGGAATTATAATAAACAAACGTCCACACAGGGACTATACATAAAAGATAGGTCCTTATAGGGACTTTGAAGCGATACTAGTCCACGTGGGAACTGAAAGGAAAATATAAGTCCATATAGGGATTATAAGATATGTTAACACTGGGACTATAGTGAAACAATATGTCCTCGGAAGGATTATGATGAATTATTACATTCGCCAGGGGACTTTAATGAAATAATATGTCTACAAAAAAAAAAGATTTTAATGATATAACATGTCCATGTAGAGACTATAATGGAGTATAAAGTCCATGAAAGACTATTTTGAAGTATGATGTCCACGAAAGGACTATATAGAAATATAACGTCCACGAAGGGATTTTATTGTAATATAATGTCCACGAAGGGACTATGTTGAGATATAATGTCCACGAAGGGACTATGATAGAAAAACGTCTATTCAAGGTTTTATCAGAAGAGGTAGGTCCACACAGGGACTATGATGAAATAATATGTCCACAAAAGATTACAATAATCAAATACCCATACAGGGTCTTAGGGAAAATGAAATATAATGGAAGAGGAGTCTTCTAATGCCTTCCTTGTTTACCATACACGGTAGTGATACTGAAGATCTCATCGAATAAAATAAACATTCCAATTCAGGATCCGTTGCTAGAAGTAGGATTCAAGGACTTAATGATTAGAAAATTTAAAATTGGATCAAGGATTGAAGTTTGACAAGCATAGCCTAAGTTTGGAATTCCAAAACTTGAAGGTAAGAATAGTGATCATTGGTATTTTTCTGGTATCATCTTTAATACGGGAGCCTCAGGGAATACTGATATGGGCTCCGAAGTCTGGTTAAGGGTTTAAACAAGTTTGGTTTTGGGAATAGGTCCATAAAGGTCTTTCCTTCAACCGGTCGCATGCTTATCCTAGCCGTGGTATGAAGCTTGGCATTTCTTGGCTTCGGTGGGGAAAAATCTCCATCAACGGCTTCTTTGCTTGGCGACACATTTAAAACACATAAAATTGAAAACAATGTTTACTTAATAGGGATGAGAGCATTCCTATTGTTAAGTCTAGACTCGGAAGGTCTAAGGAATATGCTACTGTGTCATTTGAGATTAAACACTAAAAGCTAGTGTTTAATTCACTCAAACGTTGGCTCTGATACCAACCTGTTACACCCCGATATTTACAGCTCAGCCCGGTGGGACCGGTGGGGAGTATCGTGACGTAAGGTTTGTATCGTCATAGTCAAACATACACAGAATAACACAGCGGAAGTCTTGGAATATAAAATATTATTACAAACTCAAATGTTAGAAAATACTGAAATGATAATTACATACGAGCTCGTAATATTAAATCCACAGGCGGATCTAAATCAAATACACAACATGTTCAACAGACATAAGGCATTACGGACTTGCACGATCCTCTACTTAACGCCCAGAAGCTTCCAGCCAATTACGAGTAGTACCTGTCACTTAGTCTTTTGAAAATACGTCAGTTTACACTGGTAAATACAATTAACCGACTCATTTGAAAGTGTTTATAAAATTGGTTTGAATGCACAAGGCATAAAATCTTTGATAACTTGGGACAATTATATAATGATAATCTTGTATCAGATTTACATGTTTGTCAAACATTTAGGCCGGGATAAAAGCCGAACAAGATTAATCGAGACACCACTAATATAAATCCCACAGCGAGTAATCCTCAAAAAGTGGGTATATCTTTACATACGCAACTGACAGGTGTATGCCTATACCTCGTGCTTAAGTCGTGGCCATTTACGATTTTAAATGAGCCGAGGATATCCAGGACACGGTCGTTAACCCCCAATGTTTATTTGTTATCAAACAACACTGATTAAAACGGGATTATGTCATTTAACCATTTTCTATTAAGTGTTTTTACACCCGACCAAGCGGTAATATTTTACCGTATCCCAAGCCTGTATAAGGGAAAATAAGTTAAAAGTATTTACCTGAGCTTAAAATGCAAGATTTGTCTACTCAGCCGTATGATCTATTCAAACTAGTGCAAGTAGCTTTTACCGGGGCTCCTAATCTGGAACGAAGGTTTTATTAACCTATTAGATTACTAACGGGTCTTATTTAAGTTGTAAACTTAGACCGGTTAGTTTAAAGAAAGGTTTACGGTACGAAACGCTAGATTAAGAGATGACCGGATTGAAATGTAATTTAGAACCGATAAGCATGGAGACTTGTATTATATGGGTAAACTAAATACATTCTGGAATTTGAAGTTTAAATGATATGATTTGACCCGTTTTGGCTAATTTATGCAAACTAGTTACATAAACCGTACCGAACGCGTATATGCATAACGGGTAACCGGATGAGTCATGTACAAGTTCCATAAGTTATTATGCTTTAATTATGTTATGATATCAGTAGGATATCAACAATTATGCCTAAAAAGATTTTTAAACCAAATTAAGTCCCGTAAGGGCATTTTGGTCATTTTAAGATTTATAAAAGAGGTTTAAACATAAACTGATGTTCTGGTCTAAACATTCTGTAAAAATATTTATTTTATAATGTTATAATAGTAGGATATCATACATATGTGTGGTTTACCATTTACGGCCAAACTATGCTCCATAGGGGCATTTTAGTCATTTCACACATGTTTTTAAGGACAAAATTGGAAGTCTGAGTTCATGACTTATACCTACTGTAAAAATATTAAAATTTATTTATAAACTCAGTAGGTAACAAGTCTTGGGTGCTAAATATGGTTTTAAACCATACTATGCACCTAATTAGCGTAAAAATCGATAATTGACGATATTTGCGATGTTTATGTGATTCTGAGATTTTGACCAGCCTTGAATGGTTAAAATATTTTATTTTTACATATTAAGTCAGTAGGAAAAAGGTTTGTCATGTTAATTATATGCAAATCACAATTTATTAGCAAAATGGGCATTATCGTCAATTATATAATTTATACGAGAACTCAATGATATGGTCAGTATCTAATCTGACCCAACATTCTAAAAATCCCTAAAAATAATATCATAACAGTAGGTAATGAGTTTAGTGCCAAAATTTAGGTTTAAACATGATTTATGCACAAAAGCGTAATTTAATTATAAAAAAATTAAATTTTACGATATCTTGCATAACATCATTTTGAGACCAGAAAATAATGTCAAATTAACTTAGACATGTTTATATATCAGTAACTAAGTTATCTATGTGACCATATATTAAAAATTCTCATTTTTAAGCTATAAGGGCATAATAGTCAAAATACGACATATTAACGGAACATGCGCAAAAACTCAGATTTCTAGTATGATCGTGTAATATAACCTTATAGGGTTATGCTACATTATATTACGATCATAACGGAACCTAAAATCAGTAGCAAACTAATCTAATTCAGTTCATAATCAAAAGTCAACGCAGAAGTCAAACTTCGCGGCTTTCGGTTGCGAACCGACCCTAAAAATGGAATTGACAAGCCGAACATGTTTACACATGTTCTAATAATTATTACCAAGTTGTTTAAATGATAAAACGTAATTTAGAATGCTTCTAAACATATATCCTAATTATTTCAAAAACTGTCCCGTTGACTTTTTAAAACAATATTACGTTGACCCGTCAATTGACCAAGCAAACGTGATTATTAGGAGGTGCCCTTTTGAGGGTTTAACACCTACCTAATTACGATCATGTAGCCATGTTCGTTGCAAACAATGGCTTGACCGTTTACGGTCTAACTAAAAGTCAAAACGTTTATCGTAAACGCTTGACTTTTCGGCTTTAAGAGCCAAATAAAATGAACTAGTCATGAAAGGACACTTACAAGGGGTCTTAGGGACTGAAAATAACTCAGAGGATGCTCCAAAGATTCAGGAACTTCCAGGAATTGAGAAAATAGCAAGATTGGAATGAAGGTGCAAGTTTTTGAGCAAGAACCCACCTCTATTTATAGTGTTTGGAGGATATTTGGATGATCAACAAGTGTTAAGGGAGTCCCTAGGATTGTTACAAGTGTAAAACCAGATTTGTAAATCAGTTAACATGCCCCTTGTTTCAATTAGATGGTTTATGTCTATGAGTGGTGACCAAGGAACATCAAAACAACAATTTAAAACAACAGACTGCTGCTGTTTAGTTCTGGCGGCCCGCGAAAGGGAAGCCTGCTGAGCTCGCGGCCCGTGAGGCAGCCTATTCTGGGTTATAAGTTTGGCAGATGCACGTGTTTGGTCCCTGTTCTTTATATTCAAGTTTGGAGAACAAGGAATGCACAATCTAATAATAATAATAATACAACTGCGTTGCTGCTGTTTGCAGCCTGACGGCCCGCGAGAGCAGGCCCAGACCTTGGTCACGACCCGTGACAAGGGTCAGCCCAGTCAACAAATTTAGCAGACTGACAGAAATGGTCCCTGTCTCAGCTTTTATCATTTTGACAGTTTTAGTCCTTGTCATTTAAGTGCTATTACACTGTCATAAACGACATATTTGGTCCCACAATTTTATATCGGGTACATCCAAGTTCAGCAACAACTTTTGAAGGTTTGTCAAGAACAACCCCTTCATATTTTAATATCTTTTAAACTTTCATACTTGGCACTTTTGGCACGAAAGTTTCTAATCCCTTTTTATAAAATCAATATTATGCATGAAAGCCTTTAGTGGCCCATTTTAGGAACACCGGGAGTACGATCGAGCATTATAGAGTTCCTGGTTAATTTAAAATATCACCCAAAAGTGTAGTTTCGCGCGTTGACGCTTTTAACCCCTTAATTCGTGAACTCGTGCGCATTATCGTGAAACGGCATGAAAGTCTTACATGGCCAGTATTAAATACTCCCGAGGGTATGAACGAACATCGCGGAGCTTCTAGTTCACTTAAATGGTCTCTCAAAGGTGTAGTTTTAGAAGTTGACGCTTTTGGTCCCTTTAATGCGCAAACTTGCGCGTATTATCGTTTAATAGCATCAAAGCCCTGTGCAATCCATATTAAGCATTCTCAAGAGTATGATTGAACTTGATAATACTTCGGGTTCATTAAAAGGTCATTCAGAGGTATAATTAAATATATTGATGATTTTAACCCCTTTAACTTTCAAAGTTGCGCGTAACGTCACTTATTGGCATAAAAGCCTTAGATGGCCAATATTGGGCGTTCGCGAGAGTATAATCACACATCATGAAGCTCTCGGTTTGTTAAAAGGTCACTCAGAGGTAAGGATTAACATGTTGATGCTTTTAACCCTTCGACGCGCAAACTTTCAAATAATTATGCAAACGGCTCCTCTCGATCAACAAGTGGCTCATCTGTGAATACGAATGTCGTGTAAGGTTATTCAGAGGCTTAGTTTAAGCATGTTGACACTTTCAGTCCCTTCACATTCAAAGTTTTTTATTTTTCGCAAAATTTAGTCCTTTATAGTAAACGTTTGACTTCATTAGGGTTTAGTACACGTGTCAACACATCATTGGTCGTGATTTTATGAGGTGTTACAGAACAGGTCAAAACTTTGTTAGTAGAAAGATTAAACCAGAGAATACGGAAGTATGGATATGGGAATTAGTCATGGAATAAATTGGGGGCTTAGAATAATGTCATTTCATATTTTGGGACTCTCGGGATGCGCGAGTGGGGTTATAACGAGCAAAAAACAAAAATCTGGGCGCCGGACCTGCAGAATGGGGCGACACCCAATGTTTCTGTCTACGGGGGAAGGGGCGACGCAGCTGGAGGTCGTCGCTGATGCCGGATGACCAAATTTCTCCGTTTGTCGCATTTTGAGCTTCCGAAACCCCTTAGACCCATTCCCAAGCTCTGTTAAGCTTCCGAAATACACCCCGACTTTATCGAAGAGTTTGTGAGAGGTGCGATGGGTATGAAACTTCGATATGTGTATGAAGGGCATGAAATAAGTATGTATACATGAGATTAAAGTGCGTGTGGTAGAAGGGACATGTATGAGTGCGCGTATCTACGTGTTTCGTATGTGTGGATGTATGTGGTTAGGATTCGTACGTAGGAACATGTAGGACGTAGATTTTATAATTGTAAACGAATAGAAAAGTATGTATATGAGAAGTGAGTTTCTAATACTTATGAGCTTTAGTGATGCTAACTATTTTGTCTTGAGAATGGAATGAAAGTGCATGTATGCTATTGTTGGTTTTTGAAGCTTCGACACTGGAATGCAATGATTAGACTCGGATGGATAATCAAATAGATTATCACCTGTTGAGGGAATGCGCTATGTTGTTTAAACTATGTATATTTTAACTTATGTAGAATGTCACCGAATACTAATGATGTGGATGTTTACGATGACTGCAGGTTACATGGATCGCTATTATCAAGATGAGATTGCAAGCAGTTGAAGATAAAGTTAGGACGAGGATTGTACAAGAGTCATTGCAAACGAAAGTCAACTGTGTTAGAATGTTGATGACGAAAGAAATTTTATGTTTCGAAATTCGGCTGCGTCTTATCGGTTAAAACGTGTTAGCGTCTTACAAGTATTGAGCCTATTTAATTTTAGGTTTGAAAAGAAAAATTGATTTTTTAATTTAACTTATTTCTCTAAATAGGGATCAATGTTTTATAAAAATGGGTTTGTTATTTGTTTTATATGGATTTTTAATTGTGAAAAGGTACTTTTTTCGTTATGTGAAATTTCATTAATGGAAGAGATATATGTAATTTTAGTTTTGGGTTGGGTTGGGTTAATATGTATTAAGGAGGTTTACAAGGAGACACATGTAATTTTCCCTGATCAGATCCGAACGCCGATCGACCCGAAAATTCTAACGTTGGATCGTGAAAAATTTTAAAACGAAAAAAGGGGACCCTATTGGAAAAAAAAAATCCTAGGTCCCCCACTGAGTATAACTTTGAAAAATAATCGATCTTTGATGTAGACATGTAGTTAAGGATATTTAGAGAGAGGATAGTGTGCAAGACAAACAATTAGTATGAAACATGCGCGTTCAGGAGAGGATGACAAGTGTCATTGGCTTGAAGGGTATTTTAGTACTTTTTCACTTAAGCAACTTCCCCCTGATTTTCAAACGACTATAACTTTTTCATACGTTAATAAATTTTTTTTTAAATTAAACCGTATTAACGAGTATTTCATTCTCTTTAATTCGAGCAGCCTATTGCTATAGTTTTCTTAAAAGAATTACAGGATTTTAAATACACATTAGTCCATTACGTGATTACGTGATTTTGAATACCCAACACATGACTACGTAATTTTGAATATCCATTACGTGATTACACTTTCAACATAAACCATTACTTGATTACACATTCAGTATGATTTGTTATAACTAATGTTATTACAATTATGCTTATTACGTGATTACACATTCAATAATAAGAACTTGATTGTTTATGTTTTATTGCGTTATTAAATCTCTAATATACGACATTATGTGGTTATTATAGGTTGATTTGGCTAATGTTTTGTATATAAGTTATCCTTAATACGTGATTAGATCTGAAATATTAGGTATTCCATATGAAATATATGTATTACATGTTTTTGTTTTTACGTAATCACTCAATGTGGTTTTCACATAAAATATTATAATGAAATCACGAAATGGGTATTCAAAATCACGTAGTCACGTAATAATACATAGTCAACTATTGTTACGTAATTACATAATCACTTAGTGTGGTTTCACATACTATAATCAAATCACGTAATGAGTATTGAAAATCACGTAGTCATGTGCTCGGTATTCAAAATTACGTAATTGGTATTCAAAATCATGTAATTTTTAAGAAAACTATATCAATAGGCTGCTCGAATTAAAGAGAATGAAATGTTCGTTAATACGGTGTAATTTTTTTTTAAATATTGACCTATGAAAAAATTATAGCCGGTGAATTTTTTTTAAAAATACTGAACTATGAAAAAGTCACCTATCCTTCTTATGATTTCTTTCACATGTACAAGATCCAAACACTAGGATATTTGACTTGATATTTTTTTTAAAGGCATACTTCATAAAACAACCGCGGACTATCTCCAAGATAGAGATAACCGCACAAACAAACTTACATCACATCAATCAAGAAATTACACCATCATTTCCAATCTAACGTACAATCTTTAAATCGACTCCTATACCAAAGATACCCCAACGCCTACACGTCAGACACAATATGAACCACATTCGCGTCAATACTAGCAAAAGCCTTCTCATTTCGGGCTTTCCAAATACGCCAAGCTATCAAAATAAGCACCCCATATACTATTTCTTTCTTTTTCTTGGAGCTGTTCATCTGAGTCACGTAACCTTGGATATCATCGATTGAAAACAGGAAGAAAGAAGGTAACCTGCACCACGAAGCCACACCGGCCCACACCCCACTCGAAATTCTGCAAGCTATAAAAAAATGATCCGTTTTTTCGTCCGCTTCACCACACAAGTAACAACCCCCATCACCTACCATAATATTCCTCCTCCTAAGTGCGCCCAAAGTCGGAATCCGATCCATGCTAGCCCGCCACATAAAGATGTTGCACTTGTTTGGAATCCACTTACACCACATAAACTCGTTACCATTGTCTCTAGGCTCATCCTCGATCAACCAAGTCCTAGTTTCTTTAACTGAGTATGTAACATTACTACCTTTGTTCCAAATCCATTGGTTGGTTTTGTCATTAAGCCGAACTCCAGAAATCAATCGATGACCTTCAACAACCTCTTTGACCTCGATATCCGAACTCGGATACTTCTTCCCATTCCAAGCGATAGCGTCAGAGTCACTTTGCAATCCAATCCTTTCGGAAACTATGCACCATTTATTACTTTCAAGGCGAAATAAACCGGGAATAAAACCTTAAGCGGTTGATTTGAAATCCATGGGTCATGCACCATTTTATTTGATGCGTACACTTTGGAGACTCCGATTTTGAACGAGGAGGAAGAACATATACGAGTTGAGTTTGAAGAAGAAGTAGCTCGTACTTTGGAATTCGGTCTAAAATTGGGGATAGACGTCGGCGGTTTTGATAATCAGATTAGGAAATTGGTTAATGGGGAAATGGAGAAACAACTTGGCCAATGAATTTTTTGTCATTTAGTTTGAATGGGGTTTCCGATTCGTGGAAAAATGGTTGGGTTAGAAGATTGAAAGGTAATATTAGAGCTAATTTCATTGGTATTCAAGATCTCACCAGAGTGGGTTAGGCGATTCTGATCTGCAGCAGTTCTGGGATAATTCCAATTTTCAATCGGCTACAGTTGATTCGATGGGCAGATCTGGAGGTCTGGTTTCTTTGTGGAACCTGGTTGTGTTCTCAGTGGATTTGATTTCAAAAAATTAAAGGTTTCTCTTGGTTTCTGGTTTTATATCGGGGGTTGAAGACAGACTTAACATCCTGAACATACATGCCCCTAACGAGGTGAGCCGAAGAAGGGTCCTGTGGGATAGTCTCGCTGACTTGCTAAATCAGCACAGTGGGTTATGGGTATTACTCAGAGATTTTAATGACGTGCGATGTGAAGAGGAAAGGGTCAATTCCAGATTCGATCGAGGTGCTTCTGAAACGTTCAACAGTTTCATCTTGAATGCTGGGTTGTTGGAATACTCGATGTCAGGAGGTATGTTTACTTATGTGTCGGGTCATTGTGATGTTAAACTAAGTAAACTGGACAGATTCCTTGTGAATATTTCTTTTATGAGTCGGTGGCCGAATGCTAAAGTGGAGTTCATAAGAAAGGTTTTTCTGACCACCGGCCTATTTCCTTGACGTGCTCGGCAACTGATTTTGGCCCAATTCCTTTCAAATTCTTTAACTCCTGGATCGGGGAGCTTAAACTTGCGGAAATAATTGACGATGGCCTTAATACCAGGTAGGGGGTGGGTAATATGGATTCTGTTCTTGCCAAAATTATAAGGTGTATTAAATTGGGTATCAAAAAATGGAGATTGGAGGTAAAATTGTCAGAGCAAAAAGAGCTGAAAGAGATGGAAGATATTATTGAAAAAATAGAAAATAAGGTTGTTTGTGGGACGCTTACTTCCGAAGAGAAACATACAAGGATTGATCTGAGGTCAAAGGTAAACAAACTGGAGACGAGGAAATTATGCGATCTTCAACAAAAATCTCGGATCAAATGGTTAATAAATGGAGACGAGAACATCTCTTACTTCCACAAAGTTATTTCGATTAATTTGGCTAATAATAGGATCAATAGTCTTCGATTCCATAATAGAATTGTTTTGGATCGGGGGGAATTGAAAGAAGAGATAAGGGCCTGGTTTCAAAAACTCTTTTCCGAACCAATCAGACGGAGACCTGACTTTGATACTCCGGGTATGCCAAAACTGTCGGATCAGCAGGGAACATTTTTATGTCAACATTTCTCGGAAGAGGAGGTTTTTTCGGCTGTGAAAAATTGCGATGGAGGGAAAGCCCCGGGGCCGGATGGGTTTACCATTAAATTCTTCAAGGTGTTTTGGGGTAAGTTTAAACACCTTATCCAGGATGTTATGACTGAGTTCCATACGAGTGGCAGAATAAGCCAAGGTTGTAACTCTTCCTTCATCGCTCTTATTCCCAAGTGTAAAGACCCTCAGGATATATCAAATTTCCATCCTATTTATTTGGTTGGTTCCATTTACAAGATAATTGCTAAAGTCTTAGCTAATAGATTAAAATTGGTGGTGAATGATGTCTCTTCTCCGGTTCAATCGGCTTTTGTTGGTGGCAGGAACATTCTGGATAATCCTCTTATAGTGAGCGAAATGGTGGCTTGGGCTAAAAAGTCTAAGTCTAAACTTCTCATTCTTTAAGTGGATTTTGCGAAAGCTTATGATTCTATCAATTGGAAGTTCCTTTTCCGCATGATGGAGAAGATGTCGTTCCCCGAACTTTGGATTAAAGGGTGTCTTGAATCTGGTATGGGGTCGATGCTAGTTAACGGGTCTCCTACCAAAGAGTTTAAGTATAAAAGAGGGCTGAGACAGGGAGATCCTTTATCCCTTTTTCTCTTCCTGATAGCTTCAGAAGTTATTACTTTATTCATGAATAGGGCCAGCAATTTGGGGATATTCCATGGATGTCAACTTCCTAATGGCGGCCCTAATATAACACACCTCAGCTATGCGGACGATGTTCTTTTTATTGGATCATGGTCAGAGGAGAATGCTCTTGCTCTCAATCGGATTTTAAGGTGGCTTAACCTTGTTTCAGGTCTCAATGTTAACCGGCTCAAGAGTAAAGTTTATGGTGTAGGGGTCAGTCCCAATGAGGTATCCCGTGTCGCGAACCTGATGAATTGTGAGGCTGGGTCCTTCCCGTTCGTTTATTTGGGAATCCCTATTGGTGTCAACATGAAGAGAGCAAAATTTTGGCAGCCTGTTATTGATAGATTCACCGCTAAATTGTCAAGATGGAAAGCCAAATACTTATCTTTTGCAGGTAGAGTGACGTTGGCCAAATCGGTTCTTGGAAGTT
This sequence comes from Helianthus tuberosus, assembly GCA_030545235.1. NCBI lineage: Eukaryota > Viridiplantae > Streptophyta > Magnoliopsida > Asterales > Asteraceae > Helianthus > Helianthus tuberosus. The sequence continues at coordinate 117,567,484 of CM060399.1, forward strand.
TGCCTTCATATTTCTTTTCTCTGTTTGCGGCTCCTAAATGTGTCATAAAGAAACTTGAGAAGATTAGGAGAGAATTTATTTAGGGTAAAACAATTTCGGGCCACAAGCTTAGATGGATTAAATGGGAGTTTATGCTAAAATCTAGGCAAGCGGGTGGTATTGGAATCTGAGATTCGGAGGTATTCAAGCTTTTAATCAGGCGATGCTCATTAAGTGGTGGTGGAGGATTACAGATGTTCCTAACCAATTATGGGCTAAAGTGGTAGACGTTATTCATGGAGGAAATAATGCCTCGACAACACAAGGCGTAATTCCTCTTAAAAAACCTATCACTGGGGTGTGGAAGGATATCGGAACTATTGATGTTGCTTTGGCTAAAATCGGGCTTAATGTCAAGGATAACCTCGTTAACGACGGCCCGAGATGGAAATGGCGCAATGATCCGGATGGCTCATTCTTGGTGAAACAGGTGCGGACTGACATTGAAAGGTCTTTGGTTGAAGAGGAGACAGTCGATTTCATATATAGGTGGAACAATTGGGCTACCCCAAAAGCTAATTACCTTCTTTGGAGGGCGGTTTTGGGTAAGATTGCTTCTAAAGTGGGTTTGAGTCAGAGGGGCATCCCCATTGGGGATACTTTGTGTCCGCGGTGTGGGATTCACGACGAAGACCCGAACCATATTTTTGTTAGTTGCTTATGGGCGAGAAGTATTTGGTGGAGCATTTTGGCGTGGATGAAGATTCCCTTTATAGATACGAATAACCTGAAAGACCTTGTCCTTCAAATTCTTGCGAGCCCGAGCGATAAGACTTGGAAAAAAGGTGTATACACGGTGGCGATTGCGACGGTGTGGAGAATTTGGTGGGGAAGGAATCAAAAGGTGTTTGAAGATAAATTCATCCCGATGAATAAGACGGTGGAGGAAATAAAGGAGGATGCCTTTTTGATGATTTGTAATTGCACTAACCTCAAGTCGCCTAAATGGGAAAATTGGTTGGTTTTTGATATTCTAGATATGAGATAATTTGGTTCTGTTGTCGTTTTCTTTTTGTTTGTATCCAGATTCTTGCTGGCCCTTTATATATATATATATATATATATATAAAGTTGGTTTGCTGTTAAAAAAAATCACAACATATGATTTCTGAATTTAGTGTGTGAATATCAATCACTATTGATGCACACATGATATTTTTTTAGAGTAAACTGCCATTTTGGTCCCTGTGGTTTGGGTAGTTTTGCCATTTTAGTCCAAATCTCAAACTTTTTAAATCTGGGTCCCTGTAGTTTCACTTTTATTGCCATTTTAGTCCAAAACTCAAAAACTCTCGTTTTTTACTGTTCCAACATGCCTATTTTGTCTTTTTGTGCAGGGGTATTTTTGTCCAAGTGCTTTTCATTTAACACTTTCTTAATTAAAAAACTCAAATAAATACCCTTATTAATTCTCGTTCCCCATTTACTTCATCTTCAACCTCCCAAATAAAACCCTAACCAGAGATCATCTTCAACCCTATCTTCAACCCTGGAAAAAACCCTAACCCACAGGAGATCGGCACATCATCTTCCCCAAAACTAAATATGCCGAATTTGAATATGGCATATTACGGCCAACAACTCTACAGATACAAAAGTTGAGTGTTATCTTCAAAGGATGAAGAAACTGAACTTCCACTCATCTGCAGAATTTGTAGCCAGGTTCAAATTGAAAAGCTAGTTTAAAATTCAAAGGAATTGAAAAGCAGAAACAGAATAACATACCTTGTTAAGAACGAGCATCTAGAAACGTAGGAGACTGCTGCCGAACTTCGGTAGAAGCAAGGAGGGGCGGTAGAATTGAGGACGATGAAGAGTTGACCACGCTTCCTCCGGCTGCTGAAGATAGCGCCGGAAAGCGGCAGAAAAGCGAGCGAGCATACAGGAAGATGACGTGCCGATCTCCTGTGAGTTAGGGTTTTTTTTTTTGGGTTGAAGATGATCTCTGGTTAGGGTTTTATTTGGGAGGTTGAAGATGATACAAATGGGGAACGAGAATTAATAAGGGTATTTATTTGAGTTTTTTAATTAAGAAATTGTTAAAAGAAAAGCACTTGGACAAAAATACCCCTGCACAAAAAGACAAAATAGGCATGTTGAACAGTAAAAAATGAGAGTTTTTGAATTTTGAACTAAAATGACAATAAAAGTGAAACCACAGAGACCCAGATTTAAAAAGTTTGAGATTTAGACTAAAATGACAAAACTACCCAAACCACAGGGACCAAAATGGCAGTTTACTCTTTTTTTATCTCACATAATTTATTACTAAAGTTGTTGCACATTTAATACCCAGATTTTGTGGAGTTTGATGTCGTGAATGGCTGAATCCTTTTGCATAATCTAGTCATTGATGGGGATGGCTTTAATCTTTGTCTTTTTTTTTTTTCCTGTTTGTAAAATTTGAAATATCCCATTTTCTTATGCCTCATATCAAAACCAACTGTCCAATAAGTCAAAATACAAATCATTGAACTTTTCGTGGTAAAACTGATAATATTGGTTCTTAACATCTAATAGAGCTAGGTATCGTGTTACTCTTCGTATTCTTTCATTGAAATTGAATAGTTTAACGAAAAGCTTCTTACAAGATAATGAGAATCTTCAGATTCTTGATTGAAGCAATGTAATTATAGAGGTGGCAAAAATGTTTGGGTTAAAATGGGCCAGGTCATGGTGAAATTGTGATTTTTATGGCAGACTAAAATGAGTCGGATCTAGTTGAGCGCCAAACATTTTTTATCCCCTTTTCTTGAATTTTATTGATATTTTATGTATTAAGTATCTATGTTATTACGATACTAATCTTATATTTCAGAATAAAGCGATTTAAGAGATTGTAAATAAAGCGATTTGACAGGTTGTAAGAGTTTAAATACATTTAGATTCGCTTTCAACCCGTTATAACTTATAACTACCCATTTGATATGTTCTGTTTTAGGCTTTTGGCCAACCCTTGAAGTTTGGAGGTCGTTTATCTATATTACTATATAAAGTATTTCCTATGTATAAAATGGTACATGCCCATCAAATTTTAAAATGACATATGAAGAGTCAAGTTAAAACGCCTAACTTTTTGCCATTTTCTTCCATTTATACCCCTATTCCCTTGATCAATGACATTTATTTTTAATAAATCTATACTATATATTAGATTATTTATAAATAAATAAAAAATAAGCTTATGATAATAAGTCATCACATTCATCAAGAACATATATTCAAAAATACATTCTAATGTATTTGTGCATTTGGACTAAAGGAATAATCAATGAACAGAAGTTAATCAAATTTAACATAAAATATGTTTTGTAATTTTAGAGAAGTTATTTAAAAATTTAGATGGAAATTGTGGACTCTACCGTAACACGCGGTTTTCCCACTAGATAAAAAAATGTTGCACTATACTATTAAATGTTTATCATAAGGGTTTCTCTGTTTATCATAAGAGTTTCCCGTGCATTGCAGCCGCGAAACACGAGTGCTTTTGTGTATATTCGGTTTTTTAACGTTTTTAGGTTTGAATTAAGTTTTCGGCCCAAATTGTCGACTCCGCTGCAATGCGCGGGTTTCCCACTTATTCATACAGTGAGAATCATTGCAACACACTAAATTATTGTGAGAAAAAAATAGCAAATTAAAGTATAAACTTAGATTAAAAAAAATTATCAATGATATATATTTTTAAATTTTTTACTTATTACTTATATATGTAGTTATGTACCTAAAATACTTTGTTGATATACACATGTGTAGGTTATACACCTAAACAACAACAACAACCACCATACCTAGTAAATCCCACGTATAGGCAAGCTATTTGTAGGGTCTGGCTGAGAAGGGTGGGATGTAAGCAAACATTACCTCTTATACACGTAAAAGAACCATCATAATAATTTCATCATATTTATTTTAGTATTTCAAGAGAAATGAGTAAGAAACAATATATATTTATTGTTTATTTCATTATTAAATTTTTAAGATTGAAATATGTTAGTTTTTTATACATTCTCTCAAGTGGTTAGATGATTCTAGAACAGAATGACCTGGTAATTAGCTGCTGAAGTGAAAAAGAAAGATCTTGAAATTAAAGCAGAAATGTATATATACATGTGGGAAAATAAAGCAGGAATCTTGGAAACAGAAAGATCTTGAAAATAAGGCTGTGTTCCATTTGTTTGTTCATGTAGCAGCAGGCTACATCAACATCACCAATATAAATTCAGACAGGAAATTTTCCATTGATGGAGGACATTTGTGGTCCAAATAAGGTGGTGTTTGATATAAGACTATCTCCAATGTTACGGGCGCCCTTAGCTGCCACGTCATCTGTCACATCATATCTTTAAAAATCCATAAAAACCCTTATTTCATCTCCAACCCTACAGGTATCCCTACCCTTCTTAATTTCCAACTCATTACCTACCCACTACACACACTATATAAATAAAATATTTTTTTTTACTTTTACTTTAGGCCCACTCACATGCAAATATTAATACAATATTAATATACTGGCACAATAACCTAAAAGTCCTATGCCCTTGCAGAAGGATATTGAATGAAACATGGATGAAGATTAACGAGCCCTTAGATTTGGACACATCCACCTCATCACGGGCGGCAATACTTTGGACACCATTGGAGTTAGTCTAAGAGTATGTGTTGGTTAAATAAGGTTTTGGTGTGTTTAGTTTAGGGCATGTGGTTGATTATATCCTCTGGTGGGGGTGTCATCCCTAAGTTCCTAACATTCCACGCTCTGTTCTCTTTCATATTAACGTCACATCACCTTCTTTAATATTTCTCTTTCCCTTCCCTAAAGCATTGCAATGGTCTCAATTTTTCCTAACTTCTCTAATCTTTATTTGTATCGCATTGTGATATACTCGATAAAGCTTGGGCGCTCCTCCCCTCCCTTTCCCTGAAGCCTCACGCATTGGGTGTGTTCCTACTCAGTTGAAATACCAGATCACCCTTTCTTTCCCAAGCCGCTACGGCACCACCCACCCCTAAGCAGTGGCGGCTTTGATGGTGTGCGGGGAGGACATCCGCACAAGGCCCGTGATTTCGAGGGGTACACGATTTAAAAAAACGATATGTATATGTTATTTTTTTTTAAACATTAAACACATACCGATTCCAATATAGGCCCATTTACAAATCATTTTTTATGGTTTAGAACTTAGCCCACTTGGCATTAGATTTATTGAGCCCAATACTATTTTGATTATTTTTTTAAATAATAATAAAACATTTCGGAATGACATATTTTTTCAAGCTCGAACATGGTACATGAATTCTCTGAGACGCATCTGCCCCTAATGGATGGGTTTAAAAATCCATACCCATATATATTACTATAGTCATTCATGCTATCACTAGTCTAAAAGGCCATGCTTTCTATGAAAATGGTTGTAACAATTCTCAAAACGAGTATAAAGTGAATATGTTGACATGTGGTGGTTGAAACTTTCCACCACAAATGCTTTTTTGATTATAAAGCAAAAGTAGATGATGGATGTGTTGTGATAACATAACTTTAGAACTTGGTGGGAATTTCATAAAAAACTTCTTGTTCCTTTAAGATTCACCAATCACTACTTTCGGTTTGGTGGTCGTTAATTTGAAAATGATTGAAATGATTTAAAATCGGTTTATTTTATAGCTACATGTTTCGATTCTTCTATAGAATCGGAACTATAAATATTCATGAGGTAATTTGAATATGTATTTACTAGCTCAAGTGAATACAAGGGTATATTAATTCTATAACACTAATATATTATGATTAAACGAAAAGATTATTAGATGATTTACCAATTCTGATAAAGGTCTTGATTTTAAACAAGTTTTAAATTAAAGACGTTAAGTGCTAAGGTTGTTATGCATAATTGAAAACATCATTTTCAAATCAAATCCAAAGGTACTTCTAAAATTGTGTTATATCATTATATAGGTGCCATGTGAATTTAAGGGTTAAGTTATTCTACAAAGACTCTTAAAACTAAGAAGTGTACAAAGACACAATGGATGACACAAGATGACACAATGTCGGTAGGAGCCGTTCGTGTAATTAAATAAAATAAAACAAATTTTATTCAATGATTACAATACAGAGATAAAGAAAGCTGAAAACACAATTACTATTACAACTGAAATAATCAAAATACAGAAATGAGAAAGAAGCAGAATGACTGAGGTACGTGTTCAACGCGCTTCCCTTAAAACAAATTCCGAGTCTCCCAAGAGCACTCGTTTTGTTTCCCAGGGTACAACAGCCGAAGCAGTATGTACTGCCGGAGCTGGCACAAAACCCGAAGACTATCTTGAAAGATGCAGGAAGAAGATCAGAAGTATGTAAGGAGAAAGTTGCATATGATGTGTTGTTGCTGGTGTCCTTCTGCAGTGACCATGATGCTGTATTTATACAGCCCCTGATTCGAAACAGCCAAAACGAATTAAAGGAGATGATTAAATTGCATTAAACGTCTTCAATGCAATTTAATTCGTCATTTAATTCTCAGTAAAAAACGTTGACTCGTCAGTTTCAAATGCTAAACTGTAACTGCACTGTTATTAAATGCTGAAAGCTTCTTCGCTGCGCGCGCGCCCTTTTTTGCTCAAGCTCATGCGCGCGCGCAGGTCTGCACGCTCATGCGCGCGTGCGCCATTTTGGCTCACTTTTGTGTGCCGGCAGAAGTGCACAACCCATGCGCGTGCTAGCAGGTCTGCATCACCCCTTGCGCGCGTGCGCCAGCCACGAGTGAACCTATACGAGCACATCACACAGTCGCGCTGTATTGGCTCACTCTTGTGCGCCCGCGCGCCGCTGCCACGTCACCCTCCAAGGTCTACCCGCCACCTGTTCCTTGCAGCCCATGTGCTTCACCACGCGCGCGCGGTCAAAAATACAAAGGCGGCTCGCAAGCGGCGATGCGAAGTGCAAAGTGCGCCACATCGCCCACGCCAAGCGCGCGCGCACGCGTGCGTGTTGGGGTGCTCTACACCCTTCGCGAGTATACTTACTGTGTGCTTCCATGAAACATTAAGGATGGAGAGTTCCCACTTAAATACCCATTTAAGTTTCATTCCTCCTCCTATGTGGGACAAAGTGCCACTTTCCCTTTTCTTTCAGCATTCAATGTTTCAAACACCAAACTTTGAGCATCATCTTAGCTCCGTTTTGGACGTGGTTTAATTCGTTGCGAAACTCTTCCAACATAGAACACAAACCCACAAATAAATATATAAAGAAACCTCAGTTTCTTATATTTATTTCTAATCCAAAATAGGAAAAATCATTTTCCTATATTTGTGAAAAATGCCATTTTCACAAAATTTCTAACAATGTCGAGCAAAATATAATACAATGCCGAAAAATATAACACGATTTCGAGAAAAACAAACACAATGTGTCGTACAAAAGACACAATGGCGTAAATATAAAAAAAACACAATGATAATAAACAAAAATTCTAAAATCTATAACCTATAAATTCAAAAGTGAAAACCTAAAATTTCACATCGTAGAGTTCGATGAGACGGTTCCAATGTCGCTTGAATGAGATCAATCGAAATTCGTTTTATACCCTTTATATGACTTCTTATTTTTAAACCGTGAATTTAAGACCAATGCCCTAAGTTGGGAATATCATTAATTTGTTGATTATTAAATTACCGGTTACCATATGTAGAGATTAAAAAAGAGTGTGCCTATTGGCACACTAAAGTGTCTATTGGCACACCAAACCCTAGCAAAACCCTAGCAAAATCAGGGTTTATCTACGATGCGTATAGGTCAATACGCAGCGTATAGGTTTAACCTATACGCTGCGTATTGACTTATATGCATCATAGATAAACCATAGATCTCAGTGCCTGATAACCAATCATTGCACAGAAAACAAGGTGAGTATACGCTGCGTATAGCTCAATACGCAGCGTATAGGGTTAACCCTATACGATGCGTATTGACCTATACGCAGCGTAGATAAAACATCTGCAAATTTGGGTTCATTTTGGTAGGTTTGAAGTATCAAATTTTTGCCAGGTTTATATACGCTGCGTATAGGTCAATACGCAGCGTATATAACCTTCCTGATTTTTTTATGCGCAACAGAACATGTTAACCTTCCAGAATTTTATATAACCTTCCAGAATTTTATATGTACACCATAGTAATATACGCTGTCAGAATATGTTAAACCGTTTACACCAAAAGTTTGATATATACAAGAAAAGTTTGTGCATACATAACAAAATGATAAAATACTCCTGCTGCTGCTCCTGCTGATGCTGATCCCATTCCGCATCCGTAATGAAGGGTAGTGGAGGTAACCCGTCATGTTGTCGCTGCTGCTGCAGCGCCGCAGCCACCCACTCCAACAGATAGTTGTTCCTTTCAGCTAATCGAAGCTGCCGCTGATGTGATGGGTCAGGACTGGACTAAACATGGCGTGGGAACTGAGGCGCCCCTGGTGGTCCACGCGGCGGTGGTGGCTGCGGAATGACGACGGCCGGCTCATACGGCTCCGGCGCCTCCGGATCGTGCGGGGGATATACCGGAGGGTACTGTTCCGGCAGCTGTGTAAGCTCGTATTACGTGCCGTCCTGTTTCTTGAACCGCTTCCCGCATGGGAAGTCTTTGGTAATATGCATTTCGTTTACGGTGTTCATCCCCATCCGCTTCGGCAGTGTCGCCGGGCCTACACGGCCGCGGTCATTCCTCGGATTATAGCCCAACGAAAGGGCTATCTTGGTCACGTAGGCGCCGCCGAATAGCAGTCCGCGCTCCTGTCGATGATGCGCGGAGGCGAATTACTGCACCAACCCGTAGGCGAGAGCGCACGGCCTCTTGTATAAGAGGCAATATAAGAAAAACAAGTCACCACTCGTACACCACTCCCGGCTTTTGTTTCGAGCAGTGATCGAAGTGGAAATCATTTTGTGCAAATACCTGCATAAATGGAAACCAGTCAGTAAATAATAATCAGACGACATCGACTAAATGAGGATAAAAAAACAATATATTTTTGACGCGTTACGGATTTTGACACGCGTAACGAACCTACGCGCCTTACGAGAGTCGAAACTAAGATCGTCGTTAAATTATATATTTTTATTATTTAGTCCACGTCGAACCGTAAGGCGCGTAGGTCCCTAACAAGTTAGGGACCTACGCGACTTACGGTTCGACGTGGACTAAATAATAAAAAAAATATAATTTAACGACGATCTTAGTTTCGACGCTCGTAAGGCGCGTACGGTCCTAACGAGCGTCGAAACTAAGTTCCTCGTTAAAATAGTTTTTTTTATTATTTAGTCGAAGTCGAACCGTAAGGCGCGTAAGTCTCTAACGAGCGTCGAATTAAGATCGTCGTTAAAAATAAGATCGTCGTTAAAATATTTTAACGACGATCTTATTTCGACGCTCGTTAGGGACCTACACGCCTTACGGTTCGACTTCGACTAAATAATTAAAAAAAAAATCTGTTTAAAAAAAAACTGTTTAAAAAAAACAGTTTTCTGTTTAAATTATATTTTTTTTCTTATTTAGTCTATGTCGAACCGTAAGTCGCGTAGGTCCCTAACGAGCGTCAAAATAAGTTTGTCGTTAAAATATAAAACGACGAACTTAGTTTCGACGCTCGTTAGAGATCTACGCGCCTTACGGTTCGACTTCGACTAAATAAAAAAAAATATTTTAACGACGAACTTAGTTTCGACGCTCGTTAGGACCGAACGCGCCTTACGAGCGTCAAAACTAAGATCGTCGTTAAATTATATTTTTTTTATTATTTAGTCCATGTCGAACCGTAAGGCGCGTAGATCCCTAACGAGCGTCGAAATAAGATCGTCGTTAAAATATATAAAATATATTTTAACGACGATCTTATTTCGACGCTCGTTAGGGACCTACGCGCCTTACGGTTCGACTTCGACAAAATAATTAAAAAAAAATTATGTTTAAAAAAAAAATCTGTTTAAAAAGAAATTATGTTTAAAAAAAATTATGTTTAAAAAAAACAGTTTTCTGTTTAAATTATATTTTTTTTTATTATTTAGTCCATGTCGAACCGTAAGTCGCGTAGGTCTCTAACGAGCGTCAAAATAAGTTCGTCGTTAAAATATAAAACGACGAACTTAGTTTCGACGCTCGTTAGAGACCTACGCGCCTTACGGTTCGACTTCGACTAAATAAAAAAAAATATTTTAACGACGAACTTAGTTTCGACGCTCGTTAGGACCGTACGCGCCTTACGAGCGTCAAAACTAAGATCGTCGTTAAATTATATTTTTTTTATTTAGTCAAAGTCAAACCGTAAGGCGCGTAGGTCCCTAACGAGCGTCGAAACTAAGATCGTCGTTAAAATATAAAACTTCGATCTTAGTTTCGACGCTCGTTAGGGACCTACGCGCCTTACGGTTCGACTTCGACTAAATAATAAAAAAAATATATTTTAACGACGAACTTAGTTTCGACGCTCGTTAGGACCGTACGCGCCTTACGGACGACGTCCCGTGTACGCGCCTTACGGACGACGTCCCGTAAGGCGCGTACGGTCCTAACAAGCGTCGAAACTAAGTTCGTCGTTAAAATTTTTCATTTTATTTAGTCGAAGTCGAACCGTAAGGCGCGTAGGTCCCTAACGAGCGTCGAAACTAAGATCAAAGTTTTATATTTTAACGACGATCTTAGTTTCGACGCTCGTTAGGGACCTACGCGCCTTACGGTTCGACTTCGACTAAATAATAAAAAAATATTTTAACGACGAACTTAGTTTCGACGCTCGTTAGAACCGTACGCGCCTTACGAGCGTCAAAACTAAGATCGTCGTTAAATTATATTTTTTTATTATTTAGTCCATGTCGAACCGTAAGGCGCGTAGATCCCTAACGAGCGTCGAAATAAGATCGTCGTTATATTTTAACGACGATCTTATTTCGACGCTCGTTAGGGACCTACGCGTCTTACGGTTCGACTTCGACTAAATAACTAAAAAAAAATCTGTCTAAAAAGAAATTATGTTTAAAAAAAATTATGTTTAAAAAAAACTGTTTAAAAAACAGTTTTCTGTTTAAATTATATTTTTTTATTATTTAGTCCATATCGAACCGTAAGTCGCGTAGGTCCCTAACGAGCGTCAAAATAAGTTCGTCGTTAAAATATAAAACGACGAACTTAGTTTCGACGCTCGTTAGAGACCTACGCGCCTTACGGTTCGACTTCGACTAAAAAAAAAATATTTTAACGACGGACTTAGTTTCGACGCTCGTTAGGACCGTACGCGCCTTACGAGCGTCGAAACTAAGATCGTCGTTAAATTATATTTTTTTTATTATTTAGTCCACGTCGAACCGTAAGTCGCGTAGGTCCCTAACGAGCGTCGAAACTAAGATCGTCGTTAAAATATAAAACTTCGATCTTAGTTTCGACGCTCGTTAGGGACCTACGCGCCTTACGGTTCGACTTCGACTAAATAATAAAAAAAATATTTTAACGACGAACTTAGTTTCGACGCTCGTTAGGACCGTACGCGCCTTACGGACGACGTCGACTACTACGCGCCTTACGGTTCGACTTCGACTAAATAAAAAAAAATATTTTAACGACGAACTTAGTTTCGACGCTCGTTAGGACCGTACGCGCCTTACGAGCGTCAAAACTAAGATCGTCGTTAAATTATTATTTTTTTATTATTTAGTCGAAGTCGAACCGTAAGGCGCGTAGGTCCCTAACGAGCGTCGAAACTAAGATCGTCGTTAAAATATAAAACTTCGATCTTAGTTTCGACGCTCGTTAGGGACCTACGCGCCTTACGGTTCGACTTCGACTAAATAATAAAAAAATATATTTTAACGACGAACTTAGTTTCGACGCTCGTTAGGACCGTACGCGCCTTACGGACGACGTCGACTAAAATTATTATAATATTTTTAACAACAATAATAATAATAATAATTATAATTATAATATTTTTAACAATAATAATAATAATTATTTTAATGTGATACCTCATTTATTTGAAACGGATTGCCCGGGGTAGATGGTTCATAAAGTGATGTGTTCCGGGGCTCATAACCATATCCACCATGTTCTTCGTATCCACCGTAGCCTCCGTATCCACCTTCACCCCCAGATCTATCGTATCCACTGTATCCACCTTCACCACCGTATCCACTGTAACCACCTTCACCCCATATCTATCGTATCCACTGTATCCACATTCACCCCCGTATCCACTGTATCCACCTTCACCCCCGTATCCACCTTCAACCCCGTATCCACTGTAACATCCGTATCCACCTTCACCCCCGTATACCCCGTAACCCGGATACGATTGCTGCGTCGGGTAATATGGTTCATCAACAGGTGCATTCTCAGCACCGTATCCACTTTGTTGCACGTACGGAGATTCATACCCGTATCCGTAATCCGGATATACTTGATGCGCCGGGAAATTTGGTTCATCAACAGGTGGAGTGGGAGTCTTGTTCAAGTCTGGCAACTGTGTTTTTTGATCAACAGGGACTCCAGACACAACCTCCTCCTCCTCATTGGCATCATTTTCTCCCCATGTGTCGTTAGAATAGCGATTACCGAAATAATTCTCGGTCCAAAATGATGACATTTTAACAAGATTGAGCAAAAAACAGAACAAATGATTTTGGTTTGGGGTGTAAATTGTTAGTGCAGAAGAAGTGTTTGAACTGCGAATAGAAGATGAAAAGAAAGCAGTGCTAAATAGACTTTCAAATTTACTGAAATAGGCAGCGTATAGCTCTCTACTCCCCGTATTACTTTATTCACGTGCCTGGACACCATCGAATCAGTGTCAAATCAGTTTGACATACGCTTCGTATTGATCAATACGCAACGTATAGGGTTACCTCTATACGTTGCGTATTGATCAATACGCAGCGTATGTCAGACTGATTTGACATGGTACTAGGTTTGACTGTCTGGTCGTGTACCTGCCCCTTACATACGCTGCGTAGAGGCCTCTACGCATCGTATTGGGCTAACCCTATACGCTGCGTATAGGTCTCTACGCAGCGTATGTAAACCCTAAATGTGCAGATAGCCTGCCAAAGTGTGCAAATAGTGAGGGCCTTAAAAAAACACTTGTAAATTAAAAAAAAAAAAAAAAACTATTTTAAATTACCTCAGAATGATTGTCTTGTGAATCTAACCAGTTAAAAACGAATACCAACAAATGCAAACCATAAGAAATAACAAATTCAATATGTTTTGAACCACCACAATATATATGAAACTAATTTGTGTCATTAGGTTTTATACGTTAATTGCTTCGCGACAGTGAACCTGTTACCTGCTCCATATCAAGTTATTCGATACATGGGTTGCTTGTAACTGAAGGCACCTAATATGTGCGTTAGGAGGTTAAACATAAATGTGCTGTGCTCCATATGTTGGTTTTTTCTTTTTGTCTTTGATTAAAGAAAAGTAAGACCTTTAAAGAAATGAGACACTGAGAACATGCATCGTAGAATAATGGCGGTGGTAGTGGTAGTAGTATATATCTACATACATACTATGTAATACACCTATATATGTATAAAATAATTGTGAGATCTCAGCTGCCACTGTGGTATATATGCGGATCATCTATTTGGAATATATTGATTATATTCGAGTATTAAAGAGAGCATAGCAGTCCTCCATGTGAGCAAAGTATATTTATATATGGATATATAAATGCATGTTGTTATTTAACATTTAGTTTTAATTATTTATGCCTAAAAATCTCAACTTAGTAATATTATTAAAACACTGTGTTTCTTAAACATCATTCGTGCATGGATTTGTCGAAATTATTGCTTTTTAATATATATTGTAAGTTCCTCAAATCTAATTCTTGTAGGTTTTGTATTTTAAGTTAATAATGAATCACGTAATTTCGTTTTCAGATTAAAGTATTTGGTAAATCTTTTTCAAGTGAGACATTAATCTTTTCTATGAAAACGAAATGCTCATATCATATTAAACAGAGCAGGTGATTCCCGATATGGTGTGCAAATTAACGCAATGATTAGGGGAAATGTTAACGCTTCGTGAACATATGACTCTTAGGGGTAGGGGTGGTCATCACTTGTCAAATTCCATCACTCACAACATCCAATCAAGTTCTGCCATGTCATCAATCATTATTCCATAACTCACAACCATTTTTAGTGGAAATGGTCATCACTCACCATCACACCCAACAATTTCCCTCACAACAGTCGAAACATAACGCGTCAAAAATATAGCGCGAATTAAGTTTAACACGTGATGGAGAGTGGGTGGCGGTGGTGTTTTGTAATATTCCACGCGTTGAAAAATTCTATCACAGGAAAATATCCCACCGCCCCGGGTGGCCTTATAATAGCATATTTTAATGATTTGGGGTTTCCTTTTGTTTTGTTTTTTAGTCTCGATGGAGACTTTCTAGCAAGTCACCTATCCTAGTACTACTCCACCCGACACACTTAACTGTGAAGTTTTGATCTTCTCCACAACCAATGCGCTCAAAACACATTGGTGATATTTGAGGCGGGACATTTCTTGTGTACCAATAATCTCTCATGACCACGATCGATGTGAGATTTGACTAGGGCGTTACAATCCCCCCCCCCCCCCAAATGGACTCAACATTCTTGATGAGGTTTGCCCCACCATCCCAATCAAGGATGCGAGATTTGCCTAAGGTGTCACCCTAGAACACCCCCGGGGATTCACCATCCTCGATTAGGTGTGTCCCACCATATCAAACGATACATGAGTGACTCAAATACCATTTGTAACATTCAGTCTCTTGTACCTCTCATATTGTCTGATTTTACCCCAATGAGTTGTTTATCTAGGAACTCATGAATTTATTTTTGCTTGCCTCGGTGGATACTTCCACGATGTCACATATCATAGTACTATTCCTACCTGAGCACGCTTAACCGTGTTGTTTTCATCTGTTCCACAGCCAATGCGCTCAAACTGCGCTGGTGATATTTGAGACGACTCATTTCTTATGAACTAGAATCTCTCTTGTCCACCGCCGATGTTGGATATTCTTAGAGTGTTACACTAGTCATGCAAGATCCCCACCAGGAATGTTACCCCTTACCCAGCCTTCGACATTTCACATTGCCCTTAAACCCCACTAAGGGGGTGTAACCCCCTTAGAACCCTGCTAGAAGGGTGTTGTGCCCCTTGAATCCCCAGGTTCGTTGATTCCTGAAATTATAATAGCTTGGGACACGCATGTACTTCACGCATCCTAACTTGTACCATTGTATATTTTAATTTCCCAGTTGGTGTTTAAGTAAATCCTGAATACCGAAAATAGCTTAATGCCACTAAAATCGATAACAATTCTTGTATGTATCTATGGATTAACAAAGAAATATGCGAAGACAATATATTTAAGTCTTTGTGCTTGTTTTTGGAAGGAGTTTATTTAATCTTAAACTATGGATTTGTATTTAAAACCCGAGTTAGATATAGTTTTCAAGCCAAAACTCAACTCTTCACAAATTTGACATGAGTAATTACTAATATCAAAGACATTTTAATATACTTAAAGTGTGCGATATTAACAAAGGCATAAATGTGTTTGTGCAACGGTGAAAACGTGCTTATCTTAGATAGTGTATTTCTCTTGAGAGATGCAGGTTCGACTCCCACTTTGTGCAGAGTGAGGCACTGGTGGGCAATGATAGGAGACCCAGGGAAACCTGGGTTGGATCCTTGAGCCAAACGGGTTTTACCGGTAACTTCACCGTCGTGCCTACGGGCGGGTGGGTTACCGGGTTTTCCCCGGAATTGGTGGTGGACTCGGGTTACTCTCGGAGTACTCCGTTTGTCCAGTGGGTGCCCCGAGAGTGCTCCGGATTGAGTTTGTTGGCCGTTAAAAAGAAAATAGATCACAAATGTAAATGCTAGTTTCTTTTAATGATTACAATAATATGCGCAAGAAATGTTAGTTATAATTGATTGTATGTTGACAATCTACTCACCATATTATACATATGAATTTAAACTTATTATGAGTCGTGATTTTGTTTTCTTAAATAATTATTATTATATTATATTATACTTATGAAATTAGACTTACCATAAATAGTGATTTTGTTTTCTTAAGTAATTATTTTAACTTTAATCATCATTTAATTTGATTTTTTAATCAATTGTGTTACGTGTTTGTTTTTTTTCCAACACTAAGATAAATTTTATTGAAAACAAACATTGTTTTATCTGGTACCTGTATTCATTTTTTAAAGTTTAATGTTTGATAATGGATACCGTATAGCTACCGTAGTGAACCGAAGTAAAACCAATCGAATAGCATCGATATCGGTATCGGTATTTATTTATTTTTTGTTTTTGATTTTGAATAACCGATCCGTATCGCTACCGTATCATACCGAACAACATTGATATTGGGACCTGTATTCACCTTTATGGTTTTCGGTGTCGATCATTTTTCATTTACACAACTTTTTCTACAATGGTAAATGAATATTTAGTACCGTGTCAATCTGAACTGATCGATGTCGTTCGAATAACATCTGTGACAGTACCGGTTTTGTTTTTATCGTTTCCGGTCAATGTAAAACAAGTGTTGATTTCTCTTTTTCAGTTAATATACCGAGTACCGGTATCATACCATTAAATTCCCCGCATAACAAATCAAACTTATACCAACCCAATTCACGCCGCAACGTGCGGGAGAATCCTACTGTTATGTATTAACAGAAAATAATTATAATATATATATATATATATAGGGGAAGGTTCATTTGAGAAGAAAAATTTATTGAGAAGAAAAAGAATAAAATGGTACAATTGTAAAACATTAAATAGTTTTTTTCTCATCTCATTTATTATTATGTTTGACTAATTAATTAGTCATTAAGACTATAATCCTCCACACTAAATATTTTTGCCTACACACATCAAAAGTTATCCTACACATATTGAAATTTATCCTACACAACTCGTAATTTATCTTACACGCCTCGTATTTATCCTACACTATAAATGAATTTTTATTTTTATTTTTTGTGAAAAATATATATCTTAAAAATAAGTTACAAATTTAATATAGTTAGTTATTAAAGATGAAACTACCAATTAATGATGTATGTAAATTTACTAATATACCCTTATAGTTACATTAAGTACAAATATTAAATGAAGTCTAATGAAGCATTCCTATTGGTTGAAATTTCTTCTTACAAAGAATTTCTTCTCATTTGAACCCTCCACTATATATATATATATATATATATATATATATATATATATATATATATAAACGGGATCAGGAGAAAACGACAAAAAGTGTGAGAACGGTGAGACGCATCCTGGCCGAACACGTGGCGTGGGGCTTGATCAGGGACCGAGGGTTTTTTTGGTCTTTTTAGTATTCTTCTCCTTTCACGGTTTTCGCGTTTGAGAAGCTTCTTTATTTTTTGCGTGCAAGATAATTTTGGCGTTTTGTAGATTTATTAATTATTTGGCGTTTATTGTTTTTTTCTCAGATTTCTTCTCTTTGAGGTAATTCTTTTTGTGTCACATAGTTAATATTTTGACGTTATGGCTTTTTCCATGTTTTTTTTTTTTGCGTTTTGTATCTTTTTGTTAATAATTCATTACCATAGATTAATATTTCAAAAAATTACAATAAGTAGAAAATCAAAATAATCTAATAGTCTTCTGTAGGTGGGATTACATCGGAGATGTACCCATCGCTTTGTTCTTCACTTTCTTCAGATTCTTCGTCATCAAATTTCATTTTTGCGTATAACGTCATTAGCTGGTCTCTTCTTTGCTGCAGCCTATTCAAGAATATTTCTGCATCATTGGATTTTGGATCGTTTGAAGGTGTTAAATCACATAGTTGTTCAATGTTAGTTAGCAACCCTGTCTTCAACATTTCTTCCATTGGTCTTGAATATTGCACCCCGTTTTCATAAGTTACTTCAAGTGTTCCTTCTTCCTCATACAATACCCAACTCCTAAGTTTTGGTATTTGTGTATCTTCAATATGATCATCATCATCTTCATTATCTTCTGCTGGAAACTTTCTCTCCAGTCTTCTTATTACAGTTCTTGTTTTTTCACAATCGTTGTCTCTTGGAACCCCAAGGGCCAGTATATCATTTTGAATATTTTCATTCATTCTCATCATGGCTTTTATTGTTCTTACCTTAACCCTTCTCCTGTCAGCGAACTTTATGATGAATCTTTTTTCTTTCCTTACAAACCTCCATGCAATAATCTTAGCCATTTTTAAAATTTTTTGGTGTTTTGGAGAATATGTGGCGTTTTAGTTTTTTTTGGCGTGTTTTGAACTTGGGTTCTGATGATCTTCTTTTATATTGACTTTTTTTCCCGCGTATGTCAGGTAATTATGGTGTTTTGAAAAAGATAAATAAATTTAATATAATAAATGTTAGTAATTATGTTTTCCGTCATTTCATTTTACTGTTTTTTGCAGTTTACCGTGTTTTGTTTTAAGACTCAATTGTTTTAATGGTGTAACACGTCAAATCTTTTGACGGCTGTAATTATGGCGTTTTGTTTTCCAATGGCGGTTAGATAACTATTGGACTTCTTTTGTTTTATATTCTTTTGCACATTTTTTCACTCATTTTTTTTATAATATTAGTTGTTCAAATTAATTTTATTATAGTTTGGTAGTTAATTTGGGTGCTTTTGTATGGCATTATGGCGTTTTACACGTATTTGCTAATTTTGGCGTTTTATTATATTTTTCGTTATAGCATTAATATTATTTTGTTGTTTATTAACTGACATTACAAAACAAACAATGGACAAAGAAAATTAAAAAAAAACAAAGTAGAAGCAATTTATTATTTTAAATTTTCAGTGTCATCAGTCTCTTTTTTCTTTTGAAACTACAAGAAATGTGACAAATAAATGGCGTTTTGGGTTTGGCGTTGTTTATTTTCTTTGTTCATGTGTTTAATTGTCTTTTGTTGATGTTTGAGTCATAGAGCGACCCCATGTGGGTGGATGCTATCTGCCACTGGTATAGGTATCTTCTTATCATCCAAACCTTTTTCAGGAACAAAGATGATAGTATGACATATGGGTGTAATCAGTCCCTCTTTTTTAAGTTTTGTCCATCTCATGCAGCAAAAATTTTCTTCACTCGCGTAAAAAATCATAAAATAAAGCTTCATGCAGAACTTTACTGAGGGATCAAAGAAAAAGATGTTTTTTGCTTTCGTTGTATTTTTTGGCGTTTTACATTGAGTTGTAAATTTTTTTAGCACCACTGTGTGTGTTTTTTTTTTTTTTTGTATTTTTTTGATGTGATAAAAGGAATGTGGTGAGGCGTTTCTATTTATAGATTTTTTTTTGGTGCGTAGGTTAGGCGGGATGTTATTTTTATAACACAAAATGTAAATAACATTTATTCGGATGTAAAGTTTGGCGTTATATATAATGGCGTTTCCTATGTTATGGCGTTTTTGTAACCAGAAAGCTTAAATAAAAACACAGAGAAAAAGCACCCACTGATAAATTTGGCGTTTTGTATTTATTTGGCGTTTTATTTTCAATGGCGTTTTATGTGAGGAATAGTTTTTTACTTTTTTACCCTTAATGACGTGCGTCCACGTAATAAAATTGGTGTTATTTACTAAAATGCCACCGCGCCAATCTAGTCTATAGATTGTTTTGATCGGACGATGCATAAGCGTTCTCTCCGTTCTCACACTTTTGAGTGTTTTCTCTAAATCCTGACCCTATATATATATATATATATATATTGTAACACCCCGTGTTTTCGTAAGTGAAAGTCAAAGTCAAGGTCAAAGTCAACGACCGATTTCGCGCAACTTGACTTGTAGAAATGTCTTTATTTTATTTGTATTATATGGAGTAAGTGTTGTTCATTTCAATAATCGATGAGTATTAATCGTATTTCAATCGACCTACGACTGTGAACTATAGGAAGTAACAATGCGATAAAGTTAATCAACTAACAATCAAGCTATGCTAAGCGAATCGACGTCGAACCGCAACTCGAACTATGTATTCTACTTATTGTTTATACGTGTGTGTGTGCCTTACGTGTTACCTGTGCATGTTTATTTATGTTATGTTGTGGTAATCAAGCGAACTCAATCGAAACTCAAAATCTAACTCGAAATATCGTCGAACTCGAACTCGAATCATGATCATGATAGATAGTGGAGAATAGATTACGCAAGGTACGAAGTAGTTGGGACTAAAAGTAATTTGACTAGGAAACCCTATCGAATCGCTCGCAATCGGAACCAAAACGCCAAAACTCGTCGCACCAGACACATCACCCAGACGCCAATCCGCACGGACAGGCCATCCGCACGGACAGGCTATCCGCACGGATGACCAATCCAGGTGATGTGCAATCCGGAAGAACGGTACTTTCCTCTTTTAGCATCCTATAAATACACGGGTCACTCTCCAAACTTTCCACTTTTGGCAAGTGACGTCCGACCAGCACGCTTTCTTCATCTTTCCTTCGATTTCTCTCAATCCAGGTAAGATCTCGCCCCAGATCTTGTACTTTCTTGATCTATACGCCCTTCTACATCTTTCTATCTTTTAAATATTAACTTTCAACCGTGAAATCATCAAGATTTGAGGTATTCTAGGATGACGTCATCATGAAGTTCCCATGAACTTCAAGTCTGACCTCATTCCACCAAGAATAACTCGGATCTGAACGATTTCCACAAGATTTCACAAACAACTTCACATAAATCTGAACTTTTCAAAGAATAAAAGAGTTGAAAGGAATAAACACAAGTTTCTCCTTCTTTTACACTCAAAAACGATAAGAATCGGATTAGTTCTAGCCTTCTACTCAATGTTAGTGATGCACTAGTCCTAAATCCGGATTCTACCCGAGACACCTGATTTCGGGTTAGACCAGAATGACCATTCTGAGCCGCCGACCGGCCAAGCTAGGGTGATTCCTGGTCGGCTTAGTCGTGCGGATAAGAATACAATTCCGATTGGTTGACACATAATCAGAACGTCTCGATAGAACGACAAAGGCGACCAAGGGTAGACGAATGGAACAACCAGAACGAGATGCTGCCCGGACGAACTGATGTCCGCACGGACAGGATATCCGGACGGACTGATGATTCGCACGGACAGACTATCCGGACGGGTTGCCATCCGGACGGACTACACTTGGGACCCATATCCAAACAAGGTTTGAGTATCGACGAATGAATAATCCGTACGGACGACCCTTTGAATGGATTACTCTTCGGATCATGAGATACTAAGACCTTAAACAATTTCCAACACGTTGTCCGCACGGACTACCATCCGGACAGATTGAAGTTATCCGCACGGACTACCATCCGGACGAATTGTCGTTGTCCGCACGGACTACCATCCGGACGGATTTCACCAACTTCATCAAATGACTCGCCATTTAAGTCGATGTCCGCACGGACTACCATCCGCACGGATCGTCACCCGCGCGACCGACTTGAAGGGTAAGAGAACTTAAATGTTTTCTAAATACTACAACGAAAACTTCAAAGGACAAGCCATCATACACAAACACATCTCACCCATAGGAAGAAACAATCCACTCGAATAGTCATCCGCACGGACAAGCTGTCCGCACGGATGACCAACCGAACGGATTAACTATTCGCACGGATTGCTGTCCGCACGGATGACCATCCGTACGACCAGCCATCCTACCCACTCTCATCCTGTGTGGTTTACGCGCCACTTATCACTACGTTATCGAATCTATTCAGGCTAACCGTGCTCGCTAAAAGCGCTCCCTTCAATCCATAATCGCTGTGAGTATACTCGATCCCTTTTTGCTTTAAGCACTTTTGGGTGTTACATACGTTACGAATATTCAAACTACAATTATCACACTACTCAAACTATTTGCACGCTAACCGTTAAATGCATGTTATACGTGGCTTATGAATGCCTGTTTGTTATGTTTACACATGGAATGTTGTCTACCTGCCTTAGCAACGATAGTACTATAGTTTGGACTCAGCACCCGTTCACACGGGGGTTGTTAAGGATCTTTTACTTGCATGGGTTACAGTGGTAATCATGTATTGCAAATTGCCTCGGGCAGTCAACCCGCAGTCATTGGTATCGATGGATCTATGTCGATAACTAACGTGCTTCATTTCACTATGTGTACGTGCTGGTTATGCGTAAACGAATTCGAACTCTATATGCTATTATCAAACTTATATGCTCACCTTTACATTTTATGTATTGACTTTATTTTAACGTATGTGGCAGGTGCTTAGGATGTTTACATGCTTTGTGTGCTGGTGATGAAATTGAGGCTAGGGACGGTGTCCTAGAAACCAACAAATAAATTAGTTATGTTTAAATCTGAGTTGTCGGAACAGAATATTTGCCTAGATTTTATCTGTAATAATTTGTTTACTGTTTGAGACATGGTATGGGACATGTTAATTTAAATTGAATGGTAATGATAGTTGTTATGGAAACTTCTGGACAGTCTGTTTCGCTCAGTGCCATGCCCCGATGATTCCGCCATCGGTTGGGGTGTGACAGATATAGGGGATGGATCATGAGAAAACTAGTTTAAATGAGAAAACCAAAAAACTAACAAAAAAACCTAAAAACATACCAATTTTTTTTTTTTTTTACAATTTTTTATAGAAAAATCGCTACTTTTTTATGTATGGAAAAAAAATTTCAATTTTTTTTTTTGTTGTACTGCACATGTGCACTAATACATAAAGCTTAAACCACTTAACCCACCCCCACCGACACCCCCCAAAAACCTAAACCCCCCACCCCTACCCCCCAAAATCCTAAATTCACCCTCCCACCAAAAACCTAAACCCCCCACCCCTACCCCCCAAAAACCTAAATTCACCCTCCCACCAAAAGCCTAACCCCCCCCCCCCCACCCCCAAAAACCTAAACCCCCCCACCCCCACCCTCCCGAAAACCTAAAACTAAACCCTAAACATAAACCCGAAAAAAACCTAAACCCCCCCCCCCACCCCCCAAAAACCTAAACCCCCCTCCCCCCACACCCAAAAACCTAATCCTAATCCTAAACCTCAAAAAAAAAACTAACCCTAAAAGCTAAACTAGACTCAAAAAGCTAATTTTAAGCATGTAATGCAATTGTAGTACATGTTATATTGCACATGTGCACTACTATAATAATAGTATTGAAAACAAGACGACACCATAAATATTTTTTTATGTCATAAAAAATATGCTCGAATATACTTGAATGAAAGATACAAAAATTTGTGATCTTGTGGTGCCATTTTTGTTTTCTCATTTATATCTAGTTTTCTCATGATCCTCTCCCTATATATATATATGTTATTTTATTATTATTATTATTATTATTATTATTATTATATTATATATAATATGATATATCATTATTGTTTAACTTTATTTTTTCTAATAATTTATGTTTATTAATATTTTAAAAAAGTTGCATGCATAGCTTTGTTTTTTTTTTCTCTTTTGACATTCCGGCATAAATTTGGTTAAAATGGAGTTTTATTCGAAATAAAGTGTTATTTTTGGTATTATCGTAAGCTATAAGAGTCCATGTATGAATCGATATCGTGATGAACTTAACCAAACCCATTTTGACCAAACACCAACGGTACCGGTATCGATATAATCGAAACCAATATGTGCTTATACAATTTTTGATAGAGGTAAAATATTTTTGGACATGTCACGACTTTATTTTTTTCGGTTTTCTTTTTCGATTACTATAGCGAGTGTCGATATCGTATGTCGATTGATTTCCCGCCGCGTAGCGCGAGGGAAATAACACTAGTTATAATAAACAACACAAATATCGACAAATACATCCACATAACTATTGATCAACACTCAAGTGCACTGAACAAAACTAAGAAGATTTGTCGATCAAGTTCTATGGGCGTTTATCAACCATCAAAAGTGCACACTAAAAATCAGAATTAGTGCCAATGAGGTAGTGGTGGAGTGGTTGGGGAAATACTTTGTGTTTCTTGTAACCCATGTTCGACTCTCACTCTCCTCATTATTTTCTGCGGCATCCAGGTGAAGGACGAATACGGGTGGCGCCGGTTTGTCTTGGATGGGAGGCGAGGTTTTACCGATTATTCCACTGTCGTGCCTTCGGGCGGGTGGAGGTCGGGTTTCCAGCATCTAGGAGAGCTAAGAGGCTGACGGCGGTCGAGTAGTCGACCATGGCCACAACGCCCGGTGTCACGGTGATTGACACGTTATTTCTTGCCGTTAAAAAAATCAAAACTAGTACGTTACAGTACATCACAGATCAACCGTATGTATAGTAACATATTTTCTAACAATGTATCGACTATGGACTCAAACTCAATTTTTCTAGCCAATGAATAACATTGGCAAAACCAAGTTAAGTAAAAATGAAATATCAAGAAATATGCAAGCCAAACCCCTTCAGTAAACTAATCACTACCACAATCACAATCATACTCAGTAAATCTTACAAATAGCAAACTCATTGATGGGGTCATGAGAGGGTGGGACGTAGGCAAAGCTGACCTCTATCCCTGCGGACAGAGAGGTTGCTTTCTAAGAGATCCCCCGACTCCAAAACTAACAACAGGAAAACAAGTAAATTTGATTATGTAAAAATAGAAAACTAGCAAATCAAGCTTTAAGTTTATAAAATTGATATGATATGTCCACTCACGACAATAAACAAAAGGAAAATGCACCCATCGTATATGTAATATAGCTTCGGTAAACTATTAGATATCGTTCAAGGATACAAAGGTTGTCTATACCAGAAATCGGTCATCGTCTAGTCCAATCCAAAAAGGCGAGCTTGAAGTGACTTCAAAAAGACAAGAAAATAATAACAAAGGAATGTAAACGATAACCAATCACAAGAAAGAATCACTTAGGTTCGATTCCCCCTCAATGATATAATCAATTTCAAATTGCGGATTCTCAAAAGATCATTATCTAAATGTAGAAATGGCTTCGATTAGGGTTTGTGATACCTCACGAAAATGCTCAACAGAACTAACTTCTTCGGTGATTGCTTACTCAATTTTCGGGACGAAAATTCTTTCAACATGGGGATAATGTGATATCCCGTACTTTCAGGTTAACGTCGTTAACCTTTTTCTGCTAATTACAATTTTTAAACGCACAAGTTAGTAACACGCGAACAAACAAACGGATTTAATTTGATTAACTTTGCAAAACAAGGGACTTGTGTGTCATTCTATAAAGTTATGTTGATAACTTCTTGTCCAAGTTTAAGAATTGGAAAACTTGGAGGACCTTTTGTGCATTTGCTAAAGTTTTGTTTAAAGAATGATAAAACCAAACCCAACCCTAGATCCCCATTCCCCAGACGTCGACCTCTCTCCCTCTCTCTCTAGAAAACTCAAGAAAGAAGCTAGGAAAACTTATCTTTTCGGGTTCTTGATCTTTATCTCTATCGTTCTAGGTAATCCCTCTAACATACACTCATAACGTGTTATTCATGGCTGCGTTTCTTGATTCTACATGAATTCTTGATCTTGTTGTGACTATTGATGCATGATAACATGGATGCTATGTGTTAGGGTTTGCTAGAAACATGTATTTTAATGCCTAGATGATGATACTTATTAATTTAGTAACTCTATGATCATGTATGCATGCTAGGGTTTTGGTTATCTATGATCTTGATAATGAAAATTGATGCTAAATTCGTGTATGTGATGTTTTTAGGGTTTTTGATTGCTAAAAATAGTGTTATAATGTCATAAACATGTTTTAATTGAAAGTTGAATTCAAACAGCTTCTGATCAGAATTTACAGCCGACTTGTATGGGCTGTAACGTGGACAAAACGTGACAAAAACATGTGTTTCTTGAGTCTAAAATGTAATTCCAGGAAATATCTTTAAAACCTCACTGGAATTGAATTTTTTCGACGAAAATTAAATGTTTTATGAATTTTTCGGTATCAGAGGTTCAGGCTACGTTTTCTGGCAGAATTTGCAGCCCGTTACGAATGTCATAACTCAATTTAAGAATTGAGTTATGATCTCAAATTTTTACTGTATGTAGCTTCAGGTAATTCCAAAAATCTCCAACTGGAATTTCATCAATCGGATAAACGAGGAATTTTAAATGAATTTTTTTCGTAAGCTGCAGTCATAAGTGACGAATCTGATTGCAGCTTAGTAAATGAATTTTTACGAATTTTTGGTAAAGAGTTAGACCTTGAAATTTTAACACAAGGCCTACCCTCCGAGAGGTACGTCACATTAAAAAATCATAATTTTTGAAGACTTGTAAACGGGTTAAACAGGTCACCAAAAACAGCCAATTTTAAGTGATTTTTTTATGCAATAAAGCATGAATGCATAACGACCGAACTTGCTACTTTTAGTATCCATGCTTGTTTGATAATTGTATAGATAGCATATTTAATATCGTAGAAAGGTTGTGAACATGGTTAGGGAACCATATGATAGACGTGCTATGTGATTGCTTGTTTGTGTGCTAGATGCTAGACATGCGTAGGACTTTCTTGCAAGGTCTAAATAAAGTCTAATATACCATGGTAACTATTATAGGTGTGGTTGGTCGCTCTAGATTTCATACACTTAATTTAATCTGCCGAGCTAATCTAAGGTGAGTTCACACTTTCTACAATGCATGGGATTCCCGGTGGATTGGGAATGGGTTAAGGAACGGTATTAAAATCCTGCGTATTCTCCTTGGGTAGGGTACGTACCTCCATCCTCCATGGGAATGATGACAACATTAAATCCTGCGTATTCTCCTTGGGTAGAATACGTACCTCCATCCTCCATAGGAAGGATGACAACATAGAACTTACTAGACAAAACTCTATCATGAAGTCCCTCATTTTTATATCGACTTAATCGTCGGGCCATTGGCGAACGGGTCATTAGTTAAATAGCGCTATTAGGTCTGACAAGCCTCACACCGTGCCGCAGAGGACTGGAGTAGACTAATGTACTTGGGCACTTAGTCAATGATGATAGACATTGACGCAGGGCACATAAACATAACTAAAGTCAGTAGTCGATATGGTAACGGGTCTAGTGGTTTACAACATGGGGTAGCCCCCACTGGTTATGGTTTGGGAAACAAGGAACTGGTTAACTCATGGTTTTCGAAATAACTTATGATTTTTGGAACAACATTAAAATGGACAACCAACTGTGAACTCGCTCAACTTTGTTGTTGACTCGTTGTTACATGCATTGCAGGTCGTTAGGTACTTAGCATGAGCTTGCATGGGAGGAGTCGTTGTGGGACATGGACTGTTGTGTCCCATGTTAAACTTATGAACTTTAACCTTATGAACTATGAACCTATCTTTTGGTTTTGAACTTAATGCTTCCGCTGATAACTTAGACTTTGCTAAATTGATTTGTCGCCAATTATATTGTTTGGTTTGGATTTTATCTATTTATTTATATTGTTCAATATGATTGGTGGCTGGATCCTGGTCAGTCACGCTCCCTGCGGTGATACTCTGCTTGTGGATTTTGGGGGTGTGACAGGGTTACCAATGTAATGCCTTTCTTTTGTAACTTTCCTTATTTAGAAACTTTGTCATGTATTCTATTTTTGGAAAGTTGTATTCTCTTTGTATTCGTATTTCCTTTCAATCATTGTAATCCGAGACTTGAATCATAATGAAAGCTTGATCTTTTTATACATCTTGTTATACATAATTCGTAAATGCTTGTCATACATTTATTATACGTGCATACTTGATACGCAATTACATACTTGTTTACATATGCACAATTCATTTATACATTCATTTATCCATACATTACACTTATGCATTGCACTTACACGTTTAAAACGCTTAAAACCGACAAAATGCGCGCAAAACAACAAACTTGAATCTTCGCGCAACAGGGGATAACCCTCTCGTGCGAAAGGCCCTTTCGCACAGAAGGTCCCTGTCGCCCGAATCCCTCTCGTCCCAAATCTCACCTAACCCTATAAATACGGACCCATACCTTCATTTCTCACCTTCCACAACTCCGAAAATTCTCTCAACTTACTGATTTCGCACTATTTAGATGAGCTACTTCCAGAACTATTCTAAGTGAATTTACAGCTCACAAATACTCTAATTCCTTCTACCTTTCTAAACTTTTATACATTCTACACATCATTTCACTTGGTTACACAGATCTGCCTTTCCAATCTGATGATAACTCTCAATGATGAGGCACAAGCTGAAAGAGTGAAGTCAAACTTTGAAACTTTTATAAAACAAATAACTTTCTGACTTCGAACTTGGTAGAATCATGGACTCACCCAGCTCACAAGTTAAGTTCATAGCTATGGGTTAGTGTTAGGGACGATTCCAGCCAAGAAGGTGAACAGTTCAAACAAAACCGAACCATTTTCGCCTCGAAATAGAGCCTCTCGCATGAAAGGCAGTCCAGTCGCACGAATGGATACTCCTTTCGTGCGACAGGACCACCCAGTCGCGCGAAAGGCTCTGATTTCACCTAGTTCCGACATTTTCTAAGTGTTGAATGTTCATCAGACCTTCATTCACAATATGAACGGTTCTGAGAAAACAATGTGTGAACCGTGGGAGCCTTGGCTTCCAATCTAGTTCCACCACCTCAATTGAACTTGTAAAAGGAACACCCAAACAATCTCCTAGACCTAGAATAAGTTAACCCCGTCCAGCCTCCAACACTTGGATTCACTTCATTCCATGTTGAGACAGCACACCCGGGTTGTTCTTGTTCGTTTGTTTGGTTATATAATTCCTGTTATTTACATTTCTGTTATTCATGACCAACCAGTTAGTTAACTTTGTTAACTAATTTGTGCTTTGGTGAACTATAACGAGGTTAACACATCCATGCATGACTTCTATGAACTCTTTGACACTATGGACTATACTATACTATACCTATAACTAAATAACTTAACTGAACTCACAAACATAGCCGTTTAATGGTTAAAACGTTCGAATGAAGTTCGGTTCACACAAAAACAGGACCCTCTCGCATGAAAGGTTCCCTGTTAGAGATGGGCGCATATCGAGTTTTTTTTATACCCGGAACTGGTTCCTAACCGGACCCGGTTCTTGTATGAGTGTGGATAAAACCGGCTCTTGCAGGAACCGGGTCCAGTTCCTAACCGGTTTCAGACCATTAATATTGGAGCCGATACTAACCGATTCCGGGTAGGGTTGTAACTGGTTCCTCTGAAGAACCGGTTCCATAGGGTAAGTTGTAACGTCCTGCTTATTCGTACTTTCCATAATTAGAAAGCACTACTTGTATTCTATTTTTGGTAATCTTGTAGTCTTGTATACGTCCTTTCGTTGTAAAAACTTGGATCATAAATAAAAGGGGAATTGGCCTGTAATAATCCCACCTAGACCTTTGATGGGTGTGTGGTGTGATATATATTTAAGTATATTTTAACCCCTTTTTACACGTTAGTCAAGTTTTAAATTTATAAAACACGATATTTTACTAACACCAAACACACATATGGGCAAGTGCACCCATCGTGAGCGTAGTATAGTGTTGGCAAGATACCGAGGTCGTCCAAGGACACAAGAGCTTTTAATACCGGTTTATCCTCAACGTCTAATCAAATCAAAAAGTTAGAAAAATGTTTTAAACAGGAAAAATAAAACTAACTAAAATGCTGAAAAATAAAATAAAAGTAAAAACAGATAGACAAGATGAATCAATTGGTTCCGACTCGTGTTTAGTGTAACCTTTGATTATTTCCGCACTTTTGCACTTTTTAAGAGATTATCTTAGTTATTGTAGTAGGGCCCTCTTTTGAAGGTGACGTTACCCTCAACCCATTAGTTTGAGTCAGCAAGGATACAATCCTAAAGGGTCGGATTATTGAAAGATAATTAATTAAGTTATTAATGCATATTATGGTAGGCCCCTCTTTTGAAGGTGACGTTACCCTCTGCTAAGTAGTCTAAGTCAGCAGGGATAGAGTCCTAAGTAGCCGGGTGAAAGTATTAATAGTAGCTTACATATGAGGGGATCAAAGAGTTTGGACCCCCGCCATCCAATACCGGTGGGTATTGAAGGAGGTCCTACTAAATTTGACCCAGGTCCTTGCAGGATCTATACACTGAACAAGGCAAGACTCTTACCAAACCGTTCCCTTAACCCCCGGCCAGGTAGTCAACATATCTCCATATAGATCGTGGCGATATGAATGGTGAAAATCTTTTATTTTATATAGACAGTAAAATAATGCCAAGACACCACGGACAAACGATAAGGAAGAATCACCTTCAACATAAGAAACTAGTTATTAAAGTCATTAATACATAACCAAATAAAAAGTGCGAAAAGATTAAAAATAAAAAGTATTACACTAGACACTTGTCTTCACCAAGTGATGTAAGAGACTTAGGCAAACATGGCCTTTGATTGTCAAGAGCTCTTACGATCAATCTTGGATCCCGAGACAACTCACACACTCTATGATGGACAATGGATGATGGTGGTTGATGATGGTGTTGTGATGGTGGTGAGTGAAGTGTGAGATAGGTGGTGTGCCAAGGGATGGTTTGCAAATGAGCCAAGAACCCCTATTTATAGCCTGAACAGCAGCTCGGGCACGGCCCCGTGTCCATCCTCATTCTCTTTCTTCATTAATTGCAGTTTGTCTGCATTAGTTGACCACGCCCCCGTGTCCGCTGGGCACGCCCCCGTGTGGAGAAGCGTATTTGTACTATCAAGATTTCCCCAGATTCTGCGAATCTTAGAGTTGACCACGGCCCCGTGTCCGCTGGGCACGCCCCCATTGTGGGTGATAGAAGCTTCTATAGCTTTGTCTTTTCTGCTGACACTTGGGCACGCCCCCGTGCTCACTGAGCACGGGGCGTGTTCAGCCTTCTGCTCTCTTGTGTTTGCTTGGGAAGATGCTGTCGGGGGGTCGGGTATGCCACGTTTGTTCCTTTTCTTGTATTTATGTTAGATTTAGCTGTCTTTTTGCTTCTTTTGTTCATTTGAGCTCATTTAATCCTGAAAATACAAAAGGAAGACAAAAACACACTTTTTCCAACATTAGTACTAAAAAAGGGTTAGTTTTATGCCACATTTGATGTAATTTATATGTTGCATTTTGCACACATCAAATACCCCCACACTTGAATCTTTGCTTGTCCTCAAGCAAAACTCTTTATAATGTGGCTTTACACTCCCAAATGGAATGGGTAGAAGAGAAGGTTTTGGGCTTGTCATAGAGTGTCGGGATTTCCAAGATTCTTTATTAAGTTCTATTTTTATTTATTTACAATCCTATTCGTCATGGTTTATTTAAAACATTAAATAAGATAAATTACTTATTAGGGCATAACATGCCTTTTTAAAATTCCATTTATATACAAGTTCACATACCTCACGGGGGATCACTCAACACTCGGCCGAAGATGTATTTTAGTAAATCACTCGAGAGCGGCATGGAACTTACTCCTACCATAGGCTTGCCAAGCAATCAATCATCCTCCTTTTTAACTATATACCTTTGTAAATATCAAGAGGACTTTTGGGGTGAAGGGTTAGGCTTGGGCTAAAGGTGGGTGGTTGGGTTAGTGGTTAGTAAAAAGGCGAAAGGCGTAAAAAGCGTCGGTTTTCGTAAGACTTTTTATTTTTGAAATTTTTATTTTGATGAAGCCATTATTCAAAAAAAGTTATTTTTGATAAACTTGTTTGTTTATTTCTCTTTTGCTTCATCATCATCATTTTTTTTTCAGGAAAGTCATAAGAAAAACCGAGCTTATTACTAAAACAAAGGGTTTAAAATGAAAAGGGGTTTTGGTGGGTAAAAGGGTTTTTTGTTTTGGGTTAAGAAATGAAAAGGTTTAGGCTCAAAGGGGTTAACTAGGGGGATTTTGGGTTGGTGGTAAAAAAAAAAGAGAAAAACAATGGTGTATAAATAAAAAGGGTTAGTCCTAATGCCTCCGTCATTTACTTACTCGGGTTTAAGTTGGTAACGACCGGGAATGTATCGTCGTTGCAAGTTCTAGAGTTGTAAGAACCAAGCGGCTATTCACACAAGAAACGAAAAATGAGCATTTAGTTTAAAGATATGTATTTGTATGCTCAATAAAGGCTCAAAACTCACTTTTTGTGGGAATGGGTTTTTATGTGATCACGTATATATAATCAAATTTTAAATAAACTTGTCATGCCGTTTCAGAGTTTTCTTATGTTGGTTCTTTTTATCACGACGCTATCGGTTGTAAATTTGTAAAAATATAACCTTTTTAGAACTTGAAATTCCCAAATTAAACCTAGACAAGTAAAAAAATGAAAATTTTTAAAAACAAATTTGGGGTGATTAGCGGTTCCAATAGAGTTTTGTGTAAGACTTGTATTTAGGACTTGCAAGATTCAAGGTTTTAGCATCCCCCCCCCCCCACACTTAAATTACACATTGTCCTCAATGTGTCCCAAAAATAAGTTTTTAGGTTGATTGAATGTGTAAAAAGGTGTGAAAAAGCAAAAAATTATGTTACTGGGCTTCTGGACACGGCCCCGTGCTCGTTGAGCATGGCCCCGTGTTCAGAGTGCCAGTAACGAAAACTTACAGAAGGTGGACACGGGGGCATGTTGGCTGGACACAACCCCGTGTCTGGCAAAAGTCTGCAGAATTAAACAAACAGCAGGTCTGGGGAAGTGGGCATGGGGGCGTGTCGGCTGGACACGACCCCGTGTAGACAATCTGCAAAGGTGAAAAACAGGTTTCTGGCTTCGGTTTTCCTGTCCCGGCTTTAGTAGTACTAATGTTTAGTACTCTAAGCCTCGTATGTACCTGTTTTATCAGTAAACACTACACCAAACCATAGCAAACATCCTAAATTGCCATAGTTCAACATCCACATCACAAAGTTAAAAAGAAAAACAAAAGCAGAAAGTAAAAAGAGTTAAAGGAAAGTAAATTGTTCAACACACGGCACGCAGGCCGGAAATTGTTCATAAGAAAAGGGGTTAACCTGTGGGATCACCAACCAGCTGTTCCTAACTCTGCTCCTCCCGCCTAGTCCATATCCTCGTCCTCATCATCATCGTTACCACCATCTCCTCCGTGCCCCGCCATGTACTCCTGGATGTTCCCAATGTTATCCTGTATGTCAGATATATTTCTCTCTATTGCTCCGACCCGGTTGTATGTGTTGCTGGCTAGGTTGTAGGTGTTCCTGGTGCACATGAGGTTTTCCTGCATTAAATCATGTAAACTTTGAAAATTAGGAAAACCGCCTCCTTGTGAGGAGGATTGGCCCGGATCACCGTGGGGCTGGTATTGGTGTTGAGGAGGATGTTGGAACTGTGGAGCGTGAAGGACGAGTGCCTCTTGCGGGTTCCATGCATGCCCTTGGACTCGTTGGAAGCTAACCGACCCGTCTTCAGCTTCATAGATCAAGTTCATGGAGCGGCAGATGTGTATGTCCACTCTTCCCGACCATGGGCTCTTTCGGAAAGACCTGAGCATGTTCACGAAGTGCTTGAAGAGACGGTATATCCACCCCCCGAATAAGATAGGGGTTGGTGGAGTAGCAAGCCGGTTCCAATGCATGTTGCGGAGTAGGAGGTACGGAACATCGAGGTGTCTGCGGGTATGAATGCAATGTAGAACTATCAGATCTCTTAGCCCAACAACACCACTGCTATCATGCCTTTGACTAAGAGAGTAGGTGAGGACCCGGTGAATGTAACGGTAAAGAGGGTCCCTCAACCTAGTGCTCTTAGTGTTGCTTGGGTTGTAGTGCCCATCTCCTATTTGAGCCCAAGCGGCTTGGCGTTCGTTTTATGATAGTTCACGTAACCCTCCGGTGTTTTCTTCATTACCCGCATCTTCCTCCGCATATAACCCAACTATCGACCCAAACTGTGCCATCGAAATCGAGTATTTGGTCCCCCCACATCGGAATTCTACCCCTTCATTATCGAATGGGTTGCACCTTGAATTGAACACGAATGTGCTATAGAATTCCAGAGTATATTCGGGGACCGAGCGAAGGCAAGTAGAAAGGGCGACTCTCAGTGGCCCGGTGACTAGGTTGTTGAAGCGGTCCTATTGGTTCACTAATCCCAAAAGATCGGTGCACACTTGTCTTGGGTATTCCTCCGGTCTGGTTCGAAGTACGTCGTATCTTGCTTTAGCATCGAGCTCATTTGCATTGAACCTTGTGAATTTCTTCGACATCTGAAAGAATACACCAAAAGTTAGCACGAAACAGTGAAATTTTCGGAGAAAACTGAAAACAACTAGCTGGACACGGCCCCGTGTTCAGCGGACACGACCCCGTGTCCAGGCGTCTGTTACTCAAAAACTTCATTTTTCGACCCAGTCCCGAAAACTTGAAAATTTTTGGTGCAGTGGGTGCGGTTTCCCCCGAAAATGAAACCCCAAGTGCCGTTTTTCCCAAAACAAACCGTTTACCCCTTCGATTTTATCTTTTTCGGTTCAAAAACAAGGGTTTGGGGGTTTTGTGAGAAATCGGGCAAATCTATAAACAATACAAGGGGATTTACTTCCTATAACATGAATCTAAACTAATGCTAACAGATTTATGCAAAAATTTGAGGTTCGATCTGGATGAAGTTCAAGAACCCTAGATTTTCCCCCAAATTTTTGATGTTTTAACTACATGCAAATGCTTAATCTAACTACTAATGATGATAGAATCATACCTTGATGTTGTTAGAAGTAGAGGAGACGTCGAAATTCTGTGGAAAAATCGCCTGAACCAGAGAGTTTTCGGGGAAACGGGGCATGTGGAATGAAGAAACTGTTTGAGAAAATGGTTTTATCCCGACAGTCGCGCGGACACGGCCCCGTGTCCAGCGGACACGGCCTCGTGCCGAGCAAAGTTTATTTTCTTTAAGTGCTCGTGTGAGTGCCCTTGTTTCCCAAAAACTTGGTTAGAAGACTTACCGATTTAGATGTCAACCCGTTTGTTCGTAACTTACCAGGTATGATGTTGATGCTTTTATTCTTTGACCGTTTGAAGCGAGATTTCTTCCTCCTCATCCTCAATGAATCCTTGATAGAGCTTCAGCCGTTGGCCATTGACTTTGAATGGAATTCCATTCCGAGATTTAATTTCTACTGCACCGTGTGGGAAAATATGGGTGATGGAAAAAGGTCCTGACCACCTAGACTTTAATTTACCAGGGAATAGTCGAAGTCGTGAATTAAACAATAGAACTTGATCTCCTACTCGAAATTCATTAGGTTTAATATGTTTGTCATGCAAGTTTTTCATTCTTTCCTTATAAATTTCAGAGTTAGAGTATGCATAATTCCTTAATTCGTCTAATTCATTTAATTGACAAAATCGATTTCTACCGGCAAATTCTAAATCTAAGTTTACATTTTTAATTGCCCAGTAGGCTTTGTGTGCTATTTCTACCGGCAAATGACAGCTTTTTCCATAGACGAGCTTATATGGGGTTGTTCATATAGTTGTTTTATAAGCAGTTCGAAAAGCCCATAAAGCATCATCTAATTTATCGGCCCATTCCTTTTTATTTAACCCTACGGTTTTTTCAAGTATTCGTTTTAAACCTCTATTAGTCACTTCGGCTTGTCCGTTTGTTTGAGGGTGATATGTTATTGAGACCCGATGATAGACCCCATATCTTGTTAATAAAATTGAAAGTTGATGATTGCAAAAATGGGTACCTCTATCACTTATTAATACTTTAGGTGTTCCAAAACGAGAGAATAATTTCTTCAGAAATCTTACCACGACTCTTCCATCATTTGTTGGAAGTGCCTCGGCCTCGGCCCATTTAGACAAGTAATCTACTGCCACAAGTATATATTTGTTTCCTTTTGACGGTGGGAAAGGTCCCATAAAGTCGAATCCCCACACATCAAAAATTTCACAAACAAGAATGCCATTTTGTGGCATTTCGTTTTTGGAAGAAATATTACCTGTTCTTTGGCAAGCATCACATGTCTTGACAAAACTTTGGGCGTCTTTGTAAATGGTTGGCCAATAAAATCCTGAATCAAATACCTTTCGTGCGGTACTAGTGGCACCATGATGTCCTCCGTATGGACCTTCATGACAATGGCGGAGAATTCTTCTTGCTTCGCGACCATGTACGCATCGTCGGATGAGTTGGTCGGCACACATTTTAAAAAGATAAGGATCTTCCCAAAAATAGTGTTTTACATCATCAAAGAATTTATTTCTTTGATGATGTGGCCAACCTTTCGCAACTATACCGCTAGCTAGGTAGTTAGCATAGTCGGCGTACCAAGGCTCTTCTCTGTATTCCACCATTTCTAGGGACTCCGTTGGAAATTTTTCGTTGATTTGTTCGTCCCTGGTTGCCTCCAAAGCTGGGTCTTCTAAGCGTGAAAGATGATCCACTGCAGTGTTTTCTGCTCCTCTTTTGTCTTTGATTTCAATATCAAATTCTTGGAGGAGTATAATCCACCGAATCAAACGTGGTTTAGCATCCTGTTTCTTGAAGAGATATCGAATGGCTGCATGATCTGTATAGACTATTGTTTTAGAAAGAACAAGATAAGAACGAAATTTATCAAAAGCAAATACCACAGCTAGTAACTCTTTTTCAGTTGTTGTGTAATTTTCTTGTGCAGCGTTAAGTGTTTTACTAGCATAATAAATTGGGTGAAAGTGCTTTTCTTTTCTTTGTCCCAACACAGCTCCAACTGCAAAGTCACTTGCATCACACA
This sequence comes from Helianthus tuberosus, assembly GCA_030545235.1. NCBI lineage: Eukaryota > Viridiplantae > Streptophyta > Magnoliopsida > Asterales > Asteraceae > Helianthus > Helianthus tuberosus. The sequence continues at coordinate 117,604,309 of CM060399.1, forward strand.
TGATTTCAAAAGGAAATTTCCAATCAGGCGCTATCATGATAGGTGCATTGACTAGCATTTCCTTGAGTGTTAGAAATGCTTGGTTGCAATCCTTGTCAAAGATGAAAGGGGCATCTTTTTCAAGTAATTTTGTTAGAGGCCTTGAGATTTTAGAAAAGTCTTTGATAAATCGCCTATAAAATCCGGCATGCCCTAGGAAACTTCTGATTGATCTAACGGAGGATGGGGGTGGTAATCGAGATATAATGTCTATTTTGGCTCGATCAACCTCCATTCCTTCGCTTGAGATTTTATGACCGAGTACTATTCCCTCCGTTACCATGAAATGGCATTTTTCCCAATTAAGGGCGAGGTTAGTTTCCTCACATCGGGATAGAATTCGTTCAAGGTTATCGAGGCATTGGTCGTATGAATCCCCAAAGATAGAAAAGTCGTCCATGAAGACTTCCATTGTCTTTTCTATCATGTCATGGAAGATGGCTGCCATGCAACGTTGGAAGGTTGCGGGGGCATTACATAGACCAAATGGCATGCGTCGATAAGCAAAAGTTCCATAAGGACATGTGAAGGTTGTCTTTTCTTGGTCTTCGGGTGTTATCGGGATTTGAAAGTAACCTGAAAAACCATCTAAGAAACAGTAAAATTTATGACCGGATAATCTTTCTAACATTTGATCAATGAAAGGCAAAGGAAAGTGATCTTTCCTTGTTGCTTCATTTAACCTTCTATAATCTATACATACTCTCCAAGTCTCCATCCTGTGACGGTTCTCGTTGGTATTAATTCATTCTTTTCGTTAGTTATTACCGTCATACCTCCTTTCTTTGGGACTACTTGGACGGGACTTACCCAAGGACTATCGGAGATAGGATAAATAAGTCCGGCGTCAAGTAATTTGATGACTTCGTTTTTAACCACTTCTTGAACATTTGGATTTACTCGACGTTGTGGTTGTATTACCGACTTGTAGTCATCGTTCATTAAAATTTTGTGCGTGCACATGGAAGGACTTATTCCTTTAATATCCACCAACTTCCAAGCGATCACATTTTTGTGTTTTTTCAAAAGTTTAATTAATTTTTCTTTTTCTAAACTACATAATTTAGACGAAATAATTACAGGTGAATTACCATCTTTGTCTAGAAAAGCATATTCCAAACCTTTCGGAAGTTCTTTGAGCTCAAGCGGTGGGTCTTTAGGAGACTCCTTATTTGGTTGCTCATTTTGATCAAGAACTTTGAAAGTTTGTTCTATGGCGACCTCTTCTTCAACAAAGTGGTCAATCTTTTCACTTGTATCGGGTGGTTCATCTTCATCTTCAATTAGGGGGTCATTATTGTCAAAAGGATATTTCATTGACCGCTCACGATCGACACTCTTTTTAAATGCCCCTAATTGAATAGATAGATTGTTGTTCTTCCGGTTTTTCAAAGCTTCATGAGTTTTTACAAAGGGTCGTCCCAACACAAGAGGAGCGTCATCGAGGATGACAAAGTCGGTTGGGATTACCATTTGATTTGTTTGAACCAAGACATCCTCAACTACACCGATTGATTTTATTACTTTCCGATTGGATAGAAAAATGGGTATTTGAAGTGGAGAAAAATCACTAATACTTAATTTTTCGAAAATGTAGTTGGGCATTATGTTAACGCAAAGATCTTTATCAATTGTGACATTACTAATAAATGAATTTTGAAAAAAACATGGAACCGATGTAATGTTGATTTCAAATGGGTCTTCTTTTATTAGCGAGGTTTGATCATTTGTTAACTTAATGCTTACCGTTTCGTCAATTTTAGTGTTAGTGTTTAACTCTTTTAAAAACTTAGCATGAGTGGGAACTAAACAATGATTTTCAAAAGAAGGTGACAAGAGATTAATTTCTTCAAAATTAGACTCTTCTTGAATTTTAACGTTTACGGAGTCACCTTTTTCGTTGTTTAACTCATGTGTCGGTTCTTCACTTATTTGTTCTTCCATTTTTACACTTTCAACTATCTCTTCTTTATTTAATTCTTCTCTTGCGCGGGACTCCTCTTCCCTTGCGCGAGATTCTTTTATGTAACGCTCGATAGTTTTAAGGTGTTCTAATATCCTATCGGTCACGTCGGCGATAGAGTAAGGATCGGGATTTTCAAAGCTTGAATCTGGATGTTTGATCCTTTGTTCCTCATAAGAACCATATGAAGTAGATGGTTCACACCATTGTCCTTCATTGTAAGTATATGATGGCTAAGGGTCGTAATTTTGTTCTTCATAATACTCATATGAGGTGGGTTGTTCACGCCATGGTTCCTCATAGTAAGCATATGAAGGTGGTGGCTCATATCTTGGTTCCTCAAAGTATGAGTATGAAGGCTCATACCTTGGTTCATCAAAATATGAGTATGAGGGAGAAGGTTCATACCTGTGGTCTTCATAGGATGTGTATGAAGTTGATGGCTCGTACCTGGGCTCCTCATAGTAGGTGTATGAAGTGGATGGTTGATATAAGTTACAATATTGTACCGAGTGAGTGTTACCGCAATTGGTGCAATAATCTTCCCTATAATCATCCTCCTCATAGGTGTAGTTGTAGCCTCCTGAGTATTGATCCATAAGAATCACTCAGCAGACCACAACAGAGTCTCAAGACCAGAAAACAAAAATAAAGACGGAAACAGAGGATGGACACGGCCCCGTGTTCAGGATCTGTATCTGGGCGTTTGAATTAAAGTTACTGGTTTCGTTGAGCACGGGGGCGTGTTCAGTGAGCACGACCCCGTGTTCAGACTCTGTATCTGGGTGTTTTATGAAAAATATGCAGCACGGCCCGTGTTCAGTGAGCACGGCCCGTGTTCAACCTACTGAAAATGCAAAACTAAACTAAAATGCAGAAAAATGTGCGCGCGGTTTGAAAAACTTATTAGGCCATCGATTTTAAACTTTCTTAAAATCCTTGTGTCCCCGGCAACGACGCCAAAAACTTGATGGGTGTGTGGTGTGATATATATTTAAGTATATTTTAACCCCTTTTTACACGTTAGTCAAGTTTTAAATTTATAAAACACGATATTTTACTAACACCAAACACACATATGGCCAAGTGCACCCATCGTGAGCGTAGTATAGTGTTGGCAAGATACCGAGGACGTCCAAGGACACAAGAGCTTTTAATACCGGTTTATCCTCAACGTCTAATCAAATAAAAAAGTTAGAAAAAGGTTTTAAACAAGAAAAATAAAACTAACTAAAATGCTGAAAAATAAAATAAAAGTAAAAACAGATAGACAAGATGAATCACTTGGCTCCGACTCGTGTTTAGTGTAACCTTTGATTATTTCCGCACTTTTGCAATTTTTAAGAGATTATCTTAGTTATTGTAGTAGGCCCCTCTTTTGAAGGTGGCGTTACCCTCAACCCAGTAGTTTGAGTCAGCAAGGATATAATCATAAAGGGTCGGATTATTGAAAGATAATTAATTAAGTTATTAATGCATGTTATGGTAGGCCCCTCTTTTGAAGGTGACGTTACCCTCGGCTAAGTAGTCTGAGTCAGCAAGGATACAGTCCTAAGTAGCCGGGTTAAAGTATTAATAGTAGCTTACATATGAGGGGATCAAAGAGTTTGGACCCCCGCCATCCAATACCGGTGGGTATTGAAGGAGGTCCTACTAAATTTGACCCAGGTCCTTGCAGGATCTATACACTGAACAAGGCAAGACTCTTACCAAACCGTTCCCTTAACCCCCGACCAGGTAGTCAACATATCTCCATATAGACCGTGGCGATATGAATGGTGAAAATCTTTTATTTTATATAGATAGTAAAATAATGCCAAGACACCACGGACAAACGATAAGGAAGAATCACTTTCAACATAAGAAACTAGTTATTAAAGTCATTAATACATAGCCAAATAAAAAGTGCGAAAAGATTAAAAATAAAAAGTATTACACTAGGCACTTGTCTTCACCAAGTGATGTAAGAGACTTAGGCAAACATGGCCTTTGATTGTCAAGAACTCTTACGATCAATCTTGGATCCCGAGACGACTCACACACTCTATGATGGACAATGGATGATGGTGGTGGATGATGGTGTTGTGATGGTGGTGGGTGGTGGGTGAGGTGTGAGAGAAGTGGTGTGCCAAGGGATGGTTTGCAAATGAGCCAAACACCACTATTTATAGCCTGAACAGCAGCTCGGGCACGGCCCCGTGTCCATCCTTATTCTCTTTCTTCATTAATTGCAGTTTGTCTGCATTAGTTGACCACGCCCCCGTATCCGCTGGGCACGCCCCCGTGTGCAGAAGCGTATCTGTACTATCAAGATTTCCCCAGATTCTGCGAATCTTAGAGTTGACCACGGCCCCGTGTCCGCTGGGCACGCCCCCGTGGTGGGTGATAGAAGCTTCTACAGCTTTGTCTTTTCTGCTGACACTTGGGCACGCCCCCGTGCTCACTGAGCACGGGGCGTGTTCAGCCTTCTGTTCTCTTGTTTTTGCTTGGGAAGATGCTGTCGGGGGGTCGGGCATGCCACGTTTGTTCTTTTTCTTGTATTTATGTTAGATTTAGCTGCCTTTTTGCTTCTTTTGTTCATTTGAGCTCATTTAATCCTGAAAATACAAAAGGAAGACAAAAACACACTTTTTCCAACATTAGTACTAAAAAGGGGTTAGTTTTATGCCACATTTGATGTAATTTATATGTTGCATTTTGCACACATCACCTTATTGGCCATTAATAATCCCAGAATATTCCCCCCACCAATCCCATCTTTCACCTATTTTTCCTACATTGGTCCCCCGTTAAAAAAAAATTAACGGAGTTAAGCTTTTTTCCAAGTTACAAACAGATTTTTAGGGTTTTTGATCAGAGCGATGATACGAGTCCATTGATGTAAAACTTACTTCGAAATGGTGTTCCAAGTGACTTGATTTTGGTTAATTGGAAATTTAAACACCCGAATTGAAGCGCCCTTTTCATCGTTTGGAGCACCCTTTTGATGCAAGTTTTACATCAATGGACTCGTATCGTCGTTCTAATCAAAAGCCCTAAAAATATGTTTGTAATTTGGAAAAAAGTTTAACTCCGTTAAATTTTTTTAACGGGGAACCATTGTAGGAAAAATAGGTGAAAGGTGGGACTGGTGGGGGGAACATTCTGAGGTGGGATTATTAATGGCCAGTAAGGTCTAGGTGGGATTATTACAGGCCAGTTTCCCTAAATAAAATTCGTATTTCTTTACATTCATGTTATACATATTTCATACATGTTCATACATTTGGATTGATTATACATGTGACACTATATTCATAATTCATGCGAGACATGTTAAACTTACAAACACGTGACTTATATGCTCAATTTATGCAAATTCGATACTTAATCTTGACAAACATACTTGTTTATACTTGTTTTGTATTTGTTTTATGATCTAATTACATAACAAACCCTTACATGTGGTCCTCGATACTTAAAACACCTTAAAATATCTCAAAACATCAAAATATGAAAGTATAGGGGTGAATATTGACAAAAATCAAACAATTCAGCGAACCATAAGGGCTCGCGGCCCGCGACCCCAACACCTAACCGAGTTGCGCCCCACGACAAGGTCATATCCGCAGAACTCCCTAACCAGCTATGGGATTGGCCATTTTGTGTGTTTTAACTTGTGTTTTCTTCATTTAATGCTCACCAACTCAACCCTAATTCATCCCCTATAAAACCCAAGCCTCCTCCACACATTTTTCACTTTGCAAACACTCTAAACTCACTCTCTGTCACACCCCACCCGATGGCGAAATCATCAGGGCGCGACACTAGGCGAATCAGATTGCTCAAGAGAATCCATAACAACTATTTAATGACAATATTTAAAAGGTTCATTATCCCATACTAATAAACAAATATTCCACAAATAGTTATACGGATACACGTATCTCAAACAAAACAAGATCCGACAACCTAGATTTTCTTATTGTGGGTTTCTAGACTTCCTACTCTTGATTCATGATAATCTACGTTTAACCTGCAACATACGTTAAAATAATGTCAATACAAAAATGTATTGGCGAGTATACAGGTTTGATATAATAGTAACATAGATAAAAGCGTTGCGAATTTCCACATACATAAACGAGGTACAACACAACATATATACTAACTAGACAAACACTCAAGATAAGTCCCGAGATGACTGCGAAGGAGAGGTGTTAAGTTCCTTAACTAGAACCCATTGGGGGTGAGTCGAAGTATAGTACCATACTAGCTAAGGTGGAACATCAATGAGTAAAAGTCCTAGCACATATGTATCAAGCATCACGTGTAAATATGTATATTAGTCATTCGCATGTGATAAACAGTTTAAGCATATAGTGTGTTTTGATAACTGTGTTTATGTATGAACGTATGTTACACCCCAAAAGGTGCATTTTAAAGCGAAAAGGGGTCAAGTATACTCACAGTGCGTGCTTAGCAAGTAAACATTGTCTGGAATGGAGTGGAGAGAGCGCCGGATCAGCCTGCGTGCGGGAACAGAAGCGTGTAAGTCCTCCAAAGTGCTGAAACGGTCGAATCAGAGTGTCGAGTGGTGAACAGACTCCTCATAAAAAGTTGTGCCTTCGTACGAAGGTGGTGGCTTTGCACAGGTGCTTGTTCGGTGTTCAAAATCGAGTGTTCTTCGCATTGTGCTTCGAGAAATCGAGTATTCGTCCCTCTAACCTTAAGCTACTGATTAAACTTAGAGTCAGAGAGGTCTTTGTTCAAGTCACAGATGAGAACTTGGACTGGGTTGTGTGAAACCAGGTGCCTTTGTACGAAGGCAGTGCCTTCGTACGAAGCCAAGGCTTTACACAGAACAGTCCAGTTTTCATAAGTGGCTGTTTTTGGCGTTCAGAGTTGTGTTTTCGTCTGAATCAGATGTATTTTCGAGTCCTATTCGAGACGGTTCCGACACTACCTCGTCCCACTATCCAGTGAACGAAATACCTGTCGTTTAGGTGCGTTTTGGTGTAAAATCAAGCTGAAAAAGGGTTTCCACTTAGATCTAACACTCGGTGAGTATGAGATCTTCAGATCTACAACTTGGGAAGCCAAAGCTAAACCCAAATCACTCGTTCAAGTGTAGATCAGTGATAAATGAAGAAGATTTGATGAAAAAGATGAAGATTTGTCATGAAAAGGACTGAGTTTAGATGAAATGGATTAAGTTTTAAGTAAAAAGATGAAGTTTTGATAAAAACAAAGTAGTTTTGATGAAATCAGAGTGAATCTTGTGTAAAATCATAGGGAAAACGTTGTGTAATCGTGTAAAAATGATAGATCTTACTTGAAAACACTTGGACAACAATTCGGTAGCGTTTCGATAGCAATTTAGAATTAGAGGAGAGGGGCTTGCTATTTATAGAAGAGGTTGGGTTCGCACAGGAGGCTCCGTTCGAAGCTGGCTTCCTTGTGCGAAGGCCCTACGAAGCCGGGTGTCTTCGTACGAGGGGGCCAGTTTGGTGTGGAAAACTCCCGTTTCGCGTATAGGATGCTCGTTTGGTGCGTTTTATTGCGATAGCTAGTTTGTGCACTTTAAGTTTTTTTTAGCAAGATATTAAGTATCGTGTTACTTTCCGTTTCGGTACGATAATTTGAGTTGCGCGTGCGAGCGTTTGCGCGTTAAGCAAGTTTTGATACATAGATAATAATATATTTATAACTAGTATTATAATAAAATATACATAAGTCATCCACGTTTCAAGTTTGTGTTGCGTTGAGCGACAGCGAGTAGCGTAGTAGTGTTTACGAATAGCGTTTTAGGCGTAAGCGTTGTGATATTGCGTGTTGTAATAAGCGTTGTAGCGCGAAAATAGGCGATGTAGCGTAGTAAGCGAGATAGTTTACATTATGATCCGAATCTCGGGAGCTAGGCGTAACGAGAGTAACGAGCATGAAAGTGCGGGTTGTTACACTCTCAAACACACAAAAATGCAGCTGAAATCAGTAGCAAAGGCAGATTCGCTACAACTCACAAAAGTGAGCATAACTTCATCATTCTTCCATCTTTTTCAATGATTCTTCTTTCTTAGCACTTGGAACAACCTTAGGTATGTTTCCACAGGTTTTCCATGGAAAACCAAGGTTGGAACATCACCATAAAAGGCTCCAAAGTGCAATAAACTTTCTAATTTTGTATAAACACTTGTTTAACACACCTTAAATTGAGATTTCTCAACACATTCCTATGTCCTTATGCCACTAATCAATACCATGATTATGTGAGCTTAAAAACAAGGTTGTGACATGTAAATCCAGAGGTTTAATCCTCACAAACATTCTATTTTGATAAGGTTTTAACCTACAAGTGATGAACAAGTCCTACACTTGAAGTTGTGTGATTGTTTGGATAGCTTGGGTTGTCCTACCAACAAATCCACACATCACTTGATGATTTCTTAGTTAGATAGTATGTATTTCCATTTCCTAATGTATGTTCATGACCATCCTTGTTGTCTTATGACAACTTGTGTATTGGTGACAACTAAAGAGGTTCCTAAATGGAAGATTTATCTTCCTACCACATGTATGACTTCTATGACATTCTTGTATGATAATGGACTAGAACTTATAAATATATACTATATAGAATATATAATACTTATGGTGACCAAACTCTTGATGATAACCTAATGGTTATTTGTCAAAATAGTAGGTTACACCATCTAAGAACATATTACTCGTCACGATTCTAATGGGTACTTTAACCCATGAAAACATTCAAACCCCTATGGGTTTCATAGTGTCAAAGATGAGTATTATGAGCTAGATGGTTAATTTCTCATATATTTACTTTCCATATTCTTTTGATTCCAAATCCGTAATCTCCGTTATCCTCCAATACTCATACACCTTCGTTTCTTCGTGTAGAAGGACTTGCAACCTCCCACAACAATAACTCTCTCGCGGATTAACAAGTGGAAGCTTGCAAAACCGTGAGTATATTTGAACCCCCTTTTTCATTAACCACCTTTTGGGGTGTAACATGTTAATCTATAAAACTTACACTTAAACCTTATTCTTAAATGCATAAACATTCCTTATACATGCATGCCTACTTGATTACTTGATACTTTAAACTTGGGGTTATACGTTTTGTGTTAGACGTATCATTAACTTCGTACGAGCCTATCCTTGACATATATAGCGCTATAGGATTAATGCACCACCTGTAGACTTTGGGTTATGTTAAGAGCTTATTGCGTTTCATCATTGATTTGATTAGTTAAACACATGCCAATTTTATTGTTATCTTGTTTCAATAGCTTGCCATGTGGAATTGTTTAAACTCATTTTTATGTTATGTATGTACGAAAACCTGTATACTCACCTTTGCTTTTGCATTGAACTTTATTTTAAACATGACAGGTTGAAGATGATAATAGTATGAAATTTAGTAGGGATGACTAGAAACTCGCACAAGGAATTACTAGATTGAATATTTATGTTATGTTGAACTTGTCATATTTGTCTTGTATTTGTTGTTATTGAATTTCCATGTAAAGTTTTGACAATTTGAATTATGAAATGAAAACGGTTTTGATTTAATTATTGTCACAAGTAGCATTATGTGTGATGAGCAATCTTTCTTCGTCCCACTCCGATGATTCCGCCATCGGTTGGGGTGTGACAGACTGGTATCAGAGCCATAACCATAGGGAATTAGGTAGAATTGCCATGTTCGACCTAGTCTATAGTAGGTACCTTATTTTGACCATTCTTGTTTAATGCTTAAAAAGTTATTCTTCCTACTTTGCTTCTTTCTCTTCTTTTTGGTCTTAATACTTACATTATGTCTTTCCGAAGACATTTTACACAATACACTTGAAGACTTGAAGACATTCGTAATACAAACGAGATGAGTTTACCAAAATAGGCGTGAAACCCACAATTTGGTAAACGACTCTCATTCCGCTTATTCTTCTTTTTGCACGAAATAACACCATTAAGTTAGGAGTAAAATCCACACCTTAATGGAAAATTTCCAATTCAAACTCTAGTGGACCTCATCAAAGTGTCGAAATTATATTTTGATCCGACGAGTACCAACCACATTAGGGTACGAAATCATCAAGTTAGGGGTGAAACCCGCATCTTGTCGATCAAGTCCCATTCTTTGATTTTCAGTCTCGCCAAAGTTTCGTTTGTTTCAATCAATTAGAGACGTGTAGTAATTGGAAGGGTAAGATACCGTTAATCGCTTCTCGACGAGAGTATCTTACCTATAGGCCAAAGCACGTTTCTCTAATTTGAAAGGACTTTCGATTGCTTTGGAATAGCCGATGTTTCTCAACCCTAAACAATCCAATGTTTTATGAGCCTCTCTTTTATGTTAATTCATTTTATATGTGGTTTTTATACTTGTTACCTCGTTCATTTCAAAACCGTTACACAATTCGCATGTCTCTCGCAATCAAGAACAATAATAATTCTCATCAACAAACTAAATTTATACTCTTTATACGCATTCTTACGTGATTATACTTTTGAAACCATGTTAAAAACTTACACTTTGTGTGAATTATACGTGATACGTGAACGCTTACATGCTTATACATGCAAAACCTTATTTTGAATTATGATAAAGTCTCATCCTTTCCTTTTCTTTCGAACTTCTAGATGGCATCTTCAAGCTCATCCGAAAAGCCCAAGTCCAAGAAGAGTTCTCGCACTGGTTCAATCTCCAAGAAAGAACTCGTAGGTCTCATCGCTAAGCAAATGGCTGACCAGATGGCCCGAGTTATACCTAACATCGTTAGCCGAATCCAAACCAACTCGGTTTCGCCCCATGGTTCTGTTGATTCCAAGGTGGAAAAACCAAAGACACCATTCCTTTTCAAGCAATTCATGGCTTATAAACCTTTGGAGTTTACTGGAAAGGATGGTGCCACCGCACTACTAACCTGGTTCGACGCCACGGAGATCACGTTCCATCAAAGTGGTTGTCCCGATGACTTGCGCACCCAAAACGCTACAGGGGTGTTCCGCTCAAGAGCTCTTGATTAGTGGACCTCTGAGCGAAGTACAAGAGGGGAAGATGCCGCCCACGCTTTGCCATGGGCTGAACTGAAGAAAATCATGAGGGAAGAATTATGTCCTCCTCACGAACTTAGGAAGTTGGAACACGAGTTTTGTCATCTTAAGCAAATTGAGGATGACAACGATGGTTTAACCCTTCGCGTCAAGCAACTCAGCATCCTGTGTCCTAGCTAAGTTGATACCCCTGAGAAGTCCATCAACAAGTACATCCACTGCCTATCCGATTTTTTGATGAACCTCATGGAAGCTGCTTGTCCAGCAACTATCGAGGAAACCTTCCGTTTAGCCACTCGCCTTAACAGCAACCACGGCATACGCAGGAATACTGCAAAAGCTTCGTTGAAACACACACACCAAGCCATCGCTGAAACCACCACCGAAACACCCGCTACCACCAAGAAAAACCAAGGCAAGAAACGGAAGGCTTCAAGCCAAAACTGTGCGGTCATCACTCCGCCGAACCCTCAACCTTTACAATCTATGCCTGATGCACCCAATGCTGAACCTCCATGCAAGGGTTACACTGGGACTCAACCCAAGTGTGGCAAGTGCCAGTACCATCATCCTGCCAACATCCCATGCCGCAAGTGCGCTAATTGCAATCGATATGGGCATTTTTCTCAGCATTGCCACAAACTACCCATGGCCAACAAGAACCAAGCTGTTGTAGCCTAAAACCCTGCTCCAAACCAAGCTCAAGTTGATCCTGTGCGAGCATGCTTCAAATGTGGGGACCTTAACCATCTTGCAAATGTCTGTCCCCAATGAAACCAGCCTCAGCAGTAACCACCGCAACAACAACAACAACAGCAGCAGCCTCAACAACCAGCTCGAGGCAGAGCCTTTCTTCACACCACTGCTCAGGCTCAAAACGCAAACGACATTATTACTGGTACGTTCCTTGTCAACCATGTTTATGCTTTGTGTTTATTTGATACTGGCGCCGATAAAAGTTTTGTATCGTTAGAATTCGAACCTTTGCTTAAGTGTAAACACTCTAAGTTGCCAAGATCTTTCGCTGTCGAAGTCGCTGATTGTAAATCTGTCACTGTCGATTTTGTCCTTTCCAAGTGTTCCTTGATTCTTAATGATCATACGTTTCGCATTGACCTCATACCTATGCAAATGGGTAGTTTTGACGTCATAGTAGGTATGGACTGGCTTAGGCGAGTTCGTGCTGAAGTTGTTTGTTCTGAAAAGTTCATTCGTCTTCCTCTTCCAAACGGTGATTCTCTACATGTGTATGGTGAGAAACCTTCTCAAGGTCTCAAGCTTGTGTCGTGTATTCAAGCGAACAAGTGCTTACGCAAGGGTACCTTCGCCTTTCTCCCCCACATTGTGGAAAAGAAGGACAAAGGCCCAAGCATGAGTGATGTTCCTGTTGTACATGATTTTCTTGATGTATTTCCTGATGATCTTCCTAGTCCGCCTCCTGCTCGTTCTGTTGACTTTCGAATCGATTTAGTGCCTAGCCCTACGCTTGTCGCTAAGTCTCCTTATCGTTTAGCACCCTCTGAGATGCAAGAGCTTTCGAGCCAACTTCAAGAGCTTCTTGATAAAGGCTTTATACGCCCTAGTACTTCTCCTTGGGACGCTCCCGTTTTGTTCATAAAAAATAAAGATGGATAATTCAGAATGTGCATTGACTATCGTGAGCTCAACAAGCCTAATGTCAAGAATCGATACCCCTTTCCTCGCATTGATGACCTCTTCAATTAATTGCAAGCAGTGGCGGATCTTGCCCGTTGAACGTGCCAGGGCCAAAAGACACGGGCACTAAAAAAATCCCGGGCAAGCCCGGGCCAAACATAGTGTATAGAAAAAATTTCGATCGAAATGCGGAAAATTAGCACTACGGCCGAAAAACTTGTCCGGGTCGTGGCCCTGCCAGTGGGCCTCTAAGAACCGCCCTTGATTGCAAGGCGCGACTTGCTTTTCAAAGATCGATCTTCATTCGGGATATCATCAACTTCGAGTCCTCGAAGAAGATATACCCAAAACCGCCTTTCCTACATGATATGGTCATTACTAGTTCATGGTCATGCCCTTTGGTTTGACCAACACACCTGCTATTTTCATGAATTTGATGAACCGCGTGTGCAAAGAGTACTTGGACCGTTTCGTGATCGCCTTCATCGACAATATTCTCATCTATTCCAAGACACAAGGAGAGCATGAGCGACACTTGCATCTTATCCTTCAGCTTCTGCGTACTGAACGTCTTTATGCCAAATTCTCTAAATGTGAATTTTGGTTGAAAGAAGTTCAATTCCTTGGTCACACTGTTAATGAACTTGGTATTCACGTTGACCCCGCTAAAATCAAAGCCATGAAGAATTGGATTGCACCTAAGTCTCTGTCTGAAATTCGTTCTTTCCTTGGTCTTGATGGTTACTATCGTCGTTTCATCTCCAACTTTTCGAAGATCGCCATTCCTCTCACCTCTTTGACTCAAAAAGATAAACCTTTTGTTTGGGGTCCCGAACAAGAGTAATCTTTTCAAACTCTTAAGGACATGCTTTGTAATGCTCCTATCCTAGCTCTTCCCAATAGTAACGACGACTTCGTCGTGTATTGTGATGCTTCAAACCTTGGCCTTGGTTGTGTCCTTATGCAACGAGATAAGGTTATCACTTACGCGTCAAGGCAACTCAAGATACATGAGAAAACTACACTACGCACGACCTTGAACTTAGCACAGTTGTTTTTGCCTTGAAGATTTGGCGACACTACCTTTATGGTACTAAGTGTGTGGTCTTCACCGACCATAAGAGCCTTCAACACATCTTCAACCAAAAGGAACTGGCGTCAACGTCATTGGGTAGAGTTGTTAAACGACTACGACTGCAAAATTCACTACCATCCAGGAAAAGCGAATGTAGTGGCCGACGCTCGTAGTCCCAAAACTCATGTGAAGGGTATTCATTGTCTCCAACTCATTAATGATCTTCAAATCCGCATTCGCGAAGCTCAATATGCCTCTATTAACGAGGGTAGTCTTTCCCTTGAGATACGAGGTGGTGTTGAAGAAGATCTTAAGTCTAAATCCGATGGTATTCTATACTATCTCAATCGCATCTAGATTCCAAATCGTGATAACCTTCGAGACTTTCTGATGAAGGAGGCACACAAATCGAGATATTCTATTCATCCTGGTGCGACAAGATGTACCAAGATATGCATATGTCCTATTGGTGGCCTGGAATGAAGAAATATATCGCCACCTTCGTTGCGAAATGTCTCACATGTTCGAAGGTTAAAGCTGAACACCAACGTCCCTCTGGCTTGCTCGAACAACCAAAAATTCCTGTCTGGAAATGGGAGAGTATTGCAATGGACTTTATCACCAAGCTTCCTTGTACTTCTTCTGGTCAAGACAGTATTTGGGTGATCATTGATCGATTGACCAAATTAGCTCATTTTCTCCCCATTCGTGAAGATGGCAAGGTCGAGAAATTGGCTAGAATCTACACTGATGAAATCATTTGTCGTCAAGGTATCCCCACTAACATCATCTCTGATCATGATGGTCACTTTACGTCCCAACTTTGGCAAACCTTTCAATCTGCTATGGGTATTGTTCTTAACCTTAGCATTGCTTTTCACCCTCAATCTGACGGTCAAACCGAGCGTACTATCCAAACCTTAGAGGATATGCTTCGTTCTTGCATAATCGATTTTAGTGGCAACTGGGACTCATACTTGCCTTTGATCTAATTCTCGTACAACAACAGTTATCACGTGAGTATTCAAATGGCACCTTTCGAAGCATTGTATGGTCACAAGTGCCATTCGCCTATTTGTTAGCATGAGATTGGTGAAGTTCAAATCACTGGTCCCGAGCTTATGCAAGAGACAACAGATAAGATTTTACAGGTTCGAGACAATTTACTGAAAGCAAGGAGCCGACAAAAGAGTTACACCGACAAGCATCGCAAGCCCTTGGAATTCGAAATAGGTGACTACGTACTTCTCAAGGTATCCCCTTGGAAGGGTGTGGTTCGATTTGGTAAGAAAGGGGAAACTCGCACCTCGCTACGTTGGTCCTTTCAAGATTTTCAAAATGATTGGCAAGGTTGCGTATAGACTGGACCTACCTGAAGAGCTCAACAACGTTCATCCTGTCTTCCACGTTTCAAACTTAAAGAAGTGCCCATCTGATGAAGGACTTCAAGTTCCACGCGAAGATCTTCAAATCAACACAACACTGCACTTTGTGGGGAAACCTGTCGAGATCATAGACCGAGGAGTCAAGCAATTGAGGCGCAGTCAAATTCCTATCGTCAAGGTTCGATGGGAAGGAAAACGTGGAGCTGAGTTTACTTGGGAACTCAAGAGTGATATGAAGACTAAGTATCCGCAACTTTTCGTTACTTCTTCCTAAATTTCGGGACGAAATTTCCTAAAAGATGGGAGACTGTAACGCCCTGCTTCTTCGTAAGTTCCATAATTAGAAAGCGCTACTTGTATTCTATTTTTGGTAATCTTGTAGTCTTGTATTCGTCCTTTTGTTGTAATCGTTGTAAAATCTGAGACTTGGATCATAAATAAAATTCATATTTCTTTACATTCATGTTATACATATTTCATACATATTCATACATTTAGATTGATTATACATGTGACACTATATTCATCATTCATGCGAGACACGTTAAACTTACAAATACGTGACTTATATGCTCAATTTATGAAAATTCGATACTTAATCTCGACAAACATACTTGTTTATACATGTTTTGTATTTGTTTTATGATCTAATTACATAACATACCCTTACATGTCGTCCTCGATACTTAAAACACCTTAAAATATCTCAAAACATCAAAATATGAAAGTATAGGGGTGAATATTGACAAAAATCAAACAATTCAGCGAACCACAAGGGCTCGCGGCCCACGACCCCAACACCTAACCGAGTTGCGCCCCACGAGAAGGTCAGGTCAAACTATACAGAATATATAATACTTATGGTGACCTGATAACCTAATGGTTATTTGTCAAAATAGTAGGTTACACCATCTAAGAACACATTACTCGTCATGATTCTAATGGGACTTTAACCCATGAAAACATTCAAACCCCTATGGTTTCATAGTGTCAAAGATGAGTATTATGAGCTAGATGGTTAATTTCTCATATATTTACTTTCCATATTCTTTTGATTCCGAATCCATAATCTCCGTTATCCTCCAATACTCATACACCTTCGTTTCTTCGTGTAGAAGGACTTGGTGTTCCAACCTCCCACAACAACAACTCTCTCACGGATTAACAAGTGGAAGCTTGCAAAACCGTGAGTATACTTGAACCCCTGTTTTCGTTTACCACCTTTTAGGGTGTAACATGTTAATCTATAAAACTTACACTTAAACCTTATTCTTAAATGCACAAACATTCCTTATACATGCATGCCTACTTGATTACTTGATACTTTAAACTTGAGGTTATACGTTTTGTGTTAGACTTATCATTAACTTCGTACGAGCCTATCCTTGACATGTATAGCGCTATAGGATTAACGCAACGCCTGTAGACTTTGGGTTATGTTAAGAGCTTATTGTGTTTCATCATTGGTTTGATTAGTTAAACACATGCCAATTTTATTGTTTATCTTGTTTCAATAGCTTGCCATGTGGAATTGTTTAAACTCATTTTTATGCTATGTATGTACGAAAACTTGTATACTCACCTTTGCTTTTGCATTGAACTTTATTTTAAACATGCTACAGGTTGAAGATGATGATCATATGAAATCTAGTAGGGATGACTAGAAACTCGCACAAGGAATTACTAGATTGAATATTTATGTTATGTTGAACTTGTCATATTTGTCTTGTATTTGTTGTTATTGAATTTCCATGTAATGTTTTGACAATTTGAATTATGAAATGAAAACGGTTTTGATTTAATTATTGTCACAAGTAGCGTTGTGTGTGATGAGCAATCTTTCTTCGTCCCACTCAGATGATTCCGCCATTGGTTAGGGTGTGACATAAGTCAATAAAATTGCTGCAATGTTACTGTAGGAATCGGTTCTTAAAAAATACCTTAAATTAAATAAAAACTTACATATTAAAAAATACAAACATATTAAGAAGATACAAACATATTGCATTGTAAAAAAACCAAGAGCTTATTGAGTAGAAAAATAATCAAGAAAAAGATGAAGATGGTGTGAAAAACAAATGAATTTTATTCACTGTTTATACTATCTGGAATCGATTCCAATGGCTAGGAATCAATTCCAACGGTAACAATGCATTAAATGGGTGATTTGCAACGGCTAGGAATCGATTCCAACGGCTAGGAATCAATTCCAACGTTAAGAAAACCAATAAATGATAGAATTTAATGCACCAGGTTGTATTTGTTTATGGAGGAACCGGTTCCGGGTAGGGACCGGTTACGAACCTATTTTTTATATAAAATGTGGAACCGGGTAAGAACCTGCGGTTTTTTTGAACCCGGAATCGGTTATTCAAAAAAGTGGGTAGGAACTGGAACCGGTTCCAGGTCGGGTCTACCGGGTCGGGTTTGGAACCAGTTATTATGCTCATCTCTATTCCCTGTCGTGCGAACTGTCCTTTCGCCTGAACAGTTGGTGTTGTTTCGTTTTCCGTTTATTCTGTTTCTGCATTCCTTGTTACTGATCCTGATGGGCAAATCAGGATCCGTAAAACCACAGAAACTCAATGTAGTGGCAAGTGCCTGGACAGAATATACTTTCTGTTGAAGCATACTTTCATATTATATACTACGTACTTTAATTCCGAATCCAAACCCTACGTTCAAACTCCAATACTCACACCTTCGTTTACCCCCTGTAGTGTAACCTTGGTGTTCCCGTGCTCGTCAACAACTCTGCTGGATTAACTAAAGAAGATTTAGCAAAACCGTGAGTATACTCAAACGCCCTTTTTACTTTTCACACTTTGGGTGCAATATGTTACCTATAAACCTACACAGTTACACTTAGACTTTTATACAAGTGCACAAACAATCCAATACATGCAGGCTAATATGTTATAATTGATTCGTGTTTTCTGGAGCATTCTATGTGATAAACTTGTCATTAGCTTCGTCGGCCCTCCCCTTAACATGTATAGCGCTATGGGAGTAATGCACTGCCCATAGTCTTGTGGTCATGTTAAGTTTAGTACTTGCGGTAATCAGAGGATTGACTTGAATATTCACTTGCCAGTTTTACGTTAATCATGTTAAGTTAGTTTGCCATGTGGATTCGTTTAAAACAATTTATACTTATGTTACGTATTAAACGTGTATACTCGCCAATACTTTTGTATTTAACCATGTATTTTAAAGATATTGTAGGTTGATGATATTGAGGATGATGAAATTCAATAGGGATACTTTAGATACCCATTTTAAAATACTAGATTAGTTTGTTGTATTGATGCACCTCGTTTGAACAATGTATTTTATTTCTTGTATTGTTGTATCTTTGAAACAATGTTGTATTTGATTTCTTATGTGGTAATATGACAATTTGTTATCAATGAACGAAATCCATTTTGTCTTATATATTGTCGCAATAGTGTTATGAAGTCTCGAGCAATCTCGTTCGTCTCACTCCGATGATTCCGTCATCGGTTGGGGTGTGATAACCAAATCATATGCTTCTTCAAAAAGTTGCCATGATCGTATCACATGACAACTAGAGGTGTACAAAAAAACCGGTTTTAGGACCGAAACCGTTTTTTTAACCGGTTCCAACCCGAACCGAACCGCCGGTTAGATACTGGTTAGTGATCTTGATCTTCTAAACCGGTTATAACCCATGTTTTTTTGTACAAATCGGTTATAAACCGAACCGAACCAGTTACACCAATTTGGTTTCCAATCGTTAAAAACCGGTTAAAAAATCGAACCAGTTTAAACCCCCCCCCCCCCCCCCCGTTTTTTCCCACACAAAAATAACCGGTTCGGTTATTAACCAGACTGGTTAAAAACGATTTTTACACCTCTAATGACAACCACCTAAAGTTGTTCTATGAAGCAAGTGATAATGTGTTTGTTACTGCAATAAGATGAGATTGATTGGAATCTAGGTACTAGTTAAAACTTTATTTTTTTTATAAAATCTGATTATATAATAATTAATATCTGATATCAGACAAATTGGAAGCGTGTAAGTATATACAAAACCGGTTTAATTCCTACCAATAATCCAAATGCGATTCAATTAAACAATTATAACATTCAATTAAACAATAATCACGTGTTGTTTACTGCTTTCTCATTTTCACATTTCAATAGCCTGATATCCTGAGCTATATTCCAATATCTTGATCCTACATTTCCATATCCCGAAGATATATCCCAAATATTCTAAATGGCACACTACCTTACAAACTAATTTGCTCACTAAGTTGCTTTAGTAATTTTTGACCGAAACACTTCTTCACACTTTTTATACATTTTATAATTAAAATAAAAAAGAAAGTACAACAACAGTCAAATAATTAATCTTAACCATTGACCAAGGGATGAGATTGGTTCTCATGGTTCTTACAACTCACTAAGGTTCTCATATGAACCATCCAATATATATATTGGATCAAGATCAAAGGAAAACCCATTTAGTTGTGGAAACTTAGAGAATATACTTGATCTATATATGCGTAATTAGGGTTTCTAACCATGCGTGATTTTGTGTTTGCCATGCGTGATTTTGCTTTTTTAACCATGATTGATTTTTGTGGTCATGCGTAATTAGGGTTTTCGTCCCACCATGTGTTATGCCAGAGAGTTATGCTCTTGTGGTGGCACAACGACTATCAAGTGGCAGTCGGCGGTATGGTTTCCCAGGGGAACGAAAAAGCCAAACTTTGAAGCCATCGTGGGCCCGGTTAAGACAACATAGTCTGGCCAAAGTGAGGCATACGGGGATCTTCAATTTGGAGAGTGTGGTAACCTTATACATGAAGTTCATCGTTCAAAAAAAATAGTTATACTTTATCCCCTTATAAAAAAATTAACTACCCCCACTATTTTTAAACGTTCATAACTTTTTTGTATGTTAATATTTTTTTTCAAAAAAAAAATTACACCATAAAACGAGTATTTTATTCTCTTTAATTTGAGTATAATATTGTTGTAGTTTTTAGAATTAAAAAAAATGATATTTGGACGTGATTAATAGTGTCTAAAGATGAGGAATAACTGAATCGTTAACCGAAACCGAACTGAAATCAACCAAATATTGAAATACTGAAAACCGATTAATCAAAACCCAAATTAACCAAAACTGGTTATCGATTTTTTATACCCTCATTTAACCAAAATTAATCAAACCGAACTATTCATATTTTTATATATTTCTAGCTTTTATACGTTCAGTTCATGCATTTCATATTTTATACCTCAATTTTATGTATTTATACTTCAATATCATGTATTTATACATCAGTTTCATATATTTATACCTCAATTTCATGTATTTCTAAGAAAAAAGGTTTAGCCTAACTTTAGTTTTAACTATTAACCGAAATTAAATGAACAAACCAAAAAAACTGTCAATCTAACCGAATAAACCAAACTAATGAAACGAAAACCAATTGGTTAATAAAATAGACTAACCGATGACTTCAGTTTCGGTTGAGGATAATAACCGAATCAACCAAATAATGCACACCTTGACAATGTCTTTGTTTCCCGCTGCATCGCGCGGACATCCTTCTAGTGTGTGTGTGTGTGTGTGTAGGGAAGGGGTTAAATGTGAACACAAGATATTGTGAGAACTGTGAGAACGAATGAAAAAATCACAAGAACTTGGTCAAAAACAATTTAAATTCAAAATTTATTTTTACCCTTATCATTATTATTCGAATACAATATTAGAAATTAAATTTACATGTTTAAATTTATATGTATCCTTAAATAAAGAAAATTTACATATGTGTAAGCAGTGGCGGAGCTAGCCCTTTAATTCAGGGGTATCCCAATTTTTTTGTACCGTGCAATCATACTATAATAAAAAAACGATAATAAATACCACTAGTAGAAAATTAATCTTTTTGGACGATTGGTGAACGTATTTTGGGTTGTCCGTCCTATAAAACCGCCCAAAATCTTTAAGGATAATACCTAATAGATTCGTCATTTTCTTTTTTCATAGCTTGAAATCGTTCATCGTCGTCTTTTACTTTATCAAAAGTTTCTGTTATGTATGGCTTCTTCGTGCGAGACTGCCAAAGTGCGAATGAGGACTAACAATTCTATTGAGCGACCTTTGGGTTTCAGACTTCCAGAACTTCCAATTGCCGCCTATACATGCCCTTAATCAATGGATTATTTTATTTATTTAGGCTTAATTATCATGAAACTTATTATTTAGGCTTAATTATTTAATAACGTTTGGGCTTAATGAATAATTTCAAGTTTCATATTTTTCTCTTAAGGGTATCCTCGTATATATTTAGTAGTATCCTAATATATAAAACCGAAAAAAATACACTGCGAGTACGGGGTTGAGCCGTAGCCCGTGCTACGGCTAGTTCTGCATTAGTTCCGCCCTTGTGTGTAAGTTTGTCATTTACACATGTGTAAATTTGTTGTATTTACACACGTGTAAAAAAATTATTAAGAGTAGCCTGAAAGGAAAGATAATTTTTTTAAAGAGTAAATTTCTTTTTAATGTTGTATTTTAATTTTAATGAGATTTGTATTAAAAAATGATTTTGATTGGTTTTCCCATTCATTCTCATGGTTCTCGCAATATTTAGCGTTCTCAAGATAACATTTTAAACTTGTACAAATCTTGACCCATATCCATATACTGAGATTAATCTCAATTTGGGATAGGGGTTGATTAACGTACAATTAGCCTTAATGTACGATGCGTACGTGATGAAAATATAACATGCGGAATTGAGGTCATAACATGCGGATTTTAACACACAAACTCGGAAGACTACCAAACCCGGAACGTTCACCATGCGGCTTCACAAACCCGGACAACCTATAACATGCGGATTTCCAAACCTAGACAACCTATAACATGCGGATTCACAAAATCGGAAAATATTACATGCGGACTCCCAAAACTCGGAAAATATAATATGCGACTTCACAACCCAGACACCTATAAGATGCGGCTTCACAAACTCGGACAAATATAATATACGGTTTACTAATCGTGTACGCTCGTACGTTAAAGCCAATTGTACACTACACATTCTCTCTCAACTTTACAAGTCAAATTATAAATCAATAAACCTGAGACTCACGCTCTTAGTCTCAATTAACCTTCTCATTTAAGTGTTATTTAATGTTACCAAATGGTGAGCTTTATCACAATCACAGTATAACACAATATGTATATATGACAAAATTTATTAGCTTTAACGCATATTAATAATTATAGCAACAAGCTTTAGTACATAACTGAATAATTCAATATTCTTAGGTTCACATAATAATCTATGATAATAAATATTTGATCAATTAAAGATGTTTAATAGGCCGTAAAAACTCACCTTTGCATCCTTTAAAGAAAACAAGAGAGTTCATGAATTCCAAGCATCCAATAAACCTTAACCCGTTAAGAGATTGATAAAATGCAAAGATCATATTAAATAAAAAAAAATCGCTTCAATAAAAATTGTACTAGCGTACATGTTCCTCTATACTAAGTGATGTTCTTTGGTATTAATTTAAAGGTTTTATCATGTGCATGCAACGACTAAGAAAAACTTACCATTATACATATTATACATATACATATATATATATATATATATACATATATATATACATATTAAAACAAACTTCCCATGAACAGTAGATTTGTTTTCTTAAATTATTATTATATGAATATGAATCACAAGTGTTTATGGAAAGCACATTTATTAATAAATTATTATGTTGATGAATTTTATTAAATTATTATGTTGATGAACAAGTAGATTTATTTTATTAATTTATTATTATTGTATCTAGTTTTTTTGTTATTGTAGTTGACTATTGTTATAACTAATTTAGTTTACCTCTATTATATATATATATATATATATATATAGAGAGAGAGAGAGAGAGAGAGTGTGTAAAATACAATAGCCCCTAACATGTGACCAGTACGCGGCAAAAAAACAACATGCGTAATTTGTTGATACAACATGCGCGATTAGTGTTCTTTTCAATTAGCCTGAGATTGATCAATTTCGTCCAATTCGTTTCAATTTTTTTTTTTTTCGTTTCAGTTCAAACTGGCCATTGTTCGGTCAACTTCATCGAATTGTGTTCAAATTCATCTTTGATTTTAAAATTTTTCAAAAGAAATAACAACCCGAACAATGACCGTAGAACAGAGGATGCAGGACCACGATACATATGAAAAGAAGGTCATCATGAATAGTAACCAAGAATATTTAAGTTTTTAATTATTAATTTTGTACATTACAATTTGATCAAAAAGAAATTTTAAATTCGCATCTATATTTATTTATTTATTTATTTTATCATTCCAAGTAATTTGCTCACGCATTATGACGATACGTTATCACGGATATTTTTTATTATTCACTTTTTTAGTAATTTTAAAAATAAATGATAAATCCGCAACAATGTTTATCTATCTTTTTACCATTTCAAGTGATTTGCTCGCACGTTGTAATGGTACGTTACTGCATGCATTGGATCGATATCGATACGGTTCGTTACAGTACCGGTATGATATATGTATTTGGTATACAAATTAACAGTGTTTGAATGCCGAAAACGATAATAACTAACATCAGACCGACACCAATTTTGTTCGTATGCCGGTTCAGATTGTCACGGTACTGGTACTGATATGTCGCAAAATAGTTGTATAAATGAAAATTTTTCGAAACCGGAAATCATAAAAATGAATCTAGGTATTGATACCGATGTTCGGTGCGGTAGTGATATATCGTTTTTTGTTTGTTAAAATAAATACCGGCACCAAAACTATTTTTGTTTGTTAGGTTTCAGTTTGATTCACTATGGTAGCGGTACAATATCCATTATCAAACAGGAAACCATGACAATGAATACATACCAGTATTGATGATGACCGGTTCAATTTGGTACGACGTGGTAGCGATACGCTCTTAGGTTATCGAAAGCAAAAATAATAAAAAAAAATACGGGTATCAATACAAATGTTGTTCAGTCGGTTTCAGTTCGGTTTCGTAGAATAGCAACACAATGTTCGTTTTCAATAAAATCTATTTCGCAATGTTGAAAAATATACACATAAGACACTAACGAACTAAAACAATATAAATTGAACAATACCGATATTCATTTTTATTGTTTTCGATCGATGTCAAGTTTTCTCATTCGGTTACAATAGCGGGTGTCGGTATTGTAACGAACCGAACTAATACCAATCGAATTCCCGCCGCCGCGAAGTGCGAGGGAATATCACTAGTTATACATATTAAATCTAAGTGGTCATAAATAGTAAAATAAAATTTGAATATTATTATAGTATCTTTTAATATTTTATTACTATAATAGCATATTATGTATAAGAGCTATTTTAATATTTTGTTACTGTCACACCCCGACCACGTAAAACATCAAATCGTGGCGGAAACGTCGGGGAGTGTTGTAACAGAATTATTGTTTCACAACCATGGCATTAAAAAGTTATGTTTTATTCATCAAACAAAGAGTTACATTGTCTCAAAACAAGAACCAAAGAGTACACAACATAATTAAACTAAGTCTATCTTTATTTTAAGTCTCTAAGGCACAGGTCCGCCCTAGTGTCACGATCATCATCCTAAGCAACAGCTCCTGAAACACATGTGAAAATAGGTACGTCAGCATAAAAATGCCTGTGAGACACATAGGTTTTGTGAAAATATGATTCATGACTTACAAGTTTAGAAAATAGTTGTTTAACAAAAGTCAGTCATGAACCTTGTTATTTGCTTTGTTTTATAAGTCTTTCGAAAAGCGATGATATGTAAAAGAGTAATGTGAGGTTAAATGAATAACCAAGTAAAAATGAATTTTTTGTATAAAATAAGTTGTTTGTAAAATAATGACTTGAAAATATGTTATTTGTATAAAATGTTATACGTCTAAATTGAAATGATCTAAATAACGCTACGATATGTAATACCATACAAGCACTTATATATAGGAAGTACCAGCGGCGTATCCACCATGCTTGTATCGTATTACACACGCCTCGTTGTTCAAATCATTTTACCCAAACAAACCACCAATGTAAATTTGCCCATGTCTAAACCATTTGTCAAATGTCTTTGTGTAAATCATGTCAAAATGTCTATGTCAAAATGTAGATATGTATATCAGTATCAAAATGTCTATGTCAAATGTCAAATATGAAATGAGTAAACAAAATGTCATGTATGGCAAGAATATATATATCTACTGAGCCACAGATAAAATGCACAAGACAAAGTATTGAAGTAAAACGTGGTTTAAATCAACGTTATGTCTTGTGGAAATGCATGCTATACTGAATACAAACATTTATGCGGTATTGCTAAAATGCATACATCCAAGCCTTGTGACTGTGGTGATAAGCCTTTAAACAAATTAAAGGTCTATCTGTTTTATGTTTTATCGGATTCGGTCATTCCTTTCATCCAAACATACCTAGGATGTTAGGAACGGGAGTTGTCAATTCCTATGGTACCATTACCTACTAACGAGCGGCGTGATCAAAGTTAATGGATGTATATGGTCCATTTAAACAAGCCAAATGTCATATCAAAATGTAAGCATGTGATGAAATGAAAATGTACTAAGTATGATGAACATACATAGCATGAAAAGGCAATGCAAAACAATGCACTAAGTATGCACACAATGGACATACATAGCATAAAATGTCATGTAAAACGATGTACTAATAATGTACTAATGAACATAGCATGTATATGATGAGAAAACATGAAAAGCACGAAAGTAACAAGTAGGCACATGTGTTTCACCCCAAAATGTTTGGAAAACAGTAAAAGAGGGGTCTATGTACTCACTTGAGATTGCTCAATAGACTTTAGATATCCACCAAGCAAAGCTAGAAGGTTACGAAATCAAACGGCACCTAATATAGGTAACTACAGTAATAAACGGACCTAATCGGAGGATCGGGTAGCATGAGGGTTCGTAAACCAAATGAGTGTAGGAACTCATGTAATATGGTTTAACAAAGCCTACATACTAAAACGAAACTTATCCTAAGTGCTTTTGACCCGTTACGACCCGTTTAGGTAGCTTATGCTACTTTAACGCGTCGTTCGCGTAAAACGCGTTCGGACCGCCTAACTAGCCTTATGACAAGTAAAATATGCCTTAACATGTCTAATATTGTTACTAAATCAGTTTAGATACCAAAAATTAGGTTACATAGGCTTAAAATGAGTTTTAACGTAAAAAGGGCATTTTGGTAATTTACCTAAGGCATATATATCACCTATCATATAACTACTCAAACGATGTGACCATAAGGTATAACCTCGGAAGGTTATTCCCTATACTACTATGGTCACCTAAAGTGTTTGGTCGGATCCTAATGATCGACCAAATGGGTCGGGTTCGAAAGCATAAGCGATTGATTAGATCGCTTACCCTTACGACCCTAAATAAGCACAAATCTAAAAGTGACGAGCTAAACATGCTAGAACATGTTTAGTTAAGTTAGAAAATAGGTTTTGATATCAAAAAAAATGGTTTTGATACCCTAGAGTAGTTTAGTTACAAAATACGCAAGAACACGCATTTTGCCCGAAACTACGACTCGTCACTGAGCCTAGATAACGTGGTAATCAGTAGGTATAGTCACTGGGGACTATGACCATCGTGATTACGCTCACGTTATGAAGTTCAAACGAACTTCGCATTGACCATAAACTGGTCAATGCAAAAAGTCAAACACAGTTTGACTTTAACGCTAAAACGAATGAAAAGAACGAAAGAATACTTACAAAGGGTCCCCGCAAGATTGATTTCCAAGTATTTCTCAGGTATGAAGTGATAACCACTCCAACTTAGAGAAAATTTCAGAATCAAGTAGGTTTGGAATGAAATGGGTTGGGGGTATTTATAGGAAATGGACCACCGTTAGGATCGTTCGTCGAAAAACGTGCCTCGATCTCAACCGTCCATGTGTGCCCCTTGGTTTGGAAAACCATTAGAGCCCATAGATTCAGTCCATGGTTTGAGAAATACCATTTGCAAGTGGTTTTGAGGTGATTAACAGCTGAAAACAGTTGTTTGCAACAATTCTGCAGGTCTGGGGAGGCCTCGCGGCCCGCGTAATATGTGTGCAGATCTTACGCGGCCCGCCTGGGCTGCACAGATCAGAAGAAAGTTTGCAGATTTACAGTTTCAGTCCCTGTATGTGTTCTAAGCTTATTTCAACACTTCTAAGGCCCGTTAAGCCAACTTTAAGGCCCTAAAATGATGCCTAAACATTGTGGACATGAAACATGCCCAAAAATATGCCGGATGTCGGTTCGTTTGGTCGTACGATCGCGATGTTTGCTTAATTACGACGGAATGCGCATAAGCGCGAAAAACGATCCAAATTGCGCGACGAATGGATTTTTCTCATGCCAAACACTAAAATAAAATATTTTAATGCTTACATAAATTTTTGGATGTCCGGATGTATTCAGAACGTAAGTTATGCGCGAAAATGCAAACTTATGCACTTTTTGACGCTTTTAGTCCCTGAATGAGCATAAAGTTTATTTTAGCACACCGAACCTCTCAAAGCCTATTTCTAAGCTATGTAAAGGATATTTAAAGTGTGTTTAACTTATGGCCATGTTCCGGAATGTCTGTTACAGTTCAAATTGGCATACTTTCGCAGTTTGTCAATTTTAGTCCCTGTAAGCGGATTAACTTGATTTTTGCCATACCAAAGCCTTCAAAACTTATTTCTAAGTTATGTAAAGGTTATTTAAGGTATGTTAAGAATATGTTGATGTTCCGGAGTATTTGTCGCGTTAAACTGACTACGTTTACGCACCAGTTTGCGTATAACTCTCCAGAAAGCGATATAGAGTTTGAAATGGAATGAAAGTCAAAACATGAAAAATGTAAAACATAAACAAACAAGCATTGGGATCAAATAACTTTATTTCATTGATAACTGAACTGTTTACAAAGATTACAAGCACAGATGTCACAGTCTCCCCTACTTGTGGAAATTTCGTCCCGAAATTTGTTTAGAGGAAACTCGTGAGAAAAGATGTGGATACTTCGCCTTCATTTGATCTTCACGTTCCCAAGTAAACTCAGGTCCACGCTTAGATTCCCATCGAACTTTAACCAACGGAATGCGCTTGCGTTTAAGCCATTTGACCATACGGTCCATGATTTCCACAGGTTTCTCAACAAAATGTAGTGTTTTATCAACACGAATTTCGTCAAGTGGTATGTGGAGGTTCTCATCAGCTAAACACTTCCTGAGATTGGACACATGGAAGGTTGGATGAACATTTCCAAGTTCAGGAGGTAACTCAAGTCTATATGCTACCTTACCAATTCTTTCGACGATCTTGAATGGTCCAACATATCTAGGTGCAAGTTTTCCTGTCTTTCCAAATGTGATCACACCTTTCCAAGGTGAGACCTTAAGTAAGACTCGATCACCGACTTGAAAATCCAAGGGCTTGCGTTTTGGGTCCGCGTAACTCTTTTGACGGCTTCTAGCTGTCTGAAGGTTATCATGAACTTTCTTAATCTTATCAGTTGTCTCTAAAATGAGGGCAGGTCCAGTAAGCTGAGCCTCACCGATCTCATTCCAGCAGACTGGTGAAGGACATTTTCGACCATAGAGAGCCTCGAAAGGAGCCATGTTGATGCTGGAGTGATAATTGTTGTTGTAGGAGAATTCAATCAACGGAAGATATGAATCCCAACTACCACCAAAATCGATCACACAAGCTCTAAGCATATCCTCCAGAGTCTGGATTGTTCTTTCAGATTGACCATCCGTTTGCGGATGATAAGCTGTGCTCAGATTAAGTTGGGTCCCCATAGCAGATTGCATGGTTCTCCAAAAATGAGAAGTGAAACGAGCATCTCTGCCAGAAATGATGTTCAAAGGAACACCATGTCGAGCTACAATTTCATCCACGTAGATTTTAGCTAGCACTTCAGCAGAAAAATCCTCACGGATTGGCAAGAAATGCACTGATTTTGTAAGACGATCAACAACTACCCAAATGGCATCATGACCTTTCTTAGTGGGCAGAAGTTTGGTAACGAGATCCATAGCAATGTTTTCCCATTTCCAAACTGGGATCTCTGGTTGCTCCAAAAGACCAGAAGGATGTTGGTGTTCAGCCTTGACCTTAAGACAAGTAAGGCATTTTGAAACATACAAGGCAATGTCTTTCTTCATACCAGGCCACCAATACTGAGTACGAAGATCCTTATACATCTTATCTGAGCCAGGATGGATAGAATAACGAGACTTATGAGCTTCATCCATAAGTAAGGTGCGAAGACCATCTTGGCTTGGGACCCACAAACGGTCCATGAAATAATATGATCCATCGTCCTTCAAAACAAGATCAGGCTTAATGTGATAGGGTAATTCCTTACCCATCAAGTCTTGTGAAACACAAGCATGTTGAGCCTGAGAAATGCGGGCTTGAATATCAGATCGAGCTTGGATATCATATTGAACTCGAACACAATGAAGCTTAGTACGTTCCTTTCGACTCAATGCGTCAGCTACGACATTCGCCTTACCAGGATGGTAGCGAATTTCACAGTCATAGTCGTTCAGAAGCTCTACCCAACGTCTTTGCCTCATGTTGAGTTCTTTCTGATTGAAGATATGCTGAAGACTTTTGTGGTCAGTGAAAACCACACATTTTGTTCCATACAAATAGTGTCTCCAGATCTTAAGAGCGAACACAACTGCACCCAACTCAAGATCATGAGTGGTGTAGTTTTTCTCATGCACCTTCAACTGCCTCGATGCATATGCTATGACTTTGTTCCTTTGCATCAGAACACAGCCAAGACCTAATTTGGATGCATCGCAGTACACGACAAAATCATCATTGCCTTCAGGCAAAGTCAGAATAGGTGCGTCACAAAGCTTCTGCTTCAAGGTCTGAAATGCTACTTCTTGTTTAGAACCCCATTCAAAGGGCTTGTTCTTCTGAGTTAGAGCAGTTAGAGGAACTGCAATCTTCGAGAAGTTCTCTATGAAGCGGCGGTAATAACCCGCAAGACCAAGAAAAGAACGAACCTCAGTAGGAGTAGTAGGCGTATCCCAATCCTTAATCGCACTGATCTTGGAGGGATCTACATGAATACCTTGTTCGTTGAGAATATGTCCCAAGAATTGAACTTCTTTAAGCCAAAATTCACACTTGGAGAATTTGGCAAAAAGTTGTTCTTTCTTTAGGAGTTCCAGAGTAAGACGAAGATGTTGCTCGTGATCAGCTTGCGTCTTAGAGTATATCAAAATGTCATCAATAAAAACGATGATGAACTTATCTAAATAAGGCTTACAAACCCTATTCATCAAGTCCATGAAAACAGCAGGAGCATTAGTCAAACCGAATGGCATAACTGTGAACTCATAATGCCCATAACGAGTGCGGAACGCTGTCTTGGGAATATCCTCTTCATGCACGCGAAGTTGATGATACCCAGAACGAAGATCAATCTTCGAAAAATAAGAAGCACCCTGTAACTGATCGAAGAGATCATCGATGCGAGGTAGTGGATATCGATTCTTGATGGTGAGCTTGTTAAGCTCACGGTAATCGATGCACATTCTGAAGGATCCATCCTTCTTCTTGACAAAAAGAACGGGAGCACCCCAAGGGGAAAAGCTAGGACGGATAAAACCTTTGTCTGAAAGCTCCTGAAGCTGTTTGGACAGCTCTTGCATCTCAGACGGTGCAAGACGATATGGAGCTCTGGCAATGGGATTTGCACCTGGTACGAGATCAATACGGAACTCGACTTGGCGCGCTGGGGGTAATCCAGGTAACTCCTCAGGAAATAGCTCCGGATAATCCCGAACGACCGGGATATCTCGAATGGACTTACCTTTGCCTTTATCTGCTGTAACATGTGCCAAAAAGGCCACATAGTTCTTCCGCAGATATTTCCGAGCTTGACAACAAGACATAAGCTTGAGGCTACTAGCAGGTTTCTCACCACGAACCTGTAGGGTCTCACCTGACGAAAGCGGCACACGAACGATCTTCTCAAAACAAACTACCTCTGCGCGATGCTTGGCTAACCAATCCATACCCACTATAATGTCGAAGCTTCCAAGTTGCATTGGCGTGAGGTCGATGGGAAAAAGATGGTTATTAAGGTTCAACTGGCAGTTGCGAAGGACAGAATTAAGAACAATGGGTTCACCACTGGCAACCTCTACTGTCAAGGGTTTACCTAGTTTCGTTCTAGACACGCGAAGCAATGGCTCAAAAGATAATGACACAAAACTCTTATCAGCACCAGAATCAAAAAGAACAGATGCGGGTTGATTATTAACAGAGAACGTACCATTCACCACTTCATTGTCTGCTTGCGCGTCTTGTGCATTAATGTTAAAAACTCGACCTCGAGCTGGAGCCTGATTCGGATTTGCATTAACCAGTCTTGGACACTGGTTTCGATAATGGGTCAGGTCTCCACAATTATAACACGAGCCAGGAGGATAGTGAGGTCGTGCAGCTTGACCCTGTTGCTGAGCAGGAGGCTGAGCAACTTGTTGAGCCGGGTTCTGAGCTGCTTGATTACGAGCAGAACGACAAACTTCTGCAAGGTGTCCAAACTTCCCACAGTTCGTACAGAAACGGCACGAAAGTTGTTGTTGATGATGACTATTGCACAAAGGTGCATTCCCTTCATACCGCTTCTTTGCTGGAGGCTGCGCTGGCTGATTTGGTGCAGCTTGATTTGCCTACGCAGTAACGGCGTAGTTTTGGGAAGCCTTACGCTTCCTTGAATTTTTCGAGGAACCTGAATCCTTACCCTTCTTGTTTTTACCTTTCTTGCTATCCTCTTTGTCAGACGACTGCTTCTTACCCTTGTCACCCTTTCTATGCAGCTTACCCCTTCGAATCTGCGACTCGGTCAATGTTGCAGATAGCTCGATTGCCTGACGGAGTGTGGTAGGGTTACTACCAGTAACGGTGTCTTGTATGGAGTCAGGTAGACCATCGATGTACCTTTCGATAGCCTTGTCGAGTGGGGTAACCATTGTTGGGCATAACAAACTCAGCTCCTCAAACCGATCAGTATACGCCCGGTGCTCGCCACTATCCTGTTCTAGATCATCAAACTCCCTTTCTAAAGCTCGCAGCTCATGACGAGGACATAACTCCCTCATCATAAGAGTCCTAAGTTCAGCCCATGTTTGTGCTAAAGCAACCTCAGCACCACGGTCTCTCATAACCCCGTTCCACCATGTGAGCGCCCTCTTCTGAAATACGCTCGATGCAAACTCGACCTTGCGATTGTCAGGACACTGAACGTGACGGAAAGTATTCTCAATGCTCTCGAACCATTGAAGAAGCCCAGTTGCTCCCTCCGTACCACTAAACTTGAGTGGTTTAGCCGAGTTAAAACTCTTGAAATTGCATGGAGCATTGTTGTTGTTGTTGGCTTGGTTCCATTGAGCAAAGAGGTTTGGGAATTGAGCAGCCATTTGCTGCGCAATGATTTCTGCCAGTTCGGCATTTGGTAGCGGATTTTCGCGTCGAGGAGGCATTCTAAAAGAGGAAACATGAAAGGAAACGAGTGAGATGATTAGGTGAAAAGAATGAGGTGAAACAAAAATCGACAAAAGCAAGGATGGTGGTCATTTGTCCGTATCACAAAGCAAACAAATGACACACAATGACTAATCAAAGTAAATGGGTCCAAAAATAATGCTTAGCGAAGACATGCTCGCCTATAAGTCACTCACCCCAAGAGTTCCCAGGTAAGAGTGACTGGTCCGATTGTGTGGATTTGTACGAACACTCTAGCCTTAGACAGAAAACCCAGGGTACAGGCATTCACCCTTCCAGTTTGCACATGTTCACACTATTTAGAACCCAAAACTTTGACGATATTTTGAAAACTTGGAAGGCACAAGGCCAAAAGAATCATTCAAAAACAAATGATAAATTTTCAAAATCATTCAGAAAAAAATTGAAGGGTTCAAAACCTTACAATAAATTATTTAAAAACAGATGTTTGATTTTCAAAAATCGTTTCGGAAAATTGGGTTCTTGTTTTGGTGATCACCTAAGGATAGGTGAAGTGCATGTTTTAAAATCTAAACACAAGACAACTTGTGTTGGGGTCCTAGAAAGGTTATAGTCTAGGTCAAACCATTACTAATAACCTAATTCCCTATAACCATTGGCTCTGATACCAACTCTTCTGTCACACCCCGACCACGTAAAACATCAAATCGTGGCGGAAACGTCGGGGAGTGTTGTAACAGAATTATTGTTTCACAACCATGGCATTAAAAAGTTATGTTTTATTCATCAAACAAAGAGTTACATTGTCTCAAAACAAGAACCAAAGAGTACACAACATAATTAAACTAAGTCTATCTTTATTTTAAGTCTCTAAGGCACAGGTCCGCCCTAGTGTCACGATCATCATCCTAAGCAACAGCTCCTGAAACACATGTGAAAATAGGTACGTCAGCATAAAAATGTCTGTGAGACACATAGGTTTTGTGAAAATAGGATTCATGACTTACAAGTTTAGAAAATAGTTGTTTAACAAAAGTCAGTCATGAACCTTGTTATTTGCTTTGTTTTATAAGTCTTTCGAAAAGCGATGATATGTAAAAGAGTAATGTGAGGTTAAATGAATAACCAAGTAAAAATGAATTTTTTGTATAAAATAAGTTGTTTGTAAAATAATGACTTGAAAATATGTTATTTGTATAAAATGTTATACGTCTAAATTGAAATGATCTAAATAACGCTACGATATGTAATACCATACAAGCACTTATATATAGGAAGTACCAGCGGCGTATCCACCATGCTTGTATCGTATTACACACGCCTCGTTGTTCAAATCATTTTACCCAAACAAACCACCAATGTAAATTTGCCCATGTCTAAACCATTTGTCAAATGTCTTTGTGTAAATCATGTCAAAATGTCTATGTCAAAATGTAGATATGTATATCAGTATCAAAATGTCTATGTCAAATGTCAAATATGAAATGAGTAAACAAAATGTCATGTATGGCAAGAATATATATATCTACTGAGCCACAGATAAAATGCACAAGACAAAGTATTGAAGTAAAACGTGGTTTAAATCAACGTTATGTCTTGTGGAAATGCATGCTATACTGAATACAAACATTTATGCGGTATTGCTAAAATGCATACATCCAAGCCTTGTGACTGTGGTGATAAGCCTTTAAACAAATTAAAGGTCTATCTGTTTTATGTTTTATCGGATTCGGTCATTCCTTTCATCCAAACATACCTAGGATGTTAGGAACGGAAGTTGTCAATTCCTATGGTACCATTACCTACTAACGAGCGGCGTGATCAAAGTTAATGAATGTATATGGTCCCATTTAAACAAGCCAAATGTCATATCAAAATGTAAGCATGTGATGAAATGAAAATGTACTAAGTATGATGAACATACATAGCATGAAAAGGCAATGCAAAACAATGCACTAAGTATGCACACAATGGACATACATAGCATAAAATGTCATGTAAAACGATGTACTAATAATGTACTAATGAACATAGCATGTATATGATGAGAAAACATGAAAAGCACGAAAGTAACAAGTAGGCACATGTGTTTCAGGAGCTGTTGCTTAGGATGATGATCGTGACACTAGGGCGGACCTGTGCCTTAGAGACTTAAAATAAAGATAGACTTAGTTTAATTATGTTGTGTACTCTTTGGTTCTTGTTTTGAGACAATGTAACTCTTTGTTTGATGAATAAAACAGAACTTTTTAATGCCATGGTTGTGAAACAATAATTCTGTTACAACACTCCCCGACGTTTCCGCCACGATTTGATGTTTTACGTGGTCGGGGTGTGACAGTTACTATAATGGCATACTAGGTATGAAAGCTTAATATATTAACTTGACATATAGTTTTTTCTTCTTATTTTTTAAGATTTTAATATTATAATTATTTTCAAACATATTTTATTTTTTTCTTAAAACTTTTAAGATACAATCTTTTATAAAGTTTTTTTTTTTTTTTTTGAAAGATAAACTTCATTCACAAACCAGCCGACCCAAACCGGGCCGACCAAAGAGCTACAACCAAAAGACAATTACATATTTACAAAGGCGCACCAATCTCTCCAATCTATCCCTTTATGTTTAGATCTATTCGACCACCAAAGAAACCCCAACGCCTTGATCTCGCTAACAATGTTATCAATTCTAATGTGTTTATTAGAAAACAAGAAATTATTTCTAGCCCTCCAAATGCTCCAACACGCTATCCTGATGATTCCTTGAACCGCTATCTTCTTTATCTCCGACTCGTTAATGTTCAAGTGAAAATCCAGCAAATCCTTTATCGAGAAGGCAAAGATACTTGAGATATTGCACCACGTGCTAATACCGTTCCAAACGTTAGACGCAACAAAGCAAGCGATGAACAAATGTTCAACAGATTCTTCGTCCGATCCACACAATCGACACATAGAATCACCCACTTGAATATTTCTTTTTCTCAATGCTTCACTCGTAGCGATACTATCCAGTTCCATTCTCCACGCGTGGATATTGATTTTAGACGGAATCCATTTACACCATCCCATTTTGATACTTGGAGAATCCGAAAGAAGAAGTTTGTTAACAGTTTTTACCGAGAAAGAACCTGCAGAATCCGAAGCCCATTTCCATCTATCACAGCCAACCGAGATCTGGATATTGTTCAGAAGTGATTCAAGCTGCATAACGTTAGTCAGCAGGCCAGAATCCACCAAATGCGACTTCCATTTCCATGAAAAAACCTGCTCAGCGCCTTGTTGACTGATCCGGTCCACCACATGACATTTTTTTTCCGACTCCATCCTGAATAGGTCCGGGAATAACTGTTTGAGAGGCTCCGCAGAAACCCAGCGGTATAACCAAAAAGCTATGTGTTACCATTCCCAACTTCTCCTACCATAAAATTCCGAAGAGTGGAACCACCAACTTTAGTTTTAATAAACACTTTCGCAATGTTATTCCATACGCCGAAAAAGGTCTTCTTAAAAGGAATACATTCCCACCCAACCTGGCTGAAATGAAACACATCTATAACTCTTCCATAGATTATTCTTTTCCATTTTGTATCGCCATCCCCATTTGGACAAAAGAGATATATTGACCTCATAGAGTTTATTCAAACCTAACCCTCCTTCTTTCACATGACGCGACACTCGGTCCCAATTAACCCAATGCATTTTCCTTTCTTCGGAGGAACCTCCCCACAAGAATTTTTTAATCATGGCCTCCAAATCCGAAATCACCTTTTTGGGAGCTTTGTAAAGCGAAAAATAGTAGCAAGGGAGACTTTCCAAAACCGCTTTAATAATAACCACCCTACCTCCGATCGATAAAAGGTGACACTTCCAACTAGCAAGTCTAGCACGAAAGGAATCGTACACCGGTTTCCAATTGCTTATGCGATTCATGTTAGCTCCCACCATAAGGCCAAGGTACTTAAAAGGCGGTGAATCCGGTTTACAACCCACCTCGATAGCCATATCCCCAATCTCATCGTTATCTACTCCAATACTATATAGATTTGATTTGTTGATGTTAATTTTAAGACCCGAACACGCGTAGAAGAACCGAAGAATTCTCACAATATTAACCACTTCATTTTTAGACCATTCTCCCATAACTATGGCGTCATCCGCGTACAATAGGTGAGTAATGACCGGTCCATTATTAGGGGAAGCAATGCCTTTTAACGATCCCGTTTCTCTAGCCCGATTAAGCATACATGTTAGAGCCTCCATCATAACTAAGAAAAGAAAAGGAGATAACGGATCCCCTTGTCTCATACCTTTTTCGCATCTGAATTTAAATGTTGGGGCTCCATTCACCAAAACAGAAGAACTAGCCGATTCAAGAATACCCAAAATCCATTTACACCATCTATTCGGAAATCTTTTATAAAGTAACGCTCATTTTTCGTTATTCTAATAATATTGTAATGCTTTATAATACTTTGAATGTACCGTTGCGATATACTTATTTTATCGGCTTTATGATAAAAACTTTGTTAAAAATTGAATGAGTCAATTATAATTGTTTTTTTTGCTTGAACAACTTCGATAGCGGTATAGAGTATCTTTTTATATTATAAGATATAAGCTACAGCGAGTGTCAGTAACGGACAAAACTAATACCATCCGAACAACATCGGTACCACGTCGATTTCAACTGAACATCGGTACCGGTATTTGTATTTCTGAAACCTTTAATAATATTCATTTTTAAAGTTTTTGATCGATATAAAATATATGTTGATATCATTTAGGGTATATAATAACTTTATTTTTTTGGGTTTATCTTTTGATCACTATACAAAGTGCCAATTACCATATTGATACCTTATGAATTGAACCGATACCGACTCCCCGCCACAACACGCGGTGAAGTCCACTAGTTAAGATAATATGAACACTAACACAAATATAACAAATTTGTGTATTAGTTCCACATAGTCACACAATTTCACCTTTTAAACATATAATATACTTTAGAGTAAATTACAAGTTTTGTCCTTTATGTATGTCCCAAATTGCAGGCATTGTCCTTTAAACCAAAACTTGACAGGCGGTGTCCTTTGTGTTTTCAAAATCTTGCACGTTTTGTCCTTTAGGCCAAACTTAGTTAGATTTTTTAGTTAAATCTGGTATCAAGGGGCTATTTTGTAAAAAAAAATTATTCAGGGACTAAATTGTACAAAACTTAAAAATAAAAAATATATAAACTTCCTTTTTCTCATTCAGAAATCAAACTTCTCTCTCCTCTCACTCTCTTCTCTCTCTAACAACAGTGGTGGAGGTGCTTTGTGGTGGTAGTTATGGCGGGTGGTTGTGGCAGGTGGTTATGGCGGGTGGTTGTGGTGGGTTTAGTTGTAGGTGGGTGGTGGGTGGCTGTGGTGCTAGGGGCGACGGTGGAGGTGGTGTTAAGGCCGGTTGCAGGTGGGTGGTCAGTGGGTGGCAGGTGGGTGGTAGGAGATTCGGTGGTGAAGGGGTGGTTTGTGGAGGTGGTGTTAAGGCCGGTTGCAGGTGGTGGTGGAATTGTTTTTTTAGGGTTTTTGATATTTTTGTTTTTGGGGATTTTTGGGGGTTTTTGATGCCGGATATGTTTGGTGATGGTGGTGAATCGATGCATGTGGATATGTTTGGTGATGGTGGTGAATCGATGTTTGGTGATGGTGGTGAAGGGGTGATTTGTTTTTGATGGTGGTGAATCGATGTTTGGTGATGGTGGCGGTGGTGGTGGAGTGTTTAAGACTGGGAACAATAGTATCAGTGAATTGAATTGTACTAAGTGGCAGATCATAGAAGAAAAGAAAATGAATCGGAGGCGCGCGAAGATAAAAAATGTCGAAGAAAGTAAGGGGCAACGAAGTGTCGCTTACCGTGGCCGGAGGTGGTGATACTAGAGGCTGCTCAAGAACGGTCAACACCGGAAGAGAAGCCATCTAATGCTGTTAACCAAGACGAGTTGTAATGCAAGTTATCTATAAGGTATACTTATAGGAATAGAATATATATAATTCTCGATTTTAATTTCAGTTTTCTGGTCCCGACATCATCATCATCATCATCATCATACTCAGTATATCCCACCAATAGCAAAGCTAAGGTAGGGTCTGAGGAGGGTGAGATGTAGACAGCCTTACCTCTACCCCATAGGAATAGAGAGGCTGCTTCCAATGAGACCCCCGGCTCGATTGTAGTTTTGCATCAAGCCTTGGACATAAGGCACATAACACTCGGCAATTGAGACAAACACCGATTAGTGCATGTACCCCCTTGTCTTTTGGCTATCAACGCCACCACATGATGCATGATTAACCATCCCCCTCTTTTAACGTTATTTTCACGAAATTAGTAAAATAACGTTAAAATTAGTGCCCTTTCACTTTTGCCCCCCGAGCGCCCACACATATATACATTATATGAGCATACCACAAGCGGGGCGTAAAAATCAGAATTTTCTGGTCCCGACATGTTTTCTTTATTAGCCAGGGGTTGTTTTATATGTCTAGCTCATGGCTAGTCTTGTTATCTTCTTGTTTGTATGCAATATAATGTTAAAAAAAGTGTGTTTAAAAGAAGTGGTGGTGGTGGCGGCGGTGGAGGGTGGTGGTGATGGTGATGAAGGGTGGTGGTGATGGTGGTTAGTAATTTACTCAATAATATTAATAATAATAATAATAATATTAAGTTTTGTACAATTTAGTCCCTGAATATTTTTTTTTTTACAAAATAGCCCATTGATACCAGATTTAACTAAAAAATCTAACTAAGTTTGGCCTAAAGGACAAAACGTGCAAGATTTTGAAAACACAAAGGACACCGCCTGTCAAGTTTTGGTTTAAAGGACAGTGCCTGCAATTTGGGACATACATAAAGGACAAAACTTGTAATTTACTCTATACTTTAACTATGAATATTCAATATAATATACTTTTAAACAAATATAAGTTATACGATGATCTCGCCTAGATCACTGATAGTTCTCAATTCATAAACCTTGTCATTACCTAAAAGTCAAAATGAACATTATGTGATTAATGAAAACTTAAAGTAAGTTGTAAAAGTTTCTCCATTGTAACTATTGGAAAAATAATAAACCGAGTAGCTGACATTCTTTAAGTAAATGGCAATCTCATATATCTATTCAACTTATTTTGACCAGTCAGTTGTAGCCTAATCGTCTATACATGAGCACGGAGCACCTCCAACCCAAGGATGCGACTGGCATCCGTGAGCAGGGCAAAAGATGTGGCGCCCAATGTGAAGGA
Source organism: Helianthus tuberosus (assembly GCA_030545235.1). Lineage (NCBI taxonomy): Eukaryota > Viridiplantae > Streptophyta > Magnoliopsida > Asterales > Asteraceae > Helianthus > Helianthus tuberosus. Next base: position 117,644,388 of record CM060399.1, read on the forward strand.
GAGAGTAAGAAAACACCATCATCAAAGATCATGAGATGAGAAAAAGAAATACATGTTAAAAATGAAACATGATGACGAGACAACTCAAAACACAAACAAAATAACTTCTTAATAGAAATTGTATTTACCTCCACTCACTCACCAAAATGCCTAGATCTACCAAACTTAATCAAATTGTAATCATGATGAGCAAGTGAGCATATCCTACAAAACTTACTTTACCTTTGAGAAAAACATGATTATTCACATAAGTGCATACAGAGTGGAGTCGGTAAACTTTTTGTTTACCGATCGGTGACCAATGCCAAGGAGTTTACTGAACAATGTTTACCGAATTTGGGGGTGAAATCGGTGAAGTTTCACCGACTCGGTGAAGGGAGGGAAAGGGGGAGAGAGAGGGTGTGTGGTGGTGTCCATTTCTTTTCAACCAATCACACATTTTCATTTTTTTGAAAAAAAAAATAGTTTACCTAAACCCCATTAAGTAAACCACCGTCAACGTTTTTTAGCATTAGGTAAACAATTAACATAACGCTATGTGATTGGGTGATTTGAGAGTTTACCTATTCCAAGTATTAACCGCTCCCTACACACTAACAAAAGAATTTTTTTTTTAATTTTTATAGAAACCCACGTCCCTTTCACTCATTCAAAAGCACAAGTAAAACACACGCGCCGGATGCTCCGGTACGCATCCAAAAAACATATATACACACACTAGATCACATCAGTCATCACCACACTCACACCCTTTATATAAAAAAAAATCTATAACACAACCCCACGCGCCTTCGTCACACCGCCGTGTGTTCCATGCTCTCTGCACCTTTCTCGTTCACTGTTCATCACACAAATATACGAAATCATATACACACATCTCACTTGAGCTCTACATTCAAGATCTGCAGCTAATTGCTCCTTCAGATTCTTCCTGTTTGACTTTCAATCATCATCATTCACTTCAATTGCTATAGATACATTGTTCTAACAGGTACTCTCTGTGTGTTTTGCTTCAGTTAATACATGCATAGTGTGTTGTGGTAGCTTCTAGATTTGATTTTGAGTTAATTGACTTGAAATGTTGTTGTTAGCGGTGGTTGTTGCGTGTTCGATTGTCGGTGAGGTGCGAGTTTTGCAGTTAGGGCTTTTTTTAGGCTAGATCTGTTGGTTAATTGTTGATTTAGGTCAGTTGCGGTTATGTTGATGCTATCGATAGTTCTGTTATTCTTTAGCTTGTGATTTATGATTGTTGATGATTTGTTTGTGTTGAAGTGTTGATCTGTGTGCGAATTTGGAGTGAAATGTTTGTGCTGGACGGATGAATTTGGCTGTATTGAAATTTGAAAGTGAGTTTATGAAAATTGATTTAGGAATTTTGTTGATTCAGGTTGTTGAAGATGGAGAGAAGAATTAATACTCATGCACCGCTTGATTATGTTGAGCTCCAGATATTTCCGATCGATAACAGGTTTTCCTTTTCTGAACTTGTTTAACTGAGAATTTAGTTGCCAAATCTATTTTTGTTTATGCCGGAGTCGCTCACTTGGTTTAGGTTTTACATAGAATCAACATGTTGACCTCATTGCATGTGTCCGGAACTCCGGATGATGTGTAACAAGGACCGTGAAAATCTTCGTCTGTAACTAGATTGATCTAGTTAGGTCAATGAGTCATATGATATTATGTCAATTATGCATAAATAATCTGAAGTTTGACTTATTTAGCTGTTCATTCGTGAATTATTGCTAATCACATGGTCTTGTTTAATTTTGCACTAATAATTTTAAATGCCAGTTGTTAGAAAATACTCATAGACCGTACCTTGGTGCAGCTTCCACTTGTTAGAAAATGACATTATGTAATGTTTGCTTGCTTATATCAGACTCCATTTATTTCCTTTTCTCCTTTGCCAGTAAAGGAGTCAAAATGTTTGTTGGAAAAATTATGTGCCTGCCTCTACTAAAACTTCAATATTTGAATGTGAATCTACAACAGCTTCAGTGTAAATAGAATATAAATAAAACATCAACGACATTTGCTTTTCCGGGATTTGAACTTATTTAACTTTACTTATGACTCGGTGATTAGAATTAAGTATGGTCTGAGAAATTAACCTAATAACCTTAGAATGTTAAATAGGAATATACCTCCAAACCACCAAGCTGTATTTATAAAAATTCATAACGCATACATGGGAACGTCAGCATGTTTTCCGATTATTATAATTGTTCAATGTATGAGGCATTCCTGTTATGTAGGTATGAGGCATGTGTATCAACTAGCAATATAATTGAAAAGGTGGCATCCGGAGACTTGCAACAACTGTTGTTGCATCTACCTCAAGTCAAAGATTTGTCATCCAAAACCTCCGACTCAAACTTCAGAATTCTAACACCTGAAGATGTCAGCAATGCTGACTGGTTTACAATAGCCACATTAACAAGGTCCATATCATAATTCATATGTAATCTTTGTTATACGTTTCTTCTATTTCCATGGCTGTGATTCTCTTCTTACTCACTCTAGTAATTTCAATTTGTCAGATTCTTAAACATTGCTGGTTCACCAGATGTTCTTAGTATTGGAAACGAAATTTCTCAATTAGAGGAGACCAGAAAATTCCAGCTTTCATTGTTTGCCAAGGTAGGTTCTGTTTTCCGTTTTCTATGTTCATTTCGAGGTGAATGACTATTGTTATTATGTTTACCAGGCTGAAGTTGATATGACATCATCCTTCGAATCTAAGTACGTTCTTTACACTCGTATCATCATATCTGTTTCTTCTTTTCATGCATTTTCTCAACTGACTTATATTCCGATAGGAATGAACTACTGCGAGCAGTCGATTCAAGGCTCTCAGGCTTGAAAGAACAATTGGCGGAAGCCCTCAACAAGGCTACCGGTATTACATGTTCGCCTCAAGATATCTCCAACTTGGAAAACTTTGCTCATCATTTCGGAGCAGAAGATATAAGGTATATTCATATAACATAAACTATAAGGTATATTCATATTACATCAAGATTAATCATTTCGGTTACCTGTTTCAGGGACTCGTTACAGAAGTTTTTAGAACTGAGTCAATTCCCATCATCGAAAGACTCTACACCCGAAAAAACCGTTACAGCTACTCACCCCTCGCAGTTAAATCCGCCTGTAAAATACGGTGTTTCCCCAGCAAAAGCTGCACAGGTTGAAAGACAAAGTTCAACCGAGAGTGAAAACTCCTTTTCAAGTGAAGACGAACCAACCGTTGAAAGAAGCCGAACCGTTACAAGATCTGCAACACCTAGAAGGTTAGCATCTCCAATGAGACGGGTTCAAATCGGACGAACTGGCCCACGCAGGGCGGCTACAATAAGTATCAAAAGTCTCGGTTATTTCCCAAATAGAGAGAAAGTATCATTATCAACTCAGAAAGATGCCACCTGTCACACCAGTGATGAGGAAGAAGACTCGGAGACACCTGCTAAACAAAATGCATTGAGAATGAGCGTGCAAGATAAAATCAGTCTATTTGAAAACAAACAGAAAGAGAAAGCAGTGGAGACCGAGAAGTCAAAGACGGTGTTGACCGCTCCTGTTGCAAACAAAGCTGTACTGAGAAGATGGAGCTCGGGAATGAGCGAAAGTGCTGCCCTAAGCGAAAACGATACAGTTAACAAAACTTCTGAAGATGGAGCTCCATGTGGCAACGCAGAGTCTTTGACTAAAATTTCTCCGAGTCAAAGTTCTGAAACTTTAAAAGACGTTAAATCGTCCTCACCCAAAAAGGTTAAAGCGGACATATTAAACCTGGAAATGGAGAATTCGGAGGATGAAGATGACGGAATTGGTGAAAAGCATCCTGCGTCAATCGAATGGAATCAACGAAAGGAAGCGGAATTGAACCAATTGTTTAAGAAGATGATGGAAAGTAAAAGCAAGCCGGTTAGACGTCATAGTGTGACGAATGATAATAGCAAAAGTAAAAGTAATCCAAAGGAGCAAAGAGGTGGATTTTATGATCATTATAAGCAAAAAAGAGATGAGAAGCTTCGAAAAGAAGCTTCTGGAAAGAAGGCTGAGAAAGAATCCCAATTCAAAGAGATGGAAAAATTCCTTGACGAGAAAAAAGCCGAAATGGCATCTAGTAACACAAGCGATAGTCGGAAAAAAACCATTTCGAATAAAGTTAAACCTCAAAATTCTCAAAAGAACCCGACCCAGTTGTTAAATACCAAAAGGGAAACCGCAAAAAGTTCTATTGTGAAGAAAGCTACAACTACAACTACAAATAAATTATCTCCTTTGCCTGCTGCACGCAAGTCATGGCCCGCGACGACCCCTTCACCGAGACCTGCTGGTGCGTCACCTGCTAAAACTCCAACCGGGCCCGCTTCTAACACTAGTATAACTCGAAAACCGCAATCTACATCATCGGTTGTACGTTCAAGCACAAAAGTTGAAAAGTCGAAACCACAACCAAAGGCTCTGAAGTCAACCCCACCCGAAGGTAACAAGAACGTTAAAACTGTCAAAGAGAAAAAGCAGCCAACGGTGACAAAAACTGCACCGGTAGTAAAAACGAAATCCCGAACTCCAGTAGGCACTCCTAATTCTGCCACTGCCACCTCTGCCATGACCACCACCGTCTCCGCCACTGCTGTTAAACCCAGCTTTTATAACAAAGTTACGAAGAAAAGCAGTGTGGTCCCATTGGAGACGAAACCGTTCCTGCGTAAAGGAACCGGGATCGGGCCTGGTGTCGGTGCGGTTGTTGTCAAGAGTAAAGTTGTGGCTCAACCCGAGGAACAAGCTGATAGTACTGGAGATATGATCGAAACTGAGAAAAATCAGGCGGTTGAGGTCGAAACTACTGAAATCATAAGTGAAAGTCAAAATCAAGAGACGGAATGCGAACCACCGGAATCATATACCGAATCGGAAACCCAATTGCTTACTCCCATTAAATGTGAGGAACCGGAGAGCTTTAAAAATAAAAGGTTCGATATGAACGGCGATGGTGTCAGTAAGAAGACGGAGATTGAAGAAGAATCGACGGTTTCGATTTCACCAACTGCATGGGTGGAAATTGAAGAGAATAATAATCAGGATGAGATTATTCCATGCAAGGAAAGCCCTACTCAGGCATCCGGTCCAGCCAATGTTGGTGCGCCAGCTGGAGCTTCGAGTCCCCGTGTTCGTCACTCCTTATTTCAGATGCTTCTTGAGGAGACTACGAGTGAAGCCGATAGTTGTGAGTGGGGAAATGCACAACACCCTCCTGCTATGGTGAACCAAAAAGATGCACCGAAAGGATTTAAGCGACTTTTGAAGTTCGCTAGAAAAACTAAAGCTGATCTGAATCTGACTGATGGTTCTAGCCCATCAAGCATTTTCAGGAGAGGATGAAGGTGACAAATCTCAAGGTAATTAAGGTTAATGCTTTTCATAATGGGCCAGGCCGGGTTGGGTTGGGTTGGGGTGAGTTGACTCATAAACATTATTTTTTGACCTTCTCTTGAATCCAAGTACTAGTCTAAATGTTTTTAAACAAAGTGATTTGGAGATTGTAAGCTTTTAGATACACTTTGGGTAACTTTTGACCTGTGTCATTTTAACCAAGTTTACACATTTAACCTGTTAAGGTGACACGAATGAATTCATTCCTTTTTAATGATCGATTGCTTGCTGAGACGGTTTTTAATGTTATGTGGTGTTTATTAGCTTAAGCATGGAGGGGGAATGAAATGAAGCTTCTTTATTGCCAAGGTTCATGAGAGTGACAGATTTGTAAAATATACTTGATTCCTGTATACAGGTGAATTTGGTTGTAAGGTTAAGCTTTCTTTTTGATGTTCAAATTACTATTTTGTTGAGGTAAAAGTTAAGAAACAATAACTCTTTTTCCAGCATGTTATGTGCTTTTGGAATTTTTCATAGACACCGACAATGTAAATTCAGTGCTATATTCATCTTTTAGTTTAAAGTATTTCATATTTTTCTAGGTCAGGCTTTTTTTTTTTTTTTTTTTTTTTGTATTCGTCTTGTTGAGGCCGGTTACTGTACAAAATGCCTTAACGTATGCTGCGTACGAGATTCAGTATCAACATGCGAAATTTGGTTTATAACATACGACTTCCTTTTTTTTACATGCGATTTCACTTTTTTATGTACATGCGATTTTGAGTTTTTTTGGAACATGTGATTTCCCTTTTTTTTAAGTACATGCGATTTTCATTTTTTTGCAACATAACGTACGATTTTGCCATTGCGTACACTTCGTACATTAAGGCATATTGTACGATACACTTTTTGTCTTGTTAAACTATCAATTGTAGCACCAATGGTAAGCCTAGCAGAACGGGCGGGTTGGAGTTGGTAACTGTTCGTTTTATTATCAAGTTCTGATAAATGAGTTTAGGTTGAAATGGATAGTTTCTATAACAGTGGAGGGGTTGAGGCATAGCAGTAACACAACAATTCAGCATACTCTGTTACCATTAACAAATTAATCTTTTGCAACTTGCAAAATACTTACAATTGTAGCAAGTAGGAACTAGTTAAGACTCAAAACACTAAGATTTAACAATTAAAACTTAATACACTGATAGGAAGAAAGACGAATGGCAAAACTAAGAAGAAAGATACTGATATCTCACCAAAGGACCGATATAATCGATATATCGACGATATTAACTACATAGCAAAACACAATTTCTTGTACACGATAGATATATATAGTTGATAAACAATATGATGGCAATAATAATCTAAACGTTAGAATTCACATGATTACAACACGTTTAGAGCATTTTAGATTATCAATAACTCAAATCAACATCAACCCGTTTATGAGTGAACCCGAGCTCTAGACGCTTCTATTTAGGAACTGAAGATGGGGGAATATGGCATCTACATGTGACCCGTAATGCCGTGAAAAGATCAAACTGATCCGATTCCTACTTTCTTCAACAGCACGTTCGCCCAAAAACAGTTGAATGGATGCTAGTTTCACCATTTCGTTTCCAATTACAATGTGGTCATCACCATAAAGCTTCTCTAATATCTACACACAAACCCACAAACATCAAGCCACCTGCATTTATTATATGACTTGGTAAGTTGGATTACCTACCTTGATCGATGCTTGACAATGGTCGCGTGACCTCTGTAGTTCTCCGATTAAACAAAACGCCTGTGCGATGTAATCCTCTGCCTGCCAATTCATTGTTTATTCCACTACATTAAACTTTGCATGGTATGATGAGGGGATTTACCATGTTAACACCCGGTAAAAAAAATATGTTATATATGTATCCGGCATAAGGTGACAACATATATTTTAGACGATGACACTTGACACCATATATTTTCAGACCATGACATGGTAAGACCAACAGAAAGAAGTGCGGGAATTTTTTTAATGAATTCAGTGGGAAAAATTTTAATGAACAAGACATCCAAATACCAAACATAATGAACCGTTAAAAAGAAGTCATGGGTCCGCCACTTTAATGTCATGTATTAAAAAATAGGAGTTAAAAAAAGTAGGTATAACTCACCTCAGCAACTTTCTTGTTGTATGGATGCAGTACTGATTTCAGTAGATCTAATGATCTTAAAGCATTTGAAAGTGTAGCGTTATGCCATTCACCAGAATCTAATAAACCCTCCAACCTGATGTATCATATAATGCCAAGATGCCAAAAAAAAAAACAAAAAAAAAAACTAGTATACATAATAGAGAATAACAATACTTAAGCATTTACGTTTCATGCCAAATGAAAAACAGACCAACTTCATTTTCTTTTATGAAATGATTAATAAGGTCACATTTTATCCATGCAACTTCAATAAAAAAAACACGGTATCTTTGATTTCAAGGATTCTTCTATCACTCGTCTCAAACTTCAAACATATAACATTTTGAGGGCTAGCCAACCTTAAGCGGGCCTAAGTCAGACTGTTGCTAGCTATACTAGGGAAATTTAATCAACTTATCTAAAACTGAGTATTGATATATCCTAATTTTACATCAGATAAATGGGTAAAATCTAAATATCCTATATTTTACATCAGATAAATGGGTAAAATCTAAAAAACCTACAAGTCGTTAACATATTAAAAAGTTGAAGTTGCCTAAAATGTATTAAAAAAGTTCAGATAATTATCGTAATAATACTACTTAAGACATTATTTTTTATTTATATAACCTTAAAATCAAATGTCGAAGGCATATGCCACTGACAAAAACAACCTTATACTTTGGAAAGTTAACAAAAATGCCCTCTCTAGACTTTGAAAAATGTCACTTACAACCCCTACATTTCTAAAAACTTTATAGAAAACACTGTTTTCCCGCGTGTTTATTTTTATGTGCGTTTTCAGTTGGCCTACATTTTGACGTAAATTAAAAAACACTGTTTTTCCCTCGTGCTTATTTTAATGTACGTGCAGTGGCAGATCTAGAAAATCCGCGTAGGGGTAACGTTTCAAAAAAAAAGGGTAACGAAATCGAAAAAACGTCAAATTTTTCCAAAATTTACACTACCGTCGGAGCGTCAGCGGAGTGTCAAGGAGCAACGGAAGTTACCCCTTGTAACACTATAGGTTCGCCCCTATGTACGCGTCAGTATAAATTCACGTTTTGACATTAGTTTTTTTTCAGCTGGTCAAATATAATACGTTTTCATGCTTATTTTTGTGTATGTTTTCAGCTGGTCTACGTTTTGACGTAATTAAACTCAAAATAAAAGGTTAGTCATACCTTCCGATACAAATCTCCGCCTTTTTTACTACAGCATTTGAAGCTTCCAGGTCACGGAAAGCACCGCAGCTCAGACAAAAGCCGGGTTTAATCCGATGGGTCGAACCAGTTTCTTCACACAAAAAGCTTGCCACTTTCTTGACCTCGTCATGTTGGACCCTACCAACCTTTAAAAAACCAATTCTCAGCTACACAAGAAGCTTATAATCATACCATTTGAACACAGTAATAGCATCAAAAACAGTACCTGCAGAGGTAACCCACAAGAAAAGGGGTTGATTTTCTGTTGTTCATAATCGGCCACAGAACTATCCAAGATTACACCCGAACAATTCTTATTCGTACACCGAAAAGAATTTATAACAAGGTCAGATAGGTTTATTTGTGAGCAGCCGGTGCATGAGCATACAAATGCATATTGCTCTTTTAAAGACGACTGGCGGTTGTTACAACTCCACTGGCCAACCTGAGAAAACGTCACAATTAAATTTATTATATTGAGGTGAGTAGAATCTAACAAAGTTAACCCTAGCATGCCAACAGTTGTTACCGGGAATAAAAGTTACCTGGGGCCCGTAAGAGAGCTCAAGTGGATGACCTGCTGTCACGAAACCTATTGCTCGTATGTATAGAGTTCGAGAAAGAAAATACGTGTGGATATTCGGCTGGCAAGAATGGTTGTACAAGCTTCCGGCCAAATAAATAGCTTGACCAACTCTAACCTATTAGTACAGTAGTATACAATCGGGAACATCACAACACATGAAAATTTAGTAAACAAAAGTGTTAATTCACATGCTTTTTTCTGCCAAATTTATAGATTGGATGGTACACGTGGTGGTAACAGGTAAACCTCACAAATGCTACAAAAATCTTCTTGATATAAAACAATGAGAGACGCACTCTACATGGCAGGAAACAATGAATTGGGGTGTTTATAATTGGCATAGAATAGCATAAACAACAATCCGTTAGCAGAAAACAACAAATGTGAGTGTTCTAATTGTTAAAGTAACACTTTGATTTCCACAAAAAAAAAGCAAGCATTATTACATTAGTGCCATATGAAAAGCTGACAACTGCTTACATAAAGATGGTGTGTCGGGAAAATGGTCATTAACCAACTTTATCTTGTCATATTTGAAGAACATTGATGAAAGATGAAAAAATTAAGATAAAAAGAATAAACTACTTATATTTGAAAGATATCTACAAATTTTGACTTGTCACTTCATTTATTGAAGAACCTTGATAAAAGATGAAAAAATTAAGATAAAAAGAATAAACTACTTATATTTAAAAGATATCTACAAATTTTGACTTGTCACTTCATTTAAGAAACGTTTTTGAGTATATATAAGATATCAAAAATAATAACCTTCGCCCTTCGGTAAGAACAAATAAAAGATATTAGTGACTCAAAACCAAGGCTGCAAACGAACCGAACGAATGTGTTCATGAACACTTACCAAACGAGATTTTTTGTTCATATTCGTTCATTAAGGAAATGAATGTGTTTGGGTTCGTTTGTTAATTTTAGGTAATGAACGCAAACAAACGTTCATGAACACAAATGAAAACAAACGAATACAAACAAGCGTTCATGAAAAGAATACATAGGACACTGATACTTATTAAACATTCTATTTGTCAAAATTTTGAAGTATTTAAATAAAATATAAAAATTAAAAGCACTAATGAACTATCGAACATAAACGAACACGTTAACGAACGTTCACAGCCTCTGTTCATGTTCGTTCGTTTAGTTAAATTTCTTGTTCGTGTTCATTTATTTATTAAACAAACGAACCACAAACAAACTTCCTGCCGAACGGTTCATGAACTCTTCGCTGAACATTCGGTTCCTTTGCAGCCCTACTCAAAACAATATCATCAATTTTTTATTTGTAAAGATGATGATAGGGACATAATTAAATTTGTTGGTAGGAACATTGGAATTTTCATGCAGCAAACCTAAGGAATGTGTTGTAATTTAACGGGACGAAGAAAGTACCAGTACTAGCTACACCACAGTAAAACACAATGTGGTGTGTATAAATACGCCATTAAGACATCAAAAGAAGAAAAGAAGTAAATTAATCCATATAAGATTTTCACATGAGAGCATACTTATACTTATACACACACACACACACATACCTGTTCCACAGTGCTAGTTGTATTATTCCCAGCCGAGCTTGGTGGACCAACTGAATCAGCAGATCCAGCAGATCTCATCCGAACAATTGCCATAGAATTCACTTTGATTTGTGACAGAAGCAAGACACACTGCATTCGGAGAAAGACAACAGAAGGTAAATCATTAATTGTAGGTGAATATAACAAATGTCCTAAATATATGACCTATACTTCTGTCCAATCATGCATATATGGTAATGCTTTGGTTTTACCAAAAGCCCAAAAGATATGTCTAAACGGCCTTAAGGTACGAAAAAAGGAATCTCACCTGTGATATAGTGTCGCCAGTTAATGGAATGCCGGAGCCATAACAATGGTGAAGACACTTCATAAGAACTATTGAAGATATGTGTAACTCCAGTTTAGCTTCTGGATCAAGTTGTAAATAATTGTGACAAAGCTCCTGAAAATGTAACATATGGAAGCCACTTAGCGAGTCTTTTTTATAAAGTACATGGATGGTCCTTGTGGTTTACCAAAATCTTGGAGTTGGTCCCTAGCTTTTCAAAAGTACACGGATGATCCCTATGGTTTGCACTTTGTAACGCTTTTAGTCCCCAGCCAACACATCTAAAGGTTTCAGCATGTCCAAGTTAGAGACTAAATGTGTTACAAAGTGCAAACCACAGGGACCATCCATGTACTTTTAGAAAAAGTTAGGGACTAAATGCGTTACAAAGTGCAAACCACAGGGACTATCCGTGTACTTTTGGAAAGCTAGGGACCAAATCCAAAATTTTGATAAACCACAGAGACCATCTGTGTACTTTACTCTTTTATCTAAGTCCATGGACCAAATGGGCATAAGAGGGTGTGTGACATACCAAATTCACAATAGTAGAAGATTCACCAAAACGTTTATTTTGTTCTATAGACTTCACTATAACTCGACCCGCCAATACTATTTCAGCCGGTAGCGCAATTGGCCAATTTACTCCACATTCATGTTTATGTTCTGCATGTTGCTTGATATTCACACCATCGTCAATTGCTTTCGTAACACTTGCAACATAATTCTCAAGATCACTAGACAAATTAAAACCAATATCATGTTTCTTTGTATGAAACTGTCGGTCTTGACCTCTGGCACGTATTTGGCACAGCTGAGAGCAATACAAAGCCATCGAGCAAGATGAACATGGAACGATATCTGCTGGTAGTTCGTTAAAGCAGAAATGGCAATGCGTTTCTCGACAATTCTTTGATACTATCTGCAAGTCAACGATAAGTCAAACATTTATGCGCAAAAGTGCCACGGTGTTCACTAGTAGTAGAAAAGGAAGACATCAAATGTACCGCAGCATATGGTTCCTCTGCATGAAGCAAAGTGGCTTGAGGTATGTCGGTCAACGACACCATGCCTCTTCCTTTCGTTTCCGTTTCTACACACTGCAATTGTATATCTTGTAGTTGATCTGTTACAGAGGACCTACATGGTAAGAAACTAAGAATCATGGATGAGATATATATTTTTTATTCTGTAGCTAACAGAGCTAAAAAAAATTACCATGGATGTCAGACTCTTTGCACTTAATAACATTCGGTGGAAAGTCTTCACTGTTGTTTTGACCTAGAATGAGCTTAAGCTCGCCTTCTATCTGTCGTTTTCCGCTTAAAGAGTGTTCCATGCATAGTGAAACTTTCAAGTCACAAACTGCATCGTTATAATTTTGCATAGACGTGTTTGCCTTGCCTCTTCTATACCAGGCCTACAGTGTACATTTGCTTAAATATCTCAAACATAGTAAGGTAAACGATAGTGTTGACAAAAAGGTTTGAGAAGGCGTCTCACCTTTGAGTAACTTCTACAAATTGCAAGAGCCCGATTGCAATCCCGTAGAGACTCCAGAAAAAGACCCATTTTCTGTACCATAGTTCAAACATTCAATATGAATATATTTAATCACTTTAAATACAATGCTATATTCCATATTCAATATGAATATATTTAATCACCTAAAATATAATGCTATATTCCATATAAGCATACACTCGCTCCATATGAAAAATGTGATGTTTCTCTCCACATGTCCAATAAAATGTAAACGTCTAAATACGGTTCCGTAGCGCTTGGTTTTTAAAAAATGTGTGGTGTTCTGATGCTTTTTGATCCCAAAAGCCGATGCGTGATGCGCGAAGTGTGTGCATCAAGTATGTTAGGTGTTCTTTGTTAAAAGATACTAAAAATTATTTGTAGATAACAATGTAACTTGTTAACTAAAATATAAGATATTTTTCAAGACTTCAATTCATAGTCTACCTTGTTTAAATACTCGAACCCATTGCTCAATAGATGGTCAAACTTGTTCAAGGATTTGAGAAACTCACACCCATTGCAATCATGGTCCAATTTGTCTAAATACTAGTCAACTGCATAAGGCACCGCATCATATGATGCGCGCATTATGCGACCCTGATGCGCGCATTTTAAAACCAAGCCATAACCAACAAAAAACAGGTGAATCTAGCATAATAACTTTGCTTTCCAATGAGACACTAAGTTCAGAGGTAGTTTTAGAAACATCATGAAACTGTTGCAGTATTCATGGATAGAAGAGCATTATATAATACAGTGCAAACAAGTTCTTACTACTTATCAATCAAAAACTTATATACAGCATGCTATACATAAGCCATAAACAAGAGATTCAAATAAACCTGCAATACGACCGCACGATTCACATAAAGCGTTGCCACCAGATTCTTTCCCATAACATCCACATCTCTCGGAGCAACTCGTAGTGCCTGCATTAACATTAATTCTCTATTCACATTACATTCAAATTCAAGCAGAAAACATAAATAATTTCAATCCAACAGTAACCTCGTACAAGCTACAAATCAATTTGATGAAATTAACATTTCAACTAAACTAATTCAAGACCTGTGTGTAGAATCGCAACGCATTTGAATTATCTCCATTGGAGAAGCAGTTGTTCCCCTTGAGTTTGAATTCCAAAGCAGATTCCTCGTTCTTGAGACACAGCGACGTGTTCGTGTGCGCTAAATCTTCGATCATCTGGTTAATTGAGTAAAATATGATGAATCAAATGTTTAATTACATGATGATAGGCGGATCTATTACCTGGTGGAATTGGGGCAACTGATTGAAGAATTCATGGAGAGATGAGCAAGTGTTAGGAAGATTTTGAGGAATGGTTTGAGAAATTGAGAGAATTAGGGTTTGTGAGATTGCTGATTTGAGTTTCTCCATTGATACGATGACCTGAAAACAAAACCCCAGTGTTAAGCTTTGTTGGGGTTTTAGACGGGTGATTTTTTTTTCTAATCTTTATTGAGTTAATTTTTTTTTTTAGTTAACTATATATTAGTAACATCGTTGAGTACTCACTTTTTCTTGTAACAGGTTAAGGTTATGTGGTTTCGAATTTTTAACATGTTAGGGTATTAAGGTTAACTAGTTTTAATTATTTTTGATAAGTTTAATAAAATAACCAAAATGCCCTTAGATAACTAGTTGGATAACTAGGGGTATTGTGTATTTTGCCCTTGTGATTTATTAAATATGGTGAGATTGGGAGGCCGGAAAGAGGTGTCAAACTGCTAGGAGGGGCAGTCAGCCGTGATGACAATTTTATTAATGGTCTAGCGGCTAAGAAGGCAACGCGAGCTGTTGACATTATGGGACACATTCCCTTGTTGCAGGATCCTCAAAGCGAACTTCTCTTGCTTAGATCTTGTATAGGGGTTGCAAAGTTGTTATTTGGTTTGCGAACTTGCCAGCCCCCCTTTGTGGATGATGTTGTTTCATGTTTTGATAAAGGTCTTCGGGAGGCAATAGAAGACATTGTCGTATGTGGGGAGCCTTTTTTTGGTGAACTCCAGTGGCAGATCGCGACCTTGCCGATGCGGCTTGGTGGGTTGGGCCTTCTCTCGGCCCGGGATGTGGCTGTCTGTGCCTTTGTGGCTTCCAGGTCTCAATCTTGGGAGTTGCAAGACCACATCTTACGTAACAATTGGGTTGCTAACACTGACCCGGATTATGCCAGCGCCTTGGAACGCTTGCATGAATCTCTCCCTGACTTTGATATCAGCGGTTTCTCTAACAAGAAGACCACCCCCAAAAATCCATAGAAAACTTTGGCCAATGCCCTTTGTTGTCGAATCACACAAAGTTTCGGAGAAGATTTCTATTTGTCCCCTCGCCAGAAAGCCGTCATTGAATTTCTACAGAGGCCTCACGCTTAGGATTTCTTAACTGTTATTCCTATTGAAGGTCTGGGTCAACGTATGTCAGCGGTGGAGTACCGATCAATCCTTAAGTACCGTCTGATGATCCCCATGTTCCCAAATGATGAAACTTGCCCAGTTTGTCGTAAAGCATGTCTAGATAAATACGGGGAGCATGCGTTACCCTGTAGAGAGTTGTCAGGGTTTAAGTATCGCCATGACTTTGTTCGAGACGCGTTAATGGATATTCTCAGACAAGCAGGGATCTCGACAAAGAAAGAGGCACCGGTTAATTTTCTTACAAACCCGGCGGAAGGGAGGTCCACCCTACGCCCGGCTGACGTGCTAGTTTTTTGGTTGGGAGGGCGAGAAACATGCTTGTGTCGATCTCACAGGTGTATCCCCCCTAGCCGGGTTCCAGGAAAATGGGTTTGTGGTGGGGCAAGCGGTACTGAAAGTAGAATCAAAGAAGGTGGAAAAGCACGCGAAAGCTTGTGAGGATAATCAGCATGTCTTTTTCCCCCTGGCTTTTGACACGTTCGGCTCCTTGGCACCGGAGGCGGTTCGGTTCTTGGCTAGAGTTCAGCGTGTGGTCCACAACAACTTTTCGACCCCTCAGGGGCGAGGCTTTGTTTTTAGTAGATTAGGGTTTTCTATTCAGAAGGGGATGGCGGCGCGTTTGTTGCTCGTCTACCTACTATCCTTATGTAATTTGCCCTGTTGATTGGAATGAAATTTATATGTAATGGTTTTATTTAAAAAAATCCCCATTGAAGTCAGAACCACCATATTCACTGTAACCACCGATTGAAGCCGGAACCACCATCTTCACAATGTTAGTAGCCAAAACCAACAATAGATTTACCATAAATGTTGTCGCAATATCACTACATGACAAATCCAACCTCACTCATGTCTTTATATCTTTCTCTATCTCCGTAAATCATAAGAAAATAACCCAAACCCTAAAATTCAAACAATTTCAGTTTCCACCCCTATAAACTCTCTTTCTCTCTATCTCTTTACAAAGATCAAATAACAAGAGCAATACAATCATTTGTTGTCTCTCTACCATTCTCTCACTACAATGAAGTTATCGTTGTGGTGCACCAGTGTTGGTGTGGGAGGTGGAGATGGTGAACGGTGGTGAAATTGGTGGTGTTGGGTAGAAGTTGGTCGGGTTTGGTGATGATTTTGGTTTTGGTTTTCGGTGGTGATGGGCCGGTGGGGGTGGTTCATAGTGATGATTTTGGTGGTGGAATCGGATAAGGGTTAGGCTTGTAGGCAGGGGCGTACCCACCCCAAGTTGTGGGTGGGCGGGCGCACCCATTGAAAAAATATTTTTTGGTGTTATTTTCCGCCGGAAATTCCGACCGCACCCCTTGGAAAATTTAACCCTCACCCCTTGAAAATTTTCAACCGCCCCACTTAAAAAAAGATTATGAATTTATAAAAAATAAACATTGGTTATTATTTAATATATAAGTATATTAACACAATTTATATAATTATTCTTTAACCACTTATTCACTTTGTTACTTAACCCAATCAAAGCCCAATCTACAATCTATTTTTATTAACCTATGCCCAAACCTAACCCAAAGAAATTTGAACTAAATAAAATAACCTAAACCCGTCCACCCATTCCAATTCCAAATCCCGTCCCAAAAAAAACTTCCAGCGACTTGACGTCACTGCTCACGACCGGACGACTTTGTTTGCCGTCAAAACCAAAATTCCAGCAAGACCGACCAATATTACGCCAAAATTCCAATATAGAACTAGTATTATTTCTTTATTGATTTTTTTTGTTGTTTTATGTGATGATTAGGAGAAATATAGTTGTATAAGGATTTGATCTTTCTATGTTTTTTGATATTTTTTTGTTGTTCTAGACTCATAGTTAAATGATTTTGTTGTTTTATTTATAGTTTTGTTTGCTTAAATGATTAGTTGCAAGTGATCAACTTTTAATACTAGGGTTTGAATGTTTGAAAATCATGGACTATGGTTGAACATGATTGTTTATTTTGTTTAAGTGTTTAGTGTTGTTTTATGAACTTATGGAGCGATTTATATGTGATAGGAACCATAAGTAAAAATGTAATGAACTTATGGAGTGTTTAGTATCTATAGATGGTGTTTTGGATAGATTTCAAAAAATGAAAACTCGTGGGGTACAATTTAAATACGTTTGTAATGATGTTTGGCGTGATTTTGATGATTATTGATGCGTGGTCGAAAACTGGTGGCTAATTGTATTTAAGTTTCCGTTTTTACATAAACTTGAGTTTCGAATTGCCTACTTTGATGTGATTTGTGTTTTTGCATGTTAACAAAGTTTAAAGAGCATTTCGAAGCTTTACGGAGCACCGGGACCAAAAACGGATCAACCGGGAGCGTGAAACAAACAAACAGTAAACAACAAATGGGAAAGTCGTCGCCGACACCCTCCTAGGCCATCGGCGACGCCCTCTGGGTAAGCTCGTCGGGCAGATTCGTTCGTAGACAGCCGAATAAGGCGTCTAGAGAATTGTGATTATCCAAGCACCGTTGTCAACGCCATGATGGGCTGTCGGCGACGCCCTCCCCTGATGCTAAGCGCTGAAACTTGATTTTGAATGTTTGGTGATGGGTTATATCTCTTGTTTTTGGGGTTTCGGAGGAGTTATGTAAATTGGGAGTTTGAAACACATCTTGGAGCCAAGAGACATCATCCCTACCATTCCCAATCCATACCAGTCCATCCTATCATCCAAATTACAACCATCGATCCTAACCCTAATCCACCACCATCATCATCATCATCCAATCCATTATCCATTCACCTCCACAACCCACTACAAACCCTAATCATCATCATCACCACCATCAAAGCTTCAAGATGTTCAAGTTCAAGCTTTCGCCAATCGTTGATCAAGTTCTATTCGTCATGAGCGGCTAATAGTCTCGGGTTTCACCCCGGTGTAGGTTTTTGTAAGATTCTAGGGTTAAACATTGTTTTTGAGACTTGATTTGTGACAATTTGTTTATTGTTATTGAAACCTACGATAATTGTCTTTGTAACAGCCCAGCGTAACCGCACCATGATATTGTCCGCTTTGGCGGCCAGCACGCCCCCGGCGTCCGCCCCTCACGACTTTCAAAATGCGTCATGATGGTGAAGGTATCCAGCCCCTTATAAGGAAGCCTTTGTTCCCCTTCACAACCGATGTGGGATGTCACAATCCACCCCCTTAAGGGGTCCAGCGTCCTCGCAGGACCTGGAACCACCGGTCCGGCCCTGGCTCTGATGTCGCAACCCCCGATCCCTTATCTGTCCCGGGAACGGGCGGACGCGAACTCAGAATTTCGGTGGTATCAGTCTGTTAATTTTGGCAGCGGAAATTACATCAGGACCGTAGTTAGGAAATGTTTATCAGAGTAAAACCACCATATTTGATATTAATAATCACATGGGTAAAACCCAAGTTTCTTATTACAACATGTTTATAGGAATAAATCCTATTTTATTGAATTTAAAACATCGTCTTTTAGGTAACTTTTAAGGTTAGCTTACGCGGCCCGCCTAAACTTAAAAATCAGATTTTAATTATTTTAAATACTAATTAATGTATTTCGGGCTCGGTTTTCACATGCGGGGTGTATTTAAAGATATATTGGGACATTTTAAAATATACTAGGGTGTCGAAAAAATTATGAGGGTGTCGGTTTTATTGAGGATTGTTATATCCTCCCCACCTTGTTTTAGAGCTCGTCCTCGAGATCTACTGGAATAAGTGCGGATATTTCCTTTGCATTTCTGATTCAAGCTCCCATGTGTACTCAGGTCCTCTTTTGGAGTCCCACTTTATTTTGACCAGAACTAGTCTCTTGTGTTTGAGATTTTTAACTTTCATATCTTCAATCTGTAGAGGCCTCTCTACAAATTTGAGTTGTTCATTTACCTCTATATCCTTAAGAGATACCATTAGCGATTCATCAGCTAAGCATTTCTTGAGATTTGAAACATGAAATACATCATGTATTCCTGCCATTTCCTCTGGCAGTTGTAGTTGATAGGCTACAGGTCATATTCTTTTAATAATCTCAAAAGGTCCAATATACCTGGGACTTAGCTTTCCCCGTTTGATGAATCTTACCACTCCTTTCCAAGGAGAGACTTTTAATAATACTTTATCTCCTGCTTGAAATTCCAACGGTTTTCGTCTGTTGTCAGCACAGCTCTTTTGTTGATCACGTGCTGCTTTCAGTCATTCCTTGACTTGAATAATCTTGTCAGTTGTTTCCTGTATTATCTCAGGTCCAGATAGTTGTTTTTCCCCAATTTATGCCCAACAGACTGGGGTTCGGCACTTTCGTCCATAAAGTGCTTCGAATGGAGCAGCATTGATACTTGTGTGATAACTATTATTGTAAGAAAATTCTATTAAAGGTAAGTGATCATCCCAATTACCTCCGAAATCAATTACACAAGCTCTAAGCATGTCTTCCATCGTCTGAATTGTTCTTTCGCTTTGTCCGTCCGTTTGAGGATGATAAGCTGTGCTTAGATTTAACTTGGTTCCCATGGCTTTTTGGAAACTTGACCAAAAATGAGAGGTAAAGCGGTTATCTCTATCAGAAATAATTGATAAGGGTATTCCATGTAAAGAAACAATTTCATTTACATACAATTTGGCTAACTGTTCCATACTGAAAGTTTCTTTCATTGATAGAAAATGAGCTGACTTGGTTAGCCTATCTACAATCACCCAGATTGTATCATTGCCTTTCTTTGTTTTGGGTATTTGCTAGTTCTACAGCTTCTTTTATGGTTTGAGGTCTAGCTGCCTTGACTACGTGTCTTATCTTTCCAATTAATCCCCAGATATAACGGGAGATTAACACTGGTTCAGGTGAAGCAAGAGTTGGCACTATTCTAGCATATTCAAAGAATAATTTAGCGTATCCCTTACTATCCACACCAGTCATCCTAAGGTTTAGGAATTTGTTTGCTATCTGTTCCTTCTCATTAGGTGGGCAAAATTTCCTTTCTACCTTGTTCTTAAATTCCTCCCATTCCATATTGTAAGTTCTATCACTTCCTCTTGATTGGAGGATAGTGTTCCACCATTCTAGTGCTGAATTCTTAAACAGATTAGAAGTAAACATTATCTTAACTTCTTCAACACACTTGCTTATTCTTAAGACTGCCTCAGTCTTCTCTATCCAGCGTAGAGTTGCAATGGCCCCTTCGTTGCCCGAGAATTCCATTGGTTTACAAGACCATAATTCTTTATAAGAACAACCATAAGACACGGTTATTCTCCTTTTGGGAATGGGCATTTGAAGTACAGGTCCACTGTTTACACTGTTTTCGGGTTTAGAGGGTCGCTTGCTATCATGTCTACTCTTGTTATCGGCTTCCTTAATTGTTTGAATAATATATGGCATTGCATCTATTATTCCTTGTGCAACTATGTGTTGGATGGCACTGTTATCCACTTGATTTCCATTGTTATCGATGCTTGGATTTTCATTAACCACGTTAATGTTACTCTGGTTATCATTATTCAGATTTCCTTGATTTCCTTCGTCGGCCATCTGAATTTTAGACATTTACCAATCATTAATAGAATAATTAAATAATAAAGTAACAACCACATAATACACATATTGGTCAAAAGTGTCGTGCATTGCGACTTTACTCTTTTTAATATAGTATGCGTCAAATACACACTAAAACAGAAATTAAAAATTTACAACACTACTATGCCTCGTTAACCATCAAGTGGTCTATACTACGATAGATTTATTAACATTACACATATATTTTATTTATTATTATTACCAACTTCACTATTATCTTCATGGATATGGATTTCCCCCGAAATCCATCTGACGCTCATCGTATTTTCATACGAGTTGTTCTCCTACATACCTCATCCTCTCACCACTTTCTATGATTTCTTCTCCAAAATTTCGAAGTTCTTGCAAATTCTCTTCACTCATTGGGGGTGCAGGTACTGGTATTGGCTCTGGGTACTGAGGTACCGGATTCTCCTGAGGGTATGGATTTTCCAAAATTTCCCTAATGTATTCATCGTTGTCAAAATAGGGATCTAGAGGGTCCAAACCTGGATATGCTGCTAAGTTCGGCAAGATTTCTTCGTTTAAGTGATAGCGTGGCACATAATCCCTAAGATCATCAAACCAGGGATCATAATTTGGATCTAAAGGATTAGGGGCTGGTATCCTAGGTATCTCCTCAGGGTTAAAATCATGCATTTCCACCTCCATTGGTTGAGTGGGAATTAAAGGTAAGAGTTGTGGGGTTACTAGTTGTTCCAGACTTGGGTCAGCAGCAGTTGTAGCTAGGATATGGAAATTAGCTAGGCTTCTATTAAGCATATCCTGTGTATGGGCATCTGACTCTCGCTTAGCAGCTGCTAGAACTTTTTGTTGTTGCAACTTTCGCATAGCAAACGTTTTTTTACTGAACCATCCTCTCTTTTTATGAGGGAATGGCTCTTCTGACTGAGCTTTAAAGGCAAACATCCCTTCTTCCTGATCAGCAGAATACCCAGAAAGGGTAGGCTGTGAAGAGGTACCTTCACTCCTAGGTGAATCAGACAACTGACGACACATATCTAAGGGTCCTTGATCACTCATACTGTAAACTAACAAATAGTCAAATAACACAAAACACATAATCACATAAATTATTTCCTAACACAAAATTTAAAATTTAAGTGTCAGCAGAACACTTCTTTGGCTTAGACCAGTGCCTAGGCTCTGATACCACCTTCTGTCGCAACCCCCGATCCCTTATCTGTCCCGGGAACGGGCGGACGCGAACTCAGAATTTCGGTGGTATCAGTCTGTTAATTTTGGCAGCGGAAATTACATCAGGACCGTAGTTAGGAAATGTTTATCATAGTAAAACCACCATATTTGATATTAATAATCACATGGGTAAAACCCAAGTTTCTTATTACAACATGTTTATAGGAATAAATCCTATTTTATTGAATTTAAAACATCGTCTTTTAGGTAACTTTTATAGCCACATTTTTCCCAAGCCTTCAGTGCTCTCCAGCTGACTTTTTACTAATTGGCTGTCACACTGTGTTACCTGAAACGCGTTTTAAAAACATTTGTCAGTGGGAAATACTGGTGAGTGAATCCCAGTTTAATCAAGAAACATTTTATCATTTAACACAGTATTGAGAGCGATCACATTGTTTATTTCTACACAATTACTCATTCAGTACTGTCAATCCTGACTGGTGGGTCATATTACACATTGGCTAACTCATCGTCCAATGGTAACATGTTCCACATTTTGTATACAAAACCCCAACATACCGGCAGTAATTAAAGAACTACAAAGACTCAGTCACCGCTTAATCACATTGTAAAGCATTAAGGTTTTGTAAAATATTACAAAAAGTTTAACAAAAATTGGATAAACTCACATTGCTATCTTAGACTTCGCGTAAGGATTTCCTGGGATTAATCAATAATTTTCACAAATGTACATAGGTTAGTATAATAACCCTTTGATAATATTAATGATACCCTCCCCGAGACGGTATTCCAACAACTACGTCGGGCAGAACCACGACAGTTGTTACGGAACCCTAAATCAACCGGGCAGCGTATCTAATACGAAACTGGGGTTATAATACTTACAACGGAGCAGAACCTTGCTAATTAGGGTGTATACTACTCGAATATTATGCCTATATCTTCAGAAAGTCGAGATATAAAAAGAAAGTGAACGAATTGAAATGAAATCCGATGCGTTCTATTTATAGTGCTGATATCTGGTCTTCTCGCGGCCCACGTAAAGGTAAGCAAAGGCTTACGCGGCCCGCGTCGTAGCTCGGGTAGGGTTTAGGTGATCCGGGTCATCGCCTAGACTCGCCACGATGATGACACGTGTCATCACCGGGCTGCGACACTATCTTGATCTCACGTGGCCTGCGTAAGTGTTAAGGTTAGCTTACGCGGCCCGCCTAAACTTAAAAATCAGATTTTAATTATTTTAAATACTAATTAATGTATTTCGGGCTCGGTTTTCACATGCGGGGTGTATTTAAAGATATATTGGGACATTTTAAAATATACTAGGGTGTCGAAAAAATTATGAGGGTGTCGGTTTTATTGAGGATTGTTATATCATCCCCACCTTGTTTTAGAGCTCGTCCTCGAGATCTACTGGAATAAGTGCGGATATTTCCTTTGCATTTCTGATTCAAGCTCCCATGTGTACTCAGGTCCTCTTTTGGAGTCCCACTTTATTTTGACCAGAACTAGTCTCTTGTGTTTAAGATTTTTAACTTTCCTATCTTCAATCTGTAGAGGCCTCTCTACAAATTTGAGTTGTTCATTTACCTCTATATCCTTAAGAGGTACCATTAGCGATTCATCAGCTAAGCATTTCTTGAGATTTGATACATGAAATACATCATGTATTCCTGCCATTTCCTCTGGCAGTTGTAGTTGATAGGCTACATGTCATATTCTTTTAATAATCTCAAAAGGTCCAATATACCTGGGACTTAGCTTTCCCCGTTTGATGAATCTTACCACTCCTTTCCAAGGAGAGACTTTTAATAATACTTTATCTCCTGCTTGAAATTCCAACGGTTTTCGTCTGTTGTCAGCATGGCTCTTTTGTCGATCACGTGCTGCTTTCAGTCATTCCTTGACTTGAATAATCTTGTCAATTGTTTCCTGTATTATCTCAGGTCCAGATAGTTGTTTTTCCCCAATTTATGCCCAACAGACTGGGCTTCGGCACATTCGTCCATAAAGTGCTTCGAATGGAGCAGCATTGATACTTGTGTGATAACTATTATTGTAAGAAAATTCTATTAAAGGTAAGTGATCATCCCAGTTACCTCCGAAATCAATTACACAAGCTCTAAGCATGTCTTCCATCGTCTGAATTGTTCTTTCGTTTTGTCCGTCCGTTTGAGGATGATAAGCTGTGCTTAGATTTAACTTGGTTCCCATGGCTTTTTGGAAACTTGACAAAAAATGAGAGGTAAAGCGGTTATCTCTATCAGAAATAATTGATAAGGGTATTCCATGTAAAGAAACAATTTCATTTACATACAATTTGGCTAACTGTTCCATACTGAAAGTTTCTTTCATTAATAGAAAATGAGCCGACTTGGTTAGCCTATCTACAATCACCCAGATTGTATCATTGCCTTTCTTTGTTTTGGGTAATTTGGTAACAAAATCCATTGTTATAAATTTTCATTTCCACACTGGCATTTCTAACTGTTGTAACAAGCCTGAGGGTTTCTGGTGTTCAACTTTAACTTGAGAACAGGTTAAACACTTTGAAACATAGGCTGCTATGGCCTTTTTCATTCCTATCCACCAGAAATTCTTTCTTAAATCTTGATACATCTTATCACTCCCTGGATGCATCGTATACTTAGACTTATGGGCTTCTTCTAATATACAATGACGTAGGTTTCCTAATTTAGGTATCCACATTCTCTTTTCATGGAATCTCCAAATTCCATCTGTTCCTTGTTCTAATTCCTTAATCATACCCTTTAATTTTTCAGCATCATCCTTGATTACTGATTCTTGTGCTTTTCTGATTTGATCATTTAAATCTACTTGTAGATTTAACTTAAGAGAACGTACCCTTTTTAACTCTTCATGATACTTTCGGCTTAAAGCATCAGCAACTACATTTGCTTTTCCTTCATGATACTGGATATCACAATCATAATCACTAAGCATCTCCATCCAGCGTCTTTGTCTCATATTCAACTCCTTTTGCCCGAAAACATACCTTAAACTCTTATGATCGGTAAATATGGTAAACTTACTACCATACAGATAATGTCTCGAAATCTTAAGAGCAAAAAATATAGCTCCTAATTCCAAATCATGGGTTGAATAATTCTCTTCATGATTCTTAGGTTGCCTAGATGCATAAGCTATAACCTTTTGGCGTTGCATCAACACACGTCCATAACCTAACTTAGAAGCGTCACAATAGACTACAAAGTCTTCAGTTCCTTCTGGTAACGCTAGTATGGGTGTATTAGTTAATCTTTGCTTAAGAATTCTAAATGCTTCTTCTTGTTTTAATCCCCATTCAAACTTAACAGATTTACAGGTTAGCTTAGTTAAGGGAATGGCTATTCTAGAAAAATCTTGAATAAATCTTCTATAATAACCGGCCAATCCTAAGAAACTTCTAACCTCGGTTGGTGATTCAGGGGTTTTCCATTTGATAATCGCCTCAATTTTTGTTGGATCTACATGAATTCCTTCATGATTGACTAGGTGTCCGAGAAATTGTACCTGTTCTAACCAAAACTCGCACTTTGAAAATTTAGCATAAAGTTTTTCCTTCCTTAATATACTTAAAAGTGCATGCAAATGCTTTGCATGTTCTTCTTTATTCTTAGAGTAAATTAGAATATCATCTATAAAGATAATTATAAATTTATCCAAATATGGCTTACATATTCGGTTCATCATGTCCATGAATGCAGCTGGGGCATTGGTTAAACCAAATGACATGATAGTAAATTCATAATGGCCATACCTTGTTCTAAATGCGGTTTTAGGAATGTCCTCTTCCTGTACCTTTAATTGACGATATCCTGACCTTAAATCGATTTTAGAGAAAAATCGAGCTCCTTGCAGTTGATCGAACAGATCATCGATTCTCGGTAATGGGTACCGATTCTTAATCGTGACTTTGTTAAATTCACGGTAGTCAATACACATACGCATTGATCCGTCCTTCTTTTTAACAAACAGTATCGGCGTTCCCCATGGTGACGAACTTGGCTGTATAAATCCTTTCTTCAACAATTCGTCTAATTGTTTCTTTAATTATTGCAATTCTGCAGGTGCCAAACGGTAAGGTGCTTTGGCAATCGGTGCCGTTCCTGGTATTAAATGGATTCTGAATTCAACTTCCCTATCTGGAGGTTGCCCTGGCAATTCTTCTGGAAATACATCTGAAAACTGAGACACTACTGGAATGTCTTTTAGTTCTTTTCCTTTAGTGTTAGTGATTATGGAAATCAAATACACTATAGAACCTTTTCTTATATAACTTGCAGTTTTCATCACAGAGATGAATTTTGTGGATCTAGATGGTTTATCTCCTTTAATTGTGATATTTTTACCTTTTGGTGAATTTACTTGTATCGACTTTTGATCACATAAAATATTGGCTTTATTGGTTATTAACCAATCCATTCCTAGAATGACATCGAATCCTGCCAGATTCATGGGATAAAGGTTTGCAAAATACTTTTGGTTTAAAATTTCTATTCTTGCTCCCTGCAAGATTTCAGAAATCCTAACGGTTTCCCCATTTGCTGTCTCTACTAGACATTCTTGTGGTAGTTTAGTTAATGACTGCTTAAGTAATTTGCAAAATGAGGTATTAATAAAACTTTGGTTTGCACCAGAGTCAAATAATACTTTAGCAAAAACATCATTAACTAAAAACGTACCAGCTATCACATCTGGAATCATCTTGGCCTCATTTGCAGTCAGAACAAATGCTCTAGCATTTTTAGTATTCTTGTTGTTTGTAGCTGGAGCTAATTTCGGGCAGTTAGGCTTGATATGACCTTATTCTCCGCAGTTATAACATATCCTATTGTTAGCTTTCTTCCTGCAGTCTTCTTCTTTGTGTCCCGATATTTTGCAAAAGTTACAGTAGATGGAGCATCTTCCTGAATGCTTCCTTTTGCAATTCTTACAGTAAGGTGTAGAAGTAGAACCTATATTTTTCCCACGATTAAAATTTCCAGAACGAAATTCTTGTGTGAGCTTCTGGGTTAGGTTCCTTCTTTGATCCTCTTCTCGGGTACGGATTAATTCATCTGTCAAGGTATTTGCTAGTTCTACAGCTTCTTCTATGGTTTGAGGTCTAGCTGCCTTGACTACGTGTCTTATCTTTCCAATTAATCCCCAGATATAACGGGAGATTAACACTGGTTCAGGTGAAGCAAGAGTTGGCACTATTCTAGCATATTCAAAGAATAATTTAGCGTATCCCTTACTATCCACACCAGTCATCCTAAGGTTTAGGAATTTGTTTGCTATCTGTTCCTTCTCATTAGGTGGGCAAAATTTCCTTTCTACCTTGTTCTTAAATTCCTCCCATTCCATATTGTAAGTTCTATCACTTCCTCTTGATTGGAGGATAGTGTTCCACCATTCTAGTGCTGAATTCTTAAACAGATTAGAAGTAAACATTATCTTAACTTCTTCAACACACTTGCTTATTCTTAAGACTGCCTCAGTCTTCTCTATCCAGCGTAGAGTTGCAATGGCCCCTTCGTTGCCCGAGAATTCCATTGGTTTACAAGACCATAATTCTTTATAAGAACAACCATAAGACACGGTTATTCTCCTTTTGGGAATGGGCATTTGAAGTACAGGTCCACTGTTTACACTGTTTTCGGGTTTAGAGGGTCGCTTGCTATCATGTCTACTCTTGTTATCGGCTTCCTTAATTGTTTGAATAATATATGGCATTGCATCTATTATTCCTTGTGCAACTATGTGTTGGATGGCACTGTTATCCACTTGATTTCCATTGTTATCGATGCTTGGATTTTCATTAACCACGTTAATGTTACTCTGGTTATCATTATTCAGATTTCCTTGATTTCCTTCGTCGGCCATCTGAATTTTAGACATTTACCAATCATTAATAGAATAATTAAATAATAAAGTAACAACCACATAATACACATATTGGTCAAAAGTGTCGTGCATTGCGACTTTACTCTTTTTAATATAGTATGCGTCAAATACACACTAAAACAGAAATTAAAAATTTACAACACTACTATGCCTCGTTAACCATCAAGTGGTCTATACTACGATAGATTTATTAACATTACACATATATTTTATTTATTATTATTACCAACTTCACTATTATCTTCATGGATATGGATTTCCCCCGAAATCCATCTGACGCTCATCGTATTTTCATACGAGTTGTTCTCCTACATACCTCATCCTCTCACCACTTTCTATGATTTCTTCTCCAAAATTTCGAAGTTCTTGCAAATTCTCTTCACTCATTGGGGGTGCAGGTACTGGTATTGGCTCTGGGTACTGAGGTACCGGATTCTCCTGAGGGTATGGATTTTCCAAAATTTCCCTAATGTATTCATCGTTGTCAAAATAGGGATCTAGAGGGTCCAAACCTGGATATGCTGCTAAGTTCGGCAAGATTTCTTCGTTTAAGTGATAGCGTGGCACATAATCCCTAAGATCATCAAACCAGGGATCATAATTTGGATCTAAAGGATTAGGGGCTGGTATCCTAGGTATCTCCTCAGGGTTAAAATCATGCATTTCCACCTACATTGGTTGAGTGGGAATTAAAGGTAAGGGTTGTGGGGTTACTAGTTGTTCCAGACTTGGGTCAGCAGCAGTTGTAGCTAGGATATGGAAATTAGCTAGGCTTCTATTAAGCATATCCTGTGTATGGGCATCTGACTCTCGCTTAGCAGCTGCTAGAACTCTTTGCTGTTGCAACTTTCGCATAGCAAACGCTTCTTTACTGAACCATCCTCTCTTTTTATGAGGGAATGGCTCTTCTGACTGAGCTTTAAAGGCAAACATCCCTTCTTCCTGATCAGCAGAATACCCAGAAAGGGTAGGCTGTGAAGAGGTACCTTCACTCCTAGGTGAATCAGACAACTGACGACACATATCTGAGGGTCCTTGATCACTCATACTGTAAACTAACAAATAGTCAAATAACACAAAACACATAATCACATAAATTATTTCCTAACACAAAATTTAAAATTTAAGTGTCAGCAGAACACTTCTTTGGCTTAGACCAGTGCCTAGGCTCTGATACCACCTTCTGTCGCAACCCCCGATCCCTTATCTGTCCCGGGAACGGGCGGACGCGAACTCAGAATTTCGGTGGTATCAGTCTGTTAATTTTGGCAGCGGAAATTACATCAGGACCGTAGTTAGGAAATGTTTATCAGAGTAAAACCACCATATTTGATATTAATAATCACATGGGTAAAACCCAAGTTTCTTATTACAACATGTTTATAGGAATAAATCCTATTTTATTGAATTTAAAACATCTTCTTTTAGGTAACTTTTATAGCCACATTTTTCCCAAGCCTTCAGTGCTCTCCAGCTGACATTTTTACTAATTGGTTGTCACATTGTATTACCTGAAACGCGTTTTAAAAACATTTGTCAGTGGGAAATACTGGTGAGTGAATCCCAGTTTAATCAAGAAACATTTTATCAATTAACACAGTATTGAGAGCGATCACATTGTTTATTTCTACACAATTACTCATTCAGTACTGTCAATCCTGACTGGTGGGTCATATTACACATTGGCTAACTTGTCGTCCAATGGTAACGTGTTCCACATTTTGTATACAAAACCCCAACATACCGGCAGTAATTGAAGAACTACAAAGACTCAGTCACCGCTTAATCACACTGTAAAGCATTAAGGTTTTGTAAAATATTACAGTTTAACAAAAATTGGATAAACTCACATTGCTATCTTAGACTTCGCGTAAGGGTTTCCTGGGATTAATCTATAATTTTCACAAATGTACATAGGTTAGTATAATAACCCTTTGATAATATTAATGATACCCTCCCCGAGACAGTATTCCAACAACTACGTCGGGCAGAACCGCGACAGTTGTTACGGAACCCTAAATCAGTCGGGCAGCGTATCTAATACGAAACTGGGGTTATAATACTTACAACGGAGCAGAACCTTGCTAATTAGGGGGTATACTACTTGAATATTATGCCTATATCTTCAGAAAGTCGTGATACAGAAAGAAAGTGAACGAATTGAAATGAAATCCGACGCGTTCTATTTATAGTGCTGATATCTGGTCTTCTCGCGGCCCACGTAAAGGTAAGCAAAGGCTTACGCGGCCCGCGTCGTAGCCCGGGTAGGGTTTAGGTGATCCAGGTCATCGCCTAGACTCGCCACGATGATGACACGTGTCATCACCGGGCTGCGACACTATCTTGATCTCACGCGGCCCGCGTAAGTGTTAAGGTTAGCTTATGCGGCCCGCCTAAACTTAAAAATCAGATTTTAATTATTTTAAATACTAATTAATGTATTTCGGGCTCGGTTTTCACATGTGGGGTGTTTTTAAAATATATTGGGACAATTTAAAATATACTAGGGTGTCAAAAAATTATGAGGGTGTCGGTTTTATTGAGGATTGTTATATCTGATACCATCTGTAACAGCCCAGCGTAACCGCACCATGATATTGTCTGCTTTGGCGGCAAGCACGCCCCCGGCGTCCGCCCCTCACGGTTTTCAAAACGCGTCATGATGGTGAAAGTATCCAGCCCCTTATAAGGAAGCCTTTGTTCCCCTTCACAACCGATGTGGGATGTCACAGTCTTGCATTTGCATTAAATTCGTGAATTGTCGAGTAAAGATTAAATTTGACTTTGCGAAATGTTTATGTGCTATTATGTCTTGTCTTACATGACCCAACCCGGTCTGACCCGCTATGAACATATTTTTTTATACAGCTAAGGGCCTAAAATCTTTAAAAATATTCCGTACACCAGGGAAAAATTCTTGGGTCCCCCACTCTTGTAGGTGATGGTCGGAATCGGTGAGGTGAGGTGTGTGGCCAACGAGGTAGTGGTAGTGATTAATGGTGGTTTTGTTAATTTGTAAGTAAAGTGGTCTTTCCACTCCACTAATTTACATAGTTAGTCCTTCAGATCAAAATATGATGAAATACCCTTGATTTTAACATAAAAGTTAATAGAATTTGACATTAATATCCAAACTCGTTACAAACTAAAATCACAAGACTCAAACCCGTTACAAAAAAAGTTATTACTCAAATATGTTATTTTCAATAAACTACATGAATCACCCTCCTAGATTAATTATATTACAAAATATACATTAGAGTAAAAATAAGTACTCTAGTTCAAACACTTCAAAGTAATAATAATTTATTCAATGTTAGCATGAATAGTCTAGTTATTTGTATGCTTAGTAACTTAAATGTATATAATTTTATGACCAAATATAAATAGATTTAAAGTGCTAAGAATACAAACAACTAGATCCTTAATAAGCTTAAAGAATGTGATTTATAATTGATTAAAAGTTACCTGATAGATACATAGCAAGTTTTTGGTAGGGTATACCCAACGGATTTTGGGCTTGGTATTCCTAATACCCGACGGATTTTGAGCCTGGTATGGGACAACTTTTATAATCAGATATGAAGTCAGAATTACTCAAACCCGTCTTAAACTCACCCCATTATCATCCCTAGTCCAGATGCAATAGTCCGGTAAGATGATTACATTTTCAATGTGATATTCAGGTCCCTTATTATCTGGTGGTGGTTTAGTTTTAACCTTTTTTAAGGGTGAAAAGATTTATTTAACATGGCCATTTTTATCACACCCCAACCGATGACGGAAACATCGGGGCGCGACACTGAGCGAAACAGATAGTCCAAGAGAAATCCATAACAACTAACATTACCGAATATTTAACGTTAAGTCCCATACCAAAACATATTCAGTAAAATAATTATTACAGACATATTATCTCGAAAACAAGTAAACTGTTTCGACAACTCAGATTTAAAGTGTTTGTTTCTAAGACTCCAACCTAGCTCAATTCCATCAAATAGCAAGCATAGCATCCTAAGCACCTGTCACATACGTAAAAAAAAATAGAGGTCAATACACATAGTGTAAAGGTGAGCATACAAGTTTAATAGTAATAGTAGAGTTCAAAATCGTTTACGCATAACCAACATATAACATGTATAATGCGAAGCTAGTAGGTTATCGACAATGAAATATGCACACACTAGACTGCGAGTTGTAGAATGCGCAACACATATCACCACTGTGACACGTGAAGAGGTAACCTTAACAACCCCCGTCCACGATAGGTGCTGAGTCCAAACAAATAGTACTATCGTTGCTAAGGCGTCATGCAACATTCACTGTGTTAACATAACATACAAGCATTCATCGAGTAATAAGTAACATGCAATAACGGTCAGCGTATAAATAGTGTTTGCGTTGTGTGATTGATTGTGATTTAGCATAAGCAACGTATGTAACACCCAAAAGTGCATAAAGCAAAAAGGGATCGAGTATACTCACAGTGATGGAAATGGATTGAAGGGAGCGCTAGAGTGATTAGTCTGAATAGTTAACGATAGCATAAGCGAAAAGCGGTGCGTAAAACGGTGAAAAGTAGCTAACTGTCGAATGGTAATCCAATCGGATGACAATCCGATTGGATGGTCATTCGATCGGATGTCAATCCGTTCGGATGGTCATCCGATCGGATGGCCATTCGGTCGGATTGACATTCGTTTGGTAAGGATGTGTTTGTGTATGATGGCTTTGAAGTTTTCGTTGTAGCATTTTGAAAACAGAGAAGTATCTCTACCCTTCAGGTCGATCGATCGAACGGTCGTTCGATCGGATAGCGATCCAATTGGCAAGACACTTAGTGAGAACAAGTTCACAGCAGGATGGTTACTCGATCGGATGACAATCCGATCGGATAGCAATCCGTTGGAACTGTTGCCCTTTGAAAATGATCAAGTACCAAAGTTCCAAATGTCGCATGATCGGATGGTCGTTCGATCGGATGGCTATCCGATCGGACGGCAATCCGTTCGACATTCAGTCCTTTGAAAACTTGGAAATGATTAAGTGTTTGGAAGCTTAAGTGTAGCCCGATCGGATTGCGGTTTGATCGGATGGCAATCCGATCGGACGGCAATCCGTCCCAACTCATCTGATCGTCTTGCACTTGGTTATCTTGAAAGTTTGCGGTTTGTTCGAGACGGTTTGACAACGTATTTAAACAACAGAACCTCATCAAGTCCCAAGTCATCCGATCGAACAGGAATCACCCAAATCTGATCAGTTTACTGGTTCGTGACGGTTGTTCTTGTTTAACCCGAAATCGGTTGTCTCCTTGGTAGTAACCAGATCTTGAACCAACTCATCACTAAGAAGGAGTAGAAGAGCTGAACGAGCTCCGGTTCTACCGGTTTGAGTGCATTGAGTGTAAAAGAGTTGAAAGAAAGTTAGAAAACCAACTTTCAATCCTTTCCGCTTTGAAAATGTTTAGATCTATGTAAAATCACTGTGAAATCATGTGGAAATCCTTCAGATCTGAGTTGTTCTTGGTGGAATGAAGCCAAACCTTGAAGTTCATAGGAACTCCATGAGACGTCATCCTAAAACACCTCAAATCCGGTGATTTCACGGTTAAAAGTTGAGATTCAAAGGTGAAAATGATGAAGAAGTGTGTGTAGATCATAGAAGTACAAGATTTGGGTTGGAAACTGTAACACCCCAAAAATGGGTTTGGTAATCAAACCACGTTAACACTAAAAGACTGGTAAAGTACCGTTAGTGGTAAAAATTTACCCGGTAAATATTAGGATTTTAAATAATTAAACCTAATATTAAATAAAGGTTATACGAAGACTTTTGAGAAAATAAATTTATGAAAGGCCCGAGTTAACGGGACTTAAAATGAAACGGGTTATGACTATCCCGAACTCACTAAGCTAACTAGGAAAATATAACCTAGTTAACAAGACAAAATATTGTTGAAGATAAGTAGGTTGTAGCCTACTTACTAATTAACAAAACATGAGGGGCTAATAATGTTAAGTAAGGAACTTGAGTTATTAAAAATAAAAAATAAAACACAACACACAGTGTGTGTGTGTGAGATCAATCAGAAGAAGGGCCAAGAGTTCAAACCCTAGCTCATCTCAAATTCACCAAATTGAAGCTTGTTTCAAGCCCTAAATCGATGCATGAATACATAGAAACGATCACCCAGTTGTGAGGATCGTAAGGTATGTCAAATTTTTGATATTTATGAAGTTGAGATTTCTTGATGAACTTATGAAAATCAAAAATTCATGCTTGAATGATTGAGATTTGGGTGAAACTAGGAGGAATTCATGTTTAGAGACAAACCCTAGTTGAAAACTTGATGAATTAGTATTAAAAACTAGGGTTTGATGAATTCCCTTGTATGTGCTAAGTGGGTTTTAGCTAAATAATGAGGTTGATGATATGTTTGTGCTAGAAATCATCATAATTGATAGTTGAAGCGAAATACTTAAACAAATTGCAAATTTGAGTATTTGATTATACATGATTCAAAAAGGGTTTTGAAGGTTGTAGTGAAATTAGTGATTTATTTCATGAATATAGATGTTTGAAATCATGTTAACTACTAAATTGATAGGTAGAACTTGGTTGTAATAGGTGTTCGGGTGAATGCTAGTGATATGACGAAACGGGTTTCACTCGTATATGAGGAACCCTTAGTCCTTGTGAAATGAATTGACAAATTAGTCTTGATAATCACATGAACAAGATAAAGTGTTGAAAACATAATAAACTCTGCTAGAACCTTGGGTGAGTTAGTGGCCTAAAAATGGTGACAACCGAATAGTTGAAGAAATGCCTAAGTGAGTTCGTTGAACTCAATTGTGCATTTCATATATATTAAAAAGAGGTAGTTGACTTTTGAAAGTCAAACTGACCATTAACAAGATCGAATGAAATTTTTTTGATAGTAAATGCGTAAGGTGGAATGATCGTATTAAATTATGATTTAACTAACCACCTTGAAAACGATGATGATAGTTTGAACGCGTAACAAGCTAGGTGGAAGCTTGGAGAAGGAAGTGGGTCAAACGAATTAAGAAGGAAAAGAGAAGCATAGTTTGGATGCGAGGTAAGTGAAGTTTACGCCTTTTATTTTATTACCAAATACTTGATTGCGAGTATTGAATCTGAATTATATTGAGTAAACGAAACATGATGTTCTGGCACGATTTAAATGCGAGTCGGAAAAGGTGAGAAAGATAAGAAACCATGAATTATGGTAAAAAGGGTAAAAACGGTCAAATAGTAATCCGGACATGGACTAACGAATATATAAAGCGATTTGAAAGGACACCATTTGGCGTGAGCCATAACGGGTCAAACAAAACGAGAACGATTCTTAAGTAAGATGAATTCAAAAGTAAACCGGGATAGGTTAAAGGGGGGGGGGGGTGAAATGGTAATTAAATACCATCTCGAAATGATAATTAGTCATTTCGACTGAATGGGTCAAATGGTGTTGTTAACACCATTTGTTAATAATATTTGATGATCGCTTGTTGAGTTTTGTGATCACATGAATTAACACATGGTTCGCGTTGCTATTAACTAGAAATTAATAGTGAAAGGTATTTTAATGGGTCAATCTTATGACCCGAGCTAGGTACGCATGTTTAGAATTATAGCTAAAGGCGAAATTTTGGGTCAATTAATGGCGGAAGTCCTTCGTCACACAAACGAAGGGCTAAAATTGACCAAAAAGCCCTTGAGGGGTAAATAGGGCAAACAACCTTTAAAAGAGTTGTTTTGAAATAAACGTCTTGTTAAATTGAGTCTTTGGAATTCGTATAAAAATGGGGATAGGATGTAAACCAATAGAAGCATGATTTAAGTCTAAAGAGGTAAAATACTCGTAATGGGTCAAAACGAGTATATATGCAAAACGGGTTAAAATTTCTTAAGGAACCCGTAAAGTTGAACCTTGAAGATTAGTAAACGGATAGAATATGATGACCATGGTATTTTTAAGGAAAATAACAAGTTAGTTTGGTAAAAGCATGAACGGGTCAAAAGTGTCTTAATTGAATTTCAAGCCGAGAGCTTGAAATCTAAAATTTTGTAAATCCGGATGTCGGATTTTAACTCCATGTGATGGAGAATTAAATTACGGACGCGTAGGAAAAAGAATCGCGTAAAACGGAGGTCTAGATCAAAAGTTATGCCATGTTGAAGTTTGGTTTTGATTAAAACTTAGCTGGGCGAATATGCAGCACCAGCATCAACACATTCTGTCAAAATGGGACTGTGGCGTCGCGCCACGGCCAAAGGAGTTTGCCGTGGCGCGCGACGACGGGGTGAATTCTTGAAAATTTTGTTTATTTTGATTATTTGACCCAATTATCTTGTTGTACTTGTTATTTAACTATCAAAACTGACTTCTAAGTTGCTTTTGATCATAGGTGAATGCTAAGAGTCCCGGATGAAGATCAAGCGACGAGCAAGAACCGAACACATGTTAAATGAAGCTTCCGCATCAAATCTTGATTTGTTTTGTTATAAGTGAATTATGTAAACATTTACAAATATGTTTTTGAAATGTTGTAAACATATGGGAATGTTGGTATGGCAAGTTTTTGTAAAGTCACATTTTAGCATTAAAATGTGTATTTTATTATTAAAATCTTGATAAATTGAGACGGGCGTTACAAGTTGGTAATCAGAGCTCAAGGTTAAAATAATAAAGTGTTCTGTTCAAGGCTTGATCGCAAATCCGGTAAGTACATGTATATTAGCGGTTAACATGATTAAAGTGTTGTGAACAACACATAGGGTTATCGTGTAATACACGTTACCTCAATTAAATGAAAAATATAGTTGACGAAATTACGCGCGTTGACGCGTATAGTAGAAAATCCTTGTATTATAAGACGGGCGATTATTGAAGTTGATGTTACTAATTCTTGTAAATGTTTAATTGAAGGACACTCGCATCTGAAGATGACGAGAGTTGAACGAACTGCGGATATGACGGTGGAACGGTCCGAGGTATAACAAGAAGAGCATACTCATCAAGGACCTAAATCGCGTAATGATCACAAATAAGTAATGGCAAGGAAAGCCCGTTAGGGCAAGCATGTACCAGGTGCACGTTTAAATTATTGCATGAATAGTAATATGCAACAAATACGTAGAAACTGACAGTTGCATATGTAGATTGAAAACTTGGAAAAACCTGAATAGAATACCTATCCAGGATATTGTTTCCAAGAGAAATAAATAGAGGTGTTACTTACATGGGACGTGATGTGAAAGTTATAAAAAGGTCATGTATGTCATGTGTTGATCGCCTATTCTGGCCAAGTAGGTAGTAAACACATGATACCATGAACTTTTTATGATGGACATGCTTACATCCGATGCAGTAAGGACGGGGTGAGTGGGACAAATTAAAAAGTACCCAAATGAATCAAATGAGCAAAATATTTGATAATAATGTAAACGCATAGCAGGGTGACGGAAGCGTATTACATTAGGATAATGAGCCCGAGTGAAGGGACAAAGATTAATGTAAAATGATTAAGATATGCATTGGGAGGGGGTGTACTTACACTCAAACCCGGAGAATGTAAACATGTAAAATGATTTAGATATGCATTGGGAGGGGGTGTACTTACACTCGAACCTGGAGAATGTAAACATGTAAAATGATTTAGATATGCATTGGGAGGGGGTGTACTTACACTCGAACCCGGAGAATGTAAACATGTAAAATGATTTAGATATGCATTGGGAGGGGGTGTACTTACACTCGAACCCGGAAAATTCAAATATGTAAAATGATTAAGATATGCATTGGGAGGGGGTGTACTTACACTCGAACCTAGAGAATGCAAAAATGTCTCTTAATGGGCCGCTTTTGTAAAACGTCAAACTTGAGAACAAAGTCGGAATATAAAAGTGAAGCGAAGTCTTAATGCATACCGGAAGGGTTGCAATAACAATGACTTTGGTAAAACACCCGGTTGATGGGTAAGGATTTAAACAAATGCATAGACCGAGAAACGGGAACTCGGATGGAAAGTTAAAATACTCGGGTTTTGAGTCAAGACTAAAAGACGACAAGATGATGTAAATAGAAATTTTGATAAATTATGTTCAACTATTTTAAAGTTGAACGGGTCGAACAAAGAATGAAGTTTGACATCCATAAATGATAAAATTTCACATGAATAAGTCAAACGGGTTGAATAAAATATAATGTCGGATGGCATGAGTAAGCGCAAGCGGGATAACGGTAGCGTTAAAAGCAACAGAATAATGAGCCCGGTAATGGGACATAATCAAATACGAATATATGTAAACTGGATAATAGTGAGCATAAGATGAACCGACTCATAAATGACGTGAGAAGTCATAAAGTTGGAAAATTTGTTCGAAAGAAAACAAATATAGCCTTAGACTACGATCAAGGTCAAAGGAAATACAAAAGCGAAAATAAATGGTTTTGAACATAAAAAGGGTGCCTTAATGCCATATACATATATAAATGTATATACCTTTGAATAAAGACTTGAATAAAAGATGATCTACGGGATTATCATAACCTACGAGATTATAAATGAGGCTAAGGTCTACGGGACCAAAAAGACCTTCGGGTCCCAAACAGAAAGAAACGAATTGTTGATGTCTCACCTTAATAAGGTAAAAAGGTGAAAATATAAAGAAATAGCCTACGAGGCTAAGCGAAAGAACCTACGGATCTATAGTATAAAACAAGGAAAACTGGTTGTAACTTCTCACGTAAAATAATAACGGGAGATAAAGTTCGTATAAAAGCGATGGGTTTCGCTAAGTTAATTAAATGGGTTAAAAGCGAAGAGATTGTGAAAGGTCTGGTTGACAAAAGTGAAAAATTTCACTAAAACATTTAAACGGGCAAAAATGACAAAAGAATTCACAATTATTTAAATTGTGTTACGTCACAAAAGTGGATGAAGTCATTACCGAAATGACAACGGAAGGGGATAAATCCTTGGACGAAAATTCCTTGGAATTGACATGAGTTCAAGAGAAAAGCGTTAAACTAAAATTCAGTATTAGTGAGAAACAATGCTTTAACAAATACGAATATTATGAAACGAATTCGGAAAATGATTAATATCAAGGAATATGGATCTTAACACCGGTAGGTGCAAAGCCATACATTCGAAGGAAAGATTTTCGATAATAAAAGTCAACATAAACTTAAACAAAACGTGATGTAATCACGGTCACAAAAAGTGATATAGAATACAATCAAGTCGTAACGTGAGTTACGATATATGAAAATCAAAAAACACGTAATAGGCCGGGTTGGCAATAAGATATACCCGAATGACGGGGAATAAAGTGACGGCGACTAATCAGTCTGGCCGGTAAAACCTTTCAAAGTCGGAGTAGTGTTATGACTTATATAAAGCGCTTGTTGAAATAAGATTAGCTTGAAGTAAACATGATGAAAATAAATACAACCGAGTGATCAGATGACAACTCGGTCAAATAAGTGACCAAAATAAGAAATACAAAATGAAAGTATCGGCCTACGAGGCCATACACATAAAACGCGTATACGCTTTGAAACCGAAAGCACATTACCATATTTCCCTGGTAAGAGTATTATGTGCGAGCAATGCTCAAGTGATCACCGAAACTAAGGTTCGGATTATTTAAACTAATAAAGTACGTGAGAAAGGTTTCGGGGACGAAACCTCTTTAAGGGGGGTAGACTTGTAACACCCCGAAAATGGGTTTGGTAATCAAACCACGTTAACACTAAAAGACGGGTAAAGTACCGTTAGTGGTAAAAATTTACCCGGTAAATATTAGGATTTTAAATAATTAAACCTAATATTAAATAAAGGTTATACGAAGACTTTTGAGAAAATAAATTTATGAAAGGCCCGAGTTAACGGGACTTAAAATGAAACGGGTTATGACTATCCTGAACTCACTAAGCTAACTAGGAAAATTTAACGTAGTTAACAAGACAAAATATTGTTGAAGATAAGTAGGTTGTAGCCTACTTACTAATTAACAAAACATGAGGGGCTAATAATGTTAAGTAAGGAACTTGAGTTATTAAAAATCAAAAATAAAACACAACACACAGTGTGTGTGTGCGTGAGATCGATCAGAAGAAGGGCCAGGAGTTCAAATCCCAGCTCATCTCAAATTCACCAAATTGAAGCTTGATTCAAGCCCTAAATCGATGCATGAATACATAGAAACGATCACCCAGTCGTGAGGATCGTAAGGTATGTCAAATTTTTGATATTTATGAAGTTGAGATTTCTTGATGAACTTATGAAAATCGAAAATTCATGCTTGAATGATTGAGATTTGGGTGAAACTAGGAGGAATTCATGTTTAGAGACAAACCCTAGTTGAAAACTTGATGAATTAGTATTAAAAATTACGGTTTGATGAATTCCCTTGTATGTGCTAAGTGGGGTTTAGCTAAATAATGAGGTTGATGATATGTTTGTGCTAGAAATCATCATAATTGATAGTTGAAGCGAAATACTTAAACAAATTGCAAATTTGAGTATTTG
Organism: Helianthus tuberosus; assembly: GCA_030545235.1. Lineage (NCBI taxonomy): Eukaryota > Viridiplantae > Streptophyta > Magnoliopsida > Asterales > Asteraceae > Helianthus > Helianthus tuberosus. Next base: position 117,684,798 of record CM060399.1, read on the forward strand.
ATTATACATGATTCAAAAAGGGTTTTGAAGGTTGTAGTGAAATTAGTGATTTATTTCATGAATATAGATGTTTGAAATCATGTTAACTACTAAATTGATAGGTAGAACTTGGTTGTAATAGGTGTTCGGGTGAATGCTAGTGATATGACGAAACGGGTTTCACTCGTATATGAGGAACCCTTAGTCCTTGTGAAATGAATGGACAAATTAGTCTTGATAATCACATGAACAAGATAAAGTGTTGAAAACATAATAAACTTGGCTAGAACCTTGGGTGAGTTAGTGGCCTAAAAATGGTGACAACCGAATAGTTGAAGAAATGCCTAAGTGAGTTCGTTGAACTCAATTGTGCATTTCAAATATATTAAAAAGAGGCAGTTGACTTTTGAAAGTCAAACTGACCATTAACAAGATCGAATGAAAAAATTTTGATAGTAAATGCGTAAGGTGGAATGATCGTATTAAATTATGATTTAACTAACCACCTTGAAAACGATAATGATAGTTTGAACGCGTAACAAGCTAGGTGGAAGCTTGGAGAAGGAATTGGGTCAAACGAATTAAGAAGGAAAAGAGAAGCATAGTTTGGATGCGAGGTAAGTGAAGCTTACGCCTTTTATTTTATTACCAAATACTTGATTGCGAGTATTGAATCTGAATTATATTGAGTAAACGAAACATGATGTTCCGGCACGATTTAAATGCGAGTCGGAAAAGGTGAGAAAGATAAGAAAACATGAATTATGGTAAAAAGGGTAAAAACGGTCAAATTGTAATCCGGACATGGACTAACGAATATATAAAGCGATTTGAAAGGACACCATTTGGCGTGAGCCATAACGGGTCAAACAAAACGAGAACGATTCTTAAGTAAGATGAATTCAAAAGTAAATCGGGATAGGTTAAAAGGGGGTGAAATGGTAATTAAATACCATCTCGAAATGATAATTATTCATTTAGACTGAACGGGTCAAATGGTGTTGTTAACACCATTTGTCAATAATATTTGATGATCGCTTGTTGAGTTTTGTGATCACAGGAATTAACACGTGGTTCGCGTTGCTATTAACTAGAAATTAATAGCGAAAGGTATTTTAACGGGTCAATCTTATGACCCGAGCCAGGTACGCATGTTTAGAATTATAGCTAAAGGCGATATTTTGGGTCAATTAATAGCGGAAGTCCTTCGTCGCACAAATGAAGGGCTAAAATTGACCAAAAAGCCCTTGAGGGGTAAATAGGGCAAACAACCTTTAAAAGAATTGTTTTGAAATAAACGTCTTGTTAAATTGAGTCTTTGGAATTCATATAAAAATAGGGATAGGATGTAAACCAATAGAAGCATGATTTAAGTCTAAAGAGGTAAAATACTCGTAACGGGTCAAAACGAGTATATATGCAAAACGGGTTAAAATTTCTTAAGGAACCCGTAAAGTTGAACCTTGAAGATTAGTAAACGGATAGAATATGATGACCATGGTATTTTTAAGGAAAATAACAAGTTAGTTTGGTAAAAGCATGAACGGGTCAAAAGTGTCTTAATTGAATTTCAAGCCGAGAGCTTGAAATCTAAAATTTTTTAAATCCAAATGTCAGATTTTAACTCCATGTGATGGAGAATTAAATTACGGACGCGTAGGAAAAAGAATCGCGTAAAACAGAGGTCTAGATTAAAAGTTATGCCATGTTGAAGTTTGGTTTTGATTAAAACTTAGCTGGGCGAATATGCAGCACCAGCATCAACACATTCTGTCAAAATGGGACCATGGCGTCGCGCCACGGCCAAAGGAGTTTGCCGTGGCACGCGACGACGGGGTGAATTCTTGAAAATTTTGTTTATTTTGATTATTTGACCCAATTATCTTGTTGTACTTGTTATTTAACTATCCAAACTGACTTCTAAGTTGGTTTTGATCATAGGTGAATGTCGAGAGTCCCGGATGAAGATCAAGCGACGAGCAAGAACCGAACACATGTTAAATGAAGCTTCCGCGTCAAATCTTGATTTGTTTTGTTATAAGTGAATTATGTAAACATTTACAAATATGTCTTTGAAATGTTGTAAACATATGGGAATGTTGGTATGACAAGTTTTTGTAAAGTCACATCTTAGCATTAAAATGTGTATTTTATTATTAAAATCTTGATAAATTGAGACGGTCGTTACAGAAACTTACAAGAATCGCGAGAAATTGAGAGAAAAGAGGGCTTGAGCGACCTGGTCGAGTGAGAGGGCTGTCACATCACAAATGATGTGACAAGAGGGTATTTATAGGGTTTCCAAAAGAGGAAAGTGCTGAAGTGTCGGATGGGTCACCGATTGGATGGCAATCCAATCGGATGGCCACTCGATCGGTTGGCCACTCGATCCAGGTGTCCGGCACGTTGAGTTTTCTCGTTTCGATTCGCGTGTTGAGCGTTGCGATACGATTCGAGTGAGCGACGCGATAGTATTAACCATTAGTTACACAAATAACCTAACTACTATATCTAACATACAATCACTATAAATAACCTGCATTTAGCGTTTGCGATTAGATTGCGATGCGATAGAATTGCGATTGCGATTAACACCTCAACATAAACATAACATGGACAAGTAACACATAATAGCACACACACGTAAAACAATATCCAGAACACATACGCGATTGCGATAGCGATAAGTCGATTAGCGATTAAACATGCGATTAAATAGCAATTAAACCTCAATTATTAATAGATACTCCACATAATACAACTAAAGCAATTAAATAAAAAGATTCGATTACAAGTCATTAACGTACAATCAATAGTTAAGCAAGGAGTGACAGATCGCAATTAGCAATCTTTTCTTCCTTTGACTTGTACTTTGACTTCCCGAAAGCGGGTTGTTACAGCCTCCCCTACTTTAGGAAATTTCGTCCCGAAATTTAAGAAGTAGGCGTAACAAACAGTTGCGGGTACTTCGCCTTCATGTCGATTTCGAGTTCCCAGGTGAACTCGGCGCCTCGTTTGCCTTCCCAGCAAACCTTCACAATGGGAATGCATGAGCGTCTGAGCACCTTGGTTTCTCATCCCACGATCTCGACAGGCTTTTCCACGAAGTGTAATGTTTCATCCACTTGTAAATGCTCAAGGGGGACATGTAATTCCTGGTCGGCCAAGCACTTTCTAAGGTTCGAAACGTGGAAAGTCGGGTAGACGTTACTCAGTTCCTCTGGTAGTTCGAGTCTGTAGGCCACTTTTCCAATTCTTTCTAAAATTTTAAAGGGTCCAACATATCGAGGCGCGAGCTTTCCTTTCTTGCTGAATCTGATCACCCCCTTCCAAGGTGCCACCTTTAGGAGTACGTGATCGCCAACGTCAAATTCAAGTGGCTTGCGGCGTCTATCAGCGTAACTTTTCTGTCGGCTCCGAGCTTTCAATAGATTGTCTCGAATTTGGAGGATTTTGTCAGTCGTTTCTTGCGACAGCTCGGGACCGGTAATTTGCGCGTCTTCGATCTCGTGCCATACAATAGGCGATCGACATTTTCTTCCATATAAAGCCTCAAATGGTGCCATTTGTATGCTAGAATGATAACTGTTATTGTACGAGAATTCGACCAAAGGTAAGTGCGCGTCCCAATTACCACCGAAATCTATGACACACGAGCGAAGCATGTCTTCAAGGGTGCGAATCGTTCTTTCAGTCTGACCGTCGGTTTGGGGATGGAAAGAGGTACTTAGATTTAGAGTAGTACCGAGAGCAGATTGAAACGTTTCCCAAAGACGCGAGGTAAACCGACCATCACGGTCAGAGATGATGTCACGAGGTGTCCCGTGTCGACAAATGATCTCATCGGTGTAGATTCGGGCTAATTTTCTACCTTAAAGTCTTCTCGTATCGGCGGGAAGTGAGATGACTTGGTCAAACAGTAAACTACAACCCAAATGCTATCATGATCTGATTGAGTACGCGGAAGTTTTGTTATGAAGTCCATAGCTATACTCTCCCATTTCCACATCGGGATCTCGTGTTGAACGAGTAAGCCAGAGGGCCTTTGATGCTCAGCCTTGACCTTCGAACAGGTCAGGCATTTCGAAACATAGAGGGCGATATCCTTCTTCATGCCCGACCACCAGTACTTGTAGCGTATGTCCTGGTACATTTTGTCAGCACCGGGATGAATAGAATACCGAGATTTGTGGGCTTCATCCATCAGAAGTTGTCGTAAGTTCGTACGCTTGGGAATCCAAATTCGGTCAAAATAATGAAAGATACCATTGGATTTATTCTCGAGTTGGACGCCATCGTTTAGAATTCTTTCCTTCTTCAAAGTTCGTTCGGTAAAACAAGTATGCTGAGCGTCACGGATAAGAGTTTCGAGATGATGTTGGGCTTGAACATTACGAATGCTATGCAGATAGCTTCGTCGGCTGAGAGCGTCGGCAACAACATTTTCTTTGCCTGGATGGTAATGTGTAGGTCCCCTTGATTCGTATGGATCTTTCACAGAATTGTCAATCCAATCAAGAGTGCGGAATCCTCTTGATCAGAATATAGCAGAAAACGTGTAGGAACAACAATTCACTTTCAAACCGGGTTTCTATTGATTATCAATCACAAAGAATTACAATCAATATAAACCCTAACCCACTCAATTTCGTCCAAGACTAGTCTCTCACGAAATTTCTCTCACAAATTCTGTTTTGGCTGATTAACCTAAACCCTAAAGCCTAACCTTGTTTATATAACACAAGGTTGCTACATGGGCTAAGGTTTCCTACATGGGCAAAGCCCAATTCGTCCCCCTAGACCCAAACTGGGTTTTGTTTAGCCCAAACTCTATAACAAACTATTACACAGCTAAACCTGCTAACTGTTTATCGTTTAACTAATTACAAGATATCCAAAGACCAAATCTAAGCTGTTGTCACCAACATGCACCAACAAACTCCCCCTTGACAATAGCTTCATAAAATAACTTTGTCTTCAGTCTTCTTGCAATCTTCATGTAGTCGTGCACTGTCTTTGGTCTTTGGATAGCTTCAGCTTCAACAGCTTCTGTCAGCAACAGACTCCCCCTAAGCTGATGCATCCAATCACCAAATCTTCAAAACTTTAGCGTTTGAGTAAACTCCAGTTTAGCATTTGAATAGCAATCTTCAATCTCTTCAACTTTGTCTGCAATGTAGAAAGGAGGTTCTACCATGCATCCAATCAAACTCTCATCTTCTCAGCAACTTCTCAGCAACATCTCAGCAACATACTGCTTCAATCTGTATACTATAAAACAAACATCTCGAGAAACCATAAGAATTTTTCAACAAAGTTAAATAAATTATTATTTTTCAAGAGATAGTTAAACTGTATCACAGATTAAGCATTTTCAACTTATCACCAACACGCAAAACTTTTTAATCACACACCCTATAACCCGCATGATTTAAAATTTTGAACTCACTTTCTAACACCGTCGCCCCCTATCAGTAACAATTCCTCCAAGAATAACAGTTTTCCGTACGTTAAGAATTTTAAACAGAAAAAGACACTATTTTTGGATTTTTTATATTTTCTGAAAACAAGTAAATAAATACGAAAAGCAATAAACACTCTATTTTTGTGAGAATCACTGGTAAGAAGATCATATCAGCACAATCAAACTGTTTCACACTATTAGATTAATTCTTTATGTAATTTTTCGTGAAAAGCAGTTCAAGACGATTACCAGTATGTTTGTCCACCTAAACAAAATGCATGAACATTTCAAGTACCATTACCGTATGATACGTTAAGGTAATTTTAATACTGCTATACTAGTGTGTCCCACTTCAGGATATACCCCCGCGATCAAGGTATGCACAAAGATTCATCGTAGTAGGTGAGTATACTGAATTCATCCGTTTTATTTTTCAACGTTTAGATAATTGGTGAACAGGTCAGTACTTCCGTACAGCAGAGAGACCAAAATATCTAACGAGGGCTATGACAAATACCATTTTTGGTACGATTTATGCTTTTTGCACATTTGAATAACTCTCTTTGAGAACTTCTTCATTTTTAGGGTTTTGGCATTTTTAGCTCTTTTAAGATATCATGGGTGTGTCTAGGTCAGCATATATCTGGATGCAGCAGAAGGACACCCCTGATATCCCCAGATGAAATAACAGTATAAAGACCCAAAACTTCAGATTTTGGCAATCTATCAACGCAAGATTTAAGGTCATTAAACCATACACCACTGATGTGTTCCCCACTCATACTCAGTGCATTTAGGTTTATATCACATTGGTAAGTTGATTATTTCATGCTTTTTGCCTACTGGTACATCATATGATGAAGCTGCTATCACACTTAAGCATTTTAATTTCATTTTCAGTGTGACAGTCTAACTTGCTGATGTACTATCATTTCTTCTTTTTCACACAGTGATAACTCATTTTTGATTTTCTATTTTTTTATGTTTTTGATTTTTCAATGTTTTTGTATTTTTGATTTTTAAGAAAAGCAGTAAACTATTTACAAAAATTCTTATGAAAAACCAGTTATTCAGGATTCCTCATCCCGTTGAGTTCGACTAAATGTTCAAAGCGAGCCCTGTCAAAAGCTTTAGTATAAAGATCTGCCAGGTTATCTAGTGTGTCAACTCGATGTAATTCAATTAGTCTATTTTCAGCACAATCCCGTATAAAATGATGACGTATGTCAATATGTTTTGTGCGACTGTGTTTCACGGGATTATTAGTTATAGAAATTGTGGCATTATTGTCTATCATAATAGGAGTACGAGTGAAATCCAAACCGTAATCGTGCATCTGCTGTTGTATCCAGAGAACCTGAGAGCAGCAGCTACCCGCAACAATATATTCAGCTTCACACGTAGATGTAGACACACAAGATTGCTTCTTGCATTGCCAAGACACAATCCTGCCTCCTAAGAACTGACAACCACCTGTTGTAGACTTTCTGTTCGACTTGCATCCTCCAAAGTCTGAGTCAGTGTAAGCAACAAAATTCATATCACTATCAGCTGGATACCACAACCCAAGTTTAGGTTTCCCCTTCAAGTAACGAAGAATCCGCTTCACTGCTTTCATGTGTGACTCTTTTGGATTTGCCTGATATCTGGCACACAAGCATACGGCAAACATGATGTCGGGTCTTGAAGCAGTCAAGTACATTAGAGAACCAATCATTGCCCTGTATCGAGTTGGATCAACGTCTTCAGTACTTTCATGATCTGGGCCAAGATTGTGATTTTCACAAATGGGTGTGTTGAAAGTAGAGCAATCATTCATTTTGAACCGATCCAAAATGTCATACACATACTTCGTTTGATGAATAAACATCCCATCCTCCTTCTGTTCAACTTGTAATCCCAGAAAGTAAGACAACTCACCCATAGCGCTCATTTCGAACTTGCTCTTCATCACCTGCTCGAACTCTTTACACATGCTCTCATCTGATGACCCAAAGATGATGTCATCCACGTACACCTGTACTAGCAGAAAATCTTCCTTCTTCCTCTTGATGAACAGTGTACTGTCAATCTGACCTCTTTCAAAACCATTCTTGATCAGATGTGTAGACAGTGTCTCGTACCACGCCCTGGGAGCTTGATGTAATCCATACAAAGCGTTATCAAGTTTGTACACCCGATCTGGATAATCTGGATCAACGAACCCATCTGGTTGTGAGACATACACCACTTCTTGGACTTTCCCGTAAAGAAATGCACTCTTCACGTCTAGTTGGTAAACTTTGAAGCCCTTGAATGTTGCGAAAGCTAGAAACAAACGAATTGCCTCCAACCTTGCCACTGGTGCAAACACTTCATTGTAATCAATCCCTTCTTGCTGATTGAAACCTTTGACAACCAATCGAGCCTTGTTTCGCGTCACTATCCCTCTTTCATCTTTCTTGCACCTAAATACCCATTTAGTGCCAATTTCTCTTTCACCTTTAGGAAGGTCAACTAACTCCCAAACCTTCAACTTCGCAAACTGGGCCAATTCCTCTTGCATAGCTTCAACCCATGAATTGTCTTTAAGAGCCATATGAATGTTCTTCGGCTCCTCTTGGGAAATAAAGCAACTATACAAGCATTCATTCACAATTCCAGTTTTCTCAATCGAAACAAATAATCCAGAATTTGCTGCTATGCTTCTTCTCGTCTGAACACCTGCAGTAGGATCCCCAAGTATCATGTCAACTAGATGATCTCTATTTGCTCGTGTAGTAGCAACAGCATCGACTTCTAGATTATCACCCAGGTTTGATCCAACCTCCCCCTGAATGTTCTGATCTGCAAATGGATTAATGAAATCCTCCCCCTGAATGGGTTCAGAGTCACTATCGCTTGAATCAGGATCAGCAACACCTTTGGAAGTTTCCGGAGCATCTGTCATATCAACATTCGATCTAGGCATGAACTCGCCTTCATCGTCTTCATTTATCACTGTTTGAATCAGCTGAGATTCATCTGCATCAGAAAACTCAGGAATATTAAATGATTTAAAAGTGCTTTCATAATCATATAATATAGCAGGTCCACTCGTTGATTGTTGAGGTTTGTATGTAGTAATTTCAACATTGTAAACAACCTCAATTTTACCATTTTTTAGATTAAAAACCCTTTTATTCGGTGTTCCAGGCACGTAACCTAGAAAGTAGCCAACATCAGCCACCTCACCGAATTTTTGTTTATCTTTATTTCGCACAATGGTGCAGGGTAATCCAAATGGTTCAAAGCCTTCCAAGTTTGGTTTCTTGTTAAACATTAATTCATGACAAGTTTTATTAAAACGTTTAACAGTCAAAACTTTGTTTAGGACGTAGCAAGCTGTATTCACAGCTTCTCCCCAGAAAAGAACTGGCAGCTTTGAATCTGAAAGCATCGTCCTAGCGGCTTCAATCAACGTTCTGTTTTTCCTCTCGGCGACTCCATTTTGTTGAGGTGTATAAGGAGCAGAATATTGATGTTCAATTCCCTTTCGAAGACAGTAGAGATCCAGAATATTGATGTTCAATTCCATTTGTCACTTTTCCTCGTCCTGTAATTCTACCACCTTTAGCACCCGCAAAGTTCACCTTTCCACCATCATAATCTTCAAATTCAGTTAACAATCTCGCATCCCCCGTCATGTGCCTGGAGCAGCCACTATCAACATACCATAAGTTGATAATCCTCCTTAGCAGCTCCTGCACACACCAACCAAGAAATTAGTTAGATTGGGGGACCCAAGCCTTAATGGTCTTGGGTCATCCAAATTCACCAACTACGGGAACATCCATCCAATATCCATTACTCCTAACTGGAGTCTTGGATCTCAGACCTGTTGATGGAATTTGATTTTGATTTCCACTAGGTCTTTGATCACGAGAGTTCCAATAACATCTCCGATTTTCTGACCTTTGAAAATTATTATCTTGAAACCTTCTTTGCCCATTATTATACCATGAATTTTTAAAAAAATTTGGATTTTGTTGAACATTTGAGTTCCTAAAACCCCTATATTCATTTCTTCTTTGAAAATTTCGATTACCAAAACTATGGTATCGATTTTGATATCCAAAATTTCTATTTTGATTTTGAAACCGATTTGATTTACCATTAAAATACCTGAATTGTGTAGAATTGCTTCTTGGTCTATCAAATCGTCTTGATGTTGAAGTTTTAGATTGAAATCTTGGTTGATTACTTTGACAATGTGGTTGCACAACCAACCATATTCCCTTCCTTAACTTCATCAAATTTTTGCTTATTTTTCTTCAAAGGACAACAACTCGCCACGTGCCCTTTGTTGTCACATCTAAAACAAGATTTTGTCTTGCAATTTCTCTTTTTCTTAAATCTCTTTTTAAATGTTTTCTTCTTTTCGTCTTCAGTATCCTCCTCCAATTTATGAGGTGTACTGTCAGACTCAACAGATTCTTTCAAAGATTCTGGACTACTTGGCAAGTCCACAGCTATCGGATCCACTACAGCTGGTGTAGTAGGCACAAAATCAATTAACTCATTTTCATCAGGTAAAAAAGAGTAGTCTTGATTTTTAGAAGATGAGGCTTTACTAAACCCCAAACCCTTTTTATCATTACTCTTTTTCAAACTTTTTTGAATGTGAGTCCTAACTAATGAAGAATTTCCAAATTTGTCTAACTTTCCTTTTAGTTCAACAATTTGGTCTTGTGCTGTAACGACTCACACAAAAATGTCCTAAAAACGTTCTGTAAGTATAAACCCGGACCCCTGATGTAACAACCCTCATTAAAAGTCCTATTTATTTTATTATTTTATCTAAAAGGAAACCCTAATTAAGACACCCAAGTGATTCTACACAAACCCTAAAATTATTAGAACAATCAGAATCAGGATCAGGGCCCCTAAAACTCAGGGGGGTATTCCCTATTCAACGATTATCCATATAACTCGTTGTATAAATCGAATTATTCAATTCCGTCGACTCAGCAGGCCTAGTCCCACGCGTGGCAAGCCTATAAGTAATTCGTGTCCCTTGCGGACCGTAAGGGTCGTCTTACGGTCCGTAAGCATGTCCAATTTTATGTATAAATAGCAGAGTCTGGGACTTGAATTCTGACATTTGAGCGACGATCAAATTCAAAACGTAAGCTGAGATATAGTCGAAACAGTCTCAAAATCACTAATTAATATAGCGAAACGCTGCTACGATGCCGGGTATTAACTCAATCGCTGCTACGATTCAATGTCCGATCGATTGGAACTATCCAATGGATGTTTAAGTGCTGCCCACATTAGGGTTTATGCTTTGTCATTAGTCGTGATTCCGATGGATGTTTAAGTGATTGCACTTTGTCATTCGTTGTGAATCCGATGGATGTTTAAGTATCGCACTTTGTCATTCGTTGTGAGGGTTTAATCTCGTGAGTTATCGTAAATGCTGTATTAGTTATTTACCTAGTTCGTGTGCACTAGGTTACAAGACTAATCAATAGGCTAAGCTCTGCCTGTATCTGCATTATATCAAGGCTTATCTGTAGACTAAACTTTGCCGTATGAATCTGCATGCTTATAATGTGAGTCATTCTCTTTTTATCAACTATTTTACAATACCTCAAATTATTTTCAAAAGTTATAATTACAGGGACTAAGTCGTGGATATCTTGAATCACTGGCTAGTGGGGTATTGTGCACATTACTAATTTTCTCCCAGTTAGATTCATTGACCTACTAGGGATAATCATCACTATTTAGGTTCATTGACCTAATAGTGGTATGACCATCGTCACCATTGTGACAGGACGCCAGATAAAAATAAGATAGAAGCCATTGTAATCGCTCTTATGCTGTAATTGATAACACTGTTTTCTAGTTATACTTTGCAGTGATTAAGTCTTTGCCAATCTTTAAGAAGCAAATGTAAAAACTCTTAATGCTGTAAATTATAACAAATATGTTTTAAGTAAAATGAATGAACTCACTCAGTATTTCCCGCTGACAAAACCTTTTTAAAACGCGTTTCAGGTAATTACAGTAGATTGGAGTAAGAGATGGATACGGCACTGAAAGGCATCAAGAAGTGGCTTATTTTATTAATTAAATCAAATTAAGAAATATTGTTTTATGTAATCAAATTTATCTTTATTAAAGCTACCTTTGTAAAAACATGGATTTATCCCATCTATTTAATAAATAAAAAATCCGGTGTTTTCTAAACTCTGATATTTTTCCTAACTCACGGTCCTGATGAAATTTCCGCTGCAATATGTTTTTAAAATAATCACCGGTACCACTGGGCTGTTCGCGACTCCCGATTCCGTTCAGGGTGGGTCGGGGGCCGTGACAGAAGGTGGTATCAGAGCCACTGCTTGAAGCCAATAAGTGTTGTAATAATAATACCTAAGTTTATATAAAAGAGTTAGGAGAGTGCTGTTAACTGGTAGCACACATGATAGCATTTAGACTTGAACTTAAGAAAAGATGCCTTAGTATCAGCTTCAAAATAAGCTAAGTATTTATGTGAATAAATTATGATGTGTTTTGATATGCCATAAGAATGGTAATTAAAATATTGCAAGATATGATAAATAAGCAATAACACTTAAATCTTGCTTATTGATATTACTTGGGCTAAAATAAAGATATGTTACGGGAAATACAAGTTTCCTTGGTTCTGGATAAAAGCCCTAATAAAAGAGGCACTTTTGAAAAGATACTATTTAAGGGAAATGGAAAATTTTCTCCGGCAAGACTGGATATGGTGTAGCAGACTCTCCAGTTTGTCCGGATATACTAAGATTACCTCTCCGGCGCGAACCGGGTAAGACGGGGTATATAATATGTCAAACGAGTGACAAGATTTCCCTAAATAGTATTATGACCAGATATCTGACTGGTTTTTGGAAATATGAATCTGTTAAAAACATTGACCTGATAGATGGTATGTTTATTTCAGCATGTGAAATATGTGATTATATAGATATGTATATCTATAAGAAATTCCAAAAGTCAATTTGGAATAAAGCACAAGCATCCGTGTCTAGATTTCTTTATCAGGAATTTCTTTTCCGATATTAAACATTATTTTGTTTAATCATCTGTCTAGTAACTCGTGTGATAAAATAAACAATGGAAAACCTTTAAAACGCCATCAAAAGAATTTCTAACGCGTTACCATAAATTATTAATGCAAATAAGAAGCATATAAAGTTGTGATAACAAGAAAACACATGAAAATTTAAAAATTTAAACGCCCACAGAAGATGAAGTATATCACATACGACTTCCAAGGCAAGACCTTTGGAAAATATAAATTGGGCACGATGACACCAATGTTAATTCCATCAGTAGAAGAACTACTAATAAAAAAGAAGCACTTTGCCACGCGATCCTACAAACAACCTGAATCTCATTGAGGTACGTTGTAACAAGATTTCACAAAAACATCTGTGCACAGTCTAATCAGAGTCATAAGTATTAGCACTGAAAAAGGAGTCATATACTTTTGCAAATTCCCTATTTCATTTTATTTGACATTCCCTGGTAATATCATTTAATAACGGTTATCACTTGAAATTCCAGATAGAAGTTCTTATATTTCTTTTGTTGAAAATTCTGACTTCTGCATATAATAAGTTGACTTTCGCATTTCTACTTTTCCTAACGATCATCATATCAGGAGGGTTTATTTCATAGTAGCGAATATTGATTCATTTCATTTCTTGGTAAATCCACACGTTATACATGCACCGTTTGTTGCGCATGTGGTTCGTTTAATTTCTGAATTCCATTGGAGGGCTTCATTCTAATTTGTCGTTTTATCCAAACTCAAATATCCTTTAGTTAAACTTGATTTTGGCACGGTGAACCGCATTATTACTAAACGACGACTCTTAATATCGAGTCAATAAATTTTTGAAAAACTCAATTTTCTTTGGCATACATGGTTTCTGTTATGACTATGTCCGAATTTTTTTTTATTTAAACTCGTTTTGTTTAAACCGAGTTCAATTGTTTGAACTTGCTCGTATTACATATTCAATTCAAGGTTCCATATGATGAATTAAAACCATCATATTCGGAATAATCCTAACAAGCATTTCAATTCTCTTGAACTATAACATGCTTGTGTAATCCTCGACTTCACTAAATTATTTCTTTGATCACGATCACCTTGTGGTAACATTTTTACAAAATCTGAAGATTGCGCTAATCTCAGATTTAATTATTTAATTATTTAATTATTTATATTTCCACTTTGTTAATTTATCTTATACAAGCAATCTTAAAACAATCATGTGCTCAGATAATGCTACCCAAATTCATATTTCGGTATATCCCTTAATAAGTTATTACAATATCAATCGAGCCTTTCGTAATAATTATTGCTCTATTATCGTTGATCGAAAAACATTATATATAAATTTAATTGATTATATATGGAATTACCTAATTTACAAAAATAGTATTACTATATTTTAAACCATTGCGGTGAAGAAATTATATTTTTATATATATATAAAAACTATGTTTGAGGTATACTCTTATTTAAAAGTTATTGTTTAGTTATTTATTATTGATAATTTTATTATTAATATATTAATAGTAGCAGTGTTAGTATTATTTTTAAATACTAGGGTTATTGTCAAGGGCATGTATTGGATAGCCTAGCCTTAGTTAGGCATGAATTGGCCACATATGCTTAAACAAGACAGCACTAATCAATATCCACCATGATAGAGACTAGTTAATATATATAAATTAAGTCATCATACTTATTTAGTAAATTTTAATTATATATGAAAATATATATACCTTGGAAAAGACATATTTTTATAAAACAAAGGACGAATAAAATTATATAAATAAATTGTTTATCACATGTTTTGTAAAGAAAATTATCATATAAGAATAATATGGTAGTCATCAACTACTTTGGGTAAAAGGAACATTATGATATATAAAAAATAGTCCTCATTTTCACTTATTTACAACATTTATAAATACATTCACAACGTTATATGGTTTCAAAATAAAAAAATAAGTAATCAAATAGAATCGACCCATTAAGTGTTATATATTTACCAAATATTTTACAAATACTTTTGTACAATAAATATTTTTACACCTTTATTTACAATTAACGTTATACATAATAATGATTTCTTTTACAAAATAATAAAACTAAAATATTTTGTAAAGTAATAACTTCATTTCGGAATTTTGTAATATATATATATTACATAGTAAATATAAATTATTTTACATAGTATAGTAAAATACCAAAATAGTATTTATTTAAAAGCAGTAACCATTTACATATAGTAAAAATGCGTAACAAATAATATATATTACATAGTATTTATATTTGATATATAAGATACGGTTCAGACAAGAACACAAATAATATATATTACATTTACATTACAAATATAATATAATAATTGGTCATGCCAAAACAACTTGTTATTATTATATTTCGATCTCTAGGACATAGTGTGAAAAATATGGTTACTAATAGTATACTGTCACATTGTTTCACAAATTAAAACAACTTGGAACTCTAAACAATAATACACTAACTCTATAGTCTTTTGGTGTATTTCTGTAATTCACTCATCTCAACACATTGATTTTCTCATATCATAATTTAATATCTGACAAATCATTTCATTTGGAACCTGTCAATTCTAAGTCTTCCTCAGTTACCAATCAAAGTAAGCTTTCTTTTGACAAAGAATTTTTATTAATTCTAAAAATCCTTCACATTCATATCTATTGATCATATATCTTTTGGCATAAACCTAGTCATCTTGGAAATTATATCATTTCATTTCATTCGTTTGTCATCAATTTCTCGAACTAATTCAGTGGAATCATTGAATCCTACTTAGGATACAACTTGTATTCACAAAATTTGATAATTTAATTCCGTATCATTTACTTTAATATTATTTTTCTTAACTAAAATATAACATACGTCTTAAAGAAATATCATAAGCCAAATCTCGAGGACGAGATTTTTATTAAGATGGGGAGAATGTAACGACTCACACAAAAATGTCCTAAAAACGTTCTGTAAGTATAAACCCGGACCCCTGATGTAACAACCCTCATTAAAAGTCCTATTTATTTTATTATTTTATCTAAAAGGAAACCCTAATTAAGACACCCAAGTGATTCTACACAAACCCTAAAATTATTAGAACAATCAGAATCAGGATCAGGGCCCCTAAAACTCAGGGGGGTATTCCCTATTCAACGATTATCCATATAACTCGTTGTATAAATCGAATTATTCAATTCCGTCGACTCAGCAGGCCTAGTCCCACGCGTGGCAAGCCTATAAGTAATTCGTGTCCCTTACGGACCGTAAGGGTGGAGTCTTACGGTCCGTAAGCATGTCCAATTTTATGTATAAATAGCAGAGTCTGGGACTTGAATTCTGACATTTGAGCGACGATCAAATTCAAAACGTAAGCTGAGATATAGTCGAAACAGTCTCAAAATCACTAATTAATATAGCGAAACGCTGCTACGATGCCGGGTATTAACTCAATCGCTGCTACGATTCAATGTCCGATCGATTGGAACTATCCAATGGATGTTTAAGTGCTGCCCACATTAGGGTTTATGCTTTGTCATTAGTCGTGATTCCGATGGATGTTTAAGTGATTGCACTTTGTCATTCGTTGTGAATCCGATGGATGTTTAAGTATCGCACTTTGTCATTCGTTGTGAGGGTTTAATCTCGTGAGTTATCGTAAATGCTGTATTAGTTATTTACCTAGTTCGTGTGCACTAGATTACAAGACTAATCAATAGGCTAAGCTCTGCCTGTATCTGCATTATATCAAGGCTTATCTGTAGACTAAACTTTACCGTATGAATCTGCATGCTTATAATGTGAGTCATTCTCTTTTTATCAACTATTTTACAATACCTCAAATTATTTTCAAAAGTTATAATTACAGGGACTAAGTCGTGGATATCTTGAATCACTGGCTAGTGGGGTATTGTGCACATTACTAATTTTCTCCCAGTTAGATTCATTGACCTACTAGGGATAATCATCACTATTTAGGTTCATTGACCTAATAGTGGTATGACCATCGTCACCATTGTGACAGGACGCCAGATAAAAATAAGATAGAAGCCATTGTAATCGCTCTTATGCTGTAATTGATAACACTGTTTTCTAGTTATACTTTGCAGTGATTAAGTCTTTGCCAATCTTTAAGAAGCAAATGTAAAAACTCTTAATGCTGTAAATTATAACAAATATGTTTTAAGTAAAATGAATGAACTCACTCAGTATTTCCCGCTGACAAAACCTTTTTAAAACGCGTTTCAGGTAATTACAGTAGATTGGAGTAAGAGATGGATACGGCACTGAAAGACATCAAGAAGTGGCTTATTTTATTAATTAAATCAAATTAAGAAATATTGTTTTATGTAATCAAATTTATCTTTATTAAAGCTACCTTTGTAAAAACATGGATTTATCCCATCTATTTAATAAATAAAAAATCTGGTGTTTTCTAAACTCTGATATTTTTCCTAACTCACGGTCCTGATGAAATTTCCGCTGCAATATGTTTTTAAAATAATCACCGGTACCACTGGGCTGTTCGCGACTCCCGATTCCGTTCAGGGTGGGTCGGGGGCCGTGACATGTGCAATGGCCAATTCCCTGCACTTTTCAGAAAATTCATTAGTTTTGTCCTTCACAGTTTCACGAGCCAAATCAATGACCTGTAACAGTTCATTGACTTTGCTTGTTAAACTGCTAATTTGTTGTTCATTTGATTTGAGTTTATCTAAACAATTTGACTCTCGTTTAATCAAAAGAACATTTGACTCTTTTAATTTTTGCAATTCAGCTAACTGAATTTTGTTTTGCTCCGATAGTCTGTCAACTTTACCTTGTAGTTCAGTGCAATTATGGCACGTTTGACTTACAGGTTCTGATGTTACCTTCACCTCTGTTGTAAGTTCATTCACACCATTCATGCACTTTGAAACTTCTGCAGCCTTCTTCTCAACAGCTTCCTTCTTATCTTCTACCACAACATCTGCATTTCCCTGATATCGCTTTTCTAATGCATCCCACATATCCTTTGAATTAGTGTACTTCTTAAAGGTATGCTTGATGCTATCAGGTAAGGACATTTTTATTGCAGCTAAAACTTTCTTCTCAGCATTAACCACCTGTTTCTCAGATTCATCCATTTTCTCATAAGACATCACTTTTATCCTTCCTTCAACACGACGAGTAGGAGCAATGTATCCATCAATCATACAACACCACATTCTAAAATCCTCACTTTTCACAACCGATTCAAACTCCTCCTTCCAGACAACATATTCTTTAACATTTATCAGCTTTGGCCACTTTTTAACTTTCTCACCAACATTGTCCACTTTAACCATCTTTAAACACGTTTTTATCGTAATCGTACTGATAAAACCGTACAATATTTTTCCGAAAACTGTTTTTACCAAATTATACCGTTAGAATCACCTCGAAAAAACGAATCCAATGATATATAATGTCGAAAACCTAATTCGGGATTTTCCGAAAACTGTTTTTTTTTGTCCTAAAAATCCCACGAATCCAACCGTGCAAACGGTTTGTCGAGATGAGCTACGGATCACTTTCTATTTTCAAAAACGTTAAATCTTCTATACGTATCTAAATAAATACTCCACCTTTTAATTTTGCTGGTAAACCAAGTTAATTTCGCTGTGTCACGCTAATTATGCTGGCAAACCAAGTTAAATATGCTGATAGAGTAGTTATAATTATGCTGGTAGAGGAATTATAATTATGCTGGTTTTTAAATTCGCTGGAATAAATATGCTAGCTGATCAAATTCGCTGGTTAATTATGCTAGCTTAATTTCGCTGGTCAGATTAATTTTGCTGGTTAATTTCGCTAGCCTGATCAAGTTCGCTATTACGACGACTGTTAATTTCGCCGATCACCGTAATAATGTCACTGAGGACAATTATACGGTTACCAAAGTCGCCTTTGGATTTAATTTCACCGGTCACCGAGTTTCTAGGATTTAATTTCACCGGTCACCGAGTTGCTAGGTCACAAATTCGCTGGTCTGTCAGAGTATTTATCCGAATTCAGCAAATTTGCTAGAACCAAATCTTTCCAAAGTTTGAAAAGATTTTATTCTGATTTCCTAACAATTTCCTGCAGAATCAAAATAGCAAACTATTAGTAATTTTTAAGAAACAACGAAGAACTGTATGAAGAACACGAAGAACACGAAGAACAAATCTTCAAATCTTCAAGTTTTTCTTCAAAATCTTCAACTTTCCTGCAACCAAAACACTAAAAACAGCAAAATTAAATACGCAATAAGATCAAAATACCCAAAAATTTCGAAAATTCCAAGAACAAAACTCAAAAATTTCGAAATTTTCCAAAACCCTAGTTTTCAGATTTAAAATTTTCAAAAATTTCTTCAGGTTTCTGCAGCCACCAATTCTGAACCGAGCTTCTTCAAGAGCCTAATGCTCTGATACCAATTGTAGGTCCCCTTGTTCGTACGGATCTTCACAGAATTGTTTATCTAACCTAGAGTGCGGAATCCTCTAGATCAGATTTGTTACAGAAACGAGTAGAAACAGAAATTCCAATTAAACAGGTCTTCTATTGATTATCCAAACAATCAGTTTTACAATCAATTCAAGACCTCACAACCTCACAGCCTATCTCTGTGATCTTGCTCTAAACCTAATTTCGAATTCTCTCTCTCTCTCTAGAATTCTCTAGCCACTAAAACCCTAATCACAAAAACATGTTTATATACCACATGTCTGTGAACTGGGCTTCCTACTGGGCTAGGCCATTTTCCAAGCCCATTACAATAAATAACTCACTAACCAATAAGCTAAGCCCAATACAAAATATCTAAAGACTAAATAAACAAACTATTAAGCTGTTGTCATAGAATATGCACCAACAGACTCCCCCTTGACAATAGCTTCATAGTGTAACTTTGTCTTCAAACATCTTGTGTTCTTTTTGGTATTTGGATAGCGTCAGCTACACAGCTTCTGACATCAACAGACTCCCCCTTAGCTGATGCTTCCAATCTCCAAAACTTTCATTCGTTGTAGATCAGTTAGCTAGCAATCCTTGGTTAAGCAAGTAAGCTCCAACTCTTCCATATCATTTTCTCTTTCTGCAATGTAGTAGAAGGATCCTACCATGCATCTTCACTTCATTCTCAATCTGCACTTTACTTGTATTCTGCACTTCATTTTAATAACTGCATCAATCTGTTTAGCAACACAAACAACTATCTCGAAAAACCATTAGTCTTTTTCACATTTAAAGATAAACCAATATTTTATCTTAGTTTGCAAAAACAACTACCTGTCAGTTCAAAATGGAAGTCTTTTAAGAAGAAAATATTTTTGATATTTTAAGAAAAATCCAAGAACAAAACTCAAAAATTTCGAAATTTTCCAAAACCCTAGTTTTCAGATTTAAAATTTTCGAAAATTTCTTCAGGTTTCTGCAGCCACCAATTCTGAACCGAGCTTCTTCAAGAGCCTAATGCTCTGATACCAATTTTAGGTCCCCTTGATGTATGGATCTTTCACAGAATTGTCAATCTAATCAAGAGTGCGGAATCCTCTTGATCAGAATATAGCAGAAAACGTATAGGAACAGAAATCAGCAATTCACTTTCAAACCGGGTTTTCTATTGATTATCAAACCAAAGTATTACAATCAATCAAAACCCTAACCACACACAATTTCGTCCAAGCACAATAGCTCTCACGAAAATACTCACAAACTCTGTTTTGGCTGATTAACCTAAACCCTAAAGCAAAGCCTTGTTTATATAACACAAGGTTGCTACTTGGGCTAAGGTTTCCTACATGTGCAAAGCCCAATTCGTCCCCCTAGACCCAAACTGGGTTTTGTTTAGCCCAAACTCTATAACAAACTATTACATAGCTAAACCCGCTAACTGTTTATCGTTTAACTAATTACAAGATATCCAAAGACCAAATCTAAGCTGTTGTCACCAACATGCACCAACAAACTCCCCTTTGACAATAGCTTCATAAAATAACTTTGTCTTCAGTCTTCTTGCAATCTTCATGTAGTCGTGCACTGTCTTTGGTCTTGAGGGTTCCTAAATATGTTTGGACTATTTGACCTTTGAAAATTTTGATTTTGATATGTTGAATTTTGATTCCAAGAAGCATGATTGTTATAATTTCTAAAGCCATTGTTATAAAAAGTTCGATCACCATTATTTTGGTATCAATTTTGATAATGACCTTGACTTCTGAAATTATTTGAATTATTATTGTTCATTCTTGGTGAACTGCTTCTAGGTCTCTCATATCTGCCTGGTGGAGATCTAGGCTGAAATCTTGGTTGATTTCTTTGAAAACGAGAAACTTGTGGAGTTCCTTTTTCAGCCCTATCTACACCAACATCAACATTCTCTGGTTGCTTAGGAGCAGACTTCTTTGGAGAGTTAGACTCCTTCACCTGTTTATCACCAGTATTCTCTGGTGACTTCTCTCTCTTCCTCTCACTAACTTGTGCTTCATTCTTTTTGTTAGGACAGCAGCTAGCTACATGTCCTTTGGTGTGACATTTGAAGCACGATCTCTTTTTCGAAGACTTCTTATCTGAAGCCTTTGAACTAGATTCGGATTTTGATGATGATGCCTTAGAAGGATTTGGTTCAGTTTGCTTAGTTTCAGAATTTTCTTTGTTCTTGTTTTTAGCAAACTCTATATTAGATTCGTTTTCAATAACAACTGTTTCGTTTTTCATGTCACTTCCTTGAACAAAATTAACACTTTTGACAAAAGTTGGATTTTTATTCTTAGGATGTGATGTTTTCTTTTTCAAAACCGGTTTGCTGTTATTATCCTTCTTAGCATCAGCACTATCAAACACATTTCCTTGACTTGATGTGGAACTACTTGGCGATGTTGACCCAAAGTCCATGAGATCTTCTTCATCAGGCAAGAAAGAATAGTCATGACTAACAGGAGGTGGAACTTCATTGAAACCATGGAATCCCACACTGGTTTTGTCATTACTTTTCTTCAAGCCACCCATCATATGTTTCATAACAAAAGTAGAGTCCCTGAATTGACCTAATTTCTTTTCAAGTTCAACAATTTTGAGTTGTGCATCTGACAACTCTTTGCATTTTTCAGAAATCTCTTTTGTTTTCTCAGCCATCATTTCATGAGCTAAGTCTATGACTTGAAGTTTTTCGTTTAGTTTGCAGGTTAAAGAGTCAATTTTACTTTCATAACCTTTTATCTTCTTCAAGTATGAGGATTCATTTCTTTTAGCAAAAAAGTTTGCTTCTTTTATGTTAGACATCTCGCTTACCAGACTTTGGTTTTGTGTTGACAACCTGTCAACCTCACCCTGTAGTTCACGACATTTTAAACACACAGAATTAGACTGTACCTCTCCTGTTTGTTTGTCAAGATTGGCCATGAGAGCAGCAAGCTGAGCTTTCACTCTTTTGTATTCAGCTTCCTTTTCATGGTCAGACTTTTGCTTTTCTTCTTCAGCATTTGTTGTCTGATCAACCTTCTTTTCTTCAGCTTTACTCTCTATTTTCACCTCAGCCTCAGCATCCACTTTCACTTCAGCATCTCCCACAGTAGCTTCACCATCATCAACTGGCGTGATCTCTGCCATGAATGCCTGAGTGACATTGTCATCATTTTCCAAGTGAACACTCCAGTCATATGAACCTTCTCTAGCTGTAGAGATCAGCGCTCTCGAGTTAGAGTTGTTTGATGCATTCCTATTGTTTGAACTCTGAATCGAAGTCTCCTGCTTTTGTTTTTGACATTCCCTACCGAAATGCCCATAACTTTGACAGTTGAAGCATCTCACTTTGGTCTTATCAAAACCAACAGTCTTTCCTATAAACTTCCTTCCCGTTCGGTTCATAAACCTCTTCACTCGTATAGTAATCATGGCCATTTGCCACTGCAAATCCATATCTTCAAGATCATCAGGGTCAATCTGATCGTAATCTTCATCTAAAGTGGCAGGATCAGATATCTTCCCATGAATGTAGTTCTCATAAGAAGCAACAAATGAAGCAAGTAGAGCAAGATACTCTTCAGCAGACTTCACACTCATTGGCATCGACTTAACACCACTGCTCTACTTAGAAGCTGATGTTCTTTTGGCTCATGTTGATCCCCCTGAAGCAGCTATAAACACACATCACCATCTTCATTCACTGTGACCTGCTCATTCTCACACGAAAGAAACGCAGTAGCAGAGTCGCTAGAAGCGTTGTGAGATGAAGAAGATGTAAGCCCATTATAAATAGCTGGATCTTGAACCTGATCATATCCAATGTCTTTCTTCTTCATACTGAGCTCATAAGCTCTTAGCTTGCCAACTACTTCTTCAAGCTCTTTTATCTCATAATCTGCTTCTCCCTTGATCATCAGAGTGTAAATATCCCACTTGGTAGGTAAGGCATCAAGCAGCTTGTCATTCTTTTCAACGTCAGTATAGCACTCTATCTCATAATTATCCATTTCCGACATCAGATGGTAGTATCGAGTGATGATGTCCTCAAGTGACTCATGTTTCATGAACTTGAAAACAACAAACTGCTTCTTCAGTAGATCAACTTTGTTTTTCTTAACATCTTCATTTCCCGCATATCTCTTTTCCAACGCATCCCACATATCCTTTGAATTTGTGTACTTTTTGAAGGTATGCTTGATGCTATCAGGTAACGACATCTTTATTGCTGCCAAGGCTCTCTTTTCAGCCTCATACATCTTTTTATCAGCATCTTCCATGTTCACATAGGCAGTTCTACGTGGTCTGCCCTCAAAGTCGTGTGTAGGGTTTGTGTACCCATCTTCAATGCATATCCACATGCGTGTGTCCTGATATTCAATGAAGGATTGAAAACAATCCTTCCAAGTCAAATAATTCTCCACCTTCATCATCTTAGGTGGTTTGTTGGTAGTGCCAACCTCATGCTCCATTTTCAACAGCTCATTCAAAGTAGACATGTTCGACATTTTAAACGTTGCAGACTGATAAAACCGTACAAAATATCTTCGAAAACAGTGGTTACCAAATTACACCGTTAGAATCGTCTCGAAAAGACGAATCCAATGATATCTAATGTCGAAAACCGAATTCGGGATTTTCCAGAGTCGGTTTCGTCAAATGAGTTACGGTTCACTTTCTATTTTCGAAAACGTGAATTTTTAGTTACGCTTGCCAAAAAATCTTCCACCTTTTAATTCCTCTAACAATTTCGCTGGAAAGTCAAGGTTAAATTCGCTGGCACTAGTTTGCAGTTCAAGTATGTTAAGTTCTCTGGTCAACAAGGTTAATTTCGCTGCTCAAGTTCGCTGATCAATTTCGCCCAAATTCGCTAGATAATTTCGCTATTACGACGACCAGTAAAGTCTCCGAAAACCGTAATAATCTCGCTGTGGAAAATTATACGGTTACCAAAGTCGCCTTTGGATTTACTTCACCGACAAGTTCGCAGATTTGTTAAATTCGCTGGTCCAATTAATTTCGCAGGTCTGTAATATGGAAATTCAATCTTCTCCAAAATTCTGATTATTTTCCTGATTCTCCTAACAACTTCCTGCAAAATCGAAACAGCAAATTAGCACAATAATTTCGAAAATTTATCAAGAACTGTTCGAAAAACACGAAGAACAGTCTTCGAATCTTCAAGTCTATCAGCCTAAAACTTTTTCAGAATCAACTGAATCTTTCCAGAAATCCTACAAAACACCAAATAAACAATCCAGAAGATCAAAACAGCCAACAAATTTCAAAAAATTTTATCAAAACAGCCAAAAATTTCGAAACCCTAATTGTCAAAAATTCGAAAAACTCCCTGTTTCTGCTGAGCACAATTCTGAACCGAGCCTTCAAGAGCCTAACGCTCTGATGCCAATTTTAGGTCCCCTTGATTCGTATGGATCTTTCACAGAATTGTCAATCCAATCAAGAGTGCGGAATCCTCTTGATCAGAATATAGCAGAAAACGTGTAGGAACAGCAATTCACTTCCAAACCGGGTTTCTATTGATTATCAATCACAAAGAATTACAATTAATCTAAACCCTAACCCACTCAATTTCATCCAAGACTAGTCTCTCACGAAATTTCTCTCACAAATTCTGTTTTGGCTGATTAACCTAAACCCTAAAGCCTAACCTTGTTTATATAACACAAGGTTGCTACATGGGCAAAGCCCAATTCGTCCCCCTAGACCCAAACTGGGTTTTGTTTAGCCCAAACTCTATAACAAACTATTACACAGCTAAACCCGCTAACTGTTTATCGTTTAACTAATTACATGATATCCAAAGACCAAATCTAAGCTGTTGTCACCAACATGCACCAACATAATGAATCTCATAGTTGTAATCGTTGAGCAGTTCTACCCACCGACGTTGACGCATATTCAGTTCTTTCTGGTCAAAGATATGATGTAGGCTCCTATGATCGGTGAAGATCGTACACTTGGTACCGTAAAGGTAGTGTCGCCAAATCTTTAATGCAAAAACAACTGCGCCAAGCTCGAGGTCGTGTGTGGTGTAGTTCTTCTCGTGGATCTTGAGCTGTCGAGAAGCGTACGCTATAACCTTATCTCTTTGCATAAGAACACAACCAAGACCAAGGTTCGAGGCATCGCAGTAGACTACGAAATCGTCGTTTCCGTCGGGCAGTGAGAGCACGGGAGCATTGCAAAGCATAGCTTTGAGAGTTTGAAAGGCTCCCTCTTGTTTAGTTCCCCAAACAAAAGGTTTGTCCTTATACGTAAGAGAGGTAAGTGGTACAACGATCTTAGAAAAACCTTCGATAAATCAGCGATAATAGCCTGCCAGCCCGAGAAAGGAACGGACTTCAGACGGATTCTTGGGTGTAACCTAACTCTTAATAGCTTCGATCTTCGCAGGGTCAACGTGGATACCTTGACTATTGACAATGTGACCCAAGAATTGGACCTCCTCCAGCCAGAATTCGCACTTGGAGAATTTGGCGTAGAGACGGTTTCCCTAGAGTAACTCGAGAACCAAACATAGATGCTGCGAGTGTTCGGCTTTTGACTTAGAATAAATCAGGATATCGTCGATGAATACGATTACGAAGCGATCAAGG
This sequence comes from Helianthus tuberosus, assembly GCA_030545235.1. Lineage (NCBI taxonomy): Eukaryota > Viridiplantae > Streptophyta > Magnoliopsida > Asterales > Asteraceae > Helianthus > Helianthus tuberosus. Next base: position 117,710,431 of record CM060399.1, read on the forward strand.
AAGGGTTTGCACACGCGATTCATTAGATCCATAAAAAATGTGGAGCGTTAGTCAAACCAAAAGGCATGACAACGAACTCGTAATGACCATAGCGGGTTCGAAAAGCGGTTTTGGGTATATCATCCTCTTGAATATGTAGTTGGTGATAGCCTGAGCGTAGATCGATCTTAGAAAAACACGTGGCACCTTGTAACTGATCAAACAAATCATCAATTCGAGGCAAGGGATAACGATTCTTGATAGTCAGCTTATTCAACTCCCTATAGTCGATGCACATCCGGAATGATCCTTCCTTCTTTTTGACGAAAAGGACAGGTGCGCCCCAAGGAGAGGTGCTAGGGAAAATAAAGCCTTTATCAAGAAGTTCCTGGAGCTGACTCGAGAGTTCGCGCATTTCAGAAGGCGCGAGACGATAAGGCGCTTTAGCAACAGGATTTGCTCCAGGAATGAGGTCGATTCGGAAGTCGATATCACAAGTGGGAGGTAATCCGGGAAGATGTTCAGGGAATACGTTGGGAAATTCACGAACAACGGGAACGTCCTTCACTACTGGGTTACCTTTCTTTTCCTTCTCCGCTACTACGATGTGTGCCAAGAAAGCTTGGTATTCCTTGCGGAGATACTTGCTAGCCTGGACACACGACATAAGTTTAAGACCTTTCGAAGGAGTTTTGCCATACACACAAAGTACGTCACCATTAGCGAGCGAGAAACAAATCATCTTATCGAAGCAAACAACTTCAACACGATTTTCGCGAAGAAAATCCATGCCTACTATAATGTCAAAACTACCGAGTTGCATCGGAATAAGATCGATAGGGAAGACGTGATTGTTGAGTTCAAGCGTACAATCACGTAGAATAGAATTGACTGCGACGGTTCTTCCGGTGGAAACTTCAACATCGAACGTCGAGGGGAGATGAGCGCGCTTACGATTTAGGAGCTTTTCGAATTCAAACGATACAAAACAGTTATCTGCTCCAATATCAAATAAACACGAAGCATATATACCATTCACAAGGAATGTACTGATGTGTTAAAAATGCAACATATAAATTTCATCAAATGAGGCATAAAACTAACCCTTTTTTAGTACTAATGTTGGAAAAAGTGTGCTTTTGTCTTCCTTTTGTATTTTCAGGATTAAATGAGCTCAAATTAACAAAAGAAGCAAAAAGACATCAAAATCTAACATAAATACAAGAAAAGGAACAAGACGTGACATTCCCGACCCCACGACAGCATCTTCCCAAGCAAAACAAGAGATCAGAAGCCTGAACACGCCCCGTGCTCAGCCAGCACGGGGGCGTGCCCAAGTGTCAGCAGAAAAGACAAAGTGGTAGAAGCTTCTATTGCCCACCACGGGGCCGTGCTCAGTGGACACGGGGCCGTGGTCAACTATAAGATTCGCACAATCCAGCAAATCTGCATAGTACAAAGATTCTTCTGCACCACGGGGTCGTGCTCAGCGGACACGGGGGCGTGGTCAACTAAAAAGACAAAACTGCATTAAATGAAGAAAGAGAAAGATGTGGACACGGGGCCGTGCCCACTGGACACGGGGCCGTGCCCGAGCTTCTGTTCAGCCTATAAATAGAAGTGCTTGGCTCAAGCTCAAACCATCCCTTGGCACACCACCTCTCTCACACTTCACCCACCACCCACCACCACCATAACACCATCATCCACCACCATCATCCATTGTCCATCGTAGAGTGTGTGAGTCATCTCGGGATCCAAGATTGATCGTAAGAGTTCTTGACAATCAAGGCCATGTTTGCCTAAGTCTCTTACATCACTTGGTGAAGACAAAGTGTCTAGTGTAATACTTTTTATTTCTAATCTTTTGCACTTTTTACTTGGTTTTGTATTAATGACTTTAATAACTAGTTGCATATGTTGAAAGTGATCTTTCCTTATCGTTTGTCCGTGGTGTCTTGGCATTATTTTACTGTCTATATAAAATAAAAGATTTTCACCATTCATATCTCCACGGTCTATATGGAGGTATGTTGGCTACCTGGTCGGGGGTTAAGGGAACGGTTTGGTAAAGGTCTTGCCAGTGTTCAGCGTTTAGAGGTCCTGCAATGGACCTGGGTCAAATTTAGTAGGACCTCCTTCAATACTTCACGGTATTGGATGGCGGGGGTCCAAACTCTTTGATCCCCTCATAAGTTAACTACTATTAATACTATAACCCGGCTATTTAGGACTGTATCCCTGCTGACTCAGACTACTTAGTCGAGGGTAACGTCACCTCCAAAAGAGGGGCCTACCATAATTTGCATTAATAACTTAATTAATTATCTTCCAATAATCCACCCTTTTAGGATTGTATCCTTGCAGACTCAAACTACTGGGGTGAGGGTAACGTCACCTTCAAAAGAGGGGCCTACTACAATAACTAAGATAATCTCTTAAATATGTGCAAAAGTGCGGAAATAATCAAAGGTTACACTAGATACGAGTCGGAACCAAGTGATTCATCTTGTCTATCTGTTGTTTTTCTTTTTATTTTATTTTCAGCATTTTAGTTAGTTTTTATTTTTCTTAGTTTAAAACATTTTTCTAACTTTTTATTTTGATTAGACGTTGAGGATAAACCGGTACTAAAAGCTCTTGTGTCCTTGGACGACCTCGGTATCTTACCAACACTATACTACGCTCACGATGGGTGCACTTGCCCATATGTGTGTCTAGTGTTAGTAAATATCGTGTTTTATAAATTTAAAACTTGGCTAAAAATAAGTGTTAAAGGGGCTTAAAATATACACCTAATATATATAACACTTCACACGCATCAAGTTTTTGGCGCCGCTGCCGGGGACACAAGGATTTTAAGAAAGCTTAAAATCGACGGCCTAATCAGTTTTTCAAAACCTTTTTTTTAAAACGCGCGCACATTTTTCTGCATTTTAGTTTAGTTTTGCATTTACAGTAGCCTGTACACGGGGCCGTGTTCACTGAACACGGGGCCGTGCTGCACATTTCAATAAAAACACCCAGTAACAGTAGCTTGAACACGGGCCGTGCTAACTGAACACGCCCCGTGCTCAACGAAATCAGTAAATTTAATTAAAACGCCCAGATACAGATCCTGAACACGGGGCCGTGTCCACTGAACACGGGGCCGTGTCCAGCCTCTGTTTCCGTTTTTATTTTTGTTTTCTGATCTCGAGACTCGGTTGTGGTCTGCTGAGTGATTCTTATGGATCAATACTCAGGAGGTTACAACTACACCTATGGGGAGGATGATTATAGGGGTAACTATTGCACTAATTGTCGTAACACACACTCGGTTCAATACAATCACTCATATCAACCATCCAATTCATACACCTACTATGAGGAGCCCAGGGACGAGCCATCAACTTCATACACATCCTATGAAGACCAAAGCTATGAACCTCCTCCCTCATACTCATATTTTGATGAACCAAGGTATGAGCCTTCATACTCATACTTTGAGGAACCAAGATATGAGCCACCACCTTCATATGCTTATTATGAGGAACCATGGCGTGAACAACCCACCTCATATGAGTATTAGAAAAAGAAAAATTAATTAGTCTTTTGAAAAAACATAAAAATGCAATAGCTTGGAAACTTGTAGACATAAAAGGAATTAGTCCTTCTACGCTCACGATGGGTGCACTTGCCCATATGTGTGTCTAGTGTTAGTAAATATCGTGTTTTATAAATTTAAAACTTGGCTAAAAATAAGTGTTAAAGGGGCTTAAAATATACACCTAATATATATAACACTTCACACACATCAGTACCATTGACCACATTGTTGTCTGCTTGAGCCTGGCGGGCATTAATGTTGAATGCACGTCCGCGGGCTGCTGGCTGTTGCTGCTGTTGCTGAGGCTGCTGCTGTTGTGGCTCTTGCTTCACCACTCGATTGGGGCACATGTTTGCGAAGTGGTTGGGATCACCACACGCATAGCAAGCTCTAGCAAGGATCGCGGGTGCAGGAGCCGCTTGATGGCCTTGAGGAGCAGTAAGTAGAGCTTGTTGAGCAGAAGCTTGACCTTGTGTTGGAACGGGGGCTTGACGTGGACCTGTACGGCAGTTTGCGGTGAAGTGGCCGTACATATTGCAATGAACGCAGAACCGGCTTGCAATACCCACCGGGTGATGATAAGTACAAGTAGGGCAAAGTGGGTGTGGTCCAGTGTATGCACGCTTTGCAGGTGGTGCACTGACCACGGGTGCCGCTACTTGGCAGTGTTGAGGTTGCGGTGGTGCTGGTACTGTTTAGAGCGGAGCTGCAGTGATCGCACAGTTCTTGTTGCTGGAACTGTTATTGTTCTTCCTTTTGCGGCGTGAGAGCTTGGATGACTGAGGTGCGGCAGTGGTTTCAGCGGTGGCAGCGGCTATGACTTGGTGCAGATTCTTGGAAGTTTTGTCGAAATAACCCGCCCTGACTCGCTTATCGTTTATCTCTGCAGCAAGCAGGTAGGTTTCCTTGATCGTTGTCGTCTCAGCAGCCTGAACAAAATATGTGACGCAGTCTGGAAAAGCACGGATATACTTCTTGATTGTGACATCTGGGGTAGTAACCTGACCAGGGCAGATAATACTTAACTGCTTGAAGCGGGCAGTTAAACCAGCGTTATCTCCGTCCTCCTGCTTTATGTGCCAGAATTCATCCTCAAGCTTTTGGAGTTCATGGGGAGGACAGAACTCTTGCATCATTATGTTCTTCAACTCATCCCAAGACAATCCAAAAGCTGCATCGTTTCCTCGTTTGTTCCTCTCGGTCGTCCACCAATCAGGAGCGCGGGATTGGAAGATGCCGTTAGCATTGACGGTGCGCAAGTTTTCTGGACAGCCACTCTGGCGCAGGGTGACTTCGATAGAATCAAACCATTGAAACATGATCGTAGGGCCATCTTCTCCGGTGAATTCCTTTGGTCCGCAGGCTTTGAACTGCTTGAAGGTAAAAGCAACCTTGGGAGTATCAGTCCTGGACTCTTCCGAGGACTTGCTTGTATTCTCGTTCAGTTCACTGACGATCTGGGGGATGACTTTCGCCATTTGCTTAGAGACGAGAGCGGCGATGCGTTTGTCATCATGGTTTCGGCGAGCGGCACGCGAGTGGAATGAACCAAACGACGACATTGTCTGCAACAGACATCGCCATAGGACTCAAACACAATTTTGATTAATCCTAGTATAGTCTAGCGATTCACCATAAAGCTCAGGAACACAGCCATTCACAAAATTCACATAAGCACAAAATCACAGAATCACATAAGCACATAGACACATAAGCACATAAGCACCCATAAGCTAACCTAACACATATGTTGCACGTATTCACCTATCCTTCACAGCATATATAGCGATTGCGATCAGCGAGTACACAGCGAGTAGCATAGAGAGTAGTATAGCACGCGATTTGTTAACGTGGTGTGAATTGTGTGTGTTTTGGGCGGAGCGAGAAACGTGGAATCGAAACCATCAGTATCACTGTACTATTTATCTTAAAACGCTAACAAATCACTATATAAATCACATAAATTTCATAAAATCGAAAAATAACAGAGTCAGCGGCGACAAATTCCAGAATCATAACACATAAAATTGAAGATAGATTGTCTCGGGTGTGTGTAGACATCGACTACCCAAAGTGATTCGACTATTCGCAAGGACCTTTAGTACACCCTTGGCTTTTTAGACTGTGCTCTCGCTTCAATTTGAGCGATCGGCATGCATCCTTCCAGTCACAGTGTGACCTCTAGTCGTTGGAGTCTGTCAAGACTTTGGTGAGAGTTTTGTAAAACCACATTATAGAGTAGAACGAGGCATCAAGGTTCGGGTTTCACCCTAACTTAGCGACTACGTTCCTGTTTGTGTGATGAAATCACGGGATAGATAAGGAGATATGTGTCGAAGTATGGATTTCACTCCTAGTTCGACACAATTTCTCTTGTTTATAGTAAAAATAGTAATTCGAACGAGTGATCTGGTCGTGAGTTTGCGGTTTTCACACCTAATCTTAACAAGATCACCCTTTTGTGTGTATGTCCAGCCTTAGGAAAGGCTGATTTTGCGCAGAACTGTAGTATGCGATGTTCGCGCAAAAGTGTAGTGTATAGTGAGCGTGAGCGAGAAAAAGTGAATAAGCTCGTACAAAACCCACACTGGGTATGCACAAGTCGGTCTGTTGGTACTTAGACTATAGACTAGGTCGTTTCTAAGACATCGACCCGGACTAGGTCGAGTCTCGCCTATTTCCCTATAGTTATGGCTCTAATATCAATCTGTCACACCCCAACCGATGACGGAAACATCGGGGCATGGCATTGAGCGAAACAGATTGTCCAAGAGAAATCCATAACAACTAACATTACTGAATATTTAACGTTAAGTCCCATACCAAAACATATTTAGTAAAATAATTATTACAGACATATTATCTCAAAAACAAGTAAACTGTTTCGACAACTCAGATTTTAAGTGTTTGTTTCTAAGACTCCAACCTAGCTCAATTCCATCAAATAGCAAGCATAGCATCCTAAGCACCTGTCACATACATAAAAAATAGAGGTCAATACACATAGTATAAAGGTGAGCATACAAGTATAATAGTAATAGTAGAGTTCGAAATCGTTTACGCATAACCAGCATGAAACATGTATAATGCAAAGCTAGTAGGTTATCGACAATGAAATATGCACAGACTAGACTGATAGTTGTAGAATGCACATAACATATCACCACTGTGACATGTGAAGAGGTAACCTTAACAACCCCCGTCCACGACAGGTGCTGAGTCCAAACAAATAGTACTATCATTGCTAAGGCGTCAGGAAACAATCACTATGTTAACATAACATACAAACATTCATCGAGTAACAAGTAACATGCAATAACGGTCAGCGTATAAATAGTGTTTGTGTTGTGTGATTGATTGTGATTTAGCATAAGCAACGTATGTAACACCCAAAAGTGCATAAAGTAAAAAAGGGATCGAGTATACTCACAGCGATGGAAATGGATTGAAGGGAGCGCTAGAGTGATTAGTCTGAATAGTTAACGATAGCATAAGCGAAAAGCGGTGCGTAAAACGGTGAAAAGTAGCCAAGTGTCGAATGGTAATCCGATCGGTTGACAATCTGATCAGATGGTCATTCGATCGGATGTCAATCCGTTCGGATGGTCATCCGATCGGATGGCCATTCGGTCGGATTGACATTCGTTTGGTAAGGATGTGTTTGTGTATGATGGCTTTGAAGTTTTCGTTGTAGCATTTTGAAAACAGAGAAGTATCTCTACCATTCAGGTCGATCGATCGAACGGTCGTTCGATCGGATAGCGATCCGATTGGCAAGACACTTAGTGAGAACAAGTTCACAGAAGGATGGTTACTCGATCGGATGACAATCCGATCGGATAGCAATCCGTTGGAACTGTTGCCCTTTGAAAATGATCAAGTACCAAAGTTCCAAATGTCGCATGATCGGATGGTCGTTCGATCTGATGGCTATCCGATTGGATGGCAATCCGTTCGACGTTCAGTCCTTTGAAAAATTGGAAATGATTAAGTGTATGGAAGCTCAAGTGCAGCCCGATCGGATTGCGGTTCGATCGGATGGAAATCCGATCGGACGAAAATCCATCCCAACACATCTGATCGTCTTACACTTGGTTATCTTGAAAGTTTGCGGTTTGTTCGAGACGGATTAACAATGTATTTAAACAACAGAACCTCGTCAAGTCCCAAGTCGTCCGATCGAACAGGAATCACCTAAATCTGATCAGTTTACTGATTCGTGAAGGTTGTTCTTGTTTAACCCGAAATCGGTTGTCTCCTTGGTAGTAACCAGATCTTGAACCAACTCATCACTAAGAAGGAGTAGAAGAGCAGAACGAGCTCCGGTTCTATCGGTTTGAGTGCATTGAGTGTAAAAGAGTTGAAAGAAAGTTAGAAAACCATCTTTCAATCCTTTCCACTTTGAAAATGTTTAGATCTATGCAAAATCGTTGTGAAATCATGTGGAAATCCTTCAAATCTGAGTTGTTCTTGGTGGAATGAAGCCAAACCTTGAAGTTCATAGGAACTCCATGATGACGTCATCGTAGAACACCTCAAATCTGGTGATTTCACGGTTAAAAGTTAAGATTCAAAGGTGAAAATGATGAAGAAGTGTGTGTAGATCATAGAAGTACAAGATTTGGGTTGGAAACTTACAAGAATCGCGAGAAATCGAGAGAAAAGAGGGCTTGAGCGAGTTGGTCGAGTGAGAGGGTTGTCACATCACAAATGATGTGACAGGAGGGTATTTATAGGGTTTCCAAAAGAGCAAAGTGCTGAAGTGTCGGATGGGTCACCGATCGGATGGCAATCCGATCGGATGACAATCCGATCGGTTGGCAATCCGATCGGATGGCCACTCGATCGGTTGGCCACTCGATCCAGGTGTCCGGCGCGTTGAGTTTTGTCGTTTCAATTCGCATGTTGAGCGTTGCGTTGCAATACGATTCGAGTGAGTGGTGCGATAATATTAACCATTAGTTACACAAATAACCTAACTACTATATCTAACATACAATCACTATAAATAACCTGCGTTTAGCGTTTGCGATTAGATTGCGATGCGATAGAATTGCGATTGCGATTAACACCTCAACATAAACATAACATGCACAAGTAACACATAATAGCACACACACGTAAAACAATATCCAGAACACATAATTCGAGTCGCGAATGCGATAGCGATAAGTCGATTAGCGATTAAACATGCGATTAAATAGCGATTAAACCTCGATTATTAATAGATACTCCACATAATACAACTAAATAAAAAGATTCGATTACAAGTCATTAACGTACAATCAATAGTTAAGCAAGGAGTGACAGATCACAATTAGCAATCTTTTCTTCCTTTAACTTTGACTTTGACTTGTACTTTGACTTCCCGAAAGCGGGTTGTTACAATTTTTTTCTTTAAAAAAAGGAATAATGGATTTTAATAATCCTAACTATTAGCCATTGGCGGGCAACGGTCCCAACTTCAAAAATAACTAGTGATGGTCCCACCTTTTCATATATTGTAAACCAATGGACCTTTACTAAACTGAAAACGATAAGGGGACAAAAAAAAGTTAAGGTTATGTTAGTAAAAGTACATTAGTTTACAATATGTGAAAAGATGGGACCACCACTGGTTATTTTTGAAGTTAGGACCGTTACCGGCCAACGGCTAATAGTTTGGATTATTAAAATCCATTATTCCTTAAAAAATACACATTTAATTCTTAAAGCATATCAGTTAAGTGTTTTTTATATATTTTTAAATGAAAGCAATGGCTCAACTATTTTTGTGCAACTTTTAATTATAATCTACTTTTGTTAGCTATCTATATTTGCACCTTGCAAGATTTAAATCCTCAACATATTGGATAAACTAGAATGTCCCTTGATCGGGTGGTGTGGGCTAGCGCCCCATGCCATGTAAGCACGATGATGTCCCCAACACCGCTACCAAATGTCACGACCCCCGACCCATTTTCCAAGGTTCGGAAGCCGAGAGACAGAAAACCGTGGTACCGGTGTTTATTTGCCTGCGGAAATTTCATCAGGACCGATTGTCAGAAAAATAATATCAGAGTTTTAAAAACACCGAATTATTTTATTATTAACTGCGGAGTAAACCCCGTATTTAGAGGAAAGGAATTTCACTGGGGAAATCCTTTAATTAGAGAAAAACATGTTTATTTCTATTTACTGAGCCACTTTATTTAAGTTGGAGTGCTACGCGGTACTTTTCCTTTCTTCACAGTAAATCACCTGAAACATGTTTTTTAAAATATTTGATCAGCGAAAACACTGGCGAGTGCATTCAATTTATACAAAAGACACATTGTTATAACATACAATATTAAGAGTTTTCACATTTGCTTATATCTTATAATTATCTGACCAAGTTGTCACTCGGCAAGACCTGTGACTGTGGTCATATCACTATTTAGGTTTGTTCACCTAAAAGTGACGTTTGTCAAGTAGTGTATACAAAACCTCACGTACTGGCAGTAATTTAAGATTACAAAGACTTAATCACTGTAAGTATAACTGGGAAAACATTTAGGGTTTTGCAAAGAAATTTGATAAAAACAGAATGACTCACATTGCAGATTTAAACGGTCAAAGCTTGCCTACTGGTTAAGCTGGTAAACCTAATTAAATATATAATGCAAACGAAACTAGGTTAGTAACTTAATACAACATTTACGATAATCGCGAGATCGAAACCCTCACGACGAATGACAAAGTGTAGCCAAATATAGGCAGCACTTAAACGTTCATTGGATCGGATATAGTATCGTAGCAGTGATCGAGTTATTACCATGTTATCATAGCAGAGTGTTGGTACTTCGATATATTATTTTGAGCAGAATTATAAGAGACAAAAGAGAAAATTTTGAGCAACGTTGAAAGGCCACTGCATGGCTCAATTTATAGCAGTTTCATGATGTTCTCGTGGCCCGCGACGCACCGAAGGAAGTCCTTCGCGCCCCGCGAGGGCCAACCTAGCTACTGCTAGGGCTGCCGTGTCACCCCTAGCCTCGACACGTGGACGACGCGTGTCCCACATCGTTATCTGGTCACCCTGGAGCTGTCGCGCCCCGCGAACGACTCAACCAAATCTGTCGCGCCCCGCGACAGATGAAAAATTTCGTTTTTCTTTGATTTTTATAAAAAGTAAAGTTATACGGGTTCGGTTTTTCAGTTACGAAGTGTTTTAGGGTGTTTTTGTGAGTTATTACATCATCCCCATCTTGTTTAAAATCTCGTCCTTGAGGTTTACTGGAATAAGTATGGATATTTCCTTTTCATTTCAGATTCTAGCTCCCACGTATATTCAGGTCCTCTCTTTGAATCCCATTTTACTTTGACCAGAATCAATCTCTTGTGTTTGAGATTTTTTATCTTTCTGTCTTCTATTTGGAGAGGTTTTTCAACAAACTTTAACTTTTCATTTACCTCTATGTCCTGAAGAGGTACTACCAGTGATTCATCCGATAAACATTTCTTAAGATTACATACATGAAATACATCATGTACACCGGCTAAATCCTCGTGTAGTTGTAACTGATAGGCAACTGGTCCTATCCGTTGGATGATTTTAAAAGGTCCGCCATATCTGGGGCTTAGCTTTCCTTTCTTACCGAATCGGACTACTCCTTTCCAAGGGGAAACTTTTAATAGTACTTTATCTCCAACTTGAAATTCTAACGGCTTTCGTCGATGGTCGGCATAACTCTTTTGGCGATCTCGTGTTGTTTTTAACCTTTCTTTGATTTGAGTTATTTTGTCGGTGGTTTCCTGCATAATTTCGGGACCTGATAATTGACTTTCTCTGATTTCTACTCAACATATTGGAGTTCGGCACTTTCGTCCATAAAGTGCTTCAAATGGGGCAGCATTAATGCTTGTGTGATAACTGTTGTTATAGGAGAATTCAATTAATAGTAAATGGTCGTCCCAATTTCCGCCGAAATCTATAACACATGCCCTCAGCATGTCTTCTAAGGTTTGGATCGTCCTTTCACTTTGTCCATCTGTCTGTGGATGGTATGCTGTACTTAAGTTTAATCGTGTCCCCATTGCTTGTTGGTAACTTTTCCAAAAATGTGAAGTGAAACGACTATCCCTATCAGATACAATGGAGAGTGGAACTCCATGTAATGATACTATCTCATCCATATATAACTTAGCTAGTCGATCCATGCTAAAGGTTTCCTTCATGGGTAGGAAATGAGTTGATTTGGTTAATGTCGCAACCCCGGATCCCAAATCCAAGGGAACGGGCGGCCGCGAGCCAGTTTCGGTGGTATCGCGTATTGTCTAATTTGGCAACTGAATTTTTCTTCAGGACCGTAGTTAGGAAACATTTGATCAGAGTAAAATACCACATTTTCATAACATTAAACACATGGGATAAAACCCAAGTTCGCAGTACACACGTTTTCATAGGAATAAATCCTATTTTAATTAATAAAAACATCTATTTTATCTAAGGTAACTTTATTGCCACTTTTCCAAGCCTTCAGTGCTGTCCAGCTGGCTTCTATTTGGCTTTCACAATTTGTTACCTGAAACGCGTTTTAAAAACATTTGTCAGTGGGAAATACTGGTGAGTGAATCCCAGTTTAATCAAGTTTAAATAAAAACCATTGTACAGTATTGAGGGCGATCTCGCAATTATATTTGTTTCCAAGTCATATCAATTAACATCCATGGTACTGTCAGACCCGACTTGTGGAAATGTTACTCCTTGACCAGGTGGTAACAAATTTTGTATACAAAACCCCAACATACTCATGATAATTGTATTCTTACAAATACTCAATAACTGCTTAATATACATTTAATTGTATGAGGTTTTGTAAAAAGAGTTAACAAAAGGTTTACAAAAAAACGGATAAAGTCACATTGCTGTCTTAGATTATCCTTTAGGGTTTCCTGGTGACAATCTATAATTTACACAAATGCACACGCGTTAGTATAATAACCCATTTTAACATTAGTTATACCCTCCCCGAGACGGCATTCCAACGACTACGTCGGGCAGAACCACGACAGCCGTTACGAAACCCTAGATCAATCGGGCAGCGTATCTAATACGTATCTAGGGGTTATAATACTTACAACGGAGCAGAACTTCGCTATTTAGGGGGGTATAATACCCGTATATTATGCCCACACTTCAGATTTGAGAGAAAGAAAACGTTTTTGAACGAATTCGACTGAAGACCCAAGGCCATCTACTTATAGGGCCTGACTTTCACTTTTACGCGGCCCGCGTCAACATCGGTCAATGTTATAGCTTGTCCGGATCAGCGACTAGACTCGCCACGATGATGACACGTGTCATCACCGGGCTGCGCCACAACTTTGATCTCTAGCGGCCCGCGTAAGACCTTTAAGAGGTCTACGCGGCCCGCGACAAACCCAAAAATCAGAATTTTAATTATTTTTAATAATATTTAAGGTATGCGGGGCCCGTTTTCACGTATGGGGTGTATTTTGGGACATATTGGGGTATTTTAAAATATATTAGGGTGTCGGAAAAATTCGAGGGTGTCGGTTTATTTAAGGTTGTTATATCCTCCCCACCTTGTTTTAGAGCTCGTCCTCGAGATCTACTGGAACAAGTGCGAATATTTCCTTTGCATTTCTGATTCAAGCTCCCATGTGTACTCAGGTCCTCTATTGGAGTCTCACTTCACTTTGACCAGAACCAATCTTTTATGCTTGAGGTTCTTGACTTTCCTATCTTCAATTTGTAGAGGTCTTTCTACAAACTTGAGTTGTTCATTTACCTCTATATCCTTAAGAGGTACCATCAATGATTCATCAGCTAAGCATTTCTTGAGATTTGATACATGAAATACATCATGTATTCCTGCCATTTCCTCTGGCAGTTGTAGCTGATAGGCTACAGGTCCTATTCTCCTAATAATCTTAAAAGGTCCAACATACCTGGGACTTAGCTTTCCTCGTTTGACGAATCTTACCACTCCTTTCCAAGGAGAGACTTTTAACAATACTTTATCTCCTACTTGAAATTCCAATGGTTTGCGTCGGTTATCAGCATAGCTCTTCTGTCGATCACGTGCTGCTTTCAGTTGTTACTTGACTTGAATGATCTTATCAGTTGTTTCTTGCACTATCTCAGGTCCAGATAGTTGCTTCTCCCCAATTTCTGCCCAACAGACTGGGGTTCGGCACTTTCGTCCATAAAGTGCTTCGAATGGTGCAGCATTGATACTAGTGTGATAGTTATTATTATAAGAAAATTCTATTAAAGGTAAGTGATCGTCCCAATTACCTCCGAAATCAATTACGCAAGCTCTAAGCATGTCTTCCATTGTCTGAATTATCCTTTCATTTTATCCATCTGTTTGAGGATGATAAGCTGTGCTTAGATTTAACTTGGTTCCCATTGCTTTTTGGAAACTTGCCCAAAAATAAGAGGTAAAACGGCTATCCCTATCAGACACAATTGATAAAGGAATTCCATGTAATGAAACTATTTCATTTACATATAATTTAGCTAACTGTCCCATACTGAAAGTTTCTTTCATGGGTAGAAAATGAGCTGACTTGGTTAGCCTATCTAGAATCACCCAGATTGTATCGTTGCCTTTCTTTGTTTTGGGTAATTTAGTAACAAAATCCATTGTTATCAATTCCCATTTCCATACTGGCATTTCTAGCTGTTGTAACAAACCTGAGGGTTTCTGGTGTTCAGCTTTGACTTGTGAACATGTTAAACATTTAGAAACATAGGCTGCTATGTCCTTTTTCATTCCTATCCACCAGAAATTCTTTCTTAAATCCTGGTACATTTTATCACTTCCTGGGTGCATCATATACTTAGACTTATGGGCTTCTTCTAATATATGATGACGTAGGTTTCCTAATTTAGGTATCCACATTCTCTTCTTATGGAATCTCCAAATTCCATATGTTCCTTGTTCTAGTTCCTTAAGCATACCTTTTAATTTTTCAGTATCCTCCTTGATTACTGATTCTTGTGCTATTATAATTTGCTCATTTAAATCTACTTGTAGATTTAATTTAAGAGAACGTACCCTTTTTGGCTTTTCATGATACTTTCGGCTTAAAGCATCTGCCACTACATTTGCTTTTCCTTCATGATACTGGATATCACAATCATAATCACTAAGCATCTCCATCCAGCGTCTTTGTCTCATATTCAATTCCTTTTTCCCAAAAACATACCTTAAACTCTTATGATCTGTGAATATGGTAAACTTACTACCATAAAGATAATGTCTCCAAATTTTAAGGGCAAAAATTATAGCTCCTAATTCTAGATCATGGGTTGAATAATTCTCTTCATGATTCTTAAGTTGTCTAGACGCATATGCTATAACCTTTTGGCGTTGCATCAACACACATCCATATCCTAACTTAGAAGCGTCACAATATACTACAAAATCTTCAGTTCCTTCTGGTAATGCTAATATGGGTGCATGGGTTAATCTATGCTTAAGAATTCTAAAAGCTTCCTCTTGCTTTGTTCCCCATTCAAACTTAATGGTTTTACAGGTTAACTTAGTTAAAGGAATGACTATTCTAGAAAAATCTCGAATAAATCTTCTATAATAACCGGCCAATCCTAAGAAACTTCTAACCTCGGTTGGTGATTCAGGGGTTTTCTATTTGGTAATCGCCTCGATCTTTGCTGGATCCACATGAATTCCTTCATGATTAACTAAGTGTCCAAGAAACTGTACCTGCTCTAACCAAAACTCGCATTTGAAAATTTAGCGTAAAGCTTCTCCTTTCTTAATAGACTTAAAAGTGCGTGCAAATTATTTGCATGTTCCTCTTTACTTTTAGAATAGATGAGAATATCATCAATAAAAACAATTATGAATTTATCCAAATATGGCTTACATATTCGGTTCATCATGTCCATAAATGCGGCTGGGGCATTGGTTAAACCAAATGGCATGACAGTAAATTTATAATGACCATACCTTGTTCTAAATGCGGTTTTAGGAATGTCCTCTTCCTGTACCTTTAATTGATGATACCCTGACCTTAAATCGATTTTAGAGAAAAATCGAGCTCCTTGCAATTGGTCGAACAGATCATCAATTCTTGGTAATGGGTACCGGTTCTTAATTGTGACCTTGTTCAATTCACGGTAGTCAATGCACATACGCATTGACCCGTCTTTCTTTTTAACGAATAAAATCGGTGCTCCCCATGGCGATGAGCTTGGCTGTATAAATCCTTTCTCCAACAATTCGTCTAATTGTTTCTTTAATTCCTGCATTTCTGCGGGTGCCAAACGGTAAGGTGCTTTGGCAATTGGTGCTGTTCCTGGTAATAGATGGATTCTGAATTCGACTTCTCTGGTTGGCGGTAGTCCTGGTAATTCTTCCGGAAATACATCTGAAAACTGAGACACTACTGGAATGTTTTTTAATTCTTTTCCTTCAGTGTTAGTGATTATGGAAATCAAATACACTATAGATCCTTTTCTTATATAGCTTGCAGTTTTCATCACAGAGATGAATTTCGTGGATCTAGATGGTTTATCACCTTTAATTGTGATATTTTCACCCTTTGGTGAATTTACTTGGATTGATTTTTGATCACATAAAATACTGGCTTTATTGGCTATTAACCAATCCATTCCTAATACAATATCAAATCCTGCCAGATTCATTGGGTAAAGATTTGCAATATACTTTTGGTTTAAAAATTCTATTCTTGCTCCCTGCAAGATTTCAGAAATCCTAATCGTTTCTCCATTTGCTGTCTCTACTAGACATTCTTGTGGTAGTTTAGTTAATGGTTGATTAAGAAGTTTGCAAAACGAAGTATTAATAAAACTTTGGTTTGCACCAGAGTCAAATAATATTTTAGCAAAAACATCATTAACTAAAAACGTACCGGCTATCACATCTGGAATCATCTTGGCTTCATCTGCAGTTAGAACGAATGCTCTAGCATTTTTAGTATTCTTGTTGTTCGCAGCTGGAGCTAGTTTTGGACAGTTCGGCTTGATATGACCTTTTTCTCCACAGTTGAAGCATAGTCCATTACTGGATTTTCTTCTGCAATCTTCTTCCTTGTGTCCGGGTGCCTTGCAGAAATTGCAATGAGTGGAACATTTTCCCAAATGCTTTTTCTTGCAGACCTTGCAGAATGGTGCAGAGGTAGAACCCATATTCCTACGGTTGTAATTCCCAGAACGGAATTCTTGGGTAAGCCTTTGGGCTAGGTTTCTCCTCTGGTCTTCTTCTCTAGTACGGACTAATTCATCTGTCAAGGTGTTGGCTAGTTCTACAGCTTCTTCTATGGTTTGGGGTCTAGCTGCCTTGACTACATGTCTAATCTCCCCAATTAATCCCCAGATGTAACGGGAGATTAATACCGGTTCAGGTGATGCAAGGGTTCGTACTATTCTAGCATATTCAAAGAATGTGGTAGTATAACCCTTACTATCTACCCCGGTCATCCTTAAGTTAAGAAACTTATTCGCTATCTGTTCCTTTTCATTGGGAGGTCAGAAATTCCTTTCTACCATATTTTTAAATTCCTCCCATTCCATGCTGTATACCCTATCACTTCCTCTAGACTGGAGGATAGTGTTCCACCATTCTAAGGCTGAGTTCTTAAATAAATTAGAAGCAAACATTATTTTGTCTTCTTCAGCACACTTGCTTATTTTTAAAACAACCTCAGTCTTTTCTATCCAGCGTAGAGCTGCAATGGGTCCTTCATTGCCCGAGAATTCTATTGGTTTGCAGGACCAGAATTCTTTGTAAGAACAACCATAAGGCATGGTTCTTCTTCTTTTAGGAATGGGCACTTGAAGTACGGGTCCATTGTTCACGCTGTTTTCTGGTTCAAGTGGTCGCTTACTGCTATGTTTACTTTTATTGTCAGCATCCTTAACAATTTGAAGAATAAATGACATTGCATCTATAATTCCTTGTACCACTATGTGTTGGATAGCACTATTATCCATTTGATTTCCATTGTTATTGATGCTCGGATTCTCATTAACCAAGTTAATGTTACTCTGGTTATCGTTATTCAGATTTCCTTGATTTCCTTCGCCGGCCATCTGAATTTTAAACATTTACCAGATATTAATATCACAAAATAATATTTAATATAGTCAATCACATGACACGCATTTTGGTCAAAAGCGTCGATCATTGCGACTTACTCTATTCATATACTATGCATCTATTACACACCAGTACTGAAATTAAAAATTACAATACCGACTGAAATTTAAAGTTACGCTACTAGTAATAGGCATCCGTAGTTTTTTTTATACACATACACACATATCATATTATTTTATTATTATTACTATAATACTACCGTCTCCACCATCACATTCATGGATATGGATTCATCCAAAAATCCATATTGCGCTCGTCATACTTCCAGACGAGTCGCTCTCCCACCTGTCTCATCCGTTCACTACTTTCTAAAATTTCCTCACCAAATGTCCTAAGTTCTTGTACGTTTTCTGCACTCATTGGGGGTGCAGGTTCTAGGACTAGGTTCGGAATCTGGGGTGCGGGTTCTTGATATGGGAATGCAGGGGCCTGGAATTGGTAAGGATTCTCTAAAATCTCCCTAATGAATACATCGTGGTAATAGGGATCTGAAGGATCCAAACCTGGGTAGGCTCCTATGTTTGGCATGGGCATGTCTTCGTGTATCGGGTAACGTTGCACATAGTCCCTAATGTCATCCCACCATGGGTCATAATTTGGGTCTAAGGGGTTTGGTGCAGGTACCCTAGGTATTTCCTCCGGATTAAAATCATGCATTTCTACTTGATTTTCAGGGTTTTCTATTTCCATTGGTTGGTCAGGAATTGGTGGTTGTGGTTGGGGTGCTATCATTTGCTCCAGGTTAGGGTCAGCTGCAGTGGTTGCTAAGATGTGGATGTTAGCTATACCCCTATTAAGCATATCCTGGGCATAGGCATCGGTTTCTCTTTTAGCTGCTGCTAGTACTCTCTGGTCTTGTAACTTTTTCATACGCTTTCTACGCTAGTGTGCCCCTCGACTGAACCATCCTCTCTTTTTCTGAGGGAATGGCTCCTCGGACTGAGCCTTAAACACGAATATTCCTTCTTCCGTATCAGCAGAGTACCCCGAGAGGGCAGGCTAAGAAGAGGAGGTGCCTTCGCTTCTAGGCGAACCAGACAATTGACGGTACGCGTCAGATGGTCCTTGGTCGCTCATACTGTAAACTAACAAATAGTCAAATAACACATAGCAATAAAATACAATTATACACGTATTCCCGTAATTTATTTCCTAACATATTGAATTTTGATGTCAGCAGAACACTTCTGTGGCTGAATCAGTGGCTTAGCTCTGATACTACCTTCTGTCGCAACCCCCGATCCCAAATCCCAGGGAACGGGCGGCCGCGAGCCAGTTTCGGTGGTATCGCGTATTGTCTAATTTGGCAGCGGAATTTTTCTTCAGGACCGTAGTTAGGAAACATTTGATCAGAGTAAAATACCACATTTTCATAACATTAAACACATGGGATAAAACCCAAGTTCGCAGTACACACGTTTTCATAGGAATAAATCCTATTTTAATTAATAAAAACATCTATTTTATCTTAGGTAACTTTATTGCCACTTTTCCAAACCTTCAGTGCTGTCCAGCTGTCTTCTATTTGGCTTTCACAATTTGTTACCTAAAACGCGTTTTAAAAACATTTGTCAGTGGGAAATACTGGTGAGTGAATCCCAGTTTAATCAAGTTTAAATAAAAACCATTGTACAGTATTGAGGGCGATCTCGCAATTATATTTGTTTCCAAGTCATATCAATTAACATCCATGGTACTGTCAGACCTGACTTGTCGAAATGTTACTCCTTGACCAGGTGGTAACAAATTTTGTATACAAAACCCCAACATACTCATGATAATTGTATACTTACAAATACTTAATAACTGCTTAATATACATTTAATTGTATGAGGTTTTGTAAAAACAGTTAACAAATGGTTTACAAAAAGCGGATAAACTCACATTGTTGTCTTAGATTATCCTTTAGGGTTTCCTGGTGACAATCTATAATTTACACAAATGCACACGCGTTAGTATAATAACCCATTTTAACATTAGTAATACCCTCCCCGAGATGGCATTCCAACGACTACGTCGGACAGAACCACGACAGCCGTTATGAAACCCTAGATCAATCGGGCAGCGTATCTAATACGTATCTAGGGGTTATAATACTTACAACGGAGCAGAACTTCGCTATTTAGGGGGGTATAATACTCGTATATTATGCCTACACTTCAGATTTGAGAGAAAGAAAACGTTTTTTGAACGAATTCGACTGAAGACCCAAGGCCATCTACTTATAGGGCCTGACTTTCACTTTTACGCGGCCCGCGTAAATGTAGACAAGGACCTACGCGGCCCGCGTCAACATCGGTCAATGCTATAGCTTGTCCGGATCAGCGACTAGACTCGCCACGATGATGACACGTGTTATCACCGGGCTGCGCCACAACTTTGATCTCTAGCGGCCTACGTAAGACCTTTAAGAGGTCTACGCGGCCCGCGACAAACCCAAAAATCAGAATTTTAATTATTTTTAATAATATTTAAGGTATTTGGGGCCTGTTTTCATGTATGGGGTGTATTTTGGGACATATTGGGGTATTTTAAAACATATTAGGGTGTCGGAAAAATTCAAGGGTGTCGGTTTATTTAAGGTTGTTATAGTTAATCGATCTACAATCACCCAGATTGCATCGTTACCTTTTCTGGTTTTGGGTAACTTAGTAACAAAATCCATTGTAATTAATTCTCATTTCCATATAGGCATTTCTAACTGTTGAAGTAACCCTGAAGGTTTCTGATGTTCTGCTTTAACTTGTGAACAAGTTAAACACTTAGAAACGTAACTAGCTGTGTCCTTTTTCATTCCTATCCACCAAAAATTATTTCTCAAGTCTTGATACATCTTGTTGTTACCAGGATGCGTCGTGTACCTCGATTTATGGGCTTCCTCTAATATTCTATCTCGTAGATTTCCTTGTCTAGGTACCCAATTTCGTTTCTTGTGGAATCTCCAAATTCCATCAATTCCTTGTTCTAATTCCTTTATCCTTCCTTTCATTCCTTCAGCATCATCTTTGATTGCTGTTTCTTGAATACTTTTCAGTTGTTCCATTAAATCTAATTGCAGATTTAACCTAAGAGCACGTACTCGTGTTTGCTTCTCATGATACTTACGACTTAAGGGATCTGCTACTACATTTGCTTTTCCTTCGTGATATTGAATATCACAGTCGTAATCACTTAAGATTTCCATCCATCTCCTTTGCCTCATGTTCAATTCTTTTTGCCCAAAAATATATCTTAAACTCATATGATCTGTAAAGACGGTAAACTTACTACCATACAGATAATGTCTCCAAATTTTAAGGGCAAAAATTATTGATCCTAATTCTAGGTCATGAGTTGTATAATTTTCCTCATGCTTTTTCAATTGCCTTGATGCGTAAGCAATTACTTTCTTACGTTACATCAATACGCATCTTAGAAGCATCACAGTAAACTACAAAATCTTCTGTTCCTTCTGGTAATGCAAGAATTGGTGCATTTGTTAATCTTTACTTAAGGATTCTAAAGGCTTCTTCCTGTTTTGGTCCCCATTCAAATTTAACAATTTTACATGTTAACTTAGTTAATGGGACAGCTATCTTAGAGAAGTCTTGGATAAAACGTCTATAGTATCTAGCTAATCCTAGAAAACTTCTGACTTCTATAGCTGAATTCAGGCCTTTCCAATTCGTGAGGGCTTCTATCTTCGAAGGGTCGACGTGAATTCCTTCATGATTAACCATGTGACCTAGGAATTGCACTTCTTGTAACCAAAATTCACACTTAGAAAATTTAGCATAAAGTTTTTCTTGTCTTAACAGGGTTAAGAGTGCATGCAAGTGTTCACAGTGTTCGTCCTTGCTTTTGGAATAAATAAGTATATCGTCAATAAAGACAATTACAAATTTATCAAAATACGGTTTACATATCCTATTCATCATGTCCATAAATGTTGCAGGAGCATTTGTTAATCCAAATGGCATGACTGTAAACTCGTAGTGACCATACCTGGTTCTGAAAGCAGTTTTAGGAATGTCCTATTCCTGTACTTTCAGTTGATGGTATCCGGAGCGCAAATCAATCTTAGAGAAATACCTAGCTCCCTGAAGTTGATAAAAAAGATCATCAATTCTAGGTAATGGGTATCGATTCTTAATGGTAACCTTATTTAATCCTCTATAGTCGATACACATTCGCATTGACCCGTCTTTCTTTTTCACGAACAACACAGGTGCTCCCCAAGGGGATGAACTGGGTTGTATAAATCCTTTTCCTAACAATTCATCTAATTGCTTTTTCAGTTCTAACATCTCTGTCAGTGCTAAACGATAGGGTGTTTTAGCTATTGGAGCAGTTCCTGGTACTAGATGAATTCTAAATTCTACTTCCCTATCTGGTGGTAATCTGGGTAGATCTTCTGGGAATACATCTGGGTAATCTGACACTACCAGAATTTCCTTAAGTTCCTTGCCCTTAGTGTTAATGATTACTGAAATCATATACACTACGCCTTGCTTTCGTTCGTAGCTAGCAACTTTCATTACTGAGATAAATTTCATTGGCTTGCTCGGCTTATCTCCTTTAATCATAATCATCTTTCCTGTTGGTGCATGAATTTCTATAGAATTCTGATTATATAGGATTCGAGCATGGTTGCCTACTAACCAATCAATTCCTAACACTACGTCGAATCCTGCTAGGTTCATAGGTAGAAGGTTTGCTGAAAACTTATGTCCTAATAGTTCTATTTTTCCTTCTTGAAGTACGTCACGTATATCGATAGGATTTCCTTCGGCTGTCTCTACCATGCAAACTTGACTTAACTTAGTTAATGGTTGCTTAAGAGCTTGACAAAATGAAGTATTTATAAAACTTTGGTTTGCACCAGAGTCAAATAATACTTTTGCATAAACGTCATGGATAAGGAACGTATCGGCAATCACGTCGGGGATCATGGCGGCCTCTTGCATGGTAAGCTGAAAAGCTCTTGCGTTCTTTTTGTTAGTTCTGTCAGCCGCTTTCGCTTTGTTGTCAGATGTCTTGGCTAATTTAGGGCAATTTGGCTTGAAATGCCCTGCCTCCCCGCAGTTGAAACAGATCGTAGATTTCTTCCTACAATCTTCTTCTCTATGTCCAGGTATCTTACAGAAGTTGCAGTACTTATTACATTTTCCTGGGTGCCTTCTTTTGCATAATTTGCAAAGAGGTGGTGTAGACTCCTTTCTTGAAGTTATTACTCGAGCGAAAACATTGGGTAATTTTCTGAGCCAACTCCTTCTTCCTATTCTCATCCCTCATACGAACTAATCCGTCAGTCAAGGTATTGGCCAATTCGACTGCGTCGTCGGTAGTTCGAGGTCTAGCAGCCTTGACTATATCGCGGATTTCACTAATCACGGCACTTAACATCCACCATTATGTGGTTCAGGAACATATTTACATATAACCAAGGTATTGCAATCACAAACACAGACTGAGTCAGCACATATAACCAAAATTGTCGATCATTGCGACGTTTAGATTTTTATATATATTATGCATCCGTACACAAACATATTTACATATATTTATTTATTTAGGTGATATTATATTGTTATTATTATATATATATTTTTTATTTTTTTATTATTTTTATTTATTATTATTTTTTTTACATATTACTATTATACAAAACACCTATTCTATAGTTAAACCGGCTTCAAAAGTGGATTTCCCGTTCGTCATACTTCCAGGAGATATTTTCACCCACTGATCGAATTATGTTTCCCGCGTCCACCAACTCTTCGCCATAACGGCGCAGCTCAGCGACATTTTCAGGATTCATAGGTGGAAAGGTGGCGGGAGTAGGTTCAAATTGTGGGTAGTACGGGTTTGGATTATTCATGAGATTCTGGAAGTGCCAATCATTCGTCCACCACTCCTCAATTGGATCAGGAAGTGGTAGTGGGTTAACAACTGGTTCAGGGATGGCAGGTTCCAGATTTATAGGAAGTTCAGCTTGGACGGGAACATTCACAGGGTTTTCATCAGCTAGGCCAAATAGATCGCAATTGGCTAACTTTCTGTCTAATTCTTCCCATGGTGGTAAAGTTGGAGCCTGATTGGAGCTTTCCCCCAAAACCTTTTTTCCTTTCGGTTTCACTGTTTTCTTGACCTGTTGAGCTACGGGTTTCTTTTTTCTTCCCCTCTTCCAGTCTAGAATCCTCATTCTTTTCTTTGGCTTGGGTTTCTCTTGGGCTTGGAATATTATTGGTTTGTCTGGTTCTGCTTGGTACCCTGACTGTTCAGTGGTCTCTATGTCGGTGGGATTTATGGAAAAGTTTTGAAGAGCCTCCGATAACTCATTCATACTGTTAGTCACAAATAATAACAACACAAAATTCCCAAAATTAAATATTAGCTATTACAAATAATTTTCACAGAAGCACCAAATCTCTGACTATTTAATTTTAAGTATTTTCAAAATACTTAATTGGCTTAAACCAGTGGCTCTGATACCAGTTTTTTCTGTCACGACCCCCGACCCGTTTTCCCCGGTTTGGAAGTCGCGAGACAGAAAACCGTGGTACCAATGTTTATTTGGCTGCAGAAATTTCATCAGGACCGATTGTCAAAAAAAAAATATTAGAGTTTTAAAAACACCAAATTATTTTATTATTAACTGCGGGGTAAACCCCGTATTTACAGGAAAGGAATTTCACTGGGGAAATCCTTTAATTACAGAAAAACATGTTTATTTCTATTTACTGAGCCACTTTATTTAAACTGGAGTGCTACGCGACACTTTTCCTATCTTCACTGTAAATCACCTGAAACATGTTTTTTAAAATATTTGATAGGCGAAAATACTGGCGAGTGCATTCAATTTATACAAAAGACACATTGTTATAACATACAGTATTAAGAGTTTTCACATTTGCTTATATCTTATAATTATCTGACCAAGTTGTCACTCGGCAAGACCTGTGACTGTGGTCATATCACTATTTAGGTCCGTTCACCTAAAAGTGACGCCTGTCAAGTAGTGTATACAAAACCCCACGTACTGGCAGTAATTTAAGATTACAAAGACTTAATCACTGTAAGTATAACTGGGAAAACATTTAGGGTTTTACAAAGCAATTTGATAAAAACAGAATGACTCACATTGCAGATTTAAACAGTCAAAGCTTGCCTACTGGTTAAGCTGGTAAACCTAATTAAATATACAATGCAAATGAAACTAGATTAGTAACTTAATACAACATTTACGATAATCGTGAGATCGAAACCCTCATGACGAATGAAAAAGTATAGCCAAATATAGGCAGCACTTAAACATTCATCGGATCGGTTTTAATTGATCGGATATAGTACCGTAGCAGTTATCGAGTTATTACCCTGTTATCGTAGCAGAGTGTTGGTACTTCGGTATATTATTTTGACCAGAATTATAAGAGACAGAAGAGAAAATTTTGAGCAACGTTGAAAGGCCACTGCATGGCTCAATTTATAGCAGTTTCGCGACGTTCTCGCGGCCAGTGACGCACCAAAAGAAGTCCTTCGGGCTGTCGTGTCACCCCTAGCCTTGACACGTGGACGACGCGTGTCCCACATCGTTATCCGGTCACCCTGGAGCTGTCGGGCCCCGCGAACGACTCAACCATAACTATCGTGGCCCGCGATAGACGAAAAATTTCGTTTTTCTTTGATTTTTATAAAAAGTAAAGTTATATGGGTTCGGTTTTTCACTTACGAAGTGTTTTAGGGCGTTTTTGTGAGTTGTTACACCAAAGCACCATAGGGACAAGACTACATCACGTCCCCAAACACTTTCCATGTTTGGGATGCACGCATCTAGTTTGCTCACTTGGTCGTTTGTAGATTTAGTAGGTTAATGTGCTTATTATTATCATTCATGACCAACCGAGTTTATCAACTATGTTGATAACCTTGTGCTTTGGTGAATCATACAATGAGGCTCAATGGATGATTATCATCCTACCTCCTTCCATGACCATCTTTATGGCTCCCTAAATAATAATAGACTAAATACGTACACATAAACTTTAAACCTAATCGTCACTTTATCCAAACTCGTGGTTAAAAGTGATGTATTATGGTATATTCATCTCCGGGCTAAGTTCCTGATGGAGAGTGTGAAACTCGGGTGTTAAAGTGATTAAATTATGTGTTTAGTGCATTTTAGGCGGTTATATATCTTGAATGTGATTACTACAAGTGTTTATGATTTCGCAGATTAAACGCATAAACCGGTGAAGTTAGGATGCTTGGTGATGAAGCGGAACACCTACGGATGATCACCGGGGCACATCACGTTGCTAGGTACTTGTTTCGGGTTGAAACGTAGCTTGGAAGTGCAAAGAACGCAACACAACGAAATCTAGGGGCTGTTTGGTAATATATTGAAAGTAGAATATGCAGCTTACGGTTGGCAAGGAAAGTCTACAGAATGTATGAAGCGTAGCCTACGGTCTTACCCGTAGGTTACGGTAGTTATACAAAGCAGCCACATGTGATGTTTATTCAAAGGAAAAAAAAGGATCTTTGAGTTTTTTTTAAACTAGTGTTGGTGGAAAACGTATTTACCATTTTAGTGTTCTTTGAAATCTTTAAAATACTTTGATGTTCAAAATCTTTAAAATACTTTATTCTCTCTGTTATAACTACTTATTATAATTTATATATGTGGAACTCCTAAAAAACAAATTTTGATGTTCAAAATCTTTAAAATACTTAATTCTCTCTGTTATAACTACTTATTATAATTTATATATGTGGAACTCCTAAAAAACAAATTTCAATTCCATATAAAACGTGAATCGATTATGACTCAAAGTTCTTATTTTGAAAATCATGAAATCCTCAAAATTATTAAGGGAAAAAAGAAGAAGGCAGGTTGTGAAACTGAAGGGGAGATGGTTTACCAAATCTTTTTTAACTTTTTAAATAAAAAAAAAGACAATAAAAAATAAACTAACCTTATTTGAAAAAGAAAACCACTAGAAAGCTTATAAAGAGTTGGATCGGAAAAAAAAGTATTAGATCGGTTAAAAAGAGTATTATAAAAATAACGGATTGTTTTTTTTTTTTTAAAGAAAACTTCATTAAAAACAGACGAACCTATAAAACAAGGAACGCCCCATAATTACAACATATAGAGCGGGTACTTTACCCAATCATCCCAAACAATATCCTTAAATCTAGACCGATGTTTAAGCCAAAAGAAACATAAAGCCTTAACTGTCGCGGCAATCTCCACCACTTGGGGCTTAGAATTTTGGAAAATCTTCTTATTACGTTCATGCCAAATCAACCAACAGGTCGCCATGGTAATACCCCTTAAAACCTTCTTTTCCCACTTAGAAACATAAGCATGGTAAAATAACGGATTGTTTGAACAAGAAAAAACAATAAAAAAGTATAATATCTTGGTTAGAAAATAAAAAAGTAAATACAAAATCCAAGGAAAACACCATTTTAGTAAATAGTTTTCTAGAAACACCAAAATGGTAAATACTTTTTTCACCAACACTAGTTTTGGAAAAAACTCAAGGATCTTTTGGATACCCTAAGACACATATACGTGGACTTGGAGGCAGCCTTTTTGGGGGGAGCAACAACACGTGAACAAGAATTAATTCATCATCATTTATGAATTGAGATTAAGCCGTCATTAACGAATATCATCATCACTTTGACGGCAAGGAGGGAAACAAACATCAAGTAATCATCGGCACATTCAAACATAAAATTGAGCAGCCATATTCACGTGTGGGACATCATACGTAGTCAACAACAACATCATCATCTTGGACTTTTGGAGATCATTATTGTTGGCAGCCATATAATTTTTTGAGGCTACTAATTATTATCATCAAAACAATATCATTGTTCTAATCCAATCCAAGGTTAAGAAGATGGTTTCAGCCGTGATTCGAGCATATAAAGATCATCCAACCACAATGAGCGGCTAGTCTTTTTATGGTTTCCTCCGGATGGAGGATTCTTGTAATTAAACAGTTTCTTTTTATGTGTTTAAATTATTCGTGAATACGGTGATCTAAGCATTCAATGCTTTTCACCTTTTGATTTGTTTGACTGGTTGTAACGATTGATTTTATTTAAACTCTGGTTCTGATTCATTCAATTCCCGAGAGTTCTAGTAATCGGGATATATTTGATAGGGATTAGGGTTGGTAATTTTGGTTGATTGCTTATATGATAACCTTCCGTTGTTTTGCAATCGAAGTACGTAGTCTTTAGGTAATCACAACTTGTGGATCAAATTAAACAATCATGTATATGTGATTGTCACGATTAAACACGTAATTAACGTCTGCTTTGAATCTAAAATCCGAAGGAACCATTGTTCTCTCCTATTATTTACAACTTGTTTAGTAATTCGTTAGTTTAATCAAACAAACAAACAACCAATTTTATATTTTTGCGAGTAGTTAATTAGTACTTAATTCATAACGTTTTCCACCAGACTCCTCTGGATTCGATACCCTGCTTACCCTAGCTACCTAGGTTAATTAGGTTTTTGCATGACCCGTTCGACAGTCATCAGTTCCTCACAATTTGGACTTCCAATGGGCGATTTGGTGCCCATGAAACACACCCGATTATGGTGTCCAGATGAGTGCTTAAACAAAGATGACTTTTCGTGTAAATTCATGTTATTTATCGTACTATATTCATTTTCCTACTCTAACATCCATAATCCACCAAACTTACACGCCCCCGTTTTCCTCTTGAAGGTTAACTCGGCACTCCCCACACTCAAGACTCTTTACTCGCGCGTTAGTTGGAAGCTTTGCAAACCGTGAGTGTACATGATCCCCTTTTTAATTTTAGACACCTGTGGGGTTCAATACATATGACTTATTTAATTCACAAAATCACATACAAACATGCTAGACACAAACACACAATCTATTATACATTCTTAATACGTGATGCTTAGAAATTCATACATGCTAGAAGCCTTACTTGCACTATTCTTGTCATTAACTTCGTACAAGCCTACCTTAACGTGTATAGCGCTATAGGACTAGCACACCGCCTGTATTCTTGTGGTCATGTTAAGTTATACAAAAATGGTCTTGTCGTTGCGACGACAATACTACGCTAGTAGAATCTTTGGGTTGACAATTATGTGATGCATGCTAGTGTTGTAATGATATGCCTTAGTATACGATTATGCAATGTGGATTTGTTTAAACTGTTTATACTTATGCTAGTAAATCAAACTTGTATGCTCGCCAATGCTCTTTTGTGTTGACATGTACTTTAATATGTATTGCAGGATCTTGATGACGTTACGTTGAAAGAAATCTAGTAGGACGGCTAGAAACGCACTTAAAATTTTAATTCATGTATTGTCTTTGATTTCTATGTTACAAGATGTTGTATTTTACGTCCAAACAGTGTACCTTTGGTTTAGTAATGAAATGAATTTTGCTTGTTAAATACTTGTCACAAATAATCGTTATGAAGTCTCTTAAAATCTCGTTTTCGTCTCGCTCCAATGTTTCTACCATCGGTTGGGGTGTGACATGTATCGTGTATTGTGCATTTATTAGTTGTAGTATGCATGTATAATAAGTCTCGGTTTTGCGTATTAACACGTATTTAACGATTGATTGTATATAACACAAGTATGATTGATATTGATGTGCGTGCAGTGTTATATAATTTTATATATATTTTTAGTCCTTTTTACACTTTAGTCAAGTTTTAAATTTATAAAACACGATATTTTACTAACACTAAACACACATATGGGCAAGTGCACCCATCGTGAGCGTAGTATAGCATTGGTAAGATACCGAGGTCGTCCAAGGACACAAGAGCTTTTAGTACCGGTTTATCCTCAACGTCTAATCAAATCAAAATTTTAGAAAAAAAGTTTAAACATGAAAATAAAAACTAAAAATGCTGAAAAATAAAAATAAAAACAGATAGACAAGATGAATCACTTGGATCCGACTCGCCTTTAGTGTAACCTTTGATTATTTCCGCACTTTTGCACTTTTTAAGAGATTATCTTAGTTATAGTAGTAGGCCCCTCTTTTGAAGGTGACCTTACCCTCAACCCAGTAGTTTGAGTCAGCAAGGATACAATCCTAAAGGGTTGGATTATTGAAAGACAATTAATTAAGTTATTAATGCGTAATGTGGTAGACCCCTCTTTTGAAGGTGACGTTACCCTCGGCTAAGTAGTTTGAGTCAGCAGGGATACAATCCTAAGTAGCCGGGTTAATGTTTTAATAGTAGTTTACATATGAGGGGATCAAGAAATTCGAACCCCCGCCATCCAATACCAGTGGGTATTGAAGGAGGTCCTACTAAGCTTGACCCAGGTCCTTGCAGGATCTATACACTGAACAAGGCAAGACGCTTACCAAGCCATTCCCTTAACCCCCGACCAGGTAGCCAACATATCTCCATATAGACCGTGGAGATATGAATGGTGTAAATATTTTATTTTATATAGACAG
Organism: Helianthus tuberosus; assembly: GCA_030545235.1. Lineage (NCBI taxonomy): Eukaryota > Viridiplantae > Streptophyta > Magnoliopsida > Asterales > Asteraceae > Helianthus > Helianthus tuberosus. The sequence continues at coordinate 117,740,619 of CM060399.1, forward strand.
TAAAATAACGCCAAGACACCACGGACAAATGATAAGGAAGTTTCACCTTCAACATAAGAAACTAGTTATTAAAGTCATTAATACATAACCAAATAAAAAGTGCGAAAAGATTAAAAATAAAAAGTATTACACTAAATGCTTGTCTTCACCAAGTGATGTAGGAGACTTAGGCAAACATGGCCTTTGACTGTCAAGAACTCTTACGATCAATCTTGGATCTCGAGACTACTACATACACTCTATGATGGATGATGGATAATGGTGGTGGGTGTGGGTTGTGATGGTGGTGGTGGGTGGGTGAAGTGTAAGAGAGGTGGTTTGCCAATGGATGCCTTTGAAGTGAACCAAGCACCTCTATTTATAGCCTGTACAGAAGCCCGGACACGGCCCCGTGTCCATCCATCTTCTCTTTCTTCATTAAATGCAGTTTGTCTGCATTAGTTGACCACGCCCCCGTGTCTGCTGGGTACGGCCCCGTATGCAGAAGCGTATCTGTACTATCAAGATTTGCTTGGATTCTGCGAATCATAGCGTTGACCACGGCCCCGTGTCCGTTGGGCACGCCCCCGTGTTGGGAGATAGAAGCTTCTACAACTTTGTCTTTTCTGCAGACTCTTGGGCACGCCCCCGTGTTCAATGAGCACGGGGCGTGTTCAGCCTTCTGACTTCTTGTTTTTGCTTGGGAAGATGTTGTCGAGGGGTCGGGCATGCCACGTTTATTCCTTTTCTTGTATTATTGTTAGATTTAGCTGCATTTTTGCTTCTTTTGTTCATTTAAGCTCTTTTAACCCTGAAAATACAAAAGGAAGACAAAAGCACACTTTTTCCAACATTAGTACTGAAAAAGGGTTAGTTTTATGCCACATTTGATGTAATTTATATGTTGCATTTTACACACATCAGATATAAATACGTTTTTTCCTTTATGATGGGAGTCTCGGATTACAAGATTGGAAATGAAATACGAATACAAGTTGCTATAAATAGAAATGCGATTACAACTCCCTAAATATGGAAAGTACAGAAGTGCGGAGCGTTACATTTAGAACGTGAGTATACATATTTCAAACAAAGAGAAGATGCGTAAACTTAGAGTCTCTGGTTTACAAAAATGTACAACCACAATTCGTTAGCTGGTGTACGACATGGCAACAGATGCATGGGACGAGTATTTATGTATGTCAGAAAGAGTATGCCGAGATGGTCTTGACAATTTTTGTGAAGGTATTCTTTAATTTATTATTTTTATTGTCGTTGTCGTCGTTGTCTTCATTGTTGTTGTCGTCGTCCTTGTTGTTGTAATTTATAATACTTTAATATTATTAGGTGTTATCAACCTCTACAGAAGACGATATTTTAGGAATCCGACGTCTACCGACATCCCACTTTTATATGAAGCCCACCAACGAATACACCGGATGATAGGTTGCTTAGACTATACGCATTGGTCGTGGGCTGTTTGTCCAACTGCTTGGAAAGGCCAACACCATCAAGGTGACAACGATGGTCCAACGCTAATACTACAAGAAATTGCATCTCAAGATCTATGGATTTGGCATGCGTTCTTTGGTATGGCTGGTGCAAACAATGATATCATTGTTTTACAATCATTAAATCTGTTCGATTATATCATAGACGGGATTACACCAGATTCATCATTTTTTTGCAAATGATGTGGAGTACAAATATGGGTACTATCTTGTCGATAACATTTACCGAAAGTGGGTTGCGTTGGTGAAAACTCTTTCATGTCCGGATGACGTCAAAAAGGTTATTACATGAAGAAGCATGAGTTGACAAGAAAAGATGTCGAATGGGCATTCGGAGTGTTAAAGAAGCGATGGACTATCATTGCCCGCCCCTCACATATACTTGAATAGAGAAAAATGTGAAACGTAATGTATACGTGTATTATCTTGCATAACATGATCTTGTGGACACGAGCAGAACCTTTTGTGCCGATTTTAACGATACATTTCAATCTACGAACCCACAACTAAACTACAGCCATAAATAAGCTACCCGAATGAAGATACGTGACAGGGAAACACACTCGAATCTTCGAGCGAATTTGGTTGAACATCTATAGAGTAACCATGTTGACGACAACGAAGACGAGTAGAAATATTTTTTTGTTTTTAGTGCTTAGTTGTAATGTGTCATGTTTGAATTTTTATATTTATTTTATTTGTTTTTAATTTTAATATTTATTTGATTTGTTGTTTAATTTTAATATAAATCTAATTATAAAAAAATGAGCAGTGATGATAGGGGTTTTATGGGGCTCTATCCTACTACGAGACAGTTAACAATACAGCCCTCTGCTGAGTTGACGCTGATGTGGCGTGACGAATCCCCTAGGGGTTTTGTCCTACACCACATAGACTTAGACCACCAGTATTGTCGTTGTGGTTGGGTGGACCACAAGCCAACCACTGCCACCTCCCCCAATCGCGTTAAATGGCATTTTGGGCCTTATCTCGTGGTTCTGAGAGAGAGAGAGAGAGAGAGAGAGAGAGATTGAGATTTGTTGGTTTTGATGAGAGAGAAAGAGAGCGAGTGTGTATGGAAAACGAGTATTGGTTGGTATAGTAATTAATGAAGGGGGAGGGGGGTTGAACCACTACACCTTTTTTTTTTTTTTTGAACGGCAAATTTGGATCACTGACAGACAACTGGAGTATCATCGTGCCACTAGCAGAACCACCCGATCATATCCATCTCCACTAGGCATAATGTTTATACACCAATTCAGGAGAAAACCCAATAAATATGGGAAACCCCCCTTGTGAGAATCGAACCCAGGACCTATTGGTCCCAAAGCCTTATCCCACCCCCAAGATGCCACTAAGCTATAAAGCCATGGACAACCACTACACCATTTTACTTAGTGAAATGACCTTAATGATGTAGATAACACATGACGAAAAATGGCATTTCAAATGCCTCACTACTCATGGACAAAGGATTAACTAATGTGTATTATTAAAATTTGACTTCATTCAATTAATCTTAACGTGTGCTCTTAAGTTAACGTGAAAATCAGTGACGTTTTACCAACAAATGAATCAGTCAGCCAACAAATGGTATACTTTGTCCGTTAGCTCGTAACCAAACTCACAGTACCAATGATAACCGGTTTAACCAATCAAACTAGTTTTTTTCTTTTCGTATCATTTCCCATAGATTGCAAGCAGGGGCGGATTCAGGCTAGTTCACCGGGTTCCCGGGAACCCAGTCGATTTGGAAAAAAACGTTTTTTTGTAGTGTAAACCTTGTATGATTTGGAAAAAACGTTTTTTTGTAGTGTAAACCTTGTATGATTTGGAAAAAGGAACCCAGTGAAAAAACTGGTTGGATCCGCCACTGATTGCAAGCAGGGCGGACCTAACCCAATACGTTACTTCGGGCAGGAAGCCGAACCTGTGGCTCTTATGGTTCACTAGTTGGTCCGGTCTTGAAAAATAGGTTGCCCGTAAAGAGAGTAGACCGTTTTCACAACCAGTTTTGTCTGGTTCACTCAAAACCGGTCACTTTAAATTTGGCTGGTATATTTTAGTTTTCTCATAACATTAGAAAATTTTTATTTGGCTCACAAATCGAATGTGTCATAAATATCCTCGAAAAATTTAAAACTATACAGATGGCAAGAATAAACTTTAAACAAGAACTGGAGATTACTTATTAGAGGGAGAATCGCTTGGTATAAACATCAAATGGTTCACTGGCTGTGAGTTGCGGTTCCTGCAATAACAAGATTAAATATTAATTCCAACAAAAATATTCCCTAACAATTTAAGTATAAGGATAGACCGAACACGTTGATTCTCAGTCGACTAAATTTTCTATTAGTAGAGGTATATGTTTATGGGTCAACCCGACCCACTCGTTTTGTCTCGCACAGTAATGAAGTAAAAAGATTTAGAGTAAAGATGAAGATACCTGTCTTATACCACCACCAAGGCTTCCTCCGGTTAAAAGCATACCAAGGAGAGACGTGACAGCACCACCGCCCATATCACTTTCATTCTTGCGTATGGTTGTTCTCATAGATGTCAACATATCACCATACGTAGTTGCATGTCCCCGTTCAATTGCTTGTATGAATGAAAATGTCATTGCCCCGGTTGAAGTCACTTTCGATAGAGCCTGCCCATATGCATTAGTTTATTACATTAGAAAATTTAATATTTAATTGTTAATGAAGGAAATAGGTTTAGCAACACATTACCGATGTATCCGCAGAAGATTGATCATCATCACAGCCACTAAAGGAGATAACTTCACCTCCATTAGTTCCCTTAAAAATTCCCGATTGAGGGCTATGGTCCTCCCATACATACCGACCACTCCTACATTTTTACAACATTTATTTTTTCAACAATCAGTTGTATAAAAGTGGACCATAAAACAGAAACGGGTCAAGATTTACCATACCTGTCCATTCTACAAAGAAACGGTAAATCAAGCATGGTGCCACTATGACAAGCATCAATAATGGCATGGAGTTTGACACCATGAGGTATTGGCTTGACGATTGTTGCGTTTATTTCATCATCAACAATCATTCCTTGAGTCTCAAAATCTAATGGGCACAATGTCTCATCGTAGCCGTCGATTTCGTCACCAGTGTAGTTTCTTTGTTGGGAACCATGACCAGAGAAATGGAACACTAAGGAATCTCCAGGCTGGCAACCTTGTACCAGCCAGTACATGGCCATTCGGATGTTATGTTTTGTTGGAATCCGGTGACGATCTGTTTCTTCTTCTGAAATATCAGTTAAAAGGATGTTAGCTTAAAATGGGTATCAAACCAAAAGGATTTAGCTTAAAGATGAACGGGTCAAATGGGCCAAACTGACTGAATAATTATATTGAAATTTTAATGCACACAGCCAGCTTAATTTTTATTATTAATTTAAATATTTAGGTTATTATTTTAATTAAATACAATTTTTGTTATCATACCTAAAGTACACTATTTGTTAACATAAAATTGTAAGAACGGGGAGAAAAATGTTCACAAGTCAACCAAACCAAGCCTGGCCCGATTTGCAGGGGTGGCACTGAGGGTGGGCGGGGAGGACCACCGGCCAGGGCCCGATATTTTGAAGGGCACGTTATTTAAAAAAAACCTATATGTATATGTAATTTTTTTTTGAATAGGTATACTCATACAAACACCAACATAGGCCCGCTTACAAAACTATTCTTATGGTTTAAATTAGTTATTAGCCCATGGGCATTAGGTTTAGACCTTTAGTGAGCCCAGTACCCGATTTCGTTAAGGCCTAAGGGTACGTTTTTTCGAGCTCGAACAGGGTACACGAATTCACAGGGCCGTCCCTGCCGATTTGATCCATACTGAATAATGATTCGCTTCAACCCTAACCCGTATTAATTCATTACTCAACCCATCCAATCTGCCCATTTGTCCACCTCTAGTTCTTATAGAAATGTAAAGTTCGACTTTTTAAGTCAAAGTTATAACTTCTATGATCTACACTTGATATGAATTTGTCACAAGGTTAACATAATGTTTTTTGTATACTGTTTTTTATTCATAACCTGAATGATACTAAGATGCAATTGTCGATTGTCAATTGGTCTTTTCCTTAAAACTGAAAGACTACTCATCTTGATCACAAAAAAGGTCAAAAATGGAACAATATCTCTTTTCCACTGACTACCTATACACACACAGTCACACATTGAGCACAAAGCAAACAATCATTTCACAATTAAATTGTATTATTCTACTTTATGTTAAGATTCTTCATTCTTGATCTCTTCTATTGAGACTAATTACTTTTTTGACATTCATGCACCTCTTTACGATCAATCAACGCCCAGTTTCCGCAAAATCGCCAACAGCATAATACATCTTTTCAACTAAACTAAAACAAACACCATATTCCACTTCAAAGTTGTGAACCGATAATAATTCAATTTCCTCAACAATGTTTCAGGAAAATTAACCTAATGAAAACACGATAGATTTTAACACTCATTTGCAACTTCATCAAGAAAAAAAGTTGTAACACAATAACATTGTTGCATAAGAAACCATTGAATTTTCCATCAACAATTACATATCCTAAAATATATTTATTATTAAGATGATTTCAGAAGTTGACCAGTCTTTGTCTGGTCAAACAAATCGTCACTATGATCAAAATTAACATAAAATTTTGAGAAAACCTAGAGGTCAATGTTAAATTATTTATAGACACCTGAAAACTAAATCATAACTAATAACTAAAACTAAAACAAACATCAATATCAATATCAAATTAAAAAAGTAATAGGCAAAATAAATCAGGAGAAATTTACCGGTGAGCATGAGAATAGAAGATTCCGGAAACTTAAACTTATTAATCAACAAATACTTCATACACTTGGCATCATTGATGCAACCTTTCAACTCATGCTTCGTTCTCCTATACGATATTCCACAGATCACGGCTCGTTTCCGCCCGTTGACCGACGGAGTTTGACTCAACGACGGCAACTGACTGTACGGCGACGGAGCCGGCGGCGGCGGCGGAGCGTAGTTGTGGTTAGATGATGTAGCGTACGGCTGAGTTGGCAACGGCGGAGGGAGGTTTCGTGGATCGGCGACACGTGTAATGGCTTGACAGATGGCGCAACGGATGGACCTGGCTCCCGGCGGAAGCTGCAGTGGTGTCCGGCAGTTGGAACAGTCGACTAGCATTAACATTTTCCGGCGATTGAGTTTGCTCCGGCGAAGATGAGGGTTTGTTGTGGAAGTTTGAAAGTGGTGGGAGTTGGTGAAAGAATTTGTAGGAGTTTTTGGGTAATAAACGGTGAGCTGTACGCGAAGGTTGCAATTTGACCGGTAAACATAACACATTATTTATTTGATCAAAGTTATACATTTACTCCTTGTGGTTTGAATAGTTTTGTAACATTGCGTCCAACTTTTGTTAAATAATTGTACAATGTAATGATTGAGGCTCGGGCGTTAGAAATAGAGCTTAAATTGAGCTACGTAAGCTAAACGAGTTAAGTTTGAGCCAAGCTAAGCTCAGGCTCGGATTGTTGCACCCCTAGTCCTTGCTAGGGGTTAGGGTTGTACATTTTTACCTAAAACCTAACCCGAATCCAAAATCACATGAATCTGAATTAGTAAATACCCGAACCTTATGCGGGTTGGTTATCGGGTTTTTTTTTTCAGCTAAAATCCGAGAAACCTTACACACAAAATCCGGAAAAAAACCAAGCATTTTTATTGTCTTTTTTGTAGATTTGTTTTGGGTTGGAGTCTCTGGTATGTGAAACATTAAGTTTTGAGACTGTTGGATACTATCATATCATATTGACAAATGATGTTTGAATTTTGATGATATTTTTTAGTAGAAATATGAATCTTGATGATATTTTGTAACATTTTACATCTAAACCCGAAAACCAAACAACCCAACCCGAATAACCTGAACTTTAAATGGGTCGATTATCAAGTCACTTTTTCCCAACCAATAACTTGAAGAACCCGGCCTAAAAACCCAAAACCTAGAAAAAAGAAACCCAAAGAACACCCATACTAAGGGTGTAAATGAAACCGAGCTAGAGCTTTTACATGCTGAAGCTTAGCTCATTTACGGTTTTTAGTGGAGTATTTAAAGAAGGGATGTTTGAAAGGTGTAGAGTTGTCTTGTATATAAATTGATGACTTTGTTGTAGAATTATTGATCGATAAAAAGAAAGGATGTTTGAAAGGTGTAGAGTTGTATGGTATATAAATTGATAGACTTTGTTGTAGAATTATTGATCGATAAAAAAAATAGGAGCTATTTATATTAATGCGTCAAAAGATTTATAGAATAATATACTAATAAGTAAAATCTTTAAAAGTAAAATCTTTAAAAGTAAAATATAACGCTTTAATATAGTATAAGACATGCATGGTAACGATACATTTCTTAGTTTGTCATTTGGAGTTTGGATAACCCATTAGAACCTTGAGTTGTGCTAAGTTAACATTTGAAACTATATATGCTATGTTTTAAGCTATATGTCATATATCATCAGAGAATGTACACTTCATAATGTTTTAGGGGTATGTACATTCATTAAAAAAATTGAAATCCTAATATAAGTTACTTTTGATGGGAATCTTAAAAGAAAATGATCAATTTCTTAATTGATGGATGCAATCAATAATACGAAATGTATAGAATTGTTAATAAAGATAAACTAATATAATAAATTTGACAATATTTGATGTGAAATTGTTTCCATGAAACAATTTAACATGTATTATTTTCTTAATAGATTTTTAGACATATATAATTTAATTCCAATAAAAGTTAATTGCTTTTCTTATTTGAATTAGACATTCTTCACTACTTTTGATGACTCATATCTAACATTATCAACTTTTAGATTTTTGGTTACATTTTTTTTCTTTTTACAGTTTTCTATTTTACTTATACTAATATGTTTATATTTTTTGGGTAAAGTACTAATATGTTTATATCTACTACACGTAAGTTGTTATTAAGAAACAATAAGAGCCAAGAGTGCTATATAAGGTCACCCTCTTTTAAGTTTAAACATATAAGCTATATGGTTTCTAAATCTTGTGTTTTGGTTTTAATATAATAATAATAATAATAATATGTAATATAAATAACACGGGTCAAACCTTTTTAATTGTTGATTGTAACATATATATTTTACGTAACAAGCTACATATATGGTAACTTTTGATGCTTTATTTTATTATATTATTGTGATGTGATTCTTGAAAACTAATCAATTATTATTACGAAGCATGTAAACATGAGGGGGGTGATTTGCAAATACTTCAACCACTGAGGGCTTTTATGATAAGAGGATAAAAACTTATAAGTCAAAAACCCAGACGTCGTATATTATGTCACAAGTGGCCGTCGTTGACTATACAAGCGCGTGAAGCGCGGGTCAGAGAACCTTCGTTAATCGTAATGGGTTGTGAGTTGTGACATTGGCCCTCACATTTGTTTTACGTAGTTTTAAAATGTTTTTTTATCTAAAAAAACTTGAAACACATGTTAACAAAATTAAACAAAAAGAATGTTAACAAAATTGAAGACGAAGAATGTTAGCAACCATACTGTTATAATTATTTTAGACATTTCAAATTTGAATGTGTTAAATATATTTGAGAAACATGATTACGAGATTGCAATGGGGATTTGACGAACGCCTGCGTTGCGCGGCTATTGGCTCGTTCTTGATGGATGCTTTTGTAGGGATAAATACTATCAGGGATGAGTAATAGGTGTTGGGTATCGAACCAAACCACAACGATCGAATTTCGGTACTAATTCGGTATCCATTTTTGACGTTTTTCGGGATTGGTACTTTCGTTTTAGTATGGTATGGTGTTTTACCCAGTTTTACCTTCGAATACCGTACCATACTCACTAGTGGATCTAGCCCATTAATTTAGGGATATCCCGATTTTTTTTACCGTGCAATCATACAATAAAAAAAACGATAATAAATAAAGTAAAACAAATACTTAATAGATTATTGTTTAGGTCTTTGGCTAACTCTATCAACTATATTTAGAGCTTCCTTTCAATTCTGTTATTGCTAAAATTTGGGCTTATTTTATCATTCGGACTTAATTATTCTACAAGTTTTCGGGTTGTAAAATGTATGGACTTGTAAAAGATGAGATTTTAGTAATATCAAGTATCTTATTTTTTAGTTAGGGGTATCCTCGTATTTTATTTAGGTGTATCATTTGTATAAAACCGGAAAAAAACAGTACGAATACGGGGTTGAGCCGTAGCCCGTGCTACGCTCCTAACACTATAGTTCCACCTCTGACCATACTGATCAATGCATTTTAGGTACACTTTGTTGAATATTAACTGTAATAAAAAATGCATTTTATTAATACAAAATGTATTTGATTGATGTTTACATTTTGATAGGTTACTGAGAAAAGATGCATAAACAGTTCAGTTAATTCATAAAGATAGTGATGATTTGATAAAAACCTAAAAACAATTTGAAGTGTATCTAATATTGTCCGTTAATTCAAATGCAAATGTGATGGCATGTGATCTAAAAGCAAAAAAAAAAAAATACTTGGATTATTTAATGAGAATTATAAAAATAAAATGAATGCATGTTGTTTTTTTTTAACCGCCAACGAATCATTCAAATGTGCTACTGGCGAAATTCATTATATCGGAATACACTAGTCTACGAACAGGGGAAAACCCTCACCTAGGGCCGAAGCCCGTGAACACTCGCCCAAAGGCACGACAGTGCAGTGAGGTAAAACTCGCTCAGTTCAAGGATCGAACTAGCGATCTTCGTCTACTCGCCTAGTCTCCCATCATCACCAGGTGCCGCAGAAAATAATAGGGAGAGCAGGAATCGAACTTGAGTCCCTTAAAACACCAAGTCTCTCTCATACCACTCCACCACCCTCTCATTGACATTAATGCATGTTGTTAACAAACATTGATCTAATACATATCTTCAAGAGATTGCAAATACCCAAACCAAACTTTATAGAAAACTCTAAATACAATCTAAGAGTTTACTACCAATGATTACACTCAATACTAAACCTCTAACACTCACAAGATTATCAACAAGATAATCAAACAACGAATTGACGGATTACTCTCTAAACTAACACACATATTCAAGATGAATCTGTGTCTTCAACCAAGAAACCCTAGTCGTATCAGATAAGAAAAAGAAACTAAAAGAGAGTGAGTGAATGATTGACAAAGTCTCTCACTTCTCTATTTATAGCACCATACGGATATTTTTGAGATAACGTATTTAATATGTATTATGTATGCAAACTAGTTGATACCCCGCCCGCGTTGCGGGACGATAGCCGAATAATTCTCAATCAATTAAAAAAACACTATTATAGTTTTGTTAGAAAAAAAAAAAACCTAAAACGATGACAAGACCGTAGTTCTGAGCTCAGGCCAAAACTGTAGTTTGTCATGATTAATGAGCGAGTGTTAGGCAATTTCTTGACATGGAAAAAATTAAATCCAGTCAACCAATTAAAAAAACACTTTTATAGTTTTGCTAAAAATACTAAAAAGATAGCAATACTGTAATTTGAAGTGAGGGTAAAGTTGTATTTGTTGACTTGGGTAAAATCGTAATTTGCCAAAAGTTAAAGTGATGGCAATACTATAAATTTGAACCAGAGACAAAATCGTAGTATAGCTTTGCACTAAGGAGAAAATCGTAATTTTAAGCTGGGGACAAAACTGTATTTTTAATTTGAACTGGGGCAAAAGCAAAATTTTGAATTAAGGGCAAAATTGTAATTTTGAATTGGGGGGCAAAAGCATACTTTTATTTTGAACCGTGCAAAAACATAATTTTAAACTGAAGGCGAAATCATAATTTTTGAAATGGGGCGCAAATGCAAAATCGTCATTTTTAGTTTGGGGCAAAAGGAAAAATTTATTTTGAACTGGGGTAAAAATTGTAATTGTAATCTGGGGGATCAAATCATAATTTTGAACCGATGGCAAAATCGTAATTTTGAGCGAGGGATAAAAACATAATTTTATTTTGAAGTGGGGGCAAAACGTAATTTTATTTTAAATTAAGGACGAAACCGTAATTTTAAAACGAATATAAAATAGTAAAAGGGTTTTGTATACGTAGGAAATGTAGTTAAGTCCTGCCCAGAGCCATCAGCTTCTATAGTCCAGTCTTAAGCCCATTAATCCTCAGCAGCAACTCAAGCCCATTAATTCTCAGGAGTATAACCCATTTCTCGCACATAATAACTAAAGAAATATTAGAATATAACAAACATATCTATTTAAATGTATGTTACAAATTTTATTGTAACACATAACTGATATAAGTCATTAAGATGTTCAGAAGTGTATTTTTAACACCCCCTCTCAGATCAACGACTAAACAAGACAGCTAGATTTAAGTTATCACAAAGATTATTATGTTGAACAGGCAACAAACCTTATGTAAATATATCTGCACACCAGTAGCCTTAATTACCCCTTTGGAAATTTGATCTCTTAAGAAAAACAAATCCAGCTCAAAGTCTTTTGTCCGATCATGAAACACAGAGGGGCTACTTTACACCATATATATTCTTTGTTTTCCATTTATTTTCTTTTCAAAAACAATTGAGTTGCAACTACTTAGAAACCGCCTTAACTTGCATATACATTACATACAACACCACAATAACTATGACTACTTTTCTATTCAAATTTTTAATTTTGATTTTAAAGTTTTAAAATTGTTATTATTAAAGTATTATAATTAAAACTTGAGTGCTTCTTGTATTTCTCTATTAAACTAGATTGTGATTTAGACGGGTCTCTATATAATATGTTTCAAACTTGTAATATATACAAGACAAAAAACTTGTAATAATAGATATAATCTTCCTTAAATATATTTACGGTTGACGTCGCTAGTGCAAGATGTTTATGGGGCCAGGTGAATATTAAAATCATTAGAGGGGGCGCTATTGACCTTTTAGGGGCTTTATCCCGTACCATTACCATGGGCGCTAAAAGAGAGGGCACTATTGGTTGACTTGGCATAATGTGGCGAAGGTGGCACAATGGAGCCCATAGGGGCTCCATTCCATACCCTGTAGCCTTATTATTAAAGATGTCTTTATGCAGATGAGTCAATGTTTGAACTTTGAATATGATATCAACTCAAGTTGTGTTTAAAAACATGAATTTCGGGCTAGTCCTGCATTTTTTTAAACGATCGATTAAGAATGTAACGCGTAAATGCTTGCACTTCTCAAATCCCAATAGTCTGAATTTGGCGCCACTACACTAATGAGCTCATGACAAGCTATCTTGACAGATTGGCCGGTCCCCACGATAGTGCTCTAGTGGTAAGGAGGTAGGAATTTGTTACGGAGGGTTGGGGATCAAACCCCGATACCACCCAATTTACTCTAAGACGCATGATTTACCTCTCTTATTTTGGTCGTGGAACTGGTCGATGGGGATGCCTAGTGGCGGCGTGCACCATTATTTTTACACTAAGCCTGTTAATAAATATTCAAAATCTAAAAGTGATCTAAAATCCAATATTTCTATATAATGTTGTTAATATGGCACATACAATATGAATTAGAAAGAGTTCACTATCAATCACACATCGGATGTGTCATAAGGCCATGTGTTATACTAGCTTAAAACCAACATTATAAATCCGTACGGACAAAAAACTCAAAAACAAGAATATGCTAGAGGGAGAATCTCTTGGTAAAAACATCAAATGGTTCACTGGCTGTAAGTTGTGGTTCCTGCAATAACAACAGTAATATTAATTCACAAAAGTGTTTTGGGTTGACCCGACCCCAACCAATGTGGCCCGTTTGGACCTGTGTAGTAACCAAGTAAAAAATTTAGAGTAAAGATGAAACTATACCTGTTTCCAACCACCACCATGCCTTCCTCTAGTAAAAAGCATACCAAGGAGAGACGAGTGAGCACCGCCACTTGCGATTTTGCGTATGGTGGTTCTCATTGAAGTCAAAATATCACCATACGTCTTCGCATGTCCCATTTCAATTGCTTCTATAAATGCATATGTCATCGCCCCGGTTGAAGTCACTTTCGATAGAGACTGCTCATATGAATTAACTCATCATATCACATATCAATTCAAATTAATCCTCAACTTTGTAAACAATAAAGTCAAAGTCAAAGTCAACATGGTCAAAGGCTGACACATCAGCTGCCATGTCATCTTTTTTACCTGGTAACTTGTTAGATTACCTTAATTCTAACTTTGTTAAATTAGTACATAAAGATTAACAAGGTGAGTGCATAGGAAATTACAGTTGTATCAGCCGAAATTTGATGATCGTCACAACCACTAAAGCAGATGACTTCCCCGCCGTTTGTTCCCTTAAAATGTCCCTTAGGCGGGTTATGGTCCTCCCATTTATACCTCCCATTCCTACATTAATACAACATTACTTATAAACTGTATAGAAACGGGCCGAAAAACAGAAGTGGGCTCAACAAAACACGCGAAAACGATACAATGTTAGCATGATATGATACCTGTCCATTCTACAAAGAAATGATAAATCAAGCATGGTGCCACTATGACAAGCATCAATAATGGCATGAAGTTTGACACCATGAGGTATTGGCTTCACTATTGTTGCATTTATTTCATCATCAATAATCATTCCTTTTGTTTTAAAATCCATTGGGCACAATCTCTCATCATATCCATCAACTTCATCACCAGTTGGGTCTCTTTGTTGGGAACCATGACCCGAATAATAGAACACTAAGGAATCTCCAGACTGGCAACCTTGTACCAGCCATTGCATGCCTGTCCTAATGTTTTGTTTCGTTGGAATTCGTTTCGGATCAATTTCCTCTTCTAAAATACCAGTTAAGTGGACGTTAGCCTTGAATTGAGGCGTTAAATGGTCGTCTAGATGTGACAATTTTGACTCGGTTACTTAAATGATATCAGGGCGAATTGCATAACCCAAAAGGTTTATCTTAAAGATGAAAGTGTCAAATCAAAGAACGCGTCAATGAAAGTTTAGTTTGAATACACACAACCACCTAAATCGTTTTTATTGAATCTTTAGTTTATTATTTTAGTAATATAGTTTTTAGTTATTCACAGAAAATTACAAGAAAATCAAATTTTAAAAATGTGGTCACGAGTCAACCAAACGTGGCATGTCCCAGCCAGCCCATTTTGACGACCCATACTTAAAAATGATTCAGCTAAACTTTAATTTGTTTTAATCCATTACTCAACTCATCCAATCTGCCCAAATTTTTAACCATCAGGGCTGGCCCATGGGCTGCGTAAAACGGGTGGCTGTCCATGGCCCACTTTCTTAGGAGGGCCAGTATCTAAAAAAATAATTGAACAAAAACCTATAAAAATTAAAACCCAATATTTTTTTATTAAAAAAATAACCTAATACCTAATAGGGTATTTAGTTTTGGCCCATTAAAACCCATTTTTCATTAACTCAACCAATCATGTGTAACCCAATTGAAACCCATGAAATTAGGGGCCAATTTTCATATAAACCCATGAATTTAGGTTGAGTTTTTTTCTAGTCGCACAGGCCATGTGACCCATTACTAGATCCATCCAACTAGGGATGAGCATTTGGTACCGGGTACCGGTACCGAACCGTAGTATATTCGGTACCGGTACCCACTTTCCCCGTTTTTCCGTACTGGTATTTATAGGTAAAACACCGGTAAATATTCGGTACCGATACCCACTTTTCCTGTTTTTCGGTACCGGTACTTTTGGTACCGGTTCGGAACGGGTACCGTGCTCATCCCTACATCCAACCTGCCCATTTTCCACCTACTAATTCTTATAGAAATGTAAAGCTTGACTTGTAAAGTAAAAATTTGCATAGATCTTACCGGTGAGCATGAGAATAGAGGATTCGGGGAACTTGAATGTGTTAACCAATAAGTACTTCATACACTTTGCATCATTGATGCTACCATTCAGCTCGAACTTGGTTCCCTTGTACGATACTCCGCAGATCACCGCCCTCTTTCGCCCACTGACCGACGGTGTTTGACCAAACGACAATAATCCATTGTCCGGCGATGGAGCTGGGGCTAGAGCCACAGGCGTAACAACTCGACAGACGGTGCACCTAACCGAACTAACTCCGGATGGCAGCTGTAGCGGAGTCCGGCAGCTTGAACAATCAGTTAGCATCAACATTTCCTCCGGTTGGATTTTTTTTCCGGTGAGGTTTGATTGTTATTTGCTGAAGAGTTTCAAAAGTTGGTTATAGAAATCATGAGTTCGGTTAGTAATTTATAGTATGAAAATTACAATACCCCCTGTTGTTTGGACCTTTTGCAAAATGCTTTCTAACTTTTGTCATTTTTTTTTTTTTTTTTTTTTTTGTGAAAGTGTTTAGGGTCTGTGTGATCTTTGAAAGACGTAAAATTATTTTATCTAGTACATTATCGACTTTTATTTGAATTATTGACAAGCAAATCATAGAGATTTTTGTTACATATGTTTTATATAGTAAAATACTTGAAAATTCAAAATTATCAACTAAATTTAGATACTAGACTAGATCATGATCATGATCATCATCATCATCATCATCATCATACTCAGTAAATCCCACCAATAGCACAGCTTAGGTAGGATCTGAGGAGGGTAAGATGTAGACAGCCATACCACGTAGGAATAGAGAGGCTGCTTCCAATGAGACCCCCGGCTCGATAGTAGTTTTGCATCAAGCCTTGGACATAAGGCACATAACACTCAGCAATCAAGACAAATGACGATTAGTGCATGTACTCCCTTGTCTTTCGGCTATAAACGCTACCACATGATGCATGATTAACCACCCCCCTCTTTTAACGTTATTTTCACAAAATTAGTAAAATACCATTAAAATTAGTGCACTTTCACTTTTGCCCCCCGAGCGCCCACACATATATACATTATATGCGCATACCGCAAACGAGACGTAAGATACTAGAGTAGAGAAATATAAAAATAAAATAATTAAAAGATCACGATATTTAGTATTTACATGCTTCTTGTGTTGTTATTCATTTGAAGTTTGGATAAGACACTAAAATCTTGAGTTTTGCTAAGGTAACTTAAAATATCGAACTTATTTCATATTTTTCAAGTGGTGTATCATAGATTAATTATCAGATGTAGCTTACATCTTATATCAATAAACGTAATCTTATATCAAATTTGAAGTTGTTTGGTATGGATTATTTTCTCTCGTAAAATTAGTGTTCAATTTAATTTTTATGTAAATTCAGAGTTAAAGTTCAATTTTTAACAAATATGAGTGAAAAATAACCTTTTTAATGAATTTAGAGGCACCGGGCACGTATACTTCAATTTTAACCAAAGTTATGTATTTTATTTAAATTTTACATTTCTCTACTTTTTTTACTCATACCTAACATTATATTACTTTTTTCCTACATGCTTATATCTATAATACATGTTCATGTTGTTATTAAGAAACAACTACTAGAGCTAAAGCAATATCTAAATTCCCTTCTATTTATCTTACATAATTTTTCTAACTAAAACTGTGTATTTATTTAATTATATAATTTCAATGTTTTATTTTAAATAACTAAAGAAGTAAGAATCAAATTGTTGGCCGTAAGGGGAGTGGGGGTGGTTCCGTGAGTCACCATCACGAGTGATGGCCAAAAGCACACCGCTGCCACTACCTTTCTTCACGCGTGAACTGTTAAACGCGTTATGTTTTCCACGCGTTGAACTTTCGAATTGTACCGTTGTATTTTGACCGTTTGGGGTATTTTTGAACGTTGGGGTTTAATTTTTTTGAAGGTTTTTTTATATAAAATCAACCAAACATTCCTCCCACTCAATCCAAAAAATCCAAAAATTCTCCAATTCAATTCAAAAAATTCTCCAACTCAATCTAAATAATTTTACAACAAAGATGGAAGGTTCAAGCAAGAGAGGGTCGGGTTCAAAGAAAAGAGGTTCGGGTACGAAGAAAAATCCCGTAAGACCCAAGGTTCGAGCGAATCTTGGCGAGCCGACGCGCTTTAGGTTGCAAGACGAACCCGACCAAGTCCCACATTTTCAAACCAACAATATCCACCCTTTCAAACCCAACAATATCCACCCTTTCAAACCCAACAACCGTATCAGAACCAACAGAATTCTGTTTTTTTTTTTAACAGAAAACAGTAATTTTTATAAAAACAGAATAGTGTTTCTTTTCTATAAAAACAGAAACTGATTTTTTTAAACAGAAAACAATAATTAAAAAAAAACAGAAACTGTTTTTAAAAAAATACAGAAAACAGTTATTTAAAAAAAATTAAAAATAAAATGCGAGTGATGGAATTCCATCACTAGTGATGACCACCGCCACTAAAAAAAGCTTGTGAGTGATAGAATAATGGTTAATGACATGACGGAACTTGATTGTATGTTGTGAGTGATGAGTGATGACCACCCCCACTCCCCTAATAAGGGGTGAGACTGGAAGGTATGGGGAGGGTCATCCCCATGGGGATGGGCCGTCACGTAGGACACCACATCCTCATCCTTTATAGGATGGCCCTCCAAGCAATTTTAAAGGGGTGGAGGATGAGGCTACCCCACACCATTTATTTTTAATTGTTTAACTTTTTTATTTGGTTAACTTTATAAAAACAATTCAAAAATTAAATAAAAATAAGACATAAAAAAAGATAATTAAATCCATTACATAACATAAATAAAAATTACATAACCTAAAAAATAAAATTACGAATCCTAAAAAAAGAAAACATTAAAACGAAATAACCTACGAGGTCCATTTTTTCTTAACTTCCTCTTTCATCCTCCGGTAAACCTCGCGTTCATCCTCCGGAACCGAGTCGAGATCCAACCTCATAATCCTAAAATCCTCCGCCCGAGCATGGTCGGCCGACAAGTTTTTCTTATAAACATATTTTTCCGCCGTGAGCTCTTTGAACGAACGGAATTCGGATATCAACTCGTCCATTTTCGAATTGGCCCCGGAAGACGTTTGAGAGCTTTTGTGTTAATGTATGATATGCACATACTCGAACCTTTGAGGGCTTTTGTGTTAATGTATGATAACTTACAACCCCCAAACCTCGTATGATGTCACAAATGGGCCACCGTTGACTCTAACAACCCTGGGTCATAGAACCTTCGGTATGACCTTGGCCCCCCACAATCATTAAAAATAAAAAAGTCCAACATTTATAGTATACTATAGGAGTATTTAAAGTCCAACATTTATAGTATATTTAATTTTTAATTAAAAAAAGTAGAACAATATGAAAGTTTTAACTCACTGTTTTAGATATGATATATGAAGATCAAAAACTGAAAGAGATATTATGATTCGATGAGTGAAGTGTATGTATGTTATTTGTACTTATGAAGGGGTATTTACATCTTTGGGGAATTGTGATGACCAGGGTCGGCCTGGGAGCCGAGGCCCGATTTATCCGAGGGCCTAACCTTTTTTTAAATAAATTTAAAAAAAAATATGAAATTGAAAAATTTATTGGACCCCTCTATAAAAATTAAATCTTCAACTATTTAGCCCAAATAATTTTATTTTTATCCATATCTAAAGTCTTATAACATATTGGGCCAATAGTTTTATTTTGATCTATATCCATTATCCAAACATCTAATTTAATTCAATAAAAAAAAAGTTAAAAAAAACTAAAAACTAAAAAAACTACGTTACTGGTACGTTGTTCGACAGGCTTCCAGCGACCAACTCTGACCCACCACCAGTCGGCCACCACTACATCGTCAGTGACCATCACAGCCCAATCAAAGTATGTTTTTTTTCCTCTTTCTTGATTCACAATTTTTTTCCTAATTTATAATTGTTATTTTTGCCTAAATTGGGTGTTTTATTGAATGTTGAGCCCTAAATTAGATGTGTTGTTGAATGTTGAGCCCTAAATCGGGTGTTTTGTTGATTGTTAGACTTAGAAATTAGAACTGAGTAATTGTTAGTTGTTAGACTTAAAATGAGTAATTGTTAATTGTATGATAATAATATAGATTTGAGTAATGGTTTTGATTTTTGAATTTGGATTTGATTTTTAAACACTATGCATCCTAAACAACCACCCGGTGCTCAAAAACATAAAAACAGAAAACTAGATAAAGCAATGTAAAAGTCTCAATGTCCCAAGAAACACTTAGTGGATTGGCAATGATAGCCATTGAGAATGCAATCTTAGAGAATATAAACTGCGAATAGGTGATTAAACAGTTTGCTTTCAAGAATGCTAGGACAGTTTCACGAATCATCGGTTAGTTATTACACTATGTAATTCTATTATTCTAATACTACCTTTTGTTATGTTTATTGCTATAACGTTAATCGTCGTTTAAAAAACAGCTAATATAATTCGTTAGGCCAAAGGGTCTTTTTTCGACTCAGCCAACGTGTTAGTGCATATGTCTGTTGACTTCGTCTTGTATCGAGTCATGTAATAGAATAGATAGACCAGGACACGTTGTTCGAGAGAAACGGGAAACAGGCCTAAACCAGCCACCTCACACGAGGTGACCAGTTCGTGCGAACTGACCAGTTCGTGCGACCTGGACCATAAATCATGGACTGGTTTGTGCGACCTGAGATTCCTATAAATATGAGGTCTTGGGTCTTCATTTGTAACTTTCGGATTCCGGTAGCGAAGCTCTACCGAAGTGTCGCCAGCTCATGTAACTGTGTCAAATCAATACAATCGACATTTAATCTACTTCTAAGTGTAAATCTAGCTGCAATGAAGATCAAATCAATGAATTCCGCCTCTGATTTGGTCTAGAACTCTTCTGATCGACTCGTTTGATCGATTCCCCGATCCTACAAGTGGTATCAGAGCTCAGGAGGAAGAGTTCTTACCATTTCAGCTTGATTTCTTCAACAACAACTTCTTTCTACTCATTTTCTACACTTTTTCATCAAATTTACCAAAATTCCACGGATAAAATGATCTGATTTTGACAAATAACACGTAAAACACTATTTTGAACAATCTGTGAACAAATTTGACCGTAAAATCAACCTAAAAACTGATCAAATTTGACAAAATGATGAACTTTTGGACTTAGAAGTTTCAAACGAAGTGAATTTCTGCCCAAATCGTTCGAAATTGGGATCCAGATCGTGTGAAACATCCAGATCGTGTGAATATAACTCAGGTCGTTTGGAAACTGAACCAGGTCGCACGGTGTGAGAACCCAGGTCGTTTGAAAGTGGTCCAAGTCGCTTGAAAAGTGTCAGGTCGCACGGTCTCATCAACTCGTTTGAAATTGGTTTGAGGTAGTTTTTTTTCAGATCACACGAGCAGTGTCACACCCCCAAAATACCACACGCGGAAACCTCCGCGAGGCGTGTGACGTACCAGGATCCAAGCCACCAATCACATTGAACTCTTAGATAGGTTTAAATAAAACTTTCATTCATTAATATAAAGAGTTACAAACGTTACATATCATTCATCATATACAGCGGAAGCATATCTTATTTGTTAAGTGTATCATAAACCGTTAAGCTCGTATTGAGATTCCAAGTATAACGACCCATGACCACTCCAGCCTTTCAGACAGCAAGTTCCACAAGATATAACCCTATAGACCTGCAAGCATGCAGACAAGTGTGTCAGACGACGCTGGTGAGTTCAAAGTTTTGTTAACGCGTTTAGTTACCAGATGTGTGTATAAAACAGTTCAACAGTTTGATTTGATGATGTTATTAACTCGATTACCGTATGTGGCTACTAGATGTGAATGCCCAACCCCAATGCCTCTATCTAGGCATTGGTCAAGTGGTCAAGGTAATTAGTTCAACTAACAACCTCGAGTAGATGTAAGGGGTCTTATATATACACGATGTGAATGCCCAACCCCAATGCCTCTATCTAGGCATTGGTCATGTGGTCAAGGTAATTAGTTCACGCCCGTCCTTTCGGCACGGTGTGAGGGTGCCAATCCTAATAGCGCTATCAACTAAATACCTCGTTGCCTTACCGGCAACAATCGGTAGATGTAGGGGGTCTTACATAATAGAAACTGAGTAATAACAAACATCCCATTAACCTGCATTCCTCCCTGGAACGTTACCCGATATCCCTTCCCGGGATGCATGCTTGAAAAAGAGCAGTGAACTCACCTTCGCTTTGCTCGGTAAGATTAATTATACGTTAAATAGAAATGATCAATCGAATCCTATGATAATTGCACATAACAGTTAGTTCACACACAAGCTTAGTGCGCATTGTTTTACATATATTCATCAGATAGTGCACTAGTATTAAACGGATTGTGCAAGTGGTATCAGTCAATCAAGAATATCCATGTCCCACAAAGGCATTTATCAATTCATGTCATATATACTGTTACACGCATAAATCACAAACACTACTCAACACATTGCAACTACTCGCATTCTGATCATATCATCATTTCCTAGCCAACATTGCAACTACAATGAGCTCACAAAAGCAACATGTTACTGGCAGTTACCTCCATGCGTATGGATAGTCCATTAGGCCCAAGTTCAGTCTATCAACCTAACTAAATAAAAACACGCATAACAAGTACTAGTCGAATGGATTCTTGATGTTAAATTAGTCCTACCCACCCAACTACGCAACTCCTTTAAGACAAATCAGGTCCACCGGTTTGCAAGCCCAAATCCCTGCAATTCCCTTTTATAACTCTCGGCCCAATAGGAAACTTATGTTTGGGCCCGATGTATCCCAGCTTGTTACGTGGCCCAGCAACCAACCCAAAATAATAAACTAAATGTTGCTAGTTCATAAAATCATGTTCATACCAGTTCATAAAATCATGTTCATACCAATTTATAACCCCACATATACATCATCGACATCACCAGTAAGTATTTAATCAGGATCAATGTTACACAATATATCCTACTCTTTAAATCATATAACAAACATCTCCCAGTTATGTATGTACGACAAAAAGGTTTCAAATAAAGAGAGTGTGGGGCCGGTTGTTTAATGTGTGATCAGCCAAACCCTTCATTCTTTTCATCCTACATAATCAAGCAGAAACAAAAAGACAAGGAGCATATACACATTCGGTCCAATCACCTTCTCACATATCACAATCATCATGTGCTACATTCAAATCAGGTTGACTATCATTAATTTTTCATTATTTAATTTTCATGTGTCAATCTCAAAGGTTATAATCATAAGTCTTTCCCACTAGTAACCTATGTACAAGCACCTTTTGACTATTCTGACAACATCATTAAAAGGTGCACATGATTTGATTAGATGAGGACTACAAATACACCCACATGGCCGCCAATTCCCTTATACAAGAGTATCCCCTTTATGAACCCATTACATGCAATCCCTATTGGACCGTTACTGATACATCAATTTAATTATGAATCCAAATATCACAAAGACATATATGCTCAAATATAATACAATTCATGTATTCATCCTAGGACCATGCTTAACCTATATAATATACACTCACATATCCACAGCACATAATTTCGTACATATATATCAATACACCTCTCATAAAATCAACACTAGTCAAAAGAGATTAAAATCTTTAATATTATACTTACCAAGATATTCGATTCAAAGGGTAGGGAACGGCTGTTCGTCGAATAGAATAGAATGATCGCACTAGGGTTTTGCTATCCCTGTTGTGTGTACGTATACACCCAATATACGAATAAATGAACACATGACAGTGGGCCGAAGCCAAACTTGAATGTGGGCCGAATTTGGGTAAGGATGTTAATTAATGAAAATAGCATGCAACTAGGGAGGTGTGTGTGTGTGCACTTATGTTAACAACATGGCCTCCCCAACTTATTTGGGTTTGCATAAGCATTAGAGTTCGGGTTGGGCTTCAGGGAATGTAGGCCGAGGTAAATGCGTGCGGCCCAATAACACACAAGCATAACCAAACACGTTTACGTTTTATATTTTATTGCAGTAAGCATGAGAAAGAGGAACAACGACGAATCAGGATTACAAAGTTAACCTTGGAAGTTCGGATTGTCACAAGCAGAGCAGTCAAGTCGCACGGTTTGAAAACCAGTTCGCACGAAGTGAAATATCAGTTCGTTTATATCTCAACTCGTTTGAAATTCACCAGATCGCACCAAATTCAGATCGTACCAATTCCAGGTCGTTTGGATTTGAATCAGGTCGTACCAAATTAATCCAAATCGTTTGAGTTTGTTGTTTCAGATCGCACGAGGAGATTTTAATTTTTCAGATCGTTTGAAAATCTGTCATTGTGAATTTTTAAAACCGAAACATGGATTCTGAATTTTACAACGCATTTGCTACCCCGATCACTATGGCTCAGAACGTGAACTTAGAGAATGAAATGGGCACCATGCAAAAACCGCCTAAGCTCATGAATATCGAGGAGTATAGTGGATGGGAGGAACGTTTCGAAAATTGGGTTCAAGCGAATCACTTAGAGGCGTGGGAATGTGTTGAAGAACGATATGTTAGACCGATTGATGAATACGGAGAGATTGTTGCTATTAAAGATTTAGATGATAAAGAGAAAAAGAAATACAAAAGTGAAAAGATGATGATCAGTATATTGCAACAAGCCATTAAGGAAGACATCTTGATCTTATTGCAACACAACGGAAGTGCACACTCAATGTGGAAAGCACTAAAAACGAAGTTTGTTGGAAGTTTAGACATGATCAAGAACAAAAAATCGCTTTTGAAAAAAGAATTTGATCTATTTTATGGATTGAAAACTGAAAACACCAAAATGATTATAGAAAGATATTGCAATTTGGTGGTTAACATGAAGCGATTGGATATCAGGAAAGATAGAGAAGAATGGGTGGAAAAGTTGGCCGATGCGTTGCCACAAGATGTTTGGGGCACGTATCTTATGATTTTGAAGAATAATGGTGAATTTGCGAATCTATCGCTGAGCAAGTTTATTGAAAAACTCGAAGTTCAAGAGATGGAACAACGAAAGATGGTGAAAATGAAGAATTCTAATGGTGAACAGGACATTGGTCTGTACTACAAAGGAAGTACGATTGATAAGACCAACATTGCACCAAAGATCGAAACTGCATTTAACACAAACAGTTCTTCTGGAGGGTCATCTCAAGGGTCAAACAACAATAATGGATTCTCTTCATATCCATCATTTGATCCAAATTTTTCAGCAACCAATTCTAAACCGCAAAGCTCATACAACAATAATGGCTAAGTACTACAATGCAACATTGCATTACATCTTCAGAATGGTTAGAATTTCTCGGAAGAGGTTGCCAAAGGTCATATGTCTTTATTGGTGACCGTATTAGAGTCTTATGAAAGTTTGGTAGCTGGAAGGATTGGTAATCCAATGTTGACCAAAGAGGATTATGATCAGATTGATGCTGAAGAGCTGGAACTAATGGATATAAAGTGGTGTATGGCTAGTGTGTTGAGAAGAGCTGAGAAGTTTAAACAGATCACTGGAAGAGATGATTTCCGTGATGCTGGAACTTCACCTTTAGGTTTTGATAAATCTAAAGTTACTTGTTTTCGTTGCAGGGAGAAGGGGCACTTTAAGCGAGAATGCACAAATCGCGAAGCAAGTGGAGCTCAAAATCCATTTGGCAACAATGATTATCATCGAAAAGCGATTTATCATCAAATTGCTTTACAGCCGCATCAACAACAATCGCCACAAACTTCACATGCTAGGAAGGATCTGATCGAAGAGCCATCAAAGAAAGCTTATCTAGTTCATCAAGAAGATGAAAGAATTCCAGAAGGTTTTAATTGGGATCATTATGATCCTAACAGAACTTCAGATTCTAAAGCATTTGTAGCTCAATTTTTTGAAGATTCAACTGCTGAAGATGAAATAGTGTATGCTTATTACGAATCTCAGCAATTCAGTCCTAAAAAGAAAGAAGAAGAACCAGTTTCAACAGAAGAGGCTTCAGAAAAAGGACCAATCTTTGATCACTCATCAGATGAAGAGAGTGATGATGATAGTGAAGAAATGCGAAAACTTGAATATTATAAAAGAGAATTTTCACCTGATAGGTATAATTTGTATTTTGCAGGTAAAATGGAAG
Source organism: Helianthus tuberosus (assembly GCA_030545235.1). Classification (NCBI taxonomy): domain Eukaryota; kingdom Viridiplantae; phylum Streptophyta; class Magnoliopsida; order Asterales; family Asteraceae; genus Helianthus; species Helianthus tuberosus. The sequence continues at coordinate 117,766,279 of CM060399.1, forward strand.
AGATCAAAGAAAGACAAGCTGCGAAAAAGAAGAATCATAAGGCAGCAACTGTTGAAGAAAAGGTCAAACCTGAGGAAAATGTTCGAGTAGTAAAGAAGCAGGTTAAAGAAATTCCAGATATTAAGGTTGAGAAGGAAGCAGATACTGAAAAGATACCTGAGAAGTGTGAAAATTGTGATACTGTGAAAAGGCACAACAACAAATTGATTCATAACATGAACAGACTGAAAGAATCTTATGATGTTTTAAACAAAGCTATGAATCAATATAGCAAGTCAAGCAATGAACAAGAGATTGCTATGAAGACACTCAATGGAGCGTTCATGACGAAGCAGAAAATCATCAATCAGTACATTGAGAAATGTGCTGAACTTGAACAAAAATTGGAAACTCAGAGGATAGAAACTGAGAGGGTAAACAGGTTATTGAAAAGTTATTCATGTGCTTCTTACGTGAATGACATGATTTACCCTACAGTAGAAGGCATGGAAGCGTTTGAAGAGAAGAAATCTGAAGTAAAGAATACTGGAACATCTTCTGAAGAAGAAAAAGAGAATTTGTTCAGAAAACAGACGAACAAAGAATTCCTTGCTAAGAAGTAAGAGGGAATGAAGAATGATGTTGCTCAGAAGAAGGAAATGAGAACCTGTTATCAATGTAAAAAAGTTGGGCACATTGCATGGAACTGTCCAAAGGCAACCCAAACAAAACAGGGAGTCTCTGAAAACTTGAAAGAAAAGTTAGTTGATAATGAACCACCAACCGAACAATTTAAAGTGTTCAAAAATTCAAAATTTGAGGTTGGTGAGAGTTCAACACGTTTCTACAAAAGAAGAGTGAATCTGAACAACCACAAGTGGGTTGTTAAGAAATCAGAGGCACTTTCTTGCGATGAATCTGACTCGTCAAAGTCAGAGGAGCCACAAGTTGAGCTAAAAAGAGAAAATCCAGTTCCGCCAATGGATGACGCAAACTTTCCACCGTTGCGGACTGAAAATTTAAAACAAAAAGTTGGAAAAGTGGAAATTTCGAATCAATTCTATTCTGAAAAGAAAGAATTCGATGTCGAAAAGGCTTTCAATGGGAAAGTAAAACATATTTTTGGAAAAATGGTCGATGGTAGGGAAAAAGGGGTAAAAGAATTTTATGAATCAAAGAGGAGAACTTACACACCGAGTGAAAATAACTCGGATGCACTCAAGGCTGGTCAGGCTTGGGTGTCAGCATTCTTTGCTTGAAAATCCTGACTTGCCGGAGCTCCCAATGTTGGTAATCGTGGAGCATGAATCGGCATTATTCTTGAAAAATGTTTTTGTGTGAAAAATCTACAAGTGTTAGTTTGTACAAGTGGTTAAAGGAAAAAAGGGATTCATTCATAAGCTGTGGAAAGAACAAAATGATGAATTAAACCCCATGATGTGTGAAATCAACAAAACTAATTTTCCGAAAAAACCATTTTGATTAAAACAAACTTAAGTGTTTTGAAATCATAATGGGAAAATAGTTTGTTGTCAGGGGGAGTTCTGATTATTTAAGTCAAGTGAATAGAGAATTGAAGCAATTCACATCAGTTTGTCATTTTATTTGTACAGTTTATTGCGTTTACTTTCAAATTTTCCCGGAAAATAAAAAATTGAAACATATTTTTTATTTTAGAGGGAGTAAAAAATTTAGAAATTTTGAAAAATCCAAAAACATGATAAAATCTAAAAACCAAAAACATCGAAAATTCAAAATGAGTTTTGTTGTGAAAAAGAGGAAACGATAGTACATCAGTAGACAATCACAGTACGCTAAAGAATTGGAAAGTTAAAATGTGATAAACGGTCTCACTGATGATATGCCAATAGGTTTTTACACGCTTAGTAGATTGTTTTCGAGATATAAACCTAAATATCAAATACTTACTTATCACGTGGGGAACATCTCTCGGATATATAGGTAACCCCTGAAATCTTGTTTGAAGGGCTTTCTATTTCTGACATACTAGGTCTTTGTGCGTGATGATATCTGGGGTATTATACCAGGACTTCTGATTTTGCGGGAGCAATAGCCTAGTCCTCGTATAATACTCTGCACTTCTTTAATCATAAAGCTCACCCTCTGCATAAAAATTGATAAAATATCGAAAGATACGAATCAATTGCAGTTGAAGAAAAGATTCTCTAAAGGGAACACACCTAAAGTCGAGCCATCATCTCTTTGTCTGAACGGAAGTTCTAACCTGAGCTCTCATGGCCTCGCATTACCCATTTACAGATATCATTAATGTACATTCACCTATAAGACTGAATATAGGAGTCTGGATACGGGAGTATATTCTGAGGTGGGACACGCGAATAAGTTAAGTCCATTAAAACACTAATCTCGTATCTCGAATCAATTGAACTTTGTGTTAAAATTTAAGTGGATCAGTATACTGACAATCTAAGTGAATCGTTTAGATCTTAAAGTGTTTCAAGCTCAACGGTACTAGTGATTTGTCAAAAACTGATATGATCCTCTTACACAAACTCACAAAAAGATGTCTGTATATAGTTTATTTCCCAAAATCCAAAAAGATTTTCAGTGTGTTTAAGCATAAAATTTTGAAAAATCAAAAAGATTTTATTTAAGCTGATTTTCAAAATTCCGAGTGCTAAACATGATGAACGACAGTGGGTTGGGAGAGTGTGTTTGAAATGAAAAATAAAGTTAAAGCTTGAGATAATTTGAGAAACTAACAGTAAAATCAGTGTTAGTAAATCAAGGTCATTAATTTGAACTTGATATAACTATTGTTGATGATTGAACGATATCTACAAGTGGATTCTAAATTTGTTAAATTTTAACAATTGTGAAATTTACTTTTGGGTAGAGAATTGTGCAGGTTACCAGGTTCCTGATCCTGTTACTACGGAAAGCCAAGTGACATTCTGAACTTGTGAAAGTTGTAAAGATAGATCCCCGTGTCTAAGCCTGAGCAGAATTTGAGCCAGGATACGATCTTAGAACGAGTGCTATGTCAGATTGCGATCTCGAAACAACTTAAGGGGGAGTCTGTTAGCAAAGGGGAGTTTGAAGCTTAAAAGAGCAAGAAGAAGATAGAGATTGAAGGATGCTTACAGAGAAAGGTACTTTGGAAAGAGCGAGAAGACCGATCAAGACTGAAGACTCAATACACTGAAGACTCGTCAACATCCAAGGGGGAGTTTGTTAGTGCATATGTCTGTTGACTTCGTCTTGTATCGAGTCATGTAATAGAATAGATAGACCAGGACACGTTGTTCGAGAGAAACGGGAAACAGGCCTGAACCAGCCACCTCACACGAGGTGACCAGTTCGTGCGACCTGGACCAGAAAGCATGGACTGGTTTGTGCGACCTGAGATTCCTATAAATATGAGGTCTTGGGTCTTCATTTGTAACTTTCTGATTCCGGTAGCGAAGCTCTGCCGAAGTGTCGCCAGCTCATGTAACTTTGTCAAATCAATACAATCGACATTTAATCTACATCTAATTGTAAATCTAGCTGCAATGAAGATCAAATCAATGAATTCCGCCTCTGATTTGGTCTAGAACTCTTCTGATCGACTCGTTTGATCGATTCCCCGATCCTACACAACGCACTTAAATCCTCAGGGACGGTTTTGGTGATGACGTCCATCTGTGGTCCCCACCAAACATGTCGCTACCGTATATAGTTATGTAGTGCGGCCCACATTTACGGAGCATAGATACATACCATCTGGAGAGGTTAGCCGTGTCAAATGGTGCGGCCAATAGGGTCATTACCTCTTCAATTTACATCTCGATTGTATAACGCTATATTTTTTACTCTATGCCGAAAAATCTAATAGCACTACGTACAACTGATTAGCACAAAACGAAACTTATAACAACAGATATGAACTTCCTTCAATTTTAAGCCAAAAGTAACCAATGGAGTTTTTGGTTACAACAGAATGCTAACTGGTTGTTTTTAGCTAATAGGTCCTGGAAATTGATTTGGTCCAGTTATGGTTTGATTAACTAGTTATGTATTTGAGCCTAAATTTTGTGGGTCTGGCAAAAATGGACTCAAATTAACCTTGGGCTAAAATTTTGGGTTTGAACTTTTTTCCTTAACCACTTGCCAATGTACATTTAGGCTCAAATTTTGAAGCTTTATTATTTGGTATGTGCCTATATATAATATATCTATCCATTTAACACTCAAAAAGGTGATAAGAACATTCTTGTTAACCCGGTTCGTTTGGTGAAACGAGAACAGTTCAGTTAACAGCGATTGGTTAACCGGTGACAAGAATAAGCATAACCAAACCTGAACCACAAAATTTGGTTTTTAAAAATAACTCTAACATATACATCAGCTCTTTGTTTTGTTTGTATATTTCGGCCCAATCGATTACCTCAGTCGATTTGGTTCCGGTTTGGTTAAGCGGTTTTTCTCACCCCTTAAATACAGCTTTTAGAAATATGAAAACGCCTACTAGTGAGATATAGGACAATTGTATTTGTTTTAAGATGTAATATCTAAAAAAATACGTGCTTAACGTTGGTAACTAGATTAAATTTTTTAAGTGATATTGAATTTAAATAACCCCAACTTTCATCAATTGGCCGATAACACTCTCAACTTTTGATTTGTACACCAGCACTCCAAACTTTCAACTTATTAACCGATAACACTCCCTAACTAACAGAACCCTAACACAGTTAGCTGATGTCAACTGTCACGTCAACAAAAAAAGTCATGTCAGCTGCCATATCATCAAAAAAATCATATTTATCATTGTATAATATTTAATACCACTTGGTTTATCAAAAGCTTAAAATCTTCAAAACCATATAATTAGATCGTCAAACCACTAAACCGGACCAGTCCGCCTGACCCGCTCAACCCAGCTGATTCAGTTCATGGTCATAAAAGTCGCTAGATGCTCTCTAGTCGAAGTAAAGAGTACTATAGAAGTACTCGGCCCAGGCAGAGAGTACTCAGACCTAGAGGTGTACAAATCGGGTTTTTTTCAAAAACCGGTTTCGGTTATTAACCGAACTGGTTTTTTCATCCAATATGAAAACCGGTTCTTTTAATAACCGGTTTCTGTTACTAACCGAGTAACCGGTTTTTCAAGTCCAAAACAATAACCGGTGTAACCAGTTGGGATCGGTTTTTAACCGGTTTTTCATACCAAGAATCCTAACCGGTCTATAACCGGCGGTTCGGTTATAAAAAACCAGTTAAAAAAAAAAACGGTTTCGGTTTTTTTCCCGGTTTCGGTTCTAAAACCGGTTTTTTTGTACACCTCTACTCAGACCTCAACAGTCTACCTTGTAGCGAATACTCAGGGAGTACTCGAGAGCCGAGACCTTGTTTTACAACATTATTTTAGTTTGCTCCACAAAAAAGCAGTTCGCCCAGAATTATTGCCAAAATCATCCTAAGAATTATTGCCAAAATCATCCTAACGGAACCTTGAACGTCCCTATATGTTATAAAAGAAATTGTAAAACAAGGTTCCTTTGTGCAACACACATGAAACTAATCATCAGTTGGGCAAAAATCGCTCACAATTTTTCCAACTATAACAAAACACCCCATAACTAAAGGCTACATAAGTCTTTTAATCCATTGGGACTCGGTACGGGGTATGAAAATATTAATTAGGTCACGCAAACAAAAGGGTACGCAACAAAACAAAATCGTCTAACTTAGATCAACGGTTCCAGCCTTGGTTGTTGTCTTCAGTATGGCGTGTACCACATTGGCCTCCTGGCCCTAGGAAACCTTCTGCAATTTAACAATGTATGTTAGCTTCCAAAAAGTTGCTACATAATTACTACAATAAAAAGATCATTTAAATTTCTGATACGTACCCGTAGCCATATGGAGAATAGTATGATGGGCCAGGCATGTAAGGCCTTCGTGGATAAGAACCAAGGTATGGGTTTGGACGCCTTCCTCTGAATTGCTTCATGCCTGGAACATTGGTCCGTTTGGCGGCAACCTGCACAACAACAAAGTTTATGAATGAGAGTTTGAATAAAAAAAAAGTGGGAATGTGTTAAACCGGAAACTATAAGAATTAGGACCTTGAGTTGGCGCCCATGCAATTCTGATTCGTTCAGAAGCAAAGAATTCTGAACCGATTCAGGTTCCACGAATTCCACGTATGCGAAACCTTTCGGTTGACCAAATTTGTCTGTTAATATTGTCACCCTATTTACGGTTCCGCATGACTGAAAATGCTGCTGAACCTCTTCAGGTGTACATGCATAGTCTACCTGAAGTTCATAATGAGTAAAACGAGGTTAAAAACCAGAACACAATAACACATTGATACACAAGATACTCATAGCACGCAATATCACATAGCATTTAAAGTTTCTAAGAAGAATACATAATTCGACACCAACCAGGTTCTAAAGGAAGTAGTATTTGTACAAAATACAGTATTATCCTGTTTTAGAAAGCTGTCACATTTATGAAAAAAAAAATATGAAATAAGTTAAGGGATCGTAATTCTCACATTGCCAACATATATCGAACGAGCATCAGCCTCTTCCTTCTCAGCCTGTGTAGCAGAAGCACCTGGATCTTCTAGACATTCATTATATGAAAAAAATTAGTAATCAGTTAATAAAATTCAAATAAAGAAAACTGATAAACTATAATCTTGGAAACACAGCACCAGAAATGGTTGCAGTGCAGATAAAAAATATATAAAAATTTGGTATGAGGTGAATAATAGAAGCTATACCCGATACTTGAAGATAAAGAAGACAAAAACACTAAGAAAACAGAAGTATATACTTAAAAGCTTGACGAACGTATTTCTACAGGTCATATAAAAACGCAAATCCCTTAAAAATCTTGATCACTAAAAGTTATTTACCTACAAAGAAAAATATTTCTATGTATTGCTTTTGAATAAAACTCACAATGCATGCATACTATTACTGTAAACCATTAAATTCGTTTCCTCTTTTCCCTTGTAACTTTCCAAGATCTGGCCTTTCCTTATGGAAATCAATAAACGTCAACCTTCTTGGGGGAAGAATTATACACAAGTAGGATGAATCTGAATTTTTGAGCAAAAAATCCGTTATCCGTACACTCGGTAGAAAGGATATAAAACCCTCAGAATTTATAATTCAAAGATGAATTGAAACCAATGAAACCAAACATTTTTTACATTTTCGTCATAGTGACTCGTGACTGTTGACGTCGTTTAATTATATATACCAAGTAAAAAAAGATTTAAAAAAAAAACTTAGCTTGTATGCTTCTTTGGAATGGTAGCATTAGTAGTACCAGCTAAAATTACCAACACACGTGATTCTATGATCAGTATAACTGCAAGCTACAAAGATTATGCACTAAAGCTTTGATATTTAATATCAAGTCCAAAGACCAGTAATTATTTCTCAAAAAGCCCTATATACACATACGTAATAACGCTACACCTCTTAAATCACGTTTCGACGTAAGTATTCCCTCCGAAAACATATAAAACACTTAAATACACCTAAACCCTAACCAACAAACACCATCCAATATCTCACATTAAAACACACATATTATTATTTCCATAACACAAATAAAAATATATTCAAAAAACAACAAACTACTCAAAATTAAAACTAATACCTTGAACTGAGCCCATTTCCTTCTCAACTTTCGCTTGCATTTCACGAAGCGCACCTGCCTCCTCTTCAATCTCCTTCAATCTCTTCTTCATATCCTCTAAATCCTAAATTAACAAAACAACAAAGCCAAAACACCATTATAACCCTAAAATCCTAAATTAACAAAACAACACAACCAAACCACTATTATAACCCTAAAATCCTAAATTAACAAAACAACACAGCCAAAACACTATTATAACCTTAAAATCCGAAATTAAACACCACTCACCACTGTAACCCTAAAATCGTATATTAAACATATTTTAACCCTAAATTCTAAATTAAAAATAATTTAACCCTAAAATCCTAAATAAACATAACAACACTGCCATAACACTAGTTTAACCCTAAAATCAAGGTTCAAGTTCAAATTACACGCATACAGAATCATCAAACAATCATATATATATATATATATATATACACACACACATAATAGAAACAGAAATTAGACCTTCGAGTTATTGTGTTCAATGTCTTCCGTTTCGTCTCTCGGAACCTCGAAATCGGCGTCCATCTCAGCTTCGTCGGGAATCTCTCCGCCATAAACTTCGTGTTCTTGATCTTGCTCCGCCGTGAGATCCATGTAGTGTTCTCTGAGGATCACACGGAACAGGGGTTCTGTGAGTGAGCGAGTGAAACTAGGGTTTTTATTGTATACCCATGAAACGGATTCAAGTCCGGGGTCTAGGGTTGGGGTTAATGAAACTTAAACCCAAGGGTTAGACCGGGTTAACCAACTCAAAAATTACCCATAGGTAGTGGTTTATTGGTAAAAGACAAAGAATTTAGACATCTAGGTGTGAGAGTAAAGATCTTCGGTTCAAGTCCTACGGATGATAGAAACTAAAAGAAATTTACAATTACTATCTCAAAAACTAAAAAAGAAAAAGAAAAAAGTGTTTCTTGCTTTTAGATGGTTGTAACGCTTCGCATTTTCTGAACTTTCCTTATTTAGAAAGTGTATTCGTATTATTATTTTCAGAATCTTGTAATCGTAGCGTATTCGTAATTTCATTTTCAATTTTGTAATCCGACACTTCAATCATAATAAAATTCTATTTTATATACATGCTACATACTTGTATTATACGCTAAAATCTTGAATGCATACTTATACGCGAAACCGATACTTAAAATACTTGGATTTATAAATTGTGTGTGCATTGTACCCATACAATACGTCGATGCATCTTAGTATACTTAAGTGGGCTAAAAATACGAGAAACTGGCATGACCTAACCCAACCTACAACCATTGGGCCGAAGACACACGTAGGCAGCCCAAAAAGGCCACCTTCGTGGCCTTCAAGCCCACACACTAAGGAGGCCTTGCCTCCCCACACGAAACACACACATAGACACGAAGGGTGACCTTCGTGCCCCCCCTCCTTTCCGCGAAACACCCACACAAAGGCCCGTCTTCGTGGCCTTCGTGTCAAAACTTTGGCTTCGTATGGAACATGTTGTACAAGGACCTTTTCAACAGAATGTTCTTAAAACTTCTATTTCACTTTTTTCCAACTCCCAACTACCACCAACCTCATTAACTACCAAAAACCCTAATTTTATCTTATAAATAGGAGCCTCCATACACTCCTAAATCCTTTCCACTCGCCTAAATCTATCTCGAAATCTCACATTCTCTCAAGTTCTTCAAGCTGAACAGAATACTTCCAAGCATTCTCAATGAGTTTTCACTCACTTTCCTTTTTTTTTCTCTTTATTTTCTTTTCTAAACTTCTTGGATAACCTCTAGAAATGTTTCCACAAGCTTGCTATGGCAAACTAAGGTGGAACCTCATAATATTTGAGGTCCAAGATAGTTATAACTTACTGTTTTACTTTACATTCTTATTTCTCATGTATTTTGTTAGAAACTTGGTGAAATCTTATGCCCACCTTGCTCCCAACTAAATCATAGTTGTGGGTTTGTGTTGTTGACTCTCGCCAAGAAACAAGACGTGTAACCTCTTTAAAATTCTGCCCAAAATGTTCTAAGTGATGAAACCATCCAAGCTTCCAACCTTCAATGTTGGAAGACTTGTGTATGAGTAATGTGTGAACTATGGAAGCCTTGGCTCTCCAAACTTGTTCCACTACCTCACTTCTATGTTTTGGTATGAAAACAACTTCCGCAAAGTGACAAGGCTACATCACGTCCTCGAACATTTTCCATGCTCGAGATCTACGCATCTAATTTGCTCACTTGGTTGTTTTAGTTAGTTAGTTAAATTTAATCTCACATTCATGACCAACCGAACTCATCAACTAAGTTGATGAATTTGTGCTTTGCTGAATCATACAATGAGGATTAATGTATGGAAATCATCCTACCTCCATGCTTAACTTACATGATAATACACGATGGACTAAATTATAACTTATACTATATAATGTATAATATATACTTTTTAGCCGAATTCTTGATACTAACTGGGTCATGGTTAGATGTCAAGGACATAGGTTCGATCATCTTCGTTCTTAGGCTCCTCGTTTGCGATTCTAGTGGGCAAGTTAGGACCCATGAAAACACATGAAAATTCAGTGTCCAAATGAGTATCTAGGCAAGACATACTTTCATGCACAAATACTTTTCATATTAATTCCGAATACAAACTCACTACGAACTCCATATACTCATACACCTTCGTTTCCCCAATCTAAGGTAACTTTGGTGCTCCACCCTCAACGACTCGCCAACTCACGTTTATCTTTGGAAGCTTAGCAAACCGTGAATGTACATGACCCCCTTTTTTATTTTTCAACACTTTTGGGTGCAATACTTATGATTTATTAAACTCACACAATCACTTACGAACATACTTGACACAAACGAACAATTCCTTATACATGCTTAATACGTGATGCTTATAACTCATACATGCTAGAAACCTTACTTGCTCTATACTTTATCATTAACTTCGTACAAGGCTCCCTTAACATGTATAGCACTATAGGAGTAACACACTGCCCGTATTCTTGAGGTCATGTTAAGTTATACAAAAACGGTCTTGTCGTTGCGACGACAAGATTACGCTATTGGGAAACTTTGGGTTGACAATTATAAGTTGCATGCTAGTATTGTAATGATAAGTCTTAGTTTACGATTAAACCATGTGGATTCGTTTAAACCGTTTTATACTTATGCTAGTAATTCAAACTTGTATGCTTGCCAATACTTTATGTGTTGACATGTACAGTACAGTACAGTACAGTTCAGTACAGTACAGTACAATACATTACAATACAATACAATACAATATAACACAACATACAATACAATACAATACAATACAATACAATACAATACAATACAATACAATACAATACAAAACAAAACAAAACAAAACAAAACAAAACTAACCTAACCATATCTAGCTACTATCATTAAACTAGTGGATTCAGCTGTCACACCCTGACTTTTGCGAAAGCGTGATTATGGTGTGACTTTCTTAATACCATTGCATTCAATCATAACCACAACTATATGATAAAACCATAGATTTGTCATCCATTAAATAAGTTTGAAAACATCACCACATCATTGTTTAAACATAGACTTCAAATTCAAGTTTTACAAACCATACGAATTGTTTATGAGTTCACTAAGGACTCATCAAAAGCCATTAAATAAAACCAAAGTTTGGAAGACGTGTCTCGTCCAGGAATAAGACACACTGACCAAACCCAAAGACCATGGATGACATCTTTATTCCTAACGCAGCATGAAACTTCCAACGCCCACCAGATCCACTTACTAATTCCCCGAAATACATGTATTTTGAAAACATTAACAAAAGTTGAGCGAGTTCGTGTGTTTGTTTGTGTGTATGAATAAACCTTTGAAATCACTGTAAGTATGTATGTAAGTTTATAAATCCCGGTATGAAAGCAACAAGGAAAAACATATCACCAATGGTTTGCAAGGCCATTGATATGTGTGACGTGATGCAGGAAAGCTCAAACCTAGGAGATTTGCACCGGGCCTCCGGCTGTAAGACATAGTCTACCCATGGGCCAACCCTGGTCCAACATGGGCGGGGCTCGATACACCCAAATAGATCTATCACTCATGTCCCTCGGTCCTACAACGAGGATTGATGGCCTTAAGCGTTATACCCACCACTCACATGATCTAGGTGTACCCTTCCTTAGCTTACCATACCAAATGAGTAATGTTTGTAAACAGTTGTAACATGTACTTCACCCCCGAAGTTATAAAACTGAAAACAGTTAAAGAAAAGGGGAAACACGATACTCACAGTCTTGCGTCTTCAACAATCGTAACTCAAGTTTTTTCGACGAACACGACTACCTACAACGTACTAATGTCTATTAGACGAACGGGCCGTGCCTTGACTTAGTATTAATGTCCTTGAGTTATGTTTCTTTTGTGTCTTCGATATTATTCCAAGTTACATAATTATTTGTCAAAATAATTAATATTTTAACTTAAATTATATTTATAATTTTTGGAAAAATTGTTAAGCAATATTATTGTAGTAATACTTCCCAAGTATTTATACTTGTATTCTCTTGTAAGTTCCAAAAATAATAATATATTCAAGTCCAACTTGGAAAATATATATATAAATTCATTTTTCCCAAAAATGATATACTTCACATTTGTTTATGAAAGTGTATATTTTCCCAAAAATATTGTGTTTCACGTTTGTTTAAGAAAATATATATTTCTTATAAATAATATATCTCCCAAAAATTTCAAGAAAGATATATACTTCATACTTGCCAAAAATAATATATTTTTCTCTTGTCAAAATATGATATATTCTTGTAGTAATTGCAAAAATCATACTTTTATTTCCTTGATGTCCAAAATATGAATTACCAAAATATACACATGAATATTATTTATGGAATATTTTGTGAGTTATATTCCTTTGTTCGGTTTCAACAATATTTTGGATGAAAATTCTTGGTATTTTTGTGAGTTATATTATTTCAAGTGTAAGACCCTCAATCCATTTTAATCAATTATCCAATAATTTCCGATTATAATAGTGTATTAAGATTAAACATACACTTAAAAATGCGAGTTTGTTAAAACATTTTACTAAATAAAACAATCCAACATTTTGTAATTTAATTCGCCGTTTAAAACGTGACGACGAAACTATTCGCGAAAGCTTTGATCTCGTGTGTTCGGTTCTTCGTTGGGCTTGATCATCCACCGACACTCTAAATAAACCTACATTTCATAAGACATGAAATGAGTTAGTCACACATAATTTAATAACGTTTAATCAAGTTCGAACACAAGCTTAAACAAGATAAACAGTTTTATTTTGCCAGATAATAAGCCCCTCGCTAGGCGTAATAGACATCTTCTTTGTCTTTCATACTCGGCCACCATAAACATTAGTTATGATGGTTACCTGAATCATTTAAACAATTTTTGCAACGTCAATTTATCAACCAAAACCACCCAATAGCAAAAAGGTGTATTAGGATTCTTAAGACTTAGCATAATCGAAACTATGCTTTTAAACGAATCCGATTCACTAAAACATGCAAAACTTCAACAAAAATATTGGGCACTACCGTAGCTTACGGTACGGTAGCCACTGGGCATTCAGGGGCTACCGTAAGGCAGTACAATTCTAGCGTAACAACTTCAGCCTCTACCGTAAGTTACGGTAGCCACCGTAACTTACGGTAGCTCACTGGGCAGAATGTTTTGCAGCTGATGCTGCATTTTCCCAGCTCCGATTCTTTTTACGGAAATGTGCATAACTTTTAATCTACACATCCGTTTTACGCGATTCTTTTTCCTACGCGTCCGTAATTTAAATCTCCGTCTTATGGAGTTAAAATCCAACATCCGGTTAAACAAAATTTCAGACTTTTAAGTCTTCGGCTTATTACCCTTTTTACCAAATTTTGACTCGTTCGTGATTTTATCAAACAAAGCATGTTTATTTGATATTTAAACTCATGAAATTCAAAATTTCAATATCTCCTAACATATTAATCTTAAATCACAGGTTTCTTACATAATAAAAACCTGTTTACGCTCAAGTGCTTATTTTGACCCATGAAGGGTATTTAAGCACTTTAAAGCTTAAAATCGCTTTCATTCATTTCTAGCATCGTAATCCTACATTTCTTATCAAGTTATCTTCCATCACAACTATATGTATGGTAGATTTAACATGGATATCTTTAACTATAAATTCATATAAGCGTACCTGGCCCGAGTCAACAATTAGACCCGATTTATACCTCGCTTTGGTTATCACACAATCTATGGCGACGCAATTATTCGATTTGCTAACCGCTCCTGTTAAAATAAGACTTGACAACCACATTAGTCGATATTGTCAAATGGTGTTATCACCACCATTTGACCCGTTTGGACTATATGCCCAACGTTATCTATTTAATCAAAAACATGATTTTTGATTTCCAATTTATACATCATCCCATTCCGGATTTTATTACCAAATCATTTTTCTCTTAAACTCTTTTCTTACAAATTCAACCCATTTCGGCTTACGCCATGGGTATCCTTTTACCCTCGATTTTTATTAGTCAACACTTGACAAATTTCCATTTTTACCCTTTTCCTCATTATTTGATTACACTACTAGGTAATCTTAACGAAAATCCATATTTTCAATATTATCGTTATCGCGTTTATGACACATAGAATAGGCAAGTATTTTACGTAAATGTGTAAGTTTCACTTACCTTGCATCCGGTTATGCTCTTTTCCGCGTACTCGATCTGTTTGACCCGTTTCTTCCCCAAGCCTCCATCTAGCTTGTCGAGAGTCAAACTATCATATAGTGTTCACAAGGTGATTAGGTTAGTCGTTCTAGATCATAACCTTTAAGCCTTATGACATTTTATACTACTTTTCTTACCGAACTCTATTATAGGTCGGTTTGACTTTTAAGAGTCAAGCCGCCTTATAGCATATGAAATTGAGAAACTAAGTTTGACAAACTTATGTTGGCGTTCCGCCCTTTACTCGATGGCTCTATTCTTAGGCCACCAATTGAACTAATATTTAATCCGAGTTCATGCTATTTTTAATACTAAGTTATCTTAGCTCTCAATGATTAACGTTACATTATTCTTTCTTTACGCAAAATCTACGGGTTTTCATCTATAGATGAAACCCGTTTCATCATGTTATTAGGCATTCATCCAAATATCTATTCTAATCAAGTTCTATATACGAACTAGTAGGTACCCAATTTCACTTAGGCATTTTATCGAACACCTTATGGGCGAAATTCGTATACTTCTTTTATCAAGTTCATGGTTATCGTTTTAACCAAGTTTTAACATCAAATTCAAACCTCTATGTTTAGTGTACATGAACTACACCTAGAACTAGCATCACAACATCAATGTTCATCCATTTAACACCTTAATTCAAGTGTTCATCATATTTCTACAAAACCCATTTAACACATAAATGGATGGTTATGGACTTCAGATCCATGAACACTAATTCAACAAATTATTGTCTAGGGTTTGCTCCTAGACATGAGTTCATCCTAATTTCATCCAAACTTCAATCATGCAAGCCAAGTTTTCGATTTCATATGTTCACCAAGAATTCAAGATGGAACTAAATAATGAAATTTGGCATACCTTATGATCCCCTCATCGAGGTGATCACGAATTCGTGCCTGGATTTCGATTTGGGTTAGATTTACCCCTTCAATTTGTTGATTTTGTGCTTGTTAGGGTTTAAGCTTGAGAGCCCTTCTTGGCTCCTGTGTCTTGTGCAACCAGAACACACACCACACACTCCTGAGTGTGTGTTGTGTTATTTTATTTAGATTTATAAAATCATTTTCAAGTTATCCCATTTTGGTCCCTCGTGTTTGGTTATTTATTAAGTAGGTTACAACCTACTTATTTTAAATCCACATTCCCCCTTATTAACTAGGCTAAACATTTCTAGTTAACTTAGCGGGTTCGGGGATATTTACGACTAAGTTTATTTTAGGTCACGTTAACTCGAGCCTTTTATAAACTTTATTTATCCATAGGCCTCTTTACTTAACTTTTTATTAAATATTAGGTTTATTTATTTAAAAAAAAATCCTAATACTCACCGGGTAAATTTTACCACTAACGGTACTCTACCCGTCTTTTAGTATTAACGGGGTTTGATTACCAAACCCGTTTTCAGGGTGTTACATCAAGTCTTAAAATAATATAACTAATACACAAAGTATACAAATAATCACACATATGTGTCTTTAATGTGTATATATATTCTAAATATATATTTAGCCACTTTATTTATAAAAACCAACCTCCAATATTTGTATTTTTGTAACCAAAATTTATGGCAAAGTTTATGTGGAAAACTCATGGTTAAAATACACTTATAAATATTTGTTTAAAAATATTTTTCTAAGTGTTTATATTTTTAGAAAAATTTTGCCATAATTTTCCCTAAAAATGGAGGTTTCCATGCTTTCAAGCATATCATTTTCTTTTGTAAAAATCATCACAATCAATTTACAATCATCAACAAATAATCCTTACTAACCAATCTTGCCAAAATCATGCATATTTCACTACTTCATGAACTTGAAAGTTTATGAAAATTTGTAGTAACTTGGTAGTGTGTTTAGTTAGTTTAGTTACCCTTTAAAGTGTGCTTGTTTATTTAAAAACTTCATTCTTGAAGGATTTAGATGTTTACAACTTGTAATCATGTTTTATAAAAATGTTTCTTTATGAAATTTTCTTGTTACACAAGTGTTTCTACACTTGTTTATCCACCAAAAATAGTGTTTGTTTATGTAAGAACCAAGTTTTAACAAAACTTATATTTTAACTTGGTTCTTTTGAAAAACCTTCCATAAATCTTTAGATCTACATGATTAACAAGTTACTTTGATCTTTATTTTCCAAGAAAATCATTTATTCATTCAAGTTCATGATTCATGTGTGGATGATCCATCATCCTACAACAATACCTACTTTCACATCTTGCTAGATTATGTTTTAAATCATGATCTAGTAAGATCATATGATGATCAACATCATTTCTACAAACAATCAATGATCAACAAGCATAACAATTCATATTCATCAAGATTACTTCACATTTTAAGCTTATGTTCATATTTACTTCTCATGATCTTTAGTGTTCTTCAAGATTAGTTACTTGTAACATCTTTTAACCTACTAAAATAGAAGTAAAATGGAGTGTGCAGGGATCTTACCACTAGCTCAAGGCTAGGGATGATTCTAGTGTAGAAATGAAGAGGATAAAAGCAAACAAGAGTGTAAAACCAGTTAGGATCTTTCAATGATATCAATCTTTAACTTGTGAAGGTGCGGAAAACAATCACAAGTCGATTCAAGAACAAACAATAATAATCAATATAAAATAATATGTGAATCACAAACCGAAATCTTGCATTCAATGACAAAGCAAAGACTGATACAAGACTTCACACCAAACTCGGTTCCCTTGAGTCGCAATCTCCAAAACAACGAACAACCACAACCAAGAGGTTGATGTTTGTTTAAATACAAAACAACTGGGCTACACACTAGGCCCATTGCGACACCAAACTCTACTAGCCCAACCCTTACAAAATCGACCCAAAACATGAAAACTAAACAAGTACATAATCAACCCTTAAACTATACTAACCTACATGAATAAACCTTCAGGTTCCAACAATCTCCCCCTAGGTTTATGCATGAGGTTCTTCTGACTTCAATTGCCTTGATCACCACCACTTGCACTATCCTTATAACCACCAAATCCCTTCTTATGAATATGCAGAACAGACGCTACAGCAGCAGTCCAAGCCTTAGCTATTTCTTCATATTTCTCTGTAGCTCTAATCTGATTACACGCCAAGACTTCCAGATCTTCAGCAGCAAGATTTAGCAAGTCAATCTGATCGACCAAACAATAACTCGTCTCTCCATCACAAACAATCACCGCCTGCCCAAGACGTTCATCATATGCCCAAAAGTGTAATGTCTTCAGCGCACCTTTTGGGATCTTTCTCACTAAAGGAATCGTCTTTTCTTTATCAGTAGCTGGCCAATGCACAATCTTCATACGTTTGTTTGTGTAAGGATCTCTAATTCCTTTAGCTGGTTTAACAATAGACTCTGCCGTACGCATTGAAGGAAAACCCTTAAGTACCTCCCTCTTCAATCTCTCGAAAAATATATATCCAGCACCTCCAGGCTTATCATCCACATAAGGTGCATTAGACAAATTTGTCAAATCCACCTTAGTGAAAGACTGAAACTGGCCTGGATGCTTATACCACTCGACAGGACCGATTTTTCTTTTTATCCACCATCTCTTACGATCATGATCATATCCCCAGCTAACTACACCAGAACGATTACCAACTTTATCATAGAGAGTTTCACCAACATCCATTAAATGATGAGTTGCATGAGCATCCTCATCATCTGGATTCAAATTCTTGTTCTTCAAAATCACTAACTCTCTTTTCTTTTTAATCCTTTCCGCCTTCTCTTTGTCTGCCACTGGATTTGTAACTCTCTTGAAATATTGTTCCATTGCAGCACTTCTTTCAGCATCATCTTTAGCAAAGGCTTTTCTTCGGTTTTCAACATCAGTTGGATCAGAGAATTCTTGTCCAAATTTCTTCTCCAACTTCCCTCGTAAATCATAAACCATATTGAACAACAAGCTAACATCTCCTTGAAGTTGCTCAATCTGTTGATCTTTCTTCACAATAGTATCTTCAAGTGGGATAATCTTCGCATCTTTATGAATTGAATCTTGTTCAAGCACAACCATTCGTTTCTTCATATCTCTCATGCTGATAAACTCATCTTCATCACTAGAATCATCATCAAACGACATTCTTAGTGGTTCTTCAGGTCTTTTACCACTAGAACTGCTAGGTTCATAATGAACAATTCCAGAAGGACCAGCATCATTGTGAACTTCAACATCAGAAATACCAATTGGCATAGTATCAACAGTTGTAGCTAGAACTTCAGCAGTAGTAACATCTATATCATCCCTTTGAACTTCAACATTTGCCGTATCCATCTCATCTCTTTGAGTATCAACATCAAACTCAAAGATATTCTCAGCAGTGGTGGTGGTATCACTAACATTTCTTTCGAAATCGAAGTCATATAAACCTTCGTCATCATCAGCAACATTCACGGATTGATCTTTTCCTTGTTCAACAAACATTCCAGGTCTAGGATCCCTCCTTTTCCTTTTTAATGGCAAGGAATCAGAATCCATTGGGCTTTCATCAGGCTCTTCAGTTGATACTGACAGATTGGAAGGAGGATTTCCCATCTTGTCAGTTACTGACTTTAACAGCATCGCCAAACTTTCAGCAGTAATCACTGGTTCAACAGTAGAAACAACGGCATCAACTTCAGGAGGAAGTTCTTTATCATCATCAGAATCACACATAATCTCGACACCTTCATCGTCAGAGTTAATTGTTATACACTCCGTCTCAGGCTCACCTTCAACTCTCCTAGGAATATCATGTTCTTCAGCAACAATAGCACTTGCAGGCACATTATGCACTGGAACGGGTCGTACTAGTACTGGATTAGCACTAACATCTTCCGTCTCTACAAACTGACCAAACTTCTCCAATGGAATCAAACCTTCAAACTTCTTTTCAGTACCTTTCTTTGTAGTAAGTGCACCAAAACATGATGGACCCATAGGCTTTAATTCTAACGTATCACCAGATCTCTTCAATCCTGGATAATGATCATTCAGAATCATCTGCAAAAACCTCGGGTACATAAGAAACTTATCCTTTCGAAGTCCGATTGCATTTCTCTTCATCGCTTCCAAGATATATCTTGAATAGTTGAACGGCTCATTGGTAATCACACATATTAAAGCAGCAGACTGAGTGGTATTCAACTGATCAGTTCCCCCTCTATTTTCTGTCATGCACAAAAGAAACATGTGCAGCAATAGACGCCAATACGGATGCACAAACTTCTTTGTCAGGGGTGGAAACTTCCCTTCGTAGCTTAAACGAGGTAGAATTGCTTCCACTGTTCCAGCTGGAAGTTCTATAGGATCTGTTTCCTGATCATTAAATCTTAATGCTTCTCTAATCATCTGCTCAGTCACTATAACTTTCGTCTCTTGAATCTCAGCAACTATAGCTCCCTTTCCTTCAACGACTTCGACTTTAGCACTCTTCCAAAAATCTTGAATAAGCTCTTCATAAACAACCGGATTCTCACCAAAAGCATGAACAATCCGGCAGTTATTTAGACCTTTCATCAGTGACATGTACAGCTGCTTGTATTTCTCTGGTGGAGGTGCCAAATATCCTACTTGATTGTGAGAAGATATAAACTTCAAGTCCATTTTCTGCACAAAACACAAGTTAATTAAAATTTCCAACCTTTGTCATAACAGTGTTCAGATAAAACAATTAATAAATAACATTGTTACTGTTGACTCGAGACCATGAGTCGAAACCGAAAGGTCTCGAGTCGAAACCACTTGTCATTGAGTCGCAACCATGAGTCGCAACCAATAGACTCTGAGTCGAAACCATGAGTCGCAATCTTGAGATTGCGACTCGCAACCACTGGTCTCGAGTCCTTGTGTTGTCTGAGTCGCAACCACACAATCATATGATCTTCATCTTAGTGTTCTTGATTGCGAGTTGGAATCTTCAAATCTTCATCGGAGCTTCTTGATTGTGAGCCGGAATCTTCAAATCTTCATCGGAGCTTCTTCAAATATTCATAATTTTCTGCAAAAACTTGAATAATAATATCATAATACCTTGATTATCAACAAGTCGAAACTGCAGATTGCGAGTCGTAACCGGAGACAAGTCGGAATCTTCAAAGATCACCGGAGCTTTTGAGAGAGAATGAGGCTTGGTTTCGAGTGATAAATTAGGTCTCGACTCGAAACCAGCCATTTATACCTCAAATTTGATCATGGGCCCTTGACTTTTGGGTCAAAACTTAACGAATTGGGCTTGAAACTTAAGATTGGGCTTAACAGATTCACCATTTATATCTCAACATAAACCCTTTAATAAAAATTTTAATTTCAGATTTAACTTAAAAATACCCGCTAAACCTTCTGAGCAATATTTGCAAAACAAAAACCTAAAAACAAAAATTAAATAATAAAATATTATTTACAAAAATAAATTAGGAAATTTGCATAGATACTCAGGGATCAAATCACAAGGTTTTGGGCTTGACTTCACTTATCAACACTGATCTACTACCGAAAGATCTAGACGATTGCCAGTATATTTGTCCACCTAAACTCATCTTCCTAGACCTTTTCCATATAACTGCCTGTAACAAATTTTATCATGTTTTGATTTCTTAACAATGAACACCTAAACAAATACTAATCAAATCTCGGAATTTCAGACAGCACACACTATCATGTAAGTAGCTTCCCTACCACATATTTCACAAGTCCAATCCAGATCTCTGAAATCTTAACTGGGAATAGATTGAGAAGAGAACAGAATAGATCTTAAGCAGAGATGGTATAATATACAGATCAAATGAGTTTTTCTCAATTTGATATAGGTTTCATGGGTTTCTTTTGGGCACTTGAGGGCCTCTTTCAGGTGTATAATTGATCTACAGAGCGACAACGTACAGCTAGGTCAGCATGTATCTGGATGCAGCAGAAGCTGTTGTTGCCTAGCACCTCCAGGTCAGCATGTATCTGGATGCAGCAGAGGAGGTACACGACTTTTTCAGAGAAGATTTCAGAGTCAGACCAAAATTGTGTGTATCAGGACAACATACAGACATTCAAATAGAAATGAGCTAATTCCAAGTGATTTTCTTTTCTGAGGTCATGTACTAATTTAGTTCTTAACAAAACAGTCAATGTTTCTAGTCATAAGAATAGAGCCTACCAATATCAGTACTAGAGTCAAACTATTTCGATACTGGTTTTACATGAGTCAGCCCTTAACCATGATGTGAAAATTCATTTCATTTCCCAGTCATGCCACACCTCTTTTTGTATTTTTCTATTTTTTAATGTTTTTGTATTTTTCAAAATTTCTCCCCCTAAATTTGAGCATAAATAAAAACTACCTAAGAATAGAAAACTTTATGAACAAATTTACCTATTAAAAACAAAAACATGCTCAGTCAGTAAAGCGGATCATTTTCAGAAAATCCACAAGCACTTTGAATTTTGAGCTGCTGACAGGTTTGGTGAACAAATCGGCAGCATTTGCATCTGTGTCGATTTGCTCAAGTGTAATAAGACCTCTGTCAAAGCAATCTCGAATAAAATGAACTTTGATGTTTATGTGCTTGGTTTTGGAGTGAAAAATAGGATTTCTAACAATTTGTATTGCAGCATCATTATCGCAGTAAATAGTAGTGTTGAGATAAGTCAAACCGTAGTCCTGCAATTGATGTTGCATCCACACCACTTGAGAGCAAGATGCAGAAGCGGCAACATACTCAGCTTCAGCTGTAGAAATCGCCACCGTTTGTTGTTTCTTGCATTGCCAAGAAATGAGCCTGTCACCCAGAAACTGACATCCAGCTGATGTAGATTTCCTGTCACTATCAGTACCTCCAAAATTGCTATCAGAAAAAGCAAACAAGTCAAAATTGGAATCGCTCGGATACCACAGACCAAACCTAGGTCGGCCTTTAAGGTACCGAAAGATTCGTTTAACAGCAGTAAGATGAGAAGTTTTAGGATTAGCCTGATATCTTGCACAGTTGCAGACAGCAAACATAATATCCGGACGACTAGCTGTCAGATACATCAACGATCCGATCATAGACCTATACTGACGTTGATCCACAGAAGATCCTTCTTCATCTTCAGTCAATAGCGGTCTCTCTGCCATTGGTGTTTCAGCAGGCTTTGCGTCCGAAAACTTAAATTTTGCTAGCACATCATCCACATACTTCCCTTGATGGATAAGAATCCCTTGAGAATTCTGCTTGACTTGTAAGCCCAAAAACAGTGTCATTTCTCCAAGAGCACTCATTTCAAATTTCTTTTTCATAACTCTCTCAAACTCCTTGCAAAGTTCCTCACTTGTAGATCCGAAAATAATATCATCAACATAGATTTGAACTAAGATCTGATCCTTGCCCACCTTCTTGATAAACAGAGTCTGGTCTATCGTGCCACGTGTATACCCATGAGCCAGAAGATGTTCAGTTAGTGTGGCATACCAAGCACGTGGCTCTTGGTGTAATCCATACAATGCCTTATCTAGCTTGTAGGCATATTCTGGATGATCTGGATGCACGAAACCTGGTGGCTGTTCAACAAAAATTTCTTCCTTCACACCCCCATAGAGAAACGCTGTCTTGACGTCCATCTGATACACAGTGAACCCCATATATGACGCGTAAGCTAAGAAAATCCGGATGGCTTCAAGTCGGGCAACCGGAGCATACACTTCATCATAATCCAAGCCTTCTATTTGTCGAAATCCCTGAACCACCAGCCTTGCTTTATTTCGAACAATAACCCCTGCAGAATCTTGCTTGTTTCGAAAAACCCATCTAGTTCCAAGTTTGCGCTTTCCCTGTGGCAACTTGACAAGTTTCCATACTCCAAGCTTCTCAAACTGGTTTAGTTCTTCATGCATAGCATCTACCCAGCCTGGTTCCTGCAAAGCTATATCAACAGTTTTAGGTTCGATTTGAGAAATGTAGCAAGAATATAAACAAGTATTGATGGTTCCTGATTGGCTCCTGGTTAAAACTCCTGCATTTACAGGACCAATCACATTCTCTATAGGATGATTCAGTTGAACACTTGTGGGTATTGCCAGGTCAGGTACGGTCTCGTCTTCAGCGGTGATGTTGCGAGACTCCCCCTCATTAGATGCTGCAGTGTTATGAACGAATGGAGTGGTAATAATGCAATCTTCAGGAATTTGTTCAGGAAATAGAGCAGATCCGGAACCATTAAATGCAGAACCACTATTTGAAGCACCTTCAGGGGATTGATGGGACGTTTGTTGACTCGTAGTATGCTGTGTAAACACCATTCCTGGCGGATCAATGGTATGATGTCTCACGCTTCCTTCTGTCTGTTCTTCATCTTCAGTATCCTCAAAAGACAGAGGTTGTTTTGGAATAGACACACCTGCATCTGAAAAATCACTTGACAAAATGTTAAATGACTTAAACAATTCAGCATAATCATATAACCAATCTGGTCCAACTCTAGCGTCCGTAGCATTTTCCTCGAGCCATTCAATGTTGCACGACTCGACGACCTTTTTAGTTACCTTGTTGTATACTCTATAGGCTGACCCTTTAGCATATCCAACAAAGTAACATTCATCCCCTTTGACCTCAAACTTTCCATTAGAGTCCACAAGTAGTAACACACATGGACAACCAAAGATGCGAAAGTGTGAAACCGAAGGTTTACGTCCTTCCAGAATCTCATATGGAGTTTTCATATGTCGTTTGTTTACTAAAGCATGATTCTGGACGTAACAAGCCGTGCTAACAGCTTCGGCCCAAAAGAAACTAGGAAGCTTCGAGTCAGCCAGCATAGTTCGTGCAGCCTCGATAAGAGTACGATTTCTTCTTTCAGCTACTCCATTCTGTTGAGGAGTCCGTGGAGCACTATACTGACGATCAATTCCCTTATCAGTGCAGAATGTGTCCAAAGTAACGTTCTTGAATTCTGTCCCATTATCAGATCGAATAACCTTCACCTTAGCACTCGCTTGATTTTCAGCCAGAGTGATAAATTGTTTCACCAAGACTGCAGTTTCATTCTTGTGACTGAGAAAATACACCCAGGTGTAGCGAGAATAATCATCGACAATTACAAGACAATAAGCTTTCTTGCCAATACTCAACACATTCACTGGACCAAAAAGATCCATGTGAAGTAGTTCAAGCACGGCCTTCGTCGAGGGTGCTGGTTTAGTCTTATGAGGTTTTCGATGAGCTTTTCCTTTTGCACAAGCAACACACCTTTCAACCAACATGAAATCTTTTATCAGAAGATCACGTACTAATTGACCTTTTGCCAGTCGATTCAAATTCTTCATGTTCACATTCCCAAGGCGACGATGCCACAGTAGACCATCATGTTCTGAAATCTTCGAAAATAGGCAAGTAATTTCTTCACACGGTTTCTTGTTCATATCAATCACATAAGCGTTTCCTCGTCTCTCTACTAACATTAAGAACCAGTCTTCTGGAATGACAATTCCAGGTTTAAGAACATGACATCCTTTCTTTGTAAAGTGAACTGAATTCCCTCGATCACAAATCTGAGAAATGCTCAACAGATTGTGTTTCAGTTCTGGAACATAATTAACATTTTCGAAGCTTAACACGCCGTTTCGTACAGTTCCTTTTAACGTGATTCTGCCTGAATCTCCTCCCGCAAATGAGACATATCCACCATTAAATTCTTTGACATTTTCCAGTTGGGATAAGTCTCCTGTCATGTGCCTGGAACAGCCACTATCCATGTACCAGAGGCGCACGGTAGTCCTCCACAGCTGTTCCTGCACGATTAGCGGGATTAGTTAGATTTAGGAACCCAGCCCATAGTGGATCTGGGTTTTCCTTGTGCATCAATATAAGTCACTCTCTGCCACACTAAGTTTTCTTTATTTAAAAACTTTGAAGTATTTTGAAAGACAGAGTTTCGATGACATGTATGAGATGGATTGGATTGCTTGGCCTTAGCTTTAGGTTTCCAATGCTTGTTTGACCAGTTAGAATTGTAGTTACCAAAAGCATTATGTTGAGATCTTCGAAAATCATTTTGTTGTTTTTGATTTTTGCGTTTGGCTGCATTCCAATCCTGATCAGAAGGTTTAGTCTTGCGATAGTTGTTTTTCATTGTCTTGGTCTTTTCAGTCGTCATTGACTCTGAACAACGATATCGGTTAAACATGACCTTCTGATCTTGCACTGCCTTTTTCTTGTACGATGCCCTTGGGAGTTGACCACAATTTCTGGCAATGTGACCAGTGATGCCACAGTTAAAACATGTTTGACGCTTCAATTTGTGTGTATTTTGAAAGCTTTTGCACGATTTGCTTGATTTTGAATGATTTGACGTCTTGTTTTTCTGAACATGTTGTGCTTGTGGTTGTTCTGAGCATTTTGAAGGTTTTTCTTCTAATGACTTCTCACTTAAATCAATATCCTTTTCTTTGTTACTTAATTTTGGTTCAATATTTGAACAAGGAGAAGTTTCATCAATATGCGTTTTATCAATGCATTTGTCATGTGAAACTAATTCAGGTTCATTATCTGAACGTGTAGAAGTCTCATCAATATGCATTTCCTCAACGCATTTATCATGTGAAGACGATTCAGGTTTAATTTCTACTACAGTTTCCAATGGGGTCCCACTAGATTCAACATTAGGGACACCCACTGAGACAGGTTCAGAAGAAGAATCAGGATACTCTTGATTTTCTTGAGAAGTCGTTTCAGTGGTTTCACTGAATGCATCCTGAGGGACCTCACCTGTAACATTTTCATTAACTGAGACGTTAGAAGCATTAGAATCACACACATTAACTGAAAAACAATCATCACCACACTTATTGTTCAAATTGTCAACACAAACATCATCAGTTTTGCCCAAAACAACAGGCTTACAAGACGAAACATAAGCAGAAAACGACGCAAATAAAGAACGACTAAATGCCATGTCAGATTCAGTTGGTTCATAATAAGGTTCAAAATAAGGTTCAGAAATATTTGAAATAACGACTGGTTCACTCCCATGAACATCTCCACACTTTACTTCAGAAATATCATCTGCACATGAAGATGAAACGTTAGGATCAATCGAGCCTTTTGAAACAAAATTTAATGGAGTAGACTTTTGTTTCTCAACTTGTCTGTCATGAGAAGACGACTTGTTGGTTTTAGAACCAAAAGTCATGTTACTCTCATTCATCATCTCCTCCTCAGTCATTGGCAGATAAGTGTAATTATTATTATATGGAGGAGGAGTCTGATTATAACCCAAACCGCGCCCTTTCTTTTCTTTGTACGCAAGCTGTTGATCGCACAGGTTTTTAACTAGTTTGCTGGAAGAATCAAATTTTTTAATATTAAGCTCATTAATTTGATATTTGTCTCTGATATCTTCCAGTTCCTTAGTCACTATGCACAGTTTTTCCTGAACGTATAAGAGTTGAGATGATTTTACACTTACATCATCCTTGAGTTTGATGATGTCTTTTCGCTGAGCTTCGATCTTTTCTTTGAAAAGTTTTTCGTTTTTCGATAAAGTAAAGTTTTTATTTTTTATATCATTGTAATCTTGAATTAGCTCAGCGTTGTGCATTCTATAAACTTCAACTCTTTCTCTACATTCAGGAGTACAGAAAGCAGAAAGTACCTCTTCTTTGGTTAGACCTTTAACAGGAGCTGAGAGAATCTGGGTCATGAAAGCAAAATTCTCAGCTGCAGTCTCCTCCTCTTGTGCAGTTACTTGATCATTTGAGGTCATAAAAGCAATATTATTATTTGAAGCAGCTTGATTTTCTGGAGCAGAAATGTTCAGACGCTCAATCTCTGAATTCCAATCAAAGTTGATGTTGGGCTGAACCACCAGGGCTTGAGCTAATCCTTGTGGCTGAGGACTTCCAGAAGCAGCAGCATCTGTTAAACTAGCAGTGGTCACAAGAGCTCTTTCTCGATTAGGTGTTGCGGGCTGTGCAGGAGTTTGTTCTCTATTTATCAGTGGTTTGGTGCAATTTCGAGCATAGTGTCCTTCCTCATGACAGTTATAACAGCGCAAGTTAAAAGGCACTTTAGCAGCACCATTCCAAGCAGTTCCCCATCGATTTTTACCTGTTCTTTTAATAAACTTTTGTGCCCTGAAAGCAGCCATCGCCATCTGCCAGGTGATGTCCATTTCTTCAACATC
Source organism: Helianthus tuberosus (assembly GCA_030545235.1). Lineage (NCBI taxonomy): Eukaryota > Viridiplantae > Streptophyta > Magnoliopsida > Asterales > Asteraceae > Helianthus > Helianthus tuberosus. The sequence continues at coordinate 117,793,863 of CM060399.1, forward strand.
ATCAGGATGAATCTGATATAGGTCTTCGCTACACCATTTTGGAGGATCAATTTTTCCTGCAACGAAAGCGTTCAAACAATTGATAACAGAAGCTGCGATATCCAAATTCTCCTTTGACTGTTTAGTAAAGAAAGCTATCATCTCATTGTTCGCAGTGGAGGCGGAAGCTGCGGAAGAAGTATTCACAGCAGAAGCGGGAGCAGCATTAGGAAAAGATGGAGCAACTTGAGCAGAAGACCCAGAGTAGTAGATGTTTGCTGGACTAGGAGCCGCTTTAACAGATGCAGCATTGCTAAACATTTGAAAACCTCCTTGAGACAAGAGGGCTGCATTGTTGTTTGACGAAGATGGTGCAATAGTGAATCCTGCAGCTAACATACTGTTTTTATGATTGGTCTCTCTTTGCTTATCATCCAATTCACATGCTTTGATATGAGAAATCATTTCAGATAAACTGCATCTAGCAAGATCTTTTGTTTTCTTGATCATAGCCACATGATGATCCCAGCTTTTAGGTAATGCATTTAAAAGTTGCCTATTTGTTGATGCATTTGAAGTAGGAATCTCTTCCATCTGCATTTGTGTGACTAACTTGACGAACCTCTGAATCTGATTATCTACAGTCTCCCCATAGATGTGATTGAAGTTATTGAAGTTCTGTCTGAGCAAGTTCCTTCGACTTTCTTTCATGTCTTCATTCCCTTCGTAAACGTCAATCAACGATTCCCAAAGTTCCTTAGCAGATTTGCAAGTGCGAAAGCCAATAGCAATATCAGGGCCCAATCCCATGGTTAAATAGGACAGTGCTCTATCATCTTCCTCAATTATACTGAAATCTTCTTCAGTATATTCACTCTTTGCTTTCTTTGCTTTCTTTACTTTTAGTCCGGGTTCGGTAGGACTGTCAGTCATAATCTCCCTTGGACCTCTTAAGACGCTTCTCCATATCTTTGAGTCCTTGACCTTCACATGCTGTTCAAAACGCCATTTCCATTCTGGAAAATCATTTGCATCGGTTAACCTAGGAATGCGTGTAGTGGTTCCAACCTTTGAGTCCAGTTCTTGTTGTTTGTTAAGGGCAGCCAGGTCAGTGTTATTTGTCGACATGTTTAATTAATCAGTTAATTAATTAATTAAATTTTAAGTCCAAATAGTCAACAGGTCAAAAGTCCGTGATCAGTGTCGTTGCGAGTCGAAACCAGAAATCAAACAACTCGAAACCGTAATTGATTGCGAGTCGAAACCAAAGCAGGATGAGCCGAGACTGATGAAGGTTGCGAGTCGAAACCAAACAGGATGAGCCGAGACTGATGAAGGTTGCGAGTCAAAACCAAACAGTATGAGCCGAGACTGATGAAGGTTGCGAGTCGAAACCAAACAGGATGAGCCGAGACTGATGAAGGTTGCGAGTCGAAACCTGCAAAACAGATAAGAGATAAGATCTGTTGACTCGCAATCCCTAATTTTCAGCACTTTCAAAAATTCAAAGATATCGTAATCTTTGAATCTGTTGACCTCCAACTTTCCGAAAATTCAGCAAACACCTTTTCTGAAATTAACAAACCAAAATCAGCAATTTTTTTAAAGATTCGATCAAGAACAGAATGAGTATTGTTATAATTTTCACTGCAAAAACAAGCAACAAAACTGGATCAGTAGCAAAACAGGTTCTTGAATCTGAATGATATCAAAACCGAGCCTTGAAAGACTTCAATGGCTCTGATACCAATTGTAAAACCAGTTAGGATCTTTCAATGATATCAATCTTTAACTTGTGAAGGTGCGGAAAACAATCACAAGTCGATTCAAGAACAAACAATAATAATCAATATAAAATAATATGTGAATCACAAACCGAAATCTTGCATTCAATGACAAAGCAAAGACTGATACAAGACTTCACACCAAACTCGGTTCCCTTGAGTCGCAATCTCCAAAACAACGAACAACCACAACCAAGAGGTTGATGTTTGTTTAAATACAAAACAACTGGGCTACACACTAGGCCCATTGCGACACCAAACTCTACTAGCCCAACCCTTACAAAATCGACCCAAAAATGAAAACTAAAGAAGTACATAATCAACCCTTAAACTATACTAACCTACATGAATAAACCTTCAGGTTCCAACAAAGAGAGGTCCTTCAAGATCCAAAGCCACCAAGCTCCTTTGTATGATCTCTAGCACCCTTGTGTATATGTAGAATGTATGAAGATGAATGATTGAAGGTGAGTGTGGGTGTGGTGAGTTACAGCCGAGAGCTCCCAAGGGGGAAGAAGAAGATCAAGTGTGTTGTGAGAAATGAGATTAGGACCCTTCATGTTCTTCTTATAACCAAGTTCATGTGTTATCTTATGTGTAATATGTCACTAAAAGCATAAACAAGATCTTATATTTAATTGAAACAAAATCAAAGTGTGGGGGCCATGTATGGGCCGTCCACTAGGTGGGGGGGGGGGTCTAGCTTAGGTGCTAACCATTTAGTTACATACTAGTTTAAATTCAAGTATCGGTTACGTGTTCCAGTTATTAGATATTTTTAGGAGGTGTTATGATGTTCGGGGATCATAACTAGCTTGGAAATGTTAAAACAGTGCTGCTAGTGTAAATTTGGTGTTTCGGGTAGTGTCCGGTTGTTTGGTTAGATACTGATTTGTTAAAGTGCTAAACTTTGCAGTTTAGTGTTCTTTATGTACCCTTTTGTGACACTTTTAATTCCCGACACTTAGGAAAGCATTCAGGACCATTTTACCATATTTCTGCATCATATAAGTATGTTAAAATGCTGATTTATGCTGAATTTTGCTGAATTCAGCACTTTGGGTGAGTTTTAGGCACTTTCCGGCACTTAAACTATCACTAGAAAGACAGTTTTATGATCCTTACTTCCCTACACTCTATACTAGTGTAGTACTTAGTTTCTGGCTCATACTGGGTCTCAAAACACTGTTTGTCTATGTGCTGAGTTCTGTCAGCATTTGCTGATTTATCCGTTTACTGTGCTAACTATGCTTTGTGCATCATTTATGTCAATATGTTTGCATGCAGTAATGATATGACATTATGCAATATGTGATGCACATGTAAATATAATACAGTAATCAGAAAGCAGTTAATTGTAACTCAGCACAGTCATTAAGCACTAATCATGGTTAATTAATTGTACGGATACCTGAATTTTTGACAGTTGTCACATTCTCCCCCTGTTAAGAAAATTTCATCCCGAAATTTTAAGCTCTACTACTAGCTGCAGGGGTGTTAGGGAATAAATGCGGGTATCTAGCTTTCATGCGGTCTTCACGCTCCCAAGTAAACTTTGGGCCGTGACGTGCGTTCCATCGAACCTTAACAAGTTTAACACTACTCCTCCGAGTTTTGTTTACTTTCCAATCCGTAACCTCAACGAGTTCTTCGGTGAAGTGGAGTGTGTCGTCAATGTGAACTTCGTCAGCAGGTATAACCACTGTTTCTTGAGTTGCACTCTTCTTCAGGTTGGATACATGAAATGTATCATGAACACCATTCAGTTCCGTAGGTAGATCCAACTTATAAGCTACAAGCCCAATCCTCTCCAGGATTTTGAACGGTCCAATAAATCGTGGGTTTAACTTTCCACGCTTCCCAAAGCGTGCCACACCTTTCCAAGGTGAGACTTTCAATAAAACCATATCTCCCACTTCAAACTCCAAAGGTTTCCTTCTTTGGTCCGCATAGCTCTTTTGTAGGTCACGAGCCGCCTTAATGCGCTCTCGGATCTGTATGATCTTATCTGTCGTTTCTTGAACCAATTCGGGACCAACCAGTTGTCTATCGCCTGCATCTGCCCAGCATAACGGCGATCGACACTTTCGTCCGTAAAGAGCTTCAAACGGTGCGGCTTGAATGCTTGTATGGTAACTGGTATTATAGGAGAACTCTGCCAAAGGTAGGTGAGTGTCCCAACTGCCACCCAAGTCCATTACGCAAGCTCGTAACATATCTTCAAGCGTCTGAATCGTTCTCTCACTTTGACCGTCTGTCTGTGGGTGAAATGTCGTGCTCAAGTTCAACTATGAACCAAATGCTTCTTGAAAAGATTGCCAAATTCTCTACAAAAATCTCCCGTCTCTGTCAGAAATAATCGAGATAGGCACTCCATGACGTGCAACTATCTCCTTAGGTACAGCTCAGCTAGCTTACCTATGTTATCCTTTTTCGTGATCGGCAGAAAGTGCGCAGATTTTGTCAGGCGGTCTATGATTACCCAAATCGTATCATGACCTCTGGGTGTCTTTGGCAACTTGGTTATAAAATCCATTGAGATCTGCTCCCATTTCCACATGGGTATCTCAGGTTGCTGCAAAAGACCTGAAGGATTCTGATACTCAGCCTTCACTTTGGCACAAGTTAAACATTTTCCAACATAAGTTGCAACATCACCTTTCAGTCTTGGCCACCAGTAGAAATCCTTCAAATCCTGGTACATCTTGTCTGATCCTGGGTGGATCGAGTACCTTGACTTATGAGCTTCATCGAAAATCACCTCTCTAAGACCACTGAAGAGGGGAACCCAAATTCGTTTCATGAAACACAATGTTCCTTCCTCATTGGGTATCAGCTTCTTCTCTATCCCACGGAGATATTCATCCTTAAGATTCTCTTTCTTAAGAGCTTCTCTTTGTGCAGCACGAATACGCAATGAGAGGTCTGTCTGTATAATCATCTCCAAAGCCCTAACCCTTATGGGCTTAATCCTCTCTTTTCGACTCAAGGCGTCTGCCACCACATTCGCCTTTCCTAGGTGATATTTGATTTCACAATCATAATCGTTTAACAGTTCCACCCATTGGCGTTGTCTCGTATTAAGCTCTTTCTGGTCGAATATATGTTGTAGGCTCTTGTGATCTGTAAAGATCGTACAACGCGTACCATACAGATAATGTCGCCAAATATTCAAAGCAAACACCACAGCGCCTAATTCCAAATCATGCATGGTGTAGTTCTTCTCATGAACCTTCAACTGGCGCGAAGCATAAGCGATAACCTTCTGTCGCTGCATTAGCACACAACCTAATCCCTGACGCGAGGCGTCGCAGTATACCACGAAATCATCGGTGCCTTCAGGTAGGGATAAAATAGGTACATCGCAAAGCTTGTTCTTCAGCAACTGAAAAGCTTCCCCTTGTTTATCTCCCCATTCGTACTTCTTATCCTTCTGAGTAAGGGAGGTCAGCGGTTGAGCGATTTTGGAAAAATCCTCAACGAATCTGCGATAATATCCTGCCAAACCCAAAAATTATCGGATTTCGGTTGGCGTCTTTGGAGTTTCCCAATTCTTAATCGCCTCGATCTTGGTAGGATCCACATGGATTCCATCTTCGTTCACTACATGACCAAGGAATTGTACCTCACGCAACCAAAACTCGCACTTCGAGAACTTAGCATATAATTTCTCCTTTTTGAGCAACTCTAAAATGGTTCTAAGGTGTTGTTCGTGCTCTTCCTTTGTCCTCGAATAAATCAAAATATCATCGATAAATACAATCACGAATTTATCGAGATATGGCTTGCAAACTCGGTTCATCAAATCAATAAACATTGCTGGCGCGTTTGTCAAACCAAACGGCATCACTAGAAACTCGTAATGTCCATATCGAGTTCTGAAGGCAGTCTTTGGTATACTCTCTTCTTGAATTCGCAGCTGGTGATAACCTGATCGAAGATCGATCTAGGAGTAGTAACTCGAACCTTGCAGATGATCGAAGAGATCATCAATCCTCGGCAAAGGATACCGATTCTTGATGGTTAACTTGTTTAGCTCGCGGTAGTCAATGCACATACGAAAACTACCGTCCTTCTTCTTGACAAATAAATCTGGAGCTCCCCAAGGCGAGTAGCTTGGTCTAATATATCCTTTGTCCAATAGCTCCTGAAGTTGTGTCGACAGCTCTTGCATCTCGGAAGGTGCAAGTCGGTAAGGTGCCTTGGAACCAAGTCAATATGAAACTCGATTTGTCGTTGCGGCGGCAATCCTGGCAAGTCTTCGGGGAAGACTTCAAGATATTCTCACAACTGGGATATCTTCCAGCTTCGGCTCATCGGCTTCTTTGTCCACAATGTGCGCCAAGAAGGCAACACATCCTTTCTGCAAACATTTACGGGCCTTCAAACAACTGATAATCCTTAGAGGCATATCATGCTTCTCTCCATGCACTACAATGGTCTCTCCATTCGCCATCGGGACGCAAATGATCTTCTCATGGCATACGATCTCAATCCATTCCAACTACCACGTCAAAGCATCCCAACTCGACTGGCAGAAGATCAAGCGTAAACTCATGCTCTCCGAGTTCTATTACACAGCCTCTAATTACTTCGTTTGCCTCTACTAGCTTTCCATTAGCTAGCTCTATCGAGTACGGAATATCTAGCTTACTAGCTGCTAACCCAAGTATTTTCTTAAATTTTAGGGATACAAACCTATAATCGGCACCAGTATCAAACTGTACAAATGTAAAGTGTTGGTTGATAGGGAACGTACCCGTGACTACGTTCGGATCTTGGCGAGCTTCCCTAGCCCCAATGTTAAAGACTCTTCCTTGGGCTTGGTTATTCTTTGGGAAATCTCTCTTGAAGTGCTCAACATCACCACAGTTAAAGCAACCTTGTTTGTTTCCAGTACCACCCTGATTGTTTTGGTTGCGATTTCCATTACCGGCTTGGTTTCCAAAACCACCACGATTCACATTACCGCCATTTCCTCCTTGATTGCGGTTTCCGTAACCGTTTCCACCACGGTTTCCGTTTCCACTACTATTTCCTCTTTGACCACCATTTCCACGGCAATGTAATCTCTTTCCTATGCATAATCACCGCAAAAACCTTATCCTTCAAATCATGAAATCCAATTAAAAAAATATAATATAATATAATATAATATATAGACTATAGAGCAAGTATATGTTTATCTGATGTTGAAACTCTTTTACACATACCTTTGCTTTGAGTTTTGTTAAATGATGAAATTACCTCTGTAATTAAAAATATAAAAAACTAATTTATTGTTGGATTTCTCTTTCTCTCTCTCTCTCTTTTATATCTCTTTTTCTAAAAAAAATCAGCATCTCTCTCTCCCATCTTTCTTTCTCTCTCTCTGAACCACCTCCACCATCAACACCGCACCACCATCACTGTTGCACCTCCGCCGTCACCACCACACCAGATCTAGAGCAAGAGCGAGATGTGAGAGAGTGAGAAAGAATTATGTTTTTTCGGTTGTTTGAAGGTCTTCAGATCCACCTCACCGTAGGGGTGTTAAAAAAACCGAAACCAAATAAAAACAAAAAACTGAACCGTAACCATAACCGAAAGAACCGATCCAAATAACGAATTCGGTGTTTGGTTTGGTTTTAACCGAAACCGAATTGCGAATTTGGTTTTTGGTTTGGTTTGGTTCCATATATTTTTTTATTTTTATAACCGAATAAACCGCTAATTTAATTAATTATTAAATGAAAATAATAATATTTAATAAACCATATAAATTTTATTGGCCCACATGATAAATATAAAGTCTAACTCACAAATTAAGCCCACTCATTTCTATAGTCTTACCCTTCAAAATATATTAGGGTTTCTAAATTTTCACATATAATGTTAAAAGATGATCTGTGTTGACTATTTCTAATTTATATGTTCTATGTTTTGAATTTTAAACTTTGTAGTTGTATGTACGACTATTTTCTGGATGTGGTGTTTAATTTTGCATTGAAACTTTCATTTTATTTACATATCGTTCGGTTTAAATTAGTTACTGACTTGATGTTCTGAAGTTTGAACACAAACATGAATTATAAATATAAATTTAGAAAAAAAGTACTTAGGAACAATTTGGTTAAATTTGATTGAAATTGGTATGTTTGGTTTTAATCGAATCTAAACCGAACTGAATTTGGTTTGGTTTGCATATTCCTAATTTGGTTTGGTTTGGATTTGGTTTGGGGTATAAAATTTTGAAAAACCGAACCGTATGAACCAAATAAACCATAAACCGAACCGATGGAGCAACCAAAGCTCCCGCTGATGGTTCGCATAACTTAACGGGTCGAATAACATGAGAGAACCTTTTGAAATTTTCTTCTGAAAACAATATGTTAGAGGGTAATCTGATTCCAATCGCTTTGGTGGTTCTATTCCGGTCGCAAACAATTTGTTCTGGTCCTGAAGAATTTTGCTTAGGTTATTGTGTGAAACGTTAGTGGTTCTGTATATTGTGTGTGTGTAGAGGGAGAGAAGAGATTTTACATCACTAATTCACCGTAGCTATCAATTAGCCGAGTATTTTAAATGATACATACGCCCTTGACTGATTTTGCCAAAATGTAACATGAATCACACTTTGTTATGTTTAATTAAGTGACTTTTGACTTTTGAGGCTGTATACTTGTGAGAATACACAAAGGTGTATGCTTCATGGATTATTCGTGTTTGATGCATTGAGATTTTAAGTTTTGGTAGATAATTCATATGATTATAGTACCATTTTAGGTTTTATTTTCTGGCTTTTGTTGATAGATTCATGAGATCTAAATGAACCGGGGGGTGGTGGATTTGAACGAACTGAAAGTTGAATTCAGGTTATTGATTCTGGTATGGTGCGGTGCGATGGTGTAAGTGGTGCAATGCGGTGGTAGTGGTGGTTATGAAGGTAAGTGTTGATGGATAATGAGGGGAGAGAGAAGGAGACGAGAGAAAAAAATAATGAAAAAGAAAGATTATAGTTGTTTCTATATATATAGGAGAATGATCTGTTGGGAACCACCCTTTATTGCGAGAACCAATATGAACACAACAAAAAAATACATAAAAAATCTAAAAAACACACATTTTTTTAATAAAAATCGCTACTTTCCGTCAATATTTTTTTTGAGACTAAAACTAGTGATTTTTATTAAAAGATATTAAAAAAAATTGTGTGTTTTATAGATATTTTGGGGGGTTTAGCTTTATGGTTTAGTTTTTAGCATTTATCTTAGGTGGGGGGGGGGGTAAGGTTTTTTTTAGGTTTTTGAGGGGTTTAGCTTTATGGTTTAGTTATTAGAATTTAGCTTGGAGGTGTGGGGGGGGGGGGGGGGGGGTTAGGTTTTTGGGGGGTGGGGGGTTCGACTTTTTTAGGGTTTTGGGGGGTGGGGTGGGGTTAGGTTTTTTCCAGGGTTTTTTAGGTTTTTGGTGGTGTAATGGGTTTATTTTGTTGTGTTCACATTGGTTCTCGCGGTTCTCGCATGAACCCTACCCTATATATATACAAATACATAAAGAGTTGTACCCTGTATAATTAACTAAAATGTCTTTGTAGTTAACATATTTGATGGATGGTGTTAAAAAATTGGACTTAGATGATTATAAAATAAGCGTTTAGAAACCCACAATATTAAACATTTTGATTTTGAAGTCAAATAATTAACACCCCTAAAATACATGGACTCAAAAAGTAATTTTCATGTGAAACATAATCAAGTTTTACTTTATTTAAGTAAACTCCTAAACATAACGTAATGCACACACTAGTTAATAAAACATAAAAATGATATAAATTAATCGACCCGATACTGGATGAATGATACCACTTTCTTTCTTCTCGATTTTAGCAATAAAATACATCCCCTTATCCCTTTCTCTCTGCCGATGTAGAAACCCTTACTCCCAAATGACTCTCTCCGATTCCAATCCCTCTGACGCCTCTCCGCCACATTCTTCCGATGCATTCGACGGTAAGAATTAAATTTTTAACGCCCTAAGTCTGTAAACCTTTTTAATAACCTTTCAAATCCAAATTTTTAACATAGTTAGAATTTTTTTGTTAAGTTTTGTTAAATGACCAAAATTACCTCTATAATTAAAAATAAAAAAAAAACTAATTTATTGTAAGATTTCTCCCTCTCTCTTTCTTATATCTCATCTCTCCCTTATCCCTCTCTCTAAAAAAATCTACATTTCTCTTTCTCTCTCTCTAAAGCACCTTCATCATCCCATCACCACACCTCTACCATCAACACCACCATCACTACTACACCTCCACCACCACACCGCCTACCACGGCTGCACCTCCATCGTCATTACCATCACCACCACACCTCCATCGTCACCATCACACTAGATCTGGAGTGGGAAAGGGATGATAAAGAGAGAATCAAGTTGTTTTGGTTGTTCAAAGGTCTTCAGATTTACCGCCCCAACCGATGGCGGAAACATCGGAGTGAGACGAAAACGAGATTACTCGAGACTTCATAACACTACTTGCGACAATATTTAATCAAAACCGATTTCATTTCATCTCAAATTGTCAAGTACAATATTTTGGAAACAAAGTACAACAAGAAGCAAATTACAACATAGTTTCAAAACAAAATACAACAACATAATCTAGAAGTCTAAATGTGTTTCTAGTCATCCCTACTAGATTCCATGTTCATCAAAATCATCAACCTGCAACATGTTTAAATAATAGACTAAGTATAAAAGTGTTTTTCAATCAACATGGAAATAGTTATCTAAATTTTTTATACAATTGGCATGCGTCTATAAATGTCAACCCAAAGATTACTCTAGCGTAATCCTATTGTAGCAACGATAGGACCGTTCTGTTTTAACTTAACATGACCAAAAGTCTACTGTAATGCCCTGCGTCCCTAAACTTTTATCTTTTGGCAAGTTTAGCCCCTACACTATTTGAGACTTAACTATGTGAAACATTTATGAAACTTTGTGATACTTGAATCTTGAATCTAGACTCTTGATACTTGAAACTTGATTCTTGATGCTTGATACTTATTAAACACTATGAATCTTGACTCTTGGTGAAACTTGATACTCGATACTTGAAACTTGATACTTAATACTTGATACTAGATACTTGACTCTTGATACTTATTGAACGAGATGCTTGACACTTATGGAACGAGAAACTTGATTTGAACGAGAAACTTTGATACTTAGAAACTTGAAACATGGAAACTTTTGTGTTAATTATACAATTTTATTATGTGATGATATTATACGATAATACGCAACGCAACACTTAATCTAGCTCGCAAATCGAATCGAAATCAGAAAACTAGCAAACGGGTCTTGGCTGTCCGAATGGACATCCGATTGGATGGCCATTCGACCGAACATCCGTCCGACCCAGTGCACCCTTGCACCGCCTTATCCTCTCTGTCACCTATAAATACCCCCTGTCACATCACTTTTCACTGATGTGACAGCCTTCTCTGACCAGACGCACTCTCTCTCGTTCTAAGGCACTTTTCTTCCAATTTCAGGCGATTCTTGTAAGTTTTCTCCGTAATTCTTATGTAACTTTCATCCTTACACACTTTCTCACTATATTCTTCATCAAAATAACACGTTTTCACCATGAAACCACCTGATTTGGGCTGCTTGAAGATGACGTCATCATGGTTGTTTGTACAATCGGCTAAGTGATGTCATTCCGTCAAGATTTAGTCCAAATCTAAGAGATTTCTACATGCTTTATCACGAATCTATACAAAATCTAAACTTTTTCGGTGGATTTTATGCTTTTCTCAACTTATCTACTCAAACACGGTGAAGTCTGGAACCAAAACAGGCATAGGACTTGTTCCTTGGTCTGTAGTCGGCTCGATAACGGATTTCCACCGAAGAGATGACTAAATTACGGATCAGACATGAAACTTCGTCAAGAACAGTCATCCGATCGAATGGGGTGATTCCCATCCGACCAGACAAGCTGAACCTTGGTGGGTTTCCGTTGTCTTGGTACGTTACCACGTCATCTCCGTTAAGCTAAACTTAGAAATTTTACGAAGGTTTCAAAGGAACAAGATCACAACAGCCGAATGATCGTCCGATCGGACGATCGTCCGATCGGACGATCCTCCGATCGAACGACCATCCGACCGAACGACCTGTTCCTCGTAGCCTTCAATACTTAAACTATTTGAATAAGAACTTTGAACTATTAAACTTTCACTCGAACTGTCGTCCGACCGAACGGTTATCCGGTCGGATGACCATCCGATCGAATGACTTGAACTTATACTACAACCAAAACTTTAAAAGTTTGAAACACTTTTGCAACACACTGCTGATCACCCGTCCGGACGACCGTCCGATCGAATGGGTTCCATCTGGGTCGAATGGTCATCCGTCTGGATGACCATCCGAACAGGAAACAGACACTTTATTCGATGTTCGCATGATTCGACATTCCGTTCAAACGCTTACACTGTTATACTATAATCAGGATAACTTCAGCGCTCCCTTTGATCCAAATAGTTGGTGTTGATACTTAGCACCCACTGTGAGTATACTCGATCCCTTTTTGTTTTGAACACTTTTGGGATGCAACATGTATTCTATAAACTTGACACTTGACACTTGAAACTATTTGAAACATACTCTATCTGCTGTGAACATGAAACTTGAAACTTGTGAATCTTGAGACTTTTATGCTATGTGAACGTTTAATCCTTATGTGTAGTTCTGCCTTAACAATGATAGCGCTATAGGGGTAATGCACCTCTCCGTTAGTATTTGGGGTATTGTTAGGAGGAGACATTTAGCTTCCCTTGAGTCTTGGGGAAGGCATTTAACGCATTGGAAACTTGGGGTCTCACTTGGACTGCGTAGACTAGCATGGTGAAACTTTTATGTGTTTACATGATGGATATGAGTTTTTGGAACGTCTTAAACTATTATGCTATACGTATTCAAACTTGTATACTCGCCAACATTTTTGTTGATAGTACTATAATACATGTTGCAGGTTGATAGTAGTTAGAACAAGAATCAAGCTAGGATGATGCTTAGAAACTCACCTAGTTAATTAGTCAAGTTTTGAACAATATTTGCATTTTGATGTAAATTGATACTTATTGTGGTGGTTGATTGTGTATTGATTTCTAGACAATGTTTGAATTTAATTATTCTCTATTGAAACTATTAGTGTTATGGAAACTCTTGAGCAATCTGAACGCTTAGTGTCGCGCCACGATGTTTCCGCCATCGGTTGGGGTGTGACATCTACGGGCGGTGCGTTACTCCTATAGCGCTATACATGTTAAGGGGAGGCTTGTACGAAGTTAATGACACGTATATCACATAAGTATGTTCCAACACGCATGAATCAAAGAATAACGTATAAGCATGCATGAATGATTGTTTGTATGATTGCATAAAGTATAAGTGATTGTGTGAATTTTGATAAGGTAAACATATTGCACCCAAAAGTGTAAAGCGTAAAAGGGCGTTCGAGCATACTCACGGTTTTGCAAATCTTTGTCTGTTAACTCGCGAGTTGAGAAGTTGGAGCAGAAACACTGACGTTACCCTACATGGGGTAAACGAAGGTGTGTGTCATTGGAGTTTGAACGGAGGATTCAGGTTTCAGAACTTAAAGTAATAATGTATAAAAGTATGATCAAACAGAAAATATATATCGTCTGGGTACTCGTTGTGACACTAGGTTACTGTGATTTCATGGGTCCGAGTTTGCCCAATAGAATCAGCAACAAGGAACGCATAACTGAGATAAACAGGAAAACCAAGATAGAAAACTATGTTCGTGCGAATGGACAATTCTGTTTATGTGAACAAAAAGTTCCTTCGCGCGAGTGAGGGGTTCCCTTTGCGCGAATGGAGTCTGTTTGTGTGAACATAAATTTGTTTGAACGTTTTAACCAATAGTCGGTAACGTCGTGTATCTGGTCAAGTTATACATTATATTATATGGTTATAATAATAGTCCAGTAATTTAGAGAGTTCATAGAAGTCATGCATGGAGGTGTAACACCTTCTTATAAGTTTCAGCAAAGCACAAGTTTATTAACAATGTTAACAAACCGGTTGGTCATGAATATAACATAAAGTAAATATTACATAATGTAAATACCAAACAGCCGAACAAGAACAACCTAAGCGTTTCATTCCCAACATGGCAAGTGTTGGAGGCGAGGCGGGGTTAACTCATTCTAGGTCTAGGAAACTGTTTGGGGTGTTCGTTTGCAAGTTTGAGGTGGTGGAACTAGATTGGAAGTCAAGGCTTCCACGGTTCACACTCTGTTAAACTCAGAATCGTCCATATTGAGTATGGGATCTGTGTTACATTCAACCCTTAGAAAATTGCCGGAACGGGGGTAAATAGAACCCTTCGCACGACTGGGCTTGTCCCTTTATAACAAACCTCCTAAAAATATTCTTAGACACCCTAAATGTCCCTAAATATACCCCGTACATGAAAACCGGGCCCGTTATACCTCTATACTTAGAAAAATCAACAAAAAACGAAATTTTACAGTCCCACGCGGGCCGCGACGGAGACCTATTGGTCTGTCGCGGGGCGCGACGTCCTCGTTCTGATCCAGACACGTGGCGTGCCACGTGGCACTTGACTCAGCAAAGCTACGAGCTGACTCGAAAAGCCTATGGCCGCCCTAGGGTCTCTCGCGGCCGTGAAGGCTTAAGCCTTGACTATCGCGGGGCGTGACAAACCCTCGGCCAGCCTATAAAAGGGGGGGGGGGGGGGGGCAGGGCTCATTTCAATCCGTTCAGCTTTCTTTTCTCTCTCAAATTCTCTGATAGTAAAAATTCTACTCGAGTTTAATACCCACTATATAGCGAAGCTCTGCCTCGTTGTAAGTACTATAACCCTGCTATTATCCTACACGATCGATTTAGAATTTTGTAATGCATGTCGGCTCTACCCGACTCAGTCATTGGAATTCTGTCTCGTGTCTACACCCGATTGATTTAGAATTTCCGTAATGCATGCCGGCTCCGCCCGACTCAGTCATTGGAATTTCTGTCTCGAGTGTACGGTTAATTTAAATTGGGTTATTTTACTAACACTTGTGCATTATTTGATTTACTAGATAATAATCAGGAGATTCTCAGGAAGCCTTAGAATTATCTAAACTTGCAAAGTGAGTAATCCTCTTTTTATAAAACCTTTTGTAAACTATTTTTACAAAACCTCAATTGTTTTTAAATTATATTCAACAGTGATTGAGTATTTGTATTCTACAATCATCGTCGGTAAGTTGGGGTTTTGTATACAAAATCTGTTACTGCACTGTGAGTAGTAACATTTCCACCAGTCATGGATTGACAATACCGTGGGTGGTAATTAAGGTAGAATGGTAAACAAATATAATTGCGAGATCGTCCTCAATGTTGTAAAATGATAAAACCTGTTTTGATTAAATTGGGATTCACTCGCCAGTATTTCTTGCTTACAAAATGTTTTAAAACGCATTTCAGGTAACATAATATGAAAGCCTAATAGAAGCCAGCTGGAGAGCATTGAAGGCTTGGGATAGTGGTTATAAAAGTTACCTAAAATAAACAAGACATTTTGTTTTCAATAATTAGGGTTTATCCCTATCAAAATACTGTAAAATGAATTTGGGTTTTATCCCCATGAATTATTATTATAAAAATTTGGTGTTTTACTCTGATAAAATTATTTCCTAACTACGGTCCTGATGTATTCCGCTGCCAAATTAATAAACACCGATACCACCCGCTCTGAGTAGCTTTCGGCCGCCCGCTCCCGGGCAGGGGTCGGGGTTGCGACAGAAGGTGGTATCAGAGCTACAGCCACTAATTTAAGCCAGAAAAGTGTTCAACTGACACTGAAATTTCAAATTTTGTGTTAGGAAATAAATTATGTGATTATGTGTTATTTGACTATTTGTTAGTTTACAGTATGAGTGATCAAGGAACACCATACGTTTATCGTCATTTAGATAGTTCACAGAAAAATTAGGGAACATCATCCCAGCCCGATCCCTCAGGATATTCAGCAGATACGGAAAAGGGAATACTTATTTTTAAGGCACAATCGGAGGAACCTTTTACTACTAAGAAAAGAGGTTGGTTTAATAGAGGAGCCCATGAAAGAAGAAAAAGAATGAAAAAAGTTACAGCAACAGAGAGCAATAGCCAGGGCCAATAGGGAGGCGGATGCACAAATCCAGGAAGTAACCAGTAGACCACCTTGGGAGGAAGAATTAGATAGACAGTTGGCCAATTTCCATATGTTAGCCACTACAGCCATAGATAATGACCAAAACCAAGTAGCCGAATGATGTGTGTAAGACCCTATTCACGATTTGACCCAAAACGACGCATCGGAAAATGAACGGTAAAATTTCGTTCTTTAAACTACTCTAACATACTTAAATACCGTTTAGGTCAACCCTTCTAACATAAGTACATCATTCATCATTTATTTAATGTAACTATGTTAACAAATGATTACAAACAACGTGACCGCTTTCTCGTACAATCCATGATCTTCAACTTGATCCTCGTTCACTTGTCCATCATGAATATCTGAGTAACCTGCGGTCACCATATATAACCAACACGTTAGTACATGGTAACATCATATATAATTTAATACATATACGTAAAAGGCTATATCACATTCTAACTACGTAAGGTATTCCATTGAAACATCCACTCAAATTTCTTTACTCGAGAGTCCGGCGTTCCCATACATGCACTCCATTTATTTCATTCTCAATAGTAACATGGTTAGGAGTACGAAATCTCAAACATATTGAAAACCCACATCTTCACATATACGTATACCAGTGATCTACAATCATTAGATTACAACACGTGTATACACTTTCATATATCTAAGTACATTCATATGAATCTCATTTATATGCACGTACATACAAGTTCACACTACTTACACACGCTACAGTTCCATATCTACATACATACATACATACATACAAGTCACATTCACTTATTTGTAAGTTGAGCCTTATCTACAAACATATCAACACAAATCAATTCAATTACAAACAAACATAACCGACTAACTTCCAACAAACATGATGAACATTCAGCAACATAATGAACATTCCATTAACACGATGAACATTCAGCAACATAATGAACATTCCATTATCACGATGAACATTCAGCAACATAATGAACATTCCAATAACACGATGAACATTCAGCAACATAATGAACATTCTATTAACACGATGAACATTCAGCAACATAATGAACATTCCATTAACACGATGAACATTCAGCAACATAATGAACATTCTATAAACACGATGAACATTCAGCAACATAATGAACATTTCATTAACACGATGAACACTCAGCAACATAATGAACATTCCATTAACACGATGAACATTCAGCAACATAATGAACATTTCATTAACACGATGAACACTCAGCAACATAATGAACATTCTATTAACACGATGAACATTCAGCAGCATAATGAACATTCCATAACACGATGAACATTCAGCAACATAATGAACATTCTATTAACACGATGAACATTCAGCAACATAATGAACATTCCATTAACACGATGAACATTCAGCAACATAATGAACATTCTATTACCACGATGAAACTATCATCTTAATTTACATTAAGGATAGACGAAGTTCATATGAACTTACCTTGGTACTTACCCTTACCCATAAATTCTTACATGGTTCCCTATACACAACATACCAAACTTCATTTATAAATAAGAAGTGATTCCGGAAATCACTTACCTTAAGTGTCCGTATTCGCATTCGTTTCCTCGCCTCCTTTTGACCCGTTAGCCTTCCATGCTTCCATCCATCTTGACATGATCCCTATACTTTCATGTCATCGCATTCACATTCTTGTTAGCATACATGATTGTACATATTAACGATCATATCAAATTCATGTTTCACATTTGACTTTCATTAGTAAATTCTAACAAGCATAAGGCATATTTCCACAAGTCAATCTTTTAAAACTCATATAATTCATCACGTCATCACATATAACACATATGGATATAACACGCATCATATGACTTTCTATAACATTACAATTGTGACAAAAAGTCTAACATTGCTACTTATGCACATTTGACTTTCAGAAAGTCAACGATTTATCATATGAACTTTCGATTTAACCTCATACATCCATGTCATTATAGTAAACTATACTAATGACACTATATACATTTCATACTCATGATGCAATAAGCATACAACCACATGATCATCTAGTTATATGCACACACCAAACATATTTAATTCAGTTCATTCTATTAACATAATTCTACAACTAACACCATGACCTATGCTTAACAACCCAACATCATTCTAACTTCATCTCGTTTTAATCATCTCATATGCTTCACATTTAGTGTACTTTTACTTATCAATTTTGATTGAGCAATTATTCAAACATGTAGTAAACATCATACCACTCCAACATAGAGTATAATATTCTAATGCATACTTTTACCAAATAACATGGCCACCAAATCCTACATGAATTCCATCTAAAATACATTTCTCATGTTTATTTATCATCAAATACATCATATCCCCATGTTATACGATTTCATCCATTACTTGCATACCATTTCATCTATTAATCTCACCTAGGCATTTCATCAAATACTTGGTGTACATACCACGATTTATGCATAATGTACAAGTGTTTCATGCTTTACTTCCTACTTCATGCTTTCATTCATCAATTAACACAAAAACATCAACAAATTCATATCACATTCGTATGTATCAAGCCATTTCATACAATCTCCTCATCCTAACTTCACTTAGACATTTCATCATACACTTTGCGTGCGTACTAATATCTAAGCATAATGTACAAGTATTTTCATTCTGTTTCTTCCTAATTCTTTACTTTCAATCATTATCAATACAAAATACCAAACTAATTTCATACCAAGTTCAACCTAACTAGCAAGATGGTCACATATAACATAACATATCAAGAATCGAACGAAGATTGGACATGGGTGAAATACCCATGTCGTCATTTCCATCATCTATGGTGGGTTTCACCTCCAAACACCTAATTGATCAAAATCATGCATAACACATACTCCATATGAGGATTATAACACTTATTCATGTTCAATTTTTGCATCAGTTCTTGGATTAACCATAACCCATAACATCAAACATCACCAAAACATAAAATTAAACTTACTTAATGTGAAGAACACATGGATGATCAAGAATCCTTGTACATGCAATAGAATTTGCTGAATTCCCCTTTCTAATATGATGATTCTTGTGAATTAGGGTTTTACCCTTTTTCTTCTGCTTAGTTTGATCCCCAGACAAACACACATAGTGTGTTTTAGATTTTCTTTTTATTCTTTTAATTAATTCAAGTTTCCACTTTGGCAACCTTAGTCCCTCATGTTCTTTCTTATTTATTTGACCCCCCATAGTTTTTCACTCTTAATTAATAGCCAACTTTATCTAACCAAGTTAGATTACTTGGTTATTAGTAAAATATGCCACTTAGCCAATAAATCCTACTTACTTATTCCAACCTAATAAAATGTCCAAATAAAATATTTGGACCCGAGTTTTGGGGCGTTACAAGTCTACCCCCCCCTTAAACAAGGTTTCGTCCTCGAAACCTGGTTCATTCCCACTAGATAATATCTACCATCGACATTTATTCTATTTACTTTCGTAATTACATAAGAAGTCAAGATATGTTCATACATATATCATATAACATTTAATTCTTGTTTCGTTATTGCAACAAAACTACTATTTCGTATTCATATATACGTGCTTTACTCCAGAGTTAAACATCCTTCTACGTTTTCCACTGTTACATGGTACTACATACCCCCTTATGTTAAATTCGGATTCATTTCATTTATGTCCTCTTAACTTGTCCATCGTTTGTTTTTATGTATAACTCTCTCTATATTCACATATACGCATTGTTTATTGACATTAGTCTGGACATAAATTTCATTCCTTTGTTGACCTTCAAAGGTCAAACCTTCAATACCCTATTATACTTGTGCTACCGTTAGTTCATATGAACGTGCTATTCAATCTATAACTTTCTATCATACATTCGTAATTAAGCAATTTACTAACCGCGTAGTTTGGCACAATGCATTCAGCCGCTAAAACGGTTCGGCTCATATCTTCACAAATCCATAACTGGACTGATTCCGCTCATCCGTGCTGATAAGTTACCGTTCTTGAGCGTCTTTTCACCAATTCTACTAGCTTCATTACTTCAAGCATTCCACTATTCTTATTTACAAGGTAATGGTTAGCACATTTTACTTAAATATTATGCTTTTCAATGGTTATTCACCTACAACTCTTTCACATCTTCCCTACAGACATATTATACATATCACATCTTCCATTCTTACATACACATCTTCATTTATTTAATCATGTTATGAACTTTTGCAGTTTAACTTTTCAAAGTCAACTGTCACCTCATACTTATCGTATGTGCATTGAAGTACACCTTGATTCTTCCTTCCAAATCAAGCATACTTACAAGACATTACTTTAGCTTTTCTTGTGAAAATTTTTCATTCTTTGTAAATTACATAACCATTCATCCGAATTCTAGCCCATCATTCATTTTGACTCTCATGGGTCGATTATTATCATGCCACACACGTAACTTATTCAAAGCTTATTTCTTTCAACTAAGGTTTCTTGCTACTACAATAGCTTTCATCGATTTTATCTTCTTGACAATTCAACTACTTCATGTTATCTTACTATTACTTGCTTAATAACTTATCAACTTACTTTGTTTGACTTTTCAAAAGTCCAATTGTAATTACATTCTGATCTACATTCACCAATTACCCAATTCTAACTCACCCCTCTCTAGTCGAGCAATAAGCTCCTATTAAATGCATAACCTTTATACATACCTGACGCAAGTCAAAATCCATTGATTCGTTATCCATACCTTGCTTGAATATTTCCTTCCAGTTTGTGACAGTAACATTACCGTACATCATGCTCACCTACCATTAAATAACTTGACCATTTCAAACATTAAATACCGGGTTCAAATGGCAATCACCATTTGACCCGCATAACTCATTTATCCTTTCAACCATTCTTGTATACAATACATGAGCATAATTATATTCATATATTTACATATATATATATATATTATACATATATATATATATATATATAAGTTCAAAACATAACTTGAATAATATCCGCTTCTTAAAGAATATTTACTCGTTCGATCTATAATTACTTAAAATTTTGAGCCTTTCATTCTTAATTATTTGATTCATGCCTATTTACGAATTTTAAACTTTTTCATTCTATCATTCATTCCCTTCTATGTTTCGAATCCGTCTTGCGGTTTCTAACATATCATTCATATCTTTCATTCCTTTCACGTTTCGAATCCGTTTCGCGGATTCTAACTTATCATTCATTCTTCTCATGTATATTTGGTACTTTCAAAACCCTGAAAGTCTTACATTTCCCCGCACCCCCACGTCCACCTACTACCTAATTCTAACAGACATACGTGTAACAATTATCACGGTCTCACGAACGTCATATGTTTCTTGTGTACTGGCCAGGTACACAATCCACATACTAGTTTCGTGTCTTCGTGTAATCGTCACCTTATGTCCGAAGAATTAGGTTTCGTCACGTGTAACATTTTCAAAACTTCATTACCATTCTATTATTGTATTCCTTTTTGAAATTTTCCTTCACTTGATAGATTTTACCGTTCCATACACCCACATGTTAAATTTACGTACCTAGGGTCACTTTTTTTTCTTATCACATGCCTTGATGCCGGTCCTAGACCACATTCACATATCATCCTCTCCAAGCAATTATGCTTACCTTACGCATAACATACTGTTAGTTTTCTTCAAATACATACTTAAGTACATACTTACCTTTGCTTCTACCCTTAGTTCTTGATCGAGTCTCGGATTGTACGGGTTCCTTGTCACAAGAGCACACAGGTTTGAGTCCAAGTATTTACCTCCTCATACTTGATTTCCCTCAAACCAGGGCTCTGATACCACCTTGTAAGACCCTATTCACGATTTGACCCAAAACGACGCAGCGGAAAATGAACCGTAAAATTTCTTTCTTTTAACTACTCTAACATACTTAAATACCGTTTAGGTCAACCCTAACATAAATACATCATTCATCATTTATTTAATGTAACTATGTTAACAAATGATTACAAACAACGTGACCGCTTTCCCGTACAATCCATGATCTTCAACTTGATCCTCGTTCACTTGTCCATCATGAATATCTGACTAACCTGCGGTCACCATATATAACCAACACGTTAGTACATGGTAACATCATATATAATTTAATACATGTACTTAAAAGGCTATATCACATTCTAACTACATAAGGTATTCCATTGAAACATCCACTCAATTTTATTTACTCGAGTCCGACATCAATTCCTCGAGAGTCCGACGTTCCCATACCTGCACTCCATTTATTTCATTCTCAATAGTAACATGGTTAGGCGTACGTTATCTCAAACATATTGAAAACCCACATCTTCACATATACGTATACCAGTGATCTACAATCATTAGATTACAACACGTGTATACACTTTCATATATCTAAGTACATTCATACGTATCTCATTCATATGTACGCACATACAAGTTCACACTACTTACACACGATACAGTTCCATATCTACATACATACAAGTCACATTCACTTATTTGTAAGTTGAGCCTTATCTACAAACATATCAACACAAATCAATGCAATTACAAACAAACATAACCGACTAACTTCCAAGAAACATGATGAACATTCAACAACATAATGAACATTCCATTAACACGATGAACATTCAGCAACATGATGAACATTTCATTATCACGATGAACATTCAACAACATAATGAACATTCCATTAACACGATGAACATTCAGCAACATAATGAACATTCTATTAACACGATGAACATTCAGCAACATAATGAACATTCCATTAACACGATGAACATTCAGCAACATAATGAACATTCCATTAACACGATGAACACTCAGCAACATAATGAACATTCCATTAACACGATGAACATTCAACAACATAATGGACATTCTATTAACACGATGAACATTCAGCAACATAATGAACATTCAATTAACACGATGAACATTCAACAACATAATGAACATTCTATTGTCACACCCCGATTTCCACGAGTCACCGGTGGGCCCGGTGGGGGAGTATCGTGACGTGGTTGGCAACGTAATAGTCAAACAACACAATATAATAATGCACAGCGGAAGCAATTGAAAATATAATACAACCGAATTTATTTATTGTAAACAAAGTCACAATTATCCGGTGTTTATCCACAGTAGGATCGAATAAAGAAAACATTGTTTATGGTTCAACAGACTTCGGCATCTTAAGTTTGCGAGACTTCTAATGATGCTTAGGAGAATCCCAGCCTATTTCGCCTAGTACCTGCATTTAATCTTTTTGGGAAAATACGTCAGTTTACACTGGTAAATACATTCAACTGACACATTTTATAAAATGATTGAAAATTGGTTTGGATGCACATGGCATAAACATTTTATTTAACTTGGGAGAATTATTTAATATTATAATCTTGTGAACGATTTACATGTTACTTATGCGTTCAGTAGCCCGGAATGTATCCGGGTTAAAGATCAATAGACACACCACTTTAAGTGAGTTATACACGGGAGTACGCCTACACCCCGTGCTCAGGTCGTGGCTATCTCGTAAGATAATGCCGAGGATATCCGGGACATGGTCATTAACCCCCCAAAGGCTGTAAAGTAAACACATCTGTTTAAAACGAGCCGATCAAATTATTCAACTACCCACTAAGCGTGGAGATTTGATGCCCGATCAAGCGGTACGCTATGTACCGTAACCCAAGCCCGTATAGGGAAAATAAGTTAAAAGTATTTACCTTTGCAAGTATAAATCCTTAATTGAATAAACTGCAGATAGCTTTTACTGGTTCTCCTAATCTGGAACGAAGGTTTAATATAACCTATTAGAATACTAACGGGCCTTTAATTAAGCTTAAGCTTAGACCGGTCAGTTTTAATGATACGGTTCGTACGCACGATTAAGCGAAGACCGGATAGAATGTGATTTAGACCCGACAAGTTTGAGGACTTGTTTAATATGGGTTTACTATTCACATTCTGGAATTTGAGATAAAAATGATATCGTTTGACCCGTTTCGGCTAGTTTATGCAAACTAGTTACATAAACCGAACCGAACGCGTATAATGCATAACGGGTAACCGAAAGGGTCGCGAACAGGTTTCCTAAGTTAATACGCTTTAAATATGTTGTGATATCATTATGATATCTTCCATAATGCCCATAACGAGTTTAATCCCTAAATACGCCCCGTAGGGGTATTTCGGTCATTTTAAGGGTTATAAAAGAGATTTATAATACTTCTGAGATACGGGTCTGATTTAATCAGCAAAATTATTAATTTTAACAGACCACAACAGTTGGTGAAGAGTCTTATTTCCCAAAATGGTTTTAAACCCAAATTATGCGTTTAATACGCGTATGAAGCCGTTTTAAGCGACGTACGGTTTAAAATACCATTCTGAGTTTTCTGACCAGCAAAACAGGCTCAAAACACTCTATTTATTATTTTAAATCAGTGGCAATTGGATTGGTATCAAACGGATTCGTAAAACTCGTTTTATGGCCTAAAAGGGCATATTCGGTATTAACCGAATCAATGCGATAAGCCTAGCTTAAGATCAGTTTAAAAATAATTAAAAATCTTCAAAAATCCCAAAATATTATTTAACATCAGTGGGTAAAATATTTGGTACCGAAAATCGGGTTTAGATAGGCTATGCGCTAATCGCGCCGTTTAATTAATAATAAGCTTATTATTTACGCTAATGCGCATATCTCTTAATCTAGACCTCCGATTGACGTGAAAATTTACGTACATGTTTAGTAATCAGTAACTAAGATTATTGTACTTCCACATTTTCAAAATTCTCGTTGTATGGTCATAAGGGCATCACGGTCCAATTTAAGCGATTAACGGAAACGTGTGCATGCATCGGATAATCAACGAAACAAGTACAGAGACTTATACTAACATGCAACCCTACTCTAATGAAGCACTAAGGCATCTTCGAATCAAACTAAAACGGGTCAGAACCGAAGTCAAAGCAAAAGTCAAGGTTTTGCGCCTTTCGGTTCCGAACCGGGTTTTAACAGAAATTTGTCGAGTCGGGCAAGCGTAGACAAGTTTTCATACTTATTACCATGTTATATTAAGGTTAAAACAGGTTACACACATTTCGGATCATTAATTGTGCATTAAATCGCATTTTGTATTTCTGTTGACTTTTTCGGTCAACGTTTGACCCGACAAACGACCTAGTTAGGTCTGGAATTGGTACTTGCCCTTATAAGGGTTTAATGCCCATATAATTACCTATCTAACGGTACTTTTAATTTGACATACGACTGAGCTATCGTTACTTAATCACGAAGTCAACCGTTAAGCACGATATATTGACTTTTAAGCTAATTACTAAGCTAGAATTAATTTAGAAGGGTTAAGCAACTTACTAGATGATTAATGGATGATTAGGAAGGCCTTGAATCAGATTGTAAGCTCCTCCAATGCTCAGATGGCACTTGAATGATGTGTGTAGCATTTGTTGCAACTATGGTCCCTTTTATAGTGCTCATGGACACCACAAAAGCTTGACAACCAAGTCTAGGACCAACCACAACCATTGAACACTTGTCCTAGTGCTCTAGGATAGTTTAGGGGTCGTTTATAACTGATAAAACCGGTGCAATAGGTCATAATCGCGTGAAACAGCCAACAGAAGGTTTCTGGTCGCTGGGCACCAGCTAGCGCACCGTTACGCTACACATGTAGCGGTGCGCTAGCCCGCTATAATGGGCCGGTTGACTTGACATGGTAGCGCACCGTTACGCTACACATGTAGCGGTGCGCTACCTCTTCTCAGAGGCAGATTTCATTTCGTTTGTTGGTGTTTCGATCATGTAACCCACTTGCACGATTTTTAGCCATTCTTTTACATGGAGGGGCCTCTAATAAGTGTCTACTCCTGTATATTACCCTACCATGAACCTTTGTTGCAATTGAATGAACTTACAAGACCCGAAAACAACGGTTTATCATTCTTTTTCTTCTTGGGATCAAATCATGCTTTTCCAGATCAATTATTGTATACCCAATTTCTGAATTGAGGGTATAAAAGATGTGTACAACATTTAATCGGGTCTTGGGATTTATAATTAAGGTCGTTCAGAGGTAACAGTTTAACATGACGTCACTTTAAATCCTGCCGAATCATCTTTATTAAATCCGGGTTTACAACGCGTTTTGTCTGACATGACACGTGTCGTTTTATTATTGAACCCGAAATTTTCGAGGTGTTACATCCTCACCCCCTTAAAATAAATCTCGACCCGAGATTTACTGAAACAAGTAGGGGTACTTTTCTTTCATCGTGGATTCAACCTCCCACGTGAATTCGGGACCTCTACGGGCATCCCATTTGACCTTCACAAAAGGTATATGCTTCCTTCGAAGCTTCCTTACCTGTCGATCTTCAATCGACAAAGGTTTTTCAACAAATTTTAAGCTCGCGTCAATATGCACATCTGTATGTGGCATGACATGTGTGTCGTCAGCGGAACACTTCTTTAAATTGCAGATGTGGAACACGTTGTGAATTCCACTGAGCTCTTTTGGTAAGTTCAACTTATAGGAACTGACCCGACACGTTCGATAACCTCGAAAGGTCCTATGTATCTCGGGCTTAGTTTGCCTTTCTTACCAAATCGCATCACTCCTTTCCAGGGTGACACCTTAAGTAGGACTTTGTCACCTACTTCGAAGTGAAAATCCTTACGACTTGGATCCGCGTAACTCTTCTGCCTATTCCGGGCAGCTTGGAGATTGTTACGAATCTGGACAATCTTGTCCGTCGTTTCGAATACGATCTCTGGTCCTGATAACTGGACTTCTCCAACTTCCGCCCAACAAACTGGCGATCTACACTTTCTACCGTATAATGCCTCAAAAGGCGCAACCTTTATGCTGGTATGGTAGCTATTGTTGTAGGAGAATTCGATCAATGGTAGGTTTTTATCCCAGCTACCTTCCAATTCGATCGCACATGCACGTAGCATGTCTTCCAACGTTTGAATAGTACGCTCACTCTGACCGTCAGTCTGAGGATGGTAAGCCGTACTAAAGTTCAAACGTGTGCCCAAAGATTGCTGGAAGCTTTTCCAAAAATGTGACGTGTACCTAGTATCTCTATCAGAGATAATAGCTACAGGTATGCCGTGTAAGGCTACAATCTTATCAACGTATAACTGGGCTAGCATATCGGAGCTATAAGTCTCCTTGATGGGTAAGAAATGAGCTGACTTGGTCAGTCGGTCAACTATAACCCATATCGTATCATTTCCTTTCCTTGTCTTGGGTAACTTGGTAATAAAATCCATAGTTACCATTTCCCACTTCCACGTAGGAAGTTCAGGCTGTTGTAGCAAACCTGACGGTTTCTGATGCTCGGCTTTGACTTGTGCACATGTCAAGCATTTTGCTACATGGGCGGCTACAGACTTTTTCAAGCCTATCCACCAATAATTTGCCTTTAAATCCTGGTACATCTTATCAGCTCCAGGATGTACGGAGTATTTGGAACTGTGGGCTTCTTGGAGGATGACATCACGAAGTCCTCCAAAAATCGGAACCCATATTCGTCCGTTTAACCGTAAAATTCCGTCCTTGCTAAGAGTTAACTGCTCCTCAGTTACTCCTAACTTTTCATTAGGATAGTTAGCTTCCAACACAGCTTCCTTCTGTGCAGCTAACACCCTTTCTATCAAACTGTTCTTTATCTCCATACGCTTGGCGTTAATTCGAATGGGTTTAACCCTTTCCTTTCTGCTCAAGGCATCAGCGACTACATTCGCTTTGCCGGGATGGTATTTGATTTCACAATCATAATCATTTAAAGTTTCCATCCAACGGCGTTGCCTCATGTTTAATTCTTTCTGGTTAAACAGATGCTGGAGGCTCTTGTGATCAGAAAAGATCACAAACTTGATTCCATAAAGATAATGCCTCCACAGTTTTAGTGCGAACACAACGGCACCCAATTCCAAGTCATGGGTGGTGTAATTCTTTTCGTGCACCTTTAACTGTCGTGATGCATAGGCAATCACCTTGCCTTTCTGCATAAGCACACACCCCATGCCAGTGTGTGATGCATCACAATAAACTACAAATTCTTCAGCGCCTTCAGGTAATGAAAGCACAGGAGCGTTGCTCAACTTTTGTTTCAAAACATCGAAGGACTCTTGCTGCTTAGGGCCCCAAACGAACTTTACTTTCTTCTTGGTCAAGGAAGTTAGGGGTGCAGCAATCCTTGAAAAATTTTCAATGAAGCGCCTGTAATATCCTGCCAATCCCAGGAAACTACGAATCTCCGTAGGTGTCTTTGGCTCTTGCCAATTCATAACAGCTTCAACTTTAGCGGGATCTACCTGGATACCACGCTCACTAACCACGTGTCCAAGGAATTGGACTTCTCGTAGCCAAAATTCACACTTAGAGAATTTGGCGTAGAGCTTCTCCTGACGTAGAAGTTTGAGAATACAACGAAGGTGTTTCTCGTGGTCAGTTTGATTCTTAGAATAAATAAGGATGTCATCGATGAAGACGATAACAAATTTATCTAAGTAAGGCTTGCAGACGCGATTCATGAGATCCATGAACGCGGCTGGTGCATTAGTGAGCCCAAAAGGCATCACTAGGAACTCGTAATGACCGTAGCGAGTCCTGAATGCAGTCTTGTGAGCGTCTTCATCCTTAACCTTCAACTGATGGTAGCCTGACCTCAGATCAATCTTTGAGAAGTAACTTGCCCCTTGAAGCTGATCGAACAAATCGTCGATCCTGGGCAATGGATATCTATTCTTGATCGTGACTTTATTGAGCTCACGATAGTCGATGCACAGACGCATCGACCCATCCTTCTTCTTGACAAACAGGATTGGCGCTCCCCAAGGAGATGAACTGGGTCGAATGAAACCCTTAGCCAGCAATTCATCTAGCTGCGTCCGCAACTCCTCCATTTCGGTGGGTGCCAATCTGTATGGTGTTCTAGCAACTGGTGCAGCTCCGGGAATGATATCGATCCTGAATTCGACTTGTCTATCTGGTGGTAAACCAGGTAGATCTTCAGGAAACACTTCTGGGTATTCCGAGATGACAGGGATGTCTTCTAACTTCGGTTCAGGCTCATCAATAATCACCTGTGCCATGTAGATGACACACCCCTTCTTCAAACACTTGGAAGCCTTGAGCATAGTCACCTGCTCAGGCAGTCCGTACTGGGTATCTCCCCGAATGGTAAGTGACTCACCAGACGAAGTCTTTATTACCACCTGTTTCTGGTTACAAACGATTTGGGCCTGGTTATGAGATAACCAGTCCATACCCAGAACTATGTCAAAACCAGCTAATTTAAACGGAAGTAGAGACAGAGGAAAAGAATGGTTCTTAATGGATATAGTACATCCATCTAACACAGTAGAGACGGTTTCTATGGTACCATCTGCTAACTCTACCTCATAGTTTACGCTTAGGGTTTTGACAGGTAAATTCAACAATTTACAAAATTTATGATCTACGAAGGATTTATCTGCGCCTGAATCAAAAAGTACTCTTGCAAAAACATCATTTACAAGGAAAGTACCTGTTATGACGTTATCATCTTGCACAGCTTCCTTCGCATCCATCCTGAAGACTCTGGCATTAGTCTTCTTAGCCTCTTCAGGCTTCTTGTTGTACTTAGGGCAGTTAGTCTTTATGTGGCCCTTTTCATTGCAACGGTAGCACGTTGCATCTTTCATCTTCTTGCAATCCAAGGTTTTGTGTTCCTTGGATTTGCACAAACCACAAGCAAAAGACCTTGACTCGTTATTCGAGTTTGATTCGAGTCTGCACTTTCCAAAGTGCTGTTTCTTGCAAGTTTTGCATGTGGGCTTCTCTCCAGAACGATGCCCATCTTTCTTTGACTCCGATCCCTTCTTGTGATCACCGCTCCCACGGTGCTTCTTGTTCGATCTACGCGAACCATCATCTTCATGCTTCCTCTTCTCGGCCGCCTTATTCCTCTGCGATCTCTGCCGGACCGCATCCAGAGTGAGGGATAAGGAAAGGTCAGTTACAGACCTGAAGGTAACTGGCCGAGAAGCCTTTACACTTGACTTGATCTCGGGTTCCAAACCACCAATAAAGCGAGAAATTCTTTTTGGCTCCGGGGTTACCAGGTAGGGAACCAGCCGAGACAGTGTATTGAAGCTTGTTAGATAAGCTTGACAATCGAGGTTCTTCATCACCAATGATAGAAAGTCTGATTCTATCTTTTCCACCTCATGTTGCGGACAGAAATTTTCCTTGATCAAGGCGATGAATTGATCCCACGACATACTATACAACGGGATCTTTCCGGAGGCCTCCATCAGAGATCTCCACCAAGCTAACGCATCACCCTTGAAGGACTGTGAGACAAATTTAACCACATCACCTTCAGCGCATCTGCTGATGTCCACGACCGTGTCCATTTCATCCAGCCACGTCATGCAGTCTACGGCTCCTTTCTCCCCCGTAAAATCCCTGGGTTTACAAGACACAAAGTACTTATATGTGCAACCCTTGTTACGGTGTCCCTGATGCAGTACTAACTGCTGAGATGGATTACTTTGGTGGTTGGTGGACTGGCGATCATCACCGTTTTTCTT
Source organism: Helianthus tuberosus (assembly GCA_030545235.1). Taxonomy (NCBI): domain Eukaryota; kingdom Viridiplantae; phylum Streptophyta; class Magnoliopsida; order Asterales; family Asteraceae; genus Helianthus; species Helianthus tuberosus. The sequence goes on from CM060399.1 coordinate 117,824,566, forward strand.
TGGCACATCCTTTTTGGGAGGAGGCTTGTTATGAGCCTCTGAATGTGTCCTTGGCTTTGAATGTGAAGCAGAGTGGGTCCTACTCCGAGTACCACTGTACTCCTCATATTGTCTATCCAAAGCTTGTGTGATAGCGCCGTCAATGATTGCTTTTAGTTCAGCACCCGTTAATGTAATCTGGGCGTTCTCATTCGGCTCCACAGGATGGCTATTTACTTCATTGGAGTCAGCCATTTGTATTGAACTGTTGCAGAGAACAAGGTCAATATTTTTATTTGGGATCTTATTATGGAATTACCCCTTAGGGTAATTCGTTAACCATGGTAAACAGAGACCATATTTGGTTAACTTATCAATCGTATTTATTTAGGATTTTAATTAAAATTTATCCTAACATAAACAATAACAATATATATTAGCACATAAGGCTTGGTCACATGGACAATTTAAATTATAAGCTATGACTTCAGAGAATTAAGACTTTTTAAGGTTTGAACCTAGTTCATTACCTTTATTAGACAGGGAGTCAAAGCTACCACTGTCTTTTGGCTCATATGGAAATGAGCAGGGCCCGTAGGCATTATATTACCACGTATGGTAAAATATGATCATCTTAATTGATGATGTACCCAGGATTCAGAGATCATTAAACTGGGTTAGGAATCTTCTAAAGAATTCCTTTATAATAATGACGTATGTGATTTTAACGAATCACTTCTGCCAGGAGTGTTAACGTGTTTTAAGATGTTAACAGGGAATTGAATCTTTTAAACAGGTCTTACCATTTTGGCCCGGTCTTATATTTGACACGTGGCTAGGTTTCACACTTTAAGATCCTTAATTAAATAAATTTCATAGGCAGATTAATTTAAAAGGAATGATTTTAATTTATTTATTTCATTTATAATTTATATATGCACATAATGGCAAACATGAAATTTGTGAAACAAACATTCCATTAATTATACATAGGTTACATATTGCCCTAAACGGGTCTTTTCACACAAACCATTTCCCACGTAGGGGTCAAACAAGTACTTACCCGCGCAGGGGTTAAATTTAAAACACAAGTCCTCGCAGGGACTGATTACTTAAATAGATGTCCTCGCAGGGACTAGGTACAAAGATAAATGTCCACGCAGGGACTACATACACACATAAATGTCCTCGCAGGGACTTAATTTTAAAGTAGACATATACTCATAAAGGATTTACTGATCCTTCTTGCTCTTTCCCTTGATTAAGTTCGTCAAGGTCTTGAACATCCCCTGGTTGCGCCGTCGATCTTCCCGTGCCTCATGTCGTACCTCTCTAATACTTTGCAGGATCTCCTGATGCAGTGGTGGCGACATTTGTAGAGACGGCGGGGGTTGTTGGTAAAACGGGGGTTGTGTAGGTATCTGGTACCCCTGGACTGGGTACCCTACTCCCCAAGGACCTCCATACTGTCCATCAGGGTTAAGAGCGTTGTAATTAGCTGCTACCAAATACGGGTCGGCTTCAGCGTAACCGAGGTTAGTGTGAGTCGGTGGCTCAAACGGGTTGTACATCGAAGGACCCGTGTATGCCGGTATCTGGTTATCAAAACCTATTGGTGGCGGTTGCTGCGCGACGGGGTTTGATGGTCCACCAAATTGTGGAACTTCTTGATCCGGCTGATAATTTCTGCCACTTGATTGTAGAGGAGAGCTGAAATGAAACTCTTCTCTTCGTGTGGTCATCCGAGCTCCGGTTCTCATACGTCTTTGCGGTTGAGGAGGCGCCGGCTGAACTGGTGGCGGTGGAGGCGGTGGCGTAGCTGCCACAAACTGGTGATTCCCTGAGGAATCTTGATGATGCTGCTGCTGCTGCTGCTCATGAGGCGAAGAATAGTGAGGCTGCTGCTGTACATGCGGCGACGAATGGTGAGAAGGTGTATAATACCATTCGTGCCGAGTAAAGATAGCCTGGAAGCTATCTGGACCATCATAGGGTGGTCCGTGATAAATGGAACTATCCGAGACCTCGATTGGATGGTTGGGAGTTCCTGATGCGGGCTCGACGGGGTCGTCTTCCTCGTCCATATCATTGCCTCCGGAAAAATGGTCCTCCGGTCCCAATGGGTTAAAACCCACTGGTTCTTGTATATAATTTGCCGGGTTAAACTGGCCTTGAAAGAATGGAGTGGGGTCTCCAAAAGGGCGGTGCGACATTGATCGTTGTAGTGGTAAGTACGACTGGTGTGAGTCTCCATGCTCATTTTCTGATTGTGGCCCGTAGGAGTCTTGAGCGGGAGTCGTCGAGCTGTTCGAAACCGACCGTCTTGCCGGTTGAAAGAGACCTCTCTGGTTCCGCCGGGTACCATCACTCTCGGCAGGGATAGGACCTCGTGTATTCGAAGGTCCTGCTTCGTGATCGTTGGGGGCGGCTACCGGCCCCTTTCCACGCCCTCGCGTACGCAAGAATCTTGGAGGCATCTTTGTTATTCCTGTCAATAAAACATAAGATAACAATAACAAAATATAAAGTTTAAAGAACAAAACAAAAACCGAATAAGGTGGAATTTGTCCTATGTTATAAGTCTAGACTCAAAAGTTTAGATATGTGCAATTGTGTAACTGAGATTAAACACAAAAGACTAGTGTTTAATTCACTCAGTGTTGGCTCTGATACCAACCTGTCACACCCCGATTTCCACGAGTCACCGGTGGGCCCGGTGGGGGAGTATCGTGACGTGGTTGGCAACGTAATAGTCAAACAACACAATATAATAATGCACAGCGGAAGCAATTGAAAATATAATACAACCGAATTTATTTATTGTAAACAAAGTCACAATTATCCGGTGTTTATCCACAGTAGGATCGAATAAAGAAAACATTGTTTATGGTTCAACAGACTTCGGCATCTTAAGTTTGCGAGACTTCTAATGATGCTTAGGAGAATCCCAGCCTATTTCGCCTAGTACCTGCATTTAATCTTTTTGGGAAAATACGTCAGTTTACACTGGTAAATACATTCAACTGACACATTTTATAAAATGATTGAAAATTGGTTTGGATGCACATGGCATAAACATTTTATTTAACTTGGGAGAATTATTTAATATTATAATCTTGTGAACGATTTACATGTTACTTATGCGTTCAGTAGCCCGGAATGTATCCGGGTTAAAGATCAATAGACACACCACTTTAAGTGAGTTATACACGGGAGTACGCCTACACCCCGTGCTCAGGTCGTGGCTATCTCGTAAGATAATGCCGAGGATATCCGGGACATGGTCATTAACCCCCCAAAGGCTGTAAAGTAAACACATCTGTTTAAAACGAGCCGATCAAATTATTCAACTACCCACTAAGCGTGGAGATTTGATGCCCGATCAAGCGGTACGCTATGTACCGTAACCCAAGCCCGTATAGGGAAAATAAGTTAAAAGTATTTACCTTTGCAAGTATAAATCCTTAATTGAATAAACTGCAGATAGCTTTTACTGGTTCTCCTAATCTGGAACGAAGGTTTAATATAACCTATTAGAATACTAACGGGCCTTTAATTAAGCTTAAGCTTAGACCGGTCAGTTTTAATGATACGGTTCGTACGCACGATTAAGCGAAGACCGGATAGAATGTGATTTAGAACCGACAAGTTTGAGGACTTGTTTAATATGGGTTTACTATTCACATTCTGGAATTTGAGATAAAAATGATATCGTTTGACCCGTTTCGGCTAGTTTATGCAAACTAGTTACATAAACCGAACCGAACGCGTATAATGCATAACGGGTAACCGAAAGGGTCGCGAACAGGTTTCCTAAGTTAATACGCTTTAAATATGTTGTGATATCATTATGATATCTTCCATAATGCCCATAACGAGTTTAATCCCTAAATACGCCCCGTAGGGGTATTTCGGTCATTTTAAGGGTTATAAAAGAGATTTATAATACTTCTGAGATACGGGTCTGATTTAATCAGCAAAATTATTAATTTTAACAGACCACAACAGTTGGTGAAGAGTCTTATTTCCCAAAATGGTTTTAAACCCAAATTATGCGTTTAATACGCGTATGAAGCCGTTTTAAGCGACGTACGGTTTAAAATACCATTCTGAGTTTTCTGACCAGCAAAACAGGCTCAAAACACTCTATTTATTATTTTAAATCAGTGGCAATTGGATTGGTATCAAACGGATTCGTAAAACTCGTTTTATGGCCTAAAAGGGCATATTCGGTATTAACCGAATCAATGCGATAAGCCTAGCTTAAGATCAGTTTAAAAATAATTAAAAATCTTCAAAAATCCCAAAATATTATTTAACATCAGTGGGTAAAATATTTGGTACCGAAAATCGGGTTTAGATAGGCTATGCGCTAATCGCGCCGTTTAATTAATAATAAGCTTATTATTTACGCTAATGCGCATATCTCTTAATCTAGACCTCCGATTGACGTGAAAATTTACGTACATGTTTAGTAATCAGTAACTAAGATTATTGTACTTCCACATTTTCAAAATTCTCGTTGTATGGTCATAAGGGCATTACGGTCCAATTTAAGCGATTAACGGAAACGTGTGCATGCATCGGATAATCAACGAAACAAGTACAGAGACTTATACTAACATGCAACCCTACTCTAATGAAGCACTAAGGCATCTTCGAATCAAATTAAAACGGGTCAGAACCGAAGTCAAAGCAAAAGTCAAGGTTTTGCGCCTTTCGGTTCCGAACCGGGTTTTAACAGAAATTTGTCGAGTCGGGCAAGCGTAGACAAGTTTTCATACTTATTACCATGTTATATTAAGGTTAAAACAGGTTACACACCTTTCGGATCATTAATTGTGCATTAAATCGCATTTTGTATTTCTGTTGACTTTTTCGGTCAACGTTTGACCCGACAAACGACCTAGTTAGGTCTGGAATTGGTACTTGCCCTTATAAGGGTTTAATGCCCATATAATTACCTATCTAACGGTACTTTTAATTTGACATACGACTGAGCTATCGTTACTTAATCACGAAGTCAACCGTTAAGCACGATATATTGACTTTTAAGCTAATTACTAAGCTAGAATTAATTTAGAAGGGTTAAGCAACTTACTAGATGATTAATGGATGATTAGGAAGGCCTTGAATCAGATTGTAAGCTCCTCCAATGCTCAGATGGAACTTGAATGATGTGTGTAGCATTTGTTGCAACTATGGTCCCTTTTATAGTGCTCATGGACACCACAAAAGCTTGACAACCAAGTCTAGGACCAACCACAACCATTGAACACTTGTCCTAGTGCTCTAGGATAGTTTAGGGGTCGTTTATAACTGATAAAAACCGGTGCAATAGGTCATAATCGCGTGAAACAGCCAACAGAAGGTTTCTGGTCGCTGGGCACCAGCTAGCGCACCGTTACGCTACACATGTAGCGGTGCGCTAGCCCGCTATAATGGGCCGGTTGACTTGACATGGTAGCGCACCGTTACGCTACACGTGTAGCGGTGCGCTACCTCTTCTCAGAGGCAGATTTCATTTCGTTTGTTGGTGTTTCGATCATGTAACCCACTTGCACGATTTTTAGCCATTCTTTTACATTGAGGGGCCTCTAATAAGTGTCTACTCCTGTATATTACCCTACCATGAACCTTTGTTGCAATTGAATGAACTTACAAGACCCGAAAACAACGGTTTATCATTCTTTTTCTTCTTGGGATCAAATCATGCTTTTCCAGATCAATTATTGTATACCCAATTTCTGAATTGAGGGTATAAAAGATGTGTACAACATTTAATCGGGTCTTGGGATTTATAATTAAGGTCGTTCAGAGGTAACAGTTTAACATGACGTCACTTTAAATCCTGCCGAATCATCTTTATTAAATCCGGGTTTACAACGCGTTTTGTCTGACATGACACGTGTCGTTTTATTATTGAACCCGAAATTTTCGAGGTGTTACATCTATTAACAAGATGAAACTATCATCTTAATTTACATTAAGGATAGACGAAGTTCATATGAACTTACCTTGGCACTTACCCTTACCCGTAAATTCTTACATGGTTCCCTATATACAACATACCAAACTTCATTTATAAATAAGAAGTGATATCGGAAATCACTTACATTAAGTGTCCGTATTCGCATCCGTTTCCTCGCCTCCCTTTGACCCGTTAGCCTTCCATGCTTCCATCCATCTTGACATGATCCCTATACTTTCATGTCATCACATTCATATTCTTGTTAGCATACATGATTGTAGATATTAACGATCATATCAAATTCATGTTTCACATTTGACTTTCATTAGTAAATTCTAACAAGCATAAGGCATATTTCCACAAGTCAATCTTTTAAAACTCATATAATTCATCACGTCATCACATATAACACATATGGATATAATATGCATCATATGACTTTCTTAAACATTACAATTGTGACAAAAAGTCTAACATTGCTACTTATGCACAGTTGACTTTCAGAAAGTCAACGATTTATCATATGAACTTTTGATTTAACCTCATCCATCCATGTCATTATAGTAGACTATACTAATGACACTATATACATTTCATACTCATGATGCAATAAGCATACAACCACATGATCATCTAGTTATATGCACACACCAAACATGTTTAATTTTGTTCATTCTATTAACATAATTCTACAACTAACACCATGACCTATACTTAACAACCTAACATCATTCTAACTTCATCCCGCTCTAATGATCTCATATGCTTCACATTTAGTGTACTTTTACTTATCAATTTTGATTAAGCAATTATTCAAACATGTAGTAAACATCATACCACTCCAACATATAGTACAATATTCTAATGCATACTTTTACCAAATAACATGGCCAACCAAATCCTACATGAATTCCATCTAAAAATACATTTCTCATGTTTATTTATCATCAAATACATCATATCCCCATGTTATACGATTTCATCCATTACTTGCATACCATTTCATATATTAATCTCACCTAGGCATTTCATCAAATACTTGGTGTGCATACCACGATTTATGCATAAGGTACAAGTGTTTCATGGTTTACTTCCTACTTCATGCTTTCATTCATCAATTAACACAAAAACATCAACAAATTCATATCACATTCATATGTATCAAGCCATTTCATACAATCTCCTCATCCTAACTTCACTTGGACATTTCATCATACACTTGGCGTGTGTACTAATATCTAAGCATAATGTAGAAGTATTTTCATTCTGTTTCTTCCTAATTCTTTACTTTCAATCATTATCAATACAAAATACCAAACTAATTTCATACCAAGTTCAACCTAACTAGCAAGATGGTCACATACAACATAACATATCAAGAATCGAACGAAGATTGGACATGGGTGAAATACCCATGTCGTCATTTCCATCATCTATGGTGGGTTTCACCTCCAAACACCTAATTGATCAAAATCATGCATAACACATACTCCATATGAGGATTATAACACTTATTCATGTTCAATTTTTGCATCAGTTCTTGGATTAACCATAACCCATAACATCAAACATCACCAAAACATAAAATTAAACTTACTTAATGTGAAGAACACATGGATGATCAAGAATCCTTGTACATGCAATAGAATTTGCTGAATTCCCCTTTCTAATATGATGATTCTTGTGAATTAGGGTTTTACCCTTTTTCTTCTGCTTAGTTCGATCCCCAGACAAACACACATAGTGTGTTTTAGATTTTCTTTTTATTCTTTTAATTAATTCAAGTTTCCACTTTGGCAACCTTAGTCCCTCATGTTCTTTCTTATTTATTTGACCCCCCATAGTTTTCCACTCTTAATTAATAGCCAACTTTATCTAACCAAGTTAGATTACTTGGTTATTAGTAAAATATGCCACTTAGCCAATAAATCCTACTTACTTATTCCAACCTAATAAAATGTCCAAATAAAATATTTGGGCCCAAGTTTTGGGGCGTTACAAAATGAGTCATAAAACTATCCCTTTTTTAGTACTAATGTTGGAAAAAAGTGTGTTTTTGTCTTCCTTTTGTATTTTCAGGACTAAATGAGCTTAAATGAACAAAAGGAACAAATATGCAACAAAATCTAACATAAATACAAATAAAAGGAATAAATGTGGCATGCCCGATCCCTCGACAGCATCTTCCCAAGCAAAAACAAGAAACAGAAGGTTGACCACGGCCCCGTGCCCAGCGAGCACGGGGGCGTGACCAGGTGCCTGCAGAAAAGACAAAGCTATAGAAGCTTCTATTCCCAGCACGGGGGCATGCCCAGCTCAACACGGGCCACGGTAAATGCTAAGATTCGCAGAATCTTGCAAATCTTGATAGTACAGATACGCTTCTACACACGGGGCCGTGCCCAGTCAACACGGGGGCGTGTGAAGGCTAATACAGACAATTGCAATTAATGAAGAAAGAGAAACTGGATGGCCACGGGGCCGTGTCCAGCGGACACGGGGCCGTGTTCGGGCTTCTGTGTAGACTATAAATATGGGTGCTTGGTTTACTTCAAAGGCATCCCTTGGCAAACCACCTCTCTCCCACTTCACTTCCACTCCACCACCACCACCACTACAACACCCACATCCACCACCATCATCCATCATCCACCTTAGAGTGTGTGTAGTAGTCTCGGGATCCAAGATTGATAGTAAGAGTTCTTGACAATCAAAGGCCATGTTTGCCTAAGTCTCTTACATCACTCGGTGAAGACATGCATTTAATGTAATACTTTTGATTTTTAATCTATTCACACTTTTTATTTGGTTTTGTATTAATGACTTTAATAACTAGTTTCTTATGTTGAAGGTGAAACTTTTTTATCATTTGTCCGTGGTGTCTTGGCGTTATTTTACTGTCTATATAAAACAAAAGATTTTCACCATTCATATCTCTACGATCTATATAGAGATATGTTGGCTACCTGGTTGGGGGTTAAGGGAATGGGAATGGTTTGGTAAGGTTCATGCCTTGTTCAGTGTATAGATCCTGCAAGGACCTGGGTCAAGCCTACTAGGACCTCCTTCAATACCCACTGGTATTGGATGGCGGGGGTGCGAATTGCTTGATCCCCTCATATGTAAACTACTATTAATACATTAATCCGGCTACTTGGGATTGTATCCCTGTTGACTCAAACCACTTAGCCGAGGGTAACGTCGCCTTCAAAAGAGGGGTCTACCACATTACACATTAATAACTTAATTAATTATCTTTTAATATTCCGACCCTTTGGGATTGTATCCTTGCTGACTCAAACCACTGGGTTGAGGGTAACGTCACCTTCAAAAGAGGGGCCTGCTACTATAACTAAGATAATCTCTTAAAAAATGCAAAAGTGCGGAAATCATCAAAGGTTACATTAAAGGCAAGTCGGATCCAAGTCATTCATCTTGTCTATCTGTTTTTATTTTATTTTTCAGCATTTTTAGTTTTATTTTTCATGTTTAAAACCTTTTCTAAAACTTTTGATTTGATTAGACGTTGAGGATAAACCGGTATTAAAAACTCTTGTGTCCTTGGACGACCTCGGTATCTTACCAACGCTATACTACGCTCACGATGGGTGCACTTGCCCATATGTGTGTTTAGTGTTAGTAGAATATCGTGTTTTATAAATTTAAAACTTGACTAATGTGTTAAAAAGGGCTTAAAATATCAATAAAAACATTTAACGCTACACACGCATCAAGTTTTTGGCGCCGTTGCCGGGGACACAAGGATTTTAAGAAAGTTAGGAATCAACGACCTAATCGTTTTTCTTATTTTTTTCAGTTTTTTTAGGATTTTTCTTAATTTTTCAGCTTCTGCAGACTGCAGCACGAGGCCGTACCCGGTCGGACACGGGTCGTGCCCAGCATCCTTACTGGCAGTTTTTATTTTCTGAGTTACAGAAAGGTGAACACGGGGCCGTGTTGGTGCAGCACGGGGTTGTGTTGAACTTTCCAGTAACGGGGATCCGGAAAATAATCCTTGTAACCACGACCATGGTGCCGTGCTCAGCGACCACGGGGCCGTGGTGAGACTTCTGACCGGCAATCTTTTTGTTTTTATCGCAGGACTTGGAACCCAGGCGCCGCACCTGAACTTCCTACGCAGTGCATGAGCTCTAGTTCCAATAAAGACATAAAAGAACCTCTAGACGAACCCGAACGCTTTCTAAGAAAAAGACTTAAAGCTAAAATCTAAGAGAAACTTTCGGAGACCCACTTCCCATGGCGGATCAACGTACCCTGATGGATTACCTACGACCCACGGTAGGTAATCTCGGCGCCGCTATCAATGCACCGAATGTCGATGCAAACAACTTCGAACTTCGGCCGCATTTGATACAGATGCTCCAAAACTCCGCAACTTTCCATGGGCTTGCGGACAAAGATCCCCACTTACATATTACCAAGTTTTTGGAAATATGTGATACTTTTCGGATCAACGGAGCATCAAATGACGCCATCCGCCTCCGAATGTTCCCATTTTCACTAAAAGAACGAGCTAAGGCTTGGCTTAACACCCTCCCAAGTGGTTCGGTAAACACTTGGGATGAACTAGCCCAAAAGTTTTTGTATAAGTATTTCCCTCCTTCTAAAACGGCTAAATTAATGACTGAAATTAATACATACTCACAAGAGGACGGGGAATCCTTATATGAAACTTGGGAAAGGTTCAAGGAGCTATTAAGAAAATGTCCTCGTCATGGTCTTGCGGTATGGCAACAGTATCCACTTTCTATAATAGGTTGTTGTCACACAAGACAAACACTTGACTCTAGCTCCGGGGGACTTCTAGGTAATCATCGCCCAAATGAAATTTATAATCAAATTGAGGAAATTGCTCAAAACAATTTTCAATGGCACACTCCCCGAGGTACAAAATCTATTGCCCCGGGCGCCCATAAGGTAGACGAAAGCACTTCTTTACAGGCCCAAATCGAGGCCCTTTCTTCGAAAATCAAAAAGTTAGAAATGGCGAAAACGACCTCGGTTATGGCTTGTGAAGGGTGCGGTGGGCCACATGAAAATTGGAGTTGTATGAAAGAAATGGATAATCAAACGAAAACGGTAAACTACATTGATAATAGACCTAGGCTGTCAGGTCCTCCAACGGGTACCTACAACCAAGGATGGCGTAACCACCCTAACCTTGGTTGGAGAGAACCCGACAATAGTAGTAACCAACAAAACTAGAACCAACGAACAAACTTTCAACAACCAAGAAATGAGTCACAAAATTTCTCTCAACAACAACAAGGGGGACGAGAGAGATTTGAAGATACTATCTCATGCCTCATCTCCGACACCGAAAAGAAAAACTCGGATCGATTCCAACAAATGGAATCAAACTTTAGAAATCAACAAGCTAGTATTCAAAACATTGAAAACAACTAAATCAACTAGCTCAAAACTTCTCCGAGAGACCGCAAGGCGCGTTACCCAGCAATACCGAAACTAACCCAAAGGCGCAAGTGCATCTCATCACATTGAGAAACCGTACCGTAGGTCCCGAGTAGGCTCCACTACCTCCAACTGAAAAGAGTCTGTCTAACCAAACCGCAACTTCACCGACACCCCAAAAAGAGACGACTCCTCCGACAAATCAAGAGCCTACCAAGAATCCCCCGGTACCTTACCCCGGTCGGTTACTTCGCCAAAAGACCAATGAGCAATTCACAAAATTCGTAAATTTACTAAAACAATTGCACATCAATCTTCCATTTGTGGAAGTCCTCACTCAAATGCCTAAATATTCATAATTTACAAGAGACTTTCTCACTCACAAAAGGAAAATTGAAACCCTGCAATTAGTTAATTTAAGTGAAGAATGCTCCGCCGTACTACTTAACAAACTCCCACAAAAGAAAATCGACCCCGGAAGCTTCACCATCCCTTGTTCCATTGGGGGATCACCCATACGCAATGCGCTAGCCGATCTTGGGGCTAGCATTAATCTCATGCTCGCATCAATGTTTGACCGACTCGGACTAGGTAAAACAAGCCCCACAAAGATGAGCATACAACTTGCCGATAGGTCTATCAAATATCCACAAGGTGTCGCCGAAAATCTTTTGGTAAAAGTCGGAGACTTTGTCTTCCTGGCCGACTTTATCATACTAGATATGGAGGAAGATACTCAAGTACCACTCATTCTAGGAAGACCATTCCTAGCCATAGCTCACGCAATGGTAGACATGAATGGTGGGAAATTAACATTGAGGATTTGGGACAAAGAGATGGAGTTTGGGGTTGGGGTTGGGAAAAGAGTAGAAGACGGCGACCCGATCAACTACATGAATGTCATAGACTCAAGCTTGGATGATGCTCTCCGACGGTGCAACATGGGATGCAAAACATCCCACTTGGGTAACATATGACTAACTTTGGGTCTAGCCAAGGACCCTTATAAACGTGGCTCACCACGGAGGCATTCCGCGAAACTATCCTTAGTTTTAGTTTAGATTAACTTTTATGTTTTCTAGTTTAGTTTTACTTTTCAGGAATAAAACACACTCAAAATGGTGGAGGTTACTAAGGGAAACTTGAACCCACACCCCATGCACAAAAACAGAGCCTCCCGACAATTTTTCTTCATTACAGCAAGTTCAGCACGGGGCCGTGCTCACCCCAACACGCCCCCGTGCCTAAGGATCTGCAGAAAATGCCCAGTTCAGTTAACTGGACACGGGGCCGTGTTCGCTGAACACTCCCCCGTGCCCAGCCTTCAGTTAATTATGATACTGGCGATCTGAACACGGGGCCGTGCCCGGACCAACACGGGCCCGTGTCCAGACGCACAGTAACATAAATTTTGTTTTTAAACACCTTTTTACACATTCAATCAACCTAAAAACTTATTTTTGGGACACATTGAGGACAATGTGTAATTTAAGTGTGTGTGGGGGGGGGGGGATGCTAAAACCTTGAAATTTTGCAAGTCCTAATAACAAGTCGTAACCAAAACTCTATTGGAACCGCTAATCACCCCAAAAAATTTTCAAAAACTTTTCGTTTTTTTTACTTGTCTTGGTTTAATTTGGGAATAACAGGTTCTAAAAAGGCTATATTTTTACAAATTTACAACCGATAGCATCGTGATAAAAAAGAACCAACATAAGAAAATTATGAAGCAGCATGACAAATCTAGTTAAAATTTGATTATATATACTTGATCACATTATAAACCCATTCCCACAAAAAGTGAGTTTTAAGCCTTTATTGAGCATACAAGCATACGTCTTTAAATTAAATGTTCATCTTTCGTTTCTTGTGTGAATAGCCGCTTGGTTTCTTATGACTCTAGAACTTGCCACGACGATACATTCCCGGTCCTTACCAACTTAAACTCAAGTAAGTAAATGATGGAGGCATTAGGACTAACCCATTTTTCTTTTCAACACCATTATTTTTCATTTTTTTATCACCTACCCAAAACCCCCATAGTTAACCCCTTTGAGCCTTAACCTTTTCATTTATAACCCAAAAAACAAACACCCTTTACCCACCAAAGCCTTTTTCTTTTAAACCCTTTATTTTAGTAAAAAGCTCGGTTTTCTTGTAACATTCCTTATAAAAAAAAAATTGAAGTTTAGCAATAAACAAACAAGTTTCTCAAAGAAAAATTTGTTTGAAAGTGCTTAGTTTGAATAAAAGTCACAAAAATAAAAAGTTGTACGACGACCGACGTTTTTTACGCTTTTAGCCCTTTTTACTAACCACTAACCCAAAACCACCTACCTTTAATCCAAGCCTAACCCTTCCCCAAGTCCTCTTGATATTTACAAAGGTGTATAGTTAAAAAGGGGGAGGATTGATTGCTTGGCAAGCATATGGTAGAAGTAAGTTCCATGCCCGTCTCGAGTGTTTCACAAAAATACATCTTCGGCCGAGTGTTGAGTGATCTCCCGTGAGGCATGTGAACTTGCATGTAAATGGAATTTTAAAGAGGCATGTTATGCCCAAATAAGTAATTTCTCTTATGAAACGTTCTAAATAAATCATAACAAATAGGATTGTAAATAAAGTAAAAAATAAAACCCAATAAAGATCTTGGATTCCTGACACTCGAGACAAGCCCAAAACTTCTCTTCTACCCATTCCATTTGGGTGTGTAAGCCACATAATAAAGAGTTTTGCTTGAGGACAAACAAAGATTCAAGTGTGGGGGTATTTGATGTGTGTAAAATGCAACATATAAATTACATCAAATGAGGCATAAAACTAACCCTTTTTTAGTACTAATGTTGCAAAAAGTGTGCTTTTGTCTTCCTTTTGTATTTTCAGGACTAAATGAGCTTAAATGAACAAAAGGAACAAATATGCAACAAAATATATCATAAATACAAAGAAAATGAATAAACGTGGCATGCCCGACCCCTCGACAGCATCTTCCCAAGCAAAAACAAGAAACAGAAGGCTGACCACGGCCCCGTGCCCAGCGAGCACGGGGGCTGGCCAGGTGCCTGCAGAAAAGACAAAGCTATAGAAGCTTCTATTCCCAGCACGGGGGCGTGCCCAGCTCAACACGGGTCGTGGTTAACGCTAAGATTCGCAGAATCTTGCAAATCTTGATAGTACAGATACGCTTCTGCACACGGGGCCGTGCCAGCCGACACGGGGCCGTGTGGAGGCTAATACAGACAATTGCAGTTAATGAAGAAAGAGAAACTGGATGGCCACGGGGCCGTGTCTGGGCTTCTGTGCAGGCTATAAATAGGGGTGCTTGGTTCACTTCAAAGGCATCCCTTGGTAAACCACCTCTCTCCCACTTCACCACCACTCCAACACCCACATCCACCACCATCATGCATCATCCAACTTAGAGTGTGTGTAGTAGTCTCGGGATCCAAGATTGATAGTAAGAGTTCTTGATAATAAAAGGCCATGTTTTCCGAAGTCTCTTACATCACTTGGTGAAGACAAGCATTTAATGTAATACTTTTGATTTTTAATCTTTTCGCACTTTTTATTTGGTTTTGTATTAATGACTTTAATGACTAGTTTCTTATGTTGAAGGTGAAACTTCCTTATCATTTGTCCGTGGTGTCTTGGCGTTATTTTACTGTCTATATAAAATAAAAGATTTTAACCATTCATAGCTCTACGGTCTATATAGAGATATGTTGGCTACCTGGTCGGGGGTTAAGGGAATGGTTTGGTAAGGTTCTTGCCTTGTTCAGTGTATAGATCCTGTAAGGACCTAGGTCAATCCTACTTGGACCTCCTTCAATACCCACTGGTATTGGATGGCGGGGGTGCGAATGGCTTGATCCCTTCATATGTAAACTACTATTAATACATTAACCCAGCTACTTGGGATTGTATCCCTGCTGACTCAAACCACTTAGCCAAGGGTAACGTCGCCTTCAAAAGAGGGGCCTACCACATTACGCATTAATAACTTAATTAATTATCTTTCAATATTCCGACCCTTTGGGATTGTATCCTTACTGACTCAAACCACTGGGTTGAGGGTAACGTCACCTTCAAAAGAGGGCCTACTACTATAACTAAGATAATCTCTTAAAAAGTGGAAAAGTGCGGAAATCATCAAAGGTTACATTAAAGGCGAGTCGGATCCAAGTGATTCATCTTGTCTATCTGTTTTTATTTTATTTTTCAGCATTTTTAGTTTTATTTTTCATGTTTAAAACATTTTCTAAAACTCTTGATTTGATTAGACGTTGAGGATAAACCGCTATTAAAAGCTCTTGTATCCTTGGACGACCTCGGTATCTTACCAACGCTATACTACGCTCACGTGCACTTGCCCATATGTGTGTTTAGTGTTAGTAGAATATCGTGTTTTATAATTTAAAACTTGACTATTGTGTTAAAAAGGGCTTAAAATATCAATAAAAACATATAACGCTACACACGCATCACCGAACCTCCAGACCAACCGATGCTAGAATCCCACTCCGAAAACCAACTCTCAATACCTGCATTTAACCCAGATAAATCACCTAGAATCCAAACTCCGCATCCTCCAGGATAGGATCCATGGTTTGACGACAATAGGTCATATTCGGCCTTATACCCTCTTGAAGAAGAACTAAAACCTTTAGAACCTGATCCGTGGAAGGAAATAGATTGGACATTTTTCAAAATGAATAGCGGAGACCCCTACGAAGAACCCATGCCTCCACCTGAACCATTACATCCACCAATGAGTAGACAAGAGGTGCAGGAACTCCATCAGTATGGAGAAGATTTAGTGAACGAGGGGAATAGAATCCGGCAGATAGGGGAAATATTAGTTGGAAATATGATGAGAATGAAATGCAATACTGGATGAACGGAACTTAGAAATTATTTAGATATACGTGTAATTTTGTAATATAAAAAAATTATATATATATATATATATAAGTAGAGATGCATAGTATTTTTCCTTTCCAGTTGTAATTTGTAATAGATGCATATATATATATATATAATAAAAGTCGCAATGATCGACATTTTTGACCAACTTGTTCATGTGATTGTGTATAAATGATTGTATTCAATTCTATTATGTGATAATTAATATCTGGTAAATGTTTACAATCCAGAAGGACAACGAAGTAAATCAAGAAAACCAGAATAATGAAAATAACGGAAACCAAATAGATAACAGTGTCATTCAACATATAGTGGCACAAAGAATTATAGATGCCATGCCTTATATTATCAAGACTGTTTGATGTATGCAAAATGCAACATATAAATTACATTAAATGAGGCATAAAACTAACCCTTTTTAGTACTAATGTTGGAAAAAGTGTGTTTTTGTCTTCCTTTTGTATTTTCAGGGTAAAAAGAGCTTAAATGAACAAAAGAAGCAAAAATGCAGTCAAATCCAGCATAAATACAAGAAAAGGAATAAACATGGCATGCCCGACCCCTCGACAGCATCCTCTAAAGCAAAAACAAGAGAACAGAAGGCTGAACACGCCCCGTGCTCACTGAGCACGGGGGCGTGCCCAAGTGTCTGCAGAAAAGACAAAGTTGTAGAAGCTTCTATCACCCACCACGGTGGCGTGCCCAGCGGACACGGGGCCGTGGTCAACTCGAAGATTCGCAGAATCTAGGAAAATCTTGATAGTACAGATACGCTTCTGCACACGGGGTCGTGCTCAGCGGACACGGGGGCGTGGTCAACTAATGCAGACAAACTGCAATTAATGAAGAAAGAGAAGATGGGTAGACACGGGGCCATGTCCGGGCTTCTGTGCAGGCTATAAATAGGGATGCTTGGCTCATTTGCAAACCATCCCTTGGCAAACCACCTCTCTCACACTTCACCCACACTCCACCACCACCACACACCATCATCCACCACCATCATCCATCATAGAGTGTGTGAGTAGTCTCGGGATCCAAGATTGATCGTAAGAGTTCTTGACAATCAAAGGCCATGTTTGCCTAAGTCTCTTACATCACTTGGTGAAGACAAGTGTCTAGTGAAATACTTTTTACTTTTAATCTTTTCGCACTTTTTATTTGGTTCTGTATTAATGACTTTAATAACTAGTTTCTTATGTTGAAGGTGAGTCTTCCTTATCGTTTGTCCGTGGTGTCTTGGCATTATTTAACTGTCAATATAAAATAAAAGATTTTCACCATTCATATCTCCATGGTCTATATGGAGATATGTTGGCTACCTGGTCGGGGGTTATGGGAACGGTTTGGTAAGAGTCTTGCCTTGTTCAGTGTATAGATCCTGCAAGGACCTGGGTCAACTTTAGTAGGACTTCCTTCAATACCCACTGGTATTGGATGGCGGGGGTCCGAACTCCTTGATCCCCTCATATGTAAACTTCTATTAATACTTTAACCTGGCTACTTAGGATTGTATCCCTGCTGACTCAGACTACTTAGCCGAGGGTAACGTCACCTCCAGAAGAGGGGCCTACCACAATATTCATTAATAACTTAATTAATTATCTTTCAATAATCCAACCCTTTAGGATTGTATCCTTGCTGACTCAAACTACAGGGTTGAGGGTAACGTCACCTTCAGAAGAGGGGCCTACTACAATAACTAAGATAATCTCATAAAAAGTGCAAAAGTGCGGAAATAATCAAAGGTTACACTAAACACGAGTCGGATCCAAGTGATTCATCTTGTCTATCTGGTTTTATTTTTATTTTTCAGCATTTTAGTTAGTTTTATTTTTCTTATTTAAAAACCTTTTTTCTAAACTTTTGATTTATTTAGACGTTGAGGATAAACCGGTATTAAAAGCTCTTGTGTCCTTGGACGACCTCGGTATCTTACCAACACTATACTATGCTCACGATGGGTGCACTTGCCCATATGTGTATTTAGTGTTAGTAAATATCGTGTTTTATAAATTTAGAACTTGGCAAAAAAGTGTTAAAGGACTTAAAATATACATTAAAAACCTATCACACCTAACGCACATCAAGTTTTTGGCGCCGTTGCCGGGGACACAAGGATTTTAAGAAAGCTTAAAATCGACGGCCTAATCAGTTTTTCAAAACCTTTTTAAAACGCGCGCATTTTTTTTTTGCATTTTAGTTAGATTTTGCATTTACAGTAGTCTGAACACGGGTCCGTGCTCACTGAACACGCCCCGTGCTCAACGAAATCAGTAACTTTAAGTAAAACGCCCAGATACAGATTCTGTACACGGGGCCGTGCTCACTGAACACGGGGCCGTGTCCAGCCTCTGTTTCCGTTTTTATTTTTGTTTTCTGGTCTCGAGACTTTGTTGTGGTCTGCTGAGTGATTCTTATGGATCTATACTCAGGAGGTTACAACTACACCTATGAGGAGGATGATTATAGGGAAGACTATTGCACCAATTGTGGTGACCCCCAATCGGTTCAATATTGTGACTTATTTCAACCATCCACTTCATACACCTACTATGAGGAACCCAGGTACGAGCCATCAACTTCGTACACATCCTATGAAGACCCAAGGTATGAACCTCCTCCCTCATACTCATATTTTGAAGAACCAAGGTATGAGCCTTCATACTCATACTTTGAGGAACCACAATATGAGCTACCACCTTCATATGCTTATTATGAGGAACCATGGCGTGAACAACACACCTCGTATGAGTATTATGAAGAACAAAATTACGACCCTTATCCATCATATGCTTACAATGAAGGACAATGGTGTGAACTATCTACTTCCTATGAGTATTATGAGGAACAAAGGATCGAACAACCGGATTCGAGCTTTGAGGATCCCGATCCTTACTCTATCACCGACATAGCCGATAGGATAATAGAAAAAATTAAAACTATTGAACGTTGCATATTAGAATCTCGCGCAAGGGAAGAGGAGTCCCGCGCAAGAGAAGAAGTAAATAAAAAAGAGATAGTTGAAAATGTAAAAATGGAAGAACAAATAAGTGAAAAACCGACACATGAGTTAAACAACGAAAAGGGTGAGTCCGATAACGTTAAAATTCAAGAAGAGTCAAATTTTGAAGAAATTAATCTCTTGTCACCTTCTTTCGAAAATCATTGTTTAGTTCCCACTCATGCTAAGTTTTTAAAAGAGTTAAACACTAACACTAAAACTGACGAAACGGTAAGCATTAAGTTAACTAATGATCAAACTTCGCTAATAAAAGAAGACCCATTTGAAACTAACATTACACCGGTTCCATGTTTTTTTCAAAATTCGTTTATTAGTAATATCACAATCGATAAAGATCTTTGTGTTAACATAATGCCAAACTACATTTTCGAAAAATTAAGTATTGGTGATTTTTCTCCACTTCAAATACCCATTTTTCTATCCAATCGGAATGTAATAAAATCAATCGGTGTAGTTGAGGATGTCTTGGTTCAAACAAATCAAATGGTAATCCCAACCGACTTTGTCATCCTTGATGACGCTCCTCTAGTGTTGGGACGACCTTTTGTAAAAACCCACGAAGCTTTGAAAAACCGGAAGCGCAACAATCTATCTATTCAATTAGGGGCATTTAAAAAGAGTGTCGATCTTGAGCGTTCAATGAAATATCCATTCGGCAATAATGACCCCCTAATTGAAGATGAAGATGAACCACCCGATACAAGAGAAAAAATTGACCACTTTGTTGAAGAAGAGGTCGCCATAGAGCAAACTTTTGTAGTTCTTGATCGAAATGAGCAACCAAATAAGGAGTCTCCTAAAGACCCACCTCTTGAGCTCAAAGAACTCTCAAAAGGTTTGGAATATGCTTTTCTCGACAAAGATTGTAAATCACCTGTAATTATTTCATCTAAATTAACTAGCTTAGAAAAAGAAAAATTAATTACACTTTTGAAAAAACACAAAAATGCGATCGCTTGGAAGCTTGTGGATATTAAAGGCATAAGTCCTTCCATGTGCACGCACAAAATTTTAATGAACGATGACTACAAATCGGTAATACAACCACAACGTAGAGTAAATCCAAATGTCCAAGAAGTGGTTAAAAACGAAGTCATCAAATTGCTTGACGCGGACTTATTTACCCTATCTCCGATAGTCCGTGGGTAAGTCCCGTCCAAGTAGTTCCAAAGAAAAGAGGTATGACGGTAATAACTAATGAAAAGAATGAATTAATACCAACGAGAACCGTCACAGGTTGGAGGGTATGTATAGATTATAGGCGGTTAAATGAAGCAACAAGGAAAGATCACTTCCCTTTACCCTTCATTGATCAAATGTTAGAAAGATTATCCGGTCATAAATTTTACTGTTTCTTGGATGGTTTTTCAGGTTACTTTCAAATCCTGATAGCACCCGAAGACCAAGAAAAGACAACTTTCACATGTCCCTATGGAACTTTTGCTTATCGACGCATGCCCTTTGGTCTATGTAATGCCCCGCAACCTTTCAACGTTGCATGGTGGCCATCTTCCATGACATGATAGAAAAGACAATGGAAGTCTTCATGTACGACTTTTCTATCTTTGGAGATTCATACGACCAATGCCTCGATAACCTTGAGCGAATGCTATCCCGATGTGAGGAAACTAACCTCGCCCTTAACTGGGAAAAATGTCATTTCATGGTAACAGAGGGAATAGTACTCGGTCATAAGATCTCGAGCGAAGGAATGGAGGTTGATCGAGCCAAAATAGACACTATTTCTCGATTACCGCCCCCATCCTCCGTTAGAGCAATCAGAGTTTCCTAGGGCATGCCGGATTCTATAGGCGATTTATCAAAAACTTTTCTAAAATTTCAAGACCTCTAACAAAATTACTTGAAAAAGATGCTCCTTTCATCTTTGACAAGGATTGCAATCAAGCATTTCTATCCCTTAAGGAAATGCTAGTCAATGCACCTATCATGATAGCGCCTGATTGGAAATTACCTTTCGAGATCATGTGTGATGCAAGTGACTTTGCAGTTGGAGCCGTCTTGGGACAAAGAAAAGAAAAGCATTTTCACCCTATTTATTATGCTAGTAAAACACTTAACGATGCACAAGAAAATTACACAACAACAGAAAAAGAGTTATTAGCAGTGGTATTTGCTTTTGATAAATTTCGTTCTTATCTTGTTCTTTCTAAAACAATAGTCTATACAGATCATGCAGCCATTCGATATCTCTTCAAGAAGCAGGATGCTAAACCACGTTTGATTCGGTGGATTCTACTCCTCCAAGAATTTGATATCGAAATCAAAGACAAAAGAGGGGCAGAAAACACCGCAGCAGATCATCTTTCGCGCCTAGAAGACCCAACTTTGGAGGCAACCTGGGATGAACAAATCAATGAAAAATTTCCAACGGAGTCCTTGGAAATGGTGGAATACAGAGAAGAACCATGGTACACCGACTATGCTAACTACTTAGCTAGCGGTATAGTCGCCAAAGGATGGCCACATCATCAAAGAAAAAAATTCTTTGCCGATGTGAAGCATTATTTTTGGGAAGATCCTTATCTTTACGAAATGTGTGCCGATCAGCTCATCCGACGATGTGTACATGGTAGTGAGGCAAGGAGGATTCTCCGCCATTGTCATGAAAGTCCATACGGAGGACATCATGGTGCCGCTAGTACCGCACGAAAGGTATTCGATTCAGGATTTTATTGGCCAACCATTTACAAAGACGCCCAAAGTCTTGTCAAAACATGTGACGCTTGCCAAAGAACAGGTAATATTTCTTCCAAAAACGAAATGCCACAAAATGGCATTCTTGATTGTGAATTTTTTTATGTGTGGGGACTCGACTTTATAGGACCTTCCCACAATCAAAAGGAAACAAATATATACTTGTGGCAGTCAATTACTTGTTTAAATGGGCCGAGGCCGAGGCACTTCCAACCAACGATGGAAGAGTCGTGGTAAGATTTCAGAAAAGATTATTCTCTCGTTTTGGAACACCAAAAGCTTTAATAAGTGATAGAGGTACCCATTTTTGTAATCATCAACTTGAAAAAATCCTAACAAGGTATGGGGTCTATCACCGGGTTTCAACGACATATCACCCTCAAACAAACGGACAAGCCGAAGTGACTAATAGAGGTTTAAAACGAATACTCGAAAAAACCATAGGGTTAAATAAGAAAGAATGGGCCGATAAATTAGATGATGCTTTATGGGCTTTTCGAACTGCTTATAAAACAACAATAGGTACAACCCCATATAAGCTCGTCTATGGAAAAAGTTGTCACTTGCCAGTAGAAATTGCACACAAAGCCTACTGGGCAATTAAAAATGTAAATTTAGATTTAGAATTTGCCAGTAAAAACCGATTTTGTTAATTAAATGAATTAGACGAATTTAGGAATTATGCATACTCTAACTCCGAAATTTATAAGGAAAGAATGAAAAATTTGCATGATAAACACATTAAACCTAATGAATTTCGAGTAGGAGATCAAGTTCTATTGTTTAATTCATGACTTCGGCTATTTCCTGGTAAATTAAAGTCTAGATGGTCAGGACCTTTTTTCATCACCCATATTTTCCCACACGGTGCAGTAGAAATTAAATCTCGAAATGGAAATCCATTCAAAGTCAATGGCCAACAACTGAAGCTCTATCAAGGATTCATTGAGGATGAGGAGGAAGAAATCTCGTTTCAAACGGTCAAAGAATGAAAGCATCAACATCATACCTAGTACGTTACGAGCAAGCAGGGTGACATCTAAATCGGTAAGTCTTCTAACCAAGTTTTCAGGAAACAGGGCACTCACACGAGCACTTAAAAAAATTAAAAACTTGCCCGCCCACGGGGCCGTGTCCGCGCAACTGTCGGGATAAAACCCCTTTTTCATAACAGTTTCTTCATTCCACACGCCCCGTTTCCCCGAAAACTCTCTGGTTCAGGCGATTTTCTGCAAGATTTCAACGTCTCCTCTACTTCTAACAAAATCAAGGTATGATTCTATCATTATTAGTAGTTAGATTAAGCATTTGCATGTAGTTTAACATCAAAAATTTGGAGAAAAATCTAGGGTTCTTGAACTTTATCCGGATCGAACCCCAAATTTTTGCTTAGATCTGTTAGCATTAGTATAGATGCATGTTATAGGAAGTAAATCAACTTGTATTATTCATAGATTTGTCCGATTTCTCACAAAAACCCCAAACCCTTGTTTTTGAACCGAAAAAGATAAAATTGAAGGGGTTAACGGTTTGTTTTGGGAAAAACAGCATTTGGGGTTTCATTTTTGGAGAAAACCGCCCCTACTGGACCAAAAATTTTCAAGTTTTCGGGACCGGGTCGAAAAATGGGATTTTTGGGAAACAAACGTCTGGACACGAGGTCGTGCTCGCTGAGCACGGGGGCGTGTCCAGCCAATTTCAGGCCAACATGGGGCGTGTCTGCTGAACACGGGGCCGTGTTCAGCCGACTGTTTTCAGTTTTTCTCCGAAAATTTCGCTGTTTCATGCTAATTGTTTGGTGTTTCCTTTCAGATGTCCAAGAAGTTCACGCGGTTCAATGCAAATGAGTTGGATGCTAAAGCAAGATACGGCGTGCTTTGAACCAGGCCGGAGGAATACCAACGAACAATATGCATGGATCTTCTAGGAGCAGTGAACCAGCTTGACCGATTTAACAACCTAGTCACCGGCCCACTAAGAGCCGCTCTGTGCACTCGACTTCGTTCAGTCCATGAATATAACCTAGAATTCTACAGCACATTCGCTTTCAAAACAAGAGCCGATCCATTCGATAATGATGGGGTAGAATTCCGGTGTGGAGGGACTAGGTACTCAATCTCGATAGCACAGTTTGGGTCGATAGTTGGGTTGTATGCGGAGGAAGATGCGGGTGATGAACAAAACACCGGAGGTTTACGTGAAATACCAGAAAACCAACGCCAGGCTGCATGGGCACAAATAGGAGAAGGCAACTACAATCCAAGCAGCACTAAGAGCACTAAGTTGAGGGACCCTCTTTACCGTTATATCCATAGGGTCCTCACTTACTCTCTTAGTCAGAGGCACGACAGCAGCGGTGTTGTTAGGTTACGAGATTTGCTAGTCCTCCATTGCATCCATACCCGCACCAACCTTGATGTTCCGTACCTCTTGCTCCGAAACATGCACTGAAACCAGCTTGCTACTCCCCCGACTCCTATCTTCTTTGAGGGGTGGATATACCGTCTCTTCAAGCACTTCGTGAACATGCCCAGGTCTTTCGAAAAGAGCCCATGGTCGGGAAGAGTGGACATGGTCATCTGCCGCTCAATGAACCTGATTTATGAAGCAGAAGACGGGACAGTCAGCTTCCAAAGAGTCCAGGGGCATGCATGGAACCCGTAAGAGGCACTCTTCTTACATGCACCACACTTCCAACCTCCTCCTCAGTACCATTATCAGCCACAGGGTGATCCGGGCCAATCCTCCTCAGAAGGAGGCGGTTTTCCTAACTTTCAAACTTTACATGATTTATTGCAGGAAAACCTCATGTGCACCAGGAACACCTACAATATGGCCAGCAACACGTACACCCAGGTCGGAGCAATAGAGAGAAACATATCCGACATACAGGATGACATTGGGAACATCCGGGAGTACATGGCGGGGCATGGAGGAGGTGATGATGATGAAGACGAGGACATGGACTAGGCGGGAGGAGTGGAGGTAGGATCAGCTGGTTGGAGGTCCAAAGGTTAACCCTTTATTCTCATGAACAATTTCCGGCCTGCGTGTCGTGTGTTGAACAATTTACTTTCCTCTAACACTTTTTACTTTTCTGCATTTTTCTTTTAACTTTGTGACATGGATGTTTGAACGTTGGTAATTTAGGATGCTTGTTATGGTTTGGTGTAGTGTTTATTGATAAAACATGTACATACGAGGCTTAGAGCACTAAACATTAGTGCTACTAAAGCCGGGACAGGAAAACCGAAGCCAGGAACCTGTTTTGCACCTTTGCAGTCTGTCCACACGGGGACGTGTTCAGCCAACACGCCCCCGTGCCCATTGCCCCAGACCCGCTGTTTGTCAAAATTCTGCAGATTTTTACCAGACACGGGGTCGTGCTCAGCCGATACGCCCCCGTGTCCACCTTTTGTAAGTTCTTGTTACTGGCACTCTGACCACAGGGTCGTGTTCATCCGACATGGGGCCGTGTCCAGATGGCCAGTAACATACATTTTTGCTTTTTCACATCTCTTTACACATTTAATCAACCTAAAAACTTATTTTTGGGACACACTGAGGACAATGTGTAATTTAAGTGTGGGGGAGGATGCTAAAACCTTGAATTTTGCAAGTCCTAATTATAAGCCTTACACAAAACTCTATTGGAACCGCTAAACACCCCAATTTTTTTTCAAAAAATTTCAATTTTTTTTACTTGTCTAGGTTTAATTTGGGAATTTCAAATTCTAAAAAGGTTATATTTTTACAAATTTACAACCGATAGCGTCGTGATAAAAAGAACCAACATAAGAAAACTATGACACGGCATGACAAATCTAGTTAAAATTTGATTATATATACTTGATCGCATAAAAACCCATTCCCACAAAAAGTGAGTTTTGAGCCTTTATTGAGCATACAAATACACATCTTTAAACTAAATGCTCATTTTTCGTTTCTTGTGTGAATAGCCGCTTGGTTCTTACGACTCTAGAACTTGCCACGACAATACATTCCCGGTCCTTACCAACTTAAACCCAAGTAAGTAAATGATGGAGGCATTAGGACTAACCTTTTTTTTTATTTCTACACCATTATTTTTTTTACCACCTACCCAAAATCCCCCTAGTTAACCCCTTTGAGCCTAAACCTTTTCATTTCTTAACCCAAACACCCATTTTACCCACCAAAACCCTTTTTCATTTTAAACCCTTTATTTTAGTAACAAAGCTCGGTTTCTCTTATGACTTTATTATAAAATATATATATATATATATATATATATGATGAAGCCAAAAGAAATAAACAAACAAGTTTATCAAAAAGAACTTTGTTTAAGGAATTGCTTCATCAAATAAAAAGTCATAAAAAATAAAAAGTCTTATGAAAACCGATGCTTTTACGCCTTTCGCCCTTTTCTACTAACCACTAACCAAACCACCTACCTTTAACCCAAGCCTAACCCTTCCCAAAAAGTCCTCTTGATATTTACAAAGGTTTATAGTTAAAAAGGAGGAGGATTGATTGCTTGGCAAGCATATGGTAGAAGTAAGTTCCATGCCGCTCTCGAGTGTTTCACAAAAATACATCTTCGGTCGAGTGTTGAGTGATCCCCCGCGAGGTATGTGAACTTGTATATAAATGGAATTTTAAAAAGGCATGTTATGCCCTAATAAGTAATTTATCTTATGAAAAGTTTTAAATAAATCATGACGAATAGAATTGTAAATAAAATAAAAATAAAAAATAATAAAGAATCTTGGAAATCCCGACACTCTATGACAAGCCCAAAACCTTCTCTTCTACCCATTCCATTTGGGAGTGTAAGCCACATTATAAAGAGTTTTGCTTGAGGACAAGCAAAGATTCAAGTGTGGGGGTATTTGATGTGTGCAAAATGCAACATATAAATTACATCAAATGAGGCATAAAACTAACCCTTTTTTAGTACTAATGTTGGAAAAAGTGTGCTTTTGTCTTCCTTTTGTATTTTCAGGGTTAAAAGAGCTTAAATGAACAAAAGAAGCAAAAATGCAGCCAAATCCAACATAAATACAAGAAAATGAATAAACGTAGCATGCCCGACCCCTCGACAGCATCCTCTAAAGCAAAAACAAGAGAACAGAAGGCTGAACACGCCCCGTGCTCACTGAGCACGGGGGCGTACCCAAGTGTCTGCAGAAAAGACAAAGTTGTAGAAGCTTCTATCACCCACCACGGGGGCGTGCCCAGCGGACACGGGGCCGTGGTCAACTCTAAGATTCGCAGAATCTAGGAAAATCTTGATAGTACAGATACGCTTCTACACACAGGGTCGTGCTCAGCAGACACGGGGGCGTGGTCAATTAATGCAGACAAACTGCAATTAATGAAGAAAGAGAAGATGGGTGGACACGGGGTCGTGCACAATGGACACGAGGCCGTGTCCGGGCTTCTGTGCAGGCTATAAATAGGGATGCTTGGCTCATTTGCAAGCCATCCCTTGGCAAACCACCTCTCACACACTTCACCCACACTCCACCACCACCACACACCATCATCCACCACCATCATCCATCATAGAGTGTGTGAGTAGTCTCGGGATCCAAAATTGATCGTAAGAGTTCTTGACAATCAAAGGCCATGTTTGCCGAAGTCTCTTACATCACTTGGTGAAGACAAGTGTCTAGTGTAATACTTTTTACTTTTAATCTTTTCGCACTTTTTATTTGGTTCTGTATTACTGACTTTAATAACTAGTTTCTTATGTTGAAGGTGAGTCTTCCTTATCGTTTGTCCGTGGTGTCTTGGCATTATTTTACTGTCTATATAAAATAAAAGATTTTCACCATTCATATCTCCACGGTCTATATGGAGATATGTTGGCTACCTGGTCAGGGGTTAAGGGAACGGTTTGGTAAGAGTCTTGCCTTATTCAGTGTATAGATCCTGTAAGGACCTGGGTCAACTTTAGTAGGACTTCCTTCAATACCCACTGGTATTGGATGGCGGGGGTCCGAACTCCTTGATCCCGTCATATGTAAACTTCTATTAATACTTTAACCCAACTACTTAGGACTGTATCCCTGCTGACTCAGACTACTTAGCCGAGGGTAACATCACCTCCAGAAGAGGGGCCTGCCACAATATGCATTAATAACTTAATTAATTATCTTTCAATAATCCAACCCTTTAGGATTGTATCCTTGCTGACTCAAACTACTGGGTTGAGGGTAACGTCACCTTCAGAAGAGGGGCCTACTACAATAACCAAGATAATCTCTTAAAAAGTGCAAAAGTGCGGAAATAATTAAAGGTTACACTAAACACGAGTCGGATCCAAGTGATTCATCTTGTCTATCTGTTTTTATTTTTCAGCATTTTAGTTAGTTTTATTTTTCTTATTTAAAAACCTTTTTCTAAACTTTTGATTTGATTAGACGTTGAAGATAAACCGGTATTAAAAGTTCTTGTGTCCTTGGACGACCTCGGTATCTTACCAACACTATACTACGCTCACGATGGGTGCATTTGCCCATATGTGTGTTTAGTGTTAGTAAATATCGTGTTTTATAAATTTAAAACTTGGCAAAAAAGTGTTAAAGGGCTTAAAATATACATTAAAAACCTATCACACCTAACGCACATCACTGTTAAAGAAGCAGATAAATCTGAAAATGGCAGTAAACGTCAACACACTGAACCAAGTCACAGTGTGTATAATGACAATGGACCTATTATCCAAGTTCCAATCCCTAAAAGAAGAAGAACTGCTCCACACGGTTGTTCTTTTAAAGAATTCTTGGCCTGCAAACCTATAGAATTCTCAGGTAATGAAGGAGCCATTGCTACCTTACGTTGGATGGAAAAGACAGAAGCAGTCATAAAAATAAGTAAATACGCAGACGAAGATAAGATTATGTTTGCTTCTAATCTTTTCAAAAATGCAGCCTTAGAATGGTGGAATACTATTCTCCAGTCTAGAGGAAGTGACAAAATTTATATTATGGAATGGGTCGACTTTAAGGAAAAAGTTGAAAGAAAATTTTGTCCTCCTAATGAGAAGGAACAAATAGCCAATAAGTTCCTAAATCACAGAATGACTGGAATAGACTGCAAAGGTTACACTACCATATTCTTCGAATATGCTAGGTATAACAACTCTCCTAAAAACTCATAAGACACCCCTATATATCCCAAGATAGCTAAACATAGGTAGGCAAATAGAGATGACAATAAATCTAACAAAATTTAAGCCACGTACTTCCTTCAGTTGCCACCACATATGTAACAGCTCTCCTGGAACCCTTAACGTGACCCTAAACACTCCCAAATACATCCCGTACATGAGAAACGGACCCGAGATACCTTCGTACTTGCAAAAATCAAGAAAAACAAGAAATAAAAGTATGTCACGAGGCGCGACAGACTCTCCTTTAGCCGTCGCAGGCCGCGACCGAGCAACAAGTGGTGGAGCCACAGGCCGCCACGTAACATGACACGCGTCGATACCCTTGGTGACTCAGCAACAACTGCCTCCGCCTCTATGGCCCTCGCGGGGCGCGAAGGCTGAGCCTTCATCTGTCGCGTGGCGCGAGAGCCCCCTGTATCAGCTATAAAAGGAGCGATGATCAACATTTCCAATCC
The DNA here is from genome assembly GCA_030545235.1 of Helianthus tuberosus. NCBI lineage: Eukaryota > Viridiplantae > Streptophyta > Magnoliopsida > Asterales > Asteraceae > Helianthus > Helianthus tuberosus. Next base: position 117,854,226 of record CM060399.1, read on the forward strand.
GTTCAAAATTCTAAGATTCTCTCACACTTTCCATAGGCTGAAGCTATAGCCAAATACCCCCCCCCCCCCAAGAAGCGAAGCTCTGCCTCGTTGTAAGTGCTATAACCCTGCTATTACCCTACACGATTGATCTTGGATTTCGTAATGCATGTCGGCTCTGCCCGACTCAGTCATTGGAATTCTGTCTCGTGTATACACCCGATTGATTTAGGACTCCGTAATGCATGTCAAGGCCTTGCCCGACTCAGTCATTGGAGTTCTGTCTCGAGTTGTATGGTTAATGCAGTTTAGGTTATTTTACTAACACATGCGCATTATTTAAATTAACCAGGAAACTGTATTATTATCAGGAATATTATTAGGGAGCCTGTAGAAATACCTAAAACTACAAATGTGAGTAATCTCCTTTTGTGTTAACCCTTTTTGTGAGTAATCCTCTTTTTGTGAGACCTTTTGTAAACTGTTTTTACAAAACCTCAATTGTTTTTAAATTATGTTCAACAGCGATTAAGTATTTGTATTCTACAATTATCGTCGGTATGTTGGGGTTTTGTATACAAAATTTGTTACTACACCGTGAGCAGTAACATTTCCACCAGTCATGGATTGGGTGGTAATTAAAGTAGAAAAATAAACAAATGTAATTGCGAGATCGCCCTCAATGCTGTAAAATGATAAAATTTGTTTTGATTAAATTGGGATTCACTCACCGGTATTTCTTGCTGATAAAATGTTTTAAACACATGTTACAGGTAACTTAGTGTGAAGCCTATAAAAGCCAGCTGGAGAGCACTGAAGGCTTAGAAAAGTGGCTATAAAAGTTACCTAAATAAAAAGAAGAATTATTTTCAATAATTAGGGTTTATCCCTGTCAATATATTATAAATGAAAATCGGGTTTTGTCCCACTTGTTTACTATAAATGTATTATTAACAAAACTTGGGTTTTATCTCATTTACCTATTTTAACCTTTTGGTGTATAACTCTGATAAAAATATTTCCTAATTACGGTGCTGATGAAAATTTCCGCTGCTAGTTGAATAAACACCGATACCATCTGACTGGCTCGCGGCTCCCGCTCTCAGGGTGGGGTCAGGGGCTGTGACACTAGGATAGTACCATCTATAGCCTCACCTGAACCAGTATTAATCTCCCGTTATATTTGGGGATTAATTGGTGAGATTAGACATGTAGTCAAGGCAGCTAGACCGCAAACCACAGAAGAGGCAGTAGAACTAGCCAATACCTTGACTGACGAACTGGTACGTACCCAAGAAGAAAACCAGAGGAAGAACCTAGCTCAAAAGATTACACGGGAATTTCGTTCTAGTAATTCCTACCGTGGAAAGGGAGCAGGTTCTTCTGCACCATATTGTAAGAATTGCAAAAGAAAGCATTTTGGAAAATGCTCTACTTATTGCAACTTTTGCAAAATCTCTAGACATAAGGAAGAAGATTGTAGGAAGAAACCCAGCAATGGATATGCTATAATTGTGGAGAAAAAGGACACATTAGACCAAACTGTCCGAAACTAGCTCTAGCCATGCCCAACAAGACTAACACGACAGAAGCACCCAGGAAGAATGCCAGGGCCTTTGTTTTGACAGTTGAGGAAGCCAAGATGATTCCGGATGTGATCGTCGGTACGTTTTTAGTTAATGACATATTTGCCAAGGTATTGTCTGACTCTGGTGCAAACCAAAGTTTTATCAATACTTCTTTCTACCAATTTCTTGATCAACCCTTAGTCAAACTTCAACAAGACTGTCGGGTAGAAACGGCTAATGGAGAATCTGTTAAGATAAGTGAAATCTTGCAGGGAGCAAGAATAGAAATCCTAAACCATCATTTCCTTGCTAACCTTTACCCAATGAATTTGGCTGGTTTGGATGTTGTATTAGGAATGGATTGGTTGGTAGCCAATCGTGCCAATATTTTATGTGATCAAAAGTTAATACAAGTAAGTACACCAAGTGGTGAAAAGATCACAATTAAAGGAGATAAGCCAACTAGATCAACAAAATTCATCTCTGTGATGAAAGCTGCAAGTTATAAAAGGAAATGAGGAATAGTATATATGATTTCTGTAATCATTAATACTAAAGGAAAAGAATTAAAAAACATTCCTGTAATATCTGAATTCGCAGATGTTTTTCCAGAGGAGTTACCTGGGTTACCTCCTGATAGAGAGGTTGAATTTAGAATTCACCTAATACCAGGAACGACACCGATTGCCAAAGCACCATATCGGCTAGCACCAACAGAAATGCAGGAGCTGAAGAAGCAATTGGATGAACTTCTTATCAAAGGTTTTATACAACCAAGATGGATCGATGCGTATGTGCATTGACTATCGAGAATTGAACAAAGTCACGATTAAAACTCGGTACCCACTACCGAGAATTGATGATCTGTTCGATCAACTTCAAGGAGTTCGATTCTTTTCTAAGATCGATTTACGCTCAGGATATCATCAGCTGAAAGTACAGGAAAAGGATATTCCTAAAACTGCTTTCAGAACGAGATACAGTCATTATGAATTTACTGTCATGCCATTTGGTTTAACCAATGCCCCAGCCGCATTTATGGACATGATGAACCGAATATGTAAGCCATATTTGGATAAATTCATAAATGTCTTTATAGATGATATTCTCATTTACTCTAAGAGTAAAAAGGACCATGCAGCCCATCTGCATACTCTTCTCACATTGTTGAGAAAAGAGAAGCTTTATGCTAAATTCTCTAAATGTGAATTTTGGTTACAAGAAGTGCAATTCCTTGGACATTTGGTTAATCATGAAGGAATTCATGTGGATCCCACAAAAATCGAGGCGATTACTAAATGGAAAGTCCCTGAGTCACCAAGGGAAGTATGAAGTTTTCTTGGACTGACAGGATATTATAAACGGTTTATCCGTGATTTCTCTAGAATAGCCATTCCATTAACTAAACTGATCTGCAAATCAGTTAAGTTTGAATGGGGACCAAAACAGGAAGAAGCCTTTAAGATTCTTAAGCAGAGGTTAACCAACGCACCCATACTTGCATTACCAGAAGGAACTGAAGACTTTATAGTCTATTGTGATGCATCTAAGTTAGGATATGGTTATGTGTTGATGCAACGTCAAAAGATTATAGCCTATGCCTCTAGACAACTTAAGAAACATGAAAAGAGTTACACAACCCATGACTTAGAATTAGGAGCCATAGTTTTTTCCCTTAAGATTTGGTGACACTATTTATATGGAAATAAATTTGTTGTCTTCACCGATCATAAGAGTTTAAGGTATATTTTTGGGCAAAAAGAATTAAATATGAGACAGAGACGTTGGATGGAAATTCTTAGTGATTAGGATTGTGATATTCAATATCACGCTGGAAAAGCCAACGTAGTAGCTGATGCTTTAAGTCGGAAGTATCATGAAAAACTAAAGCGAGTACGTTCTCTCAGATTAAATCTACAAGTAGATTTAAATGAACAAATCAGAGAAGTACAGGAATCAGTAATCAAGGACGATACTGAAAAATTGAAAGGAATGATTAAGGAATTAAAACAAGAAACAGATGGAATTTGGAAGTTCCATAAGAAAAGAATATGGATACCTAAACAAGGAAACTTACGTCATAGAATTCTAGAAGAAGCTCATAAATCTAAGTATACGATACATCATGGAAATGATAATATGTATCAAGATCTAAGAAAGAATTTCTGGTGGATAGGAATGAAGAAGGATATCGCTAATTATGTTGCTAAATGTCTAACTTGTTCTCAAGTTAAAGCTGAACACCAGAAACCTTCAGGTTTATTGCAGCTGTTAGATATGCCCATATGGAAATGGTAATTGATAACAATGGATTTTGTTACCAAACTACCCAAGACAAGAAAAGGAAATGATATAATCTGGGTGATTGTAGACAGATTGACTAAATCTGCTCATTTCTTACCGATGAAGGAAACTTTCAGTATGGAACAGTTAGCCAAGCTATATGTAAATGAAATAGTTTCATTACATGGAATTCCTTTATCTATCGTATCCGATAGAGATAGTCGTTTTACTTCTCATTTTTGGACAAGTTTCCAAAAAGCAATGGGAACCAAATTGAATCTAAGCACAACTTACCATCCACAGACAGACGGATAAAGCGAAAGGACAATCCAAACTATGGAAGATATGCTTAGAGCTTGTGTAATTGATTTCGGAGGAAATTGGGACGATCATTTACCATTAATAGAATTTTTCTACAATAAGAGCTATCATACTAGCATAAATGCTGCACCATTTGAAGCACTTTATGGACGAAAGTGCAGAACCCAAGTCTGCTGGGCAGAGATTAGAGAAAAAAAATTATCTGAACCAGAAATAGTGCAGGAAACGACAGGTAATATAATTCAAGTCAAGGAAAGACTAAAAGAAGCACGAGATCGTCAAAAGAGTTATGCTGATAATAGACGAAAACCATTGGAATTTCAAATAGGAGATAAAGTGTTGTTAAAAGTTTCTTCATGGAAAGGAGTAGTCAGATTCATTAAAAGAGGAAAGCTAAGCCCTAGGTACGTTGGACCTTTTGAGATTATTAGTAAAATAGGACATGTAGCTTATCAACTACAACTGCCAGAGGAAATGGCAGGAATACATGATGTATTTCATGCAAGTAATCTCAAAAAGTGTTTAGCAAACGAATCTCTAGTAATGCCTCTTAAAGACATAGAGGTAAATGAGAAACTTAAGTTTATCAAGAGACCTATTCAAATTGAAGATAGAAAGATCAAGAATCTCAAACACAAGAGATTAGTTATGGTCAAAGTGAAATGGGATTCTAAAAGAGGGCCAAAATACACTTGGGAACTAGAATCAGAGATGCAAAGGAAATACCCACACCTGTTCCAGTAGATCTCAAGGACGAGATCCAAAACAAGGTGGGGAGGATATAACAACCCTCCTAAAAATATTTTTGGACACCCTAAATGTCCCTAAATATACCCCGTACATGAAAACTGGACCCGTTATACCTCTATACTTAGAAAAATCAACAAAAACGAAATATTTACAGTACCTCGCAGGCCGCGACGGAGACCTATTGGTCTGTCGCGGGGCGCGACGTCCTCGTTCTGATCCAGACACGTGGCCTGCCACGTGGCACTTGACTCAGCAAAGCTACGAGATGACTCGGCAAGCCTATGGCCGCCCTAGGGTCTCTCGCGGGCCGCGAAGGCTTAAGCCTTGGCTGTCGCGGGGCGCGACAGACCCTTTGCCAGCCTATAAAGGGGGGGGGGGGGTCAGGGCTCATTTCAATCCGTCCAGTTTTCTTTTCTCCCTCAAATTCTCTGATAGTAAAAATTCTACTCGAGTTTAATACCCACTATATAGCGAAGCTCTGCCTCGTTGTAAGTACTATAACCCTGCTATTACCCTACACGATCGATTTAGAATTCCGTAATGCATGTCGGCTCTGCCCGATTCAGTCATTGGAATTCTGTCTCGTGCGTACACCCGATTGATTTAGAATTTATGTAATGTATGTCGGCTCCGCCCGACTCAGTCATTGGAATTTATGTCTCGAGTGTACGGTTAATTTGAATTGGGTTATTTTACTAACACGTGTGCATTATTTGATTTACTAGATAATAATCACGAGATTCTCAGGAAGCCTTAGAATTATCTAAACTTGCAAAGTGAGTAATCCTCTTTTTATGAAACCTTTTGTAAACTGTTTTTACAAAACCTCAATTGTTTTTAAATTATATTCAATAGTGATTGAGTATTTGTATTCTACAATTATCGTTGGTATGTTAGGGATTTGTATACAAAATTTGTTACTACACTGTGAGTAGTAACATTTCCACCAGTCATGGATTGACAGTACCGTGGGTGGTAATTAAGGTAGAATGGTAAACAAATGTAATTGCGAGATCGCCCTCAATGCTGTAAAATGATAAAACCTGTTTTGATTAAATTGGGATTCACTCACCAGTATTTCTTGCTGACAAAATGTTTTAAAACGCGTTTCAGGTAACGTAATATGAAAGCCCAATAAAAGACAGCTGGAGAACACTGAAGGCTTGGGATAGTGGCTATAAAAGCTACTTAAAATAAACAGGACATTTTGTTTTCAATAAATAGGGTTTATCCCTATCAAAGTACTGTCAAATGAATTTGGGTTTTATCCCCATGAATTATTATTATAAAAATTTGAGTTAATAGCCAAAATGGTCCCTGAGGTTTGCTCACTTTTGCCACTTTAGTCCAAAATCCAAAATTTTTAAATCTGGGTCCCTGAGGTTTGCATTTTGTTGCCATTTTAGTCCAAATTTCAAAAAAACCCCTTTTTTGACTGTTGCAACCAGCCTATTTTGTCCTTTTGCGTAGGGGTATTTTGGTCATTTTTATGAGTTATTATAACAAACCCAGATCAAGAACCCAGATCATCTCCCTCAAAGCAGATCAAGAACCCATATCAACTCTCTCTCTTCTCTCTCTCTATAGCACCACCACCACCTCCACCGCCACCTCCTCTCCCTTCTCACCACCGCCACCGCCACCATCAACACCTACCCCACAAGCACCACCTCTTCAGAGCACAACCACCCTCGTTCTCCCCCCTCTCTAAAACCCTAGCTTTTACCCTCCCTTTCTCTCTCTAAACCTCGCCGGAGGCGATGGTGATACAACAACTCTCTGTACCTCCTCTCTCTCTCTAAACACACCTGACTCTCTCTCTTCTCTCTCTCTATAGCTTTTACCCTCTCTTTCTCTCTCTAAACCTCGCCAGAGGCGATGATGATACAACAGCAATGATCAGAGGGTTTTGACTTGATATGAGGTACAACAGCAATGATCAGAGGCTTTTCATGAATGGAGGTAGAAGGGGTGTTGATGGGTGGGTTTTGTTGATGGCGGTGGTGAGAAAGAGGAGGAGGTGGCGGCGGTGGTGGTGGTGCTTGTGGTGGCAGAGAGGAGAGAGGGAGAGAGAGAGATGGGTTAATTAGTGTTGTTGATTCGTCATAGTTGCAGGTGTTAATGTTCAGTTGTTTGAGAAGATGATGATGATTCAGTTGTTTGATGATTTGCTTTGAGAGAGATGATCTGGGTTCTTGATTTGGGTTTGTAATTAGCTGTTTGTTATAATAACTCATAAAGAGGCGATGATGATTTTTTCGTTGTCTGAGTGAATCGAGTGAAGCTTGAGACTTACCGTATCTTGGCGGGGTAATATCCGGCTGTTGAAGCAGCCGCTATTTTTGCAGCCATGGCGGTTGGTTCCTCTTTGTTTTGATTATTATTAACAGATCTGAGCCTCTTCTAATTCTTCTTTTTCATATTTTCGTTTTTATTTTTATCAAGGGTTTTTACATGATATTTTCACGGTTAATTAGTGTTGTTGATTCGTCATAGTTGCAGGTGTTGATGTTTAGTTGTTTGAGAAGATGATGATGATTCAGTTGTTTGATGATCTGCTTTGAGAGAGATGATCTGGGTTTGTTATAATAACTCATAAAAATGACCAAAATACCCCTGCACAAAAGGACAAAATAGGCTGGTTGCAACAGTCAAAAAAGGGGGTTTTTGAAATTTGGACTAAAATGGCAACAAAATGCAAACCTTAGGGACTCAGATTTAAAAATTTTGGATTTTGGACTAAAGTGGCAAAAGTGAGCAAACCTCAGGGACCATTTTGGCTATTAACTCTAAAAATTTGGTGTTTTACTCTGATAAAATTATTTTCTAACTACGGTCCTGATGTATTCCGCTGCCAAATTAATAAACACCGATACCACCCGCTCTGAGTAGCTCGCGGCCGCCCGCTCCCGGGCAGGGGTCGGGGGTTGCGACACCCTTCGTGCGAGTGGCTTTTGTTTAGAACGATTCAGTTTAGTTTTGTTTGAACAGGCTCGTTTTCTTGGCTGGAATCAACCTCAACACTATCACACAACTATAAACTTAGCTTATGAGCTTGGTGGGTTCTAGATTCTACCAAGTTTAATATCAGAAAGTTGTTTATAAAAGTTTTGAAAAATATCAACTTCAATCTTCAACTTGCTCCTCAATATGGCGAGCTTCGTTATTCAGCCTGCCATGGCAAGTCTGTGAATGCATCCTACAGGATAACCAAGTTGCTAGGATTGGAAGCTTATAAGAAAAAGTAGAAGAATAAGATAGAAATGTAAAGTTAGTGAGCTAAGACTCACTTAGAAGTTTCTGGAAATGCTCAGCTGGAAGTGCACGAAATTAGTAAGTTTGAGAGAATTTCGGAGTTTGGAAGGTGATAAATGAGGGTTAAGGTTCGTATTTATAGGCTGGATTAGGGTTTGGAGCGAATGGGCTTTTGGGGCGAATGGGCTGGTACGATTGGGCTTTGTGCGAATTAGGGCTGTTCAAATCACTCGCTCGCCGATCGCTTGGAAAATGCTCAGAAGATGCTTGCTCGGTTTGGTTTGGTTTGTAAATGAGCCAAGCATGAGCAAAGGTCCGCTCAGCTCGGTCTGACTCGAATTAATTTTTATAATATGCACACACAAATTACATGTGTATTCATATTTTATACGTACCGCTCTCCTAGATTTGGACCGCTATACTCAAATATACAATTATATTTATCCATACTAGCCTAATCAAACAAATAAAAGATTTGACATCTTTCTCTCACTAATCGTCAGTCGTCAATCGTGTCTCGCTCTCACCATACGCCACAATGCGGCAATTGTTCTTTGTTGTATATTCACCGTTTCACCTGCCTCAACCAGAGCCTCATCCTCGGATGATCCGATCTCAATCTTAGTGTCATCCTCGGACAGTTGGACCTTATTCGTGACCCGATAACAGAGACATCGAAGGAAATATGCTAAATCTATGGTTGTCCAAATTACTCGTTGCTCGCTTCTCGCTCGGAAAGTTACACGCTTGAATATGCTCGTTCGGATTTCGCTCAGTTGTAAACGAGCCAAGCACGAGTAAAGGTCCGTTCGGTTCAGATCGTTTCGTGAAAAACCCTAGTGCGAATGGCCCTTCGTGCGAGTGGGAGGGTCCCTTCGCACGAAGAGGCTGGTTCAGTTGCACGAAGGATTAAGTTTGCCGTTTTCACGTGTTTTAGTCGGGTTTAAGTGTTTCAAGCATACAAGTGCAATATATATGTATAATGTATAAATAAATGCATGTATAAACTGAGATTGCAAGTATAACAAGTATGAGTTTGCTTATTCGAGCATGTATCAATGTTTGCATGTATCATATGTATGTAACGAGTATGTATCAAGTATGTATAACAAAATGTATAAAATGATCGAGTTTTATTATGATCAAAGCCTCGGATTATAATGTTTGGAAATGAAATACGAATACAAAGTAATTACAAGTTTCCAAAAATAGAAATACAGACAAACTTTCTAAATAAGAAAAGATTCAAAATGTGAAGCGTTACAACCGCAATGTTTGAGGAAGCAGAAGATGCTACCAGATAGCAGCTGAAGCTCTTGCTGATAGTTCTTGATGGTTCAAATAACTTAACGGGTCGAATAACTTGAGTGAACCTGTTGGAATTTTATGTTGCAAACAATATGTTATAGGGTAATCTGATTCCAAGCGGTTCGGTAGATCCATTCCGATCCCAAACAATTTGTTCTAGTTCTGAAGAATTTTGCTCAGGTTATGGTGTGAAAGGTTAGTGTTTCTGTATATTGTGTGTGCGTAGAGAGAGAAAAGAGGTTTTACATCACCGATTCACCGTAGCTCTCAATTAGCCGAGTATTGTAGAAGATACACACGCCCTTGACAGATTTTGCCAAAATGTAACATGAATCACACTTACGTTTCACTAAGTGAATTTTGAGGTTGTATACTTGTGAGCATACACACAGGTGTATGCTTAATGGATTATTCGTGTTTGTTGTGTTGAGATTTTAAGTTTTGGTAGATAGTTCATATGATTATAATATCATTTTAGGTTTTATTTTGTGGCTTTTGTTGATAGATTTATGAGATCTAAATGAACCGAGGTGGGGGTGGGGGTGGGGTTGAATTTGAATGAACTGAAAGTTGGATTCGGGTTATAGATTCAGGTATGGTGCAGTGTGATGGTGGAGGTGGTGCAATGCGGTGGTAGTGGTGGTTATGGGGGTGAGTGTTGATGGATAAAGAAAGATGAGAGAGAAAGAGAAAGAAAAAAAGGGGCTTGGGTTTGGGGCATTGCTCGACACGTGACGAGTGTGGGATCCACAAGGTAATATTAAAAAAAACAAGGGGTGTGGCATGGCTTCGGCTGGCGTGGCCAGCCATGTGAATTTTGTTTTTTTAAACTATTTTAAATTCCATTTAATTAAAATAACACACTAATTAAAATAGAAAAGAAGATTTCAATATAATATTTTAAAGAGTTAAATGCCCTTTTAGTCCCTGTGGTTTGGGTCATTTTGTCAGTTTAGTCCAAATGTTTCATTTTTCACCTGTGAGTCCAAAAAGATTTCACTGTTGCCAATTTAGTCCACTAGGTTAACTTCATCTATTATTTCTGTTAACGAGAAGGGCGATTCGATCATTTTATACGGCCGAATTGCCTTTCTAGTTAACAGAATTACATATAAAATGATCGAATTCCTCTTCTGGTTAACAGAAAAAATTGATCAAGTTAACCCAGTGGACTAAAATTGCAACGGTGAAATCTTTTTGGATCCAAAGGAGAAAAATGAAACCTTTGGACTAAACTGACAAAATGGCTCAAACCAGAGGGCCTAACATGGCATTTAACTCTATTTTAAAAAGCAAATAAAGAGGTTGTTTGGGTCGTAACTTCGGTTAAAAGATTTCATTGTAGGATGTTGTGGGTTAATTTTATAAAAAAATAAAAGGATATGATAGAAGAAGTAGATAAGTGATAAATAAAGAGATACGCTAGCCCGGTGTGGTTTAATCGTATTGTTTGTCAACCGCCGCCCCAACCCACGCTCCACATCTCACAGTCTAAGGGTCTGTTTGGTTTGGGGTAATGGAATGGACGAAGGAATGGAATGGACGAGGTAATGGAATGGACGAGGGAATGCAATGGATCATTACCATTCCATGTCTTGTTTGGTTACCATGTGTGAATGAAATGAATTATTAGTGTGTATTGTTCGGTAGGCAAGAAAAATGGAGTAATAAAATCAGCGGTGAGTGGTGGTCAGTGGTAGTGATTGTGGGTGGTTATAGGTGGCGTTGGTGGGTGTCGGCGACGACGATGGGTGGTGGAGGAGGCGACGAGTTGCGATACGGCGGTGACGACGAGTGATGGTGGCGGCAAGGTGGCAGTTGGTGGTGGGTGGCAGCAGAGGTGGCGGTTGGTGGCAGCGGCGGCGGTTGGTGGTGACGGTGGTGGTGGCGTCGATGATGGTGGTGGGCGGCGACGGGGAGTGGCGTTGGCGGTTGGTCGCAACTGTAGGTGATAACAGCGGCGAGTGGGCGGCGGTGGCGGCGCTGTCGGGGTGAGGTGGTGGCGGGTGGCGGCGATGGCGTCAGTGGTGGGTTGTGGCGAAGGTGGTGGGTTGTGGTGTTGTTGATGAATGGTGCAAGAAGAGATGGAATGGAAAAAAAAAACATAGGGTGGAAGGAATGATTTTGAGAGAATGAAATGCCTTTTGGAATTGGTGATTCCATTCCATTAACCAACCAAACACCCTTTTCTTTATTCCCTCGTAATCATCCATTTCATTCCGTATTTATTACTGCATACCAAACACTGCCTAAGTATACCCCAAACATAACTTAACACACACTAGTTGATAAAACATAAAATGATATAAATTAATCGACACGATAGTACACACTAGTTGATAAAACATAAAATGATAATTAATCGACCCGATAGTGGATGAATGATACCACTTTCTTTCTTCTCGATTTTAGCAATAAAATACATCACCATATCCTTTTCTCTCTGCCGATGCAGAAACCCTTACTCCCAAAATGCCTCTCTCCGAATCCAATCCCTCCGTCCCCTCTCCGCCACCGTCTTCCGACGCATTCGACGGTGACGCCGCCGAACACCGTCTACGAGAGGCGGAGGAGCGTCTGAGAGAGGCAATCGAGGAGTTACAACGCCGCCAACGACGCGCTAAGATGCTCCATCCGCCGTGCGATCACGCCGACGAGTCATGTATTGCCAACGCCATCGGTAATCTCTGTCAGAGTTTTCTCTTATCCTACGGTGTTCGTGTCGGCATTGGAATATTGCTCCGTGCGTTTAAGCTCGCTCGTCGGAAATCGTATTCGTCTCTTATAGATCTTAAGGTTTGAATATGTTTGTTATTGTTTTTTATTAGGTTATTGAATCGATAATTTGTATATTCTGTTATTCCAGATTACCTTATGTTTATGGCGTTTTGTTGTATTTAATACGAATTATATACCACATATAATGTTGATTCATGAGTCTGAACCTGTATGCTAGCAAAATCAATTGATATTAAGTAATTATGGTCCAGTTTTGTTTCTAAAACATGAATCATATCATCTAAATAAATATTTATCTCCAGCTGTTGTACTAATTAGTAAGTTTAACGGTATCCAATCACTTGATATCAATAATTAAGCTTCAGTTTAGTTTGTTAAGTATGTTGTATCGTGTTGTATCGTGACTACTGTCATCTGCACAAATGGTCCATGATTCTGGAACTGTCTATGAGCAAATCACTTGATATTAAGTAGTTAAGCTTTAATATTATATTGTAAACCCTAGTTGTATTATCCAGATTCATTCATCGCTGGCTGTTGTACAAAGGAGCAACTCAACGATTAAATAGAGACATCAATAATGCACCACTTGGTTTTAGTAAACGTTAGGTACATGAATTAGGTTTAGCACCATCGTAGTTGCATCACAAGTTTAGTTTTAGCTATGAACGTATTTCTTTTTCCGGGCCAGAAGAGTCTAAGTTATAGTGTTTATGGGAGGAATGGGATAGATACACACATGATGTCAGTTCAAGGGCTATAAAATAACTGTGGCTGTGTTTGAGGTGATAGAAGTTGCAAAGTCATAGGAGAAAAGAGAGGAATCCGCTTCTCCAAGGAGGATGATTATTTTGCCTTTTCTTTTCTTGGTTATCGTTTTGTTAGGACATGTTTTTGTTCTCTGTCAGTTCATTTGTTAAGAGCTTTATTTGAAGGTTATTCTTTGTATTAAGTAGCCGAGTTATATGCAGCAACTTGTATCGGAGAAGGACTTGATAGTGAGAGAGGAGGCATGTCGGGTCGGGTTACTTTTTGGAGGGTTTACTGGATCGTACCATGCTCTTAGATGTTTTATGAGGAAGTGGAGAAAGAAAGAAACACCATTCAATGTGTAAGTTACCCTGTATATAAGTAATAACATTCTTGTTTTTTATCTTCTTTGTTATAAAGATTAGTACTATTTGTTACATTTGTACTGTAAAATAAGTATGTTTCTTTTTTTAAATATATCCCATTGTATCTAGTTCACACATATGACTTTGTTAAAGGTGATGATGGAGCAGAATTTTAGCAGGTTCAGTTGCAAGTTTGTCTATTCTAGCATTAGATGATTCCAACAGAAGGCGTACGCTTGCTTTATATCTCCTGGCTAGGCTTGCTCAGGTGTGTTATTAAGCATGCTTTTTCTTGTTTTTTAATCATGATCTTCAATTCCCATAGTAGAGAGTGAGAATGTTAAAGATATGATGCTCTAATTAATTTGCTCTTTAACAGTGTGCTTACAATTCTGCAAAATCAAAGAACAAGTTCCACCTATGGGGAAGCTCATGGAGACATGGGGATTCGTTACTCTTTGCTTTATCATGTGCTCAGGTACATCTTTGTTGTCTATTGACATTTTAAGTTTTTAACCAATATACACATGTTTTTAATACATTATGGTCAACCATTTCAGGTCATGTATGCTTTTGTGATGCGACCTGAGAGCTTACCAAAATCATATCAAGATTTTATTCAAAAAACAGGGCCCGTTGCTAAGCCTGTATACAAAGCTGTCAGGGAATGCTGCAGAGGCTCTCCAGTAGATGTTGCATCGCTACATTCTTACTTATCAACAGTGAAGGGTGCCGATTTTGCTGCTTTGCAAGAATTTCCTTCTATCATACCCTGTTCAATAATTCATCCGGGCACCAAATCATGTTTAGCTCAAAATGCTTATGCTACATCGAACACGTTTAAGAAAACGTTTCCGCTGTACTTCTCTCTGACTTTTGTACCCTTCGTTGTTCTCCGTTTACAAAAGGTTAGCTTTTCTATTCACTCATGTTGGCTCTACTAAGCAAGTTCTGTTATACGGCCTCGAAGTGTGACCTCTATCAAATACGTAGGTGGTAATTTTGACCCATTTACTTATGAATAGTTTGATTTGGGTTGTATTTTTATCATTAAAAATGGGTCAAATAGAAAGATTAGCCAAAAGGAACGGATCAAAAATGTCCATTTCTAATGCATACAACTTCCTAAATCATTTTAATCAAAAGTACTAATTATTAATGTAATACTAGAGTTAAATGCTTGGTTGGTCCCTGTGGTTTGCAAATATTGCAGACTTGGTCCTAGTGGTTTAATAATTACATACTTGGTCCCAGTGTTTGTAATTTTTGCACTCGTGCGGTCTTTATCATTAACTTAGGTTAGATTTCTCAGTTAAGTTTGTATTAAATTACCAAAGTACCCCTGCTTATTAAGAAAAACATTAAATAGAAAATAGTTTAATTAAAACAAATATTTTTGTGGTCCCACCCCCACTTCTTTCCCAAATCACCATCGTCACTACTACCCCCTATATCTCTCTCTACCCAGATCTCTCTCTCTTCTCAAACAAACACCACCACCACTGAACACCTACCTCCACCACCGAACACCCACTACCACCACTACAAACCACCATTACAGTCACCTCCTTCAACCTCCACCTCGACACTTTAATACAGTTAATTCTCACATACTTATTTTTAACTCTCCAGCCATATATGTATATATACCAATCATTCAAGATTTCAATCATCATCACCTTCACTTCACATCTTCAATTCCACCAACAAAGATTTAATTCATTTAAATATAAATATAACTTAATCCCCCAAGAAGCCCCACCCCACCTCCATCTACCTTAACACCAAATTGACAGGAGACCACTTCGATTTACCGGTGAGTCGACTCGAACACTCGTATTCCGACTATCAGTTGAGCCATGAGGAAAATCTGCAACCTTGTTGATTTACCGGTGAGTCGACTCGGATAATCGGATTCTTTTTCCATGAGGAACTCTCTGTTGTGGAGTCAACTAAACTCTCCGTCCACAAACTCCCATATGGATTATACCATTAATTAAGTTATTAAAAGACACCGACAAGACGATTGAAACCAATGGAGGCGTGGCAGGTGGTTTAGGTTATCGCTCGGTAGTCCGATGGCAGTGATGGTGTCGGATGGTGACGGGTCGTTAGAGGGTGTACGGGGAAGATGTAGGTTGTACTGCTGTAGAGAAGAGATATGAACATACCTGGCGGTGGCAGTAGGTTGTTGGTTAGGAATGATGATGATGTCGGGGTTGGAGATGATGATGGTGTGGATTGATCTTTCCTTGCCGGTAGTGGTGCTGGTTGGGGACGATGATGATGTCCAGGTTAGAGAGCGGAAACGTTGATGATGCAGGTGAACTGAGAGAGAAAGAAATTTAATTGTGAGATGATGGGGTGGCCCCCCTTTATACTTTTACTTTTATTTTTTAATTGTTGAGGGCAATTTAGTCATTTAACATCAACTTAACTCAGAAATTTAATAGAGGTTAGTGATAAGGACCACCTGAGTGCAAAAATTACAACTATTAGGACCAACTCTGTAATTAGTGAACCATTAGGACCAAGTCTGCAATTTTCGCAAACCACAGGGACCAACCAGGCATTTAACTCGTAATATTATTATATTTTTTAGTCATAATTATATATGTTATTAATGATCAACTTTGTGTTGCATCATGGGTTACCATTGGCACTGTGGGTTGAATCCACTTTTGATTTCTTTTTTATCCTTAATTTTTTTAGTTTCAACCCAATACTTTTACATCTTTTACAGTTCCACCCCAACAATTTTTCACTTTCAATTTTGGTCCCCTATACTTTTCGTGTGTTACAAATTTTCCGTTTTTACGTTTTGGTCTTAATTTTGCGAGTTAACACGCCGCAACGTGCGTGTGTGGTTTAACGTTTTTACGTCTATTTTTCCCCGTTTAATGGCCCCGTCGCAACGCGTGGGTTCTAAATCGACTTGGTTATTGTTTTCTATGTTTTACCTTTCGCGTGTGTGGTTCAACGTTTTTACGTCTACATTTTGTTCAGTTAAATTTTTTTTGTTTCTATACTAGCTTTTCCGGTGTTTGGTGATCGTTGGCGGTGGTGTGACATTGGTGCTGTTTGGCACGGTTTTACACCCCCTGCCTCAACATGTTAATTCTTTATGAATTTGGGGCAAAAAGGTTTGCTGGTCAAATCGTTTTGACCCGTACTAAATCTGAACCATTTGTTTCCGCGTCTTCTTAAATGAACGAATTCATATCTGTCATGTTTTCAGTTTATGGAAGCTCCATTTAGATAAATGAATGAATTCATATCTGTCATGTTTTCAGTTTATGGAAGCTCCATTTAGAACCAGCTGGCATGCAGTCACGGGAGCTGTTCGGTCAACAGCTTTTTTGTCTTGTTTTGTAGGAATCTTTCAGGTAGCTCATGTTCATATCAGTACTCACTCATGAATGAAGAGTCATCATTATATATATATATATATATACACACACACCTTAGTAATTTCATTTTGTAATGCAGGGAGCCATATGCATGCACAGAAAAGTGGCATCACAAGACCACAAGCTTGTATATTGGTTTGCAGGTGGATTAGCTGCATTATCTGTACTTTTGGAGAAAAAAGGTAGAAGAGGAGAACTTGGATTGTATGTTCTTCCACGCGCTAGTGAATCTCTGTGGTATATATTAGTCAACCGTCGTATACTTCCAAATATCAAGAATGCTGAGGTACATGTTATGTTAAATCATTTACCACTTGATCGTTCGGTTTTATTTTCTTATGACTATCGTTTGTAATCTATATAAGGTGGCTCTGTTCTGTGCATGCATGGGTGGAATGATGTACTACTTAGAACACGAACCCGACACCATGTCTCCATTTCTAAGAAGCTTAATCCGCCGTTTTCTTGCCAGCAGAATAAGTAATCCGGGCCCACCATCAACTCGAAATTCCTCTTACAACTACTTACAAACCCTAGACGCCATTAAAAAGCCGAATTCACAGAACCAAGAACCCGAGTCACAATCTTCAGAAAAATACAATCTTGAATCTATACCTGGACTCTGATCGAATTTTCAAATTGATCGGAAAGTCGTTAACGCACCCAAATTGTTTCGATTTATGGATTAACGGTATTATGAGATGATTGTTGCATGTTATTACCGTATTGAATAGTCATATCTGGGTCTTTGATGCCAACTGAGGCATTGGCCAATCTTTATTTGGACTTTTATAGGTCTTTGTTGTATAACAGAGTTAAGTGTGTTCATTTTTGTAAATATTAAATATATGTTCCAACATTGTTTTGGTTACTACTAGTTTCCGAATTTATGAGTTCTGAACGCGGGTTTTTGTCTTTAGGTTTTACAAATCTTGATTAGTCATTTGATGATATCCAAACCGTCTGGTCTGGGTTATTTGTTCCAGTTATAGCCAATTATTTTTAAGACATTTACCCGGCAATGAGAAAAGTGTGATCTATCATTTGCTCTCAATTATAATCACATTTATAGTTGGATATAATTAACAAAAGTACTCAAATATCATTACAAATGCACAATTAATATATAATATTTTTAAAGTTGGGGGAGGGGGGGTGAATGGAAGGCGTGTGGTGTGGTATGGAGGTGTTAATCTATGGTGACGACTTGGGTGTCAATCGTGTCGGGTTGATGGGTTGCGGGTTGGTGGGTTGAAATGTTCAACACAAACCCGACCCATATTATTATTCGGGTCAAAGATTCCAACCCGAACCCGACCCGTTTAACCCATATTTTTAAATGAGTACTATAAGTTGACGATTTATAAACGAGTTGTTGGTTTAAGCGGGTTATCGATAACATATTTGATGATGAGTGTGACAAATAAATAATATAATGTATCAAAATTAACATTATTATAACTAACCATGTGAAATAGAAACATAAAAAACAAAAATATAAAATGTTTTTTTCTATATAGTTAAACGGGTTAATGGGTCAACCCGACCCGTTTTTAATATGGGTCAACCCGAACTTGACCCCTTTTTTCAGACAGGTCATGTTAGTCGACCCAAACCTGTTTTTTTCATGTCGGGTTCGGGTTCGGGTTCAGGGTGACGGATCGTGTCAAGAATTGCAGGCCCTAGTGACGAGGGCTCAAGTTAGGGCGACCATAGGGGGTACACGTGGTATGGGAAAAGAATGAGGCAATACAATGTAAGTCCGACATGTGTAAGGGTCAACGCATAGTCTAGGAAGACATGTGGAATGAACGTGGGAGAGAGTTTTTCAGGTCGGGTGTCATCAAGTAATGAATAACAATGACAATTTAATGCGTGAAAGCATGAGTGATTAGGTTAACAGTGGGATAAGAGCCAGTGGTGGACCCATAAAGTTTTTTAGGGGAGGGGGCGAAAACATTTAGGATCGTTTGTCTATCACTATATAATAATCTTTTTCAGTCAGGTTCGGGTCGGGATAATCAAACTATTTTTTAATCAACAAACGTACGTCAAACATCATTACAAAATACAAACGCAAAATTAATATATAATGTGTTTAAAGTAATGTTTTCAGAACCGGACCGGAGGTCGACCCGGTCGCCTTACGGGGTCAAAGGTCGGACCAGTCCGACCGGTTCAACCGGACTTAAGACCCGGATTACGTCATAAATTATATATATATATATACAGAGAGAGAGAGAGAGAGAAAATAGATAAAATTCAGTAACTTTTTTTTATTAAACTCAACAAAGGAAGCACGGAGTTGTCACTGTCAAATGTATATATTATAATATTAGTTTTAGTCATTTTGTATATGAACATAGAAAAACCTGTACCAAACCCAAAAGTCATCCTGCACGTCGTCTTCTTCACTTTCACCTTGCTTTTCTTTTCTTCACCGAAGATTAATGAAGCTCGCCGGAAAGCTCTAAATACGCTATCTTTACTCTATTTTCTTTATTTTAGTGGTCTGGGTGATACATTTTGAAGGGTCAAGCTACAAAAATGTTTCTCAACTGAATATACAGGTAAACGTTTACTTGGCCGGCCGGAGGGTCAATGGACCCTCCTGACCCCCTCTTGTTCCATCCCTGGTATACAGAGAGTGAAGAAGATGGAGGCGTCTATTATGTTGTTTAGATTAGGTTTTATGATTTATGATTCCATTATTTAATTAAAAAAAATGACCGGCCCAACCCTTCGAGACAACCCGCCGGCCCGACTGCCCGGCCACCGGCCCGACCGCCGGGCTGATGCTGAAATGAACTGATGTGGTGAACCGGCCAGGTTTCAAAACATTGGTTTAAAGTTGTGAGTGTGTGTGTGTAGGTGGGGGGGGGGGATGGAAGGTGTGGGGTGTGGTATGGAGGTGTTAATCTATGGTGACGAGGACTCAAATTAGGAAGACCGTAGGGTGCACACGTGGTATGAGAAAAGAATGAGGCGGTACAATGATGGGTGGTGAGGGATGGTCTTGCGTGTTAGGTGTAAGTCCGACATATGTAAAGGTCATGGTAGAGGTATATATAATAACCAAACGTATAGTCCAGGTCCACGTACAAAGGTATAAGAGCGTCACAATGGTATAGTCGAAATTTTATAAAAGAAAATTACATTAAAACTTATAAGAGAAATATATAATACTAGCCTAAGACCCCGCGAGCTTCGCGGGTGGCTAAACACCAACTAAACACATAAAATAATTTAAACATAGAAGCGTTAAAGTGTGATTTGTTAAGCCTAATATTTTGAGAGATTTGAGCACGTCCCAATAGTACATCTACATGATGTTCGTTACACATTAAGTTTTTGTATATGAAACCTTGATTATGATGTTTTCATGCCTTTTGTCAAAATGACTTGCACCGGCAGTGTGAACATAAAAAATACATTAAGAAATGAAGGTAGAGTAATACATAATACAAACGAATTCATCTATGTAAAGGTACTAACGAACATTGTGTGACAAAAGTTGTAAACGAAATGCGTTAATGCTATGCATGATATGATTAATATTTAGTAGAAAGCAATTTTAGGGAAAAAAGTAAAAACAAAAACAAAAGAGTCTGAAGTGAGATTAAGATAACAAAACATATATAGTAATAATTGTTCCAAAATGTTACCACACATACGACATGCTTGGTAACGATATTTAAATTGTTTACTTATGTCGCCATCTGTCAATAGATACATCCCCTAGGGGTTCGGATTAAGAATTCGCAATGTGTTTTGATTCCTATCATATCGCAGCAAGAACTGAGCTCAATTTTCCAACCCAGCCTGCAACATGAAGTTGTGCCATCCTCTGAAAGCATACCGAGGTCTCCCACGTGCCGTTTCTTGCCGGATCTCTAGTGTCATTGAAAACCCGTCTTCAGTTTGAACTACCATCTCATCAAGGATAGACAAATCTACATTTGCTGCAAATGCCTTTGGGAACCGCTGCATTACAATCCGATAAAATAAACAAATTAAAAAAATAATAAAAAAATACATACTTCAGAGCGTTACATAATATTAAAATAAAGCATTTAAAGTATGAAAAACTTACAAAACGAAAAGATAGACACCATGTTAGTTCGTATTGGTTGGCTTGATCAACAACGGCCGGAATCTGTGGAACGTCAACAAAGTCTGGTTCCAACACAGGATCCGCTTCAAAGTCTGGCACATCATGTTCAACGTCTACAATGTCATCTTCCAATACATGCTGCTCTTGAAATGCTACATCAGCATGACCATGGCCGATAACTTCTTCTTCATAATCCATGTCTTGATTCTCCCCGTCTAATAACAAATCTTCGCTAACATCCATTTCTTCTATGTCTTCCTCTTCTTCAACACCAACACTATTGGAAACCTCGGGAACAACAGACTGTATTCCATTAGGACGGAAAAGCAGAATGTTGAAAATACGTCTTGAAACCAACTCAAAAACGATTACATCACCTGATATGAGATGAAGTTCCTTGGTGATTTGTGAGAAATCTTGAATGAAGTAGTTCGATCCCCAGAGCCTATTCACTTTGACATTCCACATGTGTGTACCTCCAAAACGAATTGTAAAGTTATCGTCCAAAGTGTCGGTTTTGAAATACCTGTTCATAAACTCTTTCGGCAACCACTAAATCAAGAATAAATGCAATCGTCAATAAGAAGGTCAGTTGGTATTAAAATAAGTAGTAAAGTATAAATTACCAAGTTAGCGTTCTCGGGAAATAACATCTCTATAAAAAACTTGTTGTTTACAACGGAAAGACAATCAGCCTTAAAATGAGTGAACTTTAGCATCTGAGCATCAACAACATGGAAAACAATAACATCTTTATCCTCCACGCCAACATCACGAACCATAGCAGACCAACCATTCGATAAACAATACCCAGTGGCAGTAGATTTCACCAAAACAGTCCACTCATTGCCCTATTCATTTGTAATAATCACAGGACCAATCGGATAACCCTTCAAGTTGTCAAACTTATTATACCATAAAGGGAGAGACTATAATTTACAAACAGATTACATTAGTTGATGCTCAGACGCTCGACAGATTACAAATAGCACTTCATTAAAAAACCATTACCTGTTCGGTTTTTGAGGAGTCCGCAATAACAATATAAAATCCTCGGTCTAAAACAAAACCTTGCACCTCATTCTTAATGTATTCCACCACTGGTACGGCAAGGTCCGGACTAAGCGACTAAAGACCGTTAGGACGAAACAGTTTAATCCTAAAAACATAATCATCAACCAACTCGAAAACAATAACATCGCCAGTTATTAAACATAGATCATTGGAAACTTGAGAAAAATCAATAAAGAAATGGTTGATATCCCAGATTCTTCTCATAGTAACAGTCCACGTGTGGTTTTTGTAAAAAACAATAAGAAAATTGTCAAACAGATTATCACCGTTGAAATGGTCTTGCATGAACTCTCTGGGTAACCACTGCAGTTGATTAAAAAACCATTGAATAAGTACAAAATGTAAATCTTTACTGAACATAAGAAAAACTATTTAAAGCATACCAGATTCCGGTTCTCGGGGTGTAATATAACAATGTGGAACTTTGAACCTTGACCCGTGTGTGGATAACTCTTAAAATGAGTTATTCTAAACGTCAATGCATCCATAAGTTCAAATACAACATAGTCTCCATTGTCTACTTCAAGCACATTTATAAGAGTTGACCAACCGTTTGAAAGACAATAACCGTCCGTAGACTTCTTGATTGTAACATTAAATATTGCTTTATCATCAGTGATTAACAAAACAGTTCCAATGGGATATCCATCTAAGTCATTCAGCTTGTTATACCAAGCTGGTAAAGGCTGTAAACATCGTTTAAGTCATTAAATAATCAAAACACAACAAAAATGGTAAATATACATTTCTTAACGGTTAAGTTGTCACTTAAAAATATAATAATATATAAGACGTTATAAACAAACGTATTACCTGTTCTTCTAATTTCCTGTCCTCGATGACAAAAAAACCACGATCCATATATGTCAAGAAATTTATAAACAACATTAATATAAATAGAATAAGGTTATAAATCCACGACAAACAAAAATAAAAAGGAAAAAATATCATATAAAGGTAGGATCTTGAACACTATTCCAAAAAATGCAAATTTATTAAAACATTGCAGCCCCTTTTTTAAAATAAAATAATAACATTCACTAATAAACGGCAATCGAAACAGTTAAAATGAGCAGGAAGCATGTTATCTATTTTAGGAAAAAAAATTTAAAGAATGTGAATTAGGATACAAAAGTTAAAGAACCTACAAAACACGTATGAAAAAGGACCAGTGAGAAACAGAAATGTATATTAAAACTTGTTTTAATCTAATACACATAACCTTAACTGATCTCATACAATGTTTAAAACGTCAAGTAATCGTAAAGTATACTTTTAACACATCCAGTGACAAATGTTAAAACACTTAAGTGGTTGCAATATGTAATAAAATACAATCAATACAACCAAATATAGAGTATACAAATATATTATCCTAATTGGAAAAAAAAACATCATCAAGTAAAGTGTTAGAACACCAGGTATAGAAAAACAGAAAGTTACATCTTATGGTTCATTTATTTGTCACACCCTGATATTTCCACGTATTACCGGTGGGCCCGGTGGGGAGTATCGTGACATAGTTGATATCATCATAGACAATTTATCACAGTATAATACACAGCGGAAGTCGAAAGATAAAATCATTACAAACCGAATGGAAGTAATGTCATTTATTACAAAAAAGGTTGCAAAGGGATCCACAGGCGGATCAAAAGTTAAAAGATCATTGTTCAACAGATTTATAAACATCTAAGCCTGCAAGACTCTTTATTGATGCTAGGAGTAGCCAGCCTATTCCGTCTAGTACATGCATTTAGCCTTTTTGGAAAATACGTCAGTTTACAATGGTAAATACAATTAACCTACTCATTTTGAAAATGTTTAAGAAAATTGATTTAGATGCACGAGGCACAAAATAATCTTTTATAACTTGGGACAATTATTTAAAAATAATCTTGTATACAGATTTAAATGTTTGCCGTCTGTCAGGGCCGGTTAGAAGAGCCGGACAAGATTAACTGACACACCACAGGTATAATACCCACAAGGAATTTTCCTTATTTTGGGATACCTTTTATACACACGCAACTGTCAGGTGTATGCCTACACCCCGTGCTTAAGTCGTGGCCATTTCAATGAATGAGCCGAGGATATCCAGGACATGACCAAACAAAATAGATTAGAACGGGTTATGAAAATATATTAATCACAATCCGATTTAAAACAGTTACATACCCGACCAAGCGGTATTATTATAATACCGTATCCCAAGCCCGTATAACGGAAAATAAGTTAAAAGTATTTACCTGAGCAAATTGTACAAATCAGCAAATGCAATTATCTTTTACCGGGCTCCTAAATCTGGAACGAAGGTTTTAATAACCTATTAGATTCCTAACGGGTCTTACTTAAGTTTAAACTTAGACCGGTTAGTTTTAAAGAAGGTATACGGTTCAAAATGCAAGATTAAGCGAAGACCGGATTAGAATGTGATTTAGACCCGACAAGTTTGAAGACTTATATAATATGGGTAAACTAAACACATTCTGGATTTTGAGATAAAAATGATAAGGTTTAACCCGTTTCGATTAATTTATGCAAACTAGTTACATAAACCGCACCGGACGCAAAAAATGCATAACGGGTAAACAAATGAGTCATGAACAGGTTTCCTAAGTTAATATGCCTTAAATATGTTGTGATATCAGTAGGATACCTTTCATTATGCCCAAAATAGATTTAAACTCAAATTAAGCCCTGTAGGGGTATTTTGGTCATTTTAAAGGTTATAAAAGAGATTAAATATTAACCTGAGGTTCAGGTCTGATATGATCAATAAAAATAATTATTTTTGCAGGTCATATCAATAGGGTATTGCCTATATGTGAAATTTATCATTTATAACCAAACTATGCACCGTAGGGGCATTTTGGTAATTTCACATAAGCTTTAAAGGTCAAATTTGGAAATCTGAGTTCAAAACATTTTCTTACTGTTAAGATATAAAAATTTACTTAAAACTTCAGTAGGTATTAAGTCCTATATGTTAAAAATAGTTTTAACTCATACTATGCGTTTAAAACGCATAAAATGTCGCTTTTAAGCGATTTTCGGGTTATATAAGAAAAGCTGATATTTTTATCATTCCTGAAGGCTTAAAATATTTTATTTATCATATAAAATCAGTAGTAAAAGATTTGGTATCAATATGTGATGTAAAACTCATTTTATTCAAGAAAAGGGTATAACCGACAATTACCGAATCAAAGCTAGAACCCTATGATATGATCAGTTTAAAAATAAATAAAAATCTTCAAAAATCCCAAAATATTATATTACATCAGTGGGTAAAAGTTTTGGTGTCAAAATTCGGGTTTAGACAGGCCTTATGCTAATTACGTCGTTTAATTAATAAAAAGCTTCTAAATTACGATATTGAGCATAACTCCTAATCTAGACCTCAAACTGATGTCAAATTTTTAGGACAAGTTTATAAATCAGTAACAAAGATTATTGTCCTTTCACATTTTTAAAATCTCGTTTTAAGGTCAAATGGGCATAATGGTTAACATTTAGGCATGTAACGGAAACATGCAAATGAATTGGATAAATTAGGATCTAAGCTGTATAATCTCAGAGAGTTACACTAATATGGAACATGGACCTAATGGAAGCTTAAGGAATTTCTAAAACAATCTAGATCGGGTCAGAACTGAAAGTCAAAGCTAAAGTCTACTTTTGCGACTTTCGGTTCCGAACCGAGTCTAAACTCAAAATTGTCGGGTTGAACATGCTTAGACATGTTCTTACATTAATTACCAAGTTATACAAGTGATAAAACAGGTTTCATGGTTTCTACATTGTTAATTATGTGTTTATTCGAAAATTTGCTTTCTGTTGACTTTTTATAATTAAGTTTGACCCGACATTTGACCAAGTTAGGGCGATAATCAGTAGGTTCCCACTTAGGGGTTTATTATTTACATGATTACCAACTTATAGCTACTTTTAATTTAACTAATGACTGGATCATTAGTGATTAATCACTAAGTCAAACCTTAATTACGATAAGTTTGACTTTTGGTCATTAAACTAATTAAAACTGAAATTAGGAAGTTAAGGACACTTAGGCTATGAGGTGTGGATGGAGCCCCATGGGGCTTTATCAAGTCCACATAGGATCCAAGTCACCTATGGAGCCCCCCTTTAATTTAGAGGGTGTGGATGGAGCCCCTATAGAGCCCCCCTTTAATTTTGATTGGTTTAAAACTTGTGGGCCCTACCTGAATTCATCCAAATTGGCGTTAAAGGGCTTTATCTCCATGGAGCCCTTACTTGGAGGGTGTGGTGATGGATGCTGACGTGGCATTGATGGAGCCCCATGGAGCCCCCTACAATGGTCCTAAGCACGATTTTTGAGACTTAAGGAAACTTGTTGAAGACCAGAAAGCTCCAGAGATTGATATGTGAATGATTTTGAAAGTGAGCAATTGAACTAGTGCATCAAGAACTCTTATATAGGACACCAAAACTCATGAGATCTTTACACACAAGTCTATAAGTGATCTCTGATACATTCCAGGTGTCCCTATACTGTAAAAACCAGTTACAAGGCCCCTGGTATCGACACACAAGCTTACTAGGGCGGAGGAACAGCTTTAAGCCGCAATTGTCCATTCTTTTTATCTACCAGCGACAGTCTTACGGACCGTAAGCAAAAACACATACGGTCAGCATCCACCTCTTACGGACCGTAAGCCAATACTGATGCGGTCCGCATCCGAATCTGATTTCGATTACCCAGTTACAGCCTTGCGGACCGTAAGCCTAGGCTCATACGGTCCGTATCCGATGACCAGAAGACAAAAACTTGTAAACTTTTAGGCTTTGACCATGCAACCTTTATAACTTCGGACCTTATGTCCTTTTTCCAGTAGTGGGACCATATAATCAGGTCTTGCATGCCCTTGCATGTGTTGACATGCATTTGAAAGTTCTTGGACTTTATTGATGAAGGTTTTTGAATGAAAATCATCGAAATTTTACATAGGATCCATTCTTTGCAAAATGAGTTATTTCATCACATTTAATTAACCGGGTTTGAATATACATCAGATGTTTATAAAACATATTAAGGTTGGGATTAATAAATAGGTCACTCAGAGGTATTAATTAACATGTTGACACTTTTTAATCCTACCATACATCTTTCAACTTGATCCGGTTTTATAACACGTTTACCTTCCATAACACGTGTCTTTATAGTATTGGTCGTGATTTTACAAGGTGTTATATCCTCACCCCCTTAAAAGAAAACTCGACCTCGAGATTTACTGGAACAAGTGAGGGTACTTTTCTTTCATCGTGGACTCTACCTCCCTCGTATATTCGGGACCTCTTCGGGCATCCCATTTAACCTTCACGATCGGTACATGCTTCTTTCGAAGCTTCTTAACCTGTCGATCCTCGATCGACAAAGGTTTTTACACAAATTTTAGGCTCTCATCTATATGCACATCCGTATGTGGCATGACTAGTGATTCATCAGCTAGACATTTCTTCAGATTGCAGATGTGAAAAACATTATGGATTCCACTGAGCTCTTCAGGCAAATTTAACTTGTAAGCCACTGTTCCGACACATTTGATAATATCGAATGGTCCTATGTACCTCGGGCTTAACTTGCCCTTCTTACCAAATCGCATTACCCCTTTCCAGGGAGATATCTTAAGTAGAACCTTGTCACCTACCTCGAATTTTAGAGGTTTACGCCTTTTATCTGCATAGCTTTTCTGCCTATCTCTGTCAGCTTTGAGACAATCTCGTATCTGTACAATTTTATATGTCGTCTCCAGGACTATATCAGGTCCTGTTAGTTGGACATCTCGAACTTCTGCCCAGCAAACGGGCATTCTGCACTTCCTTCCATACAAAGTTTCAAATGGTGCAGCTTGAATACTGGAATGATAGCTATTGTTGTATGAAAATTCAATCAATGGAAGATGATCATCCCAACTTCCACCTAGATCAATGACACATGCTCTTAACATATCCTCCAGTTTCTGAATTGTACGCTCACTTTAACCATCCGTCTGAGGATGATATGCAGTGCTGAAGTTTAATCGAGTACCCAGCGATTGCTGAAAACTCTTCGAAAAGTGAGATGTGTATCTCGTATCCCTGTCCGAGATAATAGACACTGGCACTCCGTGGAGAGATACAATCTCATCCACGTATAGCTGAGCTAGCTTATCTAAGCTGTGTGTTTCCTTAATAGGTAGGAAGTGGGCTGACTTAGTCAACCTGTCAACTATGACCCAAATAGTATCATTTCCTTGCTTTGTCTTTGGTAACTTGGTGATAAAATCCACAGTCACCATTTCCTATTTCCAGGTGGGAAGTTCAGGCTGTTGTAGCAAACCTGGCGGCTTCTGATGTTCTGCCTTAACTTGAGCACATGTCAGACATTTGGCCACATAAGTGGCTATAGACTTCTTCAAGCCTATCCACCAATAATTTGCCTTCAAATCCTGGTACATTTTGTCACAGCCAGGATGAACAGAATACTTGGAACTATGGGCTTCCTGAAGGATCACTTCTCTAAGTCCTCCATAGATTGGAACCCATATCCGTCCATTCAATCTTAGGATTCCATCTTTGCCATACGATAACTTTTCTGCAGCGACTCCCAGTTTTTCATTTGGGTAGTTGGCTTCTAATACAGCTTCCTTCTGCATGGCTAACAGTCTTTCATTCAAACTGTTCTTTAATTCAATGTTGTTGGCATTGATTCTTATGGGTTTAACCCTTTCCTTTCTACTTAAGGCATCGGCGACTACATTCGCCTTGCCTGGATGGTATCGGATTTCACAATCATAGTCATTTAAAGTCTCCATCCATCGATGCTGTCTCATGTTTAAGTCCTTTTGATTAAATAGATGTTGAAGGCTCTTGTGACCAGAATAGATCACGCACTTAGTACCATACAAATAATGCCTCCACAGTTTGAGTGCAAACACAACGGCACCTAAATCCAAATCGTGGGTGGTGTAATTCTTCTCGTGCACCTTTAGTTGTCGGGAAGCATAGACAATGACCTTGCCTTTCTGCATGAGTACACACCCCATACCAGTGTGTGATGCGTTGCAGTATACTACAAATTCCACTACTCCATCAGGCAATGTCAACACAGGTGCATTGCTCAACTTCTGCTTGAGAATGTCAAAGGATTCTTGCTGCTTAGGACCCCAGTCAAACTTGATGTTCTTGCGGGTTAATGAAGTTAGGGGCACTGCAATCCTTGAGAAGTTTTCAATAAAACATCTGTAATATCCTGCCAGACCCAAAAAGCTACGAATTTCTGTGGGCGTCTTTGGCTCTTGCCAGTTCATGATAGCTTCAATCTTAGCGGGATCCACTTGGATACCACGCTCACTAACCACATGTCCAAGAAATTGGACTTCACGAAGCCAAAATTCACACTTTGAAAACTTGGCGTAGAGCTTCTCATGCTGAAGAAGTTTAAGAATACAACGAAGGTGCTTCTCATGGTCAGCCTGATTCTTTGAGTAAATAAGGATGTCATCAATGAAGACGATGACAAACTTGTCCAAGTAGGGTTTGCAAACGCGATTCATGAGATCCATGAACGCTGCTGGTGCATTAGTGAGCCCAAAAGGCATCACCAAGAACTTGTAGTGACCATAGCGAGTTCTAAATGCAGTCTTGTGCACATCTTCATCTCTAACTTTCAGTTGAAGGTAACCTGACCTTAAATCAATCTTGGAGAAGTAACTTGCCCCTTGCAATTGATCGAACAGATCGTCGATCCTGGGCAATGGATATATGTTCTTGATAGTGATCTTTTAAGCTCGCGATAATCGATGCATAGACGCATCGATCCATCTTTCTTCTTTATAAACAAAATTGGTGCTCCCCAGGGAGATGAGCTAGGTCTAATAAATCCTTTTGCCAACAAATCATCTAACTGAGTTCTCAACTCCTTCATCTCAGTCGGGGCCAACCGGTAAGGTGCTCTTGCAACAGGTGTTGCTCTAGGTATTATGTCGATTCTGAACTCCACTTGCCTATCTGGGGGTAAACCAGGTAGTTCTTCAGGAAATACGTCAGGGTATTCAGAAATGATAGGGATGTCTTCAATTTTGGGCTTTGGTTAATCAATAGTTACTTC
The DNA here is from genome assembly GCA_030545235.1 of Helianthus tuberosus. Taxonomy (NCBI): domain Eukaryota; kingdom Viridiplantae; phylum Streptophyta; class Magnoliopsida; order Asterales; family Asteraceae; genus Helianthus; species Helianthus tuberosus. The sequence continues at coordinate 117,884,276 of CM060399.1, forward strand.
TGCCATGTAGATGGCACAACCTTTCCTCAAACACCTTGACGCCTTAAGCATAGACACTTGCTTAGGCAATCCATACTGAGTATCTCCTTGTATGGTAAGTGGCTCACCATATGGAGTCTTGACAACCACTTGTTTCTTGTCGCAAACGATCTGGGCTTGGTTATGAGATAACCAATCCATGCCTATCACTATGTCGAAACCAGCTAATTTCAAAGGAAGCAAGGACAATGGAAAAGAGTGGTTCCTAATGGATATGAAACATCCATCTAATACGGTTGAAGCAGTTTCTATGGTACCATCAGCCAACTCTACTTCATATTTCATGCTTAGGGTTTTAACAGGCAGATTTAGCAATTTACAAAACTTATCATCGACAAATGACTTATCCGCACCCGAATCAAATAATACCCTTGCATATACATCATTAATAAGGAAGGTACCTGTTATCACGTTATCATCCTGCACTGCTTCCTGTGCATTCATCTGAAAGACCCTAGCATTGGTCTTCTTGCCTTCTTCAGGCTTCTTCGCATACTTTGGGCAGTTGGTCTTGATATGCCCTTTCTCATTGCAACCATAACAGGTCGCATCCTTCAACTTCTTGCAATTCAAAGTCTTGTGTTCTTTGGACTTTCAGATCCCACAACCAATCGGCTTCGACTGCGACTGCGACTTTGACTCAAACCTGCATTTCCCGAAATGGTGTTTCTGGCAGGTTTTGCATTTAGGCTTCTCATCCATTTGCTGGTTACCCTTGTTAGACCCAAAATTCTTCTTGTGGTCTAAGTTCCCCTTATGCTTCTTGTCAGAACGACGTGAGTTATCATCCTCACGTTTCCTTTTTCCTTCTTCAGAAATCTTAAGCGATCTCAGCCTGATCGCATCCAGAGCAAGGGATAAAGACAAATCAGCTGCTGACCTAAAAGTAGTAGGTCGAGACGCCTTCACACTAGCTTTGATCTCCGGGGCTAAACCCCCAATAAAATGAGCGATACGTTTTGGTTCCGGTGTAACCAAGTATGGAATCAATCGAGACATGGTATTGAAACTGGTAAGGTAAGTCTGGTAGTCTAATTTCTTCATGACTAAAGTCAAGAAGTCAGTCTCAATCTTCTCAACTCGTGTTGAGGACAATAATTTTCTTTGATTAGAGCAACGAATTGCTCCCAAGACATGCTATACAAGTGGACTTTTCCTGTAGCTTGAATCAATGATCTCCACCACGCTAGAGCTTCTCCTTTAAATGATTGTGACACAAACTTCACAATATGTTTCTCTGCACAACCACTAATATCAACCATCGTGTCCATTTCATCGAGCCAAGTCATACAATCGATGGCTCCTTTCTCCCCTGTGAAGTCTCTAGGCTTGCAGGAGACAAAATACTTATAAGAACAGCCCTTAACACGTGGTTCTTGTTTGAGCTCAATCTTCTTAGACGGAACACTCCTCTGATTTGATGAGTGATGAGAATCACTCTTACGAGCTGTATGAGTTATGGAGGGTGGTTTTGAATGAGGTACAGACTGAGTTTTGACATGGGTACCACTAGATTCATTAAACTGTCTGTCAAGAGCTCGCGTAACGGCATTATCTATTAATGCCTGCAATTCCGCGCCTACTACATTAACTCTGGAAGTGTCATGATTCTCCCTTAGGTGACTGTTGACTTCATCTGACCCAGCCATGTAGCTTGATTGCTACATAAAATATTGACAGGATTTATTCAGAAGTTCACTATGGAATTATCTTTTATGGCAATTCATTAACCATGGTAATCATAAGCCATATTGGTTAATTTAACTAAGCATGTTTATTTAGGATTATAATTTTCCTCAGTCATAATTTATTAACATATTATAATGGCACATAAGGCCAGGTCACAGGGACAATTTAAACTGTAAGCCATGATCTTATATGATCGAGGCATTGAGGCTTGAATCATAGTTCATTACCTTTCTTGACAGGGAGTTATAGGCTACCACTGTCTTTTGTCTTATATGACAATGATTATAGCCCGTAGGCATTACATCACAAATGGATGTTTAAATAATAAAGAAGAAATTGGAAGAATCCAATATAAGGGTGACATGCGTGACTTTACGAATCACATCTGCCAGGAGTGTTAACATGTTTTCAGATGTCAACAAGGATTTGAATCTTTTTAAACATGTTTTACCATCATAGCCAGGTCTTATAATGACATGCAAGCTAGGTTATACCCTTTAAGATTCTTATTTAATATTTAAAGGCAGATTTTATAAAAGGAATGACATATTTTGGATTTATTTATTTCATATATATTACATTTATGCATATAATGACAAGATTGAAATTTAAATTATAACATGCCACTAAATTTAAAAGTGTACATATTGCCCTAAACGAGACTTTAACAGAAATAACTTACCCACGCAGGGGCTAAACTGAAACTACAAGTCCTCGCAGGGACTGGATACAGAAATAGATGTCCACGCAGGGACTTGATTACAAAACAAACAAACAAACAAAGAATCTCAATGATCCTTTTTGCTCTTCCCTTTGATTAAGCTTGACAAACCCTTAAGAAATCCCAGGTGGCTTCTACGCTCCTCTCGAACTTCCCATTCCACCTGGCTCAACCTTTGTAGAATCTCATGTTGCTGTTGGGGCTGAATCAGTGGTGGCTGTGGCGGCTGTTGCTGTGGAGGTTGAGGATGTGGCGGGTATTGGTACCCATAGGTCGGGTATCCAGTCTGATACGGGGCTCCATAAGGCCCCTCGGGATGAAGAGCATTGTAGTTCGCCGCTACAAGGTACGGGTCAACTTCGGCGTAGTTGTAGTTGGTATGGGCTGGCTGTTCGAAAGGGTTATACGCCGCTACTCTGGCGTATGTAGGAATTGGGTTATCATAACCCACTGGTGGCGGTGCTACTGGCGCAGACTCCACCTCAGAAACAGGGTTCGAAGGCCCACCCATCTGTGGGTCTTCGTACAGTGGCGAGTAATGACTGCCACTTGAATGTTGAGGGGTGCTGATATGGATTCCCCCTCGCACGGACATCCGTGCTCCTAATCTCCTACGCCTTGGTGGCTCCGGAGGCGGTTGTTGCACTGGTGGTGGTGGCGGTGGAGTAACCGCTACAAAACGCGAATCCTCCGAGGGATCCTGCTGTTGCTGCAATGAGTGGTAACTGGGGGTAAACACCCAGTCGTATTGGGCAAACCTTGCCTCATAACTGTCTGGACCACGATAGGGTGATCCATGATATGACGACCCATCTGAAATCTCGATGGGGTGAGTAGGTGTCCCAGATGGTGGCTCTGCGGGGTCCGGGTCATCATCCATGTCCATTCCCTGAGCTTCAGGGAAATGGTCTTCAGGGCCCAATGGGTTATGACTCATTGGTTCTTCAACCTGGTTTGCCGGGTTGAACCGACTCTGAAAATAAGGTGTCGGGTCCTGAGAGGCCCGATCCGAGGTTGACCGCCGCAACGGCAAGAAGGAGTGGTGCGAATCTTCGGGCTCGTTCTCCGATTGCGGCCCGAAAGAATGTAGGTATGAGGGTGATGAACTTAGCGAGACTGATCGCCTCGCAGGCTCCAAATATGTCCTCCAATCCTCTTGGGGACTCATGCTCATTGTCGCTGAGGGAGTTCGCCGGTGAGAAGGCCCAGCTTCATGATCATGGCTGGCGAATGGCGCCTTTCCTCGTCCTCCTCTCCTTCGTGGCAGCATCTTCTGTTCCTGTCAATCACAAACAAGGAAAACAAAGGAAAACAATAAAGGATAAAATAAAATGAATTAGGATTAGTCCTAAGTTCTTTGTCTAGACTCGGAAGTCGAGGAACGTGCAAACTGTGTCATTGAGATTAAACACAAAAAGGCTAGTGTTTAATTCACTCAATGTTGGCTCTGATACCAACCTGTCACACCCCGATATTTCCACGTATTACCGGTGGGCCCGGTGGGGAGTATCGTGACGTAGTTGATATCATCATAGACAATTTATCACAGTATAATACACAACGGAAGTCGAAAGATAAAATCATTACAAACCGAATTGAAGTAATGTCATTTATTACAAAAATGGTTGCAAAGGGATCCATAGGCGGATCAAAAGTTAAAAGATCATTGTTCAACAGATTTATAAACATCTAAGCCTGCAAGACTCCTTATTGATACTAGGAGTAGCCAGCCTATTCCGTCTAGTACCTGCATTTAGCCTTTTTGGAAAATACGTCAGTTTACACTTGTAAATACAATTAACCGACTCATTTTGAAAATGTTTAAGAAAATTGATTTAGATGCACGAGGCACAAAATAATATTTTATAACTTGAGACAATTATTTAAAAATAATCTTGTATACAGATTTAAATGTTTGCCGTCTGTCAGGGCCGGTTAGAAGAGCCGGACAAGATTAACTGACACACCACAGGTATAATACCCACAAGGAATTTTCCTTATTGTGGGGTACCTTTTATACACACGCAACTGTCAGGTGTATGCCTACACCCCGTGCTTAAGTCGTGGCCATTTCAATGAATGAGCCGAGGATATCCAGGACATAGTCATTAACCCCCCAAAAGCCATATACCAAACAAAACAGATTAAAACGGGTTATGCATAGGGCTGTAAACGAACCGAACTATAACATTCCTATTTTTATAAGAATTATAGGTTTGGTTAAATTTATTCACCACTAGTAACTAGTAACTAGTTTATTTTTAATATAAATATTCAACCCAAATAGTTTTAAACACTATTTTATATAGTTGGTTGAAATATTATATTAATTAATTGGCCTGTATATAGGTGACCTTTCTAAATAAAATAAAAGTATATAAAAACTTATATTATTAGACGGGTAGATTACAGGTAAGTTGAAGATTAGAAATATGAAGTAATTAGACGGACCCATGAACCGTTTAATAATTAAATTATAAAAATACATTGTATTTGAACCTACTCTCTTTTTAATGAAACTTAGACCCAAATGTAGACAAAAATATTCTCATTCTAATGGCATATTCATTATTTTATAAAACGTTATATTTTAGAAGTTATACACGCCAAATAAGTGAAGCAGTTAAATTAATTATAATATATATTTATATATAAATAATATAATGAAAGTAGAAACATTCAATTAGAATGTTTGTTACGTGGACATTCAATTATGAATGTTGTTAGGTGGACTTCATGTTTGTTTCAACAATTCTCAAATTGAAGACACGTGTAGGAAGCCTTAATTCTTAAGTATTCAAATTTTAGTATAAATAGCTTTGTGCATTTCAACATTCCATCTTCGTTCTTTCTTTTTCTTTCTCCTGCTCGCCATCCCCTTAATTCATCCATTTTATTTAATAAATTCACCCCTAAATCCTACAAAGCCCTGCCCCGTTTTAAGTATTTTAACTCCCGATCACCGCTACCCTTTCCGATTGATCTGAGCCCATAACACATGTCAAGGCTCTGCCTGACTAAGTTCGTTGGGGTTCTGTCTCGTGACATAGGGATAAGGTTAAATTAGGGGTACTATACTTAAAACAAGTGCATTATATATTTTTATATAGCTCAGAAGTTATACCCAAAATTTATACCAGGAGGCTTTCTAGTTGAACCCTAAAGTTACAAAGTGGGTCCATTCTCTTTTCTCACCGTTTTATTTTGTAAACAACTCTCATCAAAAGTCCTATCTATTATTTTATTTGCCCAATAGGAAACCCTAATTGAGACACTCAAGTAATCCTGCACAAACCCTAAAATTTTCAGAACAATCAGAATCAGGATCAGGGCCCCTAAAACTCAGGGGGGTATTCCCTATTAACGATTATCTTCATAAGTTGCTATAAAATGCGAGATTCTTTGATCCGTCGACTCAGCTGAGCTACAAACACACGTGGCAACCCTATGCTAAAAGGGTCCCCGTCGCGTGGCGCGACCGCGCTGTTTTCCAGATATAAATAGAGGGGTGTGGGACTTGAAATTCGCTTTATATCTCGAGATATCGTCTAATTACTACAAAAGCACACAATCATGAAACGCTGCCACAATAACAGGGTATTAACTCGATCGCTTCTACGATTCAATATCCGATCGATTAAAACTATCTAATGGATGTTTAAGTGCTGCTCAAATTTGGGTTATGCTTTGTCATTCGTCGTTAATTCGATGGATGTTTAAGTATTGCACTTTGTCATTCTTTGTGAGGGTTTTAATCTCGTGAGTTATCGTAAATGATGTATTAGTTACTTACCTAGTTCGTGTGCACTAGGTTACAAGACTAATCAATAGGCTAAGATCTGCCCGTATAAATCTGCATGCTTATAATGTGAGTCATTCTCTTTTTATCAAATTATTTACAAAACCCTATTTATTTTCAAAGTTATAATTACAGGGATTAAGTCTTTCTAATCTCCAAATTACAGCCGGTATGTCGGGTTTTGTATACATTACTTGATAACCGTCACCATTGGACAACGAGTTAGCCAAGGGGTGATATGACCATAGTCACAGACACCATTGGACAATGAGGTTACCAATGGTTTGTCGAGTGACAAATACCGTGGGTAGTTGGTTGATATATGGAAACATTGTAATCACTCTTAATACTGTAGATTATAACAAATGCGCCGTTTTAAGCAAAATGAATGAACTCACCAGTATTTCCAGCTGACAAAACCTTTTTAAAACGCGTTTCAGGTAATTACAGTAGATTGGAGTAAGAGATGGATACGGCACTGATAGGCTTCAAGAAGTGGCTTATTTTATTAATTAAATCAAATTAAGAAATATTGTTTTATGTAATTGGGTTTATCCCTTATTAAAGCTACCTTTGTAAAACATGGGTTTATCCCATCTATTTAATAAATAAAATCCGGTGTTTTCTAAACTCTGATATTTTCCTAACTCACGGTCCTGATGAAATTTCCGCTGCAATATTTTTCAAAATAATCACCGGTTCCACTTGGCTGTTCGCGGCTCCCGATTCCATCCAGGGTGAAAGTAGTTAAATATAACCATTTAAAGATTGAAGGGATGGATAATATTGGGTTCAATCGATTGGAGATAAATTGAATGAAGGAGCGTGATATCAAAAGTGGGAGAGGGTCAGACAGAGGGAAATAATACATATGGGGAAAGTAAAAAACCAATAAAACATTAAAAACTTTTAGAAAAATAAACATAAAAACCAAACACGAACCAACGTAAACGAACGAACACGAATGAACATAAACGAACATATTACCGAACGTTCACGAACGCAGTCGAACGAACGTGACCTTTGTTCGTGTTCGTTCGTTAAGCTTATCGAATGAACATAAACGAACTTCCCGCCGAACGGTTCAAGAACGGTTCGTTGAACGTTCGGTTCGTTTACAACCCTAGTTATGCAAATATATTAATCACAATCCTATTTAAAATAGTTACATACCCGACCAAGCGGTATTATTATAATACCGTATCCCAAGCCCGTATAACGGAAAATATGTTAAAAGTATTTACGTGAGCAAATTGTACAAATCAGCAAATGCAGTTATCTTTTACCGGGCTCCTAAATCTGGAACGAAGGTTTTAATAACCTATTAGATTCCTAACGGGTCTTACTTAAGTTTAAACTTAGACCGGTTAGTTTTAAAGAAGGTATACGGTTCAAAATGCAAGATTAAGCGAAGTCCAGATTAGAATGTGATTTAGACCCGACAAGTTTGAAGACTTGTATAATATGGGTAAACTAAACACATTCTAGATTTTGAGATAAAAATGATAAGGTTTAACCCGTTTCGATTAATTTATGCAAACTAGTTACATAAACCGCACCGGACGCGGAAAATGCATAACGGGTAAACAAATGAGTCATGAACTGGTTTCCTAAGTTAATATGCCTTAAATATGTTGTGATATCAGTAGGATACCTTCCATTATGTCCAAAATGGATTTAAACTCAAATTAAGCCCCGTAGGGGTATTTTGGTCATTTTAAAGGTTATAAAAGAGATTAAATATTAACTTGAGGTTCAGGTCTGATATTATCAATAAAAATTATTATTTTTGCAGGTCATATCAATAGGGTATTGCCTATATGTGAAATTTATCCTTTATAACCAAACTATGCACCGTAGGGGCATTTTGGTAATTTCACATAAGCTTTAAAGGTCAAATTTGGAAATCTGAGTTCAAAACTTTTGTTTACTGTTAAGATTTAAAAATTTACTTAAAAATTCAGTAGGTATTAAGTCCTATATGTTAAAAATAGTTTTAACTCATACTATGCGTTTAAAACGCGTAAAATGTCGCTTTTAAGCGATTTTCGGGTTATATAAGAAAAACTGATATTTTTATCATTCCAGATGGCTTAAAATATTTTATTTATCATATAAAATCAGTAGTAAAAGATTTGGTATCAATATGTGATGTAAAACTCATTTTATTCAAGAAAATGGTATAACCGACAATTACCGAATCAAAGCTAGAACCCTATGATATGATCAGTTTAAAAATAAATAAAAATCTTCAAAAATCCCAAAATATTATATTTCATCATTGGGTTAAAGGTTTGGTGTCAAATTTCGGGTTTAGATAGGCCTTATGCTAATTACGCCGTTTAATTAATAAAAAGCTTCTAAATTACGATATTGAGCATAACTCCTAATCTAGACCTCAAACTGATGTCAAATTTTTAGGACAAGTTTATAAATTAGTAACAAAGATTATTGTCCTTTCACATTTTTAAAATCTCGTTTTAAGGTCAAAAGGGCATAATGGTCAACATTTAGGCATGTAACGGAAACATGAAAATGAATTGGATAAATTAGGATCTAAGCTGTATAATCTCAGAGAGTTACACTAATATGGAACATGGACCTAATGGAAGCTTAAGGAATTTCTAAAACAATCTAGATCGGGTCAGAACTGAAAGTCAAAGCTAAAGTCTACTTTTGCGACTTTCGGTTCCGAACCGAGTCTAAACTCAAAATTGTCGGGTTGAACATGCTTAGACATGTTCTTACATTAATTACCAAGTTATACAAGTGATAAAACAAGTTTCATGGTTTCTACATTGTTAATTATGTGTTTATTCGAAAATTTGCTTTATGTTGACTTTTTATAATTAAGTTTGACCTGACATTTGACCAAGTTAGGGCGATAATCAGTAGGTGCCCACTTAGGGGTTTATTATTTACATGATTACCAACTTATAGCTACTTTTAATTTAACTAATGACTGGATCATTAGTTATTAATCACTAAGTCAAACCTTAATTACGATAAGTTTGACTTTTGGTCATTAAACTAATTAAAACTGAAATTGGGAGGTTAAGGACACTTACAATGGTCCTAAGCACGATTTTTGAGACTTAAGGAAACTTATTGAAGACCAGAAAGCTCCAGAGATTGATATGTGAATGATTTTGAAAGTGAGCAATTGAACTAGTGCATCAAGAACTCTTATATAGGACACCAAAACTCATGAGATCTTTACACACAAGTCTATAAGTGATCTCTGATACATTCCAGGTGTCCCTATACTGTAAAAACCAGTTACAAGGCCCCTGGTATCGACACACAAGCTTACTAGGGTGGTGGAACAGCTTTAACCCGCAGTTGTCCATTCTTTTTATCTACCAGCGACAGTCTTACGGACCGTAAGCAAAAACACATACGGTCCGCATCCACCTCTTACGGACCGTAAGCCAATACTGTTGCGGTCCGCATCCGACTCTGATTTCGATTACCCAGATACAGCCTTGCGGACCGTAAGCCTAGGCTCATACGGTCCGTATCCGATGACCAGAAGACAAAAACTTGTAAACTTTTAGGCTTTGACCATGCAACCTTTATAACTTCGGACCTTATGTCCTTTTTCCAGTAGTGGGACCATATAATCAGGTCTTGCATGCCCTTGCATGTGTTGACATGCATTTGAAAGTTCTTGGACTTTATTGATGAAGGTTTTTGAATGAAAATCATCGAAATTTTACATAGGATCCATTCTTTGCAAAATGAGTTATTTCATCACATTTAATTAACAGGGTTTGAATATACATTAGATGTTTATAAAACATATTAAGGTTTGGGATTAATAAATAGGTCACTCAGAGGTATTAATTAACATGTTGACACTTTTTAATCCTACCATACATCTTTCAACTTGATCCGGTTTTATAACACGTTTACCTTCCATGACACGTGTCTTTATAGTATTGGTCGTGATTTTACAAGGTGTTACATTATTGTTAGAGAACACAAAAATTAAGTCTTTTAATATACAAAACAGTTTCAATAATCGGCCGAAAAATAAGATTATCATAATCATATAACAATTTAAACAAACATAACATTAAAGATGAGCATATGAATATAAAGTAATGGCGAAGACATCGGTTTTAGTAATCGACAGGCAAAAACATAATCATAGGAATCGGTTTAAAAATTTGAGTAAAACAACAACAATAAATGTTTACAAACTTAGAATAAACATTATCACCTAAAAAATCAGTTATCGAGGATATTAGGGTTCGTACAGTTAACCGAAAATGAGTTAAAATCATTTACTAAATGAACAATCATAGGTTCGAAAAATAGAAATCGATGCATGAATAAACTTACATGAACCAAAATCGCCGAAGAAACGTGTACAAAATCACTCGCTGATGAAGATGATGGTAGAAAGATTTCCGATTGAGAGAGGGATGATGAACGACGGTATGAAAATATAAAAATGTCTTCATATTAAATATTTTGGAAACACAGATCTTTGTAAATTTGGAATGACTGATGTGATTAGCTATAGATTGGAGAGATGCAATGATAATTTGGAGGAAAAAAAGAGGAAAGACGGGAATTGTAAGCGTGCTTTTTATTAAATTGATTTCAAAAGAATAAAGGGATGTGATGATGAAGATGAAGTTATGAAAGAGGAAACGGGAAGTAAGGTTTTCGCGATAAAAAAAAACTGTTACACCTATTGGAAATAATAGGGGTAATAAGACGACACATGGCAAAACATGTTATTCTTTTCAAATTTTTTATTATAAAAGTTAACACACCGTAAATAATCGTTTTTAAAATATATAGGATAAGTATTAATGAAAAATCATAAGTCATTAAAGACTTCTTTATACACAACGTTCGATGTTTTATTTGTAGGCTTCCCATCTTTGTCTAGTATTAGCAGTTTAACACCGTCTCTTGTTTTAACTCTAGATAACGCGACATACAAGTGACCATGCGTGAAAACCGGTTGTCTCAGGTACAGACCAACCCTAGAAAGTGATTGGCCTTGGCTTTTATTGATAGTCATGGCAAAACAAACAACCAACGGAAATTGCCTTCTTTGAAATGAAAAAGGAATCTTCTTGTCTGAAGGTACTAAACTAATTATGGGAATATAGGTTCGAGTACCAATATTAGCTCCAGATATTATTTCAGCCTCTATTACACGGTTATACAACTTTGTAACCTTCAACCTTGTCCCATTGCACAAACCATTTTTTTGGTCAATGTTACGTAACAACATGACTGGCACACCAACTTTTAGCACTAACCTGTGATTTGGTAAACCTGAAACTTTAAGACCATTGAGAACATCTGGTGTGTATAATCTTTCTTGTATTGAACTAACATTTTCACTTGTACAAAGACGGTCGGAGCTTAGATACTCTCTTTCTTCACCGGGAAACAACGCTAACAACCTATCATTAATCTCGTTAACAACCTCATTCTTAGGCACAAGTATAGCCCTATCACTAAAATAATTAGGACTGCCGAAGTTCTCAAGAATCGAAGGATAAAACAAATTCGATCAGGCTAGAAATGGGATCGGAAGTATCATTAATTATAAGATCAGATGGCACTTCAATTGTCGCTTCTCCGTCATTAGGACCACCAACATTTCCTTCTCTTATATCCAAAAGCCACTTAGCAAAACTATTTATTTCCTCAACCTCGGATGGAGATCTTCCGACGGTTAACCTCATATTCCTTGACAACGTTAGCAACTTACATTTACTCCACAAATACGACAAACTTAATGATGCGTTCACTGTCCCTTGTCTTCCACCATTTCGAACAACGGGAAGGACTTGTCTAAAATCTCCACCAAAAACAATAATCTTACCACCAAATGAGATTTCAGAATTTCTTGAGGTGTCGAAATTGAAAATGTCATTCATTGTTCGGTCCAATGCTTCAAACGCATGTTTATGGACCATAGGTGCTTCATCCCATATAATAAGTTTGGTCTGATGCAACAATTTAGCGACATCACTATCTGGTTTTATATGACATACCGAATCCTCATTAAGATTCAAAGGAATACGAAATCTGGAGTGTGCAGTCCTGCCGCCTGTCAATAACAGTGATGCAATTCCACTCGAAGCAACATTTAATACAATTTGGCTTTTTGATCTAAGTGCCGCAGACAACATCTTCCATAAAAAGGTTTTCCCGGTACCACCATATCCGTAAACAAAAAACATCCCTCCAATGTTACCATCAACAGATTTCATTATGTCTTCAAACACCGACCTTTGTTCATCAGTTAACATATTCAACAGATTAACATATTCCTCTGCGAAACTTAATATGTCGTAAGTACGCTCCTCGTTAATCAGACGATTGTCGAGATCAGATAACGAAGAAGAATCTGGAAAAGGCATTGTTGAGAAGTTCCGTAGCGATGAGCTTTTCATACCTAAAAACTTTTCAATTTCCACCAAAGCGTAATTTTTAAGTTCGTCATCTGGAATTGATAAACCTGTTACATGTTGAAATACAGATACAATGAGTATGAAATTTTATTTAAACGATGTATGAAAAAAAATGGAAAAAGCAAAATGGCTATTCTAAAGTTTTATAATATAATATTTTATTTACATATTCGTCATGGATAGGTGAGCGATATAAATATGCACCTTCAACACGATGTAATTTACTGTATCTGTATATGAAGTCATTGTAACACCCCGTGTTTTCATAAGTGAAAGTCAAAGTCAAGGTCAGAGTCAACGACCGATTTCGCGTGACTTGACTGGTAGAAATGTCTTTATTTTATTTGAATTACGTGGAGTAAGTGCCGTACGTTACAATAATCGATGAGTATTAATCGTATTTCAATCGACCTACGACTGTGAACAATAGGAAGTAACAATGCGATAAAGTCAATCAAGCTATGCTAATCGAATCGAAATCGAATCGCAACTCGAACTACGTAATTTCTACTTATTGTTATGCGTGTGTGTGTGCCTTACGTGTTACCTGTGCATGTTTATTTATGTTATGTTGTGGTGATCAAGCGAACTCAATCGAACTCGAAATCTAACCCGAATGCTATCGAACTCGAACTCGAATCACAATCGAAGTAGTTGAGACTGAAAGTAATTTGACTAGGAAACCCTATCGTATCGAACCGCCCGCAATCGAAATCGAAATATCCAAAATCGTCGCGCAAAACACTCAAAAGGATGACCGATCGATCAGGCTTCCCAGCCGATCGAACAGCCAGCCGAACGGACTGCTGTCCGATCGAGCTGCCAGCCGATTGGCCAGCCCTTTCCTCTTTTGTCATCCTATAAATACCCCTGTCATTGTCACTCTTTACCACTTTTGGAAACCTCTGTTCGACCAGCACGCTCAACTCGCCTTTTCTCAGATTTCTCTCGATTCCGGTAAGTTTTCGTCCTAAATCTTGTACTTTCTTGATCTATACACACTCCTACACCTTTCTATCTTTCAAATCTAAACATTTAACCGTGAAATCACCAAGAATCAAGTGTTCTAGGATGATGTCACCATGAGTTCTTGAAGAACTTCATGTTTGGGCCTCAATCCACCAAGAATGACTTGGATCTAGCAGATTTCCACATAAACAAACAAGGATTTCTTGTAGATCTAAACTTATACGTGGTGAAAAGGATTGAAGGATGGATTTTCTCAACTTTCTTCAACTCTTTTCACTCAAACCAGCAGAAACAGAACTCGAGCCGGTTTATTGACCACTTCGGTGGCTATACGGCTCCAGATCTGGATTCTATCCACGAGGTTAACCGACTTCAGGTTAAATATTAAACTTCGTTCCAAACAGACCACTGACCGGATTTGGGTGATTCCTGTCCGACCTGGGAGACCAAGTAAGAACGAGGCAACTATGGTTTTACTCGCTGTCAAAATACCTCGATAAAACGACAAACAGAACAACCAAGGTGTTAGACGCAAGGCTGATCAGGTCAGGATGCTGACCGATCGGACTGCTGTCCGAACGGACAATCAGCCGATCGGATAGACCAGCCGATCGACTGGCCAGCCGATCGGCTAGCACATGGTCCCACACAAACGACTTGTTTTGAAGAATGGTATTGAACGAACTGTTGTTCGATCGAGCTATTGTCCGATCGGATTACTCTTCGAATCATGAGATACTATGCTTCAACACTTAATCAATTTTCAACATGTTTAATGCACTAGAAGTGCCACCCGATCGAACAGCCGTCCGATCAGGTGACACCCTGCTGTCCGATCGAACAGCAGTTGTGCTATTCGATCGACCCACCATCCGATCCACTTAATGACATCCTGCAGTTCATTTAAGTCTTTGACTTATTGACTTGCCAACCGATCGAACATCTATCCGATCGAACACCTGTCCGATCGAAAACCTGTCCGATCCAAAGACTTCACTTTGAATCTTTGTTGAAGGCCTAACCGATCGGGCAGCCGGCCGATCGAACAGCCGTCTGATTGACCGACCTGAAAGGCAAAGGTACTTCTGTGTTTTCAAAATGCTACAACGAAAACTTCAAAGGACAAGCCATCATACACAAACACATCCTTCTCAAAGGAAGAAACAATCCACTCGTACAGCCATCCGATCGGCCTACCGACCGATCGAACAGCAGACCGTACGGACTGTCAGCCGAACAGTCAGCCGTCCGATCGACCAGCTGTCCGACTTCTCCATACTTGTTTCCTGTTTTACGTTTCACTTATCATTATGCTACCGAATCTATTCAGGCTAACCGTATTCGCTAAGCGCTCCCTTCAATCCATAAATCGCTGTGAGTATACTCGAACCCTTTTTGCTTTAAGCACTTTTGGGTGTTACATACGTTACGAATATTCAAACTACAATTATCACACTACTCAAACTATTTGAACGCTAACCGTCAATGCATGTTATACGTGGCTCATGAATGCTTGTTTGTTATGTTTACACATGGAATGATGTCTACCTGCCTTAGCAACGATAGTACTATAGTTTGGACTCAGCACCCGTTTACCCGGGGGTTGTTAAGGATCTTTTACTTGCATGGATTACGGTGGTAATCATGTATTGCGAACTGCCTCAGGCAGTCAACCCGCAGTCATTGGTATCGATGGATCTATGTCGATAACTAACGTGCTTCATTTCACTATGTGTACGTGCTGGTTATGCGTAAACGAATTCGAACTCTATATGCTATTATCAAACTTGTGTGCTCATATTTACATTTTATGTATTGACTTTATTTTAACGTATGTGACAGGTGCTTAGGAAGTTTACATGCTTAGCACGCTGTGAACTTGAGGCTAGGAAAGGTCTAGGACGCTCTCTGCGCTGTGATGAAATCGATGCTAGGAAATGGGGTCCTAGGAACCAATAATTAAACTACCTTTATTTCTATTTTGAATCTGAGTTGTCGGGACAGGATAATTGTCTTGATGTTTATCTGTAATAACTTGTTTGCTATTTATGACGTGGTATGGGACATGTTAACTTAAATTAAATGGTAATGATAGTTGTTATGGAAACTTCTGGACAATCTGTTTCGCTCAGTGCCACGCCCCGATGATTTCCGCCATCGGTTGGGGTGTGACAGATTGGTATCAGAGCCATAACTATAGGGAATTAGGCAAGACTCGACCTAGTCCGGGTCGAAGTCTTAGATACCTAGACTATAGTTAAGAACCAGCAGACCGACTTGTGCATAACCAGTAGGGGTTACGCGCGAGCTTACTTATCGTTACTCTCGCTTATTCTACACTCTCACTGCACTCGAATTTTCAACTAAGAGTGGGCAGTAAGGCCGAGAATAGGTGTGAAAACCGCAAACTCTCGACTAAAGTTGCTTACTCAGCTCACATTTTAACTACCAACGAGGAGAATTATACCAAATTAGGAGTGAAATCCATATTTTGATGAATAATCTCCTCAATTTTTATCAAAGTAGGGACGAAGTTGTTAAGCCAGGGGTGAAACCCTAACCTCGACGACTTGTTCCGCTTGTATACAAAAACTCTCACCAAAGTCTCGACGGACTCCAACGATCCGAAGTCACAATATAATCAACGGGATGTGTGCCAAACGCCCAAGACTCGAGGCAAAGGCATAATACTGGAGGTTAAAATGTGCACAATGGATTCTTGTGAATAGTCGAACCACTTTGGGTAGTCGACGTCTACTAGCCACGGACGATCTACCTCCCGATTTACGTGCCTATTTTGACTTCCAACTATTGCATAACGACACGTTCAACATGTGAAAACCGTGAACGTGCGTGACCAAACACACAAGAATGTACACTTTACCGTGATCCTTGTTATGTCCCGGTTTTAACCCGAAACGAATGCGAACCGAACGTGCAACGTGCGGAATCCGAGCACGAACGAGATCGAACACACGAGACGTAGTATAACCGTCACAGACTTGGAATGATAGGTTTTTGTTCTCTGATTGCCTCTACTAGTTAAGATGTATATGTGTTTCTTTACTTATGTGCTTTACGTGCTTAGGAATTAAATAACTATGTGCTTTATGTGCTTATGTGATTTCGTGATAAGTATCTACGTAAGTATACGTGTTCCTGAGCTTTAGTAGGTAGTATACGTGTGAGGTGAGATTCGAATACAATGTGATGAATCCTGTGACGATGTCTGTTGCAGGCCATGTCGTCCGGATCCCGTCATGCACTATCTCATCAAGAAAAGAGGGACAAACGCCTTGCTTCCATCATCGCGAAAAGCGTAGCAAAGGCCGTGAGTGACGTCTATGAGAATGCCAGCAAATCATCCGAGGAATCGAGAACCGAAGCTCCAAAGACTGCCGCAAGGCCCTTCAGTTTCAAACAATTCAAGTCGTGTGGGCCAAAAGAATTCACTGGCGAAGGAGGTCCTACTGCACTATTTCACTGGTTTGATTCCATTGAGGTTACTCTGCGACAAAGTGGTTGCCCTGATGACCTTAGAACTCTGAACGCTACCGGCGTTTTCCAGTCCCGTGCTCTTGACTGGTGGACGGCCAAGAGAAACAAGCGAGGGAACGATGCAGCCTACAGATTGTCGTGGGACGAGCTCAAGGAAGTTATGCTAGAGGAATTATGCCCTCCTCACGAGCGTCAAAAGCTGGAAGATGAATTTTGGCACATACAGCAGAAGGATGGAGACAATGCTGGTCTCACTGCTCGTTTCAAGCAGCTCAGCATTATCTGTCCCGATCAAGTCAAGACTCCCGATATGACCATCAAGAAGTATATCCGAGCCTTGCCCGACTGCGTTGCTGATTTCGTGCAAGCGGCTAGGACTACAACGATCGAGGAAACTTATCTGTTGGCCGCTGAGATCAACGAAAAACGGGTTAAGGCTGGGGTATGGGATAAGACTTCCAAGCATCTGCACCAAGCTACCGCTACCGCACCCACTGCTGAACCCACCACATCAAGCAACAAGAGAAAGAACAGCTCCACCAACAAGAACTGTGCGATTACTGCTGCACCAATTCAAGCCATACCTGCCCAACAGCGTCAAGTGGCGGCGCCTGTGGCCAATGAACCGCCTGCAAAGCGTGCATACACCGGGCCACACCCGCTCTGCCCTACTTGCACCCACCACCAACCGACTGCTATTCAATGCCGCTTCTGTGCACACTGCAATGTATACGGCCACTTTACGGCCAATTGCGGTATTCGTCAAGCTCCTGCCAATCAAGCTCTAATCACTGCCCCACAGGGCCAACAAGCTCCTCCGACACCCGCAGTCAAAGCCAGAGCCTGCTTCGCGTGTGGCGACCCGAACCATTTCGCCAACGTGTGCCCGAACAGGGTTGTGAAACAAGAGCCCCAGCAACAGCAACCACAGCAGCAACAACAACATCAGCAACAACAACAGGCCGCACGCGCCAGAACTTTCAACCTCAACGTGGGTCAAGCCCAGGCCGACAACAACGTGGTCAATGGTACGTTCCTTGTGAATGGTATTTATGCTTCATGTTTGTTTGATACTGGAGCCGATAATTGCTTTGTGTCGCTCGAATTTGAGAAACTCCTTAGTCGTAAACGTTCCCAACTATCCTCGAAATTCGACGTAGAAGTCGCTACCGGAAGAACCGTCGCTGTTAATTCTGTTATCCGTGATTGTACTCTCGAACTCAACAATCTCATCTTCCCAATCGATCTTATTCCGATGCAACTCGGAAGCTTTGACGTCATAGTAGGCATGGACTTTCTTCGAGAAAACCATGCTGAAGTTGTATGCTTCGACAAGATGATTCGTTTCTCACTCGCGAATGGTGACTTATTGTGTGTTTATGGTGATACTACCTCAAAGGGGCTTAAGCTTATGTCATGTATCCAAGCCAGCAAGTATCTCCGAAAGGAATACCGGGCTTTCTTGGCTAACATCGTAGTAGCAGAGAAGGAAAAGAAAGAGAAGAAGGAAGTGAAAGACGTTCCAGTGGTTCGAGAATTTCCTAATGTTTTTCCAGAGGATCTTCCTGGACTACCGCTAAGTCGTGATATCGACTTTCGTATCGACCTTATTCCTGGAGCCAACCCCATTGCCAAAGCTCCTTACCGACTCGCACCGTCAGAAATGCGCGAACTATCAACCCAACTCCAGGAATTACTTGAAAAAGGCTTCATTCGCCCGAGTACCTCTCCTTGGGGCGCACCAGTCCTTTTCGTAAAAAAGAAGGATGGGTCGTTCCGGATGTGCATCGACTACCGGGAATTGAATAAGCTAACCATCAAAAACCGCTACCCTCTGCCTCGTATCGACGATTTGTTTGATCAACTACAAGGCGCTACGTGTTTCTCAAAGATCGATCTACGTTCTAGTTACCATCAGCTATGCATTCAAGAGGAGGATATACCCAAGACCGCATTTCAAACTCGTTACGGCCATTACGAATTCGTTGTTATGCCCTTTGGTCTAACCAACGCACTAGCGGTTTTCATGGATCTGATGAACCGCGTGTGTAAACCATATCTCGACCGCTTTGTCATCGTATTCATCGACGATGTCTTGATCTATTCCAAATCGAGAGCCGAACACGCGCAACATCTACGTTTGGTCCTCGAGTTGCTCCAGGGGAATCAACTCTACGCCAAATTCTCCAAGTGTGAATTTTGGTTGGGGGAGGTTCAGTTTCTGGGTCACATTGTGAATAGTCAGGGTATTCACGTCGATCCGGCGAAGATTGAAGCTGTCAAGGGTTGGGTTACGCCTAAGAATCCGTCCGAAGTCCGCTCCTTTCTCGGATTAGCGGGCTATTATCGCCGCTTCATCGAAGGATTCTCGAAGATTGCTGTGCCACTTACCTCTCTTACCCATAAGGACCAGCCTTTTGTTTGGGGAGCTAAACAAGAGACTGCCTTTCGAACCCTCAAACACATGCTTTGCAATGCTCCTGTTCTCACATTGCCCGACGGAAACAATGATTTCATTGTCTACTGTGATGCTTCCAACCTTGGTCTCGGGTGTGTTCTTATGCAACGGGACAAGGTCATAGCTTACGCATCTCGTCAGCTCAAAATCCACGAGAAGAACTATACAACCCATGATCTCGAGCTAGGCGCGGTTGTTTTTGCATTAAAGATTTGGCGACACTACCTATATGGTACTAAGTGTACGATCTTCACCGATCATAGAAGCCTACAGCATATCTTTAATCAGAAGGAACTTAATATGCGTCAACGCCGATGGGTAGAACTTCTCAACGATTACGACTGTGAGATTCGTTATCACCCAGGCAAAGCAAATGTTGTTGCCGACGCACTTAGCAGACGGAGCTACCTACTTAGCACTCGTAATGTTCAAGCCCAGCACAACCTTGAAACCCTCATCCGCGACGCTCAACATGCATGTTTCAACGAACGCACTCTGAAGAAGGAAAGAATCTACCATGATGGAGCCCAGCTTGTGAGCAAATCAAATGGGATACTCCACTTCTTAGACCGAATTTGGATTCCCAAGCGAACCAATTTGCGACAGATTGTCATGGACGAAGCCCATAAATCCCGCTACTCAATTCACCCCGGTGCTGACAAAATGTACCAGGATCTTAGGTACAAGTACTGGTGGCCGGGCATGAAAAGGGATATCGCTCTCTACGTCGGAAGATGCCTAACTTGTGCGAGAATCAAGGCTGAACATCAAAGACCCTCTGGCTTGCTCGAACAACCACCAATCCCCATGTGGAAGTGGGAGAGCATAGCCATGGATTTCGTAACCAAGCTCCCACCCACATCATCAGGTCACGATAGCATATGGGTTGTGGTCGACCGATTGACTAAATCAGCTCACTTTCTTCCCATACGAGAGGACTACAAGGTAGAACGATTAGCCCGGATCTACACCGACGAGATCATTTGTAATCATGGGACTCCTCGTGACATCATCTCTGACCGTGATGCTCGGTTTACTTTGCGGTTGTGGGAAACGTTTCAAACAGCACTCGGTACAACGCTTAATCTAAGTACTGCTTTCCACCCACAAACCGACGGCCAGACTGAAAGAACGATCCGTACCCTTGAGGACATGCTCCGTGCGTGTGTTCTAGACTTCGGTGGTAATTGGGATAGACACCTGCCATTAGTCGAATTCTCGTACAACAATAACTATCATTCCAGCATCGAGATGGCACCTTTCGAGGCATTATACGGAAGAAGATGTCGGTCGCCTATTATGTGGCACGAGATCGGTCACTCGCAACTAACCGGTCCTGAGCTATTACAAGAAACGACGGACAAAATTTTCCAAATTAGAAACAACCTGGTGAAAGCTCGGGATCGACAGAAAGTTTACGCCGATAAAAAGCGCAAGCCCCGTGAATTTGGCGTTGGTGACTACGTACTCCTAAAGGTATCACCTTGGAAGGGTGTAGTCCGATTCGGCAAGAAAGGGAAACTCGCGCCTCGATATGTTGGACCTTTTAAGATTCTGGAAAGGATCGGA
Source organism: Helianthus tuberosus (assembly GCA_030545235.1). NCBI lineage: Eukaryota > Viridiplantae > Streptophyta > Magnoliopsida > Asterales > Asteraceae > Helianthus > Helianthus tuberosus. The sequence goes on from CM060399.1 coordinate 117,905,467, forward strand.
AAAGTCGCCTATAGACTCGAATTACCGGAGGAACTTAGCAACGTCCATCCGACTTTCCACGTGTCAAACCTCCAAAAATGCATCGCCGACCACGATATACATGTCTCTCTAGACGATCTACAAGTGAAGGAAACATTACACTTCGTGGAAAAGCCTGTCGAAATCATGGATCTCCAAACCAAGCAGCTCAGGCGCTCACGCATTCCTATTGTGAAGGTCCGATGGGAAGGCAAACGAGGCGCGGAGTTCACTTGGGAACTCGAAAGCGATATGAAGGCTAAGTACCCGCAGTTGTTCAAAGAGTGAGGCTAGAGAAAGAAAGTAGTATTGTGACTCTAGTGTTTCGACAGTAGAAACCTGTTTAATTTGACACGAATCAGTTAAAAAAAACGTGAATAGTTGAAAAAGTAAAGAAATTTGACAAATCTGAGTGAAATTGACTCTGAATCTGATCAATTCGTGTACGAATCTGTGCGTTTGATCTTCACAACCGAGAACCTGCTCAAATACCACTTGTAGGTTCCGGTTTTTAACTCGGTTTGTTACGGCTTTCAGCTTAATTTCAGGACGAAATTCCCTAAACAAGAGGAGGCTGTAACACCCCGTGTTTTCATAAGTGAAAGTCAAAGTCAAGGTCAGAGTCAACGACCGATTTCGCGCGACTTGACTGGTAGAAATGTCTTTATTTTATTTGAATTACGTGGAGTAAGTGTCGTACGTTACAATAATCGATGAGTATTAATCGTATTTCAATCGACCTACGACTGTGAACAATAGGAAGTAACAATGCGATAAAGTCAATCAAGCTATGCAAATCGAATCGCAACTCGAACTACGTAATTTCTACTTATTGTTATGCGTGTGTGTGTGCCTTACGTGTTACCTGTGCATGTTTATTTATGTTATGTTGTGGTGATCAAGCGAACTCAATCGAACTCGAAATCTAACCCGAATGCTATCGAACTCGAACTCGAATCACAATCGAAGTTGTTGAGACTGAAAGTAATTTGACTAGGAAACCCTATCGTATCGAACCGCCCGCAATCGAAATCGAAATATCTGAAATCGTCGCGCAAAACACTCAAAAGGATGACCGATCGATCAGGCTTCCCAGCCAAACGGACTACTGTTCGATCGGACAGGCTGTCCGATCGAGCTGCCAGCCGATCGGCCAGCCCTTTCCTCTTTTGTCATCCTATAAATACCCCTGTCATTGTCACTCTTTACCACTTTTGGAAACCTCTGTTCGACCAGCACGCTCAACTCGCCTTTTCTCAGATTTCTCTCGATTCCGGTAAGTTTTCGTCCTAAATCTTGTACTTTCTTGATCTATACACGCTCCTACACCTTTCTATCTTTCAAATCTAAACATTTAACCGTGAAATCACCAAGAATCAAGTGTTCTAGGATGATGTCACCATGAGTTCTTGAAGAACTTCATGTTTGGGCCTCAATCCACCAAGAATGACTTGGATCTAGCAGATTTCCACATAAACAAACAAGGATCTCTTGTAGATCTAAACTTATACGTGGTGAAAAGGATTGAAGGATGGATTTTCTCAACTTTCTTCAACTCTTTTCACTCGAACCAGCAGAAACAGAACTCGAGCCGGTTTATTGACCACTTCGGTGGCTATACGGCTCCAGATCTGGATTCTATCCACGAGGTTAACCGACTTCGGGTTAAATATTAAACTTCGTTCCAAACAGGCCACCGACCGGATTTGGGTGATTCCTGTCCGACCCGGGAGACCAAGTAAGAACGAGGCAGCTATGGTTTTACTCACTGTCAAAATACCTCGATAAAATGACAAACAGAACAACCAAGGTGTTAGACGCAAGGCTGATCAGGTCAGGATGCTGACCGATCGGACTGCTGTCCGAACGGACAGTCAGCCGATCGGATAGACCAGCCGATCGACTGGCCAACCGATCGGCTAGCACATGGTCCCACACAAACGACTTGTTTTGAAGAATGGTATTGAACGAACTGTTGTTCGATCGAGCTATTGTCCGATCGGATTACTCTTCGAATCATGAGATACTATGCTTCAACACTTAATCAATTTTCAACATGTTTAATGCACTAGAAGTGCCACCCGATCGAACAGCCGTCCGATCAGGTGACACCCTGCTGTCCGATCGAACAACAGTTGTGCTATTCGATCGACCCACCATCCGATCCACTTAATGACATCCTGCACTTCATTTAAGTCTTTGACTTATTGACTTGCCAACCGATCAAACATCTGTCCGATCGAACACCTGTCTGATCCAAAGACTTCACTTTGAATCTTTGTTGAAGGCCTAACCGATCGGGCTGCCGGCCGATCGAACAGCCGTCCGATCGACCGACCTGAAAGGCAAAGGTACTTCAGTGTTTTCAAAATGCTACAACGAAAACTTCAAAGGACAAGCCATCATACACAAACACATCCTTCTCAAAGGAAGAAACAATCCACTCGTACAGCCATCCGATCGGCCTACCGACCGATCGAACGGCAGACCATACGGACTGTCAGCCGAACGGTCAGCCGTCCGATCGGACTGCCGTCCGATCGACCAGCTGTCCGACTTCTCCATACTTGTTTCCTGTTTTACGTTTCACTTATCATTATGCTACCCAATCTATTCAGGCTAACCGTATTCGCTAAGCGCTCCCTTCAATCCATAAATCACTGTGAGTATACTCGAACCCTTTTTGCTTTAAGCACTTTTGGGTGTTACATACATTACGAATATTCAAACTACAATTATCACACTACTCAAACTATTTGAACGCTAACCGTCAATGCATGTTATACGTGGCTCATGAATGCTTGTTTGTTATTTTTACACATGGAATGCTGTCTACCTGCCTTAGCAACGATAGTACTATAGTTTGGACTCAGCACCCGTTTACCCGGGGGTTGTTAAGGATCTTTTACTTGCATGGATTACGGTGGTAATCATGTATTGCGAACTGCCTCAGGCAGTCAACCCGCAGTCATTGGTATCGATGGATCTATGTCGATAACTAACGTGCTTCATTTCACTATGTGTACGTGCTGGTTATGCGTAAACGAATTCGAACTCTATATGCTATTATCAAACTTGTGTGCTCACCTTTACATTTTATGTATTGACTTTATTTTAACGTATGTGACAGGTGCTTAGGAAGTTTACATGCTTAGCACGCTGTGAACTTGAGGCTAGGAAAGGTCTAGGACGCTCTCTGCGCTGTGATGAAATCGAAGCTAGGAAATGGGGTCCTAGGAACCAATAATTAAACTACCTTTATTTCTATTTTGAATCTGAGTTGTCGGGACAGGATAATTGTCTTGATGTTTATCTGTAATAACTTGTTTGCTATTTATGACGTGGTATGGGACATGTTAACTTAAATTAAATGGTAATGATAGTTGTTATGGAAACTTTTGGACAATCTGTTTCGCTCAGTGCCACGCCCCGATGATTTCCGCCATCGGTTGGGGTGTGACAGTCATCTGCCATGTATTTTCCACGTGCTTTCCCATACAATCTCCTGTCTTGACATAGTGTTGGACAATAGCATCATGGCAAATAAATTTCGGACATAAGAAGTTGTTGTTGTTTCGTTTGCTTCTTTAATTGCTTCGATGTACTCTTTGTCATCATCTAAAAGACCAAGTGCAAAACACGCATCTCTAAATGTATCATGTACATGACCATTAACAGTTTTGATATCGTCATATGACTTAGGTCCTTTGACTTTATTAAGCAGGATTCTTAAAAAATAAGTTTCTCCAAGTGAGGGAGCAACGTTATGAATTCTGCCAATTGAGTTACCTTTTTTCCGAGGTTGCCAACAACGGTTTTCAACCTTCCATACGTACCAAGTTGGAAACTGAACATAAGTTAGTGTACGCGCCAAATGGTCATCCGGGTCTTTGTTACGTTCCATCCAAGACAGAAACATAGAACACTTGACAGATGGTCTGTTAAGAACATAATTGATGTCTTCGTCTGTTTCAAAGACAACCGGTTGTAGCCCTGGAAGATGGAATGGAAGCCTGATAACAGAAGGATATCTGTAATTTACATCGTAACTAAATATCCTCCATGATGCCTCACATGCTGAGATATACCTACAGTCAAAGTATTCTTTAATCTCATCTTTTTCATGTTGTTCATTCTGATTATCGCTATGCAAAACAACTATTGTTGCTCTATCAGGCCCTTTGTTGATATACTTAAACAAATACTTAATTGACCCAGCTTGGTTGCACCACTCAACGTTTATATGTGCCTGATACTTTTTCAATAACTTTTTGTTGTATGGTACAACACTTCTATTATCTATCTCGATCTGGTTCTTGACAACTGTTGCTCCATCATCTCTCCTTCTGTATAATGGGAAACCATTGGCGTCAATTGTGGTAGTATCTTGAAATCTTTGTGGAAAACCTTTTGAACAATGTTTATCAACCATACATGGGCAGTTCATATCAGAGTCGTTCCTACGTTTTCGGAGGCCCTAAGCAAACTACAAAGTGGAGGCCCAATTTTGTTGTTGACTAACATTAGAGGTGCAATAATCGGGTTTTTTTAATACCCAATTTCGGGAACCCAAACTGTGTTTCGGTATGATCGGGTATTAGAAAATCGGGTTTTTAGATACCTAGACATTAATACCCTATTTTCTATTTTTTACACAATATAAATCCATTTTATTTTTTAATTTGCTTTATATTTGATAAAAATACTTGAAATAATTACAGTATCATAACTTTATTTAATTAAGAGTAAATTGCCATTTTAGTCCCTGAGGTTGGTCCAAATTTGCCATTTTAGTCCAAATAGTTTTTTTTTCACCTCTGGGTCCCTGACTTTTCCCTTTTGTTGCCATTTTGATCACATATCCTAACTCCGTCAGAAAAACTCAGTTTTAACCAGGGGTATTTTTGTCATTTTCAATTTAAACTTTTCAAACTTGTCATTTTGATCCAAATCTTATATTAAAAAACTAAAAGAAAAAAAATAATTTTGTTATTATTATTATCACTTACATATTTAAAAAAAACACAAATATTTAGATCTTTTAAAAAATTTGGACTAAAATGGCAAAAAAAAAAACTATTTAGATCTTTTACTATCAAAATACAATTTCCGTAGCTTACGCCTCTCCCTGCACTCGTCTTGTGTAACTGCTGGAGTTAAAACTGTATTAACATGGAAAACCAAAGAAACGATATAATAGCATTACTTTTGTAACAAAACAAAATTAGTAAACATTAAATTAAGTAATTTAAATTAAAAAAATAGTTAGTATTATAATATTCTCTAAATATATTATGAAAAATGATTTTTGTAAATTATCAACCAAAACAGAATATGTGAATTTTAAACTTTTATATGAAAAGGTAAATGTATAATAAAAAATACACATATATATATATATATATATATAACAAAACGATGGCAGCAACAATATATCAGATTTTATGTAATTTTCTCTTCAAAGCCATATTCTCATAATGAAGGATGTATCAAAAAGTCAAATTATCCATCATACTTGAACTTCTTTATGTCTACCCTTCCATCAAATATCATTTCAGTTACTGGATTTGTGATAAGGGCATCTACATTTCTCTCATTTGCATTGCTCATTTCTCCATAATACGTTTTCTAATTCAACAAAAATCAGGTATATTAATTCCTTTTTTTCAATCTTGATGTTCATATGCCATTTCTTGGTTGGAATAAGTTAATGAAAATGGCAATCTGTATACAGAAACGTAGATGTAAGTTGTTTGGTTGACATATTTACCTTGATTCAGTTACAGAACATACATATGTTGTTAGTGTATTTATTGCATACATGTCTTGGGGTATGAAAAAAAAACAGATTTAGGAAGTCATCTGAACACAGGGAAATGCTAAAAGACATTAAATATAAGATGCACATCAGGTGTTCGAAGAAATGACTGTATGAAAAATTTTGTACTTAACGAAAGTATCATTGTGTTAAAGTAAAAGTTTCAACAATAGTGAGGTGTTTTATTAGATTAGGTTTAATAAAAAGGGTTAGAAATATAAGACATGGTTATGTAATAAAAGAAAGTCACTAAAGTAGAATGAAGATGTAAAATGGCGAGAAAAGAATAAAAAAGAGAAAAGAATACAAAAATTTTGCGTTACTAAAATGGTTCAAGGTTTTAAATGTTTCTTATAATGGCTGGAGCTGAAAACGATGTTGTCGTCATATCGGATTCTGAAGACTCTTCGGTTGAATCAGAGGAGTTTGATGATGATGAAACTGGTCCGCTGATATTTTTTGTGCCACACACCAAACGATTTGTAAGTTCCGACAAAATTATATGTTAATAGGCGTCTAATATGTTTAAATAATTTGGTTAAGTTTTGTATTTTTTTTAATACTTCAACATCATTAATGGAAATTATTATTATGTTTTGTAACTTAAAGCGCATACCGGTTGCAGTAGCACGGATGACAGGAATTGACGAAACATTGAAAGTAAAGATCGTCAACAGACAGAATGTGGAGACAAAACATGATGTTAGGGATGTCAACTCTGTAACCATCATCTCCATATGGGAACAAAATTGGGTATTGTAGAGCAAGGTAAGAAGGATGTAATTCACTTATTCGTTTAAGAGTCCCTGATTTAGTTTCAATAACAATATCTATGTTCTCAATTGCGTTTTCAACATCTCCAACAATTAGAGCAGCAACCTCGCCTCATGTTGGTAAGTTATACATTCGACCATCCTTGACCCTTTTTCCAATAAGACGTACCTTAAGACTAAGCTGAGGATCGTCATGAAAACAATCTCTAACCATCCTGTAAACTTTAACCAATACATTATCGGAGTCTAACACAGACTTTATATGTTGGATCAACTGACGATCAAGAGAAGCAGAAGAGGATGCAAGTGACTCCTTAGAACGACTGTTTGGACAGATTGTTTATCAACGAATTATTAATAAATAATTTAGAAACAATTTAAACAAATTATACTGTACGATACTTACCTAAATATCGATTCTCTGTTTGAAACCTCGTTTTCAGTATCGTATATGTACAGCTGGCAAAACTTTGGTTTATTGGCATTCTCCGGCAACAGACTTCCAATACTATGATAGTTTTCACCGCTGATCCTGTAGCAAAATGGGCCGTTACCTCTATTAACAGTCGGATCCACCTTACCACCCATTGAGGTGAATGCGAACATAGAATTATAACGGCGAATGTTTTTCAAAAAATGCTTGCTTTCATTATCCAAAGATGTAAAGAGTTTCAGGTAATTTGGTTGTGCATCTTTATAATCGGGTAGCTCTACTTTGGCATAACCACAACATAAAAAATAACTTGTTTTCCCATTCTCGGTTCTGCCTCTCCCCGTTTCTACATCCCATAACTTTGCATTGCATACTTGACATGTAATACACTGGTCACCATGATCTAAGTAATCTGTAGATTAAATTGGAAATAAAATAAATGAAATTAATCCATGTATTTCAAAATGAAACAATGCTATAAAAAATAATGTAGTAAATATACTACTTAAGCGACTACCTGATGAAACACCTTTGTAAGGATCTTGATCTAACACTGCCTCTGTAGTCAAATCAACCATTTGAATAGGGGATGTAATTCGTGGTCTGCCTAATAACTTACATTTTCCAGGAGATAGCTTTGGAGACGTTTGGCATAGAATAGGAGTTGTAGTCGCTGATGTTATGTTTGGAGAAATAGAAAAGCGACGGATACTTGTTGAAGGTGTTTGGTTGTTTGAAGCAGAACTGACATCACCTAAATAATGCAACACAAATAAAATAATTCATATGTTTTTTAGTTGTCGCTATTGATGAAAAATAAGATTTTCGAAAGTGGGGTATAGTATTACTTATAAGTATTAACAAAAGGATAGAATTACCATTTTGTGTGTTGCAGTGAACGGATCTTGTATTAGAAGAGGATTGTAAAGTGTTCATAGCCATGGATTTGCCTCGTAAGATAGAAGATTTTTTACTATCTAAATAAAGTCTCCTTAATCTCCGTCTCTCTTTAGTGTAACTTTCATAACTTTGCGTGAAAACAACTGATAAAAGAAACACGGTATATAAATATTGTCTGATCTTATATATGTATGAACATCTTTAAGTATGCAAGTTTAAATAGTATGCAAAGTTTAAAATAAATAAATAAATAAATAAATAAACCTGGCGAAATAGTAGACGCATATTGGGATAGCGTCGGAGTGTGCAACAAAATGGAAGCCGAATTAGAAGTCGACGATTCTTTTGTTTTAGAAACCGGTAAGTCGTGTGATAAATTAGATCTTTTACTATCCAAATACAATTTCCGTAGCTTACGCCTCTCCCTGCACTCGTCTTGTGTAACTGCTGGAGTTAAAACTGTATTAACATGGAAAACCAAAGAAACGATATAATAGCATTACTTTTGTAACAAAACAAAATTAGTAAACGTTAAATTAAGTAATTTAAAATAAAAAATAGTTAGTATTATAATATTCTCTAAATATATTATGAAAAATGATTTTTGTAAATTATCAACCAAAACAGAATATGTGAATTTTAAACTTTTATATGAAAAGGTAAATGTATAATAAAAAGTACATATATATATATATATAACAAAACGATGGCAGCAACAATATATCAGATTTTATGTAATTTTCTCTTCAAAGCCATATTCTCATAATGAAGGATGTATCAAAAAGTCAAATTATCCATCATACTTGAACTTCTTTATGTCTACCCTTCCATCAAATATCATTTCAGTTACTAGATTTGTGATAAGGGCATCTACATTTCTCTCATTTGCATTGCTCATTTCTCCATAATACGTTTTCTAATTCAACAAAAATCAGGTATATTAATTCCTTTTTTTCAATCTTGATGTTCATATGCCATTTCTTGGTTGGAATAAGTTAATGAAAATGGCAATCTGTATACAGAAACGTAGATGTAAGTTGTTTGGTTGACATATTTACCTTGATTCAGTTACAGAACATACATATGTTGTTAGTGTATTTATTGCATACATGTCTTGGGGTATGAAAAAAAAACAGATTTAGGAAGTCATCTGAACACAGGGAAATGCTAAAAGACATTAAATATAAGATGCACATCAGGTGTTCGAAGAAATGACTGTATGAAAAATTTTGTACTTAACGAAAGTATCATTGTGTTAAAGTAAAAGTTTCAACAATAGTGAGGTGTTTTATTAGATTAGGTTTAATAAAAAGGGTTAGAAATATAAGACATGGTTATGTAATAAAAGAAAGTCACTAAAGTAGAATGAAGATGTAAAATGGCGAGAAAAGAATAAAAAAGAGAGAAGAATACAAAAATTTTGCGTTACTAAAATGGTTCAAGGTTTTAAATGTTTCTTATAATGGCTGGAGCTGAAAACGATGTTGTCGTCATATCGGATTCTGAAGACTCTTCGTTTGAATCAGAGGAGTTTGATGATGATGAAACTGGTTCGCTGATATTTTTTGTGCCACACACCAAACGATTTGTAAGTTCCGACAAAATTATATGTTAATAGGCGTCTAATATGTTTAAATAATTTGGTTAAGTTTTGTATTTTTTTTTTAATACTTCAACATCATTAATGGAAATTATTATTATGTTTTGTAACTTAAAGCGCATACCGGTTGCAGTAGCACAGATGACAGGAATTGACGAAACATTGAAAGTTAAGATCGTCAACAGGCAGAATGTGGAGACAAAACATGATGTTAGGGCGGAGCCAAATAAAAACAGTATCAAGTACGTTGTCAAAGGCTGGGTGAAATGACTTAAAGATAACAACATAAAAGAAGGTGATCATTGCACGTTCCAGTACTTTCCAGATATTGGTGTTTTGTTTCTTACCGATGTTTTCCGCTAGTGGTGATGTTTGAGACTTTGAAACACCTCTGAACCATAAGATATGGTAGTTTTGGCTAATGAAGAAACTTAGCGTAACTTATGTAGTGTTAAAATAGTTGTTTGTATGTAGGTTAACATGTTTGTTACTTCCAAACTTTACATAGTTTGGACGGCTACTATGTAACCGTGTTTATAAATATCTACGTTTTCTACTTCTACTTTATATGTTATATATTGCTACATACTTTAGGTGTTCAAAACATAACATAGTCAGGGAGAGTAGGTCAATACCGTTGGTAATGTCTGAAAAAGGACTTCTTGAGATGCCAGCCGCAACATCTAAATAAATGAACCATAACATAAAGATCGTATTTCTAGATTTTTATTGTAGGTATACAAAATAGACTACCATCATAAGAATCCAAAAAATGTTACCTATTGAGTTGTTTATATTCAATGGATTATTGGACATACATGCAGAAGTACGCTTGGATTTTCTTGAAGTCGCTGTCATTGTAATAAAGAAAAATGAATTACATTATAATCATATATAAACAAATAAAGAATGTGACAGATAAATAAAAACTCACAGCCTGAAGTGTTTTCCTTGTTTGATTGGTTTCCCAAAGAATTGGAATCATGCTTTGACCGTTTATACATTGCGGAAGACGTTATTAGAATAACAAAGTAATCGATTGTTCAAACTGGCTTACAATACCCTTGTAGTGAAAGGGATGTATTGGTTGAACTAAAAACTACAAATGAGATGAAGAGATTTATATGTTGTAAATCTGTTTTTTAAGGAAAAATTAGTAATCTATACATTTAATTATATTGAATAAGATATTAATGATTAATTTGTTAATATTGGAAAGTCAAAACTTTGAATAATATTTTAATTAAAATTAAATAACCGAATAAAGTTTCTATATATATTGATTTTCCAACCTTCCAACTTTAATATACATATTATGGTTAATTTCAACATTTAAATCATCTTATATTTTAGTACTTACGAAATTTAAATTTCGTTTATATGTCATGTTTTTTAAAAAAAATTTGAATAATGGAAACGGATTAACATTTACAAAAAGTTTAATATACTAAAAATGTTATTAGGATGGTAGGTTTGATAAAGTTGGAAAAAGTAATACTAATATAAATATAACGTTATTTGTTGATTTAACAAAGGATAATTAACGAATATCTCTTTAGTGATATAAAGATAACAAACTACAATAAATATAAACGGAAGTATATAAAAAAATAAGCAAAGGCTGATCAACACTATAATTTGTTATTGATATATATATATATGACAGACGAAAATAAAGTGATTAGTAATATCATCTTCTATTGATATAACAATGAAAAACCAAAATAAACATAAAACATAATACATAGTCGGTAAAAAAGTAACATCAAGTCATAACATATAAGTTTAGAATGATAACGAAAGAAAAAAAAACCCGACGTACAATAAATAGAAATCGACGTACATAACAAAATGCAAATGCTGATTAATAATATCATCTCTTATTGATATAACGATAATAAAGATAAACCGCCACACATAGTGGGTAAAAAACCAACATCAAGTAATGAAATAAAAAGTTCTGATTGTTCAAAAAAACATAGAAAAGTTTTGGAAAACACTGAGATGAGTATTAGATTCGGCACACTACTTTTCAACCTTTGGCTTCAAAATCCCCACATTCACATTCGAATCTTCATCTTTCTCACCATCACTCTTACACGGTTTAGTGGACGACTGAGAAGAACATAAATCCACATCATACACGGCATCCAAATTACGCTTAAGTTCATTATCAAGCATGTTGACATAACAGTTCATCTCAGGTGGAGAGGGTGTCGTAAATATGCTTTTGTTCAAATTAGACACTGGAGTGTCTTCATCGCCAGTACGGGAAACAGAATCCTGAAAATAAAAAATAAAAAGGTTATAAAACAATTGATAAAATAAGGTGAATGACAAATATTGAACCAATAGTGAATTCCATAATTTGTTTGACATACATTAACATGAAAGTTGACAGTTGCTTTTGAATCAGACGGAACAACATTTAAAGGTTCATCATCAGCAGACTGTATTTATTTCATATATTTCATTAAATATTGTAACGTGCTATAAGTTTTTATAACAAAAAAGTACAACTAACGTATAGAAGGTATTTAGAACCTGGAAAGCATCAAAATGCCTATCAAGATCGGTGATGATTGCAGGATTTTCAGTCAACTTCGACACCGAGTATCCATCTGATTTGTTTTTTATGTTAAGCAAACCTATGGTTATCTTAAACGCAAACCGCCGATTTAACAATGCATTCAGCTCCTTGGGAAAGTTACCATCGCTGGTTAACTGTTCGATAAACATTAAGAGTGTCATATTGCATAACTTCGAGACATAATTTATAAACATACCAGTTTAAAATATAAACATTAAAATGTATAAAGGAAGTAACGAAATGTTATTCCCACGATATAACTTACCTCAATGTTTTTATCCAAAAGCTGGTTTGCGTTAACCTTTAACAGTTTAACAACTTCACGTTCAAACAACGTCAAAGTGACAATCCCGGTACAATCCTGAACACGTATTAGAACTTTTATCTTGTCAAAATTTTAAATAAGATTTTGTTAACAATCATGTAATATGTTTAGGACAATAAATGAATCAAGTAAATTAACATGGGAACAGACACAACAGTCCTTTTATTGCAACGATCAGTCTGACATTCCAAGACAGTTACTTCATCATATCCTTCACTTCCATCTTGCTTGTCCTTGCAAATAGTGTTGGTAAGAACCTTTTTGTTGCAACTCTTACATGCATTGTAAAACCATGAGTCTTTTGAAGCAAAACTCTTAATTGTTCCCAGGATAATAACAAACTTTTGTTGTATACATAGTAGATAATTTAGAACATTCTAAAAGGAAAAAATAATACGTATAAAAAATAAAACAATAAATAATTGTAACAATACTTCGGAGATTTCGCTTAATGCTCCAATTGTACTAAAGGAAATATCAGATAGATATTCCTCAGTCATTGACTTGATAGCAGAAGAACTCAATCCAGAATAACCGGAATACGTTGAAGCAGTAAGCTGAGTAAGGAAACTGTACACGAAAAATAATGTTTGTTACAAAAGTAATACGCATTCAAAAGATATTATAAAAAAAGGTAATAAGATTACAAACCTTTTCTTGAAATCCAAAATCTCTTTTACTTCAGTGTTTATGAAGACTCGAGTTACATTATACAAATTGGAAACAAACAAATTACCTGTTTAATTATAACAACATGTAAATAAAATGACAACTTGAATAAATTAAATATGTAGTTGAATGATAAGTGAGAGTGTCGGTATAGAATATACCTCCCCAAAATCTATACTTCCCAAACTGAACAACGACCACAACATTATTTTCATCCTTATGGTTCTTCTCAAATTCTAAAATATGATCAGCATAACAACCCCATAACGTCACGTAAATCCGATGGTGTCTACAAAATAAAATTTAAATACGTAAGTTGGTAGTTGTAAAATACATAAAATGGGAGAAATATATAAGTAAATGTAGGTATATATATAAGAATGTACTGCAAATCTTCCAAAATAAAGGTAGTCTTCTTCTCGTCTTTGCCGTTATTATGTTCACTTTTATCCTCTGACGGAAGACACTTAACGACAAAACCAATAACATCTAAAAAATACAAAATAATGTAATTAAAATTACATAAAATATATAATATTAAAATAATAAAAATGAAGAAAACATTTTTAAATAAAGTACCAATCGGGCTTTTGAAAGACTTGTCGTCATCATCAGGGTCATCCACAACAGAATCAAATGGAGAAAAATCAAATCCCCATTCAGCACCATCAGGCTCGTTGCATTCTTCGACAGTAGTGTTGTCATTTAGATTGATCTTCAACGAACTATGAATATATTTAACTTTCTGACGATTTTCACCCATCGAAGGGCTACGAATAGTTAAACATTGATTTTCTTTCAGCAAATGCTCATAAGCAGTAGTGTTTTTTTTTTTTGTAAAACAAATGCCTGCATTTTGGTGCCCTAAAAAACAACGTTTTATAATTAATTATAAACAGTAACACATTAATTTGAAATTAAAAAAAAAACGTATGCATCGGCCTAAAAAAACTTCATGGTCCATGAATATCATGTCATAGTAATAAATCTTCCTAGGATTGTTGAAGGTAGGTCTTGTCCATAGCCGGACTATGCAGATTCTGATAGTGTAATCATCAACATTAAGATCAACATTATTAATAAGTGTGATAGCAGCCTGTTCCATCTCTGCAATTCATAAAAAGAATTAAGATAAGTTACTTGATGATGATATACAATAATCTATGAAGAAAAGTACATGAAAAACATCATATGTTAACTCAACAATACATGCTATATGAATTACAATGAAACCCATAATACTCATACCAGAAGATATGTATATCGAAATATACAAAGTTAGTAGATGCGATGTGTATGAAACATAACAAATGAAACTAATTTATAAAAGAAAGTGAGCACATAATTTTGGTAGCGATATTTTTAATTTTAACTATAATTGTCAACCTTTACTAAAATATAAAAAATAGATTAATCTAATTTTTTATGATTAATCAGTTTCCATAATTCTCAGTTTGAAATTGCAAAGTAAAAACGAAATTTTATGATTAATCACTTGCAAAGTAAGGACGAAATTCTGAAATTGCAACTTACTAAGTGAGAGTTGACTTTCTATAATTAAAATGACTATAAATAGGTTATTTATGTTATATATCTTATATAAAAAGCATAATAATGTAACAGGTCAAAACTATAATGCAAGGTTTACAATGACAATCATAATGTTATATTCTATATGTATTACTAAAATTTCATACTACTATTCTTCTAATAATAACAACACTATATTCTCTCTGCATCAAAGAGGGAGGTAAAAGAAAGAATGGGATCCTGATTATTTTCAATCATGTTAAATGGTTAATTGATTAAGAGATGATAAAATAAGAATATACTTTTTGAAGAAATTATTAACATCATTAGCATCATTTAAGGATGTTATAAAATAAAAATAAAAACAGTCAACTAAATTTGAAATACTTTAAATATTATTTAAATAAATATATCAACTTCTTTTAGGTTAATTTATTTACTTAAAGGAATAATATCAATCAGACATAAATATGATTCACTTACCTGATTAATATTTAAATTTTGTATATATTTTTAAAAAGCCAAGATAATATATTTTTAAAAAATAAACAGCAATATTAATATCTGGATATATTAATATTATATCTGTAAAAGTTGTTTCTATATCGTTTTTGATCTATCATATGTGTAATTTTATATATATATATATATATATATATATATATATATATATATAACACATACAACACTGAGTTATATAAACACTATTTTATTTGTAAAAAATAAACAGCAATCTTAATATCTGAATATACAAATTTCTTTATATCTTTAAAAGTTGTTTCTATATCGTTTTTTATCTATCATATGTGTAATGGGAATAAAAACTACTTAAAACATAGATGAAACTTTTTAGACATGGCATATAGTGGTTAAAAGCACAGTTAAGATATGAAAAAATGTAATAACTTGAAATTCAAAACCATAAACAATGTTAAAAACCAATAACCATATAAAAAGTTTAATATCTACCATATGAAAAGGAAAAAACGAAACCTAAATGTCAAATAACTAATCACTACGCCTAACTTAAGGTATAACCTTTTCAACACTCAACACCTGGTCATTTTCATCAAAAGAATAGTGAACGGTGTCACCGACCTTAATTCGAGCGGATTTCATGAACTTCGACCAACGGGTTAACGCATATCGAAAACCTTCTTTGTTTTTTCTTTCACGTCTGGTACCGTTGGTAAACTGCTGTGGCGGATCCAGATGCATAAGTCTGACGGTGATATCTTTTAAACCTTCATCAAGTTTAGCCATCCGTGAAACAGGATCAGGAAGCCTCTGTATTGTTGTAAAAATAAAATTAATAATAAATATGAAACTAAAAAGAATAATGTTTATTAAGTAAAAAAAAATTGTAACACTTATTTTTTAGCAGTTTGTAAAATGATATTAAAACTTACAAAATAATGTTCACCAGCCATACGAACAAACCGACGAACACCACCATATGGTTGTTCATCAACATCATTTACAGCATCGATAGGTGCAACTACAGCCTGCAAATTAAATATAACGTGTATTAGATTAACAATCTATTATATATAATAAATGTGTTAAATTTTGCTGATGTGTCAGCCCTAGATTTTGCTTTTTTGCTCCAAAACTTCGGGTCATAGATTTTTGTATATGGGCTACAGCGGGATTCGTTTCCTATTATTATGACCCGACTTTATTTTGTACGACATACATTTGTGTTTCTTTTCCAAAACCCTAGAGATCCTCCATCTCCATTCCAGCAACTGATTATTTTTTACATCCAATCTATTACAATCTCAAACCCTAAATCTCAGTAGACTTTGAAGATTTCAAGCTGGGCGATTTCATATATTGATTTCATCTGCATCAATTTCATATGGATCGTGGTATGTTTTTTTTTAATCCACAATTTGTAGAGAATTTTACTTGAATTTCATATGATTTCATATGTTCATCTGCTTCTCTCTTCTTTGCAGACCATTTCTTTTGGATCGTCGGACGACGGCTCGGGCGATTCCTGAGGCAGAAGACAACAACGGCAAGAGGCACTCCGGCGGCGCAATTAGGATTTCGCTGTGAACCCTAACAGCAGTGGCAGCGACGCATTTTATTTTTGAAGATTTGATTTTTTCCAATGTATCAAACCGTTTGTGTTCTTCTAATCCGTCTCTTGCTCTAATTGTTTATTTGTTTTTTTTTTATTTTCTTCAGGTGCAGTCCAAGTTAAGTTTGTGAAAATTTAGTCATAAAATTAAGCATCAATTTTGTTATTAGAGAAGGTATGTGTTTCGTCTTCAATTTCGTTTGTAGTCTGACTTTTTTTCGGTTTCTTAAGGTTCTTTTTTTTAGGCTTGCATTTGGCTTTATTTCATGTATAATATGATTTTTATTTTATTAATTTTAATTTTCATGTATAACCGATTTTTCGCCTTTGAGGCAAGTTCGCGGGTGGAAAGAAGAAATAACCAAGAGGGTTCTGTATCGATTCATGAAGTGGATGCACACAACATAGTACCCTTGTGGATGACATCAGATAAGTTAGAAGATTATGCTAGAACCATTAGACCAAAGATCAATAACCACCTTCCTGAATGAATATTTGATCTAATTTCCAACGATAAAGCCTCGAACAAATATCTGGGGTGACAGGAACAGATCTGTTGATTGGGATAAACTTATTGAACATGTTACAAGTTAAGGTTTTGTTTGAATTTGATTGACTTTTGCGATTTGTTGAAACTTATTTGGCCTGATATGAATAGGGAAGGAGATGAAGTTCCTGAGGTTGAGTGGTGTAAACCAGGAGAAAGTGTTGCATTAGAAACATTAAAGGACTTTGAAAGAACTAGATTGATGAACTACGCTGCAGATCGGAATATCCCAATGAAGCACAATGCGACTTCTGGGCTTTCTCCGTATTTACATTTTGGGCAGATATCGGCCTAGCGTTGTGCCCTGGAGGCCCGTAAATTTCGCAAAGATTATCAACAGGTTAGAACTTTGTGGTGTAAGAAACAGAAATATAAACCTTATTTTGCTACTGTTATTTGGGATTATCATTTTTTTTTATAATATATCTTTTTGGGGTTGAAATGAAGGGAGTTGATAAGTTTCTAGTTGAACTGATCGTGTGGGGGGAACTAGCTGATAACTTCTGCTACTACGAGCCTCATTATGATTCGTTTCTGGGTGCGTGTGACTGGGGTCGTGCAACATTTGTGGACCGTGCTTTCGACAAATGTGAACGCATATAGTACGTTAGTATTGTTATTTTTTTAGGTTTGGTTGATTACTTACATATGATGCGTGCAGGTTGGAGCATCTGGAGAAGGCACAAACTACAGATCTTGTAAACTACTTTGATCTATCTTAGAAACATTGTTCATTAAACCATTATGCTTGACCGGTTTTTATATTTCACATAAAGTTTTTGTACTTAAAAATGTAATGTTGGTCTTACTTTCAGCTTTGGAATGCTTCTCAATTAGAGATGGTTCATCATGGAAAAATGCACGGTTATATGCGGTAAGTAGCAATGGTTTTTTTTTAAATTTTAACAATGTGTTGTCTCTAATTGGTATAACTTGATAATAGAATGTATTGGGCTAAAAAGATCCTCGAATGGATGAGTAGCCTGCAAGAAGCTGTTGAAATAGCGGTCTATCTAAATGACAAGGTACTTGATGAATCATCAATTCTTTTTAGGTTTATGGTTTTTGCAACCACTAATATGTTCAATGTTTATGTTAAACCATCACCAGAGGGGTCAATGGGTTATGAAGCGAAATTTCTGTATTCCATTGGAAGAGGAACTTAGAAGGCTGGTTAACCTGAAAACGTATGTTTTGATCTTTTGATACACTTCTTTTATTTGTTTAACTTTTGTTGTTTAACCTTGTGAACCACTCAAATATATATCCAGTTTCGTTTATATTTAATTTGGGCTAAAAATGCCTATTTCTTTAAATTGCCCATTCTAAAAGACTATAATACCATTGTATCAAGCTATCAATAAACAATGATTATTCAATGCGAAAAGATACTCTTGTGTTATAGCGGTGCTATAGCGGCGCTATAGCGGTGTTATAAATGAAACTGGTTACAAAGTATAAAGTATGGGTGTGCATGCTTTAGTTCGGATCGGTTAGTAGTCTTAACCAAAACCGAAGTCATTGGTTGATCTTATTTATTGACCGTTCGGTTTTTGAATTATTGGTTTGGTTTATTCAGTTAGTTGGTTTTCGGTTCAGCTAATAACCAAACCAAACTTGGGTTAGTTTTTTACTTAGAAATACATAGAATGGAGGCATATGCATATGAAATGATAGTATAAATACATAAAAATTGAGGTATAAACACATTAATTCTATTATAAATATATGAAATGGAGGTATACAGCATAAAATACATGAATTGAAGGTATAAATATGAAAATACGAATGGTTTGATCCGGTTCGGGTCGGTTAATTTCGGTTAAAATAGGGTTAAAAAACCGATAACCGATCTTTGGTTTTCGGTTAATTTCGGTTCGGCTTCATTGGTTTCGGTTAACAGTTCGGTTATTTCTCACCGTACTTAATATTTATGTTAATATGCCTACGGGTTCTCTTTGATTTTGTCCCATGGGGCGTGTGTAAACTATAGGCATCTTGAAGATGCCTTTAATTTCGAAATTATATTTTTCTATCTGTTGTTTTTGTTTTGTTAGGTGTGTGCGTATGAAAGCATGCTAGCTGGCATGTACAGGCTTAAACGTATGGGCATCAGCCTGAATCATCCAGCCGGTCTTTCTTCCATAATGAATCAGCTGCCCGATGAGGCAATTGCTTTAGCTGCTGCATCCCACATCGAGCGTGAATTACAAAAGCTTTTATTAATGAGGTCACAATGGATATGGTTTAGCATATTGTGGTCTAGAGTTAACTAAAATTTCTAATATTTTCATTTTTATATTCATAAAAAGATTTAAGGGTGTGTTGATGACTATTGATCCCGTATATTATTGTTGCTTTTGATTATAATTTAAATTTTCCTACCCGGGGAATAACCTAGTATATCAAATATATAAATAAGTAGCAAAATGTAACTTACCTCATCGACATCTACATCAGGAAAATTCATTTCAACACCGTTTTTTTCCAAAAAAATTTAAACGGAAATAATTACCAAAAGCTTTTGTAAATAACAAAAAACAACCCACCTCCAATTGTAACTGACTAACAATTACGTCAATACCAACGATAAAACCGACTTTACCGTTAGCCGTTTCAATAATAACGTTAAACGTTTTGTTGTCTATAATTACAGTGGAGATTACATCATTTGATGAATAATCATAAATTTTTGGCAGGATACATTCAGGAATGACCTGTGGGAATGATAAAAAAACAAAACAAAGGTTAGTTTTAATATAACTAAAGAAATACGTAAATACATTAAGAAAAATAAAAATAAAAATTATCTTACATAAAACTGAGATGATGGAGGGAGCAGATATGTCCAGAAAGAGCTACCACTAACCCCATCAAGGAAATATGTTACTTTGAACGTAGTAGAATCTACGGGATTAAATACTACCAAACAGCCTTTGGTTAGTCACAAATATTCTACAACATTGGACCAACCATGGAAAAAGAATAAGTTTCCTTTTGATTCGCTTAAAGAAACATTAAATACTCGGCCATCTTCAGTCTGTATGATAACATTTGTAGGGCCTTTATCAACACCCCATAGTTTGCACGCAGCTTCAGAAGGAATGGACTAATAAAACAAAAATGGAAAATGAATTATAATTATAGTCAAAAGATCTAAACAATACAATAATAATAAACTGTAGTTAATAATAAGAAGAAAAAAGACCACAAATAACTCATGTAATAATTTATCATTTACCAGAATAACTTCGTCTGCTCGATTCATTAGCCTACAGAAGCAGGGTCCTCTGATACTGATTAAAAAAATACGATATTAATAAACATTAAGATGTTAATGTTATTGTGAGAAAAAAATGATAACATGAAAAAAACACAGATTCTACAAATCACAGGGTACATAAACAAACAAAATGAACAAAAAATACCTTGATGAACTTTCAGCCATATTAAATACCTACAAAAACAGGTTACATAAACAAACCACATCAGATGATATATTACAAAAATTATAAATAACAACAAAAAAACAATGTGAAGGACATGTTATAATAACAATCCATATATATGAATAGATTTAATATTTACATAAAGATAACAAACCTTATCAAAAGTAAGTTGAATTCCAAAATCAAGAACAAATGGAGGCAACCCATGATGTAACCATTCACAAACCTCGTGATAATTGATGTCACAGGCAGATTAGATCATATCACAAATGGGTACACTTAAATTATTCTAAAAATCAAAACTTTTCTAACCAAAATAGAAAAAAACAAACACCATCAAAGTAAATTAAATTAAAAAAAACAAAGAACAAATAAAGGAAACCCATGATGCAATCATCCACAAAGCTCATGACAAAAAATAAAATGAAAGCAATTATCTATCATAAACATAATACACACATAATGCATATATTAGAACAGGCCAGTATGCATATTTTAGGGCAATATATAACAAAACGGGCCAGTAACCTAGTATTGTGGTGCATACAATATGAATCACTCCAAATAGTGGTAAACAGAAACAAAATGTGCTAAGCAAGTTATGTCAACTGATAACTAAACAAAATCGTGGTAAACATAAACAAAATGTGCTAAACAAAATCGTGTCACCAAATGATACTCACTGACAATTAACAAAAATTAAAACTCCTTAAATTATAAAATCCTATTATCCTATCATCAAATACAACAAAAGTGACCTAAAAAGTCAAAATAAAAGTAAGTCAAATTACACAATGATACGAACATAATACATGTGTGTATGCACATTTTAGGGCAAGAAATAACAAAATCGTCTCACCAAATGATTTCCACTGACAATTAACAAAAATTAAAACTCCTTAAATTATAAAATCCTATTATCCTATCATCAAATACAATAAAAGTGACCTAAAAAGTTGATAGATTACATAAACATGTGAAATAAAAACAAAATCATCAGATTTTCCATGACAATCGGAATCAGGGTTTGTATAACATAACCATAATCAATAAATTGGACTGAAAAACACATATAAACATAATCGAATCAAATAAAAAACTATAATTCATAACAATGATATACACGAATGAGGTTCATAGAATACAGAATCAAATCAAATAAAACTTATTTTGCATCATAATCAGATTTAGGCTTTTGCATAAAGATAAATTTCTATAACATAACAATAGTTTTAATACACAAAAACAAAATAAGAATTGACATAATGAAATAAAATAACACAGATATTCCATAACAATCGGGTCTAGGGTTTTGTATAAACTTGATAGATTAAATAAACATGTGAAATAAAACATATTATGCATCACAATCGGTTTTAGGGTTTTGCATAAACATCAAATTCTATAACAAAACCATAATGTTAAAACCCCAAAATTAATAGATTTTCAATGACAATCGGATTTAGGGTTTAATCAAAATAAACATACTTTTAACACAGTAAATAAACGAAGGAACACATGAATAATGATTAAAGAAGGAATTTAAATAAAAAAACTTACAGATTTGTAGACCGATATACGAAATTCTGAAATCGATTTAAGAAAAAGTAGAAGTAGATGAAGAAGCTGAAGAGTGTAAGATCATCTATATATGTAGGTTCATTGAAAAAATTCATTGTTATATGGAAACCGATTGTATTCTTGGAAGAAGATTGGAGTGAAGTTGAAGAGTTGATTGTGAAACGGTATCGATATTAATTAGGTTAAAGAAAGATTGAGGAAAAGAATAGATGCGTGAGGGAACAATGGAATTGGCGGTCAATTGGGAAAAAAAGGGTTTGATCATATGCCACGTGGCAAGTAATGGTTTAAGCAAATGCCATGTGGCTTAAGCTTGTTTTGCTTTATTAGAAGTAGTAGATATTGAAAGTTATCTGTAATATAAGAGTAAAATAAATGCTAACTAATTAATCTTAAAAGTAATCCGTAAAGAGTTTTAAGGTTTGTTTGGTATGAGGTAATGCAATGAACGAGATAATAGAATGAACAAAGTAATGAATTGGACAACGGAATAAAATGGATCATTCCATTCCATTGTAATGCTTGGTTACCCACACGTGAATAGATTTCTTGAAGGAATGAAAAAAACACCCCCTTACCAAGAATGAAATTTGTCATATTTGGAAGGAATTACATTCCATATGGAATGCTTCAGTCCATTACCACATGATAAGCAACCATGTTTATTTTCATTCTATCAGAATGTTCATTCAATTTCACCTTCTATTCATTCGTACCAAACGTTACCTTAGAGTATACCAAACAACTTAGAACCTAAATTGATAATGAGTGCATTGGTATTTTAAAATTTCAAGAGAACTAATAAAGAGGATGCAATCAGAGTTATAAAAATAAAAAGGGAAATTGCATAATTGGTGTGGTGAAGACAGGTGATAACTCCCTGATTAAAATGTAATTTGTAATTACTTAAAAGGTTGGTTGTGGCAGTCGACTCGGTTCGTGGGTTGATTAGTTTTTAATGAAGTTTATGTTAAAAAAATCTCCCTAATTTTTTTAACGGTCAACAAAAATCTTACTAAATAAACTAGCGAGACGCTAGGCACCAAATGTACAAAGTGAAAAGTAAACATACATAGTACACCAACTTGGCCGAGGCCTAAGCCGATTACACACTAACATTAAAGCTCCTCTAATTACCCCATGACCATGATGCTTCTTTGGAACGGTTCTTAACCTAAAGAAAGCTAAAAGACTTGGCCTCTTCCACCACCTTCAAGACGTCTCGCATCCTCCAAATGCACTAGACATATATCGTTTTTTTATCCTCGGCCCCGAGATAAAACTGGGAACCTCCAGAAGGTCTCGAAAGCTGAAATCTCGGACTGGTGGAATTTTGCACCATTGTGCCACAACTAACCACACCACTTGGGCTAAATGACAAGACACGAAAATATGCTCGCTGGATTCAATGTACTTATCACAGAAAATACAATTCAAATTGTCAACAATAATGTTTCTTTTGGCCAAGGCCGACCTGGTAGGAAGCCTTTCTTTCGCCGCCCTCCACGATACAATACCCACTTTTTTGGGACCCAAGAGTTCCATAAGAATACAAACTCAGGCACCAATCTATTCACATTCCCAGTAATTTGTTTGATGCTCGCAATCGAGTAGTTTCCGGAAACATGTAAACCACACTGCTACTTATCATACACAACCCCCGGATTAAAAGTAAATTACAAAAATCGTCCTTTATGTTGACACTAAATTGCAAAGTGTGTCTTTTATCTTTAAAAAGTACAAAAAACATACTCGATGTTTGCAAACCATTGCAAGTTATGTCCTTTAGCCTTAACTCAGTTATTTTTATGGTTAAATCTGACCTAATGGACCCCACATAAGGGCATTTTGGTCATTTTACTCTTACAAAATAATAAATAAAATAATTTTGTTTATTTACAGTTATCTTCTTTTTCCTTTCATTTTCACACCACACAACTCAAAACCTCATCTTGTTATCTCTCTTCTCTCTCATGTCTCTCTCTAGAAAATGGCCTGCCACCTCCCTTGGTGGCGGAGCCAATGTGGCAACGTGGTATGGCAGCGGTTTCGGATGGTTGCTAGTCAGCCCAGTGATCATTGTTTGCTACTCGGCCCCAATTCCAAATTCCCCAACCAATCACCCCCAACGACATAACAACCATGGAACAACAACAAGAATAGATCTGTATGAATGACTGTCAAAACTAAGCTTCATGAGCTCCGACGAATGAATCCCATGACTGAACAAACATCACCATCATCCCATATGACACAAGAAATAATTTCTATTCAGATTCACATCACTATCAAGCGGATGTTTTGGATACAAATCTAGATCAAACCTTCGGTGAACATGTATTCAAATTAGACCCAAATATTTACGATATAGCAGCCAGAATCACCGACGCACACAAGGTTAGGGTTCATTTCAGGCGAAGTGGTCAGATTAGGGTTGTGGTGGCCAGAACCGATGACATACACAGAATTGGAGTAATATTGGGGATTTCAGTTTGGGATAGTTTGGTTGTTTTCTTTTCTGTTTTTTGGGCTTGTGTTTGCTGTATATCTCTCTTAGTATCTTGCTAAGATGATTGTTTAGGTGGAATGGAATTGTTTAGCTAGCCAAAAAATAAGGATGTTGTCATCTTCCTCTTTTTATTGAATAGATCCTTCAAAAAAAAAATAGTCATGTTCCTCTTTAATATCTTGCTAAGATGTTTGTTTTGTGAATTGTTGTTAGATCCATGAGATGAGTTGCAGGTTGTTATTGATAAGAGTGTTGAAAGAGAAACGCATTTTTAATTGTTTTGTATATAATTGTAAATAAACAAAATTCTTTTATTTATTATTTTGTATAATTGTTTATTTTAGTAACAAGAGTAAAATGACCAAAATACCCTTATGTGGGGTCCATTAGGTCAGATTTAACCATAAAAAATATCTGAGTTAAGGCTAAAGGACATAACTTGAAAGGGTTTGCAAACATCGAGTATGTTTTTTGTACTTTTTGAAGATAAATGACACATTTTGCAATCTAGTGTCAACATAAAGGACGATTTTTGTAATTTACTCCCGGATTAATTCCAACTAATAAAACCATGAGGCTTTGGGCTTCCGCTGCAGCCTGCCTCCCCTGCGTCCAAATGTGGCCTAGCCCAATCCCACAAACAATTAAGCTCATCAGGCCCCCAGGTTACATGGTCCGCGATGACGCAGCACTTCTTCCTTTCGATTTTAAACAAAAGTGGAAATGCCAAGAATAGCGGACTACATCCAGTCCACAAATCCATCCAAAAGGTTGTGGTGAACCCATCTCCTACCTCGCACCGGATAAGATCATGCAAATTGGTACCGAATGAACAAAGGTTATTATTAATACCGAATCATGCAATTGAGTTGCAAGCCTATGCGGGTACGTGTTCTAATCGGTTTGAGTGTTTACTTGAGAACTGCTAATTCATCATTATTAGCTAAATTTTTAAACCGAGTGGAGAGAACATTGTGAGGGATATGTAAGATGTGTTAGTTTCAAGGGTTTGCTTTATGTTTGTTAGTTGATTTGTGACAAGTTGAGTTGCATTTGAATTGATTGATAATTGTCTTACATTTGAACTAGATTTGTGAATTGTCGAGTAAAATTTGACTTTGCAAAATAAGTTTGTATTTTATGCCTTATCTTCAAAAGGATTTACTTGTCCGATGTAACCAAGTGCATTGCGGTTCGTTGTGTGCATTGATAGCAATTGGCACGTAAGTCTCGTGATATCAAAACCGTTAATGACAAATTCAACTAAATTAATATAAAAATGTGTAGCAACTTTATGTTTTGCAATTGTTGAACATGGTGTGTACCTTATTCTCTAGTTATTGTTTAAACCAAGTAATCAAGTTTTGTGCTATCTTAAGCATTCAAGTTTTTCATAGTTAAGTAATTTAGTAACAAACTCGTCGGTTCAATCCGACACCCTTTTCAAACAAACAAACAATCAAGTAAACAAATTGCAAGTTTCATAATTGTGACATCTTTAGTAATCAATCTCGTCCATACGCAAACCACAAACTCTTCGTGGTTCGACCTCTTACCACCGCTAACTCATAGTTAAGGGTAATTTGGGTTTATAAATATTATCTTTGACTGGGGCGTGACACTCCGATCAAAACCAAAGTGCAAAAAAATGGAAGATAGGGATGCAAAATGCAAGCCTGGAAAACCACATGGAGGCGAATTGCAGTCTACTTTTTTTTAAATACATAGCCTTTTTATTAGTAAATTATATAACATTACATATATTTAACCTGGATGATGGAGGGGGCATGGTGGATGAGGGTGAGCATGGTGGAAGATGATAATCGCAGTGATAGTGGAGGGTGGAATGTTCCATAGTGGGCACTATTTTCAGGTCGCCGACTGTGATATGTAAAAGAACAAAACGTGAGGGTTAGGTATTTATATTTAAATAATCATAATGAGGCCCATATGAATTTTTAAAGGAAAACTTGTTTTTTAATAGTAAGGGTGATGCAGCCATTTCACACCAACTTGATGGGTTGGTAAAATTCAATAGGTTAATGTTTTTAGTTTCGGTTAATTACACGAAGTTAGTCTATAGAATACACTACTTTGATATATGGTTTGTGTTTTGCAGTCCTTAACAGGTTTGTGTTGGGATTGATCTTACTTCATAAAACATACTTTTGTCCAATTGTTTGATTATTGTTGATGTCTAAGATTATTGAATAGCTGTTTCACAAACCTAAAAGATCACTAGAATTTGCAACTTGATTGAACCGTTTATGCGAATTAACCCTAGTTTCTTGTTAATACGAACCCGGGTGTGATTCTTTTTACCATATTGTTTACAAATCTTTATAGTTAATTGTTTTGTAAAATTACCGAATTTAACACAACCATTTGAATCACTTTGTGGTTCATCATCCAAAACTACCTTTAAAGAGAAAATAACAAGCTTCATAATATCCTAAACTTCATAATTGTTTTGTACATTTGTTTTGTAAATAGTTTAACTAATCAAACAACTAGTGTGATCAGAGCCATCCCCGAAAACTCTTGAAAAAAATTAGGCCTCGGGCGACAAAAAAGAATTGGGCCCAAAATTGTGGTTAAGGGGAAATGAAATTAAAAAAACAAACCTTAGTGGTGGACACAAGACTTGAACTTGGGACCTTTACATTATCTTGAGATGGTTTTTCCACTACACCACCAACATTTTTTTGCATAATAAACGGATGAATATAATAAATATATAATTTAATAAATATATAAAAGCCTGTAAAGATTTTCGGGCCCTTTGAAAATTTGGGCCTTGGGCTTCGGCACGGGTTGGCCGGCCCAAGAGCTGGTCCCGAGTGTGATTCTAACCACATGCTCTTCGTGGATACGATACTCGACTTGCCCTAATTACCTAGGTTAATTAGGTTTTTACATCATTTGGACGACACGATCATCACAACTTAACTCAAAAACTAATGTTCATCCAATTCAATACACTATCTGAAAAACCAGTAAAAATACCACAAGGAACAAATATATAACTTATAAAAGGAAAAATGAATACGAGGCTGTTGCGTGATGTAAAGCCATCAAAACAATTTAGTTTTGGTTGAATATGAGGCTATTAAAGCTAATTATTTTCTTACTCTACATCATTTTCGCATCTCCAATTTCCGCCATCGTATTTCATAGCTTGTACCAGACATCTTCCTCGGTAATCCTCCATCACCAATTAAATCCCTTATTACACTATTTAAGGCATGTTTGGGATTGCTTATTGAAACTCCTTATTGACTTATTAACTTTTATACGTTAAAAAAGTGTTTGACAAAGTGACTTTTACCGCTCCTTATGACTTTTTGAAGGTGTTAAAAATGAGTTTTTGAGAAGCTAGTGAAATGTGACTTTTGCAAACTCATTATGATTTTTTACAAAAGTCACTAAGGAGGTTTGAAAAGGAATCCCAAATACCCCTTATTATTTATGTATCCTCTTCATTTGTTCTTCCCAATCATCATCATCACAGTTGACTAGTAATGGGTTTATAAACACAACGCATCTAGTTCTCAACCGATTTTGCACCCTCAATCGTGATGCTATTCCTTCACATCTAAGTTGGTATAGGGTAAATATTATTATTCTTTTATAATTAAGAATTGAAGACATATTAGAGAAAGCTCTAGTTCTTATAATATGTAATTATGGATTTTGACATGTATAGTTGACGACGGGGGAACCCCATTTCTACCCGTTTTGGGCTATCTATGGGCGGGCCCAACAGAGTACAAGCCCAACCAGAGCCTAACTTGCCCATTAAGTTTTCTCCTTCATAAAACGAGCAGGAAACGAGGAGTCAGAACATGCAGGCGTCTATTAATGACTGATAAGAAGAGCATCACGGCTGGCATCGTACTTCTCCTTCTTAAACATTAAATGCCGCTGCCGATCTAACCGTTAGGGGTCAGACACGTGTCTGAGCCCCTCGAGGTCTTCCTAAACCCATTGGATTATCTCAACAAATATCCTACATACACAATAAGGTCTGGGACTTATATAAGAGAGAGAAGACGGTAACAAAGACAGGTATCATCTCCGGAGCTATCTCATTTACTACACTCTCATTTAATCTCCTCTCATTAATTCCGACCAACATTCCTATATATTTAATACTCGCATACATATTTATTAGATTCACACCAAAGAGGAAATATTCCGGTGATCACACTCATCGGAAGAAGCTCCTCTCACTCTCCGACAAGTTTACTTATTCTCACGCCGGAGCTTGGTCACGGATCCCCCTCCCGGGGTCCTCCGTGACGAGGCTAACGGTTTATTCTTTTGTAGCTTCAAGGAACGGGATATCTTGACGTCAGCAAAGATCCACTTAACGTCAGCCGGGATTTGGGTATTCGACATTGGCGCTATCCGTGGGACATAGGCCTGATCGGTGTCTTCACACAAAACTCCGACGTCAAAGATAACCTATTCCAGAGATAACAACATGAACGTTACACCTGGTTCCCATGTCACCCAAACGGTGCAAAATGACCATGACAAAGTCACGGTGGAAGACATCACCCATGAGGAAGAAAATGAAAATCAGGTGGAAGTCCTCGAAGAAGGAGAGACCATCACCCCAAACTTTGTTGCCATGCACAAAGACAAGCTAAAGAGATGTCTTTAGGACCTAGAAAGACAAGAAAAGCTTAACAGCCTCAGAGCCAGGTTATCCTTCGACACACCCTCTAACCAGGACGAGATGAACCCTAAAAACAAGAGTGGTGGTAGTGACCCACTTGAAACGTTCATGACTGCTCTTAGGCAGATGTCTTCGGAAGAAAGGGAAGATCTCATCATAGGAAAGAAACCGAAAGAAAAAGGAAAAGAAATGAATAGCCAAGGCGGTAATGATCTGGACCAGCCCTACCTTCCGCGAGACCTGGCTGAAGTCTCGAAGTTCACCCGGAGGATTGCAGAGGCACCCATGCCCCCTAAAACAAAACTCCCCCGGGTTTTGACCGGTATGACGGGACAAGAGACCCGGAAGATCATCTCCACGCTTTCAGAGGTGCGGGACAACTAGGACGATGGCCCATGCCGGTATGGTGTCATATGTTTGTGCAGACCCTGACGGAGGGAGCCCGGCTATGGTTTGACAGCCTCCCTCCTGGGGGGATAGACAGTTATGAAGAACTAAGTGAGAAGTTCCTGAGGAACTTTGGTCAGCAAAGAAAGGTGGTCAAGAACCCAAACGAGATCCTACACATAAGGCAGCGGGATAACGAATGGATAGACCAATACATGGAAAGGTTTGTCAAAGAAAGCATGAATATCAAGGACGTCCCGGAAGTCATGAAAATCAGCAGTTTCATAAACGGACTGAAGCATGCACAACTTTGCGAGAAACTGGGGTAAGAGTTCCCCCACTCGTTTGACAACCTCATGGACAGAGTCAGAGCCTTCGTCAGGGGCAAAGACACAGTCAGCAAAGCCAAGGAGATAGACACCCCACCCCGGAGGGTCGCCCCGATTGCAAAACCTCCTGATAAAGGTACACCCTATTCCCGAAAGCATGCTTTTGATAGAATGCTGCATGATAGAACGAGATCCTCGTATTCCCCCTACAGACCTCGGGGGAGGGGCCCGCCCCCTACCCCGAGAGCTTCACCCCTCTCACCAAGACCCTGAGCGAAATATTGACCACTGAGAGGGTGAAGAACTCCTTCCCAAGACCACCACCTATAAAGCCTGGGCCGAAGGCACAACCTGGCGAATATTGTGACTTTCACAAAGGGTTTTGCCATAGAACAGACGATTGCTTGTACCTAAAAAGGGAAATAGAGGCTGCGGTAAAAACGGGAAAACTGGCCCATTTGATTAAGGAAATTAAGGAAGGAGGGGGGGATCGTAGAGGGAAAGATGCAAGGGAGCCTGGGAGGGCAGATGTAGACATGATTAGAAGGAGAAATGAGTTTGATACCACAAGGAGTGTAAAGGCCAGGATCCTGGGCTCCCCGGACTGCATGAAGGCTCCCATCCTAATGCCATACTTGGAGGAAAATGAGGTACAACGACTCCCACTAAACATCTCAGCCATAATAGCTGGCCACAAGGTGGCCAGAATACACGTGGACGGGGGATCCGGAGTAGAAGTCATATACGAACACTGTTTCCTCAGGTTTGACAGGGATGTAAGAGACAGGCTTGAAGAAGACTCCATCCCTCTAGTGGGGTTTAATAACAGCGTGTCGCACCCCTTAGGAAAGATCAAACTCCCATTCACAGTTGGGGTAGGGGATCGGGTTCGGACGATAAACCTAACCTTCACAGTGGTCCGAGCACCCTCAAAATACAACGCAATCTTAGGAAGACCTGGAATTGGGGATTTACAAGCACAGTCATCCACCCCCCATGGAGCCTTAGTATTTCAGACACCGAAGGGCTTGGCTTGGGTAAAATCTGCATACGAGGTAATCTCTTTCGTATCCGAAGGAGAAACATCTGAGAAGCCCCAGAAAGAAGGAGTCGAGGAATGGGTCCTTTGCGATAGGTTCCCAGAGCAAACGATCAAAGTAGGATGTCACTTAAGTGACAAATGCAAGAGTGCTCTCAAGGAACTACTCCTCCTCAACATAGACGTATTCGCATTCCAGCATGGGGACATGACAGGAATACCCAGGAGTCTAACCGAACATCGACTCAACACCTATACATGGGCAAAGCCAGTAAAACAGAAAAAGCGAAGCATGGGGCCCAACAAAAGAAGAGCTGCTTGTGAGGAAACCAGGAAACTACTCAGGGCAGGAATAGTCAGGGAGGTGAAATACCCATCCTGGGTCGCTAACCCAGTCATGGTTCAAAAGAAAGACGGGGGATGGAGAATGTGCATAGACTTCCAAGATCTGAACAAAGCATGTCCTAAGGACTGTTACCCCCTCCCGGAAATAGACGTCCAGGTAGACTCTCTATCTCAGTACCCCCTGAAATGCTTCTTGGATGCCTACAAACGATATCATCAGATCCAAATGTCAATAAAGGACGAAGAAAAAACCGCCTTCATCACAGACGAAGGGACATTTTGTTATACCAAAATGCCCTTCGGCCTTAAAAATGCTGGGGCCACGTACCAAAGATTCATGAACAACCTCTTCAGGGAGCAACGAGGAAAGAACTTGGAAGTATATGTTGATGACATTGTTATCAAAAGTTTGACAGAGATGGCTATGATAGATGACATAGCCGAGACTCTCTGCACTATGCAAGATGTAAATATGAAGTTAAACCCTGGAAAATGTTGTTTTGGGGTAGAGGAGGGGAGTTTCCTGGGGGTAGTAGTCACTAAAGGAGGAATCAAAGCTAACCCGGAAAAAACTCAAGCTGTGGCTGAAATGCGATCCCCCAGGTCCCTGAAGGACATTCAACAACTGAACGGGAGATTGATAGCATTAAACCGTTTCTTATCAAAAGTAGCCGACAGGACCCTCCCCTTCATGAAGGTGTTGAAGGACTGCCTCCAAACGAACAAGTTCAAATGGACCCCAGAAGCGGAGGCTGCCTTCCAAGAAATGAAAACTTACATCTGCAAGCTCCCAACATTAGCCACCCCAGTGCCCGGGGAACTCTTGCTCCTATACCTGTCCGCCTCGAAAACAACCATAAGTGCAGTCATGATGGTAGAACGGGAAGGGAAGCAGATCCCCATATATTTCATCAGCAGAACACTTAAAGGCCCCGAGGAACGCTACATGCCCCTGGAGAAACTGGCGTTAGCCCTTGTTTTCGCATCCCGGAGACTCAGGAGGTACTTCCAAGGGCACAAGATTACCCTGATGACTGAGCAACCCCTCCAAAAGGTACTCAGGAGGCCGGAGCTGTCGGGACGGTTGGCTAAATGGGTTGTGGAGCTGGGGGAACACTCTCTGGAGTTTAAGCCCTGGATGGCCATGAAGGGGCAGATATTGGCCGACTTTTTAGCAGAGGTCCCCGAGGATGAAGAGAAGGAACTTTTAAAATGGGAAGCCTTGGAGAAAGAAGAAAAAGAAAAGGAGGACGAGGTTGTGTGGAAATTACTCACCGACGGGGCCTCTAGTGAAGAAGGGAGCGGGGCAGGCATCACACTAATAAGTCCCGAGGGGATTGAGCTGATATAAGCCATAAGACTGGACTTCGAAAACACCAACAACACCGCAGAGTATGAGGCCATCTTGGCAGGAATGAGGCTGGCACAAAAAATGAAAGCAAGGCACGTGGAAGCTAGCACTGATTCACAACTGGTAGTAAAACAGTACCAAGGAGAGTATGAAGCCAAAGACAGCATCATGGCTCAGTATGTGGCGAAGGTAAAGGAAACAGCCAAGGCATTCAAAACTTTCAGATTAGAATACATCCCCAGAGGAATGAACAGAAAATCTGACGCCCTCAGTAAATTGGCTTCGGTGGCATTCGACCACCTGGCAAGAGAAGTCAAAGTAGAAGTTCTAACCGCCCCCTCCCTCAACATGAAGGAGGTAACCGCAATTGAGAATGGGCAGGAAACATGGATGACACCGATCATTAAGTTCCTCAGGGACGGGACGTTGCCTGAAGGGGAATGGGCAGCCAGGAAGGTAAGGGTCAGGGCCCTGCAGTATGAGCTGATTGATGGGGAGTTGTATCGAAGATCATATCTGGGCCCATCCCTGAAATGTGTTGATATGGACGAAGCCGAGTATGTGATTAGGGAAATGCATGAAGGAATCTGTGGAATGCATTCGGGGCCAAGGACGATAGTAAAGAGGGCAATGAATGTGGGGTTCTATTAGCCACGAATGTATGAAACAGCTTCCGAGGAGATCAAGAGGTGTGATAATTGCCAGGCACACGCACCAATGACCCACCGGCACAAACACCCCATGATACCAGTCTCAACGTCCTGGCCCTTCCAAAAGTGGGCTATCGACATAATCGGGCCATTCCCAGAGGGTCCAGGAGGGGTCAAGTATGTGGTAGTGGCCATCGATTATTTTACCAAATGGATCGAGGCGAAGCCCTTGGCAAAAATAACTGGAGAACAGATGAGGCGGTTCGTATTAGACAACATCATCTGCAGGTATGGGGTCCTAAAGGAGCTGGTGAGTGATAATGGCGTCCAATTTGCTGGAAGACCTTTTAAGCCATGGTGCGAGCAGATGCACATTCAACAAGTGTTCACCTCCATCACCCACGCCCAAAGTATTGGATTGGTAGAGAGGGCCAACCAAAGTGTCATCAAGGGAATGAAGGGAAGACTCGGGAGGAAGCAAAAAGGATGGCTGGAAGAACTACCTTTCGTGTTATGGGCATACATAACAACTCCTAAAGGTTGCAATGGGGAGACTCCTTTCAGCCTAACCTACGGAACAGAAGCTGTCATCCCAGCTGAGATAGGATCCCTAACTGCCCGAATGAGGCTCCGGGAGGAGGAAAATGAGCAAGACCTCAGGAAAAACTTGAATCTCTTGGAAGAAAGAAGAGAAATAGCAGCAGTCAGGGAGGCTAAATACAAGAGGCAGCTGGAAAGTTATTACAACGCCAGGATGAAAAAGCTCAACCTCGTCCCCGGGGACCTAGTCCTAAGAGCAAATGAAGCCAGCCTGCAAGAAAGCACCGGAAAGCTAGGCCCCAACTGGGAGGGACCCTATCGAGTCATGTGGGCAAACGGCAAAGGAAGTTGCAAATTGGAAACACTCGAAGGCAAGGAGGTCCCCAGGACCTGGAATCTCATGCAGCTTAGGAAATATTATGTGTAAGGGGTCTGCCCCCAAGGAAAACGGCCAAGAGCCACTTTTGTAGCATTTAACTATTAATCTGGGGTTCCCCCAAGGACAGATCTTTTGTAACAATTTATGGCGGGAAGTATAAATCCCCAAAAAGTAAATGAAAAACGGATAGTCAACATGTCCTCTTTTGACAAAACAATGGGCATCACACCTAGGCAGACGTGCCCAGGAACACCATTAAACCTAATTAACAGGCAAACACACGTGTATAAGGCATCCCAAACATGCCAAAAGCCCGGCCGTGGGGCAAATAAGGGTCTAGCTAACCCAAAGAAAATGGACAAAACAAGTCAAAAACATAATGCCACATTATAAACTTGTCCATCGATTGGCCTCGAATAGACAATCATGGTTTAACAAACAAACAAAAATACAACACGCTTCTGTAAACAAAACCACAAAAGGAGGTTTTCTTTATTTATATAAAGTACATACACAAAGAAAGGCCTTAGTAACCTTGGCAAGAGTAAACGACACACGAAATAACAAATATAGCAAAACAAGACAAAGATATAACTCCTCGCTAAACAGTCTAAAAGTCTCCAGGGAAGCATCGAACTGACCCTCGGTAAAACCCCCTGCAAAACAAACAGCCACAACAAGAAACATGCAAAAAACAAGGAAGCAATACACAGTCATAAACTACATGATTAGATACCAAGGAGGCCCCCGACACGAAGGACCCCCTCCCAAGCAACCAAACAAAGTTCAAAAGTGTCCTAGGGCAGGTAAGTTATCCATATTACAACCATATTGAAGATGTCAAATGTCTGAAATTCACTGGGGATCACCCCCGGATAAAGATGGTGGAGACGAAGGGCCGGCAGAGGAGAACACGGCTTTTAATTCATCAATAGATATCAGGGGATGCTCCAAGATTTTCTCAAGGATGGCCGGAGTTTTACGCCCAAACTCCTCATTCAGCTTGGACAACCTCTTCTTTGCCTTGGAATTGTAAAGAGGAATCTCCTTTCTGTCCAGGCCTTGAGCGGAATAGTTATAGCCATCCTTCAATCCTGCCTGGTAGCCAACATCCCTGTATGCCCTGTACACCTCCTCCAGGCCACTCTTGAAATCCTCCGACTGAGCAACAGCAGCAAGGAAGGCCCCAAAGCCTTCAGTAATCAACCAGTGCTTTTCCCTCGCCAATCGCTGATTATTGTCAGAGGTTATCCCATAGTCCGCATACATGGTGTTAAGTTGCTCCTGTGAAACGGAGCCAACTTCCTTCAGGTATTTCAACTCTGCGGCCAACCCTTCTTTCTCTTCCACCAACATTGCCATCTCCTGCTCCCAAGCCCGCTTCTTTCTCTCCAACATGGCTCCAGCCCCCTGGACAAGAAACATCACAAAAAATCCAAAAAACAACTGGAAAATAAAAAAAGGGGGGGGGGAGAAGGGTTACTCACCTTCTCCTCCTGCAGCTTCCTCTCAGCTTCAACCACTTGGCACCTGAGCCCAGCAGCAACAGACTGGGAAGTTTTAAGCTCACTCTTGAGACCCTCATTTGTCTTCCTCAAATCGTCAATTCGCTGCAGCATGCCAGCACCCCTGAAAAAAGCTTCACAAAGAGACATGCTATATTGATCTTCGAAAAGATCATCCCTCAAAGCGGAATTTACAAATTTATGGGAAGGAGGAACAACATCACTCAGGAAGTCCCTGGCAGCCTCAGGAGTCCCTATCACCGAGGACTGAGTTACTTTCCATTTAGGGACATAAGTGAAGGGAATGGCATCAGCAAACAAAGGAGCCAAAGGGGACCGATGGGTAAGACCCTCAGGATCAGTGGGTTTGCTGGTCCCTGTAGCATGAAGAGGAGAAAGTTCAAAGGCTGAGGTAAAGTGAGCCAGGCCTACTTCCGGGGTTTTGTCTCGTGCACGGGAAGAAGAGGGACCAGTGGGGATCTCTATAGGATCATGAGAACTCCCCTGCACCAAGAGAAACATCAGAAATAAAACAAAAATGAAACAGAGTAGACAAGAAGAAAGAAGGGCTCACCAACAAAGGTGCACTCACTAGACTTGAAGACCTCAGGTGTTTGGACAAAGAACCCTTGACTCCAACAGGGGGAAGCTCGGAAGCAGCCTTCGAAGGAGGGGGGATTTTCTGCCCACTGGCGCTCCGGAGCCTTTGCCGGATATCCCGGGGAACGGGGACCGGCTGAGGACTTGTAGCTTTCCTTTTACGAACTAAACATACTTCCAAATCTTCATCATTGCTCTGATCAACAGGGGCAGGATCAGGGGAACTCTCCTCCCCATCAGAGGAAGTGTCCTCACCCCCCTCTGCAGCGACGGAGCCCCCTGCCTGGGCAGTCACCCCAGTAACTTGTACCACCCCACTCCGGTTCAGCCCCGGAACAACTTCATCATCAACCACAAACTTCACATCTTTAGAGTCTCCCTGAAGCAGCCTCCACAAAGTCAACTATGCGAGAAAAAGACACTAAAGATGACTGCACAAATACCAAATAACAAACAAAGGAAGATCCAAGACAGAAAGATACCTTTTTTTACCGAAGAAAGCCTTGGGACGAACAGGGTAAGAAGGACTCAGTCCCCCCATGGCTAAAATACCCTCAGAAAAAGTGAAAGCCCTGGTAGGGTTCTCACACATACGTTTCCATTGAATAGTCTCATTAGCCGATAGGGCAGGAACGACATCCTCAATGGGGGCGTTGACATCCCTAGGTGAAGGAGATCCTGGCATCATGGCAGTGGAGACAAAAATAAACCTGCTTTTCCAATCCTTCGGATAAGTGGAAGTCGGCATAAAGGTGTAACAGGGTTGTGATACGTTATTCTGTCTCTTAGCAAATGTGAACCAATCCCCGTCAGAAATCAGTTTGTAGAACATACAAAACAAGGGAATGGAAGGTTCACCGGAGATAACTGCACAGGACAGTTCGAAATGCACCACTCTCATCAACCCTAAAGGGTGCAACTGAGAAAAGTGAACCCCAAAATGACGAAGCAGATCAACCTTGAAAGCGGAGAGAGGATATCGGACTCCGCATGAGGAGAAAGCCAAGATATAGAGAGGGATCCTATCCGGCGTAAATACTGCCGGTTCGTTGGGACCTGGCAGGGTAGGGGAAAATTGTTCTGGAATGTTATACGTCTTGACAAAAGACTTCAGGTCCTTCGCCGTCAAGACGGACTTGATCATAGACCGGCCAGAACGACTCATGGTCGGAGAAGAAATAACAATCGGAGAAGTTATGATGAACAAAGGAAAGGGACCAGAGGGATTAGATAGGAAATTCGAGTACAAACTGGGTATTTAAAGAGAGTAACTGACGCACAGTAACCGTCCCATCGCTCGTCCCTTCAAAATTTAAAAGAGATGCACGTGTCTCTAGGGTATTAACTCCCGCCGTCGGTATGCAGTGAAGTAATGGCCCGAAGAGATAGCCAATGATGACAAATCAGGGGTGGGCCCATATCCGAAGCCCAAAAAAGTAAGCCTTCTTTTTAAACAATTATGATTCAGCCCCGGATCATGAGCCTCGGGTCTCAGAACCAGGGACTAAAGATGACTTGACGACGGGCCAATGGGGAACCCCATTTCTACCCATTTTGGGCTATCTATGGGCGGGCCCAACAGAGTACAAGCCC
Organism: Helianthus tuberosus; assembly: GCA_030545235.1. Lineage (NCBI taxonomy): Eukaryota > Viridiplantae > Streptophyta > Magnoliopsida > Asterales > Asteraceae > Helianthus > Helianthus tuberosus. The sequence continues at coordinate 117,943,700 of CM060399.1, forward strand.
AACCAGAGCCTAACTTGCCCATTAAGTTTTCTCCTTCATAAAACGAGCGGGAAACGAGGAGTCAGAACATGCAGGCGTCCATTAATGACTGATAAGAAGAGCATCACGGCTGGCATCGTACTTCTCCTTCTTAAACATTAAATGCCGCTGCCGATCTAACCGTTAGGGGTCAGACACGTGTCTGAGCCCCTCGAGGTCTTCCTAAACCCATTGGATTATCTCAACAAATATCCTACATACACAATAAGGTCTGGGACTTATATAAGAGAGAGAAGACGGTAACAAAGACAGGTATCATCTCCGGAGCTATCTCATTTACTACACTCTCATTTAATCTCCTCTCATTAATTCCGACCAACATTCCTTTATATTTAATACTCGCATACGTATTTATTAGATTCACACCAAAGAGGAAATATTCCGGTGATCACACTCATCGGAAGAAGCTCCTCTCACTCTCCGACAAGTTTACTTATTCTCACGCCGGAGCTTGGTCACGGATCCCCCTCCCGGGGTCCTCCGTGACGAGGCTAACGGTTTATTCTTTTGTAGCTTCAAGGAACGGGATATCTTGACGTCAGCGAAGATCCACTTAACGTCAGCCGGGATTTGGGTATTCGACATAGTTAATATCTTCATCGATGGAGGATTGGAGAAGAAGGTGCCTGGTGAAAGACGATGGCTAAATTGGTGATGCAAAATTAACGGAGTAAAAGAATTATAGGATTAATAAAAGTTTTTCATTTAACCAAAACTACTCGTTTTAGTGGTTTCACATCTAAGTTAAATGTGCAACAGTCGCATATTCATTTTTCCATTTAAAAAAAAAATAGAGTTAAATGCCATTTTAGTCTCTGTGGTTTGGACAATTTTGCCAGTTTAGTCCAAAAGTTTCATTTTTTGTCTGTGGTCCAAAAAAGTTTCACTGTTGCCATTTTAGTCCATTGGGTTAACTTCATCCATTTTTTCTGTTAGCGAGAAGGACAATTCGGTCATTTTATATGTAATTCTGTTAACTAAAAAGGCAATTCGGCCATATAAAATGACCAAATTGCCCTTCTCGTTAACAAAAAAATTGATGAAGTTAACCTAGTGGATTAAAATGGTAACGGTGAAACCTTTATGGACTCACAGTCGAAAAATGAAACATTTGGACTAAACTAACAAAATGACCCAAACTTCAAAGACTAAAATGACATTTAACTAAAAAAATAATAAAAAATAAAAATGAAATTTAGGAGAAACACATAGAGCATACAGCATTTTATCTTACAAAGTTTGATTTTGATATATAATCCAATCCCTTAATTCAAAACCTCGTTATCTAACCCAACACCAGCAGGCCCTCTATTAGCCAAACGGGCCGTCTAGAAAACCAACCCATAGTCAAAACAAACCCTAATTTCACAACCTATTTATACACCCACTCAAACCACCACTCTATCATCCTACGCCGCTAAACCTTCTTTTTCTCTAGTTCTATCTTCAATTTGATCGTCAATGTTTATTTAATCTTTTCAAATCAATTTATTGAATAAGATCGCAGTGATGACTCGGAAAATTCAAGCTCAACAGACCGGAATGCAGGCATATCTATGATTTGTTTGCGTGTCGATAATCCCGCTGAACTGAGCGATCTCTTCTCTAAAATTATTTTTAATTTGATGTTCTTTTTCTATTGAAATTTGATGTTTTTGTTTTGGCGAATGAAATATGTTACGATGAAGATTCAAAGCTCCCTCTTCTGATATAAAAGTTGAGGAAACTCTGCTGGCAGAATCGAACCTAATTTAACTTCATGCCTACTGAGTAATATCTTTCGCCAAATCAATTTTTTTAAATCTGGATTTTGTATTCATTTTTTTAATATTTTTTAGAAATTTGTTTAATTTGATAACAATTTTTTTTATCCTTGATGTTGTTTATGAAAGTATTACTATTATAGTTTTAGCGTTTAGGTTTATTTTTTTGAGATTTTTAGGATTGTGAGCACGTTTTTCTGTTTTAATATAATAATTAGTATTTGATATTTTACATATTTTTGTGAGATAATGATGAAGCTAAATATATTCATATTCCAACACTTGGACTGAGAGATTTGTTCTCAACAGATGTACACAGTGCTTCTGAATCTTGTTAATCAGTAAATTTGAAATAATTACTTTATTTTTGGGACGAAAAAGATATGGACATTGGTCTGGCAAACGGGTCGGGTCGGGTCATGCCGTCATGGGTCATAACGCTTTAGGTCAAAACGGGTCAATTATAAAAAAATGGTTGTTTTGCTCCGGGTCGAATTGGCTCCGAGCCGGAACGGCTAAAGTAATATAAACTGAAACTGATCCTAATATAACCATGCTATATTGACGAACACCTAATACATGATTACTTTCTTTAAAAATAGTTACTGAAATTGTTGAAAGTGACTTTGTAGGGCAGCAAACAGGTTGGTAAAAGACAGGCGTGTAAATAAGGTTCGGTTCAAAGAATTTATCTAGTCTTCGTATAACTGGCCCTTATTTACAGGACCTGTTTTTGGCCCTCTTAACGAAAAATGTTGGATCCGCCACTGTTAAAGGCTGTCCTACCTTGCTACTCTTCAGATTTATTTACACTTAAACTCACCAAGGACCCTTATGAAAGCGAATCAATCAAAATGTACGCTGAGAAGCTCTATTCTATATGTAGGACAACGAACTACAATGGAGCTACCTAAGAGCATTCACATCCAATTCACTAAAAATATACATACATTCTACTAAAAAACAACTCCTATATCAATATATTTTCACTAAAAACAAATACTTTTTTTCTCTTTTTCAGTATATGGGGTGAACAGTGTCCCTCAAATATACAGATGAACAGTAACATTTTCTTTCTTCTTCACTCACAACCACTTTTTATACTTCTTATGTTTTAAACATCCCCACACAAATTTTGGTGGTTTGGATAAGAATGCTCTATCAGACTAACCAAAAAGTAACCGACAATCTCAGGCTATACAACTGCTCATATACATATACTAATAAAGTAATACACTACCTCTAAAATGGCATGTTATGAAACAGTATAGACATACTCAAAACAAAAACGTTACTTGTCGCACCCTCACACTAATCATGATCATTGTAAAAAGAACCCTCTGTGTTGTATATATAATGAAATTAAGTTATCATTTCACACCTGAAGATCCAAAGATCAGATCGGGGAGGCCGGAGCCTGTGATCGAGTAATTCGTATCTTACTGGAGAGCTAGAACCTTCACCTGCAAAAACAGGAAACCGTTAGGCTCGTCGCAGAGATGAGAGGGTCCCTCTATCTTTACGAGGAACGGAAGTTCCGTCTATCTTTATGAGTGTGTAAGCACCATTCTTTCCGGCGGTTTTGATTTGGTAGGGCCCCTCCCACTTCGGAGACATCTTCCCCGTTCCTTCGGCTAAACTCGCATCATTTTTCCGCATGACGTATTCTCCTTCCTGGAACCGGACCTCCTTGACTCTTGAGTTGTAGTGTTTTTCCAACTCTTTTTTATATTTTGCTTCTCGGATGGCCGCGAGTTCTCTTCTTTCTTCGACCAGGTCGAGGTTCAGACGGAGTTGTTGCTCATTGTCGTCCTGGCTTTGGAGCATGCGAGGGGTAGGGATACCAACTTCGGCAGGAATGACTGCCTCCATGCCGTACGTCAGACTAAAGGGAGTTTCCCTGGTGCTCGTTTTCGGCATTGTCCTAAGTGCCCATAGAACGTGCGGTAGTTCGTCTGCCCAGGAGACTCCTTCCTTCCCTAGACGCTTCTTTATACCGAAGCAAAGTTTTGCTCAATGTGCATTCTTTCGCACCAAGTTTTGAACGGTTTCTCCGCGAACTGTTTCCCGTTGTCACTGACGATGCAGAGCGGCATTCCGTATCTACACACTATATTTTCCCAAACGAACCTCAGCACTTGATCTCCGGTGATAGTTCGAAGAGGCTTGGCCTCGATCCATTTTGTAAAGTAATCAATGGCTACTAGCAAGAACCTCACTCCTCCGGTGGAAACAGGGAAAGGACCAACGATGTCAATTACCCATTTCTGAAACGGCCAGGCCGGAGTTACAGGGACGAGGTTGTTTTTAGCTCGGTGGCTGATGGGGGCGTGCCGCTGACAATCTTCATATGCTTGTAACTTGCTAACGGCACTCTGATGCATGCCCGGCCAGAAGTATCCAGCGTTCATAGCTTTCGCCACAACCATCCTCGACCCCGAATGGATGCCACATATCCCCTAGTGGATTTCTCTTATGACGTAGCTGGCCTCCTCCGGAGTTAGGCACTTTAGGAGCGGACCTAAAAAGGTCTTTCGATAAAGTTTTCCATCGTGAACCTAATATTGTAGTGCCTTTACTTTCATATTCCGTGCTTAAGCCTTTTCCTCTGGGAGCGTGCCATCTTTTAGGTAGTCTAAGATCGGAGTCATCCACGATTTTTCTTGTACGAAGATTGACATTACGGACTCCGGTTGATGGATGGGCGGGGCTTGTAAGGTTTCGACCAGCACTTCTTTAGATAAATGGCAGAATGCTACGGACGCAAGCTTGCTCAGAGCATCATCTTTTTTGTTCTTACTTCTTGGTATGTGAAATATCTTGCAAGAGTCGAATGTGGAAACTAAACTGTTAACTTGATTCAGATACCGGACCATGTTTTCCTCTCGTGCCTCGTACTCTCCGCTGACCTGGTTGGCGACTAGTAACGAATCAACGTGGGCCAAAACAGAGGTTGCACCGGCCTTAGCAGCGGTTTGGAGTCCTGCGAGAAGAGCTTCATACTCTGCTTCATTGTTTAAAGTTTTAAATTCAAAACGCAGGGCATAGGTATATTCTATTCCTTCCAGATCTATCAAGATTAACCCAGCCCCTGACCCCTCTTTGCTGGAGGCTCCATCCGTATACAAGTTCCATACCTTTGGGAGAATAGACTTTTCTTTGGTGCTTTCTCCGGTAGGTACCTCCGTAAGAAAATCTGCCACGACTTGACCTTTTACCGGACCTCTAGTTCGGTAGTTAATATCGAAAGCGCTGAGTTCGATTGCCCATTTGGTGAGTCGTCCGGAAACCTCCGGTTTTCTGAGGATTTGTTGGATTTGAAGGTCAGTCTGCAATTCTATGTTGAAAGCCTGAAAATATCTTCGGAGTCGTCTGGATGCATGCACCAAAGCGAGTGCCAGTTTCTCTATCATCAGGTACCGAGTTTCATAATCTTTTAGGATGCGGCTTACATAGTAAACCGGTATTTGCGCTTGATTTCGGTGCACCACAAGTACTGCACTGATGGCGAAATGGGAAGCGGAGAGATATACAGTGACTGTTTCTCCGGTAATTGGGGCGGTTAATGTGGGTAAGGACCCAAGACAAACCTTTAACTCCTGAAATACTGAATCGGCCTCCGTCGTCCATTATATCTGGCCCTTTCCACTACATTTTTCAATACGTTCATGAAAGGAATGGTCCGGTCAGCTGCCTTGGAGACGAAACGATGAAGAGCCACTAGCTTACCATTCAGTGATTGGATTTCTTTTACCGTTTTCGGAGGCTGCATGGAAATTACGGCTCGAATCTTGTCCGGATGCGCCTGGATTCCGGATTGAGTTATCCATACGCCCAGAAACTTCCCTTCTTCTAAACCGAAAGAACATTTTTTATGATTTAACTTGAGGTTGATACTCCGAAGCCTGGTGAAGGTTTCGAGTATGTCGTCGATCATGTTATCTTCATCTTCACTCTTGATGACCAGATCATCTACGTAAATTTCCAGGTTTCTTCCGATTTGATCCTTGAATGCTTTATCCATCAACCTCTGGTAAGTAGCTCCGGCGTTCTTTAGTCCGAACGACATTTTAGTGTAACAGAAAAGACCTTCATTTGTTACGAACGTCGTCTTGTCCTCATCCTCCAGAGCCATCTGTATCTGGTGGTAGCCTTTATATGCGTCCAAGAAGCATTTAAGGCGAAAGCTAGAAAGAGAATCGATTTTCAAGTCGATCTCCGGTAGAGGGTAGCAGTCCTTCGGACATGTATTGTTTAGGTCAGAAAAATCAACGCACATTCTCCAAGTTTTGTCTTTCTTTGTGACCATCACCGGGTTGGAGACCTAAGTTTGATACCACACCTCCCTGATAATCCCGGCGCTTAATAGTTTTCGTACGTCTTCGGCGATGGCTTTATGACGAGCTGGAGCCATGTTTCTTTTCCTTTGAGCGACTAGTTTTACTGAATGCGATACTTTCAACTTGTTCTCAGCCAAAGACCGAGGGACTCCAACCATGTCAGAGGTTTGCCAAGCAAATACATCAAGAGAGCCGGACAAAAGTTTCCACAGCCGCTTTTTGGTACGTTCAGGGAGTTGGGCTCCGATGGCAATTTTCTGTTCCGGAAAATGTGGATGAATAGCCCATTCTTCCGTAAGGAGGATCGGAGGTTGCACATTACCCTCGCTTTGCCGTATTTCAGCTACGCACATAGTAGAGTCAGAGTGTAAGGTGGCTACTCCGGCTTCGGTGGGAAACTTTAACGACCCATGAATGGTGGAGCTGATAATACCGAAAGCGCACATCCCTGGTCTTCCTAGTATGACGTTGTGGACTGATCTTGCTCCCACCACTAGGTATGTTAAGTTGACAGTCCTGATCAGACTTCCGGTACCCAACGTTGTTGGTAATGTGATTTGCCCGATCGGCTGGACCACCTCTCCAGAGAAACTTACCAACGACATAGATACTTGTATCAGCTTCGCTTTAGTTTGTGGGGCTAATTGTTGGAAACACTGTTGATACATGATTTCGGTGGCACTTCCACTATCAACATAAATCCTCCGGACCTTGTGCCCTGCTATCACCGCAGATACTATGATTGGTCCATCTTTGATTTCTCCAGGAGTTATTGGAGGGAAAGCGATCGGCTGGTGCATTAAAAGCGGCCATATGATGATTGGTCCGTTTAATGCCCTGGCTATTCACTTTTCTGATCATGCAGATTGCTGATTGGTTATTCGGATTATCTACCGAATTCCCCGAAGATTTTCCTTCCTTTACTTCCTTTACCAGATGTGACAGTTTGCCGGATCGGTCTGCTTTTTCTATTTCCTGCTTCAGAGACCAGCAATCATCCGTGTTGTGGCCTCGTGCATGATGATAGTCACAGTACTTTTTGGAGTTCTTATCCCCCGTATTTCGGAGCTTCGGAGGTGCTGGAAAGTTGGCTCCGTCGACACTGAGGATCTCACTAGGAGTTTTGGAGAGGTCTGATAGGTTATAGAATCGAGATTCGGAACTTCTTCCGCATTGAGGTCGATCGTTTCTGCTGTAAGGATGAGACCGCCCTCTACTTCCGGACGGAGTTTTATCAAATACGGAACCGCCATTCTTCTTCCAAGAATACATTTTCTGATCTGATTCCGGTGCCGGGTTACATGCGTTTTTTCCGCGAGCGAAGGCTCGGGCTCGCTCCATGAGCACTTCCATTGTTTTGGGAGATTTTCGTGCAATTTTTCAACCAACTGGTTGTTCCGGACTCCGTGACAACATCCGGATATTCTCAGTTGATCTACGACCCCGCTGATCTGGATGCTTTCTCGATTGAATTGATCGATGAAACTTGTAACTCCCCGTGTTTTCATAAGTGAAAGTCAAAGTCAAGGTCAAAGTCAACGACCGATTTCGCGTGACTTGACTCGTAGAAATGTTTTTATTTTATTTATATTATGTGGAGTAAGTGTCGTTCATTGCAATAATCGAATCGTGTTAATCGTATTTCAATCGACTCGCGACTGTGAACTATAGGAAGTAACAATGCGATAAAGTTAATCAACTAATAATCAAGCCATGCTAATCGAATCGACATCGAATCGCAACTCGAGCTATGTATTTTACTTGTCATTTATACGTGTGTGTGTGCCTTACGTGTTACCTGTTCATGTTTATTTATGTTTTGTTGTGGTAATCAAGCGAACTCAATCGAACTCGAAGTTTATCTCGAATGTAAACAACCCGAACCCGAATTTCGAATCGAACCATGTTATATACGAAGTAGTTGGGACTAAAAGTAAGTTGACTAGGAAACCCTATCGAATCGCTCGCAATAGAAACCGAAGCGTCATCGCACCGAACGCACCATTCAGTCGACGTCCGGACGGAAGGTCCATCCGCACGGATTGCCAATCCGCACGAACTGCCAATCCGCACGGATGACCAATCCGCACGGATAAACAATCCGGGTGACCTGCAATCCGCACGGACCACCCTTTCCCCTTTTAGCATCCTATAAATACCCGGGTCACTCTCCAAACTTTCCACTTTTGGCAAGTGACGTCCGACCTGCACGCATTCTTCACCTTTTCTCCGATTTCTCTCAATCCAGGTAAGATCTTGCTCTAAATCTTGTACATTCTTGATCTATACACACATCTACACCTTTCTACCTTTCAAACCCCAACTTTTAACCGTGAAACCATCAAGATTTGAGGTATTCTCGGGTGACGTCATCATGAAGTTCTCATGAACTTCAAGTGTGACCTCATTCCACCAAGAATAACTCAGATCTGAACGATTTCCACAAGATTTCACAACAACTTCACCTAAATCTAAACTTTTCTAGGGATAAAAGAGTTGAAAGAAATAAACTCAAGTTTTCTCCTTCTTTTACCCTAAAAAACGGTACGAATCGGATCAGTTCTAGTCTTCCACACAATAGTAGTGATGCACTAGCCCTAGATCTGGATTCTACCCACAAGACACCTGATTTCGGGTTAAACCGGAATGACCATTCTGAGTCGCCGACAGGCCCCGAGTTAGGGTGGTTCCTAGCCGGCTTAGTCATGCGAGTAAGAATACAATTCCAAGTGGTTGCCACGTAATCAGAACGTCTCGATAAAACGACAACAGAAACCAAGAGTAGACGAATGGAACAACCAAAACGAGAGGCTGTCCGCACGAACAAGTTATCAGCACGGACAGACGATCCGGATGGGTTGTCACCCGGACGAGCTACTCTTGGGACCCACATTCAAAACGAGGTTTGAGTATCGATGAATGAATAATCCGGACGGACGACCTCTGAATGGATTACTCTTCGGATCATGAGATATTAAGACCTTAAACAAATTCAAACAACGTTCATCCGCACGGGCAAGTTGTCCGCACGGACAGACTGTCCGGACGGATTGTCTTTGTCCGTATGAACAAACTATCCGGACGGATTACCACTGTCTGCACGAATTACCATCCGGACGGATTCCACCAATTTCATCAAGTAACTCAGCCTTAGAAACGTGTCCGCACGGATTACCATCCGGACGGATTGTTGTCCGCGCGACCGGCTTGAAAGGCAGAGATACTTAAATGTTTTCTAAATGCTACAACGAAAACTTCAAAGCACAAGCCATCATACACAAACATATCCTTAGGAAGAAACAATCCACTCGAATAGTTATCGGCACGGATTACATGTCCGCACGGATAAACCATCCGCACGAGTGACCAATCCGGACGGATTACCATCCGCATGAATAACTCACTCGCACGGATAACTTACTCGCACGGATAACTAATCCGCACGATCAGCTATCCTACCCGCTCTCACTCTATATCGTTTTACGCATCACTTATCGTTACGTTATCAAATCTATTCAGGCTAACCGTACTCGCTGAAAAGCGCTCCCTTCAATCCATAATCGCTGTGAGTATACTCGAACCCCTTTTGCTTTTAGCACTTTTGGGTGTTACATACGTTACGAATATTCAAACTGCAATTATCACACTACTCAAGCTATTTTAACGCTAACCATTAATGCATGTTATACGTGGCTTATGAATGCTTGTTTGTTATGTTTACACATGGAATGCTGTCTACCTGCCTTAGCAACGATAGTACTATAGTTTGGACTCAGCACCCGTTCACACGGGGGTTGTTAAGGATCTTTTACTTGCATGGATTACGGTGGTAATCATGTATTGCGAACTGCCTCGGGCAGTCAACCCGCAGTCATTGGTATCGATGGATCTATGTCGATAATTAACGTGCTTCATTTCACTATGTGTACGTGCTGGTTATGCGTAAACGAATTCGAACTCTATATGCTATTATCAAACTTGTATGCTCACCTTTACATTATATGTATTGACTTTATTTTAACGTATGTGACAGGTGCTTAGGTTGTTTCTGTGCTAACTTGCTGGTGATGAAACTGAGGCTAGGGAAGGAGTCCTAGAAACCAACAAATAAATTAGTTATGTTTAAATCTGAGTTGTCGGAACAGAATGCTTGTCTTGATGTTTGTCTGTAATAATTATTTAACTATTTGATATACGGTATGGGACGTATTATTTAAATTGAATGGTAATGATAGTTGTTATGGAAACTTCTGGACAATCTGTTTCGCTCAGTGCCATGCCCCGATGATTCCGCCATCGGTTGGGGTGTGACAGATTGGTATCAGAGCCATAACTATAGGGAATTAGGCAATACTTGACCTAGTCCGGGTCAAAGTCTTAGAGACCTAGACTATAGTTAAGAACCAACAGACCAACTTGCGCGTATGCATAAACTCTCTACTATCACTCGCTCCTTACGCTTATTCTACACTATCATTGCACTCGAAATTTTAATTATGAGCAAGCACTGAGGCCGAGAATAGGTGTGAAAACTGCAAACTCTCGGCTAAAGTCGCTTAATCAACTTGTATTTCAACTACAAACGGGGAGAATTATGCCAAATTAGGAGTGAAATCCATATTTTGATGAATAATCTCCTCAATTTTATTAAAAACAAGGACGAAGTTGTAAGATAGGGGTGGAACCCTAACCTTGACGACTTGTCCTGCTTCTATACAAAACTCTCGCCAAGGTCTCGACGGACTCCAACGACCTGAAGTCACCAATACGACCAAAGGGAATTGCGCCAATGCCCAAGAATCGAGGCAAAGGCATAGTCCTGAAGGCAAATTGTGCAAAACAGGGTCCTTGTGAATAGTCGAACCACTTTGGTTAGTCGAAGTCTAATAGCCGCGGACACTCTCTTTCTTGATTTTATGTGTTTCAAGCTTTGAGCCAAGACTATTGACTCTGACGATTCGTCGATTTTATGTGAATGATGTGTTTTATGCTTATTTGTTAGCGTTTTGAGATACTACTGGTTTCGATCTAATGCCTTTTGCTTTCGCTACCCACACAACACACAACACATCATTAACAAATCGCTCGCACTACACTACGTTCGAACACTCGCAAACTCTAAATACTAGGTTTCTGTTTTCTGAATGCCTCTAGTGACTAAAAACATATGTGTTTTTCCTTGCTTCTGTGCTCGGTATGCTTAGGAATTATGTGATTATGTGCTCTACATGCTTATGTGACTATGCACTGTGTGTTACGCTGTTACGTGAATATACGTGTTACTGAGCTTTAGTAAGTAGTAGACGTGTGAGGTGAGATTCGAATACAATGTGTTGAGTTCCATGGCGATGTCTATTGCAGACAATGTCTTCTGGATCCCGTCATGCACTCTCTCGTCAGGAAAAGAGGGACAAACGCCTTGCTTCCATCATCGCGAAAAGTGTAGCTAAGGCCGTGAGTGATGTCTACGAGAACGCCAGCAAATCATCCGAGGAATCAAGGACTGAAGGTCCTAAAGCAGTCACAAGACCTTTCAGTTTCAAGCAATTCAAGTCATGTGGGCCGAAAGAATTCACAGACGAAGGAGGTCATACTGCACTATTCCACTGGTTTGACTCTATCGAGGTTACTCTGCGACAAAGTGGTTGCCCTGACGACCTTCGAACTCTGAACGCTACCGGCGTCTTTCAGTCTCGTGCTCTAGACTGGTGGACGGCCGAGAGGAACAAGCGAGGGAATGATGCAGCCTACGGTCTGTCGTGGGATGAGCTCAAGGAAGTCATGCTAGAGGAATTCTGCCCTCCCCACGAACGTCAAAAGCTTGAAGATGAATTTTGGCACATACATCAGAAGGATGGAGACAATGCTGGTCTCACTGCTCGCTTCAAACAGCTCAGCATTATCTGTCCCGACCAGGTCAAGACTCCCGATATGACCATCAAGAAGTACATCCGAGCCTTGCCCGACTGCGTTGCTGATTTCGTGCAAGCGGCTAAGACTACCACGTTCGAGGAAACCTATCTGCTAGCCGCTGAAATCAATGACAAAAGGGTTAAGGCTGGGGTATGGGATAAGACCTCCAAGAATCTGCATCAAGCTACCGCTACCGCACCGACTGTTGAACCCACCTCATCAAGCAACAAGAGAAAGAACAAGAGAAAGAACAACTCCACCAACAAGAACTGTGCGATTACTGCTGCACCGATCCAAGCTGTACCTGCCCAACAACGTCAAGTAGCGGCACCTGTGGCCAATGCACCGCCTGCGAAACGTGCATATACTGGGCCGCACCCGCTCTGCCCTACTTGCACCTATCATCACCCGACAGCTATTCAATGCCGCTTTTGTGCTCACTGCAACGTATACGGCCACTTTACTGCCAACTGCCGTATTCGTCAAACTCCTGCCAATCAAGCTCTACTCACTGCCCCGCAGGGTCAACAAGCTCCTCCGGCACCCGCAGTCAAAGCCAGAGCCTGCTTCTCATGTGGCGACCCGAATCATTTCGCCAACATGTGCCCGAACAGGGTAGTGAAACAAGAACCGCAACAGCAGCAACCACAGCAGCAACAACAGCAGGCCGCACGCGCCAGAACTTTCAATCTCAACGTGCGTCAAGCCCAGGCCGACAACAACGTGGTCAATGGTACGTTCCTTGTGAATGGTATTTATGCTTCATGTTTGTTTGATACCGGAGCCGATAATTGCTTTGTGTCGCTCGAATTTGAGAAACTCCTTATTCGTAAACGTTCCCGACTCTCCTCTGCATTCGATGTTGAAGTCGCTACCGGAAGAACTGTCGCTGTTAATTCTGTTATCCGTGATTGTACTCTCGAGCTCAACAATCACATCTTCCCAATCAACCTTATTCCGATGCAACTCAGAAGCTTCGACGTCATAGTAGGCATGGACTTTCTTCGAGAAAACCATGCCGAAGTTGTGTGCTTCGATAAGATGATTCGTTTTTCGCTCGCAAGCGGTGATTCATTGTGCGTTTATGGTGATACTACTTCGAAGGGTCTCAAACTTATGTCATGCCTCCAAGCTAGCAAGTATCTCCGCAAGGAATACAGGGCTTTCCTGGCTAACGTTGTAGCAGCGGAAAAGGAAAAGAAAGAGAAGAAGGAAGTGAAAGACGTACCTGTGGTTTGAGAATTTCCTAATGTTTTTCCAGAGGAGCTTCTCGGACTACCGCCAAGTCGTGATATCGACTTTCGTATTGACCTCATTCCAGGAGCTAATCCTATTGCCAAAGCTCCTTATCGACTCGCGCCGTCCGAAATGCGCGAACTTTCAACCCAACTCCAGGAATTACTTGAAAAAGGCTTCATTCGCCCGAGCACCTCTCCTTGGGGCGCACCGGTCCTTTTCGTCAAAAAGAAGGATGGGACGTTCCGGATGTGCATCAACTACCGGGAATTGAATAAGTTGACTATCAAGAACCGCTATCCTTTGCCTCGAATCGACGATTTGTTTTATCAGCTACAAGGCGCTACGTGTTTCTCGAAGATCGATCTACACTCAGGTTACCACCAGCTACGCATTCAAGAGGAGGATATACCCAAAACCGCATTTCGTACTCGATACGGCCATTACGAATTCGTTGTCATGCCTTTTGGCCTAACAAACGCACCAGCAGTTTTTATGGATCTGATGAATCGCGTGTGTAAACCATATCTCGACCATTTCGTCATCGTGTTCATCGACGATGTCTTGATCTATTCCAAGTCGAGGGCCGAACACGCGCAACATTTACCTTTGGTTCTCGAGTTACTCCAGGGGAACCAACTCTACGCCAAATTCTCCAAGTGCGAATTTTGGTTGGGGGAGGTTCAGTTTCTGGGTCACATTGTAAATAGTCAGGGTATCCACGTCGATCCTGCGAAGATTGAAGCTGTTAAGAGCTGGGTTACGCCTAAGAACCCGTCTGAAGTCCGCTCCTTTCTCGGGCTGGCGGGCTATTATCGACGATTTATCGAAGGATTCTCGAAGATTGCTGTACCACTTACCTCTCTCACACATAAGGATCAGGCTTTTGTCTGGGGAACCAAACAAGAGTCTGCCTTTCGAACCCTCAAACACATGCTTTCTAATGCTCCCGTTCTCACATTGCCAGACGGAAACGATGATTTTATTGTCTACTGTGATGCTTCCAACCTTGGTCTTGGTTGTGTCCTCATGCAACGAGACAAGGTCATAGCTTACGCATCTCGACAGCTCAAAATCCACGAGAAGAACTATACAACCCATGATCTCGAGCTAGGCGCGGTTGTTTTTGCATTAAAGATTTGGAGACACTACCTATATGGTACTAAGTGTACGATCTTCACCGATCATAGGAGCCTACAACACATCTTTAATCAGAGGGAACTAAATATGCGTCAACGCCGATGGGTAGAACTTCTCAACGATTACGACTGTGAGATTCGTTATCACCCAGGCAAAGCAAATGTTGTTGCCGACGCACTTAGCAGACGGAGCTATCTGCTTAGCACTCGTAATGTTCAAGCCCAGCACAACCTCGAAACTCTCATCCGCGACGCCCAGCATGCGTGTTTCAACGAACGCACTTTGAAGAAGGAACGAATCTACCACGATGGGGCCCAGCTTGTGAGCAAATCAAATGGGATATTCCACTTCTTAGACCGAATTTGGATTCCCAAGAGAACCAATTTGCGACAGGTTATCATGGACGAAGCCCACAAATCCCGATACTCTATCCATCCCGGTGCTGACAAAATGTACCAGGATCTTCGCTATAGGTACTGGTGGCCGGGTATGAAACGGGATATCGCTCTCTACGTCGGAAAATGCCTAACCTGTGCTAGAATCAAGGCTGAACATCAAAGACCCTCTGGCTTACTCGAACAACCACCAATTCCCATGTGGAAGTGGGAGAGTATAGCTATGGATTTCGTAACCAAGCTTCCAACCACGTCATCAGGTCACGACAGCATTTGGGTTGTTGTTGACCGTTTGACTAAATCAGCTCACTTTCTGCCAATACGAGAAGACTACAAGGTGGAACGATTAGCCCGAATCTACACCAACGAGATCATTTGTAGACATGGGACGCCTCGTGACATCATCTCTGATCGTGATGCTCGGTTTACTTCACGATTGTGGGAAACGTTCCAAACGGCACTCGGTACAACGCTTAATCTAAGTACCGCTTTCCACCCACAAACCGACGGTCAGACTGAAAGAACGATTCGTACTCTTGAAGACATACTCCGTTCGTGTGTTTTGGACTTCGGTGTTAATTGGGATAAACACCTGCCGTTAGTCGAATTCTCGTATAACAACAGCTACCAGGCTAGCATTCAGATGGCACCTTTCGAGGCATTGTACGGAAGAAGATGTCGATCGCCTATTGTGTGGCACGAGATAGGTCACTCGCAACTAACCGGTCCGGAGCTGCTACAAGAAACGACAGACAAAATTTTCTAAATTCGAGACAACCTGGTGAAAGCTCGGGATCGACAGAAAGTTTACGCCGATAAAAAGCACAAGCCCCGTGAATTTGGCGTTGGTGACTACGTACTCCTAAAGGTATCGCCTTGGAAGGGTGTAGTCCGATTCGGCAAGAAGGGAAAACTCGCGCCTCGATATGTCGGACCTTTTAAGATTCTGGAAAGAATCGGAAAAGTCGCCTACAGACTCGAATTACCGGAGGAACTTAGCAATGTCCACCCGACTTTTCACGTGTCAAACCTCCGAAAGTGCATCGCCGACCACGATTTACATGTCTCTCTAGACGATCTACAAGTGAAAGAAACATTACACTTCATGGAGAAGCCTGTCGAAATCAAGGATCGCCAAACCAAGCAGCTCAGGCGCTCACGCATTCCTATTGTGAAAGTCCGATGGGAAGACAAACGCAGCGCAGAGTTCACTTGGGAACTCGAAAGCGACATGAAGACAAAGTATCCACAGATGTTTAATTAGGGAAGCGTTAGAGAGAAAATGGCTTTGTGATTCTAGTGTTTTGTACAATTTCAAGCAAATCAATAAGAATCACGTATTAATACGTTCTTGTGTGTTCGGTCTCGATCATGTACGGATTCCGCACGTCACACGGTTGGTTCGCAATCGAAACGGAGTCAAAACCGGGACCTACACAATCCACGCGCGATCACAGATTCCGCACGTCGAACGATCGTTGTGCAATCGTACGGTGTCAAAACCGATCCTACAATGGTCACGTTCGTGTACGGATTCCGCACGTTACGCAAGTCAAAATCGGTCCAATCGAAAAGTGCTCACATGTGATACACGGCTTTGTTACGACTTTCAGCTTAATTTCGGGACGAAATTCCCTAAACAAGGGGAGGCTGTAACACCCCGTGTTTTCATAAGTGAAAGTCAAAGTCAAGGTCAAAGTCAACGACCGATTTCGCGCGACTTGACTCGTAGAAATGTTTTTATTTTATTTATATTATGTGGAGTAAGTGTCGTTCATTGCAATAATCGAATCGTGTTAATTGTATTTCAATCGACTCGCGACTGTGAACTATAGGAAGTAACAATGCGATAAAGTTAATCAACTAATAATCAAGCCATGCTAATCGAATCGACATCGAATCGCAACTCGAGCTATGTATTTTACTTGTCATTTATACGTGTGTGTGTGCCTTACGTGTTACCTGTGCATGTTTATTTATGTTTTGTTGTGGTAATCAAGCGAACTCAATCGAACTCGAAGTTTAACTCGAATGTAAACAACCCGAACCCGAATTCCGAATCGAACCATGTTATATACAAAGTAGTTGGGACTAAAAGTAATTTGACTAGGAAACCCTATCGAATCGCTCGCAATCGAAACCGAAGCGTCATCGCACCGAACGCACCATTCAGTCGACGTCCGGATGGAAGGTCCATCCGCACGGATTGCCAATCTGCACGAACTGCCAATCCGCACGGATGACCAATCCGCACGGATAAACAATCCGGGTGACCTGCAATCCGCACGGACCATCATTTCCCCTTTTAGCATCCTATAAATACCCGGGTCACTCTCCAAACTTTCCACTTTTGGCAAGTGACGTCCGACCTGCACGCATTCTTCACCTTTTCTCCGATTTCTCTCAATCCAGGTAAGATCTTGCTCTAAATCTTGTACATTCTTGATCTATACACACATCTACACCTTTCTACCTTTCAAACCCCAACTTTTAACCGTGAAACCATCAAGATTTGAGGTATTCTCGGGTGACGTCATCATGAAGTTCTCATGAACTTCAAGTGTGACCTCATTCCACCAAGAATAACTCAGATCTGAACGATTTCCACAAGATTTCACAACAACTTCACCTAAATCTAAACTTTTCTAGGGATAAAAGAGTTGAAAGAAATAAACTCAAGTTTTTTCCTTCTTTTACCCTCAAAAACGGTACGAATCGGATCAGTTCTAGTCTTCCACACAATATTAGTGATGCACTAGCCCTAGATCTGGATTCTACTCACAAGACACCTGATTTCGGGTTAAACCGGAATGACCATTCTGAGTCGCCGACAGGCCCCGAGTTAAGGTGGTTCCTAGCCGGCTTAGTCATGCGAGTAAGAATACAATTCCAAGTGGTTGCCACGTATTCAGAACGTCTCGATAAAACGACAACAGAAACCAAGAGTAGACGAATGGAACAACCAAAACGAGAGGCTGTCCGCACGGGCAAGTTGTCAGCACGAACACGTTATCCGCACGGACAGACGATCTGGATGGGTTGTCACCCGGACGAGCTACTCTTGGGACCCACATTCAAAACGAGGTTTGAGTATCGACGAATGAATAATCCGGACGGACGACCTCTGAATGGATTACTCTTCGGATCATGAGATATTAAGACCTTAAACAAATTCAAACAACATTCATCCGCACGGGCAAGTTGTCCGCACGGACAGACTGTCCGGACGGATTGTCTTTGTCCGTACGAACAAACTATCCGGACGGATTACCACTGTCCGCACGGATTACCATCCGGACGGATTCCACCAATTTCATCAAGTAACTCAGCCTTAGAAACGTGTCCGCACAGATTACCATCCGGACGGATTGTTGTCCGCTCGACCGGCTTGAAAGACAGAGATACTTAAATGTTTTCTAAATGCTACAACGAAAACTTCAAAGCACAAGCCATCATACACAAACATATCCTTAGGAAGAAACAATCCACTCGAATAGTTATCCGCACGGATTACATGTCCGCACGGATAAACCATCCGCACGAGTGACCAATCCAGACGGATTACCATCCGCACGGATAACTCACTCGCACGGATAACTTACTCGCACGGATAACTAATCCGCACGATCAGCTATCCTACCCGCTCTCACTCTATATCGTTTTACGCATCACTTATCGTTACGTTATCAAATCTATTCAGGCTAACCGTACTCGCTGAAAAGCGCTCCCTTCAATCCATAATCGCTGTGAGTATACTCGAACTCCTTTTGCTTTTAGCACTTTTGGGTGTTACATACGTTACGAATATTCAAACTGCAATTATCACACTACTCAAGCTATTTTAACGCTAACCATTAATGCATGTTATACGTGGCTTATGAATGCTTGTTTGTTATGTTTACACATGGAATGCTGTCTACCTGCCTTAGCAACGATAGTACTATAGTTTGGACTCAGCACTCATTCACACGGGGGTTGTTAAGGATCTTTTACTTTTGAGTGATGAATTAATGAAGAAATCGAGAGAGTTGTCTTCACTAACCCTAGAGAACCTGTTCAAAATTCTCAACCCTAGTGAACCCGTCCCTTCAGAATTCTCAACTTGTAGATACTTTTTTGTTTTTTTTAATTAACCTATTTTGACCCTTTGACTTAAATTACTTTACCCAAACCAACCCATAATATCTGATAAATAACCTAAAGTAACCCATATCAAAGACTTTGGGTCAGAATTGCCACTAGTTATGGTTAAAAAGATTTAATTTTCTTCGATTTCAAATTGTATACTTGGTAACTGTTTGCAATCTCAATAACTTTTAAAGACAACAGAGGTTGGTTCCGGTACAAACCTACAAACCGTAAGAACAGATTCTCTATAAATAGCAACACCCACTTCACTTCATTCTCACTCAAATCTGATCTAGGATGCTCTAAGTTGAAGCCTTTGCTTCATACCTAAGCTACTTGGATCAAGATTTGCTTGCTTGGACCTTTTGTAAGTATTCCTTCGTTCTTTTCTTTCATTTTTAGCTTAAAAGTCAAACTGCGTTTGACTTTATGCATTGACCAGTTTATGGTCAATGCGAAGTTCGTTTGAACTTCATAACGTGAGCGTAATCACGATGGTTATAGTCCCTAGTGACTATACCTACTGATTACCACGTTATCTAGGCTCAGTGACGAGTCGTAGTTTCGGCCAAAATGCGCATTCCCGCGTATTTTGTAACCAAACTACTTTTGGGTATCAAAACCGTTTGTTTTGATACCGAATCTGTTTTCTAAATTCGTTAAACATGTTTTAACATGTTTAACTCGTCACTTTTTAGATTAGTGATTGTGTAGAGTCGTAAGTCAAGCGGACTAAACACCCGCTTAGACTTTCGAACACGACCCGTTTGGTCGATCATTAGGATCCGACCAAACATGTTTAGTGACCATAGTTGCATAGGGAATAACCATCCGAGGTTATACCTTATGGTCACTTAGGTTTAATTAGTTGTATGATAGGTAATTTATATGCCTTAGGTAAATGACCAAAATGCCCTTTTCATGCACAATTGGTAATTGAGCATATGTAACACAAACTTTTGTCACTTAATTGATTATGCAACATATTTAATCATGTTTAGGCATATAATACTTGTCATAGGACTAGTTAGACGTCTCGAACGTGCTTTTGCGCGAACGACACGTTAAAGTAGCGTAAGCTACCTTAATGGGTCGCAATGGGTCGAAAGCACTTAGGTTAGGTTTCGATTTAGAATGTAGACTTTGTTAAACCCTGTCATATGAGTTCCAATACTCATTTGGTTTACAAAACCTCATCCTATCCGATCTTCCGACTTAGGTCCGGTTTATTTATATAGTTATTAGGTTGCCGATTGATTCCGTGCTCCCTCTAGCTTTGCTTGGTTGTTGTTCAAGACCTCTAAGCATTCTCAGGTGAGTACATAGTTCCCCTATTTTACTGTTTTCAATTGTTTTGGGGTGATTCATATGGGCTAAATGTTTTCGAGGTTTTAACGATGGTTTCAAAAATAAATGATATGGTTTATACAAAATTAATAACGATTTTGATAAAGTAAACAAACTTGTTGGTTGTATTTACATAACGAATAACATTCATTAGTTTTGGCCGAACCGACCAGTATTAGGTTATGGTACCATAGGATCTGACAAATCCCGTTATCAGACTGCACCCATGGTTATGTGTGGGTTAGGTGGGTAACGACTGAATCTGTGATTGTTAATTTACCATTTGGTGGTTTATTAATGCGAGAAGTGATAGGCGAGTTGCAAAGGTTTGGATGTTATTAGCCGAGACAATCAAAAGTAGTTCACAATTAAAACGAGAATGATTTAAACGACTGAAGCGATTTTCAATGAGTTAAACGATTTGGGTAAACGATTGGTTTTTGGTTAGTGTTTAGATAACGGGACGGGTGTAATGTGATGAAAGCATGGTGGATACGCCGCTGGTACTTCTTATATATAAGTGTTTTCATCGTATTTCATACCGTGGCGTTATTTAGTTCACTCGGGTAAACGATTTTGAAACGATGTCACACAAACGAGGTTTTCGAAATGATATAAACCATACGAGTTTTATTAACGAATTTTATTAACGAGATTTATTAACGAGTTTTTACGAGATGTTTTACAATTTGATTTAATTAAATAAATGTTTTGGGTTAAGAATCATGGCTACGAGGTTTTATAAATTATAACCCGCTTGATTTGAGTTGGTTAATTATGTTGCTATACTATACACTTTTCAAAACAAGGCTTTTAATTAAGTATTGCAACATGTAAACTAGCCATGAATCCGACACTCTCAAAAACCTATGTACTCGCCAGCATTTCTTTGCTGACTTTGTTTTCACATATGTTTCAGGTGTTGTTGAATGATGTTGATTGCTAGGATGCATGCTCACATAGGACTGGACGAGGCCTTAGTGACTTAATAACAATGATAGGCTATGTTTAACTTGTTTATTTAGATTTCCAGACGATGTAAATATTTAATGTTTAATAAAACGAAACTTCAAATTTCCGTGTGTTTTGAAACAATGATTATGTTACAACACTCCCCGACGATTCCGCCGCGATTTGTTGTTTTACGCGGTCGGGGTGTGACATTGAAGGAGAACATATTAAAAACCAATATTGTTAGTATTTTGGAATCATCTTCGGGATCAGAATTTGATTATTTGTTCAAGTTATTGATGATTCGGGATTCATGCTTTGGTAAGAGCAATCTTTTTTTTGAGCCTTACGTATAGTGAATTTGCTTTTACGATGTTTTTTGATAGGATCTGAAAATGATTTGATTAAAAGCCAAAGAAGCATTCATTTGGGTTACACCCAAATTGGAAAATTTAGGGTTAGCATTGCTAAATATGCATCATTTTCTTTATGCAGGTTGTTTAATTTCGACGGCCTGCTATATTTAGGTTTTGTTCATACATCGCTTACAAGGTAAATTAGCTCGGTGATGGTATAGTTTCATATTTATAGGTTGATCTTTGATTATAAGATTAGGTCGGGTTTATAACCGTTTATTTCTACCATCCGATCGTTTGCTGAATTTGTTCTGTTTCGATGCGGTGCTTGCAGAAAGAGTGAGGAAGTTGCTGGTGTTCCGAACAAAGTTACAAACCCTAATTTCGAAGTTTTGCGGCTTCGTGAGTAAGTTTTTGATGAATTTGTTCTGTTTCGATGTGGTTTTGGATTCAAATGTGTGTTGTTTATGATCTGTATGAAGTTAATTTTGAAATTTTGTGGCTCATGAGTAAGTTTTTGATAAATTTGTTCTTTTTCTGTTTCGTGATTACATTATTTTTATTATTATTATTATTATTATTTGGAATTATGAATGATATGGATGAGTATGGATATTACACTTTAGGATATTACTTCAATTTGAGCTCAATGAGGCTTATTTTGGTATTGAAATATAAATTGTTATTGTAGTGAAGAATTTGAGAAATTAAGAAATCAGGGGAACTAACTTGTATGATTCAGCTTTTGTATTCATCTGCTGATTTGGTTTGCAGTTTTTGACTCAATATCTCTTTGTTGTAGAATACTGTAAACAAAAAGTGTTTTGCTCTTGAAATTTGGGAGCAATTGTGATAAGCTGCACCAATGATATTCAACTGAAGATACTGATCTCACAAATTGTAGATTACAGGGTGTTGTTTTTTGGAACTGATTTATTATTTACAAGTTGTGTCGGTTATAACTAACATTAGTGCTGGAGTGGTTGGGGGTAGCCGCAACGGTAGCCATGTCATCCTTAAGTCGGGAATTAGTTTTCCTAATCCTGCAATATTGTACACAAGTGAGTGTATTTTCTTTATAATATACTTTTTTTTAGGTTGCATGCGTCTTTAATCCCCATGGATTGCTTGTAACTTTTGTTCAGCCAGTGGTTCTTGCCTCATTTCCACATGTATCTTGAAAATCCAGTTGATCAATTGATATGCATATGGCACTTATGTAAATTAAACGTGTGTAGGTTGGAACAAGAATCAACTTTTTACTTCAATATGAAATATTTTGAGGAACAAGTTCAAGCTGGTGAATGGGATGAAGTTGAGAAGTATCTACGTGGGTTCACAAATGTTGAAGACAATCGTTACTCGATGAAGCCCATATTCCAGAATGTTGCGGATACGACACAAATAACGATGACAAGTTTTTGGGGTCCTGTGTCATCCCAATGCCCGAATCATATTCAACTGTAAGCACCGATTTTGCAGTTGGGAAAGGAAGAAATGACTGTTTTTGTGAAGACCGTGGTTCTCTTAGATGTGTCAAACAACTTATAAGCGAAGCAAGAGAGAATCTAAGAGTAAACATCGGTCATGAACGATTCTCAGCCCTTGGATTTGACTCCATGGGAGATGCCGTTGCCTGCGAATGGACCGAAGAAGACGAACATTTATTTCATGAGATTGTGTACTCAAATCCAGTATCGTTAGGGAAAAATTTCTGGGAAAAACTTGAAGAAACGTTCCCTTCACGAACTAATCAAGAAATCGTTAGTTATTACTTCAACGTGTTCGTGCTGCAAAGAAGGGCTGAACAGAACAGATTTGATCCAATAAATGCCGACAGTGACGATGATGAGTTGCAGGTAACCGATTCGTCTGAAGAAGATGATGATTCATGTCTGGATGAGATTCAAAAACCACCCGGGTTTAGTATTAAGAATCCTGTTTTTGATCATGACAATGATACGGGGTTTATATTTGACGATTCCAAGGTTTGGGATGTTGATTACTTTTCATTTCCAAGAAGTAAAGCAGATTTCTTGCCCACTGGTAGCATGATTGAAGAAGTATTTGGAGTTGAATCTTGGGACATTGAGGTTACAGATAATGAATAATAATAGTATTAGTCCAATAATAGGTTCATTCATATGGTTAGTATATATTAAATTAACGTAACCCGTCCACCGGACGGGTATTAAACTAGTTAATATGAAGATGATTAATACCAATGACATTCATGGCCGACGCTAAGGAAAAAGTAGGCGATTGCCTAGGCCCAGTTTCCTCGAGGGCCCAAAATTATTAATTTTTTATGTAAATTTTATACATAATTTTTTTTTTAACAAAAGCCTATGAAATTTAAAACCTAATTAACATAATTTTTTAACAACCCAATATGATTTTTTAACCATTAATATATTTAATCTCGGCCCATTTAAACCTGTTTTTTGTTTAACTCAACTAACAACATGTAGCCCAATTGAAATCTTAAAATTTTAAACCCACCAACCAAATAGGTATCAATATCGTTTTTGACATTGGCAACAAAGATGGAAGGCCAAAAACCGACCGGCGATTGCATTCTCACGGTTCCATTTTTCTAATCTCACAAAAGACAAGATTTTTATCAAGAAAATTGTAATGTTGGATAGGAAATGTAAATTGGTTCAATTCCCATAAGGGAAGTTTTTTCAATTAATATGTTAAAACAGAGACGATTTCAGACTAATGGCAGATAGACGAGCAACAAGTTGCGCCGCTACCCCATTCTGAATAGCAAACCTTACCCTGCTAATCCCACGAGACCCTCAAATACTCAGTGATGGCTATGTTGACATTAAACTATCAAAATGATTTCAAACAAACATTGTGACAATCATCAATTCCAATTCCAATGTTTCAATCAAATCATAAACCTCGTAAGAACTTGTGACCCTATAACCCAAATACGAAGTGACAACTATTGATTGGTCCAAACAATACCTTACAAACTTTAGTTTTTAAGATATTCCAAACTGTTGGGTTGTTCATGTGGAAAAGGCTAAAAAAACTCCAAAGGCTCAATCTCCTTAATTATCATTGAATACATTTCTAATTTTAAGGGTAGAAATAATATTTTGACACTTTTTAAAAAATAAGGATATTAATTAATTAAAATAAAATAAATCTAATGATGCCATTTTTTATATGGTCCTTACGATATCAAATTTCCCTTTTAATTTCTTCACAAAAATTGTTACATCAAATATAGTTTTTGAAAAATCGATTTTTTGACATTTTGAACCCAATTTCTACTTTTAAAGCTAAACCTTATAACCCGAAAAAGAAAAATAAAGATGTTCAACTGCCATGCAACAACATTTTCTTGCTTTAGACCACCAAACCTCAACTTCACTATTTTCTTAATCAACCCACATATAAGTTGACTGTCGCTTTAACCAGTTGCACCGTACAACACCATAATCTAAAATCCACCGTTCGATCTTGAATCAATCAAAACGCTCCAAAATACAAA
This sequence comes from Helianthus tuberosus, assembly GCA_030545235.1. NCBI lineage: Eukaryota > Viridiplantae > Streptophyta > Magnoliopsida > Asterales > Asteraceae > Helianthus > Helianthus tuberosus. Next base: position 117,968,819 of record CM060399.1, read on the forward strand.
TATTTTTAATAGGGACATATCATTTGTTACATAGTGGTTGGTTAGGTCATCTAGATTTTATAAATAAGAGAAGCAACAAACCTTAACTATATATACAACACAAGAATTAATCTTGTAGGTCATATTGAAGCATAAACATGAGAAAGCAACTTGTATTTGTGGTTCTTGCTATCATAACCTTTGGGTTCGCAATAACATCTGATGCTAACACTTATGTAGTCGGGGACAACTCGGGTTGGGACATTAGCACGAATTTGGATACGTGGGAGCAAGGGAAGAAGTTCGTCGTCGGTGATGTCTTAGGTAACTATTTCTTTCTATGATTTTATTCTTTCTGTAGTTTTAGTGTTTAATCGTTTGATGTTATGAATAATTTATTTTCTTTTGTGCAGTTTTTCAGTACGCGTCCACAGATAGTGTTTGTGAGGTAGGCCAAGAGAGTTTTCGCACATGCAACACGACGAACGTCATAAACTGTTTTAGTGATGGGAACACGTCTATTCCTCTTACGAGTCCCGGAGAAAGATATTTCTTTTGTGGTAATAGGTTGTACTGCTATTCAGGAATGAAGCTCGATGTGATAGTGGAAAGAAACCAATCGGATACAGCGGAGGCACCTCTTAGCAGTGTACCCGAGACAGACAGTGGTGGATCCAAGAACAATAATCCTTCAACCATTGTACCTAGTGGAGTTAAGTCTATTTATGCAGGATCAAATTTAGTCTTGATGGGACTTTTAGGGTTTTGGGGTGTTTTGATCTCAATCGTGTAACTTGATTATTTATGCACTTTGTAATATGTTATATTCGTTTGACATGATATTGAATTTATTGTGATTTTGACATACTAAGAACTTATTGTGATTTTTAATGTAATATTGAATTCAAATTGCAAAAATCGGGTTTTGGGCTCAAACTAATTCGGTTAGGTTGTCAACCATTATCAAACCACTAATTTACAAAATCGTTGGATTGAAACCGAGTTTTTACTAGAGAAAGGATCGGATTTTACTCGGTTGAGATCATGTTTCAGGTCGAGTTCGACCGAGTTGAAACAAGTATAGGGTTAGAGCATTCGCATCCCTTTCCTCAAAGTATGTGAAGGAGGTTTTTATTTTATGAAAATGGTTGTGAGTAGATGGGAGAGAAAATGTTGCTGTTCATCTGAAAATTTGAGGGAACATTGTTCATCCTTTATAATTTTTTAATATATTTTGAAAGTGGATGTGAGTGGAACAGAGATAAAATGTAATGATAAAGATAGAGTAAATTACTGTTTTGGCCCATATGATTTAATCAGTTTAACTCTTTCAGTCAAAAAAAAGAATCTTTTAACATATCAGACTCTGAGATTGCATTTTATAACGGTTTTGGCCCCTAACACTAACCATGTTACTTTTTTTTTCTACTTAAGCCTAATAGTAATGGTCCTTTTATAGCTTAGGGGCTGTTTATGTAAGTTGTAAAGTTCTTTTAATATTTTTATTTGTGTAATTATTTATTTTTTTTATTTCTATATTTCACGATTATTATTTAACAGAATAGGTTTTAAATATACAAATAAATACGTATTTCTTTAACAATTTGTTTTTTATGAGTGTCATTTAAAAAAAAAGTTTTTAACCTTTTTAAAACCGTTTATCGTTTTTAAAATCGTTTTATTAAACTGTTTGTTTTTAATATCGTTCTTATTTAAGTCCTCATTTTTTTATAAATAGACCAGTTAATTTTTTGTCATTCTTTTTAAAACCATATGTTTTTAAAACTTTTTTTAAATGATTCATTCTTTAAAGTCGTTCATTTTTAAAACCGTTTATTTTTAAAGCGTTTCTTTTAGAACCGTTTTTGTAAAGCGTTACTTTTATTTTTAAAGCGCTATTTAAATCATTTATCCTTTTTAAAATCCTCCATTTTTGGGTTGTTTGTTTGTTTGTTTGAATTGTCGTTTATTTTTTAAACCTTTTTAAAACCTTTTTTTTATTTTCAATTTTTAAAGTCGTTCATTTTTAAAACCGCTTTTTTAAAGCGTTTCTTTTAAAATTGTTCTTTGTAAAACGTTCCTTTTATTTTTAAGCGATATTTGAATCGATTATCTTTTTTAAAATCTTTCATTTTTTGGACCGTTCGTTTGTTCGAAAGTCGTTAATTTTTAAACATTTTATTTACTAAAACCATTCGCTTTTTAAAACCTTATATTTTTAACATATTTTTAGTACGTCTTGCTTTATTTTTATAAACGCCATTTTCAGATCTTCGAAAAAATTGTTCGTTTGTTTAAAATTGTTCATTTTTATATTCCTTTGATTTAAAAATGTTCGTTTTTTTAAGTTTATTTTTGCTATCGGCAATAAATAAATTACAGAATACAAAGTAAAAAAAAAACGATTATTAAAGAACATTTATAAAAAGATGAACAATTTTAAACAAATGAACGTTTGTTCGAAGATTAAAAAAAACAACATTTATAAAAAAAACAAATGGTATTAAAAATTATGATAAAAATATAAGGTTTTAAAAAATGAATGATTTTAGTAGACAAAAGGTTTAAGAAATGAACATAATTCGAACAAACAAACAATTTAAAAATAACGATTTAAAAAGAAAAATAAATGAATTGTTTAAAAAACATTATGGAGGATTTTAAAAAAGGATAAACGATTCAAATAACGATTTAAAAATAAAAGTAACGCTTTACAAAACCGGTTCTAAAAGAAACGCTTTAAAAATAAACGATTTTAAAAATAAACAATTTTGAAAATAAACAATTTTAAAAAATGAATTGTTTAAAAAAAGTTTAAAAAACATATGGTTTTAAAAAGGATGGTAAAAAATGAACTGTTCAATTTATAAAAAAAATGAGTACTTAAAAAGAACGATATTAAAAACAAATAGTTTGAAAAGGAACAATTTTATAAAGGTTAAAAACAATTTTTTTTAAAATGATATTTATAAAAAAAACAAATTGTTAAAGAAACATGTATTTATTTGTATATTTAAAACGTATTTTGTTAAATAATAATCGTGAAATAAAGAAATAAAAAAATTAAATAATTACATAAATAAAAATATTAATAGAACTTTATACCTTACATAAACAACTCCTAAGCTATAAAAGAACAATAATACCCTTTGACTTAACTAGAAAAAAATAACGTGGTTAGTGTTAGGGGTCAAAACCATTATAAAATTCAATCTCAGAGTCTGGTATGTCAAAAGATTCCTTTTTGAACTGAAATGATTAAACTGACTAAACCACATAGGCCAAAATAGAAATTTACTCAACAAATTGAAAAATAGAGAGAAAAAGACAATAATTTTTAATGTAATGCAGAGTAAAAAATAAGGGGTTAGATCTTTCATGTGACCTAGTAGTAAGACCCGTGTGAACACACGGGTAGGTTTAATAATGATCGAAATCAAATACTAAAAAACAGATTATAATATATCAGTTAAATTGTTTGCGTTTAGTTACATATCTTTATAAAACAATGTTAAAGACAGTATGTAGACCACTCCAGACTTTTGATGGCGGAAGTATGCGGCTACACCCAAAATCACCGCTCCTGCAATCGCCGGTCAAACCTCCAAACTCTTCCTCTTCTTATCAGCCACTTTCTTCTTAGCATTTGATTCACGTGTATCCAAAGACGTCATGATTACATCGTGCAAAAACCCTCTGCTAGTGTCATTATATCATATATGATGCGAGTTCAGATGTAAAGTGTTATCTGTTCTTTGACCTTAGCATTTTCCGTAAGATCTTTAACTTGTTTCTCCAAATGCGAAAGTGATTCCTTCTTTGCTTCAAGGTCCTCCAATGCAGCCTTTAGCTCTAACTTCTTTTGTGAAAGTATCTCTTTCTGTTTCATAAATATCAACAAACAATTTACACAAGATTACTTGTATTATTGTGATGGCAATGTCATATAAATAGTTATTGCGTATAAACAGCTACTGACCTGTTCAACAATGGTATTTCGGGCTTCTGCTAGATTTTCTTCAAGATTATTTAGACTGATCTTTAATGAAGTCTTCTCTTCAATCTCCGCCTTGAGATTTTCTAGCTCAAGTTTTAGAGACGTTTCGTTAGACGTGTGTTCTTTAACTTGTGCTTCAACTGCATATGTTCGACAAATGCCACAATGAAATTCATTTCCAGAACCTCAAATTCATGCTAAAAAGGCTCAGTATTAATCAAAATATAAATTGGGTGTAGGATCGTTTTACCGACCGAAACGAGTCGTTCAGAGGCGTTCTACTCAATACGAAAGGAGAAAACAGACGTATCGAGTTCGATTCAGCTAGATATTCACTTTAACTGTCTTTTTGATTGATTTGACAAAGATTTACAGCACGTTGACACTTCAGCAGCACTTCGGCTCTGGAATCGGATTCGTTGGAACTTCTTCAAACGAAATCACAAGGCACCTATTTATAGGCTGGCCTATTTCGCATGAACAAGTTCACACGAAATTACTTTCACACGAAATGCCTATTTCGTGCGAAATTACCAGTTGCTTTCGTGTGAAATCACTAGTTAATTTCGTGCGAAATTACACTCTGTTATTTCGTGCGAAATTACCTTCTAACCTATTTTTGACAGTTTCCTCGTATAACGTGCCCTGATCTATCTACACACATACAAGACTCGATACAAGACGAAGTCGACAGACGTATGCACCAACAGACTCCCCCTCGGATGTTGACGAGTCTTCAGTGTTGAGTCTTCAACGTCTTCAGTCTTTATCAGTCTTTTACTCTTCCTGAAGTATCTGACAGTGTAAAACATCCTCAGTCTTCTCTCTTCTTCTTTCTACCAGGATCTCAATCTGACTCCATCTTCTCTTGATCAGATCTCTTGATTTCTTAAGTTCATCAGCATTAGCAATACCAAGATCATAACCTAGCTCACATTTTGCTCAGAATCAGGAACCTGGCTATCCTGCACACATCTCTACCTCACAATAAATTTCACAAATTTAAAATTTGACAAATTTATATATCACTTGCAGGTATTAATCAATCAATAAATGATTTCACAATGTTAATATCTGATGAACCACTTGTAGGCCAAACATTTATTTTTATTCACTATAAACAGACTCCTCCTCACGAAATGTTCATCATGTTTAGCATTTGGAGTTTTGAAAATCAGCTCTTCAACATCAGTTGTCGAAAATCTTTTTGGATTTTTCAAAATTTATGCTAAAACACACTAAAAATCTTTTTGAATTTTTGTTTTATCAAAAAAGCAGTAAAGAAATATTTACAGACATTATTTTTGTGAATTTGTGTAAGAGGATCATATCAGTTTTTGAGACAAATCACCAACACCGTTAAGCTTTAAACATTTTAAGTTCTAAACGATTTACTTAGATTGTCAGTATACAGATCCACTTAAATTTTCACACAAAGTTCAACTGTTTCGAGATACGAGATTAATGTTTTAGAGACTTAAACTTATATGCGTGTCCCACCTCAGAATATACTCCTGTATCCAGATCCCAATATTCAGTCTTACATGTGAGTATACCTAGATGATATCTGTAAAGGGTTAAATGCGAGGGCCATGAGAGCTCAGGCTATTGCTTCCGCAAAATCAGAGAGATGATGGCTTCGACTTTAGGTGTGTTCCCTTTAGAGAATCTTTTCTTCAACAGCACATGATTAGCATTTTGCAATGTTTCATCATTTTTTATGCTGAGGGCGACGCTATATTTCAAGCAAGCGAAAAGTATTATACGGGGACTAGGCCATTGCTTCCGCAAAATCAGAAGTCCCGGGATAATACCCCATATATCACTAAGCATTAAGACCTAGTATCTCAGAAAGAGGGACCTTTCAAACAAGATTTCGGGGGTTACCCATATATCCGAGAGATGTTCCCCACGAGATAAGTAAGTTTGAAATTTAGGTTTATATCTCGAACACAATCTACTAAATGTGCAAAAACCTACTGGCATATCATCAGTGAGACCGTTTATCACATTTGACTTTCCAATTCTTTAGCGTGCTGTGATAGTCCACTGATGTACTATCATTTCCTCTTTTTCACAACAAAACTCATTTTTGATTTTATCATGTTTTTTGATTTTTCAAATTTTCTAATGTTTTTGGATTTTCTGAAATTCTTACTCCCCCTAAAATTCAAAATCATTTAAAGGAAATTTGAAAACAAACTGTACACATAAACTGACAACTGTTGTGAATTGCTTCAATTCGCCATCCACTTGGCTTAACAATTAGAACTCCCCCTTACAACAAACTATTTTCCCATTATGATTTCAAAACACTTAAGTTTGTTTTAATCAAAATGGTTTTTCCGGAAAATAAGTTTTGTTGATTTATACAAACCATTTGTAGGTTAGGGGATCTCATCACACTGTTTTCTTCTATCATTTTAAAAAAATTTAACAATTTTCGGTTCTAACAACACTACTACTTGTAGGAAAGATAAATCAAGTACAACTTAATGTCCTTGATTAATCCTTTAAATTTCAAAATATCAATACACCATTACCCAACAACTACTTCGATGATATTTCACAAGAAAGATGCCGATACCTGCTCCACACTTACCAACCTGGAAGCTTCGGCAAGTCAGGATTTTTACATATGAAACACAGACATCCAAGCCTGACCATACTTGGATGTTTCCTTTTCAGTCTCATTTGGGGTTTCAACATTTCTTTTTTCTTCATAAAATTCTTTCACCCCTTTGGCCTTTCCCTCGACCATTTTCCCAAAAATATGTTTTACTTTTCCATTGAACGCTTTATCAACATCAAATTCTTTCTTCTCAGAATAGAATTGATTCGAGATTTCAACTTTTCCAACCTTTTGTTTAAAATTTTCAGTCCTCAATGGTGGAAAATTAACATCATCCATCGGCGGAACTGAATTTTCATCTTTTACCTCAACTTGTGGCTCCTCTGATTTTGTGGAATCAGATTCATCGCCAGATTTCACCTCAGATTTCTTAACAACCCTCATTTGGTTGTCAAGATTAACTCTTCTTTTGTAAAATCCTTTCTTCGAACATTCACCAACTTCATATGTTGAATTTTTCAGTTGGTGTTTCGGTTTTATCAACAACTTTTTCTTTGAGTTTAGAAGAAACTCCCTGTTTTGTGTTGGTTGCTTTTGGACAATTCCAGGCAATGTGACCAACTTCTTGACATCGGTAACATGTTCTTGTCTCCTTTCTCTGATAAGCTCCATTCTTCTCAAACTTTTGTTTTTCTGCAAAGAACTCTTTGTTTGATTGCTTCCAAAATGAGCTCTTTTCTTCTTCCTGCGAACTTGCTCCTGAAACAAATACAGTTTTTGGTTTATAAGTTTTCTCATTTTTATGATTTTTCAGTGGAATAAAACCCAATCCCTTCTTTTTGTAATTACCGTTATGGTTTGGTTTCTTTTGATAACCTGAACAAGAACTGTAACCCATTTTCTTGTTTAATCTTTGTTGAACTCTTGAGGTGTAAGGTTTAGGTTTTCCAGAAAGATTTACATCTTTTATTTCAGAAATATTAATTTCTGTTAGTTTGTAAACCTTTTTAATCAATTCAGTTTTAACACCTCTTATTGGAAATTCCTCATCAGAATATAATTTGTCTGAATCATTCAAAGTATATGCCACTTTGATTGGTTCGTCATTCAAATTAGATTTTGATAACATAAATTCTTTATTGTAAACCCGTTTAACCGACGACTTTGGACTGTCAACTGATGATCTCGAACTTTCAGACTCAGACTTTGACTCCGACTCCTCATCTTTATCCAACACCTGATCGACCACCTTTTTTATTAACTCAGACTCATGATCAGTGTCAGACGATGTGAATGTGACGTCAATGTTTTCTGGTAAATCATCAGTTGTTTCAGACTTTAACTTTATATTGACAGCCTTTTTGACTCGCTCCTCATTTGGTTTTCTGGGAGAATAACCTTCCCAGATCGGAGGCGGACACTTGTTATAATTTGCACTTTGTTTCTTACCAGTATCCTTCTATTTTGGCTTCTCATCTTGAAAAGCTTCAAGACCTGCAACAGTTGGATAAATTCTGTCAATCAAATAATCAGAACTAGAATAACTCTGTAACAACCGTCTGATTCTTTCATTCTCTATCTTTTCTGTCTCCAACTCTTGCTTTCACTTTTCACTTTCTTCAATGTAATAATTGATAGCTTTCTGCTTTGACATCATTACAACATTCATCATTGTCAACGCACTTCTCTTTTATAATTTGTCTTTTGCAAACCAGTTACTGTTCTGTTCAACACATCATATGATTCTTTTACGTAGTTGAGATCAAACAATAATTTCTCTTTCATTTTATCTTGCTCACTCAATTTTTCATCTTTTTCTTCACATTGTTTGCAAGATTCTGAACACTCTAAACACGGTTTAATCACCTCAACGATTTTTTCAATTTCTACTATTTTTTCAACATCAACAACTTTCTCAACTTCAACCACTTTTTCTGATTCAACTATCTTCTCAGCAATTATAACTTCTTCACTTTGTTCAGATTTCTCTTTTTGAGCAATGCTTTCACATTTCATCTTCCTCTGTTCTTTTGCTGCTTGTCTTTCCTTCAGCTTCTCCAATCTATCTACAAAATAAAATTGAAAACTTTCAGGAGATAACATAGATTTTCCAATATTTATTTGTGTCTCCTCTTCATCATCACTGTCATCAGATGATGATTGATCAAAAACTGGCTCTTGAATGATTTGAGCAGTGAGAGCTACCACTTTGGAATCAGGTGGAATGTATTTGTCCCAACTGAAACCTTCTGCCACTTTTTCATCATCTTGATCGATTATACCAAAATAAGCTTTCTTATTTGCTTCTTCAATCATTTTAGCATGTGCAGTTTGTGGTTCTTTTTGTTGATACGGTTGATGAGCAACTTGTTGATAAATGGCTTTCCGATAGTAATCATTGCCACCAAACGGATTCTTTGCTCCACTTGCTTCTCGATTGGTACATTCCCTCTTGAAATGACCTTTCTCCCTGCATCGAAAACAAGTAACTTTAGATTTATCAAAACCCAAAGTAGAAACATTTGCATCCCTAAAATCATCTCTTCCTGTAATCATCTTAAACTTTTCAGCTCTCCTCAAAACACTAGCTAAACACCATTTAATGTCCATAAGCTCCATCTCTTCTGCATCTATCTGATCGTAATCCTCTTTCGTCAGCATAGGATTTCCGATCCTTCCAGCAACCAATCCTTCATATGATTCCAACACAGTAGCAAGTAATGACATGTGATTTTTGGCGACCTCTTCAGAGAAATTTTGACCATTCTGAAGATGCAACACAATGTTGCAATTTAACACTTGACCATTACTGTTGTTTGAACTTTGAAACTTATGACTTGAAGTTGAACTCTTTGGATTCACATTTGGGTACGAAGAAAATCCACTGCTGCTGTTTGAATTTTGATGAACAGATTCAGATGAGTTTTCAGCACTGAAAGCAGTTTGGACTTTCGGACTAGTTTCAATCTCTTGAACACTTCCTTTGTAATACATTTTAGCATATTGTTGACCACTCGGACTGTTCATTCTTGCAATCTTTTGCTGTTCCAGATCTTGACCCTCAATCTTTTCAATGAACTGGGAAATAGTCAACTTGTCATATTCTCTAGTATTCTTTAAAATTATCAAGTATGTACCCCACTCTTTTTGAGGTAATGCATCAGCTAACTTATCGACCCATTCTTCTTGATCTTTGACAATTTCTAACAAAGACATAGATCGCACTAAGTGGCAATATCTTTCAATCAGCTTCTTTGATGATTCACCCGGCAAACTTGAAAACAAATCAAACTCTTTCTTTAGCAATGCTTTCTTGCTCCTGATAATCTTTTCACTTCCCTCAAACTTAATTCGAAGCGCATCCCAGATCGATCATGAAGTATTGTCGTGCTGAAGCAATATGAAGATGTCTTCATTTATAGCTTGCTGTAACAGACTGATCATCATCTTTTCTGCTTTGTACATGTCTCGTTCTTTATCATTCAGTTCAGAAATAGTTTTAATAACTCCCAAATCAGTACGAGGTTTAACATATTTCTTTTCGATACATTCCCAAGACCTCAAATGATTAGCTTGAACCCAGTTTTTGAAATGGTCTTTCCAACCATAATACTCCTCAATTCCAATGAGTTTCGGGGGTTTTTTGTAAAGTTCCAGTTTCGTTTTCCATGTTCATGCTTTGAGCAATGGCAGCTGGAGTAGTCGGAGCTGTAGCAAACGCGTTATAGAATTCTTCTTCCATGATTCGGTAACAATTCTCACTAAGTCAGACTTTTAAACGAAATCAAACACTTTCAAACGAATTCCCTCAAGCGAAATACCAAAGTTCAAACGAAATGACCTCAAACGAAATAACCTCCTCAAGCGAAATGACCTGCAATACAGCTTTAAACGAAATGCCAACTCAAACGAAATCAGAATTTTCAAACGAAATAGTGATTTCGTTCGAACAAACCAAACGAAATATGATTTCGTGCGAAATTAACTTGGATTCAAACGAAAACAGCCTCTTTGGAACGAAATAGTAATTTCGTATGAAATATATCAAACGAAATCTGATTTCATGCGAAATCAACAGCAATTTCAAACGAAATTAATCACAAAATGTAATTTCGTGCGAAATCAAGAGGCTATTCCATACGAAATATTGCTGATGTCATCATGTCGGCCAAACTTTTGTCAAATTGATCAGGTTATTGCTCGATTTTAGGTCCAATTTTCTCAAGGCTTTGTTAAAACACAATTTCGCTTATAATATGTGAAATTCAATCCATTTTATCCGTTAAACTTGTTCAATTTTGAAAAGAAGGTGTAGAAGTCAGAAAATTCGATGAAATCAAGCTGAAATCGATAGAACTCCTCCTCCTGAGCTCTGATACCACATGTAGGATCATTTTACCGACTGAAACGAGTCGTTCAGAGGCGTTCTACTCAATACGAAAGGCGGAAACAGACGTATCGAGTTTGATTCAGCTAGATATTCACTTTAACTGTCTTTTTGATTGATTTGACAAAGATTTACAGCACGTTGACACTTCAGCAGCACTTCGGCTCTGGAATCGGATTCGTTGGAACTTCTTCAAACGAAATCACAAGGCACCTATTTATAGGCTGGCCTATTTCGCATGAACAAGTTCACACGAAATTACTTTCACACGAAATGCCTATTTCGTGTGAAATTACCAGTTGATTTCGTGTGAAATCACTAGTTAATTTCGTGCGAAATTACACTCTGTTATTTTGTGCGAAATTACCTTCTAACCTATTTTTGACAGTTTCCTCGTATAACGTGCCCTGATCTATCTATACACATACAAGACTTGATACAAGACGAAGTCGACAGACGTATGCACCAACATTGGGAATATCATGAAACCAAATCTAACTTTTCATTTCATTAACTATCATACATAACAAAACAATAACCAAACACTCCATATCCAACGTCCCTGACACTAACCACCAAAACCGTACAGAGTACGACCCTGTCGCTTCAACGCATAAACAACATCCATAGCAGTAACAATTTTCCTACGAGCATGCTCTGTGTAGGTAACCGCATCACGAATTACATTTTCAAGAAAGATCTTGAGAATACCACGCGTCTCCTCATATATCAGTCCGCTTATACGCTTCACTCCCCCATATCTTGCCAACCGTCGGATCTGCCTGATTAGTCTTAAAACCATCGGTGTGTAATTATGAGCAATCAACAACCATCAATGAATAATTATTCGGGCTACTTGATTAGTCTTAAAACTCGTTTACTGATTTGAAACCCCTCAAATCATTTGTTTAATCATTTGCTACATTGTTGACCCACACTCGTATTTTCTTTCCTTCAATCCTGAACCATGTGTATTACGACCTCCGTGTGCCGACAACCACAACCATCATCAAGCCGACCAAAATTGCAGAAGTCGTTGTTGCCCCTGTCATTTCTTACCGGTCGGTCCATCAGCCACCTTCTCTGGTTCGGCATTCCAACTACATAGTTTAAAAAGATTCGGAAATTCCATAGCGCAACGTGCGACAAAAAAACTAATAACCGAAACAAAACTTACAATCAGATGTAAACAACTAAACATAAGAACGTAAAGAGACTCAATTCGATACCTATAGTTTGGAGGATAATATGTATATAATAAAGAAAGCATTAAAGAAAACACCCTAGACGGGTAGAACCAGAAGGAGTTCATAGCATTTGGTTTCACGAGCTCCACCATTGTCATGAGGTGCATCCTTTCATTCCCAGCGTCTTCAAGTAACGCTTTGCTGGAACTTGCGTACCTTAACCATTGTGCATTGAGCACATAAACACCGAATGACATGATGATCAGAAGCACCAGATCTGAAAAACATTCCCGGAGAATCAAATCGTTTTCTCAAACCGGGCTAAATCTACCATCCATTCGTGCACCATAACCGGGACTGTTATACCCCCTGACCTAAACCATAGTTAAGGAAACAATTAGCTCTACTTAAACCATAACTAGATCCACTTATCTGACTCCTGTTAGTACCGGGGGATGATTCTTTCAGAACTGCGCGTTTGACTTCCACCATTTTACCATTTAGTTCATGAAAAGTTTTCTACAACGCTTTATCAATGGATTCCTTGTCACACCCCAACTGATGGCGGAAACATCGGGGCGCGGCACTGAGCGAAACAGATTGTCCAGAAGTTTCCATAACAACTACAATTACCACTTATTTTAAGCATCAAGTCCCATACCATGACATAAAAAGTAACATAGTTATTACAGGCAACATCAAGTCAAATAATTCTGTTTCGACAACACAGATTCAAATAAAAATAAATTATCTTTGTTTCTAGACTCTTTCCTAGCCTTGATTTCACAACACTCCAAGCAATTAAACATCTTAAGCACCTGTCACATACGTTAAAGTAAAAGTCAATACACACAGTGTAAAGGTAAGCATACAAGTTTGATAGATATAATAGAGTTCAAAATCGTTACGCATAACCAGCGCGTACACAGTGTAAAATGAAGCACGTTAGTTATCGACATGAACATATCGATACCAATGACTGCGGGTTGACTGCCCAAGGCAATTCGTAATACACACTCACCACTGTGAGCCATGTAACAAATTGTCCTTAACAACCCCTGAGTGAACAGGTGCTGAGTCCAAACTATAGTACTATCGTTGCTGAGGCAGGTAGACAGCATTCCTTGTGTAAACATAACAAACAAGCATTCATTAAGTCACATATAACATGCGGTAATGGTTAGCGTTAAAGTATTGCGTAGTGTGTTTGATGTGATTTAGAATAAGTAACGTATGTAATGTGACAACCCTCAAATTTACATGTAACCGTACAATCTATTAATGTTAATTAAAGTACTTGATGAATGTGCTGAATCTATTAATGTTAATTAAAGTACTTGACGCCCTCAGCCGAAAGGATACTATACCTAAGCGTGTACGTGCTTTACAGCTTACCATCCAATCTAACCTTCCCACTCAGATTCGCGATGCTCAGGTTGAAGCATTGAAAGCAGAAAACATCAGGGCTGAGTCCCTACGAGGATCGAGGCAACGGCTAGAACAAAAGGAAGACGGCGCCTACTATGTAACAGGGCGTATTTGGGTTCCACTTTATGGAAACTTACGTTAGCTTGTGATGGATGAGGCGCACAAGTCTCGTTATTCGGTACATCCTGGTTCGGATAAAATGTACCACGACGTCAAGACTACGTATTGGTGGCCTGGCATGAAAGCCCACATAGCAACCTACGTCAGCAAATGTTTGACTTGTGCGAGAGTCAAAACCGAATATCAGAAACCATCAGGCCTACTTCAACAACCAGAGATCCCGAAATGGAAATGAGAGCAAATTTCCATGGATTTTGTTACCGGTCTACCTAGATCTCAACGCGGAAACGATACCATTTGGGTGATCGTGGATCGACTGACTAAGTCTGCACATTTTCTGGCAATCAAGGAAACGGATAAGTTTTCTACTTTAGCAGACATCTACCTAAAATAAGTAGTATCGAGGCACGAAGTACAAACCTCCATCATTTCTGATCGTGACGCGCGTTTTACCTCCGAACTGTGGCAAGCCATGCATAAGTCTTTTGGCTCACGTTTAGATATGAGCACCGCTTATCACCAACAGACGGATGGGCAATCTGAACGCACCATCCAGACCCTTGAAGACATGCTTAGGGCATGCGTAATCGACTTTGGTAATGGCTGGGAAAAGCATCTCCCGTTAGTGGAGTTTTCATATAACAACAGCTACCACACCAGCATCTAAGCAGCTCCGTTTGAGGCATTGTACGGACGCAAATGCCGATCACCTCTCAGTTGGGCAGAAGTTTGTTGGTGCATCCGTCTGTCGTCTTCGTCTTGTATCGAGTCTTGTATAGAATTGTTTAGATTAGGGAACGAAATGTTGATTTCCCACGAAATAGACATGACATTTTCATGGGGAATTAGAAAATTGTAATTTCGTGGGGAATCAGAAAATTGTCATTTCGTGGGGAATCAGAAAATAGCACTTTCGTGGGGAATCAGAAACACTATAAATAGGAGAGTCATCATGTCATTTGGTGGGGAATCAGAATATTGTACCGAAGTGCTGCCGGTATTTCTCGTGCTTGTAAACGTCATTCAATCAATAGAAACAACAGTTTAAAGTGTATTGTTGCTAAATTGACCTCGGTTTGTCTGTTTCCGCCGTTCAAACTGAGTAAAGCTCTTCTGATCGACTCATTCGGGTCCCAAATCGATCCTACAAGTGGTATCAGAGCTCAGGAAGAAGAGTTCTCTACAATTCAGCTGCGATTTCTGTTTCTACACCATTCTTTTTCGTAAATCAAAACTTTTTACGGTCAAAATCAGTTCAAATTTTCACAGTATGTGCGTAAACATGTTTTAACTAAACCGTGAAAGTTTCAGCTTTAAAATCGAACTAAAACTTGACAAAATCGTGTTTCCGCTCGAAAACGATCGAGAGTATGATGACGTCACAGTGATTCAGCTTGAAAATTTGGTCATGATTCCGCTCCAAATCTTGATTCCGCTCCAAAGTTCCCGGTTGATTCCGCTCTAAACTACTTTTTGTGCTAATTCCGCTCCAAAGTTTTGTGCTAATTTCGCTCCAAACTACATTTCCGGTTGATTCCGCTCATAATCGTGATTCAGCTTGAGATATCAGTTGATTCCGCTCCAAATTAATCTGAGATTCCGCTCGAAATTTCAGTTTTGATTTCGCTCCAAATTGTTGTTGTGATTCCGCTCCAAATCAATTAGCAATCAATTGGTATCTTAGTTGTAGGCTCATGTTTAGCAATTGCATGTGATTGAAATAAGTGTCAGTCAACTATTCGAACCAATCATATTTGGATAAACTTTGGTGTTGTCGGTTAATTGAAATGGACGACCCAATCGGATTCGTTTAAAAAAAATATATATATATATATAGTGTGTCGGTTGCATGTGTGAACTCTGAATTCATTTGTTGCATTAAAATTGTGGCCCAGTGAGATTGTTTGAACTGATGTTGAGCAGCCCAAGATTTTCTGGTTAAGGAGTTTTTTTGCATGAGAAGCCTTGTCGGCAATTTTTTTAAAGTCAATAGTGCGACCCATGTATTGATATAAGAGAGTTTCAGTTGTCAGGTCCATTTCGCCGGCCCATGTGACTTGGATTTGTGTCAGATACATAAAGTCGAGTTCGGCCCAATTGAATCAATTTTTATCAGCCCATTCACTCAGTTTGCACGATTTGGAATTTAGTCAGTCCGCGAGTCTTCGACATGAATCCAAGATCAATTCAATCGTCATACACATTTCACATATTCAGGTCGTTTAAACTGATCATTTGTTTTTGTGTTTCCAGGTATTTTTCACAAGGTGAATACAAGTATTCTTACAAGGTGATACAGTTCATTTGAAAAACCGAATCATGGACGAGGAATTTTACAACGCGTTCGCTACTCCGGTTACTCCGATTTCTCTTGCACAGAACACGATGTTGGAAAATGAAACGGGAACAATGCAAAAACCGCCCAAACTAATGAACATCGAAGAATATAAGGGTTGGGAAGGTCGTTTCGAGAATTGGGTGCAAGCTAACTATCTTGATGCGTGGGAATGTGTCGAGACAAAATACATTCGACCGATGAATGATGATGAAGAGGTGGTTCCAATTAAAGATCTAAGTGCTGATGCTAGAAAGAAATATAAAGATGAAAAAATGATGTTAAGTTTATTGCAACAAGCTGTGAAAGAAGACATCTTAGTGTTATTACAACATAATGGAACTTCCTACTCGATTTGGAAAGCATTAAGATCGAAGTTTCATGGAAGTCAAGAGATGGTTAAGAACAAGAAATCGCTTTTGAAGAAACAGTTCGATTTGTTTCGTGGGTTGAAGAATGAAAGCACAAGGCAGATTATTGAAAGATACTGCAATCTGCTAGCAAACATGAAGAGATTGAGTATTGAGAAAGACAATGAAGAGTTGATCGAGAAGCTTGCTGATGCTTTGCCATACGAGATTTGGGGCACCTATCTCATGATGCTCAGAAACAAGAAAGGTTTTAGCAGTCTGACACTCAGCAAGTTCATTGAGAAGATTGAAGCTTAGGAGATGGAACAGAGAAAGGCTTTGAGAATGAAAGATTTCGATGGTGAACAAGACATCGGTCTTTACTACAAAGGTGGTGTTAGTGATAAATCCACCAACTTGTCACCAAAATTTCAAACAGCATTCAGTGCAAAGAGTCCATCTGAAAGTTCTTCTAAAGGATCAAGCAGCAACACAAGTTTCTCATCATTTCCATCTTTTGATCCGAACGTTTCAACAACAAGAAATGGCAAGAAGCTTCAATGCAACATTGTATTGAACATTGAAAATGATCAGGAATATTCTGAAGAGTTAGCAAAAAGCCATATGTCTTTATTGGGAACTGTTCTTGAATCTTATGGTAGTTTTGTTGCAGGTCGAATCGGGAATCCAATGCTGACAAAGGAAGATTACGACCAAATCGATGATGAAGAGATGGAACTGATGGATATAAAATGGTGCTTGGCCAGCGTGTTGAGAAGAGCTGAGAAATTCAAGCAAATCACTGGAAGAGGTGATCTTCGTGAGGCTGGTGTTTCTACTTTAGGTTTTGACAAATCTAAAGTCACTTGTTTTCGTTGCAGGGAGAAGGGTCACTTCAAGAGGGAGTGTACCAATCGCGAAGCAAGTGGAGCTCAGAATCCTTTTAACAACAACAATGATTACTACCGAAAAGCCATCTACCATCAAGTTGCTCAGCAACCATCTCAACAACATCAACATCAAGCACAAACTGCACATGGAAGGAATGTGATTGAAGACTCTGGAAAGAGAGCTTGTGTGGTTAACCAAGATTCTTCAAAGAGAATTGATGGTAGTGACTTGATAATAGATCAAGATGACGAAAAGTTACCTGAAGGGTTTAGCTGGGAAAATTTCACATGGGATAATTTTGTTCCTGATCAAGCTATAGCTCACACAGCTTTAGTAGCCCGAGTTGAAGAAGATAGTGATGATGATCGTGAATATTGGGCAAAGAAAATGGCAGATCATTTGAAGATGATGGCTGAGAGTGACAGTGAAGATGAAAAAGATAAAAAGAAAAAGAAAAAGATCAAAACACCAGTGAGCAGTGATGATGAGAATGTTCCAGTGATAAAGAAAAAGGTGAAGGAGGTTCCAAAGTTCAAAGTTGGTGAAGAAGTTGATGCTAAAAAGATTCCAGTGAAGTGTGACAACTGTGAAGTTATAAAGAAGCAAAACAGTACACTGATTTACAACTTGAACAGTTTGAAGGAATCTTATGATGTCCTGAACAAAGCCATGAATCAATATAATCAGACAAGTGAAGAACAGGCAACAGCAATGAAGACACTTCAAGGAGCTTTTATGATCAAACAGAAAGTTGTGAACAACTACATCGAGAAGTGTGCTGCTCTTGAACAAAAGTTGGAATTGCAAAGAATTGAGACTGAGAGAGTAAACCGTTTGTTGAAAAGTTACTCATGTACTTCTTATGTCATTGACAGGATTTATCCAACTGTTGAAGGCATGAAGGCATTTGAAGAGGATGAAGTAACTGAAGAAAAGAATGCTGAAAAAGTTTCTGAACAAAGGACTCCAGAAGAGAAGACTGAAAAGAAGAGTGACGCAAAGAAAAAGACTGACAAGAAAAATTCTGGTAAGAAACAAGGTGTCAGTTACAACAAGTGTCCACCCCCACTGGAAAATGGATATTTGCCCAGAAATCCAAATTCTGAAAGAGTCCAAAAGGCTACAAACTTACAATGGGAGTCGGAGTCGTCAGTCAATTTGCCAGAAAATATAGATGTCACGTTTACATCATCTGACACTGATCATGAGTCCGAGTTAATAAAGAAAGTTGTCGATCAGGTGTTGGATAGAGATGAAACTGAGGAGTCAAAGTTGGAGTCAAACTCAGAGTCAAATTCAGAGTCAGAGTCAAAGTCTGGTTCTGAGAGTCCGAGTTCGACAGACAACAGTCCAAAATCTTCAGTTAAAAGGGTTTACAACAAAGAATTCCTGTTATCAAAATCTAATTTGAGTGACGAAACATTCAAAGTTGCATATACATTGAATGATTCTGACAAATTATATTTTGATGAGGAATTTCCAATAAGAGGTGTAAAAACTGAGATGATAAAAAAGGTTTTCAAACTTACAGAAATTAACATTTCTGAAATAAAAGATTTAAATCTTACTGATAAACCTAAAAAATACACCTCAAGAGTACAACAAAGATTAAACAAGCAAAAAGGTTACAGTTCTGGTTCTGGTTTTCACAAGAAACCAAACCCTAACCGTAATTTCAAAAAGAAAGGTCTTGGTTTTACTCCAACAGAAAAACAGAAAAATGAAAAATATGTTCGTGATTTTAAAGCAAAAATGACATTTGTTTCAGGAACTAGTTCAGAAGAGGAAGAAAAGAAAGAATTCTGGAGGCAGTCAAACAGTGAGTTTCTTGCAAAGAAGCAAGATGACATGAAGAAGATGGCTGAGCAGAAGAAAGATACGAGAACCTGTTTCCAATGCAACAAAGTTGGACATATTGCCAGGGAGTGTTCAAAGGCAATACAATCAAAACAGGGAGTATCACGTAAACTAAAAGAAAAAGTGGTTGAGTTTGAACCACCAATTGACAGAACTAAATTGTTTAAAAATTCAAAATTTGAAATTGGTGAATGTTCAAACAAGTTTTACAAGAAAAGAGCTCAATCTGACAACCAGAAATGGGTTGTTAAAAGGTCTGGTGGTAGCTCTAGCGATGATTCTGATAGGTCAAAATCAGAGGAGCTATCTTCTGGTGATGAGTCTAATTCCACAAAATCAGATGAGCCATAGGTTGTTTCAAAAGGAGAAAAATCAGTTCTGACTGTGGATGATGAAAATTTTCCATCACTTCGGACTGAAAATTATAAAAAGAAAATTGGTAAAGTTGAGATTTCAAACCAATTTTATGATGACAAAAAGGTTTTCGATGTTGAAAAGGCCTTTAACCCCACTGTGAAACACATTTTTGGTAAAATGATTGATCGAAAAGTCAAAGGG
Source organism: Helianthus tuberosus (assembly GCA_030545235.1). Lineage (NCBI taxonomy): Eukaryota > Viridiplantae > Streptophyta > Magnoliopsida > Asterales > Asteraceae > Helianthus > Helianthus tuberosus. Next base: position 117,988,480 of record CM060399.1, read on the forward strand.
GTTAAAGAGTTCTATGAGAAGAAGACGGAGAAAGATAAAGTTGAACCATCCCTAGTTTGTGACTGGGATGGTACATACTACGAACAGTAAGTCTGAGGACTTGCCGGAGCTCCCAGGTTGGTAAGAGTGGAGCAGGAATCGGCATCTATCTTTCTTGGTTGATAATCTTACGAGTGGTAAAGATGGTAAAGTACAGGTGATATTATTTAAATTGTTAGTTTTCTACAAATGGTATGATTGATAGGAAAACCTACATGTGGTTGAAGAAGATTTACACTTACAAGTGGTAAAATCAAGGACATTAAGTTGTACTTGCATTTTCCTACAAGTGGTTAATCAAGGTCATTAACTTGAAACTTGATTGGACCATACATTCACGTGATATTTGATGACAATGTGATGAATCAAACCCCAAATTTACAAGTGGTAAAATCAAACTTATTTTCTGGAAAAACCATTTGATTAAAACAAACTTAAGTGTTTTGAAATCAATGGGAAAATAGTTTGTTGAAAGGGGGAGTTCTGATTGTTTATGCCAAGTGAATGGCGAATTGAAGCAATTCGATATCGGTTGTCACTTTATTGTACAGTTTTTTTTTTTCAAATTTCCTAAAATGTGTTTGCATTTTAGGGGGAGTAAAATTTTTCAGAAAATCCAAAAACATTTGAAAATTTGAAAAAGCCAAAAACATGATAAAATTGAAAATGAGTTTTGTTGTCACAAAGAGGAAATGATAGTACATCAGTGGACTATCACAACATGCTAAAGAAATGAAAAGAAAAATGTGATAAACGGTCTCACTGATGATATGCCAGTAGGTTTTTGCACATTTAGTAGATTGTGACGAGATATAAACCTAAATTTCAAACTTGCTTATATCGTGGGGAAACATCTCTCGGATATACGGGTAACCCCCGAAATCTTGTTTGAAAGGTCCCTCTTTCTGAGATACTAGGTCTTTATGCTCAGTGATATCTGGGGTATTATTCCGGGACTTCTGCTGAATGGAAGTTCTGACCTAGTCCTCGAATAATACTTTCTGTATGCTTGAAATATAGCGCCGCCCTCAGCAAATTGATGAAACAATAAAATTGATAGTCATTGCTGTTGAAACAAAAGATCCTCTAAAGGGGACACACCCAAAAGATTGAGTCATGATCTCTCTGCTGAACGGTAGTTCTGACCTGAGCTCTCATGATTCTTCATAATTTATAACCCCTTACAGATATCATCTGTGGTATACTCACCTGTAAGAGTGAATATTGGGATCTGGATACGGGAGTATATTCTGAGGTGGGACACGCGATTAAGTTTAAGTGCTTAAGACATTAATATCGTATCTCGAAGCAGTTGAACTTTGTGTGAGAATTTAAGTGGACTAGTATACTGACAATCTAAGTGAATCGTTTAGAACTTAAAATGTTTAAAGCTTAACGGTGTTAGTGATTTGTCTCAACAACTGATATGATCCTCTTATACAAATTCACAAAAATATTGTATGTAAATATTTCTTTACTGCATTTCATTCTATCAAAAATCCAAAAAGATTTTAAGTGTGTTTTAGCATAAATTTTGTAAAATACAAAAAGATTTTTGACAATTGGTGTTGAAAAGCTGATTTTCAAAATTCCAAGTGCTAAACTTGACGAACTGGTTTGGGAGTGTTGTGTGTGAAAGAATTTCAAGTCTTGTTACAAGTGGTCATCAGAAGTTTTGAATTTGATATTTCTTCAAGTGGTTCATCAGAGACTATAATTGTTAGATCATTTTTGTGAGATTTACAAGTGGTGTATGAGTGTGTTAAAAGTTTAATATTAGAAAACTTATGTTTGTGGTAGAGAATGTACAGGTTTGAGGAAGAGTCAGGTTCAGATACCTGAGGACTCTATGAGTTTAACAAGCCAGACTGCGATCCCAGTATATTGAAAGGGGGAGTCTGAAGACATCCGAGTAGAGATTGTTCGCGAGGAGTTTGTTGATGATAGAGAAAAGAGAAGATAAAGATTGAAGGATACTTACAGTGTCAAACATTTTAAAGAAAAGAAGCCCAAAGGCTGATAAAGACTGAAAGTGCGAAGACTCGACACTGAAGACTCCGTCAACATCCGAGGGGGAGTTTGTTGGTGCATCCGTCTGTCGTCTTCGTCTTGTATCGAGTCTTGTATAGAATTTTTTAGATTAGGGCACAAAATGTTGATTTCCCACGAAATAGACATGACATTTTCGTGGGAAATTAGAAAATTGTCATTTCGTGGGGAATCAGAAAATAGCACTTTCGTGTGGAATCAGAAACACTATAAATAGGAGAGTCATCATGTCATTTGGTGGGGAATCAGAATATTGTACCGAAGTGCTGCCGGTATTTCTCGTGCTTGTAAACGTCATTCAATCAATAGAAACAACAGTTTAAAGTGTATTGTTGCTGAATTGACCTCAGTTTGTCTGTTTCCGCCGTTCAAACAGAGTAAAGCTCTTCTGATCGACTCATTCGGGTCCCAAATCGATCCTACAAAGTTGGTGACAGCCAAATCACTGGCCCAGAACTTGTGGTAGATACCACCGAGAGAATTGCTCAGATACGACAACGAATGGAGGCAGCTCGTGACCGTCAGAAAAGCTATGCTGATAAGGGAAGAAAACCACTCGAGTTCCAGGTTGGGGACCGAGTGCTACTCAAAGTCTCACCTTGGAAAGGTGTAGTCCGTTTTGGCAAACGAGGCAAGCTCAATCCGCGTTATGTCTGATCATTCGAAATCATTGAGAAAATTGGCAAAGTCGCTTATAGGTTAAATCTACCTGAAGAACTCAGCGGAGTTCACGACGTATTCCACGTGTCGAATCTGAAGAAGTGTCTGTCAGATGAGACCCTCATAGTTCCCTTAAAGGAACTCACAATCGACGACCAGCTGCGATTCGTCGAGGAACCAGTAGAGATTCCTGATCGAGATGTTAAGATTCTTAAGCGTACCAGGATACCTCTTGTTCGAGTTCGTTGGGATTCCCGTCGTGGCCCAGAGTATACCTGGGAACGAGAAGACCAAATGAAACTCAAGTATCCCAGCTGTTTAAGAAAAACGCAACCACTACTGAGGCTGAAGCTACTGCAGAATTTCGGGACGAAATTCCAAATCAACGGGGGGGTGATGTGACACCCCAAGAAAACCAGGAAACCAACGCAACTTAACTAGCTTCCTCAGTAACCACGCGCTAAATTTCGGGATGAAATTTTCTTAACAGGGGGAGAACGTGACAACCCTCAAATTTACATGTAACCGTACAATCTATTAATGTTAATTAAAGTACTTGATGACTGTGCTGAATCATTTAACTGCTCTCTGATTACTGTGTTATACTTACATGTACTTGTTAACATGCTAGTAGTATACAGAAAAATTACTAAATAGTCTGGTATGCCTTCCTAAGTGTTGAAAATTAAAAACGTTACAAATATATATATATATATATATATATATATATATATATATATATATATATATATATATATAGGACACTTTACGGATTAATTAAGCACTTTAACAGAACAGTATCAAACCGAACAACCGGACATTACCCGGAACACCAAAATAATGCTAGAAGCATTGTTTCACTTTTACTGAGTTAGTTATGGTTCCCGAACACCCTAATACATTATATATTACTTAACACTCATAAGACACTAATGAAACCTTTGATTTCCAACCAATATCACTAACCATCCATTACAACCCAACTAGAAATCCCCCCCCCCCTCTTCTTACGGTTTCAAGGGTGTACTCCACCTTTGATTTTCTTCATTTGTTTAATAGATTGGTTAAGTACTTAGGGGACATGTAATCCAAGGGGTAATAACATGTTGGGAGATCATCCATATAACCACTAGTTCATCCTCACTTTCATCATTCACTAACTCAGCAACACCTCAAACTCTCTTCTCTCCTCTCTTGTGTTCGGCAGCCATCATCACACCACCATCAAGCCACTTTCTAGCCATTTTCCATACATACAAAGGTGCAAGAGGTCATACAAACAAGCTTGGTGCACTCGGAAGTTAAAAGACCACTCTAGTTTTCTTTTATCCACCACTTTTACGCCTTGTTTCTTCCCTAGCCTTGTGCTAGTAGTAAGTGCTTCAAATCTTCATCTTGTTCATGTATTTGGTGGTTAATAGTTGATTAAATGGTTAAATCTTAAGAAACTCTAAAGAACTTACATTAAGTCTTGAACATAAAGGGTAAAGAGTGGATAAAGAGAAAATATATGGTTAAATCATGTTGATCTTGTGTTGTTATGATTCTTGTTGATTACTTGATGATTTACTTGTTAATATTGATGTTTGATGTTGTTGTGATCACTAAACATGTTAACGGAATCAATCGAACACGAATTAGAAAGCTAAATGCTGAAAAACAGAATCTGTCCATGCCTTTACAGCCAACTTCAGTTGGCTGTAAACAGGTCATAACTCAACGAAAAACTGATATTTTGAGTCTATAACGTGTTATTATGAAATACGGTTCTAATGGCACCGGAATCATAATTTTTGGACTTCGTTTACTATTTTTAAAGGGTCGTTTTTTAACAGCAGCTAGAGCTGCATTTTTACTGCTGAAAATATGCGTTCTGTTTTCAGTCATAACTTGAATTCTGTGTAGAGTTAAATCATGAAAATTGTATTGTAGATGACCACAGATGTATTTGTAATTCTCTCACTGGAATTTCGTAAATCGAACTCTCGATGAATTTTAAATAAATTATTCCGTGGACTGTGGTCAGAAAAAGATAAATCTGAGTTCAGTCCAGAAAATAATTTTTTATAAAAAAATTGGTAATGAACTGGACCCCGATATTTTTACACAATAATATTTGGATCGTTTAAGATGTTCTGTAAAAATTTAGGAATTTTTGGAATAAGTTAACTATTTTATTAAAATGTCCGAAAACAGCCCGGTTTTGAATATTAATGCTGAAATGACATAAGTTGTAATTTGCGTGTCTAAACGTCGAGTATGTTATATGTGAATGATCTAACATGTTATGTGCAATATCGTATGTTTATTTATGAACGTGAATAGATGGGAAGTTTATATGGGCATAAACCGTTAAAGTAATGCATGTTATGTGATAGATACATGTAGGAACTTTGTGCTCTATTTGAAAATCACTAAATGACTAACTGGTAATCATATTAGGACGTGATTGACCGACCTTGACTGTTAGCTTTATTTGAGAATCTAACCGAGCAAACCGAGGTGAGTTCACACACTTTCTAAGGCATGGGATTCCCGGTGGTTTGGGAATGGGTTAAAGAATTAAAACGGAATCTACATATCTTACTTAGGTAGGATATGTACGGCCATCCTCCTTGGGTTGGATGCTAATGTTAATCCTTCGTATTCTCTTTGGGAGAACTACGTACGTTCGTCCTCCTTGGGTTGGACAACAACCTTAAAACTTACTAGACAAAACTCTATCATAAGTCCCTCATTTTATATCGACTTAATCGCCAAGGCCGATGGCGAGCGGGTCATTGGTTAATAGCGCTATTAGGTTTAACAAACCTCACACCGTGTCGTTCGAACGGGCGTGTACTAATGGACTATGGCAAAGGGTCAATGCTGATAGACATTGACTTAGGGCACAACTTACTTTCGTTAGTAGTCGATATCTTACCGTCTAGTAGTTCACATGGGGAAGCCCCCACTGATTATGGATATGGTTTGTGTAAAGAAAAGGAACTGGTTAAACATACTTTCAACTACGGGGTAACCCCCACGGCAAATAAGCCAACGAAAGTCAAACCACGTTTTTTCATAAACAACTTAAAACTAAACAACCAAACGTGAACTCACTCAACTTTGTTGTTGACTCGTTGTTACATGCCTTACAGGTCGCTAGATGCTTACGGAGCTTGCACGAGGAGGAGGTTGTTGTGGAAATATGGATGTTAAGTCTCGTGTTAAACATTTAATCCTTATGAACTTATTAAACCTACGTTTTGGACTTTAAACTTATGAACTATGGGACTTATGTTTTGAACTTACGTTTTATGCTTCCGCTGTTTAAATCTGAACTTGGTTAACTTAAAGTCGGTTTACTTTCTTTTGGTCACCAATCGTATTGTGGTTGGTTTTATTTACTTAATCGTGTTGTTCAATATGATTGGTGGCTCGATCCTGGTCACGTCACGTCTCCAAGCGGTGGTACTCCGTATGGTGGATTTTGGGGGTGTGACAGATTGGTATCAGAGCCATTGGTTATAGTGAACTTAGTTTTAAAAAGGGGAAAAGCTTTTTGATAAAACCAGACTATAACCTGTACAGTGCTCAACGATCCACAACGACGCTTCGCTCCACGTGCAAGACTCGACACAATAGGTGGTATGATTTATGTTTATATTGTCGGTTAGATAGTTCACACTGTGCACCAGTTAATGTGATAATTGCTATTTGAACCTTGTGTACTTACTCTCTACTATCGTCCCACACTTATGCACTTTCGCGACACTTTTCTCACTTACGTTGCTTCGTTATGAAGATCATGAGCGGACGCGGAGGACGTATCAACCTCACTCAAGCCCAATTGACGGCTTTGATCAACGAATGAGTTGCTGAGGCACTCGCTGCAAATCCAGCAGGAGGTATAACCTGCTATATCAACCTATTTTAGGACGTTTAGATCCTACCTTCGCAAGCCAACCCTCGTGCTTAACCTTATCTTTTATTCTCGCGCAATAGGTCAACATGCTCAGCCTCCTGTGTACACGTTCAAAACGTTCATGGACTGCCGACCTACTACTTTCAGTGGCACAGAAGGAGCAGTAGGCCTTCTTCACTGGTTTGAAAAGCTTGAGTCTGTTTTCGAGATGTGCGAATGCCCTGAAGACCGTAGGGTGAAATATGCTACCGGAACACTTGAAGGTGCTGCGTTAACCTGGTGGAAAGCACAGGTTCAACTACTAGGACTGGCAGTTGCTAATGCCACCCCCAGGAATGGTTTCAAAGAACTGATCAAAGAGGAGTACTGTAGTCGGGATGACATCCACAAGCTAGAGGTGGAATTTTTCAATCTGAAGATGACGGGGTCTGAGATTGAGGCTTATACTAAGAGGTCAAATGAGCTAGCCATCTTGTGTCCCACTATGGTGGACCCTCCCATCAAACGTATTGAGTTGTACCTCAAGGGCCTTGTACAAGAGATTCAAAGTCACGTGACTTCGGCTAACCTGGGTACCATTCAGCAAATCATCAAGTTGGCTCACCGTCTCACCGATCAGGCAGTGGAACAAAAAAGACTACCCAAGCGTATTGGTGCTGCTACTACTGAAGCTCCCAATGAAAACAAGCGAAAATGGGATGGGAATTCCAGTAAGCGTTCAACTTCCTTTCAATCTCAGCAGCGAAAGACTGATGAATACCAGAGTCCTGGCCAGCAATCTTCCGGTAGTTAAGGACAGGGTGGATACCGAGGGAACCACCCCAAGTGCAACTGGTGCAACAAGCATCACAGCGGACAGTGCAACAAAGGTCGTTGTCAGAGATGTCACAAGCTGGGTCATGAAGCTAAAGATTGCAGGAGCCCGCGTCCTGCGAATTAGAATCGCCAACAACAATAAGCTCCACAGAACCACCAGTAGCAACAACAGCAGGGCAATAAAGGATGCTTTCAATGTGGCGCTGAAGGCCATTTTAAGAAGAACTGTCCTCAGCTGAACCAGAACCAGAACCACAACAACCAAGGAAACAGGAACCACAATGGGAACAACAATGGAGGCAACAACGGGGGTAACAATAATGGCAATGGTGCCAGGGGACGTGTGTTCGTGCTGGGTCAGGGTGATGCAAGGAACGATCCCAACGTTGTGATGGGTAAGTTTCTTCTAGACGACTTCTTTGTTACTGTCTTATTTGATTCAGGAGCCGATACTAGTTATGTGTCCTTAAAAGTTAGCCAAATGCTTAAGCGCACTCCAACACTTTTGAACACCAAACACACGGTAGAACTAGCAAACGGTAAAAGCCTTGAAGCCACACACATAGTTAAAGGTTGTAACCTCGTCTTAGCTGGTCAGACCTTCTCTATCGATCTTATTCCTATCACATTTGGTAGTTTCGACGTTATGGATTGGTTATCTCATCAGCAAGCGGAGATCGTTTGCAAGGAGAAAATCGTCCGCATTCCTCGTCCTGGTGAAGAACCCCTCGTGATTCATGGCAACAAGAGTGGTGCTGTCGTAGGCATTATCTCTTTCCTTAAGGCCCAGAAGTGTTTGCGAAAGGGCCACACTGCCATTCTGGTGCTCGTTACTGACACATTAACGGAAGAGAAGAGAATTGAAGACATTCCTATTGTGCGCGATTTTCCTGAGGTATTCTGTTAGGATCGGAGGCTCTCAGATTGTGTTTGTTTGCATAATGTGAACAAATCAAATAGAAATGAACAGAGTTTTAAGTGCAGTGGAAATGAACAGCAAACTTTGTAAACACAATCTAGGAGAATATAGTTTGATAAACATTTGCTTTCCATAGAGACGAAAGATTACAATTTAAAGCAAAATATTACAATGCAAGCTTACAAACTAAACTCCCCCTCAGCCTGATGCCCCATTGTTGGTTGCACAAGATGAAAGGATTGAATTGAGGAGAAGAACTCACTCAAAACGATCAAATGTAACAGTACAGAGTACTGTTCCATTTATAGATAATCCAAACCACTGAGGCATCTCAGCTGACGTCACCATGAAAGCAACGTCTAACAGCCTAACAACCTGTATCTACTGTTCTTCTACAAACACTGCTAATCTTAACCACTGACTATACATAAAACAGTTGACATACTAAACTACTGCTCTCTCTTCACATCAGTGCTTTCCTCAAGGTTGATCAGTCCTTGATTTGGCAGTGCTTTGTCATCAGTAGATTGTACCAGCAGTGCTTAATTCTCAGCAGTCTTCTGGCTTCATCAGTAGTTTTGAATAACAGCAGTAGTTGTATCCGGGCAGTGGATGTAAGACCATCAGCTGTTATAATCACTTTCAAGGGAGAAGACTTAGTGTAAACAGTTGCTTATTGTGAATCCACTGTTGTGATCCGGTTTTGGCTTTCATTATCTGTTCCTCTGGTAGGGTTCAATCCCAACAATCTCCCCCTGGAACAGATAATGCCAAAACCCTTCATTATTCTGGATTTTTATTTCTCATCAGTAGTTCCCTTGCTTGTCTTTTAAATTCTTCTTCAAATTCTTTGGAACTTGTGTCATCCTCATCCCTGCACAATGAAAGTTCAAGGAGATCCTGCAAATCTTCAACACTAAGGCCTAGTGCTTCTTTCCTTGATATATACTTCATCTCACCATTGGATCTGACCAAGGTCAATACATGGGTCTTTTGATCAGAGAGCCACTTTAGTATTTTTGAACCCAATGGGTTTCTTGGGAGAGATTTATTTTCTGATGAGCTTGGAGATTTTGGCCTTGAGAAAAATTGTAAAGCAGTATCCTGAACTTCAGACATTCTTTTGAAAGCTTCTTCTATGACTTCGTTTGCTGCAGCTATATCTTCTGCAACTTCTTTTTGTAGTCTGGCTTTTGTTCCATCTTGTTGTAGTGAGCAGTGTTTTAAGAGCATCCAGCTTTTGTTCCATCTTGTTGTAGTCTGGCTTTTTAGAAGTGTATGGGACTGTTGTCCTTCTTTTCTTCAGCCTTTCATAAGCTTCGTCGGTATACTGCTTTGTCCATTTTGCTATGGCTTCAGCAGTATCCACCTTAGCATCTATTAGTTCCTGCTTTTTCTTTTTGTATTCAGAAGTAAGATCAGCAATTAGCTTTTTGTACTTATTCCAATTTGGAGTTGTCTTCTTCTTACTTGGATCATTTTCAACCCTTTCAATCCTGTTTGCTTCATGCTTCAAGGCAACCAGTGGCCACTCTTCAAATTGGTTTTCTTCAGCTTGATAGAACTTTTCTTTCATTATATATGGAAGATATTCTTTTCTCATTGCTTTTCGTTGATCTGTCTTTTCTTTGATCAGCTCTTGTGCATAGTCTTCCATCAACTTGACTTTTGTGAGCAAGAATACCATTCTTTCTGCAATGGCTTCATCACCTTCATCTTTACATTCAAGCTTAGCTCTAATCCTTGCTTGCCTTGCTTTCATTTCGAGATATTCATCCATGTTTTCTGGGACTATGAAGCCAATGAGAGAAGGAAATCTTCTTTTTGAAGGATCTTCCTCGGTGTAAAATTGTCTCATCTCATTTTTCACAGCATCTAGTTCCAGTGGATATTTGCGGCAACAGGATCATATTTTTCATCAGTGGCTTGAGTTGTTTCTCTTTTTCTTTTGTGAAGCTTTACAGATGAAGAGGGTTTTGGTTGTGATGTAGGGATGATGAAAGCAGTGGTGGATGGTTGACAAACAGCTGTTGAAACAACTTGTGCTTCAACCTCTGTTGTCATTACAACTACTGATGTGTCAGTAGATGTCTTCTGCTTTTGAGCAGGGGTTGAAAGTGATGAGGTAATTTTTGATGGTGGTGATGATGGTGGTGAATCATCACGTACGAAGATCCTTCTCCTTTTTATTGTAGGAGAGGCTGATGATGTCTTGGGTGGCTCAGTGGTTTGAGATTGAATAGCAATGGTTTGTGATTGACTAACAGCTGTTAAAACAACTGGTGTTTCAACCACTGTTGTCATTACAACAGATGTTGTAACATCTGTTGTCTTCTGCTTTTTGGCAGGAGATGATGATGGTGGTGTTATTTTTGGTGATGATGGTGGTGGTGGTAAAGCAGTGGTAGTGGTGTGTGTTGAAGTGATGGCAGCTGTTTGGCTACTACTAGCAGTTTTTGTAACTACTGTTGTATCAGCTGTTTGGATGGAAGTTTGAGATTTTGTGGTTTGAGATTTTGAACCTTTTGAGGATTTAGATGTCTGTTTTATTGTAGGTTCAATATACAACCCATCTTCAATTCCCTTTTTCTTCAACTGCTTGATATTCTCCCCCTTTTTGGCATTATCTGCAAGGGGTTTTTCCATGAAGAGGATAGTAGATGGAACTTTTCCAGTGGTGCTCTGGATGCTGGCCTTTATAGCCTTAATGTCTGCTTGAGTATCTTTGAATCTTGATTCCACCATGTTTGTCAGCATTTGTACATGTATTGCATGCTGCTGATCAGCCATTTGTTTTTGTTTTTCAAGCAAGGGTTGAAAAAGATTCCAGAGCTCATTTGCAGCAAGTGCTTGTGGTGGAGCAGGTGCTTGAGGTGGAACAGCAGTGGTTTGTGCTTTTTGAGCTTTTAATAGCTGTTGCACCATATCCTTTATCTCAGCAACTGATGTTTCAAGTTTTTCAACTCTGCCCGTTAATTCCTGATATTTTGAAACATCATCTGTTTTACTGGAATCATCTGTTTCCCCACCAGCAGTGGTTGTATCAATGTGTGACTTAGGAACTGAGTCCCAAAAATCACCCATTGATGCCCCTTGTTCTTGGTACTTGGGACTTCTTTCTTCAGCACTTGATAATCCTTTGATGGTACCAGTGGTTAAAACAAACTCACTGGTGGTTACCGAATGTGCTATAGAAGAAATTGCCTTCAAAGGAGACTTATTAATGAAACAACTGCCCAAATGTAGATCTGTTGATCCAACATTTGTAGTTGCTGCTCCACTTGAACTACCACCGAGAGTTACTTGTAACTCTGGGGGTGTAACCTCCTCAGATGTTGCTGGGATAACAGGAGTAGTAGCATCAGACCCAGTCACTTGTGGGAGTATACTCTCAGTGACAGGTGATAGAGAGGAACTGGTTTGTGTCTGAGCTATAGCAACTTCATGCAACAAGGGTATTATTGATTGTGGCATTATGATTGGTGAGGGTATGGGTGTTGAAAGAGACATGTCCTTGGGATTAGGACTGAGGAAGATGGATCCGATTGGGTCCAGAGCTTCATATTGTGGGGTCCCTGTGCTTACAACCTGATCCTTTTGTGAGGATGCAGGAGGAGTTTGAGGTAAGGATGGAGATCTTTCTACCAACTGCTGTGAGGAAGTAGCAGCAGTGGTTTTTGGTGACATTTGTTTTGTAACTGGCAGTTGCTCTGGGATCTCATCTTCCAGAGTTGCCTTTGTTTTGGGTTTGGTGGGTTTTCTGGATGTTTTCTTTTTGGTCTTTTTGGTAATGGCAGGTGTGGGTTTCAAAGCAGTGGTTGTGCTGCTATGATCACCTGGAGCAGTGGGCTCAGCAGCAGATGTCTGAGGAGCAGTGACAACTGCTAAATTCTGCTCAGACACCTCTGCTTTTGTTTTTATAGGTGCCAACATTCTAGTGAATGTTTCAGGTGTTAAACCTTTTATTTGAAAATAAACACCTTGTTTGAGCAAATTTTCATTTTCTTTTTCAAATTTTTGTTTAAAATAATAGCTTAGAAACCTTGGAAAAAGTAAAAATGATTTGCTATCAACATTTTTTACCAAGTCATTAAAGATCTCCTAGGAATAGTTGTAATTTTCATTCTTCAAAATAGCATAACCCAGACATTGAATCTTTAATGGTATTTCGTTAAATGCTGTTGTTTTATTTGAAACACACATCAAACGTGTGTGAAATAAGAACCTTGATGCAGAAGGGAAGTAACCTTTTTGTAAGGTATCTACCTTTGATTGTTCTGCATATCCCATTTTCAGAAAATCAGCTTTCAACTCGTTTTTATCGAAGGAAGTTTTACCTTTCTGATCGTCGAGTTTGAAGACTTCTGAGATTGATTGCGGAGTAATTTGAATCGCTTTACCCTGTGTCGAGGAGTTGATGGCTACTACTTTATTGTCTTGTTTTTCAAGCATAGCATTTTTCCAAAACTCTCTCTGGGTTTGCAGGTAAATGGGAGCATCTGCTGTTAACAAAGTTTTGTACTTTGATGCAGATATGGTATCGATGATGGAATCGAAAGTGTGGTTGTTTGTGGGTTTTGTGAGTAGACCCAAATAGTTATGAGGGGATTTGTATGATATTTCAACGGATTCAACGGCTGTTTGAGCGACCTCTTTGGAAGATGATGGTGATTTTGGTTTTGATTTTGATTTTGATTTCATCATTTTGGAAGAGGAAAAAGAAGAACAGAGAATGATTTGGGATGGAGGGTTGAAAACTGCTTTGAGAAGAGAATTTTAGAATTGAATTCGACAGTGTAAAACCCTGTTTGGGGTTTTGATCAGGGTTTTATTAAGGGAAAAATGAGTGCTGATGTGGCAGCGGTTACAAAGATCTGAGGGCTAAAAACTGACCACGTGCCAACCTCTGATGAAGTGGATGAAGAGTGGAGGACAGTTGTTTTGAGAACCACTGATGTACCAAGCCTCAGTAGTTACAACGGTAATAATGTGATAACAGTGGATGATTTTTACTATCAGTAGATAGCATATCAGTGGGTAAGACATTGATTTTGAACATCAGTGCTTGCCAAGAAATTGAAGGATCAGTGGCTGACTTTCAGCAGTGGACAGTATTTAGAAAACATATGTTTGAGCAAAACAGTGGTTAGGGGTAAGATAATGGTAATGATTTGAAAGACAATTATATCAGCAACTGTTTTGAGAATTTTCATTCAAGGTTTTGCCACATGTCATTTACACATTTTGAAGTTTTTACAACTCCTTGACAGTGGTTTAGTACCCCAGATGATGTAAACTTTTTACTAAGGCTACTCATTCTTGCTATAATATTTAGATTAAAACAAGAGTACCTCAGTTTTTCAATGTCTTTTGGTAATCAACCTTTGATCAGTTTTAAGAGAAACTTGAGTTAGATATGACCTTGACACTTGTACCAAATTCCTTTTAATCTGTTTTGAGGATAATACAACCAACAGAAATAAAGGTTATACATCCTGACAGGATATTGAAACCTTTACTATCAAAAACCAGTAAGGGTTCAAAATATATTATTTAAAAAAATGAAGAATGATATATCCTGCCTTATTCGAGAAAATCCTTTTAGAAAAATAAATAAAGGATTTTCTGAAAACAACATCAAAAAGAATCTGGTATAATTTTCACTGAAACTTCTAATCATATCAATCTCAAGCTTATGAAAATGGTCAGTGATTTGACAACAGTGGTATGAAATTTTAAATACATTTTGACCACTGTTTGGTACCATTCTCTTGTTGATTGATTGACAACAGACAAATGAGGACACAAGATCACATGAGTTTCCGAAAACCCTGGTGTAGATTTTGTTACTATGTGATAATTCTGAAAATTTGTCTAGTCCTTTTGAAAGTTTATTCTCTGCGAATACTATTGTTACCTGAACCTTTTCCTGAACCAATGAATGCACACAGTTGCTTAATGACCATTGTTACCCCAACTTTTGACTCTTAAGTGTTTTGTATTTATACTCTTTTCTTTTGACTTCAAAAGTTTTGAGATAAACACACTTTTTGAGTTTTTATGATTATCTTCTTCCCTTTTTACCCTTCCCATTCATAAGTACTGAAATACTCACTGGGAGGTATTTATTGAAGGAATACTTATTCCAAAATCATTTTGTAGTAATGTTTTGAGAGATTTGGTCATTTATGCACATGCTCATGCCAAATTTCACATCACCTATGATCTGGACATTTTTATCCCTGATTTTCTTAATGTATCTTTAACTAGGTTGGTTTGTTCCTTTTGAGGATCTCAACCTGTTTTTCAACACATAAGATCAAGTGACTAAAGTTTTAATTTCCCTCTTTTTCGTTAGCAAAAACATCAATGTTTTTATGAACATAGGTTTTTGTTAATCCGAGGTTCATACTTTAGCATATAATATAATGAAAACATCACAAATTTCATAACAACAGTTGAAATCAATTTTGACGAGAAGAAATAATATCATAGTTTAACAGACATGTTTTAGATCTGAAAACTATGAGTGATTTGTGCATGACCTCACATGTTGTGTGAAATTTGTGTGTCTTATGACATCTTGGTTGTTTTATAGAGTATTTGAATAATATCTTTAAACCTGATCACACGTTACTCTGTTTTTCAACTAAATACAACCAACCTTAGTATCAACGAATTTTGAGCTGAACTGTTATGTCAAATTGATTGTTAGATCGAATTTGACTGTCCAGGCTCTGATACCAATTGTTAGGATCGGAGGCTCTTAGATTGTGTTTGTTTGCATAATGTGAACAAATCAAATAGAAATGAACAGAGTTTTAAGTGCAGCGGAAATGAACACCAAACTTTGTAAACACAATCTAGGAGAATATAGTTTGATAAACATTTACTTTCCATTGAGTCGAAAGATTACAATTCAAAGCAAAAGATTACAATGCAAGCTTACAAACTAAACTCCCCCTCAGCCTGATGCCCCATTGTTGGTTGCACAAGATGAAAGGATTGAATTGAGGAGAAGAACTCACTCAAAACGATCAAATGTAACAGTACAGAGTACTGTTCCATTTATAGACAATCCAAACCACTGAGGCATCTCAGCTGACGTCACCATGAAAGCGACGTCTAACAGCCTAACAACCTGTATCTACTGTTCTTCTACAAACACTGCTAATCTTAACCACTGACTATACATAAAACAGTTGACATACTAAACTACTGCTCTCTCTTCACATCAGTGCTTTCCTCAAGGTTGATCAGTCCTTGATTTGGCAGTGCTTTGTCATCAGTAGATTGTACCGGCAGTGCTTAATTCTTAGCAGTCTTCTGGCTTCATCAGTAGTTTTGAATAACAGCAGTAGTTGTATCCGGGCAGTGGATGTAAGACCATCAGCTGTTATAATCACTTTCAAGAGAGATGACTTAGTGTAAACAGTTGCTTATTGTGAATCCACTGTTGTGATCCGGTTTTGGCTTTCATTATCTGTTCCTCTGGTAGGGTTCAATCCCAACATATTCCCTGAGGAATTACCTGGTCTTCCGCCTCATCGCCAAGTTGAGTTTCAAATCGAGCTAGCTCCTAGAGCAGCGCCCATAGCTCGAGCACCTTATCGTCTAGCTCCATCAGAACTTGAAGAACTGTCCACGCAATTACAAGAACTCTTGGAAAAGGGTTTTATACGTCCTAGCTCTTCACCCTGGGGAGCTCCAGTCTTGTTTGTGAAGAAGAAAGACGGTACTTTCAGAATGTGTATTGACTACCGCGAACTCAACAAGGTGACTGTGAAGAATCGTTATCCTCTTCCACGTATTGACGACTTGTTCGACCAGTTGCAAGGGTCGAGCTATTACTCCAAGATTGATTTGAGATCGGGATACCATCAGCTGAGAGTCCAAGAGGAAGACGTCTCCAAAACAGCATTCAGAACTCGCTATGGCCATTACGAGTTTCTGGTCATGCCTTTCGGGTTGACGAATGCACCAGCGATCTTCATGGATCTCATGAACCGAGTATGCAAACCTTACCTGGATAAGTTCGTTATTGTGTTCATCGAAGATATCCTGATCTATTCTAAGAGTCAAGAGGAACACGAGCAGCATCTACGACTTATGCTGGAACTTCTTCGAGCAGAGCAACTGTATGCTAAATTTTCGAAATGTGACTTCTGGCTTCGCGAAGTCCACTTTCTAGGCCATGTGGTAAACAAGGATGGAATCCATGTGGATCCATCTAAGGTTGACTCGATCAAGAACTGGCCTGCACCCCGTACACCAACAGAAATCCGCCAATTCTTGGGTTTGGCAGGATATTACAGAAGATTTATCAAATATTTCTCCAAGATTGCGCAACCCCTCACTTCACTGACTCAGAAGGGTGTCACCTATCATTGGGGTAATGCACAGGAGTCTGCATTTCAGCACTTGAAAGATAGACTTTGTAGCGCGCCTATCCTCTCATTGCCTGAAGGCACAGATGATTTTGTGGTTTATTGCGACGCTTCCATCCAAGGACTTGGTTGCGTGTTGATGCAACGTGACAAGGTCATTGCCTACTCATCACGCCAACTCAAAGTTCACGAAAGAAATTACACTACTCACGACTTGGAACTGGTTGTTTTCGCACTTAAGATATGGAGACATTACCTGTACGGTACCAAGTGCACCATTTACACCGATCACAGGAGTCTCGAGCATATCTTCAAGCAAAAAGAGTTAAACATGCGTCAACGCCGATGGGTTGAGCTCTTGAACGATTATGAATGCGCTATCAAATACCATCCGGGCAAGGCCAATGTTGTGGCCGACGCCTTCAGCCGAAAGGATACTATACCTAAGCGTGTACGTGCTTTACAGCTTACCATCCAATCTAACCTTCCCGCTCAGATTCGCGATGCTCAGGTTGAAGCATTGAAAGCAGAAAACATCAGGGCTGAGTCCCTACGAGGATCGAGGCAACGACTAGAACAAAAGGAAGACGACGCCTACTATGTAACAGGGCGTATTTGGGTTCCACTTTATGGAAACTTACGTGAGCTTGTGATGGATGAGGCACACAAGTCTCGTTATTCGGTATATCCTGGTTCGGATAAAATGTACCACGACCTCAAGACTAAGTATTGGTGGCCTGGCATGAAAGCCCACATAGCAACCTACGTCAGCAAATGTTTGACTTGTGCGAGAGTCAAAACCGAATATCAGAAACCATCAGGCCTACTTCAACAACCAGAGATCCCGAAATGGAAATGGGAGCAAATTTCCATGGATTTCGTTACCGGCCTACCTAGATCTCAACGCGGAAACGATACCATTTGGGTGATCGTGGATCGACTGACTAAGTCTGCACATTTTCTGGCAATCAAGGAAACGGATAAGTTTTCTACATTAGCAGACATCTACCTAAAAGAAGTAGTATCGAGGCACGGAGTGCCAACCTCCATCATTTCTGATCGTGACACGCATTTTACCTCCGAACTGTGGTAAGCCATGCATAAGTCTTTTGGCTCACGTTTAGATATGAGCACCGCTTATCACCCACAGACGGATGGGCAATCTGAACGCACCATCCAGACCCCTGAAGACATGCTTAGGGCATGCGTAATCGACTTTGGTAATGGTTGGGAAAAGCATCTCCCGTTAGTGGAGTTTTCATATAACAACAGCTACCACACCAGCATCCAAGCCGCTCCGTTTGAGGCATTGTACGGACGCAAATGCCGATCACCTCTCTGTTGGGCAGAAGTTGGTGACAGCCAAATCACTGGCCCAGAACTTGTGGTAGATACCACCGAGAGAATTGCTCAGATACGACAACGAATGGCGGCAGCTCGTGACCGTCAGAAAAGCTATGCTGATAAGGGAAGAAAACCACTCGAGTTCCAGGTTGGGGACCGAGTGCTACTCAAAGTCTCACCTTGAAAAGGTGTAGTCCGTTTTGGCAAACGAGGCAAGCTCAATCCGCGTTATGTCAAACCATTCGAAATCATTGAGAAAATTGGCAAAGTCGCTTATAGGTTAAATCTACCTGAAGAACTCAGCAGAGTTCACGACGTATTCCACGTGTCGAATCTGAAGAAGTGTCTGTCAGATGAGACCCTCATAGTTCCCTTAAAGGAACTCACAATCGACGACCAGCTGAGATTCGTCGAGGAACCAGTAGAGATTCCTGATCGAGATGTTAAGATTCTCAAGCGTACTAGGATACCTCTTGTTCGAGTTCGTTGGGATTCCCGTCGTGGCCCAGAGTATACCTGGGAACGAGAAGACCAAATGAAACTCAAGTATCCCCAGCTGTTTAAGAAAAACGCAACCACTACTGAGGCTGAAGCTACTGCAGAATTTCGGGACGAAATTCCAAATCAACGGGGGGATGATGTGACACCCCAGGAAAACCAGGAAACCAACGCAACTTAACTAGCTTCCTCAGTAACCACGCGCTAAATTTCGGGATGAAATTTTCTTAACAGGGGGAGAATGTGACAACCCTCAAATTTACATGTAACCGTACAATCTATTAATGTTAATTAAAGTACTTGATGACTGTGCTGAATCATTTAACTGCTCTCTGATTACTGTGTTATACTTACATGTACTTGTTAACATGCTAGTAGTATACAGAAAAATTACTAAATAGTCCAGTATGCCTTCCTAAGTGTTGAAAATTAAAAACATTACAAAAATTTATATATAGGACACTTTACGAATTAATTAAGCACTTTAACGGAACAGTATCAAACCGAACAACCGGACATTACCCGGAACCCCAAAATAATGCTAGAAGCATTGTTTCACTTTTACTGAGTTAGTTATGGTTCCCGAACACCCTAATACATTATATATTACTTAACACTCATAAGACACTAACTAAACATTTGATTTCCAACCAAGATCACTAACCATCCATTACAACCCAACTAGAAACCCCCCCTTCTTACGGTTTCAAGGGTGTACTCCACCCTTGATTTTCTTCATTTGTTTAATAGATTGGTTAAGTACTTAGGGGACATGTAATCCAAGGGGTAATAACATGTTGGGAGATCATCCATATAACCACTAGTTCATCCTCACTTTCATCATTCACTAACTCAACAACACCTCAAACTCTCTTCTCTCCTCTCTTGTGTTCGGCAGCCATCATCACACCACCATACCACCACCATCAAGCCACTTTCTAGCCATTTTCCATACATACAAAGGTGCAAGAGGTCATACAAACAAGCTTGGTGCACTCGGAAGTTCAAAGACCACTCTAGTTTTCTTTTATCCACCACTTTTACGCCTTGTTTCTTCCCTAGCCTTGTGCTAGTAGTAAGTGCTTCAAATCTTCATCTTGTTCATGTATTTGGTGGTTAATAGTTGATTAAATGGTTAAAACTTAAGAAACTCTAAAGCACTTACATTAAGTCTTGAACATAAAGGGTAAAGAGTGGATAAAGAGAAAACATATGGTTAAATCATTTTGATCTTGTGTTGTTATGATTCTTGTTGATTACTTGATGATTTAATCTCCAATGTTAATCCTGCGTATTCTCTTTGGGAGAACTACGTACGTTCGTCCTCCTTGGGTTGGACAACAACCTTAAAACTTACTAGACAAAACTCTATCATAAGTCCCTCATTTTATATCGACTTAATCGCCGAGGCCGATGGCGAGCGGGTCATTAGTTAATAGCGCTATTAGGTTTAACAAACCTCACACCGTGTCGTTCGAATGGGCGTGTACTAATGGACTATGGCAAAGGGTCAATGCTGATAGACATTGACTTAGGGCACAACTTACTTTTGTTAGTAGTCGATATCATACCGTCTAGTAGTTAACATGGGGAAGCCCCCACTGATTATGGATATGGTTTGGGTAAAGAAAAGGAACAGGTTAAACATACTTTCAACTACGGGGTAACCCCCACGGCAAATAAGCCAACGAAAGTCAAACCACGTTTTTTCAGAAACAACTTAAAACTAAACAACCAAACATGAACTCACTCAACTTTGTTGTTGACTCGTTGTTACATGCCTTACAGGTCGCTAGATGCTTACGGAGCTTGCACGAGGAGGAGGTTTTTGTGGAAATATGGATGTTAAGTCCCGTGTTAAACATTTAATCCTTATGAACTTATTAAACCTACGTTTTGGACTTTAAACTTATGAACTATGGGACTTATGTTTTGAACTTACGTTTTATGCTTCCGCTGTTTAAATCTGAACTTGGTTAACATAAAGTCGGTTTACTTTCTTTTGGTCACCAATCGTATTGTGGTTGGTTTTATTTACTTAATCGTGTTGTTCAATATGATTGGTGGCTCGATCCTGGTCACGTCACGCCTCCAAGCGGTGGTACTCCGCATGGTGGATTTTTGGGGTGTGACATGTAACACCCAAAAGTGAGTAAAGCAAAAAGGGATCGAGTATACTCACAGCGATGATGGATTGAAGGGAGCGCTAGAGAGTAAGGTTATCTTGATCAGAACGATAGCATAAACGGTAAGCGGCACGTAAAATGAAGCAAAGCGCCAAAGGATCGGACAGCAACCCAATCTGGTGACAATCCGATCGGGTGGCCGATCGATCGGATGACAATCCGTTCGAGGGGTCGCACGATCGGGTGGCCACTCGATTGGATTGTCATCTCGTTTGGGATGGATGTGTTTGTGTATAATGGCTTGTCTTTTGAAGTTTTCATTGTAGAACATTGAAAACAGAGAAGTATCTCTACCTTTCAGGTCGGTCGATCGAACGGCTATTCGATTGGACAAAAATCCGATTGGCGAGGCTTCTCAGGTTGAGAACAAGTTCACAGCAGGACGGTCACTCGATCGGATGGCTATCCGATCGGGTGGCAATCTGTTCGGATTGAACTTGTTGAAAAATTGTTTAAGTGTTGAAGTCAAAACATCACATGGTCGAGTGGCAATCCGATCGGGTGTCAATCCGATCGGACGTCAATCCATTCAATGTTCAAGACCTCAATCATTTGAAATAAAAGTTAAGTGTGGGACCCAAGGTACAAGCCGATCGGGTGGCTGTCCGGTTGGGTGGCAATCCGATCGGATGGCTATCCATCCCAGATGACCTGGTCGTCTTGTTCCTTGGTTGTTCTGGTAGTTTGTCGTTTTCTTGAGGTTGTATGATAATGTGCTAAGCAACAGAAACCTCGTCAAGACTTAGTGACCCGATCGGACAGGAACCACCCTAGTCCGACCAGTTAACTGTTCGAGACGGTGTTCCATGTTTAACCCGAAATCGGTAACCTCGTGGATAGAATCCAGATCTTGAACCAACACATCCACAACAAGAGTAGAAGATTAGAACAAGCTCCGATTCCATCGGTTTTGAGTGCTTTGAGTGTAAAAGAGTTGAAAGAAAGTTGGAAAACCATCTTTCAATCCTTTTTACCATGAATATGTTCAGATCTATGAAAGATCTTTGTTTATTCATGTGGAAATCGTTCAGATCTAAGTTGTTCTTGGTGGATTGAAGCCAAAACATGAAGTTCATCAGAACAACATGATGACATCATCATAGAACACCTCAAATCTAGTGATTTCACGGTTAAAAGTTAAGATTCAAAAGATAGAAAGGTGTAAGAATGCATGTAGATCAAGAAAGTACAAGATTTAGGTGGAAAACTTACAAGAATCGCGAGAAATCTGAAGAAATAGCGGCTGGAGCGAGTAGGGTAAAGAGGGAGCTGTCAACATCAAATGATAATGACAAAGGAGGGTATTTATAGGGTTTCCATAAAAGTAAAGGGGAACAAGTGACTGGTCGATCGAGTGGTAACCCGTTCGGGTGGTAGCTCGATCGAGTGGCACCTTGATCGGGTGGCAGCTCGATCGAGTGGCACTTCGATCGGGTGGCAGCCCGATCGGGTGGCAACTCGGTCGGCTGGCCACTCGTTTCGAGTTCTTGGCGCGATGAGTTTTGCGACTTCGATTCACGTGTTGAGCGTTGCGATGCGATGGAGTTTCCTATTCAAATTACTTTTAATCCCAACTACTATATCAACATACAATCATCCTTATCTAACGTTCGTTTAGCATTTGCGATTGCGTTTTGATTAATCACCACATCATAAAACATAAATAACATGCACAAGTAACACATAAAGGGCACACACACACAGGAACCATAACCAGACGCGTAATTCGAGTTACGACTGCGATTGCGATAAGCGATAAAGTGATTAAGCATGCGACAAACATCGATGAATAACAATTAGACCTCGTTTATTAACAATTACTCCACATAATACAACTAACGTAAAAGCATAAAAAGTCTATCTACAAGTCAAAGAAGTCAAAACAGGAATTGAGCAAGGAGTGACAGATCGCAATTAGCAATCTTGTGTTCCTTTGACTTCAATCTTGACCTTGACTTTGACTTTCGAAACACGGGGTGTTACAACCTCCCCAAGTTGAGGGAATTTCGTCCCGAAATTAGGCCGAAGCCGTAACAAACAACTGCGGGTACTTCGCCTTCATGTCGCTTTCGAGTTCCCAAGTGAACTCTACGCCTCGTTTGCCTTCCCATCGAACCTTCACAATGGGAATGCGCGAGCGTCTGAGCTGCTTGGTTTGGCGGTCCATGATCTCGACAGGCTTCTCCACGAAGTGTAGTGTTTCGTTTACTTAAAGATCTTCTAGGGGTACAGTTAAATCATGCTTAGCCAGGCACTTTCTGAGGTTCGACACGTGGAAAGTCGGGTGGATGTTGCTAAGTTCCTCCGGTAGTTCGAGTCTGTAGGCGACTTTTCCGATCCTTTCCAGAATCTTAAAAGGTCCAACATATCAAGGCGCTAGCTTCCCTTTCTTGCCGAATCTGACCACACCCTTCCAAGGTGATACCTTTAGGAGTACGTAGTCGCCAACGTCAAATTCAAGGGGCTTGCGTCGTCAATTGGAGTAAATTTTCTGACTACTCCAAGCTTTCAGCAGATTGTCTCGAATTTGGAGAATTTTGTCAATCGTTTCTTGCAATAGCTCAGGACCGGTTAGTTGCGAGTGCCCGATCTCGTGCCATACAATAGGCGATCGACATATTCTTCCGTATAAGGCCTCAAACAGTGCCATTTGAATGCTGGAATGATAGCTGTTATTATACGAGAATTCGACTAACGGTAGGTAAGCGTCCCAATTACCATCGAAATCTATGACACACGAACGGAGCATGTCTTCAAGGGTACAAATCGTTCTCTCAGTCTGACCATCGGTTTGGGGATGAAATGCGGTACTTAGATTAAGCGTAGTACCGAGAGCCGTTTGAAATGTTTCCCATAGACGCGAGGTAAACCGAGCATCGCGGTCAGAGATGATGTCGCGAGGCATCCCATGTCGACAAATGATATCATCGGTGTAGATTCGGGCTAATCTTTCTACCTAGTAGTCTTCCCGTATTGGCAGAAAATGAGCAGATTTGGTCAAACGGTCAACGACAACCCAGATGCTGTCGTGAATTGATGGCGTACGCGGAAGTTTCGTTATGAAATCCATAGTTATACTCTCCCACTTCCACATAGGGATCGGGGGTTGTTCAAGTAAGCCAGAGGGTCTTTGGTGTTCGGCCATAACTTTCGAGCAAGTTAGGCACTTCCCAACATAGAGGGTGAAATCTCTCTTCATGCCCGGCCACCAGAACTTGTAGCGAAGGTCCTGGTACATTTTATCGGCACCGGGATGAATAGAATATCGAGACTTGTGGGCTTCGTCCATCAAAACCTGTCGTAAATTGGTCCACTTAGGGATCCAAATTCGGTCCAGATAATGGGATATCCCATTCGACTTATTCACAAGCTGGGCTCCATCGTGATAGATCCTTTCCTTTTGCAAAGTGCGTTCGGTAAAACATGCATGTTGGGCTTCGCAAATGAGGGTTTCGAGATGATGCTGGGCTGGAACATTACGAGCGCTATGCAGATAGCTTCGTCGGCTTAGAGCATCAGCAACGACATTTGCTTTGCCAGGATGATAACGAATCTCACAGTCATAATCGTTGAGAAGTTCTACCCATCGGCGTTGACGCATATTAAGTTCCTTCTGGTCAAAGATATGTTGTAGGCTCCTATGATCGGTGAAGATCGTACACTTGGTACCATACATGTAGTGTCGCCAAATCTTTAACTCAAAAACAACTACGCCTAGCTCGAGGTCGTGGGTTGTATAGTTCTTCTCGTGGATCTTGAGCTGACGAGATGCGTAAGCGATAACCTTGTCTCGCTGCATGAGAAAACAACCAAGACCAAGGTTCGAGGCATCGCAATAGACGATAAAGTCGTCGTTTCCATCGGGTAAAGTGAGAACAGGAGCATTGCAGAGGTTTTGAAAACAGACTCTTGTTCAGTTCCCCAAACAAAAGGTTTGTCGTTATGCGTGAGAGTGGTAAGCGGCACAGCAATTTTAGAGAACCCTTCGATAAATCGACGATAATAGCCTGCTAGTCCGAGAAAAGAACGGACTTTAGACGGGTTCTTCGGTGTAACCCAACTCTTAACTACTTCAATCTTCGCGGGATCGACATGAATACCTTGACTATTGACAATGTGACCGAGGAATAGAACCTCCTCCAGCCAAAATTCTCACTTGGAGAACTTGGCATAGAGTCGATTCCCTTGGAGTAGCTCGAGAACCAAACGTAGATGTTGCGCGTGTTCGGCTTTCAATTTCGAATAGATCAGGATATCATCGATGAACACGATGATGAAGCGGTCAAGAAATGGCTTACACACCCGATTCATCAGATCCATGAAAACCGCGGGTGCGTTGGTTAAACCAAAAGGCATAACAACGAATTCGTAATGGTCGTATCGAGTGCGAAAAACGGTTTTGGGTATACCCTCCTCTTGAATGCGTAGCTGTTGATAGCCTGAGCGTAGATTGATCTTCGAGAAACATGTAGCACCTTGTAGCTGGTCAAACAAATCATCAATTCGAGGCAGGGGATAGCGATTCTTGATTGTTAACTTATTCAATTCTTGATAGTCGATGCACATCCTGAACGACCCATCCTTCTTTTTGACGAAAAGAACTGGTGCGCCCCATGGAGAGGTGCTTGGGCGAATGAAGCCTTTATCAAGCAATTCCTGGAGCTGACTTTAGAGTTCACGCATTTCGGACGGAGCGAGTCGATAAAGAGCTCTAGCAATAGGGTTTGCTCCAGGAATGAGGTCGATACGAAAGTCGATATCACGACTTGGCGGTAGCCCGGGAAGATCCTCAGGAAAAACGTTAGGAAATTCTCGAACCACTGGAACATCGCTTACTCTTGGTCTACCTTTCTTTTCCTTCTTCGTTACTACAATATTAGCCAAGAAAGCTCTGTATTCCTTGCGGAGATACTTGCTAGCTTGGACACATGCCACGAGCTTAAGACCTTTCGAAGCAGTTTCGCCATAAACACACAATAAATCACCTTTCACGAGCGAGAATCGAATCATCTTATCGAAGCACACAACTTCAGTATGGTTTTCACGGAGAAAGTCCATGCGTACTATGATGTCAAAACTTCCGAGTTGCATCGGATTAAGGTCAATCGGAAAAATGTGATTGTTGAGCTCAAGAGTACAATCACGAAGAACATAATTAACAGCGACGGTTCTTCCGGTGGTGACTTCGACATCGAACATCGAGGGGAGATGGGAGCGCTTACGATTAAGGAGTTTCTCGAATTCGAATGTCACAAAACAGTTATCGGCTCCAGTATCAAACAAACACGAAGCATAAATACCATTCACAAGGAACGTACCATTGACCACATTGTTGTCAGCCTGGGCTTGGCGCGCATTGATGTTGAAAGTTCGGGCGCGGGCGGCTTGTTATTGTTGCTGTTGAGGCTGTTGCTACTGCTGTTGCTGAGGCTGCTGCTGCTGCTGGGGCTTTTGTTTCACAACCTTGTTCGGGCACATGTTCGTGAAGTGGTTGGGATCACCACACGCGAAGCAGACTCTGGCGTTGATCACGGTTGCCTGAGCCGCTTGTTGGCCTTGAGGAGCTGGAAGTAGAGCTTGATGAGCAGTAGCTTGAGTTGATGCTTGTCGAGGACCAGTATGTCAATTGGCGGTGAAGTGGCCATACATGTTGCAATGCACGCAAAATTTGCTGGTGATACCCACCGGATGATGATAAGTACATGTCGGGCAAGCAGGGTGAGGGCCAGTGTATGCACGCTTTGCAGGCGGTGCATAGGTGACTGGTGCTGGAGCTGATCGGTGCTGAGTTTGCTGCTGAGTCGATACGGCTTGAAGCGGAGCAGCAGTAGTAGTGACATCACCGTTCTTGTTGCTGGAGCTGTAACGCCCGACTTCGTTGTACTTTCCAATTATAGCAAGTTTTTATTCGTATGTTATTTTTAGGAACTTTGTACCCTTGTAATCGTCGTTCCTTGCAATCATTGTAAACTCGAGACTTGAATCATGAATGAAACTTGCATTTATTTAAACTCGTGTTATACATACTCCATGCATGTTTGTACGTTTAAATTGAGAAACAATTTGGTATTTATTCGGGATGTTTGCAAACTTATGATAAACTATTGAACACGTGGTATTCATGTTTTATACGAAACTTATGCTTAGTCATACTCAATTTACACTTATGCAATCTTTAGAACATGTTACATATGCCTAGGAACACTAATTTAATCATAAAATCCATATTAGGTAACATTGGAACAAGTTGCAAACCATTAAGACAAGAAATAAAAATTTTGTGCTTTCTGGTCCAGGCTTACGGACCGTAAGCACCCCCCTTACGGTCCGTAAGGGGGTCTGGCGGGACAGCAGCCTTGACAGCTCGCGAATTTGCATGAAATCCCAAGTTCTTACCCTCTCCAATCAGCTCTAAACCTCCATTAAACACCTTCAATCAACCCTAAACTCATCCCCTATAAATACCCATCTTCTCCAAGCCATTCTACACTTTCAACACCCTCAAATCTCTCCAAAATCACTCTCAAGTTCTTGCAAAATTCAGAAATTCGGATAGATTCATACTTCTTTCAAAAGTGAGCATAACTTGCTCAAAACTCAACCAAATCACTTGATTCTTCTTTCTAATTGCTTGGATAATCCTTGGGCTTGATTCCTTGATCTCTCCTTGGAGTAATCAGACCTGGAATTGCCCTAAAAATGTCCATAAACTTTCTGTTGTGTTTTAAATCCTTTCAAAGCTTGTTTAAACTTATCAAACTTGAGTCTAACTCATCTCAAACCTATGTCCTAATGCTCATAATCAAATGAATGGTTAGTTGGGCTTAAAAACAAGGTTGAGACACTTAAAATTAGAGGATTAATCCTCATAAACTTTCTGTTTTAGTTAGGGTTCTACCCACAAGAAGTGTTCAAGCTTGAAGCTTGGTAAAAGTGTGATGGTTAGACTAGCTTGGGCTATCTTTCATGAGCATCCACTCACTTCTTGATGTTTTCTCATAGAATAGTTGTTCATTTCATTTCTTATGTAAGTTCAAGACCCTCCTTGAATGTTTTTACATCAAGTGTAGTGGTGAACATTGGAGGTACCTAAATGGGAGCTTGTTCTTCCTACCTCATGTATGATTTCTATGACACTTTGAGGTGCCTAAATGAAGACCTTAGTCTTCTACCTCATGCTTGACATATATGATATACTATAACCTAAGTAATACTTATATAATATTCAACAAACCGAACCCTTGATGATGAACAAGTGGTCATTGTCAATTTAGTAAGTATACCATCTAAACATCATATGTAATGGATGGTTATTTTCCTATGTTACGTTCTTGCACTTTTAAACTCCAAATCTATAATCTACCGTTATCCCCAACTCACACACCTATGTTCCTTGTGTAGGAGGACAAAGTGCTCCAATCTAAACACTAACACTCACGGAACATCAAGTAGGAAAGCTTGCAAAAACCGTGAGTATACTCGATCCCTTTTTCCCTTTTTTCATTTTGGGATGCAACATGTATATTATACAAATGACTCTTAAACTCATTTAAACATACTCTATCCATGCTTACATGAAACTATATGTGATTACTTGTAATTCTCGTATGCTATGTAAACTACTTGGACGTTATATGCTCATTAACTTTGCTAGCCTCCCTTAACAATTATAGCGCTATAGGATTAACGCCCCGCCCGCTATTCTTTTGGGTATTGTTAAGTTAAACATGTTACCACCCGCTAAACTCTTGGGATTAGGCTCCTTTAATGCGTTGTATTCTCGGGTTTGAACATATTGTACGCCATATTTGCATACTAGTACTCACATATTATGAATCATGTTGGATATGAGCACTTTTTATTCTATTTATGCTATGTAACAAAACTTGTATACTCGCCTTTGCTTTTGCATTGAACTCTATTTTAATACATGTTGCAGGTTAATTGATGAAGTGATATTGCAAGATGAAACAAGATTTAGGGTGAACTAGATACACACCTAGATTTAAATCATCTATTTTTGTTGTTATGTTTTATTATGAAACAATGTTGTTATTTTATTTGAACCTTGTATGACAATTAGTCTTGAAATGAAATTTGAATTTAATTAATATTGTCACATAGTGTTATGAAGTCTCTTACAATCTACGCACTTCGTCTCATCCCGATGTTTCCGCCATCGGTTGGGGTGTGACAGGAGCTGCTGTTGTTGTTCTTCCTCTTGCGACTAGAGGACTTCGATGACTGAGCGGTGGCGGTTTCAGCGGTTGGTGCGGCGGTAGCTTGGTGCAGGTTTTTGGTAGCTTTATCCCAAAAGCCAGCTTTGACTCGCTTGTCGTTGATCTCAGCGGCAAGCATGTAGGTTTCTTCGATTGTTGTTGGCTTTGAAGCATGCACAAAATCTGCAACACAATCCGGCAGAGCGCGGATGTACTTCTTGATTGTCATGTCGGTAGTCTTCACTTGGTCAGGACAGATAATACTGAGCTGCTTGAAGCGAGCAGTTAAAGCAGCGTTGTCACCCTCCTTCTGCTTCAGATGCCAGAATTCGTCCTCCAACTTTTGGCGCTCACGGGGAGGGCAAAACTCTTTTAGCATAACGTTCTTCAACTCATCCCATGACAGACCATAAGCTGCGTCATTTCCGCGTTTGTTCCTCTCGACCGTCCACCAGTCTAAAGCGCGGGACTGGAAGACGCTGCTAGCATTTAGAGTGCGGAGATCGTCAGGATATCCACTCTGATGCAGGGTGACCTCGATTGAGTCGAACCATTGAAATAAAGTCGTAGGGCCATCTTCGCCAGCAAACTCTTTCGGTCCGCAAGCTTTGAACTGTTTGAAGCTAAAAGCAGCTTTAGGAGTAGCTTTCGGAGCATCGGTCCTGGACTCTTCAGACGATTTGCTCACATTCTCGTATAGCTCTCTCACGATCTGAGGAACCACCTTTGCTACTTGCTTAGCAACAAGGGTAGCAAGGCGTTTGTCTCTCTGAACCTGACGAGTAACTCGGGGGTGACGGGGTCCAGATGAGGGTCCAGATGACGACATTGTCTGCAACAGACATCGTCATGGGACTCAGACACAATATAATCGAATCTCACCTCACACGTCTATTACTACTAAAGCTCAGGAATACGATCATGTAACACATAGACACATAACCACAGATTCACATAAGCACAGAAGCACATACACACGTAAGGCACAGAAACACAAAAGCATAGAAGCACATAATCACAAGAGGCAGTCAGAATACAGAAACCTATCATTCAAAGTCCGCGAGCGTTTGAGAATAGCGATCGCGAATAACATAGCGAGTAGTATAGTATAAGCGTGTAACGTAGCATGCAATCATCCATAATTAGCGATTTGTTGGCGTATTGAGGTAGAGGTGCAGTGCGAGTTGTGTGTGTTGATCAAAGCGAAAAGCTAATAAATCACCAAAAAGCATAACACATAAATAGATAAAATCACGTAAAGCACATAAAATCCACATAAACGGCAAATGCGATTCTGATATTTGCCGTTCCAAAATTGAAAACACATAAAATCGGCGATTGCGAGCTTGAAATCGAAAATAGATTGTCTTAGGCTAATAGACATCGACTACCCAAAGTGGTTCGACTATTCACAAGAACTTTCAGTACGCATTTTGACCCGCGGGATTGTGCTCTCGCCTCGAATTTGGGTGAATGGCACGCATTCTTCCAGTTACAGCATGACTTCAAGTCGTTGGAGTCCGTCGAGACTTTGGTGAGAGTTTTGTAAAATAGAGATCGGAACCAGTCGTCAAGGTTCGGGTTTCACCCCTGACTTAACGACTTCGTTCCTGTTTTGATAAAATAAGAAGAATTATGCATCAAAGTATGGATTTCAATCCTAATTCAACGCAGGTTCTCCTGCTTATAGATAAAAACACGGGCTGAACAAGCAAACTAGTCGAGAGTTTGCGGTTTTCACACCTAATCTCGACCTAATCGCTCATTCGTTTTCGAAAATTAGAGTGTAGTGATAGTGTAGCACAGGTGAGAATAACAGGAAATAGCAAGCAAGCTCGTACGTGACCCCTACAGGGTACGCACAAGTCGGTCTGTTGGTACCTAACTATAGACTAGGTCGTTTCTAAGACGTCGACCTGGACTAGGTCGAGTCTTGCCTAATTCCCTATAGTTATGGCTCTGATACCAATATGTCACACCCCAACCGATGGCGGAAACATCAGGGCGCGGCACTGAGCGAAACAGATTGTCCAGAAGTTTTCATAACAACTACAATTATCAGTTATTTTAAGCATCACGTCCCATACCATGACATAAAAACTAACATAGTTATTACAGGCAACATCAAGTCAAATAATTATGTTCCGACAACTCAGATTCAAATAAAAATAAATTGTCTTTGTTTCTAGACTCTTTCCTAGCCTCGATTTCACAACACTCTAAGCAATTAAACATCTTAAGCACCTGTCACATACATTAAAGTAAAAGTCAACACACATAGTGTAAAGGTGAGCATACAAGTTTGATAGATATAATAGAGTTTGAAATCGTTACGCATAACCAGCACGTACACAGTGTAAAATGAAGCACGTTAGTTATCGACATAAACCTATCGATACCAATGACTGCGGGTTGACTGCCCAGGGCAGTTCGTAATACACACTCACCACTGTGAGCCATGTAACAAATTGTCCTTAACAACCCCTGAGTGAACAGGTACTGAGTCCAAACTATAGTACTATCGTTGCTAAGGCAGGTAGACAACATTCCATGTGTAAACATAACAAACAAGCATTCATTAAGTCACGTATAACATGCGGTAACAGTTAGCGTTAAAGTATTGCGTAGTGTGTTTGATGTGATTTAGAATAAGTAACGTATGTAACACCCAAAAGTGCGTAAAGCAAAAAGGGATCGAGTATACTCACAGCGATGATGGATTGAAGGGAGCGGTAGAGAGTAAGGTTAGCCTGATCAGAACGATAGCATAAACGGTAAGCGGCGCGTAAAATGAAGCAAAGTGCCAAAGGATCGGACAGCAATCCGATCGGGTGACAATCCGATCAGGTGGCCGGTCGATCGGTTGACAATCCGTTCGAGGGGTCGCCCGATCGGGTGGCCACTCGATTGGATTGTCATCTCGTTTGGGATGGAAGTGTTTGTGTATGATGGCTTGTCTTTTGAAGTTTTCGTTGTAGCACTTTGAAAACAGAGAAGTATCTCTACCTTTCAGGTCGGTCGATCGAACGGCTGTTCGATCGGACATAAATCTGATTGGCGAGGCTTCTCAGGTTGAGAACAAGTTCACTGCAGGACGGCCACTCGATCGGATGGCTATCCGATCGGGTGGCAATCCATTCGGATTGAACTTGTTGAAAAATTGTTTAAGTGTTGAAGTCAAAACATCACATGGTCGAGTTGCAATCCGATCGGGTGTCAATCCGATCGGACGACAATCCGTTCAATGTTCAAGACCTCAATCGTTTGAAATAAAAGTTAAGTGTGGGACCCAAGGTACAAGCCGACCGGGTGGCTGTCCGGTCGGGTGGCAATCCGATCGGACGGCAATCCGTCCCAGATGACTTGGTCGTCTTCTTCCTTGGTTGTTCTGGTAGTTTGTCGTTTTCTCGAGGTTGTATGATAACGTGTTAAGCAACAGAAACCTCGTCAAGACTTAGTGACCCGATCGGACATGAACCACCCTAGTCCGACCAGTTAACTGTTCGAGATGGTGTTCCATGTTTAACCCAAAATCGGTAACCTCGTGGATAGAATCCAAATCTTGAACCAATACATCCACAAAAAGAGTAGAAGATTAGAACAAGCTCCGATTCCCTCGGTTTTGAGTGCTTTGAGTGCAAAAGAGTTGAAAGAAAGTTGGAAAACCATCTTTCAATCCTTTTTACCATGAATATGTTCAGATCTATGAAAGATCTTTGTTTATTCATGTGCAAATCGTTCAGATCTAAGTTGTTCTTGGTGGATTGAAGCCAAAACATGAAGTTCATAAGAACAACATGATGACATCATCCTAGAACACCTCAAATCTAGTGATTTCACGGTTAAAAGTTAAGATTCAAAAGATAGAAAGGTGTAGGAATGCGTGTAGATCAAGAAAGTACAAGATTTAGGTGGAAAACTTACAAGATCACGAGAAATCTGAAGAAATAGCGGCTGGAGCGAGTAGGGTGAAGAGGGAGCTGTCAACATCAAATGATTTGACAAAGGAGGGTATTTATAGGGTTTCCATAAAAGGAAAGGGGAACAAGTGACTGGTCGATCGAGTGGTAACCCCTTCGGGTGGCAGCTCGATCGAGTGGCATCTCGATCGGGTGGCAGCTCGATCGAGTGGCACTTCGATCGGGTGGCAACTCGGTCGGCTGGCCACTCGTTTCGAGTGCTCGGCGCGATGAGTTTTGCGACTTCGATTCACGTGTTGAGCGTTGCGATGCGATGGAGTTTCCTATTCAAATTACTTTTAATCCCAACTATTATATCAACATACAATCATCCTTATCTAACGTTCGTTTAGCGTTTGCGATTGAGTTGCGATTGCGTTTTGATTAATCACCACATCATAAAACATAAATAACATGCACAAGTAACACATAAAGGGCACACACACATAGGAACCATAACCAGACGCGTAATTCGAGTTGCGATTGCGATAAGCGATAAAGCGATTAAGCATGCGACAAAAATCGATGAATAGCAATTAGACCTCGATTATTAACAATTACTCCACATAATACAACTAACGTAAAAGCATAAAAAGTCTATCTACAAGTCAAAGAAGTCAAAACAGGAATTGAGCAAGGAGTGACAGATCGCAATTAGCAATCTTGTCTTCATTTGACTTTAATCTTGACTTTGACTTTCGAAACACGGGGTGTTACATTCCTCTGATTCATAAGTGATGAATCGAATCCTCGAGGCCTTTGTGTGTTGTGATTGTACATAACCACAACATCAGTTATCATCCCAAATTGTTCGAAATAGTTTTTGAAATCGTTTTCGGTGACGAAGATCTTTTTTGTGTGAGTGGGACCCTGTGAGACTTGCACGCTGCCACTGGTACGGTTAAGGATCTGCTGATCGTCCCTTGGAACAACCTTCTTTGCTTCTACTTGAAGATCAAAATACGAGCCAAAGTTTCGGCCAGTTTCATCTGATCAGCTGCACATTTTAAGAGTGATTATGTGATGTAAAGATAGAAAACATAGTAGTGAAATGCGCTAAAAATGACGCAAAATCAGGTGAAATTCTGCAAAAGATTGATATGAACGGGTCTGAAAAAGCTAAAACTGGTCTGAAACATCTATAATTGGCATGCAACCAGCATAAAACGGCTAAAAAGGGCGTGTTTATGTTGTGCTACCTTGCGCCTTATGCACGCCTAGCACCTTAATTTCCTCACCAATATTCGTCCAGCTTCCCAACTGTAATAACAATAAAAATAGTTAACTACCGTCTTTTAAATGCTTAGTTTTTGTTTGATGATAATGGCATATCCATGCCGCTTGAATCGAGAAGCCCTGCTGTCAAAGGAATAAACATGGGTTCTTTTACCGGCTGACCTGGAGTAGGTGGCACTGTTTAACTTAAAAAAAGTCAAAATGGACGGGTTATTACAAAATATACACATAGCAAAAACTTTAAAGAAAAAAAAAGCTACCTAAACTTTAAAAAAATGTACGAGCTTCAGCATTGTAAGAAGAAGTAACCTTCACAATAGGTGTCCCCACTTGTGAATACCTATATTTGCACCATAAAGTCACAAAATTTAGGAAATCAGTATCGAAAAACCCGTATAAAGAAAGTATGGCAAATACCATAATAAGAAATTAGCAAAATCGACATGATTAGCGTCTCGCATAACAGCAAAGAAATCTTCACAAGTTACCGCTTGTCCATCGAGCCTTTAAAAGTACAAACCCGTCCCCTAAAAAAAATGTGTCAGTTTTATTACAAAATAACGACGTAAACATCTTTCTTTACCTTTCGGAACCCTTGACTTCCCAATAATGTTTTGTAAATGCGCACGACTTCAGCGCCCTTTTCATGAACCTGTAATAATATAATTAAAAGAAACAAACCAGTCCACTTTTTAAATGCCAAAATGGATAACGTTTACTATATCGATAGCAAAAAAAATCGGATACTGGCTAAATGAAGAAATGAGGGCTTACATCTTGTTCAAGTGCCATCCTACGTTCGTGTAATGCTTGCTTCCTTCTTTCCAAGCTAGCTTGAAGTTAGGGGTGCTAAACGGGTCGTGTTCGTGGGTTGGCGGGTTCAACCCGTCCCGAACCCGAAAATCGTATCATACATATGAACCCGAACACGACCCGAAGTTTCGTGGGTTGACCCGAACACGACCCGTTTAACCCGAATTTTTTAATTTTTTTTTTCTGAAATTAATATATAAAAATTAATATTTAATTAAAAAACACAAATATATATAATAATATCATATTTAAATTATAAATCTATGTTAATTTCTCTTTTTAAGTTATAATCATGGCATAAAATACACGCCCCATTTAATTTATGATATAAAATATATTGTAAAAAAATATAATATAGTATAAATGTGTTAAACGGGTCAACCCGCCAACCTGACCAGGTTGACCCGAACCCGACCCGTTAACCTA
This sequence comes from Helianthus tuberosus, assembly GCA_030545235.1. Lineage (NCBI taxonomy): Eukaryota > Viridiplantae > Streptophyta > Magnoliopsida > Asterales > Asteraceae > Helianthus > Helianthus tuberosus. Next base: position 118,023,938 of record CM060399.1, read on the forward strand.
AACGGGTTCGCGGGTTCAACCTGAAACTGACCCGAACCCGTTTAGACTAAACCTAAACCCGCGAATTTCGTGTTAGGTTCGTGTCGGGTTTTCGGGTCGTGTCAGAAATTCACACCCCTACTTGAAGTATCGTGTTTCCTCTTGCCTAAAATAAAAAAATATATATACACTAATATTGTTTAAAAATATATATTCACTGCATGCACAAAGAAAATCAAAAGTATGACCTCATTTGCAAGTCTTTGCCTCAAGTCATTTTTCATCATCTCAAGCCTCTGTATAGCAAGCCTACAAACAAACCAAATTCCTTTTATAAAATTAAATTCAGAAAAAAAAAAAAACAATGCACTAAACTCTAAAGTGCATGATCTTACTCTTCTTCACCAGAAGAATCAAAAGATTCCACTGAAGGAGTCTTTCTAGCCTGTAGGAAAATAAAAACAATGATCAGAAAAAAGACACAATGTTATAAAAGCGGCTGCTAAACGGGCCGTGTTCATGGGGTGGGGATCGATCCTGATCATATAAAGTTAAATAAATATATATATTAGTAAATGACAGTTGAGAAACAAATAATTATCATTATACACTTAAAATACCAACTAACTTAAATAAGAAGCTTAAAACACATTCACAAGTTTATATCAACTTCATTATATTATATGATTCTCACAAAGACATTTTATCGAGCAGGTGGTATGCATACTTTCAAAACAACGTATTTGAGTTCAATTTTATTTGCAAATTCAACAATTAGTGGTTGAAGAAATGGTCCCAGAAAACATACCATTTTGTGCAAAAGCATACAATCTGCTCAAACTTTATCACATCTGACCATAAATTTCACAAAACCTAAAATAACATTCACAAACAATGCAATTAAGAATGAACTTGACGTTATACGCTTATACCTTTATACAGTTTCCTGTATAATCGAAAAATGGCATCAGAAATGTCATTTGCCTTGCCAATTTCCCATGTCCACTCTACAACATAAAACCATCAACCAATTAAAGAAACCCAATGCCAACGGAAATGGCTAGAAAAAGAATATAATTGTTTTAATCGTTACCTAAGTTATTGCTGATAGCAATTGGCACCAGTCATCCTAAATACGCATGTAGCTTGTAGACCATTTAGAAAACTTGTCGCCGGAACCCTATACATCCACACAACCGCCGCACCTGGAGTCACAACCGCCGCCACCTGTTAGCATCTTCCGGACTGCTGGAACAATAGACATTACCACTCTGAATGAGAATAAATCATCGATGACGGTTGATTACCCTAGCGGTTGCTCTTACACTCGAGAGTTTCAACAATTAGACCATAAAAGCAGGAGGAGGATATGTCAATCGAGCCGATAGCAAAAGAAAAGTAAAAAACTTACCCTTGAAACTCCGATTGGAACCAAATTCGTCAGAACCCTTCATCCTTCTTTCAATTATGAGCAAATCGAGACCTCACAGCCTCTTGTTCGTTCGATTGTAGGCCCCAACCACAAAAGAAGCCATCCATCTTCTACCACTCTAAATGCCATCCACCATCGCCGCCGTCAGTGGCCACTCCATTCTCCACCGTCATAGATTTGAAGCAAACTTAAATCAACAATCACCGACGGATTTCTTTGCCGATGACATGGTTCGTGTGGAAGCTTTGTAAAATAAACCCTAGAATGTCGCCTGTAATTTTGAAATGAGAAGAAAGAGAGAGATAAAGATTAAAGTGTGAAGAAGAAAAAGAGAGATGGAGATATGATGACATCTCTCTGGTGCATTAAATGCACAAAACTAATCCCCATGCAATTTTGAAATTCCCTCCTAAAAAAATCACTAATTTATCATAATAAAAATTAGATTATATACTATATTATTTAGATTTCTAGATATATATATATATATCCGAATTATGACATCAGCATGGACAATGTGGCATATCTCAGAAGTTGACACGTAAGCAAAGCGAGGTCATCTTTAAATCTCCTTTTATAGATTATATAGATGCTCTTACAGCTCACAACTGAGTCGGGTCCAAACTTGGTTCCAAATCGGGCCAGGTAGGGCTGTAAACGAACCAAACGAACACGAACAAGGCCATGTTCGTGTTCGTTCATTAAGGAAATTAACATGTTCGTGAACTATTCACGAACGCATACCGAACATAAGTTTATGTTCGTGTTCGTTCGTTAAGGAAATTCAATTGTTCACGAACAGTTCGTGAACATTAGTCTCGAACATAAACGAATGCAAGCAAATAAAAATGAACACAAACGAACATTTAACTTGAAAATAAAAAATTGAAAACATTGTTATCCTTAAACATTGGATATAAGTAGTTAAATACAACAATCAAATGATAAATCAAAACACAAGAAGTCTACCACACCATCAAACGATGAATAAAGTTTAACTAACTTAGACATAATTATCCCAAAAAATATCTTAGAATGTCCAAATTTTAGCTAACTTAGAAAAAATAGGGTTTCAAGTTTTCAACATGTTTAGATAAAATGTTTATTATTTATTATTTTTTAATATAATCAAAAGAAATATTACCGAACGTTCACGAAGGCAGTCGAACGAACGAGACCTGTGTTCGTGTTCGTTCGCTAAGCTAACCGAACGAAATGTTTTGTTCGTGTTCGTTCGTTAAGCTAATCGAACGAACATAAACGAACTTTCTGTCGAACGGTTCACGTACTGTTCGCTGAATGTTCGGTTCGTTTACAGCCCTAGGGCCGGGTTCTTTTTTCACCTCTGGTATAAATGGCTCAAAAGCTATGGGCCGATATTAAGAACCATGGGCCTTGGGCCTGCAAGTACATCAACCCGGTTAAATCCGCAACTAAACCGGAGCATCCACTTTTCACAACCCACTATTTCACTGTGACGTTTTCAGACGGTAGGAAGAGATAGAGAGAGAGAGATGGCGGAAGAAGAGAACGGCGCGGCGGCGGCCGCCGGTGAGTTTTACCTGAGGTACTACGTAGGCCACAAGGGCAAGTTCGGTCACGAGTTTTTGGAGTTTGAATTCCGACCAGACGGTAAACTCCGTTACGCTAATAACTCAAACTACAAGAACGATACGATGATCCGTAAAGAGGTGTTTCTCACTCCTTCTGTACTCAAGGAGTGTCGCCGCATTGTCTCCGATTCTGAGGTTATTTCTTTTTACTTTTGTTTTTAATTTTAATTATTAGGGTTTTGTTGGTTTTTGAGGTTAGGTTTATAGAAATTGGTGTGTTTGGATGAGGAATTTGTGTAGTTGAGATGAACTGGTTCTCCAATACCTTTGGTTAGGTTTTATTGTTTGGTTTGCAATTGTTAGGGTTTGAATGAATAGTTTTGCAGTTCGGTGTTTCAGATTTGAATAAGCTGAATGTTAGTGTGGAATTATTGGCGTTTTAGACGTGCTTGTTGTGTAGGTAGTAGAAGGCAGAAGGCGCAAAGTTTGAGCCTTTGGCCTAGGTGCAAAGCGCTTAAAAAGTTAGGGCTCAAGATAAGCAAGATGCTGAACATAAACGTACTAGTTGTTGGGGTTTTAGTTATGTTTTTAGCTGGTTTAGGGCTAGTTATAGGCCATATTTGGATGTCCCGGACAAATTTTAGCTGTTAGGACTGAAATTTGGCTGGATGCTGCAGAAGGTGGCCAGAATCTCACTGGAGTGCCTTTGACTGCGCAAGGCGTTTTTGGTGCGCCTTAAGTCACATAGGCACGCACTTTTGGCGCTTTTGAGTATCTTATCAGCAAGGTTTAAAAAAATGGAAACGAGTTTTGAGGCGTTTTCCCTTCGCCTCATGAGGCGTAAGCCTCGAGGCGAAACGAGGCGTAAGGCTGAGGCGGTATTAATAAATAAATATAAAAATTATATATATTATAAAAATAATAATACTAACTAATTTCATCATCAGATTCATCAAAATCATCAAAAACATACATAAAAAAGACATGAAATGCTTGAAATTGACACAAAAAGTCAAAACTTCAAAAACAACTATGAAAATCCCATGAGGCGCACCTGAGGCGCAGCCTTTCTTAGCGCCTCAGCCCCTCTGAGGCGCATATGCAGTAAAAACCCCATGAGGTGCGCCTCAGGCTCGTTTTTTGGCCGTTTCGCCTCAAGGCGCGCTTTGAGGCGCACGCCTCAAGCGTTTTTTAAAACCACGCTTATTAGTCATAGATGAGTTGAGGACTTTGCAGGTAAATGCGCCTGGTGGGAGCAATCTAAAGGTGAGTGAATTTTTTGGAAGGTTGTACCTACGTAACAAAAAAAATATTGTGAGCTCCTTGTGGGTAAAACAGGCAGTATTGGTTGGTATGAGGGGCTTAATGTTACTGGTTACAGAAGATCTATAATCCAATGTTGGGCTAGGGTTGCTTGTATGCCGGCCCATCTAATTCTGCTCTAATACATTTATAAGTTACTCACCTGTCTAGATCATAACAAGTAATAATATTTATGCTATGTCTGTATCATAGATTATGAAAGAAGATGACAACAACTGGCCAGAACCAGACCGCGTGGGAAGGCAAGAACTTGAGATTGTGATGGGCAACGAACACATTTCTTTTACTACTTCAAAAATTGGGTCGCTCATGGATGTGCAGACCAGTAAAGACCCTGAAGGCCTCCGAATCTTCTATTACCTTGTTCAGGTTTGTTACAGCCTTACAAATTTTTGTAGTCGATGTCTCTTAGAGTAATTTGTTCACTACATCTTGATTATTATTCTCTTTAGTCATTATCAATTGTCATTCTGCGGTCAGTGGTGATGTAATGTAAGAATACGAACATGTATGGTCTTGGTTTTAAAAAGCGAGAAGGGACGAGGTCTAAAACCGAGGCGCGAAGCGCAAAAGCGGTGTGCTTTTCGTACCCGAGACGGAAAGGGATGATATATATTTTTATATATATATCTCATAGGTTTTTAGCATCACTTATCCAAAATATAGCTATAAATAAGGTTTATAATTATATATGATTTTACCTACAAGTACAAGCCAAAAACCCTATTGTACAACAGTTTGATGCTTAAAAACAGCATAAAAACACCTTATGTACATGAAGCGCGCGCCTCAGGCCAGAAAACCCCCAAAATTTGCGCTTTTTTGGGGCTTTTTGTAAAAAGCGCGCCTCGGGCTACCTAACGCGCCAAGGCTTGTGCCTCGCGCCAAGGCGCGCCTCAGGTACGCTTTTTAAAACCCAGTGTATGGTGTGTTTTTGGGTCATACACATATAGATATAGTAGGCATTTAGTTCCTCATAATAAGCGGTTACGCTGCTTGCAGTTTAGCCATCATGCTTCTTTACCAGAGGCTAAAAGTTAGTTTACCATATATACGCTTTCCATTCATTGATTTATGTATCAAACAAGAAACAAAAGTCGATACATATAGATTCAAATTTCCATCCCTTGATTTATGTACCATATTCATTAAACCTGTATTTGTGTGTATATGGTGATTGTCTGAGTTATTGTATTCTATTTTCTCATTATTGTTTTGGTTATGGGACCAACAACCCATGTAATGCATGTCATATACCCTCTGCCTTTAGGTCATTTTGAAAGTTGGACCATTTTTAAAGACTTTATCAGCAAAGTGGATCCTAATCCAGGATTAGCTCAATTTTTCTGTATAATGTGGATGTGTAATTGTGTATGCTGTCGCATTTTTTTGCTAACGAAAGCTGAAATTTGCAGGACTTGAAGTGTTTCGTGTTCTCGCTGATATCACTCCACTTCAAGATCAAGCCGATTTAAGGAGCACTCATGTTTAATGGTACTTGTTGGGTTATCCGAGTTGATGTTTTATGTGGTTTAAGTTTGTATGGGACATGGTGGAGCTAACATTGGTGTTAAAAACATGTTATATCGGCTTTGATTGGGTTTCATGTCGTCTTTTATCAGGTGGTCATTGATATTTGATTTAAAATTAAATTAAATGTGTGACAAGCTATGTAGTTAATATCATGATATATCAGTGATATATCGGTTATCGGTCCCCTACCAAGATAACAGTGCAAAATATAGGTTAGAATATCGGTACCGATAATATCAACGATATTGACCAATATTGAACTGATATTCTACCAATATATGATATCAGTACTTTTCTTCTTATTTCTATCATTCATCTTTCTTCTTATTGCTGCTATTGGTGTTTTAAGTCTTAGTTGTTACTGTTAAATGTTAGTGTTTTAAATCTTAGTCAGTTCTTATTTGCTACAATTGTTAGTGTTTTGCAAGTTGCAAAAGGTTAATTTGTTAATGGTAGGAGAATATTCTGAATTGTTAGTGTTAAATTGCTATATATATAAATTTAGCATGATATTAAAATTACGGATATCCTACCGCGATAACCAACATCTCAAATATCGGTCTTTGATCGATATTCGATATTTTACCCCCATTAACTACATAGGTGACAAGTACAACTACTCTTATATGTATTTGCCACCATTGCTTGCATTGCATCACTAATTCATAATATATTGGAAATTTCATGTTAAATATTTTGTTGATCATGTTATTTGGTTTTTTTGGACTTGGGAGTTCATATATCAGGCTGTTGTGTTCACGAGCCGAATCGATCAGATCTTCGCTCGTACTCGGTTTGTTTACAAACCGATTCGAACTGAACCGAGCATTTTTCAACTGAGCCAAAGTTGAACGAGCGTCTATCGATCCGAGCATTTTTCTAATGAACGTCGAGCGAGTATCGAACATTGCAGAACAAAATAGGAAAGTGATAATAGGGGTGTTAGTTTTTAGAGTAAAGTGAAGTTTTCGTCCATAAGGTTTCGTCTAATTAGATCATAAGTATAAATTTAACAAATAATAAGGAATAGAAAAAGAACATGTTTTCCATTATGAACATTCACGAATCAACATTTTAATCCATATCATTTACTATTATTCTCTTATTCTTAAGTCTTTATTTGTATACAACATGTTTAAAATGTGTCTCATATGTGGACTCCAAAAACGTTCACATATGCTCTCTAAATGTTAGTTTCTTATCGCTATAGTGTTTCTATTTTCACACAATTAAATTTTAGGCTCACACTTACATTTCGTTATAGGGTTATTGGATTTTAATAATCCTAACTTTCACCTGTTGGTCGATAATAATCTCAACTTTAAAAATTCCCTCTAATAATCCCAACTTGTAAAAGTTTGGCCGCCATTGATCCTTTTCAAACATATAAGAATTTGGTCTCCTCAATAGATTCAATTACGCCTAGAGACTCCTTAATTGATTTAAGTGCACCTATGTTAGAAAGGATCAATGACGGCCAAACTTTTACAAGTTGAGATTATTGGAGGGAATTTTTAAAGTTGGGATTATTATCGGCCAACAGGTGAAACTTAGGATTATTAAAATCCAATATCCCTGCGTTATATTGCTAAGGCCTTTGTAACTCATTCTTTCTTAGACCATGAGTATAGTGGGGCTTGAAGATCAAGCCTTTCTCTTGGGCGTTATACGACATATGACGTCATAGTCAGCAAGGAGAGTTATAGGGCTTGAAGTAAAAAAATGGTATAGTGGTATAATTCCCCATAACCCCTTATTCAATTATTATCCAATTATTTATTTTAAATTAAAACAAATAATATTTCATTAAATAAAGAAATTATATTAACGTTAATTAAAATACTAAAAAATAAAGAAAAAAGATGTCAAAAGAACTAAAAATACAAAAAACATATGAATGTTTGAAAAAACAAAGCTCTAAAGTCCATATTTGTTGCCTACGCTTTTGTGCTAGGAGCAAGGCTTCTCCTTGGAAGTGCTCGATCTGCTTAGACAAATACTCGATGTCTCTTTCCATTGCCCCACTTTTTGGATCGCGACAAACATTTTATTTTCGGTGTTTTTTTCTTGCAATGTTTCCAAACACCTATGGCCAATTTCTCGTATATCTTAAAGTCGTCGGTTCATCTTCTCGAAATCTCTTTTCATTTCGGCACCCGCCGAAGATGACTCTGCCCTTCCCCCTTTTCCAGAGAGGGCGGGGCAAATCCATTTCCTCCTCCTCGTCATCCACATTAATAAATTTTTTCTAAATCGACATTTCGAGCATCGGAAATGGGCGTTTCCGGATCAACCGAAGAGGAGATTTTGGACCGTTTCCAGATCCATTTCCTCCTCCTCGTCATCTACATTAATAGGATCCTCCGAGATGTCGAGCCAAGCCCGTGCAAGCTTGTACTCCTAGTCTTCTGTCCAAGGTTGGTAGGTCTTTTTCGTACGAGGAGTGGTAGTCTCTCTTTTTATGCGATTGTCTTCGACATTGAGAGGCCTCGGGTTCGCGCTCGGCTTGTGTCTCCGCCATCGTATTGATCTCGGGCTCAACTTCGTCTTGGGAACCATACGCACCCCGCATGTTGATGTTCATATTTGATGCAAAACGAGTGGCCCTTGAAAGTATTGTTGGGGCATGTTTAATAGTTGTGTGTACCCCATCGTATTCGAATCGCATTCTTGGTAATTGAAGGTTGGTAGTGGTTGGGTGGTGCTCGGGCGATACGAATTTGGGTTGGTTGGTCGAGACAGAACACCAAAAGGGAGGCGGAATGGATGAGTAGTATGTTTTTATAAAAAATAAGAGTGGGAGGTTGTTGAAATGTGTATAGAAAATGGGTTGAATGGGGTTTAAATAGGTGGTAAAGGTAAATAATAAAATGAAAAATATTTTTTTTATTAACGTTAACCAATGGCCGTTTTTTGAAATCCCCAAATCACCCGACATTTTCCCAATCACACCATGACCAAAATTTCGAAGAAAAGGCCCAAGATGATACTGTGCTCGGCATTATTGGGCGTAAAGTGGCAAAATCACACCACTTTACCTTTTCACTACGGGTGATCTTAGCATTATGTTTGCCTCTTCTCAGGCAAAGTGATAGCAATGTTCACTTTTATGACAGCCTAAGTCTTTATGATAAGACTTTAGACCCAAAGAAATTAGAGCCTCGCTTTTCTAGTTCTTGGCTAATTCGTAGCCGATTTTTTTCTTATTTAGGGTAGATGTCAGCAGCTTTAATTAGTCTATAGGATGATCCAAAAAAAAAAAAAAAATTCGGTGATTCATTTTGGTAGATTCTCACAATTTTTTTTTCTTCAAATTATACAAGGTTCTTACTAGTTTTTCCAATTTTCTCCAAACCGAGTAGGTTTTTAAAAACCCACAAAACACATCTGTATCCGCCCCTGGGTTATAGTACCTACAAGACACATACCACAAATTTTAGAGATGCAATTTCCAATATTATAACATACCGACATATAACACACATTATGTTTACTATTATAATGTTCTTAATAAAACTAAAAGTGATAATCTTGCACTAAACACGTTATGTTTACTATTATAATGATTCTCTAAATTCTAATTCTAAATCATTTTAATTTTGCATTTAGATGTTTCTGTTCATCAAAAGACTTAATGATGCCATGTGTAAAGTAATAATGCATATATAATGTTATCCATGTTTCACAATTAAAAGATTTGCATATGTCTATAGTAATAACTAGTACTAAGAGTGTCACACCCTGATATTTCCACGTATTACCGGTGGGCCCGATGGGGAGTATCGTGACGTAGTTGGTATCATCATTGTCAATACACACAATATAATAGCACAGTGGAATGCTTGGTGAATAAATACTATTACAAACCATAGTGTCCGAGTGTCCAAATAAAAGAATATACAGACTTGGTTGTAATAGAGATCCACAGGCGGATCATAAAATAAAATACAAGAAAATTGAAATAACAGACTCCAAATATCTAGGGATTTGCAAGATCCTCTTATTTGACACCTAGTAGCTCCAGCCTATTTACGTGAGATACCTGTCAATTAGTCATTGGAAAATACGTCAGTTTACACTGGTAAATACAATTAACCAACTCATTTTAAAAGAGTTTATAAAAATTGATTTAAGTGCACAAGACACAAATCATTTGTACTTGGGACAATTATTTAAGATAATCTTGAATACTATTTTACATGTTTGTCAGACATATGGGGCCGGTTTGGAAGCCGGTCATGATTAACCGACTCACCACTATAAAATCCACAAAGGAGTTATCCCCAACATGTGGGTTATTTAGCATTTGCATCTGTCATGTGTATGCCTACACCCCGTGCATAGGTCGTGGTCATTTTCAAATGAAATGAGCCAAGGATATCCGGGACACGGTCGTATTAACCCCCATTGTTTATGTTATAAAACAAAACAGATTAAAACGGGTTATGTAAATTTATTAATCACAATCCGATTAAATGATTTCATACCCGACCAAGCGGTATTATTATAATACCGTATCCCAAGCCCGTATAATGGAAAATAAGTTAAAAGTATTTACCTGAGCTAGATGGAAGAAGTAACTCAGCCATATATTCCTAAAGCCTTATGAAAGTACCTTCTACCAAAGCTACTCAATCTGTATAGAAGGTTTATTAACCTATTAGGATACTAACGGGTCTTTATTTAAGTCAAAGACTTAGACCGGTTAGTTTGAAAGATACTTAACGGTTCTAAACGCTAGATTAAGCGGAGACCGGGATAGAATGTGATTCAGAACCGAAAAGTTTGGATACTTGTATAATATGGGCAAACTATTCACGTTCTGGAATTTGAGGATTTAATGACAAGGTTAAACCTGTTTCGGCTATTTTATGTAAACTAGTCACCTAAACCGATCCGAACGCATAAATGCGTAACGGGTAGCCAAATGAATTATATACAGATCTCATATGTTATTATACTTAGAATATGTTAATACATCCGTAGGATGTTAACATATATGCCCAAAAAGTATTTAAAACCAATTTAAGTTCCGCGGGGGCATTTTGGTCATTTTAATGATTATAAAAGAGATTCTATAATAAACTAAGGTTCTGGTCTTTTGTAATCAGTGAAAATATTTATTTTATCACATTACATCAGTAGGATATTATACATATGTGAGGTTTACCATTTATGGCCAAACTATGCCCCGAAAGGGTATTTTGGTCATTTCACATATGCTTTCAAGGACATTTTTGGAAGTCTGAGTTCATGACTTATACTTACTGTAATAATATTGAATTTTGTTTAAAAATTCAGTAGGTAATAAGTCTTAGGTGTTAAATATGGTTTTAAACCATACTATGCACCTAATTAGTGTAAAACTCGCTAATTGACGATAATTAAGATGTTTATGTAAATCTGAGATTTTGATCAGTTTTAAATGCTCAAAATAATTTATTTAATGTATGAAATCAGTAGGAAAAGGTTTGGCATTCAAATCATTTTTTAATTTCATTTTATGCATGAAAAGGGTATTATCGTCATTTACCGAATTACATATGAACTCCATGATTTGACTAGTTTATAATCTGATCAAAAATTCAAAAAATCCCTAAAAATAATATCTTAACAGTAGGTAATGAGTTTTGAGTCAAAATCCAAGTTTAAACATGCCTTATGTAAGATATCGCAATTTAATTAATAAAAAGCTTTTATTTACGATATCGAGCATAAATTCTGTTTGAGATCAAGAACTGATGTCAAATTTTCGGGACAAGCTTATATATCAGTAACAAAGGTTTTTGTCCTCTCACATTTCTAAAAATCTTGTTTATATGTCAAAAGGGCAATTATGGCATTTATAAGCATAATAACAAACAAGAGCATATAATTCAAACTACTAAGGACCAAGTAATATAACTCCATGGGGTTATACTACAACATAAGGTGGTCCTAATGGAAACTTAAAACATGGAAGAATTAAGCTTAATCGGGTCAGAACTGAAAGTCAAAGCAAAAGTCAAGCTTTTGTGACTTTCGGTTATGAATCGACCTTAAACTGATAATTGTCGGGTTAGACATGCTTAAACATGTTCTAATACTAATTACCAAGTTATTAGAATGATAAAATATAATTAATAACCTCTGTTTTATTAGTTTGAATCATTATTTGAAATTCTGTCTAGTTTGACTTTTTGACTCATTAGTTGACCTGACAATTAACTAGTCAAACGAATTAATTAGGAGGTGCCCTTTTAAGGGTTATTCACATACCTTAATATGGTCACATAACCACTTTTGATTCGGATAGTGGCTGGACCATTTGTGATTAAACCGAAAGTCAAAGTCAATTTACGATATCTTCGACTTTTCGGTTTTTAAGCTAATAAACTGAACTAAGAGAGGGCTAAGACACTTACGTAGGGTCCTAGCTATCTTTTCTACAATCTTGAGCTTCCTCTAAAGCCAGGTATCTCCAGAAGTGAGTGTAGTGAATGTTGCAAGTAAATGAGCACTTGAACAAATCAATTTAGGAGCCTTTATATAGATAAATGGCATGAAAGGAGATCAAGGCAGGTGTTTTTGGAGGGTTTAGGACCACCCCATGTGTCCTAGTAGTATTACAAGTCCAACAAACAACCCATGGTATTGAAATTTTGGCCCCAAAGGCGGTGCAACTGGCTGCAACATGCAGCTGCCATTTTTCTGCAGAACTGGGCATCTGTCGCGGGCCGCGTAAGAATCAAAGGGGGTTTACGCGGGCCGCGACAACCTCCTGTTCAGGTGAAACTTGTTTCAATCTTGGCAGTTTCAGTCCCTGGTCCTTCTAAACTTTATATAATCTTATTTTTAGCATATAAGGCCCTTGTAGTTAGTTTTTAAAGGTTCCAGGGAGTATAACCAAACTCCGTTAGGCCCGGTTTCGTTAAAAGATCTATATAAACACAAGTTTCTTCCTATTGACACTTTTAATCCAAAGTCTTGAAAACTTGCATAACGATCTCGAAACCATGTGAAATTTATATCACTTATTCTTGAGCGTATATTTGAATATTTCGAAGCCTCGGGTTTGTTAAAAGGTCACTCAGAGGTAAGAATTTTAACATGTTGACACGTTTAACCCCTGTAGTTTATAATCTTTCGATTATTTTCATAAACGGCTTCTTATATCCAATTAATCACTCGTTTAAGAATATATTCTTCGTGTATGGTCATTCAGAGGCATAAGTTTGGCATGTTGAAACTTTTAGTCCCTTTGGTTTCATCTTTTCATCGTTTGTCAACTTTAGTCCTTCAAACTCAATATTTCACATGATTAGGGTTTAGGACACGTGTCTTCACATAATTGGACACGTTTTTACGTGGTGTTACATCCTCACCCCCTTAAAAGAAATCTTGACCCCGAGATTTTACTTGAATAAGTGAGGGTACTTCTGTCGCATAGTGGACTCAACTTCCCACGTATATTCAGGGCCTCTACGAGCATCCCATTTAACCTTTACTATAGGCACGTGCTTCCTTCGGAGCTTTTTAACCTGTCGATCTTTGATCGATATAGGTCTTTCAACAAACCTCAGGCTTTCATCAATCTGTACATCTTTATGAGACATTGCTAGCGACTCATCAGCTAGACATTTCTTTAGATTACAGATGTGAAATACATTGTGAATTCCACTTAGTTCCTCAGGCAAGTTTAGCTTATAAGCTCCACTGCCGACACATTCGATAATCTTGAATGGTCTAATATATCTCGGACTTAGCTTTCCCTTCTTACCAAAATGCATCACACCTTTCCAGGGTGATACTTTCAGTAAGACTTTATCGCCTAATTCAAACTTTAGAGGCTTTCGCCTCTTATCAGCATAACTTTTCTGCCTATCCCTGGCAGCTTTCAGGCGATCACGAATCTGGAAAATCTTGTCCGTTGTTTCAAGAACTATATCAGGTCCTGATAACTGAGCTTCTCCTACTTCTGCCTAACAAACAGGCGTTCTGCATTTTCTTCCATACAATGCCTCAAAAGGCGCAACCTGAATACTAGTATGGTAGCTATTATTATAAGAGAACTTGATCAATGGTAGGTGGTCATCCCAGCTACCACCCAGATCAATAACACATGCACGAAGCATGTCTTCCAAGGTTTGAATTGTACGCTCACTTTGTCCATCTGTTTAAGGATGGTAAGCAGTACTAAAATTCAAACGAGTGCCTAATGATTGTTGGAAACTTTTCCAAAAGTGAGAGGTGTATCTAGTATCTCTATCGGATATAATAGATACTGGCACTCCGTGGAGAGATACAATCTTATCCACGTATAACTGAGCTAACTTGTCGGAGTTATGAGTCTCCTTGATGGGTAAGAAATGTGCTGACTTAGTCAGTCTATCTATCAACTATAACCTATATAGTATCATTTCCATGCCTTGTTTTAGGTAACTTGGTTATAAAATCCATGGTTACCATCTCCCACTTCCATGTGGGGAGCTCTGGCAGTTGCAGCAGACCTGAAGGCTTTTGATGTTCAGCTTTAATCTGAGCACAGGTCAGGCACTTAGCTACATGTGTGGCAATAGATTTCTTCAAACCTATCCACCAATAATTAGCTTTCAAATCTTTATACATCTTGTCACCTCCAAGGTGAACTGAGCATTTGGAACTGTGAGCTTCCTGGAGGATTATATCTCGAAGCCCTCCATGAATAGGAACCCAGATTCTACCATTCATTCTGAGGATTCCGTCCTTGCCAGGTGCTAACTGTTCAGCAGTTACACCTAACTTCTCATTTGGAATGTTAGCTTCTAAAACAACTTCTTTCTGAGCAGCTAACAATCTTTCAATCAAGTTTTTCTTAAGTTCAATGCTCTTGGCATTAATTCTTATAGGTTTGATCGTTTCTTTTCGGCTTAGAGCATCAGCGACTACATTCGCTTTGCCAGGATGGTAGCAAATTTCACAATCGTAGTCATTTAGAGTTTCCATCCAACGGCGTTGTCTCATACTAAGCTCTTTTTGATTGAATAAATATTGGATACTTTTGTGATCCGAATAGATCACACATTTAGTTCCATATAAATAATGTCTCCATAACTTAAGTGCAAAGACAACGGCACCCAACTCTAAATCGTGAGTGGTGTAATTCTTTTCATGTACTTTTAACTGTCGAGATGCATAGGCAATCACTTTGCCCCTCTACATTAGTACACAACCCATACCGGTGTGTGACGCATCACAGTATACGACAAACTCTTCTATTTCTTCGGGTAATGCCAATACCGGAGCATTGCTCAATTTCTGTTTAAGAATCTCAAAAGATTCTTCCTGTTTGGGACCCCAGTCAAACTTCACATTTTTGCGGGTCAGAGTAGTCAATGGTGCAACTATACTTGAGAAGTTCTCAATGAATCTTCTATAATAACCAGCTAATCCCAGAAAGCTGTGAATTTCAGTCGGAGTCTTTGGTGCTTCCCAATTCATTATGGCTTCTATTTTGGCGGGATCAACTTGGATACCTCGCTCACTGACAATATGCCCAAGAAATTGGACTTCACGAAGCCAGAACTCGCATTTTGAAAACTTAGCATACAACTTCTCTCTTTGTAGCAATTCTAAGATACACCGAAGGTGTTTCTCGTGGTCGACTTGGCTATGAGAATAGATAAGTATGTCTTCTATGAAGACGATGACAAACTTATCTAAGTATGGCTTGCAAAATCGATTCATGAGATCCATGAATGCTGCGGGCGCATTAGTGAGCCCGAAAGGCATCACCAAGAACTCGAAATGGCCATATCTAGTTCTAAAGGCTGTTTAGGTACATATCAGGTCGATCTTTGAGAAGAAGCTTGCTCCTTGGAGTTGGTCGAACAAGTCGTCGATCCTGGGTAAAGGATAACGATTCTTGATCGTTACTTTGTTTAGCTCTCGGTAATCAATGCATAAGCGCATTGATCCATCCTTCTTCTTCACAAACAAAATATGAGCTCCCCAAGGCGAATAGTTGGGCTGAATGAAACCTTTTTTCTAATAAATCATCCAATTGAGTCCGGAGCTCTTTCATTTCAGTAGGCGCTAATCGGTAAGGAGCTCGTGCAATTGGCGCAGATCCTGGCAGAATGTCTATCCTGAATTCAACTTGCCTCTCAGGAGGTAATCCAGGTAATTCATCAGGAAAGACGTCAGGATATTCGGAAATAATTGGAATATCTTCCATCTTGGGTTTCGGGTCATTCACTGTCACTTGTGCCATGTAAATGACACATCCGTTCTTCAGACATTTCGAGACTTTGAGTATAGACACGTTGTCGGGCAACCCATACTGAGTATCTCCATGAATGGTGACTGATTCTCCAGAAGGGGTTTTAATGTTAACTAGCTTCTTATCACAAGCTATTTGAGCTTGGTTATGCGATAACCAATCCATACCCAAAACTACATCAAACCCAGCCAGTTTCATTGGCAAAAGGGATAGCGGAATAAAATGATTCTTAATGGATATAGCGCATCCATCAAGAAGAGCTGAAGCAGTTTCTAAGGTACCGTTTGCGAGTTCTACCTCATATTTTATGTCTAGAGTTTTAATAGGCAGATTCAGTAATTTACTAAACTTATGGTCTACAAAAGACTTATCAGCACATGAATCAAATAAAACTCTAGCATAAATATCGTTAATGAGGAAGGTACCTGTTATAACGTTATTGTCGTTCACCGCCTCCCTGGCGTTCATCTGAAAGACCCTTGCATTGGTCTTCTTTACCTCTTCAAGCTTCTTAGCATTCTTAGGGCAATTAGTCTTTATGTGCCCCTTCTCGTTACAACCATAGCAGGTCGCATCCTTGATGTTTCGGCACTCCACAGTCTTCTGCCCTTTCTTCTTGCAAATCCCACAAGGTTTAGCTTGTGGGTCCTGGTTGCACTTTCCAAAGTGCCTTTTGTTACACGTCTTACATCTGGTCTTTTCATCCGATTGCCCCTTTTTGAAACCAGAGTTTCCTTTCTTCTTTTTGTTTGAGTGATGGGACTGATCATCCTCCCTTTTTCTCTTTCCCTCCTCGGTGGTTTTCTTTGCCCTACTCCTTACAACATCGAGAGTAAGGGACAAAGATAGATCTACAGCAGACCTATAAGTAGCTGGCTTAGAAGCCTTGACGTTTCCTTTAACCTCTGGGGCTAAACCACCGATAAAACGCGCAATGCGTTTGGGTTCAGGGGTGACCAAATACGGTACAAGTCTCGACATGGAGTTGAAACTGGTCACATAAGACCTGCAATCCAAATCCTTCATCACCAGAGTGAGGAAGTCAGTCTCTATCCTTTCAACTTCATGTTGAGGACAGTAAGTATCTTTCATAAGATCAACAAATTTGTTCCAGGAAAGGTTATACAGAGAAACCTTTCCAGTGGATTGCACTAAGGCTTTCCACCATGTTAGGGCGTCACCCTTGAAGGACTGAGATACAAACTTGACGATGTCTTCCTTTGCACACCCACTTATATCAATCACCGTTTCCATTTCATCTAACCACTTCATACAATCTATTGCTCCCTTTTCTCCCGTGAAGTCTCTTGGCTTACACGAGATGGAGTATTTGTAGGTACAACCTTTGTTGTACTTGGGAGTCTGATTTAGCACAACCTTCTGAGATTCAGATCTCTGGTTGGATGAATGCTGAGATTCATCCTTTTTCGATGCATGCGAATGTGATAAGGATTTTGTATGAGCTTTAGACCGAACATGAATCGGTTCTTTGAATATTTTATCCACAGCTTGAGCAACTGCGGTGTCAATCATTGCTTATAATTCAGCATTTGTAAGATTTATCCTTGCTTCATTATTGTTCCCTTCTCGCGGATGAGTGTTTGCTTCGTCAGATCCAGCCATGATTTGGGTACTAAAATTAAACAATAATGATTTATTTAAATTATATAATGAATCATCTTATTGATGATTAAATGGCCATGGTATCAATAGACCATATAGACCATTTTAAATAACAAGTCAAAAATATATGATTGTTCAAGATTTTCCTAGGCTACAACTTAATCATTATAGGATACAATCCTGTTTATTCATTAGACAGGGAACATGAGTCACAACTGTCGATGTCATAGAGACATTTTCATATAGCACAAGGCTCGTCTCGAAGGACATTTAGATGGCACAAAGGCCTTGTCATCCTTTGGATCAATGATTTTAAGGGTCGAACATAGTTCATCGCCTTTTTGACAAGAAGTTTATAAAATAAAACTATCATTGTCATGAATACACCTTCGCTCGCAGGCGTACACCTCATATAGTTGTTTTGGTGTATACATCATATTTGATGTTTAATA
Source organism: Helianthus tuberosus (assembly GCA_030545235.1). Classification (NCBI taxonomy): domain Eukaryota; kingdom Viridiplantae; phylum Streptophyta; class Magnoliopsida; order Asterales; family Asteraceae; genus Helianthus; species Helianthus tuberosus. The sequence goes on from CM060399.1 coordinate 118,042,073, forward strand.
GCCATGATCTAAATTAATCATATAGGCTATGAAGGTGGCTTGGAAGGATCCAAGTACCTTTGGAAGTTAGTGTGATTTCTAAGTCACACAACCAAGAATGTTAACATGTTTTCAGATGTTAACAAGGAATGTCTTTTCTTAAAAAGGTTGTACCATCATAGCCATTAATATTGGCTAGGTTATACCTTTAAGAATTTCTTTTGGTATTGATTTGGCAGATCAATTTTAAAAATTGAAATGATATTGATAAAATGATGTAATAAAGTACATATAAAATTTTCCAAAAGAAATTTCATTGAAAAGCTAAACGATTACAAGATATGCCCTAAACGGGTCTTGAAAATAACAAACTGTCCACGTAGGGACTACAGAAAATGAAAATAAGTCCATGCAGGGACCAAGTACAGAAATAAAAATGTCCTCACAGGGACTTGATTGAAAAAACAATACATAATAAAATAAAATGAACTTGTACTTCTTTTTACCTTTTATGAAGTTTGCGAGGCCCTTGAGAAATTTGTTATGTTTTTTCTCACGTTCCTCCGCTTTGTGTTCAACCCGATCCAACCTATACAGAATTTCTTGAGTTTGCAGTTGTGAAGGTGGGGGTTGTTGTTGGTAAGGAGGGCGTTGATACCCATGCACTGGATACCCTGTTGGGTAAGTTGGAGGAAAGGGTGAAGGGTAAAGTGCATTAATCTGAGCTGCCTCAAGATATGGATCTTGGGCAGGGGCCTGATATACATAACCCGTAGGATTTGGATATTCAATGGGTTAAACCCAGACGAACCTTGGTAGGTCGGTATGGGGTTATCGTAACCCACTGGCGGCGGTGGTGGTGCAAATGTAACCGGCGGGGGATCATCTTCCGGCACCGCATGAGAGGGTCCACCCATTTTTGGATCCTAAGGGATTGGAGGGTATGTGCCCGAAGCTTGAGGGGAACTGAACCTAGGTCCCCCTCGCACGGACATCCATGCATTCCTCCTTCACCTAGGTGGCTCGAGAGGTGGTTGAGGTGGTTCCTCAACGGGAAAAGGTGGTGGAGAAACCGCTTGGAGGTGTGGTTCTTCCAATGAAAGATGCGGAGAATTATGAAAAGAAGGTGTGAATTCCCATTCAAACTTTTCCCACCATACGACCCATGGGTCGGGGCCTTGGTATGGCGATCCCTGGTAAGGAGAACCGCCGGAGATGCTAATAGGATGAGTTGGTGTTCCGGTTGGCGGCACTGGGTCGGGGTCATCATCCATTTACATATCTTGAGAGAAATGGTCTTCGGGTCCTAAAGGATTAAAACCGAGTGGTATGTTAAGATAGTCGTTCGGGTTAAATTGACCCGGGGAGTAGAGATCATGGGAACTAGAGTGGTGAAAGGAATGAGAATGTAAGGAGTGGGGCGAATGATGCGATTGGTGGGAATGGTGCGAGTGTTGGGGCTCGTCCTGAATAGGTAGCCCGAAGTATGGAGGATCTGAAAGTGAGGATCCTAGCGAAACGAAGTGTCTCGCCGGTTCAAAGGAATGTCTCAAGTTATCCCGAGAGTCGGAACTAGAGAAAGCTGCTGACGGAGTGCGCCTATGGGAGGGTCCCGCATTGCTTGATGGTCCTCCTCGCATCGGACCCTTTCCCTTGCCTCGTACGCGCGGTGGCATTTTTAATTAACCTGTCAAAACAATAAAACAACATATAAACGACAGAAGGAAAGTTAAGAATAAATCCTAGGTCATATGCCTAGACTCGGAAGTCTAAGGAATGTGCTTATTGTGTCATTGAGATTAAACATAAAAGGTTTGTGTTTAATTCACTCAATGTTGGCTCTGATACCAACCTGTCACACCCCGATATTTCCACGTATTACCGATGGGCCCGGCGGGGAGTATCGTGACGTAGCTGATATCATCATTGTCAATACACACAATATAATAGCACATCGGAAGGCTTGGTGAATAAATACTATTACAAACCATAGTGTCCGAGTGTTCAAATAAAAGAATATACAGACTTGGTTGTAATAGAGATCCACAGGTGGATCATAAAATAAAATACAAGAAAACTGAAATAACAGACTCCAGGTATCTAGGGATTTGCAAGATCCTCTTATTTGACACCTAGTAGCTTCAGCATATTTACGTGAGGTACCTGTCAATTAGTCTTTGGAAAATACGTCAGTTTACACTGGTAAATACAATTAACCGACTCATTTTAAAAGAGTTTATAAAAATTGATTTCAGTGCACAAGACACAAATCATTTGTACTTGGGACAATTATTTAAGATAATCTAGTATACTGTTTTACATGTTTGTCATACATATGGGGCCGGTTTGGAAGCCGGTCATGATTAACCGACTCACCACTATAAAATCCACAAAGGAGTTATCCCCAACATGTGGGTTATTTAGCATTTGCAAATGTCAGGTGTATGCCTACACCCCGTGCATAGGTCGTGGTCATTTTCAAATGAAATAAGCCGAGGATATCCAGGACACGGTCGTATTAACCCCCATTGTTTATGTTATCAAACAAAACAGATTAGAACGGGTTATGTAAATTTATTAATCACAATCTGATTAAATGATTTCATACCCGACCAAGCGGTATTATTATAATACCTTATCTCAAGCCCGTATAACGGAAAATAAGTTAAAAGTATTTACCTGAGCTAGATGGAAGAAGTAACTCAGCCGTATATTCCTAAAGCCTTATGAAAGTACCTTCTACCAAAGCTACTCAATCTGTATAGAAGGTTTATTAACCTATTAGGATACTAACGGGTCTTTATTTAAGTCAAAGACTTAGACCGGTTAGTTTGAAATATACTTAACGGTTCTAAACGCTAGATTAAGCGGAGACCGGAATAGAATGTGATTCAGACCCGACAAGTTTGGATACTTGTATAATATGGGCAAACTGTACACGTTCTGGAATTTGAGGATTTAATGACAAGGTTAAACCCGTTTCGGCTATTTTATGTAAACTAGTCACATAAACCGATCCGAACGCATAAATGCGTAACAGGTAGCCAAATGAATTATATACAGTTCTCATATGTTATTATGTTGAGAATATGTTAATACATCAGTAGGATGTTAACATATATGCCCAAAAAGTATTTAAAACCAATTTAAGTCCCGTAGGGGCATTTTGGTCATTTTAATGATAATAAAAGAGATTCTATAATAAACTAAGGTTCTGGTCTTTTGTAATCAGTGAAAATATTTATTTTATCACATTACATCAGTAGGATATTATACATATGTGAGGTTTACCATTTACGGCTAAACTATGCCCCGAAATGGTATTTTGGTCATTTCACATATGCTTTCAAGGACATTTTTGGAAGTCTGAGTTCATGACTTATACTTACTGTAATAATATTGAAATTTGTTTAAAAATTCAGTAGGTAATAAGTCTTAGGTGTTAAATATGGTTTTAAACCATACTATGCACCTAATTAGTGTAAAACTCGCTAATTGACGATAATTAAGATGTTTATGTAAATCTGAGATTTTGATCAGTTGTAAATGCTCAAAATAATTTATTTAATGTATAAAATTAGTAGGAAAAGGTTTGGCATTCAAATCATTTGTTAATCTCATTTTACGCATGAAAAGGGTATTTCATCATTTACCGAATTACACAAGAACTCCATGATTTGATCAGTTTATAATCTGATCAAAAATTCCAAAAATCTCTAAAAATAATATCTTAACAGTAGGTAATGAGTTTTGAGTCAAAATCCAAGTTTAAACATGTCTTATGTAAGATATCACTATTTAATTAACAAAAAAGCTTCTATTTATGATATCGAGCATAACTTCTGTTTGAGACCAAGAACTGATGTCAAATATTCAGGACAAGGTTATATATCAGTAACAAAGGTTTTTTTCCTCTCATATTTCTAAAAATCTTGTTTATATGTCAAAAAAGCAATTATGGCATTTATAAGCATAATAACAAACAAGAGCATATAATTCAAACTACTAAGGACCAAGTAATATAACTCCATGGGGTTATACTACAACATAAGGTGGTCCTAATGGAAACTTAAAACATGGAAGAATTAAGCTTAATCGGGTCAGAACTGAAAGTTAAAGCAAAAGTCAAGCTTTTGCGACTTTCGGTTATAAACCGACCCTAAACTGATAATTGTCGGGTTAGACACGCTTAAACATGTTCTAATTCTAATTATCAAGTTATTAGAATGATAAAATATAATTTATAACCTCTGTTTTATTAGTTTGAATCATTATTTAAAATTCTGTCTAGTTTGACTTTTTGACTCATTAGTTGACCCGACAATTAACTAGTCAAACGAATTAATTAGGAGGTGCCCTTTTAAGGGTTATTCACCTACCTTAATATGGTCACATAACCACTTTTGATTCGGATAGTGGCTGGACCATTTGTGATTAAACCGAAAGTCAAAGTCAATTTACGATACCTTTGACTTTTCGATTTTAAGCTAATAAACTGAACTAAGAGAGGGCTAAGACACTTACATAGGGTCCTAGCTATCTTTTCTACAATCTTGAGCTTCCTATAAAGCCAGGTATCTCCAGAAGTGAGGGTAGTGAATGTTGCAAGTTAATGAGCACTTGTACAAATCAATTTATGAGCCTTTATATAGATAAATGGCATGAAAGGAGATCAAGGCAGGTGTTTTGGAGGGTTTAGGACCACCCCAGGTGTCCTAGTAGTATTACAAGTTCGACAAACAACCCATGGTATTGAAATTTTGGCCCCAAAGGCGGTGCAACTGGCTGCAACATGCAGCTGCCATTTTTCTGCAGAACTGGGCATCTGTCGCGGGCCGCGTAAGAATCAAAGGGTGTTTACGCGGGCCGCGACAACCTCCTGTTCTGGTGAAACTTGTTTCAATCTTGGCAGTTTCAGTCCCTGGTCCTTCTAAACTTTATATAATCTTATTTTTGGCATATAATGCCCTTGTAGTTAGTTTGTAGAGGTTCAAGGGAGTATAACCAAACTCCGTTAGGCCCGGTTTCGTTAAAAGATCTCTATAAACACAAGTTTCTTCCTATTGACACTTTTAACCCAAAGTCTTGAAAACTTGCATAACGATCTCGAAACCACATGAAATTTATATCACTTATTCTTGAGAGTATATTTGAATATTTCGAAGCCTCGGGTTCGTTAAAAGGTCACTTAGAGGTAAAAATTTTAACATGTTGACACGTTTAAACCCTGTAGTTTATAATCTTTCGATTATTTTCATAAATGGCTTCTTATATCCAATTAATCACTCGTTTAAGAATATATTTTTCGTGTATGGTCATTCAGAGGTACAAGTTTGGCATGTTGACACTTTTAGTCCCTTTGGTTTCATCTTTTCATCGTTTGTCAACTTTAGTCCTTCAAACTCAATCTTTCACATGATTAGGGTTTAGGACACGTGTCTTCACATAATTGGACATGTTTTTACATGGTGTTACAAAGGCCCGTGTGAACACACGGGTAGGTTTAATAACGATCGAAATCAAATACTAAAAAACAGATTATAATATATCATTTAAATTGTTTGTGTTTAGTTACATATCTTTATAAAACAATGTTAAAGATAGTATGTGTTAGGACATAATTTCATCGTTCAAACTGAAATCATTAATCACAAGTCACAGAACTGTGATTAACCATTGTTTATCTACTTTTTTTTAAAAGCCAACAAAGCTTTTTTTCCAAATACAAGAAAAACAAACATAACCTGGCTAACAACTTGTTAACAAGGACGTAGTACATTTCGCCAAATTAAACATACTATACACCATGACATTGTAAAATGAATGACACCCAACTTTTCCAAGAAAGTGCTTTAGCCTTTGACCTGCTGCGCAGCTATAAATAACCCAACGTTTTTATCTCTTCTATAATCTTTCGAACCGACAATCGCCTGTTATTGAACACTATGTCATTTCGGCTTCTCCATATACACCAAATGGCAGTCTGAATAATCAAATAGACTGCCTTTTTTCCAGCACTTTGATCCCCTATTTTTCTTGTGGATAGAAGCCAGGTCTTTCAGTTCCAAAACGAACACCGGATTTAGCCGACACCAATGCCTAATGAAATCCCATATCACACTATGTAATTTTAATTTTGAATGCAAATGCTTAAAGCTATTATATAAAAAGCATACCTATACCCTCTATATTTAAAAAAAAAATCTTTATTCATATGAAGTTGTCAATATGATAGGATCCACACCTTACAAACAGTATCAAAACCAATATTAGCTTCAACAAACAGGTTCTTGAGATCTCCATTCAATGTAACAGGTACTCCTACCACCTGCAAATTTATAAATATTTTCAACCAAAAAATACCATTGTAAAGTTACATCTTGATTTTTGACAAATCATCAACCTTTGTGGAGCATTTCGCTTGGGAAAAAGTCTCGGCAAGGCGGGCGGCATCTGTGTTTGACGTTACCCCTTCAATTTTAATAACAAAAGCAACATTAATAAATAAGAAAACACGAATTTTAATATCAAAACGCTAATACTCGCTATCATTAAACAACAGTTCAAGCATACCGCCAACAATGACAAGGCCATCCAACTTCAAAGCCTTACATGCAGCCATTGCGGCATCAATTTGTTCTTGCGTTCTTATTTGATCTTTCGTTCGTCCTAACAGATCATAAACACCTTTATAGGATTACACTGCCATTAATGAATATACGTTAAAGTAGAGAAATACATTCACAAAATTGTATTTGCTTGTACGTTACCTTGGTTTCTGTAGGTTGCAAGTACATCATCTGTGATCTCAAGTGTTCTTTGAGAAAATAAGCCTTCAGAATTAAACAGGACACAATTGCCACCTCTAGTAAGTTTGAACCACTATAGTTAAAATGAAAAAGAGCGAGAACAAAACGCTGAATACCTGATTGCAGGATACCAATTTAAATCATGAATCATAAACAGTTGAACAGAAAAAAATCAAATTGATTCAATTAAGTACACGGTTGATTGAATGCCAAATAGGTTTCCAATTAAGGGTGTTCATGGCCTGGTTCGTTATAGCTGGTTCAGACGAAATTCTAGGCGGAGCCACTAAATAAGGTTTCAAGAAGCGATAAACCAAACCGGCAGGTTGGCAGAGCCAGCCAATTTTAAGAATTTGACTGTAGAACACAGCCATTTTGGTTTTACCTTTCCAAGCATTATAAAACTCAGCCACTAGGGTGCAGTGCCACCACCAGCTGCATCACCAACTACAATACCCCCGCCACAAGCTGCCACTAAGATAAAACCCTTACTCTAGCTTCATCAACCATTTTAGGAATTATTGCAGTCTCAAGAGGGTCTGTAAAAGAAACAAAAGTAAAAATTCAGATAGAAAGTAGCACAAATTGAAAGCCAAAATAAGGTCTGAAGGATTTGGTCCTTTGAGGAATTGACTTCCAACTGGTTTAACTTGAAAGTGACTGGTTCCTAACAAAGACAAATATCCACCCCTTGAGGCTATCCCGAACTGCATGATCCATGTCCTCCATAGTGGTTCTATCTTTCCAGCCACTGACATCTTCAATTGCTTTTAAACGCCATACACCAGCAGCCTCTAATGCAATAAAAAAATCCTTTAATATCCATAAAAAAACCTGTAATCAAGAGCTTGCAACCTTCGTATCATACCAGCCCGAAACCGGTTCTAAACAACATCACAACTTGCTTTAAGACAACAGACACATCACATTCATTGCCTAAGGCTTAATCGGTTCTCATTCATCAAAACCGAGTCAAATACATTCAAAAATCACCTTGCAACTGCTGGAAATAGTGACTCCAATCAGCTCCTTCGTGGGCAACCTCTAACAGGTTAGAATCAACTTCATCTTGGCTAATAAAGTCCCAAATGTGTCTCCATCTGTTAGGGTTTAATCATTACACAAACATGCATCAAATTAGCTCAAGATTCGCAATTCTGCGCAGTTTCAAAGCAACCGTGGAATTATTATGGTCCAAAACACTAAAGAGATCATTTGCTTTGATATAAAAAAAGATTGAAAGAAACATATTCTAGTCTGATATGAAATTTATCAGGAATACATAAATTTTTCATGAAATTTATATGAAATTTAACCAATCACCTAAGAAACCAAGTCTCACACAAATTTTGGTTAATTATCACCTTGAAACATATCAGCTTTGACGTCTTTCAACTCAGCTCACAATCATATCAGCTACAGGAATTCACTTTGCTCGTCGGAAAGATACTACAGTCAGGCTCAGAGTTTACAAAATAATGAAAGCCAAAAGGGCTACAATAAAAAAGCAAGAAATATGACATACGAAAGTAAACCATTCAAATACGTGACTAAAAGTTTCAAACTTCATTGAATAAAAAACGTCGAGTTTAATTATAAAAAAACATGGCTTATGGTCCTCATTTTCCTAATAAGAAAGCATTATGCAAGTTACAAATGAACATTTCAAATAAAAATACTATGCTTTCAGATTTTTACCGTTGGTTGAAAAGGGCTCTGCTAATGATACCAGTAGCCTCAATGTAACGATCCACACACCTGGAGATGCAACTACTTTCTCCCCCACTCAAACTGCTGCCTGGTTTAGTGATACACTTGTCAAAGCACTTCCCCCTCACTGTCTGTTTCCAAACCAAAATTAAATAGTAAAGAACTAAATACAATGCCAAATTCTGTGAAAACCTTTGCAATGGTAATCATACACAACATATCTACATGTCTGTATGTGGTTTTTTTTATGTTTTCTAACAACATCATAGTATCAATACTTCGTCGGTTATTAAACGAATCTTATTAATGTTTTATGGACTACGGTGCCTTGGCTACTCCTCAAGACCTTGAGTTACTACAAACGACAGACTCTAATGACCAAATATAGGACCCGAAGCCCATTAGCCTAATGGTTACAATAGCTAATCTCTTTCAGATGCACACCCTTTTTTTAAATTGACATAAATCAGAAACAATTTCTTGACTGCATATAAAAAGATAACTTGCTTGCCTTTTGCCTGATTACTGAAAGCAGATAAGTTAGGGGCTGTTTGCCTGTTTGGCAGCCTCTAAAATCTTAATGAATCAGTCAGAAGTAGATTGTGCTTGGTTCACTTAAAAGACACATGTTAATGGTTCACGGAGCCTCTTAACGGGTGTGTTTTAGAAACATGCTGACCAATTTAGAGGCTACCTCTTAATCCGTCAAGCCTCTTAATGGCTCAGCACAAGGTTGCCAATCAGCCCCTTATTTAAAACTTAAAACCTATCATTGTGAGTTTTGTCCATAAAAATAAGTTGGTGTTTATTGCTATGTGTCAACAAAAAAAATGATTTTTATTTAATCATCATAACATCTCAAATACATTGTGATTTTTAATTCTTGAAATTACATTAAAAAATCATCTATCTAAACAAGGTATACCTTAGTGGCATGTATCCATCTCTGTCAAATTTGTCAATCTCATAAGAATTCACAACACAGATCTAGGTTTAAATTCTCCCAAAATTGGGCAGTTTTTGACAATACTAAATCTAAACTCATATGTTATAGCAAATAATAATCAATAATACAACAAAATATCAATCTTTGATGTATCTATATATAATCATAATCGGCTGCAGATATAACTAAGCAGATGGAAGTATATACCTCGAGGAACTCCTCGGCGTAAGCCTGAGCAAGTTGAACCTTAAGCTGATCCATGAAGTCTTCAGTAGACATCTGCGATGACGAAGATGAACTCGATAACGACGAAAAGGAATCCATCTCTAATGGCTGTCTAACAACGGTTAATCGTCGTGCCGATGCATAAAGAAAGAGATGAGAGAAAAAGGAGAGAGAAGTGTCGGATTCATATGGTGGTGGAACCGATGGTTTGAATTTTGAAACCCTAGAAGTTCTGGTTTGAATTTTGAAAGATGCTTCCGGATTTAAGGTAGAGAAAGAAAGATATTTAAAGTATAGATTTGGGCGGCCTTTGAAAGATGAATTTTGAACTGCAGTTCAAATTTCCCCCAATATCAATTATCTCTAAAACACATATATATTAACATTTTAATTTGTTATTTATTACATCAGCAAAACCTACATGACATGTCTAGATACTTGACACATATGCAAAGTTACATCATCCTCTAATCCCCTTTAATAGATAGTATAGATTGTAGGTGTTTGTTGAACCAAATAAATGTCAGATGATTATCAACATTATCTCTCTTTCTTACAATTATTGAATGTCTAAGAAAACATTAAAACTATTCAATCATTTACTTACAAAACATCTTATAATATTTTTGATAGTTTTATTATTTAATAAATATTTATTATTTAATAAATATTCTTATGGTGGTGAACTATTCAATCATTCTTATGGTGTTAAACCAAATAAATGTCAGATGATTATCAACATTATCTCTCTTTCTACAACGGGTCGATTTGCATATATAGACATATATTATAGATTTATTAAAGTTGGTGGTGTCGACCACCAACTTTAATATTATACTAGCGAGATTTCTTGTTGAGTATAACTAAAACCAATATTATAGAAATGTTTTTATTGATCCTCTTGAAATTATGAAGTCACAAAATACGAGAATTATTATTATTATTATTATTATTTGCATATTAATTACAAGTAAATTCGAATAATGCCATAGTTGTTAAATGCGCACTCAAGGCGTGAAGGCTGAGCCTTGTATCTAGATGGAAGGCTCTTAAAAAGCGTGGGCCCGAGATAAGCAAGACACATAGCACAAACATACCATCTTTCGAGGTTAGACATGTTTCAAGCTTGTTTAGGCCTAGTTATGGCAGGTTCCAGACCATTTTTGGATGTTGTAGTCAGTTCACTCGGAATTGAAGAATATTACCAAAATTTCCAGGATTTGGCCAAAATCTTGCACCCGTGTAGACGGCAGCAAGATGCTTTCCGTACACCGTGCATGGCCTAAAGGCCTGGTTGGGTGCCCGAAGGGCTTTTGACAAAATAGAATAATGCATGTTCAAGCATATATGTAACTCATGTTACTTTAGAGTTAATTAATAGACTTGGTATTATAGTTAAAACATGCATGTTTGTAAATTAGTTATTATATTTCATACATCATGCATGTTACTTTGTGATTGTTAAAAATATCAAAATTAACACCAATATAGTTTTAACATGCCAACTATAAGAGAAATTTGATCATTGCAATTTTATATAAACAAATTGACAGAGTTTTTTTTTTCTTACGTCCCGCTTGCGGTATGCGCATATAATGTATATATGTGTTGGCCATCGGGGGGGCAAAAGTGAAAGTGCACTAATTTTAACGTTGTCTCGATTGCTGAGTGTTATGTGCCTTATGTACAAGGCTTGATGTAAAACTACTATCGAGCCGGGGGTCTCACTGGAAGCAGGCTCTCTATTCATACGAGGTAGATGTAAAGTTGTCTACATCTTACCCTCCTCAGACCCTGTATTTGTTTTGCTATAGGTGGGATTTAATGATTCATTTACTCATTGTGATATTGAAATAAATCTGAGCTTGGCCCGAAATTGTAAATAGTATACAATGATCTTTTTAGAGATAATCAACACAAGAAAAACAATAGAAATCTCAACTTAACCCAAAATTATAACAATCACAGTATGAATATGTCAACATTGGAGATAATAAAGACAAGAAAAGTAACAACAAATCTCTAGCATAACATAAAACTGTAAGAACTACAATATAAGTTATATTATACCTTTAAGGTTACCTTAGCACAATATATACGATCCAACTTAATAACAATTTATGATGATAACGTGTTATAAAACAATCTAACCTAAATTTGTAAGAACCACAATATGGTTTGTGTTAGGGAGAACAAGATAAGCAAAATACCAATAAATCTTTAGCATAACACAAAATTGTAAGAACTACAATATACTAGATAAAATTAAAAAGAACAATACAAGTTAATTGTAAATCTTCTTTAAGGTTAACCTTAGTACAACACGGTCCAACCTAATATGAATTTACGATAATTACATGCTATAAAAAAAATTTAACCCAAAATTGTACGAAATACAATTTGGTTTATGTTGAAAACAATCAGGCAAGAAAAATAACAATAACTCTCAATCGTAATAAAAAATTGTAAAATATATGTTAAAGAAATAAGAAGAATAATACAACTTATTTAGCCTAACAAGGGAAAAAAATCTTGTGTTTTATCAAACATTATCATTTATTGCTATATTAAAATTTAAATCAATATAAACTTTTTAATAGCATGTCTCAAACACCAAATTTAATAATCAATAACATTAGGAGAATCTGTAATCTATACTTGTATGATTTATGAAGAAAAAAACACTAGAAAAACACACTAGAAAAACACACTTTAATATATAACTTAACATTAGGATGATCCTACCTATATATATCGACCATCTCTAAATCACACACATGTATAAAGACACAATCACAAACACACTTGCACACCATACTACATAGTACGAAACATGCATGTAGGTTGCAAAGACACTTACACCTTGTTGAACCATCCATTTATTACACTATATATTAAAGCATACATAGATTTCTTCAAACCGGCCGCAGCCAACTTATACATGGTTGTCGGGACCGTGTCCTCCGCCACCGCCGCCACCACCGCCACTGCCGCCACCACCGTGCCCACCTCCATGAGCTCCACCACCACCAGACCCATAACCAGACCCCCACCCACTCCCACTACCACCCCCAGTCCCAGAACCAAAACCAAATCCATAACCCTTACCAAAACCATTAGGGGACCGGCCCGAGCCCGACCCATAACCCCACCCACCCCCGGGGCTTGAGCCGTAACCCCAACTGTAGTCCCAGTTTGGACCATGGGCTGCACCACTATCTCCACTTGGACTTGAACTAGACATTTGGTTATCAAGGGTTTTTCTTCCACCTAATTTAGTGGTAGTAGAGATAGATATAAATAACAACACAACAAGTACAACAATTTGGTAGGTTTTCGAATGCATTTTGTTGTTTGATCAAAGTACTTATTTTCAAAGTCTTTTTTAGTGGTTATATATAGTAATCATGAGTGTGATGACTATGATGCATGAAGGATATTTATGTCATTTCACATGTGAAAGACCCGTGAATGGTGGTAATATCCAAGGTGCACACTTGTTTAAATCTTGCAGGTGGAAGTGAGAGATAAGGGTAGTCATCTGCCACTTGTGATTTGCACCACCCCAACTATGGTAATAATAAACTCACTGCATGTCTTCATCCATTTAAAAGATATGTTTATGCCCACAGTATTTTTTTTTTCTTTTTTGTTAAAATGGTTGAAAATGATAATTTACGCGTACTGAACTCAAGCCGACTTAATTATTATTAAACTAATGGATGATAAAGATTTGATTAAATTGACATCCATTATGAGTTTGTGGCCATGCGCATATAGCCGTCCTTTTGATGTTCAATTCCACTAGTAGCTTAAGTTAGAGATGCATTCTAAAAAGGATGACACGTACATGTTTCAAAGATATATATGCAATTCTTGTATGCCTGCCTTGTAACTTGTCTTTATATTATTTATTGCTTTATTTATTTTTCATCTTAGTTTGTGATTCTAGCTTTCTATATTTCTTGTAAACAAGTCCCAAAACAATCAAACAAAAACTTGTGTTTCTTGTTAGCATGATGATACAGAAGTTTGTAGTTTAAGAGGATATGATATTGTCTCATGTTCGATTGATTGTGTAATACTTGATCGAGATCGAGACCGGAGCTAATACAAGAATGCCAAGTTATTTGAAGCTATCGGATAAAAACAAGTAGGATAAAATAGGGCTCAACTTAAACTGGTAAATTTTTTGATCCTAACACATGAATGAAATAACACAACTTTGTAGCATCATAATCGTAAGGAGTAGTACCAGGATAGGTGACTTCCTGTGAGAGTCTCCACCAATGAAACCAAAACAAATGTGTAAGCTCCTTCTAGGCAAATCAAACAATATTGGTAGTACAAAAGACCGAATGTTACAGACTCTCCCGGTTCTAAGTTTGAGGTTATCTTCAATCTTAATGAGTTTGCTTTACTTCGATTTAATTGTAATTGATGACGGGGGTAGCCCAAGACTAAATAAAATGACTAAATATATGAACGTCCAAAAGGTTAAAAGGTTCAATGGTTGAAAAGCTGAGGAGATGGAGTAAAGCAATACGAGAACAGTAAACAAGTCACATCTCCGAACAGCTCCACCAACCCACCAGCCGCAAAAGCAGCGCAGGTCCGCAGAGCACATGCTATTATCCAGGGGTCAAAAGGTTTTAACCCCCAAACGGGTAAGCCCCTCACTGCAAGCAAGGTCACTAGTCAAATGTATTCTACTTCGAGAGATGTCTTCTCTTATAAATTGACACTTCATTTACCTCAAAAGACATCTCCTGGCCAGCTCTGATTCTCTAATCTCTGGTTACTCACATTGAGTACTTGCTTACATGCGAGTCACTCCTTTTCACATCCACCACACACATTCTATTTGCTCACACATCCGAATCTGGATATACTTCAGAGAAGGATCTTTAGCAAATAATCAAAACTAACTAGTGAATCTCCTTCCACGTCTTGCAAACGTGGGGGGACCCCACGACCTGCGTTAGGCAAAGTTGAACCCTTCAACCTTTTTGCTTAACCAGCCCAACTACCACCGTTGGTCTTATATTTGTTGCATCAACAAGTTGGCGCCCACCGTGGGGCTACGCCGCTATTTCTTCTCAAAAAGACCTAGTAGTGGAGCTCTTTTCACTAAAAATCACCATGTCTGAAAGTGGATCCCCGGGAGAAGTAAATCAGACTCCAAACACTTCTACTCCGGGTAGCAGCCAAGCTCACGTGGCCATACCAACTTCTTTCTCAACTCCGGGGAGCACACCCGAGTTCCTCACCTTCAACACACCAACCCCGTCCAGATCCGGGGTTCCATCTCCCAATGTTGGTGTCTCTGACACCCCGGTGCGTGTTGAACTTACCCCTGAAGGGGTTGCCAACAATTTCCTTGAGTTGAGGTCCCTTCTCAACCAACATGTGAGTAGAGAAAGAGAAGAAGGAGTGAGGATTCGTTTAGACTATGACGAACCTGAACCAACGTTGTCTCCTGGACCACCTCCCCTTCCTTTTACAACTAGAAATGAGGCTGGTCCTAGTAATCCTTCAAATCCTCACCCTTATCTGTCCACAATGACAAATCCTACGGTGCATCCTATCTTCTCCTCCCAACCGATTACTAGTGGTGCTCCTTTGGGACACGAGCTAACCCTTGACCAGCTCCTGCAGTCCCCAGCAATAAGCTTGCCAGCATCTACAACAACAACTTGGGAGCAAGCTCCATCCGTGCTCCCTTTGGCACGAAGTGCTGTTATGAGCACTCCCCTTGGAATAAACTGCTCAGTTGCCCCAGGAAGTCTCCAAGGCTTCAACCTCATGCCCAATATGATGACCCAGATGATGGCCAACTTCCCGTGGCAACACTTTATTAATCAGGTGCTAGCCACTCAGGGAAATAACGGCAATGGAAATGATGTGGATGCAAGGGCTGTAGAAGACTTGGCTAAACCATATAAGCCAAGTAACCTTTCATGCTTTTCAAAGCAGATAGCCGATTATGATTTCCAAGCAAAGATCAAGATGCCATCCCACATCAGGACGTATGATGGGACTGAAGATCCTGAAGACCATCTTCAAATCTTCACCGGTGCAGCAAGGATAGAGAAATGGTCAAACGCTGAATGTTGCCTAATGTTCATGCAAAATCTTGTTGGATCCTCTAGAATTTGGTTCAACGACTTGCCTGCTCAAAGCGTTCGAAGCTTTGATGACCTTAGCAAGGGTTTTCTGGCCAATTTCTCCCAACAAAGGCGGTATGTTAAAGACGCAACAGTAATATTCCAGATAAAACAGCGTGATGATGAAAGTCTACATGCATTCATTGAACGATACAAGAAGGAAGGTCTGACTTATGTAGGGGCAGACGAGAAAATGAGAGTGGCTGGTTTCATGAATGCCATCACCTCTAAATATCTCACAAGAGATTTCAACAAATCCCTGCCCAAGACCCTGGAAGAGGCTCTCGAAAGGGCTGAAGCTCACATCCGGGGAGAGGAGGCAGTAGACATTAAAGAACAAAGAAAAAGAAGATCCGGCTGGTGAAGCAATAGCCCAGCTAGAAAAAGGGGGAACTTCAACTCCTATGACAGGCGGTCAAAGGGTTCAGACCCT
Organism: Helianthus tuberosus; assembly: GCA_030545235.1. Classification (NCBI taxonomy): domain Eukaryota; kingdom Viridiplantae; phylum Streptophyta; class Magnoliopsida; order Asterales; family Asteraceae; genus Helianthus; species Helianthus tuberosus. The sequence goes on from CM060399.1 coordinate 118,058,342, forward strand.
CGAAGATCTGAAGGCCGGAACCCTTCAAGCAGGGAAAAAGGCATAAGTTTCACACCCCTCACAAAGACCCCTCAAGAAATCCTTGCAACAGAAGAAGTTAAACAAAACTTTCGGCCTCCTAGGCCTCTCCCTAAAAGTAGGAAAAATGAGAACTCCACACAATACTGTGAGTTTCATGAAGAAAAAGGTCACCACACCAACGATTGTTTCCAACTCAAGAAAAGAATTGAAGAAGCTGTTAAATCCAGAGAACTCGCTCATTTGGTAAAGGGAATCCGGGACAAAATGGCTGAAGGAAAGGGTAAGGAAGTCAATATGGTGGATTTCGATGGAAGGATTCCTCATAAAAGACAGCGGTTGGAAGCTTGGGAGCTTCAGTGTGTCTGCTTCCCCCCAACGGAGAAAGACCCTCTCTCTAGCCCTCTTGTGGTAGAAGCTACCGTGGGAACGCTGCAAACATGTAGGGCATACATAGATACTGGGGCAGCCACTGAGATCATGTTCGAGAAATTCTTCAACCGTTTGAGTAATGAAGAACGTTCAAGGCTTCAACCCTCTGGAACCTCTATAAAAGGTATCGCTGACATACCCCTCAAGCCTTTAGGGCAACTGACACTTAATGTTCGTTTCAACGAAGGTTTAAAAGAAAGAACCCAACCACTCACCTTTGTGGTTATCAACATCCCCTCAAGCTATGACGTGATCATCGGAAGACCAGGACAGTGTGCATTTTACATGGCCGTGTCTGTTGGCCATGGCACAGTCAAATTTCCTACCGAGAGGGGCATAGCAACCCTTCAACCCTCTCAGGAAGCTTACATGGTTGAAGGTGAAAACTCAAACAGTGAAGAAGACAGGCAAAGGTTGGTCATAAACCCTAAGTACCCTGAACAACGAATAAGGGTCAATCCAAACCTTTCTCAAGAGACCCTTTCGTACCTTGAAAAGTTGCTAACACATTACAGCGATGTATTCGCTTGGTGTCCAGAAGATATGACCGGGATCCCTCGGAACATTGCCGAGCATGAGTTAAGAATACCACCGGATGTCAAGCCGGTGGTCCAAAAGAAAAGAAGCCTGGCACCCGAGAGAAGTCTGGCAGCCTGCCAAGAGGTTGAAAAGCTTGTGTCGGCCGGTATTCTCCGAGAAGTCAAGTACCAATCATGGGTTGCAAACCCGGTTATGGTCAAGAAACCTGACAACTCTTGGAGGATGTGCATAGATTTCAAGGATCTTAACAAGGCTTGTCCTAAGGATTGCTATCCACTACCAAAAATTGATCTCAAGGTTGACTCCCTCACAGGTTACTCGTTCAAATGCTATCTTGATGCATACAAAGGTTATCACCAAATCCTCATGAAGGAAGAGGATGAGGAAAAAACAGCCTTTCACACGGACAAAGGGATCTTTTGTTATCAAAAGATGCCTTTCGGCCTCAAAAATGCCGGAGCAACCTACCAACGGCTCGTTGACAAAGCCTTCGAAAGCCAAATTGGCAAAAACATGGAGGCATATGTCGACGACTTGGTGATCAAAAGCAAGACGGAATATCAAATGCTCGATGATATTCAAGAAACTTTCAAGAACCTTAGAAAGGTTAACATGAAGCTTAATCCGGAAAAATGCTCGTTTGGATTCGAGGAGGGAAAATTCTTGGGTCACATTGTTGGAAAACAAAGCATCAAAGCCAACCCAAACAAAGTGAAAGCCGTCCTCGAAACCAAACCACCAAAAACTAAGAAGGAGGTTGAAAGCTTAAACGGGAAGCTTGCAGCCTTGAAGCGTTTTACCTCAAAGTTGGCCGAAAGATCTCTGCCCTTCTACAAAACGCTCAAGAACTGCTCAGATAAGAAGGATTTCAAATGGACTGAAGAAGCTGAAGAAGCTTTCAACCAAATGAAGCAACATCTAGCTTCCCTACCAGATATTGCGGCACCAAAAACTGGGGAGTTAATATCGGTGTACCTCTCAATTGCCGACGAGGCCATCAGTGCAGTCCTCACCATTGAGCGAGACAAGGCCCAGGTACCCGTCTATTTTTTCAGCAAAACTTTAAAATTAGCTGAAACGAAATACCCTCCCCTTGAAAAACTTGCCCTAGCCCTAGTTCAAACAGCTAGAAGGCTTCGAAGGTATTTCCAAGCACACCCCATACAAGTGGTCACCGACCAACCTATTAAGAGTGTGCTTGAAAAGCCTGAAAACTCGGGGCGATTAGCCAAATGGGCCATAGAACTGGGTGAACATAACATCACCTATGTCCCAAGAAAAGCCATCAAGGCCGAAGTCTTGGCTGACTTCATTGTGGAAGTCCCAAACCAGGCGATTACTGAAGTAAACGCTACCACCACTGAACCTTCCAACCCTAAAGCCTGGAAGCTTTTTACCGACGGGGCTTCAAGCGTTGAAGGGTCAGGGGCTGGGCTAATTTAGATCAACCCAAAAGGACTGGAATTCACATATGCTCTCCGTTTTGATTTCCAGACCACCAATAACGAGGCTGAATACGAGGTACCAATAGCTGGCCTAAGGCTGGCTAAAGAGATGAAGGTTGAAAAGCTCGAAGTATTCACAGATTCGTTGCTGGTCTCAAGCCAAGTGAATGATAGCTACATAGCTAAAGAGCCCAACATGAAAAAATACAGAGAAAAATCCAAGGAACTGATGAGTACCTTCCAAGCTTGCAACATCAAACAGATCCCCAGATCTCAAAACAAAAAGGCTGATGCCTTAAGAAAGCTCGCATCTCTCACTTTTGCCCACCTTACCAAGAAAGTGCTGGTAGAAGTGTTGAAGGCTCCATCAATCGATGAATTGGAAGTTCAAGATGTAGTTACCGAAGAAGATCCAAACTGGATGACTCCCATAAAAAAGTTCCTCAAAAATGGTGAATTACCCAATGATCAGGTGGAAGCTAAAAGGGTTGAAATCAAGGCAAGGCAATACATACTACAAGGAGAAACCCTTTACAAAAAGGGTTACCTTGCTCCCTTGCTAAGATGTGTCGGTCCCGAGCAAAGTAAGTATTTGATCAAAGAAATTCATGAAGGTGTATGCGGAGCCCACTTTGGAGCTAGGTCGGTGGTTGCAAAGCTCATGAACCTCGGATATTTCTGGCCTTCAATGCATCGCGATACAGCCGAAGAATTAAATAAATGTGATACTTGCCAGATTCATGCACCGATCCCAAAAAGTCCCAAGCATGACTTAGTCCCGATAACCTCGGCATGGCCATTCCATAAATGGGGAATGGACATTGTTGGTCCATTTCCCCCAAGCAAAGGAGGAGTAAAATTCTTGTTGGTGGCAGTAGATTATTTCACCAAGTGGCCCGAGGTCAAACCACTCGCCAAAATCACAGGAAAACAGGTCATTGACTTTGTTTGGGAAAACATCATTTGCCGTTATGGATTGCCGGGAGTACTTGTCACCAACAACGGAAGGCAATTTGCTGAGAAGCCTTTCAGCGTTTGGTGCAAAGAATACAAAATCGATCAGGTTTTTAGCTCAGTGGCTTACCCGCAATCAAACGGTCAGGTTGAAAGAACAAATAGAAGCATAGTAGAAGGCATCAAGATAAGATTGGGAAGATACGAAAGCAACTGGCTTGAAGAATTGCCTAGTGTCCTATGGGCAATTAGAACAACCGAAAAAACAAGCCATAAGAAAACACCTTATAGCCTGGTATTCGGATCCGAAGCTGTAATCCCCGCTGAGATAGGAGTTGTAACCCAAAGAATTGTCAACATGGATCCCGAAACAAACCAAAAAGAGACCATGTTGAATTTACAACTCCTAGAGGAAGCAAGAGATCAAGCCGCAATTCAAGAGGAAAAATACAAGCAACAAATGGAGGCTTACTACAACAAAAAAGTCAAGAACGAACGTTTCAAGCCAGGGGACCTGGTCCTCAGAAACAACGAAGCCAGCAAGAAAGAAAATCAAGGAAAGCTTGGCCCAAAATGGGAGGGTCCATACACCATCCTTGAAGCACACAAGGGTGGATCCTACAAGTTGGCAGATTCAGAAGGCAAAAGGCTTCCAAGGCATTGGAACGGCAAAACCCTAAAAGGGTTCCATGTTTAAAAAAGTTTGGTTTGTATCAAAATGTATTTTGAACAACACTATGAATACCTTTTGTAAAAAGCAAGTATTGCTTGAATGAATGAAGTTGTTTTATCAAACTTGTCTTTCTATCCTAAGATCAGGTTGAGAACCTAGCAAAAAACTCCATGGCAAGGGCCATGTAAGGGGATGAGCTCCCAGGCCACATCGCTCAATAGGTTCAAGGGTTAAATGAAGCTATATAAGGGGTGAGTTCCTAAGTCAATACAACTCCATGAGACTTGTTAAGAAAAATAAAATTGTCTCATAGACGGGTGTGAACAGCCTACACCAAATGTTCCCTAAGATTTAAAATATTATACACAAACAGGCTTATAAAGTCAAGAGAAAAACAATGATATGATAAAAAGGATAGGTGCTATACCTTCTTGTTGAAAATACCAAGGCTAAGTGTCTGCAGCACTGAACCCTTTAAGGTATAAAAAACATAAGGGCAGCACAAACTCGACAAAGACAAAGTTACAAAAAGACAAAGAAAATCACTTGGACAAAAATCACAAAGATACAAACCAAGTCAGGTCACAAAACTAAGAAGCCTTCAAGGCTTCAAGCCACCCGGGTAATATCTCGAAACCTTAAAGGCTTCAACCTACTAACAGACAGCCAAAAAAGCTTGGAAGGTTAAAAGCCAAACAGACTGCCTTAATGAAATAGGCACAAATGTAAAAATATAACACACAGAAAATAGTTAAGCACCATACCATATCAAAGAAAGCCCTAAAAGACTTTCAAATACAAGTTAAGGCAAGTCCTAGCAACTTGCAAATTCAACTATTGTTCAAATGGCCATACAGACTTCAACACAACCAAAAGGAACCTTAAGGGTCCCTGAAAACCTAATATTGTTTAAAGGTTACAAACCATGAATTGTTTTAACAAAGTGCTAAGAAAGCTACGAATTTTAGGCATCAACAGAAGGCTTAGTAGCCCCAGAAATGCTACCTTTGGCCTTCTTAGTCTTCTTAACCTTCTTAGCCTTCGGACCTTGATCATCAACAGCTGAAACTTCCAAACTGACATCCTTCGGAACATCGGCCTCCCCAGAAAAAGTATCTTCACTATCTCCCGAAAAGGAACGTTTCCTCGAAGGGGAGCCAAGCAGTTCAGCGCATAACTTTTCATTCAAACCATCCGGCTTCAGTTCCTGTAAAGCAGAGAGAGGCTTACCATAACAAGAGGCAACTTGACTTACATACGGGTATGATAACCTCTCCATTTGCTCCACGGAACTCTTAAAGACGTCAGAGGCCTCGGGACGGTACAGAGGAGATTTCTCCAAAGGATTGCCAGACTCGTGAAGCTTATAACCCACAATAAGACCTTGGTGTTTTCCCAGATTGAGCAGTTTAGTGTAGACATCACCAAGAGCGGAGTTAAATTCCTTAGAGTGCAAGAGATAGGTAACCACCTGATGAAAACCATGCTCAATGAGCCATTGGTTATCTCCGGTAGCTTGGGCAACCAAAGTTTTCAAACCATCCTTCTCCTTATCAAAAGCTTTCTTTTACACAGCCAAGGTCTCCCGGTCAGCCTTCAGTTTCAATAAGTTAGCTTCAAAGCTCTTCCTAAGATCACCCATCTCAATATCGTGCCTCTTAGTTAACTCCTCAATCTTCTTGTTCCAAGCCAACTCTTTCTCAGAAAAAATCTCGATTTCCTTCTTCATAGCAGCAATTGAAGCCTTCATTTTCTCCTTCTTCTTGGAGGCCTCCTCATATTCCCGCATCCCCTTAGCAAAACGAGTGACACCTTCAGCCAAAAAGGCAGAAAGGTTGCAGGAACTGAGCATCATCCTAGAAATAAGATGATCACCCTCCATCTCAGATATGGCATCTCGAACACCGGGAGGAACAAAATGAGCCAAGGCTTCAGCACACACAGCAGGATCCTTAAAATTGTCACCAACCTTAACCTTCCAATTGGGCACATAAATGTCCTCTAAACCCTCGAAGCTTTCAACACTTTTGGCCGATGAACCTTCAATAGCAGAAATAGTACCCCTCTTAACCAATTTTTTCTTTTTGCTCGAATTAATCAACTCCTTTTCTTTGCCTTTACCAACATCCACAGCTTGATCCTCTAATGCCTCGATATCATCACTAACGTCAATAGGCTTTGAGCCAGAGGGCTGATCAACACCCTTCAGATGACGTTGAGAACGACAAGTGGAACCTTTGGATGCAGTAACCTTGGTGAAGCCTTTGACATTTGGAACATTGACATAACCAGAACCCTCAAACCTATAATCGGCACCCTTAACAACCGCATTCTCACCAGGGGTAGCAGCGGCATCATCAAAAACAACGTCAGAGGTATCATCGCTCTTAATAAAATCCAAGGCAGACATAACTGCAATACAAAATATAAAAACACATAAACGGACAAAGAAAAAGGAATGAAAAAACAAGAAAGGAATAAAGGCATACCCTTCCCATCTCTAATTAGCACCGGATCCCGGTTAGCATTTTCCCACAACTTACTTAAACCCAACAACACCAACAAATGCTCAGGGAAAGGGCGAAGCCTAGAAGGACACTCCCTAAGAGTTTCTAAGAAGCGAGTGTTTATCTCGGAATCAGAGGGCTCCGGCTCGTTCAGAACAGCATCTGGGTGTCTCCAAACAGGTTTAAAAGGGAGAATTTCCTCCGACACCCAGAAAAACCGATCTTTCCACACCCCAAGTGTAGAAACCATGGACGAGATTAAGCAAGTGTCAACTTGACTGGTTTCAAAGGTGAACCAATCACCATTCTTAGCAAGCCGGAAAAAGCGACGGAAGGACAACAAAGATGGATCATACCCACAAACCCGACACAGAATCTCAAAATGCAAAACCCTAGCCATACCTAAAGGATGAACTTGACCAAAAGATACCCGATAATATTCCAATACATTCAAGACAAAGTTTGAAAACGGATAACGAAGGTTTGAAAACTCAAAATGACGGCAATACAAGGCAATCATACCAGAAGGACAGGCATTGATGGATTTATCGCAAGCCGGTGCAACCGGTTTATACTTTGTCCCTATTCCCCATTCTACACAAAATAAATCGACTTCCTCTTGGGTCAGTCGAGAGAAGGATTTTGCCATATCCTTCCGAGCACCCATGACTATGAACAATTAAAGAGAAAATGAGAGAAATGGAACTGACCTGATTTTGAATGAAAAGGGGAAACTTGAGAGAAATAAAAGAACAAGTTATGTTCTTCAAAAAGAAAATGAGAAAATAAATGAGATTAGGGATAATTATGAAGAGACAAAGAATTTAAAAACCGCCGCCTGACAAACTGCCACAAGTCTTGTCAACTGTCTCGTCAAATTCCGAAATTCAAAAACCGTTCCAACCTTCCGACCCTTGAACCTTCGAAGCCTTTAGGCAATAAAAAACACGTATAAAAGTCAGAAGTCTTTGAGCTCCTTCCTCAAAAACCCCTGACTTGGGGGGCTGATGACGGGGGTAGCCCAAGACTAAATAAAATGACTAAATATATGAACGTCCAAAAGGTTAAAAGGTTCAATGGTTGAAAAGCTGAGGAGATGGAGTAAAGCAATACGAGAACAGTAAACAAGTCACATCTCCGAACAGCTCCACCAACCCACCAGCCGCAAAAGCAGCGCAGGTCCGCAGAGCACATGCTATTATCCAGGGGTCAAAAGGCTTTAAACCCTAAACGGGTAAGCCCCTCACTGCAAGCAAGGTCACTAGTCAAATGTATTCTACTTCGAGAGATGTCTTCTCTTATAAATTGACACTTCATTTACCTCAAAAGACATCTCCTGGCCAGCTCTGATTCTCTAATCTCTGGTCACTCACATTGAGTACTTGCTTACATGCGAGTCATTCATTTTCACATCCACCACACACATTCTATTTGCTCACACATCCGAATCTGGATATACTTCAGAGAAGGATCTTTAGCAAATAATCAAAACTAACTAGTGAATCTCCTTCCACGTCTTGCAAACGTGGGGGGACCTCACGACCTGCGTTAGGCAAAGTTGAACCCTTCAACCATTTTGCCTAACCAGCCCAGCTACCACCGTTGGTCTTATATTTGTTGCATCAACAATAATATTATGTGTTTATTTAGACATTTAACTTCGGGACTTAATTTTGAATTCATAATATTTGGTGCAACTTGAAAATTCTAGAAATTTCCTATGATATAGTAGTTTTATTCGTTCAAAAATTTATCAATTTTCATTAGAGTATATTCTTTTTATATATTGTGCGTCCGCACTCTATCAAATGGATATTGATATAGTGTGGAGTTCGGCTACAAAGTCCATTTTTCCTATAAAGTGTACAAAGTCATAAAACACCACAATTTCGTCCATAAAATACAATCAAAACCCACAAATAACAAAGTGAAGATCACTAAAACACAATATCCAAACCCTAACAGTCGATAAAAACTTTAAACACACTATTGTAGAACTATAAATATAAAACACAACATGATAATCAACATAAAACACACTAATATTAGTCATTCGATAATCAAAGCCTTATCATCCAACACACAACCCAAACCCACAAATATGGCGTTTTAGTATCTTCACTTTGTAATTTGTGGGTTTTGAGTGTTTTTATGGTTTTTACATTTTATAGGAAAAATCGACTTTGTAGCCAACTTCCACCCTTGATATAATAGTTTTATTCGTTCAAAAATGTATCAATTTTCATCAGAGTATTCTTTTTATATATTGTGCTTCCGCACTATATCAGATGAATATAGATCATACAACATTTGTACACCTATACGGATTCTTAGGTAGGCAAAATATAACGGTTAAAATTATAAGTTTTTATTTTTGGGTGGAGATACCAGAACACCCCATGTGATTACCTACACGCTCGTAAGTGTAGCCCTATACGTCACCGTATTAAATTATACGGGGCGTATAGGGTACAACCTTGTACCAACAGAATGTTTCAGGTAATGTTATCAGACTATGTCTGGCGGGTAACCTTATACGTCACGATTTCTTATATGTGGCGTATAGTTCTGCCTCGTATAGGCCTCTTATAGACCTATATTGGGGCTTATAGACCTAGTTTTTTACATATGTTGCGTATAGTCCTAATATAGACCTATATGGGGGCTTATAGACCTAGTTTTTTTACAAACATTTTAATACAATATTTATCGTTTAGCAAGTTTTATAAAAATTTAAGTAAACATTTAATTTTTATTATATATGATGCCCACTGTGGTAAAACTTCCGCCTCACGCACACATGACATTTTTTCACGAATAAGACTCCAAACGACAACCTTCCCAGACAAACTATATGATACTACACAACACAATGCTATACGATACTATAGGGCACGGTGCTATACGATACTATTCTATATTATACGATACTATACGACACAGTGTTAGATGCTATACGACACGATGCTATATGATATTATGGACAAAGAGTTTGTGAAAACCGTATAGGGCTATAAGTATAGTATAGTATAGAGGGGGCCAATATAACAATTTTGGTTGTAGCTTTTAACACAACCCTTATGTCTTTATTTCCTATAACTTATTAGTGGTTTAACAAGACGCTCCATTATCCATGGATGGCAGAAAGAGACGTTAGGGTACTACAATTCAACTCAATTATAACCTTCAATTCAACTATAACCAATGACCGATGCCACAAGCATGGAGATAGACGTAGGTAAAGTCAAGTTTGCCTAGTAGTATTCTTAGCATGATACTAAATGCATATTTAGTTGTTTTTCCTATGTGGTCTCGATTATGTGTCATATTCATCTTCAATCTTAATGGTTTAACAAGGAAGAAACATCAACATCTAATGACAATTATTTATTGAAAGTAGCATTTTGTATGTTGGAGATTCATTCTAGGGTAAAGTAGCTCTTCTTTTTCTTCTTATCGGAACGGTGGAGCTCAACGTCGGACATGGTGGATGTTTGGCGGAAGGAGTTGCCGGAATGGTGGTGGCTAGGGTCTTAGGGAAAGGAGAAACGCGTTTTTAGGGTTTTGAGATTTTATAGGGTGGGTGATCTTATTGAGTTTTATTTTAAATATAAGGGTATTTTGGTCATTTAACAATACTTAACCAAAAAATTCTAACAGTGTTAGAAATTTTGACTCAAATGGTTAAAGAAAATGCTTATAGGGACTCAGGTCGTTAAACTTTTTGCTTTTGTACTCAAGTGGTTAAAACCCATAAAACATAGAGACTCAAAAAGTAATTTACCCTTCATTCTAAAAACATGTTAATATACAATCATTGAATCATGCTACATTATTCTTAGGGGTTTGAACAAATCGAGTTTGAGCTGAACTAAACTCGAGCTCGACAACTTTAACTTAAGAGAGCTCAAGTTTATTTAGTTATTTTTCAAATACACATTAATTTTTTTTATATACACTTAGGGACGACCCGGTCAGTTTTGAGGACCCAAAACAATGTAAAAATTGTGGGGCCTTTTTTGTTATCCAACTGAAGCTTCTACTTAACCTTTTTTAACATCTTCATTCGTATTTTCTATAAAACATAAAGATAAAATGACGTGAATCATAATACCTTTAAGAGTATCCTTACAGAGTAATTTGCTTTAAAAGAATTTAGGGTGAATAACATAATCATAATGTAAAGGCAGTCCTTTTCTGTGGATTTAGAAACTTTTAAAATCCAGTGGTTTGGTTTCTTCAGCTTTAAACTGTTAGAATCAATCAACATCAAATGGATAAATGGTAAATCATGCATAAGAAGCACATAAGTCATGTGAAATAACTAAGTAGAGTAAATTACACAAAACGTCATTTAGAGCATTCACAATGGATCCTCTATATGTATGTGAGTGTAACCTCTATATTTGTGAGAGTAGTTATAAATTGTTGTGAGTGGAGGAGAGAGAAAAAACAGAAAAAGTTACTGTTCATCGGTAAATTTGAAGGAGATGTTGTTCACCTCCATAATTTTTTAATATTTTTTGAAAGTGGTTGTGAGTAGAGGAGAGAGAAAATGTAATGGTAAAAGTATAAAAAAATATCATTTAATTGAAAAGGGGAGAGAAAATGTAGTGTTTTTAGTGTAATTAGGCTACACGGTATGGTGATGGTCCTCCCTTGGAGGATGGTCCGCCACGTAAGTGACACGTAGGATGGGCATGAGGATGAGGCAAAGAGGATGGAGGTGTGGAAATGGGAGGATGGACCTAAAATGTGTATGTATATATTGTATGTATAGGAGTGTGTGAGAGGGGGGGGAGAGTTTTTGTCCTTTTGTGGACCGTTACAGACGTCTGACAGAGGACGGGGAGGACGAAGCCGGGAGGGGGCAGTGTGGTGTTTGGCCCGGCGCCGGTCCAAGACGGTGGAGGCCGTTCCTCCATAAAGTGTAGCTTTATAGAAATGGAGTAAGAGATTTGATTGTGAATGGTCTTATATTTTTTTTGAACTGTGAACTTCATGTATAAGGGTACCACACACTCCAAATCGGAGAGCCTCGTTTTGTCTCACTTTGGCCAGACTATGTTGTCTTAACCGAGCCCACGTTAGCTTCAAAGTTTGACTTTTTGGGGCGTTCCCCCAGGAAACTATATCGCTGACAGCCACTTAACAGTCATTGTGCCACCACAAGAGCATAACTCTCTAGTATAACACACGGTGGGACGAAAACCCGGTTGTGCTGGGGAATCGAACTGACAACCTTGTTAATGAATAAACATGTACAGAGAAACGGCTAGGGTTTGCTTACATTAGAAAACATTAGAAACAAATAAAAAGAGAATACAAATTATATAGTATGGCTAATTAGCTAATGGGCCAAGCCCACACTAATATCTCTATTATGCTAACATCCCCCCTCAAACTCTCAATGCAACTGCAATAAACATTGAGAGTTTGTCACATAAGAACCGAAATCGAGACGCTGACTGAGCCTTGGTAAAAACATCTGCAATCTGCAAAGCTGATGGTGTAACACCCCGTGTTTCGAAAGTCAAAGTCAAAGTCAAGATTGAAGTCAAAGGAAGACAAGATTGCTAATTGCGATCTGTCACTCCTTGCTCAATTCCTGTTTTGACTTCTTTGACTCGTAGATAGTCTATTTATGTTATCGCGTTAGTTGTATTATGTGGAGTACTTGTTAATAATCTAGGCTTAATCGCATATTAATCGCATGTTTAATCGACTTAACGCTTATCGCTATCGCATTCGCAACTCGAATTATGTGTTCTGGTTATGGTTTTACGTGTGTGTGCTCTTTATGTGTTACTTGTGCATGTTATTTTTATGTTGAGGTGTTAATCGCAATCGAAAATCTATCGCATCGCAATCGAATCGAAAACGCTAAACGCAAGTAAATGATAGTGATTGTATGTTAGATATAGTAGTTGGGATTAAAAGTAATTTAATGGGTAATTCTATTGTATCGCTCGCTCGAATCGAATCGCATCGCAAAGCTCTACACTCGAATCGAAATGGCAAAACTCATCGCACCGGACTCGTGGATCGAGTGGCCATCCGATCGGGCTGCCACCCGATCGACCAGCCACTTTCCCCCTTTCCTTTTATGGAAATCCTATAAATACCCCTCATATGTCACATCACTTGATGTGACAGCTCTCTCTCTGCTCAACTCGCTCCAGCCCACTTTTCTTCCGATTTCTCGCGATTTTTGTAAGTTTTCAACCTAAATCTTGTACTTTCTTGATCTACACCTTTCTATCTTTTGAATCTGAACTTTTAACCGTGAAATCTCTAGATTTGAGGTGTTCTAGGATGATGTCATCATGGAGTTCTTATGAACTTCATGTTTTGCTTTAAATCCACTAAGAACCACTTGGATCTGAACGATTTCCACATAAATAAACAAAGATCTTGCATAGATCTAAACATATTCATGGTGAAAAGGATTGAAAGATGGTTTTCAAGCTTTCTTTCAACTCTTTTACACTCAATGTCCTCAAAACCGATAGGTTCGGAGCTTGTACTGACCTCCTACTCATTCTTGGTGGTGTGTTAGTTCCAGATCTGAATTCTATCCAAGAGACTACGGATTTTGAGTTAAGCATGAACCACCGGCTCGAACCATTGACTGACTGGACTAGGGTGATTGCTGTCCGATCGGGTCACTTGGGTCTTGACGAGGTTCTATTGTTTAGCACGTACCAACTCGTCTCGAATCAAAACTACAAACTATCCAAAAACACCAAGTGTAAAGACGATCAGGTCGAATGGGACGGATTGCCGTCCGATCGGACAGCCATCCGATCGGATTGCCACCCGATCGGACAGCCACCCGATCGGCTTGCACCTGGGTCCCACACTTAAGCTATTTTCAAACTATTCAAGGATCTAAACATTGAAACGGATTACCACCCGATCGGATTGCCATCCGATCGAGTGACTGTCCGATCGTGTGACGCTTGGGATTTGGATACTTAAACAATTTTCAACATGTTCAGTACGTACGGATTGCCACCCGATCAGATAGCCATCCGATCGAGTGACTGTCCTGCTGTGAACTTGTTCTCAAACTGAGAAGTCTTGCCAATAGGATTGCTGCCTGATCGAACGACCCTTCGATCGACCTGAAAGGTAGAGATACTTCTCTATTTTTAAAATGCTACAACGAAAACTTCAAAAGGCAAACCATCATACACAAACACATCCTCACCAAACGAGGTGACAATCCAATCGAATGGCCATCTGATCGGATGACCATCCGAACGGATTGCCACCCGATCGACTGGCCATCCGATCGGATTGCCATCCGATCCTTGGTACACTTGCATTGTTTTACGCGCCGCTTATCGTTATGCTATCATTCTAATCAGGCTAATTCCGATCTAGCGCTCCCTTCAATCCATCATCGCTGTGAGTATACTCGAACCCTTTTTTCTTTATGCACTTTTGGGTGTTACATACGTTACTTATTCTAAATCACATCGAACACACTACGCAATACTTTTAACGCTAACCGCTACTGCATGTATACGTGACTTAATGATTGCTTGTTTGTTATGTTTACACATGGATTGCTGTCTACCTGCCTTAGCAACGATAGTACTATAGTTTGGACTCAGCACCTGTTCACTCAGGGGTTGTTAAGGACAATTAATCACATGATTCACAGTGGTGAATATGTATTACGAACTACCTTGCGCAGTCAACCCGCAGTCATTGGTATTGATAGGATCATGTCGATAACTTACGTGCTTCATTTCACACTGTGTACGTGCTGGTTATGCGTAAACGATTTCGAACTCTATTATATCTATTAAACTTGTATGCTCACCTTTACACTATGTGTATTGACTTTTACTTTAACGTAAGTGGCAGGTGCTTAAGATGTTTAAATGCTTGGCTTGCTGTGAAATCGAGGCTAGGAAAGGTCTAGAAACAAATAAACGAATTTTCTGTATTTAAATTCTGAGTTGTCGAAACAGAACTATTTGTCTTGACTTTGCCTGTAATAACTATGTTACTTTTTATGTCATGGTATGGGACGTGATGCTTTAAATAATTGGTAATCAAAGTTGTTATGGAAACTTCTGGATAATCTGTTTCGCTCAGTGCCACACCCCGATGTTTCCGCCATCGGTTGGGGTGTGACAGATTGGTATCAGAGCAGGAAGCAAGCAGATAAACATCTCGCCGCCTTGGTTGCTAAGCAAATGGCGAAAGTTGTTCCTCAAATCGTCAGTGAACTGTACGAGAATGTGAGCAAATCTTCTGAAGAGTCAAGAACCGATGCTCCCAAAGCTACTTTTAGCTTCAAGCAGTTTGCGGGCCGAAAGAATTTACTGGCGAAGATGGTCCTACGGCCTTATTCCAATGGTTTGATTCGATCGAGGTCACCCTGCGCCAGAGTGGCTGTCCTGACGAACTCCGCACTCTGAATGCTACTGACGTTTTCCAGTCCCGCGCTTTAGACTGGTGGACGGCCGAGAGAAACAAACGCGGAAACGATGCAGCTTATGGTTTGACATGGGATGAGTTGAAGAACGTCATGTTGGACGAGTTCTACCCTCCCCATGAGCGCCAAAAGTTGGAGGACGAATTATGGCTCATCAAGCAGAAGGATGGTGACAATGCTGCTTTAACTGCTCGCTTCAAGCAGCTCAATATAATCTGTCCTGATCAAGTCAAGACTGCTGACGTGACAATCAAGAAGTATATTCGAGCTCTGCCAGACTGTGTCGCAGATTTTGTTCAAGCTGCAAAACCAGCAACAATCGAAGAAGCTTATCTGCTGACATGAGGTCGAAGTCTCAATCAAATTTAATCCAATTACAACTAATTAGCTAGCGGTAAGTGGGTATCGAACACAGGGAGTTTGTGGAATATGTGTTATTTAGAAGTGTATCTACGTTAACTAAATTAAACTAATTGCAATAAAAGTAAGTTTCAAGAGTTGGTTTGATTGATTTTTAAAAACTAAAATTACTATTCTAGTTGCAAAATGAGAATGTTGGTTGTAAACAAATTAGAGACAAATGACCATCTTTAGTTTCCGGTTTGCTTCAACGTTTGTGCTATCATTCACTAGAAAGAACTACATAGACATAGTTCATGTGTAATTACTTGTTGTGATAAAAGGGAACTAAGTACTCAGATTCCTAGAACGTGAGGTTGTTACCCGATGACCAATTAACCCTCACCCAATCCTAATTCTACCCATGATATCTCGATTGCCAACGGCACCAAGAATGTATGGTTTCAAATTAAAATAATCATAAGAATCAACAATTTACAAGCAAATAAGAACACACCATAATAAACAAAACACAAAGTAAGTTTATCATTCTAGAAATATGAAATCAAAGCACAATTGTCTCAAACAAACCTTCAACTAAAGATGACCACAAAGTGTTTAGCCACTCATGGCTTGAATCAACATCATCACACAAGTTTCAATGTTCATAGGAATTCGAAACATAAAACTCAAGATTAAAGAATGTTTCAAGCTCTCCAAAACTCTCCAAGTGCAGCCAAATTCGTCCCCCAAAGTGATAATAACCGAAAACACATGATAGGACCCCACAAATCCCCTTGAAATTCGTAATAAATGAAGGAATTACAATTTGAGAACAGTCGGCGCCGTAAGCTACGCCGCCTGCCGTAGCTTACGGCACCCAGCAGTCAACAACGGTCAAAGATAGCGCCGTAAGCTACGGCGCTCACCGTAGCTTACAGCGAGCATCAGTTCCTTACGGCAGCTATATACTGCCTTACGGCAGTCATTTATGGACATTGATGGCTATAACCTACGACCATAGCCGTAGGCTACGCCACTGATTAAATTCCTTCTCTTGTTTTCTTTGTTAAGCTTTGAACTCTTCAATCTTTTCTTTCACCAAATCCAAGCTTCTATCCATCCTCCATAAGAGCATCCTTTTATGCATACTTTCACCTGCAAAACCCATTATCATGTAGATCACAAGTTCCAATAATTACCCGTAATAAGCATGGAATGTGCATAGTATTAAACCTTTTAAGGGTTGTCCTACAGACCACTCGTCACATCCCCACACTTACCCGTTGCTTGTCCCAAGCAACTCATTCAAAAACTATTCATAACCACAAGCGATCAATCAAATGCAAACAAGCTAAAATATACCGTCCTTTTACTAACCTCTTATCATACCACAAAACACACCCCTCACAAAATCTCTCGGTGACAAGAAATATTAGCACATAATGCTAAACCACTCAATGCGTGTGTGTGTTTGTGCGACAATAAGCTTGTATAAAAATCAAGTCTCCTCCTATGAAATACCTAGCATGCTTCTGAATCAAAAGGACTTACGGGTTGTAACGGGGCTAGGTGCAAAGGTAGGAAAATGGTGGGATATATATGCAAGAGCTACTTGATTTGACCCGGTTTTTATTTCTACTACTTAAACAAAGCAAACACCCAATATATACACAACTTCTTCAACATTCTCAACTACTATTGCAACTAATCACTTCTTTTTGTATTTTTCTCATATTTTTCTCTTTTTTTTTTCAAAGATAAGACATAAAAGCTCAACAATATATACAAGAACATCAACACTACATATTAAATCTCCTAAACCGGGTCATCTCAAAAGGTAAAGTTTTGTAGGAAGTATTTTTGGGTCACAACCGAATGGTATAAGGCTCAAACATGGCTTTCTAAAGACTAAACCCCCACCCCTCACAATACCAAGCTCATGTATGTAAAGTATGAGGTCCAACCCACCAATCCCACACTCTCACACGTCTAGACGAGGCTACCTAAAAATCCCCTATCATTTTCAAAAGCATGCTAACTCTAGGATTTAATAAGAATTCGTACACAAGTTCTATTAACACAATACACACACCGCCACTCAAAACATAGAAATATCTATAATAATCATATGTGGCTCAAACTCTCACCAAGAAAGGACTAGGAATGGGTATCGGTGTGTCAAGTGGAACAATATCAAGTGTTCAAATTTTGACAATTTTCGCTTGGCTTCACAAATTTTTAAAATTTCTCAAAAATTTCCCTCATCCCCACACTTGGGATACATTGTCCCAATGCATGGTTTTGAGGGAAAAATCGCTTTTACCCAAAAACATTAGCTTTCGCTAATACTCTCAAATCCCAAATTTCTTTTTGTATTTTTTATTTTTTTAAGAAAATTAAAACACACCACCACTATCACATCCCATAAATCACATCAACATCTAAACACCACCCGACCTCCCGACCATAAACATAAACATACGAGATGAAAATATACACAAATATACAAAGGAGCGGGATACGACCTGGCTAGTAATACTTTGGCTATGGAGACCCAAAAATGGATGTCATCATGTCATTCCATTCCCCAAACCCAAATGCTCCGCTATTGCTGCTACTGCCTTGATCTCCACCTTGACTCGCCTGCTGATAACTCATGGCGTGTGGATCCACCCATTGAGAATGATGCAATGGTGGGGTGGGATACGACACACTACCATTATATGGTGGCAATGTGGTATAATCCACAACTGGCGGGTCCGCTTCGAGTGGTTGGCCCGCATGCCACTGATCATGCAAGCGTCTCTGGCGATCGTCTAGGTAGCGATTATTCATCTCTTCTTGGTGGGCATACATATGAGCTCTATTCCATTGCTCATTTCTGTCATAGCTCTGCTTAAGAGCTCTCTCCATACTAGCCCCCATGAAAGTCTGTTGATCGAAGAGCATTTTATTGGGTTCAGTCCATTCGCCAAAAGTGGGTGGTCGCCGCTGCTCAATAATCTGGCCCATATTCCCCGTATGAGCCCAATAAGGATTATAGGGCTGTTGTGCATAATCGAATGCACTACCCACATATCCTGACTGTACTCCTGCTCCATGAACTCCACCTGGGCCAGCGCCCCCCATCGGAGCATCAACCATGAACGTGTCTTCACGGTAGTCATCGTCACCACTTACCTCTTCATTAGTCGTTTCGGGCTCATCAGCCTAGCCCGGTCGTAGTGGCCTCGCATCCGCTTTCAAAACTCTCCACCTTGTCCCATCAGTCTTCAACTTATGGTACCTTTCTGATTCCTTGTACTCCCATCCTTGTCCCAAATTCTTGATATCGAACGGCTTAAACCTCTTATAAGAGCCTTTTTCATTGTCTTCAATCGCCCCATATTTTTTCAACAATGCCGTGATCAACCGGCAATGGGGTACAATTTTTCTTTCTCCACTATTTTGACTCAGCTAAATGTTGTTCAGCACTAAGAATCGGAAGGGAACCATGGGTGAACCGCGCATTAACATGCACAAGATCGGCACCTCTTGAAACCTAACCTCCATCTTATCACCCCGCCGCGGGATGACATTGTGTGTACACAAAACCAACAACAACTTCGCCTCCATTCTCAAGTTTCTTCTAAACAGTTCCCCGTGTGTAGTACCTGGAAGGAAAAGGTAATCTAGCATTTGTTGCCATTGAGGATGTTTGTTGGGCTCGTGGTAGAGATATTTAAGGCTTGGGTAGATATATTGATTAGATGGTTGGTTATCAAACTTTGCTATTCGGCGCAATGAATCATAAAACATCTCGACCTTCACTCCGTTACATGTTCCAACTAGTTTCATCTTGTGTGGGGCCTTAAACGGGGGACATTCAAGTGTGGCCATCCACTCTTGAATCCGAGCATCATACATCTTCTTTACTTCATTATCGTAACACTTTAACGCCGCCTCCCAACCCAATGCCTTAAACTTAGCCGTTATCCCGAACGGCCCAAAATCAACTTCCCGGATTTCCTTCTCACAAATAAATGCCTCACTCGTTTGCTTCAACTTGTTCATTTGCTCGTGAAACAAGTCCTCTCTCCATTCCTCGGGTTGGTCTAATAGTGAACCGGATGTCCAATCCGGTTTTGAACCCCTTGGATGAGCATCTTCCTCCGAATCCGGGTCACCAACCCGTGTCAACCTCCTCCTCTTTGGTTGTTCTTCTTCCCCTTGAGGTTGTTTAGACGAACTTGCACCCACTTTATCCTTTGTTCTCACCATACCTACACACATTCATAAACCAAACACAAAAATCAAGTAAGTTCAACTTCACAATCTTCCCCACACTTGCTTTATGTTATGGGTATAAATGTACAAAAAAAAAGATTCATCCTTTCAAACAAAAATTCGGCATGATGTCTCTACAAATTAGAATTTTTCCAAAAATTTTCACTAAACATCAAATACATATATACCCATACATTCAATTGTTCAACAATATCCTATCATCTACAAGCAAGTGTGTAAGCAAAAAGAAAATTGAAAACTTACAACCTGCAATGTACTTCAAAGAATGACAAGAAATTGCATACCTTAATCTTGTGGAAGATGAAAATAACAAGTACTTCACTTTTAAGCAAGAACCCACAAAAACCCCCAAAATTTCGGCCCCCCTTATGCCCAAATCCGACCACTAAACAAAGGATTCTTCAAAATATGAGTATAAATCTAGATTCCTTGAGAAATTTTACCCAAAATGGACTCAAAAATCACTGAAATTGGTCAAGATTTGAGGAAGATATGGAGTTTTGAAGTTATGGAGAACTAGGGTTTTTTTAGAGAAGAAGAAGAAGATGATATGTGATTGGGGATGATGATCGATGTGTGTGGTTAGGAAGGAGTTATGAATCTTTTATTTAATGTATTATTATTATTATTAATTATGGTTTTATTTTTTTTTATATTAAAATCGCCGATATAGATGCCCTCACTCGCCCAGCACGTGCCATAGCCTACGACACTTGCCGTAGGTTACGGCAATCCTGAAACAAAAAATCCACCGTACAACAGTTTACACATGTCGTAAAGAAAAATATTTGTTCTTTGGGCACCGTAAGCTACGCCGATGGCCGTAGCTTACGGCGATCACTGTCGAATTTGCACTTTTATTTTTCTATTTGCAAAACTTGTTTTAGTTTATTTTTTTTAGCTTATCTAAATTTTATTGTTTTTATAATTTTTGAAAAACATGAAAATTATACCTACCCCCCCCCCCCCCGGTGAAAAACCCGTGTTGTCCTCAACACTATGTTCGGGAAATTCGTAAGTACTTCCCCACACTTGTTTCGAACACAAGTTTGAAACGGATGCGGTAATTATTCAAAAACGAAACAAACAAACTAAACTACCTATGTACAAACATCAAACCCGGGCCTCTCATGCTTCCTCGTCATCCAGTGGGCGTAGAATGTAACCCACTTTGTCAAGCTCAAGATTGTTGATGTCGTTGCCTTCCAAATACGGTTTGAGCCGATGCCCGTTCACCGTTTGATGCTTATTGGTATGCTCATCTTGAATATCGACATCTCCAAATCTTCCCACTCTTCGGATGACATAAGGACCCATCCATTTGCTCTTGAGTTTACCCGCGAACATTTTCAACCTCGAATTGTACAACCACACCTTTTGACCCACTTCGAAGATCTTCTTCCTTAGGTTTGCATCATGAACTTTTTTCAGTTTGTCTTTATAGGCGGATGCACATTCGTATGCCTCGTCTCTAATTTCCTCAATCTCACTCAATTGCAACTTCTGTAGTCAACCCGCTTCATCATAATCCGCATTAACAGTTTTGATAGCCCAATGCGCTCGATGTGCTAACTCCATTGGTAGGTGGCACCCCTTCCCATACACCATCCGATAAGGGGTAGTACCAATTGGAGTTTTGTAGGCCGTCTGATATGCCCACAACGCATCGTCAAGTTTACTTGACCAATCTTTTCTATCCGTTCGTACCGTCTTCATGAGGATCTCTTTAATTTGACGGTTGGACACTTCAACTTGTCCACTTGTTTGCGGATGGTATGGAGTAGCAACTCGGTGGTTCACGTTGTATCTTTTGAGCAATTTCTCAAAATTAAAATTTTTGAAATGTGAACCGCCATCACTTATTATCACCCTTGGCACACCGAATCGAGCAAAAATGTTAGATTGCACAAACTTGCATACCACAGAATGGTCATTGGTCCTTGTGGCAACAGCTTCAATCCACTTCGTAACATAATCTATCGCAACCAATATATACAAAAACCCGTTCGAATTCGGAAAAGGACCCATGAAATCTATTCCCCACACATCAAACACCTCAACCACCAAAATTGGTTGTAAAGGCATTTCATCCCGCTTTGATATGCTTCCAACTTTTTGACAATTTATGCAATTCCGGGCAAACTCGCAAGAATCCTTGAAAATTGTGGGCCAATAAAACCCACATGACAACACCCGATAACCCGTCTTGTTCCCACTAAAATGCCCTCCACATGCCGACGAATGAGCATGGGTCAAAATCTCTAGTACTTCGGTTTCGGGAACACGCCTTCTTATCACTTGATCGGGTCCAATTTTAAACAAATCCGGTTCATCCCAAATATATTGTTTTACTTAACTTAAAAAGTGTTGTCGTCTCTTCTTCGTCCAATGATTTAGAATTGCACCCTTGGCCAAATAGTTCACGTACTGGGCATACCAAGGTGCAACAAAAGTTGAAACGGCCAACAATTGCTCATCGGGAAACCGTTCATTAATCTCGCTCGGGTCATCAACACCTTCCAACGGGATTCGGGACAAATGATCCGCAACAACATTTTCACAACCCTTTTTGTCCCGAATCTCTAGATCAAACTCTTGCAATAAAAGCACCCAACGAATCAACCGGGGCTTTGCATCCTTCTTTTCCATCAAATATCGGACCGCACTATGATCCAAATACACGATCACCTTGCTCCCCCAAATGTAGGATCTAAACTTTTCCAAGGCATACACCGCCACTAATAATTCTTTATCGGTTGTGGTGTAATTCAGTTGCGCCTCGGACAAAGTTTTACTTGCATAATAGATCACCATCGGCTTCTTGTCAACTCTTTGACCCAAAACTGCTCCAATGGTCGTGTCTCTAGCATCACACATAATCTCAAACGGCTTCGACCAATCCGGTGGTTGCAAGATAGGAGCTTTCACCAACTGTTCCTTCAAAACACGAAACGCTTGCAAACATTCGTCAGTAAAATCAAATGGAACATCTTTTAATAATAAGTTACATAAAGGTTTTGTAATTACACTAAAACCCTTAATGAATCTTCTATAGAACCCCGCATGTCCCAAAAATGATCTCACCCCCTTAACATTCTTTGGTGGGGGTACAGATGAAATTACCCGAATTTTTGCTTTGTCTACCTCCATTCCCCGGTCCGATATCACATGCCCTAACACAATACCCTCTTGAACCATGAAGTGGCTTTTTTCCCAACTTAGCACCAAGTTTGTCTCAACACACCTTTTTAAAACTTTTTTCCAATTTCGTCAAGACAAGAGGCAAAACTTGGGCCAAAGATGGAAAAATCATCCATAAACACTTCAAGAGACTCCCGACCATGTCCGAAAATATACTCATCATACATCTTTGGAATGTGGTCGGGGCGTTACATAGTCCGAATGGCATTCGCCGAAAAGCAAATGAACCATATGGACATGTAAACGTGGTTTTGTGTTGGTCGTCAGGGTGAATAGCAATTTGGTTATAACTCGAATACCCATCCAAAAAACAATAGTATTTTTGACCCGAAAGTTTTTCAATTATTTGGTCAATGAAGGGTAACGGGAAATGGTCCTTGGAGGTAGCGGCGTTTAGTTTTCTATAATCGATGCAAACTCGCCACCCGGTGACCGGGCGGGTGGCAATTTGCTCGCCTTGTTCATCCTTAATTACCTGAATACTGGCCTTTTTAGGCACTACCTGAGTCGGACTTACCCACGCGTTGTCCGAAATGGGATAGATGATCCCCGCATCCAACCACTTAATCACTTCTTTCTTGACCACCTCTCTCAAGTTCGGGTTCAACCTTCTTTGTGTTTCACGGGTTGGTTTCACATCTTCACTTGTAATGATTTTATGCATTACAATGGATGGACTAATACCTTTCAAGTCGGCTATCGTCCATCCAATTGCCGCCTTATTAGCCTTCAAAACCCGCAACAACTCCTCTTCTTGAGCTACCGCCAAATTGGAAGCAATGATCACCGGTAAGGTGTCATTCTCTCCCAAAAAATGGATATTTTAGATGTTTCGGTAGCTCTTTCAATTCCAAATTTGATGGACATTCCAAGGAAGGCTTTGTACCCGAATCAATTCCCACCGGTAAAGTCTCCGTTTGGTGGGTCCATGGTGGTCTTCCTTCTTTCACCGCTAGAGCCTCTTGCTCTCTCTCTCATCCACTTCTAACACACATGCATGGGCCTGCAAAGAAACATCAAAAACACATAACTCCAAAATCTCTTCTTCATACTCCTTCGGGTTGTATCCATCTATGAAGTCTGCTAGAAAACACTCATCACCGTTAAAAGAATTAGCACCGTTAGTAAAAACATTTAATCTTATCTTCCTATTACCGAATGTCATGTCGACCGTACCATATCGACAATCGATAACGACATGTGCGGTGTTCAAAAACGGCCGACCCAAGATAACATTTTGTTGTTGAATTGGGTCCGCAGATGAGTAATCTAACACAAGAAAATCGACAGGATAATAAAATTCATCAACTTTAACTATCACATCCCGCACAATACCCCGAGGAAGTTTATGAGACAAATCGGCTAAAACCACCGTTTTCTCGACCCGTTTCAATGGACCAAAATCATATTGGTCATATAACCCCCCGGTAAGATACTTACTCCGGCCCCAAGATCTAGTAACGCCCTTGTAGTTTGAAAATTTCCCAATTGAATATTAATGAGAGGCGTTCCCGGATCATGTAGCTTAGGTGAAGATCTCCTTTCAAAACCACGCTCACCCGCTCCGTCAAGTCAACCAATTTAGGCACTTTTTGTTGCCTCTTTTGAGTACATAATTCTTTTAAAAACTTGTCGTAAGCGGGTACCTGTTTTATTGCTTCAAGCAAAGGAAGATTAATTTTAACCTGTTTGAAAACCTCCCACATTTCCTCTTTTTGAGGACCCCGTTTTGAAATAAAGTTTTTTCTACCCGGATCTAATAAAGCCGAGGGAAATGGTACTTGACTAGATCCCCCATCCTCATTTTTATTTTCTACTTCTTTATTATTTTCGGGGTTTTCAAAATTGGGTTTTTTTAGAAGAATTGTTAGGTGTTTCATTTTCTTCCTCACTCTCTTGTCCCGTTATGTCCTCAACCACCCCATCAACCAAATCCGGCGAAGGATTGGTTTTGTACTCTTTCCCACTTCTCAAAATACTTACATGATGAATATTAACATTGTTACCTCTAGAAGAATTATGAGACGGGTTTACCTTAGTGACGCTTGGTAATTGGCCTTTATTTTTTTCCAAGTCTGCCACTTCGGTTGCGAGTTGACCCATTTGTGGTCAAAGTTTGAATTGCTTTGTCACGGGCCTCATCCTTTTGCATACGTGCATCATCCATTTGGTTCCTCTTTTGCATCTCAGCTTGCATGTTCTTTAACATCTCCATCATCTCATTTCCACCCGAAGACCCCCTTGTTCTTGACCCGTTTGATATTGTCTTTGGTACCCTTGATTGTTCCCACCTCGATATACACTTTGATTATTCTAAGGTTGGCGCGAACCAAAGTTACCTTGACTTCCTTGAAAATTCGGGTTGGCTTGATTTGAGGGATTCCCGTATCGAAAATTTGGGTGGTATCTCAACCCGGGGTGGTAAGTGTTAGAATTCATGTTGTAATTTCTACCACCCCCTCCTTGCCCTTGCACAGCATGAACCTCTTCATATTGCCCTTCACCTCCTTGGCAATTTTCAGCCGCATGTCCTATCTCATTACAAATAGCACAAACATCATAAATTTTGTTAGAAGTTTGAACATTACCATCATCTACCGCATGCACTTGAGTTCGGGTAATGGCCGGTCGTGCTCTCCTTGATGCTTGAGCTTTTCCTTTTGATGTAATTGCCATTTGCTCCAAAAACTCCCAATCGTCATGCTCGTAGTTTGTACCAAAAGTAGCATTTGTGATGGACATTAAATCACGAGCATCTTCGGCACTCAACCCCTCATGGAAAGCATTCATCAATTCCCAAAGCTCTATCCCATGATGAGGACAATTCTTTATCATCATATTAAAACGTTCAAAGGCCTCATGGAACATTTCACCTTGTTGTTGTTGAAAACTTCTCAACCCTTTTCTTGCATCATTTGTCTTTTGGGCGGTGTAAAATTCATCTAAGAAAATTTGTTGCATCTCCGCCCATGTGTAGATAGATGCCGAAGGTAGAGTGTAAAACCACTTCTTTGCCTTGTCTTCCAAAGAAAATTGGAATAATACCAATTTGACATCATTGGCCAAAAATCCTTGACTCCCAAGAGTGTTGCAAATTGAGACATAAGCTTCCAAGTGAAAATAAGGCTCCTCTGTTGCTAGACCCTTATACTTTGGCAAGCTTGGCAATGAATTGGTTCTCACTTCAAATGTCCTCCCTTGATCATTGTGAGGAATAACTACCGGTGAAGGATTATGTGTGATTACCGGCCTAAAGTGTGCTTCTATACCTCTTGCATGTTCTCTAAGATGTCTTCTTGGTACACCCAACCGAACCCTTGGTCGAATAGGACCCATTGGTCTTTGCATAGGCCCTTGAGGTACATGTGGTTGAAATTGTTGTTGTGGCATCGGTGGATGTTGAATTGGCCTTTGGAATTGATGTTGTACGTTTTACGGACGAACTTGTTGCAATGGTGTAGGACGTTGCAATTGTGGCCCTTGTGGCCTTGGCTGAATATGTTGTGGTATAATTTGTTGTTGTGGAATCCCACCAACACTTGACATTCTTTGCGTTTGACCTTGCACATAAGTGAGTTCCCCTTGCTCTCCATCACCCCCATATGCATATCCTTCTTCCTCATAACCCTCAAAATCTTCATATCCTTCTTCATATCCATCTCCTCCTATACCCGATGATTGCCCAAATAGAAAAGATGAATAGTGGAAACCTGATTGGTTCGGTGGTCTAAATGATGAAGTAGCATGAACAATGGTTGAATTTAGTGGTATTGAATAAGTGGAAGATGATTGACCCGAACCTGGAAAGAAATGGGATAATGGTGGAATTATAGTAGAAGGGTTAAAAGTAAGTGTAGTTTCATCTTGGGTGGTAATGGGTTGTGTAGTGTTGGTTGGTGTAACATCATGAGGTGGAATAGGGTTGGTAGTGGTTATAGGCATGGTGGTATTTGGTGAAGGTTATGTGGATGATGGTATGAATGGGTGTATAGGTTCACCCGTAGTGGGTGGTGGTGGATCCATGTATCTAAGTGGTGTAATTGGTGTAGTTGGTGTTGTTGGTGAACCGCTGATTCTGTTTTCCCTTAACAAAATTCTGTTCCCTCTCAAAGTTCGTTCAATATCTGGATCAAATGCCAATGGTGATAGCTTGTGAGAGCTTCTAGTACGCATGCACCTGTAAATACCTGCACACTAACACACCCAACGTAAACCAGAAAAATAATAAACCTAAAAAGAATAAAAAATAACACATGTTGCGCACTACTCCCCGGAAATGGCGCCAAAATTTGACGTGAGGTCGAAGTCTCAATCAAATTTAATCCAATTACAACTAATTAGCTAGCGGTAAGTGGGTATCGAACACAGGGAGTTTGTGGAATATGTGTTATTTAGAAGTGTATCTAGGTTAACTAAATTAAACTAATTGCAATAAAAGTAAATTTCAAGAGTTGGTTTGATTGATTTTTAAAAACTAAAATTACTATTCTAGTTGCAAAATGAGAATGTTGGTTGTAAACAAATTAGAGACAAATGACCATCTTTAGTTTCCGGTTTGCTTCAACGTTTGTGCTATCATTCATTAGAAAGAACTACATAGACATAGTTCATGTATAATTACTTGTTGTGATAAAAGGGAACTAAGTACTCAGATTCCTAGAACGTGAGGTTGTTACCCGATGACTAGTTAACCTTTACCCAATCCTAATTCTACCCATGATATCTCGATTGCCAACGGCACCAAGAATGTATGGTTTCAAATTAGAATAATCATAAGAATCAACAATTTACAAGCAAATAAGAACACGTCATAATAAAAAAAACATAAAGTAAGTTTATCATTCTAGAAATATGAAATCAAAGCACAATTGTCTCAAATAAACCTTCAACTAAAGATGACCACAAAGTGTTTAGCCACTCATGGCTTGAATCAACATCATCACACAAGTTTCAATGTTCATAGGAATTCGAAACATAAAATTCAAGATTAAAGATTGTTTCAAGCTCTCCAAAACTCTCCAAGTGCAGCCAAATTCGTCCCCCCAAAGTGATAATAACCGAAAACACATGATAGGACCCCATAAATCCCCTTGAAATTCGTAATAAATGAAGGAGTTACAATTTGAGAGCAGTCGGCGCCGTAAGCTACGCCACCTGCCGTAGCTTACGGCACCCAGCAGTCAACAACGGTCAAAGATAGCACCGTAAGCTACGGCGCTCACCGTAGCTTACGGCGAGCATCAGTTCCTTACGGCAGCTATATACTGTCTTACGACAATCATTTGTCGACATTGATGACCGTAACCTACGGCCATAGCCGAGGCTACGCCACTGATTAAATTCCTTCTCTTGTTTTCTTTGTTAAGCTTTGAACTCTTCAATCTTTTCTTTCACCAAATCCAAGCTTCTATCCATTCTCCATAAGAACATCCTTTTATGCATACTTTCACCTGCAAAACCCATTATCATGTAGATCACAAGTTCCAATAATTACCCGTAATAAGCATGGAATGTGCATAGTATTAAACCTTTTAAGGGTTGTTCTACGGACCACCCGTCATCTGCTCGTCGCTGAAATCAACGACAAGCGAGTTAAGGCTGCTGTCTGGGACAAAGCCTCCAAGAACTTGCATCAAGCTACCACCGTACCAACCGCTGAAACCGCCGCCACTCCTCAGTCTTCAAAAGCCTCTCGTCGCAAGAGGAAGAACAACAGCAACTCCAGCAACAAGAACTGTCCTGTAACCACCGCTGCCCGCTTCAAGCTGTACCAGCTCAGCATCAACATCAACACCGATCAGCTGCAGCACCAGTTACTCAAGCACCGCCTGCAAAACGTGCTTACACTGGCCCTCACCCTACTTGCTTGACATGTACCTACCATCATCCAGTAGGAATCGCCTGCAGATTTTGCGTGCACTGCAACATGTACGGCCATTTCACCACCAACTGCCGTACATGTCCTCGACAAGCACCAGCTCCAGCTACTGCTCATCAAGCTCTACTTCCTGCTCCTCAAGGGCAACAAGCAGCTCATGCGCTCGCGGTCAATGCTAGAGTCTGCTTTGCGTGTGGTGATCCCAACCACTTCGCAAACATGTGCCCCAATCGGGTTGTGAAGCAAGAGAAACAACAGTAGCAGCCCCAGCAACAGCAGCAGCAACAACAGCAACAAGCCACTCGTGCTCGAACCTTCAACATTAATGTGCGCCAGGCTCAGGCTGAAAACAACGTGGTCAATGGTACGTTCCTTGTGAATGGTATTTATGCTTCGTGTTTGTTTGATACTGGAGCCGATAACTGCTTTATATCGTTTGAGTTCGAAAAGCTTCTTAATCGTAAGCGCGCCCATCTCCACTCGACGTTCGATGTTGAAGTTGCAACTGGAAGAACCGTCGCCGTCAACTCAGTTCTTCGTGATTGTACTCTAGAACTCAACAATCACATCTTCCATATCGACCTTATTCCAATGCAGCTCGGAAGTTTTGACGTCATCGTAGGCATGGACTTTCTTCGTGAAAACCATGCTGAAGTTGTTTGCTTCGACAAGATGATTCGATTCTCGCTCGCTAATGGTGATCAATTGTGTGTGTATGGTGAAACTCTCTCGAATGATCTCAAGCTCATGTCATGTGTCCAGGCTAGCAGTATCTCCGCAAGGAATACAGAGCTTTCCTGGTTAACATTGTAGTAGCGGAGAAGGAAAAGAAAGGAAAGACTGAAGTGAAATATGTTCCTGTTGTTTGTGAATTCCCTAACGTTTTTCCTGAAGATCTCCCAGGTCTACCTCCAAGTCGTGACATCGACTTTCGCATCAACCTCATTCCTGGAGCAAACCCTGTTGCAAGAGCTCCTTATCGACTCGCTCCGTCCGAAATGCGCGAACTCTTGAGTCAGCTCAAGGAACTGCTTGATAAAGGTTTCATTCGCCCAAGCACCTCTCCTTGGGGCGCACCAGTCCTTTTCGTCAAAAAGAAGGATGGGTCGTTCCGGATGTGCATCGACTATCAGGAATTGAATAAGCTGACAATCAAGAATCGTTACCCTCTGCCTCGAATCGATGATTTGTTTGACCAGTTACAAGGTACTACGTGTTTCTCCAAGATTGATCTAGGCTCAGGCTACCACCAGCTACGCATACAAGAGGAGGATATACCCAAAACCGCTTTTCGCACTCGATACGGCCACTACGAGTTCGTTGTTATGCCTTTTGGTTTAACCAACGCACCCGCAGTTTTTATGGATCTGATGAATCGCGTGTGTAAACCTTATCTCGACCGCTTCGTCATCGTGTTCATCGATGATGTCCTGATCTATTCCAAGTCGAAAACCGAACACGCGCAACATCTATGTTTGGTTCTCGAGCTACTCCAGGGAAATCGACTCTATGCCAAGTTCTCCAAGTGTGAATTCTGGCTGGAGGAGGTTCAATTCCTCGGTCACATTGTCAATAGTCAAGGTATTCATGTCGATCCCGCGAAGATTGAAGCTGTTAAAAGTTGGGTTACGCCTAATAACCCGTCTGAAGTCCGCTCTTTTCTCGGACTGGCAGGCTATTATCGTCGATTCATAGAAGGCTTCTCTAAAATCGCTGTGCCGCTTACTGCCCTTACGCACAAAGACAAGCCTTTTGTTTAGGGAACTGGACAAGAGACTGCCTTTCAAACCCTCAAGTACATGCTTTGCAATGCTCCTGTTCTCACTTTACCCGACGGAAACGATGACTTTATTGTCTATTGTGATGCCTCGAACCTTGGTCTTGGTTGTGTTCTCATGCAACGAGACAAAGTTATTGCTTACGCATCTCGTCAGCTCAAAATCCACGAGAATAACTATACAACCCACGATCTCAAGCTAGGCGCAGTTGTTTTTGCGTTAAAGATTTGGCGACACTACCTTTATGGTACCAAGTGTACGATCTTCACCGATCATAGGAGCCTACAACATATCTTTGACCAGAAGGAGCTAAATATGTGTCAACGCCGGTGGGTAGAACTTCTCAACGATTATGACTGTGAGATTCGTTATCATCCGGGCAAAGTAAATGTCATTGCCGACGCTCTCAGAAGACGGAGTTATTTGCACAGCGCCCGTAATATCCAAGCCCAATATGATCTTGAAACCCTCATCCGCGAAGCCCAGCATGCCTGTTTTACCGAGTGCACTTTGAAGAAGGAAAGGATTCTCAACGATGGAGCCCAGCTAGAAAATAAGTCGAAAGGGATAATCCATTATCTGGACCGAATTTAGATTCCTAAGCGAACCAATTTGTGACATATTCTAATGGACGAAGCCCACAAATCCCGATATTCTATTCATCCCGGTGCCGACAAGATGTACCAGGACCTGGGCTACAAGTACTGGTGGCCGGGCATGAAGAGGGATATCGCCCTCTATGTTTCGAATTGCCTAACCTGCTTGAAGGTCAAGGCTGAGCATCAAAGACCCTCTGGCTTACTCGTTCAACCCGAGATCCCTGTGTGGAAGTGGGAGAGTATAGCTATGGATTTCGTAACGAAACTTCCACATACGCCATCAGGTCACGACAGCATCTGGGTTGTCGTTGACCGTTTGACCAAATTAGCTCACTTCCTGCCAATACGAGAACACTACAAGGTAGAAAAATTAGCCCGAATCTACACCAAAGAGATCATTTGTCGACATGGGATGCCTCACAACATCATTTCTGACCGCGATGCTCGGTTTACCTCGCATTGTTGGGAAAAATTTCAAGCTGCTCTTGGTACCGTGCTTAATCTAAGTACCACTTTCCACCCTCAAACCGACGGTCAGACTGAAAGAACGATCCATACCCTTGAAGACATGCTTCGTTCGTGTGTCATAGATTACGGTGGTAATTGGGAAACGTACTTACCTTTGGTCAAATTCTCGTACAATAACAGTTATCATTCCAGCATTCAAATGGCACCATTTGAGGAATTGTATGGAAGAAGATGTCGATAGCCTATTGTATGACACGAGATCGGGCACTCGCAATTAACCGGTCCTGAGCTACTGCAAGAAACGACTGAAAAAAACCTCCAAATTCGAGACAATCTATTGAAAGCTCGGAGTCATCAGAAAAGTTACGTCGATAGACGACACAAGCCCTCGAATTTGACGTTGGCAACCATGTACTCCTAAAGTTATCACCTTGGAAATGTGTGGTCAGATTCGGCAAGAGAGGAAAGCTCGCGCCTCGATATGTGGGACCCTTTAAGATTCTAGAAAGGATCGGAAAAATGGCTTACAGACTCGAACTACCGGAAGAACTTAACAACGTCCACCC
This sequence comes from Helianthus tuberosus, assembly GCA_030545235.1. Classification (NCBI taxonomy): domain Eukaryota; kingdom Viridiplantae; phylum Streptophyta; class Magnoliopsida; order Asterales; family Asteraceae; genus Helianthus; species Helianthus tuberosus. The sequence goes on from CM060399.1 coordinate 118,090,485, forward strand.
GACTTTCCATGTTTCGAACCTCAGAAAGTGCCTGGCTGATGATGATTTACATGTACCCCTCGAGGATCTTCAAGTAAACGAAACACTACACTTCGTGGAAAAGCCTGTCGATTCAACTTATTAGTGGTTTAACAAGACGCTCCATTATCCATGGATGGCAGAAAGAGACGTTAGGGTACTACAATTCAACTCAATTATAACCAATGACCGATGCCACAAGCATGGAGATAGACGTAGGTAAAGTCAAGTTTGCCTAGTAGTATTCTTAGCATGATACTAAATGCATATTTAGTTGTTTTTTCTATGTGGTCTCGATTATGTGTCATATTCATCTTAAATCTTAATGGTTTAACAAGGAAGAAACATCAACGTCTAATGACAATTATTTATTGAAAGTAGCATTTTGTATGTTGGAGATTCATTCTAGGGTAAATTACTTTTTGAGTCTCCGTGTTTTATGGGTTTTAACCACTTGAGTTCAAAAGCAAAAAGTTTAACGACCAGAGTCCCTATAAGCATTTTCTTTAACCATTTGAGTCCAAATTTCTAACACCATCCACCATGTCTGTCAACTACAAGGGCATTTTAGTCAATTACACATAGAGTACAACTCTTTATGCACAAGATATTATTTCACCTTTTTATATTTATATGTATTTATTCACCAAATGAATCTGCAATTTCTCTTTCAACTCTCTCTCTCTCTCTCATCCCTCTCTATCAACACACACCTCCGTAATCACCGCTACCACCGCACTTCTTTTTCTTCAGTGGCCGGGGGGGGGGGGGGGGGGGGGGGTTCGGTGGTGTCTTTGGACTTGCTCTTCTTTTTCTTCTTATCGGAACGGTGGAGCTCAACGTCGGACATGGTGGATGTTTGGCGGAAGGAGTTGCCGGAATGGTGGTGGCTAGGGTCTTAGGGAAAGGAGAAATGGGTTTTTAGGGTTTTGAGATTTTATAGGGTGGGTGATCTTATTGAGTTTTATTTTAAATATAAGGGTATTTTGGTCATTTAACAATACTTAACCAAAAAATTCTAACAGTGTTACAAATTTGGACTCAAATGGTTAAAGAAAACGCTTATAGGGGCTTAGGTCGTTAAACTTTTTGCTTTTGTACTCAAGTGGTTAAAACCCATAAAACACATGGACTCAAAAAGTAATTTACCCTTCATTCTAAAACATGTTAAGATACAATCATCGAATCATGCTACATTATTCTTAGGGGTTTGAACAAATCGAGTTTGAGCTGAACTAAACTCTAGCTCGACCACTTTAACTTAAGAGAGCTCAAGTTTATTTAGTTATTTATCAAATACACATTAATTTTTTTTATATACACTTAGGGACGGCCCGGTCATTTTTGAGGACCCAAAACAATGTAAAAGTTGTGGGGCCTTTTTTGTTATCCAATTGAAGCTTCTACTTAACCTTTTTTTAACATCTTCATTCGTATTTTCTATAAAACATAAAGATAAAATGACGTGAATCATAATACCTTAAAGAGTATCCTTACAGAGTAATTTGCTTTAAAAGAATTTAGGTCGAATAGCATAATCATAATGTAAAGGCAGTCCTTTTCTGTGGATTTAGAAACTTTTAAAATCCAGTGGTTTGGTTTCTTCAGCTTTAAACTGTTAGAATCAATCAACCTCAAATGGATAAATGGTAAATCATGCATAAGAAGCACATAAGTCATGTGAAATAACTAATTAGAGTAAATTACACAAAATGTCATTTAGAGCATTCACAATGGATCCTCTATATGTATGTGAGTGTAACCTCTATATTTGTGAGAGTGGTTATAAATTCTTGTGAGTGGAGGAGAGAGAAAAGACATAAAAAGTTACTGTTCATCGGTAAATTTGAAGGAGATATTGTTCACCGCCATAATTTTTTAATATTTTTTGAAAGTGGTTGTGAGTAAAGGAGAGAAAAAAGGTAATGGTAAAAGTATAAAAAAAAGTATCATTTAATTGAAAAGGGGAGAGAAAATGTAGTGTTTTTAGTGTAATTAGGCTATACGGTATGGTGATGGTCCTCCCTTGGAGGATGGTCCGCCACATAAGCGACACGTAGGATGGGCATGAGGATGAGGCAAAGAGGATGGAGGTGTGGAAATGGGATGATGGACCTAAAATGTGTATGTATATATTGTATGTATAGGAGTGTGTGAGAGGGGGAGGGAGAGTTTTTGTCCTTTTGTGGACCGTCACAGACGTCTGGCAGAGGACGGGGAGGACGAAGCCGGGTGGGCGCAGTGTGGTGGCCCGGCGCCGGTCCAAGACGGTGGAGGCCGTTCCTCCATACCGTGTAGCCTTATAGAGATGGAGTAAGAGATTTGATTGTGAATGGTCTTATTTTTTTTTTTTTTTTGAGCTGTGAACTTCATGTATAAGGGTACCACACTCTCCAAATCGGAGAGCCCCGTTTTGTCTCATTTTGGCCAGACTATGTTGTCTTAACTGAGCTCACGTTAGCTTCAAAGTTTGACTTTTTGGGGCGTTCCCCCAGGAAACTATACCGCTGACAGCCACTTGACAGTCATTGTGCCACCACAAGAGCATAACTCTCTAGCATAACACACGGTGGGATGAAAACCCGGTTGTGCTCGGGAATCGAACTGACAACCTTGTTAATGAATAAACATGTACAGAGAAACGGCTAGGGTTTGCTTACATTAGAAAACATTAGAAACAAATAAAAAGAGAATACAAATTATATAGTATGGCTAATTAGCTAATGGGCCAAGCCCACGGTAATATCTCTATTATGCTAACATCCCCCCTCAAACTCTCAATGCAACTGCAATAAACATTGAGAGTTTCTCACATAAGAACCGAAATCGAGACGCTGACTGAGCCTTGGTAAAAACATCTGCAATCTGTAAAGCTGATGGTGTAACACCCCGTGTTTCGGAAGTCAAAGTCAAGATTGAAGTCAAAGGAAGACAAGATTGCTAATTGCGATCTGTCACTCCTTGCTCAATTCCTATTTTGACTTCTTTGACTCATAGATAGTCTATTTATGTTATCGCGTTAGTTGTATTATGTGGAGTACTTGTTAATAATCGAGGCTTAATCGCATATTAATCGCATGTTTAATCGACTTAACGCTTATCGCTATCGCATTCGCAACTCGAATTATGTGTTCTGGTTATGGTTTTACGTGTGTGTGCTATTTATGTGTTACTTGTGCATGTTATGTTTATGTTGAGGTGTTAATCGCAATCGCAAATCTATCGCATCGCAATCGAATCGAAAACGCTAAACGCATGTAAATGATAGTGATTGTATGCTAGATATAGTATGAAATTCATGAAATCTCTAGATTTGAGGTGTTCTAGGATGATGTTATCATGGAGTTCTTATGAAATTCATGTTTTGCCTTCAATCCACCAAGAACCCCTTGGATCTGAACGATTTCCACATAAATAAATAAAGATCTTGCATAGATGGTTTTTAAGCTTTCTTTAAACACTTTTACACTCAATGTCCTCAAAACCGATAGGTTCGGAGCTTGTACTGACCTCCTACTCATTCTTGGTGGTGTGTTAGTTCCAGATCTGAATTCTATCCAAGAGACTACGAATTTCGAGTTAAGCATGAACCACCGGCTCGAACCATTGACTGACCGGACTAGGGTGATTCATGTCCGATCGGGTCACCTGGGTCTTGACGAGGTTCTATTGTTTAGCACGTACCAACTCGTCACAAATCAAAACTACAAACTATCCAAAAACACCAAGTGTAAAGACGATCAGGTCGAATGGGACGGATAGCCGTCCAATCGGACAACCATCCGATCGGATTGCCACCCGATCGGACAGCCACCCGATCGGCTTGCACCTGGGTCCCACACTTAAGCTATTTTCAAACTATTCAAGTATCTAAACGTTGAAACGGATTACCACCCGATCGGATTGCCATCTGATCGAGTGACTGTCCGATCGTGTGACGTTTGGGACTTGGATACTTAAACAATTTTCAACATGTTCAGTACGTACGGATTTCCACCCGATCGGATAGCCATCCGATCGAGTGACCGTCCTGCTGTGAACTTGTTCTCAAACTGAGAAGTCTCGCCAATCGGATTGCTGCCCGATTGAACGACCGTTCGATCGACCGACCTGAAAGGTAGCGATACTTCTCTATTTTTAAAATGCTACAACGAAAACTTCAAAAGGCAAACCATCGTACACAAACACATCCTCACCAAACGAGGTGACAATCCAATCGAATGGCCATCTGATCTGATGACCATCCGAACGGATTGCCATCCGATCGGATTGCCATCCGATCCTTGGTACACTTACATCGTTTTATGCGCCGCTTATCGTTATGCTATCATTCTAATCAGGCTAATTCCGCTCTAGCGCTCGCTTCAATTCATCATCGCTGTGAGTATACTCGAACCCTTTTTGCTTTATGCACTTTTGGGTGTTACATACGTTACTTATTCTAAACCACATCGAACACACTACGCAATACTTTTAACGCTAACCGCTACTGCATGTATACGTGACTCAATGATTGCTTGTTTGTTATGTTTACACATGGATTGCTGTCTACCTGCCTTAGCAACGATAGTACTATAGTTTGGACTCAGCACCTGTTCACACAGGGGTTGTTAAGGACAATTAATCACATGATTCACAGTGGTGAATATGTATTATAAACTGCCTTGCGCAGTCAACCCGCAGTCATTGGTATTGATAGGATCATGTCGATAACTTACGTGCTTCATTTCACACTGTGTACGTGCTGGTTATGCGTAAACGATTTTGAACTCTATTATATCTATTAAACTTGTATGCTCACCTTTACACTATGTGTATTGACTTTTACTTTAACGTATGTGGCAGGTGATTAAGATGTTTAAATGCTTGGCTTGCTGTGAAATCGAGGCTAGGAAAGGTCTAGAAACAAATAAACGAATTGTCTGTATTTAAATTCTGAGTTGTCGAAACAGAACTATTTGTCTTGACTTTTCCTGTAATAACTATGCTACTTTTTATGTCATGGTATGGGACGTGATGCTTTAAATAATTGGTAATCATAGTTGTTATGAAAACTTCTGGACAATCTGTTTCGCTCAGTGCCACGCCTCGATGTTTCCGCCATCGGTTGGGGTGTGACAGATGGAACGAAGGGAAGCGAGATGGTTCCAAGCTAAAGATGATGACGAGTAAAATGACAATCAATCTCAATATGTTTTGTTCGCTCATGAAAAACAGATCTGCATAGCACTTTGATTATCACAATGCAAAGGGGTAGGTTTAGAGATAGTGACCCCCATATCTCCAAGGAGCCATCGCAACCAAACAATCTCACATGTAGCCACAGCCATAGCATGATACTCAGCCTCAGTAGAAGATCTAGAAACAACATCTTGCCTCTTACTTTTTCATGAGATTAAAGAATCACCAAGGAAAACACAGAAACCAGTAGTGGACTTTCGATCGTTAGGATCACTATCCCAATCAGCATCAATGTAGGCATGCAACTCTAGAGATGATGTCGAGGGAAATAAAAGACTCTGAAATTGAGTCCCACGAAGATATCTCAAGATACGAAGAACAACTCCTTAGTGAACAGAAGTAGGAGCAGTAACAAACTGACTAACCACATGAACATCATGAGCAATATCAGGTCGAGTAACTGTAAGGTAAACCAAGCCGCCTACAATAGTACGATATAGGCTCGGATCAGATAAAAGAACACCATCGGTGGGAGAATATCATGCATTGGTTTCAAGAGGGGTGTCTACAGTTCTATTATCAGAAAGTCTTGCCCGCTTAAACAGATCAGAAATGTACTTTGTTTGAGAAAGGAGATATCCTTTCGGAGACTGAGCCACCTCAATACCCAAGAAATACCGTAGTAATCCCAAATCCTTCATAGCAAAACGATAAGCCAAATCACGCTTCAAGGACTCAATACCATCACAATTATCGCCTATGATAATCATATCATCCACATATAAAGATAGAAGGATGCGTCATGCTTCCGTACATCAAATAAACAATGCCGAATCGTGATTACTAGGAACAAAACCAAGAGAAGTAATCACTGTAGAGAATTTTTCAAACCAGGCACGAGGGTTCTGTTTAAGGCCATATAGAGCTTTCCGAAGACGACAGACTTCATTGGGTTGATGCGCAATTCCTGGGGGAGGTGTCATGTATACCTCCTCATGGAGATCACCATTCAGAAAGGCATTCTTGACATCCATTTGACAAATCTTCCACTGACGAACAGATGCAACAGCTATAAGAGTACGAACTGTAGTCATTTTTGCTATTGGGGCAAATGTCTCCTCGTAATCCATACCATATTTTTGTGAGTATCCTTTTGCTACAAGTCTGGCTTTATATCGCTCAAGAGACCTGTCAGACTTCGCTTTAATCTTATATACCCAACGACAACCAATTGTATGTTTACCAGGTGGTAGTGGAACCAAATCCCATGTGTGCGTCTGATGAAGAGCAGTGAGTTCTTCAGCCATAGCATTCTGCCAAAGAGGATCAGAGACAGCCTCTCTATACAATGCAGGTTTAGATAAATGATGTATATTGGCAATAAATGTAGCAAACGAAGCTAAGTAGAGTAGGCAAAATCTGGTAGCTTAGTGGACTTACATTCACAAGTGGACCTCCTCGGAGGTGGAGCTGTCTTAACAGACAAAGGAGTTGTCTCAAGCATAGTTGGACCTGAAGTTGTGTCTGACGATGTGTGGGTGTCTTGAGGGGGCCCTTCAGTTTCTACTTGACCACCAGACTCAACAAATGTAGCTGGAACATCAGATGATGTTGATGCATCAATATCACAAGCAAAAGGATCAATGTTTCGAAGATCTGACTTTGTTACATTATGTGAGTTGGAGGGAATCAAATAGAAAGGAATATGCTTGAGGAAGATAACATGCCTCGAAACATATAACTTCTTACTTACTGGGTCAAAACAACGATATTCATTTATGTCCAGTGCCATAGCCTTTTGGACCACTAGCATAGCCCAAGAAAACACATAAGGCTGACTTATTTGACAATTTGTCTCGTTCAACATGAGGACGAAGAACAAAGCAAGTACATCCAAAAACTCTTAGTTCATCATAATCTGGGAGTTCACCATATAACTTCTCAAAAGGAGACAACCCGGAATTATGAGCAGTAGGAATCCGATTAATCACATGTTGGGCAATTAAGAGTGCTTCTCCCCAAAAAACACTCGGAACATCAGCAAACAGAAGAAATGATCGAGAAGTTTCCATAAGATGACGATGTTTCCTTTCAGCAACACCATTCTCCTGAGGGGTGTCGGTACAAGATGACTGGTGTATTGTACCATCAGACATAAGTAATTGGGAAAAATCATAAGAAGTATATTCACCCCCTAAGTCACTCCGGAAACACTTTATCACAGCTGAATGTTGTGTCTTTACATAGGCTCTAAAGTTTTTTTTGTAAATACTCAAGAACTCGGATCTACGTTTCATAAGATACACCCAGGTATAACAAGTATAATCATCGATAAAGGATACATAATAGACCGACCCCCCCCCCCCTTAGTGGATACTGGCGATGGACCCCACACATCAGAGTGAACAATATCAAAAGGAGCAATAGAATGAGAAATACTTTTCTCAAACAGTAAAGCTGAGAACTTGGCAAGTTTGCAACCACTACAATCAGAGATGTCACAAATGTTTAAATGACCCAAAGCACCCGTGGAAGCCAAAGACTTTAAGCGAGATGCTGACACATGTCCCAAACGAGAATGCCAACGATAAAAATCAGGAGATGACCGACTCAACCGAAAGGAAGACAAGTCAACACTAGTAGCGGCCACATCAAATTCTTTGAGTTCATCCAAGACATAAAGTTCACCTATTCGACGACCAGTTCCAACCCCCCTCATAGAACTTTTGTCTAGTACACAACAAATGGTATCAGAAAAGAGCACCCAATGACCAGATTTGCACAACTGACTAACCGAAACAAGGTTTAAAGCAAGATTGGGGATATAATAAACATTAGTGAGGGAAATATGTGGCGTAGCAACACATCCAACACCCTTTATTGGCATTGATGTAGCACTAGCAGATATAACAGATGCAAGTGAACCAGAAGTCAAAGATAAAAATGATGGCAAGTGGGGTGACATATGATGAGATGCACCAGAATCCAAAATCCAAATAGAAGAAGAGATACCTGAGGTACTAGACGAAGACATGCATGAATTTAGAAACAATCTAAACTGCTCAAAAAACTGTGGATCTGAAGCAGACATTGAGGCAGGACCAACTCGTACATTTAGATTTGAAACGCATCGTTGTTGTTGTGTACATTGATCGAAAGCAAATTTAAAGCCACGTGTGGACATATGAGAATTATCCATGATGAAAATAATTAAACCCCAATCAAAATAGAGGCACAAATAAGAGCAACCAAATATGAAACTCAAAACAAACCAAATCCCGAACTAATAGCGAAAGCAACCAATACGAACCAAATACGAATTCCAATACCAACCAAACTTCGAACCCAAAAATTACAAGCACTATAAAATCCAAACTGTAAAATAAACGGCAGCGAACGAACGGAGACAACCTCAATCCAAAACAGATGCTAATGACCAATCAAATCAGCCAAATTGAGAATACAAATTCCTCTTATGCAAATTATCATGAACTAGTATTAAAGGCCGCGCGCGTTGCGTCGCGGGTGCGGCATGCTAAACCGGAGCATTCTATAAGCCTTGTTAGGTATAAAATAACAAAGATGATTAAAAAGTCCCAACAAATTGAGTATTTCTTATTTAGTTTCACCTAAATAAACCCAATGATACTCGATGATATTTCGAGGCTTCCTTTCAATATGTACACTATACACGTCACTGAGACCAAGTGAACATCAAGTACTCTTTACAAACCAAGCTACATCTATAATTGAAAGTCAGTGAACCATTTAGCAGCCTCGGCTCCCTCGTCCAGTGCCAAGACAGAACACTTCTAGACCAATACTACATCAGACCACAAACCTGGTTTAGCCAACTGAATAGTAGCAACAATAGAGCATATAGTTAGTGTATTCTATTCTTCATAATAGTGATAATTTGGATATATGCAGAAAATAAAAGTTTAGTAAGCACTTTAAAAGTGAGTAATCCTAAGTTATGTAATAAGAATTTAAGTACATGAGATTGTAGTTTGCATATACGCAAATAATATATCGACCAAATTTTAAATGCGATAGTTAAAAATATCATTAGAACTTACATGGATGGAAGAATGTGTGCGCTCTCACCTCTTATATATGGCCTAAGTTGCTCTTGTTATCTCCATGTACACATGCTAACAAACTTTGAGAGATTATCATCTCAACAGTTATGCTTTCATCTCAACAGTTACGCTTAAAAGGGTCCAGAAGAAGGGGTATTGCAGCGTAAATCGACTTAAGTTGCTTTCCCTTATTATGTTATTTTATGTAATATGATTATTAGCTTGGGGTAAACTAAAATGAAGATAAACGAGTAACCAAAAACCAAATCTTACCCAAACAGTCAATGTTCCGGCCACTTCCATGTCATCTGGCGATCACTGTTCGCAAACAACACACAATGATCTGATCAGTCGATGTTATTACAGTGATAAGGCAAGGCCATTTTTATATATATATCCTAAAGTAGGGATGAGCATTTGGCGCCGGGTACCGGTACCCGGGGTTCCCGCTTTTTGAGACCGGTAACGGTTCGGCACAGTACCGATAGGTTCGATACCATGCTCATCCCTAATCCAAAAGATGATCCCATTTACCACAAGTCACTTTCATACCCAAAATTGATTAACATTAAAAAAAGACACCACTTAGACTATAAAAAGAAAATTTAAAACATATGTAAAGTCATCAAAATCAACAACTGCAAAAAGTTTAAGCAATCAAGAAATCTGACAATATGGCAAGAGTAGAACTTCAAATTTTTTTTTTTGCATATAATTCAAATAAACAGTATGTATTCTTGATCTTAACCTAACTATGAAACTCATAATACTTTTTTAATATATTATATAGTAAATAGATTAAATGGAGTCTCTTTTCTAGTATTTAGCATAAGACCATTATTTTTCACCCAAAAAAAATAAAAATAAAAAATTCCACTACAGACTTAATAAACCACGAACTCCAACCCATGAATCAGATCTGAGAGGCAAAGTTTGTAATATTTGAAAGTTATACAAGCTAAAATGAAAACTTAAAAACAAACATCTTATTATGCATAAGAACCAATGTATTTAAGTGTCTAAATAATATTACACCTAAAGCTAGTTAAGATGACACATTGTTGACTTCTATAACAAACACAAATATATTGGACAAACAATAAAATCAAAAGTTTTTACCTTTAATAATTAATATGGTAATCACTACAAGGCATATTTCCCGATGCAGTCTTCTTGCAACCCCGTGTAGCTAAAACGGCAAGCACCTCGTCATCATCTTTGAGCATCATGCGTTTCGGTCCTCTAAGGTGAAATTACTTGATCCCCTTCATCTCCCAAAGCAAGTCCTCTCAATTCAGTACACTTTTAAGTTATTTAGCAATTCAATCTGAAAGTAACACACCTGGCTCAAATTTAAAACGTTTCAAGCGAGAAACGAAACCTGTTACAGATTCTGAAACCAAACAATGTTGATAATATATCAAATAGAAAAGGATCAAATTGATGACCTGCAACATCGATGTAGGGTTCAACAGCTTAGGGCACTGATGAGACCATTAAATGAAGATTACTGCAATTCAACATCAAAAGAAGCAGTACAGATCCAAATAAATTCATATTGTTCATAATCTCATACCCATCTTAAATCCCACATTCAAGCTAATATATTTATAATCGAACCTGAATCACATGTTGCAAAAGCTCTTCATGATGCTTAAGACCATAAGGGCCGACCAGCTACCCGTTCTACCATCGGCGATTGGACCAGTGCCGCCATGATTCTAGGTCCACCACCACCACTGCATTTGTATGTTATTATGTTATATAAAAAGCTATAAGTTACTAAGTTTATTTTGTGAAAGAAAAAGTCAAAAGAGATGTACCCAGTTGCGATTAAGGAGCATATTGTTGTGTTGGAACGTTAGATCTTGATGAACTTTCTTAGAAGAAGTGATTATTTCCAGATTTCTGTAGTGGATACCGACACTTACCCCGATCTCCGCAACCACCTCCCGATCTTGCACTATCGTCGGCTTCAGAACCATTGTAGAAGATAGCACCGATTTCTCTCTGCCACCTCTCTATAAAATTGGGGGTGAAGAAGAACCAAATTTAAAAACCTAAACCCATGGTAAAGCAAAACAGGTGAAACAGAGGACACGTATAAGGACACACGTCAAAACCTAAGCCTTACTTTCCATATACAAAACATTATGCAGTAGGTACAACCAGTCATACACTACAATGTTTTAAATTAATAATATATAAATGGCGATAGTGTATTGATGATGCTATGATGATGTCGATGTTGTTATGATGATGTCACACCCACAAACAACTTTAATTCAAAGTTTCGTTGGATGCAAATAATAAGAAACTCTAATCTTTTACAATACACCAATTCAAAAATTGATACTTAAACAAAAGAAAAACTAATTCAAATAAACCAAATCACATGGATGGAATGTACCAGTAGTGGCGGCTGATAACCTTTTCTCCCAAAACACTAAATGACGAGTTTCAAGTTCTATCCGCAAGGTTGATGCATTCCAAAGTATTCCATAATCAATTTAATAAACATGAATCGAATAGGGCTCTGTTACCATGTTAATTAATAAACATGTACAGAGAAACGGTTAGGGTTTGCTTACATTAGAAACAAATAAAAAGAGAATACAAATTATATAGTATGGCTAATTAGCTAATGGGCCAAGCCCACGCTAACATCTCTATTATGCTAACAAACCTCACAAAAGGCCTAGTCCAAATCCTTTATTGCATATATCCACCCCAATATGATGCAAGTGAGAATTGAACTTGAGTCACCATTGGAAAAAAACCCAAGCATCCTACCACTAGGCCACATGGCATGTAGTTTTTGTTTCTTCCAGGTTTCTGTTTTTTAACTTTAATATGGTGATTTGATAGAGGTGGTTGACTTAGTAGCTTATTAACCATATGAATATATAAATCGTACAAATTTCTATTTGGTGATGAATAAAGTCGTTTGCCGTTCAAAAAAAACACACACACTCTCTTTTCTCAATAAGTGGATGCACGATTGTTGATCTCAGTGGCGCCTCTTTCGTCGTTTCATCTGCTAAACTAAAAGAATTGTGCAATACAAAAACGACTTAAAATTGGGTCATGTTAATAAAATTTACCGGAGCCGAGTTTTCTAAATTTAAATTTCTTTAAAAAAACATACGAGCTTTTCTCGAGTAAGGGAATTACACCTCCTAGTCCTTAGGTAAATCTGCCATGGTAAAGCAACATATTATATTATATTATATAAAATAGGGTTTTTTTTAGACCGGTGATCCTAATCAATTATGGTACATTAAGTCCAGGCTTGCAGGCTAGAGCTCGTTTTTTAAATGGGAAAATTACCAAAGTAGCCGTTTGACCAGGCTGTTTACGAAAATAGCCATTTGACCAGGCATAAAAATGCCCTTTCACGCTTCCCCAGCCAAGTGAACTCCCATTTTTATGCACCTTCAACCAGCCACCACCAAGCGGACACGTGTCCCGCTTACCTGAAGAGGCTTTATGCCGCTACACCCACTAGCCGAGCCGTTTCAGGCCCAAGCCGAACCGCTTCGCGCCCCTGCCCCACAAGCTAGCCAAGCCTCTACAAGTACAAGCCATGATCTTTCAAGGTGAAGCCGAGCCGCTTCGCCCCCTTTCCCACAAGCTAGCCAAATTGGTTTTTGAAGTATAGGTGGGACAAATTTTTTCAATGTTGTATTTTTTAAGAACCTCTCAGTTTTATGCCAATTTTTTCATCGGGTGGGTTACCTGTCAGTTTTATGACGTTTTTCTTAGCTTTAAAATCTCAAACTCAAAATTACTTATCTTTTTATTAATTTGCAGGTATCATTATTGGAGTTTATATCGGCAAGGAGATGGAAAACATGCGACAAATATATATATTTATGTCAATTTCTTATCAGGCGTGTTATGTATTGGCTTTCATGACGTTTTTCTTATCTTTAAAATCCGGAGCTCACTTTCATTTAATGATGCCGTAATTTGTAAAATTAAATTTTAATTTTCCCATTAATATATGATAAATTTTATATTTTATGTACATTGCAATATACACTAAATAAGACAAGACTTTATTTACTAAATAAGACAAGACTTTATTTATTAAGACTTTATTTTTGTAAAGGTGTGTGTGGATGTTAGGGGGTTTATATAAGAACGACATTTTATGTTATTTTATGAAAGTATAAAAAATAAAATTTGATTGGTTTTAAAAGTCCAAGTGGGGTGGGTCAACAGTTATACATGTTATTTAATATTTATAAAAAAAATAAAATTTCATTTGTTATCGGATATTCATATTTTTAACCAATTAAACTAAAATTTTAATCAAATTAAATCATTAAAAATAGTAAATTAATAGTTATACAATCTTAAAAAATGTGAAGCGGCTTAGTTCCAGGGTGTAGCGGCTCGGGATCGGGGCGAAGGGGCTCGGCTTGGCCATGAAGCGGCTTGGGGGAAGGTAACATGTGAAGCGGCTTAGTTCCAGGGTGTAGCGGCTCGGGATCGAGGCGAAGGGGCTCGGCTTGTCCATGAAGCGGCTCGGCTTGGCAGTACCACAAAGCGGCATAAAATCAGAGATTCGGCGAAGCGGCTTAGTTCCAGGGCGAAGCGGCTCGGCTTGTGCATGAAACGGCTCGGCTAGCTTGTGTAGCGGCATGGGCATGAAACGGCTTGGGGGACACGTGTCCGCTTGGTTGTGGCTGGATTGAAGGTGCATAAAAATGGGAGTTCACTTGGATTGAAGGTGCATAAAGCCTGGTCAAATGGCTATTTTCGTAAACCGCCTGGTCAAACGGCTACTTTAGTAATTTTCCCTTTTTAAATCAACTTTAATTATTACATCAAAACAAACATCCATCATAACTAACGATTCATTTTAAGGACATCTGCACATATGAACATCAAATCATATGCCCTTGAAGACAAACATTTTGTGTTATAAAAAAGACATGTTATGAGCAATATCCGCCTGTATAAACATCAAACAACGATGCCTAAAAGTTAATTCCATACAGGGGCGCAGCATAGTGGGTGCGGGAGGGGGCGGCCAACCCCCCGAACTTTTCACTCAGTAGTGGAGAGTATGTAGTTTTCGTATAGAAATTTTTGGGTATATACGCATGGCCGGCCCTGGGGGTGGGCGGGGAGGACCACCGGCCAGGGCCCGATATTTCGAGGGGCACGTTTTTTTATGAAAAAACCCGATATGTATATGTAAAATATTTTTTAATAGGGTAAACTCATACAAACACCAACAAAGGCCCTCTTACAGAACTATTCTTATGGTTTAGATTAGTTATTAACCCCTTTGGCATTAGGTTTAGACCTTTAGTGAGCCAAATACCCAATTTCGTTAAGGCCTAAGGGCACATTTTTTCGAGCTCGAACAGGGTACACAAATTCTCAGGGACGACCCTGTATATACGTTTTCGACCCCCCGATCAGAAATGTTAAGTTTCGCCACTGATTCCATAATCACTGACTTTATGTTGTGAAAGATGCATGTTATGGGCAACATTTGTCATATATGAGCATCAAATTAATATGTTTTATGGTTAACTCCATAGATACTAACTTTGGGTGTTATCAAAAGACTTTACTTAATGCTGTTAAAAAATAAAAATACATGTATTTGCAACATCTGAACATCACTTAATAATTCCATCACGCCTAATTCAATCATGACCAATAACTTCTTGTTGCTAATAACAATGCATGGTATATTACCTATTACCTATATATTAAAAAACAAAGTTAATGAATAGTGTTTTAATGCTACATGGTATCGTTGTTTCATCGTTAATCACGAGTATCGTACGATTGTACGTACAATAACGCTATCGCACAACTTTTTGTTGGTTTTCTTTAACTTTTAATGATTTATTTATTTTAGTTTTAGGGGTAGGGATGAGCACGGTGCCAACCGATACCGAATCCGAATCGGTACTTGTACCGAAAATGCTGGTTACGGTACCGGTTTATGAAGGTAAAACCGGTGGCGAACCGGTACCATGAACGCCAAAAGTCAGTGCCGAATTGTTACTTAATATATTTCGGTTCGGGAAATTCGGTACCGATACCCAATACCATTGGCTCATATCTGATCATGAGTTTCATACGAACATCATTACTATATAACTTTTTTGGTTGATTTTCTTTAGGTTCTCTTTTAGTGTTTTTTCTACATTTTTTTAATTTTTGTCAGTGGTTCTGTGCGCAAGGCGCTCGCAGTGATTTCAAAATACATATAAACACAGACTAAATAACAAAAGAAGTACGCCGCAACGCGGCGACCATAATAAACCTAGTTATGGTAATACTAGAGATGCATGTTGCTAATATTCACATATATGAACATCTATCATGCATGAGTAATAGTTAACTCCATCTATCATGGCTTTTTAGAAACAGAAAATCCACCATTCATGTATCAAGATTCAATTTAAAAAAAAAAGCCTCGACACATATGAACCTTAAGTATCCCTTATGGTTAATATGATAGATGATATGGGATGCATGGGTTACATTGAAGAATCTTTTAAAAGGTTTTGTGTGATTCATTTTCTAATGGCTCTTGCACACCATAAATCAATTCAAACTTAAAATCATTGGGTTTTGTTTGCTTCCATCTGCAGCGGAGTGGTTGTGACATCCGGGTGAAGGCTCGGCTCGGGATTCAACCCGGGTTCGATTCCAACGGGGGGCGAGGGTTTACCAATTCCACGGGGTTCCCACGCATCAGGGGTGTGCTACGCTTTCTAGCGGTGGTCGAGTAGTCGGCCTTTGGACATAGCTCCGAAAGGGTGGGTTTATACGTGGAAAACACGTTAAAAAAAAATCATTGGGTTTTGTGACTTTTGTAAATCATGCGGGCCGCTGCATGCATTACATTTCTTTAATTCATTCGGCTCATTATCCTAAGCCCAGTTTAATTTAAATCATTTTTCTTTAGATGTTAAAATGGTTGCTTTAGGTTTTTTGGAACGACAATATATTGATGCAAAAACACAACAGGCATGAAGGGGTATGGTCCCAGATCTCGCGTCAGCATGAACGCGAATGACAATTATCCTTATCAAAAACCCCCACCAGCAATAACTTACCTGTGTCCGTGCGGGCACGTGCGAACACAGCGGTCCAATCTGTCCAGTGATGAGATGACTTACCTTAAGTACGAAAACAGATGTTACGCATAGCGATGCGGCCTGGCACCGCATCCTATGAACATTTTCGTCACGACAAGGGATCTGGACAACAGTAACAGTCACTAAGCGGCGATGCGGCATGACACCGCATCCCGTATGCATCCTGGATAGAACAAAGAACGCGGGAACAACATAAGTGACCGCAAGCCGCCATGCGGCCTGGCACCGCATCCTGCCCATAAGGCAAGTGGGTCTGACACCACAGTGCAAGTGGCACTGGGAACAGTCGCCTATCAGCCCACATGTGTGCAACAGTCTGACACCACAGCAGGACGTGGCATCACCACCGTGACCGACAGGTCTGACACACCTGCAAGTAGTTGTGCGATGTCAGGCTAACTACTCAACTACCCTCCTCCACTCCTCGGCTATAAATACTCATCCCAAACCAGGTTTGAGGTATCACTTCTCAACTCTCTCACTACTACTACTATCACACTTTGCTTCCCAAGAAAACTACTGATTCTCACGCCGGAGAGTGGTAACATGGAGCACCCCCACCCCATCCTCCTTGTTACGAGTCACGGCTTGTTTCCTTGTGCAGGAAACCAACCAGCGGACGATCCAGCCAGCGATCCTCGGAAAGAAGGGATTAACCCTACTTGACGAGACCAGTGTGTTAACCCCACCCGGTTAACCATTGTTTCATCATTGGCGCCCACCGCTACTCTTAGCACTTTTTTCAACCATCCCTTTCTCTCCAAAGATTATGTCTGATCATCAAAACAACACTACCGGGGATAACCTAAACCCCGCAAACACAGGGCCTACGGGGACTATACCCATAGCCCCAAATGTTGAACATATTGGCACATCAACGCAAGGGGGCGCATCCCTTACGTTCGGACACGATTTATCACAGTATGCTTCTGTGATACCTCCAGGCATGAACCTTCATACCTGGTACGACCAGCAACAAGCTCTGCTGGCCGCAACATACAACAGAGCTTGCGCAGAAGCGCAAGTATCTGCGGGGCCTACCCCAGCACAGCATACCCCTGCGGGTCGTATTCTACAATACGACGGCGGGGCCCCAACACATCCGGCCTCTAGAAGCAGGCAGGAAGACCGCGGTTCCTCTTACTGCGACGTCCGCACACTTGATGAGGATGATTCCTCGTATGGGTCCCGCCGCAGGGGCCATATACATAGCCGCCTAGGCCCGCATGGCGAAACTAGGCGACAGTCTACAGCCCACCATGGCCCCGGCATCCATAGCCGGCTGGGACCTCAGCCCCACCATGAAGGGCAGGGCCGTACCGATCCAGACGACGGTACATATGGCGGGAAGTCTCACGCTACCAGCAGTAGACCGGGAGGACGCAACTATGTTCCTCCCACTCAAACCCGCACCACATACCTCCGCGCCGCAAAGCGCCATCAACCCTACAGGCCGAAATCTGCGGCCGAAAACTCCAAATTTGTCCCACATATTGCCAACGCCGATGTCACCACCACCAAATTCCCATTAAAAATTGGGAAATACAACGGTTCGGCCGACCCAGATGACCATATGAACATCTTCACAGGCGCTGGGTGCAACGGCAGGTGGGATGAACCCACTTGGTGTCAATTCTTCCCGCAGACCCTAACAGGTCTGGCCAGGGCATGGTTCGATTCTTTACCACCAGGGTCACTGACCTCATTCGAGGACTTGCAGGCAAAGTTCCTCGCACATTTTTGCCAGCAACGACGTCATGAACGTGATTCTATGGACGTCATGAACATCTGGCGCAGAGACAACGAATCGATTGAGGCGTTCGTTGTCCGTTACAATAAAGAATGCCTGGAAATAGGCGACGTGGCAGACCAAATGGCACGCAGCCATTTTATCGTTGTCGTTAAAGACGAACAAATGGTTATGACTATCTCCGGCAAGGACGGCTTGCCTAAAAAATGGGAAGATGTCATGGCTGCGGTCAAAACATACGCCCAAACTCAGCGGTCCCTCAAACCGCACGTATCAAAGGCACAACCCCAAACGGAAGGCCAGTCCTCCCACCAAGAACACAAGCGCAACCGGGACACATGGAATCGCGGCAGCGACTCCAGACCATATGTCCCGCGTAACAACCAGCCCGACGCAAGGGCAACAATCAACGCCCAGCGCGAAAATCGGGCGTCAAAGAAGGATTCTCGGGACCATAGCTAGACCGAGATCTACCAGTCGCCAAGCAAAGTCCTCCTAACGGACGCGCAATTCCTGCGACCGGCCCAACCGATGAAGTCCAAAAAGAACCAAGATCCCTCACTCTATTGCGAGTATCACAAGGACTCGGGCCACACAACAAACAGCTGCATCAGTCTCCGACTGGAGATTGAGCGAGCCCTAAAAGAGGGGAAACTGCAACACCTGTTGCCAGGCGCACAAAAAGCTACCAAGCGCATCACCCCCTACAACGAGGGCACCTCCACGGGTAAGAGGACCTTGTACGTGGCCTCTACCCACATGATCAATGGAGGAAAAGGAAGACCGCGCAAGGCGGCAAGAAGACCGGACAATGACTGGAAAGACGAGCAAGTCGTCTTTCCAAAAGTCCGAGGCGGACCGCGCGATAGGCGCGCCGTGGTTATCACAGGCCACCTGGCTCACTACTGCACCGAGCGATTATTCATTGACCCGGACAGTACATCTGATATTATATACGAGCAGTGCTTCAACCAACTCAATCAAGAAGACAAGGATCGGTTGCAGCCGGTGGACTACCCATTGGCCGGGTTTGCGGGGGAAACTGTATTCCCCCTAGGCCAGATTACTTTTCTTGTGCGCCTCACCAACGGGAGGCATACAAGAACGGAGGAGGTAAACTTCATGGTTTTACCGCACACCTCCAAGTACGACTTACTTCTCGGGAGGGAGTCCCAGGGCGACTTCAAGATGATCACATCCGTCCCCCACTCTGCCATCGGTTTTCCAACCGCAACGGGGATCGCGATAATATACGCTCGAAGAGAAGTTATGTCTACGGACGGGCTGCGTCCAGCCAAGGTAGCAAGGCCTACCCCCAATACTCAACCAGAAAAATGGGTTCTTAACGCAAGACACCCAGAGCAAACAGTTACGTTGGGCCACGCCTTGTCCCCTACTACCAAAGCGCACCTGAAGCATCTTCTCTTCAGGAACCAAGATATTTTTGCGTGGACACCCGTAGATATGACAGGGGTGCCACGTGAAATCACGCAGCACTTCTTGAATACCATGCCAGGTATCAAGCCGGTGATTCAAGGCCAAGGCCACCTTGGATCAGCAAAGAACCAGGCGATGCATGAGCAGGTCCAAGAGCTGCTCTCCGCAGGCATCCTGTAGGAAGTCAAATACCAGACTTGGTTGTCAAACCCAGTCATGGTAGAAAAACCATCCGGGGGCTGGCGCATGTGCGTCGATTATAAAGATCTCAACAAAGCCTGCCCCAAGGATTGTTACGCACTTCCGGAGATCGACGAAAAGGTCGATAACCTCGCACCATTTCGATGGAAGTGTTTCCTCGATTGTTACAAAGGCTACCACCAGGTCCAGATGGCAATCGAGGACGAAGATAAAATGGCATTCCGCACTCCTACCGGGAACTACTGCTACACAAAGATGCCGTTCGGGTTACACAACGCGGGCGCAACCTATCAAAAGTTGATGAACGACACTTTTCGCGGTCAAATCAGCAAAAGTGTCGAAATCTATATGGACGACCTGGTCGTCATGAGCATGGAGGAAGACACCATGCTCAACGATATTGAAAGAACATTCCAAACTCTGCGAAGCGTCAACATGAAGCTCAACCCAGGGAAATGCTCGTTTGGAATGGAAGAATGCAAGTTCCTTGGATTCATCGTAACCAAAGATGGATTAAAGGTGAACCCGGAAAAAGTACAGGCGATCGAACGCATGCCATCGCCTTCTACGATGAAAGAAATGCAGCGACTAGCTGGCAGGCTAGCCGCACTGAATAGATTCTTAGCCAACCATGCAGCTAAGTCTTACCCTTTCATCAAGAGCCTGCGGAGCTGCTTAAAAAAGGAACAATTCCAATGGACCGCAGAGGCCGAAAAAGCTTTCCGGGAGATGAAAGAGTGTTTGATTCAACTCCCAACTTTAACCGCACCACGTAAAGATGAGCCACTTATTTTGTACTTGTCTGCCGCGGACAACGCGGTAGGTGCGGTACTCATAGTGGAGCGGGAAGGAGTTCAAACACCCATCTACTACATCAGCAAAATGCGCAACGACCCAGAGACGATGTACTCAATCATGGAGAAGTTGGTACTGGCACTAATGCACGCGTCGAGACGATTACGACGTTTGCAAACCACGTTATCACAGTGTTAACCAACTACAGGATCGGCCCGGTCCTATCCAAACCCGACATCTCTGGGAGGTTAGCAAAATGGGCAATCGAGCTGGGCGCACTTTCACTGAACTATAAGCCGCTCCCCGCAATCAAAGGCCAGGTCTTGGCTGATTTCGTTGCTGAAGTACCAGCAAACCGCATTCAAGAATGCGAAGAAGAACAAAACCCTGCATCGCCACCATCCTCCGCAGAAACCTGGTCACTATATATGGATGGTGCATCCAATGAAGATGGTGCAGGTGCAGGTCTGCGACTCGTCAGCCCCGACGGCCAAGAGCTTACCTATGCAATCCGCCTCGATTTCCAAAGCACGAATAACGAGGCAGAGTATGAGGCTCTACTGGCAGGGCTGCGTCTGGCAGTCAAACTCGACGTCCAACATTTGGAAGCACACGTCGACTCAATATTGGTTGCAGGGCAGATACGCGACGACTATGCCGCAAAAGGGGATATCATGATCCTCTACCTCGAACAAGCCTTGCAACTGAAATCAAAGTTCACTTCCTTCAATATCCGCCATATCAACAGGAGTGATAACAAACCCGCGGATGCACTATCAAAACTTGTATCCACCAGCTTCCAACACCTGGAAAAAGAGGTACGCATCGAGGTTCTGCAAAATCCCTCAGTACCCCTGCGCCAAGTCAATGTCATCCAGTACGGTACAACATCCTGGATGACACCGATCATTGCATACTTGCAATCAGGTGTTACTCCCGAAAGCAAGGCAGAGGCACGCAAGCTGCAATACAAAGCGTGTCATTACCAAATGGGAGACGGTATCTTATACCGTAAATCATACCTGGGGCCACTCCTACGATGCATCGACCCTCAAGATCCCATGTACCTTATCAGAGAAATACACGAAGGAATATGTGGCATACACGCAGGCCCACGCATGGTGGTGGCCAAAATCATGAATGTCGGGTACTACTGGCCCGGCATGCACCTGGACGCAGTTAAAGTCTTGCGCAAGTGTTTCAATTATCAGCGGCATGCTCCCAAGACCTTGCGCCCCAAGAACAACCTGATCCCCGTCACCACCGCATGGCCATTCTAGAAATGGGCAATCGATGTGGTGGGACCATTTCCAGACGCACCAGGTGCAGTGAAATTTATCATAGTGGCTGTTGATTACTTTACAAAATGGGTGGAGGCAAAACGCTCGCCTCAACCACCGCTATGATAACAAGGAAATTCGTCTGGGAACATATCATCTGTCGTTTCGGTCTACCAATGTGCATTGTTACCGACAACGGTACCAACTTCGCTGCCGACGACTTTCAAAAATGGCTGAAGGAGCTAAACATTGAACACATATTCTCCTCAGTGGCGCATCCGCAAGGGAATGGCCAAGTCGAGAGTATCAATAAAAGTTTAGTCGAAGGTATCAAAGCACGGTTGGGAACAGCCAGATGCGACTGGGTTGATGAACTCCCAAGTATCTTATGGGTTCATAGGACAAGCCTAAAAACAAGTAACGGTGAGACACCCTTCAGCCTGGTCTATGGCACCGAAGCGGTGATACCCGTGGAAGTAGGTCTCCCCTCACCTAGAATGTTGGCTATCAACAAGATAGACAACAATGAAGAACGCAGGGTTGACTTGGACCTCCTGGAAGAAAGGCGTGAAAACGCTGCCATCAACAAGGCCAAGTACAAAACCAAACTTGAAAAGTACTACAATGCACGCGTCCGCATTTGTACCTTCAACCCAGGAGACTACGTCCTTCGCGACAATGAAGCATCTAACGCGGAACGCCCAGGGAAACTTGCCCCAAAGTGGGAAGGACCCTACCTCATCCAAGAGGTCCTGGGAAAAGGCGCGTATAAACTGCAAACATTAGAGGGCGAAACTATCGCACGCACATGGAATGCACAACAGCTTCGACGCTGTTACATGTAAGCCATGTTTTTTACATTTACCATGTAACCTATCGGGCCGCAGGCCATTTGCAAATAAATAAATAAACGATTCAATGCAATATTGTTTATTTACTCCTATTACAAATGCGTGTTCCACTCTGCGGTATCTACAAAAACAAATTGGCAAAATCTCCATTCGCGATACCCACACAGAGTAGTAACCACACGCAACTATTGTAATAGGCCAGCAATGACAACACTAACTGTCTATCCGGCTGGATACGCAAATACAGTTTTCACAACGGGTAAAGTTCTTCATACTTGCATATCATCTAGATATACAAAAGGCAAATACAGACTTAGTGTTATTCACAATAACATTAAACTCATACAAGTTCACACATGCAAGTAGTAAAAACACTTGTACAAATTGAACAGAACGGTTCTTTATATTCAAAAAAGTTTCTACACCTACGCGGTGTCCAAGAAATTTACATAAGGTTCCTAACATTTACATTGAGGAAACAAAAAAGGCACGCAGGCCAGCCTAGTCTTTCTTTATACCGCTGGAACCCGCACCATCCTTGCCATCACCAGCAGGCTTTTCCTCATCTTCCTCATCCGCATATAACACTCGCAAGCGGTCCACATAGTCCTCCGCATCTAGGCATTCCTCAAGTTCCTCAAGAGCGGCAATGGACGTATCGTTGTACGCCGCAAGAGCGGCAGCAAGAAGCGCTTCAGTGTCCACACCATGGAACCCAGACCTTTCATCAGTATATTTGCCCTGGGCCATAATATTTATATGAGCAATGCAACGATTGTAGCCAGCTTTAAAACCAGCATCCCGGGCGCGCTGCCTAATCTCATTGACACCTGCCACATTCTCAGGCGCGTCAAGGATGGACGTAACAATCTGCGAAACAAAAATAGTACGGTTATCAAAGGCAAACCTAACAAAGATAACAAAGACAATGGATACTTACATGCCCGATCCCGCACATACGCATCCATTCGCGATCGTCCTTGAGCAGATCGAGTGAAGAAGCAAGGCTATCTCTAGCCTCTGCAACCTCCCTCGCCCGCGCTTCAGCATCGGCAGCACGGACACTGATCTCCTCAATAGTGGCCACCCGACTCCGCACTTCCGCCTTTTTACAAAGAGAACACAAGTATACAAGTTAATCAACATACTTCTGAGAGATATATGCAAATTCAAGAGCAAAAGAGATTCATACCTGGAGGCTCTGAACCGTTTTGTCCAAATTGTTGCGGTCAGCATTTGCCTTTTCGAGAGCCTTCGCAGCACGGGCCTCCGCCTCCTTGGCCTCTCCAAGAGCCTTGGCAAGGCGAGCTTCTGCCTCCTTGGCCTCTTTGGCAGCCGCATCAGTTGCGGTTTTCTCCTTAATCAAAGCAGCATTCGCTGCCCTGGCATTGGTAAGCTCCTGGCGAACACGAAAGAGAGTTTCATTCTGTTTGGCCCAAGATTCTTTCCAAGCCTTGCGCTCATCAGAAAGTGTCTTGCGCTCATTAGAAAGAGATTCTTTCCAACTCTTGCGCTCATCAGAAAGCAGTTTTGCAAGGGTACGAACCTGTTTAAGCTCAGCAGTTGCAGCCCACTCTTCAGTCTGCTTACGCTTTTCAAAGGCAACCCTGTCCCTTTCAAGCTGCTCCGCACCATCACGAGCAGCCTTCACCAACTCTTCGGCCTCAGCCCGCAAGCGTGTATTCTCCTCCTCTTTGCGCCCTAGCACCTTGTACTTTTCCATAATGGCATTTGCCATTATGGAACCCCCCACAAGCATGGAGGAGAGTTGGTTAATCTGGACCTCACTTGGCAAAGAACGGGCCCGATTGACTTCAAAAGGGGTGCCCCCACCACCCAAAATCTCCCTACACGCGGAAGGGTCAGCGGTAATATCATCCCCTTGCATTACAATCCATGGGGGGCGGTGATAGGTCATGGCCCGGTCTTCAGTATAGGTGCGGTAATAAAACTCCAATTCAGACTCTTCAGGCTGAATAGGAGTCCCCGTATAACCCGCACCCCCAGAAGAAGAACCAGAAACTTCTCAGCAGCAGGGGATTTTTTCTTCTCACCATCAGTAAACTTCAAGTGAAGCTCGTCAGTATCCTCTGGGGTGATAACATTGTCATGGGAATCTACGGTATCAAAAATACGCGTCGTAGGCTTCTTCCCAGTATCCTCCGCCCGCGCAGAGGGCTCAGGCGTAACAACTTTATGAACTCCCACATCCGCAGCAGTGTCATGCGGGGGGAAAGGAGGAGCATAAAAAATGGTGAAACCTTCATCTTGCGGTTCTGTAATCAAAGCAAAAAGACTTTAAACTACAAGTACAAAGACAAAATACTTGTAAAAGTTATGAATTACTTACCAGAAGCAACCACAGGTTTCACAGACTTTAGAACAGCCGTCCGTCGGGTCTGAATTTTCAGCTTCTTCTTCTCACCGACATCAACAGCCTCCTCTGCCTTTCTCTTCTTCTTCTCATCAGCAGGCTTGGAACCCGCAGAGGTCCCACCTGCAACCGCACCACCACCTGGAACACCCAAACCCTCAAGGGTGTCAGATACTACCACGTAATTGGTATATCTGCGGAAATGAGAACGAGAGATACATGCCGCCTGCGGCACCAAAGGCGGAACAACAGGAGCCTCAGGTTTTTTCTTACCACGACCCCGCGGAACTTTTTCTGCATGCTTCTTGGGAGCACCCTTCAACTCAAATTTACCCAGAACTCCAAGAGTACATGCGTTTGGATCATCAAACAAGAAAGATCAGCAAGATGAACCTTATAAGGCAAGTAAGAAGGTTATGGATTATACCTTTGCCTTGCGGCACGGGTGCGATCAGTGCATCGCGTGTAGGAACGCGGAAATTGTGGACAATGGTCAAGTTAAAACCTTCACCTTCCGCACACTTAACAATATCAACCTTGCTTGTAAAGGTTGGATCAAATATCTTCCACAGCTCAGCAACTTCTGATAATACATGTACAAATCAATAACATGCAAAGGAATAAAGAAACCGCACAAGAGTAAGAACACTTACCACCAGTTTTTTCCCGCACAACGGGCCTTGCATGCCTATCAGGCCTAGTCAACATCATCCGCAGCACCCACAACTCATTGTTGTCCAGTTGCTTATGCTCAATAGTCCTCAACCTTGGGAACCACTCCGCAGTCTCCGCACTAGGAATACCAGTATCCTCCGCAGGGATAGGCTCATTAAAATTCCGCAAGGTCATATTGGCAACAACCGCGGCAGCCTTAACGTAGAAGAACTTTCTCTTCCACGTTGTGATACCCTTGGGTGGGGTCATCAGCTTGGTGCTTCCATACCGTTGGCTAAAAGAAAAGAACCCGGTGTTCACCGTCAACTGGTAGAACCCCCGGAAATTATCAACGGTAACCGGCAAACCAAGAGCACGAAAAGTGTACTCAAAGTTTCTAATACGAATCATCCCAAAAGGACTCATCTGGGAGATATGGACCTTGTAATACTCTAGGACCTCAGCAACCAAAACTGTTAATGGTAAACGAAGGTTACCATCAGTGAATGAATCGGCCCACATGGTGACATGACCGGTCGGAGCACAGGCACCGGTGTCACCTTTCTGAGGATAAACAGCCCCAAACTCCTGGGGCATCTGGATGCTGGTCATCAGTCGGTTAAACAGCACCTTTGACCACTTCAAAGGTGGTAGGCCACCACCGTCGTCTTCTTCTTCACCACCCACCGGAGAAGAATGTACCGGGTTTTCACCCTCAGAATGGTGTGGATCAGATGGTTCAGCCATCAAGAAATATAAAGAAGAGAAGTATTGAGTTTACAAGAAAACTCAGAAAATCACCGGAAGTACAGACTGGTTGGAGAAGATGAAGGGAATACTCTTTTCTTTCAACAGAAAATTTTGAACAAGTGAGGAAACCACAAACGGTTTCCCGTTATATACTCACCGCAATTAATGCGATGCAGTAAACCGACTCAGCACGTTCAAAATAGGTGAATTACACGGCGACACGTGTTCAGCGACGGTTCCGCTGACGGTTATCACGCGTGCGTGGCCTCCCACGCGCCTGACAGAAGAGACGTTTACACTACTTGCTACAGTGCATTTATGACCTCGGTCAGTGTAAACGTCCTTTCATTTCAGCACATGGCAGAATCCTACCAACTTTCACCAACCCACACGTGCAATCATGACGTATGCAACAGAAAGCGACAACATTATCCAAACATAAGCGGCATGCGGTTTCCCTGGTTTACCGCACCATAACCCATACCGCATGTCGTTTTTTACATACCCCTCAAAAAAGGCAAAAATATATATCTCTACATTATATAAAGGGGTATAAACAATAACCGCACATACCCACGAGCACACGTGGAATATGCGAAGATGACACACACGAACCCGCACAGGTGTGTCAGATACTCAGAACCAGCATGGTTCTTTGGACTGCGAAAACCGCTTCTCAGGATGCGGTAAACCGTACTCCATGTAAGCTTCTTCAAGCTTCAAAGCCCTCATTTCCGGTTCACAACCACAAAGGGGACGAAATCAGCTTCTCCTTAGGGAAAAGGACAAGTATGCTGGGCAACCGCACATCAGCAACCCTGACTCCTGATCCTTCAAGAGCCACATCCAGGCTACAAGACTTCTAGAAGCGAGTTCTTTGCTGCAAACTGCAACCACTCATGGGTAGCTGCTACAAACCGCAACTATGCGAACGGTAGCTACGGAAGAGCCACAACTAAACCACCACGCGGTTGAGCAAAGCTACTTCAAAGAAAACTGCTTTTCAACTAAGCGTGAAGGAAAGTGGTTACAGAACGAATACGGAAGGGTTTCACCCAACTTCCCAAGTATCTAAGGTGAACTCCTCCGGCAACACTACTTAAAGGAAAACTACTTTCCACCAAAGCGTGAAGGAAAGTAGCTCCAGAACAGTGGTAACAAGTCTGCTTATGACTAGTTGCCTAACTATGGACCGCATAGAATAAACAATGGTGGGCACAACCATGCCTATGACCATGTCCATTTGCCCATAGTCCAGATTCAAATTGTTCGACCAAACACGACCAACAATGACGCAAGTACCTCACATAGTTCGACCATAAATGGCCAACGATGTGCAGCAATGAGGTAATCGCAAAGGGCGTGCGGTTACTAGAGAGCTAAAACCGCAGAGGACGTGCGGTTACTTGAGAGCTAAACTGGAGAACACGAACGCCCCACAAAACAGGGATCATCGTTGCATGTCCAGTTGCTGAACATAGAGCTTGAGCAAAGTACTTACAACTTTGCATTAGCTGACGCAGAGGTTACAACTAGAGTGGCGGAGACAGACATCTTCCGTCACGATCTCACAGGTTGGTTAGAACCCTGCTAACACCTTCAGTCACCGTTTCAAAGGTTGGTTCGAAACACCAACAGGTGGCCGATGACATCAGGAAAAGGTAGACCAAGAGTCAAGTCCTTGGCTGAGAATTCCGCATCAGACGGAACTTGCTCACCGGACATCCTTCTCAAAGGAAGAAACAATCCACTCGAAAGGCCTACCGACCAAACGGACTGTAAACCGAACGGTCAACAACTTGATTTACTTAAAGGAGGAGCCATCCAAATGGCCCATATTCTACCTTCTAGACACCATAGTCCAGTATTCCTCCCACATGCAACTTGCATAAGGAAGAAACACTAGACTGGGCGGACTTGAAGGGGTATGGTCCCAGATCTCGCGTCAGCATGACCGCGAATGACCATTACCCATATCAAAAACCCCCACCAGCAATAACTTACATGTGTCCATGCGGGCACGCGCGAACACAGCGGTCCAATCTGTCCAGTGATGAGAAGACTTACCTTAAGTACGAAAACAGATGTTACGCATAGCGATGCGGCCTGGCACCGCATCCTATGAACATTTTTGTCACGACAAGGGATCTGGACAACAGTATCAGTCACTAAGCGGCGATGCGGCATGACACCGCATCCCGTATGCATCCTGGATAGAACAAAGAACGCAGGAACAACATAAGTGACCGCAATCCGCGATGCGGCCTGGCACCGCATCCTGCCCATAAGGCAAGTGGGTCTGACACCACAGTGCAAGTGGCACTGGGAACAGTCGCCTGTCAGCCCACATGTGTGCAACTGTCTGACACCATAGCAGGACGTGGCATCACCACCGTGACCGACAGGTCTGACACACCTGCAAGTAGCTGTGCGATGTCAGGCTAACTACTCAACTACCCTCCTCCACTCCTCGGGTATAAATACTCATCCCAAACCAGGTTTGAGGTGTCACTTCTCAACTCTCTCACTACTACTACTATCATACTTTGCTTCCCAAGCAAACTACTGATTCTCACGCCGGAGAGTGGTAACAAGGAGCACCCCCCACCCCATCCTCCTTGTTACGAGTCACGGCTTGTTTCCTTGTGCATGAAACCAACCAGCGGACGATCCAGCCAGCGATCCTCGGAAAGAAGGGATTAACCCTACTTGACGAGACTAGTGTGTTAACCCCACCCGGTTAACCATTGTCTCATCAAGGCACAAGGCCTTCCAGCACTGGAAACACAGAAGGAAAGCAAAATTAGGAAACAACAAAAGACAAAAAAAGAAGAAGAAGAAGAAGAAGCTAAATGCAGCAGCTAAGCTAAACGGGTCAGAAATCCAGGCCTTCCAGCTCCAATCGATGTGTTTAGACCTGTTTGTAATCCATTGAAAGAGAGTAGTAACGATATCTTCACAAATTCTCTCAGGAAACCTCTTTATACTCCTGAAAACCTTCTCGTTCCTGTCTCTCCAAAGCATCCAGATGGTCGTGAACATCATGCAGAGCAGAATTTTGTTCCTCTGACCCGAAGCGTCCTCCATGATCTGATTAAACATCTAGAGAAACCGGTGAAGTCCCAACCAACCCATAAGGACATCAATCTCCATACTGTTTTCGCGTTTTTGCGGTCTAGAAAGGTGTGTTCCACCGTTTCTGGCACATTCGGGCAATCGACACAACAGCGTGCATTGAAAACATGACCAAGTAGGAATGAGAAGTGGAATGGAATGGGCTATTGTGAGGGAATGAAGAAAAGAGTGTTTGGTTGGTCGATGGAATAGAATTGTCCATTCCAAAATGCATTCCATTCCCTTAAAATCATTTCATCCGTCTCCCTGTTTTTTTTCCGTTCCATTCCCTTTTCACCCTTCATTAACAACACCACAACCCACCACCGTTGCCACCACCCACCACCACCGCCACCCACCACCATCACCACCCGCCACCACCGCCGTCACCACTGCCGCCACCCACCACCGCCTCCAGCTTCGATCACCACCACCACCACCCGCCACCCACCGACGACACCACCACTGGTCCACTGCCACCACAACCAACATCACTATCACCTCTGCCACCGCTACCACCACCACCACCACCACCACCCGCCACCGCTGTTGCCGCCCCACCGTCGCTGCTGCCACCTCTGATCACCACCACCGTCACCGCTGCCACCTTCGACACCGCCTCCAACCACCCACCGTCACCACCACCCACCCCGCCACCACCATCGCCGCTGCCGCCACCCACCTCCGCCGTCACCCACCACCACCGCCACCCACCGTCACCACTACAACTGCCACCTATCACCACCCACCATCCGATTTTATTCCTTCGTCTTTTCTTGTCTAACAAACAACAAAAAGTAATGATCAATTACATTATCGTCCATTCCATTTTCCCGTCCATTCCATTACCCCGTACCAAACAAACCCTATTTATACTCTATCTTCCATCCACTATATAATTATGTTTACCCGAAAAAAAATTAATATCAAATATACCCTTCAAAATACTTTTTTTATATCTAACCAATTAAGTTGCAAACATTGTTAACTTCGATGATTAATGGTTTGTTTGCCTTGTGTTAATGGGCTAATACATAAAAGAAAATAAAAGGGATCTCAATTATCTTTATTTTCTTATTTCTAACTCTTTGTATTTTGGGGTTCTTAAAAATGTTTAGTTGAGTATCTTCTTGAATTGGATTGTTGCTACCCCTTAATTTTCTAGGTATACCAATGTGAGAGTTGTTATGCATTTAATCTTAAATTACCCAGAATATTGACAAATAACTATTTAGAAAGATATATGTATCATAGATTTAAAAATATGTATTCTATGCTATGACTTTTTAAAATGATATTATACAAAGGAATAAATACAAAAACAAAATAAACAATTCGGGTTTGACTTTTACTTCGCATATACATTGTATAATAGGGTAGTAGGTTGAAGAGGTAATGCCTCAAAATCAGGTCATCTGGGTTATTCACATAAGAGCACCTCTTAACGGGGTTGTTCATGAAGCACTACCATGAGTAATGCGGAAAACACCAGCTTTCGTCCATGGCGCATTCTTGAGTTGTCGTTCATGGTGAAGGATGAGCTTGGATTGTTGACAACAACGGAAGCGATTAATACAAATAGTGATGATGATCATGTTTGATCACAGAATCACCGTCGAACAATAGTGACGAGGTATGACCCGGAACGGCTACCCCGACCCGGTCATTACTTATTATTTTATTACAAATATATAATTACACATGTTTATTCTAGAATCTTCTATTCTGCATTGATAAACCACGTAATCGAATCCCCAATCTTTTGGGGAAGATCATGCAAATCCCTAACTTATCGGAGCCCATCCTAAGTTAGAGGAAACTCTAATGGTAAACTATAAATAGAGGTAAACATCAAAGGTATGCATGCTCTCGTTTACTCTCTCTCTCTCTCTCTACACATATTTTCTTACTCCCAAACCGAGACTTATTCTCACGCCGGAGGGTGGTTACAGGAATAACCCCATTCCTGTAACGAGTCCTAACGGTGTTCTGTTTTGTAGTTAGTGGTTCGGATCGCCAAGAATTGAAGTCCTAGTCGGAGCCTACCGTTCAGGTCAGTGTTTCTTCATTGGCGCCATCCGTGGGACCATTCGGTAACATCTGTGAACTTAGACCCAATGGGAAGCGATCAGAACACGGCAACAACACCTAACCAAGCAGTAATAACCAGTAATCCGCTGCTGATGACGAGTTCTGTGGTTACCACCATGCCGGCTTCTCCCGCCGTAACCAGGTCTTTAGACCAGGAGTTTGAAGTAGAAGCACCACCGGGCTTTTCAAGGGCCTCAACCGCTCCTTCTGGGGCGACAACCGTAGACCCTCTCTCTTACACCTCGTGGCAACTACGACCGGTGGCTCCAACCACAACAACCACCATTGTTTCTACCCCCTACATCAACGACAAGTGCACAGACTATACGTCACAGCACCATGCTCGTTATCACATCCGCGGGCCCAGGAAACATCACACAGCAAATAAGCATGGCCCAGTATTACCAGTCGCCTCTCACATACGCTATGCCACAGCTGTATTCAGCGACGCTTACAGCAGCATTGTCCACGCCACCCCATCAGCCGGTAATCATGTCTGCGGGAATCATGAATGCTCCAGTCACACCTGGGAATCAAGCTTATTTCCCGGGCTATTACTATGCACCTCCTTATGGGTACCTACCCCCATACAACAACCAGGCATACTCGCCTCAGATGACAGCACAAAGTTACACTCAGCAACTGCCATACGCGGCCTAAATGCCACCCTGGTGGTCTTTTCCAACATCACAACCAACTTATGGTCAGACCCCGCCTACGGCGGAACCTATTTATGACAGGGGTAACATGTCAAGGCCTTGTTTCTCTCCAAACGGGGGTCCCAGTTCCACACTCAACATCACCACAACCCAGCCCCCGGTTACCCAGGGAATAAGCCAGGGCAGGGCGACTCAACACGTATGTGACAACCCTCATAATTCCATGTATCCGTACAATTTATTAATGATAATTAAAGTGCTTGATTACTGTGCTGAATCACTTAACTGCTTTCTGATTACTGTGTTATACTTACATGCGCTTGTTAACATACTAGTAGTGTACAGAAAAGTTACTAAATAGTCCTGTATGCTTTCCTGAGTGTTGAAAATTAAAAATGTTACAAAAATATATATATAGGACACTTTACGGATTAATTAAGCACTTTAACGGAACAATATCAAACCGAACAACCGGACATTACCCGGAACACCAAAATATTGTTAAAAACAGTGTTTCACTTTTTCTGAGCTAGTTATGGTTCCCGAACACTTAAACACCCTACATAATACATGTAACACACTAAAACTCTAGAATTAACATTTAACCTACACTAATCAAACTAATTACCATCAACAATTACAACTTACCCCCCCCCCCTTATGTAACCGTCCCCAAGCATGGACCCCACACCAAGATTACTACAATCTTCATAAATCTTCCTAAATCCCATGAATATCTTTCCTTGGATTTAGAATGATTTTGTTTGTACTAGAAGAGACAAGAGGACCAATGGTTAAAAGGATTTAGAGACTATAAGATCACTTCATCTTCTAAACTTATCACCAACACAACACTCCCACTCTCTCATCTCCATAATCTCGGCCCAAACACCCCCTTACACCACCACAATTTTCAGTCATCCATCTTCCAATCCAAGTGTAGTTCAAGGTGTAACAAGGTCGTCAACGAGGCTCGGTGCTCACGGAACTTGAAGGACCACTCTCATATTCTTTTAACCACCACTTTTCTACACTCGAACTCCCCTAGCCTTGAGCTAGTGGTAAGAACTTAGATCCGTTCATTTTTTATGTTATTTAAGTGGTTAATAGTTATTTGATGATGAGAATCCATGAACACTATAGGGTCATAAACAAAGTCTTGAATATAAAGTAACATGATGATGAAATAAGATGAAAACATGATGTTAATATGAAGTTGTTTTGATTCTTGTTGATTACCTGATGATTTGCTTGTTAATATTGATGTTTGATGTTGTTGTGATCACTAAACATGTTAACGGAATCAATCGAACACGAGTTAGAAAGCTAAAAGCTGCAAACAGCTTCTGTCCAAGCTTTTACAGCCAACTTCAGTTGGCTGTAAACAGGTCAATATTTAATGAAAAACGGATTTTCTTGAGTCTATAACAGGTTATTTCGAAATATGGTTCTAATGGCACTGGAATCATAATTTTTGGACCTCGTTTACTATTTTTAAAGGACTGTTTTCGGACAGCAGCTCAAGCTGCATTTTTACTGCTGAAAAGATGTGTTCTGTTTTCCGTCATAACTTGAATTCTGTGTAGAGTTAGCTCATGAGATTTGTACTGTAGATGACCACCGATGTATTTGTGATTCTCTCACTGGAATTTCATAAATCGTACTTACGAAGAATTTTAAATAAATTATTCCGTGGACTGCAGTCAGAAAAAGATGAATCTGACTTCAGTCTGGAAAATGAATGTTTATAAAATATTGGTAATGAATTGGATCCTGATATTTTTACACAATAATATTTGGATCGTTTAAGATATTCTGTAAAAATTTGGGAATTTTTGGAATAAGTTAACTATTTTATTAAAATGCCCGAAAACAGCCCAGTTTTGGATATTTAAGTTAAAATGACATAAGTAGTAATTTGCGTGTCTAAATGTCGAGTATGTTATCTGAGGATGATCTAACATGTTATATGTCAATGAAAGTAATAGGTGCAATATCGTATGCTTGTTCTTGAGTAGCTATAGGTGGAATGTTTATATGAGCGTGAACTATTAAAGTGAATGCATGTTATGTAGTAGATACGTGTAGGAACTTTGTGCTCTATTTGAAACCACTAAATGACTAACTGGTAATCATATTAGGACGTGATTGACCGACCTTGACTGTTAGCTATATTTGAGAATCTAACCGAGCAAACCGAGGTGAGTTCACACTTTTCTACAAAGCATGGAAATTCCCGGTGGGAATAGGAATGGGTTCAGAAATAGGGATTCCTCGTCCTTGGGACGTGTTCAGGAATGAGAATTCCTCGTCCTGTTGGGACGGAATTAGACTTACTGGACTAGAACTCTATCAGTGAAGTCCCTCCCTTTTTGTATCGACTTAATCGCCGAGGTTATGGAGAGCGGGTCATTAGTTAATAGCGCTATATTAGGTTTAACAAACCTCACGCCGTGCCAGTCGGACGGGCGTGTACTAATGGACTATGGCACGTCGGTGATGATAGACACCGACGCTAGGGCACAATAAATTTTCGTTAGTAGCAGATATGATAAACGAGTCTGGTAGTCTAAATAATGGGTTAGCCCCCATGGCCGGAGTGCCGGGCTGGATAGCCAGGGAAGGTGGACATGGGATGGTTAACTAATAAACGTTTTCGAACTATGGGGTAACCCCCACGGTTGGATAGCTGAATGAGATTAAACTACGTTTTTGGAAACAACTCTAAAATGGACAACCAACCGTGAACTCACTCAACTTTGTTGTTGACTCGTTATTACATGCTTTGCAGGTCGTTAGATGCTATGGAGCTTGCACAAGGAGGTGGTCGTTGTGGGATGCGAACTGATATGTCCCGTACTTAACAAATAAACCTTACGAACTTATGAAACTTATGTTTTGGGTCTTTAAACTTATGAACTACGAACTTATGTTTTGGTTTAACGTCTTATGCTTCCGCTGTTTAAATTAAACTTGGTTAACTTCCTTTTGGTCACCAATTGTATTGTGGTTGGCTATATTTACTTAAATACGTTGTTCAATATGATTGGTGGCTCGATCCTGGTCATGTCACGCCTCCAAGCGGTGATACTCCGCATGGTGGATTTTGGGGGTGTGACACACTCAACATCACCACAGCCCAGCCCCCGGTTACCTTGGGAATAAGCCAGGGCAGGGCGACTCAACACGTACAACCTATCAACGTGGAAGATGGCGATCTTACCAAGCCGTACAAGCCTATGGACGCTACTTTCAGGTCCAAATTTACAAGAAGAATCGCTAAAGCCCCGATCAAGGAGAAACCTAAGATGCCCCAGACAGTGGGTAAATACGATGGTTTGAGCGACGCTGACGACCATCTCAATCTGTTCAAAAGCGCTGGAGAGGTAGCCTACTGGCCCATGTCTCTCTGGTGCAAGATGTTTGTTCAAACGTTGGTAGGGGCGGCACGGGTATGGTGGGATAGCCTGCCCATGGGGGAAATTGATAGTTTTGAAGATTTAGTGGCCAAGTTCCAGTTACAATTCAGTCAACAAAGGCGACACACAAAAGATCGAAACGAACTCCTCCATATTCGTCGGCGAGACAATGAGACGGTGGAAAGTTTCATCGTCAGGTTCAACAAAGAAAGCCTGGCGATCCCAGGCATAACAAACGACTTGGCTTGTGGTGCTTTCCTACAAGGAGTAAATGATGATGAGTTACTAAGGACATTATATGGAGGGGATGGCGTGCCCTCAACCATAGATGAAATCCTGAGAATAGCTAAAGTGTACGCCATACAAGAAAAAACGGTGGCGGCCAGTCATGCTGCTGACAGGAAAAAGAAAGCACAAAAAAGTCAAGATGATAGGGAGCAGCGGAACTTCAAAGGCAAGAATAGAGGAGACAGGTTCCAGAAAAGCGACCGGTCAGACTCGCGGTATGACAGGTCCAGGAGCTCGTATTCAAGGAACGAATAATCCTCCAAGTCAAGGTCTGAATACCCAAACTTGAGTAAAACGCCGGCAGAAATCCTGGCTTCTGAGAACCTAAACCTCAACCATCCCAAGCCATTGACAAACACGCCCAATAAAGATGCCAGCAAATATTGTGAATATCACAAGGGCAACGTCCATGACACTAACGATTGCTATCAGTTGAAGAAGCAAATCGAATATTATGTGAAGACGGGGAAGCTGGCTCACCTTGTTCGAGATATAAAGCAGGGCCCGCCCCCAACAAGGAAGATGCTGACAAAGGGGTGGGCAAGAGACAGCGGGAGTTAAACATGGTATACGCCGATAAAGGAAAGGGAGCGAAACGGAGTTTCTCCACACTCGAACCTTGGATGCTGGCAACTATGACGGTCGAACCACGTGTTGAGAATTTACACCTCACCACTGACCCCCTAATCATATCCGCTGCTGTAGGCGACTACAACATGAGAAGAATCCTGGTAGACACCGGGAGCTCTGAAGACATAATCTATGTGCACTGTTTCAACAGGATGCAACCGGAGGATAAAAAGTTTCTCGAGTCAGTACACGCCCCTATAAAGGGGTTCACTGGAGAAAATGTTGATCCAATCGGCCAAATCACCTTCTAGGTGACATTTGGACTCGCCCCTCGCGAAAGAACCATACTCCTCACATTTCTTGTGGTACGTGCTGAATCCTACCACAATGTAATAATCGGAAGTTTTACCCTGGGAAAACTAGACGCTGTTGTCTACACGGCACGTGGGTTCATGAAGTTCCCCACACCGCGGGGGATTGCAATAGTTTTACGGGACAAGATAGGTGAAGTTTTGGACACCAAAAGATGCCGGCAGAGACCTACCGGCACAATCGTCCTAGAAATATGAGTTGAGCACACGCCACCCTGAGCAAACAGTTACAATAGGAGACAGCCTCTCTCCTGAAGTCAAAAACAACTTGAAACAGTTGCTAAGGAGGAACGCCGATATCTTTTCCTTTGAACATTCTGATATGACTGGGATACACCGGGATAAGGCAGAGCACAGGTTAGCTACGCTCCCAGGCATCAAACCAGTAGCCCAGGGAAAGCGTAGCATGGCCCCTGATCGAATAGATGCAGTAGTAAAAGAAGTATGAAAATTGGTGGAAGATGGAATCCTTCGGGAAACAAAATACCATACATGGGTATCAAACCCCGTTATGGTTAAAAAACCAGATGGCACATGGCGGATGTGCATTGACTTCAAAGACTTAAACAAGGCCTACCCAAAAGACGCCTATCCGCTGCCAGAGATGGATTTCAAAGTTGACCCCTTGGTCCCCTTTAGGTACAAGTGCTTCTTAGACGCCTACAAGGGATACCACCAGATCAAGATGTCAAGAGAAGACGAATAAAAAACTGCATTTCACACCGACGTGGGAATTTTTTGTTACACTAAAATGCTTTTCGGTCTACGCAACGCTGGGGCCACTTACCAGCGGCTAATGGACAAAGACTATAAAAACCAAATTGGCAGAAATTTGGAGGTATATGTCGATGACTAAGTAATCAAGACCAGGGAAGAAAAACAAATGCTCGAAGATATCGAAGAAACCTTCCAAAAGCTGAGAGAATACAACATTAAACTCAACCCCAAAAAGTGTTCATTCCGGGTAGAAGAAGGTAAGTTCTTGGGGGTAGTGGTCACCCGGGACGGCTTTAAAGCAAACCCGGAAAAGATAACCGCTATAACGCGAAGGCCCTCCCCCAGAACTTTAAAAGAGGCACAAGCACTGAATGGCCGTTTAGTGGCTATAAACAGGTTCTTGGCAAGACACGCCGAGAGATCTTTGCCATTTATAAAAACGTTGAAAGACTGTCTCAATAAGAAAAACTTCAAATGGACGAGTGAAGCAGAAGAAGCCTTGCAAGATATGAAGCGGTTCATTGAAAAGTTACCTATGTTGACAGCGCCATACCCAGAGGAATTACCTGAAGATGTACCTGGCAGTAGCCCACAACGCTGTAAGCGCGCATATATACTATATTAGTCGGGTACTAGCAGGCCCTGAAACGCGGTATCCAACATTGGAAAAATTGGTACTTGCACTGGTACACGCCACCCGGCGTCTCCGAAGATACTTCCAAGGGCACCGCGTGCAAATCTTAACAAACTATCCCCTGCAGCAAATCTTACACAAACCAGAAATCTCAGGGAGGTTGGCCAAATGGGTGATTGAGCTGGGAGCCCTAGACATTGAGTATCGAAAAAGAACAGTAATCAAGGGGCAGGTAATCGCCGATTTCTTAGCGTAAATTCCTGACGGAGAAGTAATACAGGATCCGGCAGTCAATGACATACCAGAATCTAACACGGCCATGCAAACCTGTAAGTTGTACACTGACGGGTCATCTAGTGGCAAGGGGGCCGGAGCGGGCCTCATGCTAATAAGCCCGGATGAAATAAAATTGACGTACGCCATGCGGTTTGACTTTGAATTGTCCAACAACGAGGCAGAGTATGAAGCGCTGTTAGTGGGTCTGAGAATGGCCCAGTCCATGGGAGCAAAACGGGTCGATGCATACGTTGACTCTTTGCTGGTCAATAATCAGGTGAATGAGACCTATGAAGGCAAAGACGAGACAATGGCAAAATACTTGGCTAAAACCAAGGAACTCATAGATTCATTTGACAACGTTACACTCAATCACGTCCATCGAGTGAGGAACCAAATAGCTGACGCCCTAAGCAAGCTAGCCACCTCTGGCATGGAAAAGGAGGTGAAGGTGGAAACGCTCTAGTCACCCTCCATAGAGTCTCGAGAAGTATCCGCCGTCACAGCGGAAGAACCTTGCTGGTACACTCCGATCTTAAAATTCCTTACAAAAGGGGAATTACCCTTCGCCAGAGGCGACGCGTAGAAGATACAAAAAAGGCGTTACAATATGAAGTAAACAACGGCGTCCTGTACAGAAAGTCATATTTGGGACCACTATTATGATGTGTATCTCCAGCGGAAACTAAGTACTTGATCCAATAAATACACGCCGGTATATGTGGCATTCACGCCGGACCCCGGGCAGTCGTTGCTAAAATCTAGAACGCTGGGTACTATTGGCCCGGGATGCATGAAGACGCGGTAGGTGAACTCAAAAAAAGCCGCAGCTGTCAAAAATATGCCCACAAACACTCCGCCCTAAAAACAACTTGATTCTCGTTACGGCGGTCTGGCCTTTTAAAAAATGGGCAGTTGATATCGTGCGGGCCATTCCCGCTGGCCCCAGGAAAGCTAAAGTACTTAATCGTGGCAATCGACTATTTCACCAAGTGGGTTGAAGCAAAGCATTTAGCCAAGATAACTGTTGAAAATGCCAAGAAATTCCTATGGGAACATATAGTCTGCCGATTTGGATTACCGCTATATCTTGTTGTAACACCCTGTCTATTTATTTAAGGTTTTCATATAATTATCGGTAATTAAATGTGTAAATACGAAAGAACATACTTATAAAAATACGGGTTTATTTAAAACTTTTACATTAAAGGTAATCGAACATAATGTAAATAAATTTGCCGTTTAAAAATTAACGACGAAACAACATGCAGAAGCTTCTTTTTCATGTGTTCGGTTCTTTCTCGCCGCTTGATCTTCATCCGGGTACTCTTGATATCCACCTATGATCAAAACCAACATAAAAGTTAGTTTTGATAACTTAAATATAAGTCCAAACAAGTTCTAAGCAACGAAAAATCAAACAAAATAATTATTTCCAACTTTGATGTCTCCCGCGTGTCGCGGGAGACCCATCTCAATGTGTCGCGTGTCGCGGCGATCGTCGCGTGTCGATATCTAAATAACTACATATAATCCACCACAACTATTTTGTGGTGGATTTAACACAATGAACCCCTTCTTCCCAAATTTTACCCTTCAACTAGTCATTTCACGCAAATGACCATTTTTAGGCATTTGAACTACGAAGTTTGCGCCTATAACTCTTACATGTATCTAAGGGTTACATAATTACAATACAAGTCTCTAAACGGCCTCTAAGGGTCGTTTGCCCGATTTACCCATCAAGGGCGTTTTGGTCAATTTAGTCCCTCCTTTTACAACAAAGGCCCTTTGCTAATGTTTTTTACCAACATTGTCCTTTTAACTATAAATCTATATATCCGCGTACCTGGCTCGAGTCAATATATAGACCCGTTTTATACCTTGCTTTAACTAACTGATATTCTATGGCGTCGCAATCTACCAAATTGCTAATTGCTCCTGTTAACATATGACTTGACAACAATCATTGGTCGATATTGTCAAATGGTGTTTTCACCACCATTTGACCCGTTTGGACTGTATGACCAACATTTTCATAGGTTATTAAAACATGGTTTTCAATTTCTCACTCTCACATCCGACCCATTTCGGATTTTAACTCAAGATCCTTTTTGAGTTAAATTTACATTAGTCGACGCTTGACTATATTTCCATTTTTACCCTCTTTCTCATAAACCATGGTTTCTATCATTTATATTTGTTCCGACCCGTATCATTACGCGTCGGAACCCGTATTTCGAATATTAATCTTCTCGTATTCATAACTTATAGAATTTATACGTATTTTTCCAAGAAGTGCAAGTTTCACTTACCTTGCATCTGCTTATGTCCTTTTTCCGCGTACTCGATCCGTTTGACCCACTTCTTTTCCCAAGTCTTCATCTAGCTTGTCTAGAGTCAAACTATCATCATCACAATTCGTAAGACGGTTAGATTAGTCATAATCGGTTACGACTATTCCATCCTACGGGTTTTATGTCGAATTTATCATTCGACCATATCAAAATTATCATTCGATCTAATCATTGGTCGGTTTGACTTTTTAAAAGTCAATTGACTTATCAACATATTCAAATGCACATTTGGTTCATTGAACTCACTTAGGCATATTTCATCTGAACTCTTAATGAAATCAAATTTTACACACAACCAAGTAGACCGCGATTTCATTTAGGCATTTCATATCACTGAAAATGGGCTGTTTTTGGTGACTTGTTTAACCTATTAACAAGTCTTCAAAAATTATGATTTTTATGTGTGGCGTACCTCTCGGAGGGTTAGGCCTTGTGTTAAAATTTCAAGATCTAACGCTTTACCAAAAATTCGTAAAAATTCATTTACTAAGCTGCAATCAGATTCGTCACTTCTGACTGCAGCTTACGGAAAAATTCATTTAAAATTCCTCATTTATCCGATTGTCGAAATTCCAATTGGCGATTCTTTTACTCACTTAAAACTTTCTACAGTAAGAATATAAGATCATAACTCAATTCCTAAATTGAGTTATGACATTCGTAATGGGCTGCAAATTCTGCCAGAAAACGTAGCTTGAACCTTTTATACGGAAAAATTCATTAAACGCTCAATTTTCGTCGAAAAAATGCGATTCCAGTGGGGTATTAAAGATATTTCCTGGAATTACATTTTAGGTTCAAGAAACACATGTTTTTGTCACGTTTTGTTCAGGTTACAGCCAATACAAGTTGGCTGTAAATTCTGATCAGGAGCTGTTTGAATTCAGCTTTCAATTTAAGCATGTTCTTGATATCCTAACACTATTTTTAGCAATCAAAACCCTAAAAACATCTCATACATGAATTTAGCATCAACAACATCTGAATTTACTTGAGCTAAGCATTATTTCAATCTATACCTGTCTAGGGTTTACTCCTAGGCATTTAAATGTTCCTATTTCATCTACATATCACACATGCATCCACAGATTTCGAATTCCCTAAATTCATGAGAATTTCAAGAAGAGAATTTTTATCAAATTTTACATACCTTATGATCTCGTTGCAATGGGGATCACTAATCTATGCTCGATTTTCGTTTTGGACTTGATTTGATCCTTCAAATTGGAGGTTTTGACAAGAACTAGGGTTTTGGGGAGCTTGGGATCGCCCCCTGCTTCTGATCGATTTCCAGAACAAAACACAAGTGTGTGTTTTGTTTTTAATAAATTGATTTTATTATAATTAATTTTCAATTAGACACATTTAGCCCCTCTAATTTCTTTTAGTTCATATTTAGGTGCTTTTAACTCACTTTTGAGTTAACACAAGTCTTATAACTAACTGGGTTATTTTGTCCTAGTTAGTTTGTCCTTGTTTATTTAAAACTTTATAATTTTAATATAAAGTTTTATATTTTCCTAGTTATAAAGTTTTAACCCACTAGTATGTCACTACAAGACTTCTCTTCTAACTAGGTTATTATTATTCCTAGTTAACTTATTGGATTCCGGGAGTTATAACCCGTCTTATTTAAGTTTCGTTAACTCAGGCCTTTTATCCCTTTTATTCCTTGAAAGTTCTTATCCGCCTTTTAATTAATATTAGGATTGTTTATTTAAATTCTAATATTTATCGGGTTGCTTTTGCCGCTAACGATACTTTACCCGTCTTTTAGTATTAACGGGGCTTGATTACCAAACCCGTTTTCGGGGTGTTACAAGTCTACCCCCTTAAAGAGGTTTCGTCCCCGAAACCTTATTTACGTATTTCTTTTAATTCAGACTAAACGAACTTAGTTTCGTTTTCAAGACATTCATTCGTTCCTTTCGATCAAACGTTTTCATTTATATTGACGCATACGTCTTTCATGTGTAAGGCCTCGCGGGTCGTTACCTTCAGCTCGTATTCGTTATCTTTATTGATTATCTATTTTGGCGGTTAGACTTGTTAGTCACCGGTTACTTTATACCCCATTGCTCGGGTATATATCCATATCGCCATCTCCGGCCTTATGCGCGTTTACGGTTTTCTAAACTTCCTCATACCACTTATGTTTATTAAAACGTTGCTTTCGACTAAAAAAGCTAAATTTTTAGGCTACGTTTTCTCTTTGTCTTATGTCTTTCTCTCATATATAGGAATATTGCTTCCAAAGATTTGTTACTTTCCATTATCTTTTAATGCGGGGAATTTCAACTAGTTCCCACGCTTAACCCAAATAACCCATAGGTTCTTTCGCTTCGTCTTGTAGACTATTTCTTTAGATTTCCACCTTTTTAAGGTGATACTCAACAATTCATTTCTTTCTATTTCTGACCCAAGAGTCTTCTTGGTCCCGTAGACCTTAGCACTACCTTTAATCCTGTAGGTTATGATGATCCCGTAGATCATCTTTTATTTGTGTCTTTATTCAATGTATATATATTTATATATGTATATGGCGTCAAGGAACCCTTTTTATGTTCAGAATTCGTTCTTTTTCATTTTTGAATTCTATGGACCTTGACCGTAGTCTAAGGCTACACCCGTTACCATTTTAAACTAACCTTCCAACTCTATGACTTCTTACGTCATTTACACGTCGGTTTGTTTTCCACTTGTTGTTATCCGATTTATTCCTATATTTATTTACAACCCATTACCCGGGTTCTTTTGTCTTAATATTTCGCGCTTTTATTTATTCGATTTGCGCTTACTTACGTTAGCAAGCGTCATCCATTATTAAATTTGTTTGACTTGTGTGTGTGAGAATTCATCACTTATGAATGTCAAACTTCATTCTTTGTTCGACCCGTTCAACTTTAGAATAGTTGAACGTAGTTATCAAAATTTATGTTTGCAAATTCTCATTGTCTTTTAGTCATGACTCTTAATCCGAGTCCTTTGACTTTCTATTTCGCGTACTCGTCTCTTGGTTTACGCATGCTTTCAAAATCCTACCCATCTATCGGGTATCTTTACCGAAGTTATCATCAAGTAACCATTCTTATATGGTTTTAGACATCATCTTAATTTATTTGATCGTCTTAGTGAAATCCATTGCTTTTATTTAGTCAAGTCTTTTATTCTTTTATTCTACCCCTTTGATTTGTCTGGGTGAATTTCATCACTTATGACAGTCAAACTTTATCTTTATGCCTTAGCATTCTCATTAGTTGGTCTGTATTTTCATTTACTTTAATCTTTGTCCCTTCTCCTGGGCTTGTTATTCTAACGTAATACGCTCCC
Source organism: Helianthus tuberosus (assembly GCA_030545235.1). Classification (NCBI taxonomy): domain Eukaryota; kingdom Viridiplantae; phylum Streptophyta; class Magnoliopsida; order Asterales; family Asteraceae; genus Helianthus; species Helianthus tuberosus. The sequence goes on from CM060399.1 coordinate 118,134,823, forward strand.
TGTCATCCAACTTGCGTTTACGTTTATTATCAAACATCTTACTTGTTTGATTCATTTGGGTACCTTTTTAAGTTTGTCCCATTCACCCCGTCATTACTACATCGGATGTAAGTATGTCCACTACAAAAAGTTCATGGTATCATATGCCACTACTTACTTGGCCAGAGTAAGCGATCAGCACATGATACACATGACCTTTTTATAGCTTTCACATCACACCCTATGTAAGTAATGCCTCTATTTATTTCATATTTCTGATTTCATTTAGTAAAACTTTATTTAATTGCAAAACAACAATCATTAGTTTTACTAGTTTTACATTTGAACATATAAAATGTTTTTCTTTTCTATCGAACTATTATATAATCACATTTGTTAATGTGATTGTTACTTTTCTCAATAATATTATATTGAGAGTTTTTTTTCCACTTGGATAATTACCCCCCGTCCAAGTTTTCATATGAACTATTTCTATTATAGTTTTGATATTCAATATCGTGAATAACGCATGTTTCTATTAAACTTCTCTTAGAAACATCATCCTGAATAGATATCCTATTCAGGTTTTATCAGATATATGCAACCGTTATCCCCTACGTGTTTGTTGCATATTACTACTTGTGAAATTAAATTTAAAAGTGTGTACCTGATAATGCTTGCCCTTAATGGGCTTTCCTTGCCTTTGACTTTGTTCGCGATCGTCACGCAATTTAGGTCCTTGATGAGTATGCTCTGCTTATCATACCTCGGACCGTTCCACCGTCATATCCACAATTCGTTCAACTCTCGTCATCTTCAGATGCAAGTATCCTTCAATTAAACATTTACAAAGTTAGTAATTTCAACATTAATAAATGCACGTATTGTAACACAAGGCTTTTCACTGCACGTGATTTTGTTAACTATACTAATCATTTTCGTTGGTGTAACATGTATTACACGATACCCTTTGTATTGTTCACAATACTTTAATCCTACTAAACTATTAACATACATGTACTTACCGGATTTGCGATCAAGCTTCGAACCGAACACACTTTATTCTTTAACCATGAGCTCTGATTACCAACTTGTAACACCCTGTCTATTTATTTAAGGTTTTCATATAATTATCGGTAATTAAATGTGTAAATACGAAAGAACATACTTATAAAAATACGGGTTTATTTAAAACTTTTACATTAAAGGTAATAGAACATAATGTAAATAAATTTGCCGTTTAAAAATTAACGACGAAACAACATGCGGAAGCTTCTTTTTCATGTGTTAGGTTCTTTCTCGCCTCTTGATCTTCATCCGGGTACTCTTGATATCCACCTATGATCAAAACCAACATAAAAGTTAGTTTTGATAACTTAAATATAAGTCTAAACAAGTTCTAAGAAACGAATAATCAAACAAAATAATTATTTCCAACTTTGATGTCTCCCGCGTGTTTCGGGAGACCCATCTCAATGTGTCGCGTGTCGCGGCGATCGTCGCGTGTCGATATCTAAATAACTACATATAATCCACCAAAACTATTTTGTGGTGGATTTAACATAATGAACCCCTTCTTCCCAAATTTTACCCTTCAACTAGTAATTTCACGCAAATGACCATTTTTAGGCATTTGAAATACGAAGTTTGCGCCTATAACTCTTACATGCATCTAAGGGTTACATAATTACAATACAAGTATCTAAACGGCCTCTAAGGGTTGTTTGCCCGATTTACCCATCAAGGGCGTTTTGGTCAATTTAGTCCCTCCTTTTACAACAAAGGCCCTTTGCTAATGTTTTTTACCAACATTGTCCTTTTAACTATAAATCTATATATCCGCGTACCTGGCTCGAGTCAATATATAGACCCGTTTTATACCTTGCTTTAACTAACTGAAATTCTATGGCGTCGCAATCTACCAAATTGCTAATTGCTCCTGTTAACATATGACTTGACAACAATCATTAGCCGATATTGTCAAATGGTGTTTTCACCACCATTTGACCCGTTTGGACTGTATGACCAACATTTGCATAGGTTATTAAAACATGGTTTTCAATTTCTAACTCTCACATCCGACCCATTTCGGATTTTAACTCAAGATCCTTTTTGAGTTAAATTTACATTAGTCGACGCTTGACTATATTTCCATTTTTACCCTCTTTCTCATAAACCATGGTTTCTATCATTTATATTTGTTCCGACCCGTATCATTACGCGTCGGAACCCGTATTTCGAATATTAATCTTCTCGTATTCATAAATTATAGAATTTATACGTATTTTTCCAAGAAGTGCAAGTTTCACTTACCTTGCATCTGGTTATGTCATTTTTCCGCGTACTCGATCCGTTTGACCCGCTTCTTTTCCCAAGTATTCATCTAGCTTGTCTAGAGTCAAACTATCATCATCACAATTCGTAAGACGGTTAGATTAGTCATAATCGGTTACGACTATTCCATCCTACGGGTTTTATGTCGAATTTATCATTCGACCATATCAAAATTATCATTCGATCTAATCATTGGTCGGTTTGACTTTTTAAAAGTCAATTGACTTATCAACATATTCAAATGCACATTTGGTTTATTGAACTCACTTAGGCATATTTCATCCGAACTCTTAATGAAATCAAATTTCACACACAGCCAAGTAGACCGCGATTTCATTTAGGCATTTCATATCACTGAAAATGGGCTGTTTTTGGTGACTTGTTTAACCTGTTTACAAGTCTTCAAAAATTATGATTTTTTTGTGTGGCGTACCTCTCGGAGGGTTAGGCCTTGTGTTAAAATTTCAAGATCTAACGCTTTACCAAAAATTCGTAAAAATTCATTTACTAAGCTGCAATCAGATTCGTCACTTCTGACTGCAGCTTACGGAAAAATTCATTTAAAATTCCTCATTTATCCGATTGTCGAAATTCCAATTGGCGATTCTTTTACTCACTTAAAAATTTCTACAGTAAGAATTTAAGATTATAACTCAATTTCTAAATTGAGTTATGACATTCGTAATGGGCTGCAAATTCTGCCAGAAAACGCAGCTTGAACCTTTGATACGGAAAAATTCATTAAACGCTCAATTTTCGTCGAAAAAATGCGATTCCAGTGGGGTATTAAAGATATTTCCTGGAATTACATTTTAGGTTCAAGAAACACATGTTTTTGTCACGTTTTGTTCAGGTTACAGCCAATACAAGTTGACTGTAAATTCTGATCAGGAGCTGTTTTGGGGATCACTAATCTATGTTCGATTTTCGTTTTGGACTTGATTTGATCCTTCAAATTGGAGGTTTTGACAAGAACTAGGGTTTTGGGGAGCTTGGGATCGCCCCCTGCTTCTGATCGATTTCCAGAACAAAACACAAGTGTGTGTTTTGTTTTTAATAAATTGATTTTATTATAATTAATTGTCAATTAGACACATTTAGCCCCTCTAATTTCTTTTAGTTCATATTTAGGTGCTTTTAACTCACTTTTGAGTTAACACAAGTCTTATAACTAACTGGGTTATTTTGTCCTAGTTAGTTTGTCCTTGTTTATTTAAAACTTTATAATTTTAATATAAAGTTTTATATTTTCCTAGTTATAAAGTTTTAACCCACTAGTATGTCACTACAAGACTTCTCTTCTAACTAGGTTATTATTATTCCTAGTTAACTTATTGGATTCTGGGAGTTATAACCCGTCTTATTTAAGTTCCGTTAACTCAGGCCTTTTATCCCTTTTATTCCTTGAAAGTTCTTATCCGCCTTTTAATTAATATTAGGATTATTTATTTAAATTCTAATATTTATCGGGTTGCTTTTGCCGCTAACGATACTTTACCCGTCTTTTAGTATTAACGGGGTTTGATTACCAAACCCGTTTTCGGGGTGTTACACTTGTAAGCGATAATGGAACACAATTCACAGATAAGGTCCTACAAGATTGGTGTGCAGAGCTTGAGATTCAATAAATCTTTACATCAGTTGCACACACCTGAGGAAACGACCAAGTGGAGAGGGAAAACAGAAGTCTGCTGGATGGAATCAAAAGAAGGTTAGGCCACGAGGGAAGTTCTTGGGTAGAAGAGTTGCCAACCGTCATTTGGGCACATCGAACCATGCCCAAGACAAGCAACAACGAGACCCCCTTCAGCCTAACTTACGGCACAGAGGCAATGATACCAGCGGAAGTTGGGCTACCTTCGCTAAGGCGCCTAACAACTGATGATGACAATAACAGGCTCATACGGGAAGGCCTGGACCTCCTAGAAGAACGGCGCTAAGCAGCCGCCATCAGCGAGGCAAAATACAAGAAAACCTTAGAGAAGTATTATAACCAACGCGTGGCTCAGCAAACCTTCAAGGAGGGCGAGTACGTCATGCGGGATAACGAGTCCAGTAGAGCGGAACCCTCAGGAAAGCTGGGACTCAACTGAGAAGGCTCCTACATAATCCAAGAAGACTTAGGCAAAGGGGCTTACCGCCTATCCAGGCTCGATGGCACAACGGTTCCACGTAGCTGGAACGCTGCTCAGTTGAAAAAATGTTACATGTAGACTTCCGCCCCTAACGGCGGGTTTGACTATTTTCTTTTTTAAACAAGTGTAATCCATCAGGAACGATGTCTCTTTTTCTTTCAAGATATTAAGTTAATAAAAATTACCTTTTATTCTCTTTTATTACCTACATGTACAATAACAATTACCATCGCATTCAAGCTGCATATTACGGTACAAAAATTACCATCGCATTCAAACTGCATATCACGGTAAAAAATGTCTCTGACACGAAATATTTTTCATATATAAGTCAGATGAACAAAACTATACAACGCTAAGAGTGGGTATCTTGGTAATAAATACATTAACCACTACAAAAGATAGGTATTTTGGTAATAAATACATACAACTATCTTACAAAACCAAGTACTTGTCCCTATTGTTAAACACCAACATATGGGAATACCAAAAAACGAACATGTTCTACTATACTACACATCGGGAAACATTGCTAACACCTTTGCAGGGGTGTGCAATGCCTCACCGTAATACTCCAAGGGAGGAGGATCAACGATCAAGTCATCAACATTCATCTCATCAACCGGAGAAACTGGCATCTTCTGATCCTCGACTGAACTTACACATCGACGACCAAACCGGCATCGCTGGTACACCGTCCTACATCGTTGTGTATACTTGGGAGGAAATGCCTGCATCAAGGTGTCAGCCGTTAAGGTCACCACATCAACTTCAGCCTTAGCCTGAACACGGGAAGGGCCGTCATCCCCGATACTTTTGCAAGACCTATTTATACAAGGCATGGTATCGCCGGAGGTAGCCTTTATACCCCTCGCAGTCTTATCTGTCACCGGATCCTAGAGACAGACCAGAGCTTCCACTATATCCAGTGTTTGAAGTATGTCAGAAACTTTCCGATTACGGCATTTTCGATCCATTTTTTCATTTACCAAATTTGGAAAAAAAGCAAGATACAATTTATAGAGGGTTAAGAAGGCTGACAAACGTGACGACAACAAATTTAATAGCATGGCATCATTACACGTCAAATTGCCACACTTAAGTAAATGGCGGCGTTATCATAATGATAAGTGCATTAATTGTCTGACAAAAATCGAGTGCTTACACACACCCCAAACAAAACCAAATAGTGTTTTTACAAAACATCTAAGGAACAATGGAAATAACAAATAAAAAACACTCATTCCTCTCCAGATTCCTACGCCACATCCAGCATCTTGCGTAAGGATTCCACATCGTCTTCGGCCACCTTGTCAACCAACTCAGCATACGCGGGCAGCGGGTCATTATAAACTGCCTCAAGTGCATCCGCCATCTCCACTGTCAGTTTGCCTCCAATCTCCTGGAACTCGGGAGTGATCCTATCCGTTTGTTGGCAACTAAAATAACCCTCGTAGAGGCCATTATGGTGCCCTGACTTATAAGCGGCACTAGACAAGTGGTCCAAAAGAGTAACAAAGGACTCCGATTGACGGAGATACTCAAAAGCCCCAACCAAGCCATTAGTTATCAACCAGTTCCTATCACCCTGTAAACCAGTCAGGCGACTAGTCAGGCTATCGACTTCGGCGTTGGATTGATCCAAGGCACTCTCCGCCTCTTTAAGACGCGCCTGTTGGGCGGTTGAAGATTGAACAAGCTGATTTTTCTCTGAAACGAGAGAGTCACACACCTGCTGCAGCTTCCTAAGCTGCTCCTCTCGCTCTTCCAACTTAACTTTTTTGGCTTGAGTTTTGGAATTAGACGCCTCTAACTCCACGGTGAGACCTTGATACCTCTCCTGCACCTGAGACAGAAAATCCGTGTCAATACGGAACTCTTCCATCTCAGCAGATAACTCAGATCTCACCTTTTAAGCCTTAGAGACGGCTTTACATTCCAGCTCTTCCTGAACAGCCTTGGCGTGAGAAAGGACTCGATCCTTTTCCGCTATGTCGCGGGCCCATATTATCCTTTCTTAAGCAAGGTTGGCTGTTACACGCTTCAGATCCTCCTCTGCCTTGTTTTTCTCAGAGACAAACCGACTCTCCCTGAGACCAGCAGCCTGGAGTTGGCTTTCCAAACGATATTTTTCATCCATAAGCTCCTGAATGGTAATCCGCGCCTGGTGAAGCTCATTTTTATCATGCATCCACCGGCGCTGGATTTCTGCCAACCTCTGGGGTTGACTGACAACATCCACCATCGTCGCGTTCCTCAGGTTCTCATTATCTAACCCCTCAACATAGGCTGATTCAACCGGGGAGTATGCTCGCTCAACCAAGTGATGCACCACCGGGGGGAAAACCAGCCTGGAAGACTCCGCTATCTTCCACTTAGGTTGATAACGTTTGTCCTGAGCATACGTGTCCCAACAAATGATGGGAAGATAAAGATCATCAGCTAAACGGGCCCTGTCATCAATCAAACCACCGCTAGATCCCCCAGCATCACTTACAATTGTACCTCTTGCACTTGTCGACTTGCCAACAACAGAAGTTGTAGGCATCTCCTTCTCAGACGCAGAGAAAACACCAACAGGAGAATGAAATAAGGATACGGGGGTAGCGCTGGAAAACATAGGTGTAGTAACAGAGCTGGGTGTGACAACCACAGCAGTAGTAAACAGTGGCGAAGGCACTGTAGAGCTAACAGCGACATCACTCGCTTGAGATATAAGATCCGCAAAAGGAAGGCTTTGCCCACGAGCCACGGAAGGAACAATTTCACTAGAAGATAAAGGCATAGAAGACACACCCCTAACTTGGGCCTCAGCAAAGGAACCTGCATCAAATCAGATATTCAGAACAAGAATACAGGAACCCAACTTTTACATTAACAAATAAGATCACTTAGCAGCAGGTGAGCGTGAGTAGCCTTGATTGCTTGAAAGGCGGTCAACGAGGGCATTATCCTACGCCTCTTAAGCGCTTGTTTAGGACTCACCAAACCAGCGGGGGCGGAAGTAACAGTAGCGCCCTCTGGGTTTGCAGAAATGCTCACCGCCGCAGGCGAAGCAGTGGCCCCCGCGGTAATAACTTTCCTCCCGGTTATCTTTATCCGGGATGGTTTCTTTGTTTCTGCAATGGAAACACTGCTCCCCCCGCTGGGGGAGGCTGAGACATGTAAGCATTTGGGTCCGCCAGTACGGCAGGTAGTAAAAATTGTTCAAGGTGGATTCTCAACACATCAGGCTCCTGCTCCCCAATCGCGCGATCCGTGGATATCAAAGCAGCGTTCCGGGGGGATCAACAAAATCGAACAGACTCCATTCACCTATTTGAGATTCATACACATTAAAACAAGCACAATTTGCAAATCAAATTAAAAGTAAATTGACACATACCTTCATCAAGCCTTTGAAAGGCAGGGTACAATCGGCTATTACGCCATAGCAAACTCATCCCAGCCATCACCAGGGCCCCCTCCGGGATCACCGTGCAATCCGAGGGGAGTTGGCTTAACATCTTAAACAGAGCATTCTCGACGTAGGCATCAGCAGGGGGGCCGTCATCCTTGAATTTTTCCTTGGCCCCCATTTCCCTTCAGTGCATTTCCCCGGGGATAACACTGGCATCAATATAGAAGAATTTCTTCTTCCAGTCCTTATCCCTGGAACTAGCAGGGATGTCCCTCAGACAAGACACACCAATGTCTCGTCGATCAAAAGTAAAAAAGGGGGATTTCCATACAAGAACGAAAAAAGCCCTAAACACTGTAATTTCAGGGATATGGCCCAGGGCTATGCAGACAAATTCGAAGTGACGAAGTTTAACTAACCCTAGAAGATGCATCTGATAAATGTGAATCTGGTATTCGTAAAAAACAGACTTACAAAACTTCGTGATGGGCAACCGAAAGTTGCAGAACTTGAAGAAATCGCTGAACAGAGTAATCTTACCCTGTTTCAATAGGAATGTTGTATCTTGCTTCGATGGTAACACCGGGTTCCATTCCGGTTTGATACCGTACTCTTGCACAAGGTTGTTGAACGGTATCGTTCCCCATTTGCAATACAAGGCATCGGAACTTTCCTGGGCTGAAGAAGATTCGCCAGTTTTGGAAGCCATTTTTATGCAGTCAAGAACTTGAAACAATTTAGAGCAAAGTGTGAAATGGGAAAACCCTAACGGGGAACCTATTTATAGGAAAGGGATAACAACCTTTCGAATTCAAAAAGGCAAACAGATGGGAACGCGTGTCAAGACAGGGGAGGTACAACTGTCATCCTAATGATGACCTAACTATCATACCCTTTCACAACGCCACCATTTTTCAAAAAAGTAACGGTACTCCCACTCGAGAAACTTGCACTCAAACGGGGTATTTTGACTTTTTCCTTTTTTAGTCTGATCCCATGAATTTCATTTCATAACTTCGGACTGGGGGGACATGACGAGGTATGACCCGGAACGGCTAACCCGACCTGGTCATTACCTATTATTTTATTATAAATATATAATTACACATGTTTATTCTAGAATCTTCTATTCTGCATGGATAAACCACGTAACCGAATCCCCAATCTTTTGGGGAAGATCATGCAAATCCCTAACTTATCGGAGCCCATCCTAAGTTAGAGGAAACCCTAATGGTAAACTATAAAATGAGGTAAACATCAAAGGTATGCATGCTCTCGTTTACTCTCTCTCTCTCTCTACACATATTTTCTTAATCCTAAACCGAGACTTATTCTCACGCCGGAGGGTGGTTACAGGAATAGCCACATTCCTGTAACGAGTTCTAACGGTGTTCCGTTTTGCGGTTAGTGGTTCGGATCGTCAAGAATTGAAGTCCTAGTCGGAGCCTACCGTTCAGGTCAGTGTTTCTTCAAATAGTATGAAATCGATAGACAAAATGGACACTCAAAATATCTTTGTTATTGAATGTCTTGGTGGTTGTTACAACGACAAATAATTTAATTAACTTTTTATTGGTTACTTGATATATATATATATATATATATATATATATATATATATATATATATATATATATATATAGAGAGAGAGAGAGAGAGGATCCTGTACATTAATCCAGAAGTGTGAGAAGTGTATTATAACACTATATAACACCATATAAACACCGTATAACACCATGTAACACCATATAACACTATATAACAAATATAACACTATATTTTGTCTGATAGCATGTCTATGATAGATGTATAGTGTTATATATTGTTATATTGTGTTATATAGTGTTACATAGTGTTATATCGTGTTATATAGTGTTACATAGTGTTATATGGTGTTTATATGGTGTTATATAGTGTTATAATACACTTCTCACACTTCTGGATTAATGTGCAGGATCACTACCCTATATATATATATATATATATATATATAGGGAGCCGCTAAAATGAGAACCACCTCCAGTTGTAAGAACCGCAAGAACCACTCTCAACCAATTAGAGGCTGCCAACAATAAGGTTATTTTGGTCTTTTACCCCATATGTCAAATCTCCTTATCTCTCTTCATTTAAAGTCTTCTCTCTCCCCTTTCATTTGTCAGATTTCATCTTCTTCAACCTCTCTCCATTTCTCTCTCATGTTCTCTCTATCTTTCTTCAAAATGCATCGACTGATCCTTCATTTGGAGAAACCCAAATCAAAACTCAAAAACAAACAACCACACACCCTCATCTCCGGCCTCCTCCGCCCCACTAGCCACTGTTTCCGGCGACCACCACTAGCCAAACACCCCTGCCCTCCGTCTCCACAGTAATCGCAGGCCACCCAACTGTGGTGGCGGCGCGTGATGCCGGTGGCCCCAAACAACGATGATGCCGGTGGGTTTGTGATGTGGTGGGTGTTTGTGGTCGGGAGGTGGTGGGAGCTCGAGGTGATGGTTTGTTTTGGCAGGGTTTTTTTTGATATTTTGTCTGATGAACAATTTTGTCTGATGAACAATCTTTGATATTTTGTCTGATGAACAATCTTTGATGAACTTTGATTTTTGATGAACTTTGATTCAAAACAGATTTGAAGTTTGATGAACTTTGATTTTTACAAAACAGATCTCTAGTGATATGTGGGTTTGATGAACTTTATTTTTGATGAACTTTGATTTTTGATATGTGGATTTGATCTGATATGCGGGTTTGATCTGTTTTTTGATATGGTCGATTTGGGGGCGGCGATGATGAAAAAAAAAAGAAACGCAGATTTTGATGACGATGGCGCGGCAAGAACGGCGGATGGTAGGTTTTTTAAACCTGCAACCCCAATTTTGCAGCCTTTTGATTATCGGATAATCTGAGCCAAACCCAGTTTTTTTTTTCTGAGTGCGTTAGTTTTTGCGTAAAAAAGTTGTAAAAAAAATTAAACCGTAAACTTTTTGTCGTAAACCGTAAACTTTTTAATGTAAAACGTAAAAACGTAAAACGTAAAAAAAATTTAAGTAAAACGTAAAAAGTTTTACGTAAACTTTTTGTCGTAAACCGTAAACTTTTTAATGTAAAACGTAAAAACGTAAAACGTAAAATTTTTTACGTAAAACGTAAAAAAGTTTTAGGTAAAACGTAAAAACGTAATTTTTTTTTTTACTAAAACGTAAAAAGCGTTAACGTAAAAAACGTTAACGTAAAAAACCTGAATTTTTGAAAATGTTAACGTAAAAAACGTTAACGTAAAAAACCGGCGGGGTAAAAACGTAAAAAACGTTAACGTAAAAAACCGGGGCGGAAACCGTAAAAAATCGGCGCGTAAAACGTAAATAACGTTAACGTAAAAAACCGGCGCGTAAAACGTAAAAAACCGACGCGTAAAACGTAAATAACATTAACGTAAAAACCGGGGCGTAAAACGTAAAAACGACGCGTTGAAAAAATGAAATAACGTTAACGTAAAAAACCGGCGCGTAAAACCGGGGCGGAAACCGTAAAAAATCGGCGCGTAAAACGTAAATAACGTTAACGTAAAAAACCGGCGCGTGAAAAAGCGGGCGTAAAAACGAGGCATGAAAAGGCCGGGCGTAAAAACCTAAAACGTTAAACGTAAAAATCAGTGATTAAATCTGAATTTGAAAATGTTTTAATAAAAAACTATGTTTAAAAACTAAATATCTAATATAATAATACCAAAAAGTAATAAAAAACAATAAAGATAAAAAGACAAAATAGTGTAATTTTACTTAAATACCCTTTTAGATTATAATATTAAAAACATAATAAGACAAAAAATACTTAATATTATTTTTTAATACTTTTAATCTCATCCATCCATCAACTTTATCTAATGGTCAGAAAGTGATTTTCGCGGTTCTTACAACTGGAGGTGGTTCTCATTCTAGCGGTCCCCTATATATATATATATAAATTATTTACTTATGAAAAATAAAAGAGTAAAATGCCAAAATGCTAAGTTTTGGCCATTTTTTGCCACTTGAGTTTAAGAATAAAACTTTTTGTATCCGGTTCCTTGAGATTTCATTTTGTTACCATTATCATCCAATTGGCAAAAAAGGTTAGGATTTTCTGTTAACTTCTCCCCTTCTTATCGTTTTCCTCATTTAAATGAAGGGTATAATCGTCATTTTATGCTATAATATATTTTAATTAGAGAGGAAAACGACAAAAAATGGGAGAAGATAACAGAAAATTATAACCTAGTTTGTCAATTGAATGAAAATGACAACAAAAATGAAACCTAAGGGATCGATACAAAAAGTTTTACTTTAGATACAAAAAGTTTTATTTTTGAACTAAACTCAAAATAAAATTGAAAGCTGATGATAACATGAACATTGTGAAGCATTGAAGAGAAATTTGGTGTTTTAGAAGAACTGATGCAATGCTAACATAAGAGTTGAGCCAACGTGTTTGTAAGGGTTTTTTAGCAATCTACATTGGAGATACGATAGTTGAATTGATATTGGTTACTTGGATAATTTAATTTGGATTTAAATTACTAAAAAATAGTGATAAATGCTTAATTATTCAAGCAAACTGAATGATCAAACTGTTTAAAACCACATATATTTACAACTTACCCTTCATGCAAAAAAAAGGAACTTATCCTTTATTCACTAGTAGGGTGCCCGCGCGATGCAGCGGGGTGACACAATTTGCATTGCGGTACTCATCTTTTGTTAGTTTGTCAATCATCTTGTGATATATTTTATAGTAGGTTTGTTAATTTTCTTATTCATAGCAACAGCATCGATGTGGTTAATTTTACAGTTCTCTGTTAAATCATAATGAAAATACGTATAAGAAAATATTAGATCTGCTTTTTTTATTGTGTATCTTGGCTCATTAGTTTTGAAGCTACCTATAGACATTGGCGCAACTTAGAGTATGCCCGGGGGGCGCCCCCCCCCCCCCCCCCCGAACTTTTCGATGCGTAGTGTTATGAACAGCACTTTTATATAGAAATTTTTTAGGTATATACGTTTCCGCACCCCCGATTTCGGAAAATTTGGGGGGGGGGAGCTTCGCCAATGCCTACAGAGTACAAAGTTTTATTAGTACGAGTAATATAAGTTGTCATTGGCTCTGAAGTATTAAACGTGTTATGTGAGCATCTAAAATCCGCATTTACCGAAAATAATATCTAAATAACTTTTTATAATGAATATAAGTCTATAATCACACCTCACTACAACAATTCGACTACTAAAATATATTTTTATACTCGTACTAAACCAACTATTTATTTACAAAACCTTATGAATCATTCAAATTTCAAACATTGAATCTGCTTAAAGTGAATAATTCACCTTCTAGCTTCATCATGGATACAAATAATCTTTTTTTCTCAAGTAAAGATGTAAATAATCTACTTACCCTCTGTCAAACCCAAATTATCTCTCCTCAATTATTTTAATAAAAAGGTATATTAATATAGACAAGCATTATTTATTAAAAAACATATTGAGGTAAAGGTTTTGGACCTGCTGTGCATGATTTATTCAACCTCCAAATTCCCCCATGCACACAAATAATTTTTTTTTTATCCAAATAGCAAGAACACGGTTTAACACATATACGATGCTACAACATCTGGATGCTCATAGCATCCATTCTAAAAAAAGGAAGTTGGTTCATGAACATCTTATTCTTAACGTTTTTATGCCAACTCCATCCTAGCACACTGATAATGCAGCATATGGATCCTCATATGTCACTATAGCAACTCCTTTAAGCTTATTTGTTACTTTGGCATGATATAACCATATCTTTGCTCTCGCTCTTCTTTTACCCTTCTATATTGTATAAAAAAAAACTAAAAGTTAAACTTCAAAAAAAAAAAGGAAATAGATATAAAGTATTATAGAATAATGAATACAAACTGTTGTTACACAAAAGTCGAATGTTTCAACAAACACTAAAATCAAGCTTTATAACGGCTTACAGATGTGCTAGTGTTGATATTGGCCTAGGTTGGGAAGCAGTCTTATTTTTTGGTGTCTCAACAGATGGCTCATCTTCTGAATAATAATCACTATCAATAGTCATAGCTGGAGCTGGACCACTTATTGTGGTCCACGGCCAAGCCCTATTAGGCGGGCTTTAACATGCAGCCAATGATCTTGCTGACCTGAACACAAATTTCATAGATTCTTGTAAAAAAAAATAGCTACTTTTGAAAATAATGGAGTAAAATCCCTATGAGGATAAACACCATAAAACCCATATGGGTACACATAAGCATGAACAATCAGAAAGCATGAGATTATGAACACAGAAAATGATTATTAAACCGACGATCATCCGCTTCCACAACAACGATTTCAGGCGCAACCAAAGAACCTAAAGGCAACAAACCCGCAAAAATACTGAGTTAATCAACACAATCCAAGACCTGGATACCAAGATAAAAACAACCATGAACAATTAGAAAGCATGAGATTATATCACGGGTGATGAAGATTAACTTTTAAGATAACGAAATGTTAAACCAACCGGAAGCGATAACTACAAAGCCGGATTTATTTTAAAAAAACCAGATTCATAAACTGTAAAAATACAGAAATCCGCATTTGTGAAAAATGTCTTACATGTATTCTAGAAAAAAAAAAACCAGTTTAACCCGAACATGTTTTAGTTGTAACCCACCCCTGAAACTTTTACCACCTCTAATGAAATGGGTAAAATAAATTCCTGAAATCTCTAACGGTTACTTCTTGAGACTGAAAATATACATGAACAACGTAGTACATACTGATTTGGTCCACATTGCAAGCAATATACTCGTTTTATAGTAAACCAACATGCAAGAAGCAATAAAACAGTTGAAACATTAGTCACCTCTAATTACTCTGTTTGTTAGATAACCAAACAAACAAAACAGGGAGTTAAATGTTGTCAGTTGATGTTTGGGCCGTCCTAGTAGAACCGCAACACCATCTTCAAGAGACTCACTCTCAGACATACTGTCCAGTAACCTCAACACCTTTCGTGCTGCAAAAACACTTTTTCATTCAAATATTATTTATTTAACCTTTATAAATTCTTAACTAATAGTTGGTCAACCAAACCATGTATTGTGTGTTTTATTATAGCTTAAAAATTCAACCACTAATATCTGGTGTAGTATTGATAAATATAAAACCTTAATTTTCCTTGTGGCAATTTGTCAGATCATAATTAGCTTCTAGTAGGTCAACCATTTCACCAAGAGCGACCTAGCTAACAAGAAACGATATATTTTTACAGGGAAATCCATATAAATTAATTAACAAAAAGTAACATTAAGTTATAACTTATACAAAATAAATACATTTATAGAAAAAAAAATACAACCTTACACATAAGCAGTAGTCCAGAGGAAGATTGTGAAATGCATAGCAATTGTTTAAAGCTCCATTCTCGTTTATAGAAGAATAATCACTTGGGGGTCTGTACATAACATGCCACTTAAGAAACCAAACCATAAAAGCATGAACGCTAAACGAAATAAAGAAAGCATAATATGTTATCCAAATTGTCAATCAGACCTACTATAGCCTCAGCATGTATATTGGTAGGACAATGCAGAATGAGAATATATCATCTATCAGCAAGTAACAACGCAAATTACATCAGCATCTTGTGAACTTACCAAGAAAAAAATGGCAAATAACCTCGTATTAGACTAACTATTTGCATTCAAATGTTTGAGCCCAGTTGAGACATTTTTATTATCTTTTGCATTTCACAATTATCATAAAAAGAACAAAAGCAATAGAAATTGCTAGAAATCAAGAGTGTGAAACAATACATTTTCCACAGATTGCTTGTCAATTTCCAACATAACAGCAAGGGTTGTTTCTCTACAGCCTTGATTATTTCATACCTGGTGAAATACAATAACATGCCAACATGTGATCTGCAGATTCTATTGCCACACTGCAAGCGATAGATTCACCATACACGTTCCTTTGAGCTAATGCCAATTTAGAGGGGATCCTGTTAGAACCCACTCTCCAAGTTAGGAATTTTTTTTTTTTTTTTTGGGGATCATTTGGACCACGCAAACAATTTGATATCAAGAGTAAATAGATTCGAATCAACTAATCGTCAAACCAAACGCACCGAAAAACATCCTGACCCATCTTCAAACCATTTCAATCAATTTCTATTCCTATTCAAACTTACTCGGCTTATATACTCCAGACACTTCCTCAAATAAAGTAATAAATTGGTACCTCAAAGAAATCCCTGCAGAATTCTCCTTGCATGATGTTAAGACCATTATGTAATCGCGGATAAGACACTGACTGACGCCTTGAAGTCTCCCTGCTCATATCTACACAACATACCTTCATAAATTTAGAAAAATATCTTTATTTTTAAAGGCACCCTCACTAAATCTGCAACCCTAAAAATCGTGATACCAAAATGCTAAATCAAATATTCACACAGCTATAGATATTAATAAGAACAACTATTTATTCACAAACTCATATAGAATGACTAATAGCTTAATAACAGTTTTCCAATAACATTAGAAACATTCAAAGTCAAATAATTTATGCATAGTCCGATAAAACCCTAATTACGAAAAGTAATCCCTTCATAAGAGTTTTATTAAACAGAGTTAGAATCTATTACCTGTGAAAGTGGCCTATTAAATCCACGCACATTGATAGGAAGAAAGACGAAGAAGGATGTAGTGAATACCCCGCTGATGCATCGTTCATCGTATTTTATAAAGAAGTTAATGGAATAGAAAGTCTACCATATTTTAAAATAAAACCAAATTTGAAGTAAAAAAAAGTTGAAATTGATCACGTTGGTTACCTTAATCGCTAGGGCTTATGTTGAGAAAGTCTAATAGGTTCTTTGATACAATAGTATAGCGAAACCAGTTATGATGCGTCGGAAGTGATGGTTAATGATGTCGACCCAATGATGAATCTTGAAGGTGAAGAGGAAATGCCATGGGAGAAGCAACGACGAATTCTAGGGTTTGTTGGAGAGGAGCGGGAATTCAAATATTTGAGACTCTGTTGAAAGGTGCGTGGATAAGTCTGGTAACTATTATCTATACTTTTGCAAAATAAGGGATTTAAATGCAATAATACTAGGGACTAAAATATAATTAGTGTTTAAAAGACTAAATTACCCTTATTTTAAGGGTGTTTTTATAATTAAAGAGGGAAGAAGTTCATATTTTTTTGGTATCTTAAAATAGCCCTCCCTTATACATTATAATATAGTATAGATGAATGCACGGCGAAACTAAAAAAGACAACTATCGAAACGTTTAAAAAAATGTGCCGATCGTCATGGTACCTTCGGATTTTTTTAAAACATTACAGGTTGTAAGATATCGTAGGAATACGTTAAAGAATTAAAGAGGGGAGGAAATGTAACTAATTACCCATAATTATGTCAAATGTCAAGGATTTAAATGTAATAGATTGAGGGACTAAAAAATAATTATGGTTTAAAAGACCACTTTACCCTCATTTTAGGGGTTTATTTATAAATAAAGGGGGGAAGAAGTTCTTAACTTTTGAGAATCCTTCCCTCCTGCATTATAATATAGTATAGATACTTCGTCAAACACCTAAATCAGTTATGTTTCATATCATGCAACCGAAAGATAAATTAAGAGTAAATTACAAGTTTTGTCCTTTATGTATGTCCAAAATTGCAGGCGCTGTCCTTTGTCTTTAAAATTGATGAGTTTTGTCCTTAATGTTTGCAAATCTTGCACGTTATGTCCTTTATGGCAAACCCAGTTAATTTTTTTTGTTAAATCTGACCATGTGCCTTGCACATGAGGGTATTCTTGTCATTTTATCTTTCTAGGGACTAGTTTGTAAATAATTAATATTCAATGACTATTTTGTAACTCATCTCTCTCTCTTAACTTACCTCTCTCTAAAACTCCCCACTGCACACCAGACCTCTACAGCCACCACCCCATGACCTCCACCGCCGCCACCACCACCATCCCACCAAACTCCACCGAATCAAGCCCCCTTCTTCTTACGAAATCACCCTTAATGAATCAATCAAATATTCAACCTCAAGTCAATGAAAACTCTGCTTCTCCTAACACTTAAATCAATCAAACATCATCTTCTTTTCGATGAACAACAACAAACACAATTACTCTATTCAGATTTTTGAATCAAACGCAACCTGCAAATGATATTCTACTTTTTCGTTCTGTTATCTTTTCTTTACGAACAAGAAACGAACAACAAAACAACATCAAGAACTCTTCATCTCAGATCTGAAAACTTGAAGAACAAATACACAAAGTATGAACTGTTTGAATGTTTTGAAACTGGTAAATTAAGTGTTTTAATCACCACTACCGTTCAGATTTCATCACACCCGATTCAACCTCCACCACACCCGATTATCCACCTGCAACCCACTCCACCACCACCGCCTAACTTAACCACCATTACCGTCCAGATCTGCGAAAAACCCCCAACCCTAACCACCACCATCTTTCCGATCTACGAAACTAGGGTTTTTTTTATGGCAGCGATATTATGGAGGCTGCGGTGTTCTGATGATGGTGCAAGAGTGTCGGAGAAAAAGAAGATTGTGGTGGTGTGCTCTGATGACGGTGGTGCAGGAGTGTTGGCGGTGAGGGTGGACGGCTGTGAGGGCGGTGGCGTTGGTGGTCGCTGTGAGGGAGGTGGTGGCTATGGTTCTTGGCTGATATCTAGAGAGAGAGAGAGGGGGGGGGGGTGAGAAAGGGGTAGAGGGAGAAAGCAGGTGATAATATAATATTTGTTTTCTAAATTTATTTTCCTTTTTTTATTAAAATAATTTTGATTATATAGGCAAAAAGACCAACTTGCCCTTAGGTAACAAGATTTAACAAAAAAAATTAATTGGGTTTGCCATAAAGGACATAACGTGCAAGATTTGCAAACATTAAGGACAAAACTCATCAATTTTAAAGACAAAGAACAACGCCTGCAATTTTGGACATACATAAAGGACAAAACTTGTAATTTACTCATAAATTAATTAACAAACCCCTATTTGAACTTGTAAAGCTTAGACTGCCATTGAAAATGTTGTTGCCACCATTGATGTATTCCATGAGCTTGTTTAAAATCCTCAGTAGAACTCAAATTCACCGTCAAATAAGCCGTTGGTAGAAGATGCACCGGCTCCGAATCTTTCCCTATCGCTCCGGAAACCAGACTCCCTATCGAATATTTCGTCGCAATTCGCTCAATCTTCCCTACACCCATCCGCTCCATCTTATCTCTATGTTGAAAGTACCCAATGTACTCGGCACAAATCGGATCAGACGGGTTCACAAACATATTCGGCATCCATTCGGACAACACGACAAAGGGATCCTCTTCCGGACCCTTATTCCTACCCTTCACCGCTGTCGCGATTCCAGCCGTCACAAGACTGCCTGCAATGCGGACTCCGTGTTTCAAAGTTTGGTTTGGTATCACTTTCTCTAGGGGAACTGAAATGAAAGGCGGATTGAAGAGATAGGTTTCGAGTTGAGATCGAGACTTTGCCATGTTTCGCCCGGCCAGCATTGCGATTGAGGCGCCTAACGAGTGTCCGGCTAACCACACGCTTCGAGCTCCCACGTTTGCTACGGCTTTTGAGATAGCTTCGAAAGCCGTACGGAACCGAGGGCTTTGTTCGAGGTTATCGAACACGCATTTTAAGTTGAGTCGCATATCTTCAGATCTGGTGAGAGATCTGGAGATTGTTCCACGAAAAGCTATTACATATCTGTTAGAGAGAATATATTAGTTAGGGTTTATTGTTATATAATAGCAATAGACATGTGATCATGATACAATACAAATACAATGAGATCTCAATACATATAGATGATAAGTAATGAGTTGAAATAATAGCAATAACAACTATTAGAAACAAACTATTCCTACCAAAATTTTCTACGCATTTCCTACAAACGAAAATGTCAACACATTTCTTACGAGATTCCGACGTATAAGAAAGAGTCTTAGTTTTGCGACAAAAAAACGACAAATTGGTTTGCGTTATATACACTTAATATATGCACACAATATGGTAGAATTTGTTTTATAATTAGTTATTCTTTGTAATTATTCTCTTTGTATTTTTATAAATAGTTAGATTAGTAATAGATACATACATAATACTTTACAGGGTTTTCATTATTCGTGATACCTTGGAGGGAGCGGGCTAGACTGATAGAAAAACGGATGTGCGTATTTGAGCTCGTAAATCGCTCCAAAAAACGATAAATCACTATCATCTACAAGCACATGATTCAACTGAAAATGAAACCGTTCCCACCAAGGCGAAGCGTGAGTTTCGTGTTCATGCCCAATGTTTCCACGCTGACGATCCTTTTCCAAAACGTAAACGCCTTGAACGAGGCACGCAGCAACAGATCTCCGATGAAATGTGTTTCTCCTGTAAAGCGAAATCTAAACGCTTATTCGAATATTCGACAATTTAAAGCGAAATTTTCAGGTTTATAACAACAATACTTACCAATCGAAAGAGTTTAGCAGGTGCAAAGGCCCTGAAACATCAAAAATTTCTCGTTGGGAAGCCATTATCATTCAGTCAACTTGAGCTTCTCTTTCAGAGGTTGAAATTTATGGAGATTGAGATGCATTAAGATCATCCAACATATTTTTTTTAATACCAAAGAAGTATATAAAGTATAAGCAAATTGGGGTTGACTTAGACTTTGCATATGCACACTTTCTGGCATTTAGCAAGTAGCAATACACAAACATAAGTACCAGTTTGACTTTTGCTAATGTAATATAACAAATCATGATCTGATTTTATTGCCGCAATTCTCACTCGTTTTTAAGGATTTTCAATATATATAGAGAGAGATTCTTCTCAAAAGTCAAAGTTTGTGTTGAGTTATTTATACGACACTACCTACCGATATCTAGTGTATAATATAGTTACTTATGGGATTTATCTAAAAATACATATATTGAATTTTGATTCGTGTTATTTAAATTCATGTGTTTTGTTGTTGGGCCTACAAAATTATGGATCAATAAGGTTTATAAAATTTAGGTCTACAATCTATACTATACTATACTACATACTAGCGGTGTAATAAAAACCAAAAGAAGAAACCCATATGATAGCAATGTTTTAAAAACCGGTTCAAACCGGCCGGTTATACCGGTTGAACCATCTGGTAAAACCGGTTAAACCGCCCGGTACACCCGGTTAAACCGTTTTTGAGCCAAATCCGGTACGGTATAAAAACCGGATTCTAAAACATTGTATGATAGAAGGAATTGGGTATAAAAAATTATGAAATTAAGAAAAAAAAATCTTCTTACACTATTAAATGAAAATCTTTTTTGGACATGTGTCACCTCCTGGTGCTCTCACATTATTTTCCTATTTATCTCTCATATTAAATAATAATAATTTTAAACAAATTATTAGATAAAAATAAATATTTGTTTTTCTATAAATAATTTTTAAAAATATTAGATAAGGATAAACGTTTGTTTTTGTTATGATCATTTATTAGTATAGAAAGATATTAAATAATAGTAATTTCAAACAAAAGAATTATATAAGAATATAAATGTTTATTTTTATTATGATCATATTAGATAATAATAATAATTTAAAAAACTTAAATAAGAATAATATTTGTTTTTCTATAAATAATTTTAAATAAAAATTTAGATATACTTTGGAGTTCAGTGATTGAAATTATGATAAATTAGGAATCAAAGGTCTCGCTTGATATATACTTAATAATTGTAATATGGTTTTTTTCACTAAAATTAAATAATAATTCTAGGCCGGGCATATGCTTCTATCAAATTATAAGTGTTTTTAGACGCATCGCTATAATGGTTTGGACTCACCATTATAATCGCACAATTATTTCAAATGTAAAATCTAGACAACCTAGTTTCACCTTTGTAATGTTAGGCGTACGGCTATAATTGGTTTAAACTTATCATTTATCGTACATCGCATCAACATGTAGAAAGAACACCATTTTTAAATGTAACAATTCTATAATATTCAAGTTTTTTAAAGATATATCTATTTTTGTTATTTATTATATAAAACTATATTTATGCAACCCGTGTGATACACGGGGTTCTAACCTAGTTAATAAATAAACACGTATTATATTTGATATTTTTACATTTATATAGGGATAGGAAAATGGTACCGGGTACTAGTTCGGAACTGGTACCGACATGATTTTCGGTACCGACATTTAGGTTTTTCGGTACCGGTTTTTACCTTAAATACCGGTCTGTACCGGTATTACACCGTACCGTACCTGGTATTTTCGGTATCGATCTCCATTTTTTGGGATTTTTGATACCGGTTGATACCGAGCTCATCCATACATTTATAGTTTAAATATTAACTAGCTTTTTACGCGGCGGCGCACTCAACCGGATCGTTATTGATGTTATAACATGGACTTTGTACAGCGTAGCAAACCACCTCTTAATAATGTTGCCTCAACTTATCATATGTAGATGGTGAGTTACCTGTAGAGGGTTGAAAAAATATGTATTAGATTATATATTTGGCATGGATCCGTAGGACCGAGTGACTTTTCCATACACACATTTTTTTTCCTTTTCAACGTATTTTACAAGTCGACCAGACCCTATTTTATTGACAAAGGTAGGGTGTTCACGGTCCCATTTTTAGGTCCAACTGTAAGCCAACCAGTTAATAAGTTTTTTTCTTATTGAAAACCGAAACCAAACCCTTAATCTTAATAACCAAACCGTTGTTGACGGTTTGGTTCCATGGTTTGGGCCAGGGGCGGAACCACAATATAAGCAGCCGTAGCACAGGCTACGGCTCAACCCCGTATTCGAGGTGTTATTTTTTTCGTTTTTATACAAAGAATACCCCTAAAAATTACGAGATACCCGTAACCATAAAAATAGAATAGTATAACAGTGTAAATCTAATTCTTTTTACAAGCCCAAACATAATTGTTAATAGCCTATTAGCCCAAGACCCAAAATAATAATAAAACAGACCCATTTATATGTTGATTATGGGGGCGGCAATGGGCCTGTTTTATACGCAATCGAATGGGCCTGGAATTTTTGAACAATGTCATGGTTTGTGCAATCGAAAATGATTTTTTCATAGGGTCCCCTTATTTCCACACCCCCTATTTTCTTATTTTCACATCCCTAGGTGTATACGGGCCGTATAACATTATACGAGCATTATATACGGCCACCCTAAAAGCTTATCTCACATGGTGTATACGGGCCGTATAAGGTTATACGGCCCGTATACATTTAAAATAAACTGACAAAGACTGCTTTGTCAGTTCATTTTATTCTATACGGCCGTATAACCTTATACGGCCCGTATACACCATGTGAGAATAAGATTTACCATGTGGGATTATTAGGACCCTTTTCATAAAGTAAAAGTGGACGACGTGATGGAACGATTTCAATCTTTGAAAAAAAGAGGACAAATCTATTAGGCATTTGTTTTACTTTATTGATTTATTGTCATTTTTTTAATATTGTAATATTGCACGGTAAAAAAAATTAGGATACCCTTGATTTAATAGGCTGGTTCTGCCAGTGGTTTGGGTTTTATTGGGCCTTTTATATAAAATTCATAGTATATAATTAAAAACTGCCAATTTTTATAATTCAATCTGAGTTGTCTAGAATACAAGCTTCTTTAAACATGTAGCCAAAGTACTGCATAGATGTGTTTTTAAGAAAACCTCTACTGTCCAAAACAACTGAACTAAAAATTAATATGCGATTGCATATTATAAGTTTAAAACTGAATACACACAAAAGAAGTTTAAAAAAGGCGTATGATGTCTAGTACAGAAGCTTCAAAACCCAACTCAATGTTCACCCAGTTTACTTTATTCTTAAAATGTAGACAAATAGTTAAATATTTATGATATAAAATATCTAAAAGACAAAAATATATGATTAGATATCACGGTCAAGTTTGGTTTTATACAGCCGGTTTTTTTTATATAAACTATAAACCAAAACGTTCGTTACGGTTTGATGTTTTGAAACCGACCAACCGAAAATTATTAAAAAAAGCCGACCGCGAAATCAAACTGATAACTGGTTTGGGCGGTTTCATGGTTTGAAACCAAACCATGAACACCCCTACCAAAAGAACCAAACCACTAACTCAAATTGTAACAGTAAACAAAGTTGTAAAAAGTAAACACGAAAATGAATTTGACATCCAAACCAAGAATGCACGCCACAATAAGCACGATAAGGGGGAACAAACAAAATCCCCGATACGTCATTTGTGGAGGGAACCTCCCAAGTGTAATAAATGTAATGTTTATAAGAAAGCAGGCATCGACATAACTAGAGGGGGGTCAGCGGGGTCACTTGACCTCCGGCCGGCAAAGTTTGGTGTTTATCAGTGGTACTGGAAAGAGAAAGCTCTTTACATTTTGACCCTTCTAGCTGTCTCTGAAATGTGGGGAAACGAAAGAGAAAAAATAAAGTGTATAATTTTGTCGATTTTCCAGCGAGATCTGGTTCTTTTGAAGCAAGGCTAAGGCCACACAGGGTGGAATCGTTAATTACCGTGATACAATTGTATCACTCGTGGAACACTGCCGCCTCCCCTAATATAACGAGTGATGAAGTATAACTCGTTATATATATAACGCGTTGAACATGTAAGTGAATGAATGTGTATCTTGTACATTGTGCATTAATACTTATACATTGGAATCCCATCACTAGTGATACCACCCCCCCTACATTTCTATCACTAGTGATAGAAATTTGGTTGATGACATGGCATGATTTTATTGGACAGTGAGAGTGATAAAATCTATCACTAGTGAACCATCCCTCCTCCCCTAAGGAAGAAAGAACATTATTCCATATATATAAATTTGCAACTTTCTTGTGCATCATTACTTTTACTTGTACCCCATGTTTGGGGGCTTTTTCAAAAGAAAAAAAAATCATTTTCCACTTTCAACTTTAAAGTTTTATCTTTTAAATTTTAACCCATTTCTTGATTTTCCACTTTTAACCTTAAAGTTTTATCTTTTACATTTTAACCCATTTGAAATTTTTACTTTTAACTCAAACTTTTTCATCTTTTGTAATTTAACACAACACTTTATCATTTACAACTTTGGTCCCCCAAACTTTTTATCTTTCGCAAGTTTTTTTGTTTTACATTTCGTTCTAAATTTTGCGAGTTAACATGTCGTAGCGTGCATGTGAGGTTCAACGTTTTTGCTCTATTTTCCCATATTTGACAGACCCGTCACAACGCGTCATTTTTTTCCCTTTTGAAAACTTCGCCGCAATGGGCGGGTCCTAGATCCACTAAGTTATTATTTTCTACGTTTTACGTTTCTGGTTAACTTCTTCGCATTAACACACTGTAACGGGTGTGCGTGGTTCAACGATTTTAGTCTCCTTTTCGTTCAGTGTAATTTTTACCATTTTATCTATTTTATTTTTAAGATGTTGAGAGTCGATGTCGTTGTGACATTGGTGCTACTTGGCACAGTTTTACGAACGTTTTTAACCTATTAAATTTTTTATTAATATTTTGTTTCGGTTTACCCCTATACTTCCTTTACTTAAAACTATTTTTTATGTGCATATTTTATGTACGGGTATGTATAAATATGATTTCTTCTACATTCCTACGTAAACTTTTTTTATAGACGAGTCAGGTCAAATATAATACGTTTTCGTTTAAAGAAACCATTTTTACGTACATATTTTTATGTACGTTTTCGTTTAAAGAAACCATTTTTACGTGCATATTTTTATGTACGTTTTCGTATAAATTCAAGTTATTGTTCGATATGAATTTCATTTACTTTACGTTTGATCCAATGACAATGCTTATACAGGTTACACTGAGTTCAACTGGATACGTCGAAATGTGTGTTTTCATATGGTTAATGCATCATAAAACGTTTAGACTAATCTATTCAATGTTTACGATGTACCCGCGCTGCAACACGGGCGGATCTTTAACCCTAGTTGAAATTAAAAACTAATAAAAAATGACATCACCTTGAAAAAAGAAGTATTATTGTCTTGAAAGAATCACCCAAGTACCTAATAGTCAATGCAAAAGGCTAATTCACATTTAAATTTGATATTTTTTAATTAGTTGTTTATATTATGCGCAATCAGGTGGTGGTGGAGTAGTAAGGAAAAACTTGGTGTTTTAAGGGACCTAGGTTCAATTCCTGTTCTCCTCGTTATTTTCTGCGGCACCTAGTGATGATGGGAGACTAGAAAAGTAAGCGGCGATTGCTAGTTCGATCTTTGAACTGAGAGGGTTTTACATCACCGCACTGTAGTGCCTTCTGGAGAGTGTTCACCGGCTTCGGCTCTAGGTCAGGGTTTTCTCCGGTTCGGAGGCGAGTGTATCCCGATGCGGTGAATTTTTTCGGTAACCCATTTAGAGGATTCGTTGGCCGTTCAAAAAAAGTTGTTTATATTATGCTGAATATTAATTTTTAATTATATATATTATTTTGTTTACGGGACTATTACTATTATTATATATTATTTCACTAACATATATGTATATATATATAAATACAAAAAATCAAACCGTGAAATATCAACAAAAAAAATTACAAAATCCATGAAATATCAACAAATCTTTTTTACTAAAAGACGTCCAAAAAAGTTGAATAATTAAAAAAAAATTGTTAGCGAAGAAAACAATCAATGATAATCGCTAATGTAAAAAATAACATGACCCCAGCCCAAAGGTTCTGGTTACGTCACTAAAAACAGATTTTCCAATACCTAAATGGGAATCATACCGATTCTCTTTGTGGTTTGAATCTTTTGCATTGCATTTTATATATCTTTCATTACACACACGCTCTCGGAATTGTGTTTCCTTATGGTTTGATAAATGTTGTGTGGCTGCATGTTTTGTGTTGTACGCTGCTCTATCAATTTGTATTCGTTCAGAGAAAGTCTTCTAGAAAACCTGTGGCTCTCTAGATGCTCAACAAGTTCGTGGTTATGTTCTGCGTACCTCACGTTTAACTTCAAAACGTCACACGTTCCGTCGTGCAACCGTATTAATTGAAAAGTGCAACCAATGTTTTTGCTGCCAACACGTCTCATTGTGACTGTAGATTGGTGCTCACCACCACGGTTGCATTCAAGCCTTACCGCCATGGTCGTTTCTCCCATATTCTTTGATCGTCGGGTCACAATGAAGTAACCCGTATACGTAGTCTGGATCACCTTGTTATGCGTATGAAGGTTGACCCTATTGGGTTGTGCCGGGTAAAATGGTTCATCGTCAGGGACAGACTCTTGAAACAACTAAATGGTTAAAATGTGATGGTAATGGCTAAAATAAATAAAGAGATGTTGTGTCTCGTTCAAATCTAGCAACAACGTCTTGTGGTGAGAACGAATTGTAATAACCCGCTTTTTGGAAAGTCAAAGTACAAGTCAAAGTCAAAATCAAAGGAAGAAAAGATTGCTAATTGTGATCTGTCACTCCTTGCTTAACTATTGATTGTACGTTAATGACTTGTAATCAAATCTTTTTATTTAATCGCTTTAGTTTTATTACGTGGAGTATCTATTAATAATCAAGGTTTAATCGCTTGTTTAATCGTTAATCGAGTTATCGCTAACCGCATCGCTATCGCATTCGCAGCTCGAATTGTGTGTTCTGGATATTGTTTTACGTGTGTGTGCTATTATGTGTTACTTGTGTCACACCCTGACTTTTGCGGAATCATGATTATGTGTGACTTGCTTAATATCATTGCATTCAACCATAACAAACATCTATATGATAAAACTAAAGATGTTCATCCATTAACTAAAAACATCACAAACAACATTGTCTTGAAAACCAAACACAAACTTCAAATCCAAATACAAACCATGCAAATTGTTTTAGAGTTCCACAAGGACTCGTCAAAAGACATTAATAAAAACCAGACTTTGGAAGATATGTCTTATCCAGGATAAGACACACTATCCAAACCCGTAGACTCCGGGTGACATCTTTTATTCCCAACATTACTTGAAACATCCAAACGCCTTCCAGATCCACATTTAATTCCCTGAAATACATGTAGTTTGAACACATCAACAAAAGTTGAGCGAGTTCATGTGTTTGTATGTGTGAATGAATAAACCTTTGAAATCATCGTAAGTATGTATTTGTAAATCCCGGTATGAAAGCGAACAAGGAAAACATATCGATTAATGGTTTGCAAGGCCATTAATATGTGTGACGTGATGCAGGAAGGCTTAAACCTAGCAAATTTTGTCTCTGGTAGTAAGACATAGTCACCTCATGGGCCAAACCCTAGTCCACATGGGTGTGGGCTCGCTACACCCAAATAGATCTATCACTCATGTCCATCGGTCCTACTACGAGGAATAATGGTCTTAAGCTTTGTACCCACCACTCACATGATCAAGCAGTACCTTTCCTTAGCTAACCATACCAAATGTAATCGTATGTAAACAGTTTGTAACATGTACTTCACCCCCGAAGTTATAAAACCGAAAACAGTTAAAAGAAAAGGGGGACATGAACTCACAATTTTGCGTTCTTCGAATCCGACTGTAACTCAAAGTTTCCTCTGGAGTACACGACTACCTACAACGTACTACGGTTTATTAGACGAGCGGGTCATGCCTTGACTTAGTATTAATTAGTGTCTTTGAGTTACGTTTCATTGTGTCTTTAATATTATTCCAAGTTATATAATTATTTGTTAAAATAATTATAATTATTAAATTTTGGAATAATAGTTAAAATAATATATTTTAACTTGTTACCTTTTATGTATATATACATGTATATCATTCCCAAGGATGGGTGTATTTGTATTCGTATTCTTATACTTGTATATTTTTGCCAAGTATCGGTGGCGTATTCCGGTGTGTATTTATACGTACGAGAATACGTATTTTCTCGTAATTATTAAGTATTCTATACTTAACTTTTCCGGAATAATATCTTTAAAAATACATCAATATATATTTCCAAAATATATATTTTAGGAAATATTACTTAGAAAAATTATTTATAATTTTTCCTTGGCAAAATATTTATAAATCTCATACAAGTCTCAAAAATCGTATATTTCCAAGTCTATCTTTGAAAATATATATAAATCCATTTTTCATCCAAAAATAATATATTTCAAGTTTATTCAAGAAAATACATTCTCCTCCAAAAATAATGTCTTCTAATATTTTCAAGAAAATATATATATTTATCTACCAAAAAATAATATATTTTCTCCTTGTCAAAAATATGATATATTTTTTAATAATTGTAAAAATCATATTTTTGTTCTCTTGGTGTCCAAAATTCCATTTTCCAAAATACAGTTATGAATAAAATTTCCGGAATATTTTTGTGAGTTATATTCCTTGTTCGGTTTCTCCAATATTTTGGGTATAATTTATATGTTCATTCTCTTGGAATTTTGGTAATATTTTGGATTGTAATTTTTGGTATTTTGATGAGTTATATTATTTCAAGTCCTAAAATAATATAACTAATACACATGATATACAAATAATCACACACATGGTGACTTCTAAATATATATTTCCTAAATACATATTTAGTCACTTTTATTTATAAAAACCAACCTCCAATATTTATAATTTTTGTAACAAAATTTGTGGCAAACTTTATATGAAAATTCATGGTTTAAAATATTCTTGTAAATAATTGTTTAAAAATATTTTTCTAAGTGTTTAATTTCTAGAAAATTTTTGCCATAGTTTCCCCTAAAAATAGAGGTTTTCATGCCTTCAAGGCATATCATTTTCTTTTGTAAATCAACACAATCAACAACAAATCAATCTACACTTACCAATTTGCCAAAATCAAGCATTAGCTACTACCTCATGAACTTGAAAATTTATAAAAATGTGTAGTAACTTACTAGTGTATTTAGTAAGTTTAGTCACCCTTTAAAGTGTGGTTGTTTATTTAAAAACTTCATTTTTGCAAGAATTAGTTCTTTACAACTTGTAAGTAATTTTTCTAAAAATGTTTCTTCTTGGATTTTTCTTGTTAAATACATGATCCTACACTTGATTAACCACTAAAAATGTGGTTTATTTATTTAAGAACCAAGATTAAGTAAACTTTGTATTTTTAACTTGATTTCTTGAAAAACCATTCTTGAAATCATAGATTTACAAGACTTTATACACACTTTGATCATCACTTAACAAGAAAACAACTTATTCTTCCAAGTTCATGACTTACATGAGGATGATCTATGGATCTTTAACATAATCATCCTCTCATCTTGCTAGATTATGTTTTTAATCATTATCTAGCAAGATTACATGATGATCTACATCAATAACATGGGTAACCAACAATCAACAAGCATAACAACACATAAAAATCATGATTTCTTATGATTTTAAGCTTATGTTCAAGTTTCAAGTTCAAGATTCTTAGTGTTCATCATGATCAACAACTTGTATCTTCTTTTAACCACTAAAATAAGATGTAAAATGAAGTGTAGAGTGTTCTTACTACTAGCTCAAGGCTAGGGATGATCACTAGATGAAATGGAGTGGAGAAAAGCACAAGAGAAAGGTCCTTCAACTTCCACAAGCTCTAAGCTTCCTTATACACCTTCTTACACCCTTGAGATTACTTGGAATTGAATGAAGATGAAGTGATGATGGCGGTATTGTTGTTATTGTTCTCGGTCGTGAGGTGGAGGGAAGGGAAGAAGGAAGTTCAAGTGTGTAGTGTGTGAAAGAATGAATGTTATGGACCTTAAGGTTTCTTATATAATCACTAACACATAATTTTCCAAGGGTTCTTATGTTTTATAAAAAGGAAACACAATCCAATATTAAATGTAAATAAAATCTATATGTGGGGCGCTTGTTGGGCCGTGAACTAGGTGGGGGGGGGGGTTCTTAGGCTAGGTTTCAACTATAAGTTAGTTTATGTAGTTAGAAATCAAGTGTTAGTTAGGTTATTTAGTTACTAGGTTTTATATAGTGTGTTATGATGTTCGGGGACCATAACTAGCTTGGTAATGATAAAGCAATGCTTCTAGTGAAAATTGGGTGTTTCGGGTAGTGTCCAGTTGTTCGGTTGGTTACCGGTTCGTTAAGGTGCTAAACTACGCAGTTTAGTGTGCTTTATGTTACCTTTTGTGACAGTTTTGATTCCCGATACTTAGGAAAGTATTCTGGACCATTTAACCATATTTCTGCATGATATTAAGTTGTTTAAATGCTGAATTTTGCTGATTTCTGCAGAATTCTGCAGTTTATGTGAGTTTTAGGCACTTTTCGGCACTTAAACTATCTCTAGGAAGGTAGTTTTGTGAGCCTTACTTTCCTACACACTATACTAGTGTAATACTTGGTTTCTGGCTCATTCTATGTCTCAACACAATGTCTGTCTATGTACTGAACTCCGTCAGCATTTTTCTGATTTATCTGATAATTGTGCTAACTGTGTTTCGTGCATCATTTGAATCAACAAAGTTTGCATGCAATAATGGTTTGTCATTTGCAACATATGATGCACATGTATATATGATAATAATAATAATAATCAGAAAGCAATTCAAGTAATTAATTGTAATTCATCACAGTCATTAAGCACTAATCATTGTTTAATAGTTGTACGGATACCTGGAATTTTGACAGTTGTCACATTCTCCCCATGTTAAGAAAATTTCGTCCCGAAATTTTAAGCTTTACTACTAGCTGCAGGGGAGTTGGGGAACAAATGTGGGTACTTATCTTTCATGCGGTCCTCACGCTCCCAGGTGAACTCTGGGCTGTGGCGCGCGTTTCATCTAACCTTGACAAGCTTAACACTACTCCTCTGAATCTTGTTAACCTTCCAATCTATAACCTCAACGGGTTCTTCGGTAAAGTGGAGTGTGTCGTCTATGTGAACTTCGTCAGCAGGGATAGCCACTGTTTCTTGTGTTGGACTTTTCTTCAGATTAGATACATGGAATGTATCATGAACACCATTTAGTTCTTCTGGTAGCTCCAACTTGTATGCTACAGAACCAACCCTTTCCAGGATTTTGGACGGCTCGATAAATCGTGGGTTTAACTTACCACGCTTCCCAAAGCGTGCCACACCTTTCCAAGGTGAGACTTTTAACAGAACCATATCACCCACTTCAAATTCCAAGGGTATCCGTCTTTGGTCCGCATAGCTCTTTTGGCGATCACGGGCCGCCTTGATGCTCTCTCAAATCTGCATAATCTTATCAGTTGTCTCTTGGACCAATTCGGAACCAACCAGCTATCTATCACCTGCATCTGCCCAGCATAATGGTGATCGACACTTGCGTCCGTAGAGAGCCTCGAACGGTGTAGCTTGGATGCTTGTATGGTAGCTGTTATTATAGGAAAACTCAACCAAAGGAAAATAAGTATCCCAACTTCCACCTAAATCCATTACACAAGCACGTAGCATATCTTCTAGCGTTTGAATCGTTCTCTCACTTTGACCGTCCGTCTGCAGGTGAAAAGCTGTACTCAGATTCAATTGAGAACCAAAAGCTTCTTGAAAGGATTGCCAAATCCTTGACACAAATCTTCCATCTCTGTCCGATATAATCGAGATAGGCACTCCATGACGTGCGACTATCTCTCTTAGGTACAGCTCAGCTAGCTTACCTGTGTTATCCTTTTCTCTGATTGGCAAGAAATACGCAGACTTTGTCAATCGGTCCATGATTACCCAAATCGTATCATGACCTCTGGGAGTCTTGGGCAACTTGGTTATGAAGTCCATAGAAATCTGTTCCCACTTCCACATGGGTATTTCTGGCTGTTGCAGGAGGCCTGAAGGCTTCTGATACTCGGCATTCACCTTGGCACAAGTCAGACACTTTCCAACGTAAGTAGCCACATCGCCCTTAAGTCTTGGCCACCAGTAATAATCCTTCAAATCTTGGTACATCTTGTCAGATCCTGGATAGATCGAGTACCTTGATTTATGAGCTTCATCAAAAATAACATCTCTAAGACCACCAAAAAGCGGAACCCAAATCCGTCCCATAAAATACAAGGTTCCTTCCTTGTTGGGTACCAGCTTTTTCTCCATTCGTCGGAGATATTCGGCCTTTAAGTTCTCTTTCTTAAGAGCTTCTCTTTATGCAGCACGAATACGCGATGAGAGGTCGGTCTGAATAATCATCTCTAAAGCCCTAACCCTTATGGGCTTCATCCTTTCTTTTCGACTTAAGGCGTCTGCCACCACATTCTCCTTTCCTGGATGGCAATTAATCTCGCAGTCATAATCGTTTAACAACTCTACCCAGCATTGTTGTCTCATGTTAAGCTCTTTCTGATCGAATATGTGTTGTAGGCTCTTGTGATCAATAAAGATCGTACAGCGAGTACCATATAAGTAATGTCACCAAATCTTCAAAGTAAACACCACTGCGCCTAACTCCAAATCATGCGTGGTGTAGTTCTTCTCATGAACCTTCAATTGGCACGAAGCATAAGCGATAACCTTTTGTCGCTGCATCAGCACACAGCCCAATCCCTGACGCGAGGCATCACAATATACCATGAAGTCGTCGGTGCCTTCGGGTAGGGATAAAATAGGTGCATCGCAAAGCTTATTCTTAAGCAGCTGAAAAGCTTCTTCTTGTTTATCTCCCCATTCATACTTCTTATCCTTTTGAGTGAGGGAGGTCAGCAGTTGAGCAATCTTGGAGAAATCCTCAATGAATCTGCGATAATACCCTGCTAAACCTAGAAACTATCGGATCTCGATTGGCGTCTTCGGAGTTTCCCAATTCTTAATCGCCTCGATCTTGGTGGGATCCACATGAATTCCATCCTTGTTTACCACGTGACCGAGGAACTGCACTTCGCGTAACCAAAACTCGCACTTCAAGAACTTAGCATAGAGCTTCTCCTTCTTTACCAGCTCTAAAATGGCTCTAAGGTGTTGCTCATGGTTTCCTTTTGTTCGCGAATAGATCAAAATATCATCGATAAACACAATCACGAATTTATCGAGATATGGTTTGCAAACCCGATTCATCAAATCCATAAATACTGTCGGCGCGTTTGTCAAACCAAACGACATTACTAGAAACTCGTAATGTCCATAACGAGTTCTGAAGGCAGTCTTTGGTATACTCTCTTCTTGGATCCGCAGCTGGTGATAACCTGATCGAAGATCGACCTTGGATTAGTAACTTGAACCCTGAAGTTGATCGAACAAATCATCAATCCTCGGCAAAGGATACCGATTCTTGATGGTTAGCTTGTTCAGCTCTCGGTAGTCAATGCACATACGAAAACTATCGTCCTTCTTCTTGACAAACAGAACTGGAGCTCCCCAAGGCGAGAAGCTTGGTCTAATGAATCCCTTGTCCAGAATCTCCTGAAGCTGCGTCGACAACTCTTGCATCTCTGAAGGCGCAAGTCGGTAGGGTGCCTTGGCGACAGGAGCGGCACCTAGAACCAAGTCAATATGAAACTCGACTCGTCGTTGAGGCGGTAATCCTAGCAAGTCTTCGGGGAAGACTTCAGGATATTCCCTCACCACAGGTATATCTTCGAGCTTTGGTTCTTCAGCCACTTTGTCCACGACATGAGCTAAGAAGGCAACACATCCTTTACGCAAAAACTTTCATGCCTTCAAACAACTAATGATCCGTAGAGGCGTATCCTGCTTCTCCCCATGAATCACGATCGTCTCTTCATTCATCATCGGGATACGGATAATCTTCTCATGGCATACGATCTCAGCTCGATTACTTGACAACCAATCTGTCCCAACTACTACGTCGAAGCTTCCCAACTCGACTGGCAGGAGATCTATCGAAAACTCCCGCTCTCCAAGCTCTATCACACAGCCTCTAATCACTTCACTAGCTTCTACTAGCTTTCCATTAGCTAGTTCTATTCAGTACGGGATATCTAACTTACTTGCAACTAAACCAAGTATGTTCTTAAACTCTAGAAATACGAAACTATAGTCGGCACCGGTATCAAATAGCACAGATGCAAAATGTTGATTAATAGGGAACGTACCAGTGACTACGTTCGGATCCTGGCGAGCTTCCCTAGCTCCAATGTTGAAGACTCTTCCATGGGCTTGGTTGTTCTTTGGGCAATCCCGCTTGAAGTGCCCTACCTCTCCGCAACTAAAACAACCTTGACCGTTTCCAGTACCACTCTGATTGTTGTTGTTACTTCCCCCGTGGTTTCCATTTCCCGCCTGGTTTCCTTTTCCATTCCGGTTTCCATTACCTCCTTGATTATTATTTCCTCCTTGATTTCTATTTCCATAACCGTTTCCACCACGGTTGCCATTGCCATTACCATTTCCACTTCCATTTCCTCTCTAACCACCATTCCCACGACCAGTACCAGCCCAGCACGTTTCCTTCGAATGACCATTCTTTCCATAATTACCACACTTCCTAAACTTGCACTGGCCGGCATGATGAAACTGGCATACATCACATTTGGGAAGGGTGCCCATGTATCCTTTCCCTTTGTTCTCAGAACTTGCAGCACCAGTCCTGACCTCGGCTGGTGGATTAGCATCTTTCCACTTGTTAGCACTGTTGTTGTTTCCTTGGGTACCCTTCTTGAAATTTGAGAACTTCCTCTCGTTCTCTCTAGACGACTCGACATGAGTTTCTTTCTTCTTTCCCTCAGAAATCGAAAACTTGCCCAATCTGATTGCTTCTTCAGTCAATGGATCAGTAATTGTTAGTGGGTTGGAAGTAGTCACCATGCTCAGTATTTGGGGTGCCAATCCCCAAATGAAACGTTCGACTCACTTGAACTCTGGTTCTACCATGTAGGGGACAACACGCGACAAATCGTGGAATCTTTGCACGTACTCAGCTATCTTAGGACCATCCATTTTCAGATTCCAAAACTCGGTTTCCAACTTCTGAATTTCAGCCCTCGAACAATACTTCTTATGCATCAGCTCTTTCAACTCATCCCAAGTCATAGCATACGCTGCAGCCTCACCTAGAGTCTGAACCTGGAGGTTCCACCATGACAGGGCTCCATCTAGGAATAGTCCAGAAATGTAAGTGACTTGATGCTCTGGCGCACACTTACTCATTTGTAGCATAGAATCTGTCTTCTCAGCCCATCTCACAAAAGCTACGGCACCTCCAGTACCGTCAAAGTTCAGAGGCTTGCAGTCCAGAAACTGCTTGTAGGTATAGCTTGTACAAGCAACATCATTCACAAAAAGCATTAGCAAAACGCACTTGGAAATGTCCAAACGTATTGTAATGTGTCTTAGGTGACTTAAACATTACCGTTAGGTGGGTTATTCCCTGAGGTGCCTCCGCTGTGTTCGGAGCGTAGGGCCTCATGTTGTGCGATTGCCTGTGAAATTCGTTCTTGTAATTCTGCCTCGGTTGTGGGAAACTGAGTGTTCCTTCGAGGAGGCATCTTCTAAGGAGAAGATTCTATATGTCAGGTCTTATTTGTATAATAAATAGTACGTATATATAATAGCATTTATCATAGCAAGCAAGCATATAGCATCACAATCATAGCACAGACATGTAAATCAACAACGTGTTTAATGAGAACATGACGATTGAGCTTTCATAAATCATCGACCACAACGTATTCTTACATGTTTTACAAAGTGTATCATATCAAAAGGAACACAGGGTCACACTACCCTTGTACAACAAGTCTACCAATCTACAAAAGTCATACAATCAAAAGGTGATCTCCAAAAGGCTTCACAAGCTCAGCTCAATAGTGGTGCTCTCATCAAAAGCAATGCAACCTACATAAAACCAAAAACCAACTATGCTGATGGTGGTGGTGGAGGAGGAGGTGGAGGAAAGAAAAGCAAGCTGCGCACATGTGCAAGCTCCTCCTCAAGCTCATAGACATGACGCCGCAGATAACTGATCTGCTGCTCGATAGTGAGAAACTGAGCATCAAACTCTGGGAAAGGAGTAAGAGGAACAGGTGGATGTGAAAATGGAGACGGTGATGAATGAGGGTGAACAAAAGCAGGCTGACAAGGACACGGTAAAGGACGAGGAGTCATCTCAAGCTCCAAAATCCTGCGACTCATAATCTCATACTGAAGCTGAAGTGATAAAAGTAACTCATCCTGTGTATAGCCAACAAAATGAGAGGGATGGTAGGGATCTAAAATCGGCATAGAATACGGTGGGAACCATCAGAATGGTTCATCAAGTGGTGAAGAAGTAAAAGGAGCAAACGGTGTAGACTGAGGGTTCTGAGAAGAAGCTGCTGAGACATAAGGATCATGACTAGGCTGCTGGCCTGAAGTACCTTCCCCTGGAAGGGGTGCGGGTACGTCCTGAAGGAAAACGATAGGTAAATCAACATGATGAACATTGGACTCCACATGATGAAAAGGAGCAACATCAGCGGGTTCGGGTGCAGGTGGAGGAATAAGTGGCTCAATAACAGGAGGGTTAACGGGTGCAGGAACTAGGTCAGGTATGAGGGGTGCAATGTCTGGTATGCCAAAAGGAATAGGGTCATGATCAGGTAAGGGCTCAGGCTGATCAACAGGAACAAAATTGTCACACCCCGAGATTTACACGTATTTTGGTGGGCCCGGTGGGGAGTATCGTGACGTAGTTGATATCATCATAGATAATTTATCACAGTTTAATACACAGCGGAAGTCGAAAGGTAAAAACATTACAACCCGAATAAAAGTAATATCAAAGTATTACAACGGAATGTAAAGGATCCACAGGCGGATCAAGTTAAAAGAAACATTGTTCAACAGATTTATAACATCTAAGCTTGCAAGACTCTTTATTGATGCTAGGAGTAGCCAGCCTATTCCGTTTAGTACCTGCACTTAGCCTTTTTGGAAAATACGTCAGTTTACACTGGCAAATACAATTAACCGACTCATTTTGAAAATGTTTAGGAAAAATTGATATGAATGCACAAGGCACAAAATATCTTTTATAACTTGGGACAATTATTTAAAAATAATCTTGTATACAGATTTAAATATTTGCGGTCTATCAGGGCTGGTTAGAAGAGCCGGACAAGATTAAATGACACACCATAGGTATAATACCCACAAGGAATTTTCCTTATTGTGGGGTACCTTTTTATACATACGCAACTGTCAGGTGTATGCCTACACCCCGTGCTTAAGTCGTGGCCATTTCAAAGAATGAGCCGAGGATATCCAGGACATGGTCATTAACCCCCCAAAAGCCATATACCAAACAAAACAGATTAAAACGGGTTATGCAATATATATTAATCACAATCCGATTTAAAACAATTACATACCCGACCAAGCGGTATTATTATAATACCGTA
The DNA here is from genome assembly GCA_030545235.1 of Helianthus tuberosus. NCBI lineage: Eukaryota > Viridiplantae > Streptophyta > Magnoliopsida > Asterales > Asteraceae > Helianthus > Helianthus tuberosus. Next base: position 118,173,090 of record CM060399.1, read on the forward strand.
TCCCAAGCCCGTATAACGGAAAATAAGTTAAAAGTATTTACCTGAGCAAGTATAAATCTAAATCAGCGAGTGCAAGCATCTTTTACTGGTCTCCTAATCTGGAACAAAGGTTTTAATAACCTATTAGATTCCTAACGGGTCTTAATTAAGCCTAAACTTAGACCGGTTAGTTTTAAAAGAAGATATACGGTTCAAAACGCACGATTAAGCGAAGACCGGATTAGAATGTGTTTTAGACCCGACAAGTTTGTATACTTGTATAATATGGGTAAACTAAACACATCCTGGATTTTGAGATAAAAATGATAAGGTTTGACCCGTTTCGGCTAATTTATGCAAACTAGTTACATCAACCGTACCGAGCGCGAAAAATGCATAACGGGCAAACAAATGAGTCATGAACAGGTTTCCTAAGTTAATATGCCCTAAATATGTTGTGATATCAGTAGGATACCTTCCATTATGCCCAAATTGGATTTAAACTCAAATGATGCCCTGTAGGGGTATTTTGGTCATTTTAAAGCTTATAAAAGAGTTTAAATATTAATCTGAGTTTCAGGTCTGATATAATCAGTAAAAATATTTATTTTTATAAGTCATAACAGTAGGGTATTGCATATATATGAAATTTATCTTTTATAACCAAACTATGCACCGTAGGGGCATTTTGGTAATTTCACATAAGCTTTAAAGGGCAAAATTAGAATTCTGAGTTCAAAACTTTTGCTTACTGTTTAATTATAAGAATTTACTTAAAACATCAGTAGGTATTAAGTTTTATATGCCGAAATTAGTTTTAACCCATACTATGCGCTTAAAACGCGTAAAAGTCGGTTTTAAGCGATTTTCGGGTTTAAATAGGAAATCTGAGTTTTTGGTCAGTTTATAAAGTTCAAAATGTTTTATTTATTATATAAAATCAGTAGCAAAAAGTTTGGTGTAAAATATTATGTAAAACTCATTTTATTCAAGAAAAGGGTATAACCGACAATTACCGAATTATAGCAAGAACCCTCTGTTATGCTCAGCTTAAAAATAAATAAAATCTTCAAAAATCCCAAAATACTATATTACATCAGTGGGTAAAAAGTTTGGTGTCAAAATTTGGGTTTAGATAGGCTTTATGCTAATTACGCCGTTTAATTAATAAAAAGCTTCTTAATTACGATATTGGGCATAACTCTTAATCTAGACCTCAAACTGATGTCAAATTTTTAGGACAAGTTTAAAAATCAGTAATAAACGTTTTTGTCCTCTCACATTTTCAAAAATCTTGTTTTAAAGTCAAAAGGGCATAATGGTCAACATTTAGGCATATAACGGAAACATACAAATGAATCGGATAACTAAGGAACCAAGTTGTATAACCTCAGAGGGTTACACTAACCTATAACCTGGTCCTAAAAGAGCTCTAAGGCATTTCTAAAATATGCTACATTGGGTCAGAACTGAAAGTCAAAGCAAAAGTCTACTTTTGCGACTTTCGGTTCCGAACCGAGCCTAAACTGAAAATTGTCGGGTTGAACATGCTTAGACATGTTCTTATATTAATTACCAAGTTATACAAGTGATAAAACCGGTTCCATGGCTTCTACATTGCTAATTATGCGTTTATTTGAAAATTAGCTTTCTGTTGACTTTTTATAATTAAGTTTGACCCGACAATTGACCTAGTTAGAGTGGGAATCAGAGGGTGCCCTTTTAAGGGTTTATTACCCACATAATCCAACTCAAAGCTACCTTCAATTCGAGAATTGACTGGACCATTAGTGATTAATCACTAAGTCAAACCATAATTACGACGGTTTTGACTTTAGGCCATTAAACTAATAAAACACGATTAAAAGAGGTTAAGGATGCTTACTGAAGTACTTAGCACGACTAATGATCCTTAGGGAATGATCTTGAGCTCCAGGAGACTCCAGAAGTTAAGTTAGAATGGATTTTGAAAGTGAGCATTTGAACTTGAGAACAAGAACTTCTTATATAGTGACTTTGATGCAACAAGATCATCCCAAATGTCCCTATTGTTGCTACCAGATGATCACAGCTGTCCCTATTGCATGAAATCTCATTTGCACAGCCCCTGGTATTAGTTTCCATGCATATAAGTCGGTTAAACAGGCTGAACAGGCACCTTCCATGCATTTTCTGTCGCTGGCAGTTTCAGGCGGTCCGCGTAAGACCTATACAAAGTCTACGCGACCGGTATGGCTCCCAAATCCGGTCACCAAGTTTGACAGATTTTCAATTTAGGTCCCTGGTCCTTCTAATAGTTTTTTTAACTTATTTTATTGCACTTTTAACCCTCCAATTTGACTTTTAAGGACTCCAAGTCATAAACAAACTTAGTTAAGTCCCCGGTTAGTTATACGATTACCGAAAAGTCCTGAATTTCAATGTTGACGCTTTTAACCCCTCACTTACGAATGTTAACGTATTTTCTTCATACGATATCAAAACCTTGTGAAATTTTTATCACTCATTCTCGGAAGCATAATTAATTGTTACAAAGCTTCGGGTTCATTAAAAGGTCACTCAGAGGTATAAATTAAACATGTTGACACTTTTAACCCTTGCGTTTTGTAATCTTTCACTTTCTTCCACAAATGGCTTCGTATGATTCATAATTCATTCGTTTAAGGGTATAAACATCGTGTAGGGTTGTTGAAAGGTATAATTATCCAATTTTGACACTTTGAATCCTTTTACACATATACTTTCTTTGTTTGTCAACTTTACTCCCTCATATTTGATTCATTACATGTTTAAAACTCATGACATGTGTCTTTATTATATTGGACATGATTTTACGAGGTGTTACATCCTCACCCCCTTAAAAGAAATCTCGACCTCGAGATTTACTGAATAAATGAGGGTACTTTTCTTTAATTGTGGACTCTACCTACCACGTATACTCGGGACCTCTACGGGCATCCCATTTAACCTTTACAATTGGTAACTGCTTCCTTCAAAGCTTCTTAACCTGTCGATCCTCGATCGACAAAGGTTTCTCAACAAACTTCAGGCTCTCATCTATGTGCGCATCCGTATGTGGTATGACTAGTGATTCATCAGCTAGACATTTCTTCAGATTGCAGATGTGGAATACATTATGAATACCACTGAGCTCTTCAGGCAAATTTAACTTATAAGCCACTGTTCCGACACATTCGATGATCTCGAATGGTCCTATATATCTTGGGCTTAACTTGCCTTTCTTGCCAAATCGCATTACCCCTTTCCAGGGTGATACCTTCAGTAACACCTTGTCACCAACCTCAAACTTTAGAGGTTTATGCCTTTTATCTGCGTAGCTTTTCTGCCTATCCCTGGCAGCTTTGAGATGATCTCGTATCTGTACAATCTTATATGTCGTCTCCAGGACTATATCAGGTCCTGTTAGTTGGACATCTACAACTTCTGCCAACAAACGGGCGTTCTGCACTTTCTTCCATACAAAGCTTCAAAAGGTGCAGCTTGAATACTAGAATGATAGCTATTGTTGTATGAGAATTCAATCAATTGAAGATGATCATCCCAACTTCCTCCTAAGTCAATAACACAAGCTCATAGCATATCCTCGAGTGTCTGTATACTACGTTCACTTTGACCATCCGTCTGAGGATGATATGCAGTGCTGAAATTTAATCGAGTGCCTAGGGATTGCTGGAAGCTTTTCCAGAAATGCGATGTATACCTCATATCCCTATCAGAGATGATAGACACTGGCACTCCATGGAGAGATACAATCTCATCCACGTACAGCTGAGCTAACTTATCTGAGCTGTGTGTTTCCTTAATAGGTAAGAAGTGGGCTGACTTAGTCAGTCTATCCACTATAACCTAAATAGTATCATTTCCTCTCTTCGTCTTTGGTAACTTGGTGATATAATCCATAGTCACCATTTCCCACTTCCAGGTGGGAAGTTCAGGCTGTTGTAGCAAACCTGACGGCTTCTGGTGTTCTGCTTTAACTTGAGCACATGTCATAGATTTGGCCACATAAGTGGCTATAGACTTCTTCAAGCCTATCCACCAATAATTCGCCTTCAAATCCTGGTACATTTTGTCACAGCCAGGATGAACAAAATACTTGGAACTATGGGCTTCCTGAAGGATCACTTCCCTAAGTCCTCCATAGATTAGAACCCATATCCGTCCATTCAATCTTAGGATTCCATCCTTACCATATGATAACTGTTCTGCAGTGACTCCCAGCTTTTCATTTGGATAGTTAGCTTCTAATACGGCTTCCTTCTGAGCGGCTAACAATCTTTCATTCAAACTATTCTTTAATTCAATGCTCTTGGCATTGATTCTTATGGGATTCACCCTTTCCTTCCTACTTAAGGCATCGGCGACCACATTCGCCTTGCCTGGATGGTATCGGATTTCGCAATCATAATCATTTAAAGTCTCCATCCATCGACGCTGCCTCATGTTCAGATCCTTCTGATTGAACATATGCTGAAGGCTCTTATGATCAGAATAGATCACACATTTGGTACCATATAAATAATGCCTCCAAAGTTTTAGTGCAAACACAACGGCACCCAACTCCAAATCGTGGGTGGTGTAATTCTTCTTGTGCACTTTTAATTGTCAGGATGCATAGGCAATGACCTTTCCTTTCTGCATGAGCACACATCCCATACCCGTGTGTGATGCGTCGTAGTACACTACAAACTCTTCTATTCCTTCAGGCAATGTCAACACAGGTGCATTACTTAACTTTTGCTTAAGGATGTCAAAAGATTCTTGCTGCTTAGGACCCCAATCAAATTTGATATTCTTGCGAGTCAGTGAAGTTAGGGGTGCAGCAATCCTTGAGAAATTTTCAATAAAACGCCTATAATATCCTGCCAGACCTAAGAAGCTGTGAATCTCTGTGGGCTCCTTCGGCTCTTGCCAATTCATGATAGCTTCAATCTTAGCGGGATCCACCTGGATACCACGCTCACTAACCATATGTCCAAGGAATTGGACTTCACGAAGCCAAAATTCACACTTTGAAAACTTGGTGTAAAGCTTTTCTTGTTGAAGAAGTTTAAGAATACAACGAAGATGCTTCTCATGATCAGCTTGATTCTTTGAATAAATGAGGATGCCATCAATGAAGACGATGACAAATTTGTCCAAGTAGGGTTTGCAAACGCGATTCATGAGGTCCATGAACGCTGCTGGTGCATTAGTGAGCCCGAACGGCATCACTAAGAACTCGTAGTGGCCATAGCGAGTTCAGAATGCAGTCTTATGCACATCTTCATCTCTAACCTTCAGCTGATGGTAACCAGACCTTAAATCAATCTTGGAGAAGTAACTTGCTCCTTGCAATTGATCGAACAGATCGTCGATCCTGGGCAATGGATATCTTTTCTTGATAGTGACCTTGTTAAGCTCGCGATAATCGATGCATAGACGCATCGATCCATCTTTCTTCTTTACAAACAGAATCTAATAAATCCTTTTGCCAACAAATCATCCAACTGAGTTCTCAACTCCTTCATCTCAATTGGGGCCAACCGGTAAGGTGCTTTTGCAACAGGTGCTGCTCCAGGTATTATGTCGATTCTGAACTCCACTTTCCTATCTGGGGGTAAACCAGGTAGTTCTTCAGGAAATACATCAGGGTATTTAGAAATGATAGGGATGTCTTCAATCTTGGGCTTTGGTTCATCAATAGTCACTTGTGCCATATAAATGACACAACCTTTCTTCATACACCTTGATGCCTTAAGCATAGACACTTGCTTAGGCAACTCGTACTGAGTATCTCCTTGTATGGTAAGTGGCTCACCATACGGAGTCTTGATAACCACTTGTTTCTTGTCGCAAACGATCTGGGCTTGGTTATGAGATAACCAATCCATGCCTGTCACTATGTCGAAACCAGCTAATTTCAAAGGAAGCAAGGACAAGGGAAAAGAGTGGTTCCTAATGGATATGAAACATCTATCTAATACGGTTGAAGCAGTTTCTACGGTACCATCGGCCAATTCTACTTCATATTTTATACTTAAGGTTCTAACGGGCAGGTTTAATAGCTTACAAAATTTATCGTCCACAAATGATTTATCTGCACCCGAATCGAACAATACCCTTGCATAAACATCATTTATAAGGAAAGTACCTGTTATCACGTTATCATCCTGAACTGCTTCCCGTGCATTCATTTGGAAGACCCTAACATTGGTCTTCTTGCCTTCTTCAGGCTTCTTCGCATACTTTGGGCAATTGGTCTTGATGTGCCCCTTCTCATTGCAATCATAACAGGTCGCATCCTTCAACTTCTTGCAATCCAAAGTCTTGTGTTCTTTGGACTTGCAGACCCCACAACCAATCGGCTTCGACTGCGACTGCGACTTTGATTCAAACCTGCGTTTCCTGAAATGACGTTTCTGGCAGGTTTTGCATTTAGGCTTCTCATCCACTTGCTGGTTACCCTTGTTAGACCCAGAATTCTTCTTGTGGTCTAGGTTCCCCTTATGCTTCTTGTTAGAACGACATGAGTTATCATCCTCACATTTCCTTTTTCCTTCTTCGTAAATCTTAAGCGATCTCAGCCTGATCGCATCCAGAGTAAGGGATAATGACAAATCAGCTGCTGACCTAAAAGTAGTAGGTCGAGACGCCTTCACACTATCTTTGATCTCTGGGGCTAAACCCCCAATAAAACGAGCGATACATTTTGGTTCCGGTGTAACCAAGTATGGAACCAATCGAGACATGGTATTGAAATTGGTGAGGTAAGTCTGGCAGTCACTAAGGTCAAGAAGTCGGTCTCGATCTTCTCAACTTCGTGTTGAGGACAGTAATTTTCTTTGATTAGAGCAATGAACTGCTCCCAAGACATGCTATACAAGTGGACTTTTCCTGTAGCTTGAATCAGTGATCTCCACCACGCTAGTGCTTCTCCTTTAAATGATTGTGACACAAACTTCACAATATCTTTCTCTGCACAACCACTAATATCAACCACCGTGTCCATTTCATCGAGCCAAGTCATACAATCGATGGCTCCTTTCTCCCCTGTGAAGTCTCTAGGCTTGCAGGAGACAAAATACTTATAAGAATAGCCCTTGACACGTGCCTCTCGATTGAGCATAACTTTCCTAGATGGAACACTCCTCTGATTTGATGAGTGATGAGAATCACTCTTGCGAGCTGTATGAATCTTGGAGGGTGGTTTTGAATGAGGTACAGACTGAGTTCTGACATGGGTACCACTAGATTCATTAAACTGTCTGTCAAGAGCTCGCGTAACGGCATTATCTATTAATGCCTGCTATTTCGCGCCTGCTACATTAACTCTAGAAGTGCCATGATTCTCCCTTGGGTGACTGTTGACTTCGTCTGACCCAGCCATGTAGCTTGTTTGCTACATAAAATATTGACAAGATTTATTCAAAAATCCATTATGGAATTGTCTTTTATGGCAATTCATTAACCATGGTAATTATAAACCATATTTGGTTAATTTATTAAACAAAATTGTTTAGGATTTTCATTATAATTCATCCTAATTACAAAGTAATAAGGGCATTATTAATGGCACATAAGGCCTAGTCACAAGGACAATTTAAATTATAAACTATGATTTCAGAGAATCGATGTATTAAGGTTTGAACGTAGTTTATTACCTTTTATTGATAGGGATTCGTAGACTACAATCTGTCTTTTGTCTTACATGACAATGATTATGGCTCGTAGGCCCTACATCACAAATGGATGTTTAAATAATAAAGAAGGAATTTGAAGTATCCAATATAAGAATGACATGTGTGATTTAACGAATCACATCTGCCAGGAGTGTTAACATGTTTTCAGATGTTAACAAGGATTTGAATCCTTTTTAAACAGGCTTTACCATTATGGCCAGGTCTATATTGACATGCGGGCTAGGTTATACCTTTTAAGATTCTTATTTAATATTTAATAGGCAGATTATTTTAAAAGGAATGAGATTTTTGATTTATTTATTTCATATATTACATTTATGCATATAATAACAAAAATGAAATTTAAAATATAACATGCCACTAAAATTTAAAAGAGTACATATTGCCCTAAACGGGACTTTAACAGAAATAACTTGCCCACGCAGGGGCTAAACTGAAATTACAAGTCCTCACAGGGACTGGATACAGAAATAGATGTCCACGCAGGGACTTGATTGAAAATTAAAGAAATACAAAATGAACAAATAAGGAATTTAATGATCCCTTTTGCTCTTTCCCTTGATTAAGCTCGCCAGACCTTTGAGAAATCCCCGGTGGTTCCTACGTTACTTTTGAACCTCCCGCTCCACCTGGCTCAACCTCTGTAGAATCTCCTGTTGCTGCTGGGGCTGAATCAACGGCGGCTGTGGCGGCTGCTGATGCGGAGGTTAAGGTGGGTACCCGGTTTGGTAGGAGGATGCGTAAGGCCCTTTAGGATGATGGGCATTGTAGCCGGCTGCTAAAAGGTATGGGTCAACATTGGGGGCATTGTAGTAGTTATACCCCGGGAAGGCAGGCTGCTCAAAGGGGTTGTATGCCGCTGTACCGGCGTATGTAGGAATTGGGTTATCATAACCCACTGGTGGCGGTGCGACTGGCGCATACTCCACTTCAGAAACAGGGTTCGAAGGCCCACCCATCTGTGGATCTTCATATAGTGGCAGGTAATGACTTCCACTTGAATGCTGAGGGGTGCTGATACGGATTCCCCCTCGCACGGACATCCGTGCGGTTGTTCTTCTGTGCCTCGGTGGCGCCGGAGGCAGCTGCTGCTTAAGCGGTGGTGGTGGCGGTGGCGGTGGAGTAACCGCTACAAAACACGAATCCTCCGAGGGATCCTGCTGCTGCTGTGAGTGGTAACTGGGAGTAAACACCCAGTCGTATTGGGCAAACCTTGCCTCATAACTATCTGGACCACGATAAGGTGATCCATGATATGACGACCCGTCCGAAATCTCGATGGGGTGAGTAGGTGTCCCAGATGGCGGCTGGGCAGGTTCCGGATCCTCTTCCATGTCCATGGAGAAGTGGTCCTCCGGTCCCAACGGGTTATAACCCATTGGCTCATCAATTTGGTTTGCCGGGTTGAACCAGCTTTGAAAGTTAGGTGTTGGGTCGTTGAAGGAATGGTGTGAGTTGTAGCGTTGAAGGGGTATGAAAGAGTGATGTGAGTTGTGGGGCTCATTCTCCGATTGAGGCTCGAAAGAGTTAAGGTAGGAAGGTGAGGAGCTCAGCGAGACTGAACGCCTCGCGGGTTCTAAATGGGTCCTCCAGTCTTCTTGAGGACTTATGCTTAAAGTGGCAGATGGAGTTCGTCGGTGTGAAGGCCCGGCCTCGGGATCGTTGGGGGCGATGAATGGCCCCTTGCCTTTTCCTCTTTCTCGGATTCTTGGCGGCATTTTTTTTGTAGGTCCTGTCAAAACAAACAAAAGAAACAATAAAGGACAAAACAAAATAAGTCAGAATTAGTCCTAAGTTCTTTGTCTAGACTCGAAAGTCGAGGAATGTGCAAACTGTGTCATTAAGATTAAACACAAAAGGCTAGTGTTTAATTCACTCAACGTTGGCTCTGATACCAACCTGTCACACCCCAATATTTACACGTATTCTGGTGGGCCCGATGGGGAGTATCGTGACGTAGTTGATATCATCATAGACAATTTATCACAGTTTAATACACAGCGGAAGTCGAAAGGTAAAAACATTACAACCCGAATAAAAGTAATATCAAAGTATTACAACGGAATGTAAAGGATCCACAGGCGGATCAAGTTAAAAGAAACATTTTTCAACAGATTTATAACATCTAAGCTTGCAAGACTCTTTATTGATGCTAGGAGTAGCCAGCCTATTCCGTTTAGTACCTGCACTTAGCCTTTTTGGAAAATACGTCAATTTACACTGGTAAATACAATTAACCGACTCATTTTGAAAATGTTTAAGAAAAATTGATTTGAATGCACAAGGCACAAAATATCTTTTATAAATTGGGACAGTTATTTAAAAATAATCTTGTATACAGATTTAAATGTTTGCCGTCTGTCAGGGCCGGTTAGAAGAGCCGAACAAGATTAACTGACACACCATAGGTATAATACCCACAAGGAATTTTCCTTATTGTGGGGTACCTTTTTATACATACGCAACTATCAGGTGTATGCCTACACCCCGTGCTTAAGTCGTGGCCATTTCAACGAATGAGCCGAGGATATCCAGGACATGGTCATTAACCCCCCAAAAGCCATATACCAAACAAAACAGATTAAAACGGGTTATGCAATATATATTAATCACAATCCGATTTAAAACAATTACATACCCGACCAAGCGGTGTTATTATAATACCGTATCCCAAGCCCGTATAACGGAAAATAAGTTAAAAGTATTTACCTGAGCAAGTATAAATCTAAATTAGCGAGTGCAAGTATCTTTTACTGGTCTCCTAATCTGGAACGAAGGTTTTAATAACCTATTAGATTCCTAACGGGTCTTAATTAAGCCTAAACATAGACCGGTTAGTTTTAAAAGAAGATATACGGTTCAAAACGCACGATTAAGCGAAGACCGGATTAGAATGTGGTTTAGACCTGACAAGTTTGTATACTTGTATAATATGGGTAACCTAAACACATTCTGGATTTTGAGATAAAAATGATAAGGTTTGACCCGTTTCGGCTAATTTATGCAAACTAGTTACATAAACCGTACCGAGCGCGAAAAATGCATAACGGGCAAACAAATGAGTCATGAACAGGTTTCCTAAGTTAATATGCCCTAAATATGTTGTGATATCAGTAGGATACCTTCCATTATGCCCAAATTGGATTTAAACTCAAATGATGCCCCGTAGGGGTATTTTGGTCATTTTAAAGCTTATAAAAGTGTTTAAATATTAATCTGAGTTTCAGGTCTGATATAATCAGTAAAAATATTTATTTTTATAAGTCATAACAGTAGGGTATTGCATATATGTGAAATTTATATTTTATAACCAATCTATGCACCGTAGGGGCATTTTGGTAATTTCACATAAGCTTTAAAGGTCAAAATTAGAATTCTTAGTTCAAAACTTTTGCTTACTGTTTAATTATAAGAATTTACTTAAAACATCAGTAGGTATTAAGTTTTATATACCGAAATTAGATTTAACCCATACTATGCGCTTAAAACACGTAAAAGTCAGTTTTAAGCGATTTGCGGGTTTAAATAGGAAATCTGAGTTTTTGGTTAGTTTATAAAGTTCAAAATGTTTTATTTATTATATAAAATCAGTAGCAAAAAGTTTGGTGTCAAAATATTATGTAAAACTCATTTTATTCAAGAAAAGGGTATAACCGACAATTACCAAATTATAGCAAGAACCCTATGTTATGCTCAGCTTAAAAATAAATAAAAATCTTCAAAAATCCCAAAATACTATATTACATCAGTGGTTAACAAGTTTGGTGTCAAAATTTGGGTTTAGATAGGCTTTATGCTAATTACGCCGCTTAATTAATAAAAAGCTTCTTAATTACGATATTGGGCATAACTCTTAATCTAGACCTCAAACTGATGTCAAATTTTTAGGACAAGTTTATAAATCAGTAATAAAGGTTTTTTTTCCTCTAACATTTTCAAAAATCTCGTTTTAAAGTCAAAAGGGCATAATGGTCAACATTTAGGCATATAACAGAAACATGCAAATGAATCGGATAACTATGGAACCAAGTTGTATAATCTCATAGGGTTACACTAACCTATAACCTGGTCCTAAAAGAGCTCTAAGGAATTTCTAAAATATGCTACATTGGGTCAGAACTTAAAGTCAAAGCAAAAGTCTACTTTTGCGACTTTCGGTTCCGAACCGAGCCTAAACTGGAAATTGTCGGGTTGAACATGCTTAGACATGTTCTTATATTAATTACCTAGTTATACAAGTGATAAAACAGGTTCCATGGCTTCTACATTGCTAATTATGCGTTTATTTGAAAATTAGCTTTCTGTTGACTTTTTATAATTAAGTTTGACCCGACAATTGACCTAGTTAGAGTGGGAATCAGAGGGTGCCCTTTTAAGGGTTATTACCCACATAATTACCAACTCAAAGTTACCTTCAGTTCGAGAATTGACTGGACCATTAGTGATTAATCACTAAGTCAAACCTTAATTACGACGGTTTTGACTTTAGGCCATTAAACTAATAAAACACGATTAAAAGAGGTTAAGGAAGCTTACTTATGGAATGATCTTGAGCTCCAGGAGATTCCAGAAGTTAAGTTAGAATGGATTTTGAAAGTGAGCATTTGAACTTGAGAACAAGAACTTCTTATATAGTGACTTTGATGCAACAAGATCATCCCAAATGTCCCTATTGTTGCTACCAGATGATCACAGTTGTCCTTATTGCATGAAATCCCATTTGCACAGCCCCTGGTATCAGTTTCCATGCGTATAAGTCGGTTAAACAGGCTGAACAGGCACCTGCCATGCATTTTCTGTCGCTGGCAGTTTCAGGCGGCCCGAGTAAGACCTACACAAGGTCTACGCGGCCGGTATGGCTCACAAATCTGGTCACCAAGTTTGACAGATTTGCAATTTAGGTCCCTAGTCCTTCTAATAGTTGTTTTAACTTATTTTATTGCACTTTTAACCCTCCAATTTGACTTTTAAGGACTCCAAGTCAGAAACAAAATTTTTTAAGTCCCCGGTTAGTTATACGATTACCGAAAAGTCCTGAATTTCAACGTTGACGCTTTTAACCCCTCACTTACGAATGTTAACGTATTTTCTTCATACGATATCAAAATCTTGTGAAATTTTTATCACTCATTCTCGGAAGCATAATTAATTGTTACAAAGCTTTGGGTTCGTTAAAAGGTCACTCAGAGGTATAAATTAAACATGTTGACACTTTTAACCCTTGCGTTTTGTAATCTTTCACTTTCTTCCACAAATGGCTTCGTATGATTCATAATTCATTCGTTTAAGGGTATAAACATCGTGTACGGTTGTTGAAAGGTATAATTATCCAATTTTGACACTTTGAATCCTTTTACACATATACTTTCTTTGTTTGTCAACTTTAGTCCCTCATATTTGATTCATTACATGATTAAAACTCATGACACGTGTCTTCATTATATTGGACATGATTTTACGAGGTGTTACAAAAATCTAGCTCAAGATCAAGCTCAAGATCTTGTGGAGGAGATGGTGCAGCTGGCATGGTCGTATCATCATCAGAATCAGTGGCATAACGCTGTAATCCAACTGCCTACAAAGCTGAAGATGTCACAGACTCAAAGGAATATGAGACATAGTGCAAACTAGTATCAGAGGATAACTCGATAACAGGAATCTCAAGAAGCGGAATAGCAACAACGTCCCCATCTATCTCTTCATCACCATGGGCATCATCAGGAGGACCATCAATAAGCAGATCAACATCATCATCAAACAGATCATCAAACGGCCAATCCTCAGGAGGGATGACCACTAGAGGAATTGGAGCGAGGATCGGTGCCACAATATGATCACCATCGGGATGCCCGATGATAAGATGATCATGGACTGGAATGGGAACAACAAAAGGATACTCGTCTGGAATACCATCAGCAAGCGGTAAGTCATCTCCAAAGTTAGGCAACGCGAATGGCTGAAAGTTGTCCTCGTCGTGATAGCAGATCTGGGTCGCTCTCAGTATCTGATGTAAAGATCTCTGGCTCTGGTGCGATCTCGTCATCGGAAACAATAGCCATAGGGTCATCAGTGTCGGACAATCTGCTCTCTGATGAAGACATAGTGCCTGTAACATAACAATCATGACATATGCACATATATCAACCACTACTACTTAGCATGCAATAAAAAACAATGTATCATGAAATCATGTATCCTCATTATTCCTCACGAATCCTTTCTATCGTTCCTAGTCTCCCAGACTAAACCACAAATGTAACCTTACAATCGTGTTTCTTGTCTTTCGTTTGTAAAAAGGTTTGTTCCATGGATATGGGCGTTTCGTGTATGCAATGAAAACACGTTGTAAGAATATTTTTCATGAGAGCCCTAAGGATTGTAGTCTAGACTCGAGAAAGAATCCTAGTTCGCTACAATCGAAGCTCTGATACCAAACTGTCACACGCTGACTTTTGCGGAAGCGTGATTATGTGTGACTTGCTTAATATCATTGCATCTAACCATAACAAACATCTATATGATAAAACTAAAGATGTTCATCCATTAACTAATTTTAAAACATCACAAACAACATTGTCTTGAAAACCAAACACAAACTTCAAATCCAAATCCAAATCCAAACCATGCAAATTGTTTTAGAGTTCCACAAGGACTCGTCAAAAGACATTAATAAAAACCAGGCTTTGGAAGATATGTCTTATCCAAGATAAGACACACTATCCAAACCCGTAGACTCCGGATGACATCTTTTATTCCCAACATTACTTGAAACATCCAAACGCGCGCCAGATCCACATTTAATTCCCTGAAATACATGTAGTTTGAACACATCAACAAAAGTTGAGCGAGTTCATGTGTTTGTATGTGTGAACGAATAAACCTTTGAAATCATCGTAAGTATGTATTTGTAAATCCCGGTATGAAAGAAAACAAGGAAAACAGATCGATTAATGGTTTGCAAGGCCATTAATATGTGTGACGTGATGCAGGAAGGCTCAAACCTAGCAAATTTTGTCTCTGGAAGTAAGACATAGTCACCTCATGGGCTGGTCCACATGGGTGTGGGCTCGCTACACCCAAATAGATCTATCACTCATGTCCCTCGGTCCTACTACGAGGATTAATGGTCTTAAGCGTTGTACCCACCACTCACATGATCAAGCAGTACATTTTCTTAGCTAACCATACCAAATGTAATCGTATGTAAACAGTTTGTAACATGTACTTCACCCCCGAAGTTATAAAACCGAAAACAGTTAAAAGAAAAAGGAGGACATGAACTCACAGTTTTGCGTTCTTCGAATCCGAATGTAACTCAAAGTTTCCTCTGGAGTACACGACTACCTACAACGTACTACGGTCTATTAGACGAGCGGGTCGTGCCTTGACTTAGTATTAATTAGTGTCTTTGAGTTACGTATCATTGTGTCTTCAATATTATTCCAAGTTATATAATTATTTGTTAAATTAATTATATTTATTAAATTTTGGAATAATAGTTAAAATAATATATTTTAACTTGTTACCTTTTATGTATATATACAGGTATATCCTTCCCAAGGATGGGTGTATTTGTACTCGTATTCTTATACTTGTATATTTTTGCCAAGTATCGGTGGCGTATACCGGTGTGTATTTATACGTACGAGAATAGGTATTTTCTTGTAATTATTAAGTATTCTATACTTAACTTTTTCGGAATAATATCTTTAAAAATACATCAATATATATTTCCAAAATATATATTTTAGGAAATATTAATTAGAAAAATTATTTATAATTTTTCCTTGGCAAAATATTTATAAATCTCATACAAGTCTCAAAAATAGTATATTTCCAAGTCTATCTTAGAATATATATATATATATATATATATATATATCCATTTTTCATCCAAAAATAATATATTTAAAGTTTATTCAAGAATCCATTTTTCATCCAAAAATAATATATTTAAAGTTTATTCAAGAAAATACATTCTCTTCCAAATATAACGTCTTCTAATATTTTCAAGAAAATATATATATTTATCTACCCAAAAATAATATATTTTCTACTTGTCAAAAATATGATATATTTTGTAATAATTGTAAAAATCATATTTTTGTTCTCTTGGTGTCCAAAATTTCATTTTCCAAAATATACTTATGAATAAAATTTCCAGAATATTTTTGTGAGTTATATTCCTTGTTCGGTTTCTCCAATATTTTGGGTATAATTTATATGTTCATTCTCTTGGAATTTTTGTAATATTTTGGATTGTAATTTTTTGTATTTTGATGAGTTATATTATTTCAAGTCCTAAAATAATATAACTAATACACGTAATATACAAATAATCACACACATAGTGACTTCTAAATATATATTTCCTAAATACATATTTAGTCACTTTTATTTATAAAAACCAACCTCCAATATTTATAATTTTTGTAACAAAATTTATGGCAAACTTTATATGAAAATTCATGGTTTAAAATATTCTTGTAAATACTTGTTTAAAAATATTTTTCTAAGTGTTTAATTTCTAGAAAATTTTTGCCACAGTTTCCCCTAAAAATTGTGGTTTCCATGCCTTCAAGGCATATCATTTTCTTTTCTTTTGTAAATCAACACAATCAACAACAAATCAATCTACACTTACCAATTTGCCAAAATCAAGCATTAGCTACTACCTCATGAACTTGAAAATTTATAAAAATGTGTAGTAACTTACTAGTGTATTTAGTAAGTCTAGTCACCCTTTAAAGTGTGGTTGTTTATTTAAAAACTTCATTTTTGAAAGAATTAGTTCTTTACAACTTGTAATTAATTTTTCTAAAAATGTTTCTTCTTGGATTTTTCTTGTTAAATACATGATCCTACACTTGATTAACCACTAAAAATGTGGTTTATTTATTTAAGAACCAAGATTAAGTAAACTTTGTATTTTAACTTGATTTCTTGAAAAACCATTCTTGAAATCATAGATTTACAAGACTTTATACACACTTTGATCATCACTTAACAAGAAAACAACTTAATCTTCCAAGTTCATGACTTACATGAGGATGATCTATGGATCTTTAACATAATCATCCTCTCATCTTGCAAGATTATGTTTTTAATCAATATCTAGCAAGATCACATGATGATCTACATCAATAACATGAGTAACCAACAATCAACAAGCATAACAACACATAAACATCATGATTTCTTATGATTTTAAACTTATGTTCAAGTTTCAAGTTCAAGATTCTTAGTGTTCATCATGATCAACAACTTGTATCTTCTTTTAACCATTAAAATAAGATGTAAATTGAAGTGTAGAGTGTTCTTACTACTAGCTCAAGGCTAGGGATGATCACTAGATGAAATGGAGTGGATAAAAGCACAAGAGAAAGGTCCTTCAACTTCCACAAGCTCTAAGCTTCCTTATACACCTTCTTACACCCTTGAGATTACTTGGAATTGAATGAAGATGAAGTGATGATAGTGGTATTGTTGTTGTTGTTCTCGGCCGTGAGGTGAAGGGAAGGGAAGAAGGGAGTTCAAGTGTGTAGTGTGTGAAAGAATGAATGTTATGGACCTTAAGGTTTCTTATATAATCACTAACACATAATTTTCCAAGAGTTCTTATGTTTTATAAAGAGGAAACACAATCCAATATTAAATGTAAATAAAATCTATATGTGGGGCCCTTGTTGGGCCGTGAACTAGGTGGGGGGGGGGTCTTAGGCTAGGTTTCAACTATAAGTTAGTTTATGTAGTTAGAAATCAAGTGTTAGTTAGGTTATTTAGTTACTAGGTGTTATATAGTGTGTTATGATGTTCGGGGACCATAACTAGCTTGGTAATGATAAAACAATGCTTCTAGTGAAAATTCGGTGTTTCGGGTAGTGTCCGGTTGTTCGGTTGGTTACCGGTTCGTTAAGGTGCTAAACTACGCAGTTTAGTGTGCTTTATGTTACCTTTTGTGACAGTTTTGATTTTCGGTACTTAGGAAAGTATTCTGGACCATTTAACCATATTTCTGCATGATATTAAGTTGTTTAAATGCTGAATTTTTGCTGATTTCTGCAGAATTCTGCAGTTTATGTGAGTTTTAGGCACTTTTCGGCACTTAAACTATCTCTAGGAAGATAGTTTTGTGATCCTTACTTTCCTACACACTATACTAGTGTAATAATTGGTTTCTAGCTCATTCTGTGTCTCAACACAATGTCTGTCTATGTACTGAACTCTGTCAGCATTTTTCTGATTTATCTGATAACTATGCTAACTGTGTTTCGTGCATCATTTGAATCAACAAAGTTTGTATGCAATAATGGTTTGTCATTTGCAACATATGATGCACATGTATGTATGATAACAATCATCAGAAAGCAATTCAAGTAATTAATTGTAATTCAGCACAGTCATTAAGCACTAATCATTGTTTAATAGTTGTACAGATACCTAGAATTTTGACAGTTGTCACAACTTGTGCATGTTATGTTTATGTTGAGGTGTTTAATCACATTTGTCACAAAGAACACCAATTTCCAACGGATTGCCATCCGATTGGATTGCTATCCGATCGAGTGACCATCCTGCTGTGAACTTGTTCTCACTAAGTGTCATGCCAATCGGATCGCTATCCGATCGAACATCTGATCGAACGACTGTTCGATCGATCGACCTGAAGGGTAGAGATGCTTCTCTGTTTTCAAAATGCTACAACGAAAACTTCAAAGCCATCATACACAAACACATTCCTTCTCAAACGAATGTCAATCCGACCGGGCCATCCGATCGGATGACCATCCGAACGGATTGACATCCCGTGACAACTGTCAAAATTTCAGGTATCCGTACAACTACTAAACCATGATTAATGCTTAATGACTTTAATTGTTTCCTGATTATTTCCATACACATACATGTGCATCACATATTGTTTAATGTCATACCATTATTGCATGAAGGCTTATTTGATTCAAATGATGCACAAAACACAGTTAGCACAATTATCAGACAAATCAGGAAAATGCTGACGGAGTTCAGTACATAGACAGACAAGGTGTTGAGACACAAAATGAGCCAGAAACCAAGTATTACACTAGTATAGTGTGTAGGAAAGAAAGGATCATAAAACTGCTTTTCTAGTGATAGTTTAAGTGCCGGAAAGTGCCTAAAACTCACATAAGGTGTTGAATTCAGCAAAAATCAGCATTTAAACAATCTAATATTATGCAATATGGTTAAATTGTCCTGAATGCTTTCCTGAGTGTCGGGAATCAAAAGTGTCACAAAAGGGTACATAAAGCACATTAAACTGCAAAGTTTAGCACCTTAACGGACCGGTAACCAACCGAACAACCGGACATTACCCGAAACACCAAATTTACACTAGAAGCACTGTTTTAACATTACCAAGCTAGTTATGGTCCCCGAACATCATAACACACCATACAAATATCTAATAACTAAAACACTTAACTTACACTTGGATATCAACTAGTAACTAACTAGTTTAGTTTAAACCTATGTCTAGACCCCCCCTATATCTACGGCCCCAACAAGGGCCCCACACATTAATTTGTTTCAATATTAAAATAGATCATGTTTATGCTTTTCTAAACATATGAACCATGAGTTAAAATGATAAAATGGATTATAAGAATGCACCATGATCATAACTTCATTTCTATCTTTCACCACTTCACACATACTACTCTCTCCCTCTCCTTGTGCTCTCGGCCGAACACCAACACACGCACACCACCATCATTCACTCATCTTCATCTAGTTTCAAGCATACACAAGTGTGATAGAAGGTGCATAAGTAAGCTAGGAGCTTTCGGAAGATCAAGGACCTTCTTCATTTGCTTTTACCCACTTGTTTTCTTCTCTTGATCATCCCTAGCCTTGTGCTAGTGATAAGAACCTTGATCTTGCTATTTTACTTATATTTTAAGTGGTTAAAAGATGTTATATAATGTTGATCATGAAGAACACTAAGAATCACAAGAAGTAAACATGAACATAAGCTTAAAATATGAAGAAATCTTGATGATATGAGTTGTTATGATTGATGATTGTTGTTCATACATATATTTGATGTTGATCATTATATGATCTTGCTAGATCATGATTAAAAACATAATCTAGCAAGATGAGAGGATGAACATGATAGAAGTAAATGGATCATCCTCATGGGACGCATGAACTTGAAAGAATATGTGGTTTTCTTGTAAAATAATGATCAAAGTAAGTTGTTAATCATATAGATCAAAATTTTCATGAATAATTTCTCAAGAAACCAAGTTAAAAATATAAGTTTTACTAAATCTTGGTTCTTAAACAAATAAACCTTATTTTTGGTGGTTAATAAAGTGTAGAAGTATATGTGTAACAAGAAAAATTCATAAAGAAACATTTTTGAAAAATATGATTATAAGTTGTGAAGATCCATATTCTTTAAAAATGAAGTTTTTAAATAATTAATCACACTTTAGAAGGAAACAAGGCTTACTAAGAACACTAGTAAGTTACTACAAATTTTTACAAATATTCAAGTTCATGAAGTATTAGATTATGCTTGTTTTTGGCAAGATTGGTAAGTGTAGATTGATTATTGTTGATTATTGGTTGATTGTGTTGATTTTTACAAAAGAAAATGATATGCTTGAAAGCATGGAAACCTCCATTTTTAGGGGAAACTTTGGCAAAAATTTTCTAAAAAAATTAAACACTTAGAATAATATTTCTAAACAAATAATTACAAGTGTATTTTAAACCATGAATTTCTCACATAAACTTTGCCATAAATTTTGTTACAAAAATACAAATATTGGAGGTTGGTTTTCATAAATAAAAGTGACTAAATATGTATTTAGGAAAATATATATTTAGAAGTCACCATGTGTGTGATTATTTGTATACTTTGTGTATTAGTTATATTATTTTAGGACTTGAAATAATATAACTCATTAAAATACCAAAAATTATAATCCAAAATATTACCAAAATTCCAAGAATTAAATACATAAATTATACACAAAATATTGGTGAAACCGAACTATAGAATAAGACTTACAAAATATTCCGGAAAATTTATTCACAAGCATATTTTGGTAAATAATATCTTGGACACCAAGTGAATAAAAATATGATTTTTACAATTATTACAAGATTATATCATATTTTTGACAAGAGGAAAATATATTATTTTGGGTGAATAAAAATATATATATTTTCTTGGAATTATTAGAAGACGTATTATTTTTGGGAGAAAATATACATTTCTTAAACAAACATGAAATACGATATTTTTGGAGTGAAAGATATATTTTCTCAATTAAATATGAAATATATCATTTTTGGAGAAAAATAAGTTTATATATTTTCTAAGTTAGACTTAAAAATATATTATTTTTGGAACTTATATGCAAATACAAATATTTTGCCAAGGGAAAAATTATAAATAATTTTTCTAAGTAATATTTTTAAAATATATATTTTGGAAATATATACGGACTTTTATTAAGGATATTATTCCGGAAAAGTTAATATAGCATTAAGTATAAGGATACTTAATAATTACATGAAGATACGTATTCTCGTACGTACAAATACACACCGGAATACGACCCTAATACATGGCAAAAATATACAAGTATAAGAATAAGAATACGAATACAAATACACCCATCCTTGGGAAGGATATACAAGTATAAATACTTGGGAAGTATTAAGTTAAAATATATTGTTTTAATAATTGTTCCAAAATTTAATTAATATAATTTAAGTTAAAATATTTATTGTTTTAACAAATAATTATATAACTTGGAATAATATCGAAGACACAAAGAAACGTAACTCAAAGATATTAATACTAAGTCAAGGCACGAACCGCCCGTCTAATAGATCATAGTACGTTGTAGGTAGTCATGTTTATCCAAAGAAGCTTGAGTTACGGTGATTGAAGACGCAAGACTGTGAGTTCATGACCCCCTTTTCTTTAACTGTTTTTGGTTTTATAACTTCGGGGGTGAAATACATGTTACAACCATTTACAAACATTTTGATTTGGTATGGTTAGCTAAGGAAGTGTACTACTTGATCATGTGAGTGGTGGGTATAACACTTAAGACCATTAATCCTCGTTGTAGGACCGAGGGACATGAGTGATAGATCTATTTGGGTGTAGCGAGCCCACACCCATGTGGACCAGGGTGGCCCATGAGGTGAATATGTCTTATTCCCGGAGACAAATCTGCTAGGTTTGAGTTTTCCTGCATCACTTCACACATATCAATGGCCTTGCAAACCATTGGTGATCTGTTTTCCTTGTTGCTTTCATACCAGGTTTTTACAAACATACATACATACTTTCAATGATTACAAGGGTTATTCATACACACAAACAAACACATGAACTCGCTCAACTTTTGTTGATGTTTTCAAACTACATGTATTTCAGGGAATTAGATGTGGCGGGCGTTCGGAAGTTCCAAGTGTGGTTTAAGAATAAAAGATGTCATCCATGGTCTTAGGGTTTGGTCAGTGTGTCTTATCCTGGACGAGACACGTCTTCCAAAACCTGGTTTTATTTAATGTCTTTTGTCGAGTCTTTGTGAACTCTTAAACAAGTTGCATGGTTTGTACTCGAATTTGAATTCTATGTTTTAAACCAATGAGGTTGTTATGTTTTTAAAACTTATTTAATGGATGAACATCTTCGGTTTTATCATATAGTTGTTGTTATGATTGAATGTAATGATATTAAGCAAGTCACACATAATCACGCTTCCACAAAAGTCAGGGTGTGACACATCCGATCGAATGACCATCCGTTCGGATCGCCATCCGATCGGGTTACCATTCGACACTTGGTTCACTTGCACTGTTTTACGCACCGCTCTTCGCTTATGCTACCGTTAAACTGTTCAGGCTAATCACTCTAGCGCTCCCTTCAATCCATTAACTTCCATCGCTGTGAGTATACTCGATCCCTTTTTGCTTTATGCACTTTTGGGTGTTACATACGTTACTTATTCTAAATCACATCAATCACACGACGCAAACACTATTTATACGCTGACCGTTATTGCATGATACGTGTTACTCGATGAATGCTTGTATGTTATGTTAACACAATGATTGTTGCCTGATGCCTTAGCAACGATAGTACTATTTGTTTGGACTCAGCACCTGTCGTGGACAGGGGTTGTTAAGGTTACCTCTTCACGTGTCACAGTGGTGATATGTGTTGCGCATTCAACAACTCGCAGTCTAGTCTGTGCATATTTCATTGTCGATAACCTACTAGCTTCGCATTATACATGATACATGCTGGTTATGCGTAAACGCTTTCGAACTCTACTATTACTATCAAACTTGTATGCTCACCTTTACACTATGTGTATTGACCGCTATTTTAACGTATGTGGCAGGTGTTTGAATGCTTAGGATGCTGTGTTTTACCTGCTCTGTGGAATCAAGTAGGAATGAGAGTCTAGAAACAAACAAACAATTTATTTATTTAAATCTGAGTTGTCGGAACATGTTTTGTTTTGAGATATCTATGTCTGTAATAATTGATTACTTGATGGGTTATGGTATGGGACATAATATTAACTATCCGGTAATTTAGTTGTTATGGAATTTCTCTTGACAATCTGTTTCGCTCTGTGCCATGCCCCGATGTTTCCGTCATCGGTTGGGGTGTGACACAAATGTCGGATACGAATGCCTCCTCGTGTTGAGTAGGTATCCATGTCTCGTAAGAAGAATGAATGTCAGACCCCTTCTGAAATAATGATATGATACTTATTTAATAAATATACAACAAATAAGTTGATAAATGTTATACCAGATTGCGTTCAGGCACCCATGAATTGTTAGAATATTAGGCAAAAAAATAGTTGTCATCCAATACGACATCAATGATGAATGAATTGTATGATTGTGATGATGAATGTGGAAAGCTGGAATCGTATGAGGAAGCGAAAAATAAAAAAAATGTGGATGAAACCTTTGTAAGCTCTAAAATGAATCGGCCTCCAAATATAAGCTGAATTTTGAACATAATACCCCTCGTTGGCCAATACGAGGCGTATCACCTTTTAAATTTCAATTTCCAATGTTAGACAACATCGTACATAAATGTCAATCAATCAATGTTTACGTCACTTATCGGCCATTACAAAGCGTATTGGAGGTGTCTAGACTCTAGACACGCATTAGGATGTTGGTATAGATTAACTTGTTGGTCTCCTTTTACAGCAAAGGCTCTATTGCGGTGGGATGTAGCGCTTCTTTCATAACTCTTATTCCGAAAAACAAGGATCCGGTGGGCCTGAGAGAGTACCGACCGATAAACCTGATCGGGGTGATAAGCAAAACTATATCTAAGATTCTAGCAAATCACCTAAAAGTGGTTATTAGATCTATCATTACGGAGAATCAGACGACGTTTCTCAAAGGGAGGTTCTGGATAGCCCATTAATGCTAAATGAGCTCATTGGTTGGATAAAAAAAAGATAAAAAAAGGCTTTTCTTTTAAAAATCGATTTTTAAAAGGCTTACGATAATGTAAATTGGAGTTTTCTTTTAGATATAACGAGGCAAATGGGTTTTCCGGCTTTATGGTGTAAATGGATCGAAGGAATCCTAGTTTCGGTTAGATCCTCGGTTCTAGTGAACGGATCCCCTACTTTTGAATTCAATTGTTCCAAAGGGGTCAGACAGGGTGACCCGTTATCCCCGTTCTTGTTCCTATTGTTCATGGAAGGTCTTTCGAACATTGTGTGCAAAGCTAAGATCAAAGGGTTATTCAGATGGATTAAAACCCCCAAACAACGACCCAATTATTTCTCATTTTTTTACGCTGATGATGCTTTCCTTCTGGGGGAATGGGAGAGGGAAAATGTGAAGAACGTGGCTAGATGTTTAAGAATTTTTTATTTAGTTCCGGGATTAAAAATCAATCTTCAAAAATCTAACATTTACGGGTTGGGTGTGGGTAATGGTGAAGTTTTGGAAATGTGTAATGTGATTGGTTGCAAGGCAGATTCTATCCCGCTTACATACTTGGGAATTTTGGTGGGTAATAATATGAATAGAATGAACAACTGGACACCTATTATAGAGGTTTTCGATAAAAGGTTGTCGATGTGGAAAGCTAAAACTTTATCGATAGGGGGAGGCTTACTTTGATTAATTTGGTGTTGGAGAGTCCGCTTATATACTATTTTTCGTTATATAAGGCGCCGGTTGGGTTTATAAAGACTCTTGAAGCCAAAATGAGAAAATTCCTTTGGGCGGGGTCTAACAGTATTAATAAAATGAACTAGGTGGCTTGAGATTGGTCACTTGGCCTAAAAATAAAGGAGGGTTGGGTATAAACAGGCTCATATAGGTCAATGAGGCTCTTCTTGTTAAATGGGGATGGAGGTATAGGTTTGAAAATCATAATCTATGGTGTAAAGTGTGGAAGCTTGCCATGGTAAGGCCAACCATAGGAGCTTTCTTCCGCTTAACGGTAACTTCGCTGGGCGTTGGAAAAACGTGGTTAAGTTGTTATGTAAACTGAAATTAAATAGGAGGGGGGTAAATAGGTTGATCTTGGGTAAGGTGGGGAATGGGGTTGATACTCGTTTTTGGACCGATTCTTAGATGGGCGATCTTCCTTTTATGGATAGATGACCACTTTTGTTTGGTTTGGAGATGTTTAAATCTTGCAGGGTTGTAGAGAGAATTGAAGCGGATCAAGGAAATGGAGTTTATACTTGGCAATGGTCTAGACAGCCAGAGTCCGAAGAGGAGTTAAAGGAATGGCAGGAGTGCATGGAGGTTCTTAGCAATGTTAGTCTCTCCAGTCTCCAGCGAAAAGGACAAGTGGTATTGGTTTGATGATAAGCAGTATGGCTTCTCGGTGAAGTCGGTCAAAAAGTCTTTGATAACGGAAAGAGGAACGAGCCACCCTCCTAACTTTATATGGTGTAAATGGGTGCCCATCAAATGCAATATTATGACTTGGAGAGGCAACTTAGACAGACTTCCTACGAGAGTCAATTTAAGAAGAAGGAATGTAGATATTCTCTCGGTCTTGTGTCCGTTATGCGGCGATGACGAGGAGACGGTGGATCATTTATTCACTGCTTGCTCGGTGGCTTTACGGGTGTGGTTGGTTTTCAATGTTTGGTGCAACATTCCGCCGCTTTTCTTTTTCGAGTTCAAAGACATTTTAGAAAGTCACAAGTTCATAAAGTGTGGTAAGAAGACGAAGAAAATCATCTACGTGTTGGGTATTATAGCATGTTGGTGTATATGAAAAGGCAGAAACGATACGGCTTTTAATCAAAGAAAATGTAGCTCGAGTGACATCATTGGGGAGTTAAAATCTAGGGGTTATGCGTGGGTTAAAAATAGAACTTGTAAGTATATTATATGAGAGGACCAGTGTAAATATCCCCTATACATGTTGTAATTTGTTTGCCCTTTGCCCGTTTGGGTCGGGGGTGTTTGTGTTTGTTTGGCCTTTTGCCCGTTTGAGTCGAATGTTTGTTTTAACGAAGTTTATTTAAAAAAAAAAGATGGTTGACGGTTTTGGGTCGAAAATCAAGGCCCATTTCACTTTTGAAAATAAATATCCCCAAAATTTATATAAAACAGTCCGCGCTCTTCTTAATCATTTTTTGTTCAAGCACAATGAAAAACACAAGGCGACGATCTGCTCAAAAGAAGGTGATTTCTTCATTTTTTTTTTTCCGATAGTTTCATTTCTGTTTTTAACTGAATTTTGCAGTGATTGTCTATGTGATCCTTTATTTCTATTGTATATATAAAGGTTCTAGGGTTTCACTCATGTCAAAATTAAACAATCTGTACATCAGGTTTACTATAGGCTACTGATGACTTGCATTTGTAAGGCGCATGAAAACACAGTTCAGTTCCTTAGCTTTGCCTGTACGACAATGAAACCAAACCGATGCCCCGTTTGAGCGGTTTCACAGTTATGAACCGAACTGTGAACACCCCTAGTTTAACCACTGAGTTTTTGCATTGATTGTCTGTGTGTGTGATCATTTTTTCCTAATGCATATTATCGTTCTAGAGTTTTATTTATGTGGAAACAACACAATCCGTATATTATGTTTACTTGTTTATTTGTGTAGGGGAGGGTTCAAGTGAAAACTCCTTTTATTGTGCAAACTCGAAAACTAACTAAAAAAACCTAAAAAAATATACCAATTTTTTTTACAATTTTTTTTTATAAATTTTCGCTACTTTTATATATAAAAAAAAAACTTATTTTCAAAAAAAAAAAAAAAAAATTGTAGTACACATATAATGCACTTGTGTAGTACAAGGGTTTTTTTTTTTTTGAAAAAAAGTTTTTTTTTTTATATATATAAAAAGTAGCGAAAATTTGTAAAAAAAAAATTGTATGTTTTTTTAGGCTTTTTTAGTTAGTTTTCAGGTTTTCACTTTGGTTAGTGGTTTTTAATTGAACCCTCCCCTACTTGTGTATGTGAGTATTGTTAAGGCTACTTATGACTTGCATTTGTGAAGGGGGATCGTGGAAGACCAAATTTGATTAGCAAAATGCCAGATGATGTTCTTGTTATGATACTATCTCTTATGCCTATTAAAGATGCAGCGGTCACAAGCATTCTCTCCACGAGGTGGAGGCACTTATGGCGTAATTTGCTCCGACTGAACTTTGATGGTACTAAAACTTTAAAAAAGAAGGTCAAAGATAAGAAACTTTGTGATATAGAGAGGGCCAAGTACATCAAGCAGGTGTATAATGTCATCAGCAGTTATTACAACCACCCGATGGTTCAAGATATTCGGATTCGATTTGATTTGGATGATAGTCATTCTGAGGCGATCAATGATTGGGTTCAGTTTGCTCTAGACAAGAAAGTTGAGAGGCTTGAACTAGACTTACTGGATAAAAATTACGCCGTTCGCGATCCAGACGAAAACTATGAGCTCTGTTTACCATCATCAAGTATGGATGGGGAGATGTTCTCTCTTAAAAAGCTTTTCTTGAAGGGTGTCAACTTGCACGAAACAACCCTAAACATAATATTAAAGAATTCTCCGCATCTTGAAAAGCTTTACATGTTTGGCTCGGATTTGTTCCCTCGTATTCATGTTGGTGGGCAAGACATCAACTTGAAACACTTTAAACTAGTGGATTGTTCCGGGTTCGAATCCATCTCCTTATACGGTTTTGACCTTGTCTCATTCATATATTGTGGTCCAGAAATACAATTCCATCTCAGTGATCTTCCAAAGCTTAAAGAACTTGATATCGGTGAAGTTAGTGTAGGATTAGAGAATAATGTGTTCAGTCAGATCTCATCTTGTGCTCTCAACCTTCAGGTTCTTGTGTTGGACATGTGGAGTCCACAGGTTAGTAATTCTTCTCCAATGTGTTTATAATCGTTAGTGAATTAAAATATCGTGACAGCGGTTTCATGTTTTTTTCAGAAAGGTTTAGATGTTAATGCCATTATCAAATTTCCAAATGTGAAGAAATTATTGCTGGTAATGGGAGCTGAAGAAGATGATTGTCTACTAGAGTTCACTTCAATAGCTCAGGCCTGTCCGCGTTTGGAGACTTTTTCAATATCGGTACGTCTGCAGTGTGCTATGTCTTGATATATTTAAAGTAAAAGCAATACAACTAGTGTGTGGCGGGTTGAATGGATGAATCCAGACCCCACTCGTATATATACTTGTGTCAAAAAGCATCAAACTATGCTGGACACACTTAATATCGTTGGACCTGACATGACCTGTGTAACCTATTTATCTAATGACCCAAAATGGGTCGGTGGGATTAAGTTGTAATTGTATTAAATGAGTCATAAAAGGCCAATTTATGTTCTTTTTGCAGCTACATTGGTATACACCAACGAAAAGGAGGAGGAAAGTAAGACGTGTTGCGTCTCCTCACGTTCATGAACACCTGAAGCTCCTTGAAATTATTGGATATTATGGTCGAATCAGTGACGTCGAGCTTGCTGTGTACGTCATAGAGAATGCTGCTGCACTCGAAAAAATCGTGATAGATCCTTGCTGCCATGCTTCTGGGGGAGATTTTACCACAGAGGACTTTTTGAAGAGAGAGCAAGCTGCTCGATCTTCTGCCAAGCGCCAGGTCACACCAATATTGCCTCCAGGTGTCGATTTGGTCATCCTCTAAATTGTCACTGCTTGATTGTTTTTACATATATAAACTACTGTAGGAGTGTTAATGCTTTTGGATGCTGAGAATTATGAAAATGTCATCTCTTTGTCTTTAACTGAAATTTTGAAACTGGGAGAACTCGCCATTTTGAAGTTGGGAAAGCACGGGTATTCTTAGAATGGTGGATAGTTTAAATAGGGGTTCGGGGTTTACTTTTGGAGTGTCGTTGTCCAGTAATCGCCGAATAAACGAGTCTGGGGTTTGGATTCATGTTTAAGAATGTAAATAATATATTAACTTGGAGATTGTAAAGAATCCGTAGGTGTGAAGAAATTGAAAGAGAATTGTTGTATGTATACACCACATGAGAGGATGACAAACGCCATTGCCCGCTAAGTCGTGTTCTGTGGCTTCGTTTGTGACCCCTTTTTTAGCAGATATTTGAATATTTTTCCTTTGCAGTGAGGAACCGAACGGATGTCTCTGCACAATATCGAGACCGGCACCACATTCGTTTTTATGTTTTTCTGGACATGGCGGTATAAAGTTCGTTGAAAATAGAGTTGTATTCATTATAAAGTATCTTTTTTGTACCGTACACTATAACGAGTGTCCGTACGGTAACAATAAACTGAGACCGTGACAAATCGAAACGATGCCAACCGGACAACAAACGGTATATGTTTCTACGATTTTCGATCGATGTAACACATTTTTGGACGTATTTTTTTCGGTGCTATCCGCAAGGTTTGTACCATATTGAACCTAACCCATGCCGACCGAAACTGGAGCGAACCGTGGATTATCCCACTAGTTTACTTACGTTTGAACTTTTATAATATTATTGTAACGAAGTTTGAAAAGTTATAAAGTTCATAAACTTTCTACAAATTCCAAATTGTTAGAACTAGGTTAAACCCCGCCGCGTTGCGGCCGGGGCTTACAAATTAAGAAGAACAACAGGTTTAACCCCCACCACAACGGTCTCTTAGCGAACGCGACATGCTCTTTTGATAATTTACACACAAATTATTGAAATCAAACTTTCATATACATCCTTTTTATTCACACAAAACTACAACCTCCATAATTACTCAAACATTCTCATCACCACTAAGTGCCAACACCAACTCTCCCCATCTATTAGCTACACCGCCCACACCAGATAACACCATTTTTTAAAGCCAATAGGTATCAATCAAACTGAAAGATAATAATAAACAATATTTGTTCAAATGGTAAGTTTATCTGAACATATCTTCCCAGAGTTGAACTCATATTACGGAATCTTAAATCAGGATTTTGTAGTTTCTTATATACACAATGCAAATTGTTCAAATGTCCAACTCCAAACAATTATATTTCTTTCTCTTTGTTTTAAAAAACAACTATCCTCCATCTCACTCTTTTTTACTTTGATACGTCATCTCTTTCTCGAATTTTTCTCTTTGTTTTAAAAAACAACTATCCTCATTAAAACATCTCACTCTTTTTTACTTTGGTACGTCATCTCTTTCTCTAATTTCTAAATATCAACCCTTAACTTTTTCACAAGCTGCTTTTCTAATTTTTAGCCACACTGTATTATTTTTGTTTTGCAAAACACCAACAACAGCAATGAACAATCATCGACGCTATTGAACCGTCACCACCACCATCAATAGTCCATACTAATGTTAAAAAACATTAAAATTAACCGACTCAGATGTAATGCATCATCACCGTCAGGACAAAACAAAGAGGCTCAAACACAATTCTTCATCGCCAAGAAACTATGGCTCAGTGCCGTCACGGTTGCAACCGCAGTTGCCATGCCAAGAGACTGACCACCATCATTGCCAGCCAAAAACAACAGACCGACACCAATACTGGCGGTTGATATACAAGAACAACACCGGTTGTGAAAAAAAGTCGCCGGAAAAGTCGCCAAAAATACACCGACAAAGAGATCAGTTTTTCAACCCAAAGGTTGGTACAACCCATACAACAATAGGCACAACCCTCACATGCACATAACACACACGGACAACAACACCGACGATGGTGCCTACAAATCCGTCGTCAAATGCAAGGACAAACACACCGAGAAACCAACCGTCGGAGACCGACAAAACATGGTATTACGGTGTGAGCGGCTTCTAAAGTCAGCATGATGATGTCTCAGCCATAAATACATACCACTGCCGTCGCCACAGACGGCTCGAAAACCGTCAGGCAACAACACCGAACAAATCAATCATGAACCCCCCCCCCCCCCCCCCCCAAAAAAAAAAAAAAAAAAAATAGGGCAATACTTTGCACCAACAACCACATGTTTTACAAAACTTTCAAAAAACCATGAATCTATGACATGCCTAAAGATCTCTTCCCTCTCTAGACATAACACATGGCCTCTGACAACGTTTTTTTAGAGAGAGAAATGACACATTTTTTCCAGAAAAGCAAGGGTTTTAGAGAGAGAAAGAGATGAAACTGCCGCCTTAGACGGTCGGAACCGTTGGCAACTGTCACACCCCGATATTTTCACGTATTACCGGTGGGGAGTATCGTGACGTAGTTGATATCATCATAGACAATTAATCACAGTTTAAATGCACAACGGAAGTCTAAAAGTAATTATACAAACCGAATTGAAAGTAACATAAATATTACACAGCGGATTGTAAATGGATCCACAGGCGGATCAAAACAAAAGAAGTAATGTTCAACAGACTTAAAGTGATAAAAGCTTGCAAGACTCTTTATTTAATCACTCAGGAGTTCCAGCCCATTACGCTTAGTACCTGCACTTAACCTTTTTGAAAAATACGTCAGTTTACACTGGTAAATACAATTAACTGACACTTTTGAAAACATTTAAGAAAAAAATGATTTAAATGCACAAGGCACAATATTGTTTTATAACTTGGGACAATTATTTAAAAATAATCTTGTATACAGATTTATATGTTTGTCGTCCGTTCAGGACCCGGTTAGAAGAGCCGGATTATATTAACAGACACACCACAAGTATATGCCCACAAGAGAGTGAGATACCGTTTATACATACGCAACTGTCAGGTGTATGCCTACACCCCGTGCTTAAGCCATGGACATTTCTAATGAATGAGCCGAGGATATCCAGGACATGGTCATTAATCCCCCAAAGGCATTGCATCAAACAAAACGGGTTATGTAAATTTATTAATCAGATTCCGATTTAAATAATTTCATACCCGACCAAGCGGTATTATTATAATACCGTATCCCAAGCCCCTATAACGAAAAATAAGTTAAAAGTATTTACATGAGCAAAATATAATTTTATCTCAGCCGTATATCAATCAGCAATACAGGTAGCTTTTACTGGGCTCCTAAATCTGGAACGAAGGTTTTTTTTTAATAACCTATTAGATTCCTAACGGGTCTTACTTAAGTTTAAACTCAGACCGATTAGTTTTAATGAAAGTTTTACGATTCAAAACGCAAGATTAAGCGAAGACCGGATTAGAATGTGATTTAGACCCGACAAGTATGAAGACTTGTATAATATGGGTAAACTAAACACATTCTGGATTTTGAAATGAAAACGATAAGGTTTGACCCGTTTCGGTTAATTTATGCAAACTAGTTACATAAACCGTACCGAACGCGAATATGCATAACGGGTAACCAAAAGAGTCATATACAGGTTTAGTTAATATTCTTAAAATATGTTATGATATCAGTAGGATATCTTCCATCATGCCCAAAACTAATTTAAAACCAATTTAAGCCCTAAAAGGGTATTTTGGTCATTTTAAAGTTTATAAAAAAGGTTAAATAGCAATCTGAGGTTCTGGTCTAAAATAATCAGTAAAAATACTTATTTTAACAAGTTACATCAGTAAGATATCATATATATGTGAATTTTATCATTTATGGCCAAACTATGCACCGTAGGGGCATTTTGGTCATTTCACATATGCTATAAGGGTCAAATTTGGAAATCTGAGTTCAAAACTTTTACTTACTGTTAAAGTATAAAAAATTTCTTATAATATCAGTAGGTAATAAGTCTTAGGTGTTAAATATAATTTTAACCCATACTATGCGTTTAAAAAGCGTAAAAGTCGGTATTTGACGATTTTCGGGTTATTTAAGGAAATCTGAGATTTTGTTCAGCCTCTAAAGCTTAAAATATTTTATTTAATATATGAAATCAGTAGGAAAAGGTTTGGTATCAAAATGTTATGTAAAACTCATTTTATCAAAGAAAAGGACAATTTTGTCAATACCGAATTTACACTAGAACTCTATAATATAATCAGTATAAAATTTGTTAAAAATTTCCAAAAATCCCTAAATATTATATTATAATAGTGGGTAGAAAGTTTGGTGTCAAAATTTTGGTTTAGATAGGTTTTATGCCAAAAATGCCGTTTAATTAATAAAAAACTTTCATTTTACGATATCGCGCATAACTTCTATTTTAGACCATAAACTGATGTCAAATTTTTAGGACATACTTAAATATCAGTAATAAAGGTTTTTGTCCTCTCACATTTTCAAAAATCTCGTTTTAATATCAAAAGGGCATAATGGTCAACTTTTAAGCATTTAACGGAAACATGCAATGAACTAGGATTTCTATGGAACCAAGTTGTATAACCTCAGAGGGTTATACTAACCTACAATATCGTCCTAAAGGAATCCTAAGGCATAACTAAACTAAGCTAAATCGGGTCAGAACTGAAAGTCAAAGCAAAAGTCTACTTTTGCGACTTTCGGTTGCGAACCGAGCCTAAACTCAGAATTGTCGCGTTGAACATGCCTAGACATGTTCTTATATTATTTACCAAGTTATTTTAATGTTAAAACATGTTTCATAACCTCTGCATTATCAGTTATGAATTCATTTGTAAAAACTGACCCGTTTGACTTTTTATTAATAAGTTTGACCCGATAATTGACTGAGATAATGTGATAATTAGAAGGTGCCCGTTTAAGGGTTTATTACCTACATAATTACCAACACATAGCCACTTTCAATTCGAATAATGGCTGGACCGTTTGTGATTAATCACAAAGTCAAAGCTTAATTACGATAACTTTGACTTTTGGTCATTAAGCTAATAAAACTTAAACTTAGGAAGCTAAGAACACTTACTAGAGTACTTAGCACGAATTAGGAACTGAAGGAAACTTTCTTGAACACCAGGAAGCTCCAGAGAAAGAGTTTTGAAGAGTAAACTTCAAATGTGCAAATGAACTCAAGAACCAAGTCCTTTATATAGGAAATTAGATGTTCCAAGATCAATCCATTTGTCCCTATATTGATTTCAGATGTTCCCAGGTGTCCCTAGTGCATGAAAAACCATTTGCTCAATCCCTGGTATCAAAATCAGCCATGCAATGGCGGTGGAACAGGCTGCAACATGCAGCTGTCCACTTTCAGTCGCTGGCACCTTCTACGTGGGCCGCGTAAGACTCAAAGAGAGTCTACGCGGGCCGCGACAATGGGGATTCCGGTCAAAAGTTTGTCAGCTTTTCAATTTCAGTCCCTGGTCCAAATTTAATTTAAATAAGAGTAAATTACAAGTTTTGTCCTTTATGTTTGTACCAAATTACAGGCGGTGTCCTTTACCTTTAAATTTGACGAGTGTTGTCCTTAATGTTTCAAAATCCTGCACGTTATGTCCTTTATCCCAAACTTAGTTAGATTTTTTGGTTAAATATGGTCATGTGACTTGCACATGAGGGTATCTTTGTCATTTTATCTTTTGAGGGGCTATTTTGCAATGAATACTTATTCAGTGACTATTTGTGAAAAATAAAAAAATATATAAAAACTCTCCCCTCACTCTCTCTCTCTTCTCTCTCTCTCATCACCTCTCCCAATTGAAAAGACCAGTGTGCTACTAGTCTACCACCAACTCACCATCATCACCACCACAATAATAAGATACTTCAACATCTGCAACCATTGTTAAATCATATAAACCACCATAACCACCGGCTCCGGCCGCCACCGTCACTCTCTTCAAGCCCTCCGATCAAAACACACACCCTAAAATAACAACCACCACACCACTCTCTTCAAAGCTTAAATCAGGTCGCCGGA
Source organism: Helianthus tuberosus (assembly GCA_030545235.1). Classification (NCBI taxonomy): domain Eukaryota; kingdom Viridiplantae; phylum Streptophyta; class Magnoliopsida; order Asterales; family Asteraceae; genus Helianthus; species Helianthus tuberosus. The sequence continues at coordinate 118,208,032 of CM060399.1, forward strand.
ACCCTATCCGCCGTTGCCTGAGACCCGTCAACATTTTCGCTTGAGACCCTTCCATTTCCATCTTTAAACCACAAATCCGTCAACATTTTCGCCTCAGACCCGTCCATCTACCATCGCCACCGGTTAACCTAAACCATTACCATTATCAGACTCAAAGCACTCGCCGGAGAGGGTTATTGCTATCGTTTCTGCCGTCGTGACCCCACCAGAAACAACCACCTGGTTCCCTATCTTTTCCTCTACAGTGTGTATGGTCGTATGGATGTAAATGAATGGTGTTGGTTAGGTCAGAGGTGGGGATGGTGTTGGGGGTTTAAAGACAGAGGTGGTGTGTGGTGGTAAAAGTTTGTTTCAGGTTGTGTGTGGTAGGTGGCGGCGGATTGTGGTGGTTTTGGTGGGATATGCAGAGAATTAGAGAGAGAAATATTTCTTTTTTTTTATATTTCTTATGTCTGTTTTTGAATACATACAGATAAAAAAAGAATGGGAGAGGTGATGAGAGAGAGGAAAGAGAGAAGAGAGAGGGTGAGGGGGAGAGTTTTTTTTTTTTTTTTCCAGAAATAGTCCCTGAATAATTATTCATTGCAAAATAGCCCCTGAAAGATAAAATGACAAAGATGCCCTTATGTGCAAGTCACATGACCATATTTAACCAAAAAATCTAACTGAGTTTGGGTTAAAGGACATAACGTGTAGGATATTGAAACATTAAGGACAAAACTCGTCAAATTTAAAGGTAAAGGACAGCGCCTGCAATTTGGTACAAACATAAAGGACAAAACTTGTAATTTACTCTTTAAATAACTTCCATTTATTGCACTTATGACCCCCATAGTTAACTATTAAGGGCCTTGGGTCACATATTAACTCCGTTAAGCTCCCGATTAGTTATGAGATCACCCGAAATGTCTTGTTTTCATCGAAACTCCATGAAATTACTATCCTATATTCTTGAGAGTAAAATATATAAATATTACAATGTTTTTGGGATCGTTAAAAGGTCACTCAGAGGTAACATTTAACATGTTGACACTTTTAACCCCTATGTTTCGTAAGATCCTTAATTTAAGCACAAACGACTTTCTATGTCCGACAAATTATTCGTTAAAGAATACGAACGTCGTGTGAGGTCAATCAGAGGCACAAGATTGGCATGTTGACACTTTGGATCCTTTTACTTACATATTTACATTGTTTGACAAATTTAGTCCCTCCAGATCAATCCATTACACGTTTAAAGTCCATGAAACGTGTCTTTATTATATTGGTCGTGATTTTGCGAGGTGTTACAGCAACAGTAAGGAAACCCTAAAACCCAATGTTTTCTTCTCTTTATAAAGATAAACACATGGTCGCCGGCGACTTTTTTAGAGAGAGAAAGTGATGATATGTAGAGAATGAGAGAAAGCTTTTGTGAGAGACATGACATTAAATGGGAAAGAAAACCTTCAAAAACCAAACCACAGTACCAACACATGTCTGCCTATGAGGCCATGACGCCCAAATAAACAAATGAGGTGGAACCATTACCATTTACAATAAAAGCAACACATGTTAGAATACTTATATGCTAGAAACATGCCTAAAGCTAAAAGTACAACCACCTGAAGCCCACGTGTGTTGCTAATTCATAATATTAAATTCTCCATTATTTAACATTATATTTATTAAATAAATTTCATTATACAAAAGTTAAAAACTATATAGTTCATTAAAACCAATAATTTAGTTACGAAAAACATATATATAAGACGATAGTAATGATATAAAACATATATATAAGAAGTAGAGGCGTCTCTAAGAATTCACATACCCTGTTTGAGCTCGAAAAAATGTGTCCTTCCATAATGTTTTATTATTATTAAAAAAAAAAACAAATTAGTTTTGGACTCAGTAAACCTAATACCAAGTGGGGTAAATTTTAAACCATAAAAATGATTTGTAAATGGACCTATATTGGAATTGGTATGTGTTTACTATTTAAAAAAATAACATATATATATCGAATTTTTTTAAACTAGGATTACGACCCGCCGCAATGCGGCGGGGATTCTTTATTTATAACTAAGTCGATCTACGACCCACACGTTATGTTAAACCTGTCAAACGGGGTAAAAATAGACGATGTAAAAACGTTCACCCACACACGCACGTTGCGTCGTGTTAATTCGCAAAATTTAGAACGAAACGTAAAAACGTTAAGCCAAAGACGCACGCTGTGATGTGTTAAGTCACAAAATTTAGAACCAAGCATAGAGCGCAAAATTTGCGAAAAATGAAAACTATAAAGGACCAAAGTTGAAAGTAAAAAAAGTTATGAGGATAGATTGTAAAAGATAAAAAGTTTTGGGTTAAAAGTAAAAAAACAAATAGTTTTGGGTTAAAAGTAATTTATGAAATACTACTGGGTGAAAAGTAAAAAAAAAAATCAATTTTTTTATGGAAACCCCCTAAAGCCAACGTTACGACAACCATATGCATAACAATTTTCTCTTTGAAAAATCCCCAAAGCACACCCCGCGTTGCGGCGGGGCGTAAAACGGTGTCAAATAGTACTAATGTCACACAACCGTCATCAACAACCAACACTGACTTGACCTATAATATGCGTGTTGCGACGAACCTGTCAAACATGGAAAAATAGAGGTAAAAACGTTGAACCACACATGTACGTTGCGTCGTATTAATTCAAAAAATTTAGAACTATACGTAAAACGAAAATTTGTGAAAGATGAAAAGTATAAGTGACAAAAGTTGTGAAGTTAAATTGCAAATAATGAAAAGTTTTGGGTTAAAGTTAAAAAAACAAATTATGTAGGGTTAAAATTGGAAAAGGTACAAACCTTTGGGTTAAAACTAAAAAATCAAGTTTTTTTTGGAAAACACCCAAAGCACAACTTACAAGTCCTTATGCACAAAAAGTTTGCTAATTTATATAGGTTTTAATTGCGTGGCTCTCGAAATCTCGGGCGTTGTGCGGAGGTCCTCCCCACACACCATCATAGCTGCCACTGATAAGACGTTAATAATGATATGAAAAGGATAAACATGTTTTTAGATGCATGGATATAATACCTTAAAATTTGTAATTTTTTAGGCACCTTAAAATTTGATAATTAGGAAATATTCGTGGCCGATAATCTATAAAGTTAATATTCACAGATCTCTTCTCTCTATCTCCTTCTATACATATATAGATATATATAGAGATATATAGTGAAAAAGGATGTGGGAATAAGATATAGGGGTGTGGGAGTAGTGGGAGCCTAATCTATTATATACTATAAATTATATACTATAAATTTGTAACATATTTATGTATAGAGGGGTTATACTCAATGCTTAGGTAGGTTTTCAATTTTTTTTTAGTTTAACTATTTTAGTTCTTACTTTTAACCCATAAGTTTTCATCTTTTTTCAATTTAACGTTACAACTTTTTACTTTCAACTTTGGTCCCCTATACTTTTCTGGTTTTGCAAATTTTTTGTTTTAACGTGCGTGTGTGGTTTAACGTTTTTACTTTTTGTTTTATGCTTCATTCTAATTTTTGTGAGTTAATGTGCGTGTGTGGGTTAACGTTTTTATGTCATCTTTTTTATTCATGTTTGACAGTTCATTCGCAACGCACGAGGTCCAATATCAACTTAGTTATTATTTTCTATGTTTTAGGTTTCGGTTTAATATTAACACCCCACAACTTCAATATTGGTGGTCGATGGCTATGATGTGACATTGGTGCTATTTGGCACGATTTTGCTCTCCTACCACAATGCACAAGTGCTTAATACTAGTTACCTTCAAATTATATAAATACTTATAAAATCTTATATAAGCTCGGGATGGAGTGCCGAATGTTCCTAAAAACTTTAGGAAAATAGGTAAGTGAATAAACTGTAGATGGACTAAGGCCACCCGAAGCACTCCACGGGTAGGGGATTGCGGCTTCGAACCTGTGCCAAGACACCGCCGCCACCCCTACGGGTTAGGCACGCGGGTATGTTAAGCTAGCTCGAGTATAGGGCCGGCAATTTTAGACACGTACACGAATACACGACACGAATCTACATGAAGTTAACAGGTATCATGTATGGCCTTAACAGGTAACATGTACTAAACAGGTAGACACAAAAATACCTGTTAATTTTTGTGTCTAAACAGGTAAAATACATGTTTACCTGTGTTAATACATGTTAACAATTTTAATATAATAAAAAAATATAAATTAGTGTGACCATGTGATTTGAAAAGCTGATTTTATCACTTATCTTTCTAGTTTATCTAACCCTTCTCGTTCCTATTCCAATGAACTTTACATTGTTTTGAATGGATGTTATGAATTATTTAAACCTTTTGTGATTTGTCATTTATGGATTTTGTTTCAAACTTGTTACGGATTATGCGTTTATGCATTATTTAAGCATATTGTGAACTTTTGGCAACTTTTGTTTCGCTAAACAGGTTCCTAGATATGTAATTATTGAAAGATCCATAAACAGGTATTAACAAGTAATTATCGTTTATACCTGTTAAAAAATATTTCGTGTTTGTGTGTGGATAACTGGACACGAAACCTTATCGTGTCGTATTCGTGTATGGGATTTCGTGTATAGTATAGTATAGTATAGTATAGTATAGTATAGTATAGTATAGTATAGTATAGTATAGTATAGTATAGTATAGTATAGTATAGTATAGTATAGTATAGTATAGTGTTCGTGTATTATCGTGTACAGGTATACACGATATGCCAGCCCTACTCAAGTACCTGCTTGACATTTGTTGATTTCGATGTTGGTTGTTGACTTCCAATGGTCATATGACCGTTACACTTAAAAAAATTATTTTTTTTAACCTTATAAATAATCATCTCTTTCTCAAACCACTTTCACTATAAACCATCTCATTCTCATTAAACTCTTACTAACACTACTAAAAAACTGTCTCATTTCCGACCAAGGTTTTAGTCGGAAAACAGCGTTTCCGACCAATTTCCGACAGAAATACGTTTGTAGGAAAAAGCCTTGTAGGAAAATATTTCCAACAAGCATTCCGACTAAATTCGCGACAAATTTCTGACAAAAAGAAAACGTTACTATTTCCGACAAAGTTCCGACCACAACTTTCCTACAGCTTTCCGACCGCCGTGTTCCTACTATTTTCCGACCAAAAGGTTCCGACAAAGTCCCGACTACAATTTTCCGACAGCTTTCCGACCGCCGTTTTCCTACTATGTTCCGACCAAAAGGTTCCGACAAAGTCCCGACCGCCGTTTTCCTACAGCTTTCTGACCGCCGTTTTCCTACTATTTTCCGACCAAAAGGTTCCGACAAAGTCCCGACCACAATTTTCCTACAGCTTTCCGACCAATTTCGGACTAAAAAACTTTTTAATAAAAAAAATATAAAAAAATAAAAAATCCAGATTTTTCTACTAAAAATGCAGAAAAAAATCCAATAAAAATCCTAAATACGACACGATTATAGAACTGAAAGTTCATCCACAAAATACAAAACGGTTGTCAAATTGTAGGTTCAACAACCAAATATGCCACGGTTTTTAAATTACAACTTCAACCGCAAAAGACAACAAACAAAACTAAACTATGGTGGAGGATTGCTAGGATTACCAAACTGCTTCATCAACTCGGTTATTTGTCGTTGCATATCTTCTCTCATTTGTGTTGCATCTCTTCGACTCAGTTTTGCAACACTTCCGTGTGGGTTGTTGCGCCTCTTCGAATCATTTATTTAACTTTTCCACTTGGGATTGCAAGTTCCACACCTAAACAACATACATAATATTAGTAAAAAAGCTATATATATAGACACACTAGTAGGAAACCCATGCGATGCAACCCGTTTGACATAATACGTTAATCCAATTATATAATTAACAAAACTCCGCTTATATTAGAAAAAGAAAGCACACTACCTTTTGACGGTTTTGGTGGAGCATTATCGGTATCCATATCCATGTCCTCATCATCACTGTCAGAAGCCGATTTACCCTCTACTTTCTTTCCAGAATCTTGAAGTAAACTATCAATATCCCACATCTACAAACGAATATGTTGATGGTTAGTAACTTCTCCAATCATGAACAAACGTACACACAAAAAACATACCTTCAATATCGAATCATGGGATATGCTTCCGAGAAACATTCTATCATGAGAGAAAGCTGAAACAAGAACAAAACACAGATTAGAAGCAAGATTGTACCAAGCAACCGGAGTTTAGGCGTTATTTAAAAAAAAACAATCCCATTGATGAAGAACATTCACTGCAGAAACCTATAATAATCATTTATATAGAAACTATTTCCATATTGTCTCATTGAATAGCGAAGCTGGCAAGTTGGGTAATGGGTCAAAAAAGATCAAAACAGGTGAGGTTTTTCTTTTTTTAATTTCATAAATAATTGAGGTTTTAAATATAATACAGAAACTATTATCAAAGTAATGACACTTTAAAAAAGAAAAGCATTTTATATGAACATGCATATCCATACTACAAATGAAACTTACCAAGACGCTCAACAGTATACTCCGAGTGCTCTGCAATTGGCTGAATTACTCTGTTGGGTAATATACCTACCAAACTAAACACATTGCAAAAAAAAAAAAAGGTTTAAAACTCATGAAAAAACCTGAATTAAACAAGATAATTACAAAATCCTTCTCACCTGATGAGACCATTTTCAGTTCCAGCAATAACCCTCTCTTCATCAAGCTAAAGAATATGGAAAAAGGTACATGATTTGCAAGATAAACACTACATGATTTCTAGCTAGTGGTGGTGCAACTTCACAGTTGTGGTAGTCCGGTGGAGCTTGACGGTGGTGGTCCAGTGCAGCTTGACGGTGGTTGTGGTCCAGAGCAGCTTGAGGGTGGTGGTGGTCCGATGAAGCTTGACAATGGTTGTGGTGGTTTACGGTAATTGCAACGATGATGGAGACGGTGGCGGATGAAGTTGTAGGTGGTGGTTGACGGTGATGGTAACGATGATGGAGACGGTGGTGGTTGACGGTGATGGTGACGATGATGATGACGATGATTGTTGATGATGATGGTGATGGTGGTTGAAGATGATGGAAGTTAGAGGTGTTTTGTGAAGTTGGAAGGAGACAAAGAAGATAAGGTCAGCATGAGGTCTGGCAAAAGCACACCACTAGCTAGAAATTTCCGACAATTTTCCGACACCCATATCCGTTTTTTCGGTTTTTTAACATTCTAACATGGTTTTTTCATTACGTATTTTGTACACCTTAGTTATACATGAAAAGCTCTTACTTTACCAACTTATACGTATAATTATACCCAGTCTTACGTGCGTGTACGCTATCGGGACCCATTACTTAAACTAGGCTTTTACTATTGTATAAGTGTGTATATATGTATATGTATGTATGTGTATGCACCAATAGAACTACATACTAATACACACATACATATACATATAGAGACAAGAAATACGTTTATATATATAGATATACACCTCGGTATAATTAAATATGAAAAAAATAATTGTTTTAGTCGGAAATTTCCGACCATTTTCCGACACCCATATCCGTTTTTTCGGTTTTTTAACATTCTAACATGGTTTTTTCATTACTTATTTTGTACACCTTAGTTATACATGAAAAGCTCTTACTTTACCAACTTATACGTATAATTATACCCAGTCTTACGTGCGTGTACGCTATCGGGACCCATTACTTAAACTAGGCTTTTACTATTGTATAAGTGTGTATATATGTATATGTATGTATGTGTATGCACCAATAGAACTACATACTAATACACACATACATATACATATAGAGACAAGAAATACGTTTATATATATAGATATACACCTCGGTATAATTAAATATGAAAAGAATAATTGTTTTAGTCGGAAATTGGTCGGAAATTTCCGACCAAATGTTATGTTTCGTCGGTAAGTCGTCGGAAATTTCCGACCATTTTCCGACCAATTTTTTTCTTCTTTTATTCTTTTTTTTTTGTCGGAACTTAGTCGGAAGTTTCCTTCAAATTTCCGACCATTTTTTTTTGTCGGTAAATTGTAGGAAAATAGTCGGTAAAACCAGATTATTTTTTTAGTTATTATTTTGTCGGAAAATGGTCGGAATTTTCCGACCAAATTGGTTTTGTCAGAAATTTTGGTAGGAAATCCCCTATTTTCTAGTAGTGTAATTTTCATTCTTATCTTTCTTTTTCTCAATGGCTAACCACTCATACGAATACTTGTGTATTTACTTACCGCCAAACGATTACGAAGCCGATTTTTCAAACGATAGTAGCTTACTTTATTTTATAGAGAAGCTAGAGGAACTTGAAGTGGAAGACACGACAACGTCGTCGGCCGTTCCAAAATCTTGCAGCTCAAAATCTACCGTAACTCGAGGAAGAAGACGATGAGTAGTATGAATTATGTATTTTTTTTTCAATTTTTTATTTTCTTTTTATTAGTTTGCTTTGAATTATGCATTTTTATTTTTATTCAATGAAGTTTATATTTTATCTAACATTTGACTATTTTTAAATTTAAAAAATAAAAATACTTTCTAGCATGGGTAGGCGTCGCCAGTACTTACTAGCTAATGAGTATACTGCACTAAGTTTAACGTGACGGGTGATGATTAGTCGATGATGGAGTACTTATCCTTAAATGACCCTTCCTTTCTAACTAAAATATTATAATAAATTCATCTTTATAATAAAGTTTAAAATAAATAAAAGAGTAATTACGTTTTTGGCCCCTGTGGTTATATCACTTTTACTATATTAGCCCAAAATAATAATTTTTAACATATTTGCCCTCATGGTCTCTATAACTAACCATTTTGGCCCCTAAGTCTAACCATTTTAGCCCCCATGGTCTCTATAACTAACAATTTTGGCCCCCATGATCTCTAGACTTAGGGGTCAAAATGGTTAGTTATAGAAACCATGGGGGCAGATATGTTAAAAATTCTTATTTTGAGCTAATATAATAAAAATGATATAACCACAAGGGCCAGAAACGTAATTTTCTCTAAATAAAATAACGAACTTTTATCTTTGTTTTGTAACTAGTTAAATGGAGTAAGTAATTGCAAGCATAAAATAAATAAATGGTATAACAGCATTTATAGTTGATTCTTTATCCATATTCATGTAACTATACTAAAAATAACTATACTAAAAATAACTATTTTAGCTTTCTCCTTTTTAATTAAATAATATTTTTATACCTTTATTATTACTTTTTCTCTCAATTCCACTTGTAACCACTTCTAAAAATATTAAAAAATTTTTAAGGGGTGAATAATGTTTCTCATATATTTATTGATGAGTAGTAATATTCTCATATATTTTCTCTCTCCTCCACTTAGGGGAGGAGGGGTGGTTCACTAGTGATAGATTTCTATCACTCCCACTATCCAATCAAATCATGCCATGTCATCACCCAATATTCTATCACTAGTGATAGAAATGTAGGGGGTGGTATCACTAGTGATAAAAAAGCCAACTTCAATTAATTAATACATTGATTTCTGGAAAGTGTTTGGTCTTTTGAAGTTGGTCAACAGGTGTTAATATGCAATGGGACCAAGGTACAGGTGTCAAACATACAACATTTGTCAAACATGCAGAACAAATGAAGATTGAAGTTTCACGCGTTATGTGTATAACGCGTTCAATATATAACGCGTTCAATATATACCGGCGGCGGTGTTACGTTTGGGTTTAACGCGTGATGGATGGTCCATAACGGACCACCCCGCCTAGCCTTATAACCACTCAAAACCACTAACTATTCTTAATAAATATAAATAACCTACTCACATATTTTTAGAGGAACCAATGTGAATGCTTTAAGATCATTCACATTAGGTTTCTTATATTTTTGCAAGTGTATTCCATATATTATGTGGAATGGTTGGTGAGCGGTTATGAATGGAAGAGACAGAAAATGTTACTATTTATTTATAAATATATAGGAAACATTGTTCACTCTACAAATTTATTAATATTTATGGAAGTGGAGTAAAATGTCAAAATGGTCCTTGAGTTTATATTACTTTTGCCACTTCAGTTCAAAAATAAAACTTTTTTTTTTGTATCTAGGTCCCCGAGGTTTAATTTTTGTTATCATTTTCATCTGAATCACTAACTCAGTTAAAATGTATTGTTAACTCATGGGTGATTTTAGCAATTCCCAAACCTCAGGGACAATTTTGCCAATTTACCCATTTATTCTTTTATTTTTTAATTTTATTTTTTATCTTTAAATTAAAAAAAGAAACAATTATAAATATAATATATATACATACACACACATTTGTATATATACACTTATTTTTTTAATTTTCTTTTTACCTTTAATATAAAAATGATAAATCAACCATAATATATATACATATACACACACATTTATAATTATATATACACACATTGGCGAATCTTTATTGGGACTAGGGGTAGCCCGGCCTCCACCGATTTTTCGCTTGTAATGATAATTTTACCGAAAGTTTCTGATTTTTTTTTTGTAGCGTAAAATATTGGATTTTTAAAAGTCTGACCCCTACCGATTTGGATTTTGAGAGTCGGCCCCCACTGAGTTTTCTTTCAAGCCACCTCCACCTCCATCACCACCACCACCACTGTCGCCGCAACTACCACCCCCTCTATCTCAGCATTCTTGCCTCATTTCCCCCCGTCGAACCGTTGTACCAAACAATAGCACCACCCGTCTTACCAAATATCATTAATTTATTATTACTTTTTATTTAAAGATAAAAAAGAAAATTAAAAATAAGTTTTTAAATATATATATATATATATTTAAAATACACTAGTGTATTTGAGAACTGAACGAACTAATCCTGGCCATACACGTGTGTAAATTAATGGCCAAGATTTGATGATGAAATACACTAGTGTATTTTACGATTTGATGATGAAATCTTAGCCATACACATGTGTAAATCAATGGCAAGGATTTGTTCACTCAGTTTTCACACCCTCATTTTCCACTATGCGCGGTATCACCGCGAGGCGTGCGACTGACTGAATCATGTCACCAATCATATTGAACAATTAAGTTAATTTAAAGTAAAACCAAAACATCACCAGTACGATTAGTGACATCACATTTAAAAGTCTAAAACAAGGTTCAAGTATTTAGCTGAAGCATTAAAGAAATTTTGGTACAAAACCCCATAAATAGTTTTAAAACGTAAGTTTTCAAAATAGGAGTCCACCAACGGATTCTAGATGACGCTACACTCCTCCAAGCAGACTCCAGCGCAACACCTATGGACCTGCAAGCATGCAGTAGTATGTCAACATAAAGCTGGTGAGTTCACGGTTTAAAAGAGTTTTCTTGTTTTATCCCAAAAAGATTAATTATTTAAGTTACCAGTTATAAAACATGCCACGGGGAGCTACCCCATGTAAGCTACTAAACTGTGTGGTACCGAAACTGAGACTATAGTGCATTTTCCCTTGATCAATGTCTATCATCATCGATCGGTTATAAGGGCATACTAGTTCATCTATCATAATTGATGTGCTTAAAATACAACATATATATAACAACCCTCCTAAAATTTATTAGAACACCCCTATATGTCATAAAATACACCCCGTACACGGAAACTGGCCCTAAATACCTTAATTTTAACAAAAATCAAATAAAATCAATAAAATAAGTCGCTCGCGGGGCGCGACCTATCTCACCTCATCCATCGCGGGCCGCGACCAAGTGGACAGCAGGCGCAACCCTAGGCCGCCACGTGTCACCACTCATGTCCAAACTATCTCGTGACTGATCAAACCTAGGCCCTACCATACCTAGCTCGCGGGCCGCGAAGGACGACCATTAGTTTGTCGCGGGGCGCGAGAGACCCCAGATCAGGCCCTATAAATGGGATCGATCAGCCTTCAGTCCAATTCGTTCAAAACTTCGAATTCTCTCTCAAATTCTGAATTGTAGAAATAATATCGGGTATTATACTCACTAAAATAGCGAAGCTCTGCCTCGATGTAAGTATCATAATCCCCGATTACGTATTAGATACGCTGCCCGATTGATCTAGTGTTTCGTAACGCCTTTCGAGGCTCTGCCCGACGTAGTCGTTGGAGTTCTGTCTCAAGCAGGGTATAACTAATGTAAATTGGGTTATTATACTAACACGTGTGCATTATTTAATTAATAGATTATAACCAGGAAGTCACAAAGGAAATACCTAAACTAGCAATGTGAGTGATTCCTCTTTTCACAAAGTTGTTTTTACAAAACCTCAATTATTTTACATGATAATTAACAGTGATTGAGTATTTGTAATTCTACAATTATCGTCGGTATGTTGGGGTTTTGTATACAAAATTTGTTACTACACTGTGAGTAGTAACATGACCACAAGTCGGGTTAACAGTACCGTGGGTGGTAATTAAGGTAGAAATATAAACAAATGTAATTGCGAGATCGCCCTCAATATTGTACAATGATAAAACCTATTTTGATTAAACTGGGATTCACTCGCCAGTATTTCTTGCTGAGAAAATGTTTTTAAATGTGTTTCAGGTAACAAAATGTGAAAGTCAAATAGAAGGCAGCTGGACAGCACTGAAGGCTTGGAAAAGTGGCTATAAAAGTTACCTAAATAAAGAAGATGTTTTATATCAATAAATTAGGGTTTATCCCTATAAAAATGTTTGTATTGGAAACTTGGGAATTTCCCATGGATTTATTATTATAAAAATGTGGTATTTTACTCTGATAAAATATTTCCTAACTACGGTCCTGATGTAAATTCCGCTGCCAAAATGATAAACACCGATACCACTGATACTGGTTCGCGGCCGCCTGTTCCCAAGTGATTAGGGGCCGGGGGTTGCGACAGAGAGTGGTATCAGAGCTACAGCCACTGATTTCAGCCACAGAAGTGTTCTGCTGACACCAAAATTTTACCCATTTTGTTAGGAAATAATCTATGGGATTACGTGCATATCTGTATATTATTGTTTTCAGTTATTTGACAATTTATTAGTTTACAGTATGAGTGATCAAGGTCCGTCAGACGCTTATCGTCAACTGTCTAGTTCTCCTAGAGATGAAGGAACTTCTTCCCAGCCTACCCCCTCGGGGTATTCAGCTGACACAGAAAAGGGGATTTTCATATTCAAAGCGCAATCCGAAGAGCCATTCCCTACCAAAAAGAGAGGATGGTTCAGTCGGGGAGCTCACGAGCGTAGGAAAAGGATGAGGAAGTTACAGCAGCAGAGAGCTTTAGCAGCTGCAAATAGGGAAATGAATGCCCAAACTCAGGATATAATTAATAGACGATTGGCCAATTTCCACATACTAGCTACCACAGCCGCAAACCCAAAATTAGAACAAATCATTGCACCACAGCCACTATCCTTGTTCCCAACTCAACCCATGGAAATAGAACCTAACCTAGTAGACCAGATTCCAGCACCTGCTTTTGACCCAACCGAAATCCCTAGACTCCTAGCACCCCATCCTCCAGATTATGACCCATGGTTTGACGACCATAGGGATTATCAAGAACTCTACCCACTAGAGGAGCCCATACAAAACCCAGTAGCACCTTACCCTAACCTTGACCCTCTAGATCCATACTGGGATAATGACCAGTATATTCGAGAGATCTAAGAGAACCCATACCCATACGAAGAACCGATGCCCCAGTACCCTGATCCGATACCAGCACCCGCACCACCCATGAGTACCGAGAACGTACAGGAACTCTGCACGTTTGGTGAGGAGTAATTAGATGAAAGTGAAAAGATAAGACAAATAGGGGAGAGGCTTGTTTGGAAGCACGACGAGCGTAACATGCAAAACTGGATGAACCCCTATCAGTAATAATATATATATATATATATGCAAATAGTTTGAAAAAAAATCAACTAAAATAGATAATCCTATAGCTACTGATGCATACTAGTATTGTATTTTAAACTTCAGTTACAGTTTGTAATAGATGCATATATAAAATAGAGTAAATGCCGCAATGTACGACGATTTTGACCAACCTGTTTGTGAGATTGTTTGCATTAAATATTGTTTTGTGATATTAACACTTGATAAATATTTATAATTCAGATGGACAACGAAGTGAATCAAGAAAACCCGAATAACGAAAATAACGGCAATCAAGTAGGTAACAGCGCCATCCAACATATAGTGGCACAAGGAATTATAGACGCTATTCCATATATTATTAAAACGATTAAGGAAGCGAAAAATAATAAAAGTAATAGTGGAAGTAAACGACCACCTACTGAACCTAGTCACAACGTAAACTATGGACCATTGCTTCAATTGCCTATTCCAAAAAGAAGAAGAACCATGTCTTATGTTTGTTCTTATAAAGAATTCTGGTCCTGAAAACCAATAGAATTATCGGGCAATGAAGGAGCCATTGCAGCTCTACGCTAGATAGAAAAGACTGAGACAGTCTTAAAAATAAGCAAGTGTGTAGAGGAAGATAACATCATGTTTACTTCCAACCTGTTTAAGAATGCAGCTCTAGAATGGTGGAACACTATTCTCCAGTCTAGGGGAAGTGACAGAGTCTATAATATGGAATAGACTGAGTTTAAGAATATGGTTGAAAGGAAGTTCTGTCCTCCCAATGAAAAGAACAGATAGCCAATAAGTTCTTAAACCATAGAATGACTGGAGTAGATTGTAAGGGTTACACTACCCTATTCTTTGAATATGCTAGAATAGTGCTAACCCTAGCTTCACCAGAACCAGTATTAATCTCCCGTTACATCTGGGAAGAACGTAGGTTCTACTTCTGCACCTTATTGTAAGGCCTGCAAAAGGAAGCATTCAGGGAGATGCTCCACCTACTGCAACTTCTGCAAGATACTAGGACACAAGGAAGAAGACTGTAGGAAGAAACCTAGTAATGGAGTATGCTTCAATTGTGTGACAACTGTCAAATTTCCATGTATCCGTACAATAATTAAACAGTAATTTACAGCTTAATGACTGTGTTTGATCTGAATTAATGACATGAATGCTTTCTGATTACTATCATATGCATACAAGTGCATCACATATTGCATGATTTCATATCTATATTGCATGCAACACCTTATGATTCAAATGATGCACGAAACAAAGTTAGCACAGTTATCAGACAAACTAGAAGTACTGACGGGAGTTCAGTACTCAGACAGACATGATACTGAGACACAGAATGAGCCAGAAACCAAGAGTTACACTAGTATAGTGTGTAGGAAAGTAAGAATCATAAAACTGTCTTCCTAGTGATAGTTTAAGTGCCGGAAAGTGCCTAAAACTCACCCAAACTGCAGAATTTTACAATCTCTAGCAAAAATCAGCTTTTTAACAACATAATATTATGCAGAATTATGGTTTAATGGTCCAAAATACCTTCCTAAGTGTCGGGAATCAAAACTATCGCAAAGTTAGCTTCACATTTTATAAACCACTAGATCCTCCATACTTCTCATTTTCACAAACAAAACACTTCATCACTCTCTCTCCCTCATCCCTTGGCTACCGCCGTGAACCACCACACCACCACCACCTCTTTCAAGTCTTGTTCATCCAATCTCAAGTGTTACAATGGTGCTAGGAGCTTAACTAAGGAGCTTGGTGCCATTGGAAGTTGAAGGACCCTTCTCAAGAGCTATTAACCACCAAGTTTATCACCTTCTTCATCTTTGATCTCTACCCTAGCCTTGTGCTAGTAGTAAGACTCTCATAACTCTATTTTACTTCTCATTATGTTGATTAAAAGATCATGTAAGATGTTAACCATGAAGATCAAGAAAGAACAAGAAGATAATTCTTAACATAAAGCTTTAAATCATAAGAAACTATGTTGTTTAAGTGTATGTGTGCATCTTGATTCTTGATTACTTGAGTTTATGGTGTTAAACATCATAAGAGACTTTCTAGATTGTGATTAAACACATGATCTAGCAAGTGAGAGGATGATCTTGTGAAAAACCAAGATGATCATCCGTTATGTAAACATGAACTTGAAAGATGAAGATGTTTTTATGAATGATTATGATAAATACATGTTGTTATTCTTGTACATGAATGATTTCAAAGATGATTTTCTCAAGAAACCAAGTTTATAAACAATATTTACATAACCATGACTTTTAAAGAAACTAACCATGTTTTTAGTGTTAAATCAAATGTAGAAACATGTTATTAACAATAAAAATTCAAGAAGAAATATTTTTAGAAAATCATGTTATAAGTTGTGAAAGACTAAATTTCTGAAGAATGGTATTTATGAACAAAGAACCATGTTTTAGAGGGTAACTAGGTCTACTAATTAACATGGTAAGTTACAACAAGTTTTTACAAAAATTTCAAGTTCATGATGTAGTGTAAATTGCATAATTTTGGTACATGGTACATGTTGATTGAATTATTGTTGATTGGCGATGATTTTAAAAGAAAATGATATGCTTTGAAAGCATGGAAACCTCCATTTTTAAGGGGAAACTATGGCAAAATTTTTCTAGAAT
Organism: Helianthus tuberosus; assembly: GCA_030545235.1. Classification (NCBI taxonomy): domain Eukaryota; kingdom Viridiplantae; phylum Streptophyta; class Magnoliopsida; order Asterales; family Asteraceae; genus Helianthus; species Helianthus tuberosus. The sequence goes on from CM060399.1 coordinate 118,224,579, forward strand.
TTAAACACTTAGAAAAATATGTTTAAACAAGTATTTTTAAACTATGGCACTTAGAATTTTAACCATGGTTTTTCATATAAAATTTGCCACAAATTTTGTACAAAAATTACAAATATTGGAGGTTGGTTTTTGATAAATAAAAGTGACTAAATATGTATTTAGGAAAATATATATTTAGAAGTCGGAATTTGTGTGATTACTTGTATAATATGTGTATTAGTTATATTATTTTACGAATTGAAATAATATAACTTACCAAAATACCAAGAATTATAATACAAAATATTACCAAAATTCCAAGAAGACAAATATATAATTTATACCCAAAAATTGGACAAACCGAACAAGGGATACGGATTACATATATATATATATATATATTCCGGAATTAAGTATATATATATTTTGACAAATATGTATTTACAAAAATATATCATAGTAGAAAATACATTATTCTTGAATAAAGAGAGGATATATATTTTCTTGAATTATTAGAAAATATATTATTTTGAAGAAAATATATATTTTCTTAAACAAAATTTAGAATATATTTTTTTGGGGTGAAAAATGGATTTATAAGTGTTTTCTAAGTTAATCTTGAAAATATATTATTTTTGAGGTTTATATGAAAATATAAATATTTTTGCCAAGGAAGAATTATAGATAATTTTTCTGTAAAAGTTTTCTTAAAATATATATATTTTAAGAATGTAAATTGGTGATTTTATTGGTTAAAAATAATATTCCGGAAAGTATAAATACGAAAATTAAGTATAAGAATATTTGATAAATACAATAAAAATACGTATTCTCGTACGTATAAATACACACCGGAATACGACACCGAAACTTGGCAAAATACACAAGTCTAAGAATACAAGTATAAGTATACCCATCCTTGGGAGAATTATTCATGGAAGGATTATAAAACAAATAAGTTAAAATATATTATTTTAACAAATATTTCAATAACTAATAAATATAATTTAAGTTAAAATATTATTATTTTAACAAATAATTATATACTTTGGAATAATAATTATTACATCAAAACTTAACTCAAAGATACCAAGTCATAAAAATTAAGACTAAAAGCCAAGGCACGACCCATCCGTCTAATAAACCGTAGCACGCGTGTAGGTAGTCGTGCGACCGAGGAGAAGCTGTGAGTTATACTAGTTTACAAGACGCAAGATTGTGAGTCCATGTTCCCCTTTTCTTTTAACTGTTTTCAGTTTTATAACTTCGGGGGTGAAATACATGTTACAATTGTTTACAAACGATTACATATGGTATGGTTAGCTAATGAATGAACTGTTAGATCATGTGAGTGGTGGGTACAACGCTTAAGACCATTAATCCTCGTATAAGGACCGAGGGACATGAGTAATAGATCTATTTGGGTGTTGCGAGCCCCACCCCTGGGCAGGAAGTGGCCGAAGATGGTGACCATGTCTTCCAGCCGGAAGCCCGGTACAAAATCCGCTAGGTTTGAGCCTTCCTGCACCATTGCACACATATTAATGACCTTGCAAATCATTAATCGATCTGTTCATAGACGCTTTCATACCAGGTTTACAAATACATACTTACAGTGATTACAAGTTTATTACGAGCTCACATACAAAACACATGAACTCGCTCAACTTTTGTTGATGTTTTCAAACTACATGTATTTCAGGAAATTGAGAATGGATCTGGCGGGCGTTGAAGGTTTCCAAGTTGTGTCTACAATAAATGATGTTATCCGCACTTTTGTTGGGTTTGAAATGGATGTCTTATCCTAGATAAGACATACACTTCAAAGCCTTGTTTTATCAATGTATTTGTTGAGTCCTTTATGGAACTTTAAACATTTGGATGGTTTGTGTTTTAAACTCGAAGTCTTGGTTGATGTTAAACAATATGGTTGTATTATTTTGAAACTCAGTAATGGATGAACATCATGATTTCTAGCATATAGTTGTTTGGTATAATTGAATGCAAAAGTCAGGGTGTGACAGTTTGGTATCAGAGCTTCAATTGTAGCGAACTAGGATTCCTTCTCGAGTCTAGACTACAATCATTAGGGCTCTCTCATGAAAATATTTTTACAAATTATTTTTCATTGCATTTTCAAAACGCCGAGATCCATGGAACAAATGTTTTACAAAAGGAAAGACAAGGAACATAATGCAAGGTCACAGTGGTGGTTTGGTTTGCGTGGGGTAGACTAGTTAAGATAGAAAAAGTTTCATGAAGGATAATGTGAATACATGATTAAGTGATGATTGTCTTTGTTTGCATACATTGAGTGTTAGTGGTTAACATATGTGCACATGTTATGAATGTTATGCTACATGTATACATGTCCTCGTCTGAGAGCGGTTTATCGGAGGAGCACGATCCGATGGCGATCGTCTCTGACGACGAGGTGGCGCCTGTACCGGAGGTTCTGACTTCAGATACTGATAGCGATCCAGAGATGCTATCCGAGGACGACGATGACTTTCAGCCTTTCGCTCTCCCGGACTTTGGAGACGACGTACCTATCGCTGATGGCTTCCCTGTCGAGGATCCTTTTGATTTCCCTGCTCCTATTCATGATCACCTCATCATCAGTCACCCCGATGGTGAGCATATTGTCCCACCAATCCTCCATGCTGTTCCCCTCATGGTCATTCCTCCTGAGGATTGGCCCTTTGATGATATTTTTGGTGATGATGTCAATTTATTTTTTGAATGGTCCCCCAGCTGACGTTCAGGGCGACGGGGAGGTTGATGGTGATGTTGCTATCCTAGATGTACCACCTCCTGTCATTCCAGTTATCGAGTTATCTTCTGACTCCAGCTTGCATTCATTTTCAGACTCCTTTGAGTCTGTGACTTTTTCAGCCCTGCGGGCGGCAGGACTGCAGCTTTATGCCACTGATTCAGATGATGACACTACGATGTCTGCTGCACCAGTATCCCCAACTCGAGTCCCTACACCTCCACACGTCCCAGAGCTTGTTCCTGAGCCAGACCCTGTTCCATTTGGCCTACCTGATATTGCACCTCTTGAACCTGAGCCGATTCCTGATCCTGACCATGTCCCGTTTGGATTACCAGATATCGCACCTCCCATCCCGGAGCCGGTTCCTGCTCCGTTTGATCTCCCACTTGCTGATCCATTCATTCCACCACCCCCACCCGCTGATGTCGCTCCCCCACCTCCTGTTATATCTGATGCTCACCGCACCGACCTTCCGATTGTCTTCCTGCAGGACATCCCTGCTCCCCGACCAAGGGAGGGTACCTCGGGACAGCCTCCGAGTTATGACCCATTTGCTTCAGCCGCTTTCCCACTGATCCCACAGACTACACCTTTTACTCCCTTTACATCCGCATCGTTTGATGAGCCATTTCGATGGTTCCCTCCATATACCATGCCTATCTCAGACCCTTACCATCCCTCTCATTATGGAGGCTACACTCGGGACGAGTTATTTTTGTCTTTACAGTTACAGTTTGAGATCTTGAGTCGTAGAGTTCTTGAGTTGGAGCTCAGTGAGGGTGCTAGACGGTCACCCTGTCCTTGTCATTCTGCTTTTGTCCCTCCACACTCATCACCGTCAGCTTCGTTTATACCTCCACCTGCTGCTCCCGCACCTATCCTGGGGTTTGATGCCCTTTTTCTCACTGTCGAGCAGCAGATTAGCTTTTTGCTCCGCCGTGTGTATGAGCTCGAGGAGGAGCTTGCACATGTCCGCAGTTTGCTTTTCTTCCCTCCTCCGCCATCAGCATAATAGGTTTTTGGTTTTATTCAGATGCATTACTTTTGGTGAGAGCACTACAATTGAGCCGAGATTGTGAAGAATGGAAGACCACTTTTTAACTATATTGTTTTGTATATTGGTAGGCTTATTGACAAGGGTAGAGTGACCATATGTCACTTTTGATGTGATACACTTTGTAAACAATGTAACTTATGGTTGGTAATTAATGAAAGCTCCATCGTCATGTTCTCACTAAACACATTGTTGGATTACATGTTCATGCTATGATTACGTTGTTGCATGGTTGTTTGCTATGATGATTGCTTATATATATATATATATATATATATACGAATCCTAGACGATTATTTATTTATTTAGCGAATAAGGCCTGACCTATCCGATCTTTTTATTAGAAGAAAGATGCCGCCGCAAAGATTACTGATACCAATAACCCTCTGCCCACGACATAGGCGGAATTACAAGAGCGCATCTCACAGGCCATCGCACAGCACGGGGCCCTTAGCTCCGAACATAGCGGGGGTACCTCAGGGAATAACCCACCAATCGGTAATGTTTAGTCACATAAGACACATTACAACTCGTTTGGATATTTCCAATTGTGCTTTGGTAATGCTTTCTGTGAATGATGTTGCTTGTGTACAGGATGTACCTATAAACAGTTCTTGGACTGCAAGCCCCTAAATTTCGATGGCACTGGGGGTGTCGTCGCCTTCGTACGCTGGGTGGAGAAGACGGACTCTGTTTTGAGAATGAGTAAATGTGCTATAGAGCAAAGAGTTACGTACATTTCTGGGCTGTTTCTTGACGGGGCACTCTCGTGGTGGAACCTCCAGGTGCAGACTTTGGGTGAGGCTAGTGCGTATGCATTGACGTGGAATGAACTGAAAGAGTTGATGCGCAAAAAGTATTGTTCTCAGGCGGAGATCCAGAAGTTGGAAACGGAACTCTGGAACTTGAAAATGGATGGCCCGAAGGTGGCTGAGTATGTTCAGAGATTTCATGATTTGTCGAGAGTTGTTCCTTATTTGGTGGAGCTGGAGTTTAAAAGGATAGAACGTTTCATCTGGGGATTGGCACCTCAGATTCTGAGCATGGTGACAACTTCTAAGCCTCCAACTATCTCTGAGGCTATTGACTTAAGTGTGGCGCTTACTGAAGAAGCCGTTAGGTTGGGAAAGTTTTCGATTTCTGAAATGAAGAAGAAAGAGACTCATGTGGATTCATCTGGGGATAACAAGAGAAAGTTCACTAACTTCAAGAAAGGCACCCGAGCAAACAACAACAATGCCAACAAGCGAAGAGACGCTAATCCGCCAGCTGAGGCACAGACTTGCGCTGCAAGTGCTGAAAACAAGGGAAAAGGGTACATGGGTACCCTACCAAAGTGTGATGTATGTCAGTTTAATCATGCCGGTCAGTGTAGGTATAGGAAATGTGGCAACTGTGGAAGGATTGGGCATTCTAGGGAAACGTGCTGGTATGGGGCGGGTCGTGGAAATGGAGGACAAGGTGGAAATGGTAATGGTAATCGTGGTGGTAACGGAAATCAGCATGGTAATCAGAACCATGGTGGAAACGGGAATCAGGCGGGAAATAGAAACCGGGGAGGACACAACAACAACAACAACAATAACCAGGGTGGTAATGGGAATGGACGGGGCCAAGGTGTTATGGTTGCGGTGATAAGGGGCACTTTAAGCGGGATTGCCCTAAAAATAATCAAGCACGTGGAAGGGTGTTCACCATCGAAGCTAGGGAAGCACGCCAGGTTCCAAACGTGGTTACTGGTATGTTCCCTATTAATCAACGTTATGCATATGTGCTGTTTGATACTGGTGCCGATTATAGTTTCGTATCACTAGACTTTAAGAATATACTTGGTTTAGTTGCAAGTAAGTTAGACGTCTCGTATTCGATAGAACTGGCTGATGGAAAGCTAGTAGAAGCTAATGAGGTGATTAGAGGTTGTGTTATAGAGCTTGGAGAGCGTGAGTTTTCGATAGATCTTCTGCCGGTTGATTTGGGCAGTTTCGATGTCGTAGTTGGGATGGATTGGTTGTCGAGTAATCATGCAGAGATAGTGTGCCATGAGAAGATCATTTGCACTCCGATGGCGAATGAAGAGACGATCGTGATTCATGGAGAAAAGCATGATACGCCTTTGCGGATCATCAGTTGTTTGAAAGCACAGAAGTGTCTACGTAAAGGATGCGTTGCCTTCTTAGCTCACGTTGTGGATAAGGACATCGAAGAACCGAAGCTTGAAGATATCCCTGTGGTAAGGGAATATCCTGAAGTTTTATCCGAAGGCTTGCCAGGATTACCTCTTCAACGACAAGTCGAGTTCCACATTGACTTGTTTCCAGGCGCCGCGCCTGTAGCCAAGGCACCTTACCAACTTGCACCATCAGAAATGCAAGAATTATCCATGCAGCTTCAGGAGTTGCTGGACAAGGGATTCATAAGGCCGAGCTTCTCGCCTTGGGGAGCTCCAGTGTTTGTTCGTCAAGAAAAAGGATGGTAGCTTTCGAATATGCATCGACTACTGGGAGCTGAACAAGCTAACCATCAAGAATCGGTATCCTTTGCCGAGGATTGATGATTTATTCGACCAACTGCAAGGATTAAGCTACTATTCCAAGATTGATCTTCGATCGGGTTATCATCAGTTGCGGATTCAAGAAGAGAGTATACCAAAGACTTCCTTCAGAACTCGTTATGGACACTATGAGTTCCTAGTGATGCCGTTTGGGCTGACTAATGCGCCGGCAGTGTTTATGGATTTGATGAACCGAGTCTGTAAGCCATATCTTGATAAATTTGTGATCGTATTTATCGATGATATTTTGATTTATTCGCGGACGAAGGAAGATCATGAGCAACACCTCAGATCCATTCTAGAGCTATTAAAGAAGGAAAAGCTCTACACTAAGTTCTCGAAGTGCGAGTTTTGGATTCGAAAGGTACAGTTTCTCAGTCATATGGTAAACGAGAATGGCATTCATGTGGATCCCACAAAGATTGAGGCAATCAAGAACAGGGAAACTCCGAAGACCCCGACTGAGATCCGACAGTTTTTGGGTTTAGCAGGTTATTATCGCAGGTTCATCGAGAATTTCTCCAAGATAGCTCAACCGCTGACCTCCCTTACTCAGAAGGACAAGAAGTACGAATGGGGAGACAAGCAAGAAGAAGCCTTTCAGCTGCTCAAGAACAAGCTATGCGATGCCCCGATATTATCCCTACCCGAAGGCACGGAAGACTTCTTGGTATATTGCGACGCTTCACTTCAGGGATTGGGTTGCGTGCTCATGCAACGCCAGAAGGTTATCGCTTATGCTTCATGCCAACTGAAGGTCCATGAGAAGAACTATACCACTCACGATCTGGAGCTAGGTGCAGTGGTATTTGCTTTGAAGATCTGGCGACATTATCTGTATGGTACTTGATGTACTATTTTCACGGATCATAAGAGCCTATAGCACATATTTGATCAGAAAGAGCTTAATATGCGACAACGACGATGGGTTGAGTTACTGAATGATTATGACTACGAGATTAAGTATCATCCTGAAAAGGCGAATGTGGTAGCAGACGGCTTAAGTCGAAAGGAAAGGATTAAGCCCATAAGGGTTCGGGCTTTAGAAATGATCATTAAAATGGATCTCACCTCACGTATACGTAGCGCCCAACGAGAAGCTCTTAAGAAGGAGAATCTTAAGGCTGAATATCTCCGAGGAATGGATAAGAAGTTGGTGCCTAACGAGAAAGGAACCTTGTATTTCATGGGACGTATTTGGGTTTCGCTTTATGGTGGTATTAGAGAGGTTATTTTTTACGAAGCTCATAAGTCGAGATACTCGATCCATCTAGGATCGGACAAGATGTATCAAGATTTGAAAGACTACTATTGGTGACCAAGACTCAAGAGTGACGTTGCCATGTATGTAGGGAAATGCCTAACCTGTGCTAAGGTTAAGGCCGAGTATCAGAAACCCTCAGGTCTTCTGCAACAGCCGGAAACACACATGTGGAAGTGGGAACAGATTTCGATGGATTTCATAACAAAGTTACCCAGGACCCCTAGAGGACATGACATGATCTGGGTAATAGTGGACCGACTGACAAAGTCTGCGCACTTCCTACCGATTCGAGAAAAGGATAGCATGGGAAAGCTAGCTGAGCTTTACCTCAAGGAGATAGTAGCACGTCATGGAGTGCCTATCTCGATAATATCTGACAGAGATGGACGGTTTGTGTCAAGGATTTGGCAATCCTTTCAGGAAGCCTTTGGTTCTCAGTTGAATCTAAGCACGACCTTTCACCCGCAGACAGACGGTCAAAGCGAGCGAACTATTCAGACGTTAGAAGACATGCTCTGCGCTTGTGTAATGGATTTAGGTGGTAGCTGGGATACTCATCTACCTCTAGTTGAGTTTTCCTACAATAACAGCTACCATACAAGTATTCAACCCGCACCGTTCGAAGCCTTCTATGGCCGTAAATGCCGCTCACCGTTGTGTTGGGCAGATGTTGGAGACAGGCAGATGGTTGGCCCCGAACTAGTCCAAGAAACAACTGACAAGATCATGCAGATCCGAGAGCGCATCAAGGCGGCTCGTGATCGACAAAAGAGTTACGCGGATCAAAGACAAAAACCTTTGGAATTCGAAGTAGGAGACATGGTTTTGTTGAAAGTCTCACATTGGAAAGGTGTAGCACGATTTGGGAAACGTGGCAAGTTAAACCCACGTTACATTGGGCCATTCAGGATATTGGAAAGGGTTGGTACCGTTGCATACAAGCTAGAATTACCAGAGGAACTAAAAGGTGTTTATGATACATTTCATGTATCAAACCTGAAGAAAAGCCCAGCTCAGGAGACAGTTATCATCCCTGCGGATGAAGTGCACATCGACGACACTCTCCACTTTACTGAAGAACCCGTCGAGGTTACAGTTATAAAACATGCCACGAGGAGCTACCCCATGTAAGCTACTAAACTGTGTGGTACCGAAACTGAGACTATACTGCATTTTCCCTTTATCAATGTCTATCATCATCGATCGGTTATAAGGCCATACTAGTTCATCTATCATAATTGATGTGCTTAAAATACAACATATATATAACAACCCTCCTAAAATTTATTAGAACACCCCTATATGTCCTAAAATACACCCCGTACGCGAAAACAGACCCCAAATACCTTAATTTTAACAAAAATCAAATAAAAACAATAAAATAAAATAAGTCGCTCGCGGGGTGCGACCTATCTCACCTCATCCGTCGCGGGCCGGGACCAAGTGGACAGCAGGCGCAACCCTAGGCCGCCACATGTCCCCACTTGTGTCCAAGCTATCTCGTGACTGATCAAACCTAGGCCCTACCATACCTAGCTTGCGGGCCGCGAAGGACGACCATTAGTTGGTCACGGGGCGCGATAGACCCCAGATCAGGCCCTATAAATGGGATCGATCAGCCTTCAGTCCAATTCGTTCAAAACTTCGAATTCTCTCTCAAATTCTCAATTGTAGAAATAATATCGGGTATTATACTCACTAAAATAGCGAAGCTCTGCCTGGATGTAAGTATCATAACCCCGGTTACGTATTAGATACGCTTCCCGATTGATCTAGTGCTCCGTAACGCCTCTCGAGGCTCTGCCCGACGTTGTCGTTGGAGTTCTGTCTCGGGGAGGGAATAACTAATGTAAATTGGGTTATTGTACTAACGTGTGTGCATTGTTTAATTAATAAATTATAACCAGGAAGTCACAAACGAAATACCTAAACTAGCAATGTGAGTGATTCCTCTTTTCACAAAGTTGTTTTTACAAAACCTCAATTATTATACATGATAATTAACAGTGATTGAGTATTTGTAATTCTACCATTATCGTCGGTATATTGGGGTTTTGTATACAAAATTTGTTACTACACTATGAGTAGTAACATAACCACAAATCGGGTTGACAGTACCGTGGGTGGTAATTAAGGTAGAAATATAAACAAATGTAATTGTGAGATCGCCCTCAATATTGTACAATGATAAAACCTGTTTTGATTAAATTGGGATTCACTCGCCAGTATTTCTTGCTGATAAAATGTTTTTAAACGCGTTTCAGGTAACAAAATGTGAAAGCCAAATAGAAGCCAGCTGGACAGCACTGAAGGCTTGGAAAAGTGGCTATAAAAGTTACCTAAATAAAGAAGATGTTTTATTTCAATAAATTAGGGTTTATCCCTATAAAACTGTTTGTAATGGAAACTTGGGAATTTCCCATGGATTTATTATTATAAAAATTTGGTATTTTACTCTGATAAAATATTTCCTAACTACGGTCATGATGTAAATTCCGCTGCCAAACTGATAAACACCGATACCACTAATACTGGTTCGCGGGCGCCCGTTCCAGTGTGATTAGGGGCCGGGGGTTGCGACAGAGAGTGGTATCAGAGCTACAGCCACTGATTTCAGCCACCGAAGTGTTCTGCTGACACTAAAATTTTACCCATTCTGTTAGGAAATAATCTATGGGATGACGTGCATATTTGTATATTATTGTTTTCTGTTATTTGACAATTTATTAGTTTACAGTATGAGTGATCAAGGTCCGTCAGATGCTTATCGTCAACTGTCTAGTTCTCCTAGAGATGAAGGAAGTTCTTCATAGCCTACCCCCTCGGGGTATTCAGCTGACACAGAAGAGGGGGATTTTCATATTCAAAGCGCAATCCGAAGAGCCATTCCTTACCAAAAAGAGAGGATGGTTCAGTCGGGGAGCTCACGAGCGTAGGAAAAGGATGAGGAAGTTATAGCAGCAGAGAGCTTTAGCAGCTGCAAATAGGGAAATAAATGCCCAGACTCAGGATATAATTAATAGACGATTGGCCAATTCCCACATACTAGCTACCACAGCCGCAGACCCAAACTTAGAACAAATCATTGCACCACAGCCACTATCCTTGTTCCCAACTCAACCCATGGAAAAAGAACCTAACCCAGTAGACCAGATTCCAGCACCTGCTTTCGACCCAACCGAAATCCCTAGAGTCCCAATACCCCATCCTCCAGATTATGACCCATGGTTTGACGACCATAGGGATTATTAAGAACTTTACCCACTTGAGGAGCCCATACAAAACCCAGTAGCACCTTACCCTAACCTTGACTCTCTAGATCCATACTGGGATAATGACAAGTATATTCGAGAGATCTTAGAGAACCCATACCCATACGAAGAACCGATGCCCCAGTACCCTGATCTGATACCAGCACCCGCACCACCCATGAGTATCGAGAACGTACAGGAACTCCACACGTTTGGTGAGGAGTAATTAGATGAAAGTGAAAAGATAAGACAAATAGGGGAGAGGCTCGTTTGGAAGTGCGACGAGCGTAACATGCAATACTGGATGAACCCCTAACAGTAATAATTATAATAATAAAATATATATATATATATATATATATATATGCAAATAGTTTGAAAAAAAATCAACTAAAATAGATAATCCTATAGCTACTGATGCATACTAGTATTGTATTTTAAACTCCAGTTACAGTTTGTAATAGATGCATATATAAAATAGAGTAAATGTCGCAATGTACGACGATTTTGACCAACCTGTTTGTGAGATTGTTTGCATTAAATATTGTTTTGTGATATTAACACTTGGTAAATGTTTATAATTCAGATGGACAACGAAGTGAATCAAGAAAACCCGAATAACGATAATAACGGCAATCAAGTAGATAACAGTGCCATCCAACAAATAGTGGCACAAGGAATTATAGACGCTATGCCATATATTATTAAAACGATTAAGGAAGCGGAAAATAATAAAAGTAATAGTGGAAGTAAACGACCACCTACTGAACCTAGTCACAGCATAAACAATGGACCATTGCTTCAATTGCCTATTCCAAAAAGAAGAAGAACCATGTCTTATGTTTGTTCTTACAAAGAATTCTGGTCCTGCAAACCAATAGAATTCTCGAGCAATGAAGGAGCCATTACAGCTCTACGCTGAATAGAAAAGACTGAGGCAGTCTTAAAAATAAGCAAGTGTGCAGAGGAAGATAAAATCATGTTTACTTCCAATCTGTTGAAGAATGCAGCTCTAGAATGGTGGAAAACTATTCTCCGGTCTAGGGGAAGTGACAGAGTCTATAATATGGAATGGACTGAGTTTAAGAATATGGTTGAAAGGAAGTTCTATCCTCCCAATGAAAAAGAACAGATAGCCAATAAGTTCTTAAACCATAGAATGACTGGAGTAGATTGTAAGGGTTACACTATCATATTCTTTGAATATGCTAGAATAGTGCCAACCCTAGCTTCACCAGAACTAGTATTAATCTCCTGTTACATCTGGGGATTAATCAGTGAGATTAGGCACGTAGTCAAGGCAGCTTGACCACAAACTATAGAAGAAGCTGTAGAACTAGCAAATACCTTGACCGATAAACTAGTACGTACACAAGAAGAAAACCAGAGGAAGAACCTAGTCCAAAAACTTACTTAGGAATTTCGTTACGGTAATTCTAACCGTGGGAAGAACGTAGGTTCTACTTCTGCACCTTATTGTAAGGCCTGCAAAAGGAAGCATTCAGGGAGATGCTCCACCTACTACAACTTCTGCAAGATACCAAGACACAAGGAAGAAGACTGTAGGAAGAAACCCAGTAATGGAGTATGCTTCAATTGTGTGACAACTGTCAAATTTCCATGTATTCGTACAATAATTAAACAGTAATTTGCATCTTAATGACTGTGCTTGATCTGAATTAATGACATGAATGCTTTCTGATTACTATCATATGCATACAAGTGCATCTCATATTGCATGATTTCATATCGATATTGCATGCAACACCTTATGATTCAAATGATGCACGAAACAAAGTTAGCACAGTTATCAGACAAACTAGAAGTACTGACGGGAGTTCAGTAGTCAGGCATACATGATATTGAGACACAGAATGAGCCAGAAACCAAGAGTTACACTAGTATAGTGTGTAGGAAAGTCAGGATCATAAAACTGCCTTCCTAGTGATAGTTTAAGTGCCGGAAAGTGCCTAAAACTCACCAAAACTGCAGAATTTTACAATTTCCAGTAAAAATCAGCTTTTTAACAACATAATATTATGCAGAATTATGGTTTAATGGTCCAGAATACCTTCCTAAGTGTCGGGAATCAAAACTGTCACAAAAGGGAACATAAATCACACTAACTTGCGTAATTTAGCACCTTAACGAACCAGTAACCAACCGAACAACCGGACACTACCTGAAACACCAAATTTTCACTAGAAGCATTGTTTTATCATTTCCGAGCTAGTTATGATCACCGAACACCATAACATGTCTTATAATCACTTAACAACTAAAAACACTAAACTTACACTTAGATCCTAACTAGTTTCCTTAACTATCCAATTGAAACCCAACCCTATACCCACCCCCTTGGCAACGGTCACCATGGGTGGCCCACCCATGGATTTGTTTCAATATTTTAATTCATCTTGTTGATACCTTTAGAAACAGAATATACATTGGTTAAGTGCATGTTGGAGCTTCACATTTTATAAACCACTAGATCCTCCATACTTCTCATTTTCACAAACAAAACACTTCATTACTCTCTCTCCCTCCTCCCTTGGCTACGGAAGTGAACCACCACACCACCACCACCTCTTTCAAGTCTTGTTCATCCAATCTCAAGTGTTACAAAGGTGCTAGGAGCTTAACTAAGGAGCTTGGTGCCATTGGAAGTTGAAGGACCCTTCTCAAGAGCTATTAACCACCAAGTTTATCACCTTCTTCATCTTTGATCTCTACCCTATCCTTGTGCTAGTAGTAAGACTCTCATAACTCTATTTTACTTCTCATTATATTGATTAAAAGATCATGTAAGATGTTAAACATGAAGATCAAGAAAGAACAAGAAGATAACTCATAACATAAAGCTTTAAATCATAAGTAACTATGTTGTTTAAGTGTATGTGTGTGAAGGGGTATGGTCCCAAAAAGCCGCGCAAACCTCCGTAAGGGTTGCGCGCGGGACCATACTCCTTATTCAAAAAGCTTCCTATCTTTAACCTCGCGCGAGTTACACCATGCTCTACGTTACGTTGCGCGGTTCCCAAACAATGAGAAGCTCCAATAACAACACTTAGCATGCCATAAGAATACTCAGTCACCTAAACCCCGCGCGAGTTAGTTAACGTGCCCATCAAGACTCGTGCAGGAAAGCAGCGCAAGGCTGCCCCAAATAGTACACAAGGTACAAGTGGCAGAAGAAAAGAGCCAATCAACGTCCCTCTGGCTCTGCTCAATCGTGCTCCACGATCATCTGACTTGCAGGAGACAAAAAGTACTCAAGGACGCCTACATGGCACCAATCATAAGGCAGAGACAACTGCCCCACGATCTCCACTCACCTGCTGATGGCAGAAGGGCGGTCAGGCCGACAACGGTGACACGTGGCTCCAATCACATTGCGCCAGCTCCAGAAAGCTCCTAGAAGCCACTATCGGTCGACACCAGTGAGACAAGGAGCATATCCTCCATGTTGTCGCCTTCCGGCCCAAGGCCCATCAGCCCACCCCCTCTTACACTACTCCGGCTATAAATAGAGACCTTACTTCACAGGTTAAAACATTCCATTCCCTCTACTCTCTCACTTAATACTTAATTCTCTCCCCAAAGCAGTCGCTTATTCTCACGCCGGAGCCCGGTTAAGAGGGAAACCCCCACATTCCCCTCTTAACGAGTAACGGTGTTTTGTTTTGCAGATCACCACGGTCATTAAGGAGCTCAGGAAACCATAAAGAAGATTAACCATCATGGTAGAAACATAAACCAAACTGATTAGTCCCTTAATTAGTTCCGTGTTTCTTCAGTGTGCATCTTGATTGTTGATTACTTGTGTTTATGATGTTAAACATCATAAGAGACTTGCTAGATTATGATTAAACACGTGATCTAGCAAGTGAGAGGATGATCTTGTGAAAAAACCAAGATGATCATCCTTTATGTAAACATGAACTTGAAAGATGAAGATGTTTTTTTATGAATGATGATGATAAATACATGTTGTTAGTATTGTACATGAATGATTTCAAAAATGATTTTCTCAAGAAACCAAGTTTATAAACAAGATTTACATAACCATGACTTTTAAAGAAACTAACCATGTTTTTAGTGTTAAATCAAGTGTAGAAACATGTTATTAACAAGAAAAATTCAAGAAGAAATATTTTTAGAAAATCATTTTATAAGTTGTGAAAGACTAAATTTCTCAAGAATCGTATTTATGAACAAAGAACCATGTTTTAGAGGGTAACTAGGTCTACTAATTAACATGGTAAATTACTACAAGTTTTTACAAAAAAATCAAGTTCATGATGTAGTGTAAATTGCATAATTTTGGCACATGGTAAGTGTTGATTGAATTATTGTTGATTGGTGATGATTTTAAAAGAAAATGATATACTTTGAAAGCATGGAAACCTCCATTTTTAAGGGGAAACTACGGCAAAAATTTTCTAGAATTTAAACACTTAGAAAAATATTTTTAAACAAGTGTTTATAAGTAAATTTTAACCATGGTTTTTCATATAAAATTTTTCATAAATTTTGTTACAAAAATTACAAATATTGAAGGTTGGTTTTTGATAAATAAAAGTGACTAAATATGTATTAAGGAAATATATATTTAGAAGCCACAATTTGTGTGATTACTTGTATAATATGTGTATTAGTTATATTATTTTAGGACTTGAAATAATATAACTTTCCAAAATACCAAGAATTATAGTACAAAATATTACCAAAATTCCAAGAAGACAAATATATAATTTATACCCAAAAATTGGACAAACCGAACAAGGAATACGGAATACATATATATATATATATATATATATATATATATATATATATATATTCCAGAATTAAGTTTACATATATTTTGACAAATAAGTTAAACGGTATTTTGGAAAACAAAGAAACGAGAATTATAATTTTTACAAGTGTTACAAAAATATATCATATTTTTGTCAAGTAGAAAATACATTATTCTTGAATAAAGAAAGGATATATATATATTCTTGAATTATTAGAAAATATATTATTTTGAAGAAAATATATATTTTATTAAACAAAATTTAGAATATATTATTTTTGGGGTGAAAAATGGATTTATAAGTGTTTTCTAAGTTAATCTTGAAAATATATTATTTTTGAGGTTTATATGAAATATAAATATTTTTGCCAAGGAAGAATTATAGATAATTTTTCTATAAAATTTTTCTTAAAATATATATATTTTAAGAATGTAAATTAGTGATTTTATTGGTTAAAAATAATATTCCGGAAAGTATAAATACAAAAATTAAGTATAAGAATACTTAATAAATACAATAAAAATACGTAATCTCGTACGTATAAATACACACCGGAATACGCCACCGAAACTTGGCAAAATACACAAGTCTAAGAATACAAGTATAAGTATACCCATCCTTAGGAGAATTATTCATGGAAGGATTACAAAACAAATAAGTTAAAATATATTATTTTAACAAATATTCCAATAATTAATAAATATAATTTAAGTTAAAATAATATTATTTTAACAAATAATTATATACTTTGGAATAATTTTTATTACATCAAAACGTAACTCAAAGATACTAAGCAATAACAATTAAGACTAAAAGCCAAGGCACGACCCATCTGTCTAATAAACCGTAGCACGTGTGTAGGTAGTCGTGCGACCGAGCAGAAGCTTTGAGTTATACCAGTTTACAAGACGCAAGATTGTGAGTTCATGTCCCCCTTTTCTTTTAATTGTTTTCAGTTTTATAACTTCGGGGGTGAAATACATGTTACAATTGTTTACAAACGATTACATATGGTATGGTTAGCTAAGGAATGAACTGTTAGATCATGTGAGTGGTGGGTACAACGCTTAAGACCATTAATCCTCGTATAAAGACCGAGGGACATGAGTGATAGATCTATTTGGGTGTTGCGAGCCCCACCCCTGGGCCGGAAATGGCCGAAGGTGGTGACTATGTCTTCCAGCCGGAAGCCCGGTACAAAATTCGCTAGGTTTGAGCCTTCCTGCACCATTGCACACATATTAATGACCTTGCAAATCATTAATCGATCTGTTCATAGACGCTTTCATACCAGGTTTAAAATTACATACTTACAGTGATTACAAGTTTATTACGAGCTCACATACAAAACACATGAACTCGCTCAACTTTCGTTGATGTTTTCAAACCACATGTATTTCAGGAAATTGAGAATGGATCTAGTGGGCGTTGAAGGTTTTCAAGTTGTGTCTACAATAAATGATGTCATCTGCACTTTTGTAGGGTTTGAAATGGATATCTTATCCTAGATAAGACATACACTTCAAAGCCTTGTTTTATTAATGTATTTGTTGAGTCCTTTATGGAACTTTAAACATTTGGATGGTTTGTGTTTTAAACTCGAAGTCTTGGTTGATGTTAAACAATATGGTTGTATTATTTTGAAACTCAGTAATGGATGAACATCATGATTTCTAGCATATAGTTTTTTGGTATAATTGAATGCAATGATATTAAGCAAGTCACATATAACACGCTTCCGCAAAAGTCAGGGTGTGACAAATTGTGGAGAAAAAGGGCATATCAAGTCGAACTGTCCGAAACTAGCTCTAGCCATGAACAACAAGACTACTAAAAATGCTAGAGCATTTGTTCTAACAGCCGAAGAGGCAAAAATGATTCCGGACGTAATCGCCGGTACGTTTTTATTTAATGATGTTTTTGCTAAAGTATTATTTGACTCTGGTGCGAACCAAAGTTTTATTAATACTTCATTTTGCAAACTTCTCAATCTACCATTAACTAAACTTCAACAAGAATGTGTAGTAGAGACAGCAAATGGAGAAACCATTAAGATCACAGAAATCTTGCAAGGAGCAAGAATAGAAATTCTAAACCAAGATTTTATTGCTAATATTTACCCAATGAATCTGGCTGGATTTGATATTGTATTAGGAATGAATTGGTTGGTTGCCAATAAAGCTAGTATTCTATGTGATCAAAAGTCAATCCAAGTAAATTCACCAAAGGGTGAAAATATCACAATTAAAGTCAATCCAGGAAAGGCTAATGTAGTAGCTGATGCTTTAAGTCAAAAGTATCATGAAAATCCAAAAAGGGTACGTTTTCTTAAATTAAATCTGCAGATAGATTTAAAGGAGCAAATTAGAGTCGTACAAGAATCAGTAATCAAGGACGATACTGAAAAATTGAAAGGAATGATTAAGGAATTAGAACAAGGAACAAATGGAATTTGGAGATTCCATAAGAAAAGAATTTGGATACCTAAACAAGGAAACCTACGCCACTAAATATTAGAGGAAGCCCATAAGTCTAAGTATACAATACATCCAGGTAGTGATAAGATGTATCAAGACTTAAGAAAGAATTTCTGGTGGATAGGAATGAAAAAGGATATAGCAGCTTATGTTGCCAAGTGTCTAACCTGTTCACAGGTCAAAGCTGAACATCAGAAACCCTCAGGTTTGTTGCAGCAATTAGAAATGCCAATATGGAAATAAGAATTGATAACAATGGATTTTGTTACCAAATTACCCAAGACACGAAAAGGTAATGATACAATCTGGGTGATTGTAGATAGGTTAACTAAGTCGGCTCATTTCCTACCAATGAAGGAAACTTTCAGTATAGAACAGTTAGCCAATTTGTATGTAAATGAAATAGTTTCATTACATGGAATTCCTTTATCTATTGTTTCTGATAGAGATAGCAGTTTTACTTCTCATTTTTGGACAAGTTTCCAAAAAGCAATGGGAACCAAGCTAAATCTAAGCACCGCTTATCATCCTCAAACGGATGGACAAAGTGAAAGGACAATTCAGACAATGGAAGATATGCTTAGAACTTGTGTAATTGATTTCGGAGGAAATTGGGATGATCATTTACCATTGATAGAGTTTTTCTACAATAACAGTTATCATACCAGCATCAATGCTACACCATTCGAAGCACTTTATCGACGAAAGTGCCGAACTCAAGGCTGTTGGGCAGAAATTGGAGAAAAGCAACTGTCTGTCCCTGAGATAGTACAAGAAACAACAGACAAGATTGTTCAAGTCAAGGAAAGACTAAAAGCAGCACGCGATCGACAAAAGAGTTATGCTGATAACAGGCGAAAACCATTGGAATTTCAAGTAATTAAAGGTTTCTCCTTGGAAAGGAGTGGTAAGATTCATCAAAAGAGGAAAGGTAAGCCCAGGTATGTTGGACCTTTTTAAGATTATTAGAAGGATAGGACATGTAGCTTACCAGCTACAACTGCCAGAGGAAATGGCAGGAATAAATGATGTATTTCATGTATGTAATCTAAAAAATGCTTAGTTGATGAATCATTAGTGGTACCTCTTACGGATATAGAGGTAAATGAGAAACTTAAGTTTGTAGAAATACCTCTACAAATTGAAGACAAAAAAGTCAAGAATCTCAAGCACAAGTGATTGGTTCTAGTCAAAGTGAGATGGGATTCCAAGAGAGGACCAGAATACACTTGGGAGCTTGAATCAAGAGGCCCAAATCGGTCTATTTCGAGGAAAAATTTAGTGTTATTGTGTGATTTTGATGAAGAAGATGATGTAAAAGTAATTAGAGATGAAGATTAGAAAAGATTTGGGGTGAAAAGCTTACAAAATGGCCTTGATTCGGATTGAGGGCGACTGGGAGCGTGTGAGCGGATGGAAGTGTCAAAGTCAGAGAATGGAGGTGTACGGGTAGTATTTATAGGGTGAGGGCGAGGTTAAGTCGGTTGTGCGAGATAGCAGTGTTCAGGCGGACAGTCATCCGGACGGATGTCCATTCGGACAGCCTGGTTGCTTTTGTTAGTTTTCCAACTTTTGGTTCGTTTGTTAAGCTTTGCGTTGTGTTTAATATAGTTTCGAGTGAGCGTATAAGCGTTGCGTTGATAACCATATAACATTCAAAAAAATAATCACACAAATAACACACATAACATAAGTAAATCCGCATTTCGAGTTTGCGTTGAGTTTGCATTGCGATAGCGTTTAGCCTAAATAAGCGAAGTAAAATGCGATAAAAATGCGTTCAAGGAGTAAGCGTTGAGTTTGCGTTGAGTTTGCATTGCGATAGCGTTTAGCCTAAATAAGCGAAGTAAAATGCGTTCAAGGAGTAAGCGTTATAAGTAGCGTTTAAATGTGATAACTGCATTTTGAATAAGTGTTGTAGTATGCGTTAAAAATGCGTTTGAAAATATAGTTTAACCCTTAGTGTTAATCGAATCCCAAGAGTACAAGCGTTTATGAAAAGAATAACCGCGGTAAGTAACGATCCGAAAAGTCGGGTTGTTACAGATTCAAACCACACAGTTTTTCATTTCAATATTTCAAACCAAAACAAATCAAGTTTACAATTCTTACAACATTTAATCTTAAAATCTAGCATCCTTGTCATCGAGCATAACATATTCGTGTATCAGTTATATTCTATTCATTTGATCAAATCATCAATATCATCATAACGGTTTATACTCATCAAAATATGTCTAAATCCCTAGCCTTTTTAACATCATCATTTACAAACATACATCCTAGGATTTAGTGAAAGCAGTGAACACATGAAATAGTTCCCAAATATAATCATTTAATCATCATAACATACAAGATGTTTAACACCATGAAACCTTCAAGAACCCTAGTTCATCTGTCATAATTGATGTGATTAAAATACAACATATATATAACAACCCTCCTAAAATTTATTAGAACACCCCTATATGTCCTAAAATACACCCCGTACGCGAAAACAGGCCCTGAATACCTTAATTTTAACAAAAATCAAATAAAAACAATAAAATAAGTCGCTCGCGGGGCGCGACCTATCTCACCTCATCCAAACTAGTGTCCAAGCTATCTCGTGACTGATCAAACCTAGGCCCTACCATACCTAGCTCGCGGGCCGCGAAGGACGACCATTAGTTGGTCGCGGGGCGCGAGAGACCCCAGATCAGGCCCTATAAATGGGATCGATCAGCTTTCAGTCCAATTCGTTCAAAACTTCGAATTCTCTCTCAAATTCTGAATTGTAGAAATAATATCGGGTATTATACCCACTAAAATAGCGAAGCTCTGCCTCGATGTAAGTATCATAACCCCCGGTTACGTATTAGATACATTGTCCGATTGATCTAGTGCTCCGTAACGCATGTCGAGGCTCTGCCCGACGTAGTCGTTGGAGTTCTGTCCGGGGAGGTTATAACTAATGTAAATTGGGTTATTATACTAACGGGTGTGCATTGTTTAATTAATAGATTATAACCAGGAAGTCACAAAGGAAATACCTAAACTAGCAATGTGAGTGATTCCTCTTTTCACAAAGTTGATTTTACAAAACCTCAATTATTTTACATGATAATTAACAGTGACTGAGTATTTGTAACTCTACAATTATCGTCGGTATGTTGGGGTTTTGTATACAAAATTTGTTACTACACTGTAAGTAGTAACATGACCACAAGTCGGGTTGATAATACCGTGGGTGGTAATTAAGGTAGAAATATAAACAAATGTAATTGCGAGATCACCCTCAATACTGTACAATGATAAAACCTGTTTTGATTAAACTGAGATTCACTCGCCAGTATTTCTTGCTGATAAAAATGTTTTTAAATGTGTTTCAGGTAACAAAATTTGAAAGCCAAATAGAAGTCAGTTGTACAACACTGAAGGCTTGAAAAAGTGGCTATAAAAGTTACCTAAATAAAGAAGATGTTTTATTTCAATAAATTAGGGTTTATCTCTATAAACATGTTTGTAATGAAAACTTGGGAATTTCTCATGTATTTATTATTATAAAAATGTGGTATTTTACTCTGATAAAATATTTCCTAACTACGGTCCTGATGTAAATTCCGCTGCCAAACTGATAAACACCGATACCACTGATACTAGTTCGCGGCCGCCCGTTCCCAAGTGATTAGGGGCCGGGGGTTGCGACAATATAAATTATATCAAATACGGCGTAAAATCAACCCCTTTTCAGTACTAATGTTGGAAAAAGCTTGGTTTTCTGTTCCTTTTTAATTTAAAGGGTCAAAAGAGCTTAAATGTGCAAAAGGAGCAAAAAGACAGCAAAAACCAACATAAATGTAGAAAAGGAGGAATTGACGCAACTCGCCAAGCCCCAATTCACATCCAAACCACAAAATAGCAAGAACAGAAGGCTTGACACGGGGCCGTGTCCAAAGGTGGATGTTGTGCAGAAGAAAAGGACAACAGCAAAGGACAAAACTGGCAGCCAACACGGGGCCGTGCTAAGCCAACATGGGGCATGGTCAACTCAAAGATTTTCAGAATCTGCGATAGTACAACAAGTACTTTGGCCACGGCCGTGCCATTGACACACGGGGCCGTGTTAGTACAAGATCTGACAGGCAGTTAATGAGGAAGAGAGAGAAAGAAATGACCACGGGGCTGTGTCAGGTGGACACAGGCCGTGGTGGAGCTTCTGATTTCAGCTGTAAATAGATGTGCTTGGTTCCATTCCAAACCATCTGATGCGTGTGAAGTGTTATATATATTAGGTGTATATTTTAAGCCCCTATAACACTTATTTTAGCCAAGTTTTAAATTTATAAAACACGATATTTTACTAACACTAAACACACATATGGGCAAGTGCACCCATCGTGAGCATAGTATAGCGTTGGTAAGATACCGAGGTCGTCCAAGGACACAAGAGCTTTTAGTACCGGTTTATCCTCAACGTCTAATCAAAATAAAAAGTTTAGAAAAATGTTTTAAGCTAAGAAAAATAAAAACTAACTAAAATGCTGAAAATAAAATAAAAATAAAAACAGATAGACAAGATGAATCACTTGGTTCCGACTCGTATCTAGTATAACCTTTGATTATTTCTGCACTTTTGCACATAATTAAGATATTATCTTAGTTATTGTAGTAGGCCCCTCTTTTGAAGGTGACGTTACCCTCACCCCAGTAGTTTGAGTCAGCAAGGATACAATCCTAAAAGGGTGGATTATTGGAAGATAATGAATTAAGTTATTAATGCAGTATTATGGTAGGCCCCGCTTTTGGCGGTGACGTTACCCTCGGCTAAGTAGTCTGAGTCAGCAGGGATACAGTCCTAAATAGCCGGGTTATAGTATTAATAGTAGTTAACTTATGAGGGGATCAAAGAGTTTGGACCCCCGCCATCCAATACCGTGAAGCATTGAAGGAGGTCCTACTAAATTTGACCCAGGTCCATTGCAGGACCTCTAAACGCTGAACAATGGCAAGACCTTTACCAAATCGTTCCCTTAACCCCCGACCAGGTAGCCAACATACCTCCATATAGACCGTGGAGATATGAATGGTGAAAATCCTTTATTTTATATAGACAGTAAAATAATGCCAAGACACCACGGACAAACGATAAGGAAAGATCACCTTCAACATAAGTAACTAGTTATTAAAGTCATTAATACAAAACCAAATAAAAAGTGCAAAAGATTAGAAATAAAAAGTATTATACTAGACACTTTGTCTTCACCAAGTGATGTAAGAGACTTAGGCAAACATGGCCTTGATTGTCAAGAACTCTTACGATCAATCTTGGATCCCGAGACGACTCACACACTCTACGATGGACAATGGATGATGGTGGTGGATGATGGTGTTGTGATGGTGGTGGGTGGTGGATGAAGTGTGAGAGAGGTGGTGTGCCAAGGGATGAGTTGAAATGAAACCAAGCACTCCTATTTATAGGCTGAACAGAAGGCTGGGCACGGCCCCGTGTCCGCTGGGCACGGCCCCGTGCCTGTCTGACACTCTCTCTCCTCATTAATTGTAATTTGCAATTACAATTAATGCGCCTGCTGTACTTTTGACACGCCCCCGTGTTCGCTGGACACGGCCCGTGGTGGGCAATAGAAGCTTCTATAAGTTTGTCTTTTCTGCTGCTTCTTGGGCACGGCCCCGTGCTGGCTGAGCACGGCCCGTGTTCAGTCTTCTGCCTTCTCTATTTTGCTTGGGAAGATGCCGTTGAGGGGTCGGGCAATCCACTTATGTTCCTTTTCTTGTATTTATGTTGGATTTAGCTGTCTTTTTGCTTCTTTTGTGTTTTTGAGCTCATTTAATCCTGAAAATACAAAAGGAAGACAAAAACACTCTTTTTCCAATATTAGTACTTAAAAAGGGTTAGTTTTATGCCTCATTTGATGTAATTTATATGTTGCATTTTACACACATCACCATCCCTTGGCAAACCACTTCTCTCTCACTTGCCACCACTCCACCACCACTACAACACCATCATCCACCACCATCATCCATTTTCCATCTTTTAGAGTGTGTGTAGTCTCGGGATCCAAGACTGATTGTAAGAGTCTTTGTCAAACAAAGGCCATGTTTGGCTAAACTCTTACATCACTTGGTGAAGACATATCTTTTATGTATTTTCTTTTATGATTTCCAATCTTTGGCAACTTTTTAATTGGGTATGTATTAATGAATTTAATAACTAGTTTTTTTATTGAAGGTAAATTTATCTAATCATTCTTCATATGTCGTTGATTTACATATTCGTGTCATTACGGTCTATATAAAGCGTGTTAATTGCCTGGAAGGGGGTTAGAAGGGTGGTTGAGTAAATTTTATGTCTCGTTCAGTGTATAGATCCTACGAGAACCTGGTTCAAGCTTGGTAACACCTCACGAGTCGGAGCGGGCATTACCCACCACGGGAGAGGTGCAAAACGCTTGAATCCCTTATCTATAAAGTACTATTAAAACTTTAAATCAACCCCGCGAGGAATGTATCCCTGCTGACTCAGACCAACGGGTTAAGGGTGCCGCTACCTGGAAGGGGGCCCACCACTTTTTGCATTAATAACTTACTTAATTATCTTTCAATAATCCGATCTAGTGGGATTGTATCTTTGTTGACTCAAACCACTAGGTTGAGGGTAACGTCGCATTCGCAAGAGGGGCCTATTACTGTAACTAAGATAATCTCTTAAAATGCCCAAAGTACGGAAATTATCAAAAGGGTACATGAAAGATAGTCGGATCCAAGTGATTCTCTCTTGTCTGTCTGTTTTAATTTTTATTTTATTTTTTGTTTTTATATTTTTATTAGTTTAAAACTCTTTTCTCAATGTTTGATTCGATTAGACGTTGACGATAAACCGGTATTAAAAGCTCTTGTGTCCTTGGACGACCTCGATATCTTGCCATCACTATACTACGTCCGCGATGGGTGCACTTGCCCTAGCGTGTGTGTAGAGTGATAGTTGAATATCATGTTTTATAAATTTAAAACTTGAAATCAGCTAATAAAAAGAGCTAAAAATATACTAAAAAATACACACACCCGCATGCACGTCAATAATCCACAAGAAAATTATCATGATTTGTATTAGCGTACAGCCCTAAACATCACACATATTTCATACAACATTTTACGAACACTTCATCAAATAAATTTGTAAACTTGCATCTAATGTTTCATTAATGCTAGTAGTCTTCAAGGATCACTAATTAAACAAAGAAGCACAATTCATGAATACATAATCATCCAACAGTGTAACCACTAACCTGGAAATCAAGAGTAGAGAAGAGAGTGTGCGAGAATGAGTAGAATCTTCACAAAGAAGGCAGTTTTAGAGGATGAAAAGCTGCTGCAATTCTTCCGAAATTCCTTGAGGAGAGTGGATAGACTAGGGTTTTTCCCAAAAGGGAAATGTTGCTAAAAAGAGAAGAGAAGGAGAGGGGTATGCGGCGGCTGGGAGAATGTTTTAGCGAAAAGTATTAGGGTTTAGGATAAGGTGTGTTTATATAGCCACCTGAAGATGTCGCACACTGATGATGGAATTCAGCTGGCAAATCAGTCGCACACATGTGCAACTTTTGTGTGTGCGGTCTAAGATTTGGGTTAGGTATACGACATAAGGGGTTGCCCAAACTAGAGGAGTATGCGGTCCAAAGGACCTGGGCTCAGCAAGATAAAATCCCACTTAGGGAGGGTGTGCGGTGTAATTATATATGTGCGGCTGCACTTATTGTGCGGTTGGATTTTATAATAATAATAATATTAACTTTTAGCATTTAACTCAATTATATTTACAAATAGTCAAATATCCAAACACACTTTTATATTAATATCAATTTCTTAAACAATTACACGCACGGTGAAACGTGAAGGAAAACAAAACGAGGTGAAACATATAAGTTGTCACATTTTCCCCAAGTTGAAAGAAATTTCGTCTCGAAATTCAGCGTACGGATACTGAACAGGCTAAGCGTTTTCACGGGGTGTCACACAGTTCACAAATACACTAATGTTCACTCTAGAACCCCATCTTGTGTGTATATGTATATATATTTTATTTATAATTAATTTTATTTATAATTATATATATTTTTTATTTAAATATTAAAATAAAATTAAAAAACAAAAGAATAAATGAGAAAGTGCAAAATCGTCACTGAGGTTTGAGAATTGACAAAATTATCCATGGGAGTTCACGATACATTTTAACTGAGTTTGTCATTAGGATGAAAATGACAACAAAAATGAAACCTCGGGGACCCATATACAAAAAAAAATTATTTTTGGATTGAAGTGGCAAAAGTGGCTTAAACTCGTAGACCATTTTAGCATTTTACTATATGAAAGTGGTTATGAGCGCAGGAAAGAGAAAAATGTAATGATAAAGTTACAAAAATATTATTTAATTGTAAAAGAGGGATGAAATGTAGTGATTTTTAGTGTAAGTATAAGGATAAGGAACCCACTGTAATTGAATTCCTTATCTCTATTCATATAATTACACTAAAAATCATTATTTTTTCTCTCTTATTTTCAATTAAATAATATTTTTATACATTTATCATCATCTTTTCTCTCCTTCACTCATAACCACTTTCAAAAAAAAAATTATAAAGGTGAACAATGTTTTCCATATATTTACATATAAACAGTTACATTCTCTCTGTCTTTTACTCACAACTAGTTAAAACCATTTCTTATAATATAAGTAACCACTCACAAAAATATAGATAAATCATTGTGAATGCTCTATAAGAGCATTCAGCTCCACCATATTCTACTTTGAAATTTAACAAAAAATTACATTTTTCAAAATTGTTCTCTCGTTTTAAAAAATCTCCCACATCTCATTTACCATTTCTATCTTTATCTTACTTATAAACATTTATTTTATTATGTTCGTCGTTTTTATACACTCGCAATAATTTGATGGAAGATGAATAGTAACTTTTTATATATAAAAAGCTATTGTAGCAATTTTTTAAATTATAAAAACAGGGTATAAATTTTGTGGTTCTGATGTGGAGTTAAAAATAACGACTTTTAGACATTTACCTTAAATTTTAAAATAGGGGAAGATATGGTGGAGTTGTTGTGGGTGGAGTTATTGTGAATACTCAACAGCTCCACCATATTTTCACTCTATAATTTAACCAAAAATCACACTTTTCAAAATTTATCTCTTATTTTAAAAAACCTCCCATGCCTCCTCCATCATTTTTATCTTTATCTTACTCACAAACAATTATTTTATTATATTTCTTGTTTTTATACACTCACAATAATTTGATGAAAGATGAATAGTAGCTTTTTTATATAAAAAGCTATTGTAGCAATTTTTTTAAATTATAAAAATAAGGTGTAGATTTGATGGTTCCGATATGAAGTGAAAAATGATGATTTTTAGACATTTACCTTAAATTTTAAAAATAGAGGGAGATATGATGAAGTTATTGTGAATGCTCTAAGCAAGTTTGTATAAGAAAAACCGTATAAAGAAACGAATCTATTAAAATAAGTAAAAAAAATGTAGAACAATCTTAGAATTTTTTTATAAACTGATAAAAGGAAAAAAAAAGAGAGAGAGACAAAAATAATGTATCCAATATTCGATATTTGTACATAGAGACGAGTCATCGGAGTTTAGACCATATTGCTACAGGGCCAAACGATCAAATATCTTTTAAACTACTAAACAAATGAGTATCACTGACGAACAGATTCCTCATAAATATGTCGGTAAAAGTAGTTATCGACAAGATTTCATCATTGAAAGCCTATCGGTAATCTGAGCCTGGGTATGATGAAATAAAGTTGGAAGACAATCTTGAAATAAAGTTGGAAGAACTATCCTCTCAAATCAAAGGTATGATGAAAATGTGAAAATGAGGAATAAAGCCATAAAGGTAATGCTCTTGATTTTTTTTTTTTTTTTTGAATGGCAGCAGAGACATTATTAATATGAAAAAAACCCCAACATAGCAAACAACAAAGAAGAAAAAAAAAAAAGTAACAATACGGTACAGGTTTACACCAAACGACAAGTTACTCTACTTGGAGCAAATTATGAAGTTGTGAACGAACAAAGTACAAATGATATGATGGCGGGAGATAAGCCATGAAGGTGTTTTGTTTAAAGAATGTTTTGAAAAAAAAAAATTGGAATGTTTTAAATGTATTGGGTTAAACAGTCTAACATGTCAAATCGAGTTACTCGATCATTTTAAAAAGTTGAGTAAACCGTAATTTGCGTCACTGTGGTTTAGTGGCGGGATTACCATTTGTCCCTCCTTTTTACTCTAAAAAGGTCAAAAGTATCACTGTCATTAGCTCAAAACATGTTATGATAAAGTGAGCTTGACTTCATACAAGTACTTTTAGAAAAAAAAAAAAGAAAAAAAAAAGAAGAAGAAAACTGAAATGAGTACACCTACTATAGTTTGGTTAAGACAATCACCTGAAATACAGTAAGTGGCAATTCAGTCTAGTTTTTTTTTTTAATATATGTCAATATGAACTGGTTTTTAAGAATGTAAACTTACCAATTTGGCTCACTTTAAAATTTCATAAAACTGAAAACAGAACACCATAACTATCAATGTATAACTTCCTACACTGCCTGCTGGTCTTCTTCTATATCTAACATTCTTATTACCAAAAATAAAAGTTTTAAAAAATTACAAGTTAGTTGAAGAGCTCCTCCTTTGTCATTTCTGTACTACTTTTCCGCTATCGCTACCTCTCTAATTCATAAATTTCCTGCAATTCGGCGCTTTACATAAACATGGGACTTTGCATTCATCACTCTCATCCGTGTCAAATAAGTAATCATATCTGAAACCATAAAAAACAATCAAGATTAAAAAAAATAATACACTCGACGGTTGGTTATGAACTTATAATGGTTCTTGGTTTAGTTATATAAAAAAAAAACTCACGTTAATTCGTCACCAGTGGTCACGTTGGTTCTTGCAATAAGTACTATTCGGCTTTCGTCTCCGCCCACACTCATAATCCTTGCATAGCAGTTTGGATTACACTAGATACAAAATAATGTTAGAAAATGGTAAAGGTGACAAGATGGTCCCGTCGGATAAATAGTCAAAAATGGGTTCTTTTCAAAACATAAAATCTTGAGTAAAGTACATGGATGGTACCTTGTGGTTAATCAAAATTTTGGATTTAGTCCACTGCTTTTTTAAAGTACACGGATGGTCCTGTGGTTTTATTTGCACTTTGTAACGCATTTAGTCCCCAACTTTTGCCAAAAGTACATGGATGGTCCTTGGTATGCACTTTGCAACACATTTAGTCACTAAACGTTGGGGACTAAATACGTAACAAAATGCAAACCACAAGGACCATCCGTGTACTTCTTGGCAAAAGTTGGGGACTAAATACGTCCCAAAGTGCAAATCACAGGAACCATCCATGTACTTTTGAAAAACTAGGGACTAAATCCAAAATTTTGGTTACCCACAAGGACCATCTGTGTACTTTACTCTCAAATCTTTATACGAACTAAAATGGGTCAGGTCGTGTTGACCTGCAAACACGTTTGTTATGTGATGTTTCTAGGAAACTTTCAAATTTCGACCCATTTGACATTTGGGATCCGTTTACCCATTTTTATATTAGCATTGCTTTAAAGTTTTCTTTTTACCACCTGACCCATTAGACATAAAATATATAACCCAAATGGATATATAACCCAAATGGATCGAAATTGTCAAAACTAGAAAAAGGATAATAAAATGCAGGTAAAGGGTAGCTAGGGACATACAGAATGGTTAATTAGACGGGCTACGTTTCCTTTATCGGTCGCATCTACAACGACTTCTTCACTGATTTTGAACAGCTGCAAAGAAACAAGATTTGACAATGTCAACCTTGTTTTACTATTCTTAGTTTTAAGTTATAAATAATATAAAACGATACGAGAAACACACATAGCAATCTTTTCCTTCTCTTCGATAACGCGCTTCCCTTAAATCAGCAACACTACGCCTAACTTGTTCACCGCGATATTCCAAAACCTAGAAAAAATGCACGCGTAGATAGATTTAATAAAAGTAAATGTCTATAATATCCTTCAATGATGACAAAACCAAAGAAACCATAAAACTTAAATAAATTTCGCTCATTAACTATTAGAATTACCATTTCACCCTCCATGATATTTCGACGTGCAAAAAGACCCCATCCATGAATTCCCGATTTTCCAAAGCAAACGCGATCATTTTCAGTTCTCTGCATTTGCAACAAAAACACCAAAACCTTCTAAGCTTGTTTAACAGTGAGCAATGCAAGATTTGACTATTAGCGGTCACAAAAATTCAGAAACCATTTACTTCTGTATGGTCAAATCAATTCGGTTTATGTCTTGTTTCTAACGGGTCAAACGGGTAAAATAAGTAAAGTTCAGCTAATAAGGAAACAAGTCAAATGGGTCAACCCAACTGTTTTGACCCACGCAAACAAAGTACCCTTTTTGACAACTTTATACTTAATTTAGGTAAAAACATGTTTATGTTAAAAAAGATTGAAACTTTGCCTGTAAATGACGCAGTCTTTCTCTGAAAGTAGAAAAACTTCGAGGTTCTTGCATCTCCTGTGGAAAAATGACAAATAAATGTGAACTTTAAGGTTTTAGCTGAAACTTACGCAAATAGATTAACAAATCACTATAACAAACGACAACAGTATTAATTACCCTAAGGCTATTCAACTGTTGTATAGCGGTTAAGGAGTGATGACATGGCCGAGTAATTCGGTGCATAATTAGCCCCTCTCCATTCTTCTGGCAAACATAAAACCAAAACAAAAAGAGTATAAATCAAAATCAATATATATAAAACATATTTTGAATTATAATTAACTACCTTGTGTGATCTCTGGTGCTCCCTGCACCTTGCAGCAGAAAATGGTTCAGCCTCGGTCAAAGTTTCGGGGACTGGAGCTTCTAGAAGTTGCGATCTTCGTGATGAAATCAATCTTGAACCATTTTTGTTACTGTTTAGTATCAGGCTTTTAGCGGAAATCACCCCTCCTGGTGTTTGTATTATTAGGACTGTATCTGGATTCGGAGCCCTGAAATCGTTTTTCAAATCATTTTAGTAAATAAATAAAAAAAAAAATCTGTTTGATTTTTTATAAAATAAGTACCTGTGATAAGCGCAATAAGACACCATCCGTGTGATCTGCTTCCCGTTCTTTTGCAGGGAATGTAACTGCGAAAAAATAATTACATTTTTTCAACTTTTGGGTAAGAAAAGGTTGATCTTATTTTTGATAAAATTTAAAAATTAGGAATCATGTCTATGAAGTGTTAAATAGTGAAAAAAAAGGAGCCTGACCTCCATTCGGTAGCCAGCCCTTGATGCACATGTTGCATGATAATACGTGGAACACTTTGAGCATTGTGTACAAGATCCATGAATTTGCTTACAAACGACGCATATCTGAACCAAAATACAACTTTGCGTCAACTATATAGGATACCTGACTATTTGTCAAATATATATAATACGCTTAAACAAGATGTAAGATTATTTGCCAGCATTAATCCACATGCAACATTTCCTTTGAAGACTCATTTTAAAGTTGAAATTATTTATCTATCCATTATCATTGTATCAAAATGGCAATACTAATTAATGGGTAATATAATAAATTGAAAGCAAAGGAAAGTTGAAACTGTTATGGTACACACACACATATATGTCAAGTCAAATGTATATTATCCACAACTATCCCTTTTCGGTCAACACTCAATGTTACATGTAACTAATAAACAGTTTCTCAATAATATATGTCTAGTCAAATGCCACAGCTTTATTGTAACTGCGGGGATTAACTATTCTTTTTTGCTCTGTACAATAATATTAAAAACAATGTACCTTTACAAATGAGTTTGAGGGGATACTTAAAATTCCGAGTGCAGGCTCCATTTTCTCATCACTCGCAAAGCAAACTTCTGGTCTAAACCAAGCACAGGTTACATGAACCCATAGGGGCTCCACATCAGTAGGCTTCAGAGCACCTCCTAAATCCAAAAAAAAAACGATAAACAGATTTTAACACAAACAGTCAAACTAAATGAATGAATTTCAGTGCATGTGTAAAGTTCTCGCCTTTTACAGGGCAGAGACAGCATTCTCGCTCAATATCCGGTGTCTCACAGGACCGGCAAACCCATGAAGTAAAATCTTGAACATTTCTTGCCCCATAGCATTCTTGGTGCACCGCTATTTGACACCTGTCATTATAATTTATTAATTTAATTAAGTTTTTTTATGATATGTAAATTGGGCCCATGAAGTGAACATGATGAATAGGATGTTGTCTAGACCTGATGCATATGATGATTTTGTTGTAGTCCCAATCTTCAATCCAACGGCATACAGCACAGCGTTCGGTTGTCCACTTCGCATATACCGGTTCGTATTTTTCTATAAAATACAGAAAACCATATCAGAATATATGCAAACTTTAAACTGACATCATACAAACCAAAACATAGTCATACCTTGAAGAAAACTAAGCAATTTCTGCTTTCGTGCTTTTAACGAAGGGCGTTTTTGAGAATTCACAGAAACAACAGCACGAGCATGATACTCAGCTACCTGCAGCATCTGCAAAATACAATTTTTTGGGACAATTTTTATCAAACACGGCATAATAAGTCCTACATTAATGGCACCCAATTATACGAAAATCAGAACGGAAATAAACAGTTTCATATACCGACCCATTGTTCTAGTGGCAGCAACGAACCCTTCACTTTGATGCTCGTTTTCCAATTTTTAACTTTTGACCCCGTATGTCTCTCCCATTCACTAAGTGCCACCTTTTGTGTCCCGCAAGATCCGCACTTGCACACAACCCTTTAAAATGGATAAAAAATGAACTTTAGAATACATGATCATTTTTAATCATATTTGGTCTAAAAGGATTTTTTTATATGCTTACAAATGCAGGCTCGGATAGTATATGCCTTCCACCCCTGCGCAAACAACCGTGACCTTATCGGGCAGCACCATCGACTCCTGCTTTTTATTATATCTGAAAATACAGAATTTAGTTCAATAATCGAATCAAGCATGTTACTTGAGTTCTCATAGTCTCTATTTTTAGATTGTTTTATTATTAAAATAACATTGACTATAATGATTATGAAGATACCTGCTTTTAGGCTGATAAGTTTCTGAATCCGATAATTCAAAATTAAACTTTGCTTTGCAATCTGGGCAGTAGTAATCGCTTGTTCCAAGATCCTACACATGATTTCGACTTATAAAACCGCAACAAGTGTCATAAAAACAAAAAGTAAATAAATTAAAAAATCAGAAGTAAAGTGAACCTTGAAATGATGACCGGAGATTTTATCACATTCCGCATGAACCCACACCTTACATCCATCACAACGTACCTGATGTAAACACAAGCGTCCAAAATTAGCCGTAAATGGAAATTTCTAAAAATAGAAAATTTCAACTAGTAGGTTTCTGTTTCTCAGTTCTCACCCAGCGAACGGTATCGGAACGATTCCATATTTTTTTACATATACCGCAAAGATGTTTTAATTTCGTCAACTGCAATAAGAAAGCATATCATCATTATTTACCAGCATCAAGAAAGTAGAATACCGCACAAACCAGACATGTTACACTGACCCTGGTGCATGTATTACAAAGAAGACGGTTATTAGGATCTGTTTCGTTCAATTTACGTAACATTCTAAGCGAGATGGTTGACCCACAGCCCTCACAAGACTGTGTGTACCGCCTTTTAATAATTTCCTGCAAAAAAAAAAAAAAACATAAACAAGTTTAACAAACGTACAACTTTCAAACGATTGAGTAACCACTGATTCAAACTTGCCTGTTTTTGAACACGTTTGTGTTCCTGATTTGACCCGTGGGGAATAGAGTCAAGATAATCCAAATTACCAGCTGCTGCGTTAATTTCGACCATTAACATTTCGGTAAACCCGTGCTCTGCTAGAAAGGCTTCCTCTATAGCTGAACGAAGAACACTCGGTTCACTATCATTTAAGTCGGTTTGACCCTGAAACCTGAAAAAAAAACAATAAATTTATCATCATATCGATTTGTTTTTTTTCCAATTAAAGCATAACATGTAAGAAGAAGTGAACTACAACAAGTCAACAAACCTGTCAACATTTTCCACAAACGAAAATATCATCCCGCTTTTAATCCAGGCATAGTCCTGTTTATCAAATATCATAAGTTCATAAAATGAATACACATCATTCATATATATAATTTTAAGTAAAATGCTTAACTAAACTTACCCTTTGTGTACCATTTCCAGAGTATCCAAAAAACATGACACAATAAGCACCATCGACCCGAAATCCAAGAACCTGTTGCGGAGCATGGATTTCTGGGTCAAGAACAATGGCGGGCCATGCAGGATAAAGCTTCCCAGATTTCGCCCACACGATATCACCCGGAGAAAACTCATCCAGCACTCTAACATTCTCAACCGCTTTCGTAACCCCACCACCTTGGTCACTAAATCTTGAATACTTCTTCATCTCAAAACTCGGGTACTCATCATCATCTTCTTCTTCTTCAAACTCTTCAAACTTGGGCAACGATTTACGATACTTATAGCTAACTTTATCCCCATTATACTTCTTAACCTGAACCTGATCCCTATGTTTAGGAATCTTGAAACTTGATTTCTCCCTACTTGGTGCAAACTCAGGGTCAAAGTTTCCATCTTGATTCCCATCAAGTTTACTCTTTTCCTTCTTCCAATTATCAAGAACCGAATCATTAAACCGAGACGGAAGCACCTGCACCCGCCCTCTCGATGTCCTCACCAAAGGCGGCCGAGGCGCAGCCCGAACCGACCCATCACCATTCCCATTACAGTTATCTTCCACCTCAGGTCCTTTCGACACATTCGGGTTCGAGTCAACGATCACCACCGCACCCGAATCACTACAGAACCCGGGGATTACACCGGCTGCAAAGTGAAACCCCAATTCACTCAAACTAATCATACCTGCAGCCACCTCACCAAGCAGATGCAGAGGATAATACCCACAGTTATTATTGTTGTTGTTGTTGTTACTCTTCCGTTTTTTCCGTGATTTTCTACACAACTCGTCGTCGTTATCACCACCTGACTCAGTAACTCGGCACCGCTTCAAACTCGGCATTGCCGATTTCAACTTCTTCTTGATAATCATCCCGAAACCCTAATCTTGAAAATTCAAAATTGGAAAACAAAGGGGGTGAAATACGAAATGGGTGTTGGATTAATCAACGAAAAGCAAGAGAATTTCAACTTTAATTTGATGAAATCGGTGGAAAATTTCAAGGTTTTTGTGAATTAGGGGATCTTTGTTTCTCTCTCTCTGTTTTTCTGGAACAACTGATAAAATAAGAAGATGAGTTGTTGTTGTTATTTAAAATAAAATTAAAATTAGGAAATTAAACAGAGAGATACAATCTTTATTTCGTGAAACAAACGTTAAGATAACCCAAATTCATGTGACAGAAAGAGAGATTATAAAAAATAGGGAAGAAAGATTAAGATTTATTTACAGTAAATATGTATTTTCTTTTGAACCTATAGATACAATGTGGTGTATGTATAGATAGATGGACTGAAAGATCCAAGAGGTGAGAGAGAGAAAGTTAAGTTTTTTAGCTAACTTGCGCCGGATTGGGTCTTAAAGCCCATTTTCAACTCCAAAATAACTTGTTTGTAAATGTAATAATTGTAATGATGGTTTTTGTTGTTGAAGATCAAGATTCAAGAACCATGAAAAGATTTGTTTTTTTTTATTTTTCTAAAGATTTTATATAAAGTAAACAAAACAGGTGAATTTTGATACATTTGTAATGGGTTTTGGTTCGTTTCTAAGATTCTTTTTAATTTTGGTACATCGTCCCGCCAAGGTTTGTTACAGTCATTTATTTTCCATTTGAAGCAATAATTTAAATTTTTTTTTGTTGTCTTTTGAGTTACAATAAAAAAATATTTGGGATTTTATAAAAGTTTGATTATAAAAGAGATGAAACACAGAACAGTGATCATGGTAGCCGGAGGTGACTGGTCAAGTGTCCGAAGTTTCTGTTTTCTTATTGCAAAAAAAAATAATAAGTGGTTGTTTTGTGCATTACTATAATAATAAATGATTTAAAGAACCTTATTTTAGCTCTTTCTTTGAGTTTTCCGGTGGGTTATCGGAGCTGCTCATTTCTGGTTTCGAGGGTGGGTTATGTATGTGGAGTCGCAAGGGTCTACCTTTTTTCATGGATGGGTGGGTCATGGTGAGTTATGGAAAAGAAATAAGAATAAAGAGAACCTTTTAAACTCGAAGTTGGGATGAAAAACCATATTTGAGGTATGAGATTGACCATGAAGTTTGGAATAGATATGATATTAGGTGATGCGTGTTTAATTATCCAAACTCGTTTAAACGTATCGAAACCAAATATATTAGTAAGTTATATATTTTTGAAAATTATAAAAAGTAGTATGTTGAAAGCATGGTTGTAAAAATCTCGAGTAGACGTCGATTAATCACTGATTAATCACAATTAATTCCAATTAATTTCGAGTAATCCCCGATTAATCGTTAGTCCTCAGCCCAACTAGCGACTAGCGATTACTACAACACCTGTTAAAAGTTCTTGGAAGCTTGAATATTATTAGTATTATAGAATTTTTCAAAGTGTAGTTAAGTGTTTATACTTCAAGACCTTTTTTAAGTGAGTTTAATATCGCAATTCAGATAATGAGCTGTAGGAACTACGTTCACTTTTTATTAAAATATATTACAAAATAAATAAATAAAATAATAACGAGACTCTCGTTATTTGTGGGAAATTCGACTAGTACAATACTGGTTACAAAATCTAAATAAACGAATATAAAATACAATGTAATTGTACCAATCTTGATTCAAGCAAGCGTCTTTGTAAACTTCAACCGCGCCTTCCAGATCGAAACTCCACTGCAAGACAAGCAAAAAATCGTTGACAGTTTTGGTTGAGGCACGTGTTCAACACGCTTCCCTTAAAACAGATTCCGCGCCTCCTCTCAGACGGTCTGTCTCCTAGGGTACAACAACCGGAACAGTATGTGTACTGCCGGAGATGGCACTCACGCCCGAGATCACACCGGGTATCAGGGTGTTTAGAATTGTTGATGGATATATGAAGTTGTGAATAATTTAGAGAATGCTCTTCTCTAAAATCTCATAAGATGTAGAGATAGCTCTTGAGTATCTTTTCCTTATTATCAAATGAATAAACAATCTTCATTTTATAAAGAGATACATCAAGACTCATTCAACCCCTTAATGTTTGTCATAAACAAGGTCATTAATCTTGTAATTAACAAGATAATTAATCTTGTAATAACAAGAGTTTAAACTCTAAATTAATGGATATTAAGTGGTAGTAAAAACAAAGCTGCCATTCAACTTATGGCACCAGTGGAAACCGTCTAACATTAACTCTCTTGTAAGTAGACTGGTTTGACCGGTCTAGTGCGCATGCAGGCGCGCCTTAGTTGACCTACACTACGCTTCCGCGGAGACACACCTTTTTGCACCACGCGCTAATTGGATGCCACTACGCATACCAGGACGCCACCTGGTTATGTGCCATCCATATTCGTGCGCCACACGGATGACACTACGCATACCAGGATGCCACCTGGTCATGCGCCATCCAAACTCGTGCGCCACTTGCAGTCTTCGCCATAGCCAATGACGTGCGCCATGCACCATGCCAAGGCATCCGCCTACGCCACCCAAGGGTGCGCCATAAGTGGACCCGCCATGTATCTGACCACACGCTCATGGGCAAAAATACAAAGGCGGTGTGCGAAGTTCAAAGCGCACCACATTGGGCTTATAGCCCACATCACGCGCGCATATGTGCAGGTGCGGTGCACCCTTTGGTCCCCACTAGTGTTTGCCTTCAAGGAGTGCTCCTCCTTATATACCACTTTAAGTTTTGTCATTCCACCTATGTGGGACAAGGTGACAAATCTCAATCCATTTTTCTCATCTTTGTTTGTTCCAAACATACAACTTCAAGCTTCGATATCTCATTCATCTTAGCTCTATTTGGACATAGTTTGAACACAAACCCATAAATAATTATTTATACAACACATATATAAATATTATTGATGTCCAAAATATTTAGTGAAAAACTCATTTTCACTAAATTTCCAACAATCCCCCACATGAATGGAGATCGATGAAAACACCCAAAAATACCCCGATAAAACCTCGACAGTCGAGTATTGCAGGATAGGTAGGTTTTGCCTTTGAACCTTCCTTTGTGAAGCATACTTAGTCTACTAGGGTTTTGTAGACGTGATGTCCTTGAACAACCCCCCATTTGTGTAAACGACAATATACATTCACACAATACTTTCCCTAGCCGGGCCATCCCCTCACTATCGTGTCCTATAATGGTCATGGAGCACTTTCCTGGTTCTGCGGGAGCTCTAGGAATTATGCCCTAATTCCATTCGAAGCGACCACACTTCTCTCCAACATAGGTGATTTCCCTTTAAATCATTAAAAGCATTATGGTTTACTATGATTTACACAAATCATAAAACCACATATTATGCTTAACCTCACAACAATGTCACTGAATATTATAGGAATGGACTAGGACGTATTTAAACACCCTTTTATAGTTTTAGGGGGATATATGAACATATACACTAGCTTATATATAAACATATATATTAGCTATGCCCCCACAGTGACTACTACTCGGTTCATGATTAAGTTGGCCTATTGAACCTAGATCTTGGGATCTCCAGTCAACTAGGTTAGGTTTCCCTCATGTCCCTTTATCCATGGCTTTAGTCCCATTCCACAACTTGATCTCTTATCAACCCACTGGTTGTTGGATCCAAAATTATCTTTAAATTGAGATCAGTTGTTCTAACGTGTTTTTGACTCGCTAGTCACCTTTGCCTTTTAGTCGATTCATAAGACTTATAACTCGTGATCTCAACCTGGATCCAGTTATGTACCTTGTCTTAGAATGACATGAAACTCAATTCATGGCCAAACACGTTTTCACCATGCCTTTGGTGTGTCATGACTGACATCTTACTAGATTTTGAATCTAACCAATTGGCATTCGAGTCCAATCTAATCGATTGACTCCATATAACCATTGTGTACTCCGCTTGGTCATGCGTTTGCAATGTATGCAAGTCACCCCCCACATTTAAGTGTAATTGGATAGCATCCAAATGGGGCGATGAAAGGTTCTCCCTTTCATTTCGAGTTTGAGAAAACTTCTCAACTACTATTTC
Source organism: Helianthus tuberosus (assembly GCA_030545235.1). Taxonomy (NCBI): domain Eukaryota; kingdom Viridiplantae; phylum Streptophyta; class Magnoliopsida; order Asterales; family Asteraceae; genus Helianthus; species Helianthus tuberosus. The sequence continues at coordinate 118,264,099 of CM060399.1, forward strand.
CACATTCAAATGCAAGTCACCCACACATTTAAGTGTAATTGGATAACATCCAAATGGGGTGATGAAAGGTTCTCCCTTTCATTTCGAGTTTGAGAAAACTTCTCAACTACCATTTCCACATACCCTAAAGGATTTGTTACTTAAATGGCCTCCTCCCCCCACATTGCTTGCATTTTAATGAAGTTATATTTATAGTTTTGTTTAGCACAAAATTCATTCTTATGTCATCACATATTTTGAATGTTTAACGTTACTTTAATCTCCGTCGAGCATATAAATTAACAAGTATTAGTGTAGCATGCTTTAGACCACAATACTCTAGCATGTGAACAGAAGATGCATCATTCTGAATCTTCACAGCCTTAAGAGATAACGCACTATCTCTTTCGAACATTCGTTTCTTAGTTTAGACACAATAATGAAATTTATTTCACCATTCCAAAACCATCGGTTTTTAGGAAGGCCTCAAAACCATAGTTAACTCCATCCATTAGGATCATAACTCGTTTGCCTTTTTATCTCCAAGGCTTCACCATTGACTTCCTAAAGACTTAAACATAAGTCTTAATCCAAGTCACTTTGATGAAAAATCTTTGTATAAAATCACTTGAGTCTTGAGATATAGCCAATTAGATTGACTCTCAACAACAAAGCATTCACGTATGCCTATAGTGATATATACATTTACATTGTTGTTTCATTAATACCATGTATTGGGATACTCTCCCAAATTTAGGACCAAGCCTCCACATAGTTTAAACAACATTGATGGTGGTAGAAGCATCTACAAGTCCATCACTATTGTAAATTTCCGTTAATAAATTTGCTAAATTTATTAAAATCATTTACAATGATAACATATATTTCTTTCATATGTTATATTCTTTGAAAACTTACATGTGCATTTCCATGTTGATGCTCTCAACATTAGATGACATATCTTGTTTTCGTGCATTTCATCTCAAACCATGCACCACGTTTCTCACGAACTCGTTATACGTTTGATGTTTGATGTTTGATTTGTGACTTATTACATAAGTCATGATCACAACCCGCTCGTTGTGTCCGTGTAAATTAATTTTTTACACTTTGTACCAAAATGTGTATCCTTTTGACAACTTATTAGTAGTTAAAATAACGGATACACCAATGATATCTAAACATCAAATCCCAAAGTGTTATTATTTTCAACACACTTTAGAACGAAATAAACGCAATTACATCGTTCTGTCATGTTTTAAGGTACTCCCTCAATGGAACACGTATAACTAGTTTCGTCTTGAAACTCTAAACTTGAATAATCACAAGTTGTCCAAAAATATAAAGTTGTTTACAATTAACTACTCGCAAGTAGTTGAGCAACTTATTATATTTATAACAACATCGAGTTGTTTTTCCCCAAATAGTCTATCCGAGACTATTATATGGTTGAAGACGTTATACTTCTCGTGGAAGTATCAAATCACTTATACTTTGCAAAGACATTATTCGTTCAAAACATTTCTCGTTTTTGCAAGTGTTTTAATATTAAACTATATATTTACGTTTTGATTACAAATCAAGACAATAAACCTTATAATAGTTTAATAAATAAAACAATTTCAAACTCGCTCATTTGAAAATAAAACGAATACACATCGTTTTAATAAATGGTTTATCATATTCAAACCATTTCTAACCGCTGTTAGATAATAACGATTACCAATCGTTAAAATGAGTGGTTTGTATGATAACCAATTCTAATATGCTAATTAGAATTTAAATGTTTAACAAACATTCAAAATATTCGGTTTTTATAAAGTAAACCGGTTCTAACGCGCTCGTTAGAAATAAAACGAATACAATTATTCACTTTTGGTTTAAATGGACGTTTTCTAACACGCTAGTTAGAAATGAACACAAATCTTTTCTAACACGCTCGTTAGAAAATATATAAAATGATTACAAATCATCTTAAATAGTTTATCATAGTTAACCCAGTTCTAACCCGCTCGTTAGAAATTAACGATTGCAAATCGTTAAAATAGTTGGTTATAAGATAAACTAATTCTAATACGCTCATTAGAAAATTAAACGATTATTTATTGCCATAAGCCTTTTTTGGTTTATATAAAATAAACGTTTTCTAACCCGTTTGTTAGAAATAAAAAATTGACAAAGTCGTTAAATCGTTTCTAACACGCTCATTAAAAAATAAACAACTATCAAACTCTTTAAATCGTTTCTAACACGCTCGCTAGAAATAATCGATTACAAAATTTGTTTCGAAAAAAAATATAAACTATTTCTAACACGCTCATTAGAAATAAACAAATAAAAATCGTTTAAACGTATGTGGAAAAAATCCGTTTCTAACTCGCTCGTTAGAAATTAAATAGTTTAGACGAAACCGTTACAAGGTTTATTATCCAAAATAATTGTCTCCAACACGCTCGTTGGTAATTATTTGAAATAATAATATTTTCTAACACGCTCGTTAGAAAATCTAAACGTATATTTTCTAGCACGCTCGTTAGAAAATCTAATCGTCTTTTAACAAGTTAGTTTTACACAATCATCGTATCTAACACGCTCATTAGATATAAAAGATGATATTAAAACTTATTATTCTATAAAATTCTAACACGCTCGTTAGAGATAAAAAGTTTTAATCTTGTTATTCTTTCAACATCAACATTTCTAACACGCTCGTTAGAAAATATTAAAACTTGTTATTTTATAAGATAATTACTTTCTAATATGCTAATAAGAAAATCAATATATACCAAGACTTTTAAAACCAACATTAATATATCAATTATGGTTACTAAAAGCTTATAAATAATACTTAAACGTCACAAAAACATTAGAAAGGAGTTACAAAATAAATTTTTCTAATACGCTCATTAGAAAATTTATATTTCAAAACATATTGAAATACATTTTATTTTGTATATGGTTCGGTTTAACTAAACACGAACACAAGCCATGAAACTCCAAAACTTGAATCAAAACGTTCGTTTTGCAACCCGGTATTCGGATTAAAGATTGTACTCCAATCATAAAAATTAATCCGACTCAATGTACTAAATAAATATTTCCCAAAAAATATTTTCAAGATTTTAACAAAAATCCCATTAAATATTTTAACGTTCGTGAACCTAAATCCTCGTAGAGAAGGGATTTAAGATTGTAGCAACAATCTTCACGAAAGTCTGTTTTAAGATTGTAGGAACTACGTTCACTTTTTATTAAAATATAGTACAAAATAAATAATAAAAAAAAATAATAACGAGACTCTCGTTATTTGTGGGAAATTCGACTAGTACAATACCGGTTACAAAATCTAAATAAACGAATATAAAATACAATGTAATTGTACCAATCTTGATTCAAGCAAGCGTCTTTGTAAACTTCAACCGCGCCTTCCAGATCGAAACTCCACTGCAAGACAAGCAAAAAATCGTTGACAGTTTTGGTTGAGGCACGTGTTCAACACGCTTCCCTTAAAACAGATTCCGCGCCTCCTCTCAGACGGTCTGTCTCCCAGGGTACAACAACCGGAACGGTATGTGTACTGCCGGAGATGGCACTCACGCCCGAGATCACACCGGGTATCAGGGTGTTTAGAATTGTTGATGGATATATGAAGTTGTGAATAATTTAGAGAATGCTCTTCTCTAAAACCTCATAAGATGTAGAGATAGCTCTCGAGTATCTTTTCCTTATTATCAAATGAATAAACAATCTTCATTTTATAAAGAGATACATCAAGACTCATTCAACCCCTTAATGTTTGTCATAAACAAGGTCATTAATCTTGTAATTAACAAGATAATTAATCTTGTAATAACAAGAGTTTAAACTCTAAATTAATGGATATTAAGTGGTAGTAAAAACAAAACTGCCATTCAACTTATGGCACCAGTGGAAACTGTCTAACATTAACTCTCTTGTAAGTAGACTGGTTTGACCGGTCTAGTGCGCATGTAGGCGCGCCTTAGTTGACCTACACTACGCTTCCGCGGAGACACACCTTTTTGCACCACACGCTAATTGGATGCCACTACGCATACCAGGACGCCACCTGGTTATGTGCCATCCATATTCGTGCGCCACACGGATGACACTACGCATACCAGGATGCCACCTGGTCATGCGCCATCCAAACTCGTGCGCCACTTGCAGTCTTCGCCATAGCCAATGACGTGCGCCATGCACCATGCCAAGGCATCCGCCTACGCCACCCAAGGGTGCGCCATAAGTGGACCCGCCATGTATCTGACCACACGCTCATGGGCAAAAATACAAAGGCGGTGTGCGAAGTTCAAAGCGCACCACATTGGGCTTATAGCCCACATCACGCGCGCATATGTGCAGGTGCGGTGCACCCTTTGGTCCCCACTAGTGTTTACCTTCAAGGAGTGCTCCTCCTTATATACCACTTTAAGTTTTGTCATTCCACCTATGTGGGACAAGGTGACAAATCTCAATCCATTTTTCTCATCTTTGTTTGTTCCAAACATACAACTTCAAGCTTCGATATCTCATTCATCTTAGCTCTATTTGGACATAGTTTGAACACAAACCCATAAATAATTATTTATACAACACATATATAAATATTATTGATGTCCAAAATATTTAGTGAAAAACTCATTTTCACTAAATTTCCAACATGAGCATCCAATATGTAATCTTTAACTAAATAAACCAATAAAGAGTAAACCAGTTTCCTATAGCTATACCATCGAATGGTGGCGGATGCAGACTTGTTTTGTGGGTTCACATAAACACGTTCGGTTTGAAAAAAAATTAGTGGAAACCTTGTATGATTTGAAAAAAATTAGTGAGAATCTATCAAAATAAACCCACCGAAAAAAGTTCTTGAATCCGCAACTAGGATTATGGATGCCCCTTCTATACCGGCCCGATTATCATCCTTGACTAACATGTAGTCATGTAGACACCTTCTTGCTTGGTATAAATTTATTGATTTGCTTACCGAGACTTTAAAATGTTAGTTAGGTGTAGATTCACGCTATGAATTAACGATACTTTTTTGTATTATATCACTACGTAAAATCATATGTACATATACAATGGTTAACATATAAAATTACATATCAAACACTTGATTGTATATTTTTCAATTTTTTTCATTTTCAGTCAAGAAACTTAACTAGTGGAATTTCTCGCATGTTGAGACGGGAATTCGGTTGCATCAGTTTAGCTTGTTATAGTATTGATACAGTTCGTTACGGTATCGGTACGGGTCTGGTACGAAGTTTAGCCACCCAAAGAAAAACATGAAAAATGAAGTCGTGATATGCCCATACAATTATTTTACACAACTTCGTGTTCATTTTTTTTAATAACGAATAATAGTTATTAGAGAAAAATCAAATTGAATAAATTAAATAGAGTAAATTACAGTTTCGATCCCTGTGGTTTAGCCAGTTTAACTCTTTCAGCCCAAAAAAGAATCTTTTAACATATCAGACCTCAAGTTTGCATTTTATAACGGTTTTGGCTCCTGACACTAACTTTGTTACTTTTTTACAGTTAACTATAAGGGTAATTAGGTCATTATTTATCTCATGGGCTGTTTTTTATAATTACAAAGTTTTTTAATATTTAAGAGATTATTAATGCAATTACTCAAGGTTTTTTTTATTATTTCGTTATTTTCACGATTATTATTTAACAAAATATGTTTTATATATACAAATAAATATGAATTTCCGTTAAGCGTTTGTCTTTTTTATAAACGTCCTTTTTAAAATCATTTGTTTTTTAATCGTCTATCGTTTTTAAAATTATTTCTTTTTTAACCGTTTATTTTATTAAAATCGTTCTTTTTAAAGTTGTTTATCTTTTAAAGTTTCTTAAACAATTCATTTTATTCCATTCTTTTTAAAATCATTTTTAAACAATTCGTTTTCTAAGTCGTTGATTTTTAAAAGCGTTCCTTTTTAAACCATTTGTGACATTTGTGTCTTTCAACCATCGTACAACTCCGAACAACTTCATAATCAATGAAACATTGTGTTTTGATTCCAAGATTTTATAATTAACTACGACAATTTCACATTTTAGTCCTTGTTCAATTTCTTTCACTCAAACCTTTTCTGGAAGTGAAACCGTAGACTATTACGCAAAACATAATTAGTTTAACGCGACGTACACTCCGGAACAATTACATAAGCTAAACATACCCTAAATACCCTTTACATAACTTAGAAATAAGTTTTGAGGGGTTCGATATGGCAAAAACATGTTTATTCGAGCTCAGGGACTATTTGCGTAAAACTGCGAAAGTATGCCGATTCGCGTATTTCTTAATACGGACCATGTACACACATCCAAAAAATTTTGTAATCATGAAAATCTTGTATTTTAATGATAAGAATGCAAAAATATCATTCGTTGGTTTTAATTGTTGCATTTCAGGCCTGTTTGCTTTGTGGGAGATTGGATGTGAAAACTGTTAAATGGTATGTTTTTTTATCTTTGTAGTTTTTACTTTGTAGCTAAAGTTTCAATTCGTTAAAGAACTGATGATAGTTTTAATGATTTTGATAGACGGTTTTGTTAGGTTTCCATGTTGATCGGTCAAAAATTTTATTTATTAAAAACCCGGTTCAATAAATAATAGTTAATTAATTAAGTGAGTTAATTAATAAAATGCAGCGGAAATATAAACTAATGATCAACAAAACGAAACCCGACAGGATCCGGTTACATGCAAATACGAGCACAGTAAAATATATTTAACTACCGATGAGAAAAATTATACCTCGGTTAATGACTAACCGGTCGAGACACCGAGGTTCAACGAACAAGTGCTAGTAAACGAACCAACGAAACGCGACGAGGGAGGTGGCGCCAAGCGGCGGCCAACCACAGCAAACAGCGGCGGCAGCTGCGGTTACGACGTCCGACAGCGGCGGAGGCCCGGCTTGGCAGTGGCGGCGGTGTTTGGCTCGCGTAGGTTGAGGAACCGGCGACCGAATGGTTCTTGATTGTTGAGAGCAATTTCTACTTCTTCCATGTTCCATAGTCCCAACAAATGCAAGACCCAAGAGAATAAAAGGTATGGAGCCTTTATGCATGCTTGCTAAGTGGCACACATGCATAATGCATGTGTTGCAATTGGCCAAAAGGTAGGTGCATGACAAGTGGCAGTAGGTGGACGCATGTACGACATGTGGCGCAGCAAAGGTGCATGCGCGACAAGTGACGTAGGGTGAGTATTCTTGTCTCACTCGGTCCATGTACCCGTCTCTCAGTTAATACCCGCTTATGATCATAAATATAATTATGATCAGTCTCGTATGTTGTTCGTAATTACCAGTTAAACAGGTTAAGTGGATTTTAGTTCGTTGCCCAAGGTGTAACTCTTACTGGTCAAGACCCGGTCGGCAGCGTTGACTTATCGAACCGGACATAATATCCAACAGCTCCCACTTGGACAGTCTTGATAAGATCTCAACTCAGACAGCCAGCGGTGTTCTAGCTACACATAGCTGCCCCCAACAGGTCATGACACTTTTAAGTCATTAACCAAGGTATCTTCTCTTTAGCAATGGCTTGCTACATGAAGACAATAGACTTATGGCAATCGTTGTCATCTATCCTTTCTGTAAAAGACATCAATTGAACAATGAGACATGGATCAGATTCAATCTCACATGGCGTTCAATCATTATCGTTCTTGTTCATAGAATCAAAGTGGTCCAATCATTATCGTTCTTGTTCATAGAATCAAAGTGGTCCAATCAAACACACAGTAAGTTTGGGTAAGGCCTTACACTTCACCAATTTGAATCAACGAGGGCGCCCCGATGTCTAACTGTTACATTATAATGTAAGAGTACAGAATCCCATCTTGACTACATACAACTCCCACTGAACTTCATAACTACTCCCAACCAATGCCTTTATGACTGGCAGTTACGCGACAGCGTTGGACACTGATCAAAGAATAGTCTTTAGTAAACGAAAGTTCTAGTATGTATCTCAGGTCAGAAGATACTAAATGAGTATACCTAAATCAAATACATCTTATGACCATGATCCATGAAGATGATTTGATGCGAGTTACATCCAACGTCATTCATAATGAGGTTTGTGAGTTTGGAAGTCAACTCCTTGAGTCCAAAGTTAGAATAGTCTTAATTCAGAGTCGTTCCCATAGTCTGACTGACTACGGATAATTTAGAATACAAGATTCATGGATTAAACGTACAAAAATCGAACACAGCTGCAAGATTCAAACTTTGCATTTAACCAGTAAGTCAAAGGTGAATTCAAAAGGTACAACTGTTTGAATGTTCGTACATCCAAATACTAAATCAAAACAAATGGTTATCCAATCTAAGACCGATAGCATTCCCATGCTTGTCCTGAGACATCGGTCTAGTGAACGGGTCTGCTAAGTTTTGATCTGTGTCTATTTTGCTTGTTAAGATATCTCCTCGTTCCAGTATTTCCCGTATATAGTGGAACTTTCTTAGAATGTGCTTAACCCTGTGATCCGGGCTCCTTGGTTTGAGCAATGATTCCTATGTTATCACAAAACACCTAGATTGGTTTCTGAATACTTGAAACCACATCAAGGTCGTTGATGAACTACTTCATCCAAGCAGATTCTTTCGCAGCATCTGATGCAGTTATTCATTTGGATTCGGTGGCAGAATCCGCTACTACACTCTGTTTGGAGCTTTTCCAATAGACAGTTCCTCCATTGAGAGTGAATACGAATCCTGATAGTGAACGAGAATCATCTTGGTCACTTTGGAAGCCAGCATCAGTGTAACACCTTACAGTGAGCTCCTCTTCCACTCCTCTAAACACCAAAAACATATATTTGGTTCTTCTCAAGTACCTCAGAATGTTCTTTACTGCAGTCCAATGGCAATGCCAGGACTATGCTGAAAAACGACTGGTCATGCTTAAAGCATATGATGCGTGTGAAGTGTCGTATATATTAGGTGTATATTTTAAGCCCTTTTTAACACTTATTTTAGCCAAGTTTTAAATTTATAAAACACGATATTTCACTAACACTAAACACACATATGGGCAAGTGCACCCATCGTTGAGTGTAGTATAGCGTTGGTAAGATACCGAGGTCGTCCAAGGACACAAGAGCTTTTAGTACCGGTTTATCCTCAACGTCTAATCAAAATAAAAGTTTAGAAAAAAATGTTTTAAACTAAGAAAAATAAAAACTAACTAAAATGCTGAAAATAAAAATAAAAATAAAATAAAAACAGATAGACAAGATGAATCACTTGGTTCCGACTCGTATCTAGTATAACCTTTGATTATTTCCGCACTTTTGCACATAATTAAGAGATTATCTTAGTTATTGTAGTAGGCCCCTCTTTTGAAGGTGACGTTACCCTCACCCCAGTAGTTTGAGTCAGCAAGGATACAATCCTAAAAGGGTGGATTATTGGAAGATAATGAATTAAGTTATTAATGCAGTATTGTGGTAGGCCCCGCTTTTGGCGGTGACGTTACCCTCGGCTAAGTAGTCTGAGTCAGCAGGGATACAGTCCTAAATAGCTGGGTTATAGTATTAATAGTAGTTAACTTATGAGGGGATCAAAGAGTTTGGACCCCCGCCATCCAATACCGTGAAGTATTGAAGGAGGTCCTACTAAATTTGACCCAGGTCCATTGCAGGACCTCTAAACGCTGAACAATGGCAAGACCTTTACCAAACCGTTCCCTTAACCCCCGACCAGGTAGCCAACATACCTCCATATAGACCGTGGAGATATGAATGGTGAAAATCCTTTATTTTATATAGACAGTAAAATAATGCCAAGACACCACGGACAAACGATAAGGAAAGATCACCTTCAACATAAGTAACTAGTTATTAAAGTCATTAATACAAAACCAAATAAAAAGTGCAAAAGATTAGAAATAAAAAGTATTATACTAGACACTTTGTCTTCACCAAGTGATGTAAGAGACTTAGGCAAACATGGCCTTGGTTGTCAAGAACTCTTACGATCAATCTTGGATCCCGAGACGACTCACACACTCTACGATGGACAATGGATGATGGTGGTGGATGATGGTGTTGTGATGGTGGTGGGTGGTGGATGAAGTGTGAGAGAGGTGGTGTGCCAAGGGATGAGATGAAATGAATCCAAGCACTCCTATTTATAGGCTGAACAGAGAGCTGGGCACGGCCCCGTGTCCGCTGGGCACGGCCCCGTGCCTGTCTGACACTCTCTCTCCTCATTAATTGTAATTCGCAATTACAATAAATGCGCCTGCTGTACTTTCGACACGCCCCCGTGTCCGCTGGGCACGGCCCGTGGTGGGCAATAGAAGCTTCTATAGATTTGTCTTTTCTGCTGCTTCTTGGGCACGCCCCCGTGCTGGCTGAGCACGGGGCGTGTTCAGACTTCTGCCTTCTCCATTTTGCTTTGGAAGGTGCCGTTGAGGGGTCGGGCAGTCCACTTATGTTCCTTTCCTTGTATTTATGTTGGAATTAGCTGTCTTTTTGCTTCTTTTGTGTTTTTGAGCTCATTTAATCCTGAAAATACAAAAGGAAGACAAAAACACTCTTTTTCCAATATTAGTACTTAAAAAGGGTTAGTTTTATGCCTTATTTGATGTAATTTATATGTTGCATTTTACACACATCAAATACCCCCACACTTGAACTTTTGCTTGTCCTCAAGCAAAACTCTTTAATATGTGGCTTACACTCCCAAATGGAATAGGTAGAAGAGAAGGTTTTGGGTTTGTCGTAGAGTGTCGGGATGTCCAAGATCTTTTTGGGTTTTATTTTTATTTATTTACAATCCTATTCGTAATGATTTATTTAGAACGTTTCATAGGAGAAATTACTTATTTGGGCATAACATGCCTTTTTAAAATTCCATTTATATACAAGTTCACATACCTCACGGGAGAAATCACTCACACTCGGCCGAAGGTGCATTTTTAGTGAATCACTCGAGAGCGGCATGGAACTTATTCCTACCATAAGCTTGCCAAGCAATCAATCCTCCTCCTTTTTAACTTTTATACCTTTGTAAATATCAAGAGGACTTTGTGGGTTAAGGGTTAGGCTTGGGTTAAAGGTAGGTGGTTGGGATAGTGGTTAGTAGAAAAAGGGCGAAAAGCGTAACAAGTGTCGGTTTTCGTAAGACTTTCTATTTTTTTTTTGTAACTTTTTATTTTGATGAAGCTTTTATTCAAACAAAGTTATTTTTTTGATGAACTTGTTTGGTTATTTTCTTTTTGCTTCATCATCAACATAAATTTTTTTTTTTTGATCATACGAAAAACCGAACTTGTTACTAAAACAAAGGGTTAAAAATGAAAAAGGTTTTGGTGGGTAAAAGGGTTTTTGGTTTGGGTGATGAAATGAAAAGGTTTAGGCTCAAAGGGGCTAACTAGGGGGATTTTTTTTTGGGTAGGTGGTAAAAGAAAAAGAAAAATAATAGTTTAGAAATAAAAAGGGTTAGTCCTAATGCCTCCATCATTTACTTACTCGGGTTTAAGTTGATAAAGACCGGGAATGTATCGTCATGGCAAGTTCTAGAGTTGTAAGAACCAAGCGGCTATTCACACAAGAAACGAAAAATGAGCATTTAGTCTAATGATATGTAATTGTATGCTCAATAAAGGCTCAAAACTCACTTTTGTGGGAATGGGTTTTTATGTGATCAAGTATATATAATCAAATTTTTAACTAAGTTTGCCATGCCTTTTCATAATTTTCTTATGTTGGTTCTTTTTATCACTACGCTATCGGTTGTAAATTTGTAAAAATATAACATTTTTGAGAACTTGAATTTCCCGAGTTAAACCTAGTCAAGTAAAAAAAATGAAATTTTTGAAAAAAAAATTGGGGTGATTAGCGGTTCCAATAGAGTTTTGTGTAAGGCTTGTATTTAGGACTTTGCAAAATTCAAGGCTTTAGCATCCCCCCCACACTTAAATTACACATTGTCCTCAATGTGTCCCAAAAATAAATTTTTAGGTTGATTAGATGTGTAAGATAGTGTTTAAAAAGCAAAAAATTGTGTTACTGGGCACTGAACACGGCCCCGTGTTATCCGGGCACGGCCCCGTGTTCAAGTGCCAGTAACAAAATTAAAATAAGAGATACAGAAGTCTGGACACGGGGGCGTGTTGGTTGAACACGGCCCGTGTCCAGGTACCTGAACTGGGCGTTTTTCTGCAGGTGGTTCAGCACGGGGCCGTGTTTGTTGGGCACGGCCCGTGTTGAACCTGCTGTAATGGAGAGAATTGTCGGGTTGCCTTGTTCTTGTGCATGAGTTCATTTTTCTCGTTCCCCTTTTCATCCTTTACCACCATGAGTGTGTTTTATTCATTAAAAACCATCCAAACCTTAAAACCATCATTTCATTTCATCATAGAGAGAACTTACATAATCCTAAATTAAACTAGATAAAACAAGGAAATAATAAACCATGGAGTCCTAGCCTTTACTTTATTTTAATTAGCAAAATTTCCAAGAAGTAATAAATCTTGGTTAAACAAGGCCTTTTTGAACTCCTTCTTCCGCGTGCGGTTCTCCTCAAATGTCGGCGAGCCATTCTTCCACCTCCCTTGGAAGGAGAAAAGAAGGCTCATTGGCATTAGTTTGAGGAGTTTCAACTTCCACCGGGATCTCTTGTTGGTGTTCCACGGGAGGTTCCGCCGGAAAGTCTTCCCACCCGGTAGGGTTGTTGATTCTGAGTGCCAGGTTCCAATCCTGCTGAGGAAGGACTGGTTCCATTGGGGGTGCTACAAGAATATTTAACCTCTGGTGCAAGAGGTTAATTTCTTGGAAGCTGCTTTCAAGTCCCATCGTAAGATCGTTAATACGGTCGATTAGGACCTCCTCTACTGAAGTCATTTCGTCGAGAGCCTCCCTTAATGCTATCACATAGTGCACAAGTGTAGCTTCAATGGAGGGTCTTCTTCCTCTTCGGCTGTTTGACGAATGCACAGAAGATGTTTCGCTGTTTTCACTTGACATTCTACGAAAAATAAACTGAAAAAGTTTATTTAAATGAAACAGTTACCGAACACGGCCCCGTGCTCAATGAGCACGGCCCCGTGTTCATCTTTCTGCAGAATTTTGAAGCAAGGAAACTTGGATTTTTAAGTTATTTTCTGAACTTGTGGGGTATTTTTAGCTACTAATAACTTAAAACAATGTTACATAACATGTTTTTTACCAAGATTCCTTGAACAAAACTCATTAATCCCTACCACAAAGTTGGAAGAATTCCAAACTTTCAATGGTAGCTCTTGGAGAAAGATGGAGAAGAAGGAAATGGCTAAAAGAGGAAAGGACAAGATGGGTTGTTGGAACCTTCTTTTAGACTTACCTAGGATAGTTTGAGAGAAGATTCCTGCAAATCTCTGTCCCAAGTTGGTCCAAATGTGTAGAATTCTTGGCTGCATTTATAGAAAACGACAGCATCCTGGACACGGCCCCGTGCCCAGTGGACACGGCCCCGTGTGCAGGTGGAATTCTGACACATTTTGTCCGTATTCTGACGTACTGATCAGAATGGAATCTTTTGATGGACACGGGGGCGTGTTGGCTGGACACGGCCCCGTGTCGAGGGACTGTTTTATGAAGTTGTCTAGTTTTTAAGGAACTTGTTAGTATCGGGTGGCTCCTGACTGGTTGGAACAACCCCAAAGTGCCTAAGATACCTTAATTGTCCTAGACTAAGGCGAGAACGCAAGAGGTTGTCGGTGAGGGTAATTCCTATTTTCATTCTAGGTGGACAAGTCCAACCCTTTCCCGGGCTCTTGTTAAAGAAGGTGTATGCCGAATCGCTCAGGTCTATGTATGCACCGAACGAAGTCGATGGAGAGTCCTTCACGGCACAATCGACACAGGGACGACTATCGTCCAAGTCTTTGCTAGGAACGAAGGTATTTTCGGGAGCAACGAGGTTGTCGGAATGCGGTTCCAACATTTCTTCATGGTTATCGTCTTGGGGTGGATCAATAAAATCCTTCCTATGCTCTTTTAACCAATTCAGAATTAGCTTTTCTAGTTGAAATAACTCATCAAGGAGCATTTCCCCTAGAATATCTGGCTGGGCGCATTCGAGGGAGAAATAGTGCTTATTTTTACTTTCGCCCCTCTTAAGGTTGTAAGAAGTCGGTGGGTCCATGTAGTGGGGCCTATAATTTAGAAAGTAGCATTTCACTTCTTCATGTTTGCCACCACATAATTGACACCATGTACCATAAGAGTGCCGAAAGTAAAAACAATTACTATCACTCATGTTTATGTCAGAAATTACCAACCGCTGGGATCTTACGGTTCTGTTTTCAGTAACTGAAACTTGGGCACGGGGGCGTGTTGAGTGGGCACGGCCCCGTGTTCAGCTTACTGTCTGACGTAAAACAGGATTGCCAGTTCCAATGATTGAGCACGGGGGCGTGTTCAGCGGGCACGGCCCGTGCTGAGCTCTGCAGAAGCTGAAAAACTAAGAAAATCCTAAAAAAAAATTAAAAAGAAAAATAAAAGATGATTAGGCCGTTGATTCCTAACTTTCTTAAAATCCTTGTGTCCCCGGCAACGGCGCCAAAAACTTGATGCGTGTGAAGTGTCGTATATATTAGGTGTATATTTTAAGCCCTTTTTAACACTTATTTTAGCCAAGTTTTAAATTTATAAAACACGATATTTCACTAACACTAAACACACATATGGGCAAGTGCACCCATCGTTGAGTGTAGTATAGCGTTGGTAAGATACCGAGGTCGTCCAAGGACACAAGAGCTTTTAGTACCGGTTTATCCTCAACGTCTAATCAAAATAAAAGTTTAGAAAAAAATGTTTTAAACTAAGAAAAATAAAAACTAACTAAAATGCTGAAAATAAAAATAAAAATAAAATAAAAACAGATAGACAAGATGAATCACTTGGTTCCGACTCGTATCTAGTATAACCTTTGATTATTTCCGCACTTTTGCACATAATTAAGAGATTATCTTAGTTATTGTAGTAGGCCCCTCTTTTGAAGGTGACGTTACCCTCACCCCAGTAGTTTGAGTCAGCAAGGATACAATCCTAAAAGGGTGGATTATTGGAAGATAATGAATTAAGTTATTAATGCAGTATTGTGGTAGGCCCCGCTTTTGGCGGTGACGTTACCCTCGGCTAAGTAGTCTGAGTCAGCAGGGATACAGTCCTAAATAGCCGGGTTATAGTATTAATAGTAGTTAACTTATGAGGGGATCAAAGAGTTTGGACCCCCGCCATCCAATACCGTGAAGTATTGAAGGAGGTCCTACTAAATTTGACCCAGGTCCATTGCAGGACCTCTAAACGCTGAACAATGGCAAGACCTTTACCAAACCGTTCCCTTAACCCCCGACCAGGTAGCCAACATACCTCCATATAGACCGTGGAGATATGAATGGTGAAAATCCTTTATTTTATATAGACAGTAAAATAATGCCAAGACACCACGGATAAACGATAAGGAAAGATCACCTTCAACATAAGTAACTAGTTATTAAATTCATTAATACAAAACCAAATAAAAAGTGCAAAAGATTAGAAATAAAAAGTATTATACTAGACACTTTGTCTTCACCAAGTGATGTAAGAGACTTAGGCAAACATGGCCTTGATTGTCAAGAACTCTTACGATCAATCTTGGATCCCGAGACGACTCACACACTCTACGATGGACAATGGATGATGGTGGTGGATGATGGTGTTGTGATGGTGGTGGGTGGTGGATGAAGTGTGAGAGAGGTGGTGTGCCAAGGGATGAGATGAAATGAATCCAAGCACTCCTATTTATAGGCTGAACAGAGAGCTGGGCACGGCCCCGTGTCCGCTGGGCACGGCCCCGTGCCTGTCTGACACTCTCTCTCCTCATTAATTGTAATTCGCAATTACAATAAATGCGCCTGCTGTACTTTCGACACGCCCCCGTGTCCGCTGGGCACGGCCCATGGTGGGCAATAGAAGCTTCTATATATTTGTCTTTTCTGCTGCTTCTTGGGCACGCCCCCGTGCTGGCTGAGCACGGGGCGTGTTCAGACTTCTGCCTTCTCCATTTTGCTTTGGAAGGTGCCGTTGAGGGGTCGGGCAGTCCACTTATGTTCCTTTCCTTGTATTTATGTTGGAATTAGCTGTCTTTTTGCTTCTTTTGTGTTTTTGAGCTCATTTAATCCTGAAAATACAAAAGGAAGACAAAAACACTCTTTTTCCAATATTAGTACTTAAAAAGGGTTAGTTTTATGCCTTATTTGATGTAATTTATATGTTGCATTTTACACACATCAGCATACGAGACGTTAAGTCTAGTACATAGCATACATGATTGAACCAATCACTGAAGTATATAGAACTACTTCCATTTGCTTAATTTCAATGTCCGTTGAAGGAGATTGCGATTTGTTCAACACGGTTCCTTTAGTCATAGGTACATCTCCTTTCTTGGAGTTTTCCATCTTGAAGCGTGTCATCCTTTTCGTCTATGTGCATTCTTTGACTTAGCCCTAGAAGCCGCTTAGATCTATCTCTATACATCTTCATTCCTAGAATGTAAGCAGCTTCTCCAAGATCTTTCATTGCGAAGCAAGATCCCAAATAGTGTTTAACTTCGTTAACCATAGGGATGTTTATTTCCAATGATTAGTATATCATCCACATACAGATGAGGAATGATATGGTGCTCCCACTAACCTTTCTGTAAACACAAGCCTCATCTTCATTCTTGACAAAACCAAACTCTTTTATCTTCTGGTCAAAATGAAGATTCCAACTACTAGATGCTTGCTTGAGTCCACTAACGGACTAATTGGGTTTGCACACCTTAGTTGGATATTTAGGATCGACGAAACCTTCAGGCCGAACCTTATAGACATCTTCAGAGAGATGTCTATTAAGAAAGGCGGTTTTGATATCCATTTGCCATATTTCGTAATCACAGTACACAATTATGGCAAGCAATATCCTGATTGATTTAATCATAACAACGGGCGAGAAGGTCTCATCATAGTCAATACTTTGAGTTTGAGTGAAACCCTTCGCAACTAGCCGTGCTTTATAGGTATGTACATTTCCATGCATATCGGTTTTTCTATTGAAAATTCATATGCTCCCTACTGCCCGAGATTCGGGGGGTAGCTCAACCAAGTCCCATACTTGATTGTCATGCATAGATTGCATCTCGCTTTCATGGCTTCTTGCCATTTCTCAGATTCCGAATCTAAGATTGCAGATTTGTAGTTAGCAGGTTCATCATTAGACTCAGCTACTAATAAGACTTCGGGACCTTTTAGACGCCATAGACATCTATCAGATTCTTGCGAATTCTACTATTTCTGCAAACGCTTGTGTTTTATGTCTGATTCATTGGCAACAACTACCTATTGATCAGACAGTCCGACTACATTAGCGGTTGTTTGTGGTTCTTGAATTTCTTCAAGATCAACAACATTATTTCCAGTTCTTCGATTAAGAAGTTCTTCCTCGAGAAAGTGTCCCTTCTGTTTGATGAAAATCACATTTGCATCAGGATGGAAATAATATCCGCTTCTTTTATAGTATCCGACGAAAACAACCTTTTCGCCTTGAGGATTAAGCTTATCATCAGAATCACTTGTGATGTATGCATCACATCCCCATACTCTAAGGTATTCCAAATCGGGTTTACGCCCATGCCATATCTCATATGACGTTTTTTTTTGTTTACCTTTTAGTCGGAGCTAAATTGACAATGCGGGAAGCGATTATAAGAGCTTGTCCCAAAAAGGAGTGAGGCAAGTTAGTTCTACACATCATCGATCGAACCATATCAAGTAGAGTTCGATTTCGCCTTTCACTCACGCCATTAAGTTGGGGTGTGCTAGGTGGAGAGGGTTGTGAAACTATTCTACACTCTTTTAGATGATTGAGAAATTCAAAGCTGAGATATTCACCACATCGATCTGATCGAAGTACTTTTATCTTTCTATCAAGCTGGTTTTTAGTCATGGTTTCTAGTCATGGTTCTGAAAGGGCCATATACATCATGTGAATGAGTTCTAGAAAACCATTGATCCGTTCATCAACATCGGTGAAGGGGTGCTTTATGAGTTTGCCAGCTAAGCAAGATTCGCAATTATCAAAGGAGTCTTGTCTAGTGGATTCAAGAATCCCCTTGGACTAGATCCATTTTATGCGTGCTTTACTTATGTGGCTAAGTCTTAAATGCCATAAATATGTTTTATTTATGCCAGCTTTGTTACACTTAGAAAGATGATATATGTTACTACTTATTTGAACATTAATCTCATAAATAACATTTCGAGGTTTAGCCTCAAAATAAAAGACATCATTCAAGTAGGCTATAATAGAAGAACCATTTAAAACGTACTTGAATTGAATCCTTGCTCAAACAGTGAAGAAACTGAAATAATGTTTCTGGTCAAACCAGATGCATATAAACAGTTATTTAAAGTAACTACAAGGCCAGGGGAACATGAAAAAAAAAATGTTCCAGTTGCAAGAACTGGAACTCTCTTTCTATTACCAACTATGAGTTTCCATGTGGCCTTGTTTCAGTTTCTTCCACTTTTCAGGCTCCTGCAAGACATTAACGATGTGGAGACCACATCCGGTATCAAATACCCATGTGTTGCTAGAAACAGTGAAAGGTTCGATAACATAAATGAGAATATTAGATGAAGTGCCAATGTTATTGGCCTTGTTCATCTTCAGCTTGGCTAGATACTGTGGGCAGTTTCCTTTCAAGTGCCCATTTGGTTGCATTCAAAGCACTGACGCTCCAAGGAGGGTATGGTTTTGCAACATGCTTGTTGTTGGTGGCATTTCTGGCAGTAACAGAAATTTTCTTTTGCCTTTGCTCTTATGTTTCCTTTTCTTGTTATTGGGCTTCTTAACACCACTAGACCATTAGAAATTGGTTGGTTTTGTGGAATAACCAAGTTTGTTCATTTGGTCAATGTATCCTTCCGTCTTTAGCACATGAGTACTGATACATGATCCTTCCAGCATTTTACAGCTTATGAGCTGTTTCATGGTGTCATATCGCTCCTGTCGGGCTTGTTTCTGGAACATGCCTTTCAGTTGCTGGATCATGTCATAAGCATCCTTATCTTCCATGCTCTTCTGAAGATCAGGAGACATGGTGGCTTTCATAAGGCAGGCTACCTCAACGGCATCCTCGATATGTTTCTCCAGTGCCTTGCGAGCAGTAGTAGAATTACTTTCAGGCTCGGTAGGGACTGGGCCATCTAAGATATACAACTTTTCCTCCATCTTGAGAACTATTCTCAGATTGCGGTGCCATTCGAGGAGGTTGGTGTTATTCAATTTTTTATTTCCTTTCAAGTATAGACTTGAGAATGAAGGAGTTGTTTTCATTAGACATCTGTTATATATAAGCAAGGTGATATTAATTAGTATTTTCGATGTATATCTCCTTATATCGTGAGGTGAGATGATAAGGAATGAGAATCCGGTTATAAGCTCTTTCTAAAGGTAGCTGGGGCATGCAACATTAGCAAGAGGTTCAAGCGGACAGACAACGATTGTCAATTGTGAGAAAAGCACAACTCCCGGGGTTTATGAGGCTAAGAGGATAACCTATTGTCCTTGCATTGATACGTTTGGCCTCATCTATGCCACTTTTGTTCTCGAGAGAGCTAGGGCATGTAACACGAGAAGAAAAGTAACAGTCGTCCTAAAATGGTCACATGTGGAAGGGTCGGATGTGTCGACGAAGCCCTTGCACCTTGGAGGGATAAACTAGACACCAAGTGTTGTGCTGTGGCTCCAACACTGATGGTTCGCATTATGCCCCAAGTGTTACTAGTAGTAGGATGGCATAGACCATTGATTTTAATTTTTACCAAATAGGGTCGTTATAGTCGGTTTTAATTTAGATATTAAATTTGCGACATAACCAAAAGGACCCTTTCACCTCTCGGGACAATTAGTTTCAGATAACCTATAAAACTAAGTTTGTCGTGACTTGGAATAACCAATTTTAAGTTAATAGAAAACTATTAAGTTAATAGTTTTGGAAAATAAAAACTAGTTTAATTTGCAAAACTTAATTGGTTATTATTTGTTTCCAAAACAACCTTTGTTTTATAACAAACCTTTAACAAGTTATAAAAAAGATTTAGAACTTGTTTTAATGTGATTGTTTTTAATATTTTAAAACTCCTTTTAAAATCATGTTGGTATTTAGGTTGGTTACGTTATAACAATTTATAAGATAAAAGCAACCACAATAGCAAGATAAATATGTAAATCCATATGGCCAAAATTGTTCGATCTTGCTAGAGCCTAATAGCAAGATCAAACGGGTCACGGGGTCACAACACACAAACAACCACAAGGATGGACTTGAATGCATCTTATTGTCTTGAGCAACTCCCACTAACTCCAAGACTCCTATTGGCATTCGGTTTTGCTTCGGGTCTTCGTATCAACAATATTTAACAAGTAAATACAACAAAGACAAAAGGCCTATCTATTACAACTTTGAACCACAAGATGGGCCAAAACCATAAACTAATCTATTACAACTTTGAACCATCTTGGTGGCCAAAAATAATAATTACAAAACCGAATAAAATATACAACTACAAAAAATAAGGTCTGGCCGGATTTACACATCACACAACAATCACAAAATAAACCGGGCAATGTTTTTGGTCAAGCAAAACAAATAAAATATTGACCAAAATAAAAGTGCCCTTAAAAAAAATACTTAGATCATAAACTTTAAATAAATAAAGTTTGTGTTCTAATTCTGGTTAAAAGGACCGGTACCGACTCGTATGTTGTAACCAAGGCTCTGATACCACTGTTGGGTTTCCATGGTGATCGGTCAAAAATTTTATTTATCAAAAACCCGGTTCAATAAATAATAGTTAATTAATTAAGCGAGTTAATTAATAAAACGCAGCGGAAATATAAACTAATGATCAACAAAACGAAACCAGACAGGATCCGGTTACATGCAAATACGAGCACAGTAAAATATATTTAACTATCGATGAGAAAAATTATACCTCGGTTAATGACTAACCGGTCGAGACACCGAGGTTCAACGAACAAGTGCTAGTAAACGAACCAACGAAACGCGACGAGGGAGGTGACGCCAAGCGGCGGCCAACCACGGCAAACAGCGGCGGCAGCCGCGGTGACGACGTCCGACAGCGGCGGAGGCCCGGCTTGGCAGTGGCGGCGGTGTTTGGCTCGCGTAGGCGGAGGAACTGGCGACCGAATGGTGCTTGATTGTTGAGAGCAATTTTCTACTTCTTCCATGTTCCATAGTCCCAACAAATGCAAGACCCAAGAGAATAAAAGGTATGAAGCCTTTATGCATGCTTGCCAAGTGGCACACATGCATAATGCATGTGTTGCAATTGGCCAAAAGGTAGGTGCATGACAAGTGGCAGTAGGTGGACGCATGTACGACATGTGGCGCAACAAAGGTTCATGCGCGGCAAGTGGCGTAGGGTGAGTATTCTTGTCTCACTCGGTCCATGTACCCGTCTCTCAGTTAATACCCGCTTATGATCATAAATATAATTATGATCAGTCTCGTATGTTGTTCGTAATTACCAGTTAAACAGGTTAAGTGGATTTTAGTTCGTTGCCCAAGGTGTAACTCTTACGGGTCAAGACCCGGTCGGCAGCGTTGACTTATCGAACCGGGCATAATATCCAACAGGTTTTGACTAGAGGACGGTATGATGAGTGTAAAGTGTTGTTTCAGCTAAACTAAATTTATGAAGGATTGACGGATTGGGTGTGAGTTTTTGAAGTTTTAGTGTTTAGGTTTGTGGTTTTTGATCGATTCATTTGGTTTTTTAAAGCGACTTTATGAAAGCTTGATGGATTGAGCTTGAATTTTTGAAGTTTCAGGATTAATGTTTGTGTTTCTTGATTGGTTGGATGATTTTTCGGCATTTGGTAATTACATATATAATCTTTAGTGGTGAAAAACATACCGATAGACTTCAACTATATGCGAAGCAAAGTTCCGTTGAGTCGCGCGGATATGCTTGCTATTTTAGTTTGAGCAGACTGTTATAACGTTCTGGAGGAAGTTATGATGGTGTGTAATATACTTGAATGTCTTATTGATCATGTGACTCAATGACCGAGATTGTTACTCTTAATAAAGTGTAAAGTAGCTATACACTGGTTCTATAGAAGTGGCTGATAACTGAGTCTGCTTTCACTTGCCATTTGGTGAGTGCAGCATGGTGCGCACGTTCTCATATGTTAAATGACAATGCAAAGTGTATTCTTTGCAAAGGCATCAATGACTGTAAGTTGCATTTATTTTTTTATGATATAATTGTATGATTAATATATTTTTTTTTATTTCTACTGATTTTTGTTTTTGTTAACTCAATATTTTGGGGTTCTATTTTGCAGACATGTTTGCCTGTGCGTTTGAGCAGCACAGAGAGAAGGGTGTTGCCACGCCGTTGCCGGTGGCTCTGGCCATCTATGATGTTCCAGGATTGCCCCCGCTAAACATAATTGAAGACATGAGTTATGAAAAGAACACACGCAAGTCAACTAGGGCTGACATTGAGAGACAGATACAAGAGGAAATCGCAAAATCACGCGTTAGACAAGTTGATAGTCAGGGTAGGGCTTATGGCACTGGGAAAAAGGAAATGTAGCATTGCGCGTGTTTGATTAACGAGCTGCGCTTCTTCGTCCTCTTTCGAAGACTAAAAGATTGGGTCTTCTTGATGTTAGTTGTACTGTTAAAGGAGGTGGTATCTCAGGTGATTACAAGTTATCCCTCCCTCTCTAGTTCCCGTACTACATTTTCTGTAAATTTTCAATTTTTTTAACAAAATAAAATCTGAATGAAACAGATCAAATTGGTGCAATTCGGCTTGGTATGCGCAGGGCCTTGCAAAACTGGGCACCAAATCAGTTCCGTCCTCCGTTGAAAGAAGGTAAATACTGATCTTTTTTATTTTCTTGCAGTTATGAAACCTTTTTTGTGCTTTAACATAGGAAGTTCTTTCGGTTATATGTTCGGTTTATATATTTCGGTTATATGTTCAGTTTATATATTTGTTCAAACTGATTGCTAAATAATCAGTTTGATGGTATAGGAAAAACTTAGGTAATGAATGTTGCAGGTGAATGATATGTGGTCATGGTTAGTTTCTTGCAGAGGTGTCTCTGCTGAAGGAAGCGGTGTTACTGTAGAAGGATCTGCTACATTCCCAGAAGAGGCTATTGCAACTCCTCCTATTGCTGAGACCAAGGTAAAACGAGTTTACTTTTTTAAATAGTTTGTGTGAGTTGCTGTTTGATTTACCTTTTTTGCACTTGCTAATATATGATTTCATATATGTTGTTGTTCAGGCTGTAGCTGATGAGAATGATGATAGTGATGTGGATCTTTTGGTGAAGAGACCGAAGAGGAAAAGAAGGCTGCTGAAGATCGTGCAGCTGCAGTGAAAGCATCTGGAAAAAAAAGAAAGAATGTGGGTTTATGCTCATTTTGTTTACGTTCTTGAATTTCACTGTTACTCACATTGGATATATTTTTATTTGCTTTTTTGTGCTTGTGGTTACATTATCAGCTGGCAAGTCTTCAGTTTTGATGGATATTAAGCCTTGGGATGATGAGACCGATATGCAAAGCTTGAGGAGGCTGTTAGAAGTGTGCAAATGGAAGGCTTGTTGTGGGGCGCATGTGCGTTTGTCTTTTTTTTTATTAAGTAATATGATGCACACTTACATGCAATGTTTTGGATTATATTTTGAATTTTTAATTCTATGATTGCAGCAAAATTGGTGCCAGTAGGGTATGGTATCAAGAAGCTACAGACCATGTTGACTATTGTCAATGACTTGGTGTCTGTTGACACGCTTATTGAAGAATACCTTACTGTGGAACCAATTAACGAGTATGTCCAGAGTTGTGATATTGTTGCCTTCAACAAGATCTGTAAGTTTTTTTAGTTCCCTTCTTATTTCTTTATAAGTGTTGTTATTGATTTCGTACAGTGTTTTTAGTCACTGATAACTGCTTTTGTGATTGCAGAGTTTATCAACATCTGTACTACGACGCAGTTTCTGTGGTTTTATGGTCTTGTTTCAATCATTGCTGTGTTGATGTTCGTTTAGCGACTGATTTTATGTCCGATTATGTATGTTCGGATTTTTAAGTGGTTTTGGTAATTGGCATGAATCATTTCGTCAGAAAAAAAATTTCATTCCAATGAGAACTTGTTAACTTGCTTTGATCGGACAAAGAGTTTAACCAATTTAGTTAAAACAAATGCATACAGTTCTCCTTGTACTTGGCTTGTGATCGAACCCACACCCAAAGCAACGCCAACTTTGGCCTTGTTTCTATTGAAGTCGACAGCGCACAGGAGAGGGGAAGGGGTGGCCATTAGAGTTGGGTTGGTGGGTTGAAGGATTTCGAGTTAGCGAATTGAGTAGGTTAACCATAACTCGACCCATGTATTTATTCTTGTCGTGCCGGACATACTTACAACCGTGTCATGTTCATTACAACCATGTCGTGTTCGTTACAACCGTGTCGTGTTCGTGTCAAGTTTCGGGTCGACAGGTTTAATGTTTAGTCTCAAGAATGATTAATACCCAATGACTTAGTAAACAATTTAAGCAGCCAATAACCTAAGCTCAAATGAACATTAATATTAAACCCACTCGTATTGGTTGTTTTTAATGAAACGGATAAATAAGATATATTTGTCGTTTTGTGTAAATCGATAAAAGCACATTCAAATAAACAGAATCATCTTGTAAATAACTTTTTTTACAAAATCTATAATAGTTACATTTTAAAAACAAACTATGTAATTCATTTTATTAATCAGGTCACACTATGTTAAGGTGATGAGTTATGGTTGATGAAACATCCACAAATTTACCGTTATTACCTTAATGAGCTTTATTATGTCACTGAGCTATATTAGGTAAACTAAGTCATTTAGGTTATAACAAGTTATGTTATGTGTTAGTGACTTATGTATGAAGAGGGTTTCATTAATATACTGATATGGGCCTTAATAGGCTTTTGAATGTGTTAATGGAATATAATATGTTACACTAAAAATTTTATGACACAAAAAATTAACTGTTATGAAACTTAATGGGTATGGTCTATTGGATTACATTGAGCCATTTTATGTTAATTACTGCAAGTTATATGTTGGTGTTAGTGACTTCATCTGATCATATTTTTTTTAAACGGCGAATTTCTTGTGTTAAGCCACCGTACTCCCCAAATTGGAGAGCTCTATTGTCCCACTCCGGCCAAACTGTGTTGTCTTAAACGGGCCCACGCTGTCTTTAGAGTTTGGCTTGGGCATTCCTCCAGAATGGAGGAAGTTGCACAACTTCAACCAATTCCAGATGCTCACATTCCAGTCATGAATTTTAAATTTGATGCGATATCTACTGATCGTCTTTATGCCAATGTTTCACTTTTGGTTGTGCTAGATGCAAGTTTTTGTGGTTTTTGTGATTAATGTTACAATTTTGACTAAACATTACTCTCTCAAATATTTTTCTTTGAATGAAATAAAATGTTAGAAACTCGGAATAGGTGTGGTTCGTAATAGACATCATAACTGAATCTAATACCAATCGGGACACACGCCGCAACGCGCGGGCATTCCCACTAGTTTTTCAAAAGAACCAAATTTTTACTAATATAGGGAGTGTAAAAGTAAAAAGGTTTATAGCTAAGGCTTGCTTTAGGACAAAGATTCAAGGCCCCCCCCCACACACTTAAATTACACATTGTCCTCAATGTGTCAAAAATGGATTGAAAATGATTAAATGTGTAAAAGTGGGTTAAAAACAACAATTTTCAGAAACTGGGGGGTGGACACGGGGGCGTGTTAGGGAGGCACGGCCCTGTGTCTGACTGCCAATGTTGCTGATTTTTGAAAACTTGCTAATGTGTGGACACGGGCCTGTGCCTAATAGGCATGGCCTCGTGTGAGAGGTCCAGTGGCGAACTTGTTTTAGCAGTTAAGAGACACGGGGGCATGTGTAACGCCCTGCGTCCCTAGACTTTCACCTTTTGACAAGTTTAGCCCCTATACTATGTGAAACTTTACACTATGTGAAACTATGTAAAACTAGACCCTTTTGATACTCGAATCTTGAACCTTTGAATCTAGACTCTTGACTCTTAATGCTTGTTACTTATTAAACACTATGAAACTTGAAACTAGAAACTTGTTACTTAATACTAGATACTTGATTCTTGAAACTAGAGACTAGATACTTGATACTAGATGCTTGATACTTGACTCTTGATACTTATGGAATGAGATTCTTGAGACTTATTAAACGAGAATCTTGAGACTTTGAGGTTTGAAACTTGGAAACATGGAAACTTTTGTGTTAGTTATATAATCTTGTCATGTGATGATATTACACAATAATACGCAATGCAACGCTTAATCTAACTCGCAAAACGAACCAAAGTAGGAAAAGTAGCCAAACGGATTGGACTGTTCGAATGGACATCCGATCGGATGACCATCCGATCGGAAGGCCATTCGACCGAACAGCCATCCGATCCAGCACTTTGCACCGCCTTGTCCTTCCTCTCACTATAAATACCCCTGTCACATCACTTGATGTGCCAGGCTCCTCCGACCAGTGACGCATACTCTCGTTCTAGGCACTTTTCTTCCATTTTCAGGCGATTCTTGTAAGTTTTCTCTGTAATTATTGTACAACTATCATCAATACACACTTTCTCACTTGAATCTTCATCAAAATCCTACTTTTCACCGTGAAATCACTAAGCTCTTAAGAGTGACGTCATCATGGCAGGTTGTACAATCTGATGTGTGATGTCATTCCTTTAAGATTTAGTCCAGATCTACGAGATTCCACCTGTTTTACCGCACATCTTTACTAAATCTAGACGTTTTTTAACTGATTACATGATTTCTTCAAGCTTTCTTAACTTTTCACTCAAATCGGTGGGTCTGGAACCAAAACAGGCCAGGGACTCATTCCTTAGTCGGGAGTCAGCTCGGTAACGGATTACCACCGAAGAGATGACCACATTGCGGGTCAGACATGAAACTCAGTCAAGAACAGTCGTCCGATCGGACGGGGTGATTCCCATCCGATCAGACAAACTGAACCTTGGTGAGTTTCCGTTGTCTTGATACGTACCACGTCGTTTCAGTTAAACTTAAACTTAAAAACTTTACGAAGGTTGCGAAAAGGAACAAGATCACACAGTCGAATGACCATCCGATCAGACAGCCATCCGATCAAACGGTCATCCGACCGAATGACCTACTTCCCATAGCCTTCAATACTTAAACTATTTGAATTAAAACTTTGAACTTAGAAACTTTCACTCAAACCGTCCACCGATCGAACGGTCATCCGTCCTGATGACCATTCGATCGAACGACTTGGATTTCTACTACAACGAAAACTTCAAAAGTTTGAAACTATTTACAAAACTCACCTATTGATCGAATGACCATTCGATCGAATGGTCATCCGTCCGGATGACCATCCGATCAGATAGGGGTCTAACTAATCTAAAGGGTCATCCATCCATCCGGATGGCCATCCGATCAGGAGATCTGTCCGACACTTTGCATAATTCGACATTCTGTTCGACGCTTATCTGTTATACTATAATCAGGCTAACTCCAGTGCTCCTTTCAATCCAATTGTGGTGTCGATACTTAGCACCCACTGTGAGTATACTCGATCCCTTTTTGTTTTAAAACTTTTGGGATGCAACGTGTATTCTATAAACTTGACACTTGACACTTGAAACTATTTAAGACTTACTCTATCCGTTGTAAACATGAAACTTGATACTTGGAAACTTGAGACTTTATGCTATGTGAACGTTTAATCCTTGTGTGTAGTTCCGCCTTAACAATGGTAGCGCTATAGGGGTAATGCACCTCCCCGTTAGTCTTTGGGGTATTGTTAGGAGGAGTCGTTTTGCTTTCCTTGAGTCTTGGGAAAGTGATTAACGCATTGGAAACTTGGGCTATCACTTGGACTGCGTTTAATAACACGGTGAAACTTATTTTATATGTTTATGTTGGATATGAGTTTTTTTGGAACATTTTAAACTATTATACTACGTACTCAAACTTGTATACTCGCCAACATTTTGTTGATATATTTTAATACATGTTGCAGGTTGATAGTAGCCGATGAACAAGAAACTGGCTAGGATGCTACTAGAAACACACCGTAGTTAATTTAGAAACTTTTGAAACAATATTTGATGGTTGTAATTGATATCTTTTTGTGGTTTGGTATTTAGACAATCTATTTCATGAAACTTGATTAATCACTATTGCAACAATTAATGTTATGGAAACTCGTGAGCAATCTGAATGCTTAGTGCCGCGCCCCGATGTTTCCGCCATCGGTTGGGGTGTGACCGTGTGACAGATTGGTATCAGAGCCATAACTATAGGGAATTAGGAAAAGTAAGAATGCTTTGCCTAGTCTATAGTTCTAGGAATCTTGACTCTTATATGTTGTTTAAGACTTATGTATTCTACCGTACTTGCTTCCTAGCAACACATTTCCTGTTAAACTTACATGCCTTTCCTAAGGATGACACAATATACACTTGGATAACTTGAAAACACTACTATGCAGTGTTTGTATTCTGCACGAGATTTACCCTGAAGTCAGGAGTAAGGGTGTGAATTTTTGACACGACCCGGAAACCCGACACGAACCTAACACGAAATTCGCGGGTTTAGGTTTAGTCTAAACGGGTTCGGATCAATTTCGGGTTGAACCCGCAAACCCGTTTAGGTTAACGGGTCGGGTTCGGGTCAACCTAGTCGGGTTGGCGGGTTGACCCGTTTAACACATTTATAC
Organism: Helianthus tuberosus; assembly: GCA_030545235.1. Taxonomy (NCBI): domain Eukaryota; kingdom Viridiplantae; phylum Streptophyta; class Magnoliopsida; order Asterales; family Asteraceae; genus Helianthus; species Helianthus tuberosus. Next base: position 118,293,002 of record CM060399.1, read on the forward strand.
CATTTTATATTTTTTTACAATATTTTTTATGTTATAAATTAAATGGGGTGTGTATTTTATGCTATGATTATAACTTAAAAAGAGAAATTAACATAGATATTATAATTTTAATATGATATTATTATATACATTTGTGTTTTTAAGTAAATTGTAATTTTAATATATAAATTTCAGAAAAAAAAATTAAAACTCGGGTTAAAGGGGTTGTGTTCGGGTCAACCCATGAAACTTCGGTTCGTGTTCGGGTTCATATGTATGATATGATTTTCGGGTTCGGGTAGGGTTAGGGTTCATGTAAAATTTTCGGGTTCGGGTCGGGTTGAACCCGTCAACCCGCGAACACGACCCGTTTAGCACCCCTAGTCAGGAGTGACATCCGAACCTTGATGGGAAATTTCCATATTATGTTCTAGTAGGTCTTATCTTTTGATAAGTACCGACACTATTATCGTACGAAGTTGTCAAGATAGAGGTGAAACCCATACCTTGATAATTAGTCCCACTCCTTGATTTTTCTGTCTCGCCAAAGTCTCGAAATTCCCAATCAATTAGGAACGTGTAATGATCGAAAGGACAAATATCGCAGGCCTAACATCGATGACGTATTTGTCTAAGTAAGTCAAGGCACGTCGCCTCAATTCGAGAGGGGTTTGATTGACTTTGGTTAGTCGATGTTCCTCTACCTGGAACAATCCTATGTTTTATGAGCCTATGTTTTATGTTATCTCGGTTTTATATATAGTTTTAAACTTGATTCTTTGTTCGTTTGAGACTTTTACACAAATTGCACGTATCTCCGCAATCTAAAACATTAATAATCATAATCTCTCGGGATCGAACTAAATTTATGAAGCTTTATTCATCGTGTTAATCTATGTGGGAATCTTGATTAAACTATGTGAAACATAATCTCTGTAACTCGATGCCCGTTAAGTTCAGTCTTGCATTATTATTCTGATCAACTGGATGATTGTGAGCTTCAGATGAGTCAGCCATGGTGAAGCTTTGAAGGCTACAGACCAAGTAGTAATAATTTGTTTAATTATATAGTGAATTGTCGAATTTGATGATTAAATAGCCATGGTGCAAATAAACCATATAGGCCAATAGATAGTATTAAATTTATTTGATTATGTTTTGCCTAGGTTTTTTTTAAATAAACCATCTTTGGCGTTTAAACGAAATATAATCCTTCTTATTTATTGGACAGGGGACATAAGTCACGACTGTCAATGTCGTACCGACATTTTATATATAGCACAAGGGCTTGTTCCAAAGGACTTTTTGATGGCACAGAGGCCTTGTCACTAGGGAAATTTTAAAACATAATCAATGATCCTTTGGATCGGAAAATTTCATAGCTCATTGTCTAGACAAGAAGTTATGAAATAAAACTATCTTTTTCATGTATACATCTTTGCCCATAGGCATACATCCAAATGGATGTTTTGATATATACATCATGTTCGACGTTTATTGGCTATGATTCATCTTGATCATTTAGGCTAAATAAGGGGTTTGGAAATTCCCAATATAAAGATGACAAGTGTGATTTTATCGCATCACCGTTGTCAGGAGTGTTAACATGTTTTCAGATGTTAACAAGGATCTGAATCTCTTTTAAACAGGTTTTACCATCATAGCCAGGTCTTTAATGGCATTCAAGCTAGGTTATACCCTTTAAGATTCTTTTTAATATATATGCTGGCAGATCAATTTCAAAAAGTGATTTTATCGCATCACCGTTGTCAGGAATGTTAACAAGGATTTGAATCTTTTTAATAGGTTTTACCATCTTGGCCATGTCTAAAATGACATGTGGCTAGGTTTTACCTTTAAGATTCTTTTTAATATTTAACGCAGAACAATCCTAGATTGAGATGTTAATAAGGATCTGAATCTAATTGAGGAACTACCATCTTGGCCCTGTCTTAAAATGACACATGGGCCAGGTCTTGTCCTTTTTAGATTTTGCCATTTTATTATAATGGTAGATCTTATAAAAGGAATGTTATTTTAATTTATTTCATATATTATATTCATATACAATGATATAAATGAAACTTAGATAAAACATTCCAATGATTTTTAAAAGATGTACAGAATTGCCCTAAACGGGACTTGAAAGAAATAATATTGTCCACGAAGGGACTAGAAGATAAATATGTCCTTATAAGGACTACTAAGGAAACGAATTTCAGCAAAAGGAGTTTTCTTCTTCACTTTATTTCTGAATGTCTTCTCCTTGGGTGCACGTTTCATCCTAGCTGCGGTACGAAGCTCGGCATTTCAAGGCTCCGGATGTGGAGAATTTCCATTACGGCTTCTTTGCTTGGCGACATATATAAAATCGAAAGCAATATTTACAGATTAGGGTTGCGATTATTCCTATGTTAAGTCTAGACTCAGAAGGTCAAGGAATGTGCTACTGTGTCATTGAGATTAAACACAAAAGGCTAGTGTTTAATTCACTCAATGTTGGCTCTGATACCAACCTGTCACACCCCGATATTTCCACGTATTACTGGTGGGCCCGGTGGGGAGTATCGTGACGTAGTTGATATCATCATAGTCAAACAACACAATTAAATGCACAGCGGAAGCAAAAGATGAATCACATTACAAACCGAATAAATAGTAATATCAAAGTATTACAACCGGACTGTAAAGGATCCACAGGCGGATCAAAAGATAAAAAGATTATTGTTCAATAGACTTTAACATCTAAAGCTTGCAAGACTTGATTAACGATGCTAGGAGTAGCCAGCCTATTCCGTCTAGTACCTGCACTTAACCTTTTTGGAAAATACGTTAGTTTACACTGGTAAATAGAATTAACTGACTCATTTTGAAAATGTTTTAGGAAAATTGATTTGAATGCACAAGGCACAAAACATTTTATAACTTGGGATAATTATTTATATATATAAACTTGTAAAAGAATTACATGTTCTTTATACGTTCAGTAGCCCGGGTTGAATACCGGGTTAAAGATTAATAGACACACCACATGATATAGTCCCGCGGCGAGTTATTCTCAAAACCGGCGGTTATACCTTTTTATTTATATATGCATTGGCGGGTGTATGCCTACACCCCGTGCTAAGGTCGTGGCCATTCAATGAATGATGCCAAGGATATCCGGGACATGGTCATTAACCCCCCAAAGGCTTTAAGAAAACAAAACAATTTAAACGGGTCATTTCAATAAAGTAACCTTCATACGATTAAAAATTCAATGCCCGACCAAGCGGTATATTATATACCGTACTCCAAGCCCGTATAAGGGAAAATAAGTTAAAAGTATTTACCTGAGAAAATTTATACAATTTATCCCAGCCGTATACCACCAAGCAAGTACAGGTAGCTTTTAATGGGCTCCTAAATCTGGAACGAATGTTTTAATACCCTATTAGATTCCTAACGGGTCTTAATTAAGCCTATGCTTAGACCGGTTAGTTTTAAAGGAGGATATACGGTTCAGACACAAGATTAAGCGAAGACCGGATTAGAATGTGGTTTAGACCCGACAAGCTTGTATACTTGTTTAATATGGGTAAACTAAACACATTCTGGATTTTGAGATAAAAATGATAAGGTTTGACCCGTTTCGGCTAGTTTATGCAAACTAGTTACATAAACCGCACCGAACGCGAAAAGTGCGTAACGGGTAATCCAATGAGTCATGAACAGGTTTTCTAAGTTAATATGCCTTAAATATGTTGTGATATCAGTAGGATACCTTCCGTTATGCCAAAAACGAATTTAAACTCAAATTTAACCCCGAATGGGTATTTTGGTCATTTTAAGGGTTATAAAAGAGTTTATATTTTAATCTGAGGTTCAGGTCTGATTTGATCAGTAAAAATAATTAATTTAATAAGTTATATCAGTAGGGTATTACATATATGTGAAATTTATTGTTTATAACCAAGCTATGCACCTAAGGGGCATTTTGGTAATTTCACATAAGGTTTAAAGGTCAAATCTGGGAATCTGAGTTTAAAACTTTTGCTTACTATTAAAGTATAAAAATTTACTAAAAATATCAGTAGGTAACAAGTCTTATATATTTAAAATGGTTTTAATACATACTATGCGTTTAAAACGCGTAAAAAGGCGATTTTAAGCGATTTCCGGGTTTTATAAGAAAAGCTGATATTTTTATCATTCCAGGAGGCTTAAAATATTTTATTTATCATATAAAATCAGTAGCAAAATTTTGGTATCAAAATGTTATGTAAAACTCATTTTATAGGCCAAAAGGGCAAAACCAGCAATTACCGAATTAAAGCTAGAACCCTATGTTATGCTCAGCCTAAAAATAAATAAAAATCTTCAAAAATCCCAAAATATTATTTTACATCAGTAGGTAAAAAGTTGGGTATCAAAAATTGGGTTTAGATAGGCTATATGCTAATTACGTCGTTTAATTAATAAAAAGCATTCTAATTACGCTATTGAGCATAACTCCTAACCTAGACCTCAAACTGATGTGAACATTTAAGGACATGTTTTTATTTCAGTAATAAAGGTTTCTATTCTTTTATATTTTCAAAAATATCGTTTTAAGGTCAAAAGGGCATAACGGTCAACATTAAGGCATATAACGGAAACATGCATATGAATCGGATAAACTAAGGATCCAAGTTGTATAACCTCAAAGGGTTATACTAACCTATAACATGGTCCTAAAGGAATCCTAAGGCATATCCAAACTAAGCTAAATCGGGTCAGAACTGAAAGTCAAAGCAAAAGTCAACTTTTGCGACTTTCGGTTCCGAACCGAGCCTAAACTCATAATTGTCGGGTTGAACATGTTTAGACATGTTCAACTAATATTTACTAATTTATTTAAAATGAGAAAATTGATTTTTATGGTTTCTATATTAATAGTTATGAATTTTACTTAAAAACGACTCGTTTGACTTTTATTCTAATTACATTGACCCGACAATTAACTAAGCAAACGTGGTAATTAGGAGGCGCCCTTTTGAGGGTTTAACACCTACCTAATTACGGTCACGTAGCCATGTTCATTGCGAACAATGGCTCAACCGTTTAAAAGTCAAAGCGTTTATCGAAAACGCTTGACTTTTCAGCTATAAACGCTAAACAAATTAAACTAAGCACGAAAGGACACTTACAAAGGGTCCAAGCAAGGATGGAGTTGATCTAAGATGTTCAGGTACGAAGCACAAGCGCTCCAACTTAGAACAATTCAGATTAAAGTATGAAATGAGAGCTAGAACAAGTGGGTATATATAGGATTTCAAGAACCGTTAAGATCGTTCCTCGATAAACGAGCTTCAATCTGGTCCGTACAAGTGCACCCACTGATTTGTGAAACCATGGGCATCCCAAAATAGCCCCTAGAAAGCTTAAAAACCACTTGCAACACCTGGAAACAGCTGGAACAGGCTGTAAACTGATTTTGGCAGATTTGGCAGGTTCACACGGGCCACGTAAGGTTCAACGGGAACTTACGCGGGACGCCTGAGGTTCCCAGTTCAGTAACAAGTTTCTTGAAATTGCAGTTTTGGTCCCGGCATGCTTCTAAGGCCCTTTCCGATGCGTTTGAGGCCCGTTAAACCATTTTTAAGGCTCTACAATGATGCCTAAACATGAGGGACATGAAACATGCTCAAGAATATGTCGGATGTCGGTTCGTTTGGTCGTACGGTCGCGTCGTTCGTCTAATTACGACGAAACACGAACGGACGCGAAAAACGATCCAAATTACGTGACGAATGGAATTTTATTATTCCAATCATTAAAATAAAATATTTTAATGCTTACATAAATTTTTGGATGTCCGGATATATTCAGAATGTAAGATATGTGCGAGAATGCAAACTTGTGCACTTTTTGACACTTTTAGTCCATGCTTGACATAAAAGTTTATTTTTGCGCACCAAACACCTCCAAGCCTATATCTAAGCTATATAAAGGATAAATAGGGTATTTTTAACTCATGGTCATTTTCCGGAAAGTCCAATATCATACGAATCGACATACTTTTGCAGTTTGACGCAATTAGTCCTTTAATCGCACAAAGTAGCGCGAAATGTCGTTTAATGATATCCAAGCCTCCCATGGCCCATAATGGGCATTCCCAAGCATGAGTTTAATTATTTCTATGCTCTCGATCGCTTAAATGGTCACCAAAAGGCGTAGATTCAAAAGTTGACGCTTTAGGTCCCTCTAATGCGCAAACTTGCGCATATCATCGTTTAATAGCATCGAAGCCTCATCTAATCCATATTAGGCATTATTGGGAGTATTATTAAACATCACGATGCTTCGGGTTCGCTAAAAGGTCATTCAGAGGTATAATTAATCATATTGACACTTTTAGTCCCTCTAACTTGCAAAGTTGCGCGTAACTTTACTTATAGGCATAAATACCTTAGACGGCCAATAATTGGCATTCCCGAGAGTATAATCAAATATCATGAAGTTCCCGGTTTGTTAAAAGGTCACTCAGAGGTAAGAATTAACATGTTGACGCTTTTAACCCTTCATTGCACAAACTTTCAATTAATTACGCAAACGGCTACATTCGATCATCAAGTGGCTCATTTGTGAATATAAATATCATACGAGGTTATTCAGAAACTTATTTTAGGTATGCTAACACTTCCAGTCCTTTCATAATTAAAGTTTTCGATTTTTCGAAAAAAATTAGTCCCTTAAATTCAAGGTTTGACTTCATTAGGGTTTATTACACGTGTCAATACATCATTGGACGTGATTTTACGAGGTGTTACATCCTTACCCCTTAAAAGAAATCTCGACCTCGATATTTGCTAAAATGTTGGGAGTACTTTTTGTCGCATAATGGACTTAACTTCTATAGCATATCTGGAGCCTCTCCAAGCTTCCAAGTTGACCTCTATAATAGGTACATGTATCCTTTTTGGAGCTTCTTAACCTGTCGATCCTCAATCGATACAGGTTTCTCATTATATCATAAATCTGCATATCATTATGTGATAATGCTTCTCGACTTATTGGTGAAACACATCCTTAAATCATTAGTGTGTAATGCATTGCGAGCTCCGCCAAGCTCCTTTAATAGGTTTGAGCTTATAAGTTATCTGTTCTTGATACATTTGATTCCCTCGAATGATTCTATATATTCAGAGCTTAACTAGCCTGATAATTAACAATTTGGCACACCCTTCCAGGGTGATATCTTTTGTTGAACCTTATTCCTTAACAAGAACTTAGGAGGGTTGCTACTTTCATTAATCCATGATTTGCTGCCGAATACTGGCAACTTACGGATGATTATGGATTTGTATGATCTTATTCGTTGTTTCCAAGGCAACTTTCAGATCCTGATAATTGGGCTTACTAATCTTCTGTCTAACAATAGATGTTTAACATTCCATCTATACAAGGTCCCCAAAGGAGCAGCCTTGATACTTACATAACAATTATTATAAAAAGCTTATTTTAAGGTGAGATGGTTATTCCAACCATTGCTTAAAACTAATTTTGAAGAATAGTTAATCCTTACAGCTAGTCGAACAATTCGACGATCCTGGGCGGCTGATGGCGATTCTTAATTGCTGCCTAAGTAGGGTTGCGGTAATCAATGCATAAGCAAGATGAACCGTCTTTCTTAATTGACTATACCGAATTCTCAAAATATTGAGTTAGGCTTTATGAACCTATATCTTAAAACTTACTTAATCAGGGATTCGATTATTCCATAATCAACATGGAGTTTTTACAATACTGCAGCCCTAAGCAGGATGTTAATCTTAACTCTACTTGCCTCTCAGAAGGTAAACACGGTAATCTTTGGAGAAGATAACCAAGGTACAAGGAGGTTACAGAGATTTTCCAAATCTCAGGCTCTAGTTCATTTACCATAGTCTGTGTCAGATAAGTGACACATTTATGTTATGAGTCCACGAATTCCTTAATTGGAGACATTTACTTGGACAATTCCATTCTGGATATCTTCTTTGAATACTATTAGTTGACTTTAGTACCATATGACCATCAGAATATCTTTGTGGTCCCATGCATTAAACCTCCATACTGATCAGGCATGGAAGCAATCTATGGAACATATTAAGATACACCAATCCTCATATGGCGCTTTTTATCATGCCGTCTGGTATTCGCAATCGATAGTGATCAAAGAGATATGAACTATATATGCTAACGCACTTCTTCTAGAGAGAGGATACTTCTAGAATTCTGCGACCGAAGGTTTCTGAGAGGAACAGAAGAAATGGTTCTTATGATTTTGCTTGTAAGTTTTACCTTACACTTAATATCTGGGGTTCTTACGGGAAAATTTCTAAAAGTTTGCTAAGCTTATGATCTTATGAAAGACTCAGCAGCACCTCAAACCAAACGTAACTCTTACCAATAAAATCACAATAAGGGATTTATCTGGTGTCATTATTAACGTGAACTGCCTCTAATCATTCATCAGGAGGGTTAAACGCCTCCATTCTTAATCCTTTTAAACTTAGCTGCAAAATCTTTGGCAAATTTTAGGGCAGTCTCAGCTTTGACTGGTTAATTCTTAATCTATATAACGTGAGTAACTGAGGTAGATCCATAATGGATTTATAATGAGCAAGCTTTGAAATCTTAATGTGCCCTCTTATTGCCGTTGCTAACCACCAATAATTATTTGCATTAAGCTTAGATTTTAGGTAAATGGAATAGGGTACTATCTCAGCCAATGAATTAAAATTTGTAACATACTGTCGACAGTCTAGAACTTTTATGGTGAGAGTCAAAAAATTCTTATTCCATCTTTATCCATTTCGTGATGCGGATAATAGGTTTTTCTAATAAGGTCCTTAAAACTTGGACCATCCCATATTGTATAAGAGGATCTTTCTTGTGGACTTCATTAATGTCCTCACTAATTAAGGGTATTGCCATCGAATGACTGTGATGCATACCTCACCGTGTCCTTTACAGCATAACCGCTGATACACCTAATGGTTTCTACTTCATCCAACAATTTCCTGCAATCGATGGCCCCTTTTTACTATTGAAGTCTCTTGACTTCCAAGAGACGAAGTACTTTTAAGTACATCCTAAAAAGTAATGGGGCTCCTTGCCATATATGATTTTGTTTGGTTTATTCTTCGCATTTGAAGTATGAATAAAGCTTTTCTCATGAGCAGCGGCATGTGTTTTAGAGCGAGCAGCGTTCGACTTCTTGAACCTTTTCATGACTTTTCTCATAGCCCTTTTTAATAGCTACGTCAATTACAGTTTGGAGATTGACTCTATCAATATTGAGGCTCACATTTGATGTATTATTAACATTTGTCACATCTTTAGCATCGCGACTGTTGTTTGTCTCTTCTGAGTTTTCTATACTCGAAGCTTGGTGTTAAATACCAAATTCAACAAGTGCTTAGGCAATCCGTACCATGTGTCTCCTTGAATTGTCAAAAGGCTCACCATAAGGAGTCTTTATAACTACTTGCTTCTTATCACACACAATATAGGCTTGGTTATAAGACGACCAATCCATTCCTATCACTATATCGAGTCCCTTTACTTTAAACGGAAACAAGGACAGCGGAAAAGAATGATTCCTAATGGATATAAAACATCCATCTAATATTGCTGAAGCAGTCTCTGAGGTACCATCGGCCAATTCTACTTCATACTTAACGCTTAGAGTTTTAACAAGCAGATTCAATAATTTACAAAATCTATTGTCTACGAAAGACTTATCTGCACCTGAATTAAATAATACTCTAGCATAAACGTCATTGATAAGGAAAGTACCTGTTGTGACATTGTCATCCTGAACGGCCTCATGAGCATTCATTTGAGAGCCCCCAGCTTTGGTCTTCTTAGCCTCCCTAGGCTTCTTGGTTTTATTTGGGCAATTAGTTTTGATGTGCCCTATTTCATTACAACCATAGCAGGTTGCGTCCTTTATGTCTTGGCACTCCAAAGTTTTGTGCCCTTCTTTACTACATATTCCACAAGGCTTAGCTTGTGACTCTAAAGTGCATTTCCCTTTAGTCGCCTTCTTTGGGCAGCGGGTCTTTATGTGCCCCTTCTCACCACAACCATAGCATGTGGCATCCTTTAAGTCCTTGCATTCATGAGTCTTGTGATCCATCTCCTTACAGATGCCACATCCCCTGGTCTGTTCACGGAAACATTTTCCGAAGTGCTGCTTCCCACAGGTTTTACATTTGGGTTTTGCCTCATTTGGATTGGACTGGTTTGAAGCGGCCTTACCCTTTTTGTAACCCTTATTTGGGGTATTATCGCAATTCTTTAATACTCGGTCCACGGCTTTGATTACGGCTGTATCTAACATAGCCTGTAACTCGGTGCCCGTTAAGTTCAGTCTTGCATTATTATTCTGATCAACTGGATGATTGTGAGCTTCAGATGAGTCAGCCATGGTGAAGCTTTGAAGGCTACAGACCAAGTAGTAATAATTTGTTTAATTATATAGTGAATTGTTGAATTTGATGATTAAATAGCCAAGGTGCAAATAAACCATATAGGCCAATAGATAGTATTAAATTTATTTGATTATGTTTTGCCTAGGTTTTTTTTTAAATAAACCATCTTTGGCGTTTAAACGGAATATAATCCTTCTTATTTATTGGACAGGGGACATAAGTCACGACTGTCAATGTCGTACCGACATTTTATATATAGCACAAGGGCTTGTTCCAAAGGACTTTTTGATGGCACAGAGGCCTTGTCACTAGGGAATTTTTAAAACATAATCAATGATCCTTTGGATCGGAAAATTTCATAGTTCATTGTCTTGACAAGAAGTTATGAAATAAAACTATCTTTTTCATGTATACATATTTGCCCGTAGGCATACATCCAAATGGATGTTTTGATATATACATCATGTTCGACGTTTATTGGCTATGATTCATCTTGATCATTTAGGCTAAATAAGGGGTTTGGAAATTCCCAATATAAAGATGACAAGTGTGATTTTATCGCATCACCGTTGTCAGGAGTGTTAACATGTTTTCAGATGTTAACAAGGATCTGAATCTCTTTTAAACAAGTTTTACCATCATAGCCAGGTCTTTAATGACATTCAAGCTAGGTTATACCCTTTAAGATTCTTTTTAATATATATGCTGGCAGATCAATTTCAAAAAGTGATTTTATCGCATCACCGTTGTCAGGAATGTTAACAAGGATTTGAATCTTTTTAATAGGTTTTACCATCTTGGCCATGTCTAAAATGACATGTGGCTAGGTTTTACCTTTAAGATTCTTTTTAATATTTAACGCAGAACAATCCTAGATTGAGATGTTAATAAGGATTTGAATCTAATTGAGGAACTACCATCTTAGCCCTGTCTTAAAATGACACATGGGCTAGGTCTTGTCCTTTTTAGATTTTGCCATTTTATTATAATGGTAGATCTTATAAAAGGAATGTTATTTTAATTTATTTCATATATTATATTCATATACAATGATATAAATGAAACTTAGATAAAACATTCCAATGATTTTTAAAAGAGGTACAAAATTGCCCTAAGCGGGACTTGAAAGAAATAATATTGTCCATGAAGGGACTAGAAGATAAATATGTCATTATAAGGACTACTAAGGAAATGAATTTCAGCAGAAGGAGTTTTCTTCTTCACTTTATTTCTGAATGTCTTCTCCTTGGGTGCACGTTTCATCCTAGCCGTGGTACGAAGCTCGGCATTTCAAGGCTTCGGATGTGGAGAATTTCCATTACGGCTTCTTTGCTTGGCGACATATATAAAATCGAAAGCAATATTTACAGATTAGGGTTGCGATTATTCCTATGTTAAGTCTAGACTCAAAAGGTCAAGGAATGTGCTACTGTGTCATTGAGATTAAACACAAAAGGCTAGTGTTTAATTCACTCAATGTTGGCTCTGATACCAACCTGTCACACCCTGATATTTCCACGTATTACCGGTGGACCCGGTGGGGAGTATCGTGACGTAGTTGATATCATCATAGTCAAACAACACAATTAAATGCACAGCGGAAGCAAAAGATGAATCACATTACAAACCGAATAAATAGTAATATCAAAGTATTACAACCGGACTGTAAAGGATCCACAGGCGGATCAAAAGATAAAAAGATCATTGTTCAACATACTTTAACATCTAAAGCTTGCAAGACTTGATTAACGATACTAGGAGTAGAAAGCCTATTCCGTCTAGTACCTGCACTTAACCTTTTTGGAAAATACGTCATTTTACACTGGTATATACAATTAACTGACTCATTTTGAAAATGTTTTAGGAAAATTGATTTGAATGCACAAGGCACAAAACATTTTATAACTTGGGATAATTATTTATATATATAAACTTGTAAAAGAATTACATGTTCGTTATACGTTCAGTAGCCCGGGTTGAATACCGGGTTAAAGATTAATAGACACACCACATGATATAGTCCCGCGGCGAGTTATTCTCAAAACCGGCGGTTATACCTTTTTATTTATATATGCACTGGCGGGTGTATGCCTACACCCCGTGCTAAGGTCGTGGCCATTCAATGAATGATGCCAAGGATATCCGGGACATGGTCATTAACCCCCCAAAGGCTTTAAGCAAACAAAACAATTTAAACGGGTCATTTCAATAAAGTAACCTTCATACGATTAAAAATTCAATGCCCGACCAAGCGGTATTTTATATACCGTACCCCAAGCCTGTATAAGGGAAAATAAGTTAAAAGTATTTACCTGAGCAAATTTATACAATTTATCCTAGTCGTATACCACCAAGCAAGTACAGGTAGCTTTTACTGGGCTCATAAATCTGGAACGAAGGTTTTAATACCCTATTAGATTCCTAACGGGTCTTAATTAAGCCTATGCTTAGACCGGTTAGTTTTAAAGGAGGATATATGGTTCAGACGCAAGATTAAGCGAAGACCGGATTAGAATGTGGGTTAGACCCGACAAGCTTGTATACTTGTTTAATATGGGTAAACTAAACACATTCTGGATTTTGAGATAAAAATGATAAGGTTTTGTAACAACCCTCGGTAAAACCAACACTTTCATAATATTTTCCGACACCCTATTATATCTTAATATATCCCAATATGTCTTATATTACATACCGTATGTGAAAACCGAGCCCGAAATATGTTATAATTTATAAAATAAATCAAAAACCCTAAATATTGAATTGAGGCGGGCCGCGTAGACCCACCCCAACAGTTCACGCGGGCGGTATTAATGCTGGAACCTGACTCTGCTGATTTCTTTAGTTCAAGCGGGCCGCGTAAGCTTAAGCTTACATTGACGCGGGCCGCGAGAGATCAACGATGCGGAGACACCCTGAGCTGACACGTGTCGACATCGTGGCGGACCTACACATCGACTCAGCCAAGCTATTCTGTTGACCAGGGTTGACGCGGGCCGCGTAACCCTGGCGTGTGCTTTACGCGGGCCGCATGAGGGTCGGGTTTTGCAACTATAAATAGAAAGCATCAGTTTTCGTTTTCCGTCGCTCACAATTCATTCTCAATCTCGAAATTATGTAGAAGAAACATTATAGTCGGGTATTATACCCCTAATTAGCGAGGTTCTGCTCCGTTGTAAGTCTAAATATACGATGCATCCAGGGAGTGATAAAATGTACCAGGATTTAAGGAAAAATTTCTGGTGGATAGGAATGAAGAAAGACATAGCAGCCTATGTTTCTAAATGTTTAACTTGTTCACAAGTTAAAGCTGAACACCAGAAACCCTCAGGTTTGTTACAGCAATTAGAAATGCCAGTTTGGAAATGGGAATTGATAACAATGGATTTTGTTACTAAATTACCCAAAATAAAGAAAGGAAATGATACAATCTGGGTGATTGTAGATCGGCTAACCATGTCCGCTCATTTCCTACCAATGAAGGAAACAATTAGTATGGAACAATTAGCTAAATTATATGTAAATGAAATTGTTTCTTTACATGGTATTCCTTTATTAATTGTTTCTGATAGAGATAGTCAATTTACCTCTCATTTTTGGTCAAGTTTCCAAAAGGCAATGGGAACCAAGTTAAAATTGAGCACAGCTTATCATCCTCAAACGGATGGACAAAGTGAAAGGACAATTCAGACAATGGAAGACATGCTTAGAGCTTGTGTAATTGATTTTGGAGGTAATTGGGATGATCACTTACCTTTAATAGAATTTTCTTATAATAATAGTTATCACACAAGTATCAATGCTGCAACATTCGAAGCACTTTATGGACGAAAGTGTCGAACCCCAGTCTGTTGGGCAGAAATTGTGGAAAAGCAACTATCTGGACCTGAGATAGTGCAAGAAACAACCGACAAGATCATTCAAGTCAACGAACGACTAAAAGCAGCACGTGATCGACAAAAGAGTTATGCTGATAACCGACGCAAGCCATTAGAATTTCGAGTAGGAGATAAGGTATTGTTAAAAGTCTCTCCTTGGAAAGGAGTAGTAAGATTTATCAAACGAGGAAAGCTAAGCCCCAGGTATATTGGACCTTTTGAGATTATTAGAAGAATAGGACCTGTAGCCTATCAGCTACAACTGCCAGAGGAAATGGCAGGAATACATGATGTGTTTCATGTATCTAATCTCAAAAAGTGTTTAGCTGACAAATCAATAATAGTGCCTCTTAAGGATATAGAGGTAAATTAACAACTCAAGTTTGTAGAAAGGCCTCTACAGATTGAAGACAGAAAAGTCAACAATCTCAAACACAAGAGACTAGTTCTAGTCAAAGTGAAGTGGGACTCCAAAAGAGGACCAGAGTACACATGGGAGCTTGAATCAGAAATGCAAAAGAAATATCCGCATTTGTTCCGGTAGATCTCGAGGACGAGCTCTAAAATAAGGTGGGGAGAATGTAACAACCCTCGGTAAAACCAACACTTTCATAATATTTTCCGACACCCTATTATATCTTAATATATCCCAATATGTCTTATATTACACCCCGTATGTGAAAACCGAGCCCGAAATATGTTATAATTTATAAAATAAATCAAAAACCCAAAATATTGAATTGAGGCAGGCCGCGTAGACCCACCCCAATAGTTCACGCGGGCGGTATCATTGCTGGAACCTGACTCCGCTGATTTCTTTAGTTTAAGCGGGCCGCGTAAGCTTAAGCTTACATTGACGCGGGCCGCAAGAGATCAACGATGCGGAGACACCCTGAGCTGACACGTGTTGACATCGTGGCGGACCTACACATCGACTCAGCCAAGCTATTCTGTTGACCAGGGTTGACGCGGGCCGCGTAACCCTGGCCTGCGCTTTACGCGGGCCGTGTGAGGGTCGGGTTTTGCAACTATAAATAGAATGCATCAGTTTTCGTTTTTCGTCGCTCACAATTCATTCTCAATCTCGAAATTATGTAGAAGAAACATTATAGTCGGGTATTATACCCATAATTAGCGAGGTTCTGCTCCATTGTAAGTATTATAACCCCAGTTTCGTAATAGTTACACTGCCCGATTGATTTAGGGTTCCGTAACAACTGTCTTGGTTCTGCCCGACGTAGTTGTTGGAATGCCATCTCGAGGAGGGTATCTTTAATATTTTCAAAGGGTTATGATATTAACCAATGTACATTTGTATAAATTATAGATTATATCCAGGAAACCCTTACGAGAAGCCTAAGATAGCAATGTGAGTTTATCCTCTTTTTGTTAAACTTTTTGTAATATTTTACAAAACCTTAAATGTTTTACAATGCGATTAAGCGGTGATTGAGTCTTTGTAGTTCTTCAATTACTGCCGGTATGTTGGGGTTTTGTATACAAAATTTACTACACTGTGAGTAGTAAGTCAAGGTTGACAGTAGGTTACCATTGGACAATGAGTTAGCCAATGTGTAATATGACCCACAAGTCAGTGGATTGATAGTACCAAATGGAGTAATTGTGTAGACATAAACAATGTGATCGCTCTCAATACTGTTTTAATTGATAAAACGTTTCTTGATTAAACTGGGATTCACTCACCAGTATTTCCGACTGACAAATGTTTTTAAAACGCGTTTCAGGTAACCCAATATGACAGCCAATTAGTAAAAAGCCAGCTGGAAAGCACTGAAGGCTTGGGAAAAATGTGGCTATAAAAGTTACCTAATAAACGATGTTTTAAATTCAATAAAATAGGGTTTATCCCTATAAGTGTATTGTAATAAGAAACTTAGGTTTTGCCCATGTTATTATTAATATCAAATATGGTGGTTTTACTCTGATAAACATTTCCTAACTACGGTCCTGATGAAAAATTCCGCTGCCAAATTAGACAAACATTGCAATACCACCGAAACTGGCTCGCGGCCGCCCGTTCCCAGGACTCTGGGATCGGTGGTGGCGACAGGTTTGACCCGGTTCGGCTAGTTTATGCAAACTAGTTACATAAACCGCACCGAACGCGAAAAGTGCATAACGGGTATTCCAATGAGTCATGAACAGGTTTTCTAAGTTAATATGCCTTAAATATGTTTTGATATCAGTAGGATACCTTCCGTTATGCCCAAAACGAATTTAAACTCAAATTTAACCCCGAATGGGTATTTTGGTCATTTTAAGGGTTATAAAAGAGTTTATACTTTAATCTGAGGTTCAGGTCTGATTTGATCAGTAAAAATACTTAATTTAATAAGTTATATTAGTAGGGTATTACATATATGTGAAATTTATTGTTTATTACCAAGCTATGCACCTAAGGGGCATTTTGATAATTTCACATAAGGTTTAAAGGTCAAATCTGGAAATCTGAGTTTAAAACTTTTGCTTACTGTTAAAGTATAAAAATTTACTAAAAATATCAGTAGGTAACAAGTCTTATATATTTAAAATGGTTTTAATACATACTATGCGTTTAAAACGCGTAAAAAGGCGATTTTAAGCGATTTCCGGGTTTTATAAGAAAAGCTGATATTTTTATCATTCCAGGAGGCTTAAAATATTTTATTTATCATATAAAATCAGTAGCAAAAGTTTGGTATCAAAATGTTATGTAAAACTCATTTTATAGGCCAAAAGGGCAAAACCGGCAATTACCGAATTAAAGCTAGAACCCTATGTTATGCTCAGCCTAAAAATAAATAAAAATCTTCAAAAATCCCAAAATATTATTTTACAACAGTAGGAAAAAAGTTAGGTATCAAAAATTGGGTTTAGATAGGCTATATGCTAATTAAGCCGTTTAATTAATAAAAAACTTTCTAATTACGTTATTGAGCATAACTCCTAACCTAGACCTCAAACTGATGTGAAAATTTAAGGACATGTTTATATTTCAGTTATAAAGGTTTCTATTCTTTTATATTTTCAAAAATATCGTTTTAAGGTCAAAAGGGCATAACGGTCAACATTTAGGCATATAACGGAAACATGCATATGAATCGGATAAACTAAGGATCCAAGTTGTATAACCTCAAAGGGTTATACTAACCTATAACATGGTCCTAAAGGAATCCTAAGGCATATCCAAACTAAGCTAAATCGGGTCAGAACTGAAAGTCAAGGCAAAAGTCAACTTTTGTGACTTTCGGTTCCGAACCGAGCCTAAACTCATAATTGTCGGGTTGAACATGTTTAGACATGTTCAACTAATATTTACCAATTTATTTAAAATGAGAAAACTGATTTTTATGGTTTCTATATTAATAGTTATGAATTTTACTTAAAAACGACTCGTTTGACTTTTATTCTAATTACATTGACCCGACAATTAACTAAGCAAACGTGGTAATTAGGAGGGGCCCTTTTGAGGGTTTAACACCTACCTAATTACGGTCACGTAGCCATGTTCGTTGCGAACAATGGCTCAACCGTTTAAAAGTCAAAGAGTTTATCGAAAACGCTTGTCTTTTCGGCTATAAACGCTAAACAAATTAAACTAAGCACGAAAGGACACTTACAAAGGGTCCAAGCAAGGATGGAATTGATCTAGGATATTCAGGTATGAAGCACAAGAGCTCCAACTTAGAACAATTCAGATCAAAGTGTGAAATGAGAGCAAGATCAAAGGGGTATATATAGGATTTCAAGAACCGTTAAGATCGTTCCTCGACAAACGAGCTTCAATCTGGTCCGTACAAGTGCACCCACTGATTTGTGAAACCATGGGCATCCCAAAATAGCCCCTAGAAAGCTTAAAAACCACTTGCAACACCTGGAAACAGCTGGAACAGGCTGTAAACTGATTTTTGCAGATCTGGAAGGTTTACACGGGCTGCGTAAGGTTCAAGGGGAACTTACGCGGGCCGCCTGAGGTTCCCAGTTCAGCAACAAGTTTCTTGAAATTGCAGTTTTGGTCCCTGCATGCTTCTAAGGCCCTTTCCGATGTGTTTGAGGCCCGTTAAATCATTTTTAAGGCTATACAATGATGCCTAAACATGAGGGACATGAAACATGTTCAAGAATATGTCAGATGTCGGTTCGTTTGGTCGTACGGTCGCGTCGTTCGGTTAATTACGACGAAACACGAACGGACGCGAAAAACGATCCAAATTACGAGACGAATGGAATTTTATTATGCCAATCATTAAAATAAAATACTTTAATGCTTACATAAACTTTTGGATGTCCAGATATATTCAGAATGTAAGATATGCGCGAAAATGCAAACTTGTGCACTTTTTGACACTTTTAGTCCCTGCTTGACATAAAAGTTTATTTTTGCGCACCAAACACCTCCAAGCCTATATCTAAGCTATATAAAGGATAAATAGGGTATTTTTAACTCATGGTCATTTTCCGGAAAGTCCGATATCATACGAATCGACATACTTTTGCAGTTTGACGCAATTAGTCCTTTAATCGCACAAAGTAGCGCGAAATGTCGTTTAATGATATCCAAGCCTCCCATGGCCCATAATGGGCATTCCCAAGCATGATTTTAATTATTTCTATGCTCTCGATCGCTTAAATGGTCACCAAAAGGCGTAGATTCAAAAGTTGACGCTTTAGGTCCCTCTAATGCGCAAACTTGCGCATATCATCGTTTAATAGCATCGAAGCCTCATCTAATCCATATTAGGCATTCTTGGGAGTATTATTAAACATCACGATGCTTCGGGTTCGCTAAAAGGTCATTCAGAGGTATAATTAATCATATTGACACTTTTAGTCCCTCTAACTTGCAAAGTTGCGCGTAACTTTACTTATAAGCACAAAAACCTTAGACGGCCAATAATTGGCATTCTAGAGAGTATAATCAAATATCATGAAGTTCTCGGTCTGTTAAAAGGTCAATCAGAGGTAAGAATTAACATGTTGATGCTTTTAACCCTTCATTGCGCAAACTTTCAATTAATTACGCAAACGGCTACATTAGATCATCAAGTGGCTCATTTGTGAATATAAATATCATACGAGGTTATTCAGAAACTTATTTTAGGTATGCTAACACTTCCAGTCCTTTCATAATCAAAGTTTTCAATTTTTCAAAAAAAAATTAGTCCCTTAAATTCAAGGTTTGACTTCATTAGGGTTTATTACACGTGTCAATACATCATTGGACGTGATTTTACGAGGTGTTACATCCTCACTCCCTTAAAAGAAATCTCGACCTCGAGATTTGCAAAAATGCTGGAAGTACTTTTTGTCGCATAATGGACTTAACTTCTATAGCATATATGGAGCCTCTCCAAGCTTCCAAGTTGACCTCTATAATAGGTACATGTATCCTTTTTGGAGCTTCTTAACCTGTTGATCCTCAATCGATACAGGTTTCTCATTATATCATAAATCTACATATCATTATGTGATAATGCTTCTCGACTTATTGGTGAAACACATCCTTAAATCATTAGTGTGTAATGCATTGCGAGCTCCGCCAAGCTCCTTTAATAGGTTTTAGATTATAAGCTATATGTTCTTGATAAATTTGATTCCCTCGAATGATAGATGTTTAACTTTCAGATCCTGATAATTGGACTTACTAATCTTCTGTCTAACAATAGATGTTTAACATTCCATCTATACAAGGTCCCCAAAGGAGCAGCCTTGATACTTACATAACAATTATTATAAAAAGCTTATTTAAGGTGAGATGGTTATTCCAACCATTGCTTAAAACTAATTTTGAAGAATAGTTAATCCTTACAGCTAGTCGAACAATTCGACGATCCTGGGCGGCTGATGGCGATTCTTAATTGCTGCCTAAGTAGGGTTGCGGTAATCAATGCATAAGCAAGATGAACTGTCTTTCTTAATTGACTATACCGAATTCTCAAAATATTGATTTTGGCTTTATGAACCTATATCTTAAAACTTACTTAACCAGGGATTCGATTATTCCATAATCAACATGGAGTTTTTACAATACTGCAGCCCTAAGCGGGATGTTAATCTTAACTCTACTTGCCTCTCAGGAGGTAAACATGGTAATCTTTGGAGAAGATAACCAAGGTACAAGGAGGTTACAGAGATTTTCCAAATCTCAGGCTCTAGTTCATTTACCATAGTCTGTGTCAGATAAGTGACACATTTATGTTACGAGTCCACGAATTCCTTAATTGGAGACATTTACTTGGACAATTCCATTCTGGATATCTTCTTTGAATACTATTAGCTGACTTTAGTACCATATGACCATCAGAATATCTTTGTGGTCCCATGCATTAAACCTCCATACTGATCAGGCATGGAAGCAATCTATGGAACATATTAAGATACACCAATCCTCATATGGCGCTTTTTATCATACCGTCTGGTATTCGCAATCGATAGTGATCAAAGAGATATGAACTATATATGCTGACGCACTTCTTCTAGAGAGAGGATACTTCTAGAATTCTGCGACCGAAGGTTTCTGAGAGGAACAGAAGAAATGGTTCTTATGATTTTGCCTATAAGTTTTAACTTACACTAAATATCTGCGGTTCTTACGGGAAAATTTCTAAAAGTTTGCTAAGCTTATGATCTTATGAGAGACTCAGCAGCACCTCAAACCAAACGTAACTCTTAGCAATAAAATCACAATGAGGGATTTATCTGGTGTTATTATTAACGTGAACTGCCTCTAATCATTCATCAGGAGGGTTAAACACCTCCATTCTTAATCCTTTTAAACTTAGCTGCAAAATCTTTGGCAAATTTTAGGGCAGTCTCAGCTTTGACTGGTTATTACTTAATCTATATAACGTGAGTAACTGAGGTAGATCCATAATGGATTTATAATGAGCAGGCTTTGAAATCTTAATGTGCCCTCTTATTGTCGTTGCTAACCACCAATAATTATTTGCATTAAGCTTAGATTTTAGGTAAATGGAATAGGGTACTATCTCAGCCAATGAATTAAAATTTGTAACATATTGTCGACAGTCTTGAACTTTTATGGTGAGAGTCAGAAAATTCTTATTCCATCTTTATCCATTTCGTGATGCGGATAATAGGTTTTTCTAATAAGGTCCTTAAAACTTGGACCATCCCATATTGTATAAGAGGATCTTTCTTGTGGACTTCATTAATGTCCTCACTAATTAAGGGTATTGCCATCGAATGACTGTGATGCATACCTCACCGTGTCCTTTCCAGCATAACCACTGATACACCTAATGGTTTCTACTTCATCCAACAATTTCCTACAATCGATGGCCCCTTTTTACTATTGAAGTCTCTTGACTTCCAAGAGACGAAGTACTTTTAAGTACATCCTAAAAAGGAATGGGGCTCCTTGCCATATATGATTTTGTTTGGTTTATTCTTCGCATTTGAAGTATGAATAAAGCTTTTCTCATGAGCAGCGACATGTGTTTTAGAGCGAGCAACATTCGGATTCTTGAACCTTTTCATGACTTTTCTCATAGCCCTTTTTAATAGCTGCGTCAATTACAGTTTGGAGATTGACTCTATCAATATTGAGGCTCACATTTGATGTATTATTAACATTTGTCACATCTTTAGCATCGCGACTGTTGTTTATCTCTTCTGAGTTTTCCATACTCGAAGCTTGGTGTTAAATACCAAATTCAACAAGTGCTTAGGCAATCCGTACCATGTGTCTCCTTGAATTGTCAAAAGGCTCACCATAAGGAGTCTTGATAACTACTTGCTTCTTATCACACACAATATGGGCTTGGTTATAAGACGACCAATCCATTCCTATCACTATATCGAGTCCCTTTACTTTAAACGTAAACAAGGACAGCGGAAAAGAATGATTCCTAATGGATATAAAACATCTATCTAATATTGCTGAAGCAGTCTCTGAGGTACCATCGGCCAATTCTACTTCATACTTAACGCTTAGAGTTTTAACAGGCAGATTCAATAATTTACAAAATCTATTGTCTACGAAAGACTTATCTGCACCTGAATTAAATAATACTCTAGCATAAACGTCATTGATAAGGAAAGTACATGTTGTGACATTGTCATCCTGAACGGCCTCATGAGCATTCATTTGAGAGCCCCCAGCTTTGGTCTTCTTAGCCTCCCCAGGCTTCTTGGTTTTATTTGGGCAATTAGTTTTGATGTGCCCTATTTCATTACAACCATAGCAGGTTACGTCCTTTATGTCTTGGCACTCCAAAGTTTTGTGCCCTTCTTTACTACAGATTCCACAAGGCTTAGCTTGTGACTCTAAAGTGCATTTCCCTTTAGTCGCCTTCTTTGGGCAGCGGGTCTTTATGTGCCCCTTCTCACGACAACCATAGCATGTGGCGTCCTTTAAGTCCTTGCATTCATGAGTCTTGTGATCCATCTCCTTACAGATGCCACATCCCCTGGTCAGTTCACGGAAACATTTTCCGAAGTGCTGCTTCCCGCAGGTTTTACATTTGGGTTTTGCCTCATTTGGCTTGGGCTGGTTTGAACCGGTGTCACGGCCCCCGACTCGGTTTGACCCATTTCAGGAGCCGCGGGACAGAAAATCCCGTGGTATTTATTTAATTGAGTTGACAGCGAAAGTTTTCTTCAGGATCTTTTTAAAACTGACATTTCCTGATTATTTTATTTCACAATTCGGGATAAACCCCGATAGTTTACAATCATATGATTTCACTGAGAAATCTTTATTTTTCAAAACATGTTTCTTTCTTTTATATTGAGCCACTTCCTTAAGCTTTGTAGTGCTTTGTGGCACTTTTCCTGGATCACAACAGATCACCTGAAACATGTTTGAAAAAAGGTTTTGTCAGCGGGAAATACTGGTGAATCATTCTTTTTACTAAAACGAAACGTTTGTTATAATTTACAGTATTAAGAGCGATTACAATGTTTCCATATATCAACCAACTACCCACAATATTTGTCACTCGACCATCCATCTGTAACCTTAGAGTCCAATGGTGTCTGTGACTATGGTCATATCACCCCTTGGCTACCCCGTTGTCCAATGGTGACGGTTATCAAGTAATGTATACAAAACCCCACATACAGGCTGTAATTTGGAGATTACAAAGACTTAATCCCTGTAATTATAACTTTGAAAACATTTAAGAATTTATAAAGCACTTTGATAAAAAGAGAATGACTCACATTGCAGATTTATATGAGCAGAGCTTAGCCTACTGATTAGCCTTTTAACCTAAATTTAATAACATGCACACGAAATCGGTTAGTAACTAATACAGCATTTACGATAACTCACGAGATTAAAACCTTCACAACGAATGACAAAGTACGATACTTAAACATCCATCGAATTAACGACGAATGACAAAGCATAAACCCTAATGTGGGCAGCACTTAAACATCCATTGGATAATTTAATCAATCGGACATTGAATCGTAGCAGCGATCGAGTTAATACCCAGTATCGGAGCAGCGCCTCGCTAATATTGAAAGTAATTTCGACTTCAGAGTAACAAGAATTCATTTTTTGAACTTTGTTTTCGACACCAACAGACTGTGCATGTAACAAGCTATTTATAGGTGAAATTAGGGCCTCACGCGGCCCGCGTAAACCCAGGGTTAACACTTACGCGGCCCGCGAGGCTTCCTAGTCTACGTATAGGCTGCATGGGTCATGAGTAGGCTTGCCATCTGGTCACCACGTGGATCCGGAACACTTATCCGGCCAAACATGTATTGACGCAGCCCGCGTAAGACATGTCTTGTCTTTTACGCGGCCCGCCTGGGAACCAGAAATTTGTTTTTCTTGATTTTAAATATGGTTTAGTGTTTTAGGGGTCCGAGTTGTTACTTACGGATATTTTTAGGACAATTTTGAGAGTCCTTACATCCTCCCCACCTTATTTAAAATCTCGTCCTCGAGATTCATTGGAATAAGTGAGGATACTTTCGCTTCATCTCTGATTCCAGCTCCCAAGTGTATTCGGGTCCTCTTTTTGAATCCCACTTGACTTTGACTAGTAGTAACCATTTGTGTTTGAGAAATTTCACCTTTTTGTCTTCTATCTGAAGAGGTTTCTTAACGAATTTCAACTTTTCGTTTACTTTTATATCTCGGAGAGGAACTATTAAAGATTCGTCGGATAGGCATTTCTTGAGGTTGGATACATGAAATACGTCATGTACTCCAGCTAACTCTTCTGGTAGTTGTAAACGATAAGCAACTGGTCCTATACGTTGGATCATTGAAAATGGTCCTACGTACATTGGACTTAACTTTCCTTTCTTACCGAATCGAACTACTCATTTCCAAGGTGAAACTTTTAATAGTACTTTGTCTCCAACTTGAAACTCCAGTGGTTTGCGTCGATTGTCGGCATAGCTCTTTTGACGATCTCGAGCAGTCTTTAATCTTTCCTTGATTTGTGTGATTTTGGCAGTAGTTTCTTGTACTATCTCGGGACCTGATAATTGACTTTCTCCTATTTCTACCCAACAAACTGGAGTTCTGCATTTTCGTCCGTACAATGCTTCAAATGGGGCAGCTTCAATGCTTGAATGATAACTATTGTTATAGGAGAATTCAATCAAAGGTAAGTGATCGTCCCAATTTCCACCAAAATCTATCACACATGACCTAAGCATATCTTCCAGAGTTTGGATTGTCCGTTCACTTTATCCGTCTGTTTGAGGATGATATGCAGTGCTTAGATTTAATCGAGTTCCCATTGCTTCTTGGAAACTAGTCCAGAAATGAGAAGTAAAACGACTATCCCTATCTGATACAATGGAGAGTGGAACTCCATGTAAGGATACTACTTCATCTACATACAATTTTGCCAACCTTTCCATACTAAAGGTTTCTTTTATTGGTAGAAAATAAGCTGATTTGGTTAATAGATCCACAATTACCCAAATCGCATCATTACCTTTTCTGGTTTTGGGTAACTTAGTAACAAAATCCATTGTTATGAGTTCCCATTTCCATACAGGCATTTCTAATTGATGTAGTAGACCTGAAGGTTTCTGGTGTTCTGCCTTAACTTGTGAACAAGTAAGACACTTAGAAACATATCGAGCTATGTCCTTTTTCATTCCTATCCACCAAAAGTTGTTTCTTAAATCTTGGTACATCTTGTTGTTTCCAGGGTGCATGGTATACCTAGATTTATGGGCTTCTTCTAAAATCTTATTTCTTAATTCTCCCTGCTTAGGTACCCAAATTCTGCTTTTGTGGAATCTCCAAATTCCATCAACTCCTTGTTCTGATTCTTTTATTCGTCCTTTCATTCCTTCTGCATCAACCTCAATTGCTGTTTCTTGAAACTGTTTTAGTTGTTCCATTAAATCTAATTGAAGATTTAATCTGAGAGCACGAACTCGCTTTTGCTTTTCATGATACTTACGACTTAAGGCATCTGCAACTACATTTGCCTTTCCTTCGTGATACTGAATATCACAGTCGTAGTCACTTAGGATTTCCATCCATCTCCTTTGCCTCATGTTTAACTCTTTTTGCCCAAATATATATCTTAAACTTTTGTGATCCATATAGACAGTAAATTTACTTCCGTACAGATAATGTCTCCAAATCTTAAGGGCAAAAATTATGGCTCCTAATTCTAAATCATGAGTCGTATAGTTTTCTTCGTGCTTTTTCAATTGTCTTGAAGCATACGCAATTACCTTCTTGCGTTGCATTAGCACACATCCTAATCCTAGTTTTGAAGCATCACAGTAAACTTCAAAATCTTCAGTTCCTTCTGGTAAAGCTAGGATTGGGGCATTTGTTAACTTTTGCTTTAGAATTCTAAAAGCTTCTTCTTGCTTAGTTCCCCATTCAAACTTAACTGATTTACAGGTTAGCTTAGTTAATGGTACAGCTATTTTGGAAAAATCCTTAATAAACCGTCTATAATATCCGGCTAAACCTATAAAACTTCTAATTTCCATTGCGGATTGCGAAAACTTCCATTTGGTAATTGCCTCTATCTTAGCAGGATCTACATGAATACCTTCGTGATTCACCATGTGACCTAAGAATTGCACTTCTTGTAGCCAAAATTCACACTTCGATAATTTGGCGTAAAGCATTTCTTTTCTTAACAAAGTTAAGAGTGCATGCAAGTGCTGACAATGCTCGTCCTGACTTTTGGAATAAATAAGTATACCGTCGATAAAAACAATTACAAATTTATCCAAGTACGGTTTACAAATTCTATTCATCATGTCCATGAATGCTGTAGGTGCATGCGTTAGTCCGAAGGGCATGACTGTAAACTCGTAATGACCATACCTAGTTCTGAAAGCAGTTTTAGGTATGTCTTCTTCTTGTACCTTCAATTGATGCTATCTGGAGCGTAAATCGATCTTAGAAAAATACCTAGCTCCTTGGAGTTGATCGAAAAGATCATCAATTCTAGGTAATGGGTATCGATTCTTAATTGTAACCTTTTTCAATTCTCTATAATCAATACACATTCTCATCGAACCATCCTTCTTCTTTACAAACAACACTGGTGCTCCCCACGAGGATGAACTAGGTTGTATGAAACCTTTACTTAGTAATTCATCTAATTGCTTTTTCAGTTCTAACATTTCTGTGGGTGCTAACCGATAAGGTGCCTTGGCTATCGGTGTAGTTCCTGGAATTAGATGAATTCTAAATTCTACTTCCCTATCTGGTGGTAATCCTGGTAACTCTTCTGGAAATACATCTGGGTATTATGAGACTACATGAATCTCCTTAAGTTCTTTACCCTTAGTACTAATGATTACTGAAATCATATATACTATTCCTTGCTTTCGTTCATAACTAGCAACTTTCATTACTGATATGAACTTCATGGGTTTACGTGGCTTATCTCCTGTAATCATAAGTACTTCTCCGGTTGGTGCACGAATTTCTATGGAATTCTTATCACAAAGGATTCGAGCATGGTTGGCTATCAACCAATCCATTCCTAACATAACATCGAACTCAGCTAATTTCATAGGTAACAGGTTTGCATGAAATTTATAACCTGAAAGTTCTATATGTTCTTTTTGCAAAACCTTATCTATACTAACTGAATTCCCATCTGCCGTTTCGACTGTAAAAATTTGCCCAAGGTTGGTCAAAGGTAAATTAAGAGCTTGGCAGAATGAAGTATTTATAAAACTTTGGTTTGCACCAGAGTCAAATAATACTTTTGCATACACGTTGTGAACTAAGAACGTACCAGCTATCACATCTGGAATGAGTTCTGCTTCTTGAGTAGTCAGCTGGAATGCTCTAACATTCTTTTTGATAGCTCCGTCGGTCGTCTTGGCTTTGTTGTCTGCGGGTTTGACCAATTTAGGACATTCTGTTTTGAAATGTCCTGCTTCGCCACAATTAAAGCAGATTCTTGTTTTCTTTCTGCAGTCTTCTTCATGATGTCCTACGACTTTGCAAAAGTTGCAGGTCATATTACATCTTCCATAATGTTTCTTTCTGCAATTCCTGCAGAACGGCGGAGTTGAAGATTGCCCTGTTCCTCTTCTCTTGAAGCTGCTATTATTACCAATACGAAATCCTTGGGTAATTTTCTGAGCCAGTTCCTTTTTCCTGTTTTCATCTCTTGTGCGTACCAGCTCGTCAGTTAGAGTGTTAGCTAATTCTACCGCATCGTCAATAGTACGAGGTCTCGCAGCTTTAACGATATTACATATTTCTCCAATCAGTCCCCAAATATAGCGAGAAATGAGTACCGGTTCTGGCGAAGCCAGTGTTGGTACCACTCTAGCATATTCAAAGAATGTCGAAGTATACCCGCGACAATCTACACCCATCATTCAATGATTTAGGAACTTATTCTCCATTTGATCTTTTTCATATCCAGGACAGAATTTTCTTTCTACAAGACTCTTAAATTCTTCCCAGTTCATGGCATAGGCCATATTTCTTCCTTTGGCTTGAAGTACTGTATTCCACCATTCTAGTGCCCCTTCTTTGAACAGATTTGACGCGTACATGACCTTGTCATCCTTGGCACATTTACTTATTGTAATCACTGCCTTGGTTTTTTCTAACCAATGCAGTGCCGCAGTCGCTCCTTCATTGCCTACAAATTCAACGGGTTTACAAGCAAGAAATTCTTTGTAAGTGCAACCAGGCGTTGCAGCTTTCATTTTCTTAGGGAGCGGAGCCTGCCGTGAATCATCATCGTGATGATTACCGCCTCCGTTTATGCTATTACTGAAGTTATCTTCAGAGATACGTTTGCTAGAAATGATTTGTTGGGGTTCAACAGGTTTTTGGGCAGCAACAAGTATTGCTGGAATAGCATTGGCTATTCCTTGAGCAAGGATATTTTCTATATCCTGCCTAGTCATAAATTGATCCTCCGGATGTTGCTCAGATTGATTAACCTCGTTTACTGGTTCATTATTAACGTTTTCCATCTGATAATTAATATATATAATTTATTAGTATCAAATAAATAACAATTATATATAAAACAATCATACAAATTTCGCAACACATATATAGCCAAAACTATCGATTTCTCGATTCCCATTTTTATATTTTATAATATGCGTCAATATACACCATTTATCTTACAAAGTTTTATTTGTAGTTATTTTACAAGATTATAGTTTACTTTTTATTATACAACCACAGTTTAACAAACCCACTATCCCTCATCAGTTGGTATTTCAGTAACGACGTTCCCTCTCGTTGTATTTCCAGGAGATCTGTTCTCCTACTTCCCTGATCCTATTTCCTGCATCCACCAGCTCCTCACCAAAGTGGCGGAGTTCAGCTAAATTTTCATTGCTCATTGGTGGGTTTGGTATAGGTTCCGGGTCAAACTGAGGGAGAAAGGAATAAGGGCTGTTGAGAAGGTTTTGGAACTGCCAATCATTGGTCCACCACTCATCCATTCCTAGAGGTTGGGTGTGGATTATAGGTTCTGGGATTGCTGGTTCCAAGTTCATTGGTAATTGGGTTTCAGCAGGATAAGGGTAGAGATTATTATTGATAGGCCTGACGACATCACAGCTCGCCAATGCACGATCCAATTCCTCCTGAAATGGCAACTCCTCAATTTGTCTAGAGCTTTCCCCAATTTCTATCTTGGTTTGCCTAGAATCTTCCCCAAACTCCATTTCCATTTGCCTAGAATATTCCCCAAACTGCATTTCCATCTGCCTAGAACCTTCCCCGACTTCAATCCCCTTTCCTTTATCTAAGGGATTTTCTATTTTGGGAATCTTCCTGGTGGCGGGTTTCCTCCTGCGCACACGCCTCCATCCCACAAATCTTCTTCTTTTCTTAGGCTTGGGTTTTTTCCGGAGGTGGAGCGTTGAAATCCATAGGTTCTTCTATATCAGGTATATAACTATTAAAATCTCTGGAAACCTCTATTTTCACCGGATAGAGATTTAAATTCTGAAGGGCTTCAGACAAGTCATTCATGCTGTTTAGCATATATGCAAAATACACAAAAATTGCTAAGTTAAAATTTTATAACAAATTTCATAAATAACCTTTAACTATTATTATATACCATGTGACTAATTTAATACAAAGGAACAACTGATAATTAAAACATATTAAGTTTTATTGTAAACTTATTTATTTACTGGGTAAAGTTTCTGGCTTGTAGGTGATAAGGGTGCTAAAACTTGAGTTAGATTATTTAAAGATTTGCATTTACTGCTACAGTGGCTAGCATATAGAGATCTGCCCATTTTTCATCTAACTTGTCTTCCCATGGTGGGTTACTGCCTAGTTCTTGGGTTTTCTGATTAACTCTTTTTTCTTTTGGTTGTGATTTCTTTATTTTCTCCTGACTTTTCCTAATAATCAAACTTCTTTTATTAGGAGAAAGTGGTTCCTCATATTGTGTCTTTCGAACAAATATTCCTTCTTCAGGATTTGCATAGTGTTTTGAGGAATTTGTTTGTGATGAACTTCCCTTCTCATTTGATGACCTATCTAATTTAAGATAGATGTTTGAAAGTTTTTGCTTACCCATACTGTACACAAATATTCAAATAATAAAACATATAATCACAGAATAGCAATTAGTAAAATTAAGTATTTTCTAAATACTTAATTGGCTTAAATCAGTGGCTCTGATACCACCTTTTTCTGTCACGGCCCCCGACCCGGTTTGACCTGTTTCAGGAGCCGCGGGACAGAAAATCCCGTGGTATTTATTTAATTGAGTTGACAGCGGAAGTTTTCTTCGTGATCTTTTTAAAACTGACATTTCCCGATTATTTTATTTCACAATTCGGGATAAACCCCGATAGTTTACAATCATATGATTTCACTGAGAAATCTTTATTTTTCAAAACATGTTTCTTTATTTTATATTGAGCCACTTCCTTAAGCTTTGTAGTGCTTCGCGGCAATTTTCCTGGATCACAACAGATCACCTGAAACATGTTTGAAAAAGGTTTTGTCAGCGGGAAATACTGGTGAATCATTCTTTTTACTAAAACGACGTATTTGTTATAATTTACAGTATTAAGAGCGATTACAATGTTTCCATATATCAACCAACTACCCACAGTATTTGTCACTCGACCATCCATCGGTAACCTTAGAGTCTAATGGTGTTTGTGACTATGGTCATATCACCCCTTGGCTACCCCGTTGTCCAATGGTGACGGTTATCAAGTAATGTATACAAAACCCCACATACCGGCTGTAATTTGGAGATTACAAAGACTTAATCCCTGTAATTATAACTTTGAAAACATTTAAGAATTTATAAAGCACTTTGATAAAAAGAGAATGACTCACATTGCAGATTTATATGAGTAGAGCTTAGCCTACTAATTAGCCTTTTAACCTAAATTTAAAAACATGCACACGAACTCGGTTAGTAACTAATACAACATTTACGATAACTCACGAGATTAAAACCTTCACAACGAATGACAAAGTGCGATACTTAAACATCCATCGAATTAACGACGAATGACAAAGCATAAACCCTAATGTGGGCAGCACTTAAACATCCATTGGATAATTTAATCTATCGGACATTGAATCGTAGCAGCGATCGAGTTAATACCCAGTATCGGAGCAGCGCCTCGCTAATATTGAAAGTAATTTCGACTTCAGAGTAACAAGAATTAGTTTTTTGAACTTTGTTTTCGACACCAACAGACTGTGCATGTAACAAGCTATTTATAGGTGAAATTAGGGCCTCACACGGCCCGCGTAAACCCAGGGTTAACACTTACGCGGCCCGCGAGGCTGCCTAGTCTACGTATAGGTTGCATGGGTCACGAGTAGGCTTGCCATCTGGTCACCACGTAGATCCGGAACACTTATCCGGTCAAACATGTATTGACGCGGCCCGCGTAAGACATGTCTTGTTTTTTACGCGGCCCGCCTGGGAACCAGAAATTTGTTTTTCTTTATTTTAAACATGGTTTAGGGTTTTAGGGGTCCGGGTTGTTACTTACGGGTATTTTTAGGACAATTTTGAGAGTCCTTACAACCGGCCTTACCCTTTTTGTAACCCTTATTTGGGGTATTATCGCACTTTCGCTTATGATTCTTTAATACTCGGTCCACGGCTTTGATTACGGCTGTATCTAACATAGCCTGTAACTCGGTGCCCGTTAAGTTCAGTCTTGCATTATTATTCT
Source organism: Helianthus tuberosus (assembly GCA_030545235.1). Lineage (NCBI taxonomy): Eukaryota > Viridiplantae > Streptophyta > Magnoliopsida > Asterales > Asteraceae > Helianthus > Helianthus tuberosus. The sequence goes on from CM060399.1 coordinate 118,324,941, forward strand.
GATCAACTGGATGATTGTGAGCTTCAGATGAGTCAGCCATGGTGAAGCTTTGAAGGCTACAGACCAAGTAGTAATAATTTGTTTAATTATATAGTGAATTGTCGAATTTGATGATTAAATAGCCATGGTGCAAATAAACCATATAGGCCAATAGATAGTATTAAATTTATTTGATTATGTTTTGCCTAGGTTTTTTTTAAATAAACCATCTTTGGCGTTTAAACGGAATATAATCCTTCTTATTTATTGGACAGGGGACATAAGTCACGACTGTCAATGTCGTACCGACATTTTATATATAGCACAAGGGCTTGTTCCAAAGGACTTTTTGATGGCACAGAGGCCTTGTCACTAGGGAAATTTTAAAACATAATCAATGATCCTTTGGATCGGAAAATTTCATAGCTCATTGTCTTGACAAGAAGTTATGAAATAAAACTATCTTTTTCATGTATACATCTTTGCCCATAGGCATACATCCAAATGGATGTTTTGATATATACATCATGTTCGACGTTTATTGGCTATGATTCATCTTGATCATTTAGGCTAAATAAGGGGTTTGGAAATTCCCAATATAAAGATCACAATTGTGATTTTATCGCATCACCGTTGTCAGGAGTGTTAACATGTTTTCAGATGTTAACAAGGATCTGAATCTCTTTTAAACAGGTTTTACCATCATAGCCAGGTCTTTAATGACATTCAAGCTAGGTTATACCCTTTAAGATTCTTTTTAATATATATGCTGGCAGATCAATTTCAAAAAGTGATTTTATCGCATCACCGTTGTCAGGAATGTTAACAAGGATTTGAATCTTTTTAATAGGTTTTACCATCTTGGCCATGTCTAAAATGACATCTGGCTAGGTTTTACCTTTAAGATTCTTTTTAATATTTAACGCGGAACAATCCTAGATTGAGATGTTAATAAGGATCTGAATCTAATTGAGGAACTACCATCTTGGCCCTGTCTTAAAATGACACATGGGCTAGGTCCTGTCCTTTTTAGATTTTTCCATTTATTATAATGGTAGATCTTATAAAAGGAATGTTATTTTAATTTATTTCATATATTATATTCATATACAATGATATAAATGAAACTTAGATAAAACATTCCAATGAATTTTAAAAGAGGTACAGAATTGCCCTAAACGGGACTTGAAATAAATAATATTGTCCATGAAGGGACTAGAAGATAAATATGTCCTTATAAGGACTACTAAGGAAACGAATTTCAGCAAAAGGAGTTTTCTTCTTCACTTTATTTCTGAATGTCTTCTCCTTGGGTGCACGTTTCATCCTAGCCGCGGTACGAAGCTCGGCATTTCAAGGCTCCGGATGTGGAGAATTTCCATTACGGCTTCTTTGCTTGGCGACATATATAAAATCGAAAGCAATATTTACAGATTAGGGTTACGATTATTCCTATGTTAAGTCTAGACTCAGAAGGTCAAGGAATGTGCTACTGTGTCATTGAGATTAAACACAAAAGGCTAGTGTTTAATTCACTCGATGTTGGCTATGATACCAACCTGTCACACCCCGATATTTCCACGTGTTACCGGTGGGGAGTATCGTGACGTAGTTGATATCATCATAGTCAAACAACACAATTAAATGCACAGCGGAAGCAAAAGATGAATCACATTACAAACCGAATAAATAGTAATATCAAAGTATTACAACCGGACTGTAAAGGATCCACGGGCGGATCAAAAGATAAAAAGATCATTGTTCAACAGACTTTAACATCTAAAACTTGCAAGACTTGATTAACGATGCTAGGAGTAGCCAGCCTATTCCGTCTAGTACCTGCACTTAACCTTTTTGGAAAATACGTCAGTTTACACTGGTAAATACAATTAACTGACTCATTTTGAAAATGTTTTAGGAAAATTGATTTGAATGCACAAGGCACAAAACATTTTATAACTTGGGATAATTATTTATATATATATACTTGTAAAAGAATTACATGTTCGTTATACGTTCAGAAGCCCGGGTTGAATACTGGGTTAAAGATTAATAGACACACCACATGATATAGTCCCGTGGCGAGTTATTCTCGAAACCGGCGGTTATACGTTTTTATTTATATATGCACTGGCGGGTGTATGCCTACACCCCGTGCTAAGGTCGTGGCCATTCAATGAATGATGCCAAGGATATCCGGGACATGGTCATTAACCCCCCAAAGGCTTTAAGCAAACAAAACAATTTAAACGGGTCATTTCAATAAAGTAACCTTCATACGATTAAAAATTCAATGCCCAACCAAGCGGTATTTTATATACCGTACCCCAAGCCCGTATAAGGGAAAATAAGTTAAAAGTATTTACATGAGCAAATTTATACAATTTATCCCAGCCGTATACCACCAAGCAACTACAGGTAGCTTTTACTGGGCTCCTAAATCTGGAACGAAGGTTTTAATACCCTATTAGATTCCTAACGGGTCTTAATTAAGCCTATGCTTAGACCGGTTAGTTTTAAAGGAGGATATACGGTTCAGACGCAAGATTAAGCGAAGACGGGATTAGAATGTGGTTTAGACCCGACAAGCTTGTATACTTGTTTAATATGGGTAAACTAAACACATTCTGGATTTTGAGATAAAAATGATAAGGTTTGACCCGTTTCGGCTAGTTTATGCAAACTAGTTACATAAACCGCACCGAACGTGAAAAGTGCGTAACGGGTAATCCAATGAGTCTTGAACAGGTTTTCTAAGTTAATATGCCTTAAATATGTTGTGATATCAATAGGATACCTTCTGTTATGCCCAAAACGAATTTAAACTCAAATTTAACCCCGAATGGGTATTTTGGTCATTTTAAGTGTTATAAAAGAGTTTATATTTTAATCTGAGGTTCAGGTCTGATTTGACCAGTAAAAATACTTAATTTAATAAGTTATATCAGTAGGTTATTACATATATGTGAAATTTATTGTTTATAACCAAGCTATGCACCTAAGGGGCATTTTGGTAATTTCACATAAGGTTTAAAGGTCAAATATGGAAATATGACTTTAAAACTTTTGCTTACTGTTAAAGTATAAAAATTTACTAAAAATATCAGTAGGTAACAAGTCTTATATATTTAAAATGGTTTTAATACATACTATGCGTTTAAAACGCGTAAAAAGGCGATTTTAAGCGATTTCCGGGTTTTATAAGAAAAAATGATATTTTTATCATTCCAGGAGGCTTAAAATATTTTATTTATCATATAAAATCAGTAGCAAAATTTTGGTATCAAAATGTTATGTAAAACTCATTTTATAGGCCAAAAGGGCAAAACCGGCAATTACCGAATTAAAGCTAGAACCCTGTGTTATGCTCAGCCTAAAAATAAATAAAAATCTTCAAAAATCCCAAAATATTATTTTACTTCAGTAGGTAAAAATTTGGGTATCAAAAATTAGGTTTAGATAGGCTATATGCTAATTACGCCGTTTAATTAATAAAAAGCTTTCTAATTACGCTATTGAGCATAACTCCTAACCTAGACCTCAAACTGATGTGAAAATTTAAGGACATGTTTATATTTCAGTAATAAAGGTTTCTATTCTTTTATATTTTCAAAAATATTGTTTTAAGGTCAAAAGGGCATAACGGTCAACATTTAGGCATATAACGGAAACATGCATATGAATCGGATAAACTAAGGATCCAAGTTGTATAACCTCAAAGGGTTATACTAACCTATAACATGGTCCTAAAGGAATCCTAAGGCATATCCAAACTAAGCTAAATCGGGTCAGAACTGAAAGTCAAAGCAAAAATCAACTTTTGCGACTTTCGGTTCCGAACTGAGCCTAAACTCATAATTGTCGGGTTGAACATGTTTAGACATGTTCAACTAATATTTACCAATTTATTTAAAATGAGAAAACTGATTTTTGCAGATCTGGCAGGTTCACACGGGCCTTGTAAGGTTCAAGGGGAACATACACGGGCCGCCTGAGGTTCCCAGTTCAGCAACAAGTTTCTTGAAATTGCAGTTTTGGTCCCTGCATGCTTCTAAGGCCCTTTCTGATGTGTTTGAGGCCCGTTAAACCATTTTTAAGGCTCTACAATGATTCCTAAACATGAGGGACATGAAACATGCTCAAGAATATGTCGGATGTCGGTTCGTTTGGTCGTACGGTCGCGTCGTTCGGCTAATTACGACGAAACACGAACGGACGTGAAAAACGATCCAAATTACGCGACGAATGGAATTTTATTATGCCAATAATTAAAATAAAATATTTTAATGCTTACATAAATTTTTGGATGTCCGGATATATTCAGAATGTAAGATATGCGCGAAAATGCAAACTTGTGCACTTTTTGACACTTTTAGTCCCTGCTTGACATAAAAGTTTATTTTTGCGCACCAAACACCTCCAAGCCTATATATAAGCTATATAAAGGATAAATAGGGTATGTTTAACTCATGGTCATTTTCCGGAAAGTCCGATATCATACGAATCGACATACTTTTGCAGTTTGACGCAATTAGTCCTTTAATCGCACAAAGTAGCGCGAAATGTCGTTTAATGATATCCAAGCCTTCCATGGCCCATAATGGGCATTCCCAAGCATGATTTTAATTATTTCTATGCTCTCAATCGCTTAAATGGTCACCAAAAGGCGTAGATGCAAAAGTTGACGCTTTAGGTTCCTCTAATGCGCAAACTTGCGCATATCATCGTTTAATAGCATCGAAGCCTCATCTAATCCATATTAGGCATTCTTGGGAGTATTATTAAACATCACGATGCTTCGGGTTCGCTAAAAGGTCATTCAGAGGTATAATTAATCATATTGACACTTTTAGTCCCTCTAACTTGCAAAGTTGCGCGTAACTTTACTTATAGGCATAAAAACCTTAGACGGCCAATAATTGGCATTCCCGAGAGTATAATCAAATATCATGAAGTTCCCGGTTTGTTAAAAGGTCACTCAGAGGTAAGAATTAACATGTTGATGCTTTTAACCCTCATTGCGCAAACTTTCAATTAATTACGCAAACGGCTACATTCGATCATCAAGTGGCTCATTTGTGAATATAAATATCATACAAGGTTATTTAGAAACTTATTTTAGGTATGCTAACACTTCCAGTCCTTTCATAATCAAAGTTATCGATTTTTCGAAAAAAATTAGTCCCTTAAATTCAAGGTTTGACTTCATTAGGGTTTATTACACGTGTCAATACATCATTGGACGTGATTTTACGAGGTGTTACAATGATCAAAACATGGTGGATACGCCACTGGTACTTCCTATATGTAAGTGTTTCTATCATGTTGCCAAACTTTCGTAACACGTGCCATGTGGAATTCGTTATTTTGTGGACTGTGGTGAGGATGATGAACGATAAGCTATGTGAAACTATTTGATTGATCTACGTGTATGTGATAATGGTGGAGTGTACCATTATAGTTTGTAAAACACGACACGTAACATGACACCGAAGACGAGACGGAAGTGACATGCCGAAACATGGTGGATACGTCGCTGGTACTTATATATAAGTGTTTCTGACATGTTGCCGAACTTTCCTACAACGTGCCATGCAAAAGTCGTGGGTTTGCGGACTCGTAGTGAATGTTGAATCTTAGTGAAACTTGATGAACGCTTTATGATTTGTGAAACTTGAATCTTTATGCAATCATATGTGAAACTATATACTACGAGACCTTGTGATCTAGACTTATACGATCCTTTTCTTGGATCTTTAGATGTCTTCCCGCAAACTATCCGACTCTCTCAAGAGATCCAGGGAAAACTCTCAGAAAAAGATGATGTCATTCATGGCCGATCAGATTGCTCGCATCATGCCAAAGATCATCTATGAGATCCAAGGATCAAACACTCCTCCCTCCTCTGTGGAATCTAAAGGGGAGAAGCTAAAGCCTACTAAGTTCAGATACAAACACTTCGTCTCTTGCAACCCTAAGCGTTTCATAGGCAGTGATGAGGTGACTGCTATACTGGAATGGTTCGACAGCATCGAGGTTTGTAGGTCCGGCTAGGAGGATCTAGTCGCCTAATCCTTGTTATCGAACACGTCCGGTTGTGCGGAATCCAACCGGAGATGCAAACCGAGATCGAGAAAGTGAACAATACGTAAAGATATCAACGATTAACAGTTACGTGTATTGATTTCGACAAAGTTTCGGTACAATATTTGACAAATACAAAGCTCACCGGAACTTTCTCTCACTACACTCTCTCTCTAGTTTTCTGCCTTGTCATGCTGAAATGAACACACATCATGGGTATATATACCCGAACACAGACCATCTGGTCGAAGGATCAGGAAAACTGATCGAAACATCATCTTTCGATCATACAGCCATCGAAGGATCCACATATACCTCGAAGGATGGTATATCCTTCGAGGTCCATCTGCATGCATCCATCGAAGGACATCTTTCGAGCTCATCGAACCAACCTTCGACACAGACGTATTACAACAATGTTTCAACTGTTTTTGCTCTCACACTTGTTTCTGCCTTGTGTCCTTGTCTCTTGTCTGCCACCGAAATCAAAAGTGATTTCGGTATATATGTTGTGCGATTGGGCTTGAATGGGATAAGTTGGTCAAAGCCCAAGTGACAATGATTGGCCCAAAGACATGAGAAGCCCAACATGCAAACTGTTAAGCATTCACGTACAAGAATTCTACATGTTTCATATCTTTGAAGTTTAGTCAACATAGTGACATCATCATGACATCATCATGATGATGTCATGATGATGTGGCAACGGGAACCGGCTCGCGGCGCTCCGTGCTTCGCGTGACAAACTCTGGGACGTACGACGGAGGAATGTCGTGACGTCGGGCTTGAGCCGAACCTAACCGGGTCGAACCGAATCGAGTTGAGCCGAACCAAGTCGCGTCCACATAATATGTATCAACAAACTCCCCCTTGGACGCTACTCGTGAGGTTCATCTTCCATGTCTTCCCCTTGGACGCTCTGATACCACTTGTAGGTCCGGCTAGGGGAGGATCTAGTCGCCTAATCCTTGTGTACAAACCAATCCGGTTGTGCGGAATCCAACCGAAATAGCAAACCGAGATAGAACACGCAATAACACGACACGCAAAGTTCAACGATTAACACCACTTGTATTAAACGTATGAAAGGTCCAGTTACAGCTCAATGTTTACAAATCAGTCTTGCAAACTCTCTCTAGTGTGTGTGTGTGTTCCTTATCTGTCTGAGTGTCTAACTTGTCTCCCCTTCGAAATGAACACAACACACGGGTATTTATACCCAAACACAGCAGGTCTGGTCGAAGGATCATGCAGACTGGTCGAACGATCATCTGTCGACCAGAAACAGCTCGAACGATCAACATGTACCACGAAAGATGTGATCTTCCGTGGTCCATCCATCGAAGGTCCATCTTTCGAGCTCATCATCATCGAAGGATATAAGTGATCCTTCGATGACACATCCTTCGACCCAACACCTTACAAACACAATGTTGACTGTTTGGCCAAGTCAAACCAGGAGGATGGTTGACTTGGTCAAACTTACATGACTAATAAAGACATCGTTTCGTATACAGACAAAGTACAGACACAAGTGCATCAACAAACTCCCCCTTGGCTGTATCTTTGTCTCTATCTTCATTCTTGTAAGTCTCTCGTGTCTTCAAGTCTTTGACTTCTTTTCAAGTCTTCAATGTCGGAGGATCTTCAAAGTCTTCACGTCTTGAAAGCAGAAAGTGTACCAACAAACTCCCTGTTTTATGTAGGAAGTATGTTGACAAACTCCCCCTTAACATAAGCTCCCCCTTGAGTTATGCTCGTGAAAGTCTTTATCTTTATGAAGTGAGATCCTTGTGGTGTTGAAGGTCAGCGGCAACTCCATCATCTTTGTCTTTTGAGTGCCTTCACGTCGTGTCTTCATTTGTCATCGACCATGTACTCCTAGCCTTTAGAATCTGCACATGCAAGAAATCTAAACGCGTAATGAGAACAACCGCTTGGAATATCATAGGCAAACGACACACATGTGACCATTGTTTAAACAAACACCGTCCGACAGTTTGAAAGTTTAAAAAACTTTATCCATTTCAAATTTTAACTTTCAACACGTTGCAAATTTCGACCGTTTATGAAGATTTAGTCGTTTTTGGTTTTCGTTCAGGTTTCAGGTAATGAAGACTCGAGATCCAACATCGTACGATCGAAAATAAAATAGAAATAAAATCTTTTTGACTTTTTAGAAAGTTTATATTAAAACAGATTTTAGGTGTGTTTTAATATTTGAAATGCAAAGACTGAAAGCAGTAAATAAATATATACAAAGATGCAGAAACGAAAAGCAGTAAATAAATATTTACAGACATTCTTTTTGCGAGTTTCGAGGGTAAGAGAATCATATCAGTGTACGGTCATGTCAAAACACTCTTGTTGTTCAATTAGTTAACATTAAAATAAGCATCCTATAACAATTATCGGTATTGTTGTCCACATAAACTCAACTTATCATTTGTAATCATGGCGAGGGGATACGTTAAGGTATGATTTATACTTACCGACCGGTGTTCATCCACATCACGACACATTCCCGTATCAAGGTATGCACGAGGGTTCATCTTACCGGTGAGTATACCGATTATCATCTGTTTGACCGTATATGATGTGAGATTCTCACTTATTTTGATTGAAAACAAGCCCTATGTGATAGAATCACTTATTGATGAGGAACTTGATTTTCGATGCATGAGGGCACAGGAGCAAGTCTGTGAACAGGTCAGTACTTTCATACAGCAAAGAGACGAACTTGACTCCCGGATAAAGAATTTGTGATATTTTATCACTTATTTTGAGGGACATGTGATTGTTTATCACTTATTGAGGTCGAATGCAGTATGTAATATGTACACGTATGTATGGTATCATGGAAGATCTAGACTTGCGTCCCCGTTATTTTTCGGTAAAAGATACAACCATGATACCCAGATGATAAGCAGCATAAAGACCGAATATCTCAGAACCTCGGTAATCTCTCAAACGAAATTTCGGTACTAAGACCATATGCCAATGAATGGTTCCCACCCAGTCTTCAGTCGATTTAAGTTTATATCACCCTGCACACTTTAAATTGATTGTGAGCCTACCGATACATCTTATATAGAGCTGCTTATCGTTTTTCATTTAAGGTTTAAAGAGGTTTAGACATACCACTGATGTACTATCATTTTCTCTTTTGCTCGCCAGGAAACTCATTTTTGTTTTTCTAATGTTTTTGTGTTTTTGAAATTTTTCGATGTTTTTGGATTTTCAAATTTTGGATTTACTCCCCCTAAAAACAATAAACTAAGACAAATTTAAAACACAAGGTATTTACAAAAATGATTTTCCGATGTTGGTTAACTCTTGCTTGACCTTAATGCCGTTTATCAATAATAAATAGTCAAATCTTGATTTGTCAAAAGCTTTGGTAAAAAGGTCGGCACGTTGGTCATCGGTGCGGACCATGACAACATTGACGAGTTTCATAGTGAAACAATCACGTGTGAGGTGATATTTGAGTTCAACGTGTCTGGTCAAAGAGTGCTGTACGAGATAATAATAAATTATAAAGCAGCTAAAATATCGACAAGTATAGGAGAGATTAGAAATTTAAAACCGTATCCTGCAACTGCTTCTTGCATTGCAAGGAATCTGAGTGCTCTCCCAAACTGGATATCCACCCAGTGTGGACTTCAAAGTCGATTCTTTGTAGCTACTGAGAAGTCTCTTGACAGCAAGAAGATCAAAAACCTCTGGGTCCGGCTGGTCTTCCACATTGCACCAGCGAAGGTCTTTGTCTTTCTCTTTCAGAAGTAGTGTGCGGCTGTTCAATCCATGCCAAGGCATCCGCACACCCGGTTGGTTTGTTCAACAAACACATTTTCTTCAATCACACCGTAGAAAAAAGTACCCTACACGTTCATCTTGTTGACTTTGAACTTCTTGTGGAAGCAAAATCCATGAACCTTAAAAAGGCTTCAAACGTGCTGCAGTCGCGTACTTTTCATTTGAATCTTTCCTGAGGACCCGATCAAAAACCATAACAACCAATTTTGGCACATATCTCATCATATCGAATTTTTTAACTTCATTCAACCGCATTCTTTCACCAGACATTTTTGTCTTCTTTTCTCCTCTCTCCATCAAAGGCAACAACATTCTCCTTGGTTACAACAATATTTCGGAGCCTTATGTCGCCGATCTTGTGCCTGGACGCTCCACTATCAACAATCCTAAGACTATCAATAGTTCCTCCTGGAACATCCTACACACTCATTCAGAGATTAGTTGGAGAGGGGGACCCAAGCCTTTACAGACTTGGGTCGTCCGTCATCATCGAGAATTGTGACATCCATTTCCCGATGATTCGGAATGGCTGTAGCTCCCCCTGAAACAGTTACCGATTTTGGTTTCCAAATCTGTTTTTGTTTTTCATGTTTAACATCCGATTTAACAGATTTTGTTTGGGAAACCTTCGGTTTTAACGCCTTTTCAACTTCTTTTCGTTGTTTCTTTTTCTGTTTCACTTCTCGTTGTTTAACAAGACGAGGGTCCTGTTTTGGTGAAACAGATCTTTTATGGTAATTGTTACCATGGGGGGCATCAACTTTTGCTTTCAACTTATGAAGATATGGACAATTTCGAATGATATGTCCAATTGTGCCACATTCAAAACATGATCTTCGTTCAACAAACCCCGAAGTATCATGTGGTCGTCTTGCCGATGATGAAGATGAACTTTGTGATCTCGAGGTACTAGGTTTCGAACAACTTGGTTCATTCCTTTTCATCACTGTTGCTTTCTTGACAAAATCTAAGTTAGATTGATTTTCAAACGTTGCAATTTTGTCCGTTCCCTTAGACTTCACAAAGTTCACATTCTTTTTCTTCTTCTGATTCGGCTTCCTTTGACCTTGAGTCGGTGCTTTTTCTTTTGGTTTGGTATGATTTTGCTGTTTTTGCACTGTTGGTAATTTTTGATTGCCATATTGTTTTCGAATTTCGGCCTTTGGAATCGGAGGACACTGTGTTACTGTAACATGTGATCCTGTCTTTCCCAGAAACTTACTTGTCGAATTTTCAAAAACTTTACTGATTAAGGATTGATTAACATTCTTAATAGGAAAATCTTTGTCAGAATAAATTTTATTATCACCAACAAGAGTGTACAGCAAATCCACACTCTCCGACTCTTTTGCAGATGTGGACTCGGTCGGAACAGTCTTAGCAGGTTTTGCGGGAGGATCACATAGAATATGATTCTCAAGAGGTATGTCCTCTTCTTTGATTACCGCATCAGACTTTTCCGAATCAGTATCATCAGATTCATCATCAGAAGAATCAGTATCCTCAATCACAACTGGAGGATTCTGATTCGGTTCAGCAGAAGACACACATGTATCTGCTGACACATCCGAATCTGACGATACTTCCTTCTTGTATCCGAGTCCTGTTGCACATTCTGCTGCAAATTCCTTAACATCTAGAGGAACAGATGGCTCAAAGTGAGTTCTATATTCCTCATCAGGCATGGCATCATAATTGTTTCTCACGGGTGGTGGACATTTCTTATATCCAATGCATGTGACATCCCGTTTCTCTTTCTGAACATCAATGATGTGATCCAACACATAGCTAGAGCTTAAATAGCTGTCTAACTTGAGTCGGATCGCCTCACTTTCAGTTTTGACACAAGCCATTTCTTTTTGCATTATCTCAAGCCTACTGATGTAAAGGTTTATTTCCGTTTGTTTTCTTGAAACCATTTTTGTCAGTTCAGTTTTATCTTTCTTTAATGTTTCAATCATCGACTTAAACCCTTTTTCATGGTTTTCAAAAAACATGTTGGCTTCAGTGCATTTAGAAAGATCAACAGTTAATTTCTGATTATGAATGAATGTCACATCATATTTCTCTTGCAAAGCCTCGTGTTTGCCTTGCAATTCACACCACTTATCATTCAATGAAGCATGTTTGTCTTGCAAGTCAAACAAACTAGCTTGTACAGCATCATGTTTGCCTTGCAACTCAGACATGCTTGTCTCTAAATCAGCACATTTAACATGTAAACTATCACAGTTATCACAGCTAACAGAAGTGGGTTCATCGACACATACCTGACTTGAAGAACTGTCGACATTAGCCATAAAGGCTGAATGGAGAGAAGACGAAGAATAAGCAGCTTGATCCAACAAAATAGATCTTCTTTGAATTTCTGCTGTAGATTCTTCCAAAAGCTCATCAATATTTGCATCGACTGACGCACTTGATGTGTCATCTGCCCGATCATTCCCTGAACTTGAGGATTCTTCATCTGAACTTCCACTGTAACCAGAAGAGTCTTCATCCTCAGAAGAGTCACCACCATTGGCGGAAGATTCTCCACCACTGGCGTGATTTAAATCCTTGACGATTTCAGCAAAACAAGCTGTTCCATCAGGAGCATCATTTCCCAACTGGATTGACCAATCACAGCCTTCATCTACTTGAACCACAAGTGCCTGGTTGGCATTTGATGGTCCTGCTTGAGTCTGGTTGTCGACAGGCACCAACGTACGAACGTTGTTTCTGTTCTGGTTCTGCTGGTTGCCTTGACCTCTAAAAGGATTCTGGTTTCCATGTTGAGATGGCCTCGTACATTCACGCTTGAAATGACCACGTTCACCACAATTGAAGCACTTAACAGCCTGCTTATCAAACCCATACTTGGTGTCTTTCTTGCCTTCCAAGCTGGTTCTGCCCGTTCTTTCCATAAAATCCTTTGCTCGCCTAACAGCACTGGCAAAGGCCCACTTGATGTCCATCATCTCCATCTCCTCTTTATCGATCTGCTGATAGTCTTCTTGTGTCAGATTAATGTTCCCAATCTGACCTTCTACTAATCCACAGTATGCGCTCACCAAAGTGTTTAGCAGCTCCATGTGTTCCTTTGCTACTTCCACACTGACTTTAGAAAAACTTGAGGTGTCGAGCCGTACTGTATTTGGCTTTGATTGTTGACCAGCAGATGATGTACTTCCATAACACGCTTGCTGTTGAGGAGGAAGAGGATTCCCATACATGTCTGTTGCTCTGATAGGTTGTTGGCCTTGCTGTTGTGGTACTGATTTAGGGACTGGTTCAAGCGGAACTCCATATATGTCTGTTGTTGGAGGAGGAAGGCCATACAAGCTAGTGCTAGACACAAATGCTGTCTGAATTGGAGCGTGTGAAGAAGGTTTTGTAGAAGTGCTAGAAGCTCCAAAATACATTTCAGGATTTTGTGGCACTGGAACTCTTTTTGCCTTGAGAGTTTCTTCCTGATTCTTGTTTTCCAGGAGTTGAGCAAAATCATTGAAGTTTGTTGTATCCAAAGTGCCATTGTACTTCATGATTTCTAAGAAATTATTCCATTGAGGTGGCAGTGCATCTGCAAACTTCTTCACTATCTCTGCTGAAGTTGTTACAACCCCAATATTTCCCAATTCAGTCAGCAAATGATTGAATCTACTTGTCAAATCTCCTAAAGATTCATTCTCCATACAAGTAAAACCATCAAACTCTTTCTTTAGCAGGTCTTTTCTCAATTGACGTGTCGCTTCATTTCCTATGCCCCTTATCCTCAATGCGTCCCACAACTTCTTCGTTGTCTTGTGACTGACAAATTGATGATAAATATCTTTACTCAACGCCTGAGTAAGAATGGCATATGCCTTCTTTTCCAAATCATAGACCTTCTTCTGATCTTCCGTAAGATCTGCAAACGTAGCAGCGGATGATGCGGCAAGCTCTATTGTTTGATCAAAATCTGTGACGAAACGTAACCACAATTCTGTATTTTGACCAAGGACGTATGTATGAAATCTATCAAACCATCCCGGATATTCACTTAAGTGCATCAACTTTGGAGGCCTATTCAAACTTCCCGTTTCACTTTCGCTTAACAAAATGCTTTGAACACTTGGAGTTTGATTTGATACGAATGCCCATTGACCGGTAGATATAGCCTTAGCTTGCGAAGATACTGGTATGGGAGATTCGGCCCATGCAGGAGATGCAGGTAAGGGAACACCCCAGGCCGAATTCATTTTTGATCAAGAAAAATAATACCTGAAAATCACAACTTGTTAAACATAAACAGACTATGGATCGAAAGATGAACACTTGTTGTTCGAAGGATCAACAGTAACCGAAAGATCACTGTTGAGTTTCGAACAAAGATTTCGAAAGATTCACTAATTCGAAAGATTCACAGTTTGAAAGATTCTTATCTTTCGAATAAGGACTGTAGACCGAAAGATGAACACGAAAGATGACTTCGAAAGACTCCCCAATCGAAGGATCCTAGTCTTTCGAGAAAGAGCAGTAGACCGGAAGATGTATGTTTCGAAAATATTCCTTGGACCGAAAGATAAGTCTCACACTTCGAAGGATGCTCGAAGGATGACTATCTGTCGAACCTCCTTTGGTCGAAAGATGATATCCTTCGATCTTACTGACACGGTTGACAAATGTGACAGGTAGGTGAAAAGTTGACGGGTTGGTGAGAACTTTCGGCAGAAAGTATGTTCAGACCATATCTTCTGAACATGCAGGTTTCACCAAACAGGTAATGTCCAATATTTTAATCAGTTTACTCTTTTCAATGCACAAACAAGTTTAATATTCAAATTTTTAAGATCAAAGAGTGTAATATTATGAAGAACACTATGAAGACTTCAAGAACACCACCCAGAAAAAATAAGAATTTCGGTGAACCGAAACTCTCCAAACACACGATTTTGCTAAAATGTTTAACAAAAACCCAAGACTAACATGAAAACATGAAAAATAACAAGGTTTTAAGTCAAACACAAGGCAAAATAACAAGATTAAACCCGATTTTAAGATGTTTTTCCAGAAAATATGAACTATAAAATCCCGAAAAACAGCAAGAACACCTCGGTTTTAACAAGGATAAGAGCCAAGGCTCTGATACCACTTGTAGGTCCGGCTAGGAGGATCTAGTCGCCTAATCCTTGTTATCGAACACGTCCGGTTGTGCGGAATCCAACCGGAGATGCAAACCGAGATCGAGAAAGTGAACAATACGTAAAGATATCAACGATTAACAGTTACGTGTATTGATTTCGACAAAGTTTCGGTACAATATTTGACAAATACAAAGCTCACCGGAACTTTCTCTCACTACACTCTCTCTCTAGTTTTCTGCCTTGTCATGCTGAAATGAACACACATCATGGGTATATATACCCGAACACAGACCATCTGGTCGAAGGATCAGGAAAACTGATCGAAACATCATCTTTCGATCATACAGCCATCGAAGGATCCACATATACCTCGAAGGATGGTATATCCTTCGAGGTCCATCTGCATGCATCCATCGAAGGACATCTTTCGAGCTCATCGAACCAACCTTCGACACAGACGTATTACAACAATGTTTCAACTGTTTTTGCTCTCACACTTGTTTCTGCCTTGTGTCCTTGTCTCTTGTCTGCCACCGAAATCAAAAGTGATTTCGGTATATATGTTGTGCGATTGGGCTTGAATGGGATAAGTTGGTCAAAGCCCAAGTGACAATGATTGGCCCAAAGACATGAGAAGCCCAACATGCAAACTGTTAAGCATTCACGTACAAGAATTCTACATGTTTCATATCTTTGAAGTTTAGTCAACATAGTGACATCATCATGATGATGTCATGATGATGTGGCAACGGGAACCGGCTCGCGGCGCTCCGTGCTTCGCGTGACGAACTCTGGGACGTACGACGGAGGAATGTCGTGACGTCGGGCTTGAGCCGAACCTAACCGGGTCGAACCGAATCGAGTTGAGCCGAACCAAGTCGCGTCCACATAATATGTATCAACAAGGTTACCTTCATTAACAGCGAGTGCCCAGAACATCTAAAGACTAGGAGTGCAATGGAAATGTTTCAAGGCAGAGCTCTGGAGTGGTGGTCGAACGAGAGAAACATCCGCTCTAACAAAGAAGTTTATGCTCTTCCATGGCCTGAGGTGTGATAATTGATGATGCTCGAATTATGCCCTCCCCATGAACAGCTAAAGCTTGAGGAAGAGTTTTGGCATCTCAAGCAAGTTGGAGATGACAACTTGGCTTATACTACCCGTTTCAAGCAACTCAGCATAATCGTTCCTCACTTGGTTTCTACCCCGAAATACATGATACCCAAGTACATCAATGGTTTACCTCCTGCCATGCGTGATTCGATTGAAGCAGCTCAGCTAGAGACTATTGAAGAGGTTTATCGTATTGCCGCAAGTTTAAACAACAACCGTGTCTGTAACAAACAGTTCGCTACTCCTGCTTTCTCCAAATCAGCGAACCAAGTTACCCAGCAGCCTAGTGGCAGCAGAAACAAGAAGCGAAAGTCTCAGGGTTCAGGCTGTAATGCCATTGTCCCTGCTGCGAATGCAAACCCTACAGGCAATGCTAATGTCCTGCTGCTGCTAACCCTCCTGCTCCGGAGATCAAGAAGTCGTACACTGGGATTCATCCCAAGTACGCTACTTGTAGCTTTCATCATCCTGCTAACTCTGCTTGCCGACTGTATACCAACTGCAATCGCTACGGTCACACAACTCCCTATTGCCGTCAAGCTAACCGGGTCCAACCAGCACAACCAGCTCAGCCAGCTCAGCTAGCTCTCCCAGCTCCTCCGCAGAATCCTAGACCAGTTAACGCTGTTCATGCATGCTACAAGTGTGGAGACACTAATCATCTTCGTAACCAGTGCCCTTAGCTAAACTAAGAGCAACAGCCAACCGCTCGAGGATGGGCGTTCAACATAAATGCGAACTAGGCTCGTAACGGCAATGACGTCGTTAATGGTGCGTTTCTCGTCAATAATCTTTACGCTTCGATACTATTTGATACTGGTGTCGATAGAAGCTTTGTGTCCGTAGAATTTGAATCTTTGTTAAACTGTGCACGCTCTAAACTACCTAAGTCGTTTTCGGTTGAGATTGCCGATGGTAAATCGATTCTAGTTGATTCTATTCTTAGTGGTTGTTCCCTGACTCTTAACGACCACGTCTTTACTATTGATCTAATACCGATGCAATTGGGTAGCTTTGATGCCATAATCGGCATGGATTGGTTGCGTAAGAATCATGCCGAGATTGCTTGTCACGAGAAGTACGTTCGTTTACCTCTTCCGTCCGGTGATATTTTACACGTCTATGGAGACCGACCTTCGAGAGGACTGAAGTTGATGTCATGCACTCAAGCGAACAAGTACTTACGTAAACAGTACTTTGCCTTCTTGGCTCACATGGTGGAACAAAAGGGCAAGGGAAAGAGCGTAAATGATGTTCCAGTAGTGTGTGATTTCCCGGACGTCTTTCCTGAAGATCTTCCTGGTCTTCCTCCTCCCTGATCTGTTGATTTTCATATTGATCTCATACCTGGCGCAACTCCTATTGCCAAGGCTCTGTACCGTCTTACACCCTCTGAGATGCAAGAACTATCTAGCCAACTTCAGGAACTACTCGACAAAGGTTTTATACGTCCAAGTACCTCTCCGTGGGGTGCTCTTGTGCTCTTCGTCAAGAAGAAAGATGGTTCGTTTCGTATGTGTATCAACTACCGTGAACTTAATAAACTCACCGTTAAGAATCGTTATCCTCTCCCTCGTATTGACGATTTATTTGACCAACTACAAGGCGCGTCCTGTTTTTCTAAAATCAACCTTCGATCTGGTTACCATCAGCTCCGTGTTCTCGAAGAAGATATTCCCAAAACCGCATTTCGCGATCGTTATGGGCACTACGAGTTCGTGGTTATGCCTTTTGGCTTGACTAACGCACCCGCTGTGTTCATGGATCTTATAAATCGTGTTTGTAAACCCTACTTGGATCGTTTTGTGATAGTCTTTATTGATGATATTCTTATTTATTCGAAAACTAGAGCTGATTATGAACGTCATTTACGCTTGATGCTAGAACTTTTACGTGGTGAACGCTTATATGCTAAATTTTCTAAGTGCGAGTTTTGGATTGATGAAGTACAATTTCTCGGGCACGTTGTTAGGTATTCATGTTGACCCTTCCAAAATCGAAGCTGTGAAGAATTGGAGTGCGCCTAAATCTGCATCTGAGATTCATTCCTTCCTAGGATTGGTTGGTTATTACCGTCGATTCATCTCGGACTTTTCAAAGATCGCCGTTCCTCTCACTTCTTTGACTCAGAAAGAGAAACCTTTTGCTTGGGGTCCCGAGAAAGATGAATCTTTTCAGACCCTTAAGACTTTTCTTTGTAATGATCCTGTTCTCGTTCTTCCTGATGGGAATGACGACTTCGTTGTATATTATGATGCCTCGAACCGTGGCTTGGGCTGTGTGCTCATGCAGCGGGACAAGGTTATCACTTATGCCTCCCGTCAACTCAAAATACATGAGAAAAAATATACTACTCACGATATGGAGCTTGGTGCAGTTGTATTTGCGTTAAAGATCTAGCGAAACTACCTATATGGAACTAAGTGTGTGGTTTTCACTGACCATAAGAGCCTACAACATATCTTTAACCAAAAGGAACTGCACATGCGACAGAGACGTTGGGTGGAATTGCTTAACGACTACAACTGCGAGATTCGCTATCATCCTGGCAAAGTGAATGTCGTGGCCGATGCTCTTAGTCATAAGACTCATGTTAATACTATCCGTTGTTTTCACATCTCTAGCAATCTTCATGCTTATATTCGTGAAGCTTTGTATTCGTCAGCTAATGAAGGTGGTTTAATTGTTGAAATACGAGGTGCTACTGTGGATCAACTCGAAACTAAGTCTGATGGGCTTCAATACTATCTCAATCGCATCTGGGTACCAGATCGCGACAATCTTTGTGAGCTCATTATGAATGAGGCTCACAAATCCCGATACTCTATTCATCCAGGTGCTGATAAGATGTACCATGACTTGCGTATGACTTATTGGTGGCCTGGTATGAAAAAGGACATTGCTGCGTACGTCTCTAAGTGCCTTACTTGCACGAAGGTAAAGGCTGAACATCAACGTCCTTCAGGTCTTCTTGGACAACCCGAAATCCCTGTTTGGAAATGGGATAGCATCGCTATGGACTTTACGTAACACCTCGTAAAATCACGACCAATATAATAAAGACACGTGTCATAGACTTTAAATGTGTTATAAGTCCGGATCATGATTAAAAGGTAACTAAGAGGATTAAAAATGTCAACATGTTAATTATTACCTCTGATTGACCTTTTTAACGTTACCGAACCTTGGTAAAATAAGTATAAACTTTCATGAATATCTGATGAAGGCTTCACATGTATCCGATTAAATCTCATAGTAACTAATTCAAATATTCAAGATATGGGATCCTATGTGTTTTTACAACAAATTCTCACCCTTTGGCTTTTTCAAAAGACTACAAGACAATGCCATTGCATGGCCACACTCCCAAGATGTCTCAGGTCTGAACATATGGTCCCCTCCTGCTAATAATAACCAAAGATTCAAAGTATGATAGGTTGCATGGTCAAATGTTAAAGATTCTCAAAATTTTTAGCTTCTGACCAAATCTTACTGACCGCAAAGAGACCACCTTATGGACCGTAAGGTGGCTGATCTGGGCGATAAAGATTAAAAAGCGGATACGGACCGTAAGGCCCTTAGCTTACGGTTCGTAAGACCTGTAACTGGGCAGAAAAATGGACAGCTGCCTGTTCAGCCTGTTCCACCGCCTTAGATGAATGGTTTCCGAATTCAGGGGCTGCACCAGTGGTTTTTCATGCATAGGGGACACTTGGATTCATTAGGGATCAATGGTAGACTCATGTGGAATGATCTTGTGCAATTAAACTTCCTATATAAGGAGCCTTTGTTGCAACATTATTCTTGTACAATTGAAAATCATTCTCATACACTCTCTGGAGCTCTCTGGACTTCAAGCAAGCTTCCATCAGCTCTTAATTCGTGCTAAGGACCATTGTGAGTGATCTTAGCCTTCCAAATTCATGTTTTATTAGTTTAATGACCGAAAGTCAAAGCCGTCGTAATTAAGCTTTGACTTAGTGATTAATCACTAATGGTCCAGTCATTTTTCGAATTGAAAGTGGCTATAAGTTGGTAGTTATGTGGGTAATAAACCCTTAAAAGGACACCCTCTGATTTCCACTCTAACTAGGTCAATTGTCGGGTCAAACTTAATTATAAAAAGTCAACAGAAAGCTATTTTGCAAATAAACACATAATTAACAATGTAGAAGCCATGAAACCTGTTTTAACACTTATATAACTTGGTAATTAATGTAAGAACATGTCTAAGCATGTTCAATCTGACAATTTTGAGTTTAGGCTCGGTTCGGAACCGAAAGTCGCGCTTTGACCTTCAGTTCTGACCCAATTTAGCTTAATTAGAATATGCCTTAGAGTTACATTAGGACCAGGTTATAGGTTAGTATAACCCTCTGAGGTTATACAACTTGGTTCCTAATTAATCCGATTCATTTGCATGTTTCCGTTAATTGCTTAAATATTGACCATTATGCCCTTTTGACCTTAAAACGAGATTTTTTGAAAATGTGAAAGGACAAAAACCTTTGTTACTGATTTATAAACATGTCCTAAAAAATTTAACATCAATTTGAGGTCTAAATTAGAAGTTATGCTTAATAGCGTAATTTAAAAGCTTTTTATTAATTAAACGACATAATTAGCATAAAGCCTATCTAAACCCAAATTTTTACACCAAACCTTTTACCCACTGATGTAATATAATATTTTGGGATTTTTGAAGATTTTTATTTATTTTTAAACTGATCATGGCATAGGGTTCTTGCTTTGATTCGGTAATTGTCAGTTATACCCTTTTTGCTAATAAAATGAGTTTTACATAACATATTGATACCAAATCTTTTGCTACTGATTTTATATGATAAATAAAATATTTTAAGCCTTCTGGGCTGATAAAAATCTCAGCTTCATTTATATAACCCGAAAATCGCTTAAAACCGACTTTTACGCGTTTTAAACGCATAGTATGGGTTAAAACTATTTTTGGCATATAAGACTTAATACCTACTGATGTTTTAAGTAAATCTTTATATTTTAACAGTAAGATAAAGTTTTAAACTCAGATTTCCCATTTTGACCTTTAAAGCTTATGTGAAATGACCAAAATGCCCCTACGGTGCATAGTTTGGTTGTAAATGATAAATTTTACATATATGCAATACCTTACTGATATAACCTACTAAAATAAATATTTTTACTGATTAGTTTAGACCAGAACCTCAGATTATTATTTAACCTCTTTTATAATCTTTAAAATGACCAAAATACCCCTACGGGGCTTAATTTGAGTTTAAATTCGTTTTGGGCATGATGAAGGTATCCTACTGATATCACAACATTATATGACTCTTTTGGTTACCCGTTATGCATTTTTCGCATTCGGTACGGTTTATGTGACTAGTTTGCAAAAATTGTCCGAAACGGGTCAAACCTTATCATTTTTATCTCAAAATCCATAATGTTTTTAGTTTACCCATATTATACAAGTCTTCAAACTTGTCGGGTATAAACCACATTCTAATCCGGTCTTCGCTTTATCATGCGTTTTGAACCGTATACCTTTCTTTAAAACTAACCGGTCTAGGTTTAAACTTAAGTAAGACCCGTTAGGAATCTAATAGGTTATTAAAACCTTCGTTCCAGATTTAGGAGCCTAGTAAAAGATAACTGCATTTGCTGATTTGTACGTCTAGGATAAATTTGTATAATTTGCTCAGGTAAATACTTTTAACTTATTTTCCCTTATACGGGCTTGGGGTACGGTACATAAAATACCGCTTGGTCGGGTATTGAACTTTTAATCGTATAAAGGTTAAATTATTGAGATAACCCGTTTAATCTATTTTGTTTATTCTAAGCCTTTGGGGGGTTAATGACCATGTCCTGGATATCCTCGGCTCATTCATTGAAATGGCCACGACTTAAGCACAGGGTGTAGGCATACACCTCCCGGTGCGTATGTAAAATAATGTACCCACCTGTTCGAGAATAACTCGCCGTGGGATATATTATGTGGTGTGTTTATTAATCTTTAACCCAGTATTCAACCTGGGCTACTGAACGTATAATAAACATGTAATTCTTTTACAAGATTATTTTTAAATAATTATCCCAAGTTATAAAAGATAATTTGTGCCTTATGCATTTAAATCAATTTTCTTAAAAATTTTCAAAATGAGTCGGTTAATTGTATTTACCAGTGTAAACTGACATATTTTCCAAAAAGGCTAAGTGCAGGTACTAGGCGGAATAGGCTGGTTACTCCTAGCATCAATAAAGAGTCTTGCAAGCTTAGATGTTTACAAACCTGTTGAACAATGTTCCTTTTAACTTTGATCCGCCTGTGGATTCCTTACAACCGTTTTTGTAATAATTGATATTACTTTCATTTGGTTTGTAATGTTTTTATCTTTCGACTTCCGCTGTGTATTAAAATGTGATAAATTGTCTATGATGATATCAAACTACGTCACGATACTCCCCACCAGGTCCACCGGTAATACGTGGAAATATCGGGGTCTGACAGGTTGGTATCAGAGCCAACATTGAGTGAATTAAACACTAGTCTTTTGTGTTTAATCTCAATGACACAGTTTGCACATTCTTCGATTTTCGAGTCTAGACAAAGAACTTAAGACTAATCCTAATTTATTTTATTTTGTCCTTTATTGTTATTCCTTGTTGTATCTAGACAAAGAATTAAACACTAGCCTTTTGTGTTTAATCTCAATGACAAAGTTTGCACACTCCTCAGCATTCAAGTGGCAGTCATTACCCGCCACTATATGAAGACCCTCAGATGGGTGGGTATAACAACTCTCAATTAAACCGACACCCTTATAATTTTTCCGACACCCTAATATATTTTAAAATATCCCAATATGTCCCAAAATACACCCCATACGTGAAAACGGGCCCCGAATACCTTAAATATTATTAAAATAATCAAAAATCAGGTTTTTGGATTTTAGGCGGGCCGCGTAAAGGACCCTTAACCCTTACGCTGGCCGCGACAACTTAAAACCTGGCACGACCCTGGGCCGCCACGTGGCCCAATACACGGCAAGCCTACTCGATGACCCAGCCAAGCTATCGCGTTGACCGGGTTTGACGCGGGCCGCGTAGCCCGTTGTTGACACTTACGCAGGCCGCGTAAAAGTTGAAGTGAGGCCCTATATAAAGGAGCCATCGGATCTCAGTCGAAATCATTCAAAAATCATTTCTTTCTCTCAAATCTGAATAGTATACATAATACACGGGTATTATACCCCCATAAATAGCAAAGTTCTGCTCCGTTGTAAGTATTATAACCCCTGGATACGTATTAGATACGCTGCCCGATTGATCTAGGGTTCTGTAACAGCTGTTGTGGTTCTGCCCAACGTAGTCGTTGGAATACCATCTCGGGGAGGGTATTACTAATGTTAAAATGGGTTATTATACTAACGCGTGTGCATTTGTGTAAATTATAGATAATTCTCAGGAAACCCTTACGGAAAATCTAAGACAGCAATGTGAGTTGATCCGCTTTTTGTAAACTTTTATTAACTGTTTTTACAAAACCTTAAATATTTTCCCATGCGAATAGCAGTTATTGAGTATTTGTAAGAATACAATTATCATGAGTATGTTGGGGTTTTGTATACAAAATTTGTTACCACCTGGTCAAGGAGTAACATTTCCACAAGTCGGGTTTGACAGTACCATGGATGTTAATTGATATAACTTGGAAACAAATGTAATTGCGAGATCGCCCTCAATATTGTGAAATGGTTTTTATTTGAACTTGATTAAACTTGGATTCACTCACCAGTATTTCCCACTGACAAATGTTTTTAAAACGCGTTTCAGGTAACAAACTGTGAAAGCCAAATAGAAGCCAGCTGGACAGCACTGAAGACTTGGAAAAGTGGCAATAAAGTTACCTAAAATAAAATAGATGTTTTTATTAAATAAAATAGGATTTATTCCTATGAAAGTATGTGTAATGAAAACTTGGGTTTTATCCCATTTGTTTAATGTTATGAAAAGGTGGTATTTTACTCTGATTCAATATTTCCTAACTACGGTCCTGATGAAAAAAAATTCCGCCGCCAAATCAGACAATACGCGATACCACCAAAACTAGCTCGCGGCCGCCCGTTCCCGGGGATTTGGGATCGGGGGTTGCGACAGAAGGTGGTATCAGAGCTAAGCCACTGATTCAACCACAGAAGTGTTCTGCTGACATCGAAATTCAATCTGTTAGGAAATAATTTACGGAACTACGTGCATAACTGTATTTTATTGTTATGTGTTATTTGACTCTTTGTTAGTTTACAGTATAAGCGACCAAGGACCATCTGACGCGTATCGTCAATTGTCTGGTTCGCCTAGAAGCGAAGGCACCTCCTCTTCTCAGCCTGCCCTCTCAGGGTACTCTGCTGATATGGAAGAAGGAATCTTTGTGTTTAAGGCTCAGTCCGAGGAGCCATTTCCTCAGAAAATAGGGGATGGTTCAGTCGAGGGGCACACGAACATAGGAAGCGTATGAAAAAGTTACAAGAACAGAGAGTGCTAGCAGCAGCCAAAAGAGAAACTGATGCCTATGCCCAGGATATGATAAATAGGGGTATAGCCAACATTCACATCCTAGCCACCACTGCAGCTGACCCTAATCTGGAGCAAATAATAGCACCCCAACCACAACCACCAATCCCTGACCAACCTATGGAGATAGAAAACCCTGAAAACCAAGTAGAAATGCATGACTTCAATCCGGAGGAAATACCTAGGGTACCAGCACTAAATCCCTAAGACCTAAATTATGACCCCTGGTGTGATGACGTTAGGGACTATGTGCAACGCTACCCGATACATGAAGACACACCCATGCAGAACTTAGGAGCATACCCAGGTATGGATCCCTTAGATCCCTATTACCACGATGAATACATTAGGGAGATTTTAGAAGATCCTTACCGATTCCAGGCACCTACACCCCCATATCAAGAACCCGCACCCCAGATTCCGAACCCAGTCCTAGAACCTGCACCCCCAATGAGTGCAGAAATCGTACAAGAACTTAGGACATTTGGTGAGGAAATTTTAGAAAGTAGTGAACGAATGAGACAGGTGGGAGAGCGACTCGTCTGGAAGTATGGCGAGCGCAATATGGATTTCTGGATGAATCCATATCCGTGAATGTGAGGATGGAGACGGTAGTAATAATAATAATAATAATAATAAAATAAAATATGTGTGTACGGATGCCTACTACTATTATTGTAATTTTATTTCAGTTGGTATTGTAATTTTTATTTCAGTACTGGCGTGTAATAGATGCATACTATATGAATAGAGTAAGTCGCAATGATCGACGCTTTTGGTTAAATTGCGTGTCATGTGATTGACTATATTAATATTATTTTTTGATATTAATATGGGGTAACTGTTTAAAATTCAGATGGCCGACGAAGGAAATCAAGATAATCTGAATAACGATAACAAGAGTAACATTAACGTGGTTAATGAGAATCCGAGCATCAATAACAATAGAAACCAAATGGATAATAGTGCCGTTCAACACATAGTGGCACAAGGAATTATAGATGCAATGCCATTTATTATTCAAACGGTTCAAGAAGCGAATAATAAAAGTAAACATAGCAGTAAGCGACCAATTGAACCAGAAAACAACGTGAACAATGGACCCGTACTTCAGGTGCCCATTCCCAAAAGAAGAAGAACCATGTCTTATAGTTGTTCTTACAAAGAATTCTGGTCCTGCAAACCAATAGAATTCTCGGGCAATGAAGGACCCGTTGCAGCTCTACGCTGGATAGAAAAGACTGAGGCTGTTTTAAAAATAAGCAAATGTGCTGAAGAAGATAAAATAATGTTTGCTTCTAATCTATTTAAGCACTCAGCCTTAGAATGGTGGAACACTATCCTCCAATCAAAAGGAAGTGATAGGATATACAACATGGAATGGGAGGAATTTAAAAATATGGTAGAAAGGAAATTCTGCCCTCCCAATGAAAAGGAGCAGATAGCAAATAAATTTCTGAACCTTAGGATGACCGGAGTAGATAGTAAGGGTTATACTACCGCATTCTTTGAATATGCTAGAATACTGCCAACCCTTGCATCACCTGAAACCAGTATTAATCTCCCGTTACATCTGGGGATTAATTGGAGAGATTAGACATGTAGTCAAGGCAGCTAGACCACAAACTATAGAAGAAGCTGTAGAACTAGCAAATACCTTGACAGATGAATTAATCCGTACTAGAGAAGAAGACCAGAGGAGAAACCTAACCCAAAGGCTTACCCAAGAATTCCGTTCTGGGAATTCCAACCGTAGGAATATGGGTTCTACCTCTGCACCATACTGCAAGGTTTGCAAGAAAAAGCATTCGGGAAAATGCTCCACTCTTTGCAATTTCTGCAAGATGCCAGGACACAAGGAAGAAGATTGCAGGAGGAAATCCAGTAATGGACTGTGCTTCAACTGTGGAGAAAAAGGTCATATCAAGCCGAACTGTCCAAAATTGGTTCCAGCTACGAACAACAAGAACGCTAAAAATGCTAGAGCATTTGTTCTGACTGCAGATGAAGCCAAGATGATTCCAGATGTGATAGCTGGTACGTTTTTAGTTAATGATGTATTTGCTAAAGTATTATTTGACTCTGGTGCGAACCAAAGTTTTATTAATACTTCGTTTTGAAAACTTTTAAATCAGTCATTGACTAAACTACCACAAGAATGTCTAGTAGAGACAGCTAATGGAGAAACTGTTAGGATTTCTGAAATCTTGCAGGGAGCAAGAATAGAAATTTCAAATCAAAAATTTATGGCAAATCTTTATCCAATGAATCTGGCAGGATTTGATATTGTTTTAGGAATGGATTGGTTAATAGCCAATAAAGCCAGTATTTTATGTGATCAAAAGTCAATTCAAGTAAATTCACCAAAAGGTAAAAAGATCACAATTAAGGGTGATAAGCCGTCCAGATCCACTAAATTCATCTCTGTGATGAAAACTGCAAGTTATATAAGAAAAGGATCTATAGTGTATTTGATTTATATAATCACTAACACTAAAGGAAAAGAACTAAAAGACATTCCAGTAGTGTCTCAGTTTTCAGATGTCTTTCCAGAAGAATTACCAGGACTACCGCCGGACAGAGAAGTTGAATTCAGAATTCACCTAGTACCTGGAACAGCACCAATTGCCAAAGCACCTTACCGTTTGGCACCCGCCGAAATGAAGGAAGTAAAGAAACAGTTAGAGGAATTATTGGAAAAATGATTCATACAGCCGAGCTCATCACCATGGGGAGCACCAATTTTATTCGTTAAAAAGAAGGACGGATCAATGCGTATGTGCATTGATTACCGAGAATTGAACAAGGTCACGATTAAGAACCAGTACCCATTACCGAGAATCGATGATCTGTTCGATCAACTGCAAGGAGCTCGATTTTTCTCTAAAATTGATTTAAGGTCAGGATATCATCAATTAAAGGTACAGGAAGAGGATATTCCTAAGACCGCTTTCAGAACATGGTATGGTCATTATGAATTTACTGTCATGCCATTTGGTTTAACCAATGCCCCAGCCGCATTTATGGACATGATGAACCGAATATGTAAGCCATATTTGGATAAATTCATAATCGTCATCATAGATGATATTCTAATTTATTCTAAAAGTAAGGAAGAACATGCAAAGCATTTGCACGCACTTTTAAGCCTATTAAGAAAGGAAAAGCTTTATCCTAAATTTTCAAAGTGCGGATTTTGGTTAGAACATGTACAATTTCTTGGACACTTAGTTAATCATGAAGGAATTCATGTGGATCCAACAAAAATCGAGGCAATTACTAAATGGAAAACCCTTGAGTCACCAACCGAGGTTAGAAGTTTCTTAGGATTGGCCGGATATTATAGGAGGTTTATTCGAGATTTCTCTAGAATAGCCATTCCTTTAACTAAGTTAACCTGTAAATCCATTAAGTTTGAATGGGGACCAAAACAAGAAGAAGCATTTAGAACTCTTAAGCAAAGATTAACCAACGCACCCATACTAGCATTACCAGAAGGAACTGAAAACTTTGTAGTCTATTGTGACGCTTCTAAGTTAGGTTATGGATGTGTATTGATGCAACGCCAAAAGGTTATAGCATATGTGTCTAGACAACTTAAGAATCATGAAGAGAATTATTCAACCCATGACCTAGAATTAGGAGCTATAATTTTTGCCCTTAAGATTTGGAGACATTACCTTTATGGTAGTAAGTTTACCATATTCACTGATCATAAAAGTTTAAGGTATGCTTTCGGGCAAAAGGAGTTGAATATGAGACAAAGACGCTGGATGGAGATGCTTAGTGATTATGATTGTGATATCCAATATCATGAAGGAAAAACAAATGTAGTGGCAGATGCTTTAAGCCGGAACTATCATGAAAAGCCAAAAAGGGTACGTTCTCTTAAATTAAATCTACAAGTAGATTTAAATGATCAGATAAGAGAAGCACAAGAATCAGTAATCAAGGAAGATACTGAAAAATTAAAAGGTATGATTAAGGAATGAGAAGAAGGAACATATGGAATTTGGAGATTCCATAAAAAGAGAATGTGGATACCTAAATTAAGAAACCTACGTCATCGTATATTAGAAGAAGCCCATAAGTCTAAGTATACGATGCATCCATGAAATGATAAAATGTATCAAGATTTAAGAAAGAATTTCAGGTGGATAGGAATGAAAAAGGACATAGCAGCCTATGTTTCTAAATGTTTAACTTGTTCACAAGTTAAAGCTGAACACCAGAAACCCTCAGGTTTGTTACAACAGTTAGAAATGCCAGTGTGGAAATGGGAATTGATAACAATGGATTTTGTTACCAAATTACCCAAAACAAGGAAAGGTAATGATACAATCTGGGTAATTGTAGATAGGCTAACCAAGTCAGCTCATTTCCTACCAATGAAAGAAACTTTCAGTATGGAACAGTTAGCTAAATTATATGTAAATGAAATTGTTTCATTACATGGAATTCCTTTATCAATTGTTTCTGATAGGGATAGCCGTTTTACCTCTCACTTTTGGTCAAGTTTCCAAAAAGCCATGGGAACCAAGTTGAATCTAAGCACAGCTTATCATCCTCAAACGGACGGACAAAGCGAAAGAACAATTCAGACAATGGAAGACATGCTTAGAGCTTGTGTAATTGATTTTGGAGGTAATTGGGACGATCACTTACCTTTAAAAGAATTTTCTTATAATAACAGTTATCACACAAGTATCAATGCTGCACCATTCGAAGCACTTTATGGAAGAAAGTGCCGAACCCCAGTCTGTTGGGCAGAAATTGGGGAAAAGCAACTATCTGGACCTGAGATAGTAAAGGAGACAACTGACAAAATCATTCAAGTCAAGGAACGACTAAAAGCAGCACGTGATCGACAGAAGAGTTATGCTGATAACCGACGTAAACCCTTGGAATTTCAAGTAGGAGATAAAGTATTATTGAAAGTCTCTCCTTGGAAAGGAGTGGTAAGATTCATCAAAAGAGGAAAGCTAAGCCCCAGGTATATTGGACCTTTTGAGATTATTAGAAGAATAGGACCTGTATCCTATCAGCTACAACTGCCAGAGGAAATGGCAGGAATACATGATGTATTTCATGTATCAAATCTCAAGAAATGCCTAGCTGATGAATCGCTAATAGTACCTCTTAAGGATATAGAAGTAAATGAACAACTTAAGTTTGTAGAAAGGCCTCTACAGATTGAAGACAGAAAAGTCAAAAATCTCAAGCACAAGAGACTAGTTCTGGTCAAAGTGAAGTGGGACTCCAAAAGAGGACCTGAGTACACATGAGAACTGGAATCTAAAATGCAAAGGAAATATCCACACTTGTTCCAGTAGATCTCGAGGACGAGCTCTAAAACAAGGTGGGAGGATATAACAACTCTCAATTAAACCGACACCCTTATAATTTTTCCGACACCCTAATATATTTTAAAATATCCCAATATGTCCCAAAATACACCCCATACGTGAAAAAGAGCCCCGAATACCTTAAATAATATTAAAATAATCAAAAATCAGGTTTTTGGATTTTAGGCGGGCCGCGTAAAGGACCCTTAACCCTTACGCGGGCCGCGACAACTTAAAACCTGGCACGACCCTGGGCCGCCACGTGGCCCAACACACGGCAAGCCTACTCGATGACCCAGCCAAGCTATCGCGTTGACCGGATTTGACGCGGGCCGTGTAGCCCGTTGTTGACACTTACGCAGGCCGCGTAAAAGTTGAAGTGAGGCCCTATATAAAGGAGCCATCGGATCTCAGTCGAAATCGTTCAAAAATCGTTTCTTTTTCTCAAATCTGAATAGTATACATAATACACGGGTATTATACCCCCCTAAATAGTGAAGTTCTGCTCCGTTGTAAGTATTATAACCCCTGGATACGTATTAGATACGCTGCCCGATTGATCTAGGGTTCCGTAACAGCTGTCGTGGTTCTGCCCGACGTAGTCGTTGGAATACCGTCTCGGGGAGGGTATTACTAATGTTAAAATGAGTTATTATACTAACGCGTGTGCATTTGTGTAAATTATAGATAATTCTCAGGAAACCCTTACGGAAAATCTAAGACAGCAATGTGAGTTGATCCGCTTTTTGTAAAGTTTTATTAACTATTTTTACAAAACCTTAAATATTTTTCCATGCGAATAGCAATTATTGAGTATTTGTAAGAATACAATTATCATGAGTATGTTGGGGTTTTGTATACAAAATTTGTTACCACCTGGTCAAGGAGTAACATTTCCACAAGTCGGGTTTGACAGTACCATGGATGTTAATTGATATAACTTGGAAACAAATGTAATTGCGAGATCGCCCTCAATACTGTGAAATGGTTTTTATTTGAACTTGATTAAACTGGGATTCACTCACCAGTATTTCCCACTGACAAATGTTTTTAAAACGCGTTTCAGGTAACAAACTGTGAAAGCCAAATAGAAGCCAGCTGGACAGCACTGAAGGCTTGGAAAAGTGGCAATAAAGTTACCTAAAATAAAATAGATGTTTTTATTAAATAAAATAGGATTTATTCCTATGAAAGTATGTGTAATGAAAACTTGGGTTTTATCCCATTTGTTTAATTTTATGAAAAGGTGGTATTTTACTCTGATTCAATATTTCCTAACTACGGTCCTGATGATAAAAAATTCCGCTGCCAAATTAGACAATACGTGATACCACCGAAACTAGCTCGCGGCCGCCCGTTCCCGGGGATTTGGGATCGGGGGTTGCGACAGTGGGCCTTCGAACCCTGTTTCCGAGGTGAACTCTGCGCCAGTCTCACCGCCACCAGTGGGTTATGATAACCCAATTCCTTCATACGCTGGTGCAGCGGCGTATAACCCTTTTGAGCAGCCAGCCCATACTAACTACAACTACGCCGAAGTTGACCCATACCTTGTAGCGGCGAACTACAATGCTCTTCATCCCGAGGGGCCCTATGGAATCCCATATCAGACTGGGTACCCGACCTATGGGTACCAATACCCGCCACCTCCTCAACCTCCGCAGCATCAGCAGCCGCCGCAGCCGCAACTGATGCCGCCACCTCAGCAACAGGAGATTCTACAAAGGTTGAGCCGGGTGGAACGGGAGGTTCAAGAGGATCGTAGAAGCCACCGGGGATTTCTTAAAGGTTTAGCAAGCTTAATCAAGGGAAAGAGCAGAAGGGATCATTGAGATTCCTTGTTTGTTTGTTTGTTTTTCTTTAATTTTCAATAAAGTCCCTGCGTGGACACCTATTTATGTATCCAGTCCCTGCGAGGACTTGTAGTTTCAGTTTAGCCCCTGCGTGGGCAAGTTATTTCTGTTAAAAGTCCCGTTTAGGGCATTTATGTACTCTTTTTATTTAATTATGGAATGTGGAATTTAAAATTTCAATTATCACTATATGAGTGGATATAATATATGAAATAAAATAAAATATCATTTCTTTTAAAGATTAATCTGCCATTATATATTAAAGAAAATCTTAAAGGCAAAACCTAGCCATATGCCGTATTAAGACAGGGCCATGATGGTAGTTCCTTGTAAGATTCAAAATCCTTGTTAACGTCTGAAAACATTTTAACACTCCTGGCAAATGTGATTCGATAAAATCACATAAGTCGTCCTTATATTGGATCCTTCCAATTCCTTTCTTATTATTTTAAACATCCAATTGTGATGTAGGGCCTACGGGCCATAATCATTGTCATATAAGACAAAAGACAATTGTAGCCTATAACTCCCTGTCAAGAAAGGTAATGAACTATGATTCAATACCTTAATGCCTCAATCATATAAGATCATGGCTTGTGGTT
The DNA here is from genome assembly GCA_030545235.1 of Helianthus tuberosus. Classification (NCBI taxonomy): domain Eukaryota; kingdom Viridiplantae; phylum Streptophyta; class Magnoliopsida; order Asterales; family Asteraceae; genus Helianthus; species Helianthus tuberosus. The sequence goes on from CM060399.1 coordinate 118,357,412, forward strand.
TAAATTGTCCTTGTGACTTGGCCTTTTGTGCCATTATAATATATTAATAAATTATGAATGAGGATGATTATAATGAAAAATCCTGAATGAATATGCTTAATAAATTAACCAATATGGTTTATTAATACCATGGTTAATAAAATTATCAAGATGAAAATTCTGATTTGGACTTCTAAATAAATCATTGTCATTATCTTATGTAGCAATCAAGCTACATGGCTGGGTCAGACGAAGTCAACAGTCACCCGAGGGAGAATCATGACACTTCCAGAGTTAACGTAGCGGGAGCGGAATTGCAGGCATTAATAGATAATGTCGTTACTCGAGCTCTTAACAGACAATTTAATGAATCGAGTGAAACTCGCGTTAGAACTCAGTCAGTACCTCATTCAAAACCACCCTCCAAGACTCATACAGCTCGCAAGAGTGATTCTCATCACTCATCAAATCAGAGGAGTGTTCCATCTAGGAAAGTTATGCTCAATCAAGAGCCGCGTGTTAAGGGTTGTTCTTATAAATATTTTGTCTCCTACAAGCCTAGAGACTTTACAGGGGAGAAGGGAGCCGTCGATTGTATGACCTGGCTTGATGAGATGGATACAGTGGTTGACATTAGTGGTTGTGCAGAGCAGGACGTTGTGAAGTTTGTGTCACAATCGTTTAAGGGAGAAGCTCTAGCTTGGTGGAGGTCACTAATTCAAGCTACAGGAAAGATCCACTTATATAGCATGTCTTGGGAGCAGTTTGTTGCTCTAATCAAAGAAAATTTATGTCCTCAACACGAAGTTGAGAAGATCGAGACCGACTTTCTGACATTGGTTATGAAGAATTTAGACTGTCAGGCGTATCTCACGAGCTTTAATACCATGTCTCAGTTGGTTCCATACTTGGTGACACCGGAACCAAAGCGTATAGCCCGTTTCATTGGGGTTTAGCCCCGGAGATCAAAGCGAGTGTGAAAGCATCAAGACCTACTACCTTTAGGTCAGTAGCTGATTTGTCATTATCTCTTACCCTTGATGCGATCAGGCAGAGATCGCTTTGAAATTCTGATACGGGAAAGAGGAAACGTGAGGATGATAACTCACACCGTTCTGATAAGAAGCACAAAGGGAACTCCGACCATAAAAAGAGTTCCGGGTTTAAAAGGGATGATCAACAGTCGGGTGAAAAACCCAAGTGTAAAATTTGCAAGAAACATCATCTGGGGAAATGCAGGTACGAATTGAAATCCCAATCGCAACCCAGGGCTTGTGGGATTTGTAAGTCAAATGAGCACAAGACGTTAGACTGCAAGAAGATAAAGGATGCGACGTGCTATAACTGTAACGAGAAGGGGCACATCAAGTCCAACTGCCCAAAGTATGCCAAGAAACCCGAAGAAGGCAAAAAGACCAATGCTAGGGTCTTTCAAATGAATGCACGGGAAGCAGTTCAGGATGACAACATGATAATAGGTACCTTCCTTATAAATGATGTTTATGCAAGGGTTTTGTTTGATTCGGGTGAGGATAAGTCGTTTGTGGATGATAAATTTTGTAAGTTATTAAATCTGCCCCTTAGAACCTTAAGTATAAAATATGAAGTAGAATTGGCCGATGGTACCATAGAAACTGCTTCAACCGTCTTAGATGGATGTTTCATATCCATTAGGAACCACTCTTTTCCATTGTCTTTGCTTCCTTTAAAATTAGCTGGATTTGACATAGTAATAGGCATGGATTGGTTTCTCATAACCAAGCTCAGATCGTTTGTGATAAGAAGCAAGTGGTTATTAAAACATCGTATGGTGAGCCGTTGACAATTCAGGGAGACACTTAGTACGGGTTACCTAAGCAAGTGTCTATGCTTAAGGCATCAAGGTGTATGAAGAAATGTTGTGTCATTTATATGGCACAAGTGACTATTGATGAACCAAAGCCCAAGATTGAAGACATTCCCATCATTTCTGAATATCCAGACGTATTCCCTGAAGAACTACCAGGTTTACCACCAGATAGGCAAGTGGAGTTTAGAATTGACATTATACCTAGAGCAGCACCTGTTGCAAGAGCACCTTACCGGTTGGCCCCAACTGAGATGAAAGAGTTGAGAACTCATTTGGATGATTTGTTAGCAAAAGGATTTATTAGGCCTAGCTAATCTCCTTGGGGAGCACCAATCCTGTTTATGAAGAAAAAGGATGGATCAATGCGGTTATGCATTGATTATCGAGAGCTGAACAAAGTTACAATCAAGAACAGATATCCATTGCCCAGGATCGAAGATCTATTCGATCAGCTTCAAGGAGCAAGCTACTTCTCCAAGATTGACTTGAGATCAGGTTATCATCAGCTGAAGGTTAGAGAGGAAGATGTGCATAAGACTGCATTCAGAACTCGTTATGGTCATTACGAGTTCTTGGTGATGCCGTTTGGGCTCACTAATGCACCAGCAGCGTTCATGGATCTCATGAATCGCGTTTGCAAACCCTACTTGGACAAGTTTGTCATTGTCTTCATTGATGACATGATTATTTATTCGAAAAATCAGGCTGATCATGAAAAGCACCTTCGATGTATCCTTAAACTTCTCCAGCAAGAGAAGCTCTACGCCAAGTTTTCAAAATGTGAGTTTTGGCTTCGTGAAGTCCAATTTCTTGGACATATGGTTAGTGAGCATGGTATCCAGGTGGATCCCGCTAAGATTGAAGCTATCATGAATTGGCAAGAGCCGAAGACGCCCACAGAGATTCGCAGCTTCTTGGGTCTGGCAGGATACTACAGGCGTTTTATTGAAAATTTCTCAAGGATTGTTGCACCCCTAACTTCGTTGACTAGGAAGAATATAAAGTTTGATTGGGGTCCTAAGCAACAAAAATCCTTTGAGATTCTTAAGCAAAAGTTGAGCAATGCTCCTGTGTTAACATTTCCTGAGGGAATAGAAGAGTTTGTGGTATACTGCGATGCATCACACACAGGTATGGGATGTGTGCTAATGCAGAAGGGAAAAGTCATTGCCTATGCTTCCCGACAATTAAAGGTGCATAAAAATAATTACACCACCCACGACTTGGAGTTGGGTGCCTTTGTGTTTGCACTAAAACTATGGAGGCATTATTTATATGGTACCAAGTGTGTGATCTATTTTGATCATAAAAGCCTTCAACACTTGTTCAACCAGAAGGATCTGAACATGAGACAGTGTCGATGGATGGAGACACTGAAGGATTATGATTGTGAAATCCGATACCATCCAAGTAAGGCAAATGTGGTTGCTGATGCTTTGAGCAGAAAGGAAAGGGTTAAGCCCATTAGAATCAATGCCAAGAGCATTGAATTGAAAAACAGCTTAAATGAAAGATTGTTAGCCGCTCAGAAGGAAGCTGTATTAGAAGCTAACTATCCAAATGAAAAGTTGGGTGTAACTACTGAACAGTTATCATATGGCAAGGATGGAATCCTAAGATTGAATGGACGAATATGGGTTCCAATTTATGGAGGACTTAGGGAGGTGATTCTTCAAGAAGCCCATAACTCCAAATATTCTGTTCATCCTGGCTGTGATAAGATGTACCAGGATTTGAAGGCAAATTATTGGTGGATAGGCTTGAAGAAGTCTATAGCCACTTATGTGGCCAAATGTCTGACATGTGCTCAGGTTAAAGCCGAACACCAGAAGCCGTCAAGTTTGCTGCAACAGCCTGAACTTCCCACCTGGAAGTGGGAAATGGTAACTATGGATTTCATCACAAAGTTACCAAAGACAAAGCGAGGAAATGATACTATCTGGGTTATAGTTGACAGGTTGACCAAGTCAGCCCACTTCCTACCTATTAAGGAAACACACAACTCAGATAAGTTAGCTCAGCTGTACGTAGACAAGATTGTATCTCTTCACTGAGTACCAGTGTCTATCATCTCTGATAGGGATACGAGATATACATCGCATTTTTGGAAAAGCTTTCAACAATCCCTAGGCACTCAATTAAACTTCAGCACTGCATATCATCCTCAGACGGATGGTCAAAGTCAGCGTACTATTCAGACACTCGAAGATATGCTACGAGCTTGTGTTATTGACTTAGGAGGAAGTTGGGATGATCATCTTCCATTGATTGAATTTTCCTACAATAATAGCTATCATTCGAGTATTCAAGCTGCACCTTTTGAAGCTTTGTATGGAAGAAAGTGCAGGACGCCCGTTTGTTGGGCAGAAGTTGGAGATGTCCAACTAACAGGACCTGATATTGTCCTGGAGATGACAGACAAGATTGTGCAGATACGTGATCGTCTCAAAACTACCAGGGATAGGCAGAAAAGCTACGCAGATAAAAGGCGTAAACCTCTAAAATTTGAGGTAGGTGACAAAGTTCTACTTAAGGTATCACCCTGGAAAGGGGTAATGCGATTTGGCAAGAAAGGCAAGTTAAGCCCAAGATACATAGGACCATTCGAGATCATCGAATGTGTCGGAACTGTGGCTTACAAGTTAAACCTGCCTGAAGAGCTCAGTGGAATTCATAATGTGTTTCACATCTGCAATCTGAAGAAGTGTCTAGCTGATGAATCACTAGTCATGCCCCATACGGATGTGCACATAGATGAAAGCTTAAAGTTTGTTGAAAAACCTTTGTCGATTGAGGACCGACATGTTAAGAAGCTTTGAAAGAAGCAAGTACCGATTGTAAAGGTTAAATGGGATGCCCGGAGAGGTCCCGAATACACGTGGGAGGTAGAGTCCATGATGAAACAGAAGTACCCTCATTTATTTAAGTAAATCTCGAGGTCGAGATTTCTTTTAAGGGGTGAGGATGTAACACCTCGTAAAATCACGACCAATTTAATAAAGACACGTGTCATAGACTTTAAACGTGTTATAAGTCCGGATCATGATTGAAAGGTAACTAAGAGGATTAAAAATGTCAACATGTTAATTATTACCTCTGATTGACCTTTTTAACGTTACCGAACCTTGGTAAAATAAGTATAAACTTTCATGAATATCTGATGAAGGCTTCACATATATCCGATTAAATCTCATAGTAACTAATTCAAATATTCAAGATATGGGATCCTATGTGTTTTTACGACAAATTCTCACCCTTTGGCTTTTTCAAAAGACTACAAGACAATGCCATTGCATGGCCACACTCCCAAGATGTCTCAGGTCTGAACATATGGTTCCCTCCTGCTAATAATAACCAAAGATTCAAAGTATGATAGGTTGCATGGTCAAATGTTAAAGATTCTCAAAATTTTTGGCTCTTGACCAAGTCTTACGGACCGTAAAGAGACCACCTTACGGACTGTAAGGTGGCTGATCTGGGCGATACAGATTAAAAAGCGGATACGGACCGTAAGGCCCTTAGCTTACGGTCCGTAAGACCTGTAACTGGGCAGAAAAATGGACAGCTGCCTGTTCAGCCTGTTCCACCGCCTTAGATGAATGGTTTCCGAATTCAGGGGCTGTACAACCAGTGGTTTTTCATGCATAGGGGACACTTGGATTCATCAGGGATCAATGGTAGACTCATGTGGAATGATCTTGTGCAATTAAACTTCCTATATAAGGAGCCTTTGTTGCAACATTGTTCTTGCACAATTGAAAATCATTCTCATACACTCTCTGGAGCTCTATGGACTTCAAGCAAGCTTCCATCAGCTCTTAATTCATGCTAAGGACCATTGTGAGTGTTCTTAGCCTTCCAAATTCATGTTTTATTAGTTTAATGACCGAAAGTCAAAGCCGTCGTAATTAAGCTTTGACTTAGTGATTAATCACTAATGGTCCAGTCATTTTTCGAATTGAAAGTGGCTATGAGTTGGTAGTTATGTGGGTAATAAACCCTTAAAAGGGAACCCTCTGATTTCCACTCTAACTAGGTCAATTGTCAGGTCAAACTGAATTATAAAAAGTCAACAGAAAGCTATTTTGCAAATAAACACATAATTAACAATGTAGAAGCCATGAAACCTGTTTTAACACTTATATAACTTGGTAATTAATGTAAGAACATGTCTAAGCATGTTCAATCCGACAATTTTGAGTTTAGGCTCAGTTCGGAACCGAAAGTCGCAAAAGTAGCCAAAGCGTGGCGCCGATGGGAAGGAAAGCGTGGCGCCGAATTCAGTTGGGAACTCGAGAGTGAAATGAAGACCAAGTATCCGCAGCTCTTCGAGCGGTCTTCCTCTTAGATTTCAGGGACGAAATCTCCTAAAGGAGGGGAGACTGTAACGCCCTGCGTCCCTAGACTTTCACCTTTTGACAAGTTTAGTCCCTATACTATGTGAAACTTTACACTATGTGAAATTATGTAAAACCAAAACCTTTTGATACTTGAATCTTGAACCTTTGAATCTAGACTCTTGACTCTTGATGCTTGATACTTATTAAACACTATGAAACTTGAAACTAGAAACTTGATACTTAATACTAGATACTTGATTTTTGAAACTAGAGACTTGATACTTAATACTAGATGCTTGATATTTGACTCTTGATACTTATGGAACGAGATTCTTGAGACTTATTGAACGAGAAACTTGAGACTTTTAGGTTTGAAACTTGGAAACATGGAAACTTTTGTGTTAGTTATATAATCTTGTCATGTGATGATATTATACAATAATACGCAACGCAACGCTTAATCTAACTCGCAAAGCGAACCAAAGTCGGAAAAGTAGCCAAACGGATTGGACTGTCCGAATGGACATCCGATTGGATGACCATCCGATCGGAAGGCCATTCGACCGAACAACCATCCGATCCAGCACTTTGCATCGCCTTATCCTTCCTCTCACTATAAATACCCCTGTCACATCACTTGATGTGACAGGCTCCTCCGACCAGTGACGCATACTCTCGTTCTAATCACTTTTCTTCCATTTTCAGGCGATTCTTGTAAGTTTTCTCTGTAATTATTGTACAACTATCATCAATACACACTTTCTCACTTGAATCTTCATCAAAATCCTACTTTTCACCGTGAAATCACTAAGATTTAGGCTCTTAAGGGTGACGTCATCATGGCAGGTTGTACAATCTGATGTGTGATGTCATTCCTTCAAGATTTTGTCCAGATCTAAGAGATTCCACCTGTTTTACCGCAAATCTTTACTAAATCTAGACGTTTTTTTAACTGATTACATGATTTCTTCAAGCTTTCTTAACTTTTCACTCAAATCGGAGGGTCTGGAACCAAAACAGGCCAGGGACTCGTTCCTTAGTCGGGAGTCGGCTCGGTAACGAATTACCACCGAAGAGATGACCAAATTGCGGGTCAGACATGAAACTCAGTCAAGAACAGTCGTCTGATCAGATGGGGTGATTCCCATCCAATCAGACAAACTGAACCTTGGTGAGTTTCCGTTGTCTTGATACATACCACGTCGTTTCAGTTAAACTTAAACTTAGAAACTTTACGAAGGTTGCGAAAAGGAACAAGATCACACATTCGAATGACCATCCGATCAGACAGTCATCTGATCGAACGGTCATCCGACCGAACGACCTGCTTCCCATAGCCTTCAATACTTAAACTATTTGAATCAAAACTTTGAACTTTGAAACTTTCACTCAAACCGTCCACCGATTGAACGGTCATCCTTCTGGATGACCATCCGATCGAACGACTTGGATTTATACGACAACGAAAAATTCAAAAGTTTGAAACTATTTACAAAACTCACCTATTGATCGAATGACCATTCAATTGAATGGTCATCCATCTGGATGACCATCCGATCGGATGGGGGTCTAACTAATCCAAACGGTCATCAGACCGGATGACCATCCGTCCGGATGGCCATCCGATCAGGAGATCTGTCCGACACTTTTCACAATTCGACATTCTGTTCGACGCTTATCTGTTATACTATAATCAGGCTAACTCCAGTGCTCCCTTCAAACCAATACTGGTGTCGATACTTAGCATCCACTGTGAGTATACTCGATCCCTTTTTGTTTTAAACACTTTTGGGATGCAACATGTATTCTATAAACTTGACACTTGACACTTGAAACTATTTGAGACTTACTCTATCCGTTGTAAACATGAAACTTGATACTTGGAAACTTGAGACTTTATGCTATGTGAACGTTTAATCCTTGTGTGTAGTTCCGCCTTAACAATGGTAGCGCTATAGGGGTAATGCACCTCCCCGTTATTCTTTCGGGTATTGTTAGGAGGAGTCATTTTGCTATCATCAATACACACTTTCTCACTTGAATCTTCATCAAAATCCTACTTTTCACCGTGAAATCACTAATATTTGGGCTCTTAAGGATGACGTCATCATGGCAGGTTGTACAATCTGATGTGTAATGTCATTCCTTCAAGATCTAGTCCAGATCTAAGAGATTGCACCTGTTTTACCGTAAATCTTTACTAAATCTAGACGTTTTTTAACTGATTACATGATTTCTTCAAGCTTTCTTAACTTTTCACTCAAATCAGTGGGTCTGGAACCAAAACAGGCCAGGGACTCGTTCCTTAGTCTGGAGTCGGCTCGGTAACGGATTACCACCGAAGAGATAACCAAATTGCGGGTCAGACATGAAACTCAGACACGAACAGTCGTCCGATCAGACGGGGTGATTCCCATCTGATCAGACAGACTGAACCTTGGTGAGTTTCCGTTGTCTTGATACGTACCACGTCGTTTCAGTTAAAATTAAACTTAGAAACTTTACGAAGGTTGCAAAAAGGAACAAGATCACACAGTCAAATGACCATTCGATCGGATGACTGAAAAGTGTCGTAGTGATGAGGCAGTTGCTGCTGATCTTAATCGTACTGGTGATGGTTGTAATCGTTTGGTGATTCACTCATGATTTTGTTGTAGAAATGGAGATTGAAAATGTTCTAGGGTTTTAGGTGATTTAGAAGAAACTGGATCAGGTGTGTTCAAAGATCATACAATAACTTTACGAACAAGAATAATGATACACATATGGATAATTCCAATCCAGCTTCTACTAATCGGATGCCGACACGTGGATATATAATATATATACACTTATATATATACATGGGTAAGGTTATTGTAAAAAAGGTTAAAAGTGTGAGAAATGTGAGAAATATTGTGAAGATGACATGTGTCCTAAATCTAAATTAATTCAAAAGGGTAAACAAGTAATTTTATCATTAATTCAATTAATTAAAAACTTCCCATAACTGCCACCTTAATTATAGGAACTGAATTTTTTTAAAAGATCTCTATAAACACCATTCAGCACATATATAACACCATACAGTAAAGTATACAACACCATTCAGTAAGTATATAACACCATACAGTAAATATATAACACCATACAGTAAGTATATAACACCATTCAATAAAGTATATAACATCATTCAGCAAGTATATAACACCATACAGTAAGTATATAACACCATTCAGAAAGTATATAACATCATTCAGTAAGTATATAACACCATTCAATAAAAGTATATAACACCATACAATAAAGTATATAACACCATTCAGCATAAATATAACACCATTCAAAAAAGTATATAACACCATTCAGCACATGTATAACACCATTCAATAATCATTACATCTCTGTATCATCTTCTCCACTGCCGGCACCACCACTGTCGTTCTGCCGCCGCTGTCGTGTATAGGTGGCGGGCACTACCGCTACCGTTAACGTTAACCGCTGCACCGCCGCTGTCACTCCGCCGCTAACCGCTGCACCGCCGGAGATGATGAACTGGTGCTGCTGGAACCGCCGCTCCACTGCGATGTAGAGAGAGAGATCGAAATTGTAGAGAGAGAGATCGAAATTGTAGAGAGAGAGATCGAAATTGTAGAGAGAGAAATCATCTGGTCGTGCGATGTAGAGAGAGATCGAAATTGTAGGGATTTTGATTTACAGTTTCCTATTTTGAATGGATATAAAGACTTTAATAACCCTACAATTTTCAATTCAGTCCAAAAAAATAAAACAAATTTTACAATTTGGTCCCTATTAATCTCAATCATTAGATCAAAGATCTAATGGTGTAGATTCTTTCTTACCCTTCTCACATTTTTGGTCTTTTTTACAGGAACCTTAATCTATATATACATACACATAATTAATCAATTTTTTTTCGGCGAATTTTCTCTGAAAATGGTGATGGTGAGCTTGGACTACCTATCGCTGTTTGCGGTCGCGAGCATATGAGGTCGCTTTTTGCCATTGGGTTACCTTAGATAGCGGGGCTTTTATTCGTTGAGCTTTCAAAAAAATAAATAAATAAATAAGGTGGTTATGCAACCGCGTAGCCACCTTTGTTTCTTTTTATTATTATATGTAATGTAATTAGAAGTGCATATATATGTGTTTAACTTATTCTTGTAGTTTTTTTATTTTATATTTAATTGGTATTAAACACGTCTTAGTATTTATAAGGCCGTGTACGTGAGATAAGAGACAACTCATGTTTTGTGCTTTATAATTTGTTCGTACAAGTTGACCTTTGTTCGTGAGGCTATCAAATCCGTTTTTCAAAGAATATGAACCAAGATACGTGTCAACACGAGAGTCATATATGGTCGTTTTATTTTTTTACGTTATGTTTTTAAGCCTTATCCCTATACTGTTTTAGTGGAAATGAAATATAAAATTAGGAATATAATAAAAGAAGCTAATAATGTTTTTAGATATATAATAAACCAATCAACTGAATGGGTTAACTGAAACCCACAAACATTATAAGGTGATTTACAAAAAGTGTTGTCGATTGATATATCTTAACTACTTCACCTTTGACTAATTAATTTCTTGCCACAAAGCACCATAACCATGCTCTTCAACATTATTTCCATAAGAAAATTGTGAATAATCTTTGACACCACCAAACTCTAGTATACCGCCCATCGCGTCTTCATAACCTTGGATGTACATATCATCCATATCCATTCAATTATATTCAAGATCTTGTGATTTTGTATGGTTTTGAGCAATTGGATATTGGTAAGTATCTTCAGAGTCAGCGATCCTTCAAGTTCCAAACTCATATCACGGTCCTCAATTACATTGGATTAATCTCAGCTTCTAAAGAACGAATTACATTTGATAATCTCTCGTCGTCACACTCGTTTTCCACATGTGGTTCATCGAGTATTGACATCAAAAGGGAGTCATCGATTTCCAAGGTTTCAAAATCATCAAAATCAACTTATTTAGTTAATATTAGTTAAACTACTTTTTGCACATCAAACGGCTCCAACGAAGTGCAAAGTGCGTCATCAAAACGCCAAATTACGCCCATCGCCCTCGTCCCGTGCCCGTGAGCGTTGGGTGCTTCGCACCCTCCTGGCTACCAGTGGGTATGACTTATCACATAGGAATACATTCCTGTAAAGGATTTTACTTATAAACCATCACAAGTTTTATTTTTCCACCTCTGTGGGGCAAGCTCAATTTTCCACACATTAAAGTTCCAAGGCACAAACCAAAGGTGTTTGGTTGGTCAAGCTAATGAAATCACCCATTACATAATACATTTCATTACCTCAAATTAATTCCATCCACCCCCTTGTATTTTTTTCATTATATTCCCCCTCTCACCCTTCATCACCAACACCGCCACCCGTCGTCGCCACCGCTCGCCATCCGCTCTCGTTACCACCCACCACTGTCGTCACCCTCTGCCGCCGACCACCATCACACCGACCACCGCCGCCCTCCATCGATGCCACCAACCACAACCACCGCCACTTGCCACCACCGACAACTGTGGTCGCCACCTACCACCGGCTCAAGGGTAAAATGGTCATTTTGCACAGTGGTTCGGAGGTTTTACATACCCTCCACCGTGCACCAACCTCCAAACCACTGTCACACCCCAACCGATGGCGGAATCATCGGGGCGTGGCACTGAGCGAAACAGATTGTTCACGAGAATCCATAACAACTATTTAGTGACAATATATTTAACGTTAATGTCCCATATCATCAACATATAAAGCATAAACAGTCATTACAGATAATTGTCTCACAAACAAAATAAACTATTCCGACAACTAAGATTTATTGAATGACGTTTCTAGACCACCTACTTCGTTACATCAAGAAAAGCATCCTATCAACCTGCCGCATACGTTAAAATAAAGTCAATACACAGAGTGTAAAGGTGAGTACACTGATGCGTGTGTAGTGTGATAGGTTTTTATGTATATTTTAGCCCTTTTTAACACTTTAGTCAAGTTTTAAATTTATAAAACTGATATACGTTAAATTATACATGTTTTTATACCCCAAAACACTACCGTTTTAAGCATTTTTGACCGAAAACACGACGGTTAGGTACCAAAATCGGTACTTTTATATTTTCAGGTCTTAAACAGAGCATAAAGGAAAATTCTGATGAAAACGGACAAATTCTGATGCATTTATGATGAAACGGGCAAAATTCTGATGACTGCCAGGTTCGGCACTACCGTGCCACCAACGGCACTACCGTGCCATTGCTCAGATCTCGGAAGCACTGCCAGTGCGACTAGGAGTGCCAACTGTTTCTCGGGCCGCACTACCGTGCCACCCAAGGCACGACCGTGCACTGCCAAATCAAGCCTTCTGACCAACATTTCTGGTGAGTGGCACTACCGTGCCACCAGCGGCACTACCGTGCCGATCTGATGACCCAGGCAACTTGTCCACTAGTCCACTTGGCTGACTCGGGATCGCTGAAACTGACGTCACCCGACAAGACCTGACCGCACAGTCGTGCCAAATCTGCACGGCCGTGCCAAACTGAAAATTGCCTATAAATAGCAGCATTCGCTACTGATCAAAATGTTGGCTTTTTCTCCATGTTTCTGGGCGATTTCTGGGTTACGAAGCAGTCCTGATCAGACCCATTTGAAGCCTCAAGATCGAGTGGAAGCATAACCGATCCAACCCGTCAATTCCTTGCTTATTTATGGTTCGATTCCTTGTTCTTGAACATGTATTCTAATCATTTTTGCAAGTTATGAGCTGATGTTAGTTTATGTTTAATGTAGTTTATGTAATAGTAGTAATGAACTTGTTTCTTGAATAATCTTTATGTTGTAATCTTATTTGTATGAAACGTAGTACTTTTTCTTGTTGAATCTTCATGATTATATAATGAATGTTTCATTGATGTTGAGTTCCTGGTTATGTTTGATTATCTTGGATAATGAATCTGTGGTTAGTGGGATGGTAACTATTTCTTGATTAATCACTTGTTTGTAGACTTTGTTTACACCATGAAACCAGACCAGGGTATTGGTTTTATACGAGATATATCTTATTATGATTAGGAATACTTTCTTGCACGTAAGGGTTCTAACGAATTATATGGTGTTGATTACATGTTCTTGAATGCGGTTTATGATCCTTGTTTAGTAGTTTTGGTCTGAAATTGCTGACATGGTAGATTTGTGTTCATGACTTGTAAAGGTGAAACTGTTTGTTATATGATCTACATAATTTCTTATCCTCGTGGCTATATTGTGACCATCGGTATTGCTTTATTTGATAAGTGAGGTTAGGAATCCAGACCCGGTAAATAACCTATCTTTAAAGGTTCGCATGAATAAATATCAATAGCTCGCTAATGAATAATTTTAGGTGGTTAACGTGTGACCATCACGTTAACTTTCTAACGAATCATAATGCTAGAAATCCAGACCCGGTAACTAGCTGTCTCGAAATTGGAGAATTGATTAAGTACTTTTGTGACATATCTGATAGATAACATGTTTAGGTTGTTTGTGAAACAAGATAATAGTATAGTTTTTATTTTAGTTGTAATTTAGATAATTTAGTTAAACAACCATTCACTTATCCTTTTATCTGGTAAAATACTGACAAAGATTTAGTACATTATAACGCCCGTGTTCCATGGATCGATATCTGGCTCTTACCAATACTTTGCTACATATATGTCGGGATACACTTGTCCTTTGTTATGTGTGTTTTAATGTTAAGGTATAAACCATTTTTATAAATATAAAACACCCTTTCGTTGGGCGCGTGAAGATACTGTAAATATATGAATATAACCGCCCACGTCAAAAACACGATATTCTACTAACACTAAACACACATATGGCCAAGTGCACCCATCGTGAGCGTAGTATAGTGTTGGTAAGATACTGAGGTCGTCCAAGGACACAAGAGCTTTTAATACCGGTTTATCCTCAACGTCTAATCAATTCAGAAGTTTAGAAAAAGGTTTAAACATGAAAAATAAAAACTAAAAATGCTGAAAATAAAAATAAAAATAAAAACAAAAACAGATAGACAAGATGAATCACTTGGATTCGACTCGCCTTTAGTGTAACCTTTGATTATTTCCGCACTTTTGCACTTTTTAAGAGATTATCTTAGTTATAGTAGTAGGCCCATCTTTTGAAGGTGACGTTACCCTCAACCCAGTAGTTTGAGTCAGCAAGGATACAATCCTAAAGGGTTGGATTATTGAAAGATAATTAATTAAGTTATTAATGCGTAATGTGGTAGGCCCCTCTTTTGAAGGTGACGTTACCCTCGGCTAAGTAGTTTGAGTCAGCATGGATACAATCCTAAGTAGCCGGGTTAATGTATTAATAGTAGTTTACATATGAGGGGATCAAGAAATTCGAACCCCCGCCATCCAATACCAGTGAGTATTGAAGGAGGTCCTCCTAAGCTTGACCGAGGTCCTTGCAGGATCTATACACTGAACAAGGCAAGACGCTTACCAAACCAATTCCCTTAACCCCCGACCAGGTAGCCAACATATCTCCATATAGACCGTGGAGATATAAATGGTGTAAATCTTTTATTTTATATAGACAGTAAAATAACGCCAAGACACCACGGATAAATGATAAGGAAGTTTCACCTTCAACATAAGAAACTAGTTATTAAAGTCATTAATACATAACCAAATAAAAAGTGCGAAAAGATTAAAAATAAAAAGTATTACACTAAATGCTTGTCTTCACCAAGTGATGTAAGAGACTTAGGCAAACATGGCCTTTGATTGTCAAGAACTCTTACTATCAATCTTGGATCCCGAGACTACTACACACACTCTATGATGGATGATGGATGATTGTGGTGGATGTGGGTTATGATGGTGGTGGTGGGTGGGTGAAGTGTGAGAGATGTGGTTTGCCAAGGGATGGTTTGCAAGTGAGCCAAGCATCCCTATTTATAGACTGCACAGAAACCCGGACACGGCCCCGTGTCCACCCATCTTCTCTTTCTTCATTAAATGCAGTTTGTCCGCATTAGTTGACCACGCCCCCGTGTCCGTTGGGCACGACCCCGTGTGCAGAAGCGTATATGTACTATCAAGATTTGCTTAGATTCTGCGAATCTTAGCGTTGACCACGGCCCCGTGTCCGCTGGGCACGCCCCCGTGTTGGGTGATAGAAGCTTCTACAACTTTGTCTTTTCTGCAGACACTTGGGCACGCCCCCGTGTTCATTGAGCACGGGGCGTGTTCAGCCTTCTGATCTCTTGTTTTTGCTTGGGAAGATGTTGTCGAGGGGTCGGGCATGCCACGTTTATTCCTTTTCTTGTATTATTGTTAGATTTGGCTGCATTTTTGCTTCTTTTGTTTATTTAAGCTCTTTTAATCCTGAAAATACAAAAGGAAGAAAAAGCACACTTTTTCCAACATTAGTACTAAAAAGGGTTAGTTTTATGCCTCATTTGATGTAATTTATATGTTGCATTTTGCACACATCAACACAAGTTTGATAGCATATAGTATAGCGAAGGCGTTTACGCATAACCAGCATGTAACACGTAGAAATGTGAAGCAAGTAAGCTATCGACAATGACATATGCAACCGACATGACTACGAGTGTAGAATGCGTAACACATTATCACCACTGTGACCATGTGAAGTAAAACCCTTAACAACCCCTGTCCACGACGGGTGCTGAGTCTAAAATATAGTACTATCGTTGCTAAGGTGTCAGGAAACAATCACTGTGTAAACATAACATACAAGCATTCATCGAAACACGTATAACATGCGAGAGCGGTTAGCGTTTAAAAGTGTTTGCGTTGTGTGTTGATGTGATTTGATATAGGTAACGTATGTAACACCCAAAAGTGCGTTAAGAGAAAAAGGGTCCGAGTATACTCACTGTATGTGTTTCGTAAATAAACACAGTCTTGGATTGAAGGGAGCGCGTGGAGATTAGCCTGAGCATAGAACGATAGTGTAAGCGTCGTGTAAACAGTGCGTCGAATGAGATAAGTGTCGGATGGTGAACCGAACGGATGGTAACCCAGTCGATCGGTTGGTCATTCGATTGGGTGAGTGTGTTTGTAAATCGTTTCAACTTTTGAAGTTTTTGTTGTAGTAAAAATCAAGTCATTCGATCGGATGGTCATCCGGACGGATGGCCATTCGATCGGATGGCTATTCTATTGAAAGTGTGATATTCTTTGAAGTTTTGTCAAATTGTTTAAGTGTTGAACTTATAAAGGACAAGTCGCCTGGTCGAATAGTCATTCGATCGGATGGTCATCCGATCGGATGGCTATTCGCTCGGCAAACTGATGTTTTGAAAATCTTTGTAAAATTTTCTAAGTTAAAAGTTTTGAAGTTTAACGGAGACGGCGTGACGACGTGTCAAACAACGGAAACTGCACCAAGTCCAGCTCAGCCGATCGGATAGGAATCACCCCATTCGATCAGACTAACTGTTCTTGACGGAGTTTCATGTTCAACCCGTAAGTCGGTCGTCTCTTCGGTGGAATTCCGTTCTCAGACCGGTTCTCAACTAGAGTATGAGTAGAGAGCCTGAATGAGTCTAGATTTCATCGGTTCTTAGTTGAAAAGTGAAGAAAGTTGAAGAAAAGTATAAATCAGTTGATAAACGTCTAGATCTTGTTAAGATTTGTGTAAAAATGTGTAGAAATCCTTTAGATCTGGACAAATCTTGATGAGATGAGGTCACATTTCAGTTTTCATAAGAAACCGAGATGATGTCACCTTAAAGCAGTCCAAATCGGGTGATTTCATGGTGAAAATCGGTGATTTTGATGAAGAAGATGATGAGAAAGTGTGTAATGATGATTGAAGCACAAGATTTATAGAGAAAACTTACGGAAATAGCTTGGAATCAAGTGAAAGTGTCTGACAATGAGCTAGAGCATGTTGGTCGGATAGAGCTGTCACATCAGTGAATAGTGATGTGACAGGCGAGTATTTATAGGTGAGAGGGAGATAAGGCGGTGCAGTGCGTGGGTCGGATGTCCATTCGATCGAGTGGTCATTCGATCAGACGGCTCGTGCGAGTTGGTTTTCCAACTTTCGTTTCGTGCGGTAAGCGTTGCGTTGCGTTTAAGCGAGTTGCGAGTAAGCGTTGCGATGAGATAACCACATAACATTAAACAAGTAATCACACAAATAACACACATAACACATAATTGCGTAAAGTAAATATGCGATTCGAGTTGCGGTGAGATTGCGATGCGATAGCGATGTGATAGCGTTTAGTATAAACATGCGATGTAATATGCGATGAGTTAAATAGTATGCGTTGTAATAGTGTTAAATGTGATAACTGCGTTTTGAATAAGCGTTGTGAACGTTGTAAAACATAGTTCGAAAATATCGCGAAAACCCTTGGCGATAATCGGAATCTCGAGAGTACAAGATAGTTAAGCAAGAAAAGCAATAATTAAGCAAGAAATGTCAGATCTGAGTAACAACATGACTTGACCTTGACTTTGACTTGCCGGAAAAGTCGAGTTGTTACAACCACTTTGTAAAATGACCATTTTACCCCTGAGCTAATTGAGTTTTTTTAACTTTAGTTAGTTTTTTGGACTGAAATGACACATTTCGAGAATGTGAGAGGAAAATGGTACAATTTTGAAATTTGGCCTGAAATGGTAAAAGTGGACAAACCACAGGGACGTAAATGATACTTAACTCTTCTTATATGCTAAATTTTTAGTACGTTTCAGTATAATCCGAGTTGGTTTACGTTTCAACGTAAATTTTTCTTGGTAATGAGTTTGATCAGATATACATTTTCGTGATTATTTTTATGTGCATTTTCAATTTGTCTACGCTTTGATGTAACTTTTTTTTCTGAAACGAGTCGGGTCAAATCTTTCATGGTATAAATTGAAGTTACTTAAAGTTTCGCGTCGCAACCCACAACAGGTCAAAATGCTAGTTCTTATATAAATTACAACTTCAAAACTAAGAATAACAATACCAAGTTAACTTCGTCAAAATCTTGTCCCTTTTACGCCCATTTGACCGAACACTATGTCCCTAGCAGGTGTACTCGTTTCAGTACTTTTCTAGAGAAGAAATGTGGCGCACCTAGTTAACCGTGGTGCGCCTAGTTGACCGACCACTATGTACGTCCCCAGCAGGTGTACTCATTTCAGTACTTTTCTAAAACGACTTGTTGAATTCGATCCCACTTTATCAAAACCTATTTGGAGCTAATCAAAGTGATGTTCTTTAAAACGACCCATTGAATAACCCGATTCGTCTTGACACGTTACCTGATTTGACCAGCCTACACATTTTGCCATACCTATATAGGACTGTTTATATCAGACCACATTTACAAAGAAAACCCTACAGAAAAGTTTCATATAAGATGTCGGATCCATAACAAAACAAACCCGAAAAATACATTGTTATGTAGGATTGGGTGACTGAAGAATTTAGGCGCTTAACGAAGCCAACCAGTTGAATTGCATCTATGCTCTAAAACATCACAATACTAGTACAACGAAGTAAGGAGATTAACGTTATCAACCAAAAACAACTTGCTCCTGCTTGTGATTACAGCCGCACACTAAAACAGAAATTCCGTGCAGAATGATCCTGTCATCAAATGAAATCAAGAAACCATTAACAGGTGCAAACAACAGCACAACAAAGGTGACAAAACTGACGGGTAGGTTAATTAACAAGTCAAAAGGTTTAACTATGGTCTTACTTGGATCGAATTGACCTAAAACACTTTCAGTTGAAAAAGTTTAAGTAATTTATCATTAGTAGGTCACATGATACACATATATTGTATCACACAACTATAATAATCTAATTATTTTCAACATAGTGATGCCATTCTGTTTAATGTGTTGATAGATAAAAACCAAAACCCATATCCAACCACTCATCAAGTAAATGACTATCAAATAATAAAACTTACTTGCAGTAAACGACGTCTATTATATCAAGCCTTGACGTTGAAGATCAGTGTACGTCTTTTTGTTGTAAATATTACCCTCTCGGTCTTCATATTCTTCCTCTAAATCTGGACGCCACTTGTTCACGCCTTGCTTCTCTTTAATTCTCTCCCACAGTTGTTGTGCTTCCTGTGAGTAGTTAACAAAATCATAACAGCTGTAACTAAAACTGATAGCACCACAAAAGAAAATGATACTATTAAAAGGTTATAAGAAAGGCATACCTCAATCGATGTAATTTCATTGAAGTTTTTAGTATTTGGAATACCAAGACGACGCATCCCATACTGATGTCGAAACTCCTTGAAATGGCGCTCATAGGCTCTTCGTCCCCAGTAACTATAGTTTCCACATATCTCGCACTTAAACTCCTGAAAATTAATTATTCACATAAGAAATATCCCTATTAGAATAAACGATTCCATACGCCCCGCTTGCGGTATGCGCATATAATGTATATATGTGTGGGCGCTCGGGGGCAAAAGTGAAAATGCACTTATTTTAACGTCATTTTACGTACTAATTTCGTGAAAATAACGTTAAAAGAGGGGGGTGGTTAATCATGCATCATGTGGTGGCGTTGATAGCTGAAAGACAAGGGAGTACATGCACTAATCAGCCTTTGTCTTAATTGCTGATTATTATGTGCCTTATGTCCAAGGCTTGATGCAAAACTACTATCGAGCCCGGGGTCTCACCGGAAACAGCCTCTCTACTCCTACAGGGTAGAGGTAAGGCTGTCTACATCTTACCCTCCTCAAAACCTACCTTAGCTTTGCTATTAGTGGGATTTACTGAGTATGATGATGATGAGAATAAACGATTCCAAAGAATGGCACGAGTCACTACCAGAATCACTCTCCACATTTATCTTTTTCACTAATATTAATTTAAATTTATTTATTATTTTTTACTTCCTACAATATAGGAATAAACATGTTAAACCTTTATATAATTCTATCTCTAACTCAATCCCAAACTCTATACCTAATAAATATATATCTTAGGGGAGACATGGCTCAATTCTAGGCAACCTTATTTTTTTGTTTTTCTGCCTAATTCCGTATGCCCATTTAACTTACACGTGGATCCTTACCCGTTTCAAATTCACCTATTTCTTTTTTCATTATCACATTTCCATATTTCGTTGTCATCAACATTGCATGTTTTCATTATTTAAATTTTTACCAATTTATAATAGGGGAATTGGCCAGTAAATCTGTAATAATCCCAACTAGAGGTCTTTGGCCATTGACAGTCTCACCTTTAAATATTCCCCCCACCAGTCCCACCTTTCACCTATTTTTCCTACACCGGTCCCCCGTTAAAAAAACTTAACGGAGTTATGTTTTTTTCCAAATTACAAACAGTTTTTTACGGCTTTTGATCAGAACGACGATACGAGTCCATTGATGTAAAACTTACCTCGAAACGGTACTCCAAATGATGAAAACGACGCTTCAATTCGGGTGTTTAAATTTCCAATTAACAAATATCAAGTCATTTGGAGCACCATTTCGAGGCAAGTTTTACATCAATGGACTCGGTATCGTCGTTCTGATCAAAAGCCCTAAAAAATCTGTTTGTAATTTGGAAAAAAGCTTAACTCCGTTAAGTTTTTTTTAACGGGGGACCGGTGTAGGAAAAATAGGTGAAAGGTGGGACGGATGGGGGGAATATTCAAAGGTGAGACTGTCAATGGCCAATGACCTCTAGTTGAGATTATTACAGGCCAATTCACCTTTATAATGAAATTTAAAATTGACCGTTTTTTGTTTCTATTTTTCTAAATTTAAGAGTTGTGATTCTCATTTTCCTCTTTTACCCTTCATTATGATCACACATACTTAAAATTACAAAATAAAACCAAATTTTACTAATTCAAGCCGTCTAATACACGAGGTTCTAACCTAGTTTAATTATATTAAAAAGCTTAAGGTCGATTAACGGGTTGATAGGAATCATGTTCTAGTTTCTAGTCTAAATGTCATTTGTCTATTTTGGGAGGGGGTTAAGTCAAGTGCAACTTATATTTCTATAAATAGGTATCAATAATCCTTAGGGAGGCAGGGAGAGTATTATTCAGTTTATTAGGCTCTAGCTTGGTTTAGAGAGAGGGCGTAGCCCTGGGAACACTTCGGTGTTAGTCTATTGAGTCTATAAGATCCGATTGCATCATCATCTTCTTCGTATCAATTTCAGTTTCCATCTTTATTAGTCAGGATCGGATCCTATCATTGGTCCGACCTGCCTCACCTCTGTTCTCCATCAAATTCCAGTTTCTGCTAATCAGATCTAGTCCCTATCGGATCTAAATCCAATTTCTCATTTGTTTCTGTTCCTACAATGTGCGATTCAAGCATGGTGAATCATACGTCTCTCTCCACCTCCATCTCTAATAGAGCAATTGGAGGCAATCGTCTCCAGATCTGAAGAACGCTTGCGTAGTCATACTGATTCACGTTGTTCAGGCAGTACTGCGGATCCTTTAATCAGATCTCCGTCATCTCTCCCTAATTCTCCATCTCTATTAGCTCAACTGGAGGCGCTTGTTTACAAATCTGAAGAACGCCTGGGTAAATCGCTGTTGCACAATGAATGTGGCTCCAAATCTAGGTCGGATAGTGCTAATTGGGCCTTATCGACTGCTTAATGCGCGTTTGTCCATGGCCACTCAACAACCAAATCGATGTCTGATACACATCAACTGAAGGCGATAATATACCGATTTGAAGAAATTTCAGCCGACCATGGCTATTTGATGTTGAATAGTCATTCGGATTCAATTTTTTCAGGCTCTAATTCTACATCGGCGGCTCTAATTTCAGTCTCCATGTGCACAAATTGTTGACGTCTGATCGAAATCTCATAAAATTGGAGTGATATCGGGCCGTTTTCAGAGACAATTGGGCTTCGGGACTGTGGTGGGCTTAGGTATAGAGCAGAAATCGGTAGTGGACCTGGACTCTCCATAACTGGGCTCGATAGGTGGACGACTTCATCCAGTCGCTCCGTTTCTATCTTCCTCCTTACCTTCTAAGCACGTCGTACTCTCAGATCTGGAACTCCTTCCTGGTGATTTGGTTAAAATTGTTGCAGGAGTTGAGTCGCATGTTGCTCCTGCCCAAGCGAGTCATTTTTCAACTTCAATTTTGTCGGTCCAAGACAGTAATTCAGGGTATGTTACTGAAGAAGATACAATCACAACCGAGGATGGGGATTATTCAGTTTTTCTAGCCCATGCCATAGCATGTCAACAACTTTCTAATTCCGCAGATCTTGCAAAACAGTTGTTGGTTAGCTATATGGATGTTGCTCGCTTGCACTCCGTTGCAATAGTGCAGGCAGCTGGGAATACCACTGTCATGACAAAGGCGTGCTCGTTCAAACTTGGAGATCAACGCCTTGGTTGGAACGGGGGAATAGTGGATTTTCAGCTTTTGATTGATCCACCTCATTCTTGGGTGGTGCATGGGCAGGGTCAACCACCTGAAAATGCTATCGGGGAAGCATCCACTTGGATTGTCGAGTCAGTTGTTTGTTCCCAGTCTTGAGGGCAAGACTGGGGAGAGAGGGGGGGGGGGGGGGGGGGGGGGGGGGGGGGGGGGTTAAATATAAGAATCATGTTCTAGTTTCTAGTCTAAATGTCATTTGTCTATTTTGGGAGGGGGTCAAGTGCAACTTATATTTCTATAAATAGGTATCAATAATCCTTAGGGAGGCAGGGAGAGTATTATTCAGTTTATTAGGCTCTAGCTTGGTTTAGAGAGAGGGCGTAGCCCTGGGAACACTTCGGTGTTAGTCTATCGAGTCTGTAAGATCCGATTGCATCATCTTCTTCGTATCAATTTCAGTTTCCATCTTTATTAATCAGAATCGGATCCTATCACGGGTCAAAGCAGGTTTTGGGCAAAATAAAAACTGGTTGAAACGGGGCCGTTTTAGAAAGAAAAAAAAGAATCATTACCTGGCCGAGGCCATGAAGTTTATAGAGCCAATAAGGTATAGGTTTTCCATCCCAGCCCATTGGCAACTTCAAGGGATTATATATTTGTTGATCCTCGTCATCACTCTCAATGTCGGGTACTTCCTCCTAAAAATTAGAAAAGTTGACCAAAAAAAACTCAAGATGAGTATTATTATATTCTTTTATCGTTATCATATAAGAACCAAACTTACATCCTCTCTTTCAGCATCTATTTCCTCGTATATCTGAGCTTGTTTCTTCTCAACGTTTTCTTTTGTTCGCTCTATTTTCTGCACAAAAAATCATAGGTCACTTCCATTATTAAAGATTCACAGACAAAAAAAAATATTTATAAAAAACTTTTTTGATAAATTTACCTCTGAGAAAATCTCGCAAAGCTTCTCTATCTTGACTTCCATGAGGGCAATCTGTTTTAAATCGTCATTTTGATGTTGAGCAGTAACAGCGCCATTTTGTTCGGGCCTGCGTACACCTTTTGCAAAATGTTTTTTATCCAGCTTTTCAAGAGGAGTGTGCTGCAGGGGTTAGAAAACAAGACGTATGAGATCCCTTCGTAAGAACAGTAAATAAAGAAGCGTAAAAAATTGATACCTTGGTAAGAAAAAGCCTTTCCGCACGTTGTTGAACGGTACCTCCTGTTTTTAATCCCAGTGCACCCAATGCCTACATACATATTTGAAATTAGTTTAATTTAACAAAGCATTGAAACTTCTGTATTACCGTTTAACAAATTCTAGATTGATATCTTACAAAAATTGGAAGAAACATGCTAAAGTGATGAACTATTATGCGCTTACCTCCTTTAACCTTTCAGGGCCAATTGTAACTAGGTCATCGACTGTACTATAGTACTCTAGATCAAGTTTTGATGTATTTTTATCAGTCGCGTGTCCATTCTCTTGAGCCTCGTCTTTCCATCCATCTACTTTGCCATCAGCCCATTGCTCTTCAAACTCTGCCGTCACCTGTTTTCAAATCAATGAATGTGGCTCGTGAATAAGTTTATGCATTCTTTCAAATCAATGAACCACATACAATAAATCAAATAAATAAACTCACTATATTTACCAACCCCTTATGATTGTTTAAACCAAAATTGAGTTCTACTTTCTCAAAATTACATTTAAATGATGGGTTGGTCAGGTGTCTGGTAACAAGTCAAAATGGGAATATGAGATTAGGTTGAAACATGTCATTATTAGGGTGGGTTCACTTGTTCAATTTTTTATTTCCTGCATATAACTAACATGATAAAGATGATTACAGAAACAATTTTAACAGATTGATACAATTGTAAGCTAAACCTTTATAGAGTACAGCTAAAAGGCAGTAAGGCACTAGATCCATTCCCCTTTTAGCTAAACTTTTTTTGAGCAAACACAAACCAAACCAAACCAAATCAACCCACTCAGAAAGTGAGTAACTTTCTATTATAGTTCGCTAATAAAAATCCCACAAAGTGCGGCCTCAATATCCAAATGTAAACGTATACAACTATACAAGTAATAGTGTATCAATTTATATCTTTATACTTGCATAACCTAAAAACTATCATCATTTTTTTAAGTAAACCCGCTTATATTTTCACTTAAGGGCCCACTTTACCACTTATAAATCATAGTTGTTAAAAGCCATCGCTTCTTGCGCCTAGGCCCATTTTCCAGGCGGGCGAGGCAATTGCGCCTTAAGTCAAGGCAATTGCGCTTTAATTCTCCAGGTGATGGTCCAGGCACAAATTCCGGAGAGTTTCCGGCCAAATTCTCTAAATTCCGGTCAGTTTCAAGCTAGATTTCTACTTTTTATCTAACAAAAACTACTTTTCTATACTAATACACTAATATTTATAACTGTTGGTAGTAAATAGATGATATTAATGTTATACAATAGCTTTAGTTTATTTTATTTGGAGAATAGTATTAATTTTCTAATAGATAAAATATTTTTAATTATTTTTGTTGTTGTGCGCTTTGCTTTTCTTTTCTCAGGCCCTCGCTTTTTATGCGCTTTGCCCCTAGGCCCCGGGCGAGGTCTATGCGTCTAGCACCTTTAATAACTATGTTATAAACTAGTCATTTCCAAATATAGAAGTACCAGTTCACATCTAAATCTAAATATGTATATAAATCAAAAAACATCATACATAATAGTTCATGCTTATTTAAAAAAAAATAA
This sequence comes from Helianthus tuberosus, assembly GCA_030545235.1. NCBI lineage: Eukaryota > Viridiplantae > Streptophyta > Magnoliopsida > Asterales > Asteraceae > Helianthus > Helianthus tuberosus. The sequence goes on from CM060399.1 coordinate 118,382,752, forward strand.
CCCGTTTATATATCCACTTAAATGCTGCCTCCATATCCAAATGTAAATGTATAGAAGTTAATATTGTATGAGTTTACATCTAAATACTTGCATAACCTAAAAAAACTATCATAATTTATGTTGCTTTTAAATAAGCCATTATATTTCCACTTATAGACAACTAGTCATTTCCAAATATTAAAAATAATTACTTAAACTAATAAAAATCATAGTTCAAGCTTATTTAAAAAAAAAAATATAACCCGTTTATATATCCACTCTAGGGCCCCACTTAACCACTTATAGACAAGACCACATAGATCTGCTTCAAACATATTAAAACACAAGTGTTTATGAAATATCAACAAACGAAAAAAGTATGCACACTAGCTTTCAAGCTATATGTTAAAACTTTATATTAAGTCAATAACTATCCACGTAACTAGAACTTCGAGAAATCAAGAGAATGCTTGAGCAACAGACAAAGTTTTTTTATATGATTGCAATTTGCAAACACTATATGAATTATGTGTTTGCTGTGAAAACTTAGAAACATCAAACACAGATACACACGTATAACTTGACTGGACTCAAGAAAATATATGAATTATGAAAAGAGGACAAATAAGTTGCATGCGAGTACCTTTAAAAATAATCTATCAAGATCTTGCAGAGGCTCTGTGCGCTCAAGAAAATACACCAGATATTCTGTCATTTTGCTCAAATAATCCTTGTACTGCCTGGAAAAACAAAATAAAGTCAGTCCTAAACATTTAAAAAACAATATAAGACGTTTAAAATAAAAGCCTCTAATCTCTAAAAAAACATGATATATACAAGACCACTAAGCTTATGTGTGACATGTAAGATGATGAATACAAATCAAGTTCTGATGAAAAAACAAAAATAATATACAGCAAGCACAGATAAAGATAATACATATAAATACAAATAGACATGTGATGGCGTTAATAGCCGAAAGACAATGGGGTACATGCACTAATCGGCATTTGTCTCAATTGCTGAGTGTTATGTGCCTTATGTCCAAGGCTTGATGCAAAACCACTATCGAGCCGGGAGTCACACTAGAAGCAGCCTCTCTATTCCTACGAGGTAGAGGTAAGCTGTCTACATCTTACCCTCCTCAAACCCTACCTTAGCTTTGCTATTGGTGAGATTTACTGAGTATGATGATGATGATGATAATATAAATACAAATAGAAAAAAAATTAAAATTAATGATTACCTTGTCATCTTCAGTTTCCGGGGTATATGTTGTGGTTGTGAAAACACATCAAGGTAAGCAGTGTAATCAATTTTCTTTCCGAACTTTGAATTGATGTAATCATTGTACAATTCATGCAAGTCTAGATAGCGTCCGTATGCTTCCTAGATAGAACAAGTCACATGAAGAAAAAAAACACCATGAGAATAGGTCTCGGGAGACAGTATACAGTACACAATACTGATAACATAATAGTTGTTTATGCTGAAACACAAAACACTTCCTTATTAAGCAAAAAAAAAGGGGGGGGGGGGGGGGGTAGTTGCACGGTACCCCTGACCGCGGAAGGGATCTCCCTTCCCAGTTCACCACCCGACAAGGATCCCTGGCGGCAAATACCCATAGCCATCAAAGAGGGGTAAGAAACATGTTTCAAACCCGAGACCTCGAGTGTCCTCGGTCCGGCTTAAAGCGGGTGTCGGTGGCCACCAAAGTGGCACTAATGGGAATTGAACTTGGGTCTCCATTGGAGAACCCAAGTCACTCCACCACTAGGCCACTTGTGGTGGTTTCCTTATTAAGCAAAAGTCACTTATTTAACAGTAATGACAAAACTAATAATCAACAAAGCAAAATACATTGTCCACTGATAGTAAACTATTGATCATGAATACTTCAATATCTGGAACATGTATCAAGCAGTTTTGAGTATATAAAATGCACAAAAAAAAAAAACTAAATTTAGCAGCAAACCTATGTTGTCAAAACTCAAAAGCGCACCTTATGCGCTGCAACTTGATAAGCGAACATTTAGGCGCAAAATCAAGGGATTTTCCGGCTAAAGATGGTTAAAATAAAATAAAAAAAAAAAACTGTATACGACTAGAATCAACCAGGATAAACCTAGAATGAAAATCAACCTAAAATAGCCCAAAACAAGCCAAAACATGTCTAAAACCCCTAAAAATGGTATGCACCTAGCTGAAAAAAGCCCTCGCTTTTAATACGCCTAGGCTCGGCCTATGTGTCTCGAATGTGCCTATACGCTTTGACAACATAGCAACAAACAAAGTGATAATGCCAAACATCTAAACTAACCTCTCCACTGAACTCAATCTGTGGTTCTTCTTCAAGCAACTGCTCTAACTCATCAGTAGTGTCAAGAACCCGTGCTGACGGATGCCGCCTATGGTACTCCCGAATCTGTACAAAAATCAAGTTTTACTTTATGCAATGACAACAACATCCAAATAGACTTACAAAGCCAAAAAAGTCACCTCTTTCAATCGGTCATAAAAGGCACTAAAAACATTAGTCCCGGTTGCTGTTTGTCCACCTAGGGCTGCAATTTCATCCTTCCTAGCATTATCTTTATCTTCATATATGTCAACCTAATATCAAAACAATAACACATCAAATGCAAACTCCAATTTCTACATTGAATTATTATGACCAATTATATAAAGAAAAGAGGAAATGTATGTTACGAGTTTGTGAGTAGTGGAGGTGATTTGGTCGATCATATGGCGCACACGGTGACTCTGAGCGAGACGGTCCTTGTTGGAAGACGGTTCATTCTGCAGATCCTTCACAATCAGTCGCTCGAACCGCTCCACGTCTTCGTGAGCTGCTCGAGTCAGCTCCAACAGCGTCGATGACATTTTTCCTTCTGATTCAATCAATCTAGGGTTTTCAATAAGATGGGGGTTTTACAAGGGGGCAAATTGGATTTGGAATCGTGTTTTTTATTTTTGTTTTGTTGCCCCTCCTTTATGGATATCATTTCTAATGCACCCTTGTGTTATCAAGCGTTGCACATATTTAGCTTCGCCTTTTGTTTTACCTTGTTGAAAAACACCAAGCTAGTGTTGTTCAGGGGTGAGCAAATTAACCACCATAACCGATAATCGAACCATAACCGACATAACCGGACCACTAATAACCGATAACCAATATAACCAATGGTTATGGTTATGAAACTTTGTATAACCGCTCAATCGGTTATGGTTATGGTTATGAAGCTTTGGTTAACCGATATAACCGAACCGAACTTGTGATGTTAACTTTATATAATGGATTTGTTTTTTACAAAACCATATAAAGGGTTTTTACTAAGATAAAAGTATGTTACTAACAAAATAATCTTGATGTAGATGCCATTTATTTTGATAAAGAACTAAGGTGTTATGGCCATAATTGTTTTTGTTTGAGAATTACCTTATTAAAAAGAACTCTAAATCGGTAGTTTAACAAAAAAGTTTAGTCTCCGTTATCTTATAAAATAGGCTCAAGCTAAATTCAAATCGTGCACAACCCTACTTGGTTAGTTAACCGAAATTAACCAAAACCGAACCATAACCGACTTCATAACCGATTAACCATAACCGAAGTCTGGTTATGGTTATGGTTACCAAAACACCATAACCGAACTAGCGGTTATGGTTATGGTTAATAGTAAAAACCGAACCAAACCGACCCATGCACACCCCTAGTTCACATAGGTGCTGTTTGTTTTTGCAGACATAAATTGTCTGCAAGCTGATTTCATCTGTTTTTATGTCTGCAACTGAAGATGTGGTCTGAAGATCTGCAAGCTGAAAATATAAGACTGTTTGTTTTTATAAGTTGATACCGGTCTGAAGCGCATCAAACGATGACGAAACATTTACATTCCGCTTCGATCCAACGGAGGAGAAGAGGGAGGTCGGAGAAGGAGCAGGTCACCAGAGGAGGAGGGAGGTCGCCGGAGAAGGAGGTAGGTCGCCAGAGGAGGAGGGAGGTCGGAGAAGAGGTAGGTCGCCGGAGGTCGCCGGAGAAGGAGGTAGGTCGTCGGAGGATGAGGGAGGTCGGAGAAGAGGTAGGTCGCCGGAGGAGGTAGGTCGTCGGAGGAGAAGAGGGAGGTCGCCGGAGGAGGAAGTAGGTCGTCAGAGGAGAAGAGGGAGGTCGGAGAAGGAAGAGGAGCAGCAGTGGGAGGGGTTGATGTTTGAGGGAGGAGAAGAGGGAGGTGTGAAGATGTTTTAAGAATGGGGTCCGTAGCTTATTTTTTAAGATGAAAAAAGTTGAGTTCAGATCTATTTAAAAAAAACAAACAGTCTTAAAGGGTAACGTCTGCGCGCCAGCAGACATCAGCCCCCCTTGAAGATATTTGAAGAAAAAACAAACATCCCCATAATGGAATGGAATGTTGACTTCGTTTCGTATTTTGTTGGTTTCAAAAAAATTGAAATTAAACGACAACATAAGGAAGAGAATATATATTCAGTTCCATTCAAATCTCATTTCATTATTTCCATTATTTGAAACAAGAGACAATTGCATATATCTCATTCCTTAACTATTAAAATTGCATATATCCCTTCCTTAACTAATATAACTGCAAATTTACCCATTTTGATTTATTTTATTAAAAACAAGTTTTATAATGACTTTTTTACCCTTATTTTTACTAAAACTTAAAAAAATACAAATTTATTCATTTTTACTAGTCTTTGTGGATTTTTCACAATTCTTTTAAAAAATACATATTTATTCATTTTTACTATTTTTACTAAAACTTAAACACTGAAATAAACCGCTAAACTTGTTAAAATCTACACAAACTAGTAAAAATGAATAAATATGTATTTTTTTAAGTTTTAGTAAAAATAAGGGTAAAAAAGTCAACATATAACTTGTTTTTAATTAAATAAATCAAAATGAGTAAATTTGCAATTTTATTATTTAAGGAAGGGGATGTACGCAGTTTTAATAGTTAAGAAAGATGATATATGAAATTTTAATTTTAAGTTGGATAAATACGCAATTAAGCAGTTTTTTAAGGGGAAATATGCAATTGTCCCTTGAAACAAACATGCCTAAATTCAAATTCAAAATTAAATTTCAATTTCTGTGTGAATTCCAATTTTATTACAATCAATGAAACAAACACTACCTGAAACTTGTTGTTTTTGAATATAATCCCTTGTAAACTTATAGATTATTGTATATGATATCAATTATCCTAAAAAATAAGTTGTGCAAAATGATACTAAAACTTAATTTAAGAAAAATAAGATAGATTGTAAGTTTACTAAACATGGTAGAATATACATGGCTTTTTTACAAATTGGTGATAGATAAATCAAACAATCAATTCATATAGTAAATGGTTAGGCATTTCATGTTCTATTTGTTCGAATTACTTTTTACTTGTGAATCTTTAACCATATTGTGTTTTGCAATACGATAAGTTTTAACACAATTTATTTATCAAGTATTTTATTTGTTAATATATCTAAGATTCTCTGACTCTAATTATACCATGAATTGTGTATTCACTAATTGATAAATATGTTTTTCGGTAACTACACTTTTATAAAGAATGATGCATAGCGAAAGCTAGAAGATAAAAGAGAAATCAAGAAATTTGATATGAAACTTGAATACTTAATGATGAAAACATAGCATGGGGTCTCTATGAAATTCTAACAATTTGTAATCAATCTGGCAATTAGGAAACTAAATACGACAATCAAAATAGCTAATATGACCCATATTGATGAATTGGTAGCAAATCATGTTTTTCTTATTACGAAAAGTCAAGAAAATTTTACATATTCATTCAAATTAAAAAAGAGTTAAAGCTGTGTGTACTTTTTTTACCTCCACCACTACCTTCTAAATTTATAGAAGAAAAACTTGTATAATCCTTTTTAAACTTATAGAATATATCATTTAACTAAAACATAAAGTTTTACTTGGGTAAAATGATAATAAAACTTAAATTAAGAAAAATAAGATATATTGTAAGTTTACAATATAATATTAGAACATAGTAGATCATACAAGATTTTCGTTTGGAATATTAAGAAAAACTAGGTTGTACAACCTGCGCGTTGCGGCACGGTAAACCGTGATATGGTAACGGCAGTTGACCAATAGCGACATTCATATTAAAGTCGTGATATAGTAGCGCTAGGGGTGTGAATTTCTGACACGACCCGAAAACACGACATGAACCTAACACGAAATTCGCGGGTTTAGGTTTAGTCTAAACGGATTCGGGTCAGTTTCAGGTTGAACGGGTCGGGTTCGGGTCAACCCGGTCAGGTTAACGGGTTGACCCGTTTAACCCGTTTATATTATATTATATTTTATTTTTTATAATATGTTTTATGTTATAAATCAATTTGGGTGTGTATTTTATGCATAATTATAACTTAAAAAGAGAGATTGACATAATGTTTTATAATTAAATGCAATTATATATATATATATATATATATAGGGAGAAGATCATGCGAGAACCACCTCTTATTGTGAGAACCGCGATAACCAATGTGAACACACCAAAAATGCCTAAAAATAGCTAAAAATCACACAAAAAATTTTAACCTAAAAAATATTTAAAAAAAAAATTTTTAATTTTTTTTTTGCTTCGAAAAGTAGCGATTTTAACCTAAAAAATATTAAAAAAATCAAAAAAAATTATTTAGATTTTTTTTAGATTTTTTTAGGTTTTTTTGGGGTTTAGTTTTTAGCATTTTAGCTTTGGGGGGGGGTTTAGGTTTTTGGGGGGTGGGGGAGGGGGGTTTAGGTTTTTTTTTTGGGGGGGGGGGGGGTGGGGGTTAGGTTTTTTTAGCTATTTTAGGTTGTGTTCACATTGGTTCTCAAGGTTCTCACAATAAGGGTGGTTCTCGCATGAGCCCCTCCCTATATATATATATATTTGTGTTTTTGTAGTAAAATTTTAATTTTAGCATATTAATTTGCGGAAAAAAAAGTTTAAAAATTCAAAATTCGGGTTGAACGTGTCAGGTTCGGGTCAACCCGTTAATATTCGGGTCGTGTTCGGTTCATATGTATGACAAGATTTTCGGGTTCAGGTTCGTCTAAAATTTTCAGGTTCGGGTCGAGTTGAACCCGCCAACCCGCGAACGCGACCTGTTTAGCACCCTAAGTAGCGCGGTGAACCGTGATATGGTAACGGCAGTTGACTGACAACGGCATTCTTATTAAAGTCGTTATATGGTATCGGCTCCCGTATTATAGACGTGAGTACTTTTATAAAGTGATCTAAAACAATGGGTAATTACACGCCATCTCTAGAAACTTGTTTGTTATTATTATTATTATTTTTACTTTGTATGATATATTCAGCCATCCGCAGTGTCTCATGTTTATAGGTGATTTCCCCTACAGAAAGTTAATTGGAAAGTAAATAACAGCTTCATGTGGTTTGTGGTTTACCTTTTTGGTAAAAGTCCAAAACTTTATTTTTGTCACCTGTACGCAAAACCAATGCTACTATGTGTTTCCAGGTTGACTTTGTAACAAAGTCAATTTTTCTATTTTTTTCCCAGGTAAAGGAGAATTTTATTATATGGAAAAAAAAACATACAAACTCTTATCTTAGCCAGCAGCTAAGACAGAGGATACACCACAACATAAAGAACCAAAAGGAGCAGACATACAAGCATAGTATATACAACAAAGCAAACGACTAAAACTACTGCTCCAGCTTTCCAAAGACAGGCCCGCGCTTTTGTTTCGTCTCTCCATCCACTCGTGTCTCTACCTTTATTTCCTCTAGAACCTTTTTAATCTGCAGTGACTATCCTCTAAATACCTTTTCATTACGTAGTGGCCACAACTTCCAAATTGTCACCGAGAAGACTTCATAAATGATACGTTTCTCCTTGCTAGTTTATTCACTTGAAGAGCATGCTCGGGCATCATTTTTACCGAATTAAAACTGGATGGCACCAGACCTTTAATCCAAACACACACCCAACACCAAACCGCTTACGCTATAATAGATTCGGAAAATTGCAGTGTTTATTTGAATCAGACTCACAAACAACCTGACCCGATCCTTAAATTGCAGTATTTTATTATAATCAAAGTCACAACTTTCAATGATTAACAGTACAACAAACGATAATCCCGTTCAAAGTGCTAAGGATTTTGCAATCTCTACATGATTAAGCAAAATGTTAATGAGTAAAACTGGAAAACAACGCACCTTCGATATAATACTGCATGAACTTGGTGATTGGCTTGAACCAAGAACGTGCAATTTTGATAATAGGAACCTGTTGATAAAAAAACGAAAGCAGATTCAAGTTTGTAAGTGATTTTGTGATAGTAAGGTTACCTTTATAGTGCGATCAGTGTGTGCCTCGTATACTTTGACCTTGTCCATTATATTGTAATTGTATACCCGGATAAACATATCATCCGCCCCAGCAACAAACCCACTGCTTTCGTGCTAGGATCTGACTATGAAGACGTTGTGCCATCATCAAAGACAAAATTCCGTGTTCCCGTCAAGCAAAAACCACACATTATATATTAATAACACATAAGAAAAAATAAACTCTGATAACAGACCTGGTAACTCGGTAACCTCAAACGATTTTACCATAACTTGTAGCAAATAATTAAAAGTCATATGGTCAATCACTGAATGGTCGAGTTTTCCGAGCGTCTGAGACGGCGCATCACAAAACCTCGACGTGTTCAGATCCATTCATATTCAACCAGATCTGATTGAGGAGCTGCTCAAATCTGACTAAAGGACCGAGTGACTTTTCCATACACATTTTTTTTTCTTTTCAACATTTTTTCCCAGTCATCCAGACCCTATTTCAGTGACCAAAAGGACCAAAGTCTAAACCACCATCGCTAACTCAAATTGTAAGTTCAAAGCCAACAATGAAGTGAACAGATTCATGAAGGCTCAGAGAATGCAAAAGGACCAAGCCACCATGGCTGCAATAGGGGTTGCAGGTGCTAACCTGCCATCCTCCATAGCTGCAACACCATGGTGATGTATCGACTTTATTTTGATAACTCATCACAGCCTCCAACCACAAAATACAAACACTGTTCATTTGTTTGAACTATTAATAAATATATTAAAGAAGACAATATAGGTATGCCCCGAAACGAATGATTTAGGGCTTATCATCAAAAACCCTAAAGGCCGTTTGTCAACACCATCGTCGGACCATTCAGATTTAGCGTTAAGCATCGCAGACCTGAAAGGCGCTCCGAATCGTCATCATCAGAGCATTTTCCACAAACAAAGCCAACAATTTAACATTTACAATCGCACACCCTGAAGGCCCTCCGTCGACCGTTCAGCTCAACAGAGAACCCGCGAGCGTTACGGGATGCTAAACTGGGTAGGTATATGCAAAATGAAAACATCACACACCATTTTCATTACTACTATCAACAGCACAACCACCAACATCACAGCCGAAACAACAGCGAGAAACAACATGACCAACACGACTAACACAATCGTATAATCAATCTTATAGAGCAAAACAAAATTACCAACACAAATTGACTCGGATCTGAAAAGATCATCATCATCGTTGAACCTGCTCAGTGGCGCCATGTGTAACGCCCGGCTCTTTTGTACTTTCCATTTATAGAAAGTTTTGTTCGTATTTCTATTTTTGGAAACTTTGTAATCTTGTAATCATTTCCTTCTTTGTAATCATTGTAAAACCGAGACTTGGATCATTAATGAAACTCGTATTTTGTTACAAATATGTTATACACACTTTATATATGCTCGTATGTTCGATTTTGTGAATCAATTGATGTTAAATCGTTATTCTTGGAAACTATGTGCTAAACTTGTAATTTAACTAAACTTATCACGAAACGTGTTTTGAACGAAAAAGATACTTGATTATGACATTTATACGCTCAATTATACCTTGATTATGATCGCCATACTTAAATGTGCCTTAAACTATGCCTTTATGTCAAAACAAGTCCCTAAACTCTCAAACATGCACCTAAAAGCATCAAACATGAAACTACAGGGACTAAAATGTAAAAAAGCCAAACTCCCCCCAATTGAGGCGCCGCGTGATGCTAGGGACCTTGGCGTCACGCCAAGGCCCTGTTTCGGCAGACTTGTGTTTCTTCAGCTGATTATGCACGAAATCCCAAGTTCTAGTCTCACCCAATCCCCTTTAATCCACCTCTAATCACCTCCAATCAACTCTAAACTCTTCCACTATAAATACACACCTTCTCTAACCCTTTTTACACTTTCACAACTCATTACACTTCACAAATTTATTCTAAATCTGTAGCAAATCTGAGTTCTTGGACAGATTCATACACTTCTACAAAAGTGAGTGTAACTTGCTTGTTTTCACTCCAAATCACTTGATTCTTTCTTCTATTACTTTGTTATGACCTTGGGTTTGATTCCTTGGTTTTTTCTTGGAGAAATTAGGCTTGGAATTGCCCTAAAAAGGACCTAAACTTTCTGTTTTGTTTGATGTTATTCAAGAACTTGTTTATACTTATCATTCTTGTGTTTAACACCTCTCAAACTTATGTAACAATGCCTACAACCTTTCCTATGGTTATTTAGGTATAATAACATGATTGAGACATGTAAAATCAGGGGATAAATGATGTGTGTAAAATGCAACATATAAATTACATCAAATAAGGCATAAAACTAACCCTTTTTAAGTACTAATATTGGAAAAAGAGTGTTTTTGTCTTTCTTTTGTATTTTTAGGATTAAATGAGCTCAAAAACACAAAAGAAGCAAAAAGACAGCTAATTCCAACATAAATACAAGGAAAGAAACATTAGTGGACTGCCCGACCCCTCAACGGCACCTTCCAAAGCAAAATAGAGAAGTCAGAAGACTGAACACGCCCCGTGCTCAGCCAGCACGGGGCCGTGCCCAAGAAGCAGCAGAAAAGACAAACCTATAGAAGCTTCTATTGCCCACCACGGGCCGTGCCCAGCGGACACGGGGGCGTGTCGAAAGTACAGCAGGCGCATTTATTGTAATTGCGAATTACAATTAATGAGGAGAGAGAGTGTCAGACAGGCACGGGGCCGTGCCCAGCGGACACGGGGCCGTGCCCAGCTCTCTGTTCAGCCTATAAATAGGAGTGCTTGGATTCATTTCAACTCATCCCTTGGCACACCACCTCTCTCACACTTCATCCACCACCCACCACCACCATAACACCATCATCCACCACCATCATCCATTGTCCATCGTAGAGTGTGTGAGTCGTCTCGGGATCCAAGATTGATCGTAAGAGTTCTTGACAATCAAGGCCATGTTTGCCTAAGTCTTTTACATCACTTGGTGAAGACAAAGTGTCTAGTATAATACTTTTTATTTCTAATCTTTTGCACTTTTTATTTGGTTTTGTATTAATGACTTTAATAACTAGTTACTTATGTTGAAGGTGATCTTTCCTTATCGTTTGTCCGTGGTGTCTTGGCATTATTTTACTGTCTATATAAAATAAAGGATTTTCACCATTCATATTTCCACGGTCTATATGGAGGTATGTTGGCTACCTGGTCGGGGGTTAAGGGAACGGTTTGGTAAAGGTCTTGCCATTGTTCAGCGTTTAGAGGTCCTGCAATGGACCTGGGTCAAATTTAGTAGGACCTCCTTCAATACTTCACGGTATTGGATGGCGGGGGTCCAAACTCTTTGATCCCCTCATAAGTTAACTACTATTAATACTATAACCCGGCTATTTAGGACTGTATCCCTGCTGACTCAGACTACTTAGCCGAGGGTAACGTCACCGCCAAAAGCGGGGCCTACCACAATACTGCATTAATAACTTAATTCATTATCTTCCAATAATCCACCATTTTAGGATTGTATCCTTGCTGACTCAAACTACTGGGGTGAGGGTAACGTCACCTTCAAAAGAGGGGCCTACTACAATAACTAAGATAATCTCTTAATTATGTGCAAAAGTGCGGAAATAATCAAAGGTTATACTAGATACGAGTCGGAACCAAGTGATTCATCTTGTCTATCTGTTTTTATTTTATTTTTATTTTCAGCATTTTAGTTAGTTTTTATTTTTCTTAGCTTAAAACCTTTTTCTAAACTTTTATTTTGATTAGACGTTGAGGATAAACCGGTACTAAAAGCTCTTGTGTCCTTGGACGACCTCGGTATCTTACCAACGCTATACTACACTCAACGATGGGTGCACTTGCCCATATGTGTGTTTAGTGTTAGTGAAATATCGTGTTTTATAAATTTAAAACTTGGCTAAAATAAGTGTTAAAAAGGGCTTAAAATATACACCTAATATATACGACACTTTATCGCACATCAAGTTTTTGGCGCCGTTGCCGGGGACACAAGGATTTTAAGAAAGTTAGGAATCAACGGCCTAATCATCTTTTATTTTTCTTTTTAATTTTTTAGGATTTTCTTAGTTTTTCAGCTTCTGCAGAGCTCAGCACGGGCCGTGCCCGCTGAACACGCCCCCGTGCTCAATCATTGGAACTGGCAATCCTGTTTTACGTAAGACAGTAAGCTGAACACGGGGTCGTGCCCACTCAACACGCCCCCGTGCCCAAGTTTCAGTTACTGAAAACAGAACCGTTAGATCCCGGCGGTTGGTAATTTCTGACATAAACATGAGTGATAGTAATTGTTTTTACTTTCGGCACTCTTATGGTACGTGGCGTCAATTATGTGGTGGCAAACATGAAGAAGTAGAATGCTACTTTCTAAATTATAGGCCCCATTACATGGACCCACCGACTTCTTACAACCTTAAGAGGGGCGAAAGTAAAAATAAGCACTATTTCTCCCTCGAATGCGCCCAGCCAGATATTCTAGGGGAAATGCTCCTTGATGAGTTATTTCAATTAGAAAAGCTAATTCTGAATTGGTTAAAAGAGCTTAGGAAGGATTTTATTAATCCACCACAAGACGATGACCATGACGAAATGCTGGAACCGCATTCCAACAACCTCGTTGCTCCCGAAAATGCCTTAGTACCTAGCAAAGACTTGGACGATAGTCGTCCCTGTGTCGATTGTGCCGTGAAGGACTCTCCATCGACTTCGTTCGGTGCATACATAGACCTGAGCGATTCGGCATACACCTTCTTTAACGAGAGCCCGGGAAAGGGTTGGACTTGTCCACCTAGAATGAAAATAGGAATTACCCTCACCGACAACCTCTTGCGTTCTCGCCTTAGTCTAGGACAATTAAGGTATCTTAGGCACTTTGGGGTTGTTCCAACCAGTCAGGAGCCACCCGATACTAACAAGTTCCTTAAAAAAACTAGACAACTTCATAAAACAGTCACTCGACACGGGGCCGTGTCCAACCAACACGCCCCCGTGTCCATCAAAAGATTCCATTCTGATCAGTACGTCAGAATGCGTACAAACTGTGTCAGAACTCCACCTGCACACGGGGCCGTGTCCACTGGGCACGGGGCCGTGTCCAGGATGCTGTCGTTTTCTATAAATGCAGCCAAGAATTCTGCACATTTGGACCAACTTGGGGCAGAGATTTGCAGGAATCTTCTCTCAAACTATCCTAGGTAAGTCTAAAAGAAGGTTCCAACAACCCATCTTGTCCTTTCCTCTTTTAGCCATTTCCTTCTTCTCCATCTTTCTTCAAAGAACTACCATTAAAAGTTTGAATTCTTCAAACTTTGTGGTAAGGATTAATGAGTTTTGTTCAAAGGAATCTTGGTAAAAACATGTTATGTAACATTGTTTTAAGTTATTAGCAACTAAAAGGACACCACAAGTTCAGAAAATAACTTAAAAATCCAAGTTTCCTTGCTCCAAAATTCTGCAGAAAGATGAACACGGGGCCGTGCTCATTGAGCACGGGGCCGTGTCCGGTAACTGTTTTATTTAAATAAACTTTTTCAGTTTATTTTTCGTAGAATGTCAAGTGAAAACAGCGAAACATCTTCTGTGCATTCGTCAAACAGCCGAAGAGGAAGAAGACCCTCCATTGAAGCTACACTTATGCACTATGTGATAGCATTAAGGGAGGCTCTCGACGAAATGACTTCAGTAGAGGAGGTCCTAATCGACCGTATTAACGATCTTACGATGGGACTTGAAAGCAGCTTCCAAGAAATTAACCTCTTGCACCAGAGGTTAAATATTCTTGTAGCACCCCCAATGGAACCAGTCCTTCCTCAGCAGGATTGGAACCTGGCACTCGGAATCAACAACCCTACCGGGTGGGAAGACTTTCCGGCGGAACCTCCCGTGGAACACCAACAAGAGATCCCGGTGGAAGTTGAAACTCCTCAAACTAATGCCAATGAGCCTTCTTTTCTCCTTCCAAGGGAGGTGGAAGAATGGCTCGCTGACATTTGAGGAGAACCGCACGCGGAAGAAGGAGTTCAAAAAGGCCTTGTTTAACCAAGATTAGTTACTTCTTGGAAATTTTGCTAATTAAAATAAAGTAAAGACTAGGACTCCATGGTTTATTATTCCTTGTTTTATCTAGTTTAATTTAGGATTATGTAAGTTCTCTCTATGATGAAATGAAATGATGGTTTTAAGGTTTGGATGGTTTGTAAGGAATAAAACACACTCATGGTGGTAAGGGATGAAAAGGGGAACGAGAAAAATGACTTCATGCACAAGAACAAGGCAACCCGACAATTCTCTCCAATTCAGAAGGTTCAACACGGGCCGTGCCCAACCAACACGGCCCCGTGCTGAACCACCTGCAGAAAAACGCCCAGTTCAGGTAACTGGACACGGGCCGTGTTCACCCGGCACGCCCCCGTGTCCAGACTTCTGTTTCTCTTATTTTAATTTTGTTACTGGCACTTGAACACGGGGCCGTGCCCGGATAACACGGGGCCGTGTTCAGCGCCCAGTAACAGAAAATTTTTGCTTTTTAACACTATTTTACACATCTAATCAACCTAAAAATTTATTTTTGGGACACATTGAGGACAATGTGTAATTTAAGTGTGGGGGGATGCTAAAGCCTTGAATTTTGCAAAGTCCTAAATACAAGCCTTACACAAAACTCTATTGGAACCGCTAATCACCCCAAATTTTTTTGAAAATTTTCATTTTTTCTTACTTGTCTAGGTTTAATTCGGGAAATTCAAGTTCTCAAAAAGGTTATATTTTTACAAATTTACAACCGATAGCGTAGTGATAAAAAGAACCAACATAAGAAAATTATGAAAAGGCATGGCAAACTTAGTTAAAATTTGATTATATATACTTGATCACATAAAAACCCATTCCCACAAAAAGTGAGTTTTGAGCCTTTATTGAGCACAATTACATATCATTAAAACTAAATGCTCATGTTTCGTTTCTTGTGTGAATAGCCGCTTGGTTCTTACGACTCTAGAACTTGCCATGACGATACATTCCCGGTCCTTATCAACTTAAACCCGAGTAAGTAAATGATGGAGGCATTAGGACTAACCCCTTTTTTATTTCTACACCATTATTTTTCTTTTTCTTTTACCACCTACCCAAAAATCCCCCTAGTTAGCCCCTTTGAGCCTAAACCTTTTCATTTCATCACCCAAACCAAAAACCCTTTTACCCACCAAAACCTTTTTCATTTTTAACCCTTTGTTTTAGTAACAAGTTCGGTTTTTCGTAAAAAAAAAAATGTGTTGATGATGAAGCAAAAAGAAAATAAACAAACAAGTTCATCAAAAATAACTTTGTTTGAATAAAAGCTTCATCAAAATAAAAAGTTGAAAAAATAGAAAGTCCTACGAAAACCGACACTTGTTACGTTTTTCGCCCTTTTTCTACTAACCACTAACCACTATCCCAACCACCTACCTTTAACCCAAGCCTAACCCTTAACCCACAAAGTCCTCTTGATATTTACAAAGGTATAAAAGTTAAAAAGGAGGAGGATTGATTGCTTGGCAAGCCTATGGTAGGAATAAGTTCCATGCCGCTCTCGAGTGATTCACTAAAAATACACCTTCGGCCGAGTGTGAGTGATTTCTCCCGTAAGGTATGTGAACTTGTATATAAATGGAATTTTAAAAAGGCATGTTATGCCCAAATAAGTAATTTCTCCTATGAAAAGTTCTAAATAAATCATTACGAATAGGAGTGTAAATAAATAAAAATAAAACCCAAAAAGATCTTGAATATCCCGACACTCTACGACAAGCCCAAAACCTTCTCTTCTACCCATTCCATTTGGGAGTGTAAGTCACATATTAAAGAGTTTTGCTTGAGGACAAACAAAAGTTCAAGTGTGGGGGTATTTGATGTGTGTAAAATGCAACATATAAATTACATCAAATAAGGCATAAAACTAACCCTTTTTAAGTACTAATATTGGAAAAAGAGTGTTTTTGTCTTCCTTTTGTATTTTCAGGATTAAATGAGCTCAAAAACACAAAAGAAACAAAAAGACAGCTAATTCCAACATAAATACAAGGAAAGGAACATTAGTGGACTGCCCGACCCCTCAACGGCACCTTCCAAAGCAAAATAGAGAAGTCAGAAGACTGAACACGCCCCGTGCTCAGCCAGCACGGGGCCGTGCCCAAGAAGCAGCAGAAAAGACAAACCTATAGAAGCTTCTATTGCCCACCACGGGCCGTGCCCAGCGGACACGGGGGCGTGTCGAAAGTACAGCAGGCGCATTTATTGTAATTGCGAATTACAATTAATGAGGAGAGAGAGTGTCAGACAGGCACGGGGCCGTGCCCAGCGGACACGGGGCCGTGCCCAGCTCTCTGTTCAGCCTATAAATAGGAGTGCTTGGATTCATTTCAACTCATCCCTTGGCACACCACCTCTCTCACACTTCATCCACCACCCACCACCACCATAACACCATCATCCACCACCATCATCCATTGTCCATCGTAGAGTGTGTGAGTCGTCTCGGGATCCAAGATTGATCGTAAGAGTTCTTGACAATCAAGGCCATGTTTGCCTAAGTCTTTTACATCACTTGGTGAAGACAAAGTGTCTAGTATAATACTTTTTATTTCTAATCTTTTGCACTTTTTATTTGGTTTTGTATTAATGACTTTAATAACTAGTTACTTATGTTGAAGGTGATCTTTCCTTATCGTTTGTCCGTGGTGTCTTGGCATTATTTTACTGTCTATATAAAATAAAGGATTTTCACCATTCATATTTCCACGGTCTATATGGAGGTATGTTGGCTACCTGGTCGGGGGTTAAGGGAACGGTTTGGTAAAGGTCTTGCCATTGTTCAGCGTTTAGAGGTCCTGCAATGGACCTGGGTCAAATTTAGTAGGACCTCCTTCAATACTTCACGGTATTGGATGGCGGGGGTCCAAACTCTTTGATCCCCTCATAAGTTAACTACTATTAATACTATAACCCGGCTATTTAGGACTGTATCCCTGCTGACTCAGACTACTTAGCCGAGGGTAACGTCACCGCCAAAAGCGGGGCCTACCACAATACTGCATTAATAACTTAATTCATTATCTTCCAATAATCCACCATTTTAGGATTGTATCCTTGCTGACTCAAACTACTGGGGTGAGGGTAACGTCACCTTCAAAAGAGGGGCCTACTACAATAACTAAGATAATCTCTTAATTATGTGCAAAAGTGCGGAAATAATCAAAGGTTATACTAGATACGAGTCGGAACCAAGTGATTCATCTTGTCTATCTGTTTTTATTTTATTTTTATTTTCAGCATTTTAGTTAGTTTTTATTTTTCTTAGCTTAGAACCTTTTTCTAAACTTTTATTTTGATTAGACGTTGAGGATAAACCGGTACTAAAAGCTCTTGTGTCCTTGGACGACCTCGGTATCTTACCAACGCTATACTACACTCAACGATGGGTGCACTTGCCCATATGTGTGTTTAGTGTTAGTGAAATATCGTGTTTTATAAATTTAAAACTTGGCTAAAATAAGTGTTAAAAAGGGCTTAAAATATACACCTAATATATACGACACTTTATCGCACATCAATAAACCTCAAATACTTTCTGTTTTGATTAGGGTATTTTACCCACAAGTCATGTTCGAGCTTAGATCTTGATGTAGAGTGATTGTGGAACAACTTGGGTTGTTCCAACATAAAATCCTCACATGATTTGATGATTTCTCTTAGTTTAGATTATTTACATACTTGTATTAATCCTAGTTCTTGACCCTCCTTGGTTGTCTTTACATCAAGTGAAGTGGTGAACGTTCAAGGGGTTCCTAAATGGAAGCTTGTCTTCCTACCCCATACATGACATCCATGATAACTCGAGGTGCCTAAATGAAGATCCTAATCCTCTACCTCTTACATGAATTATGGGACTAAATAATATGTAATACTTAACCTAAATATATATATGCACTCATTCGAACCTTTAATGTTAAACTTGTGTTTATATGTTAAAGTAGTAGAATATCATCTAAGACCTAAAACTCCAAGTATGATTCTAATGGGCGTACTACCCATGAAATACAATATAACCCTAGTGGTTACATAGTGTCATATAAGAGTTATAAGTTAAAGATGATTATTTTAATATCATACTTTATGTTAAGTTAAACTCCAAATTTATAATCTTCCGTTGAACGCCAAACTCACACACCTATGTTTCCTCGTGTAGAAGGACTAGGTGCTCCAACTTAATCCACTCCAACAACTCACTCGCGGGAATTCCAAGTAGGAAAGCTTGCAACCACCGTGAGTATACTCGATCCCTTTTTCCCCTTTTACACTTTGGGATGCAACATGTATAATTATGCAAACAACTTTTAAACTAAACATACTCAATCCTTGATCAAGCATGAAACTAATGTGACTTACTTGCTATTCTCATATGCTATGTGAACGATTTGGAACGTTATTGTAACACCCCGTGTTTTCACGAGTGAAAGTCAAAGTCAAGGTCAAAGTCAACGACCGATTTCGCGCAACGTGACTCGTAGAATTGTTTCTATTATATTTAGATTATGTGGAGTAAGTGTCGTTCATTTCAATAATCGAATCATGCTAACCGTATTTCAATCGACCTACGACTGTGAACGATAGGAAGTAACAATGCGATAAAGTTAATCAAGCTATGCTAATCAAATCGACATCAAATCGTAACTCGAACTGTGTATTTTACTTGTTGTTTATACGTGTGTGTGTGTGTGCCTTACATGTTACCTGTGCATGATTATTTTATGTTATTTTATGTTGTGATAATCAAGCGAACTCAATCGAACTCGAAGTCTAACTCGAATATAAACGAACCCAAACCCGAATCCCGAGTCGAACCATATAAGAAATAGTTGGGACTGAAAGTAATTTGACTAGGAAACCCTATCGAATCGCTCGCAAATCAAAACCGAATCAACATCGCACCGAACACACCAAAGCAGGCGGCATCCGCACGGATGGCCAATCCGCACGGATTGCCAATCCGCACGGATTGCCAATCCGCACGGATGACCAGTCCGCGCGGATAGCCTACCCGGGTGCGTGCCATGCGCACGGCTCACCCTTTCCCTTTTTGGCATCCTATAAATACACGGGTCACTCTCCACTTTTTCCACTTTTGGCAAGTGACGTCCGAACCACACGCATTCTTCACCTTTTCTCAGATTTCTCTCAATCCAGGTAAGATCTTGCACTAATTCTTGTACATCTTTGATCACTACACGATTCTACACATTTCCATCTTTCAAATCTTCACTTTTGACCATGAAATCCTCCGGATTTGGGGTATTCTCGGGTGACGTCATCACGAAGTTCTTATGAACTTCAAGCTTGACCTCATCCCACCAAGAATAGCTTAGATCTAAACGATTTCTACAAGATTTCATAATAACTTCACCTAGATCTAAACTTTTCTAAGGATAAAAGAGTTGAAAGAAATAAACCTAAGTTCTCTCCTTCTTTTACCCTTAAAGTCGGTACGAATCTGATCGGTTCTAGTCTCTACTCGATAATAGTGATGCACTAGTCCTAGATCTGGAATTCTACCGCGAGACATCTGATTTCGGGGTCAACCGGAACTACCGTTCTGAGTCGCCGACAGGCCGAGTTAGGGTGGTTCCTGACTGGTCTAGTCACGCGGGTGAGAACACAACTCCAAGTGGTTGCCACGTAATCAAAACGTATCGATAAACGACAACAGAAACCAAGTGTAGACGAACGGAACAACCAGACGAGTTGTCCGCACGGACAAGCTGCCCGCACGGACAGGCTGTGCGCACGGATTACCATCCGCACGCACAGGTCATCCGGACGAGTTGTCACCCGGACGAGCTACCCATGGGACCCACTTTCCAAACAAGGTTTGAGTATCGACGAATGAACAATCCGGACGGACGACCTCTGAATGGATTACTCTTCGGATCATGAGATACTAAGGCCTTAAAATGAAAATCAAACAATGTTCATCCGCACGGTCAAGTCGTACGCACGGACAGACTATCCGAACGGATTGTCTCTGCCCACGCGCACAGGCTGTCCGCACGGACTACCATACGCACGGACTGTCGTCCGCGCGACCGGCTTGAAAGGTAGAAACACTTATGTGTTTTCTAAATGCTACAACGAAAACTCCAAAGCACAAGCCATCATACACAAACACATCTTAGGAAGAAACAATCCACTTGAACGTTTATCCACACGAACAACTTAACCATACGGATAAGTCATCCGCACGCACAACTAATCCGCATGGATCGCCATCCGCACGGACAGTCACACGCACGGATAACTTATCCGGATGGATCCCTATCCGCACGCATCACCATCTGCACGGATAGGTCATGCGCACGGATGACTTCTACTCACGGATAGCTGATCTGCACGATCAGCCATCCTAACCACTCTCACTTTGTACTGTTTTACGCGCCACTTATCGTTACGTTATCGAATCTATTCAGGCTAACCGTACTCGCTGTAAAGCGCTCCCTTCAATCCATATCACTGTGAGTATACTCGAACCCTTTTTGCTTTAGCACTTTTGGGTGTTACATACGTTACAACTATTCAAACTACAACTATCACACTACTCAAGCTATTTTAACGCTAAACCATTAATGCATGTTATACGTGGCTTATGAATGCTTGTTTGTTATGTTTACACATGGAATGCTGTCTACCTGCCTTAGCAACGATAGTACTATAGTTTGGACTCAGCACCCGTTCACACGGGGGTTGTTAAGGATCTTTTACTTGCATGGATTACGGTGGTAATCATGTATTGCGAACTGCCTCGGGCAGTCAACCCGCAGTCATTGGTATCGATGGATCTATGTCGATAACTAACGTGCTTCATTTCACTATGTGTACGTGCTGGTTATGCGTAAACGAATTCGAACTCTATATGCTAATATCAAACTTGTATGCTCACCTTTACATTTTATGTATTGACATTATTTTAACGTATGTGACAGGTGCTTAGGATGCATATGTGGTAGGGAATGGAAGCTAGAATAAAGCTTTAGAGCCCAACAAATAGTTGTCTGTAGATAACTTATTAGGGGTCTCTAGAAGCAGATAAACAATTGCTACTTATTTTAAATCTGAGTTGTCGGAACATAATATTTGTTTTGATGTTGTCTGTAATAACTTGTTTGACTATTTATGTTACGGTATGGGACGTAATGCTTTAATTAAATGGTGATGATAGTTGTTATGGAAACTTCTGGACAATCTGTTTCGCTCAGGGCCACGCCCCGATGATTCCGCCATCGGTTGGGGTGTGACAGATTGGTATCAGAGCCATAACTATAGGGAATTAGGCAAGAGTCGACCTAGTCCGGGTCGAAGTCTTAGAGACCTAGACTATAGTTAAGAACCAACAGACCGACTCACGCGTATGCGTAAACTCGCCACTATCACTCACTCTATTCTATCACTGCACTCGAATTTTCAAGTTGTAAACAGGTAATGAGGTCGAGAATAGGTGTGAAAACCGCAAACTCTCGACCAAAGTTGCCTAACCAGCTTGCGTTTTAGCTACAACGAGGAGAATCATACCAAATCAGGAGTGAAATCCATATTTTGATGAATAATCTCCTCAATTTTTATCAAAAATGAGGACGGAAGTTGCAAGATAGGGGTGAAACCCTAACCTTGACGACTCGTCCCGCTTTTATACAAAAACTTCCACCAAAGTTCGATGGACTCCAACGATCCAAAGACACAATATAACCAATGGGAATTGCGCCAACGCCCAAGAATCGAGGCAAAGGCATAGTCCTGGAGGTAATTGTGCAGGATTCTTGCGAATAGTCGAGCCACTTTGGTTAGTCGAAGTCTATTAGCCACAGACAATCTACCATTGATTTATCGACCTTTATGAAAGTTTTATGCATTTTCTGTTATTTGTTAACGTTTTGAGGTACTATTGATTTCGACCCAACACTATTGCTTCTGCTAAAACACAAAACCCACACAACTCATCGCTAGCGAATCCATAATAGAGGTAGTCAGAATGCTTTGTATGCTCATAGGTACTCTAGTGACTAAGACATAGGTGTTCTGCTATTGTGCTTACCTGTTTAGGAATAATGTGATTATATGCTCTATGTGTTTGTGTGACTTTGTGCGATTCTGTGATTTTGTGACTATATGCGACTACATGGTACGTGTTACTGAGCTTTAGTAGTGGTAGACGTGTGAGGTGAGATTCGAATACATGTGTTGAGTTCCGTGGCGATGTCTATTGCAGACAATGTCGTCTGGATCTCGTCATACGCTCTCTCGTCAGGAAAAGAGGGACCGACGTCTTGCCTCTATCATCGCAAAAAGTGTGGCAAAAGCTGTGAGCGATGTCTATGAGAACGCCAGCAAATCATCTGAGGAATCGAGGACTGAGGGTCCTAGAGCTGTCACGAGACCTTTCAGTTTCAAACAATTCAAGTCATGTGGGCCGAAAGAATTCACAGGCGAAGGAGGTCCTACTGCACTATTTCACTGGTTTGACTCCATCGAGGTTACTCTGCGACAAAGTGGTTGCCCTGATGACCTTCGAACTCTGAACGCTACCGGCGTCTTTCAGTCCCGTGCTTTGGACTGGTGGACGGCCGAGAGGAACAAGAGAGGGAATGATGCAGCTTACGGTTTGTCATGGGATGAGCTCAAGGAAGTCATGCTAGAGGAATTTTGCCCTCCTCACGAGCGTCAAAAGCTTGAAGATGAATTTTGGCACATACATCAGAAGGATGGAGACAATGCTGGCCTTACTGCTCGCTTCAAGCAACTCAACATTATCTGTCCTGACCAGGTCAAGACTCCTGAGATGACCATCAAGAAGTACATCCGAGCTTTGCCCGACTGCGTCGCTGATTTCGTGCAAGCGGCTAAGACTGCTACGATCGAGGAAACCTATCTACTGGCCGCCGAAATCAATGACAAAAGGGTTAAGGCTGGGGTGTGGGATAAGGCCTCCAAGCATCTGCATCAAGCTACCGCTACTGCACCAACTGCTGAACCTACCACGTCAAGCAACAAGAGAAAGAACAAGAGAAAGAACAGCTCCACCAACAAGAACTGTGCGATTACTGCTGCACCGATCCAAGCTGTACCTGCCCAACAGCGTCAAGTAGCGGCGCCTGTGGCCAATGCACCGCCAGCCAAGCGTGCATATACTGGACCACACCCACTCTGCCCTACTTGCACCTATCACCACCCGACTGCTATTCAATGCCGCTTCTGTGCTCATTGCAACGTCTACGGCCACTTTACTGCCAACTGCCGTATTCGTCAAGCTCCTGCCAATCAAGCTCTACTAGCTGCCCCACAGGATCAACAAGCTCCTCCGGCACCCGCAGTCAAAGCCAGAGCATGCTTCACGTGTGGCGACCCGAATCATTTCGCCAACATGTGCCCGAACAGGGTAGTGAAACAGGAACCGCAACAGCAGCAACCACAGCAGCAGCAACAGCAGCAACAACAACAACAGGCAGCACGCGCCAGAACTTTCAATCTCAATGTGCGTCAAGCCCAGGCCGACAACAACGTGGTCAATGGTATGTTCCTTGTGAATGGTATTTATGCTTCATGTTTGTTTGATACTGGAGCCGATAATTGCTTTGTGTCACTCGAATTTGAGAAACTCCTTAATCGTGAACGTTCTCGACTCTCCTCTGCATTCGATGTTGAAGTCGCTACCGGAAGAACCATCGCTGTAAACTCTGTTATTCGTGATTGCACTCTCGAGCTCAACAATCACATCTTCTCAATCGATCTCATTCCAATGCTACTAGGAAGCTTTGATGTCATAGTAGGCATGGACTTTCTACGCGAAAACCATGCCGAAGTTGTGTGCTTCGATAAAATGATTCGTTTTTCGCTCGCAAACGGTGATTCATTGTGCGTTTACGGTGATACTACTTCGAAGAGTCTCAAGCTTATGTCGTGCCTACAAGCTAGCAAGTATCCCCGTAAGGAATACAGGGCTTTCTTGGCTCATGTCGTAGCAGCGGAGAAGGAAAAGAAAGAGAAGAAGGAAGTGAAAGACGTTCCAGTGGTTCGAGAATTTCCTCAAGTTTTTCCAGAGGACCTTCCCGGACTACCTCCAAAGCGCGATATTGACTTCCGCATTGATCTCATTCCTGGAGCTAATCCTATCGCCAGAGCTCCTTATCGACTCGCGCCGTCCGAAATGCGCGAACTCTCAACCCAACTTCAGGAATTGCTTGAAAAAGGCTTTATTCGCCCGAGCACCTCTCCTTGGGGCGCACCAGTCCTTTTCGTCAAAAAGAAGGATGGGTCGTTCCGGATGTGCATCGACTACCGGGAATTGAATAAGTTGACTATCAAGAACCGCTATCCTCTGCCTCGAATCGACGATTTGTTTGATCAACTACAAGGTGCTACGTGTTTCTCGAAGATCGATCTACGTTCAGGATATCATCAGCTGCGTATACAAGAGGAGGATATACCCAAAACCGCGTTTCGCACTCGCTACGGCCATTACGAATTCGTTGTCATGCCTTTTGGCCTAACAAACGCACCAGCAGTTTTCATGGATCTGATGAATCGAGTGTGTAAACCATATCTTGACCGCTTCGTCATCGTGTTCATCGACGATGTCTTGATCTATTCCAAAACGAGAGCCGAACACGCGCAACATCTACGTTTGGTTCTCGAGTTACTCCAGGGGAACCAACTCTACGCCAAATTCTCCAAGTGCGAGTTTTGGTTGGGGGAAGTTCAGTTCTGGGTCACATCGTTAATAGTCAGGGTATTCACGTCGATCCTGCGAAGATTGAAGCTGTTAAGAGCTGGGTTACGCCTAAGAACCCGACTGAAGTCCGCTCCTTTCTCGGGCTAGTGGGTTATTATCGACGATTTATCGAAGGATTCTCGAAGATCGTTGTACCACTTACCTCTCTCACTCATAAGGATCAGCCTTTTGTCTGGGGAACCAAACAAGAGTCTGCCTTTCGAACCCTCAAACACATGCTTTGCAATGCTCCTGTTCTCACACTACCCGACGGAAACGATAATTTCATTGTCTACTGTGATGCTTCTAACCTTGGTCTCGGTTGTGTCTTAATGCAACGAGACAAGGTCATAGCTTACGCATCTCGTCAGCTCAAAATCCACGAGAAGAACTATACAACCCACGATCTCGAGCTAGGCGCAGTTGTTTTTGCATTAAAGATTTGGTGACACTACCTGTATGGTACAAGGTGTACGATCTTCACCGATCATAAGAGCCTACAGCACATCTTTAATCAGAAGGAACTAAATATGCGTCAACGCCGATGGGTAGAACTTCTCAACGATTACGACTGTGAGATTCGTTATCACCCAGGCAAAGCAAATGTTGTTGCCGACGCACTTAGCAGACGGAGCTATCTGCTTAGCACTCGAAATGTTCAAACTCAGCACAACCTCGAAGCTCTCATTCGCGACGCCCAGCATGCATGTTTCAACGAGCGCACCTTGAAGAAAGAAAGAATCTACCACGATGGAGCCCAGCTTGTGAGCAAATCAAATGGGATATTCCACTTCTTAGACCGAATTTGGATTCCCAAGCGAACCAACCTGCGACAGATTATCATGGATGAAGCCCACAAATCCCGATACTCTATTCATCCCGGTGCTGACAAAATGTACCATGATCTTCGTTATAGGTACTGGTGGCCGGGTATGAAACGGGATATCGCACTCTACGTCGGAAAATGCCTAACCTGTGCTAGGATCAAGGCTGAACATCAAAGACCCTCTGGCTTGCTCGAACAACCACCAATTCCCATGTGGAAATGGGAGAGCATAGCTATGGATTTCGTAACCAAGCTTCCCACCACGTCATCAGGTCACGACAGCATTTGGGTTGTTATTGACCGTTTGACTAAATCAGCTCACTTTCTGCCAATACGAGAAGACTACAAGGTAGAACGATTAGCCCGAATCTACACCGACGAGATCATTTGTCGACATGGGACGCCTCGTGACATCATCTCTGATCGTGATGCTCGGTTCACTTCACGATTGTGGGAAACATTTCAAACGGCACTCGATACAACGCTTAATCTAAGTACTGCGTTCCACCCACAAACCGACGGTCAGACTGAAAGAACGATTCGTACTCTTGAAGACATGCTCCGTTCGTGTGTCCTAGACTTCGGTGGTAATTGGGATAGACACCTTCCGTTAGTCGAATTCTCGTACAACAACAGCTACCAGGCCAGCATCCAGATGGCACCTTTCGAGGCCTTATACGGAAGAAGATGTCGATCGCCTATTGTGTGGCACGAGATCGGTCACTCGCAATTAACCGGTCCGGAGCTGCTACAAGAAACGACAGACAAAATTTTCCAAATTCGGGACAACCTAGCGAAAGCTAGGGATAGACAGAAAGTTCTCGCCGATAAAAAGCGCAAGCACCGTGAATATGGCGTTGGTGACTACGTACTCCTAAAGGTATCACCTTGGAAGGGTGTAGTCCGATTCGGCAAGAAGGGGAAACTCGCGCCTCGATATGTTGGACCTTTTAAGATTCTGGAAAGAATCGGGAAAGTCGCCTACAGAATCGAATTACCGGAAGAACTTAGCAATGTCCATCCGACTTTCCACGTGTCAAACCTCCGAAAGTGCATCGCCGACCACGACTTACATGTTCCTCTAGATGATCTACAAGTGAACGAAACATTACACTTCGTGGAAAAGCCTTTCGAGATCATGGATCGCAAAACCAAAGAACTCAGGCGCTCGCGCATTCCTATTGTGAAAGTCCGATGGGAAGGTAAACGAGGCGCAGAGTTCACTTGGGAACTCGAAAGCGACATGAAGGCCAAGTACCCGCAGTTGTTTAACTAGAGAGATAATCTTAGAGAGAGAAAGTCTAGAGAGAGAAAGTTCTCTCTACGTGATTCTCGGCTTTGTGTACGTCATCATAATCAATCGAATCACGGTTATTGTATACGTTTAATTTAGCGATTTTCAGAGAAAACGTGATGAATAAGAAAGATGAAGAAATTGCTCAAATCTGAGCAATCGATCTCCTGCTCAGATACCACTTGTGGAATCGGTTTTGACTCCGTTACGATTACGATTAGTCACACACGTACACGGATTTTCGCACGTCAAACGTGTTGTTACGCAATCGAATCGAAGATAAATTCGGACCTACAATAGTCAAGGTTTTGAAAGAAAAAGAAAAAGGTTTTGAAAGAAAAAGAAAAAGGTTTTGAAAGAAAAAGAAAAAGGTTTTGAAAATGAAAAATTGGAAATTGAAAAAGATTTCTCTCAAACGACTTCGAATTGAAATCTAAAACTTTATAGGCTTTTAGATTAGATGTTTTCGCACATCATATCAAAAAATCAGCAATTTTCAACCGTAAAAACTCGGTCAATTTGACGATTTTCAATGGTCCGAACGCAGGACTCTCACATGTGATCCAAGGTTAATTACGGCTTCCAGCTTAATTTCGGGACGAAATTCCCTAAACAAAGGGAGGCTGTAACACCCCGTGTTTTCACGAGTGAAAGTCAAAGTCAAGGTCAAAGTCAACGACCGATTTCGCGCAACGTGACTCGTAGAATTGTTTCTATTATATTTAGATTATGTGGAGTAAGTGTCATCCATTTCAATAATCGAATCATGCTAACCGTATTTCAATCGACCTATGACTGTGAACGATAGGAAGTAACAATGCGATAAAGTTAATCAAGCTATGCTAATCAAATCGACATCAAATCGTAACTCGAACTGTGTATTTTACTTGTTGTTTATACGTGTGTGTGTGTGCCTTACGTGTTACCTGTGCATGATTATTTTATGTTATTTTATGTTGTGATAATCAAGCGAACTCAATCGAACTCGAAGTCTAACTCGAATATAAACGAACCCAAACCCGAATCCCGAGTCGAACCATATAAGAAATAGTTGGGACTGAAAGTAATTTGACTAGGAAACCCTATCGAATCGCTCGCAAATCAAAATCGAATCAACATCGCACCGAACACACCAAAGCAGGCGGCATCCGCACGGATGGCCAATCCGCACGGATTGCCAATCCGCATGAATTGCCAATCCGCACGGATGACCAGTCCGCGCGGATAGCCTACCCGGGTGCGTGCCATGCGCACGGCTCACCCTTTCCCTTTTTGGCATCCTATAAATACACGGGTCACTCTCCACTTTTTCCACTTTTGGCAAGTGACGTCCGAACCACACACATTCTTCACCTTTTCTCAGATTTCTCTCAATCCAGGTAAGATCTTGCACTAATTCTTGTACATCTTTGATCACTACACGATTCTACACATTTCCATCTTTCAAATCTTCACTTTTGACCATGAAATCCTCCGGATTTGGGGTATTCTCGGGTGACGTCATCACGAAGTTCTTATGAACTTCAAGCTTGACCTCATCCCACCAAGAATAGCTCAGATCTAAGCGATTTCTACAAGATTTCATAATAACTTCACCTAGATCTAAACTTTTCTAAGGATAAAAGAGTTGAAAGAAATAAACCTAAGTTCTCTCCTTCTTTTACCCTTAAAGTCGGTACGAATCTGATCGGTTCTAGTCTCTACTCGATAATAGTGATGCACTAGTCCTAGATCTGGAATTCTACCGCGAGACACCTGATTTCGGGGTCAACCGGAACTACCGTTCTGAGTCGCCGACAGGCCGAGTTAGGGTGGTTCCCGACTGGTCTAGTCACGCGGGTGAGAACACAACTCCAAGTGGTTGCCACGTAATCAGAACGTCTCGATAAACGACAACAGAAACCAAGTGTAGACGAACGGAACAACCAGACGAGTTGTCCGCACGGACAAGCTGCCCGCACGGACAGGCTGTGCGCACGGATTACCATCCGCACGCACAGGTCATCCGGACGAGTTGTCACCCGGACGAGCTACCCATGGGACCCACTTTCCAAACAAGGTTTGAGTATCGACGAATGAACAATCCGGACGGACGACCTCTGAATGGATTACTCTTCGGATCATGAGATACTAAGGCCTTAAAATGAAAATCAAACAATGTTCATCCGCACGGTCAAGTCGTACGCACGGACAGACTATCCGAACGGATTGTCTCTGCCCGCGCGCACAGGCTGTCCGCACGGACTACCATACGCACGGACTGTCGTCCGCGCGACCGGCTTGAAAGGTAGAAACACTTATGTGTTTTCTAAATGCTACAACGAAAACTCCAAAGCACAAGCCATCATACACAAACACATCTTAGGAAGAAACAATCCACTTGAACGTTTATCCACACGAACAACTTAACCATACGGATAAGTCATCCGCACGCACAACTAACCCGCACGGATCGCCATCCGCACGGACAGTCACACGCACGGATAACTTATCCGGATGGATCCCCATCCGCACGCATCACCATCCGCACGGATAGGTCATGCGCACGGATGACTTCTACTTACGGATAGCTGATCCGAACGATCAGCCATCCTAACCACTCTTACTTTGTACTGTTTTACGCGCCACTTATCGTTACGTTATCGAATCTATTCAGGCTAACCGTACTCGCTGTAAAGCGCTCCCTTCAATCCATATCGCTGTGAGTATACTCGAACCCTTTTTGCTTTAGCACTTTTGGGAGTTACATACGTTACAACTATTCAAACTACAACTATCACACTACTCAA
This sequence comes from Helianthus tuberosus, assembly GCA_030545235.1. Lineage (NCBI taxonomy): Eukaryota > Viridiplantae > Streptophyta > Magnoliopsida > Asterales > Asteraceae > Helianthus > Helianthus tuberosus. The sequence goes on from CM060399.1 coordinate 118,412,821, forward strand.
ACTATTTTAACGCTAAACCATTAATGCATGTTATACGTGGCTTATGAATGCTTGTTTGTTATGTTTACACATGGAATGCTGTCTACCTGCCTTAGCAACGATAGTACTATAGTTTGGACTCAGCACCCGTTCACACGGGGGTTGTTAAGGATCTTTTACTTGCATGGATTATAGTGGTAATCATGTATTGCGAACTGCCTCGGACAGTCAACCCGCAGTCATTGGTATCGATGGATCTATGTCGATAACTAACGTGCTTCATTTCACTATGTGTACGTGCTGGTTATGCGTAAACGAATTCGAACTCTATATGCTAATATCAAACTTATATGCTCACCTTTACATTTTATGTATTGACATTATTTTAACGTATGTGACAGGTTCTTAGGATGCATATGTGGTAGGGAATGGAAGCTAGAATAAAGCTTTAGAGCCCAACAAATAGTTGTCTGTAGATAACTTATTAGGGGTCTCTAGAAGCAGATAAACAATTGCTACTTATTTTAAATCTGAGTTGTCGGAACAGAATATTTGTTTTGATGTTGTCTGTAATAACTTGTTTGACTATTTATGTTACGGTATGGGACGTAATGCTTTAATTAAATGGTGATGATAGTTGTTATGGAAACTTCTGGACAATCTGTTTCGCTCAGTGCCACGCCCCGATGATTCCGCCATCGGTTGGGGTGTGACAGTTATATGCTCATTAACTTTGCTCGCCCACCTTAACAATTATAGTGCTATAGGATTAACGCCCCGCCCGCTATTCTATTGGGTATTGTTAAGTTAAACATTACCACCCCGCTAAACTATTGGGATTAGGCTATTTTATGCGTTGTATTCTAGGGTTTGATCATATTGTACGCCAAAATTGCATACTAGTAATCACATATTATGAATCATGTTGGATTTGAGTTTTTATTCTATTATGCTATGTAAACAAACTTGTATACTCGCCATTGCTTTTGCATTGAAACTCTATTTTAATACATGTTGCAGGTTGATAGTTGAAGTATGGATGAATGACGAAACAAGTTTAGGGTGGACTAGATACACACCTTAAATCTATTTATCTTTTGATGTTATGTTGAAATTTGAACAATGTTGTTATTTCTATTTTAAATGTTGTATGACAATTTAGCACTTGCAATGAAATTTGAATTTAATTAAATATTGTCACATAGTGTTATGAAGTCTCTAGCAATCTATACACACTTCGTCTCATCCCGATGTTTCCGCCATCGGTTGGGGTGTGACAGATTGGTATCAGAGCCATAACTATAGGGAATTAGGAAAATTGTCATGCTTTTGCCCTAATCTATAGTTTTAGGAATTTTGCCTCTTATGTGTTGTTTAAAACTTTTGTACTCTACCATGCATGCTTCCTAGCTATACTTCTTGTTGATTAAATATATATGCCTTTCCTAAGGTTAACATGAATACACTTGTTTATTTGTATACTCTTGTAACACAAACGAGACAACTTTACCAAAATAGGCGTGAAACCCACAATTTGGTAAACGACTCTCATTCTACCTTAAACTATATTTTTGCACGAAATTACACCATTAAGCTAGGAGTGAAATCCACAACTTAATGGTAATTTCCATTTCAACTCTAGTGGACCCTTGTCATAGTGTCGAAATTTTATTTTGACCCGACAAGTACCAACCACATTTAGGGTACGAAATCGTCAAGTTAGGGGTGAAACCCGCATCTCGTCGATTAAGTCCCATTCCTCGTTTTTCAATCTCGCCAAAGTCCCGATTGTTTCAATCGATTAGAGATGTGTAGTAACCGGAAGGGTAAGATACCGTTAATCGCTTCTCGACAAGAGTATCTTACCTATAGGCCAAAGCACGTTTTCTCTAACTCGAAAGGACTTTCGACCCACTTTGGAATAGTCGACGTTTCTCTACCCGAAACAATCCTATGTTTTATTGAGCCCCTCTTTTATGTATCTCAATTTATATGTGATTTTATACTTGAACGTTCGTTCATTTCAAAATTTCATTTTAAATCGTTTCGCACGTTATCGCAATCACAAACAATAATAATCCCGCGCGAACAAACTAAATTTACAATGCTTTCATTTATTCATGCTATGTGGAACTCATGACTATGCTATATGAGACATCTAAACTCTTTATGTTATGTGAATCAATTTGAAACTTTTATGCTATGTGACACTTTATGCTATGTAATTCAATTTATGCAAACAATTTTCTTAAACAAACATTATGATCAAGTCTCACCTACTCGTTCTTTTGAATCTTAGATGTCTTCTCGCCACTCCAATTCGTCTAAGAAGTCAAAGTCCCGTGCTACGAAGAAGATGATGGCTTTCATGGCCGATCAATTTGTGCGCGTCGTTCCAAAGGTCATTTCCGAGATTCGAGCTTTTGAAACTCCGAACTCCTCTGTCGACTCCAAGGTCGAGATACGCAAGCCCGCTTCGTTCAACTTCAAGCACTTTTCATCGTGCAATCCCAAGCCATTCACCGGCAATGATGGGGTGACCGCCATGCTCGAATGGTTTGATAGCATGGAGGTCACGTTCATCAACAGTGATTGCCCCAATGAGCTCAGAACGCGTAGTGCGACTGGGGTATTCCAAGCCCGAGCTCTCGAATGGTGGACGAACGAAAGGAACATTCGTTCGAACGAACTGGCATATGCATTGGAGTGGGAAGAAGTCAAGGCCCTGATGATGGACGAGTTTTGTCCTCCGTATGAGCAACAAAAGTTGGAGGAAGAATTTTAGGCACTAAAGCAAGTGGGGGATGAAAACCTAGCTTATACCACCCGTTTCAAACAACTTAGCTTCATCGTTCCTCACCTTGTTATGACCACCGACCGTAAGATAAGGAAGTATATCAATGGGTTACCCTCTGCTATGCGCGATACGATCGAGGCTGCCAAACTTGACAATATCGAAGCTGTTTATCGTTTGGCCGCTTCCCTGAACAACAACCGTGTACGCGATAAACAAGCCGCAAACCCCGCTTCTTTCAAGCCTGCCAACCAAATCACTCAACAGTCGAGTAGCAATAGGGGGAAGAAGCGAAAGCAATCGAACCCTGTTTGCAATGCGATTGTGCCACCCGTTAACCCAAATCCTGTTGCTCCTAATAACACCCAAAAGTCGTACACTGGGATTCACCCCAAGTGTGCCACATTTAACCATCACCATCCCGCCAATGCCAGGTGTCGTCTTTGTACCAATTGTAACTGTTATGGACATGACACCGCCTTTTGTCGCTATCAACAACCACAAGCTCCACCAGCTCAGCAAGCCGAACAAGCTCCGCCCCCTCCTCAAAACGCAAGACCCGCTAGAGCTTGTTTCAAATGTGGGGACGTCAATCATCTTCGTCCTCAATGCCCACTATGGAATCAAGAACAACTACAACCTCCTCGTGGACGCTGTTTCAATCTGAACGCGAATCAAGCGCGCAACGACAATGATGTCGTTAACGGTACGTTTCTTGTTAACCATCTTTATGCTTCGATACTGTTTGATACTGGTGCGGACAAAAGCTTTGTGTCCATAGAATTCGAATCATTGTTAAATTGCACACGCTCTAAGCTACCTAAGTCGTTTTCTGTTGAGGTCGCCAATGGCAAATCCATCCTAGTCGATTCTGTTCTTCGTGATTGTCGTCTTACTCCTAATGAACACGTCTTCCCTATCGATCTCATACCCATGCAACTGGGTAGTTTCGACGTCATCATAGGCATGGATTGGCTTCAAAAGAACCATGCTGAAATCGCTTGTCATGAGAAATACGTCCGTTTACCTCTTCCTTCTGGTGATGTTTTGCACGTCTATGGAGACCGACCTTCAAATGGACTAAAGTTGATGTCCTGCACACAAGCAAACAAATACTTACGCAAACAGTACTTTGCCTTTTTAGCCCACGTTGTGGAAGAAAAGGGCAAGGGAAAGAGTTTAAGTGATGTTCCAGTGGTGCGCGACTTCCCTGACGTCTTTCCTGAAGATTTACCTGGTCCTCCTCCACCTCGTTCGGTTGACTTTCGTATTGACCTCGTACCTGGTGCGACTCCTGTTGCCAAAGCTCCTTATCGCCTTGCACCTTCTGAGATGCAAGAATTATCTACGCAACTTCAAGAACTCCTCGATAAAGGTTTCATTCGTCCAAGTACCTCACCTTGGGGTGCTCCTGTGCTTTTCTTTAAAAAGAAAGACGGCTCTTTCCGTATGTGTATCGATTATCGCGAGCTCAACAAACTCACTGTCAAGAATCGTTACCCTCTTCCGCGTATCGACGACCTCTTTGACCAACTTCAAGGCGCTACTTGTTTCTCCAAAATCGATCTTCGTTCTGGTTATCACCAGCTTCGGGTTCTCGAAGAGGACATCCCCAAAACCGCTTTTCGCACTCGCTATGGGCATTACGAGTTCGTGGTTATGCCTTTTGGCTTGACCAACGCACCCGCTGTGTTCATGGATCTCATGAATCGTGTTTGTAAGCCTTATTTGGATCGTTTTGTGATCGTCTTCATCGATGATATTCTCATTTATTCTAAATCTCGAGCCGATCATGAACGTCATCTTCGTCTTATACTCGAGCTCTTACGTATTGAACGCTTATACGCTAAGTTCTCTAAATGCGAGTTTTGGATTAAAGAAGTACAATTCCTTGGACACGTTGTTAGTGAAAAAGGAATCCACGTTGACCCTGCAAAGATCGAAGCCGTAAAGAATTGGACCGCACCTAAATCTCCTTCGGAAATCCGTTCCTTCTTAGGATTGGCGGGTTATTACCGCCGGTTCATCTCGAATTTTTCAAAGATCCCCGTTCCTCTCACTTCGTTGACCCAAAAGGAGAAACCTTTTGCTTGGGGTCTTGAGCAAGAGGAATCCTTTCGGACTCTCAAGGACTTGCTTTGCAACGCTCCTATTCTTACTCTTCCTGATGGGAATGATGATATCGTGGTGTATTGCGATGCCTCGAACCGTGGTCTTGGTTGCGTTCTCATGCAACGAGGCAAGGTCATCGCTTACGCCTCTCGTCAACTCAAAATACACGAGAAGAACTATACCACCCATGACCTTGAACTTGGCGCAGTTGTTTTTGCGTTGAAAATTTGGCGACACTACCTTTATGGTACTAAGTGTGTGGTTTTCACTGACCACAAGAGCCTTCAACACATCTTCGACCAAAAGGAACTGAACATGCGTCAACGTCGTTGGGTGGAACTGTTAAACGACTACGACTGCGAAATCAAATACCATCCAGGTAAAGCGAATGTAGTAGCTGACGCCCTTAGTCGCAAAACTCATATGAAGGGTATTCGTTGTCTTCAACTTGTGAACGATCTTCCACGCCGCATTCGCGAAGCTCAGTACGCCTCTATTAACGAAGGTAACTTCCATGTTGAGATACGAGGCGCTAAAGAACACGATCTCATCTCCAAGGCCGATGGTATCCTATACCTCGACAATCGTGCCTGGATCCCTGATCAAGAAGAACTTCGAGACTTCATCATGAACGTGGCACACAAATCCAAGTACTCAATTCATCCTGGTGCCGACAAGATGTATCATAATCTATGTACATCCTATTGGTGGCCTGGTATGAAGAAAGACATTGCCGTTTACGTCTCTAAGTGTCTTACGTGTTCAAAAGTCAAAGCCGAGCATCAACGACCTTCTGGTCTACTCGAACAACCTGAAATCCCCGTTTGGAAATGGGATAGCATTGCAATGGACTTCATAACCAAACTCCCTCGAACCTCTTCTGGTCACGATAGCATTTGGGTGATCATCGATCGTTTGACCAAGTCCGCTCAATTCATTCCTATCCGTGAAGATTTCAAGGTTGAAAGACTTGCTCGCATCTATACCGATGAAGTCATACGACATCATGGTATTCCTCTCGACATCATTTCTGATCGCGATGGTCGATTTACTTCGCGTCTCTGGCAAACCTTTCAGTCCGCTATGGGTACTCATTTGAATCTCAGTACGGCTTTTCATCCTCAAACGGATGGACAGACTGAACGTACTATCCAAACCCTAGAGGACATGCTCCGTTCTTGTGTCATCGACTTTGGTGGTAGTTGGGATGTGCATTTACCCTTGATCGAGTTCTCGTACAACAATAGCTACCACTCCAGTATTAAAATGGCTCCATTCGAGGCATTGTATGGTCGCAAATGCTGATCTCCTTTAAACTGGCACGAGATTGGTGACAAACACTTTACTGGCCCTGAAATCATATAAGAAGCAACAGATAAGATTCACCAAATCCGTGATAATCTACTCAAGGCCCGAAATCGTCAAAAGGTCTATGTTGATAAGGGGCGCAAGCCGATGCAACTCAACGTCGGGGACCACGTTCTACTCAAAGTGTCTCCCTGGAAAGGAGTGGTTTGTTTTGGTAAAAAGGGAAAGCTTGCCCCTCGCTATGTTGGTCCTTTCAAGATACTCGAAAGGATTGGCACGGTGGCTTATCGACTCGATTTACCTCAAGAACTCAACAACGTTCATCCAACGTTTCATGTCTCAAATCTAAATAAGTGTCACGCTGAAGAAGGACTTCAAGTCCCTCTCGAAGATCTCCAAATAAACGACACTTTGCACTTTGTGGAGAAACCCGTCGAAATCATGGATCAAGGGGTCAAATTATTGAGGCGCAGTAAAATTCCTATCGTCAAGGTTAGATGGGAAGGAAAACGTGGCGCCGAATTTACTTGGGAACTTAAAAGTGAAATGAAGAAGAAGTACCCTCGTCTTTTCCCTACGTCTTCCTAAATTTCGGGATGAAATTTCCTAAAGGAGGGGAGACTGTAACGCCCGGCTCTTTTGTACTTTCCATTTATAGAAAGTTTTGTTCGTATTTCTATTTTTGGAAACTTTGTAATCTTGTAATCATTTCCTTCTTTGTAATCATTGTAAAACCGAGACTTGGATCATTAATGAAACTCGTATTTTGTTACAAATATGTTATACACACTTTATATATGCTCGTATGTTCGATTTTGTGAATCAATTGATGTTAAATCGTTATTCTTGGAAACTATGTGCTAAACTTGTAATTTAACTAAACTTATGCACGAAACGTGTTTTGAACGAAAACGATACTTGATTATGACATTTATACGCTCAATTATACCTTGATTATGATCGCCATACTTGAATGTGCCTTAAACTATGCCTTTATGTCAAAACAAGTCCCTAAACTCTTAAACATGCACCTAAAAGCATCAAACATGAAACTACAGGGACTAAAATGTAAAAAAGCCAAACTCCCCCCAATTGAGGCGTCGCGTGATGCTAGGGACCTTGGCATCACACCAAGGCCCTGTTTCGGCAGACTTGTGTTTCTTCAGCTGATTATGCACGAAATCCCAAGTTCTAGTCTCACCCAATCCCCTTTAATCCACCTCTAATCACCTCCAATCAACTCTAAACTCTTCCACTATAAATACACACCTTCTCTAACCCTTTTTACACTTTCACAACTCATTACACTTCACAAATTTACTCTAAATCTGCAGCAAATCTGAGTTCTTGGACAGATTCATACACTTCTACAAAAGTGAGTGTAACTTGCTTGTTTTCACTCCAAATCACTTGATTCTTTCTTCTATTACTTTGTTATGACCTTGGGTCTGATTCCTTGGTTTTTTCTTGGAGAAATCAGGCTTGGAATTGCCCTAAAAAGGACCTAAACTTTCTGTTTTATTTGATGTTATTCAAGAACTTGTTTATACTTATCATTCTTGTGTTTAACACCTCTCAAACTTATGTAACAATGCCTACAACCTTTCCTATGGTTATTTAGGTATAATAACATGATTGAGACATGTAAAATCAGGGGATAAACCTCAAATACTTTCTGTTTTGATTAGGGTATTTTACCCACAAGTCATGTTCGAGCTTAGATCTTGATGTAGAGTGATTGTGGAACAACTTGGGTTGTTCCAACATAAAATCCTCACATGATTTGATGATTTCTCTTAATTTAGATTATTTACATACTTGTATTAATCCTAGTTCTTGACCTTCCTTGGTTGTCTTTACATCAAGTGAAGTGGTGAACGTTCAAGGGGTTCCTAAATGGAAGCTTGTCTTCCTACCCCATACATGACATCCATGATAACTCGAGGTGCCTAAATGAAGATCCTAATCTTCTACCTCTTACATGAATTATGGGACTAAATAATATGTAATACTTAACCTAAATATATATATGCACTCATTCGAACCTTTAATGTTAAACTTGTGTTTATATGTTAAAGTAGTAGAATATCATCTAAGACCTAAAACTCCAAGTATGATTCTAATGGGCGTACTACCCATGAAATACAATATAACCCTAGTGGTTACATAGTGTCATATAAGAGTTATAAGTTAAAGATGATTATTTTAATATCATACTTTATGTTAAGTTAAACTCCAAATTTATAATCTTCCGTTGAACGCCAAACTCACACACCTATGTTTCCTCGTGTAGAAGGACTAGGTGCTCCAACTTAATCCACTCCAACAACTCACTCGCGGGAATTCCAAGTAGGAAAGCTTGCAACCACCGTGAGTATACTCGATCCCTTTTTCCCCTTTTACACTTTGGGATGCAACATGTATAATTATGCAAACAACTTTTAAACTAAACATACTCAATCCTTGATCAAGCATGAAACTAATGTGACTTACTTGCTATTCTCGTATGCTATGTGAACGATTTAGAACGTTATATGCTCATTAACTTTGCTCGCCCACCTTAACAATTATAGCGCTATAGGATTAACGCCCCGCCCGCTATTCTATTGGGTATTGTTAAGTTAAACATTACCACCCCGCTAAACTATTGGGATTAGGCTATTTTATGCGTTGTATTCTAGGGTTTGATCATATTGTACGCCAAAATTGCATACTAGTAATCACATATTATGAATCATGTTGGATTTGAGTTTTTATTCTATTATGCTATGTAAACAAACTTGTATACTCGCCATTGCTTTTGCATTGAAACTCTATTTTAATACATGTTACAGGTTGATAGTTGAAGTATGGATGAATGATGAAACAAGTTTAGGGTGGACTAGATACACACCTTAAATCTATTTATCTTTTGATGTTATGTTGAAATTTGAAAAATGTTGTTATTTCTATTTTAAATGTTGTATGACAATTTAGCACTTGCAATGAAATTTGAATTTAATTAAATATTGTCACATAGTGTTATGAAGTCTCTAGCAATCTATACACACTTCGTCTCATCCCGATGTTTCCGCCATCGGTTGGGGTGTGACACTATGGTTGCAACCGGAGTTGCAAATACCAGGTAGCAAGCCATCATCATCGTCAGGTAGGTGAAAGGCTGAAACCTCGCAAGAACCCCGGCCGCCGTCGCCTAAAACGTCGGCTAGGGTTTTACGTTGAAAATCGCTGCCGCCAAGACGGCCTGAATCCACCAGTGGTGACACTTCGGCTTTTGCACATCAAAGAACAACAATTATCATGACAACTTCCGTCTCCTCTGACCCATCAATAATGGGTAATAGAACCTAGAAAATGTTATATCAGTAACAACATCAAGATGTTGCACATGGCATTTTCAAATCTCTGTAATATTTTATACAACCAAACCTTGTCAAATATCTTCCATTGACTAAAAAAGCATGTATATATAATCAGAAATGGATTCTAACACCTATACATAGCAGATTGAACATAAACCCTAACTAATATGTTCCATAAGAAAACAACAAAACCCGTCTCAAATATCTTCAATCGAAAAACATGTAGATTAAAGTAATCAAAACGAATTCCAATCATATAATATATAATCAGTACTTACCTTGAATCAGAAATTGAAGTCCTAGAAACCTTGAATCACATATCAAATCGAACAGAAGCCTTAGAAACCTTGATTAGAGTGGTGGCGAGTGGTGGTGAGATGGTGGTAACGCTCCGGTTACCGCCCATCTCCTTCCCTTTCTCTCTTTTTAAGTCTCGTCTGAGACTTTCAAAGAGATGTTGTTAAAGCTGGAAGACACGCGTCTCTAAGGTGGATGACCGCCCAAACAGATCACTCAGAATAAAGCACAATTTCCATTGTGATATTAATAGATATTAATAATAATAAGATATATTTGTAAGTTTACAACATAATATTAAAACATAGTAGAAGTGGTGTGTCGGTTAATCATGTTATTGGTGTTTAGTACCGGATCCCATATGTATTGACAGACATATAAAACTGTATACAAAATCATTTTGAATTGTCCCAAGTTATTTATAAAAATCATGTGCCTTGTGCACTTAAAAAACAATTTTGAAATATTTTCAAAACTAGGATTAAGACCCGTCCGCGTTACGGTGCGGGTACATCGTAAACATTGAATGGATTAGTCCTAACGTTATATGATGCATTAACCATATGAAAACACACATTTCGACGTATTCGGTTGAACTCAATGTAAACTGTATAAGCATTGTGATTGGATCAAACGTAAAGTAAATGGAATTCATATCGAACAATCATAACGTATTATATGTGACCCAACTCATACATAGAAAACGTAGCGGGTATGAAGGAAAATATGCACATGTAATCGAAAGGGATTAATTAGAGGTTCGGAAAAAGAGGAGAAAAAGAAGCCATAATTTGACTCCACTTAGTTCGAAAAAAAACTTTAGGAAACATACATAAAATAAACACGAAAACATATTATATTTGACCTGAATCATTTTCCAAAAAAAATTACGTCAAAACGTAGAACAACTTGAATTTATACCAAAACGTACATAAAAAATGCACGTAAAAATGATTTCTTTAAACGAAAACGTATTTTATTTGACATGAACCGTCTATAAAAAAAGTTTACGTCGGAATGTAGAACAAATCATATTTATACATACCCGTACATAAAATATGCACGTAAAAATAGTTTTTAAGTAAAGGAAGTATAGGGGTAAACCGAAACAAAATATTAGTAAAAAAACTAATTGGTTAAAAACGTTCGTAAAACCGTGCCAAGTAGCACCAATGCCACAACGACATCGACTCTCAACATCGTAAAAATAAAATAGATAAAATGGTAAAAATTACACTGAACCAAAAGGAGACTAAAATCGTTGAACCACGCACACTCGTTACAGTGTCTTAATGCGAAGAAATTAACCAGAAACGTAAAACGTACAAAATAATAACTTAGTCGATCTAGGACCCGCCCGTTGCGGGGAAATTTTCAAAAGGGAAAAAATGGACGCACTGCGACGGGTCTGTCAAATGTGAAAAAATAGAGCAAAAACGTTGAACCTCACATGCACGCTACGACATGTTAACTCGCAAAATTTAGAACGAAACGTAAAACGAAAAACCTGCGAAAGATAAAAAGTGCGGGGGACCAAAATTGTAAATAATAAAGTGTTGTGTTAAATTACAAAAGATGAAAAAGTTTGAGTTAAAAGTAGAAATTTCAAATGGGTTAAAATGTAAAAGGAAAAACTTTAAGGTTGAAAGTGAAAAATATATTTTTTTTTTGAAAAAGTCCCCAAGCATGGGGTACAAGTGATGATGCACAAGAAAGTTGCTAATTTATATATGGAATAATGTGTCGGTTATTTGTATTTACCAGTGTAAACTGACATATTTTTAAAAGACTAAGTTACAGGTTGCAAGGATACATAAATAGGCTGGAAGTTGTCTGGTAATGCTAGAAGAGGAATTTGCAACTCCTTTGCATATAGCCGAGTAGTTTGTTATCTCATTTTGTACATTTTCGATCCGCCTGTAGATCTTTATTACAAACAGTCTGTAATTATTATTTTGAACTTTCGGACATTTACGTTTGTAATAATATTTTAAATCCAAGACTTCTGCTGTGCTATCTGTGTTGTGTATCTTGTTATCAATCTCGTCACGATACTCCCCATCTGAGTCCACCGGGCAATATGGTAAATATCGGGGTGTGACACCCCGCCCCATTTTGTAGGTGGTGTGGTGATGTTTACTAATGAAGTTTACTTTTAAAAAAAATATATATCACGAACATTGTACAAACAGTGAAACTGCTTATTGAATTGTTTTATGCTTATATAGAATTGGAGTGATGAATGTTCATTATAGAACCTTAATAAATAGATTTTTTTTAACGAAAAAATTGAATCACTGACGGACCACTGGAGTATTATCGTGCAGAGAAACCATCCAATCATATCCATCTCCATTAGGCATAATGTCTATATACCAATTCAGGAGAAAACACAATAAATATGGGAAAAACCTCCTTATGAGAATCCAAACCAGTACTTATTGGTCCCAAAGCCTTATCCCACCCTAAGATGCCACTAGACTATAAAGACACGAGCAACCATAATAAATGGATAACAAGAGTGTCAATCTTAGCCTTTAGTATGTCTTGACTATACTCTGTTTATTAGTTAGAAATAACAAAAATGGGAAAAATCACGAAACTAATATTTTTGTGATATAACATACATATGTCGGTAACATACATACTTACGGGCTCTTCCCTCCAACACCTCTTTTTTTTTTTTAAAGGAGAACTTCATTAAAACCGACCAACCCGAAAAGAAAACGAGCGGCCAAAACAAAAACAACTATACAAATTTACACCAATCTAACCACGACACATCTATACATTTAGATCTATTAGAAAACCACAAATACCCGAGCGACCTAATGGAGCAACAAACCTCCTCCGTCTTCGGAATTTTACCATTGAAAACTCGGTCGTTCCTAGCTTTCCAAATCATCCAACATGCTATCACCACAATTCCCTGATATGCTAATTGAAGCTTACCTTTCAACCCACAAAATTGATGAGCAACCAACACATCTTTAAACGAAAAAAGCCATAAGAAACGGAACCTTACACCACGAACTAATCTTAGTCCAAATCGACGTCGCAAAGCTACACGCCTTTATTGCGACAAAACTTAATATACCTCATGTCTTGTTATGTTAGTAAGGTCTCATTATTATTGTGTTTAAAAACAGTAAAAAAACAAATATTTACTAAATTAGATTTTCATTATCAAAACATCATTTGATTTAAAGTAAGGTTGATCATTATTACCATACTCTATTGAATTATTACTAAACTTCATATGTAAACATACAATGAAATTTGAATCCTCACCACTTGTTAATGGAAATTCACTAATGCCACTGAATCAAAGGCCTTTTGGTGAAACTAAATCAAGTGATAATAAGTTAATATGGTTGGAAAGGTGATAGAAGAAACTATTCTTTTAACATTTCAGTTAAATCTAAACAAAAAACAATTTCCAGTTTAAAAAATAAGGTTGATCGTCGTAAATGACAGCATCTATTATATCAATCCTTGGCGTTTAAGATCGTCATAAGTCTTTTTGTTGTAAACATTACCCTCTTCATCTTCGAATTCTTCATCTGAACCTGGATGCCACTCGTTTGCCTCCTGCTTCTCTTTTATTGTCTCCCATAGTCGTTGCACTTCCTGCGAGTCATAAGCCAATTAGTTATCACTTAACATATGTTAACATACCAATAATGAAAATGAAATTATTAATTCAAAAGTTATAAATACCTCAATTGATGTAATTTCATAGAAGCTTTTGGAGTTTGGGATACCAAGTCGATGCATACCATACATATGTCGAAATTCCTTGAAATGTTGCTCGTAAGCTCTTCGGCCTCTGTAACTATGGTTTCCACATATCTCACACTTGAATTCCTGAAAGATAACTATTCATGTGAATAACTGACTTTATAAAAAAATATATATATGTTACCATTTATAAATATACATTACCTGACCAAGACCATGGAACTTATAGAGCCACACTGCTATAGGTTTTCCATCCCAACCCATTGGAAACTTCAAGGGGTTATATACTTGTTGGTTTTCATCATCAATCTCCATGTCAGCTACTTCCTCCTGCAAATTAAAAAAAATAATATATAAGAATCTATAACTTGGTTAAATATAGAGCGTTATTATCTTCGTTTTATAAAACGTGACTTACATCCTCCATTTCAGCGGCTATTTCCTTAGATGTCAGACCCTGTTTCCTCTCAACATTTTTTCTTGTTTGAATTATTTTCTGCACAAAAAAAGAACAAAGATCACGTGTATCATAAACAATTCAGGAAAAACAGAAAGAAACCTATTTTTAACTTTTTTTTTTGACAAACTTACCTCTGACAGTATCTCACAAAGCTTCTCTAACTTGACTTCCATGAGGGCAATCTGTTTCGAATCATCATTTTGATATTTAACATTATTCTGTTCGGGCCTTCGTGCACCTTTTGCAAAATGTCTTTTATCTAGATTTTCAAGAGGCGTGTGCTGCAAGGATTAAGGAAAAAAATGTGAGTATGAGTTTCCGTTCAAAAACTAAGAAAAGACGACAGTATATAAAGAGAAAAAAATAGATACCTTTGTAAGAAAAAGCCTTTCTGCACGTTGTTGAACGGTACCTCCTGCTTTTAATCCCAGTGCAACCAACGCCTACCATACAAGAAGACGGTAAATTAGTAACAGTTCGTGTGCATACATATTTGATTTTAGTTGAAATTAACAAAGCATTTAGACTTCTTTATGATCCTTTAACAAATGATATCCCATAAGGAAAAAAGTTAGTAAATAAAATAAACTAATATGCTCTTACCTTCTTCAACTTTTCAGGACCAAGTTCAACCAGTTCCTCGATCGTGCTATAGTAGTCTAGATTAATTGATGTATTTTCTTGAGCGTCATCCTTCCGTTCGTCTACTTTGCCATTGGCCCATTGCTCTTCAAACTCTGTTGTCACCTGTTTCAAAAAAATCATTGAGCCAGATTAAAGTTTCTGAAATTTCATGTTTTCACTTACTAATTAATACAAGCACATATTTCCATTATAAAAGGGAAAATAAACCCGCTATCTTACTGATATTTATCAACCCTTTGCCACTTTCCAGAGTTCCTGCATATAGAACATGATAATAGTTACTACAAAAACGATATTGATATATTCAATTAGTTGTAATCTAAACCTTCAAATAAAAACAATTAGAAGGTTGTATGCATTAAAAATATACTTTGACCTAATTTTGACCCGCTAGACCCAGTTGACCCATTCCCCTTTTAGCTAAACCATTTTATTTCGAGCAAGCATAACCCAAATCAACCCATTCAGAAAGTAAAAGGTAAACTGCCACATGTTGTTTAAACAAATAATATTGAAGACAAATTACCTAAAACTTGTTTTTCAAACATAAATTTCAACAAACATAATACCGACTGTTCTATAGGACAATATCTCAAGCGTAATGCTAAAAATGTATATAAGTATGCACAATAGCTTTCATGGCAGCCTACATAAAAGGTCGCTTAGTCAAACAAGGTCCAACTTAATCTCTAGAAAGTCATCGGTCACATGACCGCCTACATCTTCTACACAGATAGTACAACACTAGTAAGCATGTTTGAACTATCCATAAACGTATATAAGTATACGAACTAGCTTTCATGGCAGCCTACATAGAACCTAATCGCAAGTAATCTACATTGCTTTAAGCTGTATGTTTAAACAAAATAGATAAAAAGGGGAGACAGAAGAGTTAAATGTGAATACCTTTGAGAATAATCTATCAAGATCTCGCAGGGGCTCAATGCGCTCAAGAAAATACACTAAATATCCTGTCAGTTTCCTCAGATACTCCCTGTACTGCCTGGAAAACAAAACAAAGTCAGGATTGTAACATGTACCAAAATACCAAAGTAGTAACATTACACCAATATGAAAAGACTCATAATTTAATAATTAAAGCTTTTAATCTTTAAAAATATATCAGTAAAAAACACAGGTTTTCCATAATAGGAGAAGAGTTAGACTTTACCTTGTCACTTGTAGTTTTGAGGAGGGTATGCGTTGTGGTTGTGAAAAGACTTCAAGGTAAGTAGAGTAATCAATTTGTTTGCCAAACTTAGAATTGATGTAATCGTTGTACAGTTCATGCAAATCCAAATAGCGCCCATATGCTTCCTGCAAAAAACGAGCCACATGAAAAAAATCAATGAGAATAACTGTTTTAAGATGAGAAAATGATTACAGAAAAAACTCTTGTTTATTAAGCAAAAGTCACCTAGGCTATGCAACAGTAAAGATAAATTAATGACCAACAAAGCATGAATTATTATGAATCATTCAACATATTAAGAATGTGTAACATTCAAACATATTAGAAACAAGGGAAAATCACCCAAGTATTAACAAAAGGCTCCTCTTATTCTCACACCCCAAAATCTTATCTCCACATCCTTTTTCACTCTATCTCTCTCTATATATCTATGTATATATAGAGCGCGATAGAGGGGAGGGGTGTGTGAATATTAACACCCTAACAAAATAAACTTAACTTTCTTTTTAAAATTACAAAAATAGCCTTTTGACTTTTTTTTTATTTCCAATATTTTTCACCAAACACATGGATATGCGTCACGTTACGTATCGCCAGATTAGACCCTTGATTAAAATCAACCACCAGAGTGAAATTTTTGGATCAATTGCACCTGCAAAGATGAATCTATGCGCGCGCCAAAAGACACTTGTTGTGCTCTAGTTATTAATTTGTTAATTTGATAGATATTTTTGTGATTTTCAATTTTTCCCTATAAACAAACTCAGTAAAGAAAGAAAATATTTTTTTTTTTGATGAATTGATATGTTATTATTTTTTTTATCTCACAATTGCTAAATTATTTAAAACAGGGACTAATAGCATGTAGATGAGCAACAAGTTGCGCCGCTATCCCCGTCTAAATAGCAAACCCTACCCTGCTAAACACAAAATTCTGCCCCTTAACATGCGCGGTGTTACTGCTTACCACTAATAGCAAACCCTACCCTCTGATAAAGAAAAGAAAGATGATATGATAAGCAATTAACCAAATAGATTAACTAACCTCTCCACTGAACTGAATCTGTGGTTCTTCTTCACGTAACTGCTCGTCGTCAAGAACTCGTGCAGCAGAAGGATGCCGCCCCCTATGATACTCCCGAATCTACATAAATATAAAAATATGTATTAACCCAAATCCATAAACTAAAAGATTATAAAACCAACCATAAACCAAAAAACTCACCTCTTTCAATCGGTCATAGAACGCGCTAAAAACATTAGTCCCAGTTGCAGTAATTTGTCCACCAAGGGCCGCGATTTCATCCTTCCTTGAATTATCTTCATCTTCATATATTTCAACCTGAAACCAAAACAAAAACATTGAGAATAAGAACACATATTCTGATAAAAACTCCAACATTGTTATTATATTATTAAGGTGGTGCATGGTAAGAGATATATTACAAGTTTGTGCGTAGTGGAGGTGATTTGGTCGATCATATAACGTATACGGTGAGTCTGATACAGACGGGCCTTGTTGGAAGCCGGTTCATTCTGCAGATCTTTTACGATCAGTGTCTCGAACCGCTCAACGTCTTCGTGAGCCGTTCGAGTTAGCTCTAAAAACGTCCAAGACATCTTTGTAATCAGTTTGATTCGATATAGGGTTTTCAAGGATGGGGAAATCGTGTGCCGATTTACGTCCAAATTTATACGGCTTCTTCAACAGAATCCGATAATCTTGGACCTTATATTTTACCGTGGGGGTGGGGTTTCTTTCTTTTCTTTCTTATCGATCCTTAATCAAATCAAATCAAAATCAAAACATTTTATTTATATTTTAGTTATATTTTATAATAACTAGGATTTCCCGACTGCGCGTTGAAGCGGGGAATCCACATACGAACTAAACGATAAAGACCAATATGAAGATTCAATGTTTAAATGCGTACAAAAACTAAAATTGAAATAAAATGTAACAAATGGAAGAGAAAATGGTGACATAGTACCTATGACAGGGTGTTGCGACTTGGACAAACGCACGAAAAAATGGTGGTGGTAACGTGGTGTGGAGTTGTTTACAAAAATAAGTTATATCCAGTTTTTAGTTTTTTTTTTTTTTTTTTTTGTGAAAAAACTAACGAATGAAAGTTATAAAGAAAAATAAAACTATACAACTATTGGGTTAAAGACGTGATTTATTATAATATATAGGGCTAATTTAAAACTTAAAAAGAAGAAATGTAGCCGCTAAGAGTGTAAGAAACAAACAATGGTGGTAAAAAAAAACATAACAAAAGAAATCGTTTGAGATTGTTTAAAAAAACTAACAAAAATTGAGTGGATAAAGGTATAAGAACAAAACCTTGATGGTCAAAACATAAAACAAAAATAAACAATAAAAAACCTACTTAAGGTTGGGGTCAAAAATAAAAACATCAAAATTCCATTTGGAGAAATTGAGAAATAGGAGATTTTTTTTTAACGGTTTTCTTTTTGAGTGACCCAATGTCACACCGCCTAATCTGCGGCCCTAGCCAAGTCTGTCCAGACTTACGTTGTCTTAATCGGGTTCGTGCTGGATTGGCCAGACTTGGTTACGGCGTTCCCCCAGAAACCGTACTGCCTCCACGCGAGTTGTCTCGCTGAAGTAACAGCCAGATGAAAACCGGGGAGCGGCTCAGGATCGAACCCCCCTCGGTGGGTTTGTCACCATCATTGCCCAATATCCACCCCAATATGACACAAGTGAGAATTGAACTTGAGCCTCCATTGGAAAACCCAAGTCTCCTACCACTAGGGGTGCAAACGAGCCGAGCCGAGCCGAGCCCGAGCTCGACCAGGCTCGAGCTCGAGCTCGTTTAACACATGAAAGCTCGAGCTCGGCTCGATTCGAGCTTTATTTCTGAAGCTCGAGCTCGGCTCGAATGTAATTTTTCAAGCTCGAGCTCGGCTCGGGCTCGACTCGTTTAGTATTTATTAATTAATTTATATTAATTATAATAATTATTATACATATAATTTAGTTATTTTTTATATTTATATAAATGGTAATTATTATTATATAAATATATGTTTAATATATTAATAATAAATATATAAACAGAAAGCTCGATTAGGCTCGTGAGCCGGCTCGAGCTCGATAAGCGAAGCTCGGGCTCGGGCTCGTTTACTAAACGAGCTTGTTTTTAGGCTCGGCTCGTTCGAGCTTTTTTTCGAGCCGAACTCGAGTAGCTCGCGAGTAGCTCGGCTCGTTTGCACCCCTACCTACCACTAGGCCACAATAATAATAATAATAATAATAATAATAATAATAATAATAATAATAATAATAATATATCTTAACTATTATTTTATTTTAATTTTAGACAAAGTAATATGAGTCATTAACTAATTTCCTAAAATTTATTCAAGTTACCCTACTTATTAAAACTATCACTTATTGTTAAACATTATAACTTCGATATTGTTTTGTTAGGGTGTTAGGAGTGGTTAAACACTTGAAAGTGGCAAACTAAAAAATTAATCAATGATAGTGTGTCATGTCAAAGTGGTAAACTATGCTCAAAGTGTTGGCAATGGTTTAGACAATGGTGAAGTGGTAAACTATTTTTTTTAAAAGGAAAAAAGTGTGATTGGAATGGACCCCACCCCACACTACCCTCTATCTCTCACATACCCTCTTCCCTGAATCGTTCTTCCCTCACCGAACTCTTCCTCTTTTTCGGTAAACATCATGCGGCAAATGAGCCGGCAATGGTTGCCGATCGGTGCCGGGTGGGTTTGCCGCCCCCACTCCGGACACCCTTATTATTAATTAACTAATAATATCTAATTCAACTATTTTTTTTCTATAATAAATCAAACTATATGGAGGACACATGTTGAATGCTCTGGGATTGCTTGGATGATTTTTCCCACTTAATTAATTAATATCTAATCTAATTCAATAATATCTAATTTGTTGTAAAACAACGGTCTATTAGCAACATGAGAACAAGACTATAGAGATCAAGTAGAAAAAGAGAATATGGAGAATGTGAATTCTTATTCATTGAGTTGTCAACATACAATACAAAGAACCTCTATATATATTGTTCTTACATTAATACATAGGTAATAAATATATGGAGGTTACATATGTGGAGAGTCACCACATTATGATGCATTCATAACACTCCCCCTTGACTATCCACATGTTGAAATATAATAGTCTACTGTTCTTTTAATACGCTAGGTGATGCTGCATCGTTAAAAACTTTGTTAGGAAAACCCAGTGGGATAAAACCATAGCTAAGGAAAAAAGAGTGCAGCACGTATTTCCCCTGATACTTTTGGATCAGGTGTGTTGCCTCATTAAAAACCTTACTAAGAAAACCCGTTGGGATAAAACTTAGTTAAGGGAAAAAGAGTGCAACTTGAGTAAATCTCCCCGTCATTATAATATGTATCCTTTAAGTAAAGTGTGTCCATCATCCTCAAAAGTTGCTCAAAACTTTTGTAGAATGATTTGTCGTTTGATGCCTTGAAGTGCAATCCTTTATATTGAGTAATGTTGTAAAATCTTCTTGTGAGACTTCTAGTGCTTCCTCTTGCGAACAAATACCATAAGATCCAAGACTATTTGTGTTACATTCTTTATATCTACAAGACTGACAGAACTAGCTTTCATGGGTTAGTAAAATATAGACACATATCATTCTTACCTTTAGGGTATCGACATATCTGCTTTACCATTCAAATGTCTCCTCATTGGACATGTGCTATATCATGTTAATCAATTCAAATAAAAAAAATATGTATTATCATGCATAGCTAGAAAGTCAAGTTAATGCACAATTGCACTTTAGCCATAGTACTTTTGAAATGAGAATCTCTACTTTGGTAGGAGATGATAATAATCATCTATATCTATATATCTAATAAAGCAAACCATTGGGGGACACATGTCACCCTATGGTTAATGCCAAATAAGCAGCCACCTAAGCATAGATGTGGCATATCTCATAGTGTCCGATTGAATTTGCTTCTGAGATACGCTATACGCTCTCTCTCATTCTCTCATTCTCTCAAAATCTATCATACACCCTCTACGAAACCCTAATCGGTGATTCATCTTCTGACCAACCCTAATCGGCGATTCCTCTGCTTTCCCTTTCAATCCATCTGTTTTTGATTCTATGTTTGTTTTGATTCCCTCTGTTCAATCATTCATAAGAATCGGCAAAACCTTTAACCATTCTTTTCATCAGGTATGTGCATCTTTTTTGTTCGGTTACCTATCAGTTTCGTAAGATTTAGGGTTTCAAGTTCATATGTTGTGATTAAAAAATATGATGGTTTTGTTTATGTTGTTTTTCATGATAATGATGATATAAGTTTCGTAGGATTTAGGGTTTCAAGTTCATATGTTGTGATTATAAAATCTGATGGTTTTGTTTATGTTGTTTTTCATGATAATATGATGATATGAGGTATTGGAGTTTGATTCTTCAATGTCGATTGTTTATTTATATTGATACTCAATTATAGTGTATAGGGGGTCTGAAAAACAATAATAGTACCAAGGTCAAAGGTCTAATTCATGATCAAAATCTCAGAGACGTTTAACTCACAGGTCAACGCCTTTGTTACTGTCTATTTTGTGGTACCAGGTATTTTGTGGGGTGTTTGGACATGTTTCTGAAAGTGATTGGACATGTTTCTGAGTTGGTTCGTCAAATCCACTTATAAAATTAACTATAGTGTCAAGTTTACATGATGAATATGTATACAAGTCATGTTGTATATTGACCTGCAAACCCTTTCACCCTAAATGAACTTTTACAACCACATTGGACAAAATTAAAAGGAGTAAACTGCAAAAATTACTGTCACAGGGTAATGCAGTCCAATATTTCCGTAGCAGCAGCAGCTCTCTCTCTACTCAAATTGTTCTTCTTCGTTGATTCAATCCAGTCTCCTTCCTTCAAAAAGGTTTGATCTTTTTTTTATGTTTATATCAATATTATTGCGATTAGGGTTTCCTCTGCTTCAATCGATTTCTACAACTATTCCTTCGATGTTTGAATCGACGCTTTTTCAAAATCGGATGGTAAGCTTTCTTAACATGTAAGCTTTCTATCCCTATTTTATTTATCTCGATCCATCACTATATTTCAAAACCCTAAAATTGATTTTGTATAATGTTTGTTTCCATTGCCTTTTCATATACAAACATGGATCTAATCGATTACATCTCTCTCATCAAAGACGTTGCAACCAACGATTTTTATTTGGTCAAACACAGGTATATGCTTCTTATATGTTGTAGGTTTGGTATTCTTGATTTTATGATGTTGAAAACATTTGGGATTTGTGATTCTAGATTCAGATTCTTGGATTGGGTTTAATGATTGCTCGCCCGGGGTTGCTGAAAGCTCTGTTAAAACCCTAAAAAAGTCTCAGATCTCTATACAGGTATTAAAACAAATCTCCATACAAGGTATTAAACAGAGTCTTTATGCATACTTAAAACAAGTTAGTATCAATGGTGAAGATCCACATTTGCTCTCTTATTTAATAGTAGCGTTTGGATTAATATATTGGACTATAGATGTAATTCCACAATAGTTTTGGCGCGTACAATCACATCAAAATAAGAATGCTCTGCTTTTTATACAAAATACTTCTTTTGTACAATCAAAGTTCAATTTAAAAACTTTGACTTTTACATGTAATTAGCATGAGTTCTAATATTTCAGGTGTTTATGCTGGTGATCCATCAAAACTTTGTATGAAAAGAGCATTTAGTAAAGTTTGGAAGCTGGAGAAGAATGGTGGTAGCAATATTGGTGGAGCAATCAAAGCAATTCAAGGGAAAAATAATAGTACCAAGGTCAAAGGTCTAATTCATGATCAAAATCTCAGAGACGTTTAACTCACAGGTCAACGCCTTTGTTACTGTCTATTTTGTGGTACCAGGTATTTTGTGGGGTGTTTGGACATGTTTCTGAAAGTGATTGTGATATTGCATAACCATAATATAAAAATCTGTACAAAGTTACCAACGATTGTTTATAGTAATATCGAGTTATCGTTCGAACTTCTGGTTAACGGGTCACTGGACAAAAATGGTAGAGCATTATAGGATGCATTACCTCTTTTGCATACAAATCATATGTTGTTGAAATTATCATTTATATTCCAGTTATGCTTGGATCACCAAATTCTAAGCATTCACTGTCACTTCATGATTCTTCATCATTCGGATACCAGAGTGGTAGCTACAGCAGTTCACGTGGCTCTGTTCATCAGGCCCTAGCTTTTGGATTAATTCGTAATGAGAAGGAATGCACATCTCTTTTTGCAGCCAGAAACAAAACGACAAGGTAAAGTAGTTTTAGTAGCAGGTTAAATAACAACCCAAAATGGGTTTGGATTAATATGGTAACTGTTTGGTGCACGGAAAAATGGGTCGGGCCCACCTATGAATTTTTTTAAACCCATTTTTTTATAAATACTTGCTATAAATATAATTAAATATTTTAAATTTGACATGTTTTCTTTTTTTTGTTTATAAATACTTACTATAAATATAATTAAAATATTTTAAATTTGACCTGTTTTCTTTTTTGGTTCATTTTCTTAGCTTAACCCATTTGACAGTTGAGATACTATTAACCAAAAGACCAAATTTTAGGTAAAGAAGCCCATGTAATTGGTATAATTTTTTGTTGTTGTATACAACTTTAATTCTGGGCTAAAGTAGCTTATGGAGATGAAGGTGACCTTCCTTGCTTTTCTATATTTTCTACCGGCTTGCACTGTTTAGAGTTTATTATTAATTTAGGATTTGGATTTACATGCATGGTGTCTACTAAGAAGTTTGCCTATAATGTGTGGAATGATAATTCAAGTGGGTTCAGACGTTCAGGTTCACATGTATCTTAAGTGACAACTATTCTGACTAACAATTTGTATATGCTCTAACGTAAAAAATCTTTTCTCAGTGTCTAATTTGTCCAAGCAACAATGTAGGAGGAAGTTGCGACTTCCTACAACAAGGAGTGGCCCTGCTGAGATGTTCACATGTGCACTTCACTAGGGCTACACGCGTGTGACATAAATACACGTTAACCCAGGTTTAGAGATGCTCAACGCTATTGGTACAAGATAATATACATTTTATTCGTTCAGATTCATCACTAATACGTTTAATATACGTGTGTTATTCTAGTCAGATTTGAAGAAATAGAAAAAAATACATCCATATCGACAAGAGGGCATGAATACACGTTTGCTGACATGCACAACGAAACTGTAATCATAAACCTTTATTTACACTGAAAAATAACCTGCTTGGCTACATGAAACTTATTTTTTTCCTTTATAATCTAATTTGATAAAGTTGCATCAACTTGCAGGTAAAAAAGAAACAATAGCCTCTGTTCGTAACCGTTGAGTTTGGGATTTCAGGTACCAATTTTTTATGTCTTATTCATTTTATAGTTATTCATTTGTAGAACGCTCATGGTTTTTTCATGTTAGTTTTTATTGTTCTGTAGATCTAAGGGTTGGATGTGGATGCTCTTCACATCTCCCACATCCAAGTGATCCAAACACAAAAAATAGAGACGTCGTACATACTGTACATACGGTGCACATGGAAGAATCAACCCTGAGTAAAACATACAAGGGTTGGGTGGATTCGATATGATTTCAATGGGTTTGGTTCAAATGGGTAATTTGTTTGTTAATTTACTCATATTGTATTTTTATTTATTTATTTTTTATAGACATAAGAAGACTTTTATAGAACTAAAGAAGTGAGAATGTGGAATAAATAAAGGTTTATGCAGTTTTGATCATGTGCTGGTTATAACTACAAACTGCAGCCAACCCATATGGACGAACTAAGGTATAAAAGGCTACTTTCTATAGCCCTTCGTATGGTCACTCTACAGTATGTGTTTTTTCTGTTTTTTAGATATGAAATTATGTGCAAAACAAAGGGAATACTTATTATTTTATCATGTATTGGTTGTAACTTTATCGTAACAAGTATTACAATGTTACAATTTGCTAACAAGAAGGCTCTTATGGGCTATAGGAAGATCAGTTTATCTCAACTTTTAGAAGTTACTAAAATAATCATTTTGTGATGTAATTTGTCAGTTTTTGCAGTGTTACACATGATTGATTATCTCCATTCGGTTGTCATTTATTTTACTACTTAGGAGTTTGTTTAAAAAAACATTCTTTTGGGGGCTTCAATTTTTAACCACTTTCATAGACCATGCCTAAGGCTATCCTCAATATGAAGTTGGACCATGATCATGGGGCTCAATTGGTATGCAATGAACTCAGGGACACACATAAACTCTTGCATGCTAAGCTATGGTGTCTTAGATTGGCTGTCGGATAAAAAATATGGTACTCTGAATTAAAGTCAAGTTTTGTTTGAAGTATTAATCTCACAAAAGACATTGATTAGTATAAGCAATTGCTATACTCTTGCTCTTTAGGAAAAGCTAGCAAAGAATTTGAACTATGAGTTGCTTTTTTATATTAATTAATTAATGCCTATATTAACGTCCCTTTTGTGTATGTGTCATCATAAAAAGCATGTGTATGCCATCATTTGTATTATTTTTCTTATTTTTGTTTCATAACTACATTAGTTAAGAAATTGTTAAGATACTTAAAAGAAATTAGCTAAAAAAGGGAACGGGTGAAGACTTGCTCGAGTATGTATTAATCATAAATAATCTTATATTATATAAATGAAGCGTTTGGATATCACCATTGTTAAAGCTACGAATAACGTGAGTGTCCACTAAAGGATCGTCATGTTAGTGAGTTTCACATGTGTGCGGGTCAAAATTCTTAATTGCGTAATATTATTACTTCTCTATTGAAAGTGAACTTTTTTTATTTGTTTTCTCATTTGATTTCAGTCAAAAGCAGAAGATTCATCTACGCCTTTAAGTGATTCATAGTGCTTTTAGAAGCAAGACATATTGGATAACACCGTAATTAGATAATTCTTATAAGTATATATTTTAAATTTTTATTACATTGTATTGTTCCTCTTTTCCTAAAGGCTCCGTATGCACTTAAAATAGTGTCACTCAAACTTGACCCCTTTAGTTATTTTATAGCTTTTTAGTTTCATAATCACTCTAACTTTGTCTTGCGATAGACAGTCAATTTGGCATTCAACTCTAAAAAGCAAAAGTAGTAGATTAATAGGCTTTCTATTGTTTACAATAGGTTTAGTGTTCTTGAATGGTATAATATGATGAGAATTTTGGATTTTGAAACTGATTTTCATCGACTTGTGCTTAAATCTCAGTGAATCAAGGAACCCCTTTGTTGAATATGCAGTCCAATATTTCCGTAGCAGCAGCATACACCACACTGGACAAAATTAAAAGGAGTAAACTGCAAAAATTACTGTCACATGGTAAATCTTTTCTACTTTTGATAAACTCGAAGGTATATGCACAACAAAATGAATTTGATATTCTAAACAGTGATCACTAACTGAAATGTTATGCAGGTATGGATATTACAATCTTAGGTTGCAATGACTTCTACTCATATCGGAGTCATGTATATTATAACTTTTAACATGTTTGTAATTTGACTTACGCCTATTTAATGTTTACGATGATAAGTAACTAAAAAATTTGCAAATTTAGATCGAAGCACTTGGGCTCCCATTAGTCCCAGAATCATTGGTTGCTCTTCCGCCATTCACATCGATTACTTTTAACGTTGGAGATTCAAATGGAGAAAACTGCAAACCAGAAGTTGCGAAAACCAGAAGTTTCTTATAAAACGTGTCTGAACAACCTTTAACATACTATAAGGTTGAGCTCTCTACATACTAAAATGTCCCCACCAACATCTTCTAGATGTAGTTTGATAGATGAATAAAAGTATGATTACAAATATATTCGAACTTCAAGTCGAGTAATAAGTAGACTGTGCTAGGGTCATTAAAAAAATCCCCTTCTAAAAGCTCGCCTGTTTCTCTTGATGATGCTTAGACATCATCACTGTAAATTGCGATTATAGTGAACTTTTAAGAAAGAACATTTGATAAAGATGGATAATATTATCAAACTTGTATTGCTCTTTATCATAATATATCATGAGTTGTACAACACTCAACTTGACTATTTTAGTTCATATTATCTTTAACTTTATAAAGATACATTCTTGAGGACT